>OU911049.1:4190000-10027500 GCA_918358695.1 Melinaea menophilus ssp. n. AW-2005
TATATTAAAATTAAATATAATAAATTTACATATAGACAGATAGTTTGTAAATTTTAATTAATATTTTCTCCCTTTTTATGTTAATATTATTTAAATATACAAATGAATAATTAATTTTAAGATATATTTATAATTTAATTTAAATGTTATTGTGTTCTTGCACTGTTTCCGTAAACAATTATTTATATATCAAACTAACCTAAATACATATGATTTATTTACTGTTTGTACTAGAAACTCATGAACCGTCGAAAATTAATATTCTTAAAACTTTTCGAGAAGCATTATTATAATAAATCGTTAATAATAATAATTACTAACTCTTTTCGAGGATCCGATTGGTTTAGTGAAGTCATATTTATATATATATATAAGCGATTTACCACTCACTGACTCATCACGAAATCTCCGAAACTATCTTTCCCATTAACTTAAAATTTTACATAGTTACTTCTTTTACAAGCCTAAGATAACGGTTACCATAGCAACGGTTACTATGACAACCTAAGTTCACATCCAAATTAATAGTGTTTCCATCGAAGCGGACGGAAATAAGCTAGTATATATGTAAAACGATATTATTCATATGCAAAATATAAACAAAAAGTTATTGTTCTGTTGCAACGACTAGATAAAGCCACTAATAATAAATATAAAATACTTGTAACTTATACTTCTATGTCTTACTTATTAAGTAGGAAGTCACATGGAACAGCTTATTACCTGAAACAAATAAATAATTTGTTAATAATTGTTAATTTAATTCTACATGTTCGTTAAATATACGTCACATAAATATCACAAGTTATATTATATGTACATAGATCAATGTCTGTTTCGTCTGTTGGTGTGTTCATCATAGCATCACAAAGTAGAGACGGCATCGTGTGCATTCAATACAATACCTTTGAAACAAACATTGGTTGACCTGAATGTGACGTCACAGTCCAAGCAAAAGAACGAAATACCGCGTATACACATTACATTTGGTAAATAGCCTAGTACTTTGTAAAGAGATATTGAAATTACTCTAATAATATAACTAGGTTATTCTATTCAAGTACTGAAAACAAATAAAAAATAAAAACATCACAGAAATATCGTATTATAAAATATAAAAAAATCAGGAAGAAAAATTATTAAGAAAATGCTAAAATTATTATACAAAAAAATGTTTGATACAAAATTTATAATGATTTTAGTATATAAAAAAAATAGTTTCAGGTTTATACACTATAAACAGCTGTTTTACCTGAAGGTAACGTCACAAACGTCTATGTTGGTATCATTGCATTTTCGTTAGCCATCTCTTGTTTCAGTTCATAGCATTGACCTTGACGTAATCATATAAACAGGTCTACCAACATTATAAAATAAATCAAAGTGGGTCGGTTCTTCAGTTGTTAAATCAAGTGCAGAACTTCAACCAACTGATTATAGCGATGCACGTGTTATCAATATCACCTTGTTAAGGTTATATCAATTCATTGCAATTTGAACCCTATTACAATGAAATTGAATTCATAATTACATATTTAATACGGTATATTATTTTGTCACACGACGCTGCTCGATTAAGGGATGATTATATAAATATTTTATTTAAGCTAATTTCTTATACCTGTTATTTCAAATACAGTTAACCAGGTTTTTTTAAATAACAACAATATATAATTAATTCAACAATAACTATTTTAGTATACAATTTCTCGTACGCTAAGTCAAATAGCATACTAACATTGAATTCTGAAAAGCTAGTCAGTGAGGTTTAAGTAATTGAAAACAATTTAATGAATTAAAATGTTTAATTTAATATATAATATATAAAAACCAATTTCTCGTACACTAAGTCAAGTAATATACTAATATCGTATACAGCCAGTTCAGCTATAAATAGTGTTGTGAACACTAACTCGGGTATCAGATAGTGCGCTTAAAGTTGGATAGTGTGATGTGCCCTTTATAATAACTTAATACGTACCAAAGTAGCACCACTTGTAACAGATAACACGTAACAGATTAACAATATTATAATAATTATAAATGTCATGTCATGTATCGAGATCATGACGTAAGCGGATAAGAAAATTAAAAGAAAACATGTAAAGTGTAGTGTAATGGCGAAAGTTTTGTGAGATTTTGCACACTTATATGTATATTTAAGTCTTACGTTTATATTAAAATATTTTTTTATCTGTCAATTTAACTATTCGAATTAGGTTTATTATCTAGTCCATATCTATTTTATATTTCTTATAAAAAAAACAACTGTGTATCCATTGACTACTCAATATCTTGGAAACTAGACCTGTTTACATTTTAAATGTTATAAACAAACTGGCACACACAGGATTAAACCGTAAATATCTTAAATAATAAATAATAAAATAATAAAGTAATAATAAACATACATATTATTTAATTTTACAACTATACTAGCTGATTCTGATCTGGCACACTATTAATTTGGATGTGAACTTAGTTTGCTATGGTAGCCCCGTTAAGTGTATAGAACCTACAGGTTTAAAATTTGGCTAAATGCAAAAAGTTGAAATCCGTTGGGATAGGAATTCCGTAAAATCTGTTCTTAGTGGACGTCTACGTCACAAGAGAAGTAACTATATATTATATATAAGCACCAATTAACAATTCTAAGTTGTATTTTAATAACACGCAATACATATCTCACTACTCGAACGTGTTTCTCATACAAATATGGCGGTTGATTAATAATTCTATAAGACCTTGTCTCGTCCATTGCAGGTTAATTGTTTATACGTTTGTGTTTAGTATGATTGATAAGAAATGTTTTATGATTTATCTTTAAGCTTTCTTTATAGATTTAGATAGATAAGAAAGTACTAGAAAAAGATAAACAAGTATAGAAAGGTTGAATTGACGGTAAATATTTATTCCCGCCATTATTAATGTTGCATTTGACATTGACAAGTGTAATGTTTTTTCTTTTTGGCCAGTTCGTTATCCAATTTTTAGTGCAAAGTGTGCATTAATCACAAGCTCACTGACAAAACACTAACGTTTTCACTCTTATATTAGTATCTTACATTAGATAATAAAATGACTGTATTAGAAATAATGATTGGGATATATAAGGTGGAACAGAGACGGGTATATATGTCATATCACTCTCTCCCTCACAGCATAAGTATATTGTAACTAATTGGCGAGTTTTGGAGCGTTGCATATACATGATAGTTTTTGCAACAGGAACAGTTCAATGAAGTTTTATTATATTCATTGAGGAAGGGTCGGCGGTACGAATAAATGCGGCACGCCATTTTCAACCTTATTACAATGAAAATCTTTAGTTAACCTTGGAAAACTGTTTAATATAATTTCAAAATATAGTATTCAACACCATATTTGTATTCAATACTTTTTTTCACTTTCCTCTAACCCTAATTTCGAAAACGCATTCCGTATTTATAAATAGAAAGTGTTCCGATCTAGTGTATCTACTTAGTATTCTAATCATAGTTTTATTTAGGGTGACTTTTCATTACAATAAATAAAATTTAAGTGTCCGTTTGTATCCAAATTAACAGCTTTTCACAATGCATATGAAAGTATATACGGTACTTGTATAAAAATCAATTTTAATATTTTTGTCTCTCTGTCTGTTTGTCACGGCTGGACCGATTTTAACAATACTTTCACTGTCAACTACTTTTATTTTTAATAATATATTCCGCGCGAACGAAGTCATGTACACACAGCTAGTATTCAAATAAACCTCCTCTATAGGAATAACATATTTGTGTTTTATTAATCCGTATTAAGTAAAACTCAAACCACTTAATTTAATATTCAAGTTTTGAATCACATAATCCTCTTATCATAAGACGGAAGTGACTTTCCAGTGACGCACTTATGACCTAATATTTAAACATGTTTACACTTGACCGACATGAGAGTTTATGGTACTGATGGTAAACAATGGAACAGCTAAGGGTCAGGAACTGGTTTGAGGAAGGTAAGACACATGATTCACAGACAAACAGGTTTCATTTATATATATATATATATATATATTAATAAACGTGTTTTTAAAATATATATGTATAGATTTATGTGTTAATAATATATCTAGATTATATTCAGATCTTAACGAAATATTAAAAAGAACAAAAAAAATAAAACAAAAATATTCTAGACATTATATTTAAATAAATAATAGAAGTTAATTAAATAAACGGCAGCTTTAATCACTAATAACTTCGGGTTATCGCTGTCACCTTTGACCTTATTACCCTTGAACCTATAGATAAAGTAATCAATATACACACAATATTATTTATTACTTATTAACACGAATTGGTAAACATCAAATATTGTAGATTTTACAAAGAGCAAGAGTTACGAGAGTTAAGAGTTATCTTATTAATGTAATAATTGAAAAGTGCGTCCAAATGAAATTTGAATAAAGATATTCTAAATTCGAATTTTGAATTCCATTTACAAAAAAACAATTCTACAAATATTAAAATCTAAACGATTCGAATTCGAAATTCAAATGTTAAATAATCGCAAACAGTGCAAAAGTTGCTATTTCTACAAATATCAAAGAAATAGTTTCAAATAATAATAATAATAGCTCAGAATATCAAACTAATATACTCCAAAGATTTGATAATTATTGCAAAACACATTTATATAATCATTATTTACATTTCACAATAGTTATAAAATGTCACATGTATTTGAAAGCAAACAATATGTTATGTCACAGATTAAATAACGAAATGAAAGTAATTTACAATTATCTGTCAAAGATTAAAATATTTGCACCAAATAATTTATACTGTACCATTGTCAGATTAAAGTTTCTAGAAGTTTCGATGCAAATATATCAGTGGTTTAACTATTTGAATATTTTGTTGATACGTGCCACGTGTGAGTTATGATCATAACCTATTTTTATTTTTTTTAACAGCTGCGTCGTGTTTGACATTTTACGTAAACATTTTTGTGTAAGTGGATTTGACATCAATACTATTTCAGTTTTATTTCATCGTACTTTTTTAATTGTATTACGAAAAACTTCCTTCCGAAGACATTTTATTTAGATTGTATTTAATAGAGATAACGAAAAAGAGATTTGTTTTGAAGATTTTGTTAATATTAAGTAACAAAATAATATGATAAGGAGAAATGTTTGATTGTATGTGTTTGTTTTGATTAATCTCAAAAACTGCAATTTTGAAAATTCTTTCACCTGTCGAAAGTTACATTACAAGCGATATTGTTATTGCAACAGAATTTATAGGTGACAAAACAGAATAAGGAAAAAGCACACCCAGGTAGAAATATATTAATAATATGAATCATAAACACAAGATATAATCAAGTAAAAATATTTGTATACCGACCGACGTAGGCATGGACAGATACTATTCATAGTATATATATATATATTGTCATATTGCTGTTGCTGAAATTCAGTGCTTCCATGAATCACTATAGTTCTAACCACAGACAACCACACAATAGAATATGAAAAAATCCACTGTTAGAAACAGACGACCAATGCTACCTTTTGTGGTACTGTTGCTAAAATAAATACTATGAAAGATACAATATATATGTATATTCTCTTTCATATATTAAATATTAATTTCCGTATTATACATAAAACACTTAAAAACAGCTTTGGAAAAGAAAAGAAAAGGATGACATTTTTTTATTGCTATTTAATTTTAATGTAATTTTATACTTAAATATCTTATTACTGTATTTTGATAAGTGAAGAAATATTAAAAATTTCGCAAACAATTTCGATATACATTGTGTATAGAATACTTAAAAGATATCGCAAAATCATACAAATTACCGATTCGTCAGGTTATGAAAGTATCTTAACCGTCAGTGTAACACAGATTACGTCATGTGATGATGATGATGATGAAGCATGACTGACTATCATCTTAAGTGTTAGGTAATTATAAGTGAGGGTTACGTATCTTACATGTGATATATATTTGGAGTTTATTGGAAATCTATAAGTCTTTGGAAGTATACCTATAATTCCGATAGTGACTCTTTCTTAAGGAAGAAACTGATCTAAGACATATCCTGAGATAAATAAGTTCCTCCCAGTTTAATTTTTTATGACATGACATTATAATTATAATTATTTTTATCATTCACTTCATTGTATAATAATATTTCATGATAATCCAGTCCAGAAACTGCGTAATTTATCGTTAATAGTAATAACGTTATTCCTACTTTATTACTTCCTAACTAATGCTAAAATTACCAGACGCCACCTATAAATAATAAGTTATAAAGGCACGTCTACATTGTGCTTACAATATGACACTAAATTGACAAAGACAAGGAGCCGACAAGATACTATAAATAGTGTTCTGGAATATTTTAATACATTCGATTTTCGAACACCAATTTTGGTGTAGGAGCAAGATTCTAAAAACGTTCTATATTTAAAAACTTTTTTTTTTATTTTCGAATACTATTTTGAATATAAGAACCTTCTAGAAATAATTCTAAAGAAATTACAAGGAGCCGACAAGATACTATACAGTGTTCTGGAATATTTTATTACATTCGATTTTCGAATACCAATTTTGGTGTAGGAGCAAGATTCTAAAAACGTTCTATTTAAAAACTTTTTTTTTTATTTTCGAATACTATTTTGAATATAAGAACCTTCTAGAAATAATTCTAAAGAAATTACAAGGAGCCGACAAGATACTATACAGTGTTCTGGAATATTTTATTACATTCGATTTTCGAACACCAATTTTGGTGTAGGAGCAAGATTCTAAAAACGTTATATATTTAAAATCTTTTGTTTTTTAAATTTCGAATACTATTTTGAAGAACCTTCTAGAAATTATTCTAAGGAAATGACAAGGGGCCGACAAGGTACTATAAAGTGTTCTGGAATATTTTATTATATTCGATTTTCGAATACCAATTTCTGTATAGGAGCGAGATTCTAAAAACGTTCTATATTTAATTTTTTTTTTTATTTCGAATACTATTTTGAATATAAGAACCTAGAAATAATTAAAATTTTAGAGTTGAATGATGTTAGAACTAGTAATAATAAGTATCTGAATACATATATGTATGTATGTCACAATGCAAATTCCGTTATAGATTTAGAACGGATTAAAGTTGGTGTTACCGTGTGAACTAACAGTGTAACGTTGAAACTAAGACCTAAATAGTCCTAATTAAGTGTAGTTCAAATTTATGTTACAATAAGTACAGGGAGTATTTTTTTATAATTTTTTATCTATTAATCAAATTTTCTATTTTAATTTAAATAAATAACTTCGTAAGAAAGCGTGGACGGATATGGACAATTATTACAAATAAATTTGGACATTATTGCACTGTAATAAGGTTAATTATTAAATTGTTTTACAATCCAGGTCAATTTTAAGTTAACAATCAATGACAATTGAATCAATTTTGCTGTTCAATCACTTTATTGATTCAATTCAATTGCGTTGTCAGTAATATAATTTAATTGAATAACAAAAATCTTAATAATCTATACATATAAGTAAGTGTATGTTTGTAATTCCAAATTAGCAGCTTTTCACTAAATCCATATGAAAGTATATATACTTACATAAGTATATGATTTAGATTTTTTTTCTCTGTCTGTCTGTTTCGGCTGATCTCCGAAACGGTTCGACCGATTTTGACAGGACTTTCACTGGCGGATAGCTGATGTTAAGGAGCAACTTTGGCTACTTTTATTTTAAAAATCATTATCAAACGAAGTCGTGGGAGCTAGTTATATTATAAGGTTTGATTGTATGTTTGTATGTCAAAAACTACGGAACCTATTATAAAAATTATAAGTCGTTAGCTTCTTTATCAAAGTGACATAGGATACATTTTATCCCGATTTTTCAACGGGATTGGAAAGAAAAAATCGAAGAAAAAAAAATGCACCTAACAAAAAAAATTACTCTCAATGCCAACCAACAAAAGATATGAAGAAAAATTATTTGAAACAAGCAAAGTCGATGAATTCAACTAGTTTTTATAATTTAATTAAGTGTGATTAAGAGTCACTTTGCAAGTTACGCTAAGATTACTTTATATACACATAAAAAACGGAAGAGATAGCTGTCATTGGGATCTCAAGTTTTATACCCATCGTAAAGTTCAAGGTTCATGGAAGGTTCCCGGGTCGTGCATAAATCTCAATAACTCATCACGTCACGTTGGAGAAATCAATTTGTTTCCTTAATAAATACACCCTGTATACCAAATATCTTGATATAGGATGTACATATTTGTAGAATATTAGTAGAAAAATTGTAAACACTGTATAATTGTTTGCATGTGTGTGTAAAATCGCTAGTGTATATTTTGAATACGTAATTACGAACACTACGTTTTCAATGTGTGTGTGATTGTAGATGCATGTACACACACACAAACATTTACGCACACATGAGCATAATTGAAATATATATTACACCACTGACCGTGTAACTATATCGGTATCGTGGTATATTCATATAAATGTAATTTCTCTCAGAATCTTTATTACATTCTCCAGCGCGGGTCACGGCCGCCTCCATCCACGATAAACCATGTAATGTGAAAATGGTCTCATTATATTGGAATTGAAATATATATATATAAAAGTTTAGTTGCGTTTGTCTGTTATATTTTAATTTTTGAATCAATTATTACATAAATAAGGTGTAGTCAGTCCGTACAGCTGCTTTTTATAAATAAAATTAATGTGTATACCTTATAATATCAACCTTGCACCACCCTAATTATTATCCAATCAACCAAGCACTAAATCAGCACACTAAATAATGAACAGGCAGTGAGCTGAAATAGCGCACTTAAAATTGGATCATGTATTGAATAAGCATAATCAAATCACACTAAATGAAGAGGCAGTGAGCTGAAATAGCGCACTTAAAATTGGATCTGGACTTGTATATTGTAAATACAGGTTGTATTTTCCTCTACCATTTAAGCTAATAAGCATGATGTATGTTAATTAAGTTCATAATACCACAATCTGCACTGATACGTCTTCATAAGAACATTTGGACAAATTACATACGATATTTTTTAATCTTTTTTGGCTTCCTCATTTACAATTTTATATCCTATTATCTGTTATAATTTAACAAATGTTTGGAACTCAAATATAGTTTGAAAAGATAAGTTCTAAGAAACCATGACTCACTTGAACTAATTATCTCTCAATGGATATTTGTTTTAATGTTATACTTTGTTGTCTGTACGTTTTGAATTTAAATATTTTAAATAAAAATCTATAATAAAGAAATAAATAAATATTTTATTATTTCAAAGATCTGTTATTATTCATTGTTTTATACGTACTATATATTTTTTAAATTAATGGTTATATTTTTTATAATATATATTGAAATTTAATATATATATAATGTTTTATCGATACGGGCCGGACTCGAACCTTGTATACTGCCACGAACAAATAAAATACAATAGTGGATTCAGTTGTGAGATACAGTTGTAAATATAAATAATATTTGCATATTAAATATTTATTATTACACACTGTTCGAAATCAACACTTATAGATACAAATTATTCAAATTTAATACCATCAATAAATACTTTACAAGTGTGTATGTGTGTGTGTGTGGCGTCTTCAATAATAAACTATCTCAAGTCCATGTAAACCCAAAACCCGAGGTCCAAATCCCGCAGTATCCCGTGATCCAGTGCCTCGTGCCATCATCCGCCTCATTTACAATAATGATGTTTCCGATATCCCATTTTCCGCAAAACTTGAGGATATCACACAATTTATTTTTCGATCTCAAATTGTCGAGATCTTGTTCTCATTTCGCGAAAGGATTGGATTGGATTCCTTTCCTTTTCTTTATATTTTCACTTTTTTTCGCTGAATGAACATATGTAATATGATTTGATATCATTTTTAGAAGGTATTTACTTTTTCATGTTTCTTAGTTATTTTAGAACTGGTTGAGTTGTAACATGGTTTTGTAAATACCCTTGCATTTAAGAATCATTCTGTCAAAAAGTACACAAAAAGTTACAGCAGACAGTGAACCACAAGAAACTGTCATGAGTAGGAATCGAACTTACGACCTTTGGTCAACAGGACTACTAACAACTACACATTACACTACATTTAGATTAATCACGTAAATATATAAACTACCTTAGTAAGGACATTATAAACACATTCACAAACAAACAACATCAAATGTGTCATGTCGATACTTCTTAAGAAACTCAACTAATTTAATGACTCGGACGCATTCTTTAACTGGACAAGGTATTTTCACAAGAGAATTCCTACAAATGACATTGTAAAAACAAGTTGTCATAGCATACCATATATTATATATATATATATATATATATATATATATATATATATATATATATATATATAGCTATTTATTTTATAACATATATATTCCTTACTCAGATAAATAGTTATGTATCGGATAAAATTTATAGGGGTGTTACAGTATTGAGGTTTCGTGAAGTGACAGCCCTAATGTATACCCTTCAAATACTCCTACTATTGGAATATACAGATGATTTCTCATAATATATGTATATCGAATACTTTGCAAATGGTTCGTTCGTTCGCGTGATCTGGAATAGCTGAGGCGATTTTCTTGAAGCAATCGACCGAATCGGACGATAGCTCTCGAACGTGCAACATCCAACGTTATATACATACATACACACATTAGTATATACACAATATACACTGCACTAAAATATTTGTGTTGAATTTTCTTATAATCCAAAAGTTGTTACGTCTGTTATATAACTTTTACTTTAATGGAATTTGAGAAAGGGTAAACAGATGTACTAGTCCCTTGATAGTAAATGAAATATACTGTAACATCAGGAATTATAAAGATATTATATAAGATTATTGTCAGTCCAGAGAAAATACGCTTATATAACCATATAAAAGTATAACGAATAAGTAAAAATCATTATACAATTTTTAGCGCACTATTTAAGCTTAAAAATAGCGAGTGAATATCAACCAATCAAATCACTAGCAGCTGTTTAAGTACGCGATTTTAGTATGCTAGCTGACCTAGCGCTCGATATACATATTGAGGTTAGCAAGTTAACATTGAATATCCGAGGACAAAGAAAACAAAGATAAACCACTAACAGGTAATGAGTAAAACCGGTAGTAATAAAAAGTACTTAACGATAAATTTACCGATACAAACAAAAACCGTAGTTTATTACAAGAGCCATTATACCATCGAGTAATCGCTTATTACATACAATAGATAACTCAACTCACTGTATTGTTAACAATATAAATGCCTTCAATTTAACCTTTTAAAAACCAACAATTAACTGAACTTCAGTTTGTCGTTCGTTTAAACGAAATTGAGTAAATTTTGTTAAATAAATAAATCAATAAAGGACACAACGGTATTGAGCTGTTATGTATACAATTTAAATACACCTATAGATGTATGGATAATAAGGAAATTACTGATAAACTTAATTTATATGCATATTACCTATAAGAATAAAAAATAATGTTGACATTCGAAATTCAAATAACCCTCTTAATATCTTGTGATAACTATTTTGTTTTAGTCAATTCATCACGTGAAGATTTGAAAAAGGATGCACTATATACATATTATTATTGAGTATCCCGATCGCTAATGCTTATTGGAAGAATGAATAACGTGAAAATTATTTGACAGCTATTTCGAGAGTTGTGATTGGCTGTCGTTCATAGAATCAGCCAATCAGAAAAGGGGAAACACGGGATAAAGATGGATTTGACAGCAAATGATGCAAGCATTTTATTATTCAGTCAAGAAAGCGCTAGGTCTACTAGCATACTAACATAATAGCGAAAAGGAAGTGAGTTGTGTACCTTAAACTAGATATTTTGGGACAAAAAAGTGCGGTTAAAATTGGATAATGACAGTTATACTTTTAGTCTTAGCACTAAATAAGTCTTATATTTCAACTTTAATAAAATTCCATCCGTAGCAGTACTCAAAGCAATACTTAGCATTCAGTTTCGTTGGCAGTGTGTTTTAAACGAACAGATGCACGCACAATACACATGTTAGTTTCAAAAGCCTTTTGTTTCAGGATGACAAGCGCAACCTCCATTGTTACGTACTTTACCCACTCGTGATACTTGAAACCAAAGAACTTAACAATACACCGAGTAGACATATCTCAAGAATCGCGAGAAAAATTACTTCATCAGCAATCCAATATAAATTGACTTTTATACACGCATTTTGCATTTCAATTGTTACGGATTAAAAAAGGTTTTACTCAGACATAATGTGGAATTTTATAACAATATAGAGACGTGAATTAATCGTTTAATTTTCGTCATGTTCATCTTAATAAATATGTAAACATATCTGATATTCTACATATTTAATAGAAAGATAAAATATAAACTATATCTGGTTAGTAAGCAAAAAATATAAAAGGTGACATCTTCCAATATGGACGTAAAAGGTTTGATAAACCAACCAAATTTCCACGATAATTTATAATAGAAAAAAAACAAAGAACCACATATCGGTACCTTGAGATTCCAATGAATACAGCTTTACCATTGTTACCGTGTGTACGTTACATGTCACACACTAAACGTCACAACACACTTGTGGTTCGTTAAAAAATTATAAATAGACAAAAAAAAACGGTAATTATCATAAAAAATCATAAGTACATATCACATTACTAAATCGCCCGCATCCTGTTCCCTGAATAAAAGGTACCATTTTGTTTCGAGTGGAGACAGTTGCGATAGAAAAAATAGTTGAAGCAGGTCGTTATAATTAGTACAACGTAAATCTTTAAACCCTGAATGATGTCTAATATTAAATTTCGTCTACATCGGGAAATGGCAACAGATATAATATACACATAGTACATGCTAATTGCAGTATACGAAAGTTAATTAAATTAATACCGAGAATATTATTACGTAAAATAAAATACAATTTTTATTTGATAATAAAGTCAGTAATGAACGTTTACCAAATATTACTCTAACATTTGCTAGTGCAAATGTACAACCGCGTTGAGTTTTTAATGGTACGCTTCTACACCAATTAGTGGATATAGGATATAAAGTTACGGTTATTTTTATTAAATTCTGATTTTACTTATATATTTTAAGAATATAACTTCTATATTCAGAATTATACTACTTTAACATGTATTAATATGATTACAAACAAATAATGACTAACAAATTGTCACTTTAAACTTTTAGTACATATTTAAACAGCAACAACTCAAACAATGAACGATAACTTGTATAAATAAGGCATAGTGATAAGTGCATTAAATTAAATATTTATACAAAATTGTATATTAATATCTTACGTAAAATATCAGCTGTATAACAAAAACAAAATTATAATTGTCAATGTCAGATCTGACATATTTTTTTAAACATCCCGAGGCAGTGGGAGAACCGGCTAGACAGGGAACGAGTCAACAGGTAGGGTAGTATAGGGCACTGACCTACAGTCGACGGTGAATAGTATGAATGATACTGTCAGTCAAAACATTCTGCTTAAAGAATTGGACCAATCATCAATAAAATACTAATAAAAAACAAGCATATACTAACAGTTATAAAATGTATAAACATCAAAAAAATAAATCAAAACTCAATGGTTGTATAGAAAATAAAATTAACCGTGTTATATGAGATTATAGAACATATAAATTTGGGTTTTAGTGCAAGTACCTAATTTAAAAACTAAAAATGCTTTGAGATGTTAATAAAGTAGGTAATTCAAGCAAAATGCCACTCACCTTCCTCTCGCAACTACACGCGAAACGCGTCGTTTCGAGCTAGTTGCGATCGTACCGTGTCCTTATGAACTTAACAAAGGTCTACTTTCACCTGGAAGACAGCTCGAAGAATCAACTTAACCATATACGGCCCTCTTGCGTTCAGCACAACTTATTACGAGCTTTTTTCTTGAACAAAACAGTAACGTTTGTTGAAACGGTAAATTGAGATCTCGATAAAAATCAACCACTTCACTGACACTAAATTCACACATTCACCGCACTGTTGCAGTTTGTTAAACTAAATATAGTTCTTTAGAGGCCACAAGTTTTAAGTTTAAAACTTTTCGGATGTCGGTGCGATAAGGACGCGACCACACGTCAGTTACCGAAGATGCCGCCGCACGAATGGCTGGCAGTTTAGTCGTCAGTCGTCGGCTGTCGCCGGTAGTAGCGATAAGAACAAAACGACATTCGGACTGCAGAGCACTAGAGCGTGATGGAATAGCGGATGTCTAAAGCCATAAGTGGGAAAGAGATAGTAATACTGGACCGTTTTCCAATCGCTAGCCACCCTTCGAATACTCTATTGCAAAATTGAAACTTTTGAATAAAAACTCAGGAATGCAGTTTTTGTAAATTTATTTTTATTTCAATTTCTATTCATAAATATTTGTACAGATTAAAAAACTTATTACACACTGCATGAGATAGATAGAAATGTAAAAATAGGCCGCATTAATTATATTTAAAAATAAATATCGAAAATTGTATTTTCCATACTAATGTGATCACACTCAATTAAAAAGCAACATTTTGTGTAATAATCCGAATATATTAAAATTTGCATATTTATTTCAATTACAAAAGAGCACTAAAGAATCATTTATGAATTATACATATCAATATTACAAACACTTTACACAAAATAATATTAACCCTTTGCACTCGGAATGCCAGCACTGCTGGCATGAAGTTTTATTCCGGCAACTCGGAATGCCAGCACTGCTGGCATGAAGTTTTATTCCGGCAACTCGGAATGCCAGCACTGCTGGCATGAAGTTTTATTCCGGCAACTGGGAATGCCTGCACTGCTGGCATGTTGTTGGAAGGAAATGTGAAAATGGTCTCCGAGTGGAAAGGGTTAATAAGATCCAATTGAGACAGACAACAAGTAATTATTATATAAAACAATTATTGCTTATAATACAAATATCTTATATACATATAATTGAAACATGTCAACATTAGCTTAACCTATTCATTGTCATTGCTTCACTAAATCTACAGGGATGAGATCTGGTGTCTTAAGTAAAGGGTTTTCTGAAACATATTGGGGAGAAATATCTTCATTTCTTTTTACTATTGGATTCGGTAAAAGAATAGTCCTAATGGTTAACACTATTGTGTTAATAAAACTAACTATCACATATATACCTCCGATGATAGAGAAAAGACGTAACATAAATTGTAATAAATTTTCTCTTTCTTGGTAAACCTGAATTTTTAGTGCCGCCATGTCATATTTAAAGAATACTCCCGGTACTCCATGTGAGCCTTTGGTGTGACTTATTGGCCGTGCAAGCTCTTTGACTGAATATTGGAATGTTTTTATAGATTCAAAGGTAGTGTCCACATCAGTTGGTACAACTTCTAAGAAATACTGATACAGCATACTTTCGTCTGAGGTTATTTTTTCATCTCCTTCCAATGGGTATATTATACCATTGGCTGGACTACCAAAACTCAATCTGTTTATTCTATGACTGAAATTTTGAGGAGTATCGTCAAAGAGCATGTTTAAATGTATGTGTCCTCTCGGTAAATGTAAGCTTTTACCAGCCGTTATATGGAAGTTTCCAGCAACTTTATTCAGTGTTAGGACTCCGTGTAACCTGCAAGCATCAGGCCGTCGATTTGGTTTAGTTTTTCGATCAGGTACTGTAGCTCTGACTGATCCGTGACCTTTTTTCCATAGTAATTGCCACACAGAATGATATTCCTCTCTTAAATAGGAGTTCATATATTTGACTGCTTCAAAGGCGTTTTTTTGTTCTGGTGTTAGTTCCCACCAGGTATCTTCCTCTTGGAGTTCTCCGAAGCCAAATACACTTTGAGATGTGGAATCTAAAATATCTGCCCCGATGTTAGAGCAAGGCATCGCGATGGTTATATCTATGTTTATTCTTAACTTTTCATCCATGTCTGTGTCTGGCACAAACCTAAAGGCTAAATTACTATCTAGAAAATATGTGGCTTCACTGTAGACGAGCCACATTATAATAAAAAATGTTATAACTGAAAACGTTCCGCCTACCGGCGTACTGTCCACGTATTCATCTGGAACCTTTGAAAATGCATCAAACTCCTTCATTTTGTCTATTACCTTCTTCTTTCCACGGTATCTTATCATCTTTTATTTAAAAAAAATTACAAAATAAAGTATAAATAAAAAATACAATATAATTACAAGGTATCGTTAGTGTTGACGTGTTTTGACTTCTTATCCGAAAAATGACATCTGTCAAATATGAATAGATTGGATATAGACCGCTATATTTGATATAAAAAAATAAGTAATAATCCGTTTTTAAAAGATAATAACTAAAATAAATAAGAAATACTTTTAAAATAATTTTAAGGACATAACATTTATAAATTACGTTATAATTGAATGTATATATTTAATTCACAAACATAATTGAAAAATAAATAATTAAAGTAAAGTTGTTATAGCTCTTGACATTGATGTTTGATATATGTCAACAAGAGTCAACTGTCATTTGTCAGTTAAGTGACGTGCAATAAGCGAAAATTGTACATTGCAAATTACTGATTTTTCTATTTATAACTACATTTAGCAACAAAATATTTATGCAGGCAGACGTTGAAGAAAGTTTGTTGCATTCATGCTTCGGCTCACTCAAGAGCGCAGTCATGGGTTGCTGCTACAGTATATGTCAGAAAGAAACAGATCCCCAGGTAATAAATTCACATTAACTCCACGTATTCATGGAAATATTTATTTAAATAGGCTAATATTCTTTATTGTTCATAGATATTAGTACCTGTATGTAATGTGTCCTTGAATTTTATATACACGATACCGTGCAAAGTGCAGTATAGACAAGAGATGTAATATTTCCTGACCATAACAATAACTGCGTCGATATTGTTATCGCTAATTCCCGGTTGACTGCCTTTTTTATCTTAATTTGTAGACCTGGAAATATGTATTATCAAAGTTTATGTTAAAAATGTGGCATGTAAGTTCATTCATTGATCATTTTTTTATTTATGATCAGTATAGATTGACTTATTTATGTTTATTATGCAGTTATTGCATATCAATTAGTTTTTGTGATTAATAATGTCATGCATAAATCATCTAAGAAAATATTCTCAAAGGATTTTTTAATGATGTAAATATCTTTAAAAGAAAGTTGATATAATTGTTAATTAGATTAAAAGAATGAAAATGTACAATAGAACACTATTGTTTCATGTTTCCTTTGTTATGAATTACATTGTTACTATGATATTTTAAATTTTTACTTTTAAAATTAAGAAAAGATAAGATAGAACAAATGGTTTAAATCTTCATGATTCATAATGTAATATAAGAGAACAAAGGAAAAATAAAAATGTGCTAATGGAAGTATTCTTTATAGTTATTTGACAAAGTAAAGTATTAGAATAATAATTATTTTTAATTACATAATAAACATAAAATATACTTTTCCTTAATAGTTACAAAATACATTGTAATAATTCAGGTGGAGTTATTTTTATTGCCTCTTATGAAGATATAGAAACCTACAAGGTTATATTTAGGATAATCTTAAAAGAGCTGAGCTGAACTTAAATGTACTTTGTTTTAAAAACATCATAATCAGTTTTATTGAAGGTCAGTTTTATACCAAACATTTTTTTTATTGTCAAAACTACCACCAGCTCGGAAAGTTATTTGTTACTGACCTGGGAAGAGCTGGTGACTGAAACTTAAACCTGAATTACATTTATAATGAAACTTGAAGTAGCCTGGCCGAGAGGTCGTCATACCCAGGAAGAGTCTAGATATTTGAAAAAATGTACTCAATTATTTGTTAACACACAAGAATGTAGAAAACAAACACAACGTAGGAATGTATATTCCTTAATTTTTTAAGTGTAAAATCTGATTGACTCCATGAGAGAGTTACTCACTTTTTTGAGTTGAGTGAATGAAAGCGAGCTTGTGTTTTTTACTATTTCAATATTCTCTATATCTTTAATGTCCCATGAGAATTACATGTAAATGACAATTAACAAAAAATGTTTAATTATAAAGGATAGTTATAACCCCTTAATGCAACCTCCGTGACATATACGGGCAATGTTTAATGGCAGAATTGTGCAGCTCCGTGAAAGTCACGGTAATTGTAATTTTATATGTCTCAAAATATTACAGCTCCGTATGGATCACGGTTAATATAGAAATATATTTTTTTAATATAGAATAATAAATTTAATATTTTAAGTCCATATCTGCACGTTGGATGGTAGCTTATTGCCATTCTCGGAATTGATTAAAAAATGTGCATTAAGCGGTTAAACCAATTTTATTGTGACGTAATTAAGACGGTTGTAACCTTTTATTTTAAATTAATTATTGATTTAAATGGAATTAAAACATTTTATTAAATTATTCAGTTGAAATAATATAAATTTTGTATATTCATCATATTTCAATACATATTAATATGTGGAGTTATATGATGAAAACAAAAATATATATAATATGTAATAACAATTTTATTTCCTCATTACTGTTTGTGTAATTTTTGATTTTGTATGTATATTATTTTAATATATTTAAAATGCATAAATTTTACTACAACAGAAAATCTATAAGTGTTGCTTATTCAACCTTATTTATCAAGATTTTTAGATGTTGTGTTCTGTCCTTATTGATAAAGTAAAAAAAAGTGTTATTACTCTAATTTATGTGTCTGAAACTTTTTTGAATTTGTTTTTTTATTTTAAAGGTCACTTGAAACTCGTCGATGTTTATATAATATCGTGATTGTTTTTTTGTTTTCTATAGCCCAATGATACTTAATGTTTGTTAATTATATTTGAATTAGGAGAACACAGTGAACGAGCGGACTCATCTGTTAGAAGTGGCGGAACAGCAACTCGAGACTCCATCTCCGACGGCTTGCGCGTCCACGCCCCCCCGCAAGCCGGACGAGCAGAGCGCTCTTAACAGGATACTGCACGAGACTGCCACGTGAGTTGATATTTTTTTTTGTTGTATTTTGCAACAGTTGGTATAAATATATCTATATATCGGTGTAGGACGGTACTAGTCGAAGCAAACAATGTAAGAACCATCATTAATTAGTAAAGGATAGGTTTAGGTTTGGTTAGACACGTATTTGTACAATACATTATTTATATTTATATTTACGATAGAAATGCAATATATATAAAAAAATATTAACGTTGACGTTAATTATACAATAATACATACATACTATACTGGAAAGGTAAATATTTTATCTAACATTCTGAATTTGCACTCGCACACGCACACACACACGTGCACACCCAAAAGCCCAAACGCACACACACACACACACACAAACACACATGTACATGCTCACACACACCCACACTCACATGCTCATACAAACACGCACACGCAAGCTCGCACGCACACACGCTCGCACGCACACACGCTCGCACGCAGGCACACACGTGCGCGCACACACATGCACGCACACACGCGCAGAACTAGGAACTAGGGCTCCATGTAATAGTTGTCAAAATATTTCCAGTAACGTAATAGACGTGGGCGCGCTGGGTCCGTACTCCTTGGAGGCGGGCGCGTACAACGAGCGCGTGCGCGCGTACACGGCGCGGGCGGCCGCGGTCGCGCTACCGGTCGCGCTGCCAGCAGGCCTGCTGGCAGACCTGCCTCCGGCCGCCAGGAGGCAGGCACTGATGGCACCGCCAGTGCTGGGGAGCGACAAGGAACTGGTGAGTTATTAACGATATGGTGGTATAACAATAAATTGGTTTCTCTTGTTTGGTCTAATATTTTAAATCTAATAATATTTTTAAGAATTGCTGTTAGTGTGTCTATCGCCTAAAACTATCTTAGTGTATAGTAGAGTAATAATAAAAAACAGTTTACTATTGACATTCGTTTATTCCAATATTATTCAGGATATAATTTTTACTGAAAATATAAAATACTTGGAAGTAATTATTTTGATCTGTTACATTTCAAGAATCTATAACAAATGTTACATTCATCAAGACTGATAACGCTACTCAGTAGGTAAAAAGGTCGCAGGTTCAAGTCCTGTCAGTGTTGATAATTTTTTCACTCTATATTGATTAAAAACTATAAATTAACATAAATTGTCTGATTATTTGATTATTTTTATATAATAATTCTTAAAGAGGGATAAAAAAAAAGTAATTTTAGTTTTAAGAAAGCAGCAATATTTTTATTATACATTTTATTAAAATACTTTACTTGTTTCCAGTAGACTCAAAAGACCGAGAACCATATTTAGTATATCCCAAATTATAAAATAAAATTCAAGAATCTAATAGCTCAGTTAACCACAGTTACTTAAGGTAGCAGGTTCGATTCCTGCGTTGATGTTATCATATAAACCTTTCAGATAACAAACGCCGTGAAGAAAGCAGCGGCCGCAATATCGGAGCTCCGAGTTGAACACTACGAGGACCTCGTGGTACCATTCAGGGTCCCATAGCACAGGAGCAACTCTGAATGTTCATACTGACGTGTTAATGACTATTGAGAAATAAACAATATAAAAGATATCCCTAAGTGTAAAAAGTGTGATATAACGTAGCCTCTGTTCACCGACAACGCCATCTGTTATGTGATTTAAACGTTAAGTTGCTTCCGATTGATGGATAAAATTGGCCAATGTTGGACAAATGTATTGGTTTGAAAATTTCCTTTAAAAAAATTGACTATGTTGACAAAAGTAATTCAATAAAATTCGCTACGATTATGTATTGTTATATATTAAAACGTTGTCATATTTCATTTTATATTTATCTATATTAAATATTAATTAATTTTTCACTTAATTGAATTCTAAGAAAATATTATGATGTACGTATTTCTATCTCCTCATAATTTTCATAATTCTCATAAAACTAAATTTTTTGTGTAGAATATCTGTATGTGTTATTTATTTTATTATAATACGAATCGATACTTAATCGATTTTTTTTAAAACGAGAATGTTTTCGACGGACTGACTGACTTATGATAAACAAGACGGTTACGTCTCGAATGTTCTCGAACTTTACGCGCAACACCGATTTAACACGGAAAGCTATTTAGTTATAATATATTATATGTATAAATCAATATAAAATAAAGCGATATATGCAAAATGATTTTGCATGTGAATCTTTATATATATTTTTTATAATACTAATACCAAAATGAACGAAAAATATCCATCTGCAAACCGTTATTGCTTAATTTAAAAAAAACCTGACTCACAGTATTAATCTGACAAATTACATATAACATAAAATTTCTTAATATTGCCATTATATACTGCGTCTCGCTCTAAACATATACGTTTGAGCGAGACGTCATGATTCATTTATGAGTGAGCGAGATAAGTTTTTAAAAAATACTTCAGAGCGAGCGGGATAGCATGTTTTTGACTAAACGATATTCTAAAATTATTTCTTTTTTTAAACCGACTGGTGCTATCGGCGTGTCAAGTAATGGCGCCAAAATATTTAGTACTTTTTCTTTAAATAATACGTTCATCTAATTGTGAAGATCTGTTTGTTGGAATGGTATTTTCAGCTCTTGAATTTGAAGTATTTAATATCGATTTCTTACGTCTCCGGTAGGCTGTTAAGTTTTATTTATTGCATAGAATTCATTTATTTTTATGTAAATTGTATAAAATGCTAATTATGCCATTATTAAAGTACCTAATAAATAAATTGTGTTTTATTATCTTTATGCGAATTTATAAATAACTTTTAGTACTGAATAATTGAATACAAAATATACCTTTTTTTGTAACAGTATTAGATATTTTCATTATAAGATACCAAAAATGCAATGTAAGAGTTTTATTTTTCGTTTCCAGAATTAACATGAAGTAAGTACTTGATATCTTAATAATATAACATAACCTCCTCACATACTAAACTTTTTATATATTGATCAAAAAACATTGTCACAATTGATTAAAAATTACAAATATATAACCACTGACATTTTTTAATTATTAACGTTTAATAGAATTACATATATATAATAAAGGTTGTATTGTAGGTAGGTAGGTCAGGATGTCCGTGTTCGATGGAGAGATTGAATATCAGTCTGTATACATGGTTGACTTCGTTAAGAAAGACAAGCCGTAAGTTAATAGAAACATTTCTTGCAGTTAAAAAATATAAAGAATAACAAGTAGAAATAGTTTTTTACGGATTATTTCCCTAGTAATTAGTTAATTATAGTTAGATAAAGAATTAAGTTAAAGAATTGTTGCAATTTGACACAGAAAGAGTCCACGTCGCAAAGCAGTAGACGACGACTGTCTCATAGTTGGAATAAGTCGAGATTCATTGAAGGCGAAGGACCAACCACGCAAGTGTCCCGATGTGCTCTGTCCTATCGACTTTGAATTCTATAAGAAGGCTGTGGAACGAGTAATATTTTCTGTTTTTGTTCAATAGAATATGAATATGGTGTTTCATATTAAATTAACTTTAATTATTAGTTCGAAGAGGATCACCCAAAGTTAACAAAAATGTACATGAACAAGGACGTTGACCCCACGCCAATCGACCACGAGATACAAGATCTTAAGAGGACTGAGTATCTTACAAAATATTGCTCTAGAGGTATTGGATTTGTCCTTATAAACAAAAAAAAACAATATAGTCAATAATCATCTATCTTAAACAGTCATTTCACTCGATTGATGACAAAAATACTTAAACAGAAGCATTTTTCATAATTTGTTTGTAAATATTATGCTTTTGGAAAACAAGACAGATATATTTGTTTAGTTCATATATCCAATACTACCTCCATGTTCCAGAACTGCCCTTCATGTCGGTAAACCTTACCCGTCGAGCTCGGGCCCTTCAAACTCTCCGTCTCCCAGACGACATCTACATCCCTGATACAAGTCAGAAGGGCTCGTACCGACATCCCAAACCAGAGAAATATGCTGAACCACCATCTGCATTGTCCATGAAACCTAAATTCGACTCTTCTTTACAAAGTTTGTTCATAAATTTTTATATGTCAGCCATCTTATTTTTAAGTAACTGTGGATGAGTGATTCTTCATTCCATATTTATTGAAAGATATTGTTAATATATTGTTATTATATTTAAAAGAAGTAAGTGAATACTGTCAGTTACTCACCGACGCGAACCTTTTTTTATAAATAGAATGTAAAACTGAACATTTTGAATCTTCAAATTTTTCTATGATTATTTTGGTGTCGAATATTTTCCTTTTAGTGGTTACACCCGGACAAAAAGAATTAGTTATATATGGTAATTAAATTCAAACACAAACCGAAAGGCTCGTCGACATATTGCTCCATAATGCAGCACCAATTTACCAAGACAAAAATAAACATTCGAAAAACTCTTTCTCTATTAATTTTCTGTTTCTCTCTGCCTCTGTCTGTTTAACTTTGTATTTTCAGAGGAACTACGCCGCATTCTTCGAGTAAGAACAGGTGATACCAGCTACGGTGTTAGTCACGGTCTGCTGGCTCAAGTGGTATTAGAGCGGAACCCATTCGGACCTCCCCGCGAGGAACCCAAATACGGAAGATGGAAGAACCCATACGGATATACTTATAGGATTTGATTTTGTTCATATAAGTTTTGTGAAATTGTATTTACATGTTTTTAAATAAATAAAGTTAATGTATTTGTTTTTTTTTATTAGGGAGAAATTTACTACTATTAAAAGTCAGCATTTTTTATTTGGTAGTGTCAATCTGGAAGCCAAATGGCTTTAATGAGAGGTCACAGGATGACATTATAATAAAAAAGTAATATCGTGATATATGTACGCCTTACTAGAATTAAAAAAAAAACAGAAAAAAGGTTGATTGAGATTTAAATTAAAAATTACCCAAACAATCGAGACGTCAACGACATTTTCAAAATGTCACAACATGGATGTGATTAACAACTTACATAATATTGTATATTAATTTATTTTGCTATGTAACTAGACGGTTACGAAAATTTTAGTAATGTGAGGAAACAGAGCTGTTACAAAAACATGGATCACTATCTAACGACGTACAGGAAGGACTACCTATGGCCCAATTTGCCGGGAGCTTCTCTAGCGGGCGATGCCGGGGGCCTCGCAGAGTGAGTACTCCACGGAATAATCTATTAGATAATATCGAATTTAAATTCAGACCACTGTGGTCTTGCATCTCTTAAGTAATCATTTTTCAGTTTTGAAACCCCAAAAATATATTTGTCCCTTTAAAACTAAAATCCTTTTAAAAATAATGGTGCGCAAATAGTGTTTAAAGGAAATGTATCTGATGATAATCCAAAATAATTTATATAATAAAGTTTTCGATTTTTTGTTACATGAATTTAAGAAACGATAAAAATACTTAAAAATTAAAATTTGTCTTTGGGCTACGGTAGAAATATATAGAAGCAGAGAAAAATTATATGGTGAGAGGCACTGGAATCATGATCAAGGCGGTGGTCTTGAATAAAGTTAGGAATTTCTCTAAAATATTTAAGATATTATTGCCTTTTACCTAAATCAAAGAGTCCAGACGGTTTGCGCAAATAACTCTAAATCTGCTCGTTCTCACCTAAAGATGGGTGTTCCATAAGGTTCTATTCTTGGCCCCTTTTTATTTTTCTTTGCCCTTTTTCTATGTGAAATTGTACTTTTTTGCTGATAATAGCTCGCTTATTTTCAAAGTTGTACGTGATAGGACTGATAATGATGAAGTAAACAATAATCTCTTATGTGTTTTTTATTGGTTCAAAATTAATAATTTAGTCTTTAATACTAAGAAAACTAAATGTATGAAGTTTACACTATTATCTATTGTACGAAGTCAAAGTTGTAGCTTGTTCCTTACCAAGGAAGACTTAGAATTGACTGACTCAACAAAATTTCTTGGGCTTGAGTGTACCCATATATAATAAAGTTCAAACATCTAAAGAAGAACAATTGTACAATTGTACAAACAATAGAAGAGTAGACAACACAAAATTATAAGAGCAAAATTACCGTCAAAATAGTAGTTCGAAGATGTGCAAATTTGAAAAAGTTATTGAAAAGCATGTCTAATTTGTTTGTTTAGAGTACCAAAGCTTTCTGGTCAGGAACTAGCGTTCTACCAGGCCTGCATGCAGCACACGCGACCACCGGACTGCCGCTGCCCGCAGTACTCCGGCGGGGAGATGCCTCAGCTACCACCGGGAAAGGAAAGTGGCTGGAGCCGGAATGAGGTATTATCTATTATAAATTTGACTCATTTTTAGAAAAATAATGGATGTCGTGTAGTTCTTCTTGAACTATTTCTATTGTAGGATTTTTGTCTTGTAATCCAAATAAATCAGCATCAATGAGTTTTTTAAGATATACTTGAATAATTTCAGTTAATGGGTCCAATGCTGGATCCAAAGCTTTATCCTGTCCGAGTCGGTGCCAGTCCTGAGACACCGACGTCACGCTACGATCAACCCAATGCTTTCTTAGATAAGGTACACTTTTGTTTTCTTTAACGTCATATCTATTTATCCTGTACTCCGTTTACGACACAATGAATTCAATGGTAATCAATTTATATCAAATGTCAATGGTTATATTTACAGTTACAATCAAAGTACCCGATGCTGTACAGCATTCTGCAGAATGAAGCGTCGCCAGAACTAAAGCAACGCATTGATCGCGACCGCAACAAGACTACTTACCAAAAGGATTATTGCGAATCAGGTAAATTTCCACATCTATAATATAATATGATAGCTTTTGTTACCTTACAATTGACTAGAAGTTGCAAGATGTTTATGTTTGAACCTGTTTTAGGTCCAGGAGCAAAATTCGAAGGTCTGCAACGAGCAGCTGATGAAAGTGGAACTGGACCTTGTGCTCAGCCGATGCGGTTACCTGGAGACCCTTGCAGAGTTGGACCCAAGCCACGAATGTCTACTCCTAGGACCATGTCGAAGCAGGGAGGTGCCGGTGCCGCTAGCGATCCAAGAGCCAAATGTGGTACGTATTTATACGAGTATCATCTAATATACTCAAAGTATGTAACTTGAATTACAGGAAAAAATATTTAAATCTTTATAAATAATTTATATAAAAAGATATGCCTATACTTCTTTTTTATTTAATATAGTTTTATAAATATATTTTATTTGTTATGCAGAAACGACGTCTGCGGTGCCTCCTCTAGGAAAAACAGAATACCAAGATGGCGTCTCGAAACTCGGCGCAATCATTATGCGGGACAAGTTACACAGAAGATAATTTACATACACAATAAAATATACAATTAACAGTTCCTCTACATTTTTATATACTTTTATTTATACCCTAAATATTGAGATACATTTTTGAATGCCATGAATATGCTGAAATAATATTTTTTGTTAATTATGATGCTTATTTTTTATCTATACATATAAATAAACTTGAAGTGTCTGTTTGCAATTCCTAATTAACAGCTTTTCACTAAATGTATATACAGCACTTTTACAAAAAAAAATTATGAAAATTTTCTCTGTCTGTCTGGTCTGATTAATTTCTGAAACGGCTGGACCGAGTTAAGCAAGACCTTTACCGACGGATAAGAAGATACTTAGGCTACTTTTATTTCAAATAACATACTCTGCGCGAATGAAGTCGTGGGCTGAGCTAGTAAATATATAAATGAAACACGACATGATAAATAGACGTTTATGTATAAAAGCGTGTAAGTATACAGCGTGTCACGCGGGCGGGGTCCGGGCGCTCGAGATGAGTTCTCCTCTCTTGTAAAGCATCGGCCCTTCTCTTCTGACCGTTTCGTCTCTCCTCGCATTGTGGTCTTCTCTTCTCGGATTCTGATCTTCTCTCCTGATCATCTCTTCTCGTCTCACGGTATGCTCGTGTCTGGACACGCGGGTGCTCCTCGATACCGTGACTTCATCATGTTGTCTTCCGACGACGGCGGCGCGGGAGTCGGATGTGTGACGCTCACTGGAACATGCATAAATGTTTATTTATTACTATTTCGAAACCACGCGTATATATTACTTGTTATTTATTTGTATGAAACCATTATTAAGCAAACTGTAAAAAAGATATTTATTTATAGTCAACCATCGAAGACATTCACTGAGAGAATTTTGGTTCATTAATCAAAAGTAAAATATGTATGTCCGTGTCTCACCGCGCGAGTCCCACGAGGCGGTCGATGTCCCCGGCACGGGGAGGCGGCGATGCGGGGGGGGAGGCGGAGGCGGGTGGAGACGTGGACGCGGAGGAGGGAGACGCCGCGGATGAGGACGAACCCACCGCGGAGTCGCGTTTGACGGACGAGGACGAGTCGCGCTTGGCGGACGAGGACGAGGACAGCGAGCGCCGCCGCGACCGCAGCGCTGGGATGTGCAGCGACGCCGTGATCACCAGTTCGTCCTCCGACGCACCACACGCCTGAAGAGGGTCAGATGATAGGCTTTGAGAGGAAGTTACTAAGAAAATACATTTTGTTCCGCCCGTCAGTACACTAATATGCGTTTTGATTCTATGTGAACTAGATGCTTGCGACGTCTTTTTGTCAAAACACTTTCACACGCCTCATTAGATTAAATTGATTTGCCATATTCAATTTTAGCCGATACAACGTACTTTTTGAGATTTTGCCGTTTAAAATCCGGAATTAATTAAAATGGATTCTCATAAAAGTAAGTAGTAAATGACTCGGTAGAAATTCTTATGTGGTACAAAAATTTGGATAAAGATAATTAAATTATGTATGATAATACAGTTATGTATTGGCTTTATTAAGGTTGAAAGACGGAAAGAATTAAATTCTATATGCAGAACTAAATTCAAACATAGTTTAATGTTTTTTAGCGTCGTCATAACAATAATGCGTCGACGCGAATTCAGTGTTAAACCATATTAACAATACACAAAACTTAAACCATCGATCGATTTAAACGATCTTAATACAATTTGTTTAAACGTGTCATCTATTTGTGAAAATATAATTTAAATATCCATATTATATTATTCATTTAATTTCACGCAGTCCGTTTCAAATAGAAACTCTTTCTCAAAATGACTAAAATTATGAAAATTTTCGTGATTTTATCACCGCGTGCTACTCGTTGAATTAACAAATCTCAAATTGGAAAATCTGACGAGATATTTGAGAATTTAGAAATATTTTTTGTCTTTTCTCTCTTTTAAAATAATGTTCGTAAAACTCGTTGATACTTAAATAATGTGACACACATCGCGTACCTCGTTGTAGTCGCTGGCGGAGTCGTTGTAGTCCGGCGGCGGTGACGTCACGACGCCGCTGCTGGCGCGGTCCTCGCTGTTACCGACCCTACCAGGAAATAAATAAGTGATATTAGATAACCGTGTTTCTTATATTACCATAATTTACAAGTTACTAACCCTAGCCTTGCCTTTTCAAAAGTTTTATGTCCGTTTGCGAAACGTCTATATTATATTTTATGAACAGATTTAGGAATTATTCCAGACAACATTGTATGCTTCAATTTACAACTCGATCGAAGTCAGGGATAATTGATAATTTTTAAACATAGTAAAACCGAAATTATTTATGATAGTATTATTAAAAGAGAGGAATTTATCAGGCACTAATACTAAGCCTTGAGAAACCCCGATATTTGGCCAAACATTTTAAATATTAAAATATTATATAAAAATCAAACTTCTATTGAATCCAGCTTCTAAAAGCAAAACAATTCTTAAACAATCTTCGTTGATATTTTTGGACATAAGTCTCTTGAAAATTATCTACATTTAAAATGTTCAATCTGATTCATCTCAGCAGATATTATAAAACTATCACTATGTAGTTGTGTGTGTATGTAAGTGTGTGTCTGTGACACTTGCCTCGCTAGTAGAGTAACTGCAGAGGACAGAGACACGGACGAGGCGTCTGAATCCCGGGACCGTCGGCCGTCCGTACTACTCCTGAAACAAATAGTTTTCTATAATATTGGACTGTCCATAAAGAAAATATCAAAATTAATAATAAAACTATTTAGGAGATATTTTTAGAAATATAATAATTATTTTCATAACAATAAAATGAGATATTTGTGAGAAAAATATTTTTAAATTAATGATAACAACAATTATGAAAAAAAAAAATATATAAATATTAAATAAACCTTAATACTGAAATCATATAAATTTTTATAATAATCCAAACTAAATATAACATTTTAATAAGTATTCATTGAAATATCGAACTACAGCATGTACTTAACATGTGAACTGAAAAAAAAAATGGACTAAAAACGTCAATAGAAAAGGGTTCATTATATATAATGTTGTGTGTGTCTGTGTGTCACCTGCTGCCGGCGTGAAGGAAGCTCTCCCGACACCACAGCCGCTTGGCGCCCTCCGCGACGGCCTTCTCGCTGTCAGCTGCCGTTCTAAGATTAAAGTAAAGATTGTTTATGTATTTGTTAATCAATATTACACACTGATCAGTCGATTTTTCCCTTGTGTTTACTAGGATAGGAAAGTTCCTGTATGTACTTTTATTTTATTTAGGTCATCATTCTTTCCAAAGCAAATAAATATTTAAGCGTCCTTGCCTTTGGGTATGGCATGAGTGTCAAAGACATTTTTAATTTCAGTTTAACAAAATAAACCCCTGCTTCCACTCACTCTGCTCTCCCCTGCAGCAGCGCGTCGAGGCCGGCGGGCTGGGAGTGCGCCAGGTGTATGTACGCCTCGTGCAGCAGCTCCGCCGGCAGAGCCCACAGCTCCGCCTGGCGCTCTACCAGCGACCGTACCACGTTGATGACGTCAGCGCGCTCCGACAGCTGCTCCGCGCTGGCTGCCTCGTCCGGTCGGTTCCTGTGTAGGATGTTGGGCGCGAAGATGGTGGCTAGGTTGGCAGCGTCCATCTTGTTGGTGGCGGCGTGTGCTGCCAACTGGGCCAGAAAGGCGAGCAGCGCGCTCAGCGTGTCGCGATGCGCCGCCGGCAGCAGCTGCACCAGCAACCGCAGCGCCTCCCACTGCAGCCGGCGGTTGCGCATCTCTGGCGTACAATTATTTAAATTGAGCTATATTTTTACATACATCCATTAGCTTTAACATTTTAACCATGTTAAGCGTTTTGAAGTACAAAAATATAGAACTAAATTTCAAATACTCATTTGGGTTGAGAAATTTACACATTATTATTCTATATTACCAAATAAGAAAACAAAAAACTGATATATAGAATTCGCATTCAAATCGAGTAACGGTGGCTCCGTTGGTAGAACAACGGCCAAGATGTCTAGAATTATATATTCGTATTTAAAATTATAACTAAAAATCTATAAAGTTCAGGAGTAAAGAACTTACTCTGCGTCAGCAGAAATGCGGGGTAGAGGTCCTTGCACAGCAGAGGGTCGGGGAGGTCTCGGAGGAACTCCTTCAGTAGCGTGGCGACGTCGTGCGGACACGCCGCCGCGTCCAGCGCCGCTTCCTGACCGCGCTCCCACTCCTCGCGGAGCTGGGAATAATATCCAATGTTATCAACATCTCGTACATTAATGATCTATAAACACCGTCCCTATCGATAACTGCGTGATAATGAGTCGCTATCAAAAAGGTGGGTTTCGTGTCACTGTAAAATATTTAAAAACATAAGGTAGCTCTAACAAATATTAGGTATGTTGTCCTCCGTTTGAGATTTCCGTATCTGACTAGAACTATCTTAAAGCCAATATCAACCAAATCAACCTCCCATCTCGTTTATGGCATCCTCGGAGTACCTACTACAGCAGAGTGTAATAAATCCAGCCAATCTGGGTCAACGACGCGAATCGATCGCTTCCAATACATTGGAAAACATCTAATTTTGTTGGTAAATGTTTTATTCTCTCTGCGCGTGTATGGACGTCCGATTTGTAAACACACCTTGGCTGGATTTACTACTTTATTTTCTGTCATAGCAACCATTTTAAATGAGCGCTTGCGAAATCAAGTTTACGTCCGCTAACATTGTTTCGAGAGTCGAACGCTACAACAATTAATCATGTGGTTTTAAACACCACAATATATACTTACATATTTATTATATAATGTCATTTAGCTATCAAATGTTTTAAGACATGTAGCACTTAATTATTTCATTAAAATAAAATATGTATTAAATTAGATCAAAACATAATTAATTATAACTAAAACATTATTATATATTTTCCATCTCTTGCGTCATATGCTTACTACGCGGTGCGAGATCAACCGATTATTTTATTAGACGAAATAATCTTAATGAGAATTTATGAAATGCTGGCGACAACTATATCACGCAGCTAAGCTTGCTAATACAACAAGTATGTTAATCCATATGTATCTGAAATAAGAAATAGGAATATCTTGTTTACCTGTCTAACCCTCTTTTTGGATGCCGATACCCTGAACAGTCCTAGGGTATTGAGTCCATGTCTCCTCAGATGCGCCAGGCAGGCGGACACGAGCGCAGGCATCCTGGGCCCTCCGCCGCCCTCCTCCACCCCCGACCACCCCCACTCCCCGGAATCACAGGATTCACTCTGAAAACAACGATTTCAATACATTCAATAGATTTATTACGAGGTTCTTAGTATCAAAACCGAGTTATTATTTTTTCAATAACTTTTATCTTTTTGACTCTATGAAATTCATTGAATACCTTGAGTTATGGAAGCTCAATTTTATGAGAGAAATGAGTAATATATCCAGACGTCGGCGAAGCACTTACTCTGATTTATACGTAAACAAATGTAGAATTTTTATAGCGAATAAATCTCTTTTGTCAACAGCGTAAGTAATCTTCTTCACACATCTTCGAGTCCTGTATCGACTACAGCTGTCATAAAACAAAGTATTTGCGATATATTATACAACAGCATCAAGTGTTTTGCTCCAGACCGGCTCCAGACCGGCTCTTACAGGATTAGTTATAGTGAATGTAAGGGATACTTATATTAATAGGATTTATGATTTTCGGAGGTGTTCCTAGATAACTATAATATTTGTTATATCAACAAATTCATACTAATTGAATAAAGCTCTAATATCAGAAACAATATTTGGTTCGCCCAACCTATCGGTATTGGTACAAAAGTTGAAGAAGATAGAAGGTTCAGAAACACGGATATAACCTGCCGATTGCTATTTCTGTCTTAGATATCGGGATGGGCGAGTCACGTCATACGATAAAATTATCGTGGCCTTAATGAAATCAGCCGCTGTAAGGCCGTCCAGGTAACAAGATATGAGTGACGTCAGCGTGACGTACTGCTGCGTCAAATTTGACCTATTGTGCCCAAACTGACGATAAGCGCCGGATTATAACATTTTTATAGTCCGTTTTGTTAATCTGTGTAACATAAATCAAGAGTGAATGATTCTAAATATATATAGAGTTGTTAAATTATCTGTTACTATGTATTGCTGATAATTATTTTAAAATGGTTTATTTAAATCAGATTTTAAATTTTTATTCTCATTTAGAAAATTGTTTAATCAAAGCGCTCTCCAGCTGCTACTTTATAGTGTTTGAATGAGATAGAATATCACAAGTTTACTTCATCTTTAATGGCCGCCATACGTCTTTTATGTCCTTTTTATTATTGCTATTGATACTCATTTCCGCGTCTATTGTCTGGAAAAGACAGATTTAGCGCAGACATAGGAAGAACAATGAAGTCACCAAGATATTATAATTTTCGTTGGATGCTTGTAAAAAATGCATTTACTGGAACACATTTGATTTTGATTAGAATCGCAGAATAAAAAGGCGGAATCTGGAATTTCAAAAAATTGTTTTGAGTTGTCCCTTCCAAATACACTTTTACTTCTCTTCAACTTAAGTTTCTCCAAATATTACAAGGCTCAAACATACAACATTAGTACTTTTATTGTCCTAATGAATTCGAAACCACGAAATGTTTCCAAGACATTAAATCCGCAACAAAACAACGTCTATACAAAGTTCCGTCAAGATCTCAAAATACATGAAACAGTTTAATCGTACCTGCAGACATAAATCAAAACAACGCTGTCATTAGTTTGATGTATTGAGCAAACATCAAGCGATTGGCTCGGGTGATACGTCCACGCCTACCAGCGTCTGGGTCCCGTCTACTGATGAATTATTAAAAGAACTTGGTCTACTTGAAGTCATTTGCACTTTAGCAGTCTACTCATATAAATATTTCATTATACATTTTTTTTTAACTATAAAGTATTATCACCAAAATTCTTATTTTTAGAATAAACGTAAACTTTTTCATTTACTATTATTTGATTTATTAAAATGAAAATATGATGTGATACATATTTTTTCTTTCAGTACCATATTTTTGTAATATGATTGTTGATACACTAAATCAATATGAAGATTTTAATATTAGAATACCTTCCTATGATCTTTTTAAATTTTCTCTTCTCCAACGAAAATATATTTTTCTTTCTTCATATTTGAAACAAGATTTGCTATAATTCTCCGAATTACATTTGCTTTTTATAAATATGTATATCTTTTTCTTAGCTATTTTAACGGGTACCTAAATATTGCTGACTTAAATATCAGTTATTGAAATATATAACAAAATCAAGATAGTCTCAGGTTCGAATTCTTTTCGTGTTATTGTAATTATATATTTATTTTAATTAAGTCTATTTTTCTATCACAATTTTCTTCAATAGATTTTAAAAGTGATATGCTATTTAATGACTTCGACAATTATAAATTTAGTGCTTTAGTGAACGCCACTGCTACCGAACGTCTAACTAATAACATCGTCTGTCCAAAACACATAAAATCAAAACAAAGCTACACCTGATGTGTATTTTCACGGGTATTTTGTGTAAAATTGTGCCAGAAGTGCTAAAATCGCTTGACGGTCGACGGTAAAACGCAATTATTCAATTTGCAACTGTTTATTTACTTAGACACGATAGAAGACATAAATACGAAGCAACCTCTAACGACCAGATTTGCATTGCTTACGCTGGAGCGTCTATGATTTATTGCTTTGTTCGAAGAATATGTTTTGTTAATGTTTTATTTAATACTATCTAGATTTGAACTAGACCTATATATGAGTATCTAGACTTATGATTTTACATTTCGGTCTCCTATCTACTGTAACGTTACGAATCTAGAAAGTTCATTACTGAAACATATTTCACCACCTACACCGGAATTGTCTTAGATTAAATCTCTTGGCCGACTCTATTCCGATATCTCAACAATCAGATAGCTATCTCGTGAAATTCCTAACATTTGTCCAATAGTGGATAGGTCCAGGTGCAACTACTGTTACGTGTCTTGGCGTCCAGAGGCGAACTATTTCTGCACCTCAAATATCGCATGCCAAATCACTCAGATTTTCCGACCATTTACTCTAGACCCCCTGTTTTCATAGATGCCTTCTATTACCCGAGACTACCCTAAAATTTGGAGGTCATGTAACACTGGCAGGCCACTAGACTGGGTATTATGACGTTACTGTAATTTATATGCACCCGTTACTTGAAAAATGAAACTATCAAGACTACATTTTATTGTACCATAATAAATCTCTTCAATAATATTAATTATAAAATTTAATATTTTAATCATGGTCACGATCAAGTTTTCCCGATTAATAATAGGTGAAAGTCAGAGTTTTTTTATTTCTTCTTTAATTTAAGTTTAATTGCACTGTTCCAAAGGGTAGGTCCATGGAAAAGTTACAAAAGAAACTACATGGATAGCAAGACACTCCACTGTACGTATATTTATGCCTGCATATGCATAATTTACGCATGCATATTATATAATATTGATTCCGATGATATAAATTATAATTACTTGCATTCCTGTAAAGATAACAAATAAATGACTAATCGTTCCTATCATTAATGTGGCTGAATCTATACCTAGATTAAGTCACTCAAAATAGCTACTTCACATTCTCTAGCTTTTGCCCGCGTTTTCGTTGGATAATGTATATTCAAAATAATAATTACAGTGAAGGACAGTGGTTTCAGCAATGTATGGAGTTTTTAATTGGGAATCTTGTATTTTGTCGTGAAAATAAGTAGGTACTCTACCAAGTCTATGTTCAGAACAACATGCGATTTCCAACCTTACTGCGTCATTGACGGACAAACATTAATATATATTATATAAATAAGATAAATGTTTCAACTATTCACACTAGACGGCAGTGATGATTCTACTTTCCATAACTTATTAAAAATTCATCATATTTTTAGTGAACTGATATTGTTATAATCTCAATCAAATTTAACAAAAAATAATCATGATAACGTTAAATATCGAATTCAAATCAACCATTATTTTTCCGATACCTGCTTGTAAAAATTCTTAAAGCACACCTTGGAACTAAATTAAGTATCAATAAAAATAGGATAGAGCTATTTCTATTTCAGTTGAGGCGATACTATTGTGGATTCGCGAGGTTTATGCGCGCGGCGCTGAGAGACGAACACCACGTGCCACGTGGATACAGTTTACGGTTACGTTTCTCACGTAATTTAGATTTGACAGGCATTTATATTACGCTTATCGAATTGTTGAATTATTGTAAATATACATGCAAATACAGGAATGCAAACAGATGACTTATTGATAGATAGAAAGTGCACTGCAAATTCATACAAATTTCAATACTACTACGCAAAGTGGTCGCACTGATTGTAGTATATCTGCTAAAGAATCGGTTTCAATTTTTACCTTCAGTACTATAACATATATAACCAATGTGGAGGTACAAACAAATCAAAATAAGATAGTAAACTTCAACTCACATCATCTCCTTTCTCCAGGGCTCCGATGGAAGCCAGTGAGGCTCTCGAGCCCCCGTGCTGGCGACGCAACGCGCGCTCTGTCTCCACACACTGAGACAATGGAACACCGAACACGCTGCCCGCGGACTCTGTTGACGATACAGCATCTTAAATAACTTTTATCAAACTCAAGCTTGAATTAAAACGGGAACTTTAAAAAACAATCTTCTTTCCAAAGCATAACGAGTTAAAGTTTCTATTATCTGCGTTTTTCGCAAGTAAGAGGCAGCAGGATAACCCGACCAAATTAATCGGTATGCAGTCTTGTTTGCCACACACAACAAATAAAAAAACAATTTAAAAACATTTCGATGTCTTAATATACAGTGATATTTTAAAAACGATTAATATCATGCCACCTCGTAACAGCGTTTAAAACTATGAACTGAGCGTATATTTTTTTAAAGTCCGATCTCCCTTCAATTACTTGCTGATAGATATTTGGCACTGCATCTACAGCTAACATTTTACAAATAGTTCGTTCAATAAATCATACAAAAATATGTCAATAAATAATATGAAATAAAATTTAGGTTTTTTAAATATTTATTTTTATTATATATTAATGTAATTATTATTTATTTTATATTAAAGTCGACAAATATAATTTAATATAATATTACTTATGTGATTATGTTATCTATAATAATACCAAAAATTATAATAATATAATTTTTTGTTAGTAATTTTCTGTATCCCTCAAAATCAGTATTGTAAGTTAAATCTTCGATATTACTCAGATGCTCTCTGTCTTTGGACACCAGTAACACTGAACCGATTATACCATGAATATTTAAATCTTTATTTTTATTAAATTTGTTGTACTTACTTCAATAGTTTTTCCCGCAATACCTATCAATATAGATTTTTTTACATCCTTTATTATTTATATTTGCTTAATCTTTTTAAATAAAATGTCATTTGTTGTTTTTTTTGTTTTTCTTTTGGTTTGTCCAAAAAAATATTTTTTTATATTCTATTTTAATTTGATTTAAATATAAAAGACGTGTCCATATTTTGGTTGTTTTATACAATTAACTATTTGACATCAATATTGTTACAGAAACGAATATACAAGAAATAACTGAATGAATCATGACCTAAAAAGCACTCACCAAAATATAGGTTGTTTAAATAAAAAAGAATATACGTTGTGCATAATATATTTAGTACCAAATCAGTTACCAAAAGTTTAAACGTGTACTAAAGAGGATATTGAAATGTCAATTACAAAAGCAATATCGCTTTAAGACTTTGTATTTTATCGTATAAGTTGAACATTTGCCAATTCCGTATTTCGTATTGAGCATTTTTCCTTATTACGATAAAATCGGGTCGCGTTTGTCAACATACAAATATTTTTGGGGTGTTTTGGTTCAAGTAATTAAACGAGTTATCATGTTTTTTATTGGGGTGTAATGCGATTTAATATAGAATGCGTTTTGGGTCACGTTTGATATTCATTAAGAAAATTATCATTGGGTCAGTTATATATAGTGATATGGTAATACCGTTAAATTGTTTCATACTTCGAGGAAGTGGTTACATTATTGAGTACACGAATAGAGTGACAGGAATAGAACGACCTTTTCACTTTAACAGAGCGAGATAGGTGATACACTTAATGAGATTATTTAATTATTTTTATATTTATATTTAATGATTTACAAACTTGATGGTAAATTAATTTGGGATAAATTAATATAGTGTATGTTTTTGATGAAACAACGATTAAGAAAGTTATTTTTGAATTTAAATTTTCTCGTTTTTCACGAAGGTCATTTCTTGGAAAGTGGTTTTCACGAAAGCCATGTGTTCAGTTTGTTATTATTTATTCTCTTTTTGTATTTCAACATTTATTCAAAGGATTAATAAATGTTATAATCAGGTATTTAATAGTATAATAATATAACTCCAACTCAACTCGACTTCCCAGAGATAATATATAATATAAAATTGCAAAACATGTCATCGTGTCTTTAGATACCACATAATAATATATATATTGATGATGGATAATCCTAGCGATCAGATACCGATCTATTTATAAGATGGCGCCTACACTGTTTTGAACGAATACTTTCGAATTCTTACAACTTTAGTCATTATTGGTGTTGAGAACGTATTGTTCTCAAATTGAGAGCATACGTTCTAAATAAACTGTTTTTAGTGTATGAAAATGTAAGTAAGTGATCAGCGTTGTACCGTCTCTTAAAAATAAGATCAAATATTACTATTGACACCCTTTAAGGAAGAAACTATTGAAGTTCCCACAGGATACCATCTTGAAAACGATCCCAAAACAGATTATATTGATTAAATTAATATTTTTCATTTTATTTTTGTATCTCATAGGTTAAACCTTAATTATTCTATACAAAATCAATCTTAAAATTGTAGTATTTTTGACAATTATTCAGATACAAGTCTAGGCTTAATAAATAATACCTGTAATAACTAATTAATAAACGAATGTACATTTTTAATTAGTTTATTTAACAAAGCGATGAAACAAAACATCCCAAACAGAACAGATGTTACACTTTCAGGAAAACATGTGATCTAAATTCTATCATGATTAAAATTTGCGTATTTTTTTCTATTTGGTCAGTTTATAAGAGCTTTTTGTTTACGTTACACAGTTTATATCTTCTAATAGAGAATTATGAAAGAGTCGTACACATTAACGGTGATTGAAAGATTTTAAATGTCTGTCTGTTTGTTACGAATAACACGCAACCGTCCATTACGCGTTTACTATAATGTTTACTATTAGTTAATAAGTTTCATATATATTGTTAATAATACATAAAAAAATTAAAATGAATTTTTCCGTAATTATTTATATGTTGTTTTAACTAATACATTTCATTTTCATATTTTTCATTATATGCAAATTAAAGTACTTATTGCTTTGACAGCTATTTTCATGTTTATTACTTACGTGGCTATAAAATAAATACAAAAATATGCTGACATTCTTATAACATATCTTTTTTATTACTTTTGGTCAATATCATTTAATCGAAGTATATTAGCTTTCAGCACAACCTCAACCGGTAAACAAAAGAATAAATTTATACCAAAATCAAAAGTCATGTGCTAACAACTATAAATCGAATACCACGAAATCGAATGATACCAACATAAAAATGGTTTGTAAATTATAAGTAACGATACACCAATTGTAAATCACTTGGATGTGTTAATTACAACTTTTATTGGTATATAAAAGTATCATTTTATTATAGTATAAGAATATTTGGGTAACGTTATTCTGGATTACCTTTTAATCCCGGGAATAGCACCTTGGAGATTAGTTTTAAACAAGACGAGCGCTCGAGGCCACCCGCCTCGGTCTATTTGTGAGGTGAAGAGCAATGGTACTTAGAAATTTAACATTTTTTCCTCTGCTTCATTTTAAAGCAAATTGTAAATAATGTGTTGTATGCATTTCCCTTTGATGTCTATCGTTTTGAAACACCTTGAGTTATTTGTCATATGTGTAAATGAAGTGGAAAAACTAAAGGTATGTGAAAAATTCCAGGTAGGAACTTGTTTGAATATCTAAAAATATAAAAAGTCATATCTTTTAATAGCTTTATTAATTAATGATTGAATAATAAATTACTATCTAAATGTAGTCTTACTTTTTTCTTAGAACAGCAACAAATTATTATGCGAACTCCATAATAATCTATAGTATGTATTTTATTTACTCTTTGCTTAATTGATCTTGACGTGGTAACCCTTGAATAAATCTGGTAAATTCTCATCCACCTGTCAGATGTTTAGTAGATGTCCGCCGTTGAACTCGATACTTATATTGGCAGACGATTAGTCATTCGCAAAGCATCAGTAATCTACACTATTGACAAGCCGCCAGAAGTTACACGTTACTATTAATTCAATTTCAAATTAGTTATCCTTATCAGGGTTATTTCTATTGAATAATTGTGTTATTTTGGGAGTATACTAAAATATAACTACGTACTCGTATCATTTGAAGACTTTCTTTATTTATTTTATTTTATTTTAGCCTCACGCCATATCCCTTACGGGGTAGCCAGAGACGTCGGAGCGACAAACGCTACGGTCCCTGCATACCTCTTTCGCCTCGGCCACAGACATCAACCTCTTCATACATGCCCTCAGGGGGGGTCCTCATGCTTTTATGATGTCTTATCAGTATCATAAGACAATTCTTTTTAGTGTGTGTGCTGAAGCTATATATTTTGTGATTTCCTCCCTCTAGTTACATTTCTGTTATGTTTGTGTGATTGTTGAATATACGTTCTTGTTTGAGATTGATCAATTAACATTGTCAATATTTTATTCTATTAAAATTTTCCATGGTAAATTTTTTCTATTCTATTTCAACGATCCCCCAATTCCTTAGTTTTAGTTAACATTTTAATAAATAAATCGTAATGTATATATATTTCATTCATATATTATATAATGATGTTTACCTTTTTCTTTGTCCGCCTCCTTGGGTCGCTGGTCGAAGAAGCCTGTAGTGATTGCTTTTCTCTTCAGCAAATGCGCTCGTCGCTTCGGCTTAGCTGCCACCGACGATGTGTTATCTGGGCAGATAATTACAATAAATTGTTATATATGTTTGTAATTCCACTAAATGCTAATGAAAATATATAGGGCACATACATGAAAAAATAATTTTTAAATTTCTTCTCTGTCTGTCTTGGGCGGCTAAATTCTGAAACGGCTGGCTTTGACTGGCGGATGTTAAAAGGTAAATTTTATTTTCAAAAACATATTCCTCCCGAATATATATAAACGAAGTCGTGTGCACAGCTAGTATATAATATCGCTTACTTTGTTCACAGACCTATGAATATATTTTCAAATCTGTATCTTATTTACATTGAGACGGTCAAGTGAATAAATATTGTTTAATTTTTAAGACAGCTCATAAGATATTTGGACATGACATGGACATTAATATTCATAACAAATTATTTATTGAATGGTTTGACAAGTGTCATATAAACGTACGATACGTGTAACCGGACACAGTTTACAATATATATACATACACATATATACATGTATATATATATATATATATATATATATATATGTATATGTCAGAAGTAAACAAGAGCAGTAATTTGACTTGCAACATGAGACTTGTTTTGACGAATTCTTTTAATGTTTGCGACACGAGCGTCGCGCGATGTCTCAGTCTGTGATCTTAATTGAAATTGTATTAAGTGTTTCAGAACTGTAAACATATTTTTTTTTTAACTTTGCGCCTTTAAAAACGTACATTAATCTTAAGTTACATTTCACTAATGTTCCTTCAATGCACTTTTTTGTTAAAAGTTATTGTTTTTTCTGTTTTTTTTTGTTGCTTAAACCAATTGTCTTTAAAATAAGAGTATTAACAAAATATATTTTGTAATGAATAACATTAAACTATTGTATAAGCGATTATTATTAAGAAGTAACTAAAAAATATATTTTTAGAAGGAATTTAGATTGAAAAGCATACTGTGACCTACGCGTCGTAACGAAAATTACTATCACAGGGTTGATATATGTATAATTGTAATTATATATGTATAATTGTATGTTGGATTCGACACTTAAATTATTTCATAATTATAAAAAATAGCACACAAAACACTAAAAATAAACAGGTGAGTTATTTTTCCTCTTCAATAAATTAAATTGCTATTATGTTCGATGTTGATATTTTTGTACAAATTATTAATGACACTAAGAGGTTTGTGACGACAATAGACGCAGCTTGGAAACAAGCTTTTAAATAAGCTGTCTCATCAAATTAAATAAGGTATTTATGCCTGATTACTTATAACTTTTAACAGTTTTTTGTTACGAGTTTTACAACACTTTGACGCGATATCGTGATATTTTATTAAAACTTTTATAAATATATAACATTTTATATAATTGTCATAAATTAGCAGAAGGCCTTGTAATGTTTTTAACTGCAAGGTCATTCGAGGTAAATATTATGATCTTCGCTTTACTGTATACAAGTTTTTTTTTGTTATTTTTATATTTTTTTTAGAAAAACGTTACATTTTATACAACTAAAGTATATATCTTTATCTTTCACTTGGTTACCATGACAAATAATCCAGGCGGGCGGTGGTCGCTCGCGGCCGATGTAATCAGTCTAACATCTTAAAAATATCCACTGATTCACATCTGCGAGCTTTTGTTTTAAACCTAGTGCAGAATAAATATTGTTTATAACTTTTATACAATCGATATAAATAATCTTGTATATAAATTATTATTATATACATTTTATATTAAAGATACGATTGTATAAAATTTAACATTATCAAGTTACAAAGATTCAGAAATGTTAGTGTCGCGAGACAATGACTCGGTGTAGCTATATTTAGGGTAAACACTTTAAACATGATCAGAGCGAAATAAACTATTCATGGAATGCATACAACATACAGTCAATTATATAAATATAAAAAACGTAAATAAAATTGAAATTATTTATACTATGTACTCTGTATTTCGCGAATACGATTCTTGAATGATTGACACTTGTTGTCTAGTTGCGGACGTAAAGTTCAATACATCATCATACAAGTCTAGTTTTCAATATCAAATATACGATTCAGACACGAAAATCCACAATATTGGTGTATTATTTGTTTTTTTTTTTTATAATTTTAAAATAATCTTTCTTCGTATTTTGAGAGGGTATTCTAAACGTGTCAACAAAATGTAAAAAACACATCAAAAATATATTTTCTATTAAAAAATTACAAAAAGTTTTATGTACAGATAATGTGATGATTGTTCAATTAATTACATTATAAATGTAACGTTTTAACATACAACAAATAAAAATGAAGAATCAGATTAAAATGTATGTATATAAAAATCTTAAAATTCCCGAATTAAAAGTAATAAACAAAACGAACCGATTGTGGAGTCTGCCAAGTGTCCGAGAGTACGTTAAAATTATAAGCCACCTACAACGTGAAGTAATCAGAAATAATCTTAACGAACCCATCAGATATCATGTGATCGGGTTCAAGAAACATTTCCACCGTTGCCAACTATTATATTACACACAGGGTGTAGTATTATTGAGCGAAGCGAGCGGAGCGCTCTACTGGAGACTTTTTCACATTCTTTGTCACGAATGGGCTCGAAAGCTATTTGATGGAAAATTATGAAATTTTACAATCAAAAAGAGACATTAGGTGACAGTTTAAAAGGAAAATTTTTTGAGAAATGTCATGTTGTTGAGAAATAATCGTTAAAAAACTGATATCCCATTGAAGTGAATAGGAAACGATGAGTCATTACACTGGGCTTCGCTCAATATGCAAACGGCACCTGAGATTTCGCGAGCGCAGCGAGTCGAAATTGAGGGTTAGTTGGCGCCCCTAGTCTATATATATTTAATAAATGAAAATGAAAAACGTCAGAATTGTGAAAACAATGTTTGTTGTAGGATTTGGTCATTACCACTATGCCGGGAAATACCTTGAGAATAGTTTCAAAATGATCATATAAAAATTTAATGACTTAGCTAATTTCGAGCAGCCTGTATATCCGTAATGTCATTTCGGGGGTCGGTGACGTCACAGCACGTCACGCTTGCGTAACAGACGGACTACGTATATATTTAAAGGCGGTCATTTGCAAATAGCATATGTCTTGCATGTGTCAATGTATTTATAGAAACACTCGAGTGGGTCACCTGTGCCTACATTTTTTAGCTTCATTACGTTCCGACGAAGATTGCTATCTATTTTTAGAACACGCCGTAGCTCGTATCAAACTGCTATGAAGAATTTTAAATAATCTGTTTAATTACAACTTAATAGATATTCGCGTTTTATGTGAACTGAACATTTAACAAACATCTTGATGGCTGAATGTTTTTGAGTACGTAAATATACGCGTGTCGCTGACGCACAGATATAAAATCATTTCGAATGAAATTTGTGTTTTTTTTTTCTTTGATATATAAGTAATATACATGAAATATATTATAGTATACAAATTTAAGAAACAACAAATTATCTTTGTACTTATAGCCATGCTTGTATTCATTTGCATATGCATGAATACACGGTAGGTAATAAATACCTACCTACTTGGTATAGAATGCAGAAATAAATAGAAGGAAGAATACAAAATGGCGATTAGCGTAAGTAAGAATACTTGATACAGTATACAGCAAGAAATGAAAGCTAAGGAAGTAAAATCAAAATGTCGTTAATAATATAATACAAATTTTCACATTAATAACGAACTACAAACTAAAATGAGTTATGTAGGAGACACAACTGCAGCGAGGCGGTGACAGAAATTATTAAAACCATGTAAATCTCTGCTAATGGATAAAAGATAAAAGACTGGCAGGTTACCAAGATCCAGATGACGAGTTAATCTTAACTCATCCGGCACATTCAAGTAGATACTACACGACATTTTATTGCATAAGTGATATACGTGGTATAAAATAATGTTATTTCAAAAATATACTTTAAAGATCGAAAAGCCATATTAAAACGATTACTTTATATTCTTGTATTTATCCAAACTAATAAAGTTTCATATCTACTTCATTAATCCACAAACTTCAATGTCGGATTGTAACTGTTCTCATTTCACGACTTGATGTTATAGTTTGAATGTTTATTTAAATACTTCATGACGAGTGCTTCATACATGAAAAACAAGTTTTATTTAACATAGCATTTGTAAATATTATGAATCCTCGAATATTTTATATTTTCTTTTTTTAATCTAAAAACAGTGGTCAAATTAATTTTAGGATGGAATAAACCCTTCGTAACCAAAGCGCCCTATTGATACGTTGTTACACATTTCTTAGACAAAACTTTTTTTTTAACTTTGGCGCCCTCGTTAATTTGCCACCTGAAGCAATCGCTTCACTAACAGAGGGCCAGGGCGTATTCTAGAATAGGGCTAACCTTATGCTAGAATAGGCGTTGACTAACTATTTGGTCAGGTATTGATATATTGATATACTTGTAATTTCCATAATGTAAATTAATGTGATTCGTCCAGTCACGATTTTATGACATGAAAATCATTGAGCAACCAAACAACTATGTACTAAACAACCTATCTCTTAAAAAGAACCAACAGTCAATATTTAAATCTCTCAGAAGCGGTTATGATTGTCTAATTTTGAAAATTGTAGCTTCAAAAGTGAGTATATAAATAAATAAAGAATGAGTCACTGACCCTCAGGTATTTTGATATTTGTTCCGAGGTTGAGCTGCTGCAGGCGTGCGAGGGCGGCCTGCTGCAGGGCGCGCCGCTCTACTTCTGACAGCGCCAGCAGTGAGGTGTCGCTCAGCCTCACGCAGCGTCCCCCTCCGTCTGTCCAGCAACAACTGCCCTGCACAACGCGTCACGTCATCACACCATACACTGATTACAATCAAGAATAACATCAGCAGTCCCAATGGAAGAATACATTTTTTACCTGAATTCAAATACAAACGGTAGAGCATGCTCTGCCGTACAGGACAATTATGAATAATTTTTTTTTTCTTCACGAACAATCAAAGATGTAGAGCAGAAGGATTCAGAAAAGGAAGAACTATTATGAATTCTCCAATTTATTCTATTTTTATGGTAATTGTATTAAATCCCTTTCCCCCAAAATAATTTTAGAAAAATTATAATCTTACAATTTATATAAAATTAAGTATTAAACGACACGAAATCAAAGCAAGGTCACCGCGTGTTCATTCTATAAATATGAGACTTAGACAGAAGAAAAGGCAGTAATCTATTACTGAAATCTAAATGCCATCTCTATTAATATTGCGAGACAATATACAAAGTTTAATTGTTTGAAATATATGTGTCGGTGTCAAAAGAATAATACAATATATTTTTAGTATAATGAATTTAAATATCAGTAAGCCTAAACAAGTTTTAACAACAGTTAAGAACGAAAAGCAAATTTTGTATAGTTTACTAGTGTTGTATTTAATAGTTTTAGACTAAAATGTAATCCAAAAATAATTTTTCGCTCATGCTATAACTATACGAGTCAGCGTCGTGTTGTGAGTGGAGTGTGCTTACACTTATACGAGTATGTATGAATAGAACTTTTTTAGGTTTCCATAGTAATCTGTTTTTATTAAACACTGTCATCAACGATTTTATCCATCACATGCTGTTTTATTTTGTTACAAGTATTTTTTATGTCCATTAATCACGTGAAGTTTTTGGCAACTTTGATACTTGGTGAGATTTGGGATTACCTCTCTCCCAACGCAAAAACACGTGAATTTTTTTAGCTCCTTTACAACTTTTAAGAATATATATATAGTTGAAACTAGTTTATATATGAATTCATATCGGTATACAAAAATGTAACTTATACATTATATAAGTTACATTTTTACTTAAGGCAACAGATATTATAAAAATCAATTCGGGATTTGTTGTGATATGCTGACAAAAACAAAAAGGAAATAATCAAAAGTGAAATGATTGAAAAATGTTACCTTATCTAATCAAATATTGTAAACAAAAGATTTAATATCATTATTGTGAAACAATAATACAATCAGATTATGGTTCTGAAAAATTGCTATTGAAAAGCTTTTATTGTAAAATTAAATACAACAAACAATATATAGTTATGATCAGACTTCCTAAACTTATTTCTAACTATCCAACAGTTTAGGCAACAAAGAATAAAAATAACACATTATTTATAAATCTATTAAACCCGGCGACTTCACTCGATGCGACATTTATATTTAAACCACTAATAATCTCGTATTTTATGAAACATACAAACAGTTTTTTAAATATGTGTGAATAATATGTGATTTACGTCAAATATAATGATATCAAATCGCCTCTCATAAAAGCCATATTACTGGAAGTAGCGGCCAGGTGTCAACATATCAGCGGTTATCGTGCCTCGTTCTCGACATCAAAGTAAATATCTATAACATAAATTGTACGTTAGAATTCTCTTATTAAAATATGATTAAATTATATTTGACTTTTTTATTTCTATTACAATAAACGTGATTTGTGAACTTGGGTTTGATTTTTTAAAAGATTATTTTGTAAACCATAATTAAATATTATGGTTGCCTATAAAGTTAATTGTGTTCTAAACTATTGTCTAACATTTATATAATAGCAATTATATTGTATTTAATATTATATATTATTTTGATTTTAGTATCTTATACGTGGAGAGATCAAAAACATCTATCTGATTTAAAAAAAAATGTTAAATTAATTTATATGAATAAGAATGATAGTTCTATATTAACTGAAAGTTAATAATCAAAATATTTATTCTCAAACATCACACATATCATCAATGATACTAATAATATAAATAATCAGAGCAGTAGATGAAGATGTTGGCGCAATAAAAACGAACTCAAAATTTTATTCAGAGTGGTTTGTTGTGGGTGAAAGAATTATCAAATGTAAACAGTACGCAGAAGCAGTTACTTTTATTTACTTATTTAAATGCAAACAGAGTAACACGTGTAAGAAATATCTTTAACAAATATATAAAGTTTTTAGTGGCTACAATTATTTGTTATTCTTTTGATCGTACAGAAGTAAGCGACAGTAAACTATACCTAATTAAAATAAATTGTATCTCTTACAAATTTTGGATAAATTATTATAAAAGAATATAAAATTTTAGCAGTTTAAATGACCATTAAATTTGTTGAAATGTTATTGAAAATAAAATGCTTTATTATTATGATTAATTGAATCCTTAGTAAATGTACAGTAACTTGCTACGAAGGCCTACGGGTGCTACGAACTTAGTAATAATGTTGACACCGAAGGCTTAACGCACTGAAAATCAATGGAAAAGCATTTAGTTTATTACTGAAATACTTTTCATATTTATTTATTTTACTATTAATATATTAAAAATAAACAAAATGACTCTAATTTTATTTAGTTTATTAATATTGTATACATACAGATTAGTTTTTGTTTGTACTGTATGTAAAGTGTATAATTTTTAAGAGGAAAGGATTGTTCAACGACATGGTAACAAGGTCAACGAGGGTTAATAAATAAAGCAATGCATTGCGACTGACCTGAGGGGTCCATGCGGCTGCGACGCGGCTGGAGGATCGACTGCGTGTGCGCCAGAGCCGCTTGCTGACGCTCTGCACGACGCTGCTCGACGACCGCGACTTTTGCATACCACCTGCATTAGGAGTCACGATTGCATTCCTACCCAGCAGGGTGGACAGAAACGAGTGCGACTGAGACGGCGAGGGCGGAGATGTCGGGGTTGACGCAACGGAAGTGAATTGAACTTCCCTATATGTTAATATCCAAGCGTCGTCAGTTTGACAGCCCTTGTGGGGTCCGTCGTCATCAACGTCTCCCGGTTGACGGGGTTTTATGTTGCGTAGATTTTTGTCATAATTAATGCGCTTGAAGCGATCAGTCTTATCGGCGTCTACACTTTTCTTGCGCGCCATTCTCAAGTAACGCTTGATGGTGTCGCTGACTGACTGTGAAACGTCATCGTGATCCACGCTGGAGCGACGTCGAGGCCGCCTCTCTGGGGGAGGACTGGTTGGACTCGTTGGAACCGTTGCAGCTTCTAACTTTTCTCTGTAAGCTCGTTCGAGCTCCTGTAATATTTCCTCAGAAATGGGAAGAGTTTGCGTTCCAGTGTCAACAAGCTTATCTTCTGCTGATTCACCAAAAACCTCAATAAGAGGTGGCGGAGACATTGGTGGTGATTGTGAATAGTTGTCATCAACAAACTTTGTAGTACCGAAATTTCGACCAAAAAACACGCTACGCGAATTAGATGCACTAAATCCACCAGTAGGCCCAAACCCACTTTGACCACCACCACTCCTACCGCCACGATATGGCTTCGTTTTACGAAGATCATGATATAAATTTTTCAACAAATTCCTATCGTTCAACAAATCTTGCACTGTATTGTCTCTATTTGACGAACGAAGGTAGTACCTGTTAAGGTTTTCGCGAAGTATTCTTTGTGCGGGATCATTGTCAGAATCCGTAGGTCCACGTTCCGATTGTCGTTTGAGGTAGTCACGCAAAGCCCGAATCAATTCCTCGGACTCTGATAGCCGAGGTGGTCCTTTATCTTCCTCTACTTTCAGGTACTTACGTAGTAAATCAACTAACACTCCTTCATCATCCTCTGTAATTGCAGGATGCGGGCATCCATTCTTAACAGCACTATTACTATTATTAAAAGAAGCACCAATTGAAGGAAATCCTGTGTAGGACGGAGAAGGCGGGGGTGCGGCGAAAAAATCTCTTCGTAATTTAGCAATATCAAATCGCCCACCCGACGTATGAGGAATATATAGATCGGTGGGCCTTGTGGGTGGAGGACGGACATCGTCAGGGGGCGAGCGGGCCCTCACAGAGCCACCGCGCGCTCTTTTCTTACGGCGGGGCTTCGCCAACACTCCGGGATACGAGCTCTTCCTCAATAATAGAAATCGTGGTTCCCGCTGACACACCTCTTGGAAATAGGCTTCGATGCGCGGTACATCTTCGGAACGATTTTGGGCACCGTCCGGAATGAGCCGGCGACCGGCATCGGACATATACTTCCAGGTCTTTCGCGTAAGCAGCCATCGCTCTCGCGGGCGGTCGCGGCGACGCACGGTCTTGGTCATGGGATCGGCGAGGTCGAGGCGCGCGGGGCGGCGACGCTCCATGTCTAAGTCAGGGGCGGCTCCGGGGGCTCCGGCGGCTCCCGCGCCGCATCGCTCGGCCTCGGCGCGCGCACCTGCCTGCGCCAAACTGATCGCTCCTCCGCACCGTTCGAAATATTATGCGCCGAAATAGACGTCCGGTAATAGAGCGGCCGTGAACTGAATATAGGGTGCGCGAGCGGCGGCTTTCGGCTCGGCACGGCGCGGACTGCGGCTGCGTAAACAAACGCGCGCCCACGCTGGCCCGCGCTGCGCCTGCGCATGCGACCCGGCGCCCGCCGCCCTGCTGTTTGTTGTTCCTTACGTGTTTACGTCGTATCCAGGAGGTTTAAGTAACATTGAGTTAACTAGTGTATGCAAATATTTAACTATTTAACTTTATACTTAAAATCGTACAAATATATTATTGATTATATAAAACTTTCTAGTAAATTTAAAAGAAATTTCTCTCATTCTTTTCTGAGTTTTACGTACTGAATTTATTTCCTTGCACGCAATGTAATTAGCATAAACAATTAAATGACTCATCTAAGATATTTTATAAGTTATTAACTCGTTGTGGATCTACGTTTAAACATGTATTGTTTAAACGTCAGACATTTGTGTCTCTGTTGCTCAAGTTGTGTCAAGGAAATCTCGAATATGCAGATGTGACTTAGATTGCCCGAAGAACATTTAAATTGATATGATAAATAATTCAAAAATTTGTTTTAATTAATATCTTAGTATTTTGGGCGTGACTTTTTTTCACACCTTCAAAATCAACCAATTAGGCAAATCAATCAAGCACTTGAATTTATCAAAAGTTGTCATTTTAAAGCTTAATATTTTACAAACAAATATCTTAATCGAAATATAATTATAATAAACTGATCATATTTAAAGACCTATCAAACAGTACCTTATATCAAGGGGTAGCCAACCACTACACATGTAGAGGCGCCTCCCTAAAAAAACCCCCACTTTGTTTATTTAGCTTATATATAGGTTTATGACAATTTATAACTAGTACTTCTCTGAGCTAGGCTGCGGACAGCTGGACTGCACTAGACTACACACAATCCTCAAAAAGATTTTCGTTGATGGCGAGTTCAGAAAACGAAAAACTCAAGGCGGAATTATATGACTATTTCTTTGTCTTAAGGAAGATAATATATATTTTACCACAAGAAGTTGAAAAGTGAATCTCAAAAACTGTTTGTGTTCGGTGTTATTGGCAGTTATTGTATTTCATTAATGTATTTTTAATATGTTTTTTTTTACTTCATATTAATACCAAAATCACAACTTCCCTCGTATTTCTGTTCTTGAACCATATACCATATTGTCAATGATTCGATGAAACTATACATATAATAAATCTGTTATCGCTGTCTGTACATAGAAATTATTTGCTAAATATCATTAAAGCATTTAATACCAAAACACAATACAATATTTTTTTAATTTTTGTCTATTTGTCCGTTTATTTCTGCGTTTGTCTTCAATCTTTGAAACTATTTATCATATATGCATGGGGTTTACAGATACAAGTAACCTTTATTTCAAATGTACCTATTGTTTTTGTTATTTAAATCGGTTAGTAAATAAAAAAGTTGTATCGTTAAATTTCATTATTTATAATTACTATAATATAGTTACTCGGTTTTACTCACGTTGATATAATTGATGTGACACATTGGTTCAAGCGGCAGAACGACAGTACGGTATTTCGAAGGTTGCAGAGTCAAATCCTGCCTTTGTGAATGATTTTTTTACAAATATTTAAAATGCTTTTCTATGATGATATGATGATAGTATTTTTTTATTAGAAATAAAAATATTTGATTTACATTGAATTACACTGGGCTGGAAGTTGAAATAAGTTAAAAAAGGTGACATCCCTATTTCTAATATTTTACCCGACTACAACGAAGCTAGTACCAAATTGATTTGTTGTGTCTACTCCAAGACTTACTTTTTATAGTGTTTAGAAATTATGATTAAGAATATGAAAGCTTTATTTTAGATTGTGTCTGCTTGATTCTAGATATTAAATATATTTTCACCTAATTTGAAAACGAATGTTTTAAACTAAAAATTACATTTTATACTAAAAATTACACTTTAATTATTAAAATTTCATACACTGGGGGTCAATGAGACAATTTTTTTTTAATTATCCCGTGAATATTAACGATAAAACAAAAATTTCACTTGTATAAATTAGTTACTTTAATAATAAAAGTTATAAAACATTATTTAACATTTGATTCGTTATTATGATTTGGAATCCATTCTGGGGATAAATATATAACCAATATTGAACATTAAACAAGTGAATTTTTTTATTCTAATTAAACTGTTTGCGTGTGAAATAATAGCACGTTGCTGCGTTCCTCTTGATACCATATTTGTTCCGCGCAATCTTTACAGTGTCAGATTACATACATATAATAAGCATATATAACAGATAGGTATAGGATAAAGATATTAATTAAACACAGAAATGACTAGTAAAACCTACTATCTCTGTTTTATATTCAAGAAAAAGTGTAAAAGAACTGAACAGTATATACAACAACAAACATGTAAAATCATTATTATTATGTTATATTATTGTTAAATACATACAATAATTAAATAAAGACCTAAAAAACCAATGTTATTTTGTAATAAAAGTTAATATATTTTATATTTCTTAACAATGTTTACGTGGTGGAAAAATTTCGTTATTGCATCTTAACATTTCGCACGGGCTGTGTCATATATTAACTTCCTAGGCCACTTATAAAATGCTCCGTTTTAAAAATAAATTCCTCTACGTACTAACACTCGTTACCGTCTAACGCCATCTGTTGGCGGTTGAGTAAAGCTGGAAAATGTAAAGCTCGATTACGGTTTCCACTGTTACGTCATGGTTTGAGTCTGAGACTTCCTTAGTTTCGGTGAATTTACACAGAGGTCGTTACGAGCTGCCGAAGTATATTATAAAGAGATCAGTTTCGCTTTAAAAATAATTAACATAACATTTTTATGCAAGATTTTTTTATTCCATTTATGCATTCATACTATTAATAATACTACTAGCTACAAATATTAAAGTGTCTGTTTGTAATTCCAAATAATAGCTTTTCAGTAAATGATTTTAACAGGACTTTAATTTACGGATGTTATAAGAAGTAACGTACTCGTAGGCTACTTAAAAAAAAAAGAAATATTATTTAAAAGTTATTAATAATAGTAAAAATATATAATTTATTTAATTTAATAATAGATAGATGTAATATAAAAATGGGTCATCAAATAGAAATCGATAAAAAGGATGCGGCATACATTCCTTAAGCAGGCTGTGACGTCACTGTCAATGGAAGTCCAGATACCATGCCAACATTTTGCTATAAAAACACAAATAACGATTAGCAATTCAAATTATCGATTTACAATCGATAACGAATACTTGGCCTGCGCGTGCGCATTGAATCATGCACACAATAGGTGACATATTGTTATATCGTCATTAAATCGATGATTCAGTATAGTATATTTAATTATTATCATAATTCTTTTTGTCAGTCTATTCATGTTCAAATATGGAGAAAAACTACTATGACTACGACTCGACGAAGCATCACTCAACTCTAATCTCTGTGTGAGGTTAATTTTTGGATGAAAGATTTTTTTGAAAGATGTTTAAATGGAGAATGAAATTTGTATCGCTGATTCTTAATGTATGAATTAAGATTAAATATTTAGACTTTCAATGACAAACATAGTAAATATTTGTTGAGTTGTAATTGAGGATTACGGGACAAGTTTTAAATACCTTTTTGTTTCAGCAGGATTCCTATTCAATCATAAATACTGTTGCTTGTGCATCAGTATACAAAAGGATATAATTATATAATTTGCACGTATACTTATAAGGACATTAAATATCCCCCTTCCCCTCCCAACCTAAGAGTGGGAACAATAATAAAAATTAAAGACCGTTAAAAATTTGAATTTTTAATCCCAAACCTATATGAATAATTGACAAATCAAATCTTTTATATGAATAAATTTAAACTCAGTTTTCACGAGTTATTAGTTCTGAAATAGAATAAAATATTTTAATAAAATGAATCGTTATAATTTATAAAAACTCTGATTTAATAGAAAAAACATGTGTATTTGTGTCAGATTATTTCAATGTTTTAGGAAGTGTTCCTGTGAGTTATTACTGTGACTGACAAACGGACACAATTTGTCACTTAAATTTATATTATTATTTGTTACCCACAATTTATTATATTTATAATATTATTTGATTCTGCTCATTAAAATCAAATATCATATTCATATTTTAAATGTTGTTTTTGGAGGATTAAAAACGTTAAAAAAAAATTATAGCACGATCTCACTCAATTATTATGCTATGAGGAAATAGTATTGTTTACATATTGTACTTATACAGATATTTTGATGTAAACAATTTTAATACTCTAATAGTTTTTTAAAAGATTGGAAAACAAGATATTAGAACCTTTGAATGTTTTTAAGGATCTTTAAAAATACATTACTTTTAAGGGAATAGTATCCCGAAATATTTCTGAATTATATTTGTTAATTATTAGTATTAGTTAAATTTATACATTTTAAGTAATTTGACCATAAATATTGTACAATTAACCTATTCCCAATTTAAATAAACTTATTTCTAAGGTTATCATTTCTCGGGACTACATTTTATGGGGTTCTTTTAAATAACAATGTGTATGGTGTATGATAAAATAATTGCAGTGAGTCTTGTCCAAAGTGATATGGATTCGTGGGTCATTATAAAATATTACAAAAACTTGGTGACACATACAAACACAGATTACTCCTGTTGAAGACCATAAAAGAAAAGGCATCCACGGATTATAATTCAGATAAAAATTGAGACGCAAATAGCAACTATAAACATGATAGATGAAGATAGACCTTCCTTTTTTTTTTTTTTTTTATCTTTGGAAAAATCCGTTACGGATACCCGCCGACCAAGAAGGTGATGGCCGGAGGGTTATGCGGGACTACCCAGCAGCATAGAGGACGCTGCCATTTTTAAGGTTACCCACTAAAAAACCAACGGTTGCCCTCAACGCCTTAATGGGACGCCACGGGATCGCTTGCGCACTCACCGTGACGCTCCGGCGGTAACCCCCCTTGTAAGGGTGCTCCGAGCAACTAAGAGTACCCTCACGACGTAGGCCTTTAATAGGTGAGAGAGGTCACCCTCCCCTCCCATCAAGGCACTACAGCTGGGGAAGGAAGCGGCGGGCGTACTCCCGCCTCCTTCTTCCCAGCCTTCCCCTACGGAATGGGTCAGCGGTGGAGGCCTGCTCCCTGACCCGCTCCGCGGCCTCCTTCGCGGCGATGACCTGCTCGCAGAAGGAGGCCATTACGACCCAACACCTCTCGCTGCCGATCATTGTGCCTATAAGGCGCGGCAGCGAGAGGTCCCCGCCCACCACGGCCACCAGCTCAACACGCTGGTGGTCCCAGGCTGCGCACTCTGCCAAGGTGTGACTAGCCGTGTCTACGGCCTCGTCACAGTGGTGGCAGGATGGGGTCGCCTCCCTTCGTGCGATCTTGTGCAGATACTCCCCGAAGCACCCACGCCCAGTGAGCACCTGCACAAGACGGAACGTAAGCGTTCCATGCCGCCGGATGATCCAACGATCGAGGTGGGGACGGATCGCCCCCACAGTCATCAGTCCGGCGGCAGGGGACCCTAGGTCCCTCTCCCACCGTTGAATCGGGGCTCGGTGAGCTAGAGCCCTGACCCGAGCCACCTCGGGCCTTACCCCCCTGGCCCTGGCTTCTGCCCGGTGCCAATACACCTCGGCGAGCACTTCCGCCTGTAGCTCCCAAGGCGGATCACTCGCCAAAAGCGTGGCCGCAGTGTACGACACCGTACGATACCCCCGAATCACCCTTACCGCGAGAATCCTCTGCGTTCTCCGCAAGAGGATCTTGGAGTCGGCGGTAAGAACTCCCGACCAAATTGGGGAACCGTACAAGGCCATGCTCCTCACGATGCCGGCATATAGACGCCGGCACGGAGCCTGCGGCAAGATAGACCCTCCTAGCTCAGCTCTGAAATCATTCAAATTACGTTTGATTTTAGAGACCTGCTCTGAACACCGCACCCGAATTAAGTCCTTAAAGAAACCTTTAGAAATTTACCATGGAAATATGCATCAAAGATGCGAAACCAGGCCAAAGGTGGAAATAATCATATTTTACGTAATAATAAATATCTACATATATAATATAATAAGGTATAAATTTTCTTAAGAAAAAAAAAATATTTTATTAAATCTCATAATAATACTATGTACATACACTCACAGGCACAATTAACCGCCCACCTTGTATTTCCTTAAATTTACAAAAATCGACAAAGGATGATGGGCAAAAATGTATGGGATGTGTACCCGCGACCAATAACGACCAGACGTATGTCGGTAGAAAGCTCTTTTCATGACTATCATTTGTTATAATGGGGGCTAGTCTCAATTCGTTGTGGGAAAAATGTTATGTTATAGTTACTTAAATGATATCTATTAAAATAAAACTAGTTAGTTCCAGATATTTTATCTTTGTTATTATGGGGGCTAGTCTCATATCGTTGTGGGGTCTTCCACATATTAAAAAAAATGTGTTTAAAAGTTAAAAATCCCTACGTAAACTCTTAACGCAAGTTGTAATTTCCGAAATGCTCATTGCTTACGCGTCACCCGCCGGCCGCCCGTCGCGCCCCCGATCGCCGCCTTTATTTGTACGGAACGGCGTATGTAGTAACGTATTTTTTATTTTTTTATTTTTTAACTTCAATTATATTGTATATTGGTTACTCAAGGCATGAGGTATTCAATCCTCCAGCACCATTTTTAAATAATGTAATTGTAGACAACATAGATGACTAGGTTTTAAATAATAAGAATTCTGTTTGTAAATCAGTAATAAACGATATTTTTTTATTTTAGGTTTCTTTTTCACAATTTGACTGTCCTAATATTTAACTCATGTTAAGTTAACGCTGAAAGTACATGGAGTCTACACAAAAACTGTTTTTTTATATATCTAGAACTAACAACTTTTATTTTAATAGATATCATTTAAGTAACTATAACATTTTTCCCACAACGAATTCAGACTAGCCCCCATAATAACAAATGATAGTCACGAAAAGAGCTATCTAACGACATACGTCTGGTTGTTATTGGTCGGTGGGTACATTTTGCCCGTTATCCTTTAGACGACATTTTATGAAAGGTACATTGAAAGCTAGCTTTAAGGTCTTGAAAAAATACAAAGTTCCTCAAACAAGGGGTTTTATTAAACGGTAAATTCCAAAAATCGATTTTAGGACAATTTTCTATAAAAATTTAACAATTTCAATTTGGAAAAAAGTGGTCTAATTAAAAAGAAAATTTAAAATTTATAATGGGTGTTGCTGCTTTGGGCTCCAATGACTTCTTGGAGCTGGTTTGCCATTCCATCCATGAAATTTTTGATATCTGATTGGGGGATATTGTGCCACTCCTATACCACAGCCGTCTTGAGCTCTCCTAGTGTCGTAGGTGCTGGTACTCTTGCTCGGATACGTCTTTTGAGGTTGTCCCAAATGTGTTCAATTGGGTTAAGATCGGGACTGTGTGCCGGCCATGATAAAACTTGAATACCGACCTTATTAAGGTACTCTACGACGGAACTTGCGGTATGGCAACGTGCATCATCATGCATTAATCTAAAGTTGTGACCAATAAATGGTGCAAAAGGTATGACATGGTCTTGTAGGACATTTTCCACGTATCTTTGAGCATTTGCACTGCCTATATCGAACCCAACAAGGTCAGTACGAGCCTCATAAGAGATACCTCCTCAAACCATTACGTATCATCCCTGGTAACCCACTGTTTCGGTTATAGCGCATGGAACAAACCTTTCATTTTGGCGCTTGTAGACACGCTGACGTCCATCTGGACCTCTTAGGGCTATTCTGCTCTCATCTGAGAACAGTACGTCCTTCCATTCCCAAACAGACTAGTTAACATATTCTTGAGCAAAAGCAAGTCTAGCTCTACAGTGTTGTGGGAGCAGTTGTGGGGCAAGAGCTGAACGAAAAGCCCTCAGATTCCTTTCTGCCAGTCTTCTCCTAATTGTTCGTTCACTCACACTGACATTTCTCACCTCAAAAAGACGCGTATGAACTTCAGTACCCGTACAAAAGCGATTTCTCAACACGTTGCTAATAACGAAGCGGTCATCTAGGGCTGAAGTGCATCGATATCGTTCTTGACCTGACCTGCGCGTGTATGAGCCTGTCTCCCGAAATCGTCTGATGGCATCCCTTACCGTAGTTGGAGGTACACCGAGTGTACGGACGGTGCGACGTTGGTTCTACCTGGCGTCAGAAAAGCCACTGCCCTAGTTGCACCAGTTGCTTCGAGTGGCATTTTTTAGAGTTACAAACAATAAGCGAACACTAGAAACTTAAATTAAACAATATTCACATACTATGGTAGAAAATAACTGGAAATGTTAACACGGGAACACAACGGCAACAATGTCAAATAACGACTAAATTCCAAAAACGTGTCGGTGACATAAAATTAGGAAACAAATTATGAGTATAAGTGTTTAATTTATTGCTAGAGTAGCCACTTGATAAAAAACAAAACAGTTGATAAACCATAATAAACGTAAACAAACAGGGCGACGAATGTTAAAGGTGGGCGGTTAAATGTGCCGGTGAGTGTATATTAAAATTATGACTTAATAAGTTTCAAACACATACTTCACTTTGACCCTTATACGCAGACAATTACCCCTACGTTAAATCAGATCTCCAAGCCACAAATAAGAGCATTTTATACGCATGTATATTATAATTTATAAGACATTAAGAGACAACGTAATTATTTATCAAATGATTTATATTAATTTTCCGTAAGCCGAATGAACCGAACCGGAAATGTTTGCGTTCTGATTTAAATCATAAATAACATTGTGACTTATCTTATAAAAACAAACGGATAAGATATATCTTCTTTGAGTTCAACAATCTCCAAACACACGAATTCTTTATGACAATAAATCTTTGAATGTCTTAATTATGGACTTCTTTATTTAAAGCAGGAAGTGAATTGGAATCTGAAAAGTAGAATATAGGTCAAAAAGTAACCAGTTGTTAATATTTTCTAAGCTTGTTACGAATACAGACGTCAAAAATTACAGAATTACATTTGTATTCTACCCCGACGTTTCAAACAAGATTTAGACCCATTATTATATCCTTCACTAAACAGGAACAATAAAGTATATTAATAATATTTTGTAACCACGCATTGAACTGAGTAGATATTTATTCAAAAACAATAAATAACTAGGGGCGCCAACTGGACCTCGATTTTGACTCGCGGCACTCGCAAAATTTCGGTAGAGTTCGGCGAATTGAGCGAAGCGAGTAACCCATCTTTAATTCAGCGTTCAAAGCTGAAACTGACAGGCAAAAAAATTGGAAAAAAAATTGAGCAGGGAGACAGTACAAATCAGATAAATAAAATGGACACGCGCATCGACATGAGTTTTTTTTCACTTTTTATTTATAAACCATCGCAATAACCATCGCTATAAATGTGAAAAAAGTCATGAAGATCGGTAAATCCGTTTTCGTGCCAACCCAAGACATGGGATGCAAAAAGTCTCACAGATTGCTCCGCTCAAAAAAGAAATAATATTTACATATTAATTTCAAATTTACTTGATTATATCAAAACTTATATCTTGCAGTACACTGAGCCTACAAAAATTAAGGATTCTTTACAGACCAACTCATATCAGACTAAAGATGTAGTTTTTTCTCGCCCTAATTTTAACATTGTTATATATGTCTTCAGTCTTAGCATACATTGTATATTATAAGTATTCCATTTAAGTATACTTAAAAGATTATTAATTACATAGTTGTTTACATATTTAATAATTTGAATGTGTGTGTGGTTAATAAATAACTAAGTGCAAATGTCATATTATACTCCAAATTTACTTTCCAACTCTTGAAGCAACTTTGATGTAACTATATTTATGACTTTGTGAAATTCACCACATTTTTTGACTTAAAGCCTTGCAGGTTGTTTTCGCTATTTTGTTGAGTTATAAAAGGTTTTTGGTATTATGAAGTTATAGCGATAAATTGAAAGATGTCTACTTATTAGGCTTTGTCGACGTTCGACGTTCTCATTTTATTTGTTTTTGATATTCTTTATAATTAATCACCTTATAATTCCTTCTGTCAATCTTACTATTTTGCGACCAAGGGTAGGATGATCGACCAAGTTATAATAAATATTTTCTTATTCAATTGGCAATCTATTTTCAATTGAATAAAAATCTTCCACATTTTCTTGGGTTTTTTTTCTTGTTGATAACGTCTTCCACTTCCTCAATATTCATACTGTGACCTAAATTTAATAAAAACATTTATTTTTATATATATTTTGATTATAAACACACCGTCTCAGTCGCCTCGTTGCTTCTAGGTCACTACCACGACATTGAACTTTCAAAATAAATAACCCAATAGCTGAAATAGATAACACTGTACACGATGCAGCCAAAAATCTTTCAACGTCCCGTTAAGACGGAAAACGGGCTGAATCGCGTAAATATAACTATTATTTATACAAATCGACTGTTTGTACGTAAATATCGATTTGTAAATGATTTCTTAAAATTTTCTTGTTATTATTAAAAAGATCGTAATGTTATATTTTTTTTCAGTTAAAATTATAGATTATTAATAAAACTTACATGTGTTGCTATAATTTACATTATGTTCAATCTGTATGCCCATGGTTATTAACTGGACAGATCACTGGTGTTCATCACTGCACTTAACGCTTCCGGCGTTTGTTTCACAGACACTATCTTTACATAATTATATAAATCACAAATTTATTCAAATCAATTAAATCAAAACTTATTAAAAGTTAAAATAAAATTCACTTTTGACATTAAATATTGAAAGTGAACGCGTTTTTTTTATTTTTAAAGATGGTTCCGTCTGTCAAAGTTCGCGCGCAAGTCTACGCGGGTGTGAGCGGCGCGCGTGTGGGACGCCGCCTCGCCGACATGTCACTGCGGCCATCTGAAACGAAAACGGTTTTGACGTGATTACGAATGCGGAAATATAATATAACATCAAAGATTTTTCATCATTTCGTAACTTATTTTTATTGTCGTTTATTTTACTTATAATATTAATTTTTGTGAAGGTTAAATGTGTAAGCTATCTTTTATAAACCTTCTGTTACCTATCTTAAATTTATTGAAGTTATTAAAATTTATTATTAAGTTATTTTTAAAATTACAATCATCACCTTTAGATGTAGACAGATGTGAAACTAGAGCAATTTTAAATACATCTAAAAAATAAAAAACGCACATTTGCGCCATAAAACGGCTCAATAAATTTGACACAGTTAGCGAATGACTTGATTATATCAAGAATTCTGAAAATTTGTTTTTATCGCATCACTTCTTGGCAGATTTGTTGTTGTATAAAATACTATAAAATACTCATCCTGACTTGTTGAACTAGTCATGAACTACGAGTATCTTCAACCAATGGGTATCAAAATTTGAAAATTTGACTCGAAGTTCGCTTAAGATTATTTTTTTCTAATCCTAACGAATTTAAATATAAGATGAATGTCTGTATTAACCTTTATTTGTCCACTAAGATATATATTTATAAATATTCCGTAAATCAAGATTCTGCAACATTCACGAAGGCGAAAATAAAACAAAAATTGACGTACTAAAATGGAAGACATGAAATAGTCAAGTATAGATTCATAATTTTATCGACGATTCGATACTGATAATTTATTTATAATTATACAGACGAATTACTATATACATTAACTGTTTGTGTGTTACGTTATCTGTAGGCGAGTTCATGATTATTAGTTCTTATTTTTAATTGTAAAGGACAATGATTTAATATCAACATATCCTTATACATATGATATCCTATTAGTGATGGAACATAATAGAAGGTTTTAAATTCATACAAAAATAAACTAAGCCATGTGTTCCAATGACTATTAAATAAAAAATGTTAAAAATCTATAAAATGTATACTATGCCTTAATTTGGAATCACACACAATATATGCACGATTTAATAAAATTTAAATTCATCTTGGTGAAAACTTTGATATTACATACATATAATAGTGTAAATCAATACTATCTGTTTGATATAATTATAAATTAAAATCTGGTCCATCGTATTTAGTAAGATGACAGGGTAACGACTGCCATCAGTATATATTTAGCTAAGGCAATGACATTGGTGCGCGCACGCATGAAGCAGCCTTGTTTATTTTATAACATCCATCAACACTATATTAATTTATTTGTGTTTACGTTCTAATTATTCACATGTAATATATTTTTTAATCACATTATTCAACTATCATCCGCAGCCGTGCGCTGCGTCAATTGAGGTGAGCCCCTTCAGTTTTTTGACCATCATTTCTGAACGGAATAAAATATTTTAATTCTGTTTTTTTAAACATGCCCATTCCCAAGCTCTACAGTTTTGCCAATTTTTATTCAAATCAGTTCAGTAATTTTTATGTGATGTTGCTTCAAAAAGAAGTTTCCCAAACGGTTAAAAGCTTCGCTTACACTCAGCTCAAATATATATATATATATATATATATATATATATACTGAAAGATTGTATAACTTCGAAGTTGCTTTTTCTTTTCTCTGATATTTTTGTTTAACAATACAATGTGTAGTAAATTAATTGAAATATGTTTACGAAAGTTTCATACCTGATGAACCTAAAAATATAGATAGTTCTGGCAGTACACATATTATACAAATCATATTTTGCATTTTATCTTCAACACATCGCGCTGATAGATTGATGTGGGTCTGTACCAATGTGGTGGAATTTTAAACATTTTTAACGGTCACTAATCATTCATAGTGAGATTTTTATTATGCAGCTTAATAAAGTTATTATCTGAATTCATGTTATACAACCTCTTTCTGGATGAAATATAAATCATGAGTAAAGTTATTTTAGTATCATCAAATTCATAATTTTGTTAACAGAACAGCGCAGTCGTTTTTAATTATATCTATACTTATCATTTTATATTTTAAATGAATTAAATAGAAAAGTGATATTAAAAAATTGTCCTACACGGCACCAAACTAGAGATTCGTTGATCTGCCAGAGAATTTTGGCAGAGACAAATTTGAGACAAAAATAATATTATACTCATCGGGCACAAGTTGTTATATTTGCAAAAAAATCTCCCCTTGTCATTTCTTATCATATTATTTGGGTTCTTTGGATGATAAAATATATATAAATTTTCATTAATTTTAGTTTTATAGAATGAGATAAAACTAGTAGCACTTTACTTTTTTTTACATAAAAAGATGGAAGGAGAGGAACTGACTCGCTGATGTCTCTATAACAAATCTTGTTACGTAAAATGTTTTTTTATTTCTATTTTTATTGATGTAAACATAAAAAAATGTACTGAACCAATTGTCGTGATGTTTCCTTTTTTCAAAGTTCGTTTTCAACAGTCAATTATATTCGCCTACATATGTCAAGACAAGTATTTATATGTCTTATATAATTTCAGTAATATTTTATGAACCTTTTAATAGGCTTAGCAAAATTAAACAAATTTTAACAGTCACTCTATTTATTAAGATACAAAGAAGGTATTGATATAGTTAAAATAGTGTTGTTAGTAAACTAACAAAGTACCAATTAAGACAAAGTGATTGGATAGCTGTTGTTATATACAAGTAGTTATACTGTGTTTGCCGACTTAGTTTAGATTGAATTTCATAACTTTTTGCGAGACTTGAGCCTGCATTTTTTATATGATATATTTTTGATGAGATCACACTTATATCAAATTAAAATGTCAGTACAATTTGTACCTATTGCGACTGTGGTTGTCTTTTTATTGTTTTTATAAAAATTACAAGTACAGGTCTTCTTTAATTCTAGCTTCTTAAGAAATCCCTATCTCGAAAAAGATTATCAATTAGATTGGTGCATCGCTCCTTCATCCAATTGTCGCTATCCAACGTCATTTCATTGTAATCATATCATATTTTCTATCCGCCTTTTACTTGATATCTCTCTTTTCTTCTTCCGTTTCACCTGTGATGCCTCTAACCTAACATCATATGTATATACCACTTCATATGATTTACATTCATTTTATCACTCACAGCCTGCATAAAAAATCTCTTACATATCCCTTTCCTTCTCTATCCATTCAGATCCAAATAAATATTAACAGTTTTTCAAAATTTTTATATTCATTCATTTACCTTTACAAATCAATACTTAAACAAAGGTGGTAGAGCCTAGCTGTAGTTATCTGACTGCAGCTCGTATTGGGCTGGCTCGACCGGGGAAGGACCACCCTCTCACAGAAGACCGACGTGTAGTAACCAAATTAATTTGGTTATGTTTCGTCGGTGAGTGAGAGAATCCGGAAGCCCAACCCCCCCCCCCCCCCCTCACGCCAAACATGAAAGCGATGCCTACAAGAAAAATACCCCAGGAGGGTACCGCCTTTGATGAAGCCGGGGACCCCCTCCCCGAGCAAAATCGGGGAAATGATTCTCGGATTTTGCTCGGGCTGCCCGTCGTATCTGGGGCGGGCAAAGTATCGCCTTTTGTGTTTTATGAGGGCAAACGACGAGTCAACGCAGCGGCACCCCGACCCACTCTAAATATGTACTTTTGCAACATCCGGGGACTTCATTCCAACTTGAACGCCGTCCATTATCATCTAGAGACGGCGCAGCCGGCCTTGTTGTTTCTGACGGAAACGCAGATATCTCGACCTAGCGACACAGCGTACCTGTCATACCCCGGGTATAAACTAGAACACCATTTTATACCACACGCCGGGGTATCTGTGTTCGTAAGGGAGGATATCTGCTACCGTCGCCTTCAGGTTTTGGAAGGTGTGGACGCGTGGACATGGACGACCATGTCAGAGTCTACGCGTGCCTCTACAGGTCCCATAGTGGTAATGCAGAAACGGATCAACTCATGGGCCATGTTCAGGCGAAGATTGACGATCTGCTTTCACAGACTCCCTCCGCCGAAGTCGTAGTCCTAGGGGACTTTAATGCGCACCATGCCGATTGGCTAGGGTCACGTGCCACCGACTGCGCGGGGAGATCTGTGTTTGACTTTGCTCTGGCAAATGGTCTGTTCCAGCTGGTAAAGACGCACACTCGTCTACCGGACGTGGACAGCCACACGCCCTCTTTGTTGGATCTTCTGCTGACTACACATCCAGAAAAGTAACAGATCACTGTCGAGGCTCCCTTAGGTTCCTCTGATCACTGTCTGGTACGGAGTGTAGTGCCCATTCAACGGTCGGCTCGCACAACACCTGCGACTCGACGCGTTTGGCACTACAAGTCAGCGGATTGGGATGGAATGCGGTCCTTTTTTGCATCCTACCCATGGGGGCCGATTTGTTTCCCTTCCGATGATCCTAGTGAATGCGCTGCGGCTGTAGCTGATGTGATACTACAGGGCATGGAAGTATTTGTACCAAGCTCTGTGGTACCACTTGGTGGCAGATCGCGGCCTTGGTTTGATGCGTCTGTCAGGGCTGCAGCAGCTGGCAAACGGCAGGCTTATCAAGCTTGGGCCAATGCGTTAGTCACTAAGGATCCGAACTCTAGAGTTCTGAAGAGGAAATATAATCGTGCCTCCAGATTCTTCAAACGGCAAATCGCTAGAGCAAAGTTCAAGCATGTCGTCAAAATTGGGGATCAGCTGGCAAAGTACCCGCCTGGCACGCGCAAATTTTGGGCGCATTCAAAGGCCACTCTGGGAAACTTTAGCCAGCCGTCCCTACCGCCGTTGCACATGGGGAATGACTCTCTGGCCCACATAGCAAAAGAGAAAGCCGATCTCTTGGGCACTCTTTTCGCCTCCAACTCGACTTTGGACGACCAGGGGAAGACACCGCCTATCATCCCGCGGTGTCAGAGCTCAATGCCGGAAATAGTTTTTCGGCAGAAAACTATTAGGCAGTCTCTATTTTCCTTGGACGTTCATAAGTCGAGTGGGCCGGATGGCATTTCTCCATTGGTGCTACGAACGTGTGCCCCTGAGTTGACTCCAGTGCTAACGCGTCTATTTCGGTACTCCTACCTTAAAGGCGTAGTCCCGGTCACATGGAAGCGTGCCCTTGTCCATCCGATCCCTAAAAAAGGTGATAGCTCGGAACCAGCTAACTACAGACCTATCGCCATTACCTCTCTGCTCTCCAAAGTAATGGAGAGCATTATCTATAAACAGCTCCTAACCTACCTCGAGGATCACCAGTTGGTCAATGACCGGCAATATGGCTTTCGCCATGGTCGATCGGCTGGTGATCTTCTGTTGTATCTTACACACCGTTGGGCAGCTGTTATTGAAAGCAAGGGAGAGGGTCTGGCAGTTAGTCTGGATATGGCGAAAGCCTTCGATCGTGTATGGCACAAGGGGCTTCTTTCGAAGCTACCTTCCTATGGGCTTCCCGAGAGTTTATGCAAGTGGATCACCAGCTTCCTCACTGGGCGGAGCATACAGGTCGTTCTCGACGGTTTTTGCTCGGACCCCAAGCCCGTGAACGCTGGTGTACCCCAAGGCTGCGTGCTATTCCCAACTCTGTTCCTCCTGCACATCAATGATATGTTGGATATCTCCAACATACATTGTTATGCGGATGACAGCACTGGGAATGCGGTGTATTCCGGCCGTGCAGGTCTCTCTCGGGAAAACGTCGACGAGTGCCGAAAGAAACTTGTGTCTTCTATAGAGACTTCCTTGGGGATGGTCTCTGAGTGGGGTGAACTGAATCACGTTCAGTTCAATCCCCTAAAGACACAAGTTTGCGCGTTTACCACTAAGAAAATCCCATTTGTCGTATCACCGCTCTTCGAGAGCACCCCCCTCATTGCCTCGCCAAGTATCAGAATACTGGGTCTCCAATCTGGGAAATCCTCGGATGTTGCAAGAGTTCATGGGCAGCGGTGATCACAAGTCATCTGTGACCCGCCAGCTCGTTTGCCCTCCTATTCCATAAAAAAAAAAAAAAACAAAAAGAAAGTTATAAGTTGATAAAACGGGAGATGAATTTAGAGGACCAGAGCTCAAACCCTATAGGGCCCTATGTCTTATAGCTTGAGACTCACACTCTATAAGGCCTATAGCGTGTGAGTCTTTCCATTTAAATGTATTGTATTTAACTATAATCACATTAGAACGGTCTTTTTGCATTACAGAAGAACATTGCATCTCTGTTTTTCTTCTATCACATTAATCCTTAGGAGTTAAGAAGCTCTATTTGATCTGATTCCTGTATATTTTCACTATCCTACTGAACATCACACTTAAAACGCATATAAACAAATTAAGAAACATTAGATAAAAACAACAAAACCTGAAATGCCTAGATATTTTAACTTCCAGAATGTTCTGACGACAATTGTATATTTTATTTAAAGTTAAATTGATTTTAAAAAATATTTAAGACATGTAATATTCGTAAACATGGCTATGAATCCGTTTTGAAGATATTCGTGATTTCCGATTAAGAATAGACACTAATCCGAGCGGACTCGACGCGTCTGTTTTGAATTAATGTTAATTTTAGACTATTTCCAGACGATAGCGAATGTCGTTTGTGTATTGCGGAGAATCATATAACATCTTAAGCAAATCAACGTTTTAAACACGTTTTAAACATTTTGTACTCTGGATTATATATTAGAACCATGCTCAAAAATAGTAATCTAAAAACACCCTAATACGGAAAAGCATTTAAGGCACAAATCTAATAATAACTAGTAAAGAAAAATAGTTTTTCTAGCTTTATTCGCAAATATTGAAACAATGCCAACATAAATAAGAACATTCATATGTTATTAAAGAATGTGAGAAAGGAAACAGATTAATAACCTACACAATATTGCTTCCTTTTTAATTATATTTCACATTCATAACTTACGGTTACAATGACATTTCTAAAGAATTTAATAGATTTTTTGTTGTCACATTTCTGCTCTATATTACTAACCTATTTACTAGACAGATTCGCTTGAAAACAACCGTAATGTTTTATAAAATTCAATTTCTTACTGGCTTTCGTATTACAAATTCAAAATCAAGAACGCAAATCATTTCATAACTGAAGATGAAGCTTTCGTTTGTTACTGTTATAATTTGGCGACTAATAAACGATGAAAATACCATATTAAACGAGTTACTGCTGCGAATAATAAACTCAAATAGCTGTAACATAAAATAAAGGCCACTCTAACTGGTCTGGTCCAAAACAAATAGAGACGCCTGACGCAAGACCGCAGATAAATTATAGACAATAGTGAATACGTTATATATCACCCTATGTTATGTATAATGAGGAAAACAAACTCATCACCCGACATTACATGAGAGGTTCAGATTACTTAGTTCATGTATCAATTAAACATTTACAAGAGTAAAGTACTAAAGATACTGTTTAACTTTAAGTATTCAGAGAATTCGAAATAGTAAAAAAAACTATTATTTACAATTTACTAAAAATACAGGTCCTAACGATATGAAGCGGTATATTTTAGAGACTTTGTTTTTAAGGTAGCAAATTCTTACGATTTCATATTTCTTTTTAATCCTCAATATGAGGCTTTCTAACAACTACAATTATTCTTCATATATTCTAGCAGATACAAAAAACAGTCTTGAAAAGATTCGATTTTAATTATAACTTTAACCAATAATAAATATCTTAGAAGGAAACAAGAGAAATACTAACAGTACAAGAAATTTCATTGATAACACGATCTAAATAGAATTAATGAATGAGACTGCTCATAAAATGATTGTTTTAGTTTAATCTAACATAAACCTGCAAAGTCAGACACCGCGCCATGCACCGATGTAGTCGTAAAACAAACAGCTGTTATTTCTTTCAAAACAACTCTAAGAGTGAAATGTTTTACTATGGATAAAAAATATACTATTAAAATAGTATCAAATTGAAATTTGATTATAAATTTTCCACTTTCTTATACATTGGTAGTTTTTGTGTTATGACAATTTATATAAATAGTTCTCCATGTATAACATTAAGGACTTTATAAGCAAGGTTGTCTTGCTTTGTCTCTGCTCAGGCTAACAACCCTTTAAGTACAAACAAACATTCAATAAGTTAATTAGTAATATAAAATTAAATTTCCAAGTACTGTTAACTGTTAATACACTAATAATGTATGTACTGACAAGGTTTGTGTTTGAGAACTTCTGGTGTTTGAATTGTTTTGTGTGCTTGGAACTGAACACATAAATATTTTGATTAAACATTTCTTTAGATATATAAATTTCTGTAGAAAATAATAAAAAATGTCGCGCAGTTCTTGGGAAAACTCGACCATATTACAACATATAACAAACATAAAACCTCTACTTTTAGGACTTGGTTAAATATTAACATTTTTAAATCACTTCAAGGAATATTAAGCATTTGATCTATTTATCTATATATATATATATACATATAAAAGTGATTTACCACTCACTGACTCATCACGTAATCTCCGAAACTATCTGCCCGATTAACTTAAAATTTTACATAGCTACTCCTTTTGTGACGTATACGTCCACTAAGAACGGATTTTACGGAATTCCTATCCCAACGGATTTCAACTTTTTGCATTTTGCCAAGTTTTAAACCTGTAGGAACTATAGCCTTAACGCGAGGGTAAGAGTTACTTTAGCAACGGTTACCATAGCAACGATTACGACGACAATGGATAATATGACAAAGGTTACCATAGCAACCTAAGTTCACATCCAAATTAATAGTGTGCCCAGGGCAGCGGGAATGAAAAAGCTAGTTTCATTATATTATAGAAATGCATCGATATTTCTGTATGTCTATTTCATTATATATAAATTTATAAAATCCTAAAATATTATAAAATAAATGATTAAATATATGTATGACGATATCAATGTAGAATATCATTTTCATATTAGTCACGCGGTTATAAGAGACGTCTGTGGGACACTCACTGAGGTGACTCACAGACACCGTCTCGTACTTAGATATATATAGTTAATCGTCACTTGTGGTATCACAATTATTAACGTTTCCAAAACAATCAATAATTATGGAAACAATTGAATGAGGAATTTTTGTTATACATTTTTCGTTACATGTATAAAATTAATATGATATTTTTAATAATTTTTTACATGCTCCATATTTTTATAAGTTTTATTTATTTACTAGCTTTTGCCCGCGACTTCGTCCGCGTTTCCGTCGTTTTTCGAAAAAAAATTAGCAGATAATTCCCTCATAGTTTTGACGTAACAGGCAGATTCACTTTCGTATTTTAGAAGGGCAATAGTAATATAATATGCCAATCCACAAAACTGTTGAAAAATATAAGTAACCGCAGAATATTATAATATACCCACGCTATACCCACGACTCGGTCAGCGTGTAACTCCTTGTTTTTTATTAAGATAATATATTGCTAATATTTTTAGATCAAATTAAAATGTTTCAGCGCAAAGCTTCTGGGTAGACTATGTTAAGAGTCGACCCGTCCGGCACGTGAACGTAAAGATTCCTAGAATTGCTAACCCGGGAAAGAGCGACGTATAATTGACCATGCGAGAAACAGCTAACACCGAGATCTACTCCAGCAACACGAAAAGTCTGCCCTTGAGCTTTATTGATAGTCATGGCATAGCACACCGATACTGGGAATTGCGTTCTTTTAAATTGGAATGGAAAATTATTTGGTATTATGGGAATTCTGGGAATAAAGACAGTTTCTCCTGCACCGCAACCTGTTAAAATTTGAGCCTCGATTACATTTTGTTGCAACTGGGTTACTTTTAGCCGAGTTCCATTGCAAAGTTGAGGTGGTCTTAAATTTCGGAGCAGAATTATCGGTATGCCAATTTTTAAACAAATTATATGAGAAGGTAGTCCAGGCATACTTAAAGAATTTAAAAATTCTATCGGGTAATTAGTGGCTTCTTGTTCATCAACCATTCTATTTATTGAACTATAAACTTTGCTTTCTCCCTGTATATTAGACAGTATTTTATTATTAATTTCAGATGCCTGGTCATTGCGAGGAGTCAAAATGGACCTTTCGCAAAGCCAAGAATTGTCCCTATTTAATATAATTGTTATGTCACCGTAAACCGAAGATATAAGATGTTGTTGGGATTGCACTATACAACATAACTCAGGTGTCAGAATAAGTTTTCCTTGGTGTAGTTGTGGATAGGTACCTTCACCAATCTTCAATAATGTATCAGAAAATTCACGATTATCTGCGTTGTCTCCAGTTCTCACTCGCATATTTATAGTCAAATGCACCGATTGTATATCACGCCACAAATAAGAGCTTTTCAGGCAAGCCCTAATCTCATCAGCTCGGGTTCCCCGTGGTATTACCGGTAAGGTTTGTCGGAAATCACCACAAAATAAAACCGTAATACCGCCCATTGGTCGATCATTTTGTCTTATGTCCCTTAGAGTTCTGTCTACTGCTTCTACTCCTTTTCGATGGGCCATCGTACATTCATCCCATACGATTAAATTACACTCACGCAATACCTTAGCTTTGTCGCTATTTCTTGAAATACTACAGGTTGGACTTTCCGTGCGATCTAAATTAATTGGTATTTTAAACATAGTGTGAGCAGTCTTACCTCCTGGTAGCAATGTTGCAGCTATACCTGATGAAGCCACGGCAAGAGCGATTTTACGCTGATTTCGAACATAAGCTAATATTAATTTAGTCAAAAAAGTTTTCCCAGTTCCTCCAGGTGCATCTAAAAACCATATTGTTCCTAAATTATTCTGCACACTCTCGCACACGCGATCATAGACTAAGCGTTGTTCTGCAGTCATCATTGGGACACCGTTTTCTAATGTTACCAGCAGTTCCATTGGGTTGTAACCAATCTCTGCGGAATATTCCCTATTGGTAACCTCTCCGACTGAGGTTGGCGTTGGCAAACCATATTCACAAAGTGATTTACCGCCTACTGCTGTTAAGTCTTCCTGAAGAGCTAATAAGCACTGATTTATAGCCAGATCTCGAAAATTATCATTAGTTGCGCCTTCATTATTGTGAGATAAATTCCGAAGAAAGTCTTCTGCAAATTTTTCTTTATATTTTTCCCATAATTGGACAGGATCAGATAAATTACAAAATGTGAGTAATGTTACAAATAAATGGCGTAACCGTCGTGGATTATCACTAACACAGGATTCTGCTAAAGCGTCATCCCAATGTTGATCATTTTCAAGCAAATGACGCGCTTGGCAAGCTGCATGATAAGTTGGATAAACAACATCGTCTACTTTTCTCAAATCTATAAATGATGTTGGTCCTCGCACTGTATGTAATAATAATCTCAAATAAAAACACTCTGCGTTGTTAGGATGAACAGTATACACTCTACCAAGAACATGTTCTTTGAAAATACCTGTCTCGCCATCTACAGGCCTGCCTCGGCGTCTACGGTTAAAGACACCTCGTTGTTTATCGTAGGTATAATACGATGGAACTTCTTCATACAAAAGAGACTTTGCGAAATTATCAGTTTGGCAAAGTCGAAAGAATGCCAATAAAGTTGTTTGTCTAGGGTTCTCTAATCGTTCTGTAACATTTTCGGCGTTAAAATATATACGTTGACCGCCTTCCAGATGAACATCCAGATGGGTCACAGGTGGATATCTTTCGTGAATATTAAAACTTAAGATCCGCCACACAGCTTCTGAAGAGCTGATATATCTGCCTGACTGAAATCTAGTAACTTCATCATGTTCATTTCTTAACGCAAACGTAGCTTGGTCACTGCCCTTGTTAATGTACTTACAAATATATTTAATTGACTCTACACTATTACACATTTCTACATTTATGTGAGCTTGAAATGCTCTGGACAATACAGGCGAATACGGAACGACCCACCTATTATCTAAAGTAACCTGTTGTCCAGACATTCGCTTTTCAACAGTAAAACCACCATTGTCTCTTGAACGGCGACGATATAATGGGTATCCATCATGTCCTGTTACAGTTTCATCCACTAATGCTTTTGGATACCTTTTAGTGCAACGACCGTCTTGCATGCAAGGAGCATTTGCGTTAAATGCACCACATGGACCATGTATCATATGAGTTTTAACAATGTCGTATAACAGGGGATCTGCAGTCGGATCTGGAATTTCAGCACTGATTAATCTGTCTACATCATTAGGTCGAACCTTATCTTTTAACCAAAGCAAGATATGTGCGTGAGGTAAGCCGCGTTTTTGCCACTCAACACTATACATATAACACAATACTTCTCCAAAAATGTTATCTTTGGTAAGAAGATCTATCATTGATTTTAATTTTAAATGAAACACTCTTGCAATAATATCATGGCGGTCATGCGGTGCCTGACCCTCAAGAAGCTCCCGAGTGATTTCATCCCACTTGGGATTGGTAGTTACAGTAACAAATAAGTCGGGACGTCCATATTTTCTTACGTAACAAAAAGCGTCTTGAGTACGTTCATGCATGTAGCGTGGACCACCAGTAAAAGAAGAGGGTAAAATAACTAAACGACCCATATTCACAGTATCGTTATCTTGCTGCATGGCATCGCGAAGGTGCAGGTATTCTTCAGCGCGCAGCTGCCTTTGATTAGATCGTATATAAACTAATCTTTCGGTTTCAATTTTTGCGTACATGTCAACAATAAACTGATTAAATAAGCCACGAAAACGTTGAAAGTATACCAATCTATTCCGTCTCACTTGCAGGTGGTAACAATAAAATTGAAGGCATGACACCTTTTTATTATAATTAGGTGCGCCTGTGCGCGGATCGGTTTGGTATACAGCGAAATTATAACCATCTTCCCATCGACAGTATATCATAGGATATTGCAAACTGTCGTAAGCCCTGTGGGTTTCGAAAATACGTTGCAAACGATTGTCTCTGGAACGTATAACGATATCACGCCTATCACATTCCTGGTCGACCAGTACTACAGCAACTTCATTCGTGGATGGAACGTTATGACGCCCAGGGTGTTCCTGAGTTGGACGCTTATCGGCATTTATAACAATTTTATAATTGTTATTACCATCTTGAGAAAGGGCTTCTAATGCCGATTTAAAACTGCATACGTACGAATTAACCTGATGTAACATGTTCTGAAGTTGTGAAATGAGTTCAGTATTTAAATTCGGAAAATATTGATTTCTTATATTCGACTGTTCGTTGTAATCGGATACAAAATATATTTGAAGAAATTTAGGTTGTTCTTCAGGCAAAAGGGACCCTATCAAATGGTAAACCTGACCTTGTACCTTAAAAGTAGGCATGAAAGGGCCTTCTGAGATTTGTTTAGCACCAAAGGATGTCATTTGGAATGCACTATTATAAGTGCGAATATTATCTAAAAACTGTTTGGATTGCAAATGTTCCCCTAAAAGTAGTGATTTTAAAGGTTCCGGTGGGTCTTCGAACGAAGGCAAATTTATTTTACCTCCAGAACAACAGAAACCAGCAGACTCCTTCCTCCACTTCGAAGCATTACAAAAGGAACATACTACGTTCATATCGCCTATTTCAGAAGATGATCTGTAATCAATTGTGAGGTTATAAGCAAACCCACTTTTATATTTATCGGACCACGCCACCGAATTTGTAGATTGATCTACCACGTGTATATCTAAGTCATTAAGACCATGTCGAAATCTATCTGCAGTAAGACGGGCCTCTCGCTGTTCTTCTGTTTCAAGCGACCGAATATTTTCAATTCTTAATCTTTCATTAGATAAAGTAATCAATTGTTCTTGTCTCAAAGAATTGTAATAATCGCGTCCCGACTCTAGTCGTTGTTCATGCTCATGTTCATCTTCAAGAGATCGAATCATGTTATGGTGCGCCCTATCATTTGTCAAACGGTCTTGATATTGAGTTTTAGATTCTCGAGACAAAATATGACGTTCGCGATCAGCTGTAAGCCGTAATTCCCTCTCAGTGAAGGTTTCGGACTCGCGAGATAAAATATGACGTTCGTGGTCAGCTGTAAGCCGTAATTCCCTCTCAGTGAAGGTTTCGGACTCGCGAGATAAAATATGACGTTCGCGGTCAGCTGTAAGCCGTAATTCCCTCTCAGTGAAGGTTTCAGACTCGCGAGATAATGTATGCCGTTCGCGGTCAGCTGTGAGTCGCAATTCTCGTTGTAAAGCAGTTTCAGCTTCTCGGGATAACGCATGTTGTTCCCGGTCAATGGAACGCCTTAGCTCTCGTTGAGAAGAGCTTTGAGAAGCCCGTGTTGTAGCTCGTCTCGCTCTTTCAGCTGCTAATCGCATCTCTCTTTCTGGAGAGCTTTCATTAGCTCGAGATGTTGAGGCACTAACTCTCATAGAGTTTAACCGATGTGCTCTTTCCTCTTCCGATTCTTGAGAACGCGTCATTCTCATTCTCCTAGCTTGACTCGAAGTTCGAGATAAAGATGGTCGTTTTTTAGGTGGCATCGTTTATTTTATTTTTAATCGACGGTAACTTAAATTCTATTTAGTTACCCAACAAAAAACTTACGTCAGAGGTCCTAACTATAGCTAAGTATATAATAAATAGAATATAAATCTAAGTGCCTATTAAAACTAAAATAATATTCTAATCGAATTATAAATATGTACGTAGGTACCTACAAATTACAAAAGAATAAAAAATGAAAATAAAGCTATACTTAATGCGTGTGCAATACTATCTACACTTACCTACTTCACTTAAAAATGAATAATAAGAAATACCTACAACTACTGTAATTAATCAAAGTACCTATGCTAATACAAAAAAAACCTTAGATGTTCTAAGTATAGCTGCTATATAATAAAAAAATATAAATCTAAGTGCCTATTTAAACTTAAATACCTAATATTCTAATAGAATTAAACTAAGAAATATGTACCTACCTACCTACAACTTAGGTACAAAAAAAAAAGAAATGAAAATAAAGATAAAACACGTGTGCAGTATAGGTAGATAGTAGGCAATATCTACCTATACCTACTTCACTTAAAAATAAATAAAAAATACCTATGAATACTATAATTAATAAAAGTACCTACCTACGCTTTTATCTACTCAATACAAAAAAAACTAAACATAAAATGCCCAAAACTAACCTATCAGTAACTAAAAATCTAACAATAATCTAATCTATCTATCTATTATCTAACCTAAAAATCGAATCTAAATCTACTTAAAAAGAAATAAAATAGGAACTATTAATAGTTAAGAATTTAAACAAAACTAAAACTAATTTAGAAAATAACAACAAAAGAAATTAAAATAAACTATTTAAAGACAGAAAGTCGCGCTGATAAGCACGGTTTATAAAATAACAATTATTGTCTGTCAATAAAGTTCAACACTCTGAACGCATCAACAGCCAAATATTGAATGACGCTTGCGCTCGCCTCCCGCCCCTTTTATACTCTGCCGCCGCGAGCCCCGTCGAGCGCGGCAACCGTTACGCAAAAATAATCCTTATAGCTTGATTCACTATTCACGCGCGATGTCTTGTTGGCGTATTTCATGTAAGTAAGTATAAGTTTGGTGTTTCTATACCGATTTCAATGATTCTTTTTTTATTGAATTGGTGCTAATGTTTATTTTTTTTTAATTAGGAATGATGGTGAGCATTATTGGTTTTATAAACGTAAAAGTAAACAAATATAATAAGAAATCTCCGAACTGCTAAGCTATCGAGAGTTATGCGTGCTATTGTGAGTTAACTATAAAAGGTAGATATATGCTGTCTTGGAATATTTTTCGTGTATTTTTATGTAGAATATTTCCGTTATACATAGTTTCTATGTAGCTCTAACCATTAAGGCTGCACACGCGACGGAAGCTTAAAAAATCAAGCAACTTCTCCCATTTTCTCAACATTTCCTTTCACTGCTCTGCTCCTATTCATTGTAGTGTGATGAAAAGTATACTATTACCTGCCCAGGAGTATAAAGAATAATTGTACTAAGTTTCGTTAAAATCCGTCGAGTAGTTTTTTTTTCTATAAATAACATACAAACAGACAGACAGACAGACAGACAGACAAAAATTTTTTTAACTGCATTTTTGGCATCAGTATCGAACACTAATCACCCCCTGCTACTTATTTTGTAAATATATTTCATGTACAGAATTGACCTCTCTACAGATTTATTATAAGTATAGATTAAGAATTATTTTATATAATAATAAACGAACTAACCAGGATGTGTTCAAAGAATACAAAAGAATAACAGTATATCTGACGTGTGTAAGCAATGCGCAGGCGCATATACCAATAACAATTTGTAGGATATTACGTTATTAAACAATGAATATAAATTAGGGTTGTCACTTTGATTAAATGTAAAAAAACACCTACAGAAAAAACTCTTAGTATTGGTTAATAAAATTTGTAATACAAGAAAATGCAGAGAACCGTGATGATATTAATTGCCTAAAACTAATTATTGACACCAAAAAGTATATTATAATTTAAAAATAAGTGGTATGTGGCAACCCTAAACGCAGGTTACGCCCATTTAATCTAAAATAACTCGTATTAATTCAAACACATTTCCTCAGGTATTTCTGGGATATATTTAATCCCAATCAACAATTATTATATAGCTCTTAAATATTACATAGATTGCAACTATATATATTTTTGAATAGCATCAAAACGAGCAATCACAATTAATTAACGAGATGGTCTCATTCTAAATTTAGATGTCTTAGACCTTCGTTTTCTTGGTTTAAAATCTAAAATCAAAAGTTATTATTTAATATATCTTATTATAACGTTTAAGAGTTTTTAGTGGATCGAAATATGTGGAACTTAAGTTGTTGAATCATTTGCAGGATTTATATTATAATGTACATCACCTAAGATTGTTATATTTCTTTTGAAAAGAGCGACTGTTGAGTTTCTGACCGACTCTTCTCAACAGAGCAGCATTCCGAGCCGGTGGTAGCTTACTTACAGACTGGCTATACTGACCTTTTTTGTACTGTAATAATTGACGATTCAAAAGTGCGTGTAAATGCCTACTTGAATAAAGATATTTTGAATTATTTTGAATTGGAATTTAAATTTGTTTTAAGACATTAACAAAATGTTTTCATCAAGTTTTACACAAAAGATAAATAAGATAAAATAAGATAAATCTGACAGATATATAATATATTTTTATAATGTATACGCAATCCATACTCGTCGAAAACAATTTTTTTTTTTATCAAAATTTTCACGATTTGTCTTTAAATAAAAGTTATTCATAAAATTAATACACCAAATAATTATACTAGTTACTTTAGCCAAGAAAAAAAATGAAATGAAAATTATGTTTTATATAAGGGTGATGTATCGCATATCTCATTCAGAAAGCGGGTAGTTTTTCAAGGATTGTTCAAAGAAAACATTAAACCACAATTATCTTCTTGGACATCCAAGAAGACTATTACTGTTAACAGCTACTGTTACTACTGCTACTTACTGCTACTTACTGTTAGCTTTTTATTAATATACGTTTGTAAGAAATATTAATTAATGTTTTTCTTTTAATTACTTTTTTAATCTTTTTCCACAGCATACAATATATTTTCAATAATCTACACAATGAGCTATCATTGGATCTAAAACCGATGTGGGAAGGTCTTTGGCAATAGTCTGAAAGGGGATTTACGATCACTAATAAACTGATCGGAGGGTTGCCTCTGGTAGCGGATAGCGGATTGATTATTACTACTACTGTTAAGGTAGGAATAGCTATGTGCTAATGAGATCAAAAACAATTGTAAGCTGTTTAATGTAAGTTGAAACGAAATATATATTTTTTTAATTCTATGTAAATTTTTATTAACATGAAAATATTGCAATTAAACTAAGAATGTAGTGAAATGATTTTTGTTTTACTGTGATATTATTTAAATTTCATTAAAATAAATCTTATGATTTATATTTTCTTGTAATAATCACAACAGAACGACCTAAAAAAACAAAGATATCTAAACACTTGGCACGGTAACACGCCAATAGTGTCAGAACTGTCAATCAAATCTAAAAATCATAGAAATTATGACGTTTTCAAGAAAAGAATATATAAAATAATTGTACTAAATTTATATTTAATAACATTTACAAGAAAAAAAACACAAATCAGTGAACGCTAGAAGTGGGACCCCACCCTGTTGTGATGACGTCACTATTACCACACATTAATGCATTTGAGTTCTGAGTGATTCTGTCAATGAGTCTGCAGCGCATCTCGGTAACGGAATTATAAACAAAATCGACCGACTGAGTTATGTACGGAACAAAAATCCAGACAAAAATTAATAAGTAATATTTGCTGACATAATATGTGTTATATATATGCAGTAATGCCCCCTATAAGACGGTAGGTTTGTTCTGCGTTATAGGAAAACGCTTTGTAGGAATATTCTTGTATAACGCGCTCATATGACCGTATAAAGCGTTATGTACAAATAATTCACATTTAACTTTTCTCGTTAAAGTTTTAAATGGAATATTAAGAAAGAACTTAATTAATTTTCATTTTAACTTAATTTTATTTCATTTTATAACAACACAATGTGCAAAGGTAAGCGAGATTAATTATAAACTGTAAATAATAATTATAAATTTCATAGTATAGAAATATAACATGATAAATCCTCGCGTTGTATGAGGTAAAACACGTGTTATGCGATGGACTGAAACCGCGTTATAAGAGTACCGTGTTATAGGTTATACTATATTTATATATATATAATTAGGCCTGAAATAAAAATGTTAGAAGTAAAGTATTGAAGCGGATAACTATTTGACACTTCAGAGACTTTAACGCTCATTAAACTTTTAGGGTTTTCTAAAAAGCCTTATTTCTATAACCGGTTAAATGCTATTTATGGGATAAATCAGAAAAATGGGATTTATCGCTTATCTGATAACATCTTAGCCAAGTGGGTCATAGTTTAAGCTTAATCATAACTATTATTACACACTACTATTAACTTGGTTTTAATATTACTTTAAAATATATTAGACACTGAATAATAAATTATTATAATTTAATAGAATAGTTATTATTGGTTATATTTATGACTTGATTTCGTTTATGTTGTTTTTATTAATAATTAATTTTTTTATTATTATTGTATATACTTTCATATGGCTTTAGTGAGAAGCTGACACTTCAATTATATATATGTATAGAGACCGTTGTTTAATGTTATTTTGATCTTCGAGACCTTGACAACGGATTATAGTAATACTAATAATATATATCAATGCTTTTAAATAGATATTACATTGATACCAACATACATACAATACCACAGACTAGAACACAAAGGCGATTGCAAACGGAATTACGGATTTAACAGGTATTTTTTAACGTTAAAACCTTATTTATAAATGAAATTACACTTCATAATAAGTTGGGTTTCATTAACAATAATATATTACATTATGTGTTTAAGGGAATATATATATATATATATATATAATAAGGGAATATATATATATATATATATATATAATTTTTCTCTGTCTGTCGGTCTGTCTGTGTTTGTTCCCATAAATCTCTAAAACCGCTGAACCGATTTTGACAGGACTCACTGACGGGTAGCTGATTTTATAAACATATTGCGCTCGAATGAAGTCGTTGGAACAGCTAGTATAGATTATTCGCCACTACTAGATGAAAATTACAGTGACTATAGATATAGATATCTATAATGCCGTAAAACAATTACACAATACGTTTACAAACATAATTGTTCATGTGTAATCCACCTACAGAACTACAGAACTTGGCTCGTGTCCTTTGTCACGTGCAAAGAAATCGTCACAATAATCTCAAATCAAAAGACCTTACGTTATTGAAAAATCAACCTTATTATAACATATTAAGGTTAAAGTCTTAAGCATTATAGATACAGATTAATGTTGATCATTTAAAATAGAATCATAACACACGGGGATACGGTCTAATTTTCTTTATTTATTTAAATACTCTGATCCGCGCTACGTCACGGAATGATGTAGGCGCTAAATTAGTATTAAATATAAAACGGTCGCGGTGATTTCGTAGTATCGTATAAATAAACCGCGCGGTTGCAATCTCGCATGTTACTCTGGTAATTAGATTTTAATTATATTTATTTATTACAATATATTAAATAACATCATTACTTTGAAACTTCATGTTGAATTTTTAAATATTTGTCTGATTTGAGTCTTTTCTTTTGTTAAAATATTTTTCTTATTTCTTGCGATTTTGTGTTCTTCCTGGCACGAAGTGTAATATACTTTATACTAAAAACGGTATCCTACTAATGAAAAAAAGAATAAACAAGACTTATTTGTATATTATTATGTATAATGCGTATTATTTGAATATCAAGATCTTTCAATGTAACAAAAAATTTTTTTTTGAGGACATCTTTGTAAAATTTACTCTCGCAGAGTCCTTTAAATTGACTTTCGAAAAAAAAACATTTCTTTTGACCGACGTTACTGTTTTACGAAGAGTATATATACGTAGGATACGTAGGATATACGTAGGATAACAAAATCTGACAAGTAGACAAAAACGTGTAAGGTGTAGCCGTAGACGGGGTATTTACGTAATCGGTTAAGTATGAACCCGTAATACCGATACCTACTGTAATCATGTTTAAATTTATTGAACACAATATTTGTTTTAGCCGCATTCGCGTTGCAATAAAAATTACACAAACGGTGTGAGGTCGCAGTCAAAGTGTAACATATGTATGTGTATTGAATGAACGAACTCTTAGATTTCGTTATATTTTTGTGTTATAAAGTTTTTACATTAATTGGAATATATAATAAAGTACAATGCGAATAATATGATAATATTTAATAAAAGCCCTCGTTTTTAGATATTTTTGTATTGAATAATTAATAATTATTAGATTGCGGGTAGCAGTCTGTTCTACCCGGTAGTAAGATGGGTTACGACTTGCAATAGTTCAGCTACAACGAGACTGGCGTCGTAATGATTAGTATTTATGTTCCTGTCACTAACAACTTTTACGATCTAGAAGTCTAAGAGTAGCTTTTATAATAACTATTTAATATTTTAAACAACAAACTATTTTCAGCTTTTGTCATATATACTAAATTATATTTTAACGATATGACAAACAATTAATCTCTTAATTTTATACTTATTAAAACAAAAAACGATTTTATATAGACAGTTTGGTTCATAAGATACAGTTAGGAATAGTTTAATTGATTTATTTAAATAATATAAATAATTATTTATATAGACACAGTTAGTTCCCGGTACATCTTCACTCTGATCATCAATTGTCAGAACTTGCCAGTAAAATAAACCGGCAAACGGCCAAGTTCAGTGCAAATGTATTAACAATTTACAACGAAAAATATACAAATTGCTTTGGGAGGAAATAATTAAACAATTGATTTGAATAATTGATTACAAAGGACAGGGAATTAATCATCTTTCGCTATAAGAAACATAATATATATATTTTATAGAACACACTGTAAGATTTATTTATTACAGTTGGAAAAAATATATATAAATACGTGCTGTTTTTATATATATATATTTTTCTATAATAAAGAATAATTTCTGTAAGTATATATAAGTAAAAGGTAACGTGTTTCTTGATATATCCCACTAGTCCCGTGATGTTGTCCTATCTTGGGACAACTGGCACAATTCTGTCCCACCATGGGACAACTTAAATTAATATTTAAGTACCAAAAGTCTCCTGGGATAAATGATATATTTTAGTGCCAAAAGCCCCAGTACCGTCAACACTTTAGACGCGTTGTGACATATTATATATATATATATATATATATATATATATATATATATATATATATGTATTTATATATATATATATATACTATATTAATAAAAATTCAATTTACTTTATGTATTGGAAACATAACATCATGTGGCTAATGATTTATTTGGCTTCTATATACGTATAAAAATCTCTTGTCGCATATTACAATATCAAAGACAATATTACAATAGGAAAGATTGTCATTAGAAAATGGCGATCAGTTTGGCCACCTTTTTGTTGTTTGTATTTCTTATGAAATATAAAAAAAAATTACAAATGCACCGGAAAAGTAAAAAAAAAGGGGGATTTTTTTTCTATGAAAATATCAAGACGTAATGCGTTTAGTTGACAGAGCATCAAATTACTTACAGCCCTAACCAAAAGGTAGATAGGTGTTTTAAAAAAAATCATTATATTTCGCCAAAAATATAGTTTAAAATTGACAGAAGTATTTTTATTTCACATTTAAAAATTTTAATAAGCTTAATAAATAACAATTTAATACGCAATTTTGATTATATTTAATATTATTTTCTGCTTATCTTCATTAGTTAATTGCTACTGTGGATGGTTTGGTGTTAAAAGTATGTCTCGAATATTTGACTGAAACTATATAGAGCTATTGGTGTCTGTATGTAAAATGGGAGGGAAAGGGGTATTTCATGTAACTCTACATACCAGCGATAAACTCTCGTCCTTACAAGTTTAGTTTTAACTTGCAAAGACATAAAATTAGTTAGTTGCCTAATATATTTTTCCTATTTCTCGAGTACCAGCACTTCATAGAATACAATGTAATATTATAAAGTATATGTTAATTTAAATTGTAATTATTATCGTTTTGTTATCCTAACTCGCGGAAGTACATTTATAAATCAATACACCAAACATTGTTTAATATTAAAATATTATTCTTAGATATTTTAATTTTGTATATTCTTGTTAATTGGTAAAGTATTTGTTAGAAAACTTGAACTGTGAGTTACAGTAAGACGAAACATTAGCTCCACTGACAGCTAACACGACACCATGTTATGTAAACTAAACCACGACCATCAACATACCACGGTATTTAACTTTGTAATCAATATATGCATTTCAATACTCTAGTTTAATTTAATAGTTAAGAAGGCACTAGTAGTTAGTGTTAGTGGTCGGTCTAGTAGTTATGGCCTCCAAACTATAGGACGTGGGTTGTATTCACACGGGAGTTGGTTTTAAGATCCCTAATTCTTCTTCTAAGTGTTTTGTGTCTCATATATATTTATAAAAACCCCAGGGATTATTTTTGAAACGCGGAAGTTTTTTAAAGATATATATATATACCCGTATTAAAATCTTTCTTTGCATTGTTTATTATATTTTGTATCGTATGGCATAAAATACGAAAGTATTTTTACTGTATATAGATTTTTAAATATATTGATATAAATAATGAGACAATTCGTTTCTTAGTCTACAATGTATATGGTAGAGAATAAATATATGTTAAATTAATTTTATTAGAAGATATCTTTAATTTAGGTATTTAATCTTAAAGATTAGTGCATTAATAGTAATTACTAATATTAAAAAAAATTGCTTATTTTTTCCACTTTGAATGATTACTTGTGTATCAAATGGGAATGTCAGGAAGGCCTGTTTTGATATTGTACGTATCTAAAAAGCCTTTCTGTACTTTCTTTCTCTTATTTCATTGTTCACGCACTCCATCCACTTCTTCCATCTCTTCTCTTATCCATCCAATCACCTTTAAGACTCTTTTCGATTCATGCTTTTCATCAGCATTGCGTTTACATCACAAACAATTGCTTCTGATATTTTCTATCATGTTACTCATCCGTCATCAAGCTTAATTCGTTTAACTATTCGTTTAACTATTCGCATTTCATCTTCAAAGCCGTAAACTTTATCAAATAATAATAATAATAAAATCGAAAAATTAAAAAATTATATAAAACATTTCGTATAACACAATATTAGTAATACAAAACGAATACTATAACACGTTAATGTAACATAAAAGTAATAAAAATATTTACATTCATATTATAATCAAATTAAATTATTTTGGTAAACATAAATCAAATGTATAATCAAATTCGTAATAAAATCAACCAAAATAATCGAAAATCAAACCAAAGAAGCTGAGATCAAACAAATGTATAAACATCAAACGAATCGAATCGAAACGAATCGAGATACTGTTCCGGATTTCTTTACAAGTGTTGATTTTCGTAATACGAAACCGTGGTTGGGGATTTGCTGATATTTTTTTAAGATTTACAGTTGTTTTTTGAGTTTAGATGCGGCTATCAGAAGATAATGGTCCGTTAATCGCATTATGTATGTTTAAGCTTGCTTATTGAACATTGTTTAGTATGTCGTATTTTCCTTTGTATTCACGGGTCTCATGAACTGAATTATGTGGGTATGTTCAGCAAAGACAGAAATGGAACGTCGCTGAGCTGTGTTGAGGCGACACAAAGAATTATTATTAGGGGCGCCAACAGACTCTCAATTTCGACTCGCTGCGCTCGCAAAATCTCGGGTGCCGTTTGCTTATTGAACGAAGCGAGCCCAGTGTAATGACTGATCGATTCCCAGTGACTTCAATGGGATATCAGTTTTTTGACGATTACTCCACAACGACATGACATTTTTCAAAAATTATTTTACACATATCGCCTTATGTGTGTCTTTTTGATTGCAAAATTTCATAATTTTCCGTCAAGTAGTTTTTGAGCCTATTCGTGACAAAGAATGTGAAAAAGTCGTCAGTAGAGCGCTCCGCTTTCTTCGCTTCATAAATTGAACTTTCATTGCTTTTATTCACTTATATATTTTACACACAAATTATATTATACCTAAATTATTAATATACAGTCGATAAGTATCTGAAACTCAATGGTGATTTCATTAAGTCAAATTTATTTTTAGATATTAAATGGCAAACGCGGATGATGCGAGTGTCTGACACTACAGACACTGAAATAACACATTACATAATTTTTAATAATATTTAACGATTAATAAATAAACAGTTAACTTAATATTTAAGCAAGGTTCGAGTCTTGACCGTGTGAAAAGAATATATAGCCAACCTGCTTAGAAATCGTTTAAGAATAGAGTCATCTTTACATAAAATCTTGTAATCCAATCCACCCTAATTATAATCCTATCCATGGGAGATAAGCGATAATTCAATCAATAAAACTGTCATAGGGAATAATGTGAAATTTATTATAATTGAAATTTTAATTTATTAAACGACCAACATTACCTGAAGTTTAAAAAAATATACTTAAAATAATGTAACAAAATCGATAAATCGACAGTTGATAAATCTTGTTATATATATATATATATATATATATATATATATATATATATATATATATATATATATATATATATATATATATATATATATATATATATATATATATATATATATATATATATATATATATATACATATATATATATATATATTTAATCTAAGTTTCAGTGCAGTAAAGTCTTATTTTTCACATTTAAATAAAACTAGTACACTCTACCGTTTTTTCTTGAAACGTTTTTGAAATAATAATTTATACCTAGACTAGACATTTTAATAGTTATATTCTCATATAATGAAGTTATTACTGTCAACAAATAGTTTAAAAAAATACATTAACTTATTATAAATAATATATAAATTAAATAACATTTCTAAAGTACCTCCCTAATGGATATATGACAATGATATATTTAACAAGACGAATGGTAAAGAGGTTTGCTATTAAAAGTATCAAATAAATTGTGAGTATTTTATTTATTAAAATAATAATGATTTTAATATTCAGAACATTAAACAAAGAACTGACTATAAATTATAATAAAATAAGAGCAAGATTAAATCTTTGTATAATAAATATACATTTTTAAATTAAGTAATTTTACTTGATACTAAAATATATAATATGTTTGTTTCATCGGATGTGTTCAAAAAGAACTAAACAGATTTTGATGAAATACATATAGGTGAGTAAAAGATAATTGCAAAAAAATATATTTTATACAATGTAAGTTTATATAGTTTTATTCAATTATAAGAGTTCTTTCATAAGATAAAACTTATGAAAGACCTCTTATAATTTAAAAATTAAATAACTAGTAATTTACCAAAAGTAACGTTAACATATTATGTAGTATAATGTTTTTTATTAACATTATATATAATAAAAGGGACAGTAGTTGAAGTAAGAATTGTGTTTTCTTATGGTAAAAACCATTGGTGAATGTAAAATAAAAACCTACAATTACAGTGAGATCCCATCATCAAAGAAGAGGGGTTCTTTATAATAGTAACGTTATGTTCAACTATTATTCATTTCATCTAGAAATGAAATATTATTTACACCTAATTGCTTCATACAGTTTTATATTCATATTTTTTGACATTCCCCTAATATTAAAGTTGATAATGATACTTCATCGATCAAATATAAGATTATAAATAAAATACGTAATAACGCTTTCAAGAATAAATAAAAAAAATACCTGAGAAGTCGATGACCTTTGGAAACATTAAAAAAATAAACACAAATTAATATAAAACTCTTTGAACACCACACTATCTAACGTTCAATCACCAAAGTGACACTTCGGGCGGAACTGTAGGGCGGCTCGGGCGGCGCTCGCGCGACTGCTACTGAGCACTGGCACGCCAATCCTTGGCGATACACGTCATCAAACATTTGCCAACTATGCCAATGTACATTGGACAAATATTTTCAGGGTTACATCTACCCTTACAAGTCACAGATACGGTTAATTGAAGGTTTTTTTACGTCGATATTAATACAAAATAGTGTCAAATTCATAGTTTCATAGTGTAATATATACATTGTGGTGATACTGAAACGAGGGTTATTAAAACGTTATAGGTTTGCCAAACACACAAATGTTTGGCGAAGTCGTAAAATGTTATTTTGATAATTTTCTCATCCTATACGAGATATCGATGACTGAAAGAAAACAGTTTAACTTCGCTGTATTAATCTATTAGATATTGTACTAAAGTACACCTTTATAGTATGGTAAAGCGAGCACTTCTCGCACACACACATACACACATACAACAACTTTGTTATTCGCATTAATTAAAATGATATCAAAAGATTAGTTTTATTTTAAACCAGCTGCAAGCATGTAATTGGATATATAAGATATTTTATCGTCACTGACGCAGAAAAATCACCAAATTTATTGAGAATATAATAAAAAAAAACGAATCCACGTCTCAACGATACTGAGAAGACGCGATCTCACGTAATACACTTAGTGTATTTCCGGGAACATGAAACGAATGGTTTCAAATCTTTGTCTTGAGGAGTCTGAATCTCTACAAATGATTTATGTGCGCCGGAATGACGGATTTATAGGTTATTGTATTTTAATACCTACTTGACGCTTACAAAGCTGTTGGCAGAGTTTTCGTGTCCGTGTGATTGGTCAGGTACCTTCTTGTCTTGATTGTCCCGAAGACAAAGTTAGACTAATTAATTTTACTGAGATTTCCTTTATTTATTTTGCCCTTCTTATGTTTCAGATACATTTTTCCTGTAATAATATCGTCAGTAATATCCAAGTATATTTGTTAATACACTGATCGATGAAATTTGTTTTGTAATGTTGAAATATTTTATTAGTAAAGCCATTTAATTTAGGAAAAATGTTTCAGAAACTATGACACAGAATTTAGGTACAGTTAATATGTGCTTTGTCAAATATTTATTTCTATATATTAGCAGTTTGAATATGTCTTTTTAATCATCAGACGTGTAAGATAAAAATAATACCAATAAGTTCTTACCAGGTTTTCTGCAGGCAAGATTCTCATCTTGAACTATATTTTGTTACACCAACACAATAGTGTTAGTGTTAATAGTGAATACACTATCCTTACTTCAAAATAAAACTTATAATTTTTATTGTGAGCAATAATTTGCGTATACCAAATCATAAAAAAATATATTATAACATAAAATTATTACTATAATAAACGTAGGTTTAATAAAAGCAAAAAAACTCTACTCCTTTTTGATCAAGATACTATTTATATCAGATAACTAGAGTAATAAGTAGAGAAGTTATAAATACTATTAAAAAAAAATACTCCAGATTTTTTCAAAGTCATATTTAGACATTTATTAGACAGAAGAATATCCAATGAGAGACATTTGATGCAAAAGACCAATAAAATATAACAATAGGCCCCGCATGCGGTTGGCTGTGCGCCAAACACGGAACAAAGGAGGACGTTCCTTTGTTAACGAGATCCTGACTCCCGAATCCTGGATAAATAATCTCAGTAGTCACTAATTTATATTATTGGCTTTTTATTGCGATCCCTTCCGCATTATGTTATCCCAATTCTTTGTTTCGGAAAGCCATTTTATGGAACTTCTAATTGCCACTTGGAATTAATTTGGATTAAAGAAACATTTTAAGAAATAACTGATTTTTTTTTTAATCTTTACAATTATATAAATTTATGATTAGCAACCGTGTTATGGTGGAATCCAAATTCCACATTTTTTCAGTTTTCTGTCTGTATGTCTTTCTGTAACTCAAGTACAGTTGGACCGGTCTGATCTGATCCTATGAAAATCTCTACTACTACTACTCGTGAATATCGTTGTTAAATTCTAAATTAAATAGAATAGTCCCAAAATAAACCTCCTAAAGATGTTTTATATATTACTTATAAATTCACATCTTGTTGTAAGTGTAATAAAAATGAACCGAATGAGTTTTTAAATCCTCAAAAAACATTTTCCTCCTTGTCACAACAATAAAAAGATAGTTGAGAAATTTCTTCTATACATTTTTATTGCTTTTCTTGTACAGACGCAAGCTTAAATAATTTAAAACTTTTTTTATATTTTATAACATTCATTTTCACCTTTATTTGCTGCCAACGATTGCGACATAAAAGATATTAATATAATTGAAAAGGAAAAAATAATATTTAATAACATAAACGTATAATAAAGCCATCAACAGCACATATATATAAAGTGTAAAATCATTTAAAAACAAGGATACAAAAAAAATATTACATTACTTTGACATCAGCAGACGTATTAATTTCTTGATGACGTAAGGTCGTATCGTTTTTAGTTCTTATTGATCTGAAACATTCTGGAAACATTTATTAATCCATTAGTAATTTCTCCTTGACGTTTTCAGCGAAACTTTATATTTTATTCATATTGTTGGGGGCTCAAGATAAGATAGCTCATCGAATCGCAAAATCAGTTCATATAGTTTGTACAAAATTTAAACTAATCTTTCTCCATAGTTTATTATTACCTTCATTATCTATATTATCTTACAACTTCTAGTTTAGAAAGTATTACTCTTTACCTTAGAAAAGTCTCTCTCCATCAAACGGTGCCCCATCCAGTTCTGGTTGCCTGGTACCCTCGGGAGGGAGTCCCCAGCGCGGCCGACATCCGTTATGCGCGTAGTACCTTGGTATTCTATCGTCCCTGATCATCTCGTACGCCAAGCGAGCTATGCTCTCCTGGTACTCGGTAATACCAGTTTTGTATAAACATGGACGAACGTAACCGAGAACTGGATAGAAGAAATTTATTTTTATATCATATATTAAATAATCCAAGGAAATTCGTTAAATACCCTTGTTTAAATGTATTAAAATGTTCTAAATTAAAGCTAATTAATTACTTTAATATCTTACATAATGAGATCATAATTAATTAAAAATAATTAAATAACGTTTAATATTACAAGATATTTGTTTGAGACGGTGTCGGTGTTATGATTGCGAGGAAAAACAAACACATACTTACAATGCCTTTCGACGCTCACCACTTTGAATGCATAACAAAACTATATTATATGAAAATGGAACCTAATGATAACTGAATGACAAACTGACAAACTCTCTAAAACTTTCGTAGTTTCAAGACAAATAAAAAAAATCTTAAAAAATTAAATTCCTAAAAATATGTAAATAAAATGAAGGCTAAGATATTTTTTGTTTATAGAAAAATAAAACTTATACACATAAAATTATGTATTTATGTATTGTTCATCATCATCATCATCATCATTACCAGTAAATTTTAAAGGATAAATAAAGGCTCTTATCCACCAAATTTGTAAGGTTTGTTTTGATTTTGTTTTGTTTTATACAAAACGCTTTGTTCAATACAAACGTTCATGAATGACGTCTAATATATTTTGAATCCAACACCAGTTGGTGTATAACCTTAAGAAGAAGCTTAACAAGAGCAATACACATAAATTATACGTTTTATTATACTGTATTATTATACGGATACATTACAACAACCTGTACACAAATTTCTATCAATGGCTACTTTTATTAAGCAATAAAATAATATACCAATATATAGTAACAACACAACATTAAACTATTTAACCAATACTTTTACAACTATTTAACATGAGGCTAACTTCTATCACCACACACACACTTCTACCACATATGTACTAACTCCTCAAATGCGTAGGAAGTGGTTCCAGGGTCGGTTTATCCATATCTCTCTCGTAGAGCTCACGAGCCAGCTTCATCAGCTCCGTGTCCTTGATAGCGAGCTTCGGAGGCGGCGGAGGGGGTTCTTCTTCAACGACATCTTCAGTCTTACAGGGTTTACGCTTCTTCTCGCGAGGCTTGAACGGTCTAGTTTTGAATTCTACAACACATTATATGTTTCATATCACCAATACACATCTTAGTATCAGAGTAATTAAATATTTTACCGTAAACCTTTATCCCTTGGCATATATCCGTGAAAATATGTAAAGTTTTTGGAATGTACAATTCACGTTTATAACTAAACAGCAATATAGCAGACAGCTCGTCTACAGATATCTATAAATTCCCGGACTCAATATTCCTACGACCGGTGTACCCAGTAAACGCAATTAATCTTTGACAAGGAGAGATTGTCCTCCAACCAGAGTTTAGAGGGAGGTTAACTAATAATAACTCGTCGTCATGTTACGACTAGATTTATTCAAAGATCTAATAATAACCTGCGATGCTGACTGGTCAACTCAACTATCTTTTTATCGAGTTAAGAAATTTTAATGAATACGATTTTAAGATGATAAGATTGGGAATTAATATAAATACATTTTTTTATTTTATAAGATGGTGTTAATACAACTCAAGGGCCTCAACAACCATTACTAACATTGACATAAAACATAAAAGCGAACCGAGAAACGGATATCTTTAAAAGTATAATATAATATTAACCAGGCGACAGATGGGCGCAGTAGTCGTTGTAATAGGTGGACTGACCGCGAAGACTTTTCATTGTGTTCTTGATAAACTTTTCTATTTCTTCCTCTGTCCATGCTTTCTGTGAATAATAAACTTATTTTTAACATTTCTTACAATCTTGTATAACATCTTTTTTATAAACATTCATAAAACAATTAATTCGTCATGTCAGGTCATGAAAAACATTGTCTAATGGTAATTCATTAACTATTAATAAAATTGATATTTATATTTGTAAAATAATATCTGGTCTACCCACATCGATACAACATTAAATATATTAATAATAATCAATGCGAGGCTGGATATAGGATGGAGAAAAATCCAACAAAAACATCTCGGATACTTTTTTATACATGTATTAGGCATTATATTTATCCTTACTAATGTGCCCTCTACATATCGGCACCGGGAGCGAACACTCGATTCGATATATTATATAAATGCAAAAGTTATAATAATATAACATATATTTCGGAAAGGGATGGAATTTTTCAGGATAAAAGCTATTCTATATATGGATATAGTCTTCCCAGTCCTCCAATTAAAAACATATATAGAAAAAATATGCTACAAGATGTACGTGCATTGATAGCAACAAACATACTTATTTATATTATTTACTTACATCTTCTGATCCTACTTTTGGATCCAACCATTTCCCTTCTAACTTCGCCCATCTGTTTTCAGGGCGGCACCTGCAACGTCACATATTGAGAAATGAAATTAAACCAAATTGAATAATATCATTACTTTCATAGGTTTTGTCTGTAAACACACTATTATAATAATAATAATTAGGTTTACACATACTCTTATAATACTAATAATAGATTTACATAAATTATAAAATTCTAAAAGCACTTACATTTTAGTCTTTCGAATAGGATGTTGTCGGTATTCATCGAAATATTCTGTTAGGAACGACATTTTATCACTGCACAATAAATTTTAATAAAAATTAATATCGTTTTAAACTTAAGCTATAATATCAATTAAATATTAATCTGACATTTGACATCTAATAACTTTTTAATGCATTAAAATATTAAAACTCTTTTATAATGGCCTGCAGCGAGTTACCTACCATGTGTTATGGTAAATTCTACATTACCACTGCCATTTCCTAATTTCTTATACAAGCTTCTTCTGTATTGTTATCACGGCATGGCATGTTTTATGATTTGAAGGGTTAATGCACAATTGGAACGGTTATTTTGTTACAATTTATATTTGTCTTATTTAAAATATAGCTTTAAATAAGAACTGTTTTTTTATATTTTTATAGTACCATTACAAAGAATATTATATACATATATATGTAGTATAATGTTTATTGCTTATAGATGTTTAATAACATAATGTCTTAAACGACAATCTCATATACTTATTTTTCATAGGTACATATAAGAATATAAAGGAACAAAATCGTATCCTGTTAAATAATTTAAGATACATTTGATAATAACATAATATAAACAGTATATAAATATGATTCTTAATTAAAATGTAAATAAAAACATTTTGTTGTTTATTAATTTGTTAAAATACACCGAAGGTTGAACTCCCCGTCTTGATAAACTTCGTTATAACTGGCTCGTTTACATCGTTCATACAATTTTTATGTGATCCGCTAACCGCAGACAGATGGCGTGACGGAGCGACGTAAATCACGCTATCGTATTTTTAGATACCACTAATTTGTCATAATTCTGCATTCGTTTCGAAGGTCATTATCGTAAATTATATCGATCCAAGGTTTGAGGGAAATTTGGGATATACTGTAGTATAATGGAAGCAATTAATCATTGTATCAGAAATGTTTAGCGTATTGGTTTTATATTTTTTTTTAAATACAGGGAAAGATTGTCTTGGTGACATAAATATATATATATTTATTTATCAAAATAAGTGTCAGTTTAAAGAGTAAACTATTAGGTATTTTTTTCGTCTGTAACACTTTATGAGTACACGCCGCATTCCAGGGGAGAGGAAGGCGACGGTTGTGTGGGATTGCCACCCCCTAAACCAAACGGTCAACACATCACCGTATAGAGGAGCGCAACGGGAATGCTTGTGCACACATCCGCGTTGCTCCAACGGCAGGCCAAACCACGTGAGCGGCCAATATCCTCCCAAAGGAACGGCGCATTTGACCGGGTTGCGCTCCACTCCGATGATCGGCTTGTTTTGTTAAGGGGAACTCCCCTGCCTCCCGCCCAAGCCCACCGAGCCGACGGCAGGCCACCGCACTCAGAATCAAAGAGGAAGGACTTATCCCCACTTGAGCCCAGGATCCCACACGAAACCGGGGCGAGTGGCGGACTTCGCAGTTCACCACCCGGACCAAAGACTATGAAGGCAGGCGGCACTCGTGAGCGAAACGCCTACGCCTTACTCTTTTTCGGCGCATTGGAAGAGCCGCCGCTTCCTTCTGCGACATCACATCCTCGCAGAAGGAGTGCACAGCACTCCAAGCCTCTCCGCTCTTGGCTATGGCGTTGACCACGGCCGGTAACGAGAGGTCCGTCCCAATGGTTGCTACGAGTGTAGCACGCGGCTACGCCCAATGCAGGCACACTGCCAGCGTGTGCTGCGCCATATCCTCGGATCAGCCACACTTGTGACACTCCATCGTGCTTTTCGACCTGTCACCTTACACAGGTACCTCCCGAAAAAACTATCAGGTCCTAGACCAAACCAATCAACCTATTTACCTTGTGTGAAGGCAGAGTACCGAAATCTGACGATGTAAGAGCTCTGATATAGGCTTCCCATGACATCTCAAAACCTTGTCTTCAAGTGCTTACTAGAACAGTATTGCGACGTCTTCTAGTAAGGCACCTGCACAGACTAGATCGTAACTTCACAATTTATTTGCAGCATGCAAATGTGTTTCCTCTTAGTCAACTAATTAGCCTCTAAAGGTCTGTAAAAGATCAAAATTGCTCTGACAACTAAGTAATATCACATAGTAATATCAAGTAGTTGGAAAGCGGTACTCGATTTAATGCCTACGTTTATAATTATAGAAATTTAAACGTACTCGTAAATTGGTACTGTGCAGTTGTAACGAAATTACAGACCCAACTTTTCCTCACGTCATTCTATACAAATGCATAGAACACCTCGACTGATGGGTCCTAATAGTTGCTTTGAGATCACAAACAAACACCTTTTAATAACTATGTATATATATTTTGAAAAAAAAAAGATCAGATTCCGATTTATAGATCGCTATAGTTTAAATTTGTAGTTGTAGAATATCGTTCAAGATTTAATATTATTTCAGAAGTATATAATGGAAACAAAAATAAATAATTCTTATGTAACGCGATCGTAAAACAGAAAATAAAAATCAATTAAGGATTACCTTATAACTAACTGTTGTCAGCGACTTTACCTGACCCCCTTCCCTTCACGTTTCAATCATATAACATTATGTTAATATGTATCTCTTTTTGTATATTGGTTCAATACTTTTTCAAACAGGAAAACAAACAAGTTTATAAACAGTTTTTTGAGTTATATTCTGAGATTGTGTATTTACTTATAAACACGTAAAATATAGTTTAAAAAAACTTTTAGTTGATTACTTTTTATAATAATACTGTAATATAGTCGAAAATACAGTAAACTGAAATAATATTTTGGTTTGCTGTACACATTATCTATAAGCAAGCATGCTTACGTACTTTTTAACATATTCTTTGATTATCCTGTATCTATGTATATATTCTCCACATACAAAACAAATTAAACGTAAAATAAATAAAACATGACTCAGGACATAAGGCTATTTAATAAAATCATAATCAAAATAATAAAAAAAAAAGTGTTACATTAACTTTCACACAACAGTGCACTTTATAATGTCCAAATTTATTTAAAAAAAAATACCTTAAAACTACTAACATGCGTGTATTGAACAATGTATCTTAATATTTGCTCAATACAAGATGGCGGACTCGGCTTTGCAACCGTCATCATTGAGACTGGTGACGTTACAAAATCCGATGTCCGCCAATGTTTTAAAACCCTTAATTTTTCACATTTCATCTAATTTATACTAAGTTAAAAATGAACATTATATTATATTATTAAATAATCAAATAACAAGTAAACGCTTATTATTAATTATTGTTATTTTGTTTGATATACTACGAGTAAACCCTGAGGCCGGGTGTTGAGATGTTCAAATTGTATCATTAAAACGTGATTTACCTGGATATTAAAAAAATCAACACGGTCTTATATCATTTATTATATGTATAATTGAAATGGTCATTTAAATATGTTTTAATCATCACATCAACAACTAATATTACACTTATAACTATTATATATCGAAATGAAACATTTGTATACTTAGATCGATTTTATTACATTTTTTTTACCTTTTTACACTCCGGAATAAAAAGGGCAAACATCTGTATCTGTACTTAGTAAATTTCAACACACCCGGCTCAATGCGGCTTAAATAATAAAATAAAAATGTATGCCTATATTTATAATTAGTTACGACCGTGATACATTAAATGAAAATTCTCATTCAACACAAAAATTAACCAATATACCCACCGCTTTTAGCTATTTTCATTTAACTTTAATTTGTTTGATAATACGTGTTAATACAATTTGACAAGTGTATATACATTGTGGTACAGTACTCCCCTATAACGCGGTACTCTTATAACGCGATTTCACATTACGCGACTTCAGTCTCTCGTATAACATATCCCCCATAATAAATTTTGTTTACATTTGCACTGCAAATTGTGTTGTTATAAAATTAAATTATGTAAAAAATCTTTCGTAATATTTATTTTGAACTCCCTTTAAGGAGATTATTATACATGAATAATTTGTATGTAAAGCGTTATACGGTCAAATGAGCGCTTTATACGGTCATATGAGAGCCTTGTATGAAAACATTCCTACAACGCGAAACTAACCGTGTTATAGGGGTGTCTGTATTTTTTCATGTAACGTATCGTGGTCGCTTGTTGCGTGCTCAGAACCGTGCCCGTATGTAGACAGCGGCCACGTCATGATTGGCGTATCCCAGCCTCTTGGCGTGCTTGAATATCTCGTTGGTGGTCGCCGTCAAGGGCAGGGACTGCTCCAGCGCGTCCCCCAGACCGAGAGCCAGCTTCAGGTCTTTCTGCATGTGCGTCAGCGGCTGGTGCGTCGAGTACGACGATTCGATCATCGCTGGGGAAGAGACACAGTTACAATTAGGACCAAGAGGAAATGACACATAACAAACACAATAAAAACATAACAAACATATAAAAACAAAACATAAGCTGATATTATGGGGGTATTATCATGTTTGACCATAAACAAATTTTTCGCGTAATATACATACATACATAGGTCTGTGGTGTGCGTGGTAAAATGCAACTTTTTTTTTTGGTCGCTGCAGTTAACCCTACTGACGTCAGCGTCATTGGCGGAGTCTAGGCGTCCTTACCGCGTCCCTTGAGTATGAGGTGCGGGCTGGCGAGCGGCGTGAGCGCTAGCACGTCCAGCAGGTCGGCCTGGCTGAGCCCCGCGCGGTCCGCCAGCGCCAGGCCCTCCGCCAGCGCGCCCAACGACACGCCACCCACCACCTGCAGCACGGAGTTCATCTTCGACGCGTTGCCGATCTCACCTGGAAGGAGGGATTCGGTTATTTACTGTGTATAATAGTTTTAGAGGCGGAGGTAGTTGACAAATGTCATTCTTTTCCAACACAATAATTACCTGATCCTAACTAATAATATGAATAATATTTGAATTTATTTCTTTATTTATTTCTTCCCGGATAGTTTCTGACTGCGCCTACCGGTGTGGTTCCAGTAAGAATACAATCATCCGTAGAAGTGGTAATAGGCAACATAAGATTCCAATTGTTATTATTACGCAGTAATTCTTCTGATAGCTTCACGGATGGACAGAAGTGAAACCAAAACCCCAACCCTTTCCCCGATTATGATATCCATCCTCCAAAGAGCCCTATTACTCTTTAAATAGATAAATTAGTTCCAAAAAATCCGAACTCTAAGAGATTTAAAGAAAAAATACGACCGAATTTTAAAACAGCAAATCTAATATAGTAAATTTCCGAGTATGTCTACAAATTCAGTATTACCATACTTGACGACTTTACCAGCCGTCATTTCCTAATGTTTCATGTATCCTACCATTCTTCGGCAAAGGACAATGCCGTTTTGAAGAAAATGTATAAGAAGAACTCTCCTTGGACGTTCATAAGAATTGACGAGATGGCATTTAACTATGCATGGTCCGAACATGTTTACAGAGTTAACAACAACTGTCCTAAAGCGACAATTTCGATAATACTATTCAGATAGCAGTTACAAACACGTGAGAAACACTGGTGTATCAAATCCGTAGAAAATGTGAAAGTTTCGATCCAGACGCAATTTTTTATTTAATTACCACTAACTACCCATGCGGGGGTTACTTTAACTTTCCTTGCTTCCATCTTTAATCAATGTGGTCTAGTTCTGAGTACCGGCTAATATAATGAAATTCTGAAGCTAATTGCCACAAGGATAAAATATATAAAATTTGTTTGCGGCAACCAGGAATAGAATTTAAAATGACGTGAATTCACGTCAGCGTTCGCGATTGTGTTAAGATGACTCCATTTCATACGAGATACAACAAACAATCCAATCATTGAGAACGCGCACTACTACCGAGGTAAAAGGAGTTCTTGCTCATGGCCTTGAAGCAGGACTGGCAGTCGTCGAACAGCGTCCTGTCCCCGGCCGCCAGGATGATCAGCGTCCCCTCCTCCGCCTGCGTCTTGGAACCCTGGATCTGGAGACGTGTAAAATGGACTAATTAATCTGTCGCTCGATATTTTTTTTATAGCTATTGGTTGAGATTAGTCATTAGATAAGAAACATTAAATTAATCTATCTATTTATATATTTTTTAAAAAGACTAAGTTTGTCATTGAGAAATCAGCGATAAGTCAGTCGCTGGATACGGGCAGCGCAAGGCCGATCATCGTTTCAATTTTTGGGGAAGTCCGATACCTTGCATGAGCGTATATACGATGATATGATATGATGATGATGATGAGTAAAACCCTTACCTGTGCCTCGAGGTATCTCCCGCCCTTCCCCCCCAACGCCTCCACGATATCGTGAGACGTATCCGCATCTATGGACGTCATCTCCACGTACCCCTTCCCCTCTAGTGAGGGACAATGCAGAACTCCACAATTACCGAATACCATCTGGTAACAATTCATATTTTAATGTAACTAATATATTCGAAAAGGATTTTTCCATAATAAATAATATATATTAAAATAACTTTCACTAAAGCATAATTTATTTATAGTCACAAATGCCACTGAAAGGTCATAACATAATATCATAGTCGTGAACTCAACTTTATATAGTAACATTAACTTATAGAAATGACTCCAATAATAAATTATTTATTATTCCATTAGGAAATTGTATTTGCCTTGTCTAAAGTAGTGATATTTGTAATAAAATTTAATAGATCGACTTACAATACTCTGATTTAGGCTTAAACATAATCAATGTAAAAAAGCAAGTTTTAAATATTTTAACTGTATCATTTCAAAAGATTTCGTCTTGTTTCTGTGATATTATTAAAATATATATACATTTTTAGAAAGTATTTTATACAAGCATCAAGCGCTAAGTCGACTAGCTTATTGAGGTTTCTTGAAAATCGTAACAAAACTTAGCGTAACGTAATTAGTGGGCACTTTGAAAATTGATAATGAAATAGACCCTTAGAAATTAGGGTTCTGTTTTATCTCAAAGATAAATAGAACGCAATTTGAGCAACTTGGTGAGCAATCACTACCAAAGTGAATATGTGAAATTAGTTTATTGTTTATGAACCTCTTTTGCTGCTTGAGGATCCGCCACACAGGAGAATGTGATATCTGCCTCTTCTACTACATCACATGGAGTCACTGCGATAGTTGCCCCCACCTTCTCGAAGTCTTTACACTGGAACAAGAGAATATTACTTATTTAATAATAATTCATTACTTCAAATAATTGTTTATCCGACGCAAAATGCCTTATTTTAGTTATAATAAACTAGATTATGGAAGATAATCAATTTATTAATATTTTCAAGACATTATGCAATATTTTTTGACAAAACGCCATCTATCGAACATCATAAAAGATACTAATTCAAAATTATTGAACTAGATGTCGCTAGTAGTTTTTCTGTGTAGCCTCGAATCGATAGCCGCGCCACGCCAACGCGATACGACGTCAACGACCCCACGCTTACAATGGCCGTCTGGCCACACGCCGCCATTTTGATAACGGCTCTTTGAAGTACAGTCATGCACCAGTCAACACAGTGTTCGTTTCGAAGCTCGTAATGCGAGGAATGTAACGACACAGTGACTACTTTCGCTTAGTTGGAATACATCTGTATGAACCTAAACAGTTAAATAACAGGGAGATAGGACGCCAACCAATCAAATTTCATGCAACGATTGATTAATAGCAACAACAGTTTCTATTATACATCGTTAACATTATCTAAAGGGCAATTATAATTTTGTGCCAAATAATATTTTGTATCATATTAACTGAGTTGAAAATATTATACAACACCGGATAATTTGAAAAAGCAATAAACGCTTAAAATAACATCCTTCCATAAATTTCCACGTAAAATTGAACTCTGCGAAAAAAAAAGAGTCAGCAGAACTTAAATAGAATTTCATCGAAACCGATGACTATACACGTTTGAACGAGCTTAAATATTTACATTCTCATCAAACAGTTGAGAATTTGAGAGACTATAAAGATAAAGATGTTTGGAAATTTGAAGCTAAGTGCCGTCTGGAGCTGGACATCTCGAAGGTTAATACCATTTACGATTAAAATTATCTGTTTTGAGGCTATTAGGGAAACATAAAGACAAAAATGTATGGCACCATAATGATGCGATATAATTAAATACAATTAACTTGTTGATACAATACACTTCGTACGCCAGTTAGTGTGTAATGGTGTCAATGTGTACAAACGCCCACGGACCACGTAACTGTTAGGCAATGCTATAATTTAATTCTATTGCTATAGTCTGAAGAGTCTATATTGTGTTTGGAGCGCACGAAAAAAATTGGCATACTTATCAAAATTTATGGATCTTTTTGTTATCTTTTTAAGTGTACTGTTTATTACTATCTGTTATATTTACTAGTAGTATTTTATCCTTTGTAAGTACAAATATATGTCATATGAAAACGATAGTTTTAGTTTTTCACACCAAATGAAATATATTATAATGACAATGACTAAGTATACAAAACCGGTAAGTGAAAGTGATCAAGCGAAGGTTATAACTTAATAACAATAGGTACACGACTTCTTCATTTCGTAGTAGTTTTAGATATTATAGATGTTGTCCAGAATTTATTCACAGTTAACAGTAAGATAAAATATTATATTACAAACATTTTAAAGAAAAAATATATAAAATTGTCCATCAGAAATTTCTAGAAGCGTATTTAAAAATACTTTTTTATTTTTTGTATGGAATTTTTACTTATAGGCAATTATTTTTGCAAAATGTATTACATATCGATACATATATCTTATATATAAATACGAAACGTCGATATAAAACTTATATATGAACAAGATAATACATACGTCACTATTGGAGACAATTGAAGACAATACAATGTCGAAACAATAGTGATTTAGGGTCGCTCCAACGAAATATTCCTTAGAAAACGTCAAAACTACCCACTTTTAGCTTCCGTTCTCAGCTTTCTTATAGGAGCTCAGGTAGCATTTTTTGTGCTTGACTATTATCAAATTTTGCCAAAGTAGCACATAACCTTCGTATATTAATAAGATTTGAAGATATTTCGAGTGGATCATTGCAAAGTTTAAGACGAATAAAATTAAACAATACTTTTTTGAGGTGATCGTGTACAAACGTTAAACATATAAATATATATTTAAGCAATGAAAACTTATTGATCCCTTTTGAAAGAATATACCCAAATTTACACATTTCAACATTATTATCGTATCGTCTAGTAATGTAGTTGTTTTGTCAATACAATATAGATGTGGCACAAAATATTGTGGTGTACCACAAGCCGGCTTCATCTATTAATAACAATGTAACCAACCACACTGGCATCTTTTTATCTCTAATATTATATTCTCATTAAATCCTTAAGCAAAATGGTGAAAAAATATAGTTTTATGATCTTATGACGTAACACTGACGTCACAGCATCACTACAAATTCATAAAACCACGGCTTTGGAGGTAATAATGTTTAATAGAAGATTACACGCAACGAGCTAACTCCATAATACAGTGTAAATAAGATAACTACAAAACATTGTTATTTTTCCATCACTGTTTTTTATAAAGAATTGCTATATTCAGTTTTATTAATATCGAAATCCGTTTGTACATACGTCTATCTAATCTTAATTAATACATCGTTAGGCGTGTTTTGTTAAATTATTGATTCAAATATATGAAATCATTATACTCAATAACGTCTTCACTATAGGAGGAGATTAACTAATAATAGTGTCAAAAACTATTCATATATTAATCACGTAGAATGATTGCTTCAAGTGAAAGGTTTAGGAACAAATAGGTTAAAAATAATACTTAAATTCTAACCTAAGTGAAAATAAACTAATACATAGTAGAATAACAGATGGACAATTTGAAGAACATTCCGGAAATGTAATGAAATATGTTTCTGCATTGCGTTCAACAAATATTTTACGCAAACAAATAATACAAAAAAAATATTATAACATAAGTTAATAAAACAAGTTAATACTTTAAGCTATTTAATTATACTTTTTACCTTCAAAGTCGTACGTGACAGAACACAACAGAATCATTAATCTTAATACCAAACAATAAATGACTTTACAGCTAACAAGATATTCATTAACATAACAATGATAAAAAACATCTAAAGGTGTAATTTTAAAGTTATAATTTTAGTAACTCCTTATTGAGCGAAGAGAGCGGAGCGCTCTACTGGAGATTTTTTCACATTCTTTGTCACGAATAGGCTCGAAAACTACTTGACGGAAAATTTGCAATCAAAAAGACGCACATTAGGTTTTTGGAAAATGTTATGTCGTTGAGGAATAATCGTCAAAAAACTGATATCCCATTGAAGTCAATGGGAAACGAGTCAGTACACTGGCCTCGCTTCGCTCCATATGCAAACGGCACGCGAGATTTCGCGAGCGCAGCGAGTCGAAATTGAAGGTCTGTTGGCACCCCTAGTATAGATATCTTAGTACGACGTTAAAGTATATACATATTCAAAAGTAACCGACAAACCAACCCATGTGCGACAGTACAGGGATTCACAACCTTTTTTTTTATTGTATCAGCTGTTCTTTTTTATGAGTCAGGTGTCAAGTATCCATTGGTACAAAATTTATTGTCGGTCAAAGCCGGTTTTAACCGGTTATGAATTCAAAATTACGTAAGATTGACATACGGAAGTCTCTAATAGTGTTGGAATTGTAAAGTATATATTCTTTCTCTGCAGCTATTTTAACATGCTCCACGACTATCACTTTTATTTATTTCATCATAACCGCTGAGTCATATTATTAATCGACTAATGAATTCCAAGCCAACGAAATATCTCTCGCTATCACCATGTTTTGAATATTTAGTGGGGAATTTTCCTTGTATATATTTAGAACATAGTTTATGTATAAAAATGTCTGTCCATCGCAATGATATTTTTTTATAACCGATTGTAATATGTATGTATATATATATAATGTCTTATAAACAGCGTGTGTATCTGGTATCGAACTATTTAGTTACTACGCAACTCACATATCCTTGACCCGACACAAGCAGACAGCCTTTATGAAGCTGACATTTCTCTAAGGCTATATAAATATGGACTATTTATATAAGACGCATATTGAATGAACATTAAAGAATAATATTTATAGGACGTGTATCGTCACGAGATAAGAAACGTGACGCCGTTAACGTCCAGGATGAGATTAATTTATCCGTTTGAAACATAAGATTTATATCCATATCCTCGGACCCGTCAAGAACAGATTAACACACACACACACACACACACACACACGTGAGGTAGATTTAAATTGAAATTTTATTTCATATAAGAGTAACAACAAACTATCGCTGTTACAGCGAAATGTAGGTCACAACAACATAACAATTATAAGATTTGCCTTTCCTTTAATATAGAATTATATGTATTACAACAATGTATTAAATATGAATTAAAATTACAATTGCACACCATATATACATAGGAAGATGGAATCATGGTTATCTTAAAGTATTATAGCCATCTATAGATATATAGACGACATTGTTATACAATCTATATCTATACAAACATGCGACCTGACCTACATATGTAGACATATTAGATAATTAATTTTACACTGTTAGATACAAAATATCAACGCGCACTGTTTTATATATATGATATGAAGATTCAAGATAAATAACTCTTATTTATATAAGAAAAATCAACATAGTATCTGGTTAGAGATCTGTGAAAATAAAACCGTTCTACAGCAGACATTTTAGACTACACGGTTGACCTTGACACCGAATACAGAATTCAGGTACATTTCTGTTAGCGGGAAATGAAGTAAAAATTTTTAAAGATTTTTTTTAAATGTAATTTATAATAGAATAAGAATAAGAGAGAGGCTATACAATATATACTTGACATTTGAAATGATAATAAATGTATCGTAATAAAAATGCTAATGTTATTATTATATTTAAGGCTAGGTATACACGGCTGGGTGAATTATATCGACTGTGTTACTTTTGACGGTTTTAATTAAAACCCAACTGAACTTTAAAAACATTTATATTTTGATAATTAAATTTATTTTTGTTACTAAAAATGTTTTTGAAACACATTGCTTTAAAAACAATTTTTAAATATATTTTTATACAAAACACGATCGCGTGTAATAGTGACGTATGATTTTTAGCAATAATCTAACTTAATTTTAGATTAGACTAAATAGATCATCTAGGTCGCAAAACAGACATGTTCCCCACCACCTACCTAATCTCTCCGCAAGGTTATCTATAGATAAGATAACGCGGCATGAGAATAATGAGTTCTAGATACCACATAATAGATACATTGTGTCTAACTTTCTATTCATGTTAATATAATTATTTTTAATATACTATTGATAACGAGGTACAAGGTTAAACTTTCTTAATACATTTTAATAAGATCATGAGGTTTTTTATTATTATAAAATATTTTATAACTATAATAATTAATAGTAGTTATAGTTATACCACGACATAGTCAAAATCGGTCCAGCCGTTTCGGAGGTTACTCGGACCAAACAGACAGGCAGAGAGAAAAATTAAAAAAAAAATGTTTTTTTATGTTAGTATCGTATACACTTTCATATATATGTATTTAGTAGAACTACAAAAGGACACTTAAATTTTATTTATATGTATATAGATTTGTTAGGAATTTCTTTACAGATCAAATGCCTATATTTTCCTTATGAGTGACGTCATACTAGGATAGATATCTCTGCTCGGTGCCAGCTTACTTACATAACTGTTTATGTAACATAATTTATGTAATTTATTTTACATACAATGCCATTGTAGTTAAGACGTTTAAAACAACGCACTGTTTATATTTTATATGTATATATATATATATAAAATATATATATATATATATATATATATATATATATATATATATATAACCGATTTACCACTCACTGACTCATCACGAAATCGCCGAAACTATCTGTCCGATTAACTTAAAATTTTCATAGTTACTTCTTTTGTGACGTAGACGTCCACTAAGAACGGATTTTACGGAATTTCTATCCCAACTTTTTGCATTTCGTCAAGTTTTATACCTGTAGGAGCTTGACTTAAGGCGGGGGTAAGAGTTACTATAGCAACGGTTACGATGACAACGGATAATATGACAAAGGTTACCATAGCAACCTAAGTTCACATCCAAATTAATAGTGTGCCCAGCGAAGCGGGCGGGAATATGATAGTTTCATAATATGAATCTTTTATATTATATAACGGATGTTTGTCTGTTCCTGTCCGAATCTAGGAAACCGTTTTAATACAATTTCAAAGGAATTGAGTTTGTTATTGTTATAATTAATAATTTTATTCAAACATGGTATAATGAAGAGGATATCCTTCTTATGTATCTTTACTTATATTATTATTTACAGTGAAACTTAATAACAGTGAAAATTATATCCTTTTATAAACAAACAGACCTTGAAATAATAATTAATAGAACCACAAAAAGATAAATCATCATAATATTAACGATTTTAAATATAATTTAATTTCACATTATATATACATATATATTAATAATCTTAGGTATTTCCTATATTTTCCATATTTATTTTCCTTAAGGATTAAGGATAATATAAATGCCCACTGCATTTAGATTATGCTGTCCGTAGCATTACTGCCAGCTGGTAAACAGTCATTTCAATATTAATTGATTGTATTAACTACTACTGCCCACGACTCCTCTTGCGCCTTATATTTTTATAATAATTGTAGCCAAGTTACTTCTTGTAACATCAGCTATACGCTAACGAAAGTCTTGTTAAAATCACTCCAGCTGTTACAGAGATCAACCGGAACAAACAGATAGATAGACAGAGAAAAATTTAAAAATATACATATGAAGTACTGTATACACTAATAAAAAACAATTTTAATATTTTATTTATATGTATATAACATAGATTTGATAACTTTGACGTTATCAAAACAATCGAATTTAATCAAAATACGATAAACGATCATACATTTTGTAAATTATAACTACATTTTCAGTGTCGGTAAACTAATAATGGTAGATTATTAGAAATATTAATGTTGTAAGAGAAAATGATATGAACATATTCAAACATGTTTTATATTATTTATTGTGGATTATTTATAATTATTTAATATTATATTCATTATTGTAAGTTTGCCTTAAATAATTTTTGTTTATTTTTATTTATGTTTTTACGGATACCTACCTGCCGCATACTTTTCGAGGTTGTTCGTAAAATGTTTAATGGCATTATTCATTCCTTTTGTTACCATCATCTAAATTAATCATAATCATGTCTTAAAGTACACCTCAATTATACTGAAAATTCTTTAACACGTTTGGGGGTTAACGATTAGATTTATAAGTTATCGTCTGATTGGTGAAGCAAAATCTGGAAAAAGTTATATATTTTAGAAGAATTTCTATTATAACATCCAAAACGCTATGGTTTTAAGATTGACTAAGCTCCATACAGTTTTCATAGTTGAGGTGATTATTTTATCTCAGGTAAAGACAACAATATATATAGTGTGTTTATTTATAATAAATGTACATTACATTCTATATATTATCCTTATATATGGTAATAAAGACTGGCGGGTTTTTACACATTTATATTATATTTGTCACGCACACAAGCATTACTCACTCAAACACCGCAGTGCCATATATGGTACGGTCAAAATTATTACGTCGAGATTTCCTTCTTAGACTCCTAGTGTTAGTTGTCTCCTGGCAATCGATCCTCTATTCATATAGGAAGGCCCTGTATTGATAACACAGGCACACAAAAAAAAAAAAACGTCATGAACCAGAGGGGAGACCCCATTATTCCTAGGTTTTTGGGATCGCTGAAACCGAATATGACAATAAAAACTAATTTTAAATGCCAGTTTTCCCGCTAGCACCCCCCTACTACCTCTTAAGGGGTGAAAATTGAAATTGTTGTAAAAAATCAAGATAGATGTGTCTTTCTACGTTTTTTGGGATGCTGAAACCGAAAATGATAACTAAAAATAAATTCATGACCACTATCACCCCCTACCATCCCTTACAGGGGGTGAAAATTTCATTTTTTTCTATAAAATCAAGACAGATGTGTATTTCTACGTTTCTTGGGATGCTGAAACCGAAAATGATAACTAAAAATAAATTTATGACCACTATCACCCCCTAATATCCCTTACAGGGGGTGAAAATTTCAATTTTTCAATAAACCAAGATATATGTATATTTCTACGTTTTTTGGGATGCTGGAACCGAAAATGATAACTAAAAATAAATTCTTGACCTCTATCACCCCCTTACTACCCCTTAAAGGGGGTGAAAATTTCAATTTTTCTATAAAATCAAGATAGATGTGTATTTCTACGTTTTTTAGGATGCTGGAACCGAAAATATGTGAATTTCTATGTTTTTCAAGAAGCTGAGAGAAAAAATGATTATAAAGTATATGGTAACCTTATTGTATGCATATATTCGTTATTATGATACTAAGACTGAATCATGATTTTTGTCCTATTCTTAACAAGTTGTTTCATTTTTTGTTTTTTTTTTGCTTTCTATTTAATTCTGTTTATACTGTTATCCATCCGGCAGTCTTGTAAAACGCTTAAAAGATGCTGAACCTAATTCTATGCCTCCGAAATAGAAAGGTTACTATTTTTCGGCCAATTTAGGAGACTGTAGTGAGGAGCAAGGTGAAAGGTTCCATCAGACAGGATCTTAAGACAATGGAACAGCGCTATCAGGGTAAATGGGATGTCAATATGTTAGCAGACTAGTGTTGGAATTTAAAAAGAGATTTGCCAGAACAGAAAAGAACCAATAAAAGGCAACCACTTAGAAGAACTTTTGACAACAAGAGAGTTCGTTATCGTAGAAACAGGTAGACGCTGAATAGTGAGAGGCAAGGGGACTCACTTTAATTCAGCACCCCGGATAGTGAGAGGCAAGGGGACTCACTTTAATCCAGCACTCCAAAAGGGAACAGAAATCTACTACGTCCACGCCGTTGTTCCTGGGTTACGCTAAGAATAGAATTAAATCATGAATATATATCAGATACTTCTGATCGATAAAGCATTTGAATTTCTAATATAAGAGCTAAGAGTAACTTCAAACTAGTTTGATAAATATGTCATTTACTGTAAATCGTCAAAATTTCTTCATACATCTTGATTTTATACAAAATTGAAACTACCCCCCCCCCCCGTTAGGGGTAGTTAGGGGGTGGTATTGAGTAAAAGAGCTATCAAATTCACTTTTGGTTGTCATTTTCGGTTTCATTATACCAAAAAACGTAGAAATACACATCTGTCTTGATTTTATAGAAAAAAATGAAATTTTCATCCCCTGTAAGGGATGGTAGGGGGTGATAGTGGTCATGAATTTATTTTTAGTTATCATTTTCGGTTTCAGCATCCCAAAAAACGTAGAAAGACACATCTATCTTGATTTTTTACAACAATTTAAATTTTCACCCCTTAAGAGGTAGTAAGGGGGTGCTAGCGGGAAAACTGGCATTTAAAATTAGTTTTTATTGTCATATTCGGTTTCAGCGATCCCAAAAACCTAGGAATAATGGGGTCTCCCCTCTGGTTCATGACGTTTTTTTTTTTTTGTGTGCCTGTGTAATCGACCAATATAAAGAATTCTTTACAAATTAGATTGCCTTCTTTACGAATTCATGGTTCATTTCAATTATAAATTGCAAATGGATATTGAAACTATATTTATATTGGAAATAATGTATATAAGAGGTATGTACTGTATTTTATATCCTTATTTAATGGACTAAAATATAAATTTATTTAATTGTTCCACTTATGAAACACAATGCATATGTAATATATTATTTAAATTTTATTTTATTTTTAATTATGGTCAAGAAGAAGTTGTCTAGAGGTGATGACTGAACAGCATTTAGAGTGAAGACCATCTACACTTTTTGGATACAGAAAGTGACGGTGACATCAAAAATAAAACAGAAATTGCATCAAGTGATTAAAGACTCATTGATCATTATATTTTGCCTACCAGATATACATCATCGTCCTCTACTAGCACTACTGACACCACCTTGATATGAAATTTAACAAACAGTAGAACCTCTGTCCAACATTTCAAGGTGGAGTTAGTTATCACGAGTAAGCAGAAGTTTTATTACCGCTAAACTAACAGCTATATACTGTGATAATTTGTATTCAATCTATAGATTAGAATATATACTGAAATATAAATTATTCTTATATAGCAGTAATAAGAATTTGTGGGTTCCTATATCCTCATTACTAAACATCGTACTATATGCTGACAATAGCACCTCGTCTTAATCATCTTCCTCAGCGTCCATTGTCTTCAGACCCATGTACGACTTAAATGGCACAGGTCTTACTAAATATATTTAGACCATCATCATTAACTATCGAACTTGCTTATCGTCACTGATTACTGATTGAAGCTGACCCTATAAAACGTTTACGTGTTCTATTCTTCCAAGTTCTAACAGAGCTGATACCTACTGTACCTGAAGACACTACCTTAGTACTTTACAATATCCAATATGAATTAATCCATAATATTTTTACTACACCTCTTTACTATTACTCTGTACTATTGATTTTTTTTTTCTTTTTTTGTATTGATTGTTATAGCTGAAACCATGCATCGAGAGTACGATTGACTGTGAGGAAAATATCTACAAATACTATTACTTCCCAGCATCCGATGAATAGGGGCTGTCGCCATATCTACTTAAGAAGAGACATAGCCCAAGCCGCAAATCCATGAGCGAGTTCTTTGAACAGCCTCCAAAGAAGAAAAAGGCGAAACTATGTTACACTATACCTCCACGAACGAAGACAATGCATCGATAGCATTAAGAAGAAGATACGACATAAAGAAACTCGCTAACGTCCCGCAGACAGACAAATGGAAATTATTAAGCGTAAAGGTGTTTTTCAATTAAAGATAATAATAATAATATAATTAGGTGCTTTACATATTACGATTATGCAGATGCATAATTCCAAGGTGAGGTAGGAAGTAGTTAGATAATTAAGTAGGACTGAATAAGTGAAAAATCTAGCGAATTAGAGATAGCGCTCCGGGTCCCAGCGCAATGGACCCATATGGGGGGCTATGCCTTTGGGGGGGAGGGCGTATTGCCTCAGGAAGACTATAGGAGCCGCGGTAGGATTGAATAGAAGGGAGAAGCGGCCATAACCCACGAATTTCTACTATATATAGCGTAATATAGACTCATTCCAGACGTTTTTTTTTTTCAAAAGACAAGTTCAATTCTAAACTATAAGCACATATTGGGTGAGGATAATTAATTTCAATCGCTTTCTAACACTTTTATCATACACACACACATTCACATTAGTATTACACACATACACACACACTACCAAGTTAAACCAAGAGACCGTATAAATAAAGTTCGTCATTTTCACACGTTTCATACGTGTATATATAACAAATGAAACGTGGTACCAAAGTCACTGTTTATTACGATATTTCGTGTAAAATATAAATAAATATATACGTATATTATAAACAAATTATTTTTATACCTATATATATATATATATATATATATATATATATATATATATATATACATTAGGTACTAACTACCTACTTTATAACTGGATTAATTTAGTGTTTCTTATATTATGTAATAATATTATACATTAAGCATATTAACAACCGTTAATTTGAGAAATTAATACATTTCTGTAATAGTCGACAATTAAAACCTAATGACGAATACATTTCAAATATTACCCAACTGCTGACAACCCTAAAAATATTAACAAAACACTAACGGGTCGTTGAACTCGCCACGACAGTCATATAAATTTACGATCACAAATGTTTATTGGTCTGCAAAATAACTTAGAAACTTAAGCGCAAAATGGCGAAGTAGAAAAAAAATAACAGAACCGATAAGATATAATTATTCTAAAGTACAAACTTCCGCTAATTATCGATTATACTGATAAAAATATTTTATGCTATTTTTTGAAGCAAAAATAAGGAGTCCTATTAAAGATTTCCAAGCTCGTGAGCGATCAATACAACCGAGTAGGTACAAGTGTACTACCGTTGTAAGACGCTAGACAGCCTGACTACCGAGTCAGTCACACAAATCGGTAGTTTAACTGAAATCACATTGTGAAAGTGTTAAACTAAAACTGATTTTGGGGGTTTACACAATAGATAGTAATCATTTAAAAAAACACTACCAAAATTTTAAATTGTTTTTTTTTTAAGAAACTATAATAAACAATGTTATTAATAACTCTATTTTCATTAAGGCTTTATTTGACCTCGCCAAGGCCGACTGGTCAAGGATCAAGGTACAAGTATAATAACCGGTTACCTATAAAATATTGTGACTACACGTGAATACACGTGAATACAAATTAATATTGATGATAATTTTACTTTAATTGAGAGAGACTTTTGTTGAATATTATATTTATATAATCTATTGCTATGTAGAATAGAAAAAAACAGTTGATTGTCTATTGTCGTAGTTTCTTAATTAATGATGCAATTCAGAGAAAACTTCGAGAAACATCGACTGCAGTGATCAGTATAATTAAGTAAATCATCTACGTCAGGATAACATCATTGTTATGTCATAATTATGTCAATTTTATATAAAAGCAGCAATAAATCAACTATAGACAAAAATTACAACTGGAGCGGATGTCGCTTACGTCATCCATGTTAAAATTAGATGTACAAAGTATGATATGATATTTAGCTATAATTTTTATATTAAAACGATTAATATCTATCGCAATTGGAACATGTCGAGACCTAGTTAACAGTTACACCATTCGCAACGGACGGTGATAATTACTTTTGTATTGTAATCGTTCGACAATGTACGAATTAATTTGCAAAGTAATCAATTTAATGAGTTTTACGAACTCGTCGTCTCTAAATATATTAAGCGTAACATATTACCATTGTTATAAAGTCATTTTCTAATCACTAAAACGAGATACGCGCGACGGTCACACGGAAAATAAACCGCGAAGCCAAAGTAGTGTTGCGAATATCACACAAAATGGAAAGTAGTGTGCGACCTTGATGATCACGACTCACCCACGCGTTAGTTACACATTACAAGTATTAAACGTGATACGCAAGATTCGAATGTAATTTGAGTAATGGTTTTAAAAAAATCTTAATTTAGGTAGGTACTTTTTAGGTGATCTGTTGACACCTGGCAGCCATTTTTTTCCGAACTGAATTTATGAAATTTTTTTGTTTTTAATTTTATTCACATTAATGCATTGTCACATCGATCCATAATAAGTATTCTGTCAAATTAATCCGACATCTTGAATGTCAAAATCGTGTTCAAATTTTCCGTTACAAACAACACACGACCGAAGATATTAAAAGCGTGTTAAATGTTATAATACTATTATCACGTTATATAAACATTTTCCAGGACAATAACACAATAATAAGGTAAATACAATAATTTTAATGATTGACGTTCATTTTAGTACATCGATCTCTCTTATCTCACTATAGTGATAAAATTGGCTAGAATATAGCTGATTATTTAAACGACGGCAAAATCAGAATGAAACGGAAATAAAACATATAATTCTTTGTAAAGTATTTAATTTCGGTCTGCCCATCTCCTCTCTCTCTCTCTCTCTCCTTCCCTCTCTCTCTCTCCTTCTCTAACTCTTTCGTGTAGTTCAATGTTATTACAAATAGTAAATAACAAAATTAGTATTTTCAATGACGGAAACCTACTTCTTAGAATTTGTACTAATTGCGTTACAGCGAAAACTAAAGTTAAAATGACTTTTACAAGGAAGGTTAAATTTTTTAGCGTGGACTGCATTATTACAAAATCTAATAAAAGTTAAGTTAAAAATGTTTAAAAATAGTGATAAATTTTGTAAATTACTAAAAGAAACATGATAATTAAGAGCCATAAAAACAATCCCAAAAGCAGCTATCTTGTGGTAGGTGGATAATGAAATAAAAATATTGTATCTATATATATACATATTCATAAGTATGAGAATCCACGCGTGTGAATCAGAGTCAATGGGTAAATCAAAACACATTATCTTCATAAAAAAATTAGGTGAAAAACCCTTGAGGATAATAACTTCAGTCTTATATTAAACTTACATTTATCATGAGTAATTAAAACTACATTACTGGCTGGAATGGTATGTATAAAATAAAAAAAAAAACATACACGAACATATTTAGTAATATTCGTAGAAGGGACGGTAAAAAAAACAAATAAGTCTTCAAGAATCACTTCACTAATAAATCCACGAAGCCATAGGACAAGGGCAAGAAAATTTTACACCACACGTAGTTTTACTGACGACAATGAACTCTCTGTCTCGTTCTATCAGTAACAGAGTGAACGAGACATAGAATGAATAAAAATAAATACTATTACCGGTAACCATTTTAGTACGTTTTTTTTATATAATTAAAAACTTAAAGATGCTTTATTTTCTATTATAAAATATTCTAAAGAAGATAAGTGAAAACTACGCTTAATAGTTTTAATTCCATATAAAAAATAGGGTTGGTCGTGCCCTAGTTTCGAGCCATTTCACTGATAAAGAAAAGACGACCTAAATCGGTAACATTGGACAAGATATTTATTTATACACCTACGTACCTAGAGAGCGTCTCGTAGCTGCTCTTCTATACACAAATATTTGTCTTAATCAACGTTTCTGCATAGATGTACATACATGTTGAGTAACGGATCAAAGATATTCAACCATATATATATATATTATTTATTTATTTATCTTCACGCCATATCCCTTGCGGGGTAGCCAGAGACGAAGCTACGGTCCCTGCATACCTCTTTCGCCTCGGCCACAGACATCAACCTCTTCATACATGCCCTCCGGGGGGTCCTCATGCTTTTTACGTGACCTTCCTCCAATCTCATAGATACTGTGTTTTCGAAGTTATAGTTATAGATGTTTTATACCATATATAACTTTAAATGGTATATATCTCAAGATATCTAAATCTAATCTATAATATACAAGACCAATCGATCTATGAGACAAAAATCTCCCGCTGTTACAAAAAAAAAACTACACTAATAATAGCACGCAGCTGTCGCCGGCAACTTGCCGAAAACGTGACTATCTTTGAACAGATAGATAATAATATTAATGCACTGGAATACTAAATTAAATTGATTCTATTAATTCAATATAAACTAAGGAATGTATAGAATATAATTAATGTTTTTGCAAAGTTTCAAATATTGCATGTCTTGTCACAATAAGACGAGATTGATATAGAAACAGACTTAAAGCAATTTTAATAACTAACACTAATAAAAAAATTTTAAAAAAAACATTACAATTAAATTAAATTCAATATAAATCCACTTCCGTATAATAAACTAAATTGTATTCAAAGAGTCAAGGTCGCTATAGACAAGGGAGACACGTTTTGAAACTTATATAGAAGTTAATCAGTTACGACTATGCGACATTATAATTTATAGTATACGATATTTTAATATTATAATATGTACGTACTAATGGGTATTTATAATTACATTATCGTCGAGTGTATACTTATAAAGTTACGTGCGTCATAACGTTATTTACGTACGTAAAAAGTTATACGTACAAACGTAAATTCCGTATCTCATTACATACCACTAGTGCGTGTCTGGTTGACCTATATTAATTTATTTTAAGCTATCGGATTTATTTTTTTATTATACGCCTTCTATTTCATACGTTTATCTTTTAAATGTGTTAAGCCATTAAAAAAGCTGCAAGGTACCTACTATCAAAATTATATCTACGAAAACAATCTCAAAAGACGCCATGTTGTGAATAATGTAACGAAATCCTTAATTTCCACAGATACTACTATCCGGTAGTCTGAGCGTGTACGGACGGCAAAACTAATTATTTTTAACGAACTCTAACTTTTTATAATTCAAATTCAATCTTTATTCAAGTAGCCATTTATTTTACAGGCACTTTTAATAAATTATTATATTAAAAAGGTCAGTGTAATCAGTCCTTGAATAAGCTACATTAATATCTATACATAATTTGAACACTAACTGTAATGTGACAAAAAAAAATGTATTGGCTAATTTAATTGTTTTATAAATATAATAAAATACATTTTTATCCCGACGGTACCGACCACCCAGATGGGTGGTGGGTGTGATATTACTAACGTTGATAACGTGTAATTTTTAATCCAAAAACAACTTTAATACTATATAAAGAAATTATAAATATTATTTTTAATACAATCAAGTACAAAATACTATTAACGATATTAAAACTATACATTAAATGAATATTATTTAATAAACTAAATATTGTTATAAGGTTATTTGCAAGTAAGCAAAGAATTTGAACTAAGCGTAGCGTGTTTATTTTAGTTCGAGTCAACAGAAAATAATCGCCAAATTCACAAATTGTCTATTTGTCAATGTCACCTTTAACATTTAAACAACAATCCAAAAAGGAAAATTCTAGTAATTCTTGAATTAACTTTAAATTTATTACTTTAGTTATATTAAAAATTTAAAATATATTACATCTATACTAAGCTTTTTAGATAATCCATTTCCATATAATAATCTAAAAAGAAAAAAAAACAAAAAAATAATTTTATTAAGCCGTGTTTAATCTTCGTTTAGTGCTACTGAAGGATTAGGTCTCATTTGTAAATACTATATATATTTCAAATACACTGGCAGACAGTTACAAAGTTAAAAAACCGTAGTTTAATAGAATAATACATATTTCTGTTCATCGCTTTAGTTAAAGCGGATGAAGTCGCGTGCGAGTGTTGTTAAAACAAATTATATAATATTAAAATTAAATTTAATGAAGTAATCTTAATTTTAATCAATAAATAAATATTGTGATAATCTTAATCTCTAAATCACTATGATAATTGTCTGTTAGTATTTTTTATGGTTGGATAATATTAGTACTATTTTGCTTGTTGGGTCGTTATCTTATAAAAAGATTTTCAAGATAATAAAAATATTTTTATAAAATTTATATGTACTGTTATTGTTGCTTCAGTCACCGTTTCTGAACTTATTATTTTTACTAATAAAAAATAACTATAAGCTATGTATTCATATTATTAACAGAATCTAATCGCCACGTTTTATCATTCGCTCATCAATCACTAGTTTGTATTTAAAAGTCCAACATTATCCACGTTTTAACAGAACGAACATAAACGAAAAGCAAAAAAGTTTATATTGTAATATATACAACCGAACCAAATGAGAATGGTAAGACTAGCGGGCGCGCGACGCAGTTCCGAACACTTTCGCCGGCGTTCGGATATCCTCGGTCTCCATCGCCCCCAGCTGACGGCGTGAGACGCGATACGGCTAACGAAGCGCGCGAGACAAGGACCGCGCGGGGCGCACCTCCGGTCGCCGCCATTTATTTCTTTCTAGTGCTCGACTCCGTCGTAGTGACAGCGTCTTAATATCAACGCGATATTGTATCGTTTTATATGTAAAAATTGTATATTAAGTTCATTCATATATTAATATTATAAACGTGAGTTCCCGTAGTGATAATCAATAATGAAATCTAGTGTGTGTTATGTATAAAACGTGACGTGGTGGAACGCAAATATGTCTAGCGTTCACACATCTGTTGTCATCGCGAAATAACGTGGATTATGCAAGTTGGAATGAGATGTGGACGAGTATTAGGTAAATTTAGTGTATAATTATCTTAGTGAATTAAGTGTATAAATACATTTTACACTTTTATAATCGACAAAATGAACAAATATAGCTATAATGAAGATTGTAGGTGGTGCAAAGCGTAGGATACACATCTAGCACATACTTGTTCTTTCCGAGTTTAAATTAATGATGTGCAGACAAATTTATCACAGCCATCAGTTTGTAGATACAATCAATTAACATTCCAACATTACACAAAACAAGTAACAAATACTTTTTATACAATTCATAAACTAACTACATGTACCCACTAAAAGTTAATAAAATATAAAACTAAGGATTCTATAACATTAAAATATTCTGCCTTCACTTATTTGTACTATGAAATTATAGAATAAATTATAATAATAATTTATAATTAAACTAAGGTAGTAAAGAATATAGTGAGCATTTATTATAATATATTAAATAGATATAAGCAAAATACATCGCATTTTGTACGTGTGTTAGTGTACTTCTTGTACATTTGCATATATTTATTCCACTCCATCAAGGACACCAATAGTTGTCAAGAGCCAGAGTTCAATAATACTTGTAATTAATTTATAAATAGATTTAAATATATATTATGGATTTTCATAATACAACAGTTATACAAATCTTAAAAACATACATTAGCATGTGACACACAAAGATAAGAAACTGTTTAAGTTTTAACCAAAACAAGCTTTCTTAAGATAATATTCAATTATAAATAAAACAAAAGGAAAACAAATAAATTGCTAAATATATTTTCTCTCTTTGCAGTCAATAAGACTATGAGGGTTATAAAATAATGCAGTGGCTGCACAAAATATTGACGCTGGCAATAATTTGCGCAGCTGTGAGGGCCCAAGTGTGTCCGACTTCGTGCGTGTGCACACAGACGACGCTGGTGTGCACGGACACATTGGTCTCCGGCGGCATGGTCAGCAAGGCCGTGCTAGCCAATTATGGAACATCCCTTCAGAATATAACTTGGACCAACTCGAACATTACCGTCATAGACTTTGATTCTTTTGAAGGGCTATATAATCTAGAGTACATCGATTTCAGCAGAAACGAAATAAGGAGAACCGAACACGGAATTTTTTCTAGACTGATACATTTGGGACATTTAAACCTATCCAGGAATGCTATTGATGATATACCTAGACTTACGTTTGCGGATCTCGATAACTTGGAAGTGCTAGATGTATCTCACAACAGGCTACAAGCTATACCATTCCAGGTCTTCGAACCTATGATTAGATTAAAGTATTTGGATTTATCTTATAATAAAATTGCTACTTTCTTAGATTACTATTTTAAGCCTAATCGCCAACTGAAAACACTGTTCCTAAACAATAATAGCCTAGTCAAAATTACATCCAATTCTCTAGTCAATCTTAAGGAGTTGGAAACGCTCGATATATCCGGAAACAAATTAGAACATATACCGAAAACTATATTCGATAGTCTAGAGCAGTTGAAGAATATAAATATAGGCTACAATAATTTTTATAACATATCACAAGATATTTTTAAAAAACTTATTAAGCTAGAAACGGTTGATATCAGTGGAAATAGACTGAAAGCGTTGCCCCCGATGCTCTTCCATGATAACGAAAATTTGTTAACGCTCTACCTCGATCACACAGAATTAACTGTTATTCAGAACACAAACTTTAAAGGATTACAAAATCTTAAACGACTATACGTAAGACATAATGTTATGTTGCGTGAGATAGAACCGTTCGTGTTCCAAGACACGCCGACACTAACCCTCCTGAATATAACTGCAAACGCATTAACATACCTGCCGTTGTCGTTACAAATGTTAGATAAATTAGAATCACTGAGCATAGGTAACAATTCGTGGGCATGCGACTGTCGGATGGCGTGGTTCGTGAATTGGATAGAAAATAGAAGGCATATAGTTAAATCGGAGCTAAGCTGCAATTGGGCGTACAGAGATGACATGTTGAGATATTTAAACAGTACGAATTGTAAACCGCCTCAGTTGATCAAAAGCAGTCCCCTAACTTTGCACAGACTCCAGACTGATGCGCTATTAGAATGCAAGTTTGCAGGAAATCCGGCCCCTTCCATAACGTGGATCACGCCGACCAGAACAGTATACCATTGGAACCCGGATCCATCCCTGCCAGATATATTCTACAAACATGGAAACGCGCACGATCAGTACTATCGCCCTATAGATTATAGTCGATCTAGAATGAAGGTACGTGACGATGGATCTCTCTTCATAGCCGATATTCATAGAGAGGACAGTGGAACTTATTTATGTCTGGCCACGAATCCATCAGCCAATGTGACCGCCGAAGTCATCCTCAACATTGATCCCATGACAATGTACGAAATCAAAATATACAGTTTGTTATGTGGAGCAATATGTGCAATGGGTTTCTTGGGCCTCACTTTACTAGTGCAAGCTCTACGTTATATATTTTACAGGTTAGTAAAATAATTTGATTGAAAAAAAAATCGAAAATATAAACGCCATAAAGTCTATAAAATAATGTGTTAAAAATCGTTTATTTTCAGATTCCGTCTCCTAGAAACTTGCTGCAGTTGTTGTTCTTGCGTTAATCGTGACGCACCGCGTACTAGACAGATTTATCATATGCTCGATAATATTGAACAATATAAAAGACAGCAGCTGGAAAAGCTAAGAGAAAACTACGCAGTTCAAGTAAGGAAATCTTAATTATCGAATAGTTTTAATAGTCTAGGTTTCCAATGTTTAATCAATATTGTTTTGCCACTAGGTGCATCGAATCAAAGAGAACTGCACTCAGCAGATGGAGTGGATTCAGAGCAGCTACTCGACGCAAGCCGCACACTTGAGGAATATCAGAGATATCGGAACAAACCATTTGACGGCTATGAAAGATCAGTACTATGATCAGGTAGCTATTGATGTAAATATAACATTTGTTATTTATACTTATGCAATGTCATTCTAACGGTATCTTACATATTTATTTTACCAATTCGCTTTTTAAATAAAACGCATATTATTTTCAAGTTTAAAATAATACAACTTTCTCTGACGCTCCGTATGTTTACGCAGGTGAAACGCGTCCGCGAATACTCCACCTGTCAACTGAATTGGGTGCGAGAAAATTACGTTTTCCAAAGGAACAAAATAAGAAAATTTAGTGCTCATCAAATTCTACGGCTGCGTGAATCCTACAAGTACCAGCAGCAGACCCTCAACAAGGTGCTAGAGAACCTGCCCAGCCTGTACTTTGAGAACTGCCGTAGCGGCTCCTGCGGACGGAGCGACTCCATGGCCTTTGACCCCGACGTCGAGGTCATCGACATGTACCTCAAGACCAAAATCGAGAAGCTGGCCCGTCTGCCGACGCACTTCGATGAGGAGAGCAAGATGTCCGTGTACTACACGCCGACCGAACGCTCGGCTGACTCGCGGCGCGGCTCGCCCGCGGGGGCGCCGGCCGCCGTGATCGTCAACATGATCGAGCGCGGTCCCCCACCGCCGCCCAGCGAGCCGCTGCTGGGACGCGTGCGGCTGGCGGGCGGGCTGGGCGAGGGCGTGCACATCAACCTCATCGAGCGCGGCCCCCCGCCGCCGTGCGCGGGCCGGGCGCGCTTGGCGGCCAGCCTCAGCTCCCCCGAGCTGCGCGAGGAGGGCGCGCGCGTACTGCTGGCCGTGGAGCTGGCGCCGCCCGGGCCCTCTTAGTACCGGGCGCGCACGCGCGTGTTCGAGCTGTACGCGCCGGGCCGCCGCCGCCCCGCGCGCTTCCTATAGCGACCCCTCTCGAAAATTCGCGAGGGTGAACTCTTAGAGCCTCGTTCTGTGTTAGTTCGACTTCGGAGTTAGTTTAGTGATATGTGAGTCGTTGCCGTCGTCGTGATCGTTGCTGTCCGTTGGTGTCGGGTCGCGCGCGTCTCGGGCGGTGTCGGATGTGAATCTCCCGGCGTCGCGAGGACGGACCGTCTGCGACGCGCTATCTCCGGACCGACCGAGTCTCGTGATATGCCAAACGCGACAACAATGGTTATATCGTATGACGTTTCTTAATATAAATTATACAAATATTGTTGAAAATTTTCTAAATATTATAATAACGAGAATAAGCAAATCATGAAGAATAAATTATTTTTCAATGTACATTTCTTGTTTAATTTACTTTTTTTTTATCATAGATATTACAAGACGGACACAGATCTACATGCTATCTAAGTATTTATGTATTTATTTATCCAACATATATAATATATAATATTATTTATATTATTGTAGGTGTTCTTCTGAGTACATTACTAATGCAAACTGCGACTATGCTTTATATTACAAAATATAACTAAATAATTTATAAATAAAACTCCAAAATATCTTTGAAATTTTTATTTTCTTTAAAAACTCGTTAATCAACACTAAATTGTAATAAATATATTATTGAAACACTAAATTATTATACATGTATGTTGTTATTATGACCTATTTGTGATCGCTGTAAGAGATGCGCGTGCGCAACTATTCAATAACGCAACTCAACCTAATAAAATGTTATATTGGTAGGTATTTTTTATAACTAGGCTTTGCTTTTATAATTACTTTGATAAATATGATCTGATATCCTAGTTTATTGTAATTTTAAATCGTAAAAAAATCTTGCCCCCCCCCCCTTTTTATTTAGCCTATTCTCCCACAACTTCCTCTTTTTTCCTGAACCAACAAACGAATATAATACTTGATTAATACTGTGATATGGTTGGAGATATTATTTTTTTATTTAATAAATCATAAATTATTAAAAGTTAGAAATTATTGTCATTAAGAGAAAGTAAAGACTTTCATCTTATTTTTTATTAATTAAATTATTTACATAATACATATATTAATAAATGGTTTTTTTTATTCTATCTTATCTTTAAATAACCAAGAAACGAACGAACAGACAACTACAACTAGCTTCATGATTGGAATAAAATAACTATTCCATTAATTTTGAATGTTTTCTAATATTAAGTATATTCCACCATATTTAATAAATAATAACCGTTATATACATATATCTATTTTTTTCTAAATTATAGCGTGTGTATTGTCGTAATAGCTCTGATTAAACCAACTACTGAATTAGGAATGACCAATCCGACTGGCTATACCGATTTTGATAAAAATATTGTCGAATATAGCGATACCTATAGCAGTGACGTAAATAGACATGGCGAATTATGAATATATATATAATTGCCAAAAGAAATACAATGCAATGGAAACTATTCAGCTAATTCTATGAAATGCAATCTATTATAAATGCTTACTGGACAGTTATATGATCTGTAGTATGGTAGTGTTTGAAACTACCACTGGATGACCCGCAGTCATATTGAGTAGTGCTCGTTCATGTTTCTAATTCTTTAATTGTTATTAATATATACATATATAATAATATATTTTTTGTCTAAAATGTTTACTGGCTGTTTTTGATTTAGTATATATTTTTTCTTTTAAAAATGTTTGAATTATTGCTTAATTAGGGAAAGGGAAGAATATATAAAATTTATACATACAATTATATCCAAATAATTTCAATATCTTCTTCTCTCGTGTATTAAATAATTTCAACAAATCCTATATCCAGGTACATAAAAGTTATATCAAGTGATAATTAGATTTTTTTCCTAATTATTAATCATATATAACTTAGCACAACCGCTTGTTTGAAAAGAATCATTTTATTTAACTATAAAATATATTAATAAAATTCATCTAATTCATATTTTTTGTAAAAATAAATTTACTTCTATTATATAATTTAAATGTCATTTGTATGTTTAGTTATGTATGTATGTATCAAGGAACAAACAAAATTTTATCAATTCATATCAATCCATTAAAAGTACACTTTGGTTACAATTCAAATTCAACATACAGTTTCTGGTGTAAAATTAGTGATCGGTAATTAATTATCCATTATTGATGATAAAAATCAGTAATGAGACGAATATATATTTATATATTTTATGGTCAATTTCCCTTATAATCTTTTTTTTTCATAGTAATGCAAAATAATATAAATTTGTTATAAAAATCTATTTTTTTTATATTTAGAAAAACAGTCCATACATAAATCATAATTATATGTACACACATCTCCAAAATAGCAATTTCGTTGCCCGAAAATCTTAGAAAAAAAAAATCAACAAAAAAATCCTGCCCCATTCAGAAGTATGGTAAAATCCTTTACTCTAAAAAACCAACCTCACTCGTATTAGTAACTTATACTTTCCCAATAACCGCTTAAACATTAACAATTCAGAATCAACGAGACCAAGATTCAAATATATATTTTTTGTCAGATCGTGTCAAGACAGTCATAATTCTGACCTAAATCTGACGTTACTCTTAAATCCCTACAAAACTATCCGAGTACAGATTATGTCACGATAGTCATAATTCAGACCTGAATCTGACGTTAGTTTTAAATCTTTACAAACCTATCCGTGTACAGGATGTGTCAGGACAGTCATAACTCTGACCTAAATCTGACGTTGGTCTTAAATCCCTACAAACCTATTCATGTACAGGATGTGTCGGGACAGTCATAATTGTAACCTGAATCTGACGTTAGTGCTATAAAACTATCCGTGTATATCAAATTCCACTAACCTTAGCAGCCGTCCTGTTCCACACGAGCACCTTGTGTCCCGAGTTAAGGAGGTTCTTCACGATGCCGCTCCCCATGATGCCGAGCCCAAGGAAGCCGAACTTCATCTGACTCGCCTTGATGTTCTTCTCAAGGAGCGTCTCCGAGACGTTCTCCAGATCTAGCGGGGGCGTGTCCTGGAGAAGTTTGGTACTTAAGTGTAGGTTGGTTAAATGCAACTGACATCTGAGATGTATTTTTTAATGTTAAGTTGATTTTTTTTCAGTATAGGTTATATCTTATCTAAAACGTATTTCTAACTTTTACAGGTGGTTTTTAAAGATTGTTAAGTAACAAAAAGAATTAAGTTCATAAAAATAATCCTTTTATATATCAAATAAAATAAAATAAACAATAGAATAAATATAAATTAGATAACGATTGTAATATTTCAACTTACAGGTCGAAGTATATTGGAGGGACGGTGCAGGAGACTGGACTTCTTGGAGAAGGAGTGATTGAGCATTGAAGGCTTCTCATTGGCCATGTCTGTGTCAGTGAAGGAGCGGGAGATGCTCTTGGCCTTCTTCCGCGGAGTGGGCTTGAGGCCGGCTGACGAGGACCGCTTCACTGGCTTCACCTTTGAAAATCCAAAACGTATCTATAAATTGCAGAATGGATGAGTGATTGCGATAGTGAAATGGTTTTAAAATGGAATATATATTTAAAAAAAACCATCTGAGTCTGTAGTGTGGTTCTTCTCAGACTGCCTTTTTTTTTAATTTGAGTATACCTTTACAGAAGGGCTTATTACGATAAGTATGGTATCAAAATAGGCCCTCTTGCGATTACCCTTTGACGTACACAATGGTTCAATGATTTTGATTCAAAGCGGAAAAGAAATAAATAACGACATAAATAAATAAATAACGAGATTTCAATGCAACACCAATCTTAATTTCTTCTAAATAACTTAATAATATAATTTATCAAAGACCACTGACATTTTATGGAAAAAATCTGAGCGACTCTTCCGGTACTTAATTGCTTTAGGAGGTGCGGAGAATGAATTACATATCTTCAGAGAGTACGTTTCTAATATTTAAAACGATTAACTGTATTATATTTTTTATTCATATTATGAGTTATATTGCTGTTGTCGTTAATTGTCAAATTATATTAATACCACAAAATGGATAACGTGTATGGGATGGGGGATCCATAACACCATGTAATAATACATTATATTTTTTGGAACAAAGCTCCTTAACGGAGCTTACGGGTAGCGCGATTTAGTAGAAATCATAACGTAACGAAATGCCGTATATGTGTGTGCGTGCGCAACTCTATCCCTCTCTTTCCCTCTCTGTCCGTCTCTTTTCATCATATAACTTTAAGAGAGGGTTGTAAACACGTGGTAATTTAAAAAAACGCTTTTGTTATGTGTTTTTGTGTTAGATCATACGTGAATAATGTTTTATTTACTATAACAAAATGGACGCAATCGCTGGAATCTCGATGTGGATTAGACTGGATAAGCAAAAAGTCTTATGGTAATAAATATGTCTGTTTAGTTTTTAAAAAAATTGCAGAAAATTGTGTGTAACAGTTAAAATATTATATTATATGTGCAGATGATAAGCAATGTGATGTATAAAATGTCATAGTTTTGTCACTAGTTTTGATGACATTAAGACATCCGATCTACAACTAATTAATCTAGCAATTATATTAAGAAATTAGTTAGTTTATGCCTAAGAGAATTTGTCTATATTTGCTATAATATTGAACAAAACTAAAATTTTTGAACATCAATTATTTTAGTTTTAACAAGTCCTTACTTCGTAACACAGAAAGTAAATAAGTACTTTGTCTTGTGATCAGTAAACTTAAATATCTATTATCAAACTGACCGTTTATTAATTACTGTCTTTTCGGTTTCATAGTTACTGAATAGTTAATATACAGTTAACTCACAACCCTTTGATACATTTAAATACTTGTCATTAAGTAGTCGTCTAGTACGTCACTACAAAATATAAACGAAACATATTTATCGGACATTTTTTGAATGAGTAAACAAAGCTTATCTATTGTAAAGCACAGACCGATAGTATGACTTTGAATACATAAGTTCCTAACTCAAGTGTAATCAACAATAAAAATCAGTAAATGGCACTAGTTTTGTAATATATATATATATATATATATATATATATATATATATATATATATATATAGATATATTAATAGTAAAATAATATTTTCCTAAAGATTAATCAGAACTTTTGTAGTCTTGCGTATAACCCAATCAATCAATCAATGCTGGAGTTATTACTTTTAAAGTGGCTATATCATAACATTATATAAATATATCAAAATGATCGAAATAATTTCAACTTGATGCACGACCCTATGATTATAAACATATCTATAGACCATAATCTAGTTAAAAATAAGACCCCAGAATGGTTTGTGCCCTACTCCCGCTTCAGATGTCTTTGTGTATGTGTGTGTGCGGATATGTTTGTAAGTATGTAATTGTGTATGTGTGTGAGAGAGATAGAATGTGTGCGAAAATATAATAATATAGAAATTAGTGGATATTGAGAATTATAAATGAAATAATACAAATCGTGTTGTTTGATTTAATTGAATTATTGAATCTTATTATTATTACTAATACTATCCAATATATATGACAATAGTTGGCACTGTTTCAACCATGTAACATGCAGTACTCAAAATATGGCGTAATGTGTCAAAAAATATTAAATTATTGCAAAAGTTAAAAGAAAATTTTTGGTATATTTTGATAAAAATGAATATGTAACGATCGGTGTGGTGTAATTTATTATTTTTATTACCGGCACGTATAATTTGAACAAAACCTTATTTATTATAATTTTTTTAAAATAAAACGTTAATCAAGCAACAAAAAAAAATATGTTTATAGTTTTTTGCTATTTAATATTTTTACTGTGTATTTATTTGTTCATTTGTTAAAATATTAAACTAATCGTACCGAATATTTATAGAAAATATGGCGGTACATTGACTTCACTGATACGTGTCAATCGGCCTTAACGAACTCAAGATGGCATCCGGTGTCAGTGACGTTTTGCCAAAGTGGCCAATATGGCGGCTGCGATTTGTAAGCGCCATTAGCGTTTAACAAAATACTCGTCAATCCGAATTTTATCAATATATGTTGTCGACTCGAAATCGTTATGTTTTTAATATTTTATTATTTAAGTAAGGTTTCAATCGAGTATACGAAATTATGAATATAGAAAAGAATTCCCGCGAAGAATCAAATCGAAGAACAAACACCAAGAAAGTAAAAAAAAAAAAAAACTTTTTTTTAATGAAAATTCTCATATTGAAATTTACATTCTTATCGTTATACTCCAAAAACAATCAAGGGAATTATTAAAGGCCATACAAAATCTGGATTAAGTCTTAGTGAAGCTTAATCCTTGTTTTTTGTATATATGAATACATATTACTTAGTAATTTTATATAGTTATGTTATTTAAATTTGTGACCCAATGATTACGTAAAATATTAAATTATATGAAAAATTAATACACTTCAATTACCATATACTGTCAATACAGACAGAAATACCCAATATATGGACCATAATTACTATATGATCTACGGACAGACTTTAGACATAATAATATTAGATATTTTGAAGACCCGTGTAATAGAAACGGCTTGCTCATATCTTGTTAATTTAACTCAATTGTGCAGTAAGTTCTCACGATGTCAACAGCGGAACCTCGCTTTACTGACGTGAGTATACCGTCATATAATTAATATAATTGTCACTAAAATGGTAGCATTTTTATTTTGATGCCCTTATTTTTATATTAATAGCCAGGTGATATAAAAACTTCTCTTGATAGTCATTGAAAAGTTAAATTTAACGTTGGCTTTTTTTTTAATCCTTAATAAATTTAATTGTCTACTATTTTGTATTTTAAGATAAAAAATAGTAGTAATAAATTTAGTAGTAATAAAAAATTTAATTTGCTACAAATAATGTTTAATAATATCTGTGGGATTGGTAGAATACGAGATACAGCTAAAACTTTTTGACCCATTTTTCCAAGATGGCGGCGACCCGACAAGCTTGAACTTAAGCCTATAGTGATCTCCCAAAACAAAAAAAATATGCGTCATCTAAAAAACGCCAAGGGCTAAACAATATTAAATTTTCAATTTAATATGGATTAATTTTTAAATGCGTAAAAAACATTTTTTTTAATTGGAACGTTATTAACAAAACAAATATATTTCTGTTTAGACATATTCCAGAAAAATATAATGTTTGTGATATTCTACTGTAATGCAATAAAATATTAAATCCGATTCATATTACTATATTTAAATACCATAATGTATTAATATAAGAGTAAAATTGTAATAGAATTATCCGACTGTTATCTTATACAATGTATTTAAAAGTTTTTAGAGAAGTAATAAAAAATCTTATCTATTATGTTGTCTATACAATTCCTGTGGGAGGCGTGAATATATACTTATATCCTGTTTATAAATATATATATATATATATAAATGTTGATATAAATTTTGAAATTCCAACTCTAAATGATTTAAATACGTGATGGAAAATTGTTTGTCACTTGAAATTTTTAATTGCAAAGAAAAAAAAATAAATTTTACTCGATAAAAAAATAATTACAGTAAGAGTTCAGTGAACTTGAGGCAATAGCATTATAAAAAAAAACTCTAATATAAAAAAAATACATAAAATAATCAAAATATAATTACAAACTCAAACTCGAAGAATTGTTATTTTTGTATTACTATCGAAACCATTATAAAAAAATATGTTCATAAAACTATAGTATATTTAGTTCAAACGAATATCAGCTTAATTACCTTTGGCGTAGAGCTCTTTTTCTTAACCTCAGGGGACGGCTCATCTTCCTCTGGTTGCTTTTCATCTGAACTATCTTCTTTCATGACATCTTTTAACTTGTCAAATTCCTCCTCTGGGTTGCGGACGTGGTCGTCGAAATCCCCCCATTTCTAGTACAATAATGTTATATTTTATTTATTTATATTATTACTTATTATTCTTAAATAAAGTTGTCATTCATTTAAAACTAAAATATGATAGGTAAATTTTAAATCTCAATACTAAATACTAATTTATGTAATAGCATTAACTTTTCTCGTGACTTCACCTGTAAAAAAATTAGATGTTTTTTGGGATAAAACGCACGACATTCACGCAATAAAAAAGATAATACGTAAACTCGCATTAACCCCACCCTATGACATCCTATCAAAAAAAAAACAATACACAAACGAATTTTATTATATGTATAATATACATATATATACTACATAATGTCAATAACGTTTGTTACTAATTGATCACGATAAAAAAACCGGCTGAGTTTGTGGTTTTTCTCAGATCAACGATTTTGGAACCCTCGTAACCTTATTCTAAGTTAGAGAGTGTCTTTACAGAAGGGTTTATTTTGATAAGTATAGTATCAAAATGGTCCTGCCAGTCAGTCTCATTTTACACACAAGTGATCACTGGTATTGATTCAAAGTGGAAAAGATGTAAATCAATAAATCTAGTAAATCTATAAACTCACCTCAGGATTCTCAATATATTCTTCTATTTGGGCGACGGCCTCTTTGAAAGCTGCAGTTTTGCACGATTTAATCAGCTGCTCCTTGTGCTCTTGATAGGGTTTGATGTTGTGTTCTTCGATCCACGCGCTGTTGACGAAGTCAGATTTAGATCATTACAGAATTATCAATTGAACACGAATATTTATCATATACATGCAATTAATTTCTTTGGAATATCATAAAATCTAAAATCCAAACTTAACAAAATCCTACGTACGTTTGTCTATATAAAGTCGAGGTTCTCCTTTTTTCCCAGGTTCTGAGAACCTGTGTCCAATTTACAAACGAAATAAAATAAGGATAATTAATGAATATAAATTATTTTCTTTATAATCTTTTAAGACAATACTCTTTGATGAGATTTTGCATAATTAAAATGTCAAACAATTTAAAATATTTATTTTTGTATTGATTATTATATCTGTATTGTGATATTTATTCATCTATCTGTCAAATTTACATCATTATAACTCATCCCCTCCACTTTCTCTTTCTTATTTTATATTTCTCTTTTGCTCCAACTTGTCAACAGATTATTCTTTGTATTCTTGAGGCATGAGTACAATTTTCAGTGACCGTTTTCTCAATTTTATACTATGAGTTCAGATTTACGGTCTTATTCTGGTGATAGTTTGAACAAACAATGGTATATATATATAACATGAATTTAGTAAATTACTATAAATAAGACCCATTAAGGCCAGATAAATTAATTAAACTTAAGAAGTAAGCCACTAATACGCATGGATGTTTCATAAGAAATATTTTTAATATAAAAACTATCTACCCGCAGAACAAATAATAAATCCTGTTGAAAATCAATAGAGAATCAACGAAATTAATCAATTTAATTAAAAGTAAATAATCATATGCCCTAACCGGCAATTTTATATTTTTGAAAATAGTTTTAAGAGCTTTGTGAACCAAAAATATTACCAAATAAACATGAATATGAATATAATACTACATAACCATTAAAACCGATTTTTTTTGTATATTTGGTATATGAAAAAAATATTAAAATTGAGATTTCTGCAATTTCAAAATAACACAATAATTGTGCTGATAAATTATTATTTAAAAGAAACAAGATTAATTAATATGTTATATATATATATATTAATTCTTTTTTTCAGAGTTACTATTCTGGTATATAGAGGGCAGTGAGAAAATTAAGACTTGTATGTTTGCTAAAAACAACAACATATAATCCTTACAAAAAAATATTTTATCCTCAATATTAAAGTCTCAACAGTGATTAAATTATTTAGGAGGGGAAACGAGAATCATTAAAATGTTAACATATATATTAATTAATTATATTTTTTCAAAGTCTTTTCAAAGTTACTAGTCTGGTATATAGAGAGCAGTGAGAAAATTAAGACTTATATATTTTAATAGTATTGAAAAGATAGATAAATAAATGTAATAAACACATAAAAATATATATTAATACCAGGCCCTAAGTAACAAACATAGTGAAGATCAAATTTAAAATACATACATAAATACAAAATAATTTTGAATTCTTTTATTGGAAAATAAAACTAATCCGAATATTTGTTAAAAATTACATCCAACATCCTAAAGACATAGAACTATATATCAAGAATATTACATACAACAAACTCCACTGCAGTATGAGGCGTGTTACTATACAACATATTACGCGGTATATTCAATAAGTGACGCCCAGACACTGTGTATATCCGTATTGTAACTTAAGGGTAGATTTTACATATATGTATTGTAGTATCTCGTGTTTAACGTAAATTGAAAAAAACCTCTACTGTAATATGGTGCATGTTACTGTACGACATATTGGACCGTATTTCTGAAAAATGTCGCCTAGCTATTGTGTTCATACATATATTGCAACTTGGGGGTAGATCTCTATAATGTGTATTATATTAATACATATATTTATATAATATAAATTGGAATGTACTCCACTGTAATATGATGCGTGTTACTGTACGACATATTGCTCGGTATTTCCGGAAAGTGTCGTCCAGCAATTGTGTTCATACACATATTGCAACTTAGGGATAGATGTTTATAATATGTTATTATATTAATACATATATTTGTATAACGTAAATCTGAATGTACTCCACTGCAATATGATGCGTGTTACTACACGATATATTGCGCGGTATTTCCGGAAAGTGTCGCCTAGCAATTGTGCTTACACATATATTGCAACTAAGGGATAGATGTCTATAATGTGTATTATACAAATACAGACATGTGTATAATGTAAATTAAAATGCACCCTGCAGCAATATGATGCGTGTTACCGTACAACATATTGCGTTGCATATTCCGGAAAGGGTCGTCCAGCAATTGTGTTAATACACATATTGCAATTTAAAGTTACATATAATGTAGATTAAGTTATGTAATATATATCTCAATTAAATTAATATTTTTTTAAGTTACTTAATATAAATACTTCTATATCACAATTTTTAAATCACTTGCAATCTAGTCTTATCAAACTATAGTATGAAATTCTGTGTGTATTCATGTTCGTGTAAAGCAATACATAGATGAAATACTAACTCGACAACTATGCAATTGTGGGTAGAAATTGTCACAAAAGGAGCCCATTTACAAGCACCTTGAGAGACTTTTTAGATCTCTGAAGCAAACCCCTTGAATAAAAACATCTAACTATATTCAATTATTAGGTACAGGTTCCCAAAAAATAGTTTTAAAATTTAATTATGTGTGGAATAAATAATCTTATATAGTAGATACAGAAAATAATATAAAATGAATCCCAAACTATAAACACGCAATAAAATCAATAAAAAATAAGACAGTAAATGAGGAAACTAGAAAATAAATAAATAGTTTGCATAAATAAATACTTAAAAAATTACTAGATTTTGTCAGCAGTTTCTTGAACTGTATGGTTGTGTTAAAACAGATAATTTTATACTTAACATATAATATTCCTTTAAAGGTACCGTTAAGATCAATATCGTTTTTTTAAATATTACAATATCAAAAACTTTAATCTTGAAAACTTTATCCCTCATTTCATTGCACTTTTCCGGATTACTAAAGAGTAAGCTACATTATAATTTTTATACAATTTGTTTATTTCAATTCATCCTATTTTTACCGCCTTAAAAATGTAATTATGATAATATATTCCACCATTGATTCTTTCGCTGTTACTTTAATTATATTTTCCCATTTTTGCCGGCAATTTTCCCATGTTTATATTAAAGCACCACAATATTTTAATGTATATGTATAAATTATAAATATTTTATAATTATATATAATAATATATTTTATGTTATATTATAATGTATTGTATTTGTTATTATATTTTATGACTGTAGTTATATTTCTGGATTTACTTATATTTTTAGCTTTTTTTTTTGTTTTTTTTTTTTTTGCACACCTACCAATGTTATCTCATGTACATTCTAACGTTGGTAGAGAATGTCTTTGTGGCATTTAGCCCGCCTTTTGTGCATTGTTTTGTATATTGTGCAATGAAGAATTAAATAAATAAACCTATTTAGGTTTTTTCTTCAAAGCCGACTACTATCCATCCATCCATTCATCCACAGATACATCATCCATCCCAATTAACTTTTGCATTTATTAAAAGTATGTATAATAAAACTGTAGTCTTATAAAATTAAATTTAAGTTACTAGTTAGTTAATAAAAGAACTTTATATTGAAATATATCACATAGCCGCTAAAGCATTAAAATATGTAAATTTCTAAATGATATTACTTATAGGTAGTTGGAGAATATATTTAATTGTACCTTAGACAGAAACTACACTGTTAAAATCCTAAACTTAATTATTCAAATTTGCTAAAAACTTACAAAACTTTCAATATAAAGAGAATAGTTATACCTTAAATGCTATTAATTTATAAAAAGTTAAAGACAATGTTATTTATAGTACCATTTCTTTGATGTTTGCAGACAATATTTGTACATGAACATTTTATTACTTACTAGTTATTTGTCCCGAAGAAGTAAATACATTGGACATTCATAGCCTTTTTTGGAGGCTTCAGTTCAGGAGTTGGTATGGCCACCTGGAAACAGATATGAAAAATATTATATTAGTGTAAACACTAAAATAAGACCACCTATCTCTCCTTCTCTAGTACATTTTCTAATGAGAGAAAAGGACATAAAATATGAAATTTGTTTATTTACAAGAAAACTTTGTCTACACTTTTCCAAAGCGTGGTGGCAGTAAGGACGTCTTAATATAGGCGAAGAACTGTGTACAACCCATTAGCGTCTCATACAACAAAAAATTCCCGCTCATTAGTTTTCCAGCGGTACATTGAACAAACATAACTAAAAGTGTAGCAGGATCGAGGTACGTATGGTTAATTAACATTTGGGGTATTATATTTTATTTAAATTAGCTTAAATAATGTTAAAATAGGATAAAAAAGTGACTTACCCGGCCGGGCCAAGGGCTGAATCCCTTCATTTTTGCCCTGAAACAAAAAAATATATAGCTCTAATTTTCACTAACAATATTATAAATTGTTTTCTGCGGATAAATAACAGTTTTAACAACATACCAAACTAAATCACCAAGTTTATAAGCAACAGACATGATGCACGTCCTCTCGCAACCAATTTCCACGACGAACTAAATCAAAAACAACCTACTTCGACATAAACTTTTCCGCGTCCAACAATTGTCTATGATTGGAAAAATATGAGATTCGAAAATTATAAAATTAAACGTAATTGTGTAAAATTAGATTAATTTTATATAGCCTAATCTTTACTTTTGACTTTTTAAAAATTAAATCTAAATAACGACAAATACACTAAATATATGGTTATCTGTGATTTTTTATTCTGTACTATTTAATATGTTGCCATTTTAAGTTATTGTACTAATTTTTAAGGTGCTTGACATTTTCCAATGTTTATTACTGGATTAAATGAGTTTCAGTTCGTATACTTATTTTTTAACTTGTCCATATGACATACATATTACATTCAAGAAGAACATTATTTTCTAAGAAAGATTGAATAATTGAAATCGTAGAGCAATAAATATCTATCAAAAGTACTGAAGTTCGGTTTCAATACTGTATTTTAAAACGTTTTTTGCTATATTGTTATCTCATATTTTGATTGTAGGAATCTAATACTACCATAGGTTAAATAAATTAATAAATAATTATTATTGTTTATTATTACGACTTTCAGTGTCCGCCTGACAAAAAGTTTAACTAAGAAATTGTTGGAAATAGATGACTAAATAACTCGTCTTCCCATGAACGTGATTGTTGCGAGTTAAATCCGTTACAAAAATTAGCTCCATACGATAGTATTATATTGTAGTTGCAACTGAAAAAGACTTTTGAAAATCTGAATTTAAATAGCCATACTTAACTATGGCATTCCCAATTTGTAATGTGTTGAACTTATAGTCTTATAATTTTTAAAAGGTATAAAATGGTCTAAAATATATATTTTTTTATGTTAAGAGGAAACTTTTGTTTGTTTGTTGCGAAAAAGTTAATAAACAACTAAATCGATTTTGAAAAAAACTCTTACCTCTCGTAATTTTATTTATTAGGCAGTAACACAGATTTTGAATTTTTCAGATAGTCGTACAACGTCGGGAATCAAACCACTACAATTATATATTTTTTAACTTTTAAGGACATTTTAAAAGTAAACCTAGCAACATTAAATTGATATTCAAGAATTGATATATTTTGAAGTTTCGATGTTTTGGTTTCATTATATACCTTGTTATATGCGCCGAAAAAAGTTTTGCGATCTTTTAGAACTTTTTAGCTACTCTAAAGAATCATTTTAAAATGTCCAAACGATATTTACTTCAACAACATTTTGGTAGCCGTAAAAAGGCAAAACTTGATGTAACTGTGTCGGATCACAATTTTCCGTTAAGCCAAAATACCCAAATTAGCAAAGGTTTGCTTTATATTTAGTTCTTGAACAGAATTTAATATTTTGTATAATAAGATTATAAATGTATCATCTTATGTTTTCTAGAAACGGACTCGAATAACATCTGGGGTGACGAAGTTGATGACGAAATGCTGTTACTCGCGAGTCAAGCTTGCGAAGATGCTATTAGTAGTCATAATATTAGTGATTTGCCAAATTATAGTCTATGTATGGATCCACCGTCGACCAGCACCCAAATCCAACAGCCGATGCCAAGCACCTCTAAAAATTGCTTTCAGTTTAAAGTACCCAGTTCTAGCACTGTGTTAGCCAATTTAACCTCGAAGCTAAATGATAAATGCGACAGAATATCTTCACCCTTACCAGGCATTTCCAAAGTGTGCAAAAGCAATAACATAAATATCAGCGATGACTTAATTTTTAACAACAAGATATGTAGGGCGCAGGATTCCGATCAGGTTTATAGACAGCTCCTCCAATTGAAAGAGGAAAATAAGAAATTAAAATCAGAGAATGGTAAATTGTTAGAAAAATGTGTCACCAAGGAGGGTGAAGCATCAATATTAAGGACACAGCTAAAAACATGTAAAACAGCTGTAGACAGTGCGAGAGTTGACAAAATTAAGGCACAAGAAAAAGATCAAATGGAATGGTCTGAAAAATTAAATGCAGCACAAAAACAATTATCTGCTTTGAGAACGCAGTTAGACTTCAAGGTAATATAATAATATTTAACAAAGAAAATCAGTTATTTTAATAATTTAACTATTATATAACAATTGAAAGTTACATTGTTTATTTCAGAATTTAGAAATAATAAGTACAAAGGAAAAGTGTAAAATGTTGGAATCAAATAAAGTGAAACTATCACAAGTCAGGATGTCTGGAAATAGTGGTTGTACGAGGTATTCAATTATTAGATAGATATAATACAATCAATCAAAAAAGAAATAGCTTAAATAGTAAAACACAAATATAATGTAACTTAAATAGATACACACTGTAAATATAAAACTGCTTAAATTTAATGTATGATATTTATATACATCCAATCCAATCTAATCTGTAAATTTAATCCAAATTTTAAGTTATTCCAAAATTCAATTTTATATAAAACAATTTTCTTTACGAAACGATTCAATTCTATACAAAGTTATGTTTAAATATTGTTATTATAATTGCAGTCAAACTAAAAACAATAGTTATGCCTATGATGCACACTCAAGGAGAAACAAAACCACATCAAATGCAGTTCAGACTGAAGATAGATCACATTTCATGAAACTCAATATTGGTTTTAAAACAGGTAAATATAGGTAAAAAATAATTTAAATATCTTTAGAAATTATATTTGATTTTTTTTTATTTTAATCATTCAGTAGCAACAATACTATAACTTTATGAAACATTATGTTGGTCTGTTTAAAACAAGGTTCTTAGTAGAAATAAAATTGTGACTGAATTTTCTCCAATGACATTTTCTTCACATTCCTACCGAAATAATGTTAGCACATTTTCTTTCTATTCTCGATTATGCCGATTTGAACTCCTTTAATTTGACCAAATGCTACTTAAATAACCTTAAGCGACTACAAAACATTGCTAAAAGGTGAAATTCACAATTTAGTCAACAGCTCAAGGGGACATTTTAATGGGATTTTTTTTCTCAAAAACACTCATACCTACAGTTTTCCTTCCTTTAGGTTATTTATTTAGTTTATTATGTCTTATTTATGATTTATTACTTTATAAATTAGTGTGAAGTTACTTTTAAGTATTATACTATTGAAACTTTACGACACCAACCAGTGTTAATATTTTTTTACTAGATATTTCCTAATCCCACAGTTGGAAAAAAAAACTCCTGGAAACAATAGTCGTCAGGCAATAAGACTACCTTTTGTACTTCTAATGTTTGTTTATATTTTGTGATCTACCATGAAGAATAAATAAGAATATGTTATTATAATTATACCTACTGTATTGAGTTAAAAAAACTTTGACTTTATCAAAGTTCCCACATACAATTTCCCACTCAGAAATATCAGAACAGACATTTAATTATACTGAATTTTTTATTTGTAATTATATAACTAATTTCGATTACCTTTTTTTTTGTCAGAATATAGAAAACTAGTAGAAATTCTACCTGTCATAATGGATCCCACGCAAGAACAATTTTCCATACTGGAAAATAATGAAAGTCTAAAACAATATGAGCCCTCAAATAAAATCTGTGTATACTCATCATTCTATAGATTACCGTCCATAAGCATTGATACGAAAAGCAGAAAAAAGTTTAACTTAAGCCTTATTTATGAAGACCTCATTTATATATGCTCCACAAAAGAAAAAGACCTGAAGAAGTGTTTACACGTGAGTATACGATTAATACTACAATATACTAATATTGCACACCACTTTATCAAAATGTACAGTACAAATAACTGCCTAAATTATATCATTCCGAAATATTATGGATAAATATTTACATACAAGACAAACCGAAAACTGATATTTCAAATTTGATTTTTCAGATAGTAAATGTTGCAAAAGACATCCTGCAAGATATAAAATATGAGCTCGAGAACATACAGAAGAGGATAACAATATCTTTCACAAAACAAATGGATGAGATATACATGAATACAACAAGAAACATGCTGGAAGTGTCCCCAAAAGACCTATTGAGTGGCAAGTATGTATAATAGTATATCATACATCTACATACAAGCTTAGCACATTGCCATAATTACATCTGTCGACTAAAGAAGAAGGAGACATGGAATATTAATGGTGAACTTATAACGTAATCTGAGAATAAAACAGGATTATCCATATATAACATAATGTTAAGAATTATTACAATCTAAATTTTGAACATAAGCATTTTTATTATACTAATTATTAGATGAGCTTATCAGCATTTGTGGTTGAAATTGTTGTGTGGTTCTTTACAGCGTTTGAAACCCTCGTAGCCCTTCTTCAAGTTAGAGAATGTCTTTAGAGAAGGGCTTGTTTGATAAGTATGGTATCATTCAAAATGGGCAATTTATAAATAAAAAATATAAAAATACATTTATACTCAGGTCATTTAAATAGGAATTAGTCCCTACTAATTTTGAACCAAGGAGTTACACATGAGTGCTGCGAAGGTGGTGACAGTTGTGGAGAGTATTTTTGGCTTTATAACATATTTATTAGTATATGTTATGTTTAATACCACACAGAAGTAACATCTAATATATCAAACTTTGTAGCAAGGATTGACAAACCAACCAGTAAATTATTGATAAACCCTCTCCCATTAGCCCATCTTATTAAAATAAGATTTGAGAAGCAGTCACATTATAAACACAACAATATATATAGTTTATTTCCAGGGCCCTGTATAAAAACGAACAAGGCATTCTTGCTAGACGGATAACAACAGTTCTAGTTTACATATTAGAAGATAATACATATAAAGAAGTTAATGAATCTCTGTTGGAAGACAAACAGACAGTGAAACAAGTTTTTATAGATCTAATATGTAGGATATGTATACTGATGGATGAAACTGTATGTAAATTTTTTTCAGAAAAAGTTTTGATGTTAATATTTTTAATTATAGGATCTTTTATTAAATATTATTTTTTGAAATGTTATACTTTGTCCATTATATTATTTGACAGCTCGTTGATTGACATGTGTAGTGATGTCCTTAAGACTGGAATGCGATACCATTCCGATTATAGTAACTATCATTAATCGAATTACGTAGCTGACAGATATAGAAATTTAATATTGTCTTAGTTTGTTGAAAATAAATGTAAACCCGTGTGATTTCGTTTGTATTTATTATAATCATACCGTGATAATGCATTTGACAAAATATGTACAGAAGAGCTAATCACTAATATTACAGAAGACTCCTTATTGGACGAATCTAGTATAAAATATTATTCTGACGAATCATGTTAATAAAATAAATTTATTTAATTAATTAATTGAATTGTTTTATGTGTATGCCATAAACTAAGAAGAAAATAAAACTTTATATAATATGTTATTATATAAAGTTTATGTCGTCATATTTAAATAACATATTAATAACACCTTATTTAACATTATAGAATAGTTTTTCTTGATTTTTAACGATTATTTGTAATCGGTGGCTCAATCGTAGTAATCATTATGTTGTGACACATCACTGAGTGGGAGGTGCCCTTCCATGAAGTACAATATTATTTATATGACATTTTAACGTTAACAATACAGAACTTCATGGGCGTGAGCTGTCAAAAGACTAATAATATAATGGACAAAGTATATAACCAACTTGATTAAAATATATTTAATAAATTAAATTTAATTGTATGCAATTAATTTTGATTTCAAAAACTTGTGTAAAGTTCTGTCGGATATATATAGCATTGCAATGACTTTTATTATTTATATCTGCTTTCTATTTCTGCTTTCTTTTGTATTTTTTAAAATGTCTTATTTTTACAACAAAAATATATATTTTCAGTCAACCGCAGCCCCCTACAGTGGATTACTCTTATCAATAACTTTACTGAGCAAAACATTTTTAACAGAAAGCGATATACATATTCTGGGTATTATAAAAAATGTAATATTATCCCGACCCATGAGTTTTGTGAATTGTAAAATATTGCAATTAATGGATATGTTTTCAAAGCAACATATATTACAAGAAGCATGTAGTAAAGGAGCTGGTGGGAACCTCAAAGTAGATCATGAACAGGGTGTTTTATTATATAGAAGAGGTAAAATTTATTATTGTATTTTAATAGATTATCTTATATGGATGTTTAAATAAAACGTTTATATACAGATTCAATGTACAATAAAAGGAACATAGTACAATTTAATCTTATGTTCTTTATAATTAACTATTAAATCAAAATGCAAGAGAATATTGTTGTAACTCTCTGATCAGATATTCTCATAGATATTTAATATTTTTTTTACAGATTCATGTGCTCTACAAATACTTCTTAAACAAATAGAGGCGACTCTGAAATGTATAGAAAAGCAATACTTAGTGACACAAGCAGTAGACTGTGGCAGAGGTATCCTTAAATTATATAGTAAATTAAATGCTTATGTTCAAGAACAGCGTGAGAAATATAAGTAAGATATTCTGCAAATTAATTAATTAAGTAATCAGTAGAAGTTTATACCTCACATAATCCAACATTTCAACAATGATCATATTTTAGGCTTGCTTTAAACATATTTTAGTTTCTTACAATATTTAACAAACCAATACCAGTATTCATAATACTGAATTAATTATTAAGATATATTATAATTCCAGGTGCGAATGCCAGAGTTTGTTAATACAAGTAATGGTTTATACTCTGAAAATATGTGCAGACATGTGGACCAATACTGAGAGGATTATAGGTAATAATTATTTATATATATATAGGTGTCTTATTTATTTTGTTATTTGAATATTCCTGCTTTCTATATAATTTTGTTGACAACAAATGCATAACAATATTCCCTCACATGTATATGCTAACTGTTCTACATTTTAACAGATGAGTGTGAACAAACAGCCCTACAAGCAGTGTGTCAGAGTGGGATACAAGTATTATATTACATAGTGACCAACGAGTCAGATACTGTGGCTCACTGTGAGGGACACTTGATACAACTGTGTGAAATATGCCATACTAAATGTGATGAAGTGTACGGTGAGTATATCAGCATATACTATCAGTCAGCACTACATTTGACATTATTAATAGTGACTCGCTCCATTTTGCAAATGCACATGTGGTTCCTACAACTAAATAAGTATGAAGTCTGTGTCAATCAATCTATAGATAAAATTTTAACAATAGAAATTATGAAACTGACCTTAGCACTTAAAGTATTTAGTGTATTTATAAAAATTTTGTGTTTATTTACAGGCCACTTGATATCAGAAATAATAAGTATATTCCAATCTGCCACAGAGGAACCCCCTCAGAGCTACAACAAGCAGGCCTGGATCAAAAGCTTTCAAACATTCTCAATTGTCGAATGAATTACATTTGTAAATATTATTTAATAGAATATATGATTTGATTATTTGTGATTTTCTTTATAAATAAAAGATGTTATACTTTATTTTCCATTTATTGGCTACTTACAATAAATAATGTAGAAAAGTCAATATACATATTAATTATATTGCATTATGGACAATGCAGCGCAGTTGAAATGTTTTACCATTGGAGGAATGCGTGTGAATTTTATAATATTATTTAAATTATAAATAAATCTAATAAGTTATTAATTAATGTTTATATCACTAAAAACTGTATTATCAAACTTATCTTAAAAGAATTTATGTATACATAAGTTTTAAATAGTTTATAAGTCAATAAAAAATTATACAAATCAATCACACTTTGGTTGTATTAGATACAACACTTGGTATAACATCACCTTCATCTGGCACATGGAAGAAATACAACATGAAACCAGATGCAAGAAGAAAATGAAATGCAAGTATGGAACCAATGAGAATTAATGAATATTTAGATTTCTTTAAAGCTGGTAACAGCCAGAAGATAAGTACAGCACCTGAAACTAAAGCTGCCATAAGAACAAACAGCCATTGCAGCCACGAAACTTGTACTGTCCATAGAATAGCTACAGGGATATATATGGATAATGAATAACCGTAGAGACAGAATAGGGACATCATTGTTGGTGATTTTGAAGCCTGAAACAGATAAATCTTTTATTATTAAAACAAGAAAAGATACAATAACAAAAAAATAACAGGATTTTCTTCTGTTGAAGTTGCAATGTCAAATGTGTAATACCAAAAATAGTTTTTGTTTTTTATTATTCATTATTATATAGGGATCATTGCAAATAGAAAAATAAACTAAGGCCTATAACGTAAAACTTGTGTTCTGATACATTTACTTGTTTCATACTTGGGTTTCAATTTCATCTTGTCCTTCAGTGTTTGTAGTCCACTTAAGTGTAGCCCAGAGAGCCAATGGCACCAACCATACATAACAGAAAATAGCAGTGGCAGCATATGAGACCAAGTGGTAATTATACCTCCAGTGTACTGCTTCTTTGTTAGCACTTTGAAGGTAGTTAGCTATGTTACCACTGACAGCTATGGTAAAAATCTGAAAGTTAGTTTTTATTAGTCTTGTTATGATTAAACAAGAGCCATAACTCACTTGGCTTACGATTTTATTATAATACAAAAATATATTTAATATTTAAGCATTACGACTATACCAATGTAACTGATATCCAAATAGGCCCATACAGATCTGGTTTCCCCTTGATCCTTTCATCAAAGTAGTTGCGAGACACCTTCTGTGGCAATACTGAGGAAATAATTCTTTCCAACACTTCACTTGTCTGCACATCAAAGTATTTTTGATAGTACTCTATAGTCCAGAAGTTATGATTAGCTAAAAAAGAATTATATTAAATTTAAAATAAAAAAAGTGATGATACTTAAAATTTATCAACTATGATTATTAATAGTAATGTTTTCTCAAAAGGAAGAAAACAACTAAATTCTATTATTGATAGGATTGTTTTATAAATTAGTTGTAAGTTCGCTTACTTTGGGGTGTGGTCTGCTGTTCTGCTGCTTCTACAGGAGCTTTAGGTTCTTCATATGAATAATTTGAGTTTGTCATCGCATTATTATATTGATTTGTATGAACAGCTTCCACGTCGATTCGGGCACTTCTCTCGTTGTGTTCGGGCGAATAGTCCTGGAAGTTTAATAACTCACCGGTATGAACGTTTGCCATTGCTTAAATTAACAATAATCTTTGCAACAGTGAAATCTTATGGCTTTTTTAAGATTTAATATATAAAGTTTAACAAAAAATAATCATCACAAATTACTATTAATGTCAAATTGTCAATAATCTAGTGTCAACTGTCAAATGTAAGCCATCAATCAACTATGTGTACCCTATATATAAAGAGTTCCTACTCCATATTGCAAAGTATATACTTAATCTTGTCTTTGGAAACAGTTTTTTTTTTTCTAAGGTTTTATAAGTCTAGATTTAATAAATATGTGTAACAATTTAAAAATATACCATGATTACGATTCAATAGTTTTTCACGGGAGTTTGAACAATAGTTCTGAATGTGGAACTCTTCTGTAGGTTAACTACTTCTGAACTGTCATACAACTAATAAAATATCAACTAATTTTATAAGATAAAATTCTTTGTAATAATATATTTAAACAGATAATAAATAATGATTACCTTAAAGTTACAAAATATATGAATTACAATTTTTATTGTTTATAAAAAATTATTGTTTTCGTGTGTAAATTCTATATTGAGTATTTAATAAAAGCAATAATATTAAATATCAATATACTTAAAACTAAATACAAATTGGACATAAAGTTATATAATTATACATTTGCCAGATAAAGACAAGGAAACCATTTTTTTTATCTGTATAAACTTATGTAAACCGGTATCTTTATGGCAGCTGCGGAATATAAAAAGTAAAGTGGGGCGCCATTTTGAGTTACGAAAAGCTTGAGGTTACCACGTATCTACATGAAGAAAACCTTTATTATTTGTGCATAATGCCTTCATACGTGCTTTAATATCTCCTATCATGTGTATATCGTTTTGTACGTGAGATAGTTTATAAAATTACACAATAGTTGCCAGCACGTCGTTATCTGCGATAACGTAAGTTCTCTGAAGATTTGGAAATTTTACGCCATATTGTTAAAATCAGCCACGTAACTTTAAATTAATTTTAATTACAGTGATGTGCTTTGGAAGATAGTTCTTGGTATGATAATCAGTTCCTCGGTGTTAACTGAGCATCATGGCGAAGGAAATAGCGGACGAGTACGAGTCAAGTTTGTCGGATTTAACTGTAAACAGCAAGCCTCTTATAAATATGCTGACGATTCTTGCGGAAGAAAACATCGAGCACGCTGGAGTAATCGTTGAGACAGTGGAAAAGCATTTGGAGAAGGTGAATTTGCATTTTTAAATTTCGGGATCGTCGTTGGATGGTCACGATATCACGTGAGTCGTGAGCTATCGGGAAAGTGTTACAAAATTAAGATCCCCAATGACGCACGCTCGGTGCATGTTGTGTATATTGCGGCAAACATCTTTGTAACCAGTAGCTGGCGTTATAACAGGTATCTCCTAAATTATTCATTTTTCCATAATTACAATCTGTTTGTAGTTATCCAGTCCAATTTTTCTATTATCTTACTGTTATGTTATACACTTCTACAGGTGAAAATAATAGTTAAAAATGACTCAAACACTTATTGCTATATGACAATTTATTAACTTAATAAGTTTTACTGGAAGGAAAACATTTTTCTTACAATTTCAAGTTCTGAACAAAAAAAAACTTATTACTACACACCACCATACTACACCATCTTTGGTTAGTGTTTAATAAATCCATGAACCTTATTTTGTATTGTTTTTAATATATTTTTATCATTTTCATTATATGACATGTTATGTCAAGAACAGTATGTATGTAATTAATCAGATTGTAATTAAAAGTAAATTTGTTTTTTTTTGACATGTATTTCTTTCTAGTTTTGTCCATTAGGAGTTAGGAGGTACCTGATTATATTGTCATAAAGTTCTCTTGCACTGGTATGTAATGGATTGACATACCCACTGATTTATCAGTTGTGTATTATATTGTAAAATAAAGTTTTTTTTAAACTGAGTTCTTATTTATTTTCAAGTGTCGATACATTAAAACGGTTGACAAAAGAAAATTTGTATTATTCTATCCTATACCACAATACCAAGAGTTATGAAGAACTCAAGCAGTCATAGGACCTAAGGACCTAGGACTTTGTCCCAAGGTTTGGGATTAGACAATATTTATTCCACACAGGTACCTGCGGACATCAAGCTGCCTGTCCTCTATTTAGTAGATTCCATTATCAAGAATGTGGGTGGTGCTTACACAGTGAAGTTTTCGCAGATCATCGTTAACATGTTTACTAAGACTTTCAAACAGGTATACATATATAATAATATAATGTGTCATTTAGTTTTTTTGTGTGTATGTTCTCTGTAATGATATTATTCACAGGTGGATGAGAAAATTCGTTCACAAATGTTCAAACTACGTGAGACGTGGCATGATGTGTTTCCATCGACCAAATTGTATCAACTGGACGTCAAAGTGAACCTGATAGACCCCGCCTGGCCCATCCAGGCACAACCGCACCAGTCTAACATCCATGTAAATCCAAGTTTTCTGAAAAAGGTGTTTTTTTAGTTGATTATGTTTGATATATCTGTTAGCTATCCATCTAATGTAACTGAGTGTATTTTTTTATTTTAAACCATCTAACTGTATTTTATTGATTTTTATTATTATGTATTGTATGTTACTTTCATTACTTGTATTAGTTTGGTGTATTAGCTAACAATATTTCTCATTGTACCTGTTACAAAACAATAGTTTTAATATTCAAGTACCAATTAATATAAAAACGTGTAGTTTGGCATAATACAGCAAAATACATATATCTTCCTACAGCCGACGCCCACAACAAGTACGTCTGTTTTGACTGAAGAAGAGGAAAACATGCGAGCAATCCTCGCCAAGAAGGAGCAAGAGTTGTTAATGCTCCAGCGGAAGAAGGTGGAGATGGAGTTGGAGCAGACGCGGAGACAGCTGCAGCAGACTGTGAAGAACCATAAAAAGGTACTTAAAGGATTTTGAACATATGTAAATTTATTATACTAAATTATGTTAATTATCTTTTATTGAGAAAAAAAGTTAAACAATAAGAAGGTTACATTATTCTTGTTATTTTGCAACACCATAATGATTTAAGATTTTATATGAAATTATGTATGCAGTATATATTAATATTATCATGTCCGACAGCCCTCCGCGTCCACAGTGGCCGCAGCGCCCGCCCCCTCCGTGCCTACCGTCCCCCCCGCCGCCGACCAGCCAGCACCCCCCTCCGCGGTCCCCACCGCGCCCTCGCTCTCTGTAAAGCAGAGGCTCGGTCCCGTAAGTATATAATATCAATAATAAAAAGTAATTGCAGTCCACCTGGGTTAGTGCGATACAGCATATATATGTTAAATTAATATATATTTTGGGATTATTAATATTAGCTATAAATAGATTCAAATTATTTGATAGATGTAAATTTGAATCAAAATTAGTTTAGGTTTTTTTTAACAATGTACATGTAATCAGTAATAATATATATGAATTACAATTACCATTGCAATTAATGAGGAAAAGCTATATCAAAATTAATTTATATGCTGTAATTTAATCGTTGTTATTTCTAATATAATATAAATTTTTGATATTTTTATTTGATAGGTGTTTTTTTTATTCATGATCATCTTTTTCATCCAGTAAGATGAACTTTTGTGATTAACTAGAAAGTGTCTTACGCATACTTAAAGAAATATTGTAAGAAAACAAATGTTTCTTAAAAAAGTTACATAAAAAAAGCTATTTATAAGAAAATTCTATACAAGTACATAATATTGCTTTGCACGGAACAATTGTCCATTTTATCTATTACCATCATAAAAGTAAATACTGAGCACAGTTGGTTTAATACAGTATGTAGAAACCAATTTAAACTAGAATACGCCAAACGTGTGCGGCGGGTGTTGAGCTGAGCCCCTATCCTTTCTTTTTTTATTGATAACTTTTGAATGGCTAAACATTTTTTCAATCTGTTTCCGCTATAACATCCGCGTTCGGCTCAAACATACATGAGAAAATTTTTAATTAATTATCTCGTCGCATTCTGGAGACAACTAAACACAATTAATATCAAAGCAAATATAGTATATTCATTTTCATAAAATTTGAAAATTTTTTAGGGGTCCGTACCTCTAAAAGAAAAAAAGAACCCTTATAAAGAATAATTTTGTTGCTGACAACCGACATTCCCGAGAATCCGAGTTAAAACTAAATGAGGCCTTTTAAAGCTGTTAACAAAAAAACTTAAATTAACTTATTTATTATGAAACAAAAAAGTAATAATTGGAAGGGGGTATTTCTCATTTACCCCCAAGGATAAAAGTCGGCAAGTAACGTCATTTTATAGTAAAAGTTTAGGGCAAAATTTAAAGACAATTCATTTGTAAATTAAATAGTAAAAAATATAGTCTTATAGAGAGTCTTGACTATTTTTTACTACTCATAAATGCTTCTGTATAATGCAGATATAAATACTACAAATTTTTACCGAACTTTCGGTGGACAAGTCGACTCTAACCTGTCCGTTATTTTTTTTTATTGCTACAGTAGCCAGTACACTATAATTTTTAATTACATTGATGTTTAAAATATAAGTAATAGTTTAGATTACTCTACTTACTTTTCGAATTAAATTTGATATAATTCATCAAAAAAAGATAAAATAGTCTGTCTCTAACTTCTAAATCACGCAGTAATTGAAGTCAAAGTTGTTCATTTTTAATGGGCCTACATTGACCATTGCGATAAAGTTTAAAAGGTTTCAACATAAAGATATTTTAGGAATACCAAAAGTCTTAAAATTGTTTTTATTTATTTTTCTATCTTTGGTCACCGTGTTGTAATTTTTGTATATAATATTTGCAATCTTCTTCAGCCAGTACACAAATCTGGTTCCGGCGGTCGCATCGCTCCCGTCAGCGGCCCCCTGGCGAGCGCGCGACGCGACCCGCGGCTACAGCGCCGCACGCCCCATCCCGCGCCTCCCGCCGCCGGCCCCGCCCCCCACATCGCTCCCCACGTGTTCGACATCAAGCCTCTCCACGGGGCCACCAAGCACAACTCGGTCATCACTATCGAGGTCGCCCCCGACGCCGGCCACTCCCGCCTCGGTCGTCCCAGGAACCGCAAGGAGAGACGTAACGAGCGGGACAGAGATAAAATGGAGACCGAGAGCGAAGAGAGGAGCACGATGGACGCCTATATCGATAGGCTGCAGATACCGGATCCCGAGAGGATCAATAGATTACCGCCCATACCGAAGATACCGCGCAGCGACAGGGAGGACCCGCCCCAGAAGAGAAAGAAGGAGCCGATAAGAGATAGGAAGAAGCGCCGCGACGCCAAGGACGGCTCCGGCTCCTCCCCCGAGAAAAGACAAAAATTGAAGGAGAAAGAAAGAGAAAAGAAGTCTCATCAAAAGGAGAGGATGGACGTCGACGACAAACAGTACTCGCCGGAAATGGTTCCCTTCAAGGAGCTGAAGAACTTCAACAAGAAGCACTACATGCGGAGGAATAAAGAGAAGTCGGAGAGTCCGGAGAGATTAGACAAGGAGGGAGAAAAACCTCCCGAAGAGTCTACAAGTAAGATATCATTATTTAGAATGCGAGGGTAGATTCGATGTCGGAGTTGTGGTCTAACTGTGATACTAGGATGTAAGACGACGAGACTTGTGTGGAAATAAAATGTTTATCAACTCTTGGAGTATTCATATTAACTAAATGCTAGGACTTTGTACCCTCTACTCGTAAGACTAGTTTTATAAGTACTTGGATAACGTTTCCTCAGTATCTTGTGCGAGTGATGTTGAGCACTTTGAAATCTTTTTTAATGTTTTAAAATACGGTACACATTTATAACACTTAAGTTTGTGTTAACTAGTAAAGTAAAGGAAGTGCTAAAAACTTGAACACATTAGCCTACCCAGTGAGCTGACCAACAGAAAAATCTTAAACATTGAAAGTTTTTTTTTCTTGGTCTTATTTAACTATAAATAATTTGACATGTAAACAAAATACTTCATATTATTCTTAGAGTAAATACTATAGCTATTATTATTGGGAGTTAAATCATTTGTCGTTTCAATAATCTGGATAAAATACTGAAGAAGGACAAAAGTTTAAGAAGTTTATAAATAACGCATTTTTGATCTGGAAGACTGGAACAGATTCAAAAAAAAAAGTTTTAAGTTTTCAAGTGTTCTCAGTATAACAGGAATATTTTTTCTAACATGGGTTTTGGGTTTTAAATTTCCATGTTTTTATATTAACATTCTTCTATCTTGTCTTAATTCTGTAAGTTTTTATTATCTACATAGTAAATACAGCTTTAATTTATTTTTTTAACGAATTTATTATAACGAAATGATTTATTTAAGTTAGTAAAGTAAATAGTACTAATATTAGTAGATTTAAATTCGATTATATTTTGAAGTTTTTCTTTTTGAAATTCAAAATTTATTTCAGTAGTTGAAATTTTGCATTACTCAGATCATGTAAAACAATAATTTAGTTTCATACATATTTCATTTGTCTATAGAAAAAATTTCTTTTTGTTTGTTGAATAAATAACCTTGAAAGAGGAATTTGAGATAGAGAAAGAGTTGAATGGAGAATATTTACAAGTAAATCTTTGTTTTTGTGAATGTTCTTTTGTCTTATATGATCAGGCTACTGCTTCATGCACATTTCTCATTATACCTCTAATTAACATTTTTAGTTCACAAAGTGGAATATACATATCTTCTAAATTTTGTTACTGATCTGAAACGAAACGTAAAACTTGTAGTAAATTTTGTTAATATTTAATTGATTGTCAGCTAACTGGGAATTTTCAATATTGTTATCCTAATTAAAGACTGTCCTCACATTTTTTTAACTCAACAAATCGACCAACACCTTGCAACGCTTCAACAATGAGAGTCTTTAAACGCAAGTGCTCTGTGTGTGACAGACAAAGGAACAGGTAAAAGTGTCGGAGTGAACAGAAAGAGACTAGGCGGCAATAAATAGTGTTGTGTTTCCAGATCCTGAAATAGTCGGGGAGACTAAGGATGTAGACCTGCGTGTATTACATCCCGTTATATCAGAAACGGCTGCGCCCGTCGCCCAAAAGAGACCTTCCACTGAGATGCTCGAGGGCAAGACGAAGAAAAATAAACTTGTTAAATTCGATATGTAAGTTGATTTTACATATATCATTAGTGATGGTGATTTTCCAGCTTGTTAACCTTTTGTATTGTTATTCAGTCTTTTTGGCAACGAGGATGTTGATCTCCGCCAGCTACCCCAAGTGGAGGAAACGACGGCTCCGCCCCCACCCTCGATATCCGATGCCAATTCTGTACCCAAGGATGAAGTAGATCCAGAAGATCCAGAGGACGTGATCGCGTCTCCGACTCGTTCTCCTAGAAAGGATTGGCAAGAAGTTAAAGAGAAAGAGGAAACAAAGAAAACTCCCTCAAAATTAGATCTTGTGAGGGCAAAGTTAGCAGAAGCCACGAAGGTCAAAGACGGATTGGGCCGACCCCTATTATTTAGCAAGTCACCAAGTATGTACCTATTTACTATTTATATAAAAAAATAAAATGGAGGGTGGTGTAATTTATTGTTATGATTTTTTCAGGCATAGAGAGAGAACGACGTCGTACGTTTAGCTCCGATGAAACTGAAATAAAAACTGATAGCACAGAAGAGTTTGATGCCGATGATCACAAGAAAACCATATCTATAATAATGAATCAAGCCAAGGAACAACTCACGGACGGACAGTTGGATAAAAATCAGTACAATACTTTAATGTATCAGGTATTGCAGCTAAACGAGAAGCTTAAATTAAAAGAGGCTAAGCAGAGGGAATCTCTGGAAGTATCAAAACGAAAATTAAAAGCTCACGTGACAGATGATAATAAAGTATCATCACCAAATTCGTCACCTTCGGAGAGAAACAGATTCGGAGATATCGATGAAAGAGTCACTTTGGGATCCTTTGCCGATTCTGAAAACCAAAATAATCACCACGATTCGGATATGCGAGTAAATAATCACGGGGACAGTATCGATGGAAACAAAGGTTTCCCGATGCCACCTATGATGCCGCCTATGTACATGGGACCTTTCCCCATGTGGAGAGGCCCTCGACCGAGGATGGAAGAATTCGGACCTCGGAGATTTAGAGGTCCTATTCCGCCTTATTTTAGGGGAAAGTTCGATAAAAGAGGACCCAGGCCTTTCGATATGAGAATGCCCCTCCTTCCAACGCCTAAACTCGGTATGTGTCAGGGTGAATGCCCGCTCCAACCGTACGAGAGATCGTCAACGCCGCCACCTCTCGGCGCTCCCGGATATAATCTGCCTCCCACAGATTATAAAATCTTAGAATATATCAATCAAGATCCAGTCAAAACTATACAGATAGACGGCATACCCAGAGAAATTAGGTTCTATGGGGAGACTGCCGTCATCATGCTCGATTGGGACGATCCCCGAGAGATCAAATTCTTACCCGGCTGTCGGCGCGTGACTTTTGATAATAAAGATTCCGTGGTCTTGTCCTTTAATGAAGGATACAAGAAGGTTGAAATAGATGATCAAGTGTTTGACATTAGATTTGGAGCTCCAACTAGAGAATTATATATAAACGGACGGTGGTATGAGTGTTTCTTTGGCGGTCAGCCGTTGGGGGTGATAATCGACGGCAAGCCGCGTCTAGTACATTTAGAAGGGCCCTTGCCCCAAGTTGATATTGGTAAAACAAAACGAATTGATCTAGTGGCCGGTAAAATTAATCTTATAATTAACGCAACTAATATATGTCCTGTGTATTTGGACGCCAAAGTGCAGAAGTTTCACGTGAACGGTCAATTCTTTACAATTCGATTCGTGGATTCTTTGCGAACCGTTCTTATCAATGAGAAACCGTTTAAAGTCGAATATGGCGATCTTCCCAAGCCGATATTTGTTGGAGGAGAGAAGTATTTCGTGCGTTTCTCCGCCTTGCCGAAGAACATTAAACCTGGTCAGGTTGAGATTGCCGATATGGAAGGTAAACCGATCGAGTCTGCAAAACCTGAACCGGTGCTCAAGAATGAAAATACGCCCATGGAAACCGAATTAGAACAGCCGATAGAAGCTCCAGTGAAGTCTCCAAGTCCAGAAGGTGAAATGAAAGGCAAGTCAAAATATTAATAAAGACAATTATAATGTAATTTTACATTTTAATATCTATGTTGGTATATGTAATAAATTAATATTTTCGTACACAGGTTTGGACATGTTGGCCAATTTCATGCCAAGTGACATGGCGCCGGCTTCTAGTTCAGAATACAGCTCCGCGGAGCCTCTGTTTACTAAACCCGAATTTATACCCGGGTTGGAAACCCCCGTAGAAGAAAAACCAGCCAGTGCACTGCCATTGCTTGGCAACATTAACGTTAATGATTTGTTCGCCAAATTAGTGGCCACTGGCATCGTACCGATGCTGAACGAGGTAAAGCCGGAGGCGAAGATTGAAGTGCCAGAAATCGAAGAAACCAAACAGAAACCAAGAGAAGATAAAACGATTATACACAAAGTAGATCTGTTGAAACCTGAAACACTCCGCATGTAAGTATGATATTATTATCAGTGCGTTATACAAGACTTAGTTGTTTGTTTGGAATTAAGAAAGAAGATTTTTAACTGATCAGTATTTGCTAGATGAATATCACGTTATCTTATTTGATAGTTTTAGTCAATATTTAAATATATAGGTACCGTTATAATTTAATAAATAACGTTAATATTTTAGAAACAAGCTCTTTATTTTATTGAATACTAAACTTAGCTTGAAAATTATAAATCAATGTGTCGCTGGCGGACTTACGATCATAATATACACCCAAATTTATATTTGTCTATCCGAGGGGTGAAAAATGGGATCATTAATATTGATTGGTATGTCTTGCTCCATCAGCAAGCAGCGCGCACTGGTCCTGAAACTGTACAGCGGCATGCAGTGCAGCGGTTGCGGCGCGCGCTTCCCTCCCGAGCACACCGTGCGGTACTCGCAGCACCTGGATTGGCACTTCAGACAGAACAGGCGGGAGAGGGACTCGGCGAGGAGGGCACATTCTCGCCACTGGCACTACGACCTCTCCGACTGGCTGCTGTACGAAGAGCTTGAAGACCTAGAGGAGAGGGGTGAGACTTGCAATGCTTAATTTATCATGTGAAAAAGTGACCATGCCGCTCTATTGACAGTTAGCGGGTTGAATTTATGCTGAAATCGATTTCCTCGCGAATTGTTTAAATTGCTTCACGAATTAGACAAAGACAGAGAGTACAGTAGTTATAATACAATGATGGTAATCTTAATGTGTTGTTTACAGAGAAGAGTTGGTTCGAGACTGGTGGATCTGAAGAAGCTCCGGTCAATACCGCGGAAGCGGTGCTTGAAGAGAGCCCCAGCGCGGCCGCGGGCGGCGCCCCACAACACAATTGCGCGTTATGCGGTGATAGGTTCCATCAGTTCTATAATGAGGATCAAGAGGAGTGGCATCTGAGGAATGCTGTGAAGCACCAGGACAATTATTACCATCCACTATGCTTGCAGGATTATAAGGTGAGTCTTGAGCGGTTTTTTTAATATTGCCCTTATATAATGTATGATTTCAATGTGGTATTATTAAGATAACTTTTGGTTATACAGGGATTGTGTATGATATCTTTCTCTTTATATATTTAATTATAGACTTTATCATTGACTTGTGATTTCCAGGCCTCCCTTACAAAAGAGGAACCGCCGGTAGAGGAACCAACAGTAGAGGTAGAAGACGAGCCTCAAGAAGATGCCATAGAAATTGGGGATGCGGCTGAAGTGTCAGATACAGAATCTGTGGTAGAAGTACTGGAGACAGAAACACTTCCAGAGCCAGTTGAGGTAAGATCTTAAGAAACTGCTTATAACATTGAGAAATAGCATCCTCGTTTTTATTTACCATTAATAAATTTAAACTAGCAATTCAGTAAAACTTAATTATAAATAAATATGAACAAATCAATATTGTATCTTTATTTTTAAACTTTCAAATTAAATTTATCACAAATTTATTTTTATAATAAAATGCTACCACAGATTGAGGTTGAGGAAGAAGGGGAGGAAGACGATGTGGTCCTGAACGCTGAGCCAGTGGAGCAGGTGGAGGTGGAAGACGATGACACAGATGACGAGACAGTCGCACAGCGCGCGGAGCGGGACCAGCAGGTCGAGATAGACTTTGCTAAGGTCAAAATCAAGCAGGAACCGATCGACCCCGGTAAGTACTGACTTATAGTGACGTTATAAACAAGAAAGGATTACTGTTACTTTATGTTGACAAATATTTTCACAGCCTTTTGTTTATAGAATATCTTTTAAAAAGCATTCTTTTAATATGATTTGAAAAACAGAGTTGGTTTAAGCCATCGTTTTATGAACAAATAGATAACCTAAATTCGATCACACACTGTTCTCAAGTAAATGATGACAAAATTCTTAAAATGATTAATTATCACAAAAATTTTGGCTCATTAAATACATATTCCAACAGATGACGAACCCATTATAACAGCAGAAGTAGAGAGCATTCCACCCACAATCGACACAACGCATACAACAGTTACGTCATCGATAGACGGAAACGTGCAGCTCGACGACGCCACGCCAGCTATACCCCTCGGCGGCATCCGTATTAACATATCCAAAACTATACCGACTGTTGTTGCAAATAACCAGGAAAATCAGGAGAAAGCATTAGAAGATGTCAGTACTGAAGAAGAACCATCACCTCCCGGAGAGGAGGTGGATTTGGAGTACGAGCTTAAGCCTTCGTTAAGAGGCATTAAATTCATTAAACAACCGCCGGTACAGAAAGGGAGCGAGCTGTCGGGATTGTGTTCTATTATGTGAGGTGTTAGTTGTGGTGTTCTAAAATATCTTCAAGAAATAATTTTTTTTTATATGTTTATAAATTTCTTTCAAACTTAATAAACATGATGATACTTCTTGATAATTCATATTATCAATATTAGAATTACTTTTAATTTAAAGTATTAAATTGCAATTGAGTTGTAAATCACAAAAGTCGTACTATAGGTATGCTTGTAGCCAATATTTGTTATATAATTTACTAGTGTATAATTTTTTTAATAAAATATGTGAAATTAAAGTAAAAAACAAAAAAAATGAAGTGCTCAAAAAAATGTAATTACAAAGGATAAATTAAAAAAAAATGCACAGGGATTATAGAAGTTAAAAAATTATTTTCTTTTCTTGTAATATTGTAATTTTATTTTAGTTTGTATATTTTCGTGGCCTATCTACATTCTTTAAAGTTATTTCATTACTCTTTGTCAACTATTGAAAAATATTTATCTTTTTATAATAACATTAATTAATTGAATTTAAAATGTATTAAAAGATAATTTCTGTGCAAATGTACTCTGTATATTAGAATTTTACAAAACTAATCTACAAATAATTATAATTGTTGAAATATTGCAATTGTAACATAAAATTAAATACTTTGATCATACTGTTTGTTTAAAAATGTGATATTAAAATAGGAAACTTATAACTAACTAGTAAATAGATGTTTAGCCGTTATATTGAATGTAAATACTTAAGCAACTGTACATAATTTATTTTTTATCTTTTGGTATTGTAGGTGTTTGTAATTGTATGGTGTATGTTTTAGATTATTTAAAGGAATCTCTCCAAATGTTCCTTAACAACCTCTTTGATATAATAAAAACAAGTTTGCATACCATAATAATGAAAATACACAATGTGACATATTGTTAGCAAAAATAAAATGTTTTTTTCTTTCCAAGTTTTGTTTTAATTATTCTTAGTTATTTGATTTTATGGTGTACTTTTGAATAAATAAATATGTCTAAAATAAATTGTCTTTTATTTACTAAGCAAGTCAAGTTTATGCCCTTTATAAATATTTATTTAGTTTTTTGTGCCCACAAAACCGTTTGCAAGGATTATTTTTTTAAATAAAGGTTGCTTAAGTCCTTATAACATCAGGTATCTTGTTATAGTGCTGTTAAAATTGATCCAGGAATTTGGGCCACATAGATAGGATTTTTTTTTTTTAATTATCTTTCATGATCCATATATACATTTAAATATATTTCATGACAAGCTGTAAAATTGGAATTAAAAACAGACACTTAAATTTTATTTATATGTATAGAAAATAGTATAATTGAGGGATAATTTAATAAAAATGTGTACTGTAACAAGATTTTATTAACATCTACAGCTAAGTTATATTCAAAGCATTACATATCACAATTATGCGGCCACCGGGGAAATGGCAAAGTGTCTTTTATGTTTGGTATGTCACATATTATTTGCATTAATCTTTCCAAGCCAAGGCCAAAACCGGCAGTGGGTATGTTGCCAAATTTTCGTAATTCCAAGTACCAATTCAAAGCATCTGAAGGTAACTTTAATTTCAGTTTGTCATAATCATCTTCTCTGAGACTACCACCAACTACCTCGCCTGTTATGGGTGCTAGTAAGTCTAAAGCATCAACCTGAAACCAAAATTTTGAATTTCGTTAACATTCTTTCTCATTTGATTATTTTTTATATTAAAATGTGAATATGTTTAAACCAACCTTACTATTGTCCAATGGTGATTCTTTCATATAAAATGATTTCATTCTTTTTGGCCATTGATTAACAAAAACAGGGACCTGACAGTGATCTACTAATGCTAATTCTTGCTCCTTATTAATTCCATCTTCTGGTACATTCATGCCTTTTCTATCTAAAATACTCCTTGCTTCATTATAAGATAGAGTAACAAATTCCTTATTAAGCCAGCTTGGCATAACATTTTTTTTATTTATTAAATGCAAATCTGCCTCATTAGTATCTCTTGTTTTAGTAAATAAATATTTTAATAAATCTTCAATATTATCCTGTAAATTTTCTATACTGTCACAAAATGCAATTTCTGCTTCTAGCATGTAAAACTCTGATAAATGCAATCTAGACCTTGAGTTCTCTGCCCTGAATGTTGGCCCGAGAGTATAAACATTACCCATGCCTCTACAAATAGCTTCTAAATGCAGCTGACCGGATACTGTCAAGTATGTCTTTCTACTAAAGTATACAGTATCTTTAGTTCTATCTTCTTGCATCATAGCTTTTATAGTTTCATCATTTTCTGGGAGTACCTTAAAAACCTCACCAGCTCCTTCACAATCATTAGATGTTAGGATAGGAGTATTAATGTGTACATAATTATGTGTTGCAAAGTATTCATGTATGTGTCTAGAGAGAGCACTGCGGACCCTTAAAATAGAAGATAAGTAGTTTGTACGAGATCTCAAATGCAAATATTGTCTGATATATTCTGGTGGATGAGTTGTGCGAGGGTTGAAAGGATATCCATCCAAAACTACACATTTACCAAGTACATTTACACTATCGGCTACTAGCTCGAGTTGGCCTTTAGGACTTTTAGATATTGTTCCAGTTACGTGTACAGAACTACCGTAACTAAGATCTTCAGTTTTTAAATGTTTCGGAATAAGAATTTGTAATCTTTGTGAGCATGAGCCATCGTTAATGTCTGCAAAGACATATTCTTTTTGAACTCGAAGGTTTTTAACCCACCCCTTAAAAAACAAACAAAAATATTTAGTGAATTATATAAATAAAAACACCAATTTAATATTTTTTTATACTTTCAACCTTTATTTCTGCAAAGTCTCCAACATTAGGATTTTCTAAAACAGAAGCGATAACACTATATTTCTTTGTATTGGTTATATATTTGTTCAAAATCGGGAAAATCCTTTTAAGTAGCATATTTTGATTAACTTGAGTGTTACTTAATTTGAGATTTGACAATTGACAATTACATTTGACTTCTATCATAATGAGTACTAAAAAGCATACTACTGAAAATATGCTACGAATTACAGTGATCTGTTACACATTCATTTCGTATAAGTTTTGCATATTTAGCTTAATAAAATAAAATATTTTTTGTTTATATCCTAATGACAAACATGCTTTGATTAATTTCTACTTCGGGGAGGCTACGAAGCAGTAAAAATCAACTTCTGGATTTTGTGTTGTCTGCTTTTTATTATTTATCCCTGATTCTTAGCTAGGCTACTAACATGGACGAAAAGAAAGACGGGACGAAATTATAAGTGGAGTACAATATCCTAAAAAAGAAACAAACTTTAGACGAAGCTGTTGACCGTAGCGTAGGTTAAATGAGTATTAACTTTGCTTTCGTGTTAGTTATTGTCTGAATCCAATATTGAGTGAGACAGTTTAAAAAAACTTTAAATGACAAAATAAAACTGTGAAATACAAAGGTAGTGATAGTTAAGTTAAGTATTGTAGACTAATTAATGTGTAGTAAATATGATATCAAAGTTATGGATGTTTAAATACTAGGTTTTTTCATAACAAACAACTTTTTCGTAACATATTATATTTTCCACGTATAATACCTATAAAATTTAAATTTTCAACTTGGTATGTAATTCCTATATTTTATCTAGCTGATTTATAGCTTTTATTTCAATATATATTTTTTTTGAATTAATTTATTTCTATTACTAGTTGTTATCGAATAGAACTTTTGTACAGGTACATTTTTTTAATATAAAATTGTACATTTAAATAAAATATATATTTTTTTGGCTTTTATGATTATACCTAATTATAATATTTTATTGCCTTGCCATCATTCTAACTACACGCTACTTAATAACGAATAAATCCTTATCTACCATAGACTAAAATGATCATAGAATAGAGGTATGACGTCAAACATATGACGTGTGTCAATTTCTGCTGTCATTTTAACAAATCATGTTCATGGATTCATTGCACTCTCAAATTAATTAAAGAAAATAAATAGTTATAATTATCGAGTTATAAGGCACTATTGTTAAAATATGTGAGTATTTTTATGGTTTATATGTACACATATTTGTAAATATAAGTCAACTAAATTCTTAAGACATTATAATTTTTTATTTAATTGCCCTCATGTAACTAGTTTTTCTACGTCGAACCATTTAAAATGTATGATAATTAGCATTAAAACAAGGCACGTTTTAATATTGAATTATTTTTCAATAACCTTTTAACTTAAGTTTTAGGATAATCATTTTATATTAGATTATATTTGCTAAAATAAATTAAACTGCAATTACTGTAGTAAAAACCTAGTTAAAGTATTACTATTAGGTATGATTTACTAAATGTTTTATACATTACTATGTTTCATCTAATAATCATAGCGTGATATGTACCAAAATCTTTAATTTTACTTTTTATCAGTCAAGTCCTACTTATCTACTGATATAAATATTATCACTACTTAACAATGTATACAGAGCACATTTAGTAATTTATTTATCAAACATCTATAAACTGTAAGGTTGGTCTGGTCCAAAATCTGACCTTAATGATAATAACAACTTTTTAAAGTTCTATGTTTATTTTTTCATTATTTAGATATTATTATTTATAGCTAATAAGATTCCATAGTTTTTTATTAACTTTTCTGTTATTATTTTTAAATCAGTAGTTAATATTACTGTTATTATTTTCAAATTAACACAAAAAGGTTTAATTCAAATCATAAAAAAGATTTTTTCTTTTCCAAATGAATATTTTTAAATATATTGTAATTTTATAATAACTGGTCATGCTTCAGTTTCTTAAAAAAGAAAGTGAAGGCATTACATTCCGTGGCACACTTTTGAGATATCAAGTTACCATTTCTATTTTCCACTAACTTTCTACTGCAAGGTTACTTTTTTGGACATGCTAAAAATACCGAAAAAAAAATATTTTGTATGTTTATTTTTATTCAAAATAACATTCTTCATGTAAATTGTAATTTAAATTTAAAATGTATTTGAAGAAAAATATAGTTTAAGACATGTTAAGAATGATAAATTAGTTTTTTTTTCTTAGTTTACATTTATTTAAATAATATATTTGAAATTGTTGTTACTATGTTATAAAAAAAAATACTAACATGACATATTAGTTATTTGTTTAATTACCATGAAGAGCAAATGAATTTATAACCAAATGCTGCACATTTATTTCAAATTCAATACAAAACCATGTAGTTTTAATGTGTTTTAGTTTACTACGTAATGGATCATACTAATTACATTTAATATAAGAGGAAAATGCTACTCTATTAATTATTTTGTTACATTCATTATTTAGTTATATAGCAGTATTTTATAAAACTATATCTGAATATTATTTGTACGTTAGAGAAGGTTAGATCAGTAAATAAAAGGTGGAATGAGGAAAGTAAAAGGAGTTGTTTATGAAGTATTTTGTGAATGCAAAGGGAAGGGTGTGATAGATGAAAGTACATGGTGAAAAAAGAAGAATTCGTCACTGCTTCTTTTCCATTGACCTCTCCGTAGTAATGCTGGTCCTAGAGTGTGGGTTATAAGCTCAAAGTGCTTATTAAAGTTTTCATTGAAGAATACATTCAAATTGTGGCAGAATAGAAATTTGAGAAGGAAAGTATAAAAGCGAAAAAAGAACTGTATATTATGAGAACCAAAAGGTAGCAGTTGTGTGAGCAAGTGCATTTATTATTTTACATTCTACATGATCATAGGGAACAAGACTTCACCCGAATTATGAAACATGGAGAAAAGAGAACAGGAGATGTTTTGCATATCAGCTGTATAAAAAAACATGTTGAAAGGATTTTAAATGAGGATGAATAAACGAGGGAATGATGGAAGTGAAACTTTAAAAGGGTTTATGAACATGGAAATGGATATAGTAAGAAAAATTTGTATGCAATAAATACAAAGGCGATGAAATATTTAAATGAAGGCCAAGCAGTTTGTCTTGAAGGTAAACTGGTAAAAGTTTGGAAGCTACCGTGAGAGGGTGAATGTTCATACATTTGACTACATTGTTGATTTTATTCTTCAATAGGTTATTGCAGGAGGTAATTCATTCACTAAATATAGAAATATAAGAAAGGTTCAAGTACAACTAATTTCAAGACTAACTATTGAGAAATAAAGCTCAGGTCACACATAATATAAGTATGCTAAAAAGTTATTGAAAAGAAATTGCTTGAGGAAATAACTCTCCACGATCACTCAAAACCAGTTTAAGTTTTCACCTTTTGAGGTTAAGGAATCACAGATGCCACATTTATTTTTCCCAATTGTGTTAGACAGAGATGCAAACAAACTCGTATATTGTATTTGTGGTTCTGTAATAAGGGTCCTGAAAGAGAAATACGTGCCTGATAAGTATGAGAATGCGTGCTACGTATATTCAATCTAGTACTTGTGTAAGAATGGCTACTGATAACACCGACATTTTTATCTCAATAGGCCTGCATTAAGGCTCAATTAAGCCACTAACCATTTCTTGTTAATAATTGGCGCGTAGACAATATGATACAATTGCTTGTCGTTATATGGACAAGTATGCGGAGCGATGAAAAGCACCGATGAGAAGAATTTAAAGTATGAACGTTGGTGTTTATAACAGAAAAAATATATGGCAAAACAAGTCTCCACCGAAAGGACATGATAGAAAAGTGTATAACATTAGTAATAAATACCTCAATTAGTTTGATTGTGATCTAAATATAATACACTAGCTTTTCCCTTCGACCTTGGCTGCGTGGATTAAATGGAAAGTTATACGGAGTATTGGTTTAGATAAACTGAAAGAAACAGTGTTATCCACATGCCATATTTTTGTAGAAAGCACTTTCAAAACTTTATTAAACTTTCTCATGCTTATATTGTCATAGCTTATGTTAATCTGGTATAATTGACCTTTCAAATTGTGTATAAATTATTCAAATACGTTGAGTCATTTCATATAGGGTGGATTTCAGTGAGTAGGCATTTAAACGGTGCTATAAAGGATTAAAATAAATAACAATACAGATTTATACGAATGGCGTTGTGTGCTCAGTGTGACATGATAGAATAATGGTGTGCTCCGGCAAAAGCAGAGATCCCCCCACCCGCGTCCCTGTGGCGTCTCACACTAATTGGATAACATTTTTTATTCAAATATTAAATAATATACATAAAATTTGAATTTATACATACATTTGTGAAGGTTACAAAAACAATAAAAATGATAATATTACCGGAAGATTTTAAAATTTATTTAAAAAAATATAAAATACAAGAGATGTAGAAAGTTTGTTAATTTATAAATATTGTATTTTTTCTATAGAAAATGGCGGAACCCAATCCTCAAGCCGGTGACAGCGGTCCACCAAAAGGGATCCCTGCACTAAAAGCACACGTCATTGCTAACAAAATAGATGTAGCTCTATGGGGCATCCGACTACTTACCATCCTGTGTACTATCGGATATGTTTTACCTGTTTTTAACAAGTAAGTACTTAATATAAGTACTTATAAGCTAATATTATATGGATTTAATATTGATTTACACAATCTTATAAACATATTTTTTATATTATAATAGACATCACCAAATCCAGTTCCAAAAGGCCACGCTATTGGTCAGCTGTTACTTAATATTGAAGTAGTTGTTAGTTAGTAGATATGTGTTATAACGATGTTAAATAACTTCCATTTATCTCTGTTTCGTTTTAGGCTCATCGATTTTAAAAACGAAATATGATTTTAAAATTATTGATTATATTTATATAATTAGTCACTTAAGTAAAAATATCTTTTGATTAATATTTGTAGTAGTTTTATTTTTTCTGTTCTTTCACACATAATAAGGAAAACTTGAAAAGACACACAGATGCATAAGCGCACACGTACACACACACAAAAAACTCGTGCACACAAACGCACACAAACATCTATCTATCTTCTAACTTCTATCTCGTTATAACAATGTAAACACGATCTTTCCTAGCCCCGTATCAGCATTCTACAAAGCCCTTCTCGCCAACGCAGCGACCTCCGCCCTCAGGCTGCACCAGCGCATCCCCGCCAGGGAGATCAGCATCTCCCGCGAGTTTGTTAGCAGGTTCTTCCTTGAGGACAGCGCGCATTACCTCTTCTACTCACTCATTTTTATGAACGTTGTCCCCAATTTGTGTATCCTTTTTAAATATACGCTTAACGTGTGTGACGTACTTATGTGTACGTCTCCTTTGGGGCCCTTGACCCTTTTTTCGATACTGTTACGTTGTTATACTACTAAGGTCAGTAGTATTATATAAAATATTTATGTTTAATTAGGAGCTATTTAAGAATAGCCATGATGGATTACAAAATATAAAAGATGGATGAAATGTACATCGGGATGATAAAAAAAAAATATTTATCTTGTTAACATCACGTAAAGTTAATTTGGAATAACCCAATCTTTTTCTACATAAAGAAATTGAAAGTCATATTACGTATATATAAAATATGTTGATATATTTAAGAAATATCTTTGAAACGACCACACCGACCTTCCTCGTAAACTTGTCACGGAAGTCAAGGTAAACCGGCTATAAACAATCATGGGTACTTAATGAGCGTTTAAGCTTAGTATCGATTTAAAAAACGTATTATTATTGTGTATTTTACATAAGAAAAAAGAAATCAAACAATGCTGTATTGTGTCGTCAGTACAAAGATTAATTATAGGCAAAGGTTTCGTGAAAATGCATTATATGATAATTAAGGTATTTGTGTCATTACAATGTAACAAGTTTCACTTAAGAGCGGGAAATCGGATTTGGGTTTCTTCAAGCATAACTGTCAAAGTCTAATTAAAAAAAAGTATTTAAGTAGGCATACATTGCGCTCATACAGTATTTATAAGACATTGGTCTGTGCCAAAGAGTCTACGGTTAAAATAATTATGATTATACTCAATAATATCCTGAAGGATTTTTTACAATCTTCATATTATCTGGAACTTTTTTAATTTCATCTTTTTTATATATTAAATGTCAATACAATACATAATTGTGAAATTATAATAATTTAAAGAGTTTATATGAAAATTGTTGGTTCTTCGCCATCGACTTTGGAACCGTGCAACCAAAGTGATGCCTACTTGAAATAAAGAATTTTATGTTTATATAAATTTTAAAAGACAATTAGTAATGTTTGTTCAAGTATGAAATCTTCAGATTCATTAAAAACAACGTAAGAAATATATAAAAAATAAGAATACATAAAAAATACATAAAATTGCAACAAATGAAATAACCTTGAGATACACCTTTGTTTCTATATATTAAGATTATTTAATACGATAATATTTACTGAAATATTTGTTATTATTTTGCAAAACAATAATCATTCATAACAACCATTGTATAGTTTGTTTTGTCAAAAAAAATGAAAATTGACATTGACATTTACAGATTCAAAATGGTTAATATTGGTCTATTATTTTTATATGAATACATATTTTATCCTTAATAATTGTTCAGTGATTTTGACTCCAATCTTCTTGTTCGCTATGTTGCACGCCGCCTCCTACTCGCTCACGATTCTTGATGTGAGTATAAAATAATATTTACAATTACAGCTATTACTTCGGCAATTTATCATTAAGGGACAATTATAACATTGTATTTGTATTATTAAATGTTTATTATATTCCAGACGCTAGGTCAGAACTCGATGTGGGTGGCGCGGTTGTTGATCTCGCTGGTGGAGCTCCAGTCGCGTAATATACTCCGCGTCGCTGCCCTGGCCGAGATCGTACTGTTCCCGCTCGTAGTTGTCAATGCGCTTTTGTAAGTTCACACAAGCACACACAAATACACACACACACAAACACACGCACGCGCACACATACACGCACGCGCACACACACACACACGCACGCGCACACACACACACACACGTACGCGCACACACACACACACACACACACACACACACACACACACACACACACACACACACACACACACACACACACACGTAACATATAACCCATATACAACATTTTTACTGTTGAAACTTATGCCACTGTTAACATTTCTCTGTATAAGATTAAATTAAAGATCTTTGACGATTGCTTCTCTCTGGTTCAATAAATTTGTCAATATGCAATCAAACCATTGAGTATAAATAATCTATCCATTTGAATATGATGAAAGAACTCCCGTGCGGGGTTATCTTATACAGATTTATTTTGTAGATATTGGCACTGAGACGGCAGTCTAGACATAAATTTATTACCGTCGTATTGGTTATAAAACATATATATTTTTCTTATCTCGATTAAATGCAAATATCAAATATCTTACGGTGATTCAAAAATGCATAAAACTTCAACAATGCAATTTAATATCAATTGTATATGAATATTTTTAGCGGTTACTCGGGGTTGATGACCCCGTTCGTGTACTACTACTTCGTGACGTGGCGCTACATGTCCCGCCGCAACCCGTACACTCGGAACACGTTCCGCGAGCTACGCGAGGCGGCGGAGCGCACTGCGGCCCGGCCGGCGCTCCCGGGCCCACTGAAGTCCGCCCTGCTGACCGGCGTGCAGCTCGTGTGCCGCCTGGCGCCGCCAGTCGAGCCCGCCCCGCAGTGAGCGAGGGACTCATCACACCCGGTTTTCGATTCCCACAGATAACATATTTCTCACTAGTGTGTGGATACACATATTTTTTTTTTTAGTTAGTAAATTTTTTAGTTAAATATCATTATCGGGTTACAGATTGATGCATTTCGTTCAGACTGCTTTCGTTATTCTTATTAATCTACACTAGTGATCGTCTTTTACTGTCCGGTTTGAGTGAGCGTTACCCGCTCATTTATAATTAACGAAATTTGACATTAAGTAAATGTTAAATGTCACCTGTCAGTGCTCGTGTTTTCAAGTTTGTCTAGGTTGTATGTTCATAATTTTATTAATTAAAGTATTGTTAACGGGACAAATAAGGTATTATATTAAGTTTTAACTTAACTTATAGAAGCGAGCAATTTCGGTCCAATTTAAGTTAGATGTTAGTCATGGATAGTTATTATTGACGTTGAGGCAAATAATAATTTTTACAACATATTTGTCTTTGTATAATTCTATATGTCTCTCTGTCGTCGTCAGTCGTCACAAGGCATTCCTTAAGTGGTAAATTGAGAATCAAATAATATAAGACTATGTACTTTTCTATTACAGCTCATGAATTACATTTTTTGTAATTCGTATTAAGTATCATTGCACGTGGTTTGGGATGAATGTAGCTTGGATTTATAATAAAATGTTGGCAACACTTCGTCTTTTATTTATACTTCTTTCTACATATATCCATTCTATAATAAAAATTGTGATGACTACAAATAAAGCAACAAAAAATACATTATATATTATCTTTTTAAACTTGCAACACTGATGTCAACGCTGGTATCGAAACAGGGAAGTAAATTTTTCACAAAAAGTTTAGGAAGATATTTTATAAACTATCCTCATCTTTGCTATAAATAATATTTAACATTTTAAAATACATCCACACAAACGAACCTCTAAAAATTAAAGTATATATCTAAATCCTTTAATTGAGCGGAGCGCTCTCCTTGAGACTTTTTCACGTTCTTTGTCACGAATAGGCTCAAAAACTACTTGACGGAAAATTATGAAATTTTGCAATCAAAAAGACACACATTAGGTAGCGGTTTAAAAAAAAAATTTTCCTAAAAAAATTTATAAATTTGAAAAAATGTGGAAAAAATGATATCCCATTGAAGTAAATGGGAAACTATGAGTAATTCCACTGGGCCTGTTTCGCTCAATATGCTAACGGCACCTGAAATTTCACGAGCGCAGCGAGTCGAAATTAAGGGTCTGTTGGCGTCCCTAGTATAAGTTTAATATAAACTAATATTGCACTAAATTATCTCTGCCTAGTCCAAAGAGATATAGATAGATAGAATATTTTAAACTAAAAGTAGAAGCATAAGGTACCACTAAATAATTGAAATGGAAACAAAAGCAACCACGTGTTAGTTATTTGGTTGTATAGCAAAAACAAAATAAAGCTTACCAAGATATAAAAGAAAAATTAGTTAAGATGTGTAAAAATCTGGCAAAGTTTCTTTCAATGTATTAGTATGACAACATTAAATTGTGTTGGTAAGTCAAACAGGAATAATATTTTAAAATACTAATCGTCAAAACTTTTGGTATCTTATTCTTCTTTCTCCACTGAAACGGTTAAGATAGACGTCTTTTTTTATTTTGTGGTGCTTTTCAATATATTTTAATATTTTTAGAAAGAAATCCTTATAAATCGATATGGATATTAAAATACACCACTTACAAATTAACCTACAAATTTGAATAAAAATTATCTAATATATCACATGGACAACCAAGTGCTGTCAGAAACGAAGTAAAGTTGTGTGAGAATGAAAACTTGAACAGTGATGATACTCAGTAACTATACAATATTTTTCAAACTGTCTGTGTTTTATATGCCATTATATTTTTAGGTACTTAATACTTTAATCAGTTTGTAGCTTTCGTAATCATTGTTCCATTCGTATAGAATGGAGAAATATAGATATTTTCCAGTCTACTTATTGTTGGGTCGTTAGATATTTTTACGTTTCCCGTAATTTGTTATAAAGCAGTTTTTGCGTGGAGGCAACACATGATTTCAAATTTAAATGTCTTATTACATTAAAAAGGTCAGAATAGTCAGTCCGATAGTAAGCTACTACCGGCTCGGAATGCTGCTCTGCTGCTGCTGAGAAAAGTCGGTCAGAAACTCAACAGATGCTCTTTTCAAATGATTTAACAATGTTTGATGTATATATACGAGTTTTGACGAGTCAACAAACTAATAAAAATCGTGTGTCTGTCACATGTATGTTACATGTGTATTTACATAACTATTTAAATTTTGTCGTATAAATAAATAATATGTTCCTAAATAATTTTGTACCAATTTCTTTAAAAAACTCACGAAATCTCTAGCTTTTAAGTTATAAATACAGCACAGCTCTTCTTATTAAATGAATATACAATTAATTTCGGCAGCACTGCCCCATAATAAAATACCGTAACACAAAATGCTTTGAAAATAACTAAAATAAACGAGTCGAGCCCTATTTAACTCCGTTAATTGTCTTTTTTTGTACTCGTAATTGCAAAGGATTTAAGGGATGGGGGTTCCTCTGGTGCTTTTTATACCTAAGACAATTGTTCAGTCAGTTAATTCTTACACTTCATTGTTAAGGAGCAAGCTAGAATTGTCTTTTTACATTACGAAGTATGAAGTACATGTAGTTTTCTTAGCGTTAAAGACCAAATTATTTATTTAAAACCAATGAAACCGTTGTTTTGATTTATCAGAGGCATTTGATTGCGTAGACTATTAGACATTGCTATGCAAACTTAACCACTATTGTGTGCGTAGTGCTACGCTTGATCTTATTGCCTCATACCTAAATTAAAGAGTCGATACGGTTCATCTAAATAATGCTAAAACGCCTGGTTCTTACCTAAAGATGGGTGTTCCACGAAGATCTAGATAAGATCAAGCGTAGCACTAAGCAATCAAAGGCTTTGGATAAATCAAAACAAACCGGATGCATTCTGCATCTTCTCCCAAGCTTTGTAAATGTGCTTAATCGTGGCAACCTCATGTTGTTGATTTGCTTACAGCGAAACCATATTGTTCCGTATGCATGACTTTATTGCTATCAAAAAATTCGGTCTTTTGTCGGTTTAAAATATTTTTTTCAAAGATTTTACTTAATGTAGGTAAAACAGAGATAAGCCTATCCTGTTATTATATAATTATCATTTTAGGATTTTAGTCTATCTATAAATATAAATATATCAATTTCAAAACAGTTGTTCAAAGTTAATTATAATATATTAAGGATGATTGTAGGGCAATATCATTTATAATAGTGCTAAATAATTTTACTGACATATTAGCTTAAGGGTAAAAAACATAACATGCTTACTTATGTTCACTCCATATCCCTTGCGGGATAGCCAGAGACGACGGAGCGTCAAACGCTACGGTCCCTGCATACCTCTTTCGCCTCGACCACAGACATTAACCTCTTCATACATGCCCTCCGGGGGGTCCTCATGCTTTTTACGTGACCTTCCTCCAGTATCGTAGCTACTGTGTTTTCGTAGGTCACTCGAGGCCTCCCCCTGTCTCTCTTACCGCTCACTTTTCCTTTATAATTTTTTTTTCCATTTTTACTATTCTTTCATCACTCATTCGGTCGATGTGACCAAACCACCTGAGCACTTTCTTTATTCTCACCGTGACATCTTCGCTAGTACCTGCCATTCTGTGGATCTCTTCATTACGGATTCGGTCAGCTAAACTGACTCCGCATATTCGGCGAAGAGATCGCATTTCTACAGCATTCATCTTCTGTGTTACCCACGTTTGGCTGCCGTATAATAGTGTCGGTAGCAAAACTGCATTGTGTACAGCCAAACGTGCAGCTATGATGACGTTTCGCCGTCTCAACAATGCTCCGATAACTCTGTTACCGGCAGCAATACGCCTTTCCACATATATTTCGTATCTACCGTCTCTGCTAAACATACTTCTCAAATACACCACTTCATTCACTTGTTCTATTATCTTACCATTCACGTTGATCTTGCATTCTGTTCTTTCTTCATTTCTTCAAATATCAGAACCTTCGTCTGATCTGCATTCAGGTTTAGACCATTATTTTCACACCCATCTTTCAGAGTGGTGACCAATGCCTGTAAATCGCATTCTGATGATGCAATGAGCACTGCATCATCTGCATATAACAAGCTGTTGACCTTAAGTTCACCTACTTTCACTCCCATGTCACTGTCTTTCACGCCTTGGAGACAACTATCCAAATACAAATTGAACAAGCAAGCTGACATAGCGCAACCTTGCTTAACACCCGATTGGATGTCCAACCAGGGCGACATGTCAGCTCCTACTCGCACACAGGCTGAGTGATCTCTGTAAAGAGACTTTACAGCCTATAGCAAGGGTCCACTCACATTGTATTGAACATAACATGCAAATAATGATTAACGACATATCCTGTTTTTTTTCTAAGAATGACTGTTTAAAACTAAATGTTTTTGTAAAAAATAAGGAAATCAGAATAGAAATTTAAAAAAGGAACTATAGTGTTTGATGGAAGAAATCTGTAGATATGTATCTACTAATTAATGTTGAACAAATAAAAAGTCAGTGATAGATGTTATATATATATTAGTCTAGAGCTAGACGGGCGCGGGGGTGGGCGCGGGGGCGGGCACGGGCGCGAGCGAGCGCACGTCCGAGGTGGGCTCGAGCGGCGCGGGCTCGTCCTTGGGCTCCGTCACCAGGATGTGGTCCGGCTGGGGCTTCTTCGGGCCGTTCTTGCCTTGTTGGTCCCATGGCAACATGATCTTTACCTGTAACATTAATTAAGATATATTATTTATTTAAATTCTTTATTGGAAAAGGTACAAAGGGTGGCCTTAAGACTTAACCATTTTCTACCAGCCAAAATGTGCAAGAAAATACATATAAAGGTAGAGTGCAAAAAAAATAGTTAGATATTGATATATAAAAATACCTGGATTGTGTAGTTTTACCCTACATACACTTTTTTTGGGATTTAAATTCTATTAATAATAATTTGATATTTAATTTCTATTACTGACAAAATTAATAACTATTTTAATTACTATTGTTACTTATATATTGTTTTTTTTATTAATAAAAACCCTGCCAAATAAGATGGGATTACTTAATTTAAAAAAAATAATAATATTCTCATCCAATTTTCATCTACATAATATGGGAATATTTAACAATAATTCTAAATTAGTTTTTTTTATGAATTCATTTATAGTATAACTACATTTAACATTATTATTTTTAACAGAATTGGATATAGTCTTCTTTTTACCAAAAGCTATTTGTAAATATTAAATTACATGTCCAGCTTGCACCGACAAGAGCTCATACAGACAAACCCTCCAATAAACAAGCTGTTTAATTTACCACAAAAATTAGGTTGTACACAATTAAAATGCGTACAACCCCTGATTTTGTGGAATATTATTATATTATTTGTATACTACAACAGACCACTTCCAATTGGTTAAGAATTTTTAAATTATGTTAAAGATACAACAATAGTACAGTGCAACCTCGATATAAACATTCTGAAGGAAATTGAAAAAATATATGTGTCTTTTGCATATTGAGCCAAGCGAGCCCAGTGTAATGACTCATTGTTTTGGAAAATGTCAGTAATTTTTCGTACGTTTTTTTTTCCTATTGACTTCAATGGGATATCCGTTTTTTTGGAGATTATTCTTTAACAACATGACATTTTTAAATTGTGTTTTTTTTAAACCATCACCTAATGTGTGTCTTTTTGATTATATAATTTCATAATTTTTTCAGCCTATTTGTGACAAAGAATGTGAAACGTCTCCAGTAGAGCACTCTGCTAGTTTCACTCAAAATATTGATAATCTCAATTTCATATAGATACTAAACTGCTTTATCTGTAATAGCAAACTATTTTCACTAATAATAAACAAAATATATTTTAATAAAAACATTGTATTTTTTATTTTAAAATAATTAGTACACTTGTCTGTCGCAAAATAGGTCTAATCCTGTTGAGAATTATTTGTATTAATATGTTATGTTAACCCATTAGAAGTCACCGTACTCATTTGAGTACAGCTATATTTTTAGGCATATATTCCAGAACTCTTAAGTGTGCGTGGGGTACTTCATTATTTTACTTAATTATAAGGTCCTTTAAGTGTATTCATAAATAATAAGTGGATAGTGCGACATTTTTATTTTAAAAGTGTCGGTTAAAGTTGTGTTGCGGAAACGTCATCGAGGTAAGTACATTATTTTAGATTTTTTAAAGTAATTAGTGTTTCTAAGTGTTTTATTTCGATTTATTTCGCTAGATTAGATGTAAAGGAAAGATATTAGAAACTGTTAAATTAATTACATATTACTAAAATAAAACTAGAATCTTGTAAATGTAACTGTACTCAGTTGAGTACACTGACAACATACGTAACCAAAATAACAGTTTTTTCTTTCAGATACTTTGCAATGAAGAAACAGCGATTTACAGCTCAAAATAGTTACCATAGGTTTCAGGAAGCTATCGAAGGTGTGTTACAGGATATTGAAGATGATGAACCTGACCTGGGTATCATACCACCTGATTCAAGTAGATTGACTGATGAAAAGGAGGGTGCCGACGAGGATATGGCGGCGTGTCCCATACCGCAAAAAGTACCTGGTACTACTGAGATAATTAGGCATCGAGAGGATAATGGTAGCGAGGAATCTACGCACAGTGTCAGTGATGATGCTACCCGCCAATCTTCTTTGAATCCGAATCCAAACTGGTGCAAATGTACCCCTTCATATTCTTTGACTTTTCAGAGTTCAACTGAAGTCTCTGATAAGAAAAGTGCTATTGATGAACAACTAAAGGGCCTTAACCCTGTACAAATACTTGAAAACGTAATGGATATGATAATATCTAATAGCAAACTATATGCTAACCAAAACAATAGATACGAGTTTCAGCTAGATTCCACTGACATGACAATTTTCTTTTGGGATTTTGATTATTTCTGGCTACCATAAGCTTCCTCGAGAACCAATGTACTGTTCGTTAGATGAAGACATACCACGTTTGTTCTAAACTTATAATAAAAATATGGGAGATGTTGATGAACTTGACCAGTCTGTCTTATTATATAGAATTGGTGTTCACGGAACAATAGGTGGTGGTGGGTTATATTTACATATATGATAGATATGGCTGTTTCTGATGCCCGGCACTTACATGTAATGTGCAATAATAATCCTATGGATCAGCTCATGTTCCGACGTCACATTGGACGACGTCACATTGGTCGACGACGACAGGGTGAACAAAGAAAATCAAGGCAAGGTGCATAAATTGTCGAAGGCCTACGTCAAGATGGAGTTGGATATTATCCCAACAAAATTAATAAACAGCTGCGGTGTGTAGTTTGCAGTTCTAGAGTGCTTTGGCAATGTAAGAAATGCCTGAAAACACTTTGTGTTAAAAAAGCGTGGTTGGATAATTTTCATACTTAGGCGGTCAGTGTACTCAATTGAGTACACCCCTATATTTTCGTGAAAAACAAAATTTTTCTTATTTTTTTTAATTAATATTTTCTTTTTTACTTACTTTAATATAAAAATAACAAAAAATCGAAAATAATATTTGTAGTTTTCATTTGACCTTTAATGGGTTAAGGTATATTTTGTATGAATTCTTGTTGGCAGTTCTTGGGGATTTCGTTAAATTGAGAAAATTGTTATATTGATGTTTTTTATATTAAGGTTTCACTGTAATAATCTTGTTCCTGTGATACTTTTTTTAAATGCCACATACCTTGATACCAAGCACTCCTTGTCTCAACAGTACGTGTCTGGTGGCAGTATTGACATAGTCATTGCAGGGGTCTCCGGAGTGGATCATGAGTCCATCTACAAACTTCATAGACTTGGCTCTCTGACCCCTCAACTTGCCAGATACAACAACTTCACATCCCCGGGCACCAGACTCCATGATGAACCTGAGTACACCATAACAAGCACGACGCACTGCCAATCCTAAAAATAACAATTGTCTTAGACTGGGAATCATTGTTGTTTCACATGTGACATGTGAAGTTTCATTTATTAAATAAAATTCATATATGGAGAAAGTTTTTTATAAAGAATTCACATTGAAAATAGATTTTTTATCTTATATTGTAGAAGCAAACACAAAATAATTCAATACCACAAACCTCCAATGAGTTTGTAACGAAGAGACTCAGCTTGAGCGATGGCGCAGAGACCGCGAGTTGCGACCTTCTCGGCGTAAAGCTCAACCGACTGCTCAGGAATATTGAACCTCTTTTGTACAACGGAGGTTAGTTCGCGAATTCTGCGACCCTTCTCTCCCAATACGCTTTGTGTCCTGGTGGCCATAATGATGATTTCTGAACGAGTGGGGGTAACGCGTACCTCCACACCGGAGTACCCATCTTCAGCAAGTTCCCGGGTAAGGAACTCGTTTAATTCGGCTTTGAAAACTCCGTCACCGACGAACTGCAAAATACACCGAGAGGTTATGTTTTGAATATTACATTTAAAGCACTCTCATGTTTTAGACACTATTAATACAATAACGAGGACGGATGATATTAGTTTCTGCAAGTTATTTAATGTAAATAGTATCGTGTAAACCACTGTTTGTTGAACACAATATAACACATCCACTAACATCACAGGTTACACTGCAATAATTTGTACAATAACCATTTTTTCAAATACAAATAACTTGAGACTAAAGAGTAATAATTATATTTTGTCAGTATATTGACGAAATTTTAACATACTTTTCGCTTTTTGGAAATGTTGTTCACCGCCATGATTGCAAAAGGAGCGGAGAAACTTAGAAAGACAGGAACCAGAAAAGCAAATGTCAAAGTCAGTTTATTGGAATCGTTCTGAAACTGGAAATATAAAATAAAATAAAATATTTAAATAATAATAAATATATTATATTAATATTTATATATTATACGATATTAATATATTATATTATACGTTAAAAAAGACTCTTCGTAAAAGCATGATATTTTATATAGGTACATAATTATTAATTTTGATCTCTTTATCCAGTTAGTCTAAATATAGTTTTTTAAATTAAAGAGGGAAAATGTTTATAGTATAGTGTTATTTACTTATATAAAGACATATAATAATTATATAATCGGGTGAGAATTGGAACAGTCCGCGTAACACTCCTAAAGTCAGAATAAGAAAACCCAAGTTAGTAGTCCTTCACTCCGATGCAATCACGTTAGGAAATGTGATACGCGATGGCAGCACACGACCCTATACGACAATCACATACACACAGCATCTTCGCCGGCGAAGACCGGGATCCTACTTCTGCACGTCGCTCCGGTGTTCTCCCGTCAGAGTACGTAAGCATCAAGTCATTACCCATCTCCTATTACCCGCTACCCAACCAACCGTGAGCCGTGATCCGAGTCTCACATGATCCTTCTTTGGACGTACGTTCTCTTGCGGGCCCATCAGGCTTCCTTTTGAAGGGTAGGTCTCACCACTCCACCACTCTCCCGGTAACGTTATCCGGTATATCTATTGATATCGATACCACAGCCAAAAAAAAAAATAGGATGTTACTAACTTTTTTTCATCTACTAACTTAAAGTCTTCTTTAAATATAAAATGAAAGAATACAACGATATCTAAATTGCCACCACAAAAAGTTTATTATAACAATTGGAGCTCTTGGCTATGTTAAGTTCTAAAATTTTATGTTTCTGGTATTTCACGACACTCGCATCTGGTCTTATATTTAAGTAATGTTACTGAAAGTTTTTATAAATTATTTATTCAATTTATTTTAAAATTGTTCGTCGTGTGTCTGGTACATGGTATATTTCGTCTGTATGTCATAGAACGGAGAAGACATGAAGGAGATTGTTCAATCGATGAACTGGTTGAAGGAGTTCTTTGTCAGTTATTGGTTAATAAACAAGTGCCAATCGGTCAAGTGCCAAGCGCAATGTATGGTCTGTAGATAGATAGATAGACAGATATTTAACTATACTAACGAAAGTCTTGTAGATCTTTTTAAGATATTCAATTCTATAGTATACTAGAATCCGCCAACCGTGCGCGGCGGGTGTTGAGCTGAGCTCCTCTCCTTTCTTCTTTTCTTTGTAACTTTTGAATGGCTAAATATTTTTTCAATCTGTTTCCGCTATAACATCCGCGTTCGGCTCAAACATACATAAGAAAATTTTTAGCTAATTATCTCGTATCATTCTGGAGACCACTAAACACAAAAAAGGTCTCCCAAACGGTTAAGAGTCCCAATTATTTAGATCAATCTTCTGAAATTAGCAATCTTTATTGAGCGAAGCGAACGAAGTGAGCGGAGCGTTTTACTGGAGACTTTTTACATTCTTTGTCACGAATTGGCTCGAAAACTACTAAACGGAAAATTATGAAACTTTGCAATCAAAAAGACACACATTAGGTGATGGTTCTTATAAAAAAAAATTTGAAAAATGTCCGCAAAAAAAAAAAAAATTTTTTAATATCATGTCAAAAAACTGATATCCCATTGAAGTAAATGGGAAACGATGAGTCAATACACTGGGCTCGCTTCGCTCAATATGCAAACGGCACCTAAGATTTCGCGAGCGCAGCGAGTCGAAATTGAGGGTTTGTTGGCGCCCCTAGTTTTAAACTATCACAACAGTAAACTTGTAAAGCTTACTGTTGTGATAGTTTTCTTTTTAAATCCGTTATATGTACTACTATCGTGAACTTTTTCACACCTCCAAAGTCAACCATTTTGCTGGCAGGGGATGACGACACTTGAATGTAACAAAATAATTCACTTTAAGTTTAATATTTCACAAACGAATCTCTTAATCGAAAACTGGTTTTGCAAATTGACAAAATTTTTTATATACCGGTATAACGTTGCCCAAATCAGGGTATTTGTGAAATAAAAAATACATACAAAAAAAAAAAATCATTTGACAAACTTAAGGAATATGCAAGTTCACTTATATTTATAGAAGTTACTGTATGTGTGACAAGCAATATAGAATTGAAATGCCGCTCATCTCTGAAGATATTAGTTAGATTTAAGAAATTTTATTTACATTGGAAATATCAGACATACATATTAGTAAAATTGTGTATGAAATAATGAAGCGTTAGTTTGTTTTGAAATTCTGAATCACTGATAAAACCTGATGTACCTGTACCTCATGCATTCCTGACTATTGGACAGATAGTTTGTATACTAGCCTATCGTGATGATAAGACGAACTTCATCTTCTCGTCTGTGAAGCCGTCCAATAAAAATAATAGATAAAAAATTTAAGACATACATCTATAAATTATGTTTTAACATTTATGATTATTTGCGTCGGTGAAAACTTACACTTAGTGATATGCACAATTGTGAGCATGTGTATTTAATATTTATCTGATGGAGATAGGGGAAGACATAATCTTGAATTAGTCTTTGTACTTTGAAACGATGTTAAAATAAAATAGTTTTTAATACAAATAGGATGCAGTTTGAATATAAAATACTTAATTTCTTTTTTGTAATTTTTAAGCACGTCTGCTAACCAGACTTTGTTATTGTCGATAAGTTTGTATGTACTCACATGTAGCAAAACTATATTGTTCCATTTTTAAATTGCTTACAAATGATAGTGAGAATAGAGAGTGATTATAAACGAGAAAGTTTGTTTTCAGAAGTTATGACCTATTTATTACAAGGGCTTTTATATGTAGATAAAGAGAGACCCATTTGATTAATAAATTAATTATTTATCTCTGCCAATGTTGAATACAGAATAATTATGAAATTAACTTTTTATTTATTCCACGCTCATTTTTTAATGCATTTAAGTACATCAGCCAGTAATTATTAATTAAAAAAAGTCTTTAATTATTTATTCAATGCAATTTATTACTTACGATTTTTTCAATACATACAAACGCACCATATACTTAGCATAACAATGCATTACAGACATTCGTCCAAATACTAAATTAATATAATTATTTTTGAGTTATAATATTAACATATTGCAAATCAAACATACATATCATAATTATTTGCTTAAGTGTTTAAGATATTCCGAATTATACATTATGTGATTTTCAAAAGCATGTGCAAAAAAAACAAGTTATTTAAATAATGTTTTTAGAACATTTGCGTTTGGTTTAGCTCTAAGTATTCTACATACATAATTTAAAAAATAACATTTTTACATACTTTCATTTAACAACATAATTTCAATTACAACTTCAACAAATATTCATTAGCACAAATGATTACTTAACTATATCTGGGGTGACCAGAATTACAATAAAACAAATGTTAGCAGAATACTATAAAATAAAGACACTTTTAACAACCTTCACAATTTCGGTCAGTTTATCTAAACTCGGTAGCATCTACAACTATAAATTATCCTAGGCTATGATTGACTACACGTTCAACAAGTTTACATCATTAACCTAAACTGAATATATGAAATGACAAAGGCAATCCATACAAAATCTCATGTAATTGTCTCTATGAGAATGATAGACTAGCATATTTTAATATTACGTACGCATGACAAGCGAGCTTAAGTTTCCGAACGTTACATCCTGCGCGGGACGCTGTCATTCGTCCCAAGCAACAACTGTTAACTGTCAATCTATAATAATGAATTATCTACCTATCGCTTTCCTTCATAAAGACTCATTACATTTTCCTAAATTCCCATAGAAGCATTTATTAAGAAGCGAAAATCGTTTCTTCTTTAGTATGTAAAGTGAAGACTTCGAACATTGTTACTTGTGGGTGCCATTGGTGAAAATCTTTTTATTACAATAACCTAAATTATTTATTACATTTCACCTTTTAAGTTATACAATTTTAAATATAGAAACGGAATTTGAAAGTGTGACAAAAACCAGTGATATTATACTTATTATTTCCTCTTCTTATCACGACTATAATTTTTGCTGAAGCAAGAATTACTAAATTTAGAAATATGTAATTAGCCTTTAAGTTCGTAAATCGCAGGAGTTATTCTTGCCGCTAAACGGACAAGACAGTAAAAATATAAATATACAAGTGACCTTATGATATAAAATGCTTAATTTCTAAGTCAACATTAATTTCTTATTATACCTTATATTAATGGACAGATTTGCGTGTAGCGTGTTGTTTGCGTGCTGCGGGTGTACTTGAGTTGTATAAGGGAATGTTATGACTTAATTTTATTTTCGTTTCTATATAAAATCATTACATTATATCTATCTTAAAATATACCGAACTAGAAAAATGTTACCTAAGTGAATTCTAAATCGTATTTTTTTGTGGCAATGGTTAGAAGCGTTGTAGAAGTTATAAGATGAAAGGTTTAATAAAATATGAAATTTGAACACATGAGATGCCCTAGAAAAGTTGCCAAAATTTAAAAAAGGTTTACGCATTAAGTATTGATTTTGTATTGATCTTCTATTAGTTTATGACATGGAAAATTGAGAAGTTACGGAAATAAGATGTCTAGTGAAAATTAATATATTAGCTATCATAAGAACATTATTATAACTATATAGACACGAGCACTGTGGCAAATGCCAGGCTCTTCTAGAGTAGACACTACAGTGGGACGTGAGACAAGGGTTCAAGGATTATTTGTACAATTTTCTAGAAGATACTACAAGAATTTGTAACTAGAATTTGCTAGAAAGGATCTTAATACCTTAGCCTAAAGTAGCATAGACTTGGGAATAAAGGCAGAGCAGTAAATTTACTATTTTATAACCAATGTGTCTGTAATTTACAATAGTTTTGGCACAGATATCAGAAGATATATTATTTCTAGTGTGCATTTAAAGCCTAAATCACAGAACGGAAGGAGCGGTGCCGGTGTGGATGCAAAAATATAGTATTTAATTGATTTTTTTTACAATAAATACAATCGCATAGAAAACTAGTCTGGTGTCTTCCCAGCCGTGACACAATCATTAGCCCTAAATATTACCTACACCTATGTTATTGACATTTTTTAATTAGCGAATAATAATAGCATTTTTCCTATCCTTAACACGAATGCACATTTTCGCTATACAAAAACAAGGTATGTATAAAAAAAAGGAAAACAGAAAAAAAATACAACATAAGTCAATATGACCATTTAATAAAATAAAAAAAGAAAAAACATTACAACAATAATTTCCATAAGTACTAGAGACCCTCCACCGATATAGAAAAACCTAGAAGTGACCGGGAATTAATGAAAAAAATAATACTTTGACAGGACAGATAAAAAATAAATCAAATCGATTAAATACGTTCAATAAATATAAATACATTATTGCACATTAAATTAAGTACAAAACCTCGAGTAAAATATATTAATGGACGTCAGATAAATCAATCTACTTAAATATATATAAATTATTATTCAATACAATATACGCAGTCAAAATTCTTTCCTATGGCACTAATAAAATAATATTGATACTAGAAACAATTAATTTTATACAAATAAAATTTAAAACAATATTGGAATGTTACAATGTAAAATTATTTTACTTATACTACATACAAACCCGCCCGCGACGGTACCATTAGATGCTAACATATTTAACATTCATTAAGTCTAATTTTTAACTATATTTGCACAGTTCTTTATGAAAATCTTTAACCGTAGCCGAAACTTACCTCATGTATGACGTTTGAAAAACTATAACTAGAAATGGCATCAAACGAATTAATAAAATGTGTCTGCGGAGGCTTCAATATAGTGCAGTGTACGTGAACGCGTCAGCAAACAAAAATAAATTAAACAAATATTCTCAAACGGCAAAGTTCACACTAGCCACGACTAACTCTCAACAGTATAACTTACTGTCATAACAATAATTGCCATTCAAGAAATTTTGCATCATAAGAACTTAAAAAGACGTGTAGCGATACGCAAAATTAGTTCACGCACGAAAGCCATAACACTCAAAACGGCGTGTGTTATTATATTATATAGGCGCTGTCACATTTGGATAAATAAAAAACCTAACTCTCATCTAATATCGCTGCTGGTACTCGTGGTGCCATCTGTTGAAGTCTATGTGGAACACTACGAGGGAGCCATTTTCTAGACCGGCCAAGAGGAACCTGAAACAATAATATAAATACATTAATGGTGGAATATATCCTTCGTTTGTGTGAGCATGCGTGTCTGTGTGCCCGTGTGTGTATGCCTACCGCTGATCGTGTGAGAGCGCGAGGCTGGTGACGGGTGCTCCTGCGGGCGGGAAGGCGTAGAGTGGTGCCAGCGTGAAGGCGCGCCACACCTCCACTACGCCCGCGTCCCCGCCGCACACGAGGTACTCGCCGCAGCGAGACAGCACCAGGCACTGTGTAACGACAAGAGTTAACGGACAACCGTTTGCTTTTACGGTATCGTGTGGCAAATGGGTCACTGCACCGCTCGATAGGGAGTTCTATCGTTGGCAGTAAAAAGAAAGAAAGACATGAAGGAATTCGGTTTGGTCGTAGGAAATAAATACCAAAGATGTAATTCCGAACCTGGAAGTTGTCGTTGTGAGTCTCGTGTCGCAGGCGACGGCCGTTGAGCGTGAAGGCCGCCAGGTGGCCCCGCTCGTACGCCACCACGACCACGCCCTCCCGGGAGAGCGCCAGCTGCTGCGGGCCCAGCGCGTCGCGCGCCCTCAGCGAGCGGAGCAACTCGCCGAACGTCGTATGAATCAACACTGGACCATCTGGGGGAAGGATATGGTTTATACAGGATGAGTCACGAATAATAATAGGCTCAAAGTTTCAGAAAATTTTGTCTGTTTTTTCAATCACAAATTACTAGATTTATTGTTTTAAGGTACGATTACATTCTAGATAAATTCTAAACTACTCATAAATATGTTGCTCACTGATGGAGGAGGATATGACGAGTCCCAGCTCGGCGGATACGAGTACTCCGTTGAGAGGCGCGTCGTGGCCCGTGAGTGACACGCGCGGCGCCGGCGTCTCACCTTCGCCAACGATGCCACCGTGACGAGCCGACCTGAATGGACACACAGATATACAGCTGTAGATTGTAGAGTGAGACGAAGCGACGGATATCTCTTTTCTAAAGGCCGAACTCGACCTGTAGAAAAGCTATGATAGAAAAGGATAAAGGGAATTTTCGAAAGTAAACTATTGACGGTGCGATCGCTTTTTTCTAAGGTTTCGTATATGACACGATACTAGACGACCGGATAGCGACGCTCAGTAAATTATCTCAATCAATATATCGGACGAATAGCAAAATCAATCTATTAATAATATCTACGGAATTAAAGTCAACATCTAAGAGTATTATTACTACGCGTTCTACAAAAATAATCATTGGCATTAATAAGTGTAAATTCAATTTTTAGTCGTAAAATGTAGGATCGAAATCGATTATTAATTTCGATCGTTTAATTTGGAACTTGTAGGTTATAAGACACCCGGTTGTTATTTATTCCATGACGGTTATCACTTGTGTGTGCTATATTTATTGGCCTGTGAAGGTTGTCAGTCGTGTCCTCCGTGTATATCAGTCGTGTCCTCCGTGTATATCAGTCGTGTCCTCCGTGTATGTCAGTCGTGCCCGTCGTGAATGTCAAACGTGTCCTCTGTGTATCTCAGTCGTGTCCTCCGTGTATGTCACTCTGAGTGTCCTCACCAGTGCCACAGTAGTACGGTGCAGTCCTCTGAGCCGGACGCGATGTAGCAGTCGGAAGTGATGTTGCACTCCGAGCGAGACACGCACGTCACCACGCCGTAGTGACCGAATATAATTTGTACTATTTTAGCTGTAATCAGGGTATTCTCATGTAATTTATGTTTAACTCGATTTAGGATATAATAATGAATAAAATATGAATATATTATGGTATATATATTGAATTTACCTGTTTCCGTCGAAAACACTCTAAAGCTGTTATCCCAAAAGCCGGCGGCTATTAGAAACCGCGAGTCGACGGTGGTGACGAAGCAGTTGCTCCTCGCCTTCACGCGCTGCGAGAAGTTGTCGCCCAACTGCCGCCGCGATAGTGCCTGCGCACCTCCGGCCGCTGGAAATATGATTAAAAATATTTAAGTATTTTTTTTACTATAAAAGCGTTTCAATCGGATCCTACCAGCCCGATAACATAATAGTTTGCTGTTTTGAATCTTCTTAGTCTTTATAATATATGTGTTAAATAATGGCTTTAAACTATTATGATTTATTATACCTTTTTATGACCCGGTATATAATTTAGAATGTGGTGTGTGGTGTGTATATGTATGTGTGCACGTGTGTGCGTGTGCGTGTCTCACCCCACACTGGGTCCATGACGAGTGGATGGTGCGGCGGCGGGTGGTCGCTGTGCCTGGCGGGCGCCGCGTGGGCGCAGCCCCCGCCCGCCCAGCGGTGCGCCGCGAACGCACGCGCGGCAGACACCTGCGGGGAGGAGATCAAGTTGCGACTATCATTTGAGATGAATTAGAAACTAACCAACGGCCCTTAGAAAGTTGTAGTTCAATTAGTGTCTAATTTCGTTTAAACTATTAAAATGGTTAAAATTAGATTACCGCTACTGGTGGGCTCAAAATCGACCATAGAATCTGGGTACTTACCTACCTACTGGATAGGAGGACCACGAGTGTCGTTCGAAAAAAAATATTTAAAATCGCCGATCGCAATCGAGAACAAAAATTATTGAACGGTACTGTGTATACTTTAAATAAGGAGCGTATCTAATCTATTTAAAAATGAATACTATTTATTTATTAGCAGCATGATTATCTATAAGAGTATACACACCGTGACGGCGGCCGGCATCGCCAGCTGTGGATAGGTATTAGCCGAGACATGGACGACCGCAGCGTTGGAGGGTAGCTTCAGTCTCAAACATACGTCATCTGGGGCTGAAATAGAAAAATATAAAACGACTATTAAAAACGTATACTATTAAGCATTCTCCTAATATAAACAAATATATTTAATTTGACTAGGAATATTTTGAATCACAGACAGCAGTTCGCGATGAAATCTGTCCCAGCTGTACCGTTCTGTGTCGTAGTGTAGTGTAAAGTAATGTATTGTAATGTATTACGTACCGGCGGCGAACATGAGCGGTGCGAGGTGCATGGTGGATGCGCGCGGTGGGTGCGGTTCCGCGAGCAGCTGCGCCGGCGTCTGCCCGAAGCTCCGGATCTGGTCCTCGACGGCCGTGCGTGTGAGAGCGTCCGGGATGTGCTCGACGCGCGCGCCGCCCTCGTACGTGAGATAATAGAACACGTTGGTTGCACGGACGGCTTCGGGACCTGCGAGAGGAATGTTTGCGTTTATTTATATTGGAACGACGGCATTGACATTCCAAACTGCACTCGAGAGGACTGAGTGTGCACACTTACCTCTCTGTTTATATCCGAATATTAAATCGATCCACTGGTGTAACTGACAGCTAACAAACTCGGATTCTAGGGCCATTCTATTAATCCTCACGAATTCTTCGGCGGAAGACGCCCAAGGAGGAAGTAGTACATCACCGTTGGGGGATTCAGAAATACCAAGTTTGTATCCGGAACTGTTCACTAGCATTTCCGGTAAAAAGAATAATTCCGGGATAAGCTCCTGTGAAGGAAAAGTTACATCTTATTACATTTCAATAAATAAAAAGTCTGATACAATGCCAATAGAAATAATCATTATAAGTATAAAATATACCCAAACTTCGTTTTTTTATGAGTACATAACATAGACATATTAAAAATAATCCTCAAACCTTAACATCCGAGGTGTCCCTCTGGCAGTTCTTCCAGGAGAGCGCGATGGATGAGAACAATCTATTGGGATGGTCAAACTTGCCGCCGTGGAGCGCCAGGAACATCGTCGTCATCGGTTCCTGATAAAATGTCATAGTTTATAATAAACCTAATATTCTAATTATCGCCGGTAAATTATTATAACTAAAAAAGATCATCATATGTATATGTTACAATGTTACTAATGCAAGAGCGAATAAAAGAAAAGAACACAACAAAGACTATTCTATTTTCATTATATTCAAATATGTTAACACTTTTACTTTCGCCGTCACATCTAATATACGGGCTGCGCGTACGCATCTGTCCGGGCGCGTCGTCTCTCGCCGCGCGATTGTTTTGACGTTGCAAGAGTCACGTCGAATCAATGTAATTGTAATTCACTATGATAGCTGCTCCCTACAAGTTATGCTTTGAAAGGAAATCAACTTATACTTTGAAATGAAATATATACAAATACATATTATCGTATTTTTAGATTTATATAAACGGAAATTATCAAAGAACTTTGAAGAAGTGACAACAAAACTAAATAGTAAAAAACATACACAAAGATCGTATTTGTATATCATAATAATTATACAACTCGTACGGAATAGGAAAACGAACCCAACTTCTTCCCCTCTTCAAATTCCATACACAAATCTGTATATGAAAATAAATAAACAAAATGTTTATGAAATATTTAATTGAACACAGCTATTAAAATTAAATAGGACCATATTTAAGGGTAAATCTCGAAGGGCCAATATATCACTGCACTTTTTTGTAAGAGCTCGGTGTGAAAATGAACGAATGTTGGTCGTCGGTCGTAAATCATGCGCGCCCGGGTCATACTTCATTACGCTTTTAATTTTACGACGCACGCACTGCGTGGCGTGGCCGCGGTGATAGCGGGTTACAGTCGCATTGAATGAAATTTAAGCTATCATACTAAAAATAGATTATAATACAATTTAAGAAAATATTAGTGTAGCAAAGATATTTATTAAGAAATTTTTATGCATTTTTTACTATGATCTTGGTCAATAAAAAAAATGTTTTGGCATATTTATAATAAAAATAGTAATTAGTCTGCTCAAGACAAAATCATATATGTCATACATAAGCTAAGCAATTTGAAATATATTGGATAATCTAATAATTTTATAATCCAGAGGTAGGATTGAATAACATCCATTCACTTAATGTATAGTTTCAAAAATTTCAAAATTAAAAAACAAAATTATTAATTATCAAACCAGTTAGTTAATCGGGTTTGTAAGAAGAGTAAAATGGTCGTCAGAGAGAGAGAGGTAAGAGTCTTATAAGTAATAACGGCTGGTATTGTATCCAAAAGTGTCAGAGAGAGATCTGATATAACTTGCATATGATAGTGGCGTCGCCTTGCTTGTCGTATTCAAATTTAAAATATCTTTATTTATCATCAATTATTACATTAAAAAGGTCAGTATAGTCAGTCCGTGAGTAAGCTACCATCGGCTTTGAATACTGCTCTGCTGAGAAGAGCCGGCCAGAAACTCAGCAAGTGTTCTTTTAAAAGAAATTTAACGTTGTTGTTGTTGTTCAAAACTGCTAGCAATAAAAAAGATAAAATAATTGGAAAATGAAATAAAATAATAAACAAGCTTGATAACTGATAAGTAAATAGGTCGTCAGTCGTTGTTGTTAATAGAAAACTTTTCTAAATTACTTGTATCGTAATATAAAAAAAATAAAACACACAATTTTCGTTCGTTTAGAAAAAGCAAGTAAAGAAACTGTGCGTAATTAAAAACCTTATTTTCTCATATACTAACTGTTACCCGCGATTCGGACTACGTGTGATGGAAATGGCGCTGGTATATAGGTATTTGGTTCGAAAATCTTTATTAAGAGATTGAGAGGAAGAGTTTTATAATTTTATATATATTTTAGTGGGAAACCCTTAACATTTTTATTATAAAACAACGCTTGGTGATATTGCTTGTATAATTTTCGTGTTTGCTGTATAGCCTTCCTCAATAAATTACGCTTGTTTATATAATGGAGCAAATAATAATACATTGTCATATTACAAGAAGAAATTAATAAAACCGGTTAGACATTGCGACGGATTTAATCGACTAACATAGTAATGTAAATATGAGAAGATATAATAAAAACAATCAAATACATACTACACATTCTTATTTTGATATTTTTATTTTAATATTAAAAAGATTAAATGATTGATTGACTGATTCTATCTTTGACTGCTGAATGACAAGTTGTTTGATTCTCACATGGAACACAGCTTTATACGATTCAAACATTGTTTTGACGAGTATGGATCTACATTTACAGACATTCTCAAATTTTTAGAAAAGTCTAGTGTGCTCTGTAGTTATATTTTAATAATGGTGTTAATTATTGAGCTGAGCGTAAGCGAAGCTCTTAACCGTTTGGGAGACCTTGTTTTGTGTTTAGTTGTCTCCAGAATGCGACGAGATAATTAGCTAAAAATTTTCTTATGTACCTTTGAGCTGAACGCGGATGTTATAGCGAAAACAGATTGAAAAAATGTTTAGCCATTCAAAAGTTATCAAGAAAAGAAGAAAGGAGAGGGGCTCAGCTCAACACCCGCCGCGTACTGTTGGCGTATCCTAGTATAAATATACACATCTTTACACTTGATTTGAATCTTTATTCAGTTCGTCAATTAAATTCATTGACTATCTATAAATCTTCTTATTCCAATATAGGTAACAAGTTAGACATTCTTGAAGTTGTAGATCTAGGTATAATAAAAGAAGATGTAATTATCTAAGCGTAGACAAACATAAGTGATACTACTTTAATAATTATTTTACGGACACTAAAATTGTCTGTTGACAGGTAATTTTAATTGTCATAAAAATACCACCTAATGACAATAATTCACCATAATAATTTAAATACTGTGGTAAAATTACCTGAGTAACAATCTCATTCTGTAATATTTTAATATAAGTGTTTCTTTTTTTTTTTTATCAAAAAATGGCTTTTAAAAACGAATGTACAATTTAAATAAATATAGTAATTATTATTTAAATTTTACAACTTAATTATATTTTTACAATATAAAGTTAACTCACAAAAGGTCAAGCATCTGCCTGTTTACGTATGTATAAATTTATGTAACATTTATTCCTAATTTAAATGCTACCCGCCGTAAGTGCGACCCCACCCCGCTCAGTCACCGTAATGGCGCATCGGGAGTGCTTTATTAAGGCATTCACATTTCTAAATCTGTGTGAATTATCCTTAAATAAACATCACAAAAGAAAACATTTGAAATGAGTAAGTAATAAACACATTTACTTATTTAAAGTGTGTCTTAACTCGTGTAGAGTTGTTATCGCGTCGCTTATAACTAACAATACTATCGATATAATTATTGTTACCTTAAGAGTAGTAATTAAATACTTATTTAAAAGGAAATTGTCCGTAATCAAACGGTAGGTAATGAGTTTTATGTAACATAAAAGTTGCAATAATGAAAACGAATGTAGGTACTCAATACAAGCGGCGATTAGACGTGACAAGGACTTTTTAAAGATAATTTAACTATCTAAAACTAAACAAGTAATGTTTTAGGATATACAGATAACAATATAAACTTTCGAATTAAACAAAAAAAGTAAGTTAAAAGTACTAAATTTTTTTAATGGTATTGTTTACTCAAATTCGGTATGAAAGATCAGAATTATTAAACATTCAAGTTATAAAAATTCAATTGAGCGAAGCGAGTGGAGCGAGCGGAGCGCTTTATTGGAGACTTTTTCACATTCTTTGGCACGGAAAATAAAGAAATTTTGAAATCAAAAAATAAAGAAATTTTGAAATCAAAAATTGTTTAATAAAACAATTTAAAACAAACAATGTCATGTCGTTGAGGAATAATCGTCAAAAAACTGATATCCCATTGAAGCCAATGGGAAACGATGAGTCATTACAATGGGCTCGCTTCGCTCAATATGCAAACGGCACCAGAGATTTCGCGAGCGCAGCTAGTCGAAATTGAGGGTCTGTTGGCGCCCCTAGTTTATTAAAAATTGTATGCAAGTGCAGTAAGTGTAAGTGTGAGTGTGAGTGCAAGTGCAGTGAAGTGAAAAGTGAACTCACAATGCGCACGAGCCAGTTGAGCACAAAGGCGGCGGTGGAGTAATGGGTTCCGTAGTGGAAGGGCGGCGTGGACTCGTGCTCCCAAGTGTTGTAGCGCTCCTCGAAGTAAGCTCGGCGGCTGGGATTTAGGGCTCCGATGGGCTGGAGGATGTAGAAACAATTAGAGAATTAGTTATCGTAGAGAATATATCGTGGTAGAAAAAATATACAAAAATATAAAGAAAAATTAAATTTTTGTAACAGTACATACTTTGGATAGATCTCGGTAATTCGAAGGTTGACTTAGATCCAGCTCTTCACTCTCGTAATTGGTGAGAACCCATGGGAACACTGGGTACTGGTTGAGATCGTTGTATGTTCGACCTGGAGGAGGGAGAGCACAATTTAAACAATGTTAGCTATAGTTAAAACCCTGAAAAGAAAAAGTGGTATAAAAGATAAAATAGAGCTGGGGATGAAAAAAATACTTACGAAAACGCACCAAGAATTCAGAAAGCATCAAGTCTTAAAATATTTCGTGGTAATTGTTATTGAAGAATTATTATTGATAATTTTATCAAGTCGGTTGTATACGAGAAATGTTCCACTCGAAAGATACTAGACACTTATTCTAAAAACTTCACGCTCCTTGATACATATTTTTAAATAATATCTGTAGCGGTTGGCTAATTTGGTCGCAGGAAACGGTTTTCGGTTATTACCACTTAATATACTTACTAATATGTTATACCAATAAATATAAACATAAAACATGACTCTAAAATATTATTACTGTCGTAAATTATTACCAGTTATGAAATTCATCTAGTTACGAAAATAAAGTCATAATTGTTTAATTTTAATATGGGTAGTAAAATAATAAATAAATAAATAAATAATATATATATACATATATATACATATATATATATATATATATATATATATATATATATATATATATATATAGATATAGCAGTTCGCTATTCACTTTCACCATATAAAATATCGATTGTAAAATGCATTCAAGGTGGTAGGTGTTGACAAATGAGTGAGTTACGAGTATGTGAGTGTTGTTAGAGTAGTTACATATGATTATAACATTTTAAGCAAATATCTACATCCCTTCATGTTTATTATATAACATAGTGTAAAAAAATAAAGGAGACGATGTAACTTTTTTAATCTGTGTTAAATATTTGTTGAAATTTTAATTTATTAAAATTCATTTTCAATTAAATGCGTTTCTTTTATAGAAATCTTACACTTATGTGAATATTTAAAATAACAATAATCAAATTGTTAATGAGATATATTATATAATACTAATCCGCCTGTAATCTCGTGAACTTTGACCGCCACGAGATGTTTGTGGGTCATATAATACGGACACTTATCCACTGTAAGTCTATTGTTGTTTACATTACAGTGACCGTCTCTCCTTTTTCCATCTGATAGCAAAGCATTCGACAAACGGGTGCCTACTTTCGCAGTCGTACGCGACGTTAAACGGTATTTTACTAAAAAGGGACGAGTAAATAAAAGTGAGAGTGTTTCTAAACGAAAGTTACATTTCATCTTCTGTCAAACAGCCGTCAAACGCCAGGTATGAGGTTAAGTTTTTTCGCGCGAAATTCCATCACGTGTTCGGTGTGCTTAATGAAATGATGAGATCTTCATTAATGGAAAGATTGAAAAGGTGAGCAGATATTACATATATATTTATAGATATATATTTATAGATATAGTATAATTTATGTGTAAAACCTTTTTACGACGAGTATTACTAACGCCGATGTCAATGACCTTGCTCGATGTAAATTACATGTTAGTGTACCGATGTAGTCTATACTGGTATTGATTATCTCCGTGAAGTCGTGTCAGACGGACATGTTAATTGAAATTATAATTTATAATACTACTTAAAGTTATAGTAATAAAAAGAAAAAAAAAACTTTTTAAAATCCTTTACTATCACTTTGCTGATATTTTACAATAAACAAAATAATACATTCCCAAAAACTTTTCTGTTAATAAATTATTAAAAATAAAAATTATTCTACATATAACCAAAGACAATGGTTCTCTCTAGTAAATGTAAGTAATACTAATAGCGTCAGTATATTTTATTGATATAAATTTGCGACAGAACAGACACTCATTATGAATGAGCTTTATTTTATAAGAAACAATGTAAACTATCAAAGTATAAGAAACCATAAAAATATTAAACAGACTGGAACGCTTGCTAAACGTGAAGAAATGGAACCGACTGCGAATTTGCGAAACTCGTGAAATTTGTCAACCGACTATTTATTGTGACCCTGTGTACATTGTGTTTAACACCATTGTAGTGTTCACTATGATTATACTTCATAACGAATATTAAATATTAAATACTTGATATTTAATATTCAATATTTATAATATTAATAATACGAGACTCGTTTGTAACATCTGTTAATATGTTTACTTACCTATGATATTCTAATGAATTCTTATGACCTTAATAATGTTCAAGGTTACGGTCACTAGTTCAATGTCTCAATGAGATTTCTAATATTACTATATTTTTATTTAGCTATGGTTTTGAAAAAAAAATATAAAAACAACCTCTTGGATGTGTCAGTCAAAACCCTAACTAGTCTATCAAAATCAGTGCAGCCATTTATTGGACTAACACGAATATATATATTGTCGTAGCATAAAAGTTATTGAGCGTGCACTATATATATATATATATATATATATTATTTATTTCTTGATTTAATTATTTGACTCCTACAACGTTAGGTTAGTCTTATTGTTTCCTTGAAATGACTTTAAATGAAAATCTTACTCAAAGGACTTTATTGTTAGATTTTTTTTTTGGATTATGCTTTGTCTGTTTTTATCTTTAAGATCGTTGTTTCATTTTAAAACAAAATAGACCACAACATGGCGTGATGTATGGCTATGAATAAAATACATGCTGATTGTCTTTAAGAAACAGAGGCAGAGAGAGAGAGAGAGAGAGAGAAAAGAGACGTCGTCATCTACGATTGTAATCATATCTTTAAAAAACATATCACAGTACATAAATAGGTGTAGGTCATGGGGTAAAACCCGGAGAAAAAGTTATATATATAATAGCCATGATGTAACAGCGTCTTCTCGTTATTATCTCTGACATTAATAATAAGTGGCAATTATCGCATTAAGGTGGTTAACTCCCATGCAAAACGTCAAGTTCCTCATTAATATAGCAAATTGCACGTTTAAGACGCTTATTAGCTAATATTGTTTTGATCGACCGCCGACGAGAGTCGTTTACTCGTCCGTTATTATTATGCAACGATATTAAATACTGCACGTGAAATACTTATTAAAATAATAGCGATCTAATTAGAAATGTCTCAGACAAAAAGGGTATCAATAGATCAAAATTGAGGACACTTCTTTTTTCGTTTTAAAGGAAAAATCTTTGTTATAAACAAAGTTTTTTCAACATTAATACAACATTACAACAGACCTTCGCGTTTATATAGTAATTGTAATTTTTCATTGTTTTATAAATAAAATTACGAAATTGTAATAAAATCACTATCTATCGGATGCTTTCGCCAAGGTTCAACTAACTCGATATTATCATCGTGAAGACCACTTACTGTCAGTTGAGAGATGCGGGAAGACTATGAGGATGTAGTACACTATCTATAACCTTTACGTGAGGTATATAAGGGCCAATATACACCAAAGCATCATATAAGCAAAATGTTGGTGGAGTTACGTATTCAGTTTAAAAGATAGATTGAGGGAATTAGGTGAGTTTTTATTTTGATTAGTTAAATTATAATGTAAGTAAAATTATTTTGATTAATAATAGTTCTTGTAAAGTCGATTACAGCGACACCGCGGTCGGTTTATTAGAAAATGAGCTAGTAAATTGCATCTGCGATAATTCAATTGATGCAGTCTCAGGCACGGGAATGCACTCGACAACCGAGTCTATATTAGCACAGCTCGAGAAACTATTATACTATTTTATAAAACACACTTAATACAATGTCAATTATACTTTACTTATAAACGTTATTATAGTAACGTACATAACGTTATACGGACAAGTGTTTAGGACAGCAACAATCTTTTAATACATCCACGCTTAAAATTTGAATTTCAGGTCCGTTAACTAACGAAGAAATTTATGTTTTTAAGAAATTAATAATTATATTTAACCCAGAGCACAGCAAGGTGGGTGATTCTGTATACCCTTTCTATATTTTGTAAACAGAAAACCTTTCATACACTAACGTTATATATGCAATTGTCATTTCTTCATACGACATACGTAAGAAACGAAATAATGACATAACTTAAAGGGAAAACAAATTTGCACATATTTCAAAAAAGTTACACCTTACAACGTAACTGAAGGCTATTATATGAAGATATTGTTACATCACTAATAATAATAACTATAGAGTCCAAGTGACGTGCCATGCTTTAAGTGCGCACGCGCATTCCGCGCCTTCAAAGCCCATTATAGTGATTGTTGGATTTTAATCTATGGGTACTTTAAATATGCTTATAGCAATGGGGTACCTTTTTCGATACTTTAAGATTTGTATTTTCAATGTTGTTTTGGTGTCTTAATTAAGCGTGGTAACGATACTATTCCTGTGACTATTGACAAAGTTTCAAATCGCGGAAACTATTTGATTCTGAATAAGATTCTGCAAGTTTATGCAAATCCGTATCACATAAATGCCATCGGTTGAGTGGCAACTTCAAGGCGGAAAACAGAAACTCTATAGTCTATTTAGAAGATAATAATAGTCTTATGCAATATTACAACAATATTATATCACAGCGTGAGTCATTTTCATAATGGAATTTTTCTTTAATATTAAATATTTATATAATTTATTAATATTTTAATTTGTCTAAAATGTTCGTAACTAACAGTAAGGTTTAGATTATTAGAAAAATCTTCACGACCTTATTAGTAGTATTAAAGAAATAAAATCATACTATCTTTGTTATAATAAATAATTAATCTATTCAGTAGATAGTGTTTAAATTGTCAATCAAATATTCACATCAATAACATGGAGACGCTGGATACATAATTATTATTGATGGATTATGCGTTATAATTAATTAAATTACAATGAAAATGCAATTACTTTTAAATGAATGTACATTTTAATGTGTTTAGTGCATTTTTCGCATGTGCAGGCGCAGTTAACATCTTAATTAATCAACGCGACGGGATATTGCAAAATAATGACTAAAATAATGACAATATTTTGTCCAAAAAAAATTCAAAACCATTTAGTGCATTACAAATTTTTGGATTATTCAAACAAACAGAATTGATCATTGATGATTGAGTCAAATGAATATAGAGACTGAAGTCAAGATTGTGTTGTTTGGAGATTGGAGCTGCTAAAAGTCTTGTCTCTATCTCTGTCTCTGTCTTGTCTTTGTCTCAACCTATTCACTTTGAATCGTTGAAATCTTTGAAAATGGGAGTAGTAAGTGGGTATTTTAATACCAATATTATCGAAATAAGCCCTTCTGTAAAGACACTCTAGAAATTAACATGAGAAGAACAGATTTCTGAGAAGAACAACAAAATAAATATATTTTACAGTGAACCCATTCGAGAGGTTGATTTTAAATATTTATCAAAAACAGCAATCGTCTAACTTACCAGCGATAGTGTTGAGGAACATGAGATATTCGAAGTTCGATATCTCGCGGCGCTGCCACTTCTGAGTCATGTTGGAGTTGCGCATGAGTTGACGAGGGGACATCATCGAAGCACGTCTGAGAACAATTATAATACAATATTAATAAAAACATTGACAAAGAGTGAATATTAGGGAAGTTAGGTAAGGTATTAGGTAGGTTCATAATGAATTAATATAACCCTTTACTCCTATTGGATACTGTAAGAAAAGAGTAGATTTACATAGAGGAGCTTGCACCTTCGTGGATATTTTGACTTAATCATCTTTCAATTATTCAGGTCGGCGCAATATGTCAAATTTGTCCTAGCTGAAGAGCTTTATATATCATAGCGAGGGAGTCTTCTTCAGTCGCTTTGTCTTCGGACACAATCACACTTAAAGCTCTTTTCACTCTGTGGTTTTCGTTTTATGTGACCACATCATTCATTCTTTGACTATTAAAAATACCGTAAACAGAAGCCTATCTTAACAAACTTCCTGGTCTGAAAAATGTATACAGCAGCTTAAATAATTACGAAAGTAAAAGTAGTTTTAAAAAGTGTATTTAAATTTGATAATTATTTTTAAATATTTTTGGAATTTTAGTATAATAATAATTTTTACGAATACTTCAATTCTATTGTTGATATTGTGTCGCTTTATTCCAGACCTGTTAAAAGGAACAGAAAAGACCTTCGCATTTAAGGTCTGTTGGGGCATATATATTAAGGAAATTGTATCGTCTTGCAAAATGTTGAGCCCTTGACCGACATACTTGACCCACTGGTGACATTGCAGGATGAAAACCAACCAACCTTTACTAACTAGATTACACCGTTACTATAAAATATTTTTTAATTCGTTTTGCCGCCAAGAAGGATACCTACCTACTAAGCAATTGTAGAAAATATTTCAAATAGTTGTGTGGTGCGTAACACAACGATGTTTCTACATTAATTATATACTATAATCGTACTATAATAAACAAATATATTTCTTGTATACCTTGAAGTTGCGAAATCGAGAAAAAAAAAAGCGAACTTACATTTTTTCCCGTCGCCGAATTGTCAGTATCTTATATAATTGAACTCAGTCCGTAAATTATAATTATAATAATTAAGATTTTAATAATATTTTTAAACATTTTTCTTACCTTTCATTATGATATACGAGTAATATCGTATTCAACAATGTCACCAAATCTTATAACTGATAATTATAATTAAAAGAATGGTTCGTGAAACAATGAAATAGAAATTACATATTAATATTACTGCGGTAATATGTAAAAGTCAAAAGTGTCAAAACGCCGGCGGTCATTTCCTAGTAGTGGCGCGAGTGGGTCACGGCCGGCGGGTTGACGACCTGCACCGCGCCGTCTGCCACCAATATACTCAGTATGAGTGTTATATATAAACAAATTCATAATTAATTATATATTAATATAATTATAATGATTTTATTTCAAAGTTTTTAAAATTAGTACAATTTGATAAATTTAGACATATTATTTATCACATTAACGAAAAATGAAATTTAGAGTGAAAATAAATCAACTAAAACATATTTAGTAATTGTCTGTGTATTAGCTATTAACATTAAAATTAAAATTAGAGAGACAGACCGACGTCCGAGCGGACCTACAATATTTTATATAGTAGATCTCGCAATAATATTTGTCAAGTTTTGAGCAATGTTTTTGACATTAAGAAAAAAAATTACACATAAAATTTAATGAAGTCATTATAACACTTTATATATCTCTATAATGTCAAGGTTTAACATACATCGAGAAGGGACCGGTCGACGTTGTTATTTAACGTAATTTGTAATTACAAATTGCAAAGTCATTGCAAAGTCGCGAAACTCGATACTTTTAAGACAATTGAAGCCATGAGCAATTTAAAATCAACTTAATTACAAAATTATGTGATATATTTTTTCGACTCACCAAAGGGTCACTGTATCTCAAAGATCAAAGTTCACGTGTTTTATTTGCGACCTTATTCACAGATATAAATATAAAACAAACAATAATTTTACGGAAGTGCCTACTTCCTATCGAAACGCTTAATTTATCATATAAGCGGAAACCGGGATTTAAGGCTGTCTACACTATTACGACTTCGTAGAACATTGCGAAGGCTTGTCCTTGTTTGATTTATGTATCACATATTATTTATTATATTCCATTTTAGTCAGTGAATGTAGATGTAATATTAATATATAAAAAAAAAATACTAAATATTATTCTTGAATAACGGCGTAGAAAAGTTACATGACCTCAAGTTTATTAATAATTATGACATGTTACATTTAAGCGATACCTTATTGGTTCGTATATCTATATATATATATATATATATATATATATATATATATAACATAACATCCGGTTGTCATTGACAGTGATTTTAATAAGTGCGTAGTAAAATTATATGATACAATAAACAAAACTAAACATATAATAATAATATTTTAACTATCAACTATCTTATTAAAATAAAATTCATGATAAATTTATCTTAAATAGAAATAACGACAAAAAACAAAAATAAGTCTTCGCTTAAAGATAAAAGTAACAGCGTCAGCTAAGTTGTAAATTAAAAGATTTTCCTCAAACTCATTGAACAGGATAAAGTATGACAATACATGTCTTAGAAAGTAACACTTAGAAAGTGCTGAGATATTCGGTACATACAAAAATTGAATCAGGCCGATAATCTGTCACAGATCAGTGTCAGTTCGTATCTTATTTGTAACAGTTTTCTGCCTGTCAGTTCTGATGCTGTCAAGTGACATATGACGCTACCATTTATCTTTAGTGTAGAATATCAAAACTAACACATTAGCAATATTATTTTATACGATATTATTTAAAAAAATGTTTATTTACTGCCTAGGATAAAATTACTAACAAATATATTACTGCGAAAACTAACGATAGTATAAAAAAAATACTGCCTAGGATAAAATTACTAAGAAATGTATTACTGCGAAAACTAAATCCTGATTTAATAAAACCGAGTTTCCGTCTGTAGAAGGCCGTAAGTGCATAAATTATATCAAGAGCTTAGAAACAATAATAACTGTCAATACATTATTGTTATTTCAATGTCATATCTAATCATTTATAGCTCTATAATATAATATTCGTATGTGTTTCCGGTAAAAGCGTGGGCGCAACATATAGAGTGCGGAAGAACAGTCGCACCCATCTTTTCATCTTTGAATTATGAATAATTTGACACTTAATCACAGCAATAAAATATATAAGACGCAGTTTCTATGTTGTTTCACTGTGACTGTATTACATAAACTTAATTACTAAGATCTATCTCTGTAATAGCTTTGAGGAATATATTAATTATCAAGATATTCATAGAAAAAAATCAATTAACAAATTATACGAGTTATTACTTCCGAGGTTTCTATGACACGTGTCAGGGGTGATTTCATAAAAGAAATACCACAAAACCTTACACATTTTCACATGGACTCAAATTATGACCATAACCTATTCAAGAAAAGACAATAAAACCACAAACTGTCTCTGATATTACTTTACTATTACTCATCAGGTCCTCCACGTCACCGCAACGGTTATCACACAATTGTCGGAATTATGTGTTTAAGGAAAAAAATTTTACGATAAAAATATAAAAATGCAAAATTTCGACTAACATTTTTTGATTGTTTGCACGTGATGTGAATTTGAATAATATATAAAAAAGCCCAACGTCGATTCCAAAAGGATAAGGTATACCTAAAAGATTTATGAAAAAACGATTTTCAAATCATGTATATGTGTGTGTGTGTATGTGTAACTAACACTTTTTTTTACATTTCGTCTATGAAAAAAAAACACACAATAAATGCAGTATTATTATTAACATAAATAGGTAACATTATCTTCATAAACTTTGCTCAAGATAAGAATAATATTATATAATAAATGTATATACATATATTATTTAACAAGAAACTTTTAAAAGAAAAACCGATGAGTTTTAAATCTTGAATACTTTCTATTTAAAACAGTATAACAATAATCTTAAATCTAGAGAGGACAAAAACAACTGTTAAAAATTAGAGAAAATAAAAAGGATAAAAAAAAAAACAATACCACTTTTATTGTGTATTAGGGTAATTTGATGGAACGTTTTAATTTAAAATGAAAAACAGACAATGTCGCGGTAATGAGTAGTATAATAATAATAATAATAATAGCATGTGATTTAATAACACGACACCGCCATGGTGATTATATTTGATTCAATCATCTTATGTTATTTATGGAGTTTCATTACAAATATCGCTTTACGTCTCGTATGAATTGTATTACTGATATTGTTTACAGATATTTATAATGTCGAGAATACTATTACGTTTATTATTTCATAATATATATATATATAAATATATGACAAGTAAAAACCCATTTAGCACCGCCTCATAGGCGATAATTGTATTTAGCAAGTTTTTTTTTTTTGGGTATTTTGTCACCACAATCTGACTCTCTCTGAATCTGAATCCGAAAAAAATGGGAATCTCTGACTAATTTAAGAGTCAGAGATTCCCAAAAGATATAATTAAAAATAATATTAATATAATTTTAAGCTATTATAAGTATTAAAAACATAAATGGGAATATATTTAATTAATAGAAATCAAAATTACGTATCAACTGTTAGATACATAATTACAAGCGACAGTTATTTATAAAAGAGAAATCTAACAAAAAAAAAATGGAAGGTATAATTATATAAAAAAAATTCAAAGGATTATGATGATTGAGGATAAAATTATTTAAATGTTATAAAATTATGTAAATTAAATAATAAAATAACTTTTATTTATTGTCTTCTACGTTTCATAGTTTTTATGAATATTTATTTACCTCACTTATTATCTTATCTGGTAATTGTGTAGAGAGTGCTTAATGATCGAGAGGGTAGTAGCTTATAATATCAAAAATAAATAATAAATAGTTCATAATTATCATTGGGACGGCTTATCGAATTGATTGCGTTGGTTCTAGTTGTTCGTACATTGCTCACTAAATATATTGACGTCTGTGAAACACTGATCACAATAATAAAAAATAAAAACCCGGCTGAGTTTGGTGTTTGTTTCTTCTCAGACCAGGGCACGTTTGGAATCCTCGTAGCCTCATTTTAAGTTGGAGAGTGTCTTTACGGAAGGTTTTACTTTGATACATACGATATCAAAATAGACCCTCCGTCCGTCTGTAGGATCACCGGTATGGATTCAAAGAGGTAAATATATAAATATATAAATAAAATAAAAAACAATAAATAATCACTTGTACACAAGTTATACATATGAAGTAAATTAACACATCTTGCTTATTACTGCCAGAGTTTTTTTTATCCAATTCCAATCCAATCCAATCCATTCTAAAAACATCGCATGCCGTGACATCATTTCTTTCTGAACTCATCATTCTCTAAACGCAGACATTACCTGTTTGAGTACGAAGAGGAAGTTGACAATAAAGTTATTATAATTATACCAGTACGATTACAAACGAAACTATTATTACAAAAAAATAAATTGAATATTCCTTATAATACAGTAAACTTAGATTAAAATAATTAATAATTAAACTACAGTTTGAAACACAGTCGCCGCGTATTATAATGAATGAATATTGTAACAGTTAGTTTAATATCTTCTAAGTGTTGGTTCGATCGTACGAGATTATGGTACGCAAGTGAATTGTTTAAAAAAACCGCCATTTTAACGGTAACACTAAACAAAAAAAATATATATATTAAAGTATGAACTTCAACATTTATAAACGAAATCATAGCAGTAATATTTTCATATTAATTTATTACTTTGTATCAAAAAGAGTCAGTTTTGTGACTATTTATACAATATATTCTCGTCAACATTAATAATAAAACAATTTTTGATCCAAATACACACATATGTATACACATACATATATATGTACACTTACATTTTATATATATATATATATATATATATATACGAGTATATATATAAAATGTAAGTGTCTGTGTGGTATAGCAAACGAACAGCTTTTAACTAAATGCATATTAAAATACATACGATACTTACATAAGAAAACATTTTTTTTTAATTTTCGCTGCCTGTCTGTCTGTTCGTTACAATTAATTTCTAAAACGGCTAAACCGATTTTAAAAGGACTTTCAATGAGGATAGGTGATTTTATAAGCAGTAGCATTTTACTTAAGATATTGTTATCCTAAAAACATATTTCGAGAGAAACAAAGTGGGCACAGCTATTTTTAAAGAAAAATAAATTCTTTTCAAGAAACGAGACATCTTGTATACATATATGAATTAAAGTTTTTGCGTTTAATTTAATTTCAGTGACGTTGCAAAAAAACGAGGGTCAACGACACATTACAATGTAATGTTGCTTAGACGTATTTAAATGATCTTTATTAAGGTTTAATATATACACAGACAGACATTTAATAATAAATATAGAGTGAAATTTAATTCAATCCTTGTTTAATATTAATTATTACATTAAAAAAATAATTTAATATTTCTATGATTATTGAATTAATCAAATATATGGTATTATTATTATTTGAATCTTGAATAAAAAAATATAAGGGATAATAATAGTGAATTTGAGTAAGTGTTGTGTTGTTTAAACAATGTAAGACGAAAAGTTGTATTAAAAATCTTAAAGTACAAACAAAAACTTTTAGTACACTTGCCATGTTATAGAAATAGCTGTAATACCTAGATTGCTGTAACTCCTTAATATATCTATTACCTCTTTTTAATATTATCAATTTAAAACTTTAAAACAAAATATTTCAGTCTATATATTATGAATAAACGCCTATCATGTAAAGGGTACGAAGCTTAATACCATTTTATTTATTTGGCGGGGTATCTTTGAATTCTTCATGAAATTTCAAATTTCAATAATATAAATATAAATAAAAAATAAAAATTAAAAAAATTGCGAAACACATCAAATTTAAATAATTATAAATATACGTCACCTAGAAAATAGCGAAATACGCGATCAATTGAACCCTGACTCTTGACTCCTGACTTTTGAACCCTGACTATCTCCTTGATACATATCACTACGAGAATCCGAGAATAACTAGAAATAGCTCTGACTTACTAAAAAAAAAAAAAACCATACCAGAGAGTTCATAGAATTCTTTCTTAATATGAAAAATAAAAGAAAATTTATGTATATACTATGATTTTAATTATTATTTTTATCGAGAAGTACTAAAGTACATTATTAATTTATTCAATGTGTACATTTCGTATTACGCTATAAACAATCATTACAAAGATAACGGTACGGTTGCTAGTATCAGGAGCATTGTCGAAGATACGAAACGTACTCTCCGTTTATCTCTGAACCTTCTGTACAAGAAATAATAAGGAAATTATAAATTATTTAAAGATAGCACAGCCGGTCGTTAAATGTATCAGTGGCGCTAGTAAAAGTAGTTACAACAACAACAACAACAACAATAGTGCGTTATAAAAATCGCTACGTGAACGAAAAGCGACTTCAGTACGCCCGAGAACAGCGCAAGGTCAAGAGCATACAACCTCTTTCGAAAACAGTCGACCGCCGGTACTGTTCTGTGATGTGACATAGTCCGTATAACTCCGATAATAAAAATTAAAAAAAAAACAAATAAATAAAAAAATAAAAATAGAACAAAACTCTGTGCCCAATTCGAAGCGACCGAGAGGAGAGCGCATGCGCCGTCCTATATTTAAACGCCGTGTGTGAAACGCGTGTTTTCCCGCGAAAACATTGTGCGAGAAGGAAAACTTGTGTTTTATTTTTGAACGAACGTTCTTTAATAATATTACATCTGACTGTCGATAGAGACGTCTTAAAAAAATCAAATTGGGGAACTACTCGGATAATAGTTCGGAGTGAGTATTTAGTGCTTTATTTCTGTTCTATTAACAAAAATGTAATTTATATATATGTATATTATAATACACGCAGACAGACAATGGAACCGTGTATTAATTATTTAATGGTTCAGATATCATATATTTATATGCATATTATATTATTATATATAATTGACGGCACCAAACGATAGGTACTACAATTTATTTGTTTGTTTACTTTTTAAATTACATATAATTATTAATTTGAAAAAAATACTGATAATAATAAATTATTATAAATAAACTATATAAAATAAACACTAATGTGTAGTGTTTATTTTGAAGATATTAAAATACTTTATTCTATTGTTACGAGTAAAATAAGCTCAGATTATTTCATAATTAACAATTTAAAAAACACTTTTTTTACATAATAAAAAATTCGTTAAATAATAAAACGATACGGTCTTATAATCTTGCATAATAAGAAAATAATAAAATAATTTTATATTGTATATATATAAAAAAAAAAAATTACGTTTCTTAAATTGTTGTGAATCATTACAGTCTTACGTACGGACAGATGTTATTAAACATGTACATGTACATGTGAATATATTGAAACAATAGCTCAACAAACTAAACATTAATAAAATTATAACTAAATATAAAAAGAAAATGATGAGTTTTTTTTCTGGTGTAGAATTACAGCACTAAAAGCGACAATTTGGTAAAATCATTGTCATAATTTCTTTAAAGACTTAACTCTGCGCGAGCGCAGATCTTACTGCCAAAAAAATATATTTTGAGGTATAAACGTAAGAAATGTGTAGGATAAAATATTTTACAAAATATCTAAGGAGAGTTTTTTTTTTTAATGTCTGTGTTTCTGGGTTTGTTCGTTCATCAAAAATTACTAGAAGTAGCAAACATACATACATACTTTTTATATCCGAAAAACATAATTATTTAAAACCTTTTTATAAAGTTTTTATGTGACAAATAAAATATATGGAACCTTAAACAGCGATATCACAATTTACCTAATGTATATTTTATAACTTGGAACTTTCTAGTATAAACTAACGAGAATTATTATTTGACCTTATTAAAAATTAATTATTTAAGCGTTTAGCGATAAATATTTCACAATATTTACACGATACGCTTATAAAGAGACATGGAATGGTTCCCAACGTTATTTACAACGTTTATTTTATAACGAAATCTTTTTTTTTTATTACAAACTATTTAAAAAAATGTAATGTACGTGACATATTACTAATAGTCGGATTAAACACGCACGCTTCACGGCTACTCAGGGAGACGTATATCAAACTGGACGCGCTGTGATAACACGCATTTATTATTATTAAAACAATTATATTTAATAAATATTAAGGAAACGCAAATATTTTGACGTCAACAACAAAAAAATTTATAGACGTTTGTTGTAAAAAATTGTTAACCAATGTATGTGCACTTAATGTTATACCTCGACATGCAACGGCTGCGAGCTTCCTTCAGCAGACGAGTTTCTTTCCTTCATACAGTTACAATACCTTGTTGTTTTGTTAATATATTTAGATCAGAATGTTATAGCTAACTATATTATCACCTTAATATACGATACGTCCCAAATATACTCAAATAAATAAATTAATAGTTTATTTGATTAATTAAATAAACAACACATAAATAAACAGCAGCTCGATTTAAAACGGAGAGTTGTCTACAAAAGTTTCATTATTATTTAATTTTTTTTTCAGATGCAAGTTAATCGATCAATGTCATTAAAATGTTTCTTAGTATAATTAATATATATATTATATAAATAGTATATAGCCAGCAAGACAATAACAGTACGGAAAAGTTTATAAGGAGGTCATTGGCATCTGTGGACATTTCTATTATTGTATCGACCTCACAGAAGCCGCTACATAGCCGTACGTAGGAATAACGATACCGCGATCGTTGAGATCGCAATTTATTTACCAGTATTTTAATTTACCGATTGTAAACACTCACTTATTTTTTATAAAAAAAATGTGATTTTGCAAAATATCTGTTATTAATTACGATAACATTTTACTTTAAAAACAAGTCGCTCTTTATGAATTCCAAAAAAATAAATAAAAAGACGATATTTTTTTCGCATACGATTATTTTTGTTGTCCATTGCAATTCGCTTATAATATATAACTAAAGCTCTCGTTTCATTACATTTCATATATATATTTATATATATATATATAATTATTTTATTATACATATAAAGTAAAATAAAACAATTAAATTGAGTAAGGTGTTACGAGTATGTTCTCGGATAACTTGATCCGAGTACTTCCTCTTAGGTGTGACGGAAACAAACATTAATAATAATTAGTTGAGGAAGTGAATGTATAATACATACGATACAATTAAATATAGATTTAGATATAACGTTGTTACTACACTTTCACAATGCGACAACCTTCGCATACTTTGAGTATCATGAAAAATATTCAATATGGCATCTCCCTCTGTCTCGATCTCATCTCATAAGAAAAAGTCCTACGCCATTTTCTTATCCAACTTTTCAACAATAGGCACTGTAAAGTTTTGGAACTTTCCCTTTTACAATGAAAAACAACTTTTCAAAATCGTCTACTTTGGAACTATAATTTTTAAATATATAAGTAAATTATATTTTAATACATGTATTATATTTAATAGTATAAAAAAAATAGACTTTTAATATAATCGGAAAGTTAATTATTGATAATCGAAAGCATATAATCTAAGGCGATTAAGCATTCTTTTTTAATTGTATGATAATAATATTTTTAACACACTTTTAACGTAACGTAATGTAAAGTAATGGAAACTTTGAACACGATTTCGAGGGACTTCAATATGTCTGATTAATTTCAAACTTTGCATACTTATCAAGGACCTATTAAAATGTATATATATATGAAATAAAAAAAACTACAACTGACTTTTATAAAAACAAAATAAAAAATAAAAAATAAAGAGTAGTTTAAGATAAAAATTAAGTGATTGTATATTGGAATGTAAAAAAGCGTGGGGTGAATGGTGTCAATATATCACTTAAAAAGCACTTCACAGATTTTTTTTATATATCTTTTATGTATATCATAAACGATCAATACATTTTAGTTAAGTGAAAGTTAGACATGTATCTATGTAGACTATATTTATATGTATTTAGATTTCTTTTTGTTTATTTCGATAATATTTCGCAGGCGGGTGGCGGCGGTGAGACACCGGCGCGCGCGCACCATGATCCTCAACATCAAAGGCTTCTGGAAGGTCTGCCGCTATGGAGATTTATATATGGTAAAACTCTTATTGATTTGTTATTTCATACGTTTTAACCGTAACTGTTAGACCTTCGACAGACATAAGGGTATAATAAATTAAAAAAAATAATAATTGTGTTTTAAATTCTAATTCTAATATATATGTATTAGAATTAAGTAATGTTTTGTATAAGATAAATAATTTTAACAATATAAAAATATAACAAAGAAAACCCATCAAAGCGATGTATGTGTGTGTGGAGAGCTTACCTCCTATGAACACGTACAATAATATCTGTTTATTGTATAATCGAATAAAGTGCATTACACGGAGACAAATCACGTGCTACGGTTTTATAGAACCACATCATTATAATATAAATATTCTTATATATAAGATATATTACTATTAATGAGCTGAACATAAGCGAAGCTCCTAACCGTTTGGGAAACTTTTTGAAGTAACATCACATAAAAACTACTGAACCGATTTGAATGAAAATTGGCATAGCTGTAGAGCTTGGAAATGGGCATGTTTAAAAAAAACAGAATTAAAATATTTCATTCCGTTCAGAAATAATGGTCAAAAAACTGAGGGAGCTTAGTTCAATTCCCGCAATGCACGGCAGAGCATCCTAGTATTAGTAATATCTAAGGTTCAATGCTCGAAAAGAAGATATACTAACTGATCCGTAGATAAAAACTTATTTGCTATAACTAAAACAATAAAAGTATAAAATAAACCACTCAAAAAATATCATAAACGTCGATAATAATCATACATACATACATACATACATACATACATACATACATACACATACTGTAACATTCAAGTATCGCAAGTACTTGTTTGTATATTGAATATGATATTGGTGATTATTAAACACAAAAAAAAATAACAATAATAAAGTATGTTTATAAATAAATAATTAAATCTTGTGCAATATTCTATCTTTGTGTGCAACAATTGCATTGTGTAACATATTATATAACATCTAAGCATGATTCAGCTCAGCTTAACTATTAATGGTATATTTTCTTCAGGTTTGATTTAAATCGCAAAGCCTTAGCTATCTTATAAGAATATTTCATAAAATCATTTCACCACAACTCAATTTTATGATAATTATACTTACTAGAGATCCAACGAAAAAAAAATGTTGAAATTATAAAGACGTATTAATAATAAAAAAAAAAAAAAATATTACAAAGACAGTTCTTTCATTTCTTATATATAATTTTGAACCTTGAATATCGCTAGTCTTTCAGGAATTAGAAATGTAGTGTTATTGAGATGGGAAAATATTTAACTTGGATATAGTTTACAATTAACACACGATATGAATCCTATTATTCATTTTCATTCACTATCAATTATTACATTTAAAAAAAATCCGTAAGTAGACTCATGCTTGGAATGCTGCTCTCAGAAGAGGCACTCAGAAACTCAGGAGTTGCTCTTTTTAAATGTAATGTAATAATGTTTGATGCCTACATTACAATATCAACCCTTAATCGAAAGCTAAGTACAATTATTATATATTTTTCTATTAGTATTAATTAACTTATTTTATATTGAATTATCAAATAATATAAGCTTCTGTATCTCGTGGTTACCCGGTAGAGATCGCTACCTTAGCGATAAGGCTCCCTCTTGTAGGTACATATTATATTAAATGTTCATATTTATTGTACCGAGGTACAGTATTATTATTAAAAATATAGTTAAAATTAAAAATTATATTCAAAACTGTAATTAAATACCATTTATATCAAACGCATTACTGTTTTTTTATGATTTATGGAGAATTAAGAACTCTCGAGAGCCGTGCAAGTAAACTATAAGATCTAGAAATCAGAAATATTAGTTACATAACAATAATAATAATAATAATGATAGAACAATTTTCCTGCAATTTGTATAAGTTTAATAAATAATTACGTACGAAACAAACGTACGCAGTAGGTGATTAACTCTCAAAGAGTATAATGAATACATTTTTATGTATATATAAAGCTATAAATTATTTAGTTTTAATTTAATAGCCTATTTGTTGGATTGGTGGTTGTAATGGCTCCGACACCCTGTGCCAAGGGATCACTTGTTTGTGTGATCCATATATTATTGTTTCGAGTCTGGATTGTCTTTGTGTCCTTTATTATAAAACCCTCAACGACCCAGCGATTATTGGACTTAAACGGAAATTATTTTCTTTTAAATGAAAAAAAAATTGAATCATTATAAGAGCTAAAAAAAATAACTGTATTAAAAACAATCCATCATTGACATATCTATAAAAAGCTATTAATTTGGTGTTTCATAAATTAAGATATTCACACACTACGTAAATAGATAAATGAACATAAAGCAATGCTAATGTAATCCATTTTTAGTGTTATCTTTAAAAGATTCCACCTTCAAAAAGTCCCTGGACTAGACTATTTCGTCTGTCACACCCACACACCTACACGTACCTATACACAGACAAACACACACGTCACCAATCCGTGGTGAAGCGCCACATCATTGAACTTGAACTGCGTCAAGCTCAATGTCGTCGGGGTGTTGTTATATTCAATGTCTGTGTACGTTGTCCTGTCGTTGTATTAGGCCATAAACTTACTAGTATTGTGAATCATTGTTAGCAACTAAATTTCAGTCAAAAATGATGTTTTTGAAAATTTAAGTAATGATATTAATCTTTTATAGACATTTGTTGCCAGCGAATTCACAATTCAAAAAAATTTAATTATACCAAAACAAATCAAATCGATTTTTCAAAATATCGATACCTTAACAACAGTAGGTTACGTATAAATAAAAACGATAAATAATTCATTATGCAATTAAAGCATGCCGTATTAAATTATGACTCATTTTACTATTAGCTTGAAATTCAATATTATTTAACTCAGTGCTTATATTAAGCCTTCTAGTATTTTATTACCATTTACCTGTACCTACTGATGGTTAAGGTAAATATCGTTAGTATTTCTAAAAAAACTACTCTGTATATTGGAACTAGAGTGAGTAACAATCTTCAAACAAAATTTGAATCTATTTACTAGTTTGATCAAAAAACTATATTGATCAATTCGCTGGCTTGTTCATTATACTAGTTTGATCAATAATCTGGCTTCATCAATACAATAGCTTGATCAATTGCAGCTCGTAGGGACTGACTCGATCGTATTACTATAATCCACTCATAATTAATTGTTTTATTTTTATAAGATCTATAAAATGTGCAGGTAAAGTCTATAACAGGTTGGTTGGTACAAGTTTCTGTTTATTGATTTTCTTTTTGTCTTATCTTATTTTATTAAGTGCTCTGTGAAGATCCATCGAGATAGCAGACGCTATATATAGAATGAAAATAAAAAATAAATACATATTTGAATATATTATTTTATACCGGATTTGATATGTTATTTAAATGTTACATGTATTATTTCTTAAATGTCCTAAATAAACTTTTTTCCCCGGTTTCAAAACGTAAGTTCTGAACGAAATAAAAACTGAATGAAGCCTGCAAATGCTATTATACTTTTACTCTGACCTTCCTTGGGTACCAATCGTGCCTCTACTAATGGTATAATTTATTAAACCCTTCATTATGATCTACATAGGCATGATTGTTATTATCTGTAATTATATAAATAAGGTGCTTACAAGTTCTGATATTAAATCAAGGTCGTACCATGCGCGTGCGCATGCGTCGTACTACCTGAAACTAATCTCTCTATAATTTTTTTATGTCTTCTGTGATATTTCTTAACCTATTACAAACATATATTAAAAGATTGATTTAAATATTTTGATACAAGACACTTATAAGATTATTCATATTAAATTAGAGGAAAATATATATAGTAATCCAACTGCATAACATCTGTTGACAACATAATATGTTTTTGTTTTTCAGTGTAGTGTGAATATATTCCATATCTACATAGTACTTATGGAAATTATTCAAGAGGCGTAAATACTTGTACCTTATGAATAAACTGTAACAAGTAATATATTTATATGTAGGTAATATAAGAGTAAATCAAAACAGATATGACAGATACACGTGGATCGTTTGAGAGGAAAATAAAAAAAAAAAACACTTAACGAGTGCCAAAAATTATACTGAAAAAAAAGACGTAATAACGTAAAACATAATGACAATACAATTCGATATAATTTTTAGCAAAAATATCAAACAATTCGTAAGTTTTATATAAAATTATAGTGCGAAAAAATTAAACAAATAGCGTGTCTGAGTGTCCGCCATTATAAATAATAAGTGTTTTTCATCACATCACAGCGGTTTGATCGTTACGGTGGTTACATACGATTATTATATAAACGCTACTCCTCCATGTACTCGGATTACATGATTTCAGAACACAAACTAAACTGAACAATGAGAAAATAAAATAAGCAATCATAACGGTCGTAATAACGTTCGGACGCTTGATAAATAAATAATTAAATAAGATTCAAATAAATAAACACGTAAATAAATGATAAATTTAAGATAATCTATAAATAACAAAATTAACATCTATCCACAAGGCGATGCGATATCAAAACAAAAACACACATGTAAGAAAACGGTCAGATACAATCTTGTTATAGATAAGAGGGTTTATAAACAATAATAACCTACTCATGTTCTATTATGTACTTATATCAACATCTTCTGTCTTTATCCCCATTTTGGGGTCGGTGCAGTATGTTTATTCCTTCCATACTCCTATTACTCGTCATTTCTCTATAAATTCCCTTCTCCCCCGTATCGTCGTTCAAGCAATCCATCCATCTCCTATCGGCCGTCCTCTACCTTTGAATCCCTCTACTTCCATAACTAACACTTCCGATTATATGCCTTCCATTCCTCCTCATAACATGAGAGACTTATTATTATTATATTGTTATATGAATTCAATTATATTCCTAATGGTATACGAAACTGATAATATCACAGTAACAATGTTAATAAATCCAACAATTCCGCCAGTGATTCGCTTTTAATATCCACACAATAACATCGGACTTACATCAATTAGAGATGTGGAAGACGACAATCTCCTCATACACTCATGCGTTTCTAATATACCATACATACATATATAAACACGTGCTGATTGTCTGTTACTTGGAAGGAAAATTTACAAGTTTATAACTAAGTAACAGATATTCGCAATTTTGGTTAACTTCATTTTTATAGAAACATTGAAACATCTATATATATTAGATTACGTGTTAATCGAAACGAACAAAGGAATTTTAATACACATTTAAGATGTAATAGAGCAATCGTATCTATTACACTTCAGCGATGTTAGCAATAAGTCACAAAGTTCGTGATATTTGTTGAGAATAAAAGAAAATCCACCAACAAAACATAATTTTCTCCGGCACATGACGCACCACGTGCTGAACGACAATTTGACCCACGTTTATCATAAATATGTACTTAGATATACGAAGTCTTGTGTTGGCGAGGACGCAATAGAAAATTAGTTTTTGTGTCAATGCTCTGAGAGATCTAAAATAATAACATTACATTTCAGGGGGCTATGATCTTTTAGGAGCAAAAAAGATTTTAATGTTTTTGTGGAAACATCTATTTCATCATTATCTATTTCATCGTATTAAAGAATGGAGAATAATTTCGCATTTTTTTTTACCCTTATGCATGTTGCTTTTTATTATATTTAAAAACGATAGCTAAATTATTTTGCAGGCGCTTTATTTAAAATTGTAAATATTATACCTATTGCAGCAAATTATATTCAGACGGAAATGTTAAATGAGATGACAATGACAACAAAAAAATGCACTTTGAGACAATTTAAAGGATCATTAATAATGATGAAATGTAATGTTCATTCAATGTTCTTTTAAAGGAGATAAATACGTTATAGGCTTATTTTATGTATAAATAATAACAAATAACAAAAAGATATACATTTTTGTCTCAATATCTGATCTTAGATTCTATATGTCTACGATTATAGATCCAGATGTGTGTTATCTTTAATATTTTTTATAACAGGAGTTCATAACATTGCAGGTACTGGCGGCATTGGCGGCACAATCAATAAACATATCAGTTGGATTCTGTCAGGGCTTCTCCGCCGTGCTGCTTCCCCAGTACACTCGCGACCATCCCGAGATATCGTCCGAACATGCCTCATGGATAGGTAATTAATAAATTGCATTATTTTTAATCTCTAAACAAACGACAAGGAACCTTTTATATACTACACAAGTTATCCTCAAATTAAAATTAAAGTAAATCCCCGTTTTTTTAAATAAATAAGCGTTTTAAATTCATTATCGAAAATTGGCATAATTATCTTAAAACTTACAATAGATATTGACGCACAAACAAAAATATTATCTAAAAATATTGTTTTAAGAACGAATGCGTCAATTGGTTTTGTGTCATGACGTCTGTGATACACAAACATAAATACTACATAACACATGTTTACAAATAGAGTATCAAAAGTGTTAAAAATTAAATAATTTCCATAAATAATTGTACATGAAATATACTTTAGATAACAATTAGAGATTTTAATATTAAAACTTTTTCGCATAAAATATGAATAATTGATGTTATATTTCACGACCACTAATTAATTATTTATTCGCTATATTATCGTTGTGTACAAAGAAAGTGGAAAGACAAATAGAACCGAGTGTTCAAACATTTGATAACGAGTTTGTTAAGTCAATGTACAATGAACAGATGATAAAAGGGGGCTCTGAGCCGATACATTTATTTGCAAGCACGGTTCTCTATATCGGGCGTATACAAACAGAAATTATTGTTTTAATATGTATCCATATTAGATTAGATAAAGAAAAAGAATATTTAACTTTTAGAAAGATATTTTCATGGAAAATCTGGACAATTAATTTAGATATATCTTAACAGATTTATAATAATTTTAATAATTACTTCATCTTAAATTAAATAAGTGTTTTAAAAAACTAAATAAATACGGACATTTAAAGAATTTCTAAACTATTCTTCTACATGTAGTTATCGCCTTTGTAGTTATAAAACAAGTCTGATGTTGTTTTAAAAAAATATATACATTTCCCTTACAGCAAGTTTGGGAGTAATATCCAATCCTATAGGAGCCCTTCTGGGGGGTATGATGGTAGACGCAGTGGGCCGTCGACTGTTATTGCAATCCATCGTGCTACCAAACCTGATTGGATGGCTCGTCATAGCATGTTCGGAAACTTATGTGTTTCTTTGTGTGGGGCGGTTCATCACTGGATTTACTATTGGTCAGTTTTGTTTATAATAACTTGTAAAGCTTTCAATTACTAAATAAGTGAAATAATATCTAAATCGTTTTACAGGAATGTCGACAGCGTCTTACATATATGTCGCTGAAATAACGACTCCAGAAAAAAGGGGTGTGTTAAGTGCCCTGGGGCCAGGTTTGGTTTCAACTGGAATTTTCATAGTTTATTCACTCGGGGCCTTCATACATTGGAGGACGGTTGCAGCCATTTGCGCAGCGGTATCTTTACTTACGCCATTTTTAATGTACTTTGTCCCAGAATCTCCGTTATGGCTAGCCTCCAAGGGACAAATGAAAGAAGCCTACAATGCCCTGTTCTGGTTGAGACAAAACAACAGCACCGCGCAACAAGAGCTCATGGAATTTACAAAAGACCGGAAGGTAGATGAATCAAAGACTTTCAAACAAAAACTTTTGCTGTTCAAGAGAAGAAGCGTTTTGAGGCCATTCGCTTTGCTCATAATTTTTTTTATGTTCCAAGAAATGTCAGGCATTTACGTGATTTTATACTACGCTGTAGATTTTTTCAAGTCAGTGGGCACAAGTGTCAATGAATTCACAGCCTCTATAATAGTGGGTGGTGTGAGAGTTTTTATGGGGGCGGTTGGAGCTTGTCTCATCAATAGTTTTAGAAGAAAAACCTTGGCTGCTGCCTCCGGACTCTTGTTAGGTATAGCAATGCTTGGAGCGGCAGTTTGCGACAGTTTAAACGGTCCACCGTTAATTAAATTGGCGTGTGTCTTGCTTCACGTTTCTTTCAGTATGGTTGGGTTCCTACAGTTACCGTGGATCATGTCCGGCGAACTGTACCCTCAGGACATAAGAGGCATCATGTCTGGCGCGACTTCTTGTTGCGCTTATGTTCTTATTTTCTTCAATATAAAAACCTACCCACAATTAGAATCATTAATAACCAGCAACGGGACCTTATATCTTTTTGCGATTTGCGCGATCCTTGGAGCCGCGTATTGTTACTTATTCTTACCGGAGACAAAGGGAAAGACATTGACGGAAATCATGAGACAATTCGACGAAGAGAAAAAAGAGAGCGATCCAGAAATAGGATACATCAAACAGAACATTATCGAGGGTAAATCGATTGAGAGAAGGCACAGTGCGGGGGCGGCGGTGTCTTTGGAGAAAAGCAGGGAATTGGCAAAACAGTGGACTCAGAACACTTGCGAAAAAAATTAGACAAAAAAAAATATAGTGATTTTCTATTGCAGTTACTATTTCTGCTCAATTATTCTCGGTGTGGGGAGATTTGTGATTTTTATAGTTTCATAAGTGATGTTTTAACTGTAGCTGTGTGTTAAATTAATTAATATAGTGACACGATCAGTATTATTGTTGGAGTGACTGAGTTAGGCTAAGTGAGTGATACATTCCATTGTGATAGAACATATACAACGTTACCTTCAGTTAATAATGTATTTAACATATTAGATATTTTAATTTAATAAATAAAAAAAACAACTTATTTACAATTTAGTTAAATATTTAAAATAATTTATTCTAGATCGTCTAAAGCGTAACCACGATAAGACTGGAAGGTGAAAGGTAAAACCTCAGACAAATAATTGTACACATTTATATATATATGCATTTTATGAAATGATTCTGATTGGACGTGATACTTAGGTCACAAAATTTATTAAATATTTTGTGTAATTTTTAGATTTCACAAAAGAGTTACAGGGTGTTCTAATTATAACATTTATAGCTCTGCGATTATTATAGACAAACAATGTCGTGTGAATAAAATGTGTTGTTTTTAAGCGTTTCTTTTTATTTTGATTTAATATTGTTAATTATATTCATTCTTATCTACCAAGAAATCTTATTCAAATAAGATTTTTTAAAACTAAAGTTTTTTTTTTGAACCTTTATTTAAACGTTTTACATTTAATGAAATAATAAAAAATGCTGTTTCTAACAGGTCCAATGAAAAAAATACTAAAATATGGAAAATATTTTGATTTGCTTCCTTTTGCTTAAGAAAATTAACAAAACCTTAAATATAAATATTTTGATTGATAATATCGTTACAATTAATTATTTTATCATATAAGGTGATCATTAAAAACCTATTGCCGCTACTTGCTATTATTTTTATATTATTTCGCAATATTTTGAAATAGTTTTTTTTTAACTTAACGCCATCTATTGAAAAAGTGAAGAAATTACTAAAAGTCGAATCATTTAAAGAATTGTTGCGCATGAGTCACAATACATCCTATAGAGCCTTTTAGTGTCACGAATAACAAATAGATGGCAGCACTTGTTTGAGAATTCCTTATTTTTTTTTATTAAGAATTTGACACATTCTTTGAATGACTATGGTTAAATCTTGAATATGAAAAATACATATATCAATATCAAATTAAAAGACGATGGAAAGATCAATTATTAAATAATTTTACTTATACACCTATACAGCACGTCTATGATGGAAGAATGGTTATTATTTACTATAATATTGCTAAATACTGTTACTGACCTGGTCTGCGGGATGCCGTACTTGATGCCGACTCCGACCCGCGGCAGGGCCTTGATCACCTTCTTCACTGTCGCCTGGTCCGGGAACGCGAAGAATATTGACGCTGGAAAATGTGAAGTGCTTTTTTAGCAAATGACATTGAATTGGTGTTTGTGAAACGTTTTCTTAGTAAGAAAATATCTATGAATTAGAGATGGCGAAAAACGATCTAAATATCATAGTTCTGTATCTATCAAAAATGTTCAAAGCTGTGTATCTTAGTCACGACATCTGTTATACAGACAGACATGCAGCCAAATAGTGTTTTCGAATTAATAAAGTGTGCTGGTAGTAAAAAAAGTAGGTTCAACACGTACTTCGACTGGCGAGGAACATCTCTATGGCGACGCTCTGCAGCAGGTAGCGTCGGGAAAAGATCGCTCGGATCTCGCTGAAGTACCATTTTCCGTGCAGGTGCTCGCAGTATTTCAGCACCTGGAATAAACACAATGCTCTTAAGATATTGTATGGTACATTTAATAGTTATTACCGACACTTTATTAAAATCTTTTACGAAAAATTATTCATATATAAAAGATTTTAATAAATGAAGTTATTTAAAACATTCTAATAGTAATTCATAGTATTTGAATTTTTTATAGGTATTGTATAAAAACTAAAATCGTTATCTCACAACTAATGAACACTTTATAAATTGGAGATTGTACGTGAACAAACTGCCAATTAACTATGATCTAAATGCATTTTTATCTTAAACGTATACACATATATTGATAGAAAAATAATTAACGAGATTAGATGTAGATATTAGGTGTATTTTTGAAAATTTAATATTTTATTGTTAATTAAGATAACAGAAACGAGATATTTAATGAAAATATATGAATTCGAGATAAAATGTAGAATACCGTAAAATGGGGTGAATAGAAATCGCGGGGTTATTAGAAACAAAACTGAAAATTATATATTATTCTCTCTATTTTGTCTATTACCTGTTAATGTATATTTATTTTTACTTCTAATAACACGGCAACATTTTTTCTTTGTTCTGGCAACTTCTAAACTTTCGGTAAGTTTAAGGACATAAAGAAAAAAGCGGTTAAAGTGGACGTCTGTGTACGAGTGATTTTTGACTGTGCAAAACTTTAAAAAAAACTCAAAGTTCTTCAGTGTTATCTCCTCGTCATTTTATATAATTGGATTGTTAATTTTCTCATCTTTTAGGAAAAAAAAGGTTAGCATTAATAATCAATCATTTTGTTTGTATTTTTTAGTAAAATCAGAACATCGACACTTTTTTCTGAATTTGAGGTAAATGGATACGCGTAGGGGGTGATTAGAAACGCCTTTAGGGTCAATAGACACGAAGAGAGAGGTTAATAGATACCAGTGAGGGGTTAATAGTAATGAGAGAGGGGTTTATAGACACATAATTTTTAGGGTTGTCAATATAACTATTATTTTTGGTTTTATCAATTTGATTTTTTTTATTTAAATTAAAAAATTCTGACACAATATTAATAAATTAAAATATTATGCAGACCTATTTCACAAAAATATAATGTATGATATACTAAATTTTACTTTTTATTTACATGGTTATTTAAATTCCCCACTATTGACTGTAACGTAAATTTTATAATTAATTCATGTAAGTTGAATTATAATGTTAATTATTCTGGGTTAGTTAATAATTGGTATTATTACACAATTTAAACAGGTACCCCACATTGCACTACATGCGCCATGCCGAGGATATACAAGCCGGATCCTCATGGCAAGAGGTATAAAAAATATTCCAAAGAAATCATTGAGCAGGCTGTTCGTGAATATAATGAAAGTAGCGGTTCATTGAATAGCATTGCTAAAAAGTTTGAAATCAACAAATCTGTCCTTTATAGACATACTATAAAAAATATGAAGACCCAGGGAGGGCAAACAGTGCTATCAAAAGAGACGGAACTGGCATTTATAAAGTATATTAATATATGTGCTGAATGGGGATACCCCCTGGAACTATATGACTTAAGGTTATTAGTTAAAAATTATTTGGACAAATTAGGCATTACCGAAAAAAGGTTTAAAGATAACATGCCTGGGCCAGACTTTGCCCGAAGTTTCTTGAAAAGACACAGTGATAAGATATCACAGAGGGTATCACAAAATGAAAAAAAAAATAGAGCTGCGATCTCTTCAGAAACTATTAATGAGTATTTTGAACAATTAAGAAATTCAATTAGTGATGTTCCGATTGAAAATATCGTCAATTTAAACCAAGTCAAACCCAAACCATTTATTGTATTAAAACATCTCTATAATCTGAATTAACATTAGATTTAAATAAATTATATTGTTAACATAATTTCATTATGATTGAAAAATATAATTACTCATAGGTATCTACTATGAGTAATTACATTTGTAATAAATGTTGCCTGTGCCAGCCCTTGCGTAATTTCTCTAATTACCCCATTCTCGTATCTCTTGACCCCAGATTTCAGGGAAATAGAAATCACCTATATTTTCCTATTTTACAAATATTTCTCAACATTTCGGATATTTCAAGCACTGTTATTTGGTAAATTACAACGGGACTCACAACACAACACAATCTTTATTAACGGTATGCCTACAAAATATGAAAGAAAATCAGTGTTGAAGTTGAAATTTGTACCTATCCACCCCATTTTACGGTACCGATTTTTAATTAAAACTTTTTAAAGGAATTGTAATATTAATAAACTTTGAATATTAATATTATATATATATATATATATATATATATATATTTAAATTATAGTATATAATAGAAGAACTTCTGTATGCTTTACTGTATTGATAATAAAGGATAGAATACATTAGATTTTTTATATTAAATATTTTATTCGAACAGTGCATTTAGTCCTTTACATTAAAGAAACCTACATATAAATATATTTATAGAACAAAGTTTGAAACGATTCAAAAGTTCTATCAAGGACAAGTAACGGTAAATCATTAAAAGATCTTTAATTATCAAGTTACGTAAAAGTATAAATGTACTAATTAGGACACGTCCAGAAGATTATATCATAATTTATGACAAACATAATAATCAATTCAAATCAATTATGGTAATTTAATATAAATTTCAATTAAAATACTTGTATTAATACAATATTAGAAAAAAATGTTTAATATATATATTATTATTTACATGTCAGGTATTTTATTAAGATATCGTACCAAAATAAGAGTAATAAACATCTTACAAAAAAGTCGTAAAATGATGAAAATTTTTTTTTTGGAAGAATTAAATTAATTACCTTATGTTACAAAGGATCTCTATTCTAATCTTGGGAGCAAAATTTAACAAAACAATAGAGATAAAACACTGTAGAAGATGCGACCAATGTGTAGAAAAAATAACAATTCTTTTAATTAATGTTTTATTATTTTAAGTAAAATTTATTAAAACCCTACAAACATTTTTAATTACGCCGCAAGTGATGAAACTTTATTTCATTATTAGTTATTATAACAGACTAATACAACACAACAACACGATACACCTCACCGGTCTCGTGTTTCATCCCCGGGGGATGGGGGCTGGGAGCTTTGTTACTGAGATACAAATACTTATAATGAGAGTTTGTTTATCTTTATTTAACAGACAGATCGTATTTTATAATTGTAACTATTGTAAGGAAGTTTCAAAATATTTAGCAAAATTAAAATTTTAGGTTTCTCATTAAAATTTGTAATAAATATGACAATTTGAATACTGGATTGATATTGCTTTGTTTTATTAATCACGGAACATAAAGACAACCCTAACGTTATTTATATAAGGAGTTTTCAAATCGTACATTACATGGTAGCACACTAATCCAATCTCTCTCTAGTGCTCTCTATTTGTTTTCAAGCATAGGGCGAATGCATAAAACGTCCAATTCAATTGTAATGCAATTTGTCACTCGCCCTACCTCAGCCCTTCTGTTTTAGCCCCTTGATACGAGGGTCGCAATTACGTGTCTAGATATGAAGAATAAAAGAAGTACACAAAAGTAAAAAGTAAAAAAACGAGGACTGTAGCTGTACAGTCATATACGAAATACCATGAATCCGCCAAATAAGAGGCTTAGACAAACCCATCTTCACGACTTCCGATCAACTCGCATTAAGGCAGTTGATATTTTTCAATGATTCGTCCACAATAATATGAAGTTGAATGAAAAACAGTTTGCTAATGAGAGGTAAAAGATGATAATATGCTTTAAAGAAGGACACGACATTATTTAGGGCATGGAAAGAACGTTAAAGAAGTTAACGACAGACAATATCCTGCATCCGTAAAAAAATCGACTTCGACAACTCCCAAAGAACAAAACATTAATATCTAATAAAATCAAGATAATTGTCAGCGGTGTGATCGCTGTTTGATACCATATAACTATTAACACTAACAATAATATTATCTTAAATATAGGATGGTTTAAACCCACATTGTGTATTAGACACCTCTAGTTCGCACATTAGCGTCATCTCATCTCTAATGGTACTTGATCACGCCACTTCTGTGAATGGGCGCTCCCGGTATCCGCTATCCGCTGAACAGATTGTGAGAAACGACACGTGTCCATAATTATTGTTATTGCTGGTTAAGTGCTGTGCAGTTTTTGTTTTGTTGTGCGGGGAGTAGATTTATCTTTATGATTTATTATTAGAGCGTTTTATTGGCCTTTCTTCAATTGTTCATTTGCCCGGAACCGATTGAATTGAATTAGGAAAAAAAATATTGTGGAGGAATGTTGATAGAAAAACGTTTGTCACAACATATAGTTACCGGATCGTTGAATCAGATAAGTACTAGGAGAAAATAATTTATGAAAACATCTATTACCATTAGTACTTTGTATGCGTGGGATGGACACTAAGTTCGTATAAATTCTCACACAACTTCACAGTTTTAGAAAAGATTCACAAACTGATTAACTTGAATTATCTATTTACTGCGTTAAGAATACTAGGAAAGCAGAATTTACGTGCACATATATTTTATTTCGATCTTCACACGAACAAAATGCTCTTCGCATGTTAAAACTCGCAAACAATCCATTTAGTTACAACGTCACGCCTGAAGAATAATAAACATTAATTTTACAACACGGCTACTTGGCTACTTACTACCAACAAAGTGTTAAAATAGTTTATTAATATTAAAAACAGTGACTATAATAATAATGTCATCTATACTTATAATAAATCTGTAGAGAGGTCAATTCTGTACATGAAATATATTTACAAAATAAGTAGCAGGGGGTGATTAGTGTTCGATACTGATGCCAAAAATGCAGTTAAAAAAATTTTTGTCTGTCTGTCTGTCTGTCTGTCTGTTTGTATGTTATTTATAGAAAAAAAAACTACTCGACGGATTTTAACGAAACTTAGTACAATTATTCTTTATACTCCTGGGCAGGTAATAGTATACTTTTCATCACACTACAATGAATAGGAGCAGAGCAGTGAAAGGAAATGTTGAGAAAATGGGAGAAGTTGCTTGATTTTTTAAGCTTCCGTCGCGTGTGCAGCCTTAATGGTTAGAGCTACATAGAAACTATGTATAACGGAAATATTCTACATAAAAATACACGAAAAATATTCCAAGACAGCATATATCTACCTTTTATAGTTAACTCACAATAACACGCATAACTCTCGATAGCTTAGCAGTTCGGAGATTTCTTATTATATTTGTTTACTTTTACGTTTATAAAACCAATAATGCTCACCATCATTCCTAATTAAAAAAAAAATAAACATTAGCACCAATTCAATAAAAAAAGAATCATTGAAATCGGTATAGAAACACCAAACTTATACTTACTTACATGAAATACGCCAACAAGACATCGCGCGTGAATAGTGAATCAAGCTATAAGGATTATTTTTGCGTAACGGTTGCCGCGCTCGACGGGGCTCGCGGCGGCAGAGTATAAAAGGGGCGGGAGGCGAGCGTAAGCGTCATTCAATATTTGGCTGTTGATGCGTTCAGAGTGTTGAACTTTATTGACAGACAATAATTGTTATTTTATAAACCGTGCTTATCAGCGCGACTTTTTGTCTTTAAATAGTTTATTTTAATTTCTTTTGTTGTTATTTTCTAAATTAGTTTTAGTTTTGTTTAAATTCTTAACTATTAATAGTTCCTATTTTATTTCTTTTTAAGTAGATTTAGATTCGATTTTTAGATTAGATAATAGATAGATAGATTAGATTATTGTTAGATTTTTAGTTACTGATAGGTTAGTTTTGGGCATTTTATGTTTAGTTTTTTTTGTATTGAGTAGATAAAAGCGTAGGTAGGTACTTTTATTAATTATAGTATTCATAGGTATTTTTTATTTATTTTTAAGTGAAGTAGGTATAGGTAGATATTGCCTACTATCTACCTATACTGCACACGTGTTTTAGCTTTATTTTCATTTCTTTTTTTTTTGTACCTAAGTTGTAGGTAGGTAGGTACATACTTCTTAGTTTAATTCTATTAGAATATTAGGTATTTAAGTTTAAATAGGCACTTAGATTTATATTTTTTTATTATATAGCAGCTGTACTTAGAACATCTAAGGTTTTTTTTGTATTAGCATAGGTACTTTGATTAATTACAGTAGTTGTAGGTATTTCTTATTATTCATTTTTAAGTGAAGTAGGTAAGTGTAGATAGTATTGCACACGCATTAAGTATAGCTTTATTTTCATTTTTTATTCTTTTGTAATTTGTAGGTACCTACGTACATATTTATAATTCGATTAGAATATTATTTTAGTTTTAATAGGCACTTAGATTTATATTCTATTTATTATATACTTAGCTATAGTTAGGACCTCTGACGTAAGTTTTTTGTTGGGTAACTAAATAGAATTTAAGTTACCGTCGATTAAAAATAAAATAAACGATGCCACCTAAAAAACGACCATCTTTATCTCGAACTTCGAGTCAAGCTAGGAGAATGAGAATGACGCGTTCTCAAGAATCGGAAGAGGAAAGAGCACATCGGTTAAACTCTATGAGAGTTAGTGCCTCAACATCTCGAGCTAATGAAAGCTCTCCAGAAAGAGAGATGCGATTAGCAGCTGAAAGAGCGAGACGAGCTACAACACGGGCTTCTCAAAGCTCTTCTCAACGAGAGCTAAGGCGTTCCATTGACCGGGAACAACATGCGTTATCCCGAGAAGCTGAAACTGCTTTACAACGAGAATTGCGACTCACAGCTGACCGCGAACGGCATACATTATCTCGCGAGTCTGAAACCTTCACTGAGAGGGAATTACGGCTTACAGCTGACCGCGAACGTCATATTTTATCTCGCGAGTCCGAAACCTTCACTGAGAGGGAATTACGGCTTACAGCTGACCACGAACGTCATATTTTATCTCGCGAGTCCGAAACCTTCACTGAGAGGGAATTACGGCTTACAGCTGATCGCGAACGTCATATTTTGTCTCGAGAATCTGAAACTTTTACTCAATATCAAGACCGTTTGACAAATGATAGGGCGCACCATAACATGATTCGATCTCTTGAAGATGAACATGAGCATGAACAACGACTAGAGTCGGGACGCGATTATTACAATTCTTTGAGACAAGAACAATTGATTACTTTATCTAATGAAAGATTAAGAATTGAAAATATTCGGTCGCTTGAAACAGAAGAACAGCGAGAGGCCCGTCTTACTGCAGATAGATTTCGACATGGTCTTAATGACTTAGATATACACGTGGTAGATCAATCTACAAATTCGGTGGCGTGGTCCGATAAATATAAAAGTGGGTTTGCTTATAACCTCACAATTGATTACAGATCATCTTCTGAAATAGGCGATATGAACGTAGTATGTTCCTTTTGTAATGCTTCGAAGTGGAGGAAGGAGTCTGCTGGTTTCTGTTGTTCTGGAGGTAAAATAAATTTGCCTTCGTTCGAAGACCCACCGGAACCTTTAAAATCACTACTTTTAGGGGAACATTTGCAATCCAAACAGTTTTTAGATAATATTCGCTCTTATAATAGTGCATTCCAAATGACATCCTTTGGTGCTAAACAAATCTCAGAAGGCCCTTTCATGCCTACTTTTAAGGTACAAGGTCAGGTTTACCATTTGATAGGGTCCCTTTTGCCTGAAGAACAACCTAAATTTCTTCAAATATATTTTGTATCCGATTACAACGAACAGTCGAATATAAGAAATCAATATTTTCCGAATTTAAATACTGAACTCATTTCACAACTTCAGAACATGTTACATCAGGTTAATTCGTACGTATGCAGTTTTAAATCGGCATTAGAAGCCCTTTCTCAAGATGGTAATAACAATTATAAAATTGTTATAAATGCCGATAAGCGTCCAACTCAGGAACACCCTGGGCGTCATAACGTTCCATCCACGAATGAAGTTGCTGTAGTACTGGTCGACCAGGAATGTGATAGGCGTGATATCGTTATACGTTCCAGAGACAATCGTTTGCAACGTATTTTCGAAACCCACAGGGCTTACGACAGTTTGCAATATCCTATGATATACTGTCGAGGGGAAGATGGTTATAATTTCGCTGTATACCAAACCGATCCGCGCACAGGCGCACCTAATTATAATAAAAAGGTGTCATGCCTTCAATTTTATTGTTACCACCTGCAAGTGAGACGGAATAGATTGGTATACTTTCAACGTTTTCGTGGCTTATTTAATCAGTTTATTGTTGACATGTACGCAAAAATTGAAACCGAAAGATTAGTTTATATACGATCTAATCAAAGGCAGCTGCGCGCTGAAGAATACGTGCACCTTCGCGATGCCATGCAGCAAGATAACGATACTGTGAATATGGGTCGTTTAGTTATTTTACCCTCTTCTTTTACTGGTGGTCCACGCTACATGCATGAACGTACTCAAGACGCTTTTTGTTACGTAAGAAAATATGGACGTCCCGACTTATTTGTTACTGTAACTACCAATCCCAAGTGGGATGAAATCACTCGGGAGCTTCTTGAGGGTCAGGCACCGCATGACCGCCATGATATTATTGCAAGAGTGTTTCATTTAAAATTAAAATCAATGATAGATCTTCTTACCAAAGATAACATTTTTGGAGAAGTATTGTGTTATATGTATAGTGTTGAGTGGCAAAAACGCGGCTTACCTCACGCACATATCTTGCTTTGGTTAAAAGATAAGGTTCGACCTAATGATGTAGACAGATTAATCAGTGCTGAAATTCCAGATCCGACTGCAGATCCCCTGTTATACGACATTGTTAAAACTCATATGATACATGGTCCATGTGGTGCATTTAACGCAAATGCTCCTTGCATGCAAGACGGTCGTTGCACTAAAAGGTATCCAAAAGCATTAGTGGATGAAACTGTAACAGGACATGATGGATACCCATTATATCGTCGCCGTTCAAGAGACAATGGTGGTTTTACTGTTGAAAAGCGAATGTCTGGACAACAGGTTACTTTAGATAATAGGTGGGTCGTTCCGTATTCGCCTGTATTGTCCAGAGCATTTCAAGCTCACATAAATGTAGAAATGTGTAATAGTGTAGAGTCAATTAAATATATTTGTAAGTACATTAACAAGGGCAGTGACCAAGCTACGTTTGCGTTAAGAAATGAACATGATGAAGTTACTAGATTTCAGTCAGGCAGATATATCAGCTCTTCAGAAGCTGTGTGGCGGATCTTAAGTTTTAATATTCACGAAAGATATCCACCTGTGACCCATCTGGATGTTCATCTGGAAGGCGGTCAACGTATATATTTTAACGCCGAAAATGTTACAGAACGATTAGAGAACCCTAGACAAACAACTTTATTGGCATTCTTTCGACTTTGCCAAACTGATAATTTCGCAAAGTCTCTTTTGTATGAAGAAGTTCCATCGTATTATACCTACGATAAACAACGAGGTGTCTTTAACCGTAGACGCCGAGGCAGGCCTGTAGATGGCGAGACAGGTATTTTCAAAGAACATGTTCTTGGTAGAGTGTATACTGTTCATCCTAACAACGCAGAGTGTTTTTATTTGAGATTATTATTACATACAGTGCGAGGACCAACATCATTTATAGATTTGAGAAAAGTAGACGATGTTGTTTATCCAACTTATCATGCAGCTTGCCAAGCGCGTCATTTGCTTGAAAATGATCAACATTGGGATGACGCTTTAGCAGAATCCTGTGTTAGTGATAATCCACGACGGTTACGCCATTTATTTGTAACATTACTCACATTTTGTAATTTATCTGATCCTGTCCAATTATGGGAAAAATATAAAGAAAAATTTGCAGAAGACTTTCTTCGGAATTTATCTCACAATAATGAAGGCGCAACTAATGATAATTTTCGAGATCTGGCTATAAATCAGTGCTTATTAGCTCTTCAGGAAGACTTAACAGCAGTAGGCGGTAAATCACTTTGTGAATATGGTTTGCCAACGCCAACCTCAGTCGGAGAGGTTACCAATAGGGAATATTCCGCAGAGATTGGTTACAACCCAATGGAACTGCTGGTAACATTAGAAAACGGTGTCCCAATGATGACTGCAGAACAACGCTTAGTCTATGATCGCGTGTGCGAGAGTGTGCAGAATAATTTAGGAACAATATGGTTTTTAGATGCACCTGGAGGAACTGGGAAAACTTTTTTGACTAAATTAATATTAGCTTATGTTCGAAATCAGCGTAAAATCGCTCTTGCCGTGGCTTCATCAGGTATAGCTGCAACATTGCTACCAGGAGGTAAGACTGCTCACACTATGTTTAAAATACCAATTAATTTAGATCGCACGGAAAGTCCAACCTGTAGTATTTCAAGAAATAGCGACAAAGCTAAGGTATTGCGTGAGTGTAATTTAATCGTATGGGATGAATGTACGATGGCCCATCGAAAAGGAGTAGAAGCAGTTGACAGAACTCTAAGGGACATAAGACAAAATGATCGACCAATGGGCGGTATTACGGTTTTATTTTGTGGTGATTTCCGACAAACCTTACCGGTAATACCACGGGGAACCCGAGCTGATGAGATTAGGGCTTGCCTGAAAAGCTCTTATTTGTGGCGTGATATACAATCGGTGCATTTGACTATAAATATGCGAGTGAGAACTGGAGACAACGCAGATAATCGTGAATTTTCTGATACATTATTGAAGATTGGTGAAGGTACCTATCCACAACTACACCAAGGAAAACTTATTCTGACACCTGAGTTATGTTGTATAGTGCAATCCCAACAACATCTTATATCTTCGGTTTACGGTGACATAACAATTATATTAAATAGGGACAATTCTTGGCTTTGCGAAAGGTCCATTTTGACTCCTCGCAATGACCAGGCATCTGAAATTAATAATAAAATACTGTCTAATATACAGGGAGAAAGCAAAGTTTATAGTTCAATAAATAGAATGGTTGATGAACAAGAAGCCACTAATTACCCGATAGAATTTTTAAATTCTTTAAGTATGCCTGGACTACCTTCTCATATAATTTGTTTAAAAATTGGCATACCGATAATTCTGCTCCGAAATTTAAGACCACCTCAACTTTGCAATGGAACTCGGCTAAAAGTAACCCAGTTGCAACAAAATGTAATCGAGGCTCAAATTTTAACAGGTTGCGGTGCAGGAGAAACTGTCTTTATTCCCAGAATTCCCAGAATTCCCATAATACCAAATAATTTTCCATTCCAATTTAAAAGAACGCAATTCCCAGTATCGGTGTGCTATGCCATGACTATCAATAAAGCTCAAGGGCAGACTTTTCGTGTTGCTGGAGTAGATCTCGGTGTTAGCTGTTTCTCGCATGGTCAATTATACGTCGCTCTTTCCCGGGTTAGCAATTCTAGGAATCTTTACGTTCACGTGCCGGACGGGTCGACTCTTAACATAGTCTACCCAGAAGCTTTGCGCTGAAACATTTTAATTTGATCTAAAAATATTAGCAATATATTATCTTAATAAAAAACAAGGAGTTACACGCTGACCGAGTCGTGGGTATAGCGTGGGTATATTATAATATTCTGCGGTTACTTATATTTTTCAACAGTTTTGTGGATTGGCATATTATATTACTATTGCCCTTCTAAAATACGAAAGTGAATCTGCCTGTTACGTCAAAACTATGAGGGAGGACATCTGCTAATTTTTTTTCGAAAAACGACGGAAACGCGGACGAAGTCGCGGGCAAAAGCTAGTATGAAATATAACCAAAAAAATATATGTGATCTGTATTAGAACATAAATTATTGCTTAATTAATTAAAGAAGGGTAGTCCAAAAAAGCTAATCGATTTAAATCCCGTATCGTAGTAGAATTAAAAACAAAAACTTGGATAAGATTAAGATGGTTATCAACGTTATGTGGTTTGAGGTACCAGGAGATCAGCGCCGGTGAGGCGGTAGATGGGTATCGCAGCTCGTAAATAAGCCCCGGCCCGTGACAAGTGCACCCATTAGGAACCGGCGAAAAAACGAGCGATCTTAGTAAGGTTGGCAAAAAGATACGGCGCCGCTCTTATTACATTATATTAAAATTTAATTATAAGCTCGTTTTAACTACACAAAAGATTTAAATACACAACTTTATTGCTAAGTTTAATTCGTATACTTATTATAAACTTATTCGTATTATAATCTTAAAAGTTTTATTATTTTATTATCCATAAAAAATATATCGTGGAAATTTAAATAGTTGACAAAGATGTTTAGTATAATATTTTTATAACATAAAATAATTATTAAGTATTGATTATTTTGCCAACGTTACCCGATAAATTGGTTAAAGGAAATGTAAACGACTGAGCCGACTGTCACCAGCCAGTCCCGAAGCGAACTAACGAATAGTTCAGACCGGAGTGTAGATGTTCCAACAGACCATTAATGTTAATAGTTATTGAATATTAGTTTAATTTATGACATTACAAATATAAATTCTACTATTTTTTATGATATCTTAATCCTGTGAATGATTTAAATATTTTCTAAAATAAAATCAATACAGCCCCTACCATGAGTCAATCTGGAAGGAGTCCCGAAGGAGACAGAATATACCAACTACACTAAATCTACATAACATCTAACTAACATGTAGATGTTTAACAGTGAGATGTCATCTCGTGGGACTGAAGCAGTCGCGCAGCTTCCACGTACCCGCGGGGAATACACCATGCAATATTCATGTTACATTTTATGACGGGATTCTGTATTAGGTACCTATATATTGTAGGAAACACGAGTTTTTACTGGATGAAATGAAAATTTATATACGAATTATCTTTATGAATGATTAAGTTTGATTTAGACGTCTGTCTCCTTGATCGCATGTATGTAATAGCTGTATTCTCGTCAGAGTACCTACACGTTTAAATAAAACACTTCTTAACATCCACTATGGATTTAAGTTCTCGTAAACGCCATTTCTTTAATAGTTTTATTAAAAATATTAATAGAAATGACAATAAAAACACCAGCAGGTTATATTTTTTCTTAATATCTTCGACTTCCTTTTACGATACGGACCTAAAATGAGACACAAAATGTATTATTATTATTAAACATCATTTATGGAAATCGAGCGACACGAGGACAGAAATGAAAAAAATACACCAACTCCAGAAATATACGTATGATGACAGGGAATTTATGAACCATTCCGCGTGACAAACTGCGGAGTGAGGCGAGACACCTACCACGGGTTGAAGTAAACGCGCTTTAAGTGAGAACTGAGTGACTTCGGGAGAATTTGGTGACTATTACTAATATATTTTTAAAAGTTTCCTAACAAAGTAACGATTTTACGATATTTGTATTTACGATAATGATTGAAATTTTTTTAATATACATTTTTATACTTTTTACATCTTTACAATTGACATATTAACAAAATTTTAATTACTATAAATATTTTTTAGCAAAAGTGACTAAAAATCTAGAACACATAGTAGCTAAACCACTAATAGGTAGTGGATTCGATTCCCGACGGTGATGTACGAGTATTTAATTAGGACTTCCTTTGACGGCCACCGAGTCTCACTCCGATGGAATTAGTTTAAACGCAATTTAATTATTGCTCGTTTTCTTTTCTACGGACGGACTTATGAATGTGTTTATTTTTATTATTATTTAAGTTTCATTATATGTATGTATATTAATTAAGTTCATGTTGAGAACGAGTAGAAGTATACAGCATTTACAAAATAACTTAATAAAACCGAACAGAACAACATTCAAACTGTAAAACATAGAAAAAAACTAATTAAAATTTAAATTCTAAATACGATAACGAATGTTTATTTAATGATAATGACGTTATAATTAGCTGAAACTTTTATCTCGTATAAATCTAGAGATGACATCAAAAAAACATAGACTATCTTCAGATACAACAAATACACAAATATTTAACATTTTTTTTACATTTATACTGTAATAATCTTGTTGAGCTGAGCGTAAGCGAAGCTCTTAATCATTTGGGAAACCTATTTTTTGTGTTTAATTGTCTCCAGAATGCGACGAGATAATTAATTAAAAATTGTCTCATGTATGTTTGAGCCGAACGCGGATGTTATAGCGGAAACAGATTGAAAAAATGTTTAGCCATTCAAAAGTTATCAAGAAAAGAAGAAAGGAGAGGGGCTCAGCTCAACACCCCCCGCGCACGGTTGGCGGATCCTAGTAATATAATAAAATAAGAAGAAGAAGAATATAAAAAAAAACGAATTATACAATTATCTATTATAATGTAATACAATTAAACGTCAAATGAATATATTCAACAATTTAATTCACATTATCTATATATATTGAATATTTATTTGGTACACGTCCGTGTGTAAATTTATCTCTAACGACTACTAAGGAGCGATAAAAATAGGAAGATGTCGCTTAATTGACATGTTTTTTTTTTATATTAGATTTTTAAAATAATACAGATAAGCTCTAATCAAAGATGCAAAGTATTGATAAAATAATATTATAAAATGATAGAAATGTAAAGATTTTTTTAATTTGTAGATTCATTTTAAAAGTGACAGTGGCTCAGGTATTTTCTTACTTCTATATGTAACTATTAATAACACGAGAGAAGCCGAGAATAAAGATATGACATACATAAATAAAAAAGGAATATTTTGATTATATACACAGGTTATATAGGCATTATTAGAATTGAAAAATATTTTCTAATACAACGATTAGGTATTAAAAAAAATGTCAAAAATATTTTTTTAAATTTTAAAACGAGAAAACACACACACACACACACACACACACACATATATAGATATGTACATAAATATATCTATAAGCCAGTCGTAAAGCACGCCGCACTTAAACCGCAGAGTGCGTTAGATTAACGCGCGGGTGCGACGGATTATCGTGGATTAACAGTTTCCTTCAGCTTCGAATGTTAAATATTCAGATAGATTTATGGACCTATTACATTTGAGATTTATTAATATTTAATATATTATATTACTCATATATTATTAATTGTAAAATTCAAATATAATATTGATTAAGCACTGTAGCGTTCGTATCAATTGTAAACGATAATTATTTTCATGATATTATATATAAAATTACTAAATTTAAAACCTATAAATGATTTAATAAAACGTTAATTTTATATCATTTTAAATATATTTCATAATTATAATTTAAGTTCTTAACTATTTTGGGAACTAACTTTTATATATTATTCATTTCCCGATACCTTAAAGAAAATTAAATGAATGAGATGTCCTTTATTAAAACCAACCGAAAGGTTAAGAGTTTATTTTTATGAGAAAGTATATATATATAAATATGAAGAGTTTTTTTTTTTGTATACATTTTGTATACTTGGATGGTACACACAAATTGTAGTAGGTAATATATCGAATAGGCGAACACGTATACGAATAAAGTTTTAAATATATTATTAAAATTGTTTTATAAATAAAATCTGCGCATAAAACATATACTTTAAGATCATAAACAAAGATCTTTGGAAAAAAATCAAGCATAATAAAAATAACATCGACAAATAGAATTCATTTAAAATCATATTACAAACAATTTTATCTATAATCTAGATTAAACAAACAACTATTTCAATTAAACGGTTATAAATTAAGAGACCAACTCAAACTCAACAAGCCAGAGATAACTCCCGGTACAGTCTTGTCCAGATAACGGCTACTCGGCTTAGAAGTAACAAGTCACTTTGACTCGCACGTAACAGTTAGTGACAAATGCTACTTGTCTTGACCGTTCTTGTTGTTTTGCATTAACATAACTTTTATTATATAAATAAGTCATATACTTGTTCATCTTTCAACTATCGTAAGGAATACATTTAGTATAAAATAATAATATTTTTTTAATATTATAAATATTTAGACGCCATTTCATATAAACCTCACAGATTATTATATATTTGTTTTTAGATTTTTAATATTGGTAGGAGTGATATATATATAACTAAACTGAGTCAATATGTTAGACATAGATAGATATTATTTTTACTAACCATTTTTTTTTAATACAAACGATTTCACTGGATTACTTTTGAAATACGTGAAAGTAAAATTTTTTGTTATAAATACTACGTTATATAAAATTATATATATCTAAAAGTACAGTATTGTGAAAGATGTCTAACTAAAAATACGGCACGGTAGTTTTCAAAGCGAAATGACTTTATATATATAAATTTGTTAATTCAGTACACGTGTCGGGCCACATGCGCCGGCGCCGGCTCTTCCGGACCACGGGGAACGTAATTTTGAAAGTAAGAATTGTGGCATGCCGTTCTACCTTATTAGATTATAAATCATATATTATTAAACGTGTTCATTTAATTATAATTTGATTTTATTACAAACAAATATTTATTCGGAATAAAACAAACGCTTTCATTGTGAAACATAATTTTACAAGTTTTCGTTTAAAAAAATTACAGAATCATACAAGAATTGTAGACTGGTATCGTTAATCTTAATTTATTATAATGTTAATAATAGAAGAAAAATTTAATTGCAATTTAACCTAATCAGTATTTCGGAGGACGCGAGGCGCCGGCGTCGTAATGACTTAATTATGATTAAAAATTAAACCAACTTAATGTTCAAAGAAATAAAAAGCCTAATAAATTCAATTAAGGAACGCCATCTGGCGATACTTCTTTATAACTATATCGAGTGGCATTGTTCCATTAAAATTTGTTTTCTTTAAACGCACAAAGGACCGCTAATAACTTAAACAAAAACAAAACAATACAAGCGACCTGTATCTTTTATCTGGAATCTTTATAATAATTACACGGGACGGGACGACTCAATCGACGCATATTTTTAAGAATACGACAATACACTAGAATATAATATCGCATACGGTAATGGTATCTACTGCCAACGCTATACAGATCAACCTCGTACGTGCAATGACATCACAGAGCGTTGGTTTTGTACTCCTGAGTCCAATTATCGTACGGCGGACCGAAATATCTTTGCATTGCGAGAAAAATAATTATTGAAAGAAAAAAATACGTGGCGCGCAACCCTAAATGTTAAGGATAACACTAGGTTATCCAAAATTGTATTTAATTCCTTTGTCATAGAGTCGAAATTCCGTCGGAGGAAGAAATGACAGTGGCGCCCTTTGTATTCCTGAGATTTTCCACTCGTGGGCGGGGCGTTATCCCCTCCCCTACGGGTCAGGGTGGAACGCTGTCAGTCGCTCGCAGGCGGTGGGGGAAGACAGATGTTCGTCCGGGCCCATCTTTCATACAACACGATAGCAAATTCAATACACCATAAATATCAGCGCGTATTCCTTTTACAACTCGCTCCGTCATTCCGTTGATACAGGCGTCGGTTGATTAAATTTAATTTTTTTTTCACTTCACGCTAATGCTCTATTTTCGTAATGACCGTAGTGACATACGAACAGTTTAGCTTTATTAATAATGGACGCACGTTGTGTATCGGTACACCGCTCGTAAATTAGGCAGCTCCTAAAGACCACATGTTTAATGGAAGTGATTTTAATAGTTTGAGATCGTTCAACTGGTGATGATCGCTGCGATCGTGGGATTCGTTCGTAGAAATATATATCACTATTCAAATTAATCTATACGATGAATTCAAGTTTGAGTTTGTGTTATGTTTACAGCAGATTAGCAGCAACAGGCTCCTTAATAACATGTCATGGTCCCGATTGTTGATATCCATAATCTAATAAGACAAGATTGAGAATATCTAGTATTTTAAACAATTTGTCAATTTAGAGAATTGAGACAAGTTTTATTGAAGAATTTGTCTAATTTAAATGTTTAGATGTTACTTATACTGACTTAGCAGAGGAAAGGAAATCTTTCAAACATGAATGGTAAATTTTATGTATCAAGATTAAAAAAAATACTAAGATATTATTAACTATAAATAAAATATAAAAGACCACGTATCAATATAACTTCCTATACAATTGAAGGTCTGAGTAAACACAGCGTAGGTAGACCTCCCTAGTCTTACAGTATTAATGTTAAAGGTTACGCTCATGGGGGTACGGACATCCGGCGGAAGTAGGCGGGGCTTGAACGTCGCCATTTTGAAAACGTCGCGCATGCGCGCCGACGGATATAGGAAGATATTGAAGTAGATACCTTTAACAGTTATATCTGTAGGTATAAGTATAAGTACATAATATAAAATTTGCCAAATTAAAATATTTTTTTTAATGTTAAACAAATCTTTCAATACATAGACTTTTGGAAGATCACTAAATATATATCATGAGTAAAATAACAAAGTTCTAATTTGAGTTAAACTTATTTAAGATGGGATACGTAAAATAACTGAAAATTAAATTCCAAAAAGGGATAAACAAGTCTAAATTCAGCATCCAGGTACCAGGCGCTCATGAATCGCGAGGAGACGTCGTAAATCAGGCGAGCTGGAGTCATCCATCAAGACGCCGCCCGCCATCAATTGTGCACCGAAATAGGCATTCACTGGGAGGGAAAGATACGGAATGAGCTCAAATATGCACCTAGATGCCTTTCCTAATAGATCTGTACGCCTGTGATGTTAGAGATATACGAGTATGTGCAATTGAAATTCACATAACTCTATTTTTTTGTTTGGTCAATACGGAGATTCATTAGATCAAGCCATTACGGTATACCTATTAGAGTTACTTATTTATTCCTTTTTAATGTTTTTATGACTGAGTTATTAGGAAGTTTAATGTTTTATTCACCTAAAACATACATATAACTATATTTCAACGGTGTAAATGCTAAAAAAATCTAAATTTATAATCTAATAATACGTTTATATTAAGTATTAATATAAATTTGTGTCTGTTTATTGTGTTTTGTAATCAAAAAGAATTCATACTCGTTAGTTATCTTACTACAGATACGTATAGATACGTATTATAATAATTATTTAAGCAATTACCAGTATTAAGAGGAATCTAAGAAAGGTTATCGATATTTTAAATTGAAACTTGTTCTATCCCTATAATATGTATTATATACTCATAACAACGGTTTTTTATAAATGGATAAGAATTTATATATTTTGAGTCACATCGAGACAAACTTAATATTTTGGCAAGAACGAATAGGTTTTAAGTATTTATATTATTTTAAGTACTTTTTTTAATATTAACTAATCATTAGGCCGACTTATAGAATTGTCTGCGTTGGTTCTAGTTGTTCGTACATTGCTCACTAAATATTGAAGTTAGTGAAACAGTGATCACAATAACAAAATATACGTCTAAGTATGTTGTGTTTAGAGCGCTTTTGGAACCCTCGTAATACTATTTTAAGTTGGAGAGTGTCCTAACAGAAGGTCTTATTTCGTATGTTATCAAAAAGGACCCTCCTGCCATTATCATTTGACGTACACAAGTTATCACTGGTATTGATATAAAGTTGAAAAGATAAAAATAAAAACAAATATTACCTACGTAAGTTAATGACAAACACTCTTAAACTTCGCTTTACGCTAGATGTAAATTATTTGTGTACAATTGATTTACATTAAAAATCATATTATATTACAACACTTAATATAACAGTAAACTACCTTTTAAATCATTTGCGACGGAGTTGTTTCAATGTAAGGCTTTTACTGTTATTAAACAAAAGTGCGTTATTTTTTTACTTAATCTTTACGTGATGAGTATTATTATTAAGCATAATATGTAGGATAGGAGTATTATATTATAATAGAAGGATACGCTTAGATCATAATTGAGTAGAGTATCAATTTATTTTGAAATACATTTATTGAAAGTTACTATATGTTAAACCACAATATTGATTATTCTAAGCTTTATAAGATCATTTGGAATACCATAACGAGTTTAATTTACAAACATGTAACTATTAGATTTTATTGGTCCCTAGCATCCTTATAAATATTAATTAATATGCACACCAAGCAATTTTACAATTTAACATTTTATAATTTTTTATTCCGTTAACTGAAACATATAATTAACGTTTATGTCTTAAGAAAAAATACTCAAAGAAATTTATCATTTAAAAAATATATTTTTTTATTTAATAATTTAATAATTACCCCTATATTCACCAGCAAGCCACCAGTTTTATTCACATAATAGTAGATACTATAAAATAAAAGATCACATTGAACACAAACTAAACGACATGTGATAAAACCTAGACGCGATGTTTGTTCGTCACTTAATATGTTAATGCACGGGAGTACGTATTACAAGCAATAGGCATTTGATATCAAAAGTTATGACATTCGTGACAACATCGAATTAAATAAAGCGTCATAATTAGAAACACGAAAAAAACAGCCGGCCGTCGGGATGTTGCCATTAATAGCGTCAGGCTCATTGGGCTACCGAATTAACGAGGATCATTCTAAACCGATCATATAATTACGATCAATTCGACCTCAGAATACCTACCTCGACGAGGCGGAGCCGCACCGCGATCAATACACGCTGAATCGCTAAGTACACAGACTCTCCACAAGATAAATATCGCCGTCCCTTTCTTGTAGAGACGAAACCACGCACGCGCGAGCAAGAGAACGCCTCTCGCCCATTAGCCGCCGTTCCTCCCGGTGGGCGTACACCGTCTTCACAGTACGGTAGCCCGTAATGCTCAGTCTCAGAGCGACTGCGTACCGTGCGCGTGCGTGCCGCCGGACCATGCGAACCGGGTGAGGGCAGTCACCATGCTCGTGCCTCCTGAGATGATGGCGGCTCAATCAAAACTAGTCTACCAGATGAACAAGTACTACAATGAGCGCGTCGCCAATCGTAAGGCGCAGATCGCTAAAACTATCAACGAAGTATGCAGGATAGTTCAGGATGTGTTAAAAGAGGTCGAGCTACAGGAGCCGAGGTTTATATCCTCGTTGACGGATTACAACGGCCGGTTCGATGGTTTGGAGGTGGTGTCGCCTCACGAATTCGAGATCATCATTTACTTGAATCAAATGGGAGTCCTCAACTTCGTGGACGACGGCTCCCTGCCCGGCTGCGCCGTGCTTAAGCTGAGCGACGGCAGGAAGCGCTCCATGTCCCTCTGGGTCGAGTTCATTACCGCATCGGGTTATTTGTCCGCTAGAAAAATACGCTCACGGTTCCAAACCCTAGTGGCGCAGGCTTGCGACAAGTGCTCCTATCGTGATTGTGTTAAAATGATCGCGGAAACGACGGAGGTAAAATTGAGAATACGTGAACGATACATAGTGCAAATAACACCGGCCTTCAAATGCGCCGGCCTGTGGCCGCGGTCGGCTGCTCACTGGCCACTGCCGACCATACCTTGGCCGCATCCTAACATCGTAGCCGAAGTTAAAACTGAAGGTTTCGATTTATTATCGAAAGAGTGTCTAACGTTACAAGGAAAGAACTCTGCAATGGAAGGAGATGCGTGGGTGTTAAGTTTCTTTGAGGCTGAAAATCGTCTCTTACAAGGGGGCTGCAGAAAGAAATGTTTGAGTATACTTAAAACTATTAGGGACAGGCATCTAGATTTGCCAGGTAATCCCGTAACGTGTTACCACATGAAAACGCTTCTGCTGTACGAGTGTGAGAAACATCCCCGCGAGCACGAATGGGACGAAGGGGCTATTGGGGACAGAATAAACGGTATATTTCTTCAGTTGATATCATCGCTCCAATGTCGCAGATGCCCTCATTATTTCCTCCCTCACGTCGACTTGTTCAAAGGCAAGTCACCAACGGCAATGGAGAACGCAGCAAAGCAAGTCTGGCGACTTACGAGAGAGATGCTCACAAACTCGAGGGCGTTCGAGAAGCTCTGAGCTGACTGTATAGAGTCCTTAGTGAAGTGAGTGAAGTGTACCGCTAAGTTAATCCAGTCATTTTAGATGTTTAGTCTGGTTAGTTAGTGCGTTAGTTCTAATCAGTAAGTGGGGATATGAAAGTGACTCGAGTATCTTATTCCACTGGATAACAGACTGTAAGTAGACGTGATACTACTAAAGTTAGGTCCTTTCATATATTATTTGTGATAAAATGTAAATAGCTTATGTATTGTACAATTTTAGTGATATTTATTTCGATGAAATGATGAGAAAAAAAAAATCGTGTATTTATTTGACTGAAAACTTTTAAAGTATGTAGGTGTATAATCTATATTATAATAAATAATTCGAAACAATGTTTACTCTTTTTATTGTCTGTTCATTTTATTTCTGAATCGGTCGGTGTTAAGATATTTAAAAGAGCTTCTAAAGCGTTTTACCTTACAAATTCAATCCAACGGATAGATAAGGTTTTTATTACCATTTTAAGATCGTCCCATAATTGGATACTTGTTACATTTGAGTTTATTAAAGAAATTATAGAACTCACAAACCCACCTCCAACTATTTTATTTAATTAACGATACGATAAACAATTTTTAATGAAAATATGAGGATTTAATATGAGGATATCAAGAATCATATAAAAAAATAAACTTTGATCAAGCTGACCTGTATTTGTTATACCTTAATGCAAAATAATATTATTAGCAATTATTATATCAAAATTTTGTAATCGGTCTATAAATAGTGTATTAACAAACTTACTGTCATTTTAAACAAACTCATCGACGAATAAAAAAATCCCAGTATAGTATTTTACCTGTGATAGTTTATAGATATCTTATTAAGATTACAAACATAAAACTTCAGTTGTTAGGAACTTGTATATATGTATATATATGTATATATGTATGTTTGTATATTTCAACTAATACTCTGAATAATTTATATAATTAATATAGCTAAAATAATAACCCTATAAAATTTTTGATGTTACTAAAATGTATATGTATGAATTTTTATGTTATGTTAAAATATAATAATTATATTTCGTAAATAAAGTAATCAAAGATAGGTTTGCGATTAAACGAATTATTCTTATCAATATACATATAAGTTATTACAAAATCGAATATCCAATTTGGAATATATTTAAATAGTAATCAATCATATATTGTGAAACAAATCTTTTATAAAAATGCAACATTCACAATGTTACAGATGATTTGAGAGATTCATTAAGAGGAATAATAACGACATTCCTATAAAATAATACTTTTAAATATATTATTCACGGTTAGTTTAACATAACCAATCAATTCCATACTCGGGGCACGGTTAAATAGAAGCACGCCGGCGTCCAGCTCAATCGTCCTACGTACCGGGTATCGTGTTACCAAACCATATATTACATTCAAGCACTATGAATAAACCACTTCTATATAAAACATTGAATAGCACGTTTAATTTAACTATAAATTTATTTGTTTTAAACTTTGTTCATAGCAGCATTCGCATATAAAAATAATATTAATATTTAAGTATATATTTTGTAAGATAATTATATTCTAGTAATGTGATGTAATGTTGAAATATTCAAAATTTAATAACTCTTATCTTAAGAACGTTCGCGGAGTGAATTGATTAGAATGGATTAGTATTAAAATATACCGTAACCACGGGAACTAAACTATGTTAGTGTGGTAGTAGTAGTGTAGTTAGTATCTCGCGTTTTACAATAACTTTGACGACTCCAAAGTTAATTTTGATCCTCATATATTTTTCTCTCATTAATCTCTTATATTATAAATAATTTCATCATTAAAATGACGAGTGATTTAAACTAAAACCCACTCAAAAAAGTATACAAACATCGACTCATTCGGAGGAATAATAATACTTTGAAATAATTGAGAGAAAAATAAAAGATATTAAATGAGTGGAACAGGACCAAATACGCGATACAATTAAAGACATTCGCATAAAGTGTACAGTGAACCGAGAAATGCGACAAATGTGATCTTTATTCCTTTAATAATAAGTTTATAAAAGTCGTGACCCACGCGGCGCACCGTACACACCTCGCTCCGCCGGCCGTTGCCTCCTACGCGCCTTGTTTTTAGCTTTTGTCCTCAAATTTATGAGCACTTCAAGTAAAAACTTTAAGAGTATACTGCGTTATGTTTAAACATTTAATTTTATATTAAAGTATGAGAGCAATAAACAATGTCACCGTACGTAATGTCGGGAGGTCTAGTTTAAGTTTCTTTCATTTATGATTTTTAATGAAATAATATTTCTAGTACAATTGAATTTACATAAAATAAGAAAAAAAATATCTTTCTTTTTTGTTTAAACTTATTAAAAATATTTCATTTAATAAATATCAAAATTCATATTAATTTAATTGTTTTGGTAAGAATAGATTACGAAAAATATTATATTCAACTAATATTGACAAGTGAGAACACAATATTTCCATATTCCGGGTTAATGCAACGAGATAAACAATTTTAGCTCTTCAATGACGGATAATATGTACGGAATGGAGCACCGACAAATATACATACCTATCCTATACTAAGTATATATCCTATCCTATCTTCAGTAATACAAATACAATACAATAACTAGTCACATCAACCATTGAAACCTGGACGAGAAAACTAAATCGCATCTTCGGTATACATACATAAATACATACATATAAATAAATTTATAATCAAACACGACCATTACATACAAGTCGGATAAAGCATTTAAATTTATATACCTTAATATTTTATTAAAACTACGTTAATGTCACTAAACAAAGCACCCACAATGTATGGCAGGAATCAAATAAAGATAACACAACATTAAAACAATCCCGAAGCAATAACCTCAATAATAAAAGTCCTACGGCGCGGACCGCACGGACTACGCGTATCTTAAATGATTCAATTTCAACTTTAATAGCCATCTAGAATTTAATTTTATATCGTCGTTTTAAAATTAACATTACCTATCGTTTAAGATAACGCCGACTGTTCGATACGATATAAAGATTATCGGAGACTACAATGTCTGCGGTGTTAGAGGACGCTTGTGCACCGCTCCCGAACGAACATACGGATGAAAAAAATAGACAGAATAATGATAATAGAACTAGGATTGAGTTCTTAAATATTACTACGTTTATTTTAGGCGCATTTTTTTCGAATCAGATCGGCAGCGGTGCGTAAGCGACTTTCGGAAAACAAGGTACTTCATTACTCTACTCTAATAGCTGTTAAAGGTTTTTTTTAGTATCAAAATTACAATTTAAATATATTATACCAAAATATTATTATATCTTTCTTTGTTAGAATTTTCAGTACAATAACAACATTAATATACATTTGATATCTTATTGGAATCAAAGTATTGTAATAATATCATCTTCTCAACAATTTTGTTACTGTAAAAACTTGGTAATCAAATGATTTTGTCTCATTATTGCTTAAAGGAACATTAATTAGGAATATTTTTTTCTTATTATATACAGCCAAAAATACAGCACTGGGCGGACGTATCGCTGAGAAATTGAATAGTAAACAAATTATCCTAGTAACGAGGGGGCAGACCGGGGCGTGGACACGGAGCGTGCGAACCACTTCCTTAACAACTAACACAACATCGGAACGTACAAAATATATAACATATTAATTAACACTATCAATGCAAAACTATTAATATTAAACCTACACTAAAATTTATAATAAAAACTCCTCGACAACCTTTTGTGTTTTAGCTTTTTAGTTCTGACAAAATGTTAAACTATTAATAAATAACATACAATCAATTCATTGTTGATTGTATTTAAATAGGTAAGTATCTTAGAAATATAATTATAAAAAAATCTAAGTATACCTGATTAAAGAATAAAAAAAATAAAATAATAAAGGCATCATACAATTAACTGCCAATTATGGATATCGGACGGTGCAAAGATATAATAAATCCGTCCAAAGATTTATGAGTTGCGTGTACAGAGACCAGGACACATCTCGGCATTTACAGCATCCTACGTAGCATCGCTGAGATTAATTAATCATAATTAAATAATTATTGCTGTGATATTATTAAAAGTAGGGGAGCCCGGGGATGGTTGACCAATTTTCAGTTTAAAAGTTAATATTTTTATTGCTTTAATGATTATTTTTGTGAAAAGCAATTCCATTGATAGTGACACTATTCAGCTCTAGAAAGAAATTACAATAAGCTCGATACCTATTAAAATATAGTATATAGGCTCGATTTTATAGAACGGGAAAAACGAGTCAACCTACCCCGTGCCTGGGGCAGGTTGACTTGTCACTAGGGGTAAGTTGACCTAAGAAGTAATGAGTACCAAGACTACGAAGGAACAAGATTTAAATACTAAAGTAAATGCAATCATCATTTTTAAGAACATCTTCAACAACATTAAACATCGTTAAGAACCTATCGGTCCACCTCCAGTCTAAAATAGTCTTTGATAGTCCTTTAGTCTAAAATAGTCAAAATAGTATTTATACTGAACACGTGGGAAAACGAAGAACGGAAGGACCATATTGCCGAGGCCGAGATAGCAACTGCGACTCTCACCAGCGAAACCTCGGTCAGCAGACGTCATTTTTACTAATTTTTTTATGCCAAGATGAGCTATTACTCTATCAGGAATGTGAACCGTTGTCAGTTCTGTTTCATCTACATTCCAAATATACCCAGGGCTTACATTTAAACGTAGGTAAACGGTTCTTAGGTAATCAAAGAACAACTGCACGTTGTTTTTGTTGAAAGAAGTGGCTCGAAATAGTAGCTTGAGGAGATCGAATCGAGAATACGATGACGTTTAAGCAAACTCCCTACCCAATCTTCATCACCAATCTGTTTTTTTATTCCATGATTCAGGAATAGATTTCCATTTTTTTTTGCAAATTCATATGCAAAATTTTCGGGACTCATAAGGCGTTAATCCATAATAAACATCATCACCTCCCTTATGGGCAATTTTCTAATGCAAGCTCTTCCTCGTCACTGAATATTTGTCTGTTTTTTATGTAGCCCACGCTTTCCAAGGTCAATTGAGATCTAGACAGTCCGGGATTGCATTCTTTTTTTTTATATTTACTACATGGCGATATTTTATATGGTATAGGAAATTCTTTTGCTGGAATTGATACTTCGGCGAAAATAACTTGTCGACATACTCTCCCCAGTATGTTTTTACGTCGATTTGACTTTCGGTTATTGATTCGCATCGTTCTAAAAGGAAATGTTAGGTTAAGAACAATAATTTTTATACCAATTTATATCTAGTATATCCAAAATTGTATGGGGCAGGTTGACTAGATAGTCAACCAACCCCTTTATAAATGAGTCAACCAGCCCCAAACGACCTAGTAATTTTTAACTACGTGCCAAAACCTTAAAATGGTGTCGTAATTAAAAATAATAAGGAAGCATACAAAGTTCGGAAATCAAACATTCGTATTAAACAGTTTGACAAGCAATCAAAACAAAATGAAAAGAGTTATAACAAATAGAATTAAGGCAAAAATAGTTACTTAAGTGTCTTGTTTTTGAACAATAGCCTCTAGCTGATAAACGGTTTGGGTCTGCTCCGCGGTTTTTCTGATGATTGTGCGCAGGGGAATAATGGATACGCTCACCTAGTCGATCTTTGCTAAAAGTTTGCCTAACTCGCGTTTTTGACAATTAGTCTACCTGCCCCTATAGTCAACCAGCCCCGGTCTCCCCTAATAAAGAAACGTCGCTGTCTTGCAGGTTTTTAGTGTTTAGTTGATACCTACATATGTATACATATAAATAAAATGAAGTGTCTGTTTGTAAGTATAGCTGTTAAACTGATATTCAACTATTAACAGTTTTTCACATGAAAGTATATACGGTGATTACATAAGAAACAACTTCTAAAATTTTGCTCTATCAGTCTGTCTGCTCGTTTGATCTGGCTAACCTCTGAAACGACTGGACAAATTTTAATAGGTTTTTAGTGGCGGATAACTCATTTTGTAAGGAGTAACTTAAGTTACATTTATTTTAAAAAACACATTCCTCGCGGCCGAAGACGTGGGCATAGCTAGTATTAAACAAATAAATAGAGTTTTTCCGTAGGAGTAAGAGACATCGCATAACCAGAGGAAAATTGTCTATAAAAAAATGATGCAGACAATACCACATAGTCGGTATTTAATTTTTTTACCGTAGTTACATTAAACTAACGTTTAAGCATTATCTACTATGATTTTTTCATATATTACTTGTTTTTATATTTCTTGGTTATCAATTTTGATGTACATACATTTTAAAAGCTAATCTCTATAGTTAATAGATTTTTTTTGTTTAAATATTTAATATAATATATTTACGTAAATTCAAGAAAATATAATAAAAAAAATAAACTAAAATTAATTTAATAGACAGTTACCTAATCGATCACGTAAACCGGATTCTATATTTAATCCCACTTGTTAAGTTATTATACCTACTTATACAATAAAACACAAATTTATTTCCAAATTTGAATAAAATTTCAATAAACTATTTTTTATATTAAATTAACAGTTTAAATTTAATTTTGATTTTCTTACTGATTGTATTGAGAAAAGAAACAGTACGAGATAAATTGATTATTGAAATATAATTAACAAAATCTATAAACTCGTTAATATTTGAAAACAAATGTGATTGTGATTCAATTTAAATAATCGCTGATAACAATAGTATATAACAAGTTATTAACGTGTTAGCACTTGAGGCAGTGTCGCCGCCGTGTAGGTTAAAGTTCTTAGTCTTACGCGACAGCAATATTAACACTAAACCTACCGACAATTCTTGTATATCTGTTCCTACGGCACGCGGTCAAATTGACCGGTAATTAAAAGATAATTTATTATATAACTCAGGTAATAATGGAAATAACTAAAGTAAAGAGTAAAGAAAATATTATATGCATATTCTAAGAATTGTCATGTAGTTTGATAACGATATTATAACGTTTAAAAATGTGTAAGTTTTACAAAAGTTTAAGAACGGTCAATTTGACCGGTACTTGGTAGGTTTAGTGTTAATATTAATCATGAACCCGCCTTTTGGTTATAGAAATTAATATTGATTTATATATAAAAACGGAGTTTAAACGTAAAGTTAGATAACGCTAAGGATTTATCTCTGTATAAAAATAGTACATACAACGTGTTTGAGAATAAAATAGTTTTTTAAAGAGACAAGAAAGAAACATAATCTTTTAAATCTGTTTATTCTAATTACATAATATCATCTGTCTCTTTCGAAATCAAGCAGCTGTCTCTTTTCTTTTTAGTTAAATAATTTACAATAAACAAAAGTCTATATAATAGTGAGTATTTATGTTTTGTTTATGGACATTGAATATCATTCCTATCCTCAATGTTTATGTTAATAACAAAAGATAATGCTTATTAAAATTTGTACAGCTGTGTGTAGGTACATAAAGATGGAACATGACAGAACAAATGGAGAAAAAGAATGTTTTTTATATTAAAATAAAGTATATTATAACGACCAATACATGGATAATACGTAGTATGTGAATTCAGGAACTTAATTGTTAAAAAAACAATATTATATTCGATATGTTAATAAATATAATTAATTTAAGACAGAATGGATGGATCTTCGTCAGTCATTGCTGTGTTAAATAAAGTCTGGTGTTTATTAATTTTATTTCTCAAACATCACCTGCGTTATATATTACATAGGACCAATTCTTCCTTACTAAGATATTTGGGTGAGATTACGGAATAATTCTACATTATTCTGATTTTTAAGATAAGGTGTAGCCTTATGAGATAAAGCTATATTGAACAATAATTACTGCAAGTCAACAATATTGGAAGACTACAGATGACCACGACCTATATTATATTAAAAATAAATATTTAATCAAATATAGAGAGATCGGATCCTTACACAGCGGTTTGCAATTATTATTTTCAATAAATGCTATTTAAATTCATAGTGTAACAGTTTTCACACGGCGCGAGAGAGCAGCGAAGCGTACGGCGAGAAACCAATGTAATTTGTATAATATTACTATTCACTGTATGAATTATTCAATAACGGAGCAGCGACTCCATCTTTATTCGATTACAACGTCACACGCGGCCACCGGAAGGTTAACTATTAACTGGTTCAATACCAAGAATGGTGGCCGAGTCTGAGGGGGTTGGGATTATCTTAAGATATGCTCGTAATCTGCGCATTCGGTGATACTGATATATATTTAGGCCAACCGTATGTGATGTGATAAAACTCATTTATTATTGTTATTCTATTGATTAGAACATTTTTAATTCTTATTAATGTTAAACGTCGAGATGGTATTATCATAATGTAATGAAATTTGTTAGTTTGAGGCGAGTTTCGTATAAGTTCAATATACAATCTTATTTAGTATTTTTTTTTAGTAATTCTATACCTCGCAGTAATCAAATCTCTTCAAAAATATTATTTTTTATCGATTGACGCCATCACCTTGTTTGAGATCATCAAAACCTAGGCGACTACCCGCGTTAGTGTCCAGTTATTGTATTACAAATACTAGAATACATTACAATGTCTAGACATTCAAATTATTGCAGACCTACCATCTGTTACTACGTGAATTTTTTTATTTAAAAAACAAAATTTAATAAAATTACTTTGTAATTATAAGATTAGCTTTTGGAAAAAAAAATTACATTTATAAAATATTGTTTTATATCATATAAGATAGATCAAATGTCTTAATTATTACAATATTTAGATAGACTTGAAGTTTATTTAACTCAAATAATTAAAAAAAAAGGTACTTATAACGTAAATATATACTGAGTGAACAAATTTTAAACTCAAACTAAACAAATATAACAGACACACCGCCACCAGTAAGACAACACCGTAACATTTAATATTTAGCGAGAAGCCGAGCGGAAGCGACGCGCTCGAGCGGGTGATGGGGACCGACGTGCTGCGGCGGGGCCGCACTGGCAGCGTATTTAATATATATTATTATTAACACTAAACCTACCGACAATTCTTGTATACCTGTTCCTACCGCACGCCGTTAAATTGACCGGTAATTAAAAGTTATTTTATTATATAACGCAGGTAATAATGGCATTATCTAAAAGTAAAGAGTGTAGAAAATATTATATGCATATTCTAAGAATTGTCATGTAGTTTGATAACGATATTATAACGTTTAAAAATGTGTAAGTTTTACAAAAGTTTAAGAACGGTCAATTTAACCGGTACTTGGTAGGTTTAGTGTTAAGAGTTTATATTATTTTTCATAGCTTAGAAATTGTATTCAATATCATTTTTAATATACACACTAACCCGTCTCTTTTCTTATGTACATTAAAAATTGCAATCGTAAAAGGACTTAAAACGTTGATATCATCCCAAAATGATATACAATTTAATTGTGAATAAAAAAACAGTATAGAACAGACGAAGTAAAACAATAATTTAATATATCATCGGTCAACCAACGCCAGAAAAGGCACCCCACCTCAAAATACTTCAATACAGTGCGGTGAATTTTAGAAAATGGATCAACTTACATTATTATAATAAAGAATAATATTTATTATAACAAAAATGTATTCATGTTATTGATACAATAACAAATAATACAAGGATTACGTATTGTGCTTTAAATTTTTCTTTTGTGAAGAGAAAAATTATTATATTATTTCATAACTTTTCTTATTGTATTTTACTATAGATTTTTAAAATCACAATGTGTTCATAAAATTGAAATGGAATTTAAGTAATAATAATTCTAATTATAATATAATATTATAAAAAAATATATATTTCTTAGACAACTGTTTATCTGATCAAATCACTCAAACATTCCGTCAATCAAATAATATATTAACTCTAAAAAAAACATTTTTTTTTATAAAGAAAAAAAAAATCAGTAGCATTTCGGTAAACAAGTCATCAATAAGTTTTCTTTAATCGTCATTAATTGTAAAACTTCGTCGAAAGTATTAAAGGAGTTGACGCCTTTTTTCTTTTTTGGTAAATAAAGTTAATTTATTTTTAATTTCCTTTCAGAATTTGAATACAAAACTTAGATAGCAAATCTCGGGTCGTTCGCAAACTTTTTTTTAATGCTCCTCGATAACGGCCGACGGCTAAAAAGCATTTCTGTGTATCTCTGTTAAAAAATATACTCAAAAAGATCGACCGTGACGCAACCGAAGACATTTTTCAATATCGACAAAAAAAAAACATATTAGGCGAAATATAAGTTTAAAAGGAGCCCACTATCGTGTCTCGTTTGACATGCCTTTTATCGGAGGGCGATTTTTCAAGGCACCGAAAAAGGAACAAAACTACGTCTCCTCGCTAAAAGCGTAAGGTTTGAATTTCAAAAAATAGGTCTTTTTGAAATTTCATCGTTATTGTTTTAAGCGGTTCACGCATGGGCGTTTCGAAAGAGACGACAATCAAATCTTTTATATATCTAAGAGAGATAGATATATGTATGATAGACGGTGCACGTCCAGGTCCGAGACGGGCCGTAGCTCACGGCGCGCCACGTACCTTCTCATATACATACCAAAATAAACCACCATTCAGTTTTTATGTCCGCCTGGTATATTTAGACGACAATGTCGTAGTTTTTCGAAGTTTAAAAAAAGTGTTAAGTGGATGATTTATATAAAGTGCGTCGTCGCATTACGGCTTCCGGAGTAATTATTATATAAAACTGCTGCGAACGACACCCTCTCGGAATAATTCATAGCGTTTTAAGAAATACTTTTCTTTGTCGGCTGGAGCGGCTACTGAATGTATATTCTGAAAAGAATCACGTAACCTAATTGCTCTATTGTCTCCGGGATGTCAACCTTTTGAATACATGAAACAATTTAAAATTACATTTAATGTTAGTACACCTATCTCGTAATTGTTTAATGAAATAATAAACCTGTAGTCCCCATCTATGGGGACAGAGTCGAGGGGAACGGCTAGTAATATATATATATATAGTTTTATTATATTAAAAAAATCTAAAACGCACATGTAAATACAGATATACGTAGTCATGAATATTTATATTTTACATAAAGAGAATATAATTAATCTAGTTTCAAATTCAAAAGTATAGTAAGTTATAGAAATTGATAGTTTGTCTGGTTCTTAATAGGTAATTTAAGTACAACAGGTGCGAAGAGAACATCACCTCTTATCATAAGGGCTACTTAGTTCATCCAATATAAAAGATAAGGGACTGCTAAAACGACACTCGCTCTTTTTATAACCCCGCAGGTGTTTTTTGTAGAAATTATATTACCGGAATAAATGAAAATAATAAAATTACATTAAAAGTGGCGACGTTCAGTCATACCGAGTGTAAATTGTTAGACACCTCATTTATAAAAATAATTAATTCATTTACTTAACTTCTATTTTGAATAAAATATAAGTAATCCTTCATTTTTGGCTTTGAATATATACTTTTTTCTCGTAATTAGCTTTTAATGGAATTTTATTTATAATTTAATGAGTCAAAATGATTCACTTTTTCGCTCTTAAAGCGAGTCTAAAAAAATTCAAATTATGAATTAGAACAATATTTTTCTACAATAGGCACAGGCGCACACATACAGGCAGGTAAAAAAATGTTGTTTAATATATATGTATTTTCATTGTGTAAACTAGACTTTATAAATGTCAAAATATATCTCATTAAAAAAATGTAATAAGAGATTTTTTATTACATAGGAATGCCAATACGAAATATAACCTTAATAAACGTGTAAGCTATCTGTTTGTGATTGTACAATACAGAGATAATAAATAATTTCATAATCCATTGTATCTACAAACAAACGATCATAGAAACGATAATTTCTCTTTCAACATGAACTAACTGTTAATTGTTAACTGTATAATTAGTGTAAAAAATCATCATATTTTTTGTATGTGTAAAACTTCCTTGGAAAACCAACTCTATAAAATTTCAACACAAACAGACAACAGAAATATTTCATAAATATAGATAAATGTACAAAATAACATATTATTTTTAATTTAATTAATAAGTAACAACAAAAATAAAATAACAAAAGTTTTCATAAGTAAGGTTTCAAGCAATTATTCCCTGCGCATTCTTTCACATATGATCACAGTTCGACTTATAACCTACGTGATAGTTATAACAGAGATGGCATCATTATATCTATATCTAATGTCTATAAGAGTATCTAATACCGTAATCTACAGTAAGACACGTTCGGTCGCCCGTAGACGCGCGCCGGGCGGTAGGCGCCGCGTCCTCACCGTGCCGGGATCTCACAACATATTAATAAATCATCATATTGTTTGTTTACACCAATTACAAATATTTTAAAAGGAATTTCATAATTCAGATTTAATACAACATATATATATATATATATATATATATATATATATATATATATATATATATATATATATATACAATCAGGAATGGAACCTGCGACCTCCGAGATATCGTCTCCCTCTGTTTACCAACTGACCTATCCTGTTGTTTAAGTTATTAGATTTAGAAGTATTTTAGATTTTCTTCGAGTAGGTGGTTTCTAAAAATTTAAATAATACGTTTTAAAGGACAAACGTTTATCTGTTTTAGATTATTAATTTTAAATAAACGCTACAGTGCAATAACAATCATAATTATGAAAACTAGAGACACTTTGTTATTTTTTTAACGGCAACAGACATATATTAATATAAATATTAAAATTTTTGTACTCAATTATTACTATTATACATTTATCTGTCTATCTGCCTGTACAGATGTTACTTAAAACAAATTTTGTTACTAGTTCAATCGATGTCGGGGTCCCTACTCATAAACTCGGACGATGAGGGAACCGCATAGTGAAGCATTTATGCGATTAAATAAATCCAACAGAGTAAATATAGATATATCTACACAATTTCATTAATTAATACAAAGATAAAATTTGGACAGCACGTACATTTGGCAAGTGTAACGCATTTCACTTAAATTCGTTTGTGTAATCAGCACACGACAAAAGAAACGATACAAGAAAATAACTTCTTTACTTTATAAGCTGCATTATACTGAGAACATAAAACGACAATGGAATGTGACATCCATATCAATAGATCTATCACTATATATATTCTCTAAGGACGTCCAACGGTACCCACTACAGATAAGTGCAGTGAGTGCAAGCTGCAAACAATATGATTACAGCGATGGCCTTCTGAATTTCTAAGTGGGTGGCGGCGCGTGCTCTCTACTTATTTATTACTCTGTACACTTTGAATAACATCGAAATTTATATATTAATTGATGTCTTTTTATTTCTTATATTTTATAACAAATATTTAATACAGACAAAAAGTAGCTAAGAAACAAAAATTTTAAATATCTTACAAGTGTAATAATGTTTTAGATATATTTCCAAGTAAAAATATGAAAATATATTCGGATAAAAATAGTAATGTAACGTAGAAATACATAACATTTTCTAAAATATAGCATCAACATTTACTGAATCACCTCGAAGTGTTATTATAGCAACTTTTCTAATAAAACGGAGATAAACTTTTCCTTTTATAGATTGTATACCAATGTCCTTCATAAATATGATAGAAATATGATACATCTAAGAAACTTAAACAAAAACTAACAAATAAAGATACTTTAATACACCTATTACAAGTCGAAAATATTTTTCTACCCACTAAAATACAAAGACGGACGTTCAACGTTCATTTTATAGCGAGAGAGCATTCGGTGTATGCAATAAAAATAATAGCGTGTATTTTTAATTCACTAAACGCCGATCATAAATAACGACAAAATGACTCAAACTTTCAAAAAAAATACATTTTTCTTAGGGGTGCGTTTAATGAAAACAAATGACACCAAGACACTTGTGTCGCATAAAAAATTTAATTCACTGCTGAGACGATCCGGCCTAATAATATCTGCTACATGCATAGATGAGTATTGTAGACGTTTTTTTTGTATACATTAAAGTAAATATTAATATCAACCACATTTGTGATCTATAATATTGTGATGATCAAATCAAATCAAATCAATTGATCACCAATTAATAATGAAAATATATAATTATTTAATCAAATTAAACGAATTAAGGTTTTCATTACATTTTGAGTTGTTTTGAAAAACGAACTAAATATTGATTCTTGTTTTAAATATTTAATTAAAAATATAATAAAATAACTACAACATCTTATAGGTTGAGTAAAAAACAGAACTAAATTTGGATATTGCAAAAATTATATGCGACAATGAGAAATTAACAATTAATTCAACAAATATGTACCTACAGTATTGCAAAAACCTTAAATTACGATCAGAAAATAACAAAAACGAATAAACATTAGCGGCGGACGAAACGAATAAACAATAGAATATTGGCGGATTAAAGGCGCACAAAGTCACGGGCAACAACACTATATTATTAATAATAAATTGTATTCACTAGCAATCTATCACTGTCTACAAATTACATCAAAACCGTCACTCACCAACGCCAACCAAGTACCAGGCGCCCATAGAGCCTAAGTAGGTTATAATTTACTGCATCTCCTAATGGAAGGAGCGCATTAAAAGCTCCCTAAAACATTTAACGTATTAATAGAATACGGCGACACAACGCGGTCGCCAGGTGTTTTTGGTTGAAAGGTAAAGCTTAATGGCCGAAGACACTTTACTAAATTTGGATTACGATACTTTTACGACACAATGGGGCGATATCATTAATGATGTTTATTTATTAATAATTCAATCATTGCCAATAAGGACGATTTACAAAAATTCATATCTCGATGCAAGTATTTAGTTAAAATCGAATAAACGACAAACCACTTTTGCAACATACAACAACAACCCTTTTAAATTTGCTTTCAAAAAACAAATTAAAACACATAAAACAATTCGGGGGCCATCGTTAACCCTTCCCCGGTTCAAAATAAAATTACTCCGCGAATTAACCCCCAACCCTTACCGTGCGCTTTACTACCCCCCAAGCTTTTAAATTATGATGTATTACTGTTAGGTGACTGACAATTTGTAACAAGCTTTTACGTTAATTTGTTTATAAATCTTAAATAAATATATGCTTCAAGAATATTTTTGCCGGATTGATGTTTTATTTTTCCTATATATCGTTTGTAAAAATGTTAATACATATTACAATTATTCTAGTAGAATAGTAGTTTCTCATACTTATGCAATATAAAAGTTTAAGTATAAAGTCATACATTATTTATATATTAAGGTAACTGTAACATAACTGTAAAATAAAATGCGACCCGTCACCTGTAAGTGGAGAGGAAACCAATTTAATCCCAAAGTGATGGGGACAAAAAGCGAAATCCGCTCAAATAAACTACAAACATATGGTACTGTTGCAAAATATACCTTAATACTTCTAGCATGGGGTTGAGAAGAGAGTACGAAAGCCGCAACCCTCAAGAGTATAATTCGGAAGAGCCCTTGAGATAGAGGCGCTCTCTCGCGGGAGTCACTCTCCGACAATTTGCAAAGAGCTTTAGGGTTGACAGTGAAAAAGTGATTTACAGTTATTTATAGAGAAAAATATATATATGTTAAAAAATAACAGATTATTATTAACATCATTCGCAATAATATTCTAATTATTTATTTAGTTCGTAAGATTTCATTATTTAACGTTTAACTTCAATATAAAACTTTTACGAAAACATTAATATAAGTAAGTCTAAAATTCTCACTAGCAACAATATTATATATTTACTAAAATTATAATTAATATTTTGGTATAGAGAGACAACCCTATCAGGCGGTGGATGGTCCCAACAGAGAGCAAACACCGCGCACCCTGCATGTTTTGACTCCGCCGCTTCCCGCCTATAAATCACACGCCTAATGTATTGAATCGAAACAGCCAGTGTGTAACCACCTTAACTATATACATATATAAATGAAAATAGATCGTATCTTCTTAGTCTAGAATTCAAAATTGTTACATACATTATTTTAATATAACCATCTACAATATCCTTAATATTTCATGTGAAAAAAATGAACTCTAATATCATACATTAAGGTTAATATTTGTTTGTTCCACAATAAATCCGCGATTCGACATTGCCGGTGGGTAGTGGATTAAAAAAATCGTTTGAACCCTATTCTATATTTAGAAGACCTTATTGTATAGGCATAAGGTTTAAAATTGAATCATTTTGTATGTTTGGAAGGCATTGTTATGTTACAAAGTTCAATCCACATGAAAGCTTTCAGATTAGTGTTTGATGACATCATTATTTGGCGGGTGACGGTCTTCCTCTCCGTCGGCTCGGGGCCTGAATGGTTTTTTTTGTTTTAAATCATCCATCATTATTCAGTGATTTATAGTTGCGATGCAATTTGGTAAGTAGGTAATGCGTTATTTTGATTATTTTTTAAATATCTTTATTTGTGAGAAAATATTCGTTATAAGATTGATAATACATATATAAAAGAAAATATATATCAAGGCATGTTTTTTAAATTTCTTTTAAATCGAAAACTAAAAATAAAAAAGTAGAGAGTACATATCGAAAGAATCAAAATACACACAAACTGACATGCCCATAGTAACGAAACAGACAATCAACACACATAATACAAACCAAAACAACTGATTTATTTCCTAATAACTATTGTAAAGTCTTCTAAATCTCGTAAATCTCATGGGATTGGAAAATCAAAAACTTAAAAACAACCAAATATCGCTCTCATTGCCTTTGAAATAGATTTCATTTTGCTTATAACGAATGGACTTGGTACAACTTTATAGCTTATTTTTTCATACTTATAAATCGAGCCAAAATGTAACTTATGTCTTGAGGGATAGAAGTGTTATAAAATGCACGTTAAGCTTGTAATAAACAACAAGGAATGCCCCTTGTTTCAATTTTCCAGATCAGCGGTCCCAAACGACTCGAGATCACAGTAATAACAAATATATTGCAATGCTAGCTCAAATGTAATTGAGTTTAGAAGCGGCAACGGGAAATTATACATAGTATTACATAAAAGACATTATTGAGAATTGGATTAGATATGATTAATTGTTTTTATACAATTAAATTATATTTACAAAAAAAATCAAATCTACATCCATTTGTAAATTCGTCCTAAATTAGTAACATATATAATACAACACCAAATGTCAGTGGGGTTGTAATCCTGTCCCCAGGGACTCGTAACGCGAGAGCGACGGACGAACAGATAAATTTGTACGAACATAACACTATGTTACGTTCCCGTTCATCCCGTAGGTACAGTCCCGTGCATAGGTACACTCTGGATATTGATTGACATTTATGACTACACGGAAAACTATAGTATCTAAATATAATACAAATTTAAACGAATGTGTAAAATTAAAGTTGAAATACGATAAGAATAACAAATATTACAATGTAGGTGCTTCATAAAGTATAAAGTATCAATTTATTGACACTTGTTTCATTTAAAATATAAATTTATATATTTCTGCTTATTGCGATTAAAACACGAGATAGGTATATCCCTATATATAGAGAGATGCGTCATAATACTACTAAACAATAACTATACATATACTTATATGTATAGTTATTGTATACTATGTTATTTGTCTGTACGTCGTAGGTGGATCGAAGCATCGCGTGAGCGGAGACACGCGACGTCAATTACCTATCGGTATCAATTTCGTAGCGATCAATTTGACTATTTTACGTTTTTGAACTTTCCCTCTTGTTTTTACTTATTTCAATTGAATTGATTCCCTTGTAATCTAAATTTACTTTTACAAAGTGAACAGCAATTGCGAATAAATACTGGAATCTAGTGAGTATCTCAAGAGTATGCATCATTAATTGTCCATTAACGACTTAGGTCTTACTTACCTCTGGCGTTATCAGCGGATCTTGAATCTTGGTAAGTATGTAAATAAGTTAATACGAGATTCCCGTGCGTCTAAATGTTATCTGCGATCGAATGTCGGGTTGCCATGATTTAAGACGACTATAAAAATAATGTAAATTACATTTTAATAAATAAAACGCGAGATAGGTGAAGCAAATCAAACCTCACCTATAGATATAATATAAACAATATTGATTAATAAATATACAATTAGTAAATTAAGTTTATTCAAGCGACCTTTAAGAAAATCCTTGAGGACAATGTCCTTAAAGTCGGTAACACATGGCAACCCTACAGATGCAGTTCATACTCAGTATTAGTTACACCGGTAAGCTCGGATTTCGTCAACTTACCTGGAACAGATAAAAACACAATTTACTACATACCCCAGTCGCTCCAGCAACAAATTTACATCAAAATATTGTGATATTGTGAGAGGGTTGTACAATTGTACATATATAGAATATAACAACTATGTAGTCGGTATATATAAATATATATATATTTTACAATGACACCACTTTGATAGCTACAATTTATAAGGAAAAAGGTTTAATATTTCGAAAAGGCAAGAAAAAAATACCTATCCTCATTTAAAATCCTTCTAGACTGAATCGTCCTGAACTTGTGTTATTTATTAAATTAATAAAACAAATCTTCTATTTTATAAAAGATCACGTTATATTAGTAACGACATTAGCTTTCGTTTCAAGACTACATTGTGTTTAAATAGACGGCTTTGTTAAAAACACTTACATCCGTGCGAAAGCAGTTCGAGACGTTACAAGTGAGAGACTTAAGAGGCTCCATCATTTTAGTGTTTTAGATAATAAAGTAATAAAACGATAAGTCAATTAATATTACAGCTCATTTATCAGTACACGAGTTAAGGAGTGAGGATGGTTCTTTTATGGTGAGGTTTTATGTCTATAATAAATTATTGACTGTTAAATTTGTTAACTCTGCCTTTCACTTTTTAATTACCTTATTTGATGTCATAAAAACTGTCTCCGATTTTTTATATCAATGCTTTGGTATTTATTGAATAAATGTTCCGTTTAGTGTAATAAAAAATTATTTAAAATTTTGTGACTAGATTTAAAAAAAAAATGTGGAAAACAATAAATAACGTCAACAATAGTCGTTTCCGAATGGAGATGATCCGCGATAGCGTGTCACCAACTCACCGGATTATAAAAAGACAACCAACAAACACTCCCAACAAAGAAACACATAAATATATCAAATCGAAAACAATAGGAGACATCGAGATATCGCATCACACGCCGCTACCCACGGACATATTTCAAAAATGGATACAAAAAAAATGTCCAAAAAAAAGAAAGAAAAAAAAAAAGAAAATAACCAACACGATAAAGCGAACGTCGAAAAAAATACGTGATGGGCATTAATTAAAACGGACCCACGACCAGGATTCCAGAAAAACAAAGAAGTTAAACAAACCTTCACAGTGGGAGCCCTCACAATGATCATCATCTCACATTTTTAATCATCGGACGTAAAAACGTTAACGCCGTTCAAAACTCAACTTTATAATCGAACAGTACAGAGTTGAGATTGAATTCAACGTGTTAGTGTGGAGCTGTTAAAGAATATTTTTTGGTTTGTTTGTCACCGTTGTTTTAATGGTATTACGCATTGAGGAAGGGTTATCTCGCGGATCCGATCTCGAGGCAGGTACGGACCAAGATTGATTGGACACGACCCGACGTTTTTATGACCACGATTCTCGGGTGTCGTCGACTCTCGCGCTGAGGCATAGGTTATTAAATTAGTTAAATCTATCAAACACATAACGACCATTAACGCGTCTCTTCGGGAATTTAACTCTTGTATGTGATTAAGCATTTGTCTGTATCATGAGCGAAGTTTACATTTATAATGCGTGTCTGATGCATTGCTTTTAGTGATAAAAATGTAATCAGTATTTAAATGAATTCAGACATATGTAGGTCATATAACTCGCACAACGGGTATTTTGTAAATAATAATGTTATTTTTTAAATTTAATTCTAAGTTTGGTTATTTGTAAAAAAAAAATATTGAAAAAAAAAAAAAAAAGTCATTATAAAAGAGTAGGTGATATAGATAAAAAGCTGCGCAGGCGCACTCCGACAATACTTGTCAACACAAAGTCATTGTACTTTCATAGTATGGGCGGGGGTTGACAGACAGGCGGACAAAGGACCAACTGCTTTTAGCGGTTAGGGAGAATGAATATATAAAACCGTGTAATAAACCTTTTGTAGGTACTCGTGTTTTGATGTTTTTATAAACGGTTGTTGTGTAGTTTGTTACCGATCGCATAAAAACTAAGGTTTGTGGTTTTCTATTGCGATAAAAAACTTTAAGAAATATGACATCATCATCATACAAAAAACATATTGGGGCTCATTTATCGTGCACGGATCAAGAGAAACAAATATATCATATTATGCATACTAAATTGAAGTGTAATTAAAGGAGATATAACAAAAAGTTTTATTAAATAAATATCGCTACACTTTAAAACAATTAATATACCAAATAGCCAGGTGGCATTCCAGCGATCTAACCAGCTTCAACGTTTACAAAGATGATCCTGAACAAAAATCTGATAGCAGAACAATACAATATCACATTACCGCTAAAACATTATATAAAAGTGAACAAAAATGGTACCGGTGCAAACAATAGCCGATAGATATTTAGGACGGGATTTTGATTCAAAGGGATTTCGTTTTGTTTCTGAAAGTCTTTTATAAATCCAAATCTTGAGGTAACAAGAGGTAAGGTATGGTCGCAGTGTGAGCAAATTCAATTTATGACTTGAATATTCAATATATAACTTTATGGTGATATGAAATGTCAAATATTCCTTAATTAGAAAAAAAAAAACTCAAAAACTTATAAGTCGCATAATGTAATAGCGCAAAGGTTGATAAACAATTACTGCCATTGTACTAGCGATATCGCTCTGAGACAGACCGCTGGGTGTAGGGTCGTACCTTTATACGAGACTTAGCGTACTTAAAGGTCCTTTCATCGGTCGGCATCGCTTTGTGCAAAGCTTGAAAAGGCGTCTGATCGTAATACCGAGTAATGGGTATTTTTTTGCACAAGCGCGATCTAAAGGCGGCGCTCAAGCGCGAGAGCACGCCTTTACTTTAATTGATAACATTTCCATATACAATTTATTTATAATCTTTAAATGTAGTTTAGCTAATTATATATTTTTTATTCTGCACACATTTTTATAATAAATGTGACACAACATCTTTTGTCCAATACAATAATCAATTTCACGATCGTTTGAAACTAGATCCGATAACGTCAATTTCGATGAAACTCAATCGTTCGAAAAGGCGGTTCATATATGATGTCGTTCATTCGTCCGTGAGAGAGTGCGATAGATATGATAAGCTGAAGACAAAGGTCGACGAGGAAGTCGTCAAGGAATCAGTTATTGACATTAAGATTAGAACCTACCGCGACAATTTAAAGTTCACAGACACTCGATTTTTCAATAGTCAAATATTTATCACAATCATAACTTTCAATAATATAAGTATTTTTCTTACCGATTACAAATAAACTTCTTTGTTTTGTATCAGAAGGCGGCGTTATTTAATATTTTACAAAATTAATAATTTAACCAGTTCCATTTTTTGTGATTGTACTAAGACATCAGTACCGCCTGAGCGTGTAACTTAAGCCGCTAGCGTGCATTATGCAGTGCAGCGGAGCGAACGCACGCACCAGACCTAAAGTAATACCACCGGCGCCGACAGAACACCTTGCGAGACCCTGAGCTTGCTGGATGGCCATAGCTCAGGATGTTTCAAATCTTTACTAATATTATAAGAAAAAACTTAGATTGTATTTTTGTTTGCATATCAAAAACTATTGGAACGACTATAAAAGTTATTTCAGATGTTGAAAGCTAAATTTTCATAGACAACTTTTTATTCCGATATTTCAACGGAATTTCTTTCAGTAGCTAAGCGGCTAAAATGAAATATATAAAAATAAATATATAAATACAGAAGTCGAAATAAAGAGCACTCATAAGGAAATAAAAAAAAACATAATCAAAATACTAAATTAAACTACTATCTATGAACCACAAAAGATAATATCATCACAACTAATAATGCTTGAGGACCAGCGAAGTGGACACGGTCAAATAGAATATACCCAATACTGATCCCGGTACAAAGAAGTCATCAATGCGCTCATCGATTCCTATATAGAGAGAACGTAGGCGACGTTATGAGAAATTCGCCCTAGGTAGCTAAAACAAACACACACACGCACATAAATTGAACGAACCGTGTAAAGTGTTTACATTACGGTCCAATGAATATAAACTCAACGTTTCATTATGTGAATAACATCGATGGAATTTTCAATTGATATTTAAATGTATTTGAAATAGGATATGTGTAGTGTGTGTGTGTGTGTGTGTGAGGGAAATATTTGCGTATACATTTTCTTAATGGCTGCGGACGCATAAGGCTCCGGGCAGTTATTGTTTTAACGTATATGTAGTTTTTTCCGTTTATTTTGCTGAAGTTCTTTATTAATGTTATTTATAAAGACAACATTGTGCATTTGTATGCAGATGTTAGTGATTAAGACCTCCAAGGCATAAATACTGAGGTAATATTAATATCACCGCCATTAAAGGATCTCGAATATTACTGTGTCATTTATCAAAGAAGGAAATATAAATAAAATAAAATAAAAGAAACAACAACAACAATTTTTAATAAACAGTTTAGAATCTTATACATTAGCTATTTCTATGTTCCCTAACATACATATTATACTGACATACCTACATATAACGAGTTTTCAGTCAGGAAAATCAAATTTCTCGGATAAAAAATTAAAATAATATGAGGGAAAGTACATTCCTATCTATTAAAAGAAAATAGTTTCATTTCCTAAAGTCAGCATTAGCTTTTATATTTTAGTTGATCTGTTATCTCTTAGTTTTTTATTATTATCAAGTAATAAGACGGCTTATTTTACAACCTTTTATAAATAGTTTAAAAGACAGAACCGTTGCCGTGCGGAGTAATTAAAACCTACCAGCACCAACTATAAAGTAGCTAGAAGTAATTTCACAACTTTCTGGTAGGAAGCACCCCGTCGAGATTTTATGCGCCTGCGCATACCCGTGGGCAGTGCTTGGTTTACTTGTTTATGAGTCAATTATAATACACGGGCTACTGCTGTATACTAAAATAGTTATATTTATTAAAAAACATTGTTAAGATCAGAGTTAATAAAATTATAAATCTTTATAAATGAAGAAATAAAATTTTATTTATATATAGATACAAAAAAAAACTATTTTCGTACCAATTTATTAACAAAGTTTCGGAGTTGCGACCTTCAAGGACAATCGTAAAACACACATACATACTTATCGATAAAACGATCACGAAGCAATCACTCGATCCAACACCAGACCCCGCCCACAGAGTGCGTGCCGGAGACATTACAACTCGTCCCTCTCTAACTCGACTTCCTAATTACCATTAACTATTAATGTATACAACATAAGCAATAAATTCACATTTTATTATATTTAATATAATCTTATTGACAGCATAACTAATTAATAGTAATTAAGTTTGTGTAATTTTTTTAAGACTATAGAGTATTAAAATATATTAACACATACTGATAGTGGTACCACAATTGAATTGACACATACTGGTACCACAATTGATATGAACAGGAATCAAATGTGAACTTTACTAAAAATATAAGAGTGAATTAAAAAAAATAAAATAACAAATTCACTCAAACTCAAATCGAGGCATCTATACCTAACGCAGATGTCACAAATATTTCCGAGACGGCACGTTGACAGCTGGCGACATTAAATCATAGCAAGTAACAAATCCGAGGATTAGAGACGATTAACACCATAAGATTTGTGATCCCAATGATACAGAGACTGCTCGTACGTTAAACGTGGATATTACATGTGAAAACTGTCTTCGGATAATCTTGATACATATCTATCGTTACTACATGTGGTTACGTGTTAATAGTCTCAAAATCGGCCACTTGACGAAAACACACGATATTAGCGATATTAATGCTGTAATAATATAAAATAAACAACAACATCACTTTACACACTACACTGTATATACTTGTAAATAAAAAATAAATTGTCACTAAATGTTTTTGAAACTATATATATTTAAATATAAAAAAATATTGTCTCTTTCTGTCTGTTTGTTCCTGGTAATCTCTGAAAACGTCTGGAGGTTTTTAAAGGGATTTGCACTGGCATATAATTGATGCTATAACGAATAATACAGACTTCTTTAATAAAAATATTGATTTCGCGCGAAGGAAATCTTAGGAAATATAACTGGCAATCAGAAGGAAAAGTAAAGGTGAAATATAAAAAAAACACAAAAAACTGGTTTGTTAAACCAATACTGTTTGTTTGTTAAAATTTGAAATGATTGTACAAGAAGATTGAATGATAACCAGCGGAGCACATTAATAGGAGCATCTCATTTCACGGACTCGGTCCGAGAGACCGCATCGGATTGTGACACGCGCCTCCAAACACTGTTAGTGACTTGTTACGCTTTTATTGCCTTCGGTCACACTCTTTATTATTATATACAAATTATATTTAAATGTCTTAGTATATTTAATATTAATAAATTAATATATAGTACGCAAACTAAGCTCAGAATATCAGTAACACTTACCTGTGATAGAATCATTTATTGAATATTTCATTAATATCATTTACAAATATAATTATAAAATGAAGTGATCCATTCCATCAGTCGTAATGAGATCACAAAGCACTACAACTAACTCAATAACAAAAACAGAGACGCAAATGAAAACTAATGTCACCGAGGGAGAGCCCTGGACCGGAAATAATCGAGAAAGTAATCGAATTTGATTCACCCCTACTAAAACACCCGCAGTCGATGCATCAAATGACATTTGACGTTGATTCATAGAAATGTATTTTAAATATCAAATTAATAGTATGTAATAGGTACTGGCCAAATCAATAAAACATTAAAACAATGTCAAAAAAAAATCTAATTTGACAAATGGTTTTGATTTCAAAGTGCAAAATGTCTTAAATTTTTGAAGTTCAAAATTAAAAGAATCCAAGCATTTAAATGCTTTAGCATTTAGGATATAACAGATAACTTATAAGTTTTAGTTTGCTACTACACATGTCAAATTAAAAGTGAGTAAGCGCGCCTATGTTTAGGCTAAATACAAGTTATTTGTAAAGACATCTCTGCGATGTATGAACATATCTCGGATATATCACAGATCATCGGGAGCGCAGCTCTCGGTAATCAGTTAGTGAGTGCACTATAATCTCGTTACAGCCCCAACCCCGGCTCATTAGATCGTCTAATCGAATTCAGATTTCATTACCAGCGACCCTCGTCTGCCTTGTGTTGTCTTTGTTTTGTGTATTGTTATTTTTGAATCCTTTGGGACCTTCCTTGAATGGTGAATATATATAAAATAAATAAAACAAAAAATATATGAAAAAAAATAAGACTCTATCTTTCACCTTTTCCATAATTATATTTCAAATAAATAATAATATTACAATAATATTTAATGCTAACATAAATGGTCGGCATGATCAAAGAGGGTACGGCTGCGCCGGCGCATGGGTTGCACAATATTATATTGATTGATAAATCAACCAAGCGCAAGAATATTTACAAAGCTGTCATCGTTCCATAACTAATATCAGGATATATATTATTTCATAATATTATCAAGCTTTGAGTTCTTAATGTATGCGGTACTCCTGTATAAAGCTAAAACAAACAAATATTGCAGTAATTCTCAGCAGACTGACACAGTCAGTAGCGACAGTCAGGACTCGTCGTCTATGCATAATAAGATGCATAATAAGATGCATAATAAGATGCGTTTGTAAATTGATTTATAGAAGGGCCGGCGTCCGAGCACTCCTTCCATAAATTATTATCACGAATATGATTTATTATTACAATAAACAAAACCGTGGAAGTGATTGAATGTTATAAAAAACGCGAATAACATTGATTTATGTGTACCTACTGTGATGAACGGTGTTTCAGCAAGACTTTGTTGTGAGTAAACCACGTTTTCTAATTAAAATATGTTGTATTAAATTTAAGTTTTATAATCAATAATTGAATATATGATAAAGCTTTTGTATCACGGGCAAGATTTGAAACTGCGACTCTTGGAAAAACGTCTCATTCTACTAATTAAACTACCGTGTCTGTGTGTACTGTATGTCACCAAAACATGTCATAAAAACCGCATTTGCTTGTAATTTGTATGATTACAAATATTATTACGATTATAGTACAAATACATTTAACAGAGCGTTTCTTTATCTCAACGTAAAATCCAGCTCGCTGAGACCACGACCACAACAACTATAGATATTACATAAATGTGCCTTTGTTGTAAAACTATTTTATTTCATAAATATATTAGTAAAGTGATCATAATAATCATATAGCTATATGTATTTTTATATTTATTTGTAACCTAACTGAAAAAATTTGGAAATTTTAAGTTAAATACCAACCTTAACAAGATGGGTATTTGCAACGGCGAAAAAATTACCACTACATTGCCAGATGGAACCAAATTGGTAATGTGTAAAAAAATGATACATACAAAATATCCAATTGGATGCTATTGAAAAGTAAGAAATTGTCAACACTTATTCAGCTAGGTATATATAAGGCAAGTTTCCCACTAAGGCCAACACTGCCCGGTATTCGAGGCTCGCACAGGCTCCGCCGCGGGTATATTAATGTCGGCTGATCGAGGCGAGGATGAAGTTATTATTGTCTCTGTTTTTTGTTAAACGGCGGTACGTCTTATTATTTAACAGCAAGAAAATTCAAAGGAAAATTTCAAGCGACGACGTGGTACCGGAGAAGATTAATTTTTTTTCACTCTTAAAATTGTTAACACTAACAAGTTAAAAACGCCTTCGATAATGCGAGAGGAAAATGGTTAACAATATTCTCAAATTATGAATAATCATGAGTACAAGAGACAAAAAAATATGCCGACCGTAATGAATAAAGATTTGTAAAATAAATTAATATATTTATTATTATTACATGTATATGAAATGTGAGAATATTCTCAAAACGACCCCAAAATGGAAGGAACTTAGCGACTCGTAAAATAAATCGTGAACGATACTATCTCGGCGGGTCTCGGTAAAAACGCAATGTTTTAATTCCATCCTCGAGGAACTCTAGATGGCCCCGAGATAATACTCTTTTTAACTATATTATTTTTTAACATTTGACGGTCGGTATGCGACCGAGGCCGGTGATTTTAATATCGAGGACGCTGAGATTCCGAGAAATTTAATTTTTTTTCTTATTTAATTTTGGTTAAAACAATATAATATACACTAAACAACTAAATAGATATGGACTTTATATAATAAATTATTAATAGTAATTTTTTACTATTGATCTCACAAAATTTAGATGTGGTCCAAAAATATTATTAATTTTTATTTGCAATATTTATAGAATAAATAAATTTATCTCTAATTAAGTAAGTAAAGTTAAATGTAATTGCTAGGTTTATTATATCTATAGACCATTTCGTGTAAGTATAAAACTATTAGATCTTTATAACGGGCCCTCTCGCTGCTTGATGGATGAGACGCCGTACAAACATACCGACGTACACATTTTATGGCTTTACATACATATAATATAAATGATTATTATGTGAGCGATACTTTACAATAATTAACCAGTTATTATAAATTAATAATAATTGATTTGTCAAATAAAAATAATAAGAAAAGTAAACAACTATAGTTATTGTCAAATACTATTTTAAAATGCCTCACTATTACCATGATAGATTACAATTCCAATTAAAATTAGTTTTTACATCAATAGTATTATAAATAATGTCACGCAAAAGTCTATAATTTTTACCAAAACAAAACATCATATTTAAAAATGTAATAAAACAAAATATAACAATCAATACGGCTCCCGGGAATCATCACATGAGGCCATGTATAATACATAGAGCACTGCTGGATATCACCTCATCTACATCATTCCAAATGCACTAACAAACAAAATATATATGTAATAGACTGTTGGATGACGTTGTAAGAAATTAAAACTAATATATTAATAATCCTGTGAGGAGATGTGCGTTTCTTTCATCAGTACCGATAAACGATGGTAATGAAAATTGATTACTCTCTTCTTATACGGACATACGAATAACAATTAAAGTTATATTAAAACGCAATCAATTAATGCTATAGTTGTTCTGTAGTTCCTACAATGTGTTTCATCAAATCTACTCTGTGTAAGTGAGATGAGATGACAAGAGATCTCGTCGGCTTTTTGTGATCATGTTTAAAACATTGGACACAAACATGTCAACAAACATGTTGGCATGATTGTGCAGACACGCGGTCTGGCTTTTTGTCTGACGCGTTTAACGATAAGTAGTATTATAACTAATATTATAACGAATTAAAATAAAATTTAAGAATCATTGGAAAATGTATTCAATATTTCTTGTCCGTTCAACCATAATATTAAATTCTTTGTAACAGTGCGAATAATAATTGTTTTATAAAACAATGTATACTTTATTGATGGAATAAGAGCTCTCTGATACTGTGGTATATTTTTGCAATGTAATGTAATGTAATGCAATTACCTTTACCTTTAATAATTTAAATTAATGATTCTTATCTTGTTATCATAGAAATAACAAACATATCGGAGGATTCCATTAAGGAAAAGTTATATCAAAATTTTAATAAACCCAATATCCGCTAAGGCTTTAAAAGTAACAAAATATTAAAAAATATATATACGTAGACATAAAAAGAATGGCATCAAATTAACTAATTCAATATCACTTCGTTAATCGACATTCTTGGTAAGTTTTTTGATAACATACCAAAAGGATTCAGAGGACAAATTCTTTAACTACCATTAACAAATTTAAAAATAATACAACAATGTTGCAGAATCGACGTAATATTTTTACGGTTTTTAAAGAATAAATTTACGTGTACCTACATCTAATCGATAGGGAATTGAGAAATTTTATACATATATATTTTGATAGCTCTCAAGGTCTACGTTATACGTTGTCTTAATTTAAACTTTTGAACTATCCACTAAGGATAACTAACACTAACGTAAAGGGACTCTGTCCCTTATAAATAACAGAATCAATTTGGACCACAGATTATTATTACAATAAATACCTAATAAATCATAATTTCAAAGATCTAAAATCAGAAACAATAGAATCCATAAAATTCATATAAAATATAAGAAATGCTAAATAATTCGACAAGTTTTTGTCTCTTCTCAGCTCAAAAGCCTCGCGCCGCTGTCGCAGTCGGACGGACGGCTCAAAAACTATATTATTATGCAACGGACGGACGTACGAACGCGTTATTGTATGTAATGTGTTTTGTTCATTATATTTGATTTTTGATGATTGTACTGAATTACTTACTCTCATTAGGACGTTTATTATTTAAAAAGGATAACTCATATAATAGAAATAAATAAATAAACTTTAACAATAAACATGAATTTAAACGGAACCTAGTCAACCTTAAAAACATAGAAAATATTTATTTTTGAGACAGAACGGAGGTATGGATTCGTTCCATACCTCCGATCCGTCCCGTCCCGTTCTGTCTCCGACTCACCGGTATCATGTGTTTTTCATGGTCGACAGACACGCTCGTGATTTAGTACGTATTGTTTCTGATTTCGCAGTTCCGATACCTAGATGCGACCGATACTAACTAACAATACAAAATACAATAAATGAAACTTTCAACCAACAAAGACATCATAAATTTATATGTGACATGCAACCTCAACTAAACTCACCAACTTGGATGGGATATTTATAGATAATTTTAATAAGCCGGTATGAACTGGTTTATTTTGAGTATATTTAAAAATATTTCTATTACATTTAAATTATAGTATTAAATGAAGACGTGGATGTCTGTCTGTGAAATATATATTTAGTTATATACATATAGACTATTATCAAATCAATGATTCCTAAACTAAGAGATATCGTATTATTCATGACATTGTTATAAATTAAAAACAAATTTCTTTATTATATAATAAATTTTGTAACGTGATATTACCGGAATATTCAATATTATAGTCGTGTTACAGAAACATGATAGGGCGATTTGAAACAAGCTTTACAGCACTATATCATTTAAAATATCGTTTATAGTATTATATAAATATTTTAATACATTCTTTTATATTTTTTCTATAAAGTGAAAGAATTTGAGGGAATAAATAGATTATTTTGGTAATAAATATTCTGTATCATCAGATTTTTTTTAATAAATACAATAATATTATTAAACATTGTCATACTTTAGATCTGTGGTGCGCGAGGTGACGACTCTATACAGTGAACCCTAATTGAAATAAAAAAGCAAGTTTTATAATATTTTTTTATTTTTAGTGAATTTTTAGTGTAAAAATGTAGCAACTAAAATAGTTGTAGACGTCGTATTAGTGTACAATTTTTAAATAAATGAACTAACTTTTTAAAAATTATCTGTTATATTCTATTCAACAAGAGATCATTACCCTCGCTATGTCTTCAATAGCCAACGACACTGATAATATAAAATAATTCACAGTATGCAATAGGTACGTCCCCAGAGCCTCTTAAATCTCACGAAGGAACCGATCGCGTGATCGTGCGCCGTTTATGTTAGGGCTCCATGATAATTATAATCAATAATATCTTTGATATATAAACTGAATGTCCGACATTAATCACCAGCTATCCGCAACCCGTGACCCGCGATGCGAAATTATGAATTGGACTATTTTAAACGAAACCTAAAACTATCTTAATATCAAGGAAATAAGATCTAAATTACTTACTCAGCAAAAAATCATTGGTCCAATGAAAGAAGAGAACCGAACGCGATAAATATTCCTTAAGTAGCACTGTAGTTGTACGAAAGAGCGAAACAAGATTATATTAAGGGCGTAGTGAGTGAAGGAGATGGCATTATGGTCGAGGAGTTAAGGTTGAATAAAACAAACATAGCGGGGCAATTACATGCGCCCGCGGTGCGTCCGCGACGTGCGCCTTACTTACGACGATTCGAACACCAACAAAATAATATTTTAATGTTCTATAATTTACATTTACAGTACGGTAATTATAATAATTCGTGAATAATTCTTTCGAGCGAGTCTCAAATAGTTTATTTTAACGACGTTAAAAAAATATTAATAAATGTGAAATATTTGTTTTACCTTGTGACTTACAAGGTAAAACAAATATTTAACATTTCTTGTATTTTATTATATATAGACAAGTTACATTGTCAATTAAAGAAAGTAATTTTGTCTGTGATGTCAATTAGCAACCGAAATGTAATTATTGCCAAGCATAGACTTAAGAAAAATAAACCCGGCATCCCCTAATACGAAAGAGTTGTCCTTAATTAATATTTAAATCAGAGCAGGCAAGCTAATAGACCTTCTCTAAAATATCATCAACTCTTTAAAATAATGTTATAAAAACTCTTAACAACACAAAAATAATTTGATATATGCAGAGATGGCTTTTATATAAAACAAGTAAATAACCGTAGCTGTTAGAAAGCTGAAAGACTTCACAAATACATATAATAAATGTAAATTTTTAGAATTACTATTACTTGATGTAAGGGATCCTTAAAGACCCCACCTTTAGCAGAAAAGCTAACACTCAATCCTGGAAGTGAGGAAAGCAGTTTGTTATAACTATTTATAAAACACTGTAATATATTAAAAATTAACATAATAAAACAATTTAACTGTGGTTGGCGTGAGTTTCTATACTTTCTACATTATAATATAATAATTAGTTAAATTGGTATAAGAAGTAATAGTTTTCTAATATAAAACAATTAACAGTGTTTAAAAACAGACGTCTAGTATTTGAATAAAATATAACGAGACGGTTTGTGACTAGGAAGCGGTCAATCATCCCCCCTATTTAACGGATTTGAAGCCACGAAAATAGCAATTGTATTGTAATAAAAACTAAAAAAAAACCGGTTATTGTATGTCTAATTATCAACATTTACGATAGAAATAATTTAGAGTAAAAAAAAATAAATTCAAACATATTTTATCAAATAGTTTAAAGTACCCTCCAATTAGTTTGAATACTAATAAACGCTTAAACTTTTTATTTATATTTTAAAGTATGACGAACCTTTTTTATTCAAAACTAAAGCAAATTAAAAAATATTCTGTAAGACAGAAGTGTCCTCTTAAAAATATCTGTGTATAAAAATGTTCTGTTGGTTTATTTACGCTTCAAAAACTCACAAATTTTATTAAATCAATTGATCTCCAATTGTGACACGATACACAACCCGTTTCAAAGATGGTTGTTATCTATCTTATCGTATTTTACTATTTATATACTAGTATTTATTTATAACATCTAAGAGTAAAAACGTGGTAAGTGATGGTCGCCTTCCAGTCTCTTATTAAAGAAGAATCGCAAAAGCGCCTCTAGAAATACTATTTAAGAAGAAGAGGGGTCTTTAAGTAAAAAATCTGAGTAATTAGTGGACAAAGAAAGGTGACATATAGATATCCGATCATTGAATGATCACGAGACACAAGAAAACCTATTCTATTACCAAGAAAAAAAAAAATATTATGTATTCTATACATAAAGACAAATAAATAAAGATACACTTAAATTACCTTTGTAGTAAATCCATAGATTACAAACAGACTGCAGTATTAAATGTATTATATATATATAATATTCAACATTGTATAACACACGGGGCGCCTCATTAGCAGTGATATGAGGGCCGCAAGCGAAAAATATATCGAAGTTCTAAGACATATAAGGTCAGGGATACACTCACTTGTAGGTCTATATAAAGTACGGTTTTAATTATTTACTTTATATATAATTAGTATTAAAAAAAAGTATTTATAATAAATAAATTGTGTATGTAATAAAATAGTATTAAATGTTTGTCTTAGATTTCGCTCCTTAACTTTTAATATATATAATTACTTGATATAATATCTTCTGAGCACCATTTAATGTTAATAAAAAGTAAAGCTAAATCTGTAGATATGTATATTATATAAAAAAACATTAAATTAAATATAATATAAAAATAAACAAATTCAAAATACAGTCAAGCGTAAGTTATGCTAATATTACGTCTATATAAACCCAAAAGCACAATTGCTTTTAGCGAGCGACGGATGACCGCTCTCAGCGGACACCCGACGATATCGGCTTCAAACACGCCGCTAATAACCGATATAAACAACGCACATACAACATACGTATACAGAGATTATTTCAAGCGATTATCTCCCCTGTACATATTATGCAGAGATGCAAAAATCACATGCAATTGATATTCGCAATTCGTTAACAAAACAAATATTTGTTTTAGCACTCGTGTTTGAGTACGCACGAAATAATCACAAAGGAATAAGGGCTTTATTATAATATAATACAAGTCCAAATTCTGTATGGGGATTAAAAACGGATTAGGAATCAGAATTATTTAAGGATATGCAAGTTTTTTTTTTTTTTGCAGACCAAAGCAAAGAATTTGCTCTTAAAAGCATTATTATCAGTTACAACATTGATAAATGTAAAGAAAAAATTTTTGTTACATTCAGTACCTACACTTATCGTCGCATTAAATATCGTGAAATTTATTCCGGTTGGATTTCTTTATCGTATCTCGACCAGTGTGTCGTATTTAATATATACTAATGTATTTTTTTTCGACGTAATATTTTAAATTAATCTAATCGTATTCGAATTTAAAATAATTACGTATTATTTTTTAACTGTTTAAGTTTTAATTTTATTATACAGCACTTGTTTTATACGATTTTATAAATGATATAGTTATTTTTATGTAATACTACAATATATATATATGAGGCTATGAGTATGGTTCTGTAATGATTGCAGTTAAAGCTCATAAACAAGTTAGCGCCAGCCGCGGGCGCATCTCATAATCGTCGGGATTTATGTTCGCATCTCTTGTTTACTCAGAGCGGGTCGAGAGAGAATTAAAGAGAGTGTGTGGCCTCGGATATAACTATTGAGAAATATACATTACATTTTACAAAAATTAGCAACATATTTAGAAAAAATAGAGTTATGATCAAAATTAAAAACTTTATTTTGCACTATCTATATAAAGAAAGAGTACATCAATTTGAAAATAATCTACATTAATATATAACTCGGGAACAAAAATTTTGCACTTGAATAAATCTCGAACGTTAAACCAACATAATCGCCAACGAGCAAAATCTTTTATAATGTCGGAGGCAGAGTCAACAACCGAGGCCGCGTGCGCATCACTCAGAGTGTTTATTTTTCAATTTAACCCGTCAGCGGCTGTGCCTTGGTACTTCGGACCTCAAACCCGACCTGACTTAGGGTCGCCACACACATCGCCGACAGTTTACACACGCCCTAACGCGGCATAACACTTGTCAGGGATAGCCCGCACTAATTTGTGGTTCGGTTTAATTGATATTTGTGAATGGCGTGACATGGTTAGAATCTTTGGCTATTAATTGCGTGTTTGGAACGCAATAATAGAAAAGGCTATAATTATTGTTTGGGGTTACGAGTGTGATTTATAGTCTTTTTTAGATAAAAGAACAGATGGTTCTTCAAATTGTTTGTTGTTAGTTTTTATTTTTTCTAAAAATATATTTCCCATGGCCTTCTTCCCTACAATAATCTAGATATTACTTTCTGGTGACTAGTTTAAATGTACGTTTATTTTACAATAACATTTTTCTCGACAGCCCTAATGTTGATCACGGCGTTTATACGAGGCGTCGTGAACCTACAATTAGGCTCAGACCAAAAAGACTTCGACGTTCTGTTAATACGCACTTCACTAACTAGTTATACGCTTTACAATTTAATATTGCGGTCCAAGCGAAGGATTTGCATCTTTATGATAAATTGCAGAAGGACCTCTTACGAGCGTACTTTAAAGTTTGGGGGTGAAAAGTACCACCGCGGTCGTCGGCAGAGTTAAACTTCAATAACACTTAGTAATGATGATCCTTGAGCGGAGATGATAGAGTTTATATTATATTATTTACATTATTCCGAGGGCATCGGTAAATTTGCACATCACTGTTTATTGGTGGAGACGATCACCAAGTTATTACATCAAAAATTATGGTAAAAATTGCAGGTGAAAATTGATTTTTTACAACCGCATCAAAACATTCATTGTAATGAATGCCCGTTGTACCAAATTGGTGATCATAAGGAGTGATGGAGAACCATCATAAAACTTGACAGGACATTCTCGGGTAATGTGAACTCACCTCTTATGTATAATAAACAAAATTATAGACAGTATCTGAAATATCTTTTTGATGGACTATATTTTAATATATCTTATTTCTTTTCTCTTCTTCTCTAACCAGTTAGCAGAAGTTAACACTACTACTAACTAATATACTACTAACATAATCTAGTCCAAACTACTAACCAAAATTCATCATCACCGGACCACACAAGAGGCAGGCGGTAGCAGCGCCGCGGGCCAGCTCGTAAACAACCACGTTACTCGCATCTACTTGGTTTTATTATAATTTTATTAGAAAACCCATAGTTTAAATTCGTATTAAAATTTGTAAATAGTCGTATCAAAAATACAAATAGACAATTCTTATAAAAAATAGCTCCGAATCAAAATAATCTAAAGATGGCTACCATATGTCTAATACGATATTTCTAAATAGATTACAAAATACATGATTTACATGTTATAAATAGTTTATTTTCCACTAGCAAGGAACCCAAGTATCCAGAGCGCCTGATAACAGTGTTTACCGCCATGATGAATGCGCCGGCGCCTGCAGACGGTTGCCTAATTCGAGACGACAGCTATAATTACCGCTTGTTAAAACTAACTTAACATTATGTATGAAGTTTAAATGTTTACTATATCGTAACTCGTAAGACATCAGTGAATGGGTATTAATAAGAAGGACTTAGAAAAATAAATATTGGATAATAAATATAGCATTGAATAAAATATTTTTTAATTAGTTTTTTTTTAAGTATGCTGATAAAATATCAATTGTTTCATTTGAGTTATATGAGCTTAGAAAAACGAATATTTTTTTAATTACTTAGAAGGTTGCCGTGCAAAAGCTCTATGGTATGGAGAGAGAGAGATCCGGTATGGTATGGAGAGAGACATACGCTTCTCTTGTTGAAATTAAAACTTTCAGATTGGGTGCCACTTTTGAGGAAGAGAGAAGAATAAAAGTTTGAATGGGGGAAGAGAAAAATACTTTAGGCTCTTTGTTACAGTTGTTAGTTCAAAAGTAGGTATTCAAAGTACGAGTATTTACAATTTAAAAATACTATTTTTTATCAAATTTATACAATTTTATCAGCATTTTTAATGTAAATACGATGCGATGCGATGAATAATCTACATTATGTCATATTTTTTTATGTTTTTAGTGTCTTAAGATCATTGATATGATTTTTCATTTTATATTACATAGTAATTCCAATAAGAACCACAGAATAAATAAATAATTTTATACGTTGTAGAAAGTGTGAGTTTGGTGTAAAGTAAAATATTAAAAAAATGCATTTCCTATTACAAATAATTCACCTTTATATTAATACCTACATACTTACCTGTTAGAATTACAGATATCAAAGACCGTCGATGGTATCACTTACCTGGAAAAGAAAATATATAATAAATATAGCTATATGAAATATGTAACAAAACATTAGTGAACATTCCATTGATATAAACTTGAATAGGCTGTCTCATGACAGACGTGTAAAGCACACATGTGTGTTACATCAAATCACTCAAACAGACAGACCGTCAGCTGAACTCATGGAGGTATATTTAAAAAATTAAAAACCCATCAACAATAATGGCGTCAAAATCAATTTTCTCAACAAACAGTGCCATGAGCGGGGCACATTAAATAAAAAAAAATATAGTCCAGATTGATTTGTTGTGTGTATAAAGCACACGGCACAGGGACTGTGGCAGCCCGCCCTGGGCTTATTGTTTTTTAATGGCCGCCCCGCCCCGGATCGCCCCCCCATCCATCATATTTGGATGTTAACCTCGAAAAAAACAATCTCCGCACCGAATTCCCCGCGGCGATTCGGACATTCCTTAGAAAGTTTTTAAAAGTACATTTAAATTAATAACTCCGAGCTAACGCGACGTTAAGGGTCGTGTTACAACCGCACGATTGTTTACGATACTGCTCGCTATACATCAATGACAAATATACATTACACCGAAAGAAAAATGGATGACTAAGGTCCAAAAATTGTGTATAGAAGTAACTTTTGCGTATTACAAAATTAAACTTTTTCAGTATCTGCATACTTTTGAACATAGGTGCGGTTATGGCATCATGTTGCATAAGTAAATGTCACATTATACTTTTTTCTCGATAATATGAATGATGAATAATAACATAAATTTTTATTATTATAAATAAAATATAAGGTATTAAAATACTAAAGATAATAATCAAAATATTATCCACAAAAAAAAAATGTTTAATTCTGCAATGCTACCGACGCCACTTCATTATTTAGTTTATTCCCCATATCCAAATTTACATATCGGATATACTTTTTACTTGTTATCGTCAGCAGATCTCCAGGCGCCAGCTGTTCTACTTGTCACCAGTTACCGGCTTGTTTACGACATCACATAATGTATATTCGTGTAGAATAATTAAATGTGTTTTTTTCATTTCAATGAAGTCAATTAAGTAAGGGTTATCTATTTTTAATATAATTATTCTTAGTTTATTCAATTAAGTAAAATTTTAAAGTATTCAATTAAAATTATTATACATTTATTTCTGTATAATTTTTCAATTCTATTCATAATAACAAAACTGACGGGAAATGGTGTAAAAAATGTTTATTGCAAGCGGACATTGGGTGGGATATGTGTAACTTTACCACTCCGCCTTAGTTCTTATTTATACATACTGCGATATAAAAAAATATAAAAAGAAGGACACACAAAATATACTTTTTTTTAAGGTATTTATAATTATAATATATAAAACATTAAAAACACTCGTTATCATTACTCTCCCCTTTCCGAGAATATGCAAACTTTACGTCGACAAAAAAAGATTTAAAAAAAAAAGTGACCCCATTTTCATATCAGAATAACGACTCAACAAAACACCCAACACCACTTTGCGTATTAAGATATTGAATCTGACCCTAAATAAAAAACTTTTTATATGGTTGGCGGGTCAAAGAACCGATACATTTCATTAATTATCAGTTTGTTTGTTTGTAGACATGTGTTTGCAATCAACTATAACGCTGTGACATCCGAGAGGGAGCGTACACCTGTCGTTACATGTCACTTAATATATTGATTTGTTAATTAACTAATACATATTAATATCTTTTATAGTATGATTTCATTCAAATTGTGTTAATTGTTTTATTACGTTAAGTATAGAAGTTTAAGGTTAATTACCATTCAAAAGCTATCAGCAATTATGGGTACAGTAGATACCTTACAGTACCTACAGGAAAAAGCCCTTAAATATTTTATAAGTAGATCTTTTATGTCATAAAGAAATACAAAGAAATATCTTTATTGTGTAAGTTTAGTATTGTGAACTATTAAGTATCTTGTTTAAGACAATACAGGGCGATAAAATATTACATAAATATTAAAAGTTAAGTTCTAACCGCCATTTCGTACACACAAGGACCTTTATAAACACGCTCTCTATAATCACATAAAATGCTTATATCTTAATACTTAGCTTACATTTTATTGTATAACTCGTATTATCAATATTGTATTTTACACAAAGAAAATATTTCTACAGCAAAATGTACTAGATTTTAAATGAATTTTAGCAAAATTTGTTCGCTTTTGTTATTATTGTAAGCTGCTCTGAAAGTGTGAAAAAATAAATATATATTATTTAATATCTGTATTAAAGTGAGTCATGGAGATTTTTAGAGGTATTCAAAATCGCTAGCATCATTCAGAATATACATCTTAACACACACATACAACATCGTCAATACTATAAAGTAAGTAAAATAAAAAATATTATAAACATCTTCTGGTCCTGTGTGATTTTATAATATAATGAAAATGATATATTATTTATGTATTAATCATATTCATATAAATAAATTTTACTTTGCATTTTCGTGACAATGACCATGTCATAGAAACTTATAAAAGAATTAATAATTCCATTTCACCATTATTCTAAATACTGAGACATTCAATACTTTTTACAATAAATAAAACAATCTTACAGATTAGGTCTAGTCACGTTTTTATTATGAATATAATTTAAACAGGCTTTTTTTGTTCCCTTTATCCCTATAGGTATCCCTTTAGTAGACATTTGATCCCTCTAGTAAAGGTTTTATTGAATCTATGCTTCAATAACTTTATTTTCTACTAATCTTTCTACTGAAAATTTAAAAACTTTACTACAATGGTTACTTTACAATCTTTGAAAGAGAACACTCTTATATGAAATAGTACCACCTTATTTCAGTTCTTATATGTGTATAATTAAATAAGTAGGTTTTAAAAATAGACAACAGATGAATTAAACACTTTTAAGGCAATATTGATTTTTTTCGTCCAGTATCAAAAACACTGACACAGCAAATGTGTGTATCGACGCCGAATTTTATAACGCAATAAACCGATCTGACCAACCTCACAGCCAATTACAGGATATCAATTAGTTATTCGTTTTACATACAACAAATAATTCATTTTCAATTTGCCTTAAAAAATCGCATATCGTAAAACTTTGACGAGCACCTGTTTTAATTCTCTCCTTGTGTGTTTAAATCAACTTACAGACAGGCGGGCGTACTTTAAAATATTATTTTTTTTGCATCTATATAACTTGTATCTCAATTATATTCTTTTATAACCTATATTTTTAAAATTATATTCCTGATCACCAACGGACAGATAAAAATACTGAATCTGAAATTTGGAACATTTTTTTTTTATACCATAACTAAGGTCAAAAATTTGTACGAATTTACACGATCAATTAAGTATTTTTTTATACGTTATAAGACACAACCATTTCATTGATAGAAAAGTTTTACAATTTTAGCCCGAGCAAAGTCGGGGCACGTAGACTAGTTACAAATAAAAATATTTTACATGAAATTATCAAGTACGTTCATACAAAGGACGAGGTAATTAAAAATATTACTAAGACCGATAATAATTCAAATAAGAAATTAAATTTCAATGTCGTTTCATATTCACAATCAAATAATACAAATGTTATAGTCGTATTAATAATTAAAATGCATATCTAGTCAGTTCGGGTGTACATTAATCGTACGCGGAGTTATTACGAGTGACGGCCGCCCGCGCTCCGTTTTACATATAAATTACATATCAGAACGCTGAAGAGTTAATATTAAATAGAACTGTTATTTTGTAATTATTTTTTTATGTATAGTATTATTTGCAATATCTTAAACAGAGTTATAAGTGTGGGATATATCATAATAACGGTAGATTATGACACTTAACGATCAAGGAAATTTTATATTTAATCAGTTTACTGCTGTATCAATTACGTTGTAACTTAACAGCGCTTATAAATTGTTATTATCAATAAACAGCTTAAATACAATTGAAACTTACAGTTAATCCGACATTAATAATGATATCTGTTCATACAATAACGACACGTGGAATGTAGGAAATAAGTAAGAAAGACTTTAACTTATTCACATACATTTGTAACGTGTCTATAGCTTCCAAAGCCGTTATCGGTAGCCGTTCCTAATAATGAGTAATGAGTTACTAAGAATGCAGGATAATGACTTGTAGTAGACGAGCTGAGCGTACTTCTAAAACACTTATACGCTCCTGGTACTAAAAACTTTGAACACACACGCCTAATTAGTTCTGTGATTGATTTTGTTCCGGATCTCAAGTACAGAAGCCGCTACTGCAGTTATATTTCTAATTAAGTTCATAATTGTTCTATGCATACGATTATGGATAACAACTTGCCTATATAAAATAACAAACAAAAAATATAATTAATATTGATAGAAATGTCCAAAGTCAACTCTGTGTCGGGTTTTTAAGGACCAAGCATAATTTGTGTGAAGAGGTATTTTACTATTTTTATATTGAAATATGTATTTAAGCAATATGATTCAAAACGACATATCTTCGAGATTCTCATGGGGATAATGGTGAGTATGTGAAAGAATGTTTTAACAGTGGCAGATTATACAGCACGCAAGTGTCATACAAATAGGGTAGATTCAATCAAACCAGGCTGTCATGAACCGACAGGAGGTCTTTAGCGCTCCGACGGCGGCCCACCCGCGCGCTCCCGCAGGCGAGCACGCGCTTGCAAAGTCTATACCTAGTAAATTATGTTGTAATTGCCAAACGGTACCTGCTACGCTATGATCTCCTGGTAATTTTACGGGCTTGCCATATTTGATGGTCATAACGGAAGTTGTCAGAGTGATCTATCTCCGCGAGAGGTCTTATAGGTTAGGATCAATATACTACAAACGGAAAATTCAAGAGATATACTAGTAAGATGTTTATTATGGTTCCAATTTCAAAGTAAATATAAATTTGAAAATAGATTAACAGTTTCTTTTCGTCTAAAACAGTGGTATTCTTCGAAATACAGAAGCCACACAAAAGAATGCAGACCATATATCCAAGTAAATATTTCCATATCACTGATATGATTTCCAGGAAAGCTACATTAATTCCATACCTTGCCTTTCGCGTCACGTACGAAGATGACTTTATTTTGATATTGCACGCCTGTTCTTTATTGGCTATTGTTTTTTTTTTCAACTCACTATGTGCATCGATGCTGGCGCCTAATACTTAAACAATAAGAATATTTTACTAATGTGTAGGGTCACCAACTATCAGCGTTATCAAGTATATTTCATTCTCATATCAATTAAATATATATGAGCCTAAATTATAACGAATGCATAAATAAATTTTGATGTTTTTTTTCATGCTTATATATTAGTTGAAAGGTTTGGAACTATAATCCCATTTTTATTGCTGTTCCACTGTTTTAAACTATTTCACATCATGGCTACCCTAATCGTCTTATCATAATTCGTTAAGTGTAGAGAAATTATGGTGTGGAATGAGTTACCGTTTTTCATAATTTAAAAATAACTGACAAGTTTGTTTTAATGTCAAAAGCACGTCCGAAAAATACAGTTATGAATAACAGATATTTGAATATGCTTGTGACAGAAAAAAATATGGTTTTTGAATAATTTAAATACGATGCTTTATGTGTTTAGTTTTCATAACATTACCATTGTGAGTTGAACGTAAATTATGACCAGGAAAATAAAAATAGTAGGTACATACATTTGACAGATTTATTAGGTGCAAAAGAAACTTTCAATAAAAATAGTGGTGTTGGAAAACTCGGGAAGTATGTCAAGCTACTGTTTCGCACGCACGACATAATAACTAATAGTAAGGTCGAAACAAAAGCGATTAATGAACGCCTTTATGTTAGTTAATCACGTGATTCTCTCCTAAACTCTGAAAACACGTGATATATGTTGAAATTAATTTATAGTATGGTAGTTTTTATGGTGTCCATGGCGTGTCATGAACTACGTGTGTAATGACTATATTATTTACGTACTGTTTAGTAATAATAATTAATAATTTAAATAAAGTTCATGCTTTTTTTTTATGAAACCTTGTACGGTATAACTACAATGTATCTCATTATATGACCAAATAAGTCAACTATATTATGGTTTTAATTTTGCTGCATTCTTGGTTTTTAAGCTTTACCGATATGTAAATACTTCGGGATTTCACATACCTACTAATTAAAATAGGCCCCCGGGAGCGTCTCTTCCTCCCTAATCAGTCACACGTGAACGACAAATCTGAGTTTTTCCTATCACAATTAGATGACATTCCACAGTTCCGCCCTTCAGTTAGCGCTCCATACCAATTAACATTTTCGGTCTCGTGTACACATTTAACTATTTTAGTAATCTAGCGCCATCTTTTTTAAATATAATGTGTTGTTGATGTAGGAGGTTTATACAATAAAATTATTTATAGAAATACATGTATTTAATTTAATTTGATTGTAGGTGACTAGTGACAAAATTATTTTATAATACTACATTTAATTATTGCTTGTTTTCAAAATAAAAAGTTCCGTCAACCTTCAATGTGACTCCAATCAAAATCTGTTTATAAATTTGTATGGAGATCTCAACCCTTATAGAAACATTTATTTATACAATTTTAAGCGCACTACATGAACCCACAAATAGAAAGTTAAAGGCCAAGCTAATTTAATCATTAATCTCTTTAATCAAGATCAGTATGCGATGTTAGTGTGCTAGTTGACCTAGCGTGTGATAGATTGGATACATATGGCTGCATTATACCTACTTGTATATCGGTATGTGAATATAATATTAAAGTTGAATTGTAAACTTTCAGAGTCAGATGTTAATATCAGTCGGTACTGCAGCCGGCGCCCCGGGGCTCGCCCGCGCGCCTCGCATACCTGAACCCCCACCGCGGTATGCAGCCCTGGTAATTAGCCCGGAACACTAATTTCAAACTAATAAATATTATGATTTATTTATATTTGTTTTGTATATTATAAAATATGAATGGGCTATATTTGATTTGTGAAACACTATTAAATTATAATAATTAGTTAAACTTTACCTTCCCCTCCATTTTTTTAAATTAATTTAATAAAAAAAGATAGTTCTGAATCACGTTCAAATATTGAGATCACGTAATCTCTCAACAAGTGTATAGTGATGGGAAACAAGCTTTATCGATAGATCGATAAACTTAGAGACTCCGCGGGAGGTTCTTATCGCAAGCATCTGGCGCCTAAATTCCTACATGCAACCCACACTGCCCGTGAAAAGGAATCGCCACTGACGGACAGACGGGATAACAGACCCTCAGTGAGATTACTGTGGACCGTACCTATAATATTAACATGTAAATTACTTGTTCCAAACGCAACATTATTTCTTTCTTTTCTTTGCGACAATATTTTTTGTATATAGATTCGTCTCTTTTAAGAAACATATTTCTTTATAATATACAAATCTTTTCTAAATTTATTCTCGTCTATCTTTTAAGAGACAAATAACGGAAAACGAATTTGTTTCGATAGTTAATTAAATTGGAGTAGAAAATAAGTAGGTACTATAAAATTATTTAAAAATAATATCAAAAACGAATGATGCGTATCCATAACAGATAGTAGTGAGGTATAAATAAGTACTATCGCATTTTGGAATCAAACATTAAATATAATGCAGAAAGGACAGGTAGGTACCGTATGCCGTGCGTACGGAATATATAAGAATAAAAAAACGAGACTGAACTTCCTCAACAAAGAGTAAAGGAAAATGAACTCAATAACAATGTAATATGATATGAAATTGTTCAAAGTCTCAAATCAATAAATCTTGTGCTACGATGACACGTGTCAGGTATCCCGGGAGCTGTCAGAGTGACGTAATATGTTTATTTATGACGGGACGCGTCATCGATGACGTGGGAATATCACGGACGATATGGATCTAAAAGACCTGCTTCTTTTTTCAATGTACATTTATATTTATTATGATTTATACTTAAGTATATATTTACTCGTATCTAACTTATTTTTAGACTATCACCGATATCTGGAGCTGAAAATTTGAGGCTGTTGGGAAATAATAATAATATAAAATAGATAATAAATAGATTTAAGGAATTTTCGAAAAACATGAAAATCAATCATCTTTATTTCAAACAGTTTCGTTACAAATAATTTTTCAAAGTTTCAAAAGCGAGACATACTCATTCAAAACTGAAAGAGTGTTCACTTTATCCTCAGTATCCTCATTGCTTAGTTAGAATATAAAATGTTGAGATGTAATTTATTACATATATATATGTATATATATATATATATATATGTTTGTATGTAAATCATGATTTCAGTTTATTCTAAATAAACATAAAAACGAATTAAAGTAATCAAACTATACTTCAACTTTGACTTGATCACATTATAAAACTTTGGAACCGATTTTGTATTTCAAATAACGTTATCCTAAACTACGGGTGTTGGTAATCATTATACCATTAGCTTATAAAAGAAACATACATGATATATCCAGGTAATTATATGGATATATTAAATAATTTCAAACCTATCTCCAAAGTCGTAAAACACACACGAAGATTGATTAAACATTATAACATTGGACTATATGTTATATATTATATATAAAAGAAGGCTGATTAATAAAATAACATTCGAAATGGCCATAAAACAAACGAGAAACTATTATTAATTTATCCGACATTTCAATAATGACAAACGATCATATAAATCAGAACTGTTTTTATATACGGATAGTGTACGTCCGTTTCTATCTCTATCTCTTCATCTCTTTATCTCTCTCTCTTTCTCTCTCTCTCTCAACACGTACGCGACACGGTTAATTAAAATCGTGTATTAGCATAAACAAATAAAATGCCCTATTACGAATTCAATTTACAATCTTCGAAGTCGTTTGAATTAGTCGCAGTAAATAATATCTCGGAAACGGACGGTGCAATAACCCCGTGGTCTAAGACGTGAAGGACGGGCGTTTTTTAAAACAATCTATCAAATACTACTATTTTAAATATGAATAATGTGGACATTTATTAATTCAATATAAAAAAAATCGTTAAAAAAATAAGACTACGTATCTAACTGGAAACTAACAAAGACAGATTTTGAATATTTTAAATATAAATGGCAAAATAAACATATATAATAGCGCCACTAATCGTAACTTAGCCAAAGTTACGAGCACGCGCGAGCGCAGACAGAGCCCAGACGCGAAACAAGTGACACGACATCAAAATGTTATTTTAGACAATATTTAATACGACAAAATTAATTTATGGTTCATTAAAATTATTTATTTCTTAATGATATTAATTATTTGGTTAAATAGGACCATTTGAGGAGTTTGTACCATTATGAATCGTATAGTTCTAGGAAGGACGGCGTGAGGTCCCTCCCCGCAGTGACACACCGCAGAGCACTAGGGACGGACGGACGGACAATGATACAGTCGATTTTATTATAATATTTTGCTACATATTATCTTAAATACTTTTTAATTAGTACTTAGCTTAATATATAAGTTATTCATTTCCTTAAAAATCATATTTTTTTATCCTCTTAGATTGTTTGAGATGATGAAAAAAAAATTAAACAAGTAATTAAGAAAGAATATATTCAAACGTGCAATATGCAATAAAAATATTATATTTTTTTAACAAATAATTAATAATTCGTTATATTTTCTTTAAATATAAATTGAAAAACAATTATTATCTATAAGTTTCGTAAGTACGGGTACATCCCTACCCGGCGCCTCGCGGGTCGCGCCGCGGGGCGGCATTGTCCGCGTTGTTAAAACTGCCTCATATTCGGTTACCCACCTTTATTACACGAATATACACACTATCGATATCTCACCTCTATCGGCCCATAAACATCACTAACTCATCGCTGCACACAACATGAATCCAACTTAATTCACACGTTCACAAGGTCGTTTATTGCGTGTCGCTATTCAACATTAATACATTCTTACGATGGCGAACACGGACGACATAATTTTAATTTTACTACATTTTGAACAAACACGAAAGTCAATAAATAATCGAACAAAGATCTAAGGTCGCACTTTATACGATACAACTTTTGACGAACATAACTTTTAAGGATATTTATTTATTACTGGCGATCCACCTTGACCTTGCACGGGTCAAAGTAAAATTTTTATATCAAAGAATTTATTGCTCTCACCACCTCAACAAAATATATATAAAAGTATTTTATTAAAGCGTGGTTCCCAAATAAAGTTTCCTTAACACATTAATAATAATTATTTTTAAACAAAAAACCTTTCAGACAAATCCTTGTTATAGTGATTATTGCCAGACCTTATAGTTATTATAGTCCTATAAAAAAAGATTATAAAAATTAAATTATGTATCTGATAGACAGTGGATAGCTAATCTATTGGAAAAAATAATTCTATTATGAAAAAAAAATATATATGTATAACTAAATGTTCACCTATAATATTCTATTACGTATTAATAATATAAAACAGTAATTTATTATAAACGTACCTCTGGATCGATCTTCTTGTACTCAGGGTCTTCTTCATCCACCTCGAAGTACATTTCGGTGGAGGTGAGGGAGACAGTTCCCGGCGCTGCCAAGCCGGGAGCCACAAGGCGGGCACGTGTGCTGATATTTACGGGGCCTACGATGGGAGGGGCAGGAACTAATTAGTTATTTTATTTATCAAATGTAATATGCATTAAATTTTAGCAACAGGATATTTTAGGGCAACTTTATATGCGCCTCATTTCTATTAGCAACACGTAAAAATACAACATTGCTATGATATTTTTGTAGGCGTTAAGTTTTCGTAATCTAAAATATATTATCTCTGCCTCACCGCTAACATCCTGGTCCTGGTCACGCTCGTCCAGCAGAAGTTCGGCGTCGTCCAGCAACTCGGCGGCAGGTGCGGCCGCTAGAGATGCGCCGCCCGACGCCTGCGCTATCCGAGCGTGCAGCTCCTCCGTTGCCTAAGTGAGAGTTAAGTTGTCGTTTTCAAATTAAGTTCCAGAGAGACAGAGAGAGAGATAGAGAGAGTCAGTTTAATAGTGTCAAGAACAGTAATTTTCTGAACATACTAAGTTCACTTCTTAATGTAGATCTCTTTTTGTCAAATTCCTAATATAAAGCATAGACAGGTAACATATTTAAACAAGACTTTATTTTAGCTTGAATCAGTATAAGATCCGAATACATTCCTGACCTGCAGTATAGCGTCGGTAGGTGGAGCGGGTGGGGCGTGCGGTGCGCGTGCGTGTCTCCGGCCGCGCGCGTCCGGAACCAGCCGCCGCCGCCGCCGTGCATCGTCCTCCCACGAGTCCAGCTTCCAGAATCCACCATCAATTGACTCGCCTTCGCTCACGCTGGAATTATTAACACGACGCGATTATGAATTTTTCTCTCATAGGACAAATCGAGCCTTATAAAATATCATCTCTATTTATATATGATAGAGCACTTCTACGAGTATATGATAATATAATGATAATGCTAATCAGAAATTCTAAAACGTGACATCCTCCTCTTCTACTCATTTATTTTATCTGTATAACTCACCCCTCCCTGGCGGCGGCTGCATGCTGCAGTCGGTCCATGAGTCGCGCGGCGGCGGCCTGGTCTCGACGGCGCGCAGCCGCGATGAGTCGCTCGCATGTCCGCTCTTCGTCAGCTCGCTCCGAACACGTGGCCGCGCACAGACACTGTAAGATATGATGTGTATATGAGCAATTGTTGTAACTCATTTTATTTTCTAATAAAAACAGGATTAAAAGTGATGAGCAACGCCCACGCTCTCTTCTGATGCTAATTTTGAAAATTTTGGCGGCCTTTCAAGGATTTCTTCACTAACCTCGAAATCGGCGTGTTTCAAGACATCGTCGGCTCTCATCCTGTTCAATATGAACTCGGCTTCGTTAGCGACTCGCACGATGTGATCCCGCATGGCGTGCGACAGCAGTCTCCCCTCGTTAATAAGCTCGATGAAGGCGAGTCCGGCGTGCTTCTGCAGTGAATTCTGCCACTCTTGGGAACAGAGCAACATTACCAGCTCCACTACCGACGTACTGGATTTGAAGGTTTGGAGACCTGGAAATATTTTTTTTATGTTAGTTTGTGGCAAATCAAAGGAACATTTAATAATTCAATAAAAAAACCTCACCCTCCATAAGCAGCTCCTGTCCGTGGCTACCCACGAGAGTCTTGGACAGGAAGGGTGCAAAGTCCAGCATGATTTCCCTCAGTAAAGGACACACGGGTCCCAGGGCCGTCTCCAACTTGTGCGTGAGCGACGCCTCACGGGAAGCACCCTCACACAGCGGGGCTAGCGAAGCACCCGAGGGAACTTCGCTGTCCTGGGGGAGGAATAATGACTTCATCATATTGAACTTGTTACACAATTGTTCCCTTATTTCACAATAAGCTCACCGAATGTAAATGTCTCTGTGCGGTCTGGAGACTCCTGTTCTGTCTCTGAGCGATGTGATGTTGTTCTGTGTTTCTCATGTGAATTTGTTTGTCAATATCTGAAAAGAAAACGGAACCTTGTAGCAACATTATAAAAAAAATCATATTGAATCGACTTAACTGTTTTATCGAACAGACTAAAATTATTTTCATAATAAACTTGATCATTTATGATTATCAACATAATTTACCTTCGTGCACGTTTCCGTCGTGGTCCCTCCTCCCAGTGATTGTGGCGGGGCCTCTTTCACCGTCCTCGTTAAGGTTCACGTCCGTCCACGACTCGTCGTTGCTCACCTGAAACGAAATAAGACTCAATCAATTACCATTTTTATAGCAGTCTAAAAGTACAAGCATTTAACGACGTTAACAAGAAACATCTGTAGCATAAGATTTCGAATGTTTTGCCGCCTTGAATATGATAAAATATATATTGTAATAGAACTATATATGCTTAGTAATCGAGTTGTCACGTTGAAAGTCAGTAAATTTTCAATTATAAGTCTACTACACACAGGCCAATTGATTAGCTAAAACCAATTGATTGCAATTCGTTTTGGCTACTTAAATGTTTACTTTATGCAAGACGTTCTTCAAGGCTTGTCAAGGCTTCAACAAAAAAGCAACTCCTTTGATATTTAAATATCCATGTCCGCTAATCTTAACCGTTCATTCTAATACTAATAAATATAAATAAAAAGTACTCACGGGGTGTTTATTATCGTCCATGGCGACATCGCTGGACGTCTCTGGGTCGTTGTTGGTGGTCTCGGTGGAGTTGAGGTGGAACGAGCCAGCGTCCTCTATCGAGTCCACGCTCTGGTACGTCATTGTCAATTAAAAATATACACTTCAATGAGAATATATTCTTTAAAACTTGAACTTGATTTTCCATTTGTTTTTATCTATATTTTAGTTTTGCAATGAAATTTAATTTTATACTATAAAACAGATTATACAATTCTTGAATGAGGTAGATACTATATTCGATAGGATAATTAGATAGCCTTCTGTTATAATAATAATATTAAATAATAGACACATTATATATATATAATGTGTAATAATAGCGGAGATGAAAACCCATGCCAACTAGATTTGGATGAAAAAGCAAGCAAAGCACTAATCCATGCAATAGGTACACATACTTAAAATATACTTTAGGAGCGAATAGATAATGCATTATTTATCAAAATAGAAATAAATACTAATTATGGACGGCTAAATAGAGATATAAGGGATAGGATAATACTTACGGAATTAATTTGAAAGTCCGAAAACCTCAATAATAAGTAAAACAATATCGATATTTATTTCAATTTGACAATTTATAAGATACCTTTATATATATAGAACAAATAATAATAATAATAATACTGTTTGTTCATATAGCTCGTGTGTGCTGTATAGTGATATTGATTAGTGTATATTAATTTATAATTTGTATTTACATTATATTAGTTGTGATCCTAGCGTTAGCTCAGTACCGTGTTTTTTGTTGTCAAATTAGTTCGCCACCAATGAAAAGCCTGTGTTTTTGTGTTAGCGTTGTATATGAATTTGGAAGCCAGGAACACTAGACTAGTATTTTGTAGATGGTATTACTTTGTCTGGTATTGTACCAGGCTTCCATAAATCTATAAGGTGTTCACACTAAGAGTCGTGTGTTATACAATGTTACAAACCAGATTCACAACTGACACCGTTATCCCCGATAATGTTTTTGACCTTGCGGTGGGAGGCTTACAACAGGACAAAAATATTATTTTAAATATGTACGTTTATATTTAACGTCAATAGGAAATAATATAAGATGGTAACTAAATATTTTCAATCTAATGTAAATATATCAAACACCGGAAAACCTATTTGTCTAACGAAGTAAATTCTATAAAGAATGAGAGTGACAGACCTCATGAATCTAGAGGATACCAAACACCAAAAGATCCGAAAGACCACCAACGAGAAGAAGTCGCCTACGCTAATAGTAGTCCATCCCAAAACTAACCTTCTGCTTAAGCTGGGGCCTAAGTCTGAGGCTGGACTGGAACAGCGGCTCCTCGCCGGCACCGGACACCGCAAGCTCCACAACCTTGGACCTTTCCCCCGAATTCGGTTTCACCTCGTCCGTGGTCGTCTCAATCTTAGCCACTCCCTCTTCATTCCCATCCTTTACGATTACACGCGACGGCAAAATAAAAAAACGAATGTGATAAGCCAATGTAATAATGATATCACATTTACGTTTCAGCGACAACGAAAACCAATGGCTATGTACTAGCAAATGATAATTGCCAACATATCTTATGATTTATTAGTTAATGTCTTATGGGGAGGGGGGGGGGGCATGCATCACAGCTAGGGGGATCCTATTTCTATCGCTAAATTCATGTGATTACTAAACTACCCTATTGTTAGAATGACAGTCATCAAACTGTATTATTAACGCATGCTTAGCATTTTTAAAACATTACCCGTATCATCTGCTGTTATAATACTAGGTAGATTTTGTAAATTATTCTCAACGTTATGGAAACATCTAAAAATTAAGTACACAAATTGAAAAAATCTAGAAGGACTATATCAAGTAAAATAATGAAAAATATTATCATCTATGGATACATGCCGAATACCAATGAAAACACATAACGTTCTAAGACGGCCACATACGGGTATACCAAAAGCGGTTCCAATCTTACCTTCATGGAGGGCGAGTCCAACTCATTAATGGTGGAGTTGTTCTCGTCCACTACAATCATGGCGTACTCCACGTCATCCCCATTGTGTTCTACGAAATCGGAAATTAACACATTATAATACATTGTTCATGGTACAATTATGATCAAAGCTTTAAAAAGCAGTTGAGAATCTACTGGTTCGTTAATGTCTTTTATTTTTCGGGGTACAAACAGATTACTCGTTTTAAATTCTAAGATATTCTAAATATAATCAAGCAAAAGAAAATTTAGTTCACCACCAAAAAAAAGTGCAAAATTTTATACAAAACTTCAAATCTACAAAATCCGAAACATTAAAGCAAATTTTGTACTATATCTCTGTCCGTAAAATGTCACACATGCAGTATGATGTTGGTGGAATAATTGAAAAAATTGGATGATGACGCAAATCATATAAAACAAAAATAAAAATTATCCAGCGATGCCAAGCCGGTGCCAATACACTGTTTTGTCATAAACAACACCGATGCCAAAATAAAAAAACAACATTCATACAACAAACATTTCAATAAAACACAATACACGATTAAACTTTATGAAGTTTTCGTTCGTTGTTGTGATATTCAAGATATTCAGATATAAAATAACTGTTCGAAAATCGACTATAATTTCTCGGTATTATCTATCTACATTTTTAATTGGTATTCATTAAACGGTTTGGTGGATAGTGGTATATAAATCAGTATTTGCAGACAAAACAGCGTTCGCAAACATCGACCACATTGACGCGATACAACATTCGCATTGCAACCGCGTGTTCGTCAGAAGAGCAACGACTCCCGTCAAGCATGTAAGCGCAAAGCCACATCACAGGCGCCGTTACTCTTTTCTATTATTCTCTATATTATCTTTTCTATAACATTACATAATTGGGCAGGTTTTACTCCCACGATTGTTGTTAATGTATTAAAGTTAGAACACTTTTCCCGCAATGCGAACGTCCGGGCGCGTGTACCTGCGTGCGCGCGGTGGTAACTAGCGATGCGTGCGTGCGCGTGCGTGTTAGAGTGTTGGCTGCAATCGAGTTTGCAGTGAGTGTGGCGAGCTGGGTGCCCACCGGGCAGGAACTGGGGGTATACGTGGTGCGACCACTGCGGGAACAGCGGCCGCGACCCTACAGCCGTGCACCCAAGGAATACGGAGAGGGTGGGAGGGAGTCACAACCAGGGAGGACAAGGAGGGACGTCAAAACGACATATGAAGGATTATGTGATCAAGAATATCACCAAAAGTATAGTCATAATGTATAAACAAGAAAAACAGTTGGGTTGGATTCGTAAAGAAAATAAAAAAAATAGAAAGAAATACGAGAAGATAATACAAATATGGATAAGGATATAAAAACAGGTTTCGTGAATTGTGATGAGGCGTGTGTTGTAGATGTATGGTACACGATAAGACCGTATCGGAGTGTCGCGTTGTATGTAATAGACGCAGTGAAGCGAGTGATAGTAACAAAGGTTTTACCAGTGTCCAAATCGTGACGCGATTTCAAGCGGCGTGAAAAAGAATTGAAAAAACAACACGTCAGATATATACAGTTAACATTATATATTCGTGTGTCTGTTCAATGATAAAAAGAAGATATAATAACGTCGCTATTCAAAAATAAACTTAAAATTTATTCTCTATCGACAGTTCGAAGTCAATGAATTAGACTTTATGCCGCAAATAGGAGTTTTAAAATTATATAATTATTAATACAATAATTATACACAATTAAAAGAAAATTTACAATTAAAAGTGCGACTAAGCGGATTGAAGAAGCAAATAATGAATCTACAAAAAAGTTTGATGAAACATGAAAAAATCATTTCACAATCGTTTTGTAATAACATACATATCATCTAACTTCATAAATAGGAAAACAAATCTATGTTAATTAAAAGTCATTCCTGATTTACCGACTTTATTTATTAAATACACTAATCCAAAATTAAATCGAAAAATATCTAAAAGTATGAAATAAAAGAATCCAGTAATTTATGATCATTATTTGAAATTAAAATGCACACAATTGGATATTAATATTGTCACCACAAATCAAATAATTACGATCTACCGACAGAATAAAACTATTTAAATTCCAATCCGTAATGGTCGTTAATAAAACCTTCTTGAAAAAAAAAATAAACAAATCGTACTGGCCAGTATCTGGACTATTACAAATTTAAAAAAAGAACAGTCAATCGTACCGTGATGGTCACGCGCGGCGAGCGGGCGCCGCGCGCACTCTGGCGCCGCGTGCGCCGGCGGCTCCAGGATATCGCGATACTTGGACACCATCAGTACGGAAATGAAGTACACTATAGCCAACGACAGGAACTGAGCCTGCTTCGTTTCCTCCTGTCGATGTTTATTTAGGAATTATTGTATCTACTTAATATCAGCTGTTGCCGGCGATTGAAACTACTTAAATAGTAATGTTAACTTAAATACTTTTACTACCTATTACTTTTTGATACCGTCATTTTACTGAAGTAGTTGCAACAGTTTTTTGTGTGCTCGAACAAACAAAGAGCAATCCTTTTTTAAACTATATCCAAATCATCATAGTGTTAAAACATGACATATTTAATTCTGAACATGACAATTTTAGCAAACATGACATTTTTTAAAAGCATATTATTGTCATATAAAGATAATATTATATAGTTGAAATGTCTATTGAAATATACTTACAACATCTCTGTAGATGACGGCGCGCAATCTGTTTACGTCCATGTCCTGGAGCAGTCTCTCCGGGTCCTTCACTGGACTCGAAGCATCGGCTAAGCTCGCTACTACGCTCTGTAATCAAAACAAAATATATAACTGTATAATACTTTTGGTAACGGCCATACGACTGATTTAATTATCTCTAATTCAACGCTACTCTTGTGATATTATTTTTTAATTTTTTTGTTTCTAAAATAAGGCCAGCACGCGCCAATAGCAGACATGAGCAGAGGCATTCTCGACATGATTTAAAAACTTCTGCTTCAAGAGTTGTTTTTTTTTTTAAGTTAAATATATTTTTAAGTATGCAATAATTTTAAAACTATCTTTAGGAGTTTTAAAAGTTATCTCTTATAAATAATATACATATAAATAATACACACATATAAGTATATAATTTCAAATTATAGGTTCATATATCCATTGTGAAACAGACAGTGTTATAAAACTGCACCCTACTATTCTATCTTATTAATGATTCCACTGGCTGACTCATTCAACCAAATATAATAAAAAAAGCGACCAACGTAACATTTTTTTAAGCAACTCACAGCTTATAAAAAAGAACAATGACAGTAGTGAGAGTGATTTGAATAATCTGGAGCAAGTTACCAGGCAATCATAAACATCGAGAACTTGTTATGAAATAAAAATGGATTTCGGTGGTCAAAATGATTCAAATCATATCAAACAACACTTACATACATAATTAACAATAATGTCATAAAATATAATTTTATACAAATATTAATTAGAAACGATATTATAATTCGACACCTCAATATTCGAGTACCAGGCACCCATAAGAGAGAGGGAGCATACCTTGGGCGAAGGCGAGTCGTTGCGTCGCGCGGCGCATCGCTGGCGCTCCTTGCACTCCAGACAGTTGCGCACCGCACACGTGCACACCTGCGACAGTGGGCGCTACAACTACCGCTACACTACGCTATGGCGATACTAACTCTCACCAGGTTATGCGTTCCTAGTAGCTTTTAATCGTATTTAATTCAATATACTTTATTAATTAGGTATAAAATATTACTAAACTCAATAAATATAAATTAAGTAAAAAAAACTAAGGGGAAAATGTCTTATTTTCTAAATTTTATTCTAATACGATGAATATGGATTTTCTGCAGAAAAAAGGATCGAAAAATAAATAAATATATTTGTTGACAAAAAAAAATACTAAACTGTTCTATTTTTATTAAATTTTAAGTTTTTCAGGTCTAATGGGTGTTCGGTAAATACTAGTGGATCTATATCAATCAAACCATATTTAATATTTTAAATAATCCTTCTAAGTACTATGAAGGTACGTAAATTTTTTACTTTTCCAATGTATTTTTATTTATTGTATGATATGAAGCTGTAGAAGATCTAAAGTAAGTAAGTAGTATTACAAGAATTTAATAAGAAATAACCTATTTATGACTTTTAAATTCTAAGAGAACTAATGGTCTTAGTCAATGTCTGCTATCTCTATAACTATGGACTACAAAATAACAAATAGTGACCTCACCTTTAAATCAACTTACCAATCTCAAACACTGCCTTAATATCCCTCCACTGGACATGTTCTTCTCGGCCTCCAATTCGGCAAAGTTCAAAGCACTCGCGAATATAAGTACATCAGCCATAGAGACGAGTCGTTGGAGGAACGTGACGGCCACTTCCACCGGCATGCCTTGAGTCGGCTCGATTACATCCAACTCATTCTAGTTAATGTAAAAAGATTAAAATTTATGTACATTGATAATCAAAATAGAACAAGTGATTTAATTTCCGATTAATTACAATTAAGTTTATTATACTAGATTTACTAAATAGAAAGAGAGAGAGAGAGAGAGAATAATAAGTATGTCTAACGTTGGGTGAGGTGGCAGAGGCCAGCAGCGGCAGCAGTCCACCGCAAGCGATGATAAGGTTGTCTGCGAGTTGGCTGATGAGGTGCACGGTGTTAACAACGAAGATAGCGTTCTCGCTGCTGTTGACGAAGTCGATCACCGACTTGGTGGAGTGACTGCGCCACACCTGCACCGGGTTATGTCAAAGTTACTTTTAACTCTAATTAGACCCCTTAAAATTAAGTGTACCAAAAAATACATTTCAATAATTTACTACTGATATTCTTATCTATAAAGTGCTGAGGTTTACAAGATTATGATTTTAAATTTAAATTGAGAGATAGATTATTTTACCTGTATATCGGTCTCAAGCGAGAACAACACGTCAGAGAGTAGTCGCTGGTGAATGTAGGACCAACGGAATTCCGGGATACGGAAGGGAGGGCGCGTGGGTCCCGGGGAAAACATCGGACGACTGCATTTTGTAGGACGCTTCTTTTCTGTTTAAGAGTTATTAATTATATACTTTTCTGTTTAAGAGTTATTTATTAATTATGATGCATGATTCTGTGGGTAGCAGTAACGCATATAAAATATTATTAAGTTACCAGTAGGTTACATAATTATAATAAAGAAACCAATAAAGATTTGAATTTTACTTTTAGTGTTATCATCAAGATATGTGTTAAATAAATCTCATTAATCAAAGTACTTTATGACAGTACGACCAAATTAAGAAATTATACTCATTACTTCTCTGGTCTTCAAACTTAAGTCAGAGAAAGTCTATTCTTAAACCTAATAAACAAAAATGACTGATTTAAAAAGCTTGAACTCGATAATGAAGTACTTATTATGTATCTGACATGACGGTTTATCTTTAAAATGCTTTTTTTTAAACGTTATTAGTGACAATTAAAAAATAATAGTCATAAAACAACATACCAAAGTGATTTGAGTCCACTTGAGTGCTCGTGGAGGCGCTGCGCGGTCGTTTGGGGGATGCGGAAGTTCCACCCTGTGTGGAGACACTGTCACCCCTGTTGCCGTCCTGTTTCATTTCATCATCACCAGGCAAGCTGACACGTCGTTTGTCCCTTTCACTCTCACACATCCTGTCTTCATCTTCCTCTTGTTCTTTTTTATTTGCTAGTGAAATGTTTTCGCTTATTGTTGATATTGGAGGTATATCCGGAACGTTCTGTTCCTCCGGTGCAGTTTCAGATTCCGATCTTTGGCTTTCATTTTTGGCATTTTCTACGTCCACTGTTTCGGTCGTGGGTACGTGTTCCAATTCAGACATATCTTTGGAATTAACTATAAAATCTCCATCTAAAGGCAAGACGTTGCCGTCGTGTAGGCTTTCCGATTCGAAGATTCTCTTCGGGCTTTCTGTAGTCTCACCTAAACTTATTTCTTCATCCTTTGACATTACATTTGATATTATATCCATCACTAGGTCACGAGCGATAGTCTCTGCAGCTTGCTTTTGATCTAAAATGTCTTCAATGTCTTGTTCCAAGTCCTCTCGACCATTAGGTGTATTACCTTCTGAGTGTAATCCTCCTGAAATGGCACCTGAGTCAGTATCGTCATCAGTCTTCAGTCTCACAGTTTCCAACGCAACTGTTAATACATCATTGACAATATTTATCGCAATGTGTTTTGGATCGTCACTTGATGCTTCATCTGGAATGCTTGAATTGATTGAATCAGTCTTCTCTAATATTTTTCTAGGACTAGTGGCCTCACTCGGCGTTAAGTACAATTCCGAGGGATCCGATAGTTCGGATTCTCGTTCGTTTGCTAAGTTTAAAGCATCAGCGACTCTTTCAGGGCTCGCTGTTTCACTTATGGATAAGCTAGAAGGTAATCCTTCACTTTTATCAGTGTTATCGTCTTTCGCGACACTATCACCGACATCCCTAACTGGAATGTAATCAAGACTACTCTGTCTAGTAAGGGGCTTGTCACTTTTTTCTAAATCAGTTCCTAAAGTTCCGATTCCAGACTCAGAACTATCTAGAAGTTTATTTTCTGTGATCGATTCTCCTAGCTCTGTATTCGGAGTAAGCACCTCTGCTTCTACGACTTCTTCATCAACAGCATGTTCAACTTCAGTATTACTAATATTATCACAACCTTCATCATCGAGTTCCTCATTATCTACAGTTTTCGTAGGACTATGCACTTTACACACTTCACTATACACTACTGAAGTCCGACTATCATCGACTGGTTTCCTACACCTGCATGCTTCCACGTCTCTCAGGGAAAGTCCCTTGCCTATTTCAGTCTGAGCTCCGTGATTAACATTATTCTTCTTGATAGGGGTGACGTCACTTCCGTCCGTATCTGGCAACACTTTGGTTTTTACATCAGAATGTCTGTCCCAACCGGATATAGTGGAGATTGGTTTCTGTTGCCTCTCTTTTGGATCAGTAATATTGTCTGCTCGCCTTTGTTCGTAATGTTCGTACATTTGCGCAAATTGCAGTTTAAACTCTTCATAAGAAACCTGCAAAATTGAAATACATTTTACTCCATATCCTGCCGATTTCCCGAAGTATACTCACGTAAAAACCATAAACTCTTACCTTGGAATGCACAATGGCCAAAGTATCTACCCACACCCTCCAACCACCATACTCATGTTTAATAGCATGGTGCAGCAACATTCTGAACAGCGAGTACACCATGTCGGATATCTTCTGTTCCTCCGCGTTCTTAGGGTGTATGTACGCCATGGCTATCAACCATTCTTGCCACACCGACATTTGCAGGACGGTTCTTCTGTTTTCTCTATTATTGCTGCAGAGTAACGTCATATCCGAGAGGAATAATTTCTTGACTTCCAGTAGCTGTTCCGTTTGTTTTGATTGACGGATCAACGTTGCCACTACTTTAAGAATCACTGTAAAATGATGTAATTTTAATGAATGTGGTGGTCTCATTTATAAGCTGTAGATAAATTGGCCGAGACTAAGACAAAAAGTGATAACAAAATGCCTTTCTTTCTTACATAACTAAGTTAGAAAATTATAAAAAAGTTTATTAACAAAAGTGTATATCTCAACTTTTCTCCGTCTTGTTGTACAATATCAAGGTCAGAATTAATAATAAAAACGACGATAACGACGAAATGACAACGTATAACATAAGCTGGTATCTCACTGGGGTTTTCTAGACGAAAGTGCGGCTGCGGCTCGGGGTGGCTGGTGTATAGGATCTGCTGGCCGACGTGCTCGGTGAGCAGCTCGTATAGCGCGTTGTAGGCGGCCAGCGGCAGCGCCTCGCCGCCCGCCACCAGCCGCGACGACAGCAACGTGTACAGGTTGTGGGGGGACATCACGTCGTACTTGCGTCTGCGCACACATACACACACATACATGCGCGTTATATTTTTAACGACATTTATACTAAAGTAATATTTCTTAAATAAACGACTGAACCAGTTAATAATTTAGTGATTATTTCTTTGTTTTTGGTAAAATAGTCCACCAGAGTGCCGCGGGGAGTGACCTAGTAACTTAAGAGAATAAGTAAAATCTTAAAATTTCAACTATAAATAATGATCACTAAGAACTGAATTATTTAAGTACAAAAAATCAATAAAAATGTTGAAACACTTAATAGGTACAATTTAGATATAAATAAAATGACAATAAATTTGCGCCATAAAGTCTTAATTCAGATAATGAAATTAACGAAAAACTTTTTTTTGTAATTTAAAATAGTACTCTAAAATTATAGACCAGCTCTATTTTTCTTTCACATGTTTAAAGCAGATTTAATCTTATATTAAGTAATCTCAAACATAATTACTACTTAAATGTAATATTTATTAGGATTAAATCGTCATATTTACTTGTGAGTGCTTCTGCTGAGGAAAAATCCGAGAAGTTTTAGTGCTTGCAGCCTGATGAGCTGACTCTCGGAAGATAAAAGCTTGAAGATGGTCCTCACTCCTCCCTTGAAACCATAACAAATGAGTCAATGATAAACTAAATACCTTATGATTTAAGTACTTTATTGTTGTATTTAAATCTTACCTTAGCGTCAAAAGCAGGCACCATAGAGCTTGGGTGTTCCGACATGAGGGAGATCAACATCTGCAGCACGTCATGGAGATTCTCGTCCTACAACAAACACACAGTTCATTACATGATATATAATATGCTTGTATTTTTTAATTAAATATTTGATGAAAAATAAAACACGGAAGGACATATGAACCTCTGGGATTCCCTCGCTCAACCATATAAGCTATTGTTATCCTTATCCGTCTTCACGAATTTCAATTTGTAGAAGCATTCATATTATATTTTTTTCAAATTTCACCAAGCATACCGTCTCTAAAATGTCTATGTAAATATAAAAGAAATATAAAATTAATAATGATAAGCCTAAATTAATATAGATATGAACCTCGTGCATGGTGGTGAGATAGTTCAGCATGGCCTGCAGTTCGTCCTCCTTGACACCGCTCCCCACCATGATCAGCTGTTTCAGGAACAGGAGAATGTAGGCACGGATGGTGAGGATATCCTTGTGCTGGGGACGTGGACCCTCTGGATACGAAACATCCTTGTATTAACAGCAAGATTGCTTTTCACCTAATTAAGATACCAAGCAAATACATACCCAATCCCTTGGGAGTGATTCCGCTCTTCGTCCTAGGATTGACGACCCAGTAGTAATACTTCAATGTGTGCACAGTCTGCAGTACCGTACTGACACGTCTAACGCTGCCGTATATGTGAGCATCTGCCAGGAAGTCCGTAGCGAGGTAGCAGTATAGCCTGGCCTGCACGGCCGCCGGGGTGTGGATCCAGAGAGCCGGGTTGAAGAGGATGTGGTCCAGCAGCTGCCACGTGATGAAGGATTGACAGAACGACTGATTAGCATAGATTGTGACTGTCCGATGATTGTAGCTGTTGCTTCTCTTGCTTTTGATGACTTTGATTTTAATACACATATATAATATTTTAATATAAGTATAATATATTGATAAGAAGTATTAAATGAATAAATTCAATATCTGATTTTGTTATTTATATAACTTGGTATTTTTTATAATTTAAATACACCTGGTGCTTACACATTTTGTTACTTTAAGGGTCATACGCAAAATATAACAAAAAAAATCTACTATACTTAAGTACCTATAGAAATAAGTATATTTGCATTCTTTTGCAAACGCTTTTTTGGAGACGTATTTTTAAAGAACTAAAAATTAAAGGAGAAAACCAATTGCAAAGGTTTTCCCACAAGCACTTATTAGTTTTTATTATATTATTGTTAAACTAAATTATTAATAGATCCAGTCTTGCGTATTTTTTCGAATTGCTGTGTCAGCAGGATCAATGACGGCGTGAAGCAAAAAAAAATAATATCCAAAAGTAGACTAAGTAGACTAACATACTCGTATAGTGCGCGGAACGTTGTTAGTTGAATAAAAAAAAACAACAAATATTTTTTTTTGCAAGTTTTAAAAATATAATTCAGAATATTATTTTAAACAGAAGTGAGAGTTTAAAAAATAAGACTGGATTTGTATTTATATTACCGAAAGTGATTTTAAGAATAAACATGGACAAGACAGAAATGTTACTGAATTTCCATATTTCCAAAACTTTTTTACTTACGTGGGAGAAATCATACAGCTGAATATCTAAGGCTGACCCTGCATTTGAGATTTGAGAACCTCTTAATTACGTCATCAATTTTTAATGAGCGATTACTGTAATTATATCTTTTATAATTATTACTAATTGCAACAGCAGTTTGAAGCGGAAAATAAAACAAAAAATATCCGTATGACAAATATTTTCTTTGTTGTCATATATATTTTCTTATAAGAAGCGAATAAATCTTTCATAACCATATTTTCTGTTTTGTGCTATCATTAATCAAAACTTAAATAATTAATAAAATGTTTAAAAAATAAAACTAAAGCATTTCTTATCACCAATCTGCGTCTGACCCATAAGCATCTGCAGTGTATGCAACGAGGTTGTGAACCAAAACTAAAACTACTTTTTAAATAATTATACCTTTGACTCGATCCATCCAATTTTAATTTAAGTATTCCTTAGGTTGAATAAAAGCTAAAAACTAAACAACAAATAGGGATGTAACAACAAACGATGAGCATCGTGCAAGAGTTTAACAAGTATCAGTGTACAGTGGGCGGTGTTGTTAATATAATTGTCGAGTATAAACGTGATATTAAATAAATAATAATAATAATAATACGCAATGGGAGTGTGAAGCAAGAGGAGCGTGCGCTACAACCATCCAAATGTAATAAAACAACCAATCGGGTGAGACCTCCTTCTTAGAGAAAAATATCAAAGCATTGATCGTTCTGTATCGAACTGTAACGTTCTATTAGAATTGTATTGTAATTCTAATAAAATAATTACAGGCTGTAGGTTCTGTGTATAAAATAAAAATATCATGCAACATTTTAATAATCAAAACATACACAAATAACGTATAATAAATTGCAATTTTGTGATCGTAAATATTTAATATGTATAATACAATATATTACAACCATAGTGAAGGCAATTTTCTTTTATTTATTGAGCAATTATAATATAACAATTAAACAGGAAAATTTAATCACAAATTATTAACACAGAGCGTTTAATGGGAATTTACGCTCTGAATTTAGTACAGGCTTTTCCAAGTTCGGGAATAACTCGTAATTAAACGGTCCGCTAACACGAATTTTGGTTTATTACGTCAGTGTGTCTTCGGCGTAAGGAATTCCTCCTTTCAGTATTTCACAAAAGGAATTCTATATATGGTTTTATATAAATTTAGACAATATTAATTAAAAATCACTGTTGCTGATCTGTTACATAGACATAAATCTATTTTACCTGTTTCAGCAGAAGGTCGCTATTAGGAGAGCAGCAGGTGACGAGATGCTTGGTGAGGTGGAGGAAGGAGGCGAGCGTGTCGGTGGTGAGATGGTCTCTGGCACAGCGAGTCAGCATGTGCGATATGACGAGGAAGCCGCGGCACTGCAGCATGTGCTGCTGTACCGTGCCGCACGACTCCACCAGCGAGCACACGAAGCCCAGCAGCTTCGAACTGGAACGCGAATATTTCAAATTTATTGCTGTACTAATAACGGAGCTGTATTTCCTCAAATACTACGATCATTAAGTGAGGGGGGCTGAGGGCTCCAACCGACTGGTTAGTTCTCTTAAATATGATGACAAAAGGAACCGACGAGATATTAAAAAATATTTGTTACCAATACGGGAGTTTCAACTGTTCTTAAATCCTCAAAAGTATACTTACGTATTATTTTGATAGTTCTGACAACTATTAAAATCAATTTTTAAGTTAAATTGTAGGAGGATGGATTCAATAAAACAGTACACCGAACTAGAACGCTAATCACGCTGATCCTAGATCCTGGGGGATTAAATCAGTTAAAGCCTAATTAAATAATCCGTGGGCTTTACGGGTATAGGTATATATTTTTTGTGCTTAAAAGCACAATGTTTTATCGAATATTGTACTTTATTAATTGTTATAACTGTATAGTTGGGAAAATCATTATAATAGCATTAACGGAAATTGACAATATTGAGAAATATAAACTTATGGTTAAACTAACCTATAACTACACCTTGTTAAAAATATATTATTAAAATAATATTTTTTTACTAAGCCAATGTATTTTTTTTAGATCTTAATGACTGCGTTTCAAAGGGTTTCGACTTCAATCCAAATGATTAATAAACACACACCGTATTACCGGGATAATGTTATATGATGAATGATATCTTGCATGATGGTTAAAATATTAACAGCTGTTCTGTCATTTAAGTCGTTAAGACCCTTTCTAATCTCCCCAAATCCCTCATTTGTATTGTAATCTGTACCAGGGCGACATGACACTCGAGTACATAAATTTAATCTTGGACTAACCTTTAAAGCGGGTAGGTTAGTATCAGAGCAGATTTATCAAAGCACGTCTTGCAAAAAGATTGGACAATAGAGAATCGTGGCTAGAGATAATTTTTTTTTCCAACAAACTTGTTTATTTTTCATTATTTATAAAATAGAAATAGATGTAAGACCACAAAGGCAAGTATATGTGTATGGACCAAATTACTTAAGGTATCAGTAGAGAGATATAGTTATATAAATTATCTTTGTAAAAGATAAAACAACTTTCTAGTTAAAATAACCTTTTACCCGTAATTGTTTAAAATAACTTTTAATGGACCGTTACTTATTAATATCAGAAGTAAATAAATTATAAATGAGATAAAATTTTCAAATTACTATCCAACATTATCTCAAATAAATCCACCCGGCTAACCGGGGTTGGCACCAGGCAATTAGGAGTTCTGAGGAGTTAGTTATTACCCGCCCAACTGTAGATGGTCGGTTAACTTAAAGAGCGATTAGGTAACGACATAGAAAACGCATTTACCCGAGTTGCCGTCCCCAGTTACTTGGAATATTAATGAAAGGACTAGAACTCGTATCTAAACTCAGTGGTATGATTTAGTTCGGGAATTTTAGAGCCAGTTAGTTTAGTCTATAGAACTAATTCAACTTGAACTTGGTCGTGTTGCCACTTTACAATTTCTCTACGGATTATAGGATCTAATAAGTTTCTTGGCCGAAAATCATATATAGAGAGGTCTCTAGATTCTTTTTCATAATTTTTCCTTTCTGACGCGCAAGAAGAAAAAGAATCTTCTTAGAAAAAGAACTGAGTGTGAGGCTGTCTGTTTAAAAATTGGGACGCGGAAAAAATATACACCTTTTTAATACTTTCATTTTGTCATATTCAAATATGTAATATATATATATTTAAAGGTCAGTTCTCAATATCTCTAACTAACTAAGAGTATAGAGGATTTATGAGAGAGAATAAAATATTAACGACGTTAGACAATGTACAGTTAGATATCATAGACCAAAATAGTAGTTCTAACACAATGTACCAGGAGATCATACCATAGCATAGGGTCTCGTTTGGGGTCGGCAGCGGGCGCGTCGTGCGGCAAGTCGAGCTGCGAGAACAGCGGGAACAGCACCTGCACGCCCCCTATCGAGTTGAGCGCGCTGTGGATCGAGTGAGTCACTACCGCTTTGACTTCCTGAAAAACAATCATAATATTGTGATCTGAACGATTATATAAATAATATTAATGTTTCTTTTTCCGCTCACAAGTTTATAAATTTATTGACGTGAATGTAAGATCAAAGCAATTTGTACGTCACAGGAATAAATAAAAAAGGCTTCCTTCCCATAACACAAAATGACTTACATTTGCACAAATCACCTTTATGAAAGAAAATGTTTTTATTACACAAACAAACAAATAAAAGCTTTTTTGCATTTTAGAAAAAAAAAATATTATTACAAAAATATGATCTAAATTACAGGTCGACTACCAGGAGAACATATCACAAAAGTGTTACCTGTAGCATAAGGGCGTGAGGCGTGTGCACGAAGTAAGACACGTTCCCCTTGGGAGCGGACTGTAGACACAGCTGTCCGTCCGTCGCCACAGGATTATACATGAACACTATAGCCGATGATAGCTTGCCATCGTATAGCACCTGTTTAGTTAAAAAGATAATAAAACACATTGCACTAAAAATAGGATTGTAATAATTGATTTATTAATTATATCATCAAAGCGTTATTATGGTCGGAGAGGAAACAGTTATTTGAAAACTTTAAAGCCGGATAAGCTCAGCACTATATTTTAAGAGAATGCCGATACAATTCAATTAGTTACTATAAAAATTATAAGTAGTAATATTAATACAGTTAGTTACACAACATTAATCATTAAAATAAAATAATGTAACGAGAATTAAAAGTTAAAAAAACATTTCATTTTATTATAAAACATCAAGCATATTAAAACACAAACGTGCATTAGGACTACATAGAACAGAAAATTAAACATTTAAAAGAGCTGTATTAAGAAACGACAAGAGACATGCAAAATACAAACAAAATCCCATTACCTGATAGGATGAAATAAATGATAATGCTTGAAACACGTCCCCTTATAATAATAGATGGAATTATAAGTTGCAATACACGGACATACCCTCGTACCTTGGACATACATACAGCCTTTTATAGGATTTTTCATGCCTTGAGATTAGCTTTTTCACTATTTGTTATATCAATATTACTTATACTTAATATTTTATCTTCTTTGTACCAACGACGAGTACTTAAGATTATATAATTAATTAGGTGAGGAGATACAAAGTCAGTATTAATACTGTAATATCAGAGTATTTTCAATAATTTTAACCATTCAAAACGGAATATTAATTCTTAATAATACTAAATACGCCAACGCTGTGTTGCGGTTAGCATGTGTATAATAATATCACGTTGAATTATTAATAATTTGGCATACATTAAATTATACCAGACTAAAACATATCGCTATTGAATAAATTTATAAATTAACGTACAATTAAACGAAATTATCATCTAAACGATTATTGTTATAAAAATTATTAATTAATTTGTTTAATTGCAAATAGTGTTGCGTAAACCATGACCGATTCTGAGAAACATTAACTGCAGAGGTGGCAATATGATTGTTCTTTACAAACAACTAAAATAAAATTGATGTCACAATATAAAACATACATATTTTAAATGTACGTTCAGAGTAATTTCGAGTAAGCGTATCGCAAACACTAGGTACAGCCTTGTCTCGTAATGCAAATTAATTAGATACTATCTGTCTGGCTTTTTATAACTTATATATTATATTTATTGTTAAAATCGTATAAAGTGATATTTAACATAAAATTGTATTTAACTTCGCTTATGAAAACCGAGTTTTAATGGAACCAATTTCGTGATCATAACGATACATGCCAAACCAATTTTGTCATCACGAGTTTAGCCACCGGGGTGCTATTATCGAGTTAAATGAATCAAAAAAAAAACTTTAACCAAACGCAATTTATTTCGAACGATCTATTAAATAATCTTTAATTTATAAAACTATAACTCAATTTATAAAATCAACAGAACACATTAGCAATAAATAATAAAAGTTGTTCAATATTTTACTGCAACGCGGCGTTAACAAAGAAAACAGTTGAACTTTTAAACTCTACTTAGCCGGAGCGGGTCGTGCTGCTACTGCACGGGTCGTGTGGCTCGTATAAGTGTTGTTCGTACCAACTACGAACTTATCTTGTTGAGAATCATACTTCAATCGATTTTTATTCTATTCACTTAAAACAAAGTTAGTTTCACACTACAATATAAGCACCTGCAGTAAACGGACGGTTTTATGTTAACATATATATAGTACTTGAGAAGTTAAGTTTACTCATTAAAAATATAAAACTTATTTTATGATTAAAACTAACAAAATGCACCAAAAACAAATAATATATAAAATAATTGCAAATTTAAAATAAATATTTAGGAAGAATATGACCTAACATCTTACAAGGAAAGGTAGTTTTAAACTGTCATATATCTTATAAAGATCTGTCGAGAACTAAATAAGAACTGAAGTTGGAGACGTGAAACGTCTGGACTAAGGTCATAAGATAGTGAACTTATGCACTTGTGACTTTGAAGTAATGTTCTGGTTATAATAAATTTAAAATGTTGAGTGTATTTTTGATTCAAACTTAATGTTATATTTATTTATTTAAAAAATTTTATTCTATACGATCCCTTAACAAGAAATGAACCTACCCGTTACTGCTAAGTTAAACGAGTATCAGTAAGTCTTATAGTCATTTACCAGAAACATACTTTCAAAGGAGTATATTAAGCTTACACAGCATCAGTTTCTAAACGGTCGCATGGGTCTATAAAGTTTTCAAGAAACTAGGAATAATTTATTCGTTACATTCTTCATGACTCTCACACAGCTTCGAATATACATTTTGCATTTTTAATTCAAAAATAACATTCAAGTTTCCTTTACTTTAGTGGAATTTAAACTTTTAAAGTGTACTCTTAGCAAAGAGTCGGTGAGTTAGGAAAAGTTTTTAAAACTTAATGATAGTAGTTTAAAGATACGGGGTGTTCGGATGTCACGTCACGGATCAGAGTTTGGAGGGACAGGAACTTAGATAATGTTATAAATTTTCTATAACGACGTTAAAATTATATAAATTTTAAATTTTTCCTAAGTTTCTCAAAGCTCACAGGCGAACATTCTTCATTCATTCTCTATTTATTTTAATTGTAAATAAAGTTGAATTATTATATTATTATATTATTACATTATTATATTTATCTGTGCAAACTTCATTCTGAGAAACGGTAAGTCTCCAGCATAACGTAAAGTAATCTTTTTCATAAGTCGCCTCTTAAATATCGTGTTAAAAAGTTTCTATGAAAAATTATTACAATCCGTCGTACATTTAATAGATATAATTAAATATATTAAAAGTAAGTAATGTGAGTATATGCTAATTTCATCCTCATATTCAAATTTCAAAATGTTAAATTTTAACTCAAATGAATTCGTAATTCATTTTGAAGATTTATTGTAATTAAATTATTATATTTACTTTATAATTTAATGTAATAAATTATATTTTTGGACACCTTAACATGACGAGCCTCAGTATAATGATTTCCTTGATTGTAATATATTCTTCGAAAACCCCTAAAACTGCTCGTAAAAGATAATATAGAATATACCTTTATAAAGAATAAATTTGTCAAAAACCATTATCAATAATTGCAAAATGTAAGTATCATTTACCCTCCAATTAACGAATTTTATCAAATAATTAGCTTCACATAACGTATTTTATCAATTATTCACACCCAATTTTACAATGATTCTCGTCTCGATAGATTCAGACTTATTTTGCGACGGAAAAATATATAAAATATTTTTAAATACAGTAAGAAACCTTAGCCATAACAGCGGTAAATAAATTGATACCTACGTAAAGTTGAAATTTATAAAATTAGTAAACGAGTTTTACATTTACTTTATATTTTACGAACCTTGCAGTAATTGCATTCACTTGTATAAAGTAAAAAACTTTGTTAAATTTTAATTAAATTTAATAACCGACCGCCGTATGAATCGTAATAATAATAATTAAAGTCCCTACAAATGAAATTAGAAACGAATAAGTTTCCCAAAATTCATGAGGTTACGTATCACATGCTAGATGGAAAATGGAGTTCTGAAACCCCGAATTCATTATCGCAGTAATTAATTTTTAAAATTCAATTACGAAGTTTTATTGATAATTAAGTCAGAATTGACCCGATCCGGGAACAAAGATGGCGCTGATTAAACTTTTAATAGCTGATGCCCGCGGATTATATTTAAGTTATGAAATTAATTATTATATTTTTTTATGAAATCGCGAAACTTTTTGGAAAGTATAATTAATTAATTACTTATAATGTTTTAATGAATGCCTCAAGGGTTAATTTCATATTAAGGGCAAGTCGCGTTACATTGTAAACGTTGTAATACCAGGACAGCATAAATATTTAAGAGGCGACAGCGTTAGAGTGCACTGCGGGCTTTCGCATCGCCCTGAATATTTAAGATGTCGTAGAACCTTCAATCAAGGGATCTCCCTTGAGGGACCTAACTCTCTGCGTCGTCGCTAAAAGAAAAAGAAAGCTCTTTTTACATCCCTAATGTAAACGGAAACGTCTATTTTCAGAAACAAACAAAAAACGGCAACTTTTTTTCTTTTGAAAATTTTCCACTCAAACACATTTTGTTAGAAAAAAAGCTGACACGAAGTATTTTCGTTCAGTCGAAGGATATTTTTAGAATCTTTCTCAATGTCAACCATAAATGTAAATTTAAAAAAGGGCGTACTTTAAATGTTTTCGAATAGATATAACATTTTATACTTGAGCCGTTTAAAACGGCAAAGCGAGCGTGAACTAACCGCAACCTTCATCAACAGACACTCGGGGCGAAATGTTCTTTATTATAAACTCTTAAGACTTACACTGGCTTACCCGAGTGGGATGTTGGCGTATGTAGCAAAGAGTTATATTCCACAATGAGGCATCTCGGGAAGGAAGCTGTGTCGTCACGGAAGCTTGCTTCCCGAATCGTGTAATTACGCGTATGAGGGTGCGGTGACTTCGGAAACGGCGGTTTGAATCACGAGAATAATTTCCCGCGCTTGTACATCAAAACGTCACAATATAATTGCTTTAGAATTTAGTGACATTAATTTAGTAGTTGTTTTGTATTTTATATTTAATAATTCATGTAAAACACTGCGTTTTAGGATAATATAAATATACTACTAATCCACATAATAATTTTCTTTACGCTCTATAAATCCGACAATAAATAACTCTTGTAAGAGGCTCCATCTGAAAGATCTAAGTATTCGCGTAACAAATGACAGTCTTAAACTCCTTCTTGAAGTAACAAATTAGTTTAAAAGTGTTTCAGATTCACCTTAAACAATAAGGCCGTGAGGAAAATAACAAGAAACAAACGAGACGCGCTTAGAATTTCAGACGAATTTGTCTCAAAGTGTTGTTTTGTAACTAACTAAGCAATTATTACTTCGCTTCGGTAACTTTCAAGTTGTGTAAGAAAAATTGTTTAAATTAATTCTTATTTTTGAATATTTTATGTATGTTATTTGTTATTTTCAAACAAACATTGTTTAACTGTAGTAATACAAGTAATATACGATGAAATTTAATTTAATACAGAAACATAATTCTATCCAGAATTCTTAGATCCGAAATAATTTTAGTAGAAATGTCGTCTCTCCAGTGGGATTAACTTTAAAGACGTCTTTGTTCCTTTAGCGGGTCCTTTGTTGTTTTTAATGTCCCTCAAAATGGAGACTTATTTATTTATCTTGGGAGTTAATTATGTACTGTTTCTATAGAAAATCTTCTCTCTTGACAAATTCCCTTTACGCATGCGATTATCAACTCACCAAACAAATGTACCAGGAGTCCATAAATTTTAAGTGTTATATAAAGATATTATTGTCCACGTTCAACCTTTTGTTAGTACCCTGGGGACAAAGGACAATCTTACGTCATGAATATTTTGTGTGGGATCGTGGTGGAGCTCCCCAAAGCTGTCCATTCGGACCTCTGTGGTCGGCAGCGGTACACGGGCTTCGGCATCAAATCGAAACTGACCCTGGCACCATACATAGAAAGTAACAAACACTATTATGGTGTTAACAACACAACGCGTGATGTGCTATAATACAAAATCATTGGTTCCGTAAATTTAAAATTATAAATAAAAATAAAAGTACTAAAAAAAAGATCCTTTAAGAAACCAATAACTTCGTAATAACAAAAGCGAGACAAACATATGGAAACGTAATGGGAGCGAGCGGCGCGACATGCTTACACGCTTGCATGCTTCAACATCTACGAGCAGAGCGGCATGCGCGGCGGCCACTTCGCGTGCCTCGCCGACCATCCGGCGCCCGCGAGGCGTCGTGTCCTCCGTAACTACGCAAGCTCCATCGCTCGCTGGCGCCCTGGTATCCTCGGTTCGCGAGGCAGGCTCGGGGGATTGGGTCTCGGGAGATTGGGATTCGTTTTCGGGATTTGGGGTATCAGCGTCAAGCATGAGAGCCGCCGGCTCGCTCACCCTTTTGTGGTTCTCCGGCAAACTGATGTTGCATTCGTTGTCGAAACGGAATTGACTCTGTCCAGAGTTAGCGGGGAACAGAACACATTCAACTTAAAACATATCACTAAATAATTGACTGACATCTTCGTCAAACAAGCTGTAATTCAATAAAACGTTAAAAAACCTGCAGTTTTATCAAAATTCTTACAAACTCTTTAAAAGATATAGGATTATTTTTACAATTTCATAAAACCATTTAATTCTCTCGTAACACGTACCTTATAACCAGGCCCCAGTCTGTGCATGGCACAGATCTGGTGCGTGGAGAGCGCCTCTCCGAAGAGGTAGATGGCAGCCATCTGTCCGCAGAATACGCGCTCCTCATCCAGCTCAGCTGTGGCACCGATGTAACATTTGTCGAAAGGCTGAAAGTACAACCGAAATTAAAGTTCCCTGCATTTGACGAAACAGCTATTAGTGAGATGAAAATAACGATAATAATATGCAAATTTATTTTGTCAAATATTTCATTTTTAAGGATAATAAAAGTAATCCGAGAATATATATCCTTGTCACGTTGAAGCGAGTGAGTTTTTAGCACGGGGCTCCCTAATGAAAGATTAGCGTCTTATTTCTCAACAAAATATAACGATACAAACATTGCAAATAAAGGTATTATCCTCTTTATTCCGAGATAAGTCTACATATTATTTTCGAAAGATTCAGTTTACGAAATTGGTGTGATATATTTTTTGTTTGTTTAAAAATTCTTAATTGTATAAAAAATAATAATGTATAACGATTAAAATCACTGTACCTAAACATCATCACCGCTAACGTATTTAACTAATCCTAAAACCTGACAAAAGCAGACAAAGCAGAGATAATAGATGACAAAGGAACGGTAATACCTAAAAGAGGCACTTCTCTAAGGTGTTAAACGAAGTACGTAATGAGAGCCTCAAAGTACAAAGTTACAGTGTAGACAGTTTTCGTTACTTCAGTGAGGTTGGTTAAATTTTATATAGTCGTACATTATGAATTTAGCGTATTAAGAACTCTTGCTTTTGTATAAACACAGAAATAATGAACACAGGCTGTAAATCAGAATTCGTGGGTTACATAAAGAAATTTTTTATTTAATAATAGAATCTACAGCTGTTTAACTAACCACTAGAACATCAAACTTAATCAAGTATTTAGAAAGAATTCGATAAGGACTTTATAAAGCCAATACGGTGATAACTTCATTAAGAAATTATGTTCTTTTGTAGTATATTTACATGAGCTTAGATCGTTAAATTGTATGTAAGATAAATAAGAAATTGTACAAGACTTCAAATATATTTCCTAACTTGTATAAGATAAAATTATAATAATTGTTTACTGTGAAATCATTCAAACTTGAAGCACTTCAGTTAATATTTCCAACTTCACGTCAACTAACAAAAGGCTGGTTCTAATTGAAAGCTGTTAATTTATTTTCTTTGAAATATTTAATATATAATATGAAGCTTTCGGTATCTGTTTTACGATACATTTCTTGAAAAATACAAAATTGATTTTTTTGCAAATTTTACAATCATTATGTCTATCAAAAATATTCTAATTAAGTTATAAATGTCGGGTAACAAAGGATGCTTTAGTTTAATTATAAATTTGAACGGTTTATAAAATATGATAGTAAAAACATAATAGAAAAAACATTTTCCTTCTAATAGAAGTTGCAAACAAACTACTAGTCAATAAAAAAACACAAAATATATATAAATAAATAAGCTTTAAATAATATTATCTCAAAGAGATCTCTTAGCTCCTAAATCCCTCAGTCGTTATCAAAGAGACACGTAAGCGGGTAGACTGTCCTCATTCCATCTCTAATGACATGTAAATTCCTATTTACAGCCGAGATTCGGTCTTTAAGGCTTCCTTTAAGATGGGGGAGGGGGATTTTTATATAGGAGTTTTCAATACAATACGTGTTAATGAATAAATAAACACGAGATATTTATGATTATTGTTCGCATAAATTATTTATAATTTACTAGATATGAAGCTTGTAAATAATTACGCGAATGTTTTGACAATAGCATACTGCATTTTGTTTATCAATTCTAATAATCAACAACTCTATGAGGATAAAATCTATCCAACAGTAATTCAACGGATCGTGTAACATGATAATGCATGACCACGTCCCTCCTTGAATATTCATATCCCGAATATTGACCAACTGCAGTTGATCGTACTGTTCACCGTCAATATTGTAATTGGCGGTTTAAATAACCGACGCATCGATAATCACCCGATACATATTAACAAGCTTTCAGACATAAATAATATTTTATTCAAACTTTAATAATATTTTATTTAAATATTACTTTGCATATTGAAACAAGATGCAAATTCTCATTGTTACAAAATCAATAATACGAAGTTAAGTCCTCTCGTAAAGCCTACTAGTAACTAGAGGGTCACGCACAATGCAGTTCCCCTTCGTAAGTCGATATAAAGCTCCGTTGCATTTATGTTCTCCTGGTACTCGAAGAAACTTTAAGAATGTTATTTATTTTTAATTTCTTGGATGTTAAGAAAAATATTTTATTCCAGTGAGTACCACAGTAGTAAGTACACTTTGTTATTTATTAGAACACTATCGGGAAAATCAAATACAGGAAAAAAATAGAAATTATTAGTTTTTTTGTTTGTGAAATCAAATTTTATAATTTTTAAGTTTAAAAGTTAAAAAGAGTTTTTTTATATATTTTTATACTGATACTTAATGTAAAGGTCTTATTGTCAAAATTGGAACTGCTGAAATTGGTCAAGTATAATAAAATATATTTTCATATATTTCGTAATAACTTTGTCCTATATCGGAACAAATTTCAAATAATAGAAAGAAAGAAAATGGTGAAAAAAAAATACGTTTGCATAATAAACATGAACCAATATAATGAATAGTACTAAATCATTCCGAGAAACTGTAGAGATTTTTTAGGCTGTGTCTCCCTTTAGACTAAGTCTATATTTCTAATTTTACCCTTGTAATAGAGACAGATGTAGCAGGAGCAAACTGCTTGTGTTTAAAATATACTATCGAGTATTAAAATAATTAAACTTACGTCATTTGTGGAGACGAACCAAGCCATCTCAGTGCTGGAGGCAAGTTGTCCGTTCACTAAGCATTTGATTTCGCTCTTCGTCCATCTGTTGTAGATGTACACGACGGCTATCGCGTACCACCTTATAGATCACCACGTTAAGGTTAGATTATATCATAATGTTTGGATAATTAATCTCAAGTAATGAATCTCACCGTCTTGGCTGGAACTCGTACTTGACGCAGTGCTGGAAACCCTTCCCTCGCACCTTCATGGAGGTGAGCACAAGGCAGTTGCCCACAAAATGCGCCGTGTAACCAACGCCCTTGCTAGTCTTGAAGCTGCGTACAAAGACCAGTTAAAGGCTATACATACTGTCGAAAAATTCGAGGCTTATTTGAAAATCAATTTTATTATTTTTTGCAACTATATGTTATGATTTGATCATAGAATATATCAAAGTCGGGGTTAGAAATTATCAAAATTTATATACGTACAAAACCTATAATTATAAAAATGAAGATGGTAAAGTTACAACCCTTTTAAGAACACTTCAATCTAGTTTTACAAATATTATATAGTGAGGACGTTTCCATCTCAAAAATTAATTAAAAATATGAATTCCTCACGGGCGTTGCAGGGAACTTCTTATTTAATTAAAATGAAATCTTCACCAAACAATTCTGAAAACCTTAATTATAAAGCAGATAAAAAGGTGAAATGTTTATAATAATGAAAAGATAACTCTTAGGGCGCGGATACATAATTAATTGCGGAGGAGAGCTCCGTCTTGTGTTTATTTTTTATAATTAATTCCCCTGGGCTTCCGTACAACTATCACTGGTATCCAGTCCAATTTATAAAATTCATTCAAAGACTGAGGATCTAACAAAACGAAGACCCTCTTGTTTCTTTACCTTTTTTCATCTCTTCTTTAATTATTTTATGAAATATTAAGCATTGAATACAATAATTTTCTGGACATGAGGGTAACTACTCTGGAGAAATAATAGAGAAATAATATAAGAAATACTTCGAATTTTATAAGTCGTGTTCAAGTTTTTAGGAAGCAAGTTACTGATATTGAGCGATATTTTATTGATAATGCCTTAGTTATAATTCTTATCTATATATTTTCTGAACCTAAAAAATTATTCATCAGCTATCATAAGTACAAAGCGACCAACATTACCTCTTTTACGTGTATCTATAATGTCTGTTTGAAACCATCTCATTAAGAGACAGCTCTAAATTCGGGCTCCATTGCATTGACATAGCACATAGCCCCCGGATCCCGTTATGTTAGCTAATTATTTTTGGCTCAGTACCTGGTACCTCTACTAAAACAACGTGTATTTTGAGTTGGAAATGTGATACTAAAACCCCGTAGGCGATGTACCGGGGTCGATTTCTACAATGAAACAGTTATCAAGTAAGGGTACGTCTATACAAATTTGATGTATATGTCATATATATTAGAGTTTCTCTATTATATATCAATGTTTATATTAAATTGTATAACAATTTTAGTTAAAAAAAACTCAAGTACTCAAATGCACACAAATTGAATTCATTCCGTAGACACACTCTTACTTTATTTTACTTACTCACTTGATCTACACTTTCTATTATTTAAAAACTAATATTTTATCTCCAGAGCTCGATTCCTCTTTCCATTTGCATATATCATAAAATACAATCTTTCAAAGCTCTCTTTAATATTTCTTTCTGCTTTCAACTTTATAGAAAATATTCTTAGCCCAAATGCGAACTTTTGTTCACGTTCATCGTAGTACGAATTGAATATTATGTTAATGCATTGTATATGATTTATAACTTTACAATTATTTCATCTTTATTGTTTAAAAAAATCATCCAAGAACTATCATTAACAAAATAATGCATTAAAATTACGTTTTCTAACTAAACCAGCTGTTATTAATTTAGGGGAGCCCGGGGATGGTTGACCAATTTTCAGTTTAAAAGTTAATATTTTTATTGCTTTAATGATTATTTTTGTGAAAAGCAATTCCATTGATAGTGACACTATTCAGCTCTAGAAAGAAATTACAATAAGCGCGATACCTATTAAAACATAGTATATAGGCTCGATTTTATAGATCGGGAAAAACGAGTCAACCTACCCCGTGCCTGGGGCAGGTTGACTTGTCACTAGGGGTAAGTTGACCTAAGAAGTAATGAGTACCAAGACTACGAAGGAACAAGATTAAAATACTAAAGTAAATGCAGTCATCATTTTTATGAACATCTTCAACAACATTAAACATCGTTAAGAACCTATCAGTCCACCTCCAATCTAAAATAGTCTTTGATAGTCCTTTAGTCTAAAATTGTCCAAATAGTCATTATAATGGGAAAACGAAGAACGGAAGGACCATATTGCCGAGGCCGAGATAGCAACTGCGAAGGTCACCAGCGATCCTCGGTCAGCAGACGTCATTTTTCCCAATTTTTTGGTGCCAAGATGAGCTATCTCTCTATCAGGAATGTGAACCGTTGTCAGTCCTGTTTCATCTACATTCCAAATATACCTAGGGCTTAAATCTAAACGTAGGTAAACGGTTATTAGGTAATCAAAGAACAACTGCTCGTTGTTTTTGTTGAAAGAAGTGGCTCGAAATAAACTCGTAGCTTAAGGAAATCGAATAGAGAGAATAGGATGACGTTTAAGCAAACTCCCTACCCAATCTTCATCAGCAATCTGTTTTTTATCTCATGATTCAGGAAAAGATTTTTTTTTTTTTTCGCAAATTCATTTGTTAGTTTTCGGGACTCGTAAGGCGTTAATCCATAATGAACATCAGCAGCTCCCTTATGGGCAATCTTCTGATGCAAGCTCTTCCTCGTCACTGAATATTTGTCTGTATTTTATGTAGCCAACGCTTTCCAAAGTCAGTTGAGATCTAGACAGACAGGGATTGCATTCTTTTTTCTTCATATTTACTACATGGCGATATTTTATATGGTATAGCAAATTCTTTGAATTGATACTTTTTTCGGCGAAAATAACTTGTCGACATACTCTCTCCAGTATGTCTTTACGTCGATTTGACTTTCGTTTATAGATTCGCATCGTTCTAAACTGGAAATATTAGGTTAAGAACAATAATTTTTATACGAATTTATATCTAGTATATCCAAAATTGTATGGGGCAGGTTGACTAGATAGTCAACCAACCCCTTTTTAAATGAGTCAACCAGCCCCAAACAACCTAGAAATTTTTAACTATTTGCCTAAACCTTAAAATGGTGTCGTAATTAAAAATAATAAGGAAGCATACAAAGTTCGGAAATTAAACATTCGTATTAAACAGTTTGACAAGCAATCAAAACAAAATGAAAAGAGTTATAACAAATAGAATTAGGAAAAAAATAGTTACTTAAGTGTCTTGTTTTTGAACAATAGGCTCTAGCTGACAAACGGTTTGGGTCTGCTCCGCGATTTTTCTGATGATTGTGCGCGGGGGAATAATGGATACGCTCACCTAGTCGGTCGATGCAAAAAGTTTGCCTAGCTCGCGTTTTTGACAATTAGTCTACCTGCCCCTATAGTCAACCATCCCCGGTCTCCCCTACTTGTTATTAATGTCCCGCTAATATCCAGATTAAATATATTTTATAACAAAACAAAAAATATATTTTATGTATGTACTATTAAAAAGTTATTCATTAATTAGAATATTATTTTAAACTCATAATTTTATTGTTTAATTTCGATTCGATACGAATGTATGAAGGATAATATAATTATTTTTTAATCAAATTTCATATACAATAAACTGAATTTACTATTAGGAAATGCTGACCTAAATTAATGGTAATTCAATTCTTCATAGTAATAACGTTATAGTGTATTGTGCATGGATTAATTAATACCCTAATGTCCTGAGGGCGGTCGGGATGTGAGATTATAGTATATACAATAACAGTGATATTTAGATAATATCTATGTTTGTAGTATTATACTAAATTCAGCATATCAAACATATAAATGTTTAATATAGTCACTCAAACAGTCAAACCATTAATTTGTTGTAAAAATACTTACCAGTATAAATACGGTTTCTCTCTCTCAATGTTCACCGAGTTGATGGGGTCCAGTCGAAACCAGGTGGTGAAGGTGAATCCGTTCTCGTAGGGCCAGCGGGCCAGAGGCGGCAACACCACGGCCTGCAAACATTACTCTTATATATACTATTTCATTGGTCTACTATTAAAAAATTAAAGCTTTAATTGTTAATAATTTCATATATAAATATAAAATTCCATGTTGAATGTCCTTTATATTATTCAGTTACGTAGATAATATCGAATGTACAAGACAAACATAAAACTTGTTTAACCGAAGTGAATGACTATTACAGAAACAAAGTATCGATTGAATAGCAAGTAGCCGGCAAAAAACGTTTCAGTCGAGAAAAGAACTCCAATCCTAACAATCTCTTCTTGTAAGGATTCCTTTTCTTATATCGTCAATAAAATCTGCATACGTTTCCTTTACGGCGATCCGAAACTGAAGTTCCCTTATCTTTTAGATTTATTCAAAGGTCGTACGTACCGATAAGTAATAGAAAGCCATGTGTAATTTATTTTAAACATTATTAAAATGTTAATATAATCGTACAAGAAAAAAATAAACAATAACAGAAATGTCCTTCCTACCTGGTACGAGTTTGTTACGCATATAAAACCATCTTGAGGAGATAAAAAAAAATTAACAACAAAGAAACCATTTATTGAAAGTTATAAATATGCAACAAAGCTACCAGGACTACATAAACGAGAGGCAGTAAAACTCAAACCGTTTCGCACTAAACACTGCTATTATATAATAGCGTTATACCTCTCAGTAAAATATGGTCTTGGCCTAACGCTCCGCATATTGGGCTCGGCACGTTAACCCCATTTTTATTTTTTTGACGAAAATTTATGTTAAAAGGTTATTTACGTTGTGTTTATCGGCACTCAGTGGACGGGAGATATATTGCGTTAAACACGTGTGAAATAAATTTATACGTATTAATATTAATGTTTCATATTATATACGTTCAAATTTGTTGCCCACATTTAAACCATCTTGATAATAATATAGGAATAAAATCAGTGAATTCTAATAATATGAGATTAAAAGTTATATTTATACTATGAAGGTATTATAATAGGATGTAATATAATATATATAATATCTTTATTTTATACAAAACCATTTATATCTGGAGAGGTCTCAACCTATTTGTAGATAATTGAAAATATTTATATATATCTATACGTAAAATATTAAATGACAAATATATTTAATATAACAAAAATAATTTAAATACAATATAAAAGACAATATTACTCGTTTACAATGTACATACTCATTTAAATATCTAATGTAATTTTAGAAAGATAACAAGATATCCCCGGGGTCCAATGTACAGTGAAATTTCGTCTTTCGTATATTACAACTAACCCGCACTAGCGTAAATACATAAAAATACAAATATGTCATAAAAATCACACACACACATATATATATATATATATGTGTGTGTGTGATTTTTATGACATATATATATATATATATGTATATATATATATGTGTGTATACATATATATATATATATATGTGTGTGTGTGATTTTTATGACATATTTGTATTTTTATGTATTTACGCTAGTTTTCCTATGTTATTCTTAAAAATTTTTTTCCTATGTTATTCTTATGGGAAATCGAAAAGTGCGATGCGGACTACCTTAATATTAATATTAAGGGCTCATATTTTCACAGACCTATTTTGGCATCTAAACGAAACTTTTGAGCCTGGTTCCGAGAAAAAAAAAAATTTTTTTTTTTTTTTTGAAACGCCCTAATATATATATATATATATATATATATACATACATATACTAAAAAACAGCTGAATTGAGAGTAACTTAAACTTTGATCTTGAATAACTTTTGACTGAGTTCATTTATCAAAAATTGACTTCAAACCATTTTTGTAGAGCGTTAAATTCTCTACAAAAATAATGAATGGGTATTGCAATACAATATATCGTTCATTAGTTATAAAAATCAAAAGAAAAAAAAAATTTTTCCTATGTTATTCTTATGGGAAATCGAAAAGTGCGATGCGGACTACCTTAATATTAATATTAAGGGCTCATATTTTCACAGGCCTATTTTGGCATCTAAACGAAACTTTTGAGCCTGGTTCCGAGAAAAAAAAAATTTTTTATTTTTTTGAAACGCCCTAATATATATATATATAAATATACCATTATATAGCTTTATGTATATATAATATATAATATATGATGTATCACGAAGTTTAATTTCCCTCTTTCATTTATTTCAAATAGTTACCACCACATATAAGAAACATAAAAACAGCTGTTATTTAATACTAACTACACAACAACCAATAAATATAACAACACACATACATACATACAGCCCTCTCGTAAACTGAATATTTAAGAAGCATCTCTCACTGAACATAAATCAAGCCACTAAAAGCTGAGCGGTAAACAAAAATGTTTTATAAACATCAAACACTTAGGAAGTTACTTTGTATTGTTTCTTAAATCTTTTCCTTTCTTTTTATTTTGTCTCCTGTAAAATATAATCTAAAACTTTGGGTTTAGACGTAAATCTGAGATATAGATGGTAGATTATTAACTAGGGTTATATAGTTATATAACGTTATAGGGAATAATTTATTAATAAATATAAAATATAACCTAAGTCTAAAATTTTAAATTCAGATCGATTTCACAGTTTGCTAAAAAGGAGAAGGCATGGCGATTAAATAAGCGCCTTCATTAACATTAAAACTCTATTTCATTGTTACGCTTCTTTCGATAACAGAAAGTCGCAATGAGACAGGTTTATTCCGCGGTGAGAACAGCCCCGGAGCTCAAGTGCTCAGATGAAGTCAGGATTTATATCATGAAAAAAATACTACTATTCTATTTCTCGTTAAAACTGTTACAAAACTTTTATTAAAACAATTTTGTTTAGAAAACGAGGATTCCTTTTTTGAACACATACAGAAAAGTATTTTTTATAGCACATGAATAGAGATTTTGGAATAAATATATTTTCAATACACAAAAATAAAAAACATAAAAGCAATATCACTAAGAAAGAGGGAATAAAGAGGGCATTCGTAGTCGTAGACACGCGAGGACTCCGTGTGTACCTACAGCAGGATCCACTGTTTGATTAGAGAACATATTTCATCTTCACGTAACATCCCGCCCCGGTATTACGGGATCGCGGGATAAGATGCGTCAGTTGGCCGTCAGATCTCCGGATAAGGGAGACAGAGAGAAATGGTGGATCTGGGGCGGGTCTACAGATAAATAACGAAAAAAAAAACGAACCAGTGTAAAACATTAATTCAAGAAAATGAGGGTTCCGCATCCGAGTAAATTTATCTCACTTACAAAGTTATTAGATAATAAATGATTGTTACGTCAAAATAAGCTAGAAGAGTATTAACTAAATATTAAGTTGATATAAATAAATTACAAGTACAATAGAAAACTATCATCGGATCCCAATTTTTTTTGGGGATCTCTAAATAAAACGGACATAAGATGGCCCACTGTGTCACGGATTACGTCGGCTGTCCGTATTTGAATAAGAATTGCCAATAAGAAGGGAGAAGCCGCTTAAACGATGCTCCCGGAACGTCCTGTTCGCCTGGTATCGATCTGGATGATGGCTTGTGTATATGTTTTTTAACTAATGGAAAACATACATACGGTTTTATCTGCAATTAACATAATTTGAGGAATATCAATAAAAAAAAATCCGTGCCCGCAGGGGGACACGCGTGGGTAGACCTCGTGTGTAACTCATTTAAAATATAACTCACTACCTAAGAATAATACATGATGCCGTTGTTTACATCAAAAATTTTCAAGCAAAAAGTGGTTTTAATTTTTTTTCTCGGAAAAGGTACCTTTTTTGGAAATACTTTTGATACTTAAATTTAGAGTAAAAAATAACCTTTCTATTAAAAATATTTGCGAGGAGGGAATGTTAACCAGAAAAAAGTTGCCGTGGTTTTACCTACCTAAAATTTACAAGCTAAAAGTAGTTTTAATTTTTTTTCTCGGAAACGGTACCCTCTACGGAAAAACTTTTGATACCTAAATTTAGAGTAAAAAATAACCTTTCTATTAAAAATACTTGCGATGCAAGAATGTTTACCAGAAAAAAGTTATGATTTTTTTTCCAAAAAATTTCGGTTTTTTTACCCCCACCCCTAAGTTATTGAAGTTAGGTTTTCGGTTTATCTACATTAGTTATAGGTATTTATCAAGGACATCATATAATATGAACGCGATTGATCTCCTTTTTATAGGGACAAAGTTATGGTCGAAAAACTGAAATCAGAAAAAGTGAGGCCCTAGCGCCCCCTGTGACCGGATTTCTGTGGTTAACGAACTTGACCTTCATTTTTAGATGTTTGATTTTTGTGCAAAGTTTGAAGGCGATCCGAGCGAAACTGCGGCTGCTATCGTGCTGACAAAAGTGAATCTGGACGCACGCACGCATATATATATATATATATATATATATAAACTTTTTGACCAATGGTCATTTCGGACTCAGACGGTCATAAGAAGACCTCCTGTGAAGAAATTTTTCCAAAATTCGAAAGTAGGGGACAAATGAATGGGCAGACCGAATTCTTCGAGGTCTACCCAAAAAATACACAAACATAACTATTGCTAATTCTTTCTTATAGGGATTTTATGCTTATCTTGTTTCACTGTTAGCGGCTGTATTCTCTTTTAATCGATCCGTATTCAACTTTATTATAATATTTCGATACCTTTTAATTATGGTTTTATGTAAAAATACTTTTGTTTCTGATAAAAAATAAATAAAATGAAAAGCGGCAAATTTGAAAAGAGCTTTAAATTTGAAATATTATATTCAGTCCTCGGTTAACATTAAAAACATTAAGCAAATATTAAATTCTATAGAATATATTAAATATTCATCACGAGATTTTCTATAAGGGAGAGATGAAATTTTAAATACGACCCCGTAGAATCCATTATCGAAATGTATTAATTAGTGCCATTTAGGAGCGGTCGGTCCCTGTTGTACTATAAATTACCCCTATATTCGCTTAGCACGAGTTTTAATTAGTTCACGCCTCGGAGGAGTTGGGGAAATCTTTTTTTTATTTACCTCGAGACATTTTACATGAAACGTTTTTAATTGAAACCGTGGTCGGATGTAATTGAATCATTAATATAATATATTGCCGTGATACGTATCAATAGAAACAACACTAAACATATTTGTATAGAACACGATAGAATAATAGTCGTATTTGATATTTATTTAACAAACAATGAAAATAAACGCAATATCATAAATAATGGTGAAAGAAATACAAACAAACAATAAGAATAATATACTTGTATGTATATAGAAATATGTAGTTTCTATACAGTATTTTACGGACAAACACGACTCGGTCGGCATCTGCGTCGCGTAAAATATAACGTCTTTATAAATAAAAACACTTGCTAATAGCCCCGTCGTTACTCTTCATTTGGTCTGAATTATTGTGTCCGGGCGGCAGGTGGTCCCCGAAGGCGGTCTTATTAAATTCAAACACAATTGGATTCAAACTCTCCTCGTTACAAAACTTGCCCGGTGCTTCGGTTTTCCAGGTATTACAACTTTATTAGAAACTCGATATTTTACCGCTGCTATAAAGTTTGTTTTGTTTTTAAATAAAATAGTAATCAATGTTGTTGGATAGTTAGTTGTTAGTACCATGCGGTGTATTAAAAATAACTTTTATATGCGAATTATATATACGACAGAAAAATAAATAACTTATAATGAATAAGCCAGTTTTCATTTAATATTGTATATTATATTGAAACTTCGAGTCTATTGCTAAAGACTTAAACTTTTGCAATACCTTTTATATATAAATCTTTAATTCTCAAAAAGTCAAATATAATGTTTAATTATATTAAAATATAATAATACAAGCGAAAGTACAGAAATAAAAGTACTTAAAATAATGTATACGATGTCTTATATTTTATGCAATTTAATATATTTTGTGTGTAACAAAACAAATGATAATTTATTACATGTATTTGTTTGTATATTAATAATGATTTTTTGTAAGTTGTAATAATACGTTTATTGTAAATAAAAACTTAATTAATTATATTTCATGAATATAATGAAGACTATACATAAAGAATATGTTTATTTGCTAACGAAATAACTTTCGTGATTACTTTTAAATAAAAACATACGAATCTTTACTGACTAATATTTTTTAGCAAGAAAAAAAAACTAAATTTCGCAAAGGCTGCACTAATTTTGTTGAAGCTTAATGTGATGTGTAACAGTATATTATTTTAAACTTATATTGTATATAAGAATACTTTAAAAAAAAACACATTAACATAGCATAAAATCCGGGTTAAGCCGCTTCCGTGGTAGTACACGAATACTTATCAATTATTTTGAACGACTTAAGTTGATAACCGGTTCCTTATTATTTCAATGACACGTACTGTTACAAAACGAAAGTTGTACGCAATTTAATGCTTGTTCATTGTTACACTGGACATGTCAACGGGGGCGTAGCTCAGATGGTAGAGCGCTCGCTTAGCATGCGAGAGGTACCGGGATCGATACCCGGCGCCTCCAACTTTTTTAAAAAATATTTGTTTACACTAATATGATATTTATTGTATTAAATAAATCGAAATTATTGCACTATAATTTTTATTACACAACAAAAACTAGCTGTGTATTAAGCGAATATTTTTATTTAATTGACATATGAAGCGTCAGACTCTAGAAGTCAGGTTTATTAAACGGCATGTATGACTCCTATTTGTAAAATGAAATAATTCTAATAAGATATATTCTCATGTTTATGTTCTCCTGGCATCCCCAAGATACAAACCGAACCCTTCAGGTAGTTTAGGACATATTTTTCAAAAGATGCTTTGCTTGCACATTAAGATTTTTTGTGCAATGGCCGCTTTCGAATATTATGCAGGTAGTTTTGGGTACACCGTCTACTACTACTCATTTATGATACCCTGGTGATTGTGAGAATGTAGATCACGAATTATATTTACCTACTTTCATCAAAAGCAATAATACTGACACCACATTTACTGATTTAAAATAAATACCGTCCAAGTTTGTGTCGGGCGACGCGCAATTAGGTTCCGTAATTGCCCATGACGAATAGACAGATACACTGGCGGAATTTTTGTAGATATTTTTAAAATATACAATAATTATTTATAGTGCATTATCAGTTTTGAAGCGCATTATTGCTATGACCGACTATTACACGTAAACATAATATAAACCCTACTTAGCTAACAGATTTCCTTAGAATACGTTCTTTCGAATATTTGCACTTTAACGTTTATTATTTCAGAAACGAATACCTACTTTAAACGAAAAATGGTTTTTGCAAACACATTTTTAATGAACTATACCTAATGGTATCCCACATCATGGGATACTCGAGCTATAAAAATACAACCCCCTTACACATGTCGAGGATAAATTTAAAGAAATAAATAATAGACGACAATATCCTAAAAGATATATATTTTCAATAATTTGTCGGTGTGGGTAGTATGTGTGTTTGTGTTCAAGCAGACTTACTCCTTCCTATTACTAAAAGTTTCTGAGTTAGGCTTCGGACAGATTGACGGACGGACAGACATGACGAAACTATAAAGGTTCCTAGTAGACTACGGAACCCTTAAAACCGTAATATGCTTTTTTTAAACTCCATTAGTCATTTACTTTAAGACTTTTTCAATAAAATTTATACAAAACTCTAAATGCAATGAGTAACATACGTCATTTTAGAAAGTTTATTAAGTGAATATTTATTAAGTGATTTTAAAGCCTTCTGATATCGGGGGCGTAGCTCAGATGGTAGAGCGCTCGCTTAGCATGCGAGAGGTACCGGGATCGATACCCGGCGCCTCCAATTTTTTTTTTCCTGGGATACTTCGGAAACACGTTCATATCGGAAAAAATATTTTACGTTCTAAGTTCTACTTTTTTTTTTTGTACTAAGTTCCAAACAAAACTTTAATTTAAAATATGTCATGTTTTAGTTTTTTAACTAAGTTTTAACAGAAACGCAGTTTCTCATAAATAAGTCTACCTCTTTATTATGTTAAGCATTTTTTAAGAATTTATATTCAAAGAAATATTTATTTCAATTATGATGAAAAAAAGATTGTCAGTATAAATAAATAATTACATATAGGTTAAAAATACCTGGATGCAAGTTCATTAGTTGATACTCCAATTAGACCGACTACACTTCAATCACTATTTATTACTGCTCGTATATCGGTGCTTGGTATTATTTACCCAATTACCCATATCCATATTTAAATAATTCTTTTTGTTTATACGTTGCATTCTTAAAACAATACTTCTAAAATATTAATTCATTTTTGTATTCTTAAAAGCCTGCATTATTACCAGTATTTAATTACAGACGATAGGCTATGCTATTTTATGTAACAAGTGATAAGCGTAACTCACAGATCCCTTCCTGCCGGGAAAGCTGAAGAACACGTCGGGTCCATTTCGGTGCGGCATCTGACGGAGTACGTTTAGCAACTTGGCGGAATGCCGGGGCTGAAAGAAAGCGTTAACAGTCAATTTCTTATCTATCTGCAGTTTATACTTATATTTAATACAACTCATAGACATAATATAACATTACAATGTCACTACAACAACATTTTGATTGCAACTTCATTTTACAATTGTAACAGATAGCTACTATACAAATGTAATAAGTTATTTTAAGTCCCACTTTAAATTAATCTTAAAAATAAAAAGTAAAAAAAATCAATTACAACATTGTAAAAAACACGATTCTTTTCTATTTCTCGTAATAATGAAATGTAGAAGGCAATTTATAAAAGCACCGGGAGATCAAGAACCCCTCACGTGTAATGAAAGATGCTCATTATGGCGGTATAATTCTTAGTTAAGTAGAGGAGAGGAAGAATAATGAGAACAAATCACCACTAATTTGCTAAATTGACTAGCGCTGTAATCAGCACCTGATCGCGGTTATAATAATTATACGGAAGTTGTATATCTGAATCTACAAACATAATTTACCATTATATAATAATAAGTTAAATAATAAATATTTTTTTATATAAATAAAAAATGCACTAATTGAAAAATGTTTGAGACACAATGTTGTTGATTTAAAGAAAAAATAAAGAACGTATTTATTTGTATAAATAAACAGCAAGCAACGTTTTATAAATATTCTTAGCCTAACGAATGGACAACAAACAACAAAGCCAGTTTTCACAGAACATTCGTAATCCCGTTTTAAACGAGATAACTGCAATGGCGAGCGAGCCAAGTCGAGATAAATTCCACAGCCTCCCCCGCATTGTTTTTCTCGTGTACCAGGGCAACATAAACGGGAGGAGACAGTAATACGCGGCTAAGTACAGGGGTGCTGCTTTACGTTCAATTAGCGAAACCACGAACGCTCTTCAAATTTGCATCGTAATATAGCAGCGGTAATTAGTCGACGGGAATGCCAACCGACAGGGCTACACCGTGTTTATGTTGCCTTAGTGGGGGCTGGCATTTTTCATGAGTTATTTTAACTTTTGTTTTGTCATTTGCGTCCTCCGACCGTCCAGTAGTTTAGAAAACCGCCGCGTTATTTTGACATTAAAGCTTTATTTCAAGTCAAAATAAAGATACCGTTATTTATTTAAAAGCCCCGAGGCTTTAATAAAATAATATATAATGCAAAATTAACATAATTGCAACCATTAATTCCACATGACCCCGAGGCGGAAAATTTGTTTTTTGTTTAATTACTTATTTATATGTACATAAATAATTCGTGATATTACAGAAACACATTAATTATATAAGACAAAACAATTTAAATAAAACGTACCCATTTCCCATTGACTGCCTTCATTGCATTGAAGAGCTGCTTGAGCTCCTTGACTGTGACGCTGTAGCTTGCCAGTACTCCCAGCATCTCTATGAGTAGATCTGCGATATGACATATACTTTAAGTGCTGAGTTAATTACAAACATTTATATAACATTAAATAATATATATTTTACCTACAATACAAAAAACAAATGCTTATAAAGTAACTCCAATATATCATTAGATGCTGACTATCATACATATTCCCATCCTCAGTATCCTAAATTAATAAACATCATTGTACTCATATATTATTCAACCGCATATCAACCCCCGTTCCTATTTCGATAAACAATGAGCTCGCAATCGATCTCATATGAAAACTAGTCCTCGCGTTAAGACAACATTAATAGATACCACCCCGACGTGAACCAATCATTTGCATAATGGAATCACTCCGCTTCCATATCGCGTTACGTTATTCCATTCTAAGCCGAATACAATGTATCCGAATGTTCGGCACTGAATTAGGTATTCGTATCAAATTAATAATTCAAGTGAAACATTAATCGGAATACCAAATGGGAGAGAACTGATGCTTCGTGGCGCTAAATGGGGTGTAACGTGTGCATTGGACATGTCTGAATATGTAACATTTGCTTTCCCTTATGTCTGTCTATAACAGCCAAATCTTTAGAACTTTGTTATCATATTATGAGTTTTGATTTTAAGCATCTTTCTCAGGAATTCTGAGTATTAAGTGTAAAAGTTTTTATTTAATCCTGATTCATAAAATATTATTAAATAATGTACAACATAAATGATAGAAAAAAATATTTTTATATTAATTATATATATAGGTTAATTTTAAATTTTCAATACGTCACAAAAACGCCTACATTGCACCAACATCGGTACCAGGGTGTTATAAGCGTAGAAGGTATTACTCGTAACAATCGTCGACATTCGGGCGTTATTAGGTTGACTGGAGACTGCATTCAGCAATGCGGACCTAAAACTGGATTATAGCTAACTACGTTATTTTCGACCGTTATGCATTTGTTGAGACTTTTTGGTAAAATTGAAAGTAAAAAATAGGTTGAAATGTATAACAAACATTAAATTCCCAATTCGAATGCTACAAAAATATAAACGTCCCAAGAAAAAACACCCATAAAAGAAAAAGAACGGTCCCAAAATTAAATCAATCCCTCGCTAAAATATTAAAATGAACCGAAATTTCTCGTAAAGAAAATGTCTCCTTGTTTATTAAGTGAAACAACATCGTCTGCTTTTTTATAATTTTAATTTTTATGATTGTTGGATCAACATTACGTTTTATTAAGTTAATGATATCTTCTAAATAACTAAACGTACTTAATGACGTGTTTAGTGAAGCGTAACATATTAAATTAAAACTTCCTTGTACGAGAATGTTGTTAAGTAAAATTTAACTTTTATAAGACTTTGAGATCTCTTACAAAACATTGTCAAGTGAATGAACAAATAGAATCTCATTTATAACAAGGCCTTACTTCCATATTGTTTATTTTTATTGTAAAGTATTTAACGAGTATTAATGTTCGGAACAGTTAATTTATTAAATAGTTTGTCGCACAATAACATCCGCATTGTATAACGGAGTAATCCCGGCTAATCCCGGCGAATCGTAAAGCAGCCGGGGGTTCGGATTGGACCGCGCTTAGCAAGTTAAATTCAGGGTTTTACTTTATTGAAATAACCGAGTTTTCTCATGTCCCCCCCAGCTTAGTAATATCCGCGTATTATATAATATCGTATTTACAAAAATAAGGTTCAGAGCATTTTTCCCTCGTTTAAGAGCGCTATTAATCATTAAACGGGTGATAACTCAAACAATGTTCCTTCTACATTCTGACGATATAAGCGCTGCATTCCAAATCTCGATATACTCGTATTTCACAGTCTCTACGTGTAGTATAAGCGCGTATACGCGTATCTCGCAGCCGACGAGCGTCACCGGCCCCTCAGACAATAGACACTAATGAACTTATTTTGTTGACAGAGCCGCGACACTATTGACGCCATTGTTTTAGATTAAACAACGCCACAATAGCATAATGTCTCAATTAATACTATTTACATATCATTTTGTTAATTTAATTTATTCCTACATTTTTAGGTACATAATTTAATAAAAAAAAAAATTTATGTATAAAGTCAAGCTCGAATTAATGTCGTATTTAATTGAGCGAAGCGAACGAAGTGAGCGGAGCGTTTTACTGGAGACTTTTTGCATTGTTTGTCACGAATTGGCTTAAAAACTACTTGACGGAAAATTATGAAACTTTGCAATCAAAAATACACACATTAGGTGATGGTTTTAAAACAAAAAAAAAATTGAAAAATGTCCTCAAAAAAAAATTTTTTTTTTTTATGTCGCAAAACTGAAATCCCATTGAAGTTAATGGGTCACACTGGGCTCGCTTCGCTCAATATGCAAACGGCACCCGCGATGTCACGAGCGCAGCGAGTCGAAATTGAGGGTTTGTTAGCGCCCCTAGTATTTAACTTTATTGATTTTTTTTAGAATTTTAAATTGAAAATCAAACCTATTAAAAATTATTTTAATATTTAATATATATTATAATATTTAATACATCAAAAGTACCATCAAAAGATTATTTATTACATCAAAAGTAAAACAAAAAACAACAAAAATATAGGATATTGGAGGCGCCGGGTATCGATCCCGGTACCTCTCGCATGCTAAGCGAGCGCTCTACCATCTGAGCTACGCCCCCTGTGTTACATTATTTATTATATTCATATATTACTTTGATCCGACACTAAGAACCTTCAACGATTGTGACGTTACACAATAACACTAGGCATAATAAGCAATAATAAATTAAAAACAAACTCGATCCGACCATAATTGTTAAGTATTTATATTCTTCTGATTTTATTTGTTACTTATATTCTAGGAGTTTAGAAAGAAAGACTTGCAAGTTCATTCCCAAGACTATAAGAATTATACGTGGCTTCAGAAGATAATCCCCGTGTAGTTTTAAATATTCAAAACTAAAATAAAAAAAATTCTAAACTTCATATTGTGTTTAGATAATAATTAATTAAGAGAAGGTTTTATTTAGAACGTTCTGTGGTAAATATGAAAGAAGAAGAATATTTTTGTTTTATCAATTTCACTACTTCCTACTATTTCCTGCATCTAATTTCGTATTCTAGAAAAGGACATTCATTATATTTTCTACTCGGACCTACTAACTGAAACTTTGATATATGCAGGAATATTTATTTGCATAATATTCCCTGAAGCACCAGGGGAGCAACATTCGATAGGATATGCATTTTTAACAAAAACTGACAGATGTCTGAACTGCTCAAAAAGATTACCAAAGAGAATTTTTTATATATAATTTATTTATTTATTCTACAGTAAAATAAAAATATAGATTTCAAAGGGTTAAATATTTCTCACCACCACCAGGGTTGCATAAGATGCAAGAGTCAAATAATTGAGGAAATGAAGTTACACACATGAGTAACAAAGTGGTGAATTAAGACCGCCTTTGTAACTGTAAGGAAAATTTAATATTCTGAAGATGACCAGGATAATAATGTAAATTTTAAAGTGATCCAAAGTTATTTCAAATTATAGTAAATACGATTCTCTAATAATAGATAAAATAATAAAATCTACTGCAATAAAAAAAAATAATCTATTTGTGAAAACTGTAATAAAGGTCACAAATAAACCCTTTGAACAATCAGAGGATAACAGAAACTTTATCGTGTGGGAATCGATCCCATCCGCTAAACTTTAGTTCAATAGGCAGATTCACTAACTACCAGACTAATAGTGAATCTAAAGAAGTTTTACCATGAAATCTGTAAATCCATTAAAAGAAAAATCGACTGATATTATTAAATATTTAATATTAATGATAATGTTAATTAAATAAACAAAAAGATTATATTATCGTAATTATTCAACGATTGGAGACAATTGGAATGCTCAATGCTTACGTGACAAAGTTATTTAGGCACGTACCAGATAATATGTTTTTAGTTTAGTTTTGACATTACATAAATGCTCACTATTATTTATACAAATATTAAATTCAAAATACTTATAATATAAAAAAATATTTTAAAATGTCATTATAGTATTTATAATTATTATTCTCATCATTACCAGGGCATCAAAACCTATTAGGAGTTTAACTTAAAAAAAAAAACATACATGTTTTTTATACAAATATCGTAACAGCATCCCTTACATCTGTCAGCTTACATAAAAAGAAAGGTCGCTCTTTACTAACCGCATAAAAAGCGTTGTGACAACCATTTTAGTAAGGATACGAAAGGGTTGTATTTGTATCCCACGACTACCAGGACAACATGATAGACAAGAAGGTGTTCTAAGTAAGGACCGTTGATGGATTCCAATTCAACTTAAATAATATAAATATTTTTTTACATAAATGTTCTTTAGATTGTCAAGAATAAAGATAGTATAAGTACAAAAAATATTGTTGCCTTTAGTGATATTTTTGGAAAAACTATTAAATTCTTTAATGATGGCTTCACTTAAAGGCCTCAGGTGATATGATTCTAAAAGTCAACACTAAAGTATTAATAATTAAGTATAAAGAAATATATAAAAATATTAAATATTAACATTCTCGTGTATCAAAAGCTTTTAGGGAAAGTAAGAAAATATGATAATTACGTAAAAAACATTTTAATTATAAAGTAAAGTGCTTGATTAGTACAGTATGGACTTAACCTAAATTATGTTTAATGATAAAAAAAACATTGGAGGCGCCGGGTATCGATCCCGGTACCTCTCGCATGCTAAGCGAGCGCTCTACCATCTGAGCTACGCCCCCGATATTATAGTTAACAAATTTTATTTACAATTACATAGTAGAACGACAAAGCAGTAGCCGCGGGCAAGGACAACTCGATATTAAACCTATCCCCGCAATGCCCCTTTCACTTTGATCATGTATCAAACATTGATAAATACCTTTACCTTTGATGTAAATATATCGAGATCAAAGTTGTATGCGTTTCAAATGTTTTTGTAATAACTAAAGTAAAATTTAAATGATAAAATACCTCCAAGAGAATAAGAATATTTAATTCGAATGTCAGCTTAGTTATATCAAAAATATTATATCTAATTGAGTTCAACTGTTTATCTAATATACTACCTAAATGCATTATAATTAATTTACATACTAATAAAAAAATATTGGAGGCGCCGGGTATCGATCCCGGTACCTCTCGCATGCTAAGCGAGCGCTCTACCATCTGAGCTACGCCCCCGATATCAGAAGGCTTTAAAATCACTTTATAAATATTCGTAACTTACTCAATACATTTATAGTTGTGTAATTTTATAAGAAAAAAAAAGATCGACATCGTTAAAAAAATATTTTTCTTAATAAAATATGATGTTGGTATTGAAGAAAGTAAAATTTGTATACAATTGGATTTTTATAACTGATTTATTTTCAAATAAAAAGATATGAATAATGTCAATAGTTTGTTTGGTTTTGATGAACAAAATATGTTAATAAAATTCGTGATCTACATTCTCACGACCACTAGGGTATCATAACTGAGTAGTACGCGGTTTACCCAAGACTACCTGCATAATTATACGAAAGCAGCCATTGCACAAAAAAAGCTAAGCAGCACCTTTTGAAAATATATCTCAACTACTTCTATTTCTATCTCAGGGATGCCAGGAGAACATAAGAAATGAAAACATAATTTTATTATAGGAATTATTTTCGTTGATAATAATGATCTTACATACTTAGTATTAATTAACACAGAGTTCTCCACCAGTCTAGACGATCGCTTTGTCATTTGAATACTATTGATTAAAAGATATGAGAATTAATTAATATCTTGTTCTACATAAATTCATAACTATAATAAAGTCACAATAAAAAGCCTTGAGTACTTAATTTTAACGAAAGTTTACAGTTGTAATTGTATAGACACTTAACAATTATAATAAATATTAAAATAAAAACATATTTTTTGTCGGATGACAAACTTATATATAATATATACAGTAAGTATTAATTAATTAAAGAGATTAATTTGTGACATACATGCTACTTAAACAACATTTTAATATTAACTATCTATATTCTGAGTACCAAGAAAACAGAATATGCCAAGATAAATTTTAAGTCAACCTGCTTATACCAATTGTGTATGATACTGAGAGCGGATCCCTTTTTTATTAACATCTTGGACGGTCTTCTCTATAAAAAGGCCCAAACCACAGCTCCATTACCTAAAGGGTTTAGATTTGTATCCCACGAGTAACAGGACATCATAAGCAAAAACAGATTACAATGCTGACAATGTTAAATATAAATAAAAAAAATTGGAGGCGCCGGGTATCGATCCCGGTACCTCTCGCATGCTAAGCGAGCGCTCTACCATCTGAGCTACGCCCCCTGTGTTCTAATGATTAAAATTAATTAATTACAAATAATGTTAAAATATTCTCACGTACTTTCTAATTTTCAGACTGCAGAGGCATATTCAACTATACTTTGAGCTGATTGGTCAAATTAATTATTATTATCAAGGTTTTTTAAACGAATCGTGTCATTTTGAATAAAATATTGTAGTTACACATAATTAAAGCATATCGTATTAAATTGAGCGTAAGTTATTTTGTTTACTGCAACACAGGGGGCGTAGCTCAGATGGTAGAGCGCTCGCTTAGCATGCGAGAGGTACCGGGATCGATACCCGGCGCCTCCAATTTTTTTTTACTTATTTTAAATTTGATCTTATGAAATAACTTTCCAAGCTTTAAACCCTTTTCAACTCACTACACTCATATATGGTAATAAAAATTATTTTCTCATTATATCCCGGTATTCACGTTACACCAGCCGCCAACCCTTTGACCCTTTGCAGTTACGATGTCAGAAAGGTATTTTGGGATAAAAAGATAACGAGCTCCTAGTTTTGTCAAAGTATTATCTTTTATTTTAAACGAGAGCATTTTTAATATCACGATACAAAGCCGGCTTTGTTTTTGTGTCTTGATATTTTATTTACTTTACTTTTTCATTTAAGATTCAATTCATGTTTCAGGATTCCTTTCAGTGTATTTTTCAGCACCTGTCCGAATTTATTCTTTGTAGAAAAGATTTATGCCCTTGCATTTATGAAAGAAAAATTCAAACACATTTTATTCTATCACTTTTTCCGGGTCTCTGTCGACAGGGGAGCGAAGAGCACAAAATTCAATTTAATTAAGTATTTTATATTAATATACGAGTACATTTTACAGCTCGTGTATTACTATTGTTGAGTGTTAAAAATAGGTTCCCATGTGTCACAATCAGCGTGTCTTTATCCGAATAGGCTATTAAAAAAAATGTTCTTTCATCCGCGCGCGCTGACCCGGTTTCCTTGTGTCGGAGGGATAAAAAATCACGGGAGAGGCAAATCAGGTACCGTTAGACTACAATAGATAGGCACCAGGCTGGGGGCATGTCGTGTCAACGTATGAACTATGAAAAAGTGAGAAAGACGTATCCTTTTATGGTTTCCCAGTATTAAAATATTCAATAGCTTGTACTATTTGAGCTCATAAAAACATTTTTTTTATATTTATTTGCTTTTCATAAAATTTGCTTATGTTGCGTATGAGAAATAATTAATTAAAATATTAAGAGCATATATGCACATCTCATAATCTCACACAGAATATAAATTAATGTGATATAAAAGAATAAAAATTACCGCAGTGATGACTCTTGAACAATATGAGCACACTCACTGCTCCATGCTCCGATAATATAACGAATATTTTGAAATGAAGAGGCAATTCAAAATATTATATTCTATATAAAATTAAATTTATTGCATGCAATCCTAAGTTAAAACAAGCAATTAAGTTTTCAAGGGTTAGAAACTTTTCTTAACATTATTAATGTTAAGTAAACAAAATATATTATTATGATTATATATAATAAAATAATTTTACTTAACGATACACTAATTTATATATAAATAAAAAAGACAAGAAAACATTTTTACATATTTATGTTCTTCTTTCTTATTTTAAAGCTTCTTAACCCTTCCTTAAGATTTCTTAATATACCAGGATACAAGAACGAACAAGGAGTAAATTCAATCGTAAGACAGCGGGTTCCATGAGGCGAGAGCGATTTATAAATTGTAATATTTCTAGCTATCAATTAATTCTATTTAACGTACCCTTATAAATTATGGTATAATATTTTATTTATAGCGGGTATATAAGAAAAGAAAACCTTATAAACTAACTCCTTTTTTTCAACAATGTCTTAACCCATTCCTTAAGATTTCTTAATGTACTAGGATACAAGAACAAACGAGGAGTTTATTCGATCGTAAGAAAGCGATAGGTGGGTTGGACGCGTAGGCTTATAAATAAGGGGAGAGCGAGCCTAAGGAAGGGCCCATTGCTTAAAGGGCGTGTCAATAGCGACCTTTTATACTAGGCTGCCATAACTTATAAGGACGTTCACAGTAACTACAAAGGGGACTTAATTACAATGGAATCAGAAGTTTCGGAGGTCATAGTCTAGTGGCTATGTTTAAGTTAAATGATAATTAAAAAATAGTTTTATAATAAAGTCAGTACTGACCTGCGACAACAGTCTCTGCCCGCGGCAGGCGTTGCAGCACGTGGTGAATAAGACCCACGTCGGTGCAAGCCTGGAGGTTACGCACACTCTTGCGCAGGATCGCGATGAACACGGACCAAATCTCCGCCTGTTAATATGTACATAATAAGTAAGAGTTAACGTAAAACATTTAATATGTGAACTATATGAAATATTTTAATATGAACTGTACGAAATAAGTAGATAAGATATAACACCTAACTCAAAAGCTGTATCTATGAACACGAATATATTCAAAATACATATACATTGAAACAATTGCATTGGCTTATTTAGAGAACAACTGACAAAAACATAAACAAAGTTACATCACAGGCTCGTTGAAACAACGCTAGCGTATTAAAATATAATCCACTGACTGCGATCGCTCGTCCGCGTCGGAGAACATGAAGCCAGAAATTTTCAATTTCAAAGCTTTTCATTTAACATAACTCGTATAAAATAGTTTGAGGTTTGGAAAATATTTTAAATGAAATTCTTCTTCTATGCTAATTAAAATTTTATACAACAGTATGTACCTGTACCAATTTGTTACAATTTATGGTAATGCAACAAGATGAGGAGTTCATCTCTACTAAAGTAAGCTCTTAATAAAGCAGCGAGTGCTCCGTCTAAGTATTTTTTGCTTTTAGTCTGGATACATCAAATCGTTATAATAAATAAATGATTAGACGGTCTGAAAAAAATAATGGTTGTAATATTTTTATTAATATTAATTGTTGTTAATGTTGATAGTCTTAAAATAAATATTAAGTAACTACTTAAATAACGGATATCAATCAATGTTATTTATATCTTTATAATCTCATTTTTAAAGGAAGCACAGTTGTTCTCATGCCCAGTTCCTTTACACTAGCAATGAAGTCGTAATAAAGGAAAAGAAAATAGAGCATTTAGGTTCGTCCGTTTTTCATAAATTGCAGTCATTAGCGACGGTCAAGCTTCGTTAGATTTTTTTTCCTTTTTACCACTAAAATTTGGCAGGTTTGAACGGTCAGCACAATGAAGTACCAGGGTACTAGCAACAGTATACAAGTAAAGAACAAAGGGAGCGCCCTAACGAGGCCCGTTGTAATTACGTTAAATTCCGGAGCCGTTACCGGAACAATCTCGGCGAGATTACGCGAGTCGGGCGAGAATTTGCACGATTCACTCCGTCTAGGAATGTCGAACGAGAATTTTTATTTCAATCGCTTTACGAAGCAAGCATTGTTTTATTTCGATGCTGATTGCGATTTAAAGTACGCAGTAAACATTGCGGTGGTTTAACTTCAACAAGTTACTTTGCTAACAAATCATATAAATTTGACATATAAAAACGTAAAATATAACTTTTAAGATGTTCAGGAGTAGCATAAATTTAAACAATACCAATTTACGGATTCAACTCGCGTATACGAGATATATCGAGATATATCTTGGCTTCCGCGAAGACCATTGCTGTAAAGTATTTGAAATATTTCTGTATTTTATGTGGAACTAAACCAGCATATTGTGTATCTTTAGTTCAGAGTTTATTGTCATATGAGAGTCATATTACAGTATTATCTCTTCAGAAACGAGATTATAGCGACCTAGCAATTATACGTATAGCTACTCCGTAATATTCGCAGGATCACTTAAGAATTTTATTAAAAGAAAACTAAAATAATCAAGACCAAAACTAATGTTAAATCGGCAAAGAACGTTAACTAATAAAAATAACTTTGCATGTTATTTTTTCGAATATATTTTTTTAAATGTCTAAGAACTAAAGAGCTTATTTTTAACTTTGCGATAACGAGGTTTATATTAGGTGTTTAGGTGTAGTTCCTATTTAGTAAGATACGGTGACAGTTTGTAGGCGAAATGATGCAGTTAATTGCGAAATGATGCAAACTTATTATCGGACGTACTATCCTTAGTAGCCAAAGAATATATTAAAAAACCTTTAATAATTGCAAGAGGTAAGGCACCGTACCTGGTGGAAAGAGTAAACAGTTAATAAAATGTAACAATAAATAAAATAAAAAAGGTTTTAGAACAATAAGTATATAACAATGATAGCGTAGGTTTGTTCAGACGGGAAGTTCTCTCATTAATCCGCCGGCGACCGCTGGAGCAATAAAAGCTTGCGGCGACTGTCCGTGTCGTCTTGATTACTTCAACTATTAGAGCTCTTGGTAGGGCATGCGAACACTTACCGCAAAGAAAACCGGACATAAACATCGCAAGCTATTTTTCATGTCAGTAATATCATTGTTCAACGGACGTTGGTATTATCTTGACGTTTAATATTATTATAACCATATAAAGTAATTTGATTGAACACAATAGTTTGTGGCGTCACAAAATAAGATAAAATGAGTAGGTACTTATATAAACTGAACACATAACATTCTATGACTCAACATCGACAACTTTTAAAACAAAGTCATTACCCCTGTTTTCTAAACCCGAATTTCTTTTTATAGACACTAAAAAGTTTTCAACAAAAATTCCACAGCAAAAATGAAGTTAGATATAAATTCAGGTAAACAAAGTGCCATCGTTCCGCTAGCGCACAATGTGCTGGGGCATAATGAACCGTGCTACAACTTTTTACTTAGCAACCCAAACTTTAGACACTGTATTACATATTTAACAAAGATCGTTTTGTTTGATGTTTAGTATTATTACGAAGAAACTCTCACGGAAAGTTTGCTAAGTAATTTGTAAAATATTTTGATTCATTGATTGAGATTCCAACGAAGTATATGGCTTAACTCGATGTTGTAAATTATGAAAGATTAGTATTTTGATTGAAGAAATAATAATGAAGTCAAATAAGCAAGAATTAATTTTAAAGAAAATAAAGAGTACTTGAATGAGAAATTAATTAATGTCAGCAGGATTCAAACCTGCAATCTCTGGGACCTCGTCCCGATGTAAACATACTATACAACATATTTTTTTGTTAAAAAATAGTCATTCATATAAAATATTATGTAGGAAAAATGAAGCGACAGATCTGTTTCTATAATTTTAAAATAAAGTAACGAACACATAGCAAGGTCTTGTCTATTCTGTTTTTTCTTTTTTTATAAAAACTAAATAAAGAGAAAAAGGTTTTGTAGTCCAAATGACAGAAACAGAAAAAAAAATACATTTTTAAAATTATCACAAGATATTATCAATGTTAAGACAAAATAAATAGGAAATGAGGTCCTGTCACAGCGGTGGGATTAAGTTGTCTAAAATTATTATCGTTTTATTTACAAAAAAAAAGTAAGCAAAATATCAAAAAAGGGTTAACTTGTTCTACTTTGATACTAGGGCATCATAGCACTCGCGGCAGTAAACCGTCTCAAGAGTCTTTACGAAACCCTTTTGTAAAAAAGTAACTAAAGGTATATTGTTCCCGTCTCTTTCTAACGCTATTATAAAAAGGGAACACGAGAGGGCGGAGCTTATTTAAGTATTTATTGAAATTTGTTCGAGTAATCTTGATTGGTAAACATTGTAACTCATTCCATGTTCACAAATGTTTATTTTGTGACGTATCTATATTAATATATTTTAAATGTGTGTGTAACGGTTATGTAGCGTTATGTTTATGGGTTTTGTTATGCGTGTGTTGTGTTATAAGGTTTTAGTATTTGAGCCAGAGTTATGGTTTTTGCTTGGATATTGTGTTTTATTAAATAAGGAAAATATCAAAGGACACGTAAAATTTTATTACTTGTCACAATTTTACTTTTTTTTAATAAGTATGATAATATACAGAAATAAATAAGTCAATTTAAATAATCTTATCTTTAATACAAAAAAATGTACGTATCGAAAGACTATCAGAGTTTAGTTATTTATATATTATTAATAACATGATGTAGGTATTTATAGACAGTAAATAAATATAAAAAATAAGATAGTAACAATAATAGATCTGAAGGTATCGCTAATTATATTAAATTTCCTTTGCCGCCGGTACACTCGACCCGAGAACCCAATAACAAATGTCAGTTCAGGTTAAACATTTGTTGGAACTAATAATTTACCTTGAGAGGTAATCTATCGAAACCACAATATCAACTGATAAAACAACCATGATTACCGATACACCTAGACCTTTGTTTTCAGTCTTTAAAATAATTTTCTTAACCTAGTAAATGTAAATATCACAAGGAATCAATAACTAAAAAAATATCAAATAAAAATATCAAATCAAATTATTATAAAATATTTATGATTAATTAAACATTTATATCATGTATACAAAATCCACTTCCAAAAGATGCCTAAGGGTTTAGATTATGTGGGTATCTTCATGTTTATTTTGAAACAGGTAGAACGGGAAATTGAACGCTATTTAGTTACACTGCTTATAGATCTAAAACAGTTCACTAAATTCACCACAATTATTTGTTTATTATAATTAAAATTGTTTATAAAAAATATAGCAAGGCTGTGAAAGTTATAATCTTAAAAATAGTATTATACTGACATTGTGGTATTAGTTAGTACCCTTCAAAGAGCGTGATAAGACGCAGTCTTGTCACGTCAGCGTCGTCTATCACGCAACGCTTCCCGTATTAAGAAAACCCTCACACCCGATACCTAATATTTAATATAACATGGATATACCTACTTATGTTGGAGAATGTAAGAATATTGAAAGTGGAAAAGGAAAATCTTTTTATAGTTTGTTATTAGATATAGCTTAACCGCTATTTGTTATCTATATGGATTCAGTGAAAATGATAAGTACATAGTAGTTGCATGTGATTTTGTGACGGTTCATTTAATACTTTAAGGAAACGTTAATTTGAAAAAAACAACCTCGATTGCTCTGAATGAGTTTAATGAATTAAATTTTTAAGAAAACCTTCATGAAAGCCGCTTATTTCTTAGTAAAGAGCCTTTTGAAGGACCTTTGACACTAAGTTGTTTCAATATAAAAGGTTACCATTTTAATAAAAGTTTGCTAGTTTACTATATTAAAAATAAGTTTACAATTTTACAATGTCGAACGGGATAATTGTGTTCCTATTATACTAGGGCATTATAAGAGTTACGGCAGCTATCTATGTCAAGTTTTTACAAATGCATTAATTACATACAGTACCTACAATGTTTTTCTATTTTTCCAACAGTAACATGGAGGAGAATGCAAAGGGGCGGAGGTTGTTTACGGTATCTATAGAAATTGGTTACAATAAAAGGGGATCTGTATACATTGTTGTTGCTTTTAAGGATGACAATATTTCTTTAATTATGTTAGTATATTTTCAGTTTGTGGTTTGAACATTAAATTTCTATCCAAGCTATTTTTTCATTTCTATCGAATAATTATATATATATACATTTAATTTCAGTCACATTATTAATATCGTTTCTAAGATTCGAACTGAGTACTTTTAATTTTTGACAGAAAATAAATAAAGCTGCTAAAATATATTTATTTTTATGCCCATAGTTGTGACGCAGATACATTAATTAATTCGGAGATTTAAATATGATAATATTTCCTACCCTTATGGTGTTTATGTACTAGGCGTTCATAAAAATAGAGGAGTATATATTACAAGTGGGGTTGAAGCTATGTCAGTCATTAGGGGATCGCTATGGTGTGGGTCTGTTGCGGAAGTACGGCTAGTTGCACCGCTGTGGGGTTTGACTCTTGTTAATATTAGCATTATTTGAAGGTAAAGAGTTATAACTTTTAAATTTAGACAAATTGAACACAATTGTTATCTTTTTCTTTAAAAAATGTAAATTTAACACAGTCTTTTAAATAATTATACTAGAAATAATTTGAAAGAGTTAGAAACGTTCAAATTAAACTTTATTCACGTTTAATAAAAATAAAATCAGAATAAAAGTTACGTCAAATGTTTCGAATATTTTGCAATGATATACATATTGAAGGAGATTTTTTCATTTTGTTTTCAATCTTATTTAATAATATGAAAATCATACCCTCCCAAAAATATAATATATTAATAAAAGATAGGTAGCCAGCACGCAATGGAGTAGACTGAAGCCAACACTTACAGGAGGATTTTTTATATCTATATTTGTGCAAGGAATGCTATATAATAGGATACTATACATAAATATACATATATAATATAAACGCACCTGCAAGCTGGGCGGGCAGTGGTCCAGCAACTCCAGCATATGCTGTATATTCTGTGCGTCCTGGATAACGAAGTTCAGCTCCATGTCGAACTCGCCTCCCACCAGCTGAAACAACAGATTACAATTAATTCAATAATAATTTTAATAATTAACAAATATTATGACAATCGAGTATAAATCATTATTGCAAAATATCACACAGAATTATTTATTAATTTTTATGTTATCAAAAAAAAAACTGAAATGCGATGCAAAAGAACAAACAAGATACAGCTTGTTTAAACAATAGGTAATGATAAAAACAAAGTCAAAACACGACAGTGCAGTGCAGTGCAGTCGGTGCAGTCGGTGCAAACGCTGTTTTGTATCAGCGAAGCCTGATTCTGACAGGACAACAAAAAAGAAATACAAAATTTACTCGAGTTGTATATAGTTGTATACTTTTAGTGAATAATACAATATTTCGATTATTTGCATTGTTGTGAAAATAAGACAATTTTTAAAAATTCAATAAGAATGAATGATTTTTTCCCTGAGATATCTCTCTGTAAATTATTTATATATTTAACTCTAATAATGTTTCTCTAAAACTCTAAAAATTATACTTTATGAGTTGATATCGTAAAATTTAAAATTTATCTTTGACAATGCCGCTAGTCTTGTTTCAGCTTGATTTATTAAAAATCAATTCTTTAATAAAAAGAAGTAAGGAATAAGTTTTTTTTTTCACTATCATGTTCTTGCCATTGAGCGTACAAGCCCCATTTCTACTCTATTGAACGAATATTTTCCTACGCAGTGAAATATTGGCTATATTGAAAAGCTGGCTACACAATAGGGAGTTGTCCCCGTCGTGTTCAACGGACATTCAATTTGCACGATCGGTCAATCTCTGTATAGCCTCTGCGCGCCTTGTACCTAACCCCTTTGTATTCGTCAACAATGGCGTCAGTGAAAGACAAAAAAGAAGCAGGTCCCACCCAGCTCAGACACTACTTAGACATCATACAAAAAGAGCTTTTATAATCGAGCTTCACACACAACGTGGTATGCAATAAACGCGATCAAACACGTGTTTAACTAGTTTTATATCAATAAAACTTTATTTTACCAGGAGAGTATGAATTCGTAAGCGGTCGTCGAACGGAGGCTTCCCATCTATTATGGGCGTGGTGTAACGCTTTGTTTGTCTAGCAACCCCATAAGCGTGGCCTATGTGAACAATGGATGTTTTACCCCTATGGTGTTGATGTACTAGGCGAATATAAAATAAAAGAGGTAAAACCATGGCACGGGGTCAAACGTCATTTACTTGCTTAATATGCCCCCCACGTAATTTAAACTTTTTTACCGAATCGAATAAAATTTATTTGTTTATCTAGTAATTTATTATTTTGATATTAATCTTATTAAGGAATATAGAAATCTTTTTAGTTAACAGCTAAAATTAACTAAATATTTTTTTCATATATATAATATTATTACCCATAACATTAATAATAAATTAATTTGAATACAAACAGATAAATTAATAAAATAACTAAAAAAATACTAAACCAAACAGCAATAACCTGAGAGAAATTAATAAAAAAAATATGAAATCTAATAAAACAAACGGTTTTAATAGCAAATTATTTAGTAACATTTGTATTTTGATCGAAATCGTTATTATATAGTTAACTTCGATAAAATTCTGCTAAGAATATGGAGCTCGTGAAGATTCTGGATATTAAAAATTGTTTATAGCAAAAAAAAAGCGATAAAAATTACCCAAGCGTTAAAAAATAATCGCTTCGTCTGAATACGTCACCACCGCTGTCACTTACTCAAACCTGATTACACTGGTAACGGAGGCGCGTCCGGTAACTCGATTGCACCCCGCCCGGTTATTATTGCCGGCGGCTCTATCCGTCTCGATCCGGTTATAACCCTTAATAATAAGGTCCAGAGACGCCCGGTTCACCTCAACTTTATTAAGCCATAGGTATAATAAAGACCCTTTCACTTAAAAACTAGTGTCATTTAAAATTTATTATCGATATTAAATCAATATTTTATTAGTGTCATTAATTTATATTAAATGTAATGTAATTACTTATCTGAGGAAAACATTTCCAAATCATTCAGGAACACTGACCCCTACTTTTACTTAATAACAATTTTGTTTTTTATAGTATTAAAAACTACGTATTACGTACACGACTTAAAACCCGGCAAACGTTCTTGTTATGAAAAATATTTCCTAACTTTATTTATAATCTTTGAAAATAGAATATCTAGTATCGATATAATGTTGTTACCAGGCGCCATTTTGGACCATGTGAAAAATACCAGGGCTGCAAGACAGTGGTAGAAGTAGGCTGCTTCGCATTATAATTCGCAGTGTAATTACGGAGAGAGGCTCGCCCGCTGGGGAAATGTCCCGCGATCGTATTAAATTGTGACGACGTCACGTATCTCCTCCGCTTTATGGTGGCTCGTTGCCTCATTTTCTATGCAACGAGAGTAATAACTGAAGAAAAAGTGCACAATTCTAAGGCACACACTGCATTCCTATTACGCTTACATAGTATCACAAACATTACTTTAAGTACGATACCTGAGAAAAATTAGGAACTATATAATTATTTAATACGTATACCTATCATACTTTCCGTTCCGTATAAGAGCAACTAAAAAAAATTATGTCTGACTAATATAATAATTATATTAAACCTAAAATAAAATGAGAAAAAATTTTGCTCAAACTTTAAATTTTATATCCCTTCTAAGATTCGAGGCAATGACATAAATAGGCGATCCTTAGAAAATATCGGTAAGCGTTGTGAAAGCTATTTGAGCGAAAAAGGCGTTGTCACACGCACATTAGTTTTGGATGGTGCGACGAGATAAAGTGGTCGTAAAATCAGACACAGACACGCCACGCTAACGGATCGTGTAGTGCAAAACTTTTACGATACGATTTTTCAAACTGAAACCTTTTAACCTGTCGGAGTGTTTTCTGTACATTATATTTTATAACCTATATCGGTAGAATCACCAAGTTTGAGATACAAAAATACGAGAATAAAAAAAATTAAGTTTGAGTTTCTTTACGTTTTATAAAAATTTAAAGCGCTTTTATGAATTGTTTATTTTTATAAATTTGTTAAACTGGATTGCCTACAATGGACATCAACTTACAATGGGGATTGTGAGTTTATTTATGTGCCCTTTTTTATAAGTCCCGGCTCAATAACACGTTCTCCTAACATTTATAATTCTTCATCAGTCATGATATCCTAGTACCACGATTAGAAATATTCTTTGTTGTATTTCATTTCAATCAATCTCATTTCTTTCTTATTCATAAAGTTTTTTCGCTGCATTCTCAGCAAGAGAAGGAAAAAAAACTTGTCAAACCTTGGTCGCGAAATAGTTAAAATATTTTAAAAATAGAAGTTTGAAAAGGGTTAAAATAGAATCATTTCTACCAGGACACCAGAAATCTACAGCAGTTACCCTAGGCTATCGCGCGAGAATCGAGTTCCCGCGGGAGTTCAGTGTTTCACACGGTTATCAGGCGCACAAGACGATGCAGGAGGTTTGGTTTCGTTCTACATTAAAGATTTCATGGATGCAATTTTGCGAATGGCACCAAAAATATGTATTCAAAACATAATTACTGTGAACCTTTAAATTAAATCCGAGAAGAGATTATTTTGCGAATCTCGTTATATTGAAAAATTTGCGAAAAACTAACAGGGTCCAAAATATGCAATAAAAGTACCAGGGATACATAAAATGCAGAGGGTATCAGTTCGCAACTCGGATGCTGTGGCGCCCTGCGGTTGGGGTGCAAACATCGCAAAGCGAAGGGTGCGCCATTTATCCCGAGCCGCACTGTCGGAACGTCTCGTTAAATATTTGCTTAGGCCATAAGTCTTACGGGCGATTGAGCGCTCGCTCGGTTAAATTATTTGAATCATTTATTAAGATAAGATCTGTAATTAATGAAATGACTTCATGGAAATTTGATCCAAATTGTTTTGTTGTTATTTTAGGTCGTAAAAGAATTTATATAAAAAATATGTAGCAGAACAATTGCAGGTAATCTGAAATATTATATATCATATGAATATAAAATAATTGATCATATGAATTTAAAGTCAGTACAGCTATGGGATGGTATAAGTTATGTATATGGGCTCGTTATAAAACCGGGGGTAAAAGCGGCCCTCAGGCGTAGTGTGTTAACTACGGTCACCGCGGCTCATTACGAAAGTGCTACCGAGCCCCCGCCCCCCCCCCCCTCCCATCGCAACACATTCTATTTCTCCAACTTTTCTCGAATCTTAAAAGCATTGTTTACAAAAAGGTACGGAACAAAAGAAACAAACATCCATCTCATGCAATTTTGATAAATAAAAATAAACTCTGAGGATCATAATACATTTTGAAAGTACAAGGTTTGTTTCATTCTGATATTTTTTTTAAAAATAAATATACGATAAGTTTGTAATCTAAATAAATTTCTGATAGGTATTAATTTAATCAGCGAACTGCATATTTAACAGAGACATCAACAGGCGGCTGCTCATTGAAATTCTCCAGACGTGTTGCCGGGAACAGGTTTAGGCGAACAACTCTATGTAGTTTCCAGAGTAATTAGGATTCTTAACAAGTTCGCCTTTAGCATGAAATCATTAAATATTAATTCAACGTAAACTCGCAAGCCGTATAATTTACATAAGACAATTTTAGTTTGCACTCGTCTGAAAAATATTATTAGATATCGCCATTATTAGATATCGCTTAAACACGCTGCATGGAGCCTTAAAAGGTTTTAAACAGTATACGAGTATGTAGTTGAAATCATGCATTGATGTATGACAATAACCTTATCACAAAATATTTTTTTATTGAATTTTTGATTTCCAGGAGTAAGAACCACTTTAAACTTTATTAAAAGGATTATTATTTTAATTTATTAATGTTGAGTATCGGTGAAAAATTAACAATATAATCGTTTATATATATTTTTATTAGATCTAAGTATATTAACGTACTCAGGAGTAAACAATAGTAATAGGCGTATTCAGTCTACGTATTGATTGTCAATGACAGTGATTTGTGACATATCTAATATCTTTTTAGAATCTAATATTACAGTCCCCACAGAATGTATTAGATAGTGCTTTTATAGTGAATTTCTTTTTATCTACCTTTATTTAAAGTTCGATTGCTTTTACGTGAAATTGCAACGTAATTCTCTACAATATAGTTACTTTCCTTGGATATATAACTTATTATTTGTATTCAAAATAATATTTTCCCGGTAGCCAATCCTCATTTAGCTGTATTATTATTATTATTCACATTAAGATAACATTCACTAGTCTATATTATTAACTGAATCCAAATCCCAAATTCTACATATTTGTCATGTAATATTATACTTCCATACTGACATTATTCTACGTTTTCCTTTTATAAGATAATAGAATATTAAATATGACAAAGCAAAAATTGAAGAGCTTATTGCAACTTATCCAACCTCATTATAAAGGTCGGAGTAAAAGCGAACCCTTCAGCGCAAAGTGCCACTCGGGTCATTGTGGCCCATAAAAGCGCTCCACGGGTTATACTCGTTAACGTTTTGACGCCGTAATATTGTCATTGTGTTTAAAAACGCCTCTAGTAAGCAACAGAAATATTTGAAATTCAAAGGAGCACCCAGTGTGGATATGCAGAAGGGAAGCAGAAGCTCTATTATGTATCTGGGTCATTTTGTACCGACATGTTAATTGTGCGGTTTCTTTTTCCTTTACTACCAACCTGTTCAATTTTAATTTAAACTGACCCGTATTATCGGCGGTGTTGTGTTTTTATTAGTTTTTATTTTGTCTTAATTTTTCCACTATGCCTTTATGAAGTAAGTTGCTAGTTATATTAGTTATAACTTCGGAATTTTATATTACTCACATATTGTTGTTCGACTATGGACTAGTGCTCCATAAACACCCAGGAGCTATAAAAACTTGCTCAAATCATTGGTCCCGTAGCGTAACGCCATTGGTTGAGAATAATATAGGGGATACACCCCTCATGGACAGTTCGTTCGTGAAACTACTGTTCTTATTTTATGCTGTCCTGGTATTACAATAATGAAAATAGTTATGTTTTGATAGAATAATAGTTTCAAAACTTGGTTTGTTGTTTTTTTTATTTTGGATACGTTTCTAATGCATCAGAATGTTCAGAATGTTCTAATGTTCAGAATGGTAAGAAATACAAATCTTGTAAAAAATAATCTTGTCAAACTTGTTAGTCGAAACGTAATGACCTAATCTATAATCAAAATAACCTTAAGTCTAAAGTTAGCGAATTATTTAAAATTATTATTTGTGCTAAGTTTGAGTCTTAAAAATGTAATATGGATCAGGTTAGGTCTTAGGGAAACGCAAGAGAAGTTTACTTATAATATCTACATAATTCACTTTCGAACTTTTTTAAAAAGGTGTTTAAAAAATCGGTCCTAAATGAGAAAAAAAAATAACTTGTATCGGAAATATTTCCTTTAGTTCCATTGATATAATTGCAATAATAATTCGTTCCAATTGCAATAATAATTCGTTACAATTTCCTATAACTATTAATAGGAAATTGTTATTGTTATTATGCTTTATATGTTAGCTATCAAATTAAGGTACAATACGTTGATAATGGATGAACAGACAACTATTATTACAGCTAAATTGCACATATGGTAATTATATCGCTGACTCATCGACCTCAAGATGACACCCAAAGCAATGGAATTGCATTAATTATTATGGAGGATTAATATGAAAATGCGAACGATATTTAAATATTGACTTTCTCATTTGCGTAAGCGAGTACACAAAATAGCATGTTAAAAGAGTCAATATGCATTTTAAAAACCGTGACGTCACAATTATTAATATTTGTACTCATGGAACCAGTACATAGTCCAAATGATCCAGCAAATATTTCTTCATAAATTACTTCTTAACTCTTTTTTTAAACCACAATATTGTATCCTTATATTCTCTTGATAGTCTCCGGGCTATAACAATTATTTCATAACACAGTATTACAATTGCAAGACTTAATGTTAAATCGTTTCTCAGAATATCGCCATAGTAATTCTTTAATTAAAAGTTAATTATTTAAACAATTTTAATTTATAATTTAGTTTATAAGAATGAATTTTCAATTTAATTAGCAATACAATGACAGTATAAAATTCAAAACAGGAAATCAATTTCAGGAAAGCAAAAATTATTAACCCGAATACGGTAATGAGAAATGAGATCCGTAAATAGTTTTATTATTAATTCCAGTTCGTCTTCACGCCAATATATACAAAAGAAAATAATAGATAATATTATAGGATAGATAACATTAGTTAAATATCAAAATATTTTTAAAAATAATAAAATAATTTATTATTTAAATATAAAACAATTTGCTAGCGAGAATGTATTTTAAAAACGTTAGCTAAATTTCAAACGTTTGCAATTTTTAAATTCATTTTACGAAATAGGTGAAATGGGGAAGCTACAAATGTACCGGTTCCACTTCACAAACTGAATCATAAGGCATCAAGTCATGAGAAAGTAGGAAGCGAGGGAGGGTGAGAGGAGTGGGGGTTAGGGTGTTAGGGGGTCCGCTAATGCGTGATATTGCGACACTCGTATCGCAATGTTATACAGCAAAATTGCGACACATGCATTGAGTGCAGCCATAATTCGCATGTTTGCCATTCTCCTGCGATCTCAAACGTTCAAAAAGTTAAATCGAGACGTGACTTCGAAAGCGCCGAGTGTTCCATTATATTATACTCGTTACCTATTTCATAGGTTTTTAAATATTCATATTATTATTTGTTCTGATATAATACTTTATAAATAATTTCTATTAACTTGTGATATACGTATCTATTAATAAAATAAATTTAGAAAATATCCATTAGAAATATCGCTTTTAATAATAATAACAAAAACACAGAGTAAAGAATAAGTAAACAGACGACAGAAATAATAATCATTTCATATCAAAGACAGAACTATAATTGGTAGTGAAGTGAACGCTACAAGGAGCAATCTCATGAATAAATATATTGCATTATAGCAGACGACTGTACTTACAAGCTACCACTGTGATTTCTTCAGAATTTTATATTAAAAGTATACTGGTATATTGAACTGTAAGTTATACCCTTAACCTAATTCGATTATATTTTACAACAAAATTACTATAGTTTGAGTTTTTTTGGAAGACATTTAAAAAGTGTTAATTATTTTTCTAACAAAACACAATGAAAAGTTTAAAGTTGTGTATGGGTTAATATATATAAATATATTTTATATTATCGTATAGAACTTAAAGAGGGTAAGAGAAATTAATATATTTACATTTGGGACAATAAAATTTACTTATTTGCCTTTTCTATTGTTATAAAATAATTTAATTTTATATGCTCAACATATTGTCGCAGGCATCAAATGTTCAATAATTCAGGCTTTAAAAAAAGAAATTATGCAACACGATTATTTATTTCAGTTAAATGATAATAAATATAATTTGCTACATGTTAATTTATTATCTTTATAAAAAATTATTGTAATTCTGAAAAAATATAGTGTGTCGAAGAAACTACTCTGTACTGAGATGTCGTATGATAGAGGAGCGTGGATATATTGCACTAACCGCAAATAGAGATACGGTTTAAGATAAAATAGAGATAAGGGCAGGTGAAAGTCCTTAATTTGATGTAAAACATCCGAGAATGTTATCGTTCGTACTTCTTTGAAGATTTCTTTAAAGTTTAAGTTATTTTAAAACTTTCACTAGATATTAGAGGGCTAGTTTACTATCAGACAAATTTATTAACACTTGTGTTTTTACCACATTCATATATTTACTAAACAATCAAGCTAAATGAAACAAAACCAAAATAAATAAAACAAAATATAACATATTGGAAATTATTAATTGTTACCTTCAAAAATAGACCATTAAGTTTAACATAGAGTGATTTAATTAAAATTCAATTTCACAATACAATAACGGTTTGAAACGAAACAAAAGCCAGTATATACAAAACAGAAATAACGCTAATTTGGGCTTCATTACGTGTGTAGCTGCAATAACATTTTTATAACAAGTTATGCACTAAAATATATATTACATATATTTTATAAGCTTACATTGAGGTCAACCAATTTTTGAAGTGGAAGAGTCTAATGTATTTGACTGCAACTATTATGGCTGCGTTACGTTTTCGTTTCGTTTCGTACATCGAGTGAGAGAGGCATAATATTAATACATTTATCCCAGTCTATCTTTTACTTTTCTGTATATCTCTCAGTTTCGCAAGGACAACTGCAGTTACTTACATATTTCAATCGTCAATGGTAAGCACTTATTATCATAATCGATGTTTTCCTTTGTCATCAGATTTAATTTAAAAAAAAAGTGGCGATAACTTTTTTTCTTATAATTAAAACTTAGTACATACAATAACCCAGACTACACTTACAAAATAAAAACATTCACTTCAACAACTTTTTAAAACATCTAACAATCATTGAGAAGTTTAGTGAAATAGTTCTAAGTGATGTTATAAATTAAAAAAATATATATTTACCGAACGTGTTTTATTTTAAGAATGTATTAATAATCCAAGGCTGATAAATTAAGACGAAAAAGTTTTTAATAAAATACATCGAATTTTATTTATAATTGTTAAAAAAAATTGTGTTACTAATTATAATATGTAGTATTTTAAGAACAATCTATGATTTTTAGAAGTTATTTGATAATATTACATAAAGCATGAAGCATAAAGTTGTACACCAGCAGTTGAGGGGTCGGACCTGTTATATCAACAAGTAGCAATAACGGCCATATGAATAAAAAGTCACCAGACTAATGGACTGACTTTAGTGCGGGTCGAATGGCCGACCAACGTTTTATTATGTAATGGCTGATCTCCATATTCCATTGAAAACATATATAAAGTTAGTTAGGTTATAGTAAACGATTAAGATCATATGAATGATATAAAAATGAATAAAATATATACTTCTAGAATGTTATTTGTGTAAATAATATAACATCTATTTCTGAGATCCCAGATATTACATTAAAGCACAATTGACAAGATAACAGAGCCCGATTTATATCTGACCTCAAAACCTTCCCTCCTTTATAATTACGCCTACATATCCCTCGACGAACAACCACGAATTCCTTTGACGAAAGGCATCATTTTGTCAGAATATTCTTGTTTACGAGAAAAAAAGGGACTTCCGAAGAAGGATATCCGCCGTTTCCCCGGGGTTTTGTAATTAAACGATTTTCTACTCCTTTTTGAACGGTTGTAATTCCGAATGCGGAATTTAAAATGCTGTACTTGAAATTTCAAAGTAACTTTCCGATTAAGCGATTCTAATGGTCGCGGGGAATTTATTCGTTTATTTAAATTTTTTGATACATGTTTAACAAAGTATATTGATAGCATATAAGGCATAATGAAGTCAATGAACATTATTAAAAATGCATGAATACATAGCCGATGTATATTAAAATATAATTTATCGGAGGCAGAATTGGCGATAACAATAAAATTAACAAACAATTAATAAATCAGAGAGCAAATTCCTAATAGTAAATCAGGATACAGACCCTAATCATAAGCAGTGAGAAAGTGGGCTCGTAAGCGGTTGGGATTTATTGAACAAAGGGACAGGACCCGGCGCCGGCTCGACAGATATTATGAGCCGTTTATTATTAACGGTAATACAGTATTCGTCGTGGATAAAGGTCCCTTTTTTGAAGCCTCACCATTTAACCCTATTGTACACAAACAGCGAATTTAATATCAAAATTACTATTTTTATTAACAAATTCCTTAGCCCTCTCTTTATAGCGTTATTGGAATTCGTAAACCGCAGCCTAGTACCAGGCTAACATAAACGTATAAAGGCCAATTGTTAGGAGCAGGGTGGTTCCAACAATGGCGTTAAATCGCGCCAAGAGAATTAGTCCGAGAGGCCGCACGTCCCAACCACTTTGTTGCAATTTGCGACAATTTACCGCCACTATTTCTAAGCTATTCAAATAGTCCCCGGGGTAATGTGTATACATCCAAGTTCATGTAACTTCATAATTTGCTTAACAGAGATGATCGTTCTTACGGAATGAAATTCGACCAACATTATACGTATTTGACTTTAGCTGAAACAACATGTAAACTCAAACTCAAATCAATATCAATCACCTTTGAACATAGGTTCAATAATATTTCTATTAAAATATAATCAACGCCAAGTTCTCTAATATAACTTAAGGTTTATTAAGCTGAGGGCGGCGCCTGTCAATTACCCGAACGTTAATTGTATATCCTTCAAGTATAAAAGACCGCTTGTTTCGAAGATAACGAGCTGCTGTCAGCTTCTTCAATGGAATCTCTGCTTTTAACAGATTTATGACAATTAATCTAGAGATTCGGAATACCATAAAATATGTCGTATGTTAGATAGATAGATAGTAAAGGTATAATAAATTTCTTCTGAGAAAATAATAAGAACACAGGTCTGGCATTCCTTGATAATTACCAGGGGATCATACGTATTATGGCAAGTCATCATAAGTATTCCCTTTTTCTTTAACTAGATATGTGTCATATTATTGAGACTCGTGGGCGTTACCGTGACGTTCCAAAGTAATAAACTTATCAAATAAGAAATATATACCATCTCACATTTTCGATAGGTGTTTTAGAAACTTTGACGTCACAATGCTCATCATTATTGATACTCATGGGACTACTACACAGTCCGAATGATCCAGCAAATACTCCTTCATAAATTATAACTTGACTATGTTTTTAAGCCACAATATTGTATCCTTATATTCGCTTGACCGTCGCCGTAACCATCATTTTATAATATCAAGTTATCGCAGTGTTAAAATTGCAAGGCTTAATATTAAATTGGTTGTCAAAATATCACCATCGTAATCCTTCAATTGCTGTTAATTATTTAATTAAGCATCTAATTTAGTTTGTAAAATTACAATGATTTAAAAGTAAAATGAAGTTGTAAAACATGTAATTAATTTCATAATTTACAAAGTAAAATTATGAACTACGAAGAAAATAATTAATGATTCCAGTTCCTCTTCACACCTATGTGTATAAAACAAACTCTTTTGTTCATTAAAGAATACAATTTAGTATCAAGTTATTTTCTACATTATAACAACACATCGATGCCATACAACTTATTATCAAGTCGATAAAATTTAGAATTAGCAAGGGAAATCTATTTTTATTTTACACTTTGTCAAACATTTGCAGAAAATATCAGATTCGTGTTCAAAACAACATTAATGACGTTATACCACAATAGAAAAATAAAATACATCATAAATTAATTATATTTATGAAAATTTTATAATTAAGTTGTAAATTCTAATGACCAAGCAATTAGCGGAAGCAGACATTTTTTTACACTAGCAGTATACTCTTCTTAAAATTCACGACTGGAAGAGCAGTGCGGCCACTTAGACGCATCCTTCGACGAGAGCATTTAAAACGTCTGCCGCAAACTCCTTCTCCGTAGCGAAAATATTTACACATTTCTCATAAAATATTATTTTATAATATTGGTCGAAAAGCAGATAACATTTATACAAAAAAAAATTAGGCACTGTATGAATATCAGACATTACTAAATGTACATACCTTAATAATTTCATTAGCATGACGATATACGGATGAGTGTTCGCTGTGTTAATAGAAACTACATATCTTTTCGAGTAACCACTTATTACGGCCCTCCTATTAGAGATGCAGCAATTATTATATATATATAACTGTAGGTACTACATAAAGCTTTAATTTTTGAATGTTTTCCATATGTTAGATACATTTTCTAAGAGTAGAACCTACGACCTCGACCATACCGACGTATAATCTAAAATAATAATATTATTTTAAATAATATCCGGGACAAAACTGTTCACAAAATGGATATTTTCTTTTATGAGCAATTAAAATTTATTATATACTGGCTGTCGTCAGCGAATTAATCTGACCCTTCCTTATCCATTCAATTTATAAGTTTTCTTTTTGCTAATGAACTTTAAACGAATTCATAATTTCTAAGTTTTGGTCATGTTATAGCTGAAATAATGTTTCTCCGTGGAAACTTGAAAATGTTGACACTCCAAACATCATCAAAATCCGTCAAGTAGTTTTTTTGTCACAATTAAAGCTCAGAACAATAATATATAACCATATCAAAATTCTTTAAAACTTATTCAGCAGTTTTATTGTGATGATGGAACAAACACATAAACCGACAGACTAATAGAAGAAAACGAATATTTTATGTTCTATATCACAAACTAAACCTGTAGCAATTAATTATATATATTTTAGATTAGTAATTCTTAGATTAGTACGTGATATAGAATTTGTGCCTTATTTTGCCTTTGGAACCTTTTTATTGTAACTATAAACTATAAATCTCTAAACAAACTAGGTTTTTATTTTGAATATACGCTATCAGAACTGAATTTATTATTTATTTTACTGAACAAAGCTTTACTATATATTTTAATCTAGTATGACCAGGGTAGCAGTAACAAGAGGAAGTGTGTGGTCGACGTTGCAATATTGATGCGGTGAGCGAGGACCGCCCGCGGCGGAAGGACATCGATCAACATTCCGCGCCACTACAGGTACATAATGCTACGGTCACTTTGGTACGTTAACATTGTTTTTATTTTACTATTTTGTACTTTATATCTTACAGTTAGCATATAAAATTTTGATTATAAAAAAATCGTAAAACAGTAACCGTTTAAAAGACCTTTATTGATATGATTGAGCTCAGCTAATAAAAAAAAAAAAAGAAAATTGTAACAATTCATTCATAAATAGGGAAAAAGCAGGTCCCATTTAAAACAGATTTCGTACAAAGGCCTTTTATGAAAAATTTTAAATACAGATCAATTAAATATAACAAGTCTTCCATGGATTTATCGACTAGTTAAGACAATTAAATGAATAAAGAAAACTTATTTTTTAAATCAAATGTTAGTAATTAATCTACACCTTAAATGCATTAAAACATTTCCTTCGTGGCCAGGTATTATTAAACACGCGAACAAAGAGCATTGTAAATTGTGACTTACTACCCAATATCGCCACAATGGAGGAGATATATTTCAACGAGAATAATGCGAGGAATAGTTTGAATCGATAAAATCTAAGTAATATCGTACTATTTTATAACTAATGTGACATCTAGTTTGTCTTCTTCTGGGGAAATTAAAAAGCGCGTCGGCATTACTGCCTCAACTTAAACGTACCAGCTCAACAACTTTCTCTTAAACGTTCTTCTTTATTCATCGGAAACCTCGTACTCCAAACCCAGAGACAACTTTAATGCCAATCACTAGTTTTCATATGTTTTGTTTTCTACGAAAGATGTGATGTTCTACGTATCACCAACATCCAACGTTATAGATTTAAGATATATAAAAAATACGGCTTCTTTACTCTGCACACCTGCAAAGGATTATTTTACACAATATAGCGCATGATCAAATCGAGATTACGAAAACAGATTAGAACGCTCGTTACTAAGCTTTGTGAACTGTTGCAAACGTGATGTAAAGAGCCTTTTCATCAAAACCGACGGTCCAGAGTTGTATGAGTTACTGACCGCAATGACGCTACTAACTGGATTCAGAAATGAAGCGTCACGACGAGGCCTGGCTGAACGTTTTAAAACAAAAAAGACAGATGAAATTGTATATTATATTAGTTCCTTTGGACTTGATCATCATATGCTTATATCGTGGTAGAATTTGTGGTGCCATCAGCTTGATATATCTAGAAGAGAAGATGTAACGTCTCCAACTAATCAATAATCCATTCTACAAGCTGCATGCATCGGTGCTATCATTTGTAAAGATGTTTAATATCATAATGATTATAACTGATACATATACATATATTTAATAAGGTTTAATGTCATTAATTATGCAACAGTGACCTGGATCGGTAGTCTCGAGATAAACGGAATCTTAAGAGTAAATGAATACCATTTAATTCTAGTTGCCTTGCTGTCAGTCATGAAAGGCGAAATTATCATCAAATTAACGATAAATCTTCTACATTAAAAGTAAATACGTATTCTGTATCAAATCAAAAAAAAAAAAAAAAAAATCAAATCAAAAAACTTTATTTGGATATCACATAAATCAAGATGAAACATAAAAATACATTGTAATAGAGGAAACAAAAAATAAAATAAAATTAATAAAATATCAACTATAGACTGTGACATCCAAAACGGTTGACCACTCAGCATTTACTGGAGTATATTTATCCAGCGCTGGTTTTCAGTGGCCGCCGTGCCGTGACATAGCCAACACTAGTGACAGTTAAATATAAAATAACCAACAATAAACAAAATAAAATACAATTATTTATATTAGACTTCTTTAATTTCACAGTGTTATGAACCTAATTGATGATAATAATAATAATACACTGCTTAACTGTAATAGAATAATATTAATAACAAAAATAATTATAGCAATAATAATAGGTGAGTAGCGCTTTATAAATAGGTTCGCAAGTATAGGGTAAGGTGAGTAATTTATATTGTTATTTATATTTTTAGACTTTGTAATTATAATTGTTAAATAAGATATATACGTTATATTTATAATTTTATTAGTAATATAATAACAAGATACAATAACTGCTTACTGCTTTTGTATGTGGAGCAGATGTTTTTTATATTTAGTTTTAAATGCCATCTCCGATTTTAGTATGCGCAATGGAGGAGGAAGATTGTTCCAGCAGCTGGAGGCAGCATATTTAAAACTACCACGGAATGCAGCAGTTTTGTGCAAAGGAATGCACAGCATGTTAGTAGCAGCTCTTGTTTTGTGGATCGGATTGTAATCACTCAACCATTTCAACTTATTGTACAAGTATATTGGTATCCTATATTTAATTACCCCAAAAAGCAGACATGCTAGATGTAATTGTCTTCTATAGTCCATTTTAAGCATATTTGCAGAATTAAGATAGGAAGTAACATGCGTTCGCGGCGGGATATTAAAACAAAACCTAGCACATGCGTTTTGAACACGTTGGATGAGAGTCTTACTACTCGCAAGCAACCTCGGTCCTATAACAGTGTCAGCGTAATTGAGTTTAGAGAGTACAATCGCCTCACAAAATCTAATTCGTACTTCAGTGGTTAGGTATTTTCGTATACGATATAATAGTTTAAGTCGATAAAAACAATTGCGAACACAATTAATGACGTGTTTTTCAAATCGTAAATGCTCATCTATTATTATACCTAAATTTCGTGCTTCTGAAACACGTTCGATTTGCGAATCATTTATAAATATATTAGGAAGCCTTGATGATATATTTTTCATCTGCATATTATTGCCAATAATTAAAAATTTTGTTTTATTAGGGTTCAGCATTAAATTATTGGACTGTGACCATATGTGTATGCTACTTAAATCCTCATTAATGTTATTAACGGCTAAGGCAATGTCATTAGGTTTACAGGAAATATATAATTGTATATCGTCAGCGTAAATATGATAATTGCAAAATTTTATGGAATTAATTATGTCTGCACAATACAGGGAAAAAAGAATAGGGCCCAAGATGGAGCCTTGTGGCACTCCTCTCGTAACATTTTTACGTTCAGACGTGGACTTCGACCCATCCTCATTAGTAATTTCTACTGTTTGAGTTCTGTTGGTAAGATAACTTTGAAACCAACTGATGCTTCGGGAACTAAAATTATAGAAATGTAATTTTGCAAGGAGTAGTGGTATGTCAATTGAGTCAAAAGCGCGGGTAAAATCTAATAAGACAAGGATTGTGATCTTGCTCTCATCTTGGGCACTCAAAATATCGTCTACAACATTTGTCAGCGCCGTTGTAGTGCTTCTTCTTTTTCTAAACCCTGACTGTAGACAAGGCAGAATATTATTATTTTCAACGAAATCTGACATCTGGTCATAGACAATTTTTTCCAAAACCTTAGAAAGGCAAGGCAAAATACTGATGGGGCGTAAGTCGCTTATTGTTTCTGGGTCATTCTTTTTTGGTATAGGTCTGACAACTGCATTTTGCCAACAATTAGGAAAAGTACCGGTTGTTATGGAATAGTTTATTATGTTTGTGATTGGTTCTATAATATAATTAAGTGATAATAGTAACATTAACAGAGATATACCATCTGAGCCAACAGCGTTTGACTTGATACTATGTATTTTTCTGGTAACAGTTGTCATGTCAACTGAACGCAGTGTAAAATTACTTACAGGGGACTGGTGCGATTTGAAAAAATGTATAAGAGAAGGAGAAATAGTGACAGAACCCGGAATGTTTAAAAAATGAGAATTGATAGTATCTGGATGGTTTAGGTGACTAACAAGACAAACATCTTTATTTGGCTTGTATGATATATTTTGTTGTAGTTGTTTCCATGTTTTAGGATTACTCAAACTCTTCTTTGTAAAAGTAGAAAAGTAAACGCTTTTTTCTTTATGAAGTGCTGTCTCAACAATAAGTTTTATGTCTTTGTAGTATGTAATGTGTATATCCCTTTTACTACGCTTTGCTCTAATATGCGCCTTATCTCTGATTCTTATCATTTTATTAATGTTGTATGTTATCCAAGGTAGTTTAATATCTTTATAAAAAGCTTTCTTCAGTGGTGCTAATATATCGAACACAGTAAGTAAATAGCCGTTAAATACAGAAACCATATCATTTATATTATGGATTTCTGAGAGCTTGTACCACTCAAATGATTGCAAACTATTCTGAAGTACATGATTATCTATATCGGCATATTGTCTGTAGTATTTGAGCACTTTCTTAAAGTTTACCTTACACGATTTAATTTCAAAGGTAAGAAAGGCATGATTGCTGAGAGCGGGAATGTAATCAATGCTTACGTTATTAATATTGACATCTGCACACACCAAATCGAGAAGCGACTCACTGTAAGTAGTAAAGTGAGTCGGTTTAGTTACAAATTGTTTTAAGTTAATGTACGTCAGAAACTCATGTAACTTGGCGGTGTTATTATTAACGTCTAAATAATTTATATTAAAATCACCAATAAGTAGGAGATGATCATGCTTCGGAAATCCTACGATTGCATCAGTTAACGCTCCAAAGAAGATACTTGGATTTAACCATGGCGGTCTATAAGCTGTCCCTATTATAATTTTTTTCCCTCCAATACTTACATTTAACCACATCTGTTCAACAGTAGCAGTTTCAGGGTGGGTCATGAGACGGATTGAAATACCTCTCCGGATATAAAAACCTACACCACCACCGCGAGAACGTACTTCCTCGGGTCGAGGTTTGTGGCGTAGACGATACCCCGACACATTAGGAGCCCGGCCATCTTCCCCTTTCCTCAGCCAAGTTTCGTTCAATGCCATGATATCTACCTTATGACGATCCATTGCTAATAAAAATTCTTCATGACCTGTTCCCAAAGAGCATGGATTAATAAATCCAATTTTTAACGAGCGTAGTCCTAGCATTTTAGATTGAAGTTAAATCTAACAGTTATAATATACTTATTATTATTGCACATAATGATATCTTTATTAAAATAATATTTTTTTACATTATAAAGTAATGGGTTAATTTTTATATATAATATAAATAACATAATTAATAAGATATGATAAAATATATCTTGTGAATAAAATAAAAAATATATTAAAGTGTGTTTACTACTATATTTTGTTATGGAGCAGCAGGATTTGTACTTTAGGACAAAATTTAGAAACGTACATATGGCAAATATGGAGGTCACAGTTTTACATAATTTAAAGAAAAGTAAAATTAATAAGAAAAAACTGATTATTGAAACAGCAGAACAAAACCAGGTACATTTAAAATAAACAGTAAGATAAAAAATGCATTTATAAATTAATTTAAATATCTTTATAAAGTAATCTAATCGAATTGTGATCGAAAAACCTTTACGATGTCACAGTCCGACCGGATTCGGTAAACGGGAGCATCAGGGGCCCGGCGTGCAAAAATCTTACCACTTTTAGTCCAAACGTACCGCCAGTTTCTAGTTTTACCCTCTTCTCTTGTTTTATATAATAAGCGCCTATTAATTGGTGTAAGATGCTCGTTAATATAGACCTTCCGGGCCTCACCCTCAGTTATACCCGTGGAATCCATATTGCGTCGAACACGAGCCGCTCTTAGAACTTCGTCTCGAATACTCCGACGCGCCAGACGTACTACAATTTTGCGTGGCTTATTTGTTTGTAGTTGCTGTCTTGAACCCAATCGCTCGGTGCTAACAATGTCTCTGTTATCAATTTCGACGCCAATCTTACTTCCAATTAGGTTCACAATATTACTTAGGTTCTCTCCTGATTTTTCTGGAAGGCCGGAGATTTCAATATCGTTGAGGAGAAATGTTTGATCCCTTTCATTTAATTCGGATTTTAAACTTGAAATTAGGTCGAGTGAAGAATTAGACTGAAGCACGTCTTGTTCTTTAAGATTTTCTAAAGCAGATAATCTATCTTCCACCGCACCAATTCGCTTATCGAAATCGGCAACAGTCGTATTAAGATGTGACAATCTATCCCTAAAAGAATTCATTTCCCTGGAAACCGCAGCCATTTCTTGTCTTAACATACGAATTTCATATATAAGAGTTGAGTGTGGATCATTTCTTAATAAATCTTCACCAACAGCTTCCCCCGCCGCCACAGAAGGGCTCTCGTCCGACGGTTTGACTGGAGTACAAAGCTTAGTGTTCTTAATTAATTTACAGTCCTGACATTGCCACTTAGCAGATATGCGAGTATCTGGGCTAATATTCAAACAAGCTCGATGATATCGCAGTAAACATTTTGAACACTTAGCGCCCTCTGTTGCGCTGATAAACTTTCCGCATTGATTGCACTTGTGACCCATTTTAATAGAAGCGTAGAGATGTTAAAAATAGCTAACAGATGGCTCTTTACGCAAACAAGTATTTACTCGTAAATAAAGTTCTCAGGATTAACGATGTTATGGATCCAATTTATTAATTTTTTAACTCACACTTAGCATTCTTATTTTTTTGTCCAGATGTAGCACTAGAATTATAGTCCAACTCAATAAAGTACAATTAAAAGTGATATACGTGGGTAGGTAAACGTAACAGCTGATTGTTAAGCACAACTATAATTGTTAAATTACACTGTACCACATATAAAATAACAAGTACTGTTAACGTGTTGATTGCAATACAGTAAATATTATAGTTTAAAGTTAAAAACGTCTATTTTTGCACTTTAAATTATATTTAAATAATAAATTACACTAATCAAACAACAAAAGCTGTCACTAGCGTTGACTCAGCGCTGTCACACCCATCACATGTCATATTGTGTAACTTAAACATATAATGTTATCTGTTCCCAGGATATATTATATTACAGAATAAGGTCTGAAATTCCGTCGAAAAGTAACAAAACTTAACATACCTCTGTTTATTTTAAAAACGTTGGGATCATTCAATTAATTTAATATTATAAAACCGTATATAACTTTGATAATGAAATCAAATAATATCAGATTTAGTTATGATAGCCTCGGGTGCCAAATGTGTGTTAATATGAGGGTAACTTCCAATCGTTTTATGCGACCCTGGTAACACACTAAATCTTTAAAAAAAATCTCTTCAAACGGAGGTCCTTTTTGATGATGATTTTATTTAATTAAATGTTATTTATTAAATAAAATGTTTTAATTAAGGGAAATACAAATTATTCTGAAAATAAATAATTCTAAGAAAAAAATTAATTACTATAAAAAAATACCACCAAACTATGTAAAACGACCTCAGAAAAATACTTATATTTCTCTGAGGCCGGTTTCTTTATTTTTTTATATGTTATCCGCATTTGTCTTTTAATATAAATATAAAAAAAGTATTTTTTTTCATTAGTTATCCCCTTTGTTTAGGTCACTTGTCTATACATAAATTGCATTTAAATTACAAAAAACGAAAATAACTTAAAATAACACATGTATAAACTTAAACCAACATTTATACTAATCATAATTATTAGTAATGTTCAGGAAGGGACGAACAATAAAGTAGATCTAGAACAAAAGACTCGTAAAAGTCGCAGGCCGGTCTTTACGATGGCTCATAATTACCACTTGATGGATACCCTTCTAAATAAGGGCCGAAATGCCCATTGAAGACTTTTTTAACTGTCATTTCTAAGTTTTTAATTTACCAAGTCGTGTTACAGACCACTGGATTACATAAATTTCACAATGAAAGACTACTCATTACGTTTATATATATATATTGCAAGATGTTATATTATAACTCATTCTGAAATCTTTAATTAAAAAACTATTTAAAAAACAAAGTACGAACATACGTCGAATTAACATTCAATAACCGTAACGTGGCAAATTTTAAAATGTAAAAGGAGTTAATAAAGTTTTCTTTATTACTTATACACAGGGCCAGCGAGTTTAAATTCGGTAAAAGGGAAATCATACAAGCATATATCGTTAAAACAAAACGTACAACTCGATTTCGCCACAAAAGCTCACTCTGTAACATTGCAACTGCACTGCGTCTGATTTGTTAAAAACTCCTACAAACAACTACACTCCTGGTACATTTCGAGGACCCTTTTGGTCCTGCAGGGGAATTTAAAACATTTTTTATACGTAGATAAAAAAAAGTAAAAAATAAAAAAAATTATGATTCTTTTTTCTTTGTTTGTTAATAAAGTACAATACTGAGTCTGCTACTTGCTGTTTATTGGTTGAAGCTCTAAAAGTGAAAAGAGTATAGATATAAATTATTCGTATGTAAAAAAATACTCATGTTAAAAAGGGATGCCATCAATTTGACTGTTCAATTTTAAGGCTGATACCACTACACTTACTTACGTAGGAGAATACGAGTTAATCTTCGATCAACATTTTAGGAAACATGCTCGTTAAACCAATAGGTAGATACAACTACATTACAAAATACAAAATGACAAAAAATACCAGTATGTACTATTTTATGTACAAAATATAAATTACTGAATTATATGAACATAAGTTTTTCAACAATACTTGTGTACATTTCGTTAAAGCTATATATAGATACATTGTATGTTTTAAACTATAACAACGATCTGTCTTCCAATAGTTTATTCTGATAACCTATCATCGAAAATAAATCTTTTGTTAAGTACCATGTTAAGTGAAGTGTTATTTTTTTTGTTTTGTGCACAATATACTATACACTATAGTAATTATTCCACACACATATATAAGTTTGCTGTCCTTCAAAGTTATACGTGTATCTGACAGTGACACAGCTACAAAGTTCAAAACAACAACACAGCATGTCTAACTATGGATTGGACGGTTTCCAAACTCATGTAGGATACAACGTCCAACAACTACCAAGTGACGTAACTCGGTAACTGACACTCGATACTTAGGTCGTGTCTTGCTTTAGACGTTATGGACACTAATTCTTTCTACCCCTATATAACCAATCGCTAGTATAAATATCTAGAAGATATATTATAAATAAACAATAAAGAACAGACACCGAAGATAAATTTTAAGAAGGACATACCAGCATATAGGAACTTAGCGTAAGGAACGTAAACGATTTAAGTTAATAATTAATAATAAAAAAAACTCAAATTATACCTCAAACCTTGTAGTATCTTTAACATCTTACTTCGATATATTAGTCTACAAACATCAGACACCTATATTTGTAGCAAAGTGGACGACTCAACATAGTAGTAAGATAACTTCGGTCGAATAATTTAAACTTGCCGTAAGTAATTACAACGAACAAACTTACGATGCTTGAAATATCGAACGTGTTTGTCGAGTCTTGATGACACGCGAGCTATTTACCACCTCGGAAACTCCATTAACGGATCACCGAGACCTCATTGTTTGCTCCGTTATCGGAAATAAATAGTAAATGGTGAGACCTCTTATCTATAACTCACAATTCATCTATGGATGCTCTGGTTCGAATGAAATATTTTTTTTATTTGTCTTTAAATCCTTTTGAACTGTCCTTAATCCTTAAATGCCTTTTGACTGATGTTGGAAAAAAAATTATAATGTATGAAAATATCTCAAATGATAAAAACACTAAAAGGAAAGATAAATATATATATATATATTTTTTTTTTTCAGCATATATATATATATATATATATGCTAAGATAAAAACGCTGAAAAAATCAGTAAAATTTGTGTTTACTAGTCGTAAAATTTTTAAAAGTGTAAGTTATTTTCTTATGTAGTAAAATATCTAGAATAGATGGAGATAGCAAAAATAAATAATAATAATACACTTATGTTACAAGAACAATAGAGTTAAGATGAAATTGTACTGGAGCTAATGAATTGAATCGAATTAGCTTAGTTACCAGGAATGCATGAAGAGACCGCAGCTCACACAGACGGCCCGGGATTAGATAGCATACCCTCTTGACGCGTCTGTGGTTTAATGCCAATACTAGTCAATGCTTTGGGAATGGAATGTAATAGCTTGTGCAGGAATATTCGCATGTATAGCCATTAACTCCGACTTATAATTAATTAATAATGAAACAATATTAATTTTAAAAATATTATAAACCTATCTTAGGCTCAAGTCTCATAAAAATATTTTATAATAAAATATATATAAAACAAAAAATCGGAATTGATTATTACATAAAATCAATTCCGTTCTAATCAATCAAATATAATATTGCACAGTACCAGATATTTCATATTTTATGGCAACATTTGGAAAAGTTCCAGCATTAATAACAACTCATTTTTATTTGAATCCTAACTGTTTGAGGACTTGAACGGTGGGGTAAAAAAAACTACGAAGATCAAATTACTAATAGATAGATAGATAGATATACTTAATTACTTATTACTATTTTTTTATAATAATTACTTATTTTAAGTTACTTTTTATAGTTTTAAAGCAAAAAATGTGTTATTGTTAAAATACCTATATCACAAGAGGCAACGAATACCAGGAGTCCATAAGCGCCGCGAGGTGGTGTTGACAGCCCGTGAATTATACAGTGTCTCCCCTCGTTGCTCCCCTTATGGTAATTTAATTTCACGACATGCTCTACGATCCCCTTATTAACCTACTTAGCTTCTTCAAGTAATTAATAATAAAATATTCCAATGTTTTAAGGTTTTGGTGTTAGAAATCAAAGTTTTTTTTAGTATACTTTTAAATCGTAGAGTAAGTTTAGTTTTTCGAATCAATAATACAACAAAAAATATGTGTTTAATAAATATTTTTATTACAAACAACGTAACTATCCTACTAAATACATGCTATTAATAAAATTGAAAACTTTTAAAATTATAATAAAAACTTGATAATAGCTGTTGTTTACGTCATAACAAAATACTTTCCGTAAGATTAATAAAAAAAGCTAGTTAAAAACAACTTATTACCCTTCAACAACCCTGCTTTAATAAAATCAACGTAAACTCGAAAATATAATTACAAATATCCTATAAAATTGTATAATTAATATGAATAAACATTAAAAACTTTATATAATTTAAAACAAAACAGAGTTGAGAAAATACGTCGAGGCTGTAAGTCAAAAAGCTTAGTCAACAAGTTCTACCTCACAACCGAGTAAGAATGTTAATGAGTAGGCAAACTTTTAAATAATTCTTAAATAATTCGAAGCTAAACGCTCTTTTAATATTTTGATAAGAAAATCACGACCGACATTTTTATTTCGGTATGAATTTTAATGTGGACATCAAAACTTTTTCGGTCAGCCTCGAAATTTTAAGGTTTATTAATTAGAAAGGAATCTAAAGCGGTATTCCGGGGTAGGAGTTATCGAGACAATGGCGCGCCAATTAAACACAACAACAAAAATGGATTTCATAACAACTTTTGTTTTTACGAGATCAATTTTCCTTCTAATGAATAAATTACACGAGCCGATCTTGAACCCACATCTTTTGATAACTTATAAATTAAACTATTGTATTGAAACTAACCTCTTTTAAACATGTATAATACGTAATTGTTTACTTTATTTTGGGAAAGGTAGACTTTGGATATGTACTTGAATCACAAGCATTTATAAAATCATATAGTTATTATTAAGGTTATGCTTTTTTAAAAACCTTGTTATAAACACGAAAAGAATATACAGATATATATACGTAACCTGGACAAAAAACTACACAATATTCTCTTCCATCTCTCCATTCTCTAGCTCGCCCAAAAAGCTACGAGTGACGTCAAAACGAGGACGCCACGACGTCGCGGCGCCCTCGTTCATAATATAGAATACAAAGTAGGGGCCGACGTACGAGTACGAGCGTACTGGAGCTAACAACTTCGACACTTTACATGTACGTGACACAGACGTACATACATGTTAACATATTATATATACATTTAAAATTATACAATAATTTAATTCTATGGTTAATATTCAAAATATTTGTATATATGTACAATTGAAATTCTTCATACAAAATCTTGATTACTTAATAACAATAATAATAGTGTAATAACAGAGTCCAAGTCTCAAAGTAATCCGCGGATCTAAACTTCGCTTAAAACCCTTTGTCTAGAAACTTTAAGCTACATTAAACAGAGTGCTTAAAGTGTTAAATTAATATCTATGAAAATAACTCTCAACTTACATTCTTCTTTGAGAACTAACTTAATATTCACTAGCTTAATTTACTTTTCAATGACTCAAAATCTAACTCGAAGTAAGGATAAACTTTGACATTTTCATGTACGTAACAATCATATTATATTGCCTTGACTGCAAAATTATTGGCAATTTTAAAACCATAATACTGCAATCCGAGAGGACATTAAAGCCAATTATATATGCACAGGTCTAAGCTGAACTAATTAGACTTAAAGAAGGTCTAAACCTCGGTTGAGTTGCAAAGCGACCACATTTCCGCTAACAGGATTAAGCTGACTCAGTCGCGGAGCTTCGAATACTGCGGGGAAATAAATTTTTAATTAAGCCAAAATAAACAATGTTCAATTTAATCTTATGATCTTAATTACTGAATCTATATGTTAGTTATACAAGTATTTTTTTTAAGTCTTATTATAGTGTCTTAAGTACCATTACTCTGTTAATTTTTTTTTGTAGCATAAACGTAAAAAAGATAACAAAAATCTATTTTATCAAGAAAGAAAACAAGCTATTTCCTGCGACATCATAAACACATTTTAACACCTCATTATTTTTATCACATGCATAAAAGACTTGGAAATCTCAGACATATCTTATCCAATTTCGTAAGATATTAGGAAACCATGAAAGCACTACGTAGGTATCTAATTGCTCTATGAACGTACCCTAACCATCGCGACTTTTGAAAAACTTATAAACCAAATTTATATTTCATAATCGATTACTTCGTTGATTCGATTTTAGACTGTAAATTACGAAGTCTTTTGTAAAACATTTTTCTTTATTAACTTTCTACTGAAGTGACTAGCCAAAGTTGCTGACAATGACGAATGATAATTTGAAATTCGGGTACGAAAAGTTTGTTATACGAGCGAATAGGTTGAAGAAAAGGAGCAATGTTTGACAAAATATGTATTTAGTAAAGTAGTCGAAGCGTGGTCAAAAGTTTCCACTTGTTGTATATCATCTTCACAAAATGTCGGCGAAACCTTAGAATTTTCATTAGTTAAAAATAAACAACAATAGTTTTAATAATGTAAGGTAGACACATAATTAACGAATGATTTGTAGTATATAACTAACATAAGTACAACATTCAACTGTTTTATACTTACCAAACAATTACCTGTTATTGTCTATCGTCAATAACATAATAACATGATAAGCATTATCATATATAAAATATTTTAAGCATTAAGATTTTATTTTTTTAATCTAATATAGTAATTATGTCATCAATGGTTTTATATAGATATTTAATAACAAATTACACCAAAATATTGTTATGTAAAAATATTTGTCAAAAACAACAATTTTAATAATAATAGAATAAACAACAAAAGTATGTTGGCCATAATATGCAATCAGACAATGATTGATAGCCAACAAACAACATACTAAACAACAGAAAAAATATATATTCAGTTGGATCAAACTGAAAACTTAAAAAAAACTTTTTTTAGTCTTTTGTGAAATCAGTATTATTACTTTGGTATATTCGTATAAAATATTGTTCTGTATCTTAGCTTCGGAAAGGAGCAATATCTCGCAAGGATGTAGGCAATCCACGAAAATCTATTTACGGTCGCGGATGACACGTTCCGTCAAATTCGTCCGGGATTACGTAAAGATATTTCAATATTGCGATCTTTTTTTGCGGATTGCGGAAAATAACCACGGGTTGAGCCCGTTCGCGTGAATAATACACTGGTTTATAACTCACGAAATTGTCTTGTCATAACCTGACAGATGTATTCGACAATTTAACGAATGTTTGTTGGACGTCAGACATTTTGTCGAATGCAAAAATGATTAAAAGAGCCGAATGACAATAAAGTTAATAGCTCGTATCTGGAATCAATATTTTCGATGGAAATAAATTGACGTCCAATTTTCGTGACTTCAGTTTAAATTGTTTTCAATTCAATGCGACCACGTTATATTCGTTATTAGATATTCTAAATACGAATGTAGATTGAACGTGTTTTTCCTGCTTTAAAAATTTTTGATTAAAAATATTGGAAAAGTTAATCAATTTACCAGTTAAAAGTAAATAATAATGCGACTTTCCGATAATATCTAGACAAGACAAAGTGAATTTGAATCTAGCTACGAAGAAACAAATATTTGAGAACAAAACATACGACGCTTCGTATTCTTTTGAGTGTAAGTGGTAATGATGTTTGCCGAGTTGGTGGTGTCGATGGGAGTTGGTGGGAGTTGATGGGCGCTGGTGGGGGCGATACACTCAGCGTGTTTACTCTCGAGAAAGCCGCGACGCTCGCTACTCGATCGTCGAGCGTGGAGTGGCGTTCGTCTCGATTTCTACACGTTACATCGTTGATATTCATGTTTTCATTACTAGCATGTTTCATTTAGTGTATTAAGTACATTCATTCAGAATATTGATTCGAAATAATTTAGAAAAAATTACAATAATCTATTTCTATAAATTGTTTATAACTGATTTAAAACAAAGTAATACAACTCTTATACTTTTTTAAATTAATTTTATGCAGAATAAAAGTTACTAAAAGCTTTATGAACTTAATGAACAACTCATAAGCGACCATATATTTCAACCAAATAAGACATTAAGACCTGAGAAAGCTCAGAAACAGAAACCTCATCAAAGTTGATGTGTGGGTATAATAGTGTTTTGTTTGGTCGGCTCCGGCTCAGTTCGCAAAATCGTTTATCTTCGTCGGTCGCCGACCGAGGACCGTACAGTTTCAGGTTACATCACCCCCAAGACGAAGTGGCTGACTGGTCTGTTCATGGGTTCTATGAACTTTAAATGGGTTAACATTTAGTATTTATAGGTCAACATAGGACCGGTATATGTAGTTATAACGAGTACGGTAACATTTTAATAATAATTCTTGCCCTATATATGAACCTTGAATCGCAACAACTCGATAATTCGAGAACACGCTAAAACACGAAATGGCACAGTTCATTTCGACGTCGCAACTATCGGTCCCCGAGAACAATGGCAGTAAATCATTTCGGAGTGAAGAGGCTCCAACCTCTCCGGTCGCCGTAATTAAAAAACTTTCAAGATTATTTTCATTAGGAAGTATCTTTCTCTATTTCCTGTGCGCCTAGTGTTTGTTTCGCTCGTAACGAACTTTGTTGGAAGACTGCTGTAAGTTCAAAGTAACTTATTGTTTCTGAAGAAATTATGCCGTCGAGTTTGTAGTAAGTACGATAAATATATAAAGTATCAAATCATAAATCTTATTTCTTTAACAATACATTTCATGATAATAGAAGTCAAAGATTGTTATATTAAATAGATATACTTATGAAAGATCAGTTTCCAGTTGCAAGGGTAGATAGAATGAACCAACACGAAATATGGATCTTTTTAAACTTGTTTATTAAATTTATAGGTTAAAATGTTAAAAGTTACAAGAAAAGTAAATTGAAATAAAAATAAAACACAAAAGCATAGATAGATGCATAGAAGCTGAGATCCGATACAGGTGTAATAATATTTAATTACAACGAGAACAATATGAAATTCACAGCACAGATGTTGCAAGCACAAAGCTGAGTTCAATTCGAGATGGAGCCTAGATTACTCTATAGAAACTCATTTAAATCATTGTTGTTACTCTGTATCGACTATTCAGTAACCTTAATATGACGTGAGATTATTCAACTCCACCTAAAATAACTCAATTCGATAAAAAACGATGAGTGTTACTAATTAAAAGAAAAATAAAGTATAGCATTTTTTATTACTAAGAAAATAAAAAAGACAACGTTATTGATCTTTTACATTTCATGCATTTAGAATTTTGAAAATATTTTCAATTATAATATAAGGGCACAGCTCAAAACCTATTTACATTATTGGTCAAAGTTTAAGTGCAATCTGTGGTAAATGGTAGCGATAGCAATACTCTGTACTAGTGATTAGAAACTCTCTCAACTTACTCGTACGGTACCTAGCCGCGCTATTTTAAGAGAAACTCAAGCTCAAACAAACATCTTAGATGTTGTTACCCGTCAGATCACGGTTAACTTTCTATTGAGTTAGGTTATTAAAACTTAATAGTTAATTGTTAAAAATTTATCTGAGTGTACATTTTTTAACGATTCTCAAACCCCTCCTCACTACGTAATAACTTTTTATACAAGACATTTTTTGAAAATAATTCTAATCATTAAATTTATGTTGCAGTGATATCTTATCTATAGGATTGGAATGTGCCCTTAATACTTTAATTATGCGAAAGTATAGAGCTTTAATTAAATGGTACATATTAACAAAGTTAATCATAAAATTGAGAAAATCAAAATTAAAATATATGTATATAAAGTCGATAAATGATAACGATCGACGATAAGACTTGGAAGGCAATATCCGCGAATAGTGGGAGGATATCACAGATCAGCTTTACGACCAAAGTCACGGTTCGTGGAGATTGGAAAGCATTTCGCCAAGATTACACTTAAAGACGTTACATCTAGGTCTGGATTTGGTTCCACCCACAGCATAGGGTGACTTTTGTTCCAATTTAAGAAGTTTCAAACTAATCGAACAAGAGTAATTAGAAACACTCGAAATTCCTTTTCATGTCAAATTATAATTAGAGCAATATCAAATTACTATGCTGTTTAAAGTGCGACTTAAAAAAAGCAAACCTAGTACAAAAAATATTGAATAAAACATTACTAATTATAATATGTATTATGATTAGATATATATATATATATATATATATATATATATATATATATATATATATATATATATATAAGCCATAGTAATATAACTTTAAAGTTTTCCCGAAGCTACAACAGAGATTTCTTAAAACATAAATCAGTATATGTGAGAGGCATTAAATAAGGAGTGGCGGGCGTTATGAACCGTGAACGGGTTGTAAAAATTGTGATTTTATCGGGATCGCATAAACGCCGAGGGGCTTCGAGAGTCACCTAGATGAGAGGACGGCCCTCGACCGCCGACTCCACTCAGGTGAGGTCAAAACAATCAACGGAGAACACAAAATATTGAAACGAAAAATAAAACTTGTTAAACTTTAATGGAAAAGTTTTAAAAAGCAGTCGTGAATTTGTTAAATAGAAACCAAATTTTATAAGTAGTCAAATATATTCTTTTTAATACTAATAACAATACATAAAAAGTGCTTTCTGTTTCTTTTATTGCTGATCTCTGCAGTTGCAAATTAATTCAAATAATGTTATCACACTGAGATTGTTAAAAATGGGATAATTAATTTTCTTTATTTTTGTAGCGTAATTACAATAATATTATTTATGTAATGTAATTTATACACGGAATAGAAACATCTTATACTTTTATAAGAAGTATTACTAGCATCCACTTAAAAAATATATCTTTGTATTATATAATATGTACGCCAAAACTGCAGATGGAGGTAATACATTTATTATTATAGGCACATCATAATAATATATAACAATTTATGACGATATGTAATAGAGTTGTATTAAAAATGTTTTAAAGAGCAACAATTTCATAGATGAAATTTTTAGCTGGATTTTATTTAATACTTGTTAAAGCGAGTATTACTAAGGAATGCCAACGCAGAATTTCATTTCACCCCGTGGCAAAATCCATACAGGCGTAAAATTGTGAAAATTAGATGAGTCAAGAGATAAAAATAAAAAAAAAGATGAAAACTCCGTCACAGCAAAAACGAGAGATACGATGCGAAAATCAAAGTTGACCTCATAAATAGTTATTATGAAGGGTCTGTCACATATAATACTTATTAGTATACAATTTGTTTATATTATTTGAAGCAATATGATAAATGGGATCCGTAAAACGTTCATCACATTTGACGACTTCCTACATTGCTTTCGGGTTTTTTTATTATATTACAATACCTACAACTTCTATGAAAGACAAATTTATACTTCATTTACTCGCAAGGGTCGACGAAGGGTGATGTTGATATAATATGTCTGTCTCGAAGAATCTTTCAAGACAGATGTCACCCGACGTTGTTCTCTGTATAATTTTTGTTTCATAAGAGATTATTGAAGCGGGTACTCTTATGCCAGGGATACAAGGTGTAGCGACCCGACAAAATAACTCGTACGAATAACGAAATATAACTGCAAGCAATATGATTTACACGCATGAAGAAATGATTTGTGTATTATAGTATGATTGTATTCGTGCTCGGTTATGGTTAATATACTAACAATGAATAGAATAATACATTCATATTTATCTCTTTATTTATAATTGAGTAGCGGAAGTTTCACTTGGGTTGTGTGTTTCATTCTTGTACCTCGGGATTTGCTATTCAATTCCTGATGGTTTACGCGGTGTCCACGATTAAAGCTCAAAGCAGGCGAATTTTTTTTATGACCGGGCGACTTCTTTAGCAGAAATAGTTTCAGTAAAATTTACATAGAGCTGTTATAGTTTATGTACTTAAGCCTTCCTCAAAAATTGTTGTATCTATTAGTAAAAACCGTGCAAAAATAAATTCAGTAGTTTCTGAAAAAATCTATTACATACAGACAGCTTTTGTGAACTTTGTTTTATAATATGTATAGATTATAACATTCTCTTTATCAAGAATTGTATTTGAATGTACTGATGTCAATCTAATGTATTTAATACAGTCGGTCTATGACATCTATAAAAGAGTAAGTGCTTTAAAAAAATATATGAAAGAGAATAGTAAAAATAAATATATGGGTATGAAAGGAGAGATGGTGCTTAGTATAAAAATAAAATAAAATATCTTATAAAGAAAATGAAATGAAATAAGCAAAATAAATATAATATTTCTGTCCTATATTTTGTTTGGTTGATTAACATACCTATACTACAACTAAATATATTTATAGACTACATTATTTCGTGCAACTAGATTTTTCATTTAATGCACTGAACCAATTTTTTACTAACGATACTTGAGGTATATATAGGAAAATAAAAAATCATACCGTTATTCGACGTCCTTTCGTTTATTACACTTGTATTTGTTTCAATGAATGAGATTATACTCTACGGTACTTTCAGAAGTTCTAAACCCGGAGCTCCGGACGGACATTGAGCCCTTTACTTAGTGTAATTGTCCGAAACCGAAATTGTCCACAAACGATTAAATATTATGGTTTTTATCCTTAGAGGATAACGAACAAAACAAACTAAGAGATATACGTTCAAACTTTAATTGAATCTCGAGTTAGTTATATTGTCGACCTGAGTTACGACAGTTTAGTATTCGATGTTAACATTAACAGTATTCTCACTACTAGTTTTGCGATTTAACCGAAATGTTGTTTGTAAAATTATACAAAATTGTACTAAAACAATCCGTCAAATTAATTTTGCAAGATTCGTTTTGAAAAGCTTTTTAATAATATATAAATTTGTCAAAATATACAATAAAATTAATAGAGGTGCCAAAGTAAAATTTTAGCTCTAATCGGCACACATTAAAAATGTTGTTATTTGTAACAATTATTCTTGCAAGATTTTCTTACTATATAATTATCCTTAAGCACTCATTAAGATATCAATGATAGATGGCGTGTGTCCGCGATGGGTTGGTTAGTTTATTTAACGGGCGACTAGCCGCCGACGCCTATCTCGGCCTGATCACGGGTACTGGGCAATTCCGATAACGGCTAAATTCTTCCCGTGGGATTACGTATAATAGTTTTAGTTCCCAATTAATTGAGAATGTTTTATGTATATAGTATAAATATTTTAGCATTTCACGTTCACAGACAAGAAGCATTTATTTTTCTTATAAAAATATAAATAACATAATTCAGTTTTATATTTATACATTTGAAGGTTTAAAATTAAAATATCACTGTATAAATTCTTATAATATATTATTTCTTACAACAATACAAATAGATTAAGCAACTAAATATTCTTACCAAATAGAAAACCGAAAAGAAAATATTATATTGATAAATAGATACCGATAGAGGCCTAAAAGACTAAGGGATTTATTTATTTCTTACCAATATATAAATCTCGAGATACTATTTGTGAGATGGCTTGAATGCTTAATAGTTTCCTATTTCTACATAAAATATCTTTGATTTCAGAAATATATTAAAAACTATATACTTTGAAAGCGATACCTACCCTCCTAATTACCTTTTTGAACCTTAAAAGTCCATAGCACGTCTATAAGGAGCTTGTAACTTGAAATTTCATTAACTCAGTCGTATCAATTAAAACAAACGTGTTTCGAATATTTCGAGGCGCAATATTCGGAAATTACGAAATCCTCGACCGAGTATTATAGCTGTTTAATCCCGGGTCGGTATGATATTGAATGATATTGGGGCTTATCAGCTACAAGCAACAAAATAAGCAGAGTTTGCGAACTGCGAAGTCGGATAACGGACCGGAGATGTTACCATACCACCGTATAAACTTGTTTTCAAAATGCGACCGGGAACGTTTAGGGAGGATTTCATATTATTAATTAGTTAGGCAACACTGATCATAACGCTTGCGTAACTTCAAATACATTAGCAAATGGGTAAATTCTCACATTCATGAAGAGAATTGAGATAATTTCGTTTAATTGGAATGAAATGAAGACATTATATTATTATTAAAAGGAAGGCTTGAGAGTTGAAAGTTAGGCATAAACTCATTACTTTTGGCGTGTCCGACTTCACTATTCGACTTCGAAGTATCAATAAATAAAAACCATGTTAATGACATATCTTAAAAAAACCTCCATAGTACAGGAAGGCAACAACAAAGTGACGTAAAATAACTTGGAAAACAATGTTGCTGTTTGAAGTTCGGGAGAGCCGGGCGTACTTTTCTGACTTCACCGGCACGTAGTTTCTGCAATGATCGAGTTCAAAGTATTCGCAAGAGAATTCCCTATAGTTATACAAATTTTAAATTGCAATTCATTTTCTATCTTAATTTTCTATTCTCTATGGGAATTCATTTATTAATATTCATTTGGAGCTGTAATTTCAATTCGGAGCTCATTAATCTTAAATCAACTTGTTCGGGAAGCGTTGTAGTCTGTTTTAGGCATTTAATAAATTTTAAAACAACTTGTTATAGTTTAGTATTTTTCAATTTTATAAATTGATACAGGCACCATAGTAAATGTATTTTACATAAAACATGAATATACCATTACAAATTATAAATTCGCCTCCGAGGTAACTGTTAACATAATCTATTTAGTGAGGCAGTGTTTATCATCTCATCTAAAGTCTCCCGTTTCTCATGCTAATCTAATCATTGTTTTTGTTCTGACCGACTTTGGCTTCATTTGCCAGTCCGGTCCTAAGTAAACCGACCTCAAGGGAAAACATATTAAGTTTAGAGTTGCGATCGGATTGAGGACACCGTTTCGTACATGTCGTAGTAAGTTGGTGTCGTAACAGCGAACCGCTTGCTTAATCTTAAATAGATTACAACTCTGTTAAATCTTCAGAATTCTAAGCTTTATGCAATATATTCTAGCTTTACACAGTTTTTAATTATACTACTTAAAACGATTTGACAATCATGTAAAGATTATTTATTCATTCGCTTATAGAATTCTATGTATTCAATCTAATAATATGTGAAGCTTGTGCCACCAGAAGTACCTGCAGGTACGGTAAGGAGACGCTTGACCACTGTAAAGCAATTTAGGAGAATTGGCAAGAGACTACCGTTCCTAACTAAAGAACACCGGAAGATCGTTTGGATTTAAAGAGAAAATTGGATTTAAAGATTGGAAAAAAAGTGGAAAATGTTATTTTGGTCGTAACACAAATGAATCTAGTTTTTTGCAAACATTACGTCCTTCGAATTGCCTGATGAAAGTTTATCTAAAATACAAGAAAAAAAGAGCTTACTTAAAAGTTTGCAAACTTACTTAAAAATGTTTCTGTAAACCGAGTATTGACCGAGTAAAAAATATATATCTTTAAAGCAAAGTAAAAAAAAATATATTCAAAAGTTTTCAAACATTTCTAAAATAATGAGTTTAAAGTGTACAAAATATACATAGTTATATTATTAGCCAATAACAAAACAAATAAGGCTTATTTAAATAACATCTTAAATCAACATCGCAAAGTAAGCGTATGCGAGGAGAGGGCAACGAAGTTAGAATAATAATTATTCATTACGGTTTGTTTGTTTGATTCAGAGACGTGCTTCCTTACACGTGGATACTCGAATGTTAATCACAGCTCCCATACTTCATCTTGTTCATATACATTTTTGATCTCCATTACATGTATCATTTTGGTACCTAACAATATAAATAAAAAAATTCCAAACAATTGTAAGATTGATTACATTTGAAAAGAAATCTCACAAGATAATATACCATTGTTAGGAGACAAATAACATTTGTTAGAAAGAATAACATGGTCTGAATATCAATAGATTCGATGAACGAGAACGCTTAGCAATGAAAAGGAATCACATACGATGTGGTTTGTGTTGTCTTTTGTGTTCACAAGTATTATATGTTACTAACGCTGGTCAGTGACCCGCTCGGCCTTGTGGAAAAAAATGTCGATCGCAATAAACGAAATATAAAATATTTTTGTACACAATATCTTTAATATCTATTATATTTATATTTACTTAGAAAATCTTTAGAAAATCTATATTATTGATTACTACATACATAAGTTAATTTAATAAAAAATTAGTTATAGAATATATATTATATGATATCTAAATTAGATCTATAGAAAAAGATATGAAGTATAGCCCTAGAGAGGAAGGAATGATCGCGATCAATAAATATATCAGTATACAGGTCACTGTTCACATAAATTCATGATCGAGTTGAGAAGACCGAATTTTGGAAAAATATTTTCCGCAAAATTTTATTTAATTTCCGAATATTCGCAGTGAGGTTCCCTTAAGAGATCGGTTCCCTCGCCCGGGGCGGGAATTGAATTTGAGCTCCCGGATACCAAAATTGATTTACATCTCCCTTACAGTCGCGGCGATGCGCAGATTTCATAAATTCAACTCCTGGGACGACACGTCGAGGTCCTGTTAAGATCATTGCCGATGACCAAGGAAGACCGGTATGAGAGTTCCTTATCTCATCCCCGTCTTTCTTGTCGAAGACCTGGAAGTTTAATCATAATATTTTTTTTTAAACGGTTACTGTCGAAATGGGGACACAATCATTACCCTTTTTCTTGATTATTATCGAAATATATGATTTCGATTCCAATTATATTTCACAAGTTTCTTGTTTAATTTTATTATACTTTACTTCGTCACCTCTTAAAACACACACACAATAAACCTTTTAGCGATCTGTTTTAATAATTTGTAATACATTCTCGTCTTTATATTTTCGTTTATATTTAAGCACCAACGGCCAATTATTACTTCTCTGGTAATCCATTACAAACAAAAACAAATTCAGACGATTCAAAGTTTTTATTATTTGCCTAATAAAAGTATCATGAGTCTTTAATTTTAATAACCAAATTTTCATATACGTATTAATTATAATATATATTAACCAAAATTATTCCACGTTCAATATACTTCTTGCGTACATATCGAGTTATTAACACAAATACTACTCGACTTAACTTCAGGGAATTCTATATCAAATATACACACCATATATATGAAACGTTGCTCTAATTAATCTTCAATTATAATGTTACGTCCAAGGACAGTTCACTAAACCGGTGCGGCTTAGATTCGCCCAATTAATTAACTTTGAGCCAATCGTGCTAATAGTCTGTTGTAACTCACAAATTATTATAGTTATAATTGATATATAATATGCAATTATGTTATAATTACATTTGATAGTCGTGGAAAATGTTTGATAAATAGCTTGAATAACTATAATAATGATCTCAAAATTAAATTGATTTATCAGAATCAACCATAATTAAGAAAAAAATGTCATATGACGACAATTAGCTTAATTTGATATCAACAATACATATGGATTATTATTATATATATATATATATATATAGTAGAGAACATATTGAGATCCGTATCATACCCGGACGATGCGATGAATTAAATAGTCACGGCTTTTAAAAAGAGAGATCAGTTTAAAACTCAGCTTAAAAGGCTCGTTATCGCGATGAAACATGTGTTTTTAAGTTAATCTCAAAGTAATTAATGTACAAGTGAAATCATGTTTAATTTCGGATTTTAACTTATGTAACGGCCGTGCAAGTCTAAGTTAAATTATTTAATTTTAAAAGACAATAAACCATTAAAAAAAATTGTAATATTTATGTAAAAAAAATCTATAAATTTTTTATCTAATATTTCATTATGAACGACAACATTTGTCATATCTTATACATTGTATATTTAACATTTAAGTAGAAATACCATCAACGCAATATTTATTAATTATCAGTTCATAATTAATCATGTAATTCAGTGCATACCTAATTAAACCGGTTCCAACCAGATAAATCTGGACCCAATCAGGCAAGTGACAGTTAAATATGAAATTATTTAATCAACTAGGGATGTGAGCTTTCAAATATACAAACAATATTGAGTACATTTCAGTGATATTGTTTATATCCGACATGCATGCATGCATTGTGTATGTATGAAATGATAGTTTGATAGAAATTATACCACTCTGCATTGTATTTTATTCTTCCATTTTGAATGATAAATAAGCACTTAGTCGTTTTATGTCTGTTATATTTAAATATAAATGAATAAATACTGCTCTCCTCCTTATTCTAGATCTCATTGAATATGAAATAACAGTAAATATTTTAGATGTCGACTACCAAGGCAACTGTGGCTATGAAACGGAATAATAAAACATTATATTTGTTTGCAAGAATATTGTGTTGTTTCTAAAAATTCTAAAGTAAATATTTTATTTACATTACGGTTCCGCAAAGTAATAGTAGTTTGTAAGTAATACATTATAGACTATATTATGTTTAGGTGCAATGGTATCTTTATAATCTTATTGGCTTATTAGTTTAGTAGATATTAATTTTATTTAACTCTTTTAATATCGTCTCCACTCTCAATCTGAGACACAGACAAGTGAGCGGGCAACTATAGCCAAAGACCTTTTGTTGAAGACACGCCCCGCCCCGTCTGCCTCCGACTTGGTCTACTCTCTACCACACTTATAATACAGAACGGTGTTTAGTAATTAAACTGTGTTAGCTGTCTGAATTATTAATGTTTTCATTACCCATTATTTGAAAGAATAAAGCATATTTACAAGATAAATGTGTTTCAAAATTGTATTTAGTTTACTTTTGGCAAATAGTTTCAAATGGACAGTGAAATATTACGGTTGAATTTTAAATCTGCAAACTAGTAAAACTAAGGTTTAAAAAAAGCTATGAGTAGGGAATATATGTTCAAATTTATATAACTGAAGCACAAGATCCAAACACATCGTACCAGTTAATGAAGCAAGCGGTTCACACCACGAAGACATTCGGTGCGAGATAAACGTAGCGAGACGAGACGTGATGTTTTAAATTTAACTCCAGTTTTATTATTCACCTCGATGAGGTTAGCAGGAATCTGTGATGACTGTATATATAGTGTCAGACTGAAGATATACATATATCAAGTAAGTAAAATCTCATTAGTGTTGGAAGTTTTAGTTAAAAGAATAATCTCATGATGATCGAACAAAGAGTACTAAATAACAAAAAAATGTATATGAAATGTTAGTGGTTATTTTAATAGAAATGAATGCAACGAATCATACACATTTAGTCTTAAGGCAATCAAACTGACATCTATAAGTTTGATGAAATCTCGACTATAATAGATTTTAAATATTAATTGAGATTGTCAGGAAGTATGAACATTTGAGAAGAAATAATATATGTATACAATATATAAGGTATGAATTAAAAAAACACAATTAATATGAATACAACTCCATACAAAAGCTCAACAATTCGAGTAATAAGGAATCAATGAATGTTCTTTAAGGAAGCAGCTCTTTGAATTGATATTTGAACAAAACGGAGGCACTCAGAATTTCAATTAATTGCAACATTACATTTCAATGACGATTAAATTTCAATATCAATTCCTCATTTAATATTTTAAAATCTTCAGCTCTCACAATTCCTTCAATCTTGCGAATATTTTTCATTATGACGTTATCAACTTGATCAAGGAAAACGTATTTTTTTTTGTATGGAATCTCGAAACGTAAAAAATGTATATTTAAATTGTGAATTTGACAAAGGGATCTTGGACATTGTGTCAGAGTCAAACAAAGGTATTCTGAATATAAAAGGCATAAAAAGACAAATTAATTTACGAATAATCATTGTAACTGACGTTTCGCCTCGTTCTTCTCATTTCCCTCGCCTTAGGCTCTATTCACGATGAATTCGCATAATAAAAAGTCAATATAGTAGATTTATAAGCAATATACGAGTACAATACCGTCTTATTCCTAGAGCTCATAAAAATTACTTTAGACCTATAACTTGTTTAAGAAGATTTATTTAACACCAATTGTAACGGAACATTATGTTATGTACCAACGAGAATAAGATTCAAAAATAATTATTGTTTGATGCTGGTAAACATAATGACAGAACAAATTCATAAAGGCTTTGTAACTAAATAAAGGTTGGTAAACATAAACATATTAATATAATCGACACATTGTAAACTAGTTTTGAAACGTGGTTAAACCACATCCCTACTGACATTATTCAGTAATTATTATCTTGGTTTGTTAATATTGTTTGTATTATTTTAAGAGATAAAATGTGCTTGTAATGCGAGCGTCACATACAACTAAAAATGCATGTCTACGGGCGAGGTGCGAGTACATTCAACCTCATTAAAACACACTTAGTATACCAGTAGTAAGGCAGTTGAGGTAAAAGTACACAAAGTATCAAAATTACTCCACTAGCAATTTTCCAAAACGTTTCATGATTTTATTGCATGTATTGGAGTTGTGCCAATAATTCTGTACCGTTCAGTAATGCTACATTCAAGTAGCGTCGATAGTGAATTTACTCGATAATACAAAGCGGCGAGGTAGTAAAGATGCGGCAATTCAATCTCGTACCTATTACGGCTCACTTTACCACTCTCGCTTTACTACAGACCGGGGGTGGCTTCCCCTGCTAAAATGCTAACATTTATCTACTTACATCTATGAGTTCCTGGTATTTTTATTGCAAAAAGTGACGTCATGTTGCGAACCACTTACTCGTTACTCGAAAGTAAAGAAGGTATTTTTTGGATGTTGACTTACCTGAAAGAATAAAATTTGTATAAAATTTTAATATAAAAAACATTTCAGGTTATATGTAAAATTAATAAGTTTTATGCAAACTCTTATTATCAAAAACGTCAAGAGAGCAGATTAAAAAAGGAAAGTTATTAACGGTAAAGAAGTTTTAAGCTTATCGCTAAAAGCATTCTAAGCACAATAACTAACTAGTATGGCATATTTTTTGAAGTTATTTATTTAAAAAGAGTTTAAGGGTACAAGAAGTTTAAGAGTACATATGTTTTACCCATAAAATGATATTTAAAACAATTTTTCGTAGATTTTTGGTAAGATTTCGAACAGGGGCTACTAGGGTAGCATGACAAGGCAGCATCACGTAACAGTGCCGCAGTGCAGACCGCACATGCACTGCGCCGGCCGGAATACAGCGTCTCTTTTTTCCTTTTCAATTGCGCTTTGCACTAAACGAACTGGATTTAACAAAGAATTCAAATTTTGTAAATATCCTCGCTTTCTTGTTCATTCTCGTGATAATTCCAAAACGGTTATTTGTTGCAAATATTAACTTAATTTGAGTTCGTTCAAAGTGACAAATTATCAGGTATACGAGTAATAGCTAATGTAATAGGTGTATTATTATTATAATATAAGAATTCTTTATTGAAAGAAGATTATAACTCTTATTAGAAAAAGTATTTTTTTCCTATTTTCATTTTTTACCATAATGTGTAAGTATATATTTGATGATGTCAATGTAAAGTAATTAAAATTAAACATAAAAATGGTAAGAGTAAACAACTTCGTAACAACAGTAATCGCACTACGGATATGGGTCAAAAACTTTGCTTTTTTTATCCAACTCACAAAAACCAAACAACCAATGTTTTTGACTGCAAAATATTTGCACACAAAGGGGTTACTTTCAACAATGGCCGCTGTACGCGTTGCAGCTGAATACTGAAACGGATTACACATGTTTGCTTTGGTGTTAGAATATTATATTCCGTATTTCCCGAATAGATCACTCAAATAAGAAATTTAAGATTAAATCTCCTCTGCCTTCGGGTTTCAATGTGTTTATATTCCTCGCTGTTTTCAGATTAATAAACAAAGAGCCTCTATTTTACGAGGCTTAAATTAATAAGGCGCCGGGATCCGAGGCTTCAAACTCTTGTTCATTTCCTTGTAGTCTTATCAAGGTTTACAAGTAGAGCGTCTTTATTAATGTTTGGTCATTGCTCTCACGGGATCATAAAGCTCGGAAAATATTAGACGAAATGTTTATTAAAAAATTCAAAGATGTTATAAAAAAAAATTCTCAATGAATTTCGAAACATAAATATAAAAACCTTTTATAATTAGATTGGATACAAATTAATTTAAGCGGAATTAATAGTGATTAATGAAACATGATTCTCTAAAAATATTTAACATATATGGTCAACGAAAAAACCTATATACACGAAAAAAATACACAATAACGAGGGATGGACGCGTCGACCCGATAACATGACCTCCTCTACACCACTAATTTCCTGGTAACTCGCAAGCTGAATTACACGCTTTACCGAACATCGCAAAAAGTGTGGATGAAAAAAATATATATATATTATATATATATAAATAGAAAACTCTGCGTTATACGGACTAAGCATTAGAATAAATATAATTTTACCACTACTATAATGTTAAAAGGATTTTTTAAATTCATATAATACCGAAAACATAATTAAAACAATACAAAGCATTACATAAACCAAGTATTACATAGTATAACAAAACACGTGCTCTGTCAAACGCATATTTTAACGGGATGACAAAAGCTGTAATGAAACAACGTGCTCGTAGGAACGCAGGCGAACGCGATCCAGCCTGTTTCCAATTATACCGACTCGGCGACGGGAAAAACTCATCTAACTTGGTGGCGTCGCCGCGCCACGGAGGTGGAAAATTCGTCAAAATTAATGCGAAATCTCACCCGTATCTGGTTCCTGCACGTGCTCCCAATTTACATATAAGATATCAAGAACCTTTTGGTCCTGAATTACGTGAGTATCATCAAAACATAAATATAATGCAATATTACTTAATGAACTTATAGTATGTATATATTTTTATTTCATATACTTATATGTTATATATAAAAAAAAATCTGAATATTTACAGCCTGACACTTGTTCAACAAATAATTTTATCCTCCTGTATGAAGCAATAGAAGATTTAATATCTGTCTCCTTTGCTAGTTGCGAGCAGCTATGAGACATGTAATAAAATATCGTGTATAGTAGACACACAAACAGTCGGCTGACGAGGCCGCATTGCAGCTGACAGTGCAATATCAATGCGCAAGTTATTGCGAAACCACTCGACATCTGCATCTATCCGATAGCTGCCCGGAGACTTCACATCCGGTATGATACTATATCTATATGAGGATACTAAAATGACTATACTATGTTAAATATCATTTATATTTAAATATCAATGCAAAGAAAGAAATCAAAACAAACTTCATCAATAAGTTCATTAGCAATATATAAAAGTTAGATCAGTGTGTATTTCACTGGAACGCCGGTAGAGTGCAGAGTAAATATTATAGTGACTCCTAACAGTATACTAAGACATGAGATTACTTCGATAAACTTTAACACAACTGTCGTACGCGTGTTCGTGATAATATTATCGTACTTTATAATGCAAGGTGAAATGTGAATCCATATCTAAAAACAAAAGACATACATTCCATATATTATTTGGGTTATTGGACTATATTAAATAACGAATAATAATATACATAGTTTAAAGTAGTAAAAATTTAAAAGCTTGTTATAATTAAGAAAAACAAACAATATGAAATGAAACTATTATAAAATTTTCTGAAAGTAAAAATAACAAGCGGAAAGTTTAAACAACTGTTTAAAATGATTCATTTTTAAATAATATTTTTATCACTCCATCGGATGCTATCAATCCAACGGATCGCTGTGTCATTTTATTTATAACTTTATTCCAATGGCATTTCTAAAATATTTGAGGACTTTGCTATTTGAAAATATTATTGAATTGCAAATATTATCGAGTATAAAATATTATGAAGAGCATAGAATGATGAAAATATTAAACCGCATTGTACCAATAAATAGTGGTGTGTGGTTCTATGTATGCTTTGTACAGAAACAATAATAGTGTATAGTTATAGATAAATGTTATTAATAGTAGATTCAAATCTAAAACTGGACCGATCCAGTCTTACTTTATTAACAACCTAATATTTTAGGTTTATGTAACATATTGATGCTCTTATTTATATATGTATATAAAAGCTATTTACCACATGACTCATCATTACGAAATCTCCGAAACTATCTGTCCGATTAACTTAAAATCTTACATTTACTAGTTTTGTGACGTAGACGTCCACTAAGAATGGATTTTACGGAATTTCTATCCTAACCGATTTCAACTTTTTGCATTTCGCCAAGTTTTAAATATACATGTAGGAGATGTACACTTAACATGCAACTTATACACTTATTATGCAACGGTTACGATGACAACGGATAATATGACAAGTTCACCTACACCTAAGACAACCTAAGTTCACATCCAAAATAATAGTAACCCCGGTGAAGCGGGAGGGAATAAGCTAGTTTTATATATTTGTTAAAACTAATACAATATGGCCTTTTATAATTTTAAGTAATTTAAAAAAAACCCTGTATAACAAAGATTAATTAAAAAATCTTACAAGATACTCAAGAAAGCAAAGCAACAGTAGAATAGTAAAGGAGTTCAGAGAAAAACTACTTAAAAATTTTATATATAATAAAAAATCCCAAATAGTTAACATTTGATCAATCCTTTATTTATATAACATCAAACTAAATAATAAATAAGGAAAAACCAAATAAACTAAGTTAAAATATTGCGATGCATTTACATCACAACATTTCGTTCCTTCATTTCGTAGAATGTGTTTTTCTTGATCAACCTCACGACGACGGATCGCGATAAGCGACAACATCGCTCCCAAATGATAAAACTTTTCCAATTTTCACAAAAAATCTACACCTCGGAACGTTTCCTGTGCGTACTGAACGTGTCCAATCTGTGGAAAGAATCTTTTAAATTGGAATATTTTAATATTATATTACTAAAGATATATTTCCTAATTTTAATCATTTACATTTATTATAAAGTAATTAATTATTTATTTATAACACAATGAAGTTAATAAAAAAAACGTCGTATCGTATTTGTTTTGTACCTATTTTGTAATATTGTTTGTTTCCTAATGGTTCATTGTACCAGGAGTGCAGAATCACAATGGCGGTAAGAAGGAATGAGAAAATTCCATCACAATAATGGAGCACATGCTTCTCGGCTATCACATTTGCATAGCATCGATTGCATGTCTTGTCACAGCTCTCCTGTATTACGTGGTTTAACGTTATACTGTTATACTGGCACTATTAGAATTAACATATACAATACTTTAGACATGAAAATATACTGAGAACAACATTGTCATAAAATGTGTTATGAAATATTTTTAATTAATTCAATAAAATATATGATTATAAAATAAACAATTATTGAATTCTATATATAATATAAAAATAAAATTGAAGTGTCTGTTCCTAATTTTAAATTAACGGCTTTTCATCAAATGCGTCTGAAAGCATACATGGTACTGACAGAAAAAATACTATTTTTGTTTTTTTTTTTTCAAACGAAGTCGTGGACACTGCTAACACATACATATATATATATATATATCTATATATATATATATATACATTTAATCTCGTTGCCATGATATAAAATGTCATGAAAGCTTACTATAGTGACAGAGCCTATCTGTATTGGATACCCCGGGATATACACATCGTGGGATTACCGGGACGACCGTTAAAATGGATCATTTCACACGGTTCAAATTCATTCGATTAACTAGAGTTTAAATGTTTATAACGCAATTAGAAATAACGTTAAAACATTTTGAGACAAAATTCAATATAAATATGATGTATCTTTTACGTTTTAGTCATTTTAACGAATTGATAACTAACTATTTTTTTAAATCTTTTTTTTTTTAAGTATCAAAATCAATATTTGAATTCAAACTAATATTTTTTGCTCAATTTACTATGTTGAAAACACGACGCTATCGACATGTAGCAGCTAACGAGGCTGTATCAGTGGAGTAGAGGCTTCCAACTCTCCAAATGGAAAAATCTCGAATACTTCCAGCTGACGGGAACTTTAATAAGAACAACCTCGCACAGTTGTTCAGTCGATTCAATAGCCGTTTATTTTATACACATGCACATACATACTCCATCGAAAACCAATTTCGACTATTGACGTTAGTTTTATTATTTATTCTTTGTACTGAATTAATTATTTTGAATATAAAAAAAGATAAATCACAAAACGTATATGAATATTGTAATACATAATATGTCCGATTTTTACATTGCTTTTAGAGATGCAGATTTTTTTTTTACTAACAATATTTTAACTATGTTACAGCTGAAATATATAACTAGATAACTATTAAGGTCTTCTGTGACCAATATCATGGATATTTAAAAATTATCGCCTTCACAAAGAAAAAACTTTAGTTTGATTTCGTTTTCGTACTTTGGGCTTTAACATTTCAGTCTAAATATTTTTTAAGGTATACTATAACAATATGTTAAATAAATTTATAAATAATAGTCATTGAATTTTTAGTCGGTATCCTGAGACGCGATCGGTAATCCCTTTCACGATAAAGAGATTACTGTTTCCGCGAAAATAGCTTGCGGATATTATTATTGCGTAATCCCTTTACGTAGCGAGTAACGAAGTAAGCTGTTCTATGAACTGATCTTTAGAAATACTAACCTACCCTTTTTATATAACACAAGCTTTACTTGGTTATTGTATCGTATATAAGGTTATAATCTATATCTGCTTATATACTACTTTATAATATATACTAAATAATATTGTATTTAATAAATCTCGTAAAAGTTGTAAAAGTTGCAACTAAAAGAAATAAAAGGAGCAAGTATGAACTAAACAGAACGAGCTACAGAGAACATCTCTAACATCTCTCTTTAACTTACTTTTCTACAAAGATGAAGCCAGTTACACTTTGAACTTGATTAATTCTAAGAAAGCTCCGTCCGTCCGTGGAGATGAAAACAGTCCGGTAAAATAGTTATTTAGGAATGTTCTAAATGAAATTTTTTGAAAGCTTTGAGTTTATTAAAAGGCAAATTAGAATAGAAGAATTTTATTCATCTGAGGAAAAAGATGACTGAACTACTACTCATATTTTCTCTGTCTATTCCTGTACCTTAACAAAAGTTAGTACATTGTTTGAAATAAATTGCGTAAACTGATCATATCGTCTTCTTTGAATCGGTCTCTAAGGTATTTCCAAAAGGGACGGATTCCTTTTGGAAAATAAAATTCTATGTCAAAACCCAACCCAACAACAATTTTATAAAGCGTTAATCTATGACAATGTTTATAAAATAACTACATGCCACAGAAATTGGATTGATCATTTTAATTTTGGTTGTTAAATATTACACCACTTTCCCTACTTCTTAGTATTGTGGGGCGTAATGGGTTTTTATAATAAAAACATAATTATAATATAGTAATTCTATTATTATTATTATTAATATGATAAATATTAGTGCATGCAGTACACATATATGTATTAAATTTGTTTTTGCAAATATTGCCAATAGATTACATATTCACATTATATAAACGAATATACATATAGAAATTGTAATTCTACAGTCGAATACAATACATTTTCCAAATCTATTTTTTTTTTATTTTATTATCTGGAATAATATTTTTATCGGTTTTCGTTACAAAAAAAAAAAGTAGAACAAAAAACCATAATGAAGCAATTAATGACGTCTAACGATATTTCCCGGGGTCGTAGCAATTTCGGGCGGCGGAAAAAAAATCATTCATTAAAGCAATAAAACGAAACAAAACAAATACGTTCTGACCCGAAGGAGGGAGGTCGGCAGAGTCTGGATAGAATCCGTTTTTATTTGAATTAATTTTAAATATTTCCTAACCGACTTGATCAAATAGAGTGTAGGAATAAATCATTCGAAACTTTTATTCCTTTTGTACATTAACCTGTACGTGGATACGAATATTGTAATGAAGTTTACGTTTTGAGATACTCTTAGATAATGTACCCTATACATTATGCACCGGCGAAAAGGGAATAATAAATTATTTAGAACCTTCTCAACGCCGCTCGCACCACTCGTACGGAAACTTTTAACTTAACAAAGATAAACTTAACAAGAAAAGTGGGGGAGGAGAATCGCATAACAAAATTTTACGTATAAAACTATTTTATAAATACTAACATATATATATATATAACAGTGATATAAATAAATATCCGTAACATGTTATAAAACATCAATAGTTTCCGTAGCGAGTGATAAAGACCTCAGTCTCAGAGTGAACACCGATCGCGTTAACCTCAAAGGCAAGTTGCAATTAACGATTAAATATTCATGTGGAAATTTCCAATATTTAAATCAAACGCTTCTGAATACAATAAATATAATCTATAGGATTTGATCCGTTATTTAAAAGACTAGAAACAACATTCTCAAAGCCAGTTTTATTTAACTAAAAAACTATTTATACACTAATGATATTTACAAAACAATGCACAGAATGTGTTCATATTGAATAGCTCCTTTGACACGAAATATGATGAATAAATAAAAAAAAATAGAAGTTTAAAAATGTTTGACGATTCAATTTATAGAATTAACAGAATAATAGAAGCAGAATCTCCTTAGAATATTATAACAAATGATATTAACGACTCTATTATCATAAATTGAATTAAAGGAATTGAAATCAGTCGGAACGTTATTGATTATTCTCGTATAATTTACGTTGTAAGTAAATTAATAACAATTTCTGTTATAACATTTCCCGCGGCGGGTCGCAGCACGACTTAATAAACCTTAACATTCATAAACTCCTTTGAAACGTAACAGTATTCTATGAATCTTTGTAAAATAATATTAACTCCATATAATTTAATTAAAATTTGACGTATGAATATAATCTTGATATAGTATAAAAGTTAGGTATTTTTTTTGATAATTTATTGAGAATAAATATAAATATCGATACGCGAGCTAGAGATGGTTCATTCTCCGAACAAAGGCTTACTGGCTGTATCGTCTTGGAATAAGATTCAAGTGAGTTAGTTTAGAAATACGTGGAGAAACCTTTTCGTACAAAAGAATTGTGTACGTAAATGATACAGATTTTGAAATATAAATTATATATATAATAGATTTATGGCAAATGACAAATGTAATAGTTCTTTTCTTGTTTAAAACCAATTACAATAAAAGAGTAAATAGTTTCTTTTAGTGTATCAAAAGAATAACTCTTTTGATTTTGAACTTTTTTGATACGCAAGTAAGATGAAACTCAAGTAAATCAACTAAATCGATCTTGCAAAGATACTAGCTTTTAGCAAGGAGTGGTCCTCGGCAACATGTTAAGAGACCCGTTCACTTAGGTTAGATTAAATGCACTACGAGATCTCGACCTTACCTTAGGTAAGAATAACTTCTTTTTATCTGCTGTTAGTATTTATAATCTGTACAGGCTTATTGTACGATTATTAACATATTCGATCCCGGCTAATTTTCTACGTTTCTAATTCCGTGTACCGGCTAATATAATGAAATACTGAAGCTGATTTCCACAAACTTGTATCGTCAAGGGGAGGATAAAAAGTATAAAATTTGTTTGCGGCAACCAGGTATAGTATTTGAAATGACGTGAATTCACGTCAACGGCAACCAGGAATAGAATTTGAAATGACATGAATTCACGTCAGCGGCCGCGAATGTGTTAAGAATTATATGCATACATATAATAAAATAAAAAGATTAAATCTTTAAATCAGGAGGGGCTAGAGACGCAGACGAAGTTGCTGTACATAGCCAGTATAAAATAAAAAAGACATAGTCGACTGCGAAATTTCCGGCGAATAATTTTATTACTATTGTGAGCATTGTTATGTTAAAAACCGCGAACTTGCGATTTCATTGTGACGAGACAAAAGCTAAAGGCATTGAATAAATTCTAAGAAAGAACTATAAATATCAAACAAAAAAAAATAAACAACTACTTTGCAAAATTCTATATTCATTTCAACCGAACCAGCCGAGCGTTAAGTCATAAATAGATAACGGTCCATTTCGCATCAAAGAAAGCTGAAAATATTAGTAGGTACTCTGCTTTGTTAATTCCAACTGCATTCTTAACTTAAAGAGAAAAAAAATATCGCTTCTAAAGGAGAATTGTATTCATCGAAAACTATCCAGATTTCTTAAAATTTTCTTTGCTGCTTTCTCGTCTAAATAATATTTTATTTTATGTACATGGTAATTTCCAACAAACATACAACTGTATGCTACATTTGGTATATTAAAAAAAAAAAAAAAAAAAAAAAAAAAAAAAAAAAAAAAAAAAAAGCAAAAACAATTTTCTTGCCTCCATAACATAAAAATTATTGTCTGCAACATTAACTGCCAACGCATAGCTCAAACTACCCGCGACTGGAACACGACCTTTTGTTTCTGGCATTTCAAAAGCCTCGTAATAAAATCGACAAAATTGTTTTTCCCTTTCCTACCTTACGGCTACGAACCTGACCCGAAATAAAATTCTGTATATACTGTATCACATTATACAATATACATAACAGAAAAAAAAATATATATATATTCGCTTATTATGAAAGTTACATGTGAAAACACAGTACATTAGGTACATTAAATAGTTGGTACTATAAACACAATAAAAATAAAAATAAAAATATATAGTTTAAAAGTCAATGATGTAATAATATAGGCAATATTTATTATTACAACTCATTTTATGTTCAATATACCATTTATATTTGTCCATAAATTAAGCGAATCTCAACGGAATAGCTTACGTTTGAGTGGTTACTTGGGTTAATCACTTCGCTATTATTGTTTCGGAGATTACAATAAGGGGTCTCTTGAGGTAAGAGTTAATGCGCAACAGGAAATAATATACTTAACGAATATTGATGGAACTGACTTTTAATGATCATATTACGATTCCGTTTTAATGAGATAAGAATTGATCTATTATTTATTAATAAAAAAAACCACAAGAATATATTAACACACAGAAACACACACAACACACCCGACATGTACGCATGAAGTGTATAAAATATGTATGTTAAGAAGTTGTAACACAACAAAGATATATAACATGTGATCTAAGATGAAAATGTTAGTATCTGAGGTGTAACAAAGGGCAAGTAAAGTGACCGAGTGGCCCTCAGGCCTTTAATTGGACGACTCTTAGACTAAGTTGTTGGTCCACTCTGAAGTGTAGAGAATTGATGAAATGGGACCGCTTTGATGTGATCAATTCATGGCAAAACGGATCGAATTTAAACAATTTTTATAACACATACTACTTAATATAAGCCAAAATATTCCTTAGAGCGAGAAGGCACGTTTAACGTCATAACTTTCTTTTAACATTGTTTTGACTTTTGAACAATTGATGAGTATATATTTTTTAAAACGTGAATTTTGTGAATAGAAATTATACAAAAGAATCGATCATCCTTTATTAAAAATGATGTTAAGCAGTTCTTAATTCTGTTTAATAAGTTTTGTTTGACGTCATCGTGGTTAACTCTGAGGAGATAGTAAGATGAGAAGAACCCGACCACGTCACTCCAGGACGTTCAATAACACTTAATCTGATAGAGAAGTCCGTAACCCGAATCGTCCTTAACAGTATTAAAACTTTTATCATTTTGTTAATCTAAAATACTCTCTTTATTCAGTAAAACTGAGCTATGCTGATGTTCACCTATCTTGTCCTTTACCTCGTAAAAAGAAGTAATTAAAAATTAAAGCTTCTAAACGATACAATGTAAACCCCTTTAGTAACAGAAAAAAACAAAATGTACTACAATTTTTAATCAAAGTTATATTTGAAGAATAAAAATTTATCAGCATACAAAAAAAAATACAACAAATTTCATAGAATATCAAATTTATTCACTATTTTATTTAATGATACTTGTCTTAATTTTACTATTCAATATTTCAAGAAATATCTGCTCAAGAAATTTGTGTTATATTTAAATTAATAAAAGTACTAAACTAAAACAGCGATTGACACCAAAAAAAAGCTTGAAGAACATAACATTGACCTCAAAAGAATTAACAATTATTAAATATAAACAATATAAATATAAATAATAATAATATAAGACGTATAAGAAAAGTGAACAATTTTATTATATGACGAAGAGTACGATAAATATAATATTTAGATAATCCAATAACAATGTAGCAAAATCAGATGTCACGTTACAAGGATGGGACGTGGGAGTCGGGAAGAGAAATATAATCTGAGACGAGGAGGCTTTCAGCAACACATAAATAAGAGGCTGACGAGACATCGGGCGGGAACTATGAATATTTCAATATCAAACACACATCACCGCAGTAGATAACGGATAAACATGAGATTATATCACAATGTTTTGTTCATAATCTGCTATTGATAGTGGTTATTAATGATAATAACTGCTTTTAAATGTTTATAAGGCAATAATGAATATTGTTTTTTGATGAAACAGGGGATCCAGTATGCATTGAACATCTTTTGTGTTGATGTATTTTTAAGGTATTTTTAGAAAAATTATGCATAATATATATGTATATTATTAATATGCATTTTCTGGTTATATTACAACTATTATCTACAATAATAAATCAATACGATATTAGTCTTGATAATGTAACTTACCTGAAACGATAGATGAAAAAGAAATCTAGCCTTTTCAGACACTGAATTCTTAAATTATATGCCAAGGTATTGCAAAGAAGAACTGAAAGTTTAATCTAGTAATATTTTTTTAAGAACGAATCTAATTAAGTTAGTTAGTAAACAAACGAGCTACAGTTTCATCTATATCAGTTAAGTTAGAAGCAACTCGACAAAGATCTAAATGTCGCAAAAATATTATAATATTTACTATAAAATTTGTCTAGACGAACTACCAACATCACTCCGTTACCAAAATCACTGGAAGCTATACGTTGTCTCTAATTGAACCGTCAGCTTACATCACTAGTACGTACAATACTCTGAAGGCAAAGTGACTCGTTGCAACGTAACATTTGTCAATGTCAAACAAATGTTGCGAATATAAATCCCTGGTATAAAAATAGCATTAATATTTTTTATACTAATATACATAGTTCAATCTTAATAAAGAAGCGATCATTGAACCTTTTACCTTAAAAATTAATTATATATCTATATTTAAATATATATAAATATAAAGAGAGTAAATAAAGTAAATACCATTTTCGGCTACGAAATGGATAAATGTACTCTTCAAAATTTAAATGACTGAATCGAGGCATAAACTAAAGATCTAGACTGGTTCAACAAAGGAGCCCCTTGAGCCTTATCCAGAGTTATTAGGGTCATTAAAATATATTTGCCGGGGACAATCGATTCTTGATCTTGTTTATGGTAAACTTTTTAGTAAAATTAAAAAAAAAGGGAACGTTTAACATACGAAATGAGTATTAAGAATAAATTTTAATAGATTTATTGTATTTATGGTTCACTACTTTGGTAATTATGGTTTACTTTATGCTGTCGCTGACTTTGTTTGGGATCATTGAAATAAAACATTTCCACCAACGGTTAATTATATTTGCATATCCCTTATAGTTCTACAGCGAAGGCCTAAATAGTTCGCAGATGGCAGTTTTATCTGGCACTTATCGTTATTCTGCCTTCACAAAGTATATTAATAAATTATAGCCTTTGTATTAGTGTTATGTATGGACTATATTCAAGTAAAGTTGTACTAATATCCGTTATTTAGTCTTTGGTTTAAAGATAACAAACATTCTTCGCATATGCAAGAATTTGCATATATTATACAACCTTTTGCCTCAAATAGTGGGTGTAATGTTTTGAAGTTGTAGACTATGTGCTATTCTGCTATATGAGCTAAGTTTTTGAAAGAGTCAGAAACATAAGTACATCGTCTATCCATGCGGATTCTAAACATTTTCACAAAAATTGCAGAGAAAAAGCAAATACTTACGTAAATATTATGTAATTCAATATTATATATACATAGATTTTTAAAATCTCATAGATCTTTAAATAGAAATTTCCGTTTGATCTAATTCACACAGACCTATATATGAGAGCATAATTTACTTAAAACATCGCTGGCTTTCATCATAACCCTCGTCACGTGTCATAAAGGGCTATAAGAAGGATATATGCCAGAAATTTGAGACTCTACTGTTTTATGTTAACCTGGTACCCAACCTCGCAAAATTCCCCGTATGTTTCACTCTTTGACATCAAAAGCATATATGATTTATCCTAATTTTTTATTTGTATAAATAAACATTAGCGATAAATGTATGTTTATGACATTTATTTTATTACATATATTTTAATAAACGATCCTTAACGGTCAAATCTTTTAGAATTAGTAGAGACACTTTTGCTAAAATATTTTCCTTTATAATGTTAACGTCAAAACATTCAATAATCAAGGAGTTGGTATAGTTGTATAGTACATTTTCAAATTCTGACTTACCTATTATATTGGTGTATCTTGACAAGAAGATGGAATTTCATAACTAATATGATTTATCGTTGATAATAAGAAAACCAATATTATAATAAATATAGAATAATATCCTTAAAACTGAAACGACAAGATTAGGCTTAAAATTAAAACTACATATTACAGTCGATTCCTATTAGATTTAATTGATTTTTATTGTCAATGACACTAACCACAATGTGCAATAACGTTATATTGTTGGTACAATTAATGAAAATATTTTTATTACATATATAAATATAATTAGAATTCGTTACCACTTAAATTACCTTTTAAACAAAATAGCATAATACACGACAGAAGCATAAATTACACTTATCAAAGGCTGGAACGGTATTCAGTTCCAAGAAGTGCTACTATATAAAAACCTCCCAAAGGATAAACTTAATGAAAGGTCTTTTTAAGTTTCAACATAATCTTGAGAAATACTATCAAAACCTCAACATTATATACTTCGTCTTTCCTTAAGTGTTGTTACAAAGAAAATTTTTTTTTTTACGTAACTTTTATTACTATTACAGTGTGTTAGTTTAATACATTAATATAAAACCATTAAAAATATTTAAAGCTTAGTCTCCATTGGCTGAAATTTAGTCCTTTAAACGTTGAGGCCAGTTATCAATAGCAGCACGCACTCGTTCTATGGGAAATTTCTTCACCGCCAATCGGATGGATTGTTTTAGAGACTCCAAATTATCATGGCGTTTAGAGCGAGCCTTACGTTCTAAACTGGCCATAAACAGGAACGTTATTTTCTAACCAAGATTGGGTGGATCGACCTTTATAACCCGACGGCGAGTCTTGGTGAAAGGTTGTTGAACATGGTATTGTTAAAGGGATTAACTTCCTTTTCACGAATAGTACCTTGATACACTTGTGCCGATGTTGTGATACTTTTTCTCAAAAATATGACTCAGTCACTTCTTCATTCCAAAAATTTTTTGTGACCTCCCTTTGCGTACCAATCAAGTCGTTGTTTTAATTTTACCAATCTATTTTTCTCTAAATTATCAGTTAAGAAGTGACCAGTGCGTGTCTTATAGGCTGCAACTCCTAAATCATCCTTAAAATACGCGACATGGCTCTTCTCACAAGGTTAAATCTTTTGCTTTCGGATAGGACTTCTTCTTACTCTTTCCCTTACTGCTTTGATCGCCTTTTCCGTACGAATACTATGTGGATGGCCAGAACTCTTTCTGTCACAAACAGAGACGATTTCATTGTACCTATCAATAGCTCCGTACACAAACATTTGACTAATAACAAGCGTATGAAGGATTTTATGTAATGCAATCACAATGATTCTGTTCTCTTTATCACCCCACAAAATTTTAATATCACAAAATATTGACGCAAAAACACAATGAAAAATCGCATAAAACTGACAGATTCCCAATTCAAAAGCAATCATTTTTTTTTAAATTGTAACAGTATTTATGGTCAGACTAAGTTTAGTAGACAAACAAAATTAAGTATTAGGTATTTTCATATAACAGCAATGTTTGAATATATACACGTATAACCTTAAACATAACGAGACATCTCTTAAGATTACAGTCTTCATCTAAAGATATAATGTAATAGTGCAGCAATAGATTCAATAACAAAATAAAGTCAAGAACTCATTAATTTGAGGTCGTCTTTGTAAAAATAAAATGCCTGTATTACGAAACGAAACCAATTATTTTTTAGGGTATTATAAAAAAACCAAATTTATAGAAATGCGTGTTGGAAGCACCCACAGTTTGAGAACCCTTAGAAACCAAACGAGGAATAAACTTGGTTTACCAAACGCTTATGGGCGGCTGACTATAACAATGGGAAAATATAACGATTGGAGATTCTCGTGTCTATACGGTTCATTTTTAGGGCATTTCGTTATTTTTATTATGTATGTATATTAAATTATATTCTGATTCATGATTGTTAGAGAGTTGCTTGTTTGACGGCAAACGACTTTAGTTTTAATATTTAGCTGTCTAATGATTATCAGTTTTTTTTTATTTTAAATAAAGGGTACAAAGTTTTGTAACACAATTTTTTGAGATAATCCTTTTTATGTTATCTTGATACTACGATTATAGTATATATAATATAGTAACTTTCAAAAAACTTGTACATTTTGGGATATATATCCAAAATCTGTACAATATTTATTTCCTTTTTAATTATCCCCCACAAACACTACTAACCATTACAATTAACAAAAAACAAAAATGCAAACTAAAAATCACGACATCGCAATATCACTGATAACGCATTCAGAAGGTTCCCGTAACCACAATTTTAAATAAAAACAAAGCATCAATCTAAACAATTCCAAAACTGCACCCACATTTATAACAGATTGACATATCTAACTGGCTCCGTTTACGGATGATGAATGCACATAACTGTCAAACATTTGACATATGAGCTCGCGAGAATAAGTACCATACTGCTTTCTATATATTACAATAACGTGCTCATTCTCCAAATGGGTTTAGACGAATTGATATATGTGCGACGCGTGATGATAAAAATATAATATCTCAATAGGTAATATTTTTTTCTATCTAACGGCGAAAGTCGAATGGTGAATTTTGATACGTCTAATATACATATCATGTAAGTAATAAAGTAAATCGCGAATATAAGGGGTACCGTTAGCAAAAATAGAATTAAGACAAAGTACGCAGAAGACGAGTCGTCAATCTCCCGTCGAGGTCCCGACGGAATAATTTGCAAGTTTAGCAAGTCATTCACTCAATCCATCTGTCTTTCACATGTTTAAAGCAAAAAAAAAATTACACGACTTCTTGAATATCGGCTGATTATGTGTTAACGATTATACTAAATTCTTACTGTCTTCTGTCAAGTCAAATAAAGACCAAGATTTTATATTTCAATTAAGCTTACTCACGAACTGAGAACATTCTGCTTTGGATCTATTATGCAAATTTGCTTACGACTGTAAATTGAAATTATATAATTGCATGTCCCACGAGACCCAATTATCCCAGTTCACACAAGGAAATTCTATGGAGGTGGGAGACTCTGGTACATCAACGGAATAAAGCCGCGTTGAGAGCAAGAGTTAATTAAGAGGTAACAAGCACCTGGAGAATTATTACTGCATGCATCCGTCCGATATTAAAATAAATATAAGAACACTATTCAAAGTAACGGGAACTTAATTCTTTTATGATTATTACAACAGTGTAACTTTAGGAAGACCTCTTTCGAATATTAAAGTATTGAACCTTGATAAGTTAAAGTATTACTAAAACTAAATAGTAAGTAAATACTACTTCTACTACATTAATGTAAGCAGTCCTGATACAAAAATATTAACAGAACAATACCACATATAACAATAGTCTTCAGTATAATTGACCCTATAAAGACCATTGAAACAATATTAGAAAAATAACGAAGAATTGGAAGAAAAAAAGAAAACCTTCGAAATAACGTCACACATAATCCACGCTCACGGCCACATCAACGGTAGGATCGATGGCGACCATCAGTCTCCAAACAGCCAATTATCCATGACCGATGGTTAAAACCCACAGCCAGTCCTCTGGGCGGTCAAAACCGATATTTATTAGGAGCAGACTGCCCATAATAATGCAATATAACGTATATATTGTATATTATACATGTTACATACCTCGTATATATACTTCGACTACAATATTAATACTAAAATGAAATATAAAAAAGGGTGTATGAAATATAATGAGTATCCAATAATAATGTTTATTTTTATCATAATTCCCCTCTTAATAAAAACTACCTATATATTCATCGTAAAGAAAATCAAATGTGTTCTATTTACATGAGATGATATGAATTTTTAAATTTTTCGAAATATCCAACTTCATTTCTACTTTATAATTTAAAAACCTCCCGTGGGACGAAATTCCAATTCACAGTCCGTCCGGCGCGTGGTTCGACTCGTCGGAGTCGGCGTCCCGCCAAAATAACGAACCCAAGATTCGATTTACACTGCATTCACTAAATCCTCTGCAAGATTACTGCAGACTAAGTCGCCGTAGACACGATATTCACGTGACAAATTTCGAACATTTCTGCTATTGCGAATAACGTTTTTAAAAAAACAATTGAAAGATTACCGATACACTTTAAAGCTTACGAGATAATAGTTTTAAAAGTCATTATAGAAACAAAATCTACTAAGCACAAACGTTATTTATTAATGAAAATCTCGAGTATCTCTCGTGAAGTATATTTGAAACGGATTGTCTGTTACTTTGGGTAGCAATTGAAATGAATTATATTTATTGTATGAAGCAAATTGCTACCGAGTAATGAAAACAAATAAATCCTCATTTATAAGCTTTTGGTTTGTCGAGGGCCGACTTGTTCAGCGGAACAAAAGTTATTCTATTAACGAAATGGGAAACAAAGCTAACAGTTTAGTTTCGACCCTTTACTTTTCGCATAACATTCATAATACGAATGAAACTCACTAGTCACAAAAACATTTCAATAAAGATACATTCTTATTATTATTAAGTGTACTATAAAATTATTGCACTATATAAAATTATATAATTTAATATTTTTAATTGAAAAATGTATCATAAAACAAACCTTGTTAAATATATTTGCTGAAAACCTTGACACGAAATGAAAAATATAATTAAAGTATGAAATAATTTTCAGTGCACAAGTGGAGCAGAGGTCACGCAGCGACTGATAGCACTTCAATATTTTTATATATATATTATAATGAAAATGAAACCGAAACACGCGATACTTGATATTTATTTATAGTTTCATAAATATAAAAAGTTATATTTTTAATATGAACAGTATAAACTCAATAAACTTATAATAACATATTCGTTAAAATAACAAACATGTCGAAATTTCTCATTTTATTATAAATTCATTTTTCGTATCTCTCCATTCCGACGTAATAGAAACGAACATTGCATACAAAGGAAACACTATTAATATGCAAATATACAAACAAGGTGTAAATTCATTTTCTTCACGTGAAAAGCAATTTGTTTTCGTCTTCAATAGTCTGAGTGTAGACTTCTATTCAAATCAAATTATAATATAAACGAGGGTGATACGTGTAAAAATTTACAAATATTAATAATAATTAAAAATATATATACATATATATATATATATATATATATATAAAAGACTGAAATTTTAAGAATTGAAAGTCGATCCATTAACTTTAAAAGCGTATCGGATGACTCAAAGCAATTTTAATTAATAGAAATGGAATATAATTTTTAAAAATGTAACGAATAAAAAATTACGTTAAAAGTAATTTGTAAAACCGTGTATTATTATTAATGTTTTAAAAAAGAGACAATAGTACGTAAATGAAAAGGACACCAATTAAACTTTTCTCCAACATGCATTTATAAAATGCAAGGAGAATACTTCAAAGGAAAGCACCGTACCGTATTATCCGATATATTTATTATTTACAGACCGCTTCCTTAGCTCCAGTCGTTTTAAAGGAGCGGTGCTCGACCGCGGTTATTAGCTGAGCGGGAAACGTTTATTTTCTACAGTAAATAACTTAAGATTGTATATTCAGCATTTAAAAATTTTTCTCCTTTAAACAATAACAATCGATATAAAGCAAAATTATAAAAAGATACTCATTTAAAAATAACTATCTTCAGTTCCGATCAAGGGATGACTTACCTGAAACAAAATACAATCATAATTTAGAAATTCAGTTGTACAAATAAATTAATTGTACAGAAAACAAACTCGATTAGAGTGCTAAGTCATACATATCAAAGTACTATTAGAAATCGGATACTTATATTGTTTAATTGTTTAAAAACTTATATAATATAATAATATGTTATGAATATTTCGTCAAATAATTATATATATATGACAGATGAGGGTACGTCAGCGGCCGCGGGATAAGATCAATACGTAATCAAGCTGTCACTAGCAGAGGCTGCAAATATTTTCCTTTCACGCTTCGAGTCGGTTTGAACGTAATTTCATTTGGAGAGGAGGCCCAAATTATTTTCTATTACCGAATTTGATGGCCTCGACTCGACAACATTACGTCACGGGCCTATTCTGGCCCAAAGTAAGAAATTATACACCAGTAGTAGACGATGTACGCGCGTTATGAGGGTTACTTTAAAAAAATCAACGAATAACATATTTGGTATATATGTACAATATTTCTATGTGTGATACAAAATATCGTCAAAACCTTTTTGACATGTTAGTGATTTTTAAGTCTATAAGGTAACCTTTTTTTAAAGAGATATTAAATTTAAAGGTACATGGTAAATATTTCGTTCATAACATACAAAATTGCAAGCGTTTTATATCAGGCAATCACACTCGGAACATAATACTTTTATCGAGTTACTTTATAATAAGTTTTATCGTTATCATAAATTTATAGATTTAATCTTATAAACAGTTCAAATTGTTTAGAGAATAAACGAGTTAGTTCAGACGCTTCGGTAGAATTAGTACAACAAAATTTAACCATCAAATTATTGTACAAGAACTTGGTCCTATTACAGCTCAAAATTGGAATAATAACTAATCAAACTTTACTGAAGGGCAAGGGTGCGCAATAAATACGCCGCAGGAAACAACTCGAGCCGTTAATGGTAATAAAATAAAAAGTTCCCTAATATCTGGATCCTAATCATTTTATATAAGACCAGCTTTAGACCGTGACTAGCTTTTCCCTACGTCGAGAAATAAGTATATTCTTTAGCTATAAAAAAAAAAAAAAAAAAAAAGAATTATAAGTAAAAAATAATTCGTAAACGCTTCCTCTTTCTTGACCCCTTCATAAAGTTTACATTCTTATTCTCATTTTATATTAAGTTGTTATTTGAAGATTTCTGTAAAACTATTTTCCTTATATTTCCAAAATTGTATGTAACAAAATATTCCGAAGAAAACCTTTTATTTAGTGAGTGTTTAATGAAAGCATAAAAAGCAAAATTTATAGAAAGGTCAATAGCAAAAAAAAACGAGAGAACGCCGATTGGGAAAACATGACTTAAGAAAAAAAAACCCTCAGAGTCAAAGTTCAAACAAACACAGAGATTATTATATTTGACAAGCGCGATAAATCGAGTTCATATGAAAATGAAACGATCAAAAGAAATAAAATTGAACGATAAATTCCTTAATGTTTACTCCTAAATGACTCGTTTGAAATCATTAGCAATTGACTAGAATACGATCAAAATATTTCTGGTTTAAATTATTAAATTTATTATATATATACATATATTAGAATAATCTTTTCAAAATATAAGGAAAATATTCAATGAATGAAACAAAAAAACTGAATACAAAACTGTCAACTTTTTTATTGATAAGAACATATACAGTTTTTGAAGATGAAATATTTTAAAATCGATTATGATGATACAATCGGAACATAATTATATTTCGAAGCGTCTTACATTTTCTAAATAAAGTTATTGGATTACTTGTTATCAAGAACTGAAAGCCTGTAATCGCGCGCCCTTCGCAGCGACCTTTAAAGAATAAGAGGAATTATTTTACAAAGAGCAAGAGAGAGCTCTAATATAAGTTTTATGAGAAAGCAACAATTGCTCCTACTTTTATTATAGATAAATTTATTATCAAGATTATTAATAAGAAGAAGAAGAACAAAAATATATGAAATAAAAACAAAATTATCTTCCATCGAAGCTTAAAAGCTTCTTTGTAAGATGATTCTGCAATAATAAGTAGATAACATACTAATTTAATCATTTTTGTATCTAGCTAACTTTTCGTTCGCTGTTCCGCTTAGGAATTATTCTAATTCCATTATTTCTATATAAACTCAATAAACTTATAATAACATATTCGTTAAAATAACAAACATGTCGAAATTTCTCATTTTATTATAAATTCATTTTTCGTATCTCTCCATTCCGACGTAATAGAAACGAACATTGCATACAAAGGAAACACTATTAATATGCAAATATACAAACAAGGTGTAAATTCATTTTCTTCACGTGAAAAGCAATTTGTTTTCGTCTTCAATAGTCTGAGTGTAGACTTCTATTCAAATCAAATTATAATATAAACGAGGGTGATACGTGTAAAAATTTACAAATATTAATAATAATTAAAAATATATATACATATATATATATATATATATAAAAGACTGAAATTTTAAGAATTGAAAGTCGATCCATTAACTTTAAAAGCGTATCGGATGACTCAAAGCAATTTTAATTAATAGAAATGGAATATAATTTTTAAAAATGTAACGAATAAAAAATTACGTTAAAAGTAATTTGTAAAACCGTGTATTATTATTAATGTTTTAAAAAAGAGACAATAGTACGTAAATGAAAAGGACACCAATTAAACTTTTCTTCAACATGCATTTATAAAATGCAAGGAGAATACTTCAAAGGAAAGCACGTACCGTATTATCCGATATATTTATTATTTACAGACCGCTTCCTTAGCTCCAGTCGTTTTAAAGGAGCGGTGCTCGACCGCGGTTATTAGCTGAGCGGGAAACGTTTATTTTCTACAGTAAATAACTTAAGATTGTATATTCAGCATTTAAAAATTTTTCTCCTTTAAACAATAACAATCGATATAAAGCAAAATTATAAAAAGATACTCATTTAAAAATAACTATCTTCAGTTCCGATCAAGGGATGACTTACCTGAAACAAAATACAATCATAATTTAGAAATTCAGTTGTACAAATAAATTAATTGTACAGAAAACAAACTCGATTAGAGTGCTAAGTCATACATATCAAAGTACTATTAGAAATCGGATACTTATATTGTTTAATTGTTTAAAAACTTATATAATATAATAATATGTTATGAATATTTCGTCAAATAATTATATATATATGACAGATGAGGGTACGTCAGCGGCCGCGGGATAAGATCAATACGTAATCAAGCTGTCACTAGCAGAGGCTGCAAATATTTTCCTTTCACGCTTCGAGTCGGTTTGAACGTAATTTCATTTGGAGAGGAGGCCCAAATTATTTTCTATTACCGAATTTGATGGCCTCGACTCGACAACATTACGTCACGGGCCTATTCTGGCCCAAAGTAAGAAATTATACACCAGTAGTAGACGATGTACGCGCGTTATGAGGGTTACTTTAAAAAAATCAACGAATAACATATTTGGTATATATGTACAATATTTCTATGTGTGATACAAAATATCGTCAAAACCTTTTTGACATGTTAGTGATTTTTAAGTCTATAAGGTAACCTTTTTTTAAAGAGATATTAAATTTAAAGGTACATGGTAAATATTTCGTTCATAACATACAAAATTGCAAGCGTTTTATATCAGGCAATCACACTCGGAACATAATACTTTTATCGAGTTACTTTATAATAAGTTTTATCGTTATCATAAATTTATAGATTTAATCTTATAAACAGTTCAAATTGTTTAGAGAATAAACGAGTTAGTTCAGACGCTTCGGTAGAATTAGTACAACAAAATTTAACCATCAAATTATTGTACAAGAACTTGGTCCTATTACAGCTCAAAATTGGAATAATAACTAATCAAACTTTACTGAAGGGCAAGGGTGCGCAATAAATACGCCGCAGGAAACAACTCGAGCCGTTAATGGTAATAAAATAAAAAGTTCCCTAATATCTGGATCCTAATCATTTTATATAAGACCAGCTTTAGACCGTGACTAGCTTTTCCCTACGTCGAGAAATAAGTATATTCTTTAGCTATAAAAAAAAAAAAAAAAAAAAAGAATTATAAGTAAAAAATAATTCGTAAACGCTTCCTCTTTCTTGACCCCTTCATAAAGTTTACATTCTTATTCTCATTTTATATTAAGTTGTTATTTGAAGATTTCTGTAAAACTATTTTCCTTATATTTCCAAAATTGTATGTAACAAAATATTCCGAAGAAAACCTTTTATTTAGTGAGTGTTTAATGAAAGCATAAAAAGCAAAATTTATAGAAAGGTCAATAGCAAAAAAAAACGAGAGAACGCCGATTGGGAAAACATGACTTAAGAAAAAAAAACCCTCAGAGTCAAAGTTCAAACAAACACAGAGATTATTATATTTGACAAGCGCGATAAATCGAGTTCATATGAAAATGAAACGATCAAAAGAAATAAAATTGAACGATAAATTCCTTAATGTTTACTCCTAAATGACTCGTTTGAAATCATTAGCAATTGACTAGAATACGATCAAAATATTTCTGGTTTAAATTATTAAATTTATTATATATATACATATATTAGAATAATCTTTTCAAAATATAAGGAAAATATTCAATGAATGAAACAAAAAAACTGAATACAAAACTGTCAACTTTTTTATTGATAAGAACATATACAGTTTTTGAAGATGAAATATTTTAAAATCGATTATGATGATACAATCGGAACATAATTATATTTCGAAGCGTCTTACATTTTCTAAATAAAGTTATTGGATTACTTGTTATCAAGAACTGAAAGCCTGTAATCGCGCGCCCTTCGCAGCGACCTTTAAAGAATAAGAGGAATTATTTTACAAAGAGCAAGAGAGAGCTCTAATATAAGTTTTATGAGAAAGCAACAATTGCTCCTACTTTTATTATAGATAAATTTATTATCAAGATTATTAATAAGAAGAAGAAGAACAAAAATATATGAAATAAAAACAAAATTATCTTCCATCGAAGCTTAAAAGCTTCTTTGAAAGATAATTCTGCAATAATAAGTAGATAAGATACTAATTTAATCAATTTTGTATCTAGCTAACTTTTCGCTCGCTGTTCCGCTTAGGAATTATTCTAATTCCATTATTTCTAGACGCCACTGAACCCTAATGACTTTGTTAGATATAAGTAAATTGACACGTAAAAAACTAACTTGTAGTTACTTCAACGAAGCACCACCTTCGAATACCAAAACTATGTTCTTGACAAACATAATATGGGCGTAAAAAGATTTTGATGTACTGTCTCATCACGATATCTCTGTTACTATAAGTTCTAGATATAGACTCGAAATCTAATAATTATTATTTAAAATCATTAATTATTGACAGATTTCGCAAAATTTTACTCACATGGTGGTATACTAAAATCTGACTATCTAAAATCTTGGTTAGAATATTCTTTTTTGGCGCGTTAAAAATAAATAACTAAAAATCGGATCTTATGAAATTTCACACACGGAGGACAGTGTGAAGGCGTCAAAAATATATAAAAAATAATAAACATTTAATCTATAGCTCCTACAACTTTAATATTTGCTAAAATTATTTTTTATTTATTACTTTTTGAGCTACCTTTTTATATCTTCGCGAAGTGGGCTGGGAAAAGCTAATATTATATACTAGGATAAATCATGAATCCCTAATACAGCGTTTTAAATAATTTAAATAACAAAATAGGATTTAGTGACATGTCTTTCATAGTGGTATTTGTATCTGTCGCTCGACTCCGTCCGCGACACTGGATATTGTTTTTCTCCTGTTTTGTATTCAGATACCTATCTAGTCATCATTTATTTTCTACAGCTCATTTACCTAATATTGAAGCTAAAAATAGATAATGGCAGCTTCAAGTAATATCGGTGAAAAGTAAAACAACTTCTTAGGCAAGATAAATATATCTTTAATTAAAGATTTAACTTAGTTAACAGGACGATAAACCTCTATTTCCTAGATTACTAATTAACTGGCAGTTAAGGCGAGATGTTTACTAATTAACAACTTATTAATTAGTCCGACAACTGTTTGAAGTCAAGCTTTTGGCTATAAAGTGAAACTCAATTTCTAGATAGGAGTTATCTCGAAATCAAAAGTAGTTTAAAATACCGCTAGGCGCTACCGTCATGTTTTATTCATAATCAAAGCAGGAACAGAATGGGGACTTTATATAGTCCATTAAAATGCCGCGACAGTGAATTTCAATGGAGGTCGGCACCTTAGGTGTGGCTTACAGGGTCACCTTAAAGCCGTTGAGACAATATTACAATTAATGAACCACACTGAGTCGCTTTAGCAATTCCATGCAAATCATTTTCGGTCTGTCAAGGTATAAAACGGTTTGAAGTATATTTGACATTGTGTAATCAGTATATATAAATGTTTAATTTTTAATAATAATTATTATTACTTTATCCCTATTTCTATTTCAATAATTTATATTGTATTATTAATTGAAACGGTACATTTAGTCTGGAGACTAAATGTGTGTGTAATGGGTTACACACACACTGCAATAGATCACACACACACACGCATCAATACAAGTATCGAGACGGTTGTTGATATGAAATAACGGTACACTTATTAAAAACAATGCTGTATAACAACAAGTTTAACAAGTACCAGCTTCAAGTTCATAATCTGTCTCCTGTTGACCGGAGCCGTGCAATTTACATTGTTCACTACAGAACAACGAGGTCGAAATAAATACATTTATTTAAAACTTACAATGCTTCATATTTGCTTTCTACATTAAAATAAAGTATGTTTGTATTGGTGTTTGTAATTGGTTTATTCGATTATATAAAATTAATTATATTTTCCCAACGGTACGTACATATAAAACCACGAAGAGATTTACAACAGCTGGACAAACAGAGGTACCAACTAATATACGAGTAATTAAATTGTAATGCTAGTAAGTTTTTTTATTTTGTAAAAACTCTATAAATAAAGTGATTTAGGTATAAATAATTCGTGCCTGATATTGATATTTCTTCAAACAAACGTAACCACCTTATATATAAAATTAAACTATATAGATTTTGAAAAAATATCATACTTTATATCTACATATACTCTTATTCTTTTCAACAAGTTATAAACCTTGCAATCATCGTTCAAACATTTATACGTTATGATTCGATAAAAAACGTTCAAACAAAGGCCGGGGTTGTGGTGATTAAGTACATACTAAAGAAATGTTTTAGTGGGTAAGTGGTGATACATTGTGTTGGTGTGGTCTGCACGAGGTATACGAGTATAAGCCACTCTCAATTTAATTCTTCTGAACTTGACATGATTTTCTATATTTTAATTTATTAAAAAAAGCTCAAAACACACTTGGTTTGCATTGAGAGTGTGTATAGGAGCAAATAAAAAAAAATCATGCCAAACCCAAGTATTTCAGCTATGTACGTATTTTTAATAAGTTATAAAATAAAATTGTAAAAAAGAATATAGCGAATGCCTTTTATACGTAAAAATTTCTTTATTGTTAACAGTTTACACTGGCCTGTTAGACTTCTAGAAGTTAATTATTTTTTTCTTAAATTATACATCTAGAATGACGATATTTGGAGGAATTATAAAGTATTTGTTATATCAAATAATTTATTAGTGAGGTTTATAAAATACAGAGGTTGAGTTGGTCTACGATACGTTTTAAAAAGAAAAAAAATGTTTAATAATTGTATTAATCTACTTCGCGTAGGTATTAATCTATTTACCCTATTATGGCGAACGATTTTCATTGTATTTTTTATATAAAAATACTTTATATAGTTTTCTATCGCAAAATAAGTCTGAACCTACAGAGACGATCGTTATTGTAGAATTGGGTGTGAATAATTAAATTTACATTATATAAAGATGTAAGTTGACAAAATTCTTTAAGTAGAGGTAAATAATATCTTTACTTACAATTTATTTATTTTATTTTATTTTATTTATTTATTGTTTATTGTACATCACATTAGACGAACTTAATGCCTATGGGCATACTCTACGAGTAAACCTTTGTAAATTGTTAAGTATAAATGGTATAAATTTAACGGGAGGTAAGAAATATATATAATAATGATAAAATTCAATCAAGACATTACAATTATTGAAAATTCGATATAAAAATGTATTAACCCTTACGGGCAGCCCTAGGGCTAGTGAGGCTCGTTATATAGAGGTTACACTGTATATATTTTATTCATACAATAGTCCATTAATACCTACATAGGTTTGTATATCACGTGCAGAGCTCACGTGTACTCAAAGGTCTATTGTAATCCGAACACAAGTTAAACAAAGGTTATTCCGAGGAGAGCCGGCCCTCGGCATACCACTCAGATTAGGACTACATCCATCCCCAATTAATAAATAATAACTACTAATATTGTTTTATACTACTATGAATAACAATTCAGAATTACCTTCATTATCTTTTTTATTGTTAAATTAATTAAACAAGAGCATTTAATTAACTACACATTCACAAAGTCTTTAATTACATGAAAGTTAGAAATGTTCAGGAGTCGGAATAACTCGTATTAACCTAATTAATATAACTCATCGAGTTACCGGTTATGGCTCCGGTACGGGAAGAACATAAGTATGTTACGGTAACGCCAACTTTTCAAAAATATAAATACTTACTTACATGTATATGATAATATATATTTACATATCGATGTCTAAGTGATTAGTAAAACGGACTATTGAGACAAAGCTTTTGTGTTGAACTTCTAAAAGGGACAATTGTGTGACCCTCGAACTGTTGCGATTCTATATACGCGTGATAAACCCACCTTTAATGCAAAAAGAATGCACTTGTTTATATATAAATTATAAACAAATTTCAAACTTATTCGTTAAAAATGTTCCGAAAAAGGAGAATTAATCTAAATCTATTCATAAACGTTTTGAGAGTGACAGAAGCTTTTTTCCAGCTATCGGACATTCATTAATTGATCAAACTATTAATCGCTGCTGACCCAATTTTACTTACTAGTAATTGAAAATACAGTCCGATTTTTATATTTTTTGTAACTAACCTGAGAATTTAGTTTGTGGAAAGCTAAAGTAAAGTTGATTTCAATCTTTTATTGTCGATTGATTATTAATTTTTATCCCTTAAAATTCAAAAGTTATCAAAAAATATTTACTATTTCACTGAAAATTTTATTCTATGGAACAGTTTTTATACTGACATAATCTATCTCCACATATATAATCCTTTTGTATGTTTTTTTTTATTATTCTTATTCTAAACGGCTGCACCGATTTTGAAATTTTTGAGTGTTTTTGAATATCCGAGAGAAGACCTAGGAGATTTAGATTAATTATAATAATTAGTACCGGTCTGAAACATTACAATAGTAAGGGATTTTTCGGACTCGCAATAATTTACTAACTTTCATATTTTGTATATACAAAATATTATAATTTTGCTATCTTAAATTTACATATACATACATACTATTTAAGAATCTAGATACGATAGAAAAAGCCTGCTTTAAATAATAGGAAATATATATGATATAGTATTTAGAATAGACATATGCAAGTGAGAACAAAGCCTCTAAATCAAGGCAACCGAAATTCAAACTCGAAAATGTTGAGCTGCTTTTAGTAGGTAAGAGGGAAATCCTTTAATCGATACAACCGCGGCTCGTGACGAGAGCAAAACAAATCAAATGAGATCTGTGAAGAGAACTAACGCTGGTGCTGAAAGAAATGTACTCCTTTTCGATACGAATACTATAAAGCCATCAGTGCGATGTAGAAGTTGAAAATATATTCAAATAATGATAGAGAATGTAACAGTACATTTTTCTAACCCTCAAATTTATAGTTAAATATTGACAAATGTAATAATAAAAAAAATAATAACCATATGTACCTTTAGTTATAAAAATGTAACGATCGTACGATGTTTGCACATTCTCTGCATAAAAGAAATAAAATGTGTATTTTATAATCAATCAAATAAATACATTTAACCTCATATCATTTCATTTCATTTCATTTCATTTAATGATTAAAAGATAACAATTTACTCTATTTAAAATAAGAAATTCTATTCATTTATCTTTTGAACATTAAAAAAAACATTGTTTGTGGATAAAATATGATCTGCAAAATGCGTCACTTGCAAAGCAAAATTCCAACTTTAAAGCGATTCGGTCGTGTGGAAACGTGTCCTTTTATTTTCTTTGAATTTTGATGAACACCCGTACACCGGACCCATAACAATAGGAATCATTTTACCTACCGGTCTGTCTCGAATTAATTATCATTCACAGTTGGAACTTACATACAATGCACCATAATTATTATTTTCATCAAACTTTGTTATACAAACAGGAGCATACAAATATACCGAGTAATCTGTTTCGTTTCTCACAACCAAAAGATAACTAGAGATTTAATTAAATATTAAGTTTATACCTCATATATTTTATTAGATATAAGATTTTAATATATATTGTGTAACAGTTCTTACGCGTTACGTGAATGTCACCTGTTTCAGATAATAATTCAATTTGTAAGACGGATGACACATCACATCCTTTCAATTTAATAAATCAAAGGTGACCTTGGATCTGATATAGTCTTATACCCTCGTTTCAATATTCATTTCAAACTATATAAACAAAAATTTTACTTATTATTCCTTCATGTTTTTAAAATGAAATGACATTCGAACTTTAGTCAGGTAATTAAAGGTATGTTGTATAGAGATAAATGTTCCTAACACTTTTCACAAATCTAGTGTAATAAAAGATAACTTTATAACTATGGAATCCAAAAATCAATATGTATGCCCCTATATCAAATATAAAAATATTCTTTTGTTCCGTTTTAATTATACATACCACAAGTGTGGATTCAAGTGAAGATTACTAGATTGAATTAAATTAATGAATTTATCTACGTATCTTCGTGGTTACTTTGGTTTTGTCCAAAAAACTATATAGAAGAATATCTAGACATTTATAAACTTATGTTAAAAAATGGAATGGCACAAAGAGACATAGTATAATTTCATTACCTACACATATCAAAATTATTTGGTATCAATTCCACCAGTATTCTTTCAATATAAGTCTTCCTCCTTTATCTAAAGCTCTTCAAGCGCGCTACTATTATAACCATAATATGTATTTACATTAATATTTAAGGCTTGACATATACTACAGTAATATTATACAATCAGTCACTTATATTACACAAAACAATGCAGAATATTTTAATTTTTATATGACTTATTATAGAAGAAGTACTACTAAAAACGCAGGGAATGTCAATTATAGTCTGTCGACGACTGATGCGCAGTCTCAAAATAGGCTGTTTGAAATTTTGCCACTGAACTTGATTATATATTAGAAACAATAAATTGAATTAATTCATATTCAAATTCAAATTCAAAATATCTTTATTCAAGTAGGCATTTACACGCAGTTTTGAATCATCAATTATTACAATATAAAAAAGGGTCAGTGCAGTCAGTCCATAAGTAAGCTACCACCGGCTCGGAATGCTGCTCTGCTGAGAAGAGCCGGCCAGAAACTCAATAGTTGCTCTTTTCAAAAGAAATATAACAATTCTTTATTGAGAACTAATACCATGTGCCGGGTATTGCCGAACAATCCCACAGTCAAAAAAAATCCTTACTGCCACCCAACATTGACTATAAACCACAACAGACGTTCAACAACAACCTTGGTAGATTCAGAAATGTACCTTCGTCAAAATAAAATAAACTATATTATTAACATTTCAAATCCCAGTAATCCAAGCTCGGTTCTGATAGATTGGAGTTAGTTAGAAAAGTCTTCTAGTATTTAGATGAATAAAAAACTGAATTATTTCTCTATTGTTTTTCAGGTTTTAATAAAAATATGTAATGCAATGAATATATTCATAAAATTTTTAATTTATAAAAATTATGTATACATTTTGATTTCAAAATAAACATCCGATGTTAAAGTTTAACGTAGAGGAGCATCAAATAAAAAATTATTAATATAGGTAAATAATTCAAAATAACTATGAATGCAATTCATATTAATCATTGAATTATATTAAATATTGAATAAATATATTCAATTATGGCAAGACTTGTATTATTCATTATGTCTACTTTTTCTGCGGTTTTATTATATGTATTGAATATTTGATTTTGATCTAGTCTACTCTGTCGTGATAAAGATGTAAGAGAATTACTACTAAAATTTATGACTATTTTAGTATTTAACCCTCCCAATTCTCACTCACCGAAAAAGCCTTTAAAAAGACGAGGCATTGTATAATCCCTTCCATGGTGTCACCAGTGAGGCAGAAGGTGCCGGTCAGGTGTCTCCCCTTCTTATCGCCTAAATGCGGCGCAGCGGCCAGGCTGGCGTGGACGAGAGCTCCCCGCGGCCTTGCGTCCCTCGTCGCGCCCAGCACACCCGGTAAAGGAGCGCCCTCCATCAGCCGCGCGAGCGGGTCCATCGCCCGCTATTCGCTACGCTCAACACATCATCCACACACTCAAGTAATGTTCACAAATCACTTTTGGCACATATTTCGTCAATGGATACTCTGTTTTACTAAACACTCGACAGCTAACAGTCTCACTTTTGGCACTTTTAATCAACTTAATGATTGTCGATAAAACAACAACCTGGTAATAACTTAGTAAGCCAATAGACGTTCAACACGCTATTATTGTAAAACGTATACTGTTAATAGATATTTATAAACAAGGTATAGATGATTTTGGCACTTCCTACAGAAAACGAAAGTAAAACGTCAGGACCATACTTCTCTTCTAGTCACCTACGACCGCTCGATAACATCAATGTGAGATGACACTGATACAATGGAGGGAGTGACCATGTTTACGCTATGGCACAGACTCTTGCATTCCTCACAACGGCACTTATCCTCTGGTTTCCAACAGTCACTATTGAGCAACAGGGTCACTAAGGTGTAAATAAGCACCGCCATGCCGACTATCCAGTATATTTCCATATTGCTCGCCTTAAACTGGCAATTTTTTCAAAATGTGTCTCGTTCATGTTACATTCGATATTTAGCACTCATTTTAGGAATTTTCTAAAATATGTTAAAAATAATCACTCAAAAAAAATTTAAACTACATAATAGATATATCTACTGCACGCTTCTAACTTTTGTAAGAACTATTAAAAATATGTGTTTTAAAAATTAATGGATTTATTTTCTGTTTGAACGGTATAGTATATGAAAGGAACAGATGGATTAAAGAATATTGTTGATAGATTATTTTCAAGTTAAGTTATAGGTTATATAGAACAGATTCCATGTAGTTCACAATGTATAATAGTAGTAAACAAAACCCCGTATCATTTACAAAGATTAAATTATAAACGCGACATCCAAAATATTTTTTGGTTAATTTATTCCATAAGGTATTTCAATGATATACTTTGGCTTATCTGTGTCATTTTGCGTATAAACTAATTGGAAATTCCGTGCGATAACACTATGCAATTCCGTTGAATTATCCACGATTTCGGACAAAATGAAAATTGTTGAATAAAACTATGCAAACTAGCTCAATTAATAAACCTAACAAATTAAACATCACATATCTGAATATTTTAGGTTCGATATTTGTAAATAGTTTACTGTTATGTTGATAACAAAATAAAATAACAAAAATAACAGACAACCTAATATCAAAATTCTTCAGTTTCATGAAATAAAAGTAAGCAATGCGTAGGATGTCCCCGTTTTCCTAAATAAGGAAACCCATTTAACGCGGCTGACCATCATAACACTTGTATCGTCTTATGTACTACGCGTCTTACGTAACTTAAACCCAGATTTTATGAAGCTTTTATCTAACCCAAATGTAATAACCATGTCAAATGCGAAGCGTCACAAACATATATAAATTTAATTAAAAAGAAAAACCTAACACTAACACAGTTTATTTTTTAATCTCCTATTCTCTTATAACCTCTAAGCAACCATTTAAGATATCCAATTATCATGAGAACATATATTTAAGTCAATAGTCTATAAAACGACCTACTCCATTAACGTAATCTCTCCTCCCATTTATAGTATCGTTTAGAGGCAGTTAAGTTTCCGTAGAACTTCGATTCTCCACAATCGAGTGGTTCAGATGAATATTAGTGTCTTCATAGACTTTATAGCAAACTGATTTGATGTCTGATTGCTTCATTGTGGCGAATAGAGATACATCCTCCCCGTTCAATCACGTCTCATTCAAGCGTAGAGCTAAAATGCCGCACGGTATGACATATCAAATTATCGAAGCTCAAACCAAACAACACATTCGGATGCTTCCGTTTATGGATAATTTGTGGACAGTGTTCTCAAAATTCCGTACACATAATTCGGTAAAGCCAATTAATTATTGAATAACATTTACTATTTATAGATATATGTATTGACGCTTTAAATATTTGTTAACGTTTATAGGATGCAAATTAATTGACTCTGTTATCATAGAATTATTGTGAACCGAAAGTAATAATTTAATATTACAACATGTACGCCCACGGCTCCGGCTCCATTCCCATCAAATAAAATAACTTCTCGACTGTAATGACTGTCAGATTTTTGGTTTTAAAAGGATTTAAAATATTATTTAGAAGAATATAATTGAATAAGTTAGAAACTGAATAAAAATTATATCCCTTGTTAGGTAAATAATAAAAAAATAAAATAAAATATATTTCTGCCATGTATGAATTAGTCAAAATATTCTTGTAATGATCTATATAAAATATACACATAAAGATAAAGATAAAAGAACCAATATTATTCTATTCACATTTTATTACAGTACGTAACTTAAATTTTATAACCATATCAAGACGACCATAATAAAATACGAATATCGGATGACACAAATAAACTAAAATAAAAAAGTAACCACAAACAGGGATAAAAAGAAAATAAAATAACTGTGAGTTCAATCCTTAGGTCGTTACTATTGTATTTATTTGACCTCTGAAATTAATCATGACTACCTTTTTAACAATTCATCCGTACGACCTTTGGTACCTATCCCAATGATTATATCCTTTTCAAATTATTATATACTTGTTATATATTCTTATGTTTAAAGAAGAAATGTCATTATAATAATTAATTTTTACAAGTCAGTGCTGCATACTATCTATTTTTAATATAATTTAATATAATAAATTTTAATTTAAACAGTATTTTATAATAAAATCATTAAGTAAAATGTTAATCATATTGGAATAAATATATCATATAGGTATTCAATTAACATAATTTGCGGTGATATGATTTTAAAATATAAAATAACTTTTTTTCAACATATTTCTTCGTGAACGTCGGGTTGCAGGGGTTTTATTTTCCATTTTAACTAAGGTTTATTCAGAATACATTTTTCCATCCATCCATCCATTAATTTTTGAAAACTATAAGAACTCTATCTATAGTTTTCTATATCTATCTACTATCGACTGCCTAAGTAATTTCTGTAAAAACAATAATTAAATGAAACAAAGGAAAAAATAAAAACGAAAGGGTGAAAAACATTACTATTATTCGTAAAACAGCTTTTAACAAATGAGAAGCATTAAAAAACTGCAAAATTGCAAAACGACAAAACAAACAAAAATAAAACACGAAAATGTATGTACTCGTATGCAAAACGAACTGTTTGCTTTTCTTTAGACACACACACACATTCGTTATGTTTATTCATCTTATTTGTGGTAAGTTCCATTTAAACATTTATTCGAATAACGTACAAGGTGGATCTTACGCGGGTTATTAACTTGGAAATGTCAAATACAAATTGAATGTGCAAAGGGCACTGGGAGCAGAGACATAAACACTATTATGTGGAGGAAAATGCACTTCCAAGAAGATACAGACAAAGATAAAAAGATTTAGTAGCTAAAACAAAGTAATCTAAACGTGATTAAGGATTACCTAACTTAAAATACTTTAGGATGATGTTTTTTTTTTATTTCGGTCAAACTAATGTTTATTTAACGATCATAACAAGAAGTAAAACAACAAGGTTCCGTTACAACCCTTAACAAACTTAATATCAATGAAACTCTTCAAGACAAGACAATAAAGAATCTAATCTGATAACTTATTGTTATTGGAAATTGATATAACAACAATCGCAGTGATCCATTTATAGAAAAAATTAAATCCCTATCGCAGACCATTGTTTACGACATTTAAAGCGACCTTAATTATTAATCACTTAATGGGTTTCCACCCGACGGATTTCCATCGAAATAAACGTCGAATCGGTAGTTTATTTCGGTTAAACATTTGCGGGTAGCGGGTAACGGGTAATGGGTAGCGGGTAGCGGGTAGCGGCGAACGACGGGAAAAACAAACGCCAGCCCATAGCTGTGCGGAGCCCCGCGGGTATTGATCACGGCAATCCATTCCGAACTTCCGGCCATCCCTCAATTAATCCTCTCCGGCGTCATTTTTAATGGCTCCATTCCGATATTACTTTGCGCTTTAGTTACCTGAACGTTTTTTGTATGGACATTTTTGTAATTATGTTTTTGTTTGAAGAATTCGGCTTCGGCGACCGCCAGATACTATGGAAATTATACTTTCGAACCTTTTTTATTCTGTACATTTCATATATATTTTTTACATTTGTTCATTTTTCATATCAATTCTATGTAAATTTAGTTATTTGAACTGAATTTATAATATATCTTTACTTTACTTCTTAACTGACTTTCTTTTCAAAAAATCAATCTGACATCAACGTCTCAGAGACATCTCAGAGCCCTTCATGGCGTAATCTCGAAGGGGATGAACACCCGAAGGACATCAGTTAGGACGGCCTTTAAAGAAATTTTCGCGCTCCGCTAAACTTTCTCAATTAGGACCGTAGGGCGACCGGCGACGCTCAGCCGCTTTGCCGACGATACTTGGAAAAAACTTACCCCAACTCCCTCAAACTGTGGGGCATTCAAATTGACTATTCAAATCTCGCACTTTTCGATTTATCAAGTATTACTCACATATTCAATTACAAACTTTAAAAAAATCTAACATAGTTCTCCAAATATTTATAGTTTCAATTTATAACTGTTTGCTGCTATAATTAGGCTCCAAATATTATACGCCATTTATTCCGGCTCATGTGGAGCGGTTAACGAAAGAGATCACAATCTCGGGTTAAGCAGCACTTAGTGTGAGCAAACACACCAGTTCGTTTGATGTGCGTCTTTGTGATGGCTTGATTAGCGTCGGCTGCGAGCGCGAGTTTAATTGATTATTACTGGAAGCGCGCTTCATTACACACTTGTTACATCGTTTGCTATGCTTATCAGTTTAAAACACAATGAAGCCTTCGAAAGTTGAGGCGTTCAATTTCCTTTATAATGAAGGTCACCTTACCAAAAATTTCAAATAAAGAATTATTTCCTGGTAAGGTTAATTCACCTAGTTAGTTTTATCTATAGAATATATTTATATTTCAGTTCGTTAACTTCGTAATACAATCATAGGAAACATGATAATTGTAATTAAAGAAGACCGAATAAATATAAGATCTCATAGACTCACACCAATAGGGATCAAATTTGGTACAAATTAATTGCGACTTAGATTCTGAAGCATCGTTGAAACTTTCATTTAAATTAGACAAATTTCTTAAAGAAGTGCCATCGGGCTTTAAATATTTTATTCGTCTCAATATATTAACATATCACTCAACTATTCCATTGTAAGATCTAAAGGCAAAAGTTATTGCTTGGAGAAGAGTCGTTTATACTTGTCAAATAAAGGGAGAGAGTTTATTTAACAGACAGAAATTCAAGGCAGAAATTCAAAATACTTAACTGTCAGTTGGTGTTTACTCGTCTTGAAGAGTAATAAATCTATCAAACTGTTACTTCAGTTAATTAAGTTCTTACGATATTATTAAGTGATATTTCAGCATGCCTATAGAGATGTCTCAATTGAAATGTCAATATGTTACAAGGATTTCAACAAACTACAACTATACTATTTTTACTAATTGTAATAATAATAAGAAGTCGAATAATCGATTGAATTATACTTGCATTTGAATATATTAGCAAAAAAGGCATGTTTTTTAAAGTGACGAATCCTATCAAAAATATAACATCTATAAAAAGATTGAGTCTCGCAACGGTGTAAAAAAATATGAAATCAGAAATCCAATTTAAACCAAGTCTAACTATATCTATCTATAGGAGCTATTCAACCACTTGGTTATAATGTTTACCTTGTTACTTTATCAACAACATTTTATTGTAATTATATCAATAATAACTTTTTGTTATATATTAATGAATACAGTGACCTTTTACAAAGAAGTTACAGATGTTTGAAAATGGCGGGTATCGCTTCGAGGAACGGATAGGCCGGCCATGCCTTTTTGCTATCTACTATCCTGGGAATCCCCGTATAGTCCAGGAATTTTATGCGTTTTAAACCGCAATCTACCGAAAAAATTTAAGTGATCTGAATATTTTATACTATGGTATTTTGAAGATGTGAAAATGTCATCATCATCATCATGACGGCTAAAAAAGTTCATGCAATTATCAATCTTTTCAATCAATCATCAATCTTTTCAGTCAATCATATATTTTTACAGTCAATCGTCAATTTTTTCAGTCATTCGTCAATTTTATCAGTCACCATTCAATCTGCTCAGTTAATCTTAAGTATTTTTATTTAATTGTCAATCTGTTAAGTAATTTTTTTTCAATTGGAAAGTTAATATACATTGAATCTTTAATAGTATTTTTTTTTAATTACAGCGAAGATATACCTACTGTATTTTTTTTCACAGCAATTTTTTTGTCACATTTTTTATAAAAATATGCAGAAAATGTATGTAAATTTGTTATATTAGTAAATAGTTTTTATTTGGGGTAAGAAAAATTGTGAGAAATAGCTAAAAAAAATATAAATATATAAAAAAATATTAAGATTGATCAAGTTTTGATATGGTACTAAGCAACTTATTTTGCTGTCACTATTCATTAGAAAATATAAAAAATTTAATATTTGTATATTTACAATAGAATGTTTCTAGTATACTAATAAAGTATCAATTATGACGAAGTGGTTCAATACCTGCTCCCATAACATATATACACGTACCGACTTAGTTTGTGTTGGATTTCATAACTTTTTACGACGTTGCAAGACTAAACGATTTTTATTTAATGTTACGTTTTTGATTGGATATCAGTTCTTTTTTATTTAGTCCTCCTTTTTTTTCTTTTCCAGAATTATACTCATGTCTTGCGCCTCAGGTTCGGGCCTCCTCATCCCACTCCTTGTCTTGGTGGGCTTTTCTCAGAGGTTTCGATATTTTATTTATAAACAAACGTTGCCTAGCAACCGTAACTAAGCCAATTTGTATAATAATTAAAAGAAATGTATTTATTACAAAGTTAAAAAACCTTAATATTTACTAACCAAAGTATCTATACGTCGTTAAATTATTTTATTTTATGTTACTTAAGAAAATGCTTTTTCAGTTTCTCCGACAGTTTGGATGTAGTCTAAAGTTCCACATCAAGTAGGTACTCCATATCTTCACTTTATATATCACGAGATAGTGCTCATAAGATTGAATAACTTATGCTTTAGGGGTATTTCCATACCAATGTTAGTTTTCATATCTATGGTGTTCCACATCTTTGGTTTTCAAAGTTTTGATAATTTTTCCTTCGCTTAAAGACTAAAACCTATTGTATACCAAATTTCAGCTTTCTAACACATGTAAACGGGATGTACTACTTGTATTTTTATCATCGGAGAGTTTATTAATCAGTGACAAAATAAAGGACGCTTGTCTTGCATAATTCTTAAACTATCTACCTATATAATACCCTCATGATTACTGAAAGTTTGAGGTTTCTAAACTTTTTACATCGAAGTTACAGACGTTTGAAAATGGCCCGAATCGCTTCGAGAAAAGGATAGTACGACCGTGTCTTTTCTGTTCTGTTCGACTTGGCGAGGGCACTACCGTGCTCCCAGATTTATTTTTCAACGTAGTTGTTCAGTATGTGTCTGTTTGTGACAATGATTTCGAATCACCGAAAGTAATTGTAATCCTGAATCGCTGTAAGAAGTTTTATTCCCTACAACAGATTTATTCAATACATCTTAATCCAATTCCATTCCAAATCCAAAGAGAAGTTGAGCAATTAGCGAAAATCTGTTTCCATTACGACACATTCGCTTGATAAAAAGCTCACCGACAACTAGATGATACTCAAGTGAATGTAATATTATTGTGTATTAAACAAAAACATTGTGTGATTTTCGCGGACTTTTTGAGGTCTTTTCTCACCAAGTTAATTAGTTCAGTCTTGCTACTAAAATCTTTGATTGTATCGAGAATTTGAAATTGTCTGTGCAAAGCTTCTGTTATTGATGTGGTCGACGAAGATGCAGACCAAAGTTTATTATATTAAATATAAGCTACATCTGTATATTAACCATATAAATTAATCTAATAATCCTTATTAGTCATATAAAAAGTGTGAAATTCTCTTTGAATGCTGAATTTGATTCCTGAATGACAAAGTCTGTTTCATCACAATAAATTAATAAATTTACTACAGCCAATGATATTGTTAGTAAAAAGATAAAAAAGCAAGATAAAAAGGTAAACAAAATTAAAAACTAAAACAGCTCGAATACTCAAGTGCTACTGCTACGCTCTTTATGAGATAAAATAGTTTTAGTTTCTAATAATATAAGTTGAATAAAATAAAACCAAATTCGTGGAATCTCTCCTGGCATGTATAAAGCAAAATGTCTAACAATACCATATCAGGCTAGATGCCTTTGAGGCCGCGAACATTTCAGTATAATAGAAATTTAGACAATGGATCCAACTAATATCATATAACATAGAGCATCTCACTCCCCGATGTATATTCAAATTTCTAAAAATACTAGTCTGTAAAATAAAAGTGAATAAGTTTTTATGTCATGTAAAATTTCTGGAAATGTCATGTAAGCTCAATCACTATGTGATTATTATAAATCAAATGATTCATTCATTTCATATAACAAAAAAAAAACGGAGAGGAAAAAAGCTTTTTGTATAGTATCCAATTCAAAAGTCTTGGCATCGACATTAATAGAAGAAAATCATGCAAAAAATAACCGCTTCTTGGAAGTATGACATTGAGAAATCAGAGTTGAGGGAGTGATCGGTTTGTTTGTCATATTCGTTCAGAGACTATATGAAAATAATACAACCCAAAAGCTAGGTTTTTTGGCATAAGGAAGCAAAATATTTATAAAATTCTAACCTTATTGTAATTCGTAATATTAAAGATATAATGTCGTTAATATTTTTAAATTTGAAAAGAAAATTTTTCTATAAAGATAATTAATTACAAATACATATGTATATATACATTACATCATATATATACATAAAGAGAACGTTTCCATCAATTTGCCCCTTTTTTTACTGTGTCAGGAAAATCCAACAGAACACTTAATTGCTAGGTAAAAAAAAAAAAAATGTGACATTTAGTTTGACATTGACTGATTAACAATTTAGAGAACCAAAAAACATATTTATTATTATTTTTGATACGAGCCCTCATTTTGTTATCAGTTAACCTTACCCGCGTAAAGCTAGGACCGTATGCAAGTCTATAATAAAAGTAAATTCACATTATGCAGAGGATTATTTAAATTATAAAATTCGCTGTAAACATAATTATAATTAAAACAACATTAAATTATTTTCATGTTCACAAAAATATATACGCGTAATAATTTTAAGCGTTTTCGACATGTTTCAGATATAGTTTTCGCAAGTTAGTTTAAAACTATATCCGGATTCTGGTTGTCTGTCAGTCTGTTGAAAATTTAATACCCGTCCATATTTAACATATTGTTAGTAAGTGATCCGTATAAACAAATAAAATAAGTCATTACATTAAAGAAGTTGACATCGAAAACGTCTGTTTCATTATTAACACGTTATTTGTTACAAAATGAAAATTAGTCTTCAAGATTTATATATCAATACGAACCATATTACACTGATGCTATCAGTGTGTCAAAGGCTACACACACCTACAACACCTACTGCTGCACTATGAAACCCTCAGCGGGGGTCGTCCATCACACACTATTTAACGTCACTCGAAGCCTGATTGCTGTTAAACTTTATCATCGAATATGATTTACAGGTAGCTTTTTATTACAGCTTATCATATCTTCAAATTCCACAATTGTAATTTAATTAACATTTATAGAGTGTAATAACAGTGTTTATTTTTAGCATCATTCGTTAATTAAATAAAAGGATTGAAATTGCTTCCTCCAATAAACAGTTCATAAAATATTAACTATATGTTATTTTAATACTAGTGTCAAGATATGTATTAATGTAAATTTTGTAAAGAAAACAGGCGTAAAGTATCAAGATAAGGACAAATATTTTTATCCTAATACTATATATAACTACACATCTTATAGGTCATTGTGTACAGAGCATATTGTAAAAAATGTAAATTTAATATTTTCTTTAATCTAAAAGAATATTCGCCAAGTAAAAGTAAACGACAAAACATCTATATTTAACAGTTTTTTTTATTATTACGTAATTATAAGTTATTATAAAAGTGCAATTACTTCTAGTACGTAATAAACAAATAAACAAAAATAATAATGTTACTATTTGAAGACTAAAATCAAATATGAAAAGATAAGTAAGCAATTTGATACATTACATTAAGTATATACGATTGATAAAATAATAAAAGTAATTAATAATTTTTTAATAGTAAAAATAATGGTTTTTTAACTTATTATCTATCGAACTGACGTGGGTTTTAATATAATGTATATCATATGCGTCTTTAAAAAAAATATATATATATTTGTTATTTTTCACAAGTGAAATTGCGACGCAACGCTAGTTCAGGCGCAGCATACGATGTGCCTTGATACTACTACGTATGATACATTACACTATTATTTAAACTTTGAATACATAATCGTATATCATATAAAAGGTAAGGTGAATTTCATAACAATGAAAAAATATGTAAATTAGGTGAGCATTTCAATGAAAACATTACCTTTGCATAACCACCTTTATAACATAAAAGCTTTATGAAAAAAACCCTTTACGTATTGAAAAAAAAAAACAAATATATTCGTTACATGTATTTTCCGGCGACGTAAATTCCAAAAGCAACCATTTTCAGATATATTATTCACCTTAGACGTAAGTTAATATTCTCTTGAAACGAAACATTTCAATCTCTTAAGGCGATTGTAATTAATTAGTAAAACAATATTAAAGGGTTGATCCTACAAAAAGGAAGACAAAACATAATTAAAGGTAATAATGAGAACTTAAATATAATTATTAGGGAACGTCAGATGTAGGCGGTACGCTCTGTTCTTACTGCAAACGCTTTTTGCTCTTATCCTTACATAAGACGTGACTTCAAACTAAAGCCTATTGATAAACGACCTTGCCTATTAATTATACCGGCGTCAAATATCAACGTGTTCACTCTAATCTTAGCTACAGTCCACTTATATACGAGAAAATTAGTTTTCGATTTACTCATTTGATCTCATGCTCACATGTCTCAACGTGTCGAGCTTATATTTCGCATTATAATGAGTTCTTTTTTTTTTTTGTATAAGTTAGCGTTAGCAGTAAATTATCCATTATGTAATTTGAACCTTTCCACAAAAACTTCTGCAATACCAAAGTTTCCGAATTCGATACTGAAGACAATAAAAAATGGACTTTCCCAACCCGATAAGATTACCGCACTGTCTAGATAAAACGCTCTAGACAGGTTTGGACGTCATCCATTAGAGTGTTAAAGATGTGTCATATTACTAAGAAAACATAAGTAATGGGATGTTAGTGTGCACTCGTATCGGTAATGGAGCGCGTGGAGCACTTTAGGGGTGCACGTACGAAAAGATCGAAGATCACAGAGGTTATGTCGTCCTGGTATCACACGCGTCGAGTCGGGCGGCGGCGTGCAAGCGCCAGGGCGGGCGGCCGATCACTGAAGGCGTCCCGGGCGCCCATCTCCTCTCCCCCGCTGCAGCCCCGCAGACCCGCTACAGAATCTCTCAATTATTTTATTGGGAAAGTTAATGAGACGAAAGTCATCGACCGGATCGTTGTGTGATCCCTATGGTTACATCTAGAGGACCGTTTGCGTCTCTTTATGTAAACAACGCTTATGACAACAAAATTAGTCTTTTTGGTCAATACGGAACTTAAATTAGGAAATATCAAATTAAACTTTTTTGTATTTAATTTTCAATATATTGTCCTGTTCTTTCGATTAAAAAAATATTCAATAGATGGAATAACTAACATCCCTTAACTTAAGTCTGCTATTATTTTATCAATCAAATAGATTGTCTGATTTCTATAAAGCTATCACTTTTTATCACTCTTTATACATTATAAATAAATCTCATCACTACAACCAGATGTTTACTTAAAGAATTGGAAAACAAAATAAAAAATAAATAAATAATACAGTTATCGTTTCATTTCATAAAAATATGTTTACGGAATTTTATTTAGTTAATATTTCAGTGAATATGATCAGGAAGTAACTTTTTATTTTAATTTAAAAACCTTTATGTTTGCTAAGTGTTAATAAAAATTATAAAGTAATCAAAAATGTATACGACATACATATTTTTTTAGGGCCATATATATTTTATTACAAATAAATAATATGTTATATAATACCGAGGTTAAACAACGATTAATATAGACATTTTAAAACTAAAATCTTGACCCTTCTCCACATAAATAATGGATGGGAAAGTTGAAACAGATTCTAATTTATATGTGATTTGTGTCGATGCGATCAGACGTGGACGCCCTCTCGGGGAGTGTCCTCTGTCAGAGTAAAGGACACGGATTGACCGGCGATATCCTTTATACTTCCAGATTGTGTATATACTATATTATGACAACATACATATATGTATATATAGAGGGAACACTATCACAGTATTCCTCTTGTATATATGTGATTTATAGAAAAACACATTAATAGCTAATTTGAATCGAAATATTTTTTGATATTTCGAAAGCATGTTGTGTATATTTAGTAAAAAAATAATCCAATTAAATGCAATGGTAAATTAAACGTGTTTATCGTCGACGGTGATAGCCAATAATAATAAATAAACGTAATATATTCTTATTATAATGTGGTTTTTATTATTTATTCATAATTAAAAAAAAAGAATGTAGCAAGAAAATCCTTATAGAACTTTTATTAGTAAATAGAAAATTCTAGTTACTTCTTTCTCTATTATTAAATATAAAAAATAAAGAGCAATAAATACAAAGTAATATATACAAAAACATACTAGGCTATCATAAACGCAGCGAAGCTGTCAGCGAACAGGGCCGTGGTATCATCTTTTTGAAAACGCGCAAAAGCATGAATATTCATGTCGTGAACGGGGACAGACCCGGTCGAACAACACAATGGGGTAAAAAACTAACATTGCAACTACAATAAAACTACGTCAACCTATGTTAATGTGGAATACTTTCTCGTTTGATATCTTCACCCATTTTACTCATTTGACAATTAATTCTTTTATCACTTTCAAGCTTTAGGAAGGTTTGTTAATTATTTAGAAAACACGATATACAAAAGTCCACTATACAAAATGCATTTAGACTAAATATATATACATATAATTTAAATTATTGCGTACTTTTTAATTAGTACCGCAGAGTGATCCACATTTATATACTCGTACATCAGTTTACGGAGCTCATTAAAAATTTTGAGCAAATGAAGGTTCAGTCGCGAGCTCATTACAACCATTGCATTAATACTTTTTGTACTATTTACGCTTTTTATATTTTTAAAATTACTTAAAATACAAAAATAACAAATATTTTTAATGACACACTATCTTATTGTTGATCTAAATCTAAAAGCTTGGATTGACGCGCTTGTTTTTCTACCAAATGATAGCCATCTTAAACATAGATTCAAAATGATTCCTTTCCTGTTTTATGAATGGACATAATTACAATATAACATTAGCAAAATTAATAATAAACAATTATGTATATAATAAAACTATATAGATATATAACATATATCTAGAAAATATATAAATTTAAAGACAATTTTTAAATTTTAGTAAATCACACTCCAAGATGGAAGACAAACAAATTGAGGTTAACATACCAGGGCACCAGGAGTGTTGTGAAAGTGTATAGCTATATAAGAAAATGAGTGTATTGTTCTGTATGAAACCCAGTGTCTTCGCGTGCTACGGTTAAAGCCCTCCATTCCAAATTATTACCGATACAACACTGCTATATTAAATAATAATATAATGTGATATAATATACAATTTTGAGTAAATGATTCTGTAGAAAAGGAAAAGAGGAAGCATTTTATATGTAAAAAAAGTAACAGTACCGAATGTTCGTATAACGTAAACAACGTAAAATAGGCTCGGTAGTTTGGCGAAACAGCATCGGAAAGCCATTACAAAGGTGCCGCGGGGTTGAACCCACGATCCCTATTACCATTCGACGTGCGTACTGAGTACAGCGATTTCGACCTTCTTACGTGCTATTCGAGTTTCGTCTGATCCATCATCAGATGTTTTAAATTGGGCCTCAACAATGCTTTAAGAGTTCTAAGGTTCATTCATATTGTCGATACGGTCTGTAAGTCTCTTATAAATACTGTAGTATACCAAACTCATCTTGATATTTGACAAAAATATTTTCAACAAGTAAAACAAGTTGCTTCTCTTATAATATTTGAGTTAATTGGCCCAGGAATATTTAAACATTTCTTATATATTTTAATCTTTGTTTTTCACTTTACTAAACAATATTCTACAAGGAGACGATTTCATTATAGAATATTAAATTAATCAAGGCAGCAATACTAAATATCGCAATAGGTCAAGAGCCAAAGCGATGGTGATGTTAGACCGAAAATTCAAGTCCTGTCCGTGTTATGACTTTTTCAAAAGTGATGGTAGGTAACGTTAATACTTAATACCTTGAATATATCATCATAAAAATAAAAAATTACATAAAATTGAAAAACATTAATTCATTTTTAAGCTACAAAGCAATTCCGTCTCGGCGTTGGTATTCCGGGCACGTGTGGCGCGATTGCCAATACCTACCTACCTGGACTGAAATATGCCGTAAAACGTGTTGTAAATAATATATATATATCAGTGTTTTGTTCGTAACGTTACCATTTCTATCGTTACCTACATGGGTGTAAGTAACAAACCAATAACGTATCCCCTAAATTACAATCACCGTGGGATATCAAGTAATACTGATACGTGAATACAGAATTGGCATTTAGTAAATGGTTTTCTACATATAACATTTTAGGATTTTTGTGTATACGAGTGGTGAGACGAGGACCGTTTCAATAATATGTGGATTTTATTTCATGGCTTTTGTGATTTAAAAAAGTGTATAAGGAAATACATATATATGTACGCGTCGAGTTCGTATATATGTAAATATATATACAGTTAATTAAATGTATTTGATATGACATATTTCATTTTATACTGTAATTGTTTTAAATTTACAATTTTAATAATCGTAACATGATGTATTTTCATACACTAGCGAGCGCGACAGACACCGCTCGCGTATAGAAACTGATAAACTACAAGCACCATCTGGTGCTGACTTACAACAAAGGGGATAGTATGAAAACATTCTTTATTATTATATAGATCTGAACTAAAAAATATTTTTTTTTCGACAATAGCTGAATTTTCCAAAGAAAACATGAAATATGATTTATATATAAGAAAACATACAAAAAGCCGTTTGCAGCGCCACTGACCAATTAAAATTATTAATCTAAGTCATCCGAGGATTCACTTACACACGAAAATAACATCAAAATCGGTCCAGCCGTTTAAAAGGACTTCAGCAACAAACATAACGAAGAATTATATATTATATAAAGATAATTGTAGATCTTCTCCGTATATTACCATATTATTAACGATGACACATGTGGTTTTGGACTCGCGCTGCTCTTGCATTTTTATATTTAAAGTGTCAACGTTTTGAAGTGTAGGAATATAACACAAGACTCATTATAATGTTCTTGTTTTATTTAATTATTATTATTCTAAACATGTTATAATCAAACATAACGTAAGACGCAAGTAAACCACCTTCCACTACGTACAGCGACACGTCGCTTAGAAACGTCGCTAGCAGACCTGCTTGACGTATACAGATTTAAGTATTACGTGTTACAGTTTATGTATAATTTTATATAATACTAGCTGTGCCCACGACTTTGTTCGCGACGAAATATGTTTTTTTTTTTAATAAAAATAGCTTTAGTTTCTCCGACATACAAAAAAAAAAATATATATATATATATATATATTTATGTAAGTACCGTCAATACTTTCATGTGCATTTAGTGAAAAGCTGCTTGGAAAAAAAAACTGGAATTACAAACAGACACATAAATTTTATATATAGATGGATCATCATTTTTTGATATTCAATAATTTTTATTATTGTATTTATAGAGCACATTTATTACAAATATTAAGTTATTCTTAGAGTATTTATTAAATTAATTTTAGCGTGATAAAAAATATATTGTGAAATGTGGTAAGGCTGCGGGAGCAGATGAAGTTACTGCCGAGATGATCAAATATGGTGGGCCACGCGTCTGGGACCTTTTCTGGTTTTTGTGCAATTTATGCTGGAAATCCGGGGAGGTCCCAGACGATTGGCGAAGTGCAGTCATCGTACCTTTGTATAAAGGCAAAGGCTCACAGATAGACTGTGCAAGCTATAGGGCCATCAGTTTGATTAGCTTGGGCGGTAAAGTTTATGCTAAAATTTTAGCGAGAAGAATGCAAGAGAGATCTGAAAGGCTGTTGTGGGAGGCCCAAGGAGGTTTTAGACCTGGAAGAGGGTGTATAGATCAGATCTTTTCCCTCCGCATGATCACGGAAAAGTTTTTGGCCCTAAACCAAAAGGTTTTCTGTGCTTTTGTGGATTTGGAAAAGGCGTTTGACAGGGTTGTGAGAAAGAAGTTATGGGAGATACTGCCCCGATACAATGTGAACGGACCCTTGCTACAGGCTGTAAGGTCTCTTTACCGAGATCACTCAGCCTGTGTGCGAGTAGGAGCTGGCATGTCGCCCTGGTTTGACATCCAATCGGGTGTTAAGCAAGGTTGCGCTATGTCAGCTTGGTTGTTCAATTTGTATTTGGATAGTTGTCTCCAAGGAGTGAAAGATAGTGACATGGGAGTGAAAGTAGGTGGCCTTAAGGTCAATTGCTTGCTATATGCAGATGATGCGGTGCTCATTGCATCATCAGAATGCAATTTGCAGGCATTGGTCACCACTTTGAAAGATGGGTGTGAAATTAATGGTCTTAACCTGAATGTAGATAAGACGAAGGTTCTGATATTTGAAAGAAATGAAGAAAGAACAGAATGTAAGATCAGCGTGAATGATAAGATAATAGAACAAGTGAATGAAGTGGTATATTTGGGAAGTATGTTTAGCAGAGACGGAAGATACGAAATGGATGTGGAAAGACGTATTGCTGTCGGTAACCGAGTCAATGGTGCTTTGACTGCATTGTTGAGACGGCAAAACGTCAGTATAGCTGCACGTTTGGCTGTACACAATGCAGTTTTGCTACCGACGCTGTTATACGGCAGCCAAACGTGGGTAACACAGAAGAAGAATGTAAGAAAGATGAATGCTGTGGAGATGCGATCTCTTCGCAGAATATGCGGAGTCAGTCTAGCTGATCGAATCCGCAATGAAGAGATCCACAGAATGGCAGGTACTAGCGAAGATGTCACGGTGAGAATGAAGAAGAACGTGCTCAGGTGGTTTGGGCACGTTGAACGAATGAGTGATGAAAGAATGGTAAAAAAGATTTATATGGGAAAAGTGAGCGGTAAGAGAGACAGGGGGAGGCCTCGAGTGACCTTCGAAAACACAGTAGCTACGATACTGGAGGAAGGTCACGTAAAAAGCATGAGGACCCCCCGGAGGGCATGTATGAAGAGGTTGATGTCTGTGGCCGAGGCGAAAGAGGTATGCAGAGACCGTAGCGTTTGACGCTCCGTCGTCTCTGGCTACCCCGCAAGGGATATGGCGTGAAGGTAAATAAATAAATAAATAAATAAATAAAAATATATTTTAAGTGACATTCCTGTTATGCAACTATATACCAGTTATTTTAAAATTTAATGTTCTTCTATTAAAGTAAAAGACAGTAGTGACGTGGTAACCTTTAACTTTGAGTGTCCATCGTCCTTAGTGGTGTATAATTTCGATATTACAGATACAGGGGGCGTAGCTCAGATGGTAGAGCGCTCGCTTAGCATGCGAGAGGTACCGGGATCGATACCCGGCGCCTCCAGGTTTTCTTTTCTCATTTTTAATAACGTTTTTTTAAATTATAATTGTATCTAGGCCATAACATAACACTATAAACATTATTGCGGAACAACTTAATTTTAAGTTTGATATTTGATTGATTTATACCAATATCCATACAAGAATAAAGTATTGCGACTAGTACGATATCATATTATAAATAGATACGTATGAATAATCCTTGATTATAGATGAATGGAAGCCTAATGATGTTTATTATAGTAATTCTCTCAATATAAAGATGCCCCAAAGGAAACAGAAGATAGGATTTGACAGAATATAATATTTTTTTTTGTTACTTAATTTTTTTTAATACATTATATTACATAAAGAATCTTAAAGAAAAATCTTTTACATGCAAAACAATAAATGCCAGCGTAAAGGCGAATACAAAAAAGAAACTTTTTTTTTTACAAAAGAAAAAAAGGGTCCCGGACGTCTCGTGGGGCCGTTCGGAGGCTCAATTGAATTTAGTCGTGAACTAATTTCAATGGACGCCGACACTGGATATCGACGAGCCGACCCGATGGCTTTACAATTTTGTTATAATATATAGGTATATTGTTATACTAAAGGGTAAAATATACGAGCACGCGATTATGCCTTATATGTATGCCTTAGTGTTGTGGTCTAAAAATATTTTAATATTACGTAAGAGATTACAGTGACAGATATAATTATTGAGGTACATTTTGGTTACTGATGTTGACAAAGAAATACATGGCTTATGACAGATGTGATGTGTGATATGGGTGTGAGTTTTAGAATACAAATATTTACTTCAAAATAAATATCTATAACGTTCTGCACAATAAAGTATCATATAAATATAAGAACAGTTGCTCCGTAGGTTGCATATTAATTGTTAAGCAAAAGTATAAAGTTTTATATAACCGAAGAAGAATATTTTGAGAACTAACAACATTACTCTTAAAACTGAGAGGATTTTTTAAATATTCTAAAACTAATAATTATAACATTTCCCTAAGTACGTAAGTCCAATGTTTCTGATTTACGAATAGAAATTAATTTCATTATTTTTTTTTTCATGTAACAAATTATTCCGCATCTACCTACCTACCTACCTACTCTAGTTATTTATTTGATCTTTCCCTGGCCGCAGGGGAGACATGCAAATTAGGAGCACGTATGCGTCGAGTACCAGGGCGTCAGATATGACAAAGAGTTAAGAGTGTCTGCTACACTCGAGTCCTTTCACATAGTGCAACTTTTCAACTAAAAGAAAGGTTATATTTCATTTGTAGAAAGAAGACTGACGTCTAAGAAAATAAACTATTTTCAATTTTAAAAAATTTTGCAAATTAAATGTCATCACAGAATATGAATAATAAGATAATTAATGTAAATGAAGTTCACAAGATTAGAATTATATCAATTTAACAGTTGACGCAAAGTGAAAATATTTCCAGTAGTAATTTTGTAGTAGTTGTTTTTATATTTATTTAATATTGTTTATCATTATAACATATAACAAGAGATGTTGTTAAAAAGTTAAGGAACTAAAAGCGTTTTTATATTTTTTTTACATGACATCTCGTGGATTTATTTGGAAACTGTAAAACAAAGAGGAGAGTTTCAATGTTGCTTTTACATTTTACCGAAGTATGCAACTAGCGCCATCTCTGCGCTGAGGAACGAACTAATTGAAATTGAAAGACACGAAACCTCTATGAAAAGTACGAAGAAATCTAAGAGAACTCTTTTACAAAATAGTTCTGAGAAATTTCACTAGATGGCGCTAGTGTTGAAAAATTTTAACATAACCTTAGTTATGGTATTAAATTCGACTTTTAAATATCTTTTCTATTAGGACTATCTTTAATATTTACCATTACTAATGAATACAACCAAACATCACTTACCTGAAAAGAAAAATATTAATGAATATTATCACTGGTTAATTTATTGTTGCATCTAAAATATTATCAATCGGTATGCAAACTTTACTATTATCGAAACCTTAATACGTTAAATTATTACCTATCATAAATACTCTACGAACGTAACTGTGGAGTTGTATCATACCGAAATTTACACCTTCACACAATCAATCCACATCAGTGAGTTTGTTTCAATCTATACATATAAATAATAATGAAGTGTCTTTCTGTAATTCCAAATTAACAGCTTTTTATTAGATGCAAATGAAAGTAAATACGGAACTTATATAAAAAAAATAGTTGTTTGGTCCGGCTAAATACTGAAACGGCTGGACCGATTTAAACAGGACTTTCTCTGGTGAATAGCTGATATTATAAGGAGTAATTTAGGCTACTTTTATTTTAAAAAATCATATATGCAAATAAGAAATCGTGAGCACAGCTAATATCCCTACTAATACTATAAATGCGAATGTAAGTTTGTTTGTTACGCTTTCATGCGAAAACTACTCAACCGATCATTACGAATCTTTGTACACGTACTTTTGGAGATATTACAAGTAATATAGGATACTTTATTTATAATTTTAGTTTCCCATCAAGCTTAGCTTTGCTATTACTATAAACAAAGCACAGGGGTAACGGGAGTGCATTTAGAAAAGCCATGCTTCTCTCATGGTCAACTATATGTAGCCTGTTCGCGAGTATCTAATGCCCGGAATTTAAACATATTTGCACCCGATGGAAAAACTTATAATATAATCTATAAAAATATCCTACATTAATACTCTGCATTTTATCATTTAAATTGTTAGAATTGGAATTTATTTATTTTTGTCACAGTAAAATAAATTTTTAAATTTGTTGTTGTAATTCAGTAAAGCAGCAATATTTTAAGTTTTTGAAACTTCATCGTGTGTAGTAATTTTTAAAAATTGACAATCCCAGCCAAGCAATAGAATAAAGTTATCGTATTGATTCATTTCTATCGCAATGATCTCTAATACTTATTTAATGACTCAAATGCAAGCAAAGCCGCGGAAAAAAGTTAGTATATATATTTAGATCCCGATATAAATATATCAGAATATAAAAGTATATAACGTAGAAGTCCATGACAGTTCCCTCGGGAAGTTGATCGGGAGCTCATTCCTGGAGGACAGAAGCAATATATTATTAGAACTAATGTCTTAGTGTGATAACAAATTGTTAATGTATCTGAGTAGAATAATGTGAATTTTTCATGCCATTATGATAAAGAATCACTTACGTTTCAAAATGTATGTATTTGGCGTTACTGGATTAACCTTTTAACACTAAACTTAAACCGATAATTCTTGTATACCTGTTCCTACCGCACGCGGTCAAATTGACCGGTAAGTTATTTTATAATATAACGCAAGTAATAATGGTAATAACTAAAAGTAAAGAGTGAAGAAAATATTATTTTAAAGAATTGTCATGTAGTTTGATAACGATATTATAACGTTTAAAAATGTAAGTTTTATAAAAGTTTAAGAACTGTCAATTTGACCGGTACTTGGCAGGTTTAGTGTTAATTACATTTCGGATATTTTTACTTCTTTCTGTATTTAAATAGATAATATCATTCCAAAACAGTTACAATTATTTGAATACATGAACATAACACGTAAATATACAACATTCTAGTCTAAACATACATTACCTACATATTTTAACAAGTCACCCCAGAAATGTTGTAGCCTGTCCTAGTAAAGTAATTGACAAAAAGGGTTCGGTCACAAAAAAAGAGCAAAAAGAGCTAGTGTGGGTATGAAGAATGTGTAATATGTCTATTAGGTGGAGTGTATTTCAACGCGGACGGCCACGTGTCGACTAACGACCGACACAATTTATCACGACAGCTCAGCGACCAATCTATCAGGACTCCTCATCAGGAATGGAATCCCCGTTTTTATTGCTATTCAAAGTCTAGATAACATGATGTGATTTCAAATACTGTAAAATTCTCAGCTTTAATTTAAATACATTTAGACTGACTTGTGACAGTCTGTTGTAATATAAAAGAAAAGATATGAAATATGAAATGAATAAAAAGATATTAAAATCGTCATTTTTATTAATTCATCAGCGATTGATTTATTGGCTGCTGTCACTGAAAAAATATTGACTACCTGAAAAGGCAGCGTTCCGTTCGGTTGGAGCGTCAAACTGAAAATTTTATGACCTTAATGGCCTCACAGGCGAAAAATGCACCTGCTGCTAAAAATACAGAGAATTTTATGAATTTAAATAATAATCAACAAGTCTTGAATATATTGTCCTTTAGAAATAATTAACATTACTAATAATTGTAATTAAGAAGACAACATCGTCCAGATTTTATCATATTAATTGAATTTTTAACTGAAATATTTTGTAATAAATATATTAAATATTACAGTTAAATATTTAACCGGTTCTTGTTTACTCTTAATATATGTTGTAAGAAATAATAACCTATTTTGCTAAGCAAAAGTAAACAATATTTCAAAACAATTAATGTCTGTCTCTCCGTAGTAAAAACAACTGTTTGAAACTGAAAATATAGAAAATATAAAAGCTCTATGACAACAATAAAAGAAAAATGAGAGAGAGATGTTGGCATTTTATCAATAAACACATATAGAATGAAAAACATTTTCACCCAGGAAAATTTACCCAGGAATTTTAATAATGGTAGAAGACAGATTTTAGTCCTGACTAATTTGCCTACTCACTTGATAGGCAAACACTAAAATACCTAATTATTTAATAATAATATGTAATTGGGTGTCTAGAAAACGGGATTGCATGATTGCGTAGCATTTGTGCCTAAATAAGACTTATATGTACATATTTATTGATGATTAAACATAATTATACCTGTAGCCATTTAGCCTTTAACTCAAACCTTTAACATATCTATAACTTAGCAACCGCCTCCTCGAGAGATTTCTTAAGAACTTTCTTGTTTGTTTAGAAGACTCAATATCGGGATGTAGATTAAAGGACGGATGGTCCTCTAAAACTAACCACAATTTTAGTCAAAGTAATTCAGATCTCGCCTAACTTTTATCCAGAAAAATAATCTTAAATTTTCAAATTATAATGATATTTGTAGACATCATAAAGAATTGTTTGATTTGATATCGATTGGATTGGATTATATCATATTTAAAAAAGATATACCCGCCGGCTATTTCCTAGATATCTTTCGACAAATTTTCATCACCGAGTTAAAAATAGAAGAATCTGCATCAAAGTTTGGAAGCAGCTGCGAGCTGGCACAGCCCGATATAGTTGTAACATTACTAACCCACGATACAAACTTCGCAAGCAAGCTGGAACTCAGGAGATTCTCAAATTTCGATTTATATTTACGACTTCAGATAATATTCGATGTGTTTAAAGTAAATAACATGGTACCGCTTTACGATCAAAATAAATACTCAATACAAGAGAACGATCAATAAACACACATTTTATATACCTGCTCAAGGGTGATATGAAATAGTCATAAATAAAAAAAATATATATAATTTTCATTTAACAACACTTGCAGAAATTACAATAACACATAAATAATGAATATAATTTTTTACAATGTAAAATGGTTATGGAATTAATAATTGCTGTAAAAATATCCTCAATAGCGAAAGAGAGAGGCTCGAAATCAACTCTGATCATTTCCGGTGCAATAAAACAAATACCGTCGATAGGTTTTCCGACACACTAATGACGTCCCCGTTAAACGTTCACGTTCAATTTTAATTACTGATATGTATATCGAGTGGGTATGGAATACGACTTAATAAAAAACAGTTATGAATAAAAATTTATTAAAACCCAAGAGATGTTAATTAACAAACGTAGCAAGTAAATTTCATAAGACAAATGATTGAGAAGAACATAGATAGAATACTGTTATTTGTTTAGTATATATTTAGTATGTTTAGGATATATTTTGACGTACACAAGTGATCACTGGTATGGATTCAAAGTGGAAAATATATAAATAAATATATTTTTATATTATTAAGTACATATAAGTTTAAAAAAATATATATATATATATATATATATATATATATATATATATATATATATATATATATATATATATATAAATTTATACTAAATTCGCATGATTCTAAACGTTGAATATCTTAAAATTTTTGTTGATTTGTACAAAATACAAGTATTATTATTGTTAAACATTGTAATAATTATTAAACTAAATTCTTATTCACAAAAACAGACAAGATACACAAAGTCGAAACATAAATTATACTTTATCAAAAGTTAAATTGACTAATTTTGTATTCAAGAGTAATTAGGTTTTAACAACAGACAGACAACGGCGCGTGATCGAAATTTTCTTACGTTTTTATACATCTTATAAATCGATTAGCACTAAACTTTTGAACGTCAATTTCCATATCGCCTTTAAAATTATTAGTTAGTAGTAGTTATTAGTTAGTAGTAGTTATTAGTTAGTAGTAGTTATTAGTTAGTAGTAGTAGTAGTAGTTACATTATTAGTAGAAAAAACGGAGTCAGTGTAGATTTTTTGGACGATTGTTATTAGGAAAAAATTGGTATAAATTTTGAGAATTAGAGAATATATATCGTTACCTTTTACAAGTACTTTGCGTATTCAGAAATGCTATTGTCTCAAAATGCAGGAGGCATTGTTAAACTCTTATTCTGCAACTTTAATAGACACCATATAAATATCACAAAGCAATCTAATGAGTACACACCTTGAATATTGAAAATATTGGTCAATAGTTGAAATCTCGAATATGGACTGGACCAACCCTGATATGAAAATATGTATTATTTTTTATTATCCTATTTGAGACAGTAGTTAAAATGACGATAATGAATATTGAAATCTACATAGATCTATTTTAATTCATAGTCTTACAATTAATTAATTAATTAAAAAACGTATATCTGGTGTAAACAACTCATTATCTCATAATAGTAATCTTATTCTTGAGATATTAGAGACTAACATCATTAACTGAATCTACATAGTCGTTTGATGCTGATGAGAGTTTATGTTGAATATTGTATGAATAAAACAGATAGCACATGTGGCTTGGCTTTGAATCTGTGCTCAGCGTTACATAAGACGCCACTTGTACCAAAGAGAGGCGAGGAACGTGTGCGATGAATGAATGAATCATTCAATATGCGGTCAACATAACACCACACAATAGAGACACAACGCTATGAAACGTTAGCATATTTTCATTATTAACGACACACTAATTCTCCTGTATTCAAGTACATAATCGAATCGAACTAATATATATTTATACAAAATTAATTAAACTTTAAAAGAACTTTTAATTAGTCCACTCAACATTTATGAGGATATGAAATTAAGAAATCGAATACTATTCTCGCAGGCACTACATACAACCTTATCAAAGTAAAGCAGTTCGCACGCCTATAAAACTAACTTTCAATAAGTGATAACGACCCCATGGGCAGGGTATAATAAAAAAAAACGAATCTCCGACGGAGCGGGACATCAAAGGATAATTTAAGCGTATCATAAATTTTGTCTATGAAATGAAAGAGAGTAAATAGGATCGCGTAATAAAATCTCATCTCGTGGAATGGCTTCTACTGAGAGACGGCTGACTTGGCGGGCAGTCCGGGAGAGCAATAGCCCAGGTCTCAAGATCGCTCGTTAAGTTATCGCACTATTAATCCACAATAGACCTTAATGCACTGGGATAAAATACATTATCCCGTGAGTAGATATAAAAGAATAATATAAATGAAACTTTCAGATTAAAGTGCTTGATTCCATTTTAACTATATAATTGTCGGGAAAGCAGACTCCATTCTGGCTCATTTATTTTAACGGCTATTGTTATAAAATACTAATACAGCCTAAAGGATCTTCTTGTGTAGAAATAATAAAAAAATATATATAATCTTTTAGAAGTAAACTCAAATATTAAATTATACAATAACGCGAGAGGCACTCGAGTTATTGGCTTTTAATATGACCTTTTTATAGAGTAAATAAAAACAGTACTATACAACCTTTTTGCATTAATTAAAGCTACATCAAAAAACAACAAAATAAAAACGTAATTTGTACCCGGATGAGAACGAAATTTATTTTAAATGAAAATAAAGAAAAATAAACCCTCCCCGTATCAAATGTTGTCTTTCATGTTAATTTTTCTTTTAATACTGAAGGGAAACAATCAGAAGGGAATGTTAGATAGTTGCCAACGACCGAGCACATATATTTATTTGAGTGGGTCCTGACCCACAATTACCTCGAAACAAGGCGATTACGAAAACTGAGGGACCGGATATTTGGAGGGAATGAATATTTTTTGTTCATAATATATTATTACTATATATTTTTTTTAGTTTTTTAAATTGAAAAGATGTAATTTTATATTTGACAACATATTAAATCCATTGCGATAACAAAATCTACGAAAATCGAAGCATTTTTAGTATGCTATAAACTACAAATAGCTATTTTGAGGTTTTCCGTCAGTAATAAATTCAGATATTGCGTTTCAACACTAATTTTCAGGTGTGGATACCATTAAGGTAAATTAGACAAGAAAGTATCAATTAAATACGATGAAAGTTAGTTTTTATTACGAATATAATAAATATCTTTAAATAAAAGTATCGATTCTTGTTACACACAAGAGAAAACATAAATCGTAAAAGGACACAATATACAAATAGAAGGTTCCATGTTAGGCTATTGTTGTTGATGAAAGGCGAGGTCAGCTTTGGATACAAACACTTATCTCGCCCGTACTTCACTCACCATTAGAACTGATTTGTTCGTATTATTTTAATATTTATCCGATATTTCCTTTTTGGACAGTTATATCATTTTAAATAGTTCATTCATTTCATGAAACTATAAAGGGATTTTTAAAAAAGTAATAAAGAGGATAATGGAACCAATACTGCTCAAGTAAATTTAAATTCAAAACTCCGATTCTTGGATGGAGCGGAGGGCGGAGCTGATCGGCACAGGTTATTGGCTCCCGATGAAATATTGATGAAGTTACGGCCGCTCGCTAATGTAAATATAGACCTTCCGTTATGAAGGCTGTTTCCTACTTTAAATTTGTTTTAGTGAAATGTCAAGTAAATAAATATTCAAAGGACAAGACGACATATTAGGAAAATTAATTAATAATTCGTACTTAAAATGGTACTATATAAACGTTATCTTAAATTAATTGGATAGACTATTATTTTCTTGTTATTTTCATATTTTATCGTCTCTGAAATAACAGTCTTTTAATTTACAAAAGTATGACAATTAAAAGAACTGAATACGATAGTCGTAAAAACTTTGTCTTACAAGGTTTTAACTAGTTAAAACTTTAAACCGGGTGTTTAAAGAAACAAGAACTGTTATATGAACACAATTTACATTAAGAAACTACTAGGTACTTTACTGTGAGAAATAAACATTTAAAGTATGAACATTTTAAATAATAATTAAATAATAAAAATTAAAAATGTAAATTTCGTAGTCATTTCTGAAGTAATGTAACATTTTAATTTATATTTTAATAAATCGCTGGATACTGGACGGCAAAGTAACAATAGGTTTTAATTTATCCGCAGTATCTAAAGAAAAGAAACTCTTGTCATATTTAATTTCATTTTGTAGACAAGTGCTGTGGTATAGTATAGTGCTCTACTAATATAAAAATCGATGGTATTATATATACATATATATCGATTTCTAATTTAAAGTCTGCAACAACAACTATCTAGTTGTCCAAAATAGCACTGAAAATGTTCAACCAACAACGGCCCTATGAATAAATTATACTCTCAAAACATGACCATACACATGGGTACGCAAATCGTATAAATACGATAGAAGCGTTTGATGATTTTTCTATTTACAAACCACGGTAACTAAACACTGACTTTTCAATATAAAAGTTTACAATCCATTCAATACCTGCTGCTCTTTTTACAGCGTTGTTTGACGCTGCGGCTTCTCACGCACACACACAACACACAATAATACACACACACACACACACACACTGCCATCCCTTTTAAAACATATTCACGATCCTCAAACATACAATATATTTTACGCTGCGACGGAACAAGTTTGATCAAGCTTTATTAATGGTTAGTCAACAAACTAAATTGTGGCTTCGATCACGGGCGTAGGAAGTTACGTACCGAAATTTATCATTTATTAACTTTTCAATAATATTCTTAAATGCATAAAGTAATATAACTGATCGAATTAAAAGAATTGCGTACGAAATTAAACATATATTATTCTAAGTAGAAGATCACTGAAGTTAGCAAAAGTAAACACCCGCTGTAGCTTGTGACTCGAGGCACAATCAGAGCTCCATTGTGCAGTTAAAAGTTCCGGAGCGGTTGATGAAACCATTACCGAGTAGTTGCAGCCATCACTTCGATACAAGCAATTTATAGGAGAGAAAAACTATTTTAAAAAATACGTTTCCAACTTCACGAAAAAAAAAGTCTTACACAATAAATAGCATTAAGGCCGGTAACGTCTTAAGACTTAATAAAGTAGGTAAAAAGTAAAAAAAAATGTTAAAATTTTAGGTGAGTAAGGTGTTTGATAAACATAATTTTGTATCAAATTACTGTCATTTTTCTTACAAAGAAATACATTTAAGACCCCATTACTGTAATATCGGTGAAAAGCTTTACCGACCTCCGAAGAGGGAAGATTACGGAAGATTATTACAAAGGTATGATTATAATTCGAAGTTGTAATTTTCAATTTCAAAGGATTTTTAACGAATTTTAAGTGAAAGATCAGACAATTAAAAATTAAAGAATTAACAATAAAGAAACCTGAGAAAGTTTAAGTTTTGGATTATATCTTATTTAATGTATGTTACGTATATCATAAGTTATATTTTCAATGTCGTACTTGTGGACGTTTACTTTTCAAAAACCTTTTTATTATTAAAACTTCTGAGCGAAATCCGCAACTCCTGTCAAATCTTTTGACATAATAATTTATACATTGCCCCCGGAGCTGTAGCTGTAGCGCTACGTACGTAGCGATCGTAGCATTGGAATATGTTGGTAGACAGCAACGTAGCAACTTCGTAGCGTTACCAGATGATTACTGACTACATCTTCTAATTCAGTATATTTAATACTTGACATAACAAATGAGCATATATTTAGTTAATATAGAGTAAATTTTAATTTCTATAAATAAATTGTTTTGCGTTGTATGTATGTATTCACAATGACAACTGAAACTAAATAAATAATATCAATTGATTCGTAAATATATAATATATGTAAAGATTGTGTTACAATGTAAAAATATTTGATATCAAAACCGGAGAATATATAAACATGACTGTCACCTATATTAACTTTATTATTTAATTTCTTAAATTTATCTTATCACAGTACGATATAATATAGTTCTATTTTAATATAATCTCTAGTTATAAAAAATAAAGTTTATAATGATGTAAATTACCATATTTTTATAAGTCATAAATACTGTATGTACGGTACAGTCTGAGGGGAGCAAGTGAGGCGAAGTGAAGAGCAGGAGAGGAGGAGAGGGAATTAGCAAGCCGTTAGGAGCTAAGAGAGCTGATCATATCTTGTTATGTTTTAATGTTTAAAAGCTTCACTTCATCTCATAATTTTTTACTCTTATAGATTCTGTTTTAGATTTTAATTATTTGTCGTCGGCAAGTAGTGTATTATATTATTATTAACAAGTTTTTAACAAGTTCACAACTTCACATATATTTAAGTTTTAACACATTTCGATTATTTCTTTAAATTATAAAATCGTTTAATTTGCCTATAATAACTATATAAATTAAAGTTAATTTAATTGTATGTTTCTGATTTTTCTCGTTGAGTGATATTGACAGACATTCTTAGAGAAGCCGACACATTCATATAAACTGTTAAACTTTATATTACTAACATTTAAAAATCATCTTATTAAATATACATTATTAATAAAACCCACTTAGGTTCCGCTTTAATTAAATAAATAAATAAATTTATTAAATAATAACAACAATTAAAGTACAAGATACACAACAAACTACACACTGAGCCCATTGAAATTGCGACAGACCACAATACACAAACAACATTTATTTTATGAAAGAGAAACAGTTACAAACGAATGCTACGTATGAAGAGCAACAATGGAAAAAAAAACTTGCATTGTACACGTTTCGAAGAGAGGAAAGCTAAATAAAATATAGTTTTATAATACAAAATAAAATGTTATTAAAACGATTACATGATCCGGGATAATATAATAGAGAATAATTGGGGTCCAGTGAGGGTTTTTAAAGTATACCGATAATAGTAAAAACAAAACACACCCAGATGCGGAGCAATATTATATTAATCACACAAAGAATTCTCCTTTGTCGGTATCGAACGCGTATACCTCGATTGAATAGACCGGGTCACTAAACTTCAAGACGAGGCAGTGAATAAATCAATATAGACGATATATTCAAGGAAACAATCATTTATATAAACTATATTTTAATATGTATTGCTATTAAAGTTACGAATCCAATATCCATTATATTCTATCTATATATAGAATGTCCAATAATGCTTTTAGTATTTAAGACGTCACTTAGTCGTAATGGTTTCATTCCCTCGCCCCGCAGTTCAAGAAGTAAACAAATATAATAAATCGGGCGCTTGTTGACATGATGTTTATGCTAAACACCACCCCCGTCTATTCGGAGACGTTTCATTCAACAAAAATCCGCTAAAACGAACTGGACGCCTTTGAAAAGTTTCATTGTACAAACATTTTGTGAACGGAACCTTTTAAATACTTCTTAAACATTGAACGCTTTGATGCCGAGACTATCCCGTATTTTGTTTTAGCTGTTTAGTGGTTTCTCTGAACCGAAAACAACATCTTTATCGAATATTTTGTACATTAAATTGATGATTTATTTCTTTATAATGTTTACTTTTAAATTTGTCTAATGAATATAGGGGCTCACTGACACTATGTGGTAACCGTGACCAATTGATCTCCAACGTAAGGTGTATTTGGAAGCTCAGTCAATGCATAAGAACAAAGAGCTGGATTCTAGAGAAAAAAATGTGTCATTAAGGAGGTCTTCCGGCTTTGTGTCTCTTAAAAACTTCTTAATTCTTCCTTTCTTTTGTTAAAGATTGATACTGTTACGTAAAGTCACCCTGTAAGAGCCTTTACAACGTTTGTATTCATAAAAAAATATATGCAAATTTAGTTAGTTTCTATTAAGAACGTCCACATTAAGGACCGTAGTAATTTACTACCATGTCCAATATATGGTATATTCTGACCAACATCAAAAGCATTCAAAACACAAAGTTTTAATGAAATTTAGCTTAGTTAAACAACTTCTACATTTACAAACAAACTAATTTTGTAACTGTATTTTATATACGTATATTTTTTACACTCATCAACTTTCTAAATTAAATAGTCGAGTAAATTTTTTAAAAATATATTTACCTTTTATGAGATAAAAATAACATTAAAAGTAAGATTTGTTTGATAGTGAAAAAACGAGACAAGGAAGATTAATTTAGGTAATTTAGAAAGAATACCAAAAGCAAAAAGCAAAAGTTAAAAAGTGCTAAACAAGAAATTCCACCCTCCTCCCTCTAACAACTTGCGATAAAGTCTTCAATTCGCTGTCCGATTTTTGTCAGGGCTCACAACTTTTAGACCTTTGTTTAAGTACTTCTAAGGAGCTTTAGGAGGTACTGGTAAATACGTTTCCAGACAATATATTGTATATGTTTAGTAATTATAATTCAGACGAGCGCAGACAACAAGTTGAAGATATCCGTGCATTGGAATAATATGATCATCTTGTCAACCATCTGTATGTTACCTTATTCACGAAAAGAAGATGACAATTTTGAAATTTAATATATATTAAATAAAAACCAGGTACAACGACACGTATAGAATTTAAACAGTTGCAGGATCTTTTAATGCTGTAATTTAAAATTAAACTAAATATAACAAGGCTACAATATTTATACAATGTTTGAAGGTTTATTTTTTATTTAAAAGTAGGTATAACAAAATAAGGCTCTCTTGATAATCTTACATCATACTTATTTTGAAAACAAGATAAAGAAAACATTTACATCTTTGTTCTTATACCTATAATAACATGAAAATAAATTGCTGTCATTATAACCTGCTAATGTTATTTTACTATAACCCAGGAATAAAATAAACTAAGTAGTAAAAAACACGTACAAATATCTATATTTTATTAAATAAATTGAATTATTAAAGTGAATTGTAAAAATATTTGCACAGCTACGAAGACTGCGAGATTTTTCTTTAGAAATCTCTTTCTTTGAGGTCTCAAGTAAGATTTTATTAAAAGCGACAGAACAAATCTCTAAATAGTTATATTTCTTTACTTTACACTTTCCCTATTATGTTAGTTTTTTTTTAAACATTTTCAAGAACACATAAAGTTGCAGTAATGAAAGAAAGGTATTGTATTATGTTTATATTTATGTACTTTTAAGTAATATGTGTGTTTATATACTCATTTATAAATGTGTATGTATGTAATCTTTATGTATTTAATATATTTATAAATATCTTTTTATACTTTTATCATTTATATATATATTTGTATTTATATTTATTTTTATTGTACCTTTACCGCAACTACATAAATATTTTCTCCTATAATAAAGGGTTGCTGGTAGAGATCTCTTTTAAGAGATAAGTCATCCTTTTTGTGTACATTTTATTTTATTTAGATTGTAAATTGTATTTTTTCCTGGTACATAAATAAATAAATAAAAAAAAAAAAAAAAGGTTTGAATAAAAAAAATATCTTAACATTTGTTTAATATTATTTTAACGAAATTGTAGCTGACCAGAAAAGTCAACCTTCAAACAGCGACTTGAGCAATACCTTTATGTATATGACAGTAGTGTATTTAAATTTATCTTAATATTATCTACAAATTTATCAAACTTTTTAAAGACATCACCGATTTCAGATAAACTAAATAAAAACAAGGAATAAGTCAACAACATTTGCCGTTGACATTGACATCCATAAAAAAAAAACTTAGAAGCTAATAGATTTTGCATATTAGCGTAACATAGTAGTTTTCATGTATATTAAAACTACTACGTGATATATATATATATATATATATATATATATATATATATATATATATATACATAGTATTAAGTATAAATAAAAAGGTAACCGTAATTTAAATATATAAATAGTTTAGTTTAGTTTATAAAGTTTTAAATACAATACAAATTAATTAGTAAACCTGAACGATTAAACTCCAATAAAACTAAATTAAACAAATACTATCTAACCTGTAGAGCTTACATCATTACCATATTAATATATATTATTAAACTTTCGAAACTAAAAGTCAATTACATCATAATTCTGAATATAAAATAATTTTCTACAAAATAAATCCCACATAAAAGGCGGATGATCGGAGCGTTACGCTTCGAGTTCTACGAGTATATTAAAACCATAAACTTATATATTATCTACAAAATTCTAGTATGGAATAAAAAAACCTCTATTTATCCCGATACAAAGATAAAAAAGAAATCAATCACGTGTTAATCCTCCCGAGTTAAGAAGGTAACACGATGGAAAATATTACCAACATTAGCCTGTATATATATAAGGGTAAGGTTGTAAACCGCAATTACTGAGCATTGTGTGTGAGGGTGGTGATGGGCGTCAGTTTGTGACATTTAACTACGGAGGCTCGGCCACTCGCCCTTGTAATCAGTGACCCTTATCACTGGAATTGCGAGAACCAAGTGACGTCACACGAGCCCGCCATAGAGTGATTAATCTTTAGGTTAACACACCGTTTGGAGTTTAAAGTATTTATTATTAATTAAAAATTAATTTAAATTAGGATGTACGCATACGAAAACAATTTTAATTTTTATTAGATATCATACATCCTTTTTAAATATATTTAAGTGGACCAAAATATATTTAACTCGTGTTTAATAACTGTACGCAATGTAGTAAGGACGTAATCGTGCCAATCAAAGAACCCAAAGCTGAAGGTAAATCTCTCGGAGGATCGATCGTTAAACAAATATTTTATAGACCTTCCATTTATATCGAATAATAGCTTATTTGCTAAGGATACAGCCATTAAAGTAAACAATATACATTGAAAAAGTAATATAGTACAGATCCGTATTATCATTAAACAATCTTAACACTCTAATGTATTTAACATTTGATATCAGTTCTAAAACAACAAAAGGAACGTCTTATAGCCGTTCATAGGAAAGGTTGTATCAAATGAATTTCAATATATATAGACCTAGAAAACTATCCAAATTCAAAATAGATCAAATAAATAGAAATGGGAACACGGTAGATCTAACCTCTATTCGTATTCAATTCGATACTACACGTGACGTATCGGTGCACATTAATTTAATCCGGCTCAAAGGTGACGGCTGATATATAGATATATATTAGTCACATATGTTGTTGATATATTACATATTAGCTCTGACTTTCAATAAAATAGTTGCCCAGTAATAACTTTGTAGACAATATCTAGTGTAAGGTGACCCGGGACTTGCAAAAACTGATCCAATATTGATAAAGTCCTGTTTACACCACTCGGGTTTCAATTTTTTTGCACAGTTAAAGTAAACATCGCTCAACGTTGATCCTCTCAACATAATGGGCTGTACACACTCCCGGGATCAATGGGTAAATATTAGCTTTATATTGCAAGCTATAATATTGCGCTTTTTTTCTATCAACCTGTGTTAAATGTAAACGAGATTACAATACGATAGAAATCTATACATATAAAAAAAATAGAAGTGTTTATTTGTAAATAGAAATTAACAGCTTCTCACACTACATGCATCTAAAAATATATACGATACTTACATAATGAAATGAATTGTTAAAATTTTTATCTGTCTGTTTGTTCCGGCTAATCTCAAAAACGGCTGAATCAATTGTAACAGGACTTTCATTAGCAGATAGCTGACTGATGTTACAAGGAGTAATTTAGGCTACTTTTTGTTTTTTACAAAATCTATTCCTAACCTTGCCTAACCTTACCTAAGTCCTAATTCGTGGACAGAGTTAGAGTTAGTTTATAATAAAACAAAAATGTGATTTCTGTTTTATATAACACAGCTCAACGTTTGGAGTTGAAGATTGACTAGTAGTTGAAATAAGTCAATACTTGGAGTGATCAATAATTACAACTAACATTAGCCCGTATATATATAATCTGTTAATCTGGGAATCGACTCAATCAATACAGGCATATTGGAGTCTCAACGGGCCAACCTCCCGATCGAACCCGACGGACCTGAATGTCAATTCATTACAGCGACTCCCGTTTTATTTATTAACAAACTGATAATAACATTTCGTGTTTATTCAGACCGTCCGCCGATCAGCTTAAAGCCATATAATCCTTTCATAAACTCCGTTTATTATTATAATTAATCCATTTTTATTTAATAACAAAATGTTGCCGGCAACTTACAATATTTACAAATCCATAATTATTTAGCTTTATCGTTATTTTTATAGACTAAAAGAGCTAAGAGCTAAGAGAGCTTCTCGGAGCGAAAAGTATCCTATCCCTTCATTAAAATTTTAAGATGACAGCAATCAAATTCGTCCAGTGGATTTGTTGGTTGTAATTATAGCCAATGCAAATTTTATGTTTACAGTGAATCTAAGAGAAATAAATATATGGAGAAAAATTATTCTAAATTTTTACCGACACAATAAGGTATAATTATACCAAATTTCGTGCAGTAGCCTTATCGTGATGTTTCATAGACAAAACGATAAAATAATTTTCACCAAAATATATAAAAGAAATCTATTTTGATTAAATTTTTTCTTTGTTTCTCGGAGGATTTTCTTTTTCCATAAATATTTTATGTCCATAATTATTGCATTTTATTATTTTCAGATAAAATTGAAGTTAAATATTAGGATATCCTAGGTGTTGGAGCACTTGTTTTTTATTTGGTAAAGTAACTAATTTGAGTTTTTATATAATTTTCAATTCAATAATCTTGTCATAAACAATTGTGTTCCATTTGTACTAACATACAACATTCTGATTCGGATTAAAACCGCTTATATACTTATTTTTGTGTTGTACAGACAACAGACATTTTTATCTATTTCTACAAGTGTTGCAAAGAATTCTAAAAGATCCCTGATGTATATAAACAAAAGTTCATCTACATCAGGGATCGTAGCTAACTTATTTTCATATAATAATAATAAGGCTCCGGTTGCTCTCGCGTTGTATAATTTATTTATTGTTTGGTGTAGCGTTAATAATCGCGGGAACAATCCGTCTGAGACGGGAGACGGGAGACGGGAACGCTTTATTTAATTAAAGCGAAGCGAAATAAGGACGAATTCGACACCGTTGAGTTTGCAGTCTTCTATAATTTACTTATTACCCGTCTTGGTTTGAATATTTCTTATATAAACCTTGACAATTATTCTAATTACTCACTACTACGTTTGCGACACGGTCAACGATCCAGAACTGTAACTTACCTGAAAATAAAAACAGAAAATCAAACAAATGTGAAATAGATAATATAAAAAACACCAAATCGTATAACATAAAATTAACGGACCGTGACACATGAATATTTTTTATAATTAATTCAATACCAGACATTCAAAAAGCCTTCCTCATTGTAATACATCTAGCGCTCGTCAGACGGCGCTGCGCTCCCGGTGGAAGCCGTGCTCTAAATAAATTCATTTGCTATTCATAAATCTGGTAAACATGGCGATTTAATGCAGCTTATTTATTTGGTTTTTGTATTCATTACATTCGCTCGACGATCGCTTGTCGACTGATGTTCATAAAATTAATTGGACACAATTATAAATATTAAAAATGTATATATTTTTGGTAATTTAATTGACAATTAGTTATAATGATGATAAAGAAAAAGTAAGAAACATATAATATGTAAGTATATTTATATATTTTTATTACTCATCTTTTACATATATAATTTTCAAATAGAATGTAACCAAATGATGCATTAACGTGTTTTGATAACAAATAATATTCATAGGGAAAAAAAGAATCACATTATAAACGCGTCGCCGCCGCCGAGAACTTTCCCCGGGGATAAAATAATCACACTCGAGCCCCAACAAAGTTAGTCAAGAATCACGAAAGTAGTAACAAAGTAACCAACTTCGCCTCAGAGATAAGATCAACAAAACCCCCGATCCGAACGGGTAATTACCTGATTACGGTGAACCTTGCCCCAGAAATAATACAAAAAAAGATATTCGAAAATGTTTAACCTTTTTTTTTTTATACGAATATATTCAAAGAGCTAAATTGAATTTCAGTCACGCACCGTGATACGCAAACGTCATTTCTAAGTAGAATTTCGTTTATTTTTTATTTATGTGTGAATATTTAATATTATTTGGATAGAAAAAAATACTTTCTTCTAAATGTGACGCCACGATTGAAGGAATTCTAAATTCTATAAAATTTTATGTAAAACATTTAATCCAATTTAATATAATAATAATAATTATTATTAGCTGCTTTAAAATATTTTGTGTAAGAAAGTGATTAATTATAGGTCGAGTCAGTCCGATTGTACACGGAGTAATAATTAATTGAAATATTGTATCTGTTTCAACATTTTAAAACAAAGTATATTCTTGATAAACGTTGTTCTGTTGGTCCGAGTCGCAGGGGAAATTACTGCCCCTTAGTGGCCGTCCAGCTGACTCGGGATAACTTGATTAACAGCTCTAAAGGAGAGGGTATAAATTGTACTTTTTATACGTACATTAATTTTCATATCATTTTTACCTTAGATAAATTACATATTAACCCTTATGTTCACATGAAGGGATTTATTATTCTATTGTTTGTAGCTTTTTTATAGTAAAAGATTTGAATTTTCATTAAAGAAATAAATAATATTCGTTATTTTTCAAACTGAGGTATATTGTTTGAATAAATATTTCGTTTCACTATTCATAGCCGAGAAGCATAGCTTTGTAGACTGGTCCAACTGGATACATAGACCCAATAGGATAGTGCATCGTCTCCGCATAGTCGATAACGATGTTCCAGACCTCACCACTCGATCTTGTTCAATAACTTCGTTATTCCACGATCAGAACAATGCACTGCCTACAATGGAATGCAAATAAGACGTAACGTTTTATTTATAAGAACAAATCGTCCGGAGAAATGCTTTGAATTTATATGTATCTTACTCCTTCCAGCTCTTAAATTTTATATGAGTTGGGGAAAACTTGTTTGAGTAAAACAATTTTGATTTAAGAATCAATCCTTAGAAGCAAGCCTTATTGGCCACAAAATAGTGTTACATTCTCTATAAATTGCCAGACAATTAAAAAAAAAACGTTAACAGAAAAACAAAGTAAATATTAAATAAATTTAAAAATGTCTGTTTGCAAAAAGCACTTTTATTTTAATGAGATAAAAATGTAGTATAGTTGAATCGCATGAAGTGATACTTCCACTCGCATCAAGGACGTTTCTATTTAGTAACGTTTTCCACCAGAACGTCCACCGAATATTTAGACGAGAGCCACCGAAATGAGGCTGACTCAAAATGTGTGCTTATTTTAAAAACTCTAAAGCTTGTAATCTTTTAAAACGAGAACAAACCCGATTCATAAAAATGTACGAATATTTTTCTAGCATGTTTTGGGTTTTTTTTATATTCGTACGTGGCATTTTATATTTTAAACTTACTTATTTCAAAAGCTAGTAAAGAGGGCGGAAAAAAAAAGATTTTACAAAAATAACGTCTGTCCAGTGAACGATAATTGTCGGTTAAAATTCAGAAACCACCGCCACTCTACAACTCATGCCAAAATGCTAAATTGACCAGGGCCGCATAAAGTAAAAGCGGGTACCGCAAAATCGGATAAGCGTTACTCCAGCTTTTAGATTTTAAATGTTTTGAATATGATCCTATAGTAAAGAATTTACGATATTTAAAATTCAAAACATCAAAGATGCACTGTACTTTGCACGAAATAACTAAAGTGGCGTTCGTTTAAGAGTTTTCATTTGAACTTTGTATGAAATCAAATGTTTACGAAATATGAAACAAACTGAACTGTGAAATAATATGATGTCAGTTATAAAATGTCGACTGAATTGTTATAATATGCTGTGTATCGAATAGATTACAGGCACAGACAAGGCACTTTTATCAATTGAAGCCGACGCGGTCTAGTGCAATAAAATTGTACATTGCAAACAAAATTACTATAAATGTTGATTACTGTTTTTGTAAAGTTTTTGATAGAAATGGTACTATTTAACTTAAAAATATTTATCAGAGTGCATTATAAACCTATGAGATACAGGATAAACTAACTGAGATATACACGGTATGATTGGAGTTGATAATTAACAAATGTTAATTGTGTTTCGCTTTGTGATCATAAAGCGATAGTAATTTAGTTCTGCGACTGTCTTAATAAGATCTCTCTTAAACAGATCCAGCCAAATGGAGTGAGTTGAGTGAGTTGAATTGAGTTCATCTCGTATCGTATCAGCCTGATCGCTATAAAAACAAGAATCTATTTTTTTTTATTTCGAGGACGGTCTTTGGGTTTCTTTCGGGTTGCAGTGTTCTGAAAACCCTTTTTGATCTTGTTGCCAGCTACTATTATCGCCCTGCGCCCTACCATTCCATATCATCCCTGCCATAAAGATGCTTGTCATTTATTCAGTGCGGTTCTCGAGGAACTTCCATTTTGAATGTAGTGGAAATTTTACATCACTCACCTACTTTAAAACTACCTACCTATTCACATTTCCACTAGGATACAATGTGGTATTCTAGTAACATACACAACACAAGATTTTTTTTTTAAATAAAACAATGTCATCTCGTGTTATGCACTTTGTTACATAAACTATGCAAAAAAACTCCAATTGAGGCATAAAGTAAATTGGAAATAAGCTCACAAGCTAATTAATAATGTTCACATTTCAGAAGCTCAGAATAAAAATTCTGATTACAATACATTTTCATACAGTATAAAAAGAGGCCTTTATTAAACGCATTACAATTTTTATCATCTTAACTTACTAACTAACATCTATACAACATCTAAATCTTTTACGTATATATTTATGATTTATTAACTCCACGTAAAATGTATAATAATTGAATATTTTATTAATAAAAAAGAGTGATAACAATCATTCTCAATTGAAAAAAAAATCTTATTTGACTACACGTATCTAACTACTAACTTTTTTCATCAGTTTTTAGGTATTCAGTAAATATTTAATGAAATAATTATATGAAATGAAAGGATTCTATTAAGGATACACATCCTAGATTCCCTTACAAAGGTCTCATGTCCCATTTAGATCATTCTAGATTGTTCTTTCACCTAACAATAGAGATGTTAGATAACACTGCCTAACAATAATGAGAATGCTCGTCCGATGATCCTGATAATAACTTTTGTTTTTATCAGATAAGATACCGCGTACTGTTTCATTTAATATATCTATATAATATTTGTTAATTAAATTTAGGTAGATTTGTGCTATGTAAACTGTTTTAAGTAGAACATTCAAAATGCTGCTGAAAAGTAAAAAAAACGATGCCTAGTCAATTGTGGATATATTTTTTTTAGGCAAGAGTAACGGCCAGTTTGTTTTTGCGAGCACAAATTGGCAATAAATCGTGAACCGTTTTCAATCACACGTCGCCGGAGCGGGGACGACACGAGGACGATCATAAACTCTCGTGAGGGAACCAGGAGAACAGTTCCCTGTAAACATTTTATACCGGATTAAGCTATAAAGAAGAATAACCTAGTCCATATATCTAAATATAATAAACGTATTAAAAACGGGCTTGAAAATTATACAATTATTATCAATTTTAATGTGAACAGGTCATATGAGTTACTAAACCCCTTACGCAATGGCATAAAAATAATACATAATACCTAATCTAAGACATGGAGTCTTAGTCATGGGCACATAAGGTAATATAAATAAGTTCGACATCTATCAAAGCATTGTTTTACCTTGTCAGTGTTTAGACTAGTTATACGTTTACAGATCGTTTCACCTTTATGGCGTCCCGGCGCCGCATGTTAACACTTTTTTCTGTTTTATGTTATTTATACAAAGAACAAAATATAAGTATAGCATTTTTTGTGAACGCACTTTTAAGAAACAATTGTAATGGTAATGGCTTCGGCAAATATTTTTTTATAGTAAAACAAATCGCATATTTATAATGAAAATAAATGTCACAAAAAATATTGTACACGACATGTGTTTTTAAAGTATATAATATACATTTTATTTCTACTATAAATACAATGGTTTCGATAACTAGAAAGTATCATTGTAATACTAAAATACACAATAATATATCAGACGAAAAAAGAAAGTCGTTAGATTAATAAAACGAGTTTCGGAACTGAAGAACTCGGAACAAGATAAATTACCAAAGTTGCGAAGCAGCAGCATGAAAAACGAATCTACAAATCACTGTAACGAGCAATGAGTACCAGGGCGACAGAGAGCGCAAGAGGCAGACAGAGGGAGCGTGACAGATGGAGAGAGCGGTCAGCGTGTAATAGAACTGTCACGTGGACGCTCGATAATGTCCGCTCATGTTTGTCTGACGCTCATAAATATTGAGGTTATGCTCATATTAGATGGACAGAATATAAATTTGTATATTTACATACATAATAATTTAAAGTATATTTCTAACGCCTTTAGAAGCTAAAATAGAACATCTATAAGACAGTTTATGAAAATGAAAGCGGAACGATAAATAGGGTGGCGGTATTCAAGTTTTGAATACGTTAGGCTGTATGAAGGGCGACGGCGGTGCGACGTCGTGAAATGTTAATATACCAGCGACACGGCCCGAATCAGAAATGGGACGAGGCAATCATTTTAAAAGGCAAGGAGGAAACTCGACGCCGCAAGTGTTTCCTGGATATGTATGTGAAAGAGTTTAGTATATTATTAAATTGGATCAGAATTTTTATATAGTAAATTAAATAGATTTTTATATAGTAAATTTTAAATCTATAGAAACTCAAAACCTTGTTTATTAACACTTTATTGTGTACTTTCTTATTCATTTGACAATTGTAATGTATAAAAGTTTTCTGGACGGGACAGTTATTTTATGATCAAGACAAAGTCCTTTAACATACATATTTTTTTTTACTTTATAATTCTAATTTGTCCATATTTGTAGGTATACTGTGCGGTCCTGTATACTGAGTTATATTGTATATTGAAATGTCATTTTTTAAAAATAACGAAAGTCTAAACCGAATTCTCTTTGAGGATTAATAAGAAGAAATTATTAAAAAAAAATTAAAACTTGCACACTAATCGTTTTATTTATGCCAGTATCTCTAGATCTCTGTTGTTACTCATCTATTTATTCTACAGCTACATTTTCCAATTCTTACGAAATATTTAACAAAATGTAGTCTTACGATTTATAATAAAAAATAGAACAATTAAAGATAATTTTCAATTCTTTTATCAAGATTGAACTATGTTGACAATTATATATATTTTTAACAAATTTTCAATATATATATATATATATATATACTCTCATGGTCAATAAACCACATATACAGCAGCAGCAAACCATCTCGTCTGTATATATATATATATATATATATATATATATATATATATATTATTCTCAACAGACGAGATAGTTTGCTTTTGTGATTTAAAAATATATCCGATTTCTAAAATCCAAAATGATTGTGGATTGCAAGCTGCGGTTCCCACAGACTCATCCGAACAGATTTCATCTCGACATATCAAAATCAGATCAAATAGAAAATTCGAAATGCACATTTTATATTAAACTTTATTTTGTATTTAATACGAATAAACCTTATCTCATTAATTTATTACTTCAGCGTAACGATAACTGTTTAAACATTCCGTCCGACATTAAAATTCCCGTCTAATCGATGTCATAATCTAATTCAATATAACCAAGATATCGATAACAGGTTGTAAGATAATAATAATATAAATATAATGACTATAATACTATAATAATAATAATAATTGATAATCAATCACCAATCAGCGTCGAGTATCATCAATCAGGACGTAACAACTACTATCGACAAACTTCATTAAACGTACCCAGCGCTCGTAATTGTCCGGAACCACCTTGTTTACGGAACACACAGATATACACAGATATACAGTGATTAAGTGTCTTATATAAGTATAAATTATATTAAATTACTTATCCACATAAATAAGAAAGTGTAATTGTAGAAAAGATTGCTATGATACTATCGAATCAAATAACCCGAGTTTTTTTTTATTTCTCGCTTCAATATTTGTTTACTTCATTAACTAACTGACTATATTTTATAACCTCATTATATTTATGTATAAGAGATACAGAGCAGGTTATTTATTATATATACAAATTAATGACATTGCTCTGTGGCGTACAAACAAACATTTGTATTCAAATTTTATTATGTATACACCAAATTCAAATACCTACTCGTAATTCGCCTTATACAATCGATTTCGACCGTAATCGCTTAATTTATAGTTAGATACGTTTTAACACGCTCGTTTGCGAGGTGTCGTTTTTTGAAATTATGTAATTAGAAACGAAAATAAAACAATCATGTTTTATAACCGAAAGAAAATTTCAAAATAATAATTATCGCCCAAATCGTGCCACCGACCTCCAGTCGCGTGTCCGAGCGCTGTAAGGGCACAGCGTAGTTGATTATACCTATATATATCTGAGTGATGAATTTATGATCGGTATTCGGGTCAACGTACATAAGAAGCACTGATATGTAGTAACAGTATACAATAGATATATCAATATAATTTAAAAAATATATGTAAAAAAAATATAAACGAATTATTCTGTAAGCTATGAGAAAAAATTTAACAATAGACAAATTGAATTCATAGGAAGGTTGTGTTTAAATATTTTTGTCTAGACTCCATGTGCTCCATGAAGGTCCTCGAGGTAACACTGAGACTGCAGAGGTCGTTAAAAATGGCGGACAAGCAGGCGCTACACTCGAGCGCTACGAAACAAAAGCGCAGTAGATAATTTCACTTGTTATATAAATCTTTTAAGGTTTGTTTATATTCTGATATTAGTTACTAAAATAATTATAAGAGACATAAGGAAGACTAGAAGAATCCAATATTTCATCTAATGTTACCCATTACAAGAATAATATAATTTGTTACCTTCAAAAAATAACTAAGTACATTTTAATCTAAATTCAAGTTCTTGACCAACCATTGCAATTGCAATGAATGAAAACAACAATTACACTCACAGAGAGCCGACAACTCACAGTGTACACTGTACACGCAACCTGAGACAACTTCCATCTCTGAGTAAATAATGCGAGATGCGGGCTCCGTGTCCTATTTATTACTTGTATATTAGGTTTACGTAAGTTAGGAAGAGAAAATTAAACAAGTCAAATAATATTAAAAGAAAATATATTATTTTTCATTTCCTAACCATTCATACGATTTCGATTAAACCTTGTTTAGTTGTTTTATCAAAAACAAATTTATTATCGTTGCTGAGAACATCAAATAAGCTGGACGGTATTGAAATTTTTTAATTATAAAAAGTTCTTAATAATCTTAATTATAATACTTTTATTCAAAGTAGGTTTTATTTTATATATTCTTATGAAAACCTGGCGATAAACATTTAATGTTGACCACTGTAGAGAGAAATGTTATTAAATTATATTTCATATTTTCTTTAGCGGTACCCTTGCGGAGCCGGCGCCGGTCGCTCTTTAAATACACAACTCGATCCGCCGGCTTAGGACGATATCGCAAAATTTACAGAACTTAATCCAGCTTTTATTGATAATTTCTCATACAACATTTGTCAAGTTTAACTACAATATAATGTTAGTTAACTAACACAACTTACTTTTTTTATTATATTTTTGTCACCTATGCTTCGATCGAGGTGATCTTCTTCCTCTACTCAAGCACTGGAAGGAAAACTGAAGCGGAAGGTAAGTGTCACCATATTTGATATTTAGGATGTATAACAGTCCAGTTGACTAATGAAAATTAGTATTCTAGTATTAAGGAAGCTTTACAATGCTAAAAAAAACCTAATAAATTTCTGTATAATATAGATATCTGAGTACCTAAGTGGAGGTCTTTGGATCGTTTCTTAATAATGTCGATGTCGATAATACTTAAAATATAACAGAATATAATATTTTATTCCATTTATTGGAACGCCCGGGCAGTCGATTATTACTAACAGTAAAACCGAGTTTAGCCTTATTTTGTCTGCTCTTTCCTTTTATAAAAAATATATTTCTATATCTTTTATACAATATGATTTCGTTCACGTGGACTACAGAAAGGCGTTAAACTTTTCGGAACATCAATTGAGAACTACTAATCCAATTCCGAGCAAAACAGTGTTTTGCATGTTTGTCATCTATATATAAGCGATTTACCACTCACTGACTCATCACGAAATCTCCGAAACTATCTGTCAGTTTAACTAAAAATTTAACATAGTTGCTGCTTTTGTGACGTAGACGACCACTAAGAACGGATTTTACGGAATTTCTATCCCAAAGGATCTCAACTTTTTACATTTCGCCAAGTTTTAAACCTGTAGGAGCTATACACTTAACGCGGGGGTAATGGTTACTATAGCAACGGTTACCATAACAACGGTTATGGTGACAACGGATAATATGACAAAAGGTTACAATAGCAACCTAAGTTCATATCTAAATTAAAAGTGTGGAATAAGCTAGTATTTTATAAAGTCACTTCTAATACTTTTTGTATATTTTGCATAACACAATATCATTTTTAATTTATATCTTTATCCACAAGAAATAGACGAGCAAACATTAAAATATATTAAAATCAGACACAGATTTTTTTTAATAAACTTTATATAATTGTAGAATAATTTCACAAGATTAAATGAGTCACTAGTCCTTAAAAAAATAATAAACAAACTTTATTAAAAACTTATCATGACATTCTTATTAATACGCCATGCGGGGATGTCCACGACGTGGAGTGGACGCCGACAGATATTTAATTGGAACGCCCATCGAACTTAACTACTAATCTATTCTGCCCTCCTGGTACTATGGTGATTTATTTATTACAGCAAAATCTTTAATTATATTTTTTTTATATGCATATAAAAACATAAATTAGACAAGTAAATAGCTTCTATACAATGTTACGTACACAAAATCATCTTTCATCCGCTGAGGCGACGTGGAAAAAGATCCGATGAAAATTTACCTAAATGATAATGTCTTTTGTTGTCCCAAATCTCATAATGTGGATTTCGCCGTTGAATAATATTCCGTTTATATTCCGACGGCTACAATTCTTCGAGATGGAATGTGTTAGTATAGAATTTCACAAAAAAAAATTGATACGCACATACATATATCAAAATGTAGACTTAATTTTTCTGTACGTATATACGTCTCGTTATATCAATAGTACAAATCAATATTCTAACATGTTAGTTGTACATTTTTACAGGTTATATTAAAGATAAAATAATTAATTTCAGTCAAGGCATTAAAATGTCCTCTTAATAACCGAAACGCCGGAGCCCCGGCGCTGATTGACAATCTCGTTAAACCCGTTCATTTGCGGTCAAAGCTTTCAATGAATTTAGCGTCTAACAAAAAGCTTATATCTTTTTTTAAATTTAATCAAAATTTATTAAAAATCTTATTAATTTTTAATTAAAATTCGGTCACTGTATAAGAAACGATATAAAAAACGATGTCAGCGATTATCGATAGATTATTTGCGAAACACTTTGATAAGTAATAATTATACAGCGTACTATATAGTAACGTATATTATATTATGTGATTTTTTTCATAACATAACTATTTTCTAGAGAGACTTTATTAGATCCAGAAAGGAAAATATTTTTAATGATCATCAAGTCTTCGCCAAAAAAAAGTACAAGTAAAAATTTCACGATTTACTTAAGTTAATATATTCCATATATAACACGAGATGAGGTAAAGTTATCTTAATGTTTAAAAGATTATTCTTCTCGACTTTAACCGCAATATCAGAAAAGCGTAAGCCAGTTAATATCGTTAGCCTGCCTTTATGAAAAGAAAACGCAACCCGGAGAGAGGGATTTCAAACGACTTTACATAAGATATTCGCTCTCCGCTTAAGAGTTTTCTTTAATACTGAACTCTTAATCTTAATCACTTAGATATTCAGTGTATTTTACGATTATTATGTAAAGTTGACCCTTGTTATAACAGCGAGTTATATTATTAATAATAAGTATTTCATACTTTAATTTTATCCTAATTTATTTTAAAATAAATATTTTTCTAGTTATTATTTTGTCTGATATGAATATATTTTTTTTATTATCTTATCTTAACTTATACATCATGTAAAAAGATTTGTCCCTGCTGGTCGATCTATCAACCGCCGCCTAAAGCAATGCAGTTACACTTTTTTCTTTACGTAATAGATAAGTTAATACTATGTTCTTATTACGTATTAGACACACTAACAATCTTTGTATCAAATCCGTAATAATCATATATTACATTTAATAGAAAACGAAAAAAACGGTATTTTAATGATAACGAAAAACGTATTGAAGAAGTCAAAAAAAAATCCCTGAACGTAACGTTACGTAATATCTGTCTGTATGTAATCAATGCAACGATTTTTAAATTGTGTAAATTTTCAACGACTCGGCCATGTGAAGGATGTTGGTACAGTGCCAAAAACGACCAAGAACTTTGAGTCTAATAACTCGTATCTAGTACTTATATGACATCGATAAAATACAATTCAATATAGGTATACGAAATCCAGTGAAATCCTCTTATTCAGAGTACATGTCTCGCTATACGAGCGTACTTAGGTCTAGAAATCTCGGTAATTGAAGAACAACTTGTGTACGGCTTACATGAATGATATCTACGAATACATTGCATTTAAATATATATATATATATAAATAAAATTTTAGTGTCTGTTTGTAATTTAAAATTATCAACAGCATCTCACTAAATGCATGTGAAAATATATACGTTATTTAGATAAAAAATCAACTTTAAGTTTTTTTTCTCTCTGTCAATTTAGTCCTGATAACCTCTGAAACGGCTAGACAGATTTTGATAGAACTTTCACTGAAGGATAGCTGATGTTATAAGGAACAAATTAGGTTAATATTATTAAAAAAAAACATATATGTAAATAAGAAAAGAGATCTATGTCCATAGTAAGTATAAAAAACATAATTTCCACAAAGTCACATCAAACAAAAGCTTTTGTTGCAATTAAAGTATTAACTCGATCAGTGTCACCGAGTGTCGGACACCTCGCAGAGGACTGCGGACGACGGATTGAGGCTTGTGTATAACAATTTACATTACAAATTGATGATTTGTAAGTGTGGAGCTACGTGAAGCTTTTGCAACATTACAGTGTCTACATTTATCACGAAATATATGGAGATTCGATTTATGAAGTTGGCATTACTGGGCACATGTCATTATATGTATTTTTTTTATAAACTGTTTGTAATTTCCAAAAAGTTTTTTACAGCATATTTTATTGTATAAATTAATTAATAAATATATAAACATAACGAAATAAGCAAGTTCAATTTAATTAAATCTTATATAAATTGCTAAATGAAACATTCCGTAACATACACAATACGTATGCCTTAATAATTTGCACATAAGAGAATATTACATTTAACATTTTATAATAAAAAAAGCGAGTGAATTTCCAAGCCGCTAGTCGCTAAAGAAACTCCTGTAGCGATTCTTTTACACATTCACAAGAAATATTAAAGTAAAGATGGATAATATTATTCATATTTAATGTTCCACCGCTCTATTATAGAGTAATACGGTTACGGGTTGTGTGAACATGTATACGACGCTTAGCTCTACCGGCGAGGAAGGAACATGGAATTGAACACGTGCTATTATCAAACTGATATCAAAGATGACTGTACTGATAAGCGACGTTGATAAGATCAGAGCGCCGATAAGGCATCATGACATTAGCGATAAAAATTTAATAAACACAACTAATTGATTAGATATTTAATACATTTCACTTTCTACTTTATAGTCAATTTCACAGTCTACTTTATAGTCAATTTAAAAATTATAAAGTTATGTTTTTTTTTTGAAGGCAAACTGCTCAAATACACAAAAGCCAGTATGACATGTAGTGGCAGGTGCGGTCTGTTTATTTCTCCCCCGATAATCCCTGACCCGCTGCTCACTAACAATCGATACTATGGCCCGAGTCGCTCATAGCTTTCATTGAAACGACATTTATAACTTTGCCCTAAATAAAGACTAAATAAAATTAAGGGCATCGAATCGGTCTGGACATGGAGCGTATATAATATTTATATAATATTTATTCAACCAACATTTAAACTATTCCAAATACTTTTGGTTATCTCATATATAATACTAATGTTGGCAAAGTTCTACAGCACTTTTTTAAGTTTCGTCGAGTTTTGGCAACAGATTAGATCAATAAAAAAGTCAAACACATTAATATAATGTCTTCCCAAGTTTTTTTTGTGTTAGTTAAAAACGCCTTTCAATATAATACCAACTTTCCCATAAATAAAATACGAAAATATGTACGAAAACTAAATAAGGATTAATATGAAATATTTAATTATTTACTGAGAAAGGAACGGTACAGTGCAATTTGTCGTAAAAAAAAAACATGTGAATGTGGTGTCTACGAGTGTCTTAAACACATGAAAAGTAGTAATTAACAGACAAGTCTAAGATTTTATGTATTCGAATGACATTGTTAAATATCTAGTTACATACAATATTGTAATAAATCCTCATACGTTATGTACACCTCGTACCACGAGAGTCTGAGGTGAGATTGGTATCGATCGACGAGCATGCACTCGCATTAATGCTACCTTATTAGATTTACCACCCACCACGTAGGTACGGGGTGTCTATAGTTGTAGCAAAGAACATATATATATATATATATATATATATTTCAAATTAATAGCATTGTTTAGTATAATAATTGGTAGCAACAAATATATATAAACGAAAGGACCGTTTCTTAATTTAAGTATTTACTAGTTAATCGTATGTATGTATAAAGATCGGTTTAAGATACTTTAATTAAATCTCCAAATGTTAACTGATTGAGTGTCGTTATCATTGTTTATCGCAATCACATGATTAATCTTAACTAAACCAGTACCACTAAACAGATAAATTAATATATAGATATATATAAATAGATGTATGTGTATACTTGTAATAGTTATCTTGAAAGGGTAGATCATAACCTAACACAGTAGTAAACTAACATCCAATATCTTATAAGTTCATTAGTCGTCGCCAGTCAAAGCCGACCGCAGGACACATTGAGACGTAAACGTTATGAAACCGTCAAGTCCTTTCAAATCTAGGGTTAGCATGTACACATATTGAATAGCTTTGAATTGATTGACTCATTGATTGACTGAAAAACTTGAATTGGTTGTATAAATACATTAAAATAATATATTAAACATACATATAATCTATATATAATGAAGTTTTAAAAATAATTATCATCTACATATATGAAGCATTAAAAAAATTTAAAAAATACAACCTTAATAACACCAGCTAATTAAAAAGCTTTCGTAAGTGACAGCCCTAGCGTGCTCTAGGCCGTGGTCTGTAAGGCGCGCCCTCTGTCACATCAATCAAACGATGACCGAACCTAAATTGAGACCGATGCAGACAGTCTAGCTTTAATTAAAACTCACCACACAAGCTAGTATTTATTATATAAATCCAATAAAACATATCAAAGAGATCGGATTTCATACAACTTCTATTAAACAGACGAATTTATGAACGCACCACTAAATATTTAACAACCAAGTGTACATTTTTTGTATTTAAAAAAAAAAACAAAAGTAATCAATTTTTTCACGTATATCAACTTTTTTATATTGGAAAAACAAATTGTATTTTTTTTTCAATCACTTTTTAATTATGTTTGTCATAGTTTAAACTTTCCCTGAATTTCAATAAATATTTTAAGATTCTCGCGCATTCAGCGAGACAAACGGCCTGCAATTGATTTTTATATATGCAAGTACTTACACTACTGTATTATGAAAAATAGGATTTTAACTCATACAAATGATAGCCATGACGATACAAGTTGACAAACGACCAAGTTAACACTGGAGTCTACATTGACAAGCAGCATTAACCAACAAACTACCCAACTATATGATATATATTATCGATTGGTTAAAATATATAGGTGTGGAACAATGAGGCTCGTGTTACCAACGTAATGACCGAGTTCTACTCGAACAGACAAGGACAGAAGCGTACACCACATGTCCGTGTCGTAGCTTCTATGCCGTCCATCAATCGTCATGCTTTAAAACAAATTGTATGTTCGTTTTAGTGATTTCATATACAAAATTCTAAAATAATAATTAATTATTACGAGTGATTAAAATAATATAATGCAACGATATCAGTTTGATATCTACGTGACGTCATCCATGTATCCAATTTAGTAACGCTGACTCCATAAATCTGGTGACCCAGCGTTAAATACGCTCTGAATAAAGTCTGTTCCACTTTTATTCCCTGTAACATTAATATAATTTATGATAGAAATATTCTTTATTCGTATGAGATGTATATTAGATACAAAAAACTTTTCTCGAATATTTGTATTTTAGTTTATATTTATATTGTGTTTCATATTATTGTTTTTATTGGAACGCGGCGTTTGATGTGTATTTGAGTGTAAATGGTGAATTTATATTAGTACTTGTCGTATAAAATAAAATTAGCATTAAGTGCACAGAAAGCTTTACTCTCCAAAATCGTGGAAGCTAATTATAGGTTTAAACGCGCTCAGTGTTAATAACATCAAAAGTGCCGTCGGAACCCGCCGCTACTGTTACAGGTACCTCGCTTACCGCTATAGAAATATTATAATATAATATATAAGTAGATCAATTACATGTTTTTATTGATGTTGCATTATATAAAAGATTAGAGTAAAATCTATGGTGGGTCATTTGCGACCTCTATACAATAACGACATCTCATTGTTTAGTTAAGTTATATTCATTTACCAGGGTATATTGAAGAGCCCACATACACAAACCCTTAATTAAAGCAAAACACGCAGAAAAAAACAGGGGAGAAGGGACACGAATAAAGGGTAGAGGGATAATCAGTTGATACAAATGCGTGACGTGTCCGACACGTCAAACACGGATATCGAAGCCGACACAATAAAATGCACTTGACGTTTATTGATATATAATTTATCTAGTCAACCCCAACGTGTTGGGGGGACTCGCATTTGGTGGTACTTTCCCCCAGTCCCTGTAGATGTGGCAAAAATTAAACTTGATTTTTTTTTCTGTCATAAAACACTAATTCTTGTATATCATTACTTGTTTCGAAAATTCGTCGCCTAGAGTAGTTATGTATTGTTGTTTTTGGTTGAATTTTATTCCAGATTGAACATAATATTGTTGCGACTTGGAAAAGTTTACAACATCTGATTCTACAGTAACAAAATGATTTGATGATTTTTTTTTTCATCTCACACTAAACTGAGCTTAGAAATAATATTGTCGTTTAATTATTCTTTTATTAGTTATGTAGTAAGAAAATGTTTCAAACGAGCAAAATATCTATCTTTACAAATAGTTAAAATACTGTGAAGGTATATTAAAAAAGAAAACCAGACATTACCTACAACCATAATTTATATTCAACCAACCAGGCCGCCATCTGTTCTTTTCTTTTTACAGTGTATTTTTAATAAAACCTAGAGAGAAGCAAGATGGAATATTTTATGAAATATAACATCATGCGATCTCAGAAAGCACTAATGAGTATAACATAATTAACTGGTGCATATAACGAGGTACGGAGGCGTCGAATCGTCTAGTCTAAATGGCTTTGATTAACATTCGCCTTGTTACCACTAGGGATTGTAACCCCTCGCGAGATTTGCCACTCCACGAAATTGCGCATAATTAATATAATTTTGTACAATCACAACACATGATATTAAAAACACATAACATCCCTTTATTAACTTGACCGTAAAATAGAAGAAAAATAATGCTTTCTTCATTTCACCAAATCATAACCCATTTAAAAATTGTCGTTAGCCTTTCGTGAGAGTCCGACGATTTGAACGGTATGGAATGCTTTTACTTGACTTCCGTATTAAGTAACAGTCGATTTTTAGTATCATTGATCGTCATTTGCTTCAAACATCACATGAAACACAAAGAACGCTATAACAACCGACCGTCTTTCATTCCAATAAAAAAACGATAATAAAATTTTGCCTTAACCATGTATAGGAATAAAACGGAACGAATTGTTAACGTACTGTGTGATGATTTTTTTGGTTTGTTTTTCACAGTACTGTTGCATACAAAGCTGGACGTGTCATGGAATAATGTAGAAAGTTTTTTCATTTTCTGTTTAAACATCGTTTCTTTGAACATCGTTATAGCATTGAAATCTGCAACCACGTAATAGAAACATGGGCACGCTTCAAAATTTTTAAAACCTTTATACATTTAGGGGAACAAACGTCAGTAAGCCAATCGTGTTATTGTAAGAGATGCAACGGATAGGAAGTAGGTTATACACGACCGTCGTACGCAAGGTTAAATAACTAAGTAAAGTGAGCGAACTTTTGATGCGTAACGAGTAAAACAACCTTAGGAAATATTTAATATAATACACATACGTGTATATATTTTATTTTATTTCTTACAGTAAGTAATGGTCCATACCATTATCAAACTTTTTGAACCCAAATGTAGCGAGTTAAAGTTGTCCAACAACAGCTCACTAATAACCTTTTTGCTGTGCGATGTTAGTTCGTTGACTTAGGTTTGATACATTGGATAATGGAACGGCTGGATAATGTTATTCGTTAATTTGATCGCATACATGAGAGCAAAAAGTATAGTTATGTAAATAAAATCTTATTAAATAATATTCTTACTTCAAGTAGGTTTTGGCAAGACTTTGTTCGTTTAACTTGTACTTAATGGGTTGAATGCAGTACAACGACTTCGCTAAATTTTTGGCACTTGGCCCAATTTTCTGCATTATCGTTTTCGGCTTGTTCTTCGCCTTCAAACAGCTCAAAGTAATTAATATCGTCTTTAAAGTCTTATCGTCTATAAGCAGAGGCGGTTTAGCTTCGTAGCAAAAATAGCGAATGCGGGTCCGCCCAAATGTATGCACAAAATTATAATTCTGATAAGAATAATATAAGCAAAAATATCATCCGAAATAGCAGTTATTTTAAATATATTGCAACATAATAATAATAACTTACAAATTCAGCCCCCCCCCCTTCCTATTTGGAATTTTAATTATATATTTCTAAGTATTTCGTTTCCTATAATTGAATCTGTTTGGCCGATGTTAATGAATTAATAATATATTTTAATAAAAAAAAAACAATTGTTAAAATTATGACTACTAGTCGAAAAAAGACATCCCATTCTAAATTTCTATATGTATAACTTTACACAACAATTATTTAAAATGACTTCTAATACCTCTAACACAGGTTAAGTATTATTAAAGTTACAGCTTTCTTTAAAATATTTAATTGACTATAAATAGTACGCAATAAATAGGTACCAGTTCATAAATTTTAACATTTCATTTAGATAATTGAATTAAGTAATTTCTTGATGGAATCAAAGCATTGGCATATATCATCCCATTTAGAAGCAGCAACACAAAATCATCCACCTTCCCCTATCCCATTTATTTGGGATGGCGTAATATGTCAATTTCATCCACGCGCTTCTATCATACGTCATCTCAGTAGAGAATTGTTTCTTTGTTATATCACTTTTCACGCATTCATCATATTTACTTATTACTATTATACAAGAGACTTAATTAAAAACTATAAAGTTATAAAGTCAATATGTAGTTATTATTATTTCTAAATAAATCTTGTTCGTTCTTATATAACCTTATATTGAGATGAGCAACTTCACGCCGTTGATCCCACTAGATTGAAAATTTGAAATTTTGATAAGGGCGTCCCTTGATAAATGAGTTCGCGCACTAAAAAGGGGTGTTAGAAAATTAAACCCTCGAGGAAGTAAAAGGTTCCAAAATTTATTATAACAATATATAGCTATTCATTATTTTGAGAGTACAAGAGTACGCAATTTTCTATGTTTACAGAACAAAATGCCAACTCCAAAAAAAAAGAATAATCATTAACTCAATTCCGAGAAATAATCGTGCAAAGGTGATACATCAAACTTGTAGTCGGTATTTTTACCTCACCACACTACAATCCAAGTACATACATACATCGTTACATACAAATAAAATTTAAGTGTTCGTTTGCAAATCAATCTTAACAGCTTTTCACTAAATGCATATGAAATTATATACAGCGCTTGCAATATAATAAAAAAAAAAAAAAAAAAAAAAAAAAAAAAAAAAACAAATTCTATCTGTTTGGTTGGTCCAGCTAATTTCTGAATTGGCTGGATCGATATTAATATGGCTTTCACTTGCGGTTAGCTGATATTATATGGAGTAACTTTTATTTCAAAAGCATTCCGCGCAAACGGAGTCGGTCGGCACAGCTAGTTTAGTATAAGCCGTACATATTGTATCGATCAGGGTGCAAAAGCTACAGAGAGACGCAGTCATTCTTGCTTTCAAATAAAGATGTTTTGCTGAGAAAAAACCCTTTAGAAATATTCCTATTCAGTGAGATTCTTTACATCAAAACACATACCTCTATATTTAATCATGATAAAAGTAATAAGTAATGTCACTACTATCCCATATAGAATACACAAGAAAATTGGAGTGTTGAGATAAATTATTTATAAATTGATGAACTAATTTATGCCCGCGGCACCTGTTACGTAAAATGCGAAATTCATCACCTATAAAATATTCTCCTTTTGGGATCATAACAAACAATACAAAATTTAACAATAACGGTCTCCAATTTAACGGTAGATTTTTTCTTCAGTTCTTACCAAAATCTCATAGAAAGTATCATTTTCAGTGCTACTAAATCAGAGGATAATTTAAAACTTATTTCTATTTCAGTAAACCTCACTATACTAGTATCAACGTTCAACTATTATTACAAAAAAAATAAAAAAAAAGAGGCAAATCCGTCCGGCGGTCTAGTTACGCGGTTAACAAATAACAAAAACGAACATTTCACCTATTATTATTATATATGAATGATTTAAAACTAATATTAATCTTGTGAAATATAACAAACGTTCATTACGGATGGCAATGACAGGTTCAGTTTTGATAAATTACGCCATACAGCTCACAGCGGGAGGACTCAGTAATAATGTAGCACTTTAGAAAATATTTTTGGAAAAATGAATTTCACATTCGTACACAAAGCATTTATTATTTTGTATGAATAAAGATAAAATGAAAATTTTCTAACAACTATAATGGTATAAAAACTATGTTTATTATTTATTATTAATTTCAATTTCACAATTTATTTATTTATTTGAATCAATACCAGTGATAACTTGTGTACGTCAAATGGGAGTGGCAGAAGGGAATATTTTGATAACATACTTATCGAAACATGCCCTTCTGTAAAAACACTCCAACTTAAAATAAGGCTACGAGGTTTCCAAACGCGCCGTGCTTTGTGAAGAACCACACAACAAACTCAACAGGGTTTTTATTATATATTGTGATCACTGTTTTACAAACGTCTATATATTTAGTGATCAATTTACGAACAAGTAAAACTTTTCAAATATCTCATATATGGGTATTAAAGATTCAACTTCAATATTGCTAAATATTGCTGTGGTTGGAGGACGTCGGATAACGTTGCAATGGACGAGTGCTGTTACGCAACACCAAAAACGACGGCATTGAAATGTTAAACAGATTTCAGTTTCACTTATTTAAAGGCATAAAACAATTGTTTTTTAATTATTATTATTATTATTATTTACCTTCACGCCATATCCCTTGCGGGGTAGCCAGAGACGACGGAGCGCCAAACGCTACGGTCTCTGCATACCTCTTTCGCCTCGGCCACAGACATCAACTTCTTCATACATGCCCTCCGGGGGGTCCTCATGCTTTTTACGTGACCTTCCTCCAGTATCGTAGCTACTGTATTTTCGAAGGTCACTCGAGGCCTCCCCCTGTCTCTCTTACCGCTCACTTTTCCCATATAAATCTTTTTTACCATTCTTTCATCACTCATTCGTTCAACGTGCCCAAACCACCTGAGCACGTTCTTCTTCATTCTCACCGTGACATCTTCGCTAGTACCTGCCATTCTGTGGATCTCTTCATTGCGGATTCGATCAGCTAGACTGACTCCGCATATTCTGCGAAGAGATCGCATCTCCACAGCATTCATCTTTCTTACATTCTTCTTCTGTGTTACCCACGTTTGGCTGCCGTATAACAGTGTCGGTAGCAAAACTGCATTGTGTACAGCCAAACGTGCAGCTATACTGACGTTTTGCCGTCTCAACAATGCAGTCAAAGCACCATTGACTCTGTTACCAGCAGCAATACGCCTTTCCACATCCATTTCGTATCTTCCGTCTCTGCTAAACATACTTCCCAAATATACCACTTCATTCACTTGTTCTATTATCTTATCATTCACGTTGATCTTACATTCTGTTCTTTCTTCATTTCTTTCAAATATCAGAACCTTCGTCTTATCTACATTCAGGTTAAGACCATTAATTTCACACCCATCTTTCAGAGTGGTGACCAATGCCTGCAAATTGCATTCTGATGATGCAATGAGCACTGCATCATCTGCATATAGTAAGCAATTGACCTTAAGGTCACCTACTTTCACTCCCATGTCACTATCTTTCACTCCTTGGAGACAACTATCCAAATACAAATTGAACAACCAAGCTGACATAGCGCAACCTTGCTTAACACCCGATTGGATGTCAAACCAGGGCGCCATGCCAGCTCCTACTCGCACACAGGCTGAGTGATCTCGGTAAAGAGACCTTACAGCCTGTAGCAAGGGTCCGTTCACATTGTATCGGGGCAGTATCTCCCATAACTTCTTTCTTACAACCCTGTCAAACGCCTTTTCCAAATCCACAAAAGCACAGAAAACCTTTTGGTTTAGGGCCAAAAACTTTTCCGTGATCATGCGGAGGGAAAAGATCTGATCTATACACCCTCTTCCAGGTCTAAAACCTCCTTGTGCCTCCCACAACAGCCTTTCAGATCTCTCTTGCATTCTTCTCGCTAAAATTTTAGCATAAACTTTACCGCCCAAGCTAATCAAACTGATGGCCCTATAGCTTGCACAGTCTATCTGTGAACCTTTGCCTTTATACAAAGGTACGATGACTATTGTTTTTGTTATTATTGTTTTTTAATAGTTTTAGTAAATCTAATACAAATTATAGTATATAAAAAGCCTTAATAAAAACTATAAGATGAAATACATAAAGCCTTAACAAATAATTCACTCGCAATACTTAGTGTTAATATTTGTTAGTGCATACATATGTCGAATAGAAATCCAAGAAATAATTCAACAAAAAACAGTAATGTAAAGATATAATAATTATGGCATCTTATTCTAAGATCGATAAATATTAATATGCACAAAAGAAGAAAACTAAATACGATTTACGATTTGATAATAGACGATATAATACGAGTAGGTACAAACATCAAATAAATTTTAACTCCCAAACTATTGTTATATTGTTAATTGTATTTCTATCCCGTTGTTCACACATCTCATACCTCAAATAATATATATTTTGACAAGATTTTAGGAAGGAGAGGTAGTAATCCGTCCCTAAAAATGGGCAGGGAATAGAATAAGCCCTTATTTTACGCAACCAGAAGACACAATTGACCAATAGTTTTTGATTCATTCATTTATTACAAATAATTTGTTTAAGAGATATCGTTTTCTAAATAAATAAACCATCGAAAATAATACACACCGCCTTTCATTGAATACTTTCACGTACCTTCCTGGAGGTACACAATATATATATATATATATATATATATATAGCTAGGGATTACCATAAAATAATACCTTGTGAATTAAGTAACACGTTATTCGCGAGGGAGCACTGTTACTATAGCAACATTATTACAGCACTATAATTTAGTTAACCAGAGTTACCGATGAAAAACAGGTCCCAGGGGCCTCAGTTTACAATTAAGATACGTAAGTCGAAATTACGACAGCCCCTTTGTCCCTTATTGGCTTATATTTAACTAATTGGGTTTGGTGTACAATCTCAACGTTTTATAACATACTAACTAACGCTCGTGTCTCCACTCGCTTGGACTATTTATACATCAGAGTCTAACTATAACATTACGTTAGTACAGTGAACAACTTTTAAAGCAATTGTTTATTTTAATATAATCACTAAAACTATATGAATTTAACTTTTTAATCGCTATTCTGTCTCCTGGCGGGAGAACTCTAAATATTTATTATTTCATTTGAAACTATAATTGAAACCGATTCCCACATCTAACTTTGAAATGATATTTTTTACTTAACTTTCCAAATTTATTTATGACATTTAGAATGGTATTTTTATTGATAATTTATATAATATGTAAACGGAAATTACTATTCATTATAATTTAAATAGAACAAATGTATCTAATAAAATAAAATTCGTAAGTGACTTTCACACCACACACACACACACATTGATTTATATAATATATGTAACATGTTACACACACTAGTAATCCATTTGTGTATTTTTAGTTTCTAATGCGTTCACTAAGTAATGTTAACTTTTAGATCGCAATAAGACAGCGCTGCAGTTACAAGCCGGACAAGTGCAGCTGAGGACAAAAAGAAGTCGGTGAAGATACTGGATCGATAGATATTTAACTGGTTATACTAATGACATTCACTTACATAGTTGTAATCTATACATATAAATAACATTTGAAGTGTCTGTTTGTAATTTCAAATTGACAGTTTTTCTTTAAATGAACATGAACATTTTTCTTTATTTGTCTGTCTGTTTGTTCCGGCTATCTATGAAAGGGCTTTGAACCTATTTTAACAGGACTTGTTGGATAATTGATTTTATAAGGAGTAACTTAGTCTACTTTTATTTAAAAAAAAACATAATCCGTGCGAACAAAGTTGGGGCCACAGCTAGTACAAGATAAAACTCTATTGGACGGGCTCTGTTCGACTAAAAAATTAACAGGCTTCTAAATGTAGAACATATATATGCACATAATAAAAATCCAATACATACATGGAGGAAGCCTCAAAACGATCGATGAACCACGGACCGGTTGAAACTGGATATCGATAACGCAAGGTCAAGATTAATTACAAATAATCTACCATTCACTAAACATTATCGCCATTTTTTTTTTTGTAAAGGTAATCCGAAAAATCGGTTATCGTTGTACTAGAGGTTCGGAGCATTCTTAGTTTTATATGTTATAATAATCATTTTGTAGTAGGTAATGTTGGACTTTCCATTCTTCGTAAAAGTGAGAGTTTATAGAACTAGTAGTGACTTGGTTAGTTATTCTAATTTGGTATCAGGCTTTACTTGAATTATATTTTGTTCACACTAATTTTACATGACTGTGTCAAGAATCAATGCCATATTTTTTTTGGGTTAATAAATAGGAGTATCCATGGAGTTTCTTCTCCGTCGTTTTCTTCTTCTCGTTTTTTCTTTCTACCCTTTGAGGCTGCCTAACTGGAGCCTCATTGCAATGTATGTTAGAATAAACTGTCATTGTGAATATACCAACAACTCTGTACAAAATGATACGTACACGTTTATTTTGTGACTTGTCATAAAATACAAAAATTTTTAGTTATTACTAAGAAATTTTGTACATATACTATACATATAAGTAAAATTAAAGTGTTTCTTTTCAATTCCAAATTAACAGCATTTTACTAGAAAGTAAATACTTTATTTATATAAAATCAAGTTTCACAAGTTTTCTACGTCTGCTTGTATGTCCATTTGATCCCGCTAATGTCAGAAACGGTTGGACCGATTTTGACTGAACTTTCACTGCTGATAGCTGATGTTATAAGGAGTAATATAGACAGCATTTACTTGAAAAAAAACATAATTCGCGAGAAAAAAGTCGTCAGAACGGCTAGTAAATAAATAAATAAGACGCTGTATTCGTGAATGAAGTTATCAAGTGTTATCGCCGCAGTCCAAGGTCGCAGCCGAGAAGAGGTTTTAAGAGAGTGAAAACTGTCGACCAATGAAAATATAAGAACAAAAAAATAATTCAGTTGCATTGTTAAGAATTTATATATTTATAACTTATTGTATTTCAAGAATATGTAATATTTTTTATTTTTCATTCACAATCTTCTTTAACATTAAAAGAAAGCTTATCTTTTTATGCCAATTTGGTGATTTCTATTAGTTTTAATGATAAGTGCTGAAAATAGTTGTTGTTAATAAATGATTTAATATTTCTGTTTATGGTCACTCTATGGCCGTTATAATTAATTTATATGACAGATCTCTCTCAAGCCTAGAAATATTTAATGCAAATATTGTTCGGTATAAATTTGAACTATTAACAAATATTAAATATTAACAGCTTCATGAACGAACAAGCGATGTTTATATTTCTGATTCGCTCGCGTGTTTGTATTATATTATAGTGTAATTCTATTAGATATGTATTTTATATAGAAATAGCTGAATTGTTTTGGTTTAAACTATCGATAATTCGTCATTGTTGAGTGAACACAGTACATTATGGTGTGTTTATTTCATCAAGTCGTTTGTACCTTGGCGGAGTTTTTTTATTAAATACTTCTCATTCGCATTACCTACTGAATAAATGTGAAGAATTTTGATTTTTACCTTTTCTTTTGACGGTTGTTCCACATCTCATATTTCAGATACGTATCGCATATATGAAGAGAAGATCGTTCGTGACTCAAATATCATGTCTTGTTGGTTGCCAAATACATTCTGCTGCCTTTTACTTGAGAGGTTTAAACTAATTAGTGTTAGTCCGCCAATTGATAGGCCGAGTTATTTAGACGCGTACTATATCTGAACACATTGTGGTAAGAATATTTTTTTATAGAATAAGAAATATATTTTAATGCTATAATCATAATATGACATTTATTATCATTATTTAAATACGTGAAGCATAAACTTTGTGGCTCATTTTAAGAAAATCACGTGGACAAGTAAGTTAATACAATTAATGTTTGTATGGAGAAGGAGTGTAGAAAACTAATTCATACTTATATCATTATGCATTTAATTAATTAAAAAAAACCGACTTCTCAGACCAGGGCGCCTTTGGAACCTTCGTAGCTTTATTTTATGTTGCAGAGTCTCTTATTTCGAAAAGTATGGTATCAAACTAGGCTCTCCTGCCACTGCCATTGGACGTACACAAAAGATCACCGGTATTAATTCAAAATGGAAATTAAAGAAAAAATACACACAATATAACCATATGATTTAGATCCATTGCTTACGGTTACACTGGCAATCTCAGTCAGTGTCAAATAGTCAATTGTTCACCCGACGTAAAAAAAATATTAAACAAATATATACATGCAATATTTATAGACGTGTATTGCTGTGCAAAGCCTTCTAAACATACATAACGACACTCACCGGGTCCAATTCAATATAATTGCGTATCGTAATTATCCAAGGACCGACTCTTGCGCCGACAATTTTTTTTTATTCAACAATTAGTCCCGCTGTTTAGAAGGAAATTAGTTACAAACACACAAAGGTCTAGCAGCGATATTTTTAAAGGCTTAGCTTAGCTTAGATATAGATTATCTATTACATTAAATAATTGCTAATCAATAGAGTTGGGTAGATAAAAAAAAATGTCTATAAAGCTGCAATGTTTGCCCCCACCTGAACACGAGGGCCCTTCACCGATAATTCCGTGTCAGTAGCGAATAAAGCCCTTTTCGTAACCCACTGGTGCATGAATGAATAGTCCGGTGACACGAGCGTTTAGATTGTGAAAAATTTTGACCGATAGGACAATACCCTTAGCCACTACTGGGAGTGGATATACCGAAATGTTAAAGACGTTTTCACAATGGTTGTAATTATTATCAATATGAAAACATATTGAGATTTGAGAACAATACAAAAACCGAACACAATACTAATACTGCATAAACTAATCGGGCGTTTAATTATACACAAACCAAACATTCAAGATGTATACAAGTGAAATTGAATTGAACAATGATAATACAATTAATTAATTAAAATGACACATTGTCTTTGTATTTATAAAAACGCATTATCGTATGAGTTGTTGTGTCGGTCCGTGCATTGTACCTACGTGTAATGTTTTATATTCATGAACCGTAAAATGATGCAAACGACAATATTGAAACGACACAATCTTATTATATTGCTTGTAATTTATTAAAAAATATATCTAACGTAGACATTTTTAAAGTTATCTGATTTTGCATTTCATTCTTAATCTTTAGTGACTCTTTTATAAGCTGTAATCTCTCCTTCATTCACTGTTTTGATCCGGATTAAGGGACTGTTCGTTTTTTATTATATCGTATTTATTCTTTATCTTCCTCTAAATCTGTCAGTCTGTATTCAAATTCAAGATGACTTATCAAGTTCACTTGTATTGTTGTTAATTATATATTTTATATATAGAAGAAAAAATATTAGGAATTCGAGATTTACATTAAAAATTAAAGAAAATAAATGTTAACTGTTTGACAACGACTAGATACACATATATATATACTAGCGTAGTTTAATTTTCCTTATAACAAGTATGAAGTCACATTGCACATAACTAATATTAGGTATAGACATTTTAATAATTCTATCTGTAGTAAATAGTGTACATCCTTCCTTGAACTATATAGATTGTATATATGTATTTTTTGTATTTTCTGATTTATTTAAAGATTCAATTATATAATAAAATTAAAATACCAATATTTCTGTAATAAGTAATAGTTCATTTTCCAATAAATATTAAACTTTCTAGATATTTTCATTTCAAAGACCGATACAATGAACAAGTATATTATCAAGGCATTGTTATATCGATTGGCGTTCACATAAAAAAAATACAAGATTAAGTTAAAGAGCTATATATAATCATTATTCTAGTTTTATTGATAATATGGACTATTACACGTATTTTTTCTTCAGATACAGTAACCGACAGTTGTATATGTATAGATTTATAGATAAAAATGGACATTCTCTGGGTAAAGTCGATGTGGATATAATAACAAAAAGCAAGTTTTCTTGGAGAGTCGACAACAATAGCGTCGAGCTGTTACGTAACGACTTCTTATTGGACTCAACGTCGACTGGACGGCGCAATATTTTTTTTACAAGCTAAGTAGCCTCTTTACTAAGTCCCGCATAATATATGATGATATGAACAAATTATTACATGTATTTAAATCTTACCGATCTTTTAACACGCTGTTAGATGATTGTTAACATTTTTTAATGGCAACAATCCCCTTTAATTGAAACACGTTTGTATACGTACTGAATTTATCAAGTAACCAAAAAAGGGTTTAAATTTTTTCTTGCCGTTTGGCATTCTACATTTTTATGTTGGATCGTCTGCTGTCTTCCGTCCGAAATTAATAATCGCATTGCAATCTGAGATTGAAACTAAAGTTAAATCCTTTAAACTTAATCCACAGGTTGCTTATTTGCACTGATCATTCAAAAAACATATAAATAAAATTGTAATAATAATCAAAACTGTAGCAAAGATGTCACCGCTTATTTATTATATATTTCCGTTAGTAGGTACACACATTTGATTTAAATAGAAATATTTAAAATTTTATTTACTATGTGTCCCTAAGTATTTTAATATGAGTTAAATATAAAACTAAACTGATACCTATTAAGATATCGAAATATCAAACACTTATGAATGTTGTGTAGTGTTTGTATTCATTGCATCACTTAGCACTCAGGAGTTAAAAAACATAAGACATTGTGAAACAACTAACGAATGATTATTTGCATTTATTTTAGATTTATATGGCGACAATTCTGTACACTCTTGTCTACACCCACACCACTCATATTACATACGTCGTAGATAAATATTGTTAAATGAATAAATACAATAGTAATACATCACTTTAAATATCCTATGTAATAATAATTAAAAATTGTCTGTATTTGTTAGTTTCAGCCACTTAATTATAATTGGATTGCCAGTGACCAACGCTGTCAAACGCCAATATAGCGATCAAAACAAACAGCGCTCGCCGGCAACTCTCGCTGGTGCCGCGAGCTCGTCCTGCCATTCACGACTTAACGCGATCGATAAAAACAATGAAAATAGACGCGACACTCTATATCAAGCGATTTGTAACTAATTCTATTAAAAATAATTCTAAGAGTGGAACAAGTGAGGCTCTTATTATTGTTTCATGTTAACCCTTGCCTTACAACCTTTCCAAGACGAATCTAATAGGATTCTATCTAAGTTTTACACAAAATTATTATGCAATCGATTGCAAATATTAAGAAGTACTTACCAGGTGCAGAACGGTGTTCACCACCTCTCGGTTGGTTACCTGTCCGACTTCAATCAGCCCGATAAGAACTGCAAATTTCAGGCTATCGTTTGTCGTCATCCTGACGACCTCTTCAGGTCTTTTAATGTCACTAAAGGGCGGTGATTTAAGGTCCACCATGGTTCACAATGTCACAATTCACTTATTCACAATTTTATTTTTCACTCGCGACGAAAAAAATCAAAAAAACATCATTTCATCGGCTCACATGATAACGCACCAATGTCGCTTTCTGCCATTTTGGATTTCTTTGGTGTTGCTAGCAAAAACACAATATAAAATTCTGCAGTACCCAAAGATCGATATGAAAGAAAAAAATACTAGGAAAAGTTATAAAACTTTTTGTCGATCCATTTATAGTGCAAAAAGATTTATTTTTAATTACATTATGATTGATAGATATAGTTTATAAATATTTCTGTTTTGTATTAGTCCTTTAAATTTTTGTTATCTTTTGTTTAATTTATATAATTATTACTATTTATTATTTTATATTAATTTAATCTAAAATGTTACAATTAAATTTATATTACCCCCAATTATTGGTAAATATTTAAACTTTGCAATAAGCTAGCAGTCTTACCAACCTTTTATAATACAGAAAACTTATATTCAATAAATAAAATTAATTTATATTATACAATTTACGGAATAACTATTAGCTAAAACGTATTATTTGAATAATATTTGTGCATATATATTTTTTATTATATAGTAACATTTTGGTGTTAAGTTGTTTAATATTTAATGTTGAATGCCTTGAGACCTGAAGTTCGCGCAAAATCCATATGTACTAAGAGACTTAAAAATGATGTGAAACAAACTTCACTCAGTTTTAGTCACAATCTGTCGTAGAACGAGAAACATGGCGGCGATTGAAACTAACGGCCCTTCGAAAGTAAGTTTAATATTTAAAAAGCACTATATTTCATCTCTCATTAAAGTAATAATTATATCTCGAATTCAAAGTTCTTTAAAGTTATATAAATCATGAAGGGAGTTTACTGCATTTCATTATACTTTAAACCAAGTATAAAGCCTGGGCGTTCTCCATTGGTTTTTGTGTTTATAAAATTCGGTCAATGTTTGTCAGTTACTAATTTATAATTACAACAAGAATGGAATCATAACATTCCGTTTATAGTAAACAAACAATGATTAAGATTATTGGTTTATCAATTATGTTTATACATTGTTCGAAGTTGTAATATCATAATAATGTGTTATAAAGTGTCTCAAGAGTTGAGTTTCTGATCATTAATAGATTGAGGCTGCAATGCGTACACTGAAGTTGTCAGGGCACGTCGGCTTCGACAGCTTGCCCGATCAGCTCGTTAATAAGAGTGTACAAAATGGATTTGTGTTCAACATTCTGTGCATTGGTAAGCAATGATTCACTGATAGTTACTCATTCACTATAATCTTTAGGTTCTATCCTTTAATTACATTTCAATTAAACAATCAGTATCGTTATCATCCTGATTAATGTTAATAATATACATTTGGATTGTGCATTGTCCTTTTATAATTCTTATTAGCTGATTATCACATTTGTTTTCCCTATGTTTCAATTTAATTAGCATATTGACAATATTTTAATCTGCAATTTGTTTTCTATTTATATGGCATAAATGGTTTTAGAATTCAGTAATTAATTTTATATATATTTAGGTGAGACTGGGCTGGGGAAGTCAACATTAATGGACTCGCTGTTCAACACTAACTTTGAGTCTACGCCAAGCCCACACAACCTTCCTACCGTCAAGCTGAAGGCTCACACATATGAATTGCAGGAGAGCAATGTTCGCCTCAAGGTGATTGTTTTTGATATCATTAAATGAACTACAATTTCTAATTTCTCACATACAGAAGCAACAACTTTCTATTGTTGATTTCTATTATACACTCATATTTCTTATTTTCCTCATAATATTTTTATAGGTATTTAAAACTCCAAAAAAATATCAAAATAAGTCATGACAAAAATAAAACTCAAGTTTAAATTGAGCTTGAATATAATTATAACTTATTTCCAGCTGACAATTTGTGACACGGTTGGCTATGGGGACCAAGTAAATAAGGAGGACAGTTTCAAGGCGGTGGTGGACTACATTGATGCCCAGTTTGAGGCCTTCTTACAAGAAGAGCTGAAAATAAAGCGCTCTCTCCCATCATATCATGATAGTCGTCTCCATGTCTGTCTGTACTTCATTTGTCCCACAGGTTAGTTTATATTTATTGAGGATAGTGTTTGCCTTTACAATGTTTTATTTTAAATTTGTAAATGGTTTAATAATTACTCTAATAATAAATATATGTAGGTGTTAGGAGTTAGCAGATTTCGAATATAATTTATCAGTGAAAACAAACTTACGTCTCGTAAATTTTATTGTTTTGTTTGGAAGTCATAAAAATCAAAACATACATGAAAAATCAGTCATGCCCGTGTGACCCCAAATTGACTACCAAATGGGAAGTGAATAATAATTAGTAGTTCAGTCGGTCGCCGCAGTAGTTGTATTGTCCTTGACTTTCGATTACTACCGCGATGTTAGCAGCCGTATACACTACATGTTTAACGAAATTTTGCTATTTATTAAGATTTTTTTTTTGGTAATTGACATATTTGTTTTTAATGTTAAAACTTTCGTTCTAATCTGAATTTTCAGTTATTATAGCAAAACTCTTACTCTACATTTTCTTATACAAATTTACTTGAAATGTTTAGTAGAAGTCTGAATTTATTGAAAACCTAACTAGCCATTGACAGAGATTTATCACAAAAAAGTACCAATTAATTGAAAAGAAAAAGTGATTTTCCACTTTTATAATTTTTGTAGTGTAAACTCGCCTTTATGCGTCGTTAATACTAACGGTGCATCACAACACACTTTTCAATATATGTATGTAGTCCGTTGCTTTGTTGCTGAGGACTATCGGCTAAGGAATGATAACAATTAATGCGTTAACTGACGCCGGTCATAAATATCATTTCTATATTTACTGCACCATGTCGTGCATTGATATCAAGTTATATTAATATAATCCACTATTTACGTCCATTCATGTATTTTGTGTGTTGAAATAATAAAAATTAATTAAAAGGAGATATGTTTTGATATGAAACTTTACACTACTCATATCAACATATTCTTAGAAAGTTGATTTCTTTTTTATTATTCCAGGTCACGGTCTGAAGTCAATCGATCTCGTCTGCATGAAGAAATTAGACACTAAAGTCAACATTATTCCTATCATCGCCAAGGCTGACACCATTTCTAAGACTGAGCTACAAAAGTTTAAGGTGACTCATCATTCACAATTCCATTATGCAAAGGAAGAACATGATATTTTCTATCTAATATAATACCTATATCTAATCTATATCTATATAAATTTCCAGTCCAAAATAATCCACGAGCTCCAAGCGAACGGCGTGGAAATCTACCAGTTCCCGGTCGATGACGAGTCAGTGTCCGAGGTCAACGGCTCCATGAACGGACACATCCCCTTCGCGGTCGTCGGTAGCACCGACTTCGTCAAGATCGGGAACAAAACCGTGCGGGCGCGACAGTATCCCTGGGGTACCGTGCAGGGTAAGCATACATATGCAAGCTATAACAGTAAACTCTCCATGAATCAATTATTTACGAGCTGCAGCAATCTTTTACTGATATAAGATGATGTAAGAGATTTTAATCAAGTTTAAAGGTTATACATTGCATTTTTGTAAGAAGCTAATTGTAGGCTTCCAAATTGGATATTCCTTTAATTTATGTTTAATTTACATTTATAATATTAAAATTGTGATATCTAACAATTATGACCATTATTGAAAGAAGGATTAGAGAACTATCCATTTTACATATTGTAATAGATAAAGTATTAACATCGCCAAAGGCCCTTGAAACAAAGGAAATACGTGTGTCCGTTTACAATTTCATTTTATGTACATCATTGGAGTGTGTTGCAATAATTCAAACTAAATAATTTTTTTTTTCAGTTGAGAACGAGTCCCACTGCGACTTCGTGAAGTTGCGAGAGATGTTGATCCGCACCAACATGGAGGACATGCGGGACAAGACACACGCGCGCCATTACGAGCTGTACCGCCGCCGCCGCCTCGCACAGATGGGCTTCTCCGATGTGGACGCCGACAACAAGCCCGTGAGTGTGCCATCCTGTCCCGTACAATACACCACCGTACGGTACTCTGACCTGTCTTATAATGTACCGCCGGCCCATAAGTGTACCATAATTTCCCGTATAATACCACCACCGTCCCGTCCTCACCCTGTACCGCCGGACCGTGAATGTACCGCTCTGTCCAGTACAATACAACACCGTACCATAATCTAACGTGTCCTTTGCTGTACTGCTGTAACGTCCTCACTCTGTCCCGCCGGCCCATGAGTGTACTGCTCTGTAACTTACAATATACTACTGTACCCACCACTAAGGTGTACCGTATTGTAACGCTGTACCGTCCTCAACCTGTACCGCCGGCCCGTGAGTGTACTGCTCTCTCCCGTACAATACACCATTGTACCGACCACTAAGGTGTCCCGTATTGTAACGCTGTACCGTCATCACCCTGTACCGCCGGTCCGCAGGTGTCGTTCCAGCAAACCTTCGAGCAGAAGCGCAGCGCTCACCTCCAGGAGCTGCAGCAGAAGGCGGACGAGGTGCGTCAGATGTTTGTGCAGCGCGTCAAAGACAAGGAGGCTGAGCTCAAGGAGGCCGAGAAGGAGGTAACAATATTGGGTTATACATACAAACTGAGGATCAAGCTGTTCATGTTCGGCATTGTTATCACACTAGTGGTAGTGAAGTAATTTTTCAGGCATTTAGTATAAAAGTGTACGAATATAATGTTGCAAATTGGTTATAAATATTTTTTAATGTTTATGCAATGCGATATAAATGCTTATCGAGATATGTTTGTTTTACGTTTTGAGACAATTTTTTTTGCACGTTTAGCTACAATAATCATTTATCACTAGATCACTGATTATATGTCTCTTATTCTTAGCTTTTTAATTTGTAAGGTGATTTCTTATTATACCTTTCGTTCTAAGCTGCACGCGAAATTCGACAAGCTAAAGAAGGAACACACGGAGGAGAAGAAGCGCCTGGAGGAGCTCCGCAAGAAGATAGAGGACGACACCATCGAGTTCAACAGACGGAAGACACAGAGCGCACAGACACACCACACACTCACACTGGGGAAGAACAAGAAGAAGTAACCACACACACTCACACAGTCACACTGGACGATGCATAATAGTTAAGGATCGATATCAGTTATATAATACTCAGAACCTTTTATCACTTTGTCCCTGTACTTGCATATCCTGTATTGATTTAACTAAAATAGTTACGCAATAGCGTCGATTGTCACTACGGATTTTAATTATAAAACTTGTCAAGTGACTTAGATGTACAGAAATAATAATAATTAATTATTTAGCACTGTGGCTGCGGCGCAGGAAACGTTGTGACTACAACAGTGCGGCTCCTACACGCACAACGTGTGGAGCCGCACTCGTAGCACTCTTATAGCGAAACGTAACGGCTATGCGGCCTAACACGCAGGACGTGGGTAGAACAACGATTCGCCTGTGCGGCTTAACACATGTTGTGGAAAGTATGTTGCGGATCTTCCAAGACATGTGCAATTTAATAAAAAACATTTAAAGATTACAATTTTATATTATAAATATGATATTATTGAGCTAAGCGTAAGCGAAGCTCTTAACCGTTTGGGAGACCTTTTATTGTGTTTAGTTATCTCCAGAATGCGACGAGATAATTAGCGAAAAATTTTCTCATGTATGTTTGAGCCGAACCTGGATGTTATAGCGAAAACAGATTGAAAAAATGTTTAGCCATTCAAAAGTTATCAAGAATATATGAAAGGAGAGGGGCTCAGCTCAACACCCGGCGCGCACAGTTGGCGAATCCTAGTATGTAGTATAAATGAAATGTAGAAACTATTTCCATACATTCAATATTATCACGTGAGCTGGCATTGCCATCGCCACTAGCTGTCGGTCACTGAGGTGAAAAGAATCTCTCTATGAAAGGACTCAATGTGAAAACTCAATGAATCTCAATACCAATCATTTCTAAATAAATTATTTTGGCGAACTTAACACACCTGGAGATCTGTCGGCGTCTCAGTCTGCGTTGTTTAATTGTAATTTGAGATTTTATTATTAGAATATAAAAAAACGAAAACTTGTCCGCCGAACTTACTTTCGTCCAAAATTCATACAAAAGTGTGTTTTGCCGCACCGCAGTTACGACGAAACAAATAAGCGGTTTGTTACCCCGCATCCTCGTGTAGATTTTTATTAAACACAATGTTTGTGTTTCAGCCGCATACGAGTAGCATTAAAAATTACACTACTGTTGTGTGGCCGCAGTCAAAGTGTTAAAAATGAATTTAGGTTCCTAATATGATATGCAATGTTACTCGTCGAATATACTGTCCGTCTCTGAGAACTAGTTGATTAGAGGAAGGTTTTACTTAACGTTGTTTGAAAATCACGTTTTATATTCACGTGACGTAGATCACGTAACCGTAACGTGTTTATTACGTTTGTATGGAGAATACTATATCCGATTGTGGGATTATTTTGCACTTAGCCATAATAACATTTTATACCAAAATTTATTTATATAACACCCGCCTAGCATAGTTTATTTTATTTCTAAGAATTCTCGTGTGTACGGATTGAAATGTATCTTCAATTATCATGTCTATAAGTTGCTTTAGAGTCATTGATATTATAAACGGCAAGGCATTTAGTATTAATATAAAATAAACATGGTTATGTTTAAATAGTTTAATAATGATTGTTGGCTTCATGACGTCGCCTGAAGGTAATGTATTAGACTTATTTGTGTGTGATTTCGTAAAGTTTATTAACCTGTGTCGGACATAGCCGACAAACGAAAATCGTTATCAGGACGCGAGTGTCGGTACAAGCAATAAAACATTATTTTAAACATACTGTGCTTTAAAAAAATTTAGTAATTCAAAACTTGTTGGATCCTGTTTGAGGAAGGAAAAAAACAGGCCAAATTTCAAGTTTCTAACTAGACTAGATTGTGCGGTAATCCGTCTTTTTATTGATTCGATACTTCACCTGGCATTAAAATACAATAAGAGTGGTTTACGTTTCATGCACTGCATATATATATATATATATATATATATATATATATATATATATATATATGATCAAGCAAATATATGAATTTCAAACTCAGCGATTTGTAAAGTGTGACATTTCCCGTTAATGGAACCTAAGAACTTATAATCTTGAACAAAATAGTTAACATATAAAACATACTACGATGAAAATTGTGTGCTCTCTTTTTATTAACCAAAATTTTGCATTTCAGCATTCATTCCTTATTAGTAATTTTAATTATAATTTTAACATTATATATTACAATCATTTTGTATTATTTTATAGATATTATTTAAATAAAATATAATATAAAAATTTATGTTGTTTTCAATCTCGCTGGACCTGTAAAACTTTAAGACTATTCTCGAGAATTAATTATTGTGTTAATGACCATTGCATTGCTTTCTATGTATTCAGTTTAAAAATAATCTAAAAAGGCTTCAAACGTAACTTTAACTTCAAACCTTGAATCGGTCCCACATCCAGGTCACGGGTCTTTATTAAGTAGTCCGTGATTGTATTAAAAAGGTCAGTGTAGACAGTCCGTGAGTAACCTACCACCGGCTCGGAATGCTGCTCTGCTGAGATGAGCCATCCAGAAACTCAACCGTCACTTTTTTTTTTAATGAATTCAATTTTTATTTACGTATACATTATAATATAAATCTGTGAATTGTGAACTTTATGCATTTAGTTTTATTAGCGTCTTTAGATAAGAACTAGATGATTTAGAATTATTTACATCAACCGTCTGGCCTTTTTGAATTATTTAAGAGGCAATAAGATCAAGCGCAGAACTCGGCACACCACAGTAATTAAGTTTGAATAGTAACGTTTGATGGTTTACGCAATCTAAGGCCTTGGATATATCGCACAACACCCCGATTGCATTCTGCGACTTCTCCCATGCGTCGTAAATGTGCTCAAGAAGATTTACTTTTGGTGAAATCACATTGTTCACTATACATGACTTTATTGCTGTAAACAAATTCGGTCCAGTGACAGTAATCAAGTGATAAGAATAGTTTTTTCAAAAATCTTACTTAAGGTTGGTAAAACCTCTGTTTTTAGAAACAGACATTGTAGGCCTACAATTTCCGCCACTTTTAACCAAAGGAACTACTTTATTATTTTTCATTCAATCTTTTAATATAACAGCTTCAATACATTGTTGTTGAAAATTAAGGATAATTGTGGGACAATACTATTTATAATAGAGCTAAGTAATTTAACTTACATACCCCAAAAACACCCTTTTTTCAAATTTAAGGTTAATGCTTTAATAGTTCCATCTGATGAAACAGGTTAAAAAAAACAATTACTACTGACTCAAACATTATTAGCCAGTTCGACGATCGCATTAGGTGTTGAAGAATTTAAATCACTGCGACTGGTAATCAAATTTCAGCTTTATTCTGTATTTATTTCTATATTATCAATTACTAGGATCCGTGCCCGCCGGATCCGCCAACCGTGCGCGACGGGTGTTGAGCTGAGCCCCTCTCCGTTTTTCTTTTGATAACTTTTGAATGGCCAAACATTTTTTCAATCTGTTTTCGCTATAACATCCGCGTTCGGCTCAAACAAACATGAGAAAATTTTTAGCTAATTATCTCGTCGCATTCTGGAGACAACTTAACACAAAAAAGGTCTCCCAAACGATTAAGAGCTTCGCTTACGCTCAGCTCAATTAACTTTATAGGTACATAACATTTTAAATAATTCTATTTTTCATTTACTATCTAAGTCAAAATTTTAAATCCTTTTCACATGAGGAAATTCTTTAACTTTCATGAGCACGACATCATGAGGTTGTAAAAAATGATTTTAAATTTTTGTCAAGAGGCAAAGTCTGGCATCGGTTTCAAGGTAATAAAATAAAAGTTTCTACGTAATATTCATTTCCTACTGCTTCACCAGAAATATTTATTGGATATTAGACTAGCTAGTGTGATGAAAAACACTTTATTAGTTAAAAGTTTATTTGATGCAATTTAAATTTTAGTTCCTTATTGTTGTGGTGTGTTGATTGTTTACCGTCACGTGTATCACGCATTAAACATACTTTAACAGTCTTTGGTTTATATTTTAGCAAACAATAATATAAAAGCAAATAATTCTTGATTTTACTTATCATAATTTTATTTTTTATAAATTAATTATACATATATCAGTGTGCTTTTATTGGTAACAAAATATTCAGCTAGACTTGCTATAAGTTATTTGTATAAAATTAAAAATTACAAGCAAAAAAATAAACAGCATTTAATATTTTGTCATGTACCTCAGTTTCTTATTTATGGATATTATGTTAAATTGTCATACAATTAGCCTTTACCAACTTAATCTATGCATCCCATCTAACCTATTTATTCGTAAGCGGTCACACAACATATTTTAAAGAATATTGCGATAAATCTGCATTGTTCATAAGAAGTCTCACACTAGTGAGATAGCGAGCGGCTGCGGCAGCGCGTAGGAGATGGGCGTGAACATCTTGTTGTAGTAGGTGTAGCGGCGCTTGTGCGGAGTGACGGACGCACGCACCGGCACCACCGGCAGCGACGCGGGCGCCGACACTGACATTATCTTGCGACACTGCAGACAAGTTATTTATATTTTCGTTTCTTTAATATAATTTTCGCACCTATTATTAGTTTCTAAAGTTATTAGCTTTAAAAAATAAAACCTACATTAACTATAAGAATTTAAGATCGTGTATCTATAATACTTTTCTATCTATTCGTAATTGTTTGAACTTGAACTCATCATCTACATCTCGATTTTGATAAATTTGAATGTTTAATTAGTTGTTGGCTGTTGTTATGAAAGCTAAATGATCTATAATAAAATGTTACTAAGTTATTAACCGAATTTTATGAACTTGTAACAGTAAACATGTACTAACTATTTGTTTGAATGAACGATATATAAATTAAAAGTCTTAAACAATTTGTTTAACATATAAAATGTGTAAATTATAAACTAGTTTCCCTTTTAATTTCTCTGGAAAGTGATAAAGTGAGAAGTACATAAAGCATTTACCTTGTCCGGTGTCTGGTGCCAGTGAGGTGTCAATACTAAAACTACGGATGATTAAAACAACGATGCAATGAATATCAAAAGTTTATTTTCAATCATATACAATAATAAAACTGTTGGCACAATATTGCAAAATGGTAAATGGATAAGATCAAAGGTTTTATTTAACCTATATAAGCTCAGTTTTCACTCTAGTTGGAATTTTACAATTGGAAATAAAAGCCACAAGCGTTTACTGAATTTCAGAGACATCGCCGTCTCAAAGTCAAATATCAGATTTAGAATACTTTTACGTTTGTTTCAAAATGTAAAGGTATTTTAGAAGTTTTTCTTATGATATAATGTATAATTATTGCATCGGAATCTAGCTAGTGCTTGTCTATCTAAGTGCAAAAATATTGACTCTTTCCTTGTACGAAAATATATGTTGTGTGGATATTAAGACTTACAAATTTGTACCCATTGAGGTCACTAGTGTGCGTGAGGCCACGATTCGTTACATAGCTAATAAATTACACGTTAAGCTTCGGTTATCATAATTGATGCTTACATTTACGTGAATAGCATGAATATTGAAAACGATACATATATTTGCGAATACAATGAAAGACGTGTATAATTATTAATAGTCCAAAGATACATTACACTAACGAGTAAATTGAGAATTCAATGCCAACAAATAAATGCGTACCATCATATAATATTTATATAATAACATATTAAATGAACTTATAATAATCTTAAAGCATTAAATTAAATTATAAATAAATCATTAAATTGCAATTGAGAAATAATAACTAACTTACATAAATGTTAATACGATTATAATAATTAATGTTACATAAGAAATTCATTATGACTAGTCTCCCCACAACTGGAGTATTGCTGAATGCTCGTTATATTATTGCGACTACCCTACCGCTCGATAAATATGAGATGCTCAGGAGATCTAAAAACTCTCACTAAATACTTTATAGGAAAGACTAATCGCGTCTAAAGAACTCATATCGGTGCCCGAAAGTCTCACGGCGACAGCCCGCGCCGACGATATAGTATTATAATAATTAATGTCAAACTTTAAAACTAATGGAATGCGGAACCGAACCGTTCCTTAATTATCTTGGGGGCACCTCTCTCGGCGGGGGACTCCTATATTTGGCTTTGATATGCAAAAATGGCTTTTTGGGAGAAGTGTCGTCGGCCACGGTGGCTTCCAGCGAGAGGCGGATGCTCTCCTCGATGGCGGCCTGCGTGAGTCCTCCGGGGATGGCAAGCGGCGTCGCCAAACTCATACTACGCGTCTTCTTAGCGTAGCCGTTGGTCGGTGACTTTTTGGGCCCGTGGACCGGCGTGCTGGCCAGGCTTTGACTGCGCGCGTGTCTTGCGGCGGTGGACGGAGGCGGGGCTACGCTGGCCACGCTCGTGCTGCGGGGCTTCTTGAATTGACTCAGCTTGTCGCTCCCGGAGACGGATTTTCCATCATTCTTAGAGGCGCTTGCTAAACTCATGCTCCTTGATTTCTTAGGAGCATTAAGAGAAGCCGTCGATGTAAACGATTTGCGAAGCTCTACAGGAGGCGTCCTAACCGACCTGCCCGTTGGCGTGTTTGGGGTGCTAAAGCTGGCCGGTGCGGATTGCTTTCTAGCTCGGAGTGCGGGTGACTTTTTGTCAGTATTCGATTCTTTGAGAGGGAGAGTCAGAGAGGATCTGTTTCTGGCCGGCGCCGGTTTATTAGGAGTGGACGTGCGGCGCCCACCGAGTGGAGAGCTCTTGCCGCTAGCGGGTCCGCTCGGAATTCGGGTTCTACCGAGCTTGGGATCAACGGGGGAGGTTTTGCCGCTTATAGAGGAGGCTTTGCTGTCTATGGGGGAGACGGTGCCGGCTAGCGACGTGGTACTGGGAGCGGGCGAGGGCCCGGACGGGATTGGAGAAGAGGGCGCGGGGGAGGGTGAGGGCGGCAGGAGCACCGGTAGCACGTCACGCCGGCCCTGCGTTACGAGCCGCACCTGGCAGGGCTCGTGCCGCGAAAGGAAGTGCTCGAGCGTGTCCCAGCCACCGCCCACGCGCACCATCATGTGACGACCCTTCAGCAACTGGAAGCACGTGTATTACATAAATAGTTATATGATTTATTTCACCTGAGACATATACGACGTTTCGACGTCGATAAAAAAAAAGATTCTAAATAACATACTCTAATGAAGACGTTCCTGCCAGCGATGTTATATCTTCCTTCACCGACTTTCTTCACTTTCAGCAACTTGGAACATTTGCCCGACCCACAATTGCAACCTCGCTCCATAAGACGTGTTACCAACTGTACCTAATAAAGATAATAAAAATGTTAGCCTCAGGCATCTGAGAAACTGTTAAAAATTTATAAAACTTCATTAATCGATTGATTAATCTCATCTTTATGTAAGAAAATAATAAATTGGATATCCGTTAAAAAGCAAAATATGTCACTATGGGAAACAGTAAGCAACAATGTATACCCGCTTGTCTAGTTCGTTGGTGGGTCGCAGTGGGACGTCTGTATCGGAGCTGCTCTCGGAGCCGGCGGACTTGGTGCTCTCTGCGTCGGTGTTGTCTGGTCGCGATTGAGCTAAAGAAGATTTGAATGAGAAAAAAAATTGGGGCACATGTTGTATATCTTATTATGACCAGTAAACTACTTACATTCATTCGGTTCTGGCGACGAAACCAAATTATCTTTTGAAGGTCTGAAAAAAGAAACAATGGTAATTTAATAATATTCATCGAGGCTAATACGATAGTAATTAAACTTTGAACATTAAAACTATTTAGATTTCTTTAGGCATGGATAGGGAATTCTTCAGAACTTTCAGAATTCTTCAGAATACAAATTCAGATTTTTAAACAGTAGCGTGCTATTTGTTTACGATCATAAAAAATATGCTATTGACTCACTTGTCTCTGACCGGAGAGGGCGAGCTATCCCGAAACTGCCAGGCGGCTCCCGACATGGCGGAGTCTAGACCGGAGTCACGCTCCTCCATCGCGATTTCCTTCTCCAGCTGCACCAGTCCCGGGGGCTCTACGTTGAACCGCGTCGCCAACCGAGCCACTTCCAGTAGACAAAGGATCACTTGCCGCGGTTGATTGTGCAATACTGGAAATATGGATAAATGTATAAATTTAGTGATCATACATGGAAGAATACATTTTATCTTTTACTTTTTAAGCCTGGTGATATTTTTAACTGAAGAGAAACATAAATAAAAATTAAGTAACTAAAGTAAAAATTACGCTTTACCTAGGTCATCGCTTTCAAACAGAAGATTCTCATGCACGCCGAGTTCGCGGCAAAAAGTTATAAAATTCTCGGCGTTGTCTCTGGAGAAGAAACTGCGGCGGGCAGCGCGCTGCCAGCAGCGTCCACGGATTGCGGGCACCGGCTACACAACGCACAGATCACTTTAACTGGCTATTCGGCAATTATCCTTATAAAAACACTTCGGTGTAAGCAAGTATTATACAGCAATGATTTTAGTAAATAATAACCAACCCCAACAATAATTCCCTGGTCGAGTGCCTCCCTGGCGCGCTCGTGTATCACCACCGCTAGTTGGCAGAGTTCGGCGCCATTATCCAGCACGTCCAAAAAATTCTCGCCATTTAGATATGTAATACCTGAGGGCAAAGTTATTTTATAAATTATCATATAACACTTATTGACTTTATCAACTGTGCCTCTGTGATTAGGGGCTGTGTTTACATATTGTTTTACTGAACCACATTTTTTATAGCTTTCTATTCTTCTCTTGTAATTAATTCTACATTAGTATTTTATATAATACAGTTCTTTAAGTAACGTTCTGTTTGTTTGTTCAATTCATATCAAGAAATCGAATGAAAGGGTTTTAATAAAATTTGATGCAGTATTGGGTCATTAATTAAGATAGTGTATTGGATATTTTGTCCAATATCCGCATTCGTACAATTTACTATGTTCGGAGGAGAACTTGAATAAAATTAAGAAAACGTAATGTACGTTTTCTTAATTAATACTAATAATAATTACTAATTTGGGACTCAACAAATTATTGGATAAGAATACCTCTTCGAATATTTTGTATATTTTATATATATTTTTTACATGTTATCCCGAAATCGTATTTATTTTGGAATTATTGAATCTTAGGTTTTTTATTCATCATAAAAGAAATTATGTATTATGCACTGATGATGAACAACAATTAAAAGTTAGAAAATTATAGTGTGATATGGTTATTATTTGACGTGACCCAGTGCACTTGAAGCAGTGCAACCCGTTAGTTAACCGTATACTTATATTATGTTTATCATCAGCAACCCGTCGCGCTCGCGTAAGCCACAACCAACCACGCTTCACGCGGGCTTCACGTCACGCTCACGTGACGTATCCGCTCCGTTGACGGTACGGTTAAATAGCACTTAATGCCATATTGTACTATATTTACACTATGAAAAGCAATCATGAGATAAAAAAAGTATATATTTCTAGATTTTTTACTGACTTTGTGATGTTTTTATGAGAACAAGAGTTCAATTCGACCAGTAGTTATATAATTATAATATATACATCAATTGGGTTTTTGAAAAATTTTTTTTTTTTGCGATAAATAGAATGATTATATATACGTTTTATAACAAAACTATTTTTAAAATTTTTTTTTTTTGCAATAGTTCACAAGTTATTTCAAAATAAAAATAAGTTTTTGAATCCAGTACCGAAGACACGCCGACAGCTCCCGAACAAACCCGAGTGTATGTGACGTCATAATGTTAGTTCATTCATAGCAGTTGATACAGAGACAATACGTACAGTGTTTTGATCTATTTAATTCTGTTTTGACATTGTTATAAAAACACAAATTTATATTGAAAATGTCGAATCTCAAAAGTTATCGTTCTTGTTTTGTACCATTATGTATGAACACTACAAAAACAACTCCTGGTAAAATGTTTTTAAATGTTCCCCAAGATGAAAAACGTCGAAATAAATGGTTTCAAGCAGTGCACCGTGATAATCCAAAAACAAAATCGAATTTTTTTTGTTGTGAAGATCATTTCGATGTAAGTATTTCATAACACTATTTTTATTACTTATTATTTATCTAAGTATACAAATCGAATAAGTAGATGAGTTCAGTCAATACATTTTTTTTAACTAGAATCCTTATCATAACTTTTAAAATTATAGCATTAAAAATTTTTTAATTGATAATTGAAAATGTTTACGTAATGAATTCATCAATTTTTATGTAATGATTTTGATTCAATTGAATATTTAAATAATTTTATAAACTTCTAGGTTATGTATTGGACTAGATTAAAATGAATGAATTCCATATTATAATGATTTTCCGTCGTTATAATGATATTCAAATAATTATTATGGTTTATGTATTTTTTCTAGTTAAAAGATGATATGGAAAATTATATTTATTACACAACAATGGGAGGTAAAGCAAAGATTAAAATTGATGTGATACCACACAAGTTTGACTGTCAACCTAATCGTAAAAGACAAGGCGCTACAACGATTATAAGACCAGCTGCAGAAAAAAGGCGGAGACAACAAATCATTGAAGAAATTTTAAATGAATCGTCAGAAAGTATTCATAAGTTATCATAAATATATCAACATCCGGAATATTATCAGACTTTGCCTTTATAAATCCTTTGTCACACATAGCTAGACGAAATTAACTAACAAATTTTTTAGCAATAAATTTTCGATATTATTGTCAAGTCACATGTAATTGCCGTAAACGCTGTACTATTCTTTAACAGCTATAACATTATGACGTCACAATTAGGGGTGACCAATCGTGGCACGTTCATAGTCACGTGATTTTTATTTAAATTTTATCAACTTTTAATTGCTTATAATTAATTGAAAAAAAATTTTTTTTCAGGTTTTCGCATGACACATCGATATAATTAATAACGAAGTTTTAAAATACATAAAAAAAATCAATACATTTTTTATTTTCAAAATCCCAATTGCCCAATGATATATTGTTAATATTTGTATAAAATGTAATGAATGTATATTATACATATATAAAGGATAATATTTTTTGTGTATATATATAGAATTTAAAATAAAAACAACGGTCGCTCAACTCTCGCATGCTGTGGAGTTGTGCCTTCATCGGCTCATGCATTATTGATCACTCGCATCGCAACCCGTGCTCAGATAACCTTAAATAATAACAGCTATACAGCATACATGTTACAATAAGAGAGGACATACATTTATATATTTTAGTCATAGTGATATGACGGTTTTATAAGGGTCTGTTTGAAAGGGTAATAGTAGAATACTTAGTAAGAATTTTTAAATAATTTAAGACAACCCCGTGTTTTTCTTGACAAAAGTAAGAAATAGTTGCATTCGAGGATTTTTATGATACGATTTATGTTCTAAGCATGAATGAGCTTGAAGTCTGTCCGTTTGTCATAATATATACAATGTATTCTCTTTCCGAGTACTTACCATACAAATATGATTTTACATTTACTTTCAAGGGAATTCTTTGGTAGAGAATTAACATAACTGTGCGCGTGTAGTTTATTTATTGCCTCCACTATTCGAATTGAATGCGAGCTTTACCTTTGTTTTATTCTTTGCACATTCCTCCCGCGGTATTATTATATTCCGCCATATTGTCTATCCTTTCATACGTCCCCATAAGCTCGCTTACAAATATACAACCAACCATGCATTTCAACAAACCACCAAATAAAAATCGATAAAAAATCTTTACAATTTTAAAAGTTTTTTTTTGTCCTTTTGTACAATTAATTTAAATGTATACAATTATTATAATTAATAACAAATGCTTTAATTATTATTTACTACTCATTTCTTGATGTATAATAATAGCGTAAAAGAACCGGTCCAAGCAACTTAGTCTGCGTATAAAAATAGTCTGAATACATTGAATATTGTACATAGAAACTAAATTATTATAATCAAAAGTAGGTGAAATTAAATTTTATAAGACTTGCAAAATATAATATTATATTTTACATTGTAACCTTTTTAAATCTGCTATTCGAATGTAAATAACAGTTGATATTGCGAAAGTAAATGTTGTGCTATCAGCATATTGGTTATCAATGTTTCACTGGAGGTCGATCGGTTTATTGCAATTTATAAAAATACTGTTCCGATACTGCGGCTTAAGTGTTCTCAAGGTGCTGCATCTTGTAATGTTGTAATATTCTTATGTAATTAATCCATATTTGGATAATTAACTTAGTGTAATATTTATAAATTATTGATTATTTCATTAAGTAGACAGACATTATGTCTATATATACACACATATGTAACCTACATATAACTTACCTATATTATAACATATGTTATAACATAATATTTGTACCTACATTCTTATTCAAAAACATATTTAAAGTTTAAGCATGGAAACAATCTTTGAATAAATAATGTATTTATCGCATATATTATTATAAAAGAATAAACAAACGATAAATGTCGTCATTCCTGAGTCGTTGGCTCCACTCAGACTGAGGAATAATGATTAATCTCTTTCTGAACTCGGGAACCATTCCACGAACCTTGACAAATTTACACATTTAATGGTAACATTATATAGATCAAGTCCAGATTTAATTTTAAATGTAGGTATAAATAAACAGTTATTCGCACTGGTGTGATCTCGACTATGTAAATTAATAGTTCAGTGAAAGATCTCAATCTAGACATCCGTTGCATGCGAAGCAAAAAGAGAGTTAACGTCAGTCACGGATAATAAAAAGTAATTACTGTGGTTCTTTACCTTGACTTTATGCTTTATTAAAGCTCATCGTCAGCGTGCTCGGGCCGGTCTTGGCGGTTGAGGTCTTTTTTTAAATAATAATTAGTTGAAGGGATAAATAAACAACGATAAAAACAAGATGAGGTTGCAGCGAGCAAAAAGGACGTATGTAGAAGATGGGTCGAGTTAAAATAGCATAACTTATGTTACTGTTTCAAATAATACAAATAAACCTTTAGGTTAAACATATTTTTTGTTTTTCAAAAGATCTCGTATATTTAGTTAATTCCTACAACATATGTATTGGTTGATTGAAATTGAAAATAAATGCGAATCACATTTCTCTCCTGTTCGAAAAAATATTTTTATATTATTAAATCTAAATCCGATTAGCACGTATAATTGTAGTTGTAATAACGGTATTTGTAATTGCAAATTGTGTCAACACAGACGCACAACCCAACGGCACTTTCGTATCGAAATTATTATAATATCCCGACTCCGGTCGTCACAGCGCAAAACACGAAATGAAGCGATTTTATTTTATCTATATCGTTTATCAAAAATATATTTTCTCACATGATATTTATTTTGATCAATTATATTTTATTGTTTCAGGTTTGTTAATTAATTCTTCTTAAATCTTATTTTTAATAATTATTAAAACACGAAGTATAAAAAAGCGAAGCAGAAAACATCGTCTCAGTTAACAAAAAAATAGCAAAAGTAAAGTCTTACTTTTTCTATTTATTTATATATATATTGATAAAGTCAATTGACTTTATGGTTTTTTATGATAACAAATAACAAAAGTCAAAATAACTTTTGCCTTGCTCTGCATATCCTGGATCATTGTGTATTCGCATCGCGGCGTCCAGTCCTCGGGTAAGCGGCTCCATCGACACACACAACACTATAAAAGTTACATGAATATTATAATTATTATTATGCCATTATGACTCACGCAGCCTTCCGCAATTTCTAGCGGTAGTTAGGAAGTGGAATTGAAGATGGACACAGCTTTTTTTTAGGTTTAGCACTTCAAGTACCGAATAGCTAAATGACATATGCAATTATTTTGGGATAAAATATATTTGATCAGATATTAACTATAGTAGATTACCTTAGAAATCAGGTTTCGATAACTTAATTAATATCTTTATTAAAAGTAATACGTGTTTATAAATGAATATAGCCTGTTTAACGCTCATTAATTAGCTAGTAAATCATTTCATATCTATCTTTAACTGATAACGATCAGAAACGCGATACAAACAACACAATGCGCTAAATTGGAGATCAGTTATTTTATTTGATTGTGACAAGCCATTATAACACATATATATTTATAAATAAAGTTTGTATTGGGTAATAACATATTGTAATAATTGGACAGGATCACACCTTGTCTTAAAAGCTTCAGTGATATACTGATTTTATATGTACTGTTGAATATAACAAAGTTATTATTTTAATCAAACTATCAGGTGACGTATACAGACAAATATATTACTAAGAACCGCCGCAGTGCGCCGCGGGAGTTGAGCTGAGCCGTCTTCCCTTCTTGAATGCTCTATTAAAATATATATTTGCATATATATTTGATTTTTATTTGCTTATAAGCGTATTTCTAGGTTGACGATCGTCAAGAGTACAAAGGTTCTGATAATGTTAAGTCTATGGGAGAAACAGTTTTTTGACCATCATTCCTGAATGGAATGAGATATATTAATATTGTTTATTTTAAAAACATGCCCATTTTCAAGTTATACAGCTCTGCCAATTTTCATTCAAATCGGTTCAGTAGTTTTTATGTGATGTTGCTTCAAAGAGAAGTTTCGCAAACGGTTAAGAGCTCCGCTTACACTCAGCTCAATAATAATTTAAATCATCACAGTCAATTTTTTTTTTCAAGTATGTAGAATATAATATCGTACGTCTTTCAAGGTTATAGTTAAGCACGTGTCAGCGACGCGGGTACGACACGATTCATATTAAATACACAATGCATTCATTATTGTGATTGTATTCGCTCTGGAATGTACCTTATCTTAATCTCTTAAAACTCGTGCTTATTACGGTTTGAACGCTATTGAAAATGCGATAAGATTTCTTAAAGTACTTCTAGATTGTTAAAATAAATCTGTTTATCTTTCAATGTGTACAATCTTAATAACAAAGGGTTTTTATATTATAATGTATCTAATGAATTTGAATGATTAAATTGCAGTATATATGCTAAATGATACGTTTTTAAAATAATAACTGTAACATAAGGGCATGCAATTTATCTTTTGAGATTAATTATATATTTTATACACTCTTCTAGTTATGTACTAAATGTACTAAATTAAGGGTTGAGTATAAATGCTAAATGAAACGACTTTAAAATTTTAACTGTAACATTAGGACATGCAATTTATCTTTTAAAATTAATTACATATATTATACACTCTTCTAGCCTAATTTACAGGTACTATATTAAGGATCGAAAAACATTATACATACCTAATAGGTACAAATATTTTGTAAGATGTCTACACACACCTTGTTAGGGGAATATTAATAATTTTCTTGTTAATTTTATATCTTTGGACAGTTAGTAGATCAGTGGATGGGTTTTGATTTTCTTTTATAATAATACATATTTCAAAAGTCCGTATTACACGAAATAACAGCAGTAATCCCACCTATAGCACGGTAGATTCGTTCCGCGTTATAGGAAAACGCGTTGTAGGAATATTCATGTATAACGCGCTCATATGACAATATAACGCGTTATGTACAAATAATTCACGTTTATCTTTTCTCGTTAAAGACGATTTAAATGGAATATAAAGAAAATTAAATTTAAATTTTACTTAATTTTATTTAATTTTAGAGCAACACTATATGCAAAGGTAAATGAAACTGTTAAAAATAATTATAAATTTCATAGTATAGAAATATAACGTGCTAAATCCCCGCTTTATATGAGGGAAAAACGTGTTATACGAGGTACTCAAATCGTTATAAGAGTACCGTGTTATAGGGGGGGATTTCTGTGTATGGTGTTCCAAAGTAAAGGCTTGTGTGTCATAGCGTCGAATATTCTAAAGAATACTCATATGATACAATAAATACATATCTAATTAATAATAAGAAACTATATATATATAGTATTATATTAGTACTATGTATCAAGTACAAATTAATTCACTAGTCCTCCCACGCGACCCCGGCTGTAAACATTCTAATATGGCGTGATGACATAACTAGCACGTGTTAACTCGTGAACATGAACAACGTGCACTTACGTATTAAAATTAGGCCATTTGTAATTTTGATACTTCCTCCCAAATGACATTTTTCCTTTTTAACAAACTTCATACGCAATATGAATATTAACCAATCAAGCGTATACTGTATACTACTTTGGTTAAGTTTAGAGTGTACAAGATATACAAGTGTATAAGATTAAACAGTCAATTTAATGTTTGAACATATCTTTATGAACCGTCAAAAACAGGAAACCAAAAAAGTATTTAATCATTAGAATATGATGTTTAAAAAACGAAATATGCTACATGTAAATAAATATAAGTTATAGTTTACTAGTCTCATGCCATCGGACTGATATCCGCGTTATTCAGGACAGAGAAACTCGTAAAATCAATTGTCACGGCGACGCCGGCACCGTCTCTGGAGGATTACGAGCTTGTGTGTAGAGAGTAGAGAGTAGCTTGTTGCAGCTAATATGCAAAAATGCTAATGTACAGCACTTTTCAAACAAATCTAAAATTAGTAACCGTTTTTTCTAGTTTTAGAAGAATTTATCATAAATTTCGTAACATTGCTCTATAGCAGTAGATAGCATGTGTTCTCAAACAATATAATAAGCAATTATGATATTACAACTACTATTTAAACCCTTAAAAATCACATCGATACAAATGTATTGAAATTAACACTAATACAGACAGGAATTAATCGAACACAGGTTTAATATTAATAAGATTGATCATTATAACAAAACTCAATGGAATTCCATTAACGATTTAAATTGTGAAAAAAAAGAAACACCTCATTAAATTATATGAATTATAAGACAATGTTCTACAATTAGTTATGTAAAAGCTTGACAGCAATTAATTGAATGAACATTGAACCATATCGAGGGTCGATCAATTACATCGCACGTCAATTACTTTATAAATACTGGCTCGCGTAAAGGTAACCTGGTTAATTTAAGAGTTACGTAACATTGTGAGTCCTCATTTTATAATATAAATATTTTTTGTCGATGTCAACAAATTGTTGTGCTTTTAAATATGCCTTATATAGTACGTAACCAGAATCCGTTTATATAACATCTTACCTAAATGTAAACCTATGAATTGATAACTCACCAATTGTTTTATTTATCCAATCTGCCAGATCCTCCTGCAGGGGAAACAGCTGTCTCGCCTGCGAGTACAGAATCTTCTCCCTGTAGAAGTCCTCATCATCAGAGCAGGGAGTCTGCGCGGCCAACGCACAGTCTGCTCTCTCAAAACTGCTGGACATCTTCCTATTGACTACGATGTCGCCGTGTCCGACGTGTCTCTCCTCCGGTTTACCCTCGAAGGTACTCCTCACGTATTCGAAGGCATTGGTTCTCTCGAAAGCGTTGAAGATTCTATCGTAGTTTCCGCTGAGAGGTCGCTCGAAGGGTTTGGGCTCTGGCGTCGTCACCGACCACGAGGCTCGGCTGCCGATGGCCGTGGGACCGCAGCGGTAGAATGCCATGATGGCTCACAGATCTGGGAACATTAAATATTAAGTCAGATTATCTATTACCGAAAAAGCACATTTATTATTTGTAAAAAACAAAAGTAATTTCATAGTGCCGTAATATATCTGACATATATGGTTTTTATAAGTTAATAAAATCCCTGATTTAAATTAATACCAGATATAATAAAAACAATTAAAATTACTCTGATGTTAGGTCCTTTACCTATAGCTTGATCGAATACCACTAAACCTTATAAAACTGTATCTTTAGATATGTTATTCATAAAATAACTAATTTATCTTATAAGTATAATTAAAGGGTTAATGACTTATAAATTGTTATTTATATTGTCTTAAACAATCAACGACAATCAGAATAAATTAGGTTTCATTTTCGACTTATACTGTATTTGTAGTGTTAAAAGTGTATCACAAATACTAAGAGAAACTTTATGGTTTTTGTGACACCGTTCACGGGATCGCTAATGGCTGCGGAGGAAGCGACCTTCAATGGAGAATCACCAGATCATGACAGGAGAATTTAAACGAAACAAATGAGCATTTAGCAACACCTATTTTATTTCCTAACAAAAAGCTAACGAAGGTTAAGTATGTAATTAACAATAGTATGAATAAATTAAACACTGCAAATTTACTATGACGGATAGTCATTTATAATTTCCTGGCTATAAAACACTTTGGTTGATATTAAGAAGAAGGATTTTATCCATCTTAAATAACCGTAAATTTTATGTGCCAAGGTTTTTTTAAAATTGTTTTATGATTTTTATAACATTTAAATATACATATACTTGGTACTGACTCCAAAAAACTTTAAAAATCATATGAACTATAATAACAAGGTGTGGTAATGGAGACCGGTGATGCAGACATTACCTTCAAGTTTCTTCCAAACAGGTAAATCCAATAACTCGGTACTCCCAACAAATGTGTACTGTTATCTTATTTATTTGAAAATAATCCGATAAAAACGTAAATCGTTTCAATTTTTAACACCTATTTTACAAGATATTTTATTTATGAAAAATTTTCCTCCGTCATTTTTTTATAATCAACTTTTGATCTAGACCATAAAATCGATTAATAAGATAATGAAATAAACAATTTATCATGGGAAGAGCATCTTTTTTTAAAAATATCATGGTTGAAAATTTAGGTGAACTTGAAAGTTTTATATTAATATTCAACAGATCTATTCCCTACTATTGCAAACATATAAATTAACTTTCTAACATTGTCATATCTAATGACAATCCTAATCAAGTCTCGATCAGTATAAAGCAAAGATTTATGAGATTTATATATTCCATAACATCCTGGTCGTATAAGGCAGAGCCTTGAACCCAGTCGGCTCGAGCTGGAGAAGCGGCCACTTCACAGGATGTCCATATATGAACTCGTCGTGAGAACTGCTACGTGAGTTACGGATAAGTGATTTGTGAATGGTTGGAAGTTGGAACAAATTGACAATGTGTATTTGAAACGTGTCCGTTCTTAAATCTTATATGGTATGAACAATAAAAGTAATGAAAGTATCTCCGAGACGAGAATTTCTTTGTTTTGCAAACTTAGCATAGGAGATTTCATTTTATAAATGCTATTTACTGATACAGCAGATATTATTATAAAAGATATTCGAATAAATTAAATATGTTAACAAAAAATGCGTAAAATTACCCCATGATTTCGTTAAAACATTGTGTTCGTTCCCGCGTGACTAGTCCTGTAAAAATCGTCGTGATGTCTGTCATGTAATAAAAATACGTAAATTTAATACATGCATTTTACGATTTAAGTCCAATCTACCCAATAAATTACCAAACTTTTTGTCATAAATATTCCTTTCCGTTTGTCCGTGCATCTAACTTATTATTTTCAGTAAATTGAAATTGAGGTTGGAACGACCCGGCACGGGGGGAATGGTTCAAAAACACGACATTATTACATCGACCTGAAAAACTGGGACACATAGCATCCTGGGGAATTACATATTCCTTAAAATAAGTTGAGTAATACAATACCAACCATCATACATATATAGGTCTTCCGTGGAGGTTACTAAAACCTATTGATTCTTTAATTTAAAGGGTTTGGCTTCGGAAATATTCAAATAAGCTTATTTATATTTTCCTTCATCAACGTTTAGGGCTTTTCTAAACAAATCGCTACTAGTATTCGCTTATTATTCGAATAAATGCCATATATCAAACATATAACTATGACATTTTCAATAAATTATATTTATCATAAAGTAGCTGTTATAATGTGATGTAAACAGAAGTCGCCCACGAGCGGATATGTGCAGGGCTCCTGACGAATGTCCCAGCAATGTTAGATCAAAGACTAATGTCTTGTACACGCTACTACATGCTCTGTATCTTCTATTATAATTCAACCCTTCGCTCAGTATAAATAGGACGTAAATTTGTATGATAACAGATACGTTGTTTATTTTTTGGTCGTGTGTAAGGCCAGCCCACGCGAACCTACGAATAGGTCAAGTTGAGCAGGCGCCGGCGCAGCCTCATTAACTTCCATATACGAAGAATATTCGAGCGCGTCCTTAGAATAACTACTGAAGGGCTCCCAACAACTTAATCTATATCATGACAATTATAATGTTATTAATATTGGTCTACATTACGTACTAAAGGAAAGATATTTGACTTGACTACATTCAGTTTAATCTGTATATATTTTTGTAGGTTTCTCCTGTTATTAATATTTAACTCTGTTAAATCGAGTCGATGTCGAATTTATACCCCTTTTTTATTGTATTAAAATTTTATTAATAATCATTATTAAGTCTGTTTAAAACATATTTAATGCTTATACAAAAAATAACTTGTTATAAGAGAAGTTAAAAAGTGCCAAATTCTCTGGAAATAACTCATGTAACTTGTTTCTTTAGAAGTACATTCGAGAGAACACAATTAATATTTGTATTCGTTTCCTCATTCCAGAAGATAAGCGGAGTGTTCATAGGCAATTGTCGGCATCGGACAATAGTAGAGCGTTGCTCCCGGCGGTGGCGACTAGCCTTAATTGGATAATCACATTCTATCCTCGAGTCCTGAGCCTTGCATCACTTGCAATTTTATTATCCTGCAGACTTTTGAAGTTGCGAAAGAATCATATTATTCATTATATTCATATTCAATTGTCTTTTCTTCATTGATATACTATAAAATATTATTACCAAATGTAACCTAGTCGTTATTATGGCAAAAGACGTTTCGTTTAAATGAGGCTTTTTATGAAGGCTGGGCATTTGTCTAATTTATCTCGTTTGGAGTTTGACTTCCTCCTAGTGTAAATTAAATATTCATATTAGTTAGACGCGCTTATTAGGGTATGTTTTTGTTCACCAAATATGTAAATAAAAAATATTTATAAAAAGTTATTGTACAGTTTTTGCGGGCCATAATAACAACTTCCTGGAACGTATCAAGTGGAATAATTAAATTAATTATATGTTACTTGGCGTTGACTTGCAGGTAGCTAAAATATAGACATATTTAAGACGAGTATCCAGTGTTATGAGTGTATTACAAGTAGTGAGGGAACCCCGGGGACAACTAATAGTATTGTGCTCTATGCCGCGGTCAGTGACCCTGAAAGACGTAGGAAACGGCCATTATGCCAATATTGCTGCTTCATAACAATTGCCAGACTGCACTATCAGTGGTCGTTTACTAATAAAACAGACCCAAATTATTGGATAACATTCTTTATAATTTTAAAATGCAAAAACTTTTAGAATATCAGTAAGAATTATATTAATTATACTAAAAGAAACCTAACCACGCGAGTTAGTTAAACGGAAAAGGTATCGCATAGCAGTATTGATGTCTGTGGTAAGTCCCGCTACAGTCTGACCGCTGACCACCACGACAAAACAGTACCATACAGTATCGAAGTGTCTTATAAGCAGCCATTTTATTTTCTAATTTACAAAGTGCTAGGTAATCTAGTACACTATATCGTTAGTGATTATGGTCACTTTAGGCGGTATTTTTAGGGTCAAATAACGCGCTTACTATTGAGTAGTGATATTCTTATATACACCATTTGGGTGCATACGTGTAGTATATCAAACAAATTAAATTTAATGATACCCGTACATTATTGAAAAGTTACCTTTAACACACAACTAAGTAAAGTAACACACCTCCACGCACATTGTAAAGGCACTCGCGATCCGAAAATAGTTGATAACGTAAACACAGCGTCCCCGGTCTCGTAAAAATAGAACATAAACAAAGTTTATCTTGAAGTTGAAGTAAACTGTACGTACGGAGAATTAAGTTTTATTATGTTTGTTTAGTGGAGTATCAAGAGTTGGTAAGCTTTCAATGGAGCGGCGAGGTGGGCGGCCGCGGGAGATGGAAAGCTTTATAGATATTGTTGTTATACTGGCTTTTCGTTTAATATCAATTGAGGAAATGCTTGGAGACTTGAAGAGTAGGAAGAAAGAAATAAATGGATTATGATAAAGAGGATTTGTTATGATAATAGTACTTTATTAATGTTGGATTCTTGTTATATAACAATTATGTTGTTATGTTTCAATAAACGGAAGAATTTTAGTTCCAAAAGCTATTCTTCACTCGTTCTGCGCAGACGCAGCTTGAGCTCATCATTTCATTGATGGATTGCGTTGAATGGCACAACTATACGAGCGAACTATTTTAGTAAATAGTAATGAAGCCATTCCATTATTCATTCTACCAAGCGCTAAATCAGCTAGAATACTAAAATCGCGTACTGAAAGGGCTGTTAGTGTTAGTTTTGCTTCAAACAGTGCACTTCAAATTGAATAATGTAATGAGCCTATTAATAAATACACATACGATACGATGCTAAATCGTTGTCGCTTTATAAATAATTTGGAACGTCGTTTGAAATTAAATAAATTTATAATGAAAAGTAAAACGCTTACGAGTTTTACACATTTATAAGTTTTACGAAGTTACGTAATACATACGAATTATATATTTTAAAGTAAATAGCATTCCAAGTAACTAGTGCGTAGAAAAGTAACATTTTTTTAACAGAAACGTTAATATTTCCGCGATTATAGCAGCGCCGGAAGTACAACGCTATTATTGCATTATTTTTTTTGCATTTTTGTATCTAAATTAAATATATTTTTTACTAATAAATGTTTAGATAGACCATTCTTTTTTTAACAAACGAAAGAATAATATAAGCATCGAGACGGAATATTTTTGAATAAACATAAATATAGTCCTACAATTGTTATTGCGTGGGTCTAAAAGCACTTATATACAATGCGAAGACTGGATAGTAAACAAATATAAAACCCACAATTCAAAAGTCCTTAACAAGGGAAATGGACGATCAAACATTTGTCGGCGTCTAGAGAATGCTTTGGAATCTCTGATTGCGTCTTATTGTTGTTTAGTCATTCACTAACTCGATTAAAGCAAATTATAATCGAGTTCTATGAAATTCAATTGACAATTGACTTTTTGTACTGATTTAAGTGGACATAGCCAGACCTAGTGTATTAATCTCTAAGCTTGAACAATGTTATTTACAAATTAGTTCTAATTTTCAAAATAATATTTTAATTTATAACAATTTTCTAATGACGAAAATTCATGACGGATGGACAAATATGTTCCGACATTAATATATATCTGATAGAAGCGTATTGACTTATACAAATTATAGCATTTGAGATATAGTCTAAAAACCTTAAATAACTTGATTACGGATCGATCTCAAGATGGAAAGCATAACTATGATATCATAACATAATACTCTTGTTTTAAAATTAATTTTTGTTTTTTTACATTACTTATTAATCCATGCATTAAAAAATATAATATATTATAATTTATTACATCTGGTTCTTGATAACATGTGGGCGGTTTTTTGTACTATATTATAATAAGGACTTTTTTCAAGATGTTTTCCATTAAACAGATGGCGAGCTTTTTTACATCATTAATAATTGTCTTACATTAACTTAAAGACTTCTATAGTTGTGCTTAACTATAATTGACATAAAATCCATGAAAAGGTTGTTATTGTAGACTATAGTTAAGACTTTTATATAGATTTAGTTTCAATTAAACATTTTCATCATCTTCATCTTCTTCTTGTCCTTATCGCGCAGTATATTTTTTCCTTCCAGATTCCCCTGTTACTCGTCATCACAGAAATGACGAGTAACAGGAGAGTATGGAAGACTCAGACAGGCACAGAAACTTCTTTCCATATCATCTTTCACGCACTCCATCAATCTTTTCTTCGGCCGTCCTCTACCTGTCCATCCCTCCACTACCATACCCAGCAATCTTTTGGTCACATGCCTTTCATCTCTCCTCATAACATGCCCAGAGCCTAACAGACGGTTGCCTCAATTTTTTTCAGTCACTGGCGCTACTCCCAAGCTTCCCCTAATATACTCATTTCTTATTCTATACCGTCTTGTCACCCCACACATTCATCTTAACATTCGCATCTCTGTTACATGCAAACGCTTTTCATCCATCACCCAGCACTCAGATCCATAAATGACGACAGATCTAATGATGTTTTTAAGTAGAATTCGGGCATCACATGTTGAATTTCTTTCAATTAAACATTTCATTCATATATAATGGATAGTTATATTTATAATTAAAACAAACTCTATATAATTAGTGCTCTCGCGACAGGTATGTACTTTAGCGACGGTGTAAAAGAGTTAAATAAATCGAGTCGATGAACAGATAAGAGCGGTTTCTTATAGTTTTTTTCTTTTTGCTCTGCTTATTTTAGAGAGGTTTGAAAGATGGGAAATGTCTGCATGTTTGTGTTGTACAAGTTTATTGAATATTTATACTGGTGTAGGTATCGATGTAACTGAATTGATTACAATATGTAAGTTTTTATTTATTGGTAAATAAAGTATACTAAATGTAAAAAAATATAGTAAGTAAAAAGATATTTTATTTTCAACTCATCATTATATTTCATTTTTAAGTTGGTCTTTAACATTTGAAATTTTACCCATTTTAATTAAATCACAGTAAAACATAAAGAAAGAAAGAATAAAAAAGAAGTGTATGAAGATATTTTCGGAAAATACTTTTGAACGTGTAGCAACAGTCCCCAGAACACCAACCTTTACAACCACTATTTTTCTGGAGCTTGCGAAATTTGTGGTAAATCTGCGGTCTTCCCGACACATTTACAATCAAAATCAAACGACATTATTTATTTTGATAAGAATGTCCAACAATCATTAATTATATTGAAAATTAAATAGTACAATTATTCTGTTTTTTTTATCAGATAAGGAAATTTTTAAAAATGCCTACATTACATTAAAGTATTGCATGGACGAAGATGCCGGCAAGAGGTTGTGTCGAATTGTCTAGGTTTAAAGTTTTTGAGTTAGGAATTAAACAATAGGAATGTCTGTTATTAGACGCATGAAGCACAAAGCTTAATTATTCAGGTTTATACCAAATATTGTAAAGATTTATTATAATTATAGACACTTCTTATCACTCAATGATGAAAGAGGTAACTACGATACTTCTATAAATATTGAATAGTTTAAAAGACACGTAAAAATACAGAAGTTAAAATATATAAATCAGTAAAAAACCAATAATGGGACGAGAAAAACAAATAAATACTAAATATGCTTTATTAAAATAACTAAGTAAGTGTTAGTTATTATTTGAAATATGTAAATCTACTAATTAAGAGTCAATCGTGACTTACTTATTTAGATTAGCCGTTTCTACTTGCCTTTTAACTCTATAGTATATAAAATATATGTAATATTGTTATACACTAGTAAATATATAATATTCACTTTGTATAAGAATTTGACTTAATAAACACATTCTATATATGTTTGATACAATGAATATTCTTACTTTTATTCCCTTATATATACAGTCACTTTTTGTTTAAATTAATCTATTAACACTGACTTGACCGACTGACTGACTGACTTGACACTTATACTTGACTTTATAATTTAATTAAATGCAAATCTGTCTACAATAAATTTTCTAACATTGGAATTGCTTCAAGGAGATCTACAGCCTCACATTTTGACAGGATTAATGTGTATATAAAGATATTTGTTATTTTGTCCGTGTATTTTATAAATAATCGATTTTAAAGGTCTAAGTAGCATTTATGTTTTCTGAATGTTATCACTGAAAAATTACATTATTGCAAATTAAAATATAATTGTAAAATAATTCTGGAAAATGTATGTATGTATTTACAAGACGATAACGCTTTTTGTATTACAGACCTCATATTAAGGTGAATTTCTTACAAACTTAGGGCACAATTTCTGAAGCGTTTGTTACACGGCTTGATTTAAATGTTTGTTGTTTGAGCTTTGTAATGACAATCTATACCTGTTTTTATATACAGGTAACCTTAAGCAAGTTTTATAAAAATGCAATAATAACATGAAACTCGCAATTTTATCTTGAGGCTGTCGAGACTCGTTAATATAATTCCCGCCCTTTGAAGTTACATAAAGTTTATTTTATAAATATAAAGTAAGATAATAATAAAGCTGACGAGCGACTTCGATTTATCTTTAACAAGAAATAAGCATTATCCTATGATATACCAAGTGATATTTAAAGTAGTGAGACGGCGGTCGTAATCAAAGGCCAGGAAGGTGCTAATTATTAAGTTAACGATCAAAATGCCAGAGAAGAGTACGGGTTCGTAATAAGTACACTTTATTATTCTATTATATTAACTCGTTTCATTCGACTTATATATGAGGCGGTCGGGATATCTTATTGTACCTTTAAGTATATTTGTTAATCAAATCGAAAGCGAGAATTTAAATAGCAAACTCACGACTATGATAGCAATATAACAAACTGCATTAAGATTTAGCAGATGATAAGGTGGCTTTCGTCTAATTACCATACAAACAAGCCGGCGCAGTGTACTCGGCGCGTGCGCACTGTGAAAGTACGCGTCAATTAAATTAGACGCGGTCGGAAAGCGGAACCGTTGCGTCAGAGGCCATCAGGATTTACTTGTCGTCGATGATGTAAACAATGAAATGTAGGCCAGGATTACTTGTAATTATGTGTTAGAGTCGGACTGACACCTTTTGATACTTAATGCATCATTAGACTTATACTTGTATGAACGCGAATATATAATAGTCAGATAGACACCTTTTGATACTTAGTGCATCTTTAGACGTGTACTTATATGAATGCTAATGTGCTATAGTCGATTGACACCTTTTGATATTTAGTGCATCATTAGACTTGTATTTGTATGAGCACTAATGTTTTATAGTCAGATTAACACGTTTCGATATTTAGTGCATCTTTAGACTTGTATGAATACTAATGTGTTATAGTCGATTGACACCTTTTGATATTTAGTGTATCTTTAGACCTTTAGGTAATTGTATGCGCTCTGATGTGATTTAGGGAGATTAACACGTTTTGACATTTAGTACATCTTCTGTGTTTTGTTTGAATGTAATAATTAAAGTGATTTATACAAAAAGTTTTTTTTTTCATAAGATTGTTCTATATTTATAAGTGTGTTAGGGCGTGGATGTCATGGATATGTTAATAGTGAATGAGTGAACTGATATAAGTGTGAGGTCATAAACAGTGCAACGATCTCTAAGTGCTCCAACGTGGTGCAGGGCTGACACTAAACATGCACCAAATAAGTTTTAGTACCAAGTAAAATTATATTTTGTTTGTATATATAATAGCAATATCATCGAAATATGTGATTAAAATTAAAATATAAACATTAAACGTCTTATTACGTGTGATGTTTTTAATTGAGATTATAAAACTGATAAAAATTAACGAAATTAAATTAACACTAGCTCTCAGACCGTATCGATCTTTGGGTGTATAATTATATACAAATACATTTTTTTTGGATTGTAATATATGACTCGACAACCCTATCTTGTTTAGTACTTGGTTGTACTCCAAAAATGGAGAACCATTTGAAGCCAGATTATCGGATAACTCATTATTCAGTGCGCGTGTAGAAAGTTAGTATTCCCTGCAAGTGCAGTTATGTACTCTATTCCCTAGACTTAAAGACTACATCCGAGTGTTTCGTAACAATCTAAATCAATGCAATGTGTTATGTTACTTATATAAATGTGTCCTTATGAGAATTGTAATATTTGCGTGATCTTTTAGCCTGAGTTACTTTGGTTATGCTATCTGTACTATGTAATGCAAAGAGTTGAAATATTTATTTTTACCTTCACAATTGTATCGAATAATGAAATTCATCATTATCATCTTCCTGCCCTTATCCCACTTTTGGGGTCGACACAGTAAGTTTTTTCCTTCCATACTGTTACTCGTCATCTCTGTACACGCTCCCTTCTTCTCCATATCGTCTTTCACGCAATCCATCCATCTTTTCATCGAGCGTCTTCTATCTGTCCATCCTTCCACTACCATAGCCCTCACTCTTTTGGTCACATGCCTTTCATCTCTCCTCATAACATACCCATACCATGACAGACGGCTACCTTTAATTTTTTCAGTCACTGGCGCTACTCCCAAGCTTCCCCTAATATACTCATTTCTTATTCTATCCCTTCTTGTCACCCAACACATCCATCTTAACTTAACTTAACTTCTTATAGATATAGGTATAGAATATATGTTGTGAGGTCATGCTAAGGAAAAACAATTTTTAATAAGTATTTCAAATATGATAAATACTACGTAAGTTGGATTGATCATTCTCGTTAAGGTATAATTGAATAAAACAGACATGTATATTTAATTGAAACAAAGTTATTAGGTGATTGATATAAAAAATTGCTACGATATTTCCATAGAAGGCGACATGTGTTTGAGAACACGTAAACAATAAACATCTGCATACGGTGTCATGGTGTTAACGTGAAGTGCGCGCGCGCCGGTTACCGTGTCACTTGGCTATACTAAATAGGCGCGGACACAAACGGAATTATAATTATTGAATTAGATCTATTGAGGTAAAAATACAGTTGGTTAAATACTGAGTCTGTTTAAATAGATCTTATAAACTGTTATAAACTAAGAAAATATAATATTTTGACAGACAAAAAGTTTCATGCTTTTTTTATTAAGCATATTTTAGTCGTATAAATTGAGGTAAATTAAAATATATATGAATGAAACAATAAACGATTAAGCAACAGCCATTGTAATAAATTACAAATAACTTTCTATTAAAGTAATTTTCGTACATGAAGTGTCTAGCGTGCATATAAAAATATAATCCGTAATGACCGTGTCAATACTTACATGTGATTGTGCAATGTTCATTATATTTTATTAATATTGTTTATATCTCGCCATTTTGTTTTTTTGCTAATTTATCAGAAAGCGTCTAATATTAAGTTATTTAAGATTTACGATAAATATGTAAAAATTCTACTTACCAATTGTCAAATAGATTCTTGCATTCTCCGCAATGCGAACTGAAACAGAAATATAATAATTAATTTATTAAATATAGAATAATAATACATCTTTAAAGTTTATCTTTTCTTATTGTCCATTTTTTACAAATTTAGAATAGAGTAGAACTAGAGTAAACCGACTATCAAACCTAGGTAGGTTTTATAGAAAAATATATACATATATATGTTCTATGTTGACAACAAATAAAAGTATTATTAGTGAAAAATGTTTCATAACTTTTACAACATAAATCATTTTTAGATTTCCGCTAACTACCAGTTTAGTGATTTGTGTTTAATGCAGCATTTCAAGACAAATTCTCTGAAAAACTATCGTTTGAAATAAAAACTATTCTACTCTGCATCAGTTCTACTGACCCGTATCCATTGTAACAATATTATGAAACAACCGGTAGTGTTTGTCGGTTTTCTTTGATTTTTCTCTCGACCCAATCTGACCGCGCCTGATACTATCAGCTTTCACTAGATTACTCCTTCCTGTTCATTACTGACCAAACCTGATGGACAGACAGTTTCTATTCCTATTATGTGTTTACACCGTTGTGTATATTTTATGTGTTAATGTTAAAATTAAATCCCTATGCGAAATATGTGTAAAATAGCTATTGTATTTTCGAGTTATATGTAGTATTTTAATTGTGAGGTTAGCGCTTGTTAGCGTCAAAATAAATAAAATTATATTGACTCTGTTTTATTTTTTGACTTTGAAGTCAAAATATTTATTATAATGATACAATGCATTTATAAAACATCAAAATCGCGTGATTCCATTGGTTGGTCTGAGAACTGAAGAAATCCCGTAGATACTCTCAAATACTATGTCATCATATTGGGATTTAAAAGTTTATTGTAAAGACAATGTTGAATAATTCATGGCGCCAACATAAAGCATGGTGCATAATGCATATATAAGAAATAGCGGGGTCACTTGTAGGTTAAGTTAAGGTTTCACTTTTCAGATTTACTTACGCTTTTCATTACAGGTCAACTAGTCTTTAATATTGTTATGCATACAGTAATCCCTATAACACGGTACACTTATAACGCGATTTCAGTACCTCGTATAAAACGTGTTTTCCCCCATATAACGCGGGGATTTCGCACGTTATATTTCTATACTATGATATTTATAATTACTTTTTACAGTTCATAATTTCGCTTACCTTTCCACATTGTGTTGTAATAAAATTAAATATAAATTTAATTTAATTAAGTTTGAATATTCCATTTAAACTGCCTCTAACGTGAAAAGTTAAACGTGAATTATTTGTACATAACGCGTTATACGGTCATATGAGCGCATTATACATGAATATTCCTACAACGCGTTTTCTTGTAACGCGGAACGAAATTACCGTTTTATATGGGGGATTACTCTATATGAAACAAAATATTGTGTTTCTTACCCGTATTATGTTAAACCATCTTTTTAAGTTAACGTTATTGTAATCCTTATAAATCTAAGTATTAGTCAAGATTTTTTGTTGAAAAGTTATTAGAGTTAGTATTTTTGTATGTAAAATTACTAGAATCAAAACATCGTTTAACAGTTATTCATAGGTATGCCAGTACCCTATAGACTCTTCCCTCCATTGGAATTTTAAACAGTTACATAGTATGTTAGAAGTTTTCCGATCAAGATTAACCACGGCAGGGCTACCAACAATATATATATATATATATATATATATATATATTGTTAATGTTGTTTATATACATATATATTCACTTAACATACATAATAATAATATAAAAAAGAGGAAATGTTTTTACAAACAAAAAATAAAATTATTTGGTTATTTTAAATATAAAAGCCAGTTTGAAATCTTTGTTAATCAATTTATATTTTATACATTATTTTATAATTCGAATTTTATTTAATCCAATGAAGCAACCCTGTTTCCGTAATACCCCATTACCCATCAGCCATCGATATTCGCAACTTTGGATCGCTTCTGTACCTGGTACAGCAGGTACAATAAAGTATTTGTTATGCAATCCGTTTTTTACAGGTACAGGAAATATGTTTCCTTGATAGAAAGGTGTAATTATTTATTACTTCGTTACATATTTTGTTACTTCGTTAATATTAACAAGGCTCATAAACCCCTCGTCATTCCAACTTAAAAGTCATGAGTGCTAAGTGCTTTAAAGTTTTAAGAACTCCGCGAACCCAAAATACTTCTCAGTCCCGTTCTAACACTTAACTCTATAATTAACGATAAATAAAACTACTCAAATAATGAACTCATAATACAAACTGATTATTTCATATTTTGTATGTAAATTTGTATCATTCATATAAATAAAATTGAAGTGTCTGTTTGTAACTCCAAATTATCAGCTTTTTACTAAATGCATATAAATCTATACACGGTATTTACATTTAAAAAAATCTATCTGTCCAGCTAATCGCTGAAACGACTGCACCGATTTTAACACAACTTTCACTGGCGGATAGTTGATTTTATAAGGAACAAATAAGGCGACTATTATTTTAAAAAACTCGAACGAAGTCGCAGGCACAGCTAGTTTAAAATCAAAACAGTCTATATTTTATAATACTTCGATGAAATCTAATTACTTACACCATTAACACTAAATTGATATTTTCAGTTGATAGCTTCAATTCCAAGCACACGGTTCAATGACCCCAATAATAATATTTAAATCTCGTCTATAAATGATTTCATGGTCCGCTCATGTCTCAATATAAATTGGCTAGTTTCACTTTTACAATAGTTTCTTATTTTCTATCGGTATTTGGATATGAAAGCTTAATTTTAAAATTCATATTCAAAATATATTAAAGTAGACATTTACACGCACTTTGGAATCAATTACATTAAAAGGTCAATGTAGTCAGTCTGAATAAGCTACTCCTAATGCTGCTGAGAAGAGCTGCCAGAAACTCAACGGTTGCTCTTTTTAAAAGGAATTGAACTTAGATGTACATTATAATATCAACCTTGCAAATGAGTCAACAACGTCCACACATTACAATTCTTTTAAAACTTTAATGTTATAATAAGATTTATTTAATACACTTTTGATAACAGAACTAATAAATAAGACGAACAGGATAACTGTTAAATATATTCTATAATTTGTACCGAGTGTTGATGGTTCAGACGACATCCCTAAAAGGAGTCCAGGGCCGAGACCGCAATTAAAGTAAACTCCATGATTTATTCATCTAGTTGGCGGATGCACTAAATCCTCTCCATGTTTTTACGATAATAACTGTATTTAATACTAGTTCTGCCTAGGACTTCGTTCGTGTAGAATATTTTTTAAAATAAAAGTAAGTTATTCCTTATAACATAAGCTTTGTGGTAAAGTCTTGTTAAAAATGGTTCAGCCGTTTCAGAAATAACACCAAACAGACAGACAGACAAACAGAAATTAATAGCGTATATACTACTTAATGTTGAATTACAAACAAACATTACAATTTTATTTATATGTATATATATCGTGATAGTGATATACGGTTCAGAATTTTCCACAATATTCAATAATTTTATACAAACACACAGACTGAAATTTTTTTTTGAGTAATTTCATTATCATAAGTATTTATTTGACCTAAAAATAGAGAAGTCAATTCGCCAATCACTAACAGCCATTTCACAATACGATTTTAGTGCACTACTTGAGGTAGTGTCCGATGAATTGAATACTGAAATGGCTAACAAGTTATCTTGTAGTGAGTATTGTTAACAGGATGGTATGTCAACATTGAAAAGTTTACACTTGTGATGTTAATGTTTTGATTCGCTCCACTTGCGAGTTTCAATAATAACTTGAACATTACAAAGATTACAGAATAACTGGATACGGTTTGATTTGCTTATCGAATTTGCTTATTTAATGATCGGTTTATATTTATTTATAACTATAAACAAAATTACAATATATAAAACATTTTTTTAGTATTACTTACTCTTTAGCATAAATCCTGTTAAAATCCGTTCAAATGTTCCAGAGATTAGCTGGACCAAACGACAGAAAGAATGAAAAAATAAATATATACTTTAATTTAGAGAAAAGCTGTTAATTTCGAATTACAAACAGACAGTCCAATTTAATTTATATGTATAGACGTGCATTACAGTCCTTCAATACTAAAAATACTTTTCAGAGTGTTTAAAAATAACATTAATTAATTTATATAAAAAGTAAAATAAATTATCAGCTTGGACACTTACAACACTAACACCTAATATTATTACAATGTATTACTGTAATATCACGATATTATAAAGGCGAGGTCTTTTACTTTCTATATAACAATACTCGTGACTGAAACAACAATCACAATGTGTTAATCGTTAATTACAATTAACTTGTAATATATATAAATAAAATTGTAGTGTCTCTTTGTTTGTAATTCCAAATTAAAATCTTTTCATTACATGCATGTGAAAGTATATATGGTACTTATATAAGAAAACTTTTTTTTTCGGTTCGTCTGTTTGGTTGTATTTCTGAAACGGGTGAACCGATTTTGATAGGACTTTCACTGGCGGATAGCTGATGTTATAAAGAGTAATTTAGATATTTTATTTTTAAAAACATTGGGCGCGGGCAAAGTAGTGTGGACTGCTAGTTTGTGAATAAATTTTCTTTTTTATTTATATAAATGTATGTAATATTTATATAATTAGTATTTATATAATTAGTCGGTGAAATCGGTAAAACTTACACAGCTGTTATGTATAACATTTTTCATAACACGGTGACACATATTTGTTCTTTTCCGGTCGAAATTAATAAACGATCTGGGTTTGCTTTCAGGCTCGGATTGCTTTTTACAACCTCAACCTATAGTATCGATACTGGCACTTATAACAAAGAAATGAATAATAATTGGAATATTTTACAAGGTAAAAAAATCAGGATTGATTATTAATTTCGGCCCATGTAGAGTAGGTACATATGTATTTATATATAAATGTAGCTTACATTGTCATTTGTCAATTGGAGGTCCAAAACTAAATTAGTCTTGTTCCCATTCTATCCTATGACCTCCACATCAATTAAATCATGACTGCTGCGTGATCAGCACAGTCGTAACAAATATGACAAAGGAATTATTTCTGCTTATTTGATTGCTTACTGGTATTAAGGGCACCGCTCACTTTGAGGGTCAAACTCACTAACTATAATAGATGCTAATACGGATTAGGTCTGGAACAGATTGATAATTATACTTTAAAACTAGCTGCGCCCGCGTCTTCTCGCAAATGTTTTTTTAAAATTTACTCCTTATAAAATCAGTTATCCGGACCAAACATATAAACAGATAGACATAAATTTTGAAAAATGTTTTTTATGTCAGTACCATATATCCTTTCATATACATTATGCTATTTTCAATTTTATTTATATGAATCGTAAAACCTATCACTGGAACTGATTAGATAGATGAACCTAGCATAAACCTAGATAAACCTAGCACTGGAACAGATTAGATAGATAAACCTAGCATCAACCTAGATAAACCTAGCACTGGAACAGATTAGATAGATAAACCTAGCATCAACCTAGATAAACCTAGCACTGGAACAGATTAGATAGATAAACCTAGCATCAACCTAGATAAACCTAGCACTGGAACAGATTAGATAGATAAACCTAGCATCAACCTAGATTAACCTAGCACTGGAACAGATAGCATATAACTGCATCAACGCGCTTTTAATTATGTTGAATTTTACACAAATAAAATTAAATTATATCAAATAATATATCAATAATTTATTCGACAAAACTATAAATAATCGTATAACAAAGAGTTTATTAAATATTCCGCTGGTTGTATCGTATGTGTGAATGTCACTCCATTGTTTCAGTTATTTATGAGTTAAGTTTTCAGCTGTTCGTGATCAAAGAGTCAACATTCAGTGACCATGAAGTCACTTTTAAATTATACGCGTGTGTGTGTGTGTGTGTGTGTGCATTAATGTTTTTGATTATTGAAAAATATTGTTTGAGTATTTGTATTACTTACGCCTTGAAGTTAACAACTGTAAAAATAATCGGAGAATAAAAGGACATATAATATAAAATTTAATGAAATCATTATAAAGCAAGAAAAGTTAATCTCATAATATTGATCGTTATTGATAAAATCGGCAGAGAAATTTAGTTTTCACTAGTTTCTTTCTAACTACGTCTTATCTCTTGTGTAAAACATATTTAAGTCGACGCGAGTTGATTTTCGAATATTTACTTTAATAAATAAATGAATAAATATAATAAGGATTTTAAATAATATTATGAAATATTCGTCGACAAGAGCAGCCCCATAATTTGAGCCCCATGAATTGACGGTTTCTTAAAGGTAGCAAGTACGAAAAGTTCGAATAAGGATGTTTTCAATGTTATACAAAATATTACAACAAGAAGCGATTATTTTTCATTGTATACTAAATTTATAAGACGGTATTGCTTAAAATTTAATTATTGATAATTACATATAGCAATATAATTACGTACGTACGTACATTTGTATCAGAACCGTTAACTCTCACCTCCCTTCCGATGTCTTCCATTGCTGTATTTGTAAGTCAGTTTAATTATTTTAACACATTTGTTCTATTTGTTATACCGAAATAAACTATAACTAACTAAAGGCATAGTAGGCCTTACATTTTATAAACTGTATTCTATTCAAATTGATATGTTAATCATTTGCGGAATGTTTAAAGAAACCGTAAAGATATACTAAATAACGTGACACATTTAAGTAGGTACAATTGTAATATCGTAATCGTATCGTTAGCGTGTCGTTAGCGTGTCGTAATCGTGTCGTTGCCGCGTCGTGTCCGTGCGTCCCCGGCGGCGGCGCGGCGCTCACTCGTCTCGTCGCTCTCGTTGTCGTACGCGGGAAAGTGGACGAGGTTGTACAGAAGAGCACACGCAAGGTCAAGTTCAATGAAGATTCGGGATCTTCACTTTTCTTTTTATCCTATGATATTGTTATTTATTATAATTTAATAAATTTAATTTAAAATTAGATTTACTTCTTAAATTTTTCTTTAATAGCAATAAAGTAAAATGTTTATTAATTTTGTTTGTCTGTAATAGATACAACTAGGTACTAGAGACAATAAAGGAGTGAAGATAGTACATATATTACTCATAATCTTAATACTAAATTAATTAACAGATAAAATAAGGAAATCGTTAAAATACATTAAAAAGAAAAAGTTAACAAAAGCTTTAGAAAGCTATCACCCTATGCATAAAGCTCTCCCAGCATCCGCAGTACACGAATCAATTGCTCTCACCTTCCCTTTCACCCCTCCCCAATTATCCTCCCGTGGGAGCGTGAGAGGAGATGCAGCAGCGCGCAAGTCTCCCTCAAAGCTGTAAAGCTCGGAGCCCGGCAGACGCTTGCCAACTTCACAATCAATATTACACAAACGACTCTTTAAATTGATATTTATGATAACACACCGGATCCTTGTTACATTTATTACTTTGGTTTAATTTAAAATAATAACTTTAAATATCCTAAGTAAACCTCGTATCATACAGTTATATATGCTAAGTAACAATTTAATAAGGGATTTGAATAGAATGATTTAGAAAATCAATGCTTTTTCTTTTATTTTTATTTAATATGTAAATTTCCAATGCAATGAACAAAGACAACAAATTTCCTTAATAAGTAATCGAACGAAAATTGTGTAAGAAATCTTATAACAATATAATCAGTATAAGATTTTTTTTAAATATTTATCGTATGTATTAAGATTGTTAATATTTCTATACATTATATATATTTAGATATATGATACCCACAAGTACAAATGAAAGGTTTTAAAGAATCTATAATTTATAAGAAACATTTAACTATGTCTTTAAAGAGATAGAAAACAAAATAACATATTTAACATTATAAAAAAATACAGTAAGTCATTACAACAAGAAGAGAATAATATCACACACAGATTAGGAGTGTTTATTTTAGTTATCTCTTCTCTTTCTCATAGATCACAGCGTCCCAAGTGGTCCCACGCTCTGGCAACTTGTCTACGAACTATAAGGCACTCGAAACTTGAAACTGTAACTTGGACATTTAAAACACTCGACAAGATTTACCCTTCTTTATTTACATTCCGCCTAAAACTATGTCTTTAATTCGGAGCAATGTTTTGGTGACTCAAATGTCGTAATTGATATATATAAGTTATCAAGACAGATCCTCTTAAATTAAACGTAATATTTTACAATAAAACTTGTCTCCAGCAATTCAGTTCATAATAAGGAAGACATGTATGCTACGATATAATTGTAGTGATGATATCAACCAAGTTATCTATGGTATATGTGTATAAGCGATTTACCACTCACTGACTCATCACGAAATCTCCGAAACTATCTGTCCGATTAACTTAATATTTTACATAGTTACTTCTTTTATGACGTAGACGTCCTATAAGAACGGAGTTTACAGAATTCCTATGCCAACGGATTTTAACTTATGACAACGGATGACAACGGATACCATATATTGCAACGGTTACCATAGCAACCTAAGTTCACATCCAAATTAATAGTGTGCACAGCGAAGCGGGCGGGAATCAGCTAGTATACCAATATATGTAAGAATAGCCGTTTTTATTAGCTTTTACATTAACTTTGCGGTTTCCTCAATCATTATGATTATTTCATACAGTTACCATATAAAAATGTATCTATGAATAAACATGAAAATAAATTATTATACAAATAAAAGAATTCTTGCATTAATTATTGGATACAATAAAGAGTAGTATTTAAAAATTGCACAAAAAATTCGTTACAACAAAGCAAAGAATGATTGAACAATTATGTAGTAATGTTCGTAACGAGTGGGCGACTTGGCTTTAACACGTAATGGGTTAAAAATTGAAAGTTTAAATTACCACACACTATCATAATATAATTTAAATTCTGAATGATTTTAATCCAGGTTTAAAATTAAATGTAATACCTAATATATATTTATCACTTCGCCTACAACTTCGCATGGAATGTTTTTTAAAATAATAGTAGTAGTTACTTATAACATTAGCTATAAGACAGTGGAAGTCCTGTTAAAATCGGTCCAGCCGTTTCCGAGATTACCCGGACCAGACAGACAGAGAAAAATAAAAAAAAAACTGAAAAACTATTTATTTGGAATTAACAACTGACACTTCAATTTTATTTATATGTATTTATGATTAGAAAGTTGTCTCAGTATATCTGAAGTTCTATAATAAGCTTTAGTTTCTAAAATGATAAACAGACTGCATGCTATCTGCAATGCGTCAAATAGCTCTGTTATACTAATACTAAAGATCAGTTAAGTGACGGTTTAATTAATTGGTACACAACTAACATGGACAGCGTGAAGTAAATACGACTAAAACGAGAGATTTATACACTGTTTTAAACGCTAAATAAATTAACAAATATATATCAAGCTTTAAACATTTTCTCTTTTGAATTTCAGTATAATATTTCATAGAAATTCAATTCCTAATGGCGTTATAATGAGATCGGGAGGTGAGGCTAAAAGAGGGACGTCTAAAGATAGCGTAGCGATGTAAGCCGGCTTCAACTCAACACGGATCATGAATTACGGGTTTACTTTACATTTTGTAATGACTTTTCATTAAAAAAATCCAATATATGTATATTCTTTTAAACAATTAAAATACTTATTAATGTTTTTATTATGCAAACAGGTAACACTTATCTACGTGTATCGTAATATAAACTTATAAAATCATTGTTATGCACAATTAGACAACAAAAACGGAGGCCATCATGAAGAGAGTTTAGAATAGGGATCGAGTATTGTGTGTGTCTAGACATGCGTAACTGCAGCGGTTCTACTGAATACTGATATATTGCCTCCTCGTGCTCTCTGCTCGCCTGGTACTGCCACTGCAATGCGATCGTGAAAATATATCGTTTTATGTAAACTGTATCAAATAAAAAACTAAATTCATCATTGATTAAATATTATTTTATTAAGTAGGTATCAATCTATCTATCTTTCTTTGCACTATTAATAAACTTTCTTTTACCTATTATTTATTCAAAGATCAACAAATCTCATTTAATTAATAAAGTTGTCTGATAGTTGTCTGTCAACTTTAAATAAAAAAAAATATATTAATTTATTTATTATTTATAAACACTCATATAAAATTCAATAATAAATACAATTTTTGTAAATACCTTTCTTTGCGTTTAAACTTTATTCAAAGATCAACAAATCTCATTGAATAATAACCGAAAGATATTCTTAAATATCAACTTCCCCGGTGGTATTCTGATTTAGTCGACATATCAGTATTTACGATGTCTGTCTAACCGCTTAATTCGTTAAAAAGGGCATTCCGTCGACATCTTTGATCTGCCACTACATTTATCGCGATGATTGATATCCAGCCAGCTCCTAAGACCAAACCATACTTCCCGTTTATAAATACGTCCATAGACCACTTAAAATTAACCTCAAAAGGATATCTTGTTTGTATTTTTTCGTTACACTGACTTTGCACTTCCTGCTATAAAAATTCGTGAATGATAACATAACGAGTTTTACTACTAACCAGTTTTAAATTAATTGATAGTCTAATGGCACCGCTTTAATGCAAAATTTATCACATTTCGTTTCATTTATTGTGTATTCAAGTGAACGTAGTTTATTATAACAGTTGGATACGCTCTTGACATAAAACTATACTGAATCGAGTAAATAAATAACGGCCTTATATAGCAATAACTGAACTCGCTGAGGATGCTATCATTAAAATATTATTATCTTCATGGTTGAACATAAATTTGGATATTTTAAATTGTCAATATAATCATATTTTCATGGTCTTAGCAAGAATATATTAACCTTTGAATAGGAGTTATTTTAAGCAGTAATAACTTTGTTTAATCGTGTTCATAAGAAGGCAAGATATACTATCAATAAACACAAAGTGTTCAAACATTTGAGAAAAATGTAATAGTTTTACACAAGTACAACCTTTCATCTTAAGTGCTCTCATAAGACGACTAGAGAACCGCTCAGACTTCAGTGTCTTTTACTAAGGGAATTAAAAAAATAAATTATATATATATATATATATATATATATATATATATATATATCTTCATTCTAAATAAGAAATTCATTTAAACGATATATATACAATGAATGTACATATATAAACCCAATGAGGGTGAGCAGACGTGCCTCAGGCGCTTGTATTTTCCAGTGCAAAATCTGAGGTAATAACAGAACCCTTCCGTTCTCATAAACCAACCACTTCATGATTAACCAACTCTATAAAGATATAATAATAATTCATTTTAGTTGTGGATCGCAATAAAGTACTAGCCGTCTATTATAATATAAGTGCATATTTAAATAAATCAAGAAAGCTCCTTTCCAATTTTATTTAATTGCCGCGCCACTTATATTTAATCAAATTAAGTCATCATGTCAAAACATTAATTATATAAAATTGTATATATACCATAATCACAACAAATTTATATTTAGAATACTAAATTTATTAAGGCGACGTGTTAGCTCAGTTGTTAGAACGACGATGACAGTATCTCAAAGATAGCAGGTTCAAGCAATGCCCGTATTGACAATTTAACTATATATTTAACATCTTATTACTAATACACAACTCGATATTTAATTAGGAAATATTTATGCCAGGATGCGGGCCCTTCAAACTCTTGATGCTTCCCCTAAGTCGGAGATATGAAGGGCCCGACATGACAAAAACAAGGGATATACAATACACAAGAACCATCAAAGAACGTGCTTAATGAGTGAAATTCAAGTCGCTAATTGAACTATTTTGACCCTTTACCTCCTACCACAGATTCGAATCAATATAATAGTAGTTATTCTTGTTTTGTTTTTGTAATGTCCCTCATTTGTTTCATAATGACACCCGTAATGGACTGCTTAATAATAAAAACATGTAGAGCTGCTTTAAAAGTGTAACATTTCATTTGAGATCTCTATTCCCGTCCGTCACGGCGCCGCTACCTCACGCGCTGTTGACTCTACACTTCCTCCACTCCTCTTTAGAAGGAAGTCGCTAGGGAAATGTAAATATATGACATCGCATATAATTGTACAAATTTAGTTAATTGCTTATAATTTTGAATAACTCTCGAACATTTTAAAATGTTTTTGAATGCATAATAATTTATTACCTAACATTTATCAAATAAGGAGAATAATTTAACTTAAAACTGTATATTATATAATTGAATTATATGATTTATTTTATGTAAAATAATATGAAATATAACCTAGATTACGATATTTATCAAGAAATATGTGTAAGAGATGTTCCAGATCGATGTTATCTTTAATACAACGTTAGTTGCAAGTTTATATATATATATATATAAACATCATTTTCTTGTTTTCCAACTTCAATACAAACAGATGCAGAACTAATTTAAAACAATTTCGCTGCAAACAGACACACAACTATCTAATTTTAAACAATCTTGTTTATCATTTTGTTTGTTTGTTTGTATCAAGAATACTTTCGTTCCACTGTATTCGAAGGGTTCGTCCATAACCGGTCGGTCCGTCTCAACTCGTCCAACTGCTAGCATGTAGGTCTATTACTAGTTGTGGAGTGCACTGTGATTTCATTGTTACGTTATAAGGTCAAAGGAACTGGTTCTATTAATACTTTTGTCACATACTTAACAATCTTACTTTGTTGTTAGGAATATATATATAAATAATCCATAAATTCAAAGTAATGTAATTATATTACATAATAAGTATGTTAGTACATAAAATATTGACTTTAATGAACTCATGAAAGGTAAATAAATATGATGTAGTCATATGTACCTGTACATACAATGCAAGTGTTTGCGAGCTCCATTTACGAGGTCATTGCCCTCTCTTGAATCTAAAAATACGTACATGCATTAACTAGCTCAATATTTTGTATAAACGAAGCTTTTATTAAAAAAATTGAAGAAATAATGTTTATAAAAAACGAAAGTTTTTATAATTATCTACCTATTTTTGTTAATTATTTAATACACAAACACAATTATTTTATTAAAATATTTATTTCTCTATTTAAGTAAGTAATGTGATATATGGACAGACCGACTTTAAACCTATAATAGAAAGTACATATATATAAATATGTGTTTTATTAAATATTTGAGTCGCTGAGTAAATAATAACTGAGCACTCATTTTGCTCAAGTATTTAAAGTTATTGAGGTCTTTATATTGTGTTATATAAATATAATTAACTATCTTATAATAATAATTTAATTTCTCTTTATGACCGAGTTTTCTACTTAAAATGTAAAACTTTATTTTGTTTATATCCAATATTCTATTCCTGGTTGCCGCTGACGTGAATTCACGTCATTTGAAGTTGTATACCTGGTTGCCGAAAACAAATTTTATACTTTTTATCCTACCCTTGACGATATAAGTTTGCGGCAACTTCAGAATTTCATTATATTAGCTGGTACACAGAATTAGAAACGTAGAAAATTTGTTAGGTTCGAATGTGTTAATATTTTAAATTTCATGAGTTACGTGCGTCTTGACAAAATTACTAACATGAAGGTAAAATTGCGTAATGACTTTCCAAATGATTAAGAAAACATTTTTCCAGTAAATTAACATTATTAAAATACTTCATCACTTTATTATTCAGTCCATTGTGATTATTGTCACGATAGCAAGTAACAAATGTTATTGCACATACATGCATAATAACGTTACTTCACACGGAATGGACTATTTAAACATAATTGAGTTTCCTAATCAGACTGAACAAACTGACTGATTGTTGGATCAATTCCTTATAAATAAGGGTTTCCTAATATCGGTCAAGTAATTTTTCATTGTACCAGGAGACAATAGCATGTGAAGAGTTGTAGGCGTGAGTGGGATGTTGCGGTTCGAGACTGATGCCTGTCAGCTGTTCCATGTGTCTAAAATGAGATATTCTTATACTGTGCCCTCGTTCTAATCGCATTTTATTACTATAAACGATATAAAAAAAATACAATAACATATACTATACTACAGCAAATTTATTCTTCATTATACTTCGAATACTCCCGTTATCAATCTTAAACCCAAAACTGAAGCAGTAAAAGTCAAAGATCCCGACCATAACAAAAAGGCTATAAATTTAAAAATATAAAAAACTCTTCAAATGTCGAAATAATCTTTCAAACTCATCATCCCTTTCTACTTTGTCGGTGAAAGATAAGATATCCGATAACATTATACGGTTCATAGTTTTCTTTAAGTATTATGCATAAAGCTCTCCGATAACCTAAGGTTGGTCTGACAATAAACTAACGGTATATTGGTATTATGTCTAAAACTATTAAGATTTTTAAGATATTCCTTAATCATAAAACATTTAGAATATAACAAATACAGCGCGTATCTTGAAATGTAATATTATAAAATAGTTAAATACCGGAATAAAAACTTAAAACACACAAAGCTGCAACATCTCTGGTTCATTCTGTATACAAAAGTGCAATATATATTTAAACGGTAAAATAAAAATAACGCAAACGCCGTGTTTACCGCACTAGACGTAAACGCAGTTTTGAAGCTATTGAAGTTATATAAAAACAAAACGCAAGCGCTGTGTTTATAGTACTAGAGTAAATGCAGTTTTAAAATATAGAAGTTATATTAAAACAGGTTAAAATAGAAAATGCAAAACGAGTGGCGCTGTACGTAGTATTTTTTACTCTCTCAAGTTGTTTCACTCTCATGGCATGGTAATTAATAATCAAAGAAAATAATCAGACATGGATCTAATTCGGTTAATTAATAGTTCCGCTACAGAATTAATAAAAAAATATATTGTTATTTTTTTTATTTGATTTAATCTTTTTTTCTTATATAAATTTTTGTTGACTATCAAGATTATAAAACATTATTTTTATGTATTTTATACAAAACGAAGCGATTTATTCTAAAAATAGGAAATTCAGAATAAAAGTTTAACGAGAAAAAAATTCTGGGAACATAAAGACGCATTCAGACCAACCAAACGTGTCCATGTATTCTAGTAAAATACTACTACAATTTGTTTTGACAGATAAAATTGTACATGTAATAATAAATTTAACAAATAGTTTTTTCTTTTTTGTATATGTAAATTTTGTTTGACATTAGTTTTAACTAAAAACTGTAACAAAATATAAAGTATATTTTCCGGTCTACATTAGCTGATGTTTTGTGATTAGTGACGGACGGAAGACTGAAATGACCCGAATTAATCTGGGACAATGGTCTACCATGGTTCTTAGAAGCGCCAGGAAAAGACGAAGTCATGGCGATGACAGTAAATCATTCCTATCGTAAAATTAATCTTGTAACTTTCACTAGGATTTATAATCTTAATAATCTTGATGGAAATTAAAAATTAATTGATTACTGATATTCATTATCCAATTTTTAGTGCACTATTTCACAAAAAGTAAAGGTTTCCAACGCTAACAGCTGACTAGCAAACATCACAGTATGTTCTTATATTAATTAATCTAACACTTGCTATTAAAGTATTTGTAAATTGATTATCAATATGTCACTTGTAAATAGTATTGTTTTCAAGTACACATGGTAACACTGAGCCGAAACAGGCGGGGGCGGCACTGACAGTGACAGGTGGCGCGGAACCGTCCTCCATAATGACTTCCGCTCCTTCTCATCCCTGGTTTTGTTTAGTGAATGTTAAGGATAAATACAAAGTTCTAAATACAATTACCAGATATATCTCGAAAATATCTTGACACAATTTTGAGGTTTATTTTGCTGGTATACATTTATTTTAGCGTAAATGGCGCCATGATGGCATTAGATCATTCCCATGGCTCAAGGTCGTAACATTGAACACCAATTGAATGAATGAATATATAATAACAGTGATTATGCAACTCATCCGAAACATTACGAACCTCGGATGTTATTTTGAATATTTAAATTGACAATTATGTTTGAATTATACGTGTAGGGAATTATAATGGCAACATTTTTGTTTCTATAAATAGATTTAAGAACAACGTAGCTCTTTGGATTTTTTTAAAGACCAATTAGATATATGTATTGCATGACAAAGATTCAAATTCAGTTAAAAAAAAGTAAATAGAGTCAAAAAGTATGAACGAGCTGATCGTAATCGGTAACTACATTGATTTTTTAGGTAATTGTTTATAGAATTTAAATCAATTATAGGTGCCAACATCTGATCCTAAGAAAATACCATAATTGGTTTATAACATTTTTGGCTGGTTCATAGTCGCATAATTGTATTTATATATATATAAAATATAATATTAACACGGCATGCACTAAAGGCCAACATTGTTACCATTACTACAGACAGTCATCACTTATCATTTGAATTTAATATTATAAGATAAAAAGATAAAACAGTAATTGTATATGTGATATGTTATATGATTGCTTCTTACATAAGGATATAATTAAAAACATTAAGTCGTTAGCACACTGTACCGTTTATGTATTAATGTCTCCCGGCGAGTCCATATTAAGAATAAGAAAAAAAATATCAAGAAATAAATAGTATTCCCACATTAGGTACAAAAACATTTAAGCCACGCTCCAACCTTCAATGTGTAATACATTATTAATCTCATATTGCTCAATTGATCAATCACTTGCAAATATATAGTAATTGATATCAAACACGTAAACATTGAAGCAGTTTGAGTCAAATGTCAATAGTAATTCAATTGACGTAAAACAAATAATCAATGGACATTGATCGCCTCAGCTCTCAACGCGATAAGTAACTTGTTAAAATCTAAAAATAATAACAAACCATCTGGCTTTTGAATAACTTGGAGGAATAAAATATCACATTTGTCTTAGTGTTAGTTTTAACTAACAATATATAACTCTGTCTTAAGCCCGAGTTATATATTTTTTACGTTAAATGTTAAAAATTTAAAACTTAATTTTTAAGTTAAGTACAGTTTAAACAAACATATTTAATAATTTTATCATAACGTTTAATGAACACGTGTGTGTATCTTTATTTTTATTTTTAATAATATCAAAATGGCGACCATTATGACCTAAATCATTAAAACAATTGTAAGAGATGTTGTATTTAAAATTAGGTTCTTAATTTGAATGTTTTAAAATCGTATGGTGTTGGAGTTTGACAATTGAATTTCAAGAAATTTAAAATTAGAATTCGTCTGAGGACGCAGGTGTTATGTTAAGTCAGGAGGGTCACGAGTTGCTACATTATAAAGTTATAACTAACATAAAAACTTTCGCTTTCTTTGTGAAAATATATTTTTGTTAGACACGATTACATATACTAATGCTTTAAGTTGTATAAAGAAAAAATGCTTTTATTTAAATAGCTAGTCTTCCATTCAACTACCATTTCGTATTAACATACAACTCTTAATATATGTACATTTAAAAATAATAAATGTAAAAAGAAGCAGAAAATTTTATTACTCTAGATTCATTAAAATACTGTTTAATATTCAAATCAAAATAATAAAACACACTTAATTATCTTATTTTTAATAAAATTATTTAATTTATAGTCAATTTTGAATTGATTTATGTTGTCAAATTTATTTAAATTATCGTTCTTATGATAAAAAAGGTATAAACAGTCCTTTAGTACGAACGAAGTTATGATCTGTCAACTATAACATTGACCGCAGATTATACTTTCACTGACGCATAAAATTTATTCAAAGTATTGAATTATAATTGCATTATATTCGAATCAAGTTTTGACCTATTAACATTTTATTCCAATATAGATCTTATCTATGTGGATAAATATAAACAAATTATGATTTTGAACTTATTAAGTATCTAGAATTAAAACTAACTAATTGTGTTTTGAAAGAGGTCGATCCGTTTCCATCTAAGTTTAATAGAAATTAAATTGTATATACTATAAAAAAATATATGTATGGTTACAAAATTTATAAATAAGTTTTTATTTATATTTTTTGTTATCTTCCCTAAGGACAAGATCGTACTATATAGTAGACAATGTATTTAAAAATAATTTGAAACAGCCGCGTATAGAAAAATAATCAAATGAATTATTAATAAATTCTTTCACGAACAATTGCGTGGATTACGTGAAGATAAAATACAAGCTCATCATTATCGCAGCATCTTTATCTTTTATCATTAGAAGGAATGCCTCAGGGTTCCGGGTTCAAAACACTAGGAAACCAGGAGGTATATTTTGCAATGTTTTTGCATCGAGTACCAGGCTCGCAGCCCGCATAAGGAGATGGCATTCGGCCGACAAAAAGCCCGGGGACTGCAATAGATTGAGATAATTACGCTATTGGTATTACAGTATTTTGGCCCTTATTTCTTCAGTATAGGAGTCGTTATTCTACGTAGATTATTTGTAAGGGTTGTGGTATAATTTCGCCTCACGTAATAACTAATTAATCAGTTCAGTCGGCATCTTAAACTTGTACATCCATTAAACACCGTACATATATGTAAAAATTTAATATTAAGGGCATTTAGGAGCTATCAATGTATTAATTTACTTTAATTATCGAATGATCCACAACATTTAATACACATGTAATTTAATTGGTTCGATTACCCGCAATGAAAGAGATCTTCTCGATTACTGAGGAAGTGTCCATTATTGTAACAAGATAATCAATTATTGTTGGACAGACAGACATTACGTAATTGAATGATTAACAATGTAATATTTTAAATTATTCGAAGTTATTAAAAATAATTGCTCTATATAATTAACTAATATCAAGTCGAGTACATTTAAATTTCTTATCAATATTAGTCAAAATTGTATACATATACTTTTTTGGGGATTATAAAATCCAGAAATATCCAGTGAATTTCCTATTGTCGCAAATAACAATACCTTTCCACGTTATCTTATCACTATTGCTAAGAACAATTATTGCCATTTACTATCTGTTGTTTTCTTTTCTAAGAACTTTTATTTACTAAGCAAAGAAGTAGGTACTTAAATGTTTTTTACAACGCTTATATCTGACAAAATCCTCAGTACCTATTGTCATTTAGAACTATAACAATAGTTTCTATTATATATTTTTTTTAAATTTGAAGGTACAATAAAAATAATATTACCCCGGTACGAAGTCGACATTAAACAATTAAAATTAAAAAACGAAATACCGACACAAACGTTAATTACTCACCAAAAATTCAAAACAGCTTATTTTCCACACATAATTTCAGTTCCACAACAGTGCATAAACGTCACAAAACTCTCACTCACTAATTAATTCAAAACTTTAAAATAATTCGCGTGAATTATTACGATACCTTATTTTTGAGTGAAATAATAATTGACTAACGTCTGCTCCGCACGACGGACGCGTGCAATATGAGTGAGCATTGAACGGAGTCCATACCAGACGGGGCGGTTGACTGTCGGGGGTAATATTCAGTGTGTAGTCTGTTTATTAAACTTATTTTTCAATTGATATTTACTAGTACTCAATACTAGTAGTTTATAAAGGAACAGTATTATTAAAAATTTAATGTAATGGAATTTAAATTTTCATTAAGTCACAGAGTGACATCTGAAAATTGTCGGCGCGAAACCGTGACTGATTGTTTTATTGCGGTTTGGATTACAAAAGTATATTTAGTTTACTTGCTTGTAATAAACAATGGCGTAAAAATAAAATTAAAAAATATATATTTTGTTTTTCCTCTTTATATTGTATTACAAAAAACTTATTCAAATTATGGAATTATAAGATTAATAAGTGGGCTTAAATTAATTTAGTATTCGCAAAAAAAAAATTACCTGCAAATCTTTGATTGATTGATTGATTGATTGTTAAAAATGTTCCTCATATAGTTTTGTCACGACAACGATGGAACCCCGATTCTTTAAGCAGTTAATTATAATATTATTATTAATCAAAATGATTATATATATATAGGTAGCAAAAGAACAAACAGTCCATGATGACAACTTGAGCCTCTAGACACCTGCAAGTATGGAAGTTACAAATACGTTGACATATTTAAGGAATTAAAAGTAGCGCTAGGAATAATTAGTTTGGACATTCACTTTTATTATCTGTCAAAAAAAATGTATCTGTAATAGATACTTTACTCCTATCATCTGTGAGATGGGGGCATCTGAGCTAAGCTACTATTCAAAATACTGTAATATCTTCCTAAATGTATTATTGTACTGTTTTTTTAAACGTAAGAAAAACCTAACCTACTTATGTTAGTATCTTAATATCAACATCGCTCACGTAATTTGTCGAGAAGCTTGTAAATCTCAATATTTATCATGATAAGGTGCTAAATATAAACTAGATAATTATTTTCCGTTCTTAGGATGTGCGTGTGAAAAGAGAAAACTACTAGTATTTTATCAATTAAATGACATAATGAATTATTCGCGCTCGTTCATTAAAACTAAGGCAATAAGATACGCTTTTACTGACCATTATGAATTCCTTGCTTTGATTAAACCAGATTAAAATTGGAGGGTTTTGTACGATTAAACATAAAACCGGGTAGTCTATTACATTTTGAAGGAATACAAAAGGATTTCCAATCGACTTTTGATTTGCATTTTAGAACGATCACCACGAACATAATTCAAATATTTAATTTTTATTTTAATATACATATTTATCAAATTCTGTACATAATGTAATAAATTTACATTATACCGATTAGATAGTTCTTGGAAACTTCATTAACAGGTAAACAAATATGGCGACCGTAATAATCACAATATAAATGTTAAATCAGATAATTTACGATAATATTATATTTTCTGAATTCCCTTAATGCTAATGCTGTAAAAAATATAAACGTTTATCTTCTAAATGAATTAACTTATTACGTAATGTTTTACCCGATCCAATAAATCGTAAGGAAGTATTGGTATAAAAAATATTAAATCGCACGTAAAATTTTAGGAAAGACAGACCGTATGCGTATTGTAATCTAATATTACGATGCACAATAGTGTGTGTGAGGTCTGAGGCTCATAATATATTGTTAGATTATATTCTCTAAGACATAAGGACTAAAATGACATCTGTATTTTCAGAATATTAAATAGCCGCAGTTCGTGGGAGCGGAAGCGATAAAACAAAACCAAACAGTTCTCAGTCGGTCAAACCTAACAATAAAGCGGCTATTACATTATCCAATCTATCAAGCGCTAAGTGAACTAGCGTACTAACATCGCGTAATGAAAACTTTATTAGTTAGATGGTAGTGTGCTTGTGATTGGTGGACACAAATAACTCGCTTTTTCGTCAAATAGTGCACTTAAAATTGTATAGTTGAATTATCCATAAAGTATATATCTCTGACGCAATTTCTCATAACAATTAATAACAAACCTAATGTGTGACTCCATATTGTTTAGTCCTTTTGTTATAACACTTTCGCTCTCCGTGCGATTATTTGGTTTTATTCTCTCCACATGACTCGGGTCAATGACCTATGCTACTTCGGAGAGTGTTACATCGTAATTGTATTACTTAATTAATATTATCTTATGAGATCTGTCTGTTTATAAACGCGAAAGTAAAAGACCGTTTCGGCGTTCAGATGGTAGTTATTGTTGCGGTACCATCATAGATATATATGCAGTACTAACATAGAACATGATATATGTACAAGAATACCTTTTTTTAGAAATAATTTGGTATTTAATTGGCGAATATATAACATTAATTTGCCGAGTGTCAGTTGATTCTATAACATCATATTTAATCCTGGTAAAATCTTATACTTTATAAATCTAAATCAGAAGGTAATTAATATAATCATGAAGGTTGTGTCATTGAAGGCATATCAATAATAATTATTATTTAATCCATCAATAATCGTTATTAAATTATCTTATAAATAAGAATTATTCCACTTCGCAGATAGTTTCAAGAACTGACACGAGGTTAATGGTAATTACATTGGTAACAGGTAACAGGGTGGGGGGGAAAGGGGTGGCGTCAACAGGTGTGGTCCGAGTCACCCCTGTGATAAGGGTGCGGCGGATGTCTGACCACAGACACACCCTAGCCATACAAATTGTAACACATTACTCATATGTTCATAAAATACTTTTTACATTATAAACACATATATATTAGATTTACTTTATTAAATTTGTAAATAAATGTAATAAAAAATACCGTCATAAAAGTTATCAGTAATTAATAATTCTGTAAATCCCCGAGCCATATCTCGCGTGACGCAGCCTCCCGCATTGCAGTATCCGTTCGCTATATCAATACTTAGCGCAACTTGCTGCTCATGGAAGTTAGTTACTATTGTCCCACGACAATGAACAAAGTATGAGGGTGGTCGATTATTTAATCAGTGTGATTCCAATATCGTTATATAAAATGGTTTCCAATTATCTATATATAAAATTGAAGTCTGTTTGTAATTCCAAATTAATAGCTTTTCATTAAATGCACATGAAAATATTCACGGTATGTATATAAAAAAAACAATTTACAATTTTATCTCTGTCTGTCTCTTTGGTCAGGGTATCTAAACCGATGGCTGGACCGATATTAACATAACTTTCATTTTGCGGATAGCTAATGTTATAAGGAGAAACTTAGGCTACTTTTATTAAAAAAAAAACAATTCAAAAAGCAGTTGTATGCACAGCTACTTGTATCATGTAAAGCGACTTAATAAGTAAGCTGTAACAAGCTTGCTACCAACATTATTATCCAAGCTATTTTCAGAGTACCCAGTTACCCTGCAGGCTTTCTTGACTCCATTGCAGTAAAAGGCTGGAATTTCTTTCAAGCCAACGTTTGGCTCATTTAGATTCTTTCAGCGAGAGTCACTGGGCCAGGAACGAGCAAACACTTAAGTCATATATACGCAACCTCGTTCTAGTTTCGTTTCATTTAAAATAGGTTATAAAATCTATATATATAATAAAAACACGACAAAATACATTAAATATTATATTTTGATAAAGTAGTTGCTATAATAAAATAGTATCATTGTTTGTCTGTCTGTAACACATCAAGTAAACCCTGAGGACAAATTGTGATGTAATAGCTTATTGTCATTCACTTTATATAGTATAAATTTTAATTATAGAAAAGTTGAGTTATATATGTTATATTAGCAAGTTTTTTTATGCGTTATGTGTTTCTATATTTTCAATATATTCTAATTACCAGGTATTATTAGTCGAAGTTCCTGGTCTTGGAGCGTGGGTTTGTTTACTTCATAAGTCATTATTTTCCCACTCTTCAAGGTCACTACGCAATTCTCTAATTGATGCCATGTAGGTAATATAGGATTATATTTATGCATGTTAATGGTATTATGAAGAGGAGGATTTTTTTGGTTTGTTTGTATGGAATGGGCATCAAAACTACTGGACCGAATTTAACCATGTTTTCACTAATAGCAAGCTAAAGCATCAGGAAGTGTAGGCTATAATTTATTTGGAATAAACTTAGATATGTACTAAAAAAATTAATGTTGACCAGGTCTAAAAAATCGTTTCAAAAATTTCCTTGCTTTGCTTGTGGTGCCTAAAAGATTAAAGATAAGACGAAAAGATGTAGCAATGAATAAAAAAAAAAGATCTCCCAAAATGCGAGGGGGTATATCTCTCTACATCACCTAAGTTTGTATTATAAATAAAGTTTTAATATTTTTGACATTGCATTAGATAACCACTACATATTTTAGATGCATTTTTTCACGTGATATTATGAAATTAATATATTTCATCATCGAGATAATTTCAAGTAAACATATCTTAGCATAGCTTTACATAACTAAAATTTGTCAACTCCTTGAGCAGATATCATTTAATTATGAACATTTAATTTCTAATTAACATAATTACTTAATTTATACTTGTTTTTGTTGCGATAAAGTAAGTATACCTAAAAGATTAAGATTGACACAATTTTGAATAAGATTCAGTACACGAATAGAATAAGACTTAGAATAAAAAATAGGCAACTTTTACACCGGGAAAATAAGTTATCTTCAGGAGAAAAGTCGAAAGTCGAAAGAAGTCGTTGTAAAAAGATGGCGCCATCTATGCCAAATCGATATAATAAGAGCCGGGTTTTTGTAAATCCTTATAAATCAATTTTGAAATGTGTTTATAAGACATCATTATCAGATAAACTATTTATATTTAAAGAGAATATATTGTACAAAACGAGGTACTTATAAAAGTGCGTCTCTGGTCCTTATTAGGCACTAAGGTTCTTATTGAACTGAAATATTTTAGACATTGTATATCAGAAAAATAATATCTAAGAAAACAATGATTTTAAATTACTATAAGTTCGTAGCTTTCGAATAATAAAATAGAAATACATAGTGTTGGCCCTTATAAAGTCATAATAATAAATTATACTTATTATGAAATAATAAGATATATAGAACCTTTAGCGACGTGAATAAGAAATATAATGTACATTAGCCAAAACTGTCTAAAAATTTATGTGAAAAGTCCAATGTCATGAATATGAATAAAATGAGATTTAACATTCACTTTACTTATAAAGTCATATATATATTTGACGCCTGTCCACTTTTATAGCAATGCTCACAGGATTTACAACACTTTTTTGATGAGGCGTGTGACACTTTTTGAGAAATAATCGTTTGTAGTGGTAGCGGAGACCGGTGCATGTTCCTGTTTGTTAAAATAAACCTGTGTCACTGGTCATAAATGTACAAAAAAAAGAAAAAAGAGATAAATTTTTTTGTTAGTAGTTGCGGAAGTCCTCCAGCCATGAACATCCGCAGCACAAGAGTTAGGTATTGGCTACCCTTGCAGAGGGTGCAATTTAAGGGGTACGCTGATAAAATCAAATGGGGACAAAGGAAAGAGGATTAGGATTTCCGACTCTCTAACTCCCAGTACAAAAACAGCTTTAACTCTTTAATTCTTATGTTTATTTTTAATATTAATTTTTGCATTTCTTTTCTATTACAATATTTTATATATATTTGGCGAAGACAGTAAATAATTAAAAAGAAAAAGTATCAACAGGTTATGATAAAAGATATAAAGTAGTCTTCATGCCATGACAGGACGGTATTACCGTAATTGAACCAGTATGATAAATGGTCATACTTTTGGTTTTTTTACTACGTATAATTCAATGAGAAATTTATTATGAAATTGTAATTAGTAAAATCTAAAAGCTTTTCTAACATGTGATTTATATTTTGTGTCACAAAAATGGATGTACCTATAAGTAAGGTAAGACTTCATGTGAGGCCAGTCCTGTTGATTTCATAAAACATAGAAATGTGAAAAATATAAAAGATGCAACTTTGTGTTGTGTTGTGTTGATAAATAAAATACCAACTGTTATTCGGTTCAAAACGAGTTTTAGTCCAACGTAAAATACCGCTTATTTTTTACGTTCTCAAAGAAATATTTGGCCTATTGGAATGTTATTTATTTAATTGTAATTACAAATAGAACTACCAGCTTGAAAAAAAAATTCAACGACTGCTCAAAAAACTCAGAAAATGACCAATTTTACATTTTCAATAATTCGTGGTTAAGCATTAATACTTTTACTTCTATATATTTAAGTGCAAATATCAGATATCAGCTGCTTTCGTCTGACATTTTATGTCAACACTAAATTGACAGAAGAGCAAATTGTTTGGCAGATAGGTTATTTGGGCAGTGTCAAAAACGCCGCGCAGAGAATGAATAAATAATATTTACACCTAGACAAATAATTTATATGTGATATTTTTTAAGTGTTCAGTCACAATGTTTGCCAAACCATACAAGTTAAAATCAAACATTACATTAAAAAATTCAGGAAAGTTAGTATTTTGAATTAAGTTTTCAACTTTTTTTTATATATTTGTATTTAAAACTATAATATTATTACAGAAAACAGCTTGCGCAACGCATAAGCCATGAGTTTCCATCAGCTACGGAGGAGAAGGTTAAAGAATTAGTGCCTGCTAAATCAAATGTTAGTTATATGGAATTGGTGCTTCACTCGGAAGACACTGTAGGAGTATTTGTGGTGGACGGATTGCCAATGATGATAGACCTCGGTGAGAGCCTCGTGCCGACCGTATGCGCGCTGTGGAAGGCTCCAGATTTGTTACCTGTTATTTGTATCCATACCCCAGTCCTGAGTAAGGTAAGCTATATATTTAATTTATATTTAGCTACAATTTCAACTTTATTAATACATTTTAAAAATATAAGTATTGTTAAATTAAATTAGTAACTGCCAATTATTCCAATAACTTTACTATTACTAAAATAAACTATAAGAATTCTATTTAAGATGCAAGGAGGTGCTCCACTTTATGTCCCTGGTGTACACACTCAGTCACAATTTCCCTTGTACCGGAAGGGTACTATTATTGCTGCTTGCACTGGTGATAATGCAGCAGCCTGTGTTGTTGGAAGAGCTGTCATATCTTCAGCAGACCTGCTAAGAGATAGAATGTAGGTTAGCTGTTTTTCAATATTCATAAAAAAACTAAAAGGCCATATTCTGACATAATAAACAAATGTATTCATATATTATTAACCATTAATATACTCCCTACTTTTATCTTTAATACTTTTTACTCGACAGGGGTGTGTGTTTAGAAACTCTGCATGTGTTTGGGGATCAGCTATGTAAAGAGAAAAAGTTTGTTAAAATAGAGAGACCAAAACTAGAACCTGCTGTAGACATACATATTACGGACCTCATTACTGATATTAGCCAGGTATTTTACTTACTTTGAGTATTAAGGAATGATGTTGAAATTGTAGAGATACATAAGTTTATTTTTTATTGTATATAAGTTTACTGTTTATTCCACTTCTAATATAATATGTGGTGATCAACAAAAATCACAAATTTTTGTTTTTGTAACTTTCTTTCAACAATTAATGTTGATTTTGACAAAGATCTTAAAAATTTCTTTAATAAACTAATAAAAAGAAAAAATATATTTTATTTATTATATTGTTATATTCTCAATGCATCTTCCAGTTGACTGTTCAGTCGATAAAGGAGGAATGGCCGAGCTTGGTTAAGGAAGAACCCTCTCCGGTCAATGAGCCAAAGATCATTGCAGTTACTCCTGAACCAGTTAAAACAGAACAACAAGATGTGGAAAACAATGAGTTGAATGATACAATGGCTTCGGGTATAACTTAAGTATATATGTAGAAATATACATATATATATATATATATTTTTATTAATTTAGATTTTTCCTCCCAGATATTTCAGAAGATTCGATACCCTCCGACATGGACGGTCTGTTGCGGTGGTGCTTGCTATCTTTCCTCAAGCTGGAGGGAAAGAATGTTGAACTGCCTCTTAAGACAAACTTGCTGTACAGGTGACTGATTTTCTTCTTTCCGCTAAAGTCTTTCCTTTGTCTATCGATAAAAATGACGATGCGTCTTTTAAGAGGATATTGTAATGATAAATCTTTAATTCTGTAACCAAACGTCATTAACGCGGTTTCATTTTTTTTCTCAGAAACCACCTAATGCCGCTGTGTCCACCCGATAGATCATTAGATGTCAAAAAGTCGAGTTTCAAGAAAATGGGGAAATTCCTAGAAGCCATGGAACGGGTAATGTCAAGTTTGTGAAGTAATAGGAAATTCGATTAATGGGAAAGTAGGGATCGCATCTATTTTAAGTCATAAAAATGTTCATCGTTTATCATTTAAGGAAGGTTTCATACAAGTGCGCGAGATAGATAAGGGCGTGGACGCTCTGGTGGCCGTGGAGCTGGCGCACCCGCTAGTGCGAGCACACGCGGCGCGGGGAGCAAGTGCAGGAGCAGGCGGGGCGCCGCTGCGGGCGGACGATGAATACGTGCCGCCGGTCGTGCGGGAACTGTATTGTGTTACTGCTAACGTCCTCGACTTGTTCCTCCCTATGAAGTGAGTTGCATCCAAAATAATAGACATAATGGAAATATTACTTTACTATCATCTGTCTGTTTTTCCGTCTGTTCAGGAAGGGAACGGCGCTGTCGGCTGGTGAGGTGCGCTCCACTGTTTCAGATCACGTGAAGGCTCACAACCTGATAGCGCCGACCTCCCGCGGCTCAGTGGTGCTCGATACCTTACTCGCCAAGGTCACGGGAAAGAATCCACAGGTAAAAATTGTGCATAACGTTGTTCTAACCTGGCAACATTGTCTTTGTTATTTATCCATAAAAACTTTTCTATAATCGATTCTTATCGTGTTAAAAAAAATATTTGATAGAAAACATACGCCATAAATGTATAGAGACAGGTAATACAACAACGTGTTGCCTGTTTATACTTCTAATTTAGATTTTTCAATGTTTCTACATATATTGCTTTATTTCCCTTTTAAAAAAACAAAATACAACGTACTAATGAATAGACCTTTATTTATACTTTTTAAATTACGTGTCATATAACCTTCCATAAATAAGTATAAATGTCAAACGGATCAACTGCTAATGTCAAGCAATGTCATTAAAAATCGTTTGTGTGAATTTTTGTTCAAATAAAATAAATCAAATATTCATAAATATGAAATAATTTTAAAATGTCAATTTAATCCATTAATGCGATCGAAAATCATGGGAATAGTTCTTAATCCGCTAATATCCTCTCTTTGGGTACAATTTATGCTTGAGTAATAGGCTCATTTCATAATAACACACTATTTGTCCCCAAAACAAGGTAAAAAGTACTCACCATTTATATTACGCTAACTAGCATCACAACCTCGCAAGAATTTTAATACAGTGACGTGCTTCAGTTGTCACTAGAACAGGGACCTCATTCGACAGAAATAAGGTCCTTTTCGAGATGCGATCTGTTGCACCAGCCAGAGTAGTGAATGAGTAAGCTTGATAGTGTCGATACCATCGCACTAGTTAGTACTTGCGCACTGTAATAGCCTTTTTATTATGCGATTGGACAATTAAATAAATTCCATCTCGGTGGAACTTGCCCTTAATGTATTTAACTACCAGGAGGTGATAAAGCGCGAGGAGCTCACTTTGTTAGTGCTGGGGCGTATGACGCCGGCAACTGAGACGCGATTCGCGGACGGGACCGTCACACTGAGCAAGACGCGCCTGCAGCCCGTCACTATGCAAGTCGTCACAAGGAGCGGGAACAAGAAGGTATCTTTTGATTAAAAATAAAACAATAAAAAAAAACGATCAATTTCTTGACGGAGGTATCGATTCACGTTATAACACACTTCTTTAGTAGACTATAATCTAACGGTTCCACAGGTGACGCTAGTGTCCAACCTGCAGGGCTACGGTCTGGAGCTATCGCGGCTGTCCCGCGGCTGGCAGGCTTTGGCGGGCGCGGCCTGCGGCATCACGCGCTCGCCCGGCTCCAAGGACGACCAGCTCATGCTGCAAGGAGATCAGGTAAAATCGCCGAAGCACCGATGGGATTTTGAACTAATAACCAAAATAATCCACACTTACTAATGTTTGTCTATATTAATTTTATTTAGTTTTTTTCTCTCTTCTACACAGTTTCTGTTTATCTATAACATTACAATACTATAAAAGCAGCGGTGTTTTGGCGCCAAATTTCAAAGCCCTAAATACTATACAAAGTTTGCAGCTGTTCACAGTATCATTGATTCTTTTTATTCTATTTAATTTGTTACCTGTGACGCTGTGAATTTCTTACTTGTGCTCTTATGTGCATCAAAGCCATCTTTCTATATTCCATTACTCAGATTCACTTTTTGTTGAACTTTCCATGTCTCTAATTTAACTTATCATTTCCTTTTATCAAATGATCTTATCTTTTTAATCCTTATAGAGATGTAGTCATTTACTGTGTTATAGGTTATATAGATTTAATATTACTATTTGTTTTTTAATTTTGGTTAATATGAAATTATTGAATTCTTACAAATACTATTAGTGAAAATTCTTGTAATTTTAGATTTAATCATGCTGAAAGTACTGAGTAATTTTATAAGGTTCCTGTAAAAAAAACTTGCATTCATAATAACATCATCTAAAGAAGTGAATGCTGTCTTTTTATTTGATTTTTTTTTTTTTTTTTGATTTTTTTTTCCATTCCATTTGCTTTTTCTCTACAGCTATGGTAAACTGCTTTAAAACTTTTAAGATCTTATTAATGAAATAAGATCTACGTAAAAAATTACCAGTGTCATCCAATGTAACTCGTAGTTAAAAATCAAAATTATAAAAAACTCAAGTTCTTAAAAATACTATATATATTACTATTTAATATCTCTGAACTCTGAGTATACATTGTTAGGGGTATCCCCCCCAAATCAGTTTTTCTTATGATATCCAGGTAACATAAAAAATATTTTACATTATGTTATAATGGTATCCAAACTAATTGCTACTTAATATTTCCAGACACATTTTGTGGCAAAGATGCTGATAGAGAAGTATGGGCTGCCCAAGAAGTTCCTAGAAGGAGCGGACAAAGCCCTGAACAAGAAAAAGTAAACATACTTAATATTGTATATGTTGATAAATAAAACTGTCCCAAGGTTTTCCTTAACCATTTTATTTATATTTAATCCTATCCTATTTTAAAAGTTACAAAATTTTATAAAATATTTTCAAAGCTACTCTTTTAATACAAATATGGCCACAAAAATGAGATTTTTTGTTTACAAATAATCCAATCTACATCAAATAAACCTATATATGTTTATATAAAGTGAAGAATGGAAGACCAAAGACTAATTGGTTACTATTTCTAACATTTCAATCATATTTGATTATACATATATTTTTTTATTATATTCAAATCAATTTAATATCTATATACATTTTCCATCACATAAAAACGTAATACTATACAAAATATAATGTATTTTTATATCATAGCATAATTTGATTCATTTCACTATACTACAGTTAGGGTGGGTTTGTGTCCGTATCAAACTTATATACAAATATAATATAAAACATAAAATTTAAATTCTTGTTTGTTCCAAAATGGAATAACATTTAGACTACCATAGGCTACTAAAGTTCTAAAATACACCACAACCAGTAATTCTTAAATCTAACTTAATAAAAGTGACACTCAAGATAGCATTAATAGTAAAAATTGCTTCACAAATTTGTATATATCTAAAAGTATGAGGGAATAATGTAAAGTATTAATTTATACTTTAGTAGATGTTTTAAACTTGAATGGTGTTTTAAATGGCAATAGAGACTTCCTCCGAGACTTTTTTAAATCAGGTGGAGCCTTAGGAGTTTGAGTGTACTGCATCCTGGGTGGTCCCAGCTGGTTATCAACATTTTCTTGACTTACCTTTGTTTCCAAACTCCTATTACTCTTAGACACAGCACTTCTAGAAACATTAGAATCCTTTGAAGAAAGACTGCTCTTGGATGGAGTCTTCTTTAAGCCTTTATTTGTTATATCACTGAACACTTTCCCTGAAATCTTAGCCTGCTTTGATGGTGATGAATGGTTATACTGTATTGCAGTTCTCTTCTCAGATGTTATCTTTTCTAAGTCTAAGTACTTAAATTTTGTAATATCTTTCTCCTGAGATTTAGATACAGGTGGATTTTTGTGTACATTCTCTAGCTCATAAAATGTTAATGTAACACTATCATCACTTTCAACAAAAGGATTACTGGATGTAAAGTGAACTTTTTTGGTAGATGTCTCTGGAAATATACTCCTGCGAGGCATGTTATCCTTAGTTATTTTAGCAGCTGTTATAATCATGCTATCATCCCCTGGGTCTGCCGATAAGGAGCTGTCAAGATCCTGATATGCATAGCTTTTCCTTCTAGATCTAGTACGTACAGAACTTGCTCTCTTTTGACGCCGACGAGACATCCAGTGTTTTGTTTCTTCATTTGTTTGATTAAACACTGGAGGCAAAGTTATTCCATTACTTCTTAAGTTATATTCCTCCCTGGAATCATTGTGTGATATTATTTCAGTAGTTGGACTATTCAAAATCTCTTTAGCAATAAGATCTCTTTCTCTAACATTTAATGATTCCTCTCTCTGCCTTAAAGCTATAAGTCGAGACATCCACTGTTGGCTTAATGTTTCTTCTGAAATTTTCCGAGGAACATTGTAAATTTCTAATGCTTCTGTGTAAGGTTTTCTGGAACGTGGGACAAAACCTGGCAATTCTAATGCAAGGGCAGCTATAGTAGGAGACATAGGAGAGCCCATGAGAGACTTACTTTCCTCGACATCTGAGTCACATTTCCATTTAGGGCTAATATTGCAATAAACAGGGCTATCTATGCCATTAAGGAAAGATCTGGGAAGGGGTTCAATCATTTTAAATTGCTCAACAGCCTTTTCAGAATCACACTTATTTGCCCCTAAAGTTGTCTTTGTATTTTCATTTGATATAAGTATAGTTTTAAGAGGTCCTGCTACAGTTTCTGTATTAGCAAGAACTGTTGGATGGTAAATTACAACATCAGGGCGTAAGTTAGCATTTTTATCTTCTGTTATAAAACTTATTACATCCAGCAAATCGTCACTATATCGAAACTCGCGGATTTTTTCATCAGAGGCGCCAGGCAGGTAACATAAGGTGCGTATAACTTCCCCAACTTCTTGAATTAGGTTTGATGATGACATCTCGTCGAAAAGATCAAAACAGTTTACCCGCAACTGGCCATTCTCGCTTACAAAAATTGATCGTGATGTTATGCGTTTCTTCAAAGAAACGAAACTTAAAGTATCGGCGGTCTTGCATGAGCGGGCGAGCTCTAGTAGCAAATACCATATAAAACTTTCTGCGAAATGCTTGTCAGTGGCCTTGCATTTTGCGATCAATTCCTCAATACTTTGCCAAGAATTGTATTCAAGAACAAAGTAAAGTGTCTTTGTCGGGCTATGTAATATCGTATCGTAGTAACGTAGGAAGTTGCCAGATAACTCTTTACTTAATGTTTTCACTTCATTATCAACGTTTTGTATTTGTTCATCGGAGAACATAGAGCAATTGTATGCTTTCCATAAAAATATGCTGTTAGTGACCTTGTGCCTTACTTTATAATATGTGCCGTCGCAGAAAACGTCAAGAACTTGATACTCTTTAAGTTTTTCCATAATTCCTCTGTATTTTACAAATAATTTTATGAAAATTTTACATTTTGCAACCGAAACAAAGCCCCGAACTTTTAAAATTGAACGACCGTTAAAAGTTAGAGATGTACGTTGCGTCATTTAAAAAGATGATTTTTTTTAGTGTTGTACTATAAATTTAAACATTACGGTTTTTGTCAACGGTTTTAAAACAGATTTTTTTTTTCCGATTTTTTTTTAATTTTTAACACCTATAAAATGGAAATTGTGTTATTATGAAATATTATAATATAATAGATTATTAATGGGAGAAAGAAGTAAAAAAAAAAACATGACCTCTACTCATGCCGGTTTAAGGCTATTTTAGGATAGACCAAAAATTTGGATATGCTGAGAATAAGCCATGAGATTCTCCAATAACGATAAACTAGTAACAGAAGGCTTAAAATCATTGTATCAAAATCATAGTGTCGCCGCAAAACCGATAGTTTGTAGTTATTTTATTGGCTCAATTTCGGAAAGCGTGCTGCACAACCGTACGAGACGGTTTGAGAGTCCATCTTTATCCTAAATGCTATACGAACAAAGAATAGCATTCATTTCTTGTTTTTATGTTTTCGGAAAGATACAATCTGGTGGGTGGATTTCAAGTTGCGAGTGAATACATATCTTCTTCACGCATCACCTAACAAAATTAAACTCCTGCGTATTTGGTATAAAATGAAAGTTTACTAAAACTGTTAGGTAAATACATCTTTGTAATTTTATTTCCACCGCTGTGGTACTTATTTTAGTTTACTTGTTGCTAAGAGCGATTGCTTATTTTGCGCTGTGATAGGACCGCTCCAGTCTAAAGTTAAAAATTAAAATTTCTTTGTAAGTATAGGTATAACGATTCTTTAAATACATATGTCGATGAATTCGTTTTGGTGTTTTAGAAGTGATGTTTGGAAAAAAAAATACATCAAAATTATATATTACCCAAACACACAAATAAAAATTAAAAAGTATTGTTTCGAAATTTTCGTATGTACAGAACATTTAGGTTAAATATTTTTATATTTAATGTACATTATTATTTTATTATGAATATATTTTATTTTGTACGTTTTTTATGCGAGATTTTTAGCCATTTTAGTGTCATTAAAATTTTTAATAAATGTAGAATTAAAAATTCATCGACACTGGCAATGTTCAAAACTTTTAATTATGTTAATGTGTGATGAATTTTGCATATTTAATAAATATAATCGTCTATAGTACACATTAACATATATGATGCCTACGAAATTAATATTTTCAAATTGCCTAGAAACACGAATAGCAATATGTCTTGTTCTATATTTATTTAAAATAACCTTCATTCATTTAAGGAATATACCAAAGGAATCAAACAGCTAACAAACATGCAATCTCTGAGAGTCTGTCCCTGATGCTCTGCTTACTGAGCGACCATGTTGTTATCCGTTTGAGATCCAAGGAGGTTCAAATATTATGTCAAGAAAACCCAGCACGTTTCAAGCATTATGGATAACTGACGGTGCTTTATGAATTGTGGAAGTCAAGACCTCAGATTTACTAACGCAAGTATAACACGCACTATTTTTAACGTAAATAGTACATTTTACACTAGATAGAATAGTACTATAATAAAATTAAACAAGCCCTATCAACCCGCTTGGGTATTTTTGTACATATAAAGAGGATTCTGGGATTTCGCCTGGGATTCAAACCATTAGGGAATTTACTTCTTCACTTTCTTATATAGGTAAGGGATGTACAATGAGGTTGGTAAGGTAATGAAGATTATTTATTATATTAAACAACGTATCTCACAACCAATATTAAAAATTGCCTTTCAAAAAATAAATAGCAAAGTATTGGAACTGCCTTTTGTAGAAATAGCAACAACACTCATCCTTGTTCAACCTTATAGTTCTGAATTAATATTCTTTTTAATACGATGGAGTTGTGGACGACTATTTAATAATAAATAGATCTACTGAGATTATATATATAATACATATTTTTTAGGGAAATAAAAGAAAACAAGTAGAAAAATTAAAAATGTTTATTAGTGAGTATAAGCGTGTATGGGCACAGCTGACTAGCGGCTTCCAATATACATATCACATGATTTCTTTCTTAATATTTTGTTTCGTAGAGACAAACGATTTATTTAATTGTATATCGACTCATGCAGACTCTGCTGTTACGTACAATACTTGTTGTTTTTAAATAATATATGTTATGCGAATTAATTTAATACAAATAAATAACCTAAGAACGTTTAACACGAACGTCTCCGAGTGACGTTTGTTATACCAAAAGTATTGTGCGAACAAAGCTTCTACTTATTCTATATTTATTACTTTTTAAATACCTACAATAAAACATTTATTTACACAATATTTGTATATAAGAATCATTGACTAGAAATCGTGTCTGGAAATAAAATATAACGAATTCAATAATTAAATGTATAAGAGGAACATGGTCACTGCTGACATCGCGCAGGACATTGGAATGGACAGTCCATCTTTGGTAACACATTTGAACACTTGGCTTCTAAGCGACGGAACGGGGTACTTCTGGATATCCTTCATTCGAGCGTCCGTCCTTCCGTCCGTTCGTCCGTCCGTTCGTCCGTCTGTCCGTCCGTACGTCCCGCGCGGACTGCTACGGCTTATAACAACTATCTAATATCACTCGCTTCGACGGACGCAGCGTAGAAGCAAAAATAAAATTTGCTAAAAACAACAACGGTAAAATATATAAATACAAAACAAACGACAACCTAAATATACTAAAATCAAAATTCGTAGAAAAATTGCGAAGAAATAAAACAAATTAATACATTTAGAGACGAGCTCATCACGAACCGAACTAAACATTATTGAGATCATCGTCGCTATCGTCTCGATGGAATTTGTGACGAACATGTTAAATAAAGTAACGTACTCCGCTGTGTACGTAACGCGAGCACTAATATCAAATGTATAAAAATATCCGTCCGAGAGCGCACCGTAACCGACGGTCGACAAATTTCAAGATACCGACCTTTTCTTTTACATATTCCTATTAATTGGCGAAAATAAGCATACATCATCAGCATTACGAACCACGAGAGCTATTTATGCTTAAGATGACATTATATTTTAGATACGAGGCGATTCGACGTTTATTTTATTCATATATCTATCTATTTTACAATACGTTATATATTTTGATAGCTTTAATGGACTAAATACTTATTTAGTTTATATATCATCTATATCTTGTGAGTCGTGATGTCACGGCTATCCGATGCCAAACGGCATCGGACGGACATCTATTTTAAAATTTTTGTATAGCGCAGGATCCAACGAGCGAGTCACTCGGCGATAAAATCGGCAAGATTCCGGACTACGTATGAACCGCCTCTCAGTCTACGGTGCGGACTCCGTGAGGCACATGTTAGATTTTGAGTAGGTATCGGAGCCAGGCAGAGGTCGGGAACGGCGGTAAGGGGGCGGAGGCGAGAGGGGGCTTGTGTCGTTCTACCGCACGCCGGCGGTGCCGAGGCGCGGGTGAGCAGAGGGGGCGCGCGCTCGAGCACTGACGCGGCCGCGGTCCAGACTGGCCTCCTTTTTCGCCAAGCCCTCCGTTCCCTGAAAAGTGAGGCGGTCGGTCAAAACATGTGTCAAAACGGTGGCTCTCCATTGGCGTCGTTCCTCGCGTTACTCACCTTGAGGGAAGCGTGCGTACGCGGAGCGGGTGGAGCACGTGCTGGGGCGGGAGTGGCTGCGGGAACGGGTGCGGGGGGCGGCAGGTGGCGCCGTGCGGTTGGCGGCAGCGGCAACGGACGCAAGTCCAGCAGATTTTGGGCGCGCCGTCGGGGCTCGGCACCCGCCAACGCAAGTGCACACATGGGCCGTCGCGCGCCCGAAGCCACCGGCCTCACGGTCAACGGCTCCGCTCCGCTGCGGACATAAGACTAAGGTAAGTGGACGCCGTTCGAAGACGGATGACAAGGCGGGCGGTGGCATGGCACCTATGCTCGGGGGCCTCCCAGGCATCAGTGTCGTCGTTGTAGCGCAGCCTCAGCACGGTGGCGCGGCCGGCCTCTGGCACGAAGCTGTCGGCTAGCAACAGGCGGCGCCGCAGCTCGGCCAACAGCGCGGCGTGCAGCGCCTCGTGCTCGCGGCGCTCCGCGTCGTGCGCCTCGCGCTGCTCCACGCCCTCCTCGCGCAGACACGCATATTTCGACAGACACTTCTTTAACCTGAGAACGTATGCCGCGTGAGATGACTCGAATGCGACGATGAAAATTTATTTCGACGATTTATTCGATACCTCTGTGTCTTGTGGTCGACCTCCTGCTGCAGAGTGGCGAAGGTGTTGGTGACGATGGCGGTGGTCTCCTCCTCGAGATCTATCTTTTGCTGCATCTCCACCTCCCTCTTCTTTCTCTCCGCTATCTCTAAGTTCCTCTGCTCCAAGATCTGTTGCGTTTCATTCAAATTGTTTATTAAATCTTTGCCTCCACCGCCCTGTACCAATCTCTCCTCCAGCGCCTTTATCTGCGCCTCCAACTCCTCGGTCTTGTTCTTTTCTTGCTCTATCGTAGACTCCGCCAGAATATGTTCGCTCTCGATGCTCGCCGTGTCCTCCTCCGCTGTAAAATAAAACCTCGCTTAGAGCGGTCCTTCTGGTCGGTTTTTCTTTATACAGTACTGCGACGTACCGTCAGGGCGCACCCTCTTTCCAACAGGGCGCACTCTCTTGCGTCGCTCGCTGGCGCGTCGTCGCTCGATGAGTGCTCGCAGGCGCTCGATCTCAGCCCGGTATTCACTCAACTTGGCGTCCTTCGGGTCCTCGTTACGCACTGGCTTGTTCTTTATCGCTGTAACGTAAAAGCAGTTGTAAGGATAGGGCAGATCGATGACACTGTACATCATCCTACTATATGGGAGTGCGTACCTTTAGCTCGGTGAGCGTATCGCAGCGTGGTGATCGTCTCGTCATAGTTGTAAGAGGCGGGCCCGATGTTCGCAATCATAATAGTCTTGCTGTTGCCACCCAGCGAATCCTGAAGAATGCGGGTCAGCTTCGAGTCTCTGAAAACGACCGGAAGTGAATATTAGTACTACTTCATTAGGGATTAAATGGTTACGTTCAGTATATACACGCGAATGTGCGTGTGTGGTGCGTGTGTGTGACTGTACCTGTAGGGCACATGAGGACTGTTCTCGGCGAGCGCGGAGATGACGTTCCCGAGGCTTGAGAGAGCTTGGTTGATGCGCGCGGCCTCCCGCAGTCGCTCGGAGCCGGCGCCCGTCTTACGCTGCCGCTCGCTGCCCGCTAAATCCACCAGATTCAGTTTGCCCACACTGCGCAAAGCATATAAGAGATGGTGATGGTTAAATAAATTCGATTGTTTATATTTAAATTCTCTTCAAACATTCGTTAATCATGATGATTAAATATGTTACGTCTCTTCTTGACGTATTATTTTTTAACCAAAATCTATATCGAGAGCCTGAGAACCGAATGCTAATCCATTTAAGATCCCGTCGATCGGAAGTGCCCATTGAATACATTGACCGGTTAGACCGAGGGCTGAGCCCGGGCTCTCGGCGCGATTCTATTGGCGCTTCCGTTGATACTTATAAATCAACACACGTGCTATGTAGAGCATAACGCACTATTTGAACACTTCTGATTACGTTAAACAATTAACGCCACATTGGTGTGAGCGATGCAACTGGGACGTACGTAGAACGTAAATATAAAATTTACTAATAAACCTTACTTATGAGTGTCCACTGCGTGTTATAAGCAATTAAAATTAATTAAATGGTTACATGTATGGCTAAAACGAAACAGTACCTTGATACATCTAAAATAATTTTTATTTATTAACAAGAATATCAACACGTACAAAAGTATTTCTAATACCCGAGAAAAATTACCGAAAGACATTCTTATTTAGTGATTGTCTTGTTTTTTATCTTTTAGTAGACTGAACAAAACTACCAAAAGTTGAAAAAGAATAGTGACATATTCAAAATAAATTATTGGTTCTATGTAAAACAATAAACATTCACTAATAAATAGCAACTCTCTTTTTCAATGAGTATTACGAAATAATAAGAAAAAATTTGTTTATACAAATAGTAAAAATATTCTGTCACATTATTTACTTCCTTCCCACATCCCACTATCAGTAACCGGTTTGCGAATAACAAATATCAACTATAGTAACACTTTGACCAACTTGGTATAACAACAAACAGACAATGTAGGTTTCAAAGGACATGAATGACGTCACGAGTTGCATAATTATTATTGAAGAATAGAATATTCGGTGACGTACCCACGATGCGTAGGTTTTAGTTTCAATACCGGATCGATTATGGATAGTAATGAATATTTGAATATGGCTACCTAAAAACTTTATCATTAAAATAATCTTCGTGCTTCGCCAGTTAAGGTACATTACTTGCATAAGTTATTTGATAATAAAACATGTTAATATAGTACACATTAATGATAATAGAATAACATATTTATTACCAAAGCCCTGTCCTATGCAAATCAGAGTAAAACAGAATACTGCGATTTTGTAGGTATTTATTACGTTAAATGGAGAGAAAAAATAAATATATATAATACTAGCTGTGCCCACGACATCTTTCGCGCTTAAAATGTTTATTTAAATAAAAGTAGCCTAACTTACTCCTAATAACATTAGCTATCCGCGTGTGAAAGTCCGGTTAAAATTGGTACAGCCATTTCAGAGATTAACCGGAACAAACAGACGAGACGACAAACAAAGATAATTAAGAAAAAAAACTGAAATGCTAATATGGAATTACAAACAGACACTTCAATTTTATTTATTGAGCGAAGCGAACGAAGTGAGCGAAGCGTTTTACTGGAGACTTTTTGCATTCTTTGTCACGAATTGGCTCGAAAACTACTTGACGGAAAATTATGAAACTTTGCTATCTAGAAGACACACATTAGGTGATGGTTTTAAAATAAAAAAAAATTGAAAAATGTCTTCAAAAAAATTTTTATTTTTTTGTTTTTATTATCATGTCAAAAAACTGATATCCCATTGAAGTCAATGGGAAACGATGAGTCAATACACTGGGCTCGCTTCGCTCAATATGCAAACAGCAACCGAGATTTCGCGAGCGCAGCGAGTCGAAATTGAGGGTTTTGTTGGCGCCCCTAGTATATATTTATATTGTTAGCGATATTAAACACGCTAATGCCCGTAACAACATAAGTAAATATTTGTTATTAATTTTCATTTGTTATTTAATTGACCTTTAAATCATGTTTCGATATTTTTTTACGACTTATTAAATGTTAAAATAATTATTTGTAAGACCCTGATATATTTTAAAGTAAAAGTGTAAACATTTAATGTTGGATAATCCTTGTCGAAGTAATTAAATGTGTTTTTTATATCCTTATTTAGTTACATTTGGTATGTGAATAAAAAAAACATTTAGCATAATGTAATATATACATTATGTCAAAAATATAGTTCTAAAAGTTATAAAAACATTGGATGATATTTGAATGTCAAGCCTGTGGACTCAATGTAAAATCTAATACACTCAAAAAAATTTTAAATATGGTCATCAAAAAACTTTTTTGCAATGAACTATGATTAAACTCATTACTTTTAAGCATAAGCAATATAATTGTTAAAACACAACATGTTTCATTTGGTTCCTTCATTGGTGGCGTAAATAATAAAATAAAATATTTATTATCATAGATAAAATATACGTTTTACTACATTATTTTCTTCAATGTCTTAAATTGTAAACAATATATACAATATGTTAAATCAGGCTTCATTTTATGTAAATACATACAAGTGCGGAGATGTTAACAGCTGTTCTGGGCGGAAGCATATGAAATATGATATATATATATATATATATATATATATATATATATATATATGTATGTATGTAGATATATATAAGCGATTTACCACTCATCACGAAACCTCCGAAACTATCTATCCGATTAACTTTAGATTTTACATAGTTACTTCGTTTGTGACTTGACGTCCGTTAAGAACGGATTTTAAGGATTTTAACTTTTTCATTTCGCCAAGCTTTAAACATGTAGGAGGTATACATTTAACGCGGGGGTAAGAGATACTATAGTAACGGTTACCATAACAACGGTTACGATGACAATGGATAATATGACAAGGTTACCATAGCAACCTAATTTTACATCCAAATTAATAGTGTGCCCAGCGAAGCGGGAGAGAATAGGCTAGTATAATATATTAGGGAAGTAGCTAATATATTATTAGAACATGCATTAACTTGATTCAGTTGAAGTTAAGCAAAATAATGCTGTTTTTTCGTTATTATTACACAATGTGTAATAAAGTTCACACTTATATTTACCCTTCTACGTATTACGATACGATTATCTGACGACCTTAAGATAAGTGTTTCGACAATTACCGTTTTATAGTAAGATAGTATTATTTATCATTGATATCATAAGAATTAACGTTAATCGATCTTACGATAAAACGTTATAAATATAAATTAAAATTAAATTAAAGGATTGCTTTTAACATAACTTTCTTGTTCAATTTAAAATGTTGACTGTTTGGGCGCGGGGAGCGAATCGTCCGCTACGATGCACCACAAAAATGCGATTATGAAATATTTGTTCAGATTTCTTTTAAAATAATTAGTTTTACACTAGTTGTTCAATTACATTTACTGAATAAGGCTAGTTTTGTAATGTATTGTTTTTATTTCAAATTAATTAGTTTAATTTTTATTATTAAATTTATTTATTAATATCTGAAGGTTGTTATTTCACGGCTACATGTTGGTATTAAAATAAAATGTTACTAAAAAAATATTTATTTGACTTAATAGAAAGAATTTATTACATTTAAAAATTGACAATTACCAATAAAGAGGGCACGTAAAATATTTCAGCAATAAGTAAAAAGCGAATTGAAAAACGAGAGTCTTCGCGGGCGACTGCACGCGTTTACATCTAAACGCTGACCTAAGACTACCCTACACAAAAACACACAAGACACACGGACAAACATTCACTGTTATATATATTATGGAGCCTCAGATGTTATCATCGGAAAAAACAAATGAAACCCTTCGCGTAAAACGACGCTCATAGAAACATCTGTAATATCAGCAGTTTGAATGAGCTCAAAAAATTTAAAGAATCAATACTTCATATTCAAACATAAGTTGGAATATGACCAAACACTAATATGTAGGATAGGTAATAAAATCAATAACGTACAACAGCTGTTTGTTATGTAATACACTTTAAAACCGGCCTTGTGCCCTTGTGGTGAAATTAAAGTCAAATAACGTGAGGTCAGCTTGGAATACGAGCCGGGGAGGCGTCATACGAGATGAGGCACCGATGTTCATTTAGATTAAGTTAATTTCTCAATGTCAATATACAGTGGGGCACTTAAAAGTGGAACTCGATTTTTGGGGCATTTAAAAGTGCAACACGAAAGTTCACATAAAACACGCCAGTGATCAAGTGGGTATACGATCTTTTAACTTTATCGTCGCGATAAAAAACTATGTCAATATATTTTACCTCCACAAATCATCTTCATTTAGAGAAATCCGCGACGACCAGCTCATTTTAAACAAAAAAAAACACTATAACCACAGTATACCTAACTCGGACTTTTAATTTACTGGCAGATCATGAAATATTCAATAGTTTGCGTTCCACAATCATTATTTTGATGCCACAATGTCACAATGATACAAAACAAACATAGGTTCAACCAAATTTTTGGCAATACGAGTTCCAATAGCGAAGGTCGCGAGAGAATTGCGGAATAAATCCCGCGTCCCGAAGGCGCTGCGGCTGCGTCGAGATGACACAGTCGAGCGTCGCCCACGACTAGGGTTGCCACCCGTACTTTATAATACGTATTGTACTAATTGTACTTTATACTGTATGAGAACAATAAAGTACTTTGTTTTGCATTACTTAATTTCTCTGAGTTTAAAAAAGTATGGTCATAAGAATTTAAGATATAAGTTAAGAAACTATGATATTATTTAATAGATAATAATAAGAATACGAGTTATCAGTTTTATATATTTATGTTATAGTAAATCATGAAAATAGAGTACACCTACAAAACTTTAATTTAAATATGGATTTTAAGGACGCTGTGCATTTGTTTAGCAGTTATATAAATGTACTTTAAACACAAGAAAAAGGTGACAACCCTACCATCAACACACAAATATGAACCATCTAATAGATGACCTCATTTTACATTCTGGAGAATTAATCTTTATAAGGTTAGATTAGAAAAAAACATCACGTCAGATCTTAAACTGCTGTATCAAGATATACTTTACAATAAAAAATAAGATTATTTTACAAAGTGTACTTCAAATAATGTTAAAACTAAATTAGAGAGTACAAAACCTTTTTTATTCCGTCCATTGTTAGTTCGTACACAAAACTTGCGAGCGCTTTGTGCTCGGTCCCTTAAGAAAATTGGTCGATTTAAATGACAAGAGAAAAGAAAGGTTGGTGACTTATGAAACAGCGTTTTACATGTTAAAGTATAACACTATGCAAAACATTAATATCTTTCGTAGAAACGATTTTTCATTTGAAATATTCATTAAAAAGTTAGAAACTTAACATAAATTTGTTTAAAAATTCCATGAAATAAAATAATAATTATTGTTAAACTAGAAAAGTAGGCGCAAGAGTACGTACACTGTTTATAAATGACACATTTCCTTTATGGCAATTTATACCAAACAAGGCACGCAAGGTTAAAAACATAGTTTGAATGTTTAAATAATTATCTTCAAATCTGTCCGTACGTACAGAACATGGTCGTATGACACAAGATCTTATCACGGGATAGAATTTTTTTATACTGTATTTTGACTATAATTAGTTACCACAAAAGTGTCATGTAATATTTGTTTTTAAATAATGGCAAAGTTTAAAAAAGCGTCATTTTAATGGCCATTAATATAACATTAGCGGAAATATGCACAAAGGAGACCGAGGCCGGGTTGAAAGAACGAATATTATGTAAGTTAATTGAATAAAAATCGATTTTTACGTTAGAAGTGGGTTGAGTGTGCGACACGGTATCCTTGGGGATAGAATGTGGAGAATTTATTGGTTTATTGTAAGTTATTTAACGTTATATATTATTACTTATTTAATTGTTTGACGGGAAGCGAAATTTAGTCTTTCAAACTAAACAATATTATCGCATAATATTTTAAAACAATCAAATTAGTCCTATATATAATAGCAATGAGTAAGTAAATTTTAAACAATAAAGTCCAAATAAAAAATATCATCAAAGCAGAATGAGTGTTTTAGACAAAGGACAGAGTGTCGGTTCATTAGTGCGCTGTAATTGGATATTGGGATGTATACTTCATTGCAAGTTTAAGGGCGTCTTAGATCATACGGCTATATATACATTTTTGCTAATTATATTTTTTTATTTTTGCTTTAAACAAAAATTTATGGTCTTCCGAAGCGGCATATAAACACAGCCAAGCTATTAAATAGTTAGCCGTTTAAGTTTTAACCCCCTTAAAATATGATAAAAACTAATGAAATAATAATTGTAAAACACGTGAGGATACTGCTTTATATAAACGCAGGATTGGGGCAATGAAGCTAGTTGAATGAAATGATAAAAATAATGTTATTCACGAGGTTACGCCACAGTCTAAAAACATACATTCAGTGAAGATGTAAACGTATAGGGCAATACAGTATCCAATAACTTAGGAGCCTTTTGATGCCTTACAAATTATTGTAAACATTTAAAATATTTGTCGTTATATTTAGGATAATAATAGTAACTCGTAATAATAATAGTGATTGGATGATAATTCTTAGTAATATTATTTTTTTATTACCTACCAATGTGAGATCTCCACTTTAATTCGTAGCGAGGTATTTGTGTGTATCGACAATATTAAAGTATCATATGCTCTTAGACTGTGGATTCTCACTGATTTGGTTTCATATTCGGTACTGACCGTATGCGGTTAGTGGCACGGTGAGCGGTTTCAAGGGTGACGAGGAACACCGCGTGGGAGCGGGAGGAGTGCTCGTTCATGTCCGTGCGTGCGGCCGCTCTGTGCTTGTTACCAGCCGTCATCACACGCACCATCTCCGCAGCTGACTTGCACACCACTGATGTCATCTCTGGGATGTAGAAGCCGTTCAGCTCCTGCAAAGAGGCCTAGTCTATACAGTGGTAAAGAGAAGTGGCTTTCGGCTTTACTCTTAAAAAACCTTCTTATATAACTTAATAATAAGCTGTGGATTTTTCGTATAATAATATCCTATATACTATTATTTAAAGTTAGTTAGTCAGTTAGTTATAACATTAATTAACATTAATGTTAGTGAGTTATAACGTACCATTAGAGGTAGGTTGATTTTGACAATTAATGATTAAGTTTATAACAAATAATGTAAATAATTATCGATAGTAATTATTTATTTATTTATTTATTTACCCTTTATTGAATATTACAAAAGACGAACTTAATGCCTGTTGGCATTCTCTACTAGCTAACCTTTGTGGATGGTGAGAAATTGCGGTAGGCGTAACAAAAGTAAAATTCAAAATAAAACTAGTACTAAGTGAAATAAAAAAAATATAAAAATATATATATAATATGTAATAATAATAAATAAACTATAATATATATATAAATTATATATATATAGGCAAATTATAAACACATATAATGTCTAATTAAATATACTTACATATAATAAATAGCATATATATCTGAATGAAATGTGTATTAGGAAGATTCTAGGAAGTAGTTGCGAATAAGATTTTTAAACGACCTTTTGGTAGGTGCCCTCCTTATGTTTTCTGAAAACATAAGGAGGGCATAGAAGCTTGAACTCTGAAAGACTTTTGAACAAAATCAGTTTTATTATTTAATTAATGTCGAGTCAGCTTACTTGAGGGCGCTAGCATCGAGAACAATAAATGATTTTTACTTAGTGTCAATAAAATAGATTTATAATAACTGTCACAAAGAGAGTCGTTATTTTTTGTTTAAAATAAGACTATTAACTTAATTATACCACTTTTTTTAATTAATTGTTACTATTTCGTATTAGGATCAGAAATTGCTGCAACTGAATGCCATTCTGTGTGTAATTAAACTATTCATTACATTATAATTCTACATCTCAACACAAACCTTTTATATTTTTAGCTCAAGTACTCAGTTTTATTCTGGATAATGGATGATAATTGTGTCTAGCGACGACAAAAAAGAAGGAATAATTATCTATCGCATCATTAGTGATTCAATGGCGTCATGTTTCATGTTTCATTATTTACTAGTCAATTTATTTCTTAGCATATATTTAAGAAAGCAATAAACACTGCAAAATAATACATCGCCTTGATCTTTACACTTCTAGCTCTTCATGTACTACCACCACCACTCTACCAAGACCTTGTAAACATAAGATTCAAATCGCGCTTCTTGCACGAAACCGCTACCGTAAAATTGGTGTATCGTGGAGTTTTATTAAATTACACAACACTAATGATAGATAGAACGCATATAATCTGATCTCATCCGTACCACACGCTCACAAAATTTAAATTACCCCAAATTCACCATCTTGTAACACGAGTTGCAATTCTAGATTAAATTTATATGTTATCTCATTAGTAACTAGATTAATCTCGCTTTCGTTATTATATGATTGTACAATGCAGAAATGATGTAACAGCAAAAGCGGCTGCATTTGGCAAAATAATAATTCGAAATCTGCATAACACACCACATTTGTGATATTCATAAAAAAAAATACATATAAAAGCATCTCAAAACAACACATTCATAATCGTTGTATCAAAAGAACTCATTCTGTAGCCTTTGACACGTTCAAGCTTTGCTTTGAATGAAAAAAAAAAAAAAAAAAGATTAAAAACGTCAGAAATGAAACATACCGCGCAAATATTTTCACAGCTTTATTAATTGTGAGTACTTGTGTTTTGAACGAGACATCGAATGTGTCAGGCCGTTTTGTGTCTCGTGTGTAGTGCAATAAATGAAAAGCGAAGATTGGTGAGTAATTAATTTTAACTAAATTACGCTTTCGTTAGCACCACACGCGTCGTTTCGCACTCGGGTAAGATAATTGCGACGTCTCGCAAACATACTCGGTCCCGTGTTTGCTCTGCTAGTGTTGAAGTTAATATTTATCTATTTTATAACAAGTTTTGAATAATAATTTAAATATTTTAGAGAATTCATTTAAGAGTTTTATTTTTTATTGTTTTTCAGTAAACGTTTGGATTTATTGGCAATTTATTTTTATCATTGCTAATATTTCTTTTCAATCGTTTTTTGTTATTGCAAAACATTAAACATTTCAATTAGCTAATCGTTTTTATAGACGATCTCTAATTACGAGATCTATGAAGGTCATTATCACTTCTAGAGTGATCATTGAAGGTGAAGCAATACTGACCGGTTCTTCCAAAAAGTTTTGGATAAAAATTTTGTATTAAAACTCATTATAATAAATACTAGCTCTAGGTATAGGCCAATATAATATTAGATAATATCGTTAATACTCGCAGTAAAAGATAATATCTCACTTCACATATATAAAACTCGTACGTCAATAGAAGTAATATATATATAGTATTTATTTAGTTTCATACGAGTCGATTTGCTAGTACATTTTCTCAACACACGAGTAGCGTAATAAATAAAGTACAATGTCACATACAAAAGTAAGGAAAATTATAATATACTTCGTCTATCGTAGCCAGTCCTCGTCTGTCTAATAATGTTTATGAATGACTTCATATTGTTCGTGAATTCACAATACACATCCAAATCTGTATCACTATCGAGTTATATTATTGGATTGTAGCCAAAAAACGAAATACCAATTAGCATGGATAAAGATATAGAAATTTATAAATTTGCACAAGTTATATCTCCTATACTATCGTCACTATCGAAGCGTTATCAATATATTAGCTGCTGATAAGATGAATATGATCAAGAAACAAAGATATGGTATAAATAATAATACTCTCTTGGTATTATAATATAATATTTTATTATTTCTAGTGTGGATTAATTTAATTGAGAGAAACGACGTAAAATTTTACGTTAACGTTATGAATTAAAGTTAAAGAATGATGTCAATAAAAATGTTCTTTTGTTCTTTGCCAAAAAATATGAATTCGTTGGCAAGAATCCAGGTGTGATGTCAAGAATTATGTTAAATTCTCGCTGCTTAATCTTCATGTTGATGAAGGACATGTTTACGTACAGTGGTACTGCGTGTGACAACATTTGTAAATATTAATACAACATTGTGTACTTGTGCGTATGTGTGTACTTGCATGTATTTATGTACTTGTACTTATTATGTATTTTCGAAGGTTTGTGTGGTTAAAAACGATCCTTAGCGAAGGTTACATCACCGCGGTCGACACTGACTATTACTTTACTGTTTGAATTTAACACCTTCTGTGTTTATTTTTAATTTAGCGTCATATTGCTAAATATGTTTTGTCTTCCGTATCGTATTTAAAGCTTCTCATTTAACATAATAGCGCAGTAGAAATATATTAAAGTCTCCGATACAGGTAAAGTTGTTTAAAATGTACGAAACACAAATCCTACAATGACTTGCATACTTGGTTTTTGTAACGTAACAATGGTATCCTACCTGGTGTTTAATAAAATCAATATTGTATGGTCAACTTATGTTACTTCAAACCTCCACCGGTGACGATGTAATGGCCAGTAGGGCTAACAGTAGACAATAAAAAAAAGCTTAAAAAAATGTTCACCTGTCCCCTAATAGTGAGTTTCTTGCAGTCCTTGGCAAGCAGGTCGCGGATGTCCTCAAGGTAGAGCTCTACGTAGGAGCAGGACACGAGGTGTGTGATGTCAGGGGAGGCGGTGTTCTCGATGTGAGCCCAGATGTGTCGGAAGGCCCGAGGGATGATACCCTCGTGATCCACTGTACCCTCCATTGTATGTGTCTTTCCTGTACCGGTCTGTCCGTACGCGAAAACGCACCCATTAAATCCATCCAGCACTGAGGCAACCAGCGGTCGTACCTGAACAGATTGTCAATTTTGTTTTAATTAACATAATAGGTCAAATATTTGTTACTTCGAAAGATAATCATTGTTCGATATTGTATGTATGATGTATTAGATCGGGTAAAAATATATTGTTACAACATTTATAAAAGTAGGTTAAATGAGTTCTGCGGTTAGCAATTATACATAAGCGGGGCAAGGCTGAGGAAACGTTAGTTTCAGAAGTCATCACGAGCACCGGACACCGAGCGTCGGTCAGATAGGCAATGTTTACAGTAGTGGACGATTTCAAGAGCGGCCATTTGTAAACACATCAGATACACAAATACAAACATTTAGTTTTTTACGTCTTTAGATTAAATAAACTTCTATTACACGATTTCTTTATACGTATGGCTATAAAATGTTGTATCAAAATCGTAATCATAGAATTAGGTTCTCCTTTTCAATACTATAACATATGTTTTTGCATCTTTAACGTATTCTTAAAACCTTTTTTGGTTGGTTGATACATTTGATGAAAGTTTCACCTTACCTATTTCAGGACAACCTACCAACATTACTATTATAAGTACACAACAATACACTTGTTGTCAATATATATAGTAATATATATCTAGATATATTTTTAATTTATCGATAACGAAAAGAACGTAGAGAGATTCGGTACTCCTAATTCAATGTCATGTTTTTACCTTCAAAGTATATTATAATTTTGAACATAAATATAGACCGAATGTACTGAAGCGTGATAGACTATTGTTGGTATGAATTTTGGTGATTGTGTAAACTGACTTTATTATAAAGGTATGTATGAGTATTCAGGCGGCCTTGGATGGAACGGTCGACGTGTGTAAGTAAATTCACGCGGACCCTGGAAGCAAAGTGTGTCTGTGTGCTTGTGTGTGCGTGCGTGCGTGTGCACGTGTGTGTGTGTGTGTGTGTGTGTGTGTGCGCGCAAGTAAACCCTGGACCCTGAATCAAAGGCTCCAACAATGAACAGTTTAGTAAACAAAAGGCAATTAAATGTAACAAAGCAATATTTTCCTTAAACATAGTGTTTTGTATAAACAATACTTATGATTCATTGCATTTTATTGACTTGAATGGTTGGTGAAATGGTTCCTGATTTCAAACCATAATACATAGTAACAAATGATAGAAGACCTATTTATTTTAAAATTAATGTATAATACCAAATTTTATTTAGCAATGCAAATATTTTATTATTAAATAAAAAAAAACAATGAAACCCACAAAAGGTAATGATGAAGTGTATATATCTCACATTCGACGATGAAGGTCGATATCTGAAAGCCTTCGCCCACCCTCGTGAGTCAGTATGAAAAACGGAACCTTCGACCAACATTGAAAAAAACACATTGTCAAGGCCCGCCATTGAAATGAGTTTGACGTTTTTTATAAATTATGTTTAGCGTGGGATGCAAGTTAGTAAGCGACACATTTTTTTTATTATGCCCCGACTACCTAAATAATATTTAGATGCAAATCTAAAAAAGGCTATTGATGATCGAATAGTGTACCAAAAATAATATAGGTACAAATCGCAATATATTTTAATATTACCAGAAACGTAACAATAAAACCGGAAAAAATTATGAATTATTTTTGGTATATTATAATAATAAAATAACGTGAGAATCAATTATTTCCTCCTTGGTATGAATATTTATTAGCTTAAAATAAATATTCATGACTCAATATATCATGTGCCAATATTTCTTGGCCGATTTTCAGATTTAGGTTTAGGATATGAAATAGAAGAAATAAATGGAACAGAAAATCTTTTATTTTTCCACTTACCATTACTTTACGTTTCGCTTAATTAATAATTATTATGGTTTAAGCGATTCTCGATTATACTGATATCATAATTAAATAATAACAATTTCTCATAATAAGTTATATACTATAATAGCAAAGTTAACTCGAGGTACAACTATTACCTATTACGGGCTGTACCAAATAAGTATCCTTTGAAAATGTCACTAATTATCACTTTACATATATCGCCCGCATAGGTTTCCTATGACCCTTTTTTTAAACAAATAAAAAAAGTACGCGTTGTATCAATAGCTAGCACTTATTCGCTACTTTACTTCGCTTTTTCGTCTACTTCAACCAATTTTGGTTTAAATAAAGATATCATTATCATCAAAATAATACATATATAGTTTTATTTTAATTATATCTAAAACCAATTTTTATATTTACTTTACTAAATTAATGAATTTGCAGTCATGAATAGTAACACATGTTGACTTCAATACCAAATGTTAATATGAATTGTCGCGTAGTTTTTCGTTTCGCCCGTTTTTTAAACTATTGTTTTGAATTGCAACTTTTTTCAATATATTTAATGTAACGGGGTGAAATTTGAGACAGGGACAGGAAGGAAAGAGGTCTTTGTTTGGACTTTCAGGTCCATACTATAACGCAACTTTAATAGCTACTTTATAGCAATTTGTGAAGGATTCGTACGTACTTACTTTGTTGATCAGAATTATTCCCACAACTAGATAGACGCTAGAAAAGTGTCTATTTATTTGTTAGTCATATTTATTATTTATAAATATTTTAGAACCTTACCATCTCATCATATATGGTCTGTGTGTCCGCGCTGCAGTCGTAAGCGGCATCGTATGTGAACAGCTTATCCTCCCCCTTGGGGTTGTAGACTTGGACAGCACCACGCTCCGCCCACACCTTCACCACCTAACGCACACACAAACATTATACACACATAGACACATCTATATACCGAGGCACAAAGCTTTTATTACGACTATTAGTGTTAATTACTTCACCAGATTCAACGGTTAATGTTAGATAGGTTTTTCTTTCCTTACACAACTACGATTTCTTTTTAAATCTTTGTTATGTTAGTTATTTTAACCTAACAATTAGTAATACATTATTGATAGTAAAAGCCGGGTCACGTAACGTTTATCGTACACGTTCTTAACCATTACCAATGGTTAAAACTTCAAGTTTACACAAAGTAAGATTAGGTACATCATATAAATTTATATATCAAAATTTGACGTAACTTGTACGTAAATTGTACGCAATTTGTATATACAAATTTTGATGCCAATTTACGTTATTACGACATTTGTTTTGCCTTACGTAACACCAACTAAAATACTTTGTCATTTTTATGTTTTTAGTCGATTCTCTATTGTATAATAGAAACGGTGGTTTATAATGATTATGATTTATGAGTAGTCTACGTTTATAACATATTTATTATTATTTTTTTCATTATACATTCATCTTAGTCTTAGTAATGTTTACAATGTTAGTATAATAATCAGTTCAAGGTTGCCATTTTAGTTTTGTTTTCATGTATTTAGGGATTTTCTTTCATTGACGTGTCTTAAAAGTGGGGGGACTTTCGAAAAATAACACGAAATACCAATAACAGGTGTTAGGGGGAAAACACAAATTTAATTATAAACAATAGAAACAGAAAAAATCAGCAAACATATTGAATCAGATGTGAATTGGATTTTTGGAATTACAATTTTTAAGAATATAAATATTCTTAAAAATTGTAAAACACTTGTATTGAAAAAAATTAACGTGATTTTGCGTAGAGAGTAAAACACTACCATATATGACCAAGAAAGAATGAAAGATTAAAAGGGTTAATTATAGCAAGAAAAATATATAACACGATTAATGGACAATCTCTTAGGTTCTTATTTTTAGTGTTTTTAATAAAAAAATATGCATTATGAGGTCTTTTATTTTTTTATAAAATGATAATTAACCAGCCAGCAACGCGCCAGTCATTCATCCACCGGCTATGAACCGAGCAACTTACGCGTGCAAATATAAACTAAATCGATTACACGCGTGATCGATATCGTCAGTGAACTGTGAATAGGCTTAGCATGTGTTTATTTATTATGAAAAATTACCAAACATTACCATAACCATATAAATAATTACAATTGATACACTATACTTATATTATTTACAATTATTGCTATTAATTAAACCGCCACCATATGATCAAATATAATTTATTTGCTAATAAATTTTCCCTCGTGTTATTTGATTCAAGCTAAACCAACTTCTTCACACCTGTACAGGAGCGGTGTTTTTCTTACTATCCGATCCCTTCGTGGACAGACGCTCGTACCACTTCTGTTCGGGACGGTTCTTCCTGACCTAGATAGCATTGAGAAATATAAAAACGGTTCGGGGAATTTTATTGTTACAGCCGTTTTTCTTTGTATATGTTTGTTATCACTGAGATTACTAAAACTTTATGTGCTGGGACGGCAGTTGTATACCAAAATCTTCTTTATGAAGAGAATATGTTCTAAAGTTGTAAATTCTCTTCTCCAATATATTGCTCATTAAATATTACCTTTTGTGAAACAGTTGTCACAATAAAGAAATACCCAGCTAAGTTTGTTATGTGGTTTTTCTCAGACCAGGAACTGCGATAAACCGCGTTTGGAACCTTCGTAGCCTTAATTATAAATTGGAGTGTCTTTACAGAAGGGCTTATTGCAACAAGTATAGTACCATAATAAGCTCTCTTGTCGATTGACATATGACGTACACAGGTGATCACAGGTATTGATTCAAATTAGAAAAGATATAAATAAAAAAAGTTACAATGTACAACCCACAGGAGCTAAACAACAACTAACTCGTCCTTCAGCTACCGTTATTCCCATAATATCCATATCACGATAAAAAAAGCATAAACTTAACGACATACATCGCACGAGCCGCGTATACTCGTGTGTTATGCAAACAGTGATTAATGTTAAAATAAACATAAAAAACGGCGCCACAACAAGATAAAGTCAAACAGGAAGCAATACAAGAACAAAATAAATAATTCATCACAACACTTGAAATGTGCAACGCGTGTACAACCGCACGCTTAAAACACATTTTAACATTTCCTAATGAGATAATTACATGAAAATAAACATTCTCATTTTGAACTTAATAATAATATTAATTATCATAGTTAATAACTGTCAAAGACATGAACTTATTTCAATTCCGTACTATGCAGTCTTTATAACATGATCTCGTAGTTCAGTCATAAGATAAGAATAAACATAAATTACTCACACTATTATTTTAATCTAAATAGGAACGAACTCAAAACCATTTAGGATTAGATTATATAGAAGAGAAACGTGATATAGAAGATAAAAAGCGATTTAGACATTGTCGAATTGTTTTTATATATCAATTTATTAAGCTATATACTAATAAAATTTCAAGTATACACCGCTTACTACCAATAACGTCAATTGAAAACATCAAGTAGTAAAAAATGTTTCTTCAGTATCCCTTTATAAATCCATCTAACAGATGATCGTAACAGACGCATTACAATAAGTGCAGGTTAAACTAATTGAGAGGGTCGTTCACCCGATATTTCAGTCGACACGAGATGTCTCTGAAATTTTTTTTGGAGTCATTCATTTTTACAAATTACTTGTAATAAATCTGGATAATTTTTCGTACTGATAAATTCGAATTTTAGTGTACAATGTCGTATCGGACTTTTAAAAATTTGGTCAGATTCAATAAAAGGTAAGCAATGCTCTAATGGCTTTTAGAGCAGCAATGAGTCACTTCACTTGGAGACTCCGATTGCGAAATATATAAGATTGCGCCAGCGCACGTGGTGCTCCAGCCTCAAGTTATAGCAGAGAAATCACAAGATCGCGTTTTGTTTAAACTAAAAAACAATAACAAAAACATTTAACCGTTTTTCTTTCATAAAATCCGTCACAATTTCTATTGATTAACACCATAAAACGAAATATCTAACTAACCCTTTGAAAAACATTTGGTACGTCCCGGTGATCTATGCCTAAATAAGGGGAAGCCGTGTATGGACAATACGCACACATACTTGCAGCAGGTCAAGAACAGCGCTGTACCTTCGGACGGAGACGAAAAATTATTTCGAAATAATTAGACCAGGTACTAGATAGAGTACACTAAATCTAACATCTGTATAAAAATATTATTTTATTTATAGTTACATATACATGTATATTATTAAAGTTAAATAAACATCTAGTTGAAGATCGCATGTCGGTAAATAGAGTCTTAAATAATAAAAAAAACCATCCGTCTCAGCGACACGTAGCCCGTTTAATCACAATCAAAATAACAATTTACTTTTTGTTGGTATAACTGTAACATGTAACAAAAATGACAACAAACGCCATTCCGGTTATCGTATAATTTTTTTTTTTAATAAAAAAATGCACAAATTTAATTAATTTTAAAATAATTTCACATTGATTTCGTCTTTCTGTTAACATGATACTTCAAAATAATCGAAATGTGACGTTTACACAAAAAATACTAAAATATTAAAATCAATTAAAATTGTTTTTGGTTTAGTAATACTTTAATTATTTATTCGACTAATACATTATACTAATACTAAAGACATATAGAATTCAGTGAAAACATTAATTACAATATATCTAATTAATTAAATACCTCATTAATACTTAAAAGGAAAAACTACAAATAGCATTTGACCTACAGGGCATGGAGTAACTTAGAGGTAAATTAATTTGTAAATTAAGTAAATACATATGTATACATCTTGATAAAAATACACATTAAAAATATAAATATTGCATAAAATTTTTTGGTGTTTACATTTTTATATTTTATGGAAATATATGTAGTATATTTTCAATCTTTGCAAAAAAAATATATATATATTTATTAGTAATGTATTGAAAAAATTTACCAGATACCTTTATTACCATTACAGTAAAAACCTTATTTTTCAATAACTATAAATTAATTTCATTTATTTTGACTCATTAAGAATTTTATGTTGGATGTTTTATTTTAAACCTGAGTTTTCCAAATACTCGTACCTAACAAACCGTTGTATATATTTAAAAAAATACTTAATAAAATATTAGGCAAATATTTAATAAGAATTCATATTAAAAGAGTTTGTTAATCCCATATATTTATAAAGACTCATAACTCATACTGCAGGCGCAAACGTTGATAAGTTTTTAGTGTTCGCGATTCATGAACTTCCCACTCGCGTGAATCACAACCTTTCTTGAAACACCAATTACAAACTACATTAACAATAATAATATATACAACTGCTTTAAAATTAAAACAGCTATTTAAATCGTTAAAAACAATTTATTGAATTACAGTTCATACGAAATAATCGCATAATATTTATTGTATTACCTACTTACGAAATGATTTACGATAATAGATATGAACTTTTTAACATTTGCTATGTTCAATAAAATATAAATATGAAATCTTGTTTGTCATCTAACAATTCGTAGAATGGGATCGACGCACCAAAACTGCGCAGCCCTGGATCTCGGTGTCAACAAAGCAACCAAGTCTTACCTCGTCATGGCCCTCGCTTTTCTCCTTTGCTGAAAGCGGTCGACATCGCACCACAACCTTAACACACTCATTAAGAGCCGTCCGTGGTCGTGCCGACTTCTCCATCTTCGATCACCCCTTGGGTGACGTAAATAAAAACCGAAGTCACCGATATCGATCCATTCGGGGTGAACCTAACGTCGGCTTAACCTGTTTAAATCGATACTAGTAAATTTACGCCACTAACACTTCACGTTTAATATTTAAAATCTAATTAGATTTTTTTCTCACGATTAAATATATTTTATAGGCGGTACAAAATAAATAAAAATCGTAAATTTAAACTCGTTGATTCACATACAACCGCCACCAGCAGACATTACTTTACAACTGACATTTTGCGACTCTTATTTCTTAAACAATCTTGACGTTTATTTCGATGTGATAGTTGTACAAAATCCATACACATTTTATTTGTGAATTTTCAAATTTAAGATCCTTAACTATGTTTAGGAGTACTATATTCAATATATAATCTTATAAAGCATTAAAAATAAAATCTACGAATCAATAAAATTAATAGCATATTGTTGCCACTGTTGGTTTGTAAATGACAAGACAAATGTGACAGTATAAATTGTTTTATATATTTTGACTTGAGGATTGAAATGTCATTTTAAAATTGTTTATTCTAATTCATATTTTATTCTATAATCAATATACATATTTAGAATTGAGAAGTGTTAACAACTAATAATTAATAAAAACTGTTAACTGTGAAATAAAATTGCCATTATTTATTAAGTGTCAGTTATTAATATTTTTATAGTGAAATCAAAAAGATAATTACCACTTCAACTATTCATATATAACTATGAATGTATAATATTGAGGACTTATTAATTGCAGCACTAAAAAGTTATTTCTAACATGACAGCCAATTTAAGTATAAACCTTAAAAGAGCAAGCAAAATTTATTATGAAGGGGTAAGTCAATAATAGCAAAATAATATTAACCTCGTCCCACATCTTATTAATATTGTTTTTTAGGAAACCGTCGCTGGGGTGGTGGTTGTGGACACATCTTGCGAATTACGGCATGAGGGACTCGCCCTTACAATGGAAGGCTGTGTCAATTTGCAACTCAGCAGCAAGAATGTTGGCATCTTTGAAGCTTTTTCTAATAATATTAAGGTACAGGTAGATACGAAAAGGGATTGTAAGAAGAATCCAGTGCTGTTCACATAATTAAATATTGATAATTATTTTAGTAAGTTACTGTCATTCTAATTAGTTAATCCTTGATTTCAGCCTATAACATTAATTAACACAACAATAGAATTGGTAAATGCTGGCAAGATTCCTGTTGGTGTAACAGAAATACCATTTGAAATGCCTCTTGTGTCTAGACAGAATTCAATAGCACCTGGGCTACTTGAGACCTACCATGGAGTGTTTGTTAATATAATATATACTCTCAAATGTGGAATGAAGAGGTCATTTTTGAATAAGCAACTAAATGCCAGCTGTCAGTTTTTCGTTCAGCATAGACAAGTAAGTTAATGTCTTCGTAATTATATTGGCTTTGTGCATAACTAATAATTATTCTTAAATAGTGCAGATAATTTAACTAAAAATGAATTATTGCTGTTATCTTTGTAAAAAATGGACATATTTTCAGATGGATTTCCTAAAAAGTTTTATTAAAATTATCTTGAATATATTAAACATTCTTAAAAATGGTAATCAATTACAATCCATATTGGTAACTTTTGGCAGGATTTTTTTAACTTACATCCTCCGTTTACACAATTTTTCCAACTTTATATAGCATATATGTTTAGTAGTTTGTGGGAAAAAATATCAAACAATCATCCTTCTTTTCAAATGTTAACTTTTTAATATAATGTTATTATTAATTTAAATATCATTTCAATGTTTGTCAGCAAGAGCGTCCAGTGCCTAAGCCGGTGCGCTGTGAAATCACACCTGCTACGGTGCGGGGCGCTGGGGGGGCGGCAGGGGGAGGGAGGGGCATGCCACACTTCCAGCTCTACGCAGAGATAGATTCAACTGTGTGCGCTCTCGACAGACCTATTACAGGCAAGGTGGGGTGGCATGGTTGAATGAAAATGGGATGCTTTGGGCCCTTGGGAAATGATTTTGAAATGTTAAAAGGATTCTAATGAAATTTAATAAATAATATAATATTCCAGATACGTGTAGATGAGTGCTCGGTTGCCATAAAGTCGGTGGAGTTGCAGCTGGTGCGTGTCGAGACGTGTGGCCTCGCTGAAGGCTTCTCTAAAGATGGTAATTTAAATTATGTCTTATATACATATATCTCATGGGCTATGTGATTAAACCCGTAACAGGCTAGTAAGTTAAAACTTTTCTAATTTACGACACAGGTCAGCTAGGTTTCTCAAAGATTAACCAATAACTCACAATTCATAAAAAACCTACTTTTCCAAGTTTTCTAAGATTTTGAAGTGTAAACACATTTAAATGGAACTATTTTATCGATTTAATTTCCAATAAATTTTATCATCATCATCATCGCCAAATAGTAATATCTAATATGCTACTGTGTTTCAGCAACGGAGGTGCAGAACGTGCAAGTGGTGTGCGGTGAGGTGCGTCGCGGTGCCGCGGTGCCGCTGCACGCGGTGCTGCCACGCCTCTTCGCCTGCCCCACCACCGCTACGCATGCTTTCAAGATAGGTACGCTGCACCTGCAGGTGCAAGCTTCCAGCTATTCACCGGTTATGCTTGACATATCTTTAATTCATAGCATTATCTTTTAATATAACATGTGTGAAACCGCAGGCTAAAGCTAGTTAGGCTGTGCAGCTCCATAACCCTAAACATAGCCCAGTGCAATATTTATCATTATTTATATCCTTTCAGAGTTTGAGTTGAACATTGCAGTCATATTTGAGGATGACTACTTGGTTACGGAAAACTTCCCGATACTTTTGGTGAGAAGTAGATAGTAGAATAAAAAGTAAGTTATTTTCTATAAAAATATGTTATTTACACATAATATTAATTAATAAAAATACATAATATGTAATTTATTTGTATTCATTTTATTCTCTACACTATTTAATATTAATATTAAGTTGAGTTGTACAAGTATGTCACAAAATAACCGCTTAAGAATAATATATTAAAATAAAATTTATTTATTAGGACAAAATATAGGTTGAGTTCTGACTTCTAAGTTAAGTTAATTAATAAATAAAGTCTAAATACTTTTTATTGAAACCTAAAAACATTTGTTAAATAAAATTTTATACAAACTGATTAAGATAAAAAAAGACATGTTCATCACAATGAAAAATAATACAAAATATTCACAGTTAAACGACTTACTGATTGGTAAGATGTTCAAAATGATATTTTTAATACAATAACAATCTTTTCAAAATATAAATATTTGATTTTGACTATGTACACACACTGTAATGTTAATATATATATTTTTGTTAGAAGTGAGTTATGTATTTGTGCTTAATAGAATTCCAACATTTATATGAAGAAAGTTAGTTCAGTTCATTCATACTCCAAATTCTTTCTCATCTGAGATAAAAGTATAAGTACAGTTAACCTTCTTGGTTTCCAAGATTTCCAAAACTCAACAACAAATCTAGAAATCAAGTAATGCAGGTCAGCGTTATCTACATATGTATAAAATTGATGTGTCTGTTTGAAATTCCAAAATAACAGCTTTTTACTAAATTCATATGAATTCTCTGCCTGTCTGTGTATTTGTTTTAACAGGATTTTCACTGGCGGATAGCTGATAACTCCTTAGGCTACTTTTTAAAAAACAACAAAACATTCCGCGCATATGCATTCGATTGCATCGAACATGACTTTGGTTACATAATAATGCCACATATTGAGGTCATTATTCTGTATCAGTAACATTTAACGTAACTTGCCTAATAATAGACATCAGAGAGTTTAAAGAATTTGTAAGAGATCATCTTTGGTTTCAGTTGATAGGCTTCCTCAAGGCTCAATAGTAGATCCATTTTTCTTCCATATTTTTAAAAACGAATCTTATTTTATTTGTAGAAGTAGTTTTAAAAGCATTGAATGCTAATGCTGTAATCGATTAGTGTGAGCATATTTTATTTCAGAATAATAAATCATATAATTTTGGAATTCAAATGTAAAAATACAAAGCAATGTAATGAGAAAACGAGTTTCACATGAAGGATTTGAAAATGAAGAGATTATTAAAATTCCCATAGCATACTTAAAATGACTATAGATTCAATATTCTTGAAAATGTAAATCCCTTTACTTTTTACCCCTCCTGATATGCTCTATAGAAATGAAGACCTATCTCATACATAACCTACAACAGTCTTAAAAACAGTCCGCATTTTATTAAATTCATTAGCTTTCCGATCTAGAATACGGTTAACTTTCTTCACCTCGATTATTATAATAATTATTATTATTGGTATTGCACATAGTAATTTTTATCGTATTAATCGATGTCACAATCGCTATAATACAATACTCTTATCATTTTGATTATGCTCTGAGCATGCAATATTCTATCTTAGGTCGGGTTCAAGGATATTTTCTCTACGCAGGGGTAACCCAGCGACAGAGTTGCGCGCTCAGGTATGTACATCGTCGGGAGCGGATATGGGGGCAGGGGCGTCGGGGATGAGGACAGGGGCGTCAGGGATGAGAACAGGGGCGTCGGGAATTGGGATAGAGTCGTCGGGGATTGGGCCGGGGGTGGCGGGGATAGGAACAGGGGCGTCGGGGTTGGGTACAGGTTCGTTGGCAGTGGGAACTCGCACGTTAACGTCGGAGACTGGTGCATCTTCGATAACGGGTCCCGCCTCGCCGTCGAGTGCGAGACCAGGTACATCTGCCATAGCGGGACCCAAAGCGTCCTCGAAAGCGAGGCCGGGCGGGTCTTCAATGAGGGCATCGGGGCTCACTTCATTGTCTGTGTCGGATTCGTCTTCCGAGGCTAGCACGGGGGCTGGACGTCGCGCGAGGTGAGGATGCACGAGCGTGCTAAGGGCTTGTCGAGCGGCACGTAGCTCGGCGGAGAGCGCACGTGCGGCTGCGCCGGGCGCCGGAGGGGGCGGAGTGCCGTCGGGAGGCGGGGGGGATCCACGCGGAGACGCGTCGCCGTCGCAGCGCGGTTGCACGTAGTTACGACACAAACCGTAGAACTGCAGCGGTCGCAGGGTACGGCGGCGAGCGTCGAAACGCCAACCCACGTGGGCCATACACGACGCGCACAGCACAATGGTCCAGGCGTAGCCCGGGAACCACGAAAACTCCGTCGATGGCCCTCCACTGGGTGCCGTGTTGGAGGCCCGAGACACGGTCACTATGTCGTGCATGTACCCGCCCAAATTAGTGTAGTTGGAGTGCACGCCTTCGCTGGACATGGCTAGGATGTGTTCGCGCCGCGCGATAACGGCGGCACATGACGCGCAACACAACACGCTTTTCTGTGGAATGAGAACGGGACAATAACAGAAACGATTTTGTTAAACCGTATACCTGACTGCTAAGACTACGCACTCGAGTGATGAGGCGCACTTCCATGTGCAGACGCAACAGAGCGTCGTCCACCACGAACAGGGCCAGGCGATCGCGTGCCGACAGCGCCAGGTTGGACGCCGTCCAGAACGACAGAGACACCGCCTCCTCCGGTAGATTATCTATATAATTGACATAACAGTGTTCAGTTTACATCGAACATTAAGGACGAAAATATATTTATGTAATCTTTCATACGCACCCATCGACATAGTCTTGAAGTAATCTTGGATAATCTGTCGCATTCGACGGTAATCGAAGATGTCATACACAAAGGGCGGCCAAGGTGTCACGGCCGCATCCATGCAGCGCAGCCGGTCACTCATCCTGCGCACAGAGCACTTGAGTACAGGTGGAAGGTCGAGGAAGGGTGTGTGGGAGATGTGTTGAAACGCACCTGTTGCGCCGCAGCGCATCAAGGCTGGCGAGACGCGCGTGGCGCAGCGGCTCTCCCAGACGTACTTCGGGCAGCACTCGTACTTCCATCACACGCATCCTGAACACACGAGTGATGTACCACCCCATGTTGATTCAAGTATAGGACAAAAGAGTTCAGTTAGTTACCTGGAGTACAGGTGTATAGGCAGCGAGTGCTTGGTCATGTGCATGCAGCGGAACCGATGGGTGGCGCGAGCCTTGAACGATAGCGTGCGCGGTGGCTCCTCGCCGGCGTCTCCCCCCACACCCGCGCCGGCATCCACTTCGAACACCTCGCACAGTACCCCGTACCCCGACACCAGTGTGCCGGTCTCGCTACAACATTAACCAATTAGAATAATGTCAATATGTGTAGTAAAAGCTTAATGGAAGTATAGATGTATCATTTGATGATTTTAAAGGAGATTTTTAAAGTTATTTTCATTATTTAAAAAAATTAGGAGGGGTGAAAACTATGTAATTAAGTGTGGCAAAAAAATCAGATGTGTGAATGATGACATGAGAGGAGAAAGAATATATAATATATATCGTTCATCCCCCACCCAGAGGGGGGGGAGAATGATCATATGTAGTTTAGTAAGACTGACTCAGGACACAGCAGCCCAAACAGTTTATCGTCCTTGATGGCACGCGTGATGACGGCAGCATCGTGCGGGTGGGTCAGCAACATGGGCACGGTCTCCCCTGGGAACACAGCCCCGTGGTGTGCCGCGGTGGGCACGCGGCCGCGCCACCCCGCCTCCAGCACCGACCGCCCGCCCACGGCTACCAGGCCATTGCCCATGTACTGGCAAATAGTAGGAACTAGTTAGTTAGTTAGTTGTCTCATATCATTTTAATAATTTAAATAGTTTCGTCTCTATAATGCACATTTTTGTTTCAATCTTTATATTAAATAGCCCCATTGCTAACTTCATATTTAAAATTATGACATTAAATTTAGAATATGTTAATTATATTACATAATTATTCTTTTATTAAGATTTGTAAATTTGAACAAATTTAAATATTCCTATATTTAAATTTATTCAAAGCATCTTAAAAAAAATTTGGTTGCTTACTGAGGAGAACATACTAAGTTTATTAAAAAGGAACTAGCAGAATAGGAATACAGCATTATATAAAATAACTAAAGAGCCTCCTAGAGCCAACAGTACTAGGTTTTTATTATCAACTTTATACTGTAAATTGTACCAGCCTGAGTGACTGATGAGAATAGTGGACTTTACAACTTCATCAATTTGCAGTGACCGCGGAAGAAATTACAATCTAAGATGTTCCATACCCTTTGCTTACTTTACTAATATAAATATTATTAATTATTTAATAAGTATAACATGTTTATAAATAATCTAATATGTACATACAATTATCTATATTTATAGTAAGAGATATTTACACATTTGAAAACTAACTGAAAACAAATAATACCACTAGAGTACTGTTTCTACTGTTACCACAAATTTCCAGCTAAAGAAAATTTTTCTGCTGTCAAAATGATTATATATTATAAAAGACAAAGTTTTTGTGAACACTATATCTCAAATAAAATTGTTTTTACAGAAAAGTTTGAATCAATTCAATCTCGACCATAGTTCTCAAATGCGACTACAATTTTATTTTTTAATTCCAGACAAATGTAATAATCTTCATTGTTACCAAAGAAAATATTACAAAGGAACTTTTCATATCTTGATTTTTTGGTTACTATAAAAATGAAGAAAATGATCTCTTTCTGTATGGATCTTTCTTAATCACTTGACATATTTACCAAATTTTAGTCTTACTATATGAAAAATAAAAGGAAGTGCTAATTATTTTTACTACTGTTTCTATTATAAAATAAAATCTCCCTTTTTCGTACCTAAGATGGTTAATAAATTAGTTATATATTGTAGTTTCAGATAAAGATAAATATTTCATATCATAATATACGAAGTACTAACCGAATGCGAAGCTGCAAGTGATATATCAAACTGTTCTTCGTCTGACTCGCCACCGTTATACTCTTCATCCCCATCAGACATCACTATAAAATTTAACATTATATATTAGTATGTTCCAGAAGATAAAAACAGAAATGTTTTTTTTTGTAAAACAAATAATTTATTATGGTCATTTATATTTTTGTTTACTAACCATTGTCTTCCATAATACGTCTTAACAGTTCCCTTAACAGCGAAATTTTGGAAATTTTTTAAGCAACTCGTTAACTTTAAAAATATTTCTAATTTAATGCATTTAAATGTTTATTATGTATGTAGAATGTAAATATAGAGTACTTTTCTAAATTCTATATTTGACGTTTGTATGACGTAAAATTATAAGTACATATTGGAATATGACATTTGACAACTTAATCTCGATTTTAGTTTAGAAATTTATAAATTAATATCTATATTTTATCTCAATCAATAGAAGATAATAATTTAAGTTTTTATTTATTGAAAATAACTTACCTTAAAATGTAAATATCAAATATTATTTGGTTTTATTTAACAATATTCTTAAAACGTCTAAGTTGAGTTTACCAATGGCGGTTTCGTCATTCCGTATTATTTTATCCGAAACTTTATATATCTGTGCTATATAGACTGTGGCTGTGCGTATTATTGAACTAGGTTTCGACTTACGTCTCGTGAACGCACATCTTGTGAATGGAAAGTGAGACTGATTAATTATAAATATCAAATCGCGATTAAGATATGTGAATAAATATTGTGTTAATTGAAATACAAAAATGTGTCGCAAATATTTGTGGTGTTACGTTTTTATATTGACTCTACTAGATATCTCGCTCAACACTAAGCTGACAGCCCAGGGTGAGAGCCATGGTAAAATCGATTTCCTTGAATAAGAATATATTATGTTTATTTTTAATACTTGTAGTATTTTCACATTCAGAATAGTTAGACATTTGAAGAACACAAATTTTTGGCATGATACTCCGCAAGCGTAAGCAAAGTGCGCTGTTTTAGGATCGCGCCGGACGATTTTGTATTTTTTTCCTTTCGTCTGTGTAGTTAAATATATCAGCCCATGAAATGATTGAATTTAGTCTTTACATATGCATTGCTCAATGTGGTGCATGTGCATACCAAATGCATAGGTACGGGCGTGCGTGAGGACGGTGCGCGCCGCTGGCCGCCCGCTCCGTCGAGACGCACCGCGCAATTTTAACGATTGAATCAATTATTGCAATCCTGTTATGTCATACCACGTAAAAAAATGTCTAAAAATAGAAAAAAGATAATTTTAGAAAGAAATGAATACTTAAAAATCGATAATTTTTACAATATGTGGGTATATACATATTATAGTTTTACAATAGTTTTATTTAACTTTAATAGATAAATTTTTCAATAAGTGTATACTACTTATCTATATCTATTATCTATTTTTTCTAGGTGTTTCAATTCATGACTCCCTTGTAGAAGGAATCACATTTCAGGTAATGTATAACTAGTTTATTTAAATTATTTTTTTACTCTAATTTGTATAAAATAGAGGAAAATATGCTTGAATATGCAATGAATATGCTAAAAATACATTTTTGTCATTATAAGGAAAATGTTTTTTTTCTTCTGTGTTGCAATTTTAAAGAACTTTTCACAAAGAATGCTTTGCTTGAATTTCTGTTATGACTGATAATGTACAAGTTTATTTTACAAACAAATTTTTAAATATAAAACAATAATACTTTTCTATGTCTATGGTAGTTCTTCTATATATTGATAAAATAAATTAATTAATGTAACATACCATTACTAGCAGTCAATCTAGTTGCAATGTATTAAAGCTATAACCTACTATTATGGTTTTCATACATTGTATATTTTTGTATGTTAATTTGCTATTAAATTAATATGTGAATGCTTTGTACGGAGTTGAAATCCATTATTAAAGAATAGAAAAATGGATACAAAGAGACAATAGACATGACTTAAAGACTAATATTTTATGTATTTTTATATTATTTTCTTAGAAATATATTACCAAGAATGCTTCTGTAACAGTTGCCTTCAAATGTTCTCAGAACTATCAAAATTCTTTGATTATTTTTTTAAAAATAAAAGTAATGTTTACAAGATCTGGATAGTTCACTTCAGCTCCTATGCCGTCCATTGATGAACAATTTAAAACATTAAGAAGCATATTATCAGGCCTTTGTTAACTGACAAATGGAGAACTTGGAAGTCAATACGAGTATTGCTGGTAGGAATGGGACAAAGAGACCGGGGTGGATATAGAGTCGGTGTCAGCGGAGGCGGTTGAGGGTGTGTCGGTGTCGCCAGGGGCCCTAGTGTTCGGGCGCTCGCGACTGGCGGTGCCTCACGCTCGAGTTGTAACTCTCACCAACACAGCCAACACCACGCTGCACCTGGCTTCCGTGGCCGGCACCACGCCCGACTTCCACGCCTCCTTTTTCGAATCTAAGGTACGTATGACGGGGGGGAACCTCGAGGTGTTTGAATGGAAAATCCAAAATTAAAGGCAAATAAATTTTAATTTATTGTAATGGCATAATGATGTAACAAACTCTTTTCTGAAGTCAGAAAATATCGAGTGAACAAACACAGTTTTTATTTGTTATCAACATATTCTTACAATATTGTGTGATCTATTAGTCAAAATTTCAGAAAGATCGTTTCTTTTAATTTAAGATTTCGATCCAGAAATGTTTTTTTTTTATTTTAGCATTTCCGGGCGGATCCCTTTATGCTTTTCGTCATTAAATCGACATAGTAAGTTACTTTTTACACTTTTATTATATTGACTGTTAAGTTGATATAATTTTGCCTTTACTTTTCGATTTAGCAAATATTTTTTTATCTGTTTGTCAAGTTGTGTTTTTTTTTAATGATGTATAAATTCAAAAGTATGCATACGTTTAAAATTATAGAGAACACAAATCTTTATTTGCAGATGTCATGTCAAAGTAGATAGGTAAGTTGTTTATCAATGATAAATTACCCAACTCGATTTATAGGATTTATTTTTTTATATAAATTGTACTGTGCCTATATTGGTGTAGGAACCAAAGACATGACAAGGCATACCATTGTGACCGAATGCCATATAAACTTATTTTTTATTAGTAGATTAACTATTGAAACACGGTGTTCCTACTAATATATCTAATCTATACATATATACAAATAAATCTATTCGAATATTTGTATGTAATTTCGACGTGAATACCATCAAGGTGATAGTGGGTAGATAGTGCAATTTTATACAAAGTAATTCAATAATGTAAGAACAACTGTACAAATAAAATACTCAGTTATAGAAATAAATTTATATAGGTTACAAGCGTTCCATAGTAAGTCAGCCAAAAACGATACAATGTATATAAAGAAAATATGTATAATATATATATAATTTTAGTGCCTGTTTGTTATTCGAAATTAAATGCTCTTCATAGTGCATATGAAAGTATATACGATATTTACATGAAAAAATCCATTTAGAATAATTTTCTCAGTCTGATTAGTCTGGGTAATCTCTGAAATGGTTGGATCGATTTTAACAAGACTCACTGGCGGATAGCTGATGTTATAAGGAGTAACTTAAGCTAATTTTATTTAAAAAAAATTCTTCGCGAATGAAGTTGTGAGCGTAATGATTAAATAAGGCGATAAAAACAAAAAAAGTTTACATAGGCGGTATTTCTTCCAGGATATTCTACACTGCATTTATTGTATGGAGAATAGACTTTTTATAGATGTAGTTACAATTCAACCCTTTAGACTTTCTTGGCTTTGATGTTATCCTGATAAGAATCTTTATTCACGAATGTATTTCTTCTTGAGAACTAAGGGCATTACTGAGCTATCTATTCCCTTTAGTAAGTACCTTCTAGTAGAAAGTTCGCCTTCGATCACAATCAGCTGTGATTTTTTGCAGTCCTTCCCTTCTATCTCCACGTTTTTGCTAGTTTATATCTGCATATGTCTATGGACGATGGCATCATTTAAATCCAGACAAATCGTCTACTCCGTCCGTTAAAAAACGGAGTCGAAAATGCGATACTAAATGCCGATACTCAGTGTCCATAGAAGACAGATGAAGGTTCTAAATTCATAGCAAGCAAGGTGTTAAAATGTCATAAGAGCATTTTGCAATTATAAAAATGTTATATACCTAGGGAATATTAGTAATTTTGTTTTTCATATAATTTATTATACCAAATGTTTTGGACTAACTAAAAGTATAGTATGGTAATTTAGTTGTATGTCACAACTAAGATCCTATAAACAATAAGACAAACTGAGGAGTTATGTAGTTCTTACTATCTCTTTATAAGTGCGTATCTCTGCTGTTATGTCAAAAGATATATTAATATAGATTAGGAGGGCGTTGTACAGTTTACTTATTACGTCGTTGTTAGTGTAACCGAAATATCGATATTAACAAACCACAATTGTATCGATATTATTGGACTACAATAGTCTAATCGGGCATACCATCGATCGCTATCTATAGTATCATCGATAATTTGACGCGAGCGGTATCACTAGTCGTGGGAGGTGTCTAAGATTGTAAGCGTATCTCCTGACCTTCGCAGTTTTTGTTTGCCATTATTATTGTATTACGGTGTGATGACGTCATTACATCAAACCATATTTTAAATATTTCAACACATACTTTGAATAAATTCTTATCCGAACGTTAATTTTCATGTTATTTTGATCTGTATAGGTAGTTTGGTTTTCCTATATGTACAGGAATATAATTGTTTTGTATATTTATAATTAGATAATATGAAGTGGCGAGTTTATTATCGAAGGGCCGGGATGTTGACGTTGGCGTCTACGACTGCGAGTGAGTGACACTGATAAGTGATAACCGACCGCGCGCCGGAAACCAGATCATATGTTACTATTATATCAATTTGCGTTACTCGATCTTGTTGAAGTCTCTTGACGCGCTCAACAATTACAATAACAATAGTAATTGTCAACTTTTTTTAGCCTTATGTAATTTTTTTTAGTCTTTTCTTAATTGTATTGTAAGATGCGAAGTCGGAATGATTTTCTTGTTTAGTTAGTTTTATTGATTTTATTAATAATAATAGCTTTCATTTTCGTTTTGTATTTTGAGGGCAATCTTTTGCGGTGTCCATACCGGTTACACGCGACCGCTACATTGCGCAATAAGGTATGTTTTTTTGTTCGACTGGCCGTTATTGAAACCAGTTTCGGACTCGGGAATTAGGTCATTCGAAATAGTCACTATAATAAGTATACTATAATAGGACACTAAGAGGACCGTTATTCTTTTTGTTATAACCCAGCTGGACCCTAACTCTTTTGGCTTATTATTATAGGAATTACGGTAGTTTTTAAAGTTGATTTACGAGGTATTAAATGTGAAGAATTGAAAAACCTCATATGTTAATTGAGCGAAGCGAGCGGAGCGTTTTACTGGAGACTTTTTCACATTCTTTGTCACGAATAGACTCGAAAATTGCTCGACGGAAAATTATGAAATTTTGCAATCAAAAAGACGCATATAAGGTGAGGTTTTAAAAAAAAATGGAAGAATCTCATGTCGTTAAGGCATAATCGTCAAAAACCTGATATCCCATTGATGTCAATGGGATACGATGAGTCATTACACTGGGCTCGCTTCGCTCAATATGCAAACAACAGATTAAAACTACTGATCTGCTACTACTCTGCTATATGTTATTACATTTAGCTACTGATTAGATGAAAATAAACAGCACTATTCTGTTATCATATCCTAAAAAATCAGTATCAGTATTAGTCCTGTGGATATTCCCATTTTTTATCGACTACTAATCTAATATATTCTCTGTAAAAAACGCGATGTGTTTAAGAAAGTTTTAGAAGTTTAAGTTTTTAGTTCATTTATATCGAAAAATTATAGCCACCGCTGATACGATTGTTATCTCTCGATAAATTATTCCTGTTTATCTTGAACACAGTGTGGTATGCATGAATATTAATTATGTAACTTTATTGCTTTAAATTAACATTAAACAAAAAAAAACATCCTTATTTAAATGCCATTTAATATAAAGGTCATTACAAAATTTTAATATATTTTGATGTATTTGAGTAATATATTTTACAAGAAGCAATGGAAAGTGGACGAAGAAGTGAGAAGAGAAGATAATAGAAGAGCGACGCGGGCGCGGGAAAAGTTCGTATTTTGACTTGGTGTGGAGGGAGTCAAGCTCGAACTTTTCCTGCGTCGCTGCGTGCTCGCGAACATCGAGGAGACTTATTGAAGATACGCTACGCCCTTGGAGACAATCCTTCGTGTTGAAACCGTTTTGATGTATTTTATGTTGTTAATTATATGTACAAATATTTGCCTTTTTGTCTACTTGTGACCTAAGTATATTTGAGAAGTCAGTTTATGCACGCAGACGCTGCCGCCTCAAGGCAATACTACCTTCACCGTGGTGTATTTGGGCCGACGCGAGGGACCCGTTTCCGCTCATCTATATATTCACACCTCACTCGGAGTGCACAAATTTCCCGTACGTACGACACCAGTCGACTGAACGAAGGGTAGAAACGTTTACATCAAGCTCACGTCAGGGTCGTCCGGTTCACAGGTATCGGCGATAGGGGTGGCCAGCGAGTATGACGTGTGGCCGCTTGTGGGCGTGCGTGTGCCATTGAACGCGAGCGTGGAGGCTGAGCTACGGCTATACAATCCCACGGACACCACCGTGCAAGTGAGCGAGGTGTATTCGACGGGCGCCTGGCTAGGCCTGCGCCTTCCGGGTGGCGGGCAAAGCGCGCCGCGAGATTTATGGACGATACCGCCGCGCGCATCGCGGACGTTGGTGACGCTGCGATTGGCGCACGCCGCGCACCGCGCGCTCGCCGACCACCACCGGCCGCTCACCGCATACGTCCGGTACGCCTCGTTTTGAGCCACTGCTAGATCGCTTGTATCCGAGCAGTATTAAGGGATGTGTGCGTGTACAGGGTGCGCGCCGATATCCCCGGCGGCGGGCTGGTGGTGGCGGTGGAGGCGCGCGGCGCGGCGGCGGGCGAGCATGCGCGGCCGTTGCACGTACGCTTGCGCCCGAGGGGTTCCGGGGACGCCCAATACACGGTAAGACTCGTCGCATTCTCGTTTGATGGTTAACCTCTGGACCCGCGACTGAGTAGTGTAATGCGCAGGTGGAGCTGGAGGTGGCCAACAGCGGCGCCGCGGGAGTGTCGCTGGAGGGAACAGTGAGCGCGCGCTGCTCGCGGGCTGCGCCGCCGCCCTGTGCCGCGCCGCCCGCGCCCGGAGACGCGACACGAGCCAACGGTGCGCCGGGTGGGGGACGATGTAGCCAATTCTTCCTATTTCTCTATTTGCATTGCGGGACTGGTCTCAGTCTGGTGTTCATCGTCTAGACGTAGCTCTAGATTTTTAATATTATTCTTTTTGACTTTCGACCTATCTTTATCAAGATATACTCAAGATATACTTTATCAAGATATATTTTTATTAATTCCTTATAATTATATTAATTATATGTATATCCATGCGTGTGCAGGCGGCACGGCGACGGGTGCACACCTCACAATGCTGCGATCTCACCTTGAGCCTTATCAGGAGTTCACGCGCGTCGCGCAACTTACACTCGATTGTAAGTAGCCAAAGACTTGGCGTTTATGATAGTATATTATCAATCGAATGAGCAAATCTTTTCTTACGAATATACATGAACACTAAAATATCTGAATGCTGCACTATAATCGGACATATAGACGCCGAACTCTGGTCGCAACTGTCACAACCCAGCGGAACAAAGGTAGCGAATCCGAGTGAGTCGAGCGAGGCACAGCCACACGAGGCGTGGTGCTCGGGTTGCATGCGCCTCGGCCGTGCGCTCGTACCTTTTAGCGTGCAACTGTTGCCCGGCTCGCTACGGTTCACACCCGAACAGATAGAGTGAGTAGCGCCGAGAGAGAGTAGGGATGAAAGAGCGAATGAGCACGTCGATACAATGTGTGGTGTATGCAGCGTCATCACGGCGGAGGACGAGGTGACACGCGAGCGGGAGGTGCGCGCACACAATGCATTCCTGAGGGAGTTGCGTGTGCTGGCCGTCACGGTGCCCGAAGAAGTCAAGCAGTACTTCCACGTGAGTGTGCTCGGATCATTAAACGAAGAAATTTATTTGCTTTCAATGACCCCAGAACGCGATATTCTAAAATAATAAATTTAGGTGGTAGAGCATAGCCCGCTTCGCCTGGTGCCGGGCGCGACAGCCCCCGTGCTGCGGTTAGCGGCGCGGGTACCCGCCCCGCCACCAGCTGCCTCGTTGGCCGCCGCGCTCGCCGTACACACCGACCTGGCCGTCTACACGCTGCCCCTGCACATGTACAGCGGCAAGCTGATCTTCGTAAGTATTCCCATTTAACTCATGACGCATTAATTTCCTTTCCGAAGTAAAGTTTTCATCTTCGTTTTCCTCAGGAGTGGGAGTGGGCAAATGCGACGTCCTCCCACGTGGAGCTGGGCACGGTGGGTGCGTCTTGGACGCGGCGCGTGAGCGTGCGCGTGCGCAACCCGGCGGCCGGCGCCACGCTATGCGTAACGGAGCTAGAGGCCACGCTGTCCGGCGCCGCGGCGTCGCTGGCGCTGGCGGAGCCGCGTCGCCGCTGCGTGCCTCCTGGGGACTGGGCGCGCGCCTGGCTCACCGTGGTGGCGCCCGCGGCCGAGGGCGTGCTACGGGGCGAGGCGGTGCTCTCCACTACGCACGCCACGACGCGCGCCACCCTTTCAATGCGCGTACGCGCTGGCGCGCTGCGAGTTTTGCCGCTCGCCGTGCCTCCTGCTGCGCCTGTGAGTAGTGCTCCTGTCTACCCTCTCCGTGGCCTTCCTCTCGATCTGACCGATGCCTTTGTTGCACAGTACGCCAATTCGTGGACTGACGTGGAGGTAGAGAGCAGCATGGCGGTACGAATGCGGGTGACGGGTGTGGACCAGCCGCCGCCCGCTGACACCGCACTGTCCTTTGTGTGAGCTCGCTGTATTATTATAAAGTTTATTGGGGCTTTCATTATAAGTCATTTCATTTTTATTGGACACAATTTCTTAACTTTCAAAACAGCAACATATCCCAAAAGTGCGCAAGCATTTTAAATTAGATTATAGAATGCGATCAAGAGTTCAGAAAACAAGCTTTTCCATCGCGGGTCCTTTACGCCCATCATAGTGCCGTGTACAATAGATTCAGTGGTGTGGTGTCGCAGGTGGGCGGGTCCCGGGCTGGGCGCGGTGTCCCCGGGCCGGCACACCGCCGCACGTCTACGCCTCGCGCCCGAACAGCTCTGCCACCCGCACTGCTACACCGGGTTGGACCTCGATACGACCGGTGAGTGCTGTCTCCGTCAGAAGTACATCAATCTATCAAAAGGCCTCATGACGCCTTTCCGTCTGCAGAGGGTGTGGCGTGGGCGGCTCGCGGGGTGCCGTATGAGAAAAACGCGTGGCGTGAGGACGCGGCGCTCCTCCAGCGGCGTCTTGCGCTATACCGAGCGCTTCCTGCCGCGGGGAACTTTACGCTACACCTGCACACTGCCGAGGTGCTGCAGCTGACGACGCGCGGCTCCTGGACAGCGACGTGGCCTCGGCTGGTGGTGCGAGGAGCGGGCGGGCCCGTGCGCGCCGGCGTTGGCCGCTCCGCCGCGTTGCTGCTGACCGTGCGGTCGCCCGCGTCCGTGCCTCTGGTGCTGCATGCGCTGTTGCCGTCGGAAGCCGAACAGCCACACCCGCCGCTGCCGCCGCAGTGAGTTCCCTGTAATGCTCGAGGGACAGGAATTCCCGGCGAGAACGCTCACACTGCCTGTGTCCACAGAGCGGGGGGTGATGCGGAGTATTGCGCGAGCGGTGAATGCACATGGTCGGGCAGTGCGTGGCGGCTGGGCGGCTGGCGGGTGCTGCGTGGCGCGGCCGTGCCGTGGAACGAGTCGTCGTCGTCGTCGTCGTCGTCGGTACCCGCTCTGCTGCTGGCGCCGCGCACGGAGCTGGAGCTGAGTCTTGAGTTTACTCCAGACGATGCCGGTGCCTTCACTGCGTACCTGTACCTCAGGTAAGGTGTACATGAATACAAATGTCAAAAAGATCCTTCTAAGCATCTGCGATTCACCTGCGATTTTCCCCATCGAATGCGATTTTCCCCATGTGAATCACCTGCGATTTTCCCCATACTATAATTATGCTTAATTGTAAATGGGTTTATTTATTAGATAAAATGTAGGTAATAAAATTTTAATTTATAAATACTCTTTTAATTCTAAAAACTAATCTTACAATATACAAGAAACATATTGCATTTATAAAACACTTTTTTTACTAAGGTTAAAAGTGAGTTATGCTGAAAAATATTTGAATTTTATTATTTAACAAAAAAGATTACAATAACAAAAAATAAGAACAAAAAGACTAAGAGAAAAAAAAAGACTTCTGAACCAAATCTAGGAAAAATAACGTCAAAAAAACTAAAATAATTCAAAATATGAATGTTGTACAGTAATTATATCTCTTAATTTAATTTGTTTTTCAGAAATAACCTGACGATTCTGGAGGGCGTACAACTATTCGGCGAGGGGGAGTACCCGAGCTTCGAGATAGCGGGACGGCGGCCCGGCTCGGCCGCGCCCTTCGTGTTCGAAGTGCGGACGTGTGCGTGGGGCGGCGCCGGCGCAGTGGTGCGGCGCGTGCTGGCTCGCAACGCGGGCCGCGTGCGTGCGGCGCTGGCGGGCTGGCGTGTGGCGCGCGGCGGGTGCGCGGCCCGCGGCTTCCGAGTGTCGCCCTGCACGCCGCTGGCGCTCGCGCCCAACGCCTCCGCGCCGCTGCACCTCGCCTTCTCGCCTGACTACTCGCTGGCGCGCGTCAGCGCCTCGTTGCAGCTACAGACCGATCTCGGTGCGTGAATGAATCCAGGGGAATTAGACAAACGATATCAGAATGGACTCGGTGTTTTGAATTTCGGTCTCCTCTCTTTCGAATTGTTCGCTCAATATAGTTAATTTGTAGGTCCCGTGGAGTACATGTTGCTGGCGACGGTGCCCGCGAAAATTCTTGCAAAATGCGCGGCCAAGACGCCCCGCCCGCCCTGGGACGGCATGATGCGAGGCGTGTGCTCTTTGATTGCCTTCGCGGCTTTCGCGCTCGTACTCGGCGCCGGCGCGTTGGACGCCGAACGCCTGCTGCGGCGCGCTCGTGCCTCCCGGGCTTCTGCGCTGCCGCCGCGTTCCGCTCCGCTCGACTTGCGCCGCCTGGCCGCTGAATCCCCACCGACGTTGCCCACGCCCCGCGCCCCCACCCGCCGTCGTCGCTCCGCGCGCCGGGTCCTGCCGCCGATGGACCCGCGCGCCGAGCGACGTGCTTTTGAACGCTGGCGAGCCGGAGTACTACGGCGCGACGACGATTCATCCCGCTCCAGCGAAGACGTCGAGCTCGATCTCGACGACACGCCGCCCGTCTCCTCATTGGAACGCTCCTTTGCCTCGCCGGCCGATGAAACGTTGGATGACAGACCGTCAGATTGTCGGACGGATCCTTGTGCGGACGCCGAGGACGACGAGCCGCCCAAGGAGGACGAGTCGCCGGTGGCGGACGAGGAACCCATCTCCACCGGCTCCGATGCCTCCACGCCGATCGAGGATCGCGACGACGCCGACGAACCCTACGGCGGAGACGTGGAGCCCGATCCGAGAGATGACTCCCCGACGGACGGACCCGAGACCGCACCCATCACGAAGCCCATCGTCCGACCGATACCTCGATCGCCGCCCACAGAGACGGTTCAAAGGACTGCCCGGCCCCGCCGTGAAGCGTCGGACGCGCAGCGGCGAGGCGATCGCGCCAGGCCCGTCGATGCAGGCGAAAGACGCGGAACACCCGCCCGCCACCACCCTCGTAAAGAACGCGCCAGCAAGCGGCGTGGAGAGCGCACCCAGCCCAGTCCTCCGCCGCGCTCTCCGTCGCGATCGGGAGGTGCGAGTGTAGACACGGGGGAGGCGCGAGGCGGGGTGCGCTGGGGCGCCACGTGGAGCTCAGTGGTGGCAGCGCGCGCGGCGGCTCCCCTTGCACCCATCGGCTCAGACGTGCGGCGCAGGGAGCCCGAGCGCCCCGCTGACAACTCTCTCTTCTACTTCAACGGTACCTCGGACGCGGCGCCGCGGCCGGAGCCCGAATTCGCTTGGCGACCCACGGTCGCGGCCGATCGCCCGGCTTTCGTTCCCGCGGCCCGCGACTATCTCGGTAAGTGGCACGTTCTCTTGTGTATCTTGTTTGAATTGTCTGATATCTTGAAGGTTAAAATGGTTCTGCTCTTCTCTTCTGTGAACTTTTTATACCTAGTTCCTAATAAATTCCTAATATCTCTTCTTAAGTAAAGAGGCTAAAGGCGACTAACTACTATATACATCACTATACCACTATATACATAAAAGACATCAAACATATTATGATGTTACAGAGGAGCCTCATTCATTGGGAGGTGCAGTAAATGGAGTGGGAGGAGCGGGCGCCGTGGGCGGCGGCTTCGGCGGCTCGGGACTGGGCTCGAGCGCGGTGTGGGGCGGCGCCTGGGGTGCTTGGGGGACGGGGGGCCTACGACCACCGCCCGGTTTCTCTCCACCCGAACCGCCCACGCAACGCTCCTACGACCCCTTCCGCTCGCTGGCCTCCATCTGGGCACCAGCCCCGCACGACTGGCGCGCCGCCTCGCCGCGTCGGGACCGCGACGACCGCGCCTAGACCAGACCCTCCGACTCCACCTGACCCGTTCCGAAGCGCCCCAACCCGTCCTGCCCCGCGTGGCGGCGCTAGTCACGCTCCTCGCCGCCCGCGCAACTCTCCGCACAACCTATTTGTTATCCGTGTGGATTATTGCAGATTAAGTTTAAGTATTTTTTTTATAACCTAATGTTTTTCAAATGTTGATTGAACCGAGGACGAGTTAACAGTTTTGTTGTACAAGATCTGAAGAAAAAAATAACAACACTATTTATTTGTTTCATTTCTGATTCCGTAATATATGGTCCTAGGTATTGACATATAATATTAACAGTAATAGATTTTTTTATTACTATTTTACTGCTCTTTCATCTTAATATCAAAATTCATACCTGAAAAATCAGTGACATTCAGAAACCTGCTTATTGGTTTTACTGATATAATGATTATTATATTGGCTTAAAAATATATTTATAACAATATTTTATAGTTGGTTTGTTTAAAGGCTCTAATTTCTAGTTGGATTTGGAATATGCTGTGTTTTAAAAACAGTTATGAGAAGTGTATTTCTACTGTTGCTGTTTCATATACAGAGATGTAATTTACAATAATTTGTTTACAATATAAAACGCTTATCTCTTTATGTAGTTGTCTATAAGTTAGTAAAGGCATATTACACTGTCCAAATATCTCTAACTTCACTAAAAATATAGTAAACATATTTTTATAAACATTTGAATTATTTTTCTTTATTGACTATTATTGTACTTTAAACAAGGCACCTATCACAGGCGCCTATCACATGCACTAAAAAACAGTAGAATATATTAACTTATTTAATATTTAATTTTTCATATTTTCTTCATCGCTTTGAGCGCTTTTTATATTATATATGATTTATTTTATTGACTCTTAAGTTAGATATTACAGATTTGTCAAGTAAATGTGGGAATACAAACTATCAAACAACATAGTTTACACAACATATATGTATATATATGCAATTAAATAACTATGATTATTATAAAATATAATTTTGAAGTACTGAAAATAAGGTGAATGTTCTCTTAAAATACTCCATATGGTTCTTAATATACATTACTGAACTAAGTAACTAACTAACATGAATTAAGATAGTAAAAAACTAGTCTGTACATTAAATATTATTAGAAAAATTTTATGACTAATTTAGTACAAAACAACTCAAAACAAGTTTTATTTCTCTGTTTGTACTTAATGGAAAAACATATGACATTAAAAATTTTTAGTTTTAGGTTATTGCCCTGGTCAATATATGTAGGCTTTTAGCTTCAGTAAATCCACTAATTTTCATGGTACTCAAAACAGTTTGTTTTACGAGAACAAAATTACTGGAAGAAAAATTTTAAGGAAACAATGTTATATACTCATTATGTATATAACATTGTTTCTTACAGTAATCAAATTGTCAAATTTTCACTGCAAAATGTATAAAAATATTTAAAGTAAAATAAAAAATGAATGGCCATTGCTTTCTATACCGTTTTCTATAAAATTGATAGCTTATAATTTGAGTCATAGGGGCTGGATTGGAGGAAAGTTGATGAGAATTTTAAAATAAAATTTGCATTTAAATATTTTAATTATTTTTTTTAATATACATATAATTTTATATTATTCTTTCATGTCTGTGTTGATAAAGGATACTTATATAGAAAAGAAAAACCAAACAAGAATGCACACAAAAGTAAAAGTTGTAATTTCATTTCAATTATAGAAGATAAGTACAAGGAAACCAAGTAACTGCTTTCTAAAAATATAATTCTGATATGATATCACTCATATGTACATTGTTTTATATGTTATTCACAAACATTATTTACAATTTCCATTAAACAGCACTTATCTTCGGGACTCTATGAAGAGCATTCTAGAGATCACATCCATTTATAGAACAGGTCCATAAAATCATAGCAGGAAATTCAGTATCTGTACTTAGTAGAATAGTCTTTCGGTGATACCACAAGACCTCTCCCTTTACGAGCACCTCGGTACACTGTCTCTATGATGTCAATCATCTCTTGCTTGTCCTCTAAAGGCCAATTGATCTTATTGTTGTTGCCTGTCCCCAAATCTATCATTATATGTTTATTTCGAAAGAAAAACATCACCGTGCATGGATCATACAATTCGTACCTGAAAATGATATAAAATTATATTTTAAAGTATTATAAACTATATTTTCAGAGATAAGGTATATATTGTTAAATATCCTACATTTTATTGAAGTCTGGAACTTCAGTTATATCGACAAGGTAGATGACTGCAAAGTTTTTTACTTTTTCAGCAATACTGTACAACACTTCGTCCATTTTCATACATGTGGGGTCCCAGTCATGTCCAAACCGTATAACCTTTAAGAAGAAATATGTTAAACGATAAAATAATAGTAACTGATAAACATACGTAATTATAATACTAGGACGTCTTCGAAGTGTAGTACTTACAACAACACGATCTTCTTCGGATAATATAGCTTGGTCTACTTGCCAGCCGTTGTGTAAATGTCCAAGCATGTAACTCATTGTGAATGTGAAATTTAATTCTTTCCTATATCCAAAATGTAACTTTTTTCAGTTCTCTGGCTCTCTATAAGTTATCAATAATAATATTCTTTTTGAAAAAGTCAAAATGTCATTAGAATGAAGTTAAAACTTGAAATGATTGTTGTTCTGTAAATAGTTCGTCAACAAGTAAGCAAAGGTACAAAGACATACAGTCAAGTTCACTCAAGACAAGAGTTGTATTAATAAATAATAACAAAAAGTTTTGTTTTATAAATATATATGAAGTAATTGAAACATAATATCAAATAATATAAAATCTGATCTAACATTTTTATTGTCTCTCTCTAGTCGAGTCGAGTATACTGCGTTTTCTTGGAGGACCATTCCACATTGATACTATGAATGTTTATTTGTAATCTTCAATTCATCCTATATTTCCGGTAGAAAAATAATTTCTTGCTTGATGTATTTGTAATGCCTACATGAAATGACAATATTAAAGTAGAGACATTAGGCATAATATACACATAAGATAAATTTATTTTGAATGCAATATTATTCCCTAATACTATTACATTACAAATGGGGTATAGATGTCTTCCGTTGATCTACCGATGGACTACTTTTCGTGACATGGTTATTTCGTTAGTATATAACAAATTTATAGTTATGGCCGAAGAAGCAGTGTATCTAGGATTCAATTATAATATATAATATATATTGTTATGCCAATGTTTTGCTACATTACATATTAGGCTTGGGAAGAATACACGTATACACACAATTAGGATGAACATAAAAAGCAAGATTTTTAAATGTTTTTAGAAAAATTATTGTCTTTATAGTCATATTAAATCTGCAAACATTGCGTCTCCAGATATTTTAATACTCGAATTAAAGAAATGCAGCTTGATGTCAATAAATAATTAATTATTATAGATCTGGAATGAAGTTTGAAAACTTAATTATGATTGGGAGTTCAAAATTTTTAAGTGAAAAAATTTTTAAGAGGTAAGTGCTATTTATTGCCTAATTACAACTAGGAAGTAGTTGGAAGCGGGTATGACATCTATGAAGAGATGTTAAATCTCCTATTAAAAAATATTCCAAAACTAAGTTGTTTAAGGGAAATATACGACTCCGACTTGTAATATAAGGTGCTTTTTTGAGGACAATCTTTAAACTCAAAAACACCTATTACTCCACCACAACCGGTTTTTCGCAATATTCCTATAAATAATTTATTACGTTATTATATTTATTAATTTATACTCATAAATTATTTAGTCAAAATAAAACGCCAAAATTCATTAAAGCCTAAATATATATTATTAATATTGATGTCCTAGACAGTATATAACCTAGTATTAGATTGTTAAGAGGAGAGCGAATGTTGAAAAAAGATCTGTAAGCTAAACTTGTTATTTTTTTATTCACGGGATTTTGGTTGATATTATTCAATGATTCCGACTCAGACTGCGCAAATGCACATATTCTTGATAGCTTTTACGTCGTTATAATTTTTCGCATAAAGTATTATGAATCAGCCACATTTTCCTTTGAAAATTCCAATGCTGTACTTCTCTGGTACTTTCAATACCACAAGACGCATTATTATCTATAGACAACGGACACCTTAAGCCTTAGATATCGTGTGCTTATTGATAATAACATATTGTGGAACAAAAATTACAGTTGTGTTTACATTATAGTACTGAAGCCAGTGACTTTATCAGCCCTCTCCTTCCGTCCCTTCCAAATCAAATTATATGAGATTATTTAATATGTCGAAATATTCAAGATATTTGAAATCATTGAAAATTATAAATAACATAGATGAAGGATGTTCAGAATTTAATGAGGAGCATCTGTCTACAAGTGTAGTTGATAACATAGAACAATATAACGATTTATTTGACACTACTGAATGTGAGTCCTCAGGTAAAAAAGTGAAAACTATTATATTTGTAACGGACGAAGAGGACAGAAAAGAAAAAGACCGTTATCAAGTTAAGAAAGTAAAAATGATGTGGAAGACCGAAGTACTGAAATTGAACAAAGCTCATTTGGTGCTGCAATTTATAATATATTTAGGTAGGTTATAAGCCCGACAGCATATGCCAAATGAAATAAAATGAGTAAGAATTGCATTTTCTTTGATTATTGACAATTGTAATAGAGGACATAAGAAAATGCACAAAAGAAGAAGCCTTTCGCGTATTGGGAGCTTAATGTAATCTTACTCCTGCAAAAATAAATGCATTTATTGGTCTTCTACATGCACGCGACGCATATCAGACAAACAATTTTAATATTTTATATCTGTGTTGGATGGTAGAAAATGCTTAAGCGTTAAGCCCATCCTTTGTACCTTGCTGTGCAATAAAGAATTTTAAATAAGAAATGGATCCCGCTTCTTTTCTAAAAACCGTGAGCAGAAGTGATTTTTGTGAAATTATGCGGTTTATTAGATTTTATAAAAAAATCAAATAAGTCAGCTTTTACAAAATGATAAATTCGCTCTAATCTCGGAAGTATGCTACAAATTCATCGAAACTAGCAAACAATTTTTACAAGCCTGGGGAATATGTAACTATCGATTGACAGCTCTTCCCAACCAAAGCGAGGTGTAGGTTTGCACAATATATAGGCCGATCAAACCGGATAAGTTTGGTATCAAATTCTGGCTAGCATCTGATGTCAGCACTTAATACATCATAAATGGATTTCCATATTTGGGACTGAAGGAAATCAGAGGTGCTTCAATTCCGTTTGGGGAATTTGTTGTTCTCAAACTACTGGAACCGTTAGCAAGATACTGAAGAAGCGTCATTACAGATAATTTATTTACCAACGCATTACCAGCTAAGAAACTATTTAAAAAAGCAACAACCGTGTTGGAATGATCCGCTGCCCAGATTAGCCAGTCAGAAGAAATGTATGACACGCTTCTCAACAAAACTATATAATTCGAATCGTTGTTCACTTACCTTTTAGAAAAGTAAGCCAAACAAAAAGTGCTTTTACTAAGCTCAAAACATAAATCATAAGCATTGAAATATGTTGCAAACGTATATTTGAAACGATAAGCTTTAACAATAATACCACGTACGGCGTAGATATGACGCATCAGATGGCTAGAAAATAATCAGTGAAATCGAAATCACAAAGATGGCCTGCACGGATTTTCTCTAATATTCTTGACCTTGTTGTCTGGAATCAACTCATGGGTTTTATATAGAGGAATAACCGGCGAAAACATCTTTAGACAGCAATTTTCATTTCAATTAGCTAAAGAACTTGTCGAAGTTTTTCAAACTTGACCAAAAGGAAGAAAAAGAAAATATACAGAAAATGTCATCAAATCCAAGTTTTGATTCTATTGTGCAAATGTGGAAAGGTGCCAAATAGGTTTTTGCGAATAAAAAACAAAACTACGAAACACTGTATCAAATACAACCTGTGTGTGAAAAATGTACCATTGAGAGCCCAATAGTTTGCAAAATAAGCGCTAAAAAAATTCAAAAATTCAAAAAAATCTTTAGTCAAGTAGGCACTTTTGAATCGTCAATTAAATATAAATAAAGTTAGCATATTACTTATTTCTTTGCTAAATTTGAGATTCAATTAAAGATTTTTTTTTTCTTGAATAAATTATTTTATTTCATTTTTAACATATAAACTATGTAATTCGAATCTTCAATTGAAAACATTTTTTTATATGTATGCCTAATTAGTCTAATTAATATATTTTTCGGTAGATTTAGTAATAATAATAATAATTTAGTTTTTTTGACCCACTTTGGTAGGAACAGTAATAAATAAAGCATCGGTAGGTTTAGTAGTAGTGTTAAAGTACATAATTTACTTTGTTACCATTTCATTTTATGTATGTGTACAAGAATCAAATATTCGTCTTAAACAATATAGTTAAATATTTATTGAATGTTTTGGAGCCATCTTTTCCTGTAACAGGAGACTGTATTGTAAATGCATTTTAAAGAATTAGAATAAAACATTTCTTGTAATATTTAAGTTTAGGTATTTTGTGAATACTTTCAAAATAGAACAATAAAAACTTTTAATATTGAAGATACTTTATTACATAGGTATTGATAATTCTTTTGTTATGTTTATCGACAATTTTGTATTGTTTGTTTATTCAAGGCATCCGCGATGCCGGGGAGGCGGGAGGCTGGCAGCGAGCCAAGATACAGCGGGAACGCGGTCACACAGTAAAACATGGTTATTTTTCGGGAAAAATAAAAACTCCATTGCTTGCGTGTGTCAGTTCAAGTGCGTTCAAGTGATTCTGAAAAATACAGGAAATATATTCGCCAAGTGTGGAAGAATCTGAATTTATTACTAAGAGGTAGTGAAAAGTAGTTTAAAACGTCTCTAGTGTTTGCTGGCTCTGTTTTCACACAAATTGTTAATTAATGCAGTCTTATAAATGAATATTTAATTGGTCGCTTTTGAGATATAATAGGATAGAAAAGCGGGTGAGTGATCTAGAAAATTTTAGTGCCTCTATATATCGATGCTGTCGGTGTTTCTGCGCATGAGATGTTCAATATATTTATAAATGCATTAAAGATTTTTAAACAATATAAATGTAGTTGATTACGGCTCGTATTGACTGGGTCAATCAGAGTAGAACCATCCCTCTCACAGAAGATCGATGGGAATTAGATATTAGAGTTATGTTTCGTTCGGTGAGAGCCGTAATCCCAAAGCAAGAGGAACTGTTTTCAACTGTTGTTTTATTTCTCCCGCTCCACCACTCAAGGGTGGTAACGAAATTGCACCTATATTAGTAAATGTAAATGGGCAACGGCACCACTTACCACCTGATGGACCGTGTTTTCGAATGCCTTCTTATAATATAAAAAATATGGATTTGTTTAAAGATTCTACGACTAATTATGGAAGCAGTTTTCCCGACACGGGGTCGGCGCTGGCGGCGCAACGGACCGCGCCAGAGGCACCGCACCACGCCCGTCACCTTCGCTGAGATTAAGGTAACACTCTTGCTAATTGTCGTCCTTGAGAGTGCGTGTTAGTGGAATTTCTGTCACTTTCCGGACTGGTGGAGTATTTTATAGATTACTCTTACGTCACTATCGGGAAAATATGCGGTGTTCCTATATTACGGACCTCATTAGCTATTTATATTTCTGTTTATTATTAATGGTTTCGTTAAATTATTTGGCCAATTTGAAGGTATGTGACAATAATCATTACAGGAGGTCGACGAGGAGAAGGAAGACGAAGAAAAATGTGGCACCAGCGTGGGATGCATAGCCAGTGAAGCAGTGGATCGCCATCCAGAGCTCGAGCGAGAGTTTGCGGAATTCCGTCGGCGCCGCGCACGTCGCGGATCCGAGCACGCGGGTGACGGAGATGCATCTGCTGCGGTAGCGGCGATGCCCTCCTCGGGCTCCCCGGTTACCTCAATCTTTTCCGAACCCCCAACTGCTGCACCTTCCTGAACACGGTTACATGTTCCAAAAACATAAAACAAAAACTCGCAAGCTCATGAGGAGGAAAACACGCCTGACCGATACCTTATCAAAAATATGTTACGCTCGTATTTCAGATATGAAAAAGATATGACGGGAATTAGACGTTGCCCATTTCAAAATCATACTACTTATTTTTACTACATTTTGTAATAAATCAGGTAATCAATTTGTATATTTAATATAAGGCCTAGGGGCCTAGAAAAAAATTGTCTAGGTAGGTTTTGTTTTATTACTTGCTTTTTTTCGAAAATTAGTAAAAAGCTACAGAGCGTAACAAAATATGATTTTCCAGTTGGAAAGCTTAAAATCTCGCGTAGGTTATACGCAAAATATTGTAAAGTTGTGCAATTTGCTACAAAATAATATAAGTGCAATTATTTGTATCGTAGTTTATTAGATGTATGTAAAATATATCAGCTTAAATATTGTTGAGCTCTTTTTAAATATTTTGCGAATGTTTTAAGTTATGCTTTGCTACCAAATTCTTTAAAAAAGTTTTCGGTTTGGTAATTGTAGTCGTTGTTGTGTTATTTATGTTATTGATATTTCGAAAGGTCTTTCATAGACAAATATTCAGTTGGTTTATTGGATTTATTTTTACTGTAAAGTACGAGTGAGGACGGATATATCTCCGTAATAGTGTATTAATGTGTCATTGTTTTTAATTTAATTGTTTATTGTCAACAGGTTTTGTATAATCGTGATTTTATAAATAAAGATTATTTATATTGTTGTTGTATTTATCTAATATAGCTGGTATGTATGTATGTATGTGTGTATGTATGTATGTATGTATGTGGATGATGTATGTGCTTCTGTTGAGGCAGGAGCGGTTGTCCGTGACATCATTGAGTGACTTTCACTTTATTCTTTGCTGTATTTATGTTACCTTCTCGTACGTTCATTGTAATTGTTATATGTTATGTTATGTTGACTTGTTTCTAGTTTGTAGTTAATTATTATGTTATTAGATTAAACTTAAGGATCTGAACTATTTGATATCACTGTTTTCTTAATCGGGTTCTTTTTTATAACTTTTATATAATTGCTAAAACTCTTAAAGAATATATATTTACGTTGTGAAACCATTGCGCGATAAATATGTTTAATATATATTAAAAACGAATTGATGTATATTTCTATATACGCATTTAAAATAAAAACATTATTCAAAATCAACTGAAATGTTTAATTTATTTGATAATAAATAAATAAATAACACTAATTATGTATACTTCAAGTAGCTCCCGCGTCACGGCGCAGACACACAAACATTTACAAACAAGTATGACTAATGACAATATTTCGAGTTTCATACGTAACAATGTAAAAAATCACCTAAAATATAATTTCAGAGGCATTTGCTATGGTTTCTATATTTATTGATAGTTTTGGAAAAAAAATTCAATGTAATAATATTATTACAAGAAATAACTGATTCATAGAAAACAATTATTATTTTTTCTTATTAAACTGTTTGGCAAAATATGATTATGTACACACATGTTAAATTTTCAATGATATATAAATATAAAGTTAATCTTAGGTTCTAGTTATTTGTAATAAATAGTTTATCGTAAGCTGGTGAGGTCGTCTTGTTACAATTATTTAGACGGATTAATTAATATATTGTTTTATTTTACCTCGTATCTATTATTATCACTTGCGCTTTGGAATCTTGGTAATGTAATAAAGATATACAAAATAATGTTTGTTTGATTTTATATCCTTATCATATCTATATTTAGTTACAATGGTAAATGCAATCCTATTAATTTTATTGTCCATGAAATGATCGCATTAAAGTACGATTGATTGAAATTTGGTGTCCAAATAACACTAAATAAGTACAGAGTTATGACATTTCATATATGATACAAAATCTAATTTATAATTAACTATACGTCTAACAAATAAATAATAATTTATTTATATTTAACGAGTATATACTGTAGTCGAATACTGCTGCAGTGCCGCGAGGGCCTTAGACTAAGTTCATCTCTAAATACACAACAATAATAGCACTTAATCTACATCATTCACAAAGTATTTTGAAACACTCACTGTAAATACATTAATTATTCATCTTTTAATTATTTATATATCTATTTGTAATAATTTATGGGCTCTTTTATTAAATTCCACTAGGTAAATATTTCGTATCTCTATATTTATAGAAAACTGTCATGATAAATATTCTGGTTTAATACTGTACAAAACTTAAGTCGTCAGTTATTCATCCGATCATTCTTCTCTGAGGTCGCCCTCGGTAACACTGAATTAAAATTTTAATATAAATTACATCAGTTTCAGGCAAGCCAAAGACGGGTGACGCTCGCACGGAATCTCCGCTGACGGATATTGGACGGTTCGATAAGACACTGTTTCCTCCCGCGGAGGCTCTGGGCGCGCTCAGCGTGTGTCGGGCTCCTCCGCCGGCGCGTCCGTTTCGGCCGCAGATGGGATCGTGTGTAACAAGCGCGGCGCTGGCAATGCGCCCGGCGACGGTGGAGGTTCGTCTGCCATCACGGCGGGCTGGCGCGTTAAACGCGGCCTTCCGCCCGTCGTAGCCACGCCCGTCGCTCCCGACGGAGCCGCTCCCGCTCCCGCTGCGCCAGCCGCCGCGCTGCCACCGGAGCGTGACGTGCGCCACGTGCCCGTCGATGCCGTGGCGTTCGAACCGGACGAGTCATTACGTGACGAGGACAAGTTAGAATCCTGCGAAGTCTTTCTCGCCACGAGCCAGGAGGCAGCGCGGCGGGGCGGCGGCGGGGGCCGGCCGTACGCACGCCATGAGTCGGAGCGGGACGATGAGAACTCCACAGAAGAGGATACAGAACCGGCTCTTACGGGCGCAGCTGGTGTTTGACGCGGAGCCGGCGGTGCGGGAGCGGTCGCGCGGCGCCCACACGCACGTAGCCAACGTAGCAGGCGCTCGCCGCCGGGTTCAGTCACACCGGTCGAGGCGGCGCTCGCACCACCTGCTGGCAGCAAGCGGCGACAGGCGCATGTAGCTCCATGCTGACCGCGTGACGAGCGCTCGGCAAGGCTATTCGTATTGGCGGGTGTCTGACGGTTGCTGAAGTTCGAGGAGTGACGACATCGACCGATGCCTCGAGTCACACGAGATTCTTCAATGGCCTTGCACACCAGAGCGCAATCCTTTTTGAATTGTTTCGTCAAGATCGCATATAGGAACGGGTTGCAGCACGAGTTGAGCGGCAAAACGAAAACAGTAAACACTTTTGCCTCCTCGAGGGAGACGAGTTGCGCCCCAAAAGCGGCAGTCAGAGCAAAAAATGCTATCGGCGACCAGCACAAAAAGTCCGTAAAGACGAGAAGAGCCATGCGTTTGGCGATCCGAGAATCGTTAGAGTTCCAAGCCTGCGAACCTCGAATGGCACAGTACATCTTAAGGTAGCATCCCAATAAAACCAAGAAAGCGAATCCGTTGATGATCAGCAACGACACAACATATCCAAGCGAGGCCGGCGAACTGGTCTCGAAGGGTAGGCACACGGCAAACTTGCGGTAGTCTGACACACCTATAAGTGGCAGCGCGGCCGCTGCCAGCGAGAACGCCCACCCCGCAGCCATGACCGCGGCAGCGTGGCGAAGTGACAGGCGCTTGTTGAGGTGCATAGCATGCGTGATGGCGTAGTTACGTTCGAGCGTGATGACGGCCAGCGTGTACACAGATAATTCAGACGAGAGCACGCCCAGAAATCCCGCGAGCCGGCAGCCACCTGACATTTGCCACGCGATGGCGTGCGCGCGAAACTCACCCAACGTGCCTGCATCTACCACAGCCAGGAATCCTATGGAGTAAAAAGAAAAAGTTTTTATTCTAAATAGGCATACATTGCATTTATATAACATTAACTTCAAGTTCCACAGGATAGGTGTATAGAGAAGACCCGTGAAGAATTTATATGGATACTTTTTATTAGTAATGATAATATACCTAAATAGATGCCCATGAAGAAATCGGCGGCAGCCAGATTAGTGACCAGGAACCTTGGAACGTCGATTCGGCTTCGGCTGAACACGAGCACGAACACCACAGTACCGTTCCCAAGTAACGCCAACAGGAACACTGCCCAGACGCCGCATCTGAGCGTCCACCAGTCGAAGAGGTCCACGCACGGTAAAAACGGACCTTATATTTCGACCAAATTAGTAAATTGGTAATTCTTGCGACCTTGTCAGTCTTATCAATTCTCACCAGGTAGTGGAAGGCACCGCACTCGACGGCTGCCGGTATATTTGAGTTCGGCTGCGCTAACGTCACCCCAGCCCACTGCAGCCAGCCGGGAACCACTCTCGCCCGTCGCGTTAACTGATTGCGTATATTATATTATTAAATCAGTAATCTAGTAATGGTCTTAAATATATTTATTCTTTTTGTTTTAAAACACCAAAGTGCCTACGGTAGTGCGGCCAAATGTCGGTGGCGTTGGCCCAGGCGGCGAGGTCTACGTGTGCGGGCGGCAGCAGCACCAGATCACTGAACCGCTCGGTGCCGTCCTCTCCACCCGCACCCGCGCCTACATCCACCTCACCCGAGCCTCCCTCCATCAGCGGCATGAATTCACAACAGTGATAGGCGTACGATAACATGAGGGTCTGAAAAAATTGTAGATTAAGATGTTTCGTGCAGGAAATAATTTAAAACAGAAAAGATTATTTTTTATCCAATTGAGTATCCTACTTGTATTCGTGGAAAGGCCTCGGGAGGGTGGAAGCGCCTCAACGCGGGGTTGTTGTGCGCTTTGAGATGTAGCAGCCGTTGAAGCCCGCTCGCCGGCAGCACTGGGAACCGGTTGTTTCCCACGTTCCTGACATAAACGAAACGAATCGTTAACGGTACAGCATTTCTTTGTAAACACGATTTTCAATATCTTCAGCGTTTGTAGTGATGGTAACGTTTTATTATGTCACATTATAAAGGACGTCTCTTATGTTATTTTTTTTTATTCTTCAAAAGAAAAAATAAAAAGATACTTACAAATCTTCTAATTTAGAGATTGGTACGAACGCTTCCATATCGATGTGCTCGATCTGATTGTCCTCGAGATCTCTGGAAGCGAATTGTTTTATAATAAGCAAATACTGTTCACCGACGAGAACGCAGTTGCAGACATAGTATCTTTATATTGTTTATTTTCGTCTGATGCTGACACATCTGTCGAGACTAGATATAGATTCGAATTTAAGATTACGTGGTAAGTAGCACATATCATAATTATAAAATCTTCACTAAGCCTCATCAAAAGTTATATTAAATATAAAGTAACAAAACATATTTTAAGCATTAATTTTATAAAATTGATTTGTTACATATTGTAAAAATACATAAGTTTCCATTTCCGCAGAAACATCACAATTTACATTATGGTGTTTGCAAACTAGAAATATTTATATATTTATATAATAATAAATATAAAATTTTTAACGAATATTTACTTATTTCGAATAAGAGTAATTTTTTATTGTTAATGTAATAATATTAATACAATAAACAAGAAAAAAATGAAGCAAATGCAATCTTTATATATCTTCGCATGTGAGTGACTACAGAAAGTAAATAGTATCTACTAAGTTTCGCTTGAAAGCACTCTTAATTAAATATTTTCAAATAGCAACTGATTTCGTTAAGCTGCTACTACGTGTGTTAAACATATTTCGTGAACTGAATACCAAAATAAAAGATTATAACAAATTCTTGAAATGATAATGGAAACACATTAAATACGTCTATTACATCTAATGTAAAACTATTTGCGTAACGAAATTATTTATAACTCTGATATTATGTTACTAGCTATTGCCAGCGACTTCGTCTGCTCCTTTCATCGACTTAAATAATAAGCCATCTAACATTTATTATCTATATTTAATAATATAACAGTAACATGACAATTTTACACTCAATACGTTGTAAATTGAATTCTCGATTACAAGATACGTTTGAAGCTCTTCATGAAGTTAAGAGCCATATGAGCCTCAAAATAAACATGACAAAAATAAAAACAAAGTAACTAACAACAAGAAAACTTGCATAAACTTATACTCTTAATATTCCAATATTCTTAAGATTTCAACAGAGATAGTCATGATATAGAAATAGAGTAAAAACATGAAGTTCCTATTGTGGCCTAAAAAAAGTATTTAAAAGCGATATGCCTATTAAAATGAGAAATAAGGTTATGGACACAAGCCTTATCCCATGTCTCAAATACAGCCTAACCTTCATGTTCGTAAACAATACAAAATCCAAAGTAACAATGATTATATTAAATTTAAAAAAGGTATATAAGGCCTAAAATAAAACAATTGATGATTTAAAAAAGGTGTGCTATAAAAATGAAATTGTAATGGACCGGACATGTCATGTCATGTCAAATCACAAATGGACAAAATCGATTTGGCGGACGTTATAAAAAATATAAGTTGGGAGGACTTTAGAAAATAGCTGGTAAGCAAAACATATGAGGTTCTTAAGCATACAGCAAACCTATTTAGTGACTTAATTAACTTTTTTTTATTAAAATCCTATTTATTATAATTTGTTAAAAAAAAAATTAGGATTTCTAATTTAATAATGTGTTTATATTATGGTGAATTTAATATTAATCTGACTATTATAAATTACATTTCCAATTATTTAATTTTCAGCTGCTGTTTTAAGCTATTATTACTAATAACTACTGAATGAATTTTGATGAAATACGACTCAGTCTTGGCCTATTATTGATATGTAGGCTTTTTAGTCCATAAAATTAACAACCTAAAAATGAACTTGAACAAAAGCTCTTTAATCTTACTTATACTATATTTATACCAATCTGCATAAAAAACTGAAGATACATTTTTTTTATTGGAAAAAAGCTTTCTAGTACTAATTGGACAAATTATATTTTGGCACACTAGCATTTAAGTATTCTTATAATTTTTCATTTATTATTACGGGGAACGACATTCAAACAGCTGGTAGAGACAGGAACGGTATCCTAGAGGTCGTAACTTCTAGCTCTGCCTGAGTTGTTTTTTATTCTAAATTTATTTAAACCTATTTAAACATTTATTACATCGATATTAGGAGGCTTTTGTTATCAACGCTCAGAAAATATTCATATTTTAATAATGAATAAAAACGAATTTAAAACAAATACATAAAAAATACACTGTATAGTAAAATAATCTCTTTACAATTTGTATAATTGCTGAGTGACGTCATAAAAGAGATACGACGTTTTAAAATATTTAAGGCCAAAAAATACATATTTTAATTATAGATTTAACAAAAATAACTTTTTATAATCCATTGAAAAACTTCCATACTTGTAACAATACGAAACAGAAACATTACTCACATTTTTAATCATTTATTTTATCAAATATTAAAACTACACCAATTACTAACAAATAAGGACCATTCCAGAGGTATTGAGGGTAGTCATCGTAGAAGTTAACCAAGTTAAGTTAATTACCCATTATTAAAAGGACCTTCAATAGTTAACTATGTTTAGTCTTAAGTTACTTGTTATTTCCTTCCCAGGAATGACAACACGTTCAACTCACCGTAACTTATTCACAAGTTCAAGTTTAGTTTACTAAGTTTCTAAATCTTCAAATTAGTTTAGTTTAAAGTTAAGAATATGTTAATTAGGATACCTAGTGGCATGTAACAATTCATGAATATATTTATACCTTTCGACATCTATTGTATTTATTACATACTTGAAGTAGTCGATACTGGAATAAAAATTTTAAAAAGTATTCCCCACAAACCTAGGGTATGTTAGGTACTAGAGTCTAACAGTTTATAAGTATAATACTATCTATTTAATATAAAATTAAACTGACTATAAAAAATGAATAAAATTGTTCTAGCGGAACAAAATAAAACTTTATTAAAAAAAAATCCTTAAAATAAATGATCGTACCGCAAGATTAAATATTAAGCGGGATTGATATTCTGCCTTGTTTTATTTGCGCTTGCCAGCGTTGTAATAAGGCTTTATATTAAAATATTTCCTTCAGTCTACTAAATTTCCATCCTAAAATGAGTATTCCGACACTTAATAAATATTTGATATTACCACTAACGTCGAATATTATAATAGAATATTGAATATTATTACATAAATTATAATAATTAGTTATAATTACTTCGTAACTAAAATAAATAAATAATTGATAAACTTGCATGTTGGTAGATTGAAGGCGTGTGTGTGTGCGTGTGCGTGTGAACGTGTGTGTATGTGTGTATGTGTGTGTATGTGTGTGTGTGTGTGTGTGTGTAACTCACAGCAGCTGTAAGCGCGGCGTGTGCAGGAATGTGTCAGCGGTAAGGCGTCGCAGACGGTTCCGTGCTGCCAGCAGGTCGTGAAGGCGGCGCAGTCCTACCAGAGCTCCGCCGCCCAGCGACCAAACAGCGTTATCCGAGATGTCCCTGCATAGATACTAGTTTAGCGGTTAAGGGAAAACCTACCCAGCGTTGTGGTTTTTAAGTAGTTTAGATTTACTGCATACTATTCTAAACAACCTCGCATGTTATACAAAATTCTAAATAAAAAACGGAAAGGGCGAAATGTAGCTGTGGTATTTATTTAATAAAATACGAGCAAAGATTCTTGAAAAATAGGCAATTATCCCCACGAAGCTCGCGTGCCATTCTGAATATCTGGAAGACGGTAAGCGTGTAATGTTATTTGTTATCGCGGCAACGTGAAAATTGTGTGATAACAAACTACGTTTAATAAGTGAATTTATATACAGGTACTTGTGTTTGACCTACGAAAAAGTCGTTTAATAAACTAATCTAAAATCACAGAAGATACTTCGTATAACATAACAGAATAGTTGTAAAGATGTCGCTACTCACAGGACACGCAATTCGGAACACTCTTGAAGATCTGGCACTCGCTCCAGTTGGTTTGAGCGTAGATCCCTGCAGAACAGGCTATAGTTAGTGGTCGCTTTTAACTATAAACGAGCAGTATTAATTTATCGCAGACTAAATTTGTCATTAATGTTAATATTTAGTTAATTAAATTAGTATATGATCTAAAACCGCCGTGCACTGTGTTGCCAAAAGCTTAGATTCATCCCACACTAATTGCATGTCGTAAATGCGTCACCTCTCTTGAGGCCAACCAATGATTAATTATTGCAATTATTAAATGCATTGAGAGATAATTAAAATTAGAATAATTTACCATTTTAATTAGTTAAATAAATCAGTAATACGTTTTATATAAAAGAAATTACAAGGCTCTGAGCTGTGGCGCGTGTATGCACAGGTCGGCGGGAAGACTCGTAAGGCGCGCTCGGTCCATCCGCAGCGTGCTGAGTCTGGCCGAGCCGTTGAGAGCTGGCACAGCTCCCAGCCCGCGTGCCTCAGATAACACGCTGCGAACACAAACCACATACTATACACGACTCGAGATACTCTAATACTCATAATCGACAAAGATGTATATAACATCGTTCAAAACTAGATTATATTGTTTTGTTTCAATTTACTCATTTAATTCTTCTTCAAATACTTCCTTATTTATAGATGGTGATTATATTATTGTGTAAGAAATTGCAAAGGAATCTTACAACCGAAAATGTTTTAATGCTATTCCATAATAATTTTATTCCATTCTTGATATCCCCTTGTAAGTGGGTATTTAATTATATGTTGCGATTTGAGTAACTTTTCATTGAAATGCATTGTATTTCATAACAATGAAGAATGTTTAACTCGTTTCGATCGTCGCTTCTTAAATTTATGATGACTTGCACAATCATCACATCGGAGCAGGTACTCGGGTCAGTTGATGACATTATCTATAATTGGACACTCGTCGCACAATGTGCTCGTCGTGTGTATCTTGCACTTTACGGCACATCCACTCCCCACTCCCCTCCCCCTTTTCCCTCCTTGTGACCTCGTTCCACCGAACTTGCAGCGGTGGAGGAGTGAGTCACCGCCCGCACGCACTCCGCTATGCACTACGCATTGACGTTGCCTTCTATGAATATCATGCATTAGAGCAAGCCATTCATTGAATCGCAACATAAACTCAATCGTCTCGAAATAACATCTTATGGCATGTAATACTTTGATATTCCACACTCAACGTTGTTTGTGTAGAAAGCGGATCTTATATTTCAAACGTTGTCAAAGTGAAGAAAGAGAATAAACAGATAACTAATTGGATTTCGTTCGTGGTTCGTCTCGTCGCGGTTACAAGTTTTCAACGATATTGCAAACTCTCTTTTGTGCGACCTCCGACCAACAAACAAGATAATGTACTATGAATTCAATGTAAACTAAACTAGGGCAAATTCTCAAATGACCACCTCGATTTGTGGATATCTAAAGCATTTATAAAATAACCATTTAATAGAAAAAAATATTTTGAAATGTCGATGAAGTGATCTTGTAATGCGATAATTATAATCGAGAATATAAGAGAAATATATATAACAAGTTAAGTATACTAACAGTGTAGTGAGCCGGGGTAGGTACGCCAGCGCCAGTGGATGCAGGTCGGACAGTGGGTTGGCGCGTAGCTCCAGGCGCGTCAGCCGGGAGCACGCACGCAGTCCCGGACGCACTCGCTCCACGCGGTTATTTGCTAGGGATCTGGTACGGACGTATTAAAAGATTTATAAACCTTTATTATTTTAAGCTATAAAATATTTGTTTTATATATTTCTTTATAACAAATAAGTTTTGTTATGATTTAGATCTTTCATAATATAAATTGAGTTGAATTTTACTTACAAGTCTTCGAGCATCGGTAAAAGATGTATCGCCGGAGACAGTTCAGTCAGGAGGTTGTCTTCGAGCCGCCTTCGCAAAAAACGTGACACAGTTAATTACATTGATAGGTAGCGTAGGTTCACTCATAACATGATGTCAAGGTTGGTGTCTGTGGTTGCAAAATGCGAGGACGAGGAAAAGAAACACACAAAAAAAAATAAGCCCAAAACCACGACAAGAAGGTCACATACGAGATGACTTAAGTATTTCGTGAATCCCAATTATTTTTACGTAATCAAGATTTATTGGTCGAAACTGATAAAAATTTTACCTTATATGTATTGTGGTTTTGCATATAAAGTGCCAATAATTTTACAAGAGAATTCCTTACTTGTTGATATAGTGAATATTTAATAAGACGAAATATTCTATGGTTGTCCTTGTATGAAAATGAATGTTTATGAGGATATACGTTGCGTTCAATGAAGACGCTGGATCAATTTTGCGCTCAACGATTCGCATACATCACGCTCAGATATTGTTCTCGCTGTCAGATCAGTCCGATTCGCTTCATAAATAATGCCCGATTCATTCTTAATAGCCGATCTCGATTATACTTACTTTATATGTCAATATTAATAGATTGTATACAAATAGATTCAGTGATGAATGGTGCTGTCTTGTTTGAATGTTCAGTGACCATCATCAGTAATACAACACTTATGTTTATACTTTCGACAGATACGACGTGTTTGGATTAGTTTTTGAATTATCATGGAAAACGTCAGATAATTAAAAGATTTCATTGAAACAATGCCTGTACTGCCTTTAAAAGTATTGACAATAAAGTCTGAAATATTGCGAAATACGAATCCGGTTATAAAGGATAACGTTAGGGAAATGATGACAAAAATAAATAAAGTTCTTCCGTTTGTTTTCTCTTTGTTTTTCTTGACCAGGAAGCAATTTGTGGATTAAGGCAATAAAACAATTATTTATTATTGAACTAAATGCTTAGTAAGTTCTCCTTTTAGATAATATTAAAACTGAAAGTATTTGTTAAATTCACAGCGTTTTTCTCACACAATATATACGTTATAGTACATTATTATAAGACTAGCTGTGCTCCCGACTTCGTTCGCGAAGAATGTTATTAAAATAAAAGTTGTTTAATTTACTCCTTATACCATCTGCTAGTGAAAGTCCTGTTAAAATTCATTTCAGCCATTTTTAATTAACCCGAAGAAACAGACAGACAGAGAAAACATTTAAAAATGATTTTTATGTATCTAAGTACAATATACAAACAGCCCCTTCAATTCTATTTATATGTATAAATTCGTAAATGGCCGTCATTCCTGATTGTAGTTGAGCGAGAGATTAAAGAGATTATCACTAAACCTTCGCTACGAGACGTGAGCTTCACACTCAATACAATAAGCTTCATATTTGCATTGATATTAATAGAGTTCAATGACCTGTCGCAACGCATGCCTTCAAAAATAGATTGTCATTTTCATCATTCAGTTTAAGAGCACGTCGGCCCCGGTTACTGTAACTAGCATCTGATAAAATCGATAGCTTGCAGTGAACGCATTTGTTTACGCTCCATTGTTCCTAGTTTTTTGTTCTGTTCTAAATTTTAATAAACTATACAAGTATTTTGAATATAATAAGATTGTTATGAACACAAACTTTAAGCCGTAAGTCCTTATAGTCAAAAGAAAATAAGTCATACCAAATCTGAAACAGCTTAAAAGTTATATGAATCAAAACACACACATATACATTCACTATAATTAATTCTTTGAACTCTCCACTGTTTAGTTCATGATGTATTTATGTTCGTTTGTTATTTTAAGGAAATGTGTATAATTATATTCTCAAATATTATTTCCTTAGCTTTACAAACAGACGAGCTGTGATTTAGATTTCATTGTTAAAACAAAACGGGCTTCTTGCATGAAAATACTGTTTATATGTGTATTATATCAAATAAGGATGTTTTAGTTTAACTTATACAATGGTTTGAAGTTGAATACTTATATATCATATTTATATGTATATAAATTAATTATCTGTCATCATAATGAGCGTAAAATTATTATTAACAGCGAAGTTAACATGAAGTGAACGCTGTGGGTTCATAAATTAATTATAAAGTAATTTCGTTAACTGCGTCTGTGGTTTATGTAATGCCATGTATATATAATTTTATTAATAATCCCTCAGCTACCTAACTGGGTTTTTATAAATGAAATTATGATGAATAGATGTGTAATGAATAAATCTTGTCTAGAATTAAATTATGATTCTTATAGTGGTATTTTAATATAATACAAAGAACCAGGAGACAGCTGGCGCCATGTTATCTTTGTACCATCTTGAAACAAATATTTATTCTACCGCTGCAGTGTACGCTGTGATAAGATTGATATTTATAAACCAGTAAATAAAGTTATAAATAAAACAGTTTATAAATGTTTTGTTATTTTAATCAGAATTTATTTAATAGTTATTATCATTAAAGTCGGTGTGGTTTTAGCTTCTCTAACCTAACAGAAAATAGACGAGTTATTATAAGGAAGAGTGTTTGAGAGGGGACTGTCTAAACCCCCTCTCTGTTTAAACTAGTCTCCTGCATTCCTCCTCGTTCCTCAATCCTTGAGGACTAAATATTTACAGATACTATATTTGATTATTATTTTTTATGTTTACCTAACTTTGAAATTTTGCCAAAGCAAAAGTATTCACAGTTAAAAGACTCAGACAATACGCTAACATCAAATCAATTTTTTTACCAGTAATTTCGTAGAATGAATGATGAGGGGTGAACAAACAGACAATAATTTCAAAAGCCTTTGTTCATTTCAAACACATTTCCAATATCTTTACCAAATTATAAATTTTATTTCGTAACAATGGTACGAAAGTACTTTTTATTGTCACTAGATCAATAGTCATTATAAGTTTTCGAAATAGTATAAACAAAATAAAAAATTTACTACTTACTTTTCTTTTCGTCAAAATTGTTATAAAAAATATTTAACAGTTATATTCGTGTTTAAAAATGATAACTCGGTATTCTGTTTATTGTACTCCCGGTTACAACCGGTCCCGGTTATGGGAGTGTTCAATGAAGATAAATCCGTATCTCATATAATAATTGCATTAGTCAGATATCTGCACGAGCAGAGACTCGCCGACGAATCGATCGGACGGGAGCGACGAACCACGGCTGCTGTGGTGTTATCTTAATTTGTCTATATGACCAAACTAAACGTTGAATTTGGTGATTCAATTGTCTAATACTAATTTTATTATTAATATTCAATGTACTAAAATAACTATCAGACAATTACAGTTTATTGTTTTCTAATTAAAGTTTAACAGAAGTTTAAATAAATGAAATATAATGAAACATCATCAAAACGGGCAGGATTCGAACCTGCGATGGTACACATCACCACTTAGTCACAATACAAAATTGTTGACATTGTATTCCAAATTTATAAACAACAATTTCAATAAATCTGAATAATTTATAAGGCCAAAGTATAAAGTATTTAAATGATGACTAACAAACATATATAATAGGTAACAAAAGCGCTTTATTTTTGGTTCATCAATTAATATGTCAAAAGAATGAGTTTGTACGTAAATAACAAAATTATGTACGACATTATCAATGTGTGAAACTGCGTTTATTAACGATATCAATAGCTTAATTCGTCTCGAGTATGCCACTGTGGGTGAAATCATCTACACGCTTCTCGACGCTAGATAATAGATCGAGATTACCGACAGTGTTATTCTGAATATATAAAAAATAATTATTAAAGAGACAGTTTTACGATATATTCAAAATTAAAGTGTTAACGGGTTTATTATTATCCCGGGTGAGATCTCACGCGTTGACACACTTGACTCGCTTTACAATTCTATTTGACATGTAATATAACTTCTGCGGTTTATCATTTAATTAACCTACAATATAGTTATCCTTGATAAGAATTCTTAAGAATTGAATTGTAATTTATATGCAAAACATTTATTTTATGAACAAATTTACAACGAAATTTAGAGAACAGGAAAATAAAGGAATTAGTTTAATTCTTTTTTTACTTCAAATTATACAGAAGTGTGCAATAACTGAAGGGATAAAATATAATTATACATATATGTATATGTTTCTAGATTATATTAAAAAATGTATTAAAAAATGTCAAAGCAAATCTGTATGTTAAATATTAAATATAAAAAACTAATCGCTGTATAATCTGGCAATGATACAGGAATCAAAACAATAGTTTATGTTTTATGTTCGTCTATTTCTTTTCGTATCACGGAAGAATTTATTAGACGGATTTTGATGATATTTGCTGAAATTATAGGTTGTCGATTCGATTAACATAGAATATAATTGACTCTAAATTTACTTATTTACATGAGAAAACAAAAAAAAATGTTTGGAATGTATTTAATATAAAATCTGAAATGATGGTTTGCGATTTCCGTTTCATGGAGGAGTGGGAGGAGAGGGATATAAAATCACTTGCTACAGCGACTAATGAATAAAGGATTATAAGAGAAGCTCTAACATAAAATATTAACCATCACATTCATGTAAGTACTATAAGTAAGAATTAAATTAATAAAAATTAATTAAAAATATGTGGGGAATGCGTAATATACTGGAGGTAAATTATACTAATTATAATTTAAATATACATACAGTGAGTCTGTACGTACAATCTCAAGCGAGACCTTTTTTAGATAACGTTTTTATTATAACATTCAGTCGATCTTGTTTTACGAGACTGCTTAATGTTACTTTAAACTAGCTATTCCCACGAGTTTTCTCGCATTGAAAATATTTTTTTAAATGAAAATTTTAAGGAGGCTAAGGCTAATACTTCTTATAACATTAGCCCGTTAGTGAAATTCCCGAGAAGTTCAGAGATTACCCGGACCCAATAGATTTTTTTATATAAGTAACGTATATAATTTCATATGCCTTTATTGAAAAGCATTTAATTTGGTATTACAATCAGACATAAATTTTATTTATATTTATAGATTGTAGTATCCATACAAGGAGCCGACCGCAACTGAAATTTAAGAGTTGCATATTTATTGCGCAATTGTAAAGAAATATTGCATTTTTTGTTTAAACGAGTTATGTCATTCTTTTAATAAAATTTTACTTGTTTACTTAATATTTTTCAAATTAGATTTTTGAAAGGATTTTTATTTTATATTGTCTAAAAAATGACGATCTATTAAAGGGAAAAATATATTGTTGGTGCGTCAATTTCGGCTCCCGGGGGTCGGGAAGGAGGTCTAACGAACTCTGTATATTTTACGGCTATATAAAACTGTCGTAAAATTAATAGAGTCACTTACGAGGTCAGCGAAATGTACAACACTCTTGTTTGGGTATCGGGAGCTGACATAAACTAACACATTATTGATAGCTTAAGGAAGAAATTATGCTATAATAACAATTGGTCTTTTAGGATTTATTATTAGAGCTATTTACAATAAAATTAGATGTTGACACCCGAGCTTATGAATGAATAATTATTACGGTTGCATTATAGTACTTTCACAATGTTATTAATTAAAATTTAGACTTTCTTAATTTAAAAATGTATTAGAAGTAGTAGAAGTTTTTTTCAAAAGTTTTATTCTTGAATTTAAGAAAAATAAAGAAGAATAGATCACAAGAAAAGAAAGTATCCAGCTCTCTTTTCGTTATGATTAAAATAGGCAGTTATTACAGATTGCTACTTCAAGACGACCTTTAATATTATTATCCACAAACCAGCTCGAATACGAGCCGCAAACTACGCTATGCTTCATTCCATAGTGCCCTTAACCTCGTCTTTATAACTTCATATACATATTTATTTTAACACATCGTCCCTTATCGTTACAAATTGACAACAGTTAATATTTTACACGATTATTATAACTATTATATCTGTTCTGATAGCTACCGCCTACGCTTTAATGCTAGGTCATGCAGACGCGATAAGATTACCTCAACCTAGAACGAGTCGTGGGCTTAACATATCCGATACCCTATTTATTACTATATAACTTATCATCGTTAAATTTATTAAATAAAAGAAATTACATACTGTCGCTGTGCGTAATTATAATGTCTGATACAAATTAATGTTTTAAAGTCGGAAGATAATCATCACATTTTGTTTTTTGTGAACAGAAAAAAACGAATTCCATGTTTTGTATTTTGTGTCTGATTCCGCGGCTTTCCAAAAATTAACTATTTATAATAAGATTTAAAATCTACAGCTCTGGAAAATTGAAGCTTATGTTAATACAGTTTGCTTAAATAAGGTTTAAAAATCCTGAATAAAAATATTGCAGAAAAGATGCCGTCTTTTTAATAAGGCTAGACTCTTTGTAATTTTTTGAAGATAAGTATTATTAAAATGAACTTGAACATACACATTTGTAATATGTAATTATACTTTATGTTATAATAAAAAAATATATGGTTAATTATAGAATGTATATTTATTTTTCAATCATATTTGCATCCTTATTTTTATCATAAGTTACTTACAGCACCCGTAGCGATTGACAGCCGGAGAAGGCGCGCTCCTCGATGTGTGTGATGCGGTTCCTTTTCAAAATCCTGTAAAAATATATATATAAAGAAATAACCACAAAAGTTTACATATTATAGATAATAAAATAATAATTGTATTATTATAATTATATATATATATATAGTATCTATTTTATTATATATATTGAAGAAAAACAAAGTCGTGTAAGGCGTAGGATATAAATTGAATTTTATTAGGCACTTAATGTGACTAGATCTCGATTTGTTCTTTTTACGAGGACGCTTGATGCTCGTGTCGGCTGTCAGTGATCATGGCTCCTTCGTGTATGAATGAGATCAATTCATAAGTACGAGAGTGGAAAGGAAGGCTACAATGGACGGGACGAGCTCCGTATTATGGTAATGGTAGCAATAACGCCGACCGGCGGACCCCGGGGAGTTGCCAGCGGTAAACAAACCAATATACGACTGCTCCTTTCATAAACGACCTCTGAATTTTCTTATATACAAAGTATTATGTTTCGATTGAAACATGTAATTACAGTAACTTGACACTGTTAATGATAAAATTTAGCTTTGGTTTGATAAAGTTCTCTAATATAATCACTGTATACGAATCGATCGCATTTTATAACGTTGGGACATTATAAATCATCCCACACTTAAACTTAGTAGTAGAAGCGGCCATAAAAGTATACAAAGTTTGAAGAAAGTTGTCTTGATTCTCGTTCTCTTATTAGCAAGGGTCACGAAGGGCACGAGGGGGTGGTGAGGGTAAACAGGGGTCAAGAGAGGGGGACGGGGGTCACGCAGCAGGCGCGTCATAAATCAGAGAGCGCCGCCTCATCGATGCGCTGAGAAGGGTTGTTGTCAAAAAGTATCAGTTAATTTTTACTTTCATTTCATTATTAATATTATTATAAATCTTTATAATATACATTATGAATAAATATCATCAAAACTTACATTAGAAGAGTACGTAAAAAAATATACATGGCAAAGCTTATCTATAAGCTTTAGATCCTGAAAATGTGAGCGGGGGTCGGACGACGACCCTCGCTGGATGTCTGCTGAGCGTCGGACACTTATTGCTCAGAGAGGACATCGTGTATTATCTTATGAGAATACTGATCACTGGAGCGGTAACTATTGATGTATTAATTTGATCATAATTCCAATAATATTATTTGAAAAAAGGTTATATGTTATATTAAAATGTTAAAAATTAAGAGATTGAGATTAGAATATTACGTTCCTACAATTAGAAATTTTATTTGTATAAGTAAGCACAATTTAAAATAAATTTTATATTAAAAATATTTTCATGATAAACTCTTAATATGTTGTAATTTATAACATTAGTTGTGATCGGTTAAAGGTTAGCCTTTCAAGGTTCTTTTCGGTTACTTAACTAAAGGACGTATCGTTGTGTCGGAAGTGTTTTGCATCTCATTACCGTTCCGGTACCGTTCCGTTCAGCAACCACTCTAGATAGCTATTTTACTTTTGCTCAGATTATGTTTTCAAATAAAATAAAAATAAATTTATATACTATCATAATATATCCAATAAGTGAGTTTAATAAGTGAGATATAAAATAATGTTATAGATAAAAATTATAGATATGATAAGTAAATATATCTATAGATATATTCGTTCGACGGCGAGTTTTCTCATTCATCTTTTCAAAGTCAGATTTATAAGAGTATCAGATAAAGTTTTGACACGAAATGACAAACAAAAAGTTATTGGAAATGTTACTTTGTTTATAAATATAACAATGTTTCGTGGTGATACATCCATCTTTTTAATATTTAATATAAGAAGGTAATATCAAAGAGGTTTTGTTTTAATCCTAAATCTGAATAGTAGGAGAATATGTTTGAATTAGTTCAAGAACTACACCTTAAAGTAGAAAAAAAGATTATAAGTTAGGAAGGTTAGTGTTTATGACATCAAATTACGAATTCTATATAATTCTTATACAAATATATATACATTTTACAAGAAAAGCAAGTTCTGATTTCATTGTTTCTTTCTCCAAAGTAATAATATAATATTTTATACTTATAACATAATATTTTTTTATAAACATAACCAAAGTTATGTTTATAAAAAAATTTTATGTTATAAGTAATTTCGTAACGGCCAATCAATGTCTAATTAAAGCATTATTTAACTGGAAAATTGCAATCCGGTCTCACCAGAAAAAAAATAACGGCCTCATAAAATTCTATGAATGCTGGTATAAATATTTTAATCTCAAAAAATTTTGAGATTGATATTACTCTCAACAAAATGGAAAATAACTTTTGAACTTATTTAATAAATTTTACAAAGTATTCGAAAGTAAATTAAGTTTAATTTAAAGTTATGTGCCACGTTTATTATTCTTTTAACCGACGATTATTGTGATGAGATTTTATAATGTCTTAACATTATCTTAATGTTTTCTAAAAGTACATGTATTTTGTGAAATTACTCTTAAATTGAGATATAAGACTAACCTTTGTGTTTATATTTAGATACACATCTCACATGGTTGGTTGTTATATGACAAAAGTCGCTTTTATATATTATACCTTTTGCAAATTAACGTAATTATTTGAGATATATATATATATATATATATATATATATATATATACTATATTATTATATAAATATATATATATATATATATATATATATATATATATTTATATAATAATAGGATACAAATTAAATATAATAATGTCCTCAAATCACTAAATATATCTGTTGTTATTCAATATATTGTTGTAACAAAATACTATGTTTTAAAAAGTTAAATAATAAATGTTAATACTAAATAGGTCTTCTGTATTTTAATGGAAAGATTTATCGTTTAATTGCCACTCTGTAACGCAAACTAATAGTCCGATAAGGCTCGGATTAGGGAGTTAATACGCTCTTGATCCCATCCTCTTCATGCTTCTAAATAATAATTACGGAGTCCTTGTTGACAGTGGATCAAGAGTCATGAAGATACCGTACTTCTGACATCACTTACCATTATAACTATAATATTTCTCACGAATATGATTATGATAATTTACAATATTAGGATTGATTATTACTATAATATCATTAATTATAAGTATGAGATGATATTGGCTATTTGTAGAATGGAGTCAGTAATTACATTTATTGTATAAGGTATGTGTTACATGGTATAATGTGTGAGTGATCACTCGTGTCTCGACCCGCTCACCTTCACCGGCCGCCAGCCTCGCCCGCACTGCCTCCTGAGCCTCCCCCTCCCTTCCCCTCTATTCCCCCCACATTCCCTATATTACCTCTCATCAGCTGTTTCCTTCTACCAAACGTGCACTTGTGATAGCTATCATCATCATTACACAAATTAATCGAAATGATATGTTATATCGAGTCTAATCGGCTGCTGGGGAATACAGTTAGTGAATAGCAAAAGTGGTACTTACAAAGTGTGAAGAGATGACAGATCCGGAAGTGAGGTTGCAGTTAGCTCGCTGATTTGGTTACCAGCTAGGTTTCTGATGAAAAAGTATAAGAAAATACCAATTAAATAAAATCATCTAAATTCTGCGAGTATAATTCAAGCTGTCGGTAAACAGACGCAAAACATGACGCAGATATCTGCTGTACATGTTTCGTGTTCTTAAAATTTCTTAATCGTTACTGCCACGAGCGTGACATACAACAAATAAACAAATGCTAAGTATAAAATTTAACGTCTTAATATCTGAACATTATCATTTTTTATATTTACATTGATGAACATATTTTCTGAGAAGTATTTATATTTTATAAAACAGTTTAGATGATTCAGTTTAATTATTTTTTTAGGGCACTAGATGCGGAAAGACGCACGGTTCCGGTAAATGTTTCTGGTAATTTACTGTCACGGTAGAGTGATGGCGTCGCGAAGTCGTGGGCGATTTATATATAATAGAACATAGTTCTTTATAAATATCTTGTGATGATCAAAATATATTTAAAAATATTCTGTACGAGTTTTTAGTTCGTTACAATGTGAAGACAAATAGATTAGTATATATTTAAATTGTTAGACCTACTTCGAAGTTTTAGGTAACTGTTGTGTGGGTTTTCACCTAATTAAACTCGGTAATTGTTGGTTATAGTGTGGGTTATTGAATACATACAGTGCCTGGAGGCGAGGTATACGAGCCAGCCCTGCCGTGGGCACGGCACGCAGGAGGTTCCTCGCCAGGCGCACCACTCGTAGCGCTCGTGCATCAGAAAACGTGTCCGGAGATAGATCCGCGATAAAGTTGTCTTCGGCTGATCTGCGTTTTTTAAGAAGAATTTTCGATCATAACATACGAATGATGTTTTTAGTGATATTTATCTAATAATATTTACAATATTGGTGTAGTGTGTAATTTAGTATTAGCTGTTTTAAATATCTATATTTATCGGTTCCAGTAGCATATATTACCAGTACATATTATTTTAAATCTCGTATAAACTTACAACATACATATATTCATAGACAGTTTACAATATTCCAACACTGCAATGTAAACAGCGAAAGAATAATAATAATAAAATATTTTTACAGTCAATAAAAAAGTAGAGAGCAAAACAAACAGCATCTTAAAGTTTAATTGCAGATTTCTGGTACTGATTATGCAACACTGGTTAAGACTGCGTTGCATGAATAAAGCCAAAGAATGCGCTTACATTATACGGAATACTGATGAGTGTACGTGATTACAAAACTATACAAAGCTTGTCTGTCTGTATTTAATATGATTTGAATAAGGTTACATGATTGTCGACTTTATTCGGAAGAAGGTCATGTTATTTTACAGTGATAAAGACAGTATATTCGGGGGGGAAAAAAATAAGTTTTTTTGTATCTTTCAAATGATTTTGTCACTCAGTTTTAGTTGTAATATTAAGAAGTTAAATATCAGACACACAAAGCGAATTAATAAATATTTAGAACAGCTTAAATAGAACGGTAAAATGATTTCCTTACAAAAATAAATAAATAATAATTTATAAACGGGCTTTTTATCAAAAGTATTTTTTTCTGTCCAAATCCCGCGATACTTTATAAAAGTCTTGGTGCCGTCGGCGCGTCTCTGTTGACGACGTAAGTAGAGCTATTCATCACATTTAACGCCATGCCAGAACGCTCAACCCAGATATATTATGTGGACAGAATACTTTTTATCGACTCAATACTCAATACTTATTTAGTTTAACCTCACTTGAAATTTAAAGTATTACATAGATATCGATAAAACCAAGGTGGGTTTTATCGATATCTATGTATCCGACGGCCCTCACTTCTATCATCAAAATTTCATCCGCGTCGTACTTGCGAAATGTTACGAGTCGCTCGAAAGCTCCGAGCGGTTATTTCGCACACATGCACAGCTGATATTGAATAATAAGTTGTATTTATAGCTTATAGTAGGCTAGTACTAACGCGACCTCGTGGTCCTACGTCACACGCATTTGCATCGCCCGCGGCCCTCGGCGGAGGTCACATGTGAGTGTCTTCGCCCCATGCCCTCTGGCATCTAACAAACTAGATTCTAATAAACACATTGTAGTATAAGATCAAAGTCTAAAGGACGCCTAACGTCGAATATTTTTTGTATTGGTGACAAATTTTACAATATTGAGTAAATTGAACTTTTTAACGACATAAATAAAACTAATATTTTGTTAATGAAAATTTATTAAATAACTGATGATTATTATTATGGGTAAGTTATTATATGTAACTATAATTAAAGTCAGTAAATAAGTATAATTAATTAAGAAGTTTATTCTTAATCTTATCACTGTAAAAAGAAGTTGATAACTATTACGATAACTACAAGATCTAAATAAAAATAAAAAGGATCGTTTAGTGTAATTTATCATAATTTAAATACTAAGTTGAAAAGATCGAAATTGACCCCATTTCTTATTATACAATTAGCTGATGCCAGCCTTCGTCTCCAATCTCCCCTTTAAAACTCAAACCATGAGACATGTTTATCATCTCTTTTACTTTTATTATAATTATACCCAAAATGTACGCTTTCGTGTGCAAATGAGAGAATTTCCCGAAATGTTTACTTCAATCCTTTATGTTTACTTAAAACATAAGCAAACACATAAAATTACATTATTAAAATCCGTCCAGTAGTCTTTTTATTAAAGCCTAAATCAGTTTTTGTTTTTTCAAGTGAAAATTAGATTACTTTCTGGAATAAAAAGTAGTAAAACTTTTATTTAATGTACAGTCATTAAAATAATAATTCCTTTCAGTTCAGATTATTTACAAAACCTGATTTAAATGCAATGATTACGGTTTTGACATTTTAACTATTATTCTATTAAGTAATAGGATAAGTAATAGGATAATTCTCACGTCCATGAGAAGTATTCGATATTTAATTCTCCAAATAACAAAGAGGAAATTATCGAATACAGATAAACTTTATTTCTTCATCTTTAAGATAGTAGTTGAATTCCAGTATTCCATTCATTCATAGCAATATATAGTAGAAAATAGACTAACACATTCAATGCCATGCGAAACAAAGCTCACTCGCATTAACTCTGGTGCTTTACTGACCACTGCAAAATAAATGGGTCCCAGTGAACGTGCGAACGTGTGAAATGAACGGTTGAACGCAGGGAAGCACTGCTGTTGTGGACTTGCCCCGCTCGGATCCGAGTGTGAAATGAACGGGTGAACGCAGGGAGGCACTACTGTTATGGCCCTGCCCCACTAGGATCCGAGTGATGAGCATTGAATGTATTAAAGTTATAACGATTATAAAAAAATATTAAAGTTTATATAAAAGCACATAACGAAATTATATTATGGCTTTTTCATTTAAATAAATATTGATTATGAAAAGGTTGAAACAAAACAAAATAATTTAAATTTGCATAATATGAATGATTCACATTCGATTGACGAAGTTGATACATAAAATAAGAAAATTGAAACATGTAAGATGAAAAAGCTATGTGCATTCTTTGAAAACAATAAGCTTGTGGACGCTTTTTTCCCGTAGAGTTAGAGTAAGTGATATTATAGGCTTCATTTATTTGAATCAATATTTCTACAATAAGCATTATTCTATTATTTTAAGTTAAATAACAAGAATATAAGATTAAATATGTAAATAATTAATATTAAAATGGAACTAATAGAAAACTAGTCGACACGAATTTAAACATCAAAATAATTTTTAATTACAATATATAAACTGATTATAAGTTACACGTTCATATCACATTCTGTTCTCGGAAATTAATTGAAAAGAAAAAGAAATAAATAATCAAAATCAAAATCGTATGTAATCTGAGCGAACATTTAATTGTTTGTCAGAAATCTACAATTATACTAACAATAGATATTTCATTTTTATGTAAAGACATACTCTAAGTTCTGTCTAAATATGTCTCAGTTAATTAATGGTATTCAAAAATTTCTTTTATAAATTATAGAAGAGGTGAAGGTAATTCGAGTTAACGACCTCTGCGACGCGAATGAATAGCCTGGTTTTTTTTTGTCCCCGGACTAGAAGGTTCTTGCTACTTAATACTTTGATATACTATTCTTGTACTGTACTACATAAATTTCTCCTGGAGCCTTTGCTGGAGCTTATAACCAGATAAGGTTATTCGAAAATACTTGTGCATACAATATGCGATTATAAATTTCATATACGAATTAGTATCTAAAACTGATTCAACGTGGCTCTCAGATCCTTGTTAATAGCATGTCCATAAAGTTGTATAAACTGCACTCAGCAAAAACTTCCTTCACAAAGTGGTCTTGGACAAGTGTCTTCGGCAAAACCGGTTAGATTAATAACTTTCGGCTACTTAATAACGCTTGAATGATCCTGTATACTGCGATAAGAGTGGTAATTATTTATTAAAGATATAGGTAACCACAAGTAATTTATTAAAAGTATAAAAAGTTTTACAATACAAGGACCATCTATCATTGGTATTTGGACCTTAGTTTTTTTTACATTAAACCATTTTTTCTTATTTAGATTTCAAATCCCAAGTAATGATAACCTATTTAATATAATGGAAATAAATTTCGTTCTTTCATTCAAATAAATCATCTCTTCTACATTTATTCTTCAGCAATCTTAATGTTTGTATGACTTGTTATTTTGAGGATAGTATTACGAAATCTCTATCCGTAATAGTATTTTCCTTTTCCTATCTTGTTCATGGAGTTTAAATATCGGTCCTTTGCTTATTATATTAGTTATAATTCAGTTACTTATCAGACGATATAAATGTTTGCAATATACACGATGCCAAAATAAATACAATGGTCAATTTATTCAATAAATATTCATCCGATCTCATTTCCATTATAATAATAGTAAAAGAAATTGATGTATTATTGAAATATATTGTTATCTTGTTTCGAAAGAAAATATACCGGGTTAGTTCAATAGAGTGTAGCTAATTTGAATGATATTAAAGGCACATATCGGTCGGTGACGAGGCAATATCAAGGATTTAGACTGAAAAAAACTGTCCGCACACCGCCGCCGTCGGCTACATGAATAATTTATGATCGATCTATCATTTGTACATACATAACATGACGGGAGCGGAGCGAATGTGAAAATGGCTGAGGTCACTGCGAGTTTGAGGTTAGTGGAATGTGCGTGTTTGTTAAGTAATTAAATAAAGGTACTTACAGGTGATGGAGTCTTGGCAGATGCAGCGGTGGCAGGCGCGCCAGCTCGCAGCGGTCCAGCCACAGCCGAGCCAGGCTAGCACTGACCAAGGCGGTTGCTGATACCACCTCTAGCCGGTTGGCCGACAAATTGCTATGACACATCATTTATCTTTTAGAAAATTCCTACTCCCAGAACGAAAGTGGGTCATATTTAACAAAGGGTAATAAAATACTGATCCCTCGTATAAAACTTTGCATTTATTTAATTTAAAAATCTAGGTCGTAAAGCTGACGGATAGTAAAATGAACGGACGTGCGAAAACAAAAGATTAAGCATGAATAAACAAAAGGTTAACTGGAGCTTAACTTATTATAACCCTGCAACTTATTATAAATGTGCAAATAAATATAAATCCTAATTTGAACGACACATTATATTTTCCGTGGTTATGAGCAAAACGATTTGCCTTGTGGCGTATTTGCGAAGTAATCAAGGAACTGTAATGTGAGTCGTATTTACATAATTCCTGGTTTCCATTTGTCCTATATCTCTATTTTAGCGTTCATTGATTGAGATTACAGTACCCAAAAATCTACATTTATTGTTATATAATGCCCAATTATTATATGTTATTATAATAACATGTTCTCACAGGTCGCGCAGACCGGCGGCAGGCTGCAGTGCGTCGGGAGGCAGGGCGCTGATGTTGTTGACGGACACATCTCTGCAACAAACAAACATTTACTAGCTATTGCCATTTTCATCTGCAAGCTTTGAGTAATAGGCTAACAAACAACTTTTTTCAGGGTGTTTGTTCCGCGAAACCTAAATTAGAAATTTCATCTTAACGAAGTCGGATCACATCGGCTAATATTTAATATTATGTTATAAATTCAGTAATGTTATATGTTATAATGTAACACAATAATGTTATAAACACAATCATAGGTTTAAAATTACTTAATATCGTTATTATTGTAACAGAAAAAACTTTATGGAACACATTTATTATATATTTATCTTTAATAAAATCAACACACAAAGTAAAATTCACATTTAACATGGATTTAGGTAAAAAAAGTTTTGATTCAATCCTCAAATTTCTTATCTAATATTTAAATGAAATAATTATTAATAGTTGAATCAATTGTCCTAAGAAAAAAACAAAACACGTACTGACTTAGGAAAGGTTTTCCTTGTTTTTGGATAGCCTTTGTCAATTGACAAAAACAATTGGAGAAGAATAGCTCCGTAGTATAGAATAGGACGAATCCAATTCGTATGTCTCAGTTCAATTGCTTACCTATTTTTTTAACCCACTCGCTGTTTACAGCAACTTTTTGTATGACTTTTCGTGTTTGCCTTTATCTCTTTCGACTTTGATTATGAAGTATCATTTGTACATAATATTTTATAAAAGTATTTGACACCTAAAATCAAATAATAAGTCAAAACCACCAAATTTCATCAAAATCCGTTTAGTAATATTGTAGTATTTTTAAATATAACTTAAAAAAATATATGTTATTTTCCTTATAAATGAAAACGTTTTTTTGGTTTGGAAAGCCTACCGTATAATAAAAGCCGCACCGTTTTTTTTAAATCTGTCCATCAGTTTTCGTGTAAGTCAATTGTAGAAAAAATCTAAAAATAACAGAAAGGAATCTAAAAATCAAAAAAATTCCCGTTAAACAGCTATATTTTGTCTCTATTTCAGTTTGGTGTCTTTTAAAGCTAATGAAAGTTATTATAAAGTAATTTAAATGATGTAAAATGTGCCATATTATCCTGATAACGATAACTACTCACAGCCTTTACTAACTTCTGTCTATTCAAGTATATCATGACTTAGTTATACCTTATTTAAATCTTGTATAAATAAATATGTTGACCAAAGGTCTATTAAATCAATAATAATTTTTTAAACCATTTTTAAATTATCATAATGTCTATAGACTATAAATACAATATAGTATTGCACAAGTAGTAAAAGTAATGAAAACTACAAAGCCTTAGCTATCTAATAAATTTCTTTGCTATTTATATACTCTTTAGAAATCTGAACAGTGAACGACCTCAAGATAGCCGATGGCCATAAGCGGGCGTAATATGAAATGGAAAAACATTTCAATTTAAGCGTGAACTGTCAGGAATGGAGTCCCAAAAATTTAATAATTAAAACTGAATTAATTGTCTAATAAAATTCTTATTTTAACTTGGTAGCCGTTGTAAAATAACGATCAAAACTTTATGGAAATGAATGCTGCGACACATTTTATGATCAATCCCATTTTTATGGAGATAAAACATGAATTATATTAAAAAATCGTAATGATATTATAATAGCAATTGATACACATGCATAATCATAAATTAATTGAAATATGAAATAAAGGAACGAAAAGAATAAGTAATGAAAGACTTGTTTTAGCACGAAGTCATTAACACAAGTATATTATAATGTTATATATATTTGTTTATTAATTGTGCACAGTAGCGCTCAACGCGTGGGATCTCTGCGGTGATAACGAGCCTGCGATATTACCCTCATCCATCATCCGCCACTACCTCCACCCCTCCCTTAGACCTTCCCATATCTGAAACAGCGCTTATCTCATTGCGTAAACTACGGATAATATTGCATTAAGAAATATTCTAAGTTTCACATATTTGTTACCATTGTAAGTGTTCGACAAATGAACAAAGAGTCGTTCTTGGTCGATAATTTTATTTAATTATTAAAACCAACCCTATTCAAATGTCGCGATAACGAGTTCGGGGGCAGCCAGTTGAAAATATCATCCCCTTTATAAACTGGTTATGTTACCCGGTTTCACTCGGACCACGTTCAAAAATATCTAAATGCTAATCCAGTATATTCAATTATGAATATATTAGAAATATTGTTATTTTGGTTAAATTATTATATATATTTGTTTGTAAAAACGTAGCCAAATTGTGGTATCATTTTTAGTTACACAGATGGGAGTAATCTAAAATCTAGTCTAATCGTAATGATTGTGGTACAAGATATCGGACCCGAGCCGGGCTTGGAGAAAATAACCTTTCTTCATACTATAATATATAAATCAAATGAATCTTGTATAGACTGGAAATCTGTATCGAACAGCGTTCTTGTACGCAGCTGATCTAATAAGAGTAAATTATTAACAAAAACTTTCTCCTTTAAACTAAATCCTGTTTGTTATATAAGATCCTTAAATGTCAAATGTTATAGCAATCTAAATTAAAAAGTAAGATATGTTCTACGAATTGTGTCTTTTATGTGTGTATATATATTATTAATATTTAAAAATAAAATTAAACACATGTTTGGGATAAAGTAACAAATAAACAAAGAACTGTAAAACTTCTTGGTAACCTAGTTCTTGTTAACTTAATATTTTTATTTTTATTTATTATTATTTATATAATAATTACAAACTGCCAGTTGAAATACATTGTTTAATTTACCATTACTCGTATTTATCCTACTCGAATAACAATACAAATAACATTATCGGGCGAAGATAAAACTTATTTGTATCCTCCATGCCTTATTTGTGTTATTGTTCTGTATTGCATTTAATCCTTTAAAGATTAAGAAGGTTAGTCTTCTTGCCTTGATTCGCATTGTATTGTCATAGATGGAGATAGACCATAATAAAACTTCTACCCAGCTACGTACTGAGAACTTCAAAATTACTTTACAAATTTAATTGTTTTTAATATAATGTTTGATATTGACATTTATAATTTATATTTAAGTGAAAATAATGATTGAAATTAAATGTTAAACATATGTGATAATATTGTAATTGAATTTGTAATAGTAATTTGTAATTATACTAACACTAATTTTTAAGAAATATATTGTAACTAACACTATATGGGCTGGTCCTGAAATAAATGATTATTATTATTATTATTACGTATAATATTACGAGTAATTTTTATCGTTCACTGTAAATTTTGTTTGTTTTACTGTATGTTATATTATGTTTGTCAATAATGCGAATCTCGAATAGTAATACTTGTACATTTTCTAGAAGATCGACTTTAGAATAGATATTCATAAACCTCATCCGATTGCAACTTGTAATCTGGGTCACGAGTAAAATGTACAAATAATGTATTCCAGGCGGCGATTCAAGGAACTTATCCTTTCTAACTCCTCCGCCTCCGACACCCCGCTTCCCTGGACTCCTAGCCTTTTATTTGAAACTTATTCGCTTGATAAACTAACTTTTAATATAATCCTGTATTCTTATTATTTGGGTCGTAGTTGGTTGTCGATGTGAATATGTAATGAATTGATGGATGGATCGGATGACGGACGGAATAATTTATAATGGCTGTATTTCAGTTAAACACTAAATTTATAAAAAAAAAAAATACTTTTAAAGAAAATATTGGTGCAGTAAACAAGTTTATAAACAAAATAAATAAATAAACAGACAAACAGATTATAAGTAATTAAAATTTTAATAATATTCTGAATTTACTTCGTTTATTACATCTAGTTTATGTGTTCATTCATAATTTACAAACATAAACTCAAATGTCCCGAAAGTAAATCGTCATATTGTTTGGGAACTCGTCAACTGTTTCTGACAAACGCAGAAATCAGCTGTTATACGACATATGTTTGATTTCAGTAACATATCTATTTTATGTTATGATATCATTAATTCGGAACCGTGTCAGTTGAATTTCAGAACTCGTAACCCATAAATTATAAGAGTGTAAATAAAGGAATACATTAGTTATGTAGGTACATATAATAATAAATTGTGAGTGCTGTAAATCATTCGGAATCTCTTTTTAGTATCTATAAATTATTAGGCAATAGAGGAGCCGCGTCTCTGCGTGTATTAATGTGCTATCATTCCCTAAGGAATTCCCCGCATTTGTGTGTTCTAGAGAATTCGTCTGTTTAGACGCAACGGATTAATAATAAACGAATGCTCGCAAGCAAAAGCTATTTATAAGTTAAATATTTACTAACATTCTATAGTATGGTTATTACATATATATTTATTATGAAAAGAATATTATTTTGAGTATCTAATATGTAATACGTTTTTGCTAAACGGCTTATCAGTACTTGCATGCAAACATCGAGTGGGCGCTATCCAGGATCACTTCGACACCCCTCCCGTCCTCGACTGTTATGATAGTCGGCGGTGAGAGGGAGTGGGGAGGGGGGAGTGCGGCGACCTGCAGCCTGCAGCTGATTGCCCTACGCTCTATAAATAGCCAGCCTAGATCCCCGCTGCACCGTCCTGATAGCACGCTACAGCACGTAATAGTCTAGCTTCAATTCCTTTGTTACTATACACAAACGTTTTTGCAAACCATTCCGTTCCCCTAATTTATTTTAATTTCCTGAATATAATTAATTTCGCCAAGGGATTTCGTTAACAGATCGCGATTGTAAATCACGGCATTGCTCGTCCCACTTTTCTTATCAACAGGATCATGGGGACCACGAGTAGGTACTTAATATATAAATATACCTCGTAGTGACTAAATCGTTACAAACTGGTAGCCACGAAGCGACGAAGCTTCTAATGATATTATTATTTTAGATACAAAGTTATGGAAATACTTCTCTGAATTATTAAATTTCAAAAATTAAAATATCTTTAAAAAACTGTTTATACAAAAACAATGTAGAAAATCAGTACATTCAATTTAATATTTTGATCTTAGCCGAAGACTTATTAAGAAAATATCTGTCTTTAAACGGTTTTATTTATTTTGTCTTGTTTGTCAAATATAGTAATTAAAACTTTTTCTCTCTCAGTTGACTGAATATTATCTGATCTGAAATTTTATAAGCAACCCTAATTCTATTAACAATATAAATATCCAGGACATTGTAACTCAGAAATAGCCACAACAACAATATGGCAGGTAAGATTTATTTTTAATCCCTTTATTATCTGAGCCATTACCGTTCACCATGAAATGCCAATGCCAAGATAAGCACCACCATCAAAAAATCAATGAACGGGCTTACTAAATAAAAAGAGGACCCTACCCTTTTGGGAAAAACCCTAATCCAAAATGGCGTCGGAAATAACGGATTAAAGACTTTAGACAGTTTAGGGTACCTACGATGAAAAATAGTACACATTATTTTGCCTTAATTAAGAGCAGCCCCGTTAGTGACCTTTCCGACGACAAGGGCCCTCCCCTTCCCTTTCAAACCGCCCTCAACCAGCTCGACTCTCATCAATCACTCCGCGACACTTGTCACAATGTGCTAAATACCAAAGATTATAAAACACTTCTTAATACATTCAGGGCGTTAATTATATCTTTTCATTACTATTAGTAACGCCTTGATTTGGCTAGTTTTTGAAAGCGTGGCGGTCTTTCACGCATTTCAAACCACTATCTTCACTATACACATATCATATTTTTATAAGGTCTTTTCTTATTTTCTTTATCAGAAAATTGAACACACAAACGAAAGCGAGTCACTAGTTTAAGACATAAAAACCAGGGGACTTTGATAAAGGGTCCAGATTAATCAGATATATAATAATTTGTTTGTCTGTCTTTACGCGTATGTAATTGTATTTTATTTAATTGACAACTTTATTGTGTTAAATTGATAGTGCTTCTTTGCAGCTCGAAAAGCATATATTATATTATTATAAAGGGGATATAAATTATTATTGCTTGTATGAGTAATATTTGTGAATATTAAATTTTCAGAAATTTGGTAGCTCACATACTTTATTTATATACGGAAAGCACGAGTGAGCCTACATTGCTGTTCTATTGTGGGTTGGTCTGTCCCATATCTATAATCAGATTTTTTAAATGTGTGTTCCTTACCTGAGCAGATCGTGACCAATACAAGAACTTTTTAAATGTTTTACTCTCTCTAACAAAGACAATCAATGTACCATTATACCAAACATCGCTTTTTATTTTTGATGCAATAATTAATTAATTAATTAAATTAATTTTAATTAATCATGAATCAATCTTTAATATGTCTTCGTTTAGAGAATTCAAGTCTATAAAAATAAGAAAATAAACGAGTTCTTGAACACGAATTGTAAACTATCTTTGTATAGAAATTATAATAAAAGGTTTGATTACATGGACAATTACAAAAACATTACCAAGTGAATATAAACCTATATTTAATTACTTAATTAAATTTGATACTTTCGATAAAACTGTAGAATATTAATAAAAAACAAAGATAAAAGAAAAGACATCAACGCGAATTTGTTTCAATTTTCAGAATAATGTAGTAAACAATTCTAACCACTAACTTAACTTCGTTTTCATTAAATTAGTCACTTAGTAATTTGCTAATGTTATACAAAATAAACTTTTGATATCTATTTATACAATGCTTATAACAGTGGAGGAAATATGAAACGTTAATTGAATATTTGAAACCTTTCTCAAAGTAAAAGTGGGGGTTATTAAAAGTTAATCCTAAAGTACTTACAGCACGAGCAGTCGCTCATGCAGCGTCGGCAGCGCCTGCAGACCAGCCGCGCGGCACAGAACACGCGAGCTGCCCTCGGTGCAGGCGCAGGAGGCCGGGCAGCCAGCTCCCGCGCCCTCCCACCCCGCCAGAGACAGCGCCAGCGCCAGCGCCAGCACCGCCATACTTCACCTCGCAACGCTGCTTGCGCCTCCGCGAGCTGCCGTCCGCACTGCCATCCTCACTATCACTACACTTATATTACACCAAATTTTTTATGTTTTCATTCTAAACATTAATGCTGTCTAAAAATTGTTTTAGTAAAAATTAACTAAAGATTTCGCGCAATAAGAGTACAAAACGTAAACACGTGGTTCGAGCGAACACGGACTAACGCTCGATACGACGATACGGCGCAGACTGAATGCTGAGTACCGAGTGCTTCAGTCCGGAGCGCGGCGAGGAGGAACCGGTGCCGCCGAGTCTGGAGGAGATTCCCCACACCAAAACAAAATAACTAATGAAAAAAACTTTTCATTCTATAACGTAAATACTGCGTTATTATTGATAATTAAGAATTATTAACTATAATCAAAAGTAAAAGTAATTTTATTTGAAATATTTTTAAAGATAATATTAATTAAATAATCGGGTTAAAATAATGTTGAATATATTATATTTAAAAGAGATTTTTTTTTGTTTTATAATACTAGCAAATCGACCCGGTATCGCTTGAATACTTCTAGAAAGGTAGAATAATTGAAATTAATTAAGTACTTAAAACATGGCGGATAATCAAATAAATAAATATATTGATTATTATCATTTCTATGTTTACAAAAGGCTTTATTAAATCTTTTAAACACATTTATTCATAGTCAAAATAAATATTTTTATTTTAATTAACCTTAAAGCACTCACTTAAAGATAAAATCAATTTCTACTATTCTATTTGGTCCATCCAAATCAGGAGCAGTGTTTCAATGAGAAAATTCTCTACTAGATATTAATTAAATACAAATAAACAAATCAAATAATCTAAAAACCAACATTATACCATTTACTGAATTTAGAATAAAATCCTTTAAATTTATTTGATTTAGATTTCAAAAGAAATTAAATTCAAATTGTATGTTCAATAAAAATACGCTAGTAAGCGAAAAAATACTTGGCCTGAAAATGGTGATGCTAAAGTCATTAAATGTATTGGCAACAACACGAATGTATGTACACTGTTTTATGTCTTAATTCTGAGATTAAAGCCTAGGGGCATGATAATATAAGAAAAGAAGCCAATCCTGCTTAATATGTCCATAGACCATAATTTAGCTATTATACGAAAAGCCATTAGAAAGTTATTACTTGCCTGTGAAGACTTGATCATAATTTTATAACTATAGTATTTGATAAAGATAGCAATAATTTTGTCAATACTATCATCTGTGTGAAGACATTAGCTTAGCGCTAGATTATATGAGATTACTTGATACTTGGTTTTAATAATGTAAAGATTTTAATATAAACAATTCTTGTATTATTTTTAAATAGACTCTGTTGTTTACATGTGATTTAAGAAATATATATTAACCGACTATGGAGATACTATATGACATTAAAATTTATTAAAAAAAAAAAAAAAAAATTGCTAAAAAAGAAATCGTGCCGGGGGAGAGTCTAAATTAACTATTTGATTGACTGTCACCGACAAATCTATTACCATTTAGCAGATAAAAAAAATGGCATTAACGGTCTTGTATCCAAGCTTATTATATTATTAAGAACTATGTTGTCGATAGAGAGCCATGCTATTATCGATAAACTTGCTAATAGTTTTGGATATTGTACTTTAATGTAGTAAAACAACATATCCAAAATTAAACATATTCGTGGTAACAACTCCCAAGGTATTGGCTGTTAGCGTTGTTAATCCAAAAATAAAGCATTATATACACGTATATATTTTTAATGCTGGTAATTACGACAATCATGGTATGTTTAGTTATTTTATGTCTTCTTTTGGTCACACTATATTTGAATTCTAATTTATGATATATCAATTATGACTGAATGAATAACTTACTGTAAAAATATAAACTTAATAGTAGCCGAATCTTTTACATACAAACTCTTTGGTATGCACATAAAATCAGATATTTTTTAAGTATCTGCGATCTTTACGTGTTCTAAAATAGTGTCAATCTAAAATTAATGTGCTATGTATTCAGTACATGACACAACCTAAACAATACTGTTGCACAGCTGACAACAGCTAGTTTGAAATAAAAAACGTTGACTTTAACTTTGATATTTTTTACTTCGAAAAATTCGCTATGTTCCCGAGACAAAAACTGATTTGGGATGTAATTACAATATAAAAATGCACTGGATTCAATGTGAACTACTGGATGAAATATATCAAATTTCTTCTGATTATAACTAAAGTCACGTGTTTTTCAGTCAAAAAATTTTCATTTTCTCAGAACAATACAATAATTAGCTTGAGTTAATTGAATTGTAGATATAGTTAAAACGATAGAGGAAGGACGAAAGCAGACGAAGTCGTTAGCAGAAGCTAGTATTATATAATAAGTGATAATAAATTGAATTGAAATAACTTTAAATATTCTTAACTTTGTATAATAATATAATCTTTTTGTTTATATAAATATTTTTTACTTGAATACCGAGCTATACGATAGGTATGGTAAGTTCTATACACTGCTGATGCTGCATAAAAATTTATAGCTCACAGTGAGACTGGCTAGACAATAGTTGAATACTTTTAAGAAGATTGTTAATGCAGCTAGATGATCCTAACATGATATTACTGTATTAAGCTACGTAATACCATTCGTGAAAGCATGACACTTATTGAAATTTGTCGAGTAAACAACACAACATTGAAAATAAGTTTGAAGTTTTTCATTTTATGTAAACAACATCTTTAATTAATGTTAATGTAAATATAATATAAGTAAATATTATATAATATAAGAAAAACAGTAGTAATTTTTTTAACAAAAATTTTTTACAAACGCGTCATAGTATAAAAATATGAGTCGTGAAAAAATTTATATCTTTTAAAATCAGGCTAAGAAAATTATATATTTAGTTATTAGAAATGATACTGTAATTTTAATTTTTTTCATAACATGAATTTATTAAATTATAATGTTTATTTAATAGGTATTTTTAATTAATATAGAATGTTGTATTAATAAATACGGAAGGTCTTGAACCTACGAGCCCTGAGAGGCCATCATATACATAAACTCGATGTTGTTTTTTATTTTATATTAAAAAAATAAGGAAGTATGATATGACTATCATTAGCTTTGATATATGTTATTTTACATTATATATTATTATTGAAAATATGTCTCTTTAGCTTTAAATGGTATGCCCAATATATGAACAAATATGGACTAAATCGCCATATTTTTATTGTTTGGTATAAGAAATTTCTGTATTAACCTACAAAAGTACCTACATACTTATTTACTTTATAACCATCATAAAAAAAAACAATTTTAATAAATATTTATACATACAATTAATAAAGAATAAGAATTATACTGGAACTACCTATCTCTGCCTTTCCCTCCGAAACTGAGTCTCTCAAACAACGGTGTAACAACTTACATGGTAACACGGAATATATATTCACAACTACTGTTTGAAACCAACAGCAACAAACGTGTTTTTAATGCTTTGCTATATTTATTTAGTAGGCACTCCTGTAATGTTGGTTGCAATTATCGTATTGTGTGTTAATTATCCTTAGTAAATTGGGCTCTATATTAAACTCTACAACATTTTTAAAGGCATATTTTTGTCATGGTCTTTTTGTTTTATTTATATATATTACAATATCGGTGATAAGTCGTAGTACTTAGCCCTGGACATCTTACTAACCTAAAAAGAATTATATGTAATAGAAGATTATAATAAAAAAGAGCATTATTAACCAGACATTATGTGAAATAGGATAAATAGAAAATTAAAGAAATGCTTTTGAATAAGCTTTAGGTTCCGGATCGTTGCCTGCACTATTATAAGACGAATTTAACAATTGAAAAAATGGCAGTTGACAAGTGACAGCCAGTAAACAGTAAATACTGATATTGGCTGAAGTAAAGAAGACATTTTTTTTTATTTTAAAATATATTTTCCAATATAATTATATATAGTACATAGTAAGGATTATTTAGATTAAGTTACCCTAAGCAACCAAATCTATTGGAGTTTGAAACATTATTGTATGTTCAGTGTCTGTTGCCTCACTCACCAAAAAATTGAACGACAATTCTCATGATAATAACGAAGAAATTAGCAACAAAGCGCAAATGGTTATGGCTACAGACTCCGTGGACGCTGAGCGCTCCGAAAATGAAGTAAGTTTTGTATGAGACATATAATCTGTTACTTAATGACCAACATTTAATTGCTACATTCATGTTGGTAACCTAAAGTTTATATTTAAATTTATATTTCATAGCAATTCTGCAGATATTTTTAGGCTGATATTTCTGTACTTACCTGATCTATAGTTTTAACAAAGTCTATATGAATGTAATATTTTTATCTATTTATTTCTTTTGTTGGAATGGTTTTATTGTTTCATTTTTTTATTAGCTCTTGAAGTTTGATTATTAATATCAATCATTGTTTTTATTTTACTTCAGGGAAGAGTTGCGCTTTTCAAACTGTTTTGGACTTTAAACACACAATTTCATTATTTTGTCCCTATAATTTAAACAGCAAAATATATAGTAAACATACAAATCACATGTACAAAAAACAAATGTAGTTAGTACTTATATGAACTTATTTTCCAAATCTGTATTACATGCTTTTGCTGCAGTTTCCATTTTACAAAACTTAATTGCAAATGCATATTGATAACATTTCCGCATGTCTGTACCACCCTGATAAGGTTATATGATAAAAAGAGATAGGGACACAGAAAGAGAAAGATAGAGTGGTACACCCTGCAGTGCCTGCGTGTTTGCTCAGTTGTTTTTATTAGGCTCAATACACGCACACTTACACACAAAGCATATGGCATTTCATTATGTGATGATTTCTACTTAATCAGACTACCTGTAAGCCCTGTTAAGAAACTTCGTTTCCAAGAAGTTCTTAATTATTATGTATATAAGTAAACCAAATTTGTGTTACAATAAAGTTTCCAATGCTGTTATTCCATGGCTGTAACTTATGTAGTTTTGATCCATTCAATGGATAGTAAAGTTGCCATATAAGGACTCAATTACAAAAAGTTTGAAGTTTAACTACATTATAAATATGAAATAGTGTTTGACACAACACTCACTAAGATATCACTTTAACACTAAACCTACCGACAATTCTTGTATGCCTGTTCGTACCGCACGCATTCAAATTGACCAGTAATTAAGTTATTTTATTATATAATGCAGGTAATAACGGAAATAACTAAAAGAAAAGAGTGTAGAAAATATTATATGCAGATTCTAAGAATTGTCATGTGGTTTGATAACGATATTATAATGTTTAAATAAATAAATTTAAATGTGTAAGTTTTACAAAAGTTTAAGAACGGTCAATTTGACCGGTACTTGGTAGGTTTAGTGTTAATAACCAAACTTTAACACTTAAAAAAGAAAGATCAACTTCTTAAATATTTACTTTCAGTTACAACACTATAAAAAAAAAGGAAAGGTAGACAGTGAAAACAAAATAAAAATGTTACAATGCCATTTATTAGTTTTTATGGGTGTAATAAAGATAAACAGTTAATAACTTAGACAAATAGTTTAAAAAAACTTACTATTGCAATGTCTTGTTTTTTTTTATTAATTAATATAGTAGTTCAAAGATATTAATACTTTATACAGTAGTTTGAAGTCGTAGATGTAAATACATAAGCGTAGCGTAGGCGTGACATATCAAGGTTTCAATAAAATTATAAGTTGTAATGTAATACTGTATTGTAACAGCAGGTGGTGGATGCAGCAGCCCTGCACGAGCAGCTCGTCGCTCACGTGCGTGCAGTCAGCGGGGAATTGGTGAGACTCACTGAATTAGTTTTTAAGAATAGTGAATTAGCGTAATAGAAATGATATTCCTCCTGAATTTATTACTTAATTTATTATTGTACACCATAAGTTGCAAGTAAAATATGGGAGGGGTAAATATACACATACATGCTAATATACATATATAATAATTATATTTCAATTTCCTCAAAACCAAATTTTTCCAAATGTATTTTCGAATTTTTATGTTTTGAATGTTAAATTTGTTTAACATCTTAACATATTTAAGATTTACTATTATTACTATTTATTCTTTTTTATACTTTTTTCACCTATATTAAATGCCTATTTGGTTTCTCCGAGTGGAATCTTGCAACTTAATTTTAAATCAGCTATCTTTAACCGGTTAAGATGAAATTTGGTATTATTTTGAATGACAATGTATGCTTAGGTATGTGACATCGAAAATTATTACTTATCACTATTAGTTTTAATTATAGTTAAAGATTATAATTCGTTTGAAAGATTTAAGTGCCTAGGTTAATGTTGGTATCCACGCTTAACGACATTTAAACTGTTTATTCAAAACCTAGAACACACAAACGGGCGTGTGGGGTGAGCACTCGTACGCCAGACCGCGAGGACCAGCGGCCGACCCGCAGTTACGTACGCTGTTCGCACCGCGTGCTCCCTCACCCGACGACAACGAACTTGTGGACGTGGACGGAGTACCGCCCGCCCCGCCCTCTCCGCCGCTGGACCGCGACGACCGCAACAAGCTGGATGAGTCGGACGATGACGCTGATGACGATTGGGAGCAGCGTATGGCGGCGCTGGCCCCGACGCCGGGGCACGCGCGGCTCGCAAGCGAGGCGGCGGAAACGCTGCGGGCGCTGCGCCTTGAGCGGCTGGCGGGTCGTGGCGGACTATGGGAGCGGAGGGAGACTGCGCGGGCCGCGGCGCGTCGGCTTCGGCGCGCCCTGGCACCGCACTGGGCGGGAGGCGCCGCCTGGCTCCATGCAGCGCTCCTGGCCTATCTGCCTCGTTCCCTGCGCTCTCTATACGACGAAACGACGGAGGAGCTGCACCGTGCGATACCGCGCCTGGCCGAGCGTCTTCCAGCGCCGCGCCCCGAGGTGCCCTCCGTCGACCCCCTCGATGTCGTCGGAGGTGAGAACCGCGTTTGAAGTTATCTGTTTCGATTTATTTGTTTCCTCAATCTATGATTTCCTAATTTGCCGTCTCGCGCTCACACCCACAGAGCGGCGCTCTGCAAGCGAGACGGGCCCGTGGCTGGCCTGGGCGCCCAGTGGCAGCGAGGCGGAGGACGCGCGCTGGGTGAGGCGGCTGGGCGCGCTGTTGCATGTGCGGGAGCTGTGTCCCGGCCCGCCGCCCGCGACCCGCATTGCGCCCGACCGCTGGTGCGCGGCGCTGGCACACGAGGCCAGAACCGCCCTCGACGATCTGCTCGCCGAAGCCGGGTGGGATAACTAAAACGTTATTTGTATAAAATAGTCAACCTTCTCCCCATAGTCTGTTCATTTGGGTCGAAGACTTGTCGAACTAACGGAGTGACGTCACGCAGACGGCGCGCAGTGTTGCTGGGCGGCGTGGGAGCGGGGGCTGCTCTGGGTGTGTGGCTGGCGGCGGGTGGAGCGGCGGCGCGCGTGCGCGGGCTGGTGCTGTTAGCGCCGCCACTGCTGACGGCAGAGGGACCGCGCGACGCCCCCGACGACGTGCTGGAGGACTTGGACGTGCCACTGCTGTGCGTGGCAGGTGGCGCGGCAGCGCAGTGCTGGCGCGGGGCGGCGGCCGAGCTGTGCGCTCGCGGGGCGCGGGGTGACGCGGCGGGCGGGCGACGCGCGCTGCTCCTGGCGGGCGCGGACGACGAGCTGCGCGTGAGCCGCTCGCTGCGACGCCGCCTGCGCCTGCCGCAGAGCGCGTTGGACGCAGCGGTGGCGGAGGAGTGCCTGCGGTGGGCGCTGGAGGCGGCGGAGGCACCGCCGCGGGAGCGCGTGCGGCGGAAAGGTATATTTTTACAAAGCTCAACGACAAAACGTCGACATTCAAGTGCGTCAGTGTCGTTCAATGGTTTTCCTGAATGTGTCGTTAGAGAATCTGTACCTTCCATTACCACAACTAAGGATAGTCTTAATAAACCGTCCATAATTGCGATCCGAAATTCAACCTACCGTATATTTATATTTTAATAATACATGAACCAAACACTTTGTTCTACTTTTTATAAAAATTGCGACTGGCGACTATGAAATTAGGCGAAGTTAAAGTTTAGATTTTATATGGTGAAGTCCAGAAGGAAAATATGTTATATAATAATGCATTAGAAAGATAAACACAATGATTATAGAGTGATATCTTTTTCTAAACAAAAAGATAATAAAAGAAAAAAATGTGCGTGTAACAAACGAGAGAATGAGATGAATATAGAGAAGAAGTATTAGAATACTAGTACTACTACTAATACTACTACTACTTGAATACTCCGATTACATACTATTATTTTGTTTCAGCGGGAGAAGACGAACGCACAATGCCGTAAGTATATATGTAGCTTTATACTGTGTAGGATAACAGCAGAGTCAAGTGTAAAAGTGTGTAATTGACCAATAGTTACGTTTAATATTAAACCATAGTAATTTTAACTACTATTTTAAGAATACCAAAAGAATTTATAAGAAAAGTGAAAATATATATTAACTGATTAAAAATTTTTGCGGTACCTGTTTTGATAACTTTTTCAACTGTAATGAATATAGGACCACTATTTATAGTCTGCCTATGACAACCTTACAAGTTCTTAATATCTTCCCAAAACAGAACCGATGTAGGTTCTGTTTGTTTTGATTTAAGTTGATCTAAATTAAAGGTTCCCAGTTTTTTTTTATAACCACTTTCAAAAATTTGCTTCATCCGGTGGACCCCGCAGCTATATTTCTATCATATTCCTAAAAAAAAATAGGATCAGATCTAACCATGGAAATGCGATGCGTACAACCGCGTTAATAATTTTCGAGAAAAAAAGTGATTGATCAAGTAATTGATTCAACAGAATTACTGACGGCATTTTCGTATATTTGGTTTTAATTTGTCTTTACAGCAAGCATTGTCAATCTTTCCATCGTTGCTTCGAGGGAGGTCCAAAAGTTCGTGGAATGAAAGGGATCTAAATAAAATAAAACAACAAAACTACTTTTCCTTTTCAATATAATCACCCTTAAGCGCAATACATTTATTAGACCTATGAATTAATTTTTCTAAACCACTATAAAAATATGTTTTATCTTTTCCGTCAAAATGAGCCAAAATTGCCTCTCTTACCTCATTGTCGTTGGAAAATTTCCTTCCCCTTAAGTCTTTTTTTAAATTGGAGTATAAAAAAAAGTCACTTGAGGCCAGGTCTGGACTGTAGGGTGAGTGAACTAGGGATTCGAACCCATGCGTGTGCAGAGCAGCCATTGCAATTCTGCTCTTGTGAACCGGTGTCTTGCAAGAGCAACACACCCTTTGTCAATTTTCCTCGTCGCTTTTCCTTGATGGCCTCCTTTAATTTTTCTAATATCGTTGCGTAGTATTCTCCGGTTATAGTCCCTCCCTTTTCTTTGTAATCAATCAAGATTATCCCCTCACAATGCTAAAAAACAGTAGCCATCATCTTTCCAGCCGACTCCGTCACCTTGAATTCCTTTGGCGGTTGTGTCCCCTTTTTATGCCATTGCACGGACTCTTGTTTGGACTCAGACTCAAAGTGATGAACCCATGTTTCATCTCCCGTAACAATTCGGTCCAAAATCTGTGCAGGTTTATCTCCACACAACTCAAATGCTTTGACGCAACGACGCGCTGCTCTTTCTGAAACGGCGTGAGCATTCTCGGTACCCATCTTGCACTGACTTTTGTCATACCCAGATGATCATGTAGGATTCGCAAAATGGTGGTATCTGATACTCCAACTAATGCAGATAATTGTTTTTTCTTAAAACGGGCATCCTCTACTACAATTTTCTCCACTTTTTCGACGACGTCCGATGTGGTGGCCTCAACTGGTCTTCCTGAGCGGGGGTCGTCTTCAATTGACTCTCGACCATTTTTATAAAGACCATGCCACTTGTAACTCATTGATTTACTAGGGCACTGTTCCCTATAAACGACTCCCATTTCATTCAAAATGGTTTGAGCGTTCTTTCCTTGCTTGATAAGGAATTTTATCACAGCGCGGTGTTAAATTTTCTACATAGTTTCAGTTTTCTTCCGGATTGACTTGTTCAGCAGGCGACTGTTCGTAAACGAATGACGCAATCGGGTTGAAACTCGGTATTTATACTAATGATGAGTCTCCGATTCGTATGACACCAAGCGAGCGCCCCTACCCCCGCTCCATCCTCTCCATTCCACGAACTTTTGAACCTCCCCTCGTCAGTATTAAGGAAAGTTCAAAATAAAAATTATTTTTTTTAAATCATTTTATCATCCGTCAGCACACACACGCTCTTAGATAAGTTTTTAAAAATTTATTAAAGGGTAAAGTTTAAGTTGATGTTCGTATGGGTGTTTTTTTCTCCTATATGCAGACAGTAGCTGCATTATTCAAAAGTATTAATTTTGGTTTTTTCTTTTAATTACAGAGGAAATCGTGCTATAGAAATAGTCGGTGAGTTATAAAATTTTCTTTAACTATTTTCAACCTGATTGTTAAGAGATTAAATTTTTTTATACTGCTTTAGTACAAGTCAAGACGTAAAATCATAAAAGTGAATGAATGCTTCGTACTACTTTGTAATACTTTGCAAAGTCCTACTACTTATTTACTAACTTCTCATACACCCATGTTATGCAATTCCAAGAGGTGTTATTCTAATTCAATTAACACCGATCGATCCTTCAGAGGGTCGCGTGACGTCACGCGGGCCGCTCGAGTTGCATCCACGACGCGCCAAGCGACTCGACCCGCACCTGACGCACTCCACCCCTCACTTGACTCACTCCCTCACACCACACACGGAGCCCGACGAGCCGTTAGCGGCGGCCGACATCATGCAGCTTCCCATCGTCTTCGCTGACGATGATCCGCTGCAAGCCGACGTTGGAGACACACCCGCACCGCTAACAGTCACTAGCGGAAACCCACGGGTTAGTAACCCTCCCCTCCACCTTCCCCCCCTTTGGCGTGCAGCTCGTGAACCAGCGCCATGTGTTACAGGGCAACGTGAAGTACACTCGTGTGATAGTGGCCAAACGGGCGGCGGGCGGGCGTGGTGCCAGGACGGTGCGACGCCGACCGCCCCGCGCGCACCTCGACCGGTAAACTTACGGTGAACTGATGGAAATTAAATTTATTATGACTAAATGTTTTTATTTGTGTTTTTATCTCCCTGTTAAATTTGACTCTCTTCTTAAATTTGATTCAAAATGAATTCGAGCCAACGGTCAACGTTTTCAGAGTTAGTTTTAAAAGATTGAGTTCAATTTGAACATAAGTCTCTGGAGTTATTTTTGGGTGGTTAAGAGCTTGGGGCATTTCTGTCTCCGGTAACTAAGTACTTATAATGAAACATGAGGGAATAAAAATTTTGATGTACATTTGTAAAATATAAAGTTATAGGCTAAGGCTTACGGAAATGTACGAAATATTCGATTTGAAGAAAACTAGTTAGCGTTTCTTGTTTTTGAACGTATGGTTTGGGCGTTTATATTCATCTTATGTCCTACTTCCTCAAGATGGGGCAGAGGGTGTCCACAAAATTCCTCCAACGATCCGGTGCTTCATGTTTTACTTCGTTCCACGTGACCCCGACGCTCGTTGATTGTGCTAAGACGCTGCGTTTGTCGGGGGCGACCACATTTAGAAATTCTAGTCCAAGTCTTGTTTGGAAACGTGATCGGCATCTCTACTCGACTTATACATACGTGTAGCATACACAGACTTCCAGAGTAAAAATAAAACTGCTTAAAATGGAAAGCAAAAATTTATATTCTTTATATTTCAGACTTTTGCCTAAACTGTAGAAGTACATTAACATTGGTACATACATTCTTAATTATTATTGCATCATGGATAGATCTAATAATACGAAAATGAATACACATACTATACGTACAGACAGACTGCGGCGACCGTCACAGCCGACGGATACAAACCAACCGCTAACATTAATGAAATTCTACCTAAATTATAACATGATACAAAGATTATAACAATAAAAACCAGCGCACAGACAAATTAAGTAATTTTATAATATATATAATAACATCAAGCATAGAACTACATTCTGCGTACAGGTTGCATTGCTCAGTGCTCAACAATAGATTATCTCAAACATGAAATTTAACATTTAACCAATTTATAATACATCTTTCAAAGACGCTCTTAATACAAACGAAGCCTTTTAAGGAACTGCCGAAACAAGATTACGGATTGTTATTTAACAAACCTTACGACCATAGAACAAATCATATTTAGTTTTAGTTAACCTGACAAGAGATAGTCAAAATATTTTCATATTACCAATATATTCTGGATTCATTTTAGCGTTGATAATTTTAATATACAAATAGCACTGAGAAAAGATGATATGTCGCCTTTTGAGACAATTATTAGCAAAAAGAGATAAAACGTTTGCCATTTTGTAGCTTAATATTGGTCTGGCACACCTTTATATTTTAAACAGCTTCAGCGATACCAAACACACCCTCGCACCACATTTTATAATATTTACAATGGTTTAACAATTGTGCAGATTAGTATCAACACTCACGTTTTGTATAGAATTATGTACTTAATGATAATCACGAAAAGGACGAATGAGTACGGTATATAATGTAATTCCCAACAATAATTATAATATTTTATAGATATATATATCAGTGAGGAAGTGTGAATACCAGAGATTGGATGTGACCATGATAAAAAAGAGTTTGAGCAAGTGATGTTGAATGTGAAAGATAAAATTAGACGATTGAGCAAAATACATTTAAAGCGCTTTTATTACTCATATTAGCCAAATATATCTTTTATAAATTTCTCTTTACCACCTCTAAAGTCCTCCGTTTATAGATTTAATCTTGTATAGTTTTGTCCAAATTACATCAAAGTTCTTTAAAGATATACTTATATTACATCAGAAAGATATCCCTTTTTTAAACGTTCGATGACCAGTATATGATCTGTTAATGTTAATGAATTATAACATATCAATAAAGCAACTGGGGATGATAAATATGTATGTAAAATTTTTAAAGGTATAGATTTATAACCAGTTCTTTCTATACATTTCGAAAATACCTACATTGATATAGTTAAATATCTTATATGGAAGAATATTACTGTAATTTAATATGCACGGTATGTATACATTTATTTGTAATGAATGCCAGAGGATGTGGTTGGGGCCGATGTAATTTAAGCCCAGCTTAGTGTTAAGGTAGGCTCGTTTGACAGCAAGATCACTAACAAGTAGTACCTATCTAATATGATACAATACAAAACTAGGACATAAAGAAATATTATACAATATGAACAATAATAAACATCAAAAAATGCAAGTTCAACGATTGATAGTAGGAATTACAGACGCTAAAATGTATATAACTAACGGGTAAATTTACATCTCAAAAATGATAACATCTCATCTGGAGTCAATAAAGACAGAGAATATATTTTGTAAAAGTTAAGTCTAAACTCGTTGAGAGGCAAAGGTACGATGAGCGTGCGCGGCCAACGGTCATTGTGGATGCGTCTGGAACAAACAGGCAACACTTATTTACATATTGGGAGGTTAGTGGCAACAACAATATAACTTCATGAAAATCTACACTTAGGAATGTCGCTGTACTCAACAATAACAACGACAAAGAAACAATCGTTTTAGAATAAGATGGGAACTATAACGGATTTATTCTACTCTAATGTAAATGTGTTAATTATCGTATCGTTATCGTCATATCTAAATAAATAAGAGGTCGGGACCATACCGTGTCCGCGTGGTTGTGTCTTAGGTCGAGGTCGGCTGTGAAGGGTGCGGCGCGATCTTCGTCGAGCGCGGAAACGCCGGGCGCGTCCTGCAGCAACGGCAGCTCGTCCTCTGCGTCGTGCTCGTGGTCGTGCGTTTGCGCATGTGCGTGGCACTCGCAGCGACAGCGCTCTGGAGGCACATAGCTGAACACAACGGTGTCGCGCGCGCTCGCCGGCAACGTCTGGATGCGCTTGGGTTGCTTGCGACGCTCCGGCACCTCGGAGAAGTCGATCCATTCCGACTTGTTTCGTGTCTCCGTGACGCTAGCTGAAGAGTTTAAATTTAAAATATTAGGTTTCGGTATCTAGTGCAGCGATAAAATATTCTTTTTGTTTTTATTAATAACCGGTTGGCCGATTTTGTGCTTTGATGCCTAAAAAATTATAATACATAATTTGAACTGATATACTTCGTTAGATCACTATGATATAGTATGATCACTAAATTAAAACTAACCGTCACCTCCGCTTCGGGAGCGGGCTCGCTCGCTCCTCGGTGGCGGCGTAGGCGCAGCGCTAGCGGTGGAGGCGGTACGGGCTCGACGCGGCAGCTTGATATGCAGACGCTCGGCGCTTGCGTCTCCCGCGCTGTCGCTGGGAGAGGGGCCGGGCGCGGGAGTGGGCGGGGTTAGCGCTCCGGGTTGGCGGCCGGCGCTTCGCATGGCGCGTGGTCGCTGCACGCCGGCCACGTGCACGCCGCCCCGCTCGCGCACCGGCACCATCGGTAGCGCCAGAGAACGTTCTAAAGGAAGTGTAGTAGGAACGTACGGCAATTCTTCGAAGGACTCTTGTACGACGAGGCCGCGTCGCTCGGCATCGCTTCCCCCATGAGCGGCTGCTATCTCTAAACTGGTTTCCGATTCCGATGAATCTCGACCCGTTTCCGGCGTGGGACTCGCTTCTCTGCTCACTTCTAGGGTTTCGTTATCTTCTCCTATTTCACCTATCATTTCCTCAACAACGCTTACTTTATCGATTTCAGTTATTTCTTTACTTTTACAAAAAAAATCTTGTGGCGAAGGATCGCTCATTTTTATTTCTTCACTTTCAGGAAAACTAGGAATCGATTCGGATATCTCACTTGTTACACTTGGTGTTTTCGTTATACTAAATTGCGTACTAAAAACTTGTTCCCTGCTCCCTACATGCGTAGTAAAAACTATCCGTTCTTTTCTTCTGGGTCGTTCTCCGATATGAGTCTCTGGAACTATATCCGGTGGCGGTGAAGCAATAAATTGCGCATTTTCGGGTTCGGGAATCGCAGTTTCATGTTTAGGTACTGAATGTTCTAAATCTTTCTGCAACACTACCTGTTTTGGTAATTTAAATCCAGATTCTTGTTCGTTTGCCGGTTCTAAAAATGTTTTTGCTTTACTTTTTTTTTCTGTAGGCGAATGTAATGGAATTATTATACTTCCATCAGGAAGCACTGTCCTTTGAGTTGGCTTTGGAGAAGGTACTGGTGACATAACTAGGGAGCGATCGGGAAGTGCTCGTGGTTGTGGAGCTGATGCGGGGCGGACCACTTCGCGAGGTCTTTCCTGGCCTTTGTTAGTGTTATTTTCTGTTTTATCTTTAGAGTCTAATTCGTCTGGCGGTGTTCGAAGTGGAATGTGAATAACGCCGTCTTTAGCATCTTCGTAGTATTTGAGTTTTTCGCCTCGCTGTTTATCTGGAGGTGCTTGTGGAAATTGTCTGTGTGATTGTACAACAGGTGAAGCATCACGTGAACTCGGAGAGGGAGACGCGCCACTACGTCTTGGTGTTTTAAATAATGACAAGACGGAACCTTTTATTTTTCCCGCTGAAGTAGGTGTAGTTGAACGGTCACGGCTTTTGCTTCTTGACCGGCCTTCGTTTAAACTTTTTTTCCGACGTAAAGCGTCTGATGGTGAGTCTGGTGATGCAATAGTTTCGCGTGATTTAAATAATGAACAGAATGATGACTTTCTTGACACAGGCACACCGCTTGGTGATGGTGTTCTACTATCACGCTGGCGGCGCGATTGTGCCAATGGGCTTACAGGTTTAAGAGGTTTGGTTGATCGATCGCTTAGTTCAAGTGTTATAGGTTTTTTTGCTGGCTCACCACTGATCAAAGTTCTCTCACTCTCATCCTCTTCATCGTCCTCGTATTCGTCGTCTGGTTTAAGTTTTATCCTAATTACGTCCTTAGAACGATTACCAGTACGATATACCTCTGGTTTTAGTGGTGCATTTAGTGGTCTGTCTCTTGACCTTGCCCGGTGTTCCTCTACCTTAGCTCGGTTTCTCGTCTCTTTTAAACGCTTATCGTCGTCCAAAGAGTTGGTCGACGGAGCGGGACCCGGTACAGGTGTCGTAGGAGGAGCGCTGGGAGATGTGAGTTTTGGTGCACTAGCCGGCCGCGTAGTTTCTACCGTCACTTCAGTGCGAACTTCTCTTCTATCACGTGCGTCAATTGCAGTTGGAATAGCGGCAACTGGTAATGGTTCTGGATCAGGATGTGCAGGTGCTACGGCCTCATTTGTTAATTTAGCTATTTCCAATAACCGTTCCTCGACCGCGGCTGCGCATATTTCAGGATCAGTTTCTATTGGTTTAGGACCACAGAATGATGTTTCCAGTAGCATTTTATGAGGAGATGGAGATCGAGATGTACCTGATACAACAGAAAGTCGCGAAATACGACTAGTTTGACTAAACGCAGAATGTGCAGAACATTGTGAACCTACGCTGGATATTCGACTGGTGCGACCAGATACGGCAAGCAGCGCAGCTTCGGAGCTTTGACTATCTTTACGAGAGTGTCGGCGTGATGGGAGCACTACGGGTGGGGGACGCACTTCAGCACCTCCCGGAGCGCCCTCGAGGAAGGCAAGTTCTTCCGTCGACGATCGCAGTTCTAGCGCACCATCTTCCCGGAAACCTAACTCAAGACGGGAACGTGCCTCCTCGCTGTTACCTCCTCCAGTGAACAATGCCAGCTCGGGTGAGCTGTCGCGAGAGTCGTGGTGACTGGAGCTGGAAGCACGGGAAATGTCGATGCGTGGCGCCGAAGGTGTCTGCAGGGCCGCGGGGTTGGCGGCGGCGCCAGTGTGGACAGCAGGCGACGAATGCGAGCGCGCACGCTGCTCGGGCAGGGCAAGGCTGTCTCCACCACTCGCAGGAGTCGCGACGCTTGTTGTCGAGCACGCTGGATCTTCGTGAATTTCGGGCAAGCGGATAGCCTGCTTGTTTTCTGGACTCGACTAGAAAATTCAGAAGAAATATCGTGATTAATAAAAAATATGGAAATGGAAATAATATGCCTAAAGAAATCATTATTTTAATAATATTGAATATATACCTAGCGCATAAAAAAATATTTTTCGCCGGCTATTAAAAACATATATACCTAAAGGTATATCATTATAATGAAGAGCAAAAGATTAAAATTTTATTAAAACATTATAAAAAAAAAAGATTAAATGATATTAAAAAAAACCGGTTCGTAGCATCGACAAATATTGATGTATTAATTTATACTTTACATAGAATAAAAATGCCGTAACAGATAATGTAAACACATAAATCAAGTTCATAACGTAGTGAAGAGGTAGAGGTAGGTAGATAGGTAGGGTACCTTAAAAGGTAGCTCGTTATTGCATTACTTCAATTGTAGGAGATATTGAAAAAATATTTTTTTATCATTAAGGTATACGTTTAAAAAGAAAAAAGTTAGTGTTGTGAACTGTAATTGCACAAGACATTCAGCTAGACACTTAGAATAAAAATTTTACTTTGATTATTGTCGCAAAATTACCAATCCTTAAAAGATCATATAAAGACATCTTCTATTCTGGGATCTATGTCCCTAGTGTGAAATATTGTATTCAAGCAACAAAGGTTGATCTTTTTTTTTATTCACAAACTTTTTCTATTACGGCATTCAAATTCATAAAAAGCGTAACCTAACTCATACAAATCGACGAAGGGGAATCCTTTCGTAAGCCGGTGAGTCTTCAAACAGTCAACAAGCTAAAGGAATATCGACTATCTAAATATTGTGGCTTAGCAACTTCACAAAATCTTTGAAGACGCTTATATTAATCCCGTTGTCGTGTTTAAAATTCTTTAATGGTTGTCGAGTTTTCGCGCTTATTAATTTAAGGGTTGCGGTCCCTACGGGTGCTTCCACCTCAATATTACAAGGACTTTCGCTTGTCTGGCATAAGGTACTGCTTGTTAAATATATAAGACAAAATACCTAACTGAATATCTAAGACAGAATACTTAATCTAACCGTAAAGAGACGTTTATTCCTTTGGTGCGTTCTATCGCATATATAATGGTACATACTTGGTACGTGTCAAAATGATGTAATTAAACAATTGTTGAGCTGAGCGTAAGCGAAGCTCTTAACCATTTGGGAGACCTTTTTTTGTGTTTAGTTTTCTCCAGAATGCGACGACATAATTAGCTAAAAATTTTCTCATCTATGTTTGAGCCGCACGCGAATGTTATAGCGAAAACAGATTGAAAAGATGTTTAGCCATTCAAAAGTTATCAAGAAAAGAAGAAAGGAGAGGGGCTCAGCTCTACACCCGCCGCGCACGGTTCCTAGTAAAGTTTGATTGTTTGTTAAGGAATTTGGCCCCTAATTTTGTGGCTTCCGTCTGCTTAACAAGCATTGTAGGTCTGCGTTCGACGATCTTTGGTACCAATATAAGTATGCAAACGTTACTGTAATAAAAATTACTCATTGATGAGAAATGTTAATTTTCTTTGAAATAAGATACTAAAATTCTCAATTTTTTAGTGTACTGGATTTCGTGCAGATGGTAATACATTACTGTTATGTAATCTAATCTTTTATATTTAATAACGAACTACAACAACAGGATATGATTTAATGCATGATAAAAACATTATTTATTGGCATACTAAAGCATCGTAACGATCAAATAAGAATCATGACAACCGGAGTTGTCAGTTCGGATCAGTGCAGATATCTATTTTTCTGACATGTCATATTTTTTTTAATAAATTAAAAAAAAATAACCATCGTTTTGTTTCGTGTCTAGGGTTTTATAATATATCAGTATGACCCAAACTATTTAATCACCGGTTATTTTGGGAGCAAAGTTATATTTAAAATTTATTTTAGAATAATCAAACAGGTTACTATATAAATATTTATAAGATTCAATTATAGTCTATTAAATGACAATTGGAGATTATAATTCTATGATGAAAATAAAAAAATGATAGTGCCCGGGTCATATAACCAACGAGACAAGGCTGAAATAATTGCGATATTATTTAGCCTCCGATGATGGCAATGGGGTTATCAGGAAAAGAACTAGCAGAATGTAATATTACAATGGTACCTCGTCGGAGGCGTCGTGGTCGAAGGAGGCGATGGGCGCGGGCCCGCGGCGCGGCCGGCGCTCGTCGCGAGCCGCCATGCGCCCAGCGCCCGCTCACATCTGACGCAGCTGTCATGAAATAAACATGCTATATTCATACGCCTATTGCAGACATTTCATTATCTAATCCACCAAGCGCTAGTAAACTAACACTCTAACTTTGCATAGTGAAAAGTCTGTTAGAAGGCTTCTGATTGGTGGTCCTTTACTCGCTATTTTATGTATCAAATAGAGCGCTTGAAATTGAATAATGAAATGGACAAATAAAGCTGTATTCATAAAATAAGGTATCTATGAAAAGTATATTGATGTTTTAAATTGTTATATAAAAAAAGTATGCCAAATTTTATCCTATGGACGTTCTGCAGGACAGCGAATATTTATTGTGTAATATATTCGTAACATTATATCAATAATCTTGTTTAAGAGAATTAGGAATGTTACACATGTAGTTACAACTATGTAACCTTGCTTTATGCGTCGAGTTCAGCTTTGAAATTATATGTAACTTATTAATTCAGCGACGCATACGGTAGAGTAATGACAAGCGATTCATAAAAATGGTTACATATTATTGAATGCTAGGTCAATAGGTCATAACAATCTCGATCATTGATTAAATATGGAAAACATAGGAGTTGAATGACATTATTATATTTTAATTGAATATCCCCGATGAATAACCACTTACGTACATACCAAAGTTTAGAATGTCACACCACTATTCCCTGGACATTAATTCCAATCGATTTATCAACTCAGTCCATCGCTGGCACTGACATCGTTTCCGAAATTTGACACAATATTTTTTTATCGATATTAGTGAATACAGGTGCTCAAGTCCGGGGGTACATCGAGCGGGATAGTACGGGCGATGCTGGTGCGGGTGGTGCGTGCGGCGGCCGCTACTCCGCGTGCCGCGAGCGGACGACTCGTACTCCCCCTCGCCACCCCACCCGCCTGCGCCCGCATCGAGCGTCGCAACACGCATGCGCCTCGCGCCGCCTCGCGCAGAAGCCACAGAGCCCGTCAGTACTGCCATGTCCAGGTTAATTGGCTAAATATAGGGGTGCTCTATATTTCAAATCAATATTGACACTTTGAACGGGTCACTAACAATATTGTTACGTGTCTTGGACGAGGTTATGGATGTTATCGATTACAATGCAATAAGTTCGGATATTGTTAAATAAATAATTATTGAGAATTGATAACCTTTGAGGCTAATATAATAACTATTTCTTCAGTTTTAGTTGTTTGTTATTTTATATTTTGTAACAATGTTGTATGTAAGAATTGCTGTTTTATATGATGTTATATTCGATGTCACAGAAGCAACCGATTTTTTTACTCATGGCAACCTTGTCTCGTAACATTCTGACCTTATAGGGCTGCTTCACGCAGGTCACAGATTATAAAACACCAGTTTCGAATACAGGGTTACGTTGCGAGTAACATCGTAACCCCGTGGCCCAAATACACAAAGGGGATGAAGCAATAAGGGGAAAAGACTTAATCTTTATGATACATCAAAATATTCGAAGTTAAGCAACCCTGCGATCATGATTACAAATTTTACATTATAACTCTAAAGAAAGATTAAAAAAAAACATTTTATTATACAATTTCGAAGCGAGTAAAATGACTTGTAGGTTTACAGTACACGTATTATATGTTTTATAAGTTAAAAGAGAATGGTTCCCAAAAGGAAAATTGACACTTTCATTACAACAAATCCACTAAATTAAAATCTGTCTCCCTTTATTAAAGTCTTATTTATATATTAACGCGATGATTTCAAAACGAGACGGTAATAACAAAAAGGTATAATACGTGCCACATGAAACTAATCCTTTGTGTATTCCCCTTCCGTGACAACAACAATCAATACTGTAGCATGCATATTAAGTTTCCTAACTACGAGTTATACACTAGTCCGAGAATACGGATAATATTCAAATATTCTTGGCAATATCATTGCTTACAGCTCCCATCGTTCTTCTTAATTTGGGATCTACTTTTTAACTTTATCTTTAATAGAGCTGAAGTAAAAACAAATTCTGTAAACATTCTCTTGTATTAGACAGATGTTTGAAGTGAGCATTGAGTAAAAACGTATATAAGGGTGGAATAAATTATGCTCCGTTTGTCAGTCGTAACGACAATGAAGTAAGAGAGGTTTTTACAAAACATTCATTCATTGTCTAACCTACCCAGTGCCTAGAACGTGATGTATCCATTTAATTTCATTTTTCATTTTAAAAGCAGTATTTGATCCCAAAAATAATGAAAATATGGTGTCCTAATCACAAGTTCACTAACAGACTTCACTGTGCGATGTTAGTATGCTAATTGACTTAGCATTTGGTAGATTGGATAATGGAACGACCGCATTATATGCAACAGGTCGAGCTTTTACATATGTATATATATTATACATCTTAAAGCCATAATACTTAAAGCCATTAATACTTAAAACCAAACTTTTTTAAATAGCAAAGAATTTTTAAAGAGTTCAGCAATCCATTGATTCCCAGCTTTTTGTTTTTAGTTTTTGAGTAATTTTTAGTTTTATTGTAATTGTTGAGTTTATCACAAAAATTATAAAATTTACCATAATTCAATGTACCCTATATGGACTCCGATAATTAGGCAACACTACAATATTTATAAAAATGAAATAAACGTTCAAACCATTTTTTGTGTTTGGTGAAAAATATGTAACTATGAATTATTACTACAATAAAAAATGTGACTATACGAATGGAGCGGGTAAAAGAGGCTAACGCCCCTTCCGACTCGGTTCTTTGGTGGGGAATGGAATAAGGAAGGAGGAACAACCAAAATAGGTCGACAGTCATGAGTCCTTTCGTTAAGTCAGGTTTCCTAAGCCCACTAAATCTTTTATGACCTTCGATCAATATTTACAAGGAAAACGTTGGGTCTCAGTGGGTATTCTAGGGTTTTTTTGCCGGCGAATCTTATATAACCATCTGCGTCCTCCCTTACGCTATGTTGCAGTATTATTGCAATTTTTATATACAGTTTTTAAATTGTATAACTTAATAATGAAAGAAGTTAGCTCCGGAGAAAGGTATGTTCATATTTTTAAAGAAGCAATGCTATGTTTAAGGATATGCAAACAAAATTAAAACAACAGTTTCACAATTGCATTTTTTTATTGACAACAAAACATTACAGTCCACCGGAGGCGGCTGAACGTCGCTACCTACCGACTCACAGTTCACATATTATTATCATGAGGATTCCGTCATATAAAATGGAATAATACATGGTACAGAATATTCCTTTTTGTATGTCCCTCGTGTGTCAACGGTACAACAATAAATACTATATGCATGTTTAGCTTCTTTATAATCTAAAGGTAACTTTATAAGTCATTACTCTTATGTTAAACACTTTTATAAGTTGAATAAGAATGAGTCAACAATATAGATAAATATTATTATGATCACCGATAACACATTTTTTACTCTGACATTAATACCTACTATATGTGTATTTAACGATATGATGTTGAGATACTGAATGGCGGTAAATCATGAGATTTAGTTACTTTAATCCCCACAAGCAGTGCTCAGCACAGTACAAACTTTTATTGTCAGACATATGTCTTACGCTCCGATCATTGCCTTAATAACTGTATTTTTTAGGATTTGTGCTCTAAGTATCAATCAATGATAACCGCGACTCGATTCAACATATATTAGTTAATAAACCGCAGAGACACTTAATATAATGACTACTTTAGTATTCAGCAATTGTATAGCTTTACGTAGAATATATTTATGTAATAACGCATTCTATCGCGTATAATGAACTATCACTCCATTAAGTTTAAGTAATAATAGGTATTTGTGTTAAAAGCTATTCCAGTTGAGAAAGAAGTATAAATATAAGTATATAAGTATGAATAATAGTGAGGACAAGCCTCGAATGTTTTAATATTAGAAATCGTATGTTGTTGTTTACTTCGTATTATTTGGATATATAACATTTGCTATATAAATATATAATTGGACCTTCATTTCTTTGAATACATTTTCCAATTTTATAATGAATATCTTTCAGTAAAACGTATTCACAATTATATTTCCTGTTCCTACAAATGTATAAATCTGTATAGGTTATAATAGGACAATATACTTTATTTGTTCGATACATAGCATTTTTTTAAGTACATTTAAATACGATATGAACTTTTACATACATAATAAGCATTTGGATACAAGATATATAAAGGATAGATTACATGGAGAATAATGGACGATATCTCGTCAAGTATGCTATAATATAAGTCTAATAACAGCGTCACTACATTTACTACTCGCGAGACGGTGGTTCTACGTCCGTTACAATGTCATTAACAACTTATTCATATTATTTATATACAAACACCTTGCCTGTTTTAAATTATTTAATTATTAAAATATTACTTCATGTGCTTTCTTTGAACTATATTGAAACAAAACACTAAAAACGCTTATAATATAATTATACAAAAAAATATACAAGTTATATTAGCAGGTAACTTGCGAGCGACTCCAGGCGCGTCTACTACGAGCTGCTACAAGTTCTACGAGCGCTCCTCACTACCGAGATGGATATTTTTTAATGTACCCCAAATCTGGTGCTAAACGTTTTAGAAGCTTAATTAGAAATAAGTAGCGTTATTTACACAACTATATTAATATTGTATCTATGTACCTCGCTCACGTACTTTACTATGTATGTTATCTTAAGGGGACTATATTTCATAATATTAAGAGCACGCCAATATGTCCACATTATTTCTAATTCACAATAGGTTTATCGTCTAATTACTGCCTTTATAGACATGTGTTTCGCGGCTTCGTTACCTCAAAGGTCGTCCATGGAAATGCAAAGATTGAGAGAACACTTTAAACTGCTACCGCTTCCTAGTCGGAGTCAGAATCGGACGATGGTTCCCGCGGCATCGCCGCGGGCGCAGGAGTAGCGGCAGGCGCCTCCGGTGCTTTGTTTGCGGCCAGTGCGTAAGCTGCCGTCGGAGCGCCAGTCGTACGCTCGATGCCCACCCTGCGGCAGCATTAACCTCTCTTTATCGGATGTTATTTAGCAAAGTGGCGTTCAAAGTGCAGCGATTGACACTAAGGACTGCCTCGGAGCGCAACATATCGATTCAAAGATTCCAACTTTTCGTGAGAGCTACTTACCGATATTCGTGCCTGGCGAGATATCGCACGTATTTCTCAGGCGGATCGCCGTCGTGATCCTGCAGCGACACGGAGCGCACGGTCATGTGGCTGACCTGCGTGGCAGGCATCGTGAACTCCACTAGCGCCCAACGCGCAAGTTCAGCCGGTATCTGGTCATATGACGTCAGTGCCATGCGGCACACCAGGTTGTGTGTTGTGTATGCACCTGTCGACCGATTTAATATAGAATGAGGGAGTAGTTGCAGAATTTGCATGTTTATAGACGATGTGTTGTACGTTACCCTGTCCCTCTTTGGGCAACCGCGGCATACGCCACACAATGGCGCGATGCTGGTGCTCGTACTTGGCCTGCCCCGACGTCACTTCGATAAGAGACTCCTGTGGCGTGTCCACGGCGCCTAGGAACCGCTCGATGCCCTTTATCTTGCCGGTGCGTCTATGTGGCGTTTATTACCCCATGAGTTGTCGTTAAAATCAAGGAAAAGAATAAAAAATTAAATATTGGACCTTTACCTATAGACAATGCTTGTGATGTATATATAGTATACATTTTTATAACAATCTACTTTTTTTCCCTTTTAACATGTGTAAAAACGTATTATTATTATTTTTGGTATTATTTTATTTATAACATATGCCGTCGATTTCAGCTGTCGCTATAAACGAAATCGCCAAACCCTGTGTCATACCTGTGCGCGGACTTGACGGATCCATAGCGGAAGTGCTTTTCCACACGGAACAGGTAGATCCAGCTCTCGGGGATGGGGAAGCGCGCAGCGACGTCCTCACACGGAACCTGACCAAGTGCGCGGGATGCGAATCCTGGTACCAGCACGTCCGCGCGTAGCTCCACCTGCGGCAGAGCGAAAGCCATGTCACCTAGTTACGAAGAGAAGACATTTTGCTGCTGGGTTTAACTCACCTTATTACCGGTGACGCACCATGTGGCCTTGAGCTGCAACGGCAGCTCACGATTCTTTGGGGGACGCACACGGAATCGCATCAGCTCGATGTAGCACGCGTCAGGCGGCTTGAACCTGACGGACGAGAATACAGGACGTTATGAACCGCACAGGTCCGAGAGCAAGTGGGTAGTCTTATGTGAAATTGAATAATCGAAATATTCATTCGAACACCTCGCTCGGTGTGAAATAAAAATAAAAAAAGATTAGGGAATGGAAATAATCCTACTTAATTATCTGCGTGTCTTCGAAATGCTGCGGCGTCACACACGCATGGAACTCCACATCCTCAACTCTGATCCACTCCTCTGTGGCCACAGGGATGATGTCGTGCCTCCCGACCACCTCCTTGCCCTGCCTCCGCAAGTCGTTGACCCCCAGTTCGATGTCCGGCATACCTGCGAAAGACAGTACAGTCTCGATTTTGATTCTTAGCCTCGTTTTTTATTTTTATTAATAATATTAAAAGCTAAAAGTTAAAATATAATGTTGAAAGCGATTAAGCATAATGTGGACTTTTAGAACGACTTCGTTATCCATTCGTGATCATTGTATAACAGATTTTTTTTGTTTTTTCCTTTTTGAATAGCCAATAAACCATGATCGCCGAAATAAATATGCTGCTATCTTTAAAAATATGGTATATAAAAACCAAATTTTATCAAAATCCGTCTTGTTGTGCAAAATGGAAACCAACAAATATACCCCAATTTCATAAGGTATTTGTTGACAACATTGAATGTACAGATTGGCCACGTTACTACTTCATCTTATTACATATATGGTGGGTATCGTATATTGTGAATCGTTACCGCTGAGGAAGCCCAGGAAGAAAAGTCGGACACGCGCAATCTGCTTGAGCACGGAACCCTCGGCGTCCTGCTCTACGAACAGTTCGTCCACGGCAGTCAGTTGCACCTGCGGGACGAAAGTGTCGCAATAAACTTTACATATGTTACCACTTCATTAAAAAGAGATGATCATCTTTAAGCATCAACCTCCTCCATTTTGTAAGTGAGCGCGCGGTCCCGATGAGCAGACAGACGAAACAGAGCCTCCTCCACACAACACGAGAACTGTTTCACGGCCTCGTAGTCCAGGGAGCCCAGCTTAAATAACTGGGTCACCTGCGCTTACACAAGAATACACCGGTAAAATCGGGTCACCATTGGAGTTTTATACAGCGGCCCACCGTAATAGTCGAAATTACGCGATATTAACTCGATTAAAGGAACGAGAAACTTGTAAAAAAAATATTTAACATATGCATTGCGTTATATATTATTAGTCCCAACCCTTTTCGTACCTGCGGGGCATGCTCCACAGGCAGCCCTAGCTTGCGCAGGTCGCTGCCGAACTCCTTGACCCCTTGGTAATCACCTTGAATAGCGTATGCCGCAAATTGCGACAGCTTGTTCGTTATGCGCTCCGCTTTCGTCACCTGCCCTGGGCTGCAGCATGAAGAATGTGTTGTTTTTATAAGTTGAATAATTTAAATACACCGATCGATGATATAATAGTATAAACCGTGACGTGTTAGACAGTGACCAAATTTCTCACCGTACTCCCGGGCGCTCCTTGTAGAAGACGTATTGAAGCTTGACCGTAAATATTTTGCCGAACTGGTCGAACTGTTGTGCCCCGACCTCGGATACGGAGTAGCACGCCTGCAGCGGCAACTCCTGCAAAGGCTGCTTGTCCGAAGGCGCGTTCAGAAGCTGTACCACGGGATTGTCGCCTTGGACCGCCAATCGAACGAACACTTTCTTCCAAAACCTAATTCGAAAATATCAAATATTCGTTAACTATAGTTAGAAAAATGTTTGTGTTTTCTTAATATTTTTTTTTCTTTATTTAATTTAAGAGGAGGGCAAACAAGCTGGCGGATCACAGATGGACGTGATCACCGCCACCCATGAACTCCTGCAACATCTGAGGATTTACAAGAGTGTTGCCGGCTTTGAAGGTAGGAGTAAACGCCTTTTTTGAAGGCACCCATGTCATACCGATCTGGAAAGGAGTTAAAGAAGCCACGTCTCTACGCAATGCCAAAGAGTCCAGCCGTCCTCAGGGAACCGGGTCCCCGACAATCCGAACGGCTCTCCGTTGTACGCGGTCAAATGGTAGAAGCTGATATTGGGGTGATCCGGACCAGAGATGAGAACAGTACTCCATGTGTGGCCGGACCTGCGCCTTATAGAACGCAAGTCTTTGACCAGGTTTGAAATACTGCCTCACTCTATGGATCACTCCCAATTTCTTCGAGGGCAACTTGGCCTTGCTCTCCAGATGACCACGAAACTGACAATCGCTCGAAATGTCGAGACCCAATATTCTGATACTTGGCGAGGCAATGAGGGAAGTGCTCTCGAGGAGCGGTGTTACGACAAATGGGGTTTTCTTAGTGGTAAACGCGCAAACTTGTCTTCTCGGGATTGAACTGAACGTGATTCAGTTCACCCCATTCAGAGATCATCCCCAAGGAAGTCTCTATAGAAGACAAAAGTTTCTTTCGGTACTCGTCGACGTTTTCCTGCATAACAATGTATGTTGGAAATATCCAAAATATCATTGATGTGCAGGAGGAACAAAGTTGGGGATAGTATGCAGCCTTGAGGTACACCAGCGTTCATAGGCTTGGGGTCCGAGCAAAAACCGTCGAGAACGACCTGTATGCTCCGCCCAGTGAGGAAGCTGGTGATCCACTTGCATAAACTCTCGGGAAGCCCATAGAAGGTAGCTTCGAAATAAGCCCCTTGTTCCATACACGATCGAAGGCTTTCGCCATAACCAGAGTAACTGCCAGACCCTCTCCCTTTCTTTCAATAACAGCTGCCCAACGGTGCATAAGGTATAACAGAAGATCACCAGCCAATCGACCATGGCGAAAGCCATATTGCCGGCCGGTATTGACCAATTGGTGATCCTCGAGGTAGGTTAGGAGCTGTTTATTGATAATGCTCTCCATTACTTTGGAGAGCAGAGAGGTAATGGCGATAGATCTGTAGTTAGCTGGGTTCGAGCTGTCACCTTTTTTAGGGATCGGATGGACAAGGGCACGCTTCCATGAGACCGGGACTACGCCTTTAAGGTAGAAGTACCGAAATAGATGCGATAGCACTAGTGTCAACTCAGGGGCACATGTTTTAGCACAACTGGAGAGATGCCATCTGGCCCACTCGACTTATGAACTTCCAAGGAAAGGAGGGTTTTTCGGATGAATTTTTGCCGAAAAACTATTTCCGGCATTAAGCTTGGACACCGCAGGATGATAGGCGGTGTCTTCCCCTGATCGTTCAAAGTCGAGTTTGAGGCAAAAAGAGTGTCCAAGAGATCGGCTTTCTCTTTTGCTGTGTGATTTTTTGCCAGCTGATCCCCAATTTTAACGACATGCTTGAACTTTGCTCTAGCAAATTTCTGTTTGAAGAATCTGGAGGCACAATTATATTTCCTCTTCAGAACTCTAGAGTTCGGATCCTTAGTGACTAACGCATTAGACCAAGCTTGATAAGCCTACCGTTTGCAAGCTGCTGCAGCCCTGACAGACGCTTCAAACCAAGGCCGCGATCTGCCACCAAGTGATACCACAGAGCTTGGTACAAATGGTTCCATGCCCTGAAGTATCACATCAGCTACAGCCGCAGTGCAGTCACTAGGAACATTGGAAGGGAAACAAATCGAACCCCATGGGTAGGATGCAAAAAAGGACCGCTTTCCATCCCAATCCGCTGACTTGTAGAGCAAAACGCATCGAGTTTTGGGTCTTGTGCGAGCTGGACGTTCAATGGGTACCACACTCCGTACCAAGCAATGATCAGAGGACCCTAAGGGAGCCTCGACAGTGACCTGGTACTGTCCGGGATATGTAGTCAGCAGAAGATCCAACAAAGAGGGCATATGGCTGTCCACGTCCGGTAGACGAGTGTGCGTCTTTTCCAATTGGGACAGACCATTTCCCAGAGCAAAGTCAAACACAGATCTCCCCGCGTAGTCGGTGGCACGTGACCCTAGCTAATCGGCATTGTGCGCATTGAAGTTCTCCCTTACGAACACAGATAACCCAGCGTGTGGTATAAAATGGTGTTCTAGTTTATACCCGGGGTATGACAGGTACGCTGCGTCGCTAGGTTGAGGTTAATAGATTTGTTCTTGGTATTAATGTTTGAAATTTAATATAAAAAATGTTATTCATGAAACACATAATAATATATAGAAGAAAAAATCATTAACAAGAGCAAAGTTAGAGCTCTGCTCTTGATAATGATGATGATGATGATTAACATCTATAATTGTCCTAACGCTCAGATTTGTCCTAATTTTTTATATTTAATTACTAGAAAATTTATTTTACAAAAACAATTGATTTATCTGTAACGAGTACTTTACTATTGTTTGAAACGAGGAAGATCTTTAAATATACCTCTGTCCAGTAATTTTCTTCTTGTTCGGTTGTCGCAGATGCATCTCCCAGCCTGGACCGGTGTACTTAGTGCGCGGGAAGTCCTCGAGTGGCACCGATACGTCGTCGTCGAACAGCGGCGTCGGTGGCGTCTCAGCACCGCTCCCCGCTCTCTCTGGCTCTGGCAGGGATAGCAAAGCACGTTACCAAGTTTTCTTAAATTGTACAATAATAGTTTACATACCTCCGGCAAATTCGACTCGTTGTAGCCCTTCGGTGTCGCTTTTATCAAATGGATTAGCTCGCGGGGACTCCGGAAGCACCTGAGGACGCGGGGGAGGAGCCAGTACCGGTACCGTGGCGCCGGCTGCACCGGCTTCGCTCTCCTTAGGTCTAATATATAAGGTCTTTAATATTAGTTTTGCAACTAAAAGATATATACTTAGAGACTAAACTGGGTTAACTAAATTATGGTACAAACCTAATAAATACAGAAAATGTATCATCCATAGAATCATGCGATTCTTGATGATCGAGACGCGGAGTGGCAGCCGGTGCGGGGGGAGCATCCATGCTCAAGAAAGGATCAAACGCCTCCGCTTCAAAGCCACCGGGAACTGCATCGCCACTATTGTCATCGCCCCATGCATCTAAGGATGTGGAAAATAAAAAGGTCATTAAAAATAATACAACTTAAAATAATCGACTAAGCAACGTATTTTTACAAAATGTGTACCTGTATTCATGTGATTTCCGCCAGCACAGTCAAATTTAGCAGAAAACGCATCGAAAGCATCCTGGGATTCAGGAAAAGCGGGTTCTATATGCTCAGTCGTACCCCAACCAAGGTCGACGGTAGAGTTAGTTTGATTATTCTGTAATGGTTTTTCTGGTTGCATGGAGGTAAAAATATTTGTTTGATTGTCAACGAATGTATCTGTTACCATTGTGCCAAATACATCAATTTTTTGTTCACTTATTGCATTTGACTCTGTTGTTGTGGTAATAAATTGTTCTTCCGTTACAAAGGCTGTTTCATTGCTTGAAGACATTATTACGTCCTCAGCCTTCATTTCAGTATTTGTTGGTTCAGTGGTGGCAAATGGCGAGTTGTTTTCAACTGTTGTAGAGAATTCAAAAGGATTTTTTTCATTTTCAACTTGCTGTGTTTGAAAGTTTGTATCCGTTATATCAGCAAATGGTGACGTATTTATAGAAACAAAATTTTCATTATTTTCTTGTGGTTCTGAACAATCCATCGCGGTATCGGTGTCTTCCACGGGATGAATAGGTACTGATCCAAATATTACATTTTGAATTCCAGATAGCTTGGCATTATCTGCAGTTGTTGTAACCGGCTCATTGAAAAGTAACTGCTCCGATTCAGTATGAATCGACGTAGCAACGGGTGATACAAATACATCTTTGGGTTGTATGTCAGCTTCGTTTTCTAAATCTGGAATGTCATCACTAAGAAAATCTATTTGTTTTTCTTCCTTTTTGGGTGCTGAATATAAACTTAATATTGCTTCCTTTGTTGGCTTAACGGTGGTAGGTACAGGAGCATCAAATAGATTAATATCATCAGGAGTTGCTTGAGTAGGTTGTTGAAGAGGTGGTTGGGGTCGTGGAGGTGGGGCAGGGCGTGGGGGTCTGGCAGGAGGAGGGCGCATAGGTTTACGGACTACTTCGGGCATAGTCATAACTTCTTCAAATAAGTCTGGTTCGGGAGTAGGACTTGGCGAGTGAATGTCTCGTACTGACACAGGACTTGGTGTTCTTGTTGGTGGTATACGGTCTAATAAGTGACAACTCGTGAACTCCATTTGGCCTGTTACAGTCAAAATTAAATTTTGTGTTTCAGGTGGTAGTGGATGAGTTGTGGACTGAACATCATCTGTTGTTTCTTCTATGGGAAAATCGCAATCTACCATTGTTGTGACTAGCTCAAGCTCAGTGGGTTTTATTAAACGTTCATTATCTGTGCGTTGATTTGAAAATAAATCAATAGAATGAATTTCATCAAATTGTTTAGCTCCAATATTGGCTTGCTCAGTCCCACCAAAAATATCTACTGGTACAGTATCACCCACAGGTGGTTCATAACTTTCACCAAAGTCTGAAAAAGGATTGCTGGTAGCAAAAGGATTATCACTTGGTGTATAACTAGATACGTCTGTATCGGTCATCATAAACGGATTCAAAACTTCAGTAGGTTCCGTAGTTGCCGGTTCATTCATACTTAAAAATGGATTGTAAGCCATCTTTGTATTTAAGTGATTTGTTTTAGTCGAGAAATTCTGATTCCAGTAACTTTAACTCCGTCCTCCCTGGATTTAAATCGCTAGCAAAAGAGGTATCGAAGGGATCAAAGTCCTGTTCAAGATTTCGTGCAGTATCTGAAGGTTCAGGTGTAAGCGCCTTTATTTGAAAGATGTCGTCAGACGGTTCTAGTAAATCAGGTTCACCTTCCGTTTGACTACTCGTAGAGTTCTCACAAGAAAACTCCTTTGCTAATAGTTTTAATTCCGTTTTACTAGGTTCAATATTAATTGCAAATGAGGTATCAAAAGGATCCGTATTTTGCTCTGGTAAAGATTCTGATACTTTAGGTCCGATTGGAGTAAGTACCTTTACTTCAATATCATTTGTATTGCCGTGCAGAAGATCGCTGGCCTTATATATCTTTTTAGTTGGCTGTGGAAACTCGGAATGTCTTCTTTTGGTTTGATAAGTAATGTTAGAAGTTAATTCCTCCTCGGAACGTGTTCGAGTTAAGCTTCCAGGAAATTTGTCATCACCTTCTAAATCTTCGTTTGCGTCTTCAGTTATAGAGAGTTCCCGGTTATAGTAAGGAGTTACAGGCTTCACAGGCCTTGTTTTGCCTAGAGCATCTACTTCCGAAAGTTCTTCACCATCAACATTAAAAACCACACTTTTACTTACTGTAAGATTCTCTGGTCGTGAAGCTCGTCTTTCTATATTCTTAGGCTCGTCAGCTCTTGGATCAAAATCAGGGTCGCTGGGTACTCTGTATATAGTCGTAGGTGGTAGTGCACCAATTAGTTCTTCTTCTAGTAGTTTTAGTTCTACTTTACCTGGCGCTACTATTCTGTCAACTATAGTCGTATCGAAAGGATCGTTTTCGCTATCATTTATATCCACAGGTTCTAAAGGTGAATCTCCTAACTGTGTCAAATCAGTTGTACTTCCTCCTAAAAGATCACGTGCAACTTGATTGTCGCCATTGTCTACAATATCGTCAGATGTTATGGATTCTCGTAATCCCGATGGATTAGTTAAATGGATACGAACAGAGGATTTTCGTCTATTATTTAATATAACTTGAACTTCTTCTGCACGGGGATCAAAATCGTCGTCTTCTTCTAATATTACAGCTTCTTGTTTAATATGTTGTACTTTTTCAGATGGAATTACAGCTTCAGCAAAAGTAGTGTCAAATGGATCGTCTTCATCAATATACGGATCTACATCGAGCTGATCTTCAACTATACCTTCTGCAAAAACTGATTCGTTTTTGTCTGCTTCAAAAGCTGACCAAGACTCCTGTAAAACCGGTTCAACTTTTATTTCACTTTCTTCAAGTTTATTTACAACCGATTTTACTTCCAAAGATTCTGCTGCTAGCAATGTAAATTCATCAACTTCTGTTTCTTCTTCTGTACAAGTTTTATTTTCTGTAACGACTGATGATAAATCTTCTTGACTAACAGCTTTCCTTTGGTTAATTAATGAAGTATGCAAGGATACACTTAGATCAATTGGAGTTGTTATTGGGATGTCAGCATCAATATCTAATATGCTTTTTTCTTCAGGTTCACTAACTTTATTTGTTGTTACTATGAAAGTGTCTTTGTCTACGTTTTCTAACAATAGATCACCAGGTATAGCCCTTTTAGATCTTTTTGTTGAGGTTATAGTAAGATTATCTATTCGACCTGTCAATACCTCGACAGCAACCCCAATATCTAAACCTTTCTTTCCCTTGTTACTTTTTAATTCTTGACCTTTGATTAGAGCGTCGACATGTGACGTATCAAAAATATCATCATCCTGAAATTCTTCTGGAGAATCTGGAACGTAGGCAAGTTTTACCTCTCCACGCTCAACAGCGTCAACATAAGATGTATCAAAAATGTCGTCTTGATCGTCGTCGTCCTCAGATTCTTCGTCAGTGATTGCGTAGTCACCTTCAGTCTCTGCGGCTGCTGCTGCTGCCACTAACTGTGGAAAGTCAGCTTCTGTTATTTCAACTACGGGTCTCTGTGGTTCTTCCTTTTCAATTGGTTCTACTTCTTTAGGACCCGCCGGTACACGTTGAAAGAACGAAGTTGATTTAATTCGATCAAGATCACCTTGAGTTTTTTTAAGTACAGTATCTACACCAGTAGTTAAATCTTTAAATTTTGACCATTCTTCATTTTCTTTAACTGTTCCTTCACCACTTTCACTCTGTTGTTGCTGATGTTCCCTTCTATACTTCTCAAGTTCTTCTTCTGTAAAAAGCTCGTCTTCACCTTTCCGTTTGGATTTTTTTCCTTTTTTCTTCTTTTTAAGGCCTTTGGGTAACTTTAGCATTATACGACCTTATAAATTTCTCTTTGTGTTGCTGAAACAACAAAAACAAAATTATCTATATCTTAAACTCGCATTACATTAACTTTAAATATAAAAATCTTTATAATGGTTTTGAGGTAAAAATTTATTATTGCCTCGGACTTTATTACATAAGAATTTAATCTTAAAATTCACTGTTTATACTAAAAATTATCTTAATAACATTTTTATGTCATAAAAGTCCTATATTTTATTGACCTACTAGTTACTAATAGTTAATTTAAATTACCCAATTGAGAATCATACAATATATAACTTATTAAGAGAACCTTGAGAATTAAAAATTGTATAAGAGGTACTAGATTCAAGAACAAAACTTGAAAGAGGACGGAACGTTGTTATCATATTGATCCATTGGCCTGCCTAAATGTACTCTGTGCCAGACTATACATTGCGATGAAACAGATACATATATATAGACATGCAACAATTAGATTTAGATAGATCCAACGATTTTAGACTAAAATGAGTGAAAACAGGGTGATTAACAGTCACTCGTAAGATGTTACATATAAGCATGCTGTCGATGTCAGAGTGTTTCAGGGTGGAGCGTCGTGATGAAGTGAAGATCATGGAACAAAATGACAGCGATCGAGCGAGTCGTGGCTACGTCGGAGCACACTGAGCGGCTAGCTACGTACGGGACCTACCGCGTCGTCACCTACAGCTAATACCCCTAGCGCGCTACGGGTTAGGGCGTCTATACCTTCATTGCAACACACGGACAGAGAGGGCTCGGTACGGTCGTGCGGTCTGCGCTCGGGGGCGCCGGCTCGGGACTGATCCGCACGGGCGGTGCCAAAGGGCTCGTATCGACCCGCGACGCGCGCATCCGCCCACGCGAGGAGGCCCCCACTGCCTCTGCCTCTTACGTAACCCCTTTTCTCCTACCCATTTTTTGATCTTTATAATATTGAGCTACCGATGCATTGGCTTCAACATTATTACAATAACCAAGTATAAAAACAAATACGTCATTGAATTCTATTTATAATTATATATTATTGTTGTTGATTGTTACTTTACTGTATTCTTTTAAATTTAAATATTATAGAAACACCTAAACGAGAGCTTTATATATAGGTGTGTATATTATATATATATTTATAGTAAGTATATGGTCTTTGGTTGATGTATAGCGCATCAGAGTATCATCATAATTATCATCCTGTCTGATCGGTCTTTTAACTCTTAAACCTTTTGTGTTAGAAAAGTGTAGGTTCCTGTATTTGAACTCCGGTTTTTTCAAGTTATATCTATGAAAATGGAATATGTGTTAGATGATTATTGAAATTACCATAAAAGAAAAAAAACATAAATTTAACGAATATTAACATATAAGTCAGTTAATTGTATCTAGGATTAGGTAAATTAAAAGATTAGGTAAAATAAAATAAATGAGTGTGAGTGGTTATACTCACACACTTACACACAGCCACAAATTTGAGCTTAATAGATAATAAAATATTTTTCTACTTACGACTAAAAAGATAAAAGGGTAACGGTTATAAAATATAAAGCAATTTTACTTTTTAAAATGCATATATTTTAACACTAAATAACCCAATAACCAGTACTTGCTATGTACCGGGTTCAATCTCAGCTATAACGAAATATTTTACGAAACATTAATTTATTTATGGATAAGATTTGGGCATTGGATGTGTTTATCTCTTACAATATTTATGTAATTATCAACTACATTTCCTATTACTTAAACTCCAATCCAGACTACGAGATTTTTGAACAACATAATTTGTTTAGGTATTCGAAAGCGATACTGCGAAACTAATCTACTCGTATATCTCAAATAACCAATTTCAGAAAAAGGCTGGTTTTTGGTGATGGTAATACCAAAGATAATTTGAAGCTCCGGATATTTAAATAACGATGAAAAACCAGTCATCTGGTAAAGATAGGCAGATTACTGAATACCTATTCAATAAAATAATATGATGTAATTATAATAAACTTATATCATTAAAGTCATGGTATCTTCAATGTACTAACACAATTTATAATGCTGCAACCCTACGTAAAAGTTTTACATCGTATTCTACGGTATTAATTTTCTATCGGAAAACTATATAATTTGGGATCTACTAAATTTATTGTTATGACTGCAGCTCGTTAGCAACTTTTCTTCGAGTGAGTGTGAAAACCGAATATATTGTCTACCCCCTTGTATCCAACCTTTTAGAATTACAGGATCGCCTATCTTTATAGTTTGCACAAGGATGTGTCACCCTACATCTACATCTCTACCATCTGCCCGTCTGTCACCCAGCTATTAAAAACAATAAGAACGGTTTAGGCTAATACGATAACAACACAATATAACAACACTTGGAATGTAATTATTATAGTGTAAAATTGTTTCTAAAAATGTTCTGCGATGTTTAGCTTGTTATGAATTTATTTTAGTACTTATATATTACAATTTTATATCTTTGTCGCCTTCCTTTCTTTAGGCAAGCCTAATCTGAAAACCTTGCTATTATGATAGCTAAAAACGATTCGTATGTCCAATAATGGTACCTATCATGCTAATCATTGGATTTAATACATTTGACAACTGCTTCATTTACCTCCGTATTTTTCTTTCTTTTTATTTTTTTCTGGTTTTCTAAATTTCTGCATATTTGCTATTTTTTTACCGTTGTTGCTAAATATATTATAAATAACAAATACATTAATTAATAAAATTGTTGTTTGTTTTTCTTTTGTAATAATTGTGTGGAATGAAACGCATTAAAAAAAGTAAATCAACGCCATTTATTCTCCTAGCGGCAGACATAGGGGACTAATTTGTCAAAATAGGTTATTAAGCAGCCAAATAAATTGTCATATTCGTAACTTACATCCACTCGGATATCTCTTTCTTTCATTAGGCTTTTCTCATTTAAGCAAGCATTCCGTGTTTTGTATTTAACACCACTTCCGTATTTCATCACATCACTACCGCGAGGCTACGTCGCTAATTCGTGTCGTTTTCTAGACTGAAAAACTTTAAAATCAGCTTGATATTTTTCTTGCAAAAACGAAAAATGTTCGCTGACTGCACTCGTAGTGCATCTCAGCAGCGGTAAACTGCGTGGAGTGTTCTGAAAAGTAAACGTGGTAGTAGTGCGGTGGTTGGTGGTGATTTGTTATCAAACATCTCGCGAGCTGCGTGAGCAGGGCCAGGCGGCGGGCGTTTGGCGATGGCGGAGGGAGCACCCGGGAACATCGTGAAGGAGGGCTGGCTGCTGAAGCGTGGCGAACATATCCGCAACTGGCGCGACCGCTACTTTATCCTGTTCGACAATGGCGACCTGCTCGGCTATAAGGCACAGCCTGAACGCAACAACTACCGCGACACCCTCAACAAATTTACCGTCCGCGATTGCCAGATCATGGCTGTGGACAAACCTCGTCCCTACGTATTCACTATCCGGGGTCTGCAGTGGACCACGGTCATCGAAAGGAACTTCGCCGTAGATAATGAAAAGGATCGGTGAGTATCCTTGTTAATATATTTGTTTAATCCTTGAACTTAAATTACCCTAAAAAAATAATGTATTTTTTATAAAAAAAAAAACTTTAGAAGCATGTTTCTAGCAAATTATTATTATTGTATAAAATTCCCTTTTCAATTTAGATCAACATTAATAGAAGTTGTTTCTTCCCTTTGCTTAAAATGCAAAAAATATGAAGGCAATTTAAAGAGTACAAAGTCCACTTGTTGTTTATTTACATGAATATGCACACTCACAGCTGACTCAGTGTACTCTGAGCTGACACCTTTCAGTGTTTACTAGATCACTATTTGCCAATATAACTTTGCATTTAGGGGATTATATACTATTAATTAAATATTAATACCCATTAATTGCATAATTTTAAATATTATTTATTCTATAACATTAAAATTTTAATCAATAGAAGTAACATGTTTGTGCGGTAAACATATAACAATGGTTAACAATAGACATGATTGAGAAATGATGGCTCTATATTTTGATTTAGTCAAACTTGAAAAATTAACAGGCTCAGTTGTTATACATATATAGAAAACATATTATTGTAAAAATAATGTTTTTTTTTTAATTTTTTTTAATAAGCACTTTACTAAGTTTTAGACCAAAAATTCTATAGGGTCGTGTTGAAGAGAGAACCCAATATGGTAACAGCAAGCAACAATCAATAACTAAACTTATTTATTTATTTATTTTAAAGTTCTGAAGGAACATAATTATTTTAATATTTATGAAGTTATCGTTTAATAGTTTTAATAAAAATAATAAATGAGCTTTAGGTTATTTTATTTGTTTCAAACTTTCAAATTAAACTATCTTTTCAGTTTTCTCTTGTAATATTTTTACCAAATGTTTTAAGCAATATAGAAACTTTGTAACACAAAAGTTTTTCCAATTTAAAAACTATTTAATTTATGTTGATAACATTAGTTACCTAAAACACTAGTCCAATAGTTATTCTTTATTAGTATATGTAGTTCACTACATTCATAATTAGATGTAACTACGGTATTATTCTTTATACATAAAATTTTTTGATGTCACAAAAGTAACAGGAAAAACGTTATTTGTTTAATGGGCCCGACAATTCCAGGTAATCCAAACTTATCGGACTATATGTATTTAAAATAAATGAATTACCTTTTAGATGTTAATATGATTAGAATGTATTAAATTAGTGTTGTGAAATTTTGTCACTTTCCTTTTTTTATATTTAATGGTTTCATTAAAAAAAACTGTCTGTTGTACAAAATTGTTAGAATATTTTACAAAGTTTACAATATTGGTAGTTTGTTTCATATTAAATAAACATTATCCTACATATAGTTATTTTAGGATTTCCCGACCCTGATGAACAAAATAGTTTTAAGGCTTTGTCAATATATAGTAATGAGCAAATTGTTTTATTGTTTGTTGGTCTGTCTGTCAGATCTTATGCAATGCGAAAGTTAGGCTTCTTAAAGACAAAATTGTTACATAATTAAAAAACTATAAAATAAATTAACGAGCATATATAAGTGACGTTTGTATTTCTTTGCTGTTTATTTTCCTTGATCCATTCCACGTAACAAAATTGTTGAGGTAGTTATGGTTATCTTACTCTTAACTTGCAATATATGTATTCATTCTAAAAAATTGCTATATATAACCTTCCTTAGAACTAATACAAGGCCAGTACACAAATATGAGCTCGTAAACCTTATTTATTTTTATTTATTTTTCAACGGTACGGAAGGTTTGTTTTTTATATTATGTACATAGATTGTTTGTTGCAAATTTAGTTTCTTATAATTTTTCCTCAAGGGTTTACAAAATAATATTTGTGAGTTAATTTTTGAGAGTAATTTAAAGAAATAATCATTCATAACATTTGAATGTTTGGTGTTTTACAATTTAATATTATTGTAATCCCAGTTCCATCCATTTATCCTAGTTTTTGATATCTTAGATTATTTCTATTAAAAAAAATATCAAAAGATGTCAATTAATAATTGACTCATATTTTATTACTTGCAGTGGCAAATTACTCTGTTTACACATAACCAATTTGATTTTGGCTAATATATTAAACATCGAGGAAAATAATATTTTTGCAATTTGCTTTTCCTTGCATATTTTCCATATCTCTTTAAATAATGACAATTGAATACCGAATATGAGTTTTTGTTTATTCACCTCTTTTGGTGTTTATGGTTTTTAAATGGTGTTAAATTACTTAAATCCTTAATAGAATAACACCTAATTAACACTGGAGGTTCTTGAATATTGCAGTGAGGAGTGGGTGGCGGCGATCCGATACGTATCGTCGACTCTGAGCGCGGAGGCAGGTGTCTCTGGGGCTGGTGGTCCTGGCATGGTACCCTCGCCTGCTGACACCGACGACGATGACATCGCCAAGCTCGGAACCAGTTTCCGAGACCCTCGCCGCATCGTGAGTACACTTTACACATTTGTGTGTGTAATGTTTATAAAAAAATCATTCATGAATAAAAACTTTCAATCTTATTCGTATTATTTGTCAATTATTATTTGTATATACAGTTTAGGACGTCAATTCGTATGTACGTGTCAGAATTAACAATAAAAAATTATAAATCAAAATACAAATTAACGGTAATTGTAATTTTTTTTCCTAATTCCCCTCGTATACTACATTAGGTATATTCGAGATTTATTGACGTAATCAATTTAGTAATACGGTAATAAAGTACTAAAAATACGATTTTGACAGGAAAATTATACTAGCAGTGTTGTAGGTGGGTGTTGTACCGCATGTGCAGTAAAACGGGTTAGTTGGTTGATTCTCGTTAGTCGTTGTTATTTCGGAGCGAGCGTCGCCTGACTCACGCTCCGCGAAACTGCGACAAACGGTTGCGTCAGATGCGGCGCCTGATTGGCCCGAGTGCGTGTGTACTCGATGTATACAAATAGTTTGACAGTCTTGAACCGATAACGTACTAATGTATTTTTCCTTTATATCTAATAAGCTTTCGACACTCGAATGAATTGTAGAGAATAAATTTGTACAATTGTATTGAAGTTTTTTTTTTATAGAAAACAAGAAAATTTGGTAAAGTTTTAAATTTGTCTTGACTACTTACAGATATTTTTATTTTTTGTATAAATTGCAAAATATCGTTTCAGATTTTTCTTGCCCAATTATAAGAACTGTGAAAAGTTCTGACGTGGTAAATTTTGCGCTGCTAGGATATAAATAAAAATTGTATCTAATCTAATATTTTTTTTTATTTATCTCTGATCATAATTATTTCAAAACCTAAAATGTGAGAAAAAAGTCATTGTGTTGTTGGTCGCTCTCTCTCTCTATTTCTTTTTATATTTTCTCTCTTTCTATCAGATTCGGAGAACAGATTTGGATCACCCTAAGTGTTATTCAACATGTTAGCTTCAAATATACTTGTATTATTTTTGCCGGTACATTTACGAAAGTAACATAAAATGTAGTTGTATTATATTTTTTTCATTTAGTATAACTTGTGAGAAAATAAATAAAGTAAGACATAATATAAAGATTTTTTAAATTTTTTATATTAATATATAAACTATTAATATATTAATAAAAAATTCAGACACTGGAGAAGTTCGAGTTCGTAAAAGTGCTCGGGAAGGGCACGTTCGGAAAGGTGGTACTGAGTCGGGAGAAGGGTACGGGAAAACTGTACGCCATGAAGATACTCAAGAAGAACATCATCATACAAAAGGACGAGGTGGCGCACACCATCACAGAGAACCACGTACTCAAGAAGACGAAGCACCCCTTCCTCACGGTAAGTATCCGCCTGCTTCAGTCCGATCGCAACGACCCCCGCTTAACCCCGCCTCGGCGCAGGCGCTGCGCTACTCGTTTCAGACGGCGGATCGCGTCTGCTTCGTGATGGAGTACGCCAACGGTGGCGAGCTGTTCTTTCACTTATCGCGCGTGCGCTCGTTCAGCGAGGAGCGGACGAGGTTCTACGGCGCCGAGATAGTGGCGGCGCTCGGGTATCTGCACGGGGAAGGCATCATCTACAGGGATCTCAAACTGGAGAACCTGCTCCTGGACAAGGACGGACACATCAAGATCGCAGACTTCGGACTGTGCAAGGTAAGCCTCCGCCACGCCGACTGTCGCTCGCTCTCCGTTCGTCCGTGATTTCGTCAGTCTTTCGCAGATGAACATAACGTACGGGAGGACGACGAAGACGTTCTGCGGCACGCCGGAGTACCTCGCCCCTGAGGTGCTGGAGGACACGGACTACGGGCCGGCCGTGGACTGGTGGGGCACGGGCGTGGTTCTGTACGAGATGGTGTGTGGACGGCTGCCCTTCTACAACCGCGACCACGACGTGCTGTTCGAGCTCATCCTGCAGGAGGAGGTGCGGTTCCCGCGCGCGCTGTCGGCGGCGTGCCGCGCACTGTTGGCCGGCCTGCTGTGCAAGGAACCCGCGCGCCGGCTTGGCGCCGGGCCCGACGACGCCAAGGAGATCATGCACCACCCCTTCTTCGCGCCCGTCAACTGGAGCGACCTCGTGGCCAAGAAAATCCCTCCGCCGTTCAAGCCCCAGGTCGAGTCCGACACCGACACGCGCTACTTCGACTCAGAGTTCACGGGCGAGTCCGTCGAGCTCACGCCCCCCGACGCCGACTCCGGCCTCGCGCGCATCCCCGAGGAGCACTTCCCGCAGTTCTCGTACCAGGTGAGGCCCTCGCTCCTCCCGCGTACCCCTCCACTTATCCTGCTCTACAGTGACGCCTCGTTCCAGGACATCTGCTCGTCGGCGCACTCCGCGCTGTCGCATCTCTCGCACCACTCAGCCGCGCCTGACCGCCGACATTAGCAGACGCCCGCCGCCCGCCGACACGCCGATACGCCAACACCCGCCGCCCGCCGACACGCCGACACCGCTCGCCGCTCGGCCTCCATCGGCGTAACATTCGCTCACACCAGTCGTAGCGCGTCGTGGACGGCTCGCGGTCGCCATCCGACAGCTCCGATCGATCACATCGCCACAGTGGTGTTCCGTCACTGCCACGAACGCATTTTCATCTAGCCTTAACCGCGGGCACGAACCCCCCCTTCTCCCCCCGGTTTGGTGACGATTGGTATAATAATTATATATTCAGTGTAAAATATGTACGCATTAGCTGTGTATCCAAAACACAATGCAGTGAGACGAGCCAAGTTCGTGATACGTTCATAGTAATATCGATAGTTAATCGAAAATTACAGATATATGAAACATTATCTCCGAATTTTAAGTTCACTAGACTATTAATTAATTTAAAAAAATCAAGCTTTCAACAATACATGATATAATTAAGAGATTCAAGTCACGTTACTGGAAGGGTGATTAAATTAAAAATATTATGTAAATTTGTGTTCTTCGGCCGTCTACATATCACGCGGACCGATCAGAAAGATTTGACAGCAGATTAAAGTTTAAAAAATGTTCAACTCGTTAGAAACAGGGCGAGCGTGATTTCAGATCGATCGCCGGATCACAAAAAAAGATTTAAATTATTTTATTTTTTTCAGAAAAATAAAGTTTTTTTTATTTTTTTCCAACAAAAAAAAAAGTTTTCGCAGTTTTTCATTTGACCTTGTTAAATATATAAGGTTTGTAAATCGTTAGCCTCACGCTCCCAGAACAAGAAGACATGTATGAGTGTATGACGTCACTTGACTGCGCTCCAACTATATATTTCCTCTGTATATATTAAAGTTAGGATATAAACTGTGTGTTTTATTTATTTACATTCCCTACCAATTTGTATTTCAAGCATTATTACTTTGCATTGGTTTTTCAAACACTTTATCTTTTGTCTTCTGTGTTACGCTAATTTTTGGTATCGTGGTTTTCTACTGAAAAATTAGTCTGCTCTTGGCACCATTATAACACATTCTTACGTACTTATTAAAGATAGGTATAATTAAGTTTTCTCCTATAAATTTAGTCTAAACTTAAACCTCTAACTGCAGAACTTATTTATTATTAATAGCAAATATTAAATCTTAATAGCATTTAATTAACTCCTCTTAATTCTTAAAGTTAGTAAAATTTAAGCTGGAAAAAGTTTCACTGAAACTAAAGCGAAATACGCTTAACTTTGCTATTACAAAGGTGTTAGAAATCATTTTGTTGATCAAAACTGCCCCAAGAAAAATTAATTTTGTGACAGATAAACAATTTCTCTTACAGTTAAAGTTTCACTGGACTATCCTTATTTTCTGCTAATGAATTAAACCTTTGTTTATCTAAGGTCTTTCTCTCTTTCTCCTCTCTCTCCTCGTCTCTCTATTTCACTACTCTAAAACTACTGTTAAATTCAAGATGACTCCATGTTTATGCTTGGCTTGTTTACTTTTAGAAGGATAAAGTGAGCAGGTTTATCCTATCTGTTGTTTCTCATCACGAATAGTTTTATCCAAGTGCTATTTTCCCGAATTTTGGCGAAAACCCCGTGCAATCAATGACAAAAGTGTATAGGTAACTATAGATATGCTTATGTCATTTTAAATGATACTCATGTCACATAAATGTACTGATTTGAGTATTGGTAGTGTTATTAACACTAAACCTACCGACAATTCTTGTATACCTGTTCCTACCGCACGCCGTCAAATTGACCGGTAATTAAAAGTTATTTTATTATATAACGCAGGTAATAATGGAAATAACTAAAAGTAAAGAGTGTACAAAATATTATATGCATATTCTAAGAATTGTCATGTATTTTGATAACGATATTATAACGTTTAAAAATGTGTAAGTTTTACAAAAGTTTAAGAACGGTCAATTTGACCGGTACTTGTTAGGTTTAGTGTTAACTGCCTGAAGCAGTCGCAGTACGATTATCAAACCATTTTTAAACATATAGGTTATGCTGATCTTAAAAAGAAATTTGGATAATATGAATCGCTCTATCATTTTATGCGTATGCATGATTTCAAATTTTTAAACGCATTTCTGAATATTTTTGTAAAGATTAAATTAATCCCATTAGTGAAAAGAATTTTTAGAATTCTGTCAGCTATATTCTATTTTTAAACAATCAACTTATGTTTATTCCCTCTCTCCATGATGGGTTTATATTCATTTTCTTTAAAGTACATTCCATAAATATTCCTTTCAATAAGTTTCTCTGATAAATCTCGACGTGTTCTCTTCCGCAAGTGTTAAGAACGTATCCGTATCTTTAATTATATTCATTTTAAAATATATTTAGCGATAAACAAAGAAAAACTGAGAATGAGTTAGTGTTTTCGCTTTATTAGTTTCTTCTCCTTATTGTTTTATTTATTGCATTAAGACCGCAAATTGTACACTATAATGGATAGTTTAGTATATGTTATACTTTTGTTTTGTAGTTGTAACTGTGTTTTGAATTTGATTTTCTGCTCATTTGCAAACAAGAGATTCTAGACTCTGGGTACAAATGATCACTGTCAGGTCACTTGTATTTTTATGCATTATTAAGTAGTAAGTACTATTAAAAAAAATGTAACACAATCTCTCTGAACTTCTGAGATTGGGTCTTCTCAGGTCCGTGACAAAAATTTTGCCGAGCCTGTAGTGAATATTTGGGCTCAAAAATTAAAACAACAACTATTTTTTATGTAGATATATTTCTCGTTAAAAAGATAGGAGCAGCGGCTTAGCGTGGGACTCGAAAGTCCGCCTATAGCCTATTACTTTAGTTGCGATCGACCGTCGTGCGCTTTGTCTCCGATCGGCCCCGCGAGACGTCTCCCGATTCCCTTCCTTTTCCTCCTCTCTTCCCCACACTTCCCTCGTCTCGCGGCGCCGACGCGTCGATTTCGTTATTTCATAAAATTTTAAAACATCAACAACGAATAAACTAATGAACAATGGGCGCGTCGGACGGCAGTGGACCTCGTCCATATTTCAGACAACGGTATCGGGAGGCGACAGATATCGTTTTTAAACATTTTCTTAAACCATTTGTTATTAATAATCACAAACACTAAGTACCTAGGGCACATTTAAGCACCATTATTATCTGTCGCCGCCTCCTCTGTGCCTCTGAAAGATGTTATTTAAGTTAATTGTATTGCGCCATTTTGTAAGATATGTATTACGAATGAGTCTCTAGGTTACAATAAATATCAACTATCAAATAAACATTTTATATAATAACAAGGCGACATTCGATCGATGAAAATCAGAAGTACTATAAATGTGATTCACTCTACGTGATTGCTTAATATATAATAATTCATTAATATTTTTATATAATCTACTATTAATCTTTATATCAAAGCGTACTCATAAAAATACGGATAGATCCGAAATCTGCAAGACGATGTATATATTACGAGGAAGTCTGAAGTGTGCAGAATGTGCACAGTCGACGTCGGGTTGAGCATTTTGAGTAATTGTAATGAGAGAAAACAATTTTAAATTGAGCAGTTACTCGTAGGTAATTAGGTTATAAGTAAGTTAGTAAGTAATTTGTTTGCGTCTTTACATTTTTTAATTTGGCTGTTTTGGAAAAAGTTTCTTTTTCTAAATACGTTGCTTTCTTTGTATTTTCCGAATATAATCTTGCGGTTGCCCCGTTAATAAGTTATTCATTCGATGATGAGCTGAAGAGGTAATAAAATTTTAGATCGGATACAATGGTTGTTTGATTTATTATATATATTAGAAGTAATGGTACTTCAGTTTACGATTAATTGTCTTTCTTTTCAATATAAAATCGGTGCTTAAATATAATCGGCCATAGGAAATTCAAACTGTGATACGGGCTCAACGCAGACAGTGCTCATACTTCACGCAACAGACTTCGACCCTAAGATAAACATTTTGCAATCGTAAGAAAATATTTGGTCGTTTGTGTGATCATGTTTACAAGATAGTGAAATAAATCGTGAAAGAGTATTGCTTTCAAAATTTAAAATATAAGAGTGTATATAATTTATTTATATATTTTTACAAACCCCTAAATATAAACTATGTATAGTTCAACGTATTGCTATAATAACAGAGCAGGCGGTATAATCGCGCTCACTACTCGCTCGAAGCGCAGTCGCAGCGTGTACCGGGTAGTGCGTACTATGTACAGCCCAGCGGTGCCTCGGGATTAATTCCTCATGCTTAAAAGGCAGTACAAACATATTATTTCACAGTGAATCTTAACTAGCTTAAATGAATCAAATTATTTTTCTTTTCAATAATATCGGACAGAGTCGAATGATACAACTTATATCATGAACTTTGTAGTGCAGATAGCACCTTCAACCTCACCGTCATACAACCATAATCTTTACACATATTATAAGCGATGTATATTTATTTACAATATATGCACGATCGTAATGGAAATGTTACTCTTAATAATAGTAGTAGTCGACGAGTAGACCCCGAAGCGAATTAATCTATACCTACTCGAGCGCAGTCAACCGAAGACCGAAAAACGCGCCTCCGTTATTCGGTTTATACCTATTCGCCCTCCGCAAGCGTCGGTACATCGTCGATCCATTCAGACATTATTAAATATCGCGTCTGCCTCGCTTTTAATTAAACTTTAACTAAAACGCAGGCCTCGCCCTTCAAAGTCGCCCGAACATGTACGACTCCATGACGGAGTCGGCCGTCGGGCTCAGGCTGGACGCTTCGTCCGGACGGCACGAGCGATCGGTCGCGCTCGAGGCGGCGGAATCGGGCTGGCGGCGGCGGGCGCCTCGCTAGGGCGCGCCCCCCGCCGCCGCGCGCTACACGAACTCGCGCCGACGCGCGGCTGCGCCTCCCGCGCTGCCTGCGCTCCCAGCCCCTCCAATACCGCTAACACCCGCCGGGCTTTCCGGAGACTCGCCCGGCGGCGTCGGCACTTGCGGGGCTGCGCCTTTGCTTCGAGCCTGAAAATACGGTTCACTGAAAAGGATTTCGATAGTGCGTAATTTAAAAGCTCCGCAACGAAACAAAACTTTTTACCGCAGGTAAATTTTGTAAGGGTGTACCTTTGTTCGTCGTTTCCTCGCCACTGCACTTGTGTCGGTCCTGTCCGTGCGCTCGGTTCTGTCGGTTCGTTCGACGCGTTCGAGTCGGTCGGTTCGCTCGGTCTTCTCAGAGCGCTCCCCGTCGGGCCCCACCTCCGCAGGGTCTGCTCCCAGTCGCGCCGCAAGCATCGTTAGTAACTCTTCGACTCGACCCAACTGTAATACGACATTTAAAAACCTCTAGACAATTAAGTATTTATAACAAAGTATTAAGTGTTGCCAGCTACTTGTCTGTCCTCCCCTCCGTTCGCAACAAATTATATCCATCTATCATGATAAAATCCATTGCTTTTCTTGTGATTATATCATATGTAATATATTCAGATAAATTTTAATAACTATTGTTTTATATATGTATATTTCTGTGTTATGTACTGAATTATCGGCTGTACAGATTTTATCTCAATCATATTTTATTATATATGTATTCAAAAGTATATAAAAATGAGCACTATTTGAACCTTTTGTTGAAGTCGTTGCACTTCAGTACGGACATCCCGTCGTAGCTCGGCGAGGGCCGCTTCGTGTCCAGATACAGCGGGTGGAGCTGATGCTGGAGCCGGTGCTGGGGTGGGGAGAGGGGTGGATGAGGTCACAGCTGCAGGTGTAGGTGCAGGTGTGGGGGCAGATGTTGTCGCGGGCGTTGAAGCTTTGCTAGCGACTGGGGAGGTTTTTTTTTCTTCGGTTTCCTCATCAATTGCTTCTCGACGTGTTGCCGCGCCCAGCACGCTGCCCGCACGACCTCTTCCAAACATACTCTGTATAACGGAAAAAAGAAAAAAAAGAAACATATCCGTGACAACAATTACCCACTATATTAACGTTATTTAAACCTTCGATACATTCTTTATGGGATCTGTATTATTTTAATTTACAGTAAATACCTGTGTGCTAAGCCAACACTTTCTCAGGAGTTAGGAATATTCAATAATACTAGACATGGATTCTTAGAGTATTTAATTAAAATCCTCATTTAATATATGAAAACAAATCTCAACACCAATTCAAGAATATAAAGCATAAGTGAAACTAATTAAGGTGGATAAGCATACTAACAGGTTTAATTTTAAATATATTTTTGCAATTTGGGTGAAATACTTCAATTGTTTATCTGGAAAGGGTTGTCTGGGGACATTTACAATCCAGTCATAATGTACTACAAACTAGGATGCATTCGTACGACTATTTTGAACGGTGACCTATTCGTGCTACGACAATCGGCCGATGATTTTTTTTTTCTTTATTGATTAATGAACGTACCTTCAGAGACATAACGGGTGCTGACGGAGTGTCCGCCGTGGAGGCGGCGGTGAGCGCTGGCGCAGCCACTGAGCGGTCGCGGGCGCTCAGTGACCGCGTGAAAGCAGCACGTGGCGCCTCACCCGCGTCAAGTGACCCACTCGCTACCAGACGACCCCACTTGCCACGCGCCGCCATAGCACCGGCAGCCTTGCCCTCCTCCGTGCCGTTTGCACTCGTGGCGGTGCTCGTTCCTATAAAGAGGCACGTCAGTGAGGGTGAGGAGGGATGAGTGTTTTGAGGGACTATGGTTCGCGAGTACCGTCTCCTCGCTCAGGGTCGGGCGCTGATGTCAGAGGCGCGAGGGAGGCGCGTGGAGCGGGGGCGGGTGCAGCGGCTACGCTACGTTCGCGGCGAAAGCGAGAGAATATCTTCCGCACAAGGTGGTCCTGCGCCTGCTCCAGCTGGGGTTCGCGCTTACGTCTCTCCATCAGTTCACGTTCTCGACGAACGTCAGCCACCTGTAATAGAGCGGTAGGTAGCATTCGGTAGGACTTGATGTGGAACTTCGAATAGATTTACCTTACGAAATATTAATCGGTGTCGGAGATTGTATGTTAAGGTGAGATTCCTGGCGAAACTGTTGGCAAACGCTTGATAAAAGTCGAGCACCTCCAGAAGGCGGTCGCGCTTTATAGTGTGCAGATCGCAGTAAGTGAGGGCTCTTACGTTCGCTGCCGACTGACCTACGGCACTGTCTTTCCAGAACGAGTCACCGAAAACGTCGCCTTTGCCTGTGAGTACAAAGCACATCACGCGTTAAAAAAATGTTTGATCACTATCATTTAGTATAAAGGCTCTGCGGGGCTATACCGTTTTTTTATTTTTATATATATAGTTGCTGAAGTATACTCACCGAGTATAGCCACTACCTCGTCGTCTTGGATCACTTCGAGGCTACCAGTGACGATGAAGCAAAGCGAGTCTATGGATTCTCCGGTGTGGTAGAGCAGATCGCCGGGCGCGGAGTGTGACATGTGGAAGTGCATGGCAAGCGCGCGCAGGCAGCCATCCGACGCCAGACGAAATGCTGGGTGCTCATTAAAAACTTTGCGATTTAAATGTACGCAGATGTCGGCTTTCATGTCCTTCGGGCAGTAATTCAGCACCTGTTATTTTGAATAGTAATTATCTTTTACTATTACTTCATAGGACTTGTATACAGTAGCAGATAATGTTAGTACGAAGATTGTTTCTACTTTATTAATGATATATTATATCCTCGATGTTGGTCCTCCGCAGCCATCATACCTTATCTGTGTCGAGGCCCTTGGTCATGGCCCACGTCGACACCACGTAATCCATTACACGCTCGCTGAGCGCCTTAGGAACTTCGTGTAGCTTCATGAACTCCCGCACGTTGTTAAGCATGTCGTGGTATTTGGCCGTCGCGGACGTCATCTGCTGGATGATTGTGGTCACGTGGCCGAATATCGTCGCGTAAAGTAGGGCTGTCAACATTGCAATGCTAGTAGGTTAGTTTTGTTCTACCAAATGGATGAATCATAAAGGATAAATGTTATTGACGCTGAACTAGGGTTTAAACCTTCAATCCTGACCGTATTCACTTATTAGGAGGAGTTGCCACACACGTTTTGCTCCTTTCATTCAAACTTGTCATCAGTCAGCTTTGAATTAACTCTTTTTTTTGACACTATGTACATTCATTTTCATGACTTCGTTTAGTCACGTTGCTTTCATTCCTTCTCATTACATACCCATACCGTTCAACTTTACATACAGGCCAGGCAACTTTCGAACCTCTTCTAATGTCCTCTTCTTGTATATTAATTGTCTTATTCATTTCGTTCTCCTTACTCCTTCTTAACATTTTCATCTTATTTGCATTCATTTTCATTAATCGCTTTTATATAGAGTTAAAATAATTATAAGTCAATAAAATTTCAAACCCTTACCTTAGTAAGTATAAACAGATAATCTATTCAAGATATAGAACACGCACTCGATTGCATCAAATTGTGGCGACAATCGCATTAGTGATATTGTGAAAAGAGCAAGTCACGCGACGCTTCGTGGGCCTGCACGAGGGATGGCGGGGAAGGAGGTGGATCGATTAGGAATTAATATAATTTTTCCAGAAATAAATAAAATGAGGAACGTAAATTATAAATTTCAATTATTATAATAATGTACAAGGTCAAAGAAACGTCGCATCTCACGTGAATAGTGTAACTGAGTGTGCGACTCGTAAGAACTTAACCAAAGTAAAAAAAAAATCTTTATAAATGGTTTTGTTGCTGTGATAATAATAGAACAGAGATAGATGTGAGGGAGAGGGATGAAGCGTGGCTCCCGCCGCAGCAACATGGCTGCGCGGAAGTCACGCTTGTGCTCCGGCTAATAAGAGAAGAATTCCGGCACCTGCTACGATCATCATGCAGATGGTGAAGATCTTCTCGTTATCGGTCTCGGCGGCGACGTTGCCGAAGCCCACGGAGGTCATGCAGGTCATAGTGAAATAGAGTGCGGTGACGTACATCGTCTTGCGTGACGGTCCGTTTACGAGCTCGGGTCCGTCAGATTCGTTCGACCAGACGTACGAGTAAGGACTTTGCGTTACATTAGCCAGCTTCCATAACCAAGAGTATTGTAGACCGGAGTCTGCATCGGATCGACCGATGCTGTACCAGACGCAGGCGAGCCAGTGCGCCACCAGCATGTAGAAGCATAGAAGCAAAATGAGCATGGCAGCCCCGTACTCCAGATACCGATCGAGCTTGCGCACGACGCGACCCAATCGCAGCAGTCGAACCACCTTCAGAGCACTGAACAAGCTTCCGATGCCCTGTACAAGTAACGAAGTGTGAAATACTTATTTTAGTTAAGAGAATAAAATTTAAAAATGTTTCATATTTACTCACATCTTCGTCGTGGTCGAAAGCATTAAAAACATCATATGGCAAGCAGGAGAGGAGATCGATTAAAAACCAAGACTTGAAATAGTTTTTGCGAATAACCTTCGGATCACTGACGACCTCCCCTCCCGGTCCCACGAACGTAGTGTGGAAATTAAGTACGATATCTATAAAAAACACGACATCGACAATTGAGTCGATAACGAGAAGCGATACATCTTCACTGGTCTTGTTTTTGAACGCAACATTGTAGGGCACCATGATAGCCGTATAGAACGTGAGACAAAGTATTATCCAGTCCCAGATAGCCTTGAAGGCACAGTAGTGCAGCAAGATGTGGGGTGGAGTCTTGGGTGCCTCCTGTCGATACTGCGGAAGCACGTCGCCTGACAGGGACATCACCTGCCACCAAACACACTGCGCTAAATCTCACGTGAGACTTCTCTGCCGCTATTACTACTACCATTACTATCTTCTTATTAGCGAAATTAAATATTTTTTCGTAAAATAATGAAAGTTCAAAGTCGATTATTTAAGTGAATAAAGTGCATGTAACAAAATGAAATTGATTCTGAATATAGCAAGTGAGCGTTAATTATAAGTGCTTGCTTGTATTGATTGAATCTACTGTTAATTTTGGATTGTAATAAATTCCTTGAATATAGAGGAATATTTTAATACTTATTCTAAAGAGACCACCAAAGCACTCTAGAGATACTTTTAATATAAATTTGAATATTTAATTGTAAATTTTTCCAAAATTTCTTTTGTAATAATACATCTTAAATGTCCAGAGCACTCCGTAGCGATCGAGATGACGGGTGAGGAGTGGGAGGTGTCTGGGTTCGGAAGGAGCTTAGCAGTACAATAGCGTGCGTGTTTACATGGTGTGGTGTGTGAGTGGTACTGACATGCGCGAGCTGGCTCTGGCGCGCCGGCTCCTTGAGCGCGGGCAGCGCCGACACCAGTACCGAACGCGAGCGCGTCACGCTGCGCGCCAACTTCGCGAACTTCGACAGACCTGTCTCGCACATACATTTCGTTTTACCTATTCACTGCACCGCATGCATCCGGACAGTGAAGATGACATTATCGATTGATATACGAAACTTGATTTTTAGAATTCGATATTAAAATACGTCAGAGTTCTCTGAGTGACTTGCCTCCCTTGGGATCGTCGGCGTCGATGGGTTGTTTGAGGGCGGTGATGTCGCGAAAAGTGAGCAGAAACAGCACGACTAGCTCGCGCTCGTTGCGGATCGGCGCCACGTGTACCAGCAGCCACAGCGGCGTCCCTAAACATATACCATTTACATCGAACTATAAATTATAACGAAGACTTATTACAAAGTGAACAAATATACATTATATCTAGTACTTCGAATCACAGTCAAAACTAATAAAAAAACTTTATTTGAACGTAACGTACACTTAACATAACAAACAAACAAAACAATGTATATAGTAAAAAAAACAGTAATAACAAAGAGAAACTTCTTCTACTCATATTTTTTTTTATTATCTATCATTAATTAAAATGTTACTTGTATTTTACGCACGAAAAGGGGTGTGAGGGTTGTTTTTGTTTTTTTTTTCTATGAAACGCTTACTTGTTTATTTTTTATGTATCTGCAGTAAAAAGAGCGACTGTTTTTCTCTCATTATTTTTGGCCGTAAAACGAAATGTTAGCCGGGAAAACAAATTTAATCATGAGTTCGCAGTTAGTCCCTTGGGTTTGAGGTCGACTCGTTGAGGTCGTTAACGTCCAACGGACGGAAGGAGGATCCTTCCAAATGCTCTGTGTTCCCACAAATTAAAATTAAAAAAGTTACCAAATATTCTAAAACTCGCTTTAGGTATCTGAACAATGAGCATGACTTTAATTTAAAAAATAGTGAAATGCTGAAAAAATATTATAATCTTGATTATAAATATTCTATATTTTGAAGATGTACATACGATTTTTTTTATAAAGGAGAATCTCGAATTGATCTGCGAGGTGGTGGTCGAGCGCGCGGTCCACTCGCTCCACCGCCTCCTTCTCGGTTAATTCGCCGTACATCCACGTGCACCTGCAAACACGCACATATAGTATCCAGCTTATCACATGTACTTTGTTTTATGATAAATACCGGCATGACTTCTGCATGACCTCGGCTCGGTTGTATCCGCTCATCTTGCAGAAAGTCTCGTTACAGTACACGATGGGGTAGTCGACAATCTGCGCGTTTGCAAGTAGAAAACTGCTATCTGCTGTAGGATATTTCATGTAAATAAGTAAAGTCTCCTACTATGAATACCATCTCTGATACCTATTAATATTAAAACATCACCTGTTACAATTCTATTTAGAGTGGTATGTTACAAATTACGCCACAGAAACCGTATTAAGTAAAACAATGGCTTCTTTGTCTTTTAATCCGAAAGAGGGTTTTGGCGCTTTATCTGCTAAGTTTCTCGGAATACATTTTATAACAATTACAGTGTAAGTAAAACTAAAAAATATACTCGTAAGTCTTAAATTTCGTTTTAAAAAATTTAACAAATCCTTCATGGGATGAGTGTACGCAAATAATATAATAAAGTTCCACAATATATTTTAGACATTCCTTTTCTTAGTTTTAAATCTAAAATTGACAGGGTTATTATTAAATAAATCGTTTTATAATATTTAAGAGTTTTTAATAGAGCGAAACTTTAGTTTTTGACTCATTTACAGGGTTGATAGTATAATGCATACACGTAACATTGTTAAATTTCTTTTAAAAAGAGTGACTTGAATTTTTGGCCGACTCTAATAATTGACGATACAAAAGGAGGTGTAAATGCCTACTTGAATAAAGATATTTTCAGTTTGAAAATATAAATGTATAGTGTTTGTTTAATTTTAGATGTCGTGTGTGTGTGCATGTGTGATGTTAGGAATACAGACGCTGTGATGAGGAGCGCCGGATGATGTTCTCGAGGAAGGTGTTCTGCGGGGCCACGAGCCCCCGTCGGCCCCCCGGCATGCTCCCGCGCGTCACCGTCGCCCGCCTCGCGCGCTGCAACAAATGCACTTATTGCTAATGAAACAATGTAAGACGTTTAAGTGCTAACTGTCTTAAATAATTTAACTCACTTATATTTTTTATTTAACATAAATTCACCCAAAGGTCATGAATTTATCCTGAATTCTCCTACATTTTAAAAATAACTGTTTGAACTAATTATTTCTCCACCTGGTTAGATAACCAAAAACACTGGTCCCATAAGTCAAAACCTTTTTCTACTGTCTCACTGAAATAACTCAAAAGTGAAGATGTTTTCATATTATTTTCTTAATGTTACATTTTTTTAATATGTTATGTCCAAATGTTCGCATATTTTATTTTATCCAAGGAGTAGGTAAATGATATGGTTGTAGGTGTCGTAGAAGTATTTGAATTGTCCCGAAGACTTGAAGATAATCTGCTTGACAAGTAAATGTAATATGAGTGTTAACTGAAAGCCTACAAGAGCTTGTCTCACAGCAGAGATTTACCAACTAGCGATCTCAAATGAAATAAACAAACTGCACAATTCAATCATACCTATAGTAAGTGATAATATGAAAATATATTTGAATATATATATATATATATATACTTCAATACATACTATTTTTCGTCATTCGGATGCGATGTTTGTAATGTCATTCTCTTTTCACTATTATACATACAAATACAATTTAGGAAATAAATTATTTGACGAGAAATTTCTTTTCATTAAATCTAGGAAACTTGAAAATTTGTTTTTAACAAGATTATAAAAAATTGTCGGAGATTTTATTTAACCTGAATTATTTAATGGGTTTAATTGACCGTAGGTAAAATATACAACGTCTTGATTAATAGGTATTCGGAATAAATTACTATTCATGTTTGTTACTAAACCGTATCATAAAGGTCAATAGTTCAATTTGGGGTCACGACAGTAAGGTAAACACATTGCGATTTCTCTATGAGTAATAAGTTCCAGCAACTGCGGCCACAGTAAAATATGTTTTCATAATGAAACGTGAATCGAGGACGGAGCTGGATCGATAATGTTTACGTGCGTCGTGCCGCAGCCACCACCAGCACGACCCCCACACTGCAGGCTGACTGAACCACTCGGAGCCACGCTCGGACGCGCTCCGAGTTATCCTCCGTGAAGGATTTACGGTTATGTAAGTACCACACTTTTCTTAGCGAACTATTTAACTCACATCATTGCACACGCCGATAAATTCTTCACTCCACTTTATAGAAATCGACCGAGCACTAACACAGCTCAGTGGATCGGTGTATTTGAGGTGCGCGGTGTCGTGCGGCGGCGTGTGGTCGCGCCGGGCCGCACTCGCATCGCTGTGGGCGCCGCGCGGGCTCCAGCACTCGCCGAGCCGCGACTCGCTACCACCCTGGATACCATGGCGCATGCGTCGGCTAAGAACCCCCGCAGACTGCAGACTTTCTATCGCCCGATTATTTGTTGTTGTCGGACTCTTACGAGTAGTCAAATTATAAGCAAATGTGTCTTTCCATGGTGAAAACAAAAAAAAAATCCAAATTTTGGCAAAGATTATGTTAGATATGAAAAAAAATTAACAGATTATTCTCACTAAGATATGCTCTCGAGGGTAAATGATTTACAGGACACAAGCTAGACTCCGGCTATAGATGGACCTTGCGAAAAAATAACGTGGAGGAATGAAGAATGTTGGAGGACCAAAAACTGTGGCCAGGCCATAGCACAGAATATATTGCATGGCTAAAGTAGTCGAGAATAAATAAAAATTGCATGTATTAGAGTACCAGCTTTTATTATACAAAAAGCTTAAAGATATCTGAGCTATTATATATTCTATATTTTTAAATACATTACTAAATATATTCTTAGATAATTAATGTATCATGTTTGCAAAGCTACTTTCGAAACTAAATTCCTATAAGTTATAATTATAATCAAGTTATCCGTAACATTCTAAATAGTAAACGCTCAAAACAAACTAAAATGTTATCCGAAAGATAATCCAAAGTGGTCTGCAGTGGTCATAATCCCGCCACACTCAAATTCTAGTCATTGACCGTTTGGGGTTACCCTTAGATGTTTTACTGCGCGTCCCCTCTGCGCTGCTAAGCCGCTTACGGTACGTGAACGTCACGTTTGTTATGCTAGTATTGACTAGCTAATGAGAAAGGTCGTGTTCTGATATTAAACGACCGCCATCATTTCGGCAATTAAAAACTTTTATAAAAATATATATTGAAACAAACGGTCATATTTATTGCCTAATACTCATTTGTACATAGCTCATACTCGGTATTAAAGTTTTTTTTACTGTCAACGAAAGCAAACTATAACCATTCCATATAGTCTAAAGTAAAAAAAAAATAATTTAACCATAAACAAAAACATTGTGGAGGTATTTTGCAGTAAAATATGTTACAGAATTATTATTTCGAAACTATTTACTACTTCTTTATGTTTAATTTAATATTTCTGGTTAAAAGTTTTTGACATTCTTCCACATTTTGCTGCATACCTAAAATTTTTATGAGTTTCTCTTTATGACGCTAACAAAATCTATTATGGATTTAAATGCAATCGGACCATTTAAAGTATATGCAAGGAATACCAATTTATATAGCGGATAAATTGGAAAAGGGGAAATAAGTTTTCATTATAACTAAGCAATTATTGTAGATGAAGTATATGTATGTCTTGTCATATGTTATCAACCGGTAGACGTGCCAGTATTTTAATTAATTCACCAAGCAATATTAAAAATTACTAGTTTTTAGTTTTTACAAGTTAAAAAAACTCCTTTTTAAAATGCTTTATCAGCTTCGGTCGTGTGTAACGGAAACTGAAAATGATTTTGACGTGCTTTAGAATGTCGGAATTATTTGAAACTTAGCATACTTATCAAGGACCGATGACAATACAATAATATGAAAAAATCTGTCCGATATCCGTACTAGAACCTTTAGAATTCTTTGAGCTTCTGCTTTCTTCCTCGGATGAAGAGCTGTTTCTCAAGGTCTCTCTCCGAGGAAGGTAGCAGAAGAAAAATTGCTTATTGTTAGCGTTATTTCTAAAATCTAACCTCCTTAGTTGACAAATAATAACCATTTATATTTATTGTATTATTAATAACAGCGCCTTTTCTCGCTTTGAAGACTTACGAGAACTAAAAGGAAAAGACAGCTCTTTTTTGAAAAATAAATATAGTATTAATGACTCCAGCGCTGCCTATAATAAAATACAAAACAAAGTACTATTAAAATAAATGACTCAAGCCGTTTTAAGGTCCGTTGATTGTCTTACTTTTCTAATTGCAAAGATGGCAGAACTGAGTTTGCCTGCGAGTGTTCAGAGATGGGGGTTCCACTGGAACTTTTATCTAAAGCTATACCTAAAAAAATTTAGTTTTGTTAGCACTGTTCACTTCGTCATAATTAGTATCAGTAAAAAGTAGTGTCACGTAGTCCTTTTACTAAAAAGGTCATTCATGTAAAGCTAAAATAAAAAGGTACCAAGAATAGATCCTTGTGGAACACCACGTTTTTAGATAGATCCAAAATTAGTTAACTATTTCTACTATTTTAATATTTTGAGTTTTTTATTTAACTGCAGGATAATAAATAGCATGAAACAAACTAAAAAATTATTGCACAATTATGTAATGTGTATATTTAGGATATTTGATTCAGTCACTTCAAGGATAAATAAAAAATAAATAAAAAACAAGTTTATTTGTTTTGATACATATCGCTGCGAAATCAAACACGATATAAATGCATATTATATTACAATATAAATGACTCGCTCTCACTGAGAGTAGACACGCTTCATAAAGACGGATTCAATGCAGCTGACTTCATTTACACGTGCAGGTGGAGGGAGCGGGGAGTCTTCACTTGAAGATCTTGCCCTGGTTGAAAGCGCGTCCGTCCTTGTCTGTTCCGGACCACGAGAAGTACTGCTGCACCAGCGCCTTGGTCTCCTCGCTGCTGGGATCCAATTTCTTCCAGTCGTACGACTCGTAGTCGATCTGAAAGTATAATATATTAATATGTATACTACAAATGTTAAAATATATGTTTTTCAACTGTACAGTTACAAATATTTTTTTGTAACATCATTATAATTGGGAATGAATGTCTCGGGCAATTCTTGCATGCAAGGAAGCAAGGATATTTACTGATTTATATATCCTTTGCTTTCCAGAATATCAATACATTTAATGTCAAGGTTATTTGTCCTCTCACCTGCCAGTCGGGGCTGAGAGGGAAGGCGAGGTCCTGTCCACGCCACACCCATACTCCAGAGATGGTGGAGTTATTGTCGGATCCAAAGAGACAAACGGACGAGAAAGCCTGCTTGCGCATCTTGTCCAACCTCTGGAACATGCCTGAACAAAAGATAACTTAGTTTAGTCAACATTTCTACACATAACAGTAAGCAATGAGACTATCCAAATGGACTATTACTCGACCAATGGTAAAAAATTATTTGATCAATGGTAAACAATAGGAATCTTGTAGGACTAATATTATCAATACATACCAGTGATGAGGTTACAGCTCATGAACACCTTAGCCAGCTCATTGGGGTACTTGTACTCAGCATACCATATGGAGTAGTTCTGTGGGTCGAACTTCTCCCAGAAGTAAGGGATTGAGACGGCTTCATCTTCGTTGGAGTAGCAACGTTTGAAGTCATCCATGTTGAATGTTCTGGAATGCATATATTCAAAATAATTTTAATAAAATGGGTAGGGACTAGAGAAATTATATTTTATAAAAGATAAAATAGTTATGAGGTTAAATTTAGAAAAATATTTTATGAAAAATTTATGTTGGACATGTAGTTGTTTAAAATTGTTTGTATGATCCCATATAATTATAAAGTGAGCAACTTTGCAACAAATTATTCTTATATATAACATTACTAAACCTAAATTACCAGATTTATAACACAATTATTGTTATATAAAACAATGTGTAATGATTCTATCCGTCCGTTAGTTATAAAGAAAAGATAGAAGATATTTACTACAAAACGAGTTCTTTAATAAGCTCTTATGACTATTTAAAAGCTAAGATACTATTGTTTAATATTAAGTGTAAAGAGTTAAGTAAACCAAAACAAGTAAATGGCGATTCAAGAATAAAATTTACTCACCCCTTAGGCATGGAGTCAAAGGGATCCTTAGACTCTTTAGGCTTCTCGTCTAGTTCGTCATCAAGCTCGGGAGCCGGTTTCTCTTCCTTCTCTTTCTTCTTAGGTTGTTCCTTCTTCTCAGTTTTCTTCTCTTTTTTACCACCATCTTGCTGCAATTTGTATAAGATTCTGATTAAATATCCAAACTTTCATCTTGGGTCTATATATTTATAGATTTGGATAGGAAATGATAAACTTATTCTCAAAACACTACAAGTGACTCTGTAAATCATCATAGCAAATTAAAAAACATATATTTAAGCTTATTATCTGTGGCGGTGTAATATATTCAGTGATAAAATTAACTCACGTTTGATCAATTTTATATAGTAACATCACCCACCTTCTTGGTAAGCTCTTGGTACTTCTTGGGGTCGTAGACGGGGGCGGCGGCGGCCAGCGTAGTGGCCCCCGTCACCGCGAGCACGGGCGGTTGCTGCGACAGCGTCAAGAACCAGCGTGTCACGTTCACTAGCGACGAGCGGAGAGATGGGTCCAGCACGTGCTGTACGAGAAGAAGCCGTACTCGTTAATTATTTTTTTATATATTTCCAACTTTGTATCAAAACCAGCAAACACTTGTGTCCCTAAAATGGGAGTGGCAAAAAGCTATTTTGATACCATTCTTATAGAAATAAGCTCTTGTGTAAAGATACTCTTAAAATTAAGGTATGAGGTTTCTTAATCCTAAAGCTTTCCAGTCTGAGAAGAACCTTTGTAAACAATAATTTATATGTACCTGGAAGGCATGCAGAAGGGTGGTGAAGACGATGATATCTGCGAGGGTCACACGTTCAGAGACCAAGAATGTGCGAGTCAAGAGATGATCATCTAACACCTTCAGTGCCGCAAGCAGATCTGACTTTGCACGCTCTACATTCTGGAAACAAATGAATCATTTATGCATTTTAAGACTATTTGCATTCTCATTTTATTCAGTCTACTAAATCAGTGTTTGTAATGTAAAAATAATTATAACAAATATCAATAAATCAAATATTTACAGTGATATTTATCAGGTATAATAATATAAAGTTTAAAAATAGACTCTAGTGGTTTCATTGGAAACTCATTAATACAAGTTTAATTATAACATGTTTATCTGTATAAATAATTTAGCCCTTTATCGCTTGCTACTTTTTTGGCAAAAAATACACTTGAAATTGGATTAATGGAAATGGAGCAAGAAGACTATTTTTGGGTTAGATTCACTGTTTAATCTATGGCTAATGTTTGCACCTACCGCTTTGTTGAATTGCATGATGCCAAGGTAAGGGAAAACCCAGGCACAAGCTGCAGGCAGAACTTCTCCGTCCGCCCACGACGCCCATTGGAACACGGCCGCTTGCGCTGCCACATCTGCCCCACGTAGCGCTGCATTTGACACTGAACAAAAACTGTTTATGAATTACTAGAAGACAACAAAAACACTATATAGAACTGACGTGCCATTGGGCAAATTTAATTTCTCCAAGATTAAATCAAATTTATTAGATAATTCCATCACTCATATTTTTGACATAAACAAAATAAATAAATAAATTTTACTTATCTTAAATCAAATTAAACTTTGAAAAGTAGTATCAAATCTAGTATATAAGTATATTAAACGAGTGCCTCTCAGTTTTTTAATCAGTCATAGGACAAAGATATTTAACCAGTTCCAGAAACAAGGATAGGTTATATAGTATTTTTTTAAAACGACTATATCTCACCATAGTAAGCGATAGCGTTGCTTTCAGTCAGCAGAACTTTTCCATCGGCACTTTCGTATGCGGGCACCTAAAATAATTCGCAACCATTACACGTCACCGACAAAAACATCTGTGTACTTTGTAAAAGTAAAGATTGCCGACACTTCACTTAAACGTATTTATATCACTCACTTTTCCGGCCGGGAACTTCTTGAGGAATTCAGCTGACTTATTTGTTTCTCCAAACACAAAATTAGGAGCTACTTTCACATCAGCTCCGGAGTACTGTGCGGCGATCAACGCCTTATAAGCACGGAAATTTTCCGGATAAGTGTAAAGTACCTAAAGAAAATAAATATAACTTATGTTAGTTTATAAAATATACGTGAAATGTAAGGTAGCAATAGTTTTTATTTATAAGGATTGCTGAGATAGTTTGAAATATATAAAACCTACCCCGGCCGCCATGGTTGAGGTTTAGTCGGAAAGAAAAAGGTGTCAAAGAGAAAAGGCTACCTTGACATTGACATTCAATTATAGCGTTTAAAAACTGCAGGCTTAAAAATATTTAACTAAAGTGATTATTTATTTTTTTTAGCAAATCACTACATATACTTTTAATTTTACAATATATATTGCTATTGCAATTGTCGTTAAAAGAGAGTTTACATTCTTATTTCTGCAGAATTGACATTTCTCTTTCATTATTCATGACCTACAATTTCATTAGTTTTATAATCTGTAAATTCAAATTGTAATCTGTCATCTTTATTTAGATCGATTCTCAATGGTGTGTTCTGCAGAGACGTCGTTTATCATTTATTATAATTGAGAGTATTCATTTCTCTTAACTAATTGTAATAAGTGGCATATTTGTTTAACGATTATCTCATAACTAAGTGTAAAACAAAAAGCCTTCAATATGGTGAGTAATAAATTATTACTATATCTTAAATTGGACATTAATCAAGTTTCATTGCAAGCATTAAAGACATCGGTTATTTATTGGCAATTAAAACAATAAAAAGAATTTTATAAGATTAAATTATTTTTAAAATTATATGTTTACTTTTCTTAGCATTCTTATTAAAGTCCTTATTATTTGAATAAAATGAAGTTTTCTATTTTCAGGGCAATGAAAATTCTATCCCTATGGAACTCTGTTCAAACTGTGAGTATGACTTACCGCTGCAACTGTCTTCTTCGCCCTTTTGTCATTATTTTACTTGCCTTAAAAGAAATGTTTCATTGCATACTAATAACCATTACCAATAATTAATATTAATAAAGATAACTTGCTATCCTCCAATCGAAATTCCTTATTTCTGTAATGGTTAGCATAATTTTGTTAATAATTTTAAGCATTTCTACTCTCTGCCTCAAGTCCCAGTAATGATTGTTAGCTTCCCTTGTGAGAGGAAACAAGTAGAGATAAGTTTTGAGTGCGGAGTAGGGTGTGCAAACGAAGCATAACAAGAGGTTTGTTTCAGCACGTGTTAACTGCATTGATTTTAAGGTGGAGAACTGTGAGTGCGTAGAGTCACTCGCTGACCTCATCTCCATGTTGACACACCGCACCTACACCCCTCATGCCCAGAACTTTTTTATAATCAATTTATATTAACGAGTATGAGATATCAGCACATAGCTGTGTTCATTTAATTCATGATCTTTATGTTTATTATTGGTGTTGTAGGAGAGGCTTCATGTTATGATAACTTTAAATGTTGTTGGGTTTGAATCAGTGTTGTGAGGTAAATCAGGGAGAATAGGTACGTGCTTGCTGTTACTAATAACATATTGATATTATCTTAATATATTATGTGTATATAAAGAGCTGAATGCATACATAGTTCTTAGATGAAAGCTTATCGATATTGCATATGCATTTAGGTTCTTTTCAATAAGTGTTCCACACAGTTATGTGCTGAATTTGTAAATAAAATTGTTCTGGACGTCAATAGATGGATGTTATGGGCTAGTGCATCCACATCACCGTGCCTTTAGAATGAACTCATTAGAGTATTGTGAATGTTTGTGACGGTTAGAACGTTCCCTATTTGTACAGATATGAGGAATGTATGTGATGGGAGATGTCAGCTATTTATACGTAAATTATGTCAGGTTTTATGTGCAATTCAGACTGCACTCAAAATGTAAGCAGACTTTAACTTTGATCAAATGTTTCCTTATACCAGTGAATCATAATTACCCCCCCCGTCAAAAGTGTTTCTATTGTTTTGTTTTATTACTTTTTGTATGTCGGTCGCTTGCTGTACTTAAGACTGCTGGTGATATTTCCGTATCTGACCTCTCTCATTGCTTTGGTTGTTAGCTGTTAGTCGGTAGTCGGTAGGCCGTAGGGCGCACTGAGCCGAAGTAGTGCATATCCGGTCTCATGCTTGGTGCACGGGAACGAAATGCTTTGAATGTTAATTATAGAGATGGATCGACGCGGGTTTATAGTCTGCGAGCCACGGCGACGATCGTTATACGATTAAGTGTTGCTGTTATTATGGGTGTGGTTTTCAAAGTTATTAATTTCCATATATAAATGTTATCGAGAAATTTTACGGGTATGTGGAACGTATTAGCTGGAAAATAATCGATTAGAGATAGTTTTCTTCATTGTTTTGTTTAAATGCGACCTGAAGGGAGAGTTAAATCATACACAATTAAAATAAAGATGCCAAACATGACAAAATTGTAAAATATGCACAAAATATCAACATAAAAAAACGACGAAGGCAACAAAGAGATCCGCTATGTGCAGTCGACGCGGACGAGATCCGGCGCCTGGGCAAACGCTTCCGGAAGCTGGACCTTGACAACTCTGGGGCGCTGTCTATCGACGAGTTCATGTCGCTGCCGGAGCTGCAGCAGAACCCGCTGGTGCAGCGCGTCATCGACATCTTTGATGCGGACGGCAACGGAGAGGTAACTTTAGTTTATTGCAGCCATTTCATTATCCAATCAACTCGCTGAAAAGACTGTTGGTGAGCTATTAGCGATCTTGTGATTGGTGGATATCTTTTGCTTTCTATTTTGTGAACCAATTAGTGCTCTTAAGGTTGGATAATGAAATGCTCATAAGATTTGGTGTACGACTGCCGTACGGTTCGTTGCGAGAGCTACTCGTAACGACCACTCATCAGGTCGAGCTAGTAAAAGAAAAAACAATATTTGTTGACTCAGGTATAGTCTTTGGTACAGACTACAGAATTTTAAATAATATTATTTATATTGGAAAGGTAACATTATTATTTTATTTCCATAGTCTTCCATTAATAGAAACTACAGCTTTATTAGAAAATAGTTGCTGATTTAGACATATTAGACTATAATTCCCTTTTGGTAATAATAGTTATTCTGTAGAAACTTTAGATACATTTTGTTCATTGCCGTTTCCGTGTAAGGTGGACTTCAAGGAGTTCATCCAGGGCGTGTCTCAGTTCAGCGTGAAGGGCGACAAGCTGTCCAAGCTCCGTTTCGCGTTCCGCATTTACGACATGGACAATGATGGCTTCATCTCCAACGGGGAGCTGTTCCAGGTATACATTTTTTGATACATGTCTATTACATTAAACGGTCAGTGTAGTCAGTCCGTGTGTAAGCTACCAACTCGTAATGCTGCTCTGCTGAGAAGAGTTGCCAGAAACTCAACAGTTGCTATTTTAATGCAAATGAGTAAACAACCCGAGTCGATTCGGAATTTTGATAATTATCCTTAATTAAAAAAATATATATCTTGGCAATAGAAACAGTGATGGCGATAAAAAAACCGGTTGATTTTGTTGTGTGGCTCTTCTCCGAGCCGATCGCGTTTAGACCACTCGTAGCCTTATTTTAAGTTGGAGAGTATTTTTATAGAAGAGCTATTTCGATAAGCATGGTATCAGAATGGTCCTGACACTCCCACTTGCCGTACACAAGTTATCACTGGTATTGACTCAACATGTAAAATATATACATAAATAAACAATAAGGATAAGTTTTATTTAACATATTCCAGGTTCTAAAGATGATGGTTGGCAATAACCTCAAGGACACGCAGCTGCAGCAGATCGTGGATAAAACCATACTATTCGCGGACCGAGACGAGGACGGCAAGATCTCCTTCGAGGAGTTCTGTAGCGTGGTGGGGAATACTGACATACATAAGAAAATGGTAGTCGACGTCTAGATCCCCCCATCCCCTCTCGAGACCCCCTACCCTCGGGGTTATATCATTGCCCCAGTTTTCTCTTGACTTTGGTTATCTCGAGTCCTTTCCATTCGTCCTTGGATCTTCGCTCTAGCTAGAACACTATTCAAATTGGGCTCCGTTTGTCTTCGTCTGTTCGTTTGTATGTCTAACTGCGGTTGCGGGTAGTTTTAGTTTCGTGACGAACGGACGACGTCAATCCACGGCCGTTCTTCATATAACATACTTAATATAAGACATACATATTTACTTTATATTATAGATATACAATGTTAGTGAAACTTTTTATTGTAGTCGAAATCGAATGTAATTTTTTATTATTTTGTTGCTGTAATATTAATTTGTATTGTTATTTAGTGTTTTACGTTACGAGTCCAGGCGTACGAGACGGTAGTTCACGATTCACTGCCGTGGAGAAGTCGCTTTGTTGATCATAAAATAATAATAATTTATAAAGTTTTTATTAGGTTACTTTTCATTTCTATAAGCGGAACAACATCACATTATTACACTATTTTGATCCTGCTTATAATATCTCCACGGCATTACCATAATCATTTTAAATTTGTCCGAATTTAAAAAAAATAATTAAGTATAAAGATAGCTATTGTTACAATTATATTATATGTGGACCGTCTTCAAGTCATTATTTTATTAGCACTTATCCTTAATATCCCTTCATCCTCTCTATGGACGTTACAAACGCTGGCTTTTACAATAATATAAGTAATAATTGGCAGGACTTAAATATATGTCCATGTCAGCGGTTATAACGTCCGTCTGTCCATCCCTACCTTTCCCGTCCCCGCAGGTATTCTCCTCAATCCAGTAACGTCAGTACGCCTTCGAAGACGTCACTCACGTCCTCGCTCCGGTGACGTCACTCACGCCCTAGCTCCGGTAACTTCACTCCCACCCTCGCTCCGTGACGTCACTCCAGTCAATCCTGCCCTCACCGTGCCATAAGAGCTACTCCACTCACGAGCTAATTATATATACACGTGAATTAATATTTTCCAAAAAATCTAATGTTACATATTATATTATAAATTGACAGCCGATGTTAGTTCAGAACACGTGTCTGTATAAATGGCGCGTCCATAGATAACATATTTTAGTTTAGTCTGTTCAATACGAAGCTAGATTGAAATTTTTCATATTCTACAAAAAATTAATTGGATGTAAAGTTTATTTAAATATATTAAAGGTACAAATATCTGTAAAAATGTATATAATAAATAAAGCAATAAAGTATTGTTGCGTGTACATTATCACAGGGCGTCGTTGGTTTTATGAATCTGAATACGGAGGACTCCTTTTTAATACTTGCAGTTTAAAAAAAGTAAGTAGGTTGTCGTTGACGCACGTGAATCTTAAATATCTAGTCACAATTGTGGTTCAGTATGTAACATTTTATATCGGCATTATTTGCTGTTATAGATTTCAAATTAGCTTCATTATATCGGTAAAGACGATAGACAAACTTAAAAGACAACTCGACTTTAACGTGTCCTTCAAAATATGGACACACTATATATAATTCGTAAATGAAATTCTAACTAAAATTAAAGCCTTATTTGAGGTTACGGCGACATTACACTTGACACAAGGTTATAATTTACATTTGAAATTGTTTTTTAATTGCTTTCAACAATGAAACAATGCATACAGGTTATGTAATATAATGACGGAGTAATTATTGCACTTTGGACGTGAAACTTTTCTAACAAGTATAATATACATATAAACAAAATCCTTGTTTTTATTCTTAACAAGCTGTGTCCACCAGTTTGTACGCGCGGAATGTTTATTTAAAATAAAAGTAAATTACTCCTCATAACATCACCTATTCGCAAGTTAGTCCTGTTAAAATTGGTCCAGCCAGTTTAGAAATTACAGACAGATAAAAAAAAATAAAGTGTATGTAAGTACCGTATATACCTTTCCATGGTTCATTTGGAATTACAAAAAGACACTTTAATTTCATTTATATGTATATTGTATTGATCTATTAATGATTATTGTCAGTGTAATGTCTTTAACCTGTATAGAGTAGTTGTCTCATCTCGGTAGGTAGCATGTCTAAGTCTGTTCTATCTGGAACCGATTATAAGTTTTAATAAATTTTCAATTTCATTATGGCTTTTATTTTTTCTATATAATAAGTAGTATGTATTATTAAACCATATTAAAACTTTTTAGGATTTATGTATATAAAAATTACTTCTATTCTTCCTTTGTGTACAATGAGAACAATTGGATCATTTTAGCAATTCTCTTTTTCTATATTGAAGTTTGTTAAAAGTTTCACAGAAGAGAAAAAAAAAATCTTTGCAAACTGAATCAATATTTGCATTACATTTGGGAAGTTAACTAATCTTCAAGCAAAAACCATCAGTTATGGGTTATTATTAGAATAAAATTTAAAAATGTATGAATTTGTATGAATACAAAACGTAAGGGAATGGTCGATGGTTTACAATTTCAGTCTGAGATGTATGTAGTCACTGGTAGGTATACCAGGGACAGACGTAGCTGGGAACTTATTAAGAAATAAAAGAGTCTTAAAACTAAACAATTTTATTCACAATTTTTATCAACCTACTTAAATAATTTTTATACTTATACAAATCTGGTAGCAATGCCAAGTAACTTAGTATAGTCTGCACCCTTGGCATGGGTTCTTTCTTTGAGGATAGTGCGGAGGATGGTGGGGATTGGCACATGGATTCTGGTTCCCAGAGGAGTACCGTTGTCATCAATTAGAACTACATTGTTACTGTCAAATTTTGGTACTTTGACATTTTGTGTTTGCTTTAATCCAACTAGAATGCCCTTTTTCTTTTGTCCCTTAATGGCTACCATGACTCTGTCTCCAATATAGCCAACACCTAAAACATGAAATAATAACTATAGCTGCGATGTCAGGACAAAGATGAGAAATATTCAGAAAACTATATTATAAAGAAAGTCAAGTAAATTGTGCTTGTTTAAAAGATAAGTAGCAAAGTTACTTTAAATGAATATAAAAACTAGTTACACAGTATGATTTATAACAAATAATGATTGATAGCAGGTACGTACGCTTTTTATTATAGACACAAATTATTTTCGGAGGTTTGCCTTCAGCCATTGCCCGTTTTCCTATTTCGGAGTTATCGACAACCCTTAATCGACTAAGCAATCGGACTTCATTTAAACATGAAGTTGTGTGAAAACCACATGCTGGCTGGCCAATATTTATTTTTGTTAATATATGCCTAAACATTTTTATCTAATGTTTACAATTTATTAAAGTGAGGTTAAGTTTTAGACAACTACAAATGACATTTATCGTTTGAGGTTGTCGTTTAGAAATGGAACAAAATATATAAATAGGTGAAAAATATGAACCATTATATTTATCGATTAAATTGTTAATATATATATATATAGAATGATATAACTAAAGGTTCGTAAATTATTTATGAAGTAATATATTATCAAGGTCCAAGGTAAATATTTTTAATCACAGTCTAAGGAGCACAAGGCCTAATAAAACAGGATAATATCAAACAATTGTTTAATTCAGGGTTTAAAAACCTTTCAACGTCTTAAATATATTCTGTAAAATAAATATAAATAATAAATGTGTACTTGTTATAACATTTCGTGAATTTTATGTTCAAATATGTTATCTTTATTTCCTATTATTAGTTACTAATATAGGATAAGGGCTCTACATTACATCTACTGTTTTATCAAAATTTCAGCAACTATTCGATCATAGACTCAATTTTTGCCTCACTTGTAGCTGCTAGCCAGCTTGAAAGTATAAAAAAATTCTTAGGATCATAACGAATAGGTATAATATGATTATACATCTTTGTTAAATTACTGAACGCAATATTATATGATAATCAGGAACCAAATATAAATCCACAATATCTGTTTATAAGTTTAATAAGTAAATAAATAAAATTAATCTAGTATCTTGTAAAATTAATTCATAAAAATATATAAAATTTGTAAAGCGGTTAGGGCTCGTATATATTCATCGACGCTTATTATCAATTTTCAATATTATCTTATAGATATCATTTATATTTTATTATTATTACAAGTACCTATGGATTTGTTATATATATAACATAGTAACGTATTCATTTTTGAATGATGTCTGTTTATCATAATGTTACCATATTGCTTATATTAGTTAAGCCAAATTATTGAGCGAAGCGAACGAAGTGAGCGGAGCGTTTTACTGGAGACTTTTTACATTCTTTGTCACGAATTGGCTCGAAAACTACTTGACGGAACAATATTAAACTTTGTAATCAAAAAGATACACATTTGGTGATGGTTTTTCAAAGAAAAAATTGAAATTTGTCCTAAAAAAAAATTTTTTTTTTGTAATATCATGTCAAAAAACTGATATCCCATTGAAGTCAATGGGAAACGATGAGTCAATACACTCGGCTCGCTTCGCTCAATATGCAACGGCTATTTGTTGGCGCAACTAGTTAGGTTTATGATGGCTTTTTCTGAGTATTTTATTTCTGACGAAAATATGAAATGAGGACATCTTGCTAATGAAAGTGCCAAGTATTATGTTTCTAATTCAGATCTATTTATTATTTATCGCGACTATCTACTAATAATAATAAATATTAAATCTTCAATTATAGTAATAGAGTGTAGGTAAAATTAAGCATGGATACAAAAATTTTTCAGAATAGGTATCTCTGCGCGTTTAGTTAAAAACATGGATTTTGATTGATGAAGTTTGGTATTTGCTTTCAAAGTATTAAAGGTACAAAAAATACAGTAAACGTGAAGTGGTATTTTGAAATAAATAAATATTACCACAGCACAAACTGATTTACGGTCGTGGCAAATTAGAATAAAATCATTCTAAAGTTCTGAACGTAATAAAATGAATATATTTATAAATTCCAACAGATTTTTAAATGCGTTTCTTATATCTTCTATGTATTATTAAAGAAGAAAGTAAATTATCTAGCCTTAAATCAGAAATAAGTATGTTTAATTCATAACCATAAATGAAGACAAAATTTTTGAACACACTCTACTACAATATCCTGAAGTGATCTCAAAGCTAAGTTGATTTTAACTTAAATCTATGGAATATTGATATATAAGATCTCAAAATAAAAATCTACTTAAACAAATATTCCTAGCGACAGTTTTATTGCAAAAAAGGTGTATATTTAGGTCGTCTTTCACTAATATTACAATCTTAGGAACTAAATAACATCTGTATGTCTGTAAATAAATTTATTTTTAAACTGCCTAGGTATTGTCTATGTATAGGTATAGGTATATATATATATATATATATAAGTTTTTAAATCTTAAATAGCATGCTCTCTCGTCACAAAACTTCTCTTTGTTGTTGGAAAGAAAGAAAAGAGAAAAAAGTTTGTACTTAGTGTGCAAGTTTCAACTAAATTGTAGTCTAAAGGCGGTGAAATTGATTATTGTTACTTTATATATAGTATATATATAAATATGAATAAAAATAATTTTTATTATATATTTCAAACAATTTGTTATAGGTTTCAAGTATGTACATACCTTTTAATGTATCCAATGCAGAAACTGTACAAATGTATTGTTTGCTATAAATATATTGTTATATCAATCTTATGACTTTTTATTACACTTTTATATCATCATCAGTGAGTTTAATATTAAATATTTATAACAAATTATATCCATTGCATATATTGACTAAATCTACACATATAAATAAAATTGCAGTGTCATAAATGCTTTTCAATATATATTTTCTAAATATATATTAAAGTAAATACTGTACTTACATAATAATGAAATTTAAAAATTTTTCTCTATCTGTTTGCCCTTTTGTTTTATTTTTATCTATGAAACTGCTTAACCGATTTTAAGAGGATGTTCACTGGCGGTTGGCTAACATTATAAAGAGTAACTTAGGCTACTTTTATAAAAAAAATAAATCACGCGTACGCAGCCGTGGGCACAGCTAGTTAAAAATAAAATAGTATCGAGACTTGACATATATATATTTTTTAATATATCTTCGTTAAAAGTAATTATTAGCATAATACAGAATCTTTATTTATTTGCGTCAAAACGACTGGATAGTTTATGATGAAATTTGCTTATTAACAATACAGAATATAAAATTTTAATTTATTTGCGCCAAAACGACTGGATATATTCTGATGAAACAGCATTACTGATAGCTTATTCTGTGTAAATATATATTTTAAAATATAGCTTTGCTAATGCAAAAATTATTTTTAGTTAGATAAAATAAATGAATGAAATTTCTTTAACTTGCAGTATTTTTCCTAAATATCCCAAGTAATAAATTTCTTTGACAGATTTATTTATTCCTTTAACACGACTTTTCACTAATAATTAAATAATAAATACTAATTCTTAGAAATATATCAAGTGTAGGCAAAAAATACAAAACATATTTTTGTTTAAACTTTATTTTAATTTGATGTAATTTAAATTATAATTAATCATAACTTTAAGTATCTTGTTATTGTTCTTCGAATGAGCCGTTAACCGTCGTTTCGTATTTCGTTTCTTAGACAATAATATTGTTGAAGTCCTGGCTCGTTAGCTGCGAGCGCCAATTTCCTGAGGAAGCCTGTCTCCAATAAAGTTTTTGATCTCATTTTTTATCGCGGCATCAAACCGTATTGATTACGGATTGAGAGGTCGTTAGAGCGCATTCTCGATTTCATCTCGGCGTCAATGATTAAAGACGGTAACCCAATAAGGAGCGGATTGCGAGCGCTTATCGGAACCAAAACAAAAGAGTGCGAGCTCGATTTACGTCATTAGGGGTTGAGGGACGACACCTCAAAGCTTTAAGGCTTTTAAGGCTCAATACTCGCATCCGCTTCATTGTCTCGCTGTCCAAACACCGGCCGTCCTCTTCCTGATCCATTTCACCGTATCATCGTATTGAACAGATTCGTCTGTGCTCACAATGACGTCTTTTAAATCATTCTTATGTTGTGTTTTGGGTATCGCTGGTATTGTGATTAGATAAGATCGAATGACAATCTCCGAACGGATTTGTTCAGCTGACATCTATCACTTTTGTATAAAACATTGTTAATTATAACAATAGTTTAGGTATTTTTTAATTTTATTAAGCGTTAATCTCAGCTAAGCTACAAATTTTGATATTAAATATGATAAAAAGGAGATTTATTTATTAATTCCCAATTACTACAAACTAATGACGCGGCCCGCCGTCGGCCGGCGCTAAAATGATTTCGTTGAATTTATTGTGTTATTAATATATTAAATAATTAAAATAATGAATCATTTTGTAAACCAATGACAGAATCTTATTTTAAATACACTATATAGTTTTAAATCAATTGCAATACCTGTAAAATATTTTGTATAATAATAGAATCTTCATAATTTTAATATTCATAATACTACAATAATTTAAAAATATACTTAAAGTATATTTTAGTATACAAAAAAAAAATATTGTGAATCAGCCTTTATAGTATTGGTTATAAGTATTAGGTGTATAATATTTTTGTGACATGATATAAAGGTGTAAGGGTTTTAAAATCTGATAAATAAAGTGATGGATTTATAATAATTGAAAATTGGTATAAAAAGCGGCTGAGAGAGAGAGAAAGTTGATAACTATTGTTGGGTTAAAGAAAATATATAATGTATGGCTTTCTATGATTGAATATATGTTGGTAGATATTCTATTAGAACCTGACTTTGTTAAAATATGTATTATTGATTGTTTCTTCGATAATATATATAATAACTTGATTATGAGTTTCATTACAATAAATAACTACTTTGTCGTCGTCTGTGAGTCAGTTTTATTTGAATCAGCCATCCGGTGGCTGCGTGTATCTACATTTCTTACTGTCAGGTTTCGTTACATCACATTCGCACTCAAAAATGTTAGCGCCATTTTGAAAGAGGTGGCGAATCAAATAATGGAGAAATAATTTAATCAGAGGCCCTCTCTCAACCGACGCTTTTAAGGAGTCGCATTACGGCGGAGTATGGCTTGTGCGTGCTGGAGGGTGGCAAAAAAAGTGTTCGAATGCCGTGTGTGCAGCCGCCTTAATAGGTGGCACCTCCCGCTAACACCTCCCCTCCAACCCCTACCCTAACCCCCGACACCCTCCGCGAGTCTTTGCGACCGCAAATTGAAATGAAATTGCATAATTCGCGGACGCAGCGACGTTGTTGGGAATGAAGCGTTTTTTCCTCTTAATGAAGACCATTTAGAACGGTGTGCGTTCGTCTCACTCGACTACAATACGGTTAAAATAGTTACGTGAATGACAATTATTTAACGTTGTTTAAATTGCGTTGTCCTGGATGCTGGATGGTTTACTCACGTTACGCCTCACCTGCTAACAATCCTAAATTGTAAACAGAGATTAAACAAACACTTATTACAACAACAAATATAATTGTAAGAATTATTTTTCTTACAATTAACATATGTTTTATTTTAAATGATTTTTCTTTATAATAATAACGAATAAGAAAGTGAAACATTTAAAGATTTATTTCAATCAGCTCAAAAATATTCGAAGTTTATAAATAAATTTAGTAGTTTATTATTAATGAATAGAATAAAGGAATTATAATTTAGTATTATTCATAGGGAATATTGCTTAATGAAGCCGATTTTTTTTGCTATTATATATAAAGTCTTTTAAGGACAGACACCGTCGCGTATTGAATAACAGTTAATAGTATTAACGGTTATTGCTATTAGATAGAGTTTTTGATATTCATTTAAAACAGAATTTTAATTATATTTATGTGATCAAATAATTTCAAATTGTATCAACAAAGGCTTACATAAGTTCTAATTTTGTTGATGTTTTGGAACTCCGATACTTTTTTTAAATTGTAAATCATTGTTAAGATAAGTTTTTTTAATAGTTCTTATATATGTGAGACTCTAGATGTATGGTTTCAAATGGTAGGCCCATGGAGAATTATCGGCAAGAAGTTCCATTGATTATTTTTTCATCTATTAACTAGCTGTACCCCTGACTTTGTTTGCAGAAAATGATTTTTAAAATAAAAGTTGTCTAAGTTACTCCTTACCAGATATCTAACAATAAAAGTATTGTTAAAATTCAGCCGTTTCGAGATTTGTCGAAACAGTGAGACAGATACAAAAATAAACATATATTTTATGAAAGTACCTATATACTTTCATATGCATTTAATAAAATTAATTAATTTGGATTTACAAACAGACACGTCAATTTCATTTATATATAGTATCAACTGTCAGTCACTAATAATATTTTAATTTAATTTAATTTAAGTTTTTATTTCACGGTTTTCTCTGAAATACTTTCTAATATCAACATCAGTTTAATTAATCTTTTCCCGACCCCATAAGGTTCAAGATTATGTTTTAAAACAAAAGAGTTTAAAATACATCTATTCTTAGCTGTCCCAGCTTAATTTCATCTCCAGATTGAGGTCCTAAAAAAATAAGTTATTGATGATATATTTATTTATGTATCTTCACGCCATATCCCTTGCGGGGTAGCCAGAGACGACGGAGCGCCAAACGCTACGGTCCCTGCATACCTCTTTCGCCTCGACCACAGACATCAACCTCTTCATACATGCCTCCGGGGGATCCTCATGCTTTTTACGTGACCTTCCTCCAGTATCATAGATACTGTGTGTTTGGTGATTAATTAATACTTTAATTTAATTTTCTCCTGTTAATAAAGTTATATTCTGTTGTGATAAAGAATTCTTGATGTGGACTCTTAAGGTTATTTTTTTTTATATCACCATTTGATAGTTTTGCGATCAACATATATGATAGAATGCCAAAAACAACGCTATGAAAAGTGTATACATTTCCTAGCGTATAATAAATCTGTAACTGATTGCTGTTTGTATATATTTGGAAAAAAACAATATTGTCTTTAGCACCGAATACAACCAATAGATATTTAGAGTTTTTGTCTGTTTTTGTGTTTGTGTTTACGTTTATGCACGCTAATCTCTGGGACGATTTTTCGATTTGAATGCGATTTTGACGGATGTATTATTGGTATCTTAATTTAAAATTTAGTTTTATTTAAATCAGTCAAGATATAACAAATAAAATTAAAAAAAAAATACGTCTGTGTTATTTTAAGATCTTAACAATTCAATCTATATAACCTAGTGTTTTAATTATTCTGTAGCCCGTCGAAAAAAAACGCGAACTGAATCGTGGGAAAAGGCAGTTTTTAATAAATTTTATTGATTGATATATATCTATGTTCTTAATTTATTTAATTGCTTAAATACTAGTAACAAGAAACATCATATCTAGGCCTAACTTTTTATAGATAGACTGCAGGGGGTACTTTGGTACAAACACTTATACTTAGTAACTTTATACTTAGTAAGTTTTTTATATGAATATTTAATTAAATAAACTTAAATAATTATTGTATTTATTATATTAAATTAATGAATATCTGCCTTGTCTTGATTGTTATATTTAATGTAGCTTAAAAATACAACAAATAATAATAATGATAGCAATATTATTAACTACATTTAATATTTGATTTTTAATATATATATATATATTTAGAATGACTTGTTAAAAATGTATTTACTAACAATTTTGCACATGAGGCTTTAATGGCTCCCTTTTCCCAGGGCTGGTTGTATTTTTATTTTGCACTTAGTTTCATATTTCTATTAATATGAAAGTATAATAAATCTTGTACTGGTATTGAATTTAAATATTTTATATTTAGGTATAAAACTATCTGTTCTTAATAAAATAAATAATTTAAAACAAAAATTTATTAATAATTTAATATAATAACCATGTATTATCTTTACGGTTTTTCATGGACTTTTTAAAACACAATTAGAGACTGGTGTGTCACAAGTGAAATATTTGACTATTTATGATAAAAATAAAATGATGTCCACTGTGTTAAAAATATTTAATATAATACATTCGTCTAGCATGTCCTGAAGTGAAGACGAAGTTACGCAAAAGTTATCAAAGGTTTTAAATCTAAATATTATACAAATTAAAATGTAAATATAAAGTTTCTCAAACTTGAATCCAAAAGATCTTCAAGTGTCTCCAAAACCTTTGAAACTTTGCCCAATTTGGGATGTATATGGACTTAGCACAGCACTCTGCTGTACTGCGGTTTACTGCCTTCAAAGATATATAATAAAAATTCTTACCATTAAGAACAGAGGTATTGTTATTATATAAACACTAAGTCGGTATCAAACAACAATTTAAACTGTTTATCGTTATTTTAATAATAAATAATCATTGTTAATTTATGAGAAGGGCATGTATGAAGGGGTTATGTCTATGGCCGAGGCGAAAGAGGTATGCAAAGACCGTAGCGTTTGGGGCTCCGTCGTCTCTGGCTACCGCAAGGGATATGGCGTGAAGATAAATAAATAAATAATCAATAATAAAATAAATAATTTATTTAGAAATTAATAAAACATTTTAAAATTTTAACATCATCTCGTTTCCATTGTGTGAGAACAAGGACATTGAAATACAGACAGAGCTGTTATAAATGATAGATTTTGTAATTATTTTTCATAATAGTTTTAATGACAACCCAATGTATGGATATTCTTCCAAGTAGAGTGATACAATAGAAAAATTTGGTACGGTTATTTATTACAAATGTTATTCTAATGCAAATACTAAAGTTATGTAAGATCATAGAAAATGTATAAAAATATGTTATTATATGTATGTATTACTGAACAAATGTTATTACAAATTGTCTCGTGAATTGTTTTACATAATTTTGCTGTTAAAGTTACAAATATAAATATGATTACTGTTACAAAAACTATAAAAAATACAATACATTTTATATATAATACCTAAATAACTAGATAATTTACTAATTATTGTAATTGCAACTGAAAGCAACGCTCCTTAAATTTGGACTATTTTGTAAAGATTTTTTTTAAAGTCTAAAATCAATTTAACATGACTGTTTATGGACAAATAACGAAAGTAGCTAGCAAAAGCCAAATTATTTCATTATAGTGTTGTCAAATTAACCTTGTAAATAAAAATCCTCAAATTATCGCGACTTGTACAACTTTATGCTTATAAAATTAAGCCCCGATACTTACATGATGCAAGTCCTAAGAGAGACAAACAGTCTATTATATTTTCTAATAAAATACTTTCATATATTAAAATAAATCTTGGTAGTGATTGAATGATGTCACAGGCTAATTTAGGCTATCTATGAGGATCTTATCGCTAGTATATTTGCTAGTATTTTTATAAATAGTTATAATAACAATAATTATTATTATTTTTCAGAATATGGTGAAGGTTTTAATTCAAGTCAAAGTCAAGTCACACAGTATTTTAATGCAATGCAAATTTTAATGCATGCGGAAGCTGTTTAAATATATATGGAATATTTAGTTAAATTTATAATAAGTTTATTAAAATTTATATTTTAAGGAATTATTATATATAATTCTTATCTGCTAAATGATAGATATGCATGACATGATATTTGGTATGTCATTTTTATATATGAAAAATAGTAAGGGCCCTAAAACACCCCCTTGCGGTACTTCATATCCATTATGATAATAGTCAGTTTTTTACTTAATATGTTTTGTCACTGAATATTATTTATAAAAAATCCATGCGTCAAGAAATTGATTAGAGATTGGTGCAAAATATGAAGGTGCATTTAATTGGAGTCTAAGAAAGTAATGATATCCGAATACTGTTTATATATTTTTCAGTAATTACTTTAATTATAATTTAATTTAATAAAATCACTCGTGTTTCCAACTTTGACCAAGTGACACCTGTTTTGTAACTTAGTGATATTAATTTTTTGATACGTTATAAATTTAGACTTTGCAATCTTAGCAGTATTATTTGCTTCGGTAGTGACCGTCCTAATTGGGTCAATACTTTTACTTAGATGTGAAATAAAATATTCATATTATTATTGTAGAAGAATTGGTTGAAGAAGAAACAAATGGAATATCTGATTCTTAAAGAGAATAAGGTGATGGGATAAGCTAATGTTGTGGAGATATTGTAAACCATACTGTGTAATTTTTAAAAGTTTAAACGAAGCAAGTTATAATTGTTTTTGAATGTTTTCTTCATTTATTTAGAAAAATATTGAAGTAAAAGTAATACCATTTTGAATTTTGAATCTCTTATTATGAAGAGATTTTTTGTAAATTTTTCCATTGATATTGAAAAAAGAATTATTAATTGAGTTAATTAGAATTAATAAATTCTTTATTGTATGTGTGTTTATATCATCATAACCAATAGACGCAGTTTTTTAATTAATAGGCTCTAGAGGTATTCATTGGTAGGGATTGAATGAAGAGAGTTGGTACTAGATACTATGTTGTCTTATTTCTTCAAAACCAATGACAATCACAGTTTGATAAAAGTCAGTGTGAGTGAAGGACTCTCGTGAACGAGTGTTCTATGTAGTTTTAATTCACATCTGTTTACATCGAAAAATCCTTTTTGTTTTTTGTGGATTAAGATTTAAATATAGTTGATATATTTGAGATTTTTATTTAGTTTGTAAATCAAATCTAAAGCTTACACAAGTGTATGTCGATGTTATTAAATTAAATAAATTTATTAAATTAAATATATGATGAAGTTCGATTTTGGATTTTCTTTATGATTTTTTATGTGTGTTTATATCTTATGTCATCGCCATTATAACGTTCAAGAGTTTTTGGTGGATCGAAATGTATGGAACTTAAGTTGTTGACTCATTTGTAGGATTTATATTATAATGTATATAATCTAAGATTGTTAAATTTCTTTCAAATACAGCAACTGTTGAGTTTCTGGTAGTTCTTCTCAGCGGCATTACGAGTAGCTTACTCAGACTGACACACACATACACTGACCTTTTAATGTAATAATTGACGATTTAAAAGTGTGTGTAAACGATTAGTTGAATAAAGATATTTTGAATTTGAATTTGAAGTTTTATTAAAGTCTATGAGAGATTTCGTTACTGTATTAACGAAACTAAATCTGAACTTTTTATTTTTATACTCGAGTTTTTTTTTACTTTTGATCGTATAGTATAAACTAAAAATAAAAAAAATATATTTTTTTTATTATATTTTTTTATCTTAATCATATAGTATAAACAACTCAAAAAAGTGGATTTTAATAATTTTGTCTTTGTCTGTTTATTTGTAATTATTTTGTCTTTTGTTGCGAATTTTTTTTTCTTAATATTAGCTTAACGCCTCTATTAATATATATATATATATATATATATATATATATATATATATATATATATATATATATATATATATATATATATATATATATATATATATGTATATATATATGTGTGTATAATATAAAGGCCTACAAAACACAAAAGTCATTTTGCGCACAAAATTACAATAAAATAAAAAATATTTGTATATGATGTTAGCTGGCTTATTATTGGAGTAACGAAATACATTAATTCGATAGTATTTATTAAAAAACTAACAAAAATAAATGAATATATATATAATGTGATACTTTTATAAAAAAAAACTTCAATATTTCATTCTTTGAAAACAGATGGATAGAACGTCTTTCAATAGTGTATAAAATTATTAATATGAATTAAAATAATTAATTAATGATTATTCTATAGAAAATGAATTATAACATTAATAATTTTAATTCAGACTATCTCTGACCGTTTAACGTATTTATTTCATGATTTGAATAAAACAGTCCAATAGTTTATAAAGATATATGAAGTAAATTTATTCCTAGAAAGATAATAAATATATAAAAATACGCTCTTCTATTTCTGTAAAAAATGTTAATACCAATATTATTAAATAATGCAGTATTTAATATATTGGAAATTATGAAAAAATTGTAAAATATTATGTGTGTGCGGATGTATGTATGTTTTTTACCCTTTATATTAAAACTATTGAACAGATTTTTATGAAAACTTACAATAATATAGTTACTTTATGATATATAAGACTACGAATAATATATACTGCAATTTTAAAATGGAACCGAAAAAAGATTCTAAGCGAGTGACGCCGCGGGCAAAACTAATATTTGCTTTATCGCTTTTGATATTTTATTAATATTAATGATCATGTGGCCGGTTAGTCAGTCTTTATTCACGGAAAGACGTCGATTTTATGATTATTACCATACCCTAGTATCCTCCTCCTGGAGAGCTAAATTATAAGAGTTGGCGATTAATTTGTAGATAATTTGCCAAATAAAGCCTCTTTTCAAAGACTTTTATGATTTCGTTATTTGATATTCTATATCATTTTAAAAGATTTTTTTGTAATATATGTTTTATTAACTAAAATGTCTGCACCCATATAACTAATCAAAAATAAAATCCGCAGTGTCAATGCACAATAGCTCTTCACTCAACAATAACAAACCCTACTACGAGTTTAACCTAAAAATTAAATTAAAAATTAAATATAAAATAAAACTATAGAAACTTTAATAACTATAAACAAATATGAAATAAAATATTATATTTAATATTATTTCTTTCCAATGGTAAGGGTAGTATCATTAAATACTGTCATTATAAACTATGTGAATATGCGCGCCGGGAAATCTGTTCCCATTGTCTATGAGAATGACAATACAGAAAACGTTGAAAAAAATGAAAAAATAATTACGACATGGGAGGAGTTTCACATATCTACAATTAAATGCCTACTACCATAAACAACCCCATCACCACAATGGTGAGGCCACAGACAATATTACCACCTACACGCTATTTCGGGTAAGTAGTTGTTTTTGTAAAAACATATTTTTGTGTACGAATAACAAATGTATATCTCGTATTAAAAAGTCTAGGTTATAATTCATTTATTACAAACTTTTAATAAGTGACTACTGACTACTTTTAAGTATATAGTATAAATATAATTTATCGTATATATCTATTAAAACAATTTGTCAAAGATCATTAAGCAGGTAAAAAGGGGGGTAGAGATATCGAAATATTGAAGTATCAAAGTGGGGTTAGGGGTGTCACTACACTGAAAAAATACACATGATATAATTGTATGTTGGACATAGGATTAAATTATTGTTTAGACGCACAACATTCTGCAAAATTAAAAAGTTTTATAGCAATTTTTTTTTAATGTAACAATTGTATTCCTCATTCAAAATATAAAATACTAACCGTCGGCAACCCTGTGTGGAACACATAAACAATACTTCTATTATACATAAGTGTTCTTTATACTAAACTAAACTTTATACGAGTTACAATACAAATTAAATGTATGGTATTAATCAGAATTAAATTAGAAATGTATGTAACGATTTGTAACACTATTAAATAAAATTTTATTGCAAAAAATATTTGTTTCTTAATAGTGTAAATAGTTTTCGTTTTTTCCTAAGAATCTATTATATTTTATATTATTAATTTAGTAACACTTTCCTCGCTCTAAATGGTATAACAATAACTTCAGCTGAATTATTCTTCCTCTACGAGACTTAATATCTATTAAAACTATTGCCAATAAACAAAAAAATAATTAAGTAATATGTTCTTACAATATCTATTTAAAAGACAATCTTTCTTTACTTAAAACCAAATATATTTTATAATTAAAGTTATAATAAATATAACACTTAAATTGAAGAACAATTACAGCTTTTACATTTTATTTTATTAAATAAAATGTAAATTATCGCAGTGTATAAGAGTTATTAGTAACTGACTATTAGGCGATATAAAAATATTAAGCATAAATTGTAAGTATAATTAATTGGAGAAAAGTCATAAAGAGAAGTAAAGATAAAAGAGAAGAGCGAAAGGTTCAAACCAATATTGAACTAAGATTATTAAGCGATGATGGTGATGATTGTAAACTATGATTACATGTTGTTTTATATGATCTGTTTATTTTAGTTCATTTCATTTATATATTACGGTTGCTATTTCCATTTGTGGGAACTAACTTATAGACATTAATTTTGTGTGAGGTTTTAATGATAATTCTACAAAGTTTCTTATATTTTAATATAATTATCTTACTTACTATATGTACTTTCTAACCTCTTCAGTACTCATAGTATTTTTATAATTGCTACTCTTGTCATATAACACTGTATTATGAGAAAAATATGATTATGTTTGAACCTTATCAAGAAAAACGTCAAGTAGATACATCTTGTTAGACGGGGAGACCGGGGCGAGCCGCATACAGGCGCTTGATATGTTAATGAGGGGGAGAGTGGGGTCAGGGGTCGAAGAGGAAGGAGTAAGGAGGAGGGGGATACCGCAGGAAACCGTTAATTGACGAGCCCTTGAGTACTTTACCTGTGAATTGGGATTGATTAAAAATATAATATATTTAATTATAAAACTATGTTATATCGTACACACAATGCAGCACACACTGCACACACACACACACACAGACAATAATTAAAAAAAGCAAGAACAAAAATTGTTGACAGGCCAACATCTCGTCTTTGAATACAATACAAAGAAAACATAAATTATTTTTTAATAAATATATCAAAAGGAAAAACAGATATTGTGATAAGAAACTTAAGTACATTTATACTAATTAAGTGACTGGAAATTTAGTTACAGTATTACTAAAGTACACATCTTATATACGAGGGAAACATGTATTTAGTTTTAGAATGAAGGATTAAAGGTATATCCTAGATTTGGGATGTCATCTTTATTATTTTATACATATCTGGTGTGCTTTAGTGACTGGATAATACGACTACATTTTACTTCTCTCCTAATCTCATATAAGCACTTCTAAGGTATTTTGTACTGATTTTGAAATTAAAACAATGAAACCGTTGTTTTTCTTGTGTGTATCTGTATTGACGACATAAGTGTAAATAGTTTTGAAAATTGCAAGATCTTCAACTTTTATCTTCTCTTTAATTTATAGGCTTGGTCTTTAACTTGACCTTAAGTGATATTGCCACCAAAAATCTGTAATCAAATGCAATAGAATTTTGAAGTATCCATGGAGTATTCAATACGGGCATTTGAAAGTCGCTTTATGTAACAAGAGAATGTTATTAATAATAATAGTTGAAAGAACAACAATTATGTTAAAATACCCATATTTTATTTGGTACAATTTGATGATCTATATATGATCTATATCGATATATATATATAGTCAGGCTTGAGTCAAAAGATATATATATATATATATATATATATATATATATATCTCTTTTGACTGAAGCGCTCTTTTATAATATATTTCCACCTCTTTGACAACATACATGGTAATTACAAAATAAACTGCACATTATATGGGATTAACACAATAATAAAAATATTTATCTTGTCTATTTCGTTTACATTTTCATAAATTTTAACCCGACGTTTCGAATCCTTTGCAGTAATTTTGTTCACGGAAAGACCATGCATGTATGCAAGTTAGTTAATTAGACATCTATATACAATACATTCTTAGTAACCAGGTGTTAGTTCAGAATTCAAAAAACTAACTAACAGGTTATAACATACAAAAAACCTTAAACAAAATACTTGAAAGAAAATAAAAATAGTTATTTAAAATAGGTATTTTTTAAATGTCAAACTTAGTTCTCTTTGTTTCTCATAACTATTATAATTCTCTTCTTCTTTTTAGTATAATTTGGAAAAACCTTATTCTTTTGTCAACGTTAAAAATAAAACTGTTGTCAAATCCAGGATTTATAGTTCTAGTTTAAATACTAAGGTCAAGAGTCACTAATACTAATAAAATTTACTATTAATTAAATAAATTTATACATATTATACTTACAGAGTGATACAGCACAGGTCTTAAACACAGATGGCACAGCGTTACCAGATATGTACATTTGTTGTTTGATTCTTCGCCTCCTTCAGCTTCTATTTATTACAAACACAATACAAAATCTTTGAATTTTAATTTAAATTTAACATCTGTTTGTATCTTATCCTTTATTGTTATACGTTAGTAAAATAATGGTATTTTATACATATATTATGTATATATATATATGTATATACAGATGATTTCCTATTCATAAATAGCGAGATGACTCCTGTTGATATTAAAATATCAGCCCCTAAATGATTTAATGTAAATATATGTATTATATACTTTATATTACGATAATATGAGTATAATATCCCTTTGCGTCAAGTAAAAATGAAATTATATATATATATATACATATAGTATGACTGACTTGTAATAACTTTAACGTGTCTTAAGATTTTAAGCTCAGAATTATAAGATTAAATTATTATCTGATTTGTTTCAAGTATGTGATTAGTGCTGCTATAATTAATACTAGGCTTAGTTACACCATTTGTCATTATGATATAATTCAATAATCAATATTGTATTATAAATTAATAATAAATCCTTCATGGGTCTGAGTATACGCATATATAATAAAGTTCCACAAGATATCTTAGACCTTCCTTTCTTAGTTTGAAATCTAAAATCAAAAGATTATTATTAAATAAATCTTGAATAAATCTTATTATAACGCTCAAGATTTTTTAATTTATCAAAATATGTTTACCTTAAGTTGTTGATTCATTTGCAGGTTTTATATTGTAATATACATCATCTAAGATTGTTATATTTTAAAAAGAACAACTGTTAAGTTTCTAGCCGGCTCTTCTCAACAGAGCAGCATTCCGAGCCGGCTAGCTTGCTCATGGACTGACTACACTGACCTTTTTTTGTATTGTAATAATTGAATTCAAAGTGCGTGTAAATGCCTACTTGAATAAATATATTTTGAATTTGAATTTAATACATTAAAATTAATGAAGTTTGTCTCTGTTTTTTCTTTTGAATCCGTGCAATTAGCATATTATATGTAACCTAAACTTGTGTATATTCCTGATAAAAACTTTAACTTTGTCTTTATGTCAACGTACAAACAAATAAAAATACTAGACGCAGATAGAAAAGAAATGTTTTAACGGAGTTTTAACAAGGATAAGTTAACATTATTGATTAGTAAGTATTCTTCCGATTTTTAATACAACGTATCTTTGAAAAGAAATAATTGAAAGTGCTAACCAACAATGTCTGAAGTGAGTTACTAGAAATAGAAAAATATTAAATTTGAAGAAATATAAATATATTTTATGGAAAAATATGTAAATTAAAAAGTATTAATAACATAATAACAATATCGCAAAGCCTCAAAAGTTAAAACTAAACTATTCGTTTTTTTAATTTACAATTCAGAATATAAAAAAAAAAAAATATTTATAAGAAAAAACATAAAAAATATTATATATAAATTAATATTTTAATAATTTATTTATTAATATGCTGACGCTACCTTCACTGATGTATTTGTGTAGGATCCCTTTACCTCAATACCTAACTACAATGTAAGGTTGTTTATACAGATTTAAATTCAATAAAAAACTTCTCATTTCTTTATCAGTTTTTTGGTTTTTTATTATTAATGTATATTTATATTACTTATATATTTAATTTATAACATATTTATAAGTAATAGTTTTTTTTACGTGACAAATTAATGTGATTAACTAAATTATATTCAAATATATGTTTCTCTTTTATTATAATATTAATTGTTTACAAATTTTACACTTCATTGGCTGTTAATAATATAAATGTTTATATGTTTGTGAAAAATTAATTCTTATGTCATTAGATATGTCATTAGGGAACTTATAATTGATAATTTTTTCCTAATAATTTGATATAAAATTATAACATCTAAAGCTGAAAAGCTTATTGCATTTCTTCAGTAAATTCTTTAAAAGCTACATAGAGATATTGTAATTTTATAAGCGATATGGATATTTAAATCTATTTTAGGTTTATTTTTAATAATATACCACCTTTGTGATAACTCTTAGAAGTATTATATATTACGCAGTCAATTTGAAAGCTTTTAAACAATTATTATTATGTAGAGCCTCTATTTAATTTACTTATACAGACATATGTAATATATGTAGATATGTAAAATAGAACTTCATATATTTTAAGCGAAAATTTTATATATTATTTCATTGTGATAGTATTTTATGAATTATATACGTATGACTGTGAAAAGGCTATTAAAACATTTATAGAATAAACAAGTCATATATAGTATTATATATATATATATATATATATATATATATATATATATATATATATATTATGGCTTCCACTTATGACGTCTACAATTGCAATTTTCGAGACTTGTGTTTTTAATTTATTTTACTTATAGATAGATAACAAAACAATACTGAAGAAAACATGCATGTTACTCGTACCAGCGCCATCTAGCGAATTGCTTGGGAACTAAATATTAAAAAAATATAGCAGCATACATAATTGTATATAAATTTTAGTTATATAGTTTTGATTCAATACCTTTCTCCTTTAAATTTTCTTATTCTATACTCTATCAACGAGCCGACAATTACTCTCATGATAAAAGCCAGAATTTTTTTTTTTAAAAGCCTTTATTATAAAGAAGCATTAAATATTGGAAAAAAGATCTTTACTAAATATATTGATAAAAAAGGATCATATTTAGGATAAAATAAATATTATACGTATGCGTATAAGAATATAGTGTTATTTTGTTTTACTTTTACTATGGTTTTAATATTTAATATTTTTAAACCCTTAATAGTAAGATAATAAGAAGTAAGAAGTAACAGAACTTGCTTCTATTAAGGGTAAAGAAATACAAGAAGTTTCTCGTCTTCTTTGCTTGCTCAAAAAAATTGATTATAGGTTTTTCAGAATTGAAGTGTATAATCTGCTCTCGAATTTAAGATTATCAATAGTGAAAACCAAAAGTTTTTCTGGTCAGTAGTACAGTTAGAAAGATTTTTATAAGTATTTTTTAAATCGAATCTAAGGCTGTGAGTATTTTATTTTCAGTTACAATCTTATAATAATTATAGCTTATTAAAAGCATTTGATACATATTCACTTAGGAAAACTTTTGACTTTATTATAGATAATTATTATTATTAATAAGTAATAAAAATATCTTTAACCAATTATTTATCAGTTTCAAATGCAGCAATAGTTTTCATAGACAACATCTTTAATAATACGAGAGTTAAGTGTCGGATAAAGTACAATATACAATATACGAGCTATACAATGTATAAACTATAGCTTAAATTAAATATTTTAAAATTTAAAGAACTATTCTATAATATATATGCAAATTACTTAAATGTATATACTTATTCTCTGTATATGTGAACGGTATGTTCTTCATGAGAAAATAAGTATCTTTAAACCTTAACCTATATACTATACAAGTATTAAAAGAGGATTTAAAATTTTGCATTAGCAATGAAATTTAACTATTTATAACCAAGTGACTGCCTCAGTTTATTGAAATGCGATTATCAGTTAACTAAATTTTGAGATTGTTTTTTTTATTGATTGATTGATTGATTGATTATAAATATTTAAAAGGAATTAAACTTGAAACTTGAATGAATGTTGTCTATGCAGATTTCTTTTCAACTTAATCTTCTGGTATATTAACAATATGAGCCAAAATTAATATTGTAAATGAATGCAGTTCGGTGCTACTTAAGGCTAATACAGGCTTTGATTGTAAATTTTTCAATAATATTTATTAAAACAGGGCTTACGTGTTTACACTTTATGGAATACAGGGAATAAAATATTTATGAATCACTTTAAAGAGAGAGATTATGCGTAAGAGATTTAGTTATACAATACCTTCGATCATTACATGATGGATTTGTATATGTTAAAACTATAAGTATAAGTTATCTTTCTTGTAAACAAAACGTTTAGCAAACACGTACCTCGAACCCAAACCTTTTAGGTTATGTCACAGTTATGTTCTTGTATAATTTATTAATGTATAATTTCTATACATTACTATACTGTTTATAAACATATATCTTTTTTGAATATGTTTGATGATTTGGTATTAATTCTTCTACTTTTGTATATAATATTTTATTATATCTATATATTTATTTTTATTATATTTCATTATCTAGGTTACCTTAATTGTATTATGATTTTGTCGCAAGAAATATATTAGCTTTTTATAATTATCTTAGATAATATATTATATTTCATATATATATATATATATATATATATATATATATATATATATATATAATATATTATATTATATTTAATTTAAATTTTTATCTATATTTTAACTCAAAGTATCAGAAAAGCAATATCCACTGTGACTTTAATGGAATTTAAGTTTCACATACATTTATTAGGCTATTTTTTTTACTTTAAAATATTTCAATATTTTCTTTCTTAAATTTATTTCTGGATAAGTTAATAATTTTCATAACAAAATATTATTGAATTAAGTGAATAAAACTTTTAAGAAGAACATTTTTTTGGGAGGTGTACCCGCTGTTAAAATTCAACAGAAGCTTATCACCCAATTTCATTTCATTGTATTTTATTTACAGATTGGGGACTCCTTAAAAAACTAATGTAGTATGTGCAAGAGATTGGAATATGAAACTTTAATTTATTAAAAACACAAAAAAGTTTTCTTAAACTTACTTAAAACTCTTTTTACTTTAGGACAGACAGAAAAATAAAATATTCTAAACAATACAGGATTATTCAACATGTTAAAATTAATTCTAAATATTTAGGTCTTTTTTGACCGCTATAAAGAAGATACCTTGTTCAGTTTTAAAAATATACATTAAATTGAAATAAAGTTACATGAACTTAACTTTTATTTAATGAAATATAATTTAATCTTTTAAAATTTTTAAATCGACTTGAAAAACGTAGAATTTTGAATTTAACCTTTTTAAAGAACATATTCATTTATATTATATTAAAATGATAAAAAATATATATTACTAACAAAAATAACATGATATATTGAAAAAATATATATTTTTCATATTTACCAAATTGTATTATTTGGTAAAAAAAATTGTTATATGAGATATCGTTGTAATTACATGTTTGTGTGTATATTTTGAGGAGGCAGTTACCTTTTTAGCATTAAAATAATATCCTACAACTTTTATCCTTAAACTTTTGTTATATTTCAACATTTTATTAAATGTAAATATCCAACGGAATAATAGAACAAAATTAATGATATTGTCTCGAAGTATAATAAAATTCAAAATGGAAACAAGTGATGCATTATAAAATCACATTAAAGCAGTGTTCGCGACAATCCGATTAAATCCTAACAGCTCTTCATAAAAATAATTACAAGCGGCTCTTTGACGAGATTTTAATCATTATTTACCGCTGGCTTCATTTACACTATGTATTGTACTTAGCGGTGGAAAATGCTGGAAAATAATTCGCGTTTTAACTTGCGAACGAATATTTCCCCAATGATTAAAGCCGGAGTAACTCCACTCCATTATGCGAAACAGTAATCACGAAACTATCCGAGCCTTACCCTCTAACACTCATTCCTTAAAACGCATTAGTTTACGTTCACCCCCGCCGGCTCACCGCCTCACCGCGGCACCGCCATCGCCATCGCGATCGCGAGCTTCGTCTACATAATTATTTAAGTTAATGATATACACCTTGCCTACCATAAATGATTTCTTTTTGCAGTGCCCGAGCGAGAGGGGTATACCCTTAAGGGTGGTGGGACAGAGAGGGAGAATGGGGTGGCACCTCCCTCGGATCGCTCTTAGATTATAATATTGTAGAGCGGGCCCTCACTTTGAAAGCACTGGACTGTTTTTTAATCTTGCTTACTTATGTACTGTGAAGTTGTACCTAGCTTTATATCCAGTACACTAAACAACCACCTCCACAGAAGGAGGTATTCATTATAATTATAACTCTTAGATTATTTTATTATTTGATACTGTATGTTATTAAAAATATTAAATTAACTTTCTCGAATTATTTGTTATAATATAATATTATAAACGCTTTTTCACATAAATTCAATGAAGTCTGATAGCAGCATTTAATTGTGTGTTAATACACATATCTGTATTTAATTTGCAATTTTTTATATCTATAAAAAATAATAAAGTAATAAAATGTAATAAAAACTAATTTTTTATACTCCTATTACTGGGAAAACTATATAATTATTAAGGATATCATAAAAGGGCTATCATGTGCATAAGAATAGATTATTTCAATATCTTTAATATTATTACTTGTCAGCTAGATGAAAATAAAAGTTAATTAAGTTAATAATAATTAATTTAATGTGTGTATACTGTGTCGACTAAAAATATATCAGGAAAGACCCGGAGCTTGTATAAATATTTTTCCAGGCTATGTAAAGTATCTAATATAATTTTCCAAATGATTAACAGGACTATAAAATAAATGCACACAATATAAATAGATGGCCTTATACACTAAAGATATCTTCGTGACAACCTGGACCAGTGGAGATTGCCTAAAGAATTAAAGAGTAGAAGAGTACTGGAAACAAATGTATACACCTATTGTAAACATATGTGTATAACTATAATATACTTTTATTTTAAATATTTATTAAAAATAACCTTATAATAAACATAAATATAATTATAAATGTGTTAATATATAAATATGTATATATTTATTTATTTAAACATATTTAATAACTTATTTTTTGTTTTAAACGGGAATGTTTTTAGATTTTCACCGGGAGATTGTAAGAAAACTGGATTGCCTGGACAAATAGCAACTTGCTGACGAAATTACTTTTATGATTATAGTATATTTATTTATATTTATTCATTTATCTTCACGCCATATCCCTTGTGGAATATATAATATAGATCAGATAGTTTTAAATTAATTATGTATCTCTTATCTAGGTGAGATATAGATTTGTTGTGAAATTTTGTTTTATATGCTTATTTTAAAGATATAGTTTTAAAAATTACTTTTTTTTGTCTACAGTACATAATATTATTACTTTTTATATGTTTTGTTTGAAAAACATACACACATTGTATATTGTATGTATGTTTTTACAACTCATACAAAACATAACACAACATACAGATTTTAATACAACGTTACTCCAGCAATTTTAGTGCATTTAAAATTTAACTTCAAATCAAATGTAAAATGTGAAAAAAAAATATTTATTACAGTTACGGTATTTTTCTATATATTCAGGTAAAACATTTACGTAAAAAGTAACTTTGTTCAAATAATACTTGTAAACTTATAATCTCCGTAACTTATTTCACGATACGTAAAAAACAAATATTGTAAACCAAATGCAGACAAAAAAAAGGCATTTAAAAAGAATTGTATGTTACGTAAGAATGGCTTTAAAAAATATTTTTCCATTTCTTTAATTTAATTTTATATTTTATAATTGTTTTTACTTGGTTATTAAAATATTTTTCTTATTAAATCAATTACAAAGTTTAAGTTAACCTTTAACGGTACCTACATATTTGAAATATAATTCAAGTTTGCCAAAATATACAATTTATTGTGACGAATAATATAAATATATAAAAAGCGTAGATTTACTAAAACATAAATATTTCTGATAAATAACTCTATTTTTTTAATGATATTACAAAATCACTTTCTCTTCGAGTAAAGAATAAATCGATCTTCATAGACTTCGTAAGTTTTTATATTTCATTATGCTTAAGTTACATGTTGACATAACATATAACATACCATACACAACATAACATAACATAACATAACATAACATAACATAACATAACATAACATAACATAACATAACATAACATAACATAACATACAACATAACAATTTCCATGATGTTATTACTTCTGAATAATGACAATATATTAGTATTTTAAATGCTTAATGTATCGTAATTCCTTTTAAATGTGTGTGTGTGTATGTGTATATTTTATAAAAATTCTTAACATATCTTTTACCTGAATTCAAAGTGCTTTATTTTGTCATATTTTCATTTAATGCATACGAAAATGTAAGAAAAACATTTTTTTTAATGTTCTCGTTTTTTTTACTTGTTCGTTAGCTAATATCTGAGGCTGGGTCGATTTTAACAGGACTTTCATTGGCTGATAGCGGATATTAAGGAGTTAGGCTACTTTTATTTAAAAATCCGAGCAAACAAGGCTTGAGCAATTGGTTAGAAATAATATTAAAAATGAAACGAAATAACGAAAAAATAAAACAAAATGTAAAAAAATAAGTATGAAATAAAAATAACATTAACTTCAAAATATATAATTTGACTGCTATATATGTGTGTTCTCAATTATAGTATTGGGTGCCGTTTCTTGGCCGATCTTCTCAATTGACACAGCACCTTCAGGCTTTTGGAACTATGATATAAAATAAATAAAACAAATTATCTGTTACTATATTTAAATTATAAAACTTTAACTTTCAAATGGTATGTTATGTTATAAGTCCACAGTACCAGTAATAATATGTTTCAAAAACAACAAAACTAAACAAAACAAAATTGATAAAAGATTCCAAAATTTTTTTAATGTTGTACCAAAATGTGTTTTGAATCGATTACGATTATAAAATATATAGATAAGATAAACTAAGATAAGATCTATAGATAACAACCATCTCTGACATATATTTGTATATTGTGTCCAAATTTAAGTATATTTTTTTTTATTTTAAAGGCGTACACAAACAGAACTGTTTATATGAGATCCAACGTTACTGTTGCGACGGTTATTAACATTTCATATAATTTAACATAAAGTTATTTGAAATAAAGCTTTAAATAAGCAGAAAATTTTACAAATTAAATGTCTTATATATATATGTTATAGAAGAATAAATAATTTGTTTATTATTTCATGAATGGTATAAAATTGAGAAATTAATGTCAATATTTGTTTATTTTTGTCTGAACAATAAAAAAATATATGTTGTTTATTATTTATTTACTCTTATTTATCATAAAAATATTAAATGTTTTTTACTAATTTTGGACAATCATTGATTAGTACAATATCAATTATGTTTTCTCTTACTTCGATAAAAATCAATTAATTCTAACATATTCTGATAGAATAAATTGAGTAGTTTAATATTATAAGAAAAAATAAAAAGTAAAAAAAACTCTTGCGTCTTTTTCATGACGTTATTTGATGTACACTTTTTGAAATATCTTATTGTTATCTTTTATCTTTTGTCTATAACCAAAGTAATATCACTATAACACTGTTCTTTGTTATATCTTTCTTTGTCTGTTTCGTTTATTAATTATTTCTTGACAATTCTTTAAAAGATAGAAATAGAAATAAATATAGGCCAAAATGGATACAACACGGATTAAAAGAATCTCAAACAATAAGAAACATTCAATTTATCTTTTTATTATTTAACTGTTAAATTTTTTAAAGATAAGAGTTAACAAAACACAGTTAAAGTACTTTCTATATTAATATTGAATATAAAATTTTAAAAGTAATAAGTTTTTTTGACTCTTATAAAGTCAACATTGAGAACTTTTATAAACAAATATATATATTTAAAAAAATATATCAGAGGTACAATAATTATATAACATTATTATTCATATAATAGTTATAATACGATATGTATATTATTCACAAACCGTCCAATCCAATCCAATCCAGTTACAGATACCTAATGTACTGAACACAACCATGTACAAAGGAGGCTATATACAATACATAAAGCGGAGTAAAGTAAATAAAAGGTGGGCGGTCCCTGATGAGATCATCTACAATGAGGCTGTATATCATTATATTATATTCACTTGCATTTATTTTATTTATGATTTCATAATATATATTTATGTACATATTTATCTATAAATAAATGGAAATGTCTGTTTGTTATTTTAAATTAATTGTATTTTACTAAATGTATATGAAAGTGTATGTTACATAAAAAAAAAATATATATTTTTTTCTGTTTGTTTGTTTCGGTTCAACTCTGAAACGTCTTGGCCGATTTTTATAGGACTTTCACAGTCGGATAACTGATGTTATGGAGAGTAATTTAGACTACTTTCATTTTAAAACACATTCAACTAATATATTATAATAATAAGATGGAAAACATTTTTGGAAAAAAATTGCGAAGTATTTCCAATTTGATGTAAAACTGAAAACATTCCTTTTATGTTTTTCTCTGTTTGTATGTTCAGACCAAAAAAACTAGACAGGTTGATGAATTTTAATATGGCTATAGATTGTTAATCTAGTCAACATATAGAATACTTTTTATTTAGATATACCTAATCTTCCATTTTCACGGAAAAAACTAAAAAATAGTTTGGTGTAATTACAAGGAAACTAAAAGGAGAGAAATTATTATATCGCTTTTCAATGCTTTTTTTAAATTTTAAAATTATAATTTATATCAAATATTATATTCCCATAATAATATTAATATAATTATTATTATTACTACATTTTTTTATAGTATGAAGTCATGTGTCAATTAAATGTACTTAATCAATCAGAAGTGTAAAAAGAGTTAGTGTCAAAGAATTAGTGTGGGGGTGTCGGGGTGTCGAAGTGTCGTGGTGCTGACACCACTGACACTGATGTCAGTGTGTCAAATATCTCTCTAGATAGTGTTCTGTGAAAACTGGTAAGATATTTTAAATCAGTTTTATACGATTATTCATATAAAATTTATTCTGTAAACCATTAAAAATTATCCTTAAATAATCTATGATATGAATTGTTATCTTTTACATTATAAAAATATCTTAAATATTTTTTTTCTGACTCTACCAGTCACTAGTGGTCATGAACACTCTCCACATACAAGCAAACATGTAAAGAATTCTTTGCTTCTTTAAAACCTCTGATGGTTGGTCCCTCTAACTTATTTACTCAGTCCTAATAGCAATTTATATATTATATATAATAATATATAATAAGTTAGATGTAATTATTTATATAGTTTGAGTAATTATATTATCATATAACGTCATCAAAATTATAACACTAGTAAATTAAAAACAATTAAAAAATATATTTTTTTTTTGTATTTTTACCACAGTTTAGGAGAAAGATATCTCGATGTTTGTAATAGAAAAATGTAAACATATGTTTATATTTCTTTAATATATTTAATATTATTGTGTAAAAATAGTTTAGGTAATGTAAACACAAAAAATATATATTATATATTAATAATTAATATAAGTTAACACATTAAATTCAACTACCAGTTACTACAGTTAGTTACATCGCTCTATTTAATACTTATGAAAACATATATATATATATATATTTATATATATTATTATTATTATATTATTATATATCAAATTGTATTTTAGATATAATATTTGACCTAAAGATTATAAAACAATATATTTTAAAACAATACGTTGTGTAACCTTTTTAAAATTAAATAATCATAAAAAACTCTTTAAATATTGTAATTAATATTTTTTTACGTCTTACAATAATTAATAATAGATATTGACTATTAATAAAACTAGTAAGTATTAAATAAAATATATCTAACGACAATGACAAATTATTTTTATTAAATATTTTACAGTTAATTGAGGAATAAATAAAGTTACCATCTATTCATAAGACTAAATTAAATTAATATTAAATAAAATGCAAGTAAAGTCACTGAAAGACCATAGTTAAGGACAATTGCACTGTAATTAATTGAGACCATCTAACAGTTGAATTATTTAATTAAAGTAGAAATTAATTATATAAGTCTTGTATATCATATGTAAGTCCAAATGTTATCAATAGGTCTAAAAATAAAGATTTCACCCTAAATCAACTTCTAAGTAAGAGACAACGATTAAATAATTTAGTTAACTTTTGAAACTTATTTTCTAAATTGATAAATAGGTATCATAAGTTATTTTATATACATAAAAGTAAATTATCCAGAGTAACTTAATAACCTATTTCTTAATCTATGTATAAATATCAGGGAAATCTGAGATTCTTCGAATGCTCCTAACCATGTATTTATTTAATTTGTTCTCCTTCAAAAGGGAAAAAGATTTAAAAAGAAGCGATTGTTTTTTTTATATCATTATTACTTCATAATAACATGGAACCATTACATATCGTTTAAAGAAATGGATTAAGCATTATACATTCATTTGATATTACAAAAATATAGTTTTTAGACTGAAAGAAATTTGTGTCTTTTGAGATAACCTCGAGGTTTATAGTAAGTAAGTTAATGTCTAGAAAATGTAAGAATTCCAAACACTTAACAGTTTTTTACGTAATAACAAAAATAATTACATACAGATGTCTGAAACCGTTTAATAATTATATAATTATGAATATCGTGGCAATGAAATAAACAAACATACAGGTGGTTTATATTTTCTAATATTATCAAGGGAAATCTCTAAAAACATTATATATATAAAAGACAGTGGTGTTAGTTACACTATTTATAACTAAAGAACGGATGAACCAATTTGGCTGAAAATTGGTGGAGACGTTTCTTAGAACCAGGAGACGAACATAGGATACTTTTTATCCCGTTCGACCGCGTTTCCGTCAAGTCACTATGAAACGTGGTATAACAAAACGCATCTAACATGGAATAACAAAACGCAAATGACAGTGGAATAACAAAACATAAATGATAGCTGAACGTAATTTTGTCTTTGGTTAAATATGGTAAAAAAATGACTGGAAAGGCGGAACAGAGTTCGGCGGGTCAGTTAGTTATATATAAAAAATCTACCCCTAAAAATGATTACTACATCTTTATATCGTCAGTAATCTACTAAAAATCTTTAGAAAATTCTGTTTCACTTAATTGAAGGAATCACATCAGCCTCCCAATTTTTCCTTCCCCCAATCTACGCAATCTCGTTCGAAATATTTTAGATTTTCTGGTAAAAATGAACCAACTGGTCAATCTAAAAAGGACCTTATTGAATTGATGTAAGATTGAATTTTAAATCAAGTGGATATTAGTATGTTCTGGCGGGACTGTCAGTAGTGTAAATTGCTTCCGATCTACAGTTTGGCTTTAGGGGTAACACTTGTTAGATAGTTTTTACTTTTTCTCTGCGACAGTTTGTTTATATTTTTTCGATAATTGTTTTAATTTATGAGCACATTTACTTACTTTACGAATAGTTTAATATACTGTAATATATATAGGTTTGTTGACTTACAAGGCTTCAATCCCAGAGGCCTGGTATAGTCTCTATTGCGGTCTATTACTTACTTCAAAAGAAAGATATAAAAACATTTCAGGCCATAAAGTTAGTGATTTGAGAATTAAGAATTTTTTAACTTTATATTTATTAAGAAGTAGTAATTCAAAGTTAAGAGTATAATTAAGAAAATTTTATTTTCATTGTGATATATATATATATATATCATACATCGTATATAATTATTTAGATTTATACAATATTATAATACAAGGTATAAATTACAAACAACTTATAATAATATAAGATAGAATACAAGTTATATTATATTGTATTTACCAGTTATTAAATTTCCACAGCCCTATCTGCCACTTACAGTATTAGGGCTCCTTGTTCGGTTATAATTCGATAACTACGTCGCCATTTTGTGTCCCGACCCAGCCGCGAATTATCCAATAAATTCTCTTGTACCTTGTCTTTGAGGGTAGAATCCGACGAAAGTTGATGAAAATTACAAGTTTTGCTGATATTTATCTAATCAAAAATAGCAGAGTGTTCTCGAAATTTAATTACAATTAATTAAACTAAAAGAATTATCCAAACGAGAGGGACAGAGATAGACTTTTGAAATATATAGTTACATTGTGTTTTCTTTCTAGATAGTTGTTTCATAATAAAAGATAATATTCTGAGGCATCTCACAACCAATTTGTTTTCCTATTTATGGTATGTATAAACGTTTGCCCGTCCCCGGGATTGCTGAATTGTGAATAATTTTCCTCCTCTTTCATTTTAAACTTATTCAGAGAGCGTCGTTCCCGAACAATACTTTATTAGAGGTTTAGCAATTTTTAATATTGAATTATCAGAGGACAATACGCTTCAGTTGCTTTGTGTAAAGCGTTTCATGATTTAAGCAATAATCAGATTATTTATAATGAAATATTCAATGATCTGATTATATTTTAAATGATTTTATTCTATACATATAGATACAATTGAAGTGTCGGTTTGTAATTCCAAATTATCAGCATATCACTAAATTTATACAAAAGTAGTAAAAACTTAAAAAAAAACAAAAATTATCTGTCTGTCTGTCTGTTTGGTCCAGCTAATCTTCAAAACGGCTGGACCGATTTTAATAGAACTTTCACTTACCTGAAGAGGATGTTATAAGGAGTTAAGTTACTCTCTTAAAAACCACATTACACGCGATTAAAGTCGTGGGCATAGCTAGTAAATATGAGTTTTATAAATCATTATAATTTGATCAAATCAAATATATATACATAAATATTGGATATATAAATGTATTTAACAATGCCTCTTCTATAAGTATATATACATATTATGTTTAAATAAAAAGGAAATATGTAGAGAGGCTGTCGTGGAAACAGAGAGGGGCGTACATACATACATTCATATAATTACAGTCGTAATGCTCACTATATGGAGGGAAATCTTGATTACTGCGCTCATTATGAAGATGGAAGATAAAGGGTCGGTTACATTCATGAGCGGAGCGTTTTTATTATTATAATAATATTTTACTTTACGTTAAAAGCTTATATGAACACTGTATAATGCTATATAATTAAAAATATATATATTTAATAATTATACTTCATTATATCATTGTATTATCCCCTATAACACCGTAGATTCGTTCCGTTAAAAATAAACAAACAAACGAAAACACGTGTTATACGAGGGACTGAAATCGTTATAAGAGTACCGTGTTATAGGGGGGATAACTGTAGTTTATCATTACATAATTTTTATATCAAAATATAAATCAAATTTAATATCGGTAAGTCACCGCTCCCGCCAGACGCAGCGCGATCTCAATATTACTTGATAGTGCATTTTATATTTTTACATTTGCTCACAAAACGCTCATTACTGAATGCATTTTGCTAACGAACGTCTACATATAAAGGGGTGTTAGCTCACAGCCTTATATATTACACAAAAACACACACACACACACACATTACACATAAATTAAAAATTTATATAAAAATGATGTTATTTACTTTACATAATTGGACTATAAAGGATGTTAGGTTAAGGGTATTAGTAAGTGGTTAAATTATACCTCAGTTAAGTTTTTAAATTATTTAAATAAAAAAGGGAGCAAGCCCCCCACTCTAAAAATGGCTAGGCACATGGCTAGAAGCTTTGTCTGTAGTAACGACGCAGTTCCGCCCAGTAACGATGTCCTCCCGCTAATGACTCCCCCTCCCCCCGCACCCTCCACCCCCGCGATGATCTCAAAACAATGTCATTACAGTAGTTTATATAGCCCGGGGTGCTATGAAGGAGGGTTTCATTATATTATACGTAGGAGTCACCGCGGACGCGCCCAGGTACTTTACATTAGTATTGTTTATATTCTCGTCATGGATGGTGCTGTTTTCATTATATTTAAATACCATTATGCGGGTTCTCATTATTTTTATATAACGCTGCCGTTATATAGGGTATTTTTAAAGGGATGTTATAATTCGAGTCATTTTAAAATATTGTTGTTATTAACAGATTCAAATTCAAATTATCTTTATTCAAGTAGGCATTTACACGCACTTTTGTATCGTCAATTATTACATTAAAACGGTCAGTTTAGTCAGTCTGTGGGTTATCACTGGGTCGGAGCACTGCTCTGCATAGAAAAGCTGACAAGAAACCCAATAGTTGTTCTTTTTAAATTAAATTTAACAATGTTTGATTTTGAAATTCAACAATCTAAATGCACACATTTCGATCAACTAAAAACTCTTGAATGCTATAATAAGATTTATTTAATTAATTATTAATAATTTTAGATTTAAATCTATAAGAGGAAGGTCTGAGATATCTTGTGTTTATTTTATATATGCGTATACTGAAGGCAATGTAGGATTTATTAGCTTTTTTAAGATGAATTTTAGACGTTATGAGTTTGTTTATATTTTTATTGTTATTATATTGATTGGTAATAGAATAACCAACTTTATTCAACCTTCGGTAGATACATTGTAATCAGCGCTTTTAACTTCGTTAAGATGTACCTTTAAGACAAAGTATAACTTTGAAAATCAAGAGAAAGTCAAAGTGAAAATTATTCAATATTACTCATACATAAGACTTATATTATATATTTACCTCGGTGTACTCAGGACAGATACATCGAATTCGACTAACTAGTTTTACGCCCAGAGTCCTTAATCATGAGCTGTGAACATGACAGAACTGAGGCCTAAACTTAACATTATTTGTCTAGTATGAATACAGTTAAATATAACAGTAATTATGGGTTACAAAAGTTTAAATATATCAGTCTTAGATGGTTCCAAAAGATGTTCAATGAGAAGAACCGGACTCTTTATGGTAGGCAAATATTCAAATTGCATAAATTACAAATTATTACCAAATACAAAGGCAATATCTAAATATCAAGAGCCTTAATATAAAGCTTATGTGACTTTTATATAACAAACAACTTAGACGTTTTTCTTTCAATTGTGTAATATAATTAATGAAAACCTATATAGCGTCAGCTAAGATAGTATTTGATAAAAATTAAATAACTTCTATATATAAATATGTAGATTTAGAAACGAGTTGAATAAGAAAATCAGTAAAGTAAAGTTATTCCATCCCTCGCTTCCGTAGCCTACATAATAAATGAAACCCTCAGGAAATTTCATAACCTATTCATATATACATAAACATATTTTCAAAACACAATACATATATATATATATATATATATAATATACTTTATTGCACACTATATATATAAATATTACAATAATATTGTAAGTGTTTCGATTTTGTCGCTAACAATATTTGCTAACCTTATTCTGGTGAGGTTTAATTTAAATAATAATGTGTCATACATAAAAATAACATACATGATTTAATATATAATAATACTGAAGGGATCATTATAGTTAAAGGGAATCGGAATTGTCCCAAAGTACTTGTCCAGAATTATTGATAATATACTATTTAAAGGATATAAGATGACGAATTTTGTTAATTTTGGGTAAATAATAATTTATATTATATATAATACTCTGAAGGGAAGAAGATATTTGTTATATCAAATAATTTGTTATCGTAAAGTTTGGTATATATAAGGTGGTTTCTTTTTAACATGGAAAAAAATATTAATTTGATATAGTAACTAATCTGTTTTATCTACTAATTTTATATATAATAATATTAAAATATATTTTTTCTATTTAAATATAGCTAATACGGTTGTCTGTTCAAAATAAGTCTGAATCTGTCCATATATATATATATATATATATATATATATATATATATATATATATATGTTATATAAAAGTTATATGTTGACAAAATTAATTATTTAATAATACTATATAATTAAAATGTTATATGCAGGCTTTTGACAAATATTTCGGAATGTTATGTATACTTAGTATTACCTCTTGTAGGCCTCAATTTCGAAAATAATTTGAATCGATATATCATTATATTAACTTTATACTTTAACTTTACACAATGTAAGTAAGTATAAGTATATTAACACTAAACCTACCGACAGTTCTTGTATACCTGTTCCTACCGCACGCGGTCAAATTGACCGGTAATTAAAGTTATTTTATTATATAACGCCGATAATAATGGAAATAACTAAAAGTAAAGAGTGTAGAAAATATATATTCTAAGAATTATCATGTAGTTTGATAACGATGTTATAACGTTTAAAAATGTGCAAGTTTTACAAAAGTTTAAGAACAGTCAATTTGACCGGTACTTGGTAGGTTTAGTGTTAAAGATGACATTAAAGCATCTTATTAATTTCAGACTTTACGATCTAATCTTAGACTATATTATATACCTAATAATAAAATTATATATATATATATATATATATATATATATATATATATATATATATATATATATACACCTGATTACACCGAATACTTCAAAAAAGGCATATATTCCTTTCTCCAAGGCCGGCAACGCTCTTGTGAATCCTCGGATGTTGCAAGAGTTCATGGGTGGCGGTGATCACATACCAACGGTGACCCGCAAGCTCGTTTGCCCTCCTCAAACATAAAAAAAAAAAATCCAGCAATACACCTGAACGCCCTGTACACTATACTTATGTACATATATATAGATATCCCTAATATATATATATATAATATTCCGTTTATATATCGTAGATTTATTCCAAAACAAGTGAATATACGAACAATTATTGATGTAAAATCAATTAATTTAGTGTATATGAAATTATAATTAATTATCAGTATGCATTCTTGGTATTAAGTTAAGTAAGTAATTAGTTTTTAAATTAATTTAGTTAAAGTAATAAATAATGAAATCAAATTAAACGATACATGTAAAAGACATCAACGGTACCGAAAACTAACTTAGTTGTTGTAACTTCAATATTTTTCATATAAATATATTTTTTTATATTTATATTATAAAAAAAATTGTTGAAAATAAGATCCTTATAATATAAAAGAGGATAAGAAATATTCATCAACGTAATGACATCTCGAACTTCAAAGACCGTCCTCAAAGTTCCTCGGAGCCCTTCGTTAGGCTTCTCACAAAGAACCAAACAAAGTAATATGGAAATGCGAAATGAAAACAGAGAGCGATCCACAATACTCCCAACAATACTACCATTTCTAAACATCGGAAAAATATATCTTACACTTCAGGACATTAAAATGACTGCTATCTATATTTTTAAATAAGAAAACAAAAAAATATATAATTTTTGTAATTAAAAATAAAGTCTTTAATCATTTCAATTATTAATTTACACATTTTAATTTAAATATGTTTTTATTGTTAAATAAAATGTACATATAACTTAATTATACGTTATGTTGCTTAACTTTTAAATTATATTCTATACAAATTATTATACAATAATACCAATGTAATAATATGAATAATATAATAAGGTTGGTAGTATATTTGGTCTGTCGTGTACGGAACAGGAAAGTGTTCGATCTGCCCGTGACCCCACCCCTCGCTATGTATTTACTCTAAAACAACTAGCTTTCCCCGATTTCGTTCGCTCTTGTCTCATTGGTTAGTAAATTCCAACTTTACTCGCGAATTTATCACCGTATTTATATTATACCAACTATACACTATAGTTATAGAGTATAATATATTTTTTAAATATTATAGTTTACCTATATGACCTTAAATAGCGCAACCACATTCTTAATACATACTAACTTTTATCAAGATCGGTCAAAAGATTCTTTACTTCTCACCGTGATATCTTCACTAGTACCTGCCATTCTGTGGATCTCTTCATTGCGGATTCGATCAGCTAGACTGACTCCGCATATTCTGCGAAGAGATCGCATCTCCACAGCATTCATCTTTCTTACATTCTTCTTCTGTGTTACCCACGTTTGGCTGCCGTATAACAGCGTCGATAGCAAAACTGTATTGTGTACAGCCAAACGTGAGCCTTTGCTGACGTTTCGCCGTCTCAACAATGCAGCCAAAGCACCGTTGACTCGAGCACAAAATTTGAACAAACAAATGTACAGGCAGAAATATATAATGTAGATAGTATAAGATGGCTGACATGTTTAAACTAATACAGACTCGTGTTTAATAAAAGAAATAATGAAATATTTGAAATATCAAGTACAAATAAGATGTCACTTTAAAATGGCAATCCAACAAAAGTCTTTGGATGTCCATTGTAGATTAGAACACAATGTTTGTCGGTTCGGTTGTTATTCGTTTTGAGTGGATTAAACGTGATAACATTAACAGAAACCGGAGATCTTAGATTGTATGAATGAAATCCTTCAAATACAATTGTATTGTGTTTTTTTGAAATATTTATGGTATGTTATATTATTTTAAATAATGTATAGAAGATATATGGTTAAATTATGAAAGTAATTATTAGTATTTTAGTTTGTTATTTATTTTAAGATTTTTTCAACAGATGACATATACATTTTAAGCCTCAAAGAGCCTTTGCTAAATTTTCAAACCATGGTATGTGTTCTAGCTTAAAATCCTACAATATTAATTATTTTAAGTTGTATTCAATATATATAAATAGGTGACAAATATACATTTAAGCCACAAACTTCTTTCTATATTTTCAATCCATGGTATGTGTATAGCTTAAAAATCCTATAATATAAAGTCTGGGTACAGCAAAACAACGCCCACTAGCACATGTGTTAACAACACACAACACACAACGCATGTGTTCAAACAAAGGTGTACCATTACAACACAACACACAATACCGTCACCCGCCTCGCCTTCCACTGTTTTGACACTGACATTTATAATTGACAACTGCAATATGAAACGTTTGTGTTTATATAAATTTGTTCTGTTACCTTTTTTTATAAATGGAAGAATTCTGGACATACTTTTTGCAACTCATTGTGCTTTGTTAGAAACCACTATTGTGATTAAATGCAGATAGATAGAGAGTATTATAAATATTGAATGTCCTCCAAAGATGAAGACGATCTTTTAAAAATCATTTAAAACCTTATTAAATATATAATTTGTACCGCGACTTTTCTCTGGGCAAATAAGAAAAAATTATATTGTTTAAATATAAATATATAAATGTATTGTTTTTTTTTTCATTATTATTATTTTTATGGAAATTTATTTAAGCGATAATAATTTGTAATTCTCAAATTGAATAAGTATACTATTTAGTATTTGAAAGTGATATAATTTTTAAGATTTGTAATGGTAATCTTTTATATTTAATTCTAAATCAATCAATCAATCAATCAAAGATTATTCAGATCCTATTCTGTAATATAAGCCTCGGTCATCTAGGGTGGACCATATTTTTATTATAGAAAAGTATATTGAATATGAATGCCACGTGCCATAAAAAAGTTAAATATTTTATATCCCAGAAATAAATTACACTATTTTATAAAAATAGATTTATCTACAAAGTTTTATAAAGAATTGTGTTTCTTTCTTTTTTATCTTCTTCTCGGTCTAAAATCCATGTGGTCTGTTTATTGTCTGTGGTAATTTTTTTTGTATATAATGATAAGTATGTAAAATTACCTCAAATCTCAATAAAATATATTATTATGATTTATTTTTCTGGTGAATTAGGTAAGTAGGTTCCATTCAATTGTCATTTGTAAGTGTTAAATGCATAAATTAAAAGAAAATCGGTCACCCAGTTTTATTGTTGTCTATTACCATTGTGTGTTCTGGAGTAGAAAACTCACAGAGGCGATAAGTTGCGAAGAAAGCCTTTAATACTAAGTGGAACATGAATTTTCATACAAATAATTCATAATTTTATACAAACTCATATAATTTATATAACAAATACTTATTACATTGCAAGATATAAAGATAATATATATAATATTATCTTGAGTCTTAGTTATTTAGATTTCTGCTTTGATATGATTAGATGATATATGATGATAGATTATGATGATTAGATGATATATATAAAATTAATATACATATAATATCATATACCAGAAAGTATATAAATAAGTTATGTATATAAAATTTTATTGTGCTGTGTATCTAGGGATAAATTTTTTGACAGTTTTACCAATAGGTACTCGTGTTGATCGGATCATGTCTCACACATCTAGGAATTAGTATGAGACTTTTAGAATTCAGATAATTATGTGGTATAACCTAAAAAATCTTTTAGAAAATCTTTTTTTAAAAATAAAATACATAGATTAAAAAACAAAGTGTTAGAAACAAAACTAAATGAATCAACAAATTACAGTTATCTCCACATTTTCACTTCTGAAATCCGTTTATTTTGTGATGAAGTCGACATTTTAATTGACTTTACACTAGCGTTAAGAGATAGTAAGTGGTAAGGAAAAAGCCGGTTAAAGGCAATGTGATAATTTGAGCGTGTGCCGGCTCTCGGGCCTTTTAGGCCTCTCGGGGCTCTCGGGACGATCGGTAAGCATCTATCCACCAACTACGTAATGGCTTGTCCCGTTGTCGGGTCACGGATGTACGAACTACATTTTTTATTCAAAATCATTTTTGATATATTTCTTCACTACATATTATTTATATTTAAGATGAAAGGTAGACTACTTGATGATATAAAAATCATGTTCTTGCGTTTTAGGTAATTGTAATTGACACGATAGATTTCTTATATCATACTTATTTAGTTATTCTTGCTTTTTGGTACGCCATATTTTGAAATATAAATATTTTACTATTAACTTTTATGATAAAATTATACAGTGAGGTTATCAATCGAACGCAAGTCAAATATTTCGTAGCTCGACGCGAGCGCATCGGACGATTTGCGATTTCCTAAAGAGTGCTCACCCTCAAGCACCCTCCACGTAACCATGCACCCCCCTCCCTCCAACCCCTCACACCCCCGACGAACTCTTGCAGAGCTGAAGAGCCTCAGTGCTAAGTCTAACGGCTATTGAAGGCATTTTTCTATGTTATTCTTGTTTTAAACTTATTCATAACGTAACAAATAGTTATTTTAGTTACTACGAGATAAAGATGGATCATGAGTAACATGTTTGAGATAACATAAGTTATGCTACACGAATAATGTATAAATTTATGAATGATACCTATACAGAACACATTATTTAGTCATTGTATAAGTAAACTAAAATAATACAACATATTAAGACTGATTGAATAAAAGCATTACCAAGATAACGTCCTGGTTACCTGATAAATAATGTATTAGGTCCGCCATTTTTCTGTTTAATGAAGTTTTAATAAATAAATAGACAAAATAAAACGTTTAATTTCTCAATACCTGAGACATTGACTAAGAATCGAAGACGAAAAGTATAATCAGTTCCTGCGTTAACAAGGAACGAATATCCAAACTTACGTCTATTAACATTTCATATTGAAATGGTATAGTGGGTTCTAATCCCATCAATGGATGATAAATCAATGAAAATTAAGTTTAAAACCTCTTATTCCGTGTATTCCCCTCGCGGTAAGGCTTGCAGCGTATTGCATCTCGCGAGCGGGTTTTGAGAGTTGTCAATTTATATTCAAGAACCCTTCTGAGTCGTTACGGTGAGCTCAGGCATGAAGACAGCGAAATGATAAGATTTATATGGAAATATTGTTATATTTTTTCGTATTTTATGGTAAGAATACAGAATAAGTTTACAGTATTCAGATCTCAAATGGTAACCTTATTTTTTCTATTTTATTTTACAATAAATGTGTTTTGGACGAAGAAAAGTTTTAATAAATTAATTGATTATCTGAAATTAGTTTTGATTTTTGTTGCATTAAATTGTTTCAAAGATATGTAAAGTCTCAATCGGCAAATAAAGTTACATTATGTTTTTGTTTTGTAGGCTATTTATTTAGCCTACAAACAAATGCGTTATTTTAATATGCTTAATATAATATATTAATAAGTTTAATATTATAAATATTGATTAATTGTTATTTTAATCGATCTATTATTACGTATGTTTCAGTATAATAATAGTTTTCTTAAAATATATCTTATGTTTTTGTCAATATTTCGTTATCTAAGCGTGTAGGGTGCGGTAACTTGATAATGTCAGTGGCAATCAGAAGCCTGCGCCCTCACACACACACACATACACATACACACACAACTAAATCAGTTTTATTATAAATCACTTATATAGCGCTTGAGGCGAAAATACGCTGACTCAGAAAGAGCTATCGCGTGCAATCTAAACAAAATCGTCATCGTTTTTAGGAAGGGATATAAGGATGTACCTACCCTACATTTTTAGAATACATTTTTGACAAAATGTATTCTTTGAATCGCATTATGTAATAACATGCAACGACCCTAAATCATTTAAATATAAGCCCATTATTACAATCACAAATGGTATACAAAAATATAATTTCACGCAACAATCTAGAGTGTTAATATTGAAAAGGACGTGCTGACGTGATGGCTTTGTAAAAAGGGTTAACTGTCACGTTATATTCATACTAAATTTTATAAGTGTTTTGGAGTTATCCCTTTGTATGTATAAATAAATTAATCGAATATTAGTCATAAAATGTGTCATGTCCCTTAAATGTAAGCATTTCATACATATCATCTGTCCCATTTACATAGTACAAGGGACAGCTGCAGGGCGGCAGTCAGATCCATTGTTAGCAAAATTATACGGGGTTAATAAATGTATTGTTAATTACATATGTAATTCTTATACACAATAAATATATAGGAATATAAAACTATTCACTACGCTCAGTTTGAGTTCGTACTCTTTGGGTGTTAACAAAATTCTTTATTGAAAGTTATATTTTTTTAATAGTTTTTAATTAAATCTTTCGTTTCAAGTTATTAATTTCTATTACGATCAATAAAGATGTGATATAGTATTGTTTCTTGTTAGTATGTATTTATATTTGTATTTGTATGTGACAAAACAGTGGAGCTAAATACAACACTATTACAGATAAATTTACTATTTACTTATATTATCTTGTAATATTTGGATTATATTTAAACATATATTCTTGTTTCTTTATTTTATTATTAGTTTAAGTTTGCATACAAAAATATATACTTAAAGAAATATAATTATTTTTTAAACTTTTATATATATTATGTATTTAATATACATAGTATCAAAATAATAAGATTATTTTGTTTTAATGGATCTAATTTTTGTTTAATCTTTCAACATAAACAGTTTTTGCTATAACTAACTTAAAACCTTGGTTTGTCTGTCAATAAAACAACACACCACATTTTTTACAAATATATAATATAAAATAAATAAACAAATAATCGAAGTTCAAAGTTCAAGTGCATTTTTTAAATATATAATTCTTAAATTAATATTATTGTTTATAAACTTGGCACTCGGTGAATTCATTCAAATGTTACTTTATTGACTTCGTGATTAAAACTAGCGAGCATCGAACACTGAAAAATATATGCTTAAATTGTGTGTTAGTAGTTTATTTGTGTCTTTTATTAAGCTATAGAAGTCTGAATAGTTTATTTGTATCTTTTACTAAGCTATAGAAGTATGAGTAGTTTATTTGTATCTTTTAGTAAGCTATAGAAGTCTGAATAGTTTAATTGTACCTTTTACTAAGCTATAGAACTCTATGTAGTTTACTTGTTTCTTTTATTAAGCTATAGCAATATGAGTGGTTTATTTGTATCTTTTATTTAGCTATAGAAGTCTGAGTAGTTTATATATATCTTTTATTAAACTAAGTCTGAATAGTTTATATGTATCTTTTATTATACTATAGTCTGAATGACTCTTCATCTTTCTTGCTTTACTTTTTATCTATATTGCTTGTAATGTATTTTCCAAGTTAATTATACTGGCTACATCTTTAGAGTATTGTTACATGTATTGTAAGAAAACCTCTAATAAGATAAGACATTACTTCAATTAAAGTCGGGAATTCGCCATGCATGATTTGTAACTTGAAAACCCAGGTAAATATATCATATTAATACCACATATTTAAGTATTAATATAATTAAAGGTTTAATTTATATTAAAATATAGGATTTAATGATAATTTTGTCTAAAAAAAAATTATCTTTAGAAACAAATATTAGTGTCATATTCTTAATAAGAATTTCGTAATATATGTAAGAAGCAAGAAATATTTTAATGTATATTTGATAATTGTATGTGGCAATTGTGGTAGCGGTCTACGAACCTCTACGCGACGCTACGGACTACGAAGCTACGCGACTTGAATATTTTATTGATTGCAACGGTTCTAGATATTTTTTGTGTTTTCTTTTAATAAAAAAATCCATTACTCTTGAAACATTAACAGTGGACTAAATTTGAAATAAATATTTTATACATATCTATACATATAAATAAAAATGAAGTGTTTGTTTGTAATTCCAAATTAACAGCTTTTCATTAAAGGCATATGAAAGTATATACGTCACTTATATAGAAAATCTTTTTTTTTGTCTGTCTGTGTGTTTGGTCTAATCTCCTTAACAGTTTGACATGACTTTACTGGCGGATAGCTGATATTATAAGAAGTAACTTAGGCTATTTTTATTTTAAAAACATATTCCACGCGAAGTCGTGCGCACAGCTAGTATACAATAAATATTATACATAATATTATCAGTAATCATAATCTCAATCCATAACTTCAATGTAGATATATCCATCATATATATACATACATGCATACATACACACACACATACATACATATACACACACACATACACACACACACACACACACACACACACACACACACACACACACACACACACACACACACACACACATACATACATACATCTCAATGGGAACTTGCTTCACTACCATGTATATTATAATCAACATCTTCGGATACCTTTTCTCTTTTACCCTCCACTTTTATACTTGACATCTAGTTACCATTACTTTTATTCTCCTCTTCTCTATAACCAATGTTACATTGACACACATATATACATACATACATACGTACATACATCAGAGGTATTATTCATGTTAAAGAAGAAAAAAATGTATGGCTTACACGACTTTATCTTTTAAGTAAAGTAAAGGAATCAAACATTAATTGATAAAAAAAACATCAATACGTTTGATAGGATATTGAATTCAACACTCCTGTGTTTGAAAACAAATAAACGGGACTCCGTAACCCAATACCGGATCGAATCTCAGGAATATCGATCCAATATCCTGTCTCATATCCACAATAATCCCATGTTTTGACAATTTAAACAAAGGGAAGGGATAAGACTATATATATAAATAAAATTAAAGTCTGTTTGTAATTCTATATTAAAAGCCTTTCACTTCATTCATGTGATACTTATATAAAAACATTTTTTTTTCTATCTGTCTGTTTGGTCCGATCAATCTCTGATGGCTGGACCGATTTTAACAGGACTTTTACTGGCAAATAGATGATATTATAATGAGTAACTTAGGCTACTTTTAATTTAAAAAACATTCTTCAATAAAGTCGTGGTTCACACTATTAATTTGGATGTGAACTTAGGTTGCTATGGTAACCTTTGTCATATTATTCGTTGTTATCGTAACCGTTGCTATAGTAACTTTTACTCTCGTGTTAAGTTTATAGCTCCTGCAGGTTTAAAACTTGGCGAAATGCAAAAAGTTGAAATCCGTTGGGATAGGAATTCCGTAAAATCCGTTCTTAGTGGACGTCTACGTCACAAAAGAAGTAACTATATAAAATATTAAGTTAATCGGACAGATAGTTTCGGAGATTTCGTGATGAGTCATTGAGTGGTAAATCGCTTAAATATATATATATATATATATATATATATATATATATAGATAATACATCGACAATGAATGTAAAGTTGTCAATAAAACGTCGATAAAACAAAAACACATATAATAATAGGCTTTAAATATAAAATAAATTATATAATTTGATATTAACTTAACAAAAGACCGCTGTCTTCTGCTGTCAATTAAATACAAATTGTCAGCGCAGGTAATTCGGACAATGGATAATGGTTAAGCACCATTATGTATCTTATCTCTATATAATAAAGGCTATATTTGCATGTATAATATATGATTAGGTTTTCATTGTGGTTGCTGCAGCTGTGATATTGTTAAAGATACCTAAATATGATTCCATTTGGAGGTATAGTTAAAGGACTACTGGACAATATAGTAATTTAATCTAAATTAATTATTATTATCATTAAAAATTATTAAAATCATTTGTATAAAAATTAATTCATTAAATAATAAACAATTTATAAGAGCATAATAGGAGTAATCAGTTATAATAGGGATAGTGTATTCGGGATATATAATTAATATAAATTAATATTAGAAAACAAATTTAGAAATTAAAAAAAAAGAATAGTTCCATAATATCACGAATTTGAATCGAATACGTATAAAAACAATAATAGTTCGTCTGTCAATACACGTCAAGGTATGCTGAGTCATCTTGTATCAATAGAATTTTTTGTTTCACCCCGGACAAAGACGGGTCGGTTGATAGATTTATAATAGGCGAAATTTAATTTCATACAAACGAAACTGTATCTTTTGTAAAATAATAGATATCTTTTATTTCTTTTTATTACATGTTTTCTTATATTTACGTAATTATTTCTTATGGACTTTGGTTACTATTGCCAAGCTAATTTAAACCTTATTATAACAGCATAAGTTCTTATAATTATATTTTTACGTAATTATATTCGGACTTTTGTTAAATTTTGTCAAGCTAATTTGAACCTTATTGCAAAGTTGTAAGGTTATTTACAATCCATGTTAATGTCAATGGACATTCGGACAAAGACAGAAAGAATAGTATGTCAATACATTGTTAAACATCGTGTGAATTCGGTTTTTGAGTCGTGTTACGTATTTTTGAGCAAAAAACTTAAATTTGTCAATTTTCTTTTGATATCGGTCATTGTACGAAATAAAAAGGAATAAAAAGAAAAAGTTCTTAGTAGAGGCGATTTTGACACAAAAATGTTTTATTTTTTTGGTGTGATATTTGATAATAATGTGTAAAAATAAAATAGTCCAGAAGATATGAATTTAACGACTTCCATTTTATCGAGAAATCAGTTCAATCTGCGACTCATTCAATAAAAAACGTACAATTCTATTATTTGATTAACCTTGCGTATTGCGACGCCATTTGCAATCGCAATTACAATCAACCACCCTTCAGGAATAGAAATGCTGTCGACAACTTTAGCCCTTATCACTAGTGTATAAAGTTCAAATTAGTATACAATAACCGCAATCAACATATGAAAGAAACTGCGGCCAGAGCCCGGGGCTGAAGTGAAAACATGCGATGAATTGAACCGAGCATAATTTTGAGTTTCTTTTCTGAAAAGCCGCGCTGTGATTGGTCCAGGCGGCCCGAGATGAAGCTTTCTGATTGGTGAATGCGGTGGATGGAAAAAAATGTGGCTTTGTGCGGACTCGGGCGATTTATTCCCGACTATTAGTTATGGTTGGATGAGCGAGCCGCTGACTAGTGATGTGCAACTACGGTAACCTGTACATCGAATAACGATAAATTTATTTGTTATAAATTTTATTTGTTATAAATATTTTTGTTAATAATATACACCTATTATGTATATATTTTTGCTGTTTATTTAAATTTGGACATAAAATGTTTATATTTTTAAAATGTTTTTTTTTTATCTTTTTACAAAATTTTTATTATGTTTCACTGTTGATGTTGAAAAATATTAATAGAAAATAAGTCTTGATTATTTTATATTATATTATATATTTTATAACAATAAAACTTAAAGTAAATTATAATTTCAAGTTTTATAAATAATATCGATAATTTTTTATTACTCACATCCCGCGACATGTTTACTAGTCTCGAGGTGTATAATGGGACCAGTGGCAGTTGGCAGTTACATCTCAATCATCCCACCTTTTACTTACCGCTAGAGCGAGAGAGGACATTTTTAGCCGCTGCCAGAGCGGGATAGAAGATACGCATTCTCTCGTACTGCTTTCAAATGCACGCATTAAATTCGCGCAAGTAGAATTTGAAACTTATTTAGTTGAAATAGAGTCGAAATTGGAATGACATTTCTCGGTACGTTTAGCTTGCGCAATATTTAGCATGTATGTTTTCTTTAGATATGAATGCAAATAGTAATGGCGTATTTTTATTTGGAATGTTTACATAGAGGGTCTTTGCTGGGGCGAAATATGAACGGGTAAATACGTCCGCCATTTTGTGTCGTACCGTCAGCAAAAGAGATTATAGTTTTGTGAGAGTTGGGGTTGTTAAGTGAGAGCCACTGGGCTAAGGGTTGTCCTCCGAGACTTTAATGTTGGAACTGCTTTGAGGTTTCATAATTTCTTTGAGGGCCCTTTGTTCAAAAGTTACACTTAGAGTAAGTTTCAGTCTCAACTCGATGGGGGGTAACATATTTTAAATTGAATTTTTATTAATATTTTATCAACTACGTTAAAACAAAATTTCTAATGTGTTATGTTTTCTGTTTAGTGTATTAATGTATTGTTCAACCATTTTGAGTATGTAGTAAAAATATTTAAGATCTATTTTGAAAAAGAATCACTCTTATTAATCTTATAAGTTCAACGGACAAACATCTCATATATATATGAGAAGATACATTTTTAATGTTTTATAATTATAGTAGGGGAGCCCGGGGATGGTTGACCAATTTTCAGTTTAAAAGTTAATATTTTTATGGCTTTAATGATTATTTTTGTGAAAAGCAATTCCATTGATAGTGACACTATTCAGCTCTAGAAAGAAATTACAATAAGCTCGATACCTATTAAAATATAGTATATAGGCTCGATTTTATAGAACGGGAAAAACGAGTCAACCTACCCCGTGCCTGGGGCAGGTTGACTTGTCACTAGGGGTAAGTTGACCTAAGAAGTAATGAGTACCAAGACTACGAAGGAACAAGATTTAAATACTAAAGTAAATGCAATCATCATTTTTAAGAACATCTTCAACAACATTAAACATCGTTTAGAACCTATCGGTCCACCTCCAGTCTAAAATAGTCTTTGATAGTCCTTTAGTCTAAAATAGTCAAAATAGTATTTATACTGAACACGTGGGAAAACGAAGAACGGAAGGACCATATTGCCGAGGCCGAGATAGCAACTGCGACTCTCACCAGCGAAACCTCGGTCAGCAGACGTCATTTTTACCAATTTTTTTATGCCAAGATGAGCTATTACTCTATCAGGAATGTGAACCGTTGTCAGTTCTGTTTCATCTACATTCCAAATATACCCAGGGCTTACATTTAAACGTAGGTAAACGGTTCTTAGGTAATCAAAGAACAACTGCACGTTGTTTTTGTTGAAAGAAGTGGCTCGAAATAGTAGCTTGAGGAGATCGAATCGAGAATACGATGACGTTTAAGCAAACTCCCTACCCAATCTTCATCAGCAATCTGTTTTTTTATCCCATGATTCAGGAATAGATTTCCATTTTTTTTTTTGCATGTTCATATGCAAATTTTCGGGACTCATAAGGCGTTAATCCATAATAAACATCATCAGCTCCCTTATGGGCAATTTTCTAATGCAAGCTCTTCCTCGTCACTGAATATTTGTCTGTTTTTTATGTAGCCAACGCTTTCCAAGGTCAATTGAGATCTAGACAGTCCGGGATTGCATTCTTTTTTTTTATATTTACTACATGGCGATATTTTATATGGTATAGGAAATTCTTTTGCTGGAATTGATACTTCGGCGAAAATAACTTGTAGACATACTCTCCCCAGTATGTCTTTACGTCAATTTGACTTTCGTTTATTGATTCGCATCGTTCTAAACTGGAAATGTTAGGTTAAGAACAATAATTTTTATACCAATTTATATCTAGTATATCCAAAATTGTATGGGGCAGGTTGACTAGATAGTCAACCAACCCCTTTATAAATGAGTCAACCAGCCCCAAACGACCTAGTAATTTTTAACTACGTGCCAAAACCTTAAAATGGTGTCGTAATTAAAAATAATAAGGAAGCATACAAAGTTCGGAAATCAAATATTCGTATTAAACAGTTTGACAAGCAATCAAAACAAAATGAAAAGAGTTATAACAAATAGAATTAAGGCAAAAATAGTTACTTAAGTGTCTTGTTTTTGAACAATAGCCTCTAGCTGATAAACGGTTTGGGTCTGCTCCGCGGTTTTTCTGATGATTGTGCGCAGGGGAATAATGGATACGCTCACCTAGTCGATCTTTGCAAAAAGTTTGCCTAAATCGCGTTTTTGACAATTAGTCTACCTGCCCCTATAGTCAACCAGCCCCGGTCTCCCCTATGGAATGTCTGTCTGTATGTCATAATTGCTTCATCTATGTACTCGAATATATACATATATATTACCTTTTGAACTGTCAACAATTAATAACATTTACAATACACTAAATTATTTTAACAAAGGTTCAATTCCCGTAGCTGTAGCACCTTTGTCTAGTAGTCAAGTGACTACCGCTACTCTGACCTAGCTGATCAAGACTGAGGTGAACTAACATTTAAAAAAAAACAAAATAAAAGCGAGTATAATGTGACTTTTATATTAAAATAATGATAAATAGCTTATTCCCTCCCGCTTCGCTGGGCACACTATTTATTTGGATGTGAACTTAGGTTGCTATGGTAACCTTTGTCATATTATCCGTTGTCATCGTAACCGTTGCTATAGTAAACGTTGCTATAGTAACTGTTAACCCCGCGTTAAGCGTATAGCAGGTTTAAGACTTGGCGAAATGCAAAAAGTTAAAATCCGTTAGGATACAAATTTCGTAAAGTCCGTTCTTAGTGGACGTCTACATCACAAAAGATGTAACTATGTAAAATTTTAAGTTAATCTGACTGATAGTTTCGCAGATTTCATGATGAGTCACTTATATATACATATATATATATATATATATATATATAATTTATTTTACAAGGAATGGATTTATTACATTTAAATTAAATATTACAATATATAAGAAATCAGAATTGGCGTTCTATTCTAATCTAATCTAATCTAATAGATATTAAAAGAAGTTTTGTTATATTTCAAGTCATTTTAAATACTATTATAACATACAGTTATTAATTATTCTTGTATTTATTGCAATTTATATAAATAGTTTAAATTGAATATTACTTTTATTTATTTCAAATAATCAATCAATAAAATAAATCTTAATTACAAGTATTTTGTTAATATCCTAAATATTATGTGAATTAAATTTACTAAACAAATGATTTTCTTTTGTAAATTTTTGTTCTTAATTTATAATAGACAAATGTATATTATTTAGCTTATTAAAATATAAATATTTTAATAAGCTAAATATAAGCTTATAATATTGGTCGTTCTTCATTAAGAGGTTAAATTAAAAGAATATAACAACATAATGATTTCAAGCTATTCACACCACACTAAAGATGTATAAAGCTAAAAGAGCTTAAAAAGGTTGTTCTAATCGTTTCTATAACGTCTTTAAATAAGGGTCAATGGCCGACAAACCAAACATACACAAAGACAAGATATCATTATCCATCCATCCATATATTAATACTATATCAAAAGCAGTTTGTTTGTCTTCACTAACAAAAGTAATTTCTGTAAGTTATACATACTTTTCTCGCGTATTTGTCCCACAAATAAAGTATCTTTATTCCTTTAAATATATTTTTTGGTTTCATACGACCTTTAAACCTCTACTTAATTGTTAAGGTACCTTGTTTATATCACAAAGGAAATAAACTTTTAGAGTTCCAAACTAACAACCTCATATAACTATAGTTACAGATATGTTAATAGTTCTTGGAAAGATCAAAGTAAAGTTTTATTTATTTGTAATCAAATAAATAAATAAATAAATATAAGATATAATTTTTTATTAGTCCTAATTATTTACAAGCAAAATTAAACTATTTTTTGTTATTTTTGTATATTTTTATCATACTTCCTTCATTCTCACAAATATTTCACAGTACATATATTAAAATTGACGTTTCCTTTATGTTTCATCTGATTTAAATTTCATATTTATCTTATTATTTATGTATTTTTTTAATATCTTTTTACTTAGAAGCGTAAAACAAAAAAGTTTGTATTTTACAGATTTAAAAATAACCAATAACTTTTTTTATTTAAAAAAATTTTTGAAAAATAATGTTTATTTCTTAATTAATTACATACTTTTTATAATTATTACCGTTCTTAAGGTATTATTTACTTAAAATGTAACTTAATTTTATCAAGAGAATAAAAAAATACAAGCAACAAACCTATATCATAACAATTATTATCCTAAGTTATCAGGTTAGGGAAGGTTTTAAATTAAATTAAAGCCTTAAATAGAAATGCGACCATTAAAATAAAGTTATCAAAAGTTGTGACGCTTGAGGCGGTGACGTGGTCGATTATTAAGAAATCATTACATGGACGGATAACGAGACAGCATTTACAATACAAATACCGCCAATCATATATACAGGGTGATTATATTTAATTTAATTTAATTAAAAAAAAATAATAGTTTGAAGTTAACACTAAACCAACCGACAATTCTTGTACACCTGTTCCTACCGCACGCCGTCAAATTGATCGGTAATTAAAAGTTATTTTATTATATAACGCAGGTAATAATGGAAATAATTAAAGTAAAGAGTGAAGACAATATTATATGCATATTCTAAGAATTGTAATGTAGTTTGATAACGATATTATAACGTTTAAAAATGTGTAAGTTTAACAAAAGTTTAAGAACGGTCAATTTGACCGGTAGTTGGTAGGTTTAGTGTAAATATTATCGAAAATATATAAAAGGTATGTCTGTCAATGCTTTTAACATCAAAATGGTATTAAGGTGGGGTTTAAAATTATTTGTCTTAGAGATATTGGTAAATTATTTTCATTTAGAGGGAGGAGTATGAGGGAGGAGTATGGAGTATGAGGGTGTATACTCAGGAGTATCACTATTTATATGCAAGTGAGTATAGTGTTTGTTGTATTTTTTTTATAATCAGTTTTTTTAATTATATATGAACATCACTATCGTGGAACATATCTTTAATATAGATAAATAATTTGTCTTATTTATTGTAAAGAAAGTGTATTTTTTTGTTTGTGAAATAATATTTTTTTTGTGATTAGGTACACAATTATCAAGGTTATTGAAAATAATATCATAAAATTTTATGTTGTTTATTTTTGATTTAAAAACACAGCTACAATTACATTTTGCTTGTAAAATCAAAATATTTTACAGAGTTGAAAATTTTTAAGTTCATCTTAAATTCAAGGAGCACCCTGTATGCGGGCTGATGCGGGACTGGATTATCGGCAATATATTACGATATAGAATAATTCGAGGGCGCGGTGAGGGTGCGGGGTGGGGGGTCCGGGGTGCGGGGGGTGCAGGGTGTAGGGCGCGGTCGAAAGTCACGATCTCACGTAGCCGGTACGCGCCCGAAGCGCTGCGGGCCCCTGCGTGCCCAGTATTGACGCTCAGAATAATAATTATTAGGCTTTGGCACAAAAAAGAAAAAAAAATATTCATGATAACCTGACATACATAATGAGACCATAATTAGAAGAACCCTTAATCTAGATTTAGTCTGCTAAAGAATTTAATATTTAACACTAAACCTACCAAGTACCGGTCAAATTGACCGTTCTTAAACTTTTGTAAAACTTACACATTTTTAATCGTCATAATATCGTTATCAAACTACATTACAATTCTTAGAATATGCATATAATATTTTCTACACTCTTTACTTTTACTTATTTCCATTATTACCTGCGTTATATAATAAAATAACTTTTAATTACCGGTCAATTTGACGGCGTGCGGTAGGAACAGGTATACAAGAATTAAGAAAATAAAGAACTAAAAACTTAAGAAGATTTTATATAATAAGTAATAAAAACTACAGAACCATTTAATTGATATTAATTGCCAGCCCTGAGTCGAATTAGTCAGTCCATGGGTTTCAAGTTATAACGAGTTTGGACAACTTGCTAATGAGTGGAGCTGTCGCGATCATCCCCTGTATTGGCTTGTCACAATCTATCAATACTAGACGCAGCATTCGGATATTCCTCTCACTTAAAACATTTTTAAAGCACAAATATACATATATGTCTGTTTGTAAATCCAAATTAATTTTCACTAAATGCATATGACAGTATTTACTATATATAAAAATAAAACTTTCTCTCAATCTGTCTGTTACTTCTCATCTGAAACAGCTGGACCAATTTTAATGAGACTTTCATTGACGGATAGGTTATGTTATAAGGAGTAAGGTTATGTTATATTAAAAAACATATTCCGCGCGAACAAAGTCGTAGGCACAGCTATAATTATAAATATTTGATTAAAATTTAACACTAAACCTACCGACAATTCTTATGTACCTGTTGCACGCGATCAAATTGACCGGTAATTAACAGTTATTTTATTATATAACGCTGGCAATAATGGAAATAACTAAAAGTAAAGAGTGAAGAAAATATTATATGCATATTATAAGAATTGTCATGTAGTTTGATAACGATATTATAACGTTTAAAAATGTGTAAGTTTTACAAAAGTTTAAGAACGGTCAATTTGACCGGTACTTGGTAGGTTTAGTGTTAATTGAAATAGAGAATCAAATATATTTTCTTTAGGACACTATCAAGGTGGATAATATTCCAAATATATTTATTCAAGTAGGCATTTACACGCACTTTTGTATAAATTACATTAAAAGGTCAGTGTAGTCAGTGAGTAAGCTACTCCTAATGCTGAGAAGAGCTGTCAGAAACTCAAAAATTGCTCTTTTTAAAAGAAATTCAACTTATATGTACATTATAATATCAACGTTGCAAATGAGTTAAGTTTCACACATTTCGATCAACTAAAAACTCTTTAACGTTATAACAAGATTTATTTAAGACTAAACTTACCAAGTACCGGTCAAATTGACCGTTCTTAAACTTTTGTAAAACTTACACATTCTCAAACGTTATAATATCGATATCAAACTGCATGACAATTCCTAGAATATGCATATAATATTTTCTTCACTCTTTACTCTTTATTATTTCCATTATTACCTGTGTTATATAATAAAATAACTTTAAATTACCGGTCAATTTGACCGCGTGCGGTAAGAACAGGTATACAAGAATTGTCGGTAGGTTCAGTGTTAATAATCCACTTTCGACTTTAGATTTAAAACTAAGAAATAAATTAAGTTGAGGAATTTAATCATTTTCAAAACTATGACGTTCGTTCAATCTAAAAAAAAAAGCAACGAGTATGACGTCCGGTCAGTCTAAAAAAATATTTAAGTATGTAAACATTCAAAGTAGCTATAAGTAGTAGTAGTAGTAGCTAAAAGTAGTAGTATCTTGTAAAATTATACACCATTAATGTTTCAAAAGTTCACAAATTTATTTATAATTTAAAAATTTAAATCTCTTTATAAAAGTAACAACACAAAGAAATTCGCACTATGTAATGAGTTCATGAATAATGACAACAAAAACTATTGGGGTGCATAATATATACATTGTTAGGTAAATTTTACGAATATATTCATAACTAGGAAATTTACTATTTATATTTATTTTCGGTAGAGTTCTTTTGATAGCAGAAAGAGAAATATCGTGTGTCTCTCATCCTCATCAGATTACTTCTTTATTTTTATATGTCTAGATAATTAAAAATCTATAACAAAATATTCCTTGGATAACAGAGAGAGAAAGAAATATCCTGTGTCTCTTATCCTCATCAGATTACTTCTTTATTTTCATATATTGTGTATATAATTAAAACTTATAACAAAATCCCTTGGATAGCAGAGAGAGAAAAAGATATTGTGTGTCTCTTATCCTCATCAGATTCTTTCTTCAATTTCATATATTGTCTATATAATTAAAACTTATAACAAAATCCCTTGGATAGCAGAGAGAGAAAGAAATATCCTGCGTCTCTTATCCTCATCAGATTACTTCTTTATTTTCATATATTGTGTATATAATTAAAACTTATAACAAAATCCCTTGGATAGCAGAGAGAGAAAAAGATATTGTGTGTCTCTTATCCTCATCAGATTCTTTCTTCAATTTCATATATTGTCTATATAATTAAAACTTATAACAAAATCCCTTGGATAGCAGAGAGAGAAAGAAATATCCTGCGTCTCTTATCCTCATCAGATTACTTCTTCATTTTCATTAATTTTATAACAAAAAATGTATTTGGCTTAAGCCTGATTAGGATTACACCTTATTAATAATTTCTCTTATTACTGTTTTTATCAGATTTACTGGAAGATCCTATTTTCTATCATAAAACCTTTAGTTTTGTACATTTCATATTAAATTAATAAATAATATATTTATATGTATAAGTCAGATGATTTTTTTTGAGACTGATAAAAACGAAGGGACAAAAGATTTTTTGAAGCTGACGTCATAGCTACGTAGGAAAGAATTAACTTCATCGAGTTAATTAATTTCTTAGTTTTAATCTAAAATCAAAAGTGTAGTAGTAAATAAATCTTATTATAACATTCAAGAGATTTTAGTTGATTGAAATGTGTGGAAATTTGTTAACTCTTTTGCAGGGTTTATATTATAACGTATACATCTTACTTTGTTAATTTTCATTTAAAAAGTGCAATCGTTGAGTTTCTGGCAGGTCTTCTCATCAGATCAGCATTCCGAGCCGGTGGTAGCTTATTTACGGACTGACTACACTAATCTTTTAATGTAAAAATTGACATTTCACAAGTGCGTATAAATGGCTACTTGAATAAAGATATTTTGAATTTGAAATAAATTTATAATAATTACTTATTTAAACAAAAATAGACACCTATTACACATTTGTTTACGCAGCTAAAAAACAGCGGACTAAATAAGTTCTTTGAAGTACATAACCTGTAAAATATTCGATAAAAAATAACTCACAAACTGGAGTAAAAAAGTATCACATCAAATTCAATCACACTAAAATTGAATCATTTCTAGCACAGCATTTAAATGTAAATTCGTATATGAAATTAAAAGTATCCAAAAGTGGGTTGATGATTAGGATACAAGGTAAACCTATTCAGAGATATTAAAAGAGTGTTGAGATGCCTTGCTTAGAGTGCTGTAATTACTTAAAAATTTTAATTATATTGAATGTAATAGTAAAAAATGGTTAGATTTTTTAATAAAAAGTAATTACTTAAAACCTACTAGAGTAGGTTTACTTATGTGTGTATGTATGTATAATAAACACATTAATTTTGGGAAATAACATAAACACATTAAGAGAAAGAAATTAAATTTTTGACAGTTACATAAAATGGCAGCGAAATCTGATATAATTATTGTTTACAATGCGACGGCTTTCAACTTACAAGATACAGAGGTTATTTATTCGGTTACTTATAATATTTTTATTTAAATATAGCTAATGGAAAGATAAAATTGGAAATATATGTAAAAATATAATAAGTGCTCTGAAGTGAAGAGTTCTGAATAAAATAAATATATGAAAACTTAAAGATAATGTAATTTATAGTAAGTTTAATATACATATTGTATACAAAAGTGAAAGTCGCTTTTAAGACGACAAATGAATAGCAATAGAATTCTTAATAACTGTATTGAACAAAATAATAAGTAATTACAACAGAAAGTACACACATTACTTCTGATTATAAAAAAAATATGCTTAAAAATCGTTCATACTTTTTTTAAATAAATATATTTATTTATTTAAAAAATCGTAATAATATTTCGAAAAAATATTACAAAACAGTCCTAAAAAACTAACCCCATCGCGTTTTGTTTCCTTTTAAACAATAAAATCAATAATAACCGTTCAATATTCAAACATTGTTTGTCCGCTCTGATTGGTTGGTGGCTAATCGTGAATGTCTCTGATTGGCCGACGGCGACCCCCGCTAATTATTGGTTTAAATAAAACAATCAACATACCAACTAATATGGCCGCCATGCGTTTGTTTTAAATGTATTGTTCGTTTTAATTGCCAGTCAGTTGTAATGGCGGCGCCTTGATTGATGGACGCTGGATTATTATAAGTTGTGTTATATTTTTTATTCAACGATTATAAAGGATACAAGAACAAGAAAAGAAGATACACGTAAGTTTTAAAATATTTTTCATTATGTAAAACAATAATTAGTAAAATTATTGTTATTCTTATAAAGACACGTTCATCTATTAACGTAATTAAATAACCCAAATTAATATTTATATTCTTGTTAATTAATTTATATACATATATGTATGTATAATTTATATATACATATATACATTTATTAAAAACCTGTCTATTTTCATTCATTTAAAAGTAATTGTTAATTGTAATTAAATAATAATGTAATGGTTATGAATTTATAAATTTACTACTTTAAAACCTATAAAAGTATACGGTACTTACATAAAAAAATATCTGTCTGTTTGTTTGTTTGTACTAAATAATCTCTGAAACGGCACGACCGATTTTAACAGAACTTTCACTGATTTATAATGTTATAATGGGCAAGACTACTTTCGAAATATTCCACGAACGAAGTCGCAGGCACAGCTAGTAGTATAATAGTGTTACAAAAACAGAAAAGACACTCTCAAAGGGCCCTACATCTTACACATCTTGTCTCCACTCTGTAAATATGTGATTAATTCCTAGAGTCTGATTGTGGCGTGCCATTACTCTACTATACATTATCCTACTTCAATCTCTACTAGCCTCTACAGTCATGTTGCGAACAGCTTTGTAATATGATTCATTTAAAAAGTGTTGAATATTTTTATCTAATGTAATGTATTCTATACATATATGGTATATATATATATATATGTTATTTCTAAATGTCAGATAAAACATATTATAGAAATTATATCAAGATATATTGTTATATGAAACTCTGAGAAATTATTAATCATAAAAGAAATAAATACAATAACATTATATAAACACTAGCTGCGACCACGACTTTCTTCGCAGCATATGTGAAAATAAAAATAATCTAAGTCACTCCTTCATCAACATCAGCTAGAAGCCAGTGAGAGTCCAGTTAAAATCGGCCCAGTCCTTTCAAAGATAAGCCTTCCCAAACAGATAGATAGACAGAAAAGAAAACATTTTTATATAAGTACTGTTCATACATTTAGTCCATGCTATTAAATTGAAATAACAAACAGACACATCAATTTTATTTATATGTATATATGATGTAATGTAATAAAATATGTCTATGCAAAAAAAATATCAATATTTCGCAATAGTTGTCGAGATCCCAGGAGATGCCGGCGGGTACATCCCTCTTAATACAGCCTCCAATGTACTTAACACAGGCTCTATGTCATTGTGTGTGTGTGCGTGTGTGTGTGTGTGTGCGTGTGTGTGTGTACGTGTGACTGCTCTTTATCTATTTCCTTGTCACAACACGGGTTTAAACGTGACTATTTGGTATTCAAGATGACTTATTCTTAATATACGCTATATATTATAGATTTAAATGCGATAAATAAAACACAGGTTTATTCTAAATATTCTCATACCTTTTTCAATTCATTCCAAGTGACAGCAAACAATGCTAAGCCTTGTAAAGTGGTACTAAACCTCCTACCTTTTTAAAACTCCTACACCACGTAATAGTAGTTAACTCTTTGTTTGTCTTTTTATCTTCTATTTCTAACTTATCTAAGTTGAGAACACTTTATTGATGGTTTTTATACATCACTATTGCATTAATACTACCTATATGATAAAAATACTACCTTTAAGTATGAGTTTGAATTATCTACTTAGTTACTGATATAAAGTAAACTATCCAAATAAAATGGACGAATCTGGACATTATAAACGAATTTATTTGAATTTTAAATTAAAGAAATAAAATTTATCTTCTGATCAATAACAAAAACTTCTTTTAGTTGTTATTTCAAATAACATTTTTAATGTAATAACATATATAATACATAATATGTATTTAAATGATTTATTATATATGACAATGTTGTTTTTAATGTAATCTTAGTTATTATTACATAGTATTTTTCAAGAGAAGTTATAAAGCTTTAGAAATATATCGCGTCTGAACCGACGGTGTCTGATAGACAATAGTTATTATACATATAATAGGTTCAATCCTGCAGTATAGTTGTTTTAAACACTGTTTTGTAATAAATATATGAATAGATAAACGAATAAACGAACTTCCGAGTATTTTGGGTTGAAAAGTATAACAATAAGGTAAATAAGGAAATAAGGTTGTGTATTTATTAAAAAGAACCTTAATATAAACATATTACCACATAAATTATATAAATCAATGGATTATGAATAAATACAAATAGTATCAAATAGCATATCATTAATTGAAAACACAAACATACGAGTAAATCAATAGGACATCATTATTATCAAGCACACATAATTACGGACATCAAAGTGCAGGTGAGGCGGATAGAGGCGAGGTCGACCTCGAAGCAACACGAGGTCCGAGGCAAAGCTCGAGGTGCGAGGCAGACCAGCCAAGGCCACGCCCCCAACTTACGCTTTTTTAATCAACTCCAGTCATTAGTGGGACCTACCTAAGTCTAGCTGTTATGCAGCCATAGTCTCGTCTCAATGTAGTTTTTAAATTAGCGGTAGGTTTCATTTATAGGTACTTATAGATTCTATTAAGACGATATTTTATTAAAACGAAAGGTTAAAAAGTCCGATGTTGATATTTTTAATAATAACTTCATATTTCATAACTATATTGTTTTGCATCTGTAATTAACCTATTCTTAACAGTTAAATTTAATATTATAATTAATTATAAATTTACTTATATATATTTATTAGTTAGATACTTTAGGAAACAGAAAATAAAAGTGAATTTTACGATAACATAAAGTCTGTAAGTTTTAATACTTTATAATATATTTCATTAAATATATATTAAATAATAATAATATTACAATTAAAAAATATATTTTTAATTTAACAAAGGAAGAAATAAATGACTACTGGATATACAAAATATACTTTTTTACAGACTCATAAGAGAAAAAATAAAATAACAAATACAATGAAAATGATGTATTAGGAATTTAATAATTAATTTGTTTTAAAAATACATCCAGTTATCTTAAAAGATTTGTTTATATTTTTTTATGTTATATATTCATTTTATTATACGTATAAATGTAATGTAGCAAAACGAATTATACAAGAGCGTCGGATTTGAAACAGATTTTAAGTCATGAATTGTATCCGTATAAAACGAAATAATCCTAAAATATTATATTTTATATAATTAATAGACATATTAAATTTAGTTTTACCTGAAAAGTAACTAAAACGAACATGCTAAAGATAAAGGAATAAATTAAAAAATATCTTGTCTATTTATTCTTCAAGCTGAAAGTGTATATAGTATATATAAATTTATATTATATAGGTACATAATAAATTTTAGAATCTTAGTAGGTGTTCTACGTTTCATTAGTATTCCTATTATTATAAACATAAAAAATATAAAAAATAAGTCGCAAAGAATCCACAAGAATGCAGGTCCGTCCGCAGCCTCGCAATTATGCACCCTTTGAGGGTGTGGTGTGGGGGAGGGGTGAGGGGGGTTGGGAGGGGTTGCAGGTGGTAGTTTTATTACTTTGTTTGTATTTAGATATGACGATTAGATACAAGTTAACACGCTGATAAGAGCACACATTATGTTCTCTGTCGTGTTTTTATTTAACGTTGTTAGGTTGTAAAACAATTTAAAATATAATTGTGTTAGACAGATGTTAAGTGTTTGTATTTTTCCTCTTGCAATTTACATACAGACAATATATATATATATATATATATAAAATAGGATAAAAGTAAAAGATTTATAAGCAATAAAAAGTAAATAAAATACAATATTACTTACAAATAAGTAAAAGATATATCGGTGACGTAGGTAATAGCCGTAAGAGGATTACGGGTCGGTCAGTAATTTGATTGATCCGAGTAATAAATAACGTTCAAATAGATTAATGTATCGGAATATCCAGAACACTGATATCCCGAAGGACTTAAGTAAATTACACATTTGGCTGGATTTATCTTTTGTACTTTACATTTGCGATTTAGTTTTAATGTTCAATCTTCTTAAACGGTTTCAGTATTTATTATTACGTCTTTAATTATGTAAGTAGATTTTAACAAAAAATATATTTTACATTAGAATTTTACCTATTATTACCAGACAGACTTACCTCTTTTTTATATACATGCAAATATTATTAAACCTTGTGCATAATATTATCATAAATAAAATAATTTCATGTCATCAGTCAGCAAATTATATAAAAATTGATATTAATATTGTATTATTAAATAGTTATTTCTAAGACGTGGACAGATGTTTATAATATAACAATGGCGTGTCGACTCATCCGTCTGTCACTGATAACAATAACGATATTGTATATAACAGTTTGTTATAGATCGTATCTCAATCACGCCTTGTTAGTTATAGTAATTAATTTGTCAAGATATAAAAAAGTTCTTTATTTTATTATATTTTATTAAATTATTATTAATTAGTAAGTTATCAGGCTTTAAAGTGAAATATTTGTTGACTGAAATGTTGACAAAGAAAAATTAAGTATTCTTTCTTAATATTTTTGTTTGTTATTCCTTCTTTATCCTGAAGACTAGCCCTTTGTAGAACTCTAAACAATGACTGTCTAGATTATTTCCTTTGAGCACGTTTGATGTCAAAGCATCAAATGTAAGTTCATACTTGATGGTGATATCTTTTTATTATAAAGAATTTTCCTTTGTTTCAAAAGTAAATATACAGGTGTTATAAGATTTAAGATTTGCTCCTGTTTTGTGTTTTTGTGTGTGTAACGGAGACATGGTGGGTCATAGATGATTAGCTTAGTATCATAGATGTCTAGTAGCTATCTATCCAGTAAGTAGAATTAGTTAGTAGAATTTTAATATTTGGAAGCTTAAAATTAAGATTGTCTTGTATTATAATTTTATTGTCTTTGATAAGTTAAAAAAAATTGATAAGATATAATAACTGTAATGACTTAAGTACAATGTTTTATAGCTAACTTAGAATTTACATGGAAGCTATATATTTATATACTTATTATATAACGTTAGTGAAGTTATCATTATTTATATGGACTTTTATTTACAACTTCTATAGTACACAACTACTTTGAAAGCAAATGAAACGAAATACACACACAGACATGTACTTATGTAAATATTATATATATTTATGTTTCTTATACAAGATACACATACACACATATATACACATTAAAAGAACTTATATTGAGGTTGGTTTGCATAAAATATATAACACAATATATAACAAAAATATTATGATTGCCAAATAATATAATATCATTAAGTTTTATTAAAATCAAATCTTTAATTCATTTGGTCATTGTAAAAGCAAGAGTGTAAAAAAGAAAGAGTGGGACAAAAAAAACACTGAATAAAACTAAAAAATACCGTTACTAAATAAAAAATTACAGTTATTGGATGATCGCCTTCTCTTGATACCTGCGACGGCTCCATCTCCACACATTATTATATTTGAAGTTTCATGTTTCTATTGTAGATTATTATATAATAAATTTTGATTAAAGTTTACTAAAACAAAATATGAATTAACATTATATGTTGAGGTTGTAATCGACATGTAATCATATGATAGAATTAGAAGGGACAAATAATGAAATGAGTTTATAAAATTGGTAGCTATATAAACAAAAAAAATTACTTACTATTAAAATTTTTTGGGTTATCACAAAAAAGTTCAACTGTTAAAGATCTTTTAAAAAAAAGTTTTTATTTTTTATTTCATATCTACTTTTTGTACATTAGATCTAAATATAGGTAAAAATAAAAAAATGTTATATATATATATATATATATATATATATATATATATATATATATATATACACATTTATATGAATAAAAATATATAAAATTTATTTTCGAATAAAACTCCTTATTTTTTTATAATTGATCAAATATTTTATAATTGATCAATTGACTAAGCTGATATTGAAAAAGCTCTTCTAAATTACATACAAGAGATATCATATTTAAATATAAATATATATATATTATATAACTTATATTTCATTTAATAAAACTACCTCATTTATTCAGATCCAAGTTATATTAATATATTTGTTAATATCGTTGTAGTACCTACACTACACTACAATAATCAAAATATAAAATTCTAAATATTTAATGACTATTTGAGTGAATTATTTTGTTTATACATATTATTTTTGTTATTAATTTTTGAATCCATTCACAAAATTATTAAAATACTTACCTTGTTTTATTAGTCTTTTATTGAGATCTGTATCTAGGACAGTCTCTTTTATTGAGATATGTATCTAGGACAGTTATTCCCAGATGTCCCTGATGACCAGGGTCTTGCCCGACGGCATGATGGAAGCACTTTCCAGACCATGGAAATAATGGAAAATATTGTATTAGCATCGATCACCCATCAGGTATATGACTTTAATCCCTGTTGCTTAACTACCATTATATGTTTAAAGTTAATATACATTAGTACTCTGTTATCTTGTATGTCCGTCTTTATTTTATACTAGGAAGTGTAGCTCACCAACTTACCGGCCTAAGTAAGTCTGTCTTAAAATTGTAATTTTAAATTAAAATAATTGCACAAATTTGTAAGAAACTAACTGTGTCAAATGATTAAAAAAAAATTAATCATGTTAGGTCAATTGGCTTTATCGTTGGTCCTAGAAGTCCCAGGTTTGATTCCTGACCGTAAAAGTATATAAATAATTTTAAGGTAGTTACCGACCTAGGTACGCTATTTAGGTGGCATATACTCTTCTAATAATAAAATCTATAAATTCTTTATAATCTATATGAAAAACATTAAATAGAATCAAATTAAATAGAGTATTAATCAATAAAGTTGAGAACCACGGATTTGACTGAGTAAGTTGTTCTAACTTTTCCCTCAGTGATCATTATGTATCGAGGAGTGCTCGTTACTTCAAAAATGTATGCACTCATTAATTACCAGACTGTCTGTGTGTCTGTTTCATTGATGTTATAGATATGCTGTTTGAGGCTTGACATAATATTGAATTGATTTTAATATTGTTTCAATTATAACAAGAAATATCATCAATAAAAGAAAATGTGTTTGTAATCATCTCGTATGAAGTGATATCATAATATTTTATAATAAATTCTAAAAATCCTAACACATTCAATGATAATTTACAAAACACTAAGCCTCCAACAACCTGCGAACAATCATGCGCCGGAGCACGCTGAAAGGACACGGACAAAGCGACTTCACATACGAGAGTACAATTACATGGCGGGTAGGTAATGATTGATAATGGGACATTATACACTCGTGTGAAATCATCAACGAAAATTAATACTCCCTCTAGCCATTGAGAATAACTAAATAAGGCGTAGGACACACCGGCTGGGAAATTACGCGCCTATCCACCTGCCGATAATACCGGACCGGCTTCTCCCCCCCCTCCCGCTTCTCGCAACCCCCCCGCTACCCACACCGGAGCTTTTCATTTCTACAATTAATCAAAATTAAATCAAACCACCACAATGCAAAGTATTTTAAAATGTAACACAATGAAATACAGTCGTCTTTTATACGGCTCTACATTGAGTAGGCGTGTCCCCCGCGAAGAAATCTGGCCAATAGAGTGCGGTAACAAAATATCCGTATTGGCTATTAGAAGGCCCCGCCCGCCCGCGCTGGGGGGTTACGGGTTCGGTTCCGGAAGGGCCTAAAGCGCGTGCACCCCGCGGGGGTTGCGACATTCTCGTATTGCGCTGCGGTCGTCTTCTCAGTTCGATAAGGGCGTGGGAGCTTACGGGAGGGTTGTGTATTACGATGTTTCGGTAGTAAGCCACCATAGCTGGTGTTCCGAGGGGGGTTTCGTTTTTACAAAGCGCCAGGCGGCGCCGCGGGCAGAAGCGCTCCGGACGCCGCGGTGAGCGCTCGTGTCGTGTCTAAAAATTTACGCGATCTCTCATTTTCGAGACTTTTTGCCAGTCTCGATAATTTATTTTTATTTTTGAATTAATGCTATAAATAATTATTTTTGATTACATAAAATAATAAAAGAAGACTCGCCAAATAAGTGTGATATCGAACTTAAGTGAGTTTAGAAGAAATTATTAAGTACAAAAAGCAAGACGAGATTGTGATAAATTAAACAATAATGAAGTGGAGCATCGACACAGCGATGAGAAGTTGTTAAGAGACACCAGCGGGCACTATGCAAGCTATGAGCGCAAACGCAAGCGCCCCGCGAGCGCCGCAGCGGTCGCCATTCGCGATACAAGAACTGCTCGGACTTTCTGACAATCGGGACTCCAGAGATAGATATTTCGAAAACCGGGATGGGGACAGGGTTCTGAACCTCTCGGAGAGCAGAGAGCCCAGGTCGGCGTATACACCCCAGTTCCCGCTACCGGCGTCCGTAGCCAGCCGAGTAGCTTACGCTGCAGCTTTCAACGCCCAGGCCGCTGTAGCAGCCGCCTTCCTACCTGGACCACCTCTCTTACACCCACCACCCGGTGAGTTCGTGGCTTACACTAGACTTATCTAAGGCTCGCGCTGTTTGTATCTTAATATTATTAAAGAATCACCGGTAATCGTGATAGTTCATAGCATTATCATTATTAATGAAGCCGTTATTTTATTTGGTCCACGCACATTTAAAACTAAATGAGTTCGCACATCACATTTGCGTATCTCGTTTTCAATACAACGGCTTTGAATGCTGTCGCCGGCGGCTGTTCGGCGTGTTTAATTAGCGTTTTTTCTTTATTATAATTAGCTCTTTGTACAATGCTGCTCCAGACAATGCTGCTTTGTACGTGCTGTCGGCAGCCGCGGGTCGGGTTTCGTAAGCACACCCGCCAGTCAGCACTCGACCTTAAACACGCGAATTCAGTTAGAACTTAGGTAGCACCAGAAAATCAAATATACTTTGCAACGGAGGAATTGTTAAACGTATTGTAACATTTTTATCCTCGTTTTCTGTTATTTAGATACTTATTTAAAGATTTATTTATATATTGTTGTATTCATCTGTCCGTTGGTGTACCGCTTATATAAATTGGATATATTTATACTGGTTATACTAACTGTAATAGGAGGCATACATAACTAAAACTATATAGACACTTTAATATATAAAGAAAAATAAATCTGCAAATATTTAAATAGGAAAGAACAAAGTCTACAGTAACCAAATTCCACTATGTAAGATAAGGTTAGAGACGACATAAAAAATGGAAAATGAATGTTGAGTTGACATCCGTTTAAAATCTTAGATGTTAGAGATGAAATAGAAAAGTTATTAGTAGGAATATTTAAATTATATTTAAGATTTAACAAGACATTATATAATTACTTTTTATTTGACTTCTATTAACTTCTATAACAAAGGAATAAGACATTTTAATTGATTTTACGCGACAAAGTATTTGATAGTTTTTTAATATGATAAACAATCTTTTAAGGAAAATATTTTAATGTTTTAGAATATTTTTATTATTTATTGATCTTATATTATTTCTAATACAATTTATTTCGTTGAAAAGATGTTTTGATATCGTATAGTATTTGATGTGCCGCTCCGTCGGCTTTATATTTACAACTTGTGTTGGTTGTGTGTTTGATATATTTAATATACAATAACTACAATAATAATTAGTATAATAATTACAACGATTTAATCGGTTGAAAATATTTTTGTAATAATCATAAATACAAGTTAATAACTTGTAGTTTCATTCAATTAACTATTTCACTTATATATATATATAAAAAATTTATTTACCTATGAAATAGCCAAAGATATCATTAATTTATTTTAAAAAATACTAATTATTCAAATGAGAGTCACAATAAAAGCTAGTGTTCCAAATTTTCAGAAACCTATACTTATATTACCATGTAAAAAGTATATTATTATGTATTATTAATTAAGTTATTAATTTTCTAACATATATATATGAACACTATAATTATAGTTATACAGATGATATAACAATTATTATTCTTGACTGGTTTTAAAAGTTTTTTAATTAACATCCAATAGGAGAGGTTAGTTTAAAAGTTATAAATAAAACTATTACTAAGTAATATTAATTTTCATTTATCTATTATTATCTATTATTATAAAACATCTAGTTTAAGCTTCAATTAAAGCTTTCTATAGAAGCTTTTTAGAGATGAACTGCTAAAAATCTAAACATTTCATTCCAAGCTGGTGTATATCAATATATAATAAATAGGAAAATAAATCTTATCTAATACTATTAAAGATGAGTACAAATACCTTTGCATTCAATATAATATTAGAACTTACTTACTAATATTATTAGTTACTTACTTAATTAATAATAGTTCTTTTTGCCTTGATCTTAATCTCTTGTAGCATTATATGCTTAGAAAAACAAATAAGTTTTTAATGTTTGTCTCTGAGTATATAATTGAGTTACTTACATTTCTTATTTAATACAATGATGTTAATTGAGAGAGAGAGAGAGAGAAATAAAATGATTAATTGATTTGAATTTTATTAATTTCTCTCTTTTTTATTGATTTCTAATGACTTGTCAAAGTATTTGTAATAAGTTTATAAAAATATTATTCAACTTTCTGTGTTTGGTTTTAAAGATATAGATTTTTTTGTTATTTCTTATTATTTTGTCTCATTTTAATAGTGTTTTGAATCGAACTTGTATTTCATTTTAACTTCTTGAAATTTCTTCTTGAATATTCTACTTCTTATAAATATATTTAAATACCCTTATTTAATGTGTTAAATGTTTGTTAAAAATGAAAATAATATCATTTTTTTAAAATATTTTTATTATAATTATGCAGATGACAGATATATTTATCCTTTTATGACTATTGGAAGAAGTTTCCTCCGAATTTATTTAACAAGTATAAGAATTATAAGTTAAACATACTATTGATAGAGGGACTAAGAAATAACAATAAAGAATTTCATATATATAATTATTGAGTTGTATTAAGTCATAGGTATTTTGAATACTCGATCTATGAGCTAAGGATTCTAGAACAAAACAACTAAAAAAACCAAAATCAAAGGTACAAAGACTAACTAACCAAAACGCGTGGATATCAGTTAACCCATTATCAAACAGACAAATCTTTAGGTCCTTTATACAGCCTCCATTGTGGAGTATAAAGGAGTGTTCTCAGAGGTGTGAGCACTCAATGTCTTGTCTTTCTTTTGAGGGCGAGTTTTTTTTTTCCTCCACTTTGTGAGGTGTCGCTGATTGTTTGACATGTGTTCGGTGACTAAGGCTGTATTATTATTAATTTGTCTAGCTCTTGTTTGTTTTTTTTTTATGTTTTAGATTCAATATTATTGTACAAACGAACAGTCTTGGATTATTGTATATTAAAATATAATCAGGTAACCAAATAATATGTCCAAATACATGCTAATGTTGTATTCTTTTATAGAAGTCTCTAATAGTAACAAAGTATTAATATAATCTTATTCAAAGTAAATATAAGTTTAATATCAATCGACTATAAAATTTTTGTTTGCATGTTTTATTAAAGTATTTGCAACATCAAGCAATTTTTAGGCAGTACCTACTTACTTAGTTAACTTACTAGTACCTTCTTATTGAAATAACAGCCTTTATCCATTTGATATCATTTAATAATTAATTAAAATACACACAAAGACCCGAAGGTCACACGAACTTAGTCATGTCTGAATTTTCATAATATTATTTTATTTATTTTATACTCTTTAATATTAATCATAAAATAAAATCTAAACGAAAATCACAATATATTTTTAATATTCAATATCAATATTCCTTACATCATCAAGCCTCACATGGTTCCCAGCTCCGCCCGCAAATACTTCTGGTATTCACACACACACACACACATGCACGTAATATGTCTGTGCGCAGAACCCTTCCTCGTAGAACCAGTTTGTTCCGACGTGATCAAGTTATTAACTTAGGCTTTTCTATTTTTTATTTATTAGAACTAAAAAAAAATATTTAATATTTTAACAACGACTTATATCTCAAATTACTCTTCATATTATCTTAAGAGATATATAAGAAAAGATTTTTAAATAGGTGATTTATATTGATTATAAAACATACATACATACAAATATTTATTATTAATATTATTAGGAAGGTCACGTAAAAAGCATGAGGACCCCTCGGAGGGCATGTATGAAGAGGTTGATGTCTGTGGCCGAGGCGAAAGAGGTATGCAGGGACCGTAGCGTTTGGCGCTCCGTCGTCTCTGACTACCCCGCAAGGGATATGGCGTGAAGCTAAATAAATAAATAATAAATAATAATGTATCCGCTGTAACCCGTAACTCGAGTCAAGCGTCGCGATAAGATCCGCGCGGAGGTGTGAATGAGAGCTCGCGGATATTAGCCGAGTACCGACACCAAACAAATAACTACTTTAAGATTTTAATAGCTGTATTCATATGAATAAAACAAGTTTTAGTTTTAGTTATAATATACAGCGTACTTATATCACGAAATTGAAGTGAAAAAGAACAAAATGGTAGTGGTAGATTATGTTTTGCATACGGAATTTATATCTTTGTATATATCTCAAAATAGTATGTATTTATATTATAGTTAAAGTAATCAATAAGCAAGTTAATGTATTCTATATATATTATTTTATAATTGTGCTTCAAGCTGTTTTAGAATCTCTTTCCAAATTCTGTTTTTGAGAACCGTACATAAGCAATACAGAAGTCATCTTTTCATAGGAACAAAAGTAGTTCTATGTGTAGGACGATAGTTTAGGTATTGTTTGTGAGCCCTACAAGTATATATACATCTAATAGTAGGTATTCTATATTAGGCATTGTTCATCAAATTGGATATAACTGTACTTATTGCTTAGCCTCATAAGTGTTGTAATTTGTTGAACTTTATAATATATTTTGTTCATACTATTTATATTTAATCAGATTTTCTCAACATTTCATTTGTCATTCTATTTGTATATAGTTATTTTATAATATTATACATTTTTGAAATATATATAATAAGAAATAATAAAAATATTAATGACATATAGAACATATTTATATTAAGTACATATTAAACAAAAAATATTTATATAATTAGATGTATATAATTAGATATATATATATATATATTGACTATTTCTTCTGTTTGCTTACTTTTTTATAATACTTGTATAATAAAAAATAAAATTTTATGTTATTATATAAGTTACTGACGTTGTAGCTCAGTTTTATAGACGGCATTATCCAAAAAGTCGTAAGTTCGAATTCCGTTGATGTATTTTTTTTCTTATTGCAATAAAATTATTATTCTTTCTTCAATAAACTTACATGTTTATATAATTAGTATTATAAAATTAAGTATTTTTAACATAACATGTATGTTGTTTATGAGTTGAGTTGAGTTGAGTGAGTATGTATAGAGAGAGAGTAGATCAGTATTGAGAACTGTTGAATTTTAATATCATCTATCGTTGTGAAATAATTTATATAAATTTTTATATAAATTTGTTACAATGATTTGAATAACACCGCAATACTTTTTATTAGAGTTAATTACTTTATTCCAAAATCCAAACACTTTGAGAATTTTAGTTTAGTTTAGTACTTTTTTAATTTAGTGTTTAAGAAGATAACGGAATAATTAATAAATGTATTTTACTTTAAATAAAATTTCTGTGACTTGGACTTCTATCTTCACTATCAGTTTGAAACATGACCTCAATTGTAACTTTATTTTGAACTTTAAGTAGTATTTTATATTATTTAAAAGTTATAAGTTTTTAAATATTATTTAAATGTTCGATTACGTTGTTGTTTCTACAAATATATTTAAAGTAAATACTTTGAAAATATATGACAAAATATAAACAAATTATAGTTACTATTAAGACAATAGAACTTTATTATTTATTACCTTTCACCTGTTTTTAACAAACACACATACAATTGTTTCATATATCAAAAATACTATGACAAATGAAAATTACCTAAGACACACTCCATATATAAGACATTTCATGAACATATAAATTAAAACGAATTAATTATTAATATTTATATATATATATATATAAATATATATATATATATATATATATATATATATATATATATATATAAGAATCTTAATTATTTGGCTATTACATAAACAATTTTGATTGAAACGGATAATGTATATATAAAGGTCAAAACGACATTTGTAATGTATTATTATTATAATAATGATATTTTAACGTGTTTTTAAATAAGTTTTAATTTATTTTTATTCCTGCAAATAATTGACCTGTGTGGAAATCGAATCCACTTACTTTTTCTCTCCAATGGGTCATTAACATCAGATCACTCAGCCGTTTAACCACTATCAAATGTACAAACAAACAAAACGCGATACATACTTATTACACTGATGTTAAAAGATAGCAATTTGGATCCAAACATCTCCATCCAGCAATCGGAATATGTCCGGGTGTTACCCGGGTGTTAATATTTGTGCAATTACTCAGTTGCTCATGCACCCGCAGTAATAATACCGGGAGACGAGAGCGCTCTGACACCTCCACACAAAGCAGCCGCCCCTAATAGCTAGTTTCCTAAAGCTAGCTCTAACCCCGGCTATGTCTGGGAATTTGTTTCTCTAGGTATATTTTTTTGGTGTACCCTAAGCCTTAGCTATGAGACCTCACGCAATAATTTGATTAATTTTATTTTGTAATATAATATTTGTTCCTTTATGGTAGCTTTATTATAGTTTATTTTGGTTAGTGGAGAAATTCAGTAATTCCTAACTTCATGGAAAAAATCTGCCGTGATACAATTGAAGCGTTATCATTGAAAATATTTCAGCACAAATACAAACAAACGAATAGAAATTTCTTTTAGTCGTGCACAAACTAACGGCCCGGTGTACTGACACAAAATAAAATTCTCTCTCTCCGCAATAGAGTCCACATTCATTTATCAGCGCAACGCCTCCCTCGCTTCTAATTAGCCTGAAAACGAAACTATCCTGTCGCCATTTGAATTTACACTTTATTTTTTGTGTAGTTAGATTTACATTGGAGTGGCTGAGCTAACAATAATAGAGGACACTCGACCTCTCGGCGTCGCGAGATTTCCCGCGGATTTTACTTTTTTCTCCGAAGTGCTACTGTAGGAACTGTTTGTATACTCACCAAGACATAAAAGGCCCCCAAACTATGTTTTCTCGTGGAGAGCCCCAACACTTCATCCTCAAGTATTGGACCAGCCCATAAAATACCCCTAAGGGTATCCAAGAAACTTCTTCTTCAAATTCACGAGTCAGACGAAAAATAAATTTACATTTGGTATCGAGTTGCCATTGCTAAGTCGCAGTATTATTGGAAAATATGTGTTGAAAAAACCTTTAATGGCTCAACGTATTTTGGTTACTGTACACCTAAAATATACAACAAATACATCTTTTTTACGTTATATACTTCAATACTTACATAAAATTATAATTTATCGATTAACATTTCTCGAATCATAACCTTATAACGAGGGTTTCATATAATTTTACTTTTGGCAAGCATTTTCGAGTCATAGATAAGTCTATCCCTTTCTAATGCATTGCTTTAACATTCTCCCTCCTACTTCCTCTCGGAAAAGTCGGAAGCAACCGATTATGATAATGCTCCCTCGGTCTGAATATAAATTGGGCGGTTATTTACAATGAGTTATTTAATTCCAGCACTGTATGATCTTATTATGGAAATTTTATTAACGCTCATGGATTATTATGTAGTTATTTCTGCGCTTCGCTATAATTTGAGCACTCAACGACTTGGACGAGCCATAATAATATTAAATTAAACAGTACTCAAGTTTTTATTTGTAATTTAACATTTTATCCAAAACATTAATACCGGGATTGTATACTCATTTAATAAAACATTTCACACGAGTATCGAAAATCAATTTAATTTTCAATACAAGCTAATATCTACAAAATGAGTATCGCATTACAAACAACGGTGACACTGAAGTCTTATTTCAGATCGTAAACGCTCCGACAAAATCTATAGGTAAAGCTCCCGACCCTCGTTTTGGACTTTTTAACCTAAGATGGCTTAATTTTCTTGAGCCAGCGGTTATTCCTTTAAAAACTCCATTAGGACGGGGTCTTTGCGACCCGGACCTGGCCCGGGGGTCAGGGGGATGGGGGGAAGGGAGGGAGGTTACGCCGGATTAGCATTTAGAACTCGGACAATACATAAGCGTGTTTTTCGCGAGGGGATCCGATGACTGGTTTGTTTAGAGTGCTCACTGCTACAAGTGCTTAATTACGAGCCGAATTTGAAGATTGTAATTGCATGTTTCCATTTTTTATAATAAATAATTGCTCCGCCCCACCCTACCCCACTTACCTCCAATTAATATTTAATAATATATATTATATAATAATTATTATTCATAAATCAAATAGGTAATATCATTTAAATGATGCAGTGTTTTTGGTAATGAATTTCAGTGGTATTTTATATAAAAGTTCAAGGTTTAGTCAGTCAGTTCAATTGGGCCAGGCGCGGAAGAGCCTCGAGCGAAAAACTCGCGGTAATTACCTTTGTGTCCTATCACTCTAAATGAATTCATAAATGGCAATTATTTCAAGTTAACTTTTCAGTTATGTGAATATAATGACTCATTTCATAACTTTTTATTTGTTACTGTTTGTATAATTTATTTGATGTGGTTATTTTTATTGATTATATTTCGAAAATATGTTGATATTCAGTTGGCAAAATAATTATTGACTCCTTTTTTTTTCGTTCTTTTATATTATTAATTATAATATTAGCTTTTATATAGATAAAAATTGCTACAACTATTAGATTCTGGTGAATAATAAAATATTTTGTTTAAATATAACGAATAATATTACCGACAAGTTATGTCCAAGTGTGTCCCCGGCCTAGAGAAAATCGTTTCATTCTGTGTTGTATGAAGTCGCTATTTTCTTATTAAGAGCAAGTCAAGGCAATCCGGACTTAATGAGCGGCGCACTGAGCTATGCTATTCACTGATAGAATAATTTTGTAAATAAGGCTGATAATCGCATGATAATGTGGTTATTTACTTCACGTGTAAGCCTCTATACCATACTTCATAATAATCAATTTTGAGTCAGCTGAAATCTTAATAATAATAGGTTTTCTTCTTCTAGCTGTTTATATGCAGTCGTGAATTAATTAACACATTACTTAAGCTGGTCAAGGTCTATCCCACTATGGATATGAATGTAAGGAATTTTAATTTAAATATTTAATTATATTGAGATATGAAAAATATTTCTTATATTTTCTTGTGTAAATTTTGAAAAACTAAAAAGTGATGATTTAATGAAAATAAATTCAAACCGCTCTATTGACACTTTTTAAATAATATCAAGAACTAAGAGACATAAATACAAATATTGATTTAGTTCGCAGAGCGTTAGTTTGCTCTGCCTCCGACCGACGAGTGCGCTGTGTCGAGAAATACAAGAACATGTTAATTTTCCTTTTGTTGCTGTCGTGTATTTAATTTGAACCCTACTCCCCTAATTATAAGGTATTTATTTAAAAACCAAACCATCCATAGAGATACAAGATCAAAGGTGTTCTGGCAATCGGTTGTTTTTATCGTTTTCTCGAGACCTCCTCATCACCCCGCGTACATGTGTAATGAACAGCCTAAATTTCAAATATCAACTACTCGTATGCTCTCAGCAAATAGCGGCCGTAAAATAACTTACTTGGCAGAAAATTAATTACTTAAATTCACTTAAAACTCGACAGAGGGTATTTTTTTGCAAAGCTCTCTTCGGCACAAATAATCTGAAGACTAATTACTTAGTTTGAAATGAAAATAAAGCAGGGATAAATATACTTTTAGAAAATTTAAATTTCTCATAAATCAAATTTGCTTTCACTGAAAATGAATGGAGTGTCGTTCGCTTAAACTATTTAAATTGCAATAGACCACGTGCCTTCTGTAAAACGATATCAAAACCAAGAAAAATTGGTTTAACAATACCCTGAGCGTCGCTCCCGGCGGCAGAGCCTCGCAATAACTGTACCGACAGATGGCGACACATGTCCTGACCTCAACCTGAAACATTCAACCAATTTGCACTCTTATACCTAACGCCCTAAGCATATAATCGCGTACTAATTTTTGCAAAACAACGCACCATGGGTTCATCGGGGCAGGAAGCGTGGTAGGTCGCAATAAACAGGTTTCATACTACACGTGCCCAAAATATGTTGACCTTTCGCAGTTAGTACAATTTCTCATCGTACCTCCAAGGTTGTATGGAAGGAGAGGGGGGAGGCGTGTCACGTTAGGCCGGGTCAGAGTACAGGGCTCGTATCCCCAGTGCTCACTTCACACGTTCGACAAAGGGCCCTAACTGCCTGCTATTAACACTGCTCAACCCCCCCTCCCTCCTCAATGTTAAGTTAGTGATGTAAACAAGTAATAAATAAAACTCCAACTGATGTAATAACTTAAATTCTATCAATTTAATATCATTTTCCGTAAACGTTTGTTCAATCTCCATTGAGTCTAGGTGATGATGTTGCTATACCAGAATTCTATTCATAATAATATTCATATTATCTTTGGTATGTAGAATTTTAATTATATTATAATCAAACCAATTATGATAATGAAATAGATACAAACTTAATTAATGTCCCAAACAATAAATTTATGTGACAAAAAAATATTTAAAGAATTTCTCGTCTCCATCACTAGACGCCTGCTGCCTGCGGCCCTTTGGCTTTGCTAATTATTCGAATAACAACCCAATTTGAAACAAAATAAGATTTAATCTTGCCTACAGTTTATTTCTATTCTTTAATATTTCCTCTTAAGGAATTTTAAATTTAGTTTTCATTAAATTAAGGTCTAAATTGCCTTGTGTAAATTCTGACAATAATTTTGACAGAGGCGAAGGAGAGCTCAAAGCAGTTGCAATACAGCGCTATAAAACGACATCCTGATCAAAGTCATCAAATATTAATCCACAATAGACGAATACAGATAATAAATCAATTGATCTAATAATTAATATAAAAATTTACGATAAGTATAGAAAGAGACAAATATTGTTCGTCTCTTTCTATTCTTGTCATGACATTTTAATTGTCTACTTGTAGTGTTGCTTGTTTTAGGTTATGTCAAAGCAATGTTAGTTTTAAATTATGTTACCGTCAAATAGTTTTTTATTTCCAGTAATGAGTACTTTATTTATTACATCTTTTATATTACTTTTGATTCACCCATGCAGGTGTGTGACTAAAAATCGGAAACAATTAGTTTTTATTGAGAAAAAACAAGAGATTTGGATCTTTTCTTCTCCGTTTGCTTATAGATATTATTTTAGAGTTATAAAGATAATTGTACAATTATAAGTGTCTTAAACTATTTTGTATTGTAAATACGGATTTATTACAAAAGTAAGTGACAAAAAAAATCGATTTCAACGTTAAAGTTCTCATGTTTTTATATTTTTTTTAATAAATTATTCTCTTATTGCTATCCTGAATAGCGGTTATTGCGGATTGACAAATAATGTTGCCATTTCATAAATACATACATATACATAAATCTTTTGTCTATAACTTTGTATATAATGACAGTTTAGTTATATATATTATATTTGAAATTATTTTTCAAAACTAAACCCACAATATTTTCATAATTTTAAATTCTTAACAAATCTTTACATTTTTAATTGAAATAGTGTTACTATATAAGATTCGATTTATTTTTCTATCTTTTCTAAATTGCTAAATAATGATCAGTCTTCTTCTTGTAATATATATACTTTCATATTAAAGTATTAGTAACATGAAATAATTTTAGTATCATATTTATATATATAACTTTATTTTTAACACTATGTATCTGTATGTTCAGCGTTTATTTTTAACTCATTGTCAAGTAATTTTAATATCATATTTAACTATAACTTTATTTTTAATACTATGTATCTTCATGTTGTATGTATGTTAAGCGTTTTTTTAACTCTAAAATATAAAACATACCGTATCCGGGTTTAAAAACAAGAACAATACAGTCACAAGATATATAATGAAAAACCAAGTCAGTCAGTCAGTCTCTTCATTAGTTAACGTGTAATAGAGGAATAATTAACAAAACTTCAGACATCTCTATTATAGATTTATAACAATATAAAAATAAATAATCTGAAAGGGTTACAAAACTTATTCAACTGCCTCCACCTATTCCTTTGTTATTATTGTAATAATTTTAAACCTATACTTTGTCAGCGTCATATTAGGTACATGACAAAGAAGTGGGAGGAGTAAAATTATAAACCCCTGTTAACATTAAATTTTAATAGTCAATATTTTGACAGGGCGTATTGTGAAGTACTTCCTTGGGGTAAGATCGTTGATCTATCAATACAATGTCACCTGAATTATGGACAATAAATCCTGATATTTTTTTTATATATAAGAATTATATTAAACGCTAAATAAGATGTTTTTTAATTCACATTTAAAATGAACTCTTTATAATAAAATTCATAAAATACTTTTTTAGATTTTTTTTTATATCGATGTATGGTATTTATTTATTAATGAATAATGGTTTTTTTATCTTAAGATAAAAAAAATATCTGTGTTATTAAACAATTCGAAAAAACAACAATTTATTTATTATTCATTGCAATTAAACTATTAGTAGGTACACTTAAATGGTTATAAAAACATATTATTATAGCGCCGGCGCCAAAATTTATTATGTCAATTTTTTGTTAACTTGACGAAAACTGTTAACTTCACGGAAGCTGTTAACTTGACGGCACAGTGTTGACTCAGGACACCGACCTCGCTCTGGTTGTCAATGAGATTGCAAAATATTGGTACAACCCTACAATTTACATAAAACCCTGACTTATATGACATCCCTATTGTATTTTTAGCAAAGGACCCATTGATTGTGAAGTACTTCTGTACATAATACAAATCGCTCTTTTATTGTACTATTTATTACACTATTTTTTTATATGATTCTGACTTTGCATTAAAAATAGAAAGTGCCTTAGTTATAGGTGATAATATATTAACTGACTTATAGAATAAGATAGTTTTAAAAGATTTTGACCCTAAAATGAAAATCAGTTCCTAGTTAGGAGTGATACTGTGTAAGAAAATCATAAATAAAGAAATAACTATTTCATTGTTTTTTGGAAAATCATACCATTGATAAAAACTAATACTATAAATAAATATAATAAGGAATAAACGAAACAATAAACTATATAATTTATATAACACTAACATTACAGTCCAAATTAAAATCATACAAATATGAACATCTGGTGACGCTTGGATTATTATTGGGTCACCGAGTTAAGCTCCGATGGAGAAAAAGTATCGGGGTGCCTCGCAATGGAATCGTTTGCAATAAAATTTCTATTACCTTCAACCGGAGACTTAGCATCTCAAATTATAAGAGCCCTTTTGTTAGCGGATTAGCAGCTAGCGGTAATTGAAATAGCTTCCAGCATTAGAAGGTTTACCACCAGCCCCGATGGACCCCCGACCCACGAGACGGAGGGTTAATTGGCGATTTTGCTAGGGTTCGTTTTACACTGGTCTCCCACTCCATTGTACCGCATTCTTGTTGGATTACAAGTTTAGTGTGACACAACCATTTTCAATTAACCGACCCCAAGTCGATTGGATATTGGTTTATTGCATTCAGATGATTCATGTCAGAGGATTTGGAGTGGAATGGCAATGTTTTATAATTGTACTATTCATATTTCATATTTATGACTTACATTTATGACTTACACCTATTTAGGTTTATTTATGAAAGATAAAAGTACTTACTGGATACATATTTTTAAATAGAAATTAAGATATAATTAATGATGTTTCAGTATAAAATATATATATATATATATATATATATATATATATATATATATATATATATATATATATATATTTTGTTGTTGTTGTTTAAATATTGAGTAGTATGTTGTATGTTTTAAGGAAATCTATGTAACATATAATCTTTTAATACCTAAGGTATGAAAAAGATGTGATGTAGATATATCATATAGTGCATAGTGTATATATATATATATATATATATATATATATATATATATATATATATATATATATATATATATATATCTTAAGCAGAGTCAGTAGTAACTTTTTTAAATACCCACTTAAAACATTGCACATATGAAACATCTTGTTACAATTTATTATAATAACACATTTCGTCAATTAAAATGGCACCTAAGTTAATTATGTTAAAAATACCATCCACTTAGTTAAATCGCAGTAAAACCAGTGAGGTCAGAGCGATTAACCATTTTTACATATAGGCGACGTTTAACAAGATAATCCAAGTACCAATACATATAGCCTCTATCACTTGTAAATAAGGTTCAAAATCGCGTAAACCCCAGTATGTTTATCGTATGCATTTCCAGAACAAGCGTCTAAACGTGAGCTGAATTTAAATACGGTTACCAAGATGGCGGCCGATGCACGATTACTTGATACAAGTAGCTCTACCAATTTGAATAATTTGAATAATTACAATGTTGTGAATTTGATAACTTGCAGGTTTTATTTTAAACATCACTTATACTTGATTTTGAGTTGTCACCATCGTCTATATATAATATATTTTAATAGAATTACGAAGTGTGCGTCCTATTACTCCGGGTGCTAGTAATAAATTTCATTATTACAGTTTCTTTTAAAACTACAGATATTCTTTCATTATTATGATAACAATAATCAATCTATTTTTTTATTAATACGATGTTTTTAAAGCAGTTTCTAGATGTTAAATTATATTTTATACACACTAATATTTAGAGCAACTAATCTTAGAAGTGTACGAAGCATTTTTTGTTTGAATTAAAAAACATAAATGATAATTAATGATGAAAAAAGCTTTAATTATTCATACTTTACTATTATATTAAGTATGAAAAAAGATTTGGATGTTTAGACAAGGTTTATTATAAAAAAACATTACAAACAAATTTTAATATATATATATTTAATTAATTTTTAATATCTCATTGTAATGAATAAATAATACTGTTTTTATATATACATATGTAACTTAATAAGTAATATTTTGATGTATATAAAGCAAAATTAAGGCAACACTAACCCCCTCTCCGTGAGGGGTGGTTCAGAGGGGATGGAAAACTTGCTCCACACTAACCATTAACCACTCAAGTTAAGACCAAGAAGAGATTGTTAGTATATTGATAAATTATTATAGTCTGCTAATGGTTTTATCAGAAATGTTAATTTTGTTATTAATAGTACAACAGTAATATGATTTGTATTATACTAGCTGACTCTTTAACTTATATAAGAGTGTCAATTGTATAAGACTTCTCTGTGTGCTTCCGATTCGGTAAATATCGGGATAATAGCCTATGTCAGTCTCAATAAAGTAGACAAGTAAGATTGTTTACATCGATTCACTGATTATTGAGCCTGTGTTACAAACAGATATACATTTCTAATTATAATATTAGATTGTCAATTAAATCAATAAACTGTAATCAACTCAAATGTCACTAAGACTATAGGTATATTTTGCTGTTAACTTTGTTGTTTTTATGCATATTTTAGACAAATAATTTAAGTGAAATAACGATCGATACGACCTAAAAGACAAAGTTCGGCAAGGGTGAACTCAGCCTTCCCCATTTCCTTGAACATTTCTGTTAATTAAAGCATTTCTTTTGATAAGGGCTCGATACACTGACAATGATCTCGTCAAGTCGGATTAAATGGTACTGTAATGTGTCAACAATTGTATTTTGGATGGTAAAGATTTAATTGGGGAGGATTTATTATCTTTTTGGTTTGTGGTGTTGGCGTAATTAGGAAAGTGTTAACATGATTGTAAAAGGAAAGGTTTTTGTTACTATTTTATTAATAATATTAAATAATAAGTATAGATATGTACAAACCAAAGTTATTTAAGACAGCTTTATACATAATCAATCGTTGTTAAGAGGTTTGATACTCACTTAAGTGTGTGCAGGTTCCAGCAAGGACATATATATCCAAACTATATTATTATATGCGAACTTATATGAGTGGGCACATAGGTTACTAAACTTAGTTTTTATAAAGTATAGTTATATATTTGTAGTGTAGTAGTAGTAAGTGTGTATGTTTATATAAATGGTAATCTTATCAGGTAAATAAATTCTAAGTTATCTATTTCAGGCATACATTGTACTTATTAGAATAAAATTCCATAGATATTCTTATAACTTCCTATTCCTATTATTATTTAAGCATTGACTATAACAATGATATGAATTATATGTAAAGTTAAAACGAATATACCTGTAATGAAACGAAAGATAAAACGAAAATACATATAAAGACAATTTATAAAAATATGCAAGTATTTATTAATCATAAAACAACACAATAAATTTATATATGTCTAATCTAATAGTGTTACAGACAAACCTATCGGACTCTTTGTTTATTTCAAAAACTTATGGTGAGTTCTGATAAGAGTTGGTAAAAGAGTTAAGAAAATGCTGTAGAAATCAGTAAATACTTTAATACGTACATATACTATATATCAAATTTGATTAAACTATATATACTTATAAATAATTACAAGGTTCCAAATATTTGAGTCCAGAGTTAACAACCGTGGTAATCCAGTGATGCTCAAAAAGTTGACAGCTTATTACAAAGTCGAGTACACATTGATGAAATGACAATGATGCCTTGACAATAGCGTCAATAAGGCGTGTGTAACGTCCTTTATATTTTTTTTTCTTAAAGGAAGCCACAATATTGAATATCACTATTACATTTTTTTCCCATTGTACGTTTGTCAAATTATTATATGAACATGTGTTAAATATTTTGGTAGTTTATTTGTAAGAACTGTAGCGTTAAGTTAATTATTATAAAATGTATAAAAAACCTCTTAATTAGATTTATTTCTTTACGATAGAAAACTGGAAAATGATGCATGATGCAAACCCTGTATGAAACATTCGGTTCATGCTCATGTTCGGTTCGGTTCAGACCCTTCATGATTAATTATAAATATTATTTATGTTTTAAGTATGGGTTTAAAAAAAAAGTAACAAGACAAGCCCTCTGATCTTCTGACGCCCGGTCATCTCAGGTCTCTGGCAAATAATTTTCTTAGCTGGTGGTAGCTTTGACAATGAAAAAAAATTAAAATATTTTGTATAAAACTAACTTTCATCAAACGATGACGATGCTGATTTTCTTTGACTGAAAGATCAATTTCAGCAGGAAATGATGCAAGCAATCCTTATACCTACAAATAGAATAATAAAAGCATAGTAATAACATGAAACTCGGCAGTCGTCCGGTCAACACCTCTGTTTCCGGCGCTCACAATGCCGCCATTACCCCCTCTCCACGTAATTGAGGAAGTGTTTAGGTTCTTACCACGCGAATAGGGAAAAAATAATAGACCCGTAAACGTCTTCGCATTGTCTAACTTCACCGTCTGCTGGTTTTTTGTAACGGAATCTGATATTGCTGCCTTTTTGGTAATTGAATTATAGGAAATATTTGTTTGTTTTTTTTACGTTATTGGGGAATTTAGCTTGCCTATTTGGACTTTAGATTATTGGTAACCTTGTAAATATCAGCATTGATTGTATATGCTTAGAATTATTAAAAAGGTAATTTAGATTTTAAAAAAGATTAAAATATTGTTTTATCAGCTGATAAAGATAAAGGACGCCGTAATAAAGAGACCAGGAATGCAGTAAAATGTCTGGTACAATTAATGGTAGGGCAATCTGGGCAAATAAACCCTTGGTTAATTTATAAAGAACACTTTAAATACTTTTGCCGGTGCAGAGATTAGACATTAGAAATCTAACATAAGAAAAAGATACATACAATTTTGTTTACTAAACGTATAACACTGTTTTGTTGGACTCGAAACTATTAAAAATGGTAATGTGAATATTCTGCAAAATTGTGTAAAATAAATCAATTTGTCCTTTTGTCTGATCAGCAAGTTATGACTTAAAAATAATAACCTTTTATCATGACGTCTTGAAACAGGAAAGATAATTATATATTTGTATGATGAAGTAAATCTCAAGCTACCGAAGTCTGTCTGGTCTGTAGTCTGCGTTTCTCTAAAACAATTCCGTTGTCCGCGCGTCGGCAGTAAAATCGCTGAAACGACCTAATGACGTTCCCCGCAGGTAAATCACGGAGCGCGACTTTTAAATTGAAATTCCAGGAAATGCAGTTAATTGTTTGTTGCTTAATGAATGTTATGCTTGTTTCAGGCTTCCCGCAGATCAAGTCGCCCTACAGTCCCAGCGCGCAGCCTCACCTCACCGGTCAGTACGATTGTATGTCCAATTACTTTTATATTACCACATATAAGTAAAGATAAGATAGAGTTTGTTTATCGATCTGAAATTTCAATTCGAGTCAAAATTGCTATCGATGGTTCAGTGCTTGATGAATATATCAAAATTATTGATAATTTTCAAATTATTAATGTGATGCCCAATTCTCTTTTCATTCTAATCAAATTCAGATATATTTGTTTTAAGAAATCTTTCTGATGTTTAATATTATATTTGCTCTGAAATGAAATAAACAAGTAACGGTCTAGAACTCTCAATAACTTTAGTTGACGTAGAAAAATTAAGTCTTCCTTTTGTTTTGACTCATGTATCTTTTACTCAAGAATGTCATATTTTCATGTCACCTTAAAACTAATACTAAACAATACCCGCTGGTGATTTAAGGAAGTTTGTAGAGGAGGATTCGAGGAGGGTACGGCGGGGGCCAGAGGGTCCCTCATGGATACCCTCACCCCTCGCACCCCTCCCCGCCTTTGTCTCAGTAATGAATCCGCCAAACGTCAAACGTCACCGCGCAGGCTCCGACTACCCGATATCATAAATCACATGCCAATTTGAATAACCGACGTAATATAAGCGTTCAATATTTCACATTAAAGCACTCTTTCCTGTAGCTCAATTGCCTCTTGTGACGTTTCAATCAAAGAGAGATTAGAATTTGCTTAGGTAGGACGTGAGGTTTTAGAAAATATCTTGTTAAATGCAAATTAGTGATGTCGAGATACACTGTAGATACTCAAATTAGTCAATTGCACCTTGGTTTTGTTGACGTTACTATGTTTACGTGAAGCTTACACGTACATAGGTAGATATTAAACATCGAGAGCGACTCGCGGCTTGCGGTTCATACGCGGTCTCGTGTTTTGGTTTTGCAACCCTAGTTGGTTCTGAAAAGCTCTCACAGAAAACAAACCACCTGCCCGCCGGGGGCCCGGCAGCCATTTGTAAAAATTGCCTTCGCCGCCATTTCTGCGCGGGAATTTCATATTTGGAACGCCGCAGGGAGGAATTTACGAGTAGATTTGACATTTTTGCCATCATGGCCGTGCTTTTTTATTGTTTCTAAAACAATGAAACGCGATGGTCGTTTCGCCTGCTATTGTTTAGGAAGCCGCCATTTTTAACATGAATATTAGGGACAGGGTTGTTGGTCTATATACTACTAAACGAGGGGTACATAACGCGGTTAGGGCCAAGACCATAAATAACCCAAGTCTTATTGGTCCTTTTGTGATATTTGTGTACTACAAATAACAACATTACTCAAAGCACAAACTATTATATTAACATGCCTATGAGACACGATTCTGATACATAAGAGAGTGGTCATCACGAGGACTTTTATAAATGAAATCTGATTTCATCATCGGTGAAGGTAAATCGAGTAACTGGTAACATTTGCAATCAAAGTAGACCGTCTCGACTCGTATGCACGATACATATTCATAACCCCGTCCCTCACTGGCTGAAAGTTCGCGACTTCACATCACGTCAATACAGTTCACGCTTCCTCTTATGAATATGAATTGAACACACGGTGTCTGTCCATTTTAAATTTGCCTCTCACTTGTTTTAATTATCGAGTTTAGTTTTACGTAGATACGTAAGGAAACTTTTATTTGTAAGGTTATGTTAATTTTTAACTACCCTCAATTTATATTCGCATTAAGTAACCAAGATTCTATTCAAAATGGTAAGTGTAGTAGAAAATTTGAAGTGTGCTGGCGCCTTAGTTTAAAGTAATAAATCTTTGCAGAAGTCCAATTATAAAGCTCATTTCGAATATCAAATCCAAGTGGCAGACAAAACTATCCACTGTGTATAAACACATTTATTAACTCGCAACACACAAGGTTATCTTTTACACATAATTCCCGAGGAAATGAACTTTTTTCTGTCACCGAGATGTGGTGCGGCTGCTGACTGTATCTATGGATACTGTTTCAAAATGTATCTTAATTCAAGAGCAATAAGGTCGTTATGAGCTGTGGGAGTGATTGGTATGGTGGTGTCGGATGTCAGAGACGCCGCTCGGTCTAAGTGGCGACAACTTACAATAACAAGCAATGTATTAGTGTTTGCCGCTGACACTTCCAAGTATCAAATTTTATTCCATTTGTTTTGTTTTGCTTCAATTATTGGATGTTTGTTGTTTCATTCCTTTTTAAATGTTATACGCTCAAGTAATTTGGGACAAATTAAAATATTAATGTAATTAAGGAATTGCGATAATTCATTTAAAACTTTGTTATTCAAAATTATAATATTTATTATTAGAATATTTATACATGTGTTATTTCTTACAGTAGATGAAAACTTCGCTCTTTACAATCAGTTACGAAATCTTTAGTCTTAAGTGACCCTAATTAAGTAAAGATCGTTAATTTTAGACACATAATTATTGAATTTGATTAATTTAAAATCTAATTCCCACATTAACATTTGATTCGGAGAGCAGAATTGAATAGCCCTCGTCTTGAGAGCGATGACTGTTTGTCTCCGAGTGATTCCTAAGAGGCAAGAGCCAATACTCAAAAAGCTAGTAATAAGCAAAACACTGTGTAAACACAATTCCCCCTGCAAGCTGGCGGAAAGCGAGCAAACATTCAGAGAGACAATTACTAGTGTATTCCATTACAATCCCAGATGTTCTCAAATAGTTTATTTCGCATAACAATCTGAGAGAGGCACTTATAGCTCTCGACGCACCTTTGACGCTGTGCAATGGAGCAGCAGAAACAAACGAATATCTAAGTGTCCATTAAACTTTCCCCGAAAAATTTTGCTCATCAAGCTCTTTGTTCCAACTTTGATACTGACACGAGAGCGCTGATTAGCAAATGTAATCCGTATTCTTATCAATTTGGATATTTATTTTATATACCATTATTATTTCCGAATTCCATATCCACCAGTGTGCATACACCAATGTTATGTAAATATTTGAGTTCGTGGTCGTAATTATCTTTTCGCATTTCGAGGTCCTTTTGACTTTTAAAACAATATCTTAGTGCATTGTTCACAAAATCATTTAAAAGGATTCAGAGCTTTCATATTGGTTTGATGATATCTTTGCACAGACAGATGAATTATCCTTTACGGGAATGTATTATCGAAATGGATACCTACAGTTTTTAATAATTTTAAAAGATACTTGATTTTCCAGACGTGTATAACATTTCTATTAATGTTTATTCTTAGTAATGTAAATAAAGAATGCTATAACCACATTGAGGACATCTTTGTGACTTTGAACTTAACAAATTTCATATGCTGACTGCGCGATATACAATACGTCATATATATTTTATTTTTTTATATTAACTTACGAAGAAGAAAATACGACACTTAATGAAAGTATAAGTATATTTTTGTTATATCCCAAATCTGTTTGCTAGATCCACCTGGTAGGTTGTTCTAGCTCCTCCTCCTCCACCTCGTTGCTTCAGCTCGTACACGTGCTGGTTCTGCAGATTAAACCAAAGTTGCACCATCCTTACATAGAAGTGGAATGGCGTCTGATGTCTTAAAACAATCTCCTATTCTTCATCTTCCATAGTCTTCTCTCCCTATTCCATGTATGGATTTTTATATTTGCAGATGCTAGTGGTAACAGCAGAACTTAGCACCAGATGGACCTAGTATCTAGTTTGCAAAATAATATTAATATATCAAAGCTAATCACATAATGGATGCCTGAACAAACAAATATAAAAACAGACAATATCTTTTGAAACTATAATTTACAGATCATGTTGGTCTTTAGCATCTACCAGTTACATTTTATTAAAAGATTATATATAGAATTTCCCTCTTTGATATTATTATAATTATTACCAAAATATAAATGAGACGAAATAAACCAAATCTAAATAATACCAGGTAGGTTGTGGTTGTGTAAAATAAGTGTAAGAGGACCCGGTAATAACTTACTAATTACTAGTACAAATATAACTCGACCACTCGCGGGCGGCTTCTCTTACACGATTCAATTAGCGCTACCCTTTCATCCTTATCGCATACACATAAAGGTTACAATCCCGTAGCTATCCGCTTCAACTCTGAAACTAGTGAGGTGCTCAGATTATCAAAAAAAGTGTTTTTAGGATGTTACATGATGATAATTGGTGTTGGGATAATTACTATTCCTAAATATTTAATTATTATTAAAATCCTCATTTTTGGATAAAGAAAGCGTTACGGTAAATAAATCATGGTAGAGTGAAAAAGGAAAATTAATCTTATAAGTATTTCAGTAAGCTATTAGTAGTCGTCGAAAATTAATGTTAAGAATCTTAAAGTAACCCAATATATCGTCGTAAATAAGAAAGCTGTAACACGAATATGCTAAATGATTTAGAAAATGGATCTGAAAAATTACAATTCCCAATTTCAAGAGCACTCCATTTAGGATGGTTTTCTGTGAATATATCTGTGAACTAAATAACCGGGTTACGTATCTTTATTATATAAACAGCTTTCTAACAACATTTCTTGTAAAAGATGATTTCGTAATAGATGTGTATATATAACAATGTTTCAACAAAGACAAAGAAGCAAAGCGATTCGACACCTTCGGATGGATCTAACAATAATATTTTACGATTAATCCCCCCCACTTACGCCCACCACCCTCTCCAGGCTGATCGCATAATGAATTAAGTAGTAATAAACCATCATATCTAGACATCGGAGCACGCAATAACAAACCTTATTTCTTGATAATAAGTATGTGCTTGGGTTCAAGAAAGATTGACGAAAGTTGTCTTGTAGACACGGGCGCCATTAGCAATGATAATAGGTAGTGTCCCTCTTTAAGTGCCGGCTCATTACTCACGCCTCTGATTCTACATTATCATATTTTATAACATTCAATCACTTTATGAATCTTTGATCCGTGATTATTATGGCATTTTGATTTCAATTCTTCTAGTTTAAGTACTTTAATAGATTTATTTTCTCTATTTATTCTAGTTATATATTCCAAGTATAAAGCAGTATCTCTCAAATTGAGCCAAGGACAGATAATAATCTCACAAATGAAGTAGAAAATCTTCTCAATCCGGTCTGATGCTAGCCGGTCCGGGTCCGGCCCCGTGAAAGCTGTAATACTATCAAGCCATTATATTTTCACACTTCGTTGCTCCAATGCTTAGAGTTGTTCCCCTGTTTTTTTGTGCACATTAACTAGATTGTTAGGTTGTTTTATATTGTTAGGAAATAATTGAATTTTATTATATATTATAGCATTAAATTAAATAATTCTTTTTTTAAATATGTTAACTAAAAGAATATATACTTAAATAGAATCATTTTTATATATATCATTTGAATGTTTCACTTACATTTAAGAATGTACCAAGTCTTATTAAATGTAAATTATTTTTCAGTTTCAAATAGCAGTACCAATAAATTTATATATATTTTTTTTGTTATCAAGACTGTTAAAAATTTTATAACTATAAATATATCATTAAAACTTCCTATAAATGAATTTAATCTTTTATATTACATTATTATATGCTTTTGGTGTTATAATAACTACAGATTATATAGATATACACTTTTTATACCACTTTTCACCAACATTATTTTTGGGATAGATGCGGATAGAAAATAATGCACTATGAAAAAAGTATATAACTTAGAGTTTTATTCTTATATGAAATGCAAATAAAACAATTGTTGTTATATTAAAAGAATAAAAATAATTAATTTGAAAAAATCTATATATCGCTCTCTCTCCTCTCTCTCTTCTGTCCATATATCAAAAATAACAAACCTGTGTCAGTAATACATAATATCTACAATATAATTAGAAATTATTAGACCCTAACGCCAAAACGCATAAAAAGTTATTGATAGAAAAATAGCAATAATAGACAGATACCATGCATGAGGTCGACTATCCTTTCTAATATGGATAGAGCTATTTCTATTTATTAAGTAAAGTAAATAAAAAAACACGATTATTGCATAATACAATTGTTGTCTAAAAAATTTTAGATTATTCGTTGCATTAGTTACTTATGTTACGATTTTGGACTCTTATATAATACGAGGCACCTATACCTATCCTTTATATGAAATCTTCATCACATTGCATAACAAAATGTATAATAATAGAAATTCATATGTTTAAATTCAAAAATAAACGTCCAACAAACAAACAGCCGAGAGTCCAATTAATATCCTCGAAGTTGCTCTTACATCCACTACAATTTTGGCACCTATTACTAATTGAAACCCCTCCACGACCCTCGCAGATTCTTAGAAGATCCCCATTTTCATGCCGAGGGCAAATGCCGATACACATACGAAGGTAATTTGAGCACACCACTACACGCTGAGGTAAACCATTACTCCAATATTACTTTTAAATTGGACTCAAGGACTCCGATAAATGTTAAAAGTTAACTGTTTTTTTTGGTATATTTATAATAAATAAAAACTAATAACCTATCTATGATTTATTCGGCTTTTTAATCATAACATTATGATGATAGTTTTCAGATTTCTAATTTGTTTAACATCCAATGTTCCCTTGAAGTATCTAATACATCAAAAGTAACGGTAACCATGCTTGAGAATCATTAAATACTAAGGAGGTTTTTTACATCATTATTGAAACAACAATATCATTTTCAAAAATGCTCGCCCTCCTCAAGACACTCCCCTACATACAAACGATGGTACTGCATTATATTTTTACACAACATATTATTGTGTGTTTGAAATTAAATCAATTTTGTGCCTTATATGAAACTAGTTTTTAGTGTGAAACAAAGTGACACCAAAAAAACTTAAGTCCTATAAAAGATATAATTAAGTACATATTAATATATAAAACAATTCTATAACCATAATTTCTTTTTGGAAGGAAGGTAAGTAGAAAAATATATGTATTACAAAATTTCAATTTATACATTAATAAAAGAGTTAATTACACTTTATTCTTTTATTTTATATTCTTTTATCAAAGCTTACAAAAAATTCTTTAAACTTTTCTTTCAATTAATATATTTTTTTCTTGTTTTTGATATCATTTCTTTCGTATATATTTATGCATGAAAAACTATAGTTTATTAGAAATATGTGTAAATCGATGTAAGAAATAATATAATTGTATAGCAACAACGTAATTATAAGAAATTATAATTAATAATAATTCATTAATCATTATTCAATAACATCCAATGAGCGAGCAATAACAAGTTGAGACAATGATAGTAATTAAGACTCGATAAACTTGCGCAAGCGCATGTGGCCGCGTGTGTTTGTGTGTGTGTGTGTGTGTGTACACTACAATAGATATACTGTGTACATGTGTGTGTTAATTGAGTTATATTGTCTAATTACAAAACATAAAATTAAAATTCCGTTAATTATGTTTACTCCCCAAATACATTAATACAAGTGTTGTGTCACAATATATCTTATTATTACAGTAATTTTATTATTAAAATTAAGTGTTTTTATGTTTGAATGTTCTTTCCTTTTTTTACTTGGGATCATAATATATGCACAAAACGGGGTTTTGTATGTCTTTGCTCTATTTTCTTGACGCGTTGCGTGTGAACGAAATGCGATACGGAGCCTTTGCTTTTATTATCTGACCTTAGTGTAGTTTAGCTTTAGTGGTACGTGTATTGGTCATTGTGTGTGTGTGTGTGTATGTGTGTTAGAGATTGGGTGTTCCTTATTTAGTTATTGTCCCAAAAATAACAATTATTATACTTATTTTCTATCTTCATATAATTTAAAAGTTTTTTTTTTAAACTTTGCTCAGAGATAAAGAAACCTTTTTTAAAATATTACTACATTTTTTACAATAATTTTGTGTTACTTATGTTTTTTTTTGTTTGTTTCATGTAAAAAGCTGTCCGACAATTTTATTCAGGTAATGAGTTTAATATAACTAACAAAAATACTAACAATTAAAAGTATAAGTTTTTAATTTGTTATCATATTTATATGAGAGTTTTGTTAAGAATAATTTGAATAAAAATAAGGTAGTTCGGATATTATTTTCGATTACTTTCGCAGACGAAAAGTAAACATTAGTGAAGACGGCTCCGTAATGTGGCGGTAAATGAAATATCCTTGTAAATATGAAGAAATTGGCTCGTACCAAATACGAATGGCACGGTGACTAATTGCGCAGCCTCCGGCCACCACACGCAGATTGATTTTAAATAACACACGAGGCAATATTTTTTTATATTTATTATATATACATATATATATATATATATTACAAAAATGTATATATATATTGTGTACATTACTCAAAGAACGTCTCATGGATCAGTTTATTATTAAGACAATAATATATAAAAAAATAGTTTTATTTTATTAAATTATAATATTGGAAAGTTTACTTCTAATTCTGAATTAAGAGTATAAAATGAATTTTCTTAAAATTGTATAAATAAAAATGAAAGGTTAATAACTGAAAGCTCTGTGTGTCAGAGCTTAAGGAGGTTGCGGAGCGAGATGATGTGAGCAAATCCAATCTCAGACGATCTTGCGAAATTGGCAATTGCGGTGGTACGGCTCTATCCGATATATTTAATATTTGACGCTCTTTGCCGCTTTTGTGGCCTCAATTTTTATCATATATAGACTTGTAGTAAATATTACTTATATTTATATATCGGGAATAAAATGAATACAAAGGATAACATATCTCTTAAAAGATATCTCTATCTCTACCCTTCATTATAGGAGAGAATAAGAAGAAAGAAAAAAGTAACCTAAATTATTGAATGGATATAGATAAATATATTAAATACATACTAATTCATACATAAATTTATACATAAATTTATTTAGTAGTTATAATACAAATATTCTACCTATAATGACTTAAAAGTGTTTGATTTTGTTTTATATAAGCAATACTCAGCCTTTTAATAAGCTGATCTGTTAAGGATCTTGAAGCTCAAGTAAGCTCCGCTACAGCGGGGTTGAAACTATTCGAAAAGCTCAAAATTATAAAATGCCACTCCGATTTACCCTTTCATTGGAGTCATAGACGAACTAAGTATTAGAGGTACAATGGCTCGAAAGTCTCTCGTTAGTCGTTACGTTCGTGTGTCTGTTATTATGTGTCCTAACAATGTCGGTAAAGTGTCGGTGTAGGTTATACAAGTAGCTTTCCTTTGCCGAGAGTCATATTTTCTCGAGGGAGGGTCCTTATATTTAAATTATTTATCCCCATTCAATTTTCGACCCTAATGTTGTTTTGTAGGATACATTTTACATTGTTATCTCGAAACGTGGTGACGCATACATTACCCATAGGTTTTGGTGTTTTACGTAATGTGAGTAACGTTTAAACAGTTACATGTGTGTGTTATTATGTGTGTGTGTGTGTGTGTGGTTATGTATACACCGCTCCCTATTACAATATTATTTTACTTATAAGGCTGTGTTTTTAAGCTGAAGGGATTTATATTTCAATACAATTAACTGATTTAACATAAAGGATTATTATTATGTAGGTTGTGACACAACTACATAAATAATCTATATTAAATCTAAGTTATTTTGTAGAGAATGTCTGTGGGTTTATAACATGAAAATAAAGCGATCTTCGTTATGTTTAGGAAAAGAAATACAAATATAACTAGATATAAGTGTATACGTTTATAATTTTTTTTCCAAAAATATTCTCTCAATAACAATATCCGAATTTAAACTGTATTATCCTGTGTTAAAGTATGTTTTCAAATAACAAAAGAATAAGTCACCCCTCCCGGGTGTGATCCCGTAAAACGCGGAGTGTATTACGAGATACTAAGAGATTGCACTGTTATTTGATATTTTAAGAATTTTTAGCCATTAGATGATATAAAATATGATAATAGCTGATGAGGTATTCATAATTGAAGGTATTCCGAGTACATTAAATTTTAAATTGAAAACGTAATGGTTATATATAATGATGTTTTAAAATCCATATTTATTATAACTTACATGTAGACTTATTTTAATTCAGTCATTTTATAATTCAATCAACCAAGCGATAGCTTAAAATACTAACATCGAGCTTGTAATGTACGATCCTTAACTTGGGGTCAAATAACGCTTAAAATTGGATAATGTAATGGGTGCAAAAGGCAATAAATACACTAAATCGTTTAAGATAGTATCGATAAGACGGTCAAGCGTCTGACCAATCGATCGGCCGCGTATCCTCCATTGGTTGCGGCACTCACTCGCCAGCCAATCACTATACTCACTGTTGCCACAGCGAAATAGATAAATTTGTTTCAATATAGGTCAATGACTCGATTAATTTGTATTAAATGTTGTAGTATCCTTAATGAAGGTTGAGATTGGTTTGAAGTATACATATTATTACATGTTAATGGACTCTTTGTAGGCAAATATGCTTATTTGGTTAGATTAAGATTTTTTTAGCTTATCGCTTATAGATGGCTGTTAGTTAGGAATTAATACATGTATGCTACGCAACAGACTTTGCTTGTGTCGTGCAATTAAGTGTGTTTTTATACTTATTTCAATTAATAAATCACTTTCTAATTAAAACTTTTAGAAACACTCGGTTGATTCCTTGATACACTAGACTCCAGAATTAAGTATTTTATATTTACCAGCAAAGAATCCAAAAAAATCTTTTCAATGCGTATAAATATGTTGATTGACCTTCACAAACAAACAGTCACCATAGCAATATCTTTGACATTGAACGGTCAATTGTTTTAACAATAGTGTCCCTTTGTTTATAGCTGCTGTAAAATTCAATAATGTATCCAGTACCCTATAAAACAAGTAACATTCCGAACCTTGACCTCTCGCACCCTATCCACCAACCCATTCGAGATTCGTCACGCAACTGACGAACATACCACCCTGTTATTTTAAACACGCATTTGTTGTTTCTGGTGTGAAATTATCTCCATTACTGCTGCATATCAAACATTTGAAAATTCCACATATTTAGTATTTGATGTATTGTTTCAACGCAGTGAAGCTTCTTATTTATACCTGCCATATCGAATGATTATGAACTATTTATACACGCAATTAAAAATATCGACACGAATAAATAAATGTAATAAATTTACAACCACATTTCAGAGTACATTATCGCCATCAATATAAATAGAACAAACTATCACCCCAAAAACAATTGACCTCACAAGTAATATATCGCTGCATTTCCCCAACCTATTCCGCTAAGTCCATAAGGCAACCGCTCCAAATTTAATAATTCATTGTCGTATTCATTGGCGCCAAATTCAATTACCCCTTGTCCCTGGGGAGTTCCCCTCCCCCCACCACCCCGCGTTGATCCGTTCCGTTAAGCTGGCTGTTTACTAATTCATCAGACAATCACATTCGGTAATTATGTGACAATCCCTACAGTGTGATAACTGTCCGGGGACGACTTCGTAATAGTGGTTGTTGATTGAGTGTAATGATCTATTAAATTTTTACTTTACTTGTTTTATATTTAAGTTATTCCCCGAAATATTTATAGAATATACTTTAGAATGGTCAATTGCTTTAGTGTCGATGAATGTTCAAGCAACATCTAGTTATCGCTTTTCACCTCGATTTATTGTCAGTTAGATAAACTAAGTATACAATAGTTACAGTCTAAACCATTTTGATTGGAAACTTGAAATAAAACTGTAGGTATTTACTATTTTCTATAGAATTAAGTTATTTTCAAAATGGCAAACATAAAAAAAATATCTTATAAACGAATAGTTGTGTTATTGTGATAATTAATAGTCTTAAGAATATATCTGACCCATTGCGACTTGGTGAAGTGGTTTTTTTAATCCTGAAATAAGTATTACCTACTACTACTATTACCTACGTTAGGAAAGGATTTTGGAAAAAACATTACAATGTTACTTAGGTTATAAAATATACCTATGTTGTAATCATCAGCTTTCCGACCTCAGTAGCTATGGTTGTGCATCACACAGTGGTTTTGAACCCGTAATTTTGAAAAATTGTTTTGATAATAAATTATAAGCGTACCTTGAAAATTAATAGTCGCTTTATTCATAATTTTGGGCTTGCGAAATCTGGAATAAGACTACTGATACTTTCGATAAGAGGAAGATATATTTCATAGCACAACTAACTATGTGAACAAATATTGTTTAGGTATAATGTTTGAAAGACTAATTCAAACGAGATTAAACCATGTTGGAAATTAAAGCATTTCTTTATAAGAAATTAAATAGAAGAAATATATATTAAAAATATTTAATCTAACATTAAGTTCAAAGATAAGATTATTGTGAACACACTAAAAGAGCTAACAGATAAACGGAAAAAAATATTGTACTTAAGCAATTTCAAAATTAACAAAAGATTAATTTTATTCATAATAATATAACAACTAAGTAACTAATAACGGAAGTAACAACGATAACAAATTATTAACAAACTGACCAACTTATTGACTAGGACTAAGTATTATATATTTTTAATGTGTACCGATTATGAAATAAGTTTCTTTTGCAGGTGTATCATCTTTAGAAGCAGCGAAAGACTTCACAGTCGATGGTCTGACGGGGTACAACGGCAAAAAGAAGAAGAAAAAACGTAGACATAGGTAACTCAATCAAAATATAATTAATAAAATTTGCATTTATTTTAACTATAGTATGTAAATTTTCTCAATAATAACATGGTACAAGAACACATATTTATATTTGAAATATTATCTTAAAACCTTACTACTGGTTTGGATATTTTTATATCAAATTTTTGGTTCTTTAATCTAAGCAATCCAGGATTAACCGTGTTGTCTTTGCAGCCGGACAATCTTCACCTCCTACCAGCTGGATGAGCTGGAGAAGGCTTTTAAGGACGCTCACTACCCTGACGTGTATGCGCGAGAAATGCTCTCGCTCAAGACAGATTTGCCTGAAGATAGGATACAGGTAAGTGATGCATCACTGAAAGGTCAAACAATGACCTTAATTAAATCACCATGATAGTGTCTGAATAGATAGATAAAAGGTTTTGGATAACCCATTCCATGTATAAATAAGTATATTTAGTTACTGCTACTCCATGATTAAATCATACTTGATGAATTCAATAATTATTATAATAATTGAAGGTTTGATAGTTGATAGGTATATAGCCTAATTAGTATTGTCCATACTTTTGGTACTCAGTACAAGTTTTCTTCTGACTTTAATAGTTCAATAGATGTCGAAAGAATTTAAGTTTAAATATGAGAAAGGGATATTGAGAATTGTTTTACGAAGTATTATGGTTAGGTTATGATGAGATTAGTATGGATTAGATTAGCTTTACTAAATAAGAGTATATATACTTGGGAATAGTGGATACATATCTAGTTTTTTAACTGCGTTTACCATCGTAATCCTTTTTCAGCGCAATGCTTTGCTCTGCATAACATAACATAACCGAAGATTTGTATAATTTTTTATAGGTATTGTAACTGTGTAGTGATAGTTAAATACTCTAATTCAACTACACATACATAAACACACACACACTACATATTAAAGATATCCTTGTTAACAATAGTGTTATATAAAGTGTTTAGTTTTATTAAAAAACTAGCTGTGCCCCACGACTTCGCGCGGCATTTATTTAAATAAAAGTAGCTTAAGTTCGTTTAACTGGCTATCTGACAGTGAAAGTCCTATCAAAATCCGTCCAAACGTTTTAGAGAGCCGGAACAAATGGACAGATTTTTTGTATGTAGGAACGGAATACTGTTAATTTCGAATTACAAAGAGACACTTCAATTTTATTTATACATATATAGATTTATATAATTCAAGATAAATAATGAACATCTTCGGATTATAAAAAATAGATAAGTAAAAAGAATTGAAAAAGAATCCAATTACCGTATTATGAATAAAAACATAATTAACTTATCAAATATACCTAACTATATATTTAATAAACAGAGAAAAAAAATCGTGATATTTCTACTACTAATACATCTTAAATTCTTCATTTTATCCCTAATATAATAAACAAGACAATATCCAGTCGATTTTAATAAAGTATTATAAAAAATCGCTAAATCTTCAATACCTCGTGAACAATTAACTTCGACAGCGAATTGTATGATTCGTTTAAAGAAAAAAAGCGTTTCGTCTTAAATCACGACACAACAAAAACGCCCATCATCCCATTACTACTTAGATTGACTTGGATTGAGTAATACGACACTATTCTCTTGACTCCACTCCACTAGCGTTTACTGTGACTATGTCTTATTAATAATGCAGGATAATATTAAGCGTTAATAAAATATATTTTATTAACATTAGAAAGTGTTTGTAAGTGTATGTGTACTAGAACAGATTTCGATCAAACTTTACAGTAATATAGATTATATATTAGAAAATTTATGGATATATCACATAATTATTAATTATTATATAATTAAGACTTCTTTTATAGTCTGATTTTGTGTTTATTTAGTTTATTTTCATCGTTCATAAATAACTATTAAGTCTTTAATCCGATAAATTGACTTATCAATCACCCATAATGAATGCCCGCAGATTAATTGAGTTTAAGACCATTGTTTGGTAAATTACATTAGATGTAATCAAACCTTACATTCTATTCAACAATTAGTTTAATTATCATATTAATAGATTGGTTTATTGACGAAAGAGTCTCGAAATTACGTGAAATTCAGACAATGTAGTAGATCCTTGTTGCAGTGAATTCGACACCCGTTTGAGGCAACATGATATTTTACGAAAAGAATTGCCAGATTTCGCGGAAGGAAACCTTTCTATGGAGCAATTGTGCGCAATCCTTGGTTTTTTTTTTATTAAAATGTCGATTTCTTTTGAGCTATCGACGCAGAAATTTGGTCTCGTGTCATTTATGTCGAATCGATTGGCTTTCATTAGAACAATTTGTTTTATACAATTCAACTATTATTGTTCCGTTATAGAAATGTTAGCAATAAATAAGTACCTATTTTTTCTTATTCAGTGGAGGCAATTACCATGATAAAGTAATTAACGTTAACAAGCTACTAATAAGTTTCTCTTGAGTTTTTTGTGTATATTTTTTTATTTCATAGAATTCTTTGTTGAATTTTAATCTAAATCCATTTATTACTTATACCAAATACGATGAAGTGTAGTGTAAATGAAATTGTAATTATGTTAATAAGTGTCGATTTATATGAAAAAATATGCCTAGATAGCATGTATTGAATATTTGGGCACCGAACTTTTGAAGTGATTATGTATGAGGTTAAAATTTATTAAGTTAATGTTTTATTTGTATTCAATAAATGGTATAAAAAAGGCCAGAGACAAAACCGAGCGAAGTGAGCGATTAAACTCTCCAACGATTAGATTCGGGCCACAAATGATTATGACTATGTACATTAACAAATAAAGGCTTGTATATTTATATTTATATTCAAACTATTCAGGAAGGTACATATGTACGTTATAATTACTCAGCACTAGAGGCGTAATTATTATTAATAATTTTTCCGTTTGCCGGTTACACACAACGGAGCTCAAGTATCGGGCGCCTTCCCTCGGAAACTGCGGGGAAACACAAATACTAACCCCCTCCCCCAACCCCCCCGTCCCCGCACACCCCACCCCAACCCACTCACCCCGCAGCCACATTTATGAAAATTTCATTTCCAAACTCAATGCCGCCCACAATGCAATATAAACTCTAACATAACCGCACAAAGTCCATTGCCACTCAATTTGAAGAACAAGGAAAACTGTTTGATAGCATTGCAAAATGAAATCTATAGCTGACGTTTTAAAGTGCGTTGAATGTTATGGCGAGGCGGTTATGAGTGATGCTCGTTGAATTTTCGGTATAATAGCTTTCTGGAGATTACGTTTCCCCAATGCCGGGGCAGTGAGACGCTGCGTTAACTGGATTATTGTGCAATTCAATTGTAGGTATTCCGCGATTAGATATTTAGTGATATTACGTTTGACTTTGTGAATTTGCGTTCAATTTATCTGCTATTTTCATTTCAATATGTTTATCATTATATTTTCTTGTAATAAGTAATTAATTCGTTTGGACACGAAATTTTACTCCCGAGAATATGTAACAAAAAGAATAAACTCAAAATGCATTCTCTAATTTTATATAAATCTTTTACAAATTGTCGAATACGAAGTACAAACTAAAACCCAATAAACGCTTCGAAAACAAGAGAATCGAAGCCAGTTCAATACTGTTTTCAGAAAACAGATATACCCACTAGTGTCGCCATCTACCGGCCGCTCGGGAGCACTACACGTAGCCATGGCAACCGGCTGCTGATTGGCCACTTCTGCACGTGCTCCCTCAAGCGTAGTGCTGTAACAGACTTAAACATGCACTCAATTTTAAATCTTACTACCTGTTCGTAGAGTTCCTTTTAATTAACAAAATGCAATCAGTTCAAAAGTTTTTGTTTAACCGGTTAATATTATTAGCTCCGCCCTTCTTAGTGGCATGGCGGACGGTTTTGTCTTAACTCTGTTCGTCTTTTTGCGTCTCTTTTATTTGCAAACTCGTTGGTTTATTGTATGTAATGTGATGAAGACACCTTCAAGTTTTGATGACAGCCTACAGTTTTGTTACTTGTTGTATCTTTTGGAACGATTATAAAATGGATAGATTTAGATAGGTACTAAATAATTCGTCAAGTAACGAATGCTTATTCAAAGTATTGAATAGTCTAAAAACATGTTTTCAATGGTAAACTTGTTGAATTATAAAATAATTCAGAATTACAAAATTCATTAACAATACCACAATTTGAAGCGACGGCTCTGTGTTTAAAAAAATCGAATTCCGTTTCCAATAAGTAATAAAACACAAACGTATGAAGTACTTTACTACGCTCTAAATAAAAGTATAATTCCTAAATACAGCCGTCGGCGTTCCAGGTAACTTCATTCCATCAATACATACAATACTTAGTCTTTATAATTGTGCTGTCCGTGGTTTCGAGCGTTATCATATTACTCGCCAATTACTCCGGACCCCCATACACAGCACTATATCACATTTTATAACAACCACGCAATATTGATATTTACGTTTCTAAATCAGTTAATTATTAATACTTTTTGGATAACGAGGGTTCGTTATTCAATTATAAAGTAAATTACCTTAAAGCAAACAAACAAAGGATGTCTTTCATCTAATTATTGAGCACTAATTACATAAAGCCAACGAGACACGACTCACTATCGATCACTATTAGCAGCGGGCTGTGATTGAATTTCCCGCCAATTACTCGCCGCCACCGCCTCTCCACAGACAACATAAAAGATAGCTCGTGCTGTATTAGGTTTACGTGTACACTATCAATTTTTTTTGTGAAAAAATAAGTTATTAATTATGTTAATAGTTAAAATAAAGTAAAAGTCCTAAAAGATATAAATATATTATGAGAACTACTACTAGCATGTTATGAGAACTTAATTATGTTTAGGATCACATTAGTTTTTAATTGTGAAGTCTTTGAGAGTATCAAAAATTTTTTAACTAACTGATAAGATTGTTATAACGTATTTGATTATTGTGTAAATGATTGTCCCGATTTTTTTGCGTCTTAAATAAAGATGTTCATTCGTTCTTTCTTTTTTTCTTACTCTAAAAGATAAAGATAAAAGATATGTTCTAGTTATTAAACACGAATTCATAATTTACTACAACAGTGTGTGATATGTAATTGAGGCGAGTTGATGATCACATTTGAAGCAATTACGGTCCTCGAGCGACCGACAGGCTTTCAGGCTTTGTATCGATTTACCAGCCTCCTTGAATTACAGAACAGTGTTTAATACACCTACGACTATGAACACATTTACTATACTATCTGTTTTGATATGACTACAACAGTATGGAGAGATTTGTTAATTTAAGTTATTAAATATAATTAAAAAACGTACCGCCTTGTCTCAAGATAGTTGAATTTTAAATAATGTAATTAGAATTAATGATAATAAGATATAATGAACCTCATATTACATTACAAACATTAATATAAACAGAATTACAATCAAATCCAGTGTTACAATTTCATTAGTCTGCGACAATAAGCCGTGGGGGGACTTTATCAATTATCGTGCGAGCATCGAATGTAGGACTTTGTTAATTTGGTAATTGAATTAGTATTGCTATATTTCAAAGAAAAGGTAACACAAGTTCTTTTTAATTAAAGATATTTCTATCCTTATTTTATTTATGGAAAATGAGAAGGATGAATTATGGATGGATCTAATAATATTGATTATGTCTTGCATACTTGTTTTTTCATTACAATTTGTATTATTTGTAATAATAACATACTATAACATCGGACACACGGACAAATGTGTAATCCTTTTGGAGTGCGGCTTGAACGATCACTTCATTAAAGTGCCGTATGTCGCTCAAACATGTGCGTTTTATGTTATTGTAACATTGGGATGATGTTACAAATATTCTGTAACAGTGGGATGATATTACAAATACTCTTACAAAAATATTTTTTAAAGTATTTAAATTGCAAGAAGTAGTTATGTTTAAAATTATATTATTATATTTTAAAACTCGTACAACGAACAAACGTACATTAAGTTAGTTCACAAACAAATAAAACCCAAAACAAGATGATAATTGAATCAAAATGCGACATTACACAAGACAATCTAATAACCACCGCGGCATCCCTCATCCGATTACAGCAGATTTATCTCTTATGTAATCTGTTTATAATAAATCATGGTATATCAAAGATGGGGTGGATTTTGTTAGGTTATGTGGTAACTTTTTTTTTTTTATGTCATAGAAGGGCAAACGAGCTTGCGGGTCACCGTTAATATGTGATCACTGCCGCCGTTGAACTCTTGCAACATCCGGCCTTAAAACTTGTCAAACTTGTAACTTGTCAAATATTAATAAAAAATTTAATCCGGGGACAGAAATAAAGTGGGGCAATCCGGTATAAGATTGAAGAAGTTACGGATTGTACCCAAATGTTGATTTTGATACTCATTTGTTTAATATATCTAAACACAAGATTACTCTCCCTCGTCCACTCCACATTGTAATTACGTTGGATGCTGCGACGCTGGGAGATCATTATTGATGTGAGAATTTGTTTTTATTGCATCATTTAACTAACTCGTGACATATATTATGATTTGTGGAACACTACGACGGAGATTCTTTTTTTATATATATATATTATTGTATATTTTTAAAAAGACATTAAAATATGTTTTTTTGTCCGAGTATGCATATTAAATTTGATTTATAAACTTATGTCAGGAAAATATTTAGTTTTAGATTGCAAACGAAAACGAAAGAAAGCTGAGAAATCTAAATTATTTTAATGAGTTAAAAATATTATTAAAAACTTAATAAATCACAAAAGAATATATTATTTAAATTTATCAAATTATACTAAAAACAGTTATCTATCACAATAATCACAAAAAAGATACCGAGGGGACGGTTCCCCTAAATTCGGTACGGAGTACAGGTCGTTAAACATCACCATTTTGTTACAAGCCAATATATTCCCTATTACAATGTAATTAATCATATTTTCGTATAAATAATATAAGTAAAGATACAAGTGTCGCTAATTAAATTGAAACATTCACTTTTGTATAGTAAATTAGATTTTAAAACATGACAACATTTTAAACATGATTTTTATAAATTGCTTTATAACGTCATTAACGATTTGTTAAAGTTACAACCATTAGTTGTGTGTGACATGTGTTTGCCCGCGATTTCGTTCGGAATATGTCTTTTAACACTAAACCTACCAAGTACCGGTTACATTGACCGTTCTTAAACTTTTGTAAAACTTACACATTTGTAAACGTTATAATATCGTTATCAAACTACATGACAATTCTTAGAATATGCATATAATATTGTCTTCACTCTTTACTGTTAGTTATTTCCATTATTACCTGTGTTATATAATAAAATAATTTTTAATTACCGGTCAATTTGACCGCGTGCGGTAGGAACAGATATACAAGAATTGTCGGTAGGTTTAGTCTTAAATAAAAAGCCTGAGTTACTTATAACATCAGCTATCCGCCAGTGAAAGTCCAGTTAAAATCGGTCCAGCTGTAGCTTGAACAGAGAGAGAAGAGAGGTTCTCTCTGTCTGTCTTTTATTTTTTTATGAAAGTACCGTATATATATGCGGTAATAAACGGCTTTTCACATTAGTGAAAAGCCGTTAATTTAGAATAACAAACAGACAGTTAAATTTTATTTATATGTATAGATATAAGAAACCTAAAAGATAAACTTATTAATATTTATCAAGACAACATTCATTACAATTAATCTCAAATGCAAAGAACTAAATACCTAAAGTATATAAATTATTAAATAAATACAATTTAATTATTATATTTTTAATAATCTCTAGTTTAGTTTGATTCACGGGACATTAAATATAAAATTTGTAGTTCTTAATTTATAAAAAATACTACAAAGAGTTGTTAGTATAATCTGTTATAATAGTAAGTGGTCATTACAGCGGTGTACTAGTGGGGGATTATGCGCGCGCGCACCCGCAGAGACACACGTGATCATAATAATTACACACTAATGATGTTATTTTAACGTTCTTCATACATATAATATAATAGAAATATATATTTACATTAATACTAAACCTACCGACAATTCTTGTATACCTGTTCCTACCGCACGCCGTCAAATTGACCGGTAATTAAAAGTTATTTTATTATATAACATAATAATAATGGAAATAATTAAAAGTAAAGAGTGAAGACAATATTATATACATATTCTAAGAATTGTCATGTAGTTTGATAACGAGGTTATAACTATCGCAGGTAATAATGGAAATAACTAAAAGTGAAGAAAATATTATGTGCATATTCTAAGAATTGTCATGTAGTTTGATAACGATGTTATAACGTTTAGAAATGTGTAAGTTTTACAAAAGTTTAAGAACGGTCAATTTGGTACTTGGTAGGTTTAGTGTTAATATTAAGAATATTAAAATAAAATATATATAGTCTTTTGATATTAATATAATTATAATATACTTAATAATCTGTGTCTTATAGCCGCGGGCGATAAGCTTAACGCGTTCCCAATAATTGACACGTGGCGCCTAACGAGTGTATTTCTCGCGCCCCGCTGTGTGCTGTCATGTATCTTGTGATTGTTTTGTTTTTTTTGTTACTTGCACAGATTTTAACCATTGGTCCTTACTTACATAGATATAGATACTATATAGATATATATCTACATAGATATCATAACTATATACAGACATATACATGTCTGTTTATATTAAAACTATATATATACATTTTACTCTATTTTCGAATTGACACACATCCGAATATTGTCAGAATATATTCTGTGGATGTTAATATATTCTTCTTCATAGATATATATTTACATAGATATACTTACTTACATATAGATAGATATAGATACTATATATAGACATGTATATTTATATCAAAACTATATACAGGCATGTTATTTTTGACATTTTCGAATTGACAGATGTCCGAATATTGTCAGAATATATTCTATGGATGTTAATTTATTCTTCGGATCTATTTGAATACATATATTTATATCAAAACTATGTACATTTTTTTTTATTTTCATTTCAAATTCAACACAAAATAGACGCTTTTTACATTACGCTTCAAATTGACAGACGTCTGAATTATATCAGAATAAATTCTTTGAATATCATTTTATTCTTATCTATTTGGTGAAAACAAAGTGAAAAACTTGGGTATCTTTGAAAGATAATCTATGTATAATGTATGTAATATATATATATATATATATATATATATATATATAAATTTATCCAACACGATACGATACAAGCAACAAAAGTTATATTATTTGGGTGAATATTATTAAATATGAAATCATTAATGACTTGTCAATTGATGACTGAAGTGGTCTAGAATATTCAAGTAATATATATAATATATATAAACAACTATAATGTTGTGGATATCATTATTTTTAATAAACAAAAGTATAATACTTTAGAGAGATATTTAATCAGATATAAATTGGATATTAATTGTATAACATATATGAAATATTTTAAATTATAATTGAAGATATATTATATCTTAAATAGAAGTAATACAAACTGTTCGTCGGGTTCCACCGTTAGTAAGAGATAATAAAATCTTTCACCCCATAAAGATGCTGGTGAGATTACGCGTTTCATATAATATTATATAGAATTCTGTCCCAATATTTTTATATACCTTAATTTTAACAACAGAAAAATTATCTTTGGAATATGCTTTGAAGCATACAAACAATTAATTTTACACTTTTTTAAAACAGATTTTATTGGGGTAAGTATTTTTATAATGTAACACTATTTATAAATTAAATTGTATTTATTGTAATAGCTAAAATAGTTTTATATATTTATTTTATAGATTAAACTGTATATAGTTATATGAAAATCACTATTTCTGGTCTTATGTCTTTGTAGCAAACCCAATAGTTAAATGTCTTCATTGTCCGTTAATGTGATAGGTCGTAGCGGGTTCACTTCCCGACTCAATTTATTGTTCCGTATATTGGCAGCATTGATTGTTACTTCACTATATTAAACTAATGTTATTTGGGGGATTTTCCCTATCGAATTCATTTCTATTAAGATATATTGTTATAGACGCCCACAGACCATCACATGATTAATGTTAATAGAATAGTTTAGATGATATTATTAAAATGACGCCTCTATATAAACATAGGTCTATAATATGTATTATTAAATAGTTGTTAACTCTTTAACAAAAAGTTATAAGTTAGTATTTGAGTTAGTTTGTTGAGCGTTCAGAGTAATGAGGGTGCGAGAACTTTTAACAACTTTCACCTTTCTCACACAATTATTTAGTTAAACTTTATATACACGCAGTTCAGTTAAAAAAATATTTATATTTATAAATAAAACTACTTCACCAATTGTCTAGATAGAATTTTTTATCTAATCTAATAAAAACTGTCTAAATTAATTAACTAATTAATAGATTTCAGTCGGCTTTTTTTATTACCTTAAACCCATCTGTAAATCTTAATTCAAAATCTTAGAATTATTTCAATGTTACAAATAATTATAAAGAACATATAATATGTAGAATTATTTATTATAAAAATAACAAACCTTTGGCACTGAAATATGGAACGGTTCACCAAATACTTGGCATTAATATAGTATAAAGGATAGCATATATCACTGTTGTAAACGACGTCGAATCAAATAATGTTAGACAGCGTACCGACGTGAAAAATGGTCCCGATGATCAAGATGATGCAGTTCTTACGATCGAGTGAACTGATATAGAGGTTTGGAGTGCTACATGACATATTTAAATGGAATTTATATAATACTAGCTGATTCACCCCGCTTCGCTGGGCACACTATTAATTTGGATGTGAACTTAGGTTGCTATAGTAACCGTTGTCATCGTAACCGTTGCTATAGTAACTCTTACCGCGTTAAGTGTATAGCTCATACAATTTTAAAACGTTGCAAAATGCAAAAAGTTAAAATCCGTTGGCATAGGAATTCCGTTCCGTAAAATAAAATCCGTTCTTAGTGGACGTCTACGTCTAAAAGAAGTAACTATGTAAAGTTTTAAGTTAATCGGACAGATAGTTTCGGAGATTTCACGATGAGTCAGTGAGTAGTAAATCACTTATTTATGTATAGATATACAAAACTAACATGCGATTGTACCTTAATATTTCTACTAAATTAGGTCACCATTAGAATTTCAACAGACAATAGACACATTAACAAATTAATAATCAATAAGGCAGTGTTCACAATAAAAGCAATTATATTAGTAACTATATTGTCTTTTTCTAATTATCTATTTCTATTCATATTGATCCATTAAACAGCGCTGTGGATCAATTAGATAATAGCGTTAAATGAACCATTCGCTCTGGTAGCTTATCATGTAAAGGTAATTGTTTAATTCCATTAAATTTTTATATTAATTAAGTATATTTCTTTGTCATTAATAACTCAATACTCATTTATAAAGGGATTCCTCTTTCTTTGAACTCCACCATTTTATATCAGTGTCGATGCTATTATTATTTTCTTCCTTGAAATATTACAAATAAAACATTTTATATTCCATCTATACATAAAATTTAAATGTCCGTTTGTTCAAAATTAACAGCTAACAGTGCTTACATAAAAAAAATCTCTCTCTGCCTGTTTGCTCCGGTTGTATGTGAAACGGCTGAACCGCTCTAACATAACTTTAGCTGGTTGGATGTATTAAGATTTTGAAACTAGCTATTTTTTTTTTTCAAAACAAATTATAATACAAAAACAAATGTAATAAATTACAGCTGCATACATAATACTTGCTTTGTACATAATAATTAATTTAATTTCACGGAATATTCTATAGGTTTGTGCAGGTGTGGAATGTCAGTCTATATTGTGTGTCTGTTTAATTTTTATCCGAATACAAATAAACTAACCTTCGTTAGTGCATCGGAACTAAACTAATATTACCCAGTCTCGCTTATCAGGACCAAAAAAGATTTATTATCATATTAATAATTTCAAAGCCTCCTATAATCTAAGCAAAATGTATTTGTGAGTGAGAAAAGTCTCAATTTGTGAAGTTTACCGGGATTTTGTAGTAAAATGTGAAAATATTTTCAAGATTTTTCCTAAATATAATTTTTTTATAAAGAAAAGTACAATCTCTTATACCTTTAACAAAAGATAAGGTTTCTAATAGCTCGAGTGTCGTCTCGTTCCGCCGCCAGCAATGTCAACTTGAGAGATAAATAGCAAACGAGTTAGCTTACATGAGAACCTCATACAGCCTCTTACACTATATTCGGTAGTTTCTTTTAAAAGATATAGATATCACACACATTTCTTTTGTAAAAAATATGATTATTTTATCGATAATAAGTAAATAACAGGTAAGTATTGCAGTTGCTAATACGATAAACCACAGTCTGATAGGGAACGGTCATCCGTTATTCGCGAGCGGAAATCGGCACTCAATAGATATCCCGGATAATATCGAGCAAATAGACCGAGCAAACGTCGGCTCAGTCGCAAACAAGCGCTCAGCTCGGCGTCGGTAAATAACGAGCCGGTAATCGAGTTAGTTCTACATAATATCCCGCGGGGAGATTTGTATCTTGTTTTGTTTATATCCTCCCGGCGTCTAATGTCTGCGTTTTCTTGAAACTTACTTCCGAACTAAGGACATTTGTTTTAAGAAACGTTTAGCGGTTGGCGACGTTCTCTAATTTAATATTTATGATGCGCAACTTGCGATATATAGTTCATGGGTGGTTTATTTAATTGTACGGAAACATGGGCAACTTTGAAATGTTATTGTAAACTATGCATTAATAAAAGTCAATACGATGGGTTTCATTTTATTAATTTATTTTTGAAATTTATTATTTCTCGTCATCTTGCATTTGAAAGGTCCTGAACAAACAGATCCAGTCTCAAGTCTCGGCCAATTACCCTTGTACAGGTATAAACTGTGTGCTCAGCCGCTCGTCTGTACTCTTTATAGACACCTCCCGAGTCAAACGCAATAAGTGATCGAACTAATATTTACATTGTATTTCGATTTTATATTTAAGACAATCAAATCTTACTCAATATGTTTCTCTATACATATTGTATATAAAAAATATCATTTTATTATCAATAACAAATAATTCCATAGATAAATTTACATAACTTGATATTATTATAACAGAAATACAATCGTACACAATAATCGTCTTTGTAGACGACAGCTATATTATATTTAAACACGACACAAAGAGCCTTATTATCGTCTTATTATTTTAATATTGTTGCAACACTCCAACAATAAGCGGGTCCATATTATTTATAAGACACTAATGAGCGTGTAGGCACCTTACACAACAACAATATTACAAATACACTTCCATAACAAATACGTAACCAAATTTAAATCTTATCTCTACACAATAAGGATGTATGGAGTGTATTGTAAATGAATTAAATATTTGTGAAGAGTACAAAGGATTGACACGGGATGCATCTCGTCTGAAGAGGGGTTTTGAGAGAAAATAAATGCGTAATTATCGACGGCTAGAGGTTCGGGGAACGCGCGTGAGGCCGAGTGCTTTTATTAGGTTATCGAGGGCTATTTTACGGTCAGGTACTGAAGATTGGTCCGATATAACGTGAAGTTATATAACAAATGTATTGAAATGTTACATGACAGTTAAATAAACAACAAACCACATCATATTTATCATGTGAGCTGTCCGTTATAATAATTGCGAGTGAATCAAGCAACATCTAGTGCGCGATAAATGCACAATTTCCGCTGCAATTGACCGTGTGACAGGTGTGACAACAAGATGGCGGCTACAATAAAATGGCCGCAGCGATGTAATGATTCGCTGCTTGAACACTAATCACACTGACTCGGCATTCCCGCGGTCTCTTTATACTTTATATTCTTATATTGAATATTAATTGTGCATTAAATTTAATAACATACTATTGTTAAAGGAAGAGAACAAATATGTAGTATAAACGTCAAATTAAGTTTCACATACGCTATTTTGTCTATTAATATCACAGAACCTTTTTTGTGGAATAACTTCATAGATTTGATCGACCATAAAGTGACATATACACGGTCATAAATATAACTACTGTTAAAACAGATGTAAGACAAGCGAAAGCAATTGATCTAATATAACAATAACGAGGTGATTATGTTAGTCCAAGTGTTACATTCTATATGACATGTGTGTGTGTGTGTGTGCTCGAATTCCGTCTGTCTGATGCCGATTGTTTCCTTATTGTCAAATTATACTTTTATTTGGTTATCGTTAGTTTAGTCTATTATTGTAGGGTTATTTTTATTTATCTTTCTTCCAGTATTATATTATCTTTAACTACCTTTTATGTAACATAATTTTGTCAAACATTTCAGAAAGGAATGAAACGTACAAGCGTCGTGAAATATTTGCGTAACCACAAAAAAAATATAATTGTAATTCCATATAATTCTAATAGAACACACGTATCTATATATTAATTTAATAACGAATTCAAAAGCTCAAATCCACGTTAATAATATTAAACGCAGACCTGCAGACGTGCAGTCAGTCGGTAACGCAAATCCAAATATGATCCCATGAATATGATTGGAAGTTCTAATCCATCGGTCTCCAATTAAAAAAGTATTTAAGTAATCGGATTTTATTGAAATCGGAGATTTATCGAATGTTATTAATATGTTTTGAGGAACTTTAAATAAATAATATCGCCTGTCTGTATCATAAATACGAACTGTAATTTTTTGAAACGATGACCCAACAGTTTTTCTAGTAACAAGCTCAATAGCGCTCTCGTTTAAATTCGTCAAACAAACAGAATTCATTGATTAGACGTCAATTGACGTCCGTCCGGCAAATTATTGATATTATAGCAATTATAGAACGATTGGGCAAACCGTTCGTTTGAGGGATCTGTCGAAATCGCTTATTCACGGTCGCTAGTTGACTAGTTAGTGCAGCTGTTGGGAGACCCATGTCACGGGCGACGGCGATTTGATATATGAGTTACAAACAATACCATAACATTTAAAACATATAATATAATATAATAATAATAATTGATACTACAATTAGTGTGATATCATTTAAAATTTATTTAGTTGTAATATTTATGACTATTTAATGTAATTTAATTAATTTAGTTTTTGATTTTATGCATGAGATTTTTTTCGTTGTCAATTTTGTGTTGTTTTTATTATTATTTAGAGTAATATGATTTTCCATTGATAGTTCTATAAATAATTAATGTTCAAATTTATATACAATATTTCGCACAACCATCCGAGGTTAAAATAAAATATTGATTAATTGTAATTTATTTAATATTTTAGCAGTTAAGTTAAAATCTATATATCTCTCCTAACTCGTCCCACAATATAGCAAAATTCCGGCGACTTGCCTCGTCTTGTTTATTCTAGTGTCGGAAGTCTCGTTAACTTCATATTTTCATGACTACCCTCCATTGTAACGTGTGACTTGCATTTATATCAATTGAACTCACCATTTCCGTTTCCACCGATCGTGCAATCATTGCACACTAACTATTATTATAATCTACATTTTAATATGAGGTGTTATTGGTAATTTGTGCTATAATAGCAGTGTGTTATATTATATCTATCTATCTATAGATACTTACAGATAATTTCCATAAGATACATTTCCATCTAATACAAAGTTATGAAGTATTATTTTTAAGAAGATTTATATTGAAATCTTATTACGATAATGCTTGGATTAGGGTGGAGAAGGGAAGAAATAAAATTGTTATCAAGTATGAAATTCAAGCGTATCGATCCTAACGACCCCTGGTGTTGGGCGAACGAATATTTGTTAATTGAAATCTTTATTTTAATTGACAGATATGTTCTTTTATGCAGGATTATATATCAAAATAATGTATTATACATAATACATTATAATTAAGATTCATCATAGCAGGATTCGAATCTGTGATCTGAGGGAAACTTCCCGTCGCTCTGTTACTTGAGCTACCGGGTCAGTACCAAAAGATGTATGTTTGAGTCCTGCCTGTGTTAATTAATTTATTATTCTATAATAACTTAAGCTTAATATATATAGCCATTTTATAGTCGATTGCAAAATATAATATTGACGGGTAATTATGTTCTGGTAAAGAAATGAAAGTTTGATAATTATATATTTACATTATTTATTATTACTAGTTTATTGCCGCGACTCCTTTTGGGTACATACAAGTGCGTTAAATATTAGTCGATAACTAGTGATTGAGCCAGAGAAAGTATTTAACATGTCCATATTTGTCATAGTTTTGTAGATATAATATTCTTATATTTTATTACAAGACATTACTAGTATACGGTAGTTATAGTTTGATGTTAGGTAATTTTATCATCCTCAAATGGCAAAAAAGGAAAATTCAGATATTATGTGTACAAAACCCAAAAAACACATTTTCAGATTTTTTTTTCTACTTTACATCAATAAAAATACTGTAACTACGTCCATGAAAGCTTATCTATGATAACAAAGGTAACATTGTCTCTAGATCATTGTTTGGTCTATAAGTCTGTGAATTTACTATACTATTATATAGTACGAACAATCAGTTAAGCCAACAACACACCTCCCAATTATAACACAAAACAAACTGTTAAAATGTCGCCGCTAACCACGTATTACATTATTAACTAATCAAAATGTGTCCGATGCACCCTAAATTGAATAATAACCTGTTAAGTCGAGGCCATTGTACCGCAAATTGCCGCCAAATTGAGAACAGACGCAATCGCAACTCTATTTAGCGAGCGCCTGCACCTGATTGGTCGACACGCCCCGCTCCTCGTTCAAAGCCCAAAGAAATGAAATTATGCACTTCGTAAATAGGAACCGTCTTTGTGAGTTCACTCGCCTTATTTAAACTGTCACCGGTTTCAGGGTTCTTGGTTTAATGAAATTGCTGAGTGTCCGCCCGTGACGAGTCATTGGAGCGGGTTATAAATTAAGGCTTTCCCTCCGTGCTCGTTTCATTTGTAACGGGTTAATCTATTTATTGTTCACTTTTGTTACCAAAATATGCTTTGTAACTTCATCAACTGATTTTAAACATGAAGATATATGAATCTGTAATGTTAAAGACAATTTTAAATCAAGACAAACATAACTAAATGTTATATTATGTTGTGACTGTGTTGGAGTTTTAATCTAATCACATTACACAATAACATCCCCCAAAACAAACAATATTAATCAATTACGATCACCAAAGTGTTAATGTTTAATAGATCATGGCGAGGGACGACGCCCCCGGGACTCTCCCGAGGGACAATAGTACGTTTATCTCTTTATGCTTGGATTAGGAGCTGTGAAGTGCTACTCTTTCACTTAATACTAAAGATATACTCAACATTGGTTTGTATAATTTGTATAAATAAGTTAAAGTGTTAAGAAAATAATTTTGATAGTTCATACGAATTATAGAAATAGTAATATGAAAAATAAATGGAATATATAAAGGTACTAAATAACGCAAAAAATAAATTAAAATTGGACGAACTAAATGTTATTTTATGTTAAAATTATCAATAACAAGTGATTTCTTATCATATTCGTAATCACCCTTCGACCTAAAAGCATTACAAAGTTGTAGTATTACTTGGCTTGTTTGGTTCTAAAATTACCCGTTATTGCAGTCAGCTTTGTACCCAAATCCTCTGTATACAATCCTATGGGCACCCAACAAATTGTTTTGCAAGCATTACAAATGTGACCCTTAAACTAATGCGTCCATTCTACCCTGATCCACCATTGTGTTAACATCCCCATAGAATTTAAGCTTCCAAAGCTCAGAATAACCTGGCCTATGTCACATACAAGTAATAAATTGTCGGGTAGAGTAATTCCCTCGCACGGGCGCTACGCATCATTAACGGGCCCGAATTTGCTGCCAAATTAACAATTATACGAACCTTTGTGCCTCTATGTTAATTAGGAAATACTTACAAGATACAAGTGCCAATTACATCCTGCATACCGGTAAGGTATTCAGTTTTAATTATGTTAATGTTGGTACAACTGTTACAATAATTAATATTGATGTTAAAATCCATCTTTAGTTCAGAAAATTTGTTATGTGCAATAAATATTTAGTTAATTGTTTAACAAAATGCGGCAAGTGAATCCAGTAATTGCAGAGACAAGAGTAAATCCCGTCTTAATCTGCCAACAGTGTCAATTTATGGCGATCTTCAATCAATATGGCCGCGAGCCACGTTGGATGAGCGGTGAATAGGTTTAGTTTGGGATTAGCTTACAATTGTGGTAGCTTTAGTGGGTGTGGGTGGAATTATATTTATACCAGTCATACATACAGTATATATATACAGTAACAGTAGCACAATCAGTGTTGAGGCTGCAGTAATTTCTGAATAGTGTAAATGAATAAAAATGGACTAGAAAAATACCTAAGCCTAAAATCAACTAGTAACCATATATAAGACACTCGTTCAGAAATTACAATAAAATAATGAATTGTGCCCCGACTTCGTTCGAGTGGAATATGTTTTTTCATTGATTAGACGGAATAAACAGACAGTCAAGAAAATTAAAAAATATATATTATGTAAGTATCGTATATACTTTACTTAATTAGTGATAGCTGTTAGTTTTGTAATACAAACAGACACTTCAATTTTATTTATATGTGTATATTACAATTGCAATATTGAGACAAGGTCATAGTTTTATTTGAAATGTATATTGATTTCAAACCAATAATTTTTAACGTTAAGAATTATAAATCTTCGTGTAATTACTTGCACACACACATCCACACCTGAACACATACGTAACATGTCACGGGTAGCGGGTAGAGCGGGTACGGGGTAGGGGAGGGGTAGCTGGTAGCGGTAGTCTGCGCGTATAATAGGACGGAGTATTAATTTGCGCGGAGAGCGTGGATCGAGTTTAATTAACAAATTTAATTAGAAATTAACTGTTTTGTAGAGGCAGCGCTCGCTAGGGCTGTGCCTGAGATTATGTAACATGTATTTATTAATATATTATATATTAATCATGTACTAATTTTAAATTATTAAAAACCCCAGAGGTATGACTGGGCATGATTGGAATGTAATGTTATTGGATGATATAAAGTTATGATAAGAGGTGGTCATGTGGCAGCCCTGCCTAAATACACAGCTTGGTCCCAATTTTGAAAATTTAATCTATCCGCATTGTGTTTCTAATTGGTTTGTTTTATATGCTTAGTTACTGGCTCTGCGGTGCCGCTTTCAATTACTACCAATCGCTGTTTGCGCTGCCGGCTTATGGCTTGTGTTCCTTTTTGTACGTTATAATTAAAACTGTATAAGGGAACGAACATCTCACTCTAACTCTGTATCTCTATTACTGATAGTGTGATTTGATACTTACATATAAACATTTGTGATAATGACATCATTAAAATTTTAAGCAATTATATAAGCAAAGCTCTTCTCACTCCTTTACCAAGAGACTTCGTTTTTCCTTAAAAGTTAACATTTTACAAAAAGTGAGAAAAAAAAAAATGTTTTTGCCCATCTTCCAAAAAATACTCGTGACATTTTGGCGACATACGGCAGCTATTCACTTTCATAATAAGTTATTATGAAAGTAAATATAAAACATTTTTAATGTGACAAGATCTAAATCTACAATAAAAAATTATATTCGATTAGATTTTTAATGACAAGATCATATCTGTATAACTCTTAACAATAACTTCATGTACCTATCAAAAATCAGAACATAACAATCTATATGTCCTCAGGTATGGTTCCAGAACCGTCGTGCAAAATGGCGAAAAACAGAGAAATGCTGGGGCAGATCCACCATTATGGCGGAGTATGGGCTATACGGGGCCATGGTGCGGCACTCCCTCCCACTACCGGAGACCATCCTCAAGAGTGCTAAGGAAAATGATAATGTGGCTCCCTGGCTACTTGGTGAGGATTATCATTATTAATGCTTCGCAGTTTAACAATAGGAATGTTGGCTTATAGCTTTGGTTTCGCTTGTGCTAGTTCAGTGTTTTTTTTATCTCTTCAAATAAATATTTGGAAAGATTCGTTTGATATAAAAACGCTGTTAGTGTTAAAAACACATTCAATTCTGTCAAACCTCAATCAATTTTATTATCTACTCGTTTTTAAACTTTAGTTATATTCGATATATTTTTTGGCAGTTGGCATCTTTATTAGATTTATCTTAAGTTCAAACTTTATCTCTGTAATGTAATATATTTCTAGATCACGTTATAAAAGATAAATATTAAAGTAATAACGAAAGAAAAAATTTAATTTAATCACAGTTTCTGAAAATTTTTTGGAAAAAAAATATCCTAAATGCTATTATTACAATTATTTTATATTCAAATAAATCATTTTTTCTTTGATCCAAGTTTACAAACGGAATGATTATATATCTTATACATATTTAGTTCTCACTATCACTCATTATCGACTAAATAATAGGAAGAATTTTAGGAGGAAAATACAATTATTAGACAGTAAAATTATTATAAAAGAACATACTATCAGCAAGACACTTCCAAATAAAGATCTTACAAAAATTTCATGTAATAAAATATGTACTTAGTTCTGAAATTTGTCATTTCTGAAATACCATGGCGGTTTCCGCATTCCTAAGCGTTTTTTTATTTACTCACGATTTGCTATGATTTAGTAGGTACTATAGTTAGAGATTAATAGTTCTGGATCTATTACAATTATATCGTAATAATACCAACAATTTCAGAACCTTAGAATAGTATGTATAATGCATGTGTGTGTTTAGACAAACGTTTAAAATATAACCTGTTATATAATGAAAAAGGTTAACTTAAATTATGTTTTGAATATTCTTAACATAATTGGGAAACTTTGATGCATTTCTGTAATATAAAATGATTAATTGTATGTTATGATGAAAACTAATATTGAAAAGTAACGGCGAAATGAATAAGATTTTGGCTGATATATCCACAATGTTGACTGCATAGGTTTACCTGTAATGGTATATAAATTAATTTACCTGTAATGGTATACAAGTATAGACGTTTTCTGACGTGATGATTTTGTTCAAGAGTCGAGCGGGACCGCGGGGCGCCCGTAGCGCCGGCCACCTCCGACCGGTGAGTCACACATCATATCGCTGTAATTAGCTTCAAATTGAACAAAATCAACACTCAGTTTACGATTTATCTAATTACCCTCATAATATAAATAATGTATATAACTCACAACGGCTCTATCTCTATCAAAAAAGGCAAAATTCTTACACAAAGAGATTCGTTAAAATAAAGTCGCGTCGAGACAAACAAACGTGTCATTTTAATCTCAACAACAAGAGCTGTTCATTCTGTGCTCGTTACTGGTAATATCAACTTTACTCCAACGGTATAGGGTACAAAATTGTCTACCAGAATGCTGGTGTTAAAGAATTCGTGAAGAGCTTATAAGAAGCTGCAGGTTTCAGTCGCTACGTGATGCGCTTTGCGGTTGTCTGAATGTAAACAACGATGTGAACGACTCCATTGCGAATACACGGGATAAAGATATCGTACCGGGATTTCGTTATATCACAGAACTTGATTAATTTATTAAATAAATTTTATACTTTTTTCTTATTTATTTATTGAATTCCAACTGTATTTATCTACAAATAATTTTATCTATAAAATTTTCTTGTAGAATTAAATTAAGTAAAAGAATCAAGAAAACGTATCCAAATTTACCTAATAAGTGTAAGTGACAATTTTTTTTTATCATTAAGTAATGAAAAAATAAAAATAAACACAATACACAATCTTCATCCACAATCCCGAATCCCAAAAAATAATAAAGAAAGACAAAAGTTATAAAGGCCTTCACGCACACGCGGCGGCAAATCAGGACTTTGCATACAGCCTTCCTTTGGCGCATGCGCGGGGCGGGACAAGATGGCCGCCGAGCCTGATTACAGGGGAGCGCTTACATATTAATTATGTACTTAAATGTACTTGTTTTTCACCTGAGTGTACCTAGGGTTTATTTTCATTATGCGCTTGTTAAAATGTTTACTTGTGATCCTATGTAAATGTTTTGCTTTTGTTTGTTTGTTTGTTTGTTACGCGTTTTGAATTTAGGTATAGTTTTATTTAAATAAATATACCTGGAATGTATGAATTATCGATCAATTTTATAACTATTTAGGATGAAGATTTTATAATTAATTAATTACTAATTTGGTGTATTTTAAAGTTATATTATGAAATTAAAATTATTTTTATTTTTGTAATATAAATTTATTTTATCTACGATTAACCCTAATTAAATAAACCTATTTACGTTACTAAAATTTTACAAAATGAAAAAAAAATATTTAAACATATGAAGTTATATAAATTAAATAATTCCTTAAATATATATATATAAATAAACTTAATTCTGCGAAACACATAGTATAAAGGTACGACTTACGATTCTTGTCTATTATTACAAATAAATCTATTATGATTTTTATTTATTTTTTTACATATATAAAGGTGCAAGAAATTTAGTTTAAAATTATATTTGTAGTGACCAGAAAAAACTGAAAATATATTTAAAAAACAATACGATATACAAATAATCAAAACATATTTTAAAATATTAGTATCGTAACAAAAAATTTTCTTATTGTTAAATAACTTTAAAAAAATTTGTCTGAATTTCTAAAAAAAAAGTGTTAAACAATTATCTGATGAATTAAAAACAAAAAATAATAATATTACTCTACTTGTTTCGATAAAAAATGTTTAAATTTTGGATATTAGTATCGTAACAAAAAATTTTCTTATTGTTAAAAAGCTTTCAAAAATTTTTGTCTGGATTTCGAAAAAAAAGTGTTAAACAATTATGTGATGAATTAAAAACAACAAAAAAAATATTACTCTACTTGTTTCGATCAAACAATAAATATAAATTTTGGAACTGATATTAAAAAATAATATTACTCTACTTATATCGATACAAAATGTTTAATTTTTGGTTTAGATTCTGTGTATTAAGATGTCACATTATAATGAGATATATATATCATTGTAATAGAATAACTAGTCAAGGTTATGTCAATCGTAGTTACTAACACTAACATACATGTATTGTGTTGTACTTCTTATATATTTACATATATATAAATTGCTGTTCGTTTGTATCACTCGAGAATCGTTGGACCGATTTAGCCAATTTTAATCTTGAAATATTTATTGAAATTCAGGGAAGGTTTAAAAGATGAGAAACAATAAAAAATATAATTTGTTTTTCAAATACAAAACTTTAATATACATATTTGAAATATTTGATTACTTTTTGTATTTTTAAAACAAAAATCGTCACTTGGCTGTCAAATATGCGTTCATAATTTTTCTGTTTACGACGTACGAGTATGAGGTGCGGTCTCTTTGATATTTTATAAATAAAGTTAGGTTTATATAATAAAAAAGTGTAAGTGTGTATGATTGTACGAAATTAAATGTATCATAGTTATTAAATTTTATTAAAAATTTAATTAAAATGTCATCTATTAAGTATATGAGTTGATTATTTGATAATCAAAATAATGAAACATGAGTATCATTTTAGTAATATTATTAACTAAATATTTAATTAAAATGATTCAATAGTAGCTAAGGATAGACACACAAATCATAGCTCGAAAACCTATGAAATATTATTTACATTTGATTTAGAAAAGATATTCATATAAAAAAATATTTTAAATTATTTTATTTAATAATATTAATCGAGTAACATGTGTAAATCTATATATTTTTTATTCAGAGGTTTATTTAAGCTTTTTAAGGTTGTAATGCAATATATCGTAAGGACTTACCCTTTGCGTTATTACAATAATTTGTTGTAATTTCTTTAATTGTACGAAAATAAGAATAATGTTTGTAATATTAATATTAAAATGATTTCAATTAATATTATTTTAATTATACTTGCCGGAAAATCGGAATCTTGCGATGTCGGTTCTAGGTGTTGCGTCCCTCTTGTATACAGTTATCATCGATATGTGAGAGGGAGAAGCATAGATTAGCATCAGTATGTTGAATACATACGGATGCCTTCCTGAATAATATATATAATATCAATTAATAAAATTTCATCAAACCCCTCAATAGCGTCGATCAACCGGCCATAACTATCGCGTGCGAGTGGGTTCTTGAACTCTAATAAATGAAAATACAATAAATTTCCTAAACAATAAACTGATATATTATCATCCAATTCATCTAAATCTAGGAAGTGCGGTTTCGCGCAGACATCAAAGAGGAGAGGCGGCAAATGGAAAGTAATGCATGAGAAGTGCACCTTACAGAATTATCTGCCTATTATACACTTGCTTTGAGCATAACTCTTTTATCTTTCTTAATGACACCACAATGTAAGGCTGCTTCCACACGCAGCGGGTGACACGCCGCGTTTCTTGTTCGAACGAAATTTTTCAAGGTCGCTTGTTAAGTTTAAAAAAAAATTAATAATCGTTTAATAAATACTGTTTAACATTAAATTTTAATGCAACTCGTCTCAAAATTATAAATAATATTAATTACCATTAAATTGATAATAAATTATTAAATATAAGTTGAGGTGATATAATTGTGATATTTTAATATTAATAATTTACAATTCATAAAACGCTCGTTTTGATATCAACCAAATGTGTACACGGCTTTACCATTACTGTGAGTGAATTTGTAAGTGCACTGCACGTATTGTTGCTCTGAAGAATTATTCACTAAAAGGATCCAGATTTGATGAAACGCATAATAATTAAAGCCTCCTTTGACATCCATCGAGGAGGCAATCCCGCGATCATACGGTATGTTTATGGCTGAGATTTGAAAACATTTGTTGATTTCATTTATATATATTTAACGTAGGTGCTATGATCGTCTACGAAAATTTATAACATTTTTGAATTACATTTGAGAATTCAGTATTGGAATGGCTAACCAATTTTCCCATTGACCCTTCGAAGCCTCACTGGACGCTGACCGCATGTAAATCAAGCGAATTTATCGCTTCAATAGACAATTAATAGCAAAAGTTACGATAAACATCACAGCACTAATCGCTGAATTGATCACCTGTATCTTAGTTAAAAGGATTCAATATTATCTTTCCCACCAACTTCGCAAATATCAAATTAAAAATATTAGTCCTCGAAAACCGTATTAAGAATTGAATTTCATTTGCAATATAATTAAATTATTTATACGGGGAGAGTGATAAAGTCTGTGACATCTGATTAGGCATTCGGGCTGGATGCTGCGAGGTTGTAAAAATCTCGTAAAATAATATATTAGACTAGACTGGATAGGACTTCATTTGATCTACGGAATCTTGGTATTTCTAAATTCATGACCGTGATTAAATTTTTACGTCCATCGCCATAAATAAACTAAATTACTAAATATTAATGGATATAGTGTTTAAGTAATATCAGATAAAATTAAATGGCGTCATCTAATTTAAATTTAAAACTTTTAATTTTCATTTAAAATTACTTATTGTATGTTTAACTAAAGTATTGTACTATATTAAGTATTTTATACCTTAAAGTTTTTAGATTTAAGAAAGAAGACATTTTAAATTTCCACAAATGTCACAAAAATGAAAAACTATTTTGTAAGTAGAGTGTAGGTAATAAGATTAGTAATAAAGGAACAGGAACACAGGAATTAGGTAATTTTCAAACAAATATAACAAAGTCGGAAAAACTAAATCTTAAGTTTATAAAACTTAATAACAATTTAAAGAAAAACTCGAAAAACACTCAAGATTTGCGAGATTAAGAAATTTCTTTTATACTTAAAATATATCTTTATCTTTATATAAAATAAAGTTATTTTCCTTTACTTCATATTTAATACATATTAAGATTTTTTCGCAGTTTCAAAAGAAATGGGTTATTTTATATTAATTTCAAATTATTGATATTGTGTACATTGATTGATTGCTTGATTGATTATTGAATCTTACTGAAAAAGATAAATTAATATTAAAATGCATTGTCATTTAATTATTAATTTACCTTTTTAATATTATCTTCATATTTTTTTATATATAAATAGGTATATTTTAATATTTTTTATGTGATTTCAGATTATTTTAAACTCGAGTTGGTTTGGTTGTATTTTTATGAGCTAGTTGTGTGCTTTGGGTTGTTTGGAAACTAAGACTTTAAAGATTTTGGTAATTATTATTATTGCAACTTTTATGAGGATAGGTATAACTTTAGTAATACTTCGAGTATTACATATAGTTCACACTTTCCATCTATATCTATGATTATATTAAATATCTAAATAGAATTTCATGAGTTTATATGTTAAATAATTTAATAATCGTTATGGATCCTTAAGAATATATTTTATTAAATTATTGTGAAATCTAATAAATATTAAATGCATATATCAATTACTGAATTTACATATTAAGTTAATGAATTCAAATCATGAAAAAAATCTTTAATTTAAATTAGAAAAATACGATAAAAAAAAGGATTTTATAAAAGTTAAGTTGGTTACAGCTTGTATTTTAGGACAATTTTTACGCAGTACTTTCTGAGCTACAGTTAAAATAAAACTAAAAATGCATGTATATGGATAAATTTTAACTGTTATTAAATGAATTTTATTTAGTCGGGGTAGAAATGCAGAGTCAAAGCCGCTGACGAAAGCTAGTCTTAACATATATATATATATATATATATATATATATATATATATATATATATATATATATATATATATATTTATAATATTACATCTTATATAAAACAATTAATAAAATTCATATTAATTATTGATTTATAAATTTCCAATGTCAGTGTTAGATAACGCTTCAAATTAACACTTAGCCTACCAAGTACCGATCAATTTGACCGTTCTCAAACTTTTGTGAAACTTACACATTTTTAATCTTTATAATATCATTATCAAACTACATGACAATTCTTAGAATATGCATATAATATTGTCTTCACTCTTTACTTTTAGTTATTTCCATTATTACCTACGTTATATATTAAAATAACTTTTAATTACCGGTCAATTTGACGGCGTGCGGTAGGAACAGGTATACAAGAATTGTCGGTAGGTTTAGTGTTAAATATAATATTCATAAAATACATATAAGTCTTCTATTCTCATTACTGAACAATGGGTAAGCGTCCATTCGCTATATTGTCTCATAGGTTTGCGTATTTTGACATGGTTATGTATGTTAAGGTGTTACTAATTATATGGTACCTGGTAATACCATTTTAACTGCCATGTTTACTGAGTCAAGTAAGCTTTGATGCTTCAACGTTCTTGGGATTATTCAATATTTCAAAGCTATTTATATATTACTGTCCGACTATTCAGGATCGATTTCATATGAGTTAAGTACCATGCACCTAATAATTGAGTGGTACAGGAGCACCAGTTTATATGTTATATTGTTATATAATTGAAATTATTAAGATAAATGTACAAAGTATGATTGAATATAAAGAATTAGTAGTAGTTAGAGTGATTAACTTGTTACTGGGTATGACGAAATATTTCGTCATACATAAAAGCCTACTGCAATGGGCATGACGACATTTTTCGTCATGGAAATTAATCGTAATATCTTGAACGCATTACGTTCTACGTTATTCGTATATATAAAAACATAAAAATATCCTTTTATTATTTGAGGTGTGATGATATTAGTTATAACTAAGAAAAAAAAAGTCCCCATTGTGAAACGACTTGAGCAAAAGTTTATTCTCCCGTTAACAGGTTAATAAAGTCTAAAGGTATTTACTTACTAGGCTTTTGTTAAAAACTCCGTCTACACACTCTCCTATTACTATATAATAAATCACCTATCATCATATAAAATTCTTACACTTCTAGATTCGTTATACGTATTTCCAAAATTATATGTTTTTATGTGAATGTTACAATATTTTCCGAACTATTTTCTTATATGTTCACTCGGACGACAAAGTACAACCAATGCAAAGTCATCAAAATACTAAATATACTTATAATATACAAAAATACTTTTAAAAAGTATCATTACTTTAACAAAACTTCAACCAAGTACTTCTTAGATTAACATGGTCGGAATTGTCTTTTATTTTATATTTATCTAGATATTTATGTATAAATTGTTTTATACGATTTGATTTATAATAAAAAAGAAACTTCACAACGAAACCGTTTAGTAAAAGTATTTTTGGTATAATTTGTTTTTGAGTCATTACTTTGAGAATGTGTTTTTTGTGTTCGAAAAGTTTGAACGTCTAGAGAATAGGTTAAAATTAAATTTCAGGAATCCTTATCTTTCTTTTTTATTTAAATATTAATTTTAGTTATTAGTACTTTATTTTGTTACGATATTTCTTGCTTTCGCCAATGATTTCGAATTTAAGAATTAAGAATACATTTACAAGACTTTAGGATCGTCGGGCTTATTTTATTTGAAAATATTTTTTATAGTTACATCTTTTGTGAAGTTCAAGTAGATAATAAGTTGAGACTTTCTATGTCGTCCTATTTTTATTGTTGTCCCAAAGTTTTTAATATAATAAATATATATCAATACAATACTTCGTATACAATATATAGTGTATATAGTCGTCTCTTTTTCTCCTATTTTTTGTGATATAGTCCGTGAAAGTTATAGATAAAAAATTAATGCTTTGGAATATTTTGCTTTCTGTATTGCTTGATTAGTTTTACTTGTATAATAAACAGTCACATACAACTTTCAATTCTCGTATACAAGCTATACGAAGACCTTTGTCTCCAGGCATGCACCGCAAGTCGCTGGAGGCGGCGCAGCACCTTAAGGAGTCGGGGTCGGAGCGCGAGGGCTCCGAGGCGGAACCCGACGGCGCTCCCTCAGCCTCCCCGCACCGACACGAGCACCACGACAACCAGGTTGGTTACCACTATGCTTACGGCAGACACGTAACAATTAAGGCTCGAAAGAGACTATTCCCGTACAGTAAGTAGTGTTGAAATCTGTCTCATACTGTAGAAATATAAATATCTTTCTTTTGAGTGGTCTTTAATAAGCAAAAGCATTTTAAAGTCGATGGAGTTCATTTACTTATACAATACTATTTTCCCCTTCAATTAACAAAACATTGAAGTAATCACATGATGATAGAAATTGGACAACACAGGAAATTTGTTAAACCAATATCTATGGTAAATGGTTTATATAATAAAGTAATAATCTACATAAAATTGTCAATAAGGGAGTACTGGTCATCTCAATTTATAATTGCCCCCTCCACCCTAGGCGCAGAGTTCCCCTGGTAGCAGCACGACAGCGTCTTCTTCGGCCAAGGGCCGCGCGTCTCCCGACGGACACCTTTACGACGACCCTGAGGCCTTCCGCAACAACAGTATTGCCTGTCTCCGGGCCAAGGCGCAGGAACACCAGGCTCGCCTACTATCCAATAACTTGTTACTTCAGGTAATTATCTCTTTCATTAACTATCTAAGATAAGTTACATAAAAGAAGTTCCAATTTCTTACTCCTTCAAAAAATAAATAAAGATAAAGTATTTCTTTTTCTTTTCTTTCTTTCTAAGTATTCATCATTTCTTCCTAAATTAGTAATTTGAAACTCTAGAAAATATATCTTAGCATAAGAATATTGTTATAATTAATCAACAAATTATTAATAACTTTTAATTTCCAGGATTATTTCCACTTCCAGGTGCGCGGGCTCCAGCGAGCCAGCAGCGCGGGCTCTGGCAGTGGGGGGGTGGCTGGAGGGGGTGCCAGCGTGGGGGCTCCTGATGATGAGGGTCCCGTCGACATCGATGTAGGAACTGAACCGCCACCGCTGGACGCTCGCCTCTACTGACCGGGGACGGACGCGCCGGGGGAACACGCCTGATGTGTCGAGATCATGCGTGTCTTGTCAAGAGGACACGCCTGATGTGTCGAGAACACGCGTGTCGTGTCTGGGCCGTCTCGTGACGCAGTGATAGTGTCGGCACGGAACTGTTACTTAAGTGTAATTATGTACATTGTAGAGTAGAAGTATTTAACAATCCCCAGTTTTTCGTGCAATACCCTTAGTTAAGTATTTATCCGTTTAGCCGTTGTGTTAGAATTGTATAAAGTTCGCCCGGCACTAGTTGTGACTATCCCTCTATAGTACTTATCGATACACTGTTAGATATATTGTAAGTAATTCTTTAAATTGAATAGATATTAAAAAATCGGTACTAAATAATTTAAATTTATTGTAAATGTTGGATGCCTAAGAAAATTATTGTGTCTTATCGGTTCATGTTCTAACGGCGAATCAAAATTCGTTTATCTCTGTAAACTTAGCGGCCTTGTTGTACAATATATTTTTATTAAAGTATAATTTAATTGTACAACATCACCGCAAAATAATATTAAGGTAAATAAAATTGTACTTACATTATTAATGGCTGAAAATATTATATCGATTGTATATTTTTAGTTTAATATCTATGTGATAGGTACATAAGTACTTAATATATTAAAACCCCATTTTTTTTCAGTAACAATACTGACTCAAAAAGGACGAGTGTCTATAACGCTTAAAAAAACACTTTAAACTCTACGTCACGACAATTGACATTATTAATCTGTTTTACAAACGTCAATAATTAAAAATAAAGACATCGAGTTATAAATAATAATTTTGCGTTATAAATACTTGTTCAAATAAATATTTAACAATCAATGATACATCAACGACTCTTTGTGAAATATAGATAAGTAGAATGTGTGTATTTAATAAAACTAACGAAACAAATCAACGAAAATATTCAAAAACTTAATGAGACTTCAAACAAAATTGTACGTACAGGCATTGCGATGTCTTTGTAAAATAATGTGCTGAAATATTGTTATAAACATTCCGACATTGTATAAAAACGAATTTTAGATTAGATATAAACAAGTTTTTGTAAATCCTATTCAACAAATACCTATATTAAATTTGTTTTAAACACCAAACACGGCGGGAAATCGTAAAAGATTTGTGTATAAAATCTATTTATTGTAAGTCTACCATTCATATATATTTTATATCTACAAAATGAGTATTTAATCTGGAAATAAAACATTAATTTTGTAAATTAAACATGTTATAGCTGATTAAAGACCAAACTTACACATGTACTTAACAGTATCTATATAATTGTAATATATTTATTGAGAATGATATTAAGTAATGTGAACCTTCATCGTAAAATATAAGATTATTTCGATGAATAAACAAATGTGTAAAATTCTAACCGAGTTTCCTTTCTCCTTTGTTATCTATTATATATATATATATATATATATATATATATATATATGTAAGCGATTTACCACTCACTAACAGATGACGAAATCTCCGAAACAATTTGTCCGATTAACTTAAAAATTTACATAGTTACTTCTTTTGTGACGTAGACGTCCGCTGAGAAAGGATTTTACGGAATTCCTATTCCAACGGCTTTAAATTTTTGCATTTCGTCAAATTCGTAAACTAATAGCTACACACTTAACGCGGGGTTAAGACTTAATATACGAGTAGCAACGGTTACGATGATAACGGATAATATGTCCATAGCATTCTAAGTTCACATCCAAATTAATAGTGTGCCCAGCGAAGTGGGAGGTAATAAGCTAGTAATTAATATGTAATAATCATAGAACGAAAACAGTTCGGACAAGGTAGCGTTAATAAATTCGCTAACACACATTTGACAAATACTAAGAGATAATAAATAAATATTAGTTATTCAGTTATGTTGGTATTAGGTATTTATTATATGAAATGAGTATTTATTATATGGAAACAATAAAACGAAAAAATATATGACATTTTATATTTAATATGGAGTCTGGCGTTGTGTCAGAAGCAGTGAGCCAAAAGAATTAACCAGTCTCGATAGTTTAAAGAAAATTTTAATTTTTTTTGGAAATGAGTTCTATAAAAAATTTTTTCATTGTCAAAGCTACTACCAACTCGGAAAGTTTTTTGCTACTGACCTGAAAAGAGCTTTCGACAGAAACTCAGCGAGCTTGTTTTGTTCCTTTCTTTAAAACCATACTTAAGATCTAAGTACATTTATAATAAATATTGAAATAGCCTGGCAGCGAGCGTTTCATACTTAAGGCTCATCATGTTATAAATATTCAGCAATACTGTAGTAGTAGTAGCCGTTTACATTATATTAGGAGTTATAAAACTGAAAAGCTTGATATTTTTATTTTTGTATAACAGATTCTTAACAATAAATGAATGCACTATTTTAGAGAGAGCCTTATTTACATCGTCATATTACCTGATGCCGTTTTACTATAAATATAAAAGAAGTATCATCCGCAAACGATATCATCTCATCATTTATATAAACAAGGAAAATAAATGGCCTAAGATTGAACCTTGAGAAACCCCCTATATCGATCGGAGTTTAAGACAATCTCTTTTCATTGACTTATACCCTTTCAATTCTATTAGACAAGTAAGAAATCAAAAGTTCGAGATCACTGTGATTAATGCCATAGTAGTTAAATTTCCACAGCTATTTTTCCATCATGCAATTACTAATACTGTGCTCTAATCGCCTGACCAGATATTAAGCAGGTAGACCAACAAACCCTATCTTTTCTGGTGTCAATTTTCGCTTGGCACATGACTGATTTCTTAGGTTCAAATACTGTGGTGAGGATTTACGATTATCGTAGCATTATATTTTTCATCAAAAGAATCAATACGATTAAAATTTACCTTGTTATTATATCGGTTGAGTAATGTAACGCATTGAGTACTGCGTTTTTATTGATGTGCGTCACTCAATTCATGCAGTTCCTAATTGGCAAGCTTTGACTAGTGATGGTAGACTCGATTTGACTCGAGTTTGGCATCAACCACTATTCTATGCAATTAATCAAACTCAATTTTGTTAAGAATACTAACTTTATATTATAGTGTACTTATTTGATCAAATATTATTTCTCGTATTTGAGAATAATATCTTTTTATTATTAAGTAAAAATACATAATACAAGTTGTTGATTAGGTGTAAATTCTAATTTGAAGATAAAAGGATAAGTGCTTTTACAGAAGCCTCTCCATACATATGATTAATTCTTCGAGCCCTTTCTGCAGTGCTGGTGCCGCGATGTAGTCGTAATCGTATTAACGCGAGCTTGCTTTTCACGGATGATTATTTAAACGCTAATATACAACAAATAGAAACCTTACACAGAATTTTGTATAACCTTTATTAAAGCTTCATTTAGAAGTGGTCATTACTCCTCATTTTGATTGTAATTGCTAAATGTATGTATATATATACATATATATATAAAGCCACTAATTTGTCGCTTTTCCTGGTAAGGTGTCAAGTAGCAGAAAGAACGTACTGTATAAGGAAGGTCTCCTCGTTAGCTAATAAATCGCACTGATACTGTTGGAACTTTAAGTCTTTTTAGTCTGGTGAAAAGTAAAACCAAAACAGAAAGCCTTTGCTTTCGATGTCAGTTTATTGACATGACTCGACATTCTGTCTTGGTAAGCAAGCATCTTCTTCGCTATACTTAATAATCTCCTGTTTAACAGAGCTGATGTTTAGGTCCAAGTATAAGTATTGAGGTATGTTTAGCATTGTTCTCTATATGTTTGTCTCAAACATTTCCAGTATTTCAATATTACTGTTGCTTGCCGTCCCCCATAATTGGATGCAATAAGTCCATATTCGTGTGAGAATAGCTTTGTAGTTTGTGTTTTTGATTTTCATTATCAGCCAGTACATTTTAAATGTTCGTGTCCAGGTGCTTATTCTTGGCCCAGATATGCTTTCTCCATATCAGTCTCCTGTCTAATTGCATGGAAGTACTTAGCATGTTAAAATAGCGGTATTTCTTGGTTAAGTAGTTTCATCAGTGGGCGCGTTTGTCTCCGAAGGTCAAAAGTCACGTGAGCCCATTTGTGCTGATTTGCTTTAATACGCAATTTGTCTAGACAGACTTCAGCTTTATTTATGTTCTTGTAATAGTTAGTTATAGTAATTGCGTCATCAACAGACAGTAGAGCCGTATCGTCTACATAGGTGTTGTCGTATTCGGATCACTTGGGAGATCAAATAGAGTATAGTGCCCAAAATGCTACCCTACGGTATTCCAGACAAAAACTCACAGTGATCAGATGTGTCAGCACAACATCTGACTTGAAGACTTGATTATTTGATGATATTGTAGAAGCTGTGCGGTAGATACTTCTTCATCTTGAAAAGTAGACCATTATGCCAGACCCTGTCCAATTTCTTATTCTCAAGAGCTCGACTAATGAGGTCCGTTAGCTGGTCAATCTTTTTAACCGTGCAGTGTTTTCATTCAAGCCGAATTGGTGTGAGGGATTCCTTCGTAAGTACGTGCGCGTTATGATCAGTAATATTTTTTCTAGATGCTTTCCCATTAGAGCCATAAGGTTGATAGGTGTGTATAAGCTAACTTCGTTTACTGGTTTTCCTGTTTTTTGGATCATTATGATCTGTGCAATTACCCATTGTGCCGAAAAGATTGTCTAATTCAGACGTTAAAAATGATACTCGGCTTCACGATGGCCTTTTTTGGGAGTTGCTTTAGCACTGTGGTATCTATCATGTGGCAACAAGATTTCTTTTTTTTTCAATACTATCACTTCTGTCCATACTTCTTTATGGGGGGGTATTTTGTACTGGATATATCATTTGTAGTGATGATTCTAGATACTCTTTCATGCTCTGCATTTACCGCTGGACTATGTTAGAACACAAATTTTAAGTTATTTGCATACTTTTGTGCCTTCTCTGTATCACTTCTTGCCAATGAGCCATTAGAATTTTTGAAGTGAAACTTCTTTAGGCGCATGAGGGTAAAATTTTTACAGATGAAACGTCACGCCGGTATGCAACGGAAGTGTCGGAAAAGAGAGAGAGAGTGATCGAGACCGATTGAGAGAGAGTAAGACAGGGCGAACGTAGCATGAGCAACTAGCCGTGGAGTGAAAGTAGGGAGCAAGCGAGTGAGAAAGATTGAGAGAAAAAGTGAGACAGAGCGAACGTCGTATTACTATTGGTTGTGTATTCGTTTACTAGTTAATTTTATTTTAATGACAATTAAATTCCTGACTTATCTTCCTTTTTCCCTTCCTCTTAATGTTGGAAATTTAAAGTTTTAGATTTGTATAAATATTTTCTTTGTCTTAATCTTGGTTTTAATGTTTTTTTTTATTCTTCTCTTCTGCGATCTCTTTAATATTGGTATTGGTCAAGTTTATTGTGTGGTCCATATTTATATAATAATTTGTTTGATTTTCAATTCTTGCTGTGGTTTGGTATCTAGTTTTCATGAATTCTTTGGAATTTGCGCAGCCTTTGTAGCGCGCTTTTCTTGACAGTTACTACTAAACTAGCCTATTACGAGGCCTGATTTCTGACAGTTTGTTTTTGGGTGGTCTTTTTTCTCATTTAACGCACCTGAATGACCTAAAATCCTGTTTTTTGATGTGGCCAAACCTATGGCAACGTTTGCACTGTAGCAGTTTCTTCTTTTTGGTGCTTCAAATGTGACTTTTAGGCAGTTCAGTTAATCATTTATAAAAATGTATACTATAATTAGCTTCAACGTTCACAATAACTTAAAAAGCCCTTGGAGCCTTTGTGACGCACATTTGTGATTTAACCTACTTAATGGTCTATGTTAAGCAGGCTTATTTGCGTCCCTATCTTCAGATTACTGAAGTCCTCGGTAGGCTCTTTCACTTTTCAATAGTGTTTTAGTTTCCCTTGTTTGGATGTGTGTTTTCTTTGTTGTAGTCGTCGTTAGCCGAGTTTTAATCTGTTTTGAGCGGTATTCGCATATGTCGTTTCAATCAGCTTGTAGTTTGATGATTCTGGACTTGAGCTTTTTTGTCTAGTCTATTTGTCAGGGTTTGTAATTTTTGCACCTTACTTGGTTCTTTGTCAATTTGTAAAGCTTGAGGTGTTTGTGTATCTTTCCTTATTGTTTAGATTTGATTTTTTTTGACGTTTACCGGTTGCTTCTAGAACGCTCAAACATACATACATTTGTAAAAAGTTTGTTTGATTAAAATGTGTTGATTGTTTGTTAAAAACTTGTCAAAGAAAGTCACATCTACGCGCTCGCTTATAGTGTCCCATCTCTACACATTACAACATTAGCCAAGTCCGTAGAGGTTGGCGGCATTGCGTCTCCCACCAGCCTTGATTTGTCTTGGCACGTGGAATTGAGGTGATAGAGCTCGCCTTCCTCTTAATCCGGGCCAAGCAGGAAACGTTTGCCTATGGGAAAGATTTCCTACTATCCAGACCAGCTGATTAGGCCACTACCTGTCGGGATATTAGATGGCTAAGTTTCTCTTAACCACTCCTTTGAACACTTTATACGTATATAAAGAATCCTCTCTTTATTTAAGTGTTATTTGGTCTTTGATTACCCAAATGAGGGAGGGATGGTGGAAATAAAACAACAGAATAAACAACAAAATGCAAATAGCATTTAAGAGTATACGGCATATAATACTATCAATACAGACACTTAAGCACAGATCAGCTTTGCCTTAATTTAACACTAACCATAACAAGAGATTATAAAACATGTAAAATATAAAAAATGGAAAAAAACATATACATTTTGCAGCAAAACTGACAAAAATACAATCAAGCTTAAACATTTAATACACTTATGCATTAAGTACATTAAATTTGCGCAAATTATTACATTTTATTTGGCAAATATTTCATTTAACATTATAAGGGATGAAAAAAAATATTTATATAACAAAGGGGGGAAGAATAAATATATATATATATATGACTTTATTGTCTGTCAGTGTAAAATCATCAAAAAAGTATAATTTTAAACTTTTAATCTTATGGCACTTTCTTATTTCTTATTACAAAAATTACGGAATTACAAGAATTACAATAGTATACAGAGTATAATATATAGAACAATACCACAGATAAAACAATATTACAACTTGTGATGGCGGTAAATATTATATGTAATTAAATGGTAATAATTTATTTGGTACATAATATTACTTAATACATGGCAATAGCAAAGCTACATTAACTATTTAAATATGTATAACAAACATGTTTTTTATCTGTGCGAGATATAATAAATACATAATATATGATTTGTAAAATAAATAATTATCCTTTGTTCTCAGTTACATTTAAATAATTATCCTTTATTTTAAGTAACTCCTTTGTTTTAAGTTACATTTAAATATTTATTCTTTGTTTTAAGTAACTCTTTTGTTTTAGGTTACATTTAAACAATTATCCTCTGTTTTAAGTAACTCCTTTGTTCTAAGTTACATTTAAATAATTATCCTTTGTTATAAGTTACATTTATATAATTATCCTTTGTTTTAAGTTACATTTAAATATTTATCTTTTGTTTAAGTAACTCCTTTGTTTTAGGGTACATTTAAATAATTATCCTTTGTTTTAAGTAACTCCTTTGTTCATAGTTACATTTATTCAGGCACATATAAAGGACACTAATTAATTTATTTATAACATAATTACTTATACTTTTGGAATAAATGCAATTTATGCATTAATTAAAATAAAATTTAAAACGAATAAAAAATTTTCGGTAATGAAAGTAAAAAAAAAGCAAAAAAAAATAATTTTTTTGAGATAACATGAGATTATTGTTATTATATAATTAAAAAACATACCTTAATAAATAAATATTAAAATTAATATAAATAGAAATACAACAACAGAATTAAATACAAAAAACAATGTGGCTATTTTACTTAACATATTAAAAAAACATAACTAAAAAAAAGTTATATTTAATAATAAATTCATAAGAATTTAATTTTACATTAATATATATATATATATATATATATATATATATATATATTTCATAAAAATGTAAATAATTCATATTGATAAAAATATCGTATGATTTATTTGTACAATAAAACAATACCTGAATAAAAAAAAGTCAAACCAACTAATACTACGTTAATAAAACCCGTAAAAAATGTCACTTATAATAATAAATATGTATAAAAAAATACACAAACAATTAACAAACCCACCTTATAAATATATATATATATATATATATATAGGAATAATTCGTGAACTGACACGATGGCTCATTTAACGGCGCGCCTGTGTAATGGGTTCATATATTAATGTAGCTTGAGGTCTAATAATCCTTGGGTCCCTCAACGTCCTCGCAGCTACGTAGCAATAAGGAATAGCTGTACACACACAGTACGCAGTACAACAGCACACCTGGACAAACCAACATTTTATTATATGTGCAGGAAAAGTTAGAGAGCCTTTTGAGAATTGCTTGTTTATATGTGCAGCGAAAGTAAGAGAGCGTTTTGAAAATTGCTTGTTTATATGTGCAGCAAAAGTTAGAGAGCCTTTTGAGAATTGCTTGTTTATATGTGCAGCGAAAGTAAGAGAGCGTTTTGAAAATTGCTTGTTTATATGTGCAGCAAAAGTTAGTCTTTTGAGAATTGCTTGTTTATATGTGCAGCAAAAGTTAGAGAGTCTTTTGAGAATTGCTTGTTTATATGTGCAGCAAAAGTTAAAGTCTTTTGAGAATTGCGTGTTTATATGTGCAGCAAAAGTTAAAGAGCCTTTTGAGAATTGCTTGTTTATATGTGCAGCAAAAGTTAAAAGGCCTTTTGAGAATTGCTTGTTTATTTGTGCAGCAAAAGTTAGAGTCTTTTGAGAATTGCTTGTTTATATGTGCAGCGAAAGTGAGGTTTATATTAACCCATCTCTCTATCCAAAACAACTTATATTTTTTATATAAAGTTAGGTATATTCTTTACGGTAGTGGAAAACAACATATTATTTCTGTTTGTCGTAAATAAAATTGTGATATTTCGTGATTTTTCGAAACCTTTGACCCTCAAAACAATATAGTGTTAGAATAACTCACCAAAGAACAGGATCCCCTCGAGGAAGGCCAGGAAAATGTCCGATCCAGTGGAGGTGAAGCCGAAGGTCATGGAGTACACCACATACCCGAGAGACGTGGCCGCCAGGGACAGCATCGCAAACACCCACACGCGGAGACAGGATGGGTTACGCTGGAGAGAGAGAGAGAGAGGAGATTAACAAAGGTAAATTAAAGGGAAAGTTTTAGGTAGAGTTATGTAATATATAATTATATATTGTTTGTATTGTTATATATTATTTATGAACGGTTGTGTGAAATTTGTTATACTCCAATATACTGTGTGATCGTTTAATAAATATTTCTTATATTATTATTAATTATGAAACTGTTAAATCAGCGTTTATTATACTAGGGGCGCCAACAAACCCTCAATTTCGACTCGCTGTGCTGGCGAAATCTCACTCGCTCGAAAAATTTTTTTGAGGACAGTTTTCAAAAAATTTTTTTTAAAAACCATCACCTAATGTGTGTCTTTTTGATTGTACAGTTTTATAATTTTCCGTCAAGTAGTTTTCGAGCAAATTCGTGACAAACAATGTAAAAAGTCTCCAGTAAAACGCTCCGCTCACTTCGTTCGCTTCGCTCAATTATGTTTTTATGTATTATGTATTATTTTTATATATTTTAAGTTAATAAATATGTATTTTTTTAGTTTCTCCGGTTGAGACCGACGGTTTCTATAACTAAGCATAGCATGACAAAAAATTATATCAATATACTCACATTATAGACCGCATACAAAAGAGTGACAGCTAGCAGGATGTGTACAACCGACAACACGGCTAGGGTCACCGCGAACTTGTATACGGAGGAGTAGAGGTGGTCCTCTGCGTCCTCCACTGTACCGACATACCCTCGGGCGGACTCCGCCGTCACAGAGCACACTATCATTAGAGTTAGAGACAACAGCTGAAAGTAGTCACATAGAAATTGTTACGATTACATTATAATAAATTAACACTAAACCTACCAAGTACCGGTCAATGTGACCGTTCTTAAACTTTTGTAAAAAATACACATTTTTAATCATTATAATATCGTTATCAAACTACATTACAATTCTTAGAATATGCATATAATATTTTCTACACTCTTTACTTTTAGTTATTTCCAGTATTACCTGCGTTATATAATAAAATAACTTTTAATTACCGTTCAATTTGACGGCGTGCGGTAGGAACAGGTGTACAAGAATTGTCGGTAGGTTTAGTGTTAAATCGATTAGATTATATTAGATTCAGTTTATAGCTAAGATCAAACGCAACTACTGTCAAAGTCTCTAAATCTTTGCCTGCCTCTTGGAGGACTTAAATAACAATTGTTTAGCAAGAACTGAATAGATAATACTCAAAAAAAATATAATCCATCAAAAAGTATTTAAATAATCAAAACTATAATACATTAACAATACGATATAGCATTAAAACTAACAAAAAGAAGGTCTTACCAAATGAAGATATCCAATAAACTTGGAGCCGGCCTCCAGTCCCAGACAGCAACAGAACGACGTTATGTGCATTACACCCATTTTAAACTTACTGAAAACATATATAAATATTAACTATTAAATAGAAATATAACTAAATTTTACAATAACCATTCTTTTAAATGGTTAAATATGTTTTAGATTATTTCTAGTTGTATTAATAGGTCCACTTTTCTTTCTCATTTATAAAAATGATCTACCGTTCATGGACAATGAGATAGTATTGTTTGCTGATAATTCTTTGATAGACAGAATAATTGCATCAGGTAACAATGTAAACAAGACTATCTAAAGTAGTGCATTTAGTGTTGACAAACTTTTACTCATTAAAGACTTCAGTCATAGCTAATGTTAAAAAGGTGCCAAATTTACTGTTAATGAAGTGAATCCACTTTTTCTTGGCATCTCTGACGCTAAATTAAAATGATCTCATGGGCGTATGCTATAAGAAAAATAAGATCCCTTACTGACGAGACTACTGCCGAGAAAGTTATAATTATTTTTATAACATAATGTATAAGTTTTAACAAAGTAATACTGACAATCGCTTGTCAGTTTATTTATGAAAATCTTAAATACAAATTATGTACATAATATAAATAGGTGATATAAAAAATTTAAAAAAAATCTTTTATGAGGCAATGTATAAATTTTTTCCACAAGCTCCTAGTAAACGTAAAAAATTTTAACCTTTAATAAATTTAAATAACTTATTAATGAAACAATTGTGTGTTAACAAATACTACAGTATTTCCGAACATCTAGAACGTGAACTCTGGGTATGAAGATTTATTATAAATGTAATTTAAGTCTTAAGTATGGCGTTTAGAAAAGGAACATAAGACAAATCCGCTCTTCTCAGGTCTTTATCAAATAACTTTCCGAGTTGATGGTAGCTATGACAACGAAAATATTATAAAAAAAACTCACTTTTAATATTTTTATTTTTTTATAATTTTTTATCAAAATGGCTTCTTCATGGCGCTTGACATGTATGTGTTCTTACCAAACACAATCAACAATTAAATTAAAAAAAAATAAACAAAATTATATTATATATATATATATATATATTATATATGCATGAAAGTACATACATATATATGAATGTAAGTTTGTTATTTTACCTTAAATACTTAACCAAACAACATACAATTAGGAGACACGTCAAGTTTTAAGGAGCAAAACCGGTCGCAAAAACAAGTATATTATACAGATAAAATAATCGATATTTTAAATTATCTACAATAATTTCCAAACCAAGAGTTTAAATGAGAATTATTTGTCTATATTTGTTCTATATATTTATTTATACTTAATAGATATGTAGGAACACACTTATCTCGTACACACACCACATTATAACATCAAGGTCATCTTAATCTTACCAGTTTAGTTAGTTTAGTGTTTAGACCACATTATATTACGAGCCATACATTAATATTATTTTTAATACTATAAATACTCTTTAGTCACTACCTACTTTGATTAAATAGATTTCTAAATAATAAAAAAATTATAATAGAATGAATTTTATAAGCACATTAAATAAAACCTGATATTGTAATAATTATTTTATTCTGCTTTTTTGCTTCCAGTTGGTCATCTTCATTATATTAATTCAATAATATAAATATATATATCTTCATATATGATAATAACATTCACATTTTGCTCGTAATTAACTGTGAATGGAATTGAATTGAATTGAAGTGAAATGTGAATATACAAAGACTTTAATAGAAATTTAGGAAATTCTATCTCACTTCTGCAATATTATTCTTTTTCATGTTGTCAAGGAAGTAAGTAAGTCAAGGAGAAAAAGCAAGAAACTTATTGTTGTGTGTGTGTGTGTGTGTGTGTGTGTGTGTGTGTGTGTGTGTGTGTGTGTGTGTGTGTGTGTGTGTGTGTGTGTGTGTGTGTGTGTGTGTGTGTGTGCGTGTGTGCGTGTGTATGTAAGCAGATATCTTACAGTATTGATCAAAACATTGATAAACTATATATATATATATATATATCAATTGTGGTACTACAACAAGACTAGAACTAACAGTTCCATATAAATTATACCATAAGTCTGTGATGCATGCAAGGGTGTATGATTCTGATGACAACAAAATTTAAACAATAATATTTTTTCAATTACTGAAAATCTTAACAGAATGCTTCCTCTTACAAGGTGTTGATTTAGAAAAAAAGTGGTTAAGGAAAAACCAATGTTTTTACCATAATATTATTAATTCCCAGGCATTATCTTTAACTTTATCCTTAATATTATAATATACTCTTCAAATAATATATCTTTTATCTTTGATAAGTTAATAATTAATTTGTTTATTTTAGAAACAAATACCATTGCCTGTATATTATTTATTTTTAATAAATTTTTTAAATTTTAATGATGAATACCTATAATCTGAAACAAAGTAATATAATACTAGCAAAAGAATTCATTACGCATTACTTTCAATAAACTAAATGAGTTTTCTTTTATAGGTGTGTTAACGGCACCATTTGCTTAATGAGACGAATGAGAACTGTTTGTTAGCAAACAAATGTAGTAGCTTTTATTAAATTATAAGACAAATTGTGAATATCATGACCATAAAACTGAAAAAGAATTAATCAATTTTTATATATATTGAGAAAAACAACTTCACATTAGAGTATAACTCTTATTGTTCGGATTTCACAATATTAGATTCACAAAGAACACTCGGAACAACAATCTACTGATGACGTAAATTGTACTGTTTGGGGATTACTAAATACAAGACCAGAATGCCAACAAACAGAACAAAAGTTCAAATTGATTTTAAATATCATAAAATACCATCACTTATATATCAATATTTAATGGTTAATCTAATTTAAAGCAATCAAAAATTCATTAAATTTAAGTATAATTCATTAAATTTACACTATTCACTTCTTTAGAATAAAGTGAGTTGTACAATATGTTTTTAATTAATATTATTATTATTTAGTCTCCATACCATAGTACAGTTTAGAGAGAAAATGTAGAACAACCCAGAATAACCAAGAAAATATTCTTACCATAATATGACTACTACACTAATATGCATACATTACTGCCGCTAAGATTTTATATCGTGATGTCTTATCTGCAGTAATAAAATGTTAATAATGGTCGTTTATTCTCTAATGAGTTAGATTCTTAAATTTTAAGAGAATATCAAACATGTTTACCTTTATTATAAACAACACACTGAGCACTTCACTTTGAAAAGTATTTTTCTAGTTTCGACCGCTTACACGTTAGCACTAAATAATTATTTCTCCTCTTAATTATTTTAAATTTAATTTATTAGGGTAAAATAATTAAACTACAGTCAATTATCAAGTAACTGCGAGGAGCGACTGCCCGTTGCCGTCCTTTTTCATTGATTAATAAATTGACTTTTGACGTTTGGATTTTAGAAGTGAGAAAGACAAAAGTATTACAAAACAGGTAGTGTGAAAGAGAAGACAATACAAATATGACGTAAGCAAGCTGTGACGACTAAAGACTGTTTTACTCTTACGTTCGGGTTTTCACACGGTACAAACTGTTCCTGGATTAGGAATTCGTTAATTATAACATTATTTCATCTTAATTGCACAATATAAAATTTAGTTTTTCGACTTCAATAACAATATTTAATTTACATTTTAATAATTTTCATTCAGATTTTTAATTGCTATCATTTTTATTCTTCAAATATGGATGTTAGTGTGAGCTCACCGCTCACTCTGACAAAATTATTATATCAACTCGAATAAAAAAAACACGTTATGTTATACTAACTTTTGCCGCAGGCACCGCCCGCGCTTTGTCTGTTGAGAAGAAACAGTTTCGTTATACAATTCGTAGCTGCAATTGTAACTATCCTATATCTCTTTCTAGCACCTTATAATTGACTATTTAGTTTAGGCGTGAAGCGAAACAAATAGAGAACAATAGATTTTAAAAATATTAAGTAAGTAAGGATTATTTAAGTAATTCATGATTACATTCTTAGTCAGGAACGGAATGGAATGAAATTGACTAAAAACATATATTAAAAAAAATATAAAAAAAATCTTCAAAGATATAATTATAAGTATGGAATAAGGAAAGTACATAAAGATGAAAAGATAAGCATTTATTAAAAAAAATAAAACCTATTTCATAAATATTTTAACACAGAAATACATTTCGAACTTATATCCTAGTATTTACATAAAACTTTAATAATAATAAGTTAAGGTAATAGTTTCATACAATAAACTTTGTTAATTAAATTCATAATTTACTTTCACCATAGTCAAAGTATGAAAGAAAATTATCTATTAATTAATTATATAGCTAAATCTCTTGTCTGTACTGGCTGGTAAATCCTGGCTGAATGCTGGAATCTGCTTTCGTCTTCTTCATACATTATTTGCTTGTGCCTACTATGGACTACGATGATGCAGTACACTGATATACCTGGAATATTATAATCATATCATAAATAATATAAAAACTTGAGTCTGAATTGTGTCATTCTAACATCACTTTCGTGACTTGTAAGTTCAAGGTGTCACTTTGAGATCACAATAAAAACAAATATTTCTAGAAGATTGATTATACTTTTTGGAGCCTTGCATCCTGTAAAAATTATGGACTCTCTTAATTTGCCCTACTAAAAAAAATAAGGGAAGCTAAGGAGTAGACGGAAGGTTGTAATGGCTTTGAGACTATGATCTGGCCATCTTCCTCTCAATAGCTCTGGGCTTATGATGAACAAACTTGAACCTCCTGCGTTGTGTTTAGTGTCGTAAAAGGTGCAAGATCTTGGCAGCTTGTGGTGGAGACTCAAAGAAGAAAATCTTTCGGCCATTTTTGTTTAGTTTAAGGTTTTGTAATAGCATTCTAGCTTGTCCTATTTCGGATATAACCAGAACGCACTAAAACTATTAATTTATTATATTGAGCTTGATGTTATAAGTAGGATAAGTTATTTTTAATTATGTTTAATTAGATTGTAATCATAGGAGTGGCATTATTGAAACCTTTTCAAAATAAATAAAAGCTATCCAGGTCTTACATGCCCTAGCGAGATGAACCACGATAACAATGATTTCAATCTCCAGCATCTCTCCCGTGTCCTGGAGGATGAGGCTCGTGCCGGTGAGACACAGGATGAAGAATATCGCCGTCAGGATACCCGTCACGATAGTCCAAGGTAGTGTCAGGAAGGGGAGTTTCTGGAAAATTTATGAAATGTATTTATTTAGGTCCAATACCAATTTCTAACTAATTGAGTAGTAATCCAAAACTATATGACCTGCTAATATCAAATTTAAGAAACATTTTTATGAAATACTCAAAAAATATATACAAGATACATGACTTTAATTAAAATTAAAAAGATTGTCGTCTATAAACCTTCTATGGTCCCTAGTATATATTAATTCTGTTCTAGCTTTTACACGCGGTTCCTCTCGCTCCTCGATTCTTAGATTTAAAACCGAAATGTCATGGAAAAGACGCTTGCTTGCAGAAATATATATTTTTTTTTGGTGGCGTAGTCCTTTATCTTTAATATCTTCGAAAGGAAAATTTTGATCTATATTAAATTAAAAAGCTGACGAATGCAATATGTACTTAGATAAGGATAAATACTGGACAGAAAAAAACAGCCTTAAATATAAGGTAATATTTTTAACTGAAATTTTGAACATAAAATAAGTTATTGTGAGTTAACACTAAGAGATGTGACGTGCTGTCATGGACTTCTTAGCATTTTGTAGATTTATATTTCTCTAGTACATTACTTTAACACTAAAGTGTGTGTGTGTGTGTGTGTGTGTGTGTGTGTGTGTGCCTGTGCGTGTGCGTGTGCGTGTGCGTGTGCGTGTGCGTGTGCGTGTGCGTGTGCGTGTGCGTGTGCGTGTGCGTGTGCGTGTGCGTGTGCGTGTGCGTGTGCGTGTGCGTGTGCGTGTGCGTGTGCGTGTGCGTGTGCGTGTGCGTGTGCGTGTGCGTGTGCGTGTGCGTGTGCGTGTGCGTGTGCGTGTGCGTGTGCGTGTGCGTGTGCGTGTGCGTGTGCGTGTGCGTGTGTGTGTGTGTGTGCTTGGAGATACACATTTCCAAGTACATGCACATAAGTAAAGCTCGCAGCAGCCAAGGTTTTTTACTACCTCTTTAACAGTAATCGTTATATTTCAGTCAATTTATATAATACCGTAACGTACTATTTAGCTCAACCTTCCTCAAGAATCGCTCTATCTATTAATATAAACCGCACAAAAATCTGTTCAGTAATTTTTGAGTAAGTTAATTAAACACTATTGTAATTGATTTTACCTCAAAAACGACAGCTTTAGAGGACTTTCTTTTATAAAACGTATAGATTTATAAAATGATTACAAACGAAATTAAAATTATATTAAAATAAATTTCATTAGGAAGCTTTATTATTGAAACAGTTCTCAGTTGTCATGCGGCGAGTCACATATAACTGATTGAGTCAGCAAATGTAATAGATAATCTACCTCAGGAGGAGTCTGGTATCAGAACTAGTCATTATTAATATTATTAAGAACTACGATTCCATACCTTATAAGCCGCTACAACGAGCAGGATAGAACAGAATAGAGTTACACCATTGACTGATGCTGCGGTGACGTAGAAGATGTACTTATGAGCAGACACTACACCATCACGACCCAATGGAGCCAGCGTCACCAGCAGGATGTAACCCGCCAGCTCCAGCAGAGACCATACCTATGTAATATATGATGACACAAACAAACGTTAAAAATTGTAATAGGATACTTTATTGTCAATGCGTTGCTATCAGATAAATAAACATTAAACCGAGGCTGTGACGTCATCTGACATTTACAATACATTAATTTAATATTCTTACTCATAGTGTAATAGAAATCATTTTAACAATTAAAAAATATTCCTTTTTTATGCTCTGGATATGGTGGTGATTCCCCGCTATCAAGCCATTTTTATCTATATTTATATTGTTATTAGCAAAACAAAATAAATAACAATTTAGATATGTTATTATGTTAAATGTTGATTACGAGTACAACGAATAATTTAATATAGTAACAAATTTTGACTTGACTTTGAAGGTTTATTGTTAGAAAATTCCAACTCACTGTATAAATGTATCCAATAATCAATGTGCCTGTTTGTAAAGACGCGCAGCAACAACAGTTCTTTACCATTGGCACCCCCATTGCTGTTTATTACATACACATTGACTGGCTATTAATATTATACACATTACAACAAAAGTACTCTCACATGGCGTCTAATGTGTGTGGAGACCGCGTTATCACTGATTATTGGACATGATTTTGCTACGATAACATTTGAGGTGCAAACTAAGTCTTATCAAATATAATTAAGGATTTAACACGGTAGCTATTTAATTCTTAAAAAACTTAAATTCTCCTTAATTTTATCAATATTAAGTTGTAAACATTTGCATACATTGAATTGGTTTGGAAATTCATTTCAAATTATCTATTATTAGAAAATTACGTCTTAACGCCTGTCGTGACGTTCAGTGAGATTGAAAAGAGTTTTGCTGCGTTAATTTTGTAAAAAGAACCCTTGAAAAGTAGGTATAAATTATAACTATAATAGTAACTGAGATAGTGTTTTTTTCGACCATATTTGAAAGTCAAAGCAGGAAATAAATAAATATCAAATGATGGTTGTTTGATTCCAAACCTATATTTAATAATACTATTTTATGGCATTTTTACAGATAAGGCTTCAAATCCTTACAATGTTTCATTAGAGTTATACATATAGACCCTTCATACATATTACCTTGAAGAATATTATAAATTTTAATACAGCGCCATCTATTGCTGATTAGTGAAACATTGAAGTATACTCGTTATTACCTGTTATTTCAAAATAATTCCACAAGAGGGCAGTTACATGAACTAAAATGTAAGATTATTACAAATATCCAACACGTTCTGAATTACCAAACACGATGGAAAAAATATGATTAAAAAATAATATTAATATACATTTTTTAAACATAATTAAAATTTGAAAAATAATTATTAATTATTGTCCACTTAGAAAGACGGAAAAGATAGGAAAATATTGTGTTTTTTGTTTTGGAATTGTGAAAACATTACTAATCTAATCCTCCATGTCATAAAAGAATATATGAATTGTGAGTAAGACGAAATAGAGAAAGTGAAGAGACTTGGAAAGGACACAAATACAATAAGTCACTAAGTCTTGTAAAATTGGTTGCAAAATTCAAGTATCGCAAAATAAAAACATTATTACCTCTGTTACGAAAGCATAGCCAGGTCAAATTCATATATTAAATACCAAATCAATTCCAACGATAAAAGTGCAGATTATTAAAATACTGACGCAGCACCTGCATGTGAAACGAAGACAACACCGCCAGCATACAGCGATCGCTGTAAAATAAGCTAGAAACTGCTGGAACTACAGGCATTCTTGGGTCAATCGACCTGGAATCACCTTTTTTTTAATAATAATTAATAATAATTTTAAATTGTATTTCCTTATTATAACTTTTGAAATTAATTGATTTTCATTGCAATCTTCGCTGACACCAAAACATAATTTCTCTATCTACTAAATGATAAACAAACGAAAAATAAGGAGTCTTGAGAAGGGGTTTATTGTTATATAGATACAGAAATAGATAATCAAAACGTTCTGAGAATTGCAAAATCCACTTTACGTAACTTTGATTGACTATAAAAAGGTTTTGATAACATATTTCATTTCTTACTCACATAAAAAATCATACTAAAAATATTACAATTGAAACATCAAACAGGTTTGATATGATCTTCGATAGATTGGATTCGAAATAAAAAAATAGCTCTCTTGTCTACGATTGCCGAAGAAATCGTATTTCTATCTGAAATTATAATGAACCATATATGCAAACAACAAAAAAGTTGTAAACTAGAATCCGCCGCCGTGTCCTGCGGGAGTTGAGCTGAGCCTCCTTCCCTTTTAAATAAAATATAATATTATACACATATTTTATTTAGAAGTTTCTATGTGATGTTGCTTATAAACGTATTTCTAGGTTGACGATCGGCGCGCGGAGGTTCTGATAACGTTAAGTCTATGGGAAAAAACAGTTTTCTGACCATCATTTTTGAACGGAATGAGATATTTTATTTATTTATTTATTTTAATCATTCCCAAGCACTACAGCTCTGTCAATTTTCAATCAAATCACTTTAACAGTTTGTATGTGATGTTGCTTCAAAAATAAGTTTCCCAAACGGTTCAGAGTTTAACTTACGCTTAGCTCAAAATTGGATAGTTTTATGTAAAAAATGATAACCTCGCAGCAACCTCGTCTGCTCCTTTTTTCTCTTCAAGGAGTAAGCTACTTAAAAGCTTAAGTTACTTATAAAAATGTTATATATTTTTAGTGTTATTACAATTTAGTTCAAACAGTTGTTTGTTTTTTCCGCCATTCCAAGTATTTTTTACTCGCTGATAATGTACCTACTATCAGCTGAATTCATTTTATTAATTTATTTACAAGTTCATTCTTTTTAAGCATATATGTTACAAACAAACAAATTACTTTATAATATTTATATAGATAATAGAACAGTAGGCTTGTTTTTATTATCGGTATGATAATTAAAAAGATAGATAAGATAAGATATTGATCATATTTTGATCAATAGTATCGATACATTCCGTGTAAGTTTAACAATATATTGGACTCAATAGAGAAGGGACAAGTGTTGCAGATAAAGGTTTTGGGGGTAAAAAAATCACACAAAAAAGTTAAGTAATTTAATTTAATAAAAAACCTATTAAAGACTTGTAAATATAGATGTATATGTATATATTATTAATTAGTTACATTTTCGTAAATTATCTATATTATTTGGGGGAGGACATGACCTTTTTCCCGGATTGCTCTCTAAGATATGTATAGTCTAAAAGACCTAACTATCTAAATTAAAAGTATCGCCATATGTGATGTTTTTAATTTATTATCATTATATATTACTTTCATTACCTACTAGACATACTTTCACCTGTTGTCAATTCTTACCAATCACTAAACTATTGCTATAAATATTGTTGCAGGAGAATCTTCATATTTCTACTTCACTTTATTAATTGTCATTTATCTGTTATACAGTCTGAAAATGTTGTCAGTGTGCTGTTAGCGAACTTACCATAAGTTTAAGCGCTATTTTTTGGGTAAATCGTTTACATATTCCTTTGAATCAATACTTGTTATCACTAGTTTAGGTCATGAGAGTGGCAGAAGCCATTTTGATACTATACTTACTGAAATAAGTCCTGTAAAGACATTCTTCAAGTAATCATTAAGGCCACGAGGATTCCAAACGCGCCCTGCTCTCAGAAATTACACAATAACCCGGGTTCTTTGAGCTTAAAATTTAATGATAAATAATAATAATAATACACCACAATAATTTGTATAATATAAATATAAGATACAAATATCTAATACTAATTTTTATTATATGTAATTGATCACTGTCATTGTATTGATGGATTTGCTGATAATATTATTAATAATTAATAAATAATTATACTTCAAGGATCGTTATCATACGTTCGACTGATTATCAGAGATATGGAATTCCAACAATGTTAGTAATTACCAATTCAACGATTATAACAGACATTAATGAATTATTTATAATAATTTAAAATAAATGTTGTGTGTATAATATAGAAATTTTTACATAAATAATTTTAATATATTAATTGTTGAAAGTAGTAGTCTTTTTAATTTTAATAAACAATGTGTTTACCTCTAGAATATTGTTGTTTGTGTGTCCGTTTGGATGTTGGTGCGAAGATTATATCTATTATAAACTTGGTAAGTAAAAAAATCTTAATAATGGTTTTGAGATCTGTAACGCAGAAACGGATCAACTCTTGGGCCTTGTCCAGGAGAAGACTGACAACCTGCTTTCATATTGCTGTGGAGTGCGCCGATTGGCATTTCCCCAATGGTGCTACAAACATGTGACCCTGACTCCACTACTAAAACATCTAATTCGGTACTCCTAATTTAAAGGCGTAGTCCTGTTCTCATAGAAGTGTAACCCTGTCCATCTGATCCCTATACAAGGTTATAGCTCGGACCCAGCCAACTACAGGCCTATCGCCATTACCTCTTTTCTCTCCAAAGTAACGGAGACCATTATCAATCAGCAAGCAACTCCTAACTTAACTATAGGATGACCAGTTTATCAATGATCACCATTATAACTTTCATCATGGTCGATCGGCTGGTGACTGTTATGTCTTACGCAATATTAAGCAGCGGTTATTGACTCCCCCACTCCCGAGAATTAATGCAAGTGAATCACCAGATATCTAACTGGGCCGACCATAGAGGTCGTTCTCGACTGTTTTTGCTCGGACGCCAAGCCCGTGAACTCTGGTGTACCCCAAGGTTGCGTGATATCCCCAAATCTATTCCTCAGACATATATGATGACATGCGGCATATTCCGGCCATGCAGGGCTTTCTCGGAAAAAACGTCGGCGAGTGCCGAAATACACTTGTAGCTCCTATATTGAGGATAATTTCAGAATGAGGTGAACTGAAACTCGTTCAGTTTGATCCCAAAAAAAAAACAATTTTAGTCGTTTACCACTAAAAATCTTCATTTGTCGTACCGCCGCTCTTCGAGAACACTCTCTTCAATGCTTCGCCAAGTATCAGAATACTAGGCCTCGACATTTCAAAGCCAAGTTGTCTCGATGAAATTGGGAGTAAGCAATTTAGCTAGGCAATATTTCAAGTCTGGCCAAAGACTTGTGCTTATAATGAATGATTTACTGCCTTTTGACCGCGTACCACGGAGAGTTCAGATTGTCTGTGTTCTGTGAACGGCTGGGCTCTCTGGCATTGTGTACAGACGTGGCCTCTTTGAGCCTCCTCTTCTATCGCATTTACAACAGGGAGTGTTCCGAAGAACTATTTGATCTGATGGCTATCGCCGCATTATTTCGCTGCACAGTACCTCATCGCCTGCAATATTATTCCTATCAGCTGGATGCGTGGCCATCTTCTTCTGTGCGGTTTTCAAAGACCTGTCTTCCACGTACCACTAAGATGTGAATCAAACTTCCTTCGGCGGTATTTCCGGATCAATGTGACATGGGTACCTTTAAATAATCCCCAACTGCGAAGCCGGCAATATTCTTGTTATTCCCTGGATGTTGCAATAGCTAATAAAACAAAAATCTGAGTTAACTCGGATGAATTTAATGTGTTGGATACTAAGAAAAGTTAACTAAATACATTTTTAAGTATTACAATTGCATAGATTTGTATTTACAAAGTACGCTGTTTGATTTTGACATACACTCTCAAAAGATCTCAAATTTCAGTACACTGGTCACATATAAGCCTAATATTGAAGCCATAGACTAATTTTAAACTCTATCAGACAGGGTCAGTAGTAATCGCTATGGTGTATGGCACGGCTGCGCTATTGCCTCCTCCAGTCGCTGAGAACAGAAGAATAGTCTACGCCATCATAGCAACGGTTGCTATGTTCAAACTACTTATAGGATGCCTTCTTATATACGGTGTTTTTGGGGTAAGAATTAGGATATAAGGTTATAATAAAATTATACATTATACAATTATACAATTATCATTTGAAAAGTTATAGTTTTTTATATTGATTGTTAATTAATAGTACAAATACATATTCACGGAACTTAATTATAAAACAAAAATTAAAGATAATAATTCTAATAATAATAACCATCAGAAAAAGCCCAGTTTGATTCTCCCATGGCTGATAACGTGTTGGATTTCCGTGATATCTCTTCTGGGGCTGTCAGTCCTGGGAACTGTCCTGGTGATTCTATACACAATAGACCAGGACACCACAAGAGAAGTCAGCACCATGTCTGCGGCATACTGTTCATTAGCTGGTAATTATCTGAAATCTTCTCTGTTATATTTATTTATTTATTTATTTAGCTTCACGCCATATCCCTTGCGGGTTAGCCAGAGACGACGGAGCGCCAAACGCTACAGTCCCTGCATACCTCTTTCGCCTCGACCACAGACATCAACCTCTTCATATATATGAAGGCGAGGGCATATGCCCTCCGGGGGGTCCTCATGCTTTTTACGTGACCTTCCTCCAATATTAGATACTGTTTTTTCGAAGGTCACTCGAGGCCTCCCCCTTTCTCTCTCTCTCTTTCTCGCTTACCGCTCACTGTAACTCACTTTTGCTGTAATTTTTTTTGTTATAAATGTTACTAAATATGAATTTTTATTCCTAATTTTGTTTTTTCAGTTGTGTTATACTACTTCGGTTCTGTTATCAGCAGTCGTCGTGATGAGATCCGTCGCGGTGTTTACACTGATTCAGCTCAAAGGCTTATGAGACGAGACTTTAAGAAATACCCTATATATTAAAATTAGTTAGATATAATTAGTTCCTTAATAGAAAATGAAGTGAAAAATGTTCTGTAATGTTAAAAAATGAAATCATAATGACAAACTTGTGATAGACCTATAGAAAATAAAGTATTATTAATGTAAATATATTTTTGTTATAATAATTATTGTTTCAATGTTATGAATATATAAACAGAGTAGCGCGCTCGGATAGTATTAATAAAATCAAATATAATATATAATTCCTCTCAACCCGTGACTCAACACAACGAATGAAAGTTAAGAATTTTAACAATCACGATCTTAAATTAACATTCCAAATGAAATAAGCAATTTTTTTATTTTAAAAAGTGATATGTACTTCCTTGTGGGTGTCGCAAGAGCAAGTAAAAATTCTATAATGACCTGGAGTTACGTGTACGTGGAAATAATTACTTGCAACAATGCGATGCGCACGCGCCGGTGACTTGTGGGAAATGAGTGTTTATAGTGATTGACTTTTGTACTATTATTATTTACAATAGTTGTATTTAATTTACACACCTTTTTATATGGACCATTCATTTAATAATTAAATTGTAATCTATAAAATTTTTTGGTAAATTTAATAGAGAAGTATCTGTTAGTATATATTTTATTCTCCGTCATGGTACAACACTAGTTTTCTTTCACTCGAAAACAATGGTATACGAATCCAAATTACAAAGATATTATAAGCTCGTTTAGTACAAACACACCTTAGTTATTATAGTGACGTTTAGAGAAATGGTGAGTTTTATACTTATTTCAACGAATTATATATAAAATATTCTTCAATATATTACTTAAGTATCATTTAATTCTAATAAATTAACACTAAACCTACCGACAATTCTTGTATACTTGTTCCTACCGCACGCCGTCAAATTGACCGGTAATTAAAAGTTATTTTATTATATAACGCAGGTAATAATGGAAATAACTAAAAGTAAAGAGAGTAGAAAATATTATATGCATATTCTAAGAACTGTAATGTAGTTTGATAACGATATTATAACGTTTGTAAATGTGTAAGTTTTACAAAAGTTTAGGAACGGTCAATTTGACCGGTACTTGGTAGGTTTAGTGTTAATAATTCTCAAGTCAGAGTCGTGATGTTTCAAAATAAATGTGTTCTTACAAGTAGCATTTTATATAAATGTCAGTTAGACCTTCGTTTTATTTTTATATTCTTTATTATTATTATTATAAATATCGTAAAACAAATTTAAGTTTTTATAAACTATAATAAATGTTTAATTGTTTTATGATAAAATACTAACACACTAACATGGAGGTCTTTACAAAATACTATATTTATATTTTGTTTTCATATACTTATTATATTTTTTCAAAGTATCATTCTTACATTAATTTCATCATTTATATCAAATTCATCATCTTCCTGCCCTTATTCCACATTTAGGGTCGGCACAGTACGCTTTTTCCTTCCATACCTACTCTCCTGTCACTCGTCATCTCTGTACACTCCCTTCTTTTCCATATAGTCTTTCACGTCATCCATCCATCTTTTCTTCGGCCGTCCTCTACTTGTCCATCTTTCCACTGCCATACCAAGTACTCTTTTAGTCACACGTTCACATCAAATTATTATTTTTAATTCAAATTAGGTCTTATTATGTTTATTTATATATATATATATAAGTTCATATTTTTATTATTAAACAAAAAATAACAAATAAAAAACAATATAAGGTACAGGCTCTGATCGTGTACATGGCATATCGATAACGTTACGCAACAATACCGAGTTCCCACGTCCACTCTCTCCACCTGTCCACTCTAACAAAATGCCTCATTTATACTCATTATACAGATGTATCGTTTCTAGAATCAGATAATGGACTCACGAAATGTAATTGAAATGTCGAAGTGAATCGTAAATTTATATTGTTACAATATATTTTAAATATTACTTTTAAGGATAATTTACTTTATTAATTAAAATATGTTTGAAAACTGATGTTATGACGTAAATTTAGTACAAAGTTTAAATATTAGTTTATTTTTTGTTTAAACAATTCTGTTATATTTTTTGTTTTTATATATATACTAGCTCTTGCAAGCAACTTCGTCTGTTACTTCATACACTATTTAACATAATTGAAATTTTTGTTAACAGCGCCATCTATTGGAAAGTTTAGAACTAAGAAGTCAATTAAATCCTTTTTGTACACAAAATTTTAAAAAAATATTATTATTCTAGAAAAAAAAATCTTCTAAATTGGACCAAACAATACAAGTACAAAACTTTATCAAAATCGATTCAGTGGTTAGGTTTGAAGACGTTTTTATATATAATGATAAAGCAATATTATAGAATACCGTCATTTATCTTATTAAAATCCTATTCATCAGAATTTTCGCCATTTTTTTTTTAATTTGGCAACTTCAAGTCATTGTTGGTTTTGACACCAACGTGACACTGACTTAATCACTTTTACACCTTCACGTATATTTTAATTTCTATTCAAACAAATTGTTTAACTTTTCACTTAATATATTTAAAAAGGTTACAATGTTAAAAAAATATTTAATTTATAAAATAAAATAATCTAATCAAATATTTATAGTAATACTTATATATACATATAAATAAAATTGAAGTGTATGTTTGTAATTCCAAAATAACAATTTCTTACGATACAGAAAAAATATGTTTGTTTGCTCCGGTACTTTGAAATGGCTGGACCGATTTTAACAGGACTTTCACTGGCGGATAGGTAACGTTATAAGGAGTAACTTAGGCTACCTTTATTAAAAAAACATATTTCAAGAATAATGGCGTGGGCAGAGCTAGTTTGAAAGAGTTTTTTGGAATTATAATGAAAGATTAAAGGATAATTAAAAATCACATAACAGTAAACTGATTTTTTGATTGATTTTAATAATAATTGCTAATATAAAATAAATAAATTTTCAGTATCAGCAAGTCGTCTGTTTATAAATGTTTAGTTTAACCGAAATATTATTAATGTGTTGAAGTTATTACACAACAATTCAATATATATAAAAAAATGCAATTACAAGAAATTACAAGAATCCTAACTAAAACATTGCACCGAAATATCGTTGTTCAAAATATACAAAATATACACATATATACTAAATAATAGTGTTTTATAATTTTCATTTTATATTTATTAAGTTATGTTATCATTTATAATATCTATCAGCTTTCTATAGATATTATCTAAAATTTTTAATTCGTTCTTGACCGCCACAAACCGATTATTAACGTAGGCACAATATTTTAGATTCATCAGACTTTCACTTGAAGATTTAATAAAATAATTATTATATAGATTGATCCTATTGACCCAAATAAGAGAAATTATAAATATTACATGAATAGTTATATAATGGACACTCACTTTCACCTAAATCAATAAGTCACTGACCGCTGGCACAGCACAGGCTAGAAACTACTAACTAACTACTAACTATTTTATATTTGGGAATAATAAAAAATATATATTACTTTAATATTATAATAAAAGTTTGTTTGTATATAAGTTTGTTGTGTAACATATTTTGATGATATTTTACAGTAAATAGTTTAAATAGGCTACAATTTTATAACCCAATGTTAATTTTTGTGAGTGAAGTTGCGTCAAAAGCTTGTATCTTAAGTTAGACATACGCACGCGTTTGTATGTATATATGTTTGTCAAAAACGAATGAACAGATTTTGATGATATTTAACAGTTACATAGTTTATACATAATAACATAAAATCTTAGAACATTCCACCCGAAGCGAAGCTGCGTCAAAAATTTATCTTAAGTTAGACATAAACCCGGCCAGCATTTGTTATTTATTACTTCTGTGTTAGGTATTACACTGTGTTATGAGAATCTATACATTAAAGTACGTCTGTCTGTACTCGTAGTTATTAGATAAGATTTGGTATGCAATGCTTCTTCAGCGTATTTCTCACACATTTTATTTTCTAAACTAAGTGTCTAATAGATAGTTAGTTAATTATTATTTATGTCACTTTCTATTAAGTTAGATATAGATATAGTTATAGTTATCTGTAATCCGTTCTATAAATCTATTAAATATTTCAAAATAAGTCAAAACTGTTTAATTTTATTTACATTTCTTTTTAAAACTTGTCTAATAAATGAATTTATACGTGTTCATGTGTATATAATACAATATGTAACTTTAATATTTTACACCTAACATACATATAAGTAAAATACTAAAGTGTTAAAAGGTATTACTAAGTTAAAAGGTATTGCTTAGGCACGAAGTCTTAATGGCTTAATAGTGCAGAGTTGTACCGGTAAATTCAATATTCGATTCCCGGCGGGTTCATGTCGTCGAGAGATAACCCTTGACCTTACCTTTTCACCACTTTCTAGACCACTCCGGTCTACTACATTCACAACAAGTACTTTAACAATATACTTATAGTCTTAGAGCTAAGGTTTCCAAACTTTTTTGTGTACCGGCCATTTTGAAAATCAGTTATTTTGTAGCGCCTTCCATTTTTTTCACCTTAAAAAACTTAATATGGAGTTCCTAAACTATATTCTAAATAAGACTTTTCTTACCAAAGAGAGCAATAATAAAGCAATTTTACAGTACAAAGAATATCCTTTATTTAAAATTGACCATAATGAACATCACATCAGCGTCCCCCAATTATTTTGGGTCCCTTACCGCCCTCTAGGCCTCCAGCGTCTAGTTTACCTAACTTTGGGAAAGAATCTCTCAGTATTACACTAATTGGAAACACATAAAATTGGATTATACATATTGCAATGATAGTATAATTGACTCGCAATACTCTCAATAAACAATTACCTCAATCTTAACAAACCAAACGTTAACAGAGTTTCGAAATTGAAAGGTTAAAATTCTTCCCGCGTGACTTAACTATAAATGTTAACTAATATTTGTCTACATTTAAACTTTTATCATGATAATAGTCTTATCTGAAATATTTAGTCAGTACTGGCATTTTCATTTGGTTTTATTTGTTTCGTATATCCTGAATTTATTGAAACAAATTAACTAATCATGAAAAGTAAGATTAATTTAATGATCATTAACAAAAATTACACATTTATGCACACAATGCACACATAAAAAGAAGAAAGCAAAGAGAAAGAGAGGGTGTCACGTCTTGTTTCTCATGGATAAAGCTTTTTAACATCATCAGAATTCACTTAGTTTAATATCTATGAAAATATAATACACAAAGTTATATTGACTTTTATTATATTAATATAAATGACAATAAATGTTATAATAATTAGTATATATATTTACAGATATCGCTATTCATCTTATGTCTTATAAGCATTGCATTCTGCGGTGAAGTTCAGGAAAATGGGAAAGAAATTTCCATAAATACAACAACACTATATCCAGTAAAAAATATTCCACTTTATTTGAAAGAAACTAAAGTAAAGGAAAACGTTACCAAAGTTGAAAAAGAATCAATTAAACAAACTGATGTCGCTTCTTCTGAACATAATAAATATATAGAAAATTTAAATGAAGCATATAAAAATCATACGGAAAAACCCTTGATTGCTTTAAATTCAAGTCAAAGTGATATGCAAAACGATAAAATAATGCCGAATAGAGAAGCTAAAATGAAAACAATCCTTAAAGATGGAACAAAATGGAGTATAGATGCGACGTATGCTCCATCGAAATCGATTGATGAATCTGAATTAAGGGAAGAGAAGATTAAAGATTTTAAGCCAAGTCCTCATCTTGGCAGCTTTTATGATGAAGATAACTTTGATGTACCAACCCCAGTGACTGAATCCTTCATCCCTTATAAACCAAATTATGAAAGGTATTAATTTTTTAAATTATTGCATAACCGTAAAGAATATTTAAAAGAATATATATTTTTTTTCATTACGCAATTACGCAATTGTGTTCTGATGACTGAAAAATATTAGTAATGGAAGTCCTTTAGAAAATCTCGTAAGAAAGAGTTTAAAAGTTTATAAGAATATTATATATTTATAAACAGGTTTTTATTTTTCTACTTAACTATACATAATTTTAACTCTCACACTGAGTTAGTAAATATTTTCGATTTTTAATTAATTTAACTCAAATATGCTTACATAATACGTTATTTTTTATTTTCTAGTTTTGAAAAGGACTTCTTCAAAATGACCTACAAAAGACCAGACCAAACTCCATACGACACTCCATATAGATTTGAAAACGTACCTCAAACACCTGATTGGCACATCGAATCTGGATTGGAACCGAGGACAGTGGAACCACCTGTGAAGATTCCAGCGGGCGGCCTATATAAATTACCAGACCCCTTCCAAGGAAAACCAAACTCTGATGGTGATAACGAAGGTCCCGAATTCAAAGATCAAAAGGACAACTCAGTGAAAAAGCGGTAAATTAATTTCGATTGTCAGAAATAAAAGATAAAAAGTTTAAGGAGTTATTAAAGCACTCATACACGCTGCAATTCACAAAAAAAAATGCGTACAATTTATTTGTTACAAGTTGGAAAGCGAGCTGGTAAGGCTATAATTATTCACCGAGACGCGTCACAAGCAAATTGGATCCTTTCACTGACGGAGCGGAATGGTGTGATGACGACTTTATAAATGCTTTAGCTTTCCTTATCTATTGTAATTGTAATTTGGTTAAAATTGATTAGAAAAGGGTCTACTTGGTAATTACATAAAGAATTTATAGAAGTTTATATTTGTTTTCTAGCTTTACCCACGCGATATATTTTTTAAAATTAAAATAGGCTATGTTACTTCTTATACCAGCTATCCGCCAGTGAAAGTCTTATTAAAATCGGTCCATCTGTTTCAGAGATTACTCATACCAAACAGGCAGACATGTTTGTTATTAAACACCAAACATGTCTGACTATTTGACTTATCGGTCAGAGAAAATAAAAAAAAATGATTTGTTTATGTAAGTACTGTAAATACTTTCATAGGCATTTAGAAAAGCTGTTAATTCGGATTTACAAAGAGACTATTTATTTATATGTATATATTTCCAAATTTGACAATTATATATAACAATTCCAAACGTATTCATATTAAAAGTAATAATTCAATTCTGATACTAATATTTTTATTACACTTTGTAGTAGTTGGAACGCGTATAAACAAACTTTTACATCACAATAGATTAACTAGGTTGAAGTTTAGAATAATATATTATATATTAACATATATTAGTGTTAGATTTGTTATAATAGTAACAAATGTAAGTGTCACAGCTAGCGATAGCTGACAAAGCTGTCACCGCGATTGATGGATCGAGTATACCACGGGTTATGTGTGACTGCTACTGCAAATACATTCAATATTGTAGACACATCCTGTCTGTATATCTTGTTTATCATTTACAATATATTTTAAAGACATGTGCAACAAGTTATTTTGTTATATGCATTGCGAATACACATTTATAAATTAAAAGAATATAGCTAAAATCTATCTATATAAAAGAAAGTCCTCAAAAGCTGTCTGTTTTTTTTTTAACTATTGAAAGGATTTTTGTATTGTTTTTACTAGAAGATAATGCATTTCTTGAGGAAGGTTTTAATAAACACATTACGGTATTATGTAGATTAAAAATATAAAGATTAGTGTTAGAGAGGTCGCGTTGTTAAAAAGTTACCTGCTGCGAGCTTTACATGTTGTGTTCAGAGATATACTAAAGTAATGTATTTATTTGTTATAGATCTTTTGAGTTATAGATTTATAGGTTTTGAGTTATAGAGTTATAGATCTCCACAAAAAACTGTTAAGAAGTTCATAATAGAACGTATATGTCTTATAGTTAACTCAAAATACCTTTTTTATGTTTAAAATTTCATTTAAAAATATTACCTTATTTTTGAGGCTGTTATCTTTTATTCAGTATTCATCATTATCTGAATAAATGTTTGTTAGTTTCGCTATTTAATATAGATCAAATTTATCCTTTACACTATATGAAACAAATAAATAATTTAGAAGATATTGTAGATTTAGAAGTATACGCCACCAAATAATTAATAATTCATTCTAAGAATCAAATATAACGAGGTGAAGGAAAGAAACTTACACAATGTGATACGGAGTCGCGTGTAAAAGCTAGTGAAGTATAAAACTAAGTATTTTATATATACCAATATAAACGCGATATAAATCTGTAGAAGAATCTTATTTAAATATGTAAAAAACAGAAAATCTTAAACCACACTTTTAAAGTGATGAAAATAATTAATGTCTTTTTTTTATTTAGTGGCAACCCTTGGAAGAGTTTCCTGCACATGGTGACAGCCCTGCTGCCAGTGGGACTTCTCGTATCAGCGCTCACTCCAAATGTTATCACATTTGAAAACACCGACAACAACAACCCATAGTAAGAAAACCATTTTGCCATATTTCATAATTATCAAAATATGATCAAAATTATAAAACTTTTACTTAAAAAATTATAGTCAACTATACTCAATTTTCATATCAATTAAGAGAGAGTTACAAAATTTTATATAAAAAATGTTATAAACGTGAAATGTGGTGTGGTCGGTGTTATGTAATAACACATGTTTAACATGATCTTTCATGTTAAATTTTTATTCAATGACCAAACATTTTGGTTCTAAATTACAATTAAAGTATTATACCAAATACATTAAACCACTAAATATAATGATACACAAACCGATGTCATCTTCCTGCTTATCCCACTTTTGGGGTGGGCACAGTATGTTTTTTCCACACTCTCCTGTTATTCGTCATCTCTGTACACACTCCCTTCACTATATCGTCTTTCACGCAATTCATCCATCTTTTCTTCGGCCGTCCTCTACCTGTTTATCCCTCCACTACCATACCCAGCACTCTTTTGGTCACATGCCTTTCATCTCCCCACAACATGCCGATACACAAACCGACAGTGATGTTAATTGAATATTAATCTGGGGTACCGCAAATTAATTATCAATCACTTTCCTATCGGAGTGTGGTTACATAACCTGCGCGTGCGCATTTTATAATCCACTTTGTAACGCGTGTATCGGATTAAGGAAGTAATAATTTTAAAACTTTTACAATATAAACTTTTATGTTGTATTGCTAAAAAGACATTTAAAAAAATATGGAGCTTTTTCATTACGTTATTGCGTTGAAGTTATTATAATTAGTAGTTAAATAATTCTTTAAAATAAATAATACAAAGTGCTTTCTTAAATACTTATAGATTTTTTTTTATTTAACTTAACGTAATGATGACACACAGACACGTAATAGACAACTAATGAATAATTTGACATGTATTATTCATATACGGTAGAGTCCAGTAGGCAATAGAATGTTAGAAAAGTACTACAAGTGCTTCATACTTAATTTCGACTCACTTTTGAGTAAGACAACCACACCTTCCAATTTCTATCTCTACTTCCTCCCCCCCCAAAAACTTTATTACTCGCTTAAATACTATTTACAAGTACCAGATGTCTCTCTCTAACTAATAAAACCGGCCTTGAGAAACTGGATATTATATAATGTAACAAAATGGGCTGTAAATAATAAACGTTATAAAAAATTATACTACAACATAATATAAATTGTCAACAAACCTACTTACGGTTACGTAGCAATCCGGACAGACATCCGTGTGTTACACAAGTGTGAAAGCTAATTAATTTCTTATATATAAATGAGAATAAAAGTTTTGTTTTATGTTCCTTTTTCTTCCCAGCTATCCCTCACGTGTATCCAGACACGCAGAGGTCCCAACCTCTCCCCGTATAAGCGAGAGGTGTAAGCGAAGGCTGCTGTGCGAGATACATGCTGATCAGAATTATATTAGGTCAGTATTACATACTTTATACATTCTTCCTTATGTACACATATGATAAAGTACCACAAGATATCTTAGACCTTTCTTAGTTTTAAATCTAAAATAAATAATGTATTAAATAAATCTTATTATAACATTCAAAAGGTTTTAGTGGATCGAAATGTGTTTAACTTAAGTTGACTCATTTTCAGATTTGATATCACAATGTATACATCAAACATTGTTAAATGTCTTTAAAAAGAGTAACTGTTGAGTTTCTGGGCAGCTCTTCTCAGCAGAGCAACATTACCAGTAGCTTACTCACAGACTGACTACACTGACTTTCTTTATTGTAATAATTGACGATTCAAAAGTGCATATTTGAATAAAGATATTTTGACTTTGAAATTAATAATATATAACGAATTAGTTGAATAACGTTTAAAATAATTATGATTTTGCACATAAAATACATACATTCATTTATATACTATATATATATATAATATATAGTTAGTTTTCTCGGTGTAAATTAATTGTTAAAAAAAATAATATAATGTATTAAACCTTAAAGAGATAAATTGTGATTAATAATTTACAGCAATCTCAGCGTCTCTCAACGGAAACCATGTTACAAACTCCATTGTGATGACCCTCAAGCTATGAATGCTTTGCTCCGCTGGTTGCTCGACCACCACAGCCAGCACAACCACATCAGCCACGCACCCAGCTACCAGCCCTCCGACCACGACCGACGGGGATACATTACAAGATATTAAAACTATATTATCTACTAAATGTTTTATTGCTTATTTTGGCAAAAGATAATACTTGCAATGAATCAATAACTAAATATATAAAATTAATCCTTAAAAACTTGGAACACAATACAACAAACAGAAAACATACCAGTTTATTTTAGATATGTACATATTTGGTTAAATTAGAAATAAAATGAATACTGCTAACCAATTCACCTTAATATGTAGTTTCATACTTTTTTGTTATAACCTTATATCTATAATGAATCACAAATATGATACGAACCACTAATTTATAGATAATACCTGTACTTTGTTACCATTGCATTACGAACAGTTCGACAACTTGACATTATTGTAATGATAGTTATATGAGAGAAAGTCAAACGAATGCTTGGACAATCATTGAGGCGAATGCCGAATTAAACACGGAACTAATTTTCTGGTTTTTCTCCGTTCTCATTTATATATTATATATTATCAACCATAATTCTAAATTCTATAATATTTTCTTTCATTAAAAATAAATTAATAATCTAGATCGACTTTAGTAGGTTCTTACGATATTTGGTTAAAAAGAGGAGCGTAGACAGTGTAGGTGAGCGTGTATGATAGTAAAGGGACCCTAAAACCTACACCTGGATCAAGTCCCAGGCATTGTTTGCACTCCTCTCCTTGCATGGGCCCCGCACCCGCACGATCCATGGAATGCTAAACTTCGTCTCTCTAGCTTTCAGTTTGAAACCTTTTTAATACAGTCATATAAATAACTAGATATTTATTTAGAAAAAGCTATAGTGACAAAATTTCCTGCTAAAGCAACATTGTATCACACATTAAATCAAAACTACATCGTAATTCCTTGTATTCTCCATTTATCCACTTAATAAGGGCATTTAATTGCTATAAAATCATTGCCAACATTATAAAGTTCTTTCAGTATCTACTAAGATTATAACAAACGTTCTTAAAACCTAACTAATCATGTAGTCTTAAACTCATAGTAATGATTGCGAGAAAAACTATTGAGTTTTATTCAAAGAAACCTAAACCTAAAACTTAGCTCCTCTTTCTCCACAAAGTCAGAATAGCCCACCTCAATTAGTCAGCTTTCAATCAGCAGAGAGTCGAGTCGCAGGCGGATATAGAAAACGGTATGTCCGCTCATCATAATTATGATATTTATATTAATTGTTGTTTCATCCTACTCGCTATATATAGGAGCAAAGTCGGTATTAAGACCTAGTTAGGGGCTATTAAGAAAATAACAGAGGTTTGCCTCAATCATGAGATTGTTTTACTTTAAGTTTCTCGTTTAATAGACAAGATTTGATTGTGTTTGTGTTTGAGCAAATGTTGATTTTCTGGTCTTACTGACGGACTATACTGACATTTTTATTGTAATGATTGACGATTCAAAAACGTACTTTAATAAAGATATTTTGAGTTTGAATTTGTGTTTATTTGGTAATCTCAAAATATTGCATATATGTGACCTACTTGATAAAAAAAAGGAATAACTATAAAACACCGAAAAATTAAACAAAAATAAAATTTTAAACTCAATACTATGAACTACAAAATATATACATGTAAAATGACGATAAATGTAGTTAGCTAGTAAAATATTATTCATAAACACTCACATTATCTATATATATATATATATATATATATATATATAAGCGATTTACCCCTCACTGGCTTATCACGAAATCTCCGAAACTATCTGTCCTATTAACTTAAAATTTTACATAGTTACTTCTTCTGTGACGTAGACTAAGAACGGATTTTACGGCATTCCTATCCCAACGGATTCCAACATTTGACAACGGATCACAACGGATACTATGACAACGGTAACCATAGCAACCTAAGTACACATCCAAATTAATAGTGTGCCCAGCGAAGCGGGCGGGAATCAGCTAATTAATAACATGATTAAAATTAAATCTTGAACTTCAAATGATTCAATATAATTATGTAAATCTTTTCATTCTCTAATATATATTATAAATGTCTGTATGTTTATATTATAATTATGCAAATATTAATTCAATCCAATTATACTTACTAGTCTTTTTGAATTAATAATTTTAAGATTCATCTTTCTAAAATGAAAACTTGTGTTATATAATATATGAATTAGAAAAGCTGTAAAAAGTTTTAAAAGTATCCTGAGTTATATTGTTGTTAATTTTTTTATAATAAACAGTGAATTAATACCATATCACTTTATAATTAAGTTCTTTAACTAAAGTCTTAAAATTAAGTTTAATATACCATAAATAATATTAATTAGATAATAATAACACCTAAACAGACATCATTTATTTTAATACAAACCCTCAATTTCGACTCGTTGCGCTCGCGAAATCTCGGGTGCCGCTTGCATCGTGAGCGAAGCGAGCCCAGTGTATTGACTCATCGTTGCCCATTGACTTCAATTTGATATCATTTTTTTAAAAACCATCACCTAGTGTGTGTCTTTTTGATTGCAAAGTTTCATAATTTTCCGTCAAAGTAGTTTTCGAGCCAATTCGTGACAAATAATGTAAAAAGCCTCCAGTAAAATGCTCCGCTCATTTCGTTCGCTTCGCTCAACAATTTATTAATATTGTTCAAGTAGGCACATTTATTATTAAAAAGGTCAGTTTAGTCAGTCCGTGAGTAAGCTACCACCGGAATGCTGCTCTGCTGAAAAGAGCCCCCTCAAATCCAATAGTTGCTCTTTTTAAATGAAATTTAACAATGTTAGTAATTAATTATGTTATTATTATTATTAATTAATTAATTATCTTTAATTTTACGGTACTCTTATAACGCGTTTTCATATAACGCAATTTCGGTTCCTCGTATAACACGTGTTTTCCCCCATATAACGCAGAGATTTCCCACGTTATATTTCCATACTATGAACTTTATTATTTTTTTTATAGTTCATAATTAATTTCACTTAACTTTGCACATTGTGTTATAAAATAAAATAAAATTAAGTAGAAATTTAATTTAATTAAGTTCTTTCTTAATATTCATTTAAACCACCTTTAACGAGAAAAGTTAAACTTATATTATTTGTATATAACGCGTTATAAGGTCATATAAGCTCGTTATATAAGAATATTCCTACAACGCGATTTCCTATAACGCGGAACGAATCTACACTTATAGGTGGATTACTATATATAAACCCAGCAAACCTAATCGTTTTTATATAAAAAAAAATTTATAGTTTAAAAATTTATACAGACCGCCAGACATTACAATGGTAATCATTTACATATATTTAACAAACAAAAAGAAAGTGTCAACCGAGTTCCGCAAACAATGTGCTGTATGTCAGTCAGGAGTTGCGTCAGTCATTGTGAAGATGTTATAAAACCTAGATGTGACCGCAGTTAAGTAATATCCGCTAACAGAGAAAGCCATGTCTATTTGCTCTTATGTTTTTTAAGTTTTATGTTAAATTATAATGAAATACATATTAATTATAGTATTTATTAATTTAATACTTACTCGTATGTCCACTAAATATTATTGATATCAGATTACTTGTATATGAAATAAAACCTATATATATATATATATATATATATATATATATATATATATATATATATATATATATATATATATATATATATATATATGTATTCATGTACAGGACGTATGTATGTTTGTTCAATGTACAGGACGAATCTAGTATACTAGGATCCGCCAACCGCGCAGCGGGTGTTGAGCTGAGCCCCTCTCCTTTCTTCTTTTCATGATATCTTTTGAATGGCTAAACATTTTTTCAATCTGTTTTCGCTATGACATCCGCGATCAGCTCAACATACATGAGAAAATATTTAGCTAATTATCTCGTCGCATTCAGGAGACAACTAAACACAAATTAGGTCTCCCAAACGGTTAAGAGCTTCGCTTACGCTCAGCTACTATTCTAGTACGAACTTTTGAAACAGTTATCACAATAAAAAAATACCCGGCTGAGTTTGGTGTGTGATTTTTTCTTATCAGAACTTCGTTTGGAACACTCGTAGCCTTATTTTAAGTTGGATAGTGTATATATAGGTTTTTTTCGATTAGAATGATATCAAAATAACCTCCCGACACCCCATTTTACACAAGTGATTACTGATTCGAAATGGATAAGATATAAACAAACAATTTTAACACTAAACCTACAGGCATTTCTTGTATACCTGTTCCTGTATACGCCATCAAATTGATCGGTAATTAAAAGTTATTTTATTATATAACGCAGGTAATAATGGAAATAACTAAAAGTAAAATATTATATGCATATTCTAAGAATTGTCATGTAGTTTGATAACGATATTATAACGTTTAAAAATGTGTAAGTTTTACAAAAGTTTAAGAACGGTCAATTTGACCGGTACTGGAAGGTTTAGTGTTAAGTTGAAAAATGTCTTTACAGAAGAGCTTATTTCGGTAAGTATGGTATCAAAATAGTGCTAACAAATTTGGTACCCAAATGTTCAATTGTACACATTCAAAGTGGTTATAAATAAATATTAGTTATAGGATAATCAATTAAAATTATATCTTCAATGAAATCCAATAATTTTATCCAGTGTCACATAAACAGAGACATGTAACTTTCATGCGACTCGACTCGAATGACTATGTATGAATCAGAGTCATACGAGGTTACTCCAGCTTTCTTATTTCACAACACAAGTCATCGATACCCCGACTTGAAAGCTTTATTGCTATTATTGATTTATGTATTAATATAATAAAAGTATATTTATACGACAAAATTATTCAATTTTCCGAGTTAATATTTACTCGATACAATTATTATTTTTGTCGAGTAATTTTATCGAGTAATATTTAGATTTATCGAGTAAATATTGACTCGATAAAATTATTCTTGTTATCGATTATTTTTCGAATATATTATTACATTTTCTGAGTAAACATTTACTGGATACAATTATTATTTTTATCGAGTATTATTCGTGTATATTATTACATTTTCCTAACAAATATTTACTCTATACAATTATTCTTTTTATCAAGTAATATTCGAGTATATTATTGCATTTACCAAGTAAATAGTCACTAGATAAAATTATACTTTTTATAGAGTATTGTACTTCATTTATCGTGTATATTATTACATTTTCCGAGTAAACATTTACTCAATAAAATTTTTCTTTTTATCTAGTATTATTCGAGTATATTATTACATTTTCTGAGCAAATATTTACTCGATATAATTATTCTTTTTATCAAGTAATATTCGAGTATATTATTACATTTTCCGAGCAAATATTTACTCGATAAAATTATTATTTTTACCGAGTAATATTCGAGTATAACATTACATGTAGCGAGTAATTCTATTTGTTTGAAGGTCAAAGGACAAATTCAATACATGCGCTACACCTGTACATACATAAGGGAGTAATGACGTCATTAACATACAACCATCTCATAGTTAATATTCATATTTACTTTTTTTCATGTGTTATAAGATTTCTTTTTATAATACTACTACTTCTTCAATACATTTAAATTGATCTTAACGCTTCATTTATTGTTTAATGAAAATAAATGAAGGCTGTAGTATAGTGTTAGAGGACAGGTAAATACTGTGGTTTAATGTTTGTTTGTTACCTCCTTAGGTTAGGTAGGTTAGATTATATATATATATATATATAACAAGTGGTAAGTATTCTAAGTTTATCGTAAATTAACTATGAAATAACGCTACAAGTAAAACTAAACAAGATTATAACTAATTAAAACTAGAAATTATTCGCACAAAAGTAACCTTACTTTAAAAGAAAATCAAATACAAAAAGTGCTAAATAACACACCAAACACAACATATATATTATACAATATATAAAAAATATCAAAACCACACCGTAAACCCCACACGATGTGATTTTCCACCACCAGCGCCTAAACGACTCTCACCGCAGTCAGTTGCACCTGACGCTCCGTGGACATCTACACGAATAGAAGTGTTTTTATTGTGAGGAATCCCGTTCGGATTTTAAATTTCGAATTTGAGAATTCCATTTTTGAATATATTGTGCGATTGGAGGAAAGTGAGACGGAGCATGCGCTAGCGCGTTCTATTTTCACTTTCAATTTGTTTGGACTTTTTTAACGGTGAGTTTGTTATAATAATATACATAAATATTGCAATTAAAATAATTATTAGTTCTACTTGTAATATAAGGATTTGTTTTAAGTAAGATATGTATTTAATTCTCTTAAATAAAATGCAACGTTCAGAAAAATGCTATTAATAATAGGTTTGTTAATTATCAAGGAAGTATAAATTAACAATAGTTCTGTTTATAAACGCGTTAGGTCGTTGACCCACAATCGTATCGTATTTTTATATATTTCTCGATATATATAAAGGAAATCAATATTTTAATAATAATATGTCTTGTAATAATAATAATAATATGTATGTATGTAACATATATATTGTCTCTCTCTTAATGCAAAAGACGTAAAGTAATCTAATCTAATCAAATCTAATCGTTTTCGTATAATATGTATATATATATATTAATTGAATTTAATCATTCGTAGTAATTGTTTTGTTTTTATTTTCGTATACACGTTGCGTCATTTTGAATGCTTTCTATTATTTTGTACTTATTTTTTATTAATTTTAATTCATTCAAATTGTCGGAAAGGATTTATTTTTCAAGGTTTTATATACATAGATAAATATTTATTAGCAAAGAATTATCGTTATTAAGTAGTTTTCCTGTTATATAAAAACATTACTTATTATTAAATGTATTATATTATAAATTTTACAATATTTTTTTTTGTAATACTTTTATTTATGATCAAGTCTCGATTACTTTCACCGAATATTAAAAAAAGTCAAAAGATCTGAGTTAAATGAAGCGTAAGAAATGGCATTTTGATATAATATGAAAATATAAAAGTTAATAATGACATGGCATTCTTATCTTACAAAAATTAAGGATAATAAATAAAAAATAAGTAATTAAAATGGAACTATTTTATATTATTTAGTAAAAACTAAATATGAAGCTGTATGATCTAAAGGTCTTTGCCTTTACCTTTAAGAGGAATTAAAAAAAACTGAGTTAAATGTCAAAAAGTATTTTACCGCCAATTCAGTATTTTCTTCATTCTTTAATTCACATTTTCATACATTGTTTATAAGAAAAATAATATTAGAATACCGTTTTCAAATAAAAACTAACATCACACACCTCAGAGGTATTTTCCTGCTTTTATTACACAATTTGATTAAATCGAATCTTACAATGAGGTATATAAAAAATATTACGCTCAGCAAGACAATATAAATCTTATGTAATGGAAATTAGAGTTTATTTTGTGTTGTTTTGTGTTGTAAGCGATTGAATACAGGCGTGGAAACTGGAGCATTGATTCGTTACCAAACATAGGTATTGTACTTTGTCGGTCTCTCACATGTTAACATATACATGTGTGTGTAATTTATGTCATTCTTACTTATTAACATATGCATGTGTGTGTAATGTCATTCTTATTAACATATGTATGTGTGTAATGCCATTGTTATGTTGTATTTTAAATGTGTGTATTTAGATATTTGAGTAGAGTTTTACATAAGAATTTTTTGGTCTATACAACTAGGAGCCGCCAACCGCGCGCTGGTGTTGGCGGGTGTTGAGCTGAGACCCTCTCCTTTCTTATTTTCTTTATAACTTTTAAATGGCTAAGCATTTTTTCAATCTGTTTTCGCTATAACATCCGCGTTCGACTCAAACATACATGAGAAAATTTTTAGCTAATTATCTCGTCGCATTCTGGAGACAACTACACACAAAAAAAAGTCTCCCAAACGTTTAAGAGCTTGGGTTACGCTCAGCTCAAATATTAAAAACGTTTGTATGTAGGAGATAATATTCTAAACTAAAAAAAAAAAAAATTAAAAGTCACGTGCATCAGCTAGTGTTAGTCAGATTTAGATAATATTAATATGAAAATATAAAATTTAATAGCTTGACCAAAATGACAAACAAACATACAATCCACCTTTCACCATTTAATCTATACACCTGTTAAAACAAGTTCACTTTTGTCCCACTGGGTCGGTTAAAGTACAAATTCATCAAGATTTATGATAATCTCCGCCTTTCAAGTGCTCTGAATACCGTAACAAACAAGTGTAGAGAAATCTTAACTGTACCATTTTTAATGTAACTCAAACAATGAGATATATAGCATTTTGTAAATAATATAATAAGATCTAAATTGTTATAATATAAGGTTCAAAGATTCTTTGAAATAATTTAAATAAGTTAAAAGATAGTAGTAATTAGGCCATGTATATGAAAAATACGAAACTTTTTTCATTTAATATACTAGGGGAGCCAATAGCCAATTTCGACTCGCTGCGCTCGCGTGCCTCGGGTGCCGTTTGCATATTGAGCGAAGCGCGCCCAGTGTAATGACTCATCGTTTCCCATTGACTTCAATGGGATATCAGTTTTTTGACATGACATTAAATATATATATATATATATATATATATATATATATATATATTTCAATTTTTTTGTAAAACCATCACTCAATGTGTGTCTTTTTGATTGCAAAATTTCATAATTATTTTCCGTCAAGTAGTTTTATAGCCTATTCGTGACAAAGAATGTGAAAAAGTCTCCAATAGAACGCTACGCTCAAAAAAATATAAATGCAATACTTGTAATGAAAATACCTCAAAAATCTTATCTGAACAAAACAAAAATGTTTTCGAGTCAACAACATACATGTTTTGTTACATACAAATTGCAGTCGCCATATTGGACACTAGCGGGTGCCATCTTGATTTACACGTCAGTGAAGTCACATCATCTTCCTACCCTTATCCCACTTTTGGGGTCGGCACAGTATGTTTTTTTTTTCCATCGTCTTTCACGCAATCCATCCATCTTTTCTTCTGCCGTCCTCTACCTGTTCATCCCTCCACTACAATACCCAGCACTCTTTTGGTCCGATGTAAGGTCACAAGTAAAGTCACAGTTAATAATAGTAATATTCCATGAAAACCCAAACAAGAATATCTCTTGTTAAAGATTTCAAACAAGCGAAGTCGGGTTTTCATCTTGTTAACAAAAGTTTCGCAAACAAAGAAATCGCAATAAAGTGTCGAATCTCTCAAAATATCTACTTACTATCCATTATCGTGAGAAATTAATTTAAACTTACTTTCATATTAATAAATTGTGAGAAACTAAAAGTTACTGTTTGCTTGAGATCTACTTAAAAACTTTATTGGATACTAGCTCTACCCCGACTTCGTTTAAAATAAAAGTAACATATGTTACTCATTATATTAGCTGTCCGCTAGTGAAAGTTTTATTAAAATCGGTACAGCCGTTTCAGATATACAGACAGAAAAAAAAAGATATTAGTATGTACTTTCAAAAGTATTTAGTGAAAAGTTAATTTGTATACAAACAGACACTTCAATTCTATTTATATGTATATATAAAACTATTCTTTATTATCTTTTATTGTTACTTCACATCATATAAGTTTTTGTTTAGTTTATGGTCTTATTATTTATTTTTTTATTATATATCCATAAAAAGAGCAAAAGATAACAAAAAATAAAAGATAAAAATAAGTACACATATTGTTTATATTATTTATTTATTTTATTTAGCAATGCATAAGTACTAATAAACATTCATTCCTCCAAAAGCTATCCTTTATTTTGGATGTCACATTTATATATATATATTATGTCCTGTGTAGTAGTCTATTATAATATTACTATTTATCTAAATACAGTATTACTGTGTTAGTTCTATTACAGACGAATTGGGCAATTTTGCCTTACAAGGAACGACCAAGGCTTGAATTAATTGCCTGTGTTTCAACTACCGCTCAAATTTGCTCCCATAATTCAAAATAAGGCGGCGAACACACATATATTAAACAATTAGGATTTTTTTAATAAAAGTATGCGTTTGCCTTTATTTATAAAGTATTCACTTGAAAATGTTTGTCGGAAGTTTTATAAATGTCCATATTATATGAATGCTATTTAATACTATTTATATCATGCAATGCGTTAAACTCGCACGCTATAACTATTTATGTAAGCAATTTATACGATTTATTCGATCGTATCTCCTCTACTGTCATGTGCTCCTGGTACTTTATAAGTAATGCAGCCATTTCATTATCCAAAGGCTAGGTCAACTAGCACACTACTTATATCGTATTGAAAAGACTGTTAGAGTAGACACTGTTAATAGTGCACTAAAAGTTGTATAGTAATTTAAAACGCTTACTCGAAGTCCATTAATATGAAGCCTGTGATGCCGGTAGAATCGCCGCCGAGGCCTAGCCGACCTGACGTAACGCTTTCACTACGTTCTGATAATTACGGGCCTTTCTTGTTGCATTCGACGCGGTTTCCTTCTTACGTAATATCCGTTTGGTCGGACACGCCACTTGTATGGGCCCTGGACCTTGGCCCAATAACGCAATGACGGTTATGCTTAGCTCATATACATACATACACAATGTTAATAAGCCCCTATTAGGTTTATGAAGCCTTGGTAGTTTCTGATTTAATACTAGGAGATAAATCTTTATTACGTAAAACGTAGGTATAAAATTTTATATGCACTATTACGTCAGGTACATTTATTATTATAATGTTTATATGATACTCAGTTAGTAGTTAGTAGTTCTTAGCTTTACAAATAATACGATAAGAATAGGTTATATAGTTTAAATATTCAGGATTAACAAATATACACTAGCCAAGACCTCAATATATTTGTAAATGTCAGTAACTCGAAGCATTTCAAGTGGATGTCGCAACTGGTACTTTAAAATGAAACGACATTAAAATGCAGGAAACATTTACTACATCGCTAAATGAAGTCACGCCCGTGTATGTAATTCACGATTGTATTGTAGCTATATAGAAATAAAGATCAGAATCCAACAAATATCTGATGACTCCTGATGGCCTATGAGCGCCTGGTATTTCAGTTTAACCATATACGGTTTCCTTGCCTGTTTTTTTTATCGTTTTTTTGTTTTCACTTTTTTTTTCACTTATTTCGATAAAAAAATTATAAATTATTTTTTCAAACTAAATTAATTGAACAAAAAAAATATCAAAAAAAATACCTAAAAGTAGTTTTTTTTTTCATTCGTTTTTTTTAAATAAAATAATTATTACATAATTATTCTATATCTACTTGATAGATATATAAATACTCCTTTCTATCCTAAAAGGAGGTGAAAATAACTCGGATTCCTACATCAGCAGCATCCAGTTCCGCCGTGCTGTGGACGTTAAACTGCGATTTCACTTTCATACTCGCCGGACAACAAGGTCATTCACCTCGCGCACATCTCGCTCACACTACTAATAAATTAATTAAAAACATCGGAAAATACTTTCAATACAGTTATTAACATAATCAAACATTTTGTTAATATGTTGCATTAATTTTAGATTAAAACGAATAGAAAAAAACAGTTAATTTGATTTATTATTATTAAAATAACTTTAATTAATTCAATAAATCTTAATTATAATCGCATAAACAAGTTTGAGTTACGTAGTACATGTAAAAGTAAAATGTTCATACACATTCAACTTTGGCATAATACTGCAAATATACATATTTATAAATTATTACCAAATTCTTTAAAAAATAAATATGTCAAGGTTTCTAAACGTCGCATAAGAAACGGTTCGATTGTCTCACCGGCGCATGCGCACAAGGAAACTGCGTGAAAATGGCGATGGCGCGAAAAGCGAAAGGCGGCCTACTTTTAGTGTAATTAAGTGTAGCGTGAAAATGTCTTTTTATTATATATAACTTGGGAAATACCGTAAAATCATTTTACTACTGTTTCATGTTTGGTTTTTCCCTACTTATAACATACTAGCTGATTCCCGCCCGCTTCATTGGGCACACTATTAATTTGGATGTGAACTTAGGTTGCTATGGTAACCGTTGTCATTGTAACCGTTGCTATGATAACCGCGTTAAGTGTATAGCTCCTACAGGTTTAAAACTTGGCGAAATGCAAAAAGTTAAAATCCGTTGGGATAGGAATTCCGTAAAATCCCTTCGTAGTGGGCGTCTACATCACAAAAGAAGTAACTATGTAAAATTTTAAATTCATTGGACAGATAGTTTCGGAGATTTCGTGATGACTCAGTGAGTGGTAAATCGCTTACATATACTTATACAGATTTTAAATTCAAATCTTTTACATTTTACATAGGTATATATTGAAAAGTAAATAAATACATACATTTAATTATAACAGCTCAATCTGACCGTGTACTGTATTGTATTCAATGACATTTGTAAATTATATAAATAAATTTTATCTAAATAAGATCGCAAGGCATTAATTATTTTCGCTCTAGTAAACACCGGCCATTTAACAAATTGCTGAAATGAGTTTCTTACAATTAGTGTTTGAACCAACAGAGTGCGTGAAGCTCCTTTTGTGTACGCGTCCTTATTTCTTTATTTTAAATATTGTTTGTATTTCTTTTGCCACATATGTGCTATTATGTTTTTAAACAGCTGGTTAATATTTAAATTAGGGTTGTCATTTTAATATTGACTATATTAAATTAAAAAAAAAATGTCTGTAAAAAAATCTATCAATTCGCAATCAAATCATAATTTTAATATTATTGAAAATAATGTAAAAGCGATATATATACATAAATAAAAAAAATCACCTCTCGTTTTCTACAAATGCATGCAGGCATGTGAAATGGATGTTTCGTAATATGCAATGTATTTATTTTATTCCAATTTACAATCCAATATTCTCTGCACGTTCAGTGAAAACGAGACAACTTCTATAACTATCTATCGAAGTCGTTGTACACTATACACTATGAACACTATACCACCCTACACTATGGACATTATACCACCCTACACTATGAACACTATTCCACATATACAGTCCAAGTTTAATAATAAATCACTATTAAATGGCGTTTTCAAATCTTGTTCTTTCTGGAATCATTCTGAAATCATTACACGATACTTATAACCATTTAAACAGCAGTAAATCGATCCGTTCATTCTGCACGCTGTTTGTAAAATCTCATTTATTTCACTTTCATTTTAATCAATTTCATGTAAATAATCATTTCACAGTTTTCGCTTGATATGCTGGATATTATTTGCCATATAATCCTATTATAATATATTACATTTTCACTAAATTGCAAATTGCAATTCTAGAATTAGTAACTTTAAATTCTATGAATTTAAATTCACAAAATTCTTTTAAATGTTTTATAGTTTATATTTTAGTTATATATAGTTTTATTTGTTTAAACTAGATATATAGACTATACAAGACCCAATAATAGGTATTTCGAAAATATAATAACAAATCTTTAATAACATTAAAAAAATTAACTTATTAATAAGTTTCAGAGATTACTTACTGCATTACTTTAAATACATAAACTGAATATAATTTCCTTAATTTATTAAGTTATATTATACAAACATGTTAGAAGCTCGTATCGTGATATAAAAAATGTTACTTAAGCACGCACGCGTGGAAATATTAGTGTGAAAGTTCATGCATAAAGATAAGAGTTATCTAACCAGTTGACAGCTCTGCTTTATGTAGACAAGTGTACTATGAATATATTATTTTTATAGGACAATACTTTAACTGTACTTTGTAACTATAACTACAAGTAACTTCAAGTGTATATTTTATTGTTTCAGATGGCTACCGTAAGCCTAATACGGATATTCGCTATCTTGTGGCTGTTCTGCGCTGCTACCATTGAAGCGGATCATGGTGAAAACACTACCACCACCACAAAAACCATCCGCACCACCATCTTGCCTTCGCGAACTACGCGCACTGAACTGAAGGTCTCCAGAAGTCTGAACCCTCACGAAACTCAGACCTTAAATGTGAGGACCAAGTCTGGACATTTAACCCAATTGATAGTTAAGAAAAAAGATGGAAAACCAACTACTCATGAGAGCAGCTCCACAGCAGCACCGACAACAATTTCTGTCAGAACAACCCTCACGACCGCCAATACCAATGTAACAAATGAAAATAAAAACAAAACAGAATCAAGAGACCAAAGGAAACTCAACTTTGGTTCAGTCAGCAGCGACCTAGCTGGTTTTGATTATTACCTTAATAGACACAAACATGACGACTTTGCTGATGTCAAAGCGGAATATGGTAACTGGTCACCTGTTTCTGTGTATCCCGAGTCACATATCCAAGAAGATGGTGGAAAACCAGAATCTGATCCAGAAACTGTTAATTATTATCCAACTTATGATAATGAAAAGAAAACTGAAAATAAAAGGGTTTACATAACATCCACAAGCTTTACGGACTATAATGGTCCCATTAAGAGTTACAGATTTGATCCTCACAACCCAGTTATAAAAAATGATAGAAACCCAGTATACATAGAGGTTGTCAGCACAAAAGTGTCTGAGGATGGTGGAAAATCGATTAAAGTTCCTGAACCAGTCGTAGTTAGCTCTGAACCTATGTATATGAAGAAAGCAATCGATAAATACAATAATAAGCGTGGAAGGTCTATTCTGACCTTAGGTGATGACGGTATACCAGAAATACAAGGAATTAGAATGCCGGACGATGAGTCAGATAAGAAGACATGGAGAAATGCAAGAGTAGTTAATGGAGAATTAATCCCATACCCCGAAGGTTACACACCTCCAAGAGCTATACCAGAAGCTGATGTCTATCCTGATATAGCGGCAGAGGAGCCATCACAAAATTTGGGACCGTTCACAAAGGAAGATAATTTTGAACCAAAAGATGGTCCCTTTACTAAATTTGATAATATAAAATTTGAAAACGATGACTTTATCCCCACTTATTCATATAAGCCTAAAAAAGAACAACACTTCATTAAAACTGGATACGGTCCGTTTACAAAAGCTGATAATTCGAAGGTAGCAAATTCAAAGCTTATTGAGTATATTAAACAAATTAATGAGCAGGAATCTAAACGAGATTACTTTAGTGGACGTAGTTCGAGAGCGCATAATGGTGATTTAGAATACGCTGAAAGCCACATTCAAAGAAGAATGTTACAACATCCAGGTGAAGCTAACTTCCCAAATTCTCTCATGTACACTCCAAATAACGCGAAACCAAATTTTGATGAAAGTGTAAGGAATCCTGTACTCCAATACGCTCATCCCGAACTTGGAGTACAACCTGCTAAAGCTACCAGAGACAACATTGAAAACTATGAAAATAAAGAACGCAAAGTAAAATATTACACAAATGTTCCAAAGAGCGCTCATCCTTACCCAATGGAACCCATAAACGGATATAACCAGCAACGCAGTCAAAACAACATTGCCAGCGCCAATAGATATTATGAAGACGAATACAATAAATTCTCATACTACGACAACTCTCATAACAAATACCCTTACGGTTACGGGTACGTGAAGCGCGTCCCTGAACCAACGTTCTGGCAAAAAATTACGGATTCGATGAAAGACACTATTAATACAGCCAGTCAGACTGTACACCAATTTACGAGGCCTCTCATTGATCCAATTGCAAGAGTTACACAGCCCGTGTTAGATCCTATCGTTGAGGCAACTCATAAAATATCTCATAACTTAGGCCTTTATCCCTCAAACTCGATCCAGAGCCAGAGGTACGCTCAAGATAAAATTGGTGTGGCATCGGCAGTTGGGGCACCTGCGATGTTACCAGCTTTAGGCTTAATGGCCGGTGGCGCCGCACTAGGATTAGGAGCAGTCGCAGTTGGTAAACTTCTTGATGTTAATATTATGCGCAGTGCCACTGGAGATACAGAAGATGAGATCGAAAAAGAACACAAAAGAGCATTCATCAATGCCCCATATGATATTGACAGAAAGATATTAAGCCGACAGCAGTATTACGATGATAACTATAAGATGCCAAGCGAGAACGTGTATGTAGTAATGTCACCAGATAATACCGATAATGGTAGAGCGAAAAGGAATGCGGTAACATATTATGAACCTTTTCAAAATTTTATACGAAGAAGGCGAAGTGTAAAACGATCATTAGCTGATGAAATGCCAGGTGATTTGCAAGATTTAGAGAGCAATCCAGGTTCTTCGAGTCTGACTTCAACTGCCATGGACTTGGTGAAACAAACGGACTGGAGAGACTCTCAGTGTGCTAAGTTTACTTTTTGCAAAGTGCTGACATCACAGTCTTCAGACTCCTTGTTTGCTATGGAGAAGAAAATGGAATCTCTTCTGAAAATGTAAGTATAGATGATTATTTAGATATACATCTCAAAGGATTTCTTAGAATTTTAAAACAAAATTTCACATGACGAACCTTCTAAAACTTTTACAATCAGAGGTTTAAAAAACATATTGAAAATATTCAAAGACAAGCCGTCTATCTAAAGATACATCAATTCAAGGTTGTCTTTGTATTTCCGGGTGCGTTCACCCAACTTTCTAAAGGTTAGCCGACACCTCGTGTAAACAATACACTTGTCGTGTTGTGTAACCTTAGACACTTTCTTCACACATAATATTCTCGGTAACATCTATTGGCATACTTTATAATAGTTTAATATTCTTATAACAACGGCGATTTTCTACAAGTAATAGCTTAGCTTAGAACATAGAACTAGAACTTAGAACTTAGAAACATGGAAAAACAATTGTCATTTTAAGATTACAAACATGAGATAATTCAACAAATTTTACCAAAATAAAATTACAAGTCACATAATTAAATAGGTTGTAATTTAAAAATTAATTACATAGTGCATAACGTGAAAGTGATTACGGTGCCTCGTCATCACATAGGTAATAATTTACACTTTGAAAACTATGTTTAAATAGTGAGAAAGTTTTAAAATCGTAAGTTGCTTGTGATGTGAATGAAGTTTTTTGTTGTCAAATCTATGTTAGGATAGATGGTTATTAATTAATTTTCAAACTTATTTATAACAAAGTGGTCAATTTATTATTTCTATTATATATATTTAAATAATGACATTTGTAAGATTAATTTTGTTTTACGTTATATGTAAAGAAAGATTTTGAATTTAAAAGCAAAGATATAATTGTTAATGAATTGTTCCAATCACATTTCTGTGTTAAAATTATTCATTAAATTTCATTTACAATTTAAGTGTATATAATTGTAATAAGTGTGTCAGTGGATCACTTGCTTAATCATAAACACAATCGGTATGAAGATGTATGTATATATATTAGCAAGGTGAGTACATCTCACTAACACTAAAGCGACATTCTTTTCATTTCATTTAGGGCTGTCCAAAATTTATTACCGTCAAGTCAAAGTGACTTTGTGTTGTAGTTTAACCTTATTTCTTATACAAGTTCTAATGTAGGCGAAACGAGACTAAGTCATAATTTTTGGTCTATCTTGTATAAATATATAATTATTGATGTTATATCATTCATATCAGACAGCCTGCCGCCAAAATTCGTCTCATGATCGTAACAGTTACACAACATTTGGAAACACGCGGAGGAGAAAGTGATCGTACCGCATTCCCAACTATACAAAGTGTATAACATTTATTGCTAATATAATACTAGTTCTTTATCCCGGCTTTGGTTGTATACACCTGTATCCAAATATTGTAAAATATTAATATTTCAATTATACAATTACAGATCGTATCTCGAGTCTGTTATGAGGTAGGACCGGTAAAATATATGTCAGTGGATATTTTTTTATGATGTTGTAGTTATATACAAGAAATTACGGTTACTTGCAGCTAAAGATATTAAAGATACCTGTTTTAATATATACATATACCTACATATAAATTAATATTTTTCTCTAAAAGTTAAGTTTTTGACGTTATGATGAAGTATTTTTGAATGCCATGTTAGGTAAGATCGCATGAGGTGAACGAGTTCTGTAGATGGTAAATACAAGTTTATCACAGACATACACATAATCATAGTTATTAAATTTCACTTAAATTTATGCAATATTCTATTAATCGCTATTTAATCATTAGTGAACTTACTTTTCTTTTGTTATTTTTTTGTATATAAATTATAAGTTTAAGTAACTCTTAAAACAAAATCCTTATAATACTATTTAAAAGAAAAAGACGTATGGTTAAATTATTTGAAAGAAATATTTAGGTTAAGATTCGAAGGCGAGATAGAAATTCGGAAATGTTCTCGTGTTTGAAACGGGAAGAATGTGTTCACCCTTTTAAATATATATTATTTAATTCTTAATTATAATACATATAAATACACTTACAGGATCTCTCGAGGCAACAGCGCGAGTGCGGCTCTCGTCGCGCATCAGTTGAGTGACGTAATGGCGGCGAGTCGTGATCATGACTGTTACAGATTTCATTGTGACTCTCTTTGATAGATAATACAACCACAAATATACCATTTCATTATCCAATCCAAGCTCTAGCTCAATTATACTACATCGTACCTATAGTGAAATAATTAATTGAACTTGTAATTGGTTGATACTTTTAACTGGTTGTTCGACCAAATAGAGGGCAAAAAAGTTGTTAGCGAGCTTCTGAATGATCGATACTTAACTCATTGTTCGACCAAATAGTGCGCGAAAAAGCTGTAAATGAGCTTGTGTTTGAATGACACTTTCAACTAGTTAGTGGACCAAATAGAGCGCGAAAAAGCTGTTAGTGAACTTGTGTTTGGTTGACACTTTTAACTCTTTATACGACTAAATAGCACGCGAAAATGTTGTTAATGAACTTGTTTGGTTGACACTTTTAACTCGTTGTTTGACCAAATAGTGCGCAAAAAAGTTACTAACCAGCTTGTGATTGATTGATATTTAACTCACTGTTCGACCAAATAACGCTCGAAAAAGCTATAAACTTGTGATTTGTTAACACTTCACTCATTGTTCGACCAAATAGCTCGCTTAAAATTGGATAATGAAATGGCATCACAACTAACCACTCCATGTATGCTATGTTAAGTACAAATCATCTCAAACAGTCCCCGATGTCGTTTCACAACACTTTCTCATTTAATTCTGATTATAATGATTTTTGTGATTATAGAATTTATTAATAAGTCAATTATAAGCATAATTTATTTAAATTAAGATAATAAGTATTTATTTTTTACTTTTATAAATTTTCTAATTTAATTTAAGATGTTATCAGCTATTAGGTAGTATTGACCATAATATATTATTACTGAAAAAATTTCAACTATAAAATACTATTCTTAGTGGTTTTTAATATAAATTTTAAATATATTATTCCGTAATATTAATTAAAGTTTGTGGATCAAACTTATTTATTATAATTATATAAAAAATGTGCTGTAAGATGTAAATACGCTTTAAAGTATTGTAAATTATTTATTTATTCACAATAATAAAACGATTATAAATAAATTGGTTTAATTATTTCAGTACTGGAGAATAATTTATTTATGTATATATTTTCCACTTTGAATCCATACCAGTGATCGCTTGTGTACGTCAAATGGAAGTGACAGGAGGGCCTATTTGGATATCGTATGTATCAAAATAAGCCCTTCTGTAAAGATACTCTCCAACCTAAAATAAGGCTACGAGGGTTCCAAACGCGCCCTGGTCTGAGAAGAACCACACAAGAATCTCAGCCGGGTTTTTTTTTAATTATTTGATTTTTTTATTGCTAATTATTCAATAATGGGTGATAAAGAAAAGAAAATATCCAAAAATATTTTTAATAACAATTGCAACCTAATAGAGATAATTTAGAAATAAATATAATAAGTGATAACAAAATTATCGAATAAATAGGAATGTTGATCCAAGTTAAAAAAATCGATCCATAATCGAATACTATTCGCATAGTCGTCAATGATCTGGGGCGTCCCCCGCGCCGTTGGAGCGCTCGGGCTCCGCCACCGGCTGGTCCTCGCTCGGACTGAGCATATTGCACTCAATACACGGCTTCAAATCTTCCTCCATCATGTACAGCTATTTATAATGGTTCGTGTTAAATATATTTGTTTTAATAAATTAACAATTATACATTTTATGATTGTACAGTTTTTGATTACAAAACAAACATTGCGTACACATGTACGTATATCCGTACGTATGTGTGTAGACATAAGGATCGTAATAGAAAACAAACTTGTTCTTCATTTTGTTTTCGTTAAACCCACAAACACTTGCAGTAAAGTCCTCACTCGTCCGTCGTTCGCCAGAGATCGCAATAGAAAACAAACTTATTATACCTTTGTTTTCGTAAAATCCACAACATCGTAAATTACTCACACGTCCGTCGCTCCCGTAGCCGGTGTACTTGTGTGTGTGTTCGAGGTCGAGCGGTGCGGCCGCTGTCTCTCGGACGACGGCGCCGCCCGCCGGCAGCAGCGTGTGCGAGCCGCCCGCGAAGCGGTGACACGTGTGTCTGTTGAACGATAGACCGATAGTTGGTGTTGTTTACAGTTTTCGTTCGTTGTACATATCTCTCAAATGATACCTCACGGCTGATTGAAGGTTTTTAACCCGACACAAAATTTATGTCTTCATGAGTTGACAAAAAAAAAATATACAGCTGGTGCTAGACGAACTTTCACGAACACGTAGCCGCGTTTATTATTTCTCTTTAGAGGACTTGTTAAGAGACGTTTTTAAGCTAAATCAGTCACGAATCAAATGTCACTCAACAGACATCGGCTTAATTGTAAAATCACTACTACAATTTAGACCAAAACCATACAACGTTAGCACAAAGTAATATTAGTGGCGTAAAGGACAACCCGACAATGAAACTCACATGTATATAAGCTATTTAAATAGATATCGAGCAACATAGTGCCGACCTGTCGAGCGGCGGTTCCGCTGTGACCCAATGGCCGCAGGGCTCCGGTTCAGTAGTGGCCCGCAGCGGCGGCAGGCGGGGTGGAGCACCCGCGAAGGCGTCCTGGGGCTCCATTAGCGCCGAGGCCCCGCACGCGCCGCATGTCGCGCCGAGACACATTTGCCGCGTTAGCAGCGCCGCCTGGAACAGATTATTATTTTATTATTATTCATTATCAGATAAGTATTCAGGACAAACAAAGAGACATAGCAGACAATTACAACGACAATTTCGCACCCCTATCGTCCCAGAGAGCCGCCGACCACGGACATACTCCACCCCTTGAACGCTCAGTTAAATATTACTGTATTGTGATATTTACTCTACAGATTGTATGTAAATACTAGTCACCTTGGGCTCCCCGAGTGCGAGGGCGAGTGTCCGAAGTCTTTCGTGCAGATCCTGCAGCTGCTTCTGCGCGAGATCACGCAAGGACAGCAACTCGATCAGCTCCGCCTTCTGGTCAGTCAGGCGAGAAAGGTCCTTGATGGCCATCTGCAACGTTTTACTTAATTTACAAGTACTAATAAAATCTCCGTACCGGGTTTTGGATTTCTCTCCAGGAGGCTAAATAATAATTAAAACTACAGACTAAGAATTTACACAAAGTTCTTAGTGCAAAAATTCAGATCGCTCACAGCCCACGCGGAATCCTGTCGTCGGAACTTGTCATGGCACAGGTCTAAACGTCTCTCGAAGTCCGCCCGAGCAGCAGCAAACTGGACCTCCGATAATAAACCCGACAGGCGAGATATATCCGCCTATGTATAAGATCATATTTTTAATCCGGTTACGATCTTCACGACTATATTAATAGGCTATCTAACGAGAGCTCAATAACGTAATGTTAAAATAACGACAACTTAGACCCTCACTTTATCTCGAAGTCCGTCCAAGACTTCATCTTTGTCGCATTTTTGTTCTCGCAACATTTCCACACATTCTACCAGACTCTGGAAAAATAAAGATTCAAAAACACAATGAGATGGTTTACAAAAGATCTAGTAACATTTGTATATTATCAGTGTACTGACGTGCATCTCGTCAGTCAGTTGGCCTTGCAACCGCTGCAGCGCATTGTGAGCGTTGAGGGTGGTATCGAGGTCGCCCACCAGCTCCGTGTAACGCTCCGTCAGCTCCATCACGGCTAGAGATACCACCTTCATTAACCACTATCCTAATTCACTAAGTTGAAACCCGCTAAGCGCTCGTACTCGTAATTACTATACAATTTTTCGTAGAAAATACAATACCGGCAGTCTCGGCGTTATTGTTAACATTTTCCAACTGGGCAAGTCCGTTTTGGAGGTCCGTTCGCATTTGTCCAATTTGGTCTTTAAAACTTTGCATCTAGACAGATATAGAAATGATATACATCAAATAAATAATATAAAATATTTAATTATTATTAATAACGTATTCTATTCCAATCGATACTTGTGTAGTGAGTCCAGCGTCGAATCCGCTGAGCTGCTCCGCATAGTCACTGACGAGAGTGAACAACGACGAAATACGTACGTCCAATTTCAGAGCAATATCAAGCTTATTCGCTGAAAATTATTCATTAAATAACGTGCCATTCAAAACGAACTAATTAATAGCACGAGCACTAGTAGTAGTAGAACTTAGTAGTAGTAACAAAATAACATAGTCCTAAAGCTATCATTATCATCTATAAAGTATTGTTAAATGCAATACTCCCTCACCAACGTTCATGGCGGTGTGCAGCGCGGTGTCTGCAGCCGTGGCAGCGCGACCCACCACGCCCTGGAGGCTCTTGGACATCTCTTCTCTCAACTCCCTTAGGGCTGAGCTAGTGTCACATAATGGATTTACAAAAAAATATTAATTGACCCAAAAAATTTATGGACATTAGAAAACCTACTTCATTTCCTCTTGCGTGACGCCCGGCCCCAAGGTCACCATCGATGGTTTAGACAATATCGAAGGTCTTGCTGTGGTGATCTGAGAGGGCCTGGGCATGACAACAGATGGGGCTGTGGAGGGTCGAACTTCGAGACGGGAGGCTACCGAAGGTTGAGTGCCTAAACGAGACGCTTGGGAAAGCTTCGGATCGATCAACACTGATTTTTTTGTAGCAACAGAGGGACGAGACTTGGCTGGCTATAAGATTAGTTATAGAACATTTATATATTTATTTTTTAATTTTATTTTAAAAGACATATCACAGCAAGCCCTACAAGTGGCTCCTTTTCCTCATCTGTCACCGCGACTTCCGTGACAAGCTCAACCTGGTCTGCGAGGTCTTCCGGGATGGCGCCCAGTGCAGCAAGCTGGGTTAGAAGTCCGGTCATGCGATCAATAGCAGTTTCTGCTGCTTTCACTCTAGCACCTACCTACATGTTCGTATTTGTTAAACAAGAATACCAAATCAATAATCGGTTTAGGGGAAAACAGTTCGATAATAATTTGATACCTGCATCGCTTGCATAGTATCCGGTAAACTAGCAGTGCCTTTTACAAGATCGCTCCTTAGTTTCTGGTTGTCCGGCAGCGCTAGGGGCTTGGGAACCGCAACTTCCTTAAGCTGTTTCACAGCCGCTTCTAGCAGTGCGAATTGTGATTGAGTCACAACATCGATATTTGTTCGAATACGAGAATCTATCAACAAGGGAAAATTGAGACAATTAATTAAATTTAATCCTTGCCGAGATCGATCAGCTTCCTTTTAAAATTTTAATATTATACTGACCCGTACGTGTAGTTGGACCTTTTTCGACTGTGAAATAAACGTTAACGTTATTAAAGTGTAGATTGTCGTCCTCAAAAAAGGTTTTGTTTTTAAAGTCAATATTTATTGCCATTCAGAAACTTACCTACTATTACTTTTTCTTTGCCCCTCATAGACTCTATAAAAGATGAAATCGATCGATGTAATCTTATAATTTAGAAGAACAAAAATTTTTTACATACAATATTATATTAAAATATAACCTGTAATTGATAAGCCAGTATCAGATGTCACTACTGCTTTCTTTGGTTCTTTCTAAAAAAAGTAAGAAAAAAAATCTAAATTCTCGTAACATGACGAATATTATAACAAGAGTTACTTGCATATTCACCTTTGCTACTGCTGGTGACTGCGATCGTGCCCGTTCACGTGCTTCCTCTTTTTCAGCTCTTGCTTTTTCTTTATCTGCTTTTTCTTGCTCTCTAGCTAAACGTTTCTTTTCTTTTTCAGCAATTTTTTCTGCTTTCTCAGTCTCTTTTAAATATTTTTCTTTTTCTTTTTCCGACATTCTCTCCATCTTTTCCTTTTCTTTAAGTGCTTGCTTTTCAGCTTTTTCCTTTTCCAATTGAGCCCTTTTTTCTTCCTTTTCCTGTCCTTTATCCGCCTTTGCTTGCTCCTTCAGTGCAGCTTTTTCTGCCTTTTCTTGTTCCTTTAATGCTGTCTTTCCTGCTTTATCTTTTTCCTTCAGTGCTGCCTTCTCTGCCTTTTCTTGTTCCTTCAGTGCAGCTTTTTCTGCCTTTTCTTGTTCCTTCTTTGATAGCTTTCCTGCCTTTTCTTGTTCCTTGAGTGCTATCTTCCCAGCTTTTTCCTGTTCTCTCTGTGCAATTTTTTCAGCTTTTTCTTGTTCCTTTTGTTTAATTTTTTCAGCTCTCTCCTTTTCTTTCTGTTCTTCTTTAATTTTTTGTTTAAGACTTGGTTTCTCATCTTTTTCACGTTCTTCTTTAATCTCCGCCATACGACGTTTTGCAGCTGATCGCGGGCTTTTAGAGGAAGAACTTTCAGTAGATTCCTCTGGACTCCTTCCCCTCGTTATTATATGTGGTGGGGGTGCAGCTGCTAATTCTGTAACTTTTATCTCCACCCTTTGTGTGAGCATGCGTTGTTGCCGTGCTAGAATTTGAAGAACCATTTGGATCAACTTAAAGTTCACCACATTGACCTAGGACATATTATTCTCATTACTGATATGGTACATTGCTGTAAGTACAATTGTTACTAAAATACCGAAATAACGGCTCACATCAGGTGGTCCCATCGCTCGATTTATAAGATCCTCCACGCTCACAAGGAGCGTCGTGTCGCTCATGTTAGGTTCATCGCTGTATATTGTCATTTTTGTATAAATACTATAAATAAATAATAGTAAATGCTTTGAAAAATTATCTCTTGTTTTCTGCTGTCAGCAATACATTAATGAATTTGCTGGTATGTCAAAAATAAGTTATGTGGCCAGTTCTAGTAGGAGTTCTAAAAATGTTTTAATAATTTTATTTGCAACTATTTAATATATTTAATTGTTGCCGACTGACACATACTTTTATTAAATATATATACTACGTATTTTCCTCGCCTTTATTCCATTTCGAACAAAAAAAACCGGAAAGGATTCTAAACTCACTTAATATAAAACGATTTTCTTTATTATACTAAATAATAAAATAAGAATTTTCTTTAAATGTTGTAACTTTTACACATTCTACTTCGTGAGTAATGTATGTAATGCTGAAATACGTATTTTTTCATTTAAAACTGTTAAAGAGGGATGTTAGTACTTTTTTTCATTGAAATCAACGAAGAACTGTAATTTTGTCACATGCGAAATTGTAGAATGCTAAGAAAAGGATTACCATTAATTTAATAATTGTTTATTGGTGTTGTTAATTGCAACTATTACAAACAGAATGAAACAATTTATTACGTTATTTACAATCTTGTACATTAAAATAATAATATTTTTAATACGTTTTATTATACCACTTCTTCTTTAATTTCTTCTCCTGTAGTCGCCGAGTCATTACTACATAAAAATGTAAAAAAATGTAACATTCCTTTTAAATTTAAGAAAATTGAATCCAATGTTATGATTAAATGTTTTAGGATCTTAAATATTAAGAATACTACTGACTTATGGGGAATATCTGTAAAGGTGATTGGCTCAATAGTGGACCTCGTTGCGCCTTACCTAGCGACCATTTTTAATGACTATTTCTTGTGTAGTATTTCCTGACCTAATGAAACAGCAAAGTAATACCACTCTTAAAATCAGGCAATAATTCACATCCGTCTAATTACAGACCAATATCAGTATTGCCTTCGTTTAGTAAAATATTTGAAAAAATCATGCTTAATCAGCTGATAGACCATTTTAATAAATATAAATTGCTTCACCATAAACAGTTCGGTTTTACTAGAGGTCGCTCTACTACGGACGCCGGCGTCTTTCTTATAAAACATATATATGGAGCCTGGGATCAGTCACAGGATGCTCTTTGAGTATTCTGTGATTTATCTAAGGCTTTCGATTGTGTTCAGCATGAAACATTGGTCAGGAAATTGTACCACTATGGCATTAAGAACATTGATCTCAAACTCTTGATTTCTTACTTGTCTAATAGAATTCAGAGGGTAGAGGTGAATGGAAAAAGATCGGCTGGGGCTCCGATTGATATGGGGGTCCTCAAGGTTCAATTTTAGGTCCATTTCTCTTCCTTGTTTATATAAATGACCTGCCTACTTTTGTAGACAAACATAATGAGATAGTATTGTTTGCTGATGACACTTCTTTAATATTTAAAGTAAAACGGCATCAGGTAATGTATGACGATGTAAACAAGGCTCTCTCTAGAATAGTGCATTGGTTTAGTGTTAACAACCTGTTGCTTAATAGTAAGAAGACTAAACTTCTTAGATTTTCTACTACTAATATTAAACAGGTGCAAACTAATGTACTTTTAAATGAGGAAGCGATGGAAGTGGTGGAATCCACAGTTTTTCTAGGAATCACTGTTGATGCTAAGCTGCAATGGGGCCCTCATATAGCTGGATTAGCTAGTAAGCTTAGCTCTGCCGCGTACGCTGTTAAAAAAATTAGATCCCTAACTGACGAGACTACTGCTAAGTTAGAGTATTATAGTTATTTTCATAGCATAATGTCTTATGGTATCCTAATGTGGGGTAGTGCTACTGATATAAATACCATTTTCGTTATACAAAAAAGAGCTGTCCGTGCAATTTACAATCTGGGCCCTAGAGATTCTTTAAGAAATAAGTTTAAGCAAATTAATGTACTTACGGTCGCCAGTCAGTATATTTTTGAAAATCTTAAATATGTACATAAAAATACTGACAATTTTATTAAGCATACACACTATAAATACCAGGAACAAACACAAGCTCGCGCTACCTGTTACTCGACTTAAAAAAGTGAGTAAATCTTTCATGGGGCAATGTATACAGTTTTACAACAAAGTCCCAGCAAACGTTCAAGTATTACCATTTAACAAATTTAAGAGAATAGCTAAGGAACGTTTGTGTGCAAAAGGATACTACAATGTATCTGAATACTTAGAGGATAATGCACCGTGGGTATGAAGTGATCGCTGCCAGGCTGCTTCAAGATTATTTATTTAGTATTGTGTAATGTATTTATGTTATTTAGAATTTAAGAAAAAAAAAAAAAAAAAAACAAATCATGACAATCCCGCTGAGTTTCTGTCGCCAGCTCTTCTCAGGTCTGTGGAAATAATTTTCCGAGCTGGTGGTAGCTTTGACAATGAAAAAATATTTTGTATGAAACTTATTTTCAATAAAGATTTTTGATTTTGATTTTTCTGATTTTTATAGCTTTCCTATCTTGGGTACCAAAAGTCATAAAACTAATTAATTATTTTACTATGGGCGCCAACATACCCTCGTTTCGAGTCGCTGCGCTCGCAAAATCTCATCTCATCTCTCAATCTCAAAATCTCGGGTGCCGTTTGCGTGTTGAGCGAAGCGAGCCCAGTGTAATGTAACTCATCATTTCCCATTGACTTCAATGGGATAACAGATATATATTCAGAATATAAAAGTATACGAGTATATTATGGAAAGAAGCTTCATTTAGATATATAATAATATTTAAATTATGTACTTATAAGATGCTCAATTTTGATCTGCTCGAATCTGCTCTACAAGAATCTTAGTATTTGAAGACGATAAATGTTTAGAGGATATAGAAATTGCGAAGCACTTTTCGGGTAACCGTGAAAATCTGTACCAGCTTGTAAAATCTCATCTATAAGTCTTAACAGTTTTGCTCAATGGAATTAGAATTCCATTTTAAGTGATAAAAGTTTGGAACTATTAATCTTAGCCAGCATTTCTGAATTAACTGAAATACCCTACTAAGATGACCAGTTACTGTTATGTTATGTATAGTTAGCAGAGTGCAGTTTTGCAAGGGTTTTTATCTGCATTGATTGGTGAATATCAAGTTGTAAGCTTCCGCCTAGAAATGGTACCAGTTTAGTGAAGAGCTAATAAAAATGAACAAAGACATTATCGTGGAAAGTACACCAACTGAGGCACCCCAGGTTTGAGATCTAGATTTATTCCCAAACAGAACTAAATAGTGACGGCCGCGGAGACATGATGAAAACAAATCCAAGTATGGAAAAACCATATCCGGATATTAAAAGCATCCTATAAATCTATGAGCACCACCATCGTAACCAAATGATCATTCATGTTCGAATATTATCCATAACTTCGATAAGAGCATAGTGTTGTGGCTAGTAGAAATCTTTGATACTGATCTAGTAGGTTAAGTATAGAAATAAATGTCTCTAAAACTTAAAAAGGTAAGGATAGCACAGGATATGGTTGGAGTGCGGTGGGGGGCCATCGTTGGAAACCTCCTCCTATGCTCGTCCGTTATCAACGTAACTCGGCCTTGTCCGGTGGGATTGAAAGCGGTACGGGCCGGTGCTTCCCGGCGGACGTTAAATTCGGTTCCACGTTAACTGTCGGCTAATGTCCAGCGCGGGGTTGTCAGCCATGAGGTTCCCGAGTCTGACTCATGGCTGACAAGGACTGATGTACACCCCATGCGGTGGTCTGCCCTTAGGGGTGGCCCGTTTGCGGCGGCGTGCTCGTGCTCCTTTCCTTCGGCCTCAGCCGTTGGAAAGTGGGACTGGGCATTTCGGTGGGAGGGCAACGGCCCTCTTTTCCGGGGGACAGCCGCGGGGTCATTCCGGGTACTTCTCTGATTGCAGAGTTGACCTTGGGCGGCCTCGTGGTTGCGGGGTTTTTGGGGGCAATTAGGGTTTGGGGTTCTTCCTATCGAGTCGCTCTCTATGGAGCGGTTCGGGAGGTAGTTTCTCCAAGCAACAGACGGTGAACGGATTAACCTTCGTGGAGCGTGACACCACGGTCTTGCTCGGCGATCGTTAGTCCCGGCTTGGTCGGTACCCGACTTATGCCTTTTTCTTGCTGGACTCGGTTGACCACCGTGTTCGACGGTAGAGGCCTGTCGGGTTCGAGGTTGAGCCTAGACTCCCCCGGACGTTTGGGTTCCGGACCGGGCCTGGCTAGAAGACGGCTTCAGCTCTTTTCTTAAGGTGGGCTTAGGTGGGGGGACGGGACCCTCCCGCGATCTAACAAGCCTTCCGACTATGGACGGGGCCTCTCGTTGCGGTGTGCCCTCTACGTGGTGTCCGTCGAGGCGCGGCGGTTGTAAGCGCAAGCGTTCCGCCGGTGTCCCAATATGACGGCGACGGCAACCGTCTGGTTTAGTGAGTAGGAGTCTCATATAACCACCGCCTTCCTCCCCTGGAATGCGGTGTGTACTCATGAGTTCCAAAAAAAAAAAAAGATTGCGTTACGATACGACAGGATTGGATGGGGACCATATTAATCGGGATTAATAGGATTGGAGATTTGGGAGCGGTTACGTGAACGCCAGTTTAATGTCCTTTGGGTAGCTAGTTGAAATAAAAGACAATTGACAAATATGAGTTATTATAATCTCTATTAATTTAATCGCCCGTGTAATATCATTATAACATACACAAGGCATTAAATAACACAAATCAATAAAATTAATATTTTATTTATAATAACTCCATCGTTCTACCAACATCAAGTTGTAACAGCTGACTGATATAATACTGCACAATATGTAAAATGCCAAGATAAAAGATTGAAGCGATTTTTATTCTAATAATAACGTGGAATGCACCGGGGTCTCACACGAAACTGGCGTAAACATAAATATAATATAATCATAAATAACAACTATGCGGCCGGAGGGGTATTTACAGGCGGCCGCCAACACCAACAATGTACGAACGTCCGTTAACTATCAATATAATTTGTATGACGCCGACAGGTCGACGTGCGTATGTGTGTGTTTCGTCTAATCCTCGAGGTTGCGGAAGGCGGCCGACATGTCTTCGAGCAGCTGGTCGAAGTCCGCCTTGATCTTGGCCTCGCCATCCCTAACGGGGTCCTGGAACCAACCAAAGTATACGTAATGGAGGAGGGGTCACATGCAATCGCAAGCAATCACACGATTGCTAGGTGTATATATTGTTATACCTTGAACTTCAGCGAGGAGAGCGTGTAGAGCACGGAGGACATGGCGTCCCTGATGACGTTCCACGTGACCTTGTTGTCGGACTGCGCGGTGGACTCCACGGCGTGGCGGGACATGTCGTAGAAAGAGATGATGGCTTTCAACATGCCCACCGTCTTGTAGAACGGACAGAAGCGATCGTATGCGGAGTAGCTGAGGACGAGGATATAGTGTTAGCCCAATCTATAACAATTTACAACAATCTACACCAATCTACAGTACAGTAGTAGTGTTGAGACAGACCTGTTCTGTTGCAGGAAATCGTCCTTCAGCAGCTTGGCCACCTCCAGCGTGATCTTGTCGGTCTCGGCGAGGGAAGCCTTGCCCACGAGCTGCACGATTTCGGAGAGGTCCTCCTCCTCCTGCAGGATCTCCTTGACCTTGGTTCGGAGCGGCACGAACTCGGGGTAGTTCTTCTCGTAGAAGTCGTCGAGCGCTCTCATGTACTTGCTGTAACTGATGAGCCAGTTGATGGAGGGGAAATGCTTCCTCTGGGCCAGCTTCTTGTCGAGACCCCAGAACACCTGGACGATACCGAGAGTGGCCGCCGTTACGGGATCGGAGAAGTCTCCTCCGGGCGGCGACACGGCCCCCACAATGGACACGGAGCCCTCGCGGTCGGGGTTGCCGAGGCACTTGACGCGGCCGGCGCGCTCGTAGAAGGAGGCCAATCGCGCTCCCAGGTAGGCTGGGTAGCCCGAATCGGCAGGCATCTCGGCCAGACGACCAGAAATCTCACGCAGGGCTTCGGCCCAACGGGACGTGGAGTCCGCCATCATGGACACGTTGTATCCCATGTCACGGAAGTACTCGGACAGCGTGATGCCGGTGTAGATGGACGCCTCACGCGCCGCCACGGGCATGTTGGAGGTGTTGGCGACCAGCGCGGTACGCTTCATGATGGATTCGGTCACACCCTCGATCTCCACAGTCAACTCGGGGAAGTCTCGCAGTACTTCAGACATCTCATTACCTGCCCGCGTCAAGATTGAGATTAATATTTATTATAATACAATTATCAAAAAAAAAGTGTAAACGCAGTTACATCAGTGAATCAATTTACTTAAAAAAATAATTACATAACAAAATTTATTAGTTCATGAACATATGACAGTTGGACACGCACCTCGCTCTCCGCACCCGACGTAGATGATGACGTCCGAGTTGGAGTACTTAGATAGGGCTTGGGAGATGACGGTCTTTCCGCACCCGAAGGCCCCGGGGATGGCCGTGGTGCCTCCCTGGACGCAGGGGAACAGCGAGTCCAGAACTCGCTGTCCGGTTAGCAGCGGGTGGTTGGCGGGCAACTTCTCGGTGACGGGTCTAGGTTGGCGCACGGGCCACACTTGCAACATACTGTACTGGTTCTTCTCTCCGTCGAACTCCGTCTCCAGCACGATGTCCGTAACCTTGTAGTTGCCGGCCGGAGCGATGTACGTTACGGTTCCCTTGGCCCGAGGAGGGATAAGCATCTTGTGTTTCACCAGCGTGTTCTCGTGCACAATACCGTACAAGTCTCCTCCCGTGATGTGAGAGCCGACCTAGAAGATTACAAAATTGTAAATTTAATTTATATTATAAATGATTACTTATAATTATTTGCATTATACGCCTATTACCTTAACATTCAAAGGGTTGAATTCCCAACCGACATCTCTGGCCAGGCAGGGTACGTTCACACCCTTCGGGATGTAGATGGACTGTGTGAGTTCGTTGATGTCCTTGAGGGGGCGCTGGATACCGTCAAAGATGGAACCCAAGATACCGGGACCCAACTCCACAGAGAGAGGCTTGCCAGTACGGAGTACGGGATCACCCACTGTTACACCTGATGTTTCTTCGTATACCTAGATAAACACAATCAATGGTTTAAATATGAAATAATTTGAAACCTCTTAACAAAATGACTAACAGTAATCTCTCTAATGATTAAGGTGCTCTTCTGAGTAAAAAGATGCTGATAATTACTATTGTGCAACCCTGACTACCACCTAAATGAGTTTTGTTTACTTTATACAACACCCTCAATCTCATTCTATACCTGAATAGTGGCCATGTCTCCCTCAAGACGGATGATCTCTCCCACCAACTCATTGTATCCGACACGCACCAACTCGTACATAGCAGACCCCGACATCTTTTCAGCTGTGACGACTGTTAAACACAAACAATAATGTACAGAACATAAATTACAAATCTTATATTTTGATAATGACTATGACAAACCTTAATTAAAAGGTTTAAAATTGCTCTATCAATTTAACTGTAGTTAATTAATTTGAAATGTATAACAAACTCCTAATCTTAATTGAAAGTTTTAAAATTGATCTATTATTTAAACTATGGTTAATAACAATTTACAGATATAATATGTATGTCATTAAGAAATACAAGTGTTACATACCAGGTCCGGATACGGCAAACACATATCCGAATTTATCTTCATTCTCCTCTCCGGCGATCGTCTTTAAACCGCCCTTTGCCGCCATTTTGAATTCTTATTCTTTAAAACTGAAATTATTAAAAAAAAATAGTACTTAAAACAATTTGTCTAGGAAAATATTCATATCTTAAATACTAAAAAGTGGCCAAATTAAATAAACCCATAAGACAAGACTACATACATAACTAATATACGAAACCACAAGATAAAATATTTTACACATATAAAATAAATATTTTACATATGGGAATGATTATAAAATTTTAATCATCTAATAGAAAATATTAAGGATATCAATGAAACCAACTCACAATTAACTAAGAATAACTAGATACACTTAGATAGAACCTATCTATATGAAGGCTAGAGACTAAATGACATGTCAGCTGATTTGTATTATCTTAATGATAAAAATCATCAATCACTGTCAATTGGGATGAAAAAATAAGGTGAATAAAATCAAATATTTTCCAACTGTAAAAATATCTGTAATATATTTTTTTTACTATATATATGACCCAAATTTTGCCCACGCATTCCCCAGACTTTGCATGAAACCATCATGCTTAGACATGACATGTGCATTAGTTACGTGACTACAGATCCCTTGGAAAAGAAACTAGACTTTTAGAATCCTATTAACATATCTCAAAAGAAAGGTTTTGTATAATTTAATTATCTTCACGCCATAGAAGATTCCCAGTATAAAAGATTGTAGTAGCTCGTCTACCATAATTAGAAGCAGAAAATATTCAGGTTTATATCTTTCATTAATCACTATTATAAATGACACCTAATTTATAACTGATATTTCATATGAAAATGATTACTTTACGAAAGGAAAATTATTTTTTGTTACATCACTATATTTTTACTTTTCTTAAGGCTGATAAAATTAAGGATCTTTCTGCAATGTCTTTGGTTAATAAAGTAAAAGATTTTCCTTAAAGATAATTCTTATGTATCAGTAAAAACTATAATATATATATTGAGCAAGTTTTGGATAAACCTCGATATTTTCTTTGATATCACATACATTAATTGTTACACTTATTAGAAGTTGATTTAATAATAATATAGGTTGATTAAAATGTTGAAATAAATTACAGAAAAAACTGATCTGTAAGTCTAAGAATATTGACACAGAAATGTAGACATTAAATTGATATTATTCTTATAGTAGGAGAATATTTAAATACGATATTTTAAAGACTTTAGATTAAAAACCGACTTCGTAAAATGAAGTCACATGATAGTATGGGTGGAACCAATTGTTTTATGATACATGTAGTGATGTTAATTTAAATTAATTATAAGATAATGCGAAGTGTAAAGCCATAAATGAGGCTTAATTATTAAAAAAAACACAAAATAATCAATCAAATTACGTGACATTCTATGTCGCAGTATAATATTCGGTAAATGGAATAAATACATAAAGCTCACCAATAATTCGAATATAAATCAATAAGGCACAAGTACTTACACAAGAACAAAGAAATAAAATAAGAAAAATACCAATATTTCTAGTAATAAAACAAAATTCAACTCACGGGACAATAAAGATGGAAAAGACGATCCGAGAATGGCGGAGGAACACAACTTATCACAAGACCAATGATAAAAAATATGTCAGCTGACCTGAGTCTATGGCTTAGGTCTAGTCTTTATGGTGTATGTTATTGATTTTATTTTCAACGAGGCAGAATTGAAACTTGTGCCAAATCAAAATGATATCGAAAGTATAAGACTCAATAAATTACAAAATAAAATAGGTTAAATAATACGTTTACAATTTGGGAAATTTTTAACTTATTCAATAAAATAAATAAGCTGAACTATATTTTCATATATTTCATCAAATATCCAATGCTAGATTTTGCAGTTTTTTTACAGAGATGTAATATTACATATGTATTACAAAAGTGAGTATTACAGACGTAATATTACAAAATTTAATCATTAACATTTAAAAGAATATATTTGTGGACACTGAGTAAAACAATTATCCAGTGCTTAAAGATAAAAAAAAATTCTACGTGTGCAAAACCTTCTTTCATTTTTGTATACATCTAGTAAACAGAACAAAATATTTTAATCCTTTCTAGCACTGCGCACCCGTAACAACTTGGCGCTGCTGTTATCTCGTAGAGAACTAAACTCTTTATAACATTTAAACCTATAATTTCAATTGTAGTACATGTAGAGAAATTTAAATGAATTGATGCAGTGTATTAGGTACGAGATAATATATTTTTACCTCTAAAATTACAATATAATACATTTCCGAAATTAATAAGAGGACACTACTGTGTATCGTATCTGTGCATACTATTTTTGATTTATCAAGGATTTGTAAACGTGTGGATCCGACATCAAAGTGAAACCTTTAGATTTTTTCTGATTTAAAGATTTATAGAGTGCAAGTCTAACTTATATGAAAAACTTAAAATTATACCAGTTTATTTTATGAATTTAGATATTGCCGACAAAAGAGGAAATCACAATAAAACAATACGTAATATAAAGTTGACTTTTTTTTAACGCAATTAACCCAAATCAATTACCCAACAATCCAATCGATCGAACAATTTATTTTGTCTATACTCGAACGAAAAAAAATAATTATTAATTACTACTTTATTAATTTACCTCTTATATTTTTGTTTCTCCTTTTTTAGTTTAATTGATATATTTGGAAAATACTGAATAGGTAAAGTAAAGGTAGGTAAATTTAATTACTTTGGAAAAAGTTTTTAAGCTTGAATATCGGAAGTAATAGAAACAAAAAATATTTTACCGATATTTAGAGAGGACATTTGTATGGCCATGTACAAAAAACAATATTATCCTATTTAAATAAATATCTATTTTTAACACAAGTTAATAAGACAAAACGACTACGTTATTGCAAACATATGCACTGTAGCCCACGTGATAGAAATATACTCTATACATAATTTGATCATTTGACATTTTTCTATAGACTAGAAACATATACAGAAAGCTATCACTGTCAAAGACTAAAATTCTCCGACACACGTTTGACAGTAAACGTCACGGAAATTCTGAGGGATAGAGTCAACAGTGTATCATATTAGTAATGCGACTAAAATAGGATTGCCTGTCATACTCGAGTTTTCGAGTCACTCGATTAAATAAATGTCACTCGAGTTGCAACTTTGCAGTACGAGTGGGATTATAATACTTTATTAATGTCATCTAAATAAAAATTTTCTTCCAAAGAAGTGAGAATAATTAAATTTCCATGTATGGGGTTCACATTTACACATTCACATTTTATGGAATTTAGCTCCATAATCCATTTTTACTTCTATTTTAAAACAATAGAATTAAGTAAGTTATGCTATACTTTTAGTTTTTATAACACTTTTATTATTATACACCAATACCAAAAATATCAACTAACTAAACATTTTACACTTTTATAGACTATTGTTTAGTCAATAAATTTTCTTACTTTAAAATGCGACTAACTAGGAGAAGCAAATTTAAACCTATCAGTTTGGAATTGTCTCGACGCGGCAGAGATAAGTAAAAGAGTAATTAATTGACAACTGTTACTCGAGTGCACAGAGACACGAGTAATATATTTTTGCAATAGAATACGAATTTGACTAATTCACTTGAGTGACTCGAGTAGAAACTGGGCGCGAGTCGAATCACTATATTATAATAATTGTATTGAATGACAGATGTTGAGTGGTGACATTCAACATTTTATTTTGATTACTGGTCTCAGGTCTGCAATCTCCATCTGTGACGTTACTTTTTATTGTTGTTATAGCTGAAACTTTTAAGTTCAAATATTTTAAAATCATTCTTATATATTGATTTGTCAAGTAAGTTAGTTTTAGTTTATATGTCGGTAGGAAGCATGACAATATCCAGAATAATGTTTAATAACATGTATTACTTATTAAGTTTGATAATAATATTTCAGGAATAATAAATATAAACTCGGATAATTGCCGTCTGAAGTACTTCCGCAGGGCCGCCACAGCACTTCTTAAAGGTTATTATTTTTTAATTCTAATAAAACACCCAAAATTAAAATACTTCATTCTCCTCATTAAATCAAATCATATTTCAGCTGAGTGTTGTTTTTTGCTTTTGCTTAAGTAAGGTTTTATAATATCTTACACTTGATTTTAATGTTGTCTTATATATAGTTCTGTATTTAAATAATAGGTAAAGTAATACACTTATGAGATCAAAGATAACTACTGGCACTTACAACCCACAGAATATATACACTGCAACTTCAGTATGTATATATTTCAAACCATAAAGAAGAATAATCTTTGCAAGTGTTATGTGGTAATCCTTAAATATGAGTAAGGGGAATTCCCATAACATTGACTTGATAATTTAAATGTAAATTTAATTGTTTACATACCACTACAATTCATTAAGTGCTTTATATAGTGTTCACAGAGTTCAAATGTGTTTTTGTTACAAACTTTATCTCATCTTCCTTTTGAATTGCTGTGTCATTTTTATTTATATGTAACCATTACAAATTACTTTTCTATTTCAGAATGTTTATTTAAATTCAAGATATTAATGCAAAGTGTATTAAAAAAGTGTAAAAATAATCACATATTGAATGACTTCAACACTTGGTATATCTGAGGTAATTATCCATTTAATTTTTTATTTTATTGTAACTGCTTTATTGTATTTTACTCTCTTTAGGCCATTTCTTTAAATATTAAGATCTATATCACAGTTCATACTTACAACTACTTAGTTAGTAAACCTCTATGTACCTATATGTATATGATAAAAAGTATTTTTTATAATTGCTTTGAATTCAATATATGATGTCATAGTTTAATATTAATGTTAGTGAAAGTATTCACAATAAAGAAATACTCGGCTGAGTTTGTTTTGTTCTCAGAGCAGGGCACGTTAAGAACCATCATTGTTTTAATTTTAAGGGCTTATTTTGATAAGTATGATATCAAAATAGGACCTCCTGACACTCCCATTTCATGTACACAAGTGATCAATGCCGATTAATTTGATGTAGAAAAGATATAAATAAATAATAATGATATGATATGTTGTTGAAAAAAAAAATTTTTTTTTATGAAATGGGATTTATCTTTGGTGACAATTAATTTTTTTTTCAGACAAATATAAACAAAAAACATATATATTCCCCTACATTTAAAAGCTTTGAACCTGAAAATGGTGATATCATGACAAAGGGAAAGTTCTGGAAAAACATAATAAAAGCTGAAACACATCAAACTTAATTGCTACAAGGAGGTATATCGTATATATATATATATATATATATATAAATTGTCCATTTGTGTATTCCTCAAAAACTCAAATGCAGTGATCAAGCTCAAATTGGAACACGATATACAATCTGTTTCAAAGATGGTTGTTATTATATTTATTTATAATTGTAATTGACTCCCATATTTCTCTCTTTACGAGGCATTTAGACGAAGTGTTTAAAAATGGAACGTATTTGCAATAGGGGACAACAATTTTGAAATTCAAATGTTTTGCACACTTATTTGTTTTGTTTTGCTGTTTTTGACCCTAATACTAACAAACAACTATCTCTCACCGTGCAACCAGAATGTGCATTTACAAAGTGTGGCAGGTTACAACTAGATAAATATATATTGTAGTTATTTTTATATATATATTTTATAACATTTTAGGTGGTGCGGAATAACAAATTATGGACCCAAAACGTGTGTATGTCTCAGGTATGACAAAATTAAATATGTAAGTTTTGATAGATAAAGAATGTTAATGATTTACAAAATTGATCTCCGTTTTGGCCAACTAAGCAGCCAATAAATGTCCCTCCATTTTATCCGCCTTAAGATTATTTTTAACATAATTCTGTCTTTGTCGTAAATCCCTACAAAAAGTTATATGTTATATTGTGAAAATGTTAAATCTTAACAGTAATTACGATTTTATTATGCATTATTCTAGGTTATCCAAACTACACACAGCCTGAGGATCTGAATCACATATTTTCAAGATATGGCACAGTAAAGGTGGAGAAAACCCTGCACAAACATGCAATACTATTTTTTGCTGATGAAGACGTAGTCCAGGAAGTCATTAAGAACTCTGGAAAAATCAACATATATGGAGAGTTTCTCACAATAAAGCCCTTCAACGGTAAATTGGAGGCCAGTCCTCCAAAGAAAGAATTTCCGAGGAGCAAACAAAAAGGTAACTTACTAAATATTCTATACGCATTTATGTTCAAGAGTATTAGGTTAATACATATATCCATTGTAATCACCTACACTGTTCTAATTTAATGTATGTGTGTTCCCAGATATACCATTGCCTCCCCAAAAGCTAGATCTGTCTGAAGACTTCCACCACCAGCTGGATGGCCTGCTGGCAGCTGTACGTCTGTCACAGCAGGAGGTGTGTGCCCTTGCGGGGCTATACCGTGACCTGCAGGATGCACTGCAAGCTCTATGGCCGGGTAAGAACAGTATTGGTTGTTTAAATCTGTAACATAAACTTCAGAAACTTCAAACGGCTTTTATATATGCGGGGAAGAGAAGTGTACCCAGAAATGTGCCCTGAGGAACCTCTTTGTTGAAAATAATTAGTATAGGAATATCATTTATACATGCGGGGAAGAAACATTTACCTAGGTAGGGTAGGTAGGAGTACCCTGAGAAATCTCTATGTTAAAAGTCGTTAGTAAAGGAATGTCATTTATACACTCGTGGAAGAAATATTTACCTAGGACTGTACCCTGAGGAATCTCTGTTAAAAAAATCGAATTCAGGACACTCCAAACACTCTTCGGAGTTACAAAATCTTTGAATATATATAGATGTCAATAAAAGTAACTTCCACTTAATAAATTCCACTTAATAGCCTAAAATTCACGTGGTTTTGTTTTTTTTATTTTATTTATCTGTACTTTAAAAAAATCTTAAGGACTATGCTTTAAATGCATATCTATTTGATAATAGATAATAGAAACACATTTAGTAATCGTAGAAGAGTAACAGTAGAAAATAAATCTGGGTTTTAAAACATTATACTAGTGGAAATAGTGTTAAAGATTAGAAACCCTTGAATTGTTGATGAATGTAATACGAACTCTAGATAGGAATACACTTAAGTATTTCTTAGTATAAATCACTTTCAATTATATTATATGATATTGTTTCTGTATTAACTATATAAGTATTTGATGATTTTTAAAGACGTCTACTAAAATAATTTAGATGACTAAGAAAATTAGATCTTAGGCCTTCTTTAACACTAAACCTACCGACAATTCTTGTATACCTGTACCTACCGCACGCCGTCAAATTTACCGGTAATTAAAAGTTATTTTATTATATAACGCAGGTAATAATGGAAATAACTAAAAGTAAACAGTGTAGAAAATATTATGTGCAGATTCTAAGAATTGTCATGTAGTTTGATAACGATATTAAAACGTTTAAAAATGTGTAAGTTTTACAAAAGTTTAAGAACGGTCAATTTGACCGGTACTTGGTAGGTTTAGTGTTAATTCAATCCTGGTACAATATAACTATGTAGAAGTATATATGCGTCTAACTTATATATTTATAAAGAGAATATTTTATGTCGGTCAAATGTAGTAATTAAGGGACATAATTTCTCTATAATAATGTATTTTTGTAAATGGAACAATCGAATCGATAACAAATTCGTTGACTTTTGTGTTTTTACTCTATATTGTCCCTCGTGAATTAGTCAAGATAGAAGTTCCAAGTCACAGTCATACAATTCTTGCTTCGTCTATTGATTTCTTTATACGAGCCCTAGTGATATTATTCGTAAATTTATTATTTTATTGTTTCCTTTTTTATCAGTTTATGCTGATAGTTCTTGCTTCTGGTGTAACTGCCGCGTTAGACACATTGCAACATTTATATAAACCCATTTAGGGACGAAAATTTTGCACGCAAGTAAGGACGAATATCTTGGATATAACTATTTTAATTCGGCCAAATGAATCCAGGATCTATTTCAGAGTGTCTATTCTGAAATAGTTCCTGATTTCGATTAAAAAAAACAAAGATACACCAGTTGAACTTAACAACCATCTTTTTTACATCAGCCTGATGATCAGCATGATTTTAGTAACTCAAAACGAATTTTCATAGTAGTTCCAACTAGTTCTCATTGTATGTACATAGGTAATTTATGATTTTTGTTCCTGGAGAAGGGGGAGAGATGCAGAAAAAGTAGCTAGCAAAAGCTAATCTGCCATTAAAATATGAAATTAAACATTCAACCAAACTCGGAATTTTTAGCTTTTATATCGCGAGTTTCATAGTCAACTAATAAGAGCAAACATAACACCCGTCTGTACGTTGGAGATAATGTATGGATTTGTGACAATTCGGTTCTATAATTGTATTTAAGATACCGTTCTTTCTTAAGCTTAATATATGTAGATTGGTATAAACACTTTTATCCTATGTTCCTGGGAGATCACATGCAGTTTCCAGTCTTATTGTTATAATTTTACTCGTTTATAAGGGAACCGACTCTTATATATATAGAACTTCAGCTTAGATTCCTCATCTGCAGGTTGCGTAGCGATGCCTTTCGGCTCCATTACCACCGGGCTGGGCGTAAAGGGAAGCGACGCTGACTGCTTCGTGCGCCTTCCGCACGGCGCCCGCACCAGCGACGCCGTCAACCGGACCCGCCGCGTGCTCGGTCGCTCTCCGCACGTCTTCGCGGAGGTGTTCGCGATCCCGCGCGCCAGCACTCCCATTGTGAAGTTCTTCCACGTGCCAACAGCCACGAACTGTGACGTCACCTTCAAGACGCTTCTTGGCGCGCAGAACAGCAAGCTCATAGCGTTCCTGCTTCACGCCGATCCTAGGTTGATACCGATGGCGGTTACGGTCAAGTACTGGGCGAAGGTCCACGGGTTTTCCGGCAGCGGTCGGCTAACGAACTACGCGCTGACGATGATGATCATCTTTTACCTCCAACAACCTCCCGTCTCCATCTTGCCGTCCGTGGCCTGGCTGCAGGCGGACCCCGCCTCCGAGATCGTAGTCGACTACTGGAATACGGGGTTTCTCGACAGGTTAGAAGCACTGCCGAAGTCCACGAACACATCCTCGATATCCGAGCTGCTGGGTGGATTCTTTCAGTACTACTCCACTTTTAAATTCGACCAGCTCGTCGTCAGTCCCCTCCTAGGAAGTCCTATACCTAAGGAAGCTTTTAGAGATATCTCAAAGTTGCCACCGGAATATGAACGATACAAAAAGAATATCGAAAATCGTCTGGCATCGTCTATGAGATTCACGACCTCCATGTGCATCCAAGATCCCTTTGAGCTGTGCCACAACGTGGCTTCGGGTGTCAATAGTCGACTTTACGAGGAGATCAAAGCTTACTTCCAATTTGCGGCCGTCCAATACGACAATGAAAAACTGAACGACTGCCGGCAATTCCTTAAAGCTATTCTTTTGTCGAAACCTAAGATATCTAAACCGTGTGTCGAATTCAAAGTCAACATTTCTAAATTTGCTATTCAAAATATACAAAATTCGCATTGGCAAACGGTAATAAGGGATGAACTTCTGAAGATGTTTAAAGAACTATGTAAAATTGAACTGACGGAAATTGAAACGACTTACGACTCTGCTACAAATAAAAAAAAGGAGAAATATGAGGGACTCGTCACGAAGTCTATATGGAATAGAAAGAAATACGGCAAGATTGACAACATTAATAAATTGGACTTCCAGGTGAAGCAGGCTCTAATAACGGAGCAAATTTTGAATTTAGACGATGAAAACCTGAATTTGCAGTTCTATCTAACTCTCACATACACGGGGAAAAAGGCAAATGTTACAGTCAAACTGAAGGACGGGGATGCACCTATCTTCCAAGAGTTTGGTAGATTTTTCCAAAAAATAATGCACAGCTGGTACAGCTCCCTACTCACACCACACTTACGGCCGCAGAAAAATAAAAAGGCAACGGTGGATCCTAAAAATAATAATAATGAAAGTACACAAGAGAAATTAAATGCAAGTGTTGTGGAGGTGGAGCCGTCTGAAGACGAAACCACGAATCAAGACCTCACAAAGGAGGAAAGTCAAACACTTGCTAACACGGACGGTAAGGTCGAAAAAAACGGAGTCGCGACCATAGACCTGGCAGTTCTTTATGATTAAGTTTAAATCTTTAATAAACAAATTATAAATGTTGTATTAATTTATAGAATACAATTTTTAGACAATAAGTGTTCTTGATTATATTTTTTTTTAAAACATAAACGACACATCCTTGCGATTGTTAAATTTGAGTGTTGTTTTATTTCGTATTGTTTTTGATAATTAAAGATGAAGATAAAGATTATTGATTCTCAAACCATACACAGTTTATAGTACTCTCTTTAATTGTTTATCATAAGTATTAATTACTTGAAATTATGGACATAACATACTCAACAGTTACTTGGCTAGCATCACTAGTAAAGTGACTTAAGTTCTATCGATACTATATAAAGTATTAAAAATGTGGATTTTTTTGATATAATATTCTAGAGCTCACTACTCGACTAGTTAATATAAATGTGTGAAAGCTAAGATTTACAACACTATTGCCCGAAACCGCGGTCGACTAGTTGGATAACAAATCCGACAAGACACTCTGTGATATGCACTGGCTTATCTCGACGTGCAAGCGAACGTCTTGTTTCAACAAGACGTTCGCTTGCACGTCGAGATAACTAAACTAGTTGAAAAAAAATTGAGACTAACCGCTCCTTAGCAAGTAAAGTCAGCAAATATTTTTTGTTTTGTTTTTTTGTGTTTTATTTTCAACACCTCTCCACTTGATATTTCATTCGATGGTAACTTTGGCAATAATTTATTTTTTCTAAAAAAAATATAACTTAAAATTTACCTATGTTGTAATTTTTTTTTTAATTATTTTTAAAATAAATAAGTTAGAAAATATTAAATATTAAATTAGAAATTATTAAAATAAATAAGTTATGTAATTATATTTTTTCGACACCGAAAATGCTTTTGGTAAACATGCTGACCGTACTTCTGCAACTGACTGATTGATCAATAACAATTATTTTTGTGTTGCGTTCATATTTTAAATTTGCTTATGTACGTAAATACGAGAGTGAGGCGCATCATTTCAATTTACACATATAGACAAGGTTTAACTCTGTTTCCAGGTTAACTCTAGATACTCAATAGTCAGCATACAGTAACACTGATCCTATAGACTATAGATTACAGACAGTGTATTTCTCGGTTTTTCTCATCAGGGCTATTGGCTAACTTTGACAGTTTTAGTGCCCATCGGACTCTAGTTGCGAACCGAACATCGATGGCCACTGAGAGTGTCATTAAATTGGTATTGCGTATTACAATGAGTGCGTATCCATTTACGGTTCCTTTCATCGGATTACGTGACATTACTGGTGCTTATCGACTTTATGTCACCAAATAAAAAATACACTTAGAACAATATTAACTGAAAGGTTTGGAGTGACTTTTTCATTTAGAATGTTTTAAGTGTCGCGAACACTCGAATATCAACAATGTTTATGTTTTCTTATTTACGAATACAAAGCCCTGTCAAAATAACAGCCAAAAATAATAAAATGTACACATGAAATTATAATTGAATTCAGTTTTTAAAATTATCAACTTTTCCTCATACGTTCCTTAATATAAACATTTTTATCTTATTTTAAAAACAATAAATAGTTAATCTAATGTTGGGTCAAGTGTAAACAGATGTCAATCAACGGTTATAAGTATCATGGTGCTTAGGAGTATAACACGACCCCTATTTAACCACCATTGTAAAAAATATACCGATGTCAATCAGCGGTTCTATGGTGCTTAGTAATGTAACAAACTACTCAGAGGAGTCAAAAAGAATTATATATAGTGGTAATAATTTTTGGGAGCCCTTAATGGGACAAGTTCGTTCGTGAAGTAAACAAGACTAGTGTACAATTTGTTGTTAAAAGATAGCAAAAGGTAAATATTTTTTTATTTCTATTTCTTTTTGCATTTATAATTAGTTTACTGACCACAAAGTAAATTTAATTATGAAATATTGTATTATAATTCTTAAAATATAATATTTCCCCATTAAAAAAAATATTTCATATTTATTATACCTCATTAGATGCCAGCACCAAGAAAAGTTTCCCCCAGGCAAGTGGAGTTACTCGTAGAGTTTGCAGAAACTCATACTCCCATTGCTCTAGGACGTTTCCAAGGGCCACAAGCCAATCAGGCTGCACGACAGGCTTGGCAGTCATTGGCAATGCAGCTCAATTCTCTTGCAGAGGGAACCAGTAAAGCACCAGACCAAGGGCGCAGAGTAAGTTGTTTTATTAATAATTTTAGTCTTTTCGTCATCTTATAAATTAATATTTGCTACATTATTTTTCCTTAATATTAATTTTTAAAAATATAATTATCTGGAATGAAGTAACAGTTGGTAAAGTTACCTATAATGATATAAATTTGAAATTATAACTAATTGTATTGAATGCCTAGTACTGGATAGAGTTTAAAGCACGGACCAAAACAAAGGCTGCAGATTTAAGGAGGAATGCCTCTTCAACTGGTGGGGGACCTAGTAAATTTATTCCCCTTACTGCAATGGAGGAGAGAGTCCTGGCACTTATCGGTAAAGTGGCAGTGGAGGGATCACCAGAAGTACGGATACCTGTGAATGTTAGTCTTTCAAGTTTTTTTAATTAGTATTAAACTTTAACATAATATATAGTTATATATTATACACATTATAAAATACTCTTACGAAACATAAGTTTTTCTCAATATATAAATTATAATGTTTGCAAATTTACTCACTATATTTGTGCTGTTTTTTTGTAAATACTTGATAAAATATTTTACAGATATCTATAGAGGAGACAGCTGTACCTGCTGCAAATATAACAGCGGAGACAGCTGCACCTGTTGCAAATATAATAGAGGAAGCTGCTTTAGCAACCGATACATTAAATTTAGGTTTACAAATGGAGGTAGAGTCCCAGGAAGACATTTCACCTCCATTACCCTCATTGCCACCACCTTCTGATATAATAGCACAGAGAGAAGAGAGTAAGGTTATTTTTTTTTTAGAATCAACAATAAGTTGAGCCATAAACTATTTTATTTTTATTTTTAGGACTCCTTAGAAAATCTTCAAATATTTCATTCCCCTCCACAAGCCAACGAAGGTCAAGAATTTCGAGGCCTAGTATGTATTTAATATTAACATCGTAAGTAGTACATATCCTGAAGGCCTAATTTAAATGTATTGATTATTTTCTAATTTTCAGTTAGACGTGACCCTAACGTGCCACGTTGGGCTTATGACTTGGAGATGAGGCGAATGGATATTGAAGATCGACAAAATATGATTTTAGAAAATACTTACAAAGAAATTCAATTATTAAGAGAAACTATACAGGAATTAGTAGAAGTAATAAGAAATAATAATAATCAATAAACATTTTATTAAAAAATATACATCTCTTTTATTTAATGTATTTCTTTTATTGTATGCAATTATTTATTTATTTTAATTTTTACATTAATTTACATTTTTGTATAGAATTAATATATGACAACAAATTAGAATTCAAGTACAGCATACTATTTAAAAATTATTGACTAACTAACATATGTTCATAAAAATACTAAATTTTTTTAAATTTTGATATTGGATCTTACAAAATTACATCTTACATACAAATACAATATTTATTTACAAATTGTACTTATCTTTGAATTAATTTAAAAACATGCGCTTTCTTTTACTAGAAATAATTTCAAATGAACACTTAAATTAAATTATTAATTAAGTTTAGAAGATAAAACAAAAGCATATTCAAACACATGAATGTTTATTTGAAAAATATATAAAGAAAGTACTAGATTAAAAAAAATGTACTAAAATAATAAATTGCAAATTATAATAAAAAAAGTTTTTAACTACAAAGTTACTCTCAATTATAAAATATTATAAGAACAAAGCAAACAAAGAACAAAGAAAATTTTAGACATTGGATCTTACTGTCCATAATCGTTGTACGAGGACATCTCTACTGCGGTCTGATAACTCTGCCATTTGTCTAGTTTCAGAAACAACCTGGAGCTGCAGATCACTGTTCACATCGCCGTGATCTAGTTGAGGTATTGGGGCTTTTTGAGCATTGGCTATGTTGTGTAAAACAACACATGCATTCACTATTTTTCCACTCTTAATTGGATTATAGTGAAGTACTCTGTGTGCCAACAGACAACGCCACCTTGCCTTCAAAATCCCAATGCAGCGTTCCACAGTGTTTCTGACACGACAATGTTGAGAAGTATAATGTTCCTCCGGAGTGTTAGAAGATGCACCTAAAATAGGAGTCATCATCCAAGGACGCTGTGCATATCCAGAATCTCCTATAAAAATAAATTATAAATAAATAAAATAACACATTTAGTTAAAATATATGTTATTCTTATCAACAATATTACTAACACATACCTAGTAGCCAGCAATGTTCTCCATTCATATGAAGTCTTTTCAAATATTGTTTAATTTCACATTGGTTCCAAACATAAGAGTCATGTGATGCACCTCCATATGATGCATCAACATGTATTATGTTTAGATTTGCATCAGATATCTGTAATATAATGTTTTATTGAGTAATATAAACTTAAATAGATTTTAAATGTTTGATACCTTTGTTGTTTAATTTAAATATAATTGTTAGTTTTTGATTTATGCATAATTACTTACCAGTAGTACATTGAGGGAATGATAATTTTTTCTATTAATGAATATTTCCTCGTGGTCAGTGGGTCGAATTAAAGCCACATGTGTACCATCAATAGACCCTATTATACCAGGGAATCTAAACTTCTCCATAAACCTAGTGAAATGATATAATTATAAAACATAATTTATGATTGTAATTTTTTTATATAATGATAATATTTGATAATATAAAACTTTTAACTTACTCTTTCATAATAATTTCTCTTTCTCTTTGGGATCCAGGAAACTTAATAAATTTTAAAAGGATGTCCGGTTTATTGAAAGCATTTGTGACCTCAGTTAAACATTTGCTAAATGTAGGTTGAGACACACTGTTCAAAACTGATGCCCCTACACTACGCTAATATGACCCATAAGCATAGAAGTTTAGAACTGCCAAGATCTACAATAGAAAGAATAGAAAGGATAAATAAATTCAAATTTTTATACGAAATAAGTATCTGTGCAATGACGTTACGGATTATGATTAAATGAGTGTTATACTTACTTTCAATTCATTGCGCACTGCAGTTTTTCTCCTAGAAACTGGGAGATGTGGACTAAGTATTTCAAGAACCTGCCGGTATCCGTTCTTGCTCAATCGAAAATTGGCAACAAATTCTCTCTCTGGGAGCTGCAAGGGATCACTAGCATCACGAAGACGGCGTCTCTCGATGCGTAAAATATTATGCTTTTTTGCTTCTTCAGCAAGAGTAAATAATATCGAAGAAGCCATCGTTTGAAGTTTCAAGTAATAACTAATAAATACACCTTTTGCTAGCTAGCTTTGCAATATTAGAACCACAGAGTACTACAAAATTTTAACTAATTTGGTAACTATTAACCTTCTAAAATGTATAAACACACTTCACTGAACCTTGGTACTTTGTTTGGATACTATTCGTTTTAGACGGGTCATAGTGTTAATCACAAAAAACACTGCTCTTTATCAGTGTATTTCAAAAATTATTTGACAAGTTAGGTGCTTATCTATTTGATAGCCACTAGAGTTACAAAATACCAATTTTAGAATTTCGACACAAATTTATCTGTCAAAAGGATTTACGGTGGGCATCAATCGATGTCGGTGCTTATGACGTCATCTCAGTTTGTCACTGTTGTTACACAATATGAAATTAGACGTTTGACAAGTATTCGTTAAGCACTTTCCCATAGTGATTAACACTTGAGTTGTCAAAAAAGATACGCAATAGCCCTGCATGACATAAGTCATTTGTGTTTTTTATTATGACTTTATGATTTAGGATTCATAAATACATAGCACACTTTAAAAATAAAACAAAATTCTCATTTAATATAGACATGGTTTAATGCAGTTTAGATTTAATATTATTCATTATTATTTGATTTTAATTCACAAGTCAAGACTCGGAAACTTGCCGATTAAAAATTGCGACTTAAAATATGGAACGATATGGTAATTCAGATATTATTCATAAAATGATTCATTTTTAAAACTAAACTTAATATAATTTAATAACTTTAGATATTCTCGATACCTCGAAATTAAGTTTTGAAGGCGATTTTGAACAACAAACAGAAGAAGTCTTAAAATATGTGAGACTAAATAAAGAAGAGGTGATTCAGCTGCAGTCCTTGTTTGATGATATCTTTAATGCTCTGAACAGGGTATGGAGTGGTTTGTATACATTTCTTAACTAAAATAGTGCATCTTTAATTAGTAATTAGTTTTATTTTAGTTAATCAATTTCATTGGTTATTATAACCATAATATTTCCCCTGTACAATTCTCTTGTCGTAATATGTTAAATAATAAAATTTCCCTATTTTAGGTATACATGTAAAGGCATTTGGATCAATAGTGACAGGTTTGGGCATTAAGTCAAGTGATGTGGACTGCTATGTAGAACTACCAAGCTGGCTGAGTCCTCCTGAGAAGTCTTTTGTGTTCAAAGCAAGAAACATTTTAAAGCAACAGCCATGGATATTCCAGCAATTACTTGCAATATCAAATGCAAGAGTTCCTATTCTAAAATTTTATCATGTCCCCTCTAACTGCAGCTGTGATATTAGTTTTAGTAGTCCTATGGGAGTTGAAAACAGCAAGTTAATCAATTACTATTTAGATTCGCATAGAAGAGTTCTGGAACTGGCAGTTCTCATCAAGTACTGGTCTAAGATTCATAATATAACTGGTACTAATCTCATGCCAAGCTACTGCTTGACAATGCTGCTTATATTTTATTTGCAACAAAAAAATATTGTACCACCAATAATTGAACTACAGCAGAATGTACAGGAATTATCTGTTAATAACTGGAATGTAGCATTTAATTCTATACAGCATCAAAATTTTGATGATTACACATTATATCAGTTATTGGGTGGGTTTTTTAAGTTTTATCAAACTTTTAAATTTGACCGTTATGTGATATCTCTGTATGTTGGATGTCCGATAGAACGGGAATTATTTGCTAATGTCGAAACAGTGCCTAAAGCATTTCAACTGTATTATAAGAATGTAGAATGTAATAAGTGTAAACCACTCAGGCTGGATACAGCAATGTGTGTTCAGGATCCGCTGGATCACAGCAGAAACTGTGCAGTGGGAGTCCATCACAAGCTATTCCTAAACGTTGTAAATATGATTGGGAATGCCGCTTACATTTTTGACACTAATGATGAACAGAGCACTCTTAAAAAATTGCTGTTCAGAGCTATCGATACTTCCCCAGTCCCTAAAAGTAAACCAAAACGACAGCATCCCTTCAGAGGTGTTCAAAAGAGGTATATCCATCAAAAACACAAACACTTCAATCAAAACATAAAAAGAAACTATCAAAATCAACAGAATATTAAAAGACAGTTTAAAAGACAACAATAAGGTTAGACTTAAATGTTAACTAACTTTTAATCTCACCAAGATTATTAAACTGTTCAAAGTTGCTAATCAGTACATTTAATATTTTGGGAATGGTTTTTTTTTTATTATCGAATCAATACATTTTTAATTTTAACTGACATATTTTATTTTTAACTGGCTGATAAGTTTTTTTTATTTAGTACTAACCATTTAACCTAATTTGTTTTTTCGAAATTATCAATATAAATAATCTCACAACTTGCTGACAATTTCCAAAGATAAGTTAGAAATATTTCTAGCAAGATCAGGTAAAAAAACAAAAAGGTTTGTTTTTTTATGATTTATTAATGATACTACTGTGATAAAAGTGTTAATAATTTTTTTGTTGTGTATTATAAAATTGATATTATATAAGTAAATATTTTGAAAATAAATAAAATGACATTTTGGGAAATTTATTTATTTATTCATGTACCAGATTTAGTAAAAACAAAATATTCGGAGACATGAAGAACATTGGATGAGCTTATCTCTAAAGAGAGATCTCTACCAGCTACCCATGAGAGTGACAAAATTCAATTAAAAGGGCAGAAATAGGTACACACTACATATTGTAAATATTCTTAGTAGTAAAAAACGAACTAAACATTACTTATATAATAAACTAAATTATACCGATACATAAATAAATTCAAATACTTATCAATATCATAAATATATACAAATACATATATGAATATATAAATATATAATAATACAGATACAGATATAATACATATAATTATAACTGGGAGAGATAGTAGAGCTTTAATCTACGTTTAAACAATACAACATTTGGGCTACTTATAATATGGCTGGGAAGGGTATTCCATAACCGCGCTGCATGAATGGAGAAGGATTTGGAGGAAAATGTTGAATTGTAAGGAGGGACATTAAAAGATTTAACAGGAACACAAGAGCGTTTGGGACGGCTACTCGGAGGGGACAGGTGGAAGAGTTCATATAAATAAGTGGGAGATGAATTTCTATAAACATTATACAGCGTGGTTAAAATATGCATATTCCGGCGAAGGCGAATAGGGAGCCACTTAAGTTGACGTCGAAAATTTGAAACATGGTCAAACTTGCGCAATCCGAAGATAAAACGAATGCACAAGTTTTTAAGGCGATCTAATTTACTAAGTAGTTCCTCGTTAGCGTCTAATTGGCAAACGTCAGCATAGTCGAGAAGGGGTAGCAAAAGGGAGTGAGATAGCAAGATTTTAGTTTTTAAAGGTAGGAAATTTTGCAGACGCTTGAGGGAATGAAATGACGAATGCATTCTTCGACTAGTTTCATTTACTCGTGCTGTCCAATTTAGGTGTTTATCTATCACCAATCCCCGATTTTTTACTACGTCACAATAAGGAATCACGGTATCACAGTACATTATATTAGGAAACTGATTAAGTTGCACCTTATTTTGAAGATATTTGCTACCTATAAGGATGGCCTGAGATTTTTTGGGATTGACAGTGAGACCAAAAGATTCAGTCCATTCCTTTATTAAAATGAGATCATTATTTATGGCTCTAATAGTAGTATCAAGATCATTAAGTGAGCAATGTCTGTAGATTTGTAAATCGTCTGCATAGAGATGGTAGTGAGAAGATATTATTTTAGTGATTTCGTTAATAAAAATGGAAAAAAGTAAAGGAGATAAAACGCCGCCCTGAGGGACGCCGGCAGACAGAACAGCCCAATCAGAGGATAAGTCATCAGAGCATGTAGTCTGTCGACGGCCGTACAGGTATGAATGAAACCAGTTAATCACAGGTGGAGATATGTTAAGGCTGCGAAGAACACCAAGCAATATATCATAGTCTATGGAATTGAAAGCATTGCTGAAATCCAGAAGGACAAGTATCGTGAGTCTATGGTTATCCATAGCAAACCTAATGTCTTCGGTAACTTTCAGCAAAGCTGTTGTACTGTGACAAGAGCGGAAACCTGATTGAAAAGGGCTAAGGAGTTTATTATGGTTCAGGAAATAAGACAATTGCTTAAATACAGTGTTTTCAAGGACTTTAGACAGGAAAGGAAGGATGGATATAGGACGAAACTGTGAGGGAGAACTAGGATTGCTGATTTTGGGTAGGGGCATGATATGTGCCGATTTCCAGGCAGATGGAAAGGAATTGGCTGTTAAAGAGAAATTAAGGATATGTGTTATAACAGTCAAGAGGATGTCGAGAATAGGAATTAGCATGTCACGACTAATGTTATCATTACCCATAGCTTTAGAACTAATATTTAAAATTGCTTTCTTAACATCACACTCCGTGATTAATTTAAAAGTAAAACTGTCACAGATAGGTGGGGCGGTCGTATTTAATTTGTTTAAGACCGATGTTTTCAAAGAATCGGAAAGTTTAAGTGGAGAAGATGAGAAATACTGATTCAGAGAATTCAAGTTTAATATATTACTACAAGGGGTCAAAGTTTTACCCACACCTAGTGACTTGAAGAGCCTCCATAATTGTGGAGGCGTAGAATTATTAACAAAGGAGTGAATATAGCGACGTTTGGCGTCTCTACACATCCTATTGCAGCGATTGCGCAATTTTTTATACGTGGCCAAAAGGTCATCCGTAGGGTTTTTCTTGAAATGAATCTTAGCAATATTACGTTTATTCATAATTTTTTTTATGTCCGCAGTAAGCCATGGTGCTGGATAATGTTTTACTTTAATTTTTTTAAAAGGGGCGTGGGTATCATACAGTTTAGTAATTATTGTGTTAAAAACTCCACTTCCACTTTGGTATCCAATTCTGAAGCTAAGTACAAGTTGGACCAATGAATTAATTCGGCATCGTAACGTAGGAGCTCCAAAGTAATTGCTTTAAGGCTGCGTCGCAGAATCACCTTACTCTTGCGTTTAGGAGGAGATAGATTGTAACGAAGAAATAAGAGATCGTGATAGGAAAAAGGCGCTGTTAATTGGCCATGTGATAGCACATCATTGGAATTTAACACCATGATTAGGTCAAGGAGAGATGGATCAGAATTAGGTGAAAAATGTGTTTCCGAAAGGGGGAGAATAGAAATGTTATAAGAAGCAAGTAATGATTTTAGTCTATTAGACCTGTAAGAGTTTTTGATGAGACACGTGTTTAGATCACCCATAATAATGATATGATCGTAAGAGGGGGAAAAAGATTCAAGGAGGAAATCAAAATTACTAAAATAGTCAACGGTACAGGAGGGGCTGTATAGTACACCAACGAGCAATTTGTTACGCTGAAATACAACTTCAAGAAAAAGGTATTCCAGGTTACCACAATTCGTAGAAGGTGAAAGACTAATGATCTTGAAACTTATGTTGTCTTTCAGATATATACAGACCCCTCCGCCCCTCTTTTCAAGATGATCATTTCGAACCAGGTTAAAATTAAGCAGAGAGTAAAGTGAGGAAAAAAGGGAGGGTTTAAGCCAAGATTCGGAGACAAGTATACAGTCGACTTGCACGTTGCTAAATGTTGCCAGAATATCAGAGAAGTGGGCCGGTATGCTTTGCGCATTTATATGGACAATATTAAAACTGTTAGATTTAGTAGGAAGAATAGATCTAAGCCTAGAATCAAGTGGAATAAAATCAATATCCGATAGAGGGTCACTAGTAGCACTCATAAAGTCTTCAGAGGAAATTGAAGATAAGCAAATATTATTAATATCAGATGTCGAGTCTGACATAATTAAATAATAAATATAATAAATAAAAACATATATAACTTGAATAAATATATGTAAATTATAAATATAAAAAAAATATATAATATAAAAATTTAAATATATTAACGATTTATAAAACTATAACTATTATTATCCTACACTCACTGGCGTAGTGGGAAAGCATCTTAACAAATAGATAATAAATTACAAACTAAAAAAAAAGCATAAACAAACAATCATTATAAATACAGGTCCGGTTTTTGAACGATAATCTTTTGACAATTGGCGTTGACAAGACAGTAAGGTATAATCAAGTTGACACTCAACATAAATATTAAGTGATAAAATTAAAACTAAACACATTTATTTTACATAAACGTAATAATGAAAAGATAAAAGAATATTTATACAAGAAAAAGTAATAATACACAGTAGTCAAACTAAAGGCCAATATGATATATAAATGTAAACCAGGACCGGCAAATACAATATAGTTGGCATGCTTAAAAGTAACAAGAACAAACATTTCAAATGGAAAAATAAGACAAGATAATTTAAAAGAAAATAATATCAAATGAACAATTACATAGCTACGGTTTTAGGCAGACGCCGAGGCCTTGTTGATCTTTGATCCTGAGTATTTTGGACTAATGGAAAAGCCTCTATTAGAACTTGCAGGTCTCTCATTGCTTCAACTCTCTTCCGACTCTTGTCTGTGTAGATCCATTTTATTAATAAAGATGTTCTTAAAAGATTGAATTTTAGTGCCAGGTAGTGTAGAAAATATTAATATTCAATGATATTGCATATAAAAACTTATTGAGGTAATAAATAGATTTAAAAAAATAAGAAAATTTGGAAGAGTAAAAATTTCGAATGATGTACTTACAACTACCCGCAATCAAAAAAGTAATTTATTTAATTTTCACAAACGAACTTTGTTAATTCTGTATTGTTTTCACTTTTCTCGGATGAATGTCTATGGACAGGAAAAAATTTCATTACTGTCGAGAGATGGCGCTGTTTATAATTTACTGATTCAGTTTATTTTCATCTTTAATTATATTACTAATTTGTATTATTATTAATCACAATAAACATGAATTTAACATTTATAATTTCGTCAAAGTTCGTTCGGGAAATGCCTGAATAATAAATATTTGCATCTTTACTGATTTATTTGTATCGTACTATTATTGACAAAAATCATTACATTTACAGTATTCATGTAAAATTAATTATGCATTTTAAAGTAAACATTATAAATTAGTGTACTTTTCTTTAACTATTTCTAATTAATAAAAACCTAAACTACAATACGGAGGCCTTAAGCAAGTGAGAAGATCTGTTCAGACTTCAGAAGTATACTGTCAATGTGAAGTAACTTAAAAATTTGTTGTATTCGTCTTGATGAGCCAAAAAAAATCTATAACTTGTCCATTCAGATCTACAGACACCTGCAATCAAACAGAATATTTATTATACCTAAAATAAATCAATATAATAATTGTATATATAAATATTATTGAGCTGAGCGTAAGCAAAGCTCTTAACCATTTGGGAGACCTTTTTTGTGTTTAGTTGTCTCCAGAATGCGACGAGATAATTAGCTAAAAAATTTCTCATATGTTTGAGCCGAACGCGGATGTTATAGCGAAAACAGATTGAAAAAATGTTTAGCCATTCAAAAGTTATGAAGAAAAAAAAAAAGGAGAGGGACTCAGCTCGACACCCGTCGCCCACGGTTGGCGGATCCTAGTATTACTTTTGTTCCAGGTTTTGTTAGTTTATAAATAAGTTTTTGAATGGAAACCTTGTTTAATTTCAATGACATTTACTTGAATAATTTTGTTTAAAAAGTACTACATATTATATATCTTTTAGGAAATATAAATTATATCTTACCTGTTCCAAATGAATGTGAGTTCCGTTAAAAGCTTTGAGCCTCGTATATCCGTAATCCTGCGACCGAAACGCAGACCAAGGGAACGGATTACCTGAAAAAGTTATATATTACTGTAATATAACTTTGTATGGTTTTGTATTTTTAAAGCCGTAAATACACTACCTATATTGTGATATAAAATAATGAATTAAACATACCTATTATTAAATCCGCTACATTCGTGTTCAAGTAACACACGTACTCCGTGTTCAATGTTGACTTTAATGCTAAGCGAATATTTCGTACTATTTATACGGCACGTACGGTACGTTACTCCAAAAGCGCGGTTAAATCAAACTTTCTTTATATAGATGTGCACAGAAAATACACACTTTCGGGTCTATGGTAATTAACTGTCAATAAATAATTCAATCTTTTTAGTTAAAGTTCATCGGACTAACAAAGTCTATCCATAGATATATATTTTTTACATTACAAAAGGCGAACTTAACGCCTAGTTGCATTCTGTACTAGCCAACCCCTGTAGATGTAAAGAAATTGTGGTAGGCGTAAAAAAAAATATAAATATATTATACTATCTAATAAATTTAAACAAAAAATATATATAATGTAATATAAAAATAAATACTATAAATATATTATTGAAATAATATATATTATTGAAATAAATTATACGTAGGTATATATATATATATATATATATATATATATATATATATACCTACGTATAATATCGAGTGCAATAAATAAGGATTGTAAAAGGTGTGCTCAAAAAATTTTTTAGCAAGATGTTTTTGTGGATACTTTTCAAAGTTATTCAGGTAAGGCGTTCAAAAGTAGTGAAATACATCGCAATGATACATAACTTGTAATTAATAGATGGAATTAGATAGTGATTGCGTTATCAGTGAGTGATAAGAAATGTTAACGTACTTCTAAAGTGATCTCGTCCCTCCTGACAGCCAGCTGACCCCGTCACCACGTGTACCGGCGCACTACAGGACAGGTCAAGGTTAAAGGTCAAGTCGGTAATACAAATCGAAACTAGGACTTTTATTTCAATCTTCACATTTATACATTTTCTCTGTGACATACATTGATGAATAATGTAATAATTTAATCTTGTCACTAAAATATACATTCTGCAGTTAGTTTCTATAGTTCATGACTTATGAAGTAACAAATTATAGGGCATAGTATATTATTCTCTGCATTTCTTTATTGTGTTGTGGTTTGTAAGAAAATAATAACGCTAATGTATTTTTATGATTTATTACCAAAATATAGCAATATCTCTTACATTAAACATATATTTTCAATCAATTATCACATCATTTGAACAATATTAAAAACATGATCATAATCTTTGGACTTACAGAACATTATTATAATATATCCTACTCCGAACTACATCTTAGTTTAAATGTATTATAAAAATATACTAGGGGCGAAAAAAAACCCTCAGTTTCGACTCGCTGCTCTCGCGAAATCTTGGGTGCCGTTTGCATATTGAGCGAAGCGATCCTAGTGTATTGACTCATCGTTTCCCAATGACTTCAATGGGATATCAGTTTTTTGACATGATATAAAAAAAAGATGTTTTTGAGGACATTTTTTAAAACTATCACCTAATGTGTAATTGCAAAGTTTCATAATTTTCCGTCGAGTAGTTTTCGAGCCAATTCGTGACAAAGAATGTAAAAAGTCTCCAGTAAAACGTTCCGCTCACTTCGTTCGCTTCGCTCAATAAAAATAAATATCACAAGGATTTAAAGATCAAATGGTATATGCCTCTTCTTCACAATAGTGAACGAGTCTATTACTTGTCCCTTCAAGTCCACATCCACCTGGAACAAAGAGAGGTTTTTTATTGTCACGTACTTCGGTAAGCTTTTTTAATCTGGATAGTTATTTTAAAACAAAATGCTCAAGTTATGAATACATACCTGTTCCAGGTACAGCGAGTCCTTCTGTGCTCGCATGCGCGTGTATCCATAGTCACTGGAGCGAAACGCGGACCAGGCGGGGGGGTGACCTGTGACAGACAAACATATAGTAGTAGGGTGGTATTTGTTGCTTTAGCCTGTGACTTCGCTGATGTAAAGCGAACAGGAAGAAGCCTGGTGTTGAATAAGAGTGTAAAAAGTAATTATGTGTATAAAAACTAATCTTACGACTGAATTTATCAGTGTCCTCCTGACAGCCGGCCGAGCCGGTCACCACGTGGACTGGAGCCCTGAAATAAATATAACTATTAATATATTAAAATCACAATGCAATATAAAGCGGCTAATATTATTTTTATATTGTTATATAAAAAACAAGTAATTTCTGTAACTCACCATTTAGTAAAATTCACACATTATGTTATCACAACACGAATTTAATTTATTAAAAAAATCACTGTTAAACAACAAGTGAATTTGAGAATTTTTAACGGGACAATTTTTTTTATTTAAAATTACTTTTAATTTTAATTACAATTGGTTAGAACTACTATAATAGTATACGAATATTATGTTTTAAAGATATAAAGCGACATTTTGGGTTTTTAATTTATTTTGTGAGTTTGTGCATCGCCAAAAATGTTAACATTTACAGTACAAATTTTTTTACTACTACTTTTTGTTATCACCCATTGCTAGGTATGTTTATACTTATCTTTCATATATGGGTGTGTTAGTTTTACCGTGGGTTAGTGTAGGGCTCCGCTGTCGTCCCGTTGTAGACCCGTCCGTCGTAGAGCGGCCAGGAGCGTTCGTAGCTGTGCTCGTGCGCCCAAATCACCAGGTCCACGTGGTACTGCTTCAGCAGCGGCTCTAGACCTGGGGAGAACAGGGGCAAAATCCTAAACTTACAACCAAAAGGTAGGACGGGTGTTTCCTGATGAAAAATAAGTCTCTGTCTGTCCATATTCAATTATATAATTCAATAATGCTTGAGAATCTAATGAGACAATTATTTTTTTACATTCAATTTTAAATATAACATCATCGGAATAAAAAAAAGGGGTGTATTATAGGCGAAGGATTGGGACAATTTTGTTTTTTAGACTTGGACTATTCCCAAATTTCACAAGAAGTCACCAGCTATTCAAATATTGAACAGAGGTTTGTTTTTTACACTCACTGTACAGTCCTAGGAAGGGCAGTCCCTTGCGCGTGTACTCGACGCTGCAGTCCACGTCGTCAGAGTTGCTGCAGTACATGGGGCGGTGTCCGAACAACACCACCCACGGCCTGCGCCGTCTGCGCCACAACACACTCGGTACACACTCGGGACACACCCGGGACACACTCAGGACACACTCGGGACACCCGGAACAAGCTCAGGACACACCCGGGACACAGTCGGTATACACCCGCGACACACTCACCGAAACCCAACAGCGGGAGTCCCACGCGTGTGGGCAGAAATTCATCCAGACAGATGAGGCGCCGGTTGCTGCAGTACATGGGCTTGTGACCGAACATTATGATCCAGGGTCGCTTGGATCTGGACCGAAGTGGAATGTTACCCGGGGTGGTCATAGTTATTATGTTAAAGGATTTTGAGGGATTTGGAATTATACTAAAGCAATTCAAGTAAACGCAAAATTAGGACAATTAGAACTGCTATTGTTATTTAAGTACTTTTTCGAGTTGGGTAAACAGGTTTTACATAAATCAGAGGAATTTATGTTTAAAAACGTAATCGAGTTTGTCTGTCTAACTTTTTGTAAAGTAGTTTTGATAAATCCATCGATCCATGTAATTAGGCCCAGCATTTTATATGCGCAAATTTTTTTATCACTTATTTATATATAACGTACCTACATTTCAGATTGTCATAAAAATTGTTGAATATTCAGATTAATGAATATCTTGATTTAATAAATTGTAATTTGATGCTCGTAAATCTTATCGGTCAGTCTTATAATTAGGTAAAAGAAGTGGTCCTAAATATGTTCCTAGTGGTATTCCAGATTATTACAGATTAGCCAACATTATTTTAAAACATTACTCGACGATCACGACTATGGATTATCTTTATAAAAACTAGAACTTTATATATTATTCACAAATATTCTCTATTATACTAACTTCAATAGTTTTTAAACCAAACGGTGTGATCGACTCAATCTAATGTTTATTAAAAAGCATTATAGTTCATTGCACCGATTTCAACTCGTGTATTGAGGGAAATCATAATTAACTATTCCTCTCTCTCTCTCTATCTATCTTTCTCTCTATATCTCTCTCTCTATACAGTTTTGGCACTTTAAAGTTAAGGAACTGACTGTTACACATATCTTTTTTTGGCAAAATAAAAATATTTATAATGTTAAAAGTTCACTTTCATTATGAATGAATAATAAACTGAAAATTTCATCGATCTTGTCACAAAATATACTGTATAAATAATTCAGTAAATATAAGTAACTCAAAATTTGCCAATTTACAGTTTTCCCTCCATGCTTTGTTGTTCTTATCAATACATTATTTCGATAATTCAATAATATAATAAGCAACTATGTAATAATAAAAATTATATTTCCTTGTTCACATTTAAGGGAATAAAAATAGGGAAAATACCAGCTTGGTTAATTAACAAGTAAAATATATTATTAGTTTTATTCCTAACTTATCTTACCTATTTTCGGGTTCGTTAGCCTTTTTCAGATCCTCTTCGAGCCAGTTGAACTGATTGGCGACCATCTTGAAACCGTAGTTCAGGAAGTAGTAGTACTCGGTGGATATCGACACAAAGTGTATGGGACCCAGGTCGAAGGAGTAGAACATGCTCTCGTATGGACCCGGCATGGAGAATCTGTTTCGGTAGTTACTGAAATTGCTAGAAAAACTATCTATGAATAATCATTCTTAATTAGAAACTTTCGTTCCAGGACTTTTGTCCTTGAGAGACCTTCTGTCCCACACCTCCTACAGCATTAGATACAGTAAAGATCCCAGAAATGTATGTACTCACTAGGCGGCTTCGTGGTTCCCGACGCAGGTCATGTAGGGCAGGCCGGCCGCAAGCGGCTCCACTTGGCGCATGAACTCGTCGCCAACACGTGCTTCGTCGGTGTCCATATCGTACGCGAAGTCTCCGACGTGCAGCACGAGGTCAAAATGACCCCGCTCCGCCTCATCTTGTAGGTACGACAGAGACTGCGCCGCGGACGACAATTGTCATATCGATTAAAACACCAAAACGAGTCGAGAATGTACCACTTAAAAGATTCAATCTCGATTATCGATTGATTGTAATAATCTAGAGAGAACAAAAGGCACTCAAGGGATGGTTCCTATGATGTCGATTGGAAATGTGTACTAAAGAAATTTTTTTACGGTGAAACTAAGATTCGATGTTTTATATAATGTAAAACTTCTGATATATTTTTTGTGTCACTACTTTAGCGATATATAAATATGGATTCGATTAGTATGCAGGTAAATTTTAATTTTGTATATATAATATTACAATACATTACAAGTTATGTTCGAGAACAAACGTCGATCATAACAATAGAACAATTAAGTAACCAATAATATTAGTATTCTAACTTATTAGTAACAACAATAATAAATGTTATATATTGCTAAATATGATGACTAGTAAAAAAATATTATACTTATATAACAAAGAAAACAATACGTAAAATTATAAGACTCGCAGTGTCATAGGGTAATCTATGAAAGAGGTGAATGACCTTTGATAAGACTGACCAATGTTTATTTTCACAAAACAAACTACAAATCTCGCTTGGAACAAGTAAAAAATAAATAAATTAATTAAATAGTGATTGATATTTTAAATACTATTCTTATAGATCTGAATTCTTACCGGACGTTACTGTTAGTTGACGTTTGAAAAATCAAGATTTTAGTAATTTTTCGTGGTTAGAATGGAATTGTTTGTTGTAACGAAATTTATCATTGCAAAGAAATAGTCCCATTTTTATTATGAAAATAAAAAAAAATCAAAACTTCGGATTTTCATATGTACTGAAAACTGTTCGAAAATTTAGACATTATTGTTACTCACATGAGCGTTTTTGCTGCCCATGTCTCCGTATATGGCGGCGCGCACCACCCAATCCTCTCCCTGGGGAGGCGTCTTGAACGTAAACTGCTCGGACCACCCGAATACAGAACCCGCGTGGTACACTAGTGACATACATGGATTAGGCAGACAGTTTCAAATAACCTATATCAAATAATTTAACAAACCAACCATATTTGGTATCAAAATTCAGATTCTCAAGCAGAACCCTGTGGATCCACATCTTCCGTTTCAGTTTCCCTCCATCCGTGAAGACAGTGCTGCCCCCTGCCGCTTCCTGATCCATGATCTTCTCTCCGTACTGCACGCGGGACTCTTGAGTGTCGTTGAATGTTGTCCATGTTACCAATATATCGTTTGTTTTGGCTATTATATGAAGATTTTTTTAATCAGATTTTACCTTAATGGTAATTTTGTAGCAAATTTAATAAAATAAAACAAGTTTACATTATATTATATGGTCATGGTTGTCTAACTCACTGTATACTCAACTTAAACTAACAAGTCTAGAATAAAGAATGTGATATTTGGAAAAAAGATTTATTTTATTATTTGATCTAGAAATTTTATACAAGGGACTAAAGTGTGGCAGTTTCTTCTTTTTATACCAAACTGGAGTTTGAAATATTATATTTGCTTTTAATATGAAATTAATCACAACTGAAATTCAATTAAATCTAGGTTTTGTAGGATTTAGCCGACGGTTAGTGGATTTGAATTTAAAACAACTTTAAAATTAAGTTACAATAACAAAAATAAATTTCAATTACGGACACAAAGACTAGAATCCTGTTTTATGATATTATATGAAATTATTTTGTAGTTTATTCATTGTTCTTATCTAATTCAACTTTAATAATTTGGATATATATCCATATTGTGTGAATCTGAGGGTCATGTGTGTCATGACTGGGTTATCAGACATAAAGAGGACATTGGATAGTTGTGGATAAACATGTTATTTATTTGTTTCACAACCTAATTCCTTAAATAGAATTTATTTAGATTAATATTTAAGCACATTGACTCTTATCTTGAGATTGACAATAAAAAAAAATGTTAATTTATAAATTTTTATACAATTCTGTTTTATTCACCTTTTTGAAACAAATTAAAAAAAAAATTGTTGATTTGAAAAAAAAATATATCTTAAGCAGTACATATTATAGGATGGGGTAAGAATATATTCAGTACAATAACGTTAGAATAATTAGATTACGATGATTTGTTTCAAACAAAGGCATCAATATAAATTACTATAATAAAAAGAAAAGAAACAAAAAATAATGAAGTATTTAAAGAAAGTAGACATTACATTTATAAAATATCAGCTTTCTAAGCCTATTCCCTCAGATATTCTACAACAATAATGCAATGTTTTCTGTTTGATTATGATTTAATTATTAGTGTCAATTTTAAATAATAACCAACATACATTTAGTGATATGTATGTTGATAATTTAATAGTTACTATGAAATACTTCATTAAATTTAGAATTATTAAAATGAAGAACTATTGTTAACCATTTAGTATGCTGTTTTATTATTACAGATCAATTTGCTAAATGCAGTTTTTTTTCATTGATCCTTTGTCTAAACAAAATGATGTAGATTCATTTACATTTTTATTCACGAGTTCACTGTAATGGAAGTTAATGTATTACTCACATCCGAAGGATATATGTATCTGTTCTGGCTGGCAATAATCACAATCGTATCCGGGGCTAACATCAGGGAGTTTATTTGCTTTTGATATGGCTAATACAAAAAGAAATATAAGGAACTTCATTGTTTAGTTGGTTTAACACAACATTTATTGAAATTACAATAATTATAAGTAAAACAATAAACTAAAAATAAGAGCGTAATATATTCGTCCGCACTATAATTCAGTATAATGTACTCCGTGTTTATAATTTAATTTAATATTGTTTACACATTCAGTCGCGGTGAACGTCGCTATTCGCTGTTCTATTGTCCAATGAAAATGGTTTGTCAGTTGTCAGCTGTCATGATATTTCATGGCATAGATATATGACAATAATATTCTCTGTGTACGTCTTAATATAGTTTACTCCTTATTTGTTATTTTTTTATATATTTCTTTAAGCTAATAAGACAAAAAATACAAAATATTAGCATGAATATTATTTATATTAAATATATCACTTGATACCCAATACGGTATTTTTTGCCCACAAATAATAGTTTTGTTTACTATAAATGCATTTCAACCTGACAACTTTATTTCCAATGCTTGAAGTACCTTGTAATAAAATAAAATGACGCGTATTGTCGTATATGAGTCATATTTACTTGCCCCCAATTAATTTTTGTTTACATGTAAGAATCCTTTTTTTACTTATTAATTGAGCTGAGCGTAAGCGAAGCTCTTAACCGTTTGGGAGACCTTTTTTTGTGTTTAGTTGTCTTCAGAATGCGTCGAGAAATTTAGCTAAAAATTTTCTCATGTATGTTTGAGCCGAACGCGGTATTATAGCGAAAACAGATTGAAAAAATATTCAGCCATTCAAAAGTTATCAAGAAAAGAAGAAAGGAGAGGGCCTGAGCTCAACACCCGCCGCGCAGGGTTGGCGGATCCTAGTATTGTTTTGATGAAAGAGCAGCGGTGTTACATTACTTGTTATTGAAAAACCTTTTCTGATACATGAAGTTGGTATATCTACCTTCTACAAGAACTGGTGTATAAATCATCTAACAAATAATAAAAAAATCGGTACATCCGTTTACGAGCTGTATCAAAGATACATGACAACTTGGAACTCCGCTTTAAACTTATTACGTCGTAAAACGAAAATATAAGGACCCCAGTCAATATTATAATTTGCAGAAAATTCTTCAATACAAAGTGTGTTAACAAAATGATCTGAATATATAGAATGTCATTTATATTTTTATATTTCCGTAAAACAAATTATGTCATATTATATTAATGGAACAATTTTTGCAACATTCTTATTACAATAGATTAAAAAAAATAGGATTTAATAAAACAACGCGATGATTAACAATTATTTAATTCAGTCATACATCAAATATTTACTTAACTTACCATTATATTATATACTAAATGGCGTACTAAAATATTTAAATTTACTTAATATAAAGCTTATATTTATATTAAAATTATATATCACAAGCAAAATTGCGAAACCGATTTGTACTTGAGGTGAGTAATGATACGATACACTCGACTTGCTAAGCAATCATTTAATAGTCATGGTTAAGGCACACAAAGATAAAAATCAATAATAAAAATATAAAATATATTCAACAGATTAATTATAACCTAAGCTCATTTCACCTTCGCTTCTACTGTTTTTGTTTGACTTTTTGCTGATCGTCTGTCCCATGCTGGCTTCTCCTTCGCTTTTGTTGTTTTTGTTTGATTTTTTTCTGATTATATCCCCAACGCTAGCTTCTCCTTCACTTCTAAGAGGCAGGATGACGCCCGAACGCGCCGAACTGCAGCCAGATAATGAGGACGAGAAACTCATTTCAGATATCGAAGGAATTCTACTTTTCCGTATCTTTCTTTTGAAGTTTTTGCCTATTTGTCCCACGCTGGATATATCCGACGACGAGTAGTCCTCGTTTAATGAACTCGAGCTGCTTTTTCTTAAATGATCTTTCTTGATCACCTCTGTCTTATGACTTGCTTCAAAGTTTGAAAGCACTTCCTTCGAGGACTGCGGGAGGCGCAAACTGAATCGAGGTGACGATAGGTTAACTGATATGCCAAGTTCATCATCATCACCAATTTCGAGTTTGATCTCTTCTTCTTTAGAAACCACGACCATTGGACTGGTCTGCTGGTTCACTGTGACCGATAGTGAGAAAGGTGAAGTGGTTCTCGTTTTAGTTCTGGTGGGTGACGTCATAACACTTTTGACGTGTGCTGGCGAAGTCTGTGTGTTTTTGGCGGAGGCAGCTGCGTTTAATTCACTTTTAACAGATTTAGAAGTTGAGGGTTTGTTCAAATCTTTATCTAACATATCACCGTATTCCTCTAGAATAAGCTTTTTAATAAAATCTTTTTCCAAGTTAAACATTCTTTCAACCTCATTTTTAGAATCTATTGACGGCCATAAATCGTTGTGGATAGGTCTTACATTAGTTTGTTCGTTCCGCGGAGAGGTCTGAGTTTCTTTAGGAGATATCTTCTTTGATGTGCAACTTTGTGTCCCTGTTTCTTGTGTATCTATGGAATGAATGAACTCGAATATATCTACTGCGTTTTTCAAAGATAAATTTGTTGTTTTAGTGTAGGTCTTATCGTGTGCATTCTCGTCAGAATTATTAACAATTTCTTCTTCATTTAGCGAATTATTGTAAGACGCTTCAACGTGAGCTGGCTGAGATTTGTTAGATTGGCTCTGTTGACCCTCCTCTGACTTTTCGTCTTCAAAATCATCTGCATAACTGTCACTATCTTTATTTTCTTTTGAATCTTTTAAATTATTTCCCGGTGATTTATTTGTATTCTTTACTTTAGATGATAACGTTTGTGTAACTTGATATTCAATATCAATAACTTCTTGCAATAAATTTTCATCTGAAGTAGTGAGGACTTTGGGACTTTTTCTTCGAGGACTCTCGTTATGAAATGAGTTCTCACGGCTGCTTAATATTTTGTCTAAAATAGGACTTATGATAATATCCTGTCTGTTTGGTATATGACATATCTCTCTTTCAATATCACTCACACTGACTCCGCCTAATGTTAATTTTGAGTATGGTATGTATTCAGAGTTATTCATGACTTTTGATTTTGATTGCGTGCCAGAAGATTTATGGGATGTTTTTGGAGATTTTTTTGTTCTAAATGTTGAAGTTTGTTTCGGTCGCCCGTAAACTGCGTTAAGCTTTTTCTTCCATTCTTCTAAATTTGTTGTAGTACGTTTTAATTCCTTTCTGTTGATTTTACTTTTAGGATTCGCTGCATAGTCTGTTTTTTGGGTTACCTGCTTATAATGTCTTTGATTTCTTTGCTTTTGTGAATCTGAACTAATGTTATTGGATTCACTGCTCTCGCAGATAGACATTTTGGACACTTTTCTTACATTTGGTTGATCAGGCGCAGTTGATGATTGGCGATTTTGATTAAAAGTAATTGATTTATCAAATTGTATTGTTGGAGCCGGTGTATGCTGCATTGTTATAACTAATGAGTTACTCGGCAGAGAAGGATTATTGGACATTTTTGGACTGTCAGGAGTAATATCCAATTGAAGGACTTTTTGTTTCGTTAACTCGCTTCTAATATTTATGCTAGGCATATCTTGAACTTGTAAAGGTCTTTGTAAAGACTGCATCTTCGGTTCAACATATTTATATGAATATTCATTGTATATCACGGCCGGGCTGTTTTTCTTATGAAGCGTGTTGCTAGTGTTTTGAGTTTCATTTTTTTCTTTGGACTTTTCTTCGATTTGAACAATCTTTGTGCGTGAAATTCCTAAATTTCTTCTTAATGTAGGTTTTTTGAGCGTTGGCATATAATTAACTTGAACACTAGTATCTACAAACTTTTTTGTATACGATTTATTAGAATTAGCCTTAAAAGCTTTATTATTAGCTTCTTTTAGTGTAATGTTAGGAGAAGGAGGTTTTCTATCAACTATTTTGTACCCATGAAATTTGGCATTGACTATTTCCTCTATATGAATTTTTTCATTGAACTCCTCATCCAGAGGCATCGGCAAAGTTTTAACTTGGACCCCTGGCTCGTGATATTTCGACAGTTCTCCGGAAAGCATTTTAAGGTCGTCGGCAGTCGATTGCAGCATGTCATGCAACTTTCTCAATATTGTTTCATCTTCGGGGCTCAACATCGGTTCAGGATTCCAAATACCGTCTATTAAGTTAACCATATCAATTTTGTTGCTGCTCTCGACCTGAAAACAATAATAAGTAACATTAGCGTTTGTTATATCATTCTTTTTTTTACGTCTTTTCCACTTTGAATTAATACCAGTTATCACTTGTGTATCAAATGGGACTGTCAGGACCGTCACACGTATCGAATAAAGCTGTTCTATATAGACTCAAACTTAAAATAAGGCTGTGAGGATTCTGCTCTGCTCTGAGAACTTCGCAAAAAACTCAACCAGGTATTTCTTTATTATTATCACTGTTTTATATATGCAAACATATATATTTCTGTGTGGGTATGTATGTGTGTGTGTGTGCTTACCAAATATCGATCGACTGGATAGCTCGTGGTTGCTGGCCTCACCTGTTGGTCAGACACAGCGGCTCGGGCATCCTCTCCGCGTTCCGGTCTGAGGACAAACGGAAATTAGTTAATTTTAAAGCTCAAATATACGTATTTCTCTTTTCTCTTGGAAAAGCATTATAAATGCCGAAAAACGATATTTATGTAACGAAATACAAAATTGAATATTAGGCTTAATATAAGATTCTTATCTATTTTAGGACATGGAAATACATACAGTTATGTTTGTGGATGTTTAAAAAGTCAAGCAATTCTTGTAATCTTGTCTATCTATTACAATAGCAATATTAATTATATATTTATCTTAACGTATCCGCGCTAGTCGTCCTCGACAGTGTTATACTTGAAGCAATAGTGTTGTTGCTAACATTTATAATATATACCTGGAATATAGGCTTGTTTTAACCGTCTTCTGTTATACAGAAAGCATAGATAATATCTGTAGTAATTAAAATATTTATCCAGAGTACACCTGGTACACTAAAGAGGATTTTTTCGCATCTTTGGTTACAAATCTAAATATTTTATGTCTTGGGTGGGGTTAAATTAAAAATATTTTAATAGAATTATATAATTCATAAATTGAATAATCAATTAATATTTTTATGATTATTTTTTATTTAATAAAGATTCAAAACAAAATTGAGTTCATCTTATTCCGGTATTTTCTTGTCCCAAGCAAAAGAAGTCATGTCTTTTGCAAATTTATCTCACTTCTCCATACCATCTTATCAAAATAATCAACTAGTTTTTGCAAATGGCTTCGCTTATCCCACACACTGGTGACGTCATCGTTTATAAAATATATATGAAACGTAATTTTTTCGAGCAGACGAAACCAGATAATCTTACCAAATCACAAATCCTCATATCAATTTTCAATCACTCAAGAGTAAATTTCCAAAATCCTAAAAACACATTTAATTTGGTTTCATCCCCTGAAAGGATCAACGGATATCCATACAAACTTGTATCCTTAATTTCAGCCCTATAAGGGTTAAAACCAAAATCCCGTCAATAAATAAGGTTGTGCAAAATTTTTGGATAGTATTTTATTTAGCGAAGCGTTCTACTGGAGACTTTTTCACATTCTTTGTCACGAATAAGCTCGAAAATTACTTGACGGAAAATTATGAAATTTTGCAATCAAAAAGACACACATTAGGTGATGGTTTTAAAATTTTAGAAAAATGTCATGTCGTTGAGGAATAATCGTCAAAAAACTGATATCCCATTGAAGTCAATGGGAAACGATGAGTCACTACACTAGGCTCGCTCGCTCAATATGCAAACGGCAATCGAGATTTCGCGAGCACAGTGAGTCGAAATTGAGGGTCTGTTGGCGACCCTAGTTAGTTATCCTGTTTAATAACATCTTGGAGTTATGTATTCTGAAAAAGATTGAGGTTTAAATAAAATTACAATTACAAAATCACATCAATTGTATTTCACCAACATTTACAATAACGTCTTAACCGAAGCATTTCACTTGTTGAAATATACAAGTCTCGTATCCTGACGATCCTTAGTCTAACAAGCCTATTAGTAAAGGCGGACTAACGCTTTGAGATGTTTAATGAGGCATTAATACAAATTAAATTTTTCATCATAAAACATCAACATCTCAAAGGAATAAAAAATAATACGCACAAATGCGCTTACAATTTACAATGAGCCAGTGATGGCGAGAGTTTATAAAAAAACCGTTATACCGGTACACTGAGTTATCAATTTCGAAATCTATCAGAAAAACATTAAGTAGCAGCTTAAACGTAAAAATAAGCTTGTTTGTTAATAAACGTTATTATATAAAAAGCGTTAAAACATAGATAACCCACTGATGGTTTAAAACAATAAATATCTGTATACATATAAGACATGTGCAAATCATATATAACGTTAAATAAAACTGTGATTATAAATGATAATATATACTAAATACATATTATGTACTTAAAGGTACATATAAATAACTACAACTCACAGTATCATGTAATACTGAATGTATTGACAGTAGTAACTAATATTTACAACATTTATATACAACATACGTATATGTACACAATAAATTAAAACTGACATATCAATTTGATTGTATGTACTGTTACAATTGTGTATGTCTGTGTGTGTGTGTGAAAACGCAAACAACGCGAGGCGATAAAAAAAACACCATTATATAAGCTTAATGTAAACCCTCTGAATATTACGAGTCAAACGAAAGCATTATTAAAAGCCACCGGCCGTCATCTGATAGCCTTCGAAATCGACACTACCATCTGTATAACATACAATAATAATATAATAATAATGATAATTAGTTCACTTTATACAAATAGCAGCGAGTTTTAGAGTTCCTATAGGGTCTGACGATTGACATTCACACAATGACTAGCGGCCCCAGCTCGGGCGCCAAACTAAACGTACTACGAGCTTGGATGACTCCCAATCGTAAAACAACTCCTCACGTTCCGGGCCTTATCGTGTCGACGATTTAAACACAGTAACGGAACTCGAGCCACTCGGAATACATCGCTTCGTAATCTAAAATAACATTATTTCACATGCGCTAAATGTTATAAATACAATATACATGGACCTAATCTGTACAGGCTTCCGTTATTCAAAACTACTCTTTACAGTCGGTATTCCGCTACGTAAAACATGTCATGATCGTATATCATAATACTCGTATAGTGTATAAGAATCACAATATAAATAAATGCCAAGTTAACTATGGTTCGGGACCTAAAGGTAACTAAGAGAATGGCATCCGAAGAAATCTCAAGGCGAGAGACCGCCTTCTACGAGGATGACTCCAGATCGAAACGAACGTGTCCGAGAGGAAGTCTCTCGACGTTATAAACATCGTAAAATCTTCGAAAACGGATATGTACTATATTCAGAATATTGCATAGCTCACGTGGTTTCAAAAACACTCGATCGCAACCGATTCAGACTCTCGACCCAGTTAAAAGAATCCATTACGCTGAATGCGGTCCAAACGCGACGGACTCCGCCGCGAAGACTCAATTCCAAAACCCACGGTCGTGAGCGAACTAAAGATAGGGAGTATTTATGTACAAGTTATATACAGGTCGGTTCGGGCCGCCCGCCGACGCACGCGCCGGCGCTCCTCCGCAGGGTTCCACGGAGGGACAAGAGTAAAGTCGGGGCTGCGGCACGCCGCCCTAGGTCTCCCGTTCCTTCTTCGGCTTGAACTCCTCACCCAAGATCGTGGCGATCTCTCCTTGCATGAATGCCCAGGGGACCGTCGAATTTGCCAACGGACATTTTTCGCCGCTCGGACAGTACACCTGAAACGGATGACGGACGTTATTCACGGATCCCGCAAAGATCTAAACGGAAGAGTCCCTGTCGCGGAATTTGCGAACTCACCTCGGATCCTTGCTGCCGTTTGATGGAGTCGCGGGAGCAGGGGAAGCAGAACTTGTGGTGCGGCTGGCTGGGACACTGCACGAAGTGCGTGTCCTCGAGGCGCTCCTGGCAGAGCGTGCACTTGAGGAGCGGCGCGGGCGCGGGCGCCGCCGCCTCCGCGCCCTCGCCCGCCTCCGTGGACGACACGGACGTCGTCGACGACACGTGCCGCGAACCCGACGACCGCCGCCCGCCGTTCGACCCTGTCGGACGGGAATTATACTTTTAGCTACCGTCTGCTAATTTGTTTCTCGTTATCGTCTACAAAGCTCGTCATGTCATCTCAGTTGTCAGCAGACCGTAGCTGATTTACGGGTGCGAGCGGTCGTCGGGCGCCACGCCTAGGTTCGCACGGCGTGGCCGTCGGACGTACGCCCGAGTCCGACTCGACATTGGCACTATGGTAGCCGTGATAGTAAAATCGAAAACGAGGCCTCGTTTAGCCAGATTAAATTTCAAAAATCTTATCGCGAATACATATCCGTGAAAATGAATTCATATAATCTTAATGTCGCCTGATGTCCAAAATAAATGATGTTTAGGACGGAGATTTACCTGATGAGTTGGGCGAGTGTTGGCTAGATCGGCTAGCCGACCGTTGCGGCGGAGGCTGTGGAGGCGATCCCCCAGCTGATCGCGGGGATCCCGGTGGCAAAGTATCCGTCACTGACATAAGAGCAGCCATCGGCGAGGGACCCGCCCCGGCCCCCGTCACCGGCGGTGACCCCGCGGTGCGACCCAGGGGAGACCCGGCTGAGCCATTTGTTAATGGTGCACTGTTACCATACCCTGGAGGAAAATTTTGGAATATAGGAAAAAACTATTTCGTTTATATTTAAAACAAAAATCATTCGTTTCAAAGTCGTTACGATTGTCCCAGTTATTAACTAATTTGTTACAAGAAATGAGGAAAACAACAATAATAATAGCTGACGCAGATTACTGTTATAAAATGAAAACGATTATTGTTACAAAATGAGCCTTACTTATATAAACTTATCACCTATTTTTAAACTATATCCACATGTTTAGTTATCATTTTGTAACCAAACGTCAGTCAATGCTTGTATTTTGGCAACATTTTGTTTTACTCTTGGCACGAGACGGCACGAGGCGGATTGATTGTCTGACACAAAACCGGCTCCGATGCGCTATCGCCGCGACATCATTTAAATTTGTCCGAATAACCTCACATTCAATGTTGGGTGACACATCGCTTGCAGTGGACCGACGGATAGTAAACACACGTTCACACACGCACAATGTCTTATAAATAGTATTGTGTGTTAATACGCGCTTACGTAGCCTGCGCCGATGTGTCATTGCCTGGTGGCAGCGTGGCGCTGGGTCTTTGGGGCCAACCGTGGCAGTAGACGGGTAGGTAAGTAAGTATTGATACCAAGTAACATTCGAGTGTGCAGCAACTCGTTGCGAATGCGACGTTGCCAAACCTCGTAAACCCGGTGTGGTTTCCATATGTGTGTATTCAAACACTTGCCACTCACGCAATAAACTGCTAAACTTGTGAAAACGGTTGAACGTTGAATAAACAGAATATTTTATTTGCATCTTATCTATATGTTTAGTTGGCAGTTAAGATGAATTTAAAATTATAGAAACTTCATAAACTTAACTACTTGTTTTCTATATATTTAGTTCATGTTTTATTATTTAAAAATGTATAGAATTGAATACGTGTATATTTATAGTCTTCAGATAGTAAGAGTTTACATAGAGGTATAATAATAGGACTATAGACAAGAAGTATGGCATCAAATGTCACAATGAAATGGAACGTAAACAGACAATTTATTAGAGTAACGTGCGAAAGGGCGTGAGTGATGGTCGGGCAGCGCCCATATGGCGGCAGTGACGTCACGCGATGACCTTTTTGGACGGCGGCTCGTGGCGCACCGCACTACTTCACAGTACAGAGAACACACATGCCAGCGGAATGTGGTCGAGCAACTCTGCCAAGCGTAGGCAGGCGCTATATTTTTTCGCTCGACGGCCTACCTACATACGTACGCGAGCGAAAATGTCGTCACGCGACGTTGCCGCTCCGAACGGTGTCGTGCATGCATTCACTAAGCGAAGCCGCGTTTACATTACGTGGGTGTTTGAACGTAGTGCGGTTGTGTGCGAGAGGCCGCGAGTGCGGGCTCGCTTTCGAGAACGCTCAACCGACCAGTCCAACCGGTTTTGTATTTATGGACTGAGTTAATGCACCTACCTAGATATGAATCCCTTGGCGAACGCTTGCGCAAAACTCAACATCGTACCATCGAACACGTACACAATACACTATCCACCGTCCGTTTATCACGGGGAGCGTGACTTTTGAGACTATTTTTAATTAAATATTGTAAAGCTATTATCATTAGTAAACAACGACATATTTATTCCATTACATCATACTTATTTTTCAATAAGATAGAAACACGTAATAATAGAAAGATTAAAGGGCGTGACGAATATTTTAATGACATTTAACTATATGTAGAGTGGCTACATAAGTAGAATAGAGATAATCAATGAGAAATGAAGCACCTTATATTCTTAATTTCACGAACACTTATTGACGGTTGCATTATTCTGATCATAATTTATTTAACGTTAAAGTTAAAGCAAAGCATTTCGTATCGTTCATTCTCATAATATCTAAAAAATAGACCAACAAATTAAATTATTGATATTGTTTTCCCATGTCACCAATATTCGAGTAAATATTTAGGTTATCAATGTAACGACTTTGTAGTACAAATAAGTTTTAAATTAAAACATGCATAAAATGTTAAATGACTTACCATTTGATTTAAAAGATGATGCATCAAAAGATGGAGTTCTGAGAGGATGTTTTTCTTGCTTGAAAACTCTATCCGGGGCAAACGGAGCTGCCAAAGAAACGGCAGGGAGCGAATCGCCCCGCGTTAGTGGTGGCCGAGAATGCTCCTCGAGCAGCCTTTTAGATGGTTCATGGTGAGCCTGGTGATCATCATCATCAGAAGGCCGCTTTAATGTCAAGCCCGGCGCTAGACGTGCTCCATGAGTTTGAAGGTGGGCCAAAGGCACGTGAGCCATCCTTCTGCCCTCGTGTTCCTCCCTGCGTCCCCCATACTCAGCCAAGAGACCCGCATTTGTTGCTGGTCTTGAGTGGTGCAAGGGGAATCCAGTAGCCGGAGCGTGGTGAGCCGGTGGGGCTGGCTGACCTCTTGCATTTGATTCTCCTCCATTTTGGTGAGCTTCCAAAGGCACCCGATGAGCTCCCTTGACGTGTGTTGGACCACGTCCTTCTTGAAAACCGTGAGCGCGTTTTAATTGCCTAGCAGTATCAAGAACAACTTCAATCCTATCTGCACCTTCATAATTAACACATCCGCGACATACTGCTTCGGAGAACTCGTGCAGCATCGCCCACGGCATACGGGGCAGATCGCACAGGTAGCAGTGCTGCCGCTTTTGCATTACCGACATCTCGCCGCCGGATAGAAAACGGTGTGCGAGAGATCGGCTTTCGTCGCTTCCCTTATAAATTGTCACTGATTTATGATACTCGTAACGAAAAACACTGTCACCATGGTACACGGGAACACTAAAATCACATGTATCGCGGAGACCGTCTGATGTCGAGGCACTCGTATCGTATGCAGGTCGGAGAAAGACTAAGCTCGGAGGCGACGGGTGCGGCAGTAGCGGGGGTCGGGCGGCGGGCATTATCGAGCGGTGACGTCAGCGCGCGCACCGCGACGCGCCGAGGACGAGCCGTTAGCCCGACGCGGATGCGCCCCTCCCGCCGCCCGTCCCTGCGCCGCCCCGCGCCCTGCCGCACTTATCGTGCGATAACGACCCCACTATACACTACACACATCTATCCAGACCGTGCACCGACAGTATTACGGTTCTTGGTATTACAAAATTTTCGGTTGAAAATAATCGAAGTTGTAAACTTTGTTCCCATTTCGTCACAAATCGAAACTGGTTTAAGACCAAGTTGATATTTAAGACAATTTGTTTATCTCTTCATATATTCTAAAAATAGACAAGCTTAAAAAGAGACAAGAGAAATTTCAATATTAATCTTAATATAAATTATATTTGCAGTAATGTATATTAAAAAAATTAGTTTAAAATTTTATTATAAAAATATGGATGGTAGCTGTTTTAATCAACTTCTAAGCATTAAATCATAGATTCCGCTAAGAAAACTAATATTATTCATCGAAAGTAAACAGCTGCCTCTATAGAATAACAATTAGCGCTAACGCGTATAACCGACGTGCTCGATGCATCAAATTTCAATCTATTCTCACTCGGTTTCCTTTCAAGCGGCTACGTTCAAAATTATTATTATTATTATCCAAGTCGAGCAACTCGATCGGATCCGGTTGGAAGACGGGAGCGGGGTAACGCGACCGGTGTGGCGGCCATCTTGAGACGTGACGTCACGTGACGAGTCAGCCGAGCGAGAGGAGCGGCAACATCGCCACGTTGCCGCTCATTACTGTTGTGATTTAATAATAATAAAGGCAGTGGTTTTTGTATGCGTAGGATCGGAGAAAACAGTTATACGGTCAGGTAATGACGAGTGTCATAGAATACTACGAATGTTCACGTTGAACATGATCCTTGAGTACTCACAAACAACACCATTACAGTGTTATCTAAATATTTACTATATATAAAGATAAAAACGGTTGTCGATTAGCTTAACCGCACCAAAATTTTATATTTCATGTTTATCAACGATGTTTACGTATTAAATTACAACATTACAAAATAAATTACATATAATATCAGACATGAATATAATATATATTAAAATTTCTACCAGATAATAATACATAGCAACAATGAAGTTTCATTGTTTGACTTTATTATGAATAACGAAAAGAACTAAGGGACTGAAAAATCACGTAATTTTAAATCTCCCTTGCAGATAGATGTTAGGGAAAATTTAATTCAAAATTCAGATTCTACTGCCCCACCAAAAAACAAAAAAAACTTACAGCAAAATTCGGTTAGGAATTTTCGTGATGAAGTAAACTCGAGTCGAATTTGATTATGTGATTGGGAAGTCTGTTGCAAAAATTTATTTACACACTGTTTTTTTTACATCGTTACCGGATTAATGTAAAATATCTTTCATTTCTTCATTTTAGGGGCACATTTTCTTTATTGGATAAGAATAATAAAGTGAATGTTGAATTAACATTTATTATTATAAAGAATATGGAGAATTACCTATTCTATAGAAGGCGTATTTCCAGTAAGTCGATTGTGACTGCGCCTAACAGTGAAAAAGATAATTATTATGAGTTATATAATTATAAACCATTTAGAGTTAATAACCACATCTTATTAATAGTCATTCGCTAAATCATCTTAGTAGAGTAAATTAAGGAAAATGCGTCATTTGGTCAATTATGACTCTCAGACAATGGAAGCCATGGTAGGCCAATTACAGATAACTCACAGGAAATTTTATAATTTAATTATTACAGATAATTATGATAATCAAACAGGTTTAGTTAGAGTAGATAACCCTAATGGGTTTGGGTAGACTGAATGAGGGATTAAAAGAAAATAGTTTTTTGGTTTCTTGAAAAGCTTTCAGAATTTGAAATTTTTACTTTAAATTTCTCTCTCTTTGAAATCTTCTATAATATTTTCTTATATTTGAGGCAGTGTGTCCTGATTTGATATATTCTTGGTACATTAATATGTTAAAATTAATTTTAAAAATGCTATAACCCGTTCATTGAACTTCGCTGTTCCGTCTCTCCTCGTCACGTGCAACCAACCAATGTTTATTTACATTTGTTTAGCAACACACGTTTAATAATACCTATCTCATTATTTTAATAATCAATTTATTCATAAAGGTATTTGTTAAAAAACATTACTTTCATAAAAGATAAGAAGCTTACAACGAAAATACAGACCATAAAGACTATCTCTTGGAATGTTATCTTAAACTTCTTTGTCTTTGATTATTCTTAGTGGAAGGAGCTCCGGGTGAACATAATGAATTAAGTTATTAAGAAAATATTAGTTATGCTTAATGGTCTTAACGGGGATGACGTCACTGAATTCCGTAAAAGCGACCGTAAAAGACGGTATAGTAAAATTAACGTACAAATTAGGCGGGTATAAAATCGTTAGCGGGCGCTATGCGCTGACAGAGGCGCTATTGATTTTGAAATACTGGCCATCTGTGGAGTATCCGATGACTCTTATATAGCTCGATATAACATTTCGATACATTGATTTATCTCATGTAGTAACAAGGAAAAAAATCTTTATAAAATAACACAAAAATATCAATACAAAATAATTTAATTATAAGATATATTCAAACGCATTATTATGAGGAAAGCAGATGCAGAAATCTTTTGTTCCAACCGCAGCGTACGTGTCACAAAGGGATGGGATGGCGCAGATCGATGTGGTGTTCCACAGGGCGCATGTCCGGACCCACCGGGCCCACTCCCATAACACGTGTCAATGTTTATTTACGTTACGCTATCAATAGCTAACATATACATCGGTCGAACGTTCTAATTACCTGTGTTTCAATAAACCTTCCTTATATTACATGTAATTAAAGAATTACATGTAATATAAGTTGTTCAATAGAGAATGTGGATCATCGTTTAGAAATACATTTTAGTTAGTAACTATTATCTTTCTGTACTCAAATAATATTTTAATATAATCAAACTCAACGTTACTTTCTATAAGGTTACATAATTTTGATTCGTAGTATAAGATTCGTAATTGAGATTAGTAGTGAACATTTCAAAAACATGTTACATCATCTCGGGCTGGGGGAGGGGGGGAGCGGGATAGTATTGATCTGTGACGTCACATCCTAGCGGGGAGTGGAAAAAACGTGAGATGAACCAGAGAATAAATAAACAAATGCGGTGGAATGCGTATAGGAGAGCGATAAGGTAACTTTAAACACGAAGAAAACCCAAATTTATATAAGAAAGAAAATTTTAAAAAAATTGATTGAATATATTTGAGCATTTTAATTAATAATTCTATGATATCAAGTATTAAGTAACCAAAGCATTCTAGTAAAAAAAAAAAAGATTAGTATATCAAATAATTTTAGCAAAATTTAACAATATAAGACCTCCATATAACGATCTACATTCAGAGAACATTTTGTTTATCTAAATATATTTAATATTTTAACAATGTTGGCAGAAGTTATCAATATTTAATACTTAAAAAAATGTAACACTACGTACATGTACATATCGAGAGATAAGAAAAGCCAATTATAAACATATTTATCAGATAGATAAATGTTTATCAATAACATTACAAATACATCGAGACTGATAAGAATTTAATCAAAATGCGTCAATAATTTTATATTAAATATATTTTAATAGAACAAAGTTTCTAGACCTATCGTAACGTAGGCGAGTCGTTTACCTCAGACCATGCATTAAAGGGTGACGTGTAGTATCGAGCGAGGGGTATTTGGTGTGCGCATGCGCCGATCGATCCGCTGAATGTGGTCCGATGCGCTGACAGTGGAGGGAGGGGGGGGGGCATATTATCGGATACCTCATTTCGGTTTAACATGAACAATGAGTCTGGTAAAACATACAAAATCAAAGATTGTTATTTAAATAATAAAATAAATGAAAAGAAATGAGTAAATGTAGACAATAATAAGGAAAAACGTTTATAAAACTTTTGTTTGTGTTTGGGAAAAACCTTTGTTTTAGGTATCGTTTCATAATGCCTAGTTTCAGCTGTAGCATACATACATACATACATACATGGCTTTGGCTACTAATCCTGTTTATTTTATATTTGAATGGGCATGTCGGATATTTTTATTAATTTCATCAATCTATTACAATATTGATATTGATTATATATAAATTCATCATAATACACATCAGAAATTTTAACGGAAAAATGGAAAACAATATACCTAACACGACGTAAAAGTATAAAAAAATACTATTTTCATAAAATGCAAACATATTGTCGAAAATAGTTACAATATTTTTAAAAACCCCTCATTAACCCCATAAACCCCTCATTGAAATAACTTAAGATGAGTCAAAATACGACAATGCGAGGACAAAAACTATGATTTTATTTTATTGTCACAGACACGTGTAAGCATTGTTAAACCATTCGGTTTTTATGTCTAAAGGCATTGAAGATCTAATGTTTTTTTTGAATCAATATCATCTGCAGGGTCCTTGGCCCAATTTCGTATCGATGTGACCCGGTCTCACCCTTCTCCCGGTTCACACGGACCCTTGAGTAACAGTTGTTTAAATACAATTATATATAAAAAAAAGGTTTTGGAAATTTATGTGTTGCTGTATTTTTTATTTTATATCATATTCAGCGTCCCTATTATAGTATGTTTAATTATTGCTATCGATAAATTATTTTTATGTCAGTTACATAGTTATTTCATTATAAATAAATGAATGAATATTCGATTTTCTTTGTTACTATCATTTAAAGAAAGTGACGCGTTACAAAAGAGAAAAAAATTGGTAAATGATTCCATACATGGAAAAAAAACACATCATTCCGATCGACATTTATAATAGTATGTGCGCTCTGCCTTATATTTAAGAAGGGACATCTCTATACTGAGGAGTCATACTAGCAATGAATTGTTAAGTAAATTTTCTACAAACAAATTTACAAAGGGAAACCTAACCAATTATATGAAAAAAATCTCCATATTAGAGAGAGCGATACTGCAAAAAAAACAAGGTTGTCGTAGTTTGGTCGAAGGGTTTAAATAGATTTCTTTATAACTATAATAAAAGACAACCAACCAGATGTACAGAGCAGTACTTTGGTACAGCTGTGATTAAGTGGCAACCCTTGGCCTATTTTAAGACCCTACGATCTATTATAATAAGTTTGACTTATACGACCCTAAGGTCATTTAATTAATGTTTTATAGAAATATAAAAGTATATTCACAATGAAAGTTTGTGGATATTGTGGACTTTAATTAAACTAAAATTTTGTCTTTAGTTCCGAATCTTGAACTGATTCCGTTACCAGTAGCAACCCCGGAGGTCGCAGCATCCCGGGCGGAGATCAATAACCAGCTGCGACCCGGTCATAACATCCTTGGCCCCATTGCAATGTCCCCGTTTTTCACAACTTAATAGACAGTAGAGTATATCACATTGCTTATACAGATTATAAACAAAACATTGACAAATTAATTTTTTATTAAAATCGAAATATCTGTAAATAAATAGGCAAAGACAAAAAGTATTTATTTCTCTTATGGTTCTCAAACTTTTTTTTCTTTTTTTTTTTCGTAACCTTAGCTGTATTGAAAGACTTATCAAATATTCATTATATATTTATTTAAAAGTATATTGTCTTTGTACGTATATAAAATATTACACATATTTTTCAAAGAGGCTTACATTATACTAATGAAACGTTGGCTTTTCAGGCATTTCATGTGAAAAAAATCATAAAATTCAATCATCTGGCTTAGAGATGCTTATTTCTTTGCAAATATTATATTTATCAAATTTTCTGTAAAGAAAAATTAAACCAAATAGTACTCTGAGTACGTCAAGAAAACAACACCCTGTCAAGGCAGGTGTTTTTATAACAATAAAGAAAAAATATATATATTTTTGACCAAAATTAAACTATAATTGAAGCATACCTACACAACACTACTTCGTCACTCGGCGCAGTTTATTCTGCGGTTTGCCTGTTCGAGTGTTTACATAAATTATAATGAATAATAATGTGTTAATCAAGGAGCAATTTTATAATTAAAATCCACAATAATAATAATATGACTTGCGTATTACGTTACGATAAGTTTCCTCTTGTTTTTTTAGATCTATGGATATTATATAAATATTTTGCACCAAAAATAGGTGTCAAAATAGCCAAAACATTAAAAAAATATTTCGACCACACCCAGATTAAATTAGTTAAATAATAAAAAATATATATATTATAAATATAACACTAAAAGCAATATACAATGTAAATAAACCGTATCAACGTATCCTTGAACAGTGGTATTTGATTCCAGGTAATCTGATAGCCGCTGAAAGAGTTTATTATACACTGAGTGCGATAGCTGGCGTGGCATGTGTTAGACAGACTGGTGCCTTGTGTTGGTATCCGCTTACTGTACACTGAAAACTGTGGACAGACAGTTACACTACTTTATACATATATATACTAGGGGCGCCAACAGACCCTCATTTTCGACTCGCTGCGCTCGCGAAATCTCGGGTGCCGTTTGCATATTGAGTGAAGCGAGCACAGTGTAATGACTTATCGTTTCCCATTGACTTCAATGGGATATCAGTTTTTTGACATGACATTTTTTTTTTTTTTTGACATTTTCATTTTTTTTTTAAACCATCACCTAATGCGTGTCTTTTTGTTCGCAAAATTTTATAATTTTCCGTCAAGTAGTTTCCGAGCCTATTCGTGACAAAGAATGCATAAAAGTCTCCAGTAGTGCGCTCCGCTCGATACGCTCGCTTCGCTCAATTAGGTATAAGAGATTCGAAAAATATTCATAGTTTTAAATAAAATAATTCAAACAGTAAAAAATATTATAAATTACAAAATAACCGAGGAAGTTGATAATAAAATACTGAGAAATATAGAATTATCGAGTTACTAGAACTGTATATAGACATATTTATTAACTTAAAAATATTTCGAAATCCTAACACGACAAAGACTGCACGGATATCAGTAACAAACCACTTGACAAATGTCGATAGCGTTCTTGGAAATTTGATAATGACGGATAAAGAGCTAGGTACCTCAGACAGTTTGGATCCTCTCCTGTACCTGTCCACATCCTATGGTGATATAATCCGTTTAAAAACTTACTTTCGAATTATTCGTTCAGACAATGTATTAGCGTTTTGAACGTTATGACTTTTGACACAAAAAAGTGTATTAAGAATTTAGGTAATGTAGGTATGTATGTGTGTTTGTGTGTATGTGTGTATGTATGTATGTATGTATGTATGTATGTATGTATGTATGTATGTATGTATGTATGTATGTATGTATGTATGTATGTGTGTATGTGTGTATCTATGTATCTATGTATGTATGTATGTTGTATGTATGTATGTAATACAGTGTGAATGTGTTGTGACTGTTCACATTGAGTCACAAACATAACTGATAAGTGATAACGGCTCTCCTTCCGCAAACAAGGACATCCTTCAACGCGCCTGTCACTCCAATCGCAAATCTTTCGATATACTCCAATGTATTATTGTAGGCAATAACTGTTAAATAAGTGAAACCTGGATGAAGGTTGATGACCTCATTAAATCATTTAAAGGGAATGGTAGTCAATTTGGTTTCATGTCCATGATACCAGAGGTATTCTGTGGTTGAGACAGCGCTCCTAGAATATAGATGACGTTTCGGTCAGTTTGTTATTATGCCATATGAATGAATACCTACCTACCTACCGGGGAAGTGACAATATATTGAGGAAAATAAATGATGATCTCAGTATATGACCTGGGTATGTTTTAACCGAGACAATTATTGTATTAGAAATAAAACACACACAAATGTAGACTTTTCTGCAAATCATGGCAACCCTCTGAGTTGCTTTTAAATATTAAACATTTACAAGTTATATTAATAACATTAGATGTAGGTGAAGTCAAAGTTTCTTATGTTAAATAGAAAGTTATTGCACTTATATAAAGGCTCCAGTTGAGTCGTTTCAAAGGGTTCCACGAGTCCGTGTCACGTTCAGTGAGCATAATCTCTTGGGTCCCCACTAAGAGCCTTAAAAGTGGCAGTTTGCCGGGTAGTGCTGTGAATCCCCCGTCATCATTTTCTTGAGCATCCGTAATGAATTTATCAACCCAAAAATGAGGAGGGCCGGTGTATAAAAACCGGGTAAGTCCATGAACTCTAAACAAGGCATTGTTAAATTTTGACAAATATAAACAAAGTCGTTCAATACAACTAGTTAACAAAGTTGAACACGTTATTACAGTTATATTTAATATACGCATTTTCAAATGCCTTTTACTTTACCCTTGAACATTATGACCTTGAAATATAAACATGGCCGGCACGTGACTTAGATAATAACGCTGACATATACTAACTCGTTCGTCACTTGATGTTTTTTTTACTTAGTATTTGGAACAATCATTTTTAATATAGACATATATCTTAAGGATCACTGTATTGGGCTATGTAAGGATAAAGCGATTGATTTACCATAGAGTTACAAAAGTATAGAGCATACCCTACCGAGGTGGATTTACATATTTTTTACTCGTCCAACTAAACATAAAAAAAATACTATTTATATATAAAAATTTTACACGTACAAAATAAAACATAGACAGGAAAACAATTTTGATATTTAAAAAAAAAACAATATATATATATATATATATATATATATATATATATATATATATATGTATATAAAACATCCGGCTACACATGCAAAGTATGCAAATACACAAACAATTAAGTTAGTACATCGGATGCGATACGAGAATGGAAAGTTCCAGTCGATACGTTATCACACCACGCGACCCGGTCGTGTCTGATATTGTTACATGCAGCACATACAGCGCCGTTAAACTGCCCAAGATTACTTATTTTAAATCATTAAATAAATATTTTTAATATATATTTTATACGCATAAGGTTTTTGATGAAAACTCTTCAAAACGACGAATTTTTTTTGTCTTTTCATCTATTACTCTGTTATATATATTTTTAGGTTATATATAATACTATGTAACTCGATATTTAGGTATTTCTTTTACAAATAAATGATAGTGCTATCGTTATCAGTAATACTGCTGACATCTGTCGTATTTGAACTTAGGTTTCGGTGCAATGGATCGGACGTTACGATTGCTTTACTAGATCCTGGTTCTGCTGAGTTTTGATAAAAAAATATTTTTTCTTTAATTTTCTAAGAAGTTTTATCTTTTTTTCTATATGAAGTGATAGTTAATATGTTAATTATAACATTTTTATCATCTTCAAAATGGATAAACATACATAAATATGTATATATATAGCACATAAAGTTTTATGTTACTGCTGTTCTAGAATATTCTACTTAATATTGTCAAAATTATATCGATTAGAATATTCTAGATAATAATATGGAAGGCAATATTGATATATATTTAAACATATTTCGTACAAGTTTCAACTTATATGGAGTACTCCCATTTCTATTCCACTGTTAAAACGTACAAATCAACACTTTTTACCACATTATAAAAGTAAAAAAACTAATAAAATCTTGCTAAGCCTTATATGCATTTTTCTGTTTTGGTATATGACCATAAGTAAAAAAATCGTTCATTGCCAGAATATTTTGGTAATATATAATTTTTGTATCATCATACGTGACTTACGATACGACTTACGTGACTTACGATACGACTTACGTGACTTACGACACGACTTACGGGACATACGATACGACTCACGTGACTTACGATACGACTTACGACACGACTTACGTGAATATCACCACCACAGCTACCAATGTACAGATAACAGAGCAAACATTGAATATATAAAATAATATACTTATCATATTTTGAAGTTAATTAAGTGTGACCCTGAGTGAATTATTAAAATAGAATTATATTGATTAAGAATTAAGGTCCGTAAACAGATGACGAATTATGTGATAGGGGCTAATTTAATTATCGCACTGTTTGTTTTGCAATTAATATAAATGTTCATAATTAATTTAAGTTGAATATCTATGGTGGAGGAAGGTCACCTAAAAAGCATGAGGATCATGGAGGGCATGTGTGAAGAGGTTGATGTCTGTGGCCGAGGCGAAAGAGGTATGCAGGGACCGTAGCGTTTGGCGCTCCGTCGTCTCTGGTTACCACGCAAGGGATATGGCGTGAAGATAAATAAATAAATAAATTTAAGTCTCTTCATTGAATCTCTTATTCAGATAAGTCAAAATAGTCCTGACCCATTTCATACACAAATGATCAAAACAAAATAATAAAAAACACCAAATAACTTTATGTTAAAAAAAAAACAAAATGTTTATACGCAATTATATAATATTGTATGAAATGAAAATATTTTTATTCCACACATATCTATAGATGATACTAGAAATCCAGTCTTTATCACTGATATAGTACTTGATATATTTTTATCAGTATTATATATCCTCGTGATAGACACAAGTCACCGCCGTCACAGAAAACATCGATACAGATAAGATAATACACATTTGCGTCAATCTATACACTATCTATATATATCTATCTATCTATAGACTTCGTATGTCAGAGACCTTTATATGGAACAGTTTTTCGTATCGATTTTAATAATACCTATAGGTATTATTTTGAAACGATTTGATATCTTGATAATAATACTTACAAAATTTTGTATTACGATAATGATAATAAAAATATCTAGAACAATATATAGATATAGATAACAAAGAATTAGTATCTAAATAAGAAATTAAGTAAGTAAAAGGTATAAATTATATAAAAAGGTAATAAATACCTCAGTAGTTTTTTTTTATTACATTAAGAGAGTACATTAAATTTAAAAATAGAATATCTTTTTTAAGCGACCGTTAAAAAAATGTGCTGGAAATTTAAACTTTTCAAAATTCATATAAAATCACTTATTCGGTTAACTTCTTCAACGAATTAAAATATTTAAAAAAAAAAACTCGGCGATAGATTATAATACTTCCAAGAACTATTAAAATAATACTACCAAGCATCAAAAATCTCATATCATCACTATACGATCTATTTTAATTAATTCATTGAAAATATTCATTTATAATATAAATAAGTATTCGAATGTTATTTTCGATGGTCGTCCGTCAAGGTTTACGTTCGATACTAGTGGCACAGTACATTTAACAACCTTTCAATACCGTGGGTTATTCAAGTCCAAGGGCAAATTCTGTTGTTATCGTAGTGAAAGGTTTTTTATTAAACGCACGATTACAATCGGAATTTCCAACGTATAATAACAATAACTATAAAACAAATATGAAATCTTTGTAATTATAACAAATATATAACATAGTAATCTTTTAAAGTTATACGAAAATCAAATTCAAATATATATATATATATATATTTATATATATAGCACGCAAACAATGAATGAAGATTCGCATTGATTATCTGCTGTCCTAAATAAAACTAGAGATCTGTACACGCGGCCGTACAGAATTGTCGTTATCCAAGATGGCGGCCGTGACGTCACCGTGCGTTTCCTTTCGCGCCGCCTTCACCTTGACATTTAGATTTGATTCTCGAACGTGTCGACGCGCTCGCTCGTCCGCGACGCGTGTTGCATAATTATAACTATATGTATACTCCTGATCGCCTCTTCTCATACACATTTAGTATATTTATATAAAGAATTACTATATTATTTATAACATATATAACTTTACTCTTAAAATTACAATATAGACCAAGAAATAATCTTTAATCAAAAATCGTCAAGTGTTAATTCGCAGAATTACCTAGTCAATTTCACATGAACTAGATACGGACTAACTAGAGGAATTCTCACGTGAGACTGTATGTTGCGTGCGCGTCGATTGTCTTAAATGTTAAATAGTTCCCGTGCCATTGTGCGGAACAAACCGACTGGAAAATCTTACACCAATTAGCTGCCGAAACGAACTGTGATTCTCGCTAAGACAAAGCTGCCTCTGCCGTATCTCTACTGTGATCTACGGCGGGGATTTTATAATTAACATAAATAGTCAAGAGCGAAACGAAATTATATTGTTGATATTTTTTTTACACATGTTGATTTTATCTGTTTTTAGAGTAGAGGATGACAAAATATTGATAACGGAAGGAAGAATTATTTTACCGTGAATATGATAGGGACAAAAATTATTTAAGTCATAATTAAAGGCTGTTAATAAGACCGGCCTAAGACCTCAAGATCTATTCTACCTCTGACTATGTGTTCGTATAAATCTTACAAACAAACCTATCTTATAAAGCTTCGATACACATATAGTTTCATCATAGTTATAATGAACAAAAAACTCAGGTCGCGCCGGTTCGCTAAAGTCCGTGGGAACGATCCCACAGTCACCATCACAACTTTCTCAATGCCGTTTTTATACCGGTCTTACGACTACGGAGTTATTTAATATATTTATATATATTACAACCAGACGGACGTGTTATTGTTATTAGGAATACATACATACATACGGGAATAGTACTGATTTTAAAAGTACATATTACAACAAGTGTTTTCATCCCCAATATAGTACTAGGGAAAGCTTAACAATAACGAAGCAATAGCTTATTTATTTAATTATTCTGATATCTTAACCAGTTCCACTTTACAGTGACCTTTACGACAAAAATTATAAAAGTAGATTTTTTATAAATACGTTTTCCTACAATATATAATAATCTTGATTTAAAATGTTCCACCGGTCACAATACGGATTCCAAAAGACCGGTTACTCATTAAAGTCCGTACAAGAACATGTTTATAGATACAAGGTTAAAAATACCTCTACACACACACACACACACACACACACACACACACACACACACACACACACACACACACACACACACACACACACACACACACACAAATATATATATATATATATATATATATATAAACTTTCTCAAATCAAACAGACCGACGTCGTCCCATATTGACATCCGTCACGACGATAGAAATACAATCAAAACAAATATTAATACACACAAACAAACAATTCTGATAATATATACAATGATAAGATCTAATATTATAATTAATATACAAACGGGAAACGATATGTATAACAAACAATACACGAACTGACCTTCTGAATACTAGTTTAAGTGGTAACGTATTTTGGCGGTTTCGAACGTGACGTTGCACAATATACAAAGACGTTACACGACATTGATATAATGTTAATTATATTATTATGTAAATATTGAGGTTTGTGAAATGTTGATCACAATAAAGAAATAGCCGGCTGAGTTTGTGTTGTCCTTCTCTTCTTCTTCTTCTCTTATTATAAACGCTATCCAAGCACGTTGCTCCGGCGTTCTGCCGTCGGAGGACGTTAGTGTCAAATCCTAACCCACATCCAACCCTCGCTTCCCACCTAACGGCGTCCTGAACCTTGGTCCGAGCCCCACAGGAGGCACCCTCAGGACACGCGTTCCCCTGGGGCCCTTCAGGCCCCCCTTTTTCAAGGGCGGGTCTCTGCACCCGTCCATTCCACCGGTGACGCTGTCATGGCCAGTAAGGCTAAGAGCCGAGAAAAAAAAAATTATAAACTGCAGCGTTTTTTACAGACTTATTTCGATGAGTACTGTATCAAAATATATCCTTTTGACGTACACAAGAGGTAATTGTCTAATTTAGATATTTATGAAGTAGTCTTATTAGAATAGTAATATCTTAGAATTCAGTGATATTAAAATTCTATTAAGTTTTTTCAATTAAAACTTTTTATAGGAACCATGTTACATTATAAATATTAAAATACTAGAATAAAACAAAACCACATAATAAAAGAAATAAATATAACATCAATAAGCTTTTAAATCAAAATAGAGCCGATAGCATCATATACTTCGATCGATTTTAATTTAAACGTTATGAAGTCAACAAAAATGATCTATACCTATATATATATATACAGGATTCGAGCCGGTCATATACAAAAAAAAAAAAAAAAAACAAAATGGCTTCGGATTTGGGTCGAACAAAGCACGCCCTGCATTACTTGAAACAAAGGACTTTAGTAAAGGACAGAACAAAAACAAAATAGGGTACCTACAGACACGTATTGTTCTATATTCAAAATAATTTTATTTTAAGACCTACCCTCTATTTACGATTACATTATACACACGTCTGACGTGTCCTTACACTAATATAAAAAATTAATTTAGACTCATATAATATAAAACGCCTACATTCACTAATATATGTATCTCGCGTGATAGTCTCGGATCGCGTGTTGCACGACATCGTTTGACCCGTTACCTACCTACTGCTTTGATAGTTCACGCGTCTCTATACATATACAACTAATTACAGGTAGCTTAAACTTTAACTAAATGATATATGTCATATGTTAGATAATGGATCTATTCGTTTAAGTTTTTTAATTCCCAGATAAAACTTAAACTAAAAAATATCCTATACATTTTCAAAAGTACCCTCTTTGAATTTAGCTCATATTTTAGTATACAGGTAGTTATAGGTAGGTACACGGACATACCATGATATAAGAAAAGTGTGAAGAAGTTATTATAAAAAACCACATTGATAGATATATATATATATATATATATATATATATATATATATATATATATATATATATATATATATATATATTAAATTTCATAACAGACTTTTCTTACTAGCATTGCATAAGAGACAATAATATGGTAGTAAAGCAAAAGCACCCATAACAAATTATTACATAAACCATAAAACCACCCATTAATAAAATTGCCTGATGACTAACAAACATCAAAACATACAAAGTAGGTGAAAGCCCAAACACGAAATTACCCCGAGTTCGTGTCAACAGCCCATCAGAGCGAACAGGACGGTCATTATCTCCACTTACCATTAGCGTGGAGAGCATCACGATAGGATGAACTGCTTCAGATCACGATACGGGGAAAGCCACACGCATCTGATATAGGTATACAAAAAATACCAGAAAGAATATAAGAGTCTAATTAAACTTTTCTCACGAGATAATCAATAATAGGAGATAAATTAGACAAGATGGCGACAAATCATACAAACTGACTGTTAATGATTCATACATTATTCTGTAACAATAAACACAGACATAACCTGTATTCGTAACACGAACGTTACATAACCTCTAGTTATACACAACCGAATAAAATGTCCCTTGAATATATAATTTACAGCTGATCTTGACATCATATTTTGGGAACATGATATTTTGGGAACAGACAACAATATCTACCTTTAACAAAATATGTAAGCTGACAACTCAATAACATGCCACTTTTATATATATCGTGACGATCATTCCGTGACGAGAGAGAATAAGACTCATGGAAACACGACTAGAGCGTTTCAAATGTCGTCTAGGTATAATAGAAAAATATTATAATCATCATACAATATTGATCTATAGACTAGTAGATCTTAGATAGAATACTAACTGTAAATGCCAAGAGGTGGGTCACATAACTCGGTTAGCTTTTCAAATGTTAGAAGCTTTATAAGGTCTTGACATTTAAAGCTCTCCGCGGACCCAGTACGTGGTCTATCATACCTAACCGTGACATTTCGTGTTACTGAACATTTCCTTCGTTCTGGTATAGCGTGATGATACACTATGAATAATACAGGGCGGTCTTTGTAAATATTTAAAATTTGAACTCGTACCGATGTAAGGTCGAATACAACCATAGAATATTAAGACAGTTAGACATTTGACATACGACAAAGCACCAAAAAAAGTGAGGTTTAAATTTAATTTTGTTAAAAATACAATCATATAAACATATAGTGATTCCTAATACGATAAAGATTAAATGATAAACGGACTAACGCCAACGCTAGTATCAAATGTCAGACGAGATCCATCGCCTTGAGGGGCAACCTCGTACTGTACTAGCACTATAGTTTTTTTATCAGTTACATTAAAGATTTATATTTCATATCCTTCATTCAATCACAAAACTGAATCTTGCACAATATATTTATCTAATCTAATCCAATCTACAAACTGAATCCACCACCTATACACAAACCACATTCAAACTTGTATAATATATAAAATTAATTTATAATACATTAATATCCAAGTTGGATATCTTTCAGAATGCAATAATGATTCCTGGTAGTTCGGAATGGAGTTATATTTTTTTATAGTTTCAACTAAAGTACCAACGAAGTATATTTGGATAAATAATGGAATCTAACGAACAAATCAGTTGTAATATAGCTTGACATATTATAATAGTGTTCAAATGCACGTTATGTCGAAAATCTATAACAATAAAAACAATAAAAAAGTTCCTGTAGTTAGTACAGAGCAAGCACAGCATAGCAATAGTTCTATGTTGATTGTACCATATTTCTAGAAGTAAATCTTGTTAAATAATTATATATATTAACATACCGCGTATAATAAAGACTTTAATTATAAAAAATGTTTATAATAGATTAATTAACATTAACAGCGAACTAGGATCAAGGTCTGATGACTCAACAACAGGCAGTATTAATATAAAAAGATGTCTCACTACTTGCGCCTGCGCAATTATCAAGTGTGCACATAAAAGAGCATATTGTTATACTTATAGTAATACTATAACTGATACTGATACTGATGCTGATGCTGATGCTGATGCTAATAATAATCAAAATAATCCAGTTTAAAAGCCAACTTTGAGGGAATATACGATGGATGTAAATTTTAAAATAATGATGTAATTACTAAATCAATTGAGCCTTAGCTGGGCATGTCTCGTGACGTCATAATGCTTAGAGAACGCTTATTTATAAAATACGGTCACGTGACTCCTCCGGCGCATTCTGACCTCACCGATAAGGGGTTCGACCCCTGACCCAGTAATATTCCTCTTGCACGTTAACGCCCAACGCACCGTTACAAGGAAAATATACACGTAAATATAAGTATTATTAATAAATTACATTTTAAATAAACAACAAAATATAAATCTTTTTCTTTATTTGGGGAAAAAAGATAAAAATATCAAATGCAAAAAAACTTTGTAATGAAATGATGCTGTAACTATTCTCTGTACATCATTCCGTTTAATATGTATATTAAATAGTTATATATCTTCAATCAAATTAAAATCAATATAAATACAATGTAGTTGATTCTTGTTATAATATTTTAATGGTTACAAACGCGTATATATTTATCAAATATTTTGGCAACAAGGAGACATTAGATAACCCCTCTACGTAGCGAGTAACGTTTGCACAAGTGATAGCTTGCATAATCGTGCCACGTGCAAGGGTGGAACGTCAAGATCACGTTTTTACTCCATTCTACGCATAAATTAAAGAATATACCACTCATATATTTAAGCGAAGCGAGCGAAGCGCTCTATGTGAGACTTTTTGCATTCGATGACCGGAGTTGGCATAAAAACGTCTTTATCGATATTCATGAAATTTTGCACATTCATAGCGATGGTTATTGCGATGGCTTATAAAGAAAAGTGAAAAAAAATCATGTCGTTGAGGAATAATCACCAAAAAATGACAGTCCTATAGACTTCAATGTAATAAAATTTCGCTGTGATATTTCATTATTCTATATTTTTTGCCTGTCGGTTTCTGCTTTGGACGCTGAATTGAAAATGGGTTACTCGCTTCGCTCAATTCGCCAAACTCTACCGAGATTTAGCGAGCGCTACGAGTCAAAATCTCGGTCCGGCTCGCGTCCCTAGTAATTTTATGTCACATAAATAACGAAATAATTGATTTGGACGGTACAACTCTGACTAATTCTATGTAGGCAGGTAGTTATCAACCACGTATAAAAGATACGCATCAGAGACACCACTTACAAAAGATACGAATATGAAACACCACTTTTATTATCTGTGACGTGTTATCTATCGGCGATTTGTTACACATGCGCGGCCTTGGCGGGCGACACTGAAAAACAACGAGCAACGACAGCTAACAGCACAACGCACGTGCAGACATCGATCCATGCGTTGTAACATCACTATTTATTACGCATTTAACGTTCTTGTTTCTTTTGTTGTTAAATTTATTTTATGACTAGCCGTTCCCGCGAATTTGGTTGAGCTGAATATGATTTTTAATATTTTCTACACTCTTTACTTTTAGTTATTTCCATTATTACCTGCGTTATATAATAAAATAACTTTTAATTACCGGTCAACTTGACGGCGTGCGGTAGGAACAGGTATACAAGAATTGACGGTAGGTTTAGTGTTAATGAAGCCTGAATTACTCCTTGTAATATCAACTACCCGCCAGTGAAAATATTGTTATATTAGTCTAGCGCTCTCAGAGATTAGTCAGACCAGACAGACAGAAAACAATTTTAAAAATAGTTTTATATGTAAGTATCGTATATACTTTCATATGCATTTAGTGAAAAGCTGTTAATTTGGATACAAACACACACTTCAATGTATTTACACGTATAGATAAAATTTAAAACAAAAGTCATTTTATTAAGTTATTACACAATACTTCATATTTTATTATTTCAAGTAGATATATTAATTGAGCTGAGCGTAAGCGAAGCTCTTAACCGTTTGGGAGACCTTGTTTGTGTTTAGTTGTCTCCAGAATGCGACGAAATAATTAGCTAAAAATTATCTCATATATGTTTGAGCCGAACGCGGATGTTATAGCGAAAACAGATTGAAAAAATGTTTAGCCATTCAAAAGTTATCAAGAGAAGAAGAAAGGAGAGGGGCTCAAATCAACACCCGCCGCGCTGTTGGCTGGAATCCTAGTATTTATTATTTATATTGGAAAATAGTGATGACGATGATATTCAAATCAAGAACGGTGAGAATGTGAAATCAAAATAACCAGCTGATAAAAGGAATGGTTTTTCCAAAAAAATTACGTACAACTGAGATTTAAATATCTATGAATAATATTAAATAAATATTATGATATGCAAATAGTCCGTTACGGGCTGCGTACGATTATTCCAAATAATTTGTAGCACACCGTCGCCCACGCGTGGCGAGACGCCAGCCCATCGTGAACGGTTCATTTCCCGCTCCACCAGATTTTATATAACATACTCTTAGATTCTTTACAATAGTTCAACATATACATATATATAGGCATACATGGCGAACAAAATTCTATTATTTTAAATAGACCTACAGTTTTGAAAGGATGAAACAGGAAACGACTCGCACAATCAATCGATTTTTATAAATAAAACAGACGCAAAGGTAACGAACCGAATCCCAAACGATAAGACGATGTTAATTTCATAACAGTTAATAAGTGATGATGGACCGCTCAGTGACGTCATTTGGCAGTCTTTTTGAAAAAAAATACCACACAACGTACCAGATGAGTCTAACGCAACCCGCCACAAGGTTTTTTGACTATGTAAATATTTACTTATACAGAATACAACGGAATAATTTCAAAATCACTCAAAACTGGTCGAGTTGGTTGTATAGCGTACAAAATATAACTTAATTATGTAGAACTCAGACTTATTTTTCATAAATTATCAAGAAATGATGATAAAATGTATAAGGAAAAACTATTTCGTTCACTAGACACGTATTAATAATTTTATTTATGTAACAGTAAAGAACTCGACGACGATATTATTTTTGCAATGTGCATCTTATTTACATATAAAGTCTTATCGTATCGTAATCGTATCGTTTGAATAAAAAAAATCGTATCGAACGTTTTAATAATAGCGTTTTAGCTCAGATCAGATCACAATAGTTACAAATTATGACCATCTTCTTGCAGTTCCAATTTCGGGGTCGGCGCAGTATGTTCTTTCCTTCCATACTCTCCTGTTACTCGTCATCTCTGTACACACATATCTTCACCATATCGTCTTCCACGCAATCCATCATCTTTTCTCCTGCCGTCCTCTACCTGTCCATCCCTCCACTACCATACCCAGCACTCTTTTGGTTACATGCCTTTCATCTCTCACAACATGCCCATACCATTATAGAGATATGAAAGTAATTAAATATTAGAGCAATATTTACAAATTTATGAAGTATGGTAAAATATCTCCATAGTAGAAGTTGTCGAAGTTGGTACACTGCTACCAGCAGATGACGGCTTGACGTCAAACACAGCTATTTTAGTTACCCAATAATCACCTAAAATTGCTTCCTTCTGTACATAACTGGATCATTTCACTTTCGATAAGAAAAAATGGCCGAAATTATTATAAATATGATACAAACAACAGCTTTTCTTTTTAATATATTAACTATTATAGAAAATATTTATTCTTTTGAAGATATATTTAATGCGAACGTTAACATACAAGACAATAAATTTTCATGTCATACAAAATATATGTAGCATTTGATGTATAGAGATGAACGGGAATAATTTAGCTGGACCTCCCATAACGCAAGCTTAAAAAATATTTCTCTATAAAGCATATTTAATGAAGCCAATTAATGTGAAAGCTATTTAGCTGTTAAGTGATAACAAAACCTAAAATTTTTAACTTATTATTTTTAGTACGTTCACGAATAACCACTACAATATTACAGTTACAGTTTAATTTAAACGAGATTATATTAAATCACTGAACAGAATATAATAATTAGATGAAATATTTTGTTTTAATTCCACAAAACCTTTTCTGAAGCGCGTAACAAATAACAAAATCTAAAACAAATATCGTAAAAGAGTATTTATATCATTATAATAGAACGAAATTTATTTGAGATTTATTTCCAACACAATACGATATATGAGGTTTTAAATATAAAATAGATAGGTTAAAAAGTTAGTAAAATATATTCCAAGAAATCCACATCTAAGATTCCCTGAGCATTGACGTCACGGCGCTCACTGCCAAGGCTCCAGCGTCAACGATCTCAACAGCTTCGTACTATATACACTTCGTACGATACACTATAAATAATACCATTGGATTTATTATTTAAAATCGATTTTTAAATATATTAAAAATCGATTTTTATTCTATCGATATCGATTTACACCAATGCCTTTAAACACGTAACAATTATTTAATATATTTAAACTTTCCCTCTTCATGTTCAAAGTATTCGGCACATTTTCTAAGAAATGTTAGCATGCTAACAAAAACTTAACAGTATTCAGAGCAGTTAGCCAAATCAACCGTTATGTTGTCAGCGCCGTCCTCACCATTCATGCAATTAACGGAAAAGAATTCACACAAAGGACGCAGCATTGTATATAGAAAATACTGCTTCAATAAAATATGCTCAATATTTAAATAATAAAACACCGCTGTTTACATAACAATGGACGAAAAAGAATAAATATTTCTTAAGATACAAAAAAATAACACTTACACGGTACAGTTAGCTCTTCCGCCTGATGTTTTTTTAGTTACATTATTAAATATGTCAATATCTGAATAAATAAAAATAAATTCCAACGCTCACATGAAAAATAATCACTTGAAAGACAGCTTGACCGATTTTGTAGCTTCGTTTTTATTAGGCAGGTTGTGTTGACAACTGACAAAACTGGTGTGCATGAAAAAAAATGGCTCGAAAAACAAAGAAATAAATGCATACAATTATAGCCTAAAACAGGCAAATATAAGCACACCTCTAATTTTCTTTATAACTATAGAAGAAAGCGAAGCGGAGGTAGCTTCTGATTTAAAATAAATACGACGAAATAAGAACAACAATATTTAAAGAACATCAAATATTTTTGGGGTATGAAGTTACAAGACAATAGAGTTGTAAAATTAGATAAACCAAAACAGCCTTCCAATATTCGGTAACTTTTAGTTGCGCATCACATCACCGTCGGATGCTTTGCTCAAAGGATAACTGTTCCTACCGTCATATAACCATTTAATTTTATGATACTTTTACTTTTAACATACCTGGTATATTATTTAATAGTAGAATGGAAAGTTTTGAGCAATTGTTTCTATTCTATTCTGTTATAAACAGTAATGGTTATTGAAACAAAAATATAACTCTTACCTTAATTTTTATTGCTAAAAAACAAACTCTTTGACAACAATTATCTTTAAACTGGTGTGGTAATAGTGAAGACAACAAAAACTTAAGACTATCTTCAACCACAATGAAGATACCATTTTGCATGTGCTGTTAATGACAAAGACGATGACATAGAGGTATGAGTCAACGTTACGCAAACCACACCTGGGACAACAACTTGCGTAAGTTTACAAGCAGAAGCATGTGACGAGAATTATTAGGTGACGACTTTTTAAAATTTAAAATCTTTTCTTTCTCACACTTTAGAACATTGTTCTAGACACAAAACCAGATAATAGGTTTCGATATTAAGTTTTTCTAAAGTCATTAGCAATCAATCTTCATTGACAATAACATAAGTTCCGAGCGGTTTTTTATAAAGCCTTTGATACGTTAATGCATGCTGATGAAACCTTTTTTTGTAACTGCATTAGATAATCCATTAAGAATTGTTGTATTATTTATCATTTAGAATTTTTGCAAATAGTTCCGGTTAACTGATTTGTTTGAAGCCCAAAATATTTATAGCAAGGTTTATTTTATTTGGTCAAGACAAATGGTCTCTGATTGTCAATCTTATCGCCCAAGGACATCTGAATCGTAGGAGCATTTTTTGGTTATGAGTTGCGGTTGGTTGTGTTATGACCTTGGATGAACCAGTATAAAATTAAGAGTCAATCATAAAACATCATATTTACCGTATTTAACGTTATTGATGCAATGATTAGAACAATCAAGGGATAACAAATCAACCACCACCATATATATATCATGTATATATCTTCAACTTATACATACATGTAAATTAAGCCCGGATCCGTCTATTTCTGTTTAAGCTTACAAGTAATTTAAAATCCAACACACACTAACAAAGTAAGTATCAAAACACACACACATGCAATGAAAACGATAACAACGATCGGTTGACACGAACCATTTGTAAATCATCAGAGTAATCAATCCTTAGTGTAATGATAAGTCAATACAAATACATCAAATGATCTCCTGACATGAGCGTAAACGAGCGTCACAACCACGACCCGGGCGCGTGGTACCGCGCTGTCTAACGTATATGTCAACGGAGATACGTTGATTATGTTATATACATATAAAAATAATATTATTGTCTGTTTGTGTGTTTGTTCGCTTTAATCTTTGGATTTTAATTTACTGGATGTTATTAGAAGTAATTTAGGCTACATTTATTTTAAAAATACTTATTCCGCACGAACGCAATCGCGGGCATAGGTAGTTAAGATATAAATTAATAATAAATAATTAGTCAATAATAATAATAATATGGTTAATTTCATGACACAGAATATACCTATAATTATAATTTGAATAAGTGTCCTTGTTACATTACCATTTCAATTCTAAATTGGATGACATTAAACAAAATATAGGACCAAATTTTATCTAATAATGTCAATAATCAATCTGAGTTGAATAAAACCATCCAATTATTCCATCAGTGAAACAGAGTCGCAGGTTTCCACTTGTATCTTGTATGTATTATAAAAATATAGTCTTACTATCTTGAACTATAGTCCTTATCGTAGCTGACGCGGTCAATTGCCGCTATTATTGTGTACAGCACAATATTTCATTTGAACACTGAACTCTTGAAATGTTTATTGTGCAAGGTTACGCCTTTGGTGTGGAATAATTTAACTTGTTTATAATTTATACAGATATTAATGTAGATGTTGACTTTGTGTGAAAGAACAGTTGGTTGACGTTATTATGCGAAATGTGACAAGCTAATAATAATAACTGAAGTATTCACTATATTTGAGAAAAATACCTAAATGTATTATTAAAAAATTAAGGAATATTTTTTTTTAACAACACGAGGCAAATGTTTAAAAGTAAAGAGTCTTAATAGTTATAAATAATAAAATTATCTACGGCTAACTTGAACATGTTAATTAAAAAAAAAAACTACATACAGCAAATATTCTATATAAATGTGTAACGTATTTCATATGATAAAAAAAAGAAAAAAATGGGTAAATAATATATATTTATATATTTTTATTTTCTCAAAAAACTTACATTTGTTATGTCAGTTATATTTAAGGCGTCAAATTTTACTGAAATTTTAGTAGAACAAAAAAATCCATTCTTAATATATATATTTTTATATATATTATAATAACTAACCTACATAGATTTTTGTATCCTCCTTGTTATATATATATTCTGGGCCGCACCTGGTCTAACCTCGATATAGTTTGACATATAACAGGAAAGGTTATAAATCCACAAGCATTAGGGATTTTCAAGCACGCAGCGGGCAAGGCGGTAGGCTTTAGTCATCAGTATGCGACGAGTTTCACCACTACGTCATGGCTACACCGCGCTGCAGGGGTGGACTCGGGATTTATTATATTAAAATTATGGCAGTATTTAAAACTAATTAATATTTTTATATGATAGGAGGACAAACACTACCCACGCGATGGTAACATTGTTATTAACATTGCTTGAACATGGACATTAAATATTTAATTATTTACTTATATATTTTCCACTTTGAATCAATATGTAGTAGGTCAAATGGGAGTGGCAGGAGGGTCTAATTTGATAACCATAGTTATTGAAATAAGTCATTCTGTCAAGACACTCTCCAACTTAAAATAAGATTGCGTTCCAAACGCAAGGTCTGATAAGAACCACAAAACGAACTTAGCCAAGTTTATTTTTATTGTGATCACTGTTTCACAAATGTATATTTAGTGAGTAATCTACGATCAACTAGAATCGTTGCAATCAATTCGATAAACTGGCCTAATGATTAGTTAATAATGAGAAAAAAGAAATCCGTGGCTAGCAAGGCTAATATAAGTATACATTGGTATCCTTGTGGGATAGGGAGAAAAACAACTCGGTCAGGAAGAACAGGAGATATTTTTTGAGGATATGAAAATATCCCTAAATATTTTTTTTTTTTATTGAGAATACTTTTTACTTTATTTAAAATCTTGGATCACCACATTCAAGAATAATGCGGAACATTGGATGTTAGTTATTTGAATGCAACTTCCAAGAGTCTGGTTGCATTGTGCTTACTTTCGAAGGACGACCGATTGATCTGCTGCTTTTTATTTCTTTCCGTTTTTGAGAAATCTTTTATTTATTTGTATAACATTTTGACTTATTGAGAAAGCATATGTCTTTAACATTCATCCCAAGTATATTTATTGATCTATAATGAATAAATTTATTATATATATATATATATATATATATATATAAAGTATATAATCAAAGCAACGTAAAGAAAAATACCCAAAAATTACAAAATTCTTCCCATAGATACCTGGATGATATTGTATTTACAGCGACACACACTTCAATAGTACTAAATCTGTGTTTTGACCTAGGTAATATAAAATAAATAACGATACCGAAAATTCAATATCATAAACAGATAACATCGTGATAAAGCAATTAGCACACATATGTTGTGTTTGTTGTAACATTAAATATTAATCGGATTGACGTAAGAGGAGGATTTGTGTAAAACTTAGGGCATTTGGCGCACAGCCGCTAACTGACAAACACACACGTTGTGCGCACGATAATGTTATCTGTTTGTACTATATTTGTTGATTCAAATTATACTAATTGACTGTATAATGAAACTTTTTATAACTATGAAACATTAGGTGTAAAAGGATGGTGTAAAAATGTTATTAACATTTTTATTGATACTGACAAAGACGACGACGGAAATAATACTGAAATATTATATACGAGCGATATTCTAAAGTCAAAGTCAAAAATGACTTATGAAATTTCAATCTATAATTGTATTGAGAAGAACGGTAAGAAACCTAAGCTTTCCATTGAGAAGAATGGTAAGAAACCTAAGCTTTCCATTGAGAAGAACGGAAAGAAACCTAAGCATTCCATTGAGAAGAACGGTAAGAAACCTAAGCATTCCATTGAGAAGAACGGTAAGAAACTTAAGCTTTCCATTGAGAAGAACGGTAACAAACCTAAGGTTATAAACAGAAACAACCCTTGGAGCTATTAATTAAACGAATGAATGGGACATGTGTACGTCAACGAATCATATGTTCCGTGAAATTCGTATATAAAACGAGATATTCGGGGAACAAAAATTGGCATCGGTTACCACTAATAACTATATTAGTAAAACGCTATTTCTGTTCCAGTAACTCACTGTATATCATAAAATATCTCATTTCTCTAACGATAATATGTATTAAATAGCCTGGTGTTGATTGATATTAGACGTTTATGTGCACTATTCTTGAGAGTTTAGGCTTTAAATAATGGAAATCTTTATCTCTTGGAATATATCCAACGCGGTGTGATATAACAGAGTAAACAATTAGAAAAGTAAACAGTGGTAACATATTGAAAACAAAATATAATTAATATGTTTGTGAGAAATTTCTAAAATCGGGGACTAGTAATTGAAAAAAATAATCTTGTAGTGTTTTATACTTATTAAAATGTTTGGTAACATCAAGTTGCACGCTTGAAAGAGTAAGTCTACAGGCAGGTAGCTTCGTAAATTAATTTTAGTATACATTTTGATAATAATAATAGTAATACTCAGTGCAGCTTGTGAGTCCGTCCCTGTGTGCAATCAGCACAAATTCCCGTCGCGTACGGAGGAAGGACGGAGGGGCTGATGCGTTCGAGTAAATCGTGATCCGAAACCTCTCCCTCCCCCTCTCACTTCCTCCTACCTCCTCTCACCGTGATACCGCTATACGTGACACCCATAATCACTATTGAGTGTTTTTATTGCGTTTCTTTTATGCGTTTGTAAGATTAAATTTATTAAAAAGTTATTGAGTTATTTTAAAATGCTTCTTCTAGAAATGTCCGCGTAATAGACATCACTTGAATAAAACTCAAGGATGTTAGCAACAGTGTCACGTAACGCGTAGTGAATAAATAAAATCTGCATAATAATGGAGTGGGTATGCAAGTGAATAACCAAGCAGTTGCACTTGATGATTGTTAGGAAGCGTTAGTTGCGTAACACTTGAGAAACCATTTTTATTTAGTCATTTTTGTCATCATATACGAAGACAACCATTTATATACATCTCAGTTAAAATTTCTGAGAAATTTTAACATAAAACTTGCAACCAGTAATTTATCATAGCTTACAAAGTATACACATCCATTAGGTTCAATTAGTCTGATGTTATTTTTTATATAACCATACAATTAGCAAATGTAAAGGCATCTCCACACTTCACGCGTGAGCGGGCACCGATGAGTCCCACGCGGCGACACGGTCGGCGAGCCAAGCGCGAATTATGCGCTTTCTAAAGACACGCTCACGAGTGTGACGAATATCTACCAGATGCTCTTATCATTCACGTTTGGTAACTTGATTGCTGTCATTAAAGTTTTTCGTTTGTAACTAACGCAGGTATATAAAATACAACTTATTAATAACCGAGACAATTATTGTTTACACAATTGCAGTATTATATTATTCCTTCCTTAAGCGGACAGCTGTTAAAACAGTGAGTTTATTTAAAAATATTATTAACGACTGCACTCAGCCGACAGACAGTAAGAGGAAAACATAACGCAGTTAAAGAGTTAAGACGCAATTACATATTTATTTGCAGTATTTATCTTGCTTTATTGATCCAAGTCACAAGCGTACAGATAGTTACGACAATTTAGAAGAGAATAAGCTTAATATTTTTGTAGCAAATAAAACATACCGGTTTAAAAGCGAGTTTAGGAGCGTAGAAAAAACAAAGGATATTAAAAATAAGGCGATTCGAATGCGAGTCACGGTACCGGCGAACGGAACGGTCACGCGCGACGGACGAGCGTCGTCACGCAACGTGACGCTCGTCACGCGTCGCGGCGTCGCCGGTCAATGTGAACATGCCTTAAAATTTGCATAGAATCTTATTTTTCTTTACTTGTATATAATTAATACAAAAACTTTACGTAAATTATATATCACAAATCTAAATATCATAAAGAAAATTCCGTTCATTTGTCGTTATCATATACAAAGGATTCTGAATCGTCACCGCGTAATAATTCGAACACTACGCCTCGAGGAATGCGGTGGATAAATATTAGCGATGATAACGCTCAAAACATTGATAAGATAACAATACACATAGTAATAGCACAAGATATACATACTCGTATAGTATGGGTGAAGGAAAATAGCACTATTGGTCCTATAATTTACATTGAGGCAAACGCATATTAATAAACATACTTATATAGTATAACTTTCAGCGAATACATTATTTATTCCACAGACGGATACCGGCGACGAAGATCTGTATGCATGGCTGCGGCGTCTCGAGAACGGGCTGGCACTGCGCCATACCCTCATACTTAATTACCTTCCATCTTAGACCATCATTACCAAAATGGGTATACATATAAAAAAATATGAATACATTACAGCGATTATGACGTAAGTCAAACAAGATTTAATCTGGTCTGGACTTTCCCCATGACACGACTTTAAAGCACAAAGCAAGCGCTTTAAAGCACAAAGCACGTAGCCATACGGCGTAGGAAATAAAAAAGAAAGTCCGAGTACCGTACATCGACCCACATCGGGACGCGAGGCGAGTAAAAACGAAATTGAAAAATGTTATAACACAAGGTAAAAAATACGTGATACTTATTTATTTGTTGATTGATTGGTTGATTGATTTATCTTCTAGTCTTTGTAATGATAATATTATTTTTACTTGATATACAAAAAATAAACAATATAGGTATAATACTGATTTCAATCAATTAAAAATAATATTTAATTGATATTAAATAATAATCCTTTCTGAACTAAATCACAAGAAATTCAATACTTAAATATTTAAATTAGTGTCATTTCAAGTTGAGCTTATAAGTTGAATATTTCTCAAACTATGACCATCGTATTCATGATTTTTCTTTAATAATGAGTCACAGTGGGTCAATTTTTCTAGATAAATGAAGTTAGACAGCTCCATTAATAGTTGCTATGAAAATTGTAGATCGCCTCAGACAATGGTAGTTTTGTTTGTATGTGGCAAGTGGCCGCAGGGTCACAACTCGTTACGTGCGCGACGCTCAACGAGGCCGCTGCGCCCGCGCACAGTCTACGTGCCTACACGCAGGGCTCACACCCGACTTGTACTCAATTATATTTACAAATAAAATAAAACGTGTTTTTATTCCACTGTTTAAATTTAATAGAGGCTTAGAAATAATAAAACTAATTAAAAATGAATACTTTTTTATAGACTGTTCAGATTGCAATGAAAATGTTCATAAAGAAAGAATTTCAATAATTATAGGTTATGTTTTATATGGGAGTTATAAAACGCTGACAACCCTAAATGCAAGCAGAGCAAGGGTTCATTGCCCCCACCGTGACGCAAGCTCGACAACTTTCTAACCACGCTAGCGACGTCAGCCGCGCACTGAGTAAGGCCGGTCGTTCTACCTTCACTTGAAGCTTTAAATACCACTCCCCAAGGGTAAGTCTTGGTAAGTATTTGTAAAAATTAGGTGTGACTAAAAATATTTCTAAACAGGCACGCGAACAAGTTTAGTTTGGCAGTAATATAAGCTTTTTAATACTCAGATGATAACCGTATAGAGTGTAAATAGTGTAAGGAGTTCTTGTATGATTGTTAATTATTTCATAACACTATTTGAAGTTATTAATGTCTTTTAGTCATTTTTTGTTCCATTACTATCAACAAAGAAATTATATGTAAAAATGTATTACACTATTTTACCTTTTCTTATGTTAGATATTTTATTTAATGTAAATTTTTATATTTAATAATATTTTTAATTTGCACATATCTACAAGACTACTAATTAATTAAAGTATTTATCGAGATATAAAGAAGTTAATAACTATTATATAAAAATTTTAAAAATTTAGTTTTTTTAGACTTAAAAAACATACCGAAAACAATTATTATTACACTGTACTGTAATTGTTTTAGTAACCAACATACCAAGGCACGCCTAAAACAACTCAAACTTCCTTATTGCATCCATGTTAAACTAACCACAGGTCTCGTTTAAATGGACGCAGAAGTAGGGTAGCTATCATTTAAAAACAGCTGTTAATCCTTAACACAGTAGAATAAGTTTTTGCAGACAAAAAAGCAATAAAAAATTGCAACTTTTTAAGCCTAATTCACCAATCATAGCGTAAGAGTAGTTTTTTTAAATTATAATTTAAAACATGCCCTAGCCTACGTTAGCGTGTGGTGAGCGGAGTGACAGGTACCGGGTCGTCGGCCGGCCTTAGCCCACTTGAGTGACGTGAAGGGGCCCAGGGCTCCCCACTAAAAGCCGCTCGCACCACTTGCTCTGCAATAAGGTCACGCTCGTTGCCCACATATGTATTAAATACCGCCGTTTTTGTCGTTCTCGAATGTATGTCGCATGCGAATTATTTTTTTCTTATATAATATTTATTATTAAGCCGATTTTTATTTGTTAAATATTACATATATTACAATTACAATTACTCATTGTTTGAATAACTCGTAGTAAATAAAAAAAAAATTAACCCCTATTCGGGCGCCACTTATGCAAATTTCGTTAGAAAATCTTCATTTTGAGCATATGATTTTTCATAGATAAATAGCCAAAAGCGGCTTTTAGCTAAATGACTAACTTCTGAATCAAAGCTTTCAAATGGTATGAGACATGTTACGTCAACTTAGAGACATGTCAATGAGAACATAAACACACGAAATCTTAGCTAATAAGTTTAGCATCGTTTAACTTTCATAACGTTTAATATTTCATAGTATATTTCGTAACCGGTCGAGACAGGGTCTTTTGGCTTGGCTTGTTGTATCACACTTTTTTATTTGGAGATCAGGTGGTTAATAATTAGATGGTCCAGATGGTAAGAGATTCCGTATAGAATAACCTAAAGTTAAGATTTGGATTTCCACCCATGATGAGGAAGGACGAAGGATATTGGATAATCAGAAATGGAAGAAAGGGAATAATTTTGTCAAACGACTAAAGACTGGAGAGAGATTAAGAGTAGTTACTGCACAAAACCAATCATAGCTGCTTATATTCGACATTCTGAGAAATCCCGGTCGAGCCAACCCATATGCAAGCTGCAGTAAAGTATCAATATCTAAACGAATCTAAATAAAACTAAAAAAATATCTATAAGAATTACAGGTAAAATATAAAAAACTATAGTAACTTTTATATTAATTAATTGGTTGAATGTGAGATGACTTAATTGGTAGTAAAAAGCTAATTGTTTAAATAATCGAATTATACTCATCGATACAATGATAGACCAGAACGAATTCATTAAATTAATTATTTCATTCTTTCTTAGGGCATTAAGTGGTGGAATAGTGAAGCTCGAGAAGGTCTTTTAACCTTAAAACTTTTCTCTTGTTTAACCGTCGCGAACTATCTAGAACACTAGGATCCGCCCATCGTGCGTGGCGGGAATTGAGCTGAGCGCACGAAAATCCATTAGAAAAGAATAAATATTTAATAACAATAATAAACAATTAATTGAAAAAGTTTTTCGCCACAAAAGTAAGACTACGAGCGACACAATCGCGAGTCTCTTGGTTATTTCTTTATAACTTTTGATTTAATCAAGCTATATTCATTCTGTTTTCTTTCTGTAGATGCTTATTTATTAGTTCTATATTCGTGCCAAATTTGACTAAAATCGCTCCAGTAGTTTTCATGTGATGAAGCGACTCAGCTCATTTTGAGGAAGACGATCGGCGAGAACAGTTAAGCTTAAGTCTATGGGAATTCAGTTTTTCGACCATAACATAACATTGATCAAATCAAGATTTTATTAATAACTTTCTTCTATAGAAGCCCGTCAACAAGAGCTACAGCAATGCCAATTTTGATGAAGATCGACTGAGTTGTTTTTATGTTATGTGGCGACATAAAATTGATTCCTAAATGGTTGAACTTCGCTTACGATCAGCTCAATTACAGAAATAAATCTACCTACAAGTAAATCCATTATTTATTATATGGAACAAGTTACTATCTTTAAATAATAATAATATAATTAATTATATATTCCGAACATGACTTGCGAGATGCTGATAAACTAATAATTGATCTCACAACAATATCCTCTTAAAGTGTATTATTATAATACATAATTTATTTATATATATAATAATTATTGTAATATTGAGACTAGGTATTATTTTACTTTAAATGTGTATCGTATTGAGAATGTTAAAGGAATGTAACATTAAGATTAATTCACTTATAAATATACTGTTATTGTAGATGTGATTTATTTTGTTAGTTACATCGTATCTGAGATAACAATCAAATATTTGTACCTCATGATGCTTATTATTTCGCAAAGTTTATAATAATCCTAGATCAGGAATGTACGAAATATATATATATATATATATATATATATATATGTATATGTTACTTCAGGTACATGGATAATAGATATAGCAAACAAAATTTCTATTTATATCTATCTTATTCTTAATTTATTATCTTTAAAGGTATCTGAGTAACCTAATTCTTAGTTATTCTATTCTCCTTTTACACCTTTACTTGTTCTTATTTTCATCCCACATCCCATCCCACCCACATACTATATAAGAAGAATAAATAATAAATAAGTCAAAAGAGTATCCATTAATGTCAAAAGATTTTCTTATCGGTTATTCTCAACGGACCCACCCTTTGGAACTTTCAAGTAGAATCAATTTTCAAATAAAATTTATTTAAAATAAAAAATCCATTGAATTTTGCAAAGAATGACAGTGATTAACTTAGCTTAACGTCAGTACATTTACTTGAAACTATTTTCTCATGTCTTGATTAACCACATCTTGTTCATAATAATGTTAAAAACAAAGTTCTAATTCAATATAAAATATAAATAGACTAATATAAAAGACCTGTCGTGAGTCACACATCGACCTTGGCAAAGACAAAGAGTACTTCGTTGAATATTTACGGATCCCACACGTTGTGCCAAGTTAGGACATGATGACGATAACATAATAGAGGATGATTGGAATTATATATTAACAATCTTATATTAAAGGTAAGGGACAAACAAACAGATGATCTATCTGATGAGGTGATCATCGTCACCAAAAACTGTGCACAATGCGATCAATAACGTCATATTCATTCTATCAAAACTAAACCTTACAAAAACTACATTTAACTTAGAATCGATGGTAATTAGTAAAACCAATAGTATTGGCGATGGCGATAAAAGTATACCTAAATAGCTGTCCAGTCGTGTTGGGCATTCAAATTAGCGAACAAACACAATGACAACAATTGCGAATTAATATCAACTCCGTATTCACGGCAGGGCTCACGTATCACCGATACCTTTGATACAAAGGATGTTCGCAGTGAGAAAATAATAAAGATATCGTGGCCTTGGTCCTACACTGGCACCTTGTTTCCTTCAAACCTTCAAGGTTATTCAACTATCGAGACAATATGATTGCTTTTAAAAAATAATTTAAACTAAAAAGCGTTATCTGGTAACAATTTATTTAACAACAGAAAATATGGCATCCAAAAATCTAAATTGATGATATTAAAATATATACAATAACTAAATTTAGATGATATTAAAAAATAACAAAAATGTCGTTCCTCAAGCTTCAATCACATCTCAACTGGCCATTAACAAAAAATAAACACTAAGACCGCTATAAGCAATCTTAAACAGCGGCTCCCGTGGACGGGTTTGATATTTGTCTTGTCACATTTTACAGCGTGGACTCAAACACATCAAGTGTATTTACTGTTGAAGAGTGGTCAGAGTTAAAGTAAACACTTCGGATATGAAGGAACCTCACTTATTACCGGACTCCAAAAAATATGATGAATGAAATTCAAATTATCACTCAGTTGGGATTTCTATAATTTTTAATGCCATCTTTCTAACATTGTCAAACTAAACAGACTTAGAAATATGCTTAATATATATGTATGTGTTCTTTTGTAATGCGTCATTAAATAAGTCTTAATTTTATATGTATATTGTTGCAAGAAAAATTGTTGGTTTTGAAATTGATTTGCTTTGTCGGTTGTTTTGAAATTGACTTGCGGAACATTTAAGTATATAAAAGTTTAGGGACTACCAAACTCCTTTCATCTTTATAATTGTTGCGTTTTTTTTTCAAAAACAGGCTATTCTTGTTAATAACAAAATTGTACTTTGTACATTTTTGATTCCGTGTTTCTAGACATTAATTGAAAATGGTGGTGGTGGATCATAGTCATAGCAAACTGCGGTTTAGGTATCGAAAGACAGAAGAATGCCATAATTATGTTTGTTTTGAACAAATTTTGGGTAAGTATTTATTCCAATTTATGGACTATACTAAAGTACTGAAATAAAATTCATACTTTAGTTGAATGGTTATCAAGACAAAGACCGTCACGCTACGATGGAACGTCGATATTTTTTCCACTACCAATATTAGCGAATGTCAATGCCAAGGTCGACCGATAAGCACTTCGTCACGGAGCACGTTTAATTGCATTCCAACGTTATCGCTTGCATCACTGCAAATGCAATTTCAACGTGATACCCAGAATGTAATCAGCTCGATTCAAATTCGTTTCTCATCCGTGCAGTGTGTGAACATTGATAAATCATTATAACATCATCCATCACGATTACGTAATAAGACTGCGTTCCCGTCCATTTCAGTAATATCCGTGCACCCTGGTCGTGCTGTCCATCGGTAATACTGCGTAATATATTTATAACATGAATTTAAATGTTTGATAAAAACAAAGAGGGTTGCTGGTTATGATAACAACCAGGATTTGATAATCAGAAAACAAATTACTAGTTCTCTTTCAAGCATCATCTTCTTTGATCTCACTTTAAATAAGGAAAGACTTGTAATTTTATGCTATCTAAACGATGTAAGTCGAGAAATGTCTAAAAGGTTACAAAATCCAACATGTATGTCGTAATCCTGAATTCATATACTCAGTCTAAGTCAGAGAGGATATTGCACTGGAAGCAAAAACGATAGCAGACGAGATTGGATTCGTGACTTGGGTGTGAAAAGCCAATTATAATCAAATCGGAAGCGGTTTGGATGCATGCGGTCAGAACTTGGACGCTTATTTATTTATTTATATACCACTTCGAACCAATACCAGTGATCGCTTGTATATCAAATTGGTTGAGACAGGAGCGCCTATTTTGATACCATACTTATCAAAATAAGCCCATCTGTAAAGACACTCTAACTTAAAATAAGGTTATGAGGCTTCCAAACAGGCTGCTGTGAGAAAAACCACACAAGAAACTCAATATTTTTGTTTCCATGAGCATAACTCTTCTTACGTATCTTTTAACAAATTCATATCTGAATTATATAAAAACAAAAAAAAATGGAAATTTAGTTCAAAATTATACTTAAATATTGTTTTTCCAGTAATTCTTAATAACATTTATTCATCATATATAAATGGATAAAAAATATATTTTATGAGAACGGAGACAAATTGACTTACATACATACACATATAAGGAAAAAACACGACTATAATTTTACATTTAATTATAAATCGTGAGTAATTTATACACATAATAATTGTTTGTTTGTTTGTTTGTATGCTCTTTATTGTACATAAATAATATGAAAGTACATAGCTTAATAATAATTCATTAATAGGTTGAGGAAACTAAACAAAATGCAACATTATATATAAACTGTTCTACGAAATATCGGGGCTGTGTAAAAACATTTAAAATTCTTGGCAACACTGCCAGATATGGACAAGTTATACCGATAGGGTTATTGCCTTAAAATGACCTTAAAGTAAGACAATTCTAGAATATCATTCGTTGTTATAACATGATCTCTTATAGTAATGTATATTACCAATATGAAATATATGTTTGTATGTAGAAGGCTATATACAAACTGTATATCAGATTTGAATGGAGATCTATATATATGTATATATGTAATGCTGATTAAAGCTAATTGTATTAACATAGAGTTGGAGGAATTAAAGAATATTGAGTGAATGCATTTCTTACGTACGTTTTGTTCTATAGTCTACACGGACGGAGTGGCGTGAAAATATTAGTTAAAACATAATATATTTGTATATATATATATATTATAAATATTAATTAAATCTATAATCTATATATATCTATAAAAGAAAGTGGTGTTAGTTACACTATTTATAACTCAAGAACGGATGAACCAATTTGGCTGAAAATTGGTGGAGAGGTTGCTTAGAACCAGGAGACGGACATAGGATACTTTTTATCCCGTTCAACCACGTTTACGTCAAGTCACTATAAAACGTGGTAGAACAAAAACGCATCTGACAGTGGAATACCAAAAGGTAAACGTAATTTTGTCTTTGGTTAAGTATGGTAAAAAATTTGACTGGAAAGGCGGAACAGAGTTCGCCGGGTCAGCTAGTATATATGTATATATATTTAATTAATAGTTATTATAACATCAAAATCGATTAACATTCATCAAGCAAATATAATAATATAGCGCGGCGTCTCCTTATCTATAATCGAGTACGTAGTCGCAATACCGACTTGCTATTAGTATGCGCAGGCGCACTGACCACCGATTACCATTGCTTACCGGGGAGAATAAAAGATTATATTTTACATGGATAACATTTTCAAGAATCCTTATAAATAAACTTATAAAAATAACTTATAAAAATAAATTACAAAGTAAAATTGTTTTTTTTAAGACAAAAGGTGAGAAATCCCTAAAATTTCGCAAAAGAACGTAAAACAATTCTAAACTTGTACAAACTGGGGGCACGTGAGGCGGTTTCAACGCGGGTCACGTTGCGGGGAGAGCGGCGGTACTCATTACTAACCCAACGTGACCCCTGAGTGCGACCTCGTGGGATAGAACTTTGAAAGCTGGAGTCGACTTGAATTTTTAAAGGTTCCGTATACTTCTTCTTTATTAAAAAATATACTATAGAAGTGTTAACTGATAATAAGTTGAAAAAGCTCTTTAAAGAATTTCTTGCTGGGCTTTCTCGAATCTTACGTTTTATAAGCGTAAGGCTATTTGAAATAAAAACTGATATTGGAACAACTATTTCTTTTATTGTATAATATATATTCCTAAATATGCCAAGTTTCCTATTAGCCACCAAAACCCAGAATTCTCGAGATAAGCCCGTGGGTCCGTGACGCCGCATACCGTTAACAGTATTTGTTGTTAAGCCGGCGAGAAAATTCCACCAGCGTCCTAGCGCCTTCCCTGAATACATTTACGAGGGAATATTTGAAACCTTTTATTGTTTTTTATTCCAATCTTATAATTTAATCTATACATATAAATAAAATTGAAGTGTCCGTTTGTAATTTCGAATTAACAGCTTTTCAATAAATGTTTATTTGTATATACGTTACTTACATAAAACAAAAACAATTTATATATTTTTTTCTTTCTGTCTATTTGGTCTTAATAATTTCTGAAACGGTTCCAACGCTTTTAACATATCTTTGATAGGATAGTTGATATTATAACGGGAAACATAGGTCAGTTTTATTAAAAAAAACATATTCCACGGGAGCAAAGCCTGGGCATAACTAGTAGTTAACAAAAAACATTAATCAATGAAAATAATTATATTAAACAATATTTATTTGTTATAGAATATGAGTAGAGGTGGTCACTTCATCAAATTAGACTCCTACACCACTAAGGGAATTACCAAAACCTTAAGTTTAAGGGGGGAATTCGACTCTCCCCTTAAGGTTAAGGGGGAGCCAAACTCGAACGAATGAACACAGGACATTCATATATAACATTATATATATATGAAGTACTACAAATTATTTTCATGATATTAAGTTAACATTTGAAAATACTTTTGGACAATAAAAATATTGAAAAAACTATGACATTTGCAACAATAACATTAAAAGAGTCTCATCTGAGACAAATATGAGATGTCTAAATAATTGAGCGTAAGCGAAGCTCTTAACCGTTTGGGAGACCTTTTTTGTGTTTAGTTGTCTCCAGAATGCGACGAGATAATTAGCTAAAAATTTTCTTATGTATGTTTGAGCCGAACGCGGATGTTATAGCGAAAACAGATTGAAAAAATGTTTAGCCATTCAAAAGTTATCAAGAAAAAAAGGAAGGAGATGGGCTCAGCTCAACATCCACCGCGCACGTTTGGCGGATCCTAGTTAGTTACAGATTGCACTTATCTATTTATATAAAATCATTTACAGTATATAAAAGATAAATGTAGATGAAGTACTTACATTGAAAATAAATATTAAATTTAAAATGCTATAACTGTTAAGGGGGAGTGAAGTTTTTTTTTCTTGTAAACAGTGAGCATACTTTCTATAGTGAATAAAACTGTATTATATTATAGTTAATACGATATTTATTTATTGAAAATACTTTAATTAATTGTATTAGTATTAAAAATTAGTTTTACTATGTAACATATATAACTAAAGTATTAACTTCTAGATATTTCTAGGTAAAAAAAAATGATCAATCTAATCTAATCTAATCTTAATATTAAATCGATGCCAAACAATAAATCAATAACCCATACGTACTAAAACACTTTGGCCGTGTATCAAATGCATCACTGAGTCATTCTGCCAAATATATTTTCATATCCAATATTTTTACTCCTTCCAATACATAGATGTAGACAAGGATGGAGAATATAATTTATATCTCCAAGGGCCTGGATGTGACGTTAATTTCATTCAGAATTCTGCGCCAGCGCATCGTCAGCGTTGCCCTTATATGGTAGGGGGGTAGAATAACGTATAAATAGATACCAATAAGTTACTAACAACTTCTGATTTCAATATATCCTTCATGCAATTACCAGATCATTAAATGGCTTCTATGTTAAGCAAAAATTTTGACTTATTTGAGAAGTTTTAAAACAAATATAACTGGAACTAACATACGTACATACATTTTATATACGAAAAGATGTTTATTAACATGTTTTTATTAACCATAGGAATCAACGGATATCGGACAAGAATAGCTTGGAGGCAGGCCAAGCGCACGCTCGCGGAAGCGGACGTGACGTCACGGGATAGGGAAAATAACTAACAAAGGTGTTAATAAACATTTAAATATAACGATATATTTGTAAATAACAAAATTAATTAAAACTAATGATGTATGTGTGAATAATTGTTTCTGTAATTTTCCTTCATTTATTTTTATGACGTAAACATATTTTAAACTCAAAATTTATTAAATAATAACAATTTAACATTACATTTTTAGCTATATAGTTGAGTTAATATTTTTTGTGTGTTTCTTTGTTCGGACATAACTCAAAAACATGTACAGCTTATCACTAAAGGCATATGAAAGTGTATATTTACCTATAAAAAAAACATTTCGTCCGTCTGTCTGTTTGTTACGGCTAATCTCTGAAACGGCTAATTTTAACAAGACTGGTTGATAGCCGATGTTATAAGAAGTAACTTAGGCTAGTTTTATTAAAAAAAAACATTTCGCACGAACGAAGACGGGGCCACAGCTAGTCATATAACTTTGACCGAAACGAACGAAACGAATTGACCGATTGAGGTGAAATCACATAACATATTAAGTCATTTTGATAAGACGAGTCAGAACTGGGTCATATATAGTCATCAAATAACTTATATTTCAATACATATAATATAATAAATCAATAGTTCTGTTGGTTCTTTTGTGATATACGTCTTATAATGCGCTGATACGAATGCCTGTCTATCTGTCAGTCTTATTCTATGTATTTCCGTAACTAAAAAAAACGAAGAAATTAAAACAAAAATGTAATAGCGCAAACGTTAGGCTATAGTATTTAAAAAAATATATTAAATCGGGTATTCTATATTTCTAGTGCCCGCAGGATGATCAGCTGCATTGTGGTGAAAAAATAAATAAATACGCAGATGAAGTAAAATTGAAACTTAGCATCGAGCTAAACGAGCGAAACTGATCGAGTTATTAATACTATGTTTTGGACAAAGTCGCGAGCAAACGCTAGTATAAGCATTCTAAGACGTATGCTAACATGTCAAAATATCCAAGAACCCATGTACCTGAATACATGGGTAGAACCGGTTCAGAAACGAGAAGCAATAGCAGGACGTGTGGGAGGCTGTAACGGTAGTGGAGTGGTGAGAAATTTGATACGGACATCTCAAATACTACTGTAAAATGTTGTTAATACAATATTATACTCCTCACAAACAGTAACGCCTCTAATGGTAAAAAAAATTAAAGTCAATTTCGGAAATACCGTTTTCTTTATAACGAAATCGTAACTGTAGTTTGAATAAATCGGAATTAAAGACAGACAAACAATGTACAATATATATATATATATATATATATATATATAATAATTATAAACCTACCTACTATAACGACAGTTGAATATAGTGTTTACATAGTTTTTAATATTTCCTTTCTATGAATAAATTTCATACATTGAATAAGTTAGCTTAAATACCGAATTATACTTACTATACCCAATCATACAACAAACAAACAAAAAAATCATAAAGAATTTTGTTTATTACTCTTATAAAAAAAACAAAAAAAAATACGGAGTGATGCCTCCTGTGAGGATTGAACTCACGACCCCTGGTTTACGAGACCAGTGCTCTACCACTGAGCTAAAGAGGCGATAATACGAAGCGCCAAATAGTACGCCATATAACGTAACCTATATATATCATTTAGGGTTATCAAAAATAAATAATTAGATAAGTATTAACATAAAAACTCAGATACGAAGACATTATAGATTAAGAGATAACATGTTTTGTAATTCGTGTTTTTTAAGTTTTGTTAAGTGTCAACATTTTAGGTTAAATTCAAGAAAATTAAATTTAAAATTAAAATTATCGAGAGAGTTACTAATAAAATCATAATATAATATCAATGTTACTAACCTCAAGTCGTCTGTGTTATCTGGAAATAAAAACAATTGCCTTGTTTATTATTATTCTTTAAAATTAAGAATTGTAACTTTTGATATTAGTAGTAAATACAAAAAAAAATATTTAAAATATCAGCAAAAACATTGCCGAAACCCGGGATCGAACCAGGGACCTTTAGATCTTCAGTCTAACGCTCTCCCAACTGAGCTATTTCGGCTGATAAACTAGCTTATAAAATACACCTACAGATCACATCGATATTCTAATATTTCTATTAAACATAAAAAAAAAGTGACATAATGTCATTTTTCATCTTATAGGCACAAGATAAAATGTGTACATTGGAAAAAAACACTTTTTTGTCTTTTATTTCAAATTATTATACGTTTTTGCAATCCTTGTAAGACAAAACTGTGCCATCTGTATTTTTAGTAAGGAACTTAAATATAAATGGGTTGTCTGAAGAAGTATTTACTAATGTTCATAGATGGCGTTGTCTTAAATATTATAAATGATAATATATTTAGCATTTCATATTATTTATTTGTTATATCTGAACCAAAGGTGAAGACACTAGCTTTACACTCATTACTTAAATAGCTGTGTTATATTTATAAATTAAATTCAAATATTTTAATTGAAAGGTTTTGTTATTAAATAGATTACCTCTCAATACAAACTTCAAAAAATATATATATATATGTCTTTTCCGTCCTCACCGATTGCTTCAACTTGCACAGCTTTGTCGATGGCCACCTCTCCGACATCATCAAGCACAACGCCACATTTCTTGTACAGATGGCTCCTGATTTTCATCAACTTTTCCCTCTCTTGGAATTCTTTAATTTCATCCTAGGCGTAGTAAAATATAAATTAAAAAGATATTATTTATTATCTGGTAGATGTCAGATCATCTCATTAATATCAATAATTTAAGATACTGAAACATATATATTAACTACATTTGATGCAAGCGCTGCCATATAAAACTTTATTAAAATTTATTGTATTATATAGATTAAGTTAAGGTTTTTACCTTTAATTCCTTTAACCTTGTGTGAGACCTACTAGAGAAACACTGCCGTAAATGCGAAGCTGACCACGAGACAGGATCAGGGTGCACTAAAGATGGTGCAGAAGCTCGAACGCATCGGCTCCGAGAATTATTTCCTACTTCAACATGTTTAGCCTTTGAATGAGGTGATGCTGCCGGATTCAACGACTTCAATGTTTTCTTTGGTTTAATTCTACTAGGAGACTTTTTTATTTTCTCTAAAGGTACTTCGGGGATATAGTCATTTAAAACCGTTGGTAATTCACGATATACACTTGAACTAACATTAGAAGAACTTGGTTTCGCGCCAACATGCACAGTCGACGAAGTTTCATGTCGCGTTACGTTAGAAATAGTTTTTAAATTAATACGAGATCTACTGTTTACACGCGGCATCACTCTGCCGTATGTGTTGTCTTTTTTATTATGTGTTGCCATTTTGTTCAATAAAAATCTAATAAAATTTGTGAGTGTCTAAAAAACTGTACAAATAACAATAAACAAGACTGCTTGAACTGTAGCCGCGTGTTGTGACATTTTGAGTACATAATTGTTGTTTGTTGTGATTTTGTGACATAAGTATTGACGTTACACAGAGTAATATAATCTTATTACAGATAATAATAAAAATAGATATAACCAAAGTAACAATGTCTAATATTTCCAATTATAAAATATATATAATTTCCCTACAAAACGTACCTTTAACTTTTTATGCAATCATGGTTACCAGGGTACATCTATGTAATCAACTCAATTTAACACGGTGAAAGTGAAGAATATTAAATGCTAACTCTGCGTTTCATGTTAAATATAGACACCAGAAAACTAGGTAACAACTATTGGCACTACAGGCATTCTTGGGTCACTACCGACCTGAAATTACTTTCCCTTAGTATTAATTAATTTAAAGTTTTAATTGTAACTCATAAATATATATTTTTTAATAAATTAATTTTGATTACAACCTTCGCTGCCATAAAAATTTTATTAACTCAATAATTTTCAGCACTTTATGGTGTCTTTTTAAGTAAAATGAATATTATTTATTGAAGAAAAGAAAATGTTAAATACATTTTTATTTACAATTACAAAAAAAATACAAAAAAGTGTGATTAATAATAATACAAAATAGTAATATAATTAAATATGAAAATAAACTAAATCAGTAAATTATAAACAGCGCCATCTCTCGAAAGTAATGAAAATTTTTCCTGTCCACAGACATCCATCCATTCGAGAAAAGTGAAAGCAATACAGAACGAACAAAGTTCGTGAAAATCTACAAGCATTACGATTGTAAAACTCATTTCTATGCTAAATTGATAGCAAAAGAGTATTATTATAAGAGGCACAAACATCAAAAAGAATATATTATTTATTTTTGAAGTTCAGTATTAATTATAAATATTAACTGAAAATACTAAATGATGTTATTGAGATTTTCTATTATGTAAAAACTTAAACATAATTGCAGGTTTCTTCTTGCACTATACAGAATAACAATATATAAGGAAATTGGGATTGCAATATAATAAAACAATTTAGAGTATATGTTTGTCTATAATTTGATCAATAAAAGTCATATAAAATTTATCTTTAATCTAGTTTCCTATGAGTTCTTTGTGCTTATTATTATAAATAGTCTTGGCTTCAACCGAGTATCCATCACATAATGCCGTTATTTGTTTATTGACATTGAAAATTAAGTCTTCAGATACATCTGTCTGTTTTTTGGTCTTCTTTAGATATTCATTCTGAATATCCTTTATAGAATCTCTACACTTAACATACAGTATCTTGGCATTTCTAGCTAAAGCTTCTCTATGTTCCTTGGTGACTTTTGGAACTGGAACATAAAGTGTTGTACCGTCTTGTTGGGGATTGAGATTAAGTCCTGAATTCTGAATAGCTTTTAAAACATCAGGTATTACTTGTGGAAATGATGAAAAGTTAAGAACCATGGTTTTAGGATTTTTTCTAACTATTTGAGCAAGTTCCTGAAGTTCATATTCCTTACCATCATACTTAACTGGCAGGGTATCTATAGCGCCGGTGGTAGAACGCAGAGATAAGTTTTTGACAAATTCTTCCTTCATTTTTTCAATAGAATGTTGACATCTATCTTTAAGTTTATTTACAGGCACCAGTTCTGACATCATCAAAGGATTGATTTCAACTTTACCTCCCTTCGCCTTTTTATCTTTTCCTCTATCTTTACTTTTTGCATAGTTGCGGACTACAGTCAAGTTTGTTTTAATATAAACTACTTTCTCGAAGTCGTGTTTGAGGTTAGGTAACAAATAACTTGAATTTATTACCGATGGGATTAAAACCCTTCCCAACAATCTCGTAACCATTTTAATTTCTTGACTGAAATCTTAAAAAAATTGTTTCATTTACTTTATAAACAAACTAACACAAATCACATAATATAAGCGAGTGACTTCTCAGTAGATAAATGTCAACTGTCAAAACAAATTGACTTATATATAAATAGATAAATTATATGTTACTCCGTTGAATGCTTTAAAAAATCTATAGATGAATAATGTGAATGAGACATCAAATAGTAAAAGTTTGAATAATACCGTGTATTTCTATTTATTTAGTGCGGCTGCTAGCAGGACATTATAGGAAGCTTTGCAGTTGGACTATCTTGTAAATTGATTATTCTATCACCTACAAATTCAAGAAAAAAAAGTTATAATGTTATCAGATGCATTATGTACCATGTACGAAGTTTTTCTTCGGAATGGATAATGCAGTTCTGCCTTTACATCTATATGTTACGATATTATTATGAAGTAGCCAAAAAGATCAAAAGACTTAGTTTAAATCGAGGGCATTTTATTAATTTTTATCTCCATCTTTGCAATCAACACAATATTTTTTTCTAAATCGAATATATTTTATTTAATAGGTAATATTGCTATGCATTTATATCACGATTTTCTAATAGCAATTTTCAAATGTCATCTTTGATTTTTGATAGATCAAACTGACATGTTATTTGAAGTTATTTCAACAAAATACACTCAAAAATGTCTGTATTATTGCAGACAGGTAGATATTTGTGTAGAAAATCTTACAACTATAATCTCTGTAAATGTGTACTTTTAAGAAGAAAGTCTGGTAATTAAATGGAAGCTTATTTATAAAACTGTATTTGTTATTATTTATGATAGGTTATGTTTAATTTTTAGATGTTCCTAGGAAGTTTATTACTTTTGATGAAATTATGGCCCAAAGAAGAGCAGAGGCGCGACGGAGTCTCGTAGTACAAGTAAACTCTGAATCATCTTTCAACGAGCTATATGGGTATTGTTCCAAATACGGTTCAATCAAAGAAATTTATCATTATAGAAATTCAGAGGGAGGGGTATGCATTATTGATAGTATAGTTTATGTTTACAAATGCGTGTTCAAGATTTTAGTGTGAATTAATGCTGAATCACACCATTTTTTTTTCAGCATTTCATGCTTGTAGAATTTAGTTCAGAGGATAATCTTACAAGTGTCTTGCAATTCTGTGGTTCACACCAAAAAGACCCTGAAGTCATGGCAGTTCAGTCCCCATTTGTCTGGTTTAGAGCTGCATCAGGACAAAAACAGAGTTTTACAGCAGGTGGGACGGAATTAAAAATCAAAGATGGCAATAACAAAGTGGATGAAGATGTACTATTTGAAGAATTAATGAATTGCGAGAGTGTTACCGACCAAATACAGATGTTGTTTGATAGAACTGTTTTGAATGATGTGGGTGTTAGGCTGAGGTTCATGGTGGCTAGACAGGTAACATACATATTTGTATCTCCATTCCAAGTATATTTCCAAAGAGTTTAGGACATATAGACTGTATATATTATTGTGAAAAAAATATTATATCTATTTTATAAATGTATAGTTGAGAATCTGTAGCTTGTTTATAAAAAAAAAATTGTGTGTGTGCAAATTCATACATGATAGTAGTGAAACTTCTGAAAAAATTGAGACAGATATAGATTATGTACTTTAATGTAAAATATTTGTATTTTTATATAAATCTGCTAATATTATTTTAAAACTTACCTCAATTAACAATTTTATAAAAGTATCAAAGCTAGTTGCTGCACTATAATTTAAAGATTGAGCAATAATGGCACCACAACACCGCTGGGCAATATATCCTCTTCATTCCCTCCTATACTTTTATGTGTTTGTTTCTTAATTGTGTTGCATTTTTCCGTTTCTAAAGAAGTTTCTCTTAAAAAAAATAATCATCCTTTACATATCTATCGCTTCAAGTTAACTGAGATGCTGATGAAGCAATTTAATTTCTTATGTTTCATGAGATTGAGAATTATGTCTTCTATTGCAGGGCTTCTTAAACTTTTTTATATAGCGACCCCCTTCAAGCTTAGGAAATTTTAAACGACTCCCTCCTCCATATAATGATCATAGTATCAGATCTTTGCGACGCCCCCTTCAGTAGTCTAAGAAGTTTAAGAAGCCCTGTTCTATTGTATCATTATCACATTGTAGTAATAAATAAAAATATGTAAACATAATTTTACTATTGTTAAAGACAGTATGCTTGGTCCTCCATCTTTTAGATCACTTTTATTATTCATTATAAATTATTACATACACACGCATACACACACACACATACACATACACATTACATACTTGTTGCTTTTTTAAAATTTAATATTAAATTTTTGATGTTACAGCTCGAGGTAATATTCAACAATTTGTACACAAACATTCAAGTTCATCCTTTTGGATCTTCGGTGAATGGTTTTGGGAAGATGGGCTGTGACCTTGACCTGGTGCTCACTAATAATTTAACCGATGAAATGGTAAATAAATTGGTTATTCTGTTTATAACATGATTAAATAATTCATATAAATGTTATGTTAATAAATATGAATGTAAATTAATATCTATTGAGTATTGTTGGAAATCATTTGTATGAGTTTGAGGCTTACTTTTATTTATTTATGTGTTTTCCACTTTGTAGCTTTGTTTTATTTTATTTTTTTACCCATGATAACTTGTGTATTAAATTTTAATGGCAAGATGACCTATTTTGATACCATAATTATCGAAATAAACTGTAAAGACACTCAGGTGTTAATAAGAAAAAAGAAATCTATGGCTAGCAACACTCTTCTCGACTATGTGGCTAGCAGCACCCTTCTCCACTAAGTTGCTAGCAACACCCTTCTCCCCTAGTGACTAGCAGCACCCTTTTTCACTAAGTGGATGAAAGCACCTTTTTCCAGTAATTGGCTAGCAGCTTCCTTCATTAACCCAAAATTCCCTCGGCAGTCGCGTGGGAGCGGTCGCTTGGTGTACCACGAGAAACGTTCTGAGGGCGGCCGCAGTCCGTGGCAGAGGCACCTGGAGCTGGCGGGCGCGCTGTTGGAGCTGCGGGTGCCGGGCGCCGCGCGCGTCCAGAGGATACTCCACGCCAGGGTGCCCATCGTCAAGTATTCCCACCAGCTGACGGACGTGGATTGCGACCTGTGCTTCAACAACACGTGAGTTACCAAGTGTTGCCACCTTAGACCTTTTGGGGCTTAGCACTTTTTACTGTAGGTGATTTCGTTTTTTAATTTATCCTGGGAAGAAAAAAAATTCCGCTACACATCGTTAAACTTGCCGAAGTTGCATGTGCAACCAGTTAAATAATAATTTCGATTTAGCCCTTTTTTGATTTGTTAATGGCCCCCATTACTAAAACTAAAGGCAACCCTGGTTATCAATGCAGACAAGGTTTCGTTGATGTAATAGCGTAACGAATTACAGAAGATTGTATGAATACTTACATTATTGGTAAACATAATAGGTGTATAATTTCCGCTACAATTGTAACGGTTTTTAAATAAATTAGTGAATATGTTTTATCCTATGGCTTCTCTTGGTGCTGCATTGTCGCCCAATTTAAGTCATGTCATTTAGGAAAGATAAAAACCTTAGTTGAAAGATAATTTTTGTTTCACTCTACTATGAATGAATGAATGAATCAAAAGGTAACACTTTTATATATAAAACATGGGCGAGCTCACTTTTATAAACAATATGTCTGTAATTATTCGGGCGAAGCAGTTCTTACATCATCGGGCAATCGTTTGAATATTTTTGGTGAAATATGCGATTAGGAATGAAGGTTACCGCTGAAGTATCGATAATTTTATTTGATACAGTATCGGTCGTAAAGTATTGATACTTCTCGGTATCGGTCTTAAAGTATCGGTACTTGCTCGTATCGATCTTTGAACTTTGTAAAATTTAGAAAGATAAAAGGAAAAAACGTCAAATAGCACAACAAAAACTGAGTTTTTTTTCATAAATTCATAACAAGAATATAGAAGTTAAATCTTAACAAGAATAAAAATATACTGCGACCACAGTTAGATCAGGCGTTAGAATTATCAAAGGCATGAAAGAATAAAAACAATGACGACGAAATTGGCGTCTGACAGTGACAAAGTAGCAATGAGGTTTTTACTAAGGTAAAGACAAACAAGCTTACTCAAAACTAGGCCTGGAATGCGTTAAAAATGCAAAAGTACGCGTATTTTCGATACGATACCTACTCGATACTTAATTTCAAAATATCGATACAAAGTACTTGATATTGGACGGAATTTATCGAGTAAGTATTGTATTAAGTATCGTTTGATCCGTGAGGTCGGGCGTGCACATGTCTGCGGTGCTGCAGTCGCTGGGCACGCTGAGTCCCTGCGCGCGGGCGCTGTGCGTGTTGGTGCGCCGCTGGGCCGCCGCCGCGGGACTCACGCAGCCGCAGCCCGGCCGGTGGCTCACCAACTTCCCTCTCACGCTCATGGTGCTGTTCTTCCTCATGCGGGAGAAGATCCTGCCAAGCTTCGGCCGTCTGGTCGACTGCGCCAGTGAGACGATTTAACCTTATATTTTTATTACGTACCTTAAAATATTTTTTTATGTTTAAATGGAAGCCAAATCTCAATTGACTTGGTGTTAAAGTACGGACCGACTGATGTTTTTATTGTAGAGCGAAGCGAGCGGAGCACTCTACTGGAGACTTTTTCACATTCTTTGTCACGAATAGGCTCGAAAACTACTTGACGGAAAATTATGAAATTTTGTAATCACACGACATACATTAGGTTATGATGGTTTTAAACATTTTTTGAAAAATTTCATGCCGTTGAGGAATAATCGTCAAAAAGCTGAATCCGACATTGTCCACAACGATAAGTCATTATACTGGGCTCGCTTCGCTCGAAATTGAGGTTCTGTTGGCGCCCGTAGTATTTAGGGTTAGTTTTCTTAAATTTCACCATTCCACAGGTAAAGAGGACGTACGAATAACTGAAGACAACCTGAATTGTACGTTCCTCCGCGACCTGAGCCGCCTTCCGCCGGACGCGTATCGCCCGACCACAGATGACCTCCACACGTTACTCCTCAAGTTCTTCGAGTTCTACTCTCAGTTTGACTTCCAGGAGCACGCCATCTCCGTTATCGAGGGAAGACCGATCAGGAAGCCCAACTCTCTCCCCCTGTACGTGGTGAATCCCCTGGAGCCCGCACTCAATGTTAGCAGGAACGTAAGCTACGAGGAGTGCGAGAGACTCAAGTTGGAGGTGAGGAACGCGGCCTGGCACCTCGAGGCCGGCCTCGACAAGAACAAGGCCGAGGACTGGGGGATATTAGGACTGATAGAGACAAGGACCACGAGGGGTCTCAAGAAGTTGTTACGAGCGGGGAACTCCCACAGATTAGTGTCGGTGAAAGATCTGTTCAATGATGAAAATGTACCTTCCGGGACGGAGATAAAGTCCAGAATGGAGAAATATTCAAAGACTGATAAAGCGGTCGAATCGGGTGTGAGAGAGATGAAAGTTATGATGAAAGAGAAAAAAAATGAGAAAATAAAGTTTAAAAACACGCAAACCGCAAACGAAGTGTATCGGATAAGGAGGAACAAACTGTTTTGATTTTGTCCTCTGATAGAGCATCGGTAGGAAAAATAGGACTGCTATTATATATAAGTGTTTATTGAGTGTTTATTTACAATTATTTGTAAATATTTTCAATAATGTGTCCAAAGTATTGGTAATGAGAATGTAGAAAGAAACTCAATTCGTGGATTCTGTTTATTTGTAAATAAACATATTTCATTGTTTTATTTTATTTTATTTTATTATAAAATATATATTCTTTATTCTTAATATATTTTGTACATAATAATAAAAATCTTTTAATCAAAGATGTCTCAATCGTTTAACGAACACGTCAACTTTAGGATTACCGTCATTCAAGCACTTATTTTCTCTAACAATATTTTTATATGTATCAACGTTATCACTACATAAGGCGTCGAATGTTTGTCTGTATGTGGCATTGTCTATAACATCACATAGATATTGAAGGACGTCAGTTTGTTTGTATATTTTCTTAATGGAGTCCGCGCACGCGCGCGACCACACCGCTTCTTCCATATTAGTGTTGTACTTCTCATTGTGGTCGAAAACACGAGACTGGGAAGAGACAATCATATTAAAATCTATATATAATGTTATATATAATTATATATATATTAACACATACCTCATCTGTGACGTCATCCGTCAAACACACCTCGCAGTCGAAGCTGATAAGCGCTATCACAGTCAACATGGCGACTGAGTCCGGTTCGTGCACTCGTAGGTACTCCATGAGGAAATCCATCGCCCTGGAGGGGATCACGTGCTTGTTTGCGTGCGTGACGTCACAGGTGCCTATGACTGTGTGCGCGATGCGTGCGCGTGTGTGCGTGTCGTCGTCTTCTAATAGAGACACGCATGTGCTCCATAGAGTGGCCCGCGCCTCGACTGAAGAGATGATTGGATCCATTAAAACGGTACAGCAAAAAGGAAGTGATTATATACTAATACTCACATGCATCTGCTTCGCCCAATTCATCAAATCTAAAATTCAACAAACGCTCAAAATTATTTTCCAAAAAACCCACAACGATTGTTCTGGTTTCTTCGCTGTTATCCGACAGACTGCACGAAAATATTATTCTCAACGCCTCCAAAATTTTCGAATGTGATATGCAATATAATTTATCGTTCAGGAAACTCGTCAAACTTTTCAAGTATATGTGAGTGAAGTTCTCGTGTTCGTTCTCTATATAATCAAAGAATTTCACCATAATCTGTTCGTCCGAAATATCTGAACCACCTGATTTAGCGAGCACTATACGTTTTTGGGTACCGGGCTCCAGTGTGAGCACCTCCAAACATTTTATAGTACATTCCAAGTACTTGCTATTCTTCAGAACATCGCAGAGAGCATTTATATAATTGAAGTCTTTTCTTAAACTCTCCAAGACACTTCTATTACATTTTTCTTTTATGTGTTCCTGCAACATGTTCTCGGGCTCCAACTCGTTATATACTATAAGTAAATAATTAAGCACCGCCAGTATGACTTCGTATGTCTCATGAGAGAGACATTTTAATACAAATGGACAGATATCCATCGACATATATATATTTGATATAAAATATAAGTACACCGCGTTGGACAAACACACCTCTCTTCCCGGGTTTATTTTGCAAATATTCTTATCGAACAACAATTTTTTTAGACATTTGAGAATGTGATTCATAAAATTATTACTTATAAGTGAATTAAATCTGAAAAAAACATTATCAAAGATTAGGGTTTGAATATTTTTTGCAGTTAATACATCGAATACTCACTTCCACAGTATAATGTGAATTAATTTAATATATCCATCAGTTATCAAGTAACACGTCTCCATTGCGCTCTGTTTTAAAATCCACGAACTTTCTTCTATAAGAGTTACCAGTTTATTTGATTCTTTGCCCAAAGTCACTGAGACTGGTCTCTCATCTAGGAGCTTTATGATCTGAAAATAATAATTTGAAGTTTAAATATTATATTAAACAGTCAATACAATATGCGGCATTACCTGTAATAAGATTCCGTGACAAAAGTTCCTTTTAATGTTCCGATCGCACAGCAAAGTTAACATTTCCTCTAAATGCGATAGATATCTAAAATATAGTGATCTTTAATTAGATGCAATCCAAGAGCTAATGTATATCTATATATAATACAATAGAAGAGTTGATTTTCATCTATTCAATTCTTGTCTCCGTATACGATGTTATGCGTCTGCGAAAATGTTAAAGAGGTGAAACGGAGACATATCCCTTCATCTGGTCTCTTTCACGTTATCCTGTCTGTGGATAATACATTTTCAATGCATGTGTGCGCATGTGTTTGTGTGTGTGTGTGTGTGTATATTAGCTTGCGTGTGTTTGCGCACGTGCGTGTATGCAGTCGTGCGCGCGCGTATTACCGTATTTGTGTGCGTGCGTGCGTGTGCGTGTGAGTGTATGAGTGCGGGCGTACCGTGGGGCGGGCAGTAGCGGCGGCAGTGCCCGTGCGGCGAGGCGACGCAGCGGCAGGGAGGGTCCCCGCGCGCACCGCACCACCTCCGGGACGAACGATACCAGCTGCGAACGATATTACATGCATGATTGTACATTTTACAAAACATTCATATATTTTTGCTAAATAATTAAGCTTATACAATTAAAAAGTTACCTTCAATATGGATACGGATCCCTCGAGAGCGGATGGGTAGAGCCTCGCCAGCAGCAGCAGCACTGGGTACAGCGCAGGGTGAAGCGCCTCGGGAGCACTGGCCTGCTGCAACTTGTCCTGCGAAGAGATGGTGGTAGAGCTATCAAGTGATAGTCGTGTGGTCCGGTTACAACCGGTTCGTTCAACTCACCAGCATGAAGTCGTACAGCTGTGGGTATTTTAGGAAGAATATCCTTCCTGTCATCTTGTTCCTCTCGCACAGCGGTCGGTCCCGTGACCGCTGCACTCCGAACACACGCACCATCAGGGACGAGAACAGCAGCGTGGAGGAGTTGCGTTCCTGGGAACCGATGGCACTTAAGACTCCAATATTTAGGTTACCATTTTATATATGTTGCTTGTTTATTAAACCCTATTAAACGAACTAGTGTTTAAAGATAGTATTGTGATTCCAATTTTAGTTTCTAACGGTGAGCATTCCCCAAGTTTCTAACAATATAAACTCACAACCCACGCGTCGCTCTCACAGCCCTGAATGGCGACCCGCAGTGCGTCCCCCACGCCGCCGTCCCCCCCGTAAACCACACCCCCTGACGCCCCGCCCACTGCCCCGCCCACGGCCGCACTGCGGTACAAGGCGCGCAGCACGTTCATACAGTGACAGCGCGTCTCGAGGTCCGCAGTTCGCGCGGCGTGCAACAGAGACGACGCGCACTGCGGGAATGAACACGGACTCGCCTGCAGCTGGGACACTACTAGCGCCTGGAGAACACACACATGGGGAGATGTTACATACGGAAACAAATTAAGTTAACGATTACACGTGTGTGTGCGTGTGTAGTCATAATTTAATGTAGTTTTGTTTTGCGATAGTGATAGATGTTGTTTTATTAATAAGTTCAAATTAGCAGTGTGAGCGACGACCTTATTATTTCTACAATTATTGTAATGTTTGTGTACATACATTAGTTACCAATGACAAGGTTGTCGAGGTTTGTCGTTGTATCGACTGTTTAAAATATATTTTTAAACGGCTCTTGGATCAATTTTATAAAACCATAATGAAAAAATAATTCTGTGAAAATAAGAAATTCCTTACTATTTAGTTGCACACAATTTTTTCCAAGGCATACATATGATGATAGTTGTTAACATTGTGAAGTCTAAATATAGACGACTAATTGTAAAAACACTTAACGTTATGTCAGCAAACAAAAATGTCTTTTGTTTGTCCTTAGTATAGAAGAACATGGTTCGTGTAAACGAGGAAGACAAATGGGCCTAATATGGATACTTGAGGAATACCTTACTTAATACTTACCTTCCATGAGTGTATTAATAATAGTACCTGTATCATGAAGGGCAGACCAGCGCTCCTCCTGGTGGCGCAAAGACGACCAGAGCTTTTCCCACTTTCTATGGAACTCATCAGCTCGGACAACCAGAGTTTTGGTAGTTCGTTTAATTGCGGCTCTGAATCACGCCAGAGACTAAATAAAGGTACAACAAAAAATAATTTAAATCTATAGGAATCAGATGGTTTATGTTGATAATTAGAATGTCAATGTTATACCTCGCAAGCATCCTACTGAAGCCAACGTAAACTTGTTCGAAGGCGCCGCGGTGTTTGGTTTCAGTCAAGAGTTGGAGGAACCTGTTCCCGATCTCCTTCACCAGGGATATTTTGAGATCCCGATCGGTCGAGTGGGTGACTTTAGATACTATGGTGCTTAGGATCAGCGAGACCTACATAATCGACATTCGATCATCGATCATCATCATCATCGACATCGACATAAATAATAATTTTTATAAATCATTATATGATTAAGGTGTAAAAAATAATAGAATGTTAGGAATGTATTGTTATTTAGATCTGAGATAATTTGAGCTACTCTTATCAATTTCTAAAGTGATTTTGAATTCTTTTATTTAAATATTTAATAAAGAATCGTATTATTTAATGGGCTACCTCTTTAACGGACCTCCAAGCGCAAAGTAAAACCATTTGAGCGGTAACCTCACTGCCGTCCTCGAAACGAATTTTCCTGAAATAGTATTTATAAGGTAGGTTAGCAGTATTTATTAACATATGTATGTATGTGTGTGTGTGTTTACCCTTCGTGGCTCCGCGGCAGGTGTCCCTCGGGCGCCGCACTACATAGCACAGCGGCCGCACACGCACACACGCGCTCGCATATCGACACGAGCGACACGCACGCTCTTGTATGGGCGTCCGACCACTGCGCATCACTGTAACACGTTAGAAAGAGATAGCATTAAAATAAAATTTCTCTGCGAACATCCAAATGATATTGGTATTTCAATCTCACATATTGTCCAAGGCCAACCCCACGCAGTGCAAGACGCCGTACATGGGCGCCGTGCGCGCTCCCCGCGCGAGGTCCTCACTACACACACGCACTTGACGCTCCAGATTATCCATGAGTATCTTTAGTAAAGTGAACGATACTTCGCTTTGGGTTACGCTGGAAATGTGTATAATGTTTATTATAATTATTTTCAAAACAATTTGTCTTTACAGAAGTAGTTCTTTTGATGTCTATGATATCAAACACCAAATTTTTATTAGATAGCAAAGAGAAAACCAGATATGTATATATATATTTAGGGTAGGTTCTTACCTACCCTAAATAATAGCCTAGATTCTAGCCTAGATTCTAGTAAGTCAAGCATCTATTCTAGGTTTATTTCTTTTCCTTATATGAATATTAATAGTCCTGACACTGCCATTTGATACACAAGTGAAACTATTGATTGAAAGTGAAAAAATATATAAAATTTCTTCCTGCTTACCCATTACCATCTATGTATTTGTGTAGTTTCCTAGTTAACAATTTCAGTTTATATCCCGCCGTCACGCATTCGGTCGGCTTCATCGACGACGCCTGCTCTATCACCGACTCTAGATGTAGAGTTGAGGCATATTTTTCGCTCTAAAATATAGTATTATTAGTTGTAATTATGTTAATTTTTGATTTATAACATATACGTACATAGAGCACTTGTGAATGACATCCGCATAGCAATTGTAGAGCTAGATCCTTGTTACTCTTGTAGCTGTCTCCGAGAATATCAAGTAGAGTCGACACCCGATCTGATATTTCTCTTTCATTACTCTCCTTTAATATGTGGAAATTACGTCTGAAATAACAGAATGTGTGATTTTTTTGTTCTTTCTCTCTATTTTCTATGCTCTAAATAAAAATCTGACCTATATACACCCTCAAACTCTATATCCCCGAGCCACACTAGCAGTTGTAATGCCACGTGCCGTCTGTTATGATTACCGCCCGGCACTAAACACTCAAAACACAGGTCCGATAACTTATCACTGAAGTGTAAGTACAAATCACCCTTATTCAATACACCGTTAGATTGATTTTCCTTTGACAGAGTCCTGTGGCTTTGTTCTAAACGTTTGAGGAACTGAAAAAATATATGCGAAAAACATTAAAGAGTCAGTAGTTGTAATATGCATAATAATACCCACCTTCTTCATGAGAGACAGGACGAGCTGTCTGAAGTGCGGCGCCTGGGCGTTGATGTTGTAAGAGATAAACCACAGGATGAAATCCAATTCTTCTGCCGTGAATACCTCAGTCGACCTCGGAGACTCCACTATGAGAGATATGGAAAGGATTCTGATCTGAGGATATATTTAGAGAAAAATCACTGAAAATAATTTTTGATGACATAAAATTAGATAAAAACTGACTTCTTCATTGGCGTGCACGGCGGCGCTTCTCAGTGAGTCCTGCGAGGGGCCTAGGGAGCCTCCGGTCCCCCCCAGGCCTGCCTGCCGCAACACACCACACAACATCAGCAAGCACGTAAGGTCGCGTGGATCCGTGTGTTCAGAGAGTTGTTTTATGTATGGCAGACTAAAACGATATTGGTATTACTATAAAATATTTTTCTTCAAAATTGCTTCCAATAACGTTATTTTATTGAAAAATTCTTTAAACGCGAAAATACATACACATACGCACGCACACACGCACACGCACACACACATACACGTACATATACTGCACGACGTCGGGATCCTTCACAAGCGCGGCCCGCAGCAGCCCCGCGAGCGCCCGCCCTCCGCCCGCGGCCCCGCCTTCACGCACGCACCGCAGCGCCGGCTCCACCCACCGTGCGTACATACCGCGCGCGTCCGTGCGAGAGTGACGGAGGAGCGTCTCTAATGATGTCGTAGCCTGATATAATATATATTATTATTAAAATACAGAAATCTATTATTTAGAATCAGATTGAATGTGAAACAGTGATCACAATAAATAAAAAAAAAAAAAAACCCGGCTGAGTTTGTTGTGTGGTTGTTCTCAGACCAGGACGCGTTTGGAATCCTCGTAGCCTTATTTTAAGTTGGAGAGTGTCTTTACAGAAGGGCTTATTTTAATACATACGACATCAAAATAGGCCCTCCTGTCACTTCCATTTGACGTACACAAGTGATCACTGGTATGGATTCAAAGTGGAAAATATATAAATAAATAAAATAAATAAATGAACTCACGCTAGCCTGTATAGCTTGCACGTGCAGTACGTGTATGGTGTCCGTCACAATGGTTGGCCAAACGTCCAGTACGCACTCCGCTCCCAACTCGTTGACGAGAGCCGTTAGACCTAAATAAAAACTTTTACGAGTCCTATCCAGTGATGATAAGGTTTTAAATAATTCGTCCATTGCTGTCTTGTTTCCTGTGAAATACATTTAAATATATACAGTAATCCCCCCTATAACGCAGTTTAATATAACGCGATTTCAGTCCCTCGCATAACACGTGTTTTCCCTCATATAGTGCGGGGATTTAGCGCGTTATATTTCTATACTATGAAATTTATATTTATTTTTTACAGCGCATAATTAATTTCGCTTACCTTTGCACATTGTGTTGTTATAAAATGAAATAAAATTAAGTAAAAATTAAATTTAATTAAGTTTTTTCTTAATATTTCATTTAAACCGCCTTTAACGAGAAAAGTTAAACGTGAATTGTTTGTACATAACGCGTTATACGGTCATATGAGCGCGTTATACAAGAATATTCTTACAACGTGTTTTCTTATAACGCGGAACAAATCGACCGTGATATAGGGGGGATTACTGTATATGTTACTATTTATAATAGTACATTTTTTTTATATTCACCTTTTTTCGTCAAATGAGAACAAAATTTTATAACATTAGTGAGTATCTGGGCGCTCAAGTGCTGAATGCTGTCCGTGTTGTGTTCCAAGTTGGACCACACAAATACGAATAGTCTATCTAATAGGTAAAGTCCACTTTCGCCAGACTTATGCAGTCCCTTACTGATCTGAACTGTTGTTCGAGCCACTCCCAAGATGAATATAGACTCAGATGAATATCTACAAAGATGAAATATACTTTATTAATATTCAGACTCACTGAAACTTACACACATATGTACATACATATTACTTACACACACACACACACACATACATACATAAGAAAAAATTGGTAATACTGTTAATTATATAAATACCTATCTCCTAAATCCAATATGTTATCGGTGAGTTTGATAATAGCGGGTTCACCGTCAATTTTATATGAATGTAATTTCTCCATGGAGATCACGGTGGCCAAAGCCGAGTACACACTTAGTTTGGATGAGTCATTACATAGAAATTCTTGTAGATTTGTATTATGGGACTTTGCATCCAATATCTGAAATATTTATTAGTTAAGATAGTATTGAGATGTCTATTAAGAAATACAAATATCATCAAATACTCACTTCAACCCAAGAGTCAGGACCGTTCTCCGTAATGTGAATGGACACAAAGAGAATACCACAAACAGATTTAGTATCCATGGGGGAGTCATCAAACATCAGCTCTTTCAAGCTGGACCTTATATCATTAAACATAGAGGTCAATTTAGCTATACTTTCTTCATCCACCTTCTGAATAATATATAATAATAGTCTCAGAACTGTATGTGCCAGACCGTATACCTCGTTTTTGCCTGTTGGTGTTAATTTGTCAGCGCTAAAATAAATATATATTAATTAATATAGTATTATAATATAAAAAATATTTAATTAAATTATAATTTTTATAATATTTTATTTAATCCACAGAATGGCAGGTACTAGCGAAGATGCCACGGTGAGAATGAAGAAGAACGTGCTCAGGTGGTTTGGGCACGTCGAACGAATGACTGATGAAAGAATGGTAAAAAAGATTTATATAGGAAAAGTGAGCGGTAAGAGAGACAGGGGGAGGCCTTGAATGACCTTCGAAAACACAGTATCTATGATACTGGAGGAAGGTCACGTACCCCCTATGAGGACCCCTCGGAGGGTATGTATGAAGTGGTTGATGTCTGTGGCCGAGGTGAAAGAGGTATGCAGGGACCGTAGCGTTTGGTGCTCCGTCGTCTCTGACTACCCCGCAAGGGATATGGCGTGAAGATAAGAAAATAAATAATTTTTTAATTAAAAACAATGTTAAACAAACACTGTCAAGAACATAATTTATAGCCTTTTTATTCTTTATTTGTTTTTTTTTTATTTATATGTTATTTAAATTGACTGCTATTTTTGTTGATGTTTAAAAAAGCTTTTTTCTTGTTGAATAAATTTTAAATGTTTAAATTATTATAACTATAATACAAATGAACATATTTTATTTAAATAACTATTAACTTTTTATATAACAATATATTACCAAACTTATTTTCAATAAGTGTAAGGTAAAGTCAGTATTCCTATAAGCCTTAACATATTCAAACAAATAAATGTATATGAATTGATCATGTAGAGTGCTTTTGATATCCTCATAGCCTTATTTTAAGTTTGAGATTGTTTTACAGAAGGCTATCTTTTGATAAGTATAGTTGCCAAATAGTCCTGACACTCCCAATTGACATACACAAGTAAATATATAGTTGATCATACCATAAAGTTGTTATACAGCATGTTAAGCTGTCCGTGAGATATCTCATAAGTGCTATTTCTATATTTTTGATGGCAATTGCACCAACAGGAAAATTTTCTGTACAACATGCCACTTTAGTGATTACTGTAGCATAAGATTTATAATCCGAATCCGTTTTATCTATAAGTGCTAACAGCTGTTGGGTAAGGATTGCTGCAAAGGAGTCCTGTATGAAGCCATTTTTAGTAACAAATCTGTAAAAAATTAAAATTATGTATATTGTATGAGTAGCCTAATATTTATTGATTATTTTGAGACAAACAGAATGTTTTGATTATACAAATATGATGATATGATGACTGATGGATCTTAAATTTTTAATTTTTACAATACCTTGTCAGAATGCACTTAACAGGATGCTTTGCGTCTGCATATAAATAAGTTATTACAAGAAAAAATACTACATCATCATTACAAATCTCTTTTATATTGTTTAATAACTTTTTAATTGCATCAACTTGATTTTCAGCAGACGAATTCTTAAAATAGTTTGATAGTTCTTGTTTTTCCACTGAAAATAAAAAGTATAATCTAATTTGTTGTAGTACTAAGTTAATAAGGAATAAGTTTTTGTAGTTAGATGAAACATCTAAAAATATAAGTAATTTACCCAAATATTTGTAGTTATCTGGTATTACTACTGGTTTAAATGCTATACCACTTATAGTCTTTTTGCTATCACTAGCTCCTATTCTGAGCCCGCAAGAGTTCATAGTGTAAGATGATTTTAGTGTCTTTTATTTCAGAACAGGAAATTTATTATTTCTTTAAATAATAAATATTTTGTTATGTATAGAAACTACTACCTAAAAGAATGCGCTATTTGACACATATACAAATTAATATTGTAAATATGTTGTTATATATTACTCATTAATATATTAATTTCATGATTACAAATTATTAATTTCTAACCAATTTAAACATATTGTTACACACTTAACACTAGAGACAAGTGTCAAGTGCTAAATTGAAATGTCGTTGTGACAGTATCGTGATTAAATGTTACTATTATATAGTATAAATCTCAATGATTTATATATTTCTGACGAAAGTTTTTTGACTGATGAAAGTTTTATATATTAAAATATTATAAACATTCTATTCTAACGACTAAATTAGGAACTAAAGAATGGAAATTTAAACATTGTTTCTTTAGGAATTAACAAGTATTTTCTTTAAACAATCTTAAAATTTATATGTAGATACTGCCCAGTGAAAACTAAAATGTAAATTCTTATAATCTAATGGTAATTATTTTTGGTGAAGTTTTTAAAAAGGGCAGACCAAATTCTGAATAATTTGACTTGAAGACTGAAGACTGTTGGTGCGTTAAGTATATATTCAAGAAAAGAAAAAATCTATTAGTGGTCGATTTTAATTTTATTAATGTAGACAAAGTTGATGGCAACAATTGATATTTAAATATTCTTCAGACTACGCTTTGAGTATAAGAAAAAAAAAACACTTTTTGATCACGGCCCAGTGCCCCAGAAACAATTTTAAGTCAAGCTATAGACAAGCTTTAGACAAGTAGGTATATAAACTAGTTTTGTAGTAATCATACAAAGAAAATGATTTCAGATACTTTTTATGTTTAATTTTTACATATATTTTTATTTAATGTAAATAAAATATTTAACCTAAATAAATAACGCAATCCAAAAGCGATAAATATAAATATTTTTTATTAAATTGAAAATTGAAAACGATATAAATATGTATTATTAAATCCGATTTTATAATCGGCCATACCAATTTCTAAATGGTATTAGTGTACAATTTTGACAGATGTAATTTATATAGTTTCACCGTGAATCAATATCGGATTTTCGATTCAACTATTTTTAATATACGACGAAAAAAGAAGAAGAAGAAAAAAGCATATTCTAGACTTGGATATTTTTTAAAATAAATAAAAAATAATACTCAGGGAAATATCGTGTTAAAAAACTTTAACATTATTTTAACATTCAAAATAACTATTTAAGTAGGTGCTTCATTATGATCTGGTTATTCTTTCTTTTTTACCGTTTTTTTTACAATACTGTTCATAATTAAGGAGATTGTATATGTCAGTTGCATACACTGCTATAAAAAGAATAAGAAAAAAATATAGGAATTAAGAATTATAAAGTAAAAAATCAAGGATATGAATACTTATTTATAGTTTATTATGATTAATAAGATTTATTTTACTCTATCTAAGTCAATATCATTATTTTAATACGTACCAAGCTAAATTTAATTGTCATAAAATATATAAAGAAAATTTGTTCAAGATATATATATAGATTATAATAAGTTTTGATTTTAAAAGAAAATAAATATTTTTGCTAAAAACATTATTACGACGGTTTCTTTATACTAGTTGTGCCCGCGTAGTGTGGCGTATTTTTTTATTGATTCATCTTTTTAACTTATTTACCGATACATCCACAAATCCCTGAAAGAGGCATTAAACCCGGATAAACTGTTTCAGAGTTTAGCCTGCTAAAACTCACAGATTAAAAAAAAAGTTGTTTTTGATTCACACCGTTACTAAAGATAATGTAACGTAATGATTTCTCCCAAATATTTTCTATATATAGGCAGATATAAGTAAAAAAATAAATATATTATTTAAATGGCTTCAATTATGTTTATTGTAAATGAAACAGTCTTGGTTTATTTACATAAATACTTAAATATATAAATTATTTTAATATTAATTAAGTGTATCACGGCTCATTCAGTCTTATCAATAATTGACGGGGTTTTTATCTCCTCTGCCACTATTTTCTCTTGGATCTGTTCGTCACTTTTAACGGGTAAATCTTCCTTTACATTTTCAACTGTCTCCGGTGAAAATCCTATCCGGCCGCTGGATTTAATATCGCCTGTAAAAAGTAATTAGTATTTAATAATAATTTAATAATTGTTTACAGTTTGAGACACATATATTAGTATACATTTAAACACCATACATAACAAAGAATAACCATTTTAATCTAGATTTGTTGGTTAGATACATTAACATATTCGTTTTTATTAGTATATCTAAGTGTGAATACACAACACAAAACCCTCCTCGAAACACATGGTTAAAGATCAGCTTGACCAGATTCGTTTGGTTGAGAGTGACAACGTTATTTAGTGGACACATTAAAAGCTGTTCTGCGGATACCTGTATGTTTGTGCCTAATGTATTTATTGCACTATTAACGGCCGTGGATACATTAGTTGTTGTGCCATTAATGACGGCGCTTATTGAATTTAAAAGACCGGTTACGAAATTTCCCCATGCCGTAACTATGGAAAAATATTTTTCATAATACACTAATTATTATAAATTATATAGTATATAAAAAAGTCTTAAGCTAACCTTGGTTAAAATTATTGTTGTTGTTATTGTTGTTGGTGGGTCCCCCGTGATGTCCTTTAGGGTCAACAGTATCTGCAATATTCTCCTTCACTTCTTCATTCCTGGGAGTGTCTGCGCTTGGGTTCTGTATTCTGTGAACGGCAACCTGGATCCCTTTAATAATAGGATTGTTTTGTACTAGCTGTTGGATAGGTCCGCCTTGAACGGCCTGCACGGGTTGAGCTTGAACTGGTGTAACAGGTAAAGGTGCTGGATTTGCTGGTACATCATTACTAGTTGTAGGTACCGCGTTTTCTGGAGCTTTCTGTGGAGAAGCAGTTGAAGCGACCGGTTGTGGTACTTGCTGTTGCGTATTGGCTTGTCCCGGTCGTATGAATTGGACTATGTTTTGAAATGCCTGCGAAATCGGTCCATTACTGGCTGGCTGCGGTTGGTTTTGGTTCTGTTGTGCATTTGGATTGATAAAATTTTGAATGGAGCTCTGAACTTGTTGAAAGATTGCTCCAGGGCTCCACGGCGCGGGTGCGGCTGCGGGCGGAGGTACGGCAGCGGCGTCGTTCTGTGCACCGGCCGGTGGGGTTTGAGTGGCAGTAGCCTGATTTGATGGATTTTGCGCTTGACCATTATTTGACCCGGTTATTCCTTGGATAAAGTTTGCAATTGGATTACTGGCCTGTGTTTGAGTGGTCTGAGGATGAGCTCCCGGTGCATTGCCGTTAAAGGTGTTCTGAACAATATTGTTTAGGTTATTAAAGGCGTTAACGATTCCCTGTTGGAAAACATTAAGGAAATTCGTAACAGGTTGTGCAATTTGTGAAGGATTCGGAACTGCAGGGTTAGCAGCTGCCGGCTGCGAGGCTGATGCTCCTGGAGTGCCACTCTGTTCAGGTGTACCTTCTGCTCTTGCAGCTTCGTCCTCTTCTCGGATGATTGATAGAACTTCTACTCCCTCAGTTAATGTATCAACACCCGATTTAAAATTGTTTTCCAAATTTCTTAGTCCAGAGTTTACAACTTCCAAATCAGGGTCTATGGCTGCTCCTTCACTTGGCTTTGTTTGTTCCTTAAAATATGACCTAATTGTGGTATTGAGTTTTTCAACTTGATTTTCAAAAGTTTGTCTTAGATTCTGGATGTTTTGTTGAATGGCTGGCAAGTCCTCGTCTGCAGCAAATAGAGTTTTCAAGCTACTAGATACACTTTTAAGACCCTTATTAAAAATGGTTTGAGTATCATGAATACTTTTTCTTATAGCGAATATTGCTTTTTCTTTCTCACCATAACTATCTGGGTTTTGGGTTTCATGTTGTTGACGCTGTGGCAGACCAGGGTCAGTTAGATTAATTTCCAACCGTTTTATATTGGTGCTGTCGTCGTTATTGGGCACGTAATCATTCGAGTTCTCATCCAATACCTTAACATTTGACTCTTGGATAACTTTAACAGGAATGTCGACAATATTTTTTCTCAGATTATTATCGATATCGAAAACGCTAGGTTGGTCTATGATTTCTGGTTCGGCATCGAGGTCAACGTTATCGAGATCGTCGAGTTTTTTTTCTGGCGCGTTAATAGACGCTGAGCGCACTTGGTATACGCACACGCACAAGGCGATTGTGAACGCGTTTAATCTCATTGCGGGCTGGCTCGGAACACTGCCCCGGCGGATGGAGAGCTTACATTTATAGCGAGTATAACGGTGCCCGTCGATACCTCGCCTCGTATGCGTCTTTTACGCTAAATGTTTTTGTCATTATTTGTGTTTTGAACTAGTGCTTCTCTGTGACACCGTTCACGTTTAAATGCACTTTATAATGTTCTTATTTTGTGATTATTATTACTTTACTACATTGAAACATAAAGACCTGTATAAATCTTATTATTAAAATATTAATATATAAGGAAAATGTATCATCAAGTGTTACAAGGTTATTGTTTTTTTCTCAGAAAGCCTCTATTTTGGATTTGATAAATATCATATGAAAAAACCAATAAGGTGAAGGTGAAAAGCGAATGTCATCTAAAACTTATTTAAAGCAAACCTTTAATGTATGTAAGGTGTTTATCTACTTTTTAATTTTTGTAAGCTTTTAACAGTTACTTTTACACATTATAAGATAGCTCGCGATAATTATTAAGTAGGTGCACAAACAAACACAGTTTAACTCGATTCTGTAACTTTCTCTCAAGGAAACAAAATACAATAATTTACAATAGTATTCTTCAAGAACATTTTAGTTCAAAACAATATTTGAAATATTATAATTCAAATGTTTTAAGATAGAAATTGTTAATAAATTCAGTAATTAATAACTTTTATGAAGGTCAAAAATAATTTATAATACATAAAATAGATAGATGGTTCATTGTTTCGAAGGAACTCACTAACATTTGGGGTCAGGTAGGAAAGTATTCATCTCAAGAAAGTTCTCTAGAGCCATTCATTTAAGGCCTAAGACGTTTGTAGAATTGTAAAGAGTATAAATACAAGTGCGTATTGAGATTATGACTAGCAAATTTTTGTGACTATACCTGGAATCATTTTTGGGATGGGGTTATATTGAATGGCTCCTGGCTTTATATAATGTTATACAAGTTACGAAATTAGGCTTAATTAAGTTTTTTATTCATTTTAGGCAATTGCTTTTAACATACCACACGATATTTACAACGTATAGATTAAAATAGATTTTAATTTAAAAATAAAACAGAAACATTGAAACGAACGAAGGAAAAAACCCTTTATAGAGCAAATGATATCAGTAATATAACTTCGTGGCAGTATTCTCGATTGGTCGTTAAAAACGACTTAAGTTACCCATCTATATATAATTTAATATAAAAAGAAAGAAACATAAAAAGAAGGACAGAAATCAACATTGGCGCAAATAAGAATAAAAGATTTTTGGGGTTTTTATTACAATCGGTTTATTGAACTCAAAATATTACTTTTAAATTCAACCCAGTAATATTAATAAGTATAATTTATTTTTATTTATTTAAATTTATGGATAAAAACTGTTATGCTAATATTTAAATCGGAATCTCGTGTTGGTATGTAAAGATGTCACCGTTATTTTGTTATGTTTTAGGATTTTAATTAATATATAGGTAGTATGTGGTCGTTGCCTCCAGGTAGTGTAGATACATGATCACCTTTTAAGTAGCAGCATTAAGGAGAGAGCTAGTATATCTAATATCATTCTTTCTCCCTTTTATCACTCCCCTTTCGGCAAGGGTGGCTTAGTTTGCATCTGTTCTATCCAAAAAATAATTGAAATATTCGAAAAAAAACTATTATTTTTTTGAAGCGTCTTTTAAGCAATTTTTAAGATAAACCTCAATATATTATATTAGGTTTTCTTAGCATTATAAAGCAAATCACTTGGCACATAACGGCAATGAACATCGTATAAACGTAAGTAACAGTTCGAATTTATTGACTAATTATATAACTACAGACATAAATATATAATATTATAAGGTTTAAATACATTATTTTTTATTCTGCCAAAATGACATGAAAAAAAAATGGCGGTGATCACACATCAACGGTGACAAGATCGTTTGCCCTCCTCTAAAATTAAAAAAAAAACCGATAACTGATGTTATAAAGGAGGTTTTATATGTAGTTAACATATAAAACCTCCTTTATAACATACATCAATGTGACGTTACTAATGCTAAAACAACTGCCAGATGGGTTTATATTTTTGAACTGATCTCAATAATTAAAATGTAGGCAACGTCTGACCCAGACGATGCATATGCTATGCAGATTGCTTTGAAGGGACTTGTGAAAAGTAGACCTACTTTAAATATGTAGATATTGAGATATTTATAACTATATAATCTATATAAAAATAGTAACGAATTATCTGTAATTTGACTTAAAAAAAATTGATAGCATAGGTATTTGTATGCGTAAAAAAATATAAGCTTGATGTTCATGGCATTTGGCCAATCCAAATGCCATCACCATCAGGCTAATATGTTTGTTTTATTTTATATTAAAAATATATATGTCGGTTCACTCAAAAAGTTTCACGGGAAAACACAAATTTAGTTATCCTGTAATTAGGACAAAGAAAGAGAAGTTATTTCAGAATATGTCATAAAATTATTGAACAAATTATAAAAAAGTACTAAAAGTAAATAATAAATAACCTATTATAACTAATAAATCATCCTGCTACTCCTTCACAGTGTAAATAAGTGAATATATACTTATTTCAAAACCGCCATAGTCGCCATATTTTTTTACACCATTTATGTCATTATGGGTAAGCATCTTGAAAAAAATGGCCGAGGGAAATAATAAACCGGACGTTGTGATAGGCACCTTGTACACTAGTGTATATTTTATACTACATCTGCCGCCAAGCGTCGGTTGCGATATTTGAGAGCATGACTTTTTACTGTTATACTTATATTGACAAAGGCGGAGTTAAGTTTACGTTTTGAATTTTTAATATAAGATGTTAGATAGATAGACATTTATCATAATTAACTTATAGATATAATTAACTTATATAATAAACTAAGTAACTATATTTTTTTAATTAGAGTTAGCTAAGTTACGCTTCAAAATGTCAGATATCTAGTGAACGTTCAGTTAAAATCGGCCTAGCCGTTTCAGAGATTAGCCGAACAAATAGACGGAATAAAATATAAAATTGTTTTGTATGTAAGTACCGTATATACTTTCATATGCATTTAGTAAAACGTTATTAATCTGGAATTACAAATAGACACTTCAATTTTATTTATATGTAGTTATATATATGTGGTTATATATATATATGTAGTTATGTATATATATGTAGTTATGTATATTGTTTTTTACATCAATTTAAAAAAGTATATATAAAAAAAACAATATCTTTTAATGTCATTCACCAAAAAGATTACAGAAGTGAAAGAGGTAAAAAAATTTTTTTTTGTAAGCCTTATGGTAAATTAAAAAAAAAACGATTTTGACAAAATGTATTCCTTCTTAAAAATAAACTAAGAGCCTTATAAAAATACAAACCGCATCGGATGAGCAGGGACTGTAAGACAGACATCTGTTTTATCGGTCGTTGACCCCTGACCAGTTGTAGAGCTTGATTTTACCGTTATCAGTAAAATTGGGACAGCTTTTTTTTTTTACCTGAGTAATATTAACTCGATACTAAAAATAATAAAGTAAGGCGACTTTGTAAATATAAATACTACTCCAAAACGATTGTTGGATGGAGTGACTATTATTTTTATTGGGTTCGTCTACAAAGTAATTTGTTAGGTTTTTTTATTGAACTTATATTGGTAAAGGAGAATTTAATATGAAGACTATTTTTATTTTAAACATTAATTATGTTTGTTCGTCTTCATTTTAGTGATATGTAAAAGTTTCATCCTAAAAGCTATAGTTGTTTGTGATATTGTATATAATAATGAATATTGAGTAATAGCTGTCATTGTAGTGTGCAATAAAATCTGGGGCAGATATATGTCTATATGATAATTGTTTCTATTGACGACGAAGCCGCGGGAAAAAGCTTGTATTGCTATAATCATTATATTCGTAAGATCACTAAAGTTCGTAAGTTATTCCCAATATGTACAAAGCTTCGGTGGAACCGGTCCGCTCCGTTATTCGATCAAAGGCAGGTCAATGGAAAAGTCTAGAACACAGTATGTAACCTATAATAAGTATAGCATTACTATGTATGTAATAGAGCCTTCATGTCGCTGTGCACTTCTTCTCTTACTCCATTCCATGGACAGAGTTAAAGGCAGACTTTTGTCTGTTCTGCATACATTTATTTACCTATATTCTTTATTGCACAACAAGGTACAAGGGTGGGCTTGACGCTAAAGCTTTTTCTACCAGCCAACCCAAGCTGCAAGAAAATACGTATGAACGCGGAGTGCAAAAAAACAAGATATAGTTATCATATATAAACTATATACATACATACAAAGCTACAAATATATAAATAAACAAGTTTTATTCATATACTTATACGTACTGAGATGGAAAATGAAAGATTATTCGCAGCTGCTGAGGTAGAACTCTTCCACTTGTTTCTTGAAAGAATTGAAGATTCTTTACGAATAATTTCAGGTAATTGGTTCCACAGTCGGACAGGCAACAGAGAAGGAGTCAGACATGAAACCAAGAGGTGTGTGGGAACAAGAAGGAGTTGGTTGAAACTCCAGCGTAGTGGACTTTTGTGGATGAGTACGAAGTAGGAATTTATTAAGAATATACAGTCATAAAATTGTACTGAAGCAACGTTTGACCTTGTTGCATGGTTAAGGATCCATGGAAATACAAGGAGGGAAGCATAAGGACTACGTTAGTAGCCTTCTTCACAAATATAACTTTAACACAATATAATTATTTTAATACTCGGCACTAAACTTTTAAATTCAGAATTACATTAATGTTTTAAAGATAACATTCGCTCTTTTATCTTTTAATCTTTGGACGTTTTCTTTACACTACAGTTTCTGTGTAATATATCTTTAATGAATATCCATACATTGATATCAGTGAGGGTCAGTTCTTATATATTATGTTAATTCGTAATGGCGTAAACATATAGCTATAATTATGGTAAAAACCTGTAAAGTTTCCTGTTTGTAATCGTCCTGTTCCGTCTGGAAGTAGCAGACGTATTTGAAATAATATTTTTAAATTTAATACTGAACTTACTGGATGGTTGGTCCACATACTACAAGGACTTGAAGTGTGTCATAAAAATAATATAGCAAAGTATTCGGTATCTCTGCTATTTGTGTCTTTTTTATTAGTGGTTATGAACTATTGTTATTGTTAAACGCTAGTTTGTGATGTGTAATGGTGTATTTTTATGTTGGCAACCCCTAAAAAAAAGCCTGCAACATACTATTAATAAATTTGTATTTTTATGTTGGCAACTACAAAAAAAAAATGCCTGCAATATAATTATTTTTGTACTTTTGTACTTTTTATACTATTGATAAATTTAATTATTTTTGAATTCATTTTAAATATCGACTTACATACTCTCTACTTTTAAATATTCTTAAAATAAACAATTCAGTAAACTAAATATATAAAAGTCATACCAAAATGTATTAATTTTATAACAAACTAGATAAGCCCAATACTTTGTTCGCTCTGAATATTTTTTTAAAAGAAAAATAACCTAAGTTACTACTTATAACATCAGTAATTCACCAGTGAAAGTTAAATCGGTCAAGCTGTTTCAGAGATCAGCCGGACTAACAGACAGGCTGAAATTTTTTTTTTTATGTAACGAATAAACTATCATATGCATTTAGCAAAAAAGTTAATTTGGAATTACAAACAGACATCCATTTTATCTATATGTATAGATATATAACAGAATTAATTATGTCCATTGTAAGAGATAGTTTTTATTTGATTATAACAAATAGTCTCAATTTCATCCTAAACGACAAACGTGAATCAACAATGGAGCGAGTGTCGCTCGACTCAATACTTAGTACCAATATTAACTGTTAGTTCAGAGACCTTCACAAAAGAAATTACATACTTTCACTCGTTTTTTCTTTTGTGTCAAATAAATAAATAAATACATGATGTCAATGTATGATTTAAAAATAGGAGAAAGTGACTAGGTATTTTAAACCAACGTTTTACTATTGTCCTTGTGATATGGTGTAATCTGAGGATATGGTGTAATCTTAGGATATGGTGTAATCTTAGTAATATTGATAAAAATGTTGTTTTAAGTATTGCATTACCATATTTATATAAGTATATAGCCATTATGTAATAACCTAAAAATATAATGTTTTATATATATTTTTTTAATTCACTCGTATAAAAACAGCTCGTTATCCAAATAACTTTAACTATCAGTAAAGAAAAGTTATACCGTAAATATTTAAGGTTCTTAATTGGATAGGTCAAAAATACTGAAAATAACGCAACTATTCTATAGATATAATAAAAATATATGTGTTTTTTAAACTATTTTTTGTTTAATATGTTATATAGAAGTTAATAAATATATTTTGTCTGTTTTTTTTAAACGTCAACCAAAAATTACTAGGATTCGCCAACCGTGCGCGGCGGGTGTTGAGCTGAGCCCCCCTCCTTTTTTCTTTACTTGATAACTTTTGAATGGCTAAACATTTTTTCAATCTGTTTTCGCTATAACATCCGCGTTCGGCTCAAACACACATGAAAAATTTTTTAGCTAATTATTTCGTCGCATTCTGGAGACAACTAAACACAAAAAAAGGTCTCCCAAACGGTTAAGAACTTCGCTTACGCTCAGCTCAACTAAATGATTTTAACGAGAATTAGTATCTTATTATCTAAGCCAATAGTATAGTAGAATACTTTTAATAGCGTACAATTTTTCAACTTTTTTGAGAAAATACGAAAAATGGTTTAGGTTATGTTTACTATAAAAAAATAATTTTGAGTGATGATGATAATTTGATTCATTACATGATATGGGGCGAGAGAGAAATGCAGCAGGATGTAACAGGAGGAGTAGATGTGGGTCCTGGGAACAGCTGTTAAATAGACCTGCATGACAGCATGTAGGCATAAAAGTGAATCTTATAAAACATTTTATTTAATTAAAAACATTACATTAAAAATACATCGTGTTCTTTGGTAATTTAGAAGAGATTCCGACACAACGCAAAGTTTAAATTATTAGAAAATACAGTAATAAATAAATATTTACATTGTTACTGAATACTGTTGTCAATATTTTCTTTTCGGTGTCTCTCTTTATGTTAAATTTGATTACTTGATGCATTACTTGGTGTCTACACAGTCTCTGATCGTCTCTTGCCGACGGCGTTGCAGAAACAGAAGGTTAATATTATTGCAAGAATCTGAAAGAGTAATAAAATATATTATTTATTATACTAAAGTGTAAAGATTTTAGTCTAAAACTGTCTTTACACGGTATTAAAAATTCCACGTCTTTATTTTTAACTGCGCTTTCACGGACGGTTTGACGTCTATGTAGTACATAGTTTAAAATGTAAATATGTTTGTATGCTTATAATAAACTCCATAACGACTTAACTATCTTGATAAATTATACACACGTCACATGATACGACAATTAAAATATGACGAATCTAAAGCGCCATATTGTAAGTTTTTTTTATTATTAAAGTTAGTTTGATTTACAGGTTTTTAATTTAAAAAATTACGAACCTCCACCGCCACTATAACGACAACAATGATGCCAATAATTTCTCCATAAACTTCAAAGAAATCTCCTATAATCTTGTTGCAGCCTTCGAAGGCGTTGTCTATGACGCAGGTCTGTTCTGACCTTGGGCAGCACGACGGGGGCAAAGGGTTGAGGAGGTAGGAGGCAGGACCAATGGTACCACAGCACTGAAACTGTAATAAACGTCATTAACACTAGTCAAATAAAATTTAACAAATTATATTTGGATACAAGAAATTTGTAATATCTACTAAACAAAATAGAAGACGTTCTTACAGTGGTTTCCATGACATTGAACTGCCCACGAATGTCCTGATTCGCAAAGGCTTCTCTGAGTAATCTCTCCACGGTGTTCCTGATGTCACTTAAGTTCTGGAATACCACGACCGTCACGTAGATCTTTCCAGCTGCCAGCACCATCATGCATACTCCATACTAAAAAGAAATTAAGTAGTACATTCTAATGTTTTAAAGATCGGAACACAAAAATATTTTTACATTTAAAGCATTTGAAACATAATTATTAATAGTTAACATTCTGTCTATACTAAATGGGAACACGAATTATTTCAAAAACAAAATGTCAGTCTACATTAGATGGTAGAACACCTAAATCATCATCATCATCTTCCTGCCCTTATCCCAATTTCGGGGTCAGCCCTTTATGTTCTTTCCTTCCATACTCTCCTGTTACTCGTCATCTCTGTACACACATATCTTCTCCATATCGTCTTTGACGCAATTCATCCTTTCTTCTTCTTTCCTCTACCTGTTCATCCCTCCACTACCATACCCAGCATTCTTTTTTTCTTCTCTCTTTTAGAACACCTTAATATGTATTTTAATTATTCTCTTATATAAAACAATATCATGTTTCTAATCTAAAGTGGTAATATTCTTTTGTAAATGTAAAATAATAATTATTATAAAACTTAGATAGATAGAATCGGGAATTCCTTAATTAGATTGCTTTTAATCATTTCTGATAACAATTATGAAAACGTCGATATCTGATTTTATCTTTAAGTGTAATCGATATTCGTATTTCTTATCTTTAGTGGAGTGTTTTAGTTTAATTTATATATGACTAATATCTTCGAAAAACAATCTCACTTAATGGTTTATTACTTACGACATTTTTTTAAAACATTGTAATTTTTTTTAATATTTTTAAACACATTATAGTAATTCAGTCTAAACTTTGAAACAGCCGATGGAAAGCTATAATGATTTTTTCTGGTTGTTCTTTATATTTATACATCATCTTAAAACAATAAAAAAAATCAACTACTTAAATATATATAATTATAATATCCTTTAAGTCTGAGTTTTATATAATTGTCTACTTTATAAAAAAATATGTTTTTAATCCTTTAAAAAATGTCTTACCATTTAAAGTCTACATCTTTACACAATTTACATTCTTAAACAAAATTTTATTTTATGTTATATAAAAGCTATAATAATATTCTAGAAAATTGTTAAAGATTCAAATTCAAAATATCTTTATTCAAGTAGACGTTATTACATTAAAAAGGACAGTGTAGTCAGTACGTGAGTAAAAGAGATCTAACAATCTTAGATGATATACATTATAATATTAATCCTGTAAATGAGTCAACTTAGGTTCCACATATTTCGATCCATTAAAAACTCTTGAATTTAAAATATTCATTCAACTCATTATGATATTGTGATCGTACTATCGTTATCTTAATTAAATAACTAAATTATCTATATCTATGTTTTTAGTCTTAGTCATTTATTTTCAACGTATTAGGAATACAATCTCTCGTCTTTTATAGAAATATTACTCACCAGAGTAAGGAAACATCTGTTCTCTCGGATCGCCCCGCAGCATCCCAAGAACGCGATCAGGAATACCAGAGCACCGAGCACGATAATGGTGATCGGAATTGAATCGACTTCAGTGGTGATCACTTTTAGGACGTCAGTCAGCTGCAGCAGCGCGGCCACGCCCAGCCCTAAGAGGGCTAAGCCTCCGACCTGTAAACAGACAAAATTTATTGCAAAATTTTCTCCATCTCCCGGATCTCCGTGGATTTTTTAAATACGTCGATTTTGTGTGTTTGTTATATATATATATATATATATATATATATATATATATATTTAACTATATTTGTAATCTTAATTTTGAAAATACTTTTTTTTTCAAAAAATAAAACGTCAAAATAAAGTTAATTTTCAAAATCTTTTTTCATTGTTAACATTACTCTTAACTATTGTTATTAATATATTTAATATATTTATAAGTCATACTCACACTAAAAACTAAGTTAACGAAAAATAATCCATATTTCACAAGTCCACAACACATTTTGGAATAATTATAATAACGTTTATAAAAACAATGTATCTGTGGACTTATTCGATGTTCCTCCACAACTTCACTTCACTGAGTACTTATATCCTCCCGGTTCAGGCAGTACTCATGGCCTCGAGGTGATAACGATAAGAGATAACGGTGACTAATCAAATAAATATAAACATGACACTCATTTGTTTGTCTGAAACATCAAATTGTATTGAAATCTACGTATTCTTAAGACAACGTCTTTATGTACTGATTTGTTAAAGATCAATGCCTTGAGATTGCTGACAGATCACAGATTATTGATCTCGATTCTTTGTTTGTAGTAAATCAAAATACATGTATTATTAAAGATATATTTTTTTGTTAAATTCTTTATAACCAACGGCCTGTTATGTGAAACTCCCGACCGCATAGATGACGGCATTTTGAAGCAAAATTTTAATATAGTATAAGTAATACTATAGTACCCATATGGCGATAAATATAAATAATTAATTAATCTTAATATATAAAACACAAAGACATTCATTGACTCACTGACTCATTCATAGCTCTACAGCCGAAACCGTAATACCTGAAATTTGGACACAAGACTCCTGACATATTGAATAGATGCAATAAGAAAGGATTTTGCAAAGGTCCAAACCGTTCCAAAGTTACAGCTAAAAACTGCAAAGTTTACCCCCTCGCTCCCTCTCTTCTCCCATTGCATTGCAGTAGAAATTAAAATTATTGATTTGACTGGCATTATATTTTTCTATTTAAAATTTAAAAAATACATTAAATATTAAATACAAATTAAACATTTCGTCAACACAAGAAGTCTAAGTTCACATCCAAATTAATAGAGTGCCCAGCGAAGCGGGCGGGAATAAGCATATAAGTCATAAGTTTCATGTGCAAACTTTAATATAAGATACGCGTATTACAAGTAGAATATAAGAGTTGAACAAAAGGCACGGCCATACCTTATATATATACTTTTAAAAAAGCGATTCGGGCCATTTTCAAACTTCTTTAATTTCTATATAAATAATGTAGAATGTTCAAACTTTCAGTGACCAAAAGGGCTATATGAATCTTATATAGCTATATATATTTTCAACATTCATTTAATTTTAACTAGTAGTTTAATAATTACTGCCAAAGTTCTTTTTTTTAATAATAAAAAAAGGGGTACTGTCCATAAATCTAGAGACCTGAAATTTGGTATACAATTAGTTTTTAGTCTAAGCAAAAGAAAAACTATCAAAACTTTGAAAATTTTACATGTGGAGTACTTTATGTAGCACAGCCGAACAAATACTGAAATGCCGCCATAGCAAAAGTTATTGGGTCTTATGAGCTCTGGTGATAGATAAAAATTAAAAAAGATATGCGGTACTTGTTGGACCATAGACAGTCAACCTATCGGAAAAACGGAGAAGCGTTTTATTAAATAACATAAAATAAAATAATATAATGAAGTGTAAGGTACAATAATTTACTTAATAAATACTAAACTTCTTTTTAAACTTTGCATAAATATATCTCTTTTAATAATTATAAAACTGTAAACTTACTTATAGGCAATTTTGTTTATAATCAAAATATGGAAGCCTCTAAGAAAGCTCACTGAAACTGTGAGTTTATACCAATGTATTCATTTTAATATAAAAAATATAATGTTGTAGTTACAATAAAATGTTGTTAGTATATTAACAAAGTATCAATTATGGCAAAGTGGTTGGATAGGTAATACCCATAGATGCGGCGTCCTCTATGCCGCCGGGTCCCACATAACCCTCCGGCCATCACCTTCCTGGCCGGCGGGTATCCGTAACGGATTTTTTCAAAGAAAAAAAAAAGAAAAAAAAGGTGATAGATAATTTATCAACTTGGTTTAGATTGGATTTCATAAGATTTTTTGACGTTGCGAGACTTGACATTAAATATAATCTATGGACGATCTAAATTTAATTTAGCTCTAATTTTTTTCTGTAAATGCTTTATCTTTAATCACATTGAAGTGTCTGACACCGAGAAAATTTCCATTAAAATATGTTTTTTTTGTCTACTTCAGTTCCAACTAAAATTGTCGCATAAGTCATAAACATATGTTTTTAGGAAGGCGCATGAAGAGGATTTAGTAGCAGTTTAAAACATCGCAAATATTGGTACCAATGAGGATAATGCCATAAATAATTTATAAATAATAAATATAAGAACCAGGTTCGTGTTTAAAAGTAAAACAATCAGTTCCAAACGTATGCTTCATATCTTTTCATAATTATTACAGCTGAAAATTATAAAATGAGTTTTTTATACATTTTTGTGTTAGGTCTAGAGAAATAAAATTGTCATAAAATTTAACCAACATCTATTTTTAAGTTTTTTTACCTATTAAAAATATAGGCAAAAATCATCATTACTTTTTTTTGTCGATAGGAAAAGTTTGTCTAAAGCAAAAGAAAAAGTATGGTAATACAAATTGCAGTTCAGTAGTTTTTAGGGGATATATGGTCTAGGCTTTCACTCACTGAGGACTTAAAAGGTGCTGCTAACATGTTTGTAGCTTTGAATGTATTTCTACATAAAAAAGTAATTCAATAATACTTATATTTAAATAAATGAAAAAAATACACCAAAGAACTAATTTAGTTATATTATTCCTTTTAAAGGTATGCAAGGTATACACTTGCTTGAATAATTCAATTAATATATAAATATTTTATTTCATTGTTGTCACTCATAGATAAAAAAGCAGAAGTGTTCGATGAATTAAAGGCTATATATACACTTATACTTGTCCTTATATGTACCTACTATAGGACCGATTTCATCTTCATTGTTTCTGATTTCCGACGCACCATGGTGCAGCTTGAAGGATACTGAATAGTTTGGTTTGAATACATACGCACATTATATTATTATATTCTACATATAATTATAAATAACCAAGCTATAAATAGTCAAACGATTATAATTAAATATTATAAAAAGAACAGATTTGTTTGTTAGCAATTAAAAACATCTAAAACAATCTTAATTTATTTTTCTACTAGAAAAGTACATTATCCTTGATTATTATTTTTTATTTTAAAATATATCTACAGAGATGATAGACAGAAAATACGGAATAAACATTGTATTGAGATTAGAGCTAAAGAACCCTCTGCGGAAGTCCACACGGGAGCTAGATGTTTAGACTACGACAGAAATTGCGATACTTATACAATACACGTGTAATATCTGACGTAAAAGTGTACGATTTTGTTTTCTCTGAGTAGAGTCTATTTTTGTGTCCATCCAAATTAGTTATTACTTATATTGTGATAAATTTCACAAAAGACGAACACGCAAAGGAAGTATTTGGGTAAACCGGTGGATTTAAAAAAAGGCAAGAATTTGGAGCTTACAATAGATTGTTGAATAAGCAATTACGCACAAAAAATCATCAAGGTTTATAAAAACTTCTATCGAATGATTTTGAATTTTATTAGAAGAAGTTACAATAAAAAAGCTACGAGCTTGAAATTGATTATCACTCCGGGTGACAAAGCTCTGGTAACCTTCTACAAACAGGATAAAGCTCTTTGTGGTGTCCTTGGGATGCGGTGTATTAAAAATGTCCAACCTGTTTGAAAACTTATAAACTACACCAGACACTTAGACACAGTGTGTTCTCCAGTTGCTGAATACACTGTATACACTATATGCAATGTATACACTGAGTGTACAGTGTATAGTGTCGTCTAAACGTACCATAAGATAACATAAAGCAATATTGTTCTCAACTTAACTGTAACAAAAAATAATATTCATGTAAGCAATGTATGTTATATCATTAAATTCATAATTAATTTTGCACACGTGTCTTCATTGTAATTTTACTTGCAAGATATACCTACTACCATTTTAAATACATAAACTCCAAAAAGAAATCACCAATTTCCTTTCCCCATTTTTTTATCTGATCATATTGAACATAATTAATATTTTGTATGTTTATAAGAAAAATTTACAGTTATATATCTTAATATATATAAATTACGTGTCACGTTGTTTGTCCCCGATGGACTCCTAAACTACTTAACCGATTTAAATGAAATTTACACACCACGTGCAGTTTGGCCTAACTTAAAAGATATAATAATTTTCAACTCAATTCATAGTCGCAATATTATTTTATTGCAAATTATTTATTTACTGTTTTAAAGTCACAATTTTCAGTTAGCTCTTAACGATTCTAACAGATGGCGGTATCTGTTGACTAGATTTTTTTTTATGGAATAGGAGGGCAAACGAGCTGGCGGGTCACAGATGATTTGTGATCACCGCCACCCATGAACTCTTGCAAAATCCGAGGATTTACAGGAGCGTTGCCGGCCTAGATTGATTAATTACGAACGAAGAAGGTAGGGCAGATGCCCTACCTACCTCATTCGTATGTTTAGTGTTCCAAGTCAAGCCAATTATAATAAACAAGTGACTATTTTGGTATTTTTTGATGTTTTGCTTGAGGTCAAAAGCATTTCCGAAGGGCTAAGCTATCCTAGATTCTATCAATATTTTTACCCCTGCTATTGGTTAATTCAGGTCTTGTTTGTTTCATTGTACGCAATGTAGCCGAATTAAGGAGAAAGCATTATTATATTACCGTTTCAGTCATGGTGTTCCCCAAGGCCAGTTGTTACCTCCTCTATCTTTTCAATCTCCATGAATTCTGTTATTAATGTTCTTCCCTAATCATATTATTATATTGACGATATCTAACTTTATGGGTCCTCCTGTTGAAAATGTCCCTAAAGCCATCAGGAGCTTAAACCATGATATAAATATCGATTAAATATCGATAATATGCGATTGGAATAATTCTTATTATTTACTGATAAATCTAATGCAACCGTGACTATTATTAATTGTAACTTGTATGGTGTATGTATGTATGTATATGTGTATGTATGTATGTGTATATGTATATACGCATATATAGTTTTTCTTCGTTTTTTAGAGCTTAGGATCTTAAGAGCGGGTTGTTTGAAAGTGGTCACTTTAGTGATAAAGTCGTCCAATGCTGTTGTTTTTCTTTTTCTTCGTATATTACGTTATAATGTGTGCAATAAAGTTATTAAAATAAATACAAATAAAATCAATTGGTTTTGCATATTTCGATACTTGGCTGGATAGTTGTTATATCAGTGGCTATGTTTCTTATCGCTTCTTTTTTAAATATAAGTAAAACAATGTCGTGCCAGACGCCAAGAACTGAAACAGAATGCACACCTTATTATACTTGATATTGTTGGGTGTAGTATATAAAATTTAGCGCCGAACAATCAAAATGTTTACGACGGTCATTCAATTGTAATAAACTTACCCCAAAAATTGAAAGGATTATCATTACTGTGCCAAAATTATTGATATCGCTCCTTAGTGCGTTGGACACCTTATACAGACAACCATCCTGGTAGACCGTTGTTGCAAAGCACGAAAACGGATCTAAATCGGAGGGACAGCATGACAGCGGTATCGAACCCAGGTATGATTCGGGACCAGTCAGGCCGCAACACTCAAACTGAAATTGAAAACAATAAAAGAAGAGATAATGTATATTTCAATCTGGATATATTTTCATCATAACTTACGTAAGTTTCAATTAAAGCAAAGTTTCCACGCAAGATTTCATCATAGAACCATTCAGTTAATAACTCAGAGATGATATCATCAATACGTTTTGAGATCACAAATACTAAGATGGCCAAAATCAATGATATAGTTGCATAAATCGCCATCACCACGCTATACTGAAACAGGAAGGATATTACACTTATTATTATTTTCTATTTGATTATGTACAAATGAGCAGCTGGTTTCCTTTGATACATAGATATTGAAATGATATATTAAATGTTTATTCCCCGACATTAAAGTGTCGCACCAGACGTTTCACTAAAGTTTGTATTAGAAGACTTGTTAAGAAATAAACGCATCTTCTATTACATTATAATGTAGGTCGTAAATAGATATGTCAGTTTAAAAATATATCTTATATTTCTTATTAGGTGTTTAAATATAAACCATGTCATCCCTCGTTTCGCCGTAAAAGGTAGAATATGTTGTTTTTCAAGGTCAAGCAAATCTTTTTACCCAATTTGATTAAAATCCGTTCAGTGGTTTAGACATGAAAGCGTAAACAGAATTACTTTCGTATTTATAATATTGTTAATAATTACCAACCATCAAATGGCATATATTCTTGTCATAGGACCCGCAAATATTAGTAACAGTGAGGACACATCCATAAGTAATAACGAGTACAGGAATAAAAGAAGTTTGAGCGGCCAATTCGTCCGGCAGACTCCTCAGCAGTATTAACAACATAACACCTAGTACCAAAATTAGTGCTCCGACTATCTGAAAATAAAAAGTTAAAATGTTTAAAGTATTTCATGAGGCTTTTTAGGATTCTGTGGTGTATTATAGTTTGGTCATGTTTGTCCGCAGTCTAGGTCAGAGAATCTTAGTACTAGAAAACTGTTATTCAGTATGAACACACGGATTAGCCACGGGGACGAAGGAAAATAAAATTTCAAAAATAGTATTACTTACAGCCTTTGTTATTTTTTTAACAATCGAAACTTTCAGCTTTAATAGCCTATATCAAAAATAACCATAACCAATATTCCGTAAGATAGGTACTTCTTACTATGGGAGCAGCTAACTAACAACTGTCATAATTGATAACTTGTTAGTTCACTAACATTTTATTATAAGTTTGTCAATTATACCTTGTTTTACACTTACATAGTGCATAGGTTGGAGGGGAATACTTTGAAATGCTATAAATAATGACTTATTTCACTAATAATTTTTGGGAAAATCCTAGGTATAGATTTTATTGTAATAGACAATAGTCGGTTATTTCTATATAAAGTAAAAGGAATTCAATAATACTTACACTTAAAAATAAATGAATGAAAAAAAGAAACCATTTAATCAGACACTTTGATGAAAGATTCATTTTAATTACGTAACAAAGAAAGTTAAATACGAATTTTGATTTATTTATATTAATTGTATATAATTTATAGGACTATAACTTTGAAACAGTGTGTGTGAATGAATTACTTGTTATATTGTGTTCTATCATGGATAAAATAGTGGAAGTACTCGAGATATTAATTAAAGTGTATGCATTTTTATATTTATATCAGTCATACAGCTAGCAGTCTGTCCTTATCGTTTCTTTGAATTGAAGTGACTTTCAGACATACCATTGTGTAATTACTGAATACTTTTAGTATAAAAGTATACATAGTATATTATATTATTCTACTTATAAATATAAACTGGTATATAAGTATGAAATTTCAAAATAAAAGATTTTGAAACTTTTTTGTTTCGAAACTATTTTTATCATTGTTTAATGTTTTTATATAGAAAAATAAATCTACATGTTGGAATAGCGCTGTGTAGGTTTTAGTTAGTCACAAAATGGGGACCCAAAACTGAAATATTATTTATTTGGCTACGGAAGGAGTCGTGAAAAAAAGCTTGTATTTTTTATAAATACTTATGAACTTTCTTTAACAAACAATTGATAAGGGTAATGTATAAAAACTTCTACGTAATATTATGATAAGCATGTTATCACTTACCACTTGAAATTGCATTGGTCATCGGGTTTCATGGTGCGGTTCGACTACGACAGAAATTGAGACAAAAGTCCGACATTGATGTCAGACATTAATGTATGTACTGTTTACACTTGTACGAATGTTTTGTATCTGAGTAGTATCTATTTGTAAGTGTACAACAAGTGTGTCACATTTCTGTACACTGGTTTTGCCGGATTCAATAAGGCAAGAATTAGAACAGAATAGAAGTTTATCATAGATTGCTGAATAAGCCGTCATCAAAAATATAAATACTTCTGTCTGTCTGAATGAAGTTTGAATATTTATTAGAAAAAAATACTCTTATAATATATAAAAAAAAGCTACGAGAATCGTCTATCATTCCAGGTGCCAGGTCAAAACTCTGGTAGCCCTTCTACAAAAAAGGATAAGATTCTACGAAAAACTCGTTTCGAACACTCAGACGCGGTGCGGAGAATTAAAAATGTCCACTTAGATACAATGAGTTCACATAGCGGCTGATGAGACAGTTATTATTGTGTCGCAATATTTTGCAATTAGCGACACTTGTGTCACTCGATGTATAGTGTCGTAGTCTAAATGTAACATAACAGTTAAATTTGTGGTAAAGTGTAACTTTGTTGTAACTTTTAGACGTCTGTTTGTACAATTGTACTTTTCCATGTTCGGTCTCTCTCTGTTTCTCTCTACTTTTCTATTCCTTTATATCTCTATATTCCACAATACTAATAATGCACCGCAACTTGTCGTATATTGCAGATAGTCATGGATACCGGGGACGAAGTATAATATTTTTTGGATAAAAGATTTAAAAGTTATAGAACTGAATTTTTGCATTAACGTAAAATACAGGCGCATTTATGTAAAAAGATACGAATTATCCTAGTATTAGTTTCAATAGCAAGTCTCTGCACTTGTGCCCTGACCTCATGAAAACTCCAGTTCTTTTCGTAAGAACTGTAGACCACCCCTGGTATCCACAACTGTTATAAGAGGCAACTTAGGGTTAAATAAATATGTTAATCCACACTGCTGTCTCTTCACAGTAGCACTCTGGGTACACGTAGACATGGACGACTGTGCTGAATGCTCGATTGTCAATCGTTTATTTTTAGAATAAAACATTGGACAGGAAATTCTGTCACTACAGTGTTAAGAACATTGATCTCTTAAATTTGAAAGATTTAGAAGATTAGAAAGAGATAGTTTAGGCTATCGTTGAACACAAGGTACCTCAGGGTTCACTTTGAGTTCCATTTCTCTTTTTAAGTGATCTTCTTGTTTTTTATTCAAACAGTGAGATATATATAAAAGCGGTTTCAGGCTATGAATGATGTAAAAGACCGCTGTAAAATAATTAAAGTTAATATACTATTGCTTAGTAATCGAAAGTCAAACTTCTTAGATTCTCAACTCCAAATGTATAAATGGCGCAAACTATTTATCTCTTTATAACATTTCGTTATTTATTTATTTATTTACTAACTAATAAAACAGTCCCTAAGAGAATTTCAGGAATAAATCACACAGGTTTAAATGCTGTCTTAATTACGTTACCGAGACATGCAAGTAGTGAAGACAAGACACACCATTTGTGTACTATTGTGCTATTAGGTTAACGTAACTCTTGATTCTATTCATAATATCTATAAAAAATAAAATATATATAAAAAATATGATGACATGCCAGTGTCGAAGATGACAATAATATTGATTACATTTACAAAATACGTAAAAAAATAATTATAACACCTAATTATTATGTCAATAATTAAAAATAAATATAAATAACAATAAAAAAATCATAATTACCAATAACAATCAAAAACAACAGTGAAACAGAACTCAGAACTAAATTCAAAACTTTACCTTTCTTATGTAAAGGAAAAGTTTTAAAATTGCCAAAATATGTTGGCAACTTTACAACTTCTTGGAAAAGTGACAATATGTCTTTGTTGTTTCGGTAGAATTATACTCTCTGTAATCTATTTAAGGGAGTGTAGCGCAAACAACTTTTTGATAACAATGTAATAAATGGAAAATATTTATGAGAACGGGATGATTTTTTCTTAAAATCATTGCTAATGCTAACTTACAATACCTTCGTTATGTTGAATTTGCTAGTATGTTTAGTTCTGCAGTATATTGTTAACTAATCTCCGAATGATACTTCTGCCAAGTTATTATTATAGTTATTTTCAATTTCGTAGCACAATTTTAAGATACCCGACTTTGGGGTAGCCCTTTTGATATACATAACCTTTGTGAGACAAAACAGAGATGTCGAGAGAGAGACGGGTTAAATTTAATTAAACGAATATACGGTCTCTGCTCTGGTCTGAAAATATGTTAGTTATGATTATGATAATTTTATTAAGACTGAATAAATGACTACATAATATAAATACGAGAAAAAAACACAAGTTCGCGTTATTTATATAACTATTTTATAGGGTAGCTTTTTCAACAAGCTTCGAGTAAAAGTAAAAAAGCCCTTACCAAATTCAAATAGTAATTTAGAAACGTTTGTGTGCAGACACTAGAATGTTACTGTTATTATAAAGGCAACTTGAGCATGTCTCAGACACAGGCCAGCTGAGTTGCTGTAATCAGCTAAAAATTAATGGTCTGATTTAGTTGAAAGTTCTATCAAACATAAAAATTGTATAAATTCCTACAGCTTTGTTGTACTTAAAGCCAAACCAACTGTAGACTTTACTCGATATAATAAGTTCAAAAGGATATAGGTTTAATAAAACATCACAAAAAACTTAATCAAAAAACGTGTAATATTTTTGGTATGAACAAAGAAAAGGACAAATATATAAAAAAATCTAAAAACAAGAAATATAGTATTACTGAAACTATGTTACAGTATAAAAAAACAATTATTTTATTTTAAGTTTATTTGACACAAAGTAGATGACAATAACTTAGTACTATCTGTTTTTATTAAGGCCTCAAAACTAAAAGTTTAATTCTATGTCAATGTGTCTTATTTTGATCACTTGTCAGAAATTCAATATATCTTAGTATAAGAAAATATAATATTGTTAAATTTGTCTTGTTGGTAAAGTAACTTACAATGACTATAGGTCTATGATAGGTCTCGCTCACCGTCGATTTAAATGAAAATAGTTAAATCTAAAATTAATTAAACCTATGTTAATAACGCGTCCGTCTGTCCTTGTTGCGGGCGTGGTTGGCCAAACACAATGCGAACACGACTGCTATGAGCTGGAATATAAATAAATTAAATTAATAAAAGATTGTAATTGATTGCCATAAGAGTTTTTTAAAAGCATTATTTTTTACCTCAATAGCACCGACCACGATGGCAACAGAACCGATAGCCAGGCCGAAGGTCTCGAAGAAATCTACCACCACCTTGTTACAGCCGGAGTATGCGTTCAGTTGAGTGCAGGGTGTGCTGGCGCAGCACGTAGGGGGGAGGAGGGCGATGCCGTATGATTGCCAACCAGAGGGACCGCAGCACGAGAACTGGAGTTAATAGAGATGATGATGATGATGATGTTCTGACATAAATATTCTATATAATAACTGTACAATCTTCACTGATCTTCAAACGTTTTTACTTGAAGTGGTGTTATCATATGTGGTATTTGTATCATTTTTTTTGTTGGAGTCCCTATTTTTTTTTTACTCACTCCGATCTTATCGGCGTAGGGCCCGATTCCCTTGCAATATCGGGATAAGTTCGGGGTATCGGGAAAAGTCGCTGATAATATAGTTTTCGACAGGTGAAAGGATTTTTAAAATCGTGTCAGTAAATTTTAAGATTACTCCATAAATACAAACATATAATCAAATCTTTTCTCTTTATCTTATCTTTAATTTTAAAGTTTTATAATTGTCCTTTATTTGTTAAATAAAATTGATAACGTGGTGGTCAATTTGATTGTTTCAAGTAGGTAGTGATGTGGTTTTTTCTTGTTTTAATTATCTTTTAGTAAGTGAACATGATGAATATTTTATTTGTATTTTTTTACCAATTATAATATTTATTATGTATTATGTAATCACAGGTTAATAAGATCTAGAATAACCAATTATCTAATCAAATATTAACACAGATTAATTAAAGTATAACGTCATTGTATGCAGAGACATAATAGTTGATATGACTGTTACTGCTTTCAATATGTGCTAACTTAAAATAAAAAAACTTTCTTATTAAATTATGTAGAGATAATTTGTATATTGAAGACGTCTTACGGATTTCTCAATTCCCTGGAAGGCGTTCTGATCCCGTGAGAACGCCTCGGTGAGCCAGCGTGGGATTTCAGTCAGTAATTCATCTTGCTTCACAAATATCAATGTAGCGAGCGTTACTTTTAAGATCATAAGAAGGATCATGAATATCGCGTACTGAAAACAAACAAATTTATAAGAAAATACATTTACAAAATCTTATCAATGTTGGCTTAGAGCCAACAGGAAAATGACTTCATATTTCACTCACGACAATGAGCATGCAGTTACTCTCTCGTATAGCTCCGCAGCATCCAAAGAAAGCCACTATGAATATGATGGAGCCAATCACGATAGCCCCGATGGGGGTGAGCTGGAATATCTGCGAGTTCTCGAAGATGTCCACGATATTTGACACTCTCAACTCAAGAGCTATACCCAGGCCTAATAACGCTAATCCTGCAAGCTGTAATGAAAACAATAATAATTAATAATAGCTTTAGGATCTTTTATGGATAGGATACTTGTTTATTTTTGTAAACTTTTTTTTGAGATTATTAAACCTACTTCTCAGTGTAGTTTTAGTATTTATTTAATATAGATATACATAAACTTTTATATAATAAATTTAATAGTAGAAAAATATTAATAATCCTAAAAAAATTACCATAGTCAAGTCTCTCTAAAACCTAAAATATAACCTTAATTCGACATCACGACATACATGAAATCAAACTATTGTGGTTGAATCACACCACTAAATATTATAATATACGAATCTCATGTTATATTTATTACTAATATTTTATATAAAATTGATAGCCCATTATAAGGTAATACCTAAGTCATGTTAGTTATGTAATATTGACATAAGAATAAAGCATACTAAAGGTTAAAATGGCGTGTAGCAAATAACATAACACAAAATAACAACAAGTTACTCTAAATATCGTTCAATAACTTTCTAAGAATTATAATTAGTCAAATTATGTGAAAATTACAGAAATTGTTTTTAATTACAAAGTCAATGTCATAAAAATAATTACTTATAAATAGTTGTTATAATTTTTAGGGGCGCCAACAGAACCTCAATTTCGACTCGCTGCGCTCGTGAAATCTCGGGTACCGTCAGCGTATTGAGCGAAGCGAGCCCAGTATAATGAGTCATCGTTTCCAATTGACTTCTTGATTATTCCTCAACGAGATGACATTTTTCAAAACCTTTTTTTTTAACTATCACCTAATGTGTGTTTTTTTGATTACAAAATTTCATATTTTTTCAGTAGTTTACGAGCCTATTCACGAATAGGCTCGAAAACACGACTTTCTCACGACAAAGAATGTGAAAAAGTCTCCAGTAGAGCGCTTCGCTCGCTACGATCAAAAAATTTTAATATATACTTCATAAGAAACTAAATAAAGAAGTCATTATATAAAAAGTATAATTTAAGGTATTTAATAATATTTGTTATTGTAACCAATATCGGGTTATCTTGCGTCTCGAAAGGATATATCTTTATATCGGTCTTTATCTAATCTCTTATCTTAAAGGTGCGACGCTATGTACTCATGTACTCGTTTGCAGGAATATAACTAACATTGAGGTCTTAAATACCCCAGAAAAAAGAAGATGATTTTCTTTAACTTATTAGAAAATTACTATTTAATATGTTTATTTAGAATAAGGTTACTCTGTCTGTTTGATATTGTTATGTTCCCTAGATTGAGAGATGTCTTACACTAATTGGTCTCTTCACATTCTTCAAAATCTTTGTATGGGGATCATCTTTGAGGTAATGAGAAGTTATTTCACTGCATAATTAATGTATCAGACTATAAATTTAGAAGAAATTTTATTGAAATCGGTCAAGTGATGCGTGATTCAATAACATTTAGATTAATAGACATTTATTTACATATATTATATATTATATACATCTTTTCTACTTTGAGTCAGCAGTGAATCAGTAGTGATCACTTAAGTACGTCAAATTGGAGTGTCAGGGAGTCTATTTTGATAACTTATTAAAATAAGTCCTTCTGTTAAGACACTCCAGCTTAAAATTAAAGTTACGAGGGTTATAAAAACGAAGAATCACAAAACAAACTCAGTTGAGTATTCCTTATAGATTACTGTTCAACAAACGTCAATATTAAGTGAACTATTAACGAACAACTAGAAACATCGCAATGATTTCAATAAAAAAGAAACGAAAACTGTTTCAAACACAATGTACAGATTTGGGATATAAAATGTATTTATAAGGGTGGGTTTATTTTCCCAATAAATTTTGAAGAGTAATTAAATCATCAACAGCAACAGTTTCGAGAACATTGATAACACATACAAATCAATAGATTAACATAGATAAGTGTGTTCGTGCTCGGTAATATGGAGCACTTAATGAGAATGAAAAATGTTTGTACAATTGTAACTATATATAACATAACCATAAACAATAACACTTCCTCAAATGTATGTTACATTATGTTAATATTATATAAACATATAATAAGTTAATAAGTTATTTATAATACGTAACATATAGGCAAGTTTGATTTTTTTTTCTTATTTCATATATTATCGTGTGGATAAAAATATATAACATGTTATAACATATTATACATTTTATAATACCTTCTACGAACCTAACACCCAGTTCTAAAGCATTTTTATCACCGTAATAAGTCATAAATAATAATAAAAATATACTCACAGCAAAGAAAAGGTTCGCGAAGAACAGAATGTACTTCACCAAAAATTCACCGCAACCCATTTTGATGTTGTTTTAATTATTTTATAGATACTAAATTCACAACTGTGAACACGTCGTTCAACCACTACAAACTGAACTGAGTCACTAATGGCCTGTTTGGCGAACGCTAGTCAATATGGTTGCGTTATCAAATATTTACAAGAAAAACGGTGTCATACCGCCAAAAATATGATTAATGAAAATTATCGGAAATACTAAAGTGACCTTAGTAAAGCAAGTACATTTCAGAACCTTTACAATTATAGTCATATTTTTTATTATGGCCATCAGCAGACATGAAGAAAAAAAGGAGAGGATGGACAAGGGAATTGAAATGCCTCTTTATTTCTTATCGAATCAGTTTCAGTAGTCAATTCACGCCAATCTTACGTGACAGGATAGAATACTATTCTTTCGATAGATAGCATTTTATTTAGCACTGCTCCAAAAGGCCGTACCTACAAGCAGTACCTAATTGCCACACTTGTTAGTCTAAATATTGTAAGTAAATTATGTTTCTGAGGTTGTTATAATGGTAATATTAAATAACACATATAATAAAGAGGGTACAGGTATAAAGATAATAAAGACACTGAATTGCAGTGGTGTGAGTAATTGTGCCAGAGATAAGATTACAGTTCATGTTATCGCCGCCATTGTTATTTTTAAAGTGTAATTTAAATTAAATATATATATATATATATATATATATATATATATATATATATATATATATATATATATATATATATATATATATATATATATATATACCTATTTACGGTATTATCCTATGTTAAGGATAATGTCCTTACAGCGTATGCTGATAGTATTTGAAATTTCAATTTAGGACATATTATACTATTAAGTTTTTATATACTATCCTGTAATTTGAAAAACACAAATCAATAATGTCAGTTTCTTTTAGATTATCATCAGATCAGATATCATATGTAGACTAAGGTAATTCGGTGCAGTGTTTAAGTATTAAGATTATTAAAGATAGATATATACATATTCCAGCGAAATGGTAGTCACTTTAATTTACGTTAATGATGTGATATATGATCGTTTTTCCGTAATCTATATATAAATCTTATACCTACACAAGTTTTGAAGGCATAGAGTAGCATTTAGGTAGCAAATGTCAGCATAATCAAGGAGTAGTAGTAGTAACTGAAGAAGTAGCAAGGTTTGACTTAATATATTTTTTTATATTACGGGAAGAAAATTCTACAGACATCTCAGAGAGTGAAAAGAATAATAAACCAAGACAAGACAAGACAACCAAGACTGTTGTAAACCCAAATTTTTAAGTGTCAGTAAAAGGTAGAGCAGCTCTGTCATAAAAAATGCGAAATGGTACTAAAATTGGTTTTGTGACGTAGTTAATTACTTCCAATAAGTATGTATACCTTGAGTCTTACTTGCATTAACAGATCAAAACAAGAACCATTCCTTAAGCTTCATGTATTAATCATTTCAATCCCTGTGTCAAGTTCCTCAATGCGTTCGTTTCTATGCAATTTCAAATCATGCATAGATATGGTAACGAGAAGACAATTTACCTATTTTGGAATATAGAGAAAATAAGTGGAGATAAAACATATTGTATGTACTCAGGAAAATTGTCTAATATTATCTATAACAAACAAGGACGCTATCTAATAGATTTATTAGGTGTTTTTTTTATTTTACTATAAGTTTAAAATAGTTGACCTGACTTTTAAAAGTACTATTGCGTTTTAAAAAACAATAGGCGTGACCTTGCGTTTAGACTATATATTTTTTTTATAACTCATATTTCAAACCAAATCATTGTTTCAGGTAGGTTATAGTAAAATCCAAATAAAACATATATATAACTTACAATGGTCCATAATAATAACATGTAATTTGAAACACGCGACCATATAAATTGCAGTAAATAAGAAAATTACTGCATTTGAAAACGTCAGTAATTTTTTTTCAAACACGCCAGATGAACACAATACATAGATGATAAAAAGACATATAAGGTATATATTTATACGTTACGTTACGACAGCAAACTAACTGGTTATAGAATATAATATAACAACAAGGGAACTTCAAGGCCCTTCGGGCCAGGAAGGGTCAAATGTCACGTATGAGGTTGGCACCTACCCTATTTTGTAGCCTGATTCAATAACTTTTTTTTTGATGTATTACACATTATTGTGTGATTTGTGGGTGATAAGTGATGCGCGTGCATACAGAGTCAATTAGCTCATTATTATATAGTAAGGATTATATTCTCTTATATCCTGGAATTATGTCAGAAAATATAGATGATTATAAAATAAGCAATGTAGATATCTGTAATACGTTATATAGTATTTATCTCTGTTAGTAGCGTGTTGCCTTCCTTGATGAGTCACATTCACCATTAATGAATCCACCAAGAATGCGCCCTGATGGAGACAATTATGTAATTCTTTACACGGCTAGGTACATTACACTGCTTTTGAAAATCCTAACGAAATAATAGCTCAGCTGACAGAGAGAGATGACAAAGAGAAGAGAGAGGACGACATCTTAGAACTGAAATATTTTCAGTGTTGATATATTTTTAATTCTACATTTATTTATAATTTAAATGTGTTTGACTTGGCTAAATATGTTTATAACAATTTCGAAAAAAAATATTATAGTGAGGCCATTGACTTCGTCTTGGAAAGATTTATTGATAGTATTCTAACTAATCAATACACATGTATAAGCCAAATCACCACGTTTTCAGTCTTCAGCTTAGTACAAGATTACGAGTGACACAAATTAAGGCAACAGCTGTAGGAGGGGTGATGGAGTGAGGCAGACGTGGAGCTCAGAGCTGCCAAAGGGCAAAATTATTTTCTTCTTTTGAGTGCATTTGTAAAACGTGAGTTAATATTTTTTTTTATTATTTAATTATTTTCTACTTTTTAGAATTTATTTTTTTATGCTTGAATAAAACGTGGTAAAATACAGAATATTATTAGAGACCCTTAATTAAATATCATATATAAAATTATTTTGTTTAAGTATAGTATAGTTATTACTTAACACTTTCCTTCTAATTAACTATAGGTGATATTAATGTGGTTGTAAAAAAAGAAAACCATTAAATATGGGATAATATTACTTAGAAATAATACAGACAAAAATATTAATGTCTTCATAATACCAACAATTCAATAATAAAGATAATTATATTCTAATTGTGTTGTGAAATGTGTGTGCATTCGTCGTTCGCCAACTGTGCTATTTTTAGAGACCAAATTACCATTCATGTGTGCAGCATCAACATGCTGCAACAATAACAAAAAATCACAAAACTTAAACCAGTGTTGGCACACCCATGACGCTGAGTGAACGTGTTTTGTGCAGTGCTTTAACATTCGCGTAAAATATAAAACATAAAAGAAGACTGATCCTGTGATAAAACTATTAGTGCTTTTGTAAAATAAAATTGCAACAAATCATTTAATTAATACCAGATTGGGATCTCCGAAGGATTCCCACAAGGAGCTGATGCCGATAGATCTGAATGATGTTAAAAAGGTTTTTGGGACTCCAAGCTCACCTCGTGCAATGAAACCCGATGTTCATATAATCATCGAAAGGAAGCCGGGAAATGATGCTGTAAGTTACGAGGATACTTTGATAGGAATATGTTGATAACATTTTTTGTTTATATGAGATTTTGTTGCGTATTTATATTTTTAAACACGTTTTGTTACGTATCAAATGTTGGTTAAAACTCAACGTTAAAATACTATAAAACTGCAGTAAACATCAAAAAAATCCGTGCCCGCAGGGGGACACGCGTGGGTAGACCTCGTGTGTAACTCGTTTAAAATATAACTCACTACCTAAGAATAAAACATTTTAACAAAATAGCCTGCCACTTCTCGTGGCTCTCCATATCTTTCAACATGATGCCGTTGTTTACATCAAAAATTTTCAAGCAAAAAGCGGTTTTTATTTTTTTTCTCGGAAAAAGTATCTTTTTTGGAAATGCTTTTGGTACTTAAATTTAGAGTAAAAAATAACCTTTCTATTAAAAATATTTTCGAGGAGGGAATGTTTACCAGAAAAAAGTTGCCGTGGTTTTACCTACCTTAAATTTTCAAGCTAAAAGTGGTTTTTATTTTTTTTCTCGGAAACGGTACCTTTTACGGAAAAACTTTTGGAGACCTAAATTTAGAGAAAAAAATAGCCTTTCTATTAAAAATACTTGTGATGTAAGAATATTTACCAGAAAAAAGTTATGAATTTTTTTCCAAAAATTTTCGGTTTTTTTACCCCCACCCCTAAGTTATTGAAGTTAGGTTTTCGATTTATTTACATTAGTTATAGGTATTCATCAAAGACATCATATGATATGAACGCGATTGATCTTCTTTGAATAGGGAAAAAGTTATGGTCAAAAAACTAAAATCAGAAAAAGTGAGGCCCTAGCGCCCCCTGTGGCCGGATTTCTCTGGTTAACGAACTTGACCTTCATTTTAGGATGTTTGATTTTTGTGCAAAGTTTGAAAGCGATCCAAGCGAAACTGCGGCCGCTATCGTGCTGACAAAAGTCGAATCGACGCACGCACGCATATATATATATATATATATATATATAAACTTTTTGACCAATGGTCATTTCGGACTCAGGGGGTCATAAGAAGACCTCCTGTGAAGAAATTTTTCCAAAAGTCGAAAGTTGGGTACAAATGAATGGGCAGACCGAATTCTTCGAGGTCTACCCAAAAGCAATAATGTATGTTATATGTATGACAATTAGATGTTGTAGCAATTATCATAATATAAATTTATATTTTAATGAATGATAATTACACTGTACTATTCTCCATTTGCAGATTATACAGTGTTGTGTTTATCAAGAGAACATTTGTTACATACTCGGAAATACAATCGGAAAAATATTCACCATATTTTTTTATATTGATTTTCGCTGATCCGGAAATTCTGAATACAATTAAAAAATCTATTAATTTTATCAAACTCGATTTTTGCGTGAATCAACAATTCCTGATTCTTCCAGTTATATAAAAATATGCTAATAAAATTAACGAGACGAAGCTTCTTATATCCAAGCCTTTTTGATGTTACTTATTGGTTGATTGTCTACCTTTTTTAGATCATTCAAAAAGCTATCGACTATTGTATCCAACGATGGGGTGCGTCCTTGGTAATCGATTTTTTTACCTAAGAATTTGAATGGAGCTGCGTCGGTAATCGTAGTAACGCGCTTACCGCATATTATAAGACCCGGATCGTAATAGGTATATCTGGTGTTCCGCCTGCCCAGACATAGACTCTAGCATTTATTTGGTTTTGTCCTCAATCCGTCCGTCTAAGCACAGAAATCCTCCACAACATTTAAAAGTAGCTGATATTGTTTTGGATCACGTGTCAGTATCGCGAGATCGTCTGAATTTAATTTGAAATATTGTAATTATTTTTATATATATTTTATGCTAAACTACTCTTAACTTGAACTTGTCTTACATATCAATTAGATAAATTATAATTTCGTGGTGAATATCGCATATTTAGTTGATGACTTCTTAGTTTAACCAAATATCTAAGTATTTTTGATTTCATTAATAAATTCATTTGACTCCAGTTATAGTCCTAGCTTTATTACGAACCTTTAAACAAAGAATCGATTACACCTTTTCTAGTATCCAATATTTATGAATTATATTTATCCGTGAACAAGGTTGATACAATTTGAAACCATTTGTAAAACCGTTAAAATATTGGCAAAAAAAAAAGTGTAGAGATCAATGTATATTGGAATTCTTCTCGTATCATTAATTACCAATACCTTGTATTGAACTAGAGTCCAAGACATCCAATCCAAATAATTCACTTCACTCAATCTTGCAGCACTTTACTTATTACCCTTCTTTGATACTTTTCTTTATAGAATATTATCTTCAACAATTATTAAGAAATAAATAAGACACTTTCACAGATTATCCACTTTTATTTTCCATTTCAAACACTTCAGACTGTAGCTTCCAAACGAATGGCCGATATTTATATAAACTACCGACATTATTGTGAAGTTGTGTTGGAGTCAAAACAAAATCCATATTTTTAAAATATCCAACAATTTAAGAATACATTTATTACAGTACATTTTATTTTCACGTGATACTTAGTTAATATAATACCGTTTACAATATATATGAATGTTTTATGTAAGTTTTTATGATTAATACGTAAAGTCGGTAACAATTGTACTAGTATCCGTGCAATCATTCGAAAAAAATAATACAGATATGAGAAAGTCTTGAATTAACATCTTTTATTGTATGGTTTTAATTTGATGACAAGAAAAAAAAATCTATGATTTAAATACACAAAGTGAAGAGCATTAATATTATTATTAATTACATTTATATTATGATTAACATTCTAATTTACGTCACAAGGTCATATTTAGGTCACAAGGTCATATTTAGGTCACAAGGTCATATTTAGATCACAAGGTCATATTTAGGTCACAAGGTTCAACTTTTGATCTAATTTTGTTGCGAGGAGAATTTAAAGAATTTGTTTGTTGAATCTAGTAAAAAAATCGTTAGACGGCAATAAATTGTATCGCAAATAGACAATGTGTCTTCATAATAGTCCCAGTTATCGTTATATAAATGGGATATCAGGTCGCTTTATCATCGGTAGTTTCCCAAGGGTATAAACATTATGTGTTTCGACATTGTTCTCAATATATAGAAATACATATCTATAATATTAATGTTAACTTTTCAATTCAATTTGTCCTTCTTTTATGCAAAAAATGAAAAATGTTGACTTTTTAGTGCTCCTCCGGTACCGTACCTCCCTTTCTTAGTCCTAAAGAAATAAGGGAATTCTTCGCAGTAAAAGTCTGTTTCAAACCATAAAACGGGATATGTGCTCAAAGTTATTAATAATTATTTTATAAATTTGGACTTCTTTATATGTATATTGATATTTATTACCTAAAATAGGTGTCATGTAAATCGTCTTTTAGAATTCTTCTTTCTGTACAAAGAGTACGTCGACCACTGACGCCTACGTGACGTGTCTGTGACGTTTAAATGCTGAGACACAAGTAGCTATTTTTTGACAACCAATCCATTATTAAGATGAAATTGGATGATTTCACTTCGAAAATATTTCTGTTATTTCAAAGAATATTTCACAACAAATTCAATAATATTCTAGAACAAGCCAGTGTGTATAATTTAATAAGATTTGACGATGACGCTTCGGTGATAATTTGGCTTCCATGTTCAACCTTGGTCACGGCCCTCTGTGTTATACCCACGCGCTTGTTTCAAACAAATGGGCATTGAACTTCAGCCTTCGTACAATACTGTGAATTATGAAATATAATTAACAGTAGTTTTAATTGGATTAAAGCGGCTACATAAATATAAGTCTGTTCGAAGAATCTCTGAGTAACTATGAAGGTATTACATTTTATAGAACAGCTATCAAATTTCCCGCAAAAAAATAAAGTAAATTTGTAATGGTATTTCATAATCTTTCCTTTAATGTAATGACACTTTTACACTATCCTGAAAATAACTGTAGTAATATTAAATCTTCTTAGAAATATTTTGTTGCGTGACTTGGCAAAAATTATGTCTAAATAAGTTGTGATGATATGCCAATGAGACATTATGAAGACGTTAGATAGTCAGTTAGTATATAAGATAATAATTATTAAAACTATTTATCTTTCTTTAATCCCGAGCAAATTTTTACCTTTCGACCGATCATAAAGTCCTGTTTTCCTGACCAGATAGAGCAAAATCTTTGTAAGAATTTTATTTTGTTTTGCTATATTCGTTAATTTCATTTGCTTGTGATAATACGGTACTATATTTTTGTTTTATAAGTTTCTTATCCACTGTGGAATGTATGCTAAAAAAATGACTTGGACTTGGACATTGGTCCTTTTTCTACTAATATATAGGATACCGTGTGAAAAGATCTAGTAAAATTATTTATCTGTTTAAACAAAAAATATTCCGACACGCTCTGTATCTGTTTATTCTTTGTGCGAATAGTGTTTAAATATAGCTGTTAAATGTCGTACACCTTCATTTACTATCAAGGTCGGTATTAAACAAGCACATATAATCACTATTGCGACCAGTCATCTCGGAAAAGTGTTTAAATAGGAATTCAATTGTTACAATCACTGAGTGATAATAAGTATTGTTATAATTAAAAAAAATAAGTGAATAGTTAAATCGTTTTAACCTTGGTGATTCAATACCTTCAAACTCAGTGTCTCACCGTATTTGCTTTAACGATCACGTTATTTGGGTTAATTGCGATAGTTTTGACAAATATTGTGGGTTATTTGTATTTACCTTGACCTCAAACATTATTGTAACTTCATTACCTTTGTACCTGTAATGTATTAGTTGTCATCTAGACTTATGTGTGTGTGGTGTGTTGTGTGCAAGGAAAATGAATCGCAGAGATTTCTTTGTAGATATGTTCCCGGCGGTAAGTAAATATGTATTTAATTATTAGAAGTACAACATTTATTAGATTTGCGATCTGAGATTATTGCAGATTTGATTGCGATTCGCTATTAGAGGTTATAAATGACTAAGCGTCCGAGTGGGAAAACTGTTATGTTATGAATGTTAATTTAACGGAAAGGCCGGTTTATGTTTAATTAAACCTCCATTTAACTATTATTTTTAATACTAGAGATCAGGATTTATTATCTTAATACAAAAAATTATAATAAGAGACGATCTGGGTTTGCCCGTGTGTTCACGCCCACACTCCGGCTTCACACAAAAGTTGAGTAACATTAGTACCGACAGAATCTTAATATCCGTCTTAAGTTTCATCATTTAGGTTTTATTATATTATAAAGAGTTTTAAGATTTCTTTATGTGATGTTAATATATGAATTGAAAGTTTTTAAAAGTAGAAAATTCTGTAGATGCTTTAGGTGATTAACAAATGCATTCTTCTCCTCGTTTCATAGACTGTCCAAATTAGGTGTTTGTCTATCCTCAATCCCAGATTAAAGAAGCACCGTATCACTGATCTGATTAAGTAGTTTCTTATTATGAAAATATTTGCTAAAAATAAGTATAGCTTGAGATTTTTTGGGGTTTACAGTGATCGTCTGCATAGAGATGGTAGTAAGAAGTTATTATTTTAATGATTTCATTAATAAGAATGGAAAAAAGTAAAGGGGATAAAACGCCGCCCTGAGGAACGCAAACAGAACAGTTTGGAAGAAGTAGAGAGCGTGATTTGAAGTCTGAAATGTGGTAAGGCTGCGGGAGCAAATAAAGTTACTGCCGACATGATCAAATATGGTGGACCACGCGTCTTGGACTTTTTCTGGTTTTTGTGCAATTTATGCTAGAAATCGGGGGAGGTCCCAGACGATTGGCGAGGTGCAGTCATCGTATCTTTGTATAAAGGCAAAGGTTCACAGATAGACTGTGCATGCTGTAGGGCTATCAGTTTGATTAGCTTGGGCGGTAAAGTTTATGCTAAAATATTAGCGAGAAAAATGCAAGAGAGATCTGAAAGGCTGTTGTGGGAGGCTCAAGGAGGTTTTAGACCTGGAAGAGGGTGTATAGATCAGGTCTTTTGCCTCCGCATGATCACAGAAAAGTTTTTGGCCCTAAACCAAAAGGTTTTCTGTGCTTTTGTGGATTCGGAAAAGGCGTTTGACAGGGTTATGAGAAAAAAATTACAGAAGATACTGCCCCGATACAATGTGAACGGACCCTTGCTACAGGCTGTAAAGTCTCTTCACAGAGATCACTCAGCTGTGTGCGAGTAGGAGCTGACATGTCGCCCTGGTTTGACATCCAATCGGGTGTTAAGCAAGGTTGCGTTATGTCAGCTTGGTTGTTCAATTTGTATTTTGATAGTTGTCTCCAAGGCGTGAAAGACAGTGACATGGGAGTGAAAGTAGGTGACCTTAAGGTCAATTGCTTACTATATGCAGATGATTGCATCATCAGAATGCAATTTGCAGGCATTGGTCATCACTCTTAAAAGTGGGTGTGAAATTAATGGTCTAAACCTGAATATAGATAAGACGAAGGTTCTGATATTTGAAAGAAATGAAGGAATAACAGAATGTAAGATAATAGAACAAGTTAATGAAGTGGTATATATGGAAAGTATGTTCAGCAGAGACGGAAGATACGAAACGGATGTGGAAAGGCGTATTGCTGCCGGTAACAGAGTCAACGGTGCTTTAGCTGCATTGTTGAGACGGCAAAACGTCAGCATAGCTGCACGTTTTGCTGTACACAATGCAGTTTTGCCACCGACGCTGTTGTACGGCAGCCAAACGTTGGTAACACAGAAGAAGAATGTAAGAAAGATGAATGCTGTGGAGATGCGATCTCTTCGCAGAATATGCGGAGTCAGTCTAGCTGATCGAATCTGCAATAAAGAGATCCACAGAATAGCAGATACTAGCGAAGATGTCACTGTGAGAATGAAGAAGAACGTGCTCAGGTGGTTTGGGCACGTCGAATGAATGAGTGATGAAAGAATGGTAAAAAGGATTTATATAGGACGGACAGGGGGAGGCCTCGAGGGACCTTCGAAAACACATTATCTATCATACTGGAGGAAGGTCACGTAAAAAGCATGAGGACCCCTCGGAGGGCATGTATGAAGAGGTTGATGTCTGTGGCCGAGGCGAAAGAGGTATGCAGGGACTGTAGCGTTTGGAGCTCCGTCGTCTCTGGCTACCCCGCAAGGGATATGGCGTGAAGATAAATAAATAAATAAATATATATAATTTCCTAATTTCGTTTATTAACAAAAAAATACTACAAAATACATTATGGATATAGCCAAAAAATGCCTTTAAAGACATCACAGGACATCACTATTACTCATAGATGTATAATAACACGGGATGTTGTTGTTGATGTTTATCGACATTACATTATATTTTATATCTCTTTCATATATATATATATATATATATATATATATATATATATATATATATATATATATATATATATATATTTTTATAAACTATGAATATAAAATCATATTAAAGTTTAAAGATAAATGATTGCACAGAATTTAATATATTTATAACTATGGCTTTAGATTACATTAATACCACTCCAAAACACACTATGACGAATGTGATGAGTTTTTTTTACTATTGCTAATTAATTTTAGGTATTTAATAAGCACCAAATACTGTATTTTATTGAATTAGTTTTTTTACCTATGTTTTAGAATGGGCATCCTCACAAACCAGATGGTGCAAAGCTGCCCTCATTGCAACCGCTTCTGGAACCTGACAAGGAAAATCCTAAGCCGCCGCTTGCTAGTAAATTCAACTTTACGTATAACTATAGCAAATTTTTCGAATTAATTAACAACCTATTAGAACATTTTGTATTACATATCGTCAAGACAAAATATATTACAACATAAAATAATACTAAGCTGATATACTTCTTCCTAATAAGGTCCAGAAATCGATGACCTGGACGACGCGAGAACTACCGACGCTTCTACATACCCTGGGATCGACGACGACCTGTTGGAAACATACGATAATAAGACGGATATACACCATGATGGTAAATAATAGTTCTAAATAATCCCAACCCTATTTGTATTTCTAAATAAGCTGGAAACACTATCAAATAGTAAAATCGGTTAAATTTCTAACATATTTCAATCTATCAGATACTTGTAGCTATTCTATTATCCAATCTATCGCACGCTGGGTCAACTAGCACACTAACGCATACTGAAAAGGCTTCAACTCAATATTTTTGGTCTCAGAAAATGTGCTCATAATTGGATATTGGATTCTACTAAATAAAAAGACTGATATTTAAGGCTTATTTCATCAAAGCATTCCGAATGCGGTCCGTTATCGAATACCGAATAAACGGTATCACTTATCAAAGTAAAGGATGTGGTGTCCCTGATTGTATTGTTCTTGAAATAAATTAATAAATCTAATTTTTATTTTCATGTTGAATAATGAAACATAAAACAATCTTGGGAAAACACCGTTCTGAATCATGAATCACTGTCATTAAATCAATAGTAGCTAAAGACCACAAACATTCTTGTAAATATATCATTTAATAACAACGACCTCATTGTTATTAAATGATATATTTACATAAATTTATAAAAAAGTTATTTTTTATGTACAGTAAACAATAATCTATTTGTTCAGAATCAATTAAAACTAGAAATACGTTATTGTCCGTGGATACTTTTTAATGCGGGTAATTTTTTTATTGCAAGGAAAACATATCAATTGGATTTTTATTATTATTATTTTTTTTATGTAAGAGGAGGGCAAACGAGCTGGCGGGTCACGGATGGACGTGATCACCGCCGCCCATGAACTCTTGCAACATCCGAGGATTTACAAGAGTGTTGCCGGCCTTGTAGGTAGGAATAAACGCCTTTTTTGAAGGTACCCATGTCGTACCGATCTGGAAATACCGCCGAAGGGAGTTCGTTCCACAAGCGAGTGGAATGTGGAAAAAAGATCCTTGAGAACCGCACAGTGGAGGATCGCCATGCATCCAGGTGGTAAGAATGGTAAAGGAGTCGATGGCGCGCTGTGCGGTGGTGAAATTCGGCGGCAGGCATCAGATTGAATAGTTCTTCGGAACACTCCCCGTTGTAAATGCGGTAGAAGACGCACAAAGAAGCCACGTCTCTACGCAATGCCAAAGAGTCCAGCCGTTCGCAGAACACCGGGTCCCCGACAATTCGAACGGCTCTTCGTTGTACGCGGTCAAATGGTAGGAGCTGATATTGGGGTGATCCGGACCAGAGATGAGAACAGTACTCCATGTGTGGCCGGACCTGCGCCTTATAGAGCGCAAGTCTTTGGCCAGGTTTGAAATACTGCCTCGCTCTATTAATCACTCCCAATTTCTTCGAGGCCAACTTAGCCTTGCTCTCCAGATGAACACGAAACTGACAATCGCTCGAAATGTGGAGATCCAGTATTCTGATACTTGGCGAGGCAACGAGGGGAGTGCTCTCGAAGAGCGGTTATACGACAAATGGGGTTTTCTTAGTGGTAAACGCGCAAACCTGTATCTTTAGGGGATTGAACTGAACGTGGTTCAGTTCACCCCACTCAGAGACCATTCCCAGGGAGGTCTCTATTGAAGACACAAGTTTCTTTCGGCACTCGTCGACGTTTTCCCGAGAGAGACCTGCACGACCGGAATATACCGCATCCCCAATGCTGTCATCAGCATAACAATGTATGTTGGAAATATCCAACATATCATTGATGTGCAGGAGGAACAGAGTTGGGGATAGCACGCAGCCTTGGGGTACACCAGCGTTCATGGGCTTGAGGTCCGAGCAAAAACCGTCGAGAACGACCTGTATGCTCCGCCCAGTGAGAAAACTGGTGATCCACTTGCATAAACTCTCGGGAAGCCCATAGGAAGGTAGCTTCGAAAGAAGCCTCTTGTGCCATACACGATCGAAGGCTTTCGCCATATCCAGACTAACTGCCAGACCCTCTCCCTTGCTTTCAATAACAGCTGCCCAACGGTGCGTAAGATATAACAGAAGATCACCAGCCGATCGACCATATTGCCGGTCATTGATCAACTGGTGATCCTCGAGGTAGGTTAAGAGCTGCTTATTGATAATGCTCTCCATTACTTTGGAGAGCAAAGGGGTAATGGCGATAGGTCTGTAGTTAGCTGGGTCCGAGCTATCACCTTTTTTAGGGATCGGATGGACAAGGGCACGCTTCCATGAGACCGGGACTACGCTTTTAAGGTAGGAGTACCGAAATAGACGCGTTAGCACTGGAGTCAACTCAGGGGCACGTTCGTAGCACCAATGGAGAAATACCATCCGGCCCACTCGACTTATGAACGTCCAAGGAAAATAGAGACTGCCTAATAGTTTTCTGCCGAAAAACTATTTCCGGCATTGAGCTTCTGACACCGCGGGATGATAGGCGGTGTCTTCCCCTGGTCGTCCAAAGTCGAGTTGGAGGCGAAAAGAGTGCCCAAGAGATCGGCTTTCTCTTTTGCCGTGTGGGCCAGAGAGTCATTCCCTATGTGCAACGGCGGTAGGGACGGCTGGCTAAAGTTGCCCAGAGTGGCTTTTGAAAGCGCCCAAAAATTGCGCGTGCCAGGCGGGTACTTTGCCAGCTGATTCCCAATTTTGACGACATGCTTGAACTTTGCTCTAGCGATTTGCCGTTTGAAGAATCTGGAGGCACGATTATATTTCCTCTTCAGAACTCTAGAGTTCGGATTCTTAGTGACTACCGCATTGGCCCAAGCTTGATAAGCCTGCCGTTTGCCAGCTGCTGCAGCACTGACAGACGCATCAAACCAAGGCCGCGATCTGCCACCAAGTGGTACCACAGAGCTTGGTACAAATAGTTCCATGCCCTGTAGTATCACATCAGCTACAGCCGCAGCGTAGCCACTAGGATCATCGAAAGGGAAACAAATCGGCCCCCATGGGTAGGATGCAAAAAGGGACCGCATTCCATCCCAATCCGCTGACTTGTAGTGCCAAACGCGTCGAGTCGCAGGTGTTGTGCGAGTCGACCGTTGAATGGACATTACACTTCGTACCAGACAATGATCAGAGGACCCTAACGGAGCCTCGACAGTGACTTGGTACTTTCCGGGATGTGTAGTCAGCAGAAGATCCAACAAAGAGGGCATATGGCTGTCCACGTCCGGTAGACGAGTGTGCGTCTTAACCAATTGGGACAGACCATTTGCCAGAGCAAAAGTCAAACACAGATCTCCCCGCGTAGTCGGTGGCACGTGACCCTAACCAATCGGCATGGTGCGCATTGAAGTCCCCGAGGACTACGACTTCGGCGGAGGGAATCTGTGAAAGCAGATCGTCAATATTCACCTGAACATGGCCCAAGAGTTGAACCGTTTCTGCATTACCACTATGGGACCTGTAGAGGCGCGCGTAGACTCTCACATGGTCGTCCATGTCCACGTGCAGCCAGAGTACAGACAGGTCCCGACCTTCAAAAACCTGAAGGCGATGGTAGCAGATATCCTCCCTTACGAACACAGATACCCCGGCTTGTGGTATAAAATGGTGTTCTAGTTTATACCCGGGGTGTGACAGGTACGCTGTGTCGCTAGGTTGAGATATCTGCGTCTCCGTCAGAAACAACAAGGCTGGCTGCGCCGTCTCTAGGTGATAGTGGACGGCGTTCAAGTTGGAATGAAGTCCCCGGATGTTGATGTTGTTGTTGGGGGGGGGGGGAGGGGGGTTGGGCTTCCGGATTCTCTCACTCACCGACGAAACATAACCAAATGAATTTGGTTACTATGCGTCGGTCTGTGAGAAGGTGGTCCTTCCCCGGTCGAGCCAGTCCAATACGAGCTGCAGTCAGATAACACAGATACAGCTAGGCTCTACTACCTAAAAATTATTTTGTCAACTCTTTATGATATTATGAGTATGGCTTCTTTCTTATGTACATAAATGATGCTTCGGACAACCACTTTAGTTACGGGCAGTTACATAACAGGATTTTTTGAAAATTTTACCACCCACCCACTAGGTTTTCATCGTGAGGTTTTACAATAGCCCTGGCCTCTACACAATATTATGTATATTTTATCAATCGAAAATTATAAAAAAATCAGATGAGATGATAGGTGTGATAGCAGGTATTGAAAATGTGACAACTGTATTTCTGTTGTTTCTGTTGTTTCTTGTTATTTCTGCCCCTCAGTATGATGCTAAATGGGGGATTAAATTATTTTAACCACTCAATAGGTTAGACACAGGAGTTGCTCTTTTACGATTTAATATTGTCGCTATCTAGATTCGAAAGTGTCGCCAGTTTTATGATATTACTATTCAGTAAATGTCTATGGTAAATGTTTGATAACTATTACACGCAGAGACACCGAAGGCGAAGGTTCACACCACTCTCACGAGACGCATCCGACGCGGGATGACGGAGTCGGAACAGAAGACGGTAAATGGTCTTGGCCGCCGCACGACGAGGCGGACTACCCTGACGGTGATTGGTCAATGCACATACTGGATTTATGTCCTGTTTTAAATTCAAAATTCTCTATCTTTTGTGTAAATGAATAAAATCTTTTTTTTTATTCCAAGTAACAAAAGATTACCTGTTATTTATCTTTGTTTGACCTTGGAAACATTTATTTTAATGTATATAAATTAGCATAAATGCAATGCTATAAAAGGACAGACACCTTTTTGTAATATTTTATTACTAAACACATAAGCATTCTCATTCAAACAATCACTTTATTCACATAACTTTAACCTCTAAGGATGCATGCAGCATGTCTCTTGAGGAAACTTAACAAGATAACATACGATATAATGGAACAACAATAATAAATAACTTAATATATTATTATAAAACAATGGTTGATTAATTCGATGATGAAGATAACTTTGCTTCTAAGTTATGGTTATGAAATGGCAGTAAATATTTCATTGTAGGTTCTAACAATGCATTCACCAATTTTTATGGGTATCTTCGGTGCCTTTCCTTAAATGGCTACGTATGACTTATCAGTTTATTTAAATAACTTTTATTTAATAAATTTTTTGTTTACCAGAAAACATGATTAAGATAAACATGTTTTCTGATATACACTATTTTTTATATTTCTTTACACACATTTTGCTTTCCTGCTTTTATGTAATACTTGTAGGTACTTATTCTATAGTTGTTAATGTATTTTTATTACTTTTCAGATGGTTTCAACGGGTTGAGCCCACGATTCGGTGTGGACGATAGACCCGGTTCCCCATTCCCACCAGGGGTATGTAACCTATATCTTATAGTCATTTTAGGTTATAATAATTATAATAAGCCCCCCAAAATCCTAACTTTCGGCCCCCTTAAATCATCCCTTACGCCCGAGTCGAACAACGAGCCTGGTGGGGGCTACGTGAACTATAAATACTCTCACGGCTAACCTAATAATATGGTTACTAGATCGAAATGTCAGTGTATAGAGTCGCTTGCTGGGGACGCTGAGCGGCACAGCTTACAATCCGTCGGCGGTAAGGATTTGAGTAGTGACTCTCTCCGTGTCCGAGAATGCTACAGCCAAAACAAACTCATCTGTTGATCAACATTCACATCTAATATTATAAAGGAACCAAATACTCTAGCCCAATACGCATATAACGATGATTCAGACACTGCTCTGCTGTTGCGCAGGAAATCAATACGGTTTACGATTTTATTACCTGCATCTACAACGGCTGGGAAGCCCAGACATGACATGATCAACAGAAGTTAATACATTTATCATATATTATATAACAAAAATAGAAACAGACTTAAGCTACATATTACTATTATATATAAAATTCATAAATAATTTCCCTGAAAAAAAAAGTAACGAAGAAATAAAAAGATTAAAAAAAGAAATAAGAATAAAATTAGAACGGGAAGAAAGAACAACAACACCAACATGTGTCTTAGTGATAGATGCCACTAACGTAAATTGTGAACACGCTACTTCCTATATTGACACTATAACTATAGTAATTGAAGATAAAATATAATCGCTAAATACGTCTAATATTGGTACACAACACACCACCACAATTCAAAACCTGTTTGATAAATTTAAAATGGCTCTGTATTCTGAAATGGACCCCACTTTGAAATCAAAAATAGAATAACCTTCATCATCCCAAATCAGCAACCGAAAGACTAAAGAAGAATATACCGAATAACCGAAAGATTAAAGAAGAATATAAGAAGAAGAAGAAGAAGAATATAGGGGAATATAAGAATACCGAAGACTGTTAAAAGAATATACCGTTGCAGAGGACTTATAAACTTACAACACCTTTGACAAAAGCAGAATTAATATTTGCGAAAATTTTAAAATTCAATATCGGAAATTACCACCTTTACAACTAAAAATCTTACAGATACATCAACTCTTAATAACAAAGAACATTTGCAGGACATACAAGATCAGTGGAAAAGCAAAACACTACATGGTAGACACCCCCTGGCTTGGAATACTCGCTTCACATCCAATGAATGGCTTAAGGCAGACTCTCTATTTCCTGTAACGGACGGACGGTTTTATTATGGCTATTTAAGACCCAGTTATAAACACCAAAAATTGTCACAGGAGCTTGGGCCTCACCTTACAAAATCGAATTATACGCACAGACATAATCAAATTACAAATATCAGTATCTTGTAATCAAATACAAACTTATTAATAACTTACTATAAATATTACCTCAGTATCATAATAGAAAATTCAACCCATAAGTTATATTATGATGGCGCTATATTACAGAACCATATACTATAATAGACCAGACATAACCTTAGATAAAGCAAACAAAATTACTGACAAAAATGATTATTATTTTTGTCAGTACTTTTGTTTTACCACACACCACATACCCAAACAATAGAATAAAAGAAGAAGAAGATATGAAAACAAGAAAAAGTCTACATAGTCCCAATAGTCTTATCTTTATTATTAGAAGAGAATATTACATTAAACTTGTTACCACCACACTTTCGCGATCGCCTCGCCAGTGTACACCGATTGTACCACTAAGATTAATTATTACTAGAATGTACCACTATTCGAAAATTTAACACACAATCTGTATGTAATCTCTCCGGGCTCAATCTAGTGCTGCCCCACAACCGTGGCCTTGAAGGTTGCCTCTGCCCCGCAAACAACGCTTGGCCCCTTCCGCCAGGTCTAATGAGCAACGCTACCCCCCCCCCCCACTACGCTACGCTACGCCCCCTCAGGTCCCTCAGGCCATTCCGTCCCCCTCTAAAGACCAACATGCAGATATTTTTCAACTGAGATAAACACTTTCCGAAAAGCAATAGACAGAATAAAAGAACGGTTCTGGTAAAGTAGATATTACTAAGTACCGAATAATATAATAACCGAGTATTTGTCACAAAACACCCGAAAAAAGTTGAAGAAAAAACATACACGTATGTGAGTGCATTCTAGTCGCGTTCTTTTTACGACGAATAATTTTTATATTAAGTATAAGTATTTAGATATTCGCGGAAAACTGATTTTCGTGACCGTTTGACCTTTATAGATTTTTTAACCGGCACAACATTCAGGTCGATTTTTCATATACATAACAACGCCTTATTAAAGGTGTGTACAAAAATACAGCTCACTTGAAATGTTTCCACAGATTGGAAGTTACAACTTCTAAAATGACTAGACTATAATATAAATATTTGTTAAAATTTATTATAGGAATACGTAAACTGTCTTAGGTAAAAAACTGATTGTAAAAAATAACTAAACCACTTTTTTATTTTGATATTTTGTGAAAAGCAATCTAATCCAATATTAACCATGCATAGTGAGTAAGACTCGTCTCTCGAGTGCAAAGGGTTAATATAGAAAGCGGTTCTTATGTCCCTCTAAGATATTCAATGATATTCTCCAGACATCTATCCCGGATGTGAACACGTACCAGCAGAAGAAGAATCTAGCGCAAGGCATGATGGACCTGGCTCTGCTGTCGGCTAACGCCAATCAACTGCGCTACGTGCTGGAGTCTACTGCTTCTCACCCCTATTATTACCCCAGCCTAACTTTCATCTCGCTCAGCATCATATTCCAGGTACCTTTGGGAGCTATCCATTTAAACATACTATCTTAACACATTGTATGCGGGGCGCTTCGCACCGCGAGACTAAGCGTGGAGAGCGCATTTTTTGCGAGATTCGACAATCAGGTAAATTGCGATGATTTGGAAAATACTCATTTGATTTTTATGGTTTTTTTTTTGTATTACCTAGATAATGGGTATATTTAATTGTAAAACAAACTAAAAATGAAATATTTAATTAAAATAAAATAAAACATATTTATATGTGACCCGCTCTCTAGTACTAGTCGACCAAGAACGACATAACATGCGATCCGACTACAATGTGTTAATAGAATCTGGCTGCCTGAAAAGCTAGTTTATTACGTTGTAGTATATTTTTTGTGTTTAATATTTGGTTTTACTATATAATAAAAAGTTATAACAGTTAAAAAAATCAATATAAATTTCGATATTACTTTTATCCGACATTGCAAAAAAAGCAGAAAACATTAAGAGTAATAAAAGTATTGTTTTTCCAGATTGCGGTGGGCATCGGTCTCATCATGAACAGTCGCTACAACGTTACAGATGAAAAGGAAATCTGCAAAGCCGATAAAATCAACAACATGACTGTATTAGGAGTGTTTCTAATAACTATAGTAAATGTTTTTATAACTTCGTTTAGTGTTCCTTCACAAACTACAACTATAGGTGCCGGAACTCAAGTGGCCGCTATACAACAGGGTGGATAACATAAATAAAATTTAACTATAGGCAGGGTCAGTTTTCTAATAGTTATCCAATTAAGGCGGATTTATTTACACAAATATTATTATGTACCAAAATAAAATAAAAAAAAATCATAATGAAATCAATTTTCTTCTAACGCATACAGGTGCAACTACAGAGTTGAGCAGTTGTCCAGTCCATTGATAAATGTTACATTTTGGTATCAGACACTGGTTTCTTATTGGTTGCTTATCCGATTAGTTGGAATTTTTAACCAATCAGAACATCGCTTATAAACCTAATATTGGCGCTTGATTTTGAAATACTTCAACTGCAAGAGCACTGACCCTGAGACTGACTGAAGATTATAAGACTTTAATTTATATTAAAAATCATGTACATATGTATATAATCAAAAGGTGCTAATTGGAATTGTAGAAAGTCTGTAATTATACGTTATGGATTGTATATTAATCAATCATATGTTATTATTTCATTGGCAGTTTTTTCCTCAAGATAAACAAGCATCAGACTTGCTCAAAAATAGAACATTCTTAACAGGAAAGTAACCTCGCTATTAACTACACAGAGTAGGACGAATTTAGTGACAGTAAGTCATGTTAGTTGAGCGAAGCGAGCGTGGCGAGAGGAGCCTTCTATTGGAGACTTTTTCACATTCTTAGTAACGACTAGGCTCGAAAACTACTGGACGGAAAATTATTGAATTTTGCAATCAAAAAGATATACATTAGGTGATAGTTTAAAAAAAAATTAAAAATGTCATGTCGTTGAGGAATAATCGTCAAAACTGATATCCCATTGAAGCCAATAGGAAACGACGAGTCAGTACACTGGGCCCGCTTAACACAATATGCAAACGACACCCGAGATTTCGCGAGCGCAGCGAGTCGAAATTGAGGGTCTGTTGGCGCCCCTAGTTAGGTAAAGTCGGTAACGTAGAATCCTTGATTCATCATTTGTTTCAAGTGTTTTGTTTGTGTGAATATTGTTTTTAATAATCGGTTTCTCTGTTTTATACTTTTTTGTATTTTGTTTTAAACGTTTCTTTAAAAGTTCAACGTTTAGATACACTTAAGGAATTGTTCAGCCACTCTAAAGAGTTTGTGATATTTTAGACTTTAAGTTATTTATTTTTAACGTTACCAATTTAAATGTCTATTTAATTTGTTTAAAAGAAGGCTGTTTATGATAGATATATTTATCATGATATTACTATTGCCAAGTACATCCGAATCACTTAGTTCATAAGGTAATAATGCTCAATTTGTGTAATACATATTTATTGATAATAAAAATCTGTTACTTTTGAGATTTTGGATACAAAATTTTGCCATAATGTATATATACTTTAAAGATACAAGATTGTTTACAAATTGTTTATAATGAGACGACACGTTACCTGCGTCTTGAAGCATTTATATAGGTTAAGTAACACTGTACTTAGGTTTTAGAATCTTTTTGAATCTCGTTAAGATTTATATATTGTTTTGTAAATTATAATAAATGTATATACAATTAAATGTATTATTATTTTAATTCCTTAACTTTTAATATGAAAAAGAATAATGTAGATACCGCAAGCGCTGAACAACGAAATATCAGTTTATATTCGCTTCCAAAATGTATTAATTAATATGAATGTATTAAATTTCTATGTTATAGATATAAGGCATTATTATTATTTAAATATGAACATAAGAGATTACTCCATGCTGGTCCGCAACTATTTCTAGCTGCTTATTATATTTAGCAATGTTGATAACATAAAACTAATTAATGAAAGCAATTTCCCACTAATGTATCTATAGTTGAACAGAAGGGTTTAATGATTAAATATTTAAATCTAGTAAATAACCAGTTGAGTAAATAATACAGTATAATTTTTCTAGTAGTAGTCTTTCAAATGTTTAAGCCATTGTCTATTGCAGGTGTAGCTGCTTTAAAGGTATCTTCTAGTAATGGAGCAAAGTGATTCAGTCAGCAATCTCGTACCTGTTTTGAGTTTGTGGTTTGAACCACTCACTTCCAATTATTTTTATTTCCATTTTGCATATTTTTCTTAAGCTGGTCAAAAATTAAAACGAGCAAAAACCTTCGACAGACTCAACAGTTGACCACTGGCAAATTACTGACTGCCAAACATTATAAAATAGTCTGTTCACGGAGTATTCACTCGTTGAATTCTCCGTGAACAGATTATTTTAATTGATATGTTATTATTGTGAGATTTCAAAAATTGGTCCATTACTAAAAATGAACTATTTAGTTTGTCTAAAGTTGACCACTACAATTTTTTTATAAAAATGTGATTGTTTTTAAAATTGTTTTACCAAAGCAATGTACAATATTAAAAATGTAAGAAAAGCATTTATTTTGCCCAATAAATACACAAAAGAATATAAAGAAGAACGTGCTCAGGTGGTTTGGGCACGTCGAACGAATGAGTGATGAAAGAATGGTAAAAAAGATTTATATAGGAAAAGTGAGCGGTAAGAGAGACAGGGGGAGGCCTCGAGTGACCTTCGAAAACACAGTATCTATGATACTGGAGGAAGGTCACGTAAAAAGCATGAGGATCCCTCGGAGGGCATGTATGAAGAGGTTGATGTCTGTGGCCGAGGCGAAAGAGGTATGCAGGGACGGTAGCGTTTGGCGCTCCGTCGTCTCTGGCTACCCCGTAAGGGATATGGCGTGAAGCTAAATAATAATAAAATATACAAAAAAAACAGATCTATTCTTTTTTTGCGGAGGAACGTAAAATTGCGACAAATTTTGTTCCAAACGCCAATGACTATAAATACTACACTTCGGTATTAGCGTCTCTGGTTTCTAATTGGTTCCTTGTCCGATTAGTTTTGACGTAACAATTTGTAACCAATAAAAATATACGCTCGTTTAAGCTTAAAAATGGCACTGGAATTTGAAATTGTTCAACTTATGCCCGGTCAACTACAAGACCAACGACTCTACTTAGTATATATAAGACTATTTTCTTTTTAAAATCATATACGCATTTATTCAAATAATTGGAAATATTGGAATTCCTTTATTATATATTATTAGTTGAATTGTTTATTAATAATCCACGTTACATCTGACTGGCTTTGGCCGTTTTATACTTTGTATAGGCCAGTATTACATTTTCTGAATCAAAGAGATTTAAAACAAATATTGTATGATCGTTTCCTTTTATTTATTGTTTGCCATAGATTATTTGTACTATTTTGAGATATTTCTTTTTAGTATTTTTAAGCTTGCTAATTATAAATTATTTATATTATCATAATATTATTAAGAACAGGCTTAGGATATATAATAAGTTCATTTATAATTTTTTCTAACATTTTAAATTTTTTTTCCTTTTTATACTAGTTTTAAACACTGACAACTATAATCCGGGATGATTTTTAATGAAAATTATATTTTCAAAAATAATGTCAATAAAGGTTTTGTTTGAATAGTGCTTATTAAATTCATTAGTTAGACTAATTCACGTGTTAAAATAATTTGTTACTTAATTTGTTAACTATGGTATATATCCATTTATTATCACAATGTTCGTGGATTACGTTTAAAAAACGGGTGCATTGTTTCGTAGTTTACTTGTAAAAATACATATAATTTGTTTAGCAGAAACCTGTTTACTGTTACTATTATTTTTATTTGGTTGTGTTGACAGTATTTATAATATATACAGCGTTTTATTAGTACACATCTTGTACCGATGTGTACTAATAAAACGCTGCCCGAATCGGTATTTACTTTTCATCCTTGCCAACCTGCAGTATCGACTACTCGCCATTTTCGTTAACTTCTCCGTTTTACTTGTTACCTTGGCTACAAATTTGTGTTATAATAAGCCTTTTATTCATTTTCCTTTTATGATATATTTATATTATGTGAAAATTCACGGACAGTATTAAAAAAATATATACCTATATAAATGGTGAGATAAATTCGTTTAAAAATATATTCGACTAATTATTTAAATTAAGAGACTAAGCTTCTTAGCATTCCATGGATTCATCGTGTGGGTGCCGGGCCCATCGCGTTGCAAGAAAAGGAGCGCAAACAATGACTGGGACTTGCGACACAGGTGTAGGTTTAAGGGGCCCGTATACTATGCGCATATACGCTCACCTTCACTGTTCACGCTCCTCTCCCTACCTAACCCAATATCGTAAGAACCTACTAAAGCCGCCTTTGAAATACATTCCAGAAATGAACTGATAATCGTTCTAGAAAGGCCGAGATCCTTAAATAAATTGTAGAGAGATTTTGCTGTTATACCTCTCGCTCCTACTTCTACAAATTAACTATAAATTTATTCCTGATCAGTTCGTTACATAGTTCGTAACACTTGTTAAGCTTAAATGTATGATCTTTGGGTATGTTTGTTTCCCAGGGTACTGTAAGCTCCACAAATATAACGCGCCTTAGTTGTTTTGAGTACAGGAATAAGTCCGGCCTAGATGACGAAACACAAACATCCCCGGGAATTTTGTATTGCCTTTTATACGTGTCCATCATGAGAGTCCAATCAGGAGACGCGTCCAAGATGGAATAAGATTTTAGTTTTGATTTTTTGGACGAACCTGCCTTTACGAACTCTACTGATATTTTGGTGGTTGTAATACCCCTCTGCGCTCTTGCTACAGAAAGACTAACCGCTTCTCGTATGAATTCTAATACTTTATCGTGGCGACGCGAGTATTTACCTCTATTTAAAAGTACCCTACACCCTAGCTACACTAGCAAGTGTTTCGCGGTTCCTACTGCCTCCCCACAGATGTTGCAAGATTTTTCGGTGGCTTTGCCCCATCTCACTAAGTTACTTTGATCCGGGAGAGTCATTTGGAATGCATTAAGATAAAATTTTAATAATGCTGGGGACCAATTATGAAGCAGGGTGCGCCATCTCAAAGCTAGTGGAATACAAAAATCTCCTTCATTTTGCAATTCTAGGCTCATCGCGTGCAACCGGTAAATATGGTTCTCATCTTGCCGAATAAAGGATTTTGTTATTTCTAAGTTTCCAACATGATCCTAGCCCTGCTTTATTTGTTGGAGCACCTATCATAAATTGTTTATAGAATTGAAGTCGTGACTCTAGCTCTGCGGCAATTTTATCTTTTGGAAGAGACGTTATAGTATCATCATTTGATTTTGAGATGATATGTCTTTTGGTCACTCTTAGATATTTATAGAGTTCCGATGGTTTCTTTAATTTTAACCCAAAATTTTGTCGGTCTCTAAATAAGGGACAAGAGTCCGCTGGATGCGCTAACCCGAGCCATGACTTCAATGTCCTTATGACGATTGATATCGTAAACGAGGAAAGGTCAATTTAGACGTGATGTTAAATAAATATCGTATATCCAAGCCTTTTTGATGTTACTTATTGGTTGATTGTCTACCTTTTTTAGATAATTCAAAAAGCTATCGACTATTGTATCTAACGATGGAGTGCGCCCTTGGCAATCGATTTTTTACCTAAGAATTTGAACGGAGCTGCATCGGTAATCGTAGTAACGCACTTACCGCCTATTATAAGACCCGGATCGTAAGAGGTATATCTGGTGTTCCACCTACTCAGACATAGACTGTAGCATTTATTTGGTTTTGTCCTCAATCCGTCCGTCCAAGCACAGAAATCCTCCACAACATTTAAAAGTGGAGGACATTGTCTTAAACCGATAACCCCAATTCTTTTCGTTTTTAATTAATTTATCTATTAAAATATTGATGATTATATTAAATATAATTGGAGAAATACAATAGCGTTGAAATAAACCTATGTTGTAATTTAATGGTTTGGAATGTTTTTCATTTGTGATTATGGAAAATCTTAATTTTGAATAATATGATGCAATCATGTTACTAACTAACGTTGGACAGTTGTACCACCTTAGCGCGAACATCATCAGTTCATGTCGTACCAACCCGAAAGCGTTCTCTAAGTCTATCCAACATACCGTTATTTGTCTTTCTCTAGTTCTGGCATCTTTAAGGCTTTCCGATAGTAATGTGTTATGTTCGAGGCATCCAGAAATGCCAGGCAAAAACCCTTTCTGGTGATTAGGCCCGAAATATTTATTATTTATCATGAATTGCGTCCCTTTTGTTTGTAAACAAGAAAAAAATATGTTGGATATTGTATTTGTTAGAGCTATCGGTCTAGTATCCGTAGGATCCGAGACATTGTCGCTTTTGGGAATGAGGACAAAAAGAGCATTTCCGAATGTTACCATAAATTCAATAGATGTTTATGAATCGACGGACATTTTTTATAAACAATATAAGGGATACCATCCGGACCTGGTGCTGACTTAGATGGTTTCTTTTTAATTATTTTATTGATTTCCTCCAAAGTTGGTGGGTTGACATGAAAATCTATGGAAGGACTCTCAGGTTTTCGTTCGGTGGGATCCCCATACAGCCAATGGTTTTTAGGCACTTCGTATGTGCTTTTATAGTAATCAAAAATTTGCTCGTTGGTCAAGAGAAGCTTACCTTTTTGTCTTTGAAAATGTTTTTAGAGTACTTAAAACGATTTTTATCAAAGTCTACTTCGTGTTTTGCCCGGTCAAAGCTATCACGAATTTTTGTTACTTCTTGTGATATGCCTTGTATTAATTTAAGAATTGACCTTAATGCCCTAGACAGTTGGTGACTAAGTTGGTTGTCGACCATGGCTTTGGCCCTACGAAGTTTCTTTATGAGGTCTCTTTTTTTCCTTCTCATTTTCAATTTAAAACCATTTTCTTTATACTTGTGAGCATAATGATTCGAAGGTGGATATTGAAGTAGTCAAAAATAGTATTTTGTAGTGTCTCTACTTGCGCGTCGAGTACCTGGTTTAAGACCGGATGCTCTAACAGGTCCGTATATACTTTGGTCGTGTATTTTCCATGTCGATTGTTTAATATTGGAAATGCTAAGACGCGTCCGGATGGTCATGGACTCCTGGTGATTCGCATTCAATGTCTCACCATGGGATATATGATGGTAAACTCTATCCGAAGTGAAAACTGAAGATATTACCGGCGATTGCCGCGCTTCAGCACCATTGTGTGTTTTGAGATGTTTAATAAACCAGGCTCGTCTTTTGTAAATTTTCCCGCACGTAAAGCATTTCAATTCTGTTTTCGCCCTGTTTTCGCCGTTAATTTCAACCGATGGACAGTTCGTCCGCCCCTCCTAAAACTAAACCAGTGTTGGCATATCCATGACCGTGAGTGAACGTGTTTTGTGTAGTGTTTTAATACTCGCGTAAAATATATAACACAAAAAAAGACTGATCTTGTGATAAAATTAGTGATTTTGTGAAATAAAATGGCATCAAATCATTTAATTAATACCAGTTTGGGATCTCCTAAGGATTCCCACAAGGAGCTGATGCCGATAGATCTGAATGATGTTGAAATGGTTTTTGGGACTCCAAGCTCGCCTCGTGGAATGAAACCTGATGTTCATATAACCAACGAAAAAAAGCCAGACAATGATAGTGTAAGTTACGAGGATGACAGGAATATGTTGATAACATTTTTAGTTTATATGAGATTTTGTGGCGTACTTATATTTTTTATATATATTTTAAACACGTTTTGTTACCTTTATAATTTAATTTGAAATATTGTAATTATTTAACTGCTTCCAATAAGTATACCTTAAGTCTTACTTGCATTAACAGATCAAAAAAAGAGGACCATTCCTTACGAGTCAAGTTCCTTTTTTTTTTTTTTTTTTTTTTTTGTGTGTCTCTGCTGTTAGCCCTACTGGCCATGACAGCGTCACCGGTGGAATGTCAAGTTCCTTAATGCGTGCGTGTCCATACAATTTCAAATCATGTGCATAGATATGGCAACGACAAGATAATTTAAGTGACTTCATTTATGAATATAGAGAAAATAAATGTACATAAAACATATTGTTCAGGAAAATTGTTTGATATTATCTATAAACTAACCAAGGACGTTATCGGTATTAGCTAGAGTAACGTACAAAGGCTTAATAGATAATGAAGTTATATTAAAATATATATAACTTAATTTTTCTATGGTTTAAAACAGTTGACCTGACTTTTAAAAGTACTATTGCGTTTTAAAAAACAATAGGCGTGACCTTGCGTTTGGACTATATAATTCTTTTTTAATTCATATTTCAAACCAAATCATTGTTTCAGATAGGTTAAAATTCAAACAAAACATATATGTAACTTACAATGGTCCTTAACAATAACATGTAATTTGAATCACGCGACCATATAAATTGCAGTAAATAAGAAAATTACTGCATTTGAAAACGTCAGTAATTTTTTTTTCAAACACGCCAGATGAACACAATACATAAATGATAAAACGACATATAAGGTACATATTATACGTTATGTTACGACAGCAAACTATCTGGTTATAGAAATGTAATATAACAATTATATTCTCTTTTATCCTGAAATTATACCAGAATATATAAACGATTAAAACATATTGAAGTGTACACGTCTGTAAGAAGTTATGTAGTATTTATTAGGCTTAATCTCTGTTAGTAGCGTGTTGCTTTTCTTGATGACTCACATTAACCATTAATGAAACTACCAAGAATGCGCCCTGATGGAGACAATTACGTATTTCTCTACACACATACATCTACTATACTGCTTTTGAAAATCCTAACAAAATGATAGCTTAGTTGACAAAGAGAAGAGAGAGAACGATATCTTAGAACTCAAATTATGACAGTGTTGATATATTTTTCCATTCTATATGACGACTTCTCGAAGCGAAGAGAACGTGCAGCAAGTTTCCGCTTCTGTTCGACGTGATCCAGATTTATCGACGCGCAAACGTTCGGCTGAATTAGGATTATCCCACACATCATTACGCCGTATTTTGAAATTAGATTTGAAATTACATCCATATAAGATCCAGATAGTGCAAGAACTAAACCCTAATGATTTAAATTTGCGTAAGTCATATGCCGAAACAATGTTAACTCGATTCAGTAATTTTGACAACATCTTATTCTCTGACGAAGCCCATTTCCACCTAAATGGACATGTAAACAAACAGAATTGCAGGTATTGGAGCAGCGAAAATCCCAAAGCTAAACATGAAAGGCCACTTCACTCTCCTAAGGTAACTGTATGGGCTGCAATTTCAGCAAAAGGAATCATCGGACCTTACTTTTTTGAAGATTCTCGAGGCCGTTCAGTTACTGTTAATTCTGCCGAGTATGTGAAAATGTTACGGGAGTTTTTAGCACCGATGCTACTGGAATTTGCTGGCTATAATCGTAACACATGGTTTCAACAAGATGGAGCCACGTGTCACACATCGAACGAGTCCTTGCCGGTGGTCAAAGAAATGTTTCCGGAAAAGCTGATTTCCAGACGAGGTGACATCCCATGGCCGCCCAGAAGTCCATATCTATCCCCAGCAGACTTCTTTTTATGGGGTTATTTAAAGAGTCGTGTCTACATTGATAAACCGAATACACTCCGTCAACTTAAAGAAAAAACCATCGAAGAGATGTCGGCCATCTCGCGGTCTCTTTGCAGAAGAGTATTCGAAAACTTCAGGACTCGCTTAGATGAATGCAAAATCCGAAACGGTGGTCATTTAGACGAAATAATTTTTAAAAAATAAATTACAACTAATTAGCTTTCTCGTAAATAAACTATTTCTAAAATATGTTAAATGGTTTTTTTTATACGATTTTTTCAAATGTTAACTAATTCATGGCCCACCCTGTGTAACATTATTATGCTGAGGCCGTTGACTTCGTCTTGGAAAGGTTTATTGATAGTATTCTAAAAGATGTTATCTGATAACGGTTTTATTATAGACTTATTATAAGTTAACTTTTGCTGTAAGTTAACTATCAGTCCATTGAATTGTCCACTACCTATGGTTCTATCGATACAGAGCCTCATATTCACTGTATACAAATAATGATGTTTGTAATATTAAAGTCCTTATCCTCTGGAATTACCAGAGATTAAAAACAATATTAAATAAACAAATTAGCTATCGAATGCGTAGTAATGATACGTGTATTACATGTATTATAAAGAACATTTATAACATTTAATTGCGATCTTCGTAGTCATTAATTATTTATATATATATTTATTTATGCACCATAATGAGTTACTAAAAACAACAATAATAAAAGACATAAATACACACAATGAATTTTTATCTACAAAGAAATGTTTTCCTTTACTTTAAAGTGTTGGACAGAAGGTTTTAGAGGGCAGGGAAAGGTTCATAGATATTTTATAATAATATACAGATACATAATAATAATACTATATACAATACAATATATACATATACATTTATATCTACATAAATTAATTATAATAACAATATACATAAATACATTTATTATTATAATTCATTCCTTTGACAGGTGTACTTTAATCTTCGTTAGAATATTGTGACGGAAAGGCTGCATATGTGAGTTGGTAGGGAATTCCACAACCACGCAGCTTGTATAGTAAAAGATTTGGAATAAAAATTTGATTTATCAGTGGGAATGTCAAAAGTTTTTACTGAAACGCAGGAGCGTTTATGGCGACCATTAGGTTTTGAAGGATGGAATCGTTGATGTAGATAAGAGGAAGCTGAGTTAGAGAAGAGATTACACAGCGCCTTTAGGATGTGCATATTCCGGCGAAGAGATAGGGCCACTTAAGTTGATATCGGAAAACTGTAATAAGATCAAACTTACGTAGTTCGAAAATAAAGCGAACAAACAAGTTTTGAAGGCGATCTAATTTATTAAGCAGTTCCTCAGATACATCCTGATAGCAAACATCAGCATAATCGAGAAGAGATAATAAAAGAGATTACAATAGGAGGATTTTAGTCCGCATTGGTATGTTTTTTGCTGCTGTTAGCCTTTCTGGCAATGACAGCGTCACCGGTGGTCGCATTAATAGGAAATTTTGAAAATGTTTAAGGGAGTGAACTGACATGTCGCCGACGATGTACACGATATAAATTTGTCAAATGTCAATCCTAAATTTTTAACTTCATCCGTAAATACTATAATTGGTTATCGTATAAAATATTAGTAAGGTCGTTAATAATAATAGTAGAGGTGATAAAACACCTCCCTGAGGGAGCCAGCAGTGGGTTCAGCCCATTCATAAGACGAATCATTAGAATACGCTATTTGTCAACGTCCATACAGGTAAATATGAAACTAGGGTTTGATAAATTGCATAACGAAATAGGTCGATTACACATATAAGGATAACAAACAAGGATTCTCTAGTCGAGTAGCTCTGATGTCACATTTTGAACCTGTTGCAATTCGACCGCTAGTTCGTGCAGATGGAGTCGCTAAAGTTATGAGTTTATAAAGATAGTGTCTCAAGCTATCTCTAGGATTTTGAAAATCAATTTGCACATTAGAGATGGTCTAAATCTTGGGTTATCTTCTTTAAAAATTACTATTATTTCCTAAGCTGTTAAAAATATTACGGTATAAGCCAGAACAATTTTATATTATGTGAAAATTCACGGACATTATTTAAAAAATATATACCTATATAAATGTTAAGAATGATACGTTTAAAAATATATGTGACTAATTATTTAAATTACCAAATTTGACGTCAAATATTTACTTATGGTTTCATGTCAATAACTGTATATTCACACAAGAAACGGGAATACCGCGTACATTCCTTTAATTGACCCAGTCGGTGATGGTTAAACGAAAGTTGGTTTTCCCGCCGTCTACTAGACTAGTTGATTCATTAATAATTATGATTTTACATAAAATAACTTATATTTTGCAAAATACATAAGACAATTTAATTAATTGTATAAATTAATAATATGTAAATAAATGTATTTCCCACTACAGAAACGAACATTAAAGTATTTTTGTTTTATTATATTTATATATTTCTTAAAGTGTATTTAAAAAATACAGAATATTAATGAATAGAGACCCTTAATTAAACATCATATATAATATTATTTTGTTTAAGTATAGTATAATTATTACTTAACACAATCCTTCTAATTAGCTATCGGAGATATTAATGTTGTTGTTAAAAAAGAAAACCGTTAAACATGTGATAATATTACAGACAATATTAGAATCATAATAACAACTAATATAATAAAGATAATTATATTCTAATTAAAAATAATATGAATAAAAACAATACGAATAAATCTATGTGCATTCGTCGTTCGCCAACTCTGGTATTTTTAGAGATCATATCACCATTCATGTCTGCAGTATGTTGAATAACGAGAAATCACAAAACTAAACCAGTGTTGGCATATCCATGACGCTGAGTGAACCTGTTTTGTGTAGTGTTTTTAATACTCGCGTAAAATATATAACACAAAAAAAGACTGATCTTGTGATAAAATTAGTGTTTTTGTGAAATAAAATGGCATCAAATCATTTAATTAATACCAGTTTGGGATCTCCTAAGGATTCCCACAAGGAGCTGATGCCGATAGATCTGAATGATGTTGAAATGGTTTTTGGGACTCCAAGCTCACCTCGTGGAATGAAACCAGATGTTCATATAACCAATGAAAGGAAGCCGGGAAATGATACTGTAAGTTACGAGGATGACAGAAATATGTTGATAACATTTTTAATTTATATGAGATTTAAAATTTAAAATATATATTTTTTTATATATTTATTTTTAAACACGTTTTGCTAATTATCAAATGTTGGTTAAAACTCAACGTTAAAATGCTGCTAAGCTGCAGCGCATCACATCAATAAATCAATAATGTAGAGAATTAACGATGTAGCATTATCATAATATAAATTTATTTTAATGAATGATAATTACACTGTACTATTCTTCTCCACCTGCAAGGATTATATAGTCAAGAGAACATTTGTTACGTACCCGGAAATACAATCGGAAAAATATCCACCATAGTTTTTAAATTGATTTTTTGCTGATCCGGAAAGTCTGAATACAATAAAAAAATCTATAAATTTTTCTTAAACTCGATTTTGCTTGAATCACCACTCTGATTCTTCCAGTTAGATAAAAAATATGCTAATAAAATTAATTAAATAATATGAATTTTATTTGAAATATTGTAATTATTTTTATATATATTTTATGCTAAACTACTCTTAACTTGAGCCTGTCTTACATATCAATTAGATAAATTATAATTCCCTGGTGAACATATTTATTAGAGGACTTATTAGTTTATATAAGTATTCTTGATTTCTTTACTAAATTCATTTGACTCCATTTAAAGTCCTAGCTTTATTACGAACCTTTAAACAAAGAATCGATTACACCTTTTCCAGTATCCATTATTTATGAATTATATTTATCCGTGAACAAGGTTGATGCAATTTGAAACCATTTGTAAAACCGTTAAAATATTGGCAAAATAAATGTGTAGAGATCAATGTATATTGGAATTCTTCTCGTATCATTAACTACCAATACATTGTACTAGTATCCGTGCAACCATTCGATAAAATTAATGCAGATATGAGAAAGTCGTGAATTAACATCTTTAATTGTATGGTTTTAATTTAATGAAAAGAAAAAAAAATCTATGATTAAATACACAAAGTGAAAAGCATTAGTATTATTATTAATTACATTTATAATAATTAATTTATGTAACATGTAAATGATATTTAGGTCACAAGGTTACAACTCTTGATCTAATCTTGTTGCGAGGAGAATTTAATGAATTTGTTTTTGTTGCATGAGAGAATCTAGTAAATAAATTGTTATACGGCAAATAGACAATAGATCTTCATATTAGTCCCAGTTATCGTTATATAAATGGAATATCAGGTCGCTTTATCATCGGTAGTTTCCCAAGGGTATATACATTGTGTTTCGACATTGTTCTCAATATATAGAAATACATATCTATAATATTAATGTTAACTTTTCAATTCAATTTGTCCTTCTTTTATGCAAAAAATGAAAAATGTTGACTTTTTAGTGGTCCTCCGGTACAGTACTTCCCTTTCTTTGTCCTAAAGAAATAAGGGAATTCTTCGCAGTAAAAGTCTAATGTTTCATACCATAAAACGGGATATGTGCTCAAAGTTATTAATAATTATTTTACAAATTTGGACTTATTTATATGTATATAGGTACTTATTACTAAATTTTCAGAAATAAATCATATTATACCAGAATTAAATAGTCTTTTAGAGTTCTTCTTCCTGTACAAAGAGTACGTCGACCATTGACGTCTACGTGACGTGTCTCTGACGTGAATACTGACACACAACTACTTTTTGGTAATCAATCCATTAAGATGAAATTGGATGGTTCTTATTTTTTCTTACATTAGAAGATATTTCCGAAAATATTTCCGTTATTTCAAAGAATATTTCACAACAAATTCAATAATATTCTAGAATAAGCCAGTATGTATGACATTTAATGAGATTTGACGATGACGCTACGGTGATAATTTGGCTTCCATGTTCAACTTAGGTCACTGCCCTCTGTCTTATACCCACACGCTTGTTTCAAACAAATTCTGGCATTGAACTTCAGCCTTCGTACAATACTGCGAATTATGAACAATAATTAACAGTAGTTTTAATTGGCTTAGAGCGGCTACATAAATATAAGTCGCTACAAAGAATCTCTGAGTAACTATGAAGATATTAAACTATTTTCTAGAATAGTTACCATCAAATATTTTCTTGCATAAAAAAAAAAGTAAATTTATAATGATATTTCTTAATCTTTTTCCTGTAATGTAACGAATTTCTTATACTATCCTGAAAACAACTGATATTATAAGGAAATCCCGTTGTTTCTCATCCATACCAAGTGCCAATAATAAATCTTCTTAGAAATATATTGTTGCGTGATTTGGCAAAGGTAAAATTACGTCTAAATATATTGTGATGACATGTCAGTGACACGTCATGATGATTTTAGATAGTCAGTTAGTATATAAAATAATAATTATTAAAACTATTCAACTTGTCTTTAATACTACTAAATACCTGTCAGCCGATCGCAAGGTCCCGTTTTCTGAACCAGATTGCGCAAATCTTTGTAAGAATTATTTTGTTTTGCTATAAGTATTCGTTAATTTCATTTGCTTGATAATACGGTATCTACTATATTTTTATTTCATAATTTTCTTATCCTGTGGAATGGAAGCTAAAAAATTACTGTATGAAGTCATTTTTCATTCACTCTTTTTCTACAAATATAAACAAAACCGCGTGAAAAGATCTAGTAACATTATCTGTTTAAACAAAAAATATTCCGACACGCTCTGTATCTGTTTATTCGTTGTGCGAATAGTGTTTAAATATAGCTGTTAAATGTCGTACACCTTCATTTACTATCAAGGTCGGTTTTTAACAAGCACATTCAATACCACTCATCTCGGAAAAATGTTTAATTGTATAAGAATTAAACCAGTTGTTACAATCACTGAGTGATAATAAGTACATATTGTTAAAAGAAACAAGTGAATAGTTAAATCGTTTCGACCTTGGTGATTCAATACCTTCAAACTCAGTGTCTCCACGTATTTGCTCTAACAATCACGTTATTTGGGCTAATTGCGATAGTTTTGACAAATATTGTGGGTTATTTGTATTTACCTTGACCTCAAATCATCGTAACTTCATTACCTTTGTACCTGTAATGTATTAGTTGTCATCTAGACGTATGTGTGTGTGCTGTGTTGTGTGCAAGGAAAATGAATCGCAGAGATTTCTTTGCAGATATGTTCCAGGCGGTAAGTAAATATGTATTTTAATATTATTATATTACTTATACACGTACAACGTTTTACTATATACGTACAACGTTTATTAGATTTGCGATCAGAAGGTATTGCAGATTTGATTGCGATTCGCGATTAGAGGTTATAAATGACTAAGCGTCCGAGTGGGAAAACTGTTATGTTGTGGATGTTAATTTAACGGAAAGGCCGGTTTATGTTTAATTAAACCTTCATTTAACTATTATTTTTAATATTCGAGATCAGGATTTATTATCTTAATACAAAATATTTAATAAGAGGCGATCTGGGTTTGCCCGTGTGTTCACGCCCACACTCCTGGGCTTCACCCTTGCTTCAAACTTGCCTTACATTATTACCGTCAGAATCTTCATCATTAGGTTTTATTATATTATAGAGTTTTAAGATTTCTTTATAATATGATGTTGATATCTAAATTGAAATTAACCTGTCAGGCACTACTATTATGTGACAATTTTTATCAAAGACTTAACATGATGTTTTGACAACATTTTTTATGCGATATATATATATATTATATACATAGTCATTAACAATATACTATCCTTATATATTTTTATTTATTTACTTATTTATGTAACAGATTCACTGTAAACAAATGTTTAGAAACAGAAAATATATTATATACATAAATATATAATTGGGAAAGATGGTAGAGTATTAATCTTCGTTTTAAAAATATGGCTTGGTAGGGAATTCCATAACCGCGCTTCATGTATGGTGAAAGTTTTGGAAAAAGAAGTTGAATTGTAAGAACTGATAAAACGAAGCCGTAAGTCTTGAAGGCGATCTAATTTATTAAGTATCTCTTCGTTAGTATCTAATTGGCAAACGTCAGCATAGTCGAGAAAGGTGGGAAGAGGGTGTGAAATAGCTAGTTTTTAAAAGTTGGAAATTCTGTAGATGCTTTAGTAGATTAACGAGGTGGAATGATTTTATAGATCCATATAGTTCGAAATCGTCTGCAAAAAGATGGTAATGAGAAGTTATTATTTTATTAATTTCATTAATAAGAATGGAAAAAAGAATAGGGGGTAAAATGCCGCCCTGAGAAACACAAACAGAACAATTAGAGGATGAGTTATCAGAGCTTGTAGTCTGTCGACGACTGAGCAGGTATGAATGAAAACAGTTGATAACGAATTGAAAACATTGCTGCATTCTAGAAAGGATAAGTATGGTGAATTTATGGTAATCCCCTAGTACCTGATGCCTTCGGTAACTTTCAGCAAAGTTGTTGTTGTACCATGGGAAGTGTGGCAACCTGATTCACTATTGTTTAAGTACAGCGTTTTTTAGGACTTTAAGGAAGTATAGATACAGGACGAAACTATGAGGAAGAACTCTGAGTACTAATTTTAGGTTGAGGCATGACATGTGCCAATTTCCAGGCCGATTGAAAGGAATATATCTACTCGTATATATATATATATATGGGTGTTACAACAGTCAATAAGATATCAAGAATAGGAACTAACATGTAACGGTTAAGGTGTTACCCATAGCTTTAGAAAAAATATTAGACATTGGTACCCTAACTTCACATTCCGTGATTTCTTTAAAAGTAAAACTCTCACAGAAAGGGGGGTGCGATCGTATATAATTTGTTTAAGATCGAGGTTTACAATGAATCGGGAAGTTTAAGTGAAGGAATTGAGAAATGTTGATTAAGGGAATTCAAGTTCAACAAATTGTTAGGAGGTATTAAGTTTTACCCACACCTTGACTTGCATAGCCTCCATAATTTTGGAAGCGTAGAATTATTAACTCGAATAAATATAGAGGCGTTTGGCATCTCTACATATTGCAACCATTTCGCAACTTTTTATATGAGGTAAAATATTCATCGAAATTCCAACTTATTTTTTACATAATTAATTTTATTTATGATTACATAAAAATTACATTAAAATGGCGATAAATTTATATCTGTAAATAATAAATATTGTTGTATGTGATGATACTATAATAATATCAAATCACAAAACTTGTTTATAATAAAAAAAAATATTTTAGTCTTTCAAAGGACAACCGGCAGCAATAAATGCTCTTATATTTCATAAGTGAACGATTCATTGATTGAGTGAACTGTTTAGAAGTAATTTTTATAATTTTTCCATTGATTAAACAATGTAATAAAACTATGATGAAAGTTAAAAATTACAACCAATTCTTATAGAAGTTTAAGAATTGGGAGCGCCGGTGGGAAGGTCTTAATCTCCATGTATCAACTTTTTATTCGTTTAATATTTTTTATTATAAATGTGTAAATACAATACACATATCTAGTTATTTATTGTCTTCACATAACGATCGATAACGATCTTTCATGTGTGAGCAACCCCAACATTATTATTTTTTTCACAATGAATTCTTATTACCTAATTTCGTTCATAATCAAGACAATATTACAAAATACACTATGGATATAACTTAAAAAATGTCTCAAAGCCCGCATTGTGTTTTTGATCGTCTAAAACTTGATTAACCAGGAAAGAATCCTAGGGAAATTTTATATGCAATACGTTGACAATGACTTGTGAAAATGTTATTTAGGACGTCAGACATACCTGCCTATCGTGTCATTTATTTTACTGACGTCTTTGTGTGTCTCTGCTGTTAGCCCTACTGGCCATGACAGCGTCACCGGTGGGATGTCTTTATTCTTAATACTTTAATACAAATTCTTAAGTAGTGATATGTCCATAAATTTGTCTCTTGTCATGGCGGTAAATATCCGCATTACACTGTCAACAAGGTGGAATAATATATATATATAGACTTAGGATACTTGTTTTGTTATTGTTTCATATGTTGTTTGTCTTGGATTATTAATTCAATACAATGTTTTGTGTAATAGTTAAACCAACATCTCTATATCTGTATATAATTTAAGAACACTTAATTATTACAACTTAAACGTTAGTAATTTTAATTTTAATTTTAAATTTTAACTTGCTCCTTAACAATGAAGTGTTAGAATTGATTGATTCAACAAAATTCTTAGGTATAACATTAGATAAAAAGCTCCAGTGGAACCACAATCTCTCAACACTCGCAGCCAAACTCAGCTCCGCCGTCTTTGCAATTAGAAAAGTGAGACAATTAACAGACATTAATACGGCTCGACTTGTTTATTTTAGTTATTTTCACAGTAATTTATCTTACGGTATTTTATTATGCAGTGCTGTCGAAATTAATTCTATATTTATTTTACAAAAAAGAGCTGTGCGGGCTATTTATAATTTAAAAGCTAGAGATTCTCTGAGAGACGTTTTTAAAGAAATAGGCATTCTTACAGTCGCTTCCCAATACATATTTAATAACATATTATATATACGTCAAAATTTAAATAGTTATATAAAAACAGTGACAGACACGCGATAAATACGAGAAATAAAAACGAACTCGTAACGCCAAAGTTTCGGCTTCAAAAAGTTAATAAATCCTTCATGGGTTTGAGTATACGCATATATAATAAAGTACCACAAGATATCTTAGACCTTCCATTTCTTAGTTTTAAATCAAAAATCAAAAGTTTATTGTTAAATAAAGCTTATTATAACGTTCAAGAGTTTTTAGTGAATCGAAATATGTGGAACTTAAGTTCTTGAATCATTTGCAGGATTTATATTATAATGTACATCACCTATTGTTATATTTCTTTTGAAAAGAGCAACTGTTGAGTTTCTGGCCGGCTCTTCTCAACAGAGCAGCATTCCTAGCCGGTGGTAGCTTACTTACGGACTGACTACACTAACCTTTTTTGTATTGTAGTAATTGACGATTCAAAAGTGCATGTAAATGCCTACTTGAATAAAGATATTTTGAATTTTAATTTGAATTTGAAAGTATAGATACGGTGACAACGTAAACTGGATTTCAATAATACATGGGTTTTTTTTTTGTCAAAGGATTGAGAAAATTTAATTACATGTTAGGCTATCGCTTGACGCCATTGTTTTAAGAAGTTTCATTGTTTCATTGTTATTATAAATAATTATAACTAATAATTATATCTAAGGAATATTTAAAATACAACAATACAATAAGGGAGCGGGATTTTATATAAACAAGTAAATATGATTATTTAGTTTATATATAATAAATATTAGTAGCTTCATCATATTCATACAATTAAATGTCCCTAAACTGATTATACTTCACTCATTTTATATAGGGAATAACCGCAGACTATTATACAGTTAACACATCACAGGACATCACTATTACTCATGTATTATAACAACATCCTGTTTATTGACATTGTATTATAGATATATATATATTAAAGTTTGACGACAAATCATTGCACGGAGTTTAATATATTTATAACTAGGGCTTCAGATTACATTAATATGACTTCAAACAACTACGACGAATGGGATGTTTTTTTCTAATGCTAATTAATTTTTGGTATTTAATAAGCACCAATTACTTTTTTATTTATTTCTTTATGTTTATTTGTTTATTTACCTATGTTTTAGAATGGGCACCCTCACAAACCAGATGATGCAAAGCTGCCCTCATTGCAACCGCTTCTGGAGCCTGACAAGGAAAAACCTAAACCGCCTCTTGCTGGTAAATTCAATTTTACGATAGCAACCTTTTTAGTAGCAAAACAAAATAATACTAAGCTGCTATACTTCCTAATAAGGTCCAGAAATCGACGACCTGGATGATGCGAGACCAACTGACGCCACTCCGTACCCTGGGATCGACGACGGCCTGTTGGAAACAGACGATAAGAAGCCAGATATACACCATGATGGTAATAATAAAAACATTCTAAATAATCCCAACCCTACTTGTATTTCTAAGTAAGTTAGAAGCACTATCAAATAATATAATCGGTTAAATTTTTAACAAATATGTTTTAATCCATCAGATATTTTTCATCTATTCTATTATCCAATTTATCGCACGCTAGGTCAACTAGGACACTAACTGGCTGGAAAAGGCTGTTAGTGAGTTGTTAGTGAGCTCACTATTTTTGGTGTAAAAAAATGCGCTTATAATTGGATATTCGACTCTACTAAATAAAAAGACTTATATTTAAGTCTCATTTCATCAAAGCATTCCGAATGCGGTCCGTTATCGGTAATAACCGGTATCACTTATCAAAGTAAAGGATGTGGTGTCCCTGATTGCATTGTTTGAGAAATAAATAAATAAATCTAATTGTTATTTTCATGTTGAATAATAAAACATATAAACTATCTTGGGAAAGGACCGATCTGAATCATGAATCATGAATCACTGTCATAGTCGCTAAAGACCACAATATGTCATTTAATATTTACATAAATATATAAAAAGGTTATTTTTTTATGTACAGTAAACAATAGTCTATTTGTTCAGTATCAATTAAAACTAGAAATACGTTATTGTGTGTGGATACTATCTATTGCGGGTATTTTTTAATTGTCAGGAAAACACAACAATTGGATAACAATAACTGATGACAAAAAAAAATAAAAAGGTACTGATTTTGTCAACACTTTTTGTTATGATAAGTAAGTATGACTTTTTTCTTATGGAGGCTGTTGTTCTGTATATATATGATGCTTCGGACAACCACTTTAGTTACATTTACATATATATATATTTATTTATTTATTTATCTTCACACCATATCCCTTGTGGGGTAGCCAGAGACCACGCTACAGTCCCTGCATACCTCTTTCGCCTCGGCCACAGACACATCAACCTCTTCATACATGCCCTGGGGGGGGGGGAGCGTCCCCATGCTTAGATACTGTGTTTTCGAAGGTCACTCATTTTAGTTACATGACAGGATTTTTTGATAATTTTCATCTCTCGTGAGGTTTTAAAATAGCCCTGGCTTCTACACAATATTATGTATATTTTATTTATCGAAAATTATAAAAAAAAACAAAAAAGATGATAGGTGTGATAGCAGGTATTGAAAATGTGACAACTGTAGTTACATCTGTCCCTCAGTATGATCCTAAATGGGAGATTAGATTATTTTAGGTCACCCAATAACAACTTGCAACTTAGGCACAGGAGTTGCTCGTTTAATAATCTTAGATAGAAATCTAGATTCTAGAGTATTGCAAATTTTATATTAGGTGCTGCTTAGTAAATGTCTATGGCAAATGTTTGATAACTAGTTTTGCAGGCCGAGACACCGAAGGCGAAGGCTCACACCACTCTCACGAGACGCATCCGACGCGGGATGACGGAGTCGGAACAGAAGACGGTAAATGGCCTTGGCCGCCGCACGACGAGGCGGACTACCCTTACGGTGATTGGTCAATGCACATACTGGATCTAAGTCCTGTTCTAAATTTAAAATTATCTATCTATCTTTTGTATAATCACTGAATAAAATCTAAAAGTTTTTTGATTCCAAGTAACAAAAGATTACCTGTTATTTGTCTTTGTTTGACCTTGGAAACATTTATAAATTAGCATAAATGTAATGTTAAAAAAGGACAGACACCTTTTTATAGTATTTATTATTAAACACAAAAGAATTCTCATTCAAACAATCACTTTATTCACATAACTTTAACCGCCAAGGAAGCATGCAGCATGTCTCTTAAGGAAACTTAACAAGATAACATACGATATAATGGAACAACAATAATAAATAACTTAATATGATTATTATAAGACAATGGTTTATTAATTCGATGATGAAGATAACTTTGCTTCTAAGTTTAGTTATGAGATGGCAGTAAATATTTCATTGTAGGCTCTAACAATGCATTCACCAACTTTTATGGGTATCTTCGGTGCCTTTATGGCTATGTATGACTTATTTGTTTATTTAAATAATTTTTATTTACTCAAATTTGGTATTTTTCTTTAAACACAAGTTTGCTTTCCTGCTTTTATGTAACACTTGTAGGTACTTATTCTATAGTTGTTAATGTATTTTTATTACTTTTCAGATGGTTTCAACGGGTTGAGCCCACGATTCGGTGTGGACGATAGACCCGGTTCCCCATTCCCACCAGGGGTATGTAACCTATATCTTAAAGTCATATTAGGTTTTAATAATAATAATAATAATAAGCCCCCCAAAATTCTACCTTTCGGCCCCCTATACCATACCTCATCATACCTTATGCCCGGGTCGAACAATGAGCCTCGTGAGGGGAGGGGGGGCAACGTGAAATACAAATACTCTCACGGCTAACTCAATAAACCAGATCGAAACGTAAACGTATAGAGTGGCTTCCCGGGGACGCTGAGTGCCACAGATTCCTTTCGTCGGCGGTAAGGAGTTGAGTAGACTCCCACCGTGCCAGAAAATGCTACAGCCAAAACAAACTCATCTATCCTATAAACATTCACATCTAATATTAATAATGAACCACATGCACTAACACCATACACAGAAGAAGAAACTATAGTTTCAGAAACTGCCACCTCTGCTGTGGCGCGGGCAATCAATCCAATTTATTACCCGCGTCCACACACGCCACCGCCCCCTCAGATCCCTCAGGCCATTCCGTCCCCCTCTAAAAGCAAACACTTAGATATTTTTCAACTGAGATAAACACAGTCCGACAAGCAATAGCAAGAATAATAACGGTTCTGGTATAGAAGATTTTACTAAATACCGAATAATACAAGTGTATTTGTCACAAAAGTCTGAGAAAAGTTAAAGACAAAACATCTACCGTATGTGAGTGCATTCTAGTCGCGTTCTGACCTTTTACTCCAAATGTGGCATTTTTATAGACAATTGCACGACGAATAAGTTCTATATGAAGTATAAGTATTTAGATATTCGCGGAAAACTGATTTTCGTGACTCTTTGACCTTTATAGATTTATTAACCGGCACGATGTCCGTGCCCGTATTAAGGATGTATAAAAAAATACAGCTCACTTGAAATGTTTCCACAGATTGGAATTTAAAACGCCTAAGATGACCAGACTAAACCATAAATATTTGTTAAATGTCCTCTAACATATTCAATAATATTTTTCAGACTTCTATCCCGGATGTGAACACGTACCAGCAGAAGAAGAATCTAGCGCAAGGCATGATGGACCTGGCTCTGCTGTCGGCTAACGCCAATCAGCTGCGCTACGTGCTGGAGTCGGCTGCTTCTCACCCCTATTATTACCCCAGTCTCACTTTCATCTCGCTCAGCATCGTATTCCAGGTACATTTGGGAGCTATCAATTTTAACATAATATTTTAATAAGATCTGCCTGCCTGAAAAGCTAGTTTATTTTTATTACATTGTAGTGTATTTTTCTGTGCCTAATATTTAGTTTTACTATAATAAAAAATTACCAATATAAATTTCGGTATTAGTTTTATCCCACATTGCAGAAGAAGCACAAAAGATTACAGAGTAATAAATACATCGTTTTTCAGATTGCGGTGGGCATCGGTCTGATCATGAACAGTCGCTACAACGTTAAAGATGAAAAGGATATCTGCAAAGCCGATAAAATCAACAACATGACTGTATTAGGAGTGTTCTTAATAACTATAGTAAATGTTTTTATAACTTCGTTTAGTGTTGCTTCACCAACTACAACTATAGGTGCTGGAACTCAAGTGGCTGCTATACAACAGAGTGGATAACAAATACCATGCAAAAATATAACTGTAGGTAGGGTCAGTTTTCTATTAGTTGACCAATTAAGGCGGATTTGATACATAAATACTGTTTTTTATTTTAAATAAATTAAAATTTGGTTTGATTTATATTTTAGTATATCCAAAATTATTTATTTAAAAAATAAAATTAAAAAATTTATTAATTAAACCAAATTTCTACCTGCAGTTGAGCAGTTGATTGCGTTGATAAATGTTACATTTCGGTATCAGATACTGGTTTCTTATAGGTTGATTGTCCGATTATTTAGGTTTTTTAACCAATAAGAACATCGTTTATAAGCTTAATATTGACGTTTGAATTTGACAATTTGAAATACGTCAACTACAAGAACACTGACCCTTAGATTATATAAAACTATAATTTATTAAAAAAATCATATACATATTTAATAATCAAAAGGTGCTAATTGGAAGTCTAAAAAGTCTGTAATTATACATTAGTTAAATTGTATATTAATCAGTCATATGTTATTATTTCATTGGCAGATTTTCCTCAAGATCAACAAGCATCAGACTTGCTCAAAAATAGACATTCTTAACAGGAAAGTAACCTCGCTATTAACTACACAAAGTAGGACGAATTTAGTATCAGTAAGTCATGTTAGTATTGATCTGAAATATATTTTTCTTATGATAAGAATCTATTAAACTCAGTGGATATTAATAGTTAATAAAAATATTTTTTTATATACGATAATCATTCCTTAATCTATAGATATGATGTATTCAAATGAAATATTAATATTGTGTAAGCAAGAACGGGTTTTTACTTAATTTTCAGGTAGACATTAATTGAAAAGTAGTTTATTAGGTAAAGTCGGCAACGTAGATTCCTTGCCTCATTTGTTTCGAATGGTTTGTTTATGTGATTATTATTTTTAATAATCGGCTTCTCTGTTACTTTTTAAGTATATTTTGTTTTAAACGTTCAACGCTTAGATACACTTATAGAATTATTCGGCAATTCTACAGAGTTTGTGATATTTTACACTTTACATTATTTATTTTTAACGTTACCAATTTAACACTAAACCTACCAGTCAAATTGACCGTTCTTAAACTTTTGTAAAACTTACACATTTTTAAACATTATAATATCGTTATCAAACTACATGACAATTCTTAGAATATGCATATAACATTTTCTTCACACTTTACTTTTAGTTATTTCCATTACCTGCGTTATATAATAAAATCGATTACTTTTAATTACCGGTCAATTTGACCGCGTGCGGTAGGAATAAGTAAGTACACAAGAATTGTCGGTAGGTTTAGTGTTAAATATCTATTCAATTTGTTTAAAATAAGCCTGTTTATGATAGATATGTTTATCATGATATTGCTATTGCAAAGTAGACCCGAATCACTTAGTTCATTAGTTTACAATGCTCAATATGTGTTACACATTTATTGATAATAAAAATCTGTTACTTTCGGTATTTTGGATACAAAATTTTGCAATAATGTATAAACTTTAAAGATACAAGTTTATTTAAAATTGTTTATAATGAGACGACACGTTACCTGCGTCTTGAAGCATTTATATAGGTTAAGTAACACTGTACTTAGGTTTTAGAATCTCTTTGAATCTCGTTAAGATTTATATATACATTGATATGTATTGTAAATTATAATAAATGTATATACGATTAGATGTATTATTATTTTAATTCCTTTACTGTTAATAAAGAAATATGAAGTTGCCGCATGTGTTGAACAACCACATATAATACAATCGCCTGCAAAATGTATGAATGAATATGAATTTCTACGTTATAGATATAAGGCAGAGAGCACACATAATGCTATCAGTAGATTCATATAAAATGTAGATTTTCATATATTCTGCGATGCCTTTAAAATTGCATATGGAACATGTGTATATGTTTGGAGTGAGAATGAAAATGGTGAAGTATTAGTCCGTTTCGTTATAGCCAAGGTTGGAGTTGCTCTACTATTCCAAAACTAAAACTGTGGAGCACTCATTGTCCTGCGACTTTATGTAAATGCTAAAAGTGCACTTCGAGTTACGATTGACCGTGCTTATGTTTGGACCGACTCGACTATTGTATTGGGCTGACTCAAAATGCGTCAAAGTAAATTGCAACCTTTATTAGAAATCTTCTAATTGCATTCGGAGACATGTTACCACTTATATAAATTCTGCGGAACATATTACACGCGGAATAGATCCTAAATCTATTATACTTTTGGATATCTGGTGGCACAACCCAGCCTTTTTAAAGGACAAAATGCAACTGCAATTCTTATCCTCAAATTTCTGTAGCACTGGGGGATTTACGTTCAGTTATTACTGCAAAACTTATCTGTTGATACTTACTTACGAGCTTACAAGTTACGATATTTAGCTTACAAGTTAGTGATATTTTATCTAATGTTTGTAGATTAAAACGAGCAGTTGCATATGTTTACCAATTTTTTTCGTAATTATAATATGAGATCCAATATTTTTTAAAGATATTTTTTTACTGCAGATGAATTAAATAACGCATTAAATATAATAATCCAAGAGTTTTTAGTGGATCGAAATATGTGGAACTTAAGTTGGTGAATCATTTGCAGGATTTATATTATAATGTACATCATCTAAGGTTGTTACATTTCTTTTGAAAAGAGCAACTGTTGAGTTTCTGGACGGTTCTTCTCAACAGCGCAGCATTCCGAGCCGGTGGTAGCTCACAGACTGACTACACTGACCTTTTTTTTGTATTGTAGTAATTGACGATTCAAAAGTGCGTGTAAATGCCTATTTGAATAAAGATATTTTGAATTTGAATTTGTTCAACTTATGCCTGTTCAACTACAAGACCGACTCTACTTAGGATTTATAAGACTTTTTTCTTTTTAAAATCATATACCTACGTATTTATCCAAATAATTGGAAATATTGGAATTCCTTTGTTATATATTATTAGTTGGATTGTATTAATAAAACCTTGTTACGTTTTTTATAATAATAAGTCTTTCATTTCCAAGACTTTACAATATATATCGTGTGTCGCATGAAGTGGTATTGTATAAATAATTTTTTCTCACTCGTAATGCAAAAACCATCATGGACGAAGTTACATCTGCATTTGTTCTGAGTGCTATGAAAACTATGTTTGTAGACGGATAAAATTAAGATGGGTAAAATAAAACACCAGTTATAGAATCCAAATGTGTTAATACAAAACAAATGTAATAAAATCGTCAGGAGGCAATTTAAAATCTTCTATTAGATAATAGTTTACAGGTGTCCCATACGCGCTGACTGCCAACCGGTATATATTACAAAAAATCTCAATCACTTCGGAAAATAACCTAAAACTATCGGATATTGACGCATCGAGTTATAAAAGAAAAGATTAGATCAAAATTATTTTAACTATAGCTTCACGACTACGTCTAGTCTACCGTACATTATTTAACAATCAATACAATATATATTTTTAAACTCAATGCGCCGCATCCAATTTAGTATTAAAACATTTCATGATATATAATAATTGTGTCACAGGGTTTGTGACTCGAGTTGAAATAGTAGAAAAGAGATCACGTCGACGCCATACCGACAAGTAAACTACGCTCCAAAGTAAAAAGCACAGTCGCTAAACCGATTAAAAATAAACTGTATATAGGAACAAATATTTATTAACTGTGTCCGAAGTCACTCTAGGATCGGAGCGCGGGAGCACTTCGCTAACGTTACGAGTACACGGCTACATGTATCTTACATTTAAAAATTTTCCACTGCAACTTTATGTAGTCATCTATTAGACTCCAATATAATTTAAAATTCGCTACGTTCATACGGGGGGAGTGTGCTATAGGAAAACATCTCTCTCGCCTTATATGTTTCATACGACGTTATCCGGTGAGACAACCTCGCATCATGGTAGATAGGACCGAAAGCGGTCTTCCTAGACTAAGCTGCAACGAGAGTGACTCAGTGTGTGGGGATGGGTGAGGGCGGTGATGGTGATGGTGGTGATGACGGTGGCGGTGCACTAGATGGCGTCGATGTCGACGTCGATGTCCGCGTCGTCATCCGGCTTGGGCTTGGCAGCGCTGGGCGCCACCACCGCCTTGATGGGCGTCGCCTTGGCGCGGTCGTCGTACTGGATCTGCAAGAGAAACGCTGTAGCGACTGTCGCGTCACGGTGGGGACGAGGGGACGGGAAGGGCGCGCACCTCGATGTCCTCCTCCTCGGCGGAGCTCGAGTCCTCCTCGTCGGCCTGCTGCAGCCAGTCGATGAAGGGCTGCGCGCGCCGCACCACGTCTGCGACCGTCTCCCGCGGGGCGTACTTGCGCGACGGCTTGGCCGCCCACTCCATGATCGTCTTCTCCTCCACGATGTCCAGGTCGTAAAGCAGCTGCGATGCAGAGGGGTCGGTTAGTCTCGGTTAGTGATTGTTAATGTCGGTTAGTGTGGCGGTGGTACCTTGAGCACGGCGGGTACGCGCTGCAGCAGCGCAGGGCTAGCGTGCGCGAGAGCGGTGAGTGCATGCAAGGCGGCACGCGGGGCGCGGGGGTCAGCGCGAGCGAGCCGCACCAGCAGCAGACGGTGCTTCTTGACATCGGCCGCCAGCGTAGCGGCTCCCACCAGCACCTCGAACGCCACCAGCAGCGCCTTGGACTTCACCTCCAGACTGCAGTATATTACATCGTATTATATCGGGTTTGACAAGTAATAATTTGGGATAAAATCACCGGTCTCACCGGTCGGCCTCGTGCAGTATGTCGGTGATGGCCTTGGCGCCCTCCACGTCCCCGGCGTCCGCGCGTTGTTTCACGAACGCGTAGAATAGGTCCATGCGCTGCTTCTCGTTCTTCTCGCTGTCCTCCGAAAGGGTCATGCTCTTTGCGCCGTCCGTTAGATCTACAACGAGAAACGGTGAGACATTAACAGCATCCGTCCGAGGTGACGTGACTAGTGTGTATTTGATCCACCAAAACGAAATACGCGAGCGCATAGCGTAGTAAGTAAGATCATCTTGTACGCCCAATACTATCTACAAGAATTACATTGGTTAACTACAAAATGATGAGCCCAAGCTTAATCGTTTACCTCTACAGCTAAAATATACTCATAATTTATAAAAAGATAAGGCTTGATGGATAGTTTATTTGAGAACGGTACAGAAACAATTTGGTAAGAAAAGAAATTCAAGGGAAGAACCAACAGGCTCTGGTTACTCTTACTTACTTACTAAACTCGTGTATTTTTAAATGTCTTTATTGAAAAAAAAATCTCATTTTCAACTACCTTGCATCCTGGCTCGCACGGCCTCCTCGCTGACGTCGACGGTCCAGTTTCCATCATCATCGTCATCGGCCACCTTCTTCTTCTCCTTCTTGCTCTTCGGCTGCGGTGCCGTCGGCGTCACCGGGGCTTCGCCTTCCGGCTGTATGATAATTATAGATTAAGACACATTCTCGGATTATACATTATTTTCCTATAACGCGGTAGCGCGGTTCCGCGTAATATGAAAATGCGTTATAAGGGTGCCGCGTTATAGGGGGGGATTACTGTATATATATATTTATTTATTGCCCAAAGAGGGCGCAATGGGCGGTCTTAATACTAAAAGTACTAGGTGTATAAATATATTATATTATATTTTTATGTAAAATATAATATAATATATTATATTATATTCACAAACAAATTTTTAATATTAGATAATAAAGCATAAAGAGTGTTAAGTGATATCACATACTACTGTTTTTATAGCACAACTGTTAGATATCCCGTATATTAATATTTTTGTTGCACACGCTTTAAATTATTATTCTGATCAAAGTCATAAACAGTCTGCAAGCTTAATGAGACGGAATCTAACTATATAATAACGATACTTATATATGGAACAATATATATAAAACAGAATACACGCGTTTTACGCGGAGGGGTAGTTTACAACCTCACCAAACACAATCAATTTAAGGACCCCAATCTAATTAGCTTATAAAATATTATCCAATTGAAATTGTTTAAATATAAGCCACATGATTGTTAATGTGGCTTATATTATTATATAAATGAATCTAAGGTCAACTCACATTCTTGGGGTCGTGGTCCCCATCGTGGTTCCCGTTGGCGGGTCCGCTGCGCTTGGAACGCTTGCCGCGGTTGCCCTCCGTCAGCGACGAACCCTGCGGAAACATAAGGAACCATACAGAAACTTACAGGAACATTGTACACACACCACAATTACAACACCAGACTATATCCACTTACAGTATTGTGGCAAATTTTATTCCAATAGTTTATGAGGAGGCTTTTGGAATATAGATTGAATTTAAGGGGGAAAAAGGGAGGGGGGGTCATACATACGATGTTTTACATCAACCAGATGTATGCAAGATAAGCCTACCTGCACGGCGGGGTCGTTGGCGGGGGGGTTTTTGAGTATGAAGGTGTTGAGTTTGTGGTTGAAGTCGAGCACCCCGTGGTACCCGCACGCCTTGCAGCCCTGCGAGATGGTGTTCCTCTTAGTAGACACCATCAGCTCGGTCTCCGGGTTGTCGCACTCCGGACACAACACGAACTTGCGAATGAAACTGGAACCGAACATATACAGCAATTAGTGTTTTATTGGAGACAATTAGCGCTAAAGCAGCTCGGAAAGTATTAAAATAAGTATTTATTAAGAGATATATTGTATTACCCATCCAGCAGGTCCTGCAATTTGGAGGAGTCGTGGCTGCCGTTGACGATGAAGCGCTCATTCTTGAAATCGAACTGCGTCTGAGCGCCCAGCTCGCAGCCGAAGTACTTGGTGGGGTAGGTGGCCGGTCTGCCCAGCGCCTTGGCGACCTCCGGCATGTTGACGATGACGGTCTTGATGCCGTTCCCCTTCCCCTCCACCTTGGCGCAGATGCGCGGCATCTTGTAGCGGTAGAACGCGTCCGCCACGTTCCGGTTAACGTTTACGGACCCCATCGTTGCGCTCTCTCTTATTTATTAAACTAACTAATTATACCGGGGGTGGTTTTTTTTTCACACTGGATCTGGAAAGATGTGACAGTGTTAATATAACCGATCGTGTGGTGTCTGCGTGCCTTGGTGTATGCTGTGTGTGTGTGTATATGTGCATATGTGTGCGTTTATATGCGTGCGGGTGTACGTTTGTATGCGTGTGTGTGTACATTTGTGAGCGTGTGCGTTCGTGTGCGTGTGTGTGTGTCTGCGTGAGTTAATAGGTACCGGCAGCCGGCTGGCCGCTGGTGCCGGTCTACAGCGGCATGCGGCCGCGCGCGCCAGTCACGTCTGCCGCAGCAGCAGCTTCCGATGTCTGCTGCTGCACAACTTCGATCTTCTGCAATCAGACGCGTATGGAGCTCGTAAACTGTTACCTTCTCGTATATTATAATTATGAAAGAGGCATAAAGCCCTCCTTTATTTATATAAACTAAATCGTTCTTTTGATGATAATGGATGTACGTGATTTACTTTCCTGAGAAATAAAATCAAACAAAACATTGACAATACTTTTGTGGCTAATCTTTTCCAGAAAATGTATAACACATATATACGACAGAATATCTTTATCAATCCTGAACGTAATTAGGGAAAAAACAGCGATTACCAATTTTTTTTTCTCTGCGCGTTATCTACATTTAGTGACTGTGGGCTTTAAACCCGACATTTTTTAGATTATGAATAACCGATATACTTCGGTTAGAATAAATATCCGACTGTATATATATATATATATACATAAGCGATTTACCACCCACTGACTCATCACGAAATCTACGAAACTATCTGTCCAATTAATTTAAAATTTTACATAGTTACTTCTTATGTGATGTAGACGTCCACTAAGAACGGATTGTTGCATTCAAACAGTTCTCTTCGCGAGAGTAATGTGCGAATTTCATTCATCGTCTATTTTATTTTATTACACTTTATATATTTATTTATTATCGATTCATTTTAAAAAATCAATTTGGATATTTAAAAAAATATAACAATTCTAACGTCACAGACACATCGAATCAAAGGTGGCACGTACAAAGATTAGGAAGTTATAAATTATATATATAAAAACAAAAAGATAATTTCCTCCTTTCTCAAAGTCGGTTAAACAACAAGACAACGCTAACCTGCGGGCAGTATTACTTGGTGTGTGAAGCGTCATGCACGCTCGTCGGCAGTCAGCTCTCCTCGCTGCGATGCACCGACAACTCTCCGCGCACTGTACTGATGTCTCTATAAAAAAATATTATATATATATATATATAATGAAATGGTGTGACTATGGACGCCATGAGTTACAACGAGTGTTTCTTATCGCATAGTTTGTGGTAGATTTTATTCTCAATACTTTTAATCGCCTTATCAGTTTTTCACTAGTGACGTAAATAGGGTATTATTACGTATAAATATATATTTTTTTATTGTTGACTATAGCATATACCAAGTAAGCGTAGTACAGAATATTGCTTTTTTATATTAGTTTTTTTTTTCAATATTTATGTATGTACATATAAAAGGGAGGATATTTCGACAAAATTAATGTCGGCTAACAGTAGAATTAAAAAATGGTGTAAAAGAAACTTACAAAACAAAAACAAAAAATAAACTGTCTCGTGTAACGCGATTTCCAAAACCGATCCAATCTTTTACCAAGAGTATATAAGACCTGCATTCAAAACAACACCACGTGTGTGTAATCATAAAAAAAATAATCACTTCACACAAATATACGCCTAAAACAAAACATAACCAGATTCAAATTACCGTGCAGATTAATTTTTTTTTCTAACACGCAACGACGTGTCGTCGTCCTTGGTACATGTCACGCTATTGGTCAGAAAACTCGTATTTTTCACTTCACGCACACACACACACACACACACATTTACACGTGTCGTTAAAAACGTTATATACTTTCGAGACGAACGCGTTTTACGTACATTGAAATTTTAAGATTTACGATTTCCGCCCTCGAATCTAAGATCGCAACAACCATTGTGTTATTGTTATTGGTCGTGTTATATTTGTACGAATAAATGTTCGGTTTGAAAAAAACATCTAAACATTTCATTTATATGTTTAAAATACAATACATAACTACAATACAATATAATACCGTATTTTCGTCACAAAATTAGATACATATTATTGAGCTGAGCGTAAACGAAACTCTTAAGCGTTTGGGAGACTTCGTTTTGAAGCAACATCACATAAAAACTACAGAAGCGATTTGAAAGAAAATTGGCAGAGCTGTTGAGCTTGGGGATGGGCATGTTTTTAATAAAAACAGAATTAAAATATCTCATTCCGTTCAGAAATTATGGTCAAAAAATTGTTTCTCCCATAGACTGCGCTATCAGAACACTGCGCTCTTGCCGTTCGTCAACCTAGAAGTACGCTTATAAGCAACATCACATAAAATATAGATATATATATATATATATATATATATAATATTATATTTTATTGAGCGAAGCGAACGAAGTGAGCGGAGCGTTTTACTGGAGACTTTTTACATTCTTTGTCACGAATTGGTTCGAAAACTACTTGACGGAAAATTATGAAACTTTGCAATTAAAAAGACACACATCAGGTGATGGTTTTAAAATCAAAAATTTGAAAAATGTACTCTAAAAAAATTTTTTTTTTTTTTTGTAATATCATGTCAAAAAACTGATATCCCATTGAAGTCAATGGGAAATGATGAGTCAATACACTGGGCTCGCTTCGCTCAATATGCAAACGGCATTTGAGGGTTTGTTGGCGCCCCTAGTTTAAAAAGGGAGGATCCTAGTATTTATATAAGTTCTTCTAAATCGGAGAGCAAATGTTTTTCTGTCTTACTTTATTAAGATCGTGTAAGTGTTCTTGATGCGTACAATCTCTCAAGAGTTGACCAGCAAATGAGTGAGTCTTAGACCACCGGGTCGAGTGTCAATTGAGACACCACTGCGATTATAATTTAAAACAAAAAAAAGCCGTACCTTTGTCGTCTTTCTTACGTAATTGCGATAAAAATATATGTATTCTTTTATGGTTTATTAGAAAATTTTATGTAAATAGTCATTAAGTTTTTATAATAAAAAAAAATATAACTGAATTTGTATGCACACTCTAGTTTTTAAATGTTGTTGTATTTTAAACTAAAATTTGTTACATGTCGACGAATCTATAGATTGTAGATCAAATCGCAAACAATAATACAATTAACACATTCGAGCCCGACTAATTTTCTCTATTTCTAATTCTGTGTACCGGCTAATATAATGAAATTCTGAAGCTGGTTGCCGCAAATTTGTATCGTAATTTGTGCGCATTTGTTTGCGGCAACTAGGAAGAAAAATTTGAAATGACGTGAATTCACGTCAGCAGTCGCGAATGTGTTAAGACAGGATATCTTTACGTATCAATAATTCTACAACACACAAACAATACAAACGGATGCAACTTTGAATAACTTCTCATGTTTTGGAATAACTTTGTCACGAATCAACGAATACATCAATTTTAACAAACAAACTTTACAATCCAATCCAATCCAAACCAAACCGACATTTGTGAGTTTACAATTAACTTGTTCATATACCGTAAAAACTTCATAGTGAAAACTCACCGATACCAAAACATTCTACATATAATCTAGACATTATTATCTTATTTATACCTCACGTATAATAAATATACTTACAATGTTATATCAAATGTATAATTAGATTATACAAACGCCTGACCTAGGGCACAAACCTCAATATGACATGAACAATACTTATATGTATATATGTATAATTGTAGCCGCGTCCGGAGTAAAATGTCGAAACAAGTATCCGGTTGCTATTCTGATGGATCATTGTTTTTCAATGGATTTCCTAATTGCATATAACGACTTTTTGTTTGGATGTTTCTTCAATGTTTGACGAGTGTCTATAAACTTTAAATATTAGGGGCGCCAACAGACCCTCAATTTCGAATCGCTCGCGAAATCTCGGGTGCCGTTTTGCAATAGAGCGAAGCGAGCACAGTGTAATGACTCATAGTTTCCCATTGACTTCAATGGGTTTTTTGACAATTATTCCTCAACGACATGATATTTTTCAAAATTTTCCTAACCATCACCAAATGTGTGGCTTTTTAAATGCAAAATTTCATAATTTTCCGTCAAGTAGTTTTCGAGCCTATTCGTGACAAAGAATGTAAAAAAGTCTCCATTAGAAAGCCCCGCTCGCTACCCTTGTTTCGCTCAAATAATTTATATGTTGAAAACCATTTTGAGAAAGTTTTACAGTACTAGAAACTTTTTTGTTTTATTTAATAATCGTAGATTAAATATCTAGGATCGATTTCAATCTCCGATTTTACAAGTCAGAATAATTATATTCGTAGTAACGTGTCAGTTAATACAAACTGGAGCGCACTACAAGTACAGGGATGAGTAATCCCCGGATAGAGTGGATGAGGTAATAGTTAAAGATATCGCCACAATTGTAATATTCAGAAAACCCACTATCTCTCAAAGGGCAGACACAATTTAACCTTTCAGAGTAAGAGAAAACGCCTTCACACGACGGAACATTTCGATCAATACTTTATACGTGCGTTATAACGTTATAGTTATAGGATATTTATAACATAGTTCTCATCACGTTATAGCATCCTTTTTGGAATTACGTACGATTAGGCAACATTATTCAATATTACGACATATTACGCAATGTCGTGCTAAAATTGTTTTGTGCCTTATTTTAATTTTTAATGTGTGTGTAATCCTTAATATTATTAATATATTTAAACGTGTGTGTGTGTGTGTGTGTGTGTGTGCGTGTGTGTGTGAGCCAGTGAGGTGACCGAGGTTAAAGTGACGAAGGCAAGGTTAATTTCATTTACTGAATGCAAATTGACTACGACAATCAGCAGACTGTTAATGTGTAGCTATAATATAACGAAAAAATTATATTTTATAAAATTTCAAATAAAAGTAAATATATATATATATATATATATATATATATATACGTTTTCTCTCAATCTTGTGTTATACTATCTTCGCCCGCGACTTCTTTCGTATTTGTTTTTTAATTAAATTAGTCGTGTAATGTTATAACATCGCCTATCCGCCAGTGAAAGTATTATTAAAATCGGTGCAACCAGAGATTGGGCGGAACAAACAGACAGAGAACAATAATATATATATATATATATATATATATTATGTAAGTGCCGTATATGCACATGACTATATTAGGCACATATCTGTTAATTTGGAATTACAAACGGACACTTAAATTTTATATATATATATATATATATATATATATTATATATATACATAGATGAAAGACGTGGTTTTGCGTTATTAATTAACGACTGTCACCTATCAATAGTTATATAATTTCACTTATAATATCTTTAATACGATACGGAATAGGTACGTATTATGTATAATCCAGTACAACTAATTATTAGCCGAATACTTATTACATAGAAAACAAATATTAAAATCCTAATTAAGTGTATATTTCCTAAAATTATTTATTTTATTATACGGCCTCTATCTATCTATAGATATATAGATGTAGATAGATAGATAGAGATAGAGTAGAGTCCCCAATAGTATTGACAATAACACCATCGATTTCTACTTTCTTTGATGTAAATCCATAATCAAGTTATTGATTACCATTTTTAATTTAATTCCGATATTTATAAGTGATTAAAAAATATAAATATAAATAATATTGATAAGAAAATACATATATGTATATATACAATGTATTAACATAGAATCGTTATTCCGCATTGCCACCAACGTGGAGGCTTTGAAGGAAGTTGCGTGGGTGTGGCGCGGGGTTGGGGGTGTCGGAAGGGGTTTGGTTGGGGGTGTCGGAAGGGGGGGTTGAGAGGGGTCGTTCTAGTGCACATGCGCGTTGATATTGATTAGAGCACCCACCCGGACCTACCGAGCCTTCGCCGATTTAAATTAACACAGAATCTAAGAACAATTTTATTACATTTTTTTTCTATTTCTTACCCATTTTTTTATAGAGGTTTCAACTTGATATTAACCGATGCATTACTTAAGAGTACATTATGTTATATTAAATTTAAAAAAAATTGCCTTTAAACACGGACGGTACGAGATTAGAGGGAAGCCAATGCGGATTGGTCGGTCGATAAGACGCTATCAGACGCGGATCCTGTGACGGTCATTGAACTAGCCAATTTCGAAATGCAGATGTAATGACTCATTGCGTAAAACGGCCGCGGTGAAAGTAATCTTCAACCGCGTCTACTAGAAATATATATTTATAATCGAACAAATTTTACTAAAGCAACTAAATAGGTACTTTGTGTCTCATAAGAGGTTAGTTAGAAGACACAGTACACACAGACAGACAGTCCTTAACTCAAATGTATCGCTACCATCATACTTCATTTATATATTATATAATATTAAAATGTATAATTTTAGGTTCGATCAATCAATCTCCTCAGAGATGATCGAGTACGTCGACCCGGGTGACATAACATGTTTCGAGGTGGTAGGTAGGTAGCGTGGCCTTTACTTGCCAACAACGTAATCGCCATACTTTCGCTGATCACAGCGTCCGCACTCTCTTCATTACCAACGATAATGGGATATCTTGTACAAACACAAGTATGAAACAAACAAATAACGTACAAGAATAATATAATAATAAATCAATATTTTGTTCGTTTGTTTGTTGATTTCGTTTCCATATAACATACGGATAAACTTGAAGATTTATAACTTGTTCCGTGGATGAGAAGTAGCTGGCAGACGCTAGTTTCACATAAATAATGTATTTTCTAGGTATACTATCTATGAGTCTCAAAATATATATATATATATATATATATATATATATATATATATATATTGTAATATAACATATAGTTAATATATAATACAACAATAAACGCTACAAAGACACCCAATCAGTGAGTGACACAAAGAAAGCAAAACCACCGTTTTATTTGAAGATTACTCCAGTAATTTCTAGGTAACAATGTTTTCTTACAGCGAAGCTATTAAAATTTTCCTTATAGGGAAATTTAACGAACGCATATTGGATATCGATTTGCACCGATGTCGGATACGAATTAATCGAGAGGAGAACTAAGCGAGTATCGATTAGTAATATAAAAAAGATATATATTTAAAAGAATTAAGGAATAACAAGTATGCAGGGACCGTAGCGTTTGGCGCTCCGTCGTCCCTGGCTACCCCGCAAGGGATATGACGTGAAGATAAATAATATTAACACTAAACCTACCAAGTACTTGTCAAATTGACCGTTCTTAAACTTTTCTAAAACTTACACATTCTTAAACGTTATAATATCGTTATCAAACTACATTACAATTCTTAGAATATGCATATAATATTTTCTACACTCTTTACTTTTAGTTATTTACATTATTACCTGCGTTATATAATAAAATAACTTTTAATTACAGGTCAATTTGACTGCGTGCGGTAGGAACAGGTACACAAGAATTGTCGGTAGGTTTAGTGTTAATATGAACAAAATTTTACATAATATGTTGGTTTAATCAATATTATCAAACATACGTACGTCCCTTATCGTATACAAAAAAAATATTATATCAACATTATAAAATTTATCTATTAGCTAATAAATTTCGTGTATATCAAAGATTTAAACTGAACTATCCTTTACACGCGACTTTACTCGTGTTTGAGAGACAATTATTTGATTTGTAATGTGGAAATTATTTATTTATATTGATTAAATTGATTGCTATGCATTATATTTAGGGTTGAGGGGTTGGTTTATTTATTTGTGATCACTTGTTTACCTCAAATTGACTACTTTAACACCATACTTCTGTAAAGGCCCTTAAAATAAGGCTATAAGGGTTCCCAATAAACCCTGTTCTTAAAAGACCCACACAAGTCTTAATAATATTATAAAATGTAAATACTTAGGGGATATAGAAAACAGAATAATAGTAAAAATAGATTCAAAACTACTTTGCATTATAACATTGCACAATATACGGACATCTTATTTTATTATAATAACATATCTACTTAACACTGTACCTACTGACTATTCTTGTATACCTGTTCCTACTGCACGCTGTCAAATTGACCGGTAATTAAAAGTTATTTTATTATATAACGCAGGTAATAATGGAAATAACTAAAAGTAAAGAGTGTAGAAAATATTAATTGCATATTCTAAGAATTACCATGTAGTTTGATAACGATATTATAACGTTTAAAAATGTGTAAGTTTTACAAAAGTTTAAGAACGGTCAATTTAACCAGTTCTTGGTAGGTTTAGTGTTCATTTGATTAAAAAACTGTTATTGCATTTGTACGAGTCTTAAATTTCTTATTTTTCAAGAGTGTCATTTAATTAATGTATAACTTCTAGAAGAGACGGTCAAATTTTATAGATATTTCTAACAACTTCATGTCCGGATAACATTTGCTTATAATTCTTTTATCATTTTAGCAAGAAATTATAAAATCAACTCAGCTAGGATTAATTTAAAACAATCTGCAATATGAACTATTGTAATGTTATAACATTCTAAAATACTCCATGTAAATCAAATTGTAACAATAGAGATTAAATTATGGAAATTATAACATTTTAGCATTAATAATTAAATGAAGAAAATTGTAACATTTTACTGTTACAGATTATATGAAGAAAATTGTAACATTTTACTGTTACAGATTAAATGAAGAAAATTGTAACATTTTACTGTTACAGATTAAATGAAGAAAATTGTAACATTTTACTGTTACAGTTTAAATGAAGAAAATTGTAACATTTTACTGTTACAGATTATATGAAGAAAATTGTAACAATTTACTGTTACAGTTTAAATGAAGAAAATTGTAACATTTTACTGTTACAGATTATATGAAGAAAATTGTAACAATTTACTGTTACAGTTTAAATGAAGAAAATTGTAACATTTTACTGTTACAGATTATATGAAGAAAATTGTAACAATTTACTGTTACAGATTATATGAAGAAAATTGTAACAATTTACTGTTACAGATTATATGAAGAAAATTGTAACAATTTACTGTTACAGTTTAAATGAAGAAAATTGTAACATTTTACTGTTACAGATTATATGAAGAAAATTGTAACAATTTACTGTTACAGTTTAAATGAAGAAAATTGTAACATTTTACTGTTACAGATTATATGAAGAAAATTGTAACAATTTACTGTTACAGTTTAAATGAAGAAAATTGTAACATTTTACTGTTACAGATTATATGAAGAAAATTATAACATTTTAGCATTACAGATCAAATGATGCAAATTATATTTACATTACAGATTAAATGAAAGAAATTATAACATTTGCAATTGAAAGAAGGATTTTTTATTCTGTATTGAGCGATATAATTCCACCATTAAAATGAAATATGGTACATGTACATATAAAGCACGCTGTGAAGTACATTATAACTGCACATGTTATCTATAATAAACAATTTTTGTTTTAAATATCCAATCCAATCCAAGACTTAAGACTTGTCTAATTGGAAATTGATAAGTTATAAATAAATCATTAATGTATGTTCGAAATTATTAATTCAGACTATTATATTTATGGATTCAAATTACTTTTTAATATATAATAATGTTCAGTTTGTAAAGTGAAGATCTGGTGCGGATAACCTCAAGAGACATTATTATATTTTTCCGTAAAATGATATCTATTATACACAAAATTAGACAAATTGTTAAACCTACCTGTATATCTTGCTAAAGTCATATAAAATGGTAGCGCCCCACTGGACGAGAGCTCACAGATGGGATGAATTGCTGATCCTTCCTCTGAGCTGGCACTGATAACCACGCGAGCCGGGCACACCAACCTGCCACAACGGAATATTTATCTTCACTATAAAAACGAATTCACATGTAACACTAGTCACTACATCATAATAAAATAATCAAATTTGCTATTTAATCTAAATTCTTAAGCCGAAACGTACGCACCAGCTGGCGAAAACGTGGTATCTACTCACTTGTACCTATCTACCTATATAAGTTAATATGGACTGAAGATATTCGATATTATGTTGAAGTGTACCTTCCCCTTGTGACGACGCGTTGCGACTCTTCAATCCACGCAGGTTGCTGATATAAAAAAATGTTAAACTACGCCACAACAACCTTAATTAAGAAAGAACATAAAATAAACAGTATTTCACTAAACGCAAGCAAGAAACCGTAGTTAAAATTGACGACAGAAAATAAATGAAAATGTATACTTTCTTATGTTTCTGGAACCGACTTCACACCGGAAGCGAATGTTTTTTGAATCTTGTAACAATGGGAATAAATATTACATATTTTGGAAAAGATGATATATAACTAAAAAAATATTTCATTTCTAAATATTTTATAGACAAAACTGCTACAAAAATTTTATTGATTGATCAAATATTGAATATAAAGTATATATAAAATGATGTTTTTTTCAAATAGGAAGTTGTAAGTTTTGTCTATGACTATATTTATCGATTATTTAGTAACTTATAAATGATTATAGATTATTTATTATTTTAAAAATTATTGTCTTTATAGGTACAATCTAGATTAATTAATTTTAAATAATAAAGAAAAAATATAAAAAAAAACAAGAAAACATTACAAAAAAAAAAAAAAAGTTATTTTACGCTAACCACAAAAATTCAATGTTTTGAATTTCAAAATATCTTAATATATCTTAATAATTTTTCTCTTACTTTAAATTTAAGTGTGTGCTTTGTGTATGTCTGCATTTTGTATTATATATTCTTCCGCAAAATATCTTTCTTTTCGATCATCTGTTTAACGATTGTTTTATAATCTGTTGTGAAAATAAATTCTTAATTGTGGCAACAAATATTTGGTAATAAGTAAAAAATGGGCACCCGAAGTCAATAATTTTATTCGATGTCGTCGTGAAAAACCGAATTTTCGGTGGTACTCAAAATACTTAGAAGTGCATTACTATTTACAAGTTCAGCGACTTTATATTAACATAATTAATAAATAAATAAATTTAAAATGGTTAGAGTTTATCGTGACCTGATGTATAAAGTGAAAGGTTATGTGAACAAAGTGAATTTATATAAAATACAATTTATTTCAGCATTCTTGTCGTCAATTATTACATAGTTCAGCACGCTGGAAGTGTGTTCTACCCGTACATTTGAAAACACCAGTATTTGCAATTAAATCTGATCAGGTAAAATTAACCCAAAATATAAATTCTTTTTTGTTGATTTTTACAAACCTATGAAGTTCTACGTTATGTTACATAGAGAAATCTTATAAAACAAGATGACATTTAATTCATGTGATCCTATTTCAAATAACTTATTTGCTACTACCACTACTTATTGCTTTTACACTTTGAAATTTAAGGTTATGAATTTTCTACTCTTAAGAAATATTAATTGAAATGTGAAATATATTCAAGTTTTTTTATGCATGCAAATTAGCATATAATTCCCGAAAGCTAATCTAAATAAAATTTTAACATTCAGTCTGCAGTTCAAGAATGTCGGCATTACTCAGCCCGAAAAGGTTTTTTCTCGTCTATCATCGAAAACATAAGAGAAGATATTGCCAAAAACAAGGAAATGAAAGATAACATTAAGAAGTTTAGAGAAGAGGCGCAAAAACTTGAAAATTCTGATGCATTACAAGCTGCACGGAAAAAGTTTCACGCAGTTGAATCTGAGGCCTCTAAAGGGTCTGAAGTGCTAAAGGAAACCATTGAAGGCATAAAAGGGAAGGTGGAGCATGTGCTGGAAGAGGCCAGTAAAACAGAATTAGCTAAAAAAGCAGGTAAGTAGTATTATAAATTGTAATTTTACTCAATTAAGAAGTATATTGTATCTACTCATGTTTAGTTTTAGAACTACAATGGCTAGCTAGGGATGGACTCTGCAAGAATGCTATATGTATATAAGTTATAAATTAATAGTCCTTCCTTTCCTTATTGTTATTTTCTTCCTTATCTTAAAAGATATTTTAAAAATGTCACCTTAGTTAAATGGGATAGCTCTTTACATCCCACTAGGGGCTATGTACTATGAATGAATAATAATATTTGCTTCATTTTTGTATTTCTTCTTTTACTTTTCTCTACTATATTCTTTTAAATGTGTGCATAAGTTTATTTAAATAGAATATATAAATAATAGTCAATTTGATTTCATTTTCAAACCTGTTTTGGGTAATGGACGTGCATTCATACTTTTATTGTATTGGACATATAATTCAAATTATCTTCATTCAGTATGTATTTACACACTTGAATCGTCAAGTATTACATTAAAAAGGTCAGTGTAGTCAGTCTATGAGTTAGCTTAGGCTTGGAATGCTTGAATGAGAAGAGAATACCATAAACTTAACAGTTGCTCTTTTTAATAGAGATATAACACAAATATGTATATATCATAACAATATTTTGTTTATGCCAGGGGATTTTACAGCATGTATTTATTAATATATAAAATAAATATTTTTTCAGGTAAATTAACAGAAGATATCTCAAAGAGTGCAAAGGATGCTGCGGAATCAATAGCGGATAGAAGCCAGAAACTGGGACAAACTTCTGCCTTTAAAACCATTTCACAGGTAGATTAATGTAACAAAATATATGTAATTTAAAATTTTTACACAATATAAATTAAAAAAAAAATACTGTTTATATAAAAAAAGCAATAAATATTTTTTTTACAGGCTACAGATATAGTTAAAAACGAAATGGCGCCCAAAGGGTTGGAAGGTCGTGTGTACACTTCGCCTGCGATGTTACGAAAGCGAATAGAGGTATTATATAGTGTATTCTTAATTTAATCCAACTTCCGACATGTATTCAAACAAAATATAGTAATACCCCCCTATAACGCGTTCTCAGTCCCTCGTATAACACGTGTTTTCTCCCATTTGACCCTGTGATTTACGGCGTTATATTTCTGTACTGTGAAATTTATAATGATTTTTTACAGTTCATAATTAATTTCGCTTACCTTTGAACATTGTATAAATTGTGTTATAAAATTAAGTAATAAATTTTAATGTATCTCACGTGTTGTAGGGGAGCTTATTGTATTTATAGATTAGATTTGTGAAAAATGTGGTTATAGTGAATTTTCATTTATTTAAAAATAATAATATAAAATATTATTTACCTAACATTAATTAATTATGTAAATTTATGACATTTTTTATAAATAATTCTCAACAGATTAAGCAGATAAGTGATTAAAATTAAGATTAATAAAATTAATAATAATATTTTTTTTTTACATTTTTAAAACGAATTGCAGACCAACTTAGCCTATATAACAAACTCACCATAACAAATTATTTTATATAACAATTACTTTCTAATTGTATTCAGAATCGTTATATATAAGTAGTATATGTTATTTATAATTTTCTTTCCTTCCAACAGGTGGCAGCAACGGAGCGTACATTTGAGGCAGACCCACACTCCTCGGGACTTGAGCTTCATCGGGACTCACGATTCTACCAACAGTGGCAGGACTTCAGGGACAAGAACCAATACGTCAACAAGGTATGCTGCTGTGAGACACTCACTTAAAAGTATATACAATAATCCCCCCTATAACGCGGAAACAATATACCGCGTTATGGGGGGAAATTATTGTACATTTTACTAGATATATTAAGAAATATTCATCTATCTAATTGATACTGTTGATGTTTCAATATCAAATCCGGTTTGGTTCTTCCAGGTGTTGGACTGGAAAATAAAATACGAAGAGTCTGAAAACCCAGTGTTCAGAGCGTCCAGATTTGTGACGGAGAAAGTGAGTAATCTATTTGGTAACCTATTTGAAAAGACCGAACTCTCGAACACTCTGACGGAAATATGCAAAGTGGATCCAAACTTTACAGCCCAGAAGTTTCTAGAAGATTGCGGGAACGACATCATACCGAATATCCTAGAAGCGATGGTCAGAGGTGACATGGAGATACTCAAGGACTGGTGCTACGAGGGCGTCTTCAATATTCTATCAACTCCAATCAAACAGTGCAAACAATTGGGATACCGGCTGGACTCTAAAATACTAGATATAGAGAACATAGAGCTGGTGATGGGAAAAATGATGGATCAAGGACCAGTCCTGGTGATAACATTCCAGTCTCAGCAGATAATGTGCGTGAGGGACGGTAAAAATAACGTTATAGAAGGGGACCCCAACAAAGTGATGAGAGTGAATTACGTCTGGGTTCTATGTAGGGATCCCCAGGAGTTAAATCCCAAAGCGGCCTGGAGACTGCTAGAGTTGTCAGCGAATAGCGTAGAACAGTTAATATAGGTTGTAAATGTAGATAAATCACTGTAATGTAACATGTTGTAGTGACCTGTCGAAATAAGGCCATGTTGAAATTTGTTAACTGACATTTTTGAATGTATTGAAAATTTTTCTCGCCACACAATTACATTACTTGTATAAGTTATACTTGAAGGATGTTCCGAATTTATAAATGTTTACATCAGAATAATTTTTGAAAAATAAATAGCTTGAAAGCTTAAAGTTACATACGTTATTCAGTTTTGAAAAATGATTTTTTTCATTTTTAATATTTTAGTTTGATACATTCATTGTTATAATAAATTGTTTTATTTATTTATCTTTTATTTTAAGGTTGTTAAAATAAAAAGACGTATATATCAATAAACGGTATTTATTAGAGGCACATTCGAAGGACAGCGACCCGGTGACGATATTATATACAAAATTATATTAGTATTTAAAATATAGTGAGAGTTATAATAAAATGAACTATATGTGACTAGGTTACTTTAAACTAAATGTTGCCATCAAAAAAAACTATAAATATGGTTTACAAGGAATGTGTCGGCTGTTTCAAACAATTTTCAGCAACAAAACATTTGTGCAAATTAAAATAGCATAGCAAGAAATAAAAGTTGAAAAAACAGACACTCGATAATAACTTAAATAAATTTAATCAGCACATCTTAAAATTAAAAGTGCAACAAAACATTATGCTTATATTAACTGGCGTAAGCTAATTATTCAGTGTTACAACATTAAAAAATATACTAAAAGTGTTGCTATTAAAATAATACTTAATTCTGTAAAAGCAGATAATTCGACGGAATGTTTTTTTTATTTTAAAATATTTTCTTTCAGACCTTTCTTTATCACAACCACACTATGAATATAAATCGTCCATTAAATAAAAAAAAGCTTTGCAAGTTATTAAATAAAAATATACATTAAAATATAATGATCCGTATTTTAATTTGTAATTGCTTACTTCTATGGAATATCACACTATAACAAAACAAAAATGTTATGAAAGTTATATAAATTTAATGTATTTATATAAACAAATGATCGCACACAACTTATTTAACTTTGTACCAAATAAAAGTAATTCTGTAATTAATGATACACAATTGCACTTACGAAGCCACTTATATAATATGCGAGTGTATAAGCCTATTGAATATTCACCGAAATATTAAAAAATTCAATACAACACCACAAACGACAATATATGCCAAATTTTTAGCATAGCGTAATATAAAAAGTATATTTTACATACACGTGTGCTAATAGAAAATATACATTTCGTATTTTGGGGTGCGTTAATGTATAAATGGGAATCAATGTGTAGTGCTACTCAACGGCCCACTGCAGCAGCGCGGCGTCCCTCCCGCCCGCAGACAACGCGCGCGTCCCGTCCGCCGTGAAGCGCACGACTGACACGTGCGCCGAGTGACCGCCGTACGACGCACACACACTCTGCGGACACACACACACTACTACAGACGCATTTACACACATTACCTGAAAGTTTCAGAAGCCAAGCCTGAAGACGCACTCCTCGTGGTTTCTTTCGTCTATATTACTTAATAAAAATATATTCCGAATAATGCATTACCTTGGGCTGCGTGACCGGGTATGCGTATAGTTTGACCTTGCCGAAGTCGTCCCCAGTGATCGCGAGGCGGTCGTCACTGGACCTGTTTGAATTAATATTGAACAGTTAATGTCATGTAATGTGAAATTAATGTAACTAAATATAGTATGTATGTACCGAGCGCATGTGTTGATGTCCGTCCCGTCGGCGCCCTCGGGCCACACGCCCACGGTCTGGAATGTAATGGGGCAGTGTGAGGTGGCCCAGCGCGTATCGCGGAGAGACGAGGGGGTCGGCACCTGACGACATGTCGTCGCGTTCCCTGGAAGGGGGGGGGGGAGTAAATAGTATTATAATTGCATGTCGGTTTAGTCGTTGATTAGCTTAAGTGTAATGCCAAAGGTCAATTGAATTATCAGCTTATTTTTTGTTTCTTTGAAACAAATAAAAATACTTACAGAATAGCAACTCATAATCCCCTGAATTGCTCCTTATGTATTGGCTATCCTCTGACCAGTCCAAATGGGTTATAAAGCTCGAATGACCCTAAAAATAAAATCAATTTTATTACAGTATATTATATATATATATATATATATATATATATTAAAAACCAAGCCTACAGATCTACACTACTACTGTCCGACTAAATAGTTAACATAATATTTTGAGATTACTCATATGAAAGTATCAAAATAAAAGCAATATTATAAATGAATGAATGAATGAATTATGATGATAAACAATTCTCTCGTAATACCGTCCATGCACTAACTACAAGCCTATATATATTTTTACCCGTCTACGTTTTTTCTCCGTGCACTAAGAGAGGCGTGAAATGGGATCTCATGTTATTCTAAATTATTAAAACATAAATATAATTCATGATATTTTTTTTATATAAAACAAAAATGAGTCATTGGATTAGATTTGAGAACTGATTTAATGATAAAATTTCCAATAACCCTTACAATAGCTACGGGTAGTTTTGTCAAATTACTTCAACAATTTATTACTAATGTAATGTAAACAATGAAAAAAACCCTAAAATATACTTGAACACAGCATGAAAAATATAAAATGTTTTATTTTATTTTAATGACATCTGTTATAAAATATTTATCTATGTTATCAAAGCATGACCAACTAACTAGATATTTCCAATTTATATTTTTTTAGCCTTTATTTTTTTAAATAATTAATTGTGATTTTACAGTTATTTTTATTATTAGTTATATACTCACAACGCATTTCCCGAGTCGAGAATACCTTGCCCCATTGTCCTCGACCTGGTATATGTAGATGAAGTTGTCCCTGGAGCCCAGCGCCATCATCTCATTGTTCGGTGAGTACACGATCGTTTGGATTGGTTCCGTGCTGTAATATTAATTATTTATAAATGTTCTAGCTAAAATTAAACATATGTAAGCGACTTATTTAGTTGGAAATGTGACTGCTCTATGTTGGTGTAGGAGTGTGTGCAGGTGCGTACGTGTGCGAGTGTGTGCGTGTATGTGTGTGTATCCGTTAGAGTGTACCCGTCTCGATGGTCAGCGAGCAGCGCCCGTGAGGCGGGGTCAAACACGAGCCAGCGCCCCGAGCAGCACCCCACAGCGATGGCGCCGCCGTCCGACGACCACGCGCAGCACTGAGCGCGCTCCTGCAGTCATATAACAGTCACGTGAGTGTTATAACAATAAACATGTAACTGTTAGACTAAAACAGTTCTGACTGACATCGATGTCCTTGCTCCAGACGGTGGAGTGGCTCAGTCCGTCCCACAGCTGCAGCAGGCGGTCCCAGCCGGCCGACACGAACTGCTGCAGGGAGGGGTGCGTTGCCAGACCCCATACTTCATCCACATGACCTGACGGGTGGGTTTATATTAGGGCCATTTTGTGCCATGATGTTTAATTGGAGAAATAAACGTAAGGACTTTGTTTTGTGAACAAAAAATGTACCATTTAACATACTAGCAATTGTTGTAGAAACTCAATTGTTACTAATTACCGAGCACGGCGGGCGTGAACCCCAGCTGCAGGTCTCCAACGAGAATACAGTTTTTGGTTGTAGCTACTAGCAGGCGTCCACGTCCTTCCGCCACCACACGCACGCCTCCGTAGTGACCCTCGATCTATATTTATAAATTAATTATATTTCATTCAGCCAGAAAATTAATAATAGTTACATTAAATACCCACCATAGCCTCGGTACCCGTGGCGTTGAGCTCCGCATCAAACAGCACGATGCGGCCATCCTTACCACCCGCAGACAGCAGCCCGCCGTCACGCAGAGCGCACAGCGAGAACACGGCCCCCGCGTGTACCCCCCGCACCGTGCGGGACGCTACTGACGTGCCGCGCGACCACACCGTCAGGGCACCCGAGGAGTCACCGGATATGACGTCACCTGATACGAGAACAGGAACTTTAAGTATGGAATCGAGTTTTTGGAGGTTTAGTTGATGTCATTGGATGAGATTGATTGATCGATTTGTATGAAATATCGGTTAGAAATGATGATATTGATGAAGCATATTTATGCTGTTATTTTGGTTTAGAACATGAGAGTTTGGAAAACGGTTCATATACCATAATGGTATACCAAAAAATCGAAAATCGCTAGTGTTTATAATACTTTTAAAATTTACTTCAAGTAAACGCTCACCGTTATGATTAAATCCAAGACAGGTGACGTATTTGGGTTTGTCTCTAGTCTCGAAGACGCCCATCCGCTTGTACAACACATTGGAGGCGTCCAGGGTCCAGAACGCGATGTGTCCTTTACCGCAGGTTACAATTTGGTTTCGGTCCAGCGGGTGGAACTCTGCAGCTATCACCGTGTCCAAGGAACACTGCAATGGGCAAATAACGATAAATACTTCCGAAATTATTTTCAATAGCTTTGCTTCTCGAACGAGGTGAACTTGGTGATATAAACCCTGAAAGAATCGGTCGCTTCTGTCCTTGTCTCTGACATATGCACGGACAAGGACAGAACCCACCTCTTACCTTGGTCTCTGCGATGCATCCTCGCTCACGCTGCCACTCCCACACAGAGAGCACTCGCTCCTGTCCATCATCGACGCAGGCGAGCAGTGCGCCGCCGTCTGCGCGGGAGAAGCTCAAGCAGCTCACGGCGCGCTCGAACTGGCCAGCACCTAGCACCGCCAGCGTTGCCAGCGACACGGAGCTCCACACGCGCACGTGAGGCTGGAAAGAGAATCATGTAAGGCCTAAAGGTAGGTCGTATTCAGAAGTAAATTAAGTGAGGTCATGACAAAAGGAATAAGTGGGTTATGTGTAATAAACTGAGAGAGCTCCTGTGGATTGTTAGATAGTAGTTTGACCTTTAAAATCTACACATTTGATATGAAAACCATTAATTCCAGAAGTACTACAACCCTTCAAAATCAGTTTAGAGAAAGAAGTCATCAATACCCTGGCATCGAGTCGATCGTGTCCCGCGCACTGACCGCTGGCGATCACCAGCTTGTTGGGATGTATTGCGATGCACTTGACGTCGTCGGTGTGTCCCGTGTAGTGTCTCTGGCACTGCTCCTCAACATTGAATAAGACCACAACAGCAGCCACGAAGTACACTATCTCACCCGTGGGCAGCATGTACAGGTTGCTCCTGCAGTCCTTGCCCCTGGAAGGTTTGGAATAGGATCTTTAGAATTGCTTGTTTGTAGTGTCTATTTTCCTAACATTTTTATTTTTGTTTGACATTTGCGGTCTGTGGTTCTCAAAGTGTATCATGTGACAACGAGATTACATATCGTATTTTATTTTATTATATTGTTATTATATATTCGCGAACACGCCAAATATACTGGACGGTTTTTAAGGAAACTTAGTTTGTTATTACATATCTTATATTTTTAAATAAATTGTATTTAATAATGAACTAGTAACAAGTCAATAAAAAGTAACTTTCTAACATTCATAGTAGTTTTTATAACTATTACACAATATAACATAAGAAATGAAATTTCCCAATCACTAATTTCCAAATCATAAAGCACGTCGTAAAAAACGTTTCCTCTTTGTTGGAGAGATTAGATTAAATCTGTTACTTGGTCGCTCGAGCGCGACGCTGGCCTTGGCGGACGTGACGCGGAACTTGGCTAAAACAAAAGGTTCATACTTGGCCTGTTTTTTGAAGTTCTAGTATTCTTTATGTTGTTTTAACGTTAAATATATATTGTTTGTGATCAAAGACAAATTGAAGATATTTTCTTAGTATTTTTAGGTTACCTATTTTTTTCCGAAAAGAATAAAAAATGTAGTTCAATAAATTTTTTGTTATAAGTAACCTATAGCTGGCAAAGGTGTTGCAGGAAAATATTGCATATATATATATGTATAGATAATAAATACCTATATTAAGTAACTCAGTATAGAATTAAAGTAACTTTATTTTCGAACTGACTACTGTTTGCACAACTTTGATAATCACAAGAATTCATAGACAATAAGATATATGTTCAGAATTCTGACCATCATGATTAGAAGTATGTACTCCTTCATGTGTCAAAGTTAATATAATGGTCTCTAATATAAATACAGTTATCCCCCCCTATAACGCAGTAGATTCATTAGATGTTATAGGAAAACGTGTTATAGGAAAACAACACAATGTGCAAAAGGTAAGCAAAATTAATTATGAACTGTAAAAAATAATTATAAATTTTATAGTATAGAAATATAACCTGCTAAATTTATACGGGTTAAACGGGTTTTCATATAACGCGGGTTATAAGGGTACTGTGTCATAGGGGGATTACTGTAATGAAGTAAATTGACTCTATGAGTTTTTGGCTCTTCTCAGCGGAGCATTTCGTGTAGGTAGCTTACTCACAGATCTTAATGTAATAATTGATTCAAAAGTGAGTGTAAATGACTATGGATAAATATACTTTGTATTTAAATATAATTTTGGTTAAGGTGTAAAGTTCACTTTGCAAAACACGTCATACTTTGCAAAGTTAAAGTTCACTTTGCAAACTACGTCATACTTTGCGACGTATGACACACCTTTAAATAAACTGTATTCGTATTTCGTGTTATCGATTGAACTAGATAAGGTTACAAGGTCGTAACGTTATTTATGACATGGCGGCTCCAGTATTATTAAAATCGTTATTTTTCAGTATTAATTAATTACACTATTTTATGTTGTAATTAAAAGCGATAAAGATATCAAAATAATAACCAATTATTTTCATTAACCTATCATTACAAAATAATTAATGTATCATTAAAATGACAAAATGGTATAATTGTTTAAAAACCAAATTAAAACAAGGTTAAATGTTTTCCAAATATCTTAAATTGTTAATGACTTAAACGTTAGCGATTTTCCAATTGACTCAATAACATTACAGCCCGCAATTATCAAACAGTTTATTTGACATTATTGAGCTGAGCGTAATCGAAGCTTTTAACTGTTTGGGAGACCTTTTTTTTGTGTTTAGTTGTCTCCAGAATGCGACTAGATATTTAGCTAAAAAATTTCTCATGTTTGAGCCGAATGCGGATGTTATAGCGAAAACAGATTGAAAAAAATGTTTAGCTATTCAAAAGTTATCAAGAAAAAAAGAAAGGAAAGGGGCTCAGCTCAAAACCCGCACCGCGCACGGTTGGCGGACTCTAGTTGTATTAAATGGTATTTCATACTTAAAAACACTTCAGATATTGATGAGTGTGTTGTGACGCGATCATTATAAATATAATATGAGTGTTATTTTAAGAAAAATTTACTTGGTTGTTAGGGAAATGTTTCATATATGTTAAATTGTGCCCGCGACTACTAAAATAAAACGACGACTAAAATAAAAGTAGGGTTACGCCTAATCGGTTCAGCCGTTTAAGAGATTAGTCGAACCAAAGAGATAGATAGACAGTTTTTTTTTATATAAGTACCGTATTTCATATGCAATTTCTTCTGAAACATATATCAAACTCACCTATACCCATACACCCATTCCAACTTGAGCTTGCTTTGGGGGGGAGGAGCGACTTTGGCGGGGTCCATGTCATACTGGCTGGGTGCGTACAACACCACGGGCCGACCCCGGATGAACATACGCATAGTGCCCTCCTCTTCATTGTACTGACATGTGTGTGTGCTGGAAAGAGAGGACCTTATACACCTGGATTATCAAGGAAATTGAAGAAAAAGGAGGAGAAAAGGTTCTGATATACTATGAAACATCTTTTGTACTGATAGAAATTATTAAGGCCAGATTCTGAGACTTCTTTAAACAAGCCCTCTTCAATGCTGGCCTGTGCTTTCGGGAAAGGGGAATTATATTCTTCCACCACAAAACAGTGATACAAGTTATATAATCACAAATAAACCTAAAATCACAATAAGACCGTGTCAACCTTCGTTTTTTATAAAATGGTGTTAAAAACCTTTTAGTGGTATTAATAATTATTATTCTAGTATTTGTTAGACATTCCCTGGTGTAATTATGAAGCGAGTTACTTGTTAAGACTATAATTACACTCCGTATTAACTTACATTGTTTTGACAGGACAATGTAAGTTAATACTATACTATGTACTATTAATCTAATTACTTTGTAGTCTAAATTACATAAAAGATAAATAAAGAAAAGGTTTATGTTATAAAAAAGCTTTAATAAGCGCGTCGTTGTTAAAAGCTACTTACATAGAGGTGAACGACATTTCCCTTCTTTGCAGCGTTACCAAAAATACCAAATAAATGCACCCACGCAAGCACTCGATTTATATAAAAAAATATCTAAAATAAAATTATATATTTGGTAATATTTTTCATCTCATAAGGTATAACGTTACTTAAATTACCTGTCCTCCATACCGGTTGACAGGTAAGTTTTACCTCCAAATTAGGCAAGAAACAGACGGGTTATAACCAATTCGAATACCGGCTTCCGAGAAAAACATTCGCAGACTGCGCGTGAACCGAACACAGCGAACCACCTGCTCACGTAATACACAGCGTGCATACCATTACCCGCTTTGTATCATACAAATAAAAGTTCATTCAACAAAATCAGCAATGGATGACGATCATTGTAAATAAATTACGATCACGTGATCTCAATATTGAATGCAATTATCTTAAGAAACGTTTTCAAGTGACGTTTGTATTAACTCAAACGAATGATGTTAATGTGGGCGAGTCAAGGTCAAAATAAATGAAGTTCACAGTGCTCAAAATTTAAATTATTACCTTAAAATGTATTGAAATAATAGAAATGTAATGTTAAATGTGTGAAAATACTAAAACACTAGCAGTATTTTTCCAACGTCAGTAATCATGTTAATTATATTATAATTGTAGAACGATTATCATGAATAACGCTATCCATAATTATTACGATGAGAACGTCAATGTCGAACGTCGTTTTTTTCGTAATAAAATGTTTTTATTATAAAAAAAAAACATAACATAACTAACTCTATAACCCTATTTCACCTTAAAAGCGATTGATTTTTGAAATGCGTTCAAACAAGCGTGCTTTGTTACTTTATTTAATCCTTAGTACTGATATTATAAATTAGAATTATTCATACAAAAAATCTACTCTTAATTTAATACCCAATTAATATTTTAAAAACAGTCATTCTTATAAACCATAACAAGTACCTACAAATTTCTGTTTTCATATCCAAAATCTCGCTAGTCTTTATTAATATATACAGATTTAAAACCCGACGTTTTTAATATTTATAAATTTATAATAAAATATTGAATTAATAAAAATACTTAAAACCCGCGTCTAAACTAACAGAGCTATAAATAACAAATGAATTGAATACCGTGGGTGGAAATACCGCTGTCTTTAATGACAACGACCGCACGTACAGACATTTATATTTACATATAATTATATAACAATACATCCTTTGATAAATACCTATATTATTCACAATTCATTACCACCACCACCATTAGTTACCACAATCCCATATAACCAAAAACCGAATAACTTACCCATGTTTCAGAATAGGTCCATTTTGTGAAGGCTTAGAATACAAATTTAGCAAGGACTTTGTTGTTGTAAACCTGAACCAAACAAACAAACATCATTACAGAGCTTACACGAAATGAAGGCATTTTATTTGTATCGTTTGATATATTTTTTTGAGATTACAGAGATTATACGAAATGAAGACATTTTTTGTATTATTTAATATACTTTATAGACATTACAGAGCTTAAATGAAATGAAATGAAGGCATTTTTTTAATTGTTTGATATATTTTTTGAGATTACAGAGTTTAAACGAAATGAAGACATTTTTTGTATTATTTAATATAATTTATGTCTATAAATTATATTACAGAGCTTAAATGAAATGAAATGAAGGCATTTTTTATTGTTTTATATATTTTTTTGAGAGTACAGAGTTTAAGTGAAATGAAGGCATTTTTTTAATTGTTTGATATATTTTTTTGAGATTACAGAGTTTAAGTGAAATGAAGACATTTTTTCTACTGTTTGATTTTTTTTTTGAGATTATAGAGGTTAAACGAAATGAAGGCATTTTTTTGTATTATTTAATATAATTTATAGACATTACAGAGCTGAAATAAAATGAAGGCATTTTTTTTATTGTTTGATATATTTTTTGAGATTACAGAGTTTAAACGAAATGAAGGCATTTTTTGTATTATTTAATATAATTTATAGACATTACAGAGCTGAAATAAAATGAAGGCATTTTTTTATTGTTTGATATATTATATTATTTGAGATTACAGAGTTTAAGTGAAATGAAGGCATTTTTTGTATTGGTTAATATAATTTATAGACATTACAGACCTTAAATGAAATGAAGGCATTTTTTGTTTAGTTTGATATATATATTTTTTAAATTATACAGTTAGAACGAAATGAGGGCGTTATTTTGTATTTTTTGACATAATATGTAGACGTTACAGAGCTTAAACGAAACGAAGGCATTTTTTTGTATTCTTTGATATATTTTTTTGAGATTACAGACTTTAAACGAAATGAAGATATTTTTTTTTGTATTGTTAGATATAATTTTTTGACATTATAGAGTTTAAATGAAATTAAATGAAGGCATTTTTTTCTATTGTTTGAAATATTTTTTTACATTACAGAGCTCAAACAAAATGAAGGCATTTTTTATGTTGTTTGATATAATTTCTTGAGATTACAGAGCTTAAATGAAATAGTCTTTTTTAATTGTTTGATACAATTTTTTGAGTTTAACAGAACTTAAGTGAAATGAAGGCTTTTTTACTGTTTGATATGACTTTTTGAGATTACAGAGTTTAAATAATATGAAGGCATTTTTTTGTATTGTTAGAAATATTTTTTTCAAATACCAGAGCTTAAACGAAATTAAGATAGTTTTTTTGTATTGCTGAATATATTTTTTTTAAGATTACAGAGATTAAACGATATATAGACATTTCTTTGTATTTTGGAGATATAGTTTAAAATTAATACATAAAGATTTGAAATATAAATCGAAAAGAAACATCATAGAAACAGACAATAGTAATATAGAAGTCAAGAACAAAATTTACCCAAGTCTCTAGTCTATTTCTTACCCTGTTGTGACAAATGAAGTATTGAATATTTTGGTAAAAAAGAAAAATTACGCATAATACTGCATTTTGAAGCGGTATTCGTTTGAATTGACAGCGTCTTCTGTTTGATAAATATCCACAATATGTTCTTATAGTTCTTATAGTTACATAAAATAAAAGCTTTAAACCTGGTGCTGGGCAGCAGTCCTTGGGTATTGAAGTCACCAGTGGAGTTCCATCGCTTTGTGAGACTGTTAGCAGCTGGTGACACACACTGGTTGCTTGATGTGGAGCTGTTCCGGGATCTACATACAATATGCTACATGCATGATATGAACATCCACCTCAAGAGAAATACAATTGTCTTAAATTTAATATAATCCAATCAAATTGAATTTGAATTCATATTTTGCTATCCTTGTCTAATTGTTCGAATTATGTTGTCTGCTATTCAATTTTGCAACTTCTCGTGACGAGGAATGTCATTTGATAGTTATCTACGTGAGAACGTGATTCCATCTACTGTAAACACTACATGAGAGGTTATAGTTGGTATTCTAAGAAAACAACACACGATGGAAAAGTAAGACAACTAGGAAATATGTAATTAAAGGAATCCTACATACAAATCCACCATGTTTACTGACTATACTATAGAACACGATCAGGACCTGCAATACAGTATAGTCCATGTCAGTACGTACCTATAGTGCACGTGGGGGGGTGCTGGGGTGGCCCGGGGTGATGGGGAGGGGGCGGGGGACAGCGAAGACGACGACGCGGGGGAATCAGACTGCAAGGACCCGGTCGACTGGTGCTGCGGACCGCGTCTGGAACCAAAGACATATGTGACGACAAATACATACTATAGAAGAATATTGATTTCTTCTGTCGTTTATATCAAGGTTTTTTGGTATAAAAGATTACCTTTAAAGAAATGTATGGAATAATTTGGGTGATACTATTGCAATTTTTAGAAGTGATAAAATATTTGAAAATAACATGTCATGGATAGAGATGGTTTAAGTTCATATTGTATTTTATATTTTATGTTCCTAACCAACCATTTGGTCGGTCTTGGACGGTCGTTTGGCAAATGTTCCATTTCCTTATTATCAGTACCAACTATATTAACACTAAGCCTACCGACAATTCTTGTGTACCTGTTCCTACCGCACGCGGTCAAATTGACCGGTAATTAAAAATTATTCTATTATATAACGCAGGTAATAATGGAAATAACTAAAAGTAAAGAGTGAAGACAATATTATATGCATATTCTAAGAATTGTCATGTAGTTTGATAACGATATTATAACGTTTAAAAATGTGTAAGTTTTACAAAAGTTTAAGAACGGTCAATTTGACCGGTACTTGGTAGGTTTAGTGTTAAATTAGACATGTACTTAATATATTCTATAGTTATTTTATGTGTAACCTTTGTGAGAGAGACGAGGCAGTGGATCCATAGCTGGAAGTGCGTTTAACAGATTCTCTGTACGCCGGCTGCCGGATCTTCAGTTCACGTGTGGGAGTTCCAGACGCAGCTGAAAAGATACAATTTTACTTTAATATATTTGTTTTTATTTATTATAATCTAGTAAAGAATAATTATATATGACAGGTTTAAAACATTTTAATATATTAAATTTAAGCCTTTAAATTCTCTATCTCGAGATAATAAGTTTACGACCGTGAACTCAAGTTCTAGAGCTACAAAGTACGATAACTATATTGTTTTAAACTCAATAATAAAATATTAGGTCCTTATATATGAAATTGGCATTTGGTATGAGAGGAATGAAAATTCGATTTTTATAATAACATATTTATTTAATCAAAGTATAAACCATTGCTATCTATGCACTTCTGCCATCTCATAGGTAGTACATTTATCCCTTAACTGAAAAAAACTTTCGGACTCTTTCTTTCTCTCTCTCTCCCTTTCGTTTTTGGTGACAGGACCGCCATACATCATTAATCTTGCGAGCCGTTTCCGCAGCACTGGTGCTAAGGTTTTCAATTTTGTAAACTGATGCAAACATAAAAAAACAAAAAAAAAACGAATGACGGTTATCAAAACACAAATACATGTGTAAATAACTGTATACATTTGAATTTGGGATACCTAACCAAAGAGGGGAAATTTGTGATTAAAGTAGCCAGTACGACAAAACGCCAATTTCATTTGAATATAAATATATATTTTATACTAGTTTTAGTATATTTACCCGTGTATGAGCTTCCATTCCTCTGCGTGTTAGTTGAGGGTGCTCTGCCCTCGAGAGCGTTCAGTCTGCGTAGCGCATCAGCCAGCGTGGACCTCAGACACAGCAGCTCCTCAGCCTGCCTGGAGCACCGCACTTCCAACTCCCCCACACGAGCTGATAGGCCAGCGCCCTCGCTTTCTAGCATCTCATCTGGAAATACATTAAACATCTATTAAAATTTGTATTTATTAACATTTTCTATTTTTCTAATTCTGAATACAGGCTAATACAATGAAATTCTGAAGCTGGCTGCCGCAAACTTGTATCGTCAAGCGGAGGGTAAAAAGTGTAAAATCTGTTGGCATCAGCGACAACCAGGGATTACATTAGAAATTACGTGAATTCACGTCAGCGGCAACCAGGAAAAGAATTTGAAATGTCGTGAATTCACGTCAGCGGTCGCGAATGTGTCAATAACATTTAATGAATCACTCCAAATGCGATTATTCGAATAAATCGGATAAAAAATAATCTGATTGCGGTTTATTAAGTAATGTATTAATATTATTATTACTAATATTATCAATAGTAACTTATATATAATGAAAATTGATCCTTGAACATCTGTCTGTATTATCTATAAAAATAAAGTTGGACAGACAGATGTATGTTCAAATAAGGTGAAACAATAAATATTATTTTACAACCTTCTATCTGTATTTGGAATTAACAGCTGGAATAACAGCTGATATTAACAGCTGGAACAAACAGCTGTTAATTAAACTATTGGTTTGTCTTTTATTTACAAAATATCGTTATTTAACAGTTATTTAACTTATTAATAATACTCTACATACATAAATGTATTATTTGATTTCATATGTGACATAATTTTATATTTTTATCATGTGAAGCGAAGTTCCTGATACAATTATTGGAGTTTATTTAAATATTAGTACCAAAAGATTGAGAAACAATAGTAACTGACTTGTTAGAGACAAACAGATCTATAAAATTTATTTACAAACACGTAATAACACAAGATCAGAACTAACTAGGATACGTCGCCATGCGCTGTGGGAGTTGAGCTGAGCTCCCTCCTCTTTTAAATAAAATATAATATTATATATATATATCTTATGTGATGTTGCTTATAAGCGTATTTCTAGGTTGACCATCAGCAAGCGCGCGGAGGTTAATAACGTTAAGTCTATAGGAGAAACAGTTTTTTGACCGGAATTTTCTGAATCAGATCATTTCTGAACGGAATGATTCCTATTCCTATTGCCTATTCCCAAGCTCTACACCTCTGCCAATTTTCATTCAAATCGGTTTAGTAGTTTTTATGTGATGTTGCTTCTAAAAGAAGTTTCCCAAACGGTTAAGAACTTCGCTTAGCTTAGCTCAATTGTAAAAATAAAATTAAGCAAATTCATAATAAGTACGTACAATTGCGTAACTCTAAATAGGGTCACCAAGAACATTGTCATTTGTCACTGTTTCAAACAATACAACAATTAACTCCGTTCAGATATTGCGTTAACATTTTGTTATATACAATAATATTCTAGAACTTATATATATATAATTGCTTCATAAAGAAACCGACTGTAACAGGATGACGTAGTTCTGCCGTTAACAAAAAAATAATCTGATCATGTAAACCTAATAATTAGGTGCATTTATATCTTCAGACAAATTAATGATATATAGAAAACTTGATAAAGATAGGAACCGACTTCATTAATTAGAATGATACAGTTGTGCCTTAAAAAATCTGATCATATAAACCTAATAATTAGGTGCATTTATATCTTTAGACAAATTAATAACTTGCTGAATTCTAGTCTTAAAGTATTTCATAAGTAGGTTACATATAGTGACTACTCGTTACGTTTTTCTTATTTTGTAACAATCAGTACTTGCAACAAAATTGCAGATTATGGCTGTGATATCAAATATTGTAGTATTATGAAAAACATTAAATTTTTCTAACATTTTCACAATATACAATATTTAGTGCATATTTTCATCTTGCCTTTATCCAATTTTGTGGTTCAGTATGTTCCTCCCTTCCATACTCTCCTGTTACTCATCATCTCTGTACACACTCCTCTATATTTTCACGCCATCCATCCACCTTTTCTTCATACGTCCTCTATGACATACGTTATGACAGATAGCTACCCCTATTTTTTTTGTCACTGACGCTACTCCCAAACTTCCCTGATACTCCCCCCCTAATATTAATAATATTATAACCACAAAAACAACAGACTTAAGATGTTTATAACAAACTAATTAACGATAATTATTGTATAACTTACGCCAAGCCGTGTATATATCGTTCATCGTGTCCCCCGGGGACTCACTGGCCCCAGACCGGGAGTCACGTCCCTCCATTGCGTAATACAAAACACTTAATTGCACATCATTATACTTTTATAATCTCACTAGACCGTAACAACTTGTGTAAATGCAACTGATTTTGCTAGTTTCTATATATTTATATATATGTATATATAAATATAAATAAAATGTGTCTGTTTGTAATTCCAAATTATAAGCTTTTCACCAAATATATAAAGATTAATTTTAAAATTTGTTAATCGGTCTGTTTGGTCCTGGTCGGACCAAACAGACCGATCTCTGAACCGGCCGGGCCGATTTTATCAGGACTCGCTGATATAAGGAGTAACTTAGGCTACTATTACTAAAAAGACATCCAGGGCGAACAAACTCATGTGCACAGCTAGTCAATCAATAAATTGCTAAATTCAATTTTGCTTAACAATCATCATTCTGGCGTGTAATCGAAATAAATCGTAATATGATATTCTATTTAATATTTTAATATTTTAATCTACTAATCAACACAACATTACATGGTGCAATATATAGACAGAGTCACATGTAAAAGTTAGTTGATGTTTTTTAAAAGATTTTGCGGTATTTTATATAAACAGTTAGGTGTTTAGTAAATCACCGCATCTTGAATTTAAATACGCATTTTAACTGTGTCTCGACCGACGCATTCCAACGAACTCGCTTTGATTTGGAAATGTAAAAAGAATTTAAGGTCACACATACATATATATACATATTATCTACATATATATAAGACATTTACCACTTATTGTCTCATCACGAAATCACCGAAACTCTTTCCGATTAACTTAAAATTTTACATAGTTACTTCTTTTGTGACGTAGACGTTCACTAAGAACAGATTTTACGGAATTCCTATCCCAATGGATTTCATCTTTTTGCATTTCGACAAGTTTTAAACCTGTAGGAGCTATACACTTAACGCGGTTACCATAGCAAAGATTACCATGGCAACCAGTTTAGATAAGGTTGGAAGGGGGGACTTTTGAGCCTAATAAGCGTTATTTGCGGGAACTTTTGATTTATTTCTTTCATCTGAAAAACTGACGCCGAGAAACATTGAACGACGATTTTCCACATGCGAAATGCTGGCATAACAAAGGGTTTTCTTCACCGTATAGTAACTGGTGATGAAAAATGGATCCAAAAAGGAGAAAATCATGGGGAGCACAGTGCCCATGCTTCAACTTCTAAAGCTAGGCAAAATATTCATTGGAAAAAACTCTTGTTGTGTATTATGAGTTGCCTAAACTGAACGAAACCATTTCTGAAGTTGTTTACCGACCTCAATTGATGAGATTCGACGAAAAGCGCCCCCACTACTACTCCAGACACGACAAAGTTATTCTATTGCATGCAATATCATGATAATGCTCATCCAAATGTTGCAGCACCGGTAAAAACTTATTTGGAAACACTTATTTGGGAAGTTCTTCCACCCGCCTTATTCACTGGACGTTGCTACATCTGACTACCATCTATTTCATTCGATGGCACATGGTCTTTCTGAGCAACACTTCACATCGTATGAGGAGACCAAAAATTGGGTCGAACATGTTCGACCCAATTTCTGCCTCAAAAGATGACATCTTCCGACGAGGCATCCGTATGCTGACAGAAATATAGGAAAAGGTGGCGGAAAGCGATGGCTAATACTTTGAATGAAGCATCAGGTATGCTTTTTTGACCATGACCCTATTTTCAATATAAAACGGCGGAAACTTATTTTGTAGTCCTTTTAATTGATTACGAAATTGAATTTAATATATTTGAAAAATAAATAATAATTATATAAAAAAAAATATCTTAGTTATATATGGCAATTTTTTCGTGGTGTAAGCCTATTGGGGTCTCGCCACGTTACATAACGGGAACGCATCTCAATATACAGTATCTCATAGATAATGTTGAAATGAGTGTTTTCACTGACTGGCATTACATTTTTCTATTTAAAATTTAAAAAAAAACACTAAATGTCAAATAGAAATTAAACATTTTGTATTTTATTTATTTATTTATTTATATCTTTTCCACTTTGAATCATTATCAGTGATCACTTGTGTACGTCAAAAAAATGTAAATGCAAGATGTCTAAGTTCACATCTAAATCAATAGTTCCCCAGCGGGCGGGAATCAGCTAACATATAATATAATTGAATAATTAAAAAAAAAGGAAGGTCATACAAGCATGAGGACCCCCCGGAGGGCATGTATGAAGAGGTTAATGTCTGTGGCTGACGCGAAAAAGGTATGTAGGGACCATAGCGTTTGGCGCTCCATCGTCTCTGGCTACCCCGCAAGGGGCATGACGTGAAGATAAATAAATAAATAAAAAAAGACAATTAACAATGAATCGTATATAATTTAAACAAATTGGTTAATGGTTATAAAAAACTCAAGATTGCTTTTTGTTAGTTTTTGCGGCGCCTACGAGGCATCACAAGAACAGACCACAAAAAACAAAATACACGCGATCATTTGAATAATATATATATAAATAAAATTGAAGTGTCCGTTTGTAATACCGAAATATCTTTCTGTGAAAAATGTCTGTCTGCTTGTTTGGTCCGGCTAATTTATTATCTTATATAAGAAATTCGTAGAATTAGTAGTATATATATATATATATTACTTTGAAAAATAGATTTAATATTTTTTATTGCGTATTTGTGGTTTTTATATATTTCAAGGAACTCCAATCCGTTATTACAAATACTATAAGCTATTTAATCGCGTGACTTTGTCTGATTACTTTAATTAAAAATGTTACAAAAACTGTTTTGTAAAGCAGATATAATGTAATAATTAGTTCATTGAAGTCACTTTTCATATATATGTATAAGATTTTATTAATCATCAAAATATAATTTAAAGTTAATTTACTAAGCGGAATATTTTTTTTATTCTTTACATTGTTTTCGTGGTTAAAAAATTCTCACTTTAACACATGAAACAGCTTAAAATTAATTATATAATATTATTATATATAACATGCAGGCCAACAAACGTAATTTTCTACTTCCTAAAATTGACATTAAGTCTATGTTTAAATTTATGTGTGTGCAATAAAAAAATCCTATACAATATTCCAAGCCATTCACAAACCAACATACAACTAGGAAACTAGGACGAACCATCCGTAGATAATTACTGAAACTTTCATATTTTAATTTATTAGTAAAAGAGTAAATTAACTAATATATTTCTTTTAATATTCTGTCATGGAGAGAAAGTTATCTTTTTTTATCTTTAGGTAGTGTTTGTTATATTGAATGTCAATAACGAATCGAGATCAATACACAGCATCATAGAAGTCCCACGCCATGAAAGTTTGTGGGAATGTTTTGTGAAAATAACTTCATATTGTTAGGTAACATCTTTAACTATATATATAAGCGATTTACCACTCACTGACCCATCACGAAATCTCCGAAACCATCTGTACGATTAAATTAAAATTTTACATAGTTACTTCTTTTGTGACGTAGACGTCCACTAAGAATTTAACGGAATTCCTATCCCAACGGGTATCAACTTTTTGCATTTCGTCAAGTTTTAAACCTGTAGGAGTTATACACTTAACGCGGTTATTATAGCAACGGTTACGATGACAACGGTTACCATAGCAACCTAAGATCACATCCAAATTAATAGTGTGCCCAGCGAAGCGGTCGGGTATCAGCTAGTAAAATTATATACGGGATACCTGTTAGTTATTAAGATTATGCATGCAATAAGTTCTAGATTTCGATGCACGCATGCAATAAGTTGATACCTCGATGCATGCATGCAATAAATTTTATTAAGTTTTAACACTTTAACCAGCTATTATAACATGAATATTACAATTTCTAATAACACGGACGTCAATCGGTTGATAAATATTCAGCACACATCGCCATTCCTTACACATATATATATAGTATAAAAATTAAATGTTTTATGTATCCATTGTTTTAAGAGTTAACTAACTTAGTTTAATATTCATGTAACAGAGCACGTGAAAGCGGTATACTATTAAAATAATGATAAAAAGAGACAGAGAGAGAGAAAAAAAGAGAGAGTGTATACGCATACAAACATACGTTAAAAAAATCAAATTTTTATATATACAGTAATCCCTCCTATAACACTGTACTCTTATAACATTATTTCAGTCCCTCGTATAACACATGTTTTCCCCCATACAAAGCGGGTATCTTTTACAGTTCATAGTTAATTTCGCTTACCTTTGCACATTGTTGTTATAAAATTAAATTTAATTAAGTTCTTTCTTAATTTTTCATTTATACCGCCTTTAACAAGAAAAGATAAACGAATTATTTGTACATAACGCTTTCTTTATACGGTCATATGAGCGCGTTATACAAGAATATTCCTACAACGCGTTTTCCTATAACGCGGATGAATCTACCGTGTTATAGGGGGGATTACTGCACATAATTAATAAATTAGGAGAATAATGTCCAATTCTTAAGTTATAATCTCCCTTGCCCTGCCTTGCCTTCTTTCGCCTTAGTAGAAAAGTATTTAGGATAAATGTATATCATTTATCCTAAATACTTTTCTCATCCTTTCCTTCCGCATGTCGTGACCATTCCACAAACAATTACTTCTCTTCTTTACAACCAACGGAACTTTCAAATTACTTATATATTTATTTCAAACTTATTATATTTACCCGTCGTCTTAAACCGACAGGGTAAATTACAAAAGTGTTCATTTGTAATTCGCATATACATACATACAAAACATTCAAACATACACACATTCATACATACATATGCACATATATACACACATACATACATACATACACACATAAATCCATACATACATACACACACATTGTCATGAAGTATATCTCTTGATCTTGTATCTGTTTATACTAAACAAACATCACGCAGCCACAATGTATATGATGTTTATATTTTTAATGAACACAACAGACAATATGGTGATGTCATATCTTGTTTAGATTTATATACATACTAGCTCTGCCCACAACTTCGTCCGCGTGAAATATATTTTATGGAATATAAGTAATAATAAGTGAAAGTCCTATTAAAATCGGTCCAGCCATTTCACAGATAAGTCGATACAAACAGACAGAAATTAAAAAAATGTTTTTTTTATATATAACTACCGTATTAACTTTCATATGCATTTAGTGAAAACTAATTTGGAAATACAAACAGACACTTGAATTCTATTTATATATATATTTCGTTCCTCTCATGGTAGGTGTAGAATGAAGCCTCTTTTATATAAGGAGGACCTACAACCTTTACGTAACTTCCTTCTTGTATGTCTTCAGACGAATTAAACTTACCAGACCTTAGTACAAAATCAATTTAGATAATTAATTACAGCTGAAGATAAATGTAATTCTAAAGAAATACACAGAAAAATGCTTAAAACGTTAACAAAAAGATAAATAGATTTAGAACAAGCAAGCAAAGAATCATTTATCTTTATAGAACATTTTGTAACCTTCAGAATTCAAACTAATATTTGGCAAGTAATAAGGTCACAAATAACAGCAATGCGTAAAATATTTTCACAAAACTATAATAACTAGTTCAAAAATGGAATCGTTTTTGGTATGTTACTATAAAAATTATATAAAAATGTTTTGTTGGTCTGTGTACGCCTCAAAAACTCACACATTACTGCATTTCAGAGATGATTGTTATATATTTATCTTATCTTATCTATTTATTTATAAATCGATTCAATGCATATTACACGAGGCGTTCAGAAGTTTAAAAATGGAACGTATTGCAATGCAAACAATTTTGAAATTCGAATGTTTTCAATACTTATTGATTTTGTTTTGTTTTTGAAACAGTAATACTAATAGCAACTATTTTTTACACATGCAACTTAAGTTTTTAAAAATGGAACGTATTGCACTGCGGGACAAGAAATTTGAAATTCGAACGTCTTGAATACTTATTGATTTGGTTTTGTTATTAAAAAAGTAATATTAATAGCAACTATTTTTCACACATGCAACTTAAGTTTTTAAAAATGGAACGTATTGCACTACGGAACAACTATTTTGAAATTCGAACGTTTTGAACACTTATAGATTTTGGTTTATTTTTGAAACAGTAATACTAAAAGCAACTATTTCTTACACATGCCACTTAAGTAATTGGATTTTGTTGGATATTTTTTTAATAGAATTCTTCAGCATAAGGTTTTTTATTTATACATACTATTTAACTATAATTTTACCGTATTCTACTTAGTTTTATGATATTACAAAATAACAAATATTGTCGTGTCAAGAGTTAGTAAATAGTGAATTTGAGGCTTGGCTTCAAATGGATTGCGACAAAGCACTCAAAGTAGTTCTAACTTCATCATACATATAGATAGACAAATATTATTGATAACTTTTAAAAATATATAATTTAAGAAAGATATATATATGAGACAATTTTTTTTAACATTCAACATTAAAATAAGTGTTTATATCAGATACAATTTTTTTTTGTTTTTTAAAGATGTTTTTTTAACAAGATTCGTTACAACTGGCTCGAAGCCAAATTTATTGATTTTTGTAATTAAAACTATCGATTTTATTGAAACACAATCAATTTCGAACAAGCTTAAATAAAAGCTTTGATACTCATTTGGAGGTTAAGACAAAACTATCAAAACCAGTTGCCCTAACAAACTACAACCTTAATCTCTAACCACAACCACTTTTAACACAACATTTTTTTTACACTAGGAACTTTTTTGTTAAATATTTCAGGTTTACCGTCAGACGTGGCACCGCTAACTGAATTATCAATTGGGAGCGCACAGCTGATTAAATATTACGACACAGTTGCATATATCACTGAAATCTCGAAAGCGACCTTAACATTTAAGACATAAGAACTATTTTTGCCCAAAGATAATCATCTAGAACGTTGTCTAGTTAAAGGGGATAGACTTAAACGCATGCGTGCGACAGATACAGGGGTTTCGAAATTATTGCATTGAAATTTAGACCTTATTCCGTATATAATAATGTATATATTCCTGTGTAACAATTTGCGCGTGCGTACTAACATGCTATATATTTCAAATGGAGAACATAATTGGCAACGTAATGTTTTAATATTATTCAAATAATGTCACGACGACATTTGAAATAATTTGCAATTTAAAAGAATATAATGACATTAACAATACCATGTCTTGTGATTGGACACACGTCTCAGACAAATATGTATACACATAGAAATATATATATATATATATATATATATATATATATATAAGCTCTGACTCATCACGAAATCCCCGAAACTATCTGTCCGATTAATTTAATATTTTACGTATTTCTTTTGTGACGTAGACGTCCACTAAGAACGGATTTTACGGAATACCTATCCCAACGGACTTTAACTTTTTGCATTTCGCCAAATTTTAAACCAGTAGGAGCTATACACTTAACGCGAGGGTAAGAATTACTATAGCAACGGTTACCATAGCAACGGATACGGTGACAGCGAATAATATGACAAAGGTTACCATAGAAACCTAAGTTCACATTCAAATTAATAGTGTGTCCAGCGGGGGGGGGGGGAATAAGCTAGTATATATATAAACAGTAATAAACGAAAAACCAATGTTTTCCAAAAAACATTATGAAGTTTCGAAAAAGAGCTGTATATTAAAACAATATTGATAATACTTTACCATTTCTTAGGCCTTATTTTATATACAAAGAATAAAGTCGCTTTACAATGATTAAATAAACAAAAAAGCAATAATGGTAAACCTCATATGGTAACACCTTAACACGGCAAGCATTAATATATAAACTTATATAAAAATAAGTTTAATCGATGCAATGGAAATCATTTTGAAAATTAAATATCAATTTCGTGATTTTAAAGCAAAATTAATTTTATATAGAAAATTATTAATACTTTCTTTATGATGGCAAAAAAAAGTAAAAACGATCCGTGAAATAGTTTTATTAAGTACATAATTATATTACGTAAAATTAAAATAAACGTTACCTGTGACTTAATGGTTTAAACTGATCTTGATTTAGTATTAGAATTAATTGACTATGAAATTTATAAATTACTTTTATAAATATATATATATATATTTTATATAAATAGAATGATGTAACACGGGTATTGAACTTGCGATCTTTGGGATACTTTGTCTAAGGATTTAATTTAATTTATATATATATATATATATCTTAAATTACGTGTCACGTTGTTTGTCCGCGATGGACTCCTAAACTACTTAACCGATTTAAATTAAACTTATACACAACTTGCAGTTGTATCTAATTTAAAAGATAGAATCGTTTTTATCTTAATTTATAGTCGCAATATTATTTTATTGCAAATTATTTTTTATTATTTGGCAGTCACAATTTTCAGTTAGCTCCAAACGATTCTAACAAATGGCTATTCGCTACAATGTATTTTATTATAACAAAAGCCATAGTCACAGCAACGCGTGGCCGGGTGTACTAGTATCTATATATTTTAAGTCGTTACGAACCTTCTAAGATTCCAAATAAGACATCAATTCATAACCGGGGATCGAATCCGAGACTAGAATTGATTATCAATTATGATGTCATAGTGGATTGAATAGTATTTTTTTATATACATTTAATAATAATATTCTAAAATATTATTTTCCTTGACAGCTTATTTATATATTCACATTATATTTATTAAGTAGTAGTAAAGTTATATATTTTTTGATATATTATATAATATATATAAAAATATAACATCAAGATATGTGCTATCGACCTTGCAATTCAATTATATTGAATTCGTATTGTATTATCATTCAATGTCGCAATGAACTGGATTCAAGATCTATCTATTTGCATTGCTATTTGTTGTTCTATTAACGATTCTATACTGATTTACATAACATAACTAACTAGGTGTTGCGCACGACTTTATCCGCTTTAATAAAATAAATTTTAATGAGTTGTTTAGATTATATACAAACTCACAAATCATTTCTTTATTTATATAGTTGAAAGTTAATATCAATGTACTATCAATTCGTCAATCAATCAATCCATCAATTCCTCAATCAATCAATACATCAATTCGTCAATCATTCAATTTGTCAACCAATCTAATTTGTTATAAAACGTTAAATTGTGTTGATATAAATTTCATCGTATTGTAGCTTCAGTCATGATTACAGTTTAACTACCAACTAAATTAACATTTATACGGTTCTTCCAATTTTCTATTAATAATTACTCATCTTGATGTCCCAATACCTCAAATAGTTTGCCTCTTACCTGTTAATGGAGCCAAAATTCCAATGTCAAATTTTAATACAAATATTGCAAAAACATTAATATTAATTAACTTAAACTTATATTAAAAATTCCGTTTCAAATCAGACTTTATTTTCCGATATTTTAAATATTTGTTATGGAATATGACAAAGTCATGAAAGTGACATTTATATGACAGATAATATATATATATATTGGGACGAATTTTATTTTCATAGCACATATTAGTACTTATAAAGGCTAGGTAGGGCCTCCAAAAAATCCTTCCAATGGAGACAAGTTTACATCTATAATTTCTACAATAATATTCTTTTTAAAATTATCTATTTATTTGTTAGTGACGTCACATGGCGACGCCATCTTGCCATGCTCAATGCAATTAAATATACTATTATAGCTTAGTGTACTAGCAAGTATTTTTATAAGCTTAAACATATGAACGACAATTATGGCTTGAATCGAAAATTTATGATTGGATTTTTAAGTAACAGTCAATCAATATTACCCAATAGTTTAAAAAACCGTCCCACGTGAGTTATTAGTTTTATTTGGATTCCAATTACCAACACCAACGTACCCACGAATTTAATAAATTTAACGCCCATTATTCTTTGCTTTTAGTTCAGGGCCGCCATCGATTGATTAAGTATAGAGACCCATTGTCATGTTAAGGAATAATCGTCAAAAAATGTATATCCCATTGAAGTCCATAACGATGGGTCATTACACTGGGCTCGCATCGCTCAATATGCAAACGGCACCTGAGATTTCGCGAGCGCAATGAGTCGAAAGTGAGAGTCTGTTGGCGCCCCTAGTTATTTTATATATTTATATCTTGTGTATCAAATGGGACTATTATGATACCATCTTATCAAAAGTAACGATACTCTCCAACTTATAGTAAATCTGCGAGTGTTCAAACGCTTTGAGAAGAAACACAACAAACTCAGCGGGTATTTCTTTATTGTGATCACTAAGTAATGTACGAACTAGAACCAAAGTTTGCATCTAAGTATAATTATGAGATGTAAAAACATTAATTGTTAATACCATTGTACGTGGTAGCCCATGGGGTCATCGAAGCGTTACGAAGCGGGTTCGCTTCGCACAAAACACCGGATGTCATTAGCCGGAAGTCAGGTGTGGTGCGCACGCGCAAGCAAACATTACTACATGTATAGGATTAATAATACCTATATGACATAATAAACATACACATAGCCTAAAATTTTTATACGTGTATAAATTTATAAAATTAGCTGAATGTATGTTTAACACTAAACCTACCAAGTACCGGTCAAATTGACCGTTCTTAAACTTTTGTAAAACTTACACATTTTCAAACGTTATAATATCGTTATCAAACTACATGTAAATTTTTAGAATATGCATATAATATTTTCTACACTCTTTTCTTTTAGTTATTTCTATTATTACCTGCGTTATATAATAAAATAATTTTTAATTACCGGTCAATTTGACGGCGTGCGGTAGGAACAGGAATACAAGAATTGTCGGTAGGTTAAGTGTTAAAGAAATTTATAAATGATCAAAACAAAATGTTGCACTGAAATCTTGCAATGTTGTATGATAAAAGAAATAAAAATAAGCATTATGAAAATAAAGTATTTTGTTTTTTTTTATCTCAAATGATGAAAAATTGTTTCATTGTGTATGAAAAAACTCTTTGAATATGGATTGAATCTCTGGAATTGTTTGGGTTTTAGTGGAAATCTCCGGAAGTGTAAACAAAAACACGCAGGTAATTTTTTTTTAACAGATGTCAATACTCCTAAATTCTAGATAGATTCTTGTAATCAGACTCTCATGATTACAAGAATCTAGTAGATTTTTATTAAAAATGGATTTACAGTAATAATCAACGTTTTTTAATATTAACTCAAGAACCCTTAAAAAAGGAAGAACACACTAGCTCAATTGTAGAGCGACATTCAGAGATCTCAGCTTCAAGTGTTGATAAAATTTGCCTTTCATATTTAACAAACTAACGAGAAATATTAACCTTATTTGTACTTTCAAATTACTTAATATTATACCTTGAAATGATTAATTAGCTCATTATAATTTTATAGTTAATATAATAAAATTTACTATACAGTTACAAATTGGATTCGAAAAATTTGAGGAAAAATCTAGACCAGCTTCAATGCACTTGGTTTAAACCGCCATTTTGTTAGATTACCAATGATTACCGAATGTTTAAAAGTATACAGTTTATACATAATCGTGTAATATCTATTATTTATTCTTTTATTATCATAGTAATCGATTCTAAACTTTTTAATATAGATTTTCAGATTTTGTTCATATAATAATTAGCTGTGTTAAAATAAGTCATATATCTAAAGTTTAGTGAAAATCTGTTTATTTGTGTTATATTTATATAAATATATGATATTTCAATAGGCGTTTTAAAATGGTTTCAGTAGACAAGCTTACAAACAAGTTTCTTATTATTTATTTAGCTTTACGCCATATCCCTTACGGGGTAGCCAGAGACGACAGTGCGCCAAACGCTACGGTCCCTGCATACCTCTTTCGCCTCGGCCACAGACATCAACCTCTTCATACATGCCCTCCGAGGGGTCCTCATGCTTTTTACGTGACCTTCCTCCAGTATCATAGATACTGTGTTTTCGAAGATCACACGAGGCCTCCCCTTGTCTCTTTTACCGTTCATTTTTCCTATATAAATCTTTCACTCATTCGTTCGACTTGCCCAAATATAAACAAGTTTCTTCTTTAGTATATATTACCAGATGTAAAGATTTAAATTATATAATTTAGATTGCAATGCACAGCAATTTGAATAAAACGAAGTATTATCCCAGCGGTGCCATGGGAAACACAACACAGACAGACATGAGAACTGTATGTAACGAGTAATAATAATGACAGAATAGAAAACATACTGTCTTGGAAAGTACATTATGAATTTATACACTAGCTTTTACCCGTGTCTGCACTCGCTCTAAATTATACATTGCGTGGTATGTTTTAAAATTGTAGTATATACGTTATTCTGATGTATAAGTAATACAATATAGTTACATTATTATATGCTGTAGTGAAATAATAAACATACACACATTTCCACAAATTTACCTATTTATAATAATCAGAAACTAAAAAACACTACCAAATCACAACCCGTTTTTTGACATTGCAATGCATTTTTTTAAATTCTTAATATTAATTTTATTTTTATTTTATTGCATTTCAAATTAATCCGCCATCTTGAACGCTAAAAACGCGTTCAAAGTTTCCGTTACACACACATACGACGGAAGCTAATAAAAGGGTGCTAAAATGAGACAAGTTTTGCGTTTAGAATCTAGAGGTGTATTTAATTTAATTTAGTGCACATTTATATTAATTATTATATATTCTTAATTAACTATGATCCGCCGTGCGCTGCGGGAGTTGCGCTGAGCCCCCTCAGTTTTTTGACCATCATTTCTGAACTGAATGAGATATTTTAATTCTGTTTTTCTTCAAACATGCTCATTTCCAAGTTGTACAACTCTGCTAATTTTCATTCAAATCGGTTCAGTAGTTTTTATGTGATGTTGCTTCAAAAAAACGTTTCCCAAACGGTTAAGAGCTTCGCTTACGCTCAGCTCAATTTTTACTACATTCTTATTCCCCTGAACGTGATCAATGAGAATGTACTGTTGTTTTGAAATATATATATATTCTAATGAAGATACATTAACTATTGTAAGTATTAAAACGTGGGCGCGATGTGATTTTCTATTTATTTGTATATTTATAACAGCGGTGTTGCATCACAATAACACGTTATAGAAATTAAATTATTAAAATCTCATTAGTACTGTGTTCTTAAAATATTTTTTTCATCTAATAATTATCTTTTGTGTGTTTATTTTTAGCATAATATAGCACTTGGAATATATTAAGATAAGTTTGGTGACCCTTGGTTTAAGGGTCGGTTACTTTAGAAACGTGTGGTAATTTGGTAATTTTAGCTCTAATTCTATTTTATTAATCCACTCACTAGCATGATCGTCGTCCAGCAGGTTGTGGTAACGGTGTTGCTTCTCATCGAGCCGCATCATCACGCCTTGTCACCACATCACTGTTACCTGGAAAAACAAACTCTTTAAGGCACTGATATTTGAACTCACATGTTAAAACAAAAACGCTGTTTATCTGATTTTTTTGATCGATACAATAATACAATTTACCAAATACTAATTACTAATATGTAAGCTTTAAATCAATATAATAATAAAGCCTTAATACGATATTAAGTCTATTAAATGTTAAAAGTTTGATCAAAATATGTTGATCCATATCAAGGTCTATTATGATATAGTTGTGTTCTTATTGTGCTAGAAAATTTTCTAATCACAGCTAAAGTGATACCGCTTGAAAGTAATCTGACATAAAAAATCAATTAGTATATAATCTTATCAGATAAGAGGCGACCTTCATATCGATATGTAAACCTTGATAATGAATGATAAGATATCTTGAAATGTTTCAGTATTAGAACATCTTTATTTCATTTGGACGACACATAAGTATGGTATTTTTATTCTATTGAACTCGTCTTCAATTTTGTATTTAAGAATACATTTTTTACGTTGTTGGTTAATTTAGGGGATATTTTTTTAATTGAAAGCCCTTAATGTTAGAGTTAATTTTTATTAAAATATAGTTTAATATTTCATACTTTAATATATATTCTATATTAAGCGATAATATAATATAAATTAATTGCGTATTAACAAATATGAAAAAAACTTTTGCTTACTTTAATTACAATACTAGGGTTATCGCTAATAATATTGCAGCAAACTTATTTATATATTAGCCTTTTTAATAATAAATTAATATTTAATTTTGTCATCCCTAACTTGCGAAGCTTGAAACCCAGTGCATTGAGCTGCAAGGAATTTAAAAAAAAGATGGCGCCAGGTAATATTGTTAACTTCAGTCTACATCAAACTAAAATGGCACTTATTCTATATAGTTTAATGTCGAAAATGTAACTTGAAACGTTCCAGATAAAATTATATTAAATTTTATCAAAATAAATGGCTATTTAGAGACTTCGAAAGATATAGCATCTTTTATAGACGAAATATTAAAACAACTGAATCTACATGCACTAATGTCACACGGAACAATTAACTTGCGCAAGTTAAAGTTTACGCAAGACTGCAGTATTGTATTGTTTTGTATTGAATAGAAGAAATAAACTTGTTTCAATAGTATATATATAAAAATAAATATATATACATATTAACACTTATGTAATCGTAAACAATCGTAGACATCTGTGAAAGTGAAGTTAACGTAGGAGAATATAATGCACATTTTTAAGTGGTACTGTAACACCCTCGAAGGAGTAGTTCAGGAACAGGAACACATTATTACCCTTCCTTGTTATGAACATAAGTCACATCCCATCAAGAAATAAGTAAAATAATGCCGAAATCTCAACGTTATAAAAGTAATGAAATCCAATCTTAACCAAATCGGTACATATATATATATATATGGGTAACTATCCAACCACTGTTTATAATTAACTATGTCAATATAACCTTTTTATATTATAAAGAATATGACTTGGCAAAGAAGTTACAAAATTTAAAAATGGCGCGAATCGTATCTAGAAAGGGATAGCACATGTCTCTTTCACTTTGCACGGATGTGCCCCAGACATTTTTGGGAAAAATTCCATCAATAAATGATTTGAATGCCCTTCGACGACTTTATATAATATAAATTGTACTAAATATAAATAACCAGTCTCAATTACAAAATCCATTGTTACCTATATTTTTTTCACAACAAAGAAATATCAACCTCAATCTATATCTATATCTCATCTATATTGTATGTAGATGTGTAGATGAAAGTAGTGAGAATCGAACCGGCACCTTTCGCTCACTTGACGTTCACTTAGTGGTCGCGGGTCAAATATTACCACAAGGTCAAATATCACGTAGTTCTTCATACAAATCATTTTTTAAACTTTTATTTTATAATCTAATTTATATAAAGCATCTATTAATTATTATTTATATATAGAAAAATGGATGTAATAAAATCGATAGCACACGAAAGGCAAAAGTAAATAAAATTTTTCCTTTTTTATATTCACAATACTATACACACAACACAATACTACTACAGTATAATATATATTTTTGATTGATATAAAAAACGTTAAAATGATATATTCAGATAATATCATACATAATTATCTTCTATATATATAAGCGATTTACCACTCTTTGACTCATCACGAAATCTCCGAAACTATTTGTCCAATTAACTTTAAATTTTACAAAGTTACGTCTTTTATGACGTAGACGTAGATTTCAACTTTTTGCATTTCGGCAAGTTTTAAACCTGTAGGAGCTATACACTTAACGCGGTAGTAAGAGTTACTATAGCAACGGTTACGATGACAACGGATAATATGACAAAGGTTACCATAGCAACCTAAGTTCACATCACACACAATAGACATTTTTAAATGCTACAAGAAACATTTATCAGTATCATATATAAATTTAAAGTGACATATTCCGATTAATATCATATAATTATAGATTTATAATCTAAATCTATTCAAAGGAACAATTATATTTAATTTAATGTATAAAAATGTAATGTAAATGTTAAGATATTGCTTCGAAATTACAAGGAATTGAAACAAGAAATAGAAAAAACAAATATGGTATTAAATAACTCTAGGTAATAATAACTAATAATAGATATGACATACATAAAAAGAACATTAAAATAAAAACATAATGTTCTCCAAGATCAATTTGTTTTCTACCTAATAACTTTATAGAAAATATTCATTGTATAATAATGATTGAATAATGATCATTAAATGATACATAAATCAATCATTAAGTTACGAAAAAACGAAAGTAAGTTGAGTTGACATGCTCCAGAAGTACGCTTTATGTAATGGTTACCACATATATAAATGTCAAGTGCTTTGGTAATAGTGAATTATATATTCAATAAATGTATGTTTGTATGTTGGATTGGATTGGATTGGATGTTTGATGCATTAAACATTCGGAACTTTGGTAATTATAAAATGTGAAACTACTACAACTACTACGAATTTGAAATAATTTAGAAAATAAAAACTTAGTTTGTGAAAGATAATTTTTTGTCCGTTAATATATTTTGATTTTTTTTTTGCAATTTCACTTAAATTGTGTTTTTTATATTATATTATATTATTTTCCTGGTTTCAGTTTATGCTGTACGGATAAACCCAGATGAGAAAATGAGTTTTATGGTTCTGCGAATATCAATGAATTGTATAGAACAAAATGTAAAATATATAGGATTACACATATGTATACATTTTATGAAAGTGTAGTCACTTCTTTATATATATATTTCATCAGCAGATCAAATGAAATCACGAGAAGCTGAATTGCCAAAATTATGACAAAGTTATAACCGAAAAATACTGATCATAGTCGGATTATGATTAACTACTTAAAATTACAAAAATATAAAATATACTCTTAATATCATAGGATTGCAAGATTTTTTTTGCACACACTCCACTTATTTCCGAAATTATGCTGAAATACTTTCACTAAACAAATTGACCTCCAGGTAAGCGGTCAGCCATCTTGTTCACACGTCTGCACCGACGCAGCGTGAGAATACTCCAATCTTGTGATCTTTACTGTTTATTGCATGACTTGTCTCCATTACCTTTCTATTTATATATCTGTAAAGGTTTTTTTCGTTGTAACATTAAGTACACATGTATGGAGTTATAGCTATGTGCTTATAAATAAACCTTTGCCTTTAATGAACTAAAGAATATAAAAAGAGGATTATATACTAAAATACTATAAATTATTTTTGTTTAGGTTTAGAAATGTATTCAAGGCGAGAGGAATTTTAGAAGCTGCTTGCGATCAAACCTTGGAATAGGGCAAAGTACCGTACGCATTTAATCCCAAGAAAAACGTTTAATAAAAATATAAGTGCATATAATGTTAAATATTCATGACGCTCATAGATTGATATGTTGGTCGTTTCAGAATAAACTTAATTTACATTTATTTAAGCGTGTGAATGTGGGTCAAATTTCGCAAGCATTGTAACAAGATACACTTGAAGAGATTAGTTTAGCGACCTACTTATGCTTAGAATGTTACCACCGGGTGAATTGATAAGCTGTTATACTTAAGTAAACAGTTATTAATTTAAATACGATAATTGTATTGAATTAATCTGAATACATTATTTTTTTAACCTTTTTTTGCAATGTAAAGGAAAAAATGCTTAAGTAATTTACCTATCATAGTCAATACCTTTACCACAGCTATGGTATTCGGGCCAAGGATTGCCCTCAACATTGCCATCAGTTTATGGATTGGTGAGGTCATTTTACTGTAGATGTCATCAGAAATGGATCGTTTTATTTCTATATATGTTTTAATGCGATAATTCTAATAATAACGAACATTGTATCAGTGACATAATAATAAAAAACCTTGTCTCATTTTTGCAAAAAAAAAAAACTAATATGACATCTGTATGTACAGAGTTAAATTTAAAAATATAAGATTTGGATGTTATATGAGATGAAGTAATAGAAAACTGGTATTGTACATTTTAATGTGCCAAAATATCGATGTTCTGTTAACAAGCATCTCCATCTACTACAGTAACAATACATTGTTAACCATAAAAATAGGTAAGAATTTTTTTTTTAATAGAGTATTTTCATGAATCTAAATTCTAAATCATTATATAAACATTATTAAATGAACTTAATCATTGTGACTTTTGAATGTGAATTGTAAAGATTTTTAAAATTATAATATTTATATTTAAACCTCATAACGGTAAACTAACATGTCTAACTCCAAGGTTACTTCATATACATCTATCTACATCTAAAACTTGTTACTTATGGAAGCAATAAAATTATACGAAAAAATGTTTTTAGTTTATTATACAAAGCTGCTAAATTATTCAATGACAAACTATACAAAGATTATGCAAATACAACTGAAATCTTTGATGATATTTTTGTTCTAGACAAAATAACAGGTAATGGTTACCCTACCTAGAACTACGTAAACAGATGATGTCGGCGGCCTTGGGGTCATTATTTTAATATCCGTATGTATTGGTGACGTGGATTTACTTTATTTCACGTTTTTAGATAAATTATCTTCAACATAGTCTTGTCCAATCTCGATAACTCGGAGCAGGAACTCAAGACCAGGGAACAGATATTCATCTAACCGGTCTTAAATTGGTCAACGATTTGTTAACAGTATATAGCTAACTATCTAAGGTAAAAGGCGTTAAATTCCACCATAATACAAAATAAAAACTTAATTAAAAAACTAAAAATTAAACTTACGAAACAACCAATGAAATCCAGACAAATCCGAAAGGTTCCGTTAAAGTCTTGCTCGTGATTTTAACGAGAAAATCACGGCAAAACTATATAATACACATATATTGTGCTAAACACGGTATAATTTGCACTTGTACACTTATTTATCACTTCACACGTTGTCAATTTTTAACTTTATTGTCCAATAACATCGATACGTAGTTTACGTAAAGAGTATGGAGATAATAAAATCGTAACAAGATAACGATTCTAACGTCCTCCTGCGACGAGGTTAGCAGCGATACTAGCGCTGCCGTGTCGCGTTAACGGTCACGAGACGAAACAATGCGGCAACAACTAGTGCATGTACAGCCGGCAAAGTAATTACCTAATAATAATTAATTAAATAGTTTTAAAATGTCTAAATTTGTATTTTTATTACTATTATTATTATTATTATCATTATTTAAAGAAAAAATATATATCTTTTATAATATATTATGAACATAAATAATTTGTTGTATTTATTTTTCATCAATTTAGATTTTTAATTGAACTAAGAATTCTAAGCAGTCTGCAAATAATAAAATTACATACTCTGTTAAATATTTGTCAAACTGCTACTTTATAATTCAATATGCATTTACTACCTAAGGTATTTTAGGAAGGGAGCGGTGTGGACCTTTCTGTAAAAAACATGGCGCAGGTAGAAAAAGTAGGGCGACGACAGGTGACAGGTCGGAAAGACAATGGAGTTATTAACATCTGTTATGTTTAAAATACAATTCATGTACAGTTTACATATTAAATAATGTATTTTATTAAAATTAATAATGTAGTGTATCATGTGCAACAGTGTTAAGATATTTTTAGAACAACAGCTGTTAATATATAAGTAGTAACAAAGATTATAAAATAAATTGTATGATGTTTTTTGTAAGCTTGATTAAAGAAACAGGAGTTTCTCAGTCAGAACTCAAGTAAGTAAATTAAACGAAAAAAAGGTTAAGAAGAATGTATTTATATAATTATTAATTATACAATATTCCAAACACAATAAAAAAGAGACATTATGAAACTAATTGTTTTAGATATTAATATCATTATTACTAAGGAATGACTTTCCTCGTTAATTTGTAAATAGTATATAGATATTAAAGGTACATTTCCCACAAGCTAGATATTACCTTGACCTATGTAGATATACTATACATTGTAATAAACTGTTGAATTCATAGCATTGTTGGATTCGACTTGGTCATTACAATTAAATGATTTCCGTATTAACTGTGTCAATCAGCTCAAGGTTTGTAATCACTCCAAAATGATATTGGCAGGTTGTTGCACTTTGTATTGAACTATAATATTAAAAAGTGTTTCATATTTTGTTAATTTGTAAAATTTTTAGCTTTTGATAGTTTTGATATTAACACTAAACCTACCAAGTACCGGTCAAATTAACCGTTCTTAAACTTTTGTAAAACTTACACATTTTCAAACGTTATAATATCGTTATCAAACTACGTGACAATTGTTAGAATATGAATATAATATTTTCTACACTCTTTACTTTCAGTTATTTCCATTCTTACCTGCGTTATATAATAAAATAACTTTTAATTACCGATCAATTTGACCGCGTGCGGTAGGAACAGGTGTACAAGAATTGTCGGTAGGTTTAGTGTTAAGGTGCCTCTTAATAAATGTGTATACAAGCATAAAAGCTTAATTCTAGCCCGTGACATCGTCCGTGTTTATTATAAACAAGCCGCTTCAAGCGCATCCGGTTGACCGCTTTTTTGTTAATATACGTTGCAAAAATTACATCCACTGAAGGTGTCTATGTCCATGGTAAAACTCCATCAAAACGGGTAACACCATTTTTGAACAAATAAAAAAAAATCGAAAATTACGTACGATATACACTCGACCATACAAATTTCTCTTCTTTATGATATTAGTATTTAGTATGTGAGATTTTATTTGAAGCGGCATGTTTAGAAAAGAGAAACAAAACAATAATGTGTTTGTCTGAATCGTGACGGTACTCGTATGCACAGCGTGTCCATGTCCAATACAATATTGTTCAATTGTCGCCTGCAAGGGTGTTACATTTTTAGGACAAGGTAGGATATTTCTATAATAATTGATATATAAATTATTTTACTTATAGGAGAGCCTAAAAACGAGAGAAAATTTTGCTAATCATATTTGTCTGTGAATAGCAGTGAAGTGAATATTTTCAGTGTGCGGTTCATATTTTTTATAAGTAAATGTGTTAGGTTTATTGACAATAAAGCTTCTGCGTTTCTGTTTGGGCAAAAATGCTTATTTACGTCTGTGGTTTACCAAACTATGGTTACTCTTCTACATTCATTTCTCAACCCATCTTTAAATTTTGTGATAAAATAATTATATAAAATTTCGAGGTCTATAGCTTACAGTCACTACTAGGGCTTATACATATATTATAACAAAATTACTGTCGTAATAAAAGTTAAGCTACAATGATAATTTTGTAACTTTAAGATAAACTAGCACACATCTTATCTTTGTTATCTATAAACTTTATATTCTTGTGAAGTTAAAGATAAGTTATGAGATGTATGAATGCATCATACCAAAGTCTTTATGGTGTCACATGTACTTTCTATATCTATAGATGGAGAGTTACAAACTATTGATTGTTCTCGCAGAACACATTAAAATGTCGTTTATTATAATTATATAGTAATATTATAAGTACTTACATTTAAAATAGTAATCAGTAAATACTTTAGTGTTTACTGCATTTTAATCTTGAACTTTTATATTATACGTCCATTTACTTTTTTTGTTAACCGTACTCGACCGAAAGAAAATCTCTATAATAATTATCTAATAAAATACCCATAATTACTATCAGTATTATAAACGAGGTAAAAAATAAATAATAATTAAACCGTCGAGCAAAATGTTGTCTATATTAAAATCTTTTGAACTATTTAGATTTGAATAGAATTTGTTTGAATTTTATAAAGAAAAAATCATAAAAATGGCGTAAAAAGGGTAGAATGTATAATTATTAGAGAGATTTTTAACTAAAACATTTCTATAAGTATGGAATCAAAAAGGGCCTTCCTGAAACCTCCATTTGATACACAAGTGATCACTGGTATTGGTACAAGTGTAAAAGTTATATTATACTAGTCTAATGGCCCGTTCTACAAACGGGCTAAATCTAGAAACGTTTCAGAGCTTCGCCAACGGTAGTTGTTGTTTAATTAAACATAGAAAAAATCCAAAAGATGTTATTGTTACTACATTGTATTTACTAAAGTAATGTTTGTATAATATATATATTATATAATGTATTAACCATTCCTGTTTGGATCTGGATCCTACTGTAGCGATAGGAGCGTGCCCATATAACAAAATAACCGTAGAGAAGTATTATAGTATAGATAAATAAATTGAAGATTATAAGGGTGTTGAAAACCCCCCATAAAAATATGGTAATTATTACGAATAAAGAAACATTTATGACAACTCGTCACCAGTCAAACTAAAAATAATTTTAATATGCGCACGATTATTGCTATTTTCTTATTAGATTCTCAGAAAAGCATCGAGAATCTATTAAGAAATTGTAGAAACGTGGCCGGAAAACATTCCAACCTAGAACAAAATATCAATACTTCTAATATTATCATAATTGACTTAAAGCCTGATCGTCACTCGCGACTCCGTCTGGATTATAAAAGGTAATAGATGTTTGAAATATGAGCTTAGAATAATATCGCTTAGAATAAAAAGCATTTGTATTTTAGTTAATTCTTCACAATGTAAAACATATGCACTATTAAATTTTCATAGTTATAACAATCGTTTATCTCAAACTATAGCTTCCTCCCATATCTATTGTAATACAAGAAAGTCACATAAACATACAAAAAGCACACTCAAATTACAAGTTCAATAGAAAACAGCGAACATATGATCATACATAGCTGTAGGCGGGGAACGTTTTGTTTGTGAGATGAGAGAAATCAGTTTCATTATCATGTGATTTCTTTAACATTATTGACCGTCGTTAAGTTTTTAAACCACACCTGTATGTTTAATGTATGACAGTTAACAATAGAAACTTTTTATTGATCTGTTATTCATTTTATATGTAATTTGATTGGTTTGTTGGTCGGTTGGTTGGTTGGATTGTTTGTTGACCCGTCGATTTTTTGGTTGGTCCATTGGTTGGTTGGTCCGTTAGCTGGTTGGTCGGTTGGTCGGTTGGTCGGTTGGTCGGATGGTCGGATGGTCGGTTGGTCGGTTGGCCGGTTGGCCGGTTGGTCGGATGGTCGGTTGGTCTCTTGGTCAGTCGGTCGGTCGGTTGGTCAGTCGGTTGGTCGGTTGATTGGTCGGTCGGTCTCTTGGTTAGTTGATTGATTGGTTGGTTGGTTGATTCGTTGGATGGTTGGTGTGTTGGTTGGTTGATATCCGTTTGGACGCCAAATAGCGGGTGAGTTTCGAATCTATTATCAATAGGAATCTTGAGATGTAGATTCCAAACTAACACTCAATAGTGTGAATAGATTGGAATCTTGCTTTAGTAGGCGGCCTTTCCCCGGACCTGACCTTATTTATGATAATAAGCGAAAAGACTTGTTACCGCAAAACACATATAATTTAGTAGGTATAATTATCACAATTTATATATTGCTAATATTAAATTATTTTAATACTAAAATAAATTGTTTCTTTAAGATCTTGTGGTTAAAAATATTTACCGTTGATATTATGTACGTCCATGTACAAATATTGTTACATATTTAATTTGAAAACGATATTTCTATGTATCTATACTGTGATAATTTATTAAAACAACATGGTATCCATTTGGAGCCTGGTAGTAGGAGAGAATTATACGATATATAGTTAATAGGTGGATATATCATGGACTAAATATATAACAATACAGCATACTATATAAGATACATAGATCCTTATATGTTAAAACTTTAAATACTTTTCAGTTAATACGGTTATAACATTAAAACAGAAGAGATAATGATTCATGAAACACATTGCAATGCAACTCTTAACCCGCTCGCCTTGGCCTTCCGCACGCGCCGCCATTTTGTTTTATTTGCGATTCTATTTACGAGATAACTTTATAAATAAATATACTATCTCAACTATAATTTATATTTATTTCTTTATTTAATAATTATTTAATTAAATATGGTTTTGTGACATAAAATACACTTGAAAGCGAGATGACATATATGATAAACCTTGGTAAAAGGTTATCGTTGGTAGCGACAAATATTTAAAGAAATTAATTTTAATGACATCATTGAGCTTTTATCTTAATGTGTGTACACCCCTTTAAATATACAGTACATTAATTATACCTTTTTGTGTATGAGTCGGTAAAACACAGGACTTATTAAATTTAATATTATGATTACATATTTATGTACGTGGTGGAATTTTTATGAACTACAGAAACGCATAATGATCCACGTTAAACTTTCCTTGATAAATTTGTCTTAAGACCTTTAATTTTGAAATAATGTAATGTCCATGTTAAAGGTCTTTTAATAATTTGTAATGGAAGTTTGCCATTTTTTAATTAGTTTAATATTAACAGACTAAGACACAGAAGTATTCCAAGTCGTCGTGCGGTCACATATAAACCTTGACTTCGACTTTATAGACAGAAGACTCGCGCAGCCTCTAAAGGAATAAAAGGGTAACCGCATCTGTAAAAGGAAGGAACTAGTCTAACTAGTGAATATAATACTTAAATATATTTATATATATATGTTTTCTTATACGGATAAGTTGGATTTTAATTAAATTTAATCTTACTTTTATATCGCTCTTTCTTTGCCAACAAAGAAACTGTTGGAAGTAGATAGCAAATTAACCGACTACATCTTGTTATGAACACGATCACTGAAAAACTAACAAATATAACCTTGTTAAATCAACAAAACAGTTATATATAAATAATAATATTCTATAACATATAAACATAAAAAACACACACACACACACACATATATATGTGTGTGTTCAATTCCATTATTACCACTCTTGAGCTATTTAATATTGCGGTTGGCTACTCGTTATATTATTATTACTCACATATAAGCACCTCATACATTACAAAACCGTATACAGCAATGATTAAAAACACTTTCACACTTTTCTTTTCCGACTTATTTCCGCGAATCTTATATGGTTATGCATCAGAGACAACGTAATATTAAACTGTAACAAGAAACGGTGAGAGCGACTCGACAAACAGACATGAAAGTAATATGAATAATTATATATATATCTATATCTTTATATGTATATATATAAGCGATTTACCACTCACTGACTCATCACGAAATCTCCGAAACTATCTGTCCGATAACTTAAAATTTTATATAGTTACTTCTATTGTGACCTAGACGTGCACTAATAACGGATTTTACAAAATTCCTATCCCAACGGAAATAAAATTTCGCCTGTACGAGTTGTACATTTAACGCAAGAGTGAGTTACTATAGCAACGGTTACCATAGCAACTGTTACGATGACAACGGATAGCAACCTAATTTCACATCCAAATTAATAGTGTGCCGAGCGAAGCGGGAGTGAATAAGCTAGTATATATATATATATATATATATATGTTGAAAGTAACAAACAGTTTTTAATATATTATATTAGTTACACACAAGTTGGAGGAAGTAATAAAATTTATATTATTAATAACGCATAACGGGAAACTAATTATGATAATTGCAATAGTACAGTCAATAACAAATAATGACTGAGATTAAATTAATAATTAAATGATAATTTCCTGAATGTATATTAACGAGGCTTTTAAGGTTACCTAATCAATATATAACATATATTTTTTTCTTTATATTTTTGTAGTAACAAATACGTTTATAAAAAAAAAAGTACAAACTATTTAAAAGCTGTAATTCTTGTAATTTTTTATATTTTTTTTTGCTCATAAATATTACATAGTAATATTTACTTGATAGTGATTATTTTTCCGCTTAAAATAAAGTAGAAATGTGAAAGCACAGATCGGACTGGACTCAGGGCAGCGGGGTTCATTCACCCCGCATTCCTGGCCTAGCCTGTTAGGTCCCGGTTTTACAACTTGGGTTTAGGGCGTGCGTGCATTCTAGACCACTTCAACATGATAAATATCCAAGAGGCAAGTGTTATCACACAATCTAAGATATTTATCATCTCAAAACCGATGTTTTGAGAGGGAGGATAGAATATCCTAAGTAATTAATAGTATCTGCTAAGTTGTAACATTATTATATCAAGTTACAATTATAATTATATAAACTATAGGTTCCCAGACTTTCTCTTGGACCGCTTTAAAAATTTAGGTACCTCCGGTGGACCCCCTGCTGTTATATTTCCACCATTCCATTCATTTCCCAAATTTCGATAAAAATTTGAAAATTAGATTTAACTATGGAAATTTATGTAGCAACTGAGTTACAACCATGAATTAATGATTTGAGAGAATCGATTGGTTAATTAATTAATTGTGCTGTAAGTGATTGTCAAAAAATGAACTATTAGTGAATGTCAAAACATCAGCTGTTAGTGAATGTCAAATATGCTGTAAGTGTAAGTAAGTTTATTTATGCTTCTCGTCACGTCAATCTCGACCTTCGTTGAGTCATAAACCCCTGGGGTCCACCTGGACTACTGGAAAGTATATTAACCATATTTTTAATGAAAGGATCATTAAAACAATTATAAAAGCTATTAAATAACGTCGTGATACAAGAACATCAAGAGAACTAGTATAGAAAGCTCATGAATTACTTTATTGTTTTAACGAGCGGTCGCAGGTTCAAAGATCTTATCATCGGTATCAATTTGATAAGATAGATAGTAGACTTTCTAGTATTATTACTATTGCCTACAAAAATGACTCCACTCTGCCTGGTATTAAGCAGTCAGTGAAGTCAAAAAATGGTGTGGAGTTCCGTACAGAGCTTATACTTATATGGTACATCTAGAAAGCGTAATACTGAATTCAATTCAACCTCCAATATCAGTAAAGCTATTAGCGTTCTAGATCTAATAATGATATGTAATTTAATATGGCATTAGTGGGGAATGTGGGGTCGCTTGCGGATTAACTTGTTTCTGAGCAAAAACTATCACCATTGATATATCTTACGGTATGCGTTAAGTTTCTTGTAACTGTGTTTATAATTACATTGTAAACTAGCTATTATTTATGGTTTATTTTTATCAAGTCCGATATAACAGAATTATAAGGATAGTCTTCATAGTGGACTTGCATTGTTCAAGTTCGGACAGGATTTGACCCCTATTAGAGCATGGGCACAATAATTAAGTAGGGCTAAATCATATGGTAGGGGTAAATAACAAGTAGTAGGCTTAAACAAATAGTATTGACTATACTGTAGTAACAAAATACTTGCCTGTTACGTCAATATATATTTACTAGTTGACTCCCGCCCGCTTCTCTCGGCACACTATTAAATTGGATGGGAACTTAGGTTGCTATGGTAACCGTTTTCATAGTATCCATTGTCATCGTAACCGTTGCTATAGTAACCCGCGTTAAGTGTATATCTCCTACATGTTTAAAACTTGGCGAAATGCAAAAAGTTGAAATCCGTTGAGATAGGAATTCCGTACAATCTGTTCTTAGTGAACGTCTACGTCACAAAAGAAGTAACTATGTAAAATTTTAAGTTAATTGGACAGATAGTTTCGAAGATTTCTTAATGAGTCAGTGAGTTGTAAATCGCTTATATATATAGATAGATGATAATGTTAAAACTTATTACTTGAAAACTATTTGATTAAAAATAATATAAATTAATTACAATCTATAAAATGATTATATGATTTGAACACCAAATACCTATTGATTTGTAAATCAAATTAAAACACTCTCATTACATCTCAAACGTTGATTGCTGTCAGTGTGAAAGTAAATAATTACTGATGATAAGATTACTTTGTATTGATAAACTATTGGCTTTTATTTAACTTTCTTTTATATATTAAATATGTTCTAGTTGTTTTTATTTGTGTAGTCAGTTTATTAATATCATGTTTATTTTATAATTACATAGGAAATGAGACTGGTTGATAGTTTTTGATAGAAGTATGTGGGTATATATTTTTTATGCTTAGAAAGGAAATATAAAATTAAATTTTTTATTGATTATATGATTAGTCAAACTGATGGTGTTTTTTTTCATATATTAATTTTTAAGTGAGACTTCTTTAAAATCGTTGTGATTTGAACGGTGTAACGAAAAATGCGTCACGATGAAGATTCAAACACATAAATGAATAAGGGAGAATGAGATAGATATATATTTCTCACTGCTGTTGGTGCCATCTATTACTGTTTAAAACGATTTTAAAAGTTGTTTTTTTTATAAATTACAATCAGAATCAATGCCATCTATTGATTCTTTTGTGAATCTGTTAGTTGAAGTAAGTTTTTTTTTTCCATAATACATATATGAAAATACATTATTTCATATGATGATTGCTTATATTATATCTGTAATTTTTATGTATACTTAATAAGTTATCATAGCTTGATATCCATTTCAATCTCTCACGAGTTTCACTTTTGCCGTGTGTGAATTGCACACACACACACACACACACGTTTTATTTTTTAGTTTATTTGTAACGTGATATATACATTACTCAACATATCCACAGAAACTGCCTTCACTGGACATGAATCGTGTAAGTTCAATTAATATCTTCGAGCATACATATAATGGAGACGGCATCGCGTATCAATATTACCTTTGAAACCAGCGTCAATTTTGTGTTTATCCTGAAAGTGACGTCACAGTTTCAGTAAACAGAGCAATACGGCGTATGGACATATTAAATAATTTGTAAATTTTCTTTATACTCTCATTGAAATATTATTATAAATAGTTTATTCTATTTCCGTTTGGTAAACAAATATTTAAATAAATGACAAATACCGAAAAAGTTAAGAAAGTGGAGAAATTATTTTCAAATGGTCTTTGGTAGAAATAAGATCTATCTGATCAGGTAGTTAAGTATCTCCAATAAAAGGAGCAAGGTAAAAATACACAATTCATATGCTCAAACAAAAGTTGTGTCAAGATATATGATTACAAATAATAAACCCATTAGAACGATCAGTGCCGGCGATAGGGGGGCGCGCGATGGGGTGATGGCCCGGGACGCCAAATTTGGGGGGCGCTGAGGTCTGGGGCCTCGGCCTTCTGCCTTCCGCGCTGTGTACCCTCAATACTGTGCTCTATGTGCCGTATTCACAACTATGTTCAGCTATCAGATGATTTGGTTCAGCAAAAAATAAATACCCGATATTGATTTCCTTAAGTGGGCGCCTAAATATTTTTGCCCGGGGTGTCAGTAGCCCTAACGCCGCTGCTGAGAACGATTGTAATACATTCTTTTTACCGCTGTAATTTAGGATAATAATTAAGAAAATATTGATTTGTTATTAAAACTCCCTAATATAACATTTTTAATTATTATTATCACAGTTATTCCGAAATAAAACTTGCAATGCTTCATGTTTGTATACTATAAACAACTTATGGTTTTTTTGCCTGAATGTGACGTCACAATTGTTATGGTGGTTTCAACGTACTTTCATTAATCTGTCTCTTGTATGTGGTTACTTGAACATAAATTGTGTGTTTATTTAAAGTGTTTATTTAAAAAATATATATTTTTTATGTCAATTTATTTCATTTTTAAATTATCATTGATATAGTTTATTATATTTAGATTTTTTTAATTAGTTTATTATATGTTAGACTATTATATTTATTTGATATAATTATAAATATAGAAAGAATCAAAAACATCGCTTGTTTAAGTTAACTGTTTTTATAGTTTCCATCAAAGCTAATAGATGGCGTTACTTGTCTCAAGTCATTTATATTTGTTTTCAATGTCTACTTTGTATTTTATTCTTTATTATAAATGTTTTGTAATTTAAATATAACAGGTAAGAAGCTGATTTTGAAGCCGGTTATTAATATTTGGTTTTCTTTTTTCAAAAATTAATAATATTTACTAAAATGTTAAAATTAATTCAACATTTTGACGTCGAATGTAAAGCAGCATGTTTCAGACTCGTCTTGATCGTGCCACAGTCTTAACTGCAGAGGAAATTTACCCTGAAACAAAATGAATAATATATATATATATATATACATAGGTATATATAATTGTAAATGTATTATATAATTGTTATTGTTGTATAAGGATAAAATTCTATAAGATCATTTAATTAATAAGCCAACCATACTTTGATGAAATTCACGTTCACCTACTATAAAATGTAGATAGATTATTTATTTATTTATTTTATATTATCTTCACGCCATATCCCTTACGGGGTAGCCAGATACGACGGAGCGCCAAACGCAACGGTCCCTGCATACCTCTTTCGCCTCGGCCACAGACATCAACCTCTTCATACATGCCCTCCGGGGGGTCCTCATGCTTTTTACGTGACCTTACTCCAGTATCATAGATACTGTGTTTTCGAAGGTCACTCGAGGCCTCCCCCTGTCTCTCTTACCGCTCATTTTATTTATATTTTATATTATATATTTACATTATCAGGTACGAAAGTATCTATAGACGAAAAAATCAAGAACCAAACCTTAACAAAATATTTAGTTTCTCTAAAAGGAATATCGATAAATTTTATTTCGATAAAAATAAAAATCTTTATATTAAAATTAAGAAATATAAAAATCTTATTACAACTATTACAATCTATATTAATCTCAACTCACTTCCGACTTCATGTAATACTCAAAGTCCAATTCAAACACGCTTCTCAGTTTGGCTTCAACCGGACACTTTGTGTGGACACAAGCGTCGTACACAGGTGTCACAGCTCTCGCGAATCTCGTGGAGTTGTCTGGATCGCTCAATATCGCCACTTTTAAGTCCCTTGCATCAAATTCTGGAAGAATATATTTATATATATTGGAAAATATATTTTAAACCTTTGATATATGTTGTATTGGTTTAAGAATTGAATATAGTTTGCTTACGAGGTGTAAAATCAAAGGCAATGGTGTAAGGTTCCTCCCTTGTGATGGTACAGAAGTTTGGACTGTCCAGACATGGGTACATTTTCACATTGTGAATGGCGCATATCTTAGGGTTTACTGGAATTATGATTTAATAGTAATTTAAAACAGATATTACAAATAAATGAATGATTTAAATATCAGCTTTCTGTTAGTTTTGTTCCTTTGTCCGTTCAAAAAAAAAGAAGAATCAGTATTAGAATAAGACAAACTATTTGATTAACCAAAGAATACTCTTAATCTAGGGTAACGGTAACAAGATATAATATAAATATAGTGAAATCAGCTCTTATTTATGCAGTCTTTTATAAACGGATGTTATCTATATCTTAAAATACAATAAAACTTACCGTTTGGACATTTTTTTATATTTAAGTATGCAGAATTAACCAATTGTATTAACAAAACAAGTAATAAAGTTTTTACGTCCATTTCACTGACAAAGTCGAATTGAAATGAAAAAAATATATAATTTCATTGATCTCAAACAGACCGCGTTATCGGAGATTAAGTTTGTTATTTCATCCTCAAAAAGTGGGTGTATCATATTAAATGTATAATTCTGGTGAATAATGGTGGTGGAATAATAAAACGAAGTACTCAATTAATTTTATTATAAGTAAATTAAAAATATACAGTTCATCTCCTCAGCACGATTGTGGTTTTGAAACAACAAAATTGTTCCTTATTTTCTTCGTTATTCAGTATCCATTTCAATTTGAATACACCCTGGACATAAAAATATTTATCAAAAATACATTATTTATGTTATACATGACATCTAATATTAATCGAACCTACGACCTTTGGCTCACCACTCAGGCTATAACAATATAGTTGTTACAACAACATTTTGCTAATGACTTACATGTCTGATTGTCGGTTGGTCTAGTTATTAATAGCCCCACTATCTGAACCAATAGATGTGAGTTCGATTCCCACGCTGTACAAATCTTTTTGGTATCCACACGCTATTATTCCATGGCTGGATATATTGAAAAGTATGAGTTGTTGTGAAATAACTTACACTGGGAAATTTCTTTGAAATATTCAACGTATATTGGAGGTTATTCTTCTTGTCCACTTCCAAAGGGCAGCTAGTATGAGGGCAGGCGTCCACTTCTGATACTGTTGGGAAGGGGACGTCTCCACCTGGACTTGCCCAGAATAGACTAGTTCTCATTTTAGTAGCAACGAATTCTGGAAAAAACAATATTATATGCTGAAGGTAATGAAATTATTGGAGTATTAATTATATTTTGATAAACTACGAATGACAATTTGGTATTCAGATATATTCTTTTAAATAAAAAGTACGGCGGCAAAATAATTCCTTTTACTAACAGACGGAGTTGTAAATAAAATAAAGAAAAAAAAAAATTAACGTTAAATACATGTTAAATAAAAAGGTTGTATTAAAATCATAACGGATCATATCGGAAAGATTTTTACAATATTCAAAATAATTTTTTAAGCCTCATATATATAAATATCTTAAATATATAACAGCATATATAAATATCTTATGTAATAGAATACTACTTTTCAATCAATTATTTTTGCCTTTAATTTTTATCTACGAGCGACAACATTTATTTTATTATCGCAGTGAATTATTCGGTACTAAAAAAACTTTAATAATAAGTCAACATCATACATATATTATTAAAATCCTTTAGCACTTTTCTTGTATTGTAATTTCTACGTTGATCAGTTTTTAATGTTTTCCTGTGAAAATATGAGAATTTTCTATAGAGAGAAGTAGCCAACTGTTGACTGAAATAATTTATAACTTATACTCGTAGCCTTTAACAATTCATTCGGTCGTTCATAATCCGTTCAACCTTTTTTGTGATACCAAAAAAAATCATTGTGAAGAACTTTAGTTTTAAGTCCTGTGCCTTGTAATATACATTTTTCTCGGTGTAGTATAAATAAATAGAATTAATTCATTAACTAATTGAGCTGAGCAAAAGCGAAGCTCTTAACCGTTTGGGAGACCTTTTTTTGTGTTTAGTTGTCTCTAGAATGCGACGACATAATTAGCTAAAAATTTTCTCATGTATGTTTGAGCCGAACGTGGATGTTATAGCGAAAACAGATTAAAAACATGTTTAGCCGTTCAAAAGTTATTACGAAAAGAAGAAAGGAGAGGGGCTCAGCTCAACACCCGCCGCGCACGGTTGGCGGATCCTAATTATAATACATAGACTGGAGTATTATCTTTATTATGATTTTCACTAATAGTATATCCGTTTTACACTTACTTGGTGTGTAGTCGAAAGAAATGGAAGCATCTTTTCCTTTCTTCAATTTACAAGAGTCCTTGTTAGAGCACGGGGTGATGCTGATTTCATTTATCTCGCATATGTCATCTGAAGCTGTAAAAAATAAATTAAGATATAAAATCGCTATATAGATATGCTTTTTTATATAGTACAAAATAAAACTATATTTATTATCAGTGACCTTTGACACTGAGGACGTATCGAGTACATTCAGTACATTGTCCGATAAACATTGACACGGAACTAGGGATCATTGTCAGCTAACAATGACTTAACATTATTAATTAATGTGATGTAAAAAAACAATTTTAAGAGCACTATTTGACCCTAAAAATAAGTTAAAAGTGTAAAGAAGTCGTTAACAGCTGTTCCACTATTCGATGTTAGTAAGCTAGTTGACTTAGCGCTCGGTAGATTGAATGATGTGATTGTTAAACCAAGTTTCACGAAAGCTTAATAACCTTTTTAAATGTTTGAAAGCGTTATAGACAGTCACATCTAGATAATGCCATATGTGTCCCAAACAAGGTTTTCTTGTCTATATATCAAGGATATAGTCTGCACGTTTCACTCTACTGCATGTGTGGTGTAAGAATAATTTATCCTGTTTAATCTAATATATCTACTAAATTAGGCTAAAAGCTTAGCCTTTTCATCATCGTTGAGAGGATTGACGTTTTACAGAAAAACACAATTCATTTGCTACAGTCTGTGTGATAAAAATGTCCAAAAAAAAATTAATAAAATATACAATAAATTTCTTGAAAATTGTGAAATATGTATAACCTTGAAATATTGTATATAATTATAATTCTTTATCTATAATAAAAAAAAATTGAATATATAAGTGCTTAAAGGAAAATAAAGTTCAGTCAATAATACAAAATCTTGCAAAAATTTAAACTATTTGTTCAAAGTTTTTGATATTCGAATAATAAATATTTTATTAACCACTCAAAATACACTCGACTACAACTATAATATTTAACACATTAAAAGGAGAAGTAAAAGATTTTGTAAGAAAATCCAAAACTTTAAAAACTGTCAAAAATCTCGAAACTGGTATCGTATAAGATGAATGAAGATCCTTATAGTAATGTTATCACTATATTATATTTTTGAATCTCCACATCATATTTGCAAAATGTATTAAATATAAACTAACAAAACTAACAAACATATCTACTTGTAAGTTTATTAATACTGTTTCTTTAACTTTTCGTTGAACGTGGATAATAAAAAACGGTGATCAAATTAAAAATGATGATATAATTTTAGCATTAGATAGTTAGCTTACAGATTTATTTTTAAACACATTATAAATTAGGATTTAGAACTATGTTATATATAACAACATTTAAATAACTTACCCTCTTCACATTTTTCAAAATTTGCCACTTCAGCAAACACGCACCCTAAGAGAGCTACCAGCACTAATGTGGACTTCATTTTAGGACAATCACTTACTAAATGAAGACATTACAATCAAACAAATAACCTCTTATCTGACCGGACACGAGATAGGGTAAATTACCGTTTATTTAGTAATTACTAGGAATAAATAAATATTATTTTAGTATTAAAATTGGTAAATGTGTTTTCCCGAAAACATCTATTGCAAAATATATTAATTATTTCTTTAAAGCAATTAACTAGCCAATTAAGCAGATAATTTATTTAATTAAGTAAGTTTTCCACTGACAATAAGTTTAAAAACGTAAAATATGGTCCCAAATTTGTAATTGTTATTGAGATTTTTGTTAAGTATTCTCTTATCAGACGAATCTCAGGTATTTCTCTAGGATTAAAAATTTTAGTCTTCTTTTTACAGATTGAGTTTCAGTTGTTAAAAAAACATTTATTATATATTCGGGAAGAAACATCACATTCATATATTATTATACTTATTTTTTGTATACAATTTAACAATTTCAATATTAATTTCGGTTGACATCTTTTCAAAGTTAGAAACATCGATAAGTTTTATCAATTATTATAATAAACTTAATATATTTTGCCTCCATTCCTATAAAAATAATAATATATATATAATTATCAATCTATCAAAGTGAGTAACGCATTAGTTCAGCTGTTAAAGCGACGGAAAAGCTATCTCAGATGTCGCAAGTTCGGTTAAATTTGTTGAAGATATATATCATCATCCATTCTCTTATACCAATTTTGGCGTCGGCACAGTATGTTTTTTCCTTCCATACTCTCCTGTTAATCGTCATATCTGTACACACACCCATCTTCTCCATATCATCTTTCACGCAGTCCATCCATCTTTTTTTTGGCCCTTCTCTACCTGTCCATCCCTCCACTACCATATCCAGCACTCTTTTGGTCACATGCCTTTCATCTCTCCTCTTAACATGCCCATACCATGACAGACGGCTACCAATATTTTTTTCAGTCACTGGCGCTACTCCCAAGCTTCCCCTAATGTACTTATGATGAATATATATGTTAAATAAATCGTTATATTTATATCTTATATTTAATGACCTTTATGCTTTTCAGAGATTATAATACAATGATGAGATAACTATTTAGGCAATATTTTACGTTGTTTCCGTCTTTGTCTTTCATATTATCAACACACGGTGTAAGAGGAATAAAAAAATATATTATTAAAAAAACTTTATTTACAAAACCTAATCAATAGACGTATATTATAAAAATTATTTAGAATCTTAATTGCGTTGTCGTTTCGTTGTTTAAATTTATATACATTTTTACAATAAAACACATTTCGTACGTCTTTGGCGTGGAATTGTATTTAGATGTGAGAAATTGGTTGTTTTTTATGTAAATTGAGGTCAATTTGTGATGAATATTGTATTTATAGTTTTAATACAATAATAATAATTGTACATTTATTCGTAAAACGATTTGTTAATTTATTTAAAGTTATGTAATGAGTTTGTTGAATGTACTTATATAAATATTTATTTAAATGATTATGATAAGAAGAATCACGCAAAAGACATCTTTACACCGTTGACAGAGAGTTTAAAATAGCATAACACAGTACTTATAATATATTTCTTAGTATCTTTTGGCTATTAAGATATATTATTATAATCAAACAAATATACACGTTGTACCACAAAAAGAATACTTTTATACAATAGCTAAGGTCGTTGTTGTGTTGTGGTCATCCCTAGAGATGTGAAGGTCTTGGTTAATTCCAGCCTCTTTTAGTATTCTCATCCTAGGTCCGAGGGGAACGCCAAGTGCTCTTAGTTTGTCTTCACCTACGTAAGGCAGTTCTGCCGCACCAACCTTCTCCTTCTCGAGAAGGGCTGCATATTTCTGGAATTTAAGCCAAAATGTAAATATCATATCATACTTTACTAAGTTCGTACGAAATATGAAATTTCAGTCAGTGAAGGGGTGTTTTTAAAGTGGTTTTTATCATGATTTCGTCTTTACCTCGTAGCCCAATCGCTTGAGGAACAGCCTCATAAGCGGCGGCTCGTCCCCGAAAAACTTGGTGAGACGACGTACGCGCTCGGGGTCACTGAACCCGCCGGGAGAATTGCGACGTCGGGACGGGGTCGATGACCTGCGGGGATACAAGGAGAATTGAAAACCGGCAGTTGACCGAGAATCGAGTGGTCATTGATTTGAAATATAGATGTCTCCCAAATATTCACAAAAAGTGTTACTTGTTGGAAGTTATCTGTCCGACTTTTCATTGATACAACTGATCAGTTCAATCGCTCACTAGACATAGCGCAACCGTAAATTAATGATTATAAAATATTTTATTAAAGTATTTTAAATACAATAATAAAATAGGAATACGAATAATGATAAATCAGTCATCAGTACATTAATCATATTTAATATGTAACAAAATGTTTGGTGCCTGTGATACCTGTACAGATGCCTCAGCGCGGCCAGCTCCGCTCGGATGCTGTCCATCTCCTGCAGCACCAGATGGTGCGTGCGCATCTCTGACGACAGGTGAGCTACAGAACGTGCTAGCGTTACCACGTGTGACTCCAGCCGCTGGAAGCGCTTGTTGATGCCCTGGAGAAAAAAATCGCATACAAAATGAAGGTCGAAATGTCACAGATGATTTACGTAATTCAGCAACTAACCTTATAATCGTTTTTCTTCCTGTGTTCGTTGGAGGATCTTCGTTTATCCCTGACCGGACGACTGCTCACCGAGCTGGAGGGCAGCGACGACATGCTGCCGTAGCGGCGCTTGGATGATAACCTGAGGGAAAATATACACAATATTAAAGACGAAGCCCAGAGCAGCGCGCAATCCCATTGTGTATGTGTGACCTGGCCTCCCAGCCTGCCCGCGCTGGTCTCCGCACGCCCAGTAGCTGCAGGACCTCTCCATACATGGCTTCTAGACCCCGAAGCTGGCGGCGAATGGCTCGCGCGTCGCCGGAAGCTTCGCTGTCGGAGCGCGCGTCCAGCAGCGACGACAGGTCCAGGCTGCGGGTTGTCGTCGATGTTACGTCCGTTGTGTCGGGACCGAACGCTGTAATAATAGGTTCAGATTTATTTTGATGCCATTTGCCTTTCTCGGCTGCTCGTTACAGAGCTAGATACGGAAATCTTTGAAATCTAGGGAAGGAAATAAAATTATGTCCGCTTATATATTTTTTCTCTTGTCATGGTGTCTTTTACGGCTTGTAATATTACGAGGGACCTAAAAGGTGCCCGAGAATAAACGTTTTAAGGACACTTTCATTTACTGACAGTTTGTTATAGATGTTTTGTTTTATTAGATTAGTTCATAATACATACATCATACAGAATACAAAATCCCAATAAAATAATCTAATGAATTGACTCACAGTGCTTTTTGTAGTGGTGGTCTCTTTTGCTGGATTTTTTATGTGTGTGTGCGTGCGTGTGTGTATGTGCGTGCGGCGCCCAACGCGGGGATTCTCGACGACGACGATCGTCAGAGTACTCGGGGCGCCCGGGGAGGCTGGAGTGAGAGAGATCAGCACTGATTAATAAACACTTGTTTTATGTTTAGGTCATCACCTATTCATCGAATTTAAGCAAAATTGATTCATCAAATTATACGAAATATTTTATAAATTTTAACGTTGAGGAATATACAGTAATTCAAATTTTTTCTTGTAATAATTAACAACCTATACCTATTTCGTTTATGAAGATCTGAGGAGGGAGACAGTGGTGGTAAAGGCGGGGTCACAGACCCGTCGGAGCTGGCGGAGCTGTCCAACCTCATGCCGGATAGTTTCGGCTCCAGGATCTGACGCAACTCGCATTCCACCAAGTCGGCCCATTCGTTTTCCGGTGCTGGAAATGAAAAATATTTTTTTATTAATGGTATAATTATTTCATTATGGATTTTCAACAATTGCATATCAGCTACTTTTTGAATTTTTTGGCAACATTGGCTCATAAATGTGAAAATTCTTATAACATTTTTGCTCCATTATGATAATCGGGTAAAAAGTTTTCATAAGAATTATCCATCAAAGGTGTTATCCTGGTTTAAAAATTAAGCAGTCGGGAACCGTTTAATATAATAGGGATGTCATATCTACCGGCAGGCGCATGCGGCGGCGCGCGCGGCTGCTCGGCGCGACGTCCGCTGGAGTTGGCCGCGCTGCCGCGACCGGAGTCCACGTTCGATGACCGACCACCCGGCTTGTCATAGTCTGCAATGGGTTAAAGTTTTTGATAATCGCCAGAATCCATCGGTTGGCGTTGCAGATGTTCATTAAATCTTACCGGAGCTGGCGCCCGATCCTCCCGGGCCTTTCTTTCCGTGTGCTTTTAGATCTTCTATTCTGTTCGGGGTTTGTCTCGAGGAGGAGGGTTGTGGAACGTAGGATTCCGTTTTCCCACTAGAGTTATAAACGCTGTCTGCCGATTTTTGACTCGCGCTTTCGTCGGTCCTGTCAATCTCTCTGGACGTAGAAGGTTCCTCTTTCTGTCTAAGACATAAAGAATCTGGTGTCCTTCTCGACTCTTTATGGCTGTCGGGTGTTCTTCTCGACTCTTTATGGCTATCGGGCGTCCTTCTGTACATTTCGTGTGTTCTGTCGTGGTGGGATTCTGTCGAACGACCGCTCGTACGGATCCTTTCTTCAAAACTTAACCTACTTTGAGTCGCATGTCTCATTCTAAATCCGCCATCATCCGACTCCCTTTCTTCATTATTTCTTGTGGGATTATTATCATTTGATATTCCATCCAATAAATTGGCTTGAGAATTTCTTCGTGATTGATGATTAATTTGCGGGGTGCTCATATCTGGTCGGTGATGAGGTTCTTCTAAAAGGTGCGGATGTGAGGCTGCCCTTCTTCCTTCACCCAGACCTCTTTGTCGCCCAATATCTCGCTCTAATTGTTGTGGACTTCGGAGATCAAGTCTTGAATGAGAATTATCAAACTGGAAAAAATAAATAGCCAATTAACAAATGTTTAACAAAGCAAGTGTTAATACATAATTACAATACATATTATGAAATCTAAATTAATCCAAAGTTATATAACACGATTACGAAACGGACACAAATCCTGTATTGATTTCAACAAAGATCTAATAAATTAAACTCGTTGAGGCCATACAGAGAGCGTTCACGATATCTCGGCATCATAAAGTAAGTACTTGTTATTTTAATTGTGTTTCGTGGGAAAAAGTAATTGTTGAGAATCATTGTGCTTTGTTAGGGCAGTGAGAACAACAGCAAGAAAGCCGAGAATTATTGCTGCAATTTTTTTGGTCATGTTCTGACTTTTAGGTTATATTTTGAAATAAATATAATCACTTAATTTCGTCAATTGACATAATAAACTCGATATCTTACCTGTGGCTGTGGACCAGTTTTTAGTGACGTGAAATTAGCCAAGGACCTCAAATCTTCCCTTTGGTATACAGCACTGCGCCTTCCTGGAGGTCCATATTGGTACAGGGCATCTGCACCTAATGCTTGTGGTCTGTGTGCTAGCATCTCCTGAGACCGTGCTTGGTGATTCAATAGCATCTGTTGTTGAACGATTTGCTGTTGGTGGTGAATTAACTGTCTGTGGAGGAACACATAATTACCTGTTACCAAATGTTTCTTCTCTTTTTACAACATTATAAACACATTTTTTGCCTTTACATCTCAAGATATTAACTAGAAACCATAAAACTGTAATATGTATAGTAAGAACGCGATAGTAGTAATTAAATATCAAAAGGAATATTCTTACATCACAGTTCACAAGGAAGCTGGCAGGTATAATTTAATGATAGCTTTAATTACTCGTCGACATATTATTCTACTGTGTTAGTAACATTTAAGATTGTATCTATGAATAAATAGACCATTAACACAAACTTCCTTGACAAAAATGTAGTCAATAATTTTTTAAGGCTTTATACATTACTACTCATTGTATCTCTTTCCTAATAAGGCTTTCAAATGTAATACGAATATTTGATATTCTTACCTATGAGGGGAAGGGCTATGATATGCCATATTGTTTGGTATTCCCGGACTATACTGCATATCTGGACGATTTTGTGGCATGGGTCGTCCATAGATGCCTTGTTCAACTTTCCTTGGCGTCTCTCTTGGCGTAATCTGTTCTGGTTCCGGCTTTTTTCTTTCTTCAGTATTATTCAGTCTGGCTTCTTCATTGTTCTTCTCTCCGTCGTTCCCATCCTTGTTTTTAAATCTACTTGATATCATATCTTTTAAAGTGTGATATGTTTTGCTAACTGATTTGTTGCTTTTGGGAGCGTCTTTAGTATTATCCTTTCCAGTTTCAACTGTGACCGTTATATGGGAATTGTTTTGTTCAGGTTTGTACGTGTTTTTCGCTGGAACTGGTGGTTTTGGGGAGTCGTAATTTTGTATGCTTCTAGCGACTGCTCCTTGGTTGGGGTTGTTTTGGTGCATAGCGTACCCATAGTTTTGTTCGTATTGTCTAAAGTCGCCAGATGTGCCGGCCTGCTGATTCTGAAATTAATTATTATATTTAATTTATTGTCCGTACGTACAATGTATCAGTAGATGCTATATATTCACTAATATTACATTAATAAAATGATTCCTTTAACAGTCTTCAGTCATATAAAATTTATTGTGTAATTTTTTAGTTTCTACCGTTTTTATGTTTTTAAAATAAGTTAAATATATAAGATTATAGAATACTTTACGTATGTAATAAAATAATCCAAGATTTATCGCATAGTCTGTTATAGTTGTATTTAAAGGTGAATACAAAGTAACAACGAAGCTGGGAATCGAACTCAATGCAAAGTACAGGTGAAAGAAAAGTGTTACGCTACTGAGAAACCACCACAATACTGATTGTTATAAATGAACGGTGCCTTGTGTTTAATTTCTTATTATTATTTGAACTTTTGTTGTATTGTGTCCTTTATTGCACGTGGATATTTATATGTGTGTATAATTATCTATATATGTGTGTTTATCAATAAAAAAATATGTATAGAAATTAGATATTAATAACATGAGCTGTTAATTTTGACCATACAAATAATTTCTTTAAATACTAACAAATGGATATTAAAGATATAACTACCACTGCTTAATTGTATAGGGAACCTTATTAAAACCTTATCCCTTCAAAGTTAACTGTTTTAAATAATTCTGAATGGAAGTGTTATGTTTTTTAATTATGAATTAATCGGAAGACGTTGCAGGAAGACGCAGTATTAAGTCCTATACTATATAATTATATGTTAATATATATTATATTAAAATGAAATAAAATAAAAATAGCATTTTTTTTTACTTAAAATTGATTACAAAGTAAGTAACGCGTATTCTATCAAGCCTACATACTCACATTATCAACACCAAGCTCTACCATTTTTAACACAATTTTTACATGAAATGTATAATTGAGTGATTTTTGAACACTTAACACATATTTGACATTTTAAAAACACACACTAATAGATGAGCGTTTCAATAATTATTATGACATATTTTTTATTACAATTTGGACTGTCCATGATGCGCCCGCGCAGGCTGTACGGGACATACTAAGTGTACATCGCTAGCGTGCAGCTCTGTTACGCCGAATTTAAGATACCGTTGCACGAACATATACTACAATTTAAATTGTAATAAACTTATAAAAAAATTAAATGTCTTGAAAAAAAATTATGAATATATATATTATTAAAATTTAAGATAATGCTGAATTTTGAATATTTGAAATTCATGTCATTATTGCTTGTTGTACACGAAAGCAGAAGTTTTATCTTTGATGAGTGAAATAGATCACGCACCGCCATTACAAATTCGATACGACATACTTTCACTGCGTATTTATAGTTTATTTATTTCCACATTCATCACAACTTTCAATAAATCTGACGGAAAAGTATTTAAACTATGAATAGCGATATATCCGTCTGTGTATACGTTGTAGGAAGGCCGCACCTGATAGGTTAGTTTTTGTAAAGCTCGAAGCACGCCGTACGAATACATATAATGAATTTTTAAAGTCACGCGTTCGTAAGGTCGATTAGACAAAGGAAATGGTATTTAATTTGATGATTAAATTACTCACGATAGATCTCACACACCTTTATATTATATAAGTTTTTTAGTTTGATTAATATTATTTGTAAAAACGTCTCTAGAGAGGCGAGAGACCTATGAAGGTCTCTTCTTCTTGAAGGTCTTTCTCTTTCAGGTCAGAAGCTGATGAAAGAGATAGAGAACTGACCAATTGGAAGACATTATTAAAATTAGATATATTTGCTATATAATCTAAGTAAGTCCTAACTGGATTTTATACTGATCTAAAATGTCGTTTCTCAGCCTTAGCATACCTTTGCTTTACCATCACTCGTGATTAAAATGAGAATATACTTAATATAAAGTATATTTATAAAACAAAAATAAGGTGTATTAAAATAATAGTATGTAATATGTATGAGATTAGCGCGTCTTCCTGTGTAAGTAGCGTGACGGGTGAGGCATAACGATGGGTTCCTTGCTCCCACATGTCTGTTTGATCTAATAATAGACCTTCATGACATATTCTGTCTTTATATACGTTACACAATATATATATATATATACATGTTGTGTAAGTATTCAATAGGTGTCGCTTATATTTTTGATGCAACACAATCAATCAAGTTTAGTATTTTTTTAATAATATTTTATATCTTCATATAAAATGTGATGACAGTGGCTTATAATATATCTGTGGCAGACGAAGTCACCCGTAAAAGCATATATATATATACAATTTTATTATATTTAGATATGATATGTGAAGGTCTTGCATGATTTGTGGGCCATTTGATATGCTTCACCGATATGAGCTGACCTTAATAATAATTATTTAATTTTATTATTATCAAAATAAATTTATAATTTCCTGCAATTTATGGCATTATAATTATATAAAGATTTGTAATATATTTCTTTAATGGACAAGAATAGTATCATTTACCTCAGTGTGAGTCCAAGCAGACAAAGCCTTGGGGGGTGTATCGGGGGCCACAGCCCCCAACCTCCCTCTCTTTCTCGCCTCTTGTAATATCGGCACCTTTGAGTTTTTATCACACGAAGAGAGAATTACTTCACGTTCTATCTGTGAAAATACACATAATATATGTTAAATTAAAGTTTTACAGTCATAAATAGGTTTAAGTAAATATACTTCAATTATGACACACACACACACATATACATATTCACTCACACACTAACTAAAACAACCGCGTCATCTCGACGCAATGATCGATGGGATAATGATAACTTTCACAAATCTCTCACATATTTAAAGCAATGGCGTAAAAGTCGGATACACACACAATACGTGGCTTTCGTTGTAATATTGCTTATTTATTTTTAGATATAATTAAACTATTTCTATAATGAAAATATATTTAATTTAATTGTAGTTTTTCTGTTTGTTTTGTTTAGTACAAAAGAAAAAATTAAGAGACGATTTGTGGTTGTTTAAGCTAGATATAAAATTAACTGGTTACAAAAAGACGTGCAAAAATAAAAGCAACAAATGAAGTTACGATATAAATATAACAATGTCATCGACCCGGCGTCACTCGAGTGACAGCCATGGGACATGGGACATGGGACATGGGAGACGTATGCGATAATTTACTGCAAGTTAACTTTAAAATCTTTTATCTTTTCCTCATTCTATTAATAGTAATATGAGTGTTATTTATAACAAACATGTATTTATGAATAAAATATAATAATAATATAAAACTACACAAGAAATGAATTCTTTCCAGTTGGATAACTTTGTGGTGTAGTCTTTGGTACAAAGGTGGTTTAAAATTTTCATTCATTAAAATTCAAATGACGACAATAGATATTACATTGTTAGTAGTCTGAATGTTTCTCACTGATTTGTATTCAGATAAAATTGAGCAATCAAATGTGTTACCAATTGTTCTCGATCAGACTGTTTGATAGTTTTTTTTTACTGAAATTTTTTAACAAAATTTCAACAAACTTACGGGAAACTTAGCGTGTGTGTGTAGGGCTCCGTTTGATGGGGCGGGGGCACCGGGCAGAGCAGCCTCGGGCGCCGGCGGCATTCTGTACGGCGGTACTAGCTCGCTTGTACCTGAGAAGTTTTAAAACCCTTAAAAGATGGCAGGGTACAACAAATGTGGAATAATATTGTATCCGCTGTAACTAGCGTTAGGTGACAGATGACTTTGTGCATAAAAAGATACAACAGAAAAATTTCTTTATTATTGTGAATGTTCTTATGATTTTGCACTCATATATAAATATTTATGAATAATTCATCGATAAAGCAAGTCATGTCTTATATCCGATAAGCACCTATCGTTCCACTGTCCCAGTCCTAACATATGTAAACAAACATTTCAAACAAACGTCAATTCAGCATAATATTACTATCGAAATATATGTTCTATTCATTTTCAGTGATAAATGAGTTTTCCGTGAGATACAATAGTAGGTGACGCCTTTCTCTTTTAATCTGTTCTATTATAAAAAGTATTACGAGTATCCTCATACGTTACATACTCTATTATGTATTTATGTATTGTGGTTATGAAACCATCATAGACATACAACAATTGCAAATAATAATATATACTATTATTTAGGTATAATTAATAAAATTTGTATACATCAATTTTTTATATAATAATAATGTAATTCTGTTAATATATAGTTATTGCATTTGTCTGATAATTTATATATTTTTTTTCAATAATTGTTTTAACACTAAACCTACCAAGTACCGGTCAAATTGACCGTTCTTAAACTTTTGTAAAACTTACACATTTTTAAACGTTATAATATCGTTATCAAACTACATGACAATTCTTAGAATGTGCATATAATATTTTCTTCACTCTTTACTTTTAGTTATTTCCATTATTACCTGCGTTATATAATAAAATAACTTTTCATTACCGATCAATTCGAATGTGATAGGAAAAGGTATACAAGAATTGTCGGTAGGTTTAGTGTTAATAAGCCATAAAGAGCAATTTTTGTTGAATCAAATTAGAATATGTCAATAAGAACAAAAATGTAGCAAAGCTTGGTAATATTACGCTGTATTTAATTTACACAAATATTTAATTTGTTTTTTTTTTATAAAATATATTACTCAAAATCTGATCAAGAAATCAAATCTTATATTACAATATCTATCAACACAACCAGATCAAAACAAAACGTAACATTGAAATAGGTTGCTTAATTTTTGCGTCGATACATACATAAAGATTTATCCACACTTTGACTTACATTACAATTATAATATAAAATAAAGCTTTGAGCTTAAAGAAAACGATTTCTATGTAAAAATACCACAACATACCGTATGAGAGAAATATGACTTATTAAGGAGGCTAGGTCAGCTTTTTAATTACTATTAGAACTAAATACAGGTTATGAAGTTCCCTACAAGGAATCTAGATTCTAGAATTCTTAATCGTTAAGCAAGTTTAATTGAGACGGAAAAATGTATTTCCTCTTATCAAGTATAGTATTAAAGTATAAGTACTGTTACTGCTTTGACTCACAACAAACAAACACACAAAGTGATCAATAAGATGATTACAAAGTGTATAAAACTTTCTAATGTTAATTCAGACAATATTTATTCTGTAATTTATTATGTTCAGACAATATTTATTCTGTAATCTAATATAATGATATATTATTATAATACACTTCTATACGATATTATATAAAAAATAACTAGTGAGGTGACTCTGATTATATTTTAATGAGAGATATTAACCTCGTCTGTCGATATTATAACAGAATAACTTCAATTATTGAATTATCCTACTAATATTATAAATGAAAGTATGTATGTACGTTTGTTACTTTCTTTAAACTAACGAATATAATTCGATTTAACTTTACAGTTATAAAAGATACAAAATAAAGGCTACAATTTGGAACATATTAATGTAATTTAAGCGAGCGACGCTGAGGGCAAAAGCTAGTAAAATATAACAATATTTTGTATTCGTATTCAAAGTAATATTTGTATTCTATATAATGTTTGTATTTGATATAATGTTTGTATTCGAAATATTATTTTAATTAATTTAATTATAAATATATATTAACATAGACCTTCAAGGTTTATCTGAGTGGTATCTAAATGCATTCTAGAGGGACACAAATTGTTACTATATTAGGTTTATTATATTATCTAAAATATTCATATTTATATTATTATAGATGTGTTAAAAGATTACCATTTCACTCGAATGATTGTAATACAAAGTATGTATGTATATCTGTTGTTTCTTATAAATGTACCATTCTTTTCCTTATGTTTTTGTAATATTAAGAAAAAATATATTTATTCGAATGATTATTCGATTAGTTTTTAAGATATATAGTAAAAGAAATGTAACATTGAAATGTTTATATACATATTATATGTATATATTTATCTATTTGTTTTTTCCTAAAGGGTTTTTAAAATAATACATTTAATTTATATTGTAAGATGGATTAAAAGATTAAAAAAATTGCGAATTTGTGTCTATATACTTAACTACTACTATTAACTTACTATATACTTAACTTTAAGTGAGTGAGTGTAGCGGTATGCGCCGGCGCATTCGGCAAGTCAGCTGAACACAACGGTACTATTTGTAACTGTTTTGGTGATCGTATAATTACAATTTAATATAATTGTATGTGTGTTTATTAAATTAATAAGTTAATTATAATATACTTGATTTTATAACATAATTCACTCATTTTGTAAGTTTTTTTTATTAGTTGCTGATATTTTTTTAATTTTTATTTATAGATTTACTCCATTTCAAGTTTCATGAGATATTTTGTATGAATATTTTAAATATCAATACAATATAAAAATACGAAATAATTAAAATATAAAACACTTTAAACTCTATTAATAACAAGTAAAGACATGAACGAAACATAGCTTCACGCGTTGAAGTCTTTTATATGAACTCGAACAATACATTAAATTCGTAACAAGTTAAAGGTTTTATAAACAAAGTACTCTATATTAGAAATATAAGCAGGTATAAAGTTAAAAGCTGCGTAAGTATTTCCGTTGCAATAAAACTTTAATTATCGACATTCAAGCGATAATGACCCTTAATGATGTGAAAGAAGAACTAGTTTTCTATAAAACTAAATTAATATGACAGGTTACATTTTGTATACCACATGCCATATTACGCTCTAAGGCTTATGAATTAAGGTTTAAATTCCTGTGTATTTGAAACCCACAACCGGCAGATGCGTTGGGCTTTTTTGTTAGTCACTTTAAAGGCATCTGTTTTAAATGTATTAAACAATGGCGGTTAAAGAATTATTATTAATATATCATCGTATTTTTACATCGTATTTAACATAATATGTAATACTATCTTATAACTAATGTATTTGGAAGTAATAATAATTAATCATACAACTAATTCGATTTTGATGTAACACTCGCTATTTTATAGTCATTCGAATGGATAAAACGTGATAATATTAATAATATCTATTACACTTGCAAACATAATAAGAAAACAGTTTAATTTTCGATTTATATTAATCAAAACATCAAGAAGTCTGTAACGTCATTAGGATGACGTTAAAATGACATTACGTCCTCGCCGTGATCCGGTTGAATGTATGTTTTCACTTCAACATCTAAGAAACTAAACATTAACTGTAATAAATGAGAGAAAATCATTTCACAACATCGTTAATGGCTTTTACATCTATCGGACAGGATATAATTAGTTCGCTTCTATTTAGTTTAATATGCACTGTGACGTCACAGTACAGTACTTATCACTTCGTTAAGCAACTTTTAGTGCGAGCTGAGCGTAAGCGAAGCTCTTAACGGTTTGGGAAACTTTTTTTTAAACCAACATCACAACAACTACTGAATCGATTTGAATGAAAATTGTCAGAACTGTAGATATTTAAAAAAAACAAAATTAAAATATCTCATTCCGTTCAGAGATGATGGTAAAAAAACTGAGGGGGTTTAGCTCAACTCCCGCAGGCGGATCCTAGTAGCTTATGTGATGTCTGATTGTTTTGATATTTTGTAATAATAACACCTATCAATATCCCGTTACACATACCAGACTTCCAAATAGACACAACACAATTCACATTTGAACAAAACACTATATTAAGACATTCACCTCCGTTGGTCGCGGCGCGCGGACTGGCTGGCGACCGTGCCTCAGAACTTGTTTCTTGGTTTTTGCCTCTCGCTCCACCCATACTGACCCTTTGGTCACTGTTTACTTCGGTATGCTCTTGTAATTTCTCCGGTACTAATTGTCCATCTTGTTTGTGGATATGTATATTACCAATTGGTCTGCCATAGATGGATCTGTTGTTATGGTTCGCGAATGTATTAACTTTTAAAATCTCATTAGCTTGATGCAGGAGTTTTCTTTGTATGTTTTCTATTTCTCCTCTAGACGCTTTAGAGTTTTCTGATAACCGTGCTATCAGTTCGTTAACGTTGAAATCCATTTTTTCCTCAGCAATGTCTGTATTCTTATTATCATTGGATGTTAATTTCATGTCTAATTCCGGCGGACTGATGATTATAGCCGGGAGGTGTTTTACGTTTATTTCTTTTCCTTTACCTCGTTTCACCTTCCTTACAGTCCTGGCCATTACATTATTACCGGTCGGTTAATGGGGGTTGTTTTTTATATCATTTTTGTTCCCAGCAGCTAGTGAAGATATATTCGATATAGTTTGAATTTTGTTGAGGTTTTTACGTTTAAGAAAATGAAAGTTAATATTTAAACATGTCATTTAGAAAGTAAAAGGCTTAAGATATTATATATGATAATATTGTTTTGGTTCAATATATAAAGGTCACGTAGTTTGAAATAAAAGTAGACTTTTTTGAAAAAGTAGATGGTTTATTTTGATTTAAACCTAAAAACTACTTAAACTATTATATTATAATATTATCAGTATTTGTGTATAATTATGTATTGGTTATTAATGTAAAAAAAAAGTCAATTTCAAATAAACGTATTCTTTTTTGAAAAAATAGATAATTCAAACCTAAAAACTACTTAAACTATTATATTATAATATTATCAGTATTTGTGTATAATTATGTATTGGTTATTAATGTAAAAAAAAAAGTCAATTTCAAATAAACGTATTCTTTTTTGAAAAAATAGATAATTCAAACCTAAAAACTACTTAAACTATTATATATAACATTGTAAGTATTTGTGTATAATTCTGTATTGGTTCCTAATGTAAAAGAAGTCAATTTAAAATAAATGTAGACTGAAAAAGTAGATGATTCAAACCTAAAAACTACCTAAACATTTATATATATATATATATATTGTAATTATTTTTGTATGTCCGTAACAAAGCTTCTCAATAACTTATCACAGAGCCGTTATTAAAGCCTGTAGCTGAGTGTGGTAAATGTGCCAATTGTTGACACATGCCTTTGTTTAGTTTAACATATTAGTGTTCTTGTAACACTATTGTTCTTGTTTAAGAATTATATATTATCTTTTGTATTAGTTAGTTTTTTAAAACATTATTTATCTTACTTTATTTTGCGAATATATTTATTATTATATTAAAACCTATTTCTAAGCATTTAATTTCATATTAACATATTGTAGTAATATTTAAGAATCAATGTCAAAATATTATGGTATTTCAAATCCGATTATAAAAACCGAATCATTATGTAAATAGTTATATTTGTGTTATATATTTATAATATATATATTTATTTCTAAATAATATTAAAAATATAGTCTTGTCTTCAAAAGATGTCTTTTTTTTTTTTTTGTGTGTCTCTGCTGTTAGCCCTACTGGCCATGACAGCGTCACCGGTGGAATGGACGGGTGCAGAGACCCGCCCTTGAAAAAGGGGGGGCCTGAAGGGCCCCAGGGGAACGCGCGTCCTGAGGGCGCCTCCTGTGAGGCTCGGACCACGGCTCAGGACGCCGTTAGGTGGGAAGCGAGGGTTGGATGTGGGTTAGGATTTGAAATTAACGTCCTCCGACGGCAGAACGCCGGAGCAACGTGCTTGGATGGGGGCCTCGTCTTCGCCGGCGAAGACGCTGTGTGTGTGTGTATGTGTAGTATTTATGTACGCTTTGCCGCTTTTACGTAGCGTTCCCTAACGTAATCGCGTCGTCCGGATCGAAAAGTACCGACTTGGGTCTTCTCTTTCTGACTTTAGGAGTCTTACGGGCCGTGTATCCTGTGGCCTTAACCACCAGCGGGTTTGGGTGTCCCACAACATTGTCAAAGTAGCTTTTGGAGAGCCCCTTGAAATACTGTGCGATCGTCGGTAGGTCTAAGTCTCTGTGCAAGTCGATATTACGCATAAACCACGGTGCCCCAGTGGCGAGCCGCATGAATCTGTTCTGAAGCACCTGAAGGGGCTTCAGGTTCGCGTGAGCGAAGGCAACGCTTGCATAGGACATGACGGAGCGTATGCAGGCTTTGTAAAGTGTGACCTTATTTCTAAGGGACATTTTACTCCGCTTGCCTAACAGGGGATAAAGTCGCCCTAGGATAAAGGCCGCTCTGTTGCGAACGTCCTCGATATGTGAGGTGAATATTAGCTGTTTGTCCAGCGTCACTCCTAGGTACTTGGCCTTGTTTTTCCAAGGAATCGGTTTGTCAAAGAGTTTAATCTCCGGGCCCCTTGTGGATCGTGACCGTTCAAAGAGTACCGCGGTGCTCTTCTCCGGGTTCACCTCAATCCTCCATTTCCGAAACCAGTTCCCGAGGGAGTCGGCTGCGGATTGAAGGCGTTGAGAGATCTCATAAGGATCCCTTGAGGGTGTGTAAATTGCGGTGTCATCCGCGAACATTGCTAATTCTACTTTAGAAAAGATGTCTGCGTTATAAAGAAAGTAACGTGATACTTTCTTTATATTGTTAGTAATAACTTTCTTTATAATGAATATATAGAAAAGCTTTAAAACGCTTGTAGTTTTAGATCATCTATCTATCTATCTAAACTTTTAATCTATCCATAAGTTCATGGAAGTACCTATTTTTCAATATGGAATCCAAATATGGACGTATAGACGTATTTTGCAATTTAGCGTTTATTTCATATCAAAATAATGTTGAATCTTAGTATAATTATATAAATATTTATATATGTAAATTAAAATAAATATACACAAGTCAGCAATGAACTATTAAATTCAAGTTTTCTTTAATATATTATATATCTGTCAAGATAGAAAGATAGTGTTTACGTTTCTGAAGAAAATTTAAATAAAATCGTATTTAATTTTCACACACACACACACACACACACACACACACACACACACACTCAAATAATGTTTAATATAAATTTATAAGTAGGTTAAATGATAAAAGCACCGAAACGAAGTAAGATACGAACGAAGTAAGAGAAACCAGACAAGGAATGCAACGAGTATTATCTATTCTAGATTTGTTGAAACTAATTTACCATCGAACTGGTCCGCTGATTAGTTTGTCACTTTAAAAGCTTTCCGCTATGGAACTATCATTTTATTGACTTGCGACTCGCAACTTGTATATATATATATATATATATATATATATATAAGGTACTAAATTTCATTTTACATTCCACATTATTGAACATAGCTAGACGTAGACCGACTTTTGATTTAAGAATATATTTTATAGTTACTCTAGTTGTAGAATGTATCTATTAAGAACTTAAGCTCATGTTTCTTTAGTCTATTACACATATAAATTATATTAAAACCAAAACAATCCTCGGAAAAAAGTTTCAATCAGAACCAAAATATACATTTCACAATGGTATTGTTAAAAATTCACACAGTAGTACCATATTTTTAACTTATTAAAAATGTCATATTCACAGTATTATGAGCAATACCACAACGAAATATCTTACTAGAGATAACAGTACATATCATTGTTTTAGTTCTAATTAAGGCTTTAATCTTTTCAGTACATCATTGTGTTTAATCAGTCGCCTGTAGATCCGTTTCTTACTTAAATATTTTAGGGTCAATGTCTCTTCAACATTTCATTTCCTAACAAGTTGATTGTTGGTAATGTGCAATACATCTAGCAATCGACCCTATTTTGTATCTCATATAAGTGTCTACTATATCTTCAATTATCTTATAGTATTATAATAATTTATACATCTCATATATTCTACTGTGATTTAGTTAAAGTTGAATTTTATTATTATAAAAGAATACTTTTTTATATAATACTTTTAAATCTTTTAACGGTTAATTATAAAAACCATTAAAGGTAAAATAAAATTGTTTTTTTAAATAATTATTCTTAAGATCGTATTGTTATTCAGCACGCAAACTCAAACGTTACAAATAAAGCGGCCTCTAAATAAATAATTGTTTAAGTGACTTTGTGAATCTGGTAAATAACAGCACTTCGCCACCGATTTTATTCAAACAGTTATATTTAATGAATATATTAACTTTAAAGTTTCTTCAAATATATACAGAGGAAAGAAAAGACTAAGTTCCTGGAGATGTCTAAAGAGCTAAGAAGAGACGATTAAAGTTCCTTGAGATATATGCAGAGATAAGAAGAGACGATTAAAGTTCCTTGAGATATATACAGAGCTAAGAAGAGACTATTAAAGTTTCTTGAGATATCTACAGAGCTAAGAAGAGACGATTAAAGTTCCTTGAGATATATACAGAGCTAAGAAGAGACTATTAAAGTTCCTTGAGATATAAAAAGAGCTAAGAAGAGACGATTACAGTTGCTTGACATATATACAGAGATAAGAAGAGACGATTAAAGTTCCTTGTGATATATAAAGAGCTAAGAAGAGACGATTAAAGTTCCCTGAAATATATACAGTGCGAAGAAGATATATTTAAAGTTCCTTGAGATATATAAAGAGCTAAGAAGAGACGATTAAAGTTCCCTGAAATATATACAGTGCGAAGAAGGTATATTTAAAGTTCCTTGAGATATATAAAGAGCTAAGAAGAGACGATTAAAGTTCCCTGAAATATATACAGTGCGAAGAAGGTATATTTAAAGTTCCTTGAGATATATAAAGAGCTAAGAAGAGACGATTAAAGTTCCCTGAAATATATACAGTGCGAAGAAGGTATATTTAAAGTTCCTTGAGATATATAAAGAGCTAAGAAGAGACGATTAAAGTTCCCTGAAGTATATACAGTGCGAAGAAGATATATTTAAAGTTCCTTGAGATATATACAGAGCTAAGAAGAGACAAAGGTCGTTGAGTTATATAAATCATTATTTATCAGTCAAATATACAAATATAACACTGGGTTCGTTAACTTGAATAAATATTTGATACGTCGGAACATTTTATAGAAAAATTATACGTTATCTAAGGTAACCTTAGATTTCATCATAAAAACCTCATCAAAACGGAAACTAATATTTGTTTAGAAATAAACATTTGATGCCTCAAACAAACTTCATCTCTGGGTCAAATTCGGGTCCATTCTTGGAATACATCTGTTTATATTTAACACACACACATTTTTTTATTTATTTATTTTATTTATTTATTTTTTGTTTTATAATTAATGATTAAATTTGTTTTATAATTAATGATTATATATATATTTTTTACTTAAATAATTAAAAACATACACTTAATAAAATCACAGTCACTTATTGTCGGTAGAGCACATGGAGGCTCAGGCGCACGAAATAAACTGAACGTCTTACTATTAAGATTGGTATTGTATGATGTTGAGTTACGAAAAAACAGAGGCGGCACCAGAATAAACGAGGCCGGCTCGGTAACTCGGTAAGTTTTTACATCCCAATTGATCTCTTACTGGAAACGTTAATTAAGTTGTACCAAAATTAATTTCTGACTGTAATGTTTAAGATTGCACTCAGATGAAGTTGATTATATTATTATTATTATTATATATAAATATATATATATAATATATATATAATATTTTCCTATTCTTTATATATAATAATGTCCTATCTAAACATTTCATCGCCGGTGCTGTATCGTCTGTCACAGACGGCTGGGTCCGGTAAGTGCTGGTCGAGCTCTAATGCCCTGAGGGTACTTGTTACTACGAGATATAGATAGAAGAGATAGAGATAAGCATATTGCACGAAATGTATTAAGCAAGGTACCTTAATGCAGGTTGTGTTGGACGGAGAGATTGAGATACGAAATAAATAAAAATGTATGTATGTATATAAATAAATTATAAAAATTAAGCAAATATTACCTCAAGATGTAAAAATTATTAAAAAAAATGATATTATTAATTAAAATAAGGAAAAAATTATGTGTTATACAAATCAATTAAAAATAGAATTATTAAAGTCGTAACGCGGAAGAAATTATAAATACATAACATGTAAAAGAAAATAAATACATATGAAACAATAGTTCGGTCGAGTGGATCGAAAAAAATCTCATCGAATACTATCAAGGCGATGTAAGTTGGCTGTATCGTAATATATATAATTCTTGCAGTTCTAGTAGGGTGTCCTTGATATGACGGACGGTGTAATTATACTTTTACAAATTCTTAGGTATCCTGTTATTTTTAATATATTTCAGACAATTTTTAAATTTGTTTGCAATCACATTTAAATGACACTTTTCCGTCCTATTTATTGAGCTGAGCGTAAGCGAAGCTGTTAACCGTCTGGGAGACCTCTTTTTGAGTTTAGTTATCTCCAGAATGCAACGAGATAATTAGCTAAAAATTTTCTCACGTATGTTTGAGCCGAACGCGGATGTTATAGCGAAAACAGATTAAAAAATGTTTAGCCATTCAAAAGTTATCAAAAAAAGAAGAAAGGAGAGGGGCTCAGCTCAACACCCGCCGCGCACGGTTGGTGGATCCTAGTTTATATTTAGTACTAAAATAAGAGTCTTTATGTACTAAAATTCTATAATGTTATGTAAGAAGTATATATTTTTTTAATTTAAAATTTAAAACCATATTCACACTAACGAAGAAGCGCGCCACGCGTCGTAGAGCGTGACGTGGCGTAACTGTAGTGTGAAGTAACCCTAAACATTATTGGACACGCGATTATAATCTTTAATATCGTATATTTGAATTGATTAAATGAAAAAATCCTATAAAACTGATATCTGTAATACTGTAATTGAATGGTCATTTCTAAGCACAAGTTTAATTTATCTTTCGTTAGTAATAACGGATTGATAAAGTTTTTTTAAGTCTATCTATGACTATGTAAATAAAGACTAAGAAAATTATATTTATGAATACTATATATTGTATGTTCTAGATAGCTTTTTATAATTGCACCAACACTACCTGTTAACATGATTGAAATCATTCTAATAATTGCGGTTATTAAATCTGTTTACAAATTATATAATTCTTACAACACGAAATCTTTTAATGGCTGCAATTTTCGAAATTAAATTTACTATGATAATTAAAATTAATATCATATTACTATAATTAAAAAGAAATATTATAAAGAGAAAATATTTTTAAGGAAGGGATTTTAAAAGATAAAATATGTTTTCTTTTCCTTTCCTTATTCCTCATAAACATTCTCCCTTCAGTTTTTTGCAGATATTTATAAATATGTATGTGTGGCCACTAAACATGCTGTTACAGGTGTATAGTGAATAAAGATTTTTGATCAGTTGTTGTAATTATTAACCTATTTCAGTTTTCATATAAGAAAAATATAGTGAAAGAGCGAATAAGAGATATTTGCATACTTCGCAAGATGTAACTTTTTAATGACTAAACATTATCCCAACGCTTATCTAGGAGCCCCATCCAACCCTGAACAGGTGCAAGATGTCCGCCCATTGGTATTTGCGACCCCAAGACAGGTGGTTTATAACAGACTAATAGTCATTGCAATTCTTAACAAAACTTTCTAATAACAATAATATAATCAATAAATCGATATTTTAATATTAAAGATGGAAGACATTTTACGATATACCAAAAAAATAACTTATAAAAATTTTTGGCAATCATTTTTAAGATATCTCATTGTTCAAAAAAGAGGTATGTATTAGTAGTGTTGTGTTCTTTTGTTACCATTTAAATTGTTTCTTCTAAATTATTATCATATATATTAAGATTGAGTGAATTAATTAAAATTAAAAATAAATTTAATTTATAGTTGGTTCGTTCATGGCTGTTGATGGAAGTAAATGTGATTTGAAGTAAAAAAAAATAATAATTTGATAGTCACATGTGTACCAAAACTAATGTGAATGAATCCAATGGGTGAAATTTACCCTATATGACTATAATGAAAAACAAGTACTCGGTACACTTTATAATATATTGACAATCAATAATCAGTAATTGACATCAATATGTTAATATTAATATCAATTCTTTTTCTTTAAAGTATTCTGTATAAAATACATCACAGTAAACTTAGGTTATATTACAATACTCGAAAAAAAAAGAATAGTTTGTAATAAACTATATACATACATATGTATATAAGCGATTTATCACTTATTGACTCATCAAGAAATCTCCGAAATTATCTGTCCGATTAACTTAGAGTTTTACATAGTTACTTCATTTGGGACGAAACTAAGAAAGGATTTTACAGAATTCCTATCTCAACGGATTTTAACTTTTTACATTTTTCTCAAGTTTTAAACCTGTTGGAGCTATACCTTTAACGGGGGGGGGGGGGGGTAAGAGTTACTATAGCAATGGTTACGATGACAACGGATAATATGACAAAGGTTACCATAGCAACCTAAGTTCACATTCAAATTAATAGTGTGCCCAACGAAGCGGGAGGGAATAGTCATTATATATATGTACATAATATATGTATGACAAGGTTACTTGAAGTTATGCAAGCAGAAAATGTCAGAATTAAATATACATGTAACTTTTAATATTTAACTGGACGTTAGCAATTACCATCAATAACGGTACATCCCATTACATGGTAGTATTTCAAATACCTTTACCTTACCTAACCTTCAAATTAGGTTCTGTATAGTTAAAATATAATTAGAATATTTTAACTATACAGTGAGTAAAGTAATCACAACACCAAATTAATAATATGGGTTATTATTAATTTGGTGTTGTGATTACTAGTAATAATAAAAACAAATGTCATTTTTATGTCATATCGAGGTCATAATTAATTGAATGTATTCATTTAATATAAATTTATTCTTTTGAAGCTTAACTCTAAATAATAATATGATTTTTCTATAATGTTTTACCAAATTGTATTCTTCATCGTCAGTATCAAACTACAAATATGTATTGATTTTAAGATTAATAAGCATGTGTGCATCATTTAATTATGAGATTTATTTAGAAAGATTAAACTGAAAATGGAGTTTCTAACAGGACAGCGCCATCTAGTGATGAATTGTGTAAACTATATCTAAGTATCTAATTTCATTCATAGTATTTTTTAACCAAAAATTTTGATTCCCAATTGGTTGAAAGTTGGTATTAAAATAACCGGACAGACAACTGATCTAAATACAATGTGTAATAACGATATTAAGTATACTTATACGCAGGTCTAATGTCTGGGGAGTTGTGACATTTGAGGTCAATTATGACTCCGGGGACCAGACGTGATCATTAACGGGTTGCGTCCTTGTTTGTGTTTATTTTTATAAATATATGTGTGTCTGTGTGTGTGTGTGTGTGTGTGTGTGTGTGTGTGTGTGTGTGTGTGTGTGTGTGTGTGTGTGTGTGTGTGTGTGTGTGTGTGTGTGTGTGTGTGTGTGTGTGTGTGTGTGTGTGTGTGTGTGTGTGTGTGTGTGTGTGTGTGTGTGTATGTGTTTATGTCGCCCCTATATAGTTATACATGTACTATATAATAACTTCAAACTACTAACAACAGATATTTGTATTGATTTATGAATTGATTAAAAGTAGATCATAAATATTATTATCGATAGTTTAATAACGTTTAATAATATGTTTTTAATAAAATATCTTTTAAAGCTTGTTCAAACACGTTCAAACGTAGGTGGACAAGTTGATCGGAGCCGTTTAGTTTTACTTCCTGAATGCGGCTCTTTTATAGTTTTTATATATTTTAAATGGTTTTGATATTAACTGCTCGCTTAATCAATATTATAAATGTGGGAGGAACTTTGTATGTTTGTTATATAAATCGCAACTGACTTTACAATGTAGTTGGAGAGGAAGAAAGTGACTTTATTATGGAAAGTATGGTCAATTCCATAACCTTTGACCCATGGCACCAATGAAACCACGCGAAAAGCTAGTATAATTTAAAGAAAATTCCTATTTATTATATCATTGTCATGGACTATGAAGATTGTTTTACGATCCTTGAGATACAGGACAGGGATAAAAGGGAATAAAAGAGAATGACCGCATCAAAGATTTTCCGTTCAAAACGTAGCTGGAACGGATAAAAGATGTTATTAATTATCACAATTCGAGTCAACCCTTATGAGTTGCAGAAAATTGGTTGATTGGGGTCACTAACCTCCAGTATTTAGGATAAGTTAGCACAGTTACATGATTTGGCTCAGGATGTTCCATTTTGTTGAAGCACTTTGTAATTTTTGATATCCATTAGAATGAAAAACTAAACTACTTTACAAACTAGGAACTGCCGCCTTTGGAAGTTGAGCTGAGCCCCCTCAGTTTTTTGACCATCATTTCTGAACGGAATAAGATATTTTAATTCTGTTTGTTTTAAAAACATGCCCATTCCTAAACTCTACAGCTCTGCCAATTTCTTTCAAATCGGTTCAGTATTTTTATGTGATGTTGCTTCAAAAAGAAGTTTCTCAAACGGTTAAGAGATTCGCTTAGGCTCAGCTCAATTGAAGTTTTTTCTAATTTTTTTCTGTATGTCTGTCAATAACTTTAGAAGTTTTTAATTGATCTTGATAAATGATTATATATATAAACTAAAATGGCAGAAATGTTAGTCCAGATAAGACATTGCTAAACTGTGGAATAATTTGTAACTATATTTTTTAAATCGGTTCTCCCCCCATTTCTGTCGACAGGGCGATCGTGGACATTGATTAAGTGGCGGGTAAAGTTGATACTTATCAACCAATGTCCAACTAAGAGCTAGTGATGCTGCTGGCAAAAGGTAGTCTATAAAATAACTATAATTGTGATAAATAATAATACTTAATATTGGTAAAAATTAAGTGGCTTGAGTCAGAAGGGAGGGGTTGGGAGACAAAACCTGGATTCTTCCTGTGTGTAAATATTTCTAAGTTACATTCAATAGATACCTTTTTTGGCATTCATATAAATATATCACTGTATAATATAGGTCATAATTTATAGCCATACATAAATTATATTATGAAACAATTCCATATATGATGAAGCAAGACCAATTTGGTCCTCAAAAACTTCTCAGAATTAGCCAATTATAAACACCCACGGGTTGCGTCAGAGGTTGCTTAGCTTTACATCCATATTTGATATTTCTTTGTCTTATTAAATATTTTGAATCAAATTATTTCAAGAGTTTATTAAGATATTTGTAAGACTTTTTAAATTGTTTTTTTTATAAAGATAAATCGAATTGTAAGACTATTTCAATTGCTAACGAGCGTTGTTACTGCAGTCACCTTGGGCGCTAGAGGGCGCTGCAAGTATTTATTACAGACACCGCTTTTCGAGATAATTACAGCTAGGGTTGTCAAAATATATCTGAAGAAACATTTATATTAAAAATAGACAAAAAATACATGTAAAGAAAAAACTATGTTTATGGTATATATTTTACAAGAATTTGTGAAAAAAACTACGGTTTTTAAAAAGTTTTTCTAAAATATTTAATGATCTAAATCTAAAAAAAATAATATATATTAAACTCTAGGTTTAAAATAATATATATATACGTTATGTGTTTTGTATTAAACATTCATGTATCTTACAGAATGTTATGTGAATATATGGTAAAAAAAAAATGAAATATAATATGTTATAAGTGTCAACCCTTAAATCAATGCACAAAGTTCCAAGGCTCGCATGCAGCGATCTCACTTCCAATCACGCGAACCTAACTTCATCTATTTTGAGTATTTTTAACATAAAAAAAAAATAAACCAAAAAGGATACATTGAAATAATTTGCTAATCTATTTTTCCTGAATGTATATTTTGTAACTAACAGAATTTTATAAATTAATATTTAACAATAATTTCTATAATGAATAATTATTTAAAAACTTTTACTTGTACAATGTAGTTATCAAAATTTTGTACAAATTGATAACAGTGCCATCTATGTACTTTATAACGAAACAATTGTTGTCTTTATGTTAATATAATAATTTTTTGCTTACCTCCATTAATATCCATCATAATAATGCAAAAAATATCACTTTTAACATAAATTAACCACAAATCACTATTTTTTGCACAGAAAACAAATATAACAAATTACTTATTAAATAACTTAATAAATACGCGATTTCTAACGTAACAAAAACATATATATGTTTCAATTAAAATAATATCACAAATATAAGAAGTATAAAATTAATTGATTAAATAATAATGATAGTATAATTTTAAATCAATAATATTCCTTTGTTAACGTCGGTATTCATTGAAGGATAGATTAAAATCTGTTTTGTTTTCGGGTCACGCATCGCAGGTGTCTGACTAAGACGACCACTAGACGCAATAACGAAGAGTGAGACAGCGCTTTAGTTGGACGTATTTTGTCCTTTACACAATTGCAATGAAATTTTAGTAACGGAATACTTATATATATATGTTCTAAAATATTTGACATGTAACAAGATAAGAAAGTGTTATTGAATACGGTTAAAAATGTAGAATATTTCAGGAACCTTGTCATTTACTGTTACAAAAGTATACTTTTAAAAAACGAATATTTTGGTAACTTCTTCATAGTTAAGAATTCAACACAATTATGTGAAATAACTCACACATAACATTCTACTTTATTTTCAAAATCAAGTTAATATATTATGTATATAATGCAGATGATATCTATAACTGATAATGGTGGCGGTTCAAAGAAGAACACGTGAGAAATATCCGGACGGAGCTGATTTGAATTTTATTCAATTTTCATACTGACCGTACGTGGAACCGAGTACCGTGGCCGTGACTTGGTTCGAGATGGTTTGGTTCACTGACACATCCAATGTACCATCCTGGCGGCCTATTTTCTGTGAAAGGCATAAATTATTATGTTTATGTTTAATTTAATAACATCATTTGAATATAAAAACTAATATAATAATTTTATTTATTCAGCGCCATCTGTGTTATTTGCGTCACACTAGGTGTCAACTTTGAGTTTTGATTATATGACAAGATCAGGATATGAATTGTAGATGGCGCTATTAATAAATTAAAGATTATGAATTTTATAATCACAAACTTACTTGAATATCACATGGGTCTTTATTTCTTTGTTCTTGTATGATATTAATATTTTTGGTTTGCATTTTCTATGAAGTCCGACGGATCTGGAAGATAAATAACAAAATTTTGATTTGAATTTTTGTCACAGATCACAAATATTTCTAAAATTGTATAAGAATTAAATAGAAAACTCAAAAACTACAGGACACATCTAATAAATCACATAGACATGTATTCTTTTCTTTATTATAAAAGTTTGGTTATAGCATAATATATATAACATATAATATTTTTAACACTTTCAAGGGCGGTACTAATCTAAATGTTTTTAACAGGACGAGCGATAAATGAAGGCGATAAAAATGAAAATATTATTAAATAGTGCTAGTTCATAGTAATGAGTTTATTTTAAGTAATTCTCTAGAACACGTCCTGTCCTGTATAAATTGTTATTGAATTAGTCTGATCGATACAACTGAACCGCAAACCACAAGTTCCTGTATTTTATTCCTTGAGTTTCTTAGTTTCGCTTTGACTACTGTTTCCTTCAAATTTTATTTTTTTTACATCCATTTTTAATTTATGACCTTGATGTGATCTTAAATTGATTTATTATTAAGTTACGGTTTTTTTTTATCTTAATATTATATTGTGTAAATGAGAACAAATAAATAATCTTATTATATTTCTAACCTTGAGTCAGTCTTAATTGAACAGGTCTGGTAGAAAGTGCGTGGGAATGTGAGACTTAAGGCGGGTTCACATTGTTTCACTTCCTGCCAGCTTTATATCCGCAGTTGTGCTCCAGCTTTATCCGGTAGCCTTGAGGTGTGATAATTTTTTTTTTGGTTTTTATATAAAAATAATTATAAAGTTCAAACCAGGATGATTTTTTGTTGGTTCGCGTTTTTTTATTCTAGGGACGCAATTTTATATACCCGGATAAAACATTATTTTATTGCTTCCGGTAAAAAATTAAATAAAACAGGTTAGATGGCGCCACAATTAATTTAAAAAAAAAAAAATATTTTTTTATTTGAATCTATTATTTTCTAAGATCTGTGATAAAAAACAGTAGGTGCTTGACCGATTTCGCCTCGAGGTCAAAGACAACACAAAAATTAACACAAGTTATTATTTAGGCAAAATTCCAATATTTAATTTAATGTAATAGATATTCGTATCCGTCTACATAATTAATATTAAATATTATGAATAAATATTAATATATTACAAATATAAACGCGTCTTCATCTTTAACGTTATATGATAAACTTTTTATCATATTATCAAACAATAATGTGAATGTGAAAATACGAACAGTATTTGTACTGTTAATGTATAGACAACGGAATTTCTGAATAAATTTAATATTATGGTTTGAAATTTATGAATTAATACTTTATATATTTGGTATTGTACTGTATTGTATAAATTGTGATCACAACGCCCCCTATCGTATGAATAATAACAAATATTTGGTAAAATTCATAAATTACAATCATATTTACAAACAAACTAACAAACACAAATATATATATGTAGAAGATAAATTATTAAGAATTAGTCAATAAGCGATTAGTCAGAATATATTTTGGTACATATTAAGGGATCGTCATTAAGGGATAGATGGAATGAATTGGGAAGTGATACCTGATAAGGGTGTAAATCTGTGACCTTCGATCAGCCACTTAGGGGGATATTTTGATGACAGATTTCAATATTACGCCCGCCATTGACTGTTCTATATATTATTATAATTGATTTATTTGTGATCAAATTTTAATAAATATAATGTAAATATTCTTATTGTGAATGATAACACTACAGATTTAATGTCCATTTAAACATTTAAAGTAAATTTAAAGTCAAACTCTGAAAAATTTATATTCAGATTTGAGTTTACCCTTTTAGTTTTTAGAATTTTTGTGAGTGGGATTTTTATATATATAATATTTAATAACAAGTAACTGTTATCATAATATAATACAACTGAAAGGGACATGAATTCAGAGTTGCTTTTTTCACATCCTGTTACAGTAAGCACACAGTTTTCAAAAGTAAAATAACAAAATAAAAACAAAATGTTACCGTTCTAAATATTTTAAGTATAATTTAATAAAACCTGGAACACCTGAACTGTTATGTGGAAGTTGTTACTTGTAATAATGTAATGTAACGAATTATACTTCTGTAGTTACATATAACTAGGAGCGCTAATAGACCCTCAATTTCGACTCGCTGCGCTCGCAAAATCTCGGGTGCCGTTTGCATATTGAGCGAGGTGAGCCCAGTGTAATGAATCATCGTTTCTCATTGGCTTCAATGGGATATCAGTTTTTTGACGATTATTCCTCAACGACATGACATTTTTAAAGTTTTTTTTTATTAATTTTCCGTCAAGTTTTCGAGCCTATTCGTGACAAAGAATGTGAGAAAGTCTCCAATAGAACGCTTCGCTCGCTACGCTCGCTTCGAGCAATAATATATTTTATTCTTTCCAGAATATTTAGAATTAGCGTGAATAATTAAGCTATTTAACCCGTAACAAATATTGGAAGGTTAGGCCGTCGTTATAGCCTCAGGGCCAATTATGATCCATTTCATTCAGAAAACTACGTCCGCCACGCCATGGGTTAAGATAAGGGGGACGACACAGGTGGGCCTTTGACACCCTTTTGTTCCTTTGAGGAGCTCTTTGTTTAAATCAATGATAATAATTAGGGTTAAAATTTTATTGAAACACAATATTTATTTTAAAAAATCGCATCAACCTATTTTTAAATTCAAAGTTAATCTTTTATTTATTATAAATAGGTATTTATTATATCTAGTTATTATAAAATTAAATTAAATAATCAAAAGACGACAATAGTTTTAAATCTAATAATAAAGTTCTTACTTACAACAGTCTTGGATGATAATTTCGTTAAAACTATGATAGGCTTCGTATTCTTCATATGAAAACATATAAGAATTTTTATGATACTGAAAAAACTTCACCACTAAAACAAAGACAAAGCGATGTACACTTTAGTATTGAAAAATATAGTTACCAATTTCGCGTTTGTGAGGCCCCTAACCAATTCGTGCTAGCAGTTAAATAAGAGGTGGTTTCGGTTAAAATCAATCTTAATTTAATGACTGCTATGAGATAATTGAATCGTTTTTTAGTTTAACTAGATCGACCAGTTATAGTCGTTGATATTACAAGTATAACTATAAAATAGTTACTGAAGATATTGGTATTGTGACGTCCAGTGCAGTCCTTAGGGAGCCTCTTGCATACGCAATTAGGAAAGTTTGTAGACAGTTAGCTGACATGGATACTTATAACTCATGGGTTTTAGTGTATAACATTGAAAGAAATAGTTTAAAAACAGTAATAATAATGTTCAGGATAAACGCGCTTTAAGCGCTGAGTAACAAAAATAAAGCGACATGTTTGTTGCAGACAAAATTGTTTGAATATTAGACTCTTAAGAGAAATTTACACTTTATACACTTTTTGATACTTAACCAATTCCATGAACATGTTGGTACATGTATTGCGTCATCCGAAATCAAAATATTGTCTAGGATCAATTAAAAATGGACTTTATTATAACAGAAAAAGGCACATTTTAATAATATATACCTATGTAAAACGAGTGCGCATGTAAAATAATAGAAAATTAATAGTCAAAACATGCGCAAGTGTATGAGAGTCCGCGGAAGAATGACGCACTTCACTAGCTTGTGACCCCGGCTGTGGTTATCTGTTTTGACTTATTATAACGGTTGATTAAATGAAATATTGTCTAAGAATCACATACGAAAGGTACCTGTTTGTCAGCTTATTACGCTTTAAACACAACAGAAGACTTCTTATGATTTTTAACCCCAAAATATTATCAAATTGTGTGTTGTGTGTCTGTTTCAAGAAATTACTATCCGAAATTAGGTTTTCATAGCATATATAACATACCAAAGAAATTATGTCTCAAATATATTCATGATCGAAAAATTAATTAATTAAATTCAATTATTTGCAAGGGTGATAAAATAAAATATAATAATATTAAGGGTGAAACTAGGTAATTTATAAAAGCGATCACTATTATAGAAAAGAAAAACAAATTATAATAGGACTACCTGTATATAGCACCGCCCAAAAGGGTTGGAGTTCGTTGACCTTATAGGTTTATTTGAAATCCGATTTCAAGATTGTATTGTTACGCCTATAAAAATATTCGATTTTATTGGTACAAAACACTAATATGAACTTCATTTTAAATAAATTTGACACCATGTGTATAACAGCCTTATATCCTTTTAAGCTTCACGTCTGAGGGATGACTCTCAGAACTAAGATTCGGTAATAACAGAAAATATTTCAAAATGTACTTTACCCTGAGGATTTAAGTCTTTACTTGAAGCTTCAAACGAATTTTCGAAAGACATCAGAGCTTTACTCCACAGCGAGTAACCATTGATTTTTTTTGTTATTATTACTCAATTGTGTCCTATGATTCATTACTTGTGTCCTATGATTTAATACTTGTGTCCTATGATTTATTCTTTGTGTCCTATAACTACTTACTTACGACATTATTTAATTTAAAATCTATTTATAAAAATGTATTATTTGTTTTTACCTCTTAATTTCACGCTACAATAGCTCAATAACAAGAAAGACTTTGTACTTCTTTTAGTATCAAAAACTGTTAAGACATTATTTAAATTCTTTATTATAACAACTTAAAAGATAAAGATAAGAGATAAAGAATGTTGTTGCTATTTGCTGCTATTTGCAGTAAATAACATATAATTTGATAATTTCAAATATTAGTATTAATAGTAGGTGTGTATAGATGTTTGTTGATGTTTTTAATTGAATTTTTAATTGAATTATGTTAAAATATACAGATAAAGTAAACTATTACATCCCGGATGTATGTAATTTGGGAGATGGGAATGACTTCCCTGATAAGATTGTTTCTATTAACTTTCAATTGTTTAGATTCTTGGATGTGATGTTAAGGAATTGGGGCTAAATTTCTTAACACTGGTATATTCCAATTGTTATATATAACTAGTATGAGATTTTACATATAATATAATTTGATATTAATTATAAATTATCATCTATATAAACGAAATTGAAGTGTTTGTTTGTAATTTCAAATTAATAGCTTTTTATTAAATGCATAGGAAATTATATACGGTAATTATATAAAAAAATATGTTTACATTTTTTTTGTCTGTCTGTCTGTTCCGGATGATGTAATAACGAGTAACTTAGGCTACTTTTATAAAAAAAAAATCTCTTCTTCAAAGTCGTGGGCACAGCTAGTAAAACAAAACCACCGTGGATGGTAGGTATTTGATAAATATTTTAACAAAAAAAAAAAATACCAAACCTCACACACACAATGTCACAAACACTCACAATCACACACACACATGGTCACACAAATCAATGGTCGAGTCACGGGTGCGCGCGCGCACTTCGTAGAAGGCGTGCGTGGCGGACGACTGCGCGATGTACACTGCTAGCCTCCGGGCATTCTATAAACGCCATTTTTAATTGTAATAAGCTTATATTAAAAAAATGTGTTAAAATATAAAAAAATTTAAATCACTTCACGAATGCGGTGGTTAATATTATAATTGATATATATAAATAGTTTTTACGACAATTGAATTAAATAAAAACTGTCTTAAGATCGTCGCCATTTTGTATAAATGTTTTTAAATATAATAATTATTTTAAATATTAAAAACGGGTTTAAACTATAGATATATTTAATATTTATTGGGCTTATTAATTAGTATTGGAGCACTAGTAGTGTTACATTATATGGTCAAATTTCAATACTACATATTCCATTCCATATTCCATTTTCTCATACAAATTTATAATTATTTTCAAATATTATTAACCTAAGTAGTCAACATGTTTGTTGTGTTATGGAATTAATAAATATAAAAAATCGAACCTGTGACCTCTGGTATACAGTAATCGTTCTGAAAACTAAACCAACGTGTCCAGCGTTGAATGTAGTATGTACTGGTAATTTGAATTAACAAAAACATAACCAATAAATTTCTAAAATCAAAGACAAACATGTCTACAAAGTTTAGAAAAATAAATGTTATACATGATTATGCAAATCCATCCTCATATGTCCTCATATACCGTTGCTTAGCCTCAGTTATTCAAATTTAATTTATTAATAATTCAATTAAATTCATTAGTATTAAGAATAATGTAGCAAGATTGTTATGAAGGAATTGTAATAAATTAGTTCACCATCTCTTTGTGTTCCAAACAATTAAACAGACGAGCCATTAGTATTATTACAACTAAGTATTATTTATACTAAGTATTACTTATACTAAGTATTATTTATACTTATATTTTTAATTAACGTATTTTATGTGTTAACTGTTCTTGTAAAAGTAAAATGTGATCTTAATGTTGAATATTTAAATAGCTTCTTTAAGATATCCTCAACAAATCATACATGGTCACCATTTTTAATAATTACAAGTGGAATCTATGTAAAATTATATAAACAGAACATATTCTATACAGAAAACAATTTATGTAAAGATTTAATTAATATTTGAATCCAAATACAATCTATGAGACTATTAAACCCGGTTTTGGTTTGAGATGTTTGATGATTGATAAACGAATTCTGAACCTAATATTAACGAGATAAGCACAAACACAACAATGACTTATTACAGCTTATTAGAGCTGGCTACAATTATGATAATAATCATGTATTGATGATAATTGGTTGTAAGTGGCTGTATTTTATGTATCTTTGCATAACAACAAAGTTTTCACGATTTATTTGTGTGTGTGTGTGTGTGTGTTTGTGTGTGTATGTGGTTGTGTGTGTATGTGTGTGTGGTTACCACTTCATCTTTATATAAGCGATTTAACATTTACTGACTCATCTCGAAATCTCCGAAACTATCTGTCCAATTAACTTAAAATTTTACATAGTTTCTTGTGACGTAGATGTCCACTAAGAACGGATTTTACTTAATTCCTATCCAAACGAATTTCAACTTTTTACATTTCGCCAAGTTTTAAACCTGTAGGAGCTATACACTTAACGCGGGGGTAAGACTTACTATAGCAACGGTTACTATAACAACGGATAATATGACAAAGGTTACCATAGCAATCTAAGTTCATATCCAAATTAATAGTGTGCCCAGCTAAGCGGGCGGGAATCAGGTAGTATAAATATATACTAATAAGTTGCCAATACATCGTATCAAGGTAGTGAGTTAATCATCTGACTTTGTCTTTAATGATCGTAGGTATATCTGTTGGATTCAAAAAATCCTATTAATTCTAACATATTATTTCAATTGCCTAGGACAGAGCTGACCTTAAATAAAACGTATAAAGTAAGGTACAAGAAAAATCACCACTATTTCTATAACATATAGATACATTTTAGGTGCAATTATTTATCTATTTGAGTACTTTATCTATAGACATACTTTATCTCTTAATATTTATCAGTAAATTTATTTTATTGAATACTTTATATAAACATTGATGAGGGAATATCTGAAATATTGTAAGGCATTAATAATGATAAATGAACACTCAGGTGTTCCATTTTCATTTTGATTGTATTAATCTTTGTATTGAATATTTGGGAACGGATTTTTCTGTATATATTTTTTTAGTACATTACGATTTTACAGAGCTCCACTTGTACTTTCTTTTGAGACTATATATTTTTTTATGTAATGTACTTTTTCGTTCCAATATCAAGTGCCAAAAAAGGTGTTCTTGAAAGATGTTGTTCACATTTGTGTATTTAAGGGCTGCTGGCGGAAGCTGGACGCATCTGCAACATTACAAACCCATTCATTTTTATTGTGTAGGACATAAAGTCTATAATTGCAAAGCTAACGATAAAAATAGGCAATTTTTCATATAGCTCTATTACGTTGTTATAAGGTTTAAATTCGCATCTCAGAAGGGAGTGAAAATTAAAGGGTAGCTTCATCTTAGAAATTTATTTCATGCTAAAAATATCTCAGATATTTTCAGTACAAGAACTTAAATACAAAAATATATTACCTCTGCCCTGTCTCTACTCTGGTTACAGCTGTGTTGAATTAATAATACTTATTTTTATTACAAAAAACGGCGTTATATCAAATAAAATCACTACCCTATTTCTCATTTCAGACGTTTTCATATTATTAAAATTCCACCCGCGTCCAAGCGCCAGTAAATTGCAAGAGTGACGCCCCAAATTTCAAATAATCTTTGCGGTCATCAATCAAAAGTAATATAAATTTATTATTCTAACCCTTGTTTTGTATCGCTAACGATGAGGCTTCTTATATTTTAGAGAATAAACGAACATCCCGCCAAATAAGTTTACTAAAAGCTAAGTTTTGTGCTTTATTTTTTACGGTTTGATTATGTTTGAAGAGCTTATCTACCGATGTTGGTAAAAATCGGTAAGTATCGGTGATAAATCGGTTTTTTGTTTCGATGTAATCTCCGATTTGATTTAATACCCTTTTAATTATAAACATTATTATTATTGGATAAAATTTGTTGTTCTGTAATGTTGGGAAAAAAAAGAGAAATAATGAGAAAGAAAGACAGAGAGAAAATTGCAAACGCTTTAACGAAATCCGTTGAATACACCTAGTACTGTGGCTGATGTTTTGTTGTGAATTTTTTCTTATTATATGCAATTTGCCAATTAAAATTCAACTGTATTAACCAGAAATTATAGTTGAATTTTTAATGTTACTTACAATATTTTAATATAAATTTGATCGAATACTAAGCATTGTTCGCGGCTTTGCTTGATTAAATAAATCCATTTATTCGCCCTTTTCACCTGGAATTCGCAGTTTTTCGTGAACTGTAACAGCATTATAAATATATTAAAAAATCACAGCAAAATTCAAAAACGGGCGTTCGAAAAATGTACTGAATTAATTACCTACTTTTAATTCGTAAGACAAAATTTAATAATTCTAATTTCCTAAATAAAATATTACATATTACAAATTAAAGTATAACAATTAATTATTAAAGAAATAAACCTTTTATGTTATATTGATAAAGATAACCTAAGATAACAAAAAAATACTTTTTTTATATAGGGTTAAATTAATAAACAATTCTAATGAAAGAACGATATATTTATTACTATACTAGAAAAATAACACACTTTCAGATTTGTGTTTAGATGAAGTCTTATCAATGAGGCATTTCTGCTTATTTACTTAACAGAGCTTTAAAGTCCTAAAGTAATTCTTACGTAAAGTCAGAACAACCGAAATTAATAGCTATGCAAATTTGTATTGCATTGGAACATTTTAAATAAGGTGTAATGGTGCATTAAATATTTACTCTATAAAGGTATCAATCCATAGCGTATAAGCGTAGCTTTTGCTAAGCTAACTTTTGTAATCATACTAATATTATAAAGAGGAAACATTTGTGTTTTTGTTTGTATGTGATGTTTTACACAAAAACAACTGGACCGATTTCTAAAATTCTTTAATGATTAGAAAACTGCGCCTTCATTGAGTGACACAGGCTATATAACATAAAAAAAAATAAGGATTCCTAATAAAAATGCAATAATATGACCCAAGGTATGCAAAAATTGGTTATAAAAATCTATCATGGCGTGCGCTGCGGAAAGTATTGATGATAGAACAAAAAAATGTTCTACAGTATTATAGAACGTATTAATCTCTTTGAAAACGTCCGCAATACCATATATCCAATTAATGTTGATAAAAGTGCCGACTATAATCATAGCTCTGCTTTATCCTTATCCCATTGAACTATTTTATTAAATACCATTTTAACCTATAAAATACTTTTTAAATTATTAAAATTGGACATTCCATTCAAAAGTCCATCATAACAAGATCGATATGCGTGTGAAACCGCGAGGCATTGCTAGTAATAAATAAAAAACGACTCAAATTTGTAAATAAATTAATATGAAACTATATTATTGAATTTACATTTAAGATAACACAAGTATAAATTAAATTAAGGTTTGAAGGGCATTTTGTAAATTTGAAAATAAAAAAGGACTCAAATTTTTCAATCAATATGAAACTCCAATATCTGTAACTAAAATTGAAAAGAAATATTTGTACATTTAAATATAAAATATAACACGACTATAAAGTTTGGAAGACATTTGATCGCTTTCAAATCTCATCTTTTAGTGTTAGCTGAGTTTTATTTGAATTAGATTGTGAGGAGCGTAGGAGCGCATCTCATAAATCTTACTTAGTTTAGTGTATAGTATAATAAATATCATCAAACGCGTTTCAAATTTAAATTAAAAATAAAGGAAAGTTTCGCAAATGTTTTTCCGCTCGTGTTTCAATGTATTTGAAACTAAGATTTCTTTGGTATTAAATAATTACATTTTCATTACATAACATAGGTATATGTGACATCAAAATTATTATTTTTTTGTTAATTTTACGAAAACAGATATAAAGAGAGGCGTTGTTGGGATCTTTTACAAAATGCTCAGAATAGATCAGAACAAATATATATTCTTATATATTTTTTAAATTTTGCTTTAAACACATAACTTCCCACAAATGAGTCGAGTAAAGACGGTTGGGACGCGTGTTGTATCGCTATTACTATTCTTTGGGGGAAGGCGCTAAATCACGGCCATCAAACATTTAGTTCGACACATGCTGCTTGCATCATGAACAGTTAGGCTTAGTACTCACTTGTAATTAACAAAAATGTCAATATATAAAGATTAATCAATAATAATAATTTTCAAAATGAGAATTAATTTTTTATAAATAATATAAAATGTGGTTTAACAAAATATAATTATATTGACTTGTAATTTAACATAATTTTCCTTTACAGCAATTAATAATGAATTAATTCCATTATAAAAATTTATTAATTTAATTATATATGTATCAATGTGTACTGCCCTTTATAATATCAATAAAACTATTGTGAGTGGCAAAGAATTAGTAATCATATCTTTCTCAATCTATTTGATTTCATTTTTAAATAATTTATAAAGTTCATTGTTTTTTTATCGCATTCCAAGTAATACAGGTATTATACGATCTATCTTGTTTAAGATGTTTTAATATTTTGTTGGTTTTAATCTTTAGCCACGAAAAAATAAATAATTATATGAAAAGCCAGGCAAATTTGTCAGAAGTCACTGGTTCGATTCCTAAATTATTTTTTTATTTTTTATTAATGTAACATATTTCAATTAACTATCCGTAATACAGTGTGACCTTAGCTTAATGTCCGATTATTAAGTGACTATTTATAGTTTGGCTTGGAAGTAGGGCCCTTTTTTTCTAAGCTATATATATAAGCTATATATTTAAGAAATAAGCTGCAACTAAGAAAATAACCTATATCAGATCAAGGTTAATGACCCAATAGATAAATATAATTTGGTCTTTGAAATGAATTGGATTGAAGTCCTGATTTTCATTTCCCGAATACAATACTGACATACTTATTGTATGGTCAAGTATCAACGTTTATAACAAAAATTTGTTTTCTATCTTTTTATTCCTTTTAGATACACACGTGTTCAATGAAAAAATAGTTGAAATTCACGACTTGCGGAATTTCAAATATTTTTCTTTGTATACCTTTTTTGTTACAGTGTACAAAGGCTTTAGTTTTTGCGAAAATATTTCTTTAACCTTTTTAAATTATTTCTTAAAGGCATTATTGGTCTTATTCGGGAAAATGTTAAGCATTTTTTTTTATGACAATCAATATTATATTATGTATCATATGGACTTTTCGTTGATTTCATGCCAACTAAGAAGTTCAGCAAACGATTTCTATAAATTTATTTTTACTTTGCGATACTAGATATTGGGTTAGTCCTGTTCGATCCCGGCAGCATCAGAGATTTGGGACTTGTCCAATTTTATGTTTGTTTCACCCACATTGACTAAATCAACAAAGAACTTTGAATACCACCGCCATTTAAAAACATATTATTAGGATATGATTAATATGACTATATAATTTAAGTAGTCTAAATAGTGCTAAACATTTCAGAGTATAATGTTATATTCATAATACCATGGTCTAGATATGACCTTATAAATACAATACCTTGAATAGTTTTCAGAAATATTTTGATTGTGTGTGGTCTATCAGGACGACACACCACCCCTTGCGTGTTGGCGTGCGTGTTATACTACACCTGGTATACCGAATTTCTTTGTTATTATTACTTTATTTTACAAAATTTCAAACTTTTGAAAAATTACTATAATATTTTTTTCTAAATTCTTATTTCTACTGTTTTTTTTAAACTAGCCTAACGATTATTTACAAATTCATATATAACGTATGTATCGATTGTCAAATCGTTTTAAGCTCCTTTACCTTCTTTCAAAATAATTGTTGTAAAAAGAAATATTATGCAATAAAATAAATGTAACGTCATCTAGTGTACGTTTATAAATTTTCTTAAATCTTATAATTTCTTGAACGTCTTTTCGGAACTTATTCTCATTACGGGTTTCCTCGACTTGTATTAAATACCTACGTTACTTTTGTGAAGGTGAAGGTAATGACGACTTTAAGTTCAGATCGCTGTGGTTATAAAAAACACTTTTAAATAAACACGAACAGATAACAAAAAATATAATCCTTACTTTTAAAAATAGTTGCGCAAAAAGTGTAGTAGACTTGACTGACGAAATCCAAATAATTTACATTAAGTTTTAGATGTTATATTACAGGAATTTAATAATATCTTTAAGTTGAAAACGATGACAAAATACTTTAATCTTAGATTTAACGTTTGGGCAACCGTGGTTTAGAAGTAGAGAATAGTTAGAAGTCTCTCACAATTAATCGCCGAATTGACTAATAACGATAGAGTCAATAATGAATGTTTTCTTTTTAAACCTGTTACATCAGATGAAATTGATGAAAAAAAATTAAACCTTAAATTTGAAAAAAAAACAGTTTTCGGGGTATGTCAGTTATATATACTTATATATACTTAGCACTATAATTTTCATGAAATGTAACTGATATATTCCCAAATTTCATGGCAAATAATAAATTAGCTCATTTGTTTAAAAGTGGCGATAGACTAGAACCCGAAAAATATAGACTTGTTGTTTCACTGACCTTAAATAAAATCTTTGAAAACATTATTCTAAACCGAAGGACATCATTTGTAATAAAGTCATACATACTGATAAATATGGCTTGTCCAAAGGTAAATCAACAACTGATGCGGGGCCCACATATCTTAAGCACATTTACGACGCATGGGAGAAATCGCAGAATGCAATTAGGGTCTTTTGAAATTTATTAAAAACCTTTGATTGCGTAGACCTTCAACCTGTACTATTCAAAGTTAACCGATATGCTCTGCGTATTTCTGCTCTTGATCTTATTGCCTTTTATCGGAATCAAAGAGTTCAGACGGTTGATGTAAATAATTCTGAATTCGCTGGTTGTCACCTATAGATGAGTGTTCCACAAGGATCTATTCTTGGCACCTATTGTTATTACTTTATATGAGTGACTTGCCGTTTTGGGTAGACCTCGAAGAATTCGGTCTGCCCATTCATTTGTACCCGACTTTCGAATTTTGGAAAAATTTCTTCACAGGAGGTCTTCTTATGACCCCCTGAGTCCGAAATGACCATTGGTCAAAAAGTTTATATATATATATATATATATATATATATATATATATATATATATATATATATATATATATATATATATATATATATGCGTGCGTGCGTCCAGATTCGACTTTTGTCAGCACGATAGCGGCCGTAGTTTCGCTCGGATCGCTTTCAAACTTTGCACAAAAATCAACCATCCAAAAATGAAGCTCAAGTTCGTTAACCAGAGAAATCCGGCCACAGGGGGCGCTGGGGCCTCACTTTTTCTTATTTCAGTTTTTCGACCATAACTTTTCCCCTATACAAAGTAGATCAATCGCGTTTATATTATATGATGTCTTTGATAAATACGTATAACTAATGTACATAAACCGAAAACCTAACTTCAATAACTTAGGAGTGGGGGTAAAAAAACTGAAAATTTTTGGAAAAAAATCATAACTTTTTTCTGGTACACATTCTTACATCAAAAGTATTTTTACTAGAAAGGTTATTTTTTACTCTAAATTTAAGTACCAAAAGCTTTTCCGTAAACGGTACCGTTTCTGAGAAAAAAAATAAAAACCACTTTTAGCTTGAAAATTTAAGGTAGGTAAAACCACGGCAACTTTTTTCTAGTAAACATTCCCTCCTCGCAAATATTTTTAATAGAAAGGTTATTTTTTACTCTAAATTTCAGTACCAAAAGTTTTTCCAAAAAAGATACCTTTGCCGAGAAAAAAAATAAAAACCGCTTTTTGCTTGAAAATTTTTGATGTAAACAACGGTATCATGTGTTATTCTTAGGTAGTCAGTTATATTTTAAACGAGTTACACACGAGGTCTACCTACGCGTGTCCCCCTGCGGGTACGGATTTTTTATATAGGTCTTTGTGACATTGTACTTTTTGCTGATAATGCCTCGCTTATTTTTTAAGTTGAACTACGGTATACACTGGCACTAGCTCTATCTCTGTGACATGTTCTTCATTGGTCCGAAATCGACGAGTTCAGACTTCGTAACTTAAAAAATCAAAAGCGTAGCTCCTTTACAATAAAGTGTTATAACTGACCCGCCTCAACAATTTTTTTAGGTATAACCTTAAATAAAAAGCTCCAATGGAATCCCCATCTCTCAAGTCTTGCAGGCGAACTCAGCTCCTCCGTCTATGCAATTAAAAAAGTAAGACAATTAACGGACGTTAATATGGCTCGACTCGTTTATTTTAGTTATTTTCATAGTATTTAGTATTACGGTATTATATTATTGGGCAGGGCTGCCGAAATAAATTCCATATTTATTTTACAAAAAAGGGCTGTGCGGGTTATTTATAACTTAATATCAAGAGAATCTCTGAGAGTTGTTTTTAAAGCACTTGATATTATTACGGCCACGTCTCAATACATATTAAATAACATTATTTATAAGCCTAAATTTAAATACTTATATAAACAGTGACAGATACACAATAAATACAAGAATTAAAAATAAACTCGCAACACCTACATGACGTCTTAAAGATGTTAACAAATCCTTCATCTGCTTGAGTGTACGCATGTATAATAAAGTTCCACAAGATATCTTAGACCTTCCATTACTTAGTTTTTAATCTAAAATTGAAAGTATATTATTAAATAAATCTTCTTATACCATTCAAAAATTTTTAATTGATTGAAATGTATGGAACTCAACATTGTTAAATTTCATTTAAAGTGAGCAACTGTTGAGTTTCTGTCCGGTTCTTCTCAGAAAAGCAGCATTCCGGACGTAGCTTAATCACGGACTAACTACACTGACCTTTTTAATGTAATGATTGAGCGTTCAAAAGTACCTAAATGCCTACTTGGTTAAATATATTTTTGTATGTAGAATTTTGTATCTACATTAGATACATAAAACACCTTATATTTTCATATTTTATTTATTTATTTATATCTTTTCCACTTTGAATCATTATCAGAGATCACTTTTGTACGTCGAAATGGAGGTGTCAGGAGGTCTTATTTCGATACCAGATTTATCGTAATAAGCCCTCCTGTAAAAGCACTTTCCAACTTAATGTTAAAGCTATGAGGGTTCCAAACGCGTCCTGGTCTGAGAAGAACCACACAACAAACTCATAGATGTTTAGTTTCGTTAAACTGAACCAAACATAATGAATACCGACCAACGATTTAAGTCAATTACAGACTTTTTCAGCCGCAAATTGAATAAATTACAGACTGAACAAACAAAAGTGTGAAATTGTTATAAGAGTTTGCAGACAGGACTAATGAAAACTGTACGTGACGGGATGATTCTTATATTTCAGTGAAGTGCAGATTTAAGACAATTTAGTAGTTATAATAACGCGACGTGACATACTTTTTATTTTATTATTAGAAAAATTTTAACTCAACGCCATCTAGTAAAGAAAAATTAATCTAAATTTAGATAAACGTTTTTTTCTAAAGGTAAAAAGATATTGATTTTGTTGCCTGTATTTTTGGTCTTAGTTACGAAACTTTAAACATAAACTGGGAACATTACGTGTAGTAATGTCCCCTTTCATTAAAAGATTTCCGTTGTATTCATTTGATTATTCTTGGTAATTTTTAAAGGCGATAAAGCGTCTGTAACTTTAACATTTTATGTCAATCGACTGTACAAATTAGCATAGCCTTCATTATTTATAATAAAACATATTACAAATTTTCAAATAAAAAAAAACACGCAACATCTAAGCACGTCCATGCTAAGTCTTCTACAATATCTTTAATCAACATATATATATATATAATTAGTATTAAGACGAAACGCCTAATCCTATTTTGTCACTTGTCTACTCTTGTTCGTACGTAAGTGAGCTGAGCAAGTTTTTGTCATTAGACACAGGGAAATGGTTAACGGCATCGCTTAATTTCATCCTCCGTAATAAAAGAATTTGTGTGAACGAATAAAACTTTATACATAACGAAAGTATGGTACGGCACATTCCGTGTTAGTGTGGGGATAATTGTTTTATTTTATTCTGTTTTGCTATAATTTTTCCTATGATATATTTTTCCTATGTGAAATAAACGAGTCTTATAATTTTTATTGATAAAACTTATGAAAAGGTATAATTATTAATAATAAAATATCCGTCTAATAAGCGGTAAAGCTTACGATTCCCGACTTCCGTAACAACCGGTCCGTATCCGGTTCGTGTAAGCAGGGAGTTTTTGCGTTCAAACATTAAAACACAAAAAAACATAACTATATGCACAGTGTATATAGTTAAATATGTCTTTAATGTATAACTGAATGCTATATGAATATTACGAATATTTTACAGAACTCTCTAAACATTTTGTATCAAAAGTTTTGATTTGATTTATTTATTAATATCTTTTCCACTTAACTAATATCACTGACCACTTGTACATCACATGGGAGTGGCAGGAGTGCCTATTTGATACCATACTTCGAAATAAGTCCTTCTGTAAAGATTCTCCTACTTAAAATAAGACTACGAGACTGCGTCCTGGTCTGACAGGAACCACACACACACATACAATTTATTTATTTTAATAGGTCACGCCTTAAAATATGTCTTAGAAAATATATGATGTAACTGGTCCGTACATAAATAATATAAATTGAACAAAAAAAAAATTCAACTATATCGTAAAATTTTAATTACTTCTTTATAATATTAACATAATAATTTGAAACCACAAACTTTACTCAATTTTGTTATTATTTATGAAAGCTATTTATTTTCACTGAAATTGCTGGATTAAATGTAATTTAAATTGAGGGTTCAGGTTTAAAGGATTTATTGTTGACAGATCAATTAATGTTGTATTATAGATATATCGATATAGGATTTAAATTATATTTATGTATGGAAGGTTTAAATATTTACATTTTCATTTGTAATTTCATCTTTGTTTTTGAAAGTTTTCATCTTTCATTTTTCTTTTTTCATATAACTCGGTGTAAATATTAAATAGCTTTAAGATGCAAAATTAAAATCCTTTTTGAGTAAATAAATGATATTGGGTAAAGATCTTTTACTTGAACATTATTTAATATTCGTTCTTCTAACGTTTCATTGAATATTTTACTCAACTTTTCACAAACATAATGTAATAATAATTAAAATATTTGTTATACGTACTAGGTCATTGGTGGTAACATGTCTGTGGAAGTGTAAAACCCCAAAAGCTGTTCATCTTGACACATGGTTAGTCGTTGATGGATCTTAATCACCAATATTTAAAGTTAACTATTTATAAAATAACAAACAATTAAATTGTTTTTAGTATTTCAATCAACGTCAATTTATTATTGATTATTTATAAAAATCTTTTTTTTTAAACGTAAGTAATGTAAAATAAATTATGAGTAAAATAATGTTTGTTAAATAAAATTTTAAAACTATAACAGTCTTGTAACTTTGTGCAATGGAGCGCCTGCTGTTTTATTTATGGCAATAAAGTAGAAACATTAATCTGCGCTTATAACTTCATGTTTCAACTTATAATACAAACTTTTATATAAAATAATATTATTTTATTAATATATAAGAACCAATTAATCTTATGTTTTATTTGACATTTTTTTTCAATGTTTTTTCGAGACTAATTTGTAATATAAACATTTATAGAATGTTCCTTTTGATAAAGACTAATTCGGGAGAAATAATTTCATATATGCACAGAAGCTTGTACGAAGACGCTCTACACATCTAAGAGCTAAACATAAAACATACATGTAGTATGTGAAAATTACTTAACATTAATAATAAAAAAAATAATACTAAGTATTCGTGTCTTATAACAAAATATTGTAATAACAATACACACCGCTTACAAAAGAGCCTCACTCGGAAACCTGGATTAAAAGTTAATTAAAACAGAGCGATCTATATTCAAACTTATCACAGACCATTCTCAGCTTTAAATAAATGATATTAAAATACAATTTCCTTTATCCTGTTTCAAGTGGGTAACCAATGAGTTGTGCATGTACTGCTTTTAATAGATATGCTCTAATCGAAGAATGTTAAGGATTATATTGCTGTGACAAATTAGGTTAAAAGTAGTCTGTTTGTGGGCTGGTTAATTAGCTGTGAGGATGTAATCAAGTGGATTACCTATGGATTGGTCTACACTGGACAGTTTCATTTAGTAATAGGTAAACTAAATACTTACTGTCACTACTTAATACTGGACTGGACTGAACTGGACTGGAAATTGTTTGTAGCTTTATATTTTCATGATTTTTGTTTTTTAACTTTTAATAAAAAGTAGCAGTTATTTGTTAGGAGTTATTAATTAAAATTTGTTACAAGTTCTCTTTGCATTGGTCTTTAATTTTCTAATGTACATATTTTAGTTTTAACATTTCTCTAAACGAATTTGTATTTTAGTTGTATGTAATGTCCGGAATTGAAAGTCGAATTTGAAGATAACTTTGGCATGATAGTGCTTTTATTAAAGAATGTATCTTAGATGACACGTAGTTGTAGATTCTTACAAACAATATTAGGTAATGTAAGAAATTAAACGTTCTACTTATACTGCTTCTACAAAAATATGTCCCATTTTTTCTGAAACGATCAATCAGTTTCAAATTCGTGTTCCGAGCATGTGACACTTTCGGTACACGCGCACTTACGCAGACACCCGCTAAAGCCATTAATAATATGAAATAATTTTACAAAGGTTTACAAAATGCTAAAAGCGCGGCTAATTGTTACATTCATAATCAATATATTAAATAGAAATTAATACATTTGTCGCTTAATATTCTAAAGTTCAGAGATTTTTTTAATCCTTTCTAAGTGTGCTGAAAAATTCAAAAAGTAATATAAATATATATTTTTTCTAATTAATTAATTAATATTCTTTTCATTGTCAAATGTAGTTTTAGCCAAAAAATAATGATAGGATCGGTGTGGAAATTTATATCTCAGAGACCTGAGCAGATCTGTTAGAGACTTTCAGCGGCTTGTCTTATTTTATTATATTGTTTAAAGTCATATTTAGAACCTAAATTACATTGTTATTAAATTTAAGGAAGGCTGGTAAGCGCTTCATACTCACGGCAATGTGGTAGTACTGTAGTATCTGTTAGCACACAGACGTCAATTGATAACTTTTTTATTTATTCAAGAGTAATTTAAACGTTTTGTGAGAGTTCATGGAATAAGTGTATACATTGTCTCATTAAATAACTATGGACGTTTTGAATCGAGTAACAGATACCGCGAGCTTGTTTTTGTATTCTTAATAACATTATCAGTATTATCCAATCTTATATAAGAACCCCCCCTCCCCTCCCTGAAATCTAGCATCTACAGTGGTTACAAGAAGAACTGTCTGCCCCTGTTTTACATTTAGAGTTGGGAATATAAGGAGTTTAGTCTTTTTATTATTAAATACTACATACAGATTGTTGCCACTAAACTATTTTAAAGAGTCTTGTTTACATCCTCATACCTAATGATATTTTACTTTAAATATCAAAAAAGTATCATCGGAAATAATATTATTTCATTATGGTTGTCTGCAAAGTAAGCAGATCATTTATATCAGTAAGGAAGAGTTTGGTCCTAAGATTGGACCTTGGAGAATTAGTCGCAGCCCCAGACGATGTCTTTCCATTCACTTCAACCTTCTGAATTCTACTAGACAAGTGAGAAATTAAACAAACAAGTAATCTATATTTCGGTTCAAGTATTATAAATAAGTCATTTAATATATAAATTATTTTGTCTTACTTTGAGTCCGCTATAACGAAATATAAAATAAGAATGTGTTGAAAAGTATTAATGGATGGTCCCTTTAATGAGGATTGGTATGGGGGAAGGGGAAGTTCTGTTTAAAAGTTTTCTTTGAAATTACAATCAATAGAATATGAAAGTTTAAGTAACGTAAAAAGACTTTTAATATAAGAATAAAACTAAGACTCGTATTGTGTATGAACATTATCAGTACATATTAAGTAAGTGACACATTATGTAAGTCAGTTATTTAATATTATTGTAATGTTATACCAAAAGTTTTGTAATATGGTTACTCAAACTTCATGAACGAGGACTCTTACCTCGTTAAAACGAAGCTGCAATAACATTAATAACGATTATTCTTCTTAAGTAAAAATACTTATAAATATATTTTAAATAAATATTTTCTTATTGTCATTGAAAATTTTCCGTAACATAAATTTCGTAATTAATATATATATATATATATATATATTAAAAATAAGTTTAAAAAAGTTCAAAATTTCTTAAGATTATTTTATGAATATTTTTTAATTACATTATTTATATTTTTATTAATGTATATATAATGTATGTAATTATAATGTATAGTAATTGTCTCTAAGAAAAACTTCATTAGCTTTGATGAAACATAAAAAGATTAAAGCAATAACAGCTATCAGTGGAGCCCACATTTTATTTACACCTTTGTTCAGAAAGCGTTCGTTTAGGAGGTACTTGGATTCATTGATTATTTAAGTTTTGCTGTAATTCGTTTACTTATCCTTACATAAATACAACGCAATAAGTCTGTGACACAAAAGGGTGGCCTATTCGCTGACAAAGTAAGTAACCTTTGAGTGGATGATATGCTGCGGTAGAAGTAAAAAGGGACGAGCCATTACCATGTCTTAAATACTATTAAAAATATAAATTTAAAGTAAAGTGACAGACAAATATTTAGGTAAAAAAAGATTTGGATAAAATCTTAATGACTTTGGCAGTGATCAATGATGATTAATTTATTTGTTTTAAACACGAAAGGAAAAGGAAAACAAAGTTATTCACCTGATAGTGCTGGGCAATTGGACCATTAAAAAGATTAAAGTACGGTGATCCATGCTGTAAGTAATTAATGTAAGTTTATTATTCTAAAATGTTTCTTATCTTTGAAAAGTTGTATAAACATGGATGTGGTTCTACGGAAAACGACTGTTCAAACCATATTATAGAAATCAAACAAACAAATTCACCAGTCAAAGATATAAAGTGTATTTTATGTATCTTTTCTTCATTTACAATAAAGGATTTCATTAGTATTCTGTCGGTATGATATTTGGTGGACGGGACATTAAGATTAATGCTGGGAAACGTCTTTTCGCCCCTCGCACTACGAGAAACTGGTTTACAGAGGCAATTCATAATTTTTATTTTATGTTATATTAATTTAATATCGTGTATATGAATGATATGATATATAATCTCTAATCTATTTGATTCGTTTGAATCAAATTACTTACGATATATTTGATTATATTTAATTTGATATAATATTTATAGGGCTAGATGTACATGTATAGAATTTTAAGCCGAATTGAGTAATTTTATTTTTATAAAAGTTTATCTGTTGGTTTATGAATTATTTACAAAAATATCTTTAATAACTAAAGATCTGTAGTATAAATATATATTTATTTTTTTCTTCAAATAGCTTCTCATATTAAGACATCAAATTAATAAAAATGAAGGTGAGTTCAAAGGATGATATTAACAAGAATTTATTGGATTTTTAATCAAAGAAACATCAGTGAAGAAAATATTTTAAACGTAAAAATATATGATTAATGAATTTGGTCTTCTGAAACGTAATCTTCAATATAAAATATATTTTTATACATAAAACACAGATTAATTGATTTGAATATTATATTGTATTGAAGTATTGCAAGTATTTAAACGTTTTGTCTACAACATATTAACAAAAGCTGGCGTGTGATAAAAGGGTATGTAAGTCATGTTATTATATAAGATTATAAACTTACACGATTTTAAGTTTATGTTACAGAAAATTTACCATTTGTATATTTTGTTTTTCGACGGCCACTATTACAAGCTGAATGACCACACAGAAGAAAAGTAAAAGAACAGTCACATAATAAAAATGTGAATTTTCGATGTTACATCCTTACGTTTAGTATTTCATAGCGTAAAAAGGCTATAAATGAAGGCAATAAATATTAATATAGTTTACTTTAGAAAAGAAGGTTCTTATTTAACAGTTGGTTGAAGGTTGAAGCAATAAAGTTAAGTTCAAGATAGACGTCTCGTATGACTTTAAAGAATCAAGTGTTATTCGAGGTACAAACTCGATTTTTTAAATGAAGTTTGAGCTTTCTTTTATAGAACTCATATCGTTTGCAAATAGTTTTCAAAATGACAAATAAAACAAATATTGTTACCATACCTTATGTTTATGTTTCCCTTAAATTACAAAATACGTAATAGAAATACTAATTAAATCTTTAATGTTTTAAAAGAAAGACTCTAAAAAATAAATAACTTTCATAAATTTTATTTTTATTAAATACTAATAAACTATTAAAGAGAATTACTTTGTTCAAAGCCAAGCAAGTTATTGAAAAAGAACAAGAGTTAAATCTGAATATATTTTTGTTCGCTCATCATCAGTTAATACTAGTGTGCTTATTATTATTTTTCACTATAATAATTTACGGAATAATGTTATAAGAATATGTGTTGAAAATAATACGTAAAGCAAGGTTGAGTTAAACAAAACTAACACAAACAAAAGTGTCTTATGAAATTTGGTTTAACTTTTACCTGATTCCACATATAGGTATTTCTTGTGCTTATAGCTTACTTTAAACTATCATTTTTTTTGTCATTACAACAATATTTTAGGGGTTAATAAATCATATTAAATTAGGCACAAAATACCAAACAACATTATAAAGATAGAATTTTCAATTGGCTTCTAAAAAGTATAATAAGAGGCGCTTAAAATAATGTGAAACAAAGTTTAGATATATTTAGTAAGTGATAAATTTATTGCGTAAGTACTAATTAATTAACATAAAAAACATTATCGCATTAAAACAAATGTGAGGGCACTTAAGAGGGTTGGGCTTTTAATTTTACCTGAAAGTGTACATCGCACTTTTACTACGGTTGTGCTTTTATTACCACAGAAAATAACAAAAATTTTATCATATCATATATTAAAATTTTATGATAATTTAATCAGACACGAAAAATTTACGAATTATGACTTCAAGTGATGATAGTTGACTTATATAACTGAATTTAACATCATTGTCTATCATCATAATTTTAATCATCTATCAGTTATTTTTTCCTGAAGTTTTGTATATAATATAAACATTAATAAAATACTAACGAGGAGATTTTGTATTCCGTAGATGTCTATACTAATCTACTTCGAGTACCTTAATAAAGTTAATTGTAATATTAAATATAATTAATATTATGACTAACATTGAAAATTATATTTTTATAGATAAATTCTAAAGCTAATTAAAACAAAATTATTCCTTATCACACTGATACAATACGAGGAGAGAACTAAAATCCTTTTTATTACTAAAATGATCCCGATAAAACCGGGATAACCATTAAAAGTATGGTACTGAGCCGAGGTCCTTTTGTTTGAAAAAATCTAGGTCGATAGAAGCTCCAACGACGTCGTATATAACAGCGAGGTGTCATTTGATATTGAGAATGATGACACATTACATGACTTACTTACAACATTACTTATTGACTCTGTCATTATATTTTTCCAATTATTACTGTATTATAATGAATCCTTTTTTTATTTGTCTTTTGAAGCAATGATTTCTTTCTTGCATTGTAATTGATTTGACCCATGACTAAAAAATCAATTGAACTAAAAATTATATATATAACATATATGTTTTGTTAAAAGAAACCTATTTTTTTTTAAGTAATAGTAACTCAACGTAATTCAGTTAGAGACAAAGTTTTATCAATATTGTATTAATGTCTTTGTTAAAATGAAATTTTAGTTATTTTATTTAAGTGTCATCTTTTTTCCTCGTCGCTCAATGTACACTTCGTGTCTTAGGGTTGTCTCACAGGTTTTAGCATTCAGCTGTTTTTACTATTTACATTTTTTTATATTATACTTTATTAATATTTATTTTCTATATACTAATTCATTTCAGTTTACATAACGTGCGAAAATTTAGGTTATATTTTATACATTATTATACTAAAAACGCACTAAAATCACAATTACATTCATCACGTGCACTAATTAAATAGCTTTAAGAATTTCATGTTGGTTTTTATTTACTTCTTAGCATCTTCGTGGCTAAATCCATCGCTTGTAGATCAGCACAAACCATGGCACCAGCAGCAGCTATTGGACAGCCCTTCAAATGACAGAATATTAGAATAATCACTTCCAACAGTACAAAAATCAATAGACTTAGTGTACAAAAGTATTTTATTTTCTAATACTAGCAACGATGAAATGAGCTTTTACTAAATTGGTATATTTCATTCAACCGGAGATATCAAGTGTCAATGCGCCTGCCTTGTTTGGCTTTAAGGATATGTAATATAAGAACTATATATCTTAGCACCTGACTCATTAATTAGCGTAAACATGTAAGGAAAATACATAAGTCAAGTACATAAGGAAAGTATTTAAAGAAAGTACATTGGCAAAATATATAATGGAAGTATATAAGGAAAGTACATAAGAAAAGTATGTATGTCTAAATATAAGCAATCAAGAAAAATTTATTATGTTTCTTAAACATAGATTACGGTACTTAAGAAAAGATGCTCCACACTAAATTCCAGTCCCTTGCATAAATGTTCCTAATCGTTGGCTCTTATTTCGTACCCTTTAAGAATTTAGTACCGACGTATTCATTTGCCATTGACGGATACAATTCGATGAGTTTCTCGGTAAAATAATTGCATAAACTAGTGGTATATATATTATTTAACAACAATTCTACAAATTACATATATATGGTGAGTTATATTTATTGGTATATTTATAAATGGTTATTTTAATAAATGTCTACAAATGAATAGATAAGATGCAACTTGTTTATTTATATGCAGATGGAAACAAACACTAGCATGTCGTTTAAAGAAACCACTCATTAAAGTCCTTGTAAATAAGAGTGATCTGGGAATATGCCAATCCTGGTCCAATTCAATGGAACAATAAGTTTCAGAATGAACATTACTTCTAACGCACTTTCCAATCAAATTATAATATCATCAAAATTTGTAATAAAACATAAAATTAAATTATAAAAAATATACATTTTAAATTGCTTAAATGTTAATATAAGATATTAATCTGAATAAATAATTATTGTACCTTAATAGAATATGGTGGATCGAATAAGATTAAAATAAAACGCTTTTTGGATTGCATGGGTTCCAATAATAAATAGTTGGAACCGAGATCGTTTTGTTTGAAAAGAACTAGTTGGAAATAGACTTGTACGTGCTGATTCAACTTGCTTTTCGAATCTTAGGTAGTAGTAGCAATTTAAACAAAATCTTGACCCTCTTACAATGATGGAATTAATCGTTAAAGTTTAAGGAGAAGTTAAAATTATATCGTTAGACCAAGAAATTATGTGATTCATCATATGATTTTATTACACTAAAAGGTTTATCATATAATTTTAAAATATGCTTGCAATATTTAAAGCAGAAAAGAAACATTACTTTATTACGCATAAAAAAGTAACATACATAAAAATTCTGTTACGATACTCCGTAGCAATAAACCCATTCTGGGCAATTTACCTTCGAAATCGGAGTTTCGCATGACTGCTGGAATCAAGTGGACAATATAGAAAATAATATTTATGAGTTTCAGTAACTTCGTCGTTATAAGGTTATAAGTTACCTTTTGATTCTCTCCCAATTGATTCATTTCTCATTAATTGAATCCGATTGGGTATCATTTTATTTTTATAACAAAAAATTATTAATTAATATATAATGAATAAATTAAGTTAATTAATTTTATTACATTTTTTTATATATTATAAACAAACAGATAGATCAAAGAAAGGATTTAGATAATAATACGACTATCAGCAGTGATTAATAAACATTCATTTACTGTTTTAAAACCAGTAAATTAATATCATGAAAGAATACATAATGTAAATAATTCCTGCAAGTATATCATTCTAAAGACGGGAAAGCGTTTTAAACATACCAAAGAACCAAACAAAATGTGCGATTTAATGAAAGAATCAATTAATAAATCAATCAATCAATATATATATTGGTTGAACAGAAACATTAAGGCTAATTCCTGGAAACATGTACATGCGTATGAGAAATTAGTTTACAATATATTTAATGACTAATAGATATAGTGATTATTCAAAACTGAAATTTTAAAAATACTTTATTTATTGTCGTTACATATCTGTAAAACTATAGTATAAGTCTTGGTTAGAATGCTTAAACTAGAGTGCGATAGTTTTAAGATGCTTAACTACTTTAACGAGTTTAATTATACATAATTTGTTTTGCAACTTTTATAAATTGTTTTAATTAAATTAATAGATGCCATTCGTTAATTTAAATTTTCAATTTATTTACGGAATTTTTACTAACTTTTTTCTCGATAACTTCGCTTTTCGATACAAAGCAGGTAAAATTCATTACTGTCATTAAAGTCATACTTAGAACCTAAATTACATTTTTAATAAATTTAAGGAAGGCTGGTAAGCTCTCCAAACCCACGTCAATGTGGGAGTACTGTAGTATCTGTTAGCACACAGACGTCCATTGATAACTTTTTTATTTTTTCAAGAGTAATTTAAACGTTTTGTGAGAGTTCATGGAATAAATGTATAATACATTGTCTCATTAAATAACTATAGACTTTCTGAGTCGAGTAACAGATACCGCGAGCTTGTTGTTGTAATCTTAATAACATTGTCAGTATTATCCAATCTTATATAAGAAACCCCCCCCCCCCCTCCCTGGAATCTAGCATCTACAGTGATTCCAAGAAGAACTGTCTGCACCTGTTTTACATTTGGAGTAGGGAATGTAATGAGTTTAGTCTTTTTATTATTAAGTAGTACATACAGATTGTTGCCACTAAGCCAATGAACTATTTTAAAGAGTCTTGTTTACATCCTCATACCTAATGATATTTTACTTTAAATATCTTCAACTCTCTGAATTCAGATAACATTATTCTATCAGATAAGTGAGAAATCAAAGAAACAAGTAATCTATATTTAAGTTCAAATATTATAAATAAGTCACTCAATTTATCAATTATTTTGTCTTACTCTGATTGAATATCAACGCAAAGCCTAACTATTACCTGAGTCCATTACAACTGATTATAAAATAAGTATCTGCTACTATAAACGAATACTATAAATTTAATTAGGATGGGGAAGGGAGAGGAGGAAGTTATGTATAAAAGTTTTCTTTGAAATTACAATCAATAGAATATGGTAACGTTAAAGTGACGTAAAAACATTATTAATGTAAGAACAGAATCAAGACTCGTATTGTGTATGAACATTATCTGTACGGTATTAAGTGATACATTTTGTAAGTCACTTATTTAATATTATTGTAATGTTATACTAAAAGTTTTGTAATATGGTTACTCAAACTTCATAAACGAGGACTCTACCCTCGTTAAAACGAAGCTGTAATAAGTGTAACATTAATAACGATTATTGTTCTTAAGGAAATATACTTATAAATATATTTTAATTAAATATTTTCTTATTGTCATAAAAAAAAAGTCCGTAACATAAATTTTGTAATTAAAAAATATATACATTAAAAGTAAGTTTAAAAAAGGTCAAATTTTCTTAAAGATTGTTATTTTATGAATATTTTTTAAATTAAATTATTTATATTTTTCATTTATGCATAATATATAGTAATTGTCTCCTCAGAAAAACTTTATTAGCTTTAATGAAAGATAAAAAGATTAAAGCAATAATAGCTACCAGTGGAGGCTACATTTTATTTACACCTTAATTGCGTCGGTCACAACCGGAGGATCCAAAAGAATACAAATTTATTGACTTAGAATTTAATAATTATATTTAAATTAAAAAAAATGTCTTCCTTGCTCAAAGTTGGAGACAAGAATGAATATAATAAAATGAAATTAAAAGAATACAGAAAAATAAATGTAACAAACAAAGGTTTCAGATATTACATTCTGGGATTTAACATGATACAATGCACCTGCGTCTAATCAGCTTTTCCACGGTTCGAGAGAATATAATGAATGTGAATTTAACAATTTTATAACAAATAAGTATATAAGAAATATTAATTAATAATCACAAGTATATAGAAATATAACAACGTTGTATAATATTTCATTGTGTACATAATTCTTGTGTATTTTGAATTCTTCATTATTTTATAATTTACAGTTAACTATAATTATTACCATGTCTGACAGTTACCTTTTACTATTACCAAGTCTTAAATTTGATTTAAAAATATATATAAGGTAGGTCATTTGTCTGTTACCTTTAAAGTGACACAAATATTTAAGTAAAAAAAAAAGATTTCAATAAAAATTTTACTATCTTAATGACTTCGGCAGTGATTAATGATGATCAATTAATTTGTTTTAAACACGAAAGGAAAAGGAAAAGAAAGTTATTCACCTGATAGTGCTGGGCAATTGGACCATTAAAAAGATTAAAGTACGGTGATCCATGCTGTAAGTAATTAATGTAAGTTTATTGTTCTAAAAATGTTTTTGATCTCTGAAAAGTTGTAAAACATGGAAATGGTTCTACGGAAAACGACTGTTCGAACATTATTATAGAAAACAAACAAATAAATTAATCAATCAACTAATATTACATAAAGTATATTTTATATATCTTTTTTCCATTTACAATAAAGGATTTCATTAGTATTCTGTAGGTATGATATTTGGTGGACGGAACATTAAGATTAATGCTAGAAAACGTCTTTTCGCCCCTCGTACCACGAGGAACTGGTTTACAGAAGCAATTCATAATTTAATTTCATGTTATATTAATTTAATATCGTGTATATGAGTATCTTATAAATGACTGAATGATATGATATACAATCTCTAATCTATTTGATTCGTTTGAATCAAATTACTTACGATATATTTGATTATACTTAATTTGATATAATATTTATAGGGCTAAATGTACCTGTATAGAATTTAAAGCCAAATTGAAAAATATAACTTTTATAAACATCTTTCTGTTGGTTTATGAATTATTTTCAAAAATACCTTTAATAACCGAAGATCTGTAGTATAAATATTTATTTTCTTCATCAAATAGCTTCTCATACTAAGACATTAAATTAATAAAAATGAAGGTGAGTGCAAAGGATGATATTAACAAGAATTTATTGGATTTTTAATCAAAGAAACATCAGTGAAGAAAATATTTTAAACGTAAAAACATGATAAATGAATTGGGTCTTCTGAAATTAATCTTTAGCCGATATAAAATATATTTTTATACATAAAACACAGATTAATTGATTTGAATGATTACATCGTAAGCAAGTATTGTAATTAGACAGAATTCTACAATATATTAATAGAAGCTGGCGTGTGATAACAGGGTATGTAAGTCATATTATTATATAAGATTTTAAACTTACACGGGTTAAATAAGGATATATTATACAAAATTTACTATTTGTATATTTTGATTTTCGATATATGGATACTGTTGCAAGCTGAATGACCATAGAAGAGACAGACATAATTAATATGTGAAGTTTTTTAAGTTACGTCTGCACTAAGGTTTAGTATTTGATAGCGATTGAAAAAGGTTATAAATTAAGAAAATAAATATTAATATAGTTTATTTTATAAAAAAAGAATCTTATTAAGCAAATTAAAGAACAGTTGGTTGAAGCAAAAAGGTTAAGTTCGAGAACGACGCCTCCATGACTATAAAGATTCAAGTGTTATTCGAGGTACAAACTCGATTTTTTAAATGAAGTTTGAGCTTTATTTAAGGGGCTTATATAGTTTGTAAATTGTTTTCAAAATGACAAATGAATTCAAATTTTGTTTCCATATCTTATGTTGATATTTCCCTTAAGTTACAAAATACATAATAGAAATATTAATTTAATTTTTATTGTTTTAAAAGAAAGACTGTAAAAATAAATAGTTTTCATATATTATATTTTCGTTAAATACTAGTAAGCTATATAAGCTAATTCCATTGTTCAATGCCTGTACAATTATTGAAAAAGACAAGAGTTAAATCTGAATATATTTTTATTCTCTCATCAAGACAGTTTTGCTAGTGCGCTTATTACAGTTTTTCGCGATTATTAACTTACGGAATAATGTTAGAAGAATATGTGTTAAAAATAATAAATAGAGCAAAGTTGGGTTATCACAAAAGTACCAGAAATAAAAGTGTATTTTATGAAATTTGGTTCAACTTTTTTCTGATTCCACATTTATTTCTTGTCGCTTATAGCTTACTTTAAACTGTCATATTAAAACAATATTTCAGGGGTAAATAAATCATATTAAATTAGGCACAAAACACCAAACATAGAATTTTGAAATGGCTCCTAAAAAGTATAAATGTCATATTAAATTTTGTGAAACTTTTGTGAAAATATTAAGTGATAAATTTATTGCGTAGGAACTAATTAATTAACATAATAAATATTACCGCATTAAAACAAATGTGCGGGCACTTAAGAGGGATGGGCTTTTAACTTTACCTGAAAGTGTACATCGCACTTTTACTACGGATATGTTTTTATTACCACAGAAAATAACCTATAGTTAGTGGGATCTAATGTACTGCCGGATTTAAATAATGGTGTCTTTTTACTATGTTTCATTAGATCAGGAAATATACCACAATCAATACAATTATTGAAAATTAAGGTTAATTGTGGTACGAGGATGTCTATTAGTGGCCTAAGTATGTTAACCGAAAGTCCCCATAGATCACTTGTCTTCTTAACATTAATTAATTTAAAAACATTTATTATTTTTTGGGCATTAATTTTTTTTAAATTAAAATTTATATCACAATGATTTACATTCTCCGCAAGTAATGTCAATGCTGTAGCGGTAGAGGAGTTTAAAAATTTTGTAGTGGTATCTGGAATAACTGTAAAGAAAGTTTCAAAAGCTGTTGCAACCTCAAGGTCAGAACTGACATTTTTATTGTTTATATTTAACTTAAAGTCGCTTCTTTGAGATTTTGCTCTTCCAGTTTCCTCATTAATCATTTTCAAAGTTGTTTTTATCTTATTATTGCTATTTTGAATTTTTCTACTTATACATAATGATTTGGCAATACTATATTCTCTTTTAAACGATTTAGAAAATAATTTTACATCATTTTTAAACTCTTCACTAGTATTAAATTTCCTTTCCGCATACAGTTGATATAATTTTTCTCTGTTTTTATGTAACTCTGCTGTTGCCCATTCACTAAATACTAATGCATCAGTAACAAAGACAGATTTCGCGGTAAATACTGATTTACATAGTTTAATAAAATTATTTAAAAAATCATTAGACATAATATTGGGGTTTGAATTTATTAATAATGGTAAATAGCAAAGTAAGTCATTTTGAATTTTACTTATTCGGTCAGCAGTTACTGGTACAAAAGTTATTTTCCTTTTTACATTTGATCTCTTATTACTTTTGAAATTAATAAATTGACCACAGTGGTCTGAATCCAGTGTATTGATTAAACATTTGGAAGTTGGAATAATATTAGTGAATATGTTATCAATACAGGTGGCACTAGTGGAGGTGATTCTAGTAGGCTCCATAAACATATGTGATAGATTATATGAAGAAAATAAATTTAAAAACTTGACACTTATTGAATTATTTTCCAAGATGTTAATATTGAAATCTCCACAAACAATTGTCTATTTATTTATACCAGATATTTTCAGTAAAACCTCATCCATAATTTGCTCAAATTGTTCAAAGTTAGAAGACGGTGGCCTATAAACGCTTAGAATGATGAATTCTTCTAAATCTATTGAAGCTAGTTCAATCATCCGTTCAACAGTGAGGCTTACTATGCCTTTACGTTCTTTGAATTTTATTTGTTTATTTAAAAGAATTAAAGAGCCACCATGTATAGCATTAACTCTGTTGAACGAACTACCAACCTGGTGGTTATTAAAATTAAACATTTTTTCATCATTTTTAAGCCAGTGTTCAGTTACACAAAAAATATTAATATTAAAATTATTTAAAAATAACTCTTTTTCTAATTCTTTATTTCTCATACACTGAATATTCTGATGCACCAGGCTGATATAATTTACATTGTTATTTTTATTACTCACATTGACAATATTTTCTTTTAATAACTTCTTTATAATATAAGCATAATAACTTGAAACCACAAGCTTCACTCGATTTTGTTATTATTTATGAAAGCTATTTATTTTCACTGAAATTGCTGGATTGAATGTAATTTAAATTGAGGGTTCGAGTTTAAAGGATTTATTGTTGACAGATCAATTAATGTTGTATTATAGATATATCTATATAAGATTTAAATTATATTTATGTATGGAAGGTTTAAAGATTTTGCATTTTCATTTGTAATTTCATCTTTGTTTTTGAAAGACAAAGATCTATTTTAAAGGTGGTTTTTCATCTTTTTCATACAACTATGTATGTTAAACATTAAATAGCTTTAAGATGGAAAAATATAAATCTCTTTTGAGTAATGATCTTATGTTGGCTTTTTTTACTTAAACGTTATTTAATGTATGTTCTTTTAACGTTTCATTGAAAATTTTACTTAACTTTTCACGAACATAATCTAATAATACTTGTAATTAAAATTAAAATGTTTTTTAATCATACTGTGTCATCGGTGGTAACACTTCTTTCGGAAGTCTAAAACCCCAAAAGCTATTCATCACCGACTTATTTGACACATGGTTAGTCGTTGATGGCTCTTGATCACCAATTTTTAAACTTAACAAACTGGTTGAATATAACAAACAATTAAATTGTTGTTAGTATTTTAACCAACGGTTATTTCAACGTCCTTTTATTATTGGTTATTTATAATAAATCTTTTTTTTATTAAAATTAAAATGTAAAATGCTTTTTAAATAACATTTTAAAACTATTACAGTCTTGTAACTTTGTATCATGGAGTGCCTGTCGTTTCATTTAGGGCAATAAAGTAGAAACATTAATCTGCGTTTATAATTTCATGTTTCAACTTATAATACCCACTTGTTTATAAATAAAATGTAAAAACCATTAAATCTTATGATTAATTTGCCATTTTCTTATATGTTTTTTGAGACTAATTTGTAGTATAAACAATCATAGTAAGTACCTTTTAATGAAGAGTGAAGACTAACCGGGGAGAAATAGTTTCATATTTGCACAGAGGCTTGTACGAAGACTCTCTACACATCTAAGAGCTAAACGTTAAATACAAATGTAGTATGTGAAATTACTTAACATTAATAATTTAAAAAAAATAATACCAAGTATTCGTGACTTATGACCAAATATTTTAATAACAATATACATCGCTTACAAAAGTGCCTCACTCGGAAATCTTGATTAAAAGTTAATTAAAACAGAGCGATCTATATTTAAGCTTATCACGGACCATTCTCGGAATGGGTAACCAATGAGTTGTGCACGTATTGCTTTTAATAGATATGCCTTAATTGAAGAGTCTTAAAGATTATATTGCTGTGACAAATTAGGTTAAAAGTAGTCCGTTTGTTGGCTGGTTAATTAGCTGTGAGGATGCAATCAAGTGGATTACCTATGGATTGGTCTACACTGGACAGTTTCATTTAGCAACAGGTAAATACTTACTGTCACTACTTTATACTGGACTGAACTGGACTGGACTTTATTTGAATTACAGACTGTTAGAATGAAAATTGTTTGTAGTTTTATATTTTCATGAAAGTTAAATTAATTTAAAGTTTATTTTGAATTTTCATGAAAAGTAGCTATTATTTGTTACGAGTTATTAATTAAAATTTGTAACAAGTTCTCTTTGTATTGGTCTTTAATTATCTTATGTAAATATTTCAGTTTTAACATTTCTCTAAACGAATTTGTATTTCAGTTGTATGTAATGTCCGGAATTGTAATTTGAATTTTAAGATAACTTTGGCATGATAGTGCTTTTATTAAAGAATATATCTTAGATCACATGTAGTTTTATATTCTTACAAATAGTATTAGGTAATGTAAGAAATTAAACGTTCTATTTATACTGTTTTTACAAAAATATGTCCTATTTTTGCTGAATCGATCAATCAGTTTCAAATTCGTGTTCCGAGCATGTGACACTTTTGGTACACGCACACTTACGCAGACACCCGCAAAAGCCATTAATAATATGAAATAATTTTACAAAGGTTTACAAAATGCTAAAAGCGTGGCTAATTGTTATATTCATAATAAATATATTAAATAGAAATTTATACATTTGTCGCTTAATATTCTTAAATTTTAATCCTTTTTAAGTGTGCTGAAAAAATCAAAAAAGTAATATAAATATATATTTTTTCCAATTAATTAATAAATATGTTTTTCATTGTCAATGGTACTTTTAGCGAAAGAATGATGATAGGACCAGTGTTGAAATTTATATCTCAGAGACCTGAGCAGATCTGTCAGAGACATTCAGTGGCTTGTCTTGTGTTAATATATTTTTTAACGTCATACTTAGAACCTAAATTACATTTTTAATAAATTTAAAGAAGCCTGGTAAGCGCTCCAAACCAACGGCAATTGGTAGTACTGTAGTATCTGTTAGCACACAGACGGCCGTCCATTGATAACTTTTTTATTTATTCAAGAGTAATTTAAACGTTTTGTGAGAGTTCATGGAATAAATGTATACATTGTCTCATAAAATAACTATAGACTTTTTGAGTCGAGTAACAGATAACGTGAGCTTGTTGTTGTACTCTTAATAATATTATTAGTATTATCCAATCTTATATAAGAACACCCCCTCCCTGTAATCTAGCATCTACAGTGAGTCCAAGAAAAACTGTCTACCCCTGTTTTACATTTGGAGTTGGGAATATAAGAAGTTTAGTCATTTTATTATTAAGTATACAGATTGTTGCTGATTTAAAAGTCTTGTTTACATCCCCATAGAGTACCTAATGAAATTTTACTTTAAATATCAAAGAAGTATCATTGGAAATAACACATTATGATTGTCTGCAAAGTAAGCAGATCATTTGTATCAGTGAGCAAGAGTGAGGTCCTAAGATTGAACCTTGGAGAATTAGTTGCAGCTCCAGACGATCGCTTTCCATTCACTTTAAGCTTCTGAATTCTATTAGATAAGTGAGAAATTAAAGAAACAAGTAATCTATATTTAAGTTCTAGAGATGTTAAATAATCCACTGAAAGTATCATTTCTTTGTTTTACACTGATTGAATATCAACGCAAAGACTAAATTATAGACTGTATCTGCTACAACGAATTATAAAATAAAAATCTGATAAAAAGAATTCATAGATGGTCACTTTAATGAGGATTGGAAAGGGGGAGGGGGAAGTATTAAACTTTTTTTTTTGAAATTATTATTAATAAAATATGGTAAAGTTAAAGTGATGTAAAACATGATAAATATAAGAACAGAATCAAGACTCGTTTTGTGTATGAACATTATCTGTACGGGATTAAGTGATACATTTTGTAAGTCAGTTATTTAATATTATTATAATGTTATAACAAAATTTTGTAATATGGTTACTCAAACTTCATAAACGAGGACCTTACCCTTGTTAAAACGAAGCTGTAATAAATTTAACATTAGTAACGATTAATCTTGTTAAGGAAAAATACTTATAAATATATTTTAAATAAATATTTTCTTATTGTTATAAAAAAAATCCTTAACATAAATTTTGTAATTAAAAAATAGTAATTTCCAAAAGTTTTAAAGATTATTATTTTACGAATATTATCTTGTTCAAATTATTTACATTTATTATAAATCCATAATGTATAGTAATTATCTCAGAAACGCTTGATTAGCTTTGATGAAAGATAAAAAGATTAAAGCAATGACAGCTACCAGTGCAGACCACATTTTATTTACACCCTAATTACGTCGGTCACAACCGGAGGATCCAAAAGAATACAAATTTATTGACTTAAAATTTAATAATTATATTTAAATTACAAACTACGTCTTCCTTGCTCAAAGTTGGAGACAAGAATTAATATAATAAAATGAACTTATAATTAAAAGAACACAGAAAAATAAATGTAACAAACAAAGGTTTCAGATATTACATTCTGGGATTTTAACATGATACAATGCACCTGCGTCTAATCAGCTTTTCCACGGTTCGAGAGAATATAATGAATGTGAATTTAACAATTTTATAACAAATAAGTATATAAGAAATAATTAATTAAAAATCACAAGTATATAGGAATGTATCACCCTTGTATAGAGAGCGTTTGTTTCCTTTAGGATATATTTTTTTTATATTTAGATACATTGATTAATAAGATATCATTAAAATTCATTTACTTACCCTTACATACAACAGAATGTCTGTGACACAAAAGGGCGGGCTCTTTGCTGACAAAGTAACAGTCTTCCTTTGAGTGGAAGGTATGCTGCGGAAGAAGTAAAAAGGATGAGCCAAATATTGATATTCGACACACAATATATTGAACAATATGTTAATAAAATAATTAAATCTGATACAACAGTTTATTAATTTATATAAAACAATAACTTTAAAATTCAATACAGTACATTTTAACATTGGTGTACGAGTATGCGTTGGAACTATTTTATATATATATATGAGGTTTGTTCAAAAAGTATCGCGAATTTTGAATTTTCGCGGGTTACGTATATTAGAATTTCGATTTTTTTGTGGCGTTATGTTGGTACTCATGTCTCTCACTTATGCCGACAAGCTCGGCCATTTTGAATGTTCACTTAATTGTTGACAGCTGCTTTGCTTGCACGTGTTTTGGATCGTCTTCGATTTTTACCTATTCAAAAAAATGGAGCAAAGAACCTGTATCAAATTTTGTGTAAAAACGAAATTAAGTGCGCGGATGCATTCCGAATGTTGAATGTGGCATACGGAGGAGCTACCTTGGACCGAAGCAACGTTTATCGGTGGTACAAAATGTTCTCAGAAGGCCGAGAAGATGTGAACAACGAAGAGCGTGCCGGACGTCCGGGCACTTCAACAACAGACGAAAAAATTAATGAAGTGGAGAAAATGGTATTGGCCAATCGTCTAATCACCGTTAGAGAAGTTGCTGAGGACCTAGACATAACGATTGGCTGGTGCCATTCGATTTTGATCAATGATTTGGGCATGAGACGGGTCGCCGCGAAATTCGTACCAAAATTGCTCAATTGCGACCAAAAACAGCATCGCATGAACATTGCTAATGAGATGTTGGACTTTGTCCGCGATGACCCAAATTTGCTCCAGAGGGTCAGAACTGGTGACGAATCGTGGGTTTATGGTTCTGAAGTGGAAACCAAAGTTCAATCATCTCAATGGAAGCTACCGCACGAACCAAGACCGAAAAAAGCGCGCCAAGTTCGGTCGAATGTGAAAGTTTTGCTGACAGTTTTCTTGGATTGCAGGGGCGTGATGCATCATGAGTTCTTGCCATAGGGTAGAACGGTCAATAAGGAATATTACCTGCAAGTTATGCGCAATTTGCGCGAAGCAATCCGCCAGAAACGCCCGGATTTGTGGAAGAACAAAAATTGGCTTTTGCACCACGATAACGCCCCTGCTCACACATCGTTGCTTGTGCATGACTTTTTGGCCAAAAACAACACACTAATGATGCCGCAGCCACCGTATTCCCCCGATCTGGCCCCCTGTGACTTTTTCTTGTTCCCTAAACTGAAGAGGCCCATGAAAGGACGACGTTACGCTACGCTTGACGAGATAAAGACGGCATCGAAGGAGGAGCTGAACAAGATAAAAAAAAATGATTTTTTGAAGAGCTTCGAAGATTGGAAAAACCGTTGGCACAAGTGTATAATATCTCATAGGGATTACTTTGAAGGGGACAAAATAAATATTCATGAATAAATAAATAATTTTTGAAAAAACACAAAATTCGCGATACTTTTTGAACACACCTCGTATTTTTTTGTTTACTATTTAATTGTGTACATAATTCTTGTGTATTTTGAACTCTTCATTATTTTATAATTAACAGTTACATGTCTTACAGTTACCTATCACCATATATATAAGGTAGGCCATTTGTCTGTTTATTTAAAGTGACACAAAGGTTTAGGTAAAAAAAAAGATTTGGATAAAAATTCGACTATCTCAATGACTTCGGCAGTGATTAATGATGATTAATTTATTTGTTTTAAACACGAAAGGAAAAGACAAAGAAAGTTATTCACCTGATAGTGCTGGGCAATTGGACCATTATAAAGATTAAGGGGGTATTCTAGTCTAGAAATTTGAAAAAATCTAAAATTTTTTTTTTTCAAAACTCGATAGTTTAAGTATTCAAAAATATCTCCCTAAAAGGATTTTTCAAAATTCGAATTATTTTCGAAGTTACAACTATTTTAGTGGCGCGACAGCTAGACTGGTTTGAGCGGACGACTATAACAATAGGCAAGTACACGCTCGGGCTACCTGAGTATGACTAACTCTCCCTTTTTCTTAGAAATGATATTTCCCATTATAGTACATTTAGCCCCTTTCTAAAAATATCTTTATTTAATTTGCTTTTAGTTTGAGTTAGTTTCATGTTAACCTCGAAGCTGTTAAGACGTATGAAAAAGTGAAAAATTCTTTGTGAACTCTTTTAATTTAAATTTCAAGTGAGTATTTTGTTAGTGTTTTTAATATGGATCGAAAAAGTAGTAGAAACAGCAAATATCGTCCAGACAGATCAAGAAAACGGAGGTTTACTGGAAATCAACATATTCTGGAAGAAGATTTATGCTCGTTATGAGGAGAGAACTGCTGAAAACAGTCAATATGAAGTAGAGGAAGGTCCATTGTATGAAGCTGGGATAGCAGATTAACAGAACGTAAGTTATATGTACTATTCTATCAGTTATGCTGCCAGAAACTTTAACGTAAAACTTTAAACGTGTTTTTCTCGAAACTACTTTTTTTGATACGGTGATGCAGATATCTCAGGTTCTAATTAGCCGATTTACTTGAAATTTACCATGAATATTCTTCAATTATCTCGCTTTTGCACTAACCAATAAAAATTAAAAAATTTTAATTTGTAATATTTTTAAAAAATTGGAGGAAGTTGAAAAATGAGTAAAAAAATCGACCACTATTTTCAAACAGCCGCCATTTTGTGAAAAAAATTTTTTTTTTAAGTTTTGTCGGTTTGCGCGATAATGACATTAGTACTGATCAATAATTAGGCATTTTTTTTTTTTCAGATGGATACAAGGGGAGAAATCCTTTTCACGAGGACACGGCCTTTTTTTTTTTCTCTACTTCAAGGGACTTATATCTTTTTGAAAATTTTTTTTTTTTTTATTAAATGTATTTTTTTATATTCTTGAAATATCAATAAACCAATCATATAAAATTGTATAGTAAAAATATTAACTGCTTCTTTTATATTAATTGCCAAAAAACGCTCAAAATTCGGACCTCTAGACTAGAATACCCCCTTAAAGAACGGTATCCATGCTGTAAGTTATTAATCTAAGTTTATTATTTTAAAAATGTTTTTGATATATGAAAAGTTTTATAAACATGTAAATGATTCTACGGAAAATTACTGTTCGAACATTGTTATAGAAACCTAACAAATAAAAGTGTATTTTATATATTATGTTTTTCGATAACAATAAAGGATTTCATGAGCATTCTGTAGTTATGACATTTGGTGGATAAGGCATTAAAATTAATGCTGGGAAACGTCTTTTCGCCCCTCGCACCACGAAAAACTGGTTTACAAAGCCAATTCATATTTTTTTTTATCATGTTACACATTCGAAGTGCCAAAAAATCAAAGGCTGTATGGGGATCCCAACGAACGAAAACCTGAGAGTCCTTCCATAGATTTTCATGCCAACCCTCCAACTTTGGAGGAAATCAATAAAATAATTAAAAAGAAAACATCTAAGTCAGCACCAGGTCCGGATGGTATACCTTATATAGTTTATAAAAAATGTCCGTCGATTCATAAACATCTATTGAATATATTCGGTAAAATCTGGGGACAAACACCGGTAACATTCGGAAATGCTCTTTTTGTCCTCATTCCCAAACGTGACAATGTCTCGGATCCTAGGGACACTAGACCGATAGCTCTTACAAACACAATATCAAAAATATTTTTTTCCTTTTTACAAACGAAAATGACGCAATTCATGATAAATAACAAATATTTCGGGCCTAATCACCAGAAAGGGTTTTTGCCTGGCATTTCTGGATGCCTCGAACATAACACTTTACTATCGGAAAGCCTTAAAGATGCCAGAACTGGTGAAAGACAAATAACGGTATGTTGGATAGACTTAGAAAACGCTTTCGGGTCGGTACGACATGAACTGATGATGTTCGCGCTAAGGTGGTATAACTTTCCAACGTTATGTAGTAACACGGTTGCATCATATTATTCAAAATTAAAATTTTCCATAATCACAAATGAAAATCATTTCAAACCCTTAAATTACAATATTGGTTTATTTCAAGGCTGTTGTATTTATCCAATAATATTTAACATAGTAATCAATATTTTAATAGATAAATTAATTAAAAACGAAAAGAAATGGGGTTATCGGTTCAAGTTTAACAATAAATATACAGAATCCATACTAGCATTCGCAGACGATCTCGCGATACTGACACGTAATCCAAAACAATGTCAGCTACTTTTAAATATTGTGGAGGATTTCTGTGTTTGGACGGACGGATTGAGGACAAAACCAAATAAATGCTACAGTCTATGTCTGGGTAGGCGGAACACCAGATATACCTCTTACGATCCGGGTCTTATAATAGGCGGTAAGTGCGTTACTACAATTACCGACGCAGCTCCGTTCAAATTCTTAGGCAAAAAAATCGATTACCAAGGGCGCACTCCGTCGTTAGATATAATAGTCGATAGCTTTTTGAATGATCTAAAAAAGGTAGACAATCAACCAATAAGTAACATCAAAAAGACTTGGATATACGATAATTCCTTAACATCACGTGTAAATTGGCCTTTCCTCGTTTACGATATCAATAAGACCCTTTTGTTGAAGTTAGATGCAAGCGTCATAAGGACATTGAAGTCATGGCTCGGGTTAGCGCATCCAGCGGACTCTTCTACCTTATTTAGAGACCGACACAATTTTGGGTTAAAATTAAAGAAACCATCGGAACTCTATAAACACCTAAGAGTGACCAAAAGACATATCATCTCAAAATCGAATGATGATACTATAACGTCTCTCCCAAAAGATAAAATTGCCGCAGAACTAGAGTCACGACTTCAATTCTATAAACAATTTATGATAGGTGCTCAAACAAATAAAGCAGGGTTAGGATCAAGTAGGAAACAACAAGACTTAGAAATAAAAAAATCCTTTATTCGGCAAGATGAAAACGATAATTACCGGTTGCACGCGATGAGCCTAGAATTGCAAAATGAATGGGTGACCATAGGAGATTTTTGTATTCCGCTAGCTTTGAGATGGCGCACCCTGCTTCATGATTGGTCCCCAGCATTATTAAAATTTTATCTTAATGCATTCCAAATGACTCTCCCAGATCAAAGTAACTTAGTAAGATGGGGCAAAGTCACCGAAAAATCTTGCAACATCTGTGGGGAGGCAGTAGGAACCGCGAAACACTTGCTAGTAGGGTGTAGGGTACTATTAAATAGAGGTAAATACTCGCATCGCCACGATAAAGTATTAGAAATCATACGAGAAGCGGTTAGTCTTTCTGTAGCAAGAGCACAGAGGGGTATAACAACCACCAAAAAATCAGTAGAGTTCGTAAAGGCAGGTTCGTCCAAAAAATCTAAATTAAAACCTTATTCCATCTTGGACGCGTCTCCTGATTGGACTCTCATGATGTACACGTATGAAAGGCAATACAAAATCCCCGGGGATGTTTGTGTTTCGTCATCTAGGCCGGACTTATTCCTGTATTCAAAACAACTAAGGCGCGTTATACTTGTGGAGCTTACTGTACCCTGGGAAACAAACATACCCAAAGATCATACATTTAAGCTTAACAAGTATTACGAACTGTGTAACGAACTGATCAGGAATAAATTTATAGTTAATTTGTACGCTGTAGAAGTAGGAGCGAGAGGTATAACAGCAAAATCTCTCTACAATTTATTTAAGGATCTCGGCCTTTCTAGAACAATCATCAGTTCATTTCTGGAACGTATTTCAAAGGCAGCTTTAGTAGGTTCTTACGATATTTGGTTAGGTAGGGAGAGGAGCGTGAACAGTGAAGGTGAGCGTGTATGCGCATACTAAAGGGGCCCCTTAAATCTACACCTGGGTCGCAAGTCCCAGGCATTGTTTGCGCTCCTTTTCCTGCAACGCGATGGGCCCGGCACCCGCACGGTGAATCCATGGAATGCTAAGAAGCTTCGTCTCTGTTAATATAACATCTTGTATATATCTTATAAATGAATATTCTAAGACGGTTTTAGAATTAATATATAATCACTAATCTATTTGATGGGTTTCAATCAAATTACTCACGATATTTTTGATTATATTTAATTTGATATATTATTTGTAGGGCTAGATGTACATGTACAGAATTTAAAGCAAAATAAATGAGAAATATTACTTCTATAAACATCTATCTTTTGGTTTATGAATTATTTAAAAAAATACCTTTAATAACTGAAGATCTGTAGTATAAATATTATTATTATTTTGTGCTTCAAATAGCTTCTCATACTAAGACATTAAATTAATAAAAATGAAGGTGAGTTCAAAGAATGATATTAACAAGAATTTATTGGATTTTTAATCAAAGAAACATCAGTGAAGAAAATATTTTAAACGTAAAAACATGATAAATGAATTGGTTCTCCTGATATTAATCTTTAGCCGATATAAAATATATTTTTATACATAAAACACAGATTAATTGATTTGAATGATTATATCGTAAGCAAGTATTGTAATTAGACAGAATTCTACAATATATTAATAGAAGCTAGCGTGTGATAACAGTGTATGTAAGTCATGTTATTATATAAGATTTTAAACTTACACGGGTTATATAAGGATATATTATAGAAAATTTACTATCTGTATATTTTGTTTTTCGATATATGGATACTAATGCAAGCTGATTGACCACAGAAGAGACACAGACATAATTAATATGTGAAGTTTTTTAAGTTACGTCTGTACTATGGTTTAGTATTTGATAACGTAAAAAGGCTATAAATTAAGACAATAAATATTAATATAGTTTATTTTAGAAAACAAGGTTCTTATTAAACAAATAAAAGAACAGTTGGTTGAAGCAAAAAGGTTAAGTTCGAGATCGACGCCTCCATGACTACAAAGAGACAAGTGTTATTAGAAATACAAACTCGATTTTTTAAATGAAGTTTGAGCTTTCTTTTGGAACTCGTATAGTTTGTAAACAGTTTTCAAAATGACAAAAAAAAACAAATTTTGTGTCCATAACTTATGTTTATGTTTCCCTTAAGTTACAAAATACATAATAGAAATATTAATTAAAACTTTAATGTTTTAAAAGAAATACTCTAAAAAGTAAATAGCTTTTATAAATTTTATTTTCATTAAATACTAACAAACTATCAAAGCTAATTCTATTTTTCAAAGCCATACAATTATTGAACAAGTCAAGAGTTAAGTCTAAATATATTTTTGTTCGGTCATCAAGACAATACTAATGTACTTATTATAATTTTTTAAGATTAATAATTAACGGCAAATGTTAAAGAAATATGGGTTACAAATAATAAATAAAGCAAGTTTTGTTATAAAACTAACAGAAACAAAAGTGTCTTATGAAATTTGGCATAACTTTTACCTGATTCTACATATATTTCTGGTCGCTTATTGCTTACTTTAAACTGTCATATTAGCACAATATTTCATGGATAAATAAATCGTATTAAATTAAGCACAAAACAACAAAACATAGAATTTTGAAATGGCTCCTAAAAAGTATAAAAATTTAGTGACACTTTTGTGAAAATATTAAGTAAGTGATAAATTTATTGCGTAAGTACTAATTAATTAACATAAAAAACATTACCGCATTAAAACAAATGTGAGGGCACTTAAGAGGGTTGGCTTTTAACTTTACCTGAAAGTGTAGATCGCACTTTTACTACGGATATGCTTTTATTACCACAGAAAATAACAAATATTTTAATGTGTCATAATCATCAGAAACTAATAATTGACGAATTGTGACTTTAAAGTGATGATAGTTGACTTATAGAAGTGAATTCAAGATCATCATCTATCATCATCATTTTAATCATCTATCATTTATTTACTCCTGAAGTCTTGTATATAATTTAAACATTAATAAAATATGAGGAGATTCAATGTTCTGTACATATCTATACTAATCTACATTCGAATACTTTAATAAAGTTAATTGTAATATTAAATATAATTATTATTTATAATAATAATATATAATAATATTAATTATGACTAACATTGAAAATTATATTTTAAAGATAAATTCTAAAGCTAATTAAAACAAAATTATTCCTTATCACACTGATACAATACGAAGAGAGAACTAAAATCCTTTTTATTACTAAAATGATCCCGATAAAACCGGGATAACCATTAAAAGTATGGTACTGAGCCGAGTTCCTTTTGTTTGAAAAAAACTAGGTCGATAGAAGCTCCAACGACGTCGTATATAACAGCGAGGTGTCATTTGATATCGGGAATGATGACACATTACATGACGTACTTACAAACATTACTTATTGATTGTGTCATTATATTTTACCAATTATTACTATATTATAATGAATCCTTTTTTTATTCGTCTTTTGAAGCAATGATTTTTTTCTTGCATTGTAATTGATTTAACCCATGACTAATAAATCAATTAAACTAAAAATTATATGTATATAACATATAGGTTTTGTTAAAAGAAAACAATTTTATTTTAAATACTAGCTTTTGCCCGCGACTTCGTCCGCGTTTCCGTCGTTTTTCGAAAAAAAAATTAGCAGATGTCCTCCCTCATAGTTTTGACGTAACAGGCAGATTCACTTTCGTATTTTAGAAGGGCAATAGTAATATAATATGCCAATCCACAAAACTGTTGAAAAATATAAGTAACCGCAGAATATTATAATATACCCACGCTATACCCACGACTCGGTCAGCGTGTAACTCCTTGTTTTTTATTAAGATAATATATTGCTAATATTTTTAGATCAAATTAAAATGTTTCAGCGCAAAGCTTCTGGGTAGACTATGTTAAGAGTCGACCCGTCCGGCACGTGAACGTAAAGATTCCTAGAATTGCTAACCCGGGAAAGAGCGACGTATAATTGACCATGCGAGAAACAGCTAACACCGAGATCTACTCCAGCAACACGAAAAGTCTGCCCTTGAGCTTTATTGATAGTCATGGCATAGCACACCGATACTGGGAATTGCGTTCTTTTAAATTGGAATGGAAAATTATTTGGTATTATGGGAATTCTGGGAATAAAGACAGTTTCTCCTGCACCGCAACCTGTTAAAATTTGAGCCTCGATTACATTTTGTTGCAACTGGGTTACTTTTAGCCGAGTTCCATTGCAAAGTTGAGGTGGTCTTAAATTTCGGAGCAGAATTATCGGTATGCCAATTTTTAAACAAATTATATGAGAAGGTAGTCCAGGCATACTTAAAGAATTTAAAAATTCTATCGGGTAATTAGTGGCTTCTTGTTCATCAACCATTCTATTTATTGAACTATAAACTTTGCTTTCTCCCTGTATATTAGACAGTATTTTATTATTAATTTCAGATGCCTGGTCATTGCGAGGAGTCAAAATGGACCTTTCGCAAAGCCAAGAATTGTCCCTATTTAATATAATTGTTATGTCACCGTAAACCGAAGATATAAGATGTTGTTGGGATTGCACTATACAACATAACTCAGGTGTCAGAATAAGTTTTCCTTGGTGTAGTTGTGGATAGGTACCTTCACCAATCTTCAATAATGTATCAGAAAATTCACGATTATCTGCGTTGTCTCCAGTTCTCACTCGCATATTTATAGTCAAATGCACCGATTGTATATCACGCCACAAATAAGAGCTTTTCAGGCAAGCCCTAATCTCATCAGCTCGGGTTCCCCGTGGTATTACCGGTAAGGTTTGTCGGAAATCACCACAAAATAAAACCGTAATACCGCCCATTGGTCGATCATTTTGTCTTATGTCCCTTAGAGTTCTGTCTACTGCTTCTACTCCTTTTCGATGGGCCATCGTACATTCATCCCATACGATTAAATTACACTCACGCAATACCTTAGCTTTGTCGCTATTTCTTGAAATACTACAGGTTGGACTTTCCGTGCGATCTAAATTAATTGGTATTTTAAACATAGTGTGAGCAGTCTTACCTCCTGGTAGCAATGTTGCAGCTATACCTGATGAAGCCACGGCAAGAGCGATTTTACGCTGATTTCGAACATAAGCTAATATTAATTTAGTCAAAAAAGTTTTCCCAGTTCCTCCAGGTGCATCTAAAAACCATATTGTTCCTAAATTATTCTGCACACTCTCGCACACGCGATCATAAACTAAGCGTTGTTCTGCAGTCATCATTGGGACACCGTTTTCTAATGTTACCAGCAGTTCCATTGGGTTGTAACCAATCTCTGCGGAATATTCCCTATTGGTAACCTCTCCGACTGAGGTTGGCGTTGGCAAACCATATTCACAAAGTGATTTACCGCCTACTGCTGTTAAGTCTTCCTGAAGAGCTAATAAGCACTGATTTATAGCCAGATCTCGAAAATTATCATTAGTTGCGCCTTCATTATTGTGAGATAAATTCCGAAGAAAGTCTTCTGCAAATTTTTCTTTATATTTTTCCCATAATTGGACAGGATCAGATAAATTACAAAATGTGAGTAATGTTACAAATAAATGGCGTAACCGTCGTGGATTATCACTAACACAGGATTCTGCTAAAGCGTCATCCCAATGTTGATCATTTTCAAGCAAATGACGCGCTTGGCAAGCTGCATGATAAGTTGGATAAACAACATCGTCTACTTTTCTCAAATCTATAAATGATGTTGGTCCTCGCACTGTATGTAATAATAATCTCAAATAAAAACACTCTGCGTTGTTAGGATGAACAGTATACACTCTACCAAGAACATGTTCTTTGAAAATACCTGTCTCGCCATCTACAGGCCTGCCTCGGCGTCTACGGTTAAAGACACCTCGTTGTTTATCGTAGGTATAATACGATGGAACTTCTTCATACAAAATTATCAGTTTGGCAAAGTCGAAAGAATGCCAATAAAGTTGTTTGTCTAGGGTTCTCTAATCGTTCTGTAACATTTTCGGCGTTAAAATATATACGTTGACCGCCTTCCAGATGAACATCCAGATGGGTCACAGGTGGATATCTTTCGTGAATATTAAAACTTAAGATCCGCCACACAGCTTCTGAAGAGCTGATATATCTGCCTGACTGAAATCTAGTAACTTCATCATGTTCATTTCTTAACGCAAACGTAGCTTGGTCACTGCCCTTGTTAATGTACTTACAAATATATTTAATTGACTCTACACTATTACACATTTCTACATTTATGTGAGCTTGAAATGCTCTGGACAATACAGGCGAATACGGAACGACCCACCTATTATCTAAAGTAACCTGTTGTCCAGACATTCGCTTTTCAACAGTAAAACCACCATTGTCTCTTGAACGGCGACGATATAATGGGTATCCATCATGTCCTGTTACAGTTTCATCCACTAATGCTTTTGGATACCTTTTAGTGCAACGACCGTCTTGCATGCAAGGAGCATTTGCGTTAAATGCACCACATGGACCATGTATCATATGAGTTTTAACAATGTCGTATAACAGGGGATCTGCAGTCGGATCTGGAATTTCAGCACTGATTAATCTGTCTACATCATTAGGTCGAACCTTATCTTTTAACCAAAGCAAGATATGTGCGTGAGGTAAGCCGCGTTTTTGCCACTCAACACTATACATATAACACAATACTTCTCCAAAAATGTTATCTTTGGTAAGAAGATCTATCATTGATTTTAATTTTAAATGAAACACTCTTGCAATAATATCATGGCGGTCATGCGGTGCCTGACCCTCAAGAAGCTCCCGAGTGATTTCATCCCACTTGGGATTGGTAGTTACAGTAACAAATAAGTCGGGACGTCCATATTTTCTTACGTAACAAAAAGCGTCTTGAGTACGTTCATGCATGTAGCGTGGACCACCAGTAAAGAAGAGGGTAAAATAACTAAACGACCCATATTCACAGTATCGTTATCTTGCTGCATGGCATCGCGAAGGTGCACGTATTCTTCAGCGCGCAGCTGCCTTTGATTAGATCGTATATAAACTAATCTTTCGGTTTCAATTTTTGCGTACATGTCAACAATAAACTGATTAAATAAGCCACGAAAACGTTGAAAGTATACCAATCTATTCCGTCTCACTTGCAGGTGGTAACAATAAAATTGAAGGCATGACACCTTTTTATTATAATTAGGTGCGCCTGTGCGCGGATCGGTTTGGTATACAGCGAAATTATAACCATCTTCCCCTCGACAGTATATCATAGGATATTGCAAACTGTCGTAAGCCCTGTGGGTTTCGAAAATACGTTGCAAACGATTGTCTCTGGAACGTATAACGATATCACGCCTATCACATTCCTGGTCGACCAGTACTACAGCAACTTCATTCGTGGATGGAACGTTATGACGCCCAGGGTGTTCCTGAGTTGGACGCTTATCGGCATTTATAACAATTTTATAATTGTTATTACCATCTTGAGAAAGGGCTTCTAATGCCGATTTAAAACTGCATACGTACGATTTAACCTGATGTAACATGTTCTGAAGTTGTGAAATGAGTTCAGTATTTAAATTCGGAAAATATTGATTTCTTATATTCGACTGTTCGTTGTAATCGGATACAAAATATATTTGAAGAAATTTAGGTTGTTCTTCAGGCAAAAGGGTACCCTATCAAATGGTAAACCTGACCTTGTACCTTAAAAGTAGGCATGAAAGGGCCTTCTGAGATTTGTTTAGCACCAAAGGATGTCATTTGGAATGCACTATTATAAGTGCGAATATTATCTAAAAACTGTTTGGATTGCAAATGTTCCCCTAAAAGTAGTGATTTTAAAGGTTCCGGTGGGTCTTCGAACGAAGGCAAATTTATTTTACCTCCAGAACAACAGAAACCAGCAGACTCCTTCCTCCACTTCGAAGCATTACAAAAGGAACATACTACGTTCATATCGCCTATTTCAGAAGATGATCTGTAATCAATTGTGAGGTTATAAGCAAACCCACTTTTATATTTATCGGACCACGCCACCGAATTTGTAGATTGATCTACCACGTGTATATCTAAGTCATTAAGACCATGTCGAAATCTATCTGCAGTAAGACGGGCCTCTCGCTGTTCTTCTGTTTCAAGCGACCGAATATTTTCAATTCTTAATCTTTCATTAGATAAAGTAATCAATTGTTCTTGTCTCAAAGAATTGTAATAATCGCGTCCCGACTCTAGTCGTTGTTCATGCTCATGTTCATCTTCAAGAGATCGAATCATGTTATGGTGCGCCCTATCATTTGTCAAACGGTCTTGATATTGAGTAAAAGTTTCAGATTCTCGAGACAAAATATGACGTTCGCGATCAGCTGTAAGCCGTAATTCCCTCTCAGTGAAGGTTTCGGACTCGCGAGATAAAATATGACGTTCGTGGTCAGCTGTAAGCCGTAATTCCCTCTCAGTGAAGGTTTCGGACTCGCGAGATAAAATATGACGTTCGCGGTCAGCTGTAAGCCGTAATTCCCTCTCAGTGAAGGTTTCAGACTCGCGAGATAATGTATGCCGTTCGCGGTCAGCTGTGAGTCGCAATTCTCGTTGTAAAGCAGTTTCAGCTTCTCGGGATAACGCATGTTGTTCCCGGTCAATGGAACGCCTTAGCTCTCGTTGAGAAGAGCTTTGAGAAGCCCGTGTTGTAGCTCGTCTCGCTCTTTCAGCTGCTAATCGCATCTCTCTTTCTGGAGAGCTTTCATTAGCTCGAGATGTTGAGGCACTAACTCTCATAGAGTTTAACCGATGTGCTCTTTCCTCTTCCGATTCTTGAGAACGCGTCATTCTCATTCTCCTAGCTTGACTCGAAGTTCGAGATAAAGATGGTCGTTTTTTAGGTGGCATCGTTTATTTTATTTTTAATCGACGGTAACTTAAATTCTATTTAGTTACCCAACAAAAAACTTACGTCAGAGGTCCTAACTATAGCTAAGTATATAATAAATAGAATATAAATCTAAGTGCCTATTAAAACTAAAATAATATTCTAATCGAATTATAAATATGTACGTAGGTACCTACAAATTACAAAAGAATAAAAAATGAAAATAAAGCTATACTTAATGCGTGTGCAATACTATCTACACTTACCTACTTCACTTAAAAATGAATAATAAGAAATACCTACAACTACTGTAATTAATCAAAGTACCTATGCTAATACAAAAAAAACCTTAGATGTTCTAAGTACAGCTGCTATATAATAAAAAAATATAAATCTAAGTGCCTATTTAAACTTAAATACCTAATATTCTAATAGAATTAAACTAAGAAATATGTACCTACCTACCTACAACTTAGGTACAAAAAAAAAAGAAATGAAAATAAAGCTAAAACACGTGTGCAGTATAGGTAGATAGTAGGCAATATCTACCTATACCTACTTCACTTAAAAATAAATAAAAAATACCTATGAATACTATAATTAATAAAAGTACCTACCTACGCTTTTATCTACTCAATACAAAAAAAACTAAACATAAAATGCCCAAAACTAACATATCAGTAACTAAAAATCTAACAATAATCTAATCTATCTATCTATTATCTAATCTAAAAATCGAATCTAAATCTACTTAAAAAGAAATAAAATAGGAACTATTAATAGTTAAGAATTTAAACAAAACTAAAACTAATTTAGAAAATAACAACAAAAGAAATTAAAATAAACTATTTAAAGACAAAAAGTCGCGCTGATAAGCACGGTTTATAAAATAACAATTATTGTCTGTCAATAAAGTTCAACACTCTGAACGCATCAACAGCCAAATATTGAATGACGCTTGCGCTCGCCTCCCGCCCCTTTTATACTCTGCCGCCGCGAGCCCCGTCGAGCGCGGCAACCGTTACGCAAAAATAATCCTTATAGCTTGATTCACTATTCACGCGCGATGTCTTGTTGGCGTATTTCATGTAAGTAAGTATAAGTTTGGTGTTTCTATACCGATTTCAATGATTCTTTTTTTATTGAATTGGTGCTAATGTTTATTTTTTTTTTAATTAGGAATGATGGTGAGCATTATTGGTTTTATAAACGTAAAAGTAAACAAATATAATAAGAAATCTCCGAACTGCTAAGCTATCGAGAGTTATGCGTGTTATTGTGAGTTAACTATAAAAGGTAGATATATGCTGTCTTGGAATATTTTTCGTGTATTTTTATGTAGAATATTTCCGTTATACATAGTTTCTATGTAGCTCTAACCATTAAGGCTGCACACGCGACGGAAGCTTAAAAAATCAAGCAACTTCTCCCATTTTCTCAACATTTCCTTTCACTGCTCTGCTCCTATTCATTGTAGTGTGATGAAAAGTATACTATTACCTGCCCAGGAGTATAAAGAATAATTGTACTAAGTTTCGTTAAAATCCGTCGAGTAGTTTTTTTTCTATAAATAACATACAAACAGACAGACAGACAGACAGACAGACAAAAATTTTTTTAACTGCATTTTTGGCATCAGTATCGAACACTAATCACCCCCTGCTACTTATTTTGTAAATATATTTCATGTACAGAATTGACCTCTCTACAGATTTATTATAAGTATAGATTAGTAACTCAACGTAATTCAGTTAGAGACAAAGTTTTATCAATATTGTATTGATGTATTTATGTATTTGTTAAAATGAAATTTTATTTATTTTATTTAAGTGTCATCTTTTTTCTTCGTTGCTCAATGTACACTTAGTGTCTTAGGGTTGTCTGATAGGTTTTAGCATTCAGCTGTTTTTACTATTTATATTTTTTTATATTATACTTTATTAATATTTATTTTCTATATACTAATTCATTTGAGTTTATATAACGTGCGAAAATTTAGGTTATGTTTGATACATTATTAAACTAAAATTAGCATTAAAATCACAGTTACGTTCATCACGTGCACTAATTAAATAGCATCTTCTTCTTAGCATCTTCGTGGCTAAATCCATCGCTTGTAGATCAGCATAAACCATGGCACCAGCAGCAGCTATTGGACAGACCTTCAAATGACAGAATATTAGAATAATGACTTCCAACAGTACAAAAATCAATAGACTTAGTGTACAAAAGTATATTATTTTCTAATACTAGCAACGATGAAATGCGTTTTTACTAAATTGGTATATTTCATTCAACCGGAGATATCAAGTGTCAATGCGCCTGCCTCGTTTGGCTTTAAGGATATGTAATATAAGAAATATATATCTTAGCACCTGACGCATTAATTAGCGTAAACATGTATGGAAAGTACATAAAGAAGGTATATAAGGCAAGTACATAAGGAAATTATATAAGGAAATTATATAAGTCAAGTATATAAGGGAAGTATGTAAGGAAAGTACATAAGAAAAGTATGTATGTCTAAATATAATGTCATAGTTATTTTGAAGAAAGTATTATTAGATTACAATACTACCATATATATATATATATATATATATATATACTACTGTATATATAGGTACTACCTCTGTGTTAAAGTTAGTTACTGTATAATTATTAGATCTAAAATGTTAAATAGTATGTTGTGGCGTACAAAGTCTATCTGTATTCAGTAAAGTAAAAAAAAAAATAGTAAAGTAAAAATAATAATAAATAATAAGAAAACTGAAAAAAAAAGTTAAGGCTTAAAGGTCGATTATATTATAAAATTTATATTATATTATGTTATATAATAGGCTGAAAATATATTATATAATGTAATAGGTTGAAAAGAATATTGTGAGAAAAAAATATTGATTTCTACATAGATATCCTTAATATAGAATGTCAAAGTTTGATTTCATTAATATAATATTCATCAAACATCTCACAAATCTAATAAAAAGTAATATATTTCCAGCAATCAAGAAAAATTTATTATGTTTCTTAGACATAGATTACGGTACTTAAGAAAAGATGCTCCACACTAAATTCCAGTCCCTTGCATAAATGTTCGTAATCGTTGGCTCTTACTTCGTACCCTTTAAGAATTTAGTACCGACGTATTAATTGTATCCATTGACGGATACAATTCGATGAGTTTCTTAGAAATTAATTGCATAAAGTAGTGCTATATATATTATTTAACAACAATTCTACAAATTACATATATATGGTGAATTATATTTATCGGTATATTTATAAATGGTTATTTTGATAAATGTCTACAAATGAATAGATAAGAACTAAGTTATCTATTTATTAGTAGACATTTATAAACAGATGGAAACAAACACTAGCATGTCGTTTAAAGAAACCACTCATTAAAGTCCTTGTAAATAAGAGTGGTCATTTTTAGAATGATTGCTCCAGAATGAACATTACTTCTAATGCGCTTTCCAATCAAATTATAATATCATCAAAATTTGTACAAATACAAATTTATACAAACATAAAATAAAACTATAAAAATTATACATTTTAAATTGCTATAAAAATTATACATTATGGGTTCCAATAATAAATAGTTGGAAGTGAGTTCGTTTTTGTTTGAAAAGAACTAGTTGGAAATAGACTTGGACGTGTTGATACAACTTGCTTTTAAAATCTTAGGTAGTATTTAAACAAAATTTCGACCCTCTAACAATAATGGAATATATCGTTAAAGTTTAAGGAGAAGTTAAAATTATATCGTTAGACCAAGAAATTATGTGATTCATCATATGATTTTATTATACTAAAAGGCTTATCATATAATTTTAAAATTTGCTTGCAATACTTATAACAGAAAAGAAACATTACTTTATTACGTATAAAAAAGTAACAAACATAAAAATTCTGTTACGATACTCCGTAGCAATAAACACATTCAGGGCAATTTACCTTCGAGATCGGAGTTTCTCATGACTGCATGAATCAAGTGGACAATATAGAAAATAATATTTATGAGTTTCAGTAACTTCATCGTTATAAGGTAAGTTCTGATAGGGTATCATTTTATTTTTTATCAAAAAAATATTAATTAATATATATTGGATAAATAAATTAAGTTAATTAATTTTATTACAAGTTTTTATATATTATAAACAAATAGATAGATCAAAGAAAGGATTTAGATAATAATACGACTATCAGTGGTGATTAATAAACATTAATTTATTGTTTTAAAACCAGTAAAGTAATGTCATGAAAGAAAGATATACATAATGTAAATAATTCCTGCAAGTATATCATTCAAAGACGGGAAAGCGTTTTAAACATTAGATTATTGTAAGGAAAGCTATATCCAAAGTTTATTACCAAAGAACCAAACAAAATGTGCGATTTAATGAAAGAATCAATTAATAAATCAATCAATCAATATATATATTGGTTGGACAGAAACCTTAAGGTTAATTCCTGGAAACATGTACATGCGTATGAGATATTAGTTTACAATATATTTAATGACTAATAGGTATAGTGATTATTCAAAACTGAAATTTTAAAAATACTTTATTTATTGTCGTTACATATCTGTAAAACTATAGTATAAGTCTTGGTTACAATGCTTAAACTAGAGCGCGATAGTTTTAAGATGCTTAACTACTTTAACGAGTTTAATTATACATAATTTGTTTTGCAGCTTTTATAAATTGTTTTAATTCAATTAATAGATGCCATTCGTTAATTTAAATTTTCAATTTATTTACGGAATTTTTACTAACTTTTTTTCTCGATAACTTCGCTTTACGATACAAAGCAGGTAAAATTCATCACTGTTGCGAGCACCATGATACCGCAGAAAATGAATAGTAAATCTTAAACAATATTACTTGAACATTAGAAGTTTGGAAACATGAGGATGATTTAATATTATCAATAGCGCTTACAATGCCTCTTAATAAATAAAAGTGAGTATACTAAATAACAATATCGTATATTTCACTATAATAATGTTTTAATTTTGGTATATTTGCAATCTATATTTGGATAAATTTACATATTAAAGGCATCTTATATTATTGTAGGTGGTACTGGCAGCTGAAGTTTGTATCGGCCCCGTATCAGTAAAACTACTTCAGCTACTTTAGTTTTCAGTTATATTCAGTATAATTTCTGTTTTCTTTCAGTTAACAAAATAGGACAAAAATACGTCATTTTAAAATGGCAGCTAAAAAGAGAAACAATTTTTTTTTGGTAATTGATAAATTTATTAGTTAACTTATATAACACAAAAAATCATTACAACATTAAAAGATTGAAGAAGAGAAAGATTGTGAGAGAACTTAAGGGCTGGATTTTCATTTTACTTTTGCTTCGGATAAGCTATTTTTTATACAAAATGTAAGGAAGGCCTGAATTGAGCTATAAACATTTCTAGTAAACGAACATTGTACAAATGATCCCACACTTTAATGGGATGATGGTTTGTTTGTGTAACTAGATTAAACCGAGGATTTCACTTCCGGAAGGTTTTGCAAATAATTTACGAAATGGTAAAGAGAAGGTTCATATATCATATACATATATATATATGTATATGATATTATATATATAAAGCATCTTTCATAAAATAAGTGAATTATATAATATAAGTTACTTTATTAGTTATCATTGTTAATATTGCAGACAATAATTCTCTTGATAAAAATTAATTTCTTTCATTTTATTCAACAAAATAAATTTCTTAAAAAATTTTTCGCTTCTTATCTTATGTCGAAACAAAATTATTCCCAACACAACTTGAGTAAGCAATACATATTCTGATATTGTATACTAAATTATTCAGCAAAACTCTCAACATCTGAGAAATAATATTACAAACAACAATTTAATATATACATAACAACAACGCATAACATAGCATAACGAGTTACCTAGTTCCATACAACAGGCACTTCGTGATTGTTCAACAACATTGTTAAAAAAATTTCGCTATTTGATATTTGATTATTCTATATTTTTTGCCTGTCGGTCTCAGCTTTGAATGCTGAATTGAAGATGAGTTATTCGCTTCGTTCAATTTGCCGAACTCTACCGAGATTTTGCGAGCGCAGCGATTCAAAATCGAGGTCCAGTTCGCGTCCCTAGTATTAGAACATGATTTTTTTTTGTGTCTCTGCTGTTAGCCCTACTGGCCATGACAGCGTTACCGGTGGAATGGACAGGTGTAGAGACCCGCCCTTGAAAAAGGGGGGCCTGAAGGGCCCCAGGGGAACGCGCGTCCTGAGGGCGCCTCCTGTGAGGTTCGGACCACGGCTCAGGACACTGTTAGGTGGGAAGCGAGGGTTGGATGTGGGTTAGGATTTGACACTAACGTCCTTCGACGGCAGAACGCCGGAGCAACGTGCTTGGATGGGTTGAACATGATTGAAACAACTAGTGCATTACAAATACATCCGTATCTTGGGTGGATTCGGAACCTCAATTTGTAGACCACACAAACAACTGTCTCATGTGGAAATCGAATCCAGGTCCTTTAACTTATTAGTCAGAGTAACTAACAACTAGACAAGATCAATTGCAATTTTTACTGTGACTCTAATTAGAGCTAAATTATTTATTGTTATGAATATAAGGATATAATCAAAAGCCTTTTAAGATCGAAATGATCTCGATAATATTCGGATAACTATTAAAAAGTATGGTATTGACATTAAAAGTAGGTCGAGAGCTTGAACGCCCTCATAGAGAGTGAATTGTGAGGTAGACTGAAATTGGGAATGATGACAAATTAAATCGAATTACTTCGTGTAAGCTGTTATTACTGTTAGTTAAGCTATTAATAATATTTCTAATTAATAATACTTCTTTGATACGAATATTAGTGAAAGTTTTTTGTTATACCAAAGAGGATAATAATTAAGAGAAAAATAGTATTCGCGGGGGAACAATAATAAAATATAATACGTTTAAAACAGTAATTCTTCGAGACACGATATTCAAACTCATATAAAATCCCTCTCATTAGTCGAGAAATTAATGGATCGCTTACAATGTATTAAAATTGTTTTTATGTTATAGTACTTACTGAAGTAAAATTAACTTTTAAAAACAGATATTGAAATACTGTGTCCTAAATCGGTAATTTAAATTTTCATTAGACTTTACAAACTAATGAAATTCAAGAATATTAGAACATACATTTTGTAACAAAATTTATTGTAGAATAGAATATATTATAAAAAATATTGCTATTGTGTAACAGAAACAATATATCGTGGAAGGTAAATATAATATATTTTGTATTGTATGAAATTCTCACAGTGGTTGGTTTCCATACTGAAGCCACTTCATGAATCTAATGTATGAGTATTCTTGCTGGTTCCCGCCCGCTTCGCTGGGCACACTTTTAATTTGGATATGAACTTAGGTTGCTATGGTAACCGTTGTCATAGTATCGGTTGACATGGTAACCGTTGCTATTGTAATCGCGTTAAGTGTATAGCTCTTAAAGCTCTAAAACCAAAAAGGTTGAGATAGGAATTCCGCAAAATCCGTTCTTAGTTGGCGTCTACGTCACAAAAGAAATAACTATGTAAAATTTTAAGTTACTCAGACAGATAGTTTCGGAGATTTCGTGATGAGTCAGTAAGTAGTAAATCGCTTATATATATGTAGATATAACGAAGGTACTATCACATAAGTGCGTGACAGGCTATAGCTACTGTCGGTAATAACTACTTTACTACTATACATTTATTGGGTCTTAAAAGCTGAGAACAGCAAGTTGTAAAGTACAGTTAAAATAGAAATAGTACTTTATTATTAAAAAAATGTCATTTTCAAACAACAAATAGTATATAACTATATTATTGATATAAATGTTGAAATTAATTTTGAGACTATAATTTGAAAGTGTCAATATGTATTTTAATAAATTTTCTAAATAAAGAAGAAGAAAATATACACTCTTTATTTTACTTTAATTTAAATTTTTAGGATACTTTATATCAGCAAGTTTCCACATTAAATGCAATGATCATATTCTTAAATAAGAAATTGATAACTTTTTCTGGAAAAAAAATATTTTCAATGTGTTATTCTTATATAGTTCAAATATTTTTTTTTCAATCAATTTGCCATAAAACATCATCCAGTTGCAGGCCTGAAATCTCACAAATCTAATAAAAACATACAAAGGAATCAAGAAAAATCTATAAGTTTCTCACACAAAGAATACGGTGCTTAGTAGTAAGCAAAGATGTTCCACACTAAATTGTAAATGTTCCTATTATTTTTAATTAATTAAATTTTATTATAACACTTTATTATTATTCGACAAATAACAATGTGATTACTTTGATTATTTGATCAATCGAATAAGTTCAAAATATAAAACATTTTGGGCTGAATGAGTTCCGATGATACCGAGATTACATTATTAAACTGTTTAGTACTGAACTGACATCGCTTTGTTTGGTATTCAAGTTAGCATTTGTAGACAGTCTGAAAGTCAAGTATAATTTAAACAAATATCCATTACGAAACAATTATTGAATATTTCGTTAAAGCGTAAGGAGACTAAAGAACTAAATTATTTCATTAGACTAATCAATTATGTGAATCGTTATATGATTTTGTTTTACCAAATAGCGTATACTTCCCCCTCCAACGGTCCTGCGATTTCCGGATGTTGCACGAGTTCGTGAGCGTTAGTAATCACTTGTCATCATTGAATACATAAATTGTTTTTTCATAAAATTTAACAACTTGCTTACAATATTTGTAACAGAAAAGAACCATTACTAATCTTTATTACGTAAAGAAAGTAATATAGATAAAAATTATGTTACGATGCACTGTAACAATAAACCTATTCAGGGCATTTCACCTCCAAGATTCGCGTGAGTGCCGTAATCAAGTGGACAATATAGAAAACAAGGTGTATGAGTGTCAATGATTTGGTCGTTTTTGTATAAGCAGGTTATCTTTTTGCTTCTCTTTAAACGATTTTGTGTCTGAATAATTGATAACAATATTTTTTAAATAAAAAAATTACAACTGAAAGAAATCATTCATCATTATATTATGAGTCATTTCGTAAGTACAACAAAACTAAGGCTAGTAATATGAATAGTATTCATGATGTCTTCATGGTATTAAATAATAAATTTTGTAATTAAGTTATTGTAAAGAGCTTATTGTAGTATTATAGCAAAACTTTTGTTAATTTGGTTATCAAACCTCGAAAACAGTGACTCTGCCCTCGTTAAACTGACTGCTGTTATAAGTTTAGCGTCAGCAACGATTTCCCCTCCCAAGGAAAGAATACTTAAATTACGAACTTTTCTTGTTGTCACAACAGAATTTGTAAAATAAATTGAATATACGAAAGTATCATAATATTCATGAAATAATTTCATATATATTTATAGTTGCATTTACTTTTGAATGGTTGCGGAATGTTATTGCAATGCATTTTTATGTTACTTTACATTTTAATGGTACTTTATTTAACTTGTTTTATCCCAAAAATACGAGAGATTATAATGTTTTCTTCACTCTGCATTAGCGAAACTAATAGATTTAGGTACATAAGTGATATCTTCTGTTATGTCTTTTCTTTTACAGTATAAAAAAATATCTTTATTCTTATATAAAAAAAAATGCACGTGTTTGAAATCAAAAACATATTCAATTAGGCATTGAGAACAAAATAAGACAAAAGACGGCCTCTAAAATGAATAACAAATTATGTATATATTTTTCGGTAAGGTCATTTATTGTATAAGTACCAATTGGTTCCAAAGCAACCCTTACTGTATGAGAAGACACTTAAAAGGGGTTGGTCTTTTTTACCTGTGAGTGTATATTACAATACCCACTTCTACTACGATTAATTTATTTATACACAAAATGTAAGGAAAGAATGAATGGAGCAATAAATATCACTCTAGGAAACGAATATTAAATATCACTAGCACGAATTAACCCACACTTTAATGTGATGGTGGTTTGTTATGTAACTAGAATAAACAGAGGATTTTACTTACGGAAGGCCTTGCATATAATTTACAAAATATATATTTTACATACACTCATAAGTAAAAACTTACGCTGACAGTAACAAAAACCTGAATTGAGCAATAAATATCACTAGGACACGAATATTGTCCGAATGGAATGATTTATATAATAGGATAAAACATATAGGATTTCACTCCCGCTAATCTTTGCAAATAATTTACGAAATGGTAACTAGGAGGTTCATATGTACATATATACGAAGCATTTTTCTTAAAATAACTTAATAATATAATATAAGTTGCAAAATTATTTATCTTTATTAACATTGCACAGATTATTTCTGTAGATAAAAGTAAATTTCTTTATAATGTTTATTTGAATTTGAGTTAAGTTTCACGGACTTAATTAGCGCTTTCAAATTAAACATTTCTTTTCGTTCTTTCACTTTACTCAACAAAATAAATTTCTTTGAAATATTTTATCCTTTTATTTTTTTCTATCTTTGTTGAAATAGACAAGGGAAATTAGGTTCCCAATAATATTTGAGTACGCACTATATACATATACAGTTATATTTAAATCTGTATTATTCATTAACACGGTTATAATTTCAAAAACAATTAAACATATACATAACAACACACATAACAATACAAATAACATAACAACGCTGTTACCTATTTTTCAGACAACAGATACTTCGTGCTTATTCAGCAGCATTGTTGTATGTATTATAGAAACTTTACACTGATAGGTATTTCGCAACTTTACCACTCTCTATTCTGTGTTTATAACGATATATCAATGCTATTTTTCATAACGTTTCAAATTCTTTATATAAAGATGACCAACTTAAGTTTGGAGTCGTAACGTCACGTAATAGTAGTAAATGTTCAAATATGTGATATCTTTATTAGATCTAGGTGTCGTTTGTGTGTATTATATATATGTATTTAGAAAATAGTAATATTTCGAAATTTTATCACTTGTATAGTCCTCACCGCATAAGCTTTACTAGTGGTGTTAGTGTTGTGGACAAATAGTTAGTGTTGTGGATAAAACGTTCGGAATTCCGAATCTACTCGTATTATTGCAATCTTTTAGCCCAGTATTTCAATATTGAAATGCCTGAATTACAATCAGGTATGTTCTCATTACCCTTATAAAGAAAAGAGACTTTTCTACGTTGCTGTCGTCACACATGTGTCGTGACAATAAATTTAATTAACTTCAAACACAAAACTGATATAAAATCAATATTTATCCTTAGAACATACATCCGTATCGTGGGTGATTCTACGAATATATAAATAACGTACACAAATGACGAGCAGATTGGGAACCACAATTTGTAGATCATACAAACAACTGGCCCATGTAGAAATCGTCTTATTGCACCTATTTAATATATCACGAGTCTTGTGTCCAAATTTCAGATTTCTAGGTATTACGGTTTGGGCTGTAGAGCGATGAATGAGTCAGTGAATGTCTTTGTGTTTTATATATTAAGATTATAATCACACTAATACAAGGAGATAATTAAAAACCTTTTAAGAGCGTAATGATCTCGATGATACCGAGATAACCATTAAAAGGTATGATATTGACATCAGTTCCTTTTGTTTGTAAAAAAGTAGGTCAAGAGCTTGAACGCCCTCGCAGAGACGAAATTGTGAGGTAGAATTCCAAGTCTTTGTTGGGAATGATGACAAATTAAATCGACTTACTTCCCATTAGCTATGAATATTATCTAGAGAGTAATAAGACATTTCTAAAATACCAAAATTAGCAAAAGTTTTCTTTTTTATACAAAAGTGAATAATGATGAAGTATTTCTTATTCAAAGAAGAACAGTAATAAACTAAACAGGTCTTATACGTTTCAAACTGTAATATTTGGAGAGGAGACATTCAAATTTATTTCAAATCCCTCTCATTAGTCGAGGAATTAATGGATCGCTTACAATGAACGTAATGACAGACCCAGCTGATGACGTCGTCTGTATGTCTGTATTACTCATACATTAATGGATCCCTTGGATATTAATTTTATTATGTCTTAGTCATTTTGTTGAAATGAATATTTCTACAACGTTGTCGACACAATTTGTATTGCAAAATCGGTTTTATATTTTATAATCAGTAAATAAAATTTACTTTTGAAACAGATATTGAAATACTGCCTTCTAAATCATTAATTTATATTTTTATTTGACTTCAACAAATTAATCAAATTAAATGATATTAGAACATATATTTCGAAACAAAATTTATATATCGCTATAGTAGAATAAAATAATTTATGAAACGTTGATATTCCTCCTCCTATTTGCACAAAACACAAATGTATTTTGTTTGCAGACGATGTATCAATCATCGTACCGTGTATAAAAAATAATAATAATTGTATAGAAATAAACAACACTTTAAAAGATGTGCACGAATGGCTAAAAATGAACAATTTGTGTATAAACCTAAAAAAAACCAAATATATGATGCTTAGGAATAGGAAAATGTCTATTAAAGGTAACGTAATAACATGTGCCCATGAACGAATAGAACAAGTTACAGAAATAAGTTTCTTAGGTGTACGTTTAGACGAATTTTGTTCCTGGGGTCCTCATATATCAACCTTATGTCAAAAAATTAATAAATTTGTCTATGCCTTAAGAAAAATTTCAAGGATTGCTGATCAGAGCACAGCACTATTGGCATATCATGGTTACGTTGAATCAAATCTTCGTTACTGGATTTTGGTTTGGGGAAATGGCTCAGACATAAATAAAGTATTTCTCATACAAAAAAAGTGCATCAGGGCAATCTGTAATATGAATCCGATGCAATCATGTAAACCAAATTTTAGACATCTTAAAATTCTTACGTTGCCAGGCATTTATATATACGAACTTGGGTGTTTTATGAAAAGATTTGGCCATGACTACTACGAGACTCGTGGAAATGTGCTATCATTTAATACAAGGGATAAGAATAAAATCTATTACCCTCAAATTAGGACTGCTTTTGGTTCTAAAAACTGCTATCACATGATGATAGTCATCTATAACAAATTGCCTTCTGCGATTAGAAATTTGCCATACTTAAGATTTAAGGTGAAACTTCGTGACTGGTTGGTTGACAAATGCTTTTACTCCCTAAAAGAATTTTGTAATATGTGATTTTGATGTAAAAATATATATAAATAATTATTTGACATATAATTATTTGACTTAATTTAATCTTGTATAATTTATTTTATTTTATTTAGTTAATTAAATGTAATTTTATATAATACAATTTAATTTGATAATTTTAGTTAATGTTATTTTTATGAAGTTAAAATAGTCTGTAATAAAAATTTTGCATGTCACGCCTTTGACTAAACATGTACACATATATTAACGATATTGTGTTATGTATGCCATGTTTTCTGCAAATAAAAGATTATTATTATTATTGTGTTATAGACACAATGTATCTCGGAAGATCAATACATTGGGATCTTATAATAAATATTAATTATATTGTGTACAATACTTACAATATTACGTTATAAATATGAAATATGGGTAAGTTGGTAATATCAAAATGACTTATACATAAATGATCAGAAAATTATAATTATTTCTGTAAAACTTATTTTACAAAAAAGTTTTTTTGTTTTACTTTTTTTTCAATTGATTCATCATGAAAAAAATATATAATAAAATCATCCGCTTGCAGACAAGAAGACATGAAAAAAATCTTATAAGACTTTTTCAGACAAAGAATACGGTACCTAAGAAAAGATGCTTCACATTAAATTTCAGTCCTTCGTCCTAATCGTAATGATTGAAATGAATTGATAGTTTATTTATGATATGATTTTAAATGGAAATGGTGTAAGATTTAATTTAAAGATTTAAAGTAAAATGAGTTCCGGATTATTGTATTAAATAGTAAATATGGAACATAAGTAGCTTTGCTTAAAAACATATCAATTTAAGGCTATGCTCACAGGAACTAGATACTTGTATAGAATATTTAAACTTTCATTGTGATTTAAATAATAGTGTTTAAAGTAATTCCAGTTATTTTTTATTCGCTATTAGATAATTCGGCAGTGTTGTGAGAGCCGATATGCCGCAGAAAAGTAATAAAAAATTATGAGCTTCATTATTTGAACATTGTATTTTTTGGGAAACATGATCTCAGGTTATATAAAGGATGATTTAGCATTTGCAATACCTTTAGACTCTTTAATAAATAATAAGCTAGTACAGTAAATACCGTATATTATATAGTAACAACAATTTCCCTACAATAATATTTAATAACAATCAGCCATTTAACGTATACGTAACAATACACATAACATAATAACGCTGTGTTACCTAGTTCCATACAACGGATACTTCGTGCTTATTCAACAACATTGTTATATGTATTGTTGGAACTTTTGACTGATAGGTATTTTGAAACTTTACCACTCTCTGTTTGTGTTTATTCCGATCTATCCATTTGTAACCTCATGGTACCAATATTCGTGTGTATGAAACATACTACAACTGAAATTTGAGTAATATATTTTTAATTTATCTTAGTGTGTATTTTATATATATTTAGAAAATAATAATGTGACGTAATTTTATCACTTGTGTGACCAGAGTATAGAATTACAGTATGAGGTGCCATTAATATGTAAATTTATCTTAATATGGATGGCGACAACAATCCACAAGTACACCAAAATTATTTAAAGTCCATCAAGTACTTCCTGTTTGATGCGCAAATAAAAAACAGAATTATTTTCCTAAGTAATTTTAAAAACAAAAATGGTTTCCTCTTCGAACTTCTTTTAAAACTTAGTTATCAACGTCCTCAAACATGAACCAAGATATCATGGAACGAATTTATAGAATCAACTTTGTACCTCTAATGACAGACCACTTGACTCTTTAAAACCATACGAGATGTAGATCTTGAACATAAGTTGTTATTGCTTTAATCTGAAGCTGTAATTTAATTTTTATTTTAAATAACAACATTCTTGCTGAAAAAATTATTATAGCGATAGTGTTATTATCACATAATACACGAGATTGTATTTATTGCTATTGATTATTATGTATTACGGAGTCTTAACGCTATTGCAAATGCTAAAGGATTACTTTATGTAACTTGAGATAATATTTCAAAATTTCTAATGGTGAAGTAATGATGTTCATTATAAATTTTATTCTTTTTCTGGTGTATAACGGCGCTCGCAACAATATAGACTTCGAAAAGCGAATAAAAAATAAAAAGCTGATAAATTGCACATCATTAACTTGAAATACTATCATTTAAAACACCATAAAAGTTGAAATCTTATATATATATATATGTTTCTAATCGGTGTGATCCCTTAATTGATATATTTTTAATACAAACCTAGATTTGTTTCGTATTTAATCCCGGAATTCCATCAGTTCTAAAAGTTTTCTACTGATTTTGGCATCGAGTCGCGTATCTTATAAGTTGTATTAAACAATTATGTATATTTATATCGACTAAAGATACTGCAAGCTTCCTCGTCACGGAAAAACACATTAATTTATTTTTACGTTTAACTTATTTTCGTTAAAAATTAATCATATTTTTGTTATTATTTTTATCTAGACTATGAAGATCTATTAAATTATTATAAGAATAAAGTAAATATCTCAAAATGACGTCACACCACGGGTTATGCAGATTTTTATCAAGCTGAAAGATTAATCACTTGACTATTTAAGAGGTTTAATTTAAAAATAAATATTTTTATTTATAGTAGTTATTTAATAATATGTATTTATTTCTTTTATCTAAGCTAATAAGGTTATTTAAAGATTAGAAATAGTTTACAGATATTTTTTAAGCCAACAATTAATCAGATATTTATAAAAGGATTAGTTTAATAAAAATATACATAATAAATGGAATAGATTTTTTTTTATATCCGGAAAATAGTTTAAATTAAAATTTAAATTCTAGTTTTTTCTCTCCTTCTCTCTTATCTCTTTTTCAAGTTCTGTTACATGCGGTCAACTAAATGGTATTCTATTTTAAATATATATTCTTGATTGGCAATTATCAATTAAATTAAAACAATTTATAAGGCTGTAAAATACGTAATATATAACTGACTTCTTTAAAGTTATTCTAGTAGCATCTTAAAACTAACAAACATATAAAGTTATGCTCTAGTTTAAGAATTCTACTTTATTCTACAGTTTCACGAAACGTTATCTTTAAAAACCGTTAGTTAGTTAGTTAGTAAGACTGTAAACCAATATTAACTATACTACATTTTTTGGTATCTATAATTGCAAAAATAAAGCATTTAGTTCTGAAGATATGTTACATTAATTAGTTTGATAAAAAATACTTTCTTATGTAGGTATATATGTATCGATATTGTTATTGAAATACCATGATTCGACGTAATGATTATAAACTTCTCATAAATAGTTGTAGAAGTTTATTATTCTTAATGTTTCTGTCCACTAAATGTTATATCTACGGAACATGATGCACTGATTCATTGAAATATGAACCAGAACAAACATGTAATTGATATCATCTCGATTGATTCATCAATATAATAATATTCATACATTTTGTATGATTCTTAGAACAATGTAGGTAAAGCTTCGAAAATAGCTTTCATTAGACTAATTTCAATGCTTAAAATATTATTTCGTATTGTAGAATTAAAAATGCACGTTAATTATTTACAGTAGGTACCAAACGCTAACTTTATCTTGTTCCCATTTCCACATTTTCTTTTTGTGTTTCTTTCTTGTCTAAAACCAATAAATTAATCTTTGTTAATCACTACCGAAGTCATAACGATAGTTGAAGTTTTATCCAAATCTTTTCTTTGATCTAAAAATTTGTCTCATTATCAGGTTGATCACACCTCAAAGACTTTGTTACTAGTATTGAAGCCCTGATAACAGTAACGGTTGCAAATTACGACTTCAAATAGACAATACTTATGGATACAGTAAAATAGTTTTAAAACCAATAATAATAAAAAAGAGTTCTATTACACAAAAATATTGCTGTGATCAGTATTGAGTAACAACGTTTCTTTTGTATGGATCATAATACACTGTTGTATCATATTTAATTGTTTTTCAATGAGTTTCTTTCTTTCTGCGTTTTATATATCAGAGTATTTTGCGGGCCCCTTTTTCTTTAATAGCAGTACATCTTACATCAAAATGAATGAATGGTAAAAATGTAGTAGTCTTGAACATAAGAAGAGTCCTTGAGGACAGTGGAATAAATAAAGAAGGGAATTTCTTATGCATTCAACATAAGAAAGAAGGATAAGTTGGTATGAAATCCTGTCTTTTTCTCCCTCGATACTAAAGGCAGAAACATCTTGAAGTCCTTTGAAATTCTTATTGGAGCCTGTTGTCAAAAGTTCAACCATTTTTATTATAATTATACCATAAATGTGAAATAATAATACAAATTATCCAAATCCCCAGACATGCAGTATTATGAAGTCGTATAAATAAAAAAAATAATATACTTTCACTTCACGATTGTAGGAGATACATTGAGATATCGGGTAATGAAATGGATTTTCTAACTGATTAAATTTACTTACCTCTTCTTTTGACTTAAATGTATTGTGACAAAATGAAATAGACTGGTACTAGAAATAACATCTATGTGATCTTCATTTATTACTTTGATATTTTAGAAATAGAAAAAGCTGGAACTTACTTTATACCTTTTATACAAAACATAAAATCCTTTTGGGTAGACCTCGAAGAATTCGGTCTGCCCATTCATTTGTCCCCTACTTTCGAATTTTGGAAAAATTTCTTCACAGGAGGTCTTCTTATGACCGCCTGAGTCCGAAATGACCATTGGTCAAAAAGTTTATATATATATATATATGCGTGCGTGCGTCCGGATTCGACTTTTGTCAGCACGATAGCGGCCGCAGTTTCGCTCGGATCACTTTCAAACTTTGCACAAAAATCAAACATCCAAAAATGAAGGTCAAGTTCGTTAACCAGAGAAATCCGGTCACAGGGGGCGCTAGGGCCTCACTTTTTCTGATTTCAGTTTTTCGACCATAACTTTGTCCCTATACAAAGGAGATCAATCGCGTTTATATTATATGATGTCTTTGATAAATGCCTATAACTAATGTAGATAAACCGAAAACCTAAATTCAATAACTTAGGGGTGGGGGTAAAAAAACCGAAAATTTTTGGAAAAAAATTCATAACTTTTTTCTGGTAAACATTCTTGCATCACAAGTATTTTTAATAGAAAGGTTATTTTTTACTCTAAATTTAGGTATCAAAAGTTTTTCCGTAAATGGTACCGTTTCCGAGAAAAAAAATTAAAACCACTTTTAGCTTGTAAATTTTAGGTAGGAAAAACTACGGCAACTTTTTTCTGGTAAACATTCCCTCCTCTCAAATATTTTTAATAGAAAGGTTATTTTTCTACTCTAAATTTAAGTACCAAAAGTATTTCCAAAAAAGATACCTTTTCCGAGAAAAAAAATTAAAACCGCTTTTTGCTTGAAAATTTTTGATGTAAACAACGGCATCATGTATTATTCTTAGGTAGTGAGTTATATTTTAAATGAGTTACACACGAGGTCTACCTACGCGTGTCCCCCTGCGGGCACGGATTTTTTTTATATTACGAAACCATTACACCACTATTAAAAGTTATTTCTAAGTCGAAATAAGATATCATAAGATATTCCACTTGTACAAAAAGGACAAATTCACTGAAACTCGTAAAAATTACATCTATATTGTCCACTTGATTCTGGGCAGTCATGCGAAACTCCGATCTCGAAGGTAAATGGCCCTGAACAAGGTTTATTGCTACGGAGTATCGTAACAGAATTATTGTGTTTATTGCCTTTTTTACATACAATAAAGAAGCTACTAAGCTCTATTGAACTTAGTAGCTTCTTTATTTTTGTGCTGCAAATATTTTAAGCATATTTGGAAATGTAATGAAAAATATTTTATTATTATAGAAAAACGTAATCTAATTTTAGTCTTCTACTTTAGCTATTACAAATTCAGTCATTGTGTTTTGTGTTTATATTTATTTGACCTCATCACTGCCGTTTACTAAATGCTAACCCGAATAGCAAGTTCTATGAGTACGTCCGAGCTGCTCTCGACCTAGTTTTTTCAAACAAAGCGAGCTCAGTTCAATACTAAATGATTTAACACTGTAATACAAGTATCATCGGAGCCCATTCATACTTAAAAGCGCAATTTAATTTGACGCTCTTCCATTAATCAAATAATACATTTCCTTTGTAATGTTAATAATAAGTTATGTTCAAATATTATTGTATTTGAAAGATCTATTATTTTAAAACCATTTGTTATATACAGAATACAAATATTAATAATACAAGTTCCCGCTTGTTTTAATTTGCAGATAATGTGTACGAAAACAAAATTTATTGCTAAAAATTTATTTCAATTCATTAATATCAATACATAATGCAATATACATGCAATTAATTTCCAAGAAACTAATCGATTTGTATCCGTCAATGGATACAATAAATAGGTTGGTACTAAATTCTTAAAGGGTACGAAATAAGAGCCAACGATTCGGAACATTTATGCAAGGGACTGGAATTTAGTGTGGAGCATCTTTTCTTAAGTACCCTATTCTATGTGTGAGAAACTTAATACATGTTTCTTGATTCCTTGGAATTGACTGTTGTATATTTTCATTATATTTGTGAGATTTTAGGTGTACAAAGGTATGATTTTAATGGCAAATCAATGGAAAAAGTAAATTAAATTAAAATTACCTAAAGACAATTTTTAGAGAAATAGTTATAATTTTGTTACTCTTAAAAATTTTTATTTAATGTAGAAACTTACTGATGAAACTGTTATATAATTTTATATTTAGTAGTAGTTTAAATTTTTTTAAACATATACATAATTACTAACCCATATACACAAGAATACCAGACATACATTTTACTAATAGTTTACTATATCTATTTTTACCTGTACCTTAAAATATGTGTTCTCAGCTTTTAAGACCTAATAAATGTATAGTAATTAACTTTATTACCAACAGTAGCTGTAGCCACGTACTTATGTGATAGTACCTTCGTTATATATATACTACATTAGATCCATGAAGTGACTTCAGTATGGAAACCAATTACCGTGAGGTTCTCATACAATATAAAAATATTGATTGATAACGACCCAATATATTTTACCTTCCTGTGATATATTATGTCTATTTCACAATAGATGCAGATTTTATTGAACTAAAGTAATAATAAATTTGTTCCAAAACGTATTCAATATTCTGACATTTCATTAGTTTGTAAATTCTAATAAAATAAAATATAAAAAATAATGTTATTATACAAGTATAAACGTTTCAAAAATGTTCATTTCAGTGAAATGACTAATATATTTAATATCCACGGGATTAATATGTGAGAAATACAGACACACAGACGACGTCATCAGCTGCGTCTTTCATTACGTTCATTGTAAGCGATCCATTAATTCCTCCACTAATGAGAAGGATTTGAAATAAATTTGAATGTTGTCTCTCCAAATATTACAGATTGAAACGTATAATACGTTCTATATTTTATTATTGTTCTTTTTCAAATAATGCATTAATACTTAATCATTATCCATTTTCGTATAAAGAAGAAAGCTACATAATTTTGCTAATTTTAGTATTTTGGAAATATTATGGATATTACTGATATAATAATATTAATTGCTTATATCTCTGTTATTTGTCATTATTCCCAATTTCATAATCTGTCTGACAATTCTTTTCCTGTAAGACGTTCAAGGTCACGTACTAGTTGTTATTACAGACCAAAACACCTCATGACAATAACATACTTTTTATGGTTATCCGGATACCATCGCCACCATTTTGGTCCTAAATAGCTATTAATTATTCCAATAGAAAAAGACCGTCACACCCACGTGTTAGTAGTAGTGTGTATGAAACATATATATACACAATACACCATTACAACTGTAATATGAGTAATATATTTTTTATTTTTTTTAGACGTTGTTTGTGTGTATTTTATATACATATACAATGCGCGACATAAGTAAATCACGCTTTGAATTTTCGTTATAACTCTTTATTTAACCTAAAAATGCAAAAAATTTATAACTTTCAAGGAAAAATAGATTTGAGTGAGTTTAGAGGCTGAAAATTCTGACAACCATCAGGACCGTCAAGGTTGAACTTCCTTTCGTCACTGAAGTGGACAGATCGACATTGAGTTGTCCAGGACACCATTATCTCGCCCCAAGCTAGTTGGCCTTCGATGTGTCGTTATTAAGAAATTAGCTAGTGTGATATAATTTATTATTATAGCTATTAGCGTATATTTAGCAAATAATAATGTTACGTAACTTTATCGCTTGTATAGTCCTCCTAGCATAAGCTGCTAGTAATGCTAGTGTTGTGTTATATTCCGAATATATATTTATTATTACATCTTATACCTTATTGTCCAGTATTTAAGCTATCAATATTGTAATGCCTAGAACACAATAGGATAAGTTCTTAGAACCCTTATAAAGAAAAAAGACTCCTATTTATTTTCTATTTTGCGTCGTCACACGTGAATCGTGATGATAAATTTAATTAACTTTAAACACAAAACTTTAATAAAATCAATATTGACCATTAGAATATGATCGAAATAACTATTGGATTACAGACATATCCATATCCTAGTGGTTTTATGAATATAATATATATTTTTTAATATATATATATGTATAATATTATACATATGTATATAAAAATTACACTAAGATTGGGAACCACAATGTGTAGATCATACAAACAACTGTCTCATGTGGAAATCGAATCTACGTCTTTCGACTTAATAGTAACAGTCACTAACCACTAGACTAGATCAATAACAATTTTTATTCTGACTATAATTAGAACTAAATTATTGATTATTATGACATGAATACAAGGAGATAACCAAAAGCTTTTTAAGAGCGTAATGATCTCGATGATACCGGGACGACCATTAAAAGGTATGATATTGACATCAGTTCCTTTTGTTTATAAAAAAGTAGGTCGAGAGCTTGAACGCCCTCACGGAGAGTGAATTGTGAGGTAGACTGAAATTGGGAAAGATTACAAATTAAATCGAATTCCTTCCTATTACCTATTAATATTATCTATATAGTAATAATACCTTTCTAAAATTCAAAAATTAGCAAAAGTATGAAGTATTGTTGATAATTTGAAGGAGAACTATAATAAAATATAATACGTTTTAATCTGTAATATTTGAAGTGACGGTTAATGGATCGCTTAGTATTAGCTATTAATAATGTTATTTACTGACATTCATATTACTAAAATACTAAAATTAGAAAAAGTATGTAGTTTTCTTTTTTATACGAAAGTGGATGATGATGAGTGGATACGTTTCAAACTGTAATATTTGGAGAGACGACATTCAAATTTATTTCAAATCCCTCTCATTAGTCTAGGAATTAATGGATCGCTTACAATGAACGTAATGACAAACGCAGCTGATGACGTCGTCTGTATGTCTGTATTACTCATACATTAATGGATCCCATGGATATTAAATATATTATGTCGTAGACATTTCACTGAAATGAACATTTCTACAACGTTTATACTTTTATTACAAAATTGGTTTTATTTTATAACTATAAAGTCAAATCAACATTTAAAATATATATTGTAATAATACTGTGTCCTAAATCAGTAATTTATATTTTCATTAGAATTTACAAAGTAATGAAATGTCAGATATTGAATACGTTTTGGAACAGATTTATTATTATCTTTAGTTCAATAAAATATGCTTCTATTGTGAAATAGACACAATATATTACAGGAGGTTAAAATATATTGGGTCGTTAAAAAATATTGTTTATATTGTATGAGATTCTCACAGTAATTGTTTTCCATACTGAAGTCACTTTATGAATCTAATGTAGTATATATATAACGAAGGTACTATCACATAAGTACGTGACTGGCTACAGCTACTGTCGGTAATAAAGTTAATTACTATACATTTATTAGGTCTTAAAAGCTGAGAACACATATTGTAAGGCACAGGTAAAAATAGATATACTCGTAGTAAACTATCAGTAAAAAAATCTGTCTGGTATGCTTATGTATATGAGTTAGACATTATTGATATATATATGTTTAAAAAATTTTAACTACTATATAATTATAGCAGTTAATACAGTATTTTCTCAATTAAGAAGAAATTATTAAAATAGAATCCCTAAAAGTTTTATGATAGTTTTCATCAGCAAGTTTCTACATGAAATGAAATAATAATTATAAGTAACAAAATTGAAAGTATATTATTTATCTGAAAAATATATTTAGGTAATTTTTATTTGATTTAATTATTGTTTATTTCTATTGATTTGCCATAAAAACCATCACCGTTTAGACTGAAAATCTGACAAATACAAGGTGGACCAAAAGTCCATTATCATTTGAATTGGTTTCCGCGTCTAGCAGCGGCGGCGGAGGGGGGTGGAGGGGTTAAGCATTTTAAGAGCGGTCAATGGGACGTCAGTACCTATCATGGCGTCGTGGAGTCATGGAAGTCGTCGCGTCAGTAACGTGGAGCGAATAAAATGGTCTGTTCGTGACCAACCTGGACTTTCAACTTGAAAGCAGTCTACTGTCCTTAACGTATCAAGAACATCATTAAACCGCATTCTCAAAAAATATATTTACGTCTACATCCCTATCAAATCCAAATGGAATAAAGGCCTCAGGACCGTGCTACTAGGTTGAAGTTTGCAAACGTTCACCAGCTTTGCAAACATTTTTTTCTCAGACGAGGCACACGTCCACCTAAATCGGCATTTTAATAGACAAAATTGTCACTAATCTGAAATTAAAGCATCAAAACTCCCTGCATTCACCTAAAGTCACAGTATGGACGGTTTTATCACCAAGAGGCATTATTGGTCTATGGTATAAGATTTCGCTGGTCTTAATCAACGCTCATGGTTTCAGCAAGATGGAGCCACTTGTCATACATATGACTCGTTAAGGACAACTCGAGACATTTTTGGCCCAAAAGTGATATTGAAAAGATGGGACAATAACTGGTCACCTCGTAGCCCGAATCTATCCTCAATGTATTTTTTGTCTTTGGGGATATCTTAAGGCTAAAGTTTACGGCACCAACCCAGTAACTCTTGATGAATTATAGGATCGTATTCGCACGGAAAATATCCAAAATATCTCAACATAAACATGTAAAGTTGTTATCGAAAATTTCCGCTCTAGATTATAGTAATGCCAGAATAATGAAGGATGCATATAGACAGATAATGTGATTGTTAGAAAATAAATTTCCCTTTTGTTTACTATCGAAAACAATAAACAGTTTTAATTTACTGTAATTAGTTTTTTTTAATAATCATTTCAATTATAACGAACTTGTGGTTCAAATAAAATTAAAATATAAAATAGAACATTCCAAGGAATCAAGAAAGAATTATTATGTTTCTTAGACATAGAATACGGTACTTAAGAAAAGATGCTCCACACTAAATTCCAGTCCCTCGCATAAATGTTTCTAATCGTTGGTCTTATTTCGTAGCCTTTAAGAATTGGGGACCAACGTATTTATTATATCCATTGACAGATACAATTCGATGATTTTCTTGGAAATTAATTGCACAAAATTATGTTACATATAGCTAACAATTGTATATATTTTGCATTAATTATAATATATATGGATATTAGCGAATTTAAATACATTTTTAGCAATAACTTTTGTTATCGTAGACATTATGTGCAAATTGCAACAAACAGGAACTTGTATTATTAATATTTGTATTCTGTATATAACAAATGGTTTTCAATTGTTAGATCTTTGAAATATAGCAATATTAATTTGAATGTAACATATTATTAACATTACAAAAGAAATGTATTATTTGATAAATGGAAAAGCGTCAAATTAAATTATGCTTTTAAGTACGAATGGGCTCCGATGATACTGGTATTACAGTGTTAAATCATTTAGTAATTATGTTACGATACTCCGTAGCAATAAACCTATTCAGGCCCATTTACCTTCGAGATCGGAGTTTCGCATGACTGCCCAGAATCAAGTGGACAATATAGAAGTTATTTTTACGAGTTTCAGTTACTTTATCCTTTTTGTACAAGAGGAATATTTTATTTCGACTTAGACGTTACTCTTAATAGTAATGTAATGGTTTCGCCATACCTTAATTTATGTTTTGTATGAAAGGTATAAAATAAGTTCTAGATTTTTTTTCTATTTCTAAAATGTCAATCATTAAACTAAGATCGCATAGATGTTATTTCTAGTACCAATCCATTTCATTTTGTCACAATAAATTTAAGTCAAAAGAAGACGTTAGTAAGTAAATTCAATCGGTTAGAAAATCCATTTCATTACCCGAGATCTCAATGTATCTCTTACAATCGTGAAGTGAAAGTATATTTATTTTTTTATTTATACGACTACTTAATACTACATGTCTGGGATTTGGAATTATATGTATTATTATTTCACATTTATGGTGTAATTATATTAAAAATGGTTGAATACAACTTTTGACAACAGGCTCCAATAAGAATTTCAAAGGACTTTAAGATGTTTCTGCCTTTAGTATCGAGGGAGAAAAAGACAGGAGTCCATACCAGCTTATCCTTCTTTCTTATGCTGAGTGCATAAGAAATTCCCTTCTTTATTATTCCACTGTCCTCAAGGACTCGTCTTATGTTCAAGAAGATATAATACTACTTTTACATTTTTACCATTCATTCATTTTGATGTAAGATATACTGCTATTAAAGAAAGAGGGACCCGCAAAATACTCTGATATATCAAACGAAGAAAGACTAGAAGACAACTCATTGAAAAACAATTAAATCTGATACAACGGTGTATTATGATCCATACAACAGAAACTTCGTTACTCAATACTGATCACAGCAACATTTTTATGTAATATAACTCTTTTTTTATTATTATTGGTTTTAAAGCTATTTAACTGTATCCATAAGTATTGTCTATTTGAAGTCGTAATTTGCAACCGTTACTGTTATCAGGAGTTCAATACTATTAACAATTTCTGAGATGTGATTAACATTATCAGTGATACAGACAAATTGTTAGATCAAAGAAAAGATTTGGATAAAACTTCAACTATCGTTATGACTTCGGCAGTGATTAACGAAAATAAATTTATTTGTATTAGACACGAAAGGAAAACAAAAAAACTGTTACTAACCTGATAGCGCTGGGAAATAGGGTCATGGAAAAGATAAAGTTAACGTTTGGTACCTACTGTTAACAATTAATGTGATTTAATATAATATTTAAGATAATAAGGATAAAATTTAAGAATTAAACTTAGTTTAATAAAAGCTTTTTTCGAAGCTTTACCTACATTGTTATGAGAATTATACAAAATGTTTAAATATTATTATATTAATGAATCAATCGAGATGATATCAATTACATGTTTGTTCTGGATTAGTGGGCAGAAACATTAAGATTAATTCCTCGAACTTCTACAACTGTTCAGTAGAAATTAGTTTATAATCATAACGTCAAATTATGCTATGTCAATAACAATATCAATGCAAACATACCAACACAAGAAAGTATGTATCTTTTTTATAAATGATGTCGAATATCTTCGATACGAAATACTTTATTTCTGCAATTAAAGATAACAAAGAATGGTATTAAAAGTCAGTATTCAGTTAGTCTTATTTATTTTCAAAGATAACGTTTCGTGAAACTGTGCAATAAAATAGAATTCTTAAACTAGAACGCGACAACTTTATACGTTTGTTAGTTTTAAGACGCTACTACAATAACTTTAAAGAAATTAGTGACATATTATTTGTTTTGCAACCTTATACATTATTTGAATTAAATTAACAGATGCCAGTCAAGAATTTATATTTTAAAGAGAATACGATTTAGTTGAATGTATCTAACAGAACCTGAAAAAGGGTTTTCATGGGGTTAAATAATTTTATATGAAAATATAGAATTAAAATTTAATTTGAACAATTCTCTGGAAATAAGACCAAAATACAATGTAAACAACACAACAACAATAAAAATATACACAATACATTTATTGTGTATATTTTTATTAAACTAATACTCTTATAAATATCTGAACTGTTGGATCTTAAAATATTAGTAAACTAATTATAATCTTTAAATGATCTATCGTATTTCTTAGTGTACAATAAACGACATGTACAAAAAGAAATAATTACATATTAATTAAATGACTATAATGAATAATACTACTTAGGACAATTTTAACAATATTTTATTTATAATAAAAACTCTAATTTCAGGTTTGATTCGTATCACAATCAGATGTCTGACCAGGAGGGCTGCCTTGATCGAAGAGGCATGATTTTTAAATTAAAGCTCTTAAACAGTCAGGTAATTAATCTTCAGCTGGATGAACATCTGCGTAACACCTGGTGTGACGTCATTTTGAGATATCTACTCTATTAAATGAACCGATCTTCATAGTCTAGATAAAAATAATAACAAAAATATTATTAACTTTTCAGTTAGAACAACATCAAGAAAATAAGTTGAACATAAAAATAAATTAAAGTGCTTTTTCGCGACGTAGTAGTTTGTAGTATCTTTGATCGATAAATAAATATATATAATTGTGTAATAACACTTATTACGCGACTCGATGTCAAAATCAGTAGAAAGCTTTAAGAACCGATCGAGTTCCGGGATTATTGTATTAAATCGTAAATACGGAACAAATCTAGCTTGGAAAAATATACAAATTAAAGCATCACACCGAATAGAAACATATATATACAATATTTTAACTTCGATGGTGTTTTAATTGATAGTATTTCTAGTTATTTATGTGAAATTTACCAGCCTATTATTTTATTAGTTTTTCGAACAGTCGACATTGTGGCGAGCGCCGTGATACCGCAGAAAAAAAATAAAAAATATCATGGACCTCATTACTTCACAATTAGAAATTTGGAAATATTATCTCAAGTTACATAAAGGATCATTTAGCATTTGCAATTTTGCAATTTTCTTACTACCCCTTATGGGGAGTGAAGTTTTCCATTTTTGTATTAAATAGAGACGAATGTGTATTTCTATGTTTTTTGGCATGATGAAACCGAATATGACCGAATATGAAACCTCTTTTACTCAATACCATGCCCTAACCACCCCCTAAGGGGGAGGGGGGGGGGTAGTTTCAATTTTGTATAAAATCAAGATGTATGAAGAAATTTTAACGATAAATGACATGTTTATCAAACTAGTTTGAGGTTACTCTTAGCTCTTATATTAGAAATTCAAATGCTTTATCGATCAGAAGTATCTAATATATATTCATGATTTAATTTTACTCTTAGCGTAACCCAGCAACAACGGCGTGGACGTAGTAGATTTCTGTTCCCTTTTGGGGTGCTGGATTAAAGTGAGTCCCCTTGCCTCTCACTATTCGGGGTGCCGGATTAAAGTGAGTCGCCTTGCCTCTCACTATTCAGCGTCTACCTATTTCTACGATCACGAACTCTCATGTCATCAATCTTCTAAGTAGATCAAGATCTTCTAAGTGGTTTCCTTTTATCGGCTCTTCTGTTCTGGAAAATCTCTTTTTAAATTCCAACAGTAGTCTGCTAACATATTGAAGAAGATATATCGGAATAAACACAAATGTAGTAAAGTTGCAAAATACCTATCATTCAAAAGTTCCTACAATACATATAGCAATGTTGTTGAATAAGCAAGTATCTGTTGTATGGAACTAGGTAACACAGCGTTATTATGTTATGTGTGTTGTTACGTATACGTTTAATGGCTGTTTGTTATTAAATATTATTGTATTGTTGTTAATATACGTTATTTATTGTACTAACTTATTATTTATTAAAGAATCTTAAGGTATTGCAAATGCTAAATCATCCTTTATATAAACTGAGATCATGTTTCCCAAAAAATACAATGTTCAAGTAATGAAGCTCATAATTTTTTATTACTTTTCTGCGGTGTCACGGCGCTAACAACACTGCCGAATTATCTAATAGAGAATAAAAAATAACTGGTAATAAATAACTGGTAAATATCCTATGAATTACTTTAAATAATATTATTTAAATTACCTTGAAAGTTTAAATATTCTATACAAGTTGCTATTTCCTGTAAACATAGCCTTTAATTGATATTATTTTATGCAAAGCTAGTTATTTTCCATATTTACTATTTAATACAATAATCCCGGAACTCACTCTATTTTAAAAGCTTTTTTCTAATTTGGTATTCAACTCCTGTTAAATATAGTGAATTAAATCTTACACCATTTCCAATTATAATTCATAAATAAACTATCAATTCATTTCAATTATAAATGAAAGCGAATCGTGTGCGTATGAATACAATAAATACGTCTGTCCTAAATTCCCAAAGTTTATGAAAGAAATGAAAACGATTAGGAAGATTTATGCAAAGGACAAATTTAATGTGAAGCATCTTTTCTTAGGTACCGTATTCTGTGTCTGAAAAAACCTTATAAGATTTTTTTCATGTCTTCTTGTCTGCAAGCGGATGATTTTATTATATATATATTTTTCATGATGAATCAATTGAAAAAAAAAGTAAGACAAATAAAATTACTTTTTTGTAAAATAAGTTTTACAGAAATAATTATAATTTTCTGATCATTTATGTATAAGTCATTTTGATATTACCAACTTACCCATATTTTATATTTATAACGTGACAGTATGGTAATCAAATATTATGAGTATATTATACAATATAACTAATATTTATTATAAGGTCCCAATGTATTGATTTGCCGAGATATATTGTGTCTGTTACAAAATATCAATATTTTTTATAAATTATTTTATTCTTCTATAGCGAATTATAAATTTTGTTTCGAAATGTATGTTCTAATATTATTCAATTTCATTAGTTTGTAGAAGTCAAATAAAAATATTAATTAATGATCTAGAACACAGTAATTCAATATCTGTTTGAAAAGTAGATTTTATTTACTGATTATAAAATATTAAACCAATTTACAATACAAGTTGCTCCGACAACATTGTAGAAACGTTCATTACAGCAAAATTACTCAGACATAATATAATTAATACCCATGGGATCCATTAATGTATGAGTAACACAGACATACAGACGACGTCATCAGCTGGGTCTGTCATTACGTTCATTGTAAGTGATCCATTAATCCCTCGACTAATGAGAGGGATTTGAAACAAATTTGAATGTCGTCTCTCTAAGTATTACAGTTTGATACGCATTATACGTTGTATATCTTATTGTTGTTCTTCGTTCATCATTATCCACTTTGGTATAAAAAAAGATAGCTACATACTTTTGATATTTTTTGTATTTTATAAATATTATTAATAGCAATAAATAAGAGTATTAATACCTTATCCGAAATAAGTCAATTTAATTTGTCATCATTCCCAATTTCAAAGTCCTACACAACCTACCTCACCTCACAATTCACTCTCCGTGAGGGTGTACAATCTCGACATACTTTTTTTTACAAACAAAAGGAACTGATGTCAATATCGTTCTTTTAATGGTTATCCCGGTAGCATCGAGATCATTACGCTATTAAAAGGCTTTTGATTATCTCCTTGTATTCATGTGGTCATAATAATTAATAATTTAGTAAAATTTAGTTCTAACTAGAGCCAGAAAAAAGTTGTTATTGACATAATGTAGTGGTTGGTGACTGTTACTAATAAGTCAAAGGACATGGATTCGTTTTACACATGAGACAGTTGTTTGTACGATCTATAAATTGTGGATCCCAATCCGAGAGTAATTTTCATACGTAATTTATATATTCGTAAAACTACCCACGTTATGGATGTATCTGTAATGCAATAATGTTTTAATCATGTCCTAATAATATCAATATTGATTTTATTTCAGTTTTGTGTTAGAATTAATTAAATTTATTGTCACGATCCATGTGTGATGATGGTAACAAGAAAAAATTCTAAGAACTTATCCTATCATTTCAATATTGATAACTTAAATACTGGATAATAAGATTGTAATAATAATTATATATTCGTAATATAACACAACACTAGCATCGCTAGCTGCTTATGCTATGAGGACTATACAAGTAATAAAATTATTTAACATTATTATTTTCTAAATATATACGTATATAAAATACACACAAACAATATCTAAGAAATTAAAAAATATATTACTCATATTACAGTTGTAGTGGTCTATGTGTATATGTATATGTTTCATAAACACGAATACTAACTAACACGTGGAAGTCACGGTCTTCTTCTATTGGAATACAAAGAGATAATTAATATATTTATAAGACCTAAATGGTATCGATGATATCCGGATAACCATAAAAAAAAGTATGTTATTTCCTTGAGGTCCTTTGGTCTGTTAAAACAACTAGGACAAGACCTTGAACGCACAATCACAGGAAACAAATTGTTGAGCAGATTTTAAATTTGGGAATGATGACAAATTACAGATACTCACTACATATTAGCTATTAATATTGTCGTTTTGAGATAGTAATAATAAATTTTTTAGATACCAAAATTGGCAAAAGGATGAAGTTTTTTTTTACTAAGTGGATAATAATGTTTGTAAGTCTGTATTTCTCATACATTAATGGATCCCATGAATATTAAATATATTATGTCGTAGTCATTTCACTGAATTGAAAATTTCTATAACGTTGTCGGAGCAACTTGTATTATAAAATTGGTTTTATATTTTATAGTCAGTAAAAGAAAGCAACTTTTAGAAAGAAACAGATATTGAAATACTGTGTTCTAAATCGTTAATTTATATTATCATTAAACTTGTACAAACTAATGTAATTAAGATTAAAAATATTGGATTATACGTTTTGGAAGAAATTTATTATTATCTTTAGTAGAATAAAGTAAATGTTGCAATATTGAAATAGAAACAATATATCACAGAAGGTTAACACATATTGCCTAATTTAATTATATATTTTACATTGACTTAAATATTAAAGTCTTACAATAAGTTTCTACATTAAATGAAAAAATAATTATAAGTAACAAAACTGTAACTATTTCTCTAATAAAATATATTTATTTGTTTTTTATTTATACATAGATATAGTACTTAAGAAAAGATGCTCCACACTAAATTACAGTCCCTTGCATAAATGTTCCTTATCGTTGGCTCTTATTTCGTACCCTTTAAGAATTTAGTACCGACGTTTTTATTGTATCCATATGACGGATACAAATCGATTAGTTTCTTGGAAATTAATTGCATATATATTGCATTGTTTACAATATACATTGATATTAATTAATTTAAATACATTTTTAGCAAAAACTTTTGTTGTCGTAGACATTATCTGCAAATTCAAACGAAACGGGAGCTTGTATTATTAATATTTGTATTCTGTATATAAGAAATGGTTTTAAATAGTTAGATCTTTGAAATAAAGCAATATTAATTTGAATGTAACATATTATTAACATTACAAAAGAAACCGATTTATTTTTTAATCAATAAGGTTAAATTAATTAAAACGCTTATGTATGAATGGGTTCCGATGATACTGGTATTACAGTGTTAAATCATTTAGTATTGAACTGAGCTCGCTTTGTTTGAAAAAAACTAGGTCGAGAGCAGCTCGGACGTACTCATAGAACTTGGTATTCGAGTTAGCATTTAGTAAACGGCAGTGATGAGGTCAAGTAAATATAAACACAAATCACAATGACTGAATTTGTAATAGCTAAAGTAGAAGACAAAAATTAGATTAGTTTTTTCTTATAAAATGTTTTTTATGAAATCTCTAAACTTGCTTAAAATATTTACAGCACAAAAATAAAGAAACTACTAAGCTCTATGATGTATAAAAGGCAATAAACATAATAATTCTGTTACTGATACTCCGTAGCAATAAACCTATTCAGGGCCATTTACCTTCGAGATCGGAGTTTCGCATGACTGCCCAGAATCAAGTGGACAATATAGAAGTAATTTTTACGAGTTTCAGTGACTTTATCCTTTTTGTACAAGTGGAATATCTTATGATATCTTATATCGACTGAGACATTACTTTTAATGGTGGTGTAACGGTTTCGTAATGCATACCTTATTTTATGTTTTATATGAAAATTATAAAATAAGTTCTAGTTTTTTTTTATTTCTAAAATGTCCAAGTAGTAAACGCAGATCACATTGCTGTTATTTCTAGAATCACTTTATTTCATTTTAGTCTATAAATTTAACAAGTCAATAGACAACGTTACTAAGTAAATTCAATCGGTTAGAAATTCTATTTCAGTAACCGAGATCTCAATGTACTCGTATCTACAATCGTGAAGTGAAAGTATTTTTATTTTTTTATTTATACCACTACATAATACTGCATGTCTGGGGATTAGGATCATTTGTATTATTATTCCACATTTATGGTGTGATTATAATAAAAATAGTTGAACTTTTGACAACAGGCTCCAATAAGAATTTCAAAGGACTTCAAAATGTTTCTGCCTTTAGTATCGAGGGAAAAAAGACAGGATTCCATACCAACTTATCCTTCTTTCTTATGCACTCACTTTTTATTACTCCTCGTCCTCAAGGACTCGTCTTATGTTCCAGAAGATATACTACTTTTACATTTTTACCACTTAATATTTTGATGTAAGATATACTGCTATTAAAGAAAAAGGTACCCGCAACATACTATAATATATAAAGCGAGAAGAAGTACTAGAAGACAACTCATTAAAAAACAATTAAATCTGATACAACTGTGTATTATGATCCATACAACAGAAACTTTGTTACTCAATACTGTTCACAGCAACATTTTTGTGTAATAGAACTCTTTTTTTATTATTATAGGTTTTAAAGCTATTTAACTGTATCCATAAGTATTGTTTATTTGAAGTCGTAATTTGCAACCATTACTGTTATCAGGAGTTCAATACAAGTAACAAAGTCTCTGAGGTGTGATCAACCTTATAAGTGAGACAGACAAATTTTTAGATCAAAGAGAAGATTTGGATAAAATTTCAACTATCGCTATGACTTCGGCAGTGATTAACAAAGATTAATTTATTTGTATTAGACATGAAAGGAAAATAAAAAGAAAATGTTACTAACCTGATAGTGCTGAGAAATGGGAACAAGATAAAGCTAGCGTTTGGTACCTACTGCAAATAGTTAACGTGCATTTTTAATTCTACAATACGACATAATATTTTAAGCATGGAAATTAGTCTAATGAAGATATTTTCGAAGCTTTACCTACATTGTTATGAGAATCATACCAAATGTGTGAATATTATTATATTAATGAATCAATCGAGATGATATCAATTACATGTTTGTTCTGGTTCATATTTCAATGAATCAGTGCATCATGTTCCGTAGATATAACATTTAGTGGACAGAAACATTAAGATTAATTCCTGGAACTTCTACAATTGTTCAGGAGAAATTAGTTTATAATCATAACGTCGAATTATGCTATTTTAATAAGAATATCAATACAAGCATACCGACCCAAAAAGTATGTATCTTTTTTATAAATGATGTCGAATATCTTCAAAACGAAATACTTTATTTCTACAATTAAAGATAACAAGTCTGACCAGGAGGGCTGCCTTGATCGAAGAGGCTTGATTTTTAAATTAAAGCTCTTAAATAGTCAGGTAATTAATTTTCAGCTGGATGAACATCTGCGTAACAACTGGTGTGACGTCATTTTGAGATATCTACTCTATTAAATGAACAGATCTTCATAGTCTAGATAGAAATAATAACAAAAATATTATTAACTTTTCAGTTAGAACAACATCAAGAAGTTGAACATAAAAATAAATTAAAGTGCTTTTCCGCGACGAGGTAGTTTGTAGTATCTTTAGTGGATATAAATATATATAATTGTGAAATAAAACTTATTAGATATGCGACTCGATGTCAAAATCAGTAGAAAGCTTTTAGGACCGATCGAGTTCCGGGATTATTGTATTAAATCGTAAATACAGAACAAATGTAGCTTGGAAAAATATACAAATATAAATATCATGGACCTCATTGCTTCACCATTAGAAATTTGGAAATATTATCTCGAGTTACATAAAGTATCATTTAGCATTAGCAATAGCGTTAAGACTCCTTAATAAATAATAATCAATAACAATAAATACAATATCGTGTATTATGTAATAATAACACTATCGCTATAATAATGGTATCAGCAAGAATGTTATTTAAAATAAAAAAATTAAATTACAGCTTCAGATAAAGCAATAACAACTTATGTTCAAGATCTACATCTCGTATGGTTTTAAAGAGTCAAGTGGTCTGTAATTCGAGGTACAAAGTTGATTCTATAAATTCGTTCTATGATATCTTGTTTCGTGTTTGAGGACGTTAACAACTAAGTTTTAAAAGAAGTTCGATGAGGAAACCAATTTCGTTTTCATTTCTTATTTATATGTTTCTCTTGAACTTTTTAAATTATAAAAGTTGTAATATATATAAATTAAGTATTTTAAATTTTTTTTAATTATAAAGGACGAGGAAATAGTATTTTAGGTACTAATAGAATTATTACCAATCAATTACCCAAACTTACTAAATTACAATTACTTTCGGCTAGACTAAAACTATTTTTGGTTTATTTGTTTTAATTAATTTACATATTAATGGCACCTTATATCATTATTATGTCCGTGGTACTCTGGGTAAGTGTACTGGGTAAGTGTACTGTAAGTGTACTGGTACTAAGTGAAAAAAATACGTCTCATTAATATTTTCTGAATACATACAAAAACCATCTAAGAACAATTAAAAATATATAACTCATATTACAGTAGTAGCGGTGTATTGTGTATTTGTTTCATATACACGACTACTGGTACTATGAGGTTGCGATTGGATATATCGGATTAAATAAACAGAAGGAGGTAAAGTTTCTAAATACCTATCAGTCAAAAGTTTCTACAATACTCGTACATACAACAATGTTGTTGAACTATCACGAAGTGCCTGTTGTATGGAACTAGGTAACACAGCGTTATTATGTTATGTGTATTGTTACGTATACGCTTAATGGCTGTTTGATATAAAATATTATTATAGCGAAATTGGTATTATTAACATTAACCCTACTGACGATTCTTGTATACCTGTTCCTACCGCACGCGGTCAAATTGAACGGAAATTAATAGTTATTTTATTAAATAACGCAGGTAATAATGGAGATAACTAAAAGTAAAGAGTGAAGAAAATATTAAATGCATATTCTAAGAATTGTCATGTAGTTTGATAACGATATTATAACGTTTAAAAATGTGCAAGTTTTACAAAAGTTTTAGAACGGTCAATTTGATCGGCACTGGTAGGTTTAGTGTTAAATAACATATGGTATTTATTGTTCATGCTTATTATTTATTAAGGAGTTTTAACGGTATTGCAATTGCTAAATCGTCCTTTATCTAACTTGAGATCATGTTTACTAAAACTGTTCAAGTAATGAAGTTTATAACTTTTTATTACTTTTCTGCGGTATCACGTCACTCATGACAGTGCCGAATTATATAATAGCAAATATAAAAGAATTAGTAGATATCCTATGAATAACTTTAAATACTATTATTTAAATCACAATGAAAGTTTAATTATTCTATACAAGTGTCTATTTCCTGTGAATTTGTGGAGGAATGTTCCTGTGAATTTCCTGTGGAATAGCCTTTAATTGATATATTTTTATGCAAAGCTAGTTATGTTCCATATTTACTATTTTATACAGTAATCCCGAAACTCATTCTACTTTAAAAACTTTTTTCTGATTCGGTTTTCAAGTTCTGTTACATAAAGTGAACTAAATCTTACACCATTTCAAATTTAAATATGAGTACAATAAATACGTCTGTCCTAATTCCCAAAGGGTACGAAGTAAGGGAAAACGATTAAAAACATTTATTGCAAAGGACTGAAATTTAGTGTGGAGCATCTTTTCTTAGGTACCGTATTCTTTGTTTGAAAACCGAATAATATTTTCTTCATTTTATATATATTATTCAAGATAAATCAATGAAAAAAAAAACTTTTCTTAAAATAATTTTCTGTTCAATTGTATAAGTTATTTTTGTATTACCAACTTACCCATAGTTTAGATTTATGTCGTGACAGTATGATTATCAACTGTTGTAAGTATTTCATAAAATATAACCATTATTTATTATAATGTCAAAATATATATTGACCTTCCGATATATATTGTTACACAATACCAAAATTGTACATTTTGTTACAAAATGTATGTTTTAATATTCTTCAATTTCATTAGTTTGTACTTGTTTAATGAACATAAAGATTACGATTTAGAACACAGTATTTCAATATCTGTTTCAAAAGTTGATTTTGTTTATTGATTATAAAATATAAAAACAATTTTACGATACAAGTTGCTCCAACAACAACAACAGTTGTAGAAATGTTCATTTCAGCAAAATGACTAAGACATAATAAAATTAATACCCAAGGGATCCATTAATGTATGAGTAATACAGACATACAGACGATGTCATCAGCTGCGTCTGTCATTACTTTCATTGTAAGCGATCCATTAATTCCTCCACTAATGAGAGGGATTTGAAATATATTTGAATGTCATCTCTCTAAGTATTACAGTTAGATACGCATTATACGTTGTATATCTTATTATTGTTCTTCATTCATCATTATCCACTTTGGTAAAAAAAGGTAAGTACATACTTTTGATATTTTTTGTATTTTATAAATATTATTAATAGCAATAAATAAGTGTTAATACCTAATCCGAAATAAATCAATTTAATTTGTCATCATTCCCAATTTCAAAGTCTACCTCACAATTTACTCTCTGTGAGGGCTTACAATCTCGACATACTTTTTTACAAACAAAAGGAACTGATGTCAATATTGTTCTTTTAATGGTTATCCCAGTATCATCGAGATCATTTCAGTCTTAAAAGGCTTTTGATTATCTCCTTGTATTCATGTGGTCATAATAATTAATAATTTAGTATAAATTATGCATGTATGAAGAGGTGGTCTAGGCGAAAGAGGTATGCAGGGACCGTAGCGTTTGGCGCTCCGTCGTCTCTGGCTACCCTGGCAAGGGATATGGCGTGAAGATAAGTAAGTAGTATAATTTAGTTCTAACTGGAGTCAGAAAAAAGTTGTTTTGACATAATGTAGTGGTTGGTGGCTGTTACTAATAAGTCAAAGGACATGGATTCATCTTACACATGAGACAGTTGTTTGTATCATCTACAAATAGTGGATCCCAATATGAGCGTAATCTTCATACGTAATTTATATATTCGTAAAACCACCCACGTTATGGATGTATCTGTAATGCAATAATGTTTTAATCATGTCCTAATAATATCAATATTGATTTTGTTTCAGTTTTGTGTTTGAATTAATTAAATTTATTGTCACAATCCATGTGTGATGACGGTAACAGGAAAAAATTCTAACAACTTATCCTATCATTTCAATATTGATAGCTTAAATACTGGGCAATGAGATTGTTATAATAATTATATATTCAGAATATAACACAAGTAGCACCGCTAGGAGCTTATGCTATGAGGACTATACAAGTAATAAAATTACTTAACATTATTATTTTCTAAATATATATGTATATAAAATACACACAAACAATATCTAAGAAATTAAAAATTATATTACTCATATTACAGTTGTAGTGGTGTATTGTGTATATATATGTTTCATAAACACAAATACTAGTAACTAAGACGTGGAAGTCACGGTCTTCTATTGGAATACAAAGAGATAATTAATATATTTATAAGACCGAAATGGTATCGATGATATCCGGATAACCATAAAAAAAAGTATGTTATTTCCTTGAGGTCCTTTGGTCTGTAAAAACAACCAGGACAAGCCCTTAAACGCACAATCACAGGAAACGAATTGTTAAGCAGATTTTAAATTTGGGAATGATGACAATTACAGATACTCACTACATATTAGCTATTAATATTGTCGTTTTGAGCTAGTAATAATAAATTTTTGAAATATCAAAATTAGCAAAAGGATGAAGTTTTTTTTTTACTAAGTGGATAATAATGTCTGTATGTCTGTATTTCTCATACATTAATGGATCCCATGGATATTAAATATATTATGTTTAGTCATTTCACTGAAATGAACATTTCTATAACGTTGTCGGAGCAACTTGTATTATAAAATTGGTTTTATATTTTATAGTCAATGAATAAAACCAACTTTTGAAACAGATATTGAAATACTGTGTTCTAAATCGTTAATTTATATTATCATTAAACTTGCACAAACTAATGAAATTAAGATTAAAAAGTATTGGATTATACGTTTTGGAAGAAATATATTATTATCTTTAGTAGAATAAAATAAATGTTGCAATATTGAAATAGAAACAATATATCACAGGAGGTCAACATATATTGCATAACTATTGCATAATTATAACTCTATATTTTCCATTGATATAAATATAAAGTCTTACAACTATTTTCATCAGCAAGTTTCTACATTAAATGAAAAAATAATTATAAGTAACAAAACTATAACTATTTCTCTAATAAAATATTTTTTTATTTAATATAATTATTTTTAATTTCCATTGATTTACTATTAAAATCATCCCCTTGTACACCTAAAATCTCACAAATATAATGAAAATATACAACAGTCAATTCCAAGGAATCAAGAAACTATTATGTTTCTCACACATAGAATACGGTACTTAAGGAAAGATGCTCCACACTAAATTCTAATCCCTTGCATAAATGTTCCTAAACGTTGGATCTTATTTCGTACCCTTTAAGAATTTAGTACCGACGTTTTTATTGTATCCATTGACGGATACAAATCGATTAGTTTCTTGGAAATTAATTGCATATATATTGCATTGTTTACAATATACATTGATATTAATGAATTTAAATACATTTTTAGCAAAAACTTTTGTTGTCGTAGACATTATCTGCAAATTAAAACAAGCAGAAACTGATATTACTAATATTTGTATTCTGTAGATAACAAATGGTTTTAAATTGTTAAATCTTTGAAATATAGCAATATTACATTTTAATATAACATATTATTAATATTATAAAAGAAACCGATTTATTATTTGATCAATCAATAAGGTTAAACTAAAACGCTTATGTATGAATGAGTTCCGACGATACTTGTATTACAGTGTTAAATCATTTAGTATTGAACTGAGCTCGCTTTGTTTTAAAAAACTAGGTCGAGAGCAGCTCGGACGTACTCATAGAGCTTGCTATTCGGGTTAGCATTTAGTAAACGGCAGTGATGAGGTCAAATAAATTTAAACACATATCACAATGACTGAATTTGTAATAGCTAAAGTAGAAGACAAAAATTAGATTACTTTTTTCTTATAAAATATTTTTTATTAAATCTCTGAAAATGCTTAAAATATTTACAGCACAAAAATAAAGAAACTACTAAGCTCTATGATGTATAAAAGGCAATAAACATAATAATTCTGTTACTGATACTCCGTAGCAATAAACCTATTCAGGGCCATTTACCTTCGAGATCGGAGTTTCGCATGACTGCCCAGAATCAAGTGGACAATGTAGAAGTAATTTTTACGAGTTTCAGTGACTTTACCCTTTTTGTACAAGTGGAATATCTTATGAAATCTTATTTACTGAGACATTACTTTTATTGGTGTTGTAATGATTTCGTATTACATACCTAATTTTATGTTTTATATGAAAATTATAAAATAAGTTCTAGTTTTTTTCTATTTCTAAAATGTCCAAATAGTAAACGCAGATCGCATTGATGTTATTTCTAGTACCACTTTATTTCATTTTAGTCTATAAATTTAACAAGTCAATAGACAACGTTACTAAGTAAATTCAATCGGTTAGAAATTCTATTTCAGTAACCGATATCTCAATGTTTCTCCTACAATCGTGAAGTGAAAGTATTTTTATTTTTTATTTATACCACTACATAATACTGGATATCTGAGGTTTCATAATTATATGTTTTATTATTTCACATTTATGTGTTTGTGATTATAATAAAAAAATATTGAATACAACTTTTGACTACTCCAATAAGAATTTCAAAGGACTTCAAAAGGACTTCAAGCTGCCTGTAATACGGAGGAAGAAAGAGAGAATTCCAAACCAACGTGTCCGCCTATCTTATGCACTCACCGAGCTCATTCTCTGTCCTCAAGGACTCATCTTAGTTCAAGAGATGAGCCTTTTTGGTCAAGAACCAGTTAGGCTATCTGCAATAATATTTTTATTAAAACTATAGTCATCAACATCAGTTAAGGAAAATAAGGTCAGTGTTGATGTTAGAATTCTTAATTATTAAATTCTGATCTCAAATAGAACATTATATATTTGAATATTCCCACGAAGGTATTTAATTTTGTTGTAATTAAGAAAGTTAATTAACGGCCGAGTATACGTAAAATAGCATTATTGTGAAGTTCCCACGCTATCTAGACTTAAATATACGTTAGTAATATGTGTACTCAATCTTCATTTTAGATAGTGCTGGGTGTGTTTGTGTTGATGTCCATTGTTATTTACTTATATTATGTATGGATTTCTAATAAATTAACTCAAAAGTACAAGAAGGAAGACTTCATCAAGATTTCCGAAATGTATTTTTATTCTATCTATCTATCTATATTCTAGAACCTTAAGGGAATAAGTTTTGTTATATATATATATATATATATATATATATATATATATATATATATATATATATTATGATACTATATGTGAGATATATTTTATCTCACAACGGCTTAAAAAATCTTCAATAAATTTAAGATAATATATTTTATTTTGTGGATTTAAATACATATTTTATTTAGATTTTAAGCTTTATTAATTATTTTATAGTAATACTTTATGTTTTATAGTAATACTTTTATTGGAAAAACGATAAGTAAGTCTCATCGGTCATCAAACTTTAATGAAATTAAGGATACATTTTAAGATATACAAAAATACATTATCTTGAGTTCTCATATGCTATCCGTACAATCCATAAAAATTTTAATGTTTTTCCAATTCCATATCTTCGCCAATCATTCATCATCGCATCATTTATTGAAATAACATTGAAAAGATTCCACAATCGATTGATTTTGAATTAAACTAAATAGGACTATATTTTACAGAAGTCCAATAGATGTCACCTCTAAATAAAGATGATCATTTATAAAACCTTTATGAATAAGACACAGCCATTTATAGTTTGTTAATAACCGAGTAGCACTTGTTGGCTGATAAAAATAATAAGAACTCAGCAAAACATTAACATCTTACATTGAGATAATTATCTCTAAATCTCTCAACTATAACATCGTCAGTATTTATAACTTTTGTAAAGCTAAGGCTGTTTAAAGAAATGTTAGTAATAAATCGTAAGTCTTGTTATGATGTTCTGTTATCCGACCATTTGTTACGGTCGTAATATTTAAGTAGTGCAATAAGTTAGAAGAAGCAAGTTTCGTTTTGAATTATCTTCAAAGAATTTTCTATGATGATCCAGGAATTTAGGTTTAATAACTAAAAATACATCGATTTAATTAGTTTTTAATCTAACGTTATTAATTTTAGTTATTCTAATATAAAAAGCCGTTTTACGGTTCGATTAAACTTTACTGAAGCTACTAAAATACTCAGATACTAAAATTTTACTGTTATTAAAATTTACTCTTTTTTTCCTTTGTTTAAGAAATGTACTTTTGCTTCCAGAACTAAATGACTATGCTTGTTAAGTTATTTTATGTTAATGAGGTTTTTTAATTCTTTATAAATTACATATTTTGTAAGGGAATAAGTATTCATTTACAATACATATTGAAATGATAAAATTATTAACAACTTTTGTAGAAACCCTTAGTGATGAAAGTAATTTTTAAACATTTTCAACTCAATGGTTTTCTTTCTCGTCGCACACGCTTTTAAGGTTGTGATGTACCGAGAAAAGTGTATTCATTACAAATATTAAATTAATATGTTTTTAATTTTATTATTTTTTATTTATATCAAGTTAATGATTAATAAAATTTAATATGGAATAGTAAAAAATAATAAAAAATCAACTCCCTTTATTTTAGGGTAGATTGTAGTAATATTATGATTACCTACTAACTTTTGACTGTATCCAAAAATATACGATTAATATAATATCTGATTACTTGATACTATTAAAACTGTAAAACAAGGACTGCTCTTGTGATAGTTAACATTTTCTATCCTATAAATAAATATACATTTTGGTATTAGTGTTTTTTATTTAACAGCATATTCATTACATAAGTAATTTTAAATAATACAAGCTTTGAACTTCTGAACAGGTTTGTATAAAACCCGATGTATGTCACAATAACGTTAGAACGAGCCATAATAAACGTAACACTCACAACTCAATGGACTTCACTCCCCACACCTTACTACTGTGCGATAAAGCTTCAATACACATGGAATATATTATTAATAATTGGAGCATAAAGATATCATAATATGGGCCCCTTATAGTATGTTTTGAGAATTCAAAGTGTTATTCTTATACTTTCAATATTTAAGAATATATTTTTATATAATAGAAAAAAATAATAACTACAACCAGTGTGTCACCAGCTTTACTCGCTCCACTGAAACACTTTCAGTGGGTGAGTCGCGAGACACAGAACCGCACGTGTGGTGTCGCCTTTATTGTGTGGGCTTAAGTGGAGTGCTTCTAGGATCTTATAAGTAAGTGTTAATTACATTACGCTGTGAATGCGCTTTAATTAGTTAATTGAACTTTAATTATATCTAGCGTTAAATAATAGGTTTAAATTATTAATTATTTTACAAATGTTTTCAATTAAATAAATCAACAATGTTAATCGTTTGTTATATTGTTTACTTTCTCATAATCATAAGCATGTATCAAATAAACTGTCCTAGCTCATGCTGGTCAAACCACTAGTGGAGAGTCATTGAAAATACCTGCTGAGCACCAATTTACAAGATTTCTTCAACTTGATGTCACAGCACGATGGCGGAACTTTTAAATTAGTAGGCTCAATTGGCAAATGAGTACTTACCAAAAAGATATATAACTATTATACAATTGTTATTCAATTAATAAAAATAGCATTTTTAATATATATTATAAAAACTAACAGCATATAATGAATCATTATATACAAGTTATTGTTTTGTATTTGGTATTGAGTATATTTTAATATATTGTGAAGAAAAATAATCCGTATTTGTCTAGGAACGCAAAGGTTGCGGTCACGACTGCCGGTTACTGTAATATATTAAAACTAAACAATGGAAGTAAAATATAATATTAATTTAAGTTGTCTCCATAGCTATTTACATATTTTAAGATAGTTTTAATGTAATAATTATTTATTTTAATAATCGCAATTATCAATAAATGCATTATCTTTTCTATTTTGTTATTTAAATAGATTTTATAACGTTTCTCTGTCTGTTTGTGTCGTCATGGTATTCTCAAAAATATTCTTCTTCATAAACAGATTTTGTATCACGATCTTATCTTATCTTATCGTATATTCTGTCTAAATTGTCAGATTTATGATAATAATTATCTAAGTCTTAAGCACACACCTGCCATCTGCCGGTCATATCATGCAAAACAACTATACTATTATATTATCTTGTTATTTTTTTTACCATAGAAAACATTTTGTAACAATTGAAAGCAATTTTTCACTATGATATTATTATATATCTATTCTTATAACCTAGATAGAGTATTCAAAAGTTACGTAATCTAAGAATAAAAAACTTTATTTTATACGTCGTTCCAACCCTTTGTGGGATAAAACTATTGCGACCTTGCCCTCATTCTGTTCCCACTTTCGCGTTTCTTTCACCACCTGCGTCTACTTAGCGAAGTTTCCTTGAATATATTCTTAATATATACAATGTTATTCCAAATCTGGAAATAGAGTTGCTTATTATGTGTTACTCTGAAAGCAACACATTATTTCAGGTGCGATAATGGATATTCAAAATAAACGAACCGAGATATATTGTGTGTGTTTCACGAATTTCAGCAACAAATATATGTATTGCGAAACTCATAATATACGACCATAAAAATAAATTTACAAACTTGTTATTATAAATGTGTTAAAACGGATGCGTAAATCTGTTTTTTAAATGTAATCACGTTGAAATTTTAATGAAAAGGTATAAATTAAATAAGAAATAAACTCTCTTAAGATTTTAATGTTATATTTTATATTGTATCAAATTATTTTTATTTGAATTTCGTTTATTGTTAATTTGTTAGTCACTACGCTATTTCGATACAAAACTTACTAAGAAGATTTTTTTTTTCCATCATTTAATTTTTTTTATAATTTTGGATAGACTAAAATTGAGAATATGAATCCATTCATTCAGTCAGCGATTTAATTTGTGGTTTCGTTACTAAGTGTGATATTAGTATAAAGTACAAGATTTTTTAAATTATCACATAAATAAATAATACTGACCTTACAAATATATCAACAAAATAAAAAGTATTATTTCGTCCATAAACGCTTGGATGGTGTAAATTATTGAGTGTATTTCAGTCATCAAACAGACTATAACTAAACTCGCTTTGTCCAATGTGAAATAAAAAATCCCATTTTCTTAGATATTTGAGATGTGGGTTTATGGCGGGTAAATGTAATTATGTTTTTTTGATGTCACTTTATGTCCCATTAATGGGTGGTTTAGTTTTTGGCCCAGTTCCTTTTTTTTAAGTTATTTCTTACCATTAAATGTTCTTAAAGTATTTTTAAAATGCATGTAGGACTTTTGATGGGTATTTATTAAAAATGGCTGGCAATAATAGTAACATACTTTGATTTCACTTTAATCTTCTCAGGGATTAAATTAAGAGAATCATACCTACCGAATAATTTCTTCGTACGAAGTACGTATATATTTTTTTACACATTGTAACATTTTTGTCAAATAATACAATATATTTCTGCTTTATATTCTGTGTTTAGTTGTCTATAAATATGAGCGACCATGTTAAGCTTATTTAAAGAACACATAATTATAAGACCCAAATTTGAGACAATCTTTTGAGCTACCATGTCTAACTCTTTCAATCTACCAATTTAAATATATTCTTCTTTATACCACGATTGTACGCGGCGAATGGTATCTCAGAGGTCTCAATTTTAAGATTTTTCATTTTAGAATTTATGAATGAATGACATTACCGATGATTAAGTGATATAACAATAGTTTTAGCGTAAAAGAGCAACAAATATCAATCCATCCATCCATCCATAAATATATAGACACAAATAAATTTCTCAATTTTAAGTTTACAATACTAGTAAGATAAATTTGAGATATTATTGAGTAATCGAAGTACATACAATTTGTATGGTGATAACTGAAACTGGGCGCCATCTGTTCACGTATGACGCAAGTGAAATAACTCGAATGTTGTTTGGAAATCTGTTATATTATTGTTACTGAAATATTCACATTTATTAAGAATTTGGAAATGCGTATGCGATAAATAGTAGTGTTAAGATTTAACAAAACTTTTGCTCTCAAGGTGAGTACGTTCTCGGAATCCCTTGTTTTGCTTGTTACTCGAAACATTGACAATTATTTGATAGTTGTACAACGATGTGTCAGGATACTTCGGGTTCTTGAAGAAATTATATACCAACAAATTTATATTGTTTTTCAACAACAAAAAAAAATGGCGATACAAAAGGCGGTCTTATCGCCTAACGGCGACTTCTTTCAGGCAAAAAACCGGGTCGAAATATACATTTTTATTTATACATATATCTTTCGCAAAACTTTTAATCGACTACTTATTCTCATGTTCATTTGGTGAATCTAAATACAACCCATTTTTATTGAACAATATAATAATATTATCTAATTTTTTTTTTGGCAATATAATTCACGTCCGAATAAAAATAAAAATAAGAACCCAGCAAGCTATTTAATTAGATATGCTTCATATAAAAATTACATTACTTATAAAATTATATTAATATGATATACTACGTAATGAATAATCACAATCTGAAATTTTATTCAGTTTATTTTTGCTGTGATTCTTTAAATTATTATTTTACTCAATTGTTATTCTCATTGCAATAGGGTGTGCAATAGAGCCTGTTATAATTATATATTTATAATATTTTCAACACCTTTATTATATGTTTAAATACTATTTACTAAAAAAATATTTATTTATTTATTTTACATTTTATATTTTTATTACCTATAGCTATCTATATTCAGCTCAGATTCATATCACACGGCTGATGAGAATTGTTCCTCTGAAAGTCTGGATAATGAGTTTGCATCTTTAAATCAGTTATTATCAAGGGAGTTGGAACAATTCTGCACTTTAATATCTGTCATATTAACGCTCAAACCATTCCTGCGCATTATTTTGATCTCCTCAATACGTTCAATTTCAACGCTGTCTTCTTTTACTTCTACTTCAATCTTTCTCCCCGGCTTTATCCTTATCCGAAAAGATCATATTTATTTCCTAGAGGGCAAAAGTAAAGTTAGTTGGGCAGCAATAGAAGATTTAGGAACCATTAACGAAAAGGTTACATCTTTTAATAATCAAATATTAGCTTTTTTTATCAGCACGCCCCTCCTCGTAAAGAAAAATTGAGTCGTCGTTCTGCACCATGGGTCAATATTAATGTGAAAACGGCTATGACAAAGAGGGAATATGCTTCTCGTAGACAGAACTGACTGCTCCGAATTTAACTGGACTGTATATAAAGCTGCCAGAAACCGGTGTAACCAGCTATGTAGTAACTTTAAACGCCGCCACCACAACGAAAACCTTATTTATGCATCTGCGTAGGAAATTTAAAAATTTTTTAGAACTCTGGGTATTCGCAAATTACAAAATCTGTTAAATTGCACTTTTCCTAACTTGCATCATCTCAATCAACATTTTTCTTCTAATACTGTAAGCTGTACGATCCTAAAACTAAATCTGATAAATTTTTAGTTATCCATTGTTTGCCAAAAACTCGACATTCCAATTTTTAAGTTCCGAACTGTCAACTGGACCGTGGAAAAGAAATATTTATTAGCTAGTACATCTAAGACCACTTTTTGTGACGAAATCAATCGTATAATGATAATGTTCATTATAGACACTCTCACACGTCTTATCACCTCATAAACTTTTCCTTATCCTCTGCTACTTATCCTGATTTCTTAGGCTCTTCTGAGGCTCTTATTCTCCCACTTTCAAAGTTTTTTAAGCCTTCTTTACCACCTCGTCCTATTTCAATACTCCCATCTTTATCCAAGGTTATTTAATCTCTTGTTCATTCCCAACTTACCCAATTTCTTAGAAAATACAATTTCTTTGACCCTTTGCAATCAGGTTGAGCACAGTACAACTACCGCTTTATTAAGAGTTATTGAAGACATTAAACATGGCCTGGAAAATCAATCAATCAGTAACGCATTTAAAGCTGTTAATTATGACCTCTTACTTTCGTTGCTGTCCCAGTGGAATACTTCGGCTTCTGTTAATAGGTGGTTTTCGTGTTATCTTCGAGAACGCAAGCGGGTAATTCGCACTAATGATGGCCTTTCCGATTGGTGCGAGGTAGCCACTGGCGTCCCTCAAGGCGGTCTTTTGTCTCCATTACTGTTTTCTATTTTTACCAAATCCATTACTTCTAATTTTAACTACCAATATGATCCCTATGCTGACAACTTGCAGTTTTATAACACCGTATAACACCGTTATAGATCAGTTATCACTTTGGTCTAGAAATTGGTATTGAAAAATGTAGGAATATTTTTAGATAATTCTCTTAGTTGAAATGTCTCGCATCTCGAAAATTTTATACGACACTTCACCCCTTAATACGGATCCAAATTTTTCTTTCCTTTAAAATAATATCCATATTATTACTATTAACCCATTTTATTGGTATTTTCTTTTTGTTTTTTTTTGTCCTAAGGACGTCTTTTCCTACACATCCTAAGGTTAGCTGACAAAGAATGCCTTTCAGCATTAAGCGCGATTATTGTACATTATTTTTATATTGTGCAATAAATAAAATTTAAAAAAAACGAAATATCGTAAGCAAACTCGAAAGCAAAAGCTAGTTCTAAAATAAATATTTATTGATTCGTTGGGCCCTCAGGTCAAGCCTTTGATCAGTTAAGATAATTGTGTAAGGGATATTATTTCAAGCTTGCCCTCTGATTTGATGTATTTTATTATTACTGTTACAAAATGAACCCTAACAATTCAACTTCATTTTAACAATCAGATGAAAGTACTTTTCATTTGGAGATTATTAAAAGACATTGAGAGGTTATACGACGTAATATAAAGGTTACACAATAAAATGTTTTGATACTTTGTTATATATATATATATATATATATATTTGACTTTATTGGCGTTTGAATACCTTCCAACATGAATTGTGTAAACATTAGATTTATTTCAGAAGTAAGATAATATTTATCAGTGAACCAACCATTTTGTCGGAGCTTTCTTCCGCTACTTTTATTTTAACGGTCAAATTACTAGGTTAAAGAAAATTATTTTGAAACCAAAAAACAGTCTTACTACAGAATCGCAAACATCTGTACAAACTTTGTCTAAATTTCCTAAAGTATTATCTTAAATCTAAAATCCTCATAGAATTATACTTTGACGTAAATTTCAAGGGTTTAGGCTATGCGATAATACATTAATTTAGTAGAGACAGGTATTTTTTATGTTCAGATAAAGAAGACAACACGATGGAGAGTTCTACTGACCTCATGAATGTCAAATGTTTTTTCGTGACTAACTATTCCAACCCGGACTTAAAATTGAAACAAAGGATTTTATTAATTTGTTTAACTTGTTGACCTTTAATGGAATGTAGGTCAAAAGTGTATTAAATATGTAAGGAGCTCGTCTATTTCGACGTATATTTAATATTTTACATCGTCTTTATTTACCAACAACATGATTCAATGAAATAAAACATACAAATAACATTGATGAAATCTATTCCCATAAGAAATTCGCTTTAGCGATTGTAACGGTGGATATTTAATATAATTTACGAGACATTCGTTGTATTAAATTCGTTTTCGCAGCGGGTTCTTTGTGAAGCAAAAAGTTGAGTTGGCAAATCAGATAGGATTGGAGATAATGTTGTTAGTTGGTTTGTTAAAGTTCCATTATATAATATTAATATTTTATGATTTTATGATTATAATTGGATTTGGCGGCATAGACTATTATGCTACGGTTTATTTCTAAGATATTCAAGTAGCAAGCCTCAGCTTGCATTTTAAGTAAAGAGGCGATTCAAATTCTCTTTGATCATAATCTGTCAAACGATAATCTATGCTTGTATAAGTATAAGGGGATAATAAATTTCTCAAAACCTTGGTATTGTCACCAGGGTTTGCTTGATCAGATTTATACCATCCTCTCGCAGAAGATCGAAATTTATTGCATTCATGTATGACAGTGAATACTTTCTATTAGGTGCTGTTTGCCGCTCTATAAATAATAAGCCAGTTTGAGATGAAGCATCCATTGTTATAATAGTCAGATAATTTTAGTAAGATTAAAATATAAAAGTTACGTCGTGAATTATGAAATGGTACAATCAGCGTCGAGCACTAATGTGTTTTCAAGTTGATTACACGACTAACTCCCGGCTGCGGCCATTAAAACTTTTGTTATACGCCTTTTTATATAAAATTTTTACTAAACCGCTTCTCGCATAATCTTAAAGAAGAATTTTTTGCGCTGGATTGAAAACTAAATGTACTAACATTTATAATATCTTTTTTAATATTTAAAATCATTATAACATGTAACATGATTGATCTGAATGCTACATCGATCACTAGTCTAGTCTAGATATATTAAATTCACTGCAGCTAGTATAAGGTTAAATCAACCTGTGTAGTATACGCTTAGCTGAGTTTTACAGTGTACGGTTGAGTACCCGTAGTGGGAAGAGTACTACATTCTTATTTTAGCAAAAGCCCTATCTATCCAGTAAAATAACCAGAATTCACGTTGTGATAAAAAAACTTTAATCACTAATCATCAGGTGGACTGCTAGTCCATTAAATACCATGTAAACAATTTCGATGTACGCGGCTTGAGAAATTGAATTTTATTAAGCAGTATAATAATTTGAGAATATATAACTTAGTCAAAATTTAATTTATTTAAAAGCACGGGAAGCAAAAACTTTGTCCTTTAAATAGCTTTATAATTTCTACCAGGAAAAGGGAGTTCTAAACTCGACGCGGTAATTAGTCTGTCAGTCAACAAATCATATTTTAAATATAAATATTATTTACCATCTATCGATTGTATATGTAATAAAAATAAGCATATCAAGCTGTTTAATAAGCATGAGTTTGAAGTATAATAAAAGTAACAGCAATCAAATATGAAATCATCTTATGTCTAGACACATTACTATAAATTATACATAAATATATACAAACTACGAATAAATTTCCACAATGTACAAAAGCACTTACACACAAATCATTTATATTGTAACTTATTTCTCTGTTATGAAAATTATGTTACAGGAAAATATTATTCCCACTAACTAAGATACTGTATGAGCCTTTGTATATATGAGTTGACATTAAAGTTTAAATATATGGTATTGTTTACATTTTTAAGCCTAGTTCGCAAATCTAACAGGAAAACTTGTAGAGCCTTCAGTGAAGGAGAATTTCCCGCGCCTACATCACTCGTTGAGTATGTGTGACAGAGACAGTTCGAAAAGGCTTTGCGAGAGAGAAGGATAGCTATATACAGCCTATCATAGAGTTGTTAAAACAGGGATCCATATTGTGCGTACCCAAATGTTGTCTCTCAGAGTATTTATTATATTTCTATTATTAATCATGTAATGTAATTCGTTCATTCCTAAAATTTGTAGCAATATTTAAAAAATATTTCCATCATATGTATTAGTTTTCCCATCCGTTTGTATTATCCGGAGGTCAAGCGGAAGTGTTTATCGTAAATCAAGATACCACCTTAATAATAACGTTGTTAATTTATGCGTTCATTATAAATTCAGTTTTAAAATAACATTTGGGAGATTAATTGCTCGTTAACGCTTTGATTTAACGAAGCGGTTAATTTACTAAATAGAGAGTTTTATAGTGCATTCTTATTTGATATATTATAAAAGAATGGTATTGTTTCTGAACTTATTTATATACTTGTATAAGTATGAGAATAAATTATTTCTATTTTATGATCGTGAGGGCATACCCTCATAATTTTTTGTGGTTATACATATATAACCATAAAAAATAAAAAAAAATAATTGTCCTATACAAAGTTAAGAACAATCCATGTTTTAATATTCTTTATCTTAAAGCAATATTACCGAATTGTATCATATTGTTACCTATTCACACCTCTGTTGTAAATAATCTACGTCGTTATCACAGAGCGAGCTCAGTCAGACCGCGGGCGTCCAGAGTTGCGCTTCAACTGAAATTGTGTTGTTCTGAAAAATGTGTATTATGGTGAGTTTTCTCTATATATACTGATTGCGTTTTTTATTTTATTTCTATCTATACTGCACGTTTCTTGATGTTAAAATACATTACCAGATAAACTATATCTTATATCACTTTGGCCTTTACTTTAATATATATAGCATTTGTAGTATTATTTAAATTGTAAAATTTGCTGGTCAATAACTCTTAAATGGTATTTTATCGAAACCTATGATTTGGAATTAATTATGTTATGTACTTTATCTTTTTCATTTAATATTATATCTTCATATATATTTCTTTTATATAAAAATTTTAAATAAATAAAAAAGTATCATAGTCACCTTGACAATTGTGTCTGCGTATTTTAGGTCATTAGTCTTAGTCTGTAATTTAGTTTTTATTAAGTATTGCACAAAAACTCAAGAAATGACTTATAATTGTTATAGCATTTTAGATATTTAAATATATATATATATATATATATATATATATATATATATTTTGTCCTATAACGCTACTGATAATAGTATTTAGATTTAAATTCATATTGTTAAAGAGTATCAAACAGTGAGTTATGTTTTATATTTACTGAAATATTTCGTCATACAATTAAAAATATAAAACGTATTAAAATTTTACTAATAACTATCCAATCGCGTAATGTAATACTATTTAAAAACTGTTACAAAATATTAAACATATTGGAAAGTAATTTAATCAAAGTGAGGTAGGTATGTTTAATCAAAATTTTTAAAGGTCAACGCAATTACTTTGTGCAGTTTATTTTATGTATACTATAAAATGTTATTAAAATAATGTATCGTTCCAAAGCTTAGACTCATTTGTTTTTTGTATTACCTTGAGTTTTTCTTGGGGTTTAAAAAGTTGCGAATTCACAACTAAATTATAAACATCTGTGTTATACAAAACATTTGGATGTCTATTTAAAGTTTTAAAGAAAACTAATTTTGTTTTTAATTGACACTATACTTGTTGAGATGTTTTCTTCTATAATATTCACATCAGTAAAGGATAAATAATATTAAATTTTCCCATCAAGATACAACATGCGAGTAAAGCTTATGGTATAAAATTTTCAGATAAAAACTTTCACCCCTCTTTTTATACTCTCGAGGGAAAGATTTGCCTGAATGTCGTTTAGTATTTACCTTTCTGTCGATGATTACTCTTTAGAATTGGGATAGATGACAAAAGATGTATTATATGTTCATCCTCTGTTTATCATTTTGTCAAATATATTTCAGATTTGTTCAAGAATCTTGTTACTATAACTGTTAATATCAACTATCATATCATGTTATAACTATCATAATGTCCAATAAATAAATATATAATATGACATTATATATTTATATATTTATTATAAATAAATAAAGATATATATTTATTTATTATATATATATAATAAGTTTGTGTTCGTGTTCATCCAATCTCCTCCTTCCTCATTGATTTTAATTTTTTGCTTTTATACAATGTTGTTTAACTTTAATGGGGCTGGGTAGATGACGCCGTTTTTCACATCCAGATACACTTATTCTCCAAGCAATATATATATATTTTTGAAAGGTTTATCTTCAACTTCGTAGCGTTTTTGAAAATATTTACATAACCGTTTCATTTACCAGCACAAAATTTTCTAAGACAGTCAATAACTTAAATTTTTTGTTTTAATATATTCCTATATTCATTCATATATTCCTTTCTCCAAGGCCGGCAACGCTCTTGTGAATCCTCGGATGTTGCAAGAGATCATGGGCGGCGGTGATCACATACCAAAGGTGACCCGCAAGCTCGTTTGCCCTCCTATAACATAAAAAAAAATTGGAAAAAAATATACATATCTTTATTAAATATATATGTATATATATTCATTCCGATGAAAATACAACTGGAATTAATATCACATTCATTTACTCCCAAATTCTTCTCAAACAACAAATTATAGTTTAAATGCATAGTTAGACAAATTTTTTTTTGTCTGAAAAAGTCGATTTAATCACTTAAGGGATTAAGGAATGGGAAGGCCGTTGTCAAATAAGAGACTGATTAATACGAAAATAATGGAAGAGATAAATCACCCCTCATTAATAAATCAATGTAATGGTTAATTCCATCTCGGATCCGCTGATATAATTCGGGGCATTATCATTATTTTTTAATTTTATGCATTATTCATGAATATTTGTTTATTTTTTTTTATATATTAAATCGAGTACTAAATTTACCAGTCTATACTCATATTAGAACAAAAGAAACTTTTTCGTTTTGTGTTTTTTCTATCTCCTGAACATGAATGATTTATAGAATAATAGGTTTACCTTATTAACTATTAAAGACTATTAACTCGACATCTCTTATCAAGTGAGTGAAAAAAACGTAGCACCGCTGCATTAGTAGCATTTAGTTTATTTAACAATAAAAAAAATCAATAGAAAGCAGAAACTAAATAGTTAGTTGTATAATAGTTTGAATAAATATATCCAGGAGCGGAGTCACGAGCAAGAGTCTGTATCTCTATATATAGTTAATAAATGTATCGATACTGTCTGTGAATATTTAAACCATATTACTTACTTATTTTACTTCATCGCCTTAATTAAAATTACTTTTTATCATGTTTTTATCAATTTTTTATCAAAAACAATAATATTTAAACAAATTTTTATCAAAGTTTAAATAAATATATAGCTATTACGTTAATATTTGTTTAAATCTTGTTGTTTAGTTTCTATAGAAAATAAAAACCTAAAGCCTTTTTCCTACCTCTATCTTATTTCTCTTCAACCTCTTGGTTTTTAAAGATAGCAATACTCTAATACCCCATATCTCGCAATTTCATAAGCGGTAGTTTTCACTTATCATTACGTTGTCCGTGTGATAGTTTGTTACATCGTAAAAACCTACTTACTCGTATTGCTTGTACATAAAATATGAAAATTATCAAAATGATATATGTATTTAAATAGAACGTAATATTTAACTATCGCACTGAAAGGTTTTAGTTGCAAATTAAACCTTCAACGTTTATTTAATAATTCTATCATTTACATTTACAATATGTTATATACAACTTTGTTAGTACACATTGGAATCAAATTGAAGTTAAGATAATATGTTGATATGTTTTCAAAATATCAGACAATTTTTTATTTATTACCATTATATGTATAATATAATATATAATAAATAATGAAATCACTGAGACAAAAAATACTATATGGCAACAGTTCCTGGTGTATTGAATAATATTGTGTTTAAACAGAATGCTTCAATGGTATTTGTTTATCAAAATGATTTTTTCCTATTCTTAATTATTATTATTATTAGAGAGTGGACTTAGATTATGATTACATATAATTTCAATATCATATAGTTTTTCAAATTGTAATACAAATACTAGTATAAAAAACTAATCTATGAACCCTGGGTTTACACAATGAATATAAAACATGACCCGTAACAGATTGATCTTAATCCTTGAATTAAAATCTCTTCATATAATAGTACTGAAGACAAAATTCGTATATAAATTATTTTAGAATACAAATTATAATTGCTTTATGTGTATGTGACGTTAACCTCGAAACAACAGTTGTTTTTTTATTGTTGTATCTTTCTCTGGTATGTTACGTAAAAAATCTGGACCAATTTTGGATAATGCTTTTTCTCCAAAAAATTCTTTCATTTTCAAAAAACTAACTATTTTTTTGTGTTTATGATTTGAATCAGGAGAGAGAGGATAGACGAATTCATTTACTACAGCTAGTACAAAATATCTTTTTATATTATTATATATAGTTGGTACTTATACTTATAATTAAACTCTAATTGAAAGTGCTAATAAAAGTTAAAAATTACTTCTATAATATTGTCTTTGGCTGCGTCATAGTTAGCTAACAATAATTATGTTTGCAACATAGCTATATACACATATATCCCACATTAATGTAATTTCAGTATTTCATGTATCCAATACTTATTTCCTAAAATGAATCTGAAAATCAACATTCAAAGCATGCATTTATTCACTAATTTATTTCTACAAGACTATAGTGTCTGACATGATGATTAGAGAGTAAGTGATATTTCATATTTAAATAATATAAAAAATAGAAAATTATATAATATTATATATATATATTATATTTATATGACGTTCTTTTTATATTTTCGAAAGCTATAGTGATACTAAAATCAGCTGTTTCGTCCCGGATTGGAGTACCTATGATTTATTTTCTTACCAATTTAATCGTGCAAAGAAGAATCTATTTTCTGTACGCGGCCATTGTTCTCATAGGAAGGTAATTTGGATATGCGATGTAGTTCGCATACATTGTTTATTTTAGTTCAGGAAATTTCTGTTATTTCTAACAAAGGTAATTAATATTTTATCATGAATACGTTAGCAGCATCAGGTATGTTATAAAAGGGGAAGGTTCAAATGCACATATATGATTATAATGTATATGTAGTGGGTTAAGTTATTTGGGTTAAGTATTACTGGAGGTAACCGAAAATGACGTCTCTAAGCTTCAAAGTTTAATCCAGAATTATTTAATGTAACTTACAATATAATATTGTAAAATGAAGGTTAATAAACTCATGTTGTTCTTGGATTTCGATTTGTAAGCTAAGGCTGTCATTATGAACAATTTTGTAATACCTTTCAAAAGCACGCCTTAGATGAATATTTGTCAAAGATTCTTTGTTTCTTCTTTAAATAAATGAAATAGAAGAATACAAATGGTGAAATCGATATCAAATGATCCTTTTAGTTTTTTATTGTCAATAATTTTAGAAGACCCTTACCTGTATCTATTTCAATATATTCCCTTTGCTACAAATATCATTAATCTCCCAAGAGTTATATCAAGGTTGCGTCAAATTAGGGTGCTCTTGCCGAATTTTTCTCCCTTTAAAAACATTGTTTATGCCAGTGCCTTAAGAGCCAGAATTGATTGAGCTTCGCATCTGGGATTGTGTGGGCCTAAAGATAGTTTCATATAATAGACTTTATCACTTGTGTGTAAAGTTGATTTTCCTTTGTCACGTGTATACAATATCTTTTACTGAGAGGCAGTAGTTGAGATTATCTCTGTAACATAGTTTCAGGGCAACTGTAGACGATTCTTGGCAAAAGTAATTAGTTTATAGTACATCAAGCGTGTTCTTTTATTTCTTGGGCCATTACTTCTTTTTACGATGCTGTAAAGTTTTTAGGAATACGTCCATTGAGTTACCCTAATTAGGAAAAATCACATTTATATTTATATTAAACACTACTACTGAATACGATTCTACGTTATATATATTTTATATTAATCAATGTATATATATGTGTGTGTGTATTTAATGTCATCTTTATTTATATCAGGACAAATAAAAATATGATAAGGTAAATAACACTTAACATAATTTATTCAAAAATATTGCCATAATTCATAATTTCCATAATGTACTGGAGGATATTCGGTGGCACTCTGAAGGGTACTCAGACTATAAAAAGAAATTCGATAGAGGCTACAACAAAGTGATATTTTATTTATTTATGGGTGAAATATTGCTATAAATTGCGAAAAAATGGTCAAAACGCCGACATTTATGTTTCGCATGCTGCAGTAAAAATAAAACAAATATTGAATTTATTATTTAAAAAATCATAACAATGTTGCTACTATCAGATTGTATTTTTACCATATTGATTCGTTGTCATTTATATATAATTTACAATTTTTTAGGTTTAGTAAGCAGATACATTTATTGGATCATTTTGTCATATTGACTTTTTTTTCTTTCTATAAATTATATATAGTCGACTGAGAATTTAATTTGCTTCTTATGTTATGGAGTTTGCGTTTTTTATATTTAGCTGAGTCAGTCCTGAATCGACGTCGATGTCAAACTAAGGTGAAGGTTTTAATAATGTCAGATTTACATCCCTTATGAATATATGGACATGAAGCTGTCAGATTACCTATATATTGAAATTTCTTGAGAAAGTATTATATTAAATGTATATCACTGACATAAAAATATTTTTGCTGTATGTCAAAGTTTGTCTGAGCGTTATAAATTTAAGTTTGAATTAGCTTTCAGTTCAACTTTCCAACATCATCCCTAAACCATTAAATTCTAGTCTATTTTGACTAAAGTGTGATATTTCCGAGATAAACAAATCCTGTATATCTCAGTTTCTGGAACGACGTTGATATTATGGAAAGTATGTGGAGTGAGTACGAGTAAAACCTACATATGTTGTAAGCCACAAACATATTTTTTTGATATGTTCGTATTGTCATGTCTTAACTAATTTAATATATTGACAATCTAGAATCAGACAACAATATAGGTATATTATGTATATATTTTTTTAAGTATTGAATTACCGTACTCAAAGAAACGTTAAATCTATTTAATTTTTAAACTTACAATATAATGTCAGTATAAAGAAGCACTATCATATAATATTTCGTTTCATTAGGAGAAACAAAAGTTTAAACGAAGCCAAAAAATGCCACCAGAACATCCCTAGGCAATAAATAAAGAAAGACGGAAAATGAAACTAGTGCAATTTAATTTAGATTTTTCTTAATTCAACATAAATAAAGTCTCGTAAGTACTTAACTTTATGGGCTTTCTGCTAAGGAGAGATAAATAAGAAAATAATTAAACTCTGCCAGCGAAGTTGGCTAATGCAAACGTCTTGAACTTTTCTGACCTTTGGTTTTATATTTCTTCATAAGGATTTCAAAATATAGCTGATAACAGAATACTTTGATTAAGTATTGACATTGACTAAACATTGATGGAAAATGATTTTTGAAATAAAAGTAACCTAAATTACTCCTTATAGCATCAGCTACCTGCCAGTGAAAGTCCTATTAAAATCGATCTAGCCGTGTCAGTGATTGGACTGAACAAACAGATACACAAAAAAAACCTGTTTTTTATAACCATATATACGAGTACTGTACTCGTACTGTCATATGCGTTAAGTGAAATGTTTGTATTTTGAAATTTCAAACAGACAATTTCATTTATATGTATGTACAAACAAATAAAACCACTTAGAATAGAGTGATGTATGCTCAATATTTTTCGTTAATAAAAAATACTTAGCAATAGTAAATCAATTAAAACTTAGATAGTAAGTTGTTTATGAAACATAATATTTTTTCTTGGAGTATAAACCAACATGTTTTCCAATAATGAGTTCGGAATTGTCCATTACCTTCGAGGCTTTGACAATTTGCGACTCAATGTGCTATAAATGCAAGTTCTTTTAGACGCATACCGTACTAAAGTTTACTAGGTTGAAAGAAACTTAGCATTCTGTATTGAAAACTGTTTTACTAAACTAAAAAATCGTTTTCTTCTTTATTAAGACCCAAAAAATATCCAATAATATAATTGTAAACAAAATTATCATGCCTGCCTTTTTCACAATTGTTTGGGGTCGGCACAAAATGAAAATGTCTTCCATGCTCTTCTAACTTATCACAATGGTACCTTTTTTAGGAGCATTGTTCAAGCTCTCCGTCCATGTCTCCATCGGAAGTTTTTATTTCAAACAGTTATTTATGAAATCAGTGCTCTTATCAAATCTTAGTTGGTTTCAAAGGAGTCACTAACTTTCACAGATCTATTTTCTACAACCATCCATATTTTTACTTAATACTCTTCCCACTACATCCTATTATATAAATATATATAATATATGAATAATCCCGAAATATTCAACTGATTAAGTCGAAGTCTGCCATAGTTTCTCAAAATAGATATTCGTACAATGGTCCAAAGTACACCGTGATATTGCATTAGCTGGGGGCCATATTCAATTGCATGCAAATAGAAATCCATCCAAGAAGAATATTCCACGTCTTCAATGGAAAATTATTCCGTTTTTTTTCGCGAAATCTATATCCATTGTTATTCCACTTTTTCTATTATGCTGATTTAGTTTGGGATGTTTATGCTAAGTGTTTGGTTTATTTTTATGGAAATTATTTCCTATTATATTTTGTATAGTTTTATTAGACTTGACTTGGATAACTACAGATTTTATAAATTCTTTGTTCTATGATCGGCTGAATTTATAACTATGCACAAATATGATATAAAAATGATCTCAATCCGTTAAGCATTCAGAAGACGCGATTAAATCAATTATTTATAAAAATGTTGTGTTTGAAGTTTGTATGTATATGGCTTCAGAGATAATTTATTTCGCTATTAATTATTTCAGATAATATACATAAATTATGATACGTCAGCAAGCCAAGCCTCATATGAATTTACCAATAAGGCATATTTATATACAAAATAGATCATGAAACGTTCCGACCAAAATCGAATAATTTAAATGAAACCTGTATTTGTTTCAAAATATCCCACGGTTTTAAATCAAATAAAACAACTATCCGAATACTGTATAAATTGAAGAGCGAGGAGACATAACATTTTATATTTACTAACTTTAAAATGATATTATTCTGAGAAAAAACACATTATTAAGCCTTCCTCCTTGCCTTTTTCCGTTTAAATTAATTTTCTAATAGTAATAAATGATGAAAATCGTATAGATATGTAACTTTTGACAATTATTGACAATTATTGTTAAAAGTTACAAATGTGTATTTTGTTATAATTTACTGGAAGAAATAGTTTTATATTTAAAGTCCCTGTTTAAATTAACATAAGATATATTTAAAGAAGCTAATGATTTTTAATCCATTTAGGCTTTATGAAGTGGTTAATACAAATATATAGATAGTCAATATTGCAGTAATTTATCTTAAAATCTTGAGAATATTATAACTTAGAGGCCCCATAACTTAAGTAAAGTTTGATCTGTTGCCAAACGTATACAACAACTAAGGATAAGCCAAAGGCATAACTTTTAAAAGGAAACAATTTATTTTCAAAACAAGATATTTTTATAATAAACAAGCTGGCTATCGTCAGTACTGATGTAAACACTTACACCAGATTGGAGTTGGATTCATAAATTATGTATACTCGTTTGGACACAAAGCAGTTGTAAACAACGCACTTTGTTTAGTCATTACTTCTAAGGACTATAAACGATTGTCCAATTGTGGCGTATTAATATTGTTTATGTCTTATTGTAATGCGTTTAAGATTAGGGATATACAAAGAAAACTTTTTGTTATAATATCATTTGATATTTACAAAGATAACTTGTATATGTACAAAGGTCTCTTACACAAATTAGCATGCTATCTTTGTTTCGGAAACAACAAAGGAATGTCACACGAGTCTAGATGTCAAAGAGCATTTCAGTACGTGTCGGTTTTGTTGCAGTATATTTTTACAGAATTATTTTATATAATAATCATCAATACATGTATACCTATATATATATATATATATGTATGTATATATATATATATATATATATATATATATATATATATGTATGTATGTATACCTATATATATATATATATATATATATATATATATATATATATATATATATATATATATATATATATGTATGTATGTATACCTATATATATATATATATATATATATATATATATATATATATATACACAATATATGGGTATAAAGAAAAATGATACGATCTTTACAAAATTTCTGAAACTACAATGGTTTCGGCTTTGAAATATTGCCTTGATGTTCTTTTTAAAATATATGGTTGTTAAGATTTAGTGAAATTCCACGATATAATATATAGGTCAGTGCAGTTATGTTCGAAAAAAGAAACTTAATTGTATTTATTATGTCTAATTTATTTCATTTCGATATCGCATAAGATAGTATATAAAGGCTTGTGACTGACAACTTATAACTTTAACTGCTGGGGTCCAAAATTTGATATTTCGACGATAGTTTCCGTTTATAATGAGGGCAATTCAACAAAATTTTCTGAAATTACATCCTTAAGGGGTTTTTAACTGCTCAGGTCGGAAAATTAAAGTTTGACTGTAATTTTCTTTTATGGTATGGGCATTTCGACAGGATTTCCTAAAATTACATCCCTACTGAATTTAACTAAAGGATGAAAATTATTGTAAAATTCTTATATTTTATGTTACGGCACGAAGCCGTGAGGAAATTATGAAATTATAAATTAATATCATTTATATCAAAAACGAAATTTAAAACTTGTTTAGACAAAAGACAAAACATTTGATATTTTTCATGACAAAAATGCAATGTTGATGGGTTTAAGCCTATATGACTTCATATTAATGGCTTTATCACTAAGATTAGCCGGACTACTGTCGGTTATATTGCTGATAGTGTTATCAGCTGTGTTGAATAATAGCTATTGCTTTGACATTGTTTGAATTCCTGTCTATATGCGTTTAAGATTATAATGAAAATAGTTTATAAGGTCCTGGGTCCCATATTTGCTTCTCTAAATATATTACATTAAGCTGTTAAGCCATAGGGGATCAAATTAATTAATGTGTCGTGGAGTTTTAAGATGTTTCATGTCTTTGTTCTGGATTATTAATTTAATAAATGAAAAGTAAGTAAATTTTAAACTACGTTTTTACAGTCAAATGTGCTACTCTGAAAGAAATGATACTCATGTCCAAAAAATGTTGTCACATAAATCTTGTTACTTTATCAATTCCATATGCTGCAATTTAAAAGTCAATTTTACTTCAAATCTCTTCTTTGACGTGTGGTGTGCTCTTTGGAAAGTATGAAGACTTTCCGAAACGATTACTAAGAAGTTTGGTCTAGTTTAGTCAAAGTTAAAATGCATTACACAGAACGGTTCGAAAAGTTATGTATGAAATGTTAAGTCTAAAAAGGATTCAATGTATACTCGTATCTTTCGATGTTGCTGTCGTTGGTATTCGAAAGGTTTGCCAAAATGGTAGATCTATATCAAATAATTGATATTACTTATCAGAGTTATTCATTGTACTTGTATTTGAGTAAATTATCTCCTTTATAGACAATTTTTATTGACTGCAATTATTGAAAATCCTAAGTAATATAAATTAATTGAATAAAAACAAGAGAGATTTGATCCCAGTATTAATTTAAAATTAAAATAATTATTTAGACGAGAGCAGAAATATTTTAAAAAGTAAATTTTTAGGGTGAAAGACCACAGAACCATAAAACATCCATTTTATCTGTCTATAAGAAATTTGAAGAACGTAAGACAAATATCTCACCAAAAAGAATCGAAAACCGGGAAACAAAAACAAAATGATTTGATTATAATAATAGCTCCGATTTTCGGTACTTATTCTCAGTTCAATATCATGACGATGTAGATCACAATGTCAAACACAGGATGAGAACAGCGTGGAAATGACGGCAGCTCAAAAGAATAATATTACTACTTAATCAAGATACAGAAAACGTTCTTACTTTAATTTTATTTTTTTTACGGAAAACCCAAAGTTTGTTTCGATTATAATTGTAATACAACAAAATTAAGGACTAATGTCGGAGATTGCTTATTTTTGGTGGAAAATAATTATTACTTTATTTTCCTTTACGGGAGTTATAATGTACATTGTACATCCTTTTGTGTAACTATGGAATATTTAACGTTCTTTGTGTTTTTTTCATAATTTATTTAGAATTCCTAGTCTAATTAAATAGTAAACAAGAATTCAAATAAGACACACCAAATATCTTTTGGAATTCTCACCTATAGTTAACAATAATATTTTATACATAAGATAGATATTACAATGATAGTCAATATTGAAATTTTTAAAAATATAAATCTTTTTAAACGTCTTTCGATATTAAAACCAAATTGTCCGATGTTAGAAATCCTCTTGCCAACGATATTACTCCGCACAGGAAATCCATGTTAAGCGGAGTAAAGCTTTTTGTTATAATAATATATAAAAAGGTTTTTAATATTGAAATGTAATTGCAATAATTACAAAAATGCAACTCTATTTTGATGACGTTACTTAGAACAAATTTAATTTCTCATCATGTACTTCTGTTAAAACTTGGGGTTTACGCTCGACTGTCCTAGAAATTCATTTGCTCGTAAATTGGAACGATTCCAGAAATTTCATATTTATGTAGATAATGGCGATGAAATATTGGGAATATGGTCTCGACGTTTCATTAAAATCTATTTTAATTTATGCATTAATCAATGGATTGAAGATCAAAATTTTGATAGTCACATTTTCACAGATGAATAGTTAATGTTTTGATAAGGAACTTTAAACGCAAATACCTTCTCTTTGATCGTGTGTAAAAATAATGAATCGATAAACGCCATAAGAGAGCAAATAGTAAGCGCTATCGTCGATTAGAGCGGAGGCCGATATAATCGATACTCAAGCCGTACACACTGGCCTATATCAACGGGAGGGTCCCTCCATCCCATTATTAATATATAATAGTGTTACAATTTAATTGTATAGCAATTAAGTCGATATGGAGAAGGTTTTATATCAATAAAACCAATCTGGATATCAATCCAGATTCAGTTCTGATTTACATCCCGAACTTCACATATTGTTTGACTCCAACTGTAAACATTTTAGGTCACTGGAAAATGTTTAGTCTATGCAATCTAAATAGCTAGCTATTAAAATGGAAGTTTTAAATATGTCCATATAAGTCTTACACAAATGAAACCATTTACAAAACTTTCTTTTGCATCGGCGACATGATGTTGACGGATCGTGTCGAAACAACGTGTGTAGATGAAATCTACTTCTCGCCTCGTGATTAATGATACAACTTAGAACCCAGAACGGAGTCAAAGGAAATAAATACAACGTATAAAAGTTACGCATTTACACCAAATTAAATCCGGAAAGATCTTTGTTGCCGATGTGTTTGTTAATTAATTAAATGGTTATTATGTTAGTGACCCAATAGGGTCACTAACATAATAACCATTTAATTAATTATCTTACTGCGTAAATAATAATTTACGCAGTAAGATAATTTTATATCGCATTTAACAAAAATATTAGTCAGGGTGAGGTGATAGGTAACGCATAGTCAAGTTATTAATATAATCTATATTTATTTATCAAAATCATTCATAATATGTATATTGGTTTAGTGCCAAAAAATATCACCCAATCTGAACCCAATGTCGAAATATGACAGGTTATTAATAAATGTTATAGACGAAGTTGATAGCAAATATTATTTTCGTAAAAATATAAAATCAATAACATATTTAAATAGATGTAAAATTATTTTATATTGAAATGAAATCGTTTTATGTGTTCAAAGTAACTGATCTCAAAAAATATATCAGGTGAGCTTCTAAATCGAAAGCGTATGTTTGTTTGAGGAGTAAACATTTACAACACTGCTTTAAGACAGACGAAGTGCACGCTCAAGTGCTATTTATTTATTTTCTTTTTAACTCAACTAGTTTAATGTTAAAAGGAAATCTGTTAAAATTCAGAACACATTTATTTTATATATTTAAGCATTAGCATTAGGTGGTTTTAAAGGCAATTTGGTATTTAATTATTTATGGATACCAACTCATATATAAAAAAGTTGTTAGATATTGCAATTCTTTCAAAATTTTGTCTAATTATAGTTATATATATTATATATATTATAGTTATATATATTATATATATATATATATTATATATATTATAGTTTTATACATAAGAATAAATTTCACAAAAGCAAACAATTACAAACTACTATTGACGATAACGTAGTTATATAGCTCTATAATAAGTTACAGAAATATTTCTACTTCCATTCGTGGAGATAAAAGAGAAGAAAAAAGAGTAATTTGTATAAAATTGGTAGATAGTGAAATAAAACTCTGGTTATTTTATCGTGAATAATACTCTTTCAATACAAAATTTCTTTCAAATTGTAGTAACAATATGAATTAAGAAAACCAAAAATCACTTGTGTTTTTATTCATTATATATATATTTATAATTGTATGAATATTTAAAATGAAAATTTTTCATTTTAATGCTTTTCAAATAATAAATATGTTTGTTTTGTGGATCTTAGGGATTTGTGGGTCTGTTTATTTTGGTATCGGGCCAGAGTGCAAATATTATAAAATTACGTTCTCATACTTCATAATTCTTACCTTGATACTGTTTATTGGTTTTAAGATGTGTGAACATAAAGCTGTTATGGACGTACTTATGTGTAATGCTCGTAAAAAGTGGAAAGTTTTGTAGAGACTTTTGTTTTAAGATACTATTAGAGGAAAATATAGGTACTTCTGCTATTTTTTACTACGTATATATTTTTTTCCTTATTCCAATTTTTTACTCCACCCACTGATGCTTAAATATGTATCATTATATATATGTGTGCAAAATTTCATATGAACAATTAAAAATAAATATTTTGTTAAACCGACCCATATCAAACAAATCCCTCGCAGAAGTATAAATTGAATGCCGCCTACATGAATTCTTGACGTTTCTGAACAAAAAACCGACATTTCAGCTCTGAGTCACGTCTGATTGGAATGTTCATCAGATTTTTTAATAATCCATCGCAAATCTGAGCGGAAATTCTTGAATACACAACGCTTAAAATGATTGAAATCTACAAATATTTATATCTGCCCGATTGAAAGTTAGATAGCTATAAATTTTATGATAAATTGTACAATAATTAATTTATTTTCCAACTTCTATAGGTTTTTGTTTGAAAATTAATTACTAAATAACTAAATTGCGTCTTTTCAATCCTAATCCTTTATAAGGTTGTCAATTTGATTGATTTAACATTTGTATAATATAAATGTACATAAATTTAATGAAAGATTTTCATCGACATGATGCTTCATCCTTTGAAGTACTTTAATTAAATGCTTAGCTTTAAAATAAATAATACAAATATTTTTGCTTTTTTAATTGAAAATACTGCAACTGAATTGCAGCTGAAGTTCCTTAATTGAACGTACATCAAAGTTGTTGAATCCACAAATGTATTGTTTTGAGTATCTGTGTTTGACAGAAACTGTACGTGTAATTTTAATAATTGGATCGTAAAGTATCATTGCATTGGATATTCTATTCCTTGAAAAAGATGTGTTTTGAAAAAAAAAATAATTATCTTAATTACTGCTACTACTACTCTTCCAATTACTACTACACTTATTACACTACAGTAATTATTTAACCAAATAAATCCTGCCTTTTTATGTAACTTAGTACAACCTCGTTCTTACAATCTCACGATGTCCAGAATAACCCCTTTTCACATTTATTTTCTTTCATATCTTTTATTTTATTTGGACATAGCAAATGGGTTTTAAAAGAGAAAGCAAATGCCCTCCGGGATCAAGTTAATTCCGATTTTAGAAATAATAGCTTTTATATTGTAAAAAGCTGTAGATATGTATTATTATTTTTACAAACATAAAATTAAAAATCACTTTGTGACTATTAAAATAGAAACACTCAAGGGAGTTGTGTAATAACAAAATACCGCATCCATTATATGTTATACGTCAATGGTTTGAACCGAGTGCCTACTATATATACATGCTGTTTTAACCTGATTGATTTTTATTTTAAGCCGAAGTTTCGAGTTTATGATACGATACAACTGTTATTTACAACTAAAATGTTAACAGTACTAAGTAATCTTATATACACAATATTATATAATGAAAGAGTTTTATACTGTAACATTTCGTTTATACATACATGCATACATTGTTCCTAATTTATAGCAATGGGCTTCATCTTTTGGGACTATTATTATTATTTTAGCATAAATTGTCAAATTGTGTTCCAAATACGGTGTGCCAATATCTTTATAATGAAAAACATTTCGTACTGTAGTACATACAATGTATTGTTAAACTGATGGAGTTTTTTCTGTTTTATTTTTTGTAGTGGTTTTAAGTACTGTCTGGTCTGGAGCTACCGACTAATGGTTCACTATAACTTATAAGAAGCTTAAAGACTGAACTGAAACGGAAAATTAGAAACAGATTAACCTGTTTTCACTCACCGTTAGTTTCACTGCCAATAGAATTATTTATTTATATCTTTTCTACTTTGTACGCCAAATGGGAGTGGCAGGAAGACCTAATTTGATACCATAGTAATCGAAATAAGTCCTTCTGTAAAGACACTAACCAACTTAAAATAAGGCTAAGAGGCCAAACACTGTTTCTGAGAAGAACCATATAACAAAGTCAGCCGGTTTTTTTTATTTCCTTTTTTTATTCCTGTTTCACAAACGTCAATACACTTAGGTAATATTCGAACAACTACAACAATCGCAATCAATTCGATAAGCTGGACTGATGATTAATTAATAATAAGAAAAAGGAAATCCGTGGCTAGCTATATATGAGACTAATTAGAATTAATGTTACAATTCTTTTATTATTGTATTTAGTTTTCTGTTTCTTCTAACATGAAGTTTCAAAAATTGAACTACCAACCTTTACGAATGAATTTTTAAAGCAATTAAAAAAAATGTTTATATTTTCTATGTAAAAAAGTATATTTCTTGTGTGTATTACTCGAGTTCAATCACCACAGCACTTTATATAAAAATGTTTCACTGGTTCGTGTACTTCTCATACACTCAAAAATTACTGCATTCGTTTCAGAGATGGTTGTTATATATCTTATCTTATCTTTATCTATTTATGAAAAATTGTAATCGATTCAATGCACATCCCTTACACGAGGCGTTCAACAAGGGTCTTGAAATTCGAACGTTTGGAAGACTTTTATTGATTTTATTTTCTTTTAAGCTAACGACAAATACTTCTCACCCCTGCCAGAATGCCGTGGCACATTCTGGTTAGAATGCCATGCCAGACTGTGCTACTGTAAAGCGTGCCAGGGTACAGCTAGTAGTAATTTACTTTTAAACATTTATACGTCTATTAAAAATGAGTTTAAATTTCAACTACTCCCGTATAAATGTTTGAATTTCCTTAATTAATGCACTTACTAACATTTTTATGGCTATATACATAAAGTATATATTCCTCTAACAAGCAGAATAATCCAATGGAGGGTCTTTGAAATTTTAACATTAAACAAATTGGGTCGCTTTGTCGCAAGGACCCTCGTCACGGGACAATTAAATTTACCAAAATATATATGTTGACGCTAAAAATATAATTTGTTTTGTAACACATTTTTATTTTACTTATAATATCTTTATTTATATTCTTCGTATATTAACTATTACCATGATTTGAAAATATGTGTCGAGATACAGAATGTTTAAGTCAACGAGGCGAGCACGTGAGTTGTTGTACAAACAAACAGTGACCTTTATATTTTATTTAATACAATATATTATTTTTCTAGTAATATCCATTGCGCAGTCATTAAAATCTAATTATATGTAACGAAAAAAAGCATAATTTATAAACGCAATAAAACTTCTGCCGTTTTTTTAAAGTAACGGAAAAGCCAATTTCGATTAAGCTTAAAACACTTTTTATTTCTCCCTGTGACAACAAATTTATTGTCGGCTATATAATGTGTGATACTAGCTTTTGCAGATGGCTTTGCCCGCTCCATATCTTTAAATAAATATAGACTATCTTTTAGGTAAGATTTATAAAATGTCTGGAAGTTTTCTTTTAATGTTCATTTAGTTTTATAAATATCACAACAAAAAATACTACTTTCTCAATAAACTGTCATTCTGCATTTCAAAATTATCAAAAAATATAAACAAACTCGGTCACTAACTTTTTTGATTCTTTTTCAAATTCTATTTTAGCCCCTTGAGATTGGGATTCCAAGAATATTTGATTCATTGTCATGTAACTCCAACATGTTAAGTAATGCGCATATGACATCTTTTTAACCGAATTACTGGACACTCAACGTTATATTTTGGACAATATACGCAATATATATACGTTGTAGTCAATTTAATCTGATGTTTAAACTTTACTGTGAAGATTCATTCATTTTAATCCGATCACAACTTCGTGTTCTTGCGTGAAAGTAACAAACATGCATATAAAATATTCAACTACAGTTACAAATTTTGTGTATAATTAATTGTATAACATACTATTGAAATAATATATATGTTAATAAATCTTTATATAGTCTTAATTTGTTACCACGTTTAGTCGAATGAAAAAGTAGTTATAACTAAGTCTTATTTCATATGTTCTATTGCAATACATTTAATGCACTACATACATAGAAAATATAGATATATATTTAAAAACAAATGAGTTTTTATTGTCTGCTTACGTTGTTTACTTAAACGAATATGGATTGAATTTCCTCAAAGGTGTTTGTAAATTATTATATCGTCTATATAAACTTAAGAATGCATAAATTCGTATTTTCTTTACGACATGTATGTAACATGGTTATGTTAATTTTGCTAACAGCCTTCACGCATGTCCGAGCATAAACATGACAAACCGTGACCGAGGTATATTTAAGCTTATTACATAATACACGAAAATATATATTATTTCATAAACATTTTAGTCCATATTTGCATAACCACTTAACGTTCAACTATGCTTGTTAGATATAAATCTGAAAATAGTGTTTTTTAAACAAAATCTTTACCGCGCCGTGAAAAATCTTAGACAGCTGTCGAAATAGTATCCAACCGAATATTCATTAGTAATTCTACATTAATATTTTTTAATAAACTATTTTAGTTATGCTGAAGCTTTTATTACTATTCACTCAGTTATTTATTTTAACTAAAAAAATCTAACGATAAACATAATATTTAACATAAATAGACGACCACTAACAGATACCTACAAAGTTTTATATAACATAAAAAAATGTCCAGTAGCAACTATGCTAGAAAGAGCTGCATATATAACTCGACTTACAGATAATAAAATTACTTTAATGGTGACAGACAGCAATGAAGGATGAATTTATAAAAGATATTTTAATATTCCAGTGGAGTGATAATTTTCCGGCGACAACAATGTCACTGAACTACGACGAACAGACAAATTAATCTAGTTAATACACTAACATTTAGTTTGTAACCGAGTTACCTCTGAATTACCTTTGTCTTACTTCAAAGGTTTGCAAGTTTCACAGATAAATGTTATTTTAGAGAAAATGGAAGCATTTTTATTACTCTGAATAGTTGAATAACCTTTCGAAGCCAAGATATTAATTATAATAAAAATGTGTTATTTATGTACTAAATGTTATATGTTTCTGAAGGAAAGTTATTTTAGTACTAAATATTATTTTAAACGTGTTTTTACATATGTGTAAAATAAAACGCATTTCTATCAAATCATCTTTTCATTTAATTTTATATTAAATACATAAAGAAATATATAAAACGCTTATAGCATCCATAGTTATAATTATACTCGTTTTACTTAAACGAAACTCGGGAAATCTAATTTAAAATACAATATGCAAATAAGAACAGAGATGTCTGTAGATACTTACCATGCTATACTTAACTATAATGTGTACTGTGTCGCAATAAGTGTATATATTTCTTAATACTCTTGCAAAATACTCTTCATTATAACAAAATTCTCTCTTTCCACAGGTAAAAGATTAGATAAGATAAAGATGTGCTCAGTACCGAGACATTATTCAGCGGGACGTGGACGTTCTTAAATAACGGAATGATTTTAAAGCAGTTATAGTGTAATACTAAAGGATATATTAAAGTAAAAGTGAAATATAATGACGGTATAATTGTGTGAAAAGTTGAGTGAAACATGTCAATTTAGTGAGTGATTAAGTGATTGCAGTAGTGATAGCAATGGGTTGTCAGCTTGGTAAGCTGGCTGCTTCTGAGCGAAGGGGGAATACCCAGGACTTGGGAGACGGTCCCCCACCGGCCACAGATCCTCGGCTGCCTCTGACGGCTAAGCAGAAGTACTCTATGCTTGCCTCTTGGAAGGGAATTTCTAGAGCCATGGAGAAAACCGGAATTTGCATGTTTATTAAGTAAGTGTTACATTTAATTAAATCAATATTTGTATAATATGAGGCAAGAAACAGTGTATGAAATAAGTTGTTCGAAATACATCGTTTTCATACAACTTAAACCTATAACATCTAAGAAACCTAAAATTTATTATGCTCATGGTTTCGCAAAACGGTTCGCCAAACTTATTTCCACGCCTTGCGATCGATTTTCTGCAGTTTGCTGGAAGATGAATAAATAAAGGCCTTTGTGTGAGAACTGTGACATCTTTGTTCTGTATGTCTTACAGTTTTACCTTCTGAACTAATTTTACTTACAATGCTGTATTATATACTTCTGTATTAAGTATATAATTTTGCATTTAATTTTTTTTTATTATTAAAATAATTTTTGAAAGAAATTTCAAAAAACTAGACCTTACTTAATGCCTGGATATTTATTAGACCTAGTAATTTTCTATTTATTTTTTTCTATAATGATTATTGATTGATATGATTATCAATACAAAAACTTATAATAAAAGATGATTTAATTCTCCATTTCACTTGTAAAGTAATTAAATCAAACAACCAATCCATAATTGTTCATGTCATCAATAAAAATACGATTCACCGCGGGTGTTAATTCAATTAATATAACACCGATTGCTTTCCAACACCTACATGTCATTCAAACGCCTCTTCATATATAATTTGAGCCTTGATTGGATCCTGTGATTTGTTATTATATGGTAGGCATTTAATTAATTATTGCAATATTCATTTAACATTTCTTGCAATTCAATTCTTCTATTATGGCTTCACCGATTGTGCATAGTATTCCATTTTGCCAAAGTCGTGGAAAGAGAGGGACAACGGATATGATCAAAATCAATACTAATAATGGAGTTCTTACTAATATCAGGAAGATGTATCTGATATGATCATTTATTTCACGTAAACGATTTATAAAATAAACACTAAACATGAAAAGAAATTTTGAGGATATTTGATTTAAGGAGGAGAAAAATCAAAGAGAGAATAGAAACGTTTAGACATAAAAAGACGATAAGGTAATATCTTTACCATCGACAGTGATACTTTTTCCTGGTATTTATCATCTGGAATAAAATACACAACACGTAATCGATACTCAATCTTTACATTTTCAGAACAACGGACGTATGTAAACTATGTGAATTTCCTTTAAATATTTTGTGTTCATTTAAACGATTCCTGAGTAATTCTAAAATTTCTCGATAAAATCCAACAAAGCAAATCAGATCTGATCAGATATTAAAATAAAGAACACCGGTTCTGACATAATCTGATACTCCACTCAAAAACATAAAGTAATTATATGAATGGTATAAGGCCGAATAAGAATGTACTTGTTTTAGTGGTTTGATAAAATAAACACTTTGTCAGAGCGAATATTGGAAAATATAATTCAGATTGCGACACATTTTTAAGGTTAAAATAAGTGCGAACTTGAAAATCTCTTTTAGACGCTTTTTTTTTAATAAATCTAAAAGAGGTTGCATGGCAGTGTGTACTACTTTAAATATATTATAATATATTATCTATGAAATGTACTCATAGTTCGAACAGATAAGCTTCCACATAATGAATATTGATAAAGTCCTTGACTATGTCGATGGTACTTAATTAAGGAGTTAGCAGCACTTATACCTCTTCAGTCCTCTATATAGTATGAAATGAATTAACTCCTAAGCGCCAAAGCTTGCAGGATAGTGTATCGATATAAAAAATATTTATATACCGGCTGTATAAATTATTGGTGTGTACACAATTTGTTTCGATAATCACTTGCGCAAAGCAGTAAATATATAATTAGCCTAATAATAGTGATGTTAAATTTTACGTACGTCGTAAATCAGATGAGCTCATTATCATTATTATCTAGTAAGTGGTTAAAAGTATAACTCACACATACATACGTATTTATACACACAGATATAATTTCATATAATCTGTTTAAATGGTTTTGGCATTGAATTTAAAGAAAAAGGAACTATATAACTTTTTGTTTAAATATAGACGTTTTTACATGTTAGTAAAATTAAAATATAAACATATTTATCTTATTATATGATTTCATATAAGCACGAAATATGTTACAATTGTAAATAAAACTCCTATTAAAAGGATGAGTTTTAAAAGATATTAAGCGTAAGTTTAAGTTTCTCCACGGACTATAATTCAGCCGTTTTTTACCGAGTATTCTAAGATAAGAAGCTTCAATTCCGAAGTTGTTTTTTTTTCTCAATTGTAAAGGAATATTAAATATGTATTGTTTTTATTAAAATTTTTCAATTATTATTTTATTATTCACCGGTTTATATAAAAAATAAATAAGAATCTTCAGTAACAAACTTCAGTCATTAATAAGCACTAAGATTTGTTATCCATTCAGTCATTATGGCATTTGTAATATCAACATATCAATACATTATTTCCTATAATTTTGTTTACAAATATGAAGTTATTTTAAAGGTGTTATTTAAGTAACTTAGACCAAACAGGAAAATTGAGTATATATTAGAGTTCCTTTGTGTACAAACTTCTAACTTTTATCCGAAGACAAGAGGAAAATAATCTAAGTTAGTGAAGCAATGAAGAGAAAATATTTGTTAGATGACTTTTACTTTTGACGTATACTTTATTAATATTTTTGTTTTATATAACTGTGTTTATAAGAATTTGGTGCTTATTTTCTATTATTATTCACATAAAATGTATTATATGAACTAAAAATGTATAATAAATATACATTTATGAACTATAATTCATTCTAGGTCAATGAAACAGCACTGCGGGCGTCATACATTCTCTAATACGATATGTACATATATTGTTATTTCTGTTATTTTCAATACGTAGTTATGTGACATGGTTTTAATCGTTACATTTAACATGAATTCTGCATACTATTTGATTAATAAAATAAACAAAATATATGGTCAACTTAACTATGTTATAAGATATAATAATGACATATATTTATATTAAATATATAAACAATCCATAATATATAAAATCTTTGAAACCGCTTTTTGCTGTAACTTCATGAATGCGTCTGGACAATAATTAAAGTGAACAGCCATTTTGTTTTTCCGACCCAGTTCTTCTTATAACAATAGTCTACAAGCGCACTACATAGCTGCGGTGATTTATATATTTATTATTTATGTTATAAAGTTTTAAATTTTTTATTTAGTCCAATTAATGGAGAATAATTTCATTTTATGTTTAACCTATACTAAGATTTCTTTCGTAGTAATAAAACAATATTTGTACGCAGTAAATATTTATCACTACAGTATGTGTGGTTTATAATAATTATGTTTTAAGCGATAAAATAAAATCAAATTGAACAAATTAAAATACGTTAAAAGTTTTTCCCTAAATATGTCGGAAAAGTATTTAAATTTGTAACGTTTGCGGTACTCGTGGTTTTATATCAACCCAAGGCCAAACTGCGAAGTCGTAACCGCGGTCCGAGTTTTTAATCCGTTAAAATGAAATGAATGATTAAATGAATTCATAAAAGTTAATGATCATTTCAAATGAATTTAATGAATTTAAAATTAAAGCTGTCCCACTGATGTTTTTTATCCGACTGAAAAATAATATTCTTACATTAAATGGTCAGGTATTAAGGAAACTTTAATGAAACAAAAGTTCGTTCCAGTTGATTCATAATGCTAATAAATGTTCAGTAAATGAACTCACAAGTGTAATAATGTAACCCTTTTGTCTTAAACTTTTAATGAATGTTCCGTGTCCTATAAAGGGTAAAATAAGATATCATTTACCGCTCCGTATTATTTGAGGTTGTAGCAATATGTAACATATTGCAGGAGGTTTGCCAAAGTTTTAAGACCTCCTGACGTGTGACATAACATGAGTTTCTCTTGGGAATGCATAGTGGTTACCACCTTTCTCATAGCCAAAGGGGATAACCATTTTTATTTCTTCAGAAATATCTCAAAAACTTCTGGTGATCCTATTCTAAAATAATACCACACGGTTTGTCCTTTTAAGATAAGTGGAAAAAAAAGTTCTACATTTATTTACATATGGAAACGAACGTGGGATAGCTCAGTTCGTAGAAGTGGAACTTTCAGATATATAAAAATAACTACAGCTACTTTGAAACAAGAAAACTAATTTCATAGTAGTTCTACAACAAATAAATCCTTCAGCTCCCAAGGGAAGTGTAGTCAGAAAACGTCAATTTAATTTAATTTCTAGGAATTCAGTAAATTCTTAGGGAACAGGTACAAAAGCTGAATATTCTTGAAATGAAATTTTATAGAATTACGACAAGAATCGTATTAAAGATTTCAATAACTTAAATTACGTTTTATTTTCTTTATATTATACATTATTAATATTTAATGTTCTAAAATTTGTTTGTTCATAATGTTTTATTTTGAAACTGATTATACTCAGTGTATAATCAATAATATAATTACACTTTATCTTTGATTTCAAATAATATTTCATTAAGAAATTCCTAAGTGTACAACGTTTTCAAAACAATCAAAATTTAATTAAAATGTAACACTAATATTGAATTATTTGTTCGCTCTATTCTATTGTAATCGTAATAATAATTGTTATATAATATGGAATATTACAATGAGAGATTTCAACTAACAATATGTAGTAATTTAGTATTGATTCCTTGTACGAACTTCCAGTTAATATTACACAAGGACAACTTTAACATACAATTGCTGATTGAACAGAATTTATGCTACTATCTTAACTTTATATTAATTTAAAACTATTATAAATCTATATTTATAATTAAAATTGCAGTATCTGTAATTCCAAATTAACAGCATTTCATTAAATGCATACGATACTTACATTAAAAATAAATCTTTTCGGCTGTTTGTTTGTTTGTTCCAGCTAATCTCTGAACCTGCTGAAACGATTTTAACAGAACTTTCACTGAAGGAGATTATAAGGAATAATTTAGATTACTTTAATTTTAATTTACATGTTTAGTGCGAATGAAGTTATGAGTGCAGGCAGTTTAATATATAATTATTATTATTACTATTATATTTATTAAAAAAATACTAAATTCTGACACATTTATTGAATTTCCAACTACATACAAAGTTGTGGGTTTCTGTATACTTCAAAGGTAGAAAAGGGACTGATACAAACGTAATAGTTCATGTGGCCCGGAGTAATTTAAACCTCTCGTAGAGCGATTCGGCACTTGACATTCAGTCCTAAAGGCCTCGGGATATTGAATCGTGTTCCGCCCTATTTACGAAATAAACCGATATTGGAAGCTTTTTTATATTATCATTTATTTTATTTTATTTAAAATAAACAAAATAAGAGTCAGCTTTGATTAAACTTGTAAACATTTATAAATATTTGTTTAATATAAAAAATAATAGAGTTGGATTAAATATAAAAAAATATATATAATTTAAATAAAATTTTAATACTTTTTATAATATTAGAACTTAGAAACAGAGTCGAGTTTTCATTTCCCAGAAGCCTTGTAAAATGTTTATAATTAATCGTCTTCCACGACGTGCTATATTATGTATTATCTTGAAAAAATGTACTACTGCAGTTTGATTAATTTTATTACGAACCTCGTATAAGCAGTGAATATTTCAATTCTATTTTCCCGGAATTTTCAGTTTTAATTTAAATTTAATCTCGAAAAAATATTTCCTAGAACTGTGCAAGTAAAGCTACGATGTTCGACGCCATTCTTTTGTTATTACAATGAAAACCAACAGCTATCTGTCTGTTTGTTTGTATTAACCACTGGTCTCTACATATATTTTATTTAGTACACAAATGGGATAGACCATTTTTTATTGTACATTTAGGTGGCGGAAAGTTCAAATATTGTGACTGACGTTGCTTGTTAATACATTGACTTTGATATCTAATTAGGCTCCACTGGATTGTAATACATCGATTAAAATAAGTTACTTTAAGGCAGGGATGTATCTCCGATCATCCGATAAATTTTTACTAATAATGTAATCATGCCATTACAAATTAATAAAATATATTTATACAGATATAATGTATTTAATTTTGTTTAATACAGAACTATGAATAAAATTTGTATGAAATAGAAATGTAAAATACAATATAAATTTAATTTACAAAGGATAGCAAAATGCATAGTATGTACTTGAAAAACATGACAGCATATTTCATTCAAACGTGTTACGAATAAAGAACGAAGTTTAATTATAATACATATATATATTCAATTATAAACTTAACAAATCAAACTCGGTCTGCAATGTTCGGTAAAGTAACACAATTAAGAGACAAAATATTTATTTAGGAGCAACTCGTTTCAGACTCCAAGTGCCAACCCTAAGTATATAGAATCAAATGTGACGTCACTTCCTATTAAAGGGTATTAAGGGGAGCGTAAAAGTATACTGCCATAGCTTTATGATTGTTTTATTTACTGAGCTAAGCTTCAGGTAATGGCATATCAATTATTGCTTGACATTATAACAATTAGATTAAAATTCTAGTACGAATTCTGTCATGTCATAAAGAATGTTTTTTGATATAACAAATAAAATGATCCAGAGACACTACAGCATTTCCAAGAAAAAATATTGTAATGTAATAAATATAGACAAATAAGATTGTCTCGCTTATCGTGAATTTTACTCAACTAAAGCCTACCTACTAAAATTTTGGCACGTAAAATGTTATGACGTAGGCGTTACAGAAATTTATACCAAAATATCAATGCGTATTTCGAGGTGAACTTTTGTAGATATTTTTAGGGCTATATTGTTATTGGGCAACCAAACTTTTATCTTTAATATTAATCAAAATAAATTGACGCATGTGTGAAGAAAGATCATCTCTTGAAAACAACTCGACGGCTTTGATTTTTTTTATTATTTCCTGGATAAGTGTGGGATAAAATTATAATAAAACTCTCGAAAAGTTTATGATTTAGACGGTACAAAAATATCAATAAAAAATCTGAACTTCAGTTACTACCTTCTATTTCTTTTTGCTAACTGTCAAGTCATTTACTTTCTTCCTTAGTAAATGATGCGATTCCAAGGCAGGTTGATAGTATTATACAAGCAAACGAATTCAGCAATACAACTAACACTGCTAACATAATATTCGTAGGTTCTACATATTTCAAGTTGCTCACATGACTCTAACTTGTTTCAACCGACCAGAGTGGGAGGAATATGATCGATGCCGGAAATCAGACGCTCAGCTTGATGGATTTCCAGGTCATGTGACTGCTAATTTGATTTGGGGCATGCCAATTTAAGATCTTGCTATATGTATGGAGTTTTATGGATTCGTTTTTATTAAATTATATTTTTTTTTAATAATTCTGACACTGATTACTTACATTCTAATAAGTGTTTTCGTAGCTACATTCTTTTATTACTTTTAAATATTTTAGCATTATTATTAGCAAAAGCTATTGAAGGGAGAGTCGGAATAACATGTTTTATAAACATATTGTTAAAATCGATATATATAGCAAGCAATATAAATGTCAAGTTTGTTGGAAAATAAACCGGCGCCAGAGAGCTGCTTTGAAATTTGCATAGAAATTATTTGTTTTAAGAATTTTGTATTTATAAAGTTATACTGAATTTACATATGACGTTATGCTAAAAAAAATCCTGGCTTTTAAAATTTTATAATGTAGCTCAGACTAAGCTGCTGGCAAAAGCTAGTTCAAAAATGGGTACATTAATTAAAATTTGGAGCACCTGTTTAAACGCTACAATTGCAATCTGTAATGAGGTCCATATTACGGAATTGTGGCGAGGTTAAAATGTGGCAACAATTCATGAACGTTGCGGTTCTGTTGGCACTTGTGGCTTAATTATGTGGAGGTAGTGTTGCTATTAATGAATAATAGATGGATCTAACAAACGCTCACAAATATTGGTTTAATTGCTTACCGAAGTATCTAAAAGCACAAATGATATGCATAACTTTAGTGCTGTATTGATGTTAGTTTACTATTATTATCTTCAAAGCATACATAATACGAATTTTGAAGTTATTATTTAATTTTATTAATATTACTTTCTACAGCCTTCGAAATCTGCATACAATATTATTAGTACTTATACTGATAGTTGATGGATATGGATGGATATTGATGGATAATTTATTACTTATTAAGTTATTTCATTACTACCTGGTGTTCAATTATAGATGTAATAAAGTGAAACTATTTCTTTGCCATCGTTAAATTTATCTGTTGGTTAGTAATTGTTATGTGTGGGATAGATTGTAAAAATATATATTCAAAGGCTATATATTATTTAAGGAGGTGATTCAAAATATCTTTATTGAAGTACACATTTACACGCACTTTTGTATAGTCAATTATTACAATAAAAAAGGTTAGTGTAGTCAGTCGGTGAGTAAGTTAACACCGGATCGGAATGCTGCTCTATTGAGAAAAGTCGGCCAGAAACTCAACAGTTGTTCTTTTTAAAAGTAATCTAACAATCTTAGATGATGTAGATTGTAATATCAATCCTGCAAATAAGTCAACTATTTAAGTTCCACACATTTCGATCCACTAAAAACTCTTGATCTTGATTAATAACTTTTGATTTTAGTTTTAAAACAAAGAAAAAAAGAGGTCTAAGATATCATCATCAACATGGATCTTTATTGTATAGGCGTATACTCAATTTTAATTGTGATCAATGTTAATAAAAAAGGCCTCGTTTATTTGTAATATTTCGTGAGCATTTTCAATAAGAAAATGAGTTCATGTCACCCATGGAAGCAGTCCTTGAAGTTGAAGGTAATTGTTTTAAAGCCCTCGTTCTTAGTAATGAGGGAATTTATAATAAATAATAAATCCTTAAAACACCTGTGTCTAGGGAACTATACATATTATCCGTAACATATAACATATATATGTCAAAATAAGATATCGTATTAGAATAAAATATTTTTATTCTTAAAATCCTGTTATTTTTATTAATAAGAAAAGAGATTGTGTTGTTTAGAATTATTATTGTCTTTTTTTTAATTTGTTTCAATATTTTTTGGTCAGAACATATTTTTAAGTAATAAAAAAATACCAACATGTTACGTTATATTTATTTTAAGTATTGTCCAATTCAAGCAACTACTTTTACCCATCTCTTAGGCAGCATTAAAAGCTATTGAAGCTATCTTCCAAAGATGTAGACTGTTTTACAGATAGAAAGAAAGTGGATAGCCTCGAATCAATCTATACTTGGTATCGCCGTATGATATAAAATACTCTTTAGAACATGTACTATCGATCGGAATAAATGATAGTCTAATAGCATAATGTCTTGTGAATACGGTGGGTGGGGTAAGTTTTTGTAATCAAGTGTTTTGAAATTATATTTGTATGAAATCACAAAAAGCTGTTAGTCATTATCATATAGAATAATTTTGTAGTGTTTTACTTCAGAGATCAACTCAATATCTTCAATTGTGTTCTGTAGAAGACTGCAATAATAGTACCAAGCAGGAATTCGCTCATGCATAATCCACGTTTGACATCTCTCTGCTTCATTTCATATGGGACACAATAACCATTAACACTAACTAAATCATCTCTAACCATTTTAAGCTATGTGAAATGACTTACATAGTGCTAATGTAATTGCAAGTTTCTTTTTCATTTAAACCGAGTCTTCCTTAATGCTTTCAATTTCGTATCTTCTAAGGTTTTTAACTTTTAACTTTGCAACGTTTGTCTTCCACTACAAAGTCTTTGAAATTTTAAAAGCACTCAAGTACTCTCATTACAACAAGTTCTCTCATTAAGACAACTTCATAACATGCTTCTACAAGGAATCAATGATCCTTAACTGCAGATTTTTTTATTGAAGGAGTAAATAAAAGAATCCGCAATCCGCAATGAAGATCATTTGACACAAATTGAAACATTATACCTTAAAGTTATATTATTACTAAATAAACAAGTTTATTTTTGTGAAACATCTTTACATATTGACTATTTGAAGCAAATCCAATGTTTTCATATACGCATAGCAACATAGATATGAACATATATTTATCTTACTTTCCTTGCTATAAAACCACATTCGTAAATATTATAAATACGTATCTCTGAGTAATTTTTCTTAGAAATTATGTTGAATATACAAACAATTCCTGAGAGAGTCGTTACTTTAATCGGATTTTTAACTTTGTAACATGATGAATTGTTTTTTCTTTTGTTCGTGGTCGTTGTTTGAAATATTTTCTTTTTAATATTATTGAATAATATATTTTATTTGACGAAATAATATAACTTTTGCTTTGGAAAATTCGATCATCAACGGGTCGTTTGGATAATAGACTTTATACGATGATACAATTTTTATGACGTCCTAAAAAACTCGACGTATTGAAGGATAAAAATTTTCTTTGATATAACAGTTAAAAATATCAGTTGAAAAATCCTACATGACATTTAAATTTTCATAGAAAAACCTCAAACACTTTTTTACCTTTTCTGGATAATTTTATAATTACTAGAAATCAGAAAAGGTCACTTGTGGATCGCAATTTTGTGACACATTTAAACAATCTTACAAGGCAAATTTAGATTAGGTTGATAATTTAACTAATTAGAAGCTTAAATTCAGTAATGTATTGGAATTTCATATACACAATACACTTATTGAATTAAATATCGGTGTAAAGGCTATTAAAAAGTAATAAATTTATTTAATATTTACTTACCATATTACCATATCAGGCATCACTCCAACTACAGCTAGCACTTCAGTCCGAACTAAGTTGCTTGAAGTTTCAGAACTCCGACAGTGTAAAGTTTTACTTCGCATTCATGTTGCGGTCTAGATACTTAGATAAAATTACTTTGAATGATATCGATAAAAATAATATAATTTTATGTTAAAGCTTTCCCTTGTTTCTACAAATTAAAATAAAAACATGTTTAGCTTATGTTTTTACGATCGCAATATTTTTTTCAAGATGCTATGGTTAATTTAAAATGTTTATACCAACAGTAGGGACCTATCAGTCCGCAATGATAGCCCGCAGGAGTTTATTGTCCTTTGGGAAACATGAAAGGGATTATATAAACTGGGTCAAAATTGTACAGCGCGGCGGCAGAATATTTATTGTTATTGAAGAAGTTATGTTACTGTTATTTAAAATTGTTTTACACGAACGCAATCAACTAATGACGGAAATTATTTTAATTTACGAAAACATGACTGAAAATTTTCATTGTTATTTATAGACAAAATTAAATATATTATTATACAAAAATAATTACTGTCTATTTGGTAAAAAAATATATATATTTTGTTCGTTATAATTCAAAATATCACAATAAATATCAGTTAAATCGATAGAGCTATTTTTAAGTAATATTAATATACGCATATTTTTTTATATATATTTACGCATTTTTACTTTAGTATATAATTCAGCTGAACAATGACATATTATATATATACGTATACACACATTACTATCAATTTCAAAAGCGATAAACTTGAAAGTCACTGTTTTACGAGATTTCAGACTCCACTAGTTGATTCATTTAACAAGGTTCTATATTTTATTATTTTATCCTAATCTAAAATTTTATAATACCATTATAATTTATTTAAGAGGAATAATTATTGTGTATTGAAACTAAATATTGGCTTTTTTTGGAACAATGAGCAGAATAAAAGGTACCCGGTTGAGTTTGTTGTTGTGGTTCTCAGACCATGATGCCTTTGAAACATGGCCTTAATATTCAGTTGGAGAATGTCCTTACAGAAAGGATTATTTCGATAAGTATAGTATGAACATAGGTTTTCCTGGCACTTGCAATGGACGTACACAAGTGCTCACTGGTATTGATTCAAGTGGAAAAGTTATAAATAAGTAAAAAAATACGTATAATCACGATAGGATTCGGTGTGTAAATTAGGAGTTGTTTAATATTATTCGTTATATTATAGAATAAATAATTTTGTCACATAATTATTTTCAATGCATACCTTTTAAAGGAAATCCAAAACCCCAAGAAATTCTATTAGGCAGGATCTCTACTTTTCAATACAATTGATTTCCCTTTCAAAGGAATTTTAAATCCATGAACATGTTCGTGAAGAGCTAAGGGACTGGAGGACTCAACCGCCTTAGGGTCGGCTTAGGGAGGTATAATGTGAATGAGATCACTCTTAAAATGTACGTGGAATCTTCGTTTTTGAGATTGCCTCCGACTCTTATCTAATGCTCTTCTTTCTTATATATTAAAATTTCTTAATTATCATTACCTGAAAAAAAAGATGCAGAATTTTACGTCCACTTTGATGACTTTTAACTGTAATAATAATGGAATCTAATAGAATTTTTTGGTATTATATATTGATATTAATTTTTTTTTTGCACAAACCACCAAGTAGTAATGATTTCCCTAAAAAGATATAAATTTACGTAAAAATATGTTTTGTCTTATTAATAAATAATAAAGTATTAATAATAGATAATAATACTGACGGACACAATTATAATTATTTTTATTAATCTATTATAGTACTGTACCGTACCGTACTGTACCGTACCGTACCGGACCGGACCGGACCGTACCGTACTGTACCGTACTGTACTGTACTGTACTGTATTGTACTGTACTGTATTGTATTGTACTGTACTGTACTGTACTTTAGTGTACTGTAATGTACTGTACTAAAAAATATTCTAAATAGTATCTGTTTATAATATGTATTTTTCTACTCATAAGTAGGAATTAAATGTATACTATCTGCTGATGACGGGTGAGATATCTTTGTTTGCGACACAACTCAGCACACAACACATTTCTCTATAGTTTTACGACAATTTATATAATCGGGTGATACTCATTGAGGATCCTTAAAAACTTTTCATAAATAACGTAAATAAAATTTACAGCTAGGATGTTACTACCGTAAAGGATGTAACACATGTTTTTAAATTATTCTTATAACGTCTAATATTTTTAAAGAAGCAATTTCACAGTTTCAAAGAAAACTCGTAAGATGGCGAGAAAGCTGGATTATCCTTAATACTTTCACTACATTAAATTTTTCCTAGCATATACAACAACGCAATGTTACAAGACCAAAAGAAAATGAATATATGAAACTATAAACCTTGAAAACCTTTCTTCATCTCGTTACAAAAGCAATAATTCGCTACTTGGCTAAGTATCCTTGACCTAATAAAACAAGGTGAAATAAGCGCATTGTAAAATAAGTTTTAACCTTATATGATAAGGTTCGTTTTATGTAAGCAATTAGTTGCAGATGATTTAAATTTATTTCATTTTAGCTGATATATTCGCTCTCATGTTTTCATTATTATTTCTAAGTGGTGGCATTGTAGATGTACGTATTTATATTATTATAATGTATCAGATAGAATGCTTTAAATCTATATATATATATATATATATATATATATATATATATATATATATATATATAATTAAAGTGTCTGTTTGTAATTCAAAATGATCAGTTTTTCACTGAATGTATATGAAATATATACGTTAATTGTTTAAATTAAAAAAATATATATCTGTCTATCTGTTCCGGATAATCTCTGAAATGGCTGGACCGATCTTAGCAGGACTTTGATACCCGATAATTGACGTTAACAGGAGTAACTTGACAAATTTTATTTAAAAAAACATATTCCACGAACGAAGACGTGTGGATAGATAGTCTAACATTAAATTCAGAAAGCAATTTTAGAAGCATACCGTAGATGCCTTTCAGAAATGCTTTGACAAATATTTTAGTGTTTTTAATATGATACCTGACCTGGTGATGTGAAATATGGTACCTCATTTACAACAACAATATTTAAATCTATAGATTACCCTCCCTTTTTGCTTTAGTTTGTATCTTCCTATCATCTATAATAGTAAACTAAACTAACTAAACTCATAAGGTTAGATTAGCAGTGTGGCCTGCTCTTAAAAGTTTTTTAAATGTCTGGCATTTAGAGACAAGTATAAGAAAAACCAAAACATTATATATTTATATAATATTTCGTTTTATTTAATTATTCAATAACAATTTCTTGTATAATCTTATTCAAATGACTGTGGTGTTAGCATAATCGTATTTCGCTCTCCATGGGTGAGGTCGTTACTGTTTATTGGATCTTAAACTCATTAACCTACACGTCGAGATAATTTTGTTAAGCCACTGGTAATATACGCGTGTATATAATAAATCGTAATACGATATAGAATTGTAATATTCAACTCCGGCGACTCAAATTCTTATTTATCATTTCATATATAAAAAGGCCCACAGCCTTTCTTCCAAAACTTTTATATATAATATTTAAGATTACACTAACTAATACTCTTTGTGACATTATTTATATATTATAATGTGCATTCTGTATAAAAAAAATACGATAAATGTAATAATTACATCAAAATTACACACTTTCTTGAAAGCGGAGACCGTAAACGGTAAACGTAGAATGTTAAAATATATATAAGAATACCGATGAATAATATTTAAGAATACTGACACAGTTAATTGAGATATTAGAAGGATTTAATTAAATCTGTTTCGTCTTTAACGGGTCGGAAGGCTGTTAGATTATTAAATATGCTTTGCCCAGTGCTTGAATACTGAAGAGGTTTAATTATAATAAAGCGTTATGCAATGTTTCTACTAAATCCAGCTTCAATTTTGAAATAGCTGCAACATAAACCATTATTTTATTTAAACGTAAACATTGTTTTGATGATATAATAAATGAAAATCTTCAATCGAATGGAATCACAAACTCTTTGAAGATCGCAACGATCTTGTTTTCGAAATACAAAGTCAAATCAAAGACAGTGTAATATAGAAATAGTATTTCTATAGTTTTTGCTTATAATGTATGTTTAACTGTAATTAATGTAGATGATGATTTCGTGTGTGTGTGTGTGTGTCTGTGTGTGCGTGTTTGTGTCATTATGAATTAATACATATTACTTGACACGTATTCCTTTTGTTAGGCGTCAAAAATTTTTTGTCATGATGACATAATTTTCTGTAGTTTTTAGTACTGAGTGGATAATATTCTTTGATATTTATTAAATTTTTTAGGTGCGCTTTTTCCGCGTTACTTCTCTTTTACTCGTATAGGTCTTGGTCTCATAATTATATTGGTACAAAAAGTGTTACTAGTAACGTAGCATTAGATATTTAAAAGATTTTTAGAATCAGTTGAGTATTTATTGTACCGTTGGCTTTAGGCCGGCAACACTCTTGTAAATCCTCGGATGTTGCAGGAGTTCATGGGCGGCGGTGATCACGTAAATCTGTGACCCGACAGCTCGTTAGCCCTTCTCCTAAATAAAATATATATATATATATATATATTCCTCTTTATATTAGTAGTAGTATTGTATGAATGTTTACAAATCACAAAATTTTATATCTTAATATATGATATTTGAATATATACGGATATAATGGATACGGGACAGAAATCGGGAAATGAAATAAAAATACAACGAATATAACCATAATCGGTCTAAATGAAAAAGATATTAAGGTATCAGTTTTCAAATATTTGTTCGTCGACCATTTCATTGCAAATTGGCATCGATTCGGCATCGGGAATGGTTATTGGCTACTCAAATATTGAACGTTCTCATGTTTAAAATGTTACCGTTGTAATTTTTGTGTTTATAAAATAATAGTTAACAGCAGTTACCATATTTATTATTTTAATCAATTACATACATGTAATAAATGCATACGTATTATATACCTCCAAGTTTTTGAAGACCAACGGGACTACAGAATCGTGGATTATCAAAGCAGTTAGGATGGTAAGAAAGAATTTTAAATGTTCCAAATTTACAGCTTTCATTATAAGTGGCTTATTTGTAACATAGATCTTTGTATACAAAAATAACATTGGATGAATTGTAACATTGTACAGTAATATATAATTTAGATATGTCTTTTAATATTTTTACGTCATCACCTCAAAAATATCTAAGTTCATAAATATGAGATGAAAATGGTGCCGAGAAACTTAATATTAAGTAAACCAATTCTGAGGAGTATCAAAAATGTATTTTTGATTAAATTTATTCTATCTTAAAACTGCTTTTACGTTTAAACGATAAAAGATGAAGATTCTCAATAAATTAGTTTTAAATTAAGATCCTCAGCTAAAAATAAAGTATATTGTATTTCTAACAAAATTAACATTAAATTAAGTGTGAATTTTTATTATATTACTATTAATAAATTAATATTTTATTATAGAAATTTGTATATTTGGTTATAAACACAAAAAGTTAAAAAATATTAACCAATTAGAACTCGTTAAATTGAAAATTAAAATTAACTTTTTGTGTTTATGTAATTTGTTAGTTTTAACAAATTTGTTTAGTAAAGCTGAAGCTTAGTATTTTTTTAACTTGAATAGAAAATAAACTTGTATTATAGAACTTGAGTTAACAAAACGTAAACATTAAGCTTCCAGCTTCGCTTAGTGTGATGGCGTACTCCATAACCCACACGACATATAATATTTCTTTTTATTCGCAGGTTATTCGAAGAAAATCAAGATCTGCTGAATATGTTCGAAAAGTTCCGTCAATATCGAACGAAAGAGGAACAAATAAATTCCATGGAACTCGCTGAGCACGCGAACAACGTGATGAACACTCTCGACGAGGGAATCAAGGGGTTGGACGACTTAGACAACTTCTTTGAATACATACACCAAGTCGGTGCGAGCCATAGACGGATACCCGGTTTTAAAGTAGAATATTTTTGGGTGAGTTTATTGATTTCTTAACCTAAATGAATAAAAAATACAGATCCGGCTATCCGGACTTTCTAGCAAAATTTGATCCTATATCTGTCTTAAATTTACTGACAACTTACTTAGTATTTGAGATGTAATTGGGGTCATAGATTGAGTTAATGAACCAACACATCTTTCCAACATCCAACAAAACTGATAGATAAACGTAGAAACCTTATTTTTTATTATTGATTACTCTTGTAGGTTAGATTCTATTCGGGATACTGTGTAACATAATATCGAATGATTTTGATTTGTCCGAGTGTCTTATTACTGCAAATGGAGTCCAATAAGACTCAGTCGTGAGTCACGTCTCATAAATCTCCCTACAGAATTTGGTAAAATATGATCTTTGTGTGTAACCTCCACGGAAAACTCCCATATAAATTTCCTTTGAACATTTATCATGTTATTTTTTATTTGATCATTTTAATTTTATACGGTTTAGAAATATATAAAAATTCAAACATAATTTAATAAATTTAACATTTATTATTCTATTTATAGAAATTTTATTTAAACCAGAAATCGAGTCGTGATTCGAGGCTGCTATTAGCTACTAAACGAAATTATATCCCATAGCTATTTATTTTGTGTAAGTGATTTCATATCAGAAAATTGATCTTGTATTAGGTTTAATCGAGTAGAATGATAATTTGGCATTACTTAAGCCGGTATCCGATGGATCAGGACAGAACTCTGGAATTACATTATGAAAGTTGGAGAGATTTGTACAAAGTTTTTTATTAGATCTTGTGGATAGTTTACATTCATTATCAGCGTTTTAGAGTAGTTTCTTTTAGAAATAAGTAACAGTAAATATTCTGTTCTATTATGAAGAGGAGAATTAATATTTAAACTGGTGTATGTGTAAATAATTTCCAAACAATGGATTACATAGGTTTGACTTGTATTTAATGTTATCTCTTAATATCAAATAGATATTATATAGTTCGGCCTTAACAGAATTCAAGGGTCAGGACATTTTATTAGAGAACTAATAACATTATGTAATCTTATTAGATTAATAAGCTGACTAATAATGTAATAATCTTGGTAGAAATGTTCATGTTAGATTATTTTCATATTCTGATATTAAAAGTATAATAATATTTGTTACAGAAAATAGAAACACCCTTCCTCGCTGCGGTAGAGTCAACGTTAGGTGACAGATACACTCCGAATGTGGAAAATATATACAAAATAACCATAAAATTTATTCTTCAAACCCTCGTTGAAGGCTACGAGAAAGCTGGGAAGTCAAATACAAATTCAACGTGAGCTGTATTCTGATGAATAAGAACATTTTGTGACTTCTCCTAAATGTTTTGAAGTTTTGTGGTACCTTATTTTATCGTAAAGAAGTAAATCCTTAATGCTTACTCAAACTTACTCTGGCGTTAACAACCTTAAGTCGGCATTTCTAAGGATTAGGTGTTCTGTCTTACCTGCATTTAAGGGTTTATTGTGTGGTAAAAATAAAGAGGTGTATACACGGATAACTTCGTACAAATTGTTTTAGTATATATAAAAGAATGTCAATCAATAATATTACGATAATTAGCGGGAAAGAACTGACAACGTTTGTTAATAACTGCCGAATATATTTTATAATAAAAAAATTGCTTTATTTTCTGTCAATTCGTTCTTTAAAATAATCATAGATGGCGTTACTTAGTCTTGTGTAGGATTTAGAAATGCCTAACTACTATTAAAAGAACGATAGGTATCGGTATGACCATCTAGAATATATATATTAAATCACTTTGTAGAAATATACCAATTGTTTAACACAATCGTAATCAACAGTCTGATAACTTTTAATAATATGGTATTTTCGAAATGTTTTTAGAATATTTATGTCAATTTTCTGCAACAGTAACCAACTGTGGAATCTTTAGACCCGCGCACCATTTTCTTTTAGTTCTATGGCCTTAAGTGTAAGTGTATCTATTGTGAATAAATGTATAAATATATATTTTTTAAACTTTCCTAAAAATTTTGTGTTTCGGCAACATTAGCGTGACTTTTTTTTTAATTATCGTATAATTATATTTTCTATGGAATTGTCGTAAAGCTAGTTGTCTTAAAAGTATAATGGAGACTTCAAAAATTATTGATTACTTCTAAATTATTTAAAGATTAATATTGCCAAAGTTCCGCTAGTGTGACCGCAGCCTAATATGATATAGATATTGGATGTGTGACATAGACGCTTTTAGATGATAGGATAGAATATGTATGTCTGTGTAAGATGTTTATATGTTTATCATTTTTGTCACTTTGGGTTCAATGAGTATACGTATATATATATACGTAAATGTGTATGTATATCTCTTGAATATAAATGAAGATTTTATCTTTTCGTGTTTCTTAATACTTAAATTAAATATAACATAGTCACTAATATAGGTCATTTAATATACATATTATAATTTAAATATTTTAAATATAAGTGCTTCCTGGCGTTTGTTTATATGAAATTGTTACATTACTTTGCTGCACGGAAAATCTGTTATATAAATAATGTTATAAAAAGTTTTAAACGAAACTATGAAGAACATAAACGACATTTTCAAATAATTTTCTAACAAATGAACAACTTTTTGAACAGAGAAAAGAATTTATAAAAGCTTCAAGTTGTCGCACAAATTTCATTTATTACTATTTTTTTCTTGTTCTTTAATTATTTATTCCCGTTTTAGAAAAATTCTACAAAAAATATTTAAAAAAAAATGTTAAATAGAATACTAAAAGATAAATTTGATACCGATTTATTGATTATCGAAGTGTAAGAACAATTGCCAAATTAAATGAAGCAAATAGAATTCTGTGTAATGAACTCTCATTGTGTGATCGAGCCTCAGTGAATGTTGACTCTTGCCTGCCTTTTCACAAAGATATTTAATTATCCTATAGAATGGCCCTTTGTGTTTTGGTAATGGCCTGAAATGTTTTTGTATTATAAGGTACCTCCACATTATTATTAAATATAATTTTATCAAATAAATTTCAGTTATGGTAAAATTTGTTTTACCATAACTAAAATGATTTTAGAATCATCATCATGCTTACTTTATTTGTCCATCTATAAATACTTACTTATCTTCACGCCATATCCCTTGTGGGGTAGCCAGAGACGACGGAGCGCCAAAAGCTACGGTCCCTGCATAGCTCTTTCGCCTCGACCACAGACATTAACCTCTTCATACATGCCCTCCGGGTGGTCCCCATGCTTTTAAAACAAAATATAAATATAAATATAAATAAAATATCTTAAGTCAAATCAAAGTATATTATCATTAAAAAATGTATCAAATATTTTGATCACCCCTTTTATCAGATTCATTTCTAATAAGTTATCTCAACAGTCCCTAATTTAATCTCGTCTTCATTTTATCATGAATAACTTCAATTATTTATTGGTCCCTAAAATCTCTTGAATGTTTCAACTTTGGTACGAGATCTCAATTTAATTTATTATCTTTATATATCTTTTCCTTTATACTTAAAGTATTTTTAAATTACACATCAAAATGTTACTAATATTTTTAAAGTACATATTTTATTTAAGACATAGCTTGTAACAGTTATTTATTGCTAAATTAATAAGAACAATACTTATTCTAAGTGTCAAGTTATTCTTTATTTTAAGTGAAGAATGATTGTAATTTGTAAAATAATGTAAGATTGGTGTACTTAAGTGTTAATTTCAGTTTAAATAAATATTATTTGAAAGTGTACAGTCATTTGTATTGTATAATTTTTTGTCTTATGATTTCATAACTAATTGAGTTTATTCTTTTATTTGTGTACGCCCATTTTTTTCTCCTACAGTTCTAAATATCTGCAGCATTTAGGATTAAACATATCTGTTTGGTTTTAACTATATATTATCTTCCTTTGTGCGGTTTTCAAGGACTTTCTTTCCATGTTCCACTCAAACGTGGAACGAACTTCCTTCGGCGGTATTTCCAGACCCATACGACACAAGTATCTTTAAAAAAGGCGTAAACGTATACCTCCAAGGACGGAAACGCTCTTGTGAATCCTCGGATGTTGCAAGAGTTCATGGGCGGCGGTGATCACATATTAACGGTGACTCGCAAGCTCGTTTGCCCTCATCTAAAAAAAAAAAAAAAAAAGTATGTTATAACCCTAATTCCAGATTTTAAAATCTAGATACAACTGAAACGACCTAATGGAACTTTCACAGAGATTTATATTAACAAAAAAATAAATAAATATTTTAAACTAAATTAAAGAATGATAATGCATACTAGTTAACAGTAATAATTAATAAAGTAAAATATTCCACTAAAATTATTTACCTACTTTCACATCTTGATATTTTATTGTTAGTATTTAATATCAAACCACATTATACACCTTAAATTTATTGAAAAATAATTATCTTAATTAAGTATAATACATACTTTTGTTAACAATTCGTCTCTTCGTCAATTATTTTGAGTCATGTTTATCGGATTTGTAGAATAACTATTGGTTATATTTTTAATGTGTTTATTTCTCCTCTCAATAAAACTATCGCACTCTTGGTGGGAACTGATACTAATCCCTTTATAGGGCTCATCCAATATCAATATTTCTGTCATCATCTTTATAACTGTTGCTATTGTGTTCATAGACATTTGAATATTGTATTGTTTTATTACCGGATCAGAGACAGGAACTGTAGGCGTAAAAAGCCGATACTAAGAATTTTGAAGACCTCATGAATATATTATATGCCGATGTTTTTAATGCAATTGCTTTTACAGTTATAATAATCGCACCCATTTAAATTTATATAACATACGCATATACATATATGTATATGCACTAACACTACGTATATATATACTAACACTAACATTCAATGAAGGAAATGGAAATGGAAAGGAATGAATCATTCGACGCGTTCATGAATTTTAAATGACTGTAATTTACTCTAGTAAATAGACAAAAAAATAACAATAATAACAAAAAATATTTCACCCGTTTCAAACGTACCGGCAGTAAAGCAAATTATATTAAATTAAGAAATCCAAAATTATATTACAAGTACTTCCCTACTCCCAAATACACAAAGGGAAGGTTCAAATTTATTAAAAACAATGGTGATTATATCTCCATCCCGAAACAAGTCTCTGATCTCTATATCCAAGGAAAAGTGCGGGAATAAAAAACAAAAAAAAATATTATAATTTAAAAACCATTGAAAATAACAACATATATTTGTATGTTTAGAAGATATAAGTATTTTATACAAAAATAAAGATTAAAATTTAATGCAACTAATTAACCAACCACTTTCTTCACCTTCATTACGAATACAAACCTCGTTAAAACCGAGATTATATCAGTTGTTCTAAGAATATTGGGTCATATTATAGTCCTTATTACATAGCATTAAAGCATATAACGCTATTAATAGAATCAAATTCCTCATACTATGACGCTGATTGCCATAACATCGAAAAAGGACAACAACATTATCATACAATTGCATTGCACGTCATAAAAAATATTTCATACCATATTTAGATAATAGTGATGTCGCACACATTTTATCGATAAAAAATATTTTGTATAAAATACAGAAACATTGTACGGTTGTTCTATGTCGCTATCGATTTACATAACATTTTAGGGTAACAGAATAATAATATTATGTTAGCAAATATTTGATGTTTCAAATTGGTGGGTAATAAGCCTTGTTAAATAATCAGGAACCAATGTGTGTTACCAGATAAGTTTAGACAGCGTAATTAATTAGTTCCATAATACTGTTACAGCATTATGTGGCGATATTTGTTAATTACATATAAAATATATGATTTTTATATTATAATAGAGATAGCTTAACCTAATTTTACCATAATATAAGAAAGAGCATGATTCTTGTATGTAGCGTAATTTTCTACTTTTTTAAATTCTCTTTTTAGATAGTATAAAAAAAATCTTACAATCTTCTGTAACACAGACGTATCTAATTATCTTGTTAATTAGGCCCTTCCATCTGAATTTACCTCATTAAATTTTCTCCTTCGGAATATAAACGGCTTCGCAAAATTGATTAAAATCTTTCTATATGTTATATATTCTGTAGACATTCAGAAGGGTTTGTTCATTAATTATGGTAACAAGTGTTTATGTTTTCGTTTCATGATTTACTTAATGATTTATGTAATATTTATACGTAGGTTGCAATATAAGAAGATTTTTAGGTTTTAATAAAAACGTGAACGTTGAAGCGAAAAAGAAAGAATATATTTAACAAAAATAAAATCATAATATCTTCTTATTTAAGTATTTCAATATATATATACGCTAACTTACCTTATGTAAGAAAAAATTGGTTTTATTTAACACACTTAAATTTGTGAACACAAAAAACACTAACAATGTTTTATCGACTCTGCTATAATTTACTTAACACCTTTTCCATCACTAAAGTTGATCGTTCACCTTTCAGTACCTAAACATACTCTGGTCGCGACGCTAGTCCAATTTTTTATTAGTTTTTGTAATTTTCTATGATTTATTTAAAATTACGTATCGTAAAAGTGAATTTAAACATAAGTGATAACATTACAATAAAATATAAATTAATTACAAAAGAAGCCATAAGTGAACTATAATATCAGGTGTAATAAAATAGGACGGAAAATGGGATGCAAGTTATCTCAGCTAGCGACCTCAGAGTTTTCAAACGACCCCTTTGACAGACCTCCGCCCCCGTCCGACCCTCGCTCACCCCTGACCGCTAAGCAACAGTACTGCATCCTGGCCTCATGGAAGGGCGTGTTCCGTCAAATTGAGAAAACTGGAATCATTTTATTTGTTAAGTAAGTTGCACCTTACAACCACTGACACAGATATGGAAGCCAAATTGTTGTAGTACATTTTAAATTTCCCTTTATGTTTATCCTAATTTTATTTAACTAATATACCGTTACTAAATTATTGACAGAAGAATCGCCCAGAAGATGTTTACAAATAATTTAATATTGACTTTTAATTAAGTTCACAAAATATTTATAAATCAAAAGAATTTAAATTACTTTAGGTATATATTATAAGGTTAGGTTGAGACTACAATATATATGATTTACTTCAAGCTTCAGACACTTTTTTCAACTAACTGTAACGCGAGTAACAGTCGGGACGACAACTCTAAATCTCAGTCATATTTTGTGAGTCAAATAAAGCCTATATCAATTTCTTCTTACTATTTCTGAAACAAAGTATTTTTGGATAGAAATAGCATTTAAAGTGTGGATAATGTAAAGAACTTTTACAATTTCATGAACTAAGTTTCAACCAATAATTGTCCTTAATTTTTTTAACAGTTCCACATTTAAAAAACGACTTTGGTTATTAATACTTGCAATGAAACATTTATTCAATAATTATTACAATTCCTTCCAATGTTGCAACAATAACAATTCCTTCTTTTTCAATAAATCAACAAATGAAGAAAAAATTAAATATTAAATTTGTGTAATGAAGTGAAAACGTCACATTTCGATTCCCCTTTATAACATCGTCACGATAAACAAGAATCCTTCCCTCTTCGTTAAGAAAATATTTTACAAGTGACTCCTAAGTTATAATGTGAATACATCCGGTAAATCAAATTCTTCTTTGAACTGTGCCATTTCATATGATTTCAAATAATTTCCGCCGGTGCCATGGACTGGATACTATGACCGGATGTTATTAGACAAGCTATTGCGTGTGACTTCATCCTTCAGCTACAAACAATTAAATCTACTTTTACCGAAAAAATATTTTTTTCTTCAAACAAAGTTAAACATTGACTTACTTTGTATAAAATCCTAACACGTTACTCAAAATTTTCAAATTAATTGTCATAGATGTGTTACTAATAACTTTGTGAATAATCAATAAAAACTTTCAAAAAGTCACTCACTTTCGAAACACTTAATATTTTGGATAAAAACATTTTGAAACTAACAGGCTTTTTATTATGAAGTATAAAAAAATATTTAAAAATCTAAAAGTAAAATTATTTAAAAAATAAAAAAGTTATATAAAAAGTTATAAAATAAAATAAAATTAAGACAATCGTACATATGTGTTTTCAGTAAAACTACTTACAAAAGTTTGGAGTGTTCAAGGAAGATCCCAAAAGCTTTGTCATCACATTGCATTAAAATGGTTTTTGGCAGTCGTCCACGTAACATTACTAATATTTGATTCATAGTTACAAAGCGATCAGTACAACTTTTTGTATACTAAATATAAATACGTTTATATTAGCACTTACAATCATTTTATAAGTTATATTATTATAAAAACCAAGAAAACATCTCAACACTATGCTCAACCTAGAAAATTTAAATAGTAGATATTTATTAAATAATAACAAAAATGAGTCATGCGTTACATTCGTTTCTGAAAATACCTTAATATTTTATACTTCACAAGTACTTCAAATATTTTCACGTGTGAAGATATATTATACAAAAATATTCTGACAGTGATTTAGTGTCGAATCACGTAAATGTAGGTCGCACTAACGGCCTGTAGGAACGTAGTGATTTTGGCCTCAATTGTGCACATGTCATTTAAAACCCAGCCTTATATATTTATATTTTGAATGATATATAAATATAATAAGAATGTTGGTAAAAATATTATAATTTAAATTTACCTGCCCTGTAGGGTTTACGATATTATAGCTTTAAAAATTAAATTAAATTTAAGTTATTTTAAGCATCAAAGAATCTTCACAAAATTTGTGAAGGTTCTTTTAAATAATAATAATATCTATTCTGTATTTGATAAACAACAATTTGATACGGAACTTAATATACAATAATAACAATCATGGATCATGAACAATACTTGAACTTGAAATAAAACATTTGGATAAAAACAAACTGATATATAACTTTACTGATTTGTTGGAACTCTATGTTTAAAACTTGAATATAATAAAAAGTATTTTTACATTACTGACTTTATTGGATCAAAAATAAACCAATCCATAGAAATTGCTAAAATATCCACAGAAACAATTCAAGTGTACGATGAAATGCAACATTGAATTTCGATACATAACCTTTATTACTTATAAAGAACACAATACCGAATTCGTAATACTGTCAGATGTCAGATATTAAAAATTCTTGTGTAACTATCATTTAAATAATGATTTTAGAATATATTAATCTTATTGTCTCGAATATTTCTGGAAGCAAAGTCGTTACTAGAAAGCAAAAAATTAGATTATTTTGACCTGTATATGTTTCTTTATTATTGGTTGAAAAATAATCAATATTCATTGTTTGATTAGATTCAGTAATTATAATAGAAAAAACTTGCCATTTCTCTAGGTTGTTCGAAGAAAATGAAGAGCTCCTTCACTTGTTCGAAAAGTTTCGAGAGCATCGTACGAAAGAAGCCATAGTAAGTTCCGCGGAATTGGCGGAGCATGCTACTCAGGTGATGCACACGCTGGACGAGGGCATCAAGGGTCTTGCAGATATGGACTCGTTCTTCAGTTACGTGAGGCACGTCGGGGGTACGCATCGGCAAGTGCCTGGGTTCAAAGCGGAAAACTTTATGGTATTATCAGACAAAAAATCTATCAAATAAATACATTACTTCTATTTGTATACTGTTGATACGAGTATGTTATTTTAATAAATAATAATATTTACTTTTTCTTCAAAATTTTATAAATATCTTTAAGGTCTTCATCAAATTTTATTCATATTGTCAATTCCAAATTTATTTCATTAAATATAATAATTTATATATACATCACAATATTTGTCATTTTCAGAAAATCGAGCAGCCTTTTCTAGAAGCGGCAAAAACAACACTAGGAGAGAGATACACCCCGAATATTGAAAATATATACAAAATTACGATTCGATTCATATTAGAGAACCTCGTGAAGGGCTACGAGGATGCAGGACAACCCAATGGAGGTGGCGGTGGACAGAATAGTGAAACGTGAAAACATAGTACGTCTCGACGTAATCACACTCTCGCTAATACAAAAGGTGTTAATAAGAAACATGGATATTCCTTTTGTACCTTACTATTGATTATTTTATTATTGTAAAATAATTCAAATTGTATTAATGTCACCTTAAACCTTTGTAATTTTGTACATCCTGTTGTTGTAAAACATTTTGATGAATATGATTCATTAAATTTATTTGTAATTTTCAAATTTGTATTTAAACGGTTTCCATTACAATAAAAAATAGACAATAAAATATTTTTAATTTTATTCATTCTATTTGCTATAAAATATAAAGTTATTTAAGTGACTACTTAAGTGAATATACAGATAACTGAAGGCAAGAAAACATTAGTAAGATTGCTGAGATTTTAAATCCCTATTTGCCCTTATTAATTTATAAAGATTTCCTTGTATTATTTTCAGTTTATAAAATATTGTCCCGGTCTTTTTCTACAGACAAAACAGTTATGTCATACTCGTATTAATTGAAACTTGTCAGCTTTATACAAAACGGGTTTGTATTTTGAAAACTAGAAATATATCAGAACCTCTTTATACTATTGGATGTAAATGAAACGTCTGTTACATTTACTTTTAAAAATTTCACAATAGTCTTTACACCTAAATTCGGAACAGATATAGGTCAGCAGAATTAATGTGAGGAAGCTAGAAATCTTAAATTGTACCTCAATTGTGCACTTTATTATTATAACGTGTTTAGTGATAAGAATAATTGTTAATTGTTTAAGATAAAAAAACCAGTGAAGATGCAAATACCCAGGATATTTCCCGAACGAACTTTGACGAAATTGTAAATGATAATAAAAAAACAATTGATATTTAAGTCAAATGATTATTATTTAATGAAGAAAAGGAAATGTTAAATACATGTTTATTTATATTTACTAAAAAATTACAAAAATGTGTGATTAAAAATAATACAAAATAGTAATATAATTAAATATGAAAATAAATCAGTAAATTGTAAACAACCCCATCTCTCGACAGTAATAAAATTTTTTCCTGTCCACAGACATCCATCCATTCATCCATCCATCCGAGAAAAGTGAAAACAATACAGAACGAACAAAGTTCGTTCGTGAAAATACTTTCTTATAAATTATTGATTTCAATATTTAGATTTTTTTTTTATAACTTCACGTTGTCATTAAATTGCATACAGAGCAGATATTGTAAAAAATGTAACAGAGCACGGAATATGAGACCATTTCGTAAATGAACGTAAATTTAACACGTCATATAATTCAATTTTCAAGTGCTTTTAAGGCTGTCACTTCAACATTTTTTGGTAAACTGTTTAAAGTGAATTATTTTTTCTATTTCATATTTTTTTAGTACACCCTAAAAATAAAAGACTTTTTTATATTTGTAATTTTATTAATGTGCGTTTCTCGTGGTTCTTCCTTTCTTTCGTCCTTACTGCCATCGAAAATTGCATATCCATTTTATCTAATTATCCTACACTGGTCTTTACCTTCCTAATTCCTACCTTTTTATCCACTGTGCTTTTATTTTTTTTCACATTTTATTTATTCGTTCAATGGTCAATATTATGGCTTCAAGGAATTGGTCACGAGTCAGAAATCGATTTAAGCTTCTTAACGAGCACACACCCACTTGAAACTTATACTAGGACACTAGGTGCGCGGCGGGTGTTAAGCCGAGCCTCTCTCCTTTCTTCTTTTCTTGATAACTTTTGAATGACTAAACATTTTTTCAATCTGTTTTTGCTATAACGTCTGCGTTCGGCTCAAACATACGTGATAAAATTTTTAGCTAATTATCTCGTCGCATTCTGGAGACAACTAAACACAAAAAAGGTCCCCCAAACGGTTAAGAGCTTCGCATACGCTCAGCTCAATAATTTCAACAACATACTCGTAGCAAGAAATGTATGAATTTCATTGTACACTTTTGATGTTATAATTTTCTAAGTTATTTAAAATGTTATATCAAAATATAATAATCATATCACGGCACATCTCTCAAGTCCCAACCAGAAGCAACAAATTGCATTTAAAATTTATCAAAGAGCGTAACCAAGTCAGTTAACATCGTTAAGGATAAACATTTTGTTACCTTTAGTTACACGGTTAGGATTTTCTCTTCTAGCTGCAATCTTTGGGAGGGACAACTTTTCATAAAGAATAAGTGCGAACCAAATTTATTTGAATAACCTTTTTTAAGAATGAGACAGCAACATCTGAATAAAAATATTGTTCCTGAATAACTGATTTCGCATCGTTGCCTGCCGATTGTTAATTATTAGTAATTTTATTTAAGATATTAGGCAAACGGACAAATGATTTAAATCACGATTAAGGAAGAGACAAAAGGATTTATTTATTTTAGTGTAATTATAATTTATAATATAATACTATAATCTACATCTCCGACTTTCCGAACAATTCTCGTATTTTTTACGGATTTCATAATATATTAACCCATGTCTTAAAAGTGACGGCAATTCAACATTAGTCGTAGATTCAATACTTGCACTACTTCAAAACAAAATATATTGTAGGTAATAGGAAGCCAGAGAACTCTTCCCCGAGCAAAATCAAGGGAATGATTCTGGAATTTTGTTCGGACTGAGTATCTGAGGCGAGCAAAAATACAGCATTTTCTCTTTTCTGGGGATAAATGATGGCAAACAGCGTCTTTTGCAACATCAACAACATTTCACTCTAACCTAAACACCTTACATTTTCACCAAGAGACGGCGCAGCCGCAGCCCAGAACATGTTTACAAATAATTAATTGTCTACTTTTAATAAGTTGACATCAACTCGTGATGCAATTATGCAATTAAAGGCAGCATAAAAAATTTATAAATAATTACAGTTCCAATAACTGTACCTAACAGAACCTGGTATACTATTAAGGTTAATTTTGTACCCACAAGATATAAATAACTTGTTGTACATACAAACTTTCTATGAATCGTTTATATCAATAGAAAATATCATATAAAGATATTATGATCCACACAATATACATTTCCTAGCATCCATTACTTTAAGTTCAACCACATCAACTCAGAGTAGAAACAAAACTCACATCTATGAAGACTCAAATAAAGCCGCTAAAGTGTTTTTTTTTCTCAGATCTCATTTCTTATTCTCTAACGCGAGTAACAGTCGGGACGACAACTGTAAGTCTCAGTAATATCTTGTAGGTCAAATAAAGCCTATATCAATTTCTTCTTAATATTTCTAAAACCAAATATTTTTGTATAGAAATAACATTTATTCTATGAGTATCGTAAAGAACTCAAAATTTTATGAACTACGTTTCAGTCAATAAATGTTATTTATTTTCTTAAGCAGTTTCACTTTTCAAAACGACGTTTGTTATTAACAATAGCAAAGAAATATTTAAATCATATTTAGATTTCCTTCATTTCTTCAATAAATCAACAAATGAAGAAAAAATTTAATATTAAATATGTGTAATGAAGTGCAAACGTCACATTTCATCTCCTCAATAACATCGTCACGACAAGCAAGATCCTTCCCCTCTTCGTTAAGAAAATATTTTATAAGTGGCTCCTAAGATACAACGTGAATACATTCGGTAAATAAAATTCTTCTTTGAAGTTAGTCATTTTATATGATTTCAAATAATCTCCGCCGGTGCCATGGACCGGATACTCCTATTTGATACTCATAAGACAAACTATTGCGTGTGACTTCATCCTTCAGCTGCAAAGAATTAAAACTACTTTTACTGAAAAAATATTTTTTCTTCAAGCAAAAGTTAAACATTGACTTACTTTATATAAAAATTTATTTTATATAATTTATTTAATAACTTGTAATTTTTATCTTGAAAATAACGCTTTCAAAATTAATCTGTTTTCTCTATGTTACTATCGATTTTCGAGATCCTAATTTTCAGCCGAGGAAATGTTACAATATGCATGTTAGTTTAACTTGTTAATGTATATGTTGGTTATGTTGCTGTCTGTATGAATGGTGCTATCACAAAAAATATAAATCAATAACAATTAAATCGGAAAAACAATAATTATAACCATATCAATATAACCATAATAAAATTATATTATAAGTTTTTGCTACACATAATATTTAAAAATAACAAATAAGTATAAAAAAAAAGATCTTCAATGTGTTCTAATAAAATAATACAAAATAATTTTTCTACATCCTAACAATTTATTCTACCTTTAAAAATTAATTTTCATTGAAGTATGTTTACTAATAACTTTGTGAATGTTAATTAAAACTTTTGAAAAAAAATAATCGCTAACTTTCGAAATATTTAATATTTTTAACAAAAAAAACTTTTTGGATGAAAGGAGCTGTTTATTATAAAGTAGAAAAACTACTTAAATTTATTATTAAATGAAATGTTATAAATTTTAGTATTATATATCAAATTATTTAATATATTATTTTTATATGAAGCTGATCTTGATCTAATAATCATAAAATGAATGTTTATTTTTATAGCTTTAAGGCGTGACCCAACTACATATTATTTAAAATATTTTAGGAGTAAAGTATATTAAGACAGTCGTACATATGTGTTTTCGGTGAAACTACTTACAAAAGTTTAGAGTGCTCAAGGTATCTCCTAAAAGCTTTGTCATCACAATGCATTAAAGTTGTTTTTGGCAGTCGTCCGATATAGCGTTACTAGTACTTGATTCATAGTTAGGAAGCGACATCAGTACAGTGATTGGAATACTAAATATACCTACCTAGAAAATTTGAATTATGTATATTTAATAAATAGTACAAAAAAGAGTCACAAATGAGTCAGTACATTCGTTTCTGAATGTACATAAATATATAATACTTCACAAGTTCTTTAGATATTATCACGTGTGAAGATATATTATACAAAAATATTCTGACAGTGATTTAGTGTCGAATCACGTAAATGTAGGTCGCACTAACGGCCTGTAGGTACGTAGCGATTTTGGCCTCAATTGTGCACATGTCATTTAAAACCCAGCCTTATATTTATATTTTGAATGATATAGAAATGTAATAGAATGTTGGTAAAAATATTATAATTTAAATTTACCTGCCTTGTAGGGTTTAGTATGTTACATCTTTAAAAATTAAATTTAAGTTATTTTAAGTATCAAAGAATCTTCACAAAATTTGTGTAGGTTCTTTTAAATAATAATATCTATTCTGTATATGATAAACAACAATTTGATACAGAACTTAATATACAATAATAACAATCACGAACGATACGAACTTGAAATAAAACATTTGGATAAAAACAAACTGATATATAACTAGAAGAATACAATACCGAACTTGTAATGTTGTCAGATGTCAGATATTAAAAATTCTAGTAACTATCATTTAAACAATGATTTTAGATATATTAATGTGATTGTCTCGAATATTTCTGGAAGGAACTCAATTACTAAAAAAAAAAACATTCAGATTATTTTGGTCTGTATAAAAGTTTTTTTTTATGGGTTGAAAAATAATCGAAATACATTGTTTGATTAGATTCAGTAATAATAATAGAACACACTTGCCATTCTTCTAGATTGTTCGAAGAAGATGATGAGTTCCTACACATGTTCGAAACCATCGTACGAAAGAAGCCATAGTAAGTTCCGCGGAACTGGCGGGGCATGCTACTCAGGTGATGCACACGCTGGACGAGGGCATCAAGGGTCTTGCAGATATGGACTCCTTCTTCAGTTACGTGAGGCACGTTGGTGGCACGCATCGGCAAGTGCCCGGGTTCAAAGCGGAAATCTTTATGGTATAATCAGAGAAAAAAAAAAAAATAAATACATTACTTCTATTTCTATGCTGTTAAATTTTATAATTTTATAAAGGTCTTTCAGGTCTTAATTAAATTTTATTCCTATCGTCAATTTATATCATTAAATATTTTATTCTTTCTTTCTGAAATAAATTGCAATAATTGTGATTTTCAGAAAATCGAGCAGCCTTTTCTAGCAGCAGCAAAAACAACACTAGGAAACGGATATACCCGGAATGTTCAAAATATATACAAAATTACGATTAGATTCATATAAGAGAACCTCGTGAAGGGCTGCGAGGATGCAGGACAACCCAATGGAGATGGCGGTGGACAAAATATTGAAACATGAAAACAGTACGTCCCGACGTAATCACAATCTTGCTAATACAAAAAGTGTTAATAAGAAACATGGATACATGAATAGTCCTTTTGCTAAATGTACCTTACTATTGATTATTTTATTATTGTAAAGTAATTCAAACAGTATTAATATCAGCTTTTTTTAATTTTGTACATCCTATTGAATTGTTGTTCAATAAAATATTTTGATGAATATGATTCATGAAATTTATTTGTAATTTGCAAATTTATATTTAAACGGTTTCCATTACAATAAAAAATAGGAAATTAATATTTTGTATATTATTCATTCTATTTGCTATAACATTTAAAATATTAAGTTATTTTAGTTACTTCATTAGTATATATAATAATATACAGATAACTTAAGGCAACAACACATTGGTACCATTGTTAAGATTTAAAATCCTGACATACCGTGATTTATTTCTAAAGATTTCCGTCTATTAGTTTCAGTTTATAAAATATTGTCCCGGTCTACCTCTACAGACAAAGCAGTGATGTCATACTCGTATTAACTGAAACATTATAGCTTTATACAAAAAAGGGTTTGTATTTCAAAAACTGGAAATATATCAGAATCTCTTTATACTATTACTTGTAAATGAAACGTCTGTTACACTTGCTTATAAAAAATTCACAATTGTCTTCACACTTAAAATTAGAACAGATAGTAGTAGTTGTAGGTGAAGCAGCAGAACTAAAATGATTAAGCTAGAAGTCTTAAATTGAATCTCAATTGTGCATTTACAATTATTCTCACGTGCTTAGTAATCAGAATATATCTAAAAAAATACCTATAATATATATTGAAATCAAATAAACAAATTACCCCTCGGAGGGCATCTATGAAGTGGTTTATGTCTGTGGCCGAGGTGAAAGAAGCATGCAGGGACCGTAGCGTTTGGCGCTCCGTCGTGTCTTGTTACCCCGCAAGGGATATGGCGTGAAGATAAATAAATAAATAAATATTAACAAATATACAAATTAAATCAAAAAAGATATTGTAAAAAAAATTACAGAGCACGGAATATGGAACCATTTCGTAAATGAACTTTCACGTTATATAATTAGATTTTCATAGGCTTTTAAGGCTTTTATTTTACTAAAAAATATTGAACTGACAGCAGTTTCAATATTTTTGGTAACCTGTATTAAGTACGTTATTTTTTCTATTTCATAATTCTTTAGTACACCCTAAGACAAAATGCTTTTTTTTTCATTTTTAATTTTGTTAATGCCCCTTTCTCATGACTCATCGCTTATCCTCCTTTCTTTGCTATTGAAAATTGCATTTTCATTTTATCTAATTATCCTATACTGGCCTTTCCCTTCCTTTTTCCCACTATATTTTAATTTTCTTTCACATTTTATATAATCGTGCAATGGTCTTTTTGTAATTTCCCCTTTATACTTTTTTTTACCTATTTCTGTCTCTACCATATACAACAGCTATTTTAATGATTTTTCAAATATTTTTATAATATACCTCGATCTGTTTGTTGTTTTATTCCTTGTTTCATGTTTTTGTTTTTTCTTTCCTGAATCTTGATATTGCCTCAAACTACCATATACGATCGATATATGTAAGGTATAGGTTTATATATATAGTTATCTTATTCAATTAAAGGCACCCTCTATAAAGAGTTACAAAAATGTGTTTATCATTCTTTTCAACTTTGATTTTGTCTTCGAACTATCTATGTATGAATATAAATGTTTGTATCAAATTGACACTTTTTTATAATAATATTCGGTACGTGTTGGGTGTTCAATACATACATATTTTTACGTTTGACTTAAAATATATATATTATTTACGTATTTATTCAAAGTCCACTACTGTCGATATCTTTCAAGTTTTCAAACAGCTTGAAACGGACATGCTTTAAGAAAGTGGTCAGTCAGAAACGAGTCAGAAATCGATTTAAACTTCTAAAAGAGCACATACGCAGTTCAAACATATATGATTTAGTCAAGTTTGCAACAAATATGTTAATTTAATTATGTTATTGGGCTCTTAGTATTACGAGTTTTCAATGTTTATTTTTAATGGACATCGTCACGTTTATATACATACCTTTTTATATATATTTATAAAATATACTTTTGTTCGTTTCCAATATATTTGAGTATTATTTAAAAAACGCTGTTACTTATTGCAAAAATGTTAAATTAACGCAATGTTTATAAATCAAGTTCGTCTAGACATCTTTTTAGTTCTGAATAAATAATTATAACTATAATTGTAGTTAATAGCTGTTTATTACAGACAAACTAATTTTCGCATTTATATTGTTAGATATTATCTCATAAACGATATGTTTTTTAATAAACATGAAATATAATGTAATCGTCGTAATAATTTTATTATGAATATCATATATATACAGGAAACAACAATGCATAGGAAAGGGAAATTGAAGATCGGTGATAGTCGTAATTTATGGTGACGATGGTCTGATTAGTATATGACAAGTGTTTTACAGGAGAACAGACATAAAATACTACATATTTCTATATACATAGATATTACTAAACTGTACTAACATACATTCCACTTGTATTAAATATTGAGCAACGTTGCAATTCGACAAGGTATAAGAGTTTAACAAACAATCTGATGGTATTACGTACGAGTACATAAATGTGAAAAGACTTGAATATTGTAGTAAATTAATAGCAAAACTTATAAATTGTCAAAATAATGGAATTATTTGTAGTGGAATAACACTTTCCCATTTAAGACAGATATTATAAGTCTTTGGTAATAAGACATAATCTTGGTGCAACCATTTCATATAAAGGTTTAAGTTCATATCTGAATTCTTAATTGAATTTACATATTTGAATTGTATTTTCTTGTGTTTCACTTTTAAGTAAATATAGACTAAATAATTTATCAACGGACTCGAACTCCTTTGTTACTAAAAATTCAGCAACCATATTACTAAGCGCCTTGATAAATATAGAAATTCCAAACAATTTTACTATTGCAGTATAGAATAACTAAAAATCACAATAAGCGATATTGATTTGAAATTGTCTGTAAGCAAGATTTAGTCATATAAATCGGGTTTAAATAAGTATATTATATAATATTCAGGGTAACGGGGCGGACGGATATCCCAGAGGTTTGGTCTTGCCCGTTTTGTTAAAAAATAGAAGGGCATATAGATTTTCGAATTACGATAAGTATTTTTAGAAGTGTTGTTATAGTTTATAGATTTCATCAGTTTTTTAGCATAAAAATAATGTATTATTTATTATTACACAATGATAATGTTAATTTTTTATTAATATAAAACTAAATATGTTAAATATAATTTTTACCCAGTTTTTTTACTTTCAAACTTCGTGTATTATAGATAATTGGAGAATTAAAGCATTTATTAATAATAACAATAAACATTTTGTTGCTACCATTTTATTGTTTGGTTTATTTTCTTCTAGTTATACGAAACAGGTTTTCTTTTGGTTACACTACCATATAAATATAAATTAATTACAAAAAATGCCATTAGTAAACTTTAAAATCAAGTAAAAAATAGGACAGAAAATGGGATGCAAGTTATCTCAGCTAGCAACCTCGACCTTAGAGTTTTTAGACCCCTTTGACAGACCTTCGCTTTCGTTCGACCCTCGCTTACCCCTGACCACTAAGCAACTGTACAGTATTCTGGTCTCATGGAAAGGTATGTTTCGTCAAATTGAGAACACTGAAATCATTTTATTTGTTAAGTAAGTTTCACTTTATATAACATAATATACTGTTACTAAATTATGACAAAAGAATCGCCCAGAAAATGTTTACAAATAATTTTATATTGACTTTTAATTAAGTTGACACCAATTGACGATGCAATTAAAGGCAGCACAAAATATTTATAAAAAATATAGTTCAAGTAACTTTGCGTTACTGAATATGGTATACTGTAAGATTTAAGATTGTACCTAACTAATATAAATAACTTATTTAGTACACAAATCTTTAAAGAAACGTTTATAGCAGTAAAACATATCATATAAAGATATTATGATCCACACGAAATACATTCCCTGGCGTCCATTACTTAAGTTCAACCACATCAAACAACTCAGAGCAGAAACAAAACTCATATCTAAGAAGACTCAAATAAAGCCGCATAAGTGATTTTTTCTGAGATCTCATTTCTTATTCTCTAACGCGAGTAACAGTCGAGACGACAACTGTAAGTCTCAGTATCATTTTGTAGGTCAAATAAAGCAAAGATCAATTGGTTCTTACTATTTTTGAAACAAAAGTATTTTTGTATACAAATATCATTTAATCTGTCGTAAAGAACTAAAATTTTATGAACTGAGTTTCTGTCAATAAATATTATTTATTTTCTTTAGCATTTCCACATTTCTAAAACGACATGCTTTAATAACAATAGCAAAGGCACATTGAAATAACTTTTATATTTCTTTCTTTTTCAATAAGTCAACAAATGAGGAAAAAAATAAATATTAAATATGTGTAATGAAGTTCAAACCTTTATAACATCGTCATGATAAGAAAGTGTCCTCCCCTTATCGTTAAGAAAATATTTTATAAGTGACTCCTAAGATATAAAGTCAATACATCCGGTAAATAAAATTCTTTTTTCGAGTTTGTTATTTTATATGATTCAAATAATTTCCGCCGCTACCATGGGCTAGATGTTATTGAGACCTTTATAGTATGATACGCATAAGACGAGCTATTGCGTGCGACTTCCTCCCTCAGGCACTAAGAATGTACTTTTACTGAAAAACTATTTTTTTCTTTAAACAAAGTTAAACATTAACTTACAGTGAATACAATCATAACAAGTTACTCCACATTTTCAAATTAATTTTCATTTAAGTATTACTAATAACTAATAATCAATAAAAGTTTCATAGTTAAGAAGCGACATCAGTACAACTTTTGTTATACTAAATTTAAATATGTTTACATTAGCACTTAATAAAATTTTATAAGTTATATTATTATAAATAACAAGAAAACATCTCAACATTTATTTATTTATTTATTTACCCTTTATTGAAAATTACAAAAGGCGAACTTAATGCCTGTTGGCATTCTCTACCAGCTAACCTTTGTGGATGGTGAGAAATTGCGGTAGGCGTAACAAAAGTAAAATTCAAAATAAAACTAGTACTAAGTGAAATAAAAAAAAAAAATATATATATATAAAAAAATAAATATATATATATAATATGTAATAATAATAAAAATAAAAATAAAAATAATAATAATAATAAAATAATAATAAATAAACTATAATATATATATAAATTATATATATATATATATATATATATATATAGACAAATTATAAACACATATAATATCTAATTAAATATACTTACATATAATAAATAGCATATATATATCTGAATGAAATGTGTATTAGGAAGATTCTAGAAAGTAGTTGCGAACAAGATTTTTAAACGACCTTTTGGTAGGTGCCCTCCTTATATTTTCAGGGAGATTGTTCCAAAGGATAGACGCTTGAACTCTAAAAGACTTTTGAACAAAATCAGTTTTATGGGGTAGAATGGAGATTTTAAGGTTGGAAGATGATCGAAGCATTTTGTTATGAGTTGCGTGAAGATATTGGAATTCCTTCTTTAGGTATGAAGGCGCATTTGGATCATTTAAGATTGAATAGAGGAGATTAAGTATTCTAGAGCTACGCCTCTGTCGAATAGTGAGCCATTTAAGTTTAGTGCGAAATTGAGAAACATGATCATACTTACGTAAGCCGAAGATGTAGCGGAGACAGTTGTTAAGGAGGCGCTCTAACTTGTTGAGAAGATCATTGTTTAGGTCTGGATAGGAGACATCTGCGTAATCAACATTATGCTCAACCTAGAAAATTTTAATTATACAAATTAGAATATCTATTCTGTATTTGATAAACAACAATTTGATACAGAACTTAAGAATAATAGTAACAATCACGAACAATACAAACTTAAAATAAATAAAATTGAGAAAAACAAATTGATATATAACTTCAGTGATTTGTTGAAAATATTTAAAAATTAAATATAATAAAAAGCAACTTAACGTTACTGGCTTTATTAGATCAAAAATAAGTAACCTATAGAAATTGTCAAAATATTCACAGATTCAATTCAAGTCAAATGTGAAATACAACATGGAATTTCGATACATAACCCTTATCATGATTACCAATTACTTAAGAATACAATACCGAATTCGTAATGTTGTCATAAATTAAGAATTCTTAAGTAACTATCATATCAACAGTGATAATTGAAAAATATTTCTGATTCTCTTAAACATTTCTAGAAGCAAACTTGTTTCTAAAAAGAAACACATTCAAATTATTTTGGCCTATATGGGTTGAAAATTAATCGAAATTCATTGTTTGATTAGATTCAGTAATAATAATAGAAAAAAACTTTCCATTCCTCCAGATTGTTCGAAGAAAATGAAGAGTTCCTCCACTTTTTTCCGTTCCAAAAGCATCGTACGAAAGAAGCTATAGTAAGTTCCGCGGAACTGGCGGGGCATGCTACTCAAGTGATGCACACGCTGGACTAGGGCATCAAGGGTCTTGCAGATATGGACTCGTTCTTCAGTTACGTGAGGCACGTCGGGGTCACACATCGACAAGTGCCCAGGTTCAAAGCGGAAAACTTTATGGTATTTTTAGAGACAAAAATTCTATGAAATAAACACATTACTTCTATTTGTATACTGTTGACCTGTTAGTTTAATAAATAATAATAATAATAATAATAATAATAATCTTTATTGGAACCAAAAAAGATAGTACATAAGAAATCAGTGATCGAAAATGCTTGCATTAGTTATAAAATTGTGTCGCATACATTAACGCCCACCTCCAAACAATTATTGTTCCAGAGAACAGACAATATAAATAAAACAATAATAGTAGTTATAAAAACAAAAAGAAACAGAAAACAAAAACAATATAAAAAACATGTTATCCAAAAATAAGGTGCTTCTTTAGGTGTGTTTGTGTGTGTGTGTGTGTGTGTGTGTGTGTGTGTGCGTGTGTGTGTGCGTGTGTGCGTGCGTGTGTGTATGTGTGTGTGTGTGTGTGTGTGTGTGTGTGTGTGTGTGTGTGTGTGTGTGTTGTGTATGTGTGTGTGTGTGTTTGCGTGTGTGTGTGTATGTGTGTGTGTGTGTGTGTGTCATGTAGGGGGATTTATAAGTAAACTTATAATATTTTCGGTATCATCATAGTTTAGGCATTTTAACCATTCCAAAACTCGTCTTTTACATTCCATTACACTACAAGGATAAATATCCAAGAATTCATTTATCCTATTGTACAACCTACTTGCCAAATAGCAATATTGTCGCCTTGAGACTACTAGCCTGCTGTTGTTAATACTACAAACTTTTTGCATTCGACGTTTATTTACATTTGGCTTATAGGGAATTTCATAGTGTTTTCGTAATACTGTGTTTAAAATAAATAACTGCCTTACCGAAAATACCTTTGCGAGGTTGTATAATTCAACAGTAGGAAAGCGTACAGGTTTAAAGAGGATAACTTTTAGTAATCCTCTTTGTGCTCTTTCTAGGCTCAGCAAAAGAGTCTTAGGAGCACATCCCCAAACAGGAATACAATAAGAAATTATCGATTGAGCAAGAGCAGAATAGACAATTTTAAGAGTAGGGAAGTCAAGAGAATTTCTAAGATTCTTAAAAACATATATCAGTTTTCTGACTTTGGATGCAGTTACCATAATATGTTCATTCCACGAAAGATTATAGTCAACGTTAACTCCAAGATACTTTATTTTGGTAGTACTAGTAATCTTTAAACAACTACAATCTAGATTTCTGTTACAATTATTTGTATGAATAGATATAGTGAAAGGTAAGTTTGGCAGGGACACCGCGTTATGTGCAAAAGGCAATATTTTAGTCTTTGCAATATTAAGTGTTAGAAAATTAGAGGAGAGCCAACACATAACAGAAGATAGCGCTAGTTCAGCACGTTTTATACATTCAAACCAATTACTACCTTGAACAAGTAAAACTGTATCATCGGCATAAGTTATGATATTACAATTCAGTAACTTCAGATTGCAAAGGTCGTTTATATAAATAAGAAATAAGGTAGGTCCGAGAACACTACCCTGAGGTACACCGAATTCAACAGTTACTTCTTGACTGATAGTATCTCCAATTTTAGTACATTGTTTTCGGTCAGTGAGGTAACTTTGAAATATGTCATGAACCATACCTCTAACACCAATAATTTCTAGTTTTTTAAGAAGAATATCAATAGAGACGGTATCGAAGGCTTTGCTTAAATCTAAAAATATACCAATAGTTTTCAGTTTAGTATTGAAATTTTGAGCTATAGAATTAGTAAGGTCCATGACAGCATCCTCAGTAGACTTACCCTTTCTAAATCCATACTGATTATTTGCAATTATATTATTTTTATTAAGATGACTTATCAATCTGTTATTGAGGAGTTTTTCTAAAATCTTGGATAAGGTAGTCAATATCGTAATGGGTCGATAGTTAATTAAATCTTGTTTCGTACCACTTTTGTATACGGGATGTAAAATACCTGTTTTAAAGATTTCAGGGAAGGTGCCTGTCGAAAAACATAGATTACAAATATGCACAAATGTAGGTATAAGAGACGACCGAGCACTCTTTATAATTGAAACAGGTATGCCATCAGAACCAGTGCTAGATGTATTTTTGAGACCCAGAATGAGGCTTTCAATTTCGATATTGTCTGTTTTCAGAAGTGACATTGAATTTATCAAAGTTGGTGTTGTTAATAAAACTCTTGGATCTCTTACTGGAGAAATAATTCCTGACGCTAATTTTTTTCCAACATTTGCAAAGTAATTATTTATGGAGTTAATTGTAATAGATGGATTTGACGATGCAGTTAAAAGTTCAGTGTTACAAGAAGTTTCCTTAGTTATGTTACCAATTTTTTTGATTAGTGCCCATGTATCTTTTGGATTTTTGCTTAATCGTTGAAATTCATTACGTTCGTGAGCCTTTTTTATCTTTTTTAATAAATTGTTACAGAAATTTCTGTATCTAATGTAAGTAGTTTTAATAGTCGTGTTTTCAGGGTTCTGTTTAAACTTTTTAAATAATTTATCTCGGTTTCGTATACATCGCAAAAGGCCAGGCGTAATCCAAGGTTTTAAAATACTTTTTCTGTTGGGAATTTTTACAATAAAAGTATTTTTCTTGATGATATTACTAATAATATTTATAAAAAGATTGGCGGCGATGTCAGCATTTCGACTAGCTAATATATGACTGTAATCAGTATTTTTTAAATGTGTCACACATGCAGCTTCATCTATACGTTGCAATGTGCGTTTCATTTTAGCTGTTTTTATTTTTAAGTCACAACTGAGGATTACAGGAGCATGATCCGTGATAAGTGAATTTAAAATAAGCGTTGTTGCATTGCTTTTAGTTTTTAAAATAATGTGGTCCAGGCAGTTGTTGTTTCGGGTTGGCATTGAATGAGTTGGCAATAATGCATGAGACATAAGAGTGTTTAGGTAAGAATCACAATTGTAGTCTGTACTCTCCACAGCGATATTAATATTGATATCTCCAACGACAGCAATGTTTTGATAGTTACTTAGTAATTTTAGGGTGTTATCTAAAGAATTTATGAAATTATCAATGTTTCTAAAGGACGGAGATCTATATAACGCAATTATAGCTAATATATTATTATATTTTAAAATCAAGCAGTTTGCATCATCAAAAGATGGATATTCGACTGTAAAATTAATATCATTTCTAATATAAATAACAACACCATCATTTTGATGGTTGAAAGAGGATTTATATGAAACATAGCCGGCTAAGGAAGGAATGTATGGAGATTTGCTTAACCAGCACTCTGATAGTATGATAACATCTAACTTTATCGGTATCCTGTGCAATAACAATAAAAAATTGTCGAAATTGCAGCCGATGCTTCTAATATTGACGTGAATTATTTTTATACAAGTGACATTATCGTATATATATAAATTACATTGTTCCGGTGAACATACATAAGACTTTGACACGCCTATTTGTTCAAGTTCATTACCAATTACACTGCTATTCATTTATAATAATAAAATTTTATAAAAATTTAAGAACTATTTAAAAAGTTTTACCAAAAATATAATACAAAAGGATTTAAGTTACACAGATCGACCTTGTAGGTTATCAATAAATCTAAAGGTATATGATAAATGTTGAACATAGATCTTGTGGGTAAACAAGAAGTGGTTAAGTGTATTGAAATGAAGACATGATTGTTTGATGTATGCCTATGATTGTATATATGATTTAATGTTTTAGTGTAAAAAAGTGTAATTAGTGTTATGTGTAGTATAGTTGTAAATGTAGTTAATTTATTAGACAAAAATAAATTTGAACAATTATTATAAACAAAACAAAACGTAACAGACCAATTTAGTATGGCATAATTGTAATATACTAGTCAAATAGACATTGATTTTAACTTCAACAGATCCTCTTCCGAATTTACGCGTATTTGAGGTGAGCCTTCTTTTTTACGTAGATATATACACCCACGTGAGGTCCAACAGAAAGAATACTCATTTGTTTTTGCAAAATCACGCGACAGGTAGAAAATTCTCTTGGTATAACGAGTTAGTAACTCGGATATATATATTGGTTGAGGAGGGCCTGCCATATTAATATTTGAAGTATTTAACCTCATACCGTTTTTCAGCTTATTAAATTTCTTATAATTTAAGATGACATTTTCTTTAATAAAGATACTTGAAAATTCCACTACAATTGTTTTACTGACCTCTGACTTGGAGAACAATCTATAATTATCCTTGATATCCGAAGGCTGTAGATTCACAGAAAGTTTAGAGCACAAATCCAAAACAATAATCCTTAGGTCGTCCTTGGACTCGTTCTGTTTAGTCTTTGGAATATTTCGAAGCTCGACACATGAAGCTAATGATTTCCGTTCCAAGTTTTCAATTTTATTTTCTAGTGTACAAATATATGATTGATGTTGTTTACGCTCGGCTTCGCACTTATTCAAGCGGTTTTTAATTTCATCATATTCCTGAGATAAATATTCAATACTTTTAATTATTTCCGAATTTTGTAATTTAATATCATTAATGATGTCCTGCAAACCTGATAGCTTTTTATCTTGTTCTGTAGTAAAAGTCTGAAACATCATACGCATCTCTAATAATATTGATTGCGGTACACTGTTGTCTTCTTTAGCGGTATAATTTCGCCTCGAGCGAGCAGTAATATTAATATTACCGTCGGTAGATAAACATTTCCCTGTCTCGACGTCGCTGTGTTTATGCATTGTACGGAGAACGGGGGTAGCAGCGGTTGATGCCGACTTCGCGGTGCTAGACATATTCTTACAAAGTACCAGGGCAATAGAAACGAAAAGATATCGTCAAGGATGTATGCGGAGGAAAATCACTTTTATGATGTTTGCTTTAGTAATTAGATTTGAACTAAACCCACCAGGCGTATTTTTTGATGCGACAACTTAAGCAATATTGGTCCTTACGCACTTTAGTTGATGGTGCAGATTTGCGTAATTCTAATGCTTTAGTTCGTTCACTGGATGTTAATGGTTATCACTTACTAGTAGCACTTTATGCACTCCTAATATATTCAATGATTTTTTGAATTAATTTTTACAATTTCTTTATATTTTTTTGTCAACAAAAAACACGTCTTCTTTGATACAAGGTTCGAAGGGTTAAATAATGATGTTTGATTTTTTTCTTCAACATTTTATAAAGATCTTTAAGGTCTTAATAAAATTTTATTCATGTTGTCAATTCCAAATTTATTCAATTAAACATTACAATTTATTTATACATATTTCAAAATAAAGTAATAAAGTCACTTTCTGAAATAAAACACAATATTTGTCATTTTCAGAAAATCGAGCAGCCTTTTCTAGAAGCGGCAAAAACAACACTAGGAGAGAGATACACCCCGAATATTAAAAATATATATAAAATTACGATTCGATTCATATTAGAGAACCTCGTGAAGGGCTACGAGGATGCAGGACAGCCCAATGGAGGAGGCGGTGGACAAAATAGTGAAACGTGAAAATATAGTACGTCCCGATGTAATCACACTCTCGCTAATACAAAGGATGTTAATAAGAAACATTGATATTCCTTTTGCTAAATGTACCTTACTATTGATTATTTTATTATTATAAAGTAACTCAAACAGTATTAATATCACCTGAAACCTTTTTAATTTTGTAAATCCTATTAAATAGTTGTTCAATAAAACATTTAGATCAATATGATTCATGAAATTTATTTGTAATTTGCAAATTTGTATTTAAAGGGTTTTCATTACAATAAAAAATAGACAATAAATATTATTTATTTTATTCATTCTATTGACAATAAACATTTAAAATATAAAGTTATTTACGTGACTACATTAGTGAATATACAGATAACTGAATGCAACGACACATTAGTACCATTGTTAAGATTTAAAATTCGGACTTGCCCTAATTTATTAATAAAGATTTCCTTCTATTAGTTTATAAAATAGAGTCCCGATCTTCCTCTACAGACAAAACAGTCATGTCATACTCGTATTAACTGAAACATGACAGCTTATTACAAAAGGGGTTTGTATTTTAAAATCTAGAAATATATCAGAACCTCTTTATACTATTGGATGTAGATGAAACGTCTGTTACATATATTTTTAAAAATTTCACAATAGTCTTTACACTTTAATTTGGAACAGATGTATGTCAGTAAAGTGAGTAAGCTAGAAGTCTTAAATTAAGTCTCAATTGTTCACTTACAATTATTATTACGTGATAGTTATAAAAATATTTTAATAAATATACCTAATTATCATATATTGATTTCAATAATGTTTTGTTTTTTTAGTAATTACGTTGAGATGAAATTTCAAAAATATTTGTAAATATTGTAAAAAATGTAACACAGCACGGAACATGGTACCTTTTCCTAAATTTACTGTAACACCTTATGAAATTAGATTTTCATGGGCTTTTAAGGCTTCCAATTCAATGTTCTTTGGTAAACTGTTTAAAGTACGTTATTTTTTATATTTTATAATTTTTTAGTACATCCTAAAAACCAAATGCTTTTTTTTGTAATTTTATTAGTGCGCGTTTCTCATGACTCATCGCTTATTCTCCTTTCTTTCGCCCTTGCTGCCATCGAAAATTGTATTTTCATTTTATCTAATTATCCTATACTGGTCTTTCCCTTAATAATTCCTAACTTTTTATCTGTTGTATTTTAATTTTCATTAACATTTTATGAAATCGTTCATTGGTTATTATCGTTAAGTATTTTTTTTCTTCGTTCTTTTTGTCATTTCCTCTTGTTTTATCTCTCTTTAAACTTTTTTACCTATTTCTGTCTCAACCATACATAACAGTTACTACAATGATTTTAAAAATCTTTTCTTAATATACCTTCATCTATTTTTTATTACTTCCCTTGTTTTTTTTTGTTTTTTCTTTCCGGAATCTTGACATTGTCACAAACTATACGATATATTTAAGATAAGTAGGTGTGATATAATTACCTTACTCAATTTAAGGCACCATCCATAAAGAGTTACAAAAAAGGTTTTAATCATTCTTTCTACTTTGATTTTGTCTTGGAACCATCTATGTATGAATATGAATATTTGTCACAAATTATTCGAAAATTCGAAATGTCCGATAGTTAATAATGACCCTTTTTTATAAAAATATTCTGTATGTGTTGAGTGTTCAATACATACATACATTTACGACGTTTGACTTGTAGTTACATATTTATTCCAAATCTACTATTGTCGATACTTTTAAAGTTTTCAAACAACCTGAAAGGCACATGCTTCAAGAAACTGGTCACGAGTCAGAAATCGATTTAAACTTCTAAAAGAGCACACACCCAGTTGAAATTTATACAATTTAGACAACATTTCAACAAATATATAAATTTCATAGGACACTTTTAATGTTATAATTTTCTAACTTATTTAAAATTGTTATCTCAAAATATAATAATCCTATCACCGTACCACTCCCAAGTCCCAACCAGTAGCAGCAAATTAGATTTAAAATTTATCAAAGAGCCTAACCTAAGTCAGTCAATATCGTTAAGGATAAAACATTTTGTTACCTTTAGTTACACGGTTAGAATTTTCTCTTCTAGCTGCAATCTTTGGGAGGGACAACTTTTCATAGAAAATAAGTGCAGAACAATTTTTTAGAACAAAAAGTATTTTTTTTTAAATTATGACAGCAACATCTGAATATAAATATTGTTCCTGACAAACTGATTTCGCATCGACGCCTGCTGATGGTCATTACCTAGAAATAACTGGGATTTTGTTCGGGCTGCCCGTCATATATAGGACAGGCCAAGTATCGCATTTTATGTTTTCTGGGGACAAATGCCGACAAACAGCGGCACCCTACTCAACTCTTAATGTGGTTTAGTAACATCCGGGGATTTCACTCTAACCTAAACGCCATCTATTTTCACCAAGAGATGGTGCAATCTCAACCTCGTTAGGTTGACACAATTGATGCAGCCTACCTATCATACCCCTGGTAAAAATTAAAACCATTTTATACCACATATCCCTGGCGTCTGTAAGGGAGGATATTTGTTACTGTCACTATTCTGAAAAATCCTTGCCTCTTGAAAGGGCGTGTTCGGTCAAATTGAGAAATCTGGAATCATTTTATTCGTTAAGTAAGTTTCACTTTACGACCACTGAGACAAATACAGAAGTCAAATTGTTGTGGTAAATTTTTAATTTCCTTCTCCTTTTTCCTATTTTTATTAAACTAATATACCATTGCTGAATTATTGACAGAAAAATCGTCCAAAAAATATTTACAAATAATTAATGTTTCATTTTAATGAAGTTGACATTAAATCATGATGCAATTAAAGACAGCACAAAATATTTATAAATAATTACAGTTAAAGTGGCTTCACCTTACTGAGCCTTGTATATGGTTTAATTTTGTACCTATCAGATATAAATAATTCATTTTACATACAAAACTTTAAGAAACGTTTATTTTAATAGAGAATATCAAATGAAGATATTATGATCCACACAATATACATTTCCTGGCATCCATTACTTTAAGTTCAACCACATCAAACAACTCAGAGTAGAAACAAAACTCATATCTAAGAAGACTCAAATAAAGCCGCTTTAGTGATTTTTTCTGAGATCTCATTTCTTTTTCTCTAACGCGAGTAACAGTCGGGACGACAACAGTCAGTCTCAGTAATATCTTATAGGTCAAATAAAGCCCATATCAATTTCTTCTTAATATTTCTGAAACAAAGTATTTTTGTATAGAAATAACATTTAATCTGTGGGTATCATAAAGAACCGAAACTTCATGAATTATTTAAGTTTCAGTCAATAAATCTCATTTATTTTCTTTAGCAGTTCCACATTTCTAAAACGACATTGGTTATTAATAATAGCAAAGAAACATTTATTCAACAATAACAATTCCTTCTTCTTCTGTAAATCAACAAATGAAGAAATATTAAATATGTGTAATGAAGTGCAAACGCCACATATCATCTCCCCTTTATAACATCGTCACGATAGATAAAATTCTTCTATGAAGTTTGTCACTTTATAAGATTTCAAATAATTTCCGCCGCTACCATGGACCGAAAGAAAGAAATGAAAAAAGAACAGAATGTAAGATCAACGTGAATGATAAGATAATAGAACAAGTGAATGAAGTGGTATATTTGGGAAGTATGTTTAGCAGAGACGGAAGATACGAAATGGATGTGGAAAGGCGTATTGCTGCCGGTAACAGAGTCAATGGTGCTTTGACTGCATTGTTGAGACGGAAAAACGTCAGTATAGCTGCACGTTTGGCTGTACACAATGCAGTTTTACTACCGACGCTGTTATACGGCAGCCAAACGTGGGTAACATAGAAGAGGAATGTAAGAAAGATGAATGCTGTGGAGATGCGATCTCTTCGCAGAATATGCGGAGTCAGTCTAGCTGATCGAATCCGCAATGAAGAGATCCACAGAATGGCAGGTACTAGCGAAGATGTCACGGTGATAATAAAGAAGAACGTGCTCAGGTGGTTTGGGCACGTTGAACGAATGAGTGATGAAAGAATGGTAAAAAAGATTTATATGGGAAAAGTGAGCGGTAAGAGAGACAGGAGGAGGCCTCGAGTGACCTTCGAAAACACAGTAGCTACGATACTGGAGGAAGTTCACGTAAAAAGCATGAGGACCCCCCGGAGGGCATGTATGAAGAGGTTGATGTCTGTGACCGAGGCGAAAGAGGTATGCAGAGACCGTAGCGTTTGGCGCTCCGTCGTCTCTGGCTACCCCGCAAGGGATATGGCGTGAAGGTAAATATAATATAAATATAATAAATATATACCATGGACCGGATGTTATTTTATTGAGACCTTTCATAAAATTTGATACGCATAAGACTAGCTATTGCGTGTGAGTTCATCCTTCAGCTACAAAGAATTATGTCTACTTTTACTGGAAAAAAAATAAGATTCAAACAACTTTAAATTAACTAACTTTGCATACAAATGTCTTTCAAATGATTTTTTTATTTAAATTTTCCTGTTCAATGTAGGATCAGGATTGAATGTTAGAATGCATTGATGACGGACATGTTGTCAAAGGGGATCCTTTCGCTATGTTACTTATCTATTCAATGTTATCGATTTTCGAGATCCCAATTTTCGGACTAAGAAATGTTACAATATGCATGTTCATTTAACTAGTTATTATGTTGGTTATGTTGTTGTCTGTACGCATGGTGCTATCACAAAAACTACAAACCAATAACAAATAAAAAAAACAATAATTATAATCATATCAACATAACAATAATAAATTATTATAATAAGTTTTTGCTACATATAATATATAAAAAATAAGAACAAATGAATCCAAACAGGAGGATCTTCAATGTGTTCTAATAAAAAAAATAATTAATAAATTTTCCTAATCCAAGCAATTTACTCTAGATTTTCAAATTAATTTTCATTTTAGTATTACTCATAAATTTATGAATATTCAATAAAAATTTTCAAAAAGTCACTTACTTTCAAAACACTTAATATTGCGCACAAAAAGCTTTTTCGATTAAAGAGGCTGTTTATTATAAAGTGTAAAACACTAATTAAAAGTATTACAAAATTTTTTGAAATGTTTTAAATCTTAGTATTATCTAACAAACAATTTATGACATGGATTTTATCTGAAAATTATCAATATTTTATCTTGATCTGATAATTATACAATGAATTTTAATTTTTATGGCTTTAAGGCATGACACAACTATATTATAGTTAAAATATTTTTTGAGTAAAGTATATAAAGACAGTCATACATATGTGTTTTGTGAAACTACTTACAAAAGTTTGGAGTATCCAAGATATCTCCCAAAAGCTTTGTCATCACAATGCATTAATGTTATTTTTGGCAGTCGTCCAACATAGCATTACCAGTATTTGTTTCATAGTTAAGAAGCGACATCAGTACAACTTTTGGTATACTAAATATAAATATGTTTACATTAGCACTTAAAAAAATTTGACAAGTTATATTATTATAAAAAACAAGAAAACATCTCAACATTATGCTCAACCGAGAAAATTTAAATTATATGTATTTAATAAATAGTAAAAAAATAAGCCGTTCATTACTTTCGTTTCTGAATATACATTAATATATTATACTTCACAAGTTCTTTAGATATTTTCACGTGTGAAGATATATTATACAAAAATATTCTGACAGAGATTTAGTGTCGAATCACGTAAATGTAGGTCGCACTAACGGCCTGTAGGTAGTGATTTTGGCCTCAATCGTGCACATGTTATGTATCATCATTTTATTTAAAAACGAGCTTTATATATTTTTATTTTGAATAATATCTAAATGGATTATTATTTTTGTTAAAATAATATATAAAGTTTCAATTTTTTGGCTTATAAGATATAGGATATTATGGTCTATTAAAATAAATTTGCTTAAAAATAAGTAAGTTTTCACAAAGGTTCTTATAAATTAGAATATCTATTCTGTATCTGATAAATAACAATTTGACACAGAATTTAATATACAATAATAACTATCATGAATCTTGAACAATACGAACTTGAAATAAAACATTTGTATAAAAACAAACTGATATATAACTTCACTGATTTGTTGGAACTCCATGTTTAAGCTAAATATAATAAAAAATATTTTTACATTACTGGCGTATTGGATAAAAAATTAACTCATCTATAGAAATTGTGAAAATTAAGAAAGAAATAAAAACATTCAGATTAATTATGGGTTAAAAAAAAAAATATGCATTCATTGTTTGATTAAATTCAGTAATAATAATAAAAAAAATTGCCATTTTTCTAGGTTTTTTGAAGAAAATGAGGAGCTCCTCCACCTGTTTGAAAAGTTCCGAGAGCATCGTACGAAAGAAGCCATAGTAAGTTCCACGGAACTGGTGGAGCATGCTACTCAGGTGATGCACACGCTGGACGAGGGCATCAAGGGTCTTGCAGATATGAACTCCTTCTTAAGTTACGTGAGGCACGTTGGTGGCACGCATCGTTAAGTGCCCGGCTTCAAAGCGGAAAACTTTATGGTATTTTCAGAGAAAAACATTTATCAAATAAATAAATTACTTCTTTATGTATACTGTTAAATTTTATAAAAGGATTTTAGGTCTTTATCAAATTTTATTAATATCGTCGTTTCCACATTTATTTCATTAAATATTTCTTTCGTTCTGAAATAAATTGCAATATTTTTCAGAAAATCGAGCAGCCTTTTCAGAAGCAACAAAAATAACACTAGGAGAGAGATACAATCCGAATATTGAAAATATATACAAAATTACGATCCACGAACGGCTACGAGGATGCAAGACAACCCAATGACCTCCATTACGGTGGACAAAATAGTGAAACGTGAAAACATAGTACGTCCCGACGTAATCACACTCTCGCTAATACAAAGGGTGTTAATAAGAAACATGGATATTCCTTTTGGTAAATGTACCTTACTATTGATTATTTTATTATTCTAAAATATTTCAAATGTACATCCTGTTGAATTGTAGTTCAATACAACATTTCGATGAATGATTCATGAAATTTATTTGTAATTTGCAAATTTGTATGTAAACGGTTTCCATTACAAAAACAAATAGACAATAAATATTTTTTATATTATTCATTCTATTTGCTATAACATTTAAAATATAAAGTTATTTTAGTATATACAATAATATAAACATAACTGAAGGCAACAACACATGAGTACCATTGTTAAGATTTAAAATCCTGACATACCGTGATTTATTTATAAAGATTTCTTTCTATTAGTTTCAGTTTATAACATATTGTCCCGGTCTTCCTCTACAGACAAAGCAGTGATGTCATACTCGTATTAACTGAAACTTGATAGCCTTATATAAAGCGGGCTTGTATTTTAAAAACTAGAAATATATCAGAACCTCTTTGTACTATTAGATGTAAATGAAACGTCTGTTACATTTGCTTATAAAAATTTCACAATTGTCTTCACACTTAAAATTAGAACAGATGTAGGTCAGCAGAACTAAAATGAGTAAGCTAGAAGTCATAAATTGAATCTCAATTGTGCATTTACAATTATTCTTACGTGCTTATTAATCAGAATATAACTAAAAAAATACCTATAGTATATATTGTAATCAAATATACAAATTAGGAGGGAGGGAGGGAGAGAGGAGCCTCCCCGGGGGGCATGTATGAAGAGGTTGATGTCTGTGGCCGAGGTGAAAGAAGCATGCAGGGACCGTAGCGTTTGGCGCTCCGTAGTCTCTGGCTACCCCGCAAAGGATACGGCGTGAAGATAAATAAATGTTAATAAATATACAAATTAAATGAATTAAAGATATTGTAAAAAATGTAACAGAGCACAGAATATGGAACCATTTTGTAAATGAACTTTCAAGTTTTATAATTAGATTTTCATGGGCTTTTAAGGCTTTTATTTTAACAAAACATATTGAAATGCCAGCACTTTCAATATTTTTTGGTAACCGGTTTAAAGTACGATATTTTTTCTATTTTATAATTTTATAGTACACCCTAAAAAGAAAATGCTTTTTTTTCATTTGTAATTTTATTAATGCGCGTTTCTCATGACTCATCGCTTATCCTCCTTTCTTTCGCCCTTACTGCTATTGAAAATTGCATTTTTATTTTATCTAATTATCCTCTACTGGTATTTCCCTTCCTTACTGGTTATTCCTACCTTTTTATCCACTGTATTTTAATTTACTTTCACACTTAATATAATCGTTCAATGGTCTTTTTGTCATTTCCATTTTATACTTTTTTACCTATTTCTATCTCTACCATATACAACAGCTATTTTAAAAATATTTTCATAATATACCTCGGTCTGTTTGTTGTTTTTTTTTCCTTGTTTCGTGTTTTTGTTTTTTCTTTCCTGAATCTTGATATTATCTCAAACTGTACGATAGATATAAGTAAGCTATATGTTTATATAGATTACCTTATTCAAATAAAGGCACCATCCATAAAGAGTTACAAAAATGTTTTTATCATTCTTTTCAACTTTGATTTTGTCTTGGTCTTGTCAAATGTTTGTATCAAATTGACCCTTTTTTATAATAATATTCTATGTGTTGGGTGTTCAATACATATATATATATATATATATATATATATATTTAGGTTTGACTTAAAATATATATATTATTTGCGTATTTATTCAAAATCCACTATTGTCAATTTCTTTAAAGTTTTCAAACAGCTTGAAAGGGACATGCTTTAAGAAACTGATCAGTCATACACGAGTCAGAATTCGATTGAAACTTCTAAAAGAGCACACACCCAGTCGAAACTTATATAATCTAGACAAGATTGCAACAAATATATTAATTTCATAGGACACTTTTAATCTTATAATTTTCAAAGTTATTATAATGTTATCTCAAAATATAATAATCATATCACGGTACCACTCCCAAGTCCCAACCAGTAGCAACAAATTAGATTTAAAATTTATCAAAGAGCCTAACCAAGTCAGTTAACATCGTTAAGGATAAAATCAGGATTTTCTCTCCTAACCGCAATCTTTAGGAGTGACATCTTGTCATAGAGAATAAGTGCCAACCAAATTTCTATTAATAGTCTTTTTTTAAACTATGACAGCAATATCTGAATAAAAATTTTGTTCCTGACTAACTGATTTCGCTTCGTCGCCTACTATCGGTCAATACCTAGTAATTTTAATTCAGATAGTAGACCGACGGACAAATGTTTATATCATAATAAAGAAAGAGACAAAATGATTTATTTATTTTAGTATAATTATAATTTATAGCATGATGTTATAATCAACATCTCCGACCTTCTGCAAATTCTCGTATTTTTTTAAGGATTTCATAATATATTTAACCCACATCTTAAAAGTGACGGCAATTCAACATTAGTCTTAGATTCAATACTTGTACTACTTCAAAACAAAATATATATATAGGTAATAGGAAGCCGGAAAACCCCTTCCCGAGCAAAACCAGAGGAGTGATTCTAGGATTTTGTTAGGACTGTCCGTCGTCTCTATTGCGGGTAAAGTATCGCATTTTGTTTTTTCTGGCGACAAATGTTGGCAAATAGCGGCGCACCATACCACTCTAAATGTGGAGTTTTGCAACATCCGGGGTTTTGCAACATTACACTCTAACCTATACGCCGCACATTTTCACCAAGAGACGGCGCAGCCGGCCTTGTCGTTTTTGAAGGTGACTTAGATATCTTAACCTAGAGACACAGTGTACCTATCATACCCCGGACATAAACTAGAACATCATTTTATATCACACGCCGGGGTCTCTGTGTTCCTATGGGAGGATATCTGTTACCGCCACCATTCTGAAGTCCTTAAGATCCGGACCTCTTGAAAGGATATGTTCCGTCAAATTCAGAAAACTGGAATCATTTTATTCGTTTCACTTTACGGCCACTGGTACAGATATAGAAGTCAAATTGTTGTAGTACATTTTTTATTTCCTTATAGGTATCAAAATTATTGACAGAAGAATCTCCCAGAAGATGTTTTCAATTTTAATTAAGTTGACATATATTCATAATGTAATAATGCAATTCAAGGCAGCACATAATACTTATAAATAATTACAGTTTAAGTAACTTCACCTTACAGAACCTGGTATATAGTAAGGTTTAATTTTGTATCTATCAGATATAAATAATTTGATTTACACACAGAATTTCTAAGAAACCAATAGAGAATTATTACTATCCACACAATATACATTTCCTGGCATCCATTACTTTAAGTTCAACCACATCAAACAACTCAGAGTAGAAACAAAACTCATATCTAAGAAGACAAATAAAGCCGCATAAGTGATTTTTTCTGAGATCGCATTTCTTATTCTCTAACGCGAGTAACAGTCGGGACGACAACTGTAAGTCTCCGTAATATTTTGTGGATTAAGTAAAGCAAATATACATTTCTTCCTACTATTTCAGTAACAAAGTAGTTTTGTATAGAAATAACATTCAATTTACGAGTATCGTAAGGAACTCAAAATTTCATGAAGTACGTTTCAGTCAATCAATATTATTTATTTAGCAGTTACACATTTCTAAAACGACATTCTTTAATAATAATAGCAAGGAAACATTAAAGTAACACTTATATTACTTTTATCGTTAAGAAAACTCTTCGTTAACAAAATATCTTGAAGTGACTAATAAGATATAACGTGAATACATTCGCTAAATCAAATTCTTCTTTAAAGTTTGTCATTTTTATATGATTTCAAATAATTTCCGCCGATACCATGGACCGGATGTTTTTTTATCCTTCATACTATTTGATACACATAAGACAAGGTATTGTGACTACATCCTACAGCTACAAAGAATTAATTCTATTTTTATAATTATATTTAATAACTTATACTCGTAAATTAGTACATGAAAATAAGGCTTTTAACAATAACTATTATGAAACATACTGACAACAGTGTTATGTTAGCATCAGATCAATTTTACCAAAATATTATTATTTTATTACGCACTAAAGCAAAACAAAATTTTCAGAACAGACAGTTTTATAATATGCACGTTTGTTTAACTTGTTAATAAACAGATTGTATTGCTGTCTGTACGTATGGTGCTATCACAAAGACTAAAAATCGATAACAATCCTCTATGTGTCTTTATAAAACCAAATATAAAATAGACTTTGTACATCCTAACAATTTACTCTACATTTTCAAATTAATTTTCATTGAAGTATGTTTACTGATAACTTTGAAAATGTTAATTAAAAACTTTCAATAAACAACCGTTAACTTTCGAAACACTTAATATTTTGCTTTTAATTATGAAATATGAAAAAGTTAAAAAATATTATGAAATCGTTTGACATGTTATAAGTTTTAGTATTATCTATCAAATTATTGAATACAATATTTTTATATGAAAATGAATCATTTTAAAATATGTTTTCTTTGTTTAATAATTACAGAGTAAACGTTAACTTTTATGACTTTAAGCCATGACAGAAGTACAAAATATTTATAAAAATGATTGAGTAAAAGATACAAAGACAGTATGTGTTTTGAGTAAAATTACTTACAAAAGTAGGTACTCTTCATGGTATCTCCAAAAAACTTTGTAGTCATAGTGTATTAAAGTTGTTTTTGGCAATCGTCCGACGTAGCATTAGGGTAGGGTGCCCTGTTTTTGCGCAGGAGGTAAGATTGCGCAGAACCAATAATTCGAAAGCGAAATGACATTTGCGGCTAACTTCAGTCCTGTTTAGGGTCATTGCCATGAGTGAGTGTTCTGCCGGAAAAAAATTAAAAAATCTGTCGAAACGGACTCGCAAGGTAAGTTTGAAGTTAAATATTGATTTCGATGTTATTTTTCGTCAATTTGAAACTATAATTACGTAAAAGCCTAAAGTACTATCAAAGATCTGGTCATTGTTTTCGTTCGCGTGATTACACCTAAACAGCCGGTGAGTGATATAATTTTTGATTTCTTTAGTAGGTGGCGTTAGGAGTCTCATTATTCGATATTGAGCTATTTCCTAAGACTGCGCAGAGTCACGGTCCGTAAAACTGCGCGCGCAGTCTTACCCTACCATATTTATACCATAATACCATAATTTTTAATTTAATATATCAATCTCAAATATTCATTTTCAGAATGCCAAATCAAAAGAAAAAATCTTCAGAACGTTCGCTGTGTCCTCAATCTATTTTACAGGAAGCTAGAAGACGAATAGAAAATGGTGAAAGCAAAAGGAAAGTTGCATCCTCATACGGGATGAAAGAAAGTACTTTTTGCGTTATCGCCTGAAGAGAAAAGAAGCTGCAACAAAGCTAGGTAGATATGACGTAACTCTTTCTCCAGAAATGGAACAGGAATTTTGTAATTATTTAGAAGATCTTGACAACATGTTTCAAGGAATTACTGCTAAGGATTTAAGGGTTGCTGCCTATGATTTTGTGATTAAAAATAATATTTCTCATCGTTTTAATACCGAAAACAAAATGGCAGGAAAACCTTGCTTTGTGGATTTCTCTAACGGCGCCCGGATTTTTCATTAAGACGTCCGACTTCCACATGTATTGCTAGGGCGATGGGTTTTAACAAACCACAATGTGAGAGGTTCTACAAAAATCTGGAAGAATTGATGGACAAGTATAAGTTTTCTCCAACTTCCATTTATAATATGGATGAAACTGGTATGTTTACCGTACCCAAAAATCCTCCAAGGGTCATATCGAAAAAAGGAAAGCGCGCTGTTAATAAAATTTCAAGCGCTGAAAGAGGGACGAACGTAACCGTAGTTAATGCTATGAGTGCGTCTGGCCACTTTATTCCTCCTGCTTTTATATTTGGTCGTAAAAGTATGAGAGCTGAATTGCTGGATGGCGCACCACCATCTATTGGATCTATCATCTATTGGAATGGCATCTGATACAAGTTTTATTAATAGCGAACTTTATTTGAACTGGCTAGTTCACTTCAAAGACCACACAAGACCAACTAAAGAAAACCCTGTCCTTCTGGTGCTTGACAATCATGTGTCGCATTGTACAATGGGGGCTGTAGACTTTTATCGAACTAATAACATAATACCTCTTACCCTGCCTCCACACAGCAGCCATAAGATGCAACCACTGGACAAAGGTTTTCATAATGCGTTGAAAATATATTTTGCGAGCGAATGTGAGAAGTGGTTGAGAAACCACCCTGGCAGAGTTATAACTGCTTTTCAGATGACGTCTCTGTACACTCCAGCTTTTAATAAAGCAGCCACAGTTGGTTGTGCTACTGATTATTCAAGGTATCCGGAATCTACCCATACAATCCGGATATCTTTACAGATGCAGATTTTCTTCCTAGTGCTATGACTGAAAGAGAAATTGTTGATAACAACTGCTTAGGATGGCAAAAAGAGAATCCTCAAGAAGCTACACTCCAAGAACAGAGAGAATCTGTGCTGGAAATTGAACGTGATTCTGTTTTAAACAAAGAGCCCGAAAAATCAGGAACATTGAGTGTCAATTCGCTAGAAACTGAGAAAGTTTCTGAACAAACAGAAACTCCAACTCAACTAGTTGTTGTGACTCCTGAGTCAAGAGAAAAGAGAAGCGTCGACGGATCTCCAGCTGAAACAAGTGGCGATATCTTCCAAGATTCCACAGCTGTACCATCTTGCAGCAATAAATCAACGGCAATCAAAGTGAAACTACAAGATATTTTCCCAATTCCTAAAGCAGATGTTAGAAAGACAGCCAACAAGAGAAAACATAAGAAATCTGAAATACTTAGTGGTTCCCCGTACAAACAACAGCTTTTAGAAGAGAATAAAACAAAGAGTCCTAACAAAAAAATTAAAAAAGTTTGCAAAAAGCTTTACAAAAGCTTTACGAAACAACCTAAAAAAAATAAATGGTCATGCGGTGGCTGTAATGAGGAGTATAAAGAGCCGATTACAGAAGATTGGATCGGTTGTTCTGTTTGTTCTGAATGGTTGCATGAGAAATGTACAGCTTACATTGGCATTGGACAGTTTAAGTGGGATTTATGTACTTAAAATAACTTTTCTTTTTTTATTCTTACTTTTATGTTTATGTTCTCTATGCGCAATCTTAACGATCCTAGTGCGCAATATCCAGGGACCCGTAGTGGTAAGATTGCGCATTTATCTCTTTGTATTTTTTCTTTAATTACTCCCAAAGTTGTTACCAAACATTTGATTTATAATAAAATTATTAAACTACATTAATGTAAGCCTAAGTAGAAATAAAGATGATTATACTGGATTATTGTTTAATTATTCTACAGCTTATCAAACCTTAAGTGCGCAGACTTGGGACACCCTACCCTACTAGTAGAATGCAACGTTCACACAGATTTTGGAATACTGAATATAAACAATTTTACATTACCAGTTATAATAATAAAATTATAATATAAGCGAAGTTATATTATTATAGAAAAACATAAAAACATTTAAACATTATGGACAAACAAAAAAATTTTAATGATATACATTTAATAGAAACTAAAAGAAATGATTCATTCCTTACATCTGTAACTGAATATACATAAATATATTATACTTCAAACTACTCGACACAAGTTCTTTAAATATTTTCACGTGTGAAGATATATTATAGAAAAATATTCTGACAGTGATTTAGTATCGAATCACGTAAAAGTAGGTCGCACTAACAGCCTAGGTAGTGATTTTGGCCTCAATCGTGCACATGTTATGTATCACCATACCATTTAAAACTTAGCCATATATATTTTTGTTTTGAATAATATATAAATGTATAAAATGATAGTTAAAATAATATATAAAGTATCATTTTCCTGGTTTATAGGGTTTACGATATTATAGCCTATAAAGAAGTTTATCATTTTAAAGTTTTAGTTATAAAAGAACTTTCATAAAATCTGTGTAGGTTCTTTTATCTTATAATATCAATACAGTTTAAGAATTAGAAATAATATAAAGCAGTAAATATAATAGCCATATCAAGAACCAAGAAAAGCTATTCTGTATTTGATAAACAACAAAACATGTTATAAGTTAAGTATAATAAAAAGTATTTTTACAGAATCTAATAGTTTATGAAAACATAATTTAATTCCATTCATAATGTTTTTTTAGAGGTCTACGAGTAGAGTAGATTAGAATAGTAGAGTGGTTTAAGAGATCGACAGACATCTGCAACTTATTTTTTCTGTGAACACGATAGCAGTACAATATTTAAAACGTCAAGTTTATATAAAAATATAATCAATGTACACGAATTAAATTTTTTAAAACATCATACCAGTTACTTTTGTCTTGATGACTCGTGACATCGTGACATCAGTCAGTGACAAATCGATTTAAATATGTTAGGAAATATACATTACTGGCTTTATTGGATCCAAAATTAATCAATCTAAATAAATTGTCAAAATATTCACAGAAACAACTCAAGCCTTTATATATTTATTACATTAAATAGTATAATTTTTTTTAACATATTTCAAAATAAAAGTCATAAAGTCTTTTTCTGAACTAAAAGGAATAAACTAAAAGTCTTAAATTGAATCTCAATTGTGCACTTTCAATTCTCATCCCTAAACATAGTGATAAAAGTATTTTTTTTTTTATACCCTCTGGGTTAGTGCTTGACTACATTCCACCTGATGGAAAGTGGAAATGTAGTCATAGATGGTAAGGCGCATTAACCCAGTAACCTATTCACTCTTTTCTTGAAGACACCCACATCGTATTGGGACGGAAATACCGACGCAGGCAAGCTGTTCCAGTCCTTCGCTGTACGAATTAAAAAAGACGAAGCAAAGCGCTTTGTTCGGATAGGGGGAATGTCCACAACGTAAGGATGGATATCTGCCGTGCGTCGGAACGTCCTGTGATGGAAGGGGGATGGAGGAATTAAATCATGTAATTCCTGCGCACACTCACCAAAATGTATCCTATAGAATACTGAGAGGCTAGCAATTCTACGCCTGTGTTCAAGGCTGTGGAGGTTGGCTTCAACCAATTCAGGGTCGCCTATAAGCCTCTTTGCTCGCCTCTCAATTGAGTCCAGAACCGCAAGATGAAACTTAGTGGCACCAGCGAATATATGCCCACAGTACTCCACACACGACCGGATCTGTGCTTTGTATAATACAAGTAGCTGTCCCGGTGTAAAGTACTGACGGACCTTCGCAAGAACGGCAAGCTTTCCTGCAGCTGCTCTTGCTCTGGACTCAATACACCGACCAAAGTTGAGGTTCGAGGAAATATCTAAGCCTAACAACTGAAGCCGGTCACTGTATTCCAAAGATACACTCTGGAAAGTAGTAGGCGGTGAACAGACACGTCTGCGTTTTGGTGGCGTTGAATTTGACAAGATTGGCTTTGCCCCATGCGGAGACTGCCTGAAGTTTGTCATTCAAACGTTGCACCATGGCTTCTCTTTCAGACTCTACTTGATCTCTACTAGCCCGACTACTTGGCAGATATCTTTCTACAACTGTGCTGTCGTCTGCATACCCATAGATACCGGGCTTCAGCAGATCGTTAATGTGCAGCAGAAATAGAGTTGCAGAAAGAACGGACCCCTGAGGCACTCCGGCATTTATTGTCAAGGGTTCCGAGGAACACCCGTCGACAACTACTCGGAGAGATCTTTGGTTCAGAAAGCCCGTTACTCAACCGATCAGACCAGGAGATATACCGTATGTTGAAAGCTTGCTTATAAGGCTCGCATGCCAGACCCTGTCAAATGCCTTCGAGACGTCAAGAGAGACGGCGACCGCTTCTCCGTTGTTCTCGATGGCCTCGCCTAAAATGTGCGTAGCATACACTAGAAGGTCCCCAGTGGACCTATTTCGGCGAAACCCGTACTGTCGGTCACTGAGGAGATCGTTATCTTCAAGGTACGCTAAAAGGCGCGAGTTCAATACACGCTCCATAATCTTGCAGAGTATGAAGGTGATTGAAATGTGAGATTGAAAAGTGAGGTCTATAATTGGCAGGATCGGCACGACTGCCTTTTTTGGGCACTGGTTGCACGTTAGCAAACTTCCAAGATTTCGGCACTATTCCAGACTTGAAAGAGAGACGATACAGACGTGTCAATACAGGAGACAACTCAGCTGCGCATGTCTTGAGCAGAATGGCTGGTATACCATCAGGGCCACTAGCTTTATTCACATCAAGACGACACAATGCTCTCCATACCTCTTTGTTAGTGATGCGGATTTCAGGCATCGAAATACCGCAATGAGGAAGATGCGCTGGAGAAGCATTGCCAGTGTCTAGATATGAATTATCAGCGAACAGAGAAGCCAATACATTCGCTTTCTCTGTCGCTGTATGGGCCAGAGTTCCATCCGGCTTCAGCAGAGCAGGTAGTGAGGGTTGGCAGAAGTTCGACTCGATCGCTTTGGCAAGAGACCAGAAAGCTCGACTGCCAGTAGGTCTGACAGAGAGCTTTTCGCCATTCTTAGCGATACGATCGCGACGAGCCTTCCGAAATGCCTTTTTATAGGACTTGGCAGCTTGGTTTAAGGCTCTCTTCTTTAAACTTACATCCGGAGCTTTGCAGCTTCGAGCATCAGCCCAAATTAGGTATGCCGAATGTTTTCGGTCTTCAGCATGACCACATTCGGCATTAAACCATGGGCGAGCTTTGCCACCGATGGGTACGTCAGCAAAAGGAATGAAGTACTCCATTGCCTGATATACCACATCGGTTATAGCATCCGCGCAACTCGACGGATCCAAAGAAGAGAAGCAGACCTGCCGCCAAGGATAAGACGCAAAGAAGTGCCGCATCTCATCCCAATCTGCTGACTTGTATTTCCATACTCGCCTAACACCAGGTGGTTCGAAAGCTGGTGGGGAATATGTAAATACAGATTTCACCAAACAGTGATCGGAGGTTCCCAAGGGGGAGGTCACCTCAACACGATACCTGTCCGGATCAGTTGTCAGCAAAAGGTCCAGGCAATTGGCTGTATGGCCAACTACATCTGGTACCCTTGTCGCTTGCCTCACCAGCTGAAAGAGGTCGAAAGACAACGCAAAATTCCGCGCTTCTCTTCCAGCATGGTCGGTCTTCTGGTACGGGAACAGCCAGTCCTGATGACAGGCATTAAAGTCCCCCAGAAAGACGAGCTGCACTGAAGGGTACTGATGCAGAGCCATATCAGCAGCCTCATCGAGATACTCAAATAATTCAGTTGTCTCCTGATCACCGCTGTGCGAACGGTAGACACAGCAATACAGGATTTTTTCGTTTCCTGTGTCTACTAAAATCCATAAGGAAGAAAAAGTGGGGTCTTCAAGGTGACGGAGACGCAGGATACAGAGGTCGTTCCGTGCGTATACACAGACCCCGGCACATGAGCGAAAGTTGTATTCTAACGAGTAACCGGGATGATCCAGGTACGCAACGCTTAGAGGACATTGTATCTGTGTCTCCGTCAAAAAGAGCAAGTGCGGTTGCTCTGTCTCCAGGTGGTGGTGGACAGGTAAGAGATTAGAGTGCAAGCCCCTGATGTTAGTGAGGTGCACTTTAAATGAGGAGGAGTGCAACCGCTGTAAAAATTTCTTCTTTTTATTGGACTTTTTCATAATAAAAAATAAAATAAAAGAGTGAATAGGATGAGAAATGGCAGTTGAACGAGGCGGTACGTATCAAACCCGGCGCCGAAATTGGTGATGTCATGCCACTGGGAGGCTAGTCTGGAGACTGCGGGGACGCCCGAACCCCCCCAGGGATCGCCATCGGGCCTCCTCATCTGGTCGCCAACCAGCACGATGGAGCCACCCTGGGATTTTACGCAGCTGGCGGGGCAGCCTTTCGTGGGTGGCTGGCCCACTAATTGGGCCCCCAACTATCTGCGGGCGGCCAGCGGAAAGCCGTCGCTTCGGATCCCGCTACCCTCCTCGACTAGACACCCGACACAATAAGCACCAACTCAACGCCAAACCGGTTCGCCAACGCAACGCAACTGTTCAGACCCATTTCCCATATAGACGGCTTCATCGAACAACGTGCCGGAACACGACTAGGTCGCTTTGCGGCACGACTTTGCCCGATGGGTGGTAACCTTGCCGGCGACTCGATGTTATGGTCTTAACTTAACTTAACTTATTTATAATATATGGAATTCAATAATAACGTTTTGAATTTTATGTTTTTTTATAACTTTAATAAATTGCATTACATTTTTAGATATTGTAAAAAATGTAACAGAGGACGGAATTTAGAACCATTTCCCAAATTAACGTTACCACGTTATAAAATGAGATTTCATTTCAATAATTTTATCGTAACATGTTTAAAGTATGTTATTATTTTTAGTACACCGAAAAAAAAATTTTTTTTAACAATTTCTTTGTTATTCGTTTCTTGTGACACATCGCTTAACCTCTTTTTTTTCTCCCTTACTGCTATCAAAAACCGAATTTCATTTTTTTGTATCTAATTATCCCATATTACTCGTCCTTCCTTTTATAAATCCTTCCGTTTTATCAGTTATTTCACCTGTAATGTAATCGTTCAATGATTATTGAGCGAAGCGAGCGGTACGCTCTATGTGAGACTTTTTGCATCCCATGTCCGGGGTCGGCATGAAAACAGCTTTACCGATTTCAATGAAATGTTGCACATTTATCGCTCGTTATTACGATGGTTTATAAAAAAAGTAAAAAAAAAAACTCATGTCTGTCATGTCAATTTTGCCTGACGATTTCAGCTTTGAACGCTAAATTGAAGATGGGTTACTCGCTTCATTCAATTCGTCGAACTCTACCGAGATTTTGAGAGCGCAGTTAAAATTGAGATCCGGTTCGCGCCCCTAGTTAAATTATATAAAAAAATATATATATTTTATTTTTTTACTTCATTTTCTCTTTCGTTTCACTTCTGTCTGTATGATCTATAAGTTATATTGATTATTATAAAAAAAATCATATACCTTCCTCTGTATATCTTTTTTTATTTATAACTCAATATACTCATGATAACTACTGAGTTTGACTTGTAATACCAATATATATATATTATTTAAGTATTTATTCAGCTTCCTTTACTATCAATATTTTTGGAACTCTTGAATGGTACTCACTTTAAGAATCTGATCACGAGTCAGACATCGATTTAAACTTCTTAACGAGCAGACATCCTCTTGAAACTTATACAATTTCACCAATATTGCAAGAAATCTATGAATTTCATAGGACACCTTTAATCTTACAGATTCTTACTTATGTGAAATGTTATATCAAAATATAACAACCATATTACGCCACCTCTCCCAAGTCCTCAGCGGTAACAAATTACATTTAAAATTTATCAAAGAGCCCAACCAAGTCAGTTAACATCGTTAAGGATAAAACATTTTGTTACCTTTAGGTACATGCTCAGAATTTTATCTTTAACCGCAATCCTTGGAAGGGTCACCATTTCATACAGAATATATGGTTAGTACATTTCTTTTAATAATCTTCTTTAAAACTAAGACAGATACATATATCTAAATAAAAATTTTCTTCCTAACTAATTGATTTCGAAACGTAGCCTACTGAGGGTCAAAAACTAGTAATTTTATTTCTAATAATAGATAGATCGACAAATGATTCATGACTAAGCAACAGACAAACTTTTATTTCATTCGCCTGTTCACTAACTTGAAAATACTAAATAAAAAGTTACAATTCTTAATACCAATCGTGTCGTTGATACATTTCCAAGTCTTAGAGTAATAGAAAACCATTAATAGCGGTCGTGTATGTTGTAAAAAATCTAATATATCACTAGTTCCACAGTATGTCTACGTTTCCCACATAAAGGAGCTCGAAGTGATTTAACACCATGAACAATAGAATAACACCCTAATCTAAATCTCAGAACCTTCTGCACATTTCTCGTATTTCATAATAAATTGAACCCACGTCTTAAAAGTGATGGTAATTCTGTATTAGTCGTGGATTCAATACTTGTACTAATATACAATATATAAGCATGCGTACTTGGTTTTTGGTTATTAATATGTCACTGTTTATCTTTAGTTGAGATGAAAAACTTATATGCTTAATTAACATTCGAACACTAAGTATATACTTAATCAAATATACATTTATTGTATTATAAATATAAATTCGACACACATTGAAATTGTAATCGTTGATTCAAGAAATATCGAAAATAGGATTAATATATGTATGATAATAATGTATGAAATAAATTTTTTTCGATAATCATTCAAATACATATTAAATATTTAAAATTTTAAGAATTATGGAATTAAAGCACTAATCAATCACATCGACAATATTTTACTGCAACTATGAAAACAAATGTATTTGGATATAATGAATGAAGCAATTTTATTCTGTTTCAAAGAAAAGGAAAGAAAAGACAGGGTATATGATACAATGTGAATTTTAAATAATCGTTTATTTTCTTTTGGTTATATGTAACTGGTTTTCCTATATTTAAAAAATCTTTATATTATTATCTTGATAACATAGTATAATAATTTTTAGGCTCTGAATTTTCCACTTGATGGATATTGTGGAGCTCTATAGTTTTTGTTATATTATATTATTATAATGTTATTATTGTATATTTTATTGTATATTAAATCAACAACAGTTTAGTATTATTATTAAAAATTAAAATATTATTCATGAAAATATAGCGTAACTGTTTGATTGCTGTTCACCCCCAATCAGACTTGACAGAATCAATAATGTCATTCCAACTTTTAACTAATGCAAAACTTAGACAGCTGTCAATTTATATATATTACGGAAAGCATTAAATTTTGATCATCCATAATATATCTCTCAAGATTCCCGCCGAGGGAATAATCGTGTTTACGAGTTTAGCCCTCCTTAATATCAGATCCTCACAACACCTGTCACTTTTATTGCCTACCCTTTAACTTAATTGAATGACTAGATATAATTGTTTTATAATATAAATAAAGTAAAGTGAATGTTAAGAAAGAGAGAGCAAGACAAATATCAGTCACAAAAATTAGCAATTTTATTGTAAGTATGATTATTAGCAAGACTTAAGATTACACCTACAAATTATATAATACTTATAATATCTATTAAATCTAATTACCTACTCAAATAAATTAATATTATAGTAGAAATGTTCAAACATTAGTGGTAATTTAATTACAAATATGAATTTTATTAATTCGTATAAGGTAATGGTAAGATACATGTAATGTTTGGAACGTGACGTGAACGGACGACTGACAGTAGTGTAAGGAGAATAAGCGTGTCCGGACTTACAATAGATGCATATATCATCTCGCTATTATGTTGATCTAACGTGTGTTTTATTAATTCCATAGATATTATAAGTGACCACAAAATTATTTGTAAGTGCTCACAGTTATGTTATTATTAGCAAGGAAAGCAATGCATTTAAATTATTTATTTATTATTGTTCAGGTAGCCCCAATATTTTATGATAACATAACTTTAGGTTTCTTACTAAAAATTTATCATAATTTTATCGAAATTTGAAATTTAAATTGAGGCGATAATTACGTTAGCTACAGACAGAGAGTCGGAAAAAAAACAAAATTTATTTAAAACTAATTCCAATGAAAAGTACAATTATAAACTTATTAACTACACAAAAATGAATGCGCTACTCGATGTAAGTTCAAACAATAATAGAAATAAAATTTTATTTAAATTTTATATATTAATTAAAATACTATGCATTTAATCGTTATGACCCAATACACAATAAAAAATTTTTTATAACGAGGTAATTTGAAGATCAGCAATGTTCCTGAAGTATGTGTGCGTATCTAGATGTAAATATAAGGATACGAGTATAAAATAAACAAAACAGCATTAATTAATTAATACTAAATATTGTAAATACAATTACGAAGGTCACGTTTATCTCATACGTAAATTCATGTAAAATTTGAGAAAAGTGTGAAATTATTATGATTGTGCCATCTTACAAACAAAAGTATATTTATAAAAGACACATTACATACAAAGTGCTTAGTGACGCTTATAATAAGTAAACAATTGCACCAAGATTGCGTCTTATTTCCAATGACTAACGGTATCTTTCATAAATAGCGTTATTCTATTACAAATAATCAACTAATTGTAGATTTTATAAAAGTGTTTCTATTAATTTATTACAATATTCATGTTTTCTCACATTACTGTGGTAATGTCACCAGGTCGATCGTTAAACACTACTAACTTCTCATATTGCAGATCAATAGTTAGTGCAGTTCAATTATAAGTCATCATAGTTTAGTATTTATATATATGTATATATAAGGCATTAGAAGTACAATATTCATCTAGTCAGCGATAAAATACATGCCAGAGACATAAAGCACTTTAAAATATTTAAGAGAATAAATAACCTTAATATTTACAACAAAAAAATTAAAACATCAGCATTCACTACTATATAAATATTCAATTTTCCCTTTCCTGTGCTTCAGTGCTCATTCTCGTTTTTGATAATATTCATGGAGAAAGCAATAATTCAATTAATCTTTGGACGCTATTTTTACCATCGATTCGATCGCAAGAACATTTTAACACAATTTTATAATTGAAGATTATATATTATTATTATTATTATATCGGTCATAAGATATCGTCTAACTAACATTATTAGTGTTAAAATTAGTCTAAGTGCTATAAACATTTTTAACTAGTACGACTAGTAAGGATATCAAGAAGAACTTGATATAACAATTGACACCATTAAATATTTCTGCAATAAACAACTTTCATACCAACAATCAAACATATTGGAAACGACTAAAACTATATTTTAGAAATAAAGGTATAAGGAATATTTATTTAAACATTATAACATATAAAGTTCATTAAAATTCAACCCCCCAATAAAAACCTTAACAGCTGGTAATACTAGAAACTCCGAAAATTCAATTTCGTATTGTGTGAAGGCACGTCCAAGTCCATTTATGAAATTGTTCCGTATTGCATGCATCTTTACGAATATTACTATTTGTGTAAAGATAAATATTAATTTTATCTGAATTATATAGAGACAATTATTTCTTATGTTTTCGGGATGATTATTAAAAAGTACTAAAAATAAGTACGTTTTACTATGGCCATGTGACGCGGAGGGATGGCAGACATATAACGAGGAGAGAATTAAATCTATATGTGCGTGATAAAAATAGATGGAGAGAGAAGAATAACCGAATTAATACATATGAATGTGGATTCTAAGAGAATGCTCTTTTTAACCCTTATGAAGCTTGCTTTCACTGGTTAAAAACATAAAGGTTTAAGATCACGTATCTGAATTCAATTTTCTTGTGTTTAAATTTTAAGCAAATATATAATTAATAATTTATCTCCACGGCCAGGAATTTCACCAAACTATTACCATCTCTTAACTAATGATTGAACAACTGTATCGCCTTATTAAATCTATCAAACTACATATAATTGTCTTTATCGGAACCGAAGTGACATCTATTAGAATTCTTTTAATTCTTTTTTTTGTATAGAAATAACATTAAATTTGTGGGTATATGTATAAAGAACTTTCACAATTTCATGCACTAAGTTTCAGTCAATAATTTTCATTTATTTTCTTTAGAATTCTACATTTCTAAAACAACATCTTTAATAACAATAGCAAAGGTACATTTAAATAATATTTAGATTTCTTTCTTCTTCAATAAATCAACAAATGATATGTGTTATGAAGTGCAAACGCGCTTTAAACAATAAAACCTATAAAATATACCGACAACAATGTTATATTAGCATCAGAACGATTTTATCTAAATCTGTTTAATTTATTATGCGCTAAATAAAGTGAAATAGGATAGTTAACTATTTTTATATTTAATAAATAAATAAAGTCTCGTTACTGCCTTATAATAAATCGTTTTTTATATTATTTAATTTATCTATATCATTATATATTTAGGTTTGCTTTATGAATGAAAGTTCATAATTGAATCTTTGCAAACGCTGAGGACATACGAGTAAAAGAGTCAATTTTCATTATCGGACAATGCGAAGCCTCTTATTTCTGTGCCAATATCAATAAAGATTTTTTATATATGCTAAAACTTGCTGATATCAAATAATCTGTTTTCGCTATGTCACTTATCTATTCAATATTATTGATTTTCCTATATCCTAATTTTCTGAACAGGCAATTTTAGTGTTTAATTAACTTGGTAATATGCTATCTGTAGGCATGGTGATATCACAAAGACTAGAAACCGATGAAACGAACGCCACATTAAATAAAAACAATAAAATAGCATCAACATAACAATAATAAATAGCTATATTTTTATTGCTTCTCATAATATTTAAAAAATAATAACAAATAAATATAGACGATCCTCAACGGTTTCTTGTAAAATAGTATAAAATAAACTTTGTACATCCTAACAATTTACTCTAGATTTTAAAAATATTTTTTATTGAAGTATGTTTACTAATAACTTTGTAAATGTTAATTAAAAAGTTTCAATAAACAGTCGCTAACTTTGTGAAACACTTAATATTGTAGACAAGAAAACTTTTTAGATTAAACAGGCATTTAATTTTGAAATATAAAAAAGTTAAAAAATATTATCAAATTGTTTGAAATGTTATAAATTTTAGTGTTGCCTATCAAATTATTTAATACAATATTTTATATGAAAATAATTAATTTTAAAATATTTTATCTTGGTCTAATAATCATAAAATGAATGTATTTATTTATATCTTTAAGGCATGACAAAAGTTCATAATATTTATAAAATTTATTAAGTAAAAAATATAAGGACAGACATACATATGTGTTTTTATTAAAAATATGATTATTAGAAAGACATAAGATAAAACCAAAATTTTTGTATGTATCCGAAAGTCGAGGCGATAAATAATAGAGATGAGTGAAGAGACACATTAGCAGGTACCGAGTCAACCTACGAGTAATTACCTGAAATGACTTTAGCAAGAAAACAAATACTTATCCACTATATATCTTATGTTAAGTTTCATTCGTAAGATTAAAATTAAAGCTTAAGCACTCACAAGTACAAGTAGGGCCTACTTGTACTTGTTTTTATTTTCAACGACACCTTTTTAGATACAAATTTTTATAACATGTTAATGTTATTGTTATTTCTGAACAATATCAATGTAACTGATCTGTTATCTGATTACCCCAATAAACTATTTAATTCTAATTATATAAAAATAAATTTTCAGACGATGAGTCTGAAAATAAATAGGTAGTAATTTTAAGCTAATTAATATATTCTAAGCTCTAGATATGTTCAAATATAAGTGATTACAATTATCATTTTTATTAATTCGTAAAAGATAACGAAAAAAGACGTAATGTATGTAACACGACGGACGGACGACCGACATTAGTGTACGAGTGATAAGCGTGTGCGGACTTACCCGAGATGCATTATCTCGCTATTAATTTATGTTGATCTAAAGTGTGTTTTATTAATCAAATAGACCACTCACGACGACGGTAAATGTAAGTACTTACAATTAAGTTTAGAATTAGAAAATTGCACAGTAACTGATTGTTTATTATTGTTCTTGCAACTATATTGTTACTTACTTACTTGGCTTCACGCCATATCCCAGAGACAACGGAGCGCTAAACGCTACGGTCCCTGCATACCTCTTTCGCCTCGACCACAGACATTAACCTCTTCATACATGCCCTCCGGGGGGTCCTCATGCTTTTTACGTGACCTTCTTCCAGTATCATAGATACAGTGTTTTCGAAAGTCACTCTAGTCCTCCCCCTTTCTCTCTCACCACTCACTTTTCCTGTACAAATCTTTTTTAGCATTCTTTCATCACTCATTCGTTCGACGTGCCCAGACCACCTGAGCACGTTCTTCTTCATTCTCACTGTAACATCTTCACTAGTACCTGCCATTCTGTGGATCTCCTCATTGCGGATTCGGTCAGCTAGGCTGACTCCGCATATTCTGCGAAGAGATCGCATGTCCACAGCATTCATCTTTCTTACATTCTTCTTCTGTGTTACCCACGTTTGTTCACTATATTGTTCCAAGTAGAATATATACTTTAGCTTTCTTCATAGAAATTTACCATAATTTGACCGAAATTTCAATTTAGAGTTGAGATGATGTAAATGATGATGATGATGTAGACAACAGTGAAAAAATCTTTAAAAGTAAATATTTTCATTGCGATTATGAAAACCATGTTATGTGTTGATTTGTGCAAAACACAAGGCCATGCTTACTTATCTCATACATAAGATAATGATAAAGAAAGTTCAAGATAAGTTCAAACAAAATCTTGATTATGCCATCACACAAATAAAAGACTATTTACAAAATAAACATTATATACAAAATATAAAGATATGATTATAATAATAATAATATCTCTTTCCAACAAATGGTATTAGATATCTTATTACTTTGACCCTTTACCCTTTTATAAATTATATAACGTTATATTTTATCTACATCATTAATATTGTATATATTATATATATTTACCATTTTTATTTGATTTTTTATTGTACTTTTTTTAAGATATTTTATAGGAAACATTTTTTTTCATAGAATTACTTATAATTAGTATGAGCAAGACTAGTTACACAGGTAAGTCTAGCCATAAGCTTTATATCATTTAAATCTGTTATACATGTACTAAATTTATCGCTTTGATTTAATTTAAAGTTTATTTTCTTCTTTTGAGGTCAATTAAATGAAAACTTGTTTCTGAAAAGTTTTTTTTGTACCATTAAATTGTTATTTTTTTGTAATTTAATGAGATTTTGTATCAGTATTCGTGTTCTCCTCAAAAAGCCCATTTATTTGCCGTATTTGAAATTGCTATGTTAACAAATTAACAACAAATGGAGCATTTACTCGTTTGCCTTATTTCTTTATACGTAAATATATTTCTCAACTGTGCCGTTCCAAGCAAAAGATGCTTTAAGCCCCGGTTAATATAAAAGATAAGTAACATTATATTTTAACAAAATATATTATTGGAAAGAAAGTAAATAAATATGAATACGTCTCTGTAGTTCGTAATGTATACGGACCATTACCTGTTGTTTGAATGTCACCAGTGCACAGTGACTAGTTCATTGTCGCAACACTTGTGTTATTGCTTACTGTAGTATAGACTTATACAACGGATAGATCACTAGTCATATCTCAACCACATTATCAGTATAAGCTGTTTATGTGTGATAGTGCTACAATAGTATACAATTATTTAAAAAAATGCAACATTCTGCTATGAAATTGTAAATTACATTTATCAAGTATTTATGTAGAATATAATAAATAATCATTTAACCCATAAATTGCAAAGATCAAAGGTCAGGCTAATTTTTTCGGTAATTTTTTACTAATATAAACCTTTGTCAATAACTTTGTTTAGTAACATAGTACTGTGCTTAATCTAATAGAGCACCTGTCTACAAAATCTTAGTCAGAAGCACATCTACAGCTAGTTATATATGAAAATGATTTATATTTTTGTACAAAATTACATAAATTACATATTTGATACTTATCTAAGCAGATCTAAATAAAACTTACATTAAGCTCTGGGGTAAGTTACTTTATGTTTTTATTGTATATTTTGTTTAGTTCGATAGAACAAATCCAAAACTAAAAACTTTTTTTTTGTGTTTTTCCATTAGAAAATGAATGTGGAATCTGTAATGAAAAGCCTTTTATATGTGCTTTGTGATCCGTTTATGATAAGAGGCAAGTCGCGTAACATTATATTAGCAGGAAGAAACTCAGTAAATCTGACTACGTTTCAACCCATTTAGTTCCTAATATCTACGAACCGATAATATAATTAATTGGAAATTCTGTTGGTTTTCCAGAAAAAACTATCATTTTAACGCAGTAAAAACATAGCTACATACTAAGTTAACGTCTAGAAACTAAAATAAATAAACATGACCATAGGAGTAGGTAGTTATTTTAATAACTTTTTAATTGTATTAAAAGCCGAAAAAGTAAGAAATATTATGTATTTTATTAAGATAAAATAAAACATTTATCTTTCTTATGCAATAAGGAACAATTTTAATGAAATTGGACGCGCCTTCAAACGATACGAAATTGGGTTATCGGGGATCTTAGTATTACGAGTTGGTAATGTTATTATTTGGTTTAGTTTTAATAGACGTCATTATGTTTAAATATATCCTATACATACTTTCTATCTTTATTTATAGAATATACTTTTGGTATTTTCAAATATATATTATTATCTTAAAATAACTGTTATTTATTAAAAAAAGTTAAATAAACTTTTTTCTTTGTGTTTCTAAATTAAGTTTTCCTCGATATTCTTTTAGTTATCTTATTTAACTGGCAATTAAAGATAATTATCTATTTAGTAAATAAATAATTATGAAAGTAATTGTTAAGAGGACTTTGTTACGTACAAATTATCGCATTTACATTTTTAGTTAGATGATATCTTATTAACGATGTATTTTTTTAATATAATGAAATATATTTTGCAATAAATAATATAATCTTGACAACAATTATGTTAAAATGTACTTACGTTCGAATCGACCATGGTACTCTGTTACCGTCTCGAAGTTCTGACAATTGAGCAACTGCGTTGGTGAATAGGTGAAACTTGTTTGATGAATCTAGCACTCTACATATAATTGTCTTTATTGTCCTTAGGAGTTACATTTACTAAAAGTCTTTTAAAATTCTAAAGCAGTTCGTCTAATTTTGCAGTACAGAATAACCTAAAAAACTCTCTCAACATGTTTAGTCCAACAGCCAGCTCAGTTCATTATATAGGCAAAGTATACAAACAGCAAAATAATAGTTTTGTTAATTGTGTGTCTTTTGTTCTAGTTTCGGCACAATGTGTTTTGATACTATAAGTTTAGTGATCTTTAATAGAGTTGACTATTCTCGTTATGAGACTGTAACTATACATGTATCAATTTTAGAAATAGTTTTTGCTCCTACTGTACAATAACAAAACACTTAATTTACCAAGATCTTACAATAAATTGCATCCTGATAATGACTCGTCAATATAGATAATAATATCTTAACAACCACCATACATACAACTCTTATGAAGTGAAAGTTAAATTAAACCGAATTATTCTCATTGACGTTCAGGAAACGTATGTAAGAAGTATATGTATGTACTGCTTTAAATACTTCACAATATTTGTTCCAAAATTTGGAACACAACCAAATGTAGGTCAGCGGAACTGAAGCGAAGAAGCTAGAAGTCATAAATTTAATATCGTTCAAGCACTTTGAATTATCATCAACTATTTAAGTATACCTATTTAAGAATGAATTAAAAATATACATATTTATATGTATGTTATGCGTTTATATAATTAAAAGAAATTTCAATTTTTATTTATATATTCTTTTTAATAACTTTACGACATCAAATTGCATTTTATTTTTGTATAAAATGTAACAAACTGCTGAACATTGTACCATTTCATAAATGGCCTCTCACAAGTTGTAAAATTAAATTTTCATGAGCCTTTAAAGCTGTCAATTAATATCTTTATCGTAACTTATTTAAGGTGTTTTGTGTTTTTTATCACTTAGAGTTTATTTAATCTTTTTTTATGGTACATCTGATATTTTTTATTTTGAACTTCTTTTTTTAGTTTTAAAGGTCCGCCTGTTTTGCGCAATAGCTTTTTCTCCTTTCTCTCTCTCTTATTGTTACTATGTAAACCGTTTCATTCAAAAATACACTTTCAAGATGGAAGGTCTTGTATAATTATAATTAGACGATTCTTATATAATTATCTAATTTTGAAATCTTTTCGTATATTAGTCACGTCTTTTGGTCTTTTTCCAATGTAGGAGTTGTAATTTACTTTCATTCCTCTTGAATTATAATCATTAAATGATCGCAGGGCTAAACAAAATTCATTAAAGTATTATATTTTATTTGTTTTTTCATTTACTCGTCTTTTATCTTACTTCTTACTTTGTCCTGTCTGTTTCTATCTGGATGGTCTTTCAGTAATATTACTTATTATAAAGATTCCCTTTCATAATACACCTTCCTAAGTTATTGTCTTACGTTTTTCTTTTCCAAATTCTCTATTTGTCACAAACTATAAGATAGAAAATAGTAATTATTTGCCGACTCATTGAAAGACGCCATCCATTAAGAGTTGCAAAAAAGGTAGTTTTGCCACAATTTATTTTGTTTTAATTTTTCTTTATATGACTATAATTATTATTTGTAACAAATTATTATAATACTTTGTTTAGAACCCCATTAAAACTTTTTGGGGCAAATTTTTACGTCCCTTCGAACCCTTTAAGACTGAAAGTTTAATGGCGAAAAAATATTTTAAAGGTTTTTCGTGCAATTGAAACGGGTAAAAAATAATAAAACATATTATTTATAACTTAATATACTCGTCACAACTATTGACTTTATAACTTCAAATCTCTTTAGTAATCGATATATTCTGTCCAAATTAATTGCTGAAAAACCTCAACCTCTTAATAAACAAAATAATATATTTTAATAGTCTGGTTGTCATTATTTATAATAACATTCTGTATGCGTTTTAAATTATAAGCGGGAAATAAAAGTTGCTCGCAGGACAATACATGTACTTACATTTGTCGTCTTATATTAAAAAAATATATTTTATTTACTTATTTATTCAAAGTCTTTTACTATTGACATTTGTTAAGTTTTCAAACAACCTTTAATCGAGACATGCTTCAAGAACTGGTCATGAGTCAGAAATCGATTAAAACTTATTAACGAGCACACACCCATTTAAAACTTGTATAATTACGACAGTATTATAACAGATAAAAAAATTAATAGTACACTTTTAATCTTAATAATTTTCAAAATGATGTGCAATGTTATATCACAATATAATAATCATTCTGCGGCAGTCCTCCCAAGTCCCAACCAGCAACAACAAATTACATTTAAAATTTATCAAAGGGCCTAACCAAGTCAGTTACTATTATGAAGGATAAAAAAACATTTACACGCTTAGGATATTCTCTTAATCACAATCTTTAGGAGGATCATCTCACAGAATAAATGTTAACAAAATTTCTTTTAATAGTCTCCTTTAAAACTATGACAGTTTTATCTAAATAAAAATGTTGTTTACTGATAACTGCCTTACTGATTTCGAAACGTAGCCTACTGAAGGTCAAAACTAGTCATTTTATTTATAATAATAAACAGACCTACCTATGCTTTCATTCATGATTAAGCGACACAGACAAAATAATTTATTTCACTCGCCTGTTAACGAACTTTTTTTCTGATTATTAATTATCATTAGGAGGGCTTGTCGAATTGATTGTGATAGTTCTAGTTGCTCGTTCTAGTTGTCGTACATTGCTCATTAAATGTATTGACGTTTATGAAACAGTGATTACAATAAAAAAAAACCCGGCTGTGTTTGTTGTGTGGTTCTTCTCAGACTAGGGCGCGTTAGGAATCTTTGTAGCCTTATTTTAAGTAGGAGAGTGTCTTTACAGAAGGGCTTATTTAGATACGTACGATATCAAAATAGGCCCTCCTGTCACTCCCATTTGATGTACACAAGTGATCACTGATAAATAAATAAACTAGAGTAATTTTAGTTGATATACTAAGAACGTTCCCTTTACATTTTTATGTACATACCAGTTCAATAAAACAGATATAAGTATAAATTACGAAAATTCTATAAATAAGTTTTCAATTCTGAATACCAATCATATTGTTGATACGTTTTCCCAAGGCTTAGCGTAAAAAAAAACATTACTAACGGTCGTGTATATTGCAATAAATCTAATATTTCACTCTTTTTCAAAATTTGTACGTTTCCCACATAAAGGATCTCTGTGTGTTTAATGGTATGATAACTAAATTTAAATGTCAAGACCTTCGGTACAATTCTCGTATTTTTTAAGGATTGCATAATAATTTCAACCCATATCTTAAAAGTGATGACAATTCTACATTATTCGTGGGTTCAATACTTGTACTACTTCAAAACAAAATATATTACAAAGCAGATTTGTTTTTGTTTAATAAATAGTATATGTCATTAATATATATTTTAATTTTTGAGATGGAAAACTTATATGTGTAGTCGAGCAATAAGTATATGAGAAACGCATGTTCGATTAATACAATGAATTTGTAATCATTTAAAGTCGTAATTGTAATCGTTTATTCAACAAAAGATCAGAAATAGTTTTAAGGATGCTTTATAAGCAAAAAATATGAACCTTATGGAATTAAGGAGGCTTTCAAGTAAGGTTTATATTAAGTAATAAAGATACGATAATAATGTATGGAATAATATTTTTCTAAAATAATATCATTCAAATACATATTAAATATTTAAAATCTGATAAATAACGGAATTAAAGCACTTATTAATAACATCGATAACATTTTGTTGGAAATGTATATTATGACTTTAAAAAATGAAGCAATTTTAATCCATTTCAATGAAATGAAATGAACAGAAAAGACAGGGTATATAATAAACAATGTAAAAGAATCATTGTAGGATCCTGTAATAATTTCTCGGCCCTGAATTTTTCACTCGATGAACATTGGAAAATTTTATCGTCTCGGAAATATTATACCATTATAATATCAAATATTAAATCAAAAACAATTAAGTATTATTATTAAAACTAAGAACATTATCTATGAAAATATAGCTTAACTGTTTGATTGCTGTTCACCCCCAATCATATTTCGAATCAATAATAACATTCTGAAGTTTGACAAACGCAAAACTTGGACAGCTGTCAATTTATATATATTACCTAAAGCATTAAATTTTGATCTTCCATAATATATCTTTCAAGATCCCCACCGAGGGAATAATCGTGTTTACGAGTTTAGACCTCCTTAATATCAGATCCTCACAACACCTGTCCCTTATATTGGACATCTTTTAGCCTAATGGAGTAATTATTTAAAATTGTTTTTAATTGTCCACATTAAGTAATTAATAATATGCATGTTAAGACAGGGAGACAAAGACAAATCAACAGTCTTTATTGAAAGTATAATTATTAGATAAACATAAGAAACAAATACATCGAGACCAGGAGTGACAGAGATAAGTGAAGAGACAGGTTAGTGTGCACTCGTCTATTGGCACTTCAGCTATCAAGTGAGATTAGCAAGAAAACATTTATACTCACTCACTACAACTCTTAGGTTAATTTATATTCGTAAGACCTAGATTGAAGTTAGAATTTGGTTGCTAATCTAGTTGCTTCTGTGTTTTCAATGATAGACATCATCATCTTAGATACCAATTTTAATAACATATTGATGTTGTTTTTTGCTTCTAAACAATATGTAATTGAAAATCTGATTACCTACAAATAAACTCTTCAATTCCAATGATATTATAAAAAAAATCATACACAACATTCTAAGCTAATGTTATACTAAATACAATTATTGATAATTTATTTACAAATATCATTTAAGATAATGAAAAGAGAAATGTATATGTAACACGACGGCCTCGGACAACCGAGATTAGTGTACGAGTGATAAGCGAGTCCGGACTTACCCGAGATGATGTATGCATCATCTCGATATTAATTTATGTTGATCTAAAGTGTGTTTTATTAATTTCATAGACATTATAAGTGACTACGAAGATAATAGTAAGTACTTACAATTATGTTTACAAATAAAAAGTATAACAATGCATGTTGATTATTACTTTATTGTATTTCAGACAGTTACAATATTTTGAGTAAATGGGACATGTAATTTAGGTTTTTTAATAAATATTGATCATAATTTGACCGACATTTTAATATCTTTTCCACTTACATGTTACTTTTCTAAAATGTACGTATTGAAATCTACGTTGTCTCACCACTGTTGTACCACGCCAGTGTATAAAAATTTCACGAGTTGAAATGTTTACAACAATATAAATTCATCAAAACTAAATATCTTTATTTCAATAACAAAGGCCCTGTTATCGACTTGCGCAAAACACAAGGCCACGCATTCTTACCTCATACGTAATGATAAAGAAAGTTCAAGAAAAGGTGCAAAATTATCATGACTGTGCCGGTATACAAAGTGTATTTATAAAATGAAAATTATATCTAAAGTATCTAATTTCGCTTATAACAATAGTTTCAGTTTCTTACTAACGGTTGTGTTAGCTAATTGGTTACTTTGCCCTAATGTATAATCATACCTAATCTAATAAGAAATAATATATTAATTACGTAATGTTATATATATATATATATATATGTCGGAAATAATAGTATTGTGGCGGTTTCGGAACGCCAGCGCCATCTGTTGGTGCTCGATGGAGTTAGTGTCAGAATGCACCGGTATAAAAGAGCCGACCAGTGGCGTAAGAAACTCACTTCTAAGTTGGCGGTCGGCGGGTGCGGACGATACTAAAACTATCCCGTGTTCCGTGCTGCGTATCTACCTACTTACAATTTTCTTAATGTAAATTGTACAATAAATTAGTGATTGCATAAATTGTGTTTACTTGTGCAGACACTATCCACTGAAGCCCACAATAGACCGGTACTCCGAAACGATGAGTGAGAGAAACCTTCCCGTTACGACATCAGAAGTGGGATCAGTGTTGGCACATAATGAGAACAATGGTGATAACCACTGGCGTGCTATGTTCGAGCAACAAAATGCGAACATGCGAGCGCTGATTGAAGCCCTGCAAACACCGAGGCCAGTTCAGGGAGAACTACCGATATTTGATCCTGGCAAAGAAGACACGGACGCGAGATCATGGTGCGCAACGGCCGACTTGTGCTTTTCACAAAACCCTCCAAGTGGCGGTCAACTCGTACTTGCAGTAAGCAAAGCACTAAAAGGCGAAGCATCTACGTGGCTGTCTCAAATAGCATACGAAAATATGACGTGGTGTGAATTCAAGATACTTTTCACGTCACGGTTTGTTTCAACCGAGACTTTGGCAAGTACCCTCATTAAAATTCATAACGAAAAACCGAGTGAAAAAGAAACTTTACCCGCTTATGCAAGTCGTTTGATAGCTACCCTCACTAATCGTTGGAAGGACGTGAACAAAGAAGAGATTGCTGTAGCTACTGTACTCGCTCACATTTCACAATTTGACCCGCGACTTCAACGTTTGGCATTTACTACAAATATCACGACGAGAGAGAAATTACAACAAGAACTAAACGCGTTCACTCATTTGAAACAAAAATGTTTCAACTGCGGAAAAACTGGCCACAAGAGAGCGCAATGCAGAAGCAAACCTATCGATCCGAGGGGTCGAGCACCTACACATTCGACCTCAATTCAAGCGGTGCAGCAGCCGATAGCGAGGCCTTTGCTGTGCTTTAAATGCGGCAAGCCGGGCCACATTGCCGTCCGGTGCACAAGCGGAGGTGGCGGCGGGCCGAATGACGGAGGCAACTCAGCGCGTGGTGAGCGGCGCGTGGACGTGTGCAGCATTCAACCTCCGAAGGGCAGATTACAACACAAAGGTGAAATGATTTGTTTTGCTTAAGATTCTGGCGCTGAATATTCGTTGGTTAAAGAAAGTTTTGCTGCTAAATTTAACGGTCAACGATTTAGTAATGTTGTTGCTATGACCGGTATTGGTCAAACGAGAGTATTCAGTACAGAACAAATTTTATGTTGTGTTGTGATTAACGACTACCCTCTCGAAATTTTGTTGCATATTTTACCCGATAATTACTTGCAAAGTAACGTCATGATAGGGCGCGAAATTTTAAATCAGGGTTTTACTGTAAACATGACTGCGACTGACATTTCGTTTGACAAAATTTTGTGTGTAAATTCAGTGAATAATAATCTCAACTGATATTACTGGTTTTCGAGTATGTCACAGTATGTTAGAAAGTTTATAGAAAACTGCGTTACTTGTAAGGTCGCGAAATCTCACTCCGTGAAAATTCAAGCTGAACTACACCCGATCCCTTAAGTGACAATACCGTGGCATACTGTTCATGTAGACGGGTAAGCTCAGCGTTAAAAATGATAAGAAGGAGTACATCTTCGTTCTGATTGACGCGTTTACGAAGTACGTTCTTTTGTTTCGTACAAGAAACATTGACTCTAAGAGTATTATTCACGCGGTGACTCAAAGCGTAGCTTTATTTGGGGTTCCAACCCGCATCATTGCTGACCAGGGATGATGTTTCACTAGTAGAGATTTCCGCGAATTTTGCGAGAGCAAGAACATTAATTTACACCTCATAGCGACAGGTTCACCTCGTGTTAACGGACAGGTAGAGTGCGTCATGAGTGTGTTAAAGTCCATGTTAACGGTGATTGAGACTAGCGATAATAGGTCGTGGCAAGATTCTATAAGAAAGGTACAACTCGCGATAAATTATACTATAAATCGGACGACAAAAGCTTCGCCCCTGGATCTGTTAATTGGTAAAGTCGCGAGTCCGTTATCATTGATGTGTATTAGTGAGTTAGAGACTAACATTGACATTGACGAAATTCGTAAAGTAGCGTCAGACAATATTACAAAGTGTGGGGAATATGACAAGTCACGATTTGATGTGACAAAGCGAAAGTTAATAAGTTTTCAGTTGGAGATTTTGTGTTGTTAGAAAACGAAGAGCAAAATCAAACAAAATTAGATCCGAAATTCAAAGGTCCGTTCAAGGTTGTCAAAGTTTTAGAGGGGGATCGTTATACACTGAAAGCTTTAAATTGTAAACGTACTTATAAGTATGCACACGATAGTTTGTGGAAAATGCCAACAAGTCATGTACCAGACGAAATCGATGTAATTTATGATCTTATTGATGATGATATTCAAGCTTAGTAGTTCAGGAAGCGCGAGTAAATGACTCTATCGGCCGTAATGTGTTCGACCGTACCAGTAGTTATTTCGTAGTCGTAGCCCGGTAGAAATCGGTATCTCTTGGGGCAACTCAAGTAGTCCGTGGGTGCGCGGTGTGCGTTTAACTCTGGCGGAGGTCGTGGTCTGTGGAGACCGTAGCGTGTAGTCACAGGGGTGATATACACGGGCGATCCACTTGATGGATATGCGTACTGAGATGTGAGAGAGCAATGTGATTGCTGTTCGGCTAAGGAGCCGTGGCGTTAGAGGTCTTTTACTCGGGCGTTTCTGTAAACTTGTTGTAACTTGTTGTCGAAGTAGGAACGTTTATAATTTTGGTTGTGATGACGTTGATGGTACATGGCTGTGGTATTTATCTGTAGTGATTAGTTACGATAATGTAAATAAAACAATTATGATTGTAAAGCTCAGGATATAAATAAAGTTAAAACCATAGAGTTTGTTTACTTTCCCTTTTGCGTAGTGTTTGACTAAGCGGAACGTGGTACTGTTGTGGCGTTTTCTTTTATTCCAGGCTAAAGAACACACGAGGGCGTGTGCTAGCAGGATGGCCGTGTCGGAAATAATAGTATTGTGGCGGTTTCGGAACGCCAGCGCCATCTGTTGGTGCTCGATGGAGTTAGTGTCAGAATGCACCGGTATAAAAGAGCCGACCAGTGGCGTAAGAAACTCACTTCTAAGTTGGCGGTCGGCGGGTGCGGACGATACTAAAACTATCCCGTGTTCCGTGCTGCGTATCTACCTACTTACAATTTTCTTAATGTAAATTGTACAATAAATTAGTGATTGCATAAATTGTGTTTACTTGTGCAGACACTATCCACTGAAGCCCACAATAGACCGGTACTCCGAAACGATGAGTGAGAGAAACCTTCCCGTTACGACATATATTATATGTTTTTTTATTACTATATTAAATTAAAATAAATAAATAAACTTTTAAACCATTATAAAAGTAACATTAGTGAAATCATGAGAAATATAAGTGCCTTTGCCACAAAGGGCAGATATTATAGTAAAAAAAAAATGTGGTAGTAAACCTTAGTCCACAGTTTTGAACCTTTACGTAATAGAAATGGATAATAATTGTATTCATATAATATCTCAACTAATAGTGAGTAGATATTTGAGGAGGTATATTCTACTACTGCTGGATGTGCTGGCTCCCCAAGTGCATTGATACGACACACAGACGATGAGCATGTAGTATCTATTATAAATATTAACGTGTATGATTACGCTCAATGTTCGCCTTTTCCTCTCCGTAAAGAATATTCGTTTTCTGCATAAACTTTTGAATGAGAATAAAAGTTTTATATACCAATGTGAAACTTTTTAACAGTAGGTTTGCACTGATGTCCTATTCGCTTATGTTTTAATTAATTTAACTCGTTGACATCATTAAGTCATTAGCCTTATCATCTCCACAATATTATCCCTTCGAATTGATTTCTTAATATCAAGATTGGCAGGCATTTTAAACAAAATCATTATAAAGTAAGCAACTTTTATATTGTGACTATCGGATCCATCGTTATCAACGAGGAGTCAATACGTGATATCTGTGACAATAACTTTTTTTAATAACATGACCTTTTAGGTCCCAACACGTCGTTTCTTATTTATGTTTAGTATATTTGAACCAAAACTCAAGTAAGATAAGTGTTATGCAAAATTTTACAATCACTTTATTTTTATTAGAACATCCAAATTTTGTAAAAAAATTATTAGAACTTTAATCATAAAATTTAAGCAAAATATAATGTTATAATATGATGTAATAAGAATGTTTAACTATTACGTTTAGATCACTTACCCTGCTACAGCAGCTCGGAGAGTTTATGTCTCCATTATGAATATAAAATAAACATGTTGTATTGCAATGTTATCGCATCTTCAATTAATTGCAGCTATATCGTGTAAAGACTTCATTGTTATGTCACAATTTTATATTATTCTTTAATAATTTTAACGATATTTTTTTACGTTCAAATTCATGAAAAATGCATTTTAAAACATTAAAAAGCTAATTAATAGTCTTATTTAGATTTTTTGTGTTAAAATTATATTTTTTTTAATTATGTCGATTAATAATTATAATTTGACCCATAATCTGCAAAGGTCTAAGGTCAGGCTAACCCATTTAAAACATTGAAATGTACACCCGTATAATTAAGTAATTAACAAACAAAAGAAGCGTCTGCCTGCGTATTTACGTCCTATTTTTGTATAAAAAATCTGATTTGATAAGATCTAAACAAAACATATCTTCATACCTTATTTGAAACTGTACCTTTTGTTTAGATTAGATCTATATAACAAATCCTTCTTGCATATCTGGATAAGTTAATGATTGCGGAATTTGTATTGTTTATATATATCCTTTATGATCAGTTTAGTACAAAAGGCAAGTTGCGTATCATTGTATTATCGTAAAGGAATTCGGTATAACTGACTACGTCTCAATCTCCTCCACTTTGTTGTATGAATGGCTCGACCAGCTCAGCAACGAGCTGAGTGGCGCGACATTAATATCATTTACTGTAGTGTCTAGACTTATTCAAGGAATGGACCCCTATTCATATCTCAACCAAATAATTATATATATAAATTACATGCACCATTAAAATCATATTTTAGAAGTTATACAATTATATTTTACATTAATTATTAATTTCAAAGCCAAGTTATAAAGCCAATAAAGTAATTTGTTGGATTATTCAGACTATTTGACTGGCATAGAAAAATTCAATGAAGATAAAATAATTAAAAAATCAAAAATGGTTAAAATATCACATTATTTTTCCGCGTAATTTATTTACAAACAAGACTACTAATAAAAAAATTTATTGCTTTTAGCCTTTAATATTTTTTCAACAAAATCCGATAAAATAATTAATCGAAAATTTTATTGCTTCTCCTGAGAATAATAATAAGCAATAGTATTGATTCAGTAAAAAAACTTCATACTAAAGTTGATATCTAGAATTAAACCCTCATATCATTAATGTATGTGACTTAGATTTGCATATGTTATATTAATTCGATTGTTTATTTTTACGTAATTATTTTCTTTTTTTTTCTATGCAGAAATAAATAAGAAATAACAATGTATTTATTTTATTTAAATAAAAGAAAACATCTACCTTTATCTGTTCACAGATTGTAATATTCGTAATGATGCATGAAATGTGGAACAATTTCATAAATGGACTTGGACGTGCCTTCACACGATACGAAATTAGGTTATCGGAGCTTTTAGTATTAAAAGTTGTTCATGATTTTATTTCGTTTAAAATTTAACGCACGTAATATTAATATACATTTTCTTTATATTTTTATTTATAAAGTATACTTTAGATCGTTTCCAATATTTTTGAGTAGCAAATCGTGCAAAAATAGTACTCCTCGAGTTAATTTTAGTTATAGTTTAGAAAAGTGTTTGTGTGTAAGTGTGGTTCATAGATTTTTATTAGTTTTGGGCACAAAAATAACAAATATATTTTTATTATCACAACACTTCGTTTTGTACTAAAATGAAATATATAAAAGATATTTTTTAACAACGTCTATAAACATTTTCTTCCTTCCTGAAATATAGAAGTAGTTCCATCGACGTCTAGAGTAGTTGAAATAAAACTATACTGGAAAACATTACACTATAAATTTCACCTTTTAAATGTCGTTTCAAATAAGTTTATTGTGTGAATCTTTATAGGCAGATGAAAAATTTATAGAATTAATAAATTTGTGGTAAGTGATAGATGTTAATCACTCAGAGAAAGAGATTAAAAGTTAGGTAACTCCCTTCGAGCAGACACTTACTAGACACGGCGTAACGAAGATACGTTGAAATAAACATACATGATGTTTGTGATGTCACAATCAGGCAAAATACAAATCAATAAGCTTACAGTGCACAAACATATGAAGCACTGATATGTTTTACCGCGATATATTATAATACTTTAAAATTTTGTACCAGGATTTCTTTGTATAAAAATTTAATTAAGTTCTTAATTATTAATAATTATTATCTTAAATTATATACAATATATTTTATTTTTATACAACGGTCCATTCAACTAGGATATAATAAACTATTTATATTCATAGTGCAATTTCAATCTCCTTGACTACAATGTAGACCATTTACCACATTATCCTATGTGTCTGCATTCTATTTATACAATTCTGTGGTTGATCTCATTTCATTGCGAAATACGACCACTGACACTCTTGTTGTAGACAGCAATTGAAATAAGTTTTTTATAACAAGTAAATATTAAATTTGAGTTAAATATTAACCGTGTTTGTAATAAATAATGTTATGAAAAGTCTAGATTATTCTAGTTATATTAAGGCGATAAACTTGATTAGTGGTAAGTTTTAACATTAAAATAAATATATGTTTAAAGGTGTTAGCGTTTCATGGAAATAGTTTCCGCTTATCGACTTGCGTCGGCGGTGATGACTGAGATCGAAAGAAAATAAACTATTTGAAAATATTGTTTAAATTAGTTTTAATTAGTCACTATTTTCGGTCTAGTACATTTTTGTTCATCCGCGAATCCATCCGTGAATAGAATATTAGGTGGAGGCAGGAAATGCATAAACTCGTTAAGAACGACTGGTCACTCCCAGATTAGATCATTAAGATCGCTTACCACCATTTGTACTTTCTGTACTTAAAATACACAAAAAAACAATTCTGATTTACTATTGTATATTATTTTATATTATGTTGTCACTACGTTTTACAATTACTATAAATATTTAATACATTATGATAAATTCATTCTAATATGGCTTGATAGTCATATTAGAATGTTAAATAACAATTCATACATCACCACTAAACGCGGATCAATTAAACCCAAATGACTTTTACTATATAATGTTTGTTGTTACAGATCTCTGCAGTCTACGCAAAACGATCCTCGCTAGTTGAAATTGCCCTTCCATTCATGCACTTGATCAAGTAGTCATATAACAAAAAATGTTGAATCCTGTCTGCTTTTAATCAGTCATGGCAATTCTGTAAGTACTCTCGTTGCTGACGATGTTTACAGTTATTTTGATTATTATTTGTTTATTCATATTTATCGATATGATACAATCAGTCTTTCTTACAAACAACCTTCTGATTTTTATGATATTAGTAACTCTCTTTTGTGATGCTGAGGCTTTCGTCGGTGTGTGACTCTCAGTACACTGACCGTGTTTTCATATTATATAAGCACCTGAAAGTAATTGTTTCCATTTCCGAAACCTAATTGATTTTATAAGTTTTAACATTTTCATAGCACACTGAATGTCTGCTAAGATGGCAATTGCAGTCAAAATAATGTAAACAAGTAATCATTTCATCTCACAAACTCACTCTTATCGTTATGGAGCTCTTCAAGTCTTCTCTTAATTGTTAATCATAAGCGCAGTTGGATGAGTGCGTTTAGTATATAGATTTATGTTTTTGTTTTGAGTTATTGATAGTGGAATGCTGCGATGCGATCAGAATGAGAGTGATGCTTTCATGTTTCAGATGGATGGGTATCTGTCTACGTGCCAACGGCATTTGGTGTATACTGCTTACCTTAGGATTTGCGTGCGCTACCGCGTTTGCCTTGCAGAACGGGGTGCACAAATTCTCCGTCCCAGTATCTGCGCCTATCTCCCTTTTCAATCATCTTGTAGTGGAACGTAACACAGGCCGTGTGTACGTTGGGGCAGTCAATCGGATTTATCAACTGTCTCCTGATTTGAAACTGGAAGAGTTGGCTGTCACAGGACCCGTTAATGACTCTGTGCAATGCTTTTTTGAGTGCCCCCCAAATTTCTTAAAAAATCTTACAAATAATGTAAACAAAGTGCTTCTGATTGATTATGCTACTAGCAAACTCATAGCATGCGGTTCGGTGCTCCAAGGGTTGTGTTCTGTGCGAAATCTTAACAATATTTCTCATGATGTACGTAAAGTCCGTGAACCGGTTGTGGCGAACAATGCCAATGCATCCACCGTAGCCTTTATTGCGCCCGGGCCACAATATCCCTCAATGATGCAAGTTATGTACGTAGGAGTTACATTTACTGGGAACTCTCCTTATCGTTCACAAATACCTACAGTTAGTAGTCGCTCCTTAGAAGATGATAGACTCTTCATGATAAATAGAGCATCCGTTGCTACCGGTTCGAGAATGTTTGTTAATTCTCCTTTTCGAGAGCGGTACCTAATAAATTACGTATATGGCTTTAGTTCAGAGGGATTCAGTTACTTTTTGACTACACAATTACGAAGTTTGCGTTCAAACACCTATTATAGCAAATTGGTCCGGGTATGTCAAAACGATGAAAATTATTATTCGTATACTGAAATACCTATATCTTGCATGGGCAAGGGTGACGATTACTTGGGCTATAATCTTGTACAAGCAGCTTTCGTTGGAAAAACGGGGCCGTTGCTAGCTGGTGAACTAGGAATAACCAGTCAAGATGATGTACTATTTGCTGCATTTAGCCAAAGTGAATTGATACACGCTCATACGCCATCTAATATTTCAGCCCTTTGTGTTTATTCACTGAAAGATATTCGTCGTAAATTTTTGCAAAATATATTAACATGCTTCAGTGGAAATAGCTCTCGAGGCTTAGATTTTATATCACCATCACATACCTGTATTGCTGCAAACCTGCGACCAATAAGCGAATACTACTGTGGATTGGATGTAAATACCCCCTTGGGAGGAGAGCAACCTGTTGAGGGTGTACCGGTAGCTGTTTTTAAGAAGAGATTGACTGCTGTTGCCGCCACAGCTACCGGTGATAACACTGTAATATTTGCTGGTACTGCAGATGGCCACCTAAAAAAAATCGTCGTTGAAAGCGCTACTTCTGCATTTGAATATGGAGATATTGTTATTAATGAAAATTCACCAGTGAATAAAGACTTAGTCTTTGACACTCAGTTAAGGCATTTATATGTAATGACTGAACGTAATGTGTATAAAGTGAAAGTACAAGAGTGTAGCATTTACAAATCCTGCTTAACCTGTCTCGGAGCCAAAGACCCTTATTGTGGATGGTGTTCTCTTGAAAATAAGTGCAGCCTTAGATCAGATTGTCAAAAAGCTGCTAAAGATATTTTGTATTGGATATCATATCGCAATGGACGATGCACGACTATAACTAAGTAACTTTTAATCAATTGATATGAACTTATATAGTTTTATATGCGTTTCATGTTAATATAATATTTGTTAATACATTATACGAGAAGAAATCTTTCAAGATCCTGTAATGGTCATTGTTTAATATAAGAAAATTTTATAAAATAAATATTACTTTTTTCAACCCATTATTTTTAACTTTACTACTTTACCCAAACTAAACTGTACCCAAACGGACCGACCACATCCGGCTGATTGAACGAACCAATATACAGCATGGAGCTAATTGGTGTGACATTAATGTAACTGTTTACGGTATTCATAGAAGATGGACAAATATTATTATCCTAGGTAGATAATAAGAACCTGCAGGATAGTGTAGTACTTGGTAAAAATAAACAAAGTGTTTTTAAAATAATAAGTATAAAGTCAATATATTTCTTATATATTTAAGAACAGTAACATTGTTGTAACTAAAACTTCTGTATAAAAAGTTTTTATTAAAACATTTTTTTTTTTTTTTTTTATTTATTAACCGCAACAACTATCGTGAGAAATTATTTAAACAAACATTAAATAAATAAGTGTAACCACAATTATAAGTGAAAACCACATATATATAAGCGAAATAACATAACGGTGTAAATATAATTTATAACAAGAATTATATCTTCCAATTGACTACCAAAATAAACATATATTAAAATAATTACATCACATTATTAGAATGCAAAATTATTAAATTGTATGTGAGATTAAAGAAAAAAAATTATAAATGCATAACAAACGAATAAACAATAAGATAACAAGTAAAACAATAAATTAACATATAAGTTAGTCCAATTAAGTATATTAATAGCATAAATAACACAATAAAAACTAGTTATAATCGGGACTCCAACAATACATCATATAATCAATAATTAATTAATAACATTATTTTTACATTAAAATCCATTAATTTACAGAATCGTTAGTTTAGTACCTGTCAGCATTTGAAATATATTAAAGAGTTTGAGAAAATATCTGTTGTTACAGGTTTATCTGATATATATCCTAAAGACATTATCGAGAATTTTGTTATGTACATGGTTGTATCTTTTAGAAAGTCTATTAAGAGGAGCCTGAAGCCCATGATTTGGATTTGCTAGCTTTTTAATAAAATGATTGTATTTCATATGTATAGGCAAACTTCTACGTTTGTTCAAATTTATCTAAGAGAAAAGATAAGGGGAGTCAGTGCGATCATTTAGCAGTTTGTACCGAAACATGACGTTCAGTATCGTCCGACAGTTAGACAGTGAGTTCATATGGAAGAACTGCAAGCGATTTACATAACTTGAGCACATTACTGATAAATTGTATAATCCTATCAACTTACTAATATTTTATTAATACTTGAAGATTAGTAACAAGCGATTGCTTACTGGATTTTCTAAATCTAATATCTAAAATGCCACAATCATTGCACTGCTTGTTTTATATAGTATCTATACATCGATACAGTTAGAATGAGTGTACAAATTCGTCAAAATATCGTCAATTATTACATTAAAATGGTTAGTGTAGTCAGTCCGTGAGTAACCTACCACAGGCTCGGAATACTGCTCTGCTGAGTAGAACCTTTTAGAAACTAAACAGTTGTTCGTTTCAAATGAAATATAACAATATTTGATCTTTATATTATAATATAAACCCTGCAATTGAGTCAACAAACTAAGTTCCACACGTTTATAGCGATTAAAAATTCATTAATGCTTTTTTATACTATAATTTTAATTTTTAAGATTTTTAAACTAAAAAGGGAGGTCTAAGATATCTTGTGTAACTTTTTAATATATGCGTATACACAAGCCCATTAGGGATTTATTAATTTGTTGACGACGTTTAGCCGTTACGAGTTTTATAGCAACAATTTTTTTTTTGTTAATCATTTACAACCAATAATCAAACTGACAAAAATAAACAGTATAACTTGAAATATCGAATTGATTTTACTATTTCAGAAGATTTTATTAATTAAAAATATCTAAATTAAATTGAATAAAATAATAAAAACAGATAAAATTGGATCTAAAACACAAAAAAAACAAAATTAGAACAAATAAATTAAATATGACGATAATAAAAATATTTACACATCAGAACACTATTGTGGTTGATAGAACATAAAAGAGAAAAAGCTACAAAACCCTACTCAGGTGTGACTGAGAAAGGCATAGTCGTGACGAGTATTGCCGAAGAATCACGCAATCAACAAATAGAGATGTACATTTTAGTATCATTTAATCGATTATTATTCTAATCGAGAGGAAATATACTTAATATCCGATTTTATTTATATGACTTACAGACATATTGACACTTCTAAATATAATTAAATACATATTTATTACTATCACATTAATAATAAATAACTAGGGGCGCCAACGAACCCTCAATTTCGGCCCGCTGCGCTCGCGAAATCTCGGGTGCCGTTTGCATATTGAGCGAAGCGAGCCCATCATTTCATCGACTCATCATTTCCCATTGACGTCAATGTGATATCAGTTTTTTGAAACGACATTAAAAAAAAAAATTTTTTTTTTGAGGCTGTTTTTCAGTTTTTTTTAATTACCATCACCTAATGTGTGTCTTTTTGATTGCAAAGTTTCATAATTTTCCGTCAAGTAGTTTTCGAGCCAATTCGTGACACAGAATGTAAAAAGTCTCCAGTAAAACGCTCCGCTCACTTCGTTCGCTTCGCTCAAATAAGTTTCAGTTATAACACGTATAACGAATCAATTTGTTGAAAAAAATATACAAAATATTATTTTGCGATTAAAATCGATTCCATTATTACGATCGATTCGAAGATAACTTGTTTATGTATGGGGCAATCACTAGGCCACACCTCCCGCGCACATAATTTCGTACCGCCATTTAGTTACTAAATAGTGTTAAAGGGCAGACATCTGCACCAAACTTCACAACGTTCATCACTGAGCGGCGTTACTGTACTTACTGTTTCAGTGGTTACTTTAAATATTAACAGTGATAAAAACAGAGAGCAGTGTTAAATGATTTAATAGTGTTTCACTGATGTTGCTAACGGTCTAGGATTTGTAAGGATTGTTACATTTGAGGGATAAACTTGATAGTGGTAAGTTTATCAACTCGCCTGCACTGTAATGGCTAATATGCTTTCCCGCCTTTCTTTTTTGTAAAGAAAAGTTAACTATTATTTTAAAAACTTAATTTTAGATAATAATTAAACTCTCTTAAGTCGATGTTGTAAATTTTGTGGCGATTATCGTACGTGGGTAGAAGATAACGTTGGGTGGGTGGAGAATGAATACAATCATTAATTATTACTATGGAGCTATATACGAGTATAGAACAATTTAGTGTTCGATATTTTTTTTTCCTTTAATAATACAAAGTTACCAAAAATAATAAAAGTTTACTTTATTGTAAAATTTAAATATATTTATATGGGTATACATAAATTACTGTTTTATTTTTTCTGTCATGTGCTTAGTTAAATAATGAAATAAACATCTTCACTAAACACGTATCCAATTAACCCAAAAACTTAAAAAAAATATGTCTATTGTTGCAGGTCCACACAGCTCTATTATGAAATTACGCTCCCATAAATGGTTATAATAAATGATTGCAGAAATTTGAAGTTGTCATGGCTATTCTGTAAGTATTCTCGCTGAGGACTGAATACATGTAGGACAGATGTATTCTGTTATTTGTAATATATTTGTTCTAACTTTAATTAGCCATGCTACCACGTTTACTCCCTTGTACAGATTGCTACATTCTGTCATGTTTAATTACATTCTTGCAAGTCATTGTTTTTTTTTGTTATTTATATATATTTTTTCAAACGTTTGAAAATGTTGATAGCTGACCGAATGTCGATTAGGAAAGCAATTTTTATCTAGGCAATGTAAAATAGGTTGATACTGATGTCACCGAAGAGAACGGTGTGCGTCGCTTCTTTGCTCACGCTCCCGCTCTCGTCCCACTGGAGCTCTCCAAGTATTCCCGTAACTGTTTAACTCAAATTTAGTCAGATTAGGTCAACGTTTCAACTATAAAGAATTCGATATTATTAATAGCAGAGCGTCTCTTTGCGAAGGCAACATAGTGATAACGGAGGACATAGTTAAACGGATGTTTCATGTTTCAGATGGACGGGTGGGTGCCTTATGGGGCGACAACGGCACTCCACTAGCGCTCGCAGCATATGGCCCATGCTGCTGGTCTTTACGGTCACGTACGCCTCCGGGCACGGCTGCCAAGAAGTGGTGAGCAATTTCTCCGACCCAATTTCAGCGTCCACCACCCTCTTTAATCATCTTGTCGTGGACCGCAACACAGGCCGAGTTTACGTTGGGTCAATCAATTGGATTTATCAACTTTCTTCAGATTTGGAAGTTGTACAGTCTGTTATTACGGGACCCGTTACTGATTCTAATGACACGCCTACAGATAATGTAAACAAAGCGCTTATGATCGATTATGTTACGAGCAGACTTATAACATGCGGTTCGGTGCTCCAAGGGTTGTGTTCTGTGCGAAATCTTAACAATATTTCTCATGATGTACGTGAAGTCCGTGAGCCGGTTGTGGCGAACAATGCCAATGCATCAACCGTAGCCTTTATTGCTCCAGGGCCACCAAATCCGCCAATGACGCAAGTTATGTACGTAGGAGTTACTTTCACTGAGAGATCTCCTTATCATTCGCATCTACCTGCTGTTAGCAGTCGGTCCTTGGAAGATAATATGCTCTTCATGGTAACTAGAATAGACATAAGTAGCAGTACAAGAATATTTGTTAATTCTCTTTCTCTGGCAAACTATCCAATACATTATGTATATGGCTTTAGTTCGGAAGGATTCAGTTATTTTTTGACAACACAATTACGGGATGTGGGTTCAGACACTTATTACAGCAAGTTGGTACGAGTATGTCAGGATGATGAAAACTATTATTCGTACACTGAAATACCTATAACTTGTAAGAGCGAGGATGAAGGTAACTTTGATTATAATCTTGTACAGGCAGCATTCGTTGGAAAAGCGGGATCGGTATTAGGAGGTGAACTTGGAATAACCACTCAAGATGATGTACTATTTGCTGCATTTAGCGAAAGTGAATTGATAAATACTCATACGCCATCTAATAATTCAGCCCTTTGCGTTTATTCGCTTAAAGACATTCGTCGTAAATTTTTGGAAAATATTGAAACATGCTTCAGTGGTAATGGCTCTCGAGGTTTAGATTTTATATCACCATCACATACTTGTATTAGAACAAATTTGCAGATAAGAGAAGACTTTTGTGGATTAGATATAAATACCCCCTTGGGAGGAGAACAGCCCGTTGAGGCGGTACCAGTAGTCACTTTTAAGAAGAGACTAACTGCTGTTGCCGCCACAGCTACTGGGGATTACACTGTAGTATTTGCTGGTAGTGCAGAAGGCCATCTAAAAAAAATTGTCGTTGAAAGTGCTACTTCTGCATTTGAATATGGAGATATTGTTGTTAATGAAAATTCACCAGTGAATAAAGACTTATTATTTGACACTCAGTTAATGCATTTATACGTAATGACTGAACGTAATATATATAAAGTAAAAGTACAACAGTGTGGCGTCTATAAATCCTGCTTAACCTGTCTCACAGCCAAGGATCCTTATTGTGGATGGTGTTTTTTTGAAAATAAGTGCAGCCTTAGATCGGATTGTCAAGAAGGTGCGAAAGATCCGCTATATTGGATATCTTATCGCAGCGGTCGATGCTCGACTATAATTCAAGTGACTCCTAATCAATTGCAACGAACTACTGCGAGAAATTTAGATTTAGTGATTGAAAACTTACCTACTCTTAATGGACAATTCTTTTGTGTATTTACAGCTTTAGATCGTACTCTTATAACTAATACCACCAGAAAGCCATATGGTGTGAATTGTACTACACCGCGTACTGATACTCTCCCATCTATTCCTGCTGGTCAACACCATTTTACCGCTAAACTTTCGGTACGCACTACTCAGGGACCTGATTTTGTTACAACGAATTTTACGTTTTTTGATTGTAATACATATAGCTCATGTACTCAATGTGTAAGCTCATCATTTCCTTGTGATTGGTGTGTTGACGGCCACCGTTGTACTCATGATACCGCAGAGAATTGTAGATACGATATTTTAGTAACAGGTGTAAGTAGAGTCGGTCCTAGTTATCGATCTGGACCCGGCTTTTGTCCAACAATTAATTCTACATCCGACGGCACAAATGAAATTCTAGTTCCATCTGGTGTTAAAAAAGCTATTAAAGTAAAAGTTCATATTATAGGTCAATTCATTGTACAAACAAGATTCGTATGTCAATTTAATATAGAAGGTCGTGTTAATCATGTTGGTGCTCAACTTCTTGCTGATACTATTTATTGTGAGACTGTAGAGTTTACTTATACTTCCCGTGCACCTAATGTAACTGCTTCTTTTGCCGTATTATGGGGTGGTTCGAAACCTCTAGATAATCCGGATAATATTCATATACTTTTATATCGATGCAATGATATGGCAGATAACTGCGGTAATTGTTTGGCCCTTCCTGAAAAGTTTGGTTGTGGTTGGTGTCAAGGGTCTGAACGTTGTGAAGTTCAAGAACAGTGCGGTGCACCTAGTGTTTGGTTAAATCGTATATACACCTGTCCTAATCCTAAAATTCACGAATCATAATTGATTTTATCTAGTTTTAAAACTGAGTGAGGTAATCAACAATCTTTTATAAATATTTAATGTTTGAAATCTAAATCTTAATATAATTAGTGCTTATCTTGGAAATATATTACATAATTTTCTTTAACGGTTTTCGAGTTCGGCAACTCCTCTTTTGTATTATTAATATTTCTAATACGGAGAAGGCAAAGAATAGATTTCGTTTTTCTTTAAAATGTTTAATGTATTGATAGGTTCCCATTATTCTTTAAGTAAAATATAATTCGCTAGGGACAAGGGATGTTTATGAGCTCGTCAACCCTATACTTTTTCCATGAAACTCTTAGAGATAGGTAGGGAAAAATTTCCTCTTTGTAGAAATAACTTGTAGCGTAATTGTTTTATAATAAAAGCTTTTAACGTATGCAATAAAAAATATATTAATATTAACGTGTTAAATAATAGATAAAATAAATGTATTTTTTCTTAAATAATAAACAATGTAAATTTTATAGCGATTAATGTCTGTTATTGTTGAAATATTAACAAACATATTTTTTATTTTTGTTTCTTATTTGTATTAACTCTCTTAAATATACTCATAAGGTCATAAGGAAATCTTTGTTTGTATTAACCGTGTATTTTTGTATAACTTATGATGTATGATTTCTATTTTATAAATAAATAGATCCTTAAACATTTTTTTGTTTCATATTTAGATTAGTGAATTAATGCGTTAAATGTCTAAATTGAAAAAAATCAAATGTTTCATAATACGTAAATAACAAGAGGCAATTTGTGTTACGGGTTGCGATTGATCTCTTTAGTTTTTGTAACAAACACATTACAGTTGAGCGGATGTTTGATCAATTGATTAAGTCCACTCCTTGAATATAAAATGTCCTTTTACGACTCCTAAAAACTTGCCAGTCGTAAACTTTTTGGTAACAGACTGTAGTTATATATTTTCATGATCATTGAATGTTACTTTTGACAATATTTTATGAAACAAACACCATTTACAAAAATAAAAGATATAACTTATTCATACTTAATTAAATAAGAAATCGGTATTCTAAAGTGGTTTAATTAATATATCGCCAGCCGAAAAAGTATTAATAGTGTATGGAGAGGAATTAATTTTTTCAATGCAAGTAACGTAAACTATGAATGGAAATCAAGTATAACATTTAAAATATACTTATTATTTGAAACAAATATAAAACCATAGTTGCTAAAATGTCCCATTACCTGTGATCGACGTGCGTTTGATCGGCACGACCCACTGGTCGTGTACAGCATCGAGCTCACTGGCATGACACTAATGTTCCTCTTCACTGTAGTGTCTGTACTTATGGAAGAGACGGACTACCGGTCATAATTATCAGGTATTTGTTATACGGTGTTGATAAGTTGTGAATACCGATAAAATTATTTATTTTAATTTACGAATAACTTATAGAAAAATACAAAATAATAAGTTAATAAATAAACTACATCTATAATATATATTAGGTGTATTTATCCAATTACTACACTCCACAAAAGCCCAGATTAAAATATTTTGATATGTGGAGGAGAATTTAAAATAAAATAAATTATTTTGTTAAAATGCTTATGAAATAAAAGATAAGATAAGATAATTCAATAAAAACTCGTATTATTGTACTCGACTTATTGTACCACGCTGTACCATAATTCACATAATTCATAATTATTCGCAATGTCAGTTGTGGTGTTTGCAATCGATACTTTTGTGAAGCATTCTGATAAACGCACGATCGGTATCTAAAATGTATAGTTGAAAATCGTTTAAGTCCATGATGTACGAGTAAGTTAGATTATATTATTAAAACTAAAAAAACTAAACAATATAACTAATTCTCTACACTTTTAATAATAAAGTTGTCTCAAAGCTTATACATACCTAAACGGATATATGATAACAAAATATTCGCAAATTTGTCAGAAATTACACCGGTCATATAAAACTTTATACTAAACTTAATTTGCCTGGATTCCTGGGGATAAAAATATATTTTATTATTATGTACAACAAACATTCGTTAGATATTTCTCTGAATTGTGAATAGATGTTTTACTTATAGATGCAGAACTAAATGTGGGTTCAACGAGAAAACTGACGCAATTTTTTTTCTGAATTCTGCGCTCTCGTAACATTAACATGCGTATAGTTTTATATATTTTTATATAAATATGTTTATTTTCTTTCTGTCTTTTCATAAAATTTTTTAATTATTTTTATAACATCCCTTTTCTGTAAATAAAAATAATCAACACTTTAGAAAGGGAAACTGATTATTTTTACTATCGTTGAGTCACACTTGAAGCAAAATAAGCCATTTAGAAGACATCAAATATAGTTTATTAATTTTGATGTATGCATATTGTATATATACATAATTTTTTTTATATATAAAATCATTTTTTTATACTCAGGTTGTAATATTGTCACACATAGAACAATTTTTATAAATGAACTTTGACGTATCTTCACGCGATACGTATTTATATTTTTGGGACTTTTATTGCCATGAGTTATGGATGCTTTTATTGAAGTTTATTTTTAAAGAACGTCAGTGTTTTTCTTGTGTAATATTTTATGTATCTCTCTACATGTGTACATATATATATATATATATATATATATATATATATATATATATATATATATATATATAAAAGTATATTCTAAAAATAAAGATATAAAATGCAATACCTTTCTAATATAGATAGTTAATATAAAAAAAGCAATAAATATAAGGTAAAAAAATATGCTACTTGTTAATAGTATTTTTACAAGACTAACTTACAAAAACGTCAATTATTTTTATTATGAGTAATGATTTTAATATTTTTTTATAAAAATAGCGTAGAATTCCTAAATGATTTTATTATTGTAGATTACATTATAAGCTTCTTCTTAATTAGCATTATTTCGGAAAAAAGAACAAAATACTTGTAATGCTATTTAAATTTAATAAGATCAAAACGAATAGTGTTATACTTTTTTGACATTTGTATGACATCTAATGAAAAGGGTGTAAGAAATAAAAATAATAATTTTATTTCGGTTCATTAAGACCGATAACACAAATACCTTCAAGACTAACATGCATATACATATTTAATAACATTATACGGCATCTTGTTGCACGGAGTGGTGTCGTAGCCTTCCCCGAAATCGACGATACTCACACACCCCTTACTGACCCCTTATCCCTTAACTCTGCACCCTTTTGACAATAATTTTCCATGAAGATCCCTACATGATATGAAATATGTGTTCATCTTTTGGAGTTCAAATAATGTTGACAAATTTATAATAAGAACTTCTTAGCCGTACATAGGTAAATGACAATGAATAATACCTATCTAATGTCTAATGTGAATATATTAGCGTTAGAGTATAAAAATACAATAACGATTACTCCACAGCCTTCCTTACTAAAAAATAATTAAGTATATGAAATATTCCATTCCATGTTCAAGACGAGTTGCTAGTAAGCAAACTTGTTGATACTTTGGAGAAGACAATAGAACAAAATGGAACCAAAATTGAATAATCAGTTCCCAATCTAACCTAACAATAAGCCACAATCGTAAAGCCTAGCTACAACAAAAGATCATCTACAATAAAAAAAATAGGTTAACTCATTGGAAAATCAGGTAGGTTTTTGATTCATAACACAACCTTTTATTTATGTTAAGCCTTTGCTGTTAGTCCTACTCGCCATGATAGCGTCACCAAGGAAGCTGGCGGGTGCGGAGACCTACCCTCAGAGAACGTGCATCCTAAAGGCACCTCTTGGGAAGCTTGGACTTGGCTTTATGTGCGAAACAGATTATGGCAGGACACTAAGGCTAATCCTACTGACAAGAACCTACAAAATCAGAAATCAGATCAGCGAAACAGATTATGGCAAGACACTAAAGATAATCCTACTGATAAAAACCTACAACATCTGTATGAGAAAGAAAATAAAAGAACGAAGGACCTAATAAAGTCCCACAAAAGAAAATACTATTACTCTTTATTTAGTGCTTGCACTCGTCAGCCGAAAAAAATGTGGAAAACCATCAATAGCTTAGCTTTAAACAGGATTGGAGAAGGCTGTACTCCCCTCAAACTTGTATTGGATTCAGGTGTTGTCACTGAAGGTAATGCAATTTGTAGTTATTTTAATGAGTTTTTCTCTACCATTGGCTTAGATTTAGCAAATAAAATACCTAATACATATCACTCCAATAACGATAACATATTTATGTACGACTATGGTTACAAACATGATATAACGTTGAGTGACTTAGCACTGTGTAATAGTGAAGAAGTATGAAACATTATTGACAACCTAGATAGCAACACAAGTACTGGGATAGACGGAATTAGTACTAAAGCTTTAAAATGTATAAAAAATATAATTTCTTTGAGATTAGCTGATTGTATAAACAAATGTTTGTCTGACGGCACCTTTCCCGAATCCCTAAAGATTGCTAAAATTAGTCCTATTCATAAATCTGGTAGTAAAAGTGACCCAAATAACTATCGACCTATCTATGTGCTACCAGTGATATCTAAAATATTTGAGCGAATACTATACAAGCGCTTGAGTAATTACTTATCAGAAAAACAATTTCTCATTAGTGAGCAGTACGGTTTCCGGTCAAAATCGAGCACTCTTACCGCTGTTATAGACTTGGTTACAGAAATAAGATCAAATATAGATAAAAAAAATTATGGTTTGGGAATCTTTATTGACCTGAAGAAGGCCTTTGATACGGTAAGTCACAGTAAGCTTTTGCTGAAATTAAGTAATATCGGCATTACAGGTAGGGCTTTTAAAATTTTTGAATCTTATTTACAAGATAGGAAGCAAGTTGTAAAAATGGATAATTTTTCCAGTTCCATTAGAAATGTTACATGCGGAATTCCACAAGGATCCATAATTGGACCGTTAATGTTTTTAATTTACATTAACAATATTATTAAAATTAATCTAACTGGAAAACTTACACTGTACGCGGATGATACATGCCTTTTTTATTATGGTAGCTCTATTCAAGACTTAATAAGTAAAGCTCAAAAAGATCTAAATATGCTGAGTGAGTGGCTACATTACAATCTTCTAACTATAAATGCAACTAAAACCTCCTATATGATTTTCTGTGCAAAGAATAAACATATTCCGGATATTACACCTCTTACAGTTAATGATAAAATCATACAACGCTCAACAAAAGAGAAATACCTAGGTTTGTGGATGGACGATAAGCTGACTTGGAAAGATCACATAGAACACGTTAGAAACAAATTAGTACCTATAGTGTGTGCATTAAGAAAGGTCTCAAACTGTATTCCCAAGGAAGTGCGTTTGATAATATATAACAGCTTAGTTAAATCTAAAATTGAATATTTAATAGAAGTATGGGGATCTGCCGCCAAGACAAACTTAATAACCTTACAAAGAATTCAAAATAAAGTTATTAAAGTGCTATTCCACTACCCTTATCTCACCTCAACCAAAAAATTGTATCAAGAAACAAAATTACTAAATATCACTCAACTATACACCTATTACACCTGCATACTGATAAAAAACATTATCACCAACTCAATACACTCTAACATTAAAATTGACAAAAAAATAACTAAACATAATTTAAGAAATAAAGATAAACTTATGCTAAGTGGTGTGCGCACTAAGAGTGGCAAGAAAACAATACTGTTTGAGGGAGTGCAACTATATAATAACTTACCGAATGATCTTAAAAGTGAGAAGAGCATGAGTGTATTTAAAGCTTAAACTTAAAGGAATATGTATATAAAATCTAATCAAGGTTGTTAAATAAGTTTAAAAAAAGTTTGTTATAATTTTTACAAATGTTTGAATTGTCGCTCCAGAGGCAAATTGTTATACTCTTTTTTTTTTAATTTATTGTATCTCATTTTAAGTGAATTTAATGTTTTCATGAGAATAAAGTTCTTTAAACCTATAGCTCGGGAAGCCGTTATTTAGGAGTCAAGGTTGGATTTGGTTTACGGATTAGACACTATCGTCCTCTGAAGGCAGATTGCCGGAGCGACCTGCTTAGGTGTCCTCGTAGTCGCTGAAAAATACGCTGTGTGTTTGTGTGTATTGTAGGTTGTGTTCTGCCACTTTCAGGTCACGTTCGATATTGATGATTCCAATAAAGATCATTAAAATCATAAATATTTGCAATTCAAAATCAGTATATAGTAATAAAGAAACATCTTCGAGATATACGTAACAATGTAGTGTCGATTACGTTTAATAAAAGATGAGACTATTTACCATAATGTGGCAGGTTGTGAAAAACTAGTCGCTCTTGTTAAACCACTCCTAATAACAATATAGAATATATATACTGTTCTATACTAGACCTGATGCAAATGACACAACTGTAAAGTTAAAAAATTTCACACAGCAAAGCTAAAGTGGGAGATTAGGTTTGTCATTTTGTGATTAGTCCATTCAAACGGACGTCACGGGAAATTACACATGATAGACAAAATATGACATACGTAGATAAGTAAAAAAATAATATAGTCCAAACCAACCCAAAGAAATAGACAAGAAAAAGAATATTAATTATTAAAAACTCATATAATTATATATAGAATATGTCCATAGAATTTATACCCATAGTAACAGAAAGAACAAGTGCTACAGTTAGACGCAGACATACAGGTACACATCATCTAAAAAAATAAACTGACATACACTGTTACAGTATGTACTAAAGTAATGATAATAATTTTATTTGAAATTAAAATTTACAGTTATGGAATATTTTATAAAAAATCTTTAGCAAAATATTGTAATACTATTTACTTAATATTTTCATAACAGAGAATATTCTTATAAAGGATATATTTTCAACGAAGTAGAGTATTAACAGCCTTTGAGTATGTCTTATTGTACTCGTAATTGAGTAGTTTGCAACCATCTGTATAGAGCTTATTCGCAGACATTGATTTGTTTTGTAACGAGATACGGAGATATTGCATTATGAACGTCTAAATTAAATTAGGACGCTGCTATAAAATTAATTCATGATTAATACATGAATTCAAATAAAATATCGCTTAAGTAATTTGAACGTCTTAAAACTTTAAAGAGCATTAACTTGTTTTATTTTAGCCTAAAATATTATTTTGACAAATATCTACAGTGTAATGATGTGCCTCTATTGGTAACTGGTGACATTTGAATTATTTTACATATAACATGAGACGTTAAGGTTTCGGTTACATTCGTGATGGCTGCGGGAATTTGTATGACAAGATATAATAAATAGTATTTTAATTGTATAAATATAAGATACTCGTTGGATTCGTATAACTTTAGAATTAGAATCAAGAAATAAACAGATATAACCACTACTTCCGAAGTATTCTGAACACTGACAGATCTTACATTTATTATCGAATATATGAGGTACATAGTTAGCTCCATTATTTATTAAAACTCAAAGACATCGAGCAGAATTCGAACCTACGATCTACGGAAAGAACTTCGGATTTTTTTTTTAATTAAAATAGTTTAAATATTCACAGTGTATTTCACAGTACACATTATACTGACACAGACACACAGAAACCTATTCCTTTCAAATGATTACTGCTAAGAATTGTCAAAGTTAAAAACCTGCATTTTATTGTGCACAAAATCATAAATTGTTTTTTGATACAACTGAAGATTATTAAGTGTTTGTAAATCTGTTAAAGTGTCTTCTATAACAGTTTTTTGTAATACCTGCAGTTTATATAAATATCTGAAGGCCAATTACTGTCTAAATATTCACTGGAACATTCCAGTACAATGGCGAGCTTGATATTGAGGTCCTAACAATGCTATTTACAATATTTATTGAATCATTTTGTTAATACTCCAAACAATAAAGGCCTATTAAATCAAATTAATTTAGCACAACGTAGATATCAATTAAATATAAAATTACAATAAGAGTATATTAAATTACACATGTAAGTATGTATAAACTTAATGGCCGTTTAATTAAGAACAAAATACGTAACAGAGACATCGTGCTGTGACTAGACTAAGCACTAGTTATGTTGATTCGCAAACATTGCTACGGTGAAGTTGCAGTTTCTCAGTCTTCTAAGCATAGAGGCAGACTTCTCTCGCTAAAGTTCATGGAAACCGACATAAACTGTAGTGTTGATATTTGTAGAAGGGATGGACTATTACTGTCTTATTCAAATGTCGTTAACATGTTAGGTTTGCGTTTGAATGATATAATATAACATTATAAACATAACATTTAGATTATATCTCATAACTTAACTCAGTTAAATCAATAGTATTATCCAAGAACTGTTAGTTAAATGTATACATTTCAATGTTCCAATTAAGGAAAACGGTTTATATAATTAAATTCGATTGAATACATTAATTATTTATTACTCAGACAGATATCTTAGTTAAACAGACGCTTCACTCAATAGTTGTGTGTAACTAAGTTCATTGACCGACTTCTAAAGATGCAAATGTGAAAACTACATTAAAACACCACACGTGTTGTGTGTATGTTAACACACGTTACTTCTTCTATACTTTTATTATAATGAAGTTTAACAATATCCAATAAATAAGATGGGCATGGGAAGGAAAAAATATATTATATTAAAAACTCAATTCAAATAAACTAATAACTTTAAAACTTTATTTCTTACTGTTTAATCGTTTTATGAATTGTAATAAAACTTATTTTTTGGTAATTTAGTCCAGACACAAACGGAGTCCTGATGAAACAGTGTGCAAAAACTGTAGTTTCAAAGTCTTATTTGTTCGTGATATAGTAAAAAATTAAATGTTAAATGACAACAAAAAAAACCATGACAACTAATATTATATAATATTAGTGACTAATACAATATGAACTACATATTTCCTAATTATAATTGATTTGCAATTCAAAATATATAATTAATAACTTCGTGATTGTGTTCAATATTATATTATAATATTCAAATTAGGTTTTAGATATTACGTCTCAATAATTCGTTACTAATTTCAAATCGGACAGCTATTATATATTTGAAGTTGTATATCCATGGTAGAAATAATAGATATATTTTAATTATTTGTTAAATACGTTAACAAATATCAGTATAAATATAAATACAGTTTGGTATAGTAGTAATACATATTTATTAAATTCATATTTTTATTGCAATTCCCCTTCTATTAGTGCTTAAGTTCGTAAGTGCCTGGAAGAAATCTTTAAAGATACTTTGCTTGTATTATATCTTATACTTTTCTTTGCTAATATGTTCTCTTATGTGTATGTATGTATGTAATAAAGGTAAAATAATCAATTGTAATAAAACATTTAAACACACAAGTACAAATACTGCTACAATTCCTCAATCGCCCTTGAAACATATTATACTTGTAGAACACAATTCGGATCTTCAGTGCCTTGAGAGTCAAGTGGCGAGAAGATTTTGTAAGTTATATATAGTTTTGATATGAATTATATTTCATTTAGGAGTTTTATAATTAACAATTCTACTAATATACTTTCACAAGAGAATTACTAATAACACATTAATTAATAATAATAACAATATGTAACTAAGCTAACTTACTAACTTTTCACGGCAAAATGATTTAAAGAGAAATAAAGTGAGACTTATTAAAACAAACTTACATATTTGTAACCTATTATATATTATAATTAGATAACGTTTTTTAAGGCAAAGCTCATAAGTAACAGATACTTTTCTCTCATGTTAACATGGTTTGTTTTCCTTACGCTAACTCCAACTGTTAATTTAACATTCAAGATGTTTCAAGTTTACTTGCAGCCATCAAAACACATGAAGCTGAAATACAAACAGAGACTTAAATTACAAAACTGTTATCTTTAGTCGAGCACACATGTACTGAATATTAATGTTTTATCTATTTACATGTAATTTATACATCAGATACAAAATGTATGTATGATCTGTAGATTGAATATTAAAAAACAATCTCTAAGCAACTGCACTGAAAACAATAGTTTTAAAAAGTTTAATCTGTTTCATTTTCGAATCATTTAAAATCTATGAGATTCCTTTTGCTAAAACTCGTTATGGTTATAATTGATCACTTCAGTCAACTATCAATCAGACATCAATCAACCATACTCCAGTCAACATCTAGGATACTTTTGGACCCGACATTTTTAAGGTAATAACAATATGGACTAATTTGGACTACAATTACAATAAAACAAAACTGCTGCTCAAAAAATTTAATATCAAGATTAACATGTGACATGCTAATTACAAAAAAACCCATTTTCACCGAAAAACATAAAAATTGATTTGGACTAAAATAACAATGAAATGAAATTTAATGTTAAATGATGGATTCAAGTTTACATATACCTTATATTTAAGTCAGTAGAGGTGTTGGAGTAAGGCAGAATAATCCCATAAAAGATTAAGGTTAGTGTTTTGGAAGGTGTTATATAACAAATATGATACTTCTAAAGATGTAACTTTGACCATATAAATGTTTTAATAATAATAATATCTGGAAGAAAATAGCTTTCCATTTTCTATAGAAATTTTTATTCTCTAACGACATTACAAACACGATTTCACTTTGATAAATATTAAACATTATTTAGAGAAGATTTCTAAAAAAACAGTCTTCTATTATTTAAATATGGCAATACTTATAAACTTGATAATATTTTGTTTCTATTTCAGCTATCAGACGCTGACAAAAATCATAATTTCGTATATTATCATCCTTCCAAAAAAATTACTACCTATTGGAGAATACTTAAGTTATTTTTCTTTGATCACATAAACGAGTGTTGGTTCATTACGTATTTTGGAGCATGATCAGTTTCCTATTTATGTACAGAGTTATTGGAGCAGGGTTTGTATGTGCATTAGCTTTTCGTTTGTATTTACTCCAAATTTTCGGGGTTAAAGGTTTTTTATTTATATATAACTCTGTTATAGGCTTGCTTGGATGATATTGTATACATTTTCTGATTATGTATTGTTTTTCTATATTTATTTGAAAGAATATTATTTTCTTTTCAGTTTTATTTAACCTTAGCTGTAAAACCCTTTAAAACATGTTTTAAAGCTGACAATAAAAACAATAGCTTCTATTTCAAATATGTGAAGCTGAACACGTTCTAGTAGTAGGTACTTCTACTAGCGGCACAATTGAGATTAAATTTACGAACCACATCTGGTTCGCCTGACCTACATTACTTGTGAGTACATCTATGCAATATTCGAGATAATATTGAACATTATGTAACATACACAAGTTGTTTGGATATTCATTACGTTAGATTGTTATCTCTTTACAAGTATCAGGACATACCTCTTATAAAAAATTATAATGAAAGATTTATTTATTCTCGTAATATGGTCGATACAACTAAGTTAGTAACAATTTCTTTCTTCAAAATGGATTGACAGTATATAGATTACAATTGATTATTTCCCACGGCGCCAATAACCAATCAGGGTAACAGTTTGTGACAGGAAATTAATTAATTTGAATAATAATTAACCTCTTAGAAACAGGTCATAAGCTTACTCAGAGAAGTTCCTTTGATACTGTTTCTGTGTTGTGATTTATGTGAGCGTTAATTTTCACTTTATTTAAAAATATAAATGTGGTCGTTGAGCTATTTATTATTTAACTATAATTATTATATACCGGGTACCTGAAAAGATATATTATTAGTGGACTCCTACCACAAACTGTGGTATCTGCAAACGTAGAAGGAAGGACGGTAAATAATGACGTAAACAACTATGTTAGTGTCGCGCCAGTGAGTTGGATTCTGTTTACTGATAGCGTTCAAAGAAGTGGCATTCAGCGCCAAAAATGTAGCACTTAATACAAGAAGAAGTGGAAATAAAAAACGTCTTTAAAGATGTATCTCTTAATCACACATGCAAATTATAAGATATATTTCTATAATCAATTTTACGATTTAAAAGTTTTTTAATAAAATGATGTTAGATCGTTTTTTCTTTAATTAACATCATCTCTCGTATATGCTTGGTACGAAACTAATTTTGTGAAATTTATTAAATTGCTGTGATTTCTATTCTTATTTTATGTTATTAAGCAACGAACTTATGTTCGAGTATAAAATAATATAAGCTGTGCCCACGACTTAGTTTAAATTGCCTAAGTTACTCCTTATAACATCATTTTTCCATTAGTGAAAGTCGTGTTATAATCAGTGCAGCCGTTTCAGAGATTAGCCGAAACAAACAGACAGACAGACAGACAGAAATAAATATATATGCAAATACCAAATATACTATTAATTTGGAATTACAAACAGACGCATTAATCTTATTTATATGTGTATATATATATATATAAAAAATAAGATATTAATACTATTTTATGTAGACGGTAAAATAATTATATTGTTATTTTATAATTAATTCTCAAAAAACTGTTTTCCTCTCGTCACTCGGGTCACAATAACCCAGGGGAAAAGCATTGTGCGAAGTTAAGCTCAAAAGGCCTCTATTGACGCACAGTATTGATATCGCGAGCCTTCCAACGCTCTTTTTGCAAAAAAAAACAAATGAATTATTTCATTGTTTTACACAAAATGTTTAAAAAAAGTTATTTTTATGATGAAATAACCTTAAACAAATAACTCGATACATTATATGCAATACATGTTATATGTTTTTTTTTATTACCATAGACATGTGTCCATGCCTTTCATTGTAATTTTAAAAACAATTTTGTTACGATTTTAATTGCGATGGTAACTTCGCAGGAAATTGTACACCTGCACACACACACTCACACATGTTATATGTCTGTAAGCCTAGGTTTGTTTATTATTTTTTCATATAAACTTTTTAAAATTACAAAAAAGAAGCAATAATTATACTCGTATAGGTAATATAAAGTATAGATAGCAAAGTTTTGTAATATAACTGAGTAATTTAATACTTGGTTTAAATACATATAAATATGTGCCCACTTGTGATGTCTGTACAGAATATGCTGTTTGTAATGTTTAATAGTGCTAGTTTTAAATACCTTTATAGACAGCTGAACTTTAAAGGAATTATCCCTTTTTGTTGAAACTTCTGATAGAAACATCTTTAAATATGTGCAAACCTACAGCATTAGCTATGAAGAATGAGTCTAGATAATATTACAGTACGAACAACCGTACTAGAAGATAACCTACAAAAACAATTATCTTTAAACTTAAGTAGTTATACCACGATCTACATACTTCGGTTCGGTTCATTCGGTGAACAGTATACTCAGATTGGTTCGACCGATTTGACTAATTTGATTGATTTGGTTAATTCAGTTTTCTCGGTCATATTATAATCAATACAGTCACACCCTCACTACAAAATGTTAAGCTATTATTGAATAACTGATTTAGTAATTTTAATATTGGATAGCTGTGTTTTTTCTATGAGTGATAGCTCTAAGAACAATTCCATCTCTCCATTCCCTTATATGACAGTGTAACCTGTGAAATTGGGAAATAAATAATTAAAATAAATAAAAAAATTGTTGTTTCTTTTACAGTGTTTGGGGAAGGGTTTTTAACTATTAAAAATTAAATGCCATGTGACTACGTGTTGTCGGTTATCAGACAGACAGTGATAAAGTGTAACATTGCGGCATTTTTAATCCAGTGTTTATTTTAGTTTACTTTGCTAAAGAAAATATAATATATATCGTAAATGTTTTACTCACACTAGCTTTTATAATAGCGCCTTACTTTATGAATAGATGAATTTCTTCTTTTGGACTTCATACCGTTTACATATCATTGAGACATTTATTGTAGAAACATTACTCTCCTTTTAATTCAAGGACATCCATAAGTTAAAGCGAATTTGGTAAAGTGAACAATAAAACGTAGGAAATAATATTGATTACAAATTTATTCAGAAAATACATTTAAAAAAATAGAAAATAGGAACAAACATACAAAGGTTGTTATAAAAACTATTTCCGTTAGCAAAAAACTTGTTACTGAACCTTAAAAATATAAACGCTATACAAAATCTACACATCTATACACTTATACATATCAACAACATATACACATATTTTAATATAAAAATTTAATAATTTATTTATTTTATTTTAGAGATTAAATTTACGCTATTATCTTTTAAATTATACCTTAACCGTACCGTCTTTTTTATAAGTCTAAATAATTCTGGATAAACTCTTAGAGGTCGTTATAAATATTATTAATCTACTTGATAAAGGTGTGTGAGTTCTGTTTGTGAGCGGTAGATACAAATCAAAGCTCCTATACTTTAGTTGATTTAAGAAATTGACAGGTTCGTTTCCGTAACCGTGGAACCCCCATCTCTCAACACTCGCAGCCAAACTCAGCTCCGCCGTCTTTGCAATTAGAAAAGTTAGACAATTAACGGACATTAATACGGCTCGACTTGTTTATTTTAGTTTATTTTCACAGTATTTTATCTTACGGTATTTTATTATGGGGCAGTGCTGCCGAAATTAATTCTCTATTTAATTTACAAAAGACAGCTGTGCGGGCTATTTATAACTTAAAAGCTAGAGATTCTCTGAGAGATGTTTTTAGAGAAATAGGTATTCTTACAGTCGCTTCGCAATATATATTTAATAACATATTATATATACGTCAAAATTTAAATAGCTGTATAAAAAACAGTGACAGACACGCCATAAATACGACAAATAAAGACAAACTCGTAACGCCAAAGTTTCGGCTTCAAAAAGTTAATAAATCCTTTATGGGTTTAAGTATACGTATATGTAATAAAGTTCCACAAGATATCTTAGAAATTCTTTTTCTTGGTTTTAAAACTAAAATCAAAAGTTTATTATTAAATAAATCTTATTATAACGTTCAAGAGTTTTTAGTGGATCGAAATATGTGGAACGTAAGTTGTTGAATCATTTGCAGGATTTATATTATAATGTACATCACCTAGGATTGTTATACTTCTTTTCTGACTGGCTCTTCTCACAAGATCAGCATTCCGAGTCGGTGGTAGCTTACTTACGGACTGAATACACTTTTTTGTATTGTAATTAATAATTGACGATTCAAAAGTGCGTGTAAATGCCTACTTGAATAAAGATATTTTGAATTTAAATTTTGAATTTAACAAGCTTCATCCTAGAATTTCTACTACATACAAAATCAGACGTATTTAAACTGATATTTATGTCTTAGTCATAAAAACTAATATCTTTCATTGTCCTTTTACCATATATTTTGGAATACCCATTACTTTCCGCAATAAATATATGTAATAAAAATATGTAATTTTAATTTTAAATAACAGTCTATTCATCTAACAGTGAATAATGTATATATTACATATGTATAAGTGAAAATACCAGAAAAATGTGGTAGCAAGTGGTATAATAGCAAGCAACTCTGATATTATGGGGAGATAAAACTCGTAAACACGATTATTTTGTTGACGCATGTCTTGTAAAATATATTATGAAAGTTTAGTTCCTTTGATATAAGACTTGAATAGAGAACTCGTCAACTTTTGTTATTTATTTCTACTTTCGAACATAAATCTTTCATTTGATACATTTCATTTCCAGACGCACATCCACTAGACTTTTGCATACATTATCCACTGAATAAAACCTTTTTTTTTAGCGTTATTAGTATAACTCCAAAAAGACGTAATTATTCTAATCCATTCTGATTTTCTTCGATAAATTAGACCTGAATCTAAGTAGCTGGTTAGCATAAATCTGAAACTTTACAACCAACACAAAAGTTTACTACATTTCAATCAATAGAAAAAAAATTATTGGATAAAAATAAATTAGAATTTTATTTTATTTTTATACACTAACAGGAATTATTATTCATTGATAAATATTGTTAATATAATAATACACTTTCTCCTTAATACTAAAATTGAATTATATTATCATCTCTTTTCAGTAACCGTTTTATTTTATTAGATTTATACTATTAAATGATTTTTATTGGAAATGTTCGGTTTATTGAATCATATAACTAAAGTAACTGAAAAGCAGAATAATTCAATTTGATAATGTATCAAATAAAAAGTATTACTTATTAAATCTCTTAATTAAATGTCTCCTTAAAGACCGAAATATTGGTGAACTGAAATCACATTACATTCCCTTTTCCTAAGCTCCTTAATTTAGGCTGAGTCGGTAGTTTTTTCGCTTACAAAAAACTTTCTCAAAACGATTTCCGACCCTTTACGAATTCAATTATTGCAATCCAGAGATAACTTCTTTGTTTGGTTCTAATATCCGATTGCTATATGAAACCGTAGTCCTATATCAATTGAGAAGGTTCCCCTGTCCTTCTACCAAGACTATATAAGAAAGCGACGACTCACTGACCTGCTCTGCAGATTCCTCCACGGTTGTGATAAGCTTACAGAAGGAATTAGATTATTTACCGGAAGCCCATGAGTTTTCGATTCTGACCGTAGGATAGAACACTGCATAGTCCCCCTTATTGCAACCCTATTCGGGGAATAAGGGGCCACATGAGCGACTCGCGATCTCACCCTGAAATACTGTATAGCTCACCTGTATTAGCTCAGGTGCCGTATTGTAGGCTAGAAAGATAACCGTTGCACACACATTAACAAAAAAATATAATTTAATTGAATGGCCCTGAAATTATACAAATTATAAAATAATAATGAGGCAACTTTAATACAATATAAGAAAAAATGTTTTCGAAGTCTTGAGAATTATTTATTAAAGAAGAAACAATTATTTAAAATACAAAAAAAGTAGAAGTCGATTGGAACTTTTTACTCTCAAAATAAATACTTTTTGATGAGTTGAGTGACATAACGTAACTTAAATAAAATTAAAGAATTAGGTAGTTAGGTCTGCGTTTGAATGATATAATATAACATTAAAACATAACATTTAGACAAAATCTCATAATTTAAGTTAATTAAATCAATAGTATTATCCAATAACTGTTAGTTAAATGTATACATTTCAATGTTCCAATTAAGGAAAGTGGTTTATATAATTAAGTTCGATTGAATAAATTAATTATTCATTACTCAGACAGAGATCTTAGTTAAACAGGCGCTTCACTCAATAGTTGTGTATAACTAAGTTGACCGACATTGACCGACTTCTAAAGATGCAAATGTGAAAACTACATTAAAACACCACACGTGTTGTGTGTATGTTAACACACGTTACTTCTTCTATACTTTTATACTTTTATTATAATGAAGTTTAACAATGTCCAATAAATCAGAGGGTCATTTGAAAAAAATATATATTAAAACCTCAATTCATATAAAGTAATAACTTTAAAAACTTTAACTTTATTTCTTACTTTATAATCGTTTTATGAGTTGTAATAAGACTTATATTTTGGTAATTTAGTCAAGACATAAACGGAATCCTCATAAAACAATCTACAAAAATTGTAGTTTCAAAGTCTTATTTGTTCGTGATATAGTAAAAAACAAAATGTTAAAAGACAACAAATAGAACCATGACAATTAATATTATATAATATTAGTAACTAATACAATATATACTAACTACGTATTTCCTAATTTTAATTGATTTGCAATTCAAAATGTATAATTAATAACTTCGTGATTGTGTTCAATATATATAATAATATTCAAATAAGGTTTTATATTTTACGTCTAAATAACTCATTATCAATTTCAAACTGGACAGTTATTATATATTTGAAATTGTATACAACCATGGTAGAAATAATAGGCTCTATTTTGATTATATGTTAAGGACGATAACTAATATCAGTATAAATACTAACTTTATTGAAACATATAAATACAGTAGGGTATAGTAGTAATATATATTTATTATATTCATATTTGTTATTGCGATTCCCCGCCTATTAGTGCTTATTTCGTAAGTGCCTAGAAGAAATCACTTTAACGATACTTTGCTTGTATTATATCTTATACTTTTCTTTGCTATTTTGACTTATGAATACAATACAAATAAGTTAATAAAATAAACAATTGTAATAAAACATTTAAACACAACTACAAATACTGCTACAATTCCTCACTCGCCTTTGAATCCTATTGTACTTGTAGAACATAATTCGGATCTTCAGTGCCTTGAGAGTCAAGTGGCGAGACGATTTTGTAAGTTTGGTAATGTTTGGATATGAAATATATTTCATTTAGGATATTATAATATGCGCAATTCTACTAATATTCAAGGACAAGTGACTTATTAATAATAAATAATAATAAAATTAATTAATAATAATAACAATAAGTAACTGGAACTAAACTAACTAACTAACTTTTCAAGGTAAAATGTTTTAAAGAGAAATAAAGTAAGACTTGTTTAAACTTGTAATTTAACTTACATACTTGTAATCTATTATATATTATAATTAGATAACGTCTTTTTGAGGCAAAGCTCAGTAAGTAACAAATACTTTTCTGTCATGTTGACATGGTTTGTTTTCCTTACGCTAACTCCAACTGTTAAGTTAACATTCAAGACGTTTCAAGTTTAATTGCAGCCATCAAAACACATGAAGCTGAAATACAAACAGAGACTTAAATTACAAAACTGTTATCTTTAGTCGAGCACACATGTACTGAATATTAATTGTTTGTCTATTTACATGTAATTTATACATCAGATACAAAATGTATATATGATCTATATAAAGTGGATGCCAAGTATTATAAGCGCTATGAAGATTGTGATTAAGGGTTTACCTAGTCTGGTCTTGATCTCGGACAGAAATACATCTATTACGCTATGGAATATTTTACTAACCCACAAACGACTGTATCCCATAAAAGATTAAGCTTAGAGTTTTGGAGGGCGGTATATAACAAATATGATACTTCTATGAATGTAACTTTGATCATATAAATGTCTTAATAATAATAACATCTGGAAGAAATTAGCTTTCCATTTTCTATACAAATTTAACTAAAATCATACTTCAAAAAGTTATTCAATTACATTTAAATATAGAACATGTCAATAAGATAATGGAGGTTAAAATATATTTAATTATTATTAATGTTCCCATTTCTCTTGTTGTGTGGCTTAATATTTAATACGTACGGACTGGACAATAGTCCAGATTAATAACGTCTTTTCAACACAATATTGTCAGATGTAGAAAATCACATATTGTTCATTAACAAACAAGTACCCTGAGCGGAGTAACTCTGTTATCTATATATATATTTCTGCTAAGTATGTTATTTGTTTTAATTAATTATGTCCATATTATGATTATTTAAACTAATATGCATGCAGACACAAAAAGGAAAAAAAAAATAATAATATTGTTGTCGTTCTTCTCCTTTTCCTAAATTTCTTATGATGGATAATACTTTTGATGAAATAAATAATAAGATCCTTAGAGAAATGATGTTTGCGCAACTTCCATACTGTTTCGATTCAAAGGAAATTAAATTTCCAATTCATTCAAATTAAACAAACCACAAATTCGTTGACGGTAATCCGCGAACTGAGTAATCTCAGATTACCATTAAAATACGTATATTCCGGCTTCATTGTTGTCAAAAAATATGGTGTTAAAATATGAAAATGAAATAGAATTTGAAACTCTGGAGTTATTTTTTTTCTCTAACAACATTACATACACGATTTCACTTAAAGGGTTAAAGTCACTTAGAGAGAAGACTTCAATTTCAAATATGTGAACTGAACAGGTTCTAGTAGTAGGTACTTCTACTAGCGGCACAATTGAGATTAAATTTACGAACCACATCTGGTTCGCCTGACCTACATTACTTGTGAGTACATCTATGCAATATTCAAAATAATATTGAACACTATGTAACATACATAATAAGTTGCTTGGATATTCATTACGTTAGATTGTTATCTCTATACAAGTACCAGGATGTCCTGTAAAAAATATAATGAAAGAGTCATTTATTCTCCTAATATGGTCGATACAATTAAATTAGTAAGAATTTCTTTCTTAAAAATGGATTGGCAGTATATAGATTATAATTGATTATTTCCTTCGACGCCAATAACCAATCAGGGTAACAGGGGATGTGACAGGAAATTAATTAATTTGAATAATAATTAACCTCTCAGAAACAGGTCATAAGCTTACTCAGGGGAGTTCCTTTGACACTGTTTCTATGTTGTGATTTATGAGAGCGTTAATTTTCACTTTATTTAAAAATATAATTGTGGTCTCTGACCTAATTATAATCCAGCTATAATTCTTATTAACCGGGCACATGAAGAGATATATTATTAATAGTAGTAACGTACAAGGAGGAAGAAGGCATTCAAACAAGTGGCATTTAGCGCCAATAATGTAGAAGAATACTAGAAGTAGTGGATATAGCAAACAATCTTTTAAAAATTAATCTGTTATAACTCTTAAAAGGCCCCATCACTCGTGCAAATTCGATTTATCTTTATTTATATAAATGTCGCATTGCCTTAAATGGTATATGAGATACACGATTTAAAACTTTTATCAATAAAAGGATGTTATATCAATTTTTATTTAATTAACATCATCTTATATCATATCTTGGATCGAACATTGCTTAAAACTAACATAGTTTTGTGAATTTTATTAAATTGCTGAGGTTTCTATTCTTATTTTATGTTATTAAGTACTTATGTATAATGTATATCAGGTGTGACCAAGACTTAGTTTGCGCGGAATATGTTTTAAAATAAATAGCCTAAGTTACTCCTTACAACATCATTTGAAAGACCTATTATAACAGGTGCAGCGTTTCAGAGATTAGTCAGAACAAACAGACAGACAAATAGACAGAAACAAAAATATATGCAAATACCGAATATACTTTTATATGCATTTAATGACAAGCTATTAATTTGGAATTACAAACAGACACTTTAATTATATTTATATGTATAGATATACAATATCAAAATAGGTTCTATTAAATGTAAATGGTAAAACAAACTCATTGTAATTTTAAAATCAATTCTCAAAAAAAACGTTTTCCTCTCGACACTTGGGTCACAATAACCCAGGGGAAAAGCATTGTGCGAAGTTAAGCTCAAAAGGCCTCTATTGACGCACAGTACTGATATCGCGAGCTTTCCAACGGTCTTTTTGCCAAAAAAAGAAAAACAAATGAATTATTTCATTGTTTTTTACAAAAAGGTTAAAAAAAGTTATTTTTTATAATGAAATAAACTTAAACAAATAACTCGGTACATTATATGCAATACATGGTATGTTAGTAAGCCTAGGTTTGTTTATTATTTTTTCATATAAACTTTTTAAAATTACAATAAAGAAGCAATAATTATACTCGTATAGGTAATATAAAGTATAGACAACAAGTTTTAGTGTTATATCTGAGCAGGGGCGTAGGAACCGTGTGGGCAGGGTGGGCAGCTGCCCACCCAGAAATTTCCCAGGGTGGGCATCGCCCACCCATGCTTTTGGTTCAAAGGATTAAAATTTTGAAATTGAACATTTATTGTTTCAATGGAAATTTGTTCAAGACCATTTTAGAGGCAAAAAGGTCTCTTTTTTTTCTGTAGAACTTTTTTTTCTTTGACATTATTAAAAACTAGGGGGGGGGGTACGATTTCAAACCTGCCCACCCAGTAAAAATTTCGTTCCTACGCCCCTGTATCTGAGTAATTCAATACTTGGTTTTATATAAAAATAGGTGCCTACTTGTGATATGTACAGAATATATTTTTGTAATGTTTAATAGTGCTAGTTTTAATAGCCTTTATAGATAGCTGAACTTTAAAGGAATTATCCCCTTTTATTCAAACTTAAGATAAGAACTTCTATAAATGTATGCAAACCTACAGCATTAGCCATGAATTTAGATAATACTACAGTACGAACAACCGTACAAGAAGATAACCTACGAAAACTATTATCTTTAAACTTAAGTAGTTATACCACGACCTACGTACGAGTTACGTGAACCCGGTTTACATTTTCGTAAACTCAGATTGGTTCGACCGATTTGACTAATTTGATTGATTTGGTTAACTCAGTTTTCTCGGTCGTATTATAATCAATACAATCACACCCTCACTACAAAATGTCAAGCCATTATTGAATAACTGACTTAGCAATTTTAATATTGGGTAGCTGTTTTTTTCTATGAGTGATAGTTCTAAGAATAATTCCATCTCTCCATTCCCTTACTTATATGACAGTGTAACCTGTGAAATTGGGAAATAAATAATTAAAATAAATAAAAAAATTGTTGTTTCTTTTACAGTGTTTGGGGAAGGGTTTTTAACTATTAAAAATTAAATGCCATGTGACTACGTGTTGTCGGTTATCAGACAGACAGTGATAAAGTGTAACACCGCGGCATTTTTAATCCAGTGTTTATTTTAGTTTACTTTTGCTAAAGAAAATATAATATATATCGTAAATGTTTTACTCACACTATCTTTTATAATAGCTCCTTACTTTTCGGATAGATGAATTTATTTTTTTGGACTTCATACCGTTTACATATCATTGAGACATTTATTATAGAAACATTACTCTCCTTTCTTTTAATTCAAGGACATCCATAAGTTAAAGCGAATTTGGTGAAGTGAACAATAATATTGAATGGTAGGAAATAATATTGATTACAAATTTATTCAGAAAATATATTAAAAAAATAGAAAATAGGAACAAACTTACAAAGGTTGTTATAAAAACTATTTCCGTTAGCAAAAAACTTGTTACTGAACCTTAAAAATATAAACGCTATACAAAATATACACACCTATACACATATACATATCTACACATACAACATATACACATATTTTAATATAAAAATTTAATAATTTATTTATTTTATTTTATAGATTAAATTTACGCTATTATCTTTTAAATTATACCATAACCGTACCGTTTTTTATAAGTCTAAATAATTCTGGATAAACTCTTAAAGGTCGTTATAAATATAATTAATCTACTTGATAAAGGTGTGTGAGTTCTGTTTGTGAGCGGTAGATGCAAATCAAAGCTTCTATACTTTAGTTGATTTAAGAAATTGACAGGTTCATTTCCGTAACAAGCTTCATCCTATAATTTCTCCTATATATAAAGTTAGACGTATTTAAACTGACACTCATGTCTTAGTAGTCATAAAAAGCTAAAATTTAAACCTTTTACGAATATTAAAAACGTTAAATAAAAATCTAAGAACACAATAACCACTCTTTATAGAAATAGTATATTTCATTGTCCTTTTTTATATCGCCTTTTTGGAATACCCAATGTTTTCCGAAATAATTATATATAATAAAAAACATGTAATATAAATTTTAAATAACAGTCAATTTATCTAACAGTGAAGAATGTATATATTATATATGTGTAAGTAAAATTCCAGAAAAATGTGGTAGTAAGTAGTACAGTAAGCAACTCTAATATTATGATGACGTAAAACTCGTAAACACGATTATTTTGTTGACGCATGTCTTGCAAAATATATTATGAAAGTTTAGTCCCTTTGATATAAGATTTGAATAGAGAACTCGTCAACTTTTGTTATTTATTTCTACTTTCGAATATAAATCTTTCATTGATACATTTCATTTCCAGACGAACATCCACTAGATACTTATCTTTTGCATATATTATCTACTAAATAGAACCGTTCCTTATTCCGCGTTATTGGTATTACTCCAAAAAGTAATTATTCTAATTCATTCTGGTTTTGTTTGATAATCTAGACCTGGACCTAAGTAGCTGATTAGAATCTAAAACATTACACCCAACACAAAAGTTTACTACATTTCAATGAATAGAAAAAAAATTGGATAATAATAAATTAGAATTTTATTTTATTTTTATACACTAACAGGATTATTCATTGATAAATATTGTTAATATAATAATACAATTTCGCCTTAACACTAACATTGAATAATATAAGTATATCTGTTTTTAATAACCGTTTTATTTTATAAGATGTATACCTCAATATCAATGATTTTGATTGAAAATGTTCTGTTTATTAGATTACATAACGAAAGTAACTGAAAGGTGAATATTTCAATTTAATAATGCATCAACTAAAAAGCATTACTTATTAAATCTCTTAATTAAATATCTCCTTTAAAACCGAAATATTGGTGAACTGAAATCACATTACATTCCCTTTTCCTAAGCTCCTTAATTTAAGCCGAGTCGGTAGTTTTTTCGCTTACAAAAAACTTTCTCAAATCGATTTCCGACCCTTTACGGATTCAGAGATAACTTCTTTGTTTGGCTCTAATATCCGATTGCTATGTACTTACTGATCATGTTGTGAATACATATTAAAATATGGATTCAAGCACAGCTTCCTGGCCAAAAATAAAATTTAAGGCATGGCGGTTCTTAAAGAGTTCTGGAATCAAGAACCTGAACCATCTTAATTCAATAATAAAGAAGTTTTTTTATGTTTTATTTTTTGCGTTTGGATATATTTTATGTATGCCACCCTGCCTAAGTTCGTTAATAGTTGAACTGTGACTCTTCGGCATAGTCACCGCCAGGATATACAATCAAGTTCAACGGTTAACCTATTCAACGGATATCCTGGGCCCTAAAGCTGTATTCCTATGTCCGTTGCAACCTCTAACTCCCAGTGTGATGGAATTAACTCATCTCCTTATTGTGAGAACGCGGTGGGTTTCGTTTGTTCTTCAGAACACCTGGTGGTAAAATATTTATTTTATAAAAACGATACATACGAGTATTATAGTTGTGGAATAAAATAAAATATATATTTAATTTTATTGCATGAACCTTAAATTATAGAAATTATAAAATAATAATGAGGCAAACCTTTATATTATATATAACTGCAGGCGAAGTCGCTGGCAACATGTAATATATCAATAAAATACCAGAAATAAATGTTTTCGTAGTCTTGAGAATTATTACCTTATGTACATTTATTAATCATTAATTAAAGAAAGTATAATTATTCACGAAAGGAAAAGAAAAAATAAGAATTCGATTAAAACTTTTTACTCGTAAAATAAATATTTTTTGATGAGTTGAGTGACATAACGTAACTTAAATTCAATCAAAGAATTATTTAATATATTATCAAATTGTGTATTAGCATAAAAATGTTAAAGACGCTCAGAAATGTATTCAAAAATAAAAAAATATATATTATTCAAGCTCGTAAACAGTCGGACAATACAAATGTATTTATAAACGGTAAATCAGTTTCTGTACCAAGTTACTTCACAGTGCTTCAAGCTCTGCGTCGCGAAAATGTAACAATACCGACATTTTGCTATCACGAGAGACTGTCAATAGCCGGCAACTGTAGAATGTGCATTGTAGAAATTGAAGGCATGTGGAAACCACAGATTGCTTGTGCTATGCCGGTGTCAAAAAACATGAAAATAAGGACAAACTCCGAAGTGGCACATAGGGCACAAGAGAGTGTATTAGAATTTATTTTGATTGATCATCCCCTAGATTGTCCAATCTGCGACCAAGGTGGTGAATGTGATTTACAGGACTTATCAATGAAGTTTGGGGGTGATCGAACTCGGTTTACTGACATACATTTCGAAGGAAAAAGAGCTGTAGAGGATAAAAATCTTGGTCCTCTGATACGGACGGCAATGACAAGATGTATACATTGTACTCGTTGTATAAGATTCGCATCACAGGTTTGTGGATTGGACGTCTTGGGCACAGCAGGAAGAGGAGGGGAAATGCTTGTAGGAACATATGTTGATAAAATGTTTTTATCAGAATTATCAGGTAACATTATTGACTTGTGTCCCGTTGGTGCTCTGACTAACAAACCATATATGTTTAAAGCTAGACCGTGGGAAATTAAAAGCGCTGATTCTATCGATGTGACTGATGCTACCGGGACAAACATAGCTCTCAATTACAGATTTAATAGAGTGTTGAGGGTTTTACCTAGAGAGAATGAGGAGATTAATCAAGAATGGCTTTCGGATAAGGGTCGTTGGTCAATAGACTCATTAGAAGTACAGAGGCTCGTGACCCCCATGATTAACAAAGAAGGGTGCTTATCATCTATAGAATGGGACTGTGCTTTGAAAATGGCCTCAAACCATTTAAAATGTAGTCAGCCTGCTAATGTTATAGCATTAGCTGGTTCTCATTGTAATGCGGAGACTTTAGTAGCTGCTAAAGATTTACTCAACGTACTGGGTTCTGAACATACATATATCGAACGTGATCTAAATTATTCTAACTCGGGAGTTGATATTCGTGCTGCATACTCCTTAAATGTATGCATGAGAGATATTGTATTTGCTGATAAGATTTTATTTGTAGGAACTAATCCCCGCTTCGAGGCTCCAGTATTGAATGCTCGAATAAGACAAGCGTATATGTTTAATGAATGCGATATCTACGTGATTGGGCCTAGATGTGAATATAACTATCATGTCGAATATATTGGACAAAACGTATCTGACATATCATGTGCCAAAAACTGTTTACATAATGCAAAACGGCCTTTAATTTTTGTTGGCATTGATCAGTTGCAGACACCAAATGCAGTTACTTTGATGCGTGAATTAATTAATTTAGCTAAATCACTGCAGGTGGAGCAAGGTTGGGGAATATTAAATATTTTATCGCAAGAAGCAAGCTTCTCTGCAGCTCTGGAAGCAGGCTGGAAACCGGGAGGCTTAAAGGCTTTACAATCATCATCCCCAAGTGTGGTTCTATCTTTAGGAGCCGATGATGTTTTCCGTAGATGGAATCCACCTTCAAATTGCACAGTTATTTACATCGGTTATCAAGGAGATCGCGGTGCTGAATGTGCTTCATTAATTTTACCTGGAAGTGCTTATACAGAAGCTGGTGGGACATTTTTAAATATGGAGTGTCGTTCTCAATTTGCACTACCAGCTGTCAGTCCTCCGGGAAACGCACGGTATGATTGGAAAATTATTCGTGCATTAGCCGAGTACTGTCAAATATGTCTATTCTATAGTGACGAGAATTCACTATCTAGACGATTGGGACAAATAAGTCCAAACTTTGTTTGCTTGGGAAACTATCAAGCTAAACTCTTTAACGACTTAATACCTCAATTAATGACCTCAGACTCAGGTAGTTTAGATAGTAAATGTAGTAATGAACCACTTGATGTGTGTATGAAACACTTAAGGGACTATTATTGCTCGGACATATACACTTGCAACTCATCGACAATGAGAAAAGCTCAAAAGGCGGTGGTGACTTTGGAAAAATCTTCGTATGCTTCTATATAGTTTAAACATTTAAAGAGATTATTTTACACGTAAATTTACTATAATTTTATAATGTCAATTATTATGTACTAATTCTTTTTATAATATTCGAATAAACGATTGTATAATTAGTTAATATAGTATTAAATATATTATTTATTTTGCAATATTGGTAATCTAGACCAAGTCGCTTGTAAACACTAATAACTTGGGCAGCAATGTGGTTTAATATCCAATAGACGGTGAATGGAATACTCCAAATCCCTCAATATAGTTCGAAGTTCGATAACGAGTACCCTGGGGTGGTCGGGATATCACTATTGTATTAGTATGTTAATTATGTTGAAATGTGTTATGAATGTTATTCACTCGCGTATATAATGACCTACTTATGAAGACACTACTATAGTGGAATATGAATTCATGCTATTATGCTCATAGCAATGAAAATAAAACAGAAATAAATTTTGTTTCAACTTGCTTTGTTTAATTAGAAAAGTGTGAAAAGTGTGAAAACAATTTATCACAAATTTTGTGTTCAACTAATTATTCTGTTATATCTCCTAAATATTAATTAAAGGTAAAACACTTTTTTAAAGTTAAACATAGTTATTCTGTATTTGAGCTTTATTTCACAATTGAGAAGCAAATAAATCTAATTAAAGCCAAAAATTTAATTCAGTTTGTGCTTATCATTTAACGAATATGGCCTGTATTAATTTTTGGAAGAAGTATTAAGTCATAAACAGTAGGTATTCGTGACCATAAAAATATATTCAATATCGCCTACCAATGTGAGTGCTCGCTGTCGTTTCCTATAATATTCATGGAGAACGTAATAATTCAATATTTCTTGGGACCTATTTTTATCATGATCGATATTTGTTAGGAAAACTGCTTAGTATTTTTTTATAAGTTACTCTATAGTTTTCTCAGGAAATTAATTTGTAAGATTTTTGAACACGCAAATATTATTAATTAATATGAAAATATCATTATGTTATTATATTGTTTATTGCCATAGCTTCTTCAAGATGTCAACTGTGCAAAATTTATTTCATTGATTAAGGTTATCTTAAAGAATTCATAACTAAAAAAAATAGGTTATCTTTGGCACTAAAATCTTTATGTAAAATATCCTATCTACGCGAAGTACGATAGATAGTATTAACTTTTCCTTAGAAAGTGGGATATATCATTATTGTTGCCCCAACATTGAACTCTTTTTAAATCGTAAATAAAATAAGACCTCTCGTAATATGATATTTGTTCACCTAACATCTTATACCAGAGATAATAGATGTCTTTAGTAGTGTTGTATTATTTTAATTTTCATAATAAATTAAGAGTTTAAATTTTTGACTGGCAACATTGATTGCTCTATCAAAAGGAATAAACTGTTGTTTTAATAAAATTACCATTTTTACTGTAGTCATAATGAAATATAGAAACTTAAAAAAACCTTATCTTTAAATAATAACTCTTTGAAATGTAATTCAATAATTCTCTTGTTTTTTTTATGTTCTTAGTGTTATTTGTACGTGTAAATTGTTACTATGAATGTCAATGATTAAGATTTCTCGTGAAATAATCGAAACCAAATATTTACTTTCCCATAATCATAAATTAATTGTCAGTTTTATTAATTTTCAATATTGTACAGGATTCTTGTTAGAACATTTTCTTGCCAAGAAAATTTTAGTGATTTAAGTAAATAAAAGCCTCCAAAATGTCAGTTTTTTACTAGATATTTCCTTCTGGATCTTTTAACTAGTAAAAACTTAACATTTTTTATGAAAAAAAGAAAGACAAGTAATAACTTCGTTCTGTTTTCTGTAAAAAAAACAATTTTTTACAAAAACGTGTTTTATTGATATAATGTCATAACAAAAGACATCTTATTTCTTGATTTTATTTAAATAAATATTTGTCATAGGTATTACAATTGCAGCATACAGCATACTGTAAGTGTAATATACCAAAATGTAATTTAACTATTTGCCCGTAAAATAACAATCAGCGCTATCTTACGTCACGTTAGTTCCTATTAGACTTATAGATGTTAACAAAAGTTTACCCTGCAAATTGCTGTAGACCTTTATGATGAATATAAAGAGAGAGCGCAGAGATGGCGCTAAATATAATTTTGCACATTGTTCATTCACTCATCACTGAAAAGTGAAAGATTGAAAGGGAATGAAATGATTTATAAAAAGGTTTCTGAAATATATTCATTCAAATATATTGACGACTGACGTCAATAGTGACGTCTTTCTTAAGTTATATTACATGTTAAGTTTTCTTGAGTTTTTCAGTGTTTTCAGTTATATTTTATTTGAAAAATAAATGAACATGTATGTTTTTTACGTTAAGTTTTAGGCTAAACGTACGGCTTATTTCAGAAATTAAATTACTGTCTTGGTAATGGACGCAGCATTGTGTGAATATGAAGAGGGAGACATTCCTATTTGGCAGGAGCCCCGATGTGAGCCATTGGGTGCCCCTAAGGAGATCCTTTGTGACGAAGTGTCCCCGGAACAGATCCCTGGTGATAGAATACATGCTTTGGAGGAAGAACAAGAAATATTATCGTCTTCTGTGTTTTCTTTGACGTCACATCTTGCACAAGTTGAATTTAGATTACGGCAGATCTTAAAGGCCCCGCCGGAAGAGAAAGATGCTATGTTACAGGCGTTGGAGGAATTTACATCTCGAGGAGTAGATTCTCGTGCTGCACCTCAAGGGAGCTCGGGAGAACCAGCGTGTAATGAGTGTGTGGAGTTGGAGCGAAAAATACGGAATCAAAAAACAAAGCAAGCTCATTTCATAGAAAGATTAAAAAATCAATTGAAAGAATTAGAAAGATATACTGCTGGCACTTCCACTTCGAATGATGAAGCTAAACATAGATCTTTAATAGAACATTTACGCAATGATATTGACCACAGTTTGGAAGAAGGTTGCCATCACCCACTGAGTACAGAAGAATTAAGGCATCAAATTGACTGTGCAGTTCGTCAATATGCAGATCGGCAGCTATCCAAAGAGGAAATTATTGGGAAACTTCAATCTCACATTGAAGATATGCAGAAGTTTATAAAGCTTATGAAGAATGGTGATATAAACAGCAACATAAAGACAAAACCAGTGGACACAAAAAAAATGGGAAAGTCGGAATCATTTGAAAAAAACTTCAGTCGTAACAAAGTTAACAATGAGTTAAAAGCTGAAACTATCAATTTAATGAGAAAAGCTTCTACATTAATACAAATATTTACTGTCTCTCAGTTTGGTTGTTCTCCAAATAGCAGCAAAAGATATGATAGACCATCATCCACAACAGTAACTCATTGGGGTAATTTAAGAGCAAAATTAGAAATGTCTATAGATGCAGTTCTTCACATGGTATCTAGAGAAAGAGCTTCACATACCTATATTGATAGTTATGACAGTGAATCTGAAGAAGGAGGTATAGTTATCAATGATGTGCCTTTAACTACAGCTGTAAGGAGACATCTTGCTATCAATTTAAGGGATTTGCTTCAACATGGATTAATAAATCCTGAATCTAAATCCTTAGTCCCCATAATAGGATGCTTTCCAGTTCGTCGATCCTCAGTGTCTAGAAATGTCCATATTTGGGAGTTAATTCTACGTTATTATGATTTAAATGACGGAGACAAATTTAATTCAACGCCAGCTCGAAAACTGAGTCAGAGTTTCAATTTGGATATTGTTGGGAGTACATCCATTACAAATAAACAAAGTCTTTTAAGTGTTATCGGAAGTATTTTAGCGTCCCATACACCATACAAGAGGAGTTATGATGCACATTTTAAAGCCTTTGTCTGTGCAGCTCTCAATGTTCACAAGCTTGTAATATGGTTGAATATAATGTTAAAATGTAGATTATTAATTGATTCATATTATATGTCTACAAGTTATGTTGTTAATACAGGTTTTCAAGATACATTGCAAAGTCTGGACCGTCTCACATCCTACAATTTTGAATTGCCCGTTGACTTAGCTGTTAAACAGTTCCAGAATATCAAAGATGTATTTATGTAACATATAAACTATACATAATCAAAAAATGCCTTCCACACCTGTTTATAGTATTAAAATTTAGTGCTGTATTTCTTATCTAGGCACTGTTAGAGTAGAAACAAGGGTTGGCTTATCTCTTTCTTAGGTATGCATTTATTTGCATTTGATTTACCTTATTTGTCTTATATATGACAAATTAATAAGTTTTGCCTCATCTTGCTTATTAGAATATCATATTATTTTTATTATGTTTTTATATTCTTTATTAATAATCACTAAGTATTGAATATATCCAAAGAATTTATATATTAAATTAGTTTTGTAAGACATTGTATTTCTTAAATGTCACTTATTGACAGCTTAAGAGAAAGTTGCATTATTTCATCACTTATATATTTTCATCAATTCTGTAATTATTACTGTCTAGTCAGAATATCAAATATTTTAATGTGATAAATTTAGTTGAAGGTTTGTTTAATTACTTCATATAAGCTAATATTATATTCAGTACTTGCATATAATAATTCTAGTCAAAATCTGTAATTTTAGATTCTCATTTTAAATGTATACATAATCTGTTTTAAAATAAATCATGCAATAGTGAAACTTTACATTTATAAAGACAAAATACGAGTAATTTTTATTGTAAATAAAAACAATCAGTATGTTTAATCTTATTTATTCATAATTCAACAAATATTCCAAACAACAGCCTCAGAAATATTCTGAAGTTAATAATTTATTTATAATGTACGTACCAAATGTATTTAATGTAATAAATAAATGTAGTCAAATAAATTATTTTATTTCTTCAATTCAAATAAATAAACAATATAATTATAATAGGTAGATTTTATAAAGATGATTCTGTACATTGTAAATGCATGATGTTGGCAGTAATATGAAATTTATAATGATTCTAATGTAACAATTATAGGATAACACACGACTTTCAAAGTACATGTCACATAATACTTCACTGAGAACTTGAAAGCAAACTTTCCTTTTATAAATGTTGCAAACTTTAAAGATCATTTATCAAGTCCACGTGTTGCGATTTGTATATAATTCTAATCAGGTTAGGGTTGTGTTTACTTGGGTCCGAGCATGTCTTCTGGTTTTACCCACTGGTCAAACTGCTCAGCGGTGAGGATACCTAGCTTGATGGCCGTGTCCTTGAGAGTGCCGCCTTCCTTGTGAGCCGTTTTAGCGATTTGAGCGGCCTGTGGCATTCAAAATTTTATTAATAAATTCAACCAAAACAAAAGAGAAAAATATATGCTCATATTTATTTAGCAACAAGTAATAATAATAGTGGTTTTGATAGAGAGAAGCCAGTCTGATAAGAGACATGATAACTGTTACCAACCTTATCATATCCAATGTGTGGGTTGAGTGCGGTGACCAACATGAGAGACTCCCTCATTATCTTGTTGATCTGGTTGGTGTTGGCCTGAATACCCACTGCGCAGTTCTTATTGAAGGCCTGGCAGCCGTCACCTGTCGACATGGTTATGTGCTTATGTAAAGTATATGAATATATGTCTATGTATTTTAAATATATTGATAAAAGAATTAATGATATTTATATGATTTATTTAAAGAGTTCATATTCCACAATGTTGAGTTAGAAGAATACTTTTGATTAACCCATAAATATTTTATCATTCTCTTTGTAATTTGATAAGAAAGATCAGGATCCTCTAACATATATTATATATATATATTATATAAATGAAGCAGAATGAACATATTACTTATAGGTTCAACATTCATCCAATATAAATAATAGAGATAATACAATTAGAAGACATTGAAAACAAAATTCACATCATATCTTGATAACATACCAATTAGTCGTATGGATCTCAAAACGTTGGCCACCATCATGGGCTTGAAGACGTTGAGCTCAAAGTGTCCGTTGCTCCCTCCCACAGTACAGGCCACGTGGTTACCCATCACCTGGGCAGCTATCATTGTTAGGGCCTCGCACTGCGTTGGGTTCACTTTGCCTGGAATTTAATAAAATACGTTATTAATTTTTACTACTACTGGAGTTAAAATTTTGTGAATATTTTAGAGAATACTAGGTTTGTTTATTAAAGACCTAGTTATAGTACATTCTGATTAAATATAAGAAGATTGTGGCTGAAATTATATTAAGTAAGACTGTTAGCGACGGCATATTTATTACTTTATATATATTAATACTTTTATAAATATTTGACGGTTTTGATTGAGGTATCGCATACATCTGCTCGATAGGTGACCTCGTCTGAAGTCAGTGACCTCGACTCAAATTGAAGACAGAAAATAGTGGATCCATTACCGGGCATGATGGAGGAGCCTGGTTCGTTCTCGGGCAGCATGAGTTCAGCAAGCCCGCAACGGGGCCCGGAGGCCAGCAGGCGGATGTCGTTGGCTATCTTCATGAGGGACACGGCGATGGTGTTGAGCGCCCCGTGCACCTCCACCATGGAGTCGTGGCAGGCCAGCGCCTCGAACTTGTTGGGGGCCGTCTCGAACGGGATGCCTGGATAGTTAGTACATTAGTTTATTAAGTTGTTAGTATGGACCGTTATATTGGAAAGAATGGTTTTGTAAAATAAGTAGGTGGCTTTGGTCGCACTGATATAAAGAGACACAATTCGTGAAAGCAAAAATTACAAAACAAACTTCGAATTTTTAATTAAGAGAGATTCCACCATCATATATTATTTTCGTGTGCAGAATTTTATCCGAATTGTATAATGTACATTTGTATGAAACTGTAATATTCATCAGTTTATCTATCTATTCTCAAAAAAAATACTTTTTAAAAATCATTTTGGTTCTAATTCAATTCAGTTAAATATTTCCAAGGATCACAGAGATGAAGGGATAATTCCGGCATATTACATTCACTATCAGTCCCTTGTTCTTTGCAATACATCAGTTTTGAAGGCTTATACACAAAATTTCTTCCAATATAAGGCGATAAGAGATAAAAGAAGATATGGCGTCTAACCGGTGAGGTTCCCAATCTCCTTGGCGCACTTCTCGGCGAATCCCTTTCTGGTGTTGAGACCGGTCCCGACGGCGGTGCCGCCCAGCGCTAGGTAGTGCAGGCGCGGCAGGGTGCTGCAGACCCGCTCTATGCCGTACGTCAGCTGAGTGCTGTAGCCGCTGAACTCCTGTCCCAGGGTCAATGGCACCGCGTCCATCAGATGAGTCCTGGAAATATATATCACCGATTACATTTTGTTTATTATGTTTATAGGAAGTTGTCTAATGTTTATATATATATATATATATATATATACATATATATATATATATACATATATATTATTGGATCAAAACTATCCATTTATACCAACCGACCTGCCGATCTTGATGATCTTTTCGAATTCCTTGGACTTGGCCTCCAACGTGTCCCTGAGGGCCACAAGGCCCGGCATGAGTCTGTCCCTTAGCTCCATGGCGACCGCTATGTGCATGGCCGTGGGGTAGGTGTCGTTGGAGCTCTGAGATTTGTTCACGTGGTCGTTGGGGTGCACGGGGTCCTTGGAGCCGAGTTTGCCGCCTAGGATCTGGATCGCTCGGTTCGATATCACCTGTAATAACATGTATGCGTATTTTTATATAGTATTTTTTCATATAAGGAAAGAGAAAAAATATCAAAATTTGAAGCTATTTTTTGTCTTTTACGTTATTGATTGATATATCTGTATAATACTTTTAGAGTATACTTCTTTATACATAAAAAGGGAAAAATTATCAAATTTCATCGCTTCAGAGCGGTCTATACAAAATTTTGTAACACCTACAGGCCGGTATACAATGTGATTAGGGGTATTATTATTATTATTATTATTATTATTATTATTATTATTATGTGAGACTACCCGGCACTACCAAAGACTACCCGACATTGATGGTATAGTAATGTGTAACCTCGTTGGTGTTCATGTTGGACTGCGTGCCGGAGCCGGTCTGCCAGATGACCAGCGGGAAGTGACCCTCGCGGTACAGCTTCCCGGATATCACGTCATCACACGCCTGCATTATGGCGTCCGCTGACAACAAATAACATATACATTATTATATTAACCGTTGTTAACTTTATACTATGTATTTCATATTAATAATGATCATAAAGTAGTAGAATTTCCTGTTAAAATAGGTCAAAACGTTTCAGCGATAAGCCGGTACAGACAGACAGACAAATGTACTATACTATACCATATACTTTCATATGCATTTAGTGGAGAAATAATTTTATTAATATGTATAGATATACCTGGATTTTATTTCTACTACACAGTTGTGCAATAGTGTGATAGTTAATGACTTGTATGCGGGCGTAACTTATTTATAATGTGAAAGTTGCTCGTGTTGTAATAATGAGCTACTGATATCAGATTGTCATTCTTACCGAGTTTTTTATCCAAACCGAATTCTATGTTGACTTTTGCGGCGGCTTTCTTCAGAATTCCCATTGCCACTATGACGGGGTACTGAAAAACGATATTATGAAATAATTAATATATTTATTTAATACAGAAACAATTGTGACGCAAATTGAATGAATGAGTGAATGATAAATGAATTAAGAAATTTATTTTTACTTTAAAACAGAAATCCCTATTAAATAAAACGTTTAAGTAGAACCATATGGGTACAAAAAATAGTTAACATATTATATTTTATTACCAAAATAAATAAAACAAAAATAATATTTATACATGTACAGCCCTCGAGTCCATTGTGTGAACAGAATTACTTATAGAAAAAGTGAAAGTTATCCGTCTTCAATTGTCTTAAAGTGAAAATTGTTTTGGTGATTACGATCATGAGGACAACGTATATAAACACATTTTTCAAATATTACAGTTCTCGTATATTAAAATAATTTGTGAATTGTGATTAACTCAACGTTTTTTAAATACAAGAAATTAAAACAAACTCGTAACGCCTAAATTTCGTCTTAACAAATCCTTCATGGGCTTGAGTGTGTATATAATGAAATTCTTAGACCTTGTTTCTTTAGTTTTAAATCTAAAATGAAAAGTATATAAATAAATGATACAAATTTAGGGTTTTTTGTTGATTTAACTTAGGTTGTTCTCATTTGCAGGGTTGATATTATAATATACATCAAACATTGTTAAATTTCAGTTAAACGGAACAACTGTTGAGTTTTTGGCCAGTTCTTCTCAACAGAGCAGCAATCCTAGCCAGTGGTAACTTACGGACTGATTACACCTTTTTGTAATAATCGACGATACAAAAGTGCGCGTCAATGTCTAAGGAATAAAGATATTTTAAATTTGAATATTGTATAATTATTTGCTTAACCCTTTTTGTGCTGAAATCACAAGTTCGATAATAATAATAAGAGGCAGCCCATTTCCCATTAAATAATACCTCAGTCAAAAGCAACTTAATGTGTTTATACGATGGGGAAACACACAGATTTTGCCTATGTGTTCATATGATGGAGAAACACACACATTTTGACTGTATATTTTAATAGTGATAATACATGATTTTAAAGTCATATGATTTGTTATTAGTATTATATAACATTAAGTAGTATAATAACTTGTTCTCGACTGAGTCAGATAGTTGCTTAGTTTTGATTTACCATTAAAATATAATGTACTTTTAACTAGCTTCGGTCGTATGTTTGTATTTAACGGAAATGTTTAACAAGATGTTGACGCTCTTCAACATTTTGGATTATTTTATCAAGACAATGCACTAATATGAAAAATCCAAACTAAAAAGTAACAAATAAATTTTAATTAACAAAAGTGTAAATAAGATTTAAAAAATGCAATATAAAAAGTGTAGAGTTTTTTTACGTAATGATAATAAGGACTTTATATTTCAAGTACGTCTAAAGATTTTCTATTTTATTTTTCTGTACTTACTTATTTCTAATGATGTTTGATCATAGTAGATGATAAAGCAGTGATTTTCTAGAAATAGATTTGATTGCGTTATAATGCGTTTGTAATTATAATCGTAATTGCTATATACAGAATCCTCAAATGCGTTTGGATATTAAGTTAAGATTATTCTTTTGAGCAAAATTGGTAGAAAAAAAATTAAATGCGGAATGATAATGTTGTTAACGTTAGCAGGTATCTCACCGGCATGCGTTCTTCAATCCCTCCGATGGGGAAGTTCATCACGGATCTGACTGTCTGAGCTCCATACAGCTTGTCGTCAGGGACGTCCAGCTCGCCGAATGTATCGCGTTCCTTGCGCTGGAATCATATATAAGAAATATGAAAACAGTGATCACTCAAGAGGATTTTTACAAAATAAGCTGTTAAAATACCTTTCCATTTTAGGGAAATGTTTTTAAAAACCTGTTACATAATCTTGGTATTTTTTTTCAAAAGTTTATAATGATTATACAGATTGAAAAACAGTAACAATGGACAATACGTGTCTAATTTATTTTATATGTTAATCACGATTTATATAACAACGTAATTCAGTAATAAACCTTACATATATATTACGTTACAGACAACAAAAAAATATATATTTAGCTACACAATTTTATCTGTTTAATAATAATAAATATATATAATGAAACAGAAAACAGTATTTAGACATTTTATTATCATGAATTATTCTTCCATTGCAATATCTTATAACGAGTAACGTCTGTAAACATCGTAGTATTTACATTAAGAACCCAAGTTTGTTATCTAGAGTCCGTGAACCTTTATCTCATAACAATAGTCTCGTAATTTAAATAAGAAACATTTATTTTCTTACATAACTAACGTTGTGTAGTTTAATATTGTTGACTTTAAATGTAAATTTGAGGAGTTAATACATTCTGTTTAGAATATAACATAATTTGATTTGCAATTTTAATTGAAGTTTTACGTGTTTTAAATTAACAACTGGTTCTAAAAGCAATAAAAAATTAGATATACCTACATCAACTTTTCGTTATAAACCAGTCACTATGGGTTTGACATTAACATACACTTACCATTTTAACATTTTTTCCAGATTCATTAAAACAAACCGAACATGCCATTTTGTTAAAATAAAAATATAATAATACAAAATTTACACAATCACAGATTTTCTGACAAGTGTCACTGTCAAAAAAGTATTTAAAAAAAAAATAAACAATATTCAGCCAGCAGCGATGTGTTCGCTAGACGCTCGGAATTAGATTGAAAAACAGCGCAAAACGTGTTTAACCAACGCGGGTCCCCTTCAAGGCAACTTGAAAGTCGCACTGACTACACTAAACAATATTGTATTTATACATTGGTATATATTGGCGGGCTGGTTAACCGCGTGTTGATAACGTTTATTTTTATGTTATTATATCTTTCTCAATGATTATGGTAAATTTGTTATCGTAATAAGTGTTATTTGATTATAATTTTATATATACATATATATTTTTATGAGGTAAAAACCGACTAAGTTACGATTTTAGGGATAAAAATAAATCTGGTAATAATTATTTTTAATTTAATAATTATGATTATACAACAGATTATAAATCTTAATTCTTTATTATTAACATTTTTAAACGTTTAAAATTTTTTAAAACCAGGTCTTTTATATGTACATTTAAGTAACAGGAAAAAACCAAGAACATCAATAAAAATTCCACATAATAATGAGTTCCATATTTGATGTAGTTATATATTTTATTGTTTCAAGATGATTACATAACTTATTTAATTCAATTGTTTGTTCAATGTCATTTTTTACTTATTTTTAAGTATATGATAATATATTAAATGGAGAAAATAATAATGAAATGATTTGATAAATATTAATTGCAACACACACAGATTTAACACATACACAGACATGAAATACCATCATAGTAAGAAATGGATTCAGTATTAGAATAGATTTTTTTATAACAATATATTAAGATAATAAATAAACATTTTAAACATATGTCTTTTTATACTGAATTTGAATTGAATCCCCGCGATGTCACCATTTGGTAAATATTTCATTCTAATATTAAAGAAACTATATGGCTTAAAGTAAAAAAAAAAAAACATTACCAAATATATTAAAAAATTAAATAAAATATTTAAGTAACCTTTTAACAATATATTTATTATTTTATTAGTTATTTGTATTTTAGAGGAAATATTGAAATAAAGATATGAAAATTACTATTTAATGCATATTTAAAATCATTTCACTTGTAATAATTGCATATTTTAACAGATTAAGTAAAATTTGTTACTAAATGAAATTTACAATATTTATATTATACTATAAGAAAATTCTCCGATATACATTTTTTATATTTGAAAAAAGTGATAAGCTTTCCCTAAATTGCTTACAATTTAATAATAATTTAAAATTCATTACAAATTTTACAAACGGATATGCCATTTAAGTAGCTATAGACAAAACATTTTTCAATGTTTTCTTACCAGTTAATTTTTTTTTACACTACTAAAAAATCTGAAAAATATAGTTAAATAGTATGATGTGGATGAATTCTTTTTATTCTTAAATTTTTATCTTTTCCACTTTGTACAATATGAGTGATTACATACATTACATTCCTATTTGACGTACAATGGGAATGTATCAGGAGTCGGGAGGAACTATTTTGATACCATACTTATCGAAATGTAATTCTGCAAGGATACTCTCCAGCTTAAAATTAAGGCAAGGATTCCTTACAAGGATTAAAATTAATGAGTTATACCCCAAAATATTACATATATTTAGCATGTAATATTTTGGGGTACAGGTCATTACCCCCATGATCCTTTCCTCTTGGACAACATATATACATATAAAGACTATAGAAAAAATAAAGAATAAAGTTCTATACTATAGAAAAAATAAATAAAGAATAAAGAATAAATATATAAAAAATACTAAGTTCATGTGCCTAACAAAATCAAGTTGGCTTTTTGTTTTGTTTTAATTTAGAATATAATATTGCCCAAACGAATCTAAAGACATTAAACATACAAGTATTATGATTGTTAAAGCAATTTAAATATTGGGAATTTTTTTAAGCTTTAATTTCAATTAGGACTGTTTTTTAAGTCACTTATAAATCATGAATATAAGAATAGTTTTGAGGTACAGAACCTCAAAACTATTGTTATATTCATGATAAGACTAAGTTAAATAAGAAATTCAAAATTATATTGTCCCTTTTCATGGATGGGGATATTTTGTTCGTTTCATGTGCGATATTCGGTATCAAATATTAAGAGCTTTAATTAAACTTCTAGGCAGTAAAGATAGGAGTATATAATATATTATAACACAGCATACAAAATAAAAACCGTCTTATTGTGGCAATATTCCAAGTTTAAGGACATTCGTTCTAGTAAGTTATGCAACTTACCAGAGTGACATTTGTGGTGGAGATGTTGCTCTTATTAACCAGTCCAACGACGTATCTATAATTTTTCGATGAACTTAATATCGCTGAGGACAACTTGAACATTGTTGTGGCCATAATTAATTTTATTTTTAAATATAATGGCCAAATTTATTAAATGTTGACAAGTTCTGACGGCTGATAAATGACAGTTCCTACAGATCATAGAGTGTAAAATCAAAATACGGCTTTTAAAAAGATTAGCAACTTATGAAATAATTAATGAGAAGCAATGTACATATTATTATTCTTTAATATTTATTATTAAATTAATAAAAGAGTATATTAATACTCTTATATCTGTAAAAAAAAACAAAATTTTAAAAAATATATAATCCTATATTTTAATCACCTTTATTTTCATAGTTACGTTATATTTTAATATAGTTTTAAGTCTATCTTTTTACTCTGACTTCATATAGTTATTAATGCCCATAGGTGCAGTAATAAATTACTATTTTTATATTATTTTAGAATTCAGAAGATAACAAAAACTTATTTAGAACGCAGCTTAGTATTGTGCTGCCAGCGGCAATTCTTTACATTATTTCTCAGAATCGGGCGTGTTCGGCTTTGCTCGGGCCAGTCACGCCTAAACTCGTTCGAAAAGCGAAACTGAAATCATTCCATGGCGATGTACGAAGACTGATGCTCTTGTCGTGGACTACTTGTGCAAACGGGTTTCATTACATATAAAACGGAGAACATCAACTGAAACAAGTTTTTTATAACAATAATGTGAATATAGTTACTTGTGGTGTTAGTGGTTAACAGTGATAAATACAAAGAATATTGTGAAGTGGTGCAATAGTGTCTCACTAATCTTGCCACCTGGTCCGGGATTCATAAGGATTGTAACAATTGAGAGATAAACTTGAATACTGGTAAGTTCTAACATTGAAGTGGATCATAATATGTTTAAAATTGTTAGCGTTTTATTGAAATGGCTTCCGTTTATCGACTCGCTTGCGCGGTAATGGCTGACATTCTTTTCCGTCTTCCAGCGAAAGAAAAGTTACTATTGTTTTCAAAATACAATTTTAGTTAGTTCTAATCACTCATTTATATCGATGTAGTAGATTTTTTGTCCATCCGCGTGCGTGGGTAGAAGATTAGATCGGGTGGGTGGAGGCAGAGAATGCATACAATCAACAAGAACGACCGGTCGTTCGCGCGGCATAGCGTTAAGTCACTAGATGGTACGGGGTTATGTTATCGAACAATTCTATCGGACGTATTACTTAAATCTAATCCAATTGACACTTAAACTAAAAATAATTCAGATTCACTAACTATATTACAATATATTTATTTATACATACCTGTATATATTACTATTATCATTTTTATTGTTTCAAAAGTGCATAAAAATAATTAAGTCACACATTTTTACCAATCGGGATCAAACAAGCCCAAGCGGGCTTTAAAACAAAATGTTTATTGTTACAGGTCTCTGCAGAGTCCACAGAACGGTCCCCACACTATGAAATTGCGCTTCCATACATGCATTTGATCAAGTAGACATAAAATAGAGAAATTTTGAAGCCCGTCCGTTCGTATTTCGTCATGGCTATTCTGTAAGTATTCTCGATGTCGTCGATGTATTCAGTTCTTTCGAATATAATTTGTTTCTTTTTATTTGTCGTTACGCTACCACGTTCACTCCCTCGTACGAACAGCATGCCAATTTAGTATGATTTTTTGTTACTCCCCTTTATGATGCTGAGGCTTTCGTCGGCGTGTGACTATCAGTACACTGACCGCGTCGGGGCCGCCGGTGCCCGTTCACTCCTAGTACTAACCTATTTTTGTACGCGGCGATAGAAAAACATCCGTTGCACAGGTTGCTACATTCTTTCATGTTTATTTACGTACCTGCAAGACATTGTTTCCATTTGTCAAGCTTAATTATTTGTTTTTCAAAGTTTTAACATCTTCATAGCTGACCGAATGTCTGCTAGGGTGGCAATTGTAGTCAAGATAATGTAAAATAGGTTGGTACTGATGACACCGGGGAAGACGGGTCACTGCGCGTCCCCGCTTCAGCTCACAAACTCGCTCCCATCGCACTGGACCTCTCCAAGCCTTCTCGTAATTATTAATCGTAAATGAAGTCGGATGAGCGCGTTCAAGTATAAAGGATTTGTTAGGCGAGGTATTGGTAGCGGAAAGGTGCGGTGCGATAGGAACAAAGCGGCAACGGCGGACAGTGGCTGAGCGGGTGTATCGCGTTCCAGATGGACGGGTGGGTGCCTCCGTGGGCGACAACGGTAGGCCACATGCGCCCGCGCCATGTGGCGCGTGCTGCTGGCCCTTGGGGCCGCGTGCGCTACCGCGCACGCCTCGCAGGACGTGGTGCGCAATTTCTCCGACCCAGTATCTGCGCCTACCTCCCTCTTCAATCATCTTGTCGTGGACCGCAACACGGGCCGTGTGTATGTTGGGGCAGTCAATTGGATTTATCAACTTTCTCCAGATTTGGAAGTCGCACAGTCCATTATTACGGGACCCGTTAATGACTCTGCGCAATGCACTTTCGATTGTCCCCCAAACTTTTTGAAAAAGCCTACAGATAATGTGAACAAAGCGCTTGTGATCGATTATGCTACGAGCAGACTTATAACATGCGGTTCGGTGCTCCAAGGGTTGTGTTCTGTGCGAAATCTTAACAATATTTCTCATGATGTACGTGAAGTCCGTGAACCGGTTGTGGCGAACAATGCCAGTGCATCCACCGTAGCTTTTATTGCGCCAGGGCCACCAAATCCCCCAATGACGCAAGTTATGTACGTAGGAGTCACTTTTACTGGGAATTCTCCGTATCGTTCAGAAGTACCTACAGTTAGTAGTCGCTCCTTAGAAGATGACAGGCTTTTCATGATAGCTAGAACAGCCGTTACTACCGGTACGAGAATGTTTGTTAATTCTCTTTCTCGAGAAAGATATCCAATAAACTATGTATATGGCTTTAGTTCGGAAGGATTCAGTTATTTTTTGACAACACAATTACGGGGCGTGGGTTCAGACACTTATTACAGCAAGTTGGTACGAGTATGTCACGACGATGAAAATTATTATTCATACACTGAAATTCCAATGTCTTGTATGGGCGAGGGCGGTGGTAACTTTGGTTATAATCTTGTACAAGCAGCATTCGTTGGAAAAGCCGGATCGGTACTAGCGGGTGAACTTGGAATAACCGCACAACATGATGTACTATTTGCTGCATTTAGCCAAAGTGAATTGATAAATACTCATACGCCATCTAATATTTCAGCCCTTTGCGTTTATTCGCTAAAAGCCATTCGTCGTAAATTTATGCAAAATATCAAAACTTGCTTCAGTGGTAATGGTTCTCGAGGCTTAGACTTTATATCACCATCACATGCATGTATTGGAACAAAATTGCAGACCATAAGTGAAGATTTTTGTGGATTGGATGTAAATACTCCCTTGGGAGGAGAGCAGCCTGTTGAGGCGGTGCCGGTAGTCACTTTTAAGAAAAGAATAACTGCTGTTGCCGCAACAGCTACCGGGGATTACACTGTAGTGTTTGCTGGTACTGCAGAAGGCCATCTAAAAAAAATCGTCGTAGAAAGCGCTACTTCTGCATTTGAATATGGAGATATTGTTGTTGATGAAAATTCACCAGTGAACAAAGATTTATTCTTTGACACTCAGTTAATGCATTTATACGTAATGACTGAACGTAACGTATATAAAGTAAAAGTGCAAGAGTGTAGCGTCTATAAATCCTGCTTAACCTGTCTCGGAGCCAAAGATCCTTATTGTGGATGGTGTTCTCTTGAAAATAAGTGCAGCCTTAGATCAGATTGTCAAGAAGCTGCGAAAGATCCTTTGTATTGGATATCTTACCGCAGCGGACGATGCACGACTATAACTCAAGTAACTCCTAACCAATTGCAACGAACTACTGCAAGAACTTTAGATTTAGTAATTGAAAACTTACCTACTCTTAATGGACAATTCTTATGTGCATTTACAGCTTTAGATCGTACTCTTATAACTAATGCCACCAGAAAGCCATATGGTGTGAATTGTACTACACCGCGTACTGATACTCTCCCATCTATTCCTGCTGGTCAACACCATTTTACCGCTAAACTTTCGGTACGCACTACTCAGGGACCTGATTTTGTTGCAACGAATTTTACGTTTTTTGATTGTAATACATATAGCTCATGTACTCAATGTGTAAGCTCATCATTTCCTTGTGATTGGTGTGTTGACGGCCACCGTTGTACTCATGATACCGCAGAGAATTGTAGAAACGATATTTTAGTAACAGGTGTAAGTAGAATCGGTCCTAGTTATCGATCTGGACCCGGCTTTTGTCCAACAATTAATTCTACATCCGACGGCACAAATGAAATTCTAGTTCCATCTGGTGTAAAAAAAGCTATTAAAGTAAAAGTTCATATTATAGGTCAATTCATTGTACAAACAAGATTCGTATGTCAATTTAATATCGAAGGTCGTGTTAATCATGTTGGTGCTCAACTTCTTGCTGATACTATTTATTGTGAGGCTGTAGAGTTTACTTATACTTCCCGTGCACCTAATATAACTGCTTCTTTCGCGGTAATATGGGGTGGATCGAAACCTCTAGATAATCCGGATAATACTCATATACTTATTTATCGATGCAATGATATGGCAGATAACTGCGGTATTTGTTTAGCCCTTCCTGAAAAGTTTGGTTGTGGTTGGTGTCAAGGGTCAGATCGTTGTGAAGTTCAAGAACAGTGCGGTGCTCCTAGCGTTTGGTTAAATCGCACTCAGACCTGTCCTAACCCTGAAATTCATTCATTTAGACCTCAGTTAGGCCCTTGGGACGGAGGAACTAATATAACTATTGAAGGTATAAATTTAGGTAGAAATATATCCGATATTTATAACGGTGTCACAATAGCAGGTATTAAATGTCAGCCTATTATAGAGTTATATGTTAAAACTAGGCGTATTGTTTGCACTGTAGATGGTCCGGGTGAAGAAGTCCCAAGGGACGGGCCGGTTGTAGTGAGAGTTGCAGATTATCGTGGGGAATCCAAGCATCATTACGCTTTTGTAAATCCAAAAATAAATTCGATCCAGCCTAAATATGGTCCACAGTCAGGCGGAACTAAATTACGTATCACAGGCGAGAATCTTAACGCAGGAAGTAATATTCAGGCGTTCATTGACGACTTGCCATGCGCTATATTATCGGTATCACATGAGGAAGCTGTCTGTAGAACTAGTCATTCTTATCAACTTAAAATGGGTACGTTGCGGATGCGTTTCGATAATGGGATGCGCACTTTGGAACGTGAAAAGTTCGAATATATCGAGGATCCCGTTGTAGATTCAGTAGAATCGGGCCCACCATTAGCATCACAACCAAAACAACCCAAAGGTATTCCGTCCGGAGGGATAAACATCAAGGTAATGGGGCGTAATTTTCATTCCATTCAGTTTCCACAAATATATGTATACCACGATAATCGACCGTATATTGCCCCATGTAATAGAGTCGATTTTCAAACCCATCTCATATGCGAATCTCCTGGGATCGAAAGTGCTGGACTGAATTTAGATCCCGATAGACCTTTAGAGTTAGAATATGGATTTAACATGGACGATGTTCAAAGCGTTCAAAATCGTACGACTAAGACAGGCGATGCTTTTCTTCTTTATCCGGATCCTATTTATGAAAAATTTGACGAGGATGTTAAGTATTATAAATCTGAATATTTGACGATTAATGGTCAGAATTTAGATAGAGCTTGTACCGAAAGTGATGTTGAGGTACATATAGGCGAAAGTTTGTGTAATGTTACGTCTCTTTCTCGACATCAATTAACATGTAGGCCACCGTCTCGGGACGAGTTGCCTGATGGAGTTGAAACTCCTGAGGTAGTCGTTAAGGTCGGTCGTGCTCTTACTTATAAGATTGGTAAATTATCTTATTCTTCGCAGGCCGGCCTGCAGGCTACTATAGGAAAGCCAGTATTATTCGGTGTTATAGCTGGTATAATTATCATTATACTTGTATTTGTCGTATTTCTAGTTATGTATAGGAGAAAATCCACTGAAAACATTAGAGTATTAAAAAATATGCAGGAGCAAATGGATATTTTAGAATTAAGGGTAGCTGCGGAATGTAAAGAGGCATTTGCGGAGCTGCAGACTGAGATGACCGATTTGACGGGAGACGTTACAGGTGGTATACCGTTCCTCGATTATCGTACATATGCTATGAAAATTTTGTTCCCAAATATCGACGATCACGCCGTCCTTCAGTGGGAACGTCCAGAGCTTATTAGAAAAGAAAAAGGTCTCAGAATGTTTGGGCAACTTATCATGAATAAAACATTCCTTCTCTTATTTATTCGTACTTTAGAAAGCAATAGGTATTTTTCCATGCGTGATCGTGTTAATGTAGCTTCTCTCATAATGGTAACTTTACAAAGTAAAATGGAATACTGTACTGATGTATTAAAAACCCTATTGGCTGAGCTAATCGAAAAGTGCATGGAAAGCAAAAGCCATCCCAAATTATTGCTCAGACGTACTGAAAGCGTCGCCGAGAAAATGCTCAGCGCATGGTTCACGTTTCTCTTATATAAATTTTTACGCGAATGTGCTGGTGAGCCACTCTATCTCTTATTTAGGTCAATGAAAGGTCAAGTGGATAAAGGGCCTGTAGATGTAATAACTTCCGAGGCGCGATACTCCCTAAGCGAAGAAAAACTAATTAGGCAGTCCATCGATTTTAAACCCATGACCGTCAGTGTTTCTATATCGCAACAAACTATCTTCGTTAGTGGTTTAGAGGCTACAACAGAAAACGTGCAAGTAAAGGTTCTCGACTGTGATACGATTAGTCAGGTTAAAGAAAAATGCTTAGACGCTATTTATCGCGCCACACCGTATTCACAAAGACCAAGTCGTGACGAGTTAGATTTGGAATGGCGTACAGGCGCTTGCGGTCGTTTAATTTTATACGATGAAGACAGTACAACTAAATGCGAAAGTGAATGGCGTAAGCTAAATACTCTTAACCATTATCGCGTTCCTGACGGCGCTTGTTTAAGCCTAGTTGCTAAACAAAGCTCTGTATATAATTTATCTAACATGGAAAAGAACGACAAGTCTCATACTTACGAAACTCTAAATAGAGGCAAATACGGTTCGGCTAGTCCTCCTGCAAGCCCATTAAAATATGAGCATGGAGGCGGTTTTAAATATTGGCACCTAGTTAGGCACCATGACGGTGATGCACACAAAGAAGGAGAGCGTGGAAATAAAATGGTATCAGAAATATATTTAACTCGTCTGCTTGCCACTAAGGGCACTTTGCAGAAGTTTGTTGATGATTTATTTGAGACTATATTCAGTACCGCCCATCGCGGTTCTGCCTTACCTCTCGCAATAAAATACATGTTTGATTTTCTTGATGATCAGGCACTCCAACATGCCATATCAGATCCCGAAGTAGTGCATACTTGGAAGAGCAACTCTCTGCCCCTCCGATTCTGGGTTAATCTGATTAAGAATCCTAATTTCGTTTTCGATGTCTACAAGTCGAATACTGTTGATTCTTGCTTGTCAGTTATCGCGCAGACCTTTATGGATTCTTGCTCCACTTCTGACCATATTCTTGGCAAAGATTCACCTTCTTCTAAGCTTCTTTATGCTAAAGATATTCCAGTATATAAGGAATGGGTTGAACGTTATTATGCGGATATTAAATTGATGCCGGCAATATCTGATCAGGATATGAACGCAATGTTAGCTGAAGAGTCGCGCCTCCACACTAAAGAATTCAATACTAATTGCGCCCTGAATGAGTTGTATGCGTATGCGGTGAAGTACAATGAACAGCTTATGGTGACGCTCGAGGAGGACGAGTTCTCGCAGAAGCAGCGGCTCGCGTATCGCCTCGAGCAGGTTCACGGCCTCATGGCGCACGATTATAATGTTTGAACAACTCGTTTGAGGCTCGTACCCCACCGCCCTGTATATACTGCCCCCGCACATATCTATGCTGGCAGCATTGTATATATTAGATAGTGTACAGTCTTTAATATTGTAATTTTGTATAATTTCAGCGGTCCGATGTCGTTTTTTAATTTTATATATGAACTTTGTATTGTTTTTACACGACGAATCCGACCGGCCGCGGTCGTGCCACAGTATGCATCGTAAACTAAATTGTGTATGTCTGTCTATGTGTGCTCGCGTCGTACGAGTTAATGTTACGTCGATCGGTGTAAAATGTGTGTCGCAAATAAAATCGCATGTGAACTCGCCGGCGAGTGAAATGTCGCTCGCTGACGGGTAATTTTTAAATTTGTACTCGCAGTCTACTTAACGAAATAACCGTCAGTGATCCGGTGAACGATTCCATTAATAAATATCGTCGAATGTATGCATGTGTTTTATTGAACGCGCAGCGCCATTGTCCGCGTCCGACGAAAGCCCTCGCGCTCGGCAGCTGTCCGCAGGGAGAACGCGGTGCGGTGCCGCCAAGCTAGCTCGGCCGTGTGCACACTGCACCCTATGTGTCCCACGTGTCCACACGGCGGCCGCACGGTCGCACGGCACGGTGCCGTGCGGTGCGTGGCGAGGCGGCAGGCATGAACCGCGGCCCTGCTTTTTCAGTCATTACGTGAGGATCGCGGCGCGAACGGCATTCGCGGTCGTGATCAACATTTACTGCATCCCCGCTTACGTGGCGTGGATGATGGCGCTGCGCCTCATCAGACCCTTGTACGCCCCCCTCTATTGGAAGGTTGAAGGACTTATGTATCACTGGCTGTTGGCGATGGTCTCCTTTTGGTCATGGACAGCTGAATATGAAAGTAAGTACGATTTTCTAAATTTAAGATTAGGGTTGATAGGCGTTTGAGTTGTATCATAATATAGTTAACAATAATTGGAGGAAAATTTTCATATAGCATCCTATTACTAATTCTATAATAAAATAAAATAAACAGGTCTGCTGTATCTTTAATCTTTAATAATCTATGAAAATGCGTAGACAAACACTTGTTAAAGTGAAAAACACTCACTTAATTCAGAATACGCTCAGACCTGAAGAGTAGGTAGAGTAATTGTGTGCAAACTTTTACCATTGTTTGTTATATCATAGTTTCACAGGTGTAGTTCTTATATCAAATTTCAAATTGACAACATGCTTATTGTATTCTTAGCTATTGATCCGAATTGAGAATTAGGCTTAATATGTAAGAGAAACTCGATCTTTGACCTTTATCCTTTTTTGAGAGGTGAGGTAATTTAAACATTTACATACAATGATTAACCTCTTACGTTTAACTTATATAATTAATACATTTCCTTCCCAGTCCCAAAATCATTAGAAAACAAGTAAAAATACTTTGGTTATAATATTAAACAAAACAAAATTAATTATACATTATCACTCAGACTTCCTGCAATTCTCTGCTACTGACACTTCAGAAATTTATTTCTTTCCAATTAACAATATATATCAGCTGAAATTTTAAGATTATGAAATTAAGATATATTATTTTATTTTCAACAAAACAACTACAAGTAATATGAAAAACCATAAAAAACCTTATAAAACATGCATTAAATTATATTCATCTTGAAATATTATATTATATAATACAGAAAAATATACTTTATAATAATTCTACAAATAAAGTGTTCTGCTATTTTTAAGAGATTTTAGATTGGACATCGCAAATGTTCGAGCAAGGTAAGTGATATTTTAAATATTTCTAACAAGAATTTTATTGTCATCGTTATACACAAACAACAAATGGTACATTTAAATTATATATATATAATTGATGTATCAAACTAACAGTAAGTATTTACTGTCTAAAAAATGAGACTAAAAAGTTTAATACGGTTAAAATATATATTTTTTGTATCTTTATATAAATATAAAAGTGATAAGCAATTTTATTTCAAAGTAAATTCTAAGTTATCTGATTTATCGTTATCATGCTCCAGAAATTTCCTAAGGCTTATCAATATTTTGAGTCACATGATGACGCGCGCATGACTAATGAGCAATTACTAACTTTGAATATTTAAATGATGTTAGTGAAACTTACTGAATATTTATAATGGTATGACTAAGAATAGTCTTATAATTTTATTGTCCATTGTTAGAAAGTTTAGGTAAGAGGTAGAATAAAACATAAGAGACATCATATTTCATATGCCCGTTGTATTATTATTACATTTTCATTATAATAGTTACAAAATAAATAGCCATAAAATATGAATATTATTTTTCAATCGGCGAGGAGCTTCATAATTGGTTGAAGCGATAAGCAAGTTAAAAAATATTGACGCTGTAACTCAAATGATTAATGGCCGCCTTATATTTAAGGGAAACATTTCTAAATCGCTTATAAAAGGGTGAAATAAAAATACTAATAATACTTAAACGGAAATGTGATGCTCATTAAACATCTACGAAAGCGAGTCAAGTTTTAGCGTAACCGGAAAAAAAATGGGTGTATGTAATTTGTTGAAATTGCCTCATGCAGTGTCTGCTCGCTCGGGTGACGTAAAAGTGGGTTTCCAGGCTGCTCGGACCGTTTGTGGTGACAAAACGCATTACCCTCTATCTTATTAAGAGATAATATCCTCAAACGCAAGCCGCAAATTAGATTTAGCGTGGTGTAATTGATTTTGGGAGTAGACACTGTCCGATAGAACAATGTATTAAGGAGTTTCGAAACGGCCAGACCGGTCGGCGAGGAGAGCTGTATTGACCTTATGCGGCTGCGTGTATACAACCAGCGGAGGACGGTCGATGACCGCTCCCAGCCAGGAATGCCGCTCTCCCCACTCGTCGTTGCGTTTCAACTGAATTTGCATGACACTATCAGATTCTGACTTTGGAACTTTTGCGAGTTGTATTTGAGTTTGAATTTGATTACTATTTTATAAAATGAGTCAGATCGATGGAGACCGTTTCGATAAGCGTGTTTAACTCATGTTTAGTTAATGTTTAAGATTTGCTTGGATTTTATAACACCTAGCAGGTTGAAGTTTGTCAATTGACTCATGAAGTATGATTTAAAGGTATATTATATTACTAATATTATTGGATACTAGACATATTTTCTACTTGAAATGCAGTTCTTCATACCTCAAACATTGACTGAAGTGTACGGGTGGCGCCGTAAGTACTGTTCAATGAAGACATCAGACGTACGACTACACCAAGTCTCCCACACTCATCGCGTGATTCATTTGTGTTTTAATTACTGATTGTTTTGTTTCATTCAATACGGCCAAAGTTTTGTTAATTGTTTAAACAATTCAGCAAATCATTACAATTACAGCATACTATTATAATACATAAATAATAATAAACCTTATATAATTTAGTTAAATTCTATTATACGGTATAGCATACTTTTTTATATAATTGGATAACCTTTATATAAACCACTTAACCGAATCCGGAACATAACTTTCATCGATACTGGTGAAAGTACCGTTACATGAGATTTTTTTTTGTGGATCGATCTACAATAAAGTGATTGATTGATATTATTCATTAATATATATTCAATAGTGTTAAGATGCAACAGATATTTAGTAAGCAATTTGTATAAAAGGACAAGATATGGACGATTTAAAATCTTAACAAGCGAACATAACATATGACGTTTGATTGATTAAGTTGCCTATTAATATTGAATCAATCCTCTTTATGTATTTATAAATAATATTTTTAATTATACGTAACTAGGTTCACGCTATATCTGTTCGGTAACTTGTAACTGATCGGTTGATAGACGATAATTAAGGAACAATCAGCTGTATATAATAATTTAGTTCCAGGATTTTGTGTTTTTAATCATATAGTGTTCCTTATTAACAATTTAATAGTTTTATCATGATAAATGAGATGTAACAATTTTTTTATATAATGAAAGTGTTTTTTTTAAAGGAATGATAACTAAATCGCACTGATAATAAGATACCTGTAGTACGTGATAACTTGTAGTACCGCATATGATTTGAACCGTCTGATAAATGATATTCAACCGGTGTCCGCCTACTTCGTCATTATAAATTTAAATCAGCAGAGCAATAAATTCCATAGAAGAGGATGTCCTCTCATTGTTAGGGATGTGGGATATCACGGATGACTATATCCTTCATTGATTTCGGGAACGTTACTAGAGTTAAGGAGATAGGTAAGGTCGGGCTTTGTCAAATTTTTTTATGATACTACCATACAACTTTTACACACATATATATATATATGTATATATATACATATATCTATTTTCTATCTATTGTTTTAATACATATATAAAAATTATTTATAGTGTGAAACATTTGAAATTACCTACAATGTTCAAAATGAGATTCAAATCGAAATGTAGATTGTGAAACAGTGTGTATACAAGGAACTTATACCAGTTAATTCAAGATGTTGCCTAATTTATGCAAGATCTTAACTGAAGAGGAATAATCTGGAGGGGAAATTAGAATTATCATATCGGTGTTACGAACTTAACTTACATTTTAGGTCAGCTGTTATCAGCTACTTTATATTGTTGTAAACTAGCTTATAATGCTAACTATAACAAGCTAATACTTCAATACTAAAATAAAATTGTATGTTGAATAAAGTGGATACAGAACTAAACGTATGTGAAAATATAATTTAATTTCTCTTTTTTGAATGATAATATAAATTTTAATTGAGTGGCCTATAGTGGTCTAGTTTTAATTTTAAACGAGCAAACCACTATAAATAACAATGTTAACTACCTACACATCAAATATATTTTGCCGATTGGTTGCTTGGAAATTGTATGGACGTAAATGAACGCCAATTATAATATTTAAGCAATTCAAACATCCTTCCGTTTCATTTCTTCAATCGGTCCATTGATTGCGTTTGTTTTTTTATTGCTTCGTAAGTTTCCGGTCACTTTGCCTGCTTTATTCTTTTTTTTTTTTTTTTTTACTTCGTTTTCGGTTTTTATTTTGCTAATTATGTATAAAGGGTCTTATGTGGCGTTTTATGCCATTAATGTTTCATTAATAAAGATTCGATTAAACTATTTATTAAGAACTATAAAGTAATTGTTATTCGTATTTTGTTTGAGGAAACATTTTAATAACTGGTAGATTATATTGTATACAGAGAATGCTAAGAAGTTTTATTTAAATGTCATGAAGATGAACAAAGTAATTTGGTTTCTGAAATTCGGTACGTACATGACACATACTTATAATTGTCAATTATAATTGTACCGAATACAATACAATAGTGCGATTGTAATAAAAGGATTAAAAAAAATTCTCGGTATTATATTTATGATAGCGTTTAAAAATATTTCAACACGCTCGTAACGAAATAGACGAGCGATTCATAGTAATTCACTCAAGGGCGCTGTGGTTTGATAGGCTTTTATTGCTTTGATAAGGCAATAAATTGTTCTGTAATTGACTTGAATATAATTTGAAATATTGGTAATATAAATGCATATTTTGTTGTATTCTTGATATGGTAATACCAGGTTAGTTTTGAGGATTCGCTGAAGGGTCTGTTATAAAATTTTTGATGCTTCTAGCTTTAATAAAGGTCCATCAGTATTTTTATATTCTATTATTATTCTAAAATTAGAATTATAATATATTGATGGTAGGGTAATTAAAAATATTAGCAACAATCAAAGCAATATGGTGAATTGTTGTTACAAATAATGACATTTATCTTTATAAGGCAATACTGTCATTTTAGGTATTCATAATATATAGAGAAGTATATAAAGTAAAATAAATATTTACATGTAAGAATAATTCGTTTTTTATTCTCAAGTAATGCTTTAACGATTGTACGTTTTTATGCAGTCTTTTAGAGATCCATGTCGTGTGACGCACAGCCGCTAAAATTAGCGGAGTACTTAGTCCTCCGATGGCAGATACGAAAGTGCAAACATTTTGCACTATACATCTTGTGTTTGTGACTTTTAAGATGTAAATAATGTTTCACATTTCATTTAACCGGCTCTTTGTTTGAGCTATGCTGTCGTTCTGTTGGTAAAACTTTTTAGTTTTGTACGCTTCACTTACTGTTTATTTAAAGATTTTAATTAGTAAGACAGTTGTTGTATTAAAATAGTAAACTATTTTTATATTACGTTACATACACGTATATAAAATAAAGCAAAAGTCTGTCTATCACGTTATGGCAACGTTGCATCCGGTAACCAACTTTTCCGACGGTAATTCGATAAATTGAGTTTAACCTGGCCGTCTGAGTCTCAAAATGTTTACCATCGAATCTTAGTTTTGTATATACTTATACGAAATTAAAATAATGTACAGTAGTGTAACACATAATAGTTTTAGAATATGTTATGTAATTTAACCTCCAGTGACATCAATATTTAGTATTGTAAATGTCCGTCTTGTTTTATAAACACTTGCTTACGACTATTGTGAATTTTCGTTTTAAATTTTATTTATATACTTTTTATATTAGAACTTTACAATAAAGTTTTTGATAAAAAATAAAACATTTTTATTATGAATTTCTACTTTTAATAAACTTCTTTGTCTAAACATGTTCTTAAATTCTTTTATATTCTTGATTGTGTATTCAGATGCCCGCATGAGAACCGACGATGTAGACGCACCTGTCTCTTCAACCCTTTGATCGTCGTATCTAAAACTATCATGGGAGATATATAGTAATTTCCAGACTATTCTTGTACAACACTTATATTTGTCAGCGGAATTTTGTATCCTCTACGTTACAATTTACAAAGTATCCCAAAATACCTTTTCAAAGAGCTCACCAACAACAGCTCAACGAGTATCTAGTCGGTGCATTTGGAAAGTGGAACAACCATATTCTATAGGAATGAAACGTTTAGATTGAAAGTTCAAAACAAACTTGTGACAGCAAAGGTTTGCTTTGTTATGCACCTTTGTTTGTGCAGCCATATGTTTATATAACTAGTGTTAGCTTTATAGTTTTTTTAGTGAAGGCATCAGATATATTATAAATAAAACGATATATTTGTTGCCGCGAATGAACGAAAATAACTTTACATTCAACACGTGTGTTATTACTTTTGTCACTGACTAATAGTTTTGGATCCATTTGTTTAACTAAGGATCATTTACAACTGAGACTCAATAAACAAATCTAACTAACTTGTATTTAATTGTTTTATTTTAAATACATTATACTTTGTTTACGATGTTTTATTAGTGTCTGGAGCTATCGTATCCATTTGCAATTAGACATATTTTAGTTTAACAATTAAACATCACAGATCTCGAGTTTCTAAGACAGATACTTAGTAAACTAGTACGTATTATAATAATAAATATAATGTAATATGTTTAATTAGGATTCCGTACTTTGTACCTACCTAAATTATCAAGAGAATAAATCCTCATAGTTTGAATAATAAGTATGTATAGCGCAAAATAAGTTAGCTGGAAGGCAAAGCTTCGTTGCACTTTATTAATTATTGCATGGCGTGACTATTTGCCTTAAGTTGTATAAAGTTTAAGAAATATATTTCCTTATAATAATTCAGATAAGCGTCACTTAATAAACGACTTGGAAACAACAAACAAAGACAAAGGCTACTTAAAACTTTATTAACAAATTGTCGCAACTTGTAGGTACATTACGAATCGGTTTAGTTTTAAGAACAGATTAACTTTTTTCTTTTAAAATTAACAAATTATTAAAAAATAAAACGCATTTTATTATAAGTAAGCTTCTTTTTTTTTTATCTTATTTTCACTTGACGGTATCTATGAGACGAGGGCAAGGTTATCGGGTTTTAAAAACAACCGTTTTCGGATTGCATTCGTGATTACAGTATTATATAATATATTTATATAATTGTAGCTTTGATAATGAAATATTTAAGATTTTGATTTTGTCAAGTATATTAATAGTTGATCACTTTGCTGACTGTTTAAGACTGACACTAAAAATTTATTCAAATTGTAGAGTTTTTTCTGAAAAGACTCAGCTGTTCGTGAATGTAATAAGATGGATCATTTCTGTTAAATAAATAAAAAGAGCGGTTAAAAAAATTTCAAACGTGTATTCTGTTGTTAAAATATTTTTTATGTGAAAGATGAATTTAATTGATTTTCATCAAGTAAACTAATGTATACAGTAGTAGCTACTTGGAAGTATTAGATCAAGGCGTGTCACCGCTTCAGACAGATACCTGTCCGACTCGGGATACCGAAACAACCGGTTATTCTTCCCACATCCCGGGATGTTTTAATAAAACGATTAGAATGTAACCCGGTTTTGGTATTTCACTTAGATTTTGATATACATATATATTTATTATGGAATTGACAATACTGGAAGGTCTTTTGATTTTTATATATATGTATGGTAGTTTTTAAATGTTAATGTCTTAAAAGCTCTAAAATAAACATACACTCACAGTTACTCATTAAAAAGCGATCCGGTCCTAAGTTCTCGTCTCGAACCACAATTATGGCAGTGAAATGAACGGCGACATTGACCGAATGTTATATATAGAAAACAAGGGCCTTCAGTAAACACGAGTCGACGACGAACGGGATACAGACTGCAGACTGCACCGTACACACAGACGAGGGTATAAACATTTGTGTAGATGACAGATTTAGTTCACTTGTGTGACTTAATTGTGTATAATTGTTCATGTACTATAACTATCATCACATGTTTGTTTTAATATTGAGTTAAATATATTTAATAAATAAATTTTTGTTGTTTCTCTGATACCGGAAAATGTTATCCATATCCGCTAAAAGGCAAGTGAAGAGTATTTAACTATTATAATTAATTAAAATGATGAATCGATTTTCAATATACATAATCAAATTATTAATATAGTTTGAGATATTAAAGTGTATCTAAATATGAAGTAGACTGAACGGATATAAAAACAAAGAAAATAGATTATTATTTCGTGATTATAATTTTTATTTAGACGATTATTATCGTAGCAAAATATGTACATAGTATACAATTTAATTGAGATACTTTTCGCTTCACCAAAAGCTGACTTGACTCACTACCATTTTCAAGATCAAGCCAAAACTTATAGACAAATTTAAAGTTAACTTCAAAAGTTGCTGTGCAAAAAATATCAAATAGGAGATTGTATAATTATCAAATCAAATTTAATATAGCAGTCGGAAGATTTATTATAAGATTAAAGTGTAAATAATCAATAAATCAATACTATATAAAACTGTAAACAATCCCTGGTTATGTTTGTATATTGTGTCATAAAGGAAATGGTGTTATATACGTGTTTCTCACATGAAGTAATGAAAAGTATCATCTTTCAGCTCGACCACATTCGCACAATGTCATTCTATACATTGTTGTGTGTTGACTATATCGTAAAGTTAAAGCCTTAAAAGATTTTTTCTTCATATCACACCTAATATTTAAATAATCGAGTCGAGTAAAAGTTTTATATCAATTGGATCTATATCTAATTTCAACTTTCTAGTTTAAACGGATAGGCAGGTAGGTAGGATAGGGAAAAGAAACTAGGTACTATTTTTAATCGTTTGTACAATTTTAATTTTATTACACTACTGCCTTATTAGTTAACCTTATAATGAAGGGAAAATACAATGCTAAAATGTATAAAAACCTCTATAATAATTTTTATATTATCATTGAAGATAAAAACATCAGTATTTGAGCTAAGGGTAAGCGAAGCTCTTAACCGTTTGGGAAACTTTTTTTTGAAGCGTGATGTTGCTTCAAAAAAAAGTTTCCCAAAATAAAAACTACTGAACTGATTTGAATGAAAATTGGCAGAGCTGTAGAGCTTGGGAATGGACATGTTTTAAAAATGATGGTCAAAAAACTGAGGGGGCTCAGCTCAACTCCCGCAACACGGAGGCGAATCCTAGTATCTAAAATCAGTATGTGTATGATGTATGATACGAGGGTCAAACTGAAAGTTCTTAGAAAATCAAAAACTAAGCATTCTAGCAAGTTATTAGTTTTATTGTAACTTTTCAAAATACATCAATACATCGCTGCATTCGATGGAACCATTGAGAAAAGCACCTTGCCCACTTGGCCTTAGGGGTCTCTTCGACGGCGTTTTGAAACGCAGCCACTGCTTCTTCGGCGTCTATAAAACGTTTTCCTCGAAGTTTTTCTTTTATTTTCGTAAATAAATAAAAATCGCAGGGTGCGAGGTCGGGGCTATACGGCGGGTGACCCAGTAATTCCACGTCTGAGGTCACCAAATAGTCGATCGTTTGCCTGGCGGTGTGCGACGAGGCATTGTCGTGATGAAGGAGGATCCTGCTGCGAGGTCGTTTCTCTCGAACTTTTTCTAAGACAAGTGGCAAACAACTGTTAGTATACCACTCTGTATTAACCGTTTTCTGATCCTCTAAGACTACTGTCGCGTAATAACCTGTCTTACCGAAGAACGAGGCCACCATCTTTTTTCCAACACTTCGACCGCTCTTCACTTTAGTTGGCAACTCTTCGGAAGGAAACACCCACTGAGCAGACTGTCTTTTGGTTTCCGGATCATAACAGTAAATCCAGCTTTCGTCACCCGTTAGTATGTTGAACACAGCATTTGAGTCACCTCCGTTAAATTTTTGGATCATTTCTCGGCACCAATCAACACGGCGGAGTTTTTGAGCCTCGGTCAAATTATGCGGTATCCAGCGGGCACAAAGCTTCCTGATCGCTAAATATTCATGGAGGATTTTGTGCACTTGACTCATACCTATGCCTAGACTTGTCCGAATCTGCTGATAGGTCACTCTTTTGTCAGTCTCTATCATACGCCGCACAACACTGATGTTATCTTCAGTCGTCGCTGTAGAAGGCCGTCCCTCACGCAAATCATCGGTGAGATTAGTTCGACCACGTTTGAATTCATTAAACCAGTTGTAAACTGTTGCACGAGATGGGGCTTCATCGTGAAAAGCCAATCGAAGTCTATCATAACTTTCTTGTTGACTTAAATGACATCGAAAGTCATAAAAAATCATTGCACGAAAATTTTCTCGGCTTAAATCCATTCTGACGTGCACAGACAATTTTCAATTTGCCGCCAAATCGTAAAACAAATGACAAATGAATGAAATGTACACTCAATAATATTGGTAAAGAGTTCTATTTTCAAAATTTAAACTATTTTCTTTAATATAATGCTTTTAAGTGGCCAGTTCTAAAAACTTTCAGTTTGGCCCTCGTATGTGTTTGTCACGAACGAGCGTCGGAAGTCCCAATGATAACGGTATCGTTCACTATCCCTAATTAAATAATACTCCACATTCGTGCTCCACAATCATGTAATTATAACTGAATATTAGACAGTAATAATAAATACGTACTTACCTGCTCCATATTCCATCTAAAAATAACACCAACAGGTTTAGAGTACCGCCATCTTTGTTGTCTTGAAATAAATAGTAATTGATACGTATTAAAAAGTATAAATTAGAAATAACATACAGTCAATGTATGATGTAAACAGGATGTCTATCCGGTGTCGGTCTGTGTGTAATAAATTCTACTAGAAAACTACTACGGATATTATATTATAATTTAGGACATAATTTCTCCAATAGTATTTTTGTATGTAATTTTTATATCTATATATGAAAGTCTCATATCCTTAGTACTTATTATATGTATATATATACAATGTATTGTTCCTATTCAGTTTGATTCCAATCGTTTATATTAATATATTAGACGCCCACGACTTCACTCGCACGAATATATATTTTTTTATAAAAATAGCCTAATATACTCATTATAACATCAGTTATCCGATAGTGAAAGTCCTTTTAAAATTTGTCCAGCCGTTTAGATTAGCCGGAACAAACAAACAGAGAGACATTGTTAAAATATTTTTTTTTTGTGTTACCGTGTGTATGTATATATATACTTTTAGTTAAAAGCTGTTAATATAGAATTACAAACAGATAGTTAAATTTTATTTATATATATAGATATTAGTCATAATTCCAGTTCTAGTGTTATCTTAATACCAGAGCGTCTTGTACCTATTATTATAGATCCTATTATTATATGATATATCTATTTATTATAAGTATTCCCGCGTATTTTACATCTTTGACTTAATTTTATATCTGGTTATAAATAAACAATACATTACATATATCATATAGAAAGATTATATCATTATAGATATATATATATCTAACTAAACTATAACTAAATTCTAATGTGTTATATACCATAATTTCTGTACAAGATTAAGTTAAATATAAAAATAAATAATTTCTAATGATTACAAATTATCGCATGGACCTTGATACATTTGTGGGTGAATAAAATATATTATTGGAATATGATAATTATTATCAAACCCTTGTCTTATATGTATTGATTGTGTTATCTTATCTTTCTTATATAATATTAATTATAACGTAGGATTTTTCATATTTCATAGTTTTACTTTAATAATTAATACTGAATGTGGTTGTAATCGTATTTATGTTTTGATGTGTTTGTTCTCTTTGTCTATGTGACTCAATATATATTATATAGCTGAATTAACTTTTTATCTTTTTATTAATTTACCGGTCAAAAATTACGTTGTTTAAATAGTAAGAAAATATAGGGAAAGCCAGCAGCAAATATATGTTCGATCTTATACATAGATAATAAATTAATAATTGAGACAAAAATAAATTACTTAGACACAATTAGTCATTTAATACGTGTTTTTGAAGTAATATAATTAAATAATGAAATAGGTCGGTCGGTCTGCGAAAATTTGCTAAATGATTTCATCACTTTGATTAGATAAATATTTTATCATTTTATATGTAGGTTTGTTATCTTTTAAGGAATATTTGCTTGTTCCAGTTTATATATATAAATATTTTATAATTCAACCTTCAATATGACTGAATTGTATTTGGATTTAAGCGGATCTTTTTAAGAGACGATACCTAAAACAAATATGAATACCGCCCCCATCTCGGGACCGCGAGATGCCATTGAGTGATCTCTACGCTGTCAAACTGGAATAGGGCTGTCGCTGTCAAGTATAATTTATACACATTAACACTAAACCTACCAAGTACCGGTCAAATTGACCGTTCTTAAACTTTTGTAAAACTTACACATTTTTAAACGTTATAATATCGTTATCAAAATACATGACAATTCTTAGAATATGCATATAATATTTTCTTCACTCTTTACTTTTAGTTATTTCCATTATCACTAGCGTTGTTAATAAATAACTTTTAATTACCGGTCAATTTGACCGCGTGTGGTAGGAACAGGTGTACAAGAATTGTCGGTAGGTTTAGTGTTAATAACTTTACCACTTTGATTCAATACCGTAGACTTGTGTACTTCAAATTGTACCATTCATTCGAAATAAGCCCTATTAAAAGATACTCTCCAACTTAAAATTAAAGTTACGATGGTTCTGAACGCATATCTGAGAAGAACCAGACAAACTCAGCCTTATTATGATATGCAAATAAATTGAGATAGTCGACGACCTGTCAAAGTTGACAACCCTGAACATGCGCAGGAGCAAACAAGTTCTCTTACCCTCCGTGCCGGGCTGCATTCCCCGACACGGGATGCCGGGGATGCGGTATGAATGGGAAATATTTTCAACAACACCGATGACATAGGGTTGTGTATTATTATTTTTGTGTGAACGGAATTTTAATTTGATGTTTAAAACGTGTTGGTTTAATTATGCTAGGGGATCAACTTTTATGCTTTTTTTTTAATTCTTGTAATATTTTGACGGATTAATTTAAACTGAATGTGAAAATAGAGTGTTAAAGTTTAATGCCCACTGATGGGTTTACGGTTTAACTTTAGTTTAGTTATGTGTGCCATTGGTTGCGCAAAAAGGTTACAAAATTTTTTTAACACTCACTTGAGATAAAAAATAATGTTATAAGTATAAGTAATGTTATAATACAATAATATAAAAAATATTTCTACTTTTATAATTTTTTGTCTTTTATCGTAATGGTATGAAAATTTGTTCATATAAAATTTTTCATAGTAACCGTGGATAAAGCCAAAATTCATCAATTGAAGAATAAAAGATTTATATATTATATACAGTTAATTAACTTGAATAATTAAAAAACACCTAAAACTTTTATTCTTTCCACAAAAGAATGTCAATGTTTTACGTGTGACTTAAGAACACACACATACAAATAGAATTCATTTGTTCATTTTTAAAACGGCCATTTTGAATCCGATACTTGGACACCTGATACCAAATAACACTCATGTTTCAGATACAATCCATATCTGGACGTAAAATTTAAAACGATATATCTATATGACATGTTTTAAAACGAGATCACGCTATCAAATATTTCTATACTTTATTGAATGTAATAAAACCTAGCTACTATAAAATTAAAGCAATTTTCTTATTACGTCTTTCATCTGTGCAATGACATCTGACATTTCATAGTCATTAATATTATAAATGCGAAATTTGTGATGTTTGTATGTTTGTGACCTTTTCACACAAAACCGATTGAACAGATTTCGATAAAGTTTTAAAGTAATATAGCTTACCCATCGGAATAGTATATAGACGTCATTTTTGTAAATTTAAAACACATTTAGGACGAAGAAAGTCGCGGAAAATTCTAGTTATATATACAAATATAATATTAAACATACAAAATGTTCTTCTCAAATGATTACATAGACATATATGTACAAATATTATTACCCATTAATAATAATATATAGAGTAGAATTGATTTATTTATTGTCTCAGTTAAAGTTTTTATGGTGTCGTAACTTTGGTTATATTAGTATGGAAATAAATAATCCCTAATCTGTTTACGAGTCGTATTTAATATTTATCGATTATTATAAGCGAACTATAAATATATTAATGCAATATCTTAAACTCCAGTCTAAAAAGATGTTAACTGCAGTTTTGTGTGTATAAAGTGTATTTTCAATATATTAAACAATTGTTTAAGATGTTAACTGTAGTTTTGTTTATGAAGTGTATGTTAACATTACGTGTGAACTCGGCTCCACTTTTATACAAGATCGTGACATGTCGGGTTGTGAATGAACTCGTCTTACAACATTCATGAATAAAGGCCTGCGACGCCTCCGGATTCTTGGGTGTTATATTTAGCTACTACACAATGTCATAATCAAAGAGATCACTCAAAGCAAAATCCAGTAGATTCTTACTAATGATATCTTTTATCAAACTTTAAACCATGTTTTTAATCTCATAAATCATTGAAATAACTTATATTAGGATAGATATGAAGTATGGAAGAGGCGTCGTGGTGAATAATTATAAAAAACTTAGTAATATTGTGGAATCATCACATGATTCATCATTTGGTACGCAATGCCGTCATTATCATACTTTTGATAGTGTCAGTATTCCAGTAATTTTAATAATTACGTACCAGGATATGATACATATACATGGTTATGGAAAGCCCCTTACTACGTTCTATATAGTCTTATGTCATCTATAGATACATGTACATAAAATTGATGTGTCTGTTTGTAATTCCATATTAACAGTTTTACACTAAATCCATCTGAAAATATATGAGGTTTTTACGTAAACCATTTTTTAATCTTTCTCTGTCTATCTGTTGGCTCCGTCTAATCTCTAAAACGGCTGGATCTATTTTAACAGAACTTTCACTGGCGGATAGCTGATGTTAGGAGTAACTTATACTTTTATAAAAAAAAAAAACTGCTAGTATCTTATATGGTGACTTTAAAGGTATTGAGAATCAGTTAAAAATGTAGTCGTAAATATAAAGTTAATAATAATTATGTACAAATAGCAATAATGAGCCGACCAAAGAAGATAGTAACGGTAAAGGGTAGTGTGTTTTTTTACGTATAATCGTACTTGGACATAATGGGACCGACCAGTTACGCGAGCTCAAGGATGGCTCGGGGATTGATGAGCGAATACTTTGAATTGTTTATTTTTTGCCTAACAAGCGGAGTTGCGCAAAATTTACGTCTTACGTTAATTACTCCTTTTGACAAAGGCCGATTAACTTGACCTAAATATAAATTGTATTTCGTTTTGGTGTTGATAATTCGACTTTGATAATATTGCGTTAAAAAAAAATAAAAAAAGTTATCTTTTAGCAATCTTCCACATTCTTGCTACTTTACTCTGTTAATCCAAATAAATAATTAAAGATTCAACTTGAATCATGAAATTGTATAAAATAATATAATAAACATGCACTCGTAAGGTTCTCGAGCTAATGACCTAGAAATGAACTGTACCTGCATACCGTAGTGAATAAAACTCATCCAATTAGTAAAAAGTATGTAAGTTGGTGAAACGTTCTTTAAGTGGTGACCTTTTTAATGTAAAGGTTATAAAAATGTATTTAAAAAAAAAAAAAATATATATATATATATATATTGAGTTCCGCTCTAATTCGCGTTGTAATGCCCACAATGGTTTCCTATGGCGCAATGCTGTCGGATATTATATGGATTTTTTGTTCGTTTATCGGTTAAATGTTTTGTTGGAATTATTGTTTTGACATTTTATATATGAATAGTTAATGCGAGACGTTGTTTTACCTTAACTTGTTGTTTTTAAAGAAATGCTTTTATATATTTTATGTTACTTAATCTATTTAGCAGGAATTTAGTTTTAAGTTAGTCTAAAACGTATCCTATGTTCTCTGATAGAACTTTAAATAAATAAGCAATGTAACACATTAGTACTGGAAAGCCTACTATTTAATCCTCTTATGAAACCATTTCAGTATATTATTAGTAGTGTAACAGTTTACTTGTTCCACTTTCATGTATTAACTATTGTTTTGATTTACGATCTAAATAGATAATTGGTTTGATGTTAGGGTTATATATAACATATAAAGTATTTTGTATGTAAATTAATATCTTTTATAACATCTAAATTTAAACCCTAGTTAAATGTAATCTGAGGTTTAAACATCTAATATTAAAACTTACGAATACATGACGAATATATTTTATATTATAACACGGATAACTCCTTAATTTATTATAAACTACCTGACCTCCACGGCTTTGCATGCGTGAACTTGTGTTAAACCTAACAGTATAGATGGGACCATCTATTTACCAAATATTAACTTACTATGTATTTTCCTGGAGGCTATAAGTTATTCTAATTCTATTAGTGTACTAAATCCCATTCAAAACTGAACTATTTCTTATTACTTAAGGTGAGTATAGTTAAGGTAATAAAATAAAATAAGTATAGATTAAAATATTTATATTGTGAAAAAATATTATATTTGGGCGTAGATATAGAAGAGAATATGACGGCACGAGAACTGTTCTTGTATAGAATTTTTATTCTTCTGATAACTTTTAAATAAAATGTTTATAATAAAGTGATATCTGCTAACCAATTTTAATGATGTAAAGACAAAAAATTATCTACATGAAATTATCTCGATGATGAAATATTTTAATTTAATTTCATAATATCATATACATCAAATTTTTTTATAGCGTAGCTGCTATAGACGGGCAACCTTTTTTGTAGATCTCTCTTAGTCCTACAATTCATTATAACATCATTTCATCTTTTCAAATCAAATGAAATTTTTGGGTTGAATTTTTACACCTAAAGGTTTAAATGTTTTGAAGTAAATTATACCCTATGTTATTTCTTGATAATGTATCTCTCTATTATTGAAAAAATGGTTAAAATCGGTTCAGTAAATTTGGAGCCTAATCGATACAAACAAAATAATATATTTATTTATTATAAATATTGACATACTTTGTTAATTTGCTTTCGAAACTATTTGGAACGTGTCATTTGCCTATTTTTTTTCTAATTAAAAAAACAGTAATTAATCTGATTACTAATTAATTTGGAACAATAAGTAATTGAAACATTTGGTCTACAGATATAATTAAAATCTTAATACAATTGCTTCGTGCCCTGATAACCGGTTTTGGCCTATCAAGATACTATGAGAAAGATAATATCTTATAATATTAAGTATACACTAAATAAATTCATCGCTTTCATTAATTCTATTTTATCTTTTCGAAAAATGTAATTGAAAATTTTAAAAAGTTTCATCAAAACCTAAATAGTAAATCTCATATATTTGACAGAATCTGACAAATCATAAAATGCTATAAACGAGCGCGCGCATTGACCTACTTGTAGATAATTACTTTTTAATTAAATTTGCTGTTTGTACTTGTGCTTCTGATGCAGTACGTGTGGTATATATATATTTGTACATGTGATCTTTTTTTTATGTCAATATATAGAAAATCGATGAGGTGAGATGAGCGTAAGGAGTTTTAGATGTGCAAACATAAAAATGATTTTAGAAAAGGAAAATCATATGCACTTATATAGTTAGAGATATAACATCGATTTGTATGTAACTAAATGTAAATCTTTAACACTAAACCTACCAAGTACCGGTCAAATTGACCGTTCTTAAACTTTTGTAAAACTTACACATTCTTAAACGTTATAATATCGTTATCAAACTACATGACAATTCTTAAAATATGCATATAATACTGTCTACACTCTTTACTTTTAGTTATTTCCATTATTACCTGCGTTATATAATAAAATAACTTTTAATTACCGATCAATTTGACGGCGTGCGGTAGGAACAGGTACACAAGAATTGTCGGTAGGTTTAGTGTTAAATATATGACATATTATAACATTGTATAATACATCGAGTACTTACATATATTGCATCGACTGTCATGACACCTGCTTTCGTAATCACACTCACGACTTTAACTAGTTCATAATGTAACATTAAGATAAGATCATTGTTTAAATCAATATTAAGAATCATAGTTCTTATCACTAATCTTAATACTTGAATCTGATTTTATAGCTTAGACCGTTGCCCGTTCTTACTATGTTAGTATTTGTAAGGAACTCTCAATATCTCACACAAACAATTTACCTATATAATAATAGTATATACGGTATTCGTTCGAATAACTGAGATTTCAATTTTGATACTTGCAAGTCACGCTTAAAATTTAGATCAAGCGATGCTTTTATTAAAAATTTCTCCAATATCGTAGCGTTTCGTTGCCGACAATAGTTTTTTAAATCATTGTCTTCATAGAAAAAGTATCGGTTTTGAACCCATGAAATCGCCCTCAATGCACCGTAAGATCTTTTTACATCATTGAATAGTATTTTATGGGATCTTATTATTGAGCGTGTAGAGTTTATAATTGCATATAATAATATAAAGATTGGTCGTATCATCACTTAAGACGACTTGTCTCACAGGGTTAGCAATTTTTTTGTTTTTATACACCATAACTTAAACTATAGTTTGTTAATAATAACCAAGCCATTAATTTTTAAAAAATATTAATGGCTAGGTTAGGTATATCACGTTTAAAATGGGCAGCAAAATATATAAGTATAAATAGGTATTGAAATATTGTATTGTAATAATATAAATTTAAACCTGAGCTTTTCTGAATATATTTTTTAAAGGTGAAAGAAGTTAAACTTTAGTTACATTTGTGACAGCCCTATAAATAAACATCGAGAATGATTCGATGGCCGATCGGATGACAGCTCACTGGACCCTCTAATTAATGGTACCGTATTAGGAATTTAATAACACCAGTAATCTATGGGTAAAGCTTTACTATTTGGACTGGAGGACAATGACCTCGCATTTCATTCCCACGAGATTAGCTAGGTCTAGCGGTTAGGATTCCTTGTTTGGGATAAATGTATCTAGATCAGAATTTTTTTAGTTTGTGAATCCCATTCTAAAATGGTCTTAACCAGACCAGACCGAACTGGGTTCTATTTCATATAAAATTATATTGTATTAGTCTATTAAGTATTTTAAGACCTAAGATAATTAAGTAAAATTAATATAGTCTGATATATTCAAAGTTTGAAATGTATAATAACATGTAATTAGGTTGTAGACTGAATTAATTAGGCTTTTAGTGCTCAATATAAAGCGTAAAGTTATGACGTCACAGATTTTAAGATTTTAGTAGATCTCAATAGATTGTTGACTCATTTGCAGGGTTGATGTTATAATATACATGAAACATAAAATAATATTTGGGAAACTTCTATTTCAAGTAAAATCACATAAAAACTACTGAACCGATATGAATGAAAATTGGCAGAGCTTTAGAAAGTTTAAAAAAAAACAGATTTAAAATATCTGATTTCGTTTAGAAATGGTGGTCAAAAAAATGTTTCTCCCAGAGCATTCAGAAAGGGGAGGGGGCTAAGTTGAACTCCCGCAGCGCACGGCGGCGGATCCTAGTTAAATTTAATTAAAAAAGAGCAACTGTTGAGTTTCTGGGATTCTCTTCTCAGCAGAGCAGCATTCCGAGCAGGATTAGCTAACTCACGGATTGATTATTGATCTTTTTAAAGTAATAATTGACGATTCAAAAAGGCCTACTTGAATAAAGATAATGTGACCTAGGTGGATCCAAAGGTAACTTATTATAAGCCTTAACTTTTTGTTTACGTGTTTCTCGATTTTTTTCAACGAAAAAGAAGACGCAGTGTCTGTAATATTATAAAAAAATGATGTCATAAAATTCTTAGAATGTTATTGTAAAGTATTTTAGTTGGTTTATCGAAGTGCGTTGAAAAATTCCAACTAAGAATAAAAAGGTTCAACTTCTCTCTCGTCTTTGTTTAATGAAAGCAATTTGTCTCAAGTAGAGTCTGAGCGCATTGTGCTGCGATCTTTGTTGATAAAATACCATCGGATTATTGGCCGGTCTATGACACGAGTTTATTAGAATTAAGTGGCTATTACTGTTAAGATAGTCATCGCTTTTAATATCATTAAGACTAAATAAATAAATGATAAATATTGATGTTTAAATGTACTAAAATTGAATGTTTTTATTACAAAAAAAATATTATAATTCAATGAGAGACAATACGTCCGACATCTTTAATGGTTTGTAGACATCATTTTGTCATGACGCTCAACTAGCGAATCTCGACTGTCGCAGAGAAGTTCCTCTTGAGTGGAGAAAACGTGTAACTTACGCTTCACGTCTTTCGTCAAACGGCCTTTTCTATCAGACATTTCCAAGGTAAATTTTCTATCTTTAGCTAAATAGAGCATTATTTATAAGCAAGTAATGATTTTCTACTATTTAAATTTAATCAGATGCCACTTACAGTTTAGTGTAAACGAATGTGCAATAAAATTCAAATAAATCTAACAGACGGTCCGTTGTATCCTTCCGGCTCATGTTTCAAGGGTTATCATTAATTAAAATACCGCAAAGCGTGAAGCCAAAGTTACAATGTTTATGTAACATTGTTTCTTTGCACATCCACTGAATGTATTGCGTAATTTAGTTTATTTATTTCGGCAGCGGCTTAAACAATTGTACATTGGATATATACATTTTGTATTGAACAAAATCTTTTATATATAAATAATGGACATTTCATTCAAGCAATACAAAACGTAGACTTGTTTAAATAAATTAATTTAATAAATAAAAGAGGTCCAAAAAAAATTTGGAGATAAAATAATGCAAAATTTACTTCCAGTAAAGGTGTTTAAAAATGCGATTTACTTTAACAGCAATAGTTGCTCTAAAATTAAGCAATACTTGCAAAACTAATAGTTTACTTAGTTGAGTCATAACATGACTGACAGACTAACAATTTGGTTCAAAACACACAATTTACAATTTAAATATAGTTATCATTTATAAATTAAACTGTATGTTATTGAAAACTGGTTTAAGTAAGCTAAATTAAGGTAATATATTTTCAAGTCTCTAGGTATTAAAGAAGTACAGAAATAGAAGATTTTCTACCGGGTATTTATAATAGTGTGAACATTATTTTATATTTGTATTCACGCAGAGTAACATTTTACAACCGGGTTAATAGTAATGAGTTTTTAAAGTTTATTGCTCCGGGAAAACCCGGGGCGCGATATTGATTAATTCATGACAAAACAGCGTTATACGGAAACGCGACACGTCGGTAATAATATTATTAGAAACGACAAGAAACATTAAATGTATAAATAAATATACTATAAATAAAACAAATCCCACTACAGTCAATACTTTCGTCTTTATAACTCTATTTCTACTAACTACCAACGATTCTTATTAGATAAATCACAGAATTAATAATAGTTAGAAGTGACAACAAAAATACTTAAGACTAATTATATAATATAACCACATCCTCAAATCTCAAACTATAAAGACTTCCGAATGACCATACAGAGCGCTCATAATACTCACAAAGGCCATAAGCCCTATTGTCCGGTTCCCGTGCAGCTATTGTCCGCACCATAATTAAAAGCCCGGCTTTAGACATCTGACTGATAAAACAATACCTATGCAAAGCAAAAAGGATATTAAGACCAAAGATGGAATTACATTATATAAGACCTGCAAATGTCAGTACTTTGAAATGTTAAATAATCAATAAAATTATTGTTTATATTAATTTTTTCTATTTTAGTTTAGTACAATGTTGCATTTTGATTTAAAGGAATGAAACTCAAGTACTTTAATATATATATATATATATTATATATATATATATATATATATATTTATATATATATATATATATATATATATATATAATTCCAGTGTGTTTGTTTGTCTGTCTGTTTGGTGGTTCCGACCAATCTTTGAAACGGACTGATTATAACAGGACTTTCCCTTTCGGATATCTATATTATATTATAACTAAAACTACGTTTATTAAAAAAAACAAATACCTCGCAAGCAAAGTCGTGGGCACAGCTAGTAATCAATAAAATAAATTATGGGATATTTATTTACAATATAATAAGCAATATATAAAAAAATCGATTGTCAAAATGTAAATCCCTCTATCTTTGTTATGTTAATGTAATAAAATAAACGTCTTATGAATTTTAATATCATTACATTGTGAATCATATGGTATTAATAATTTGGGAACGCTTTCAATGCTTGTCCAATTACAGCCATTTGCAATATAACATTTATATATATTTTGATACTATTATAAAGGTTGTTTAAATCCATTTTGATATGTCAAATGAATGAATTATTATATATTTCGTTAATATTTTATTCATTTAATATAATAATTTTATTCTACATACACCATCTATGAGATATCTCGTCTAGAATGTCCATACTCACCCCATAGGTACAAAATATATTAGGACAAGACGTAGACAAGAAAAACACATTTCTCTTATGGTAACTTTAGCTTGAAAATTACAAAAAAAAAATGAATAAATATTGTTTTAATAAAAAAATATTCTGTCTAACTTAAAGAATTATTTCATACGTGTTCATAATGATATTATTATGCTGTTTCAATATGAATGAAGTGTATGAATCATGATGGCAAGGACGTCTGCGGGTCGATAGCGCCCGTGACTCGATGTCGGCGGGTTAATGATTTTGAAACTTCTTTCAAATGCAGGTAGGTATAGGTAGCTTAGAATTATGTAAACAGATTAGAACTCGTAAAAATATTATATGGATAAATGTTCAACACATGTTAAGCTTATCTATCTATATCTTAGTCTTATCTAATATATATCTATTTATTGTTAATTGACTTTATATATTTATCATACAAATATTTTTATCAATATTCAATAATTTAGGAACAAGCCTATCATTGGTCGTTTTACTACATTTTATGTGTTTTATTATTAAAATGATTTAACTTGTCAACGAGATTATAATTATAATATAATAAATAAGTAGCAGCAACATCGTACATAAATATTTAATTTAAATATCTGTCAATTTTCGATCGACCAATCAAACGCTCCGGATCTATGTGTGCGTGAGGCGCCATGCGTCAGCGCAGGTTTTTTGTTTGTAACGAGAATAAGACACGTTGAAATTCAAATACTCATTGTCAATGCTTGGAATGACGCCAGGATACATTATTTCATTCATTAGTTCAAGGTCTTGTGTTTTATTTGGTTCTGTTTTTATCTTAACAGGCTTTTGTGTACTTAATCATTACAATATAATGTATGGTTATGTTTTTGTGTTAAATATACTTTCGTATTTGATATTAGTATAATTATTCTACTAGATACTATTGCGTTATTAGCAGAGGTCGTGGTACCGCTATGCATCAACGCCTACAGCGATGTTTTGACTAACGTAATAACTCGTAGGTGTTATGTATCGCAATAATTATAATAATACATTCATTTATTACAATATTGTTAGCAACACTGACGTACCAGATACTTTGATTATCGATACGAGTTTAGTTTTGCATAATAATGGTTCGAATTATATAAAGAAATGTTGCTTTTTAAATTGTTATCATTATAATAGCTTGATGATAACGCTACTCGATATTTTAATATATAAAACACAAAGACACTCACTCACTGATTGACTCAGTGACTCATTCATCGCTCTACAGCCCAAACCGTAACACCTAGAAAGCTGAAATTTGGACACAAGACTCCTGACATATTGAATAGGTGCAATAAGAAGGATTAAGGATTTTGCAAAGGTCCAAACCGTTCCAAAGTTATAGCTAAAAAACTGCAAAAAATATAACGCGCCTGTTTGAAATTCAAACAAAATGTTTGATCACTTTCGCCGTCCGTGGCGAAGCACGGGTAACCTGCTAGTTCATTAATATTTTCGGGGACTAAAATTATATTTCTAAAGTCTGGGCACGTTCAGTTCATCTGATATCGATTTGGCTCCTGAATCCGATACTAATTATTGCTTAGTATTAATGCCTATATTAATTAACTACTGATAATGTTCTTACTTGTTTAAACCTGTTCGTTCCTGTTGAAACGTGTTAACGAATGAAATTATCTTCGATCGCGTTCGGAGCTATGGATTCCTTTGTTTTTTTTTTTATTGTAATTTGAAACCTGCTTTGTCGAAGATATCATATGTTACAGTCGATTGTAACTGCCATTGTAAGTTTGAAGTTGGACAATTTGTTTAATAAGATATTCCATTAAAAATGTTTTAAATGCTTTGTGGCAATCGCAGCCACAGGACGAGGACTTGTCTTTTCTATATATATACCTCCAACTATGCTTCATTTTTGAAGCATTAAAACCGTCAAAATTGTTTTATTTTACCTAACGTTTGAAATTTATAGAAAACATAAAATGACTGTAGATTTTATGGATATTGCTTAAATTTCATAATAAAAATGAAATATTTCAATTCACCTTAAATATGCCAGATAACGGAGTCTCGGTGCCTCGAATTCCCCGGATATCACCGAGTGGTGAGTAATAAAATTATTGACCCGGTTATTGAATATTTCAGATGAATTCAGCTTCAGGTTATATAAAATGGACTCATTCAACGTGAAGTTCAAATACTTGATTTAATCCTACCATTTGATTATTCTACTCTTCGAATAAAATAGATATCTTTTTACGAATGGAGCTTAGTGTAGATATAGATTTAATATTCTATAATTTTAGTAATCTATGTGGTAGGGGACATAATAAGGTAGATATACCACATATAAAAGTTTTGATTCCAGCAAATACAACGCATACAGACAAGCAACCAAGCAACATAGTAATAACTCTTTTTGTGGTTATGACAAAGTAGCCTGTTCCAATAATTCATTTCATCAATTAGTTTTAAATAAACAAATATAAACTAATTTATGAAAGTTATGAATAAATTTGTCACCAAGTTAAAATATTTAGAACAACAAACCGCTTGACCTATGTTAGGTGACGTAAGCCGTAATAATAATTGATTTTCCAATATATTAAAACATAGACTGTTAAATAATGCCGGCAGGTGTAACGAAATTATAATTTACGGAATGTTGATTTACAAATATATAATTATTGATTTTACTCCCTACAATTTGTTTAAAAGTCTCTTTGATTGATTATTATTTGTAGAATTTTGATTAACAATATGTATAGATGTATTTAAAATTGAGTTGAAATTCGAAACAAAATAAGATTTGCTTATCAAAATCTTATTATATAAAACTATTTCAGAATTCAAGAACAATAAAATGTTATATATTTTTGATAATAAACTCAATTTACGTTATAGATAATATATATTTTATAGCCATTGTCATTTTAAATTGGACAAATTTAAATTAAGGATTGATAACTTAACATAGTGAAGGCATTTCTTAAAAGCCATACCTTAGCTTGCGGGTCACGTGGCGGTTCTTATCGTGGGATTCATCTAAACGGAGATATATTTAAATCACCCGTTCTACAGAAAGGTAGAGATGGGAGATAGGAATATTAAAGTGCCCGGCGTTATGTGAGGTTAACGAAGAAATACTTACCAAAGTATATTATGATATATATAAATAAATTTGGTTCATACGTTTTGGGTTACACGTCATAACCTAAGTTATTGTTTAGTCGGTTGCCTTCCATATGTCTACTTTTCGAAAATATCCACATATTAATTTTCGCGTTCATGGCAGGAAATATATGTATCACTCAAAACGCCAGACCCTAGCGAAAGGGCCTTACAGTGATTTATGCACGTCAAATTAGAATTTCGAGAAGATTCAGTGTGCTCTCGTATGGAAGTCAGATAAGTCGGTAGAAAAACATTATTATACTGTATATATATAACTTTTATTACCGAGTAGTACCTACTAGTACTTTGTTAAAGGTTATAAATGTTATAAAAATAAAACAATCTGTTAAAGATACTATGTATGGTACACTGTATTTAAGATATAACATATTAGAAACTATATACTGCAAGGTTCTATATAATTGGACCCATTCGGTGCTCCTCCTTTGTAGTAATATTGAATAAGGTAATGTTGAGAAATAACTCCTCCTAAATTAAATTAAACCACAACCATGTATTATGCTTATCTTGATTTGATAGGTTCCGGTCAATACTATCTCATAGTTACAAGCGGCTCACAGCTCATTTTGTACTAATTACTACATAATATACAGCTTCTATGTTATATAATAAAAATAACTGCTCAATACTGCTCAAGTTGTGAACTGAATAATGTCACCTCAAAAAGTTAAATTTGTTTTATTTTTATTCTTAGGTCGAATTACTCAATCCCCAGATAAATCATATTCATTGAATAACTTTTATATTTTGATGGACAGGCCGTAGTAAAACTGACAAGACATCAAATTTATTCTCTGGACAAATTTTGCTTAGACTGAAATATCTGATCTTAATGTGATTTTGTTTTTACTTTTCGTCTGGTAAGTCGACCTGATGACAGAGTTGTTCAGGGTGTGGGCGTCTGACACGGGTTAACGTCTGACAACATCGAAAGGCACAATTAGCGTGCCCTCTGAAGCGGAGACGGTCAGTTCATTTATTTACTTGTAAATGACATCACGCCTATATCAACATGCGTAATATTTTACAAGTAAGGGGGTCGAGTTATTTTAAATTAAACATTGGTTTAATTATAAAAAAAAAAAAAATCTTTTAAGCATTACAATGTTATTAATTGTATTAAATATAATGACTAAGTACAGTATATTGTATATTACATAACAAATCCTATTTATATATTAAAATTGTACAAAGTTACACTATATTAAGCCGGTTATACATTTCCATACTCTATTTAACAATCATTTGTGATAACTTTTCTTTAGAAAGGAAGCAATGAGTAGCTAACTACCATTACTAAGTCAGGGAACTCATGTTTTGTGTTACAAGTTACCAACTCTGCTTGTTAATCTCTAACAACTTCAACACAATTAAGCCTTTAACAATCATGGCTGCAGTTTCTTGGTAACACCGCCTAGATACGAATACTTGATACAAGTCAACGACACTATTTTATGTATTCAATATTTGCATACCATTCCATTCACTCAATCCTTATTATTGTAGCATAAAGTTCATTTTGGAATAACTTTGGCTTTCTTAGGCGTGTTTATATTATTGCATGTATCCATTCAATGATCAAGTTACTGCACGAACTCTATACCTTATTGTTGACATGAGACGTTCTCTGTCTCGCTCGTACACTGACTCTCTCTCTCAGGTGTTATTACATGCTTCAATCCTTTTAATCAAATATGGCGACGAATTGAAATGTATTTTTTTATCGGCGAAGTTCAGTTTTAGTTTTTACTTATAATAAAAGATTTTCACACCAAATTATGTGTGTATGTCTGTGAATTAAAGTTATTCTCCTAAAAATGTGACATATATAATCAATACAATGAGGTTTATTAATACAACTAATACAACTTTAATAGGATATGTTTCTTTAGCGGGTCATCTATTTAGGTTAATGGAATTATGATTTATAGGAACATTATTGACATTTAAAGTTTATTGGAGCTGAAACGGATGAATACCATTTATAATACAGTAGACAAGTTTGACCTAAAATATAATAAATATCACCATGAACAATAAAAATATTTGTACATTTATACATAAAACTAAATCTAAATCTAGTGATAGTCGTTTAAAGATATAAATGTTTAGCAATGTTACTTATTTGTAAATAAAATATGCTTAAAATAAAAGCTATTTAAATCTGAAGTACCAACTGGCATATCTAACCTTTAAAGCACAATTGATATTCACAATACATACATTCACGTAAACACTTAATCTTATATCGCAGACACAAAAAGAACACACTCGAGAACAAATCTCAAAACGTACAAAATTAAAAAAGAAACTTACCGTCGCTTCAGAAATTCGCGAACGCGAACACATTTTGTTTCGAAAGCACGACCCCTCGAAAGTTTTAATTTGCTCACGTACGAACATAAGCGAGACGGCATTAGCAACAATGGGGTAAGGGTGGGCCATTGTAGAAGAAATGTTTCCATTGCCTTTCCATAGTCTGGTACGGTAAAGAAAAATATTAAACACACTAAGAAATTGTTTGCTCGAGAACTCATTGCACCTTTCTAGTTTTATTTTACTTCTGAGAGTTGGTCTTGGTTATTAGGTGGTAATGGATTTCTTGTTAGAGATATGTTGTTTTTTTTGAACGAGAAGTATGTTATATATATGGTACAGTTGTATTATTTCTTAAATTTGATAAAGCAGTGTCTACAATGCGAACAAACTCTAATACCGTATGCGGATTGTTTTGTGATGTAGAGTATATGACAGTCACCTTTTGAGTGTGAATGCGGCATTAATGGCGCCGTGATCCGGAACAGGGTGGGTAAAAACATTTTTTGTATTAGAACCTGGATTTTGTATTAGAAACATGTAAAAATGTTGTTTGTAGAACCTATAAAGTTCGATGGTGTTTTTTTATGTTCTGCGTGATGTTTGTTTTTTCTTTTTATTACGGAAAGCCTTTTTTTTTTTCTTAATGCAATAAAATTATTTTAGCACTCTAATGTAACAATAACTGTTTATTTCCGTATCTCAGCTATTTCGTAACCATACTCTTGGCTAAAAGGGTTCTATAACCAAAAGATAAGTATACAGTAAACCCAAGTCTTTAAAATTTGTGTTATAAGTATAAGCAGTTAGCTAAAACCTCTAAGAAGCGTTGTCACCCACAGACGACAATGCTCGAACCATAATCTATTTGCACAACGCGTTCTTACAGCCATGAGACCGTTTCACAAAAGAGTGTTTACTTAAAACCCCTTTCACACCTCCATTGTCATGAAACCAACATATTCTGACCCTCAGCAATACCAACCATATCCTCTTTTTAAACTCCCTTATCGTTAAAGAAAAGGGGGGGGAAAAGTTTCTTGATATGTTGGGTGGTAAATGCTGAATGGACGCGGAATCGAGTCTGCGGGAAACGTAAGAATTTAAAGCGGTTTGATGCGAGTTTCTGTGAATGCTTAGTTAGACAATTCCTCTATGGACTCTGATATGGTAAATATTTACATGGCTGCACTTTTTTAATCAAAAGAATTTGTTTTCATTTAAATATACTTTTTGTTTAAATACTTTCTTATAATATTTACTGTAATTATTTCAAGATTTTGTATCAAAATGTATAATTCGCATTCATTGTCTATTGTTTAATTTATTGTATAGAAATAGAACTCAAAAATGTACAAAAATCGCATTAAGTCCACTTGAAATGCATTCACTGAACCAAGTGAAACCGTTGCAATTAGAAAGACATTAGATTCGGTCGAAACGACCCTGATAATTCCAACCCTTATTCACCCTAAGAATACCTTGTCTTTGAAAATTTATTATTACTACGCAATATTGCATTTGGAGGGTTACGATGGCATGGTGCATTTGGACCCAGCTGCTTGTCCCTGAAGAAGTATCTCTAACATGGAACTATAGCTTTTATAACTACCGACCAAGAGATACATTTCGACAGTTTACCATTAGATTCGATCGATCCCATAGGCACATATGGGATGCAACCCTCGACATTAAATTTAGGTAGAAAAAAATTACTTAATAGGATGTTTTCTGAGTGAGCAACGACAAAACACAGGGATTTGGATTTTTTTTGGACGCGCGCTCATTCTGGGTTTATCTGCTCTGGGAATACGGAGGGATTGTATTAAAATTTTATTAAAGAATCCCCTTTGTTTGCGGTTACATGTGCAGAAAATTTTGCTCAATACTGTTAATGAGAGCGTGTAAAATTTGGTACTTATATTTTTTTTATATACAAGCGGTACATTTTTGCCGAAGGTGTTACTGGAAAGTGATATTAATTTCAATAAATATTAATAAAACAATGGTTACAATTTAACTGTCATTAAAACTGAATTAATACTTGTAATTTGTAAAAATGAACAAAACGCAATTATAAAACAATATGCATGACGAACACTCGTAAAAATTTCATTTTGATTACTGTTAATATTGTCTCTTTCATTTCTATCTCTTTCTATAGGGGAGTTGGACACAAGTATTAGATCTCACGGAATAACCCTCGTCAGAAAAAACTACGTGTTTTCGAAGATCACGTAAATCTTGGGAAGCGAACCACTTCAAACGACTGCTTCTAACATCTGTTTACAAAACAACAATTTATTTTGTATTTACTTGTTGAGACATATTATTTAGTGCCACGTATTTAATAACAGTTTTACCCACAAAGCAAAATTACTATTAGTTCGCCGTCATGTTCAATGTTGAAATATAATAAATAACCACAATGTATATATACCATTTAATTGGAGCCTGCAAATTGGTTTTTGTATTAAATTTCTAAATAAATTTTGTACTTTCAAAACCAAGTCACGTTAATAAAATGTGATTTCAGTAAAATATATTATTGTTAAGAACCGGTGGTTTCAAAATACTACAATATTAAGCGTAGTTTTTGTTCGACCAAGGGGTGCTTCCCCGACACATGTTCGGACCCCACGCGTAGATGTTGGTGATTTAATGGTGTGGACGACCTTTACTGTCAATAATTGTGTATTGTTATAGACTACTATTTGAGAATTAAGGATTCCTATTTTAATATATCTTTATTATAAAAAACGAGATATGCTATAATCATATTTTAAATTACCAGTTATTACTAAACGTATGCCTTGGGAACTTAATTTATTTTAATAGAAATCGTTTATAAAATTATAATGCTACAATGAAAAATGTTAATGTACTTGTATATAACAGCTTCGATTGTCATAAAAAAGTTATTCTAATATTATTTTTCTAAAATCTTAATACTTTATAGGAGAAGATTTCTTACAAACCCTTCCAGTAGTATGTAGTATGTCATGTATTAAGTCAAATCTTGAATACCTACGCGATCTCGTCAGGAATGTCAAATTTACTCTCATATCACGTATTTGTTTCATCGTGCCATGGTATTTAAACGAAGTTAATTTAGACGTGAACCAGTTCTTCATTTTGACCCTTAAGTCAGCAGTCACTTTGAATATATTAACAGTATTTGACTTGGACTTCTAGGTTTTAATTTTCAGAGATTAATTAAAATGAGTCTATCAGGTATTTTAGCATATTAAGCTAGTTTAAGCATTCGAATGTCAAATCTATTCAGGTGTGTCAGTTCCATAACTCAGTTTCCAATAGATAGACTAATTAGATTGTCACTTACAATGCATTTCCGATGTCTGTTGCAAATATGAACGCTAAAGTCACTTAATATGAATGGTATTGATGAGTCTGTAATTAATATATATATATAATCTCTAGTGTCCGTCTGTGTTTATATTTTTAGTTATACTTGGTGTCGGGTATGTAATGCTGATATTATTTTTTCATTTTATTTCTATATATCTTGCAAAAACACATATAATAAAAAAAACTAACCGCTTATCGTCTTTCAATATTTCTTAAATACATAATTATTAACTGATAATATGAATAATCAAAAGGACATTTACAAATATTAAATTTGAAATAAATCACTTTTAAAATCTGTTATACAGTCAGCTTTGAACCAATAAAATGCAGACAGATTCCATAGATCAACTACCTAAAATATAACCTAACAAATATTACAGACAAACATTTTATATAATAATTATATAAAAATCATAGCTCTCATGATATATCTGTTGCTATGAAACCATACACTATACACTGTCACAATACATTCTCTAGGAGCGTTTTGTTTAGTTCAGGGAATGGTGACTCACACATATTTAAATATCCGATTACTATTCACTTTGATATCACGAATGGTTGTATGTTTTTTTTTTATAGTTTGTAAAACACATTTACTCTTGTTTGACGTCGATGTTGGTTAAGTTATGTTATGATTTTTATCACGCATTGATAATTTACTACTGATTACTTTCAAAATAACACTTCATAATGAAACGGCTTTAATATGTCCTTATATTAAGACAAATCATTCAATATCTTCTTATGTTACTATGACCAGTATGTGATATTACTCTCCTACAGTATTTACCGTCCCCTCTCAGGTACTTTAAATCAATACTTGCCAGATCGGTAAATCCCTTTCGTCAACGCAGGGGTGGTTCACACAGACGTGTCTGCTGAAACAATAAATCTATGTCTGCATTATACATATAATATAAAAGAATAAATGAAATGTTCTATTTTAAAATCGATTCAATGGTTTTACTATGTGAAGTAGCTTACACTAAAATTAACTACAGCATTTAGAACTTATCACACATCTTAATTACACAGCGTTAAAGTAGCGTTAACGCCCCAAGTCTGGCAACGGCTTTACAAGAATTACAATGGGGGTTCAGTTCAAATAAAGGCGATTAACCGCCCCTCGCGGCGCCTTTGATTCCCATCAAAATATAGTAATCAGGGTCGTTCTCACGCAGCGTATGGGACGTTCTGACCCAGAACTGGTTCTCATAAAACTAACCTATTTCGTTGTTGAGGTGATAACTTAATTTTTATGGATGTAGATTGGAATGTCGTCTTCTACACCATCTTTATAACGGTTTTTTAACCAGTGATAAAAATAATCCATAAATCAGTTTATTGTTAATTCATAATCATTGTAATCTTCAGCAAAACATTACTTACGGTATACGGTTTCTTGTTTTAAATCCTATCTATGCTTCATCTTGTATATCAAGGCAAAATTTTGATACAAAATATAAATGGTGCTTTAAGCTTACTATTACCGAAGTAGATGAGGTTCACTGTATGCACGTTTCACCATAGATGCCATGTGCATGTGCACAATTTTGTACCGTAGACAAATAGTTTTCAAAGATCGAAATTCACATAAAGACGTACCTCGGATTAGAACCTAGCTCATCTTGGTTATACAAAATTAACACGAAGGCAATGACCAGAACAATAGAACAATAATAATTTATTGTAAAATATATCAAGTAACGAACCACAAAGATAGATCTTATTTAATTTGTATCGCAAGTGACACTTATGAGGTCGTAAATTGTTTGATTCATATCTGAATTTTATTTTCCGGCACGTGCGATTTTTCTCGGATATTACGACAATGAGAGTAAGTTATTGTTGTCATTGTGTGTTTAATATATGTTAAAATATGTGCTAACTTTTACCTGACTTGAGATTAACTTACCTTTCAGTGATTTCACATACGGTAAAATTTATAACTCATTAATAACATTTGTTAACTTGTATTAGAAAGTTATATAAATAGTATTCATTTTATTCAACATCTAAACGAAAGCCCTCGCTACCCTGAAACAACATATTACTTGATAACCTTATAACGCCTATTATTGATCATCAGCTAGTAGTTCTTAAGCTTTTGTTAATTTCTCAAAGACTTGTTCTTGACAGATCACTTCCTTTGTGTTAGCGATTAATCTTCAAACCAAAGAATCGACATGTTATTATTATATGAAACGGGAATGTATGAGTGGGATGCAGCGTTATGCAATTCTCAAATGTGAGGGAGATAGCGATAATCCATTTCTCTTATTCTCATGTATACCTTTTATTAGGCTTAGAGATGACCGTGTGAAAATTATTTTAGTTTGTATTATATCAAATAAGGTCTCAAACTTTATGAATTATTACAATAATAGACTTGAAAATTAGGTTTTTGTAGACATTTCCCGAAGTGCGTATGTTTTTATTTAAGAATAACCTCAATTACAAAAAGTATAAAAGCAATGGGTCTTGTGTTGTTAATAAAAGTTTATAAAGTCAGTACCATTATTATTTTTATATTTGTCAAATGACAAAATTTGTTTTCTCACTATACGACTCGAAGATCCGATCCGTTTTGACACTCCGTCTCTTTCGCTCTTATCTAGGCGACTGTACATGCTCACGCGCATCTCGTGTACTCTAAAAAATTTTAAATTTGATTCAATCTGCATAATTATAAGGTTCAATTTCGAATGTAACTTAGTTTTGGAGATTTAGTGTTATTTATGTCCGTCGTGACTCTACCTGGTATATTTCAGCGTTGAAAGGAGATAGGACTTATATTTATTTCGACTTTGAACTTTATTTCAATTGCATTAAGTTCATATTTGTGTTATGTGAAGAGAGCCTAAGGCTGATGGCATTGCATGGGATGTATTGTGAAATAGGATACTTGTTATCTATATCTATAACAATATTAATAAATTGTCAGTTACATTTGTATGTACCTATTATGGCAGCTATTATAGATGTAGTTAAATGGACTAGATAAGGCTTAAGACATATCGATTAGTGTCGACTAAATGAGTCGTATTTGTATTTAATAATACACATTAACATAATTTTAACTTATAAATAAATATTGTAAACATACTTAACTCTAACATTCTAAAATATATTTTGCTTTTCATATTGATTTTATTAAACAATATTTTCTTCCTTCCTCGCCCATGTCGCCATTAGTATTAAAAAAAAGGAAGCTTTATTAAATTAGTGTATGGAAATAGTATCTAACTAACAATCCCGTGAATTATCTCGCTGGAGGCTGCACAACTTACAGACGGTCTATTGACCTTTGCACTAGAAAGGTCGATAGTAACATTCTTGCACTCCAGTCAATCTAGGCCATTCGCTTGCCTGGATCCTATTTGAATTATTCAAAATATAAACGCTTAAATAAATAATTTCCAGGTTCGAATCTGATCTGAATTTTCATTTCTCAAATGTAACTATTTCATAACATATGAATATATTAATCTCATATAATCAGAGCACTAATGCTATTAAATAGTTATGTTTGTAGAATAAAAACTGACCTATCCCAATAAAATCAATCTAATTAATATACAACATAAAAAGGTCCGTATAAACAATGCATTATACCGATATTTGAATATGTTAACGATTGTTTTAATGTAACAGACAAAACATTGTTATTCTAATGCTTCATAGTTATATTTTAAATTGAAAACAGCTCGGGTTATGGTGAAATATGTCCACGTCATTTGACACGTAAGGCATATGGTGGCCGATGTTAAATTAGATGTAAAATTTTTTTTTTTTTTCCTTTTATTAATTAGGGACACCCGTGTGAATATTATAATTACGTTATGTTGATTGTTTATCTCATTTCTCATCTCATCTCATCTCATGCAGGATCTCCATTTTGTGATCACAACAAAAGCTCTATCTATATTGTTTTGGTACTTCACATTATAAACCGTATTTGTCATACGAGACCATACTCGTTTGGAGGCACGAGCGTGTTATATGACAGCTATTGTACATGCCGGAACAGCAATAAAAGCACTGCTTGGCATCTAACGGACGGCGGAAATACCCTTCTCTTATTGGAAGCTATTTTGCGGACATCAGATATCAATCTCCATTTTTAACTATTAATACAATGACTTTAGAGTTTTTTGGTAAAAATTTAGGACGAGTTTATCTTAAGAATGAAATCCATTAGAAATATTCTGAGGTAATGTATCAAGATGAAATAGGGCTGTCGCGGGTGAGTTATTCCATCCCCCGTTAGGATGGCTTTGCTATGAATTACAATGTATTATAAAAATATATTAGCTTTAGATGCTTTTAAAAATTTGATACTTTAGAAGATTATTAAATGTACTCTACGGTTAAAATATATGTAAAAACGAACGTGAAAATTTATATATAACAAAAGTTGTTCGCCTTCTTGGAAAGACAGCTGTAAATGAGAAAAGAGCAGGCGCTAACCTGGCGATTAATCCTTTATATAATTGTAAAAGTATAAAATAAATATAAAATATAATTATTATTCATTTTATATTACACATATTTTATCTTTTTGTTTCGTGGAATCATTTTCTGCTTCATGAATATATTTTTCGTACTCATTCATATTTCTGGTGGAATGTGTCATACCGCACTGAGCGAGTCATGTAAAGCAATTGTAATCCTATTAAATGTGGTTTTCCTTGTCCCATTTCATATCTTCAGGTCGTTCAACTCACTCAGGATTTGCATACTGAACCCTCAAATTCGAATCCCGCTTTAAATTCAAAAACTCTGGGGTTGGCATTTTTTATTTTTTTTATGTGTAGAAATAATGAAGGATTTCTTTCATTCAAATATTGTATAATTTATAAACGTAGAAGACTTATATTGAAAAAACCACAAAGCAAATAAAACCTTACAGAAATGTAAAAAATCTACAAAATGCATTGATAATATTAGTTTATACTACATTTCCAAACAAAATCAATCTTCATAAGCGTCCCATAAATGTTAAAGATTTATCCGAGTCTCAATCTATTAGTGATGTGATCCGCAGATAACTAACAGATGAACTAAAATCATATGTCGATATTTATTAAATTATTTGTCTGCACTAGACTGTCCGGGACTGTCAAATTGTTTTGATTTCTGAAGCTATAAATCTCTAGTCGTATGATTCATTCATATATCTTCAGCATATTTTTAGATTATTTGATATGATTGGATTGAGAGAGGAGATGCTATTAATCGGTGAGGTCGATTTGTTTCTATGACAACTCGGATCAGATTATTTTTGGCAAAAATGTAATAGTTAATCTTATAGAATCCTGACGGATAAAGATTTCCTCATTGGATGTCCATCTACAGGGATAATATTATTATAGAGAATGGATCTTATTCAGTTATATATATATAACTATTTTTCATACTTTTCAGGTCTTCAAATACTATTAAGGTTCTTGTCGTTGATACTTTGTTTTGCTGTTCGTATTTTGCTGTGAACTTTGATGGTTCTAGTCTTTCGTACTTTGCTCACTAAATATATACGTTTGTGAAACAGTGATCACAATAAAAAAAAACCGGCTGAGTTTGTTGTGTGGTTGTTCTCAGACCAGGGCGCGTTTGGAACCCTCGTAGCCTTATTTTAAGTTGGAAAGTGTCTTTACAGAAGGGCTTATTTTAATACATACGATATCAAAATAGGCCCTCCTGTCACTTCCATTTAACGTACACAAGTGATCACTGGTATGGATTCAAAGTGGAAAATATATAAATAAATAAATAAATAAATTTTACACTAACATACATTGTATATGATTAATGTATAATAAGGACGAGGTCAATTTAATATAAATTGTATTATGTCTCAAATGTTTTGCTATTGTTGTATTCCTTGAACCGCGTCTGTCTGGTTTTATTATTCATGCAAATTAATGGAAATATATGAAACGCATGCAAAACTTGTAACAGCTGAGCGGTCAGTGAACTTGATTAGGAAAATAATGCCGCCCATTGTTTAAAGTAATAAAGGAAATGATCGAATACCAATAATATGAATAATATTATTGTAATAAATAATAAAGTAATGAATAAACTAAGTAACATAATATCATATGATATATTTTTTGTGACTCGTACAGAGGTCTTAGAAATCGGATAATATTAGGGTCGTCAACTGTCAAGGTCCGTGATAGTTAATAAGTTCAATGTCTCCATTAATGTGAGGAAGATAATAATTATTATTATATTTTAACGATTATATTATTCTTAAACATGCATAATTATTATTTCGTATTAGCGTGTAATCGTACGACCGAATTAATAATCGATCCTAATCCCATTTTTGTATTAACATAACGTCTCTTAAGATAGCAAGCAATGGTTATATAACGTTAAAAACATAACTACTTTATTTCTAATTAGGTACTAATTTTAATGTTGAAAAAATGTCTTAACATAAGACAAATATAAAAAAATGGATATTTAATTTGAAATCAGTACAACGTTGGTATAATTACGAGATGATAGTGTTATCACATCCTGTAGAATGTGACCTCGTGATAACCTATCACCGTGTGATACAGTCTCGTGCCTACTGTTGTGAACAATGGAATCTTATACATATATATTTTGTTTCATATTTATATTATAATAGCTGTCCCAATCACTTTGAATATGTTTTTTTAAATAAAAATAGCCTAAGTTTATTCAAAATTGGTTCAGCCGATTTATAGATTAGCTTTAATAGATTAAATAAACAAACAAACAGAATAATTGTATTTTTTTTATGTAAGAATCGTATTTACTTTTTCATATGCATTAAGTGAAAAGCTGTTAATTTGGATTTATTCTAGCTTTGCCCAATGACTGAGTTACGTCTTATAACATCTATCCGCCAGTTTCCTTCAAAATTGATTCAGTCGTTTTATAGATTAGCTGGAATAAACAAACACACAGAATAATTGTATTTTTTATGTAAGAACCGTTTATCAGTGAAAAGCTGTTAATTTGGATTTACAAACAGACATTTTAATTTAATTTTGTTGTGTAAATAAAATTTTCACTAATGTCGCTTAATTACAGTGTTTAATTAATTTATTAACATTCATATTAAAAATATCCTTACAATTAACAAATATAGCTAATATTAAAAGCAGAATGAATGGAACGAGTTAATGAATAGATAAAACTCATTAAGAACATCACTAATGACTTAATAGAGGAAACCGTAATATTTTATATTATAATAATATTTTGTGTATTTAGTTATGACTCTGATAATATTAATTTTATTTATTTCCTATATACTAATTAACTCTTAAATAGATTGTTAATGTTATTTAATATTATTATTATAAATGTTCTTACGTAATAATACTAGATGATGCCCGCGACTCCGTCTGCGTTGACATGAAAGTCTTTTAATTTTACCTCTTCTAAGCTAAATAGTATAATTTCTGTAAGTCCCGATCCCGTGTAAATATCGGGATAAAAATAAAATATTTTATTCGCTGATAACTGTGCTTTCGATAGGTGCAAGAATTCTTTCAATCGGTCCAATAGTTTTTGAGATTATCATTGGATAATATGTATTGACATACAAACATACTAATAAAATTTTCTTCTTATAATATTAGTTCAGTTAGGAATAAAAGTTAAAATAATTTAAAGTAACCTTTTTAATTGTACATAATTTATATGTGCATTTTTAATATAATATTGTATATAAATAGAAAAATCCATCATGGCTGCTCTCTTCAGCATTATAAAATGTGAGAAGGCCAACATAAAAGGCCTTGTTTAATATACAATTGTTAAACAAATAATTAATTGAAAAAATTCACCATCTGAAATAAAATAGAATAATCCTAATAAAATATATATAATATTACGTAAACACAAAACCCGCGGTCCCGAGGTGAAATTAGCATCGTACATTTAACAGTGCGTAAAGAAAATCATGTTACATTTTTATATTCCATGGAAACGAAAGATAGTAAATAATACTTCCTCAGACCCAATGGAGCATACGTAAGTATAGGAGGAATTTTATTACGCTTTTATGGGTCCGTAAAACGTTATATAAACTCTCAGTAGACGGTCGCGAATATAAATTGAAGAGCGGTGTATGGTGTTCCGTATACTCGGTGCGTTGGAATGATATATGTAGCCTTGGGACGTCAAAATTATAATAATCGCTAAACGAAATTGTTATTTTAATACTTGATGCAATGAAAATATTATGTTTATCTATTTATTATTTAAATGAAATCGCAAAAGAATTGTTTTAAATTTAATTCTCAAAAAGAACTGACTATATAGTGACTAGTCACTAGATAGATTCATAACAATCTAATAAATAGTTCAACAGAATATAAAAAAATATGTAATAGTTTTCATATTAGTTAAAACCTTAAAATTTAACTTAAATGTTTAAAAAAACAGTTTGTATCTAACTTAAGCTATTAACGTAACAATAAGTGAGGCTAAAAATGTTTTTGTTTAAGCACAAAGTTTTCGCATCCCATACACGGTCAGTGTCAAATAGTCGTGAAAAGGGTTACCTATTCCGTCCGTATGTCTTCACATGAGGGATGTTTTCACAAACCCTGATAACTATAGCTAGTTTTATATACTATATATATATACATCTACGCTACTTAAAGCTGTGTTACTCTTAAATTTTCTTGTAACATTATGGAACGAATATAGTTTTACGACTCACTGTCCTAAATTATTTTTTTTAACTTTTCACTATCCTTTTAATTAAAAATGCGTTAACCGATTTTGATTAAGATTTGACTGGTCACTTAGGATATCTAAAAATTGTTGAACATCACAAAGTATTGAGCTTAGAAAGCTTAAAAAGTTCATAAAGGCTTACCGTCAAAGATTTAATGACATATGAAATAATTTTTATTTATTTTTTATTACATGCTCAAGCGTCCTTTTCTGTTACAGGTATGTTATTTAGTTCAATCGTAAAATAATCTTGAGTGAGTACTTACACTGATCTTAGAGCACTTTGAAGTTTTATCCTTCGTTGAGAGGATCTTGAGGACGTGTACATATTATTATTTTATTTATTTGTCGTGATTTGAACCATAAATATTGATCAAAGAATAGTTTAAACAGGACTTTCTTATTAATTCTTTCAATATCTGCATATGAAGTGATTGAGGAAGAGAAATTATAACTTTCAATACTACTATTAATCTGATAAAAAATATAGTCCTCTACACATAAAATTGCGTTTGAAAAATATATGACCAATAGTTTTGTGTTATCAAAAGACACAATAAATCTTCATAGAAATATTTGTAATGAAACTGACAAAATTTTTCAAAAAATATCGCCAACTTCCTAGCGTGTTGTTGTATTTGAAAAATGGATGTTATTTTCCATTGTGTTTACTTTAACAAATATCTTTCCTCTCGATACTCCACGATCATGATGGCGTCCTATCTCCGAGGACGAAATTCTCATCTCTCGTATAGAAACTTTTCTTTGACAATGTTATATACATTCTACCGTATAGGCGTTAAAAAAAATACTTAAATATTTTAATAGGATATCTTAAGACAAGAATAACCTGCAATATAAATAAACATTAAAATTAATGAATCGCGTTCAGAACCTTTATATAATATTGGACTTTTCATATGTTAAACATCCGATTCTAAAAGCAATATATATTCTATTCTAAATACTTCTATAGTTGTTTAGATTAATAATATAACATAACATCATCCAGATTATCTCGATATATCCACACCCACACCCACACGTATAAGTGGGATGTAAAAATAATATAATATCCTTTCACAAAATAATATTCAGTAAATTGGCCGGGGAATGTGAAGACCTTTTAAGAGACAAGATTTTCGCAAGTCGTGGGAATAACGGAATTCGCTTTGTGCCCATATTGTGTAGGCCTTGGCGATTGTCCATTGATGTGATATAGGATAGAATTTAGCGTTTTTTAGACTCATTTTTTTTTTATTTTTAGTTATATTGTACAAATAATAATCTTTAGTTCAGTTTGCTTTAAATGATATTAATGTTGATTTAACAAAAAATAATTTTATTAACCATAAAAATTTTACAATAACATTTAACGATCGGTGACAACATGAAAATTTTTCTTCTTTTTATTGTTCAGGGGGTAAGAAGTATTAAATTAACCGCTAATAAGGTGTGACTTACACCAGTCTTGATTTTATTGTTATGTTATTATTAAAGCGAACATCGTCGGGTGTCGATATTATATAATTTTGCGGTCGCCCATTGGCTTGCGGTGAAGGGAATATTTGGGAAATAAATTTTTGTTCTTGAGTACACAATGTTGATGTATTTTGTAAATCATGAGAGTGTAATTATGGAGATAAATGATCCAATTTAAGTTTTTAATTTTGTATGGTTTCAGGTATTTTTTAAATGTCTCCTGCTTCCCGTGCATTTAAAGTTTTCGTAGTATTTTGCGAATGAGCGTCTTGTGAGTGGTTTATTCGGTTAAGGTCTTGTAAATCTTTTAACTTTCTTGCGGTATTGTAAGGAAAAAGTTAAATGCGTCTTGAACGGTTTTCTCTTCATACATTACTTTGCTAACATATTTATAGTTTCCATAAAAATATCCAATGAAAAATTCCTTGTCAGTATTTGAACTTGCGACCTTTGGGAAACATTCCCGTCGCTGTGTCCAATGAGTTATGGTGTCTATTCGCCTCGATAAATTTTTAATTTTATATTTAATCTACTTTCTTTTCTTCCTCTTCAAAGTCAGTTACTTGATTAAAAAAAGGCTTTTATATTGTAAACATGGTAACAAGCTACGGATAAGGTCAGGAAGTGAAACTGAAGTGTGGAAATTGTAACGATGGCTGCAAGAGGAACAAAATCAGCATAAGGATATGCGTTATAATACTGTGATAACTATGGCAAAGTAGTAGTGTTCGAACATTGTTTGATAATAGGTTGAAGGAGGATACGACGGATGTTAAGAAGGAAGGAAGACCGAGAAGATACTTGTACTACAAGTGGTAGGGACTTTAGTTAACAATATAATAAGTATCTATGTATCAAATCATATATAAATTATACATTAAAACTTATAGATAAGATATAAAATTTTCATCTTAAGAAAATTTTTCTAATAGTAAAATTTTTTTGCCGGCCTTGTCATATAGAATTTTATTATGTAGCGTTTAAAAATTTTGAGAAAGAATGTATGTACATATATAGACGTGTATTATTAAGTACAATGTACCTTTGTATGTTTGTTTGTGTTATGGTTATGTCAATATTACTTAACTTTGACAGCCGCATTCCTTTGCCGGTTAAACATGTTTAAAGTGACTGCATTTGACAAGTTTCCGCGTTAATATTTTTTTTTTGTGTGTGTTATTTAAACCCAACCTAACTAATCATTTTAAAATATGAGCTGACTTTTTTGCAATAGAAATCAGTATTTCTAACAATTAAGTAAACTATAACAATTAAGATGGACCCATCACAAATTCTTTACCTCAAAGTCCTTCAAAACCCCTTATTTTTTGCTCTCACTTCACACAATGGGTCCCTTTTGTACCGTTGTTCGATATTTTACAACTTAGGGATGCCGTTAAAGATATTAGGGATATCGATAATGTTCTATCGATAAAAGGTTATTTTCATGCCCTGATCTTTTGCTACGATGAAAGATAAATTATTATATATTTTTTTATGAATAGAAAGTAAGAAAGTTAATAATCGAAATAGCTTATAATGTTATTGTAATTTTTTTTAATATTTTATTTATTATATACGTTGTTACTATTTACAAATGTATATCTAATATTATTTATGGCATTATATTTTAAATGTAAGATTTATTTTATCCATAAAACTTTAGACTATAGTTACCTACTTGCTAATTAAAGTCTAAATAAATATAAATAAACCCAAATATTTTATAAACGAATTTATCAAATATAAGAATATCGATATATAAGATTAATTAATAATATGTATCACAGCTCTATCAATACTTTTAAGCTCTTTGTTCGCTTTGTATTTATGGAGGTCCTTTGACGTATCACTCGTCCCGACAAGTTGAGATGAAAACGACAGGTCCGGACATGATTTTAGCTTAAAATAATATCCGTCTTTGTTTTGTTTGTGATGTATCGAAATGTATTGAAAATATTTTTAATCTCGTAAGGTAAACTTCTGACTCTTATAGACAATTGCAGCGCATGAAGCTTCTGTAACAATAATACGTTTTCTTTTTCTCCAGTGTCTGATTGAATTGTGTCTTAGATAAAAATGAAAAAGTAACAATCGTATATAAAGAAATTTGAATAAATACATTCAGTGAAATCGTTAACAACACCTAACAGTTAGTCAATAATACATTACCATTTTTGGTATGTTACCAATCAATCAATATAGAAAGTATATTGAGCTACAGTTAACTGTATTGAGATTCCCAAGGTATAGGACATGGGTAAAATTAAGAAGAAAAATATACCAATTCAGAGTTTCTTCTAAACTAAATAGTGTTATAAAAATATAATAAGTTCCAGACTGTGATCCTCACGTAGTTATTCTCAAGTCGATCAACTAACTTCACGTGATCCTTTACTTCTGTTATCTGGTCTCATGTGGGGCGATGCATATTGTGGTGTACTGTGTACTGCGTTTAGTTTGTCTTGATACATGAATTATATTTAATATAATTTTTGCATTGAGTATCAACATTTATATCTCGAAAGTGCATAGAACTCAGTGGTTTAAAATGTTAGCCTTCTGATTAAGCTTTATTTTTTAGTTTATTTTATTAAAGCATCACATTTTGTCATATATTTGACAAGATTACAACAGTAATAAATGGTCTCTAACGGTTAAATTTTAATCCTACCCTCGGAAAAATTGTTTCGTTGCCTTCTATCGTCGTAATTATCTGATGTTATCAATAATGTATTGCTGACATCGACTAATGACTACAGCAATGGGAAACAAAGTAGATAAATAATATATATGTACTAAAAGCAAGTGATAATCAATTTTTATAATCATATCTAAGCTTTTAAAAAAAGAGCCTTTTCAAAAACTAAAGTTTGTTATGTAACCTATAAAAGAAATGTTTGATAAATAAACTCAAAGTTGCTTTAAAAAAAAAATGCAAAAGTATCAAAAACTGTTAGTAGTATTACACCAAGGGAATGCACGGCGCAGCAGAAGTTGCTGGCGACTGATTATTCAGTTGCAGTTTTACGATCGCCCAGCGGATTTGTTTAAATAAACGAGTATAGTAATATTTTATATACTTTAGAGGAAAATTTGAAACTTAGAAATTGTTAATTAAAATATTATGTTACAACTTAAAATATAATTATTGTAAAAAAATTGAAAAAGAGCGCTAACATACTGTAAATAGTCGGGATTTTATGCATTCTATGTATTGATTGACAAATAAAACCAGAAGAAAAAAACGTAGCGGGTTTTTTTTTGGTCTACATTTTAGATTTATAAAAAAATCTGCCTTTTTTAATCTGAAATACCTTCATTATATTATTAGCCAAAATCTATCCTCGTATTATTAAGAGTATGGATACAATATTGATTTAATTTAACACATGAAATAATTTGATTATAACCTTTTGCTTTTTAGACCTTCCAAGCCAATTTAAAGCTACATAACTGTGTTCTTTAAAACAGCAAACATTTTATTAAAACATTATAACGGTTACGGAGATTGCGCCTCAACTCATCAGAAAGTCATCTGTTCGCGGAAATAGTTGCCTGTTTGTGTGGAAGTGTGCCTAATTTTATACGTTCACTGTTATAATGGGTGGCGGTTACATAATAATTGTTTGTTGTTCGTTACAGTAATATGGTATTTTTGTAAATAAAAATTATTTTATAAAATTATTTATAAACCAGCTAGTTCTTGGTCCTATCGCTGCTGGATTACATATTTCACCCTTAAAATGTATTTATTTCGCTTTAGTAATCGACTATGTTTTCTTTTCGAGTTCGATCAGTATTTCTGTATTCATTTCCCATTTATAGTTCAAGCTAGCAAGCAAGCGCGGTATGATTAGCTGTATAATGAGAACGATAAATATTATCGTAGTTCGTACTTTGTAGGCACATCCGTTCGCTGTAAATGGTCATCAATAAGGTCACTGACCGTCGGTTAAATCGGCAATTAGTTTTAAATCATTACTCATAGGGACACTTCCCCTATCCTTAGTAAATCGTGCACGTACTTTTATTTTTGATCGGTTTATTGAACTCATGATTTCCGTAGGTTTAGGAATGATAATGAGTTTTAACATTCTTCTGGTTTTCTAATCAATTACCTTTGGTTTTTTATCAAATATGAACTAATTTTATCCGAATGTGTAAAGTTAAAGTTCTATTTATAGATTTTGACCGATTACTTTTTGGGACAAATTTTCAGAAATTATTTTATAAGATTTTTAATAAGTAAATATTATGTGGTACAGACCACATAATATTTTGTTGAATGAATTTATAACTGCTGAAGTTGTTTACAACCATAAACATTGAAAATATATCCCAAGTTAAGAACCATGAAATCAAGAAACAACAGATTATATAAGTATGTTTTTTTAGTAGGCTTAGTAAGGGCAGGAACTTTAATTGTAACAAAAATATAGTTGTACATGGTAGAGTTTAGCTGTCGTTATTTGATCGCAGCTCGTATGGGCTTTAGGCGTAAGTAGTTATTACAGATACATTTCGTACAGTGAGTGATAGAGCCGGAAGCCTTAAACCACCTACTTATCCCCTCACTTTCGAAACATCCCACATCCCTCTCCATTTCCCAAGGGTGGCACAGGATTTGCATCTATATTTGCAAATGTCTATCACTGCATCACTTGTTATCAGATGGACAGTCTGCTCATTTTGTTGTCTGTGAATGTTATATTTTATGAGTCCTAATAAATCCTAAAAAATTAATCAATTTGGAACAGATGATATAAAAATAGTTTACTTTTACTTGAGTAGGTAAGTTTAAGAAAGTAATGCGAGGCTAGAGTTCAAGCAGCGGTTTTAATAGCATTATAAATATTACTTTTTGGGACTTTTCGTTTTTGACACTGACCTTTTAATTAATCGCTATCTAGTGATAGAAAAAAACATTTTTTAATTTTACTGTTTACCAAAAAGTAGGTTACTGATTACCAAAGCTAGTCTTTGTAACCTCAGTTGGTACAAATTCTAAATGGTCTGAACGTCGGCAACACATCTCCCAATTTTGTATGATAATTAGTGTTATAACATAACTTTTTTATACATATCCTCTTTGTAGTTACCTAATGATTTTTTAACGATATTACAGAAATAAATAATATTGTGTATATTATACATAGACACTTATTCATGAGTTCTCAGCCGACAGCTTGAAGGCTCCGTATCAAGATCAATCTTAGCACAGGCACAGCAGACATATTAAAGGTATAACTTTTTATTTCTTTATTGTTCTGCCACCTCAAAAATCTTTGGCTTAAATTTGTATATAAAATTATATTATCAGATCATTAACACTCTCCTCTTAGCTGACCTCATCATATTTGTATCTTACTTGAATACAATATCCAAACGTTGGCGTCAAGAATGTCCAAGTGTGAGAACATGTCTGGTGCGTAGCAATCGTCTTGAAGGATTCGCGACGAACGTGCCGCGACACTCCGCGAATAACAATCCCGTGTGCGTTTCACACGCAATAACCTTCGCTTAGGTCTTAAGGTTTCTTGTTTTGTTCGTGTTACAATAAACAATCACACCTTGGAATCTCTTAAGCAGACTTAACTTTAATAGGTTTCTGAAATTTTCACTAAGTTTTATTAGTTTCTATTACTTTTAACCAAATGCGTATTATATATGATATTATAAAATTTTACCTTAAAATAAAGGTGATGGTTTTTCTGCTTTTATTGCTCTAAAAATGCACACCGTAAGTCAAACGTCGATATTTCACACGAGAGAGCACTTATTTAAAGGATCAGAGGTGCCGCCGCTTGATTTATTCACGGTACTAGGAACGGTCCTTGAAGACACACTGGTGATGGTCTTCTTCCCTCGTTGTCGATATATCGATGTTGATCCTCTTTTTTTTAGTTGTTCATAGATTTCAACGGTTGGTTTAAAAGTTCTTACACACCAAAAATGAAACGTCAATATAATATAACATAAGAAAAATTAAAAGCAGGTCACAAAAAGATTGTTGTCACACCTATATTTTTAATACAATCAACTATATAGAACCAATACGTAAGAAGTAGCTTAAAAATAATTTATGCTTTCCGTGTATCTTTACAACTATATTCCAAAGTGAGTGACCAAAGATTGGAGTCAGGAGATAAAGAACATTATAGGTGACAAACACTTTATTTGTACGAAGAAACTAACATTTGCAGTTTTTTTGCACAACAATTCTAATTTAATTAGTCATATAAATATCGATATAATCTCATCACTACGGCGAAAAAACAGCCGTTAGTGATAGTGTTGGGTTTCGGGTCATTTAATGTGTTATAATGCTTTATCTTCTAACAATACTAGTACTAGGACTTGTATTATTAAGAATATTGAATTTTTTTTCATGTATACGGTTCTATACACCTCCTATTTAAATATTCAAAATTAGTTAAATTATTTGTCTGGAGCCGCGGACAGAAGCTAGTGTAATAAAATAATCTCAAAAAACGACTTCAGGAATTTAATATATTTTTAATATAATTATATTGTCTACGAACACATTATGTAGCCTATATAGTATATAAACAGACTGAATTTCAGATGCTTCTAAATATTCATATCACATTTAGTTACCAAAACTTTTGTTTGGAATACAAATTAGGCCAACAACAACTACAGTGGTCTAGATTTTAGTGTTTACTTTAACAATTCCCGAACTATACTGTATGCAACTAGATACGTATTAAGAATATTAAGTTTTGAGTTTCAAAGAACTTCTGTACTCTTGGTAAAACCTCCAACAGTATATTACAGTTTGAAACCTAATATAATTGTAATAGTAAGGGTTTAAACACACTGTATTTTTTTATTTAATTATTTTCGTATGATATAATATAAAACACTACAAATTGATTCGTGTGTCGTAGGCCTATTTTATCAAACCCGCATGAATAATGGCGGGTATCATGAATATTTTGATGCTGAATATGTAAACTAAACTTAGAATGTTAACGATTACACGTCGGTTGCGGAATAGTTACTCTTGTGGGGTTAAAAGGGTTGAACGAGGTGCCTCACGTTCTCACTTATATATGCTTATTTGTATTTAATTTAAACAAGTTACAAGGTAATTATTAAAAGAGATTAGTTTTTCTTAAACCGTAATAGAAACAGTATAAAATTATTTGTAATTGTGCTATTTGTTGGAAATTCAGTGTATAATATATATAGTATATAGTATTCAATGTAAAGTTACAAAAATCCGAGAAGTGTGTTCAATGAATGAACATTATTAAAATTGTTGTAATAACAATAAAAGTTAGCAAAAATTAAAATCATGTTATCCAATAAAACCAATTTAGTAATAAATGAGACCACGGGCTACTTTCCCAGTGTCCAGGTTGTAGGCGTGGCGGGTAACGAGCGCATCCGCCGTACAATTGATTAATTGCGAACACTTTATAGACCGACGACCTATTTTTATTTAGCGTAAACAATGACAATGATATATGTTGTATTTATATATTATAATCAAGGCTATTCGTTTTAGTTTGTTTTTTTGTGACAGTTGCAACAATTCGCCTCCGTCCCTATAGAGATGTGATATATTTAGTGCCAGAGGTCACATTAGTCTAACTCCGACCAGTGCTAGCGACATTTTAATAAGAAGATCATAAATTTTACAAATAAATTAATTAGGTCAAGAGAATCGAGATTATTCGTTTTGTATTTTCAAAATTAGCTCTAATTGTAACGATTTGACAAGACGTCGACCTACTTCAGATTGGTTTGTTTTGAAATTCACTGCAGTATACCCACTGCAGATCTAAGTGAATTGAAAATGAATAATACATCATCTAATGGCTGGCTTGTTTAATTTAAACCGGTTTCCAGGAGCATTGTTTGCTTTGTTATTTATAGTGTTATTCCTATAACTCATATTTTTAAGTATTCTTTTAATATACACAATACCGTTGGGATGAATAATATTCCAAGAAATAGGATTTGTTCGCAATTGTAATTTAATACAATATTTCAAATCGATTTTTGCACCAGATTTAAATATTATTTTTGTTTGGTATTTTTTTGTAAAAGCCGTTCATTTAATTTCATTTATAGTGTCCAATAGGGATGTGCCAGTTAATCTGATTACGACATACGGGTCGGTCATGACCTTAGCTAAGATACTTGTATCCAATTTATAGAATTTAATAATTTAATGCTTCTATTAAATATCATGTAAAGCGTATTTAATATGAAATTAATTATATACATTTTGAAAGGAAATATTATGTTAAATTATTAAATATGTTTCATGTGTAAATGGATTAATATTATCCGAAGCCAACCAGACAAAATAAATGTAAATTTAAAATCATCAGTCATTCATAATATGTGAATGTAATGGAAATTAAATATTGCTTTTATAGCATATTCAATGGATGGGATACTCCATTACCATCAATATTTTATGACCTTCATTAAATGTATTCATGAAGACAAACGCCATCGCGAATTGCAGTGAAATATAGAATGAAGATAATAATGATATATCCAGATATTATACGCGAGAAAACTATTATAATGGAGGACTTGACTCGTTATTTTAACAAAATAAACCTTGCTCACTTGAAATAAGCACTATACCGAATGTATCATATTTAACATTAGGTACGGAGGTCGTATATCAAAACGCCTAGATAGCGCCAGCAACCTACTATGAATATAACCAACAATGGACTCTACTGTAACGGTTGTTGCGATTGATGTAAACACCATTGCCCGTTAAACAAGCAAATCTGTATCGGGTCAAGCTTATACGTCAGCGATGGATTGTAAATCCTTTGGTGATGCAATCAGGTGTGATGCGGAGGAGAGTGTGGGCGGTGCAAACGTTAAACAAATGAACGCCGGTGATGGCGTCGACGAATTGTCGACAAATGCAGGCAAGCCGCATTGTGACTGTAGTGTATGTCAGCTACGAATATATGTCATTGTAGTATTCTAACCGACGCGCTATTCAAGTCCAAACCACAAATGTACACCGGCATATGGTTCCTGTTATGGCGAGTGGAGAAATTTGATAGATCACGTGGGCAGTGCCCTAATTTGTATATACGTGGGATGGTAATTTTTCACAATGTCTAGTCGTAGTATTGTTTTCTATTTCGATATTGCAGAGGTGTAATTGTGTATCGAATTTTTAAAAGTACATACATAATTAAACCTTATTTTTTACATAAACAACATGATAATAAAAGTATGAAGATGAGATAAAGTCATAAACCCGTAGAACAATTTATCAAAATGTAAGAGTATTATATAAGGGTACTATATAAAACGATACACCTAAATATTTCTATTGTCCTGTCTACCCTTATCAGAGATCGTGTTACGGGGGTAAAGGGGTCAAATTTGCGTGTCAAACGGCTACTGTCGCGGATAAGAGCTCTTGTTATGCAGGAATTAATTACGCGTACAAAGCGGTGCGTTTCAAATGATATGCCAGTTTTGTGGTCGGTCTTTAAGTAGGTCCAGTTTCTGTATTTGTGTCACCGTTTGGCTTTTGTGTAATTGTTGCTGTTTTTGACACGATGTTTGTTAGATAAGGTAATTTGTTGCAATCTAGAGTTTGTTTAACACTCGATAACGATAGAGTTGTACAGACCACCCCAACCTATAGTTGAAATCTTTTTCTATTTATGGATTAAATATATTTAAATATCCGTATTTAAATATTATGATGCTACTAGTTTAACATTGCGTTATTAAATAACAAACATTATTTTAAAGTAATTCAAATTTATGTATATTTGTCAGTGTAACTTCTTGAAAAAAATACCTTTGCTCTTGATAAACTCACCATCTCGATTTTATAAATAAATTATAAGTAATAATAATATTAATACACATAATATTTATCTTTAATAACATATACTAAAAAAGATTCTATTATATGTGATTAGAAATTTAAACTCATTGTAGTAAAATAAACGCTGAATAATTACATGCACAAATTAGTCAACTACTTAGTCAGTCATCACGGTAAAGTGTGACAATGTTTTATCATTTGTTTGTGAATAGTACTTGGCTTAATATCCGGCGAGTGCTCTAAATGCATGTGCAACGGGATCTTAAAACAATTTAAAGCAAGCAGAGATAAAATTACATATAAAGATTCTCTTAAGACTAACTTTGTACTGTTACTTAATGAGTATTCAAACTAAAACTAAAAACAGATAACGTATGCAAAATTTTCCGTTATAAATTTTTTGTTAATACTAAAAGTCGCTTCGCTTCAATCCATACTTATTAAGGAATGTTTAAAATTGCATCCGTTATGCCTCCATCAACCAATATCTATATACGTCCCAGACTAGACAGGCAGTGAATTATTACCTAATAAGGCATACAATTAGAAGCACGAGCACAATGTTGCTAATAATGCTGTGGTATCTCGCGAACTGTATTCACTATGGAATCCCCGCCGCGATATTCGTGGGATTTACAATATTGTTGTTACATTATTAGATGCCGATGCATGCGGTTTCGGAGTTTTGTCTAGATTACTGGAATTCGAAAGGTTTGATGTGATATTTGGTGGAGGTATTGCTGAATTTTCTATGTATAATAATAACAATCCAGAATCAAATCCAGATCGCTCATACGTAGTATTTATTAAGTGTTCATTATCAAAGTGCCTAATTGATTTGATCATTTTATTGCTTTGTAAATTTTGAAATAAAATTTTGTTAAAAAGTGAGCTCATATTAAATTTACGAGTAAGGATTAATTTGGGGGTAAAAAAATGTAATTGGATGGATCAATCATATATACGTATATTATATTTGTTCTTATTATTTATTTAAGAATTATTTTACATTAATGGTAGTCGTATTTTATTTAAATAAGAAACAATTTGCATTTTATAATTACTATTATAATATATATTAGCATGTTTGAATGAGTATGTAACGATATTTAACAAGTATTTTGGACTTGGATCTTCATTTCTTTTTTTTTATATAATATAATCTATAAATTCCGTGAACATGATTTAAAATATAGATTCTTAATCCAAAGACAATTCTTATTTAAATTATTATAAATATACTAGTTGTGCCCACGACTTGGTTCGTACTCAATGTTTTTTAAAATAACACTAGCCTACGTTACTCCTTATAACATCGGTAACACTTCAATTATATATATAACCCACCTCTGTCATACAATTATAACGCAAAATAAACATTTTAATATAATAATATCCTTTTGAGAACAGTAATAAATTGACAGCTTATTATGTACATCTCGTACTTTAATATGTCACATACGATTTCCATTGTTCCATTATTCAGTGACATTTATGTACGTTAATATATTACTAGTATGAAAAATAAAACATTGAAATAGAATTAAAATTTTGCAACGCGATAAAATATTCAAAACGATGCGAGGAGATTGAAATTATGAAATCTGTTAGGATAGGATAATAATATTATTACTATTTTTATTTTATTTATTTTATATTTAAATACATATATATTAAATAAGCCTCTATATATTAATCCTTCTAAAGAGATGTTTAAATGAAAATTGTCTTTAAAATTTTATGGGACACAAAATTGTAGTGAAACATAAAATTTCACTACGACTCGGCGGAGTGCTGTCGGTACGAATTTTCCACTGTATAGCAAATTCTCCACAACGTATAGACGCAATCGAATTTTCACGCTCAGTAAACTGTTGGTGTAGAGCGACGGCTGGGTGAAGAATATATAACAATATTCGCGATTTCAAGTATTGCAACGGGATTACTGTTGTAAACATATTGAGTTGACTATCCCGCGTCAGGACAGGTGGGACACTGTCAATGTGATAGCCGATAATATTTTATAATAAAAAAATATTTCACACAAAATATATTAAGGCTTTGTTTACGAAATGTTTAATTTTTTTGGTCATATAAGATATTGAATCAAAAATAATATTGTTACAATTCATAATATTTTAAAGACAATTCATTACAGTACCATAAATGTCTTTAAACGGATGTTTAAAATATGAAATAAATTGAATATATTTTATACTATAATTAATTAAATAGTCAATTACATCGTGTGTATCAATCTTAACAGAGTTATCGGAAACAGCTGTTATTACAGTCATCACAAATTTCTGAAGAACATTCGAGAATATGTACATCTCTGGCGATTTTCTTACCTTAATAATTGTATAAAGGTACCACATTTGCATAATCCTGATGGATTGGTGGATCCTGAATAAACTAAATCACTTCCTACTCAATATTGCTACTCGACGTCGATATCACCCTCTGTGTGGATCCAGCAGTCGCTGTTTACTCTCCCGTGGCCGTCACCTTCTTTATATTCATGAAGATATCGTAAAAATATAATGACTTCCTTTAAATTAAAATAACTTTGTCTATATTGGTGATGGCAGATATAATAGATTTTTTTTATTTTGTTTGCCATTTTTATTTGTTGAATTTGATGATTCAATCATAGTTATGTTTATAATGAAATAAAACGATGACTGGAAGTAAATTAGTTTTTCGTATATGTAAATTATATTTATTTGTTTTGCACAATTTATATTAATGAATATGTAATGTCTATTTTCTCATGTCTATTCTAAAATTTTGTTAGTTAGTTATTTATGAATGCTATCATTAATAAAGCCTAGAAACTAAATTATAAACTAAGACCAAGATATATAAAATATAATAAGACAACAATACAATAAAAAAATATTATTTTAAAAAAAGAAATCCATCAATTTACAGTTAGGAATGGACGGTGGCACCCCATTCTACGCATGCGTTGAATTATTTATTACTTACTGTAATGTCACTTCAATTTACTCAATGAAATACGTAGGGGATGCCTGCTAGGGTAATTTGAAAGATAATAATTTACCAAGAACAACATACGTATGTATAATTCCTAATGACTTTTGGTGTGTTTGTTTTGTATAAGTCATGCGTCTTTAAAAATGTATGAGTTCTTTTCCTAATAACTGCGGTGAAACTTTGTAATTAATTATAGTGTTCTCGATTCGGATCAATTATATTATACTATTAACATTTATTGTAAAGAATTAAATAAATTACATAGAACAATAGGATCTAATAATATCAAAATTAATATTATTTGTAAATGGGAGTATTTATATCTATACATATTTTAGTATATGTATACGGTTGCCGTTCGTGTGTTTGTTCACAATTTGAGTTGATTGAAAGAACATCAATATTTGATCAGGACTCGTACACTTCAGCGATTTTCATAATCATTCCTAAATTGTTTACTCTGAATAAATAGTTGATGTTATAAACGACGTCGGCTGGTGGGAGGAAAAATATTTTTTTCGTTACATTTATCGTGAGGGTGGTTGGTGGAGCCTCGGTGAAGTAATTGGATTGCAGGTCGGCTACGGACTGCCTTAGTTACATTTTTTTTTACAGAGAATGCCCAACCCTACCCAGCCTACCGTTCTATTCTTACCAAATGTTCTAGTCTCCTTCATTTCCCCTTTTCAACGGTGGTAACACCTTTGCTACCATGTAGATGTGTATGGCGACGGCATCAGATACCACCTGATTGACTGTCTTCTAATACGCCTTCGATTATCTCTGATGTCTTTAACATAACCTATTATTTCTAGTTGTGTGTTACGTATACTTTCATTGTCCTTTATCATTTATCTAAACATTCATACTTTTGGAATTAATACCATTATGAATGTTAATTTTTTTATGTAAACTTATAAAGCGTTTAAAGGTGTGTTGTGTGTTTAAAAGTATATACTTAATTGCCGGGTGATTTGTACTGCTTTAGAAGGCTCCCGTTAATCCGCACACACGTTTTATTGCGGGATCCCGTACATGGCAACACGAATACATTTTCAGATTACGTTATTAAATATTTAAAATTCACGCTCCGGTCTGCCTTTGTATGTTTTTTTAGGTTTTCCGGCCTAGTTTTATGAGATTAGTAATTTACCACAAAAAAAAACATTTTTGATCGTTGGAAGTGCACATTTTATATTCTAAATTATACATTTGGATTCAAGAATTAACCCGTTCGTACTTATCCGTACAAGTGAATGAAAATCTGGGATATAATTTAAGTAAAGCACTGAAAATGGTACAGTTATACAGATTCATTAGAAAATTTAGTATAAAACTAAGGAATGTAGATGATGTTATGTAGTAGCGATCCCACTCCTCGTCTTTGACTTGAAGTTTCGTTTGTATATATGTCGCCATGTGTTTTGGAACAAGACAAAGAGACATGACAGATTGTAGCAGAGTTCTCCGTCAAGCCTTGGACCCTCCCGAAATATCAAAGGCGGTCTACGCCCAGTTGTGGGAAAATTATTATCTTACCTATATATTTTTTATACATTGTATATAATTATCTCTTCAAATGAATACAATAGTTATTTATTTTTAAGGATTTATTTATACAATTTATGCACTAACATTTTTTCCTTCAGTTATTTTCATGACAGGTAATAAAGAAACAAAACAGTTTTCATAGAGTTCTAAAGAAAGGTTTTATTCAAAGGTCCGTAATAGATGTTTTCTTTTAAGAAATTCACAGCCTCCGGCCCAGTGAAGTTCATTTTATGTTTGTGAAACTTAAAGATAATATATTTTTTATCCTTTGAGCTAAATTTATACACTATAAAAAGATTTCAAACAAAAAAGAAATATCTATTACGGTCCAAGTTTCACATTAACATACGTAATACACTATTATTAAAATTATTTTATTTATTCACTCGCTATTTTAAAATAATTTCTTGTTCTCTTTTTTCTGGTTTAGAGTAATTCTGTTAATACAGTGCTTAATTAACTAGCGCCGGAGCGGCGTTAGTGCAGCCGTGTTGATATTTCGCCTCAGAAATGAAAATGACTCGGAATTTCGGAGTATAGTCGTAAAACTAAAAGATTTTTGTTATATTTCGTCGAAATTGATGCTGTCTTATATGGAGTATTTCTATTCTATTATGTATAGCTTGTATATAATATAAATATATATTAAAATGTATTTCGAAAACCACATAAGTATTTATGAATCTCGTTAAAGCAAATTAAATTGGAAAGAAAGGACCGCTGTTTCAGTTGTCTTCATCCGTTACAAGGCTAGGTCATGTTACAGTTACGTAACGTGTAGGGTGTCCGTGCATCGTTATTTTTGGGGAAATTCACAATATTGAAATTAAAACATCAATTATATAATTCTTATTTACATATTATTTACCTCTCAGTTAAAATATAACTTGTATGATATAAAATATTCAATAATAATTCAAAATCAATGAGCCTAGTCCACCTAAAAGAAATGTTATGTACGAAATTTCTATTTAAATATTTAAATTCAACAATTTCACAAATTTAACTCGCATTTATTAGATGCATTTTAATAAGTATATACGTAAAATAGCTTTAAAATTTGTCTCGAAAAATCATAGAAAGTATTGTATTTCGCTATTTTGATATACCCAAGAGGTAATCAAAGTTAAATATTGTATTGGATTTTTGATTATTATTATTGACGGATATCAATTAATTAAAGCAAGAATTTTGGTATAATAAAAGCAACATAAGCGCCTCTAGCGGCAAGAAACAGAAAACATCTTGACATAACACAATTTATAACTTAACATATTGAAATAGTTGATTTCATATCTTGGTCACCCTAGCAATACGGGTACATACTGCATTGTCCTTCAGTTGAACGCTAACGGTGAAGTAACCTTATGTCTGAACTTTTATTACAAAGTCTTACGGATTTATGTTATATCTCCGAGGCATTCAACGTACAAGATATATTAATACTGCTACCGTAACCATATTGCCCGCTTCGCTTAATAACTATGTAGATGGGATTTTTCTCAATTATTATATGTAGTTTGTGAGAGGAAAATAATATAATAATAGTATTTTTAAACCGAGTTTATTGATGTCTATTATTCATTTCGTATTATTTATTATCTTTAATTGATTCTTTTAATGACAGTTTTTTACATAATCGATAAAGTAAATTGATGAATAAATATTAAATCTTACGTCAACTCCTCATAAACTATAAGTCTAATTAAATCTTTATAAAAATATATATAAAGCAAAAACATTTATACACGTTAATACATTTGTGTGTGTACATACATAAATACATACATACATATATATATATGTACATATAAACTACTCATAAATGTCTAAACCCGTGTACTCACTAAGTTCATCCGGACATTCCGACCCCCGCTGCGCCATACACCCTTGACCTTCAAGGTTTATTTACCATGGCTTACCATCAGCGAGTTGTCTTTTATATTGGTAGAATAGTTTTGTTTTTAGGTTGAGAGACATTTACGAAACTACTAACGCCATCTGGCGTTGGAATTGAAAATTATAAACGTTCATAATAATTTCATTTATAGCAGTTTCTATTTTAAATAGCTTCTTAAACTGTTCTCTATTTGAGGAAGTCTTAAATATTAATTAGAATAATTAGGAATGGCCTGTTGAAAGTTGTTTCTAGTAGAATTTAATGTTATTTGGAGAGTGGTAAAATGAATACCTTTAAAGATAATTATTACCTAGACAATATATAGTTTATACTAACTGTGTAGCATATAACAATATAATATATATATACGTCTTAAACACATGAAATATAAACAAGTAGGTGCTTAAATCCTTGGAAGACTGGCGGGTAAGTGAATCCGGCCATTTGCACTCTCGCGGGGCCATCGTACCAGAGAGAAAATATCATATACAAAACATCTATAAGATATATACAAATATTTTTATTTCAAACATGAATAAATTAATTAATAATTCACAATAAATTGTTGCCTTTGACACATGACGCTTGCTTGATATTGATTTCGTTACTTTTCTATCTCTTTTATAATTAAATATTTATAATTAAATATTGGTTTTCCTACAACACTTTTTAATTATATTTTCGTATATATCACATAATAGGAAGAAACCAGAGATTCCCAATCTCCACTAAATTGCAGTCATTAAATGTATTCGGTCCCATGCCATGCCACGCCGTGACAGAGTCACCCTTGAACTTTATTGATTTAGTCGACGTCCACTTTATTGCTTCTCCCATGAAAATGAGGTTTTATTTTATACTTATTTCTATCTTTGTACCTATCAACAGAAATGCGTATATCAATGTGCAAAGAATTTAATTATCAATTTTGTTATAGTTCTTATCGTACCAATATTACATTGACTGAATACACATCATATGTTATTTAAGATTTTTTCATGAGGATTTCATAGACTATTACGGTTGAACCATAAAATTAATATAATTGTATAAACAAATCCATATACCCTTAAAAATTTGCAAGTATGTACTCCAGTATTTCGATTTCCATTGTAGTCCTAAAAAAAAACTTACTCAACATCGGCTTACGAAATTTTACATAGTAATATTATACATGTTTCTATTTCTACAATCTTTTGTTCTGATGCATTATATTCTTTAAAAGGCGAAATACTCTCAACCGTTACTAGTTTCAATCCTTCGATCGAGTAGCGGAAAGAGCATGGGTTCCGCAATCTAGTCTAAATTACCTCAGTCGAGTGAATCGCTCCAGCCACCATGCTTAGCATCCTTGGACTTTATTGATAGTACATTTTATTGTTTTCCTATAGGTATAAAATTCCTTTGTTCTCCCTTGGTATTGTCTTTGACATTAATGATATTTTGTGTATGTATTATATATTTTATGTGCATGTGCATTATTTGAAAACAATTTTCTCGAAATAAATAATTTAATGTCATATAATAAAATTTTATATTTTATTTAAATATGTTTGTCTGTAAAACCAGAAGTCTCATCTTAAAAGTAAATATATATCATTTGAATATAATATTTTCAACAGCAAATTATAAAAGTTGATACGATGGTATTATTAAGTATCTCAAAGGAGTTTTTCTTAAGTAAAATAAAGGTTGCATTTCTCCTGGATTTTAAATCGCAAACAGACACCAGACAACAATAAAGTGGTAACATTATTCTGATTTTAATATTAAGTAGATATAATGTAGTCAGATATAAGTACTAGTAAACTTCATACAATTGATCCTAGTGGTACTATTGGTAGGATTTTCTTTCATACAATTAGATGTCATAAGAGCTGTCATGTTTGACATTTTTTTGGAGGTTTTCTTTTAAAAATATCTGTACTCGTATGCAGATTTATGTTAATTCCGTATTTTCGACTTCTTTATTATATAAGTTTAGTTTAATAATAACTATACGAACGCTCTTAATATAGGTACGGTCGGAAGTTTGCGTCGTGTCGGGGAAAACACTGCTAAGGTTACTTTCGTTAATTCTGTTTCTATTAAAATTCACAGTCTCATCGTCTCAGGTCTTACAGAGGGATTCTTGTCTTTTATTTATTTGAAATATGTACAAGACTCTGGGGATTACAGAATTTAATCAACGAATCCTTGAAGTTAATAGGAACTTTAATTTTCTCTGATTATCGGACTTAACTTTTATTATTCACGTAGCGACGCTGTGATCTATTTTAATAAGTTATTTATTTGTGTTAGTTACAAATTTGTATTTAAATATATATATATGAATTATTTTAATGTCTTAATATTATATAATAATAAAAGTACTTATTTTATATATTTTTCTGCAATTACTATAAGACTAACGCTATAACTCAGTGAAACGACGGGATAGTGACCAAGAAGTCCCTGGTTCGAGTCCTGCTTATCCGTAATATTTCAGTAAGCATAATATAATTAACATGTTTATAGATAGTACAAATAAAATAAAGAAAAACGACTTGTTATTAAATCGTTAAAAGTAATGATCATATTATTTCAAGGTAAGGCATGTGTTCTCAACAAAATAGGACTCACTGTTTCCTGTTTCATAATAGCAAAAGAGTACTCGTACAACGTAAGATAATAATATCACTTTAGTAGAACGTTAATACTTTAATTACAATACAGATTACGTACCAAAGAGACTTATTATAACTGAATGTGAGTACTAAGAACAGAAGTAATTGTATAGAGTGGGCAAGTTGCGATTTCATAAAAATGTTAATCATTTTTATAGCCTTTTCAGGGGAGATTATATATCCGGGGTGGCGAGGGGTGTGCTTAAAGAGATAGAGTGTAATTTGAATCTTAATACTATTCCATTATTTATTTAGAGTAAATGTATGGGATTCCTTGATGGTAATGATGTGATTTTTTCCCTTTATTTAAATTTTCATTCTTTGTCATCTTACTTTACTTGGGGTGGACGGATTTTGATAAAAGCGTTGTTTTCGAGACGAGTCTCTTAATACTGTTGTTTTAACTCTTAATGGGTTTTACTGCTTTTAATATAATGAAGTTTTTATATCCGACTATACGAGTAACGGAAACACAAATGGTTGAATAAATTGAAACTGTGAAAGAAAACTGTGAGCATATTTACTCCATCCTTTGTTTATTGAAAATAACTTTATAAAATACAGACAGTTTTTATTATGTTAAAGTAGTATTGTGGTTTTAAAAAATCTATAAATATTTCACAACCATGTAGGAGAAGTGAGAAACTGTTTTTTTTGTGTTAATTAAAGTCAACAACTTGCATCGTTTATTTATGTATTTATTTTATACAATTTCGTCTTTTATTTGATAAAAATAATAACTTCTCTGAAACCCTTATCGAAATCCATCACTATGTTTTGCGTCACGTTCCGCAAACATCACATAAATAAATACCACTCCCGTGCCGGTTCCGTGTTAACTCAAACAAACTAAACTCTCCTCTTAATCTTACTGCACTGTGACTGAATTTATATGGACGGAAATGTATTAGGATGATATTATTAAATAAACAAATTATATTTATGAACATAATTTAAACAGTATTGTGTGAATAGTCTAAATGAAGTCTGAGTACTTAATAAGGGTGTAAATGATGTTATTTAAAAAGATTGAAACTTAAAAGAAAATACATTAAAAAAATAAATGTAGATTCATTTGAAAATGCTTTCGAACGAAACGGTTTCTTTGTATACCTCTCGTTATGTGTGTTTGTTTAGTAATTTAGTGGTTAAGTAGTAAATAATAATATAAGTATTTTATACCACATGTTTAAGTTTCATACCTGTAGGTGAATATTGTTTTAATATGTAAATATTGTAAGAATTATTTCTCTTGTTTGAACTATCTCTTACTTGTTACTCAAATTCTTACACATGGTGGATATTTTTTGTTATTCAAACTCCGTTCGTTGAATTATCATAATTTTGTGTTTAGTTAATTTAATCGCGCCAAATTTCTGTATTAATTGATGTCTGATTTTCAATCAGTTCACTATGTAGTTAACAAATATAAACCACGAAAAGAAATTAAGTATCTACACTATTTTTATTGCAAAGTGGCAATTTCGTGTAAATGAAAACAGACACGGGAAATAAAGCGGCCGGAACTAATGTACTTGTATGTAGTTTACCAGATGATGTCTGCATTTAAAACATTGCGTCTGCTTAATACGTTTTCTTGATACTAAAATACTTGACTTCATAAAAATTTCGATTCTACAAAGACTAAGATTAAATCTTATGAGTTTTAGTTTTAGTCTCTGTATTCTTGTTAAAAGTATTAAAATATCTTAACAAACTTTTACATGTAGATCCTGTGAAAAGCCACGGACAAGTTCTAAATAAAATACTTGTATGTTGGGTCGATTTGAAAAGCCTAGTATCATGCCTCATGGCTCATATCTTTTGAATCTATTGATATTTACATAAGAGTTAATTTAATTTGTAAGACTTTTTGTCACTTCCAATACATTAATTCATCCAATTCCATTTATGTATAGAGATATATATGAGATATCTGCATGGAATTGAGAGGCATTTAAAAGTAGTTCTGTTGAATATCCCAAGCTTAAATGAAATATGTAAAAGCACATACATGTTAATCCTCCACAGTATGGTTATTAATTTTTAAAAAATCTACCAACAGAATTCAATAATTTAAATCTGAATATATTTTAAATATAAATTATTAATCGAAGCTCAAAAGCTTTGAGTTCTTTTTTATACATTTATAAAATATATACCAATATTTATATAAGGTAATTTACTAAGTTTTATTTTGTGAATTTTATTCTCGTATATTATATTATATTTCTTTTTAATTCACCACGTTTATATTAGTTAAATGCTACAGCGAACGAATATTAAAATAAATGTATTCCACAGTACTGGAGTCTGGAGACGAACCGGCCGCCTGCAGCAACCGTCGAACTCTGGTACTCGCGAACCATCAGAGCACGGCGGATGTTCCAATGCTGATGTCGGCCTGGAACCCTCGACCTGGTGTTCTGTCCAACCTGATGTGGATCATGGATAGGGTGTTCAAGTTCACCAATTTTGGCATCGTCAGTGTATTGCATAAGGACTTCTTTATACAGGCGGTAAGTCTTTTTTTCCATACATATTATTTTAAAGTATAAAATAAACAAAAACATCGATATAATGAAATGTTTATAGTGACCCAATATTCAACCGTTATAAACGATTCATTTTTGTATGAGTCACAATAATAAAATAAATAAAACGATCGCTGATGTAAGAGGTGATGTAGCATCGGTGAGTTTGTAGACCGGTTTAGAAGCGTCAAATATTTATACATTTCAAGGTCATTTGATTCTTACTGTTCTCGATTACATCCTATCTAATAGACGATACTTTTAAAATTATATTTACTTTATTGTGATGCAGTATATATTGATCTTTAACGATGTGTCTTTCGTCCACAAAGTTTTGGCGTTTTATTTTGCATTTAATTGATTATTTGGTTTGAGAATAGATTCTTATATATTGTTTATTTATAGGTTAGAATAGATTCAACATTAAAAAAACATTATTTCTTAAACATAAGGCTGTAAATAACTAAGAATTACCTAGTATGATGTCAATACTTATAAGTACGTAACATTATAGCAAGTGTTACTCTTGTTTCTTTATTTGAATTATTTGTTGTTATCAGTATATTTGTGTCTATAATATAGCAACCATGTTTACCGTATAAGTTTAACAAAATGTAGTTCAATTAATTTGTAAGGTTTTATGAAAATATCGTTATATTGACTCGAACTAAAACCAAGAACTATCGATCTTATCAGCGGTACAAAGTAAGTCTCAAAATTAGTCAAAGAATTAAAATAAAATATACAAAGATAGGACACTATATTTATCACTTTCTTAAATATCAGACAAGTATTAGTTATAAGAATTTTTGTTTGTGATTGTTATCTGACTTAATCACACATCACGTTATGTTTGTAATTAAATTTTTATAGAAATATTTTCTCCGTGATGATGATAACACAGTGTTAAATGAAAATGTTAACGGCTATGTATTTTTGTCATATTATTTCATAATTATTTCTGTCGAATTATTAAATCTTAAGAAAAATATTTTTTGGTAATATAACCTTTGTTTATTAAAGATAAGGAAATATGATACACGTTTGTTATATTTTCAAATAAAATGATAACAATTTATTTTCTATCTATATTAAAATGTCATTTTCATATGGATAAGTGGAAATTAATAAAATAAAACATTTACATAGCGGACAATTTGGAGGTACATTTAATTAAATACTATACATTATTAAATAATTGAAGAAAGCTATAACATATATTTTAAAAAAACATGTTCCAAAAGACTCGCAAACTTGTATAACTTTCATATATAATTTTAAATAAGTATAATTAAAATATTTAATAAAACTGTAAGCTCTTTTAACCTTAAGCAAATTTACATAAAGAAAATCTGTACGTTCCAAGCTCGGACTGCGCCATATTGCGACGACATGTTCCGACATGTTATATGAATTATTCAATTATTTCATCCATATTTTAATATCAGATCGGAAGCCATTAGCGTAACGAATTGTTGACGTGTTGATATAAGTACATCAGTTAATTCTCCCATCAATTTTTAATATTAATTGCCAATGGTTTGGCGTATCGGCACCGCCGTCACTGCAGTATTGATATTCGTTATTAAATGGAATTTTAAATGATACTCAATAAAATTATAGGTAAATATAATCTTTTGCAGAAAAACTTATAATACAGAAGGTATATACTAAATAAATAAAAAAATAAACTAGTAATGCTGCCTGAAGATGCCAAAAGAAGAGATAAAATTATATATCCTCGGTTATAAATTTAAAGATTGAAATATGTTTTAGAAAATAAATAAATGTATTTTCACCAAAAAGATCAAATATTTCTCGTACACTTGAACATGCTAGCTTTAATATTCATTACAAGCATAAGCAAAAACTCCTAAGACGCCTGTATTGCTGGCAATTTGAATCAATATTGTTTATTTAATGAAGTAAGTTAAATTATAACATTATAGTTAAAGATATAGCCAATGTATTTATGGATCGCTGAAACAATTTGCTCACAAATTACCCTTCTCGAACACATGATTCACAACTTGTGATTACTGCGTTCGAATGTTTATACCATTCGATTCGATTTTCTTATTTATTTCTATTATTTATCGTAAATAATAAATACATTATAGTAATTTCAAATGTTGTGTTTATTGTTAAAATGATCGTAACGACATTTCTATAAAAATATCCTTTCGACATAAAAGTCGTCTGGTGTAAAGATGCCATCAGATGTAAACATGCCACGCTTTGTTGCGACAATTTCTTTGTCATTAGTTGTGCGTGTGTCAGATAAACGCTCGATTATATACAAGGTCCAGTTTGATGACCCTTTTAAACTGTAATAAGTGTAGATGTGAGATTAATAGCATCTACTATTATTACTTCGATGTTTATGTTTTTATTGCAATTTGTTGATTGCCGTATTAGAGTTATATAGTTAACCGCTTATTATAATTTGAGGTGACCTATGGAAATAATAATGCAGATTTTTTCCTTGTTTTTTGATTTAAAACTTTTAACGTAACTTTAACAGCAAGATGATTTATTTATTATTTTCTATCATTTCAATTATATTTCTCTTTATGTATATATAATGTATTAATATATTTATATATACTCATTTTATACGTGTTTTAAGAGCCAACTTCACAGTTGGTTCTAAAAATAGCCTAGTCCGGAGCGTAATCAACAAATTCAACAATTCGAATGAGAAAACCCGTCGCCTAAAACGGTTTCGTTTCGCATTTTCACAAAGAGATTTCCTAAAAACGGGTTTCAAGGGTATTAAGATTTACATTTTGTGACTTAATTATTAAAGAGAGCTTAAACCGCGTTTCCCCCTCGCTAATCTTTCGGTTATAACCCTCGGAATGACAAATGCGAAAACAATTTTACAAGGTATTTTTGTAACCGAAAAGGCGATTTCTTTTAATACTTATACAACTTTTAGCTTTGAATTTTTTTTATCATTCTTAATATTGATAATCTTATTACGGTAACGGAATTAAATACAATTCACTCATTAAAAATGGCGGCGCTGTCTACTGGCAGTTTACATTTTGCGTTACATGCTAAGAGCGAGGACTTGATAGGACAACGACTGACGCTTTAGCTGGCATGTTACTGACACACAATATCAGAGAGCATAATTACGATTCACACACAGATGACGCGGTATTGTGAATCTTTATATATATAACGGTTGATGTATCTATTAGTGTAACTTCTAAACAATTTGATGGATTGAACTCTACTGAACTACGTGCTATAGTTAAGTTATATGATATTTTTATTTACCTTATCAATACTCATGTGTATTATAAGTTAATTTTGAATCAGTATTTCCTTCTCGACAGCGGATCTGATAATAAAAGTTTTTGTTATTTTAATTTATAAATATTTATACTTTTTACATATTACTCATACCCCGGATGTAACGACACGTTAGGAAAAAAAAATGGTGATTTATGAACAGAGTATAAACATCTAAGCGGAAATTACATGTATTGCCTGCTGTATTAATTGTAATCTTTATTACGGGGTGTTAAAGTCTAGTGTTAATTGAACGCGGTGCCATGCAGTCTATATTGAGTGGGATGTAATGTGGTCCAAATTTTTTTATATTTTTTTTAAGAGTTTTTATCAATTATTTATTAAATATAAATATTATTACACGTTATATATGTATAATGGCTACCAGATACAATTTTTATAATACGTTGCAATATTTTATTTGAATTTTCATTAGCAATGCATGGATTTCTTTCAATATTATGTTTTCGGTACAAGTAATAAGAGTCATTAACGCTCGATATTGTCTATAATCGCTTCATCCTATACCTTGGATCCATAACATAGTATTAAAAACATTGTAAGTCCCGTTCCCAACAGGTTTATGGCCTCTGCCCCCTTTATGGACACAACTAATAAAGTCCAATCGTTTTACTACCTCCAGTGTAGGAATGCACGGTGGCATGTGCATTGGTACGGGCTGCCTGAATTAAATATATACAAACAATTTACCTCCTTATCTTATTAAAATGAAAAATCATTATCCTCTGCACGTATTTGTATTTCAAATAACGTCGTGTTCCGGTTTTTATGATTGTATATATGTGTGTTCCGGATTGTTATCTGGGATTGGAGATTGTGTTCGTGTCAGTTTAATTAATATGATATCTATTAAAATAATTATGTTTTTGAAGTTTTTTAAATTCTTATCTATAATTTCTATTGGTTATAAAAATGTTTTTAAGTGTAGTGTGTGTGTATCTACTATCTACTATCTAATCTTGTATGTTTTAAGTATTGACCGTCCCGGTTAGAATTTCTCAAATTACTTAATTAGTAAAATTCTAAACATCCAAAGATACTTATTTTCTTTTTATCAATTATCTATTTCGAGCCTCAGATAAGAAGAAATGTTCTATTTTCATAAATATTTCAATTTCCTACGAAATTTTAGTACTTTTTAAAGTAGCTTTGTTGTTGCCTAAATTATAGTTAAAAGTCAGCTACTATATCTATTTTTCTCTTCGAAATATATATACAGGATAAGTAAAATTAGAAATACTGGCAACAAAAATAGTCTGAACAAAAGACATTCTCGTATCAAGGTTACAGCTAAGTTAAGAGGTATGTAATAAGAATACTTTCTTGGCTCCTTTCCAAAATATCTGTCACAATTCTTGAGCCAAGTCGGGTCACTTTAAATTGACTTTCTTAAGCTTATATGGATCTCAGTCATTGTTGTCTGTGCATTTCCATTTGCTACCAGTATTGTTTTGATTGATTATTATTTATGGATCAATAAATAAACTAACAATTATATCACTGATACAATTATTGCAACTATATTCGTTCATATTTATTTTTATTTGGTAATATTTTTGCTTTAGAAGGTTCTTATAAATTATTTCCAAAAATATAAATTTGCGGATAGGGCATCGCAAATCTTTCGTCAAAAATTTAATTTTAACATTACTTCATTAAAAAGCATTCCTCAATAATATAACAATATCAATTAAAATATTCAAATCATTACAATTAGGCTAAAATGTCAAAAAAACTTTAAAAATAATAATAAAAACAATAATAACGAATTTAAAATACGCGTTTCGTCAACTTATTTGTATGTCAATATTATTCAAATTATCCTTTAAATATTCATCATAACTATAATAAATTTTTGTTGTCAACATTTGTTTAATCTTATTATATAAAGTTGGATTCTTTTAATTTATTTAATTTTATTTGGTAATTTATTGTCTTTATAGTCATACAATAAGTATATTATATACTGTTATATTTTTAATATTGTACTAAGTAAGATTAAATCTAAACTACAATATCTACCTGAGAGACCCATCATATATCCAGTTACGGTCACTGATCATAGACTCAGCAGTATCTGGGTTCTTTTGGATATTAAGATAAAGGGATACCCTTATATTTAGGTATTTATTGGATTACAGATCAATAACAATAACAGTTATTTGTTAAGGAAGTTATCTTCTTATTTGTATTTTCTTTGTTGAGATAACTAGTTACTTATAACTTTATGAATAGCCAGCAAAATGTTCTGATTTTTATCTGTAAATAAAATTACACGGTTGCTTACTTTGATTTTTTTGTAAAGTATTTAACATAAAATTTTGTGTTCAAAAAGTTTTTATTGTGTAATGAAGCACCTCATTAGATAATATAGCCTTCTTAAAATGTATAACATCTGTTATGATTATTAATTGAGGTATGAATAATTAAGAGTGTTTTTCTTAAATTAACTAAAAATATATTCAACAATTATAATTTCTGAGAAATAATTATGTTGGTTTCATTTTCGTGGAAGAGGCATTTCTTGTTTTAGGACGTCGTGGTAATTGAGTTTTTTTGTTAAGCATAGCGAATTAGAAATATATTTTCTGTGGGTAGTATACACACGTATATATATATATATATGCTGTGTTGATAAAATTTTTCAACGGAGCGTATACATCGAAAAAAATTGTAGGAGCTAGCCTTATTAAGAAATTATTAAAAAAAAAAACATTATAATCTGTGGAACATGGAGTCATGGAGTCAAACATGGAGTCGATAATACATGCTGTATTATTGACTCCATGTTTGATATTATCGTTTGTTCTTACAAGTCAAAAACTTTGTAAATAAACATCTCTTAATATCATTTTAATCCCCCTTTGTTCGAGATAAATAAATTTTTGTATTCCAATTTCACTTTTATCGCCGAGGGGTCAGGTGGATGTTTCTAATTGCCTCGGGTGATTCTCGCGTAATTAAAGATAAGATTTGACTTGAAAATGATACGCCCAATTTATTGGCAGATCTGTTTTGTAATTTAATGCTTATTTTATTTTAAATAAATAATTTACATGAAGGATTTATACCTGCAACTTTCTTTCCGAAGAGAGAAAACGTAAAAATGTTTAGTTACTTTTATATTAATAATATTAGGTTAAATTCCCTCATATTCATAATATATTCATATATTTAAAAACTCACAATGTTTCCAAATTATATCAAACTTATTCGAATGAAACATAATAAATATCTCATATTTTTTGTACATTTTTCTTCTCATACGATAAAAGTCAAATGTAATTCAAGGAAAGTATACACATTATTTCATGAAACAATTTTGATGATAATCAATTACAGAGAATTCTTTATATTATATTCTAAGAAGGCATCCTTTATGAAACATTTTGATACACGTTACACGTTTCTTAGAAATGTGTTTTGTTGGGAGTTGGATTGCAGCCAAGGTAAATCACCACCGTAACCTATGACCACGATTACTCTTTGTTGATGGTTAATGGTCAAACGATTGACTTTTTCCGGACTTATCAGATATTCTCTAATTTTCCGATGCACCTATAAGACAAAACATAATACTTAACAGTAGATAAAAATCTTTATACCCGTTTTAAACTACCATCCCTTCTTTTGAATACAAATAAAGTTTTGAAAAAATGTTCAATATATGTATATGGTTTTTATACAAATTAAGGATTTTCCTTTTAATAAAATCAAAAAGATTTAAATTTTGTGTCAAATTTAAATGAAATTTATTTTATTACAACCAGATTTGAGTACCATTATAACCTTTAATAATACCCACACTAAAGTTAACCCCGCAAATAACTAATCCCAACTTTTGCTATGGAAAAGAAAACTTAATTAAGCTTACATTTTTTCACTTACCAAACAGTTGGAGTTGAATCAGATATTGGTTCCGTATAAAAGTTTAAACTACCAGGGCGCTGAAATTTTCACAAGTCCGTATATTGGCGCTTCGCCAAATGTAGAGCTTGCATACTTTAAGGCTGTGTTTAGACAACGTTGCCTACATTACTTAAACTTTATGTATGCATGTGTGAGTGTTTGTGTTAACTGTTTCGTATGTAATAACGTTATAATTTAAACTGTTATTTTACTTCATTTGTTGTTTTATATGGTTTAAAAAAATACTATACTAAAGTTATTGTATAAGAAATGTAGAAAGGTGGAAAATTAATATATATATTTTTATATATAAAAAAAACAAAAGAGTATAACATACATCTAAACATACTTTTGCGTTTATAATATTTATTGTATTCGAGTAGTTTGTATTCATCGATAATAATGCTATCGATGTGTAAAAAACATTCTTATCTACACTACGTAAGGTTCAAAATCGTTGCTATTCAAGACTCCTGAATAAAATATATCGATAAAACACTCTTGGAAATAAAGACGGACTTCGTTAACCCTCCTGCATTTATTAGTGGAGGGGTTATTCTCGAATCGCCTCGACTCGAGTATCGCATGGAAATCCATTGAACGCTTAGATCGCATGACTTCATCGCATTTATTCGCGACTAGTAGTAAGCTACTCGGAAATCACTCTTTAAATGCTTTCTCTACTCGAAAATGTTCATTTTATAATTTTTTAACAAATACTTAAGTTGACAAATCTATCACGCCAGGTACTTTATTCGTGTATCAGTATTAATTTTTATCACAGTTTTTTTTGTTTTTTTTTTTATCGAAATCTTTAAGATATCTTTAAAAATAAATATGTTAACATATATGCTAATTTTAATTAAAAGTACATCAAATATTATTGAATAGATACACGAATTATCATAACGAAAAATGTATCCAAAGCTTTATTACAACTAAAAGGCTCACTAAGAAAATAAAAAACATAAATGTATCAGAAATTAAACGAAAAAAAAGATAAATTTTGTTAAATATCTTAGCTGAAATGTAGTCCCTCGCAGTTTTAGTTGAGATAACTCCCATTGATAAACAGAGCTCCTTGATGCAGCAAGCATACTTTTAATCGTATGTCCCCGAGAAAGCATTTCATTACTTAGTCCTTTTGAAATGCGAGCATGTTAAAGCACTTAGCAAAGTCTGCATTTTTTTTAGGTTGTTGATTAAAGCAGGCAATGAAAATGTTAAAATTTTTCAACCTTATAAAAATATTCTATGAATAAATGCTTATTATTTTTATAGTTATAGAATAGTTCCTCCCATACCCGCTCCATTAAGTGTAGTTAGTGATTTAAGTTCTTCACATGTGTTCACCCTTACCCCTATCATCAAGACCAAATCTGACCTCTTATACATTTTTAATGAGCCATAAAGGTTTTCTGGATGTCGCTTATACTTATGTTATACGTAAGAGCACTATTGATAACACCTAGAGGCATTCGATAGGAGCATATCACTAAGATTATAAAATTTTATTGTTTGTGGTGGTTTTTTTTCAGTCAGAATTGTATTAAAAAGAAATAATTTCTACGGTATCCCCTTATGTTTTAAGGGATTAATAATCTGCATTTTTGTTTATCCAAAAATTTTATCGACAGAAATTCTATTTCTAATAGCTATCCTATATTCAGACAGAAATTTCAAAGTGTTAAGCTGTTATTTTCAACTAAGATGACCATTTTGTATACCTTTATTCATCTTTTAAATAAGGTGTTTTATATTTTATCTATAATATTAACCAGTTATTATGGACTTTTTTTTCATTGACGCATTCTTTAGAAGTAGATAGACTAGTAGTGTAACTGAAGACTGACGTTTCATAAGGCAAAATACATAGTTATATTATCGCTCTCGACTTTACTTTCATATCGCTATGATATCGTAATATTACGCTTAAAATAAAATCGTAATAAAGTAATTATCATACAAAGTCGTTTTGTTTTTATTATAAATGCATTCAACATATTTCTTTCTACATATTAATGTGAAAAATATTAAGTACCCGACAAGTTATTATTTGTACTTGCAATGAAATCGGATATGAACACATGATATATTTTTCCGTGTGATATATAGTATACAGATAAATAAGTAAGTAAATTTAATGATATCGAAGTATTAAGTCGATAACCGAAGTTAGTACTGAAACCAGACTGTTACAAGCAAGCAGCTTACCTCTTCCTTAGACTTACACTCCCACATCGAACTCGTTAGTATGTATTGATAGTAATCACTTAAATAAGACCTAGTTCGTATACTCATCAAAGATTCCACTCTCAAATTATCATTTTCATCTTTATAATACAAAATTCGACGTTCATATAAAAGATTTCAAGTAACCTAACACTCAATTGAATATCAGTAAAAGGAAAATCAGAGAAAAGTCTTTAAAAGCGATATCAATAGAGATAAGTCTGTATGAATCTCACAATATGGCAGAATTTACTTGCGGTGGCTTACATTCATTTGGCGCGGAGAATATGTAGCCACATGTTGCATCGCTATTGTGACCATGGTTTTATATGCTTAGGGATAAATTTGAATTTTGTTTTAATATTTTCTACATATAGCAATTATTAATAAATATTTTTTATTATTTATAGGAATATTTGTCTGTTGTCAATTATTTTAGTATCATTTATTTAATATAAATAGTAAGTTATTTATCAATTTTTAATTCAGCTAACAATAAATTTAACTATAATAATGTAAAAGAAATATTTATGCATGTATTTATTATTAACATATGTAAGCTTAAAAGTAAAGAATTAAATATACTAGAAAGTGGATTTAATTATTTATTGTTTTTATAAATAACTGGTAAATTAAAAATAAATATTTTGTTAGAATTTAATTTTTCATACATTATTTAAATTAAGATATATCTTACTGAATCTGTTTTGTTCTATAATGAAACGGTTATCGCGTAACATTTATATAATAAGAATAAAGTAATCAATATTTATATAAGGTAATAAATAATAGTACGGGTGTATCACTAATGGTCACTCTAGTTCGTGGCATCTAGTTAGAGCAGGTCGGGGCAGAGGTCAGTCGGAGTCAGTCCAATTTACTAACCCATACATGGTGACAGGATTATATAGATTCATGATAAAGCTTCCTATAATGATAGTAGAATATTGTTAACAAACAGATTACTAGAAAAGCTTCTAATCTTTATTACGTTTTCTGGAGCTCTATAAATAATATTTATCTATATTTTAATTTTAATCTAAAATTTTCAACCTAACCGCGAAATTGTTCAAAGGTATTATTTTCTGATCAAACGAACATTCCGAAAACCCTTTTAAACAATATTACCACATTTACATACATGTACAAAATGAAACATACGGATATCCGGTATTCATCAGGAAAATCAACAGACCCACAAAAGCCACTAATCAGACCTTTGAAAACTTCTAAAAACAAAATTTTCACACATGTGTTATCATGATTCACAAAACGCCGTAACGATATTTATGTCGTACCGATTATGTGAATTGTAATTGTTGATTGATTTTTATGCTTGTTAAATTTATGTTAAGAGAACATTACGTAAAAGCTTACTCCACAAGTTTTTTTAATATATTTTCCTATTGCAATTTGTTTCTTAAATATTTAATTATAAATAAATAAATGTTTTTTATTCAGTTAAGTTAAATTTAGTTAAATATACTAAGCAACTTCTATACTCTGGAATGTGAAGTTTGAATTTCAATCTTTGATATAAGACCGTTTAAAATATCGTTACGATTCAACTAAAACACACGTCACGCAGCAGAAAGCAAAATCCGGCTTAAGAGTTACAATTTTCAACGCCGCATTTAATCACCTCGGAGTGGCGTTCACCTAATTTCTACTTGGAGGGAATAATTTATCCTCTTTGTCGCGGTTCTAATGGAATATTCAGTCTGGCATTAGCAATGTTAGGGTGGGGACAGACGTAATACGTTATGCGGTCTTAATTACGAGAAAAATGGTTTTACGAATGGAAAGAAATTAGATAGATGTGTTACTCCTTGTTTTGCCATCGAGTGAGGAGCCCTTGAATGCACATATACATTATAGTAATTGATATCTATTTAGTTATCTTTTCAACTTAACAAATATGTATCTTTTGTAATTTCACAAAATTTTGTAATTTTACAATTCTTTCTTATTTTTCTTAAGATTTATTTAATAAATTTTATAACAGAGTTTTGACTTATCATTTATCGTGTTAAAATATCTAATAGTTAAAAATATGAAACGACATCAATAATCTATAGATGATGTGCGTACTCGCCCTAATATCATTCGATGTTAGCAATGTTGTCCGACGCCAGTATTCATAATGTTGTAATAGAAAAGTTTGGATCTGAATATCTGCGGTTCGTTATTGGATTAGCTCTCCTCCAGTCTGGTGGCACGTGAAAGTCTTCTTAACTTTGAAATGATTTATAATTGGAATTAAAATTTAAATTTTCCACTCCAGTCTTATTTCTTTATTATAGATTATAGGATTGTTTAATGAAAATGTTACATCCCTGTCGTAGAACTGATCATATATATATATTGTTCGCAATACCCTGGAATATCTGGAATATCGCAAAGTAACATTTAGTATTCTGCACGTTATATCTGCCCGCGTCCTACATATCTATCAGGCGATAGAAATATCCAATTTTATTGCACAACCTTATTTATTTGACATTCTGTAGACCCCATTTATCCAGGTGTCCTTTTAAAGTACTCAATCCACGAGGGGTCCACAAAGCGTCACTGTCAATAGTGGTCCCTGCTGATTGAAATTCCATTATCATGGGCCCTCTGGTTTAAGTAGATATAAGTCGAGGGTTGTTCCACATGTGGTGGATCTGAACACGGATAGATGGATAATTTTTACTCTTGTTGGCAGCTAATAAACAAATAGTATATGTTTTATGTTTGGATTTAATGTGATTTGATGAAATACTAATAAGTATAACATTGCTATTTTAATAATTTACTACATATATATAAAAAAATTACACATATTTTAATCGTTGTCGTGGTCTGTTGTAACTAAACTGGACTTTCCTGAAATATTTTTCAGCTGTAGTTAGACCAACGCTATAGTCTGATGAGCTGTTATTGTAAAAATTATTAATAATTACATATTTAAGTTTCAAGATTACTCATTCATTATGTTATTATTAAATGACAAAATAGTAATTATATAGAAAATATTATTTATAGAAACTGGATAAGATACTTAGTTTTTTTTTTCAAATTATTAAATATATTTATTAGTAATATACAACTGCGAGTAATATCTAGTTTCTTAACGAAATTTCCCCTCGATGTGAAAAAACCTCAAAGGTTTTCCTCGTCACCAACTTCGGCTTTCGTCCTTTGTATCGCGCGGATTTACCGACACCTTTTATGATGGTATAAGAATCGCAAGGTTGGATGTGGAATGGGTTTAGAAAGTTGCTTTAGAAATTGTTTGCCAATTTACAGAGCGGTTCATTTATATTTTACTCCACGCTTCCTGTTGCGGTTATTTGTATTGAATTGCGGTGTTTTAATATAAATTATGGTATTAAAGAAATGATAACGTCTTCATTTTATAAATGTATTTCAATTCAAAATGTTTCGCAAAAATAATAACAATAAATGAAAGTAAACAAGAAATAATAGTTAGTAAAAATGGACAATATCTACTTAACATTCATTGTTATTCGGAAAGTAAGGAGTCTATTATATTGTAAGCGGTAAATAGTACAATTGTTTTGAGCGGGTTCAGTACGTACTTGTGTAATTTAAAAGCCTTAATGTTGCGAGTAGAGTGAGCCTCTATGAGCCTTGGAACTAATTTTTCTAATGATGTGCAGGGAGTTAATACGTAACTACGTAATGTCGTACACGTGGATTGTTCTATGTAAGACCCCTGAAATACATAACCAATTCATGTAATACATAACAATTAAAATATGGGGGACAATTCAAAGCAATAAAGGTTTCCAGGCAAGTACAATATAAATCAAAGGTAGGGGACGGAGACAAAGGTGAAATTGTAAATGCGACCTTTTCCAATAATTTCACCCTCGCATCAATCAATTAACATCCCCTTTGTTTCTTTTGCTAAGCGTCATGAAAATATGTACGTACTGTGCCTCAATTAATATTCGCCTTGAGTTTCAATTTTATCAGAGGTGGAAAATTCTTTGTCCTATACTCATATAAGATTCTAGATTGAAATTATAGAAAAGAAACACGAATAGTTTAATAAATTATCCTTTGAAGCTTGAAATAAAGATAACAGAAAATTATACGATATTATCAGCTTTCAGCTTTAGAAATATATTAAATAACTTAAAAATCTCAAAGTTAAAAAACATTTTTTAATTCTTCAGATCTAGCCTCGGGCTGAAGTGGAGCTGAGATTTCATTTTCTGAATATAAATTTAAGATTTTCGACCTCATTACCCTCATCGGTGATTTAAAAAGGTCGGAATGAAACGACTGCCCAATGGTTTTGCACAGACGCTTTGTATCACAGAGAGAACAGAGTTATTTATAGTCCAACCCTCCCATGGAGGTGCCTGAAATAACAAATTCTCTTAATGTAAGACGTGACAATAAGGTTTCTCCTTAAAGATATTGTGATTATTATTCTTAGCAAGTATATAATCATCTGTTATGTGGATGGATCTGTAATAAAGTACACTGTGAAATATTATAAGGTTCCCTTTTACCTGAGATGAATGTAATTTAGAGTGATTTTGAAAAAAAGAAATTATCTTTTCCTTGTTCTTATAACTCTCATCGCACCTTGAAATATACAATAATTTAGGGACTTTATGAAGCAAATTATTCATGAACGATATTACTTTTGTAAAAAAAGAATATTATATTTAAAATACGTTTTAATTATAATCTGTCCTAATATTTGAATGTTAAATGAATTCGATTTAGACATTTGTATAAAGTAGTGAAGCTAAAAATTAATATCTTATTTTAAGTTAATTTTCGGAGGAAGGCATTTGCCCAAAATTATTCAATTAAGAAACTCCCTTCTTATTACATCGCTACAACGAAAGTTACATGACCGATTTATTAAAACGAAAACAGAAATATCGGTGTAACTGAAAGTTAGAAATAAAATTAAATTTTCTTAGGGCGTGAAGGTAGGCATTCATCGATCTTAAATGATGCCTCCCCTCTTCAATACATCAAGAAAAACCAACTCGTCTATATAAATATATATGGTACAGGAATGTAACCCTTATTGCAATAGCGAAATGTTTGAATTGAGTTTTAGTTTGTAATGCATTTGTAAAAGTGTTTGAAAGTGTTTCTTTGTTGACAGGTGTAAAAAAACTTTAAGTTTATGGTGCATTCAAACGGTTTTGGAATTTAGTTTAAATGTTACAGAGTCAAAGTTAAGATGTTGCAGTTTCAATATACATGAAATTAATTTTATTTATATTATTTCACTCACTACCAATGTGTGAAACCAAAAAACGGTAGAACACGAACTTTAAAATATACAGAAATTATAAGATAGTTACATCATTAATTTTTTCTATGTTATGTTTGAAAACATTGAAATTCTTGAATAATTTTCAATTCTCTTGAGTGCATTTACGTAGAAGGCGGGCATCAGGATCATCTAGTATTATAATTCGTGAATTTGTAAACAAATGGGTCCACATTTTCCTTACATCTGAAGGGTCCACAATATTCGCGATACATTTACAGCGAACCTTTGTAGACAATAATATGTAAATAACTAACTACACAGTAATAGTACGAAAATAATAACGTAGCGGGGAATTCGTTTTAACTTAAATAATATATATTTGAAGTTATAGTTTTGGCTAGAGTTATAATATAATTAATTCTGTATACATAAATGTCATCTATTTGTAGACGTAAAAACTAACCATGTGAAGGTAAATGAAAAAATACGTGCCTTTATTTAATATACAAATAAGTCCTCGACCCTACACTTTTCAGTCCCAAAAAAAAAAATAATGGAACATTACGCAACAAATATTTACCCTTATTTTATTCTTTTACTTTACTCCAATTTTCCACGCGGATAAATAATATCAAACGCTGACAGCCGACTGACGGACAGACCCCAAATGTATTTATGAGACCTTTCCGTTTGTTTTCGGAAATATCCCACAATAATATTTTTATACTGATAACTTACCTCGGTACCGGAGTGACGTCCTGAAAATAATTTATTTCCCTATAGTATGTTAAACATTCTGAGATATTTTGTACGGAAGTAAGAAAACGTTATCAGTTGCAATTTAGTGCAATTTCGCATTTGGGTCTTGAGAAATTACAGATTCAAGTAGCTCATTAATTAAGTTTCAAATGTCGTTTAGAACGAAAATGCTGATGCTAAATCGGCGGTCTGAAACTTTAAGCAGTTTAGCTTAAATATCTTCATAGTTTATACATTTTATATAAAGTAAAAAGAGGAGTATACTGAATAAATATTGTAAAAGAGCTAAGCTGTGTTTATTTCACTGCATCGAGTATAGGAAATGGCGGCCGCACCACTTACCATCAAATGGACCGTCTCTCCGCTGTCTTATAAAATACATAGTATTCAGGGGATTTAACTAATAAAAATTGACTTTCCGTATTATTTAAATAGTATACAAAGTCCAATTAATACAATTAATGCTGATCATCCGTTAATTATTTAACAGATTGATTGACAATGTTTATTAAATTAAATGTTTGCGTCGTATATCAATTACATACAGCGGAGTAATTGGAATGTCCGTTACATGCGTTAAAATTGCAAATGAAGCCACGGGCAAAAGCTTGTAGAATATAATTACAACTTTAACCCGTTCAGCACAATGGAAATGAGCATACATTTAAGGTTTCGCCTTCAATCTGTTTTTCCGATTTTCAACAGTATTCCCATTATTCAAAGTCGTCTCCTGTACAAGGTATCGCATTGACTGAGTCGAAATGACTTTTTAGACAAACGTTCCTTTTGAAGGGAAATCGCCGAAAAAATGGCAGGTCGTATTCAAAAAGAATAACAAAACGACGGCGTTCGGGAGGAATAACGAAATTGCAAAACCATGAATGCTTAATGTTCATAGGGCGGCTAGGGGATTAATTTGACGATGTGCAACCTCCCTTAGGGCTCGGGACCTATCGATTTCGTGACTCGATAGGATTAATGTCTTGCAGATTTATTATCGTCGTTCTATTTTTGATATGTAGCGGAAGATCTATTGTTTTGTAAGAAATATTTCTCTTTTTCCATTTAATAAAAATGTTATCCCAGAGTTTTGACATTTTCCTCCTTTTTCGTTATATAAAAATGTTTTTATTAAGAATTTAGTATGAGAATATTAAAATTTCATATTTAATAACATTTAATTTTAAATTATTTTATCGTGGTAATAATTTCATGTGCTAAGAGCTTGAGGTCCAGCACGCACTTAAAAACTTAATAGATTTTTCCTTAAGATCAAATAGTATTCTATTCGTCAATCACTTTTCCTTCATGGGGTCTTGCCCCCAAAGAATGTGATAACATTAAGCAGTATAGGTAATAAAGACGAAATGAAAAGAAAATACAAGGTGGGAGTCTGATAAAATATATATAGGTGGGGTGTAAGATTATGTTCTTTACCCCAAGGTGTAATAAATTACTTTATGTATGTATTTAAAACGTACAATAAGCTTAAACTATACAATAATAAATCTCTCTATATGATGTATATTTAAACATAATCAATATACAATACTTATATGACAGTATAAAAGTACTCCCTAGTGGGAATATTTTTGCAGTACTCAGGAACATAAATAAATATACGAATATATTGAAACGTAAAACATGTTCCCACATACAATGCTTCATCAGTTCTTAATCCGTACTATTTGTTCGCACACTGACATTTGATTATGGCGTGACAACATGACATAACGCGCTCACACTTTTTATCCAACCGCGGTAAAGAAAATGAGGGGTAATGATTAAAGACGAATATTGCATGCATGTTTTGGACAATCTTTGTTATAAACAACGTTTATAAGGATCTTCGTGTCACAACGGGTTTTTGATGTCTCCAAAGAATTTATTTTTATTTTCAATTAATATTGAATATAAAAAATATATACTAATAATTTAAATATAATCTACGTATGATCAGCATTGATTGTAATAATTAGACTTTATATATTATTTAAATAATATGGAAAGCCAATTTATCTGTTTATTTATTTTCGAAACTGTTCAGTGCTGCACTGGAAGATGTATTCAAACCTCATGGACTGGAGCTGGCTCGCCATCAACATAAACGGCGAGTATATCACTCACCTTCGGTTTGTCGATGACATAGTCATATTGGCTGGGACTATGGAAGACCTGGATACAAAGCTCGATAATCTCAGTAGTCTCCGGACAAGTAGGCCTTAAAATATCAAGGGCAACACGAAGCAGGTGTTTAATGTCCACGACATGCCTACTCGAGTAGTTGTCGGAGGTATTACGCTCGATGTTGTAAACGTTTTCATGTACTTGAAACAAATCGTCCAACTGGGTAGGCCTAACTTCGTGAAAGAGTTTAGGTACTCGCCGAATCCAACTAGGATGGGCAGCGTTCGGGTAGCTCCGTAATATCTTCACGCCCAAAATACTGCAATACTGTCTGAAGACGAACGTTTTTTACTAATGTGTGTTGTCAGTAATAACTTATGGCTGAGACGTGGTCGTTTACTATGGACCTGATAAGAAGGCTACAGGGCAATGGAAAGGGCTATGCTCGGAATTTCGCTGTAAGATCGAATAAGACACGAGGTGTTCCGCAGAAGAACCAAGATAACCGATATACGTAGCTCGTAGCTCTAAGAATTACTCGGCGGGTGGGGCACATCGTTCGTGCAACCGGCAGTCGTTAACATAACCAAAGTCGCGGAAAATCTCTGGATGCGGGCAACGCAAGACCAGTTACTCTGGCGATCTTTAGGGGAAGCCCATGCTTCGCAGTAGGCGTCTGTAGGCTGACAAGAAGAAGAAAATATACAAATTGATTTACTCAATTTTCCCTCACCATTCCCATCACACACACATCTATTCTTTCTCCACGTGATATTGGATTGTAGCGTGAAGGAACACTTCTCAGTTTATTTCTTATATTTATTAAAAACTACTCAATAGTATGTCAAGTCAAAAATAATATTAAGTTTTTATAAATACTGTGTTTTTAATTTATTTATACATATTTCAATAATTTTAATCAAATTACTTTTCAAATATACACAGTAAAGTATCAGAAGCTACTGCTTACTATTGTGTTTAGGCCATCCTACTAATAGCGGAATTAAAACTATATTTTCTTAATCAGTCAAAGTTAGGCAAATATGACGATGTTGGAATGTTCTAGGAACTAATTAATTGCAAATATTGGAACTGACGAATACCTTTACGTACTACATATTATAATCATTGTTATTCTTATAATTAATTCCAAATATTTTATCAATCTTATTAAAGTTCGTAGCCTGACTGGTCATTATAGGGCATAATACTTTAAATAGAAATAAAGCATATATAAATGGCATTATTTGCCATCAATTTGCCATTATTATAGAGATAAGGGTTTGCCATTTTTATTTGAATACGATATCTGGTATTTGGCACAATCGGCAGGCTCGGAGGAAGTTTAATAGGGAAGTCCAAATTCGATCACTTTTTGCTGCGGTCGATCAATATGACCGTTTATCAATGATGACCTGGCGAACATTGCTCTTTAAGGCGTCAATCTTCTGCAGCTTATCGACATAGAACAAAGATTTCACATAATAGCACAAAAGGTAGTTCAATGTATTAAATCCTTGATTTTGGAAGCCAATTGATAAATCAAGTAGACGAAATTATTTATTCGTCGAATATTTAAAGCCCTGGTTGCAGTCACTATTAATTGTTTCCACTGACTTGATTTTTCAGGAAACATGGACCAATGATTCCACCAGAATAACCTCTTGAATATACTATGTAAATACGATTAATGACGTATCCATTCAACAAAAAATTAACTTCATCGCTGAAAGACAACAATCTCGTTTTGAGCTCATTCATATCAAAGTGAGAATCTTTGCGGCTTAAATACTTTCACAACTTGAAATTTATAATCCATGAGACTATACTTTCAACAGGAACATGATACGACGTGCGATATATCTGATGGTGCATTTTATCCTGTAGAGAGGAAGTGGTAATTCCGGTAATGGATAATTTTTTTGACCTTTATTGTTTCGTGTTATCATACCAATACCAAAAAATGTTATCAACTTAAAATCCTGTGACTATACAAAAACATCCTTTTAACATTTTTTACTTGCTTATTATTTATAAATTCTTAATCCACACCGTCTGTCGTCGCGTGAAAGATTGTGACAGGTCAAAACAGCAATTTTGTCTCTTTATTTTTTATTGAAAATGTATTATTCTATGTATGAATTGTAGTTAAGAAAGAAAAGGGCATGATGTTGTATTTACTACTTTATGTAAAGATAAATAAGTTTTTAACATTCCAAAAATACATATTTTTAAAGCCTTTTAATATTATTACCCATAAAGATGAGAGACATAGATGATTATATCTATAATCAATTTAAATCAATTCAAAGAATTAAAATTGTCGACGAATCTTTTTATGTAGACAATCCTTAACAATCAAGCCCTTGAAGAAAATTATAATCAAACAAGCGTTGAGAAGAGACTAGATTTTGATCCGAAAATAGATTAAGCCAGTGGCTCTGTTTGTACAGAACCTTCGCCCTTAATTGTGTCTCGCGACTTATTCCGAATGCAAACAAACCGATATAATTATTTGTTCAGTTGTATAGGATTTCGGATCATTGTTGGGATTTCACATAATTATTTTTTGCTTACAATTCAAATATTTGTTAACAACATAATTTTATTTCTTTAATTAACTCTTGGACTACGAGTACTATTTATATTAATTTCTTAAATAGTAATTTAAGTAATAATATACTTCACTAAACAAGTATTATTAAACGAAGCAAGTATATAAAAAACGGAGACTCCGCTATGATTTTATTATTAACAAAATACATTTGAATCCTGATACACGCAGTAAATTACATTCAGTAAATAAGGTATTGAAATTGCTAATGATTTTACAAAACATGTCATTTGTATGTTTTACACAAACCATTTATAATTGAATGCTATTGTTCCTACCGTTCGCTCCTACCCTTTGAAGCGTTTGTTGATTGGTGACTTCGATGTCATTACAATCCGGGCTTTGTGCGATCAACGAATGATTATTATAAAATTTCCTTTGTTTGCTTACATTTGTTATCTTGGTGATTAGACTTTTAAAAACGTGTATGTTTTGTTTTTGTTATTCCTTTCATCCCTTATTTACGATTCCTCATGTTCTAATTAAAATAATAAATTATTATAAATATAATATTTTAATATTTATTCATTGTAACATTACATAATAGTATAACTTTGTGTTATAATAAATAAATTTCCTTTTAGTTTTATTATTATAAGGTCTAATCTTAAATCTAGCTAATATAGTATTCGTCTATAAAATAGTAATATTATTTCTAAACTGTCTGTAATATATATCATTGTGCACCTGCGTAAATACAAGCTCTGTTCCAGGGCTGGCTAAGCCAAGTTACGTGTTCCGAATATCCCTGAAGATATTAGCTTCAATACACGAACATACAAAGTACTTTATAGCTAACATTTTATGACATTTTAGGTAGTTCACGGACATTGTATGGATAAACACATATTATATGTGGATTTTATGTTAGTAGATTGCATCGTTATGTGGTATTTTCTAACTAATTGTTTTTATATCTTGCTTGTAGATCGGTACTTGTGCGTACAAAAAATCAGGATAATAAATGCATTAGTTTAATAAAAGGAAATCTTTGTGAGGATAAAAAATATTCCATGATTCGGGTTAGATACCCGTCAACCCAAAGAGAAAGAGCGTGGTGGGTTAATTTTTAAACTGTTTTCATAATGTCAAGGCGATACGATAATAGACTAGTCCTTTTACTTTTAAATATCTTAATCATCAACACTCAAGGAGACACCACACTCTCAAGTATAAAAGTCGTATAACATATTTAATGGTTATAAATCGTCCTCCGCAGCCACAGGCCAATTTATAACTCGTTTTTATATAAACCAACTTCAGATTTTAAATCGCGTAAAGGCAAAAGAAAATAAAAACCGTTGGTCTGTAATTTCTTTTCCGTCTGTCTTGTAATGAGTTTTCTTATGAACGTTTTTTAATTTGGCGACAACGAGACGACATGAAAACGACTAGGGTACAACATTTATTATCCATTTTTAGATTATTAAATTAATGAATTTATAAATTTTTGCTTAATTATGAAGGTCCTCATAATATACTTATCAAAGTGTGATGTTAATTATAATTATGAATTACTTAATTTATGAGATTTGTTCTTTTTTTTTCGTTTATACGAAATTTAGTATGAAATAGGAATAAAATTGTGACAAAAATACACAATAACACAAATATATTCTCGACTCGTTCGTAAAAATCAAGCGTCCATTCAAGACCCAGCTCAAACAAACATCAACTTTCAAAAGAAAAATACTCGCTGTAAAGTCAACCCTCTTTCCTTTCGTGATCTGAAAAATTAGCGCGAGACGTGGACTAACTGCGATGTGTGATAAGACTGGATTGTTGTGGTTGTCTCGTTTAAAATTATATAAATAGTAATGTTACACATTTAGATTCTAAGATATTAAAATTTTTATAACCGTCAGCTACTGTTTGCTGTTTAGAGCAAATTTGTTCGTTCATACAGCTTTAGCTTTATTTTATGTTCTCTAAGTTAACGAGAGGTATTGAAATAAAATAGTGATAAACTAATAATCTAAATGTACACTATTTCTTCGTGTAAACACGGTTGCTGCGAAACAATTGTGACGGAGAAAATTAAATGGGTTCTCGGTCCTGGAATAAGTCCATAATTTAAGCTGCTGTCACTCTATACTTCATATGTCATGACAAACTAACTCGAAATATATTATATGGCATTAATAAATCTAAGGCTGAGGAAGTGCCGGTGTTGCAGCGATACAGGGGGCTGGGACGTTGTGATAAATGAAAGTAATTGGTCAGCCTGTCGCGTTAGTGCTGGGGTGAAGCGCGAAACGTCCGGGTGAAGAACATTATATACATTATTTGAATTCAATAATACTAAATGATTTTATATAAAAATTAATAGAATGTCAATAGTAATACAATGAAATATCGTTTCAATTGAACCAAACATTCTCAATATTACTGAGGCGGTGTCAAATTAATAGCAACGATAAAATCCACTTTACAACTTTAATTATGTTTGTTGTTTCCATTTGGTCGGGAGGTGTCGCGGAGGATCCACGAAATGGCGAACTCCAGTTTGACAGACCCCAAGAATTACACACTTACCGGGCTCATTTTATGAGTGGAAGTTACGAGAAAGGCCCCAGACGGACTATTAAAGGCTATATTCCACGAATCTCATAAAGTACAGGAAACAACGTTTCTTTGCGTTCTTATAAAACTTTATTTCAAAGGACTAAAGTATATTTTGAGGGATCGCCGCAGCAAAACCATTTTCGTACAGTTTTCTACGTCCGACGCCATTTTGTTCATCGTAAAACATTAACAACGTCTCTGTATTTTTGTGGTAAGCAACAAGTAATAATAAAATTGTAATTACAAGGAAATTTTGCTGTCTCGATTTGACATTCCTTAACTTTTCACGTTTGAGGTATTATTAAAGAACTTTTCAACGAGATATTCTATGAAGACTGTCCTCAAATTCTTACGTAATTATTTTATTGTAAATGATTTTTATCCCGTTTAGTGCTCAAAGCCTTTTGACAACTGTTTGGTAAACATGGTAAACATATCTCGGTGTCAACACTTTTTGCTTAATGACCATAGACATCACGATAACACCACATTAAATCCAAATAGTTTTCGTATAATGGGATATAATCCCATTATAAGAACTTAGCCAAAGAATCCTAAATATAATACGAGATTAAATAGGTGTTTTATAATTATTGTCGTTAATTTCTATTACGTAAATTATAAACTGAAAGTATACTCATTGTATATCTATATACACACAAGTATATTATATTTTCCTTGATACCATAAGATATTGAACGATGAAATGATTGTTTTCGTTAATAATAATTATCCTTCTGTTAGTTAACATTTTAATGTTTCATTTTTGGCAGAGTGTCTGCTATGTTCACTGTATTTAGACGGTTACATATTATGACGTAATTGCTTCTAAGATAGATCTCATAGTTTTGATATAATCGTGTCTCTTCCAGAAGCTTAAGAAATATATTAAACGCTGTCAGGATAATTTTTAATATAAAAACTAGGAATTGTAAAGCATGCTCTATATATCGTCTATTCATGTGTCATATATCCCGATATTAATATATATATATATATATATATATATATATATATATATACTATTAGCGTGGGTAATAACATTAAAATTCTGTGCGTTTCTCTCATTTATATTATGACGCTTTTATACGCTCTTACCAATTTCAATTTTATTATTAAAATTCATATCGATTCATTTCAATATTTGTTTGATCTCAAAATTTTAAAGTCAATTAGGGTGTTTCAATAAAATTGATTGCTCCATCAAGCATCAAAGGTCTGTCAGAAAGCGTCGTTTTATTAATCATATTAGCCACGTGAGGCCGTTTGCAATTTGGTTGTACTTTTCGACTCCCTTCATGTAACTCTTTGCGAGTGCCTATAGGATTAAAAAAAATATTTTTTCGTGTTTTTTTTATATAATCACTATTTCTCCTGATGCGATCTTAATGTTTAGTTGTATTTATTCTTTAGTACTTCTTGTCTTTATGTATTTTTATTAATTTGCTTTGTTTTTTAAGGTATGTAAACAATAATTTCATATTAAACCATTAGGTATTTTAATATTAAAAGGCTACCGAATAAGCTCTTCATGATAAAAAATAAACTTTTTGGAACTTGAAAAGTGCGAAATACCGCTAGTTGTGAAGTGTTCTCAGGTCCTCAGTGGGTTTTTAGCACTAACGAGCCCTGCACACTGTGTTATTCAAGCATAAACAACTATAGCTCTTAAACTAACACCATAAAGCTCAGAATTACTTAAATGAATTGTGGTTTTTGTCGCTCGTTGACCTAAAAGATTACGCGGTAAAAGTCCGAGGTCTATTTTCAAAATATAGAACTTGTTTATAGCCAAGGGAATCTGTAACAACTGCATTGGTTCTCATTCAGCAAGCTTACTACATTTTGTAAATAGTTTGCTTTTTTTTTTTTTTTGGATATTTCGGATTTTTAGATGAACGCAAAACTTCTATACTGAATGTAACCGAGAAAAAAGTGGTCAATGTGATAACTTTTCAAGTCTCAAGAGTTTTTAAAAATATTTGATATTCTCCACGTTTCAGAGTTTGAATTATTTTGATATATGTATATAAATATAAGCATTAATCGCTGCTACCGCTCCTCTTAAACATATTGCGGCAACATAACACTTACACACACAATGGTAAATGAAATATGATATAAAATTAAATTGAATTTAATATCATATTTCACCAACCCGTGTCAGTCCTTAAGTGCCTAACATTAGTATCATTAAAACAATGTCCATAAAACAATACAGATTATAAAGCGGACAATCTCACCTCGCAATAATAAATCTAAAATCCGAACCACCTGAGCGTTCGACGTCCCTGTGATTATGAATGAGCCTTACACCCCAATCTCCCCTTCAACTGACAACCTAATAAAAACCATGTAACACGGTAATAAGATACCTTTTACACTGTACTTACACACATACTTAAGAATAACCGAATTAGTGCTTGAAAAGCGAAGCGTATTTCGTATACCATAGCATACTAATTCATATTGAAATTACAGGACACTAAAATATGAACTCTGCTATGCTAAGTTTAGGGTCAAATTTTTTAGAATGATAGTTTAATATAAGATTTTATTATTGATTGAATATAAGCGTTATTACATGTATTTTAGAGTTGAAAATTCATAGACAGTATGTTATGGTGTGTTTGCGTCCTGGCGCGACAAGCTCGCCCGGGCTGAGCTCGTATCCTGGGCGACCGACGACCCCCCATTCTCCCCATCTTGCACAACTGTTCTTCTATGTATAACATTGCCGTCCTTATTTTGATTGCACTAAAGACTATTTACCTTTAAATGCGTAACGGAATTGTACGTATAGTTGCGTTTCGTATTCGTTTGTTTTAGTTCGAAAATAGATTGGGCTTTGATTGGTGTGACGTTTTATTTAAATTCCAGTATTTTTAGAGGATTATTCACTTTGGTTCTTCGATCAGCTATTCCGATGCTAATGAAATGGGAATTAAGTTTCAATACTTAAATTATATATTTTATCTCTTGCCATACTATAATCTACATGATTAAAAACCTTAGTTTTTTAATAGACAGAGAGTAACTTAAGAATATTATAATTATTATTACTGAAATAAAAAAAGTAAACAATTACTTTTACTCATTTCATAAACTATTTTCTAATTTTACATTATTTTAACGCCATCTTGTTAGTTGAGTCAGTCTGAACTAAACCAAGGCAAATAATATCTGCAATATTTGATTATTAGAATTCAACATCCTTAGGGACATCAGTCCAATCTCGCGTATTGCTCATTGGTATTTTGTGCATCTGTCTATCCTTAATAAAGGGTGTGTTACACGATAAGGGTGCTTGAAGTTTTTTTGAGGGAGGCATCTAATTACATGACACTCTGCATTGAAAATTGATGTACAATTTACATTAAAAATTCTATATTATGGAACAATTTATTATATATATAGTTTTACTATTTCGTCTGCACGCACCCTTCAGTTATACCTGTATAACTACGTATTTGTTACGTTACGTAGTTTAAACTTTATTTCAAAACAATGTAAATTTAAAACTTTGTCATTATTAACATAACTTTCATGAAATTATATATTTGATTTGCACTTTGTTTCTATTTATAGATATATCTGTTTTATATACAAGTGAGGGTTATTAAGTTATATATTATTTTATAGAAATGAATTGTTGTTTTACATAATTAACATAAGTTTTGTTACTATATTCAGAATGTTCCTCTTAGACTAGTTTGTAGGACTCAATAGTAGCTTTGTTCAACTGCTGGGTCGAATTCAACACGACTAGAGCGTTCTAGAGTAACTTAAAGTAACTTACTCAGAGATTTTTTTTGTGCATTTCTTGAATTCATTGTAACGATTGGTTTTGTCTGTGAATCTATTCGTAATATATTCTCCTCTTATACTTTATAGTTTTTATAACATAAAATAAAAATAATTTATTGTCTTTTTTATTAAGATCATTTCTTATTATATTGTATTTTAGTTTAAGGTACCTTAAAAAGAATTGAAGCATTATATACCATTAGCCATGCATCTTGTACGCGTATTATTGTTTGTCTTTGAAATGTCATTTCCCGGTCTCTGTTTCGTTTTCGTTCCTCTGGTCGACGCTTTGAGAAAATTTGATTAATTTAGAATAAATTTGATGATACATAGTCTAGTAAACCTTCAGTGAAGTAAGATAATGACCTAACTAATGTACCTTTTCTAAAATATATAATAAGGTCTGTGCCGGATAGATAGGATTTTTATAGGTAGATATATTACTAAAAATTCACCTTCTTAAAGACGAAATCGCTTATTATTAGTATTATACATAAATATAGGATTAATCACATTCCACAAACGTGAAAAAAAATCTTTAAAATTAAATTATTTTTCTCATCAAATAAAAATTTATAAAAAATCGTCCCCATTATCGATTTTCAAATCGTTCAGTTATTGTGTTAATCACTCCCCTTGCAATATGCAGAGTGCTTCACAAACTTCACTATGAAGGATTCTGTGTAAATTTGGTTTTCATTATTCGAAGCATGTAGGTTTATTTTTAATACCGCTAGGAATGTTTGCGTTTACTCAGAGACGGAGCGGGTTATTAGAGTTTATAAAATAGATAAAAGATTTAATAAAAAATCTCATAATTTTTATATAATTTTCATATCACAATAATATTTTTAATTTATTTAATTTATAGTTATTTATAATACGTTATACATACAATTGAGTTGTGTAATGTAATAAATGAAATGATACATTAAAATATAAATGAAACTAAGATTTCGTCCGGTTATATTTCGTCCGGTGGTATTTCTATAATGCTAACGAATACTCCCCGGGGCTAAATAGTTTCAATTTCCATTTCAGCTATTCTACATAATCGAGTTTTTGTAGTTAAAATTTTGTGGAACTTTTTAATAATGGGGTACATTTTAGAACTATATATAAAATGTAGGTACATTTTAGTACTAAATAATTATTAAATAACTGTTTTCGTTAAATTTTTACAATATTATTTGGTATTCCAGTTGAAACTTGTAAGATATTAAAAATAAATTTACGTATCACAGCAGCAATATTTCATGAATATGAAAATAGTTTCTCTTGTCATCTATAACTAACGCTATTTTTTTTTACTTGTCCAGAAAAAACTCCGATTTATATACAAAGAAGAACCTAAAAGGTGTTCATCATCACGGTCGATTAAGTCGATCTATTCGTCTAGAAAACGCTCTCCCGCTAAAAATAGTCTTGTATATATTTTTTTTATTTATATAACGTCGTTTCAAAAATGAAAATAGATGTACTTTTTGAAACCCTTTTCATATATTTTTTTAAGGTTGTTTTTCGCTACGGCGTAGCAGCAAAACGCCTACGGCGTAGATGCGCCGTATTTGTATTTTACCGTCAACATTAATTAATTAGTATGACTGAATAACCTGGATTCAAAATTATAAAATATGTTTTTTTATTTGGTCCTACAAATGGAATTGAAAATTATTATAATATAAATTTTGAATGTATGATTAGAAATATTAATATTTTAGTGAACATTTTTGAGATATTATTTTGAAAATGTTTTATCAAGAAGGTTTTTTAAAGCAGCTATGAGTTATTCAAACATAACTTACAATTGACTCGAGTAATATTTGGTTAAGTTTGAAATAGAGAATCTTAAGCCATTTCTGAGCAAATTAGTTGTCATTGCGAGTTGCAGCGCCCGCGGCGTGTATACGAACCTTAATTGTATGTTCGTCTTGTACCATTTATGTTACTATAAGGCTCTATATACAGAAAACATTGTTTTTATTTTGTAATCTATATTATATTTAATACCACACCAATGTGTTATTGGAACACTATAAATAATTTTAACTTGAAATAATATATAAATATATTTTTGTATACAATACTAAGTACAAAGGATAAAGGCTTTCCTGAAAACTCATAGAGTTATTATTTAATCATACTAAAATAAGTTATTATAAGGCTTCAATTTAGAATACTGTGAAAACGGCTTTAAGATTAATTAAGGCGGACTAGCAATGAGATGCGAAGTTTGGCTTTGGTATCATTGTTGGTTGAAATTGCTTTGTTTCATCATAACATAAATTGTTTACTCGGATGAGACTTATTGGATTAGTGCCACTTTTAATCAAGGAAAATAAAATATCACTCTTATTAATAATTATTATTATATATTATACTATATATATATATATATATATATATATATATATATAAAACATTAGAAAATATTAGTTCAACTTTACCAATTAAAAATAAGATAAATATTTAATAAATAAATAAGGAAGCACTATCTTTAATTAATTAAAAATGTATATTCATTGCCACTTATTCAATACGAGAGAGACCTCAAATTAACAATTGTTTTTAAAAGTTCTTTATCTGTTCGAGTATCATGCAAGAAATTACTGGAGCGCTTTTAAATGAAATTTAGTATGATAATATAAAAAAATCGATAAAACACATAAAAAACTAAATGAGGCTATGGTTAAAAAAACTAAATGAGGCTATGGTTACATACAACAGAACTGCCGGATGGTTTTAAGTCAATACATCTATCACTCTGGATAGTATTTCTACTCATTGCAAATCATAAAAAATTGTTTCTGTTAAGTTATAAAAACATATGAATTTATATAAATTTTTATTGACGGTTTATACTTTGTGTTGGGAAGAGGTGTGGGACGTCTACACTCCAAGTACTGGCAACATCTAGTTACTCCATCTATCCATATTAGAATAAAAAAAATCAGTTAAATAGTTACTTTATAACATACTTATAATTAATTCATTTATAACGTGTGGATACGTCTATCTATGTGTCTATCGTTGATTGTAACTTTTTAATATTTATATTAGATGTTTAAAATATATTTTATATATTATTTTGTTATAATAAAACCACTCTTTTGTTACAGGTAAGTCAGATGGAAACTCTTTTACCCTGTCTAAGGTACAGTTCTTTGTCAAAGTTTAAAATTTTCTAATTACTCAAAGTTCAATTTTTTCTATGTAAATTAAATAAGTTATTTAATAAAAAATTTTAAATATATATTTTAATAAAAGAAAAAGGAAATATTAATTACTGTAAGAGCGGCGACAATTAATAAGTTATAAGGGCGCCATACGACAGACGCACGTGTTACAAAACAACCCTTCCGCGGTTTCTAATGGACCCCCAAATTATTAATTATAATTCTTAATAAGATATGGTGTATGTTTTCTTGTCAGTCTTATCCGAAACTATCACCAAATAATAATAAGGAATTATTTAAATCCGTATACATATTCAATTGAAGGGTTGTTGTCATAGGACCGCATATAATACCGCGCTGTAATCAGAAGGGTTGACTCATATCGATGGGTTAATTTTCACGAGTTATTTGCATCGAGTCAAAGACTTTATGCCTCGCGCTGGCATCTGCATGCAAATGGATGTAATTTCGCACTGTGACAGCCCGAGGCGGTAGACAAATGTGTAAGGGTTGCCACATTGGATTTTGCGGATTTCAGTGGTTTTAAATGTGTCGAGATAAAACATGTGTTTATGTTTTTAATGTATTTGATTAGTTTTTTTTATAATAATTAATTAATTAGCTATTGTTTATTGATTTTTATACTTTTTATATTGCTCTCTAATATTTATACTGTATCTTGTATACTATTAAATGTACATTAAACTATACATTCTATGTAAACTAACGTCACTAGCTTTTGTTTTATGCTCGGAAAAAATTTACCTAATTTTCTTATTTATATTCTCACTATATTATATTAGTGCGAATTAAGTTTTTACCGCCAACCCTATGCATATAATTAAAAAGTTAGCGTTAAAAATCGCTCAAATAAAACAACTGTTTACCGACCTGCGTAGTAACCCTCAAGTAGGGCTCGATTGAAGGTTGCTTCATATCGGAGTGAAAGTGATTTACGCAGATGTACGAGTACGCACTGATTATCATCTATTGTTGTATTAGATTAAATGAGTGACGATTTGTGTGTAAAGTACTTCATTTTGAAATTCGGAGGGGTGCGAAATTATCAATTATTCAACTAGTTGGTGTTAATTTGACAAGTATCTTAGGTTGTACAGTAGCTATACTTATAGTGTTTAAAACTATGACGTCATCACAATATTACTTCCTTAACTTTAATACGTTACTCCTGGGCTAGACTTGTTTGTCTCATAAATTGATATATCCAGTTATTATGAACCGTCCACGTTTCTGTTTGTATGTATTTGGTTTGTCTGCTCTAACGAGACTCAGCCCATCTTTATAAAGAGCTTTGGCTAATTAGTTGTTTTATAAATAACATAAAAATATAAAAAAAAAATAAAAACACGTCAAAGGCTTTCATAAAAATGTCTCTGAAGTGACTGGGGATGAATGATTTTGTTTTACAAGAATATTTCTAATGAGTTCCGCAATGTTTTATAGCAATTTGTGATTTATTACAATAGCCCTATGATCCTATTTGCCGTGACGTGTCTTTGTGTTTGATGAAACTTAGTTGAAAGTTACACATTTTGATGTACCAAAAGTTTTTGAATTAATTCGTGAGAGCGTCAGTTTTGTTCCTTTTCTTGTCTTTTTGTTTTAGATTTCTGTTCTGTGATATATTAAAATATAAACGTTGGGATGCACTTTGTTACAATTTTCTTGATTATACTTTTGTGCTTATATTTTGATGATTATGAAAAGTTACGGTCTTCATGGAGGTGACAAATAATATCAACATTTTTCTCCTTAACATATTATATATAAATACAAAATAATTATTATCTTATTCGATAATAAAATACTAGTTTTCTATTTGTTATATAAATTTATTAAATGTTGTCTCTTTGAAATGCAATTCGAGTCAAAACGAAACATACGTACGGATTCAATTAAATATTTTGCAAATAGTCCGTAAAGTTACGCATCTGCGGGCCATTCTAACTTGTTGGAGGAGGGACAAGTTAAATTGTATTTTTTTTATTATTTAATGACTATTAACATTAATAATTAATGATATTGTGAATTGGTTATAGAATACTATGTAATTTGAATGAATGGTAAATACTCATTTAATATTTTAAAGTAATATTTTGTTATAAAAAATAGGAATGTTTTGAATCATCTGTTCGTTGCATTAAATTAAATTAAATATAAATAATATTTAAATTGTCTTAACTTGTCTCTTTTCTACCCTCTATTCAAATGCGACTGTAATAACCAGATTGCACTGAAATACCCACATACAGTTTTGTCTCATTAAATAGTTGAATCAACTTCATATAATGTTACTGCGGTATAGTTCTATTTCATTTAACATGGCAAAAGACTTACAACCTTGTTACTCGTAAGTATAATTGGATGAGTTTGTTTCAGACAGTTCTATATACCTTTTATGTCATAAGAATATTGTAGGTGAAGTTTTCAAATCATTTAGTTTATGATACTAATGTCACTCTAGGATTATTTTATAATACATTATATTAAATTTAATTATAATCACATAACTGATGATAGTGTAATTTTAGTTGACCATTAGACAGCGTGGATCATAATTAAACACATTAAATGATAACCGCTTTATTTGGGACGGTAAATTCTATTCTGAACTATATTAACGGTTATTACCTTATTTGGTATCAGATTATATTATGGCCACCGGTTATATATATAATTAGATAAGATTATGGAATTAGTTTCATTCATGCCTCTGAATCGTAATAATAAGTATTAATAATCTTTAGTTTTTGAAAAGGCGTTCAAAACGCTTGTTCCAGTCAAGTTATAACAGTTGTATGTAGTTGTATATAGTTGTATATAGTTGTATGTAGTTGTATATAGTTGTATATAATTGTATGTAGTTGTATATAATTGTATATAGTTGTATGTAGTTGTATATAGTTGTATATAGTTGTATGTAGTTGTATATAGTTGTATATAATTGTATGTAGTTGTATATAATTGTATATAGTTGTATGTAGTTGTATATAGTTGTATATAGTTGTATGTAGTTGTATGTATGTACGTAGTACGTGTAATTTTCTGCTATCACAGGAATGAAGATAGTCTTACGTTTATTATTACAATGTTTTTATATGAAAGAATTTTATCACAAAGAACTTTATAGAATGGAATTTTATTAAGTGCTTTTATGTTTTCAAATTAGCCTTAATATTATTTTCTTTGGCTTTAAATTGAAAAAAAATATAGTTTAAGTGCTATTTCTAAAGTTAGGTATATTTGGTAATGCGTTTTAATTGATATATATACATATAATATTTTTTTCTGTCTGATTGTCTGATTAAAAGGCTAAAATTAAAAAGTTATAATATTGATTGCAAGATCCTTTTATGATGTTGTTTAAAGGAGGAGATAAGTTAAGTAGGAGATGTATGTACGGAAGGCAGACGTCATCAAATTTTGAAAAATTACAGTTTATATGAAATAGGTTCATATGTAAAACTTCAAATTATTATTCTTATTATTAAAATAAGTTTCGACTCGTAAAAATCTTTAAAAATTTAAGTATTAAATACCAATAAACTACAAAGTAAAATTCTTAGTTTTAAATACTATTTTGTGATCATACTGTCACGGTTAAACATTTTCCACTGCACTCATACGAGTATGTTAATGCTCCTAGTTGCAATACTCCCAGTATATCGCAATTTTACATCTTTCTCCTTAAATATTCCATACAGGATCGTGACTGAGCTTTCTAGTCTCATACCACCTGATACATTTTAAAAAGAAGACAACTCCAAATGGATTGAATAGTTTTCTTTTTTCAAAGTTTGTTTAAAAATATTTTACCGCTATTAACAGTTATTATATATGAAATTATTGTTTTTTACAAAGAATCTTTTTGTATTAGTGGTATTTATAAAAGCTTTGACTTGGGTTCCTGAATGGGTTCTCGAAATACTTAAATAATTACAGTATTCTTCTAATTATCTTCCTAAATGTTATTCTAATGTTAAATGTTTATCTTTTGTAGTTATAGTTATGTTAGTATTCAAATAATTTCTTTTATGTTCCTTTTTTAAACGGTTGTGTAATAAGCCTTTACAAGTTTATAATGTTTGCTCTGTTGGCAATTGCAAGTGCGAGTTCACACACACACTGAAAACGCACATTATTACGATAAATGCTTTTAGCATGTGTGCAGCAATGGTAGAGCTAGTAGAGCTTACTCTCGTAGCCTTGTTAATATTTAATAGAAATGTAAAGCAGTTTCAGTATAACAATTTAAGTCTACTAAAATAAAATAGCACTTCGCGTTAGTTTGGATTTTAATTGTTTTTATTTAATTTTTTACTATTTATATCCTATTTTTGTATTAACGTATGTTTACTTTTCCTACTCTTTTTTATTTCATTTTATGATATATATATAATTAAACTATGAAAAGATAATCACCATATAAGAGACAATTATCACAAGAAATCTATCTTATTTATTTTTTAATACAAATATTTATATTTATGAGCAATTATCAGCTTCAATATATGCTCCAATAACACCATATTCTCTGCAGTAATCCTTAAAATATCAATAATACACGAGAAATTAGGTCAATTTTCGACGGATTAAAGTGCCGTGAGGCACGAAAGAGGTCGATACCTGAATATATATAAATACACTATTAGACCTGAATGATTTAAAAATTCAAAACCGGGTCGCGAACGCCGTTGACGTTTTTAATTACACTTCTATTATATAGAGACATTGTCTTTGATTGCAATTAGTGTCATTTTGTTATATGTATGTTATTGATGATGTTATTTTGATTGATTATATGTAATGTGTATTTTAGTATTTATTTTATCTTATGGTTTTTTTTTCAAGGATAAATATTCCATTTGATCGGTATCAAAGCGCTGATTAGCGAAGTGGCAAAGTGTTGTCTTTAGTGATTAGAAAAGAATTATAAGATGTTGTAAAAAAAAAACTAGTAATAACATAATTATTTTGTAAAAAAATTTAAGCTATTAATGATATTTTAAGTTGTTATACCAAAAATACAAATAAAATTTAAAATAATTATATAATTATTTTAAGATTAAACTAAGTTAAATGTAGTTATATCTTATATTAAAAAACCCCTCTTAATAAGTAGTATTTGGTTAGCAACCCACAAAGCACTAAGGGCCAAGATACATAAGGGTCGGCTTTCATTAGGGATAGACAGCGGATTATGTTAATGTTATGAAATGACTAGCCTTTGGCTGTTGAACGAGCGTGGGGGGGAGATTTGGGGTTGTCGTTTTTTGTACCTATTCAAATATGACGTACTAACATTTCAGGACAGCCTTTTTAAGCCACCGAGCTGTTAATAAAAGTCACATTGCGAAATTAATATTCCCGTTAAACGCTAGCTCTAATTAGTAAAATATTTTCTTTATAGACAATATAATAATATTTAATTAATGAAACAGAGAAACCCAGCTAAATAAAATTCCCGAAGGGTAATCCCAAAATAACGACAAGGGCCGAGAGCAGCGGGTAATTATTTTAATATCAGCGAGGACTTCACTCTTATAAAAGAAGTCTTATTAGGTTTATATGTTTACTAGTTTTTGCCAGCAGATTTCCTCGCGTTGTTTTGTGTAAGGTTTACCGATATAATATACAGCCTATCATTTGCGTAATGACATATTTTCCTATTTGTTTATTAATTTTAAAAGTTTATTTCAGTGTATAAAAATATTGTTATTTTTTAAAATATAGTAAAAAAGTTCCTATTCTAAACAATTTTTCTTTAAAAGGGGGCTGTTTTTTTTGAGTTATGTAAGATATACAGACAGTCTGATAGAGTGACAGATAAAAAAATAAAAATTGATAGTTAAGTCGCAAAACACACTTATCAATTGCTAAAAAAGAAAATGCTAAATGTAAAGAATACTTACGGGCTTATAATATAATTAGCAATTACTAAATATTTTTTAACTATATAATATATAAAACATTATATATGAAATATTATTTAAAAGATAAAGGAATAATTAATAAGCGCATTACAATCGTATATAAGAATAAAAATAACAAAGGCACATAAAATATATATCATTCTTACGTACGTTACGTAATGATACAATTAATAACAGAAAATTGCAATCGTAATAAAGACATTAAACTTCCGAAGTGGGAATCTTAAGTAATATTTATTACGCAACTGCGGGTAATTATTTAGAGCCACCCCTTCAGGGTGTTGGGACGAATGAACTAACTTCATACATGAATTTCGCTTGCTCAGGTAAGTCAATTATGGCGGTAACGACAGCTATGGTGACTGTGGGCTCGAGTTGTACTCATATAATATATAAGAGCTAACAAGTTATCTTATAACTCAGTGGTTTTAAGCCTCAATTGATAGGATCGAATAATTAGAAGCTACAGAAATTATTTATTATTCATCTTTTAATAGGATTATTTAATAATACTTTAAATCAAAGCGGTTTTAAAAAGAGCAATTCTCTCAATGAAACATTTTTAAGTAAAATTTGAAAATGTTTGCAGTACAAACAGAATTTTCAGTATGCAAAGTAATTTCCAATAAATTGATCTGTTTGATACGAATAGATTCATATTCCACATGAAAACCAATTAGCCGAATGGTTAGTTCGTCGTAGATGACGGTACTGTAATATGATGATCTAAAATGGGCTATTTTGGGATATCTTTAAACATATTTTTCGTAATTAAATCGATAATATGTGCATTATATGTCAATGACTTTTTGATATCCCTTTAACAATATAATTTTTCTACAACTTACCTAAACATCAAAAGAAAAAGAGAAGCAAGTGAAGTACAAACAAACATTTCAATTTATTGTGTTCTAAAAAGCCTTGAAACCCCACCAATAAAACCCTTTTGCCCTGTAGATATCATAACTCTTTGATGGGATAACTTTCCCTGTGTTCCCCGCCTTCGAATTTTGTATTATTTTCTTTTTTTTTTTCTTTTACGAAGATATTTTCTTTTAAAACTTGAGATTATATTCGAAAGCTTTCTACCTCAAGCCAACTAAGTTTGTGTACTTTGTGTAATGGTGGTACTCATCTTGAATACGGAAGGGAACTAATTTAGTTTTAACCCTTCTGATCCTTTATATGAAATTGAACTTTGCGACAAAATAGATTTATAATATATGATATCTTCACTGCCACTATCAACAAACTGTGCTAAACTGGTGTTAGCTGATTTGCATCAGCTTTTCTACACGTGTACCAGATTTTCGTCCTAAAATCCATCCAACTTTTTCAAAGCAAATAGATTTGAAACTATAATATACTCGACCACATAACATATAATTCTTATTGCTATTAAAATAAAGGTGAGATTCCAATAAAATATGTTTTGATATGTGGTCTACCGTACACTACAAAGGCCTCGAGTTAAAAAACATGCAAAGCAATATCCCGTGATCCCCTCGGGCAGACCCATTGGACATCAGATTTCAAAGATACGAATTCGTGCAAAATTCAACTCCATTCCTTGGATTTACAACTCAATTTAATTTACTTCTTCAAATATAACGATAAAACTTGTTTCGCGTCTATGCTTTCCGAATAGGAATCCTATTGTCATAGACAAAAAATTCAAAGGGATGGTAAGATATGCAAGGTGGGATTGGTTGGCGACTAAATGTTTGACGGGATTTCTGTAACGAAAATTACAAGCCATATCCGAATTTTCCCAATTACATTTCTTTCCTTCTTATTTTTTCATGACTCGCCTTTAACCGTGGGTTTGCTTAGTCGCCGTGAACAATCCTTAAAATTGAACTGTAATTGTCGTACCCTATGATATACGCATAAGTTTAGTGTTTTATATAAGAATTTTTGTAAGGAAAATAAGATATAATCTTTCTATCACAGCAAAAACAAGAGCACAGTTTATTTTATACTAAACAGAAAATTAATATTACGTTATTACGTAGCAGTCTACGCCAACATTGACGCTACAAGACGTAGCGTAGTTCCGTAGAAGTATTGTAGCATATACAATATTAATACAATTTTCAAGTTACGTACACTAAAATTAATACAGACAACATCATAAATATTATGCACATATATATACATACATATAAATACGTGGAACATATCTGAAATGGTTTATTGATAAATACTCTGTGATTTATGGTTTTGACGTATCCCTTAACACACCGTAATTATTTTAACCCCTTCAAATGGCTTCTGGGGTTTGATTATGAAACTGTCAAAGGGTAGTTTAGAATATTTTGGACTCAATTACATTATGTCATGTATTTTTTATGAATGGATTTTTAAAAACCTGGACAAAGTACTTAATACTAAAAAAAATAAAAAGTGTTTAAGCTGCTTTTTATAATACGACGTTTTGTCACTATAAAATGTATGTAAAACAAGAATGTAAATAAATAAGATTCATGTTGTTTTAAAATGAACAAACAAAGACGAAGACGGTACCTTCAAAGTCAAAGACGATATATAATAATTTGAACGTTGAATACATACTTTAAAATGCATGAGTCTAGATATACGGAGAATTCCTTGTAAATTTTACGCAAACGCCTAAGAGATACAAAGACGTAACGTCAAGCTTTTCTTGGCTTCAGTATGTTTTTAAAGAAAATGTTAGATTTATGTATTTGAATAAGAATGAAAACATGTTGACAATATTTTTATAACATTGAGTTTGTTAATGGAATCTTAAAGAAAAATATGAGAGACGTGGAAAATAAGTAAATATACCAAGAAAGATATTAGCTTATACTACAATCTAAGATATATGTTAAGGTTGAAGGTTATCAGCGTCACTGTAAGGGCCCATAATTATCACGGTTATTAAACCCTATAGAAACCTTTATCACCACAATTATAATAATAACAGAGCCAAAGTTTATATTCCTTTAAAAGGTACAAATATATTAAAATGTTGAAACTCTAATCAACTTCCTAATGTGATACACTCGACCTACAGAATTTTTAATTCAGGATATTTTGAAAAATACCAAAAAAAAAAAATTTATACCGTGTCACAGGAGCTTTGAAAGTGTGATTACGGCTTTTATTTGTAGGTGAGAAAAATGAGTTTAAGGGAACGAGGGGTGCGAGATTACAAGCATTTTTGTCAAGTTATTTCATGAGCCTGAATTAGAGACTTCACACACTAGTAAGCTAGAAATATAGCATGCTATATTAATATATAAATAAATACTGTTTACAATGTCTAATATTGAATAAAATTTTATTAAACATAAATTATTATTAATTTTTTAGATGTTCAGTAACTTTGCTAGATTTGTTTAAAAAGTTTAATGTTTAGATGCACGCTACTGAATTAGAAAAAAGTGAAAATAAAAAACGATTTGAATTTTATTCTACACTCCGGCTCTTAAATCAAAATATCATAATTATGATTATATGGATATATTTTTATTGAGGGTAAAAAAGATTGCCTTACTGACGAATACATGCATCTATTATTATCACTTGATGTTATTATATTTATATTATCATAATACTACCTTCTAATTACTAAACTTACTTACTTACTAGAACTATTTATAGGCAATTTACATTGAAGCTATATCGCACATCCCCTGCGCTTTGTGTGGACAATCCTTTTAAATTCTTAAGACTCATGGACAAAAATTTTAATATTCTGATATGATTGATTGAAAGGTTATAAAAAGCCATTAAGTCAAACTCCACTACCTGTCGTAAGTTTTGACATCTCTTAAGTGCAATATGTAATTATAATTCTCTGACTTTAGATTACCTAATATATTAACTATCTTATATAACTAAATATACTCAGATAATACTTATTTATTAAAAGCTTAAAACTTACTATATTAGTACTAAAAATATTTACTATCAGCCAACGTTAATAGGTACAAAAATAGAATAGTTAAAGAACAGGAGATTTTATTTATTATGTTATACATAAAGAACGTATAATAAAAAGATGAAACGCGGGCTATTAATTTTTATACAAACGTTATATTCCGTTTCACCCAAAAATGAAGCGAAACATTCTTCTTTAAATATCATAAATATTTTATATTTTATGATTTTGTTTAACGGTATTATAAGTTATAAATGCGTGACTGGAATTTAATTATAATTTTAATTTATGCAATGTATATATACTTTAAATTATAACTTTCAAGTATAATAATTTCTTTGTCGATAAGAATTATTACTAAAGGCAATAAAACTGATTTTAATTATTTACTAAATTGCAAAGTTGAAAAAACATGAAACAATTTGAAGAATGTCATTAATATAATTGTTTTAACCAACACACAAAACAACCTTTTATTATTAAAAATATAAAATGCCTACCAAAAATCAAATGGAGTCAAATTTATTTGTATCAATAAGAATAGTTTACATTACCCCCAACATGTATCAGTGCTATTGTGTTCGTGATTCGACGCGATCATTATAATGTGATCAGTGTTATCAGATAAAACAAAACCAATTGTATCGACATGTTATCCATACCACAATAACCATTAGAGACTTTCTACAAAATTGTATTCTACTAAGTTTATTTGAAACAATTTAACTTAAATATTCTACATAAATCAAACAAAACAGTTCTTTCATCGATAAACTATAAATTAAATATAAATTAATCATAACGACAATTTACATTAATCCGGAAAACAAAGGAGTAATAAAACATCGATTAGTAGTCACTCGTCGTGACCAATAAATGTCTCGTTTGTCAAATTTTATGGGGGTCGGTGTGGCCTTAGTGGGTCAGCTCTGATTCCACATTATTGATGGCCCGCGGATTACATCAGTTTAAGGGCACGGATACATGATTAGACGACATAAATCAAATACACTGAAGGTATGTTCCGAGCCTTAGATAATGTATTATATTATATTATTTATTACGGTATTAAAAATTCTGTGATACATTATTCTTAAATTATGATATGGGAAGGAATCTAAAGCTCGCGAGAGTGAAAATTTACATCTTAGGTATTTCTAACGTTACAGCAAGTGTGAATTTTAAGATCGTTGAAAGGAAACGTTCCTTAAAAAGATATTGTTTCTTTCAATATAACATATACAGAACAAAACAATTTTTTTAAAAATTTTTGTTATTTTTTATATTTTATCAGATAAACTAGAGTTTCTTTTTAAAAAGTACTTGTAAAATTACTGAGTGTAAGTAAAAATAAAGTTACTATTAATGCATATAGAAATCAGTTTGATTACACTGAACACAGAATCCCTTTGATTGATATACGACCGTTATTTTTTTTATGTTGTATCAATTATTTCTCTTATGGCATTTAAGTGTCCTCTGAAACGACGAGTCGATAAACAGAGACCCCTCTGTATCATCCCGTCGATTTAATTTTATTTTAAAATTTCAATGTATATGTAATTACAACCATAAAATAATGTGTAATATGTCTTGTAATACAAATAGAATTTAAATAATTTATATGTGCTCTTTTTAGTATTTTAGTAAAAAATCTTGTAGTTTATATTTTTTTGTGTGCAATAAATAACCTAGGTTTCACATTTAAATGTCTAATGGTTGTAATTTAGACCGTGTGATAGTCTTGATTTATGATTTTTGTTACGTTTTCACAAAAAGGCTTTAACCGTATCCTTTTTCAAATTTAATTAATATGGCATTTAATGTAATTTATGTGACTTCATGGCGTACCCTATCTTGAGATCCTTTTTAAATTAACGAACGCTGCCGAAGTGAAACGAGGACCTCACCTTCGTCAATGGGTAATTTTTTGTGCGTTCACCCGGAAAAACCATAAACTCCTATCTTTTTTTTTTACGGGATTTGCTTTATTTCACCCGACGTACTTTTGTCGTTAATTAAACGTTGCGACTAATCTTTGATAAAGTGAACTCATGTAATCTATCACTATTTAGTGATTAACGGACTTTTAAAAACAACACTACTTTTACTAAGGTCTTACTGAGTATTGCAATATGTAAAAATTTGAAGAGTAGAACCAATAAAAAAAAAATCTTAAACATTAAAATCTTACTGTTAAATATTTTTTCATTTACGGACTTATGGTTCAAGTAATTGAAAATGTCTGATGATGTTTTAATTAAAAATCACTGAGGATTACTTTATAATGAATAAAATTTTACTGCAAAACTTCTTTTGGTAACTTATATGAAAGTACTAATACAATCAAATAATCTAAATCAACATCCGCTTTTGTTAAACTAAGTAAATATTTACCAGGTAGCTGTATCGTTTCACTTACCTCGGAAAGAAACAAAATATAGGCTTGTCGGAAAAATTTGCTGAACTTTGGAAAGGTAAGACACCCGAGCTCATAACTCGAAACGGTCGACTCTCAAACAAAACGAGGCGGAATTGCGAGCAAATATCGCCAACGGAATTAGATTTACGAGTTCGGAATTTTTCGGAACTCGACGGAACTTCGGGATCAGTTTCGAATGCCGCCATTCAACACATTATCATATAAATGCGGTGTTGACGCAAAAATATGGCGTCGACGTCTCTACCTCAAAAGGTGTGAAATACGTGACCCAAATAATCTTGATATTTAGTCCTGTTATGAGGATTTATGGATTCGTAAGCGTTTTCATTATTACTTTGATCTTGATAATTTTATGATAAATTTTATATATATTTTTTTACTTACAAAATACTTGTTTAATATAAAACGAACAAGGAAAGAGAGATAAGCAAATTTAATACCAACACCTACTTAACAAATATAAATTACAATTACAAATTAAGTAGGTAAATTATACTTCACCGTGCAAAAAGCCTTCACAATTAACAAGATTATAAACGTTAACAAAAACATCTCGAGTAACAGTAATTGAGACGCCTTTGTTTTATAGAACCTTAATTAGTTGGTCTTAATCCATTATTATTAGAATATTTGGTAATTCTTAGCTCTTATACAATCTACGGTAGAAAGTATTTTTGAACGGAATCATTTGAGACCAAGTCGTAGAAATTGGTGACTCATTGGATTTACCATTTGATACAGCTCTAATAGAAAGAGAGATAGATATAAGCGGTTATCTAAATATTATTAGAGATTGTATTTTTTTCTCTCAGCTCCATACATGTTTTAAAAATAAAAAATATATTTTCTATTTAAATTTTGTGTAAAATTAATTTGTAAATAATAATTACACTAAATATACCTTCAATACAAAATACGCAATACAACTTTTCGTAATAAAAATATTACCTATCCCTGACTAGGGGATTAATGGGGATAGTTTCGGGCAGAATTGCTGGCGGGGGCTGATCCCGCGGGAGTTAAAGGGATCTTAGGTATTTATAATTCCCAGTCAGGATTATGTAGTGTATTGTTATTTAAAATGAATCCTCGTTGTAAATTATGTTTTGTTTTGAATTCCTTTTTAATTGAATCGTTTGGCAAATGCTTGATATTATCCGATTTCATAGAAATAAAAGCTGTCATAATAAATTTAAAATATTATTTTAATATGATAAGTTTTAAGATGATATAGTACGCATAAAAACGAAACATTTCTCTTTACCTTCAAGTAATTTTCTTGAGCTAAAGCAATACCATTTAAAAGTCGATAAGATGGGAATACACAGTACCCTTGAGGATAATTCAAGCAAGTGACATTAGTTAGAGAAAATGGCTCGGCAACTTGGACTTATAACATTCACAAGTTTTTATGTGTGGATGAAGGTACCGACGGATAACGCGCATTATGGGGATGAATATTTATTACTTAATATATAATGTGATATTTGTTTAGTAATTTGATATAAAACTAAAAACATTTAATAAATATGTAGATAACATACCCATGTCATTTTAAAAATTAATTAGGGATTGTAGCCTATACATACACTACACATATACTATACTATACTCTACTATATATATATATATATATTTCCATTTCATGTAAATATATACATGTATATATTTACATGAAATGGAAATAATAGATAAATATTTTTTGTTTTGATAATTTCACGTCGGGTATAAAGAGACAGTCGGTCGGGTCAGAAATACAGAGTCCGATTGTGAACTGATATATCGATATCTTTGGTTCAACTTGGCTGGTAACAGAGCGGCTTGGTAACTAAATTGCCATAATGACCCTTGGTTGTAGATGTAAGGGGAGCTATTAGTATCATGAGACTATGGGGTGAGAAAATTGGAAGTCCATTTCCTACTTTAACTTTTCATATATATTTCCAAAACCGTAATTAATGAAGAGATATAGGAGAAACTTTCGAGACTTATTTAGTAGGAAATAAAATTAGAATTTCATATTGCTTTCCATAAAAATTTTGCTTTGCAATCCCTCAAATATTATTACATTGAATAAAACTGAATTCGTATTTTTAGATTGTATTGTTTGTGATTTGAAAAGCTAAACTAAACAAAAGTTGATGGCTTTTTACGGATATAGAAACAAAAACAAATATGGCAGTAGAGTATCTAACTGAAGCACACTTCATGTTACGTGCAGTACATTAATACTATGTATTGAGAGTTGTAGAGAAATATATACGTGGAGGGTTTTAATTATCTTTATTTTATATATCTAGAGTTAGTAAAGGTTAGCTATTGATAAATTAAAATGCTAAAGATAAAGTATTTAATTTTAATATAACAATTAAGGTTTATATAAAAAAACTACTACTACTAATAATAATAATAATAATAAACTATTTATATGATGCCATTAAAGTGAATATTAGTTAGAATACTTATAATATTGTTTATTTTTGACACTTTGTTCAACAAATTAATAATAAATTAAAATGAGACCGAATTCAATGAAAAGCCTCTTATACCTTCGTGTTCGACGTCAAAATTATATTTTTATTTCGACTGGCTGTGTGACGTCTACACGGACGAAGTGAAATATTTTTATTTAGGTTGATTTTTCTCAAGTATAATTATAATTATTTTTTATTATTACTTTATAATACTTTTTTTTATATATCTGTTATATTTGTTTCACATACTCAAACTAGTTTAAAAGTTTGATTGGGTATAGTGTAATCAAAATCAAAGTATTTATATTAAATTAAAATAAAATAGAACAAGGAATCTGTCACTAAATTAATTTTATATTAATTTTTCTCCACTATCCGGAAGAATGAACTTGCAATGTGCATAAAACACAATTACGAATAAAGTTTTATACCGTAAAATGTTTCCACGTTAAATGTTCTAACAACGCATCCCCGTACACATACTTTGTAAAATATTACCTAAGTTGTGGCGCGGGTCGGGCTTATTGAATTATCTACTTGCACCAGTCATTGTATGAAGTTATAATGAATGGTCGGAGTATAGCGCGTTACGGACTAGAGGTATTGTTAAGCAATGATAGGCTTAACAGCTGTAAATTGAAGTGTACTCGGGAAGTTCAATCACCTTTTGTGTGGTGTGGTGAGGTTTAAATAATATTCTATTTATATTCTAATACTTGAGATGGGACCTGCGTTGATTATTTAGTTTTGCTTTATATTAAAATTAAATATTATCAATTGTGAATTTAATTAATAATTCAGAAGATGTAGCTAATTCGACAACATAAAAATTATAGGCTTTCCTTGCGAAATATTTTACGTCAGCTTTTAGAAGGTTTCTTCGGATACTATTTTTAATATTTCTAATATTACATATAACACGATTTTTTATAATAATCATATCATATTTATATTATTGTAGATATATTTATACAAAATCTTATATTAGCATTACGTAGGCTGTAGGCACTAAAATTAGCATAATACTAGTGTTCATTGAGCTCGTTATCCATTACCGCGTCCAATCAATAAATCTTGATAGATGTTAAACCAAGTAGCAAATGGATCCGTTACAATATGGTTTGATCGGTTCTATCAAGACGTCATTATCTGAGAGCAGCTGCACAATTTGCCGACTCACCGGATGATTAATTAAGCCTTATATATAACCCTCATAGTTTCAATGATTCTCAAGAACTATATTGTATATAATGTTATGTTTGAATAATCTTGAAAAGTTGTGATTTTCACACCATTTACATGATTGAATAATAAAATGTGTTTCTTTTTTATCTAGATATTTATGTATGACTTTAAATATATTTATAAAAAAAATATGAAAATGAAATAAATAAAAAATTAAAGAAATTCAAAGCGTATTCGATGAAATACAATTTCGTTACGGACAGACCACGGTTGCATCAATCGGTTTAGACAACGCGCTGACTGGTGGGATGCTGCGGACAAAGAGTATTGAGCAGATGTGGCAATATATATGACAGATTTCGATACAGGTATATAATATGCGATATATATGACACATACACTAATAGAGGTCGTAACTATTAATTAAATTATGTACTAATTATATTAAGATAAATTAGATTTTTTTTGAGGCTTGAATAATGGTAATTACAGATATAACAACATTAGTATTTAAATGATATGTGAATGTTTATTTAAATGGTTTGTGTAATAATTTCATGGAAGCGTCTAAATAAAAAACATAATAATCTAAAGCTCATTTCCTGTTAAAGGAGGAAATGTCTGGTTCTCTGTATGTGCCTATCACCATCTATTTTACATAGTGACTTATTACAATAGAGCTGAGTCTATTGCGATGGAACGTATCTATCCAGGGAATATCATTATGAAAACCGGCAATCACATAAAGAAAATGTGTGACATGCAACACCAATCCCGGACACCTGAATTACATCTATTTTGTTTGCGTTACTATACTAACGAGAAGTATAAGCCACCAAAGATGTCTATAGCAAAATATGAAATTTATTGCCCTTATTATTCTTTTAAAGAATTAATAATGATTGCACATCTGCATCCCTTATCTATAGGCGGGGAGGGGGCGGCGCGTCGTACCTGCGCGGGGCCGGTATTGATTATTTCGGTAGGCGTTTACTTTCGCCACTGTTTTAATGCTATGAATTGTTTTTATTGTCCTCCAAAACTCAATAATGTGGCAATCAATATGCGTCTGTGATGTCCGATGTACATACAGGTTGAGATTGATGAGCTCAGGGTTTTGGTTTTTGTTCGAGGTGGATTTAATCGTAAGGTTGGATTAAAAATGAGGTGACGTCACACATGGAAGGAACACTTGGCCGAGTTTGCTTTAAGGGGAATAATTATAGTGACGGGACTTCGTTTAGAGTATTAACAGATAATATTATTTATATTAATAATTGTAATGTGTAATATTGAAACAAAATATTATAGCACAATGAATAAAAATATTTTTTTTTAATATTACATATCAATAAAATTCATTAAAAAATAAGATAATATCATTTACAATACAATATTAGTAGAATAATAGTTTCGTTATTAGCCAAAAGTACAGCGGGTACTCGACCCGGAATTCAAATCTTGGACCACTTGAAAGCACTCAACCCTCGGGGTTAACGAAGCGTTAAAGAGATTAAACTTACAGGCTTACGGGCTATGTACAAAAAATATCTTACGTAATACACTAGTGAATATTGTATAATATGGATTAAATTAAATGCAATTTGTTAAATAAATTCAAGTGAGGACTTAATATAGCCTCATAGATAAAATTTATTCACAATGTCTTTAATCATTTGAATATTATTCATGTTCATATCGTTCCATAAATCATGCATATTTTTAATGACTTTACTGTGAAATTGGGTAAAAATGAGTGACATCAATCAATACAATCAGTTTTAATATTCATCCGTATCGTTAAAAGCAATTTTTCCGTCAGTCCTTTTCGTGGTATTTTTTATGATTATTATGAATCGCGGTCGTCCTAGCTTTATATTAGTATACTAGCTTTTGCCCGCGACTTCGTCCGCGTTTCCGTCGTTTTTCGAAAAAAAATTAGCAGATGTCCTCCCTCATACTTTTGACGTAACAGGCAGATTCACTTTCGTATTTTAGAAGGGCAATAGTAATATAATATGCCAATCCACAAAACTGTTGAAAAATATAAGTAACCGCAGAATATTATAATATACCCACGCTATACCCACGACTCGGTCAGCGTGTAACTCCTTGTTTTTTATTAAGATAATATATTGCTAATATTTTTAGATCAAATTAAAATGTTTCAGCGCAAAGCTTCTGGGTAGACTATGTTAAGAGTCGACCCGTCCGGCACGTGAACGTAAAGATTCCTAGAATTGCTAACCCGGGAAAGAGCGACGTATAATTGACCATGCGAGAAACAGCTAACACCGAGATCTACTCCAGCAACACGAAAAGTCTGCCCTTGAGCTTTATTGATAGTCATGGCATAGCACACCGATACTGGGAATTGCGTTCTTTTAAATTGGAATGGAAAATTATTTGGTATTATGGGAATTCTGGGAATAAAGACAGTTTCTCCTGCACCGCAACCTGTTAAAATTTGAGCCTCGATTACATTTTGTTGCAACTGGGTTACTTTTAGCCGAGTTCCATTGCTAAGTTGAGGTGGTCTTAAATTTCGGAGCAGAATTATCGGTATGCCAATTTTTAAACAAATTATATGAGAAGGTAGTCCAGGCATACTTAAAGAATTTAAAAATTCTATCGGGTAATTAGTGGCTTCTTGTTCATCAACCATTCTATTTATTGAACTATAAACTTTGCTTTCTCCCTGTATATTAGACAGTATTTTATTATTAATTTCAGATGCCTGGTCATTGCGAGGAGTCAAAATGGACCTTTCGCAAAGCCAAGAAATGTCCCTATTTAATATAATTGTTATGTCACCGTAAACCGAAGATATAAGATGTTGTTGGGATTGCACTATACAACATTACTCAGGTGTCAGAATAAGTTTTCCTTGGTGTAGTTGTGGATAGGTACCTTCACCAATCTTCAATAATGTATCAGAAAATTCACGATTATCTGCATTGTCTCCAGTTCTCACTCGCATATTTATAGTCAAATGCACCGATTGTATATCACGCCACAAATAAGAGCTTTTCAGGCAAGCCCTAATCTCATCAGCTCGGGTTCCCCGTGGTATTACCGGTAAGGTTTGTCGGAAATCACCACAAAATAAAACCGTAATACCGCCCATTGGTCGATCATTTTGTCTTATGTCCCTTAGAGTTCTGTCTACTGCTTCTACTCCTTTTCGATTGGCCATCGTACATTCATCCCATACGATTAAATTACACTCACGCAATACCTTAGCTTTGTCGCTATTTCTTGAAATACTACAGGTTGGACTTTCCGTGCGATCTAAATTAATTGGTATTTTAAACATAGTGTGAGCAGTCTTACCTCCTGGTAGCAATGTTGCAGCTATACCTGATGAAGCCACGGCAAGAGCGATTTTACGCTGATTTCGAACATAAGCTAATATTAATTTAGTCAAAAAAGTTTTCCCAGTTCCTCCAAGTGCATCTAAAAACCATATTGTTCCTAAATTATTCTGCACACTCTCGCACACGCGATCATAGACTAAGCGTTGTTCTGCAGTCATCATTGGGACACCGTTTTCTAATGTTACCAGCAGTTCCATTGGGTTGTAACCAATCTCTGCGGAATATTCCCTATTGGTAACCTCTCCGACTGAGGTTGGCGTTGGCAAACCATATTCACAAAGTGATTTACCGCCTACTGCTGTTAAGTCTTCCTGAAGAGCTAATAAGCACTGATTTATAGCCAGATCTCGAAAATTATCATTAGTTGCGCCTTCATTATTGTGAGATAAATTCCGAAGAAAGTCTTCTGCAAATTTTTCTTTATATTTTTCCCATAATTGGACAGGATCAGATAAATTACAAAATGTGAGTAATGTTACAAATAAATGGCGTAACCGTCGTGGATTATCACTAACACAGGATTCTGCTAAAGCGTCATCCCAATGTTGATCATTTTCAAGCAAATGACGCGCTTGGCAAGCTGCATGATAAGTTGGATAAACAACATCGTCTACTTTTCTCAAATCTATAAATGATGTTGGTCCTCGCACTGTATGTAATAATAATCTCAAATAAAAACACTCTGCGTTGTTAGGATGAACAGTATACACTCTACCAAGAACATGTTCTTTGAAAATACCTGTCTCGCCATCTACAGGCCTGCCTCGGCGTCTACGGTTAAAGACACCTCGTTGTTTATCGTAGGTATAATACGATGGCACTTCTTCATACAAAAGAGACTTTGCGAAATTATCAGTTTGGCAAAGTCGAAAGAATGCCAATAAAGTTGTTTGTCTAGGGTTCTCTAATCGTTCTGTAACATTTTCGGCGTTAAAATATATACGTTGACCGCCTTCCAGATGAACATCCAGATGGGTCACAGGTGGATATCTTTCGTGAATATTAAAACTTAAGATCCGCCACACAGCTTCTGAAGAGCTGATATATCTGCCTGACTGAAATCTAGTAACTTCATCATGTTCATTTCTTAACGCAAACGTAGCTTGGTCACTGCCCTTGTTAATGTACTTACAAATATATTTAATTGACTCTACACTATTACACATTTCTACATTTATGTGAGCTTGAAATGCTCTGGACAATACAGGCGAATACGGAACGACCCACCTATTATCTAAAGTAACCTGTTGTCCAGACATTCGCTTTTCAACAGTAAAACCACCATTGTCTCTTGAACGGCGACGATATAATGGGTATCCATCATGTCCTGTTACAGTTTCATCCACTAATGCTTTTGGATACCTTTTAGTGCAACGACCGTCTTGCATGCAAGGAGCATTTGCGTTAAATGCACCACATGGACCATGTATCATATGAGTTTTAACAATGTCGTATAACAGGGGATCTGCAGTCGGATCTGGAATTTCAGCACTGATTAATCTGTCTACATCATTAGGTCGAACCTTATCTTTTAACCAAAGCAAGATATGTGCGTGAGGTAAGCCGCGTTTTTGCCACTCAACACTATACATATAACACAATACTTCTCCAAAAATGTTATCTTTGGTAAGAAGATCTATCATTGATTTTAATTTTAAATGAAACACTCTTGCAATAATATCATGGCGGTCATGCGGTGCCTGACCCTCAAGAAGCTCCCGAGTGATTTCATCCCACTTGGGATTGGTAGTTACAGTAACAAATAAGTCGGGACGTCCATATTTTCTTACGTAACAAAAAGCGTCTTGAGTACGTTCATGCATGTAGCGTGGACCACCAGTAAAAGAAGAGGGTAAAATAACTAAACGACCCATATTCACAGTATCGTTATCTTGCTGCATGGCATCGCGAAGGTGCACGTATTCTTCAGCGCGCAGCTGCCTTTGATTAGATCGTATATAAACTAATCTTTCGGTTTCAATTTTTGCGTACATGTCAACAATAAACTGATTAAATAAGCCACGAAAACGTTGAAAGTATACCAATCTATTCCGTCTCACTTGCAGGTGGTAACAATAAAATTGAAGGCATGACACCTTTTTATTATAATTAGGTGCGCCTGTGCGCGGATCGGTTTGGTATACAGCGAAATTATAACCATCTTCCCCTCGACAGTATATCATAGGATATTGCAAACTGTCGTAAGCCCTGTGGGTTTCGAAAATACGTTGCAAACGATTGTCTCTGGAACGTATAACGATATCACGCCTATCACATTCCTGGTCGACCAGTACTACAGCAACTTCATTCGTGGATGGAACGTTATGACGCCCAGGGTGTTCCTGAGTTGGACGCTTATCGGCATTTATAACAATTTTATAATTGTTATTACCATCTTGAGAAAGGGCTTCTAATGCCGATTTAAAACTGCATACGTACGAATTAACCTGATGTAACATGTTCTGAAGTTGTGAAATGAGTTCAGTATTTAAATTCGGAAAATATTGATTTCTTATATTCGACTGTTCGTTGTAATCGGATACAAAATATATTTGAAGAAATTTAGGTTGTTCTTCAGGCAAAAGGGACCCTATCAAATGGTAAACCTGACCTTGTACCTTAAAAGTAGGCATGAAAGGGCCTTCTGAGATTTGTTTAGCACCAAAGGATGTCATTTGGAATGCACTATTATAAGTGCGAATATTATCTAAAAACTGTTTGGATTGCAAATGTTCCCCTAAAAGTAGTGATTTTAAAGGTTCCGGTGGGTCTTCGAACGAAGGCAAATTTATTTTACCTCCAGAACAACAGAAACCAGCAGACTCCTTCCTCCACTTCGAAGCATTACAAAAGGAACATACTACGTTCATATCGCCTATTTCAGAAGATGATCTGTAATCAATTGTGAGGTTATAAGCAAACCCACTTTTATATTTATCGGACCACGCCACCGAATTTGTAGATTGATCTACCACGTGTATATCTAAGTCATTAAGACCATGTCGAAATCTATCTGCAGTAAGACGGGCCTCTCGCTGTTCTTCTGTTTCAAGCGACCGAATATTTTCAATTCTTAATCTTTCATTAGATAAAGTAATCAATTGTTCTTGTCTCAAAGAATTGTAATAATCGCGTCCCGACTCTAGTCGTTGTTCATGCTCATGTTCATCTTCAAGAGATCGAATCATGTTATGGTGCGCCCTATCATTTGTCAAACGGTCTTGATATTGAGTAAAAGTTTCAGATTCTCGAGACAAAATATGACGTTCGCGATCAGCTGTAAGCCGTAATTCCCTCTCAGTGAAGGTTTCGGACTCGCGAGATAAAATATGACGTTCGTGGTCAGCTGTAAGCCGTAATTCCCTCTCAGTGAAGGTTTCGGACTCGCGAGATAAAATATGACGTTCGCGGTCAGCTGTAAGCCGTAATTCCCTCTCAGTGAAGGTTTCAGACTCGCGAGATAATGTATGCCGTTCGCGGTCAGCTGTGAGTCGCAATTCTCGTTGTAAAGCAGTTTCAGCTTCTCGGGATAACGCATGTTGTTCCCGGTCAATGGAACGCCTTAGCTCTCGTTGAGAAGAGCTTTGAGAAGCCCGTGTTGTAGCTCGTCTCGCTCTTTCAGCTGCTAATCGCATCTCTCTTTCTGGAGAGCTTTCATTAGCTCGAGATGTTGAGGCACTAACTCTCATAGAGTTTAACCGATGTGCTCTTTCCTCTTCCGATTCTTGAGAACGCGTCATTCTCATTCTCCTAGCTTGACTCGAAGTTCGAGATAAAGATGGTCGTTTTTTAGGTGGCATCGTTTATTTTATTTTTAATCGACGGTAACTTAAATTCTATTTAGTTACCCAACAAAAAACTTACGTCAAAGGTCCTAACTATAGCTAAGTATATAATAAATAGAATATAAATCTAAGTGCCTATTAAAACTAAAATAATATTCTAATCGAATTATAAATATGTACGTAGGTACCTACAAATTACAAAAGAATAAAAAATGAAAATAAAGCTATACTTAATGCGTGTGCAATACTATCTACACTTACCTACTTCACTTAAAAATGAATAATAAGAAATACCTACAACTACTGTAATTAATCAAAGTACCTATGCTAATACAAAAAAAACCTTAGATGTTCTAAGTACAGCTGCTATATAATAAAAAAATATAAATCTAAGTGCCTATTAAAACTTAAATACCTAATATTCTAATAGAATTAAACTAAGAAATATGTACCTACCTACCTACAACTTAGGTACAAAAAAAAAAGAAATGAAAATAAAGCTAAAACACGTGTGCAGTATAGGTAGATAGTAGGCAATATCTACCTATACCTACTTCACTTAAAAATAAATAAAAAATACCTATGAATACTATAATTAATAAAAGTACCTACCTACGCTTTTATCTACTCAATACAAAAAAAACTAAACATAAAATGCCCAAAACTAACCTATCAGTAACTAAAAATCTAACAATAATCTAATCTATCTATCTATTATCTAATCTAAAAATCGAATCTAAATCTACTTAAAAAGAAATAAAATAGGAACTATTAATAGTTAAGAATTTAAACAAAACTAAAACTAATTTAGAAAATAACAACAAAAGAAATTAAAATAAACTATTTAAAGACAAAAAGTCGCGCTGATAAGCACGGTTTATAAAATAACAATTATTGTCTGTCAATAAAGTTCAACACTCTGAACGCATCAACAGCCAAATATTGAATGACGCTTGCGCTCGCCTCCCGCCCCTTTTATACTCTGCCGCCGCGAGCCCCGTCGAGCGCGGCAACCGTTACGCAAAAATAATCCTTATAGCTTGATTCACTATTCACGCGCGATGTCTTGTTGGCGTATTTCATGTAAGTAAGTATAAGTTTGGTGTTTCTATACCGATTTCAATGATTCTTTTTTTATTGAATTGGTGCTAATGTTTATTTTTTTTTTAATTAGGAATGATGGTGAGCATTATTGGTTTTATAAACGTAAAAGTAAACAAATATAATAAGAAATCTCCGAACTGCTAAGCTATCGAGAGTTATGCGTGTTATTGTGAGTTAACTATAAAAGGTAGATATATGCTGTCTTGGAATATTTTTCGTGTATTTTTATGTAGAATATTTCCGTTATACATAGTTTCTATGTAGCTCTAACCATTAAGGCTGCACACGCGACGGAAGCTTAAAAAATCAAGCAACTTCTCCCATTTTCTCAACATTTCCTTTCACTGCTCTGCTCCTATTCATTGTAGTGTGATGAAAAGTATACTATTACCTGCCCAGGAGTATAAAGAATAATTGTACTAAGTTTCGTTAAAATCCGTCGAGTAGTTTTTTTTTCTATAAATAACATACAAACAGACAGACAGACAGACAGACAGACAAAAATTTTTTTAACTGCATTTTTGGCATCAGTATCGAACACTAATCACCCCCTGCTACTTATTTTGTAAATATATTTCATGTACAGAATTGACCTCTCTACAGATTTATTATAAGTATAGATTTTATAATAAGTAATAAGAAACGAATAGAGTGTTATTTCTATTTTAATACATAAGTGAGGAGGAAAATTCCCATTCATGGATGGGTTAGATTTAATTGCTTTATGATTTCAAAATAGTGTTATTAAAAATATATATCTTCATATATGCATATATGTATGTATATAACTTTATATATTTATATATATTTTACCAATATCTCTACAAGTGTACAGATTGTTCACAAACGGAAATCGATTATCAGTAACGCCGATTATCTGGTATTACTATTATTAGTTCAAAGACATTATGAACGCATTGTAATACGATTCAAAGGGAAATTATTGAATTAACATTAATTTCCTACAAATAAAGCCAATAATTTGATGTATGTATTGAAAGTTACAAGGAATCTACCTTACAGTTATTTATTTCTAAGGCCAATTGTTTTTAAGATGAAATACATAAGAGTTACTTCAATAATAATTGTATTGTTATTTAAAATTATAAGTCTCATACATACGGATACCTTTTTTCAAATTCCTTTACATGGTTTAACTTACTTTTAAAGCTGCCTACTCACACATTTTGTGCAATCTTTCCATTTGAGACAAATATTATAATAAATATTTAATATTATTTTTATTCCCATAACAATATTGTCTGGGTGGAATTATATTATTACCGGAGACTGAATAGGTTTGGGCAATAATAAGCCTCAGAACAGTTTTACGTCCTTATATTAGGCCAGGGGGACCAGGCAAATGAGCGACGCGTGACTCGGTCCTAATAGTTGGTATAAATTCAGTTGTGGCTTTGCCTTTATTTGACACTTTCTTTAGGGGCTTCTGGCTTGTAATTGAGCCATTTAGGCGCCATTTTAGTATTTTAGATGATATTGTACATTGTTTAAAATAATAATTAATTTTAATTTACATCTTATTTTTGTGTATATCTTTTATGAGACATATCACAAAGTTATATAATTTAATCCAAAGACTCTTAAATCATGGTTCAGTGGATGAGGGAATTTAATAAAATAATTTTCAATTTATACTTTAACGATAGAAGGTTCTCTTACTTGTTATAAACTTTAAATTGCCCTTCCCTTAAGGTTTTCAGGAATGCCTCCGCTTTCCGAACGGCGATATTATAATTTATATTATTATTTGAATTTTTTTGGCAAAAGAAATTGGTTTCACAACAAAATTTTTATTAAGGAATATTTACTATTAGAACATAATAATAAAAGTACATTTATATATAATTATATATATACTATTAATAAATAAACCATTAAATGTTCTTAAAATAAAAATAAAATAAATAGAACTTATAAAGTTCCTTAAAGCTTACGAAATGTCTTTTGCTTATTGCAATTAAGCTTTCAAAATTTCTAGGACATAATGATGAGATTTAAAAATTTCTTTTCATTTAGTATTTATTTTCATATAATGTATAATTTAATATTTTTACTACTTTCTGATGTAATTTGTTTCTTTAGATAATTTTGCTTTAAAAATATAAAATAAGGTTTGAAATATGTAGGTTTCATTTCGAATTACATTCGGAGATGAAAAAATATTTTAAGAACTTCGTTCCTGGCGGGATTTGAGTGTCCATTTTTTTATTTTAACATAGATAGCTTGTTATTTATCTACTTTATAGAAATATATAATTCTTATCTCAGAATTACTTTTATAAAGATAAGATTACATACTCGTAAGTATTTTATTTTATGTACAGAGACACAACTCGTTAAAAGATTATCATTAAAAAAATATCAAGTATTAAATAAATGATTTATTTCTTAGAGCATCAGACACAGACACGTTTTTATGTCTGTTCTTCTCGTTGAATGCGTCATTGTTGCGCGTTCGTTTGTCTGTTGTTTTAGTATCGTCTAGTTTTTCAATAAGAAGATCTGCCAATGACTTACCTCTCCTTTAACTCACGTATGCTTTGTCAGCAGAGCTTTGAGTCTAAATAGACAACGGCAAAGTCGGTATATTTTGCAATTTGCAAGTCCAGCATGTTGTAATTATACGGTTACTTACGGTTGTTAACAGTGTATATATTTAGCTTGAAGCTGTACAGATTGTTTAACAAAGGGAACAGTTTTTTCGATCTATCTGGATAGTTCATGGTACTGATCATACAGTTCCACCTAGAAGCAGACAGACAATACAAACATATTTGTAATGGGTGCCATACTTAATTTAGATTATTTTATAGTACACCAGTATAGTCAAGATCATTCATTTGTTACCCTTATTGGTGATATTTGTTTAAGGGTTAATTAAATTGTCATCGAAACTAAAGATGCGTTCCAAATTTCAGCTTACTGAGAAACTAAGTATTAAGTGGGTCAAATTTAACTTGCAAGTAACCTAAACTAATTTAAAAACATGCTAAAAGTTGTTTTTAGTCTACAAAGAAAGAAAGAAATTTGCCAAAAATAAAACTAACATTAAAATCGTATTTATGTGACAATCAGATTAATATTCGGCGGTAAATGTAAGTTTAGTAAGTTAACCTAAGTTTTAAAGATGTATTTTCCTTGTCAAAGCTATCAGTGGTTACGAAAATTAATCTCCACGGCCTTAAAAAGAACCTAAATTATGAGGGCTTGTGAAAACAATTTTCATAAAGAAAAGTTGTGTTTTGTCATATTGGAGGTAAGGAACAGGAGAGGGCAATATTTAACTTATTCTGAGCAAAACAATGAATTCTATTGATTGTGTAGGCGATGACAGTAATTAAGTAAAAAATAACATAGTATGACTGTTTAAAGTTGTAATTTAACAAAACATTTATTTAAACATCCATTGGAGTACGTAACAAGAAAATTTGTATTTTAATAGACGGATCCCAGGTTCGATTCCCGGTAATGATAAGTTATATATATATATATATATATATATATATATATATATATATATATATATATATATATATATATGTTTTGACCATATCTTACAGATAAATCTATAAATGAGCTTAGCGAATATAAAAGATTTTCTTTTCTAAAAAAAGATGATGACTTTTGCTCAACCATGGGATGATGGGACTATGTTTTCTTAAGAAACCTTTTAAGTGTAAGATATTATCACCGTATTAAGTTATTATAGTTCGCCATTAAACGGTTTGTATGCTAAGTCTATTGGAGCGTCGCGTCCCTTGTTTAATTAAATTGCTAAAGTTAACACCTACGAAGGTTAACGTGTAATCGCACTTATGAGGTCAACACACACACACACACACACACACACACATACACACACACAAACAAACGTTGGTTTTGGTCACATTTAAAAATATACGTTTTTGTATAATAAAATTTATTTGTTAAATGTATATATTTTTTATTCTTCTGTAAAGATATTTATTTATTATCATAAAAGTAATTTCCAAATAAATATTTATTGAAATTTTCGAATACAAAGATTCCATTAAAAATATAAATTGAGACCGAACTAAGATAAATGAAAAACTATATTGAATATCTGAAAAGGTTTAAGTAAAAAAAAATGCCTTGAAGATTGAGTTTTTATTTGAAATATTTCAATTTACAACTGTTATTGGGAAAAAGATTTCGCCGCTAACGCTAAAATTGTTGGACGTAAAAATATCTCAATATTTCTTAGTATTTTTCATTTATTTCCAATTTTCCTCGTTTATGATCGCGCGGTATGCCGGGTATTTAGCGCTGAGCGTCGCTTTTATTGAGAAGAAAATATTTAATAAGAACGATTTTCTTTTAAACGTCTCACGTTAATACCATTTCATGATAGGTGTAAACAATTTTAAACCTAATGCCATTAAAATTTAGTATCATAACCGCTTTTAATAATTACACGCTCAATTCAAACGGTTTCGGAAATTAAAATGTGATAATGCAAATATTCATTGAGAATATCTGCTAAACTAACCAACTTGTATATTAAATAACAATAAAACTTCGTAACCAAAATATAAAAGTCATTAATCTAATCCACATAACATCTTGTCGGTTCTCGGATCGTAAATATATTTAAATCAACGACAAAAAGAGTGATTCGGTGCTAACATTGTCAATCGAGCGCGTGGAACAGATTTACTCCCTCGTCTACGGATTTTGATTTTTCTTTCGTTTTTTATTAAGAACATTAATTTGTAACTTTTGGTATACACAGCATTGATCATTAATTATGATGCACATTTTTAATTGATGCAATCTAAATAAAATTAAAAGTATTATGTTTTTTTTAGTATTGACATTAAAATTTTGATTTGTACCAAAAATTTTATATGGATCTTGATCTAACCAACTTGATACTTATGAGTTGAAGTTAGAATGACGTGTATGTAATAAGTGATTACCGCTGATATTTTAAAAATTACACCACAATCTAAAGGGCACCCCGACGAGGAAGACGGGAGGTGTCAGCCCTCACGCCCGCTGAGGAGGGACGAGGTAAATGGGCTCCTTTGGTAATTTATTATTGAAACGTCGCTTTCATTCTTTCCTTTTGTGATATTGTCTCCACTCGTAGCTTATTTGTTCCGGAGTAATTTGTTTGAAAATTTCCTTTTTTTTTTTCACCCACCTCCCCTTTTTATTACGACTGCGGTAATGCGCGATTTGTGTTCGGTTTTTTTAAATTAATTTATGAGATTATAATTAATTTGCAATTGGATTTAATAAATGTCTTAAGTTCGTTAATTAGATTTGGTGCAGATTTTTTTTAAATATTGATATTCTAATACTTTTTATTATCAATTATGTTGCTCGTAAATGATAAATGATAATTTATCTCAAAAGTAATTAAAAGATGCCATCTCAAAGTTACATATAAATATAATTTCCTAAAGTTCCTAACATTTATTCTAGTTGCCGTTTATTACGGTTTGCGAAAATAATAATTCCGAAAGTTGTGTATAAACAGGTTGTTTGGTTTAAAGAAAGTAATAAATCGTTGTCCAAAAATAATTATATTTTTACAAAAATGTATAACAGCAGAAACAAGTTAAAATTAATCCCGCGAAAAAGTTTAATGAAAACATCACCTGCGCTCTTTGCTTATATTTATGGACTTAATGTATAGCAGGGTGAAAGACCGTGTGCGCATTTGTCACTGAAATCTCGTATCTATTACAGAGGCATTAATAATTAAAATTGTGTGCATTTCCTCGGTGCATTGGGGAGAAAAGGATACGCATCCAAACTCAGCGAGGGAGAGTCTTACAATAGGGCTCGTTTGATAAATTGCGATATTGTTGTTACCCCAGATACCATCCATGAGCGACCTCTGCACCTTTATGCTGACTTACATTTTTTAAACAAAACAAGCTAAGATGAAGGCTCAAGTTACACCGGCCCTTGCGCATCACGTGGAATTTCTTTCATTGGCTGAATCTTCTATTTGTAGTTCTGGTTTGTTGGTTATTGAATTGTTTGATGTTTAGTGAAGTAGAGGCCTTTTTATCAGCTTCTTTTTTTTGTTTTCGAAACATTAAAATTTAAATATTTTGTAACATAACGACGATGCTTCTTTATATTCGATTTGATGGAGCAAATGTTTTGTGAATAATGATATATGAGTATTCACTAATGTTTGTCGATGACGAGCTGAAATCACACGTTTTGAATAGACATAGTAAATGTGACGCTCGAACTTCAGTTTGGTTCACAAAGTCGATCTCTATGTGGATTATCCACGCAATTTCAATTCAGTCCGCGGTCGCCGGTCACTGCAAATACGAAAGCCGGGTCATTCGAAGCGGTTAGATACACATAAGTACAGTCGGCAACTTAATTAGAAAACGAACACATTTTATATATCAATTAATTTATCTGATTAGGAACTCAATATGATGAATTTTATAATTATAGCAACTACATTAATATATAGTATAAGTAATTTGTTAATGTAATAGTTTCGAAGTATAAACTATACAAATTCGACACTCTCCTATCAAATATTTCAAGTCTGCTGTTGTTTAATGATTTCAAAATAATGATGTTCTTAATTAATGTTTGTCATGAGATGCTGACGGTACGCAGAGATCAATAAAGTCACATCCCAATAATGTGTTTGCGCGGTTAGTTTTATCGACATGGGCTTGTGTCTCATTAAATTCATAAACAACATCGCATTAACCCGGGATTATATGAAGATAGCACTGAGGTTGGAATGCATAGTGTTTATTGGAATTGTACTGGCTAATTTTCTTTGTTCCACTGAGAATTTTATACAAATATCTGGATTAGAGAAATACTCAAGTTATTATTGCTTTGATGGTAGTTGTTGGAATAGTATGGATATTTGGTTTATTTTTGTATTTATCCGTATCTTTTTTACTTCTCTGATTAATAATATACTTTTTTTTTGTTTTATTACTAAATTTTCTGATATCTTGATGGCTTTATAGACAGCTAACCTGTTAATGTATTTGTATCGTGCCAATCTGTAAATTATTTTTTTGTTTCCTATCATAAATAAATCCCATTGAATGAACATTTATTATCACGGTGAGGACTTCTGTTCTGCGACCTTTTTTTATAACAAAACTATCACCAACTGCCTTAATTTACAAGTTAAGAAATTTAAAAATTTTAAGTAAGCCTCCGTCTACAAATTTATAAAGCCGGATAACGATACTGTAGCTCACTTGGCAGTGTGAAGGATACGGTAGTTGATGATGTTGTAGCTTCAAACCGACCGTGTTATTGAATATTTCATTCTAAATTATATTATAAAAATTTACATTACTAACATTATTTATTTATGGTCAATTTGAAGCGTTATTAGAATTATATAATTGTCTAAATTGTATCTAGTTTTGGAAAATATGTCCATTAACGTTTTATCGCCTTTCGTATTCAGTTGAGACAGCATACGTGACTAGGCATGAGATGGCAGATGTAAAGGTCTACTTGTATATAAAAAAGACATCATATCAAAACTTAATTATTTTTTAAGTATTCAAGGAGCCATAAGTCAAACTACCAATATTGTAATACTGGATTAGCGAGGTTCAGCAAATAGAACTAATTGCTCTAATTATGCGTGAGGTTAGGTTAGATTTTGTAGTGCTTCCATATCAAGTGTCTTTGGCTTCCGATTTTTTTGACGCTCATTTCATAGGAGGATCAGTTACGAGAGGGAAATAGATATAAAGAAGGGGATACATTTATATATAATGTACAATATTTTATCATTATAATTTTTAAGCCACTTACACATTACATTTATTGTTCTCCCTACACTTAATTAGTAGCCCTTTGGAAACAGATATAAACCACAAAGAAAATGATCGCGACACCTCTAGAATACTTATCCGAATTTCGTGAATTGCCGACAAACTTAGCAGTCAGCTATTCAAAGTTAAATTATATAGCGAGCAATTACTGTGCTCGAAACTAAAAGAAGATCATCATTTACTAGAAAAGGCATTTCATTTAGTATTTTCTGATCTTTACCGGTCTGATATTAGTTACTTTAATAGAAAAAAAATGCGTTTATTTATTCAGTACTAGACGTTCAGTAACTTCGCTTCTCACCCAACCCACCTTATTCAAATCAAAACTTATATATTTTCATTTAAAACTGACTAACATATGGTTAGATAAAGAATAACAAAAAACAATTGTTTTAAGTTAATGTATTAAAAATTTAGTATTTTAACTTTTTTTAAGTACTCGGTACTCTTACTCTTTACTTGTATACTCTTGTTAATGTTTTACTATATTTACAGATTATAGACACGACAACAATCAAAAACTCATTATACTCTTGCATTTTGTTTTCCTACACCATACACTAAATAGATTGAGATCTTTGTTAGGATAAAAGTTTCGATTTTGACAAAATATATCGTGATTTTATTGATGCTTCTAGTCACTTTGTAAGTGTATAAAAGGGTGCCCAGTTGGTGGCATATAGCTCCTCTCCCCCCTCCCCTCCCTGTCTCCTCGGCTCAATCGCTTGATTAATACAAAGTTGTCCATTATTATAATTGAGGTATCTGAGTTTGTCGATTTGTTTTAATTGATAATTTCGGCCCGGCTTTGTCGCAATCGATGGCACTTTGAAATTTTGCGAAAGTCGATTCGGAGTTTGGAATTTGTTCTAAAATTTGTTAACCTTAGTCCTAAAGGGTTGCTATTTTAATGTTTTTCCAAGTATTTTAATTTTCTATTTTGCTTATAAAAGGAGTTGTAAAAATACTTTCTAACATGAAATAATTTTAATAAATATAAATCATGAACAATAAAGATGTAACCATAATCTTCATCAGTTCTAATTTATGTGAAAACATCTGTTTACATTAAAAAATAAAATAAAATAAATAAAACAATATAAGTTATGTATGAATTAGCAGATGGTTAACAAAAGAATGATTTATGTACCCCGACCTGTTAACAGGAAGTGTGCTTGACGTACTGCGCACGCTTCGACGGCCATTTTGTTTTTGCTAATTAAATAAACCGACACGTGGACGTAAGTTTACTGCTTGGTGGATTAATTTTTTATTAGAGTTCTGTTATTAATGATGTTATATTTTTTCTCGTTAAATTTAAGAGTTATTCTTATATGTCAATTTACCATCATATAATCTCCTTTTTTCGATTTAAGCAAAATAAAGGGCCCAACAAAGACTATGTCTCGTCTCTACGTATGTGTCTTTTAAACAGCTTTGCAATTCGAAGGTTACGCAAGTTGGGACATATTCATTGAATTTACCCTCTCGTTTGAATCGCTACAAGCACTCTGATACATTGGTGTGGTGCGCACAGTAAGCATCAGAGATATATTGCTACTAACTACAATGCCGATCTTTGTAGGACTGTCTGTATTTCGGGCTTTAAAAAACTAAAAATAGCGTAAACGGAAGCTGCTGAAGTGGTTGATGCGCGTATCTAGAAAATTCATCTTCAGAGATTCGAAGTAGTGTGTATAATGTGGTGTACCTACGGCCTCTGGAGCTGTAACTTACTTGAATAGGATAGTCAGTTTTATATAATAATCATATCTATTAGAAATGTGTTGGAAAAAACCCTTATTTATCTTCAAAAAGACAAACATAATTTGCCTTTAAAACGAAGACTGAATAAAAAGTTGATGCTAATTTAAATTCCACAAGTTTAGGATCTAAAACTGTCACGACTCGTTGCATAATCACTTGGCGAAGATAAAACAACCACAAGTTCTATGAAAAACTATGTGATGATCGCACAGACTCCGGGAGATCGTACACTTGTTCGGTATATCCTGTTTCGAAAATCGTTACTTTAATAAACGAAATCAATATAAAAAAAATATAATAATAACTATTTATCTGTAAATATATAAATCTTATTAACAGAAAGACCAGTAATTATTAAATTGATAATTCTGTATGGATATTTGGAACGTATCAGTGCGATACCTCCCATTACCGCTGAGGTTTGAAAATTCCCGGATCGAAAAGGAAATGAAGAGAAGTTTCGCTCCAATTTGCCGGCCGCGGAACTTCGGGCCGGGGAAATTAACTGGCTGGATACTTTCCCGGATTATCTTTATTTATCTTCGGCTCAGTATCGGTGTAATTAGGTTTTTTGGATCCCGATGTCGTAAATGTTCGGAATTTTGTCATCGGATATTTGGATTGCCTCAATAAACGTTATGTTGCCATGATGATTAAAAGTGCTTTGACTATATAAATGAAACTAATGATACTATTCTGTTAAAATAATTAAACTTAAACAAAGAGTTCTTCTCACAGATTATTTAATTAACGTAATAATTTAAGCTCACTTAATAAAACAATGCATAAAAGCTAATAAATGCTATATATAATCTTTTCCCACACTCGGTTTTGTCTCAACGCGCTGCGCACGCGCCGTTACAGTGGATGGGTTGGTATTAAGCTAATTACGTATTATCGTAAAGGGCATGTTATTTAACAATTATAACACAAAGAACATTCATTGTAGTCATTTATAAAGCTGTAATGTTTTTATAAGTACAAATATAGGTTGTAATGATTTATAGTATTTTTAGAGTAGTTTACAAAATTGTTTTTACATGTAAGTCAAAATACTTTTTCTCTAATTACATTGAATACATCTCGATCAAATGAAAATGATATCAATAAAAGATTAATATACCATAAAAAACAACATAATAATTTTACATACACACATACATTTGAAGAAAGAAATTAATATAGCTACAATACGATGATAACAAAAGATTTTTAGTAATATTTTAATACTCACATAATTTTTCGTAATCAGCTTCTTATTATTTACAAATTTTTGTTAAGAGCTATCAAACGGTGAATAAATTATAGATCCTATAATTTTATATATTTAGATACGGATAGAGAAAAAGACTAAAATATGGCTGAGTGAGTAGCAAGAAAAATATTTATCACATAATTTCACAGATTAAATCAATCAACAGACAGATGGTACAGATTTATTTATTGGTATAAACATGTTTGTATGTGTGTGTGTGTGTATTAGAAGTAAATGATATAACAATAACTGAATTACTTACGCTGTGAAAATCATACATATCAGATTTATCTTTACAGCAGCGGACACAAAAACTATACACATATTTTTATTGATTTTTTTTAATATCTGTAAGTTATTAGCTTTGAATGTATATTAATAAAATGTTGATTAATAAATCAAATAAAATTTAATAAAAAAAATAAATATTAAAAACATTTCATCAAGTTTACAAATGTACAAAATCCGACTAGTCTTAAATCTGGATATATCGGATTTGAATTTGAAATACCGTACATAAGTGTAATTTATTTGCCATTTAGTGTACATTACTATAGTTTTTTCTCTTATCTTACGCTTAACAGCGGTAACGAGGCGAAAGTTTCATGTCAGAATACGCTCGTTAAGCGTTCTTAAACATTTGTTAGTGTAGTTTTTCTTAACGAATTTTGTTTATACTTTTAATGGTCTGAACATGCACGAAAATAACTAGGTCCATGTAGTTGGCAGGTTTATATAGGATTATCTTGTTAGCCATTATTTTTACTTTGATTTGTTAGGAATATAGCAAGACCAAAAATTTATGTATCTGAAACTTTTATATATATTTTGAAAATTAAGAAAGAGGTACCATTGTTATATTTAAACTAGGTTTAGACATTTTTACACGTTTCTAGAGGGGACGATCCTTTTATCTCTTTTTTTATGTTACTTAATGGCACATGTCTAATCTTTTATCACAGGTGTTTAAGCCATATCATCGCTGACGTGTTTTCTTCTTCGCGACCAAAATGTTCACATGACCTACCAAACACGGCGACCCCTCGTCACTGTCACACAAAACTAATGTCCTCGTTGTGATTGATTATATTAGATGACTATTCCCGTGTTATCTGTTATTCCTATCAGTTATTACTTAAAATTTTAATAAATTTTAAATTTTAACGTCAGACATACTCGTGTTCCCGTTTAAATGGCTCCACGTCCAGGCCTCTACCAATTAATGTAATCGAATCGAGCTAACAATCTAACGGTTATAAAACAAAGAAAGTAATTTAGAATGCAATTGCATTTGTCGGAAATCGCATTCCCACGAGAAGTGAACCCAAACAGGAATGGTTCTGAACTCCAATCTGGTGTCGGAAGGACTTTTGAAAACCTTAACGATCGACGTATTGAGCGCTTTGCCGATGGTATCGACACAAGCTTATTAAACAAGAAAGCATTCGTGAATGTTGAAATGTAATTAAATTTCATTCAAATCATTCGCTTACATTTCTTTTTTTAAATAACTCTTAAAACAATTTTATTTCTCTTTGATATAAATTCAAGCGATATTTAAATCTAATTATAAATTTAATCTAAAATAATATAAATGTTATCTGCTAAAGTTTTCAAAGCAATTATAAATTCGCAGTACGGTTAATAAATTGAAACATTAATTAATATTGTTATTATTTTAAGTGTCGTCACCATTGGATAAGCGGTACTTCGTGAGATCTCAGTGAGCGGAGTGCAATTGGCCGGCCATCGAACCTTTGCGAACGCTTACTTTTTATTATGTACATTTTATAGTTAAATGGAATGGAATGCGTTGCTGTATACAGATTTTATTTAGGTCATTTATATGAGTGACCTAAATTAATTTTTGAATAATTTACCTGGATTTAGTTTGCATTACTTTTAAATCTTTATATCGGGTTTATAGTAATAATGATATCAATAGATCACACTATGAAATAGAGAGCTCTTAACAATACAGCAAAAGAATTTAATTCTTTTGTTCTGAATGTAATTGTCCTTTACTATGTTAATGATAGTATTAAGATGTCTTGTATAACCTAATGTATTTTAAATAAGTATATATTTATAGTACATATTCAAAATATTAATTATATTTAAAATAAACCACATACCTATACACTTTTTTGTCTTTAATAATATTCAATTAATTATAATAAAATATAATAAGTTATTAAAAATATATATAAAATTATGCATTAAAATGACAAGACTCCAGTAAACAAATCCAATTTGTACTCCACCAAACTTACCCAAAGCTGACTCACACTAACAAGTAATTCTATTATCAGAAATATTCGCAAACTCAGAACTAAAACATGATTAAGTAGTTTTAATTGCGGCACTTGCGAACAAACAGCGCGGAGTTCGCTGCGACCTCAATATTCTTCTATGACAACTTTGAGAATTCACGGTCCAAATATTATTAGAGTATTCTCTCTACCTGTGATATAATACATTATTCATATATATTTATTTAAAGTTCGTCTAAAAACCTTTGGATGCTTTTTAGATGGTTTTTTTATTAAGTTATCATTGCCGTATATTTTTATCAGTTGATCTTATCCCTTAAGTGCAGACACAGTTGAATAAATTCGATAAAATCATATAACAATACACGTCTCGGCTTCTCAAGACCCCAATCAAGGGAAAAACTGCATTCTCACCCAGTGAATGCTGATAATAGTCATTACTAGCCCCAGCTTATCTACCGTAACGTATAAAAATATATTAACAGCCGACATATTGTGTACCATCGGGGTAATGTTTCGAAAATATTTGAGAGGGTACACGATGGGGGAATATTAATTTGTGTGTTTTATGGATAGATATTATCAAGACGTTTATAATGTCTTAATTAATATTAAGATAATTCAGATAATTGTAGCTTTGCTCGGGCTCTCTCCGTTAAAGATAGCTTCTTTGTCAAAATTCATTCAATATTTATATTTACAAATACCACCATCACTTTAAGACAACAATTATTAAAATTTAAGTTTTTTATTATTTTTGCTGTTTAAACTTTTCACCATATCCTTTAGTATCTTTTTTAGAAAATAAGTATAGAACTTACAAAATTGGCTAAAAGCTTTTGGAATACTTATGAAAATAGTGCTCGGCTTTAATGGCGCGATCTACTTTATATACACTAACGCCTCCTAGTAAACTAAAAACTAACTACAATAGTGTAGTAGGCTGCATCTTTACATTGTATAAATAAAATGTATGTCTCCCATCGTAGCCCGTTATGTTTTCAATAATTTGAGTTATAAAATAGTTTTTCGCTAATTACTAAATTTTTATCTGTTAAATTTATACATAAATATAACAAACCACAACCTAACCTTTAGGGTTTAACTTTTCCAATAGACAAAACTAATTTTGATTCCGTTATTATATTTTGTTTATATTTTACTTCATGCAAGAACTCAGATCTAAAGTCAAAATAACAAACGTTACCTTTTTCTACGGCATATTTTTAAATATAAATTTCACATTTGTCACCAACAATTGTATTTTAAAGAAAAATAAAGACAAAGGTGACATATTTATTGATTGACTGTATTTTATTTCAGGGTAAAGCTAAACGAGAGCAGTCGCTGGACGAGCTTAAGGAGCACATTCATAAATATTACATACCGCTCGGCAGGCAATTTATGGTGTTGTTTCCTGAAGGTGGTTTCCTACATAAGAGGAAAGAAATTAGTCAAAGGTAACTGAATTGACTTCACATTATTGCCAGGAAATCATAAAATATACATATATAAACAGAACTTATTAATGTTTATAAGAATTTCTGTTATAAGCAGTTATTATTCAAATGTAATTTAAGAAGAAATCTCAATATTTTAAATGACACATAATATACGATCCATAAACATATTTATTGAGATAAAAATATTTAAATACGATATTTTTTCAAGTTAATTAACCTCTAAATATAATTAGATTCGAACCATCAAACCGAAATGTCGTTATCTTGAATCAAACAATTATATTACATATTGTAAACATAGAGTTATTTCTTACAAGTAGTCAGTAGACAGATGGGAGGTACTCTAGAATAACGAGCTCCGACATCCGTTAAATTGGTCCTTGTAAATAATACTGAAATAAAGTCACTCGGAGTCGGCCATTCCAATACGATATATGTTATCGAGTGCATGCATTGTGAATGAGTTGAATTATTATTGGGTTTTTGAAACTTATCGAATAACGAACCAATCGGTTGAAACGTAAATGTTGTTTTTCGTTTCAAATTTGTTTGTTTCGTTTTTCATTAGGATCTTTTTTTTTCTAAAAGTTTTAGAGAATATATTTTTCTTTCTTCGTTTCATGACGCTCGACGTGTTTTATGTATCGTCTCATTTAGTCCATAAAGCTAAAAAGTTTCTATTAAAGCAAACAACTATATTTGTAAAGATAAACATAGTTATCAAAGGAAAGCCTTTGATAAAAAATTCGTTAGAAGTCTTCAGATTTGACAAATCTAATTTAGAAGGAGCTGATTATTTTTTTTGTATTAAATGTATGAATACATTTTTAAGGTTCGCCGAGAAAAATAATTTACCAAAGCTAGAATACGTTTCGTTGCCACGAGCTGGAGCTATGAAGGTGATTATGGAAGAAGTTGGTCCCCACTATGAGCAAGCTGGCACTTCCAAGCAGGATAAGAAGAAAGGTAATATTATTAAAATAACTTACTTAATATTTTAAACTTTCTATACACATATCAGCCATATTATGATTGAAATTTTTAATAAACATTTATATGTTACAAAAAACTTAGTCCTATTAAAACATTTTCATATGAAATTACAACATAACTGAAATGATTAAAAATTAAAAAAATATATTTATTTTGTTATTGACAAGTAGTGAATACATTTTTTGTTTTGTTAGATGACTTCAACCAGAACAATACAAAGTCATCTAAAGAGGACACCATTGAGTGGATTCTGGATGTGACCATTGCTTATCCAGATCGTATTCCAATTCATCTTCAAGACGTCGTCTGCGGCATACGTCCTCCTTGCACCACCCACCTGCACTACAGGCTATACCCCAGCAGCGAGGTTTGAATATAATTTAAAACCAAAATAAAGAACAATAGAGAATTATGTTGGAAAAAATACACATTGATACTTTAAAAGTAATATTTTTAAGCATTTAACGCAATTCCTCATTAATTTTGGAAATAGGACCGAATATAGATATCCTACTTTAAACTTTTTCGAACATCAAATAAAATTGATTACAGCCACTGAAACAAAAAAAGAAATACAAAAAGAACCTGTAGTCCTAAAAAGAGGCAATATAGGTTTTGGCAACGTTGCCATTTGGTATCTTGCCAACCGTTCATTGCATGGAAAATAATGATTAGATAATCTGTCATCGATATATTTACGATACCTCGCTAGTATAAAATATTAGTAGTTTTTAGGTCAGAGATTTAAAATTGATAAATAAATCTTATTGTAGTTTCTTGGAAAATTTATTTAGTGTAGTGGGTCTTCTGTAAATATTGTGAACCATTTATAGCTATTGTTGGGCAATGTCATAAAAAGTACCTAATTTTGTGATTGAAAGTATTGTTATTTTCTCTCTTACAGGTACCGTCAGATAGTGATGGAATGACTCAATGGTTATACGATAGATTTATAGAAAAAGATAAAATGCTTGAAGAGTACTACCGTACGGGAAAGTTCCCTTCAAAAGGTAGTATTTCGGAAGTACCGAGGCAAGTGAGACAGGACAACCTACGTTATCTCATCTTGCATTTATTTTTCATAGCTTCAACCTTTATACAATATAAGATGCTATGTGAATTGTTTACCTACTTTTGGTAACGAGATGGAGGACCAGATGCGAATTATCTTTAATTAATATCATCCACCATATTTTGCATATGTTTTGTATGTCAATATTTTTAATGATGTACTTTCATGGATTTTTCACGTCTGGTCTTTGAAACACCAAGTTAAAAACGAACCATTCTCTCTTATTCTGAACGCAAAGATTTATAATTTGCAATGTCGTCAGTGGGCCATATTATACAATAGCTTAAGCATATTCCTAAGTTGTTTATTATTAATAGTTAAAAAAAATTTCGAATAGAGATTTGTTTTGCCTTCAGTACAAGAAGGAATCTGTTGTGTTTCAAGGCTTAAGTACATTTTTGTCTTTTTCTTAAGGTTTTCTTTAGTTTATAATACAACGTTACCTACAACTATTGACATATCGGCTAGTCTCGATGTTTGTGCCGATGGTACAATGGTTTGTGTTCTACCAAAAGCACTTCGTGTTAGTGAGAAAATAAATTGTTGTGTGGAAATCAAAGCGTGCTGTGACAAACAAGTCAATATATAAGTACTTTTTAGCATAGGTTTGTGCTTTGCGCTGTACCAAATTTTTAATTCTGACAATAATATTTCTACGTCTACTTTAATATGGAGCGCTGGTTTCCGTGTCGTTTTACTTTTCATCTTTATTTAACGGTTTAATTAAAAAATATAATAAACTGAGGATCATGGCATATCATTAACAATTTTTATATCATATTTATTATAGAAAAATGTTGCGTTTTCTTTAAATAGAGACAAATTGGTCTATTATGAAATATTGTAATAGTAAGCAAATAATTGAATTGTGTTATGCAATTGTGTCATTCTCAAAAATATTTTTCACTAACAATTTCAAAATATGTTGCCGTATGAGTTTAAGAAACAATCAAATTAAAATGATTAATATTTTTCCTATGCCATCGCGTTTGGTTGAATTTCTCATATTTTGGATATCTGGCTACTTATTGCATAATGCAGTTCACATTATACTATAACGAAGTATTCTAAAAGTTCTTAAAAATTGACAGTAATAGTACTCGCGTCGGTTCGAGACGAGTCAGCGCTCCTATGAAAGTACTGAAAATCACGTTTCACATTCTATTTAATCACGATCCCGTTTGTAAAATAAAATCGAATTTTATACAAAAGATTTTCAGGAGCCTTACGCTATCGGAATACTAAATTAACCGTTAAGCGTTAAGTTATCTGTATACTGTCAGTAAGAGTTCTTGATCATTGATCAATCTAAATTAGGTTAAGTCACGTTAGATTTTACACTTAGCTTAAGTATCAAAATTGTCTGTTCTCTTGTCTGGATGTTCCTTTCATTAGTTTGTATTGTACAGTTTATATCCTAGGTTTCGTGGTACAGAAAATATGCCAAAATAATAGTACGTCTGCCGGAAGTGCCTAGGCTTATTTGGTGGAGGGCTTGTTGAGGTTATTTGGAAAATCATTTATTACATAAAAATTCATGGTTGTGCGAGTGAGATAGAAATCATCTGATCTCTTATTTATCATATCGGCTATATATATATATATATATATATATATACATATATATGTTAGTATATACTAAGCGTATAAACGGATTTAGGTATACAATATGGATAAATTTCTATAGAAATTTCAGATTATATATTCTAATTTCAATTTATTTAGTGCTATAAATAATTAATTCAGTTTTTAACATATCTATGTATATAAATTGTTTGATGGAATTGTCAAAGCTATTTTGAGCATTTCTTATGTGTAATAAAGTAATAACATGAAGACAAAAAATATGTTATGCCTTTAAAAAAAATCAATCATGTAAGTACTTAAATATTTCATTTTTACGTATAATAATATTATAAATGTATATTCCTGTGTGTGTTTGTGTTTTTGACATTTGAGGGGTCGGTGAGTGAGGTCGAAAAACTTATCGGCAAGTAATGTCCCAAAACCACGCATTGCTTCTTAAATTTCTTCACAAGTTTTTAAACTCTTCCTAATATTATAATTCGTATCTATAATGTGAAGTCCGACCGAGTTCCTTTGTCCGTAACTGTGCCTTCGATTACATTATTTGTCGTATGAAAATTAAGACCACATTGATTGTAATAGTGGTTATATAATTTTGCACAAATTAAATAGATTCGGAGGAAATATAAATTATATTACATTTTAATTATAAATGTATGTTTTCACAGTCCTAACCTTCACCGCCATCACTTTTTATAGAAACCCCGTTTGGAGCTACTTAATTTTGGATAGCATAATATTTTTCAACATTTATATGTATAATATTAAATACTAACAGTATAATTATGCATTTAAATGTAATATAAATGTATTATTCATATCTTTATTGTCATCAGAGAGGTTTTGTTTGTCATTGGGTATAATTTTTCTTATTTTAACGGGTTCTCTATTAATAACGCAATCCTTAAATATAATCTAATATAAAGTTTCATTTCATTGCAGTTATTTTTTTTTGTATTTAACATCTCTTGTAAGTTACGCAAGGATTTATTTTATTTGTATTTGTGTAAACCCGACTTTATGTTACATATCTTGATTAATTAATTTTATAAAAATCGACATGAGCAGGATTGGATCCTGTCACCTCTAGAATGTCTTGCCGGCGTTCTGCCCGCTACGCCATTGATCACTTGATTTTATTAATTTAGAATTCTGAGTGTACAAAAATTTATATTTGTATTTATTATGAACATTATATTGAAATTAAGGCATTCACAGAGGAGTTCTAAATAAATATTTTAACTGTGTATTTAATGTTTTTGTCTATTTTTATACGTGAATGCAGTTTCTTTGTTGTTTTATTTTTATTTAATAGTCAAACAATTGAAACACAAGTGAGACTTGTGCTAGGATTACTACTACTACGTACTAATGCTTATATATATATTTTAATAATAATTTCACTAATAAAATATAAGTATATTTTTGAAATATGTTCATTTTCTAAAAAAAAATATTAGTACGGTAGCTATCTTAGCTGTTGTGTTTTAGTGATCACATGTGATTGTTTAATTTCGTTGTTAATTTTTGTTCAGTTAAGTTTGTAATTTGTAGCCATAGGTTTGTATGTATGAGTTTTGCTTTCTTTTCTGCATTTCTATATTACTTTAAAAATAGAGTCAAGGGTAACGTACTTTGTTTTTTTTAATTTTCGTTTCATGTTGGTTGGTTCACTTTGTATGTCAATTAATAATGTTCATCTGTTTGATGAATATAATATATACTTGACGTATTAATGTTTGATGTTTATATTAAGTTTCACTTTGAAATCATTGAATACATTAAACATGACATTAATTGGAGATTATGGCGTCAATTTGTAATAATTTTATACCCTGTATAATTCTGTAACATTTCTTTTTCATACAATAGTTGTTATTGTATTGGTGATGTCCAAACAGTGTCAGTTGTCGATGTGATTTGAGTGAAGCTTGACGTGTTAGGTTAAGGCGCTCTTCAGTTTATGAATAAAGCACATTGCGGCACGTGATTTTTGTTTTATTTCAACATTATTGAGCTGAGCGAAGCTCTTAACCTTTTGGGAGACCTTTTTTTGTGTTTAGTTGTCTCCAGAATGCGACGAGATAATTAGCTAAAAATTTTCTCATGTATGTTTGAGCCGAACGCGCATGTTATAACGAAAACAGATTGAAAAAATGTTTAGCCATTCAAAAGTTATCAAGAAAAGAAGAAAGGAGAGGGGCTCAGCTCAAAACCCGCCGCGCACGGTTGGCGGATCTTAGTACATCTAATTTTGAAATCATCTCATTGAAATTGACTCATAGATACATTTATTGCTATAATATTATGTAATAAACTTAAAATAATATTTTTGTATAAAAAATGTCGTCATGTAGGTAATTACATTCCTTACAATAACCTTTGTTCTTGAAAGTGAAAATATAACTTTACATTCACCGTCACGTGCCGATGTTTGGAGACAACAGATTTCTATGGAAATACAAAATAAATAGCCTACCCGTGAAATTTATTGAACATCAAGAGTAAACAAGGACGGGAGGGAAATGTTATTTATTTTGAAGGACAGAAACGAGTGGAAGTTGCAGTCTACAAAAAAATCCTTTTTAATAAAAAATATACTTTTCTACGTAGACGCCAAAAGCATTATGTATTATAAATTTCGCATTTTTATTATTTTTTTGAGCTTGCAAACATTATTCTGCCTCTTTTTTACATAGAAATAGATATCTAATAATATGAATAGAACTTTTTTACATAGAAATAAAAATAATTTTTTATTTGAATACTATTTCTACATTTTAATAGAAAGTCCTCAAAAGCGGTGTGTATGTAATTAATTTTCACAAAAAATACTGCACGGATATCTGTACAACTTTGACTAAAATATGGTACAATTCTTGAGCAAGATTTAGATAAACAGTACATTATGGTGTTATGTAAATTGACTGAAATATAACAATATCTGATAAAGAGGTCGCGCGGTCCTAAAAAATCTCGCCCGCTGCGTGTTTCACTCGTAAGCCACGCGTAAACCAGCAGAGTTACACTAAAATAACGTACTATAGAATTGAAAACCTACATACATATAGTATTTTAAGTAAAAGAAGATTTTTTTGTACTAAAAAATAAGCCAGCGACACCATATTACTATCTCTTATAGTTAATTTACAATAATTGCTCTTCTGTTTAAAATTTCAGACAAAAATATTACAAGGCTGTTTTCTTCTGTTCAATATTAATCCATATCTAAATAAATGCATTTAGCTTAATCATTTCATATAAATTCAAATTGTTCTTACATTATATAAAAGAAATAAATACTTCAGACGATATTATAGATTTTAAATTATACGACACTAAAAAATAATAGCTCCGCGAGAAAGCCTTCTTTCTCTGACATACAAAGGGTTCAAAATCTAAGAATTAAATAGGAAGACCCGAGGTAAAAGAAAGAAATTTTGCCTTTGCATTTGAAGCCGCGGGTCAATGATAGTAAATAATAAAGCGAGTCACATTAATGAAATTTAAATGCTTTTAAATATTCTGTCTATTTTGCTTAGAAAGACATTGAATATTCAAGATCTTAATAAAAGATAAATCGTATGCTATATGAAAAAGAAAGTCATAAAAATAATACTGCCTTACGATAAAACTTATGGGGTGCCTTTTATTAGAATGTTATATTTCTTAAAGCCCACGCGAACGCTGTATTCGACAAAAGAAGTATTTAAATAACACCTAAAATTGAAGATCAAAAACCTGCAAATGGCTTCCATCCCATTTCTGTCTAATCCAATATAAAAGAATATACTAAACGTCTGCGGAATATTGGAGAGAACTGAAAATCGCCTTTCAACCTGTAAATAACATTTCAGCCGCCGTAAAAATATATAACGCCCAACAAACACGTGTCGCTCCTTCAAGACAACGACAGAGATACTTAAAACTTTCTAGATGTGATCACATAACAATATAAAGCAAGCTGTATAGATTTTTTAACGGTAATGTTTATTTAGAATCCATACAAATGCGATTCTTATTACAGTAGGTGGTTCAGTCTAACTGTACATTGGAGCTAATTAACATAAGGGCTGAGTGAAATGGGTGAAGGCCAGTGTCCAATAATTAGATTTCGTATATTTAATCAGAGGCGCAGACTGGAAGGAAATAATGAAGTGATGTAATGCACAGAAAAAACAACATTATTCTAGAGATGACAATTCTTCAAAACAAAAATAAAATATTACCATATCTAGACAGTACATATATCAACGTTTCATATAGAAAAGACACTCCACAGGAGCCGATTATATACGGACAAAAAGAAAACAGTATTGAACTTTTTTTATATTCACGTAAATGTTATTCTGTTATTGCGTTTTCGTCATTCTTTGATCAAATTGAGTTACAAAAGTACTTAAGGACTGCTAGAAATAAAGAGGTAAATTGTATTTTGAGAGACTTTGTAAAGTATAATCAAAGAAAGGGTTCTTAAAATAAAGCTATAACAGAAATTAGGAATACTATTACATTCTCGGAATTTTGTGGTAGTATTAGTGCTCCTTATTTTTTACTGTGTACTCACGGCTCTTTAGTACACTACGTTAACATAATTACAGATTATATTCTATAACAGTTATGTATATAATATCCTTACTGGGTTGAAAAATTTCTCCATTAACTAGGTAGACATCTTGATATCTGCTTAGTCGACAATTTACTATTATTATCGATACTTATATCGATAATAATAATAAATTTATTTCGCTAAAATTAATAGTTATATTATCTTTGTGTCCAAAACGTTTTAATGGGGCTTACAAATTTTCAATTCTCTAAGACGAATGACACATTAATTTTTTGGTAACATAATGGAGTCAAGGAGTCGAAGTTCTCTCTAAAATAAGCTTATATAATGAGCTAGACATTATTATTCTATGTTTTATTATATTCAGAGTTGGATAAATGTTGGTTTGTTATTTTTTATATAATTACTCGTACAAACATTTTACAGCAGGTGGCGCAGCTTTATGGGAAGTTTAACTACAGTTCGTTATTCGTTCGTTCAGTTTATTCAACAGAATAAATGTTCAAACATTTATTCTCCCTTAAATAGGATTGCGAAATATACCCTGTAACTTATTTATTATTCTAATGATATTTTAAATTACAAATATGTTCTCAATTCCGACGAAAACCTTAAACATAACGAAAGGGTAAAAGTGGTTTTTGGTTATTAACATGTTGAGAATATTATTATAATATTGTTTATAAGCCAAACACCCGACCGATAAACCCGGGGTTACAAAGGTTATATTAAGTACAGACAGTTCAATGAAACGACGTAGTTTGTTGTGTATCAAAATGTACCTGTATGGTTAATCTACTCAACTAATATTCAGAAATAAATAAATTTATTATATTTATATTGACACGCCCTATCTTCCCACGGGTGAAATTTACTAATGAAGCGTAATGACGCTTAGTAACAAAATTTAAGTATGTTTATTTTATATCTTATCTCCAGTGGTTTAAATTTCCAACCTGCTGTGAAACAAAACACATTATATTTTTATGAGATTCGGTAAGAAAAGTAGAAATCTATGCTATTGGATGGATATGGTATTTTTCAAATGTCACAATGGAAATAAGAGACAAAATTTATCTATTGTATAACAAAAATCATACTACACCTTATTAAAATAAAGTGAATTATTAATCATTAAACTTATTGGAATCATTATAAATCGTCATTATTCCTTCAAATCTCCATACGTCTCAGTCTAGATATGTTATTATCATTATATTTCTATATAAAAATATATTTATACCATTGCTAAAATAACTTATTTTAGGAAGATTAATATACTAGGGGTCACTACATGACATATGGAGTGCCGTGAATAATGAAGTTAACATGTGACACGAATTAATAGCGGACGTTAACACCAAGCTGTTTCAAGTTGTACGAGTATGTATGAAGTATTATAGCTTTATAACTATAAAGAAATATATACTTTAGCTATGATATCACTTTAGTATTATAGATAATTTAATGTAATTGATATCAGTATTTAACAAAATGGGTCATTCGCACTGATATACTCATACTTTGAATAGAAATCAGTCGACTGATCAAGAGGTCTAGCATGTTTTGTAGCACATAATGTTCATTGGAGCATAAAACATATTATGATAATATTTTTTTCCCGTCCGCGATACGCTCGCAAGCGAACATTACAATTGAATGCGCATATGTTTATTTAAGCGACAAGCGTAAAAATGTATGACGCTCAAACGCACAGCTCATGAGCGAATGAGCGTAAAATGTACATTATAAATACTTATTACCTTAACTTTTAAAATATTTTTAATTTACACTTATATAATATAAGACGAATACTAATTATTAAATTCTCATAGTTGTAGGAAGGCAAATATAAAATATTAGGCTTCTGTGCTAAACCAGCCAGCAACTGTTTGAAACATAAATTCGATAACTCTCCATAACTATAAAATCCGATAATACCTAGCGAAGGTAATTTAATTAGCACTAAAATGCCTTGCAATTAATTGTGTTAAGTACCAGTATCATAACATTACAACTCAATGCTAATTAAAGCAATTAATTTAGTGTATCCGACGGTTTCGCTGAAATCCTAGTGCTTTGTGCTTTAACTGTTTTGATTGTAATTTTGTTGATATTAGAGAAACAACTAAACACCGTTCTTAAAAAAGTTATATATGTTATCGTTAAGATTACAATTAAAGTAATTAATATAAATAAAACCAATGTTATACAAAATAAGTATAACTGAGAATGACCCTACAATACTTTAATTTGTTGTAAGTAGAAATGAATGAAGTTTCATTTAATATAAGTTGATGTATTTAAAGTATAGCTCATAATTGTATAGTTTTGACTTTCAAAATGACTTAAAAAATATTAAATTAGTAACAAAATGAAAACTTCCTATGTCCACGCCATTAGGGTTGTATTACAAGAGTTACGGTAAGGACGCCCTTGTCATCCAATCAGTGCGGTCCAGGATCACACAATTACACTAAATACCCTCAAACATTTATCAATTAGATTACATCCTAACCAAACATAACAATCACTAACGAGGGTCTGTTTCTGTATGTTTGTGTAACGTCTTGATTAAGTTTTCACAGAAGAAATTAGATTTGGAAATTTTCCATAATTATTGATTGTATCTGATTTTATTTAGTGAAAAATTAACATAAAGAATGGTGGGTAAGGAAAGATATTTGTACAACTAAAACTATATGTCAAAATCAAATAATTTACTACACAATAGCAAAAGATTATAATGAAAGTTTAATATTATAGCGATGTAAAACCAACATTTTAAAGTAACATAAATTTACAGGATTCTCATCATAGATATAAAAACTCAACGTTAATCTCGTTAAAGAGAACTTCGAATTCCAAAGACTTTGTCGTAGCTTGCGCTTTCTCATTAATTCAATTACCGTGTTCAAAACAATGCAAGCAATGCACTTTGAAAATTCACTCCAAAGTAGATAAATCAAAGAGTTTAATTTAAAAAATTCATATAGGTAGCAGTGGGGACTTGTAAGCGAGTTTATTGGACAGGCGCATGCAAAATTAAGGCCCTGTTGGCTCCGGAGGTAACTGAAACAAACACTTTGTTGCAGCTGTATGCTTCGTTTACACGGGATAGTATACTTTATATTATATTTAATTATATTCATTTTATCTTGAAGTTTTCACGCATATTTATTCAATATCCTTATATGTTTATTGTTATATTTTACCGAGTGATAATGTGTTATTACATAAATAAAATCATATAATATATATGAAGTGTTGATTTTCAATACACTATATGGTAGATGGATCCTAAAGGTATATATCAATACTTTCCACTGGATTAAATAAATTTAGATAAACGAGGCATAGTTGCAGCTCTATCTCATCCTCTCATAGTTATTGGGAGCACAAAGAAGCACGAAGTTGAACACCTTTCTGTGTTAATACCAGACTCTACATTGTCTGAAGCCGGGGGCCCTTTTACTTGATTAAAGTTTAGACAGCAAAGTAGATTTTAATTTATTGCATGTTCTCAGAAAATATAAACAGGTAAATAGTTGCTCTACCATACCATATATTAAAACATATTTTGTTTAAGCTAAATTCTTGAATTCAAATTGATAAGTCTAAATCTATTTAATGTTATTTAATGTAAAAGTATTAGCAAATCTAAGTGATTCATTAATTATACTTTCGAAAATTCACGGTAATGTCGATGAGTCTCGAGAAAAATAAATAAAAATACACGAAGGTCTCAGTCACAAGGCTAAAGGTCTTGAGCTCTGAGACGAAGGAAAACTGTAATTACCATAGCTCTTACATTTCAAAGCAAAATCTCAAGGACTGTTTTAATGAAAAATGAAGATAGACTTATACGTATAAATATCAGAAGACAAAAATTAACTTATTATATTATTTACAATAATTAGTAGTATATTTACTTGAATATAAATATTAATATATAATATTCGTAACAATAAACCATCTTAAAAAATAAAGACAGTAATATATATATTTTATTATGACTGGCAGAATATGTCAATGAAAATGTCTTTAATTATGACGTGTTTGTGGCAAAGTCGACGTGACAATACGTGACAGGAATACTCTGTTCACTTGTCACGTCATTGCGAGTTGATCTCACTAAGATTAGAGGGAAAGTTGTTAAGACGTTCCTTATTTGTCTTGGATATATTAAGGGAGCGTATTTTTGTTATTATCTCAATGTTGAATAGAGAAAAAAAATACTTCATTCATTTTATCCAGTCTATAAATCTGTCTATATTAAAAATTCCCTTGCCAACTAATTTCCACTACTTTCAGTTCAATAAGTACCATATCAAAGATAAGGCTTAATAAAATCTTGACATATTATTTTAAACTAATTTGGTCTCAAATACAAGTATCATAAGAACGGAAATCCGTTGAGTTCCATCATCTTGGGTTGTATTTTATACGCACCTATAAGCAATCACGAACATTCTTTGAGAGTAAAAAGAAATTATGCTGAGGGAAAATAGTGCTTATGGCAAAGGCAAAAGAGTAAGATTTATATAAAGTAAGGATGTATTCACATGGTCGTCATTTAATGATGTCGTGGACGGTATGCTTTGATCTTGTTTGCGGCGCGTGGTGCAAGGTTTGTTCTTTTTTGAAGGGTTACATGAAGAACTGCCTTAAAAAGAACATCGTTTTAAATGCTGTTGTTCAACAATTCTTGCTTACATAAATTTTCTCTCAGACCTGATGGTTTTTAATCAGATTCGAGAAAAAAAAATTAAGGACTATAAATAAAAACTCTGGCAGACTTTGAGAACCATTTTAAGCCTCTAATTTGTAAATCTATGCATAACTATCTTGGTTTTTTTATGAACAAGGAATTAGCCAAAAAAAATTGCCAAGGCTAAGTATATTACTTTCTGAGTTACCTCAAATCCTTTTCATATTATGTAAGTTGACTTCAATGGATCCAATGGGTTAATAAGTTTGTCAATTAGAAGATATTGATAATAGAAAATATATTTTTATTCAAAGCTCTTAACTTTCACCAATCACCAATAGTAAAACTTACTCGATAGTTGCGGGCTGTATCAAAGAACACAACTTCGTGGTAGTTCGGCAACATTCGTATAACTTCGGGAGTAACGAGATTCTTCTTTGATGAGTTTCTTTTAATAATGAATACGTGTAATCAGTGCCTTATTTACTGTATTATATATAAGAATCATAAGGACGTTTGTTAGAGGAAAGGATCATTAGAGACGTTTGTTACTGGGAAATTCGCTTGTAATATATAATTACCTTCGTATAAAAGAGGTCTGAATAAACTGTATGAAAAACTGTTGGAATTAAACTAATATATGATACATAGATTTTCTTGTCTACTAAATGCTCTAAATTTATTATTTCATCAAACATTAGCACTTATACACAATTTGCTTATACATTTTTGCCAATAAATCCCTGAACTCGGCTACATGTTAGCGTACTACTTAATATTCATTAAGTTTCTTTTAAATGCTAACTACAAAAAGCTTTTTTATTTTAATTAATACTTTAGTATATTCTAAAAAAAAAAATATCGTATATTTTGGGAATTTCATAATTAAAGCTAGTAACTTATTAGCAAATACAAAATCGAGTAATAATATATAATATTTAGATATACGAAGAAATCGATGATTCCTTTGTTTGTGTTAGTTTAAATTCAATTTATTTTCTTCGTTCCTTCTGTGTATAAACAGATATTATAGAGAAATAGTAAATCTTAACAAATAGTTTTGTATATGTTAATTTCTAACAATAGAATCTGACTGAAATAAAATTATAATTGGAAACGAATAAAATTAGTTTATGAATAAAATTATGATAGGAAATCGCCAGCCTAATCTGGTTGTACATCGAAACGTACTCGCAATATAAAATTAAGTAATTACCGCCCCCCACCCCCCACCCAACACCCTTCAGGTACAAACCCACGACCAAATTAGATATGGACCTTTTTATAAACCACTGCTTTGGAAAACCGGTTTCAAATAAAATGACACACCCTTAGGCAGTGAACAGATTGACGGGAATATAGTAATTTAGTATATTTATAATAATTAATAATAAAATATCTGCAACGGTTCATGCTGTAATAGTAAGAATGTAAATTGCAAATCTCTCACTTCTAGTTATGACTGTTAAAACAATGACCACTATTTAAGTCTTACGAGCACAAATCGAGCCTTAAAACTAGTAACTTTAATGCCTAATGACCTGTTTATTACTTATTTTATGTGTTTCCCAATTATTTTTTTATAATATATAATACATTTGTCTGAAAGTATCCTAAGCTAAAACAAAAATGTTATCTCTCTGGTTACATATAACCTAATCCTGATAAATTTAACGTAGAGCGTAAATTAAACGGACCGGTGTGAAGATTAAAAAATCCATTTCCTAAATCGAATATATTTACTTTTGAAGTACATTAATACTTTTTTATGGTGTTTATAAATAACGAATAAGCAATATTTGGAAGACTTTCACTTTGGTGCTGACGCAATTTTCATATGTTCACTTAATACATATGTAGTGATGTAAGGCTGGTTACAATTGTAAATGTGTTACTTAAAAGATTTTGTTGTATTTTTTAATTACTTAAATACTTACTTACTTACTCTTCCTTGATATCTCACTCTGAATCGAGTTTCTTATTTATATAAATCATGTGCTGAAGGTTTGTACAAGACGCATGTTACAACGCTTTCTTCATTTAACACTAAACCTACCGACAATTCTTGTATACCTGTTCCTACCGCACGCCGTCAAATTGACCGATAATTAAAAGTTATTTTATTATATAACGCAGGTAATAATGAAAATAACTAAAAGGAAAGAGTGTAGAAAATATTATATGCATATTGAAAGAATTGTCATGTAGTTTGATAACGATATTATAACGCTTAAAAATATGTAAGTTTTACAAAAGTTTAAGAACGGTCAATTTGACCGGTACTTGGTAGGTTTGATGTTAAATATATTAAATAAAAAAAATATATATAAAGAATATATAGTTTTATTTACCTATTTTTATTATTTATTAGGGATGTTTTAATAATGACCAAGGATAAAGTTCAAGGCAAGTCAAGTAACACTCGAGTTATAAATGACGGCAATGAGGGCTGACTCACTAAAGGTTCCATCACTACTAACCATTCGTTCAGAAACAAAGGTACTTGAAGTCACCTACTGGAAGTGGCTTTTTATTTGCAGAAAAATCCTTGAAATTCTTATTCATTATTTATCGTATTGGAAACTGGAATGAAATCTTTTATTTGATAAGACTATTGTTTAAAAATGTCAGTTTTGAGTTGCATTACAATAATTCGTTTTGGTTTTCTCATTCTTTTTTTTTTAGCTTATAGACATGTATGTCTAGAAATGTTCATGGAATTGCAAGTGCGTTAAATATTTGAGTAATTAGGAGGAATGGAGTATGACAGGTAGAGTGAGATAGAAAATATATTACTCTTAGGCTGTACCATCCAAAATAAAATTAATTATTTGTAAACAACAATGAAAACACCTATTATACATAGAAGACAAGAAAGAATTATTAATAACATATTAAAGTAATGACTTCCTTTGCTGCAGTTAAAATATATATATATATATATATATATATATTATTAGTTCATCCTCTTTTGCGCAAAAGATAGAAACGTCTAGTAGATGAACATACAAATAAACGGTTTGTAATTCCATACACATTCGATGTTATATTATATTTGTATTAAGGTTCTATTTGACAAATACTACTGAAGTACTATAGTAGAAATAATAATGTGAACTATTGTAGTAGAAAATATTCAACCATGTTTTATAGGATATTGTAGCATATCATCCAGGAAATTATAACACTTCCATGTTTCAATGTTCGTGTTTTGAAGGTGGAATTGAAAATCACTTAGTCTATAGAGATCGCTTTGAAGCAGAATGGGGATGCGTTTCACGAGTGCTGTTACAGCAAATTGTAAATGGGTCAATTTCTTGTAAGGCTTTGTATGTTTATATTATTTTAGTTCCATGCATATTACAAGGCACAATTGTGCCTTGTAATATGCATGGAATTTTCATTGTTGTTTACAAATAATTATTAATATTAATTACTTTTAAATAATTAACTTAATCTAATATATCGACTGTGGTATTATGCTCTCTGAGAAAATTGTTCCCAAGTACTCAATATTATATATTGATGACAATTATTACAATTACCATTACCGGCTACTCAAAAGCTTAAGCAGGTAAAATAAGATTATAGGACTCTTCCATACATTTAAAATAGTACATGTAAGAATAAACAAACTGTAACATATAAGTGAAATAGTTTAACAATATTTTTTCTGCACTTAAAGCAAAAAACCCACCTCCAGCGAGTTCACGTCAAAACCATTGGCAGTCTAAAATTCAATCAAAACCAAACCAAACAGCCGTTGTATATGTAAACATTAATAAATGAAAATCATAACATATCGATCAAATAAATAAAATTGTACACAAGAAAAATCTTCGAACTAAGGTTTTGAATTACTTGATCCATCTGTTTCTTATATGTTAAAACATTTATATTTTCTCTCACGTTACAGACATAAATTGGCAATGGATGTTCATATGGATATTCATCTGACTCCCAAAAACATGAATATATATATTAAATCCCTAAACACCTTACTTACCAATATAATCAGCCGCATAATGAGCCAATCCAAATAGAAGCACAAATTCGACTCATCACCCCAAAACACTTAATAAAATTAAAACGAAGAAACTTTAAGAACGTTTCAAATTAGGCAAAGTTATATTAAATACAATGGGGGAAAAGTTTTTAATTAAAGCTGTATTGACGTTCACTGGAAAGATGAATGCCAATCAAACTTGATCAATATTAACGTTATTGAAACACTGAACATTACCTCAAACCTGGGTAAGTAATTATAAATTGCTTCGTTAACTTAGCAATCAAGCCTTTATACAGTTTACTGTTTATAGTAATTAATTGTTAGTATATTTTATAAGATTCGATTGGATTAGAATATTAAGAATTCTAGGTTCTAAACCTAAAATTAATATATATATATAATCATTTTATGTCCTAAATCGATCTCAGTTTATTTGATTTTCAGAAACTTATCGTTGTTACTGTACTTTAATTAATATCGTACGCGCATTGCGAAAGTTTTATTCCACTTATAGTCTGTTATAACCAAAACTTACATAACTCTTCCACTTCTTTTAAAACAAATGGCTCGAAAAGAGGATATTTTCTAGTTTATCGACGAAAATCTCTTCTAAACCCTATTTTTTTCACAGTAACTTTCTTTAGATTTAACACGTGTGTAGTGCAATTTAAAATCTCTGAATTGAAAGCGAAGACTCAGATTGATACAAAGGAAGTCCAGTCATTAGTATTGTGCCAGGGCAATAATTTCTGTGATCTTAAAGATAAGTGGACCAGAACCTGAAAAGGCCTCCATTATGCCGAAGTGTGAAAGTCAATGTTTTTTATTACAATTAAGCATACATTGTACATATAAAACTTCACTAGCACGGTTCCAAAATATATGGAAAACAACTTGCAAGAAATTGTATGTACTTTTTCGTAATTTATTATTCATTTTAAATGCTATGGTGATTGAGTGTGTCTTATCATTACAAATTTCACTAAAATAGGCTAATGCATTTGCCTGTATGATTCAATTATAACACACTATTACTATAAAATTATATGTATTTATAAGAAGGAAATCCGTTATTATTATTAAAACTTCAAAACATAAATGTATTATACTCAGTCATAATACATTTCATATTTAGCTGGCTTTAAAACTTTTATAATCAAATTAAATTTTATATTTCCAAGACCGAAATGGAACGAACTTCCTCATACACCGAATTAGAAACTTCAACGTTTGTAAATATCTATTTATGTTACAGATCTAACAAGTGATCGCTCAACTGATCGAGAGATTAGTATAACCAATTTTCATATCACTTAAGTTCGTTAATTGACATGAATTAATAATATACAGGATTTAAATGCTTCCATTGGTACTGTTATTGTGTTAATTGAGAGGCTTATCGCTATGGTAACTGTTATTATAGTATGAATGGTTAATAAGGAATCAATAGTAAATATATTAATATACTAGCTCTGCCCGTGACTTCGTTTGCGTGGAATGTTTTTTTAATAAAAGTGCAATAAGTTACGTTTTATAACATCATCTATCCGCCAGTAAAATCGATCCAGCTGTTACTTTGATTAGTCGGTCCAGACAGACAGTTTTTTTTTATTTAAATACCGTTTATAATTTAATGTTTGTTTTTTGTAGAAAACTGTTAATTTAAAATTACAAACAAACTTCAATATTATTTATATGTATAGATTACTTAAACTAATTATAATGTAGCATGTACTAATAAATCATAACGAGATGAATATATTTTGTTATGTTAACAGTATTAACTTAAAGCTGAACTACTTATGCATTGATAAGTTATCAAAATTCTTCAATGAAATAATAACAAGCTTATTTTATATTATGATAATTTTATCAATAGTAGAATACTAAGTTACGATGTTTCATCTCTTGAAATTCATATTAGTGTTATCAAAGAAGCCTTATGAATAAAAACACTCATATTTTTGACAGTTCCAAATTTATTAAGTTGATTCGACACGTCTCAATTGTCTAAGAAATGGTAATGGACTCCCAGAGGTCGTAGATTCTAGACCGGCTAAAAAATAACACACCATTTGATTATATATAAATATATCAAAATATTAACAATATACCAATTAATTAAAAGTAGTAAGAGACTTAATAAAAGGTCACCCACTCACTCAAAGTTTAATCACAGCTCAGGGATATAACAGTAACAAACATATTTTAAATTACCCCGAGTACTTGTGAGCAAGCACACTAATCCCCCAAAATAACTACAAAACCGACTGTTGTGTGTTTTCATTTACACACGTCATTATATTATATACAAAATATATTGATATTACACAAGTCTTTTTTGTATTTTGTAATACAATAACTTTTCAACTATACAAATACGTACAGAGATAAAAATTAAAAAGAGTCATCAGTCAGTCAAGCATACTAAATAGTAAATTTGCTTTGATATTTGTATTACTATAAAATTTTTAATTAATTTTGTAAAATAATTATTTTAAAATAATATTATCTTATAATGAAAACGAATACCAAGTTTCAATTAAGCCTCCCCATTCGTTCTCTCCTTCATAAGCCTACGATCCTGTAAACGCCCTGTAAAGCCATCTAAACTAAATAGTGTACTTCATTACACAAATATTTAACTATAATTATAATTATTATTAATTAGAACACTGGTATTGTAAAGCATTATATTGTAAATGTTATACTTAACTTAACTTCGCTTAAAACTTCACCAAAGTTATTGAAACATTAAAATAATACATTAGTTATAGTAAGACTAATCATATATACTATTTGATATAAATACACTTTGTAAGGAACAAAGGCATAAATGTAGAATTTTTTGAAATATCCCCCGCTCGATATTACATCCATTCTGTGGGAAAACCTGTAAGTGTTGTCCAATCCAGCTGTTACTTTGATTAGTCGGTCCAGACAGACAGTTTTTTTTTATTTAAATACCGTTTATAATTTAATGTTTGTTTTTTGTAGAAAACTGTTAATTTAAAATTACAAACAAACTTCAATATTATTTATATGTATAGATTACTTAAACTAATTATAATGTAGCATGTACTAATAAATCATAACGAGATGAATATATTTTGTTATGTTAACAGTATTAACTTAAAGCTGAACTACTTATGCATTGATAAGTTATCAAAATTCTTCAATGAAATAATAACAAGCTTATTTTATATTATGATAATTTTATCAATAGTAGAATACTAAGTTACGATGTTTCATCTCTTGAAATTCATATTAGTGTTATCAAAGAAGCCTTATGAATAAAAACACTCATATTTTTGACAGTTCCAAATTTATTAAGTTGATTCGACACGTCTCAATTGTCTAAGAAATGGTAATGGACTCCCAGAGGTCGTAGATTCTAGACCGGCTAAAAAATAACACACCATTTGATTATATATAAATATATCAAAATATTAACAATATACCAATTAATTAAAAGTAGTAAGAGACTTAATAAAAGGTCACCCACTCACTCAAAGTTTAATCACAGCTCAGGGATATAACAGTAACAAACATATTTTAAATTACCCCGAGTACTTGTGAGCAAGCACACTAATCCCCCAAAATAACTACAAAACCGACTGTTGTGTGTTTTCATTTACACACGTCATTATATTATATACAAAATATATTGATATTACACAAGTCTTTTTTGTATTTTGTAATACAATAACTTTTCAACTATACAAATACGTACAGAGATAAAAATTAAAAAGAGTCATCAGTCAGTCAAGCATACTAAATAGTAAATTTGCTTTGATATTTGTATTACTATAAAATTTTTAATTAATTTTGTAAAATAATTATTTTAAAATAATATTATCTTATAATGAAAACGAATACCAAGTTTCAATTAAGCCTCCCCATTCGTTCTCTCCTTCATAAGCCTACGATCCTGTAAACGCCCTGTAAAGCCATCTAAACTAAATAGTGTACTTCATTACACAAATATTTAACTATAATTATAATTATTATTAATTAGAACACTGGTATTGTAAAGCATTATATTGTAAATGTTATACTTAACTTAACTTCGCTTAAAACTTCACCAAAGTTATTGAAACATTAAAATAATACATTAGTTATAGTAAGACTAATCATATATACTATTTGATATAAATACACTTTGTAAGGAACAAAGGCATAAATGTAGAATTTTTTGAAATATCCCCCGCTCGATATTACATCCATTCTGTGGGAAAACCTGTAAGTGGTAGATTGGAAATTTAAAGCCTTATTCTGAAGGAGTATTTTTATTTTAATTTAGCTTCTTATTAACAATGAAACTTAAGTTTTGTAAACGTATCATGTGTTTCGTAATTGAGATTTCTTTGTAAATAAATTTCTTGTTCTTCTTTCATCTTTTAAAGAAATCGTTATCATTTGTATGGATTATAAAGATTATATTACTTACAAACTTTCTTATAGGTTTTTTATGAAGTAGATATCCTTAGATTCATCCATCCATATTTATTATTTGTTAATTTTAAAATAAAAAAACATGTAATAAGTAAATTAAAAGACTATATATATATAGATATATATATATATATATATATATATATATATATATATATTTATATTTTATTAAAATATTTGTTGGTTCTGGTTTAATAAGTCCTTGTAACTATCGACACAATCTTTTTAAACAAAATTTAATATAAAACAAATAACATAAAACTATCAAAATGATAATTTAAGGCTTTAAAGGAATAAGGCCGGTCATAGGCTGTCTGGCGCGTAAGCCGCTTAGATGGGATTTTGATATTGTGTGGCCTAGGCTTGAATCATGTTATATGAAATAAAAATGTTCCATAAATGCTATTTGCTGTCATTGTTACTTGCTTTGAATTGAAATATTATAGTAATTTATTATTAAATATAAATTAAATATATTTTTCATAACATTTTTTACCAATTTATGAATTCAAATTGGTAATTAAGTATCAGCATATTGGATGGATGAAGGACTGAAGAAGCACAAAGACGATGGGATTGTGGTTTGGTAAGTTACGAAGAAGCATACAAGATTTAATGCAATATTTCTTCTTAAAGATATGCCAAATAAAATAGCAAATCATCGTAAAAGATATTTAATTCTAAAACAAATCACGATGGATATATATAATGTACAATAGATTTCTTAAAGTAACATATCAAACTAAACTGGCAGAACGAAATATCTTGGCGTAAGACAATACTGTATTTAGGACACAAATGAACTCTATACTTTTAAAGAAAGTGTATACATTTTTTTAATCAACTGTAATGCTGATAGTAAAACAAAAGTTTTAAAGAATATGACATTTGTAAAGTGTAGGTACTCCATTCGTAGGGGTGGAATGATTCTTTAAAACACATTCTTCACAAAATAACTTTAAATTGTTGCCGAGAAAATAAGAGTTTCACTAACTAAAAGTTTCATTCGAGACAACCCTATCTCCAAGTAAATCCACGTTAGTAACTCCGAAACCGTCCGGTCCTAGTCAGTATGCTTCAACCTCCAGTTATCCATAATATCAATTAAGGCAAATTGAGTTATGTTCCAATCTGTCTTGTAATTTCGAGATATAGGCGTAAGGATACTTAGTTTAATTCATACAAATTTAACTTTACATGGTATTACTTACTATGTAGGTATATTTTCAGAAAGGCTAAATGATACCAACCCTTCCTTCATCATACGTTGATTACGAAATTATGCAATGTTTTTTAATGATTTTATTTATGTTTGAGGCTTCAGTTGTAAACTTAAAAGTTGTAAAACCTGGTTATATCTGTACTGTTACCGAAGATGAGTGCAGTAGTTTCGCACCGACCCCGTTCCTTTTTTTTCACTGACTTCCATCCTTCAGTTCTCTTCAAGAGATTAAAAAATCTTAAAATCCCCTTATATTGCTGTTGATTTACAGTGCAGAGGAACATTCTTTTGCAGAAATACAACATAAGCAAATTTGATTTGGGTGGTGTTACAAATCTACTTTGTCTTCCGGAGACAGAAGGTTTTATATCTCTAATTAATATATTTATTGACAGTAAGTGTTATATCCTTTAAATTGTATAACTATTGAGAATATCTATTATATAAGTTAGGCTACGATGGGGCTGACGTGTCCGAGTTGGATTAAAGTCCCTAAAAAATAAAGATAACAAAAATAAAAAAATTGCTGTTGGGCAGCAGGTACCACACGTCGATCATGTACCACTTAGTCCGATATAAAACATATTATCAATATTTTTACAACAATATAACAGATGCGTATACAAACGGCAAAAACTATTGAAAATGGATGATATTAATAAAACATCTTTCTCCTTAAGTATTGTTCCATAGTCCTCTCCAGATCATTCATTATTAGTTTATAGTGAATGACAACACTAGCGCATTATAATATCAAAGCTTCTTTTTCTGCAAACGAACTTAATAAAAGAGGTATCCGAAAACGAATCAATCCTCAAACCTCTTAGGATTCAAATAAAGAACACAGTAGTATCTAAAGTTTGACAGTTTGAATCACCCTGGAACCGTATCTTCCATGGGGACTAAAGGGATAAGCCCCTTTAACTATTTTGATATAGATGTACTAGATAGCAGGTTTAGTTTTCTATTATAACTTTATCAGAGTACATTGTTGTCTTTATATTTTGTAATACATAGTTATTAAGATCCTTTGTCCTCGTGGTATTTTTACTTAAATGGTAAATTACAAATATAGTTATTTGAATATTAACTTTACAATCGTAACATTTAAAAGGCCACAGTCACCTTAATCTCGTTAGATTGTTATACTTTTAATCTGAACTTCGCATTCAAAGACTTGGCCTATTTTACAATGTTATTGTTAGGTTTCGTTCCACAATTCCAGTGAGGATTTCACTGAAATGAATAACGAATATTGTATTCCTGCATATCGCTTTCAGCCTCTGGGGGTATTATTACTCCCCGTATTTTCATTTTAACTAGATTTCTTTTGGTATTGGTTTAAAATGTTATATTTGCGCGACGGCCTAAAATTGTTTCTAAAGTCTAGTGATCAAAAAATATTTTATAACAACGATTTAAATTACATGTAAAAAAGAGATTGTCATTCAGCAATTCTGACATTCTTTGATGATCTGTGTAGATAATATTTTTCGTTTAATATCTTCTCTGTTCTTGTATATTCTGAAACTGATGACTGATAAAAATTAACATTTTACTCATTTTCTATTAAAAAACATAAGTTTATTGACATGTTATTGTCCTTTAAACCCTGCAAGAGGAAATCATAACAATCCCCACGGAACCAAGAATTAATATAACTTCCGTCTGTAACATCTGATGTATAATCGTAGGGTAAAAACGCCAATTATACAATGATTGACGTTAGGCTGGAGCGCTTTGTGTGGGCGGAAAAATGTTTTCGCTGTTAACCCTTCCTAGGGAACAATTACTACAGCCATCTTTATATTTGGACTTATATTCGGACTCATATCCTTTTAAGAGAGATTTTTTATTTATAAATATTATTAACATTTTCAAACAATATAAGAATAGAACTTTGTTCCTTTATGATTCAACTTTTGATTTTGTTACTCGATTAAGATAAATATAATTATAAATGTTGTCAAAGTAACTAACTTTTGATGGAGGGCCAAATCCTTTACCAAATGCCAAAATTAAGTACAACGAAATAAGGTAACAAGTCGCAGTACGTGTCAGGGTGACAGACGGAGGGCGAATTTTAAACTTATCAAAATTAGAGAGGCGTTTATCTCGGTCCTTATTACGGAAAATATTACATTCAATTATTTTATTTATTTTTATTATAATATAAAAAAATATAATCTCTAATCGGTAGATATTTTTTTTTAAACAATTTCGGATTATATATACGTAAGATAATAATTAAAATTTTGAATTTGAGAAAGTGAATATAAACTTTGGAATAGGTAATAAAATTATATATTACCAATAACTTAACTTTTAAGTTGAAACAACTTTAAATGTACTGTATAAAATAAGTATTTGTTATATTACAATATATATCACAGAATAACGCCCGCTGGCGCCTCGCCAGAGACATCAAGACCGTGATCCCAAGTTATTCAGAGTTTGAAAAGCACCTGCGAAGCTAACAGCGCTGGAATATTAATGTCAACTTGTTGGCGTTCTGTCTGTTTATTTATCATTATGATGTATGTGTTATCTGCGGGATGGGTTGAGGTAGTGAAGGACCAATGTTAGGATATACTTGTATAAGTAAATCTTCATTAAGATATTGTCATTTTAGCTAATGTATAGTTGATCAAACAAAACTAAAAAGTCATTAGAAAATAATAACATATTATTGTTGTTTTCTTGGTTATAAAGTTTAAAGAACTTTGCATAAATGGAAGGTTCCTAAATATTATAGAAAAATGTTGATAAATAGCTACTCCTAAGTAAGTCGATACCGATGTTGTAAAGTATGAAAATGGGATTCTTTTCTAAAATATGCGGAACCCGTGACATTCTTGACGCCGGGGGTTCTGAAAAGTTTTTGATTAATTACATTTCACTTCGGGGAAATATTGCGCTCCAGGTGAACGCTATGCGGGATAAATATTACAAACATTTAGATAGGTCACAACAAAATAGACAGATATAAGTAAAATAATGATTTTTTTATTACTATTTTAATAAAACCCACTTGAAAAATATTATTAGGCTTTTTAGGAATATGATACTATATTTAACTGACAATATTGCTATGTACATAATATTTTTTAATATTATTAAGGTTAGATAGTTATTTGGTTTTATTAACCAAATTGAATAATTTGTTATGTACTACGACATGTCTAAGTTATTTCAAGATCTACATTTAAAATGTGACGCGAAAGTTTCGATATTATTACCTGACATGTTTGGAATGCCTGTTTTATTGCCAAAAGGGAGAGTTTTCGAAGGTATTTTCTATCTAATGCACCTATTTATAACGTTATAACAACTATAATATAGAAATAAAAAGAGGTTGATGATACATAACCTTTTCGGATACTAAAACTTCTGCTAACCGTACTCCTCATAAAAACTAATTGCTCATTAGCAATCACTCGTCAGCTGTTCTCTGTAACTATAACTATCTCTCTCTAACTCTTTCTCTCTTTCTATAGCTATCGTAAAAATGGTATATTATAATTTCCATTGGAATAGAACGGTGCAATTTTTTTGGAAGATTGCAAAATAGATACCATTAGTATAAGTAAAATACGTGCCATCTAGAATCGCCCACAAACATAACTTATACCATACAACTATTTATATTATATTAATCTTGAGGATGTGATAAATAAAACATAAAAAGAAAATTATTAAACAAATACAGGAACATTTAATAACAGCGATTAAGTAAATCAAAATCATTATAATATGAAGAAAGATAACTCAAACATTTCAAAATATTTATTATCGATCGAAATTATTTTTTTTTAATATATTTTACAAAGATTATTGCTCAGTAAAAGAAATTTCTGGATAAAAATATATATGAATAGCTTTATTTTTGAGGAAAAAGTAAACTAAAATGCCACATAGTTTTACTATAATATTATATTTATAATCTAAGTAGAAAAAAAACAGTGTTTCTGAATAACTATCTCCATAGTCAGCATTTATTCATAAATATGTAAAACAATACTACAAAACAATAAGAAATAGTTGTACTATAATAGTTGCTTATTGTAAAAATTAAAACCTCTCGTCCGAGATACTGGATACAATAATTAAAATTAAAAACTTGCCGCCCGAGATATTCGAAAATATTCGAGAATTATTCCAATTCCAATCAAATTACTTAAAATGGAAATTAGAATTTCAAAACTTCCACATGAGATAGAACTGGATTAAAAATGTTTTCTTTCGGATTTGATTTTTTTCTTTCAGATTTGAAATGATTCTAATTGGTAAAAAAGTATTCGTTGGAACGTTTAAAATTTTCTGAACAAAACGATGAATCATACAATTTAGATTTTTTAGAATAATAATTGCTGTGTTCATTTGAATGAAATATATAAATATTTGTTTTTTTTTTATTTTATTCCAATGATAATATCTTGCATGATATAAAATACTATATATTTTTTTCTGTGATATATAATATATGACAGAAAAAATTAAAGGGAAGCGTCTGGCATAGTATAAAGAGAGATGAAAGGCATGGGACCAAAAGAGTTCTGGGTATGGTAGTGAAAGGATGGACAGGTAGAGGACGACCGAAAAAAAGATTACGTGGAAGACGACACGGAGACGAAGGGAGTGTGTATAGAGATGACGAGTAACAGGAGAGTATGCAAGAGAAAACACACTGCACTGACCCCAAAATTGGGATAAGGGCAAGAAGATGATGATGTTAATATTTTGTATATAAAATAGTCATTTTTAAAAGCTGTTATCATCATTTCACTATAGTGTAGTTTCTTGAACATTGAATGTATTTATTATTAAAGTAAACACAGACTTCTCAACTTGATAAAAAGAAAGCTTAATAAGTAAGAGAGCGCTCAGCAGAGATTCTGTTTAATCTCAGCGCAAACTTGTCTAAATTGCCGTCATTTATCTGGACTATTTCCTTTGTTTCCGTACTAGCATTGTTATTTAAGATTATAAAAATGCCTGTGGCATTGTGATTGTAATTAATTGCTAGTTTATTACCAATTAACAATAAATAACAAACAACACCAAAACTCTTAGACATAGATAAGTATAAGAAAGAATGAGATAACAATTACTTACACTATACATGTCTCTTTCTATACATATTTATAGAAAATCCTAAGCATGTATGGTTATTTTGTCTGTGATTATTGGAACTAAAGCCTTACCTTAGTTAGCAATAGCCTGAAAAGGCCCATCAGTGTGTTGTAAAACTAATTAATCATTCAATTAATAACCCTTCAGAAATAGATGAAAGGAATTTAAATAGAGAAATATGCACCCCCTGACCCTTTTAGTTAATTAATGTAATTTTGACTTTATCAATAAAGCTCGTCGAAATTGATTCGATACTTTATTAATATTTGAATTTGATGTATTTCGTTATATCTGTTGTTCATTTCATATTTTAGGGACGAAGTGTTTGAATGGATTAGGGTTGTCAAGATATAAAATAAAAACACTTTCCATTCAAATTCGGTGTCGATATTAAACTTCATTATTAACAGGCCCTTAATTTTATTCGCAGTGTATTTGACTCCAATTATTTTACCCTTTTCAGTATATTTCAGTAGCCGTGATGCACCCTTGTATAGAGGGTGAAAGAAAAGCTGGCCCCTAACACGTAAAGTTTTCCCTCGCGCGAGTAGACCTACCCTCTCCTCAGAGTAGTGTTAGGGGATGTTATGGGCTAGGGGTGGTCAAAGAGTTTTGTAAACATACATAAGGTATTCAGTATATTTTTGTAGGAGTAGAAAATGTTATTTACTTATAATAAAAAAGTTTAATAAAAGGTAAATTTTTTTTCTTTATGTTAATAAATATTAAGTTTGTTACACAATAATATAGATTTAAAAAGAATTTAAAGAAAACACTGCCTCAGAGACAAAAAAAAAATAATGATACCTTAAAATTAATTCAAAAATAAATATTTGAAGGTAAAATTAAAGAAATGATAAAAGTTCGTCGGCATCCACGAGCAGTCACCTTCGAGGGTAAAAATTGAAAACATCGAGAACATAATCGTCTCCCCCCAAATACACCTTTACAGCCTATTTACAGTGAAGGCGCTTTACAGCCTGTATCCGGTTATTTCCAGTTTTATTCAGAATTTTATATCACCTGCCAGAATTTGTAACATCTGCGGGCTATGACGTTACGTGTTTATGATATTTTGTTTATTGCCAACGTTTTATCGCCTCTTTTAAATTGCTTTTCTTTGTAATTCGTGTAATGGAATTTATTATTTTCCTTTATCGCATAAATTATAAGTGAAGTATGGTAAATATAAAGTATACTTAAAAATAAATAACATGTTTGAATTTCAAACTCTCAAACTCATTCGTTGTTCGGTAACATACATACATACACACATGCCGATGGTACAATGGTTTTATCTTTTTTCTTTGAATGTACTCTAACTTTTTACAATTTTCCGTCCCGTAACGAGTGCCACTCGTTCAATCAGAAAGTTGTGTAACTTTTTCTGTTGAGTTTAAATTTTATGTTTTTAACTCTTAAACTTTGTCGGGGTGACACAGACAATTATATATATATATACAAAGAAGAATCTTAATAATACAATATTTCAGAACATAGTGTAATAAGTGATTTTAGTAGATTATTCATATCAAAGTGACATAAGTAGCAAGAAGACATGTCTCAGTGCTCCCTCCATAGAACTAATTAAAATACAGACAGAACATTATCATATATATTAATATTAGTATATTTTGCTCGCGGCACCTTCTGCTATTATATAACTCTATATAACTCTATTTAATAATATTTACTGATGCAATAATAGTTTTAGATATAGTTTAGTTTTGAGTGACGATGTGTGTTTTATAATACTGTATGTATCCAATCTATATTACACTTCAGATAGAGAGGTGGGAACCAATATCTAACAAGGGTTGCTTGACTGAGTCGAGACGCTGGGTATGTGGTACATCAAGCTTGTAACATATACATATATATGTATATATATATATATATATATATATATATATATACATATGTATATACATATGTATATAGTATGAACAGCTATTTTAGAAAATTTGGGAAAAAACATTTTTGTACATTGCCTAATTATTTTAAGCTTAATTGATATTTTTGAAAACCACTTTCTTTTGTAGTTCCAAAAATACCACAGCATTTTTCACTTTATGTTTTGTTATAAAATATTTTATTTATTTAGATTTAATATTAACGTTAAAGATAAAAATAAATTTGATACTTTATTATGGGAGCAGCGAACTGTTTTTTCATTATGAACTCCTCGAACTGGAGATGAAGTAAATTAGATTTATTACTTTCCTCTTTTACAATACTTTTAAGTAAAATTACAGTTCCATTTGAAAGTGGCGGAATAATCAAATCAATTTATATTTTTTGCCCGAATAAACTACAAGGGAACTTTACGTTAGGTACTTTCGCAGACACAAGTATAACAGAAAATATAATAAAAATAGAGGATATAAATCGACTGAGAGATACGAGGTAATTAAATATATATGACAAAATTAAATTTGTAATTTAATATTAATTTGTATGTTTAAATTAAATGAATACCGCTGTTCTCGTCAAGTATACAGGGAGGCCAGACGTCAGCTATCGATTATTCGAGAGCGAATACAGACTCATTTGAGACGTGCCAATGCGCTTCCTTCTACAAGATTATACATCTTAACACCTTCACATTAAAGTCCAATTTCGTTTGTCGTATTCATAAATCACTCATGATTTTATATCTACATCAATTCAAGGAAATTTGAACTCAATATATAATATAGAAGATTGAATTTAGATTGATATAACCCAGCATGTCACGGTAAACCGATGAATAGTTGTGTAGTTTTCAAAGGCTTTCAGTAAATGCAGTTTGGAAAGTTGGATTATGTTCTGTTCAAATATGTTTGGGCTTACATTGAATTGAGATAGGAACATTTTACACAAGTGGTGCTCGTGATATGTGAACTGACTGAGGGCGGAGACAATCAAGATGAATCATAAAAAGTTTTTTTTTCAATGAATGAAGTTTGAATATTTTTATAACTTTTCACTTTTTGCATAGGGGTTGAGTTTTTATACAATTTATATTTGATGTTAGGTTTTTGACAAATTATTACAAGAACATTCAACTGTTATTGTATTGAATAAAAATTGTATTAATTAAATAAATGCCAACTTTTGTATGATTTATATATTTAAGTATATGAAGATTGTCACATGATATTCTTATTATTCAGACCTGGGATCTTACTTCTCAATTTCGTATCATGACATCCTCAAAACAATATTACTTTAATTATGTACCGATAACAAGTTTTGATGACATCATCCTAAATTATTCATTATTAAATGCATGTTAAGGAACACATTGGTCTGAAAGAGATGCAGCTATACGAACTAGAACTGATCTCTCATTTCCACTTTTGGAAGGACACACACTACACACACACATACACACACTTTGCACACTACTTTAAATAAAAATACATTATGAAAGATTCTGACTTAAGACTTATAGTGTCCTCTCCCTCCCTAACATACCCAGTATAAATTGTTCAACTCCTCCAGTGCCAGTAACTTCTTATCAGACCGCAACGTCTTTGTTGCATTTCACCAGGACAAATTTTCGTTGGTAATGGTAGCCGGATCTCTCCAGGTTAATTATTAGCACTAGGGGTGACATATCTGGTTCAACATCACATTCAACACCACGGTTAGCAGGCGGGATGCGATCGCACTAGTGTTATATGTTATGATACACAGAGGATGCTGTTGTCCATCCTCTGGAAAACCGAGCCCTCTGTCACCTCGACACCAAGGGAAGAAATGATATAATTAAATATATTGTATTCACCCACAACATAAGGATCGGTAAATTGTGATATTTTTACATATCTTTATATGTTATATCATATATATGTGTTAGCAATGTAACTGATACGAATTTTCAATTTCATTCAAGCTATGTTTGATAATTTTATTAAAGAAATGTATTATATTCTGAATGAGCGGTGAATCTATACATTGTATAAGAGAACCTAGAAATAACCTCAAGTATGCTTACAATATAATAAAAATGATAATAAAAATCACTACAAATATAGAATTTGCAAAACTTAATAATGCTATCAGCAACATTAAATTAGATATATATGAAGTTAAAATTGTTCAATATCGATTTTTGCAACATTCAAACCATTGAAAATAAGCTGAGAAAACTTACTAACTCATCTTTATAAAGTTATACACAGCCGGTTTTAACACAACAAAGCTATAGACAAACAAAAATAGACAACAAAGGTGTTAAAAGGAAGCGTTACTTGAACGAACCTGGAATAATGTTTATTGATAGAAAGATAAAAGATAAAATCATCTACAAATGGAATGTACGTCTTTTAATATTTCGTCTGAGGCAGACACAGTATATTAAAAGTTGAATACTATATATATCAATATTAGCGTATTCCCTCCCTCTTCGCTGGGCACATTATTAATTTGGATGTGAACTAAGGTTGCTATGGTAATCTTTGTCATATTATACGTTGTCATCGTAACCGTTGCTATGGTAATTCTTACCCTTGCGTTAAGTATATAGCTCCTACAGGTTTAAAACTTGGGGAAATTCCGTAATATCCGTTCTTAGTGGACGTCTACGTCACAAAAGAAGTAATTATGTAAAAATTTAAGTTAATCGGACTAGTTTCGGAGATTCCGTCGTAAGTCAGTGAGTGATAAATCGCTTATATATATATATATATATATATATATATATATCATCATATCATATCATATCACATCATATCATGTATATGTCATATCATCATCATATCATCAAATCAACTTTAATGTCAACAAAAATTAAGAAAATTTTGAAATATTCCTAGCGCTCTAGAATATGACCTTCCTTTTACATCATTTATATGTAATATACGGATCACAAAAGTAATATCTCAAAATGAAATTACACCGTATTCTATATATCACGAGAACAAATTATAGGTATATTTTTTGAATTACTTCGATCCAAGTGTTAGTGTGTATATTATATCCAATCCAATTCCAAAAGTGGTACGAAACTTGCATCATTTTAAAGCAATAATAAATTTACATACGTTTTTAAAATGTATACACTAACGTAACTTGGACGTCACAATTACATAGAAATATTAACTGAACATAAAAATTTAAAGATGATAAAAAATAATATAACCATAACTAATAACATTGTGAAGATATGTAGATATGTTATATATATTTCGTTATATTAAAAATTTCTTCCCATGACTTGTAACACTGAAGACTATTAAGCTGTCGCTATCATGAGATGATTAGAAAATCTACACGTAATTCTAAATTAATGTCGGAGATATCGAGAACCCTTTGAGACGAGATAACAGACAGTAATGAAGGCTTACAGCAATCTCCGAGGATTAAAACCAGATCCTTTGATCTCCTCGAACACGTACCACCTTAATTTCGTTAATACATATGCATAAGACATACTGTGTAGTGTTTTAGACGTAGCTCTTATTGTTGTTGACGGCTTTTACGTTTTCTCAATCTAATAACATCGTAAATAACAAAATGTTTGTAATTCGCGTGTTTTTGTTTGATTAGATCAAAATCGCTTGTAGTTTTACGAGTATATAAATAAAAGATTTATATGCCTTATAATTTTTTTATTTTATTCACAGCTTTTACAAATTTCACATTTTAATATAAACTATAAAGTTTCAATACATTAAATGGACTGTAAAAACAGGGCTGAGATCAAGCTGATATTATACAAAGCCTCAATGGCGTGATGAGTTGACAGGCCAATTTCATTAATTGAGCGGTTCAGCAAAATTTTCGTTATCAACTTTTTCCATCAAGCCGCTTTTAAGCGCTGTATTGATAGAATCTATCCATACACGACTATTATTAAAGTGACTGGAACAATTTACTAAATTACAAGCTATTTTGGGTTTAAAATATTAACAAGATATTTTTATTTTGTGTGTACTAATAATATTGTACAAACAGCACCAATTACTTATCGCTGTATCAAATCATTTATTTAATAACTGTTATAACATTGAAATAGCAAAATTATGTCTTAGACAGAACAATGGCTACCAGGTTGAATGTGTGGCCCTCAACCCACATAAATTCGCTTGTAAATAATATTGAATCACCGGATAATGGTTTCTGAACGAACTTTGTAACCGATAAAACTTCTAACTTCCAAGATCTTAGATAGAACACGCACCTCACTAAATAACGGAAAACTATCGGGTAAATAAATTTACATTATTGTCCCATTACCCTACAAAGTATTCAATAACTTTAAGTACAATTACAATGTATACCTTATTATTAACTTTGTTTATTTATTGTAACGTATTGAAGCTGTGAATAAATAACAAGTTATACATATAAGTTATTCAATAATTATTATGTATAGTGACATCTAGTGGTTACTTGAGGAACTTCTTTGTAAAATGTACAGTAAAGCACCGATGATTGAAGTTGAAGAGAAAGATACTAGATGTCACTTTTCTCAATTTTTTTAAATTATGACAGACGGTACAACATTATTTCAAATTTTAATATATTTATTTACATTATATATATATAAATATAATACATATATCCACTGTGTATAACTTGAGAAGTCGGCAATCAAAATATCTATAATACATAGTAAATGAGATTAGTAAATAGGAAAAAAATGACTATTTACTTTTTATCAAATTAAGGTTATTATTTTTAAATATTCATAAACATTTTTATTATTTAAAAATTTCTGTATCTTATTAAAAAGTGCCCCAAAATAAAATCCTTGTACGGAAAGTTTTAATAAGGGTCAAGTGTCAGTCGTGTAGGTATGTTAAATATTATTTTATCAAAATCTAGAAAGTTTGTTCAAAATTGTCCACCTTTTTACGAATACCAAATACGGTATGTATACAAATTACAGGTTATATTTTACGTGACAAGTAAAATTTAACTTACAAAAATATATACTTTTAAATTAAAATAAATGAATTATAAACGGACAAGGATAACTGTCGGTCCATGTATTGTAATTTTACACTTGTAACTTTATGTATCTGGTAATCTGGTTATAAAATTACCAAACAATCGGTAATATTCGCACGTTCCTCAACTTTCACACCTAGTTTAGTAACGCAAACAATGCTCCCATAAGGGCAGGTACATATCATCAATACTACCTGTGTTCAAAATTATATATGTATTTTATCTTAAACAAAAAAATAATAATAACAAAAAAGATAAACTTGACATCAAATTTATAAGGATGAAATTCTGTGTCAAATCTGTTTCACTTTCATAAAACCTGAATTCTATCAGACGCGGTGACATTTTAATATAATTAATCAATTACAAATAAAAGCTTAAAATTACAAAATAAATTTTTTTAGTATAACAACAATAAAAATATGTGTAACCAGCGCAACAGAAGTCAATCTCACCGTGTTCGTCTTATTTACCATAATTCTCGCATTTATTTACACTGAATAATAATAACAAATTCATTTTATTGAACCTCTTATTTATATTGTACATTAAATAATAATAACTCCACGAATCTATATACCGAAAAATTAAATGAAGTCATTAAATTAATTCATATTTAAATGAAGTCGATCACTTTAAATGAAGTCATTAAATTATACATTTTAAATATTATAAAGACATTAGCGTTTAATGTATCGGTATCCAAAATACCATAAAATTACTGTTTACAATCAAAATGATTTATTTACTTTTACCACTATTTTATTACAATGCAATTGAGTTCAATTTCCGCTGTCGATTTCATTATAACGACGCTAAGGCTTTCATTCATTACTATCGTTTTGAGTTCTGAAGGAGGCAGACGTATCATGAATTTTGTGTTTGTTTGTGTGTGTGTGATATTGTAGTGTGAGTATACTTTTTATTTAATTTTAGTGTGTGTTAGAGATATATGAAAATACGAAAATATATAGCATGTTAATACGAAGAAATGTGTGAAAAATAATATTTTTAACTTTTTATTATTAATATATGTATAAATATTTATTATATATATTTATTACCCGCAATGAATAGCTTAAAAAAGTTTACAAAATTGATTTGCTCTTATTTGTTTTGTGAATGATATATATAAAATAATTATTTAAATATTTTTTAGTTATAAGATAATTGCAAGTTAAATGACTCAAGTTCTAACCCACATGGTTATTGTGATAGACAATTAGACCGACCCGGTTTACATATACATATATAAATATATACATATATATATATATATATATATATATATATATATGAATACCTAACGAATATTGTCCATTTGTAAATAATAAATGAAATTACAGAAATAATAACAGTTGTCAATTTTGGCGGCATTATTATCTCAATATTTCTTTTTTTGTCCATTGTTTTTCTTTCTTTTAAATTCTATTTTATTATTACAAATTTATAGTTTTATGTTAAATCGGATAACGCAGTCCTTCTGTATTATTATTATTTTCTTTTCATTTTTCAAAATTATTTACTATGAATAAATATAATTTATGAAAATAGGATAAGTAAATTAATTTTCTCGTGATGAAAATCTTTCGCATACTTATATATAAATTGTTTTACTATAAAATGAACATTAGAGTAATTTTACTTTAGAAAAGGCTTCGTTGGAAATGTTCAAAACGGATACGGCATATTAAACAGTTTCACGTTGCCTTTTAAACTTTCCCTAAAAAGTTATCAAACCCCAGAACTGTATAAACTATCATAATATCAAATATATTTTGATGTGATATGTCGTTTTGAATGTAAGTGATATGTTTATATATTTCATTTTAAATGTAATTAATTAATAAAAAATGTAATTTAATGATTTGAATTAACCGTTATTTTCCTACAAGTCTATAAACATTTCTAGTTTACAACTTGTTATTCTATGGTAATGACTCTCTCTTTCTATAACCTTATGAACTTTTATTGTTCTTTATTACCATAAAACTGTATACCCAGTTAAAGCTAAGAAGAAGCGATGTTTATTTAATAATATATGGATGGTTGGATATTTTTATTTTTATAGCATCGTATAGTAAAGCACGTATTATAAAGTTCACCTTACATTCATGCTATGGTTGGATTTTGAATTGCACTATAGTACAAGCAAGTTGCTTTCTTCAATAAACCTCTTTGGTATGCAGCTTTTCCAATATTGTTTTCAAATTTATATTCACATTTTACTTCAATAGATATATTATATATACAAATATATATATATATAAGAGTTCGCCTAATAAGGGCCGGTTTCAAATCATGCCCATTTAAAAATTTTCCTCTCTTAATATTTAAGCCAAGATTCTGTGCCTTGAGACTAAACAAAAACTCACTCACGTTCATAGCTTTCGTGATGGTCATTTTGTTAGCGACTACTGAGTTACATTGGTGTAATCTAAGGAGCGGCCTACGTGTCTTAACTTATAAAATATACTATTTGAATTTTGCGTAGTTCAATAGTTTTCACCATTGTTATTTAAAACACCTAATAAGGTCCATACTATAATAATAGGAGTTATTGAGGTCCAAGGATTAGGCTGAAAGTTGTTGTTTTTTTAAAATCGACTAAAATATTGCAGTTCAGTTGTGGACCATATAGGAACCCTAATGCCCAATAAGGACCATAGACTCACTTAAAAAAATCTTATTATATGAACTGGCCTGCCTTGTTTCTGTAAAATATAAGCAGTGTATCTGATAATGATGTCATAAATTAACAAATATACCAAAATTTATTTAAACAATTCTCATAAACCCGGTCCTTATTAGGTACCTTAAAAAGATTAAAAAAATAGTTGGTTATTCCCTTTCATATAATAATTGCATATCGATTATCAATATCAATAAATTAATTTGTTTTACTTAAAACCATGTTAGTAATCAAATCTATACATCAAACAAATATTAATAATATATAGGTACAAAAACAATAGTAATGTAGTACAAATTTATATACCTAAAATATCATAGTTAGATTCATAGATTTTTGGAATATTTTCTATATCTACCTAAACTAACCAACTAAAAAGTGCTGGGTATGGTAGTGGAGGTATGGACAGGTAGAGGACGGGCGTAAGAAGATGGATTGCGTGAATCACGATATGGAGAAGGAAGTGTACAAAGATGACGAGTAACAGGAGAGTATGGAAGGAAAAAATTGAACAGACCCCAAAATTGGGATAAGGGCACGGCAGGCAGGGAATTCTTAACTAAAATCCCTCAACACTTGACCAATTAAAATAATAATCCAATTATTAAAAATTAAGTATCATTATTTATTAAGGAAATGCTTTCTTTTATTTTTATAATGAAGTTATTTTTAATCGTGTTTATTTTAATGGTTATAAATTATCGCTTAATATGAAAGTCTTTAATTATGTTCAAATTTATTTCTACCGTTAATTAAGGATGACTTACTAAATATATGATAATATTTTTGCCAAATTAAAAGCTTTTCACTAAATGCATATGAAAGTATATACGGTACTTAAATAAGATTTTGGGTAGACCTCGAAGAATTCGGTCTGCCCATTCATTTGTACCCGACTTTCGAATTTTGGACAAATTTCTTCACAGGAGGTCTTCTTATGACCCTCTGAGTCCGAAATGACCATTGGTCAAAATGTTTATTTATATATATATATATATATATATATATATATGCGTGCGTGCGTCCACATTCGACTTTGTCAGCACGATTGCAGCCGCAGTTTCGCTTGGATCGCTTTCAAACTTTGCACAAAAATCAAACATCCAAAAATGAAGGTCAAGTTCGTTAACCAGAGAAATCCGGCCACAGGGGGCGCTAGGGCCTCACTTTTTCTGATTTCGGTTTTTCGACCATAACTTTTTCCCTATACAAAGTAGATCAATCGCGTTTATATTATATGATGTCTTTAATGAATACCTATAACTAATGTTAATAAACTGAAAACCTAACTTCAATAACTTAGGGGTGGGGGTAAAAAAATCGAAAATTTTTGGAAAAAAATTCATAACTTTTTTTTGGTAAACATTCTTATATCACAAGTATTTTTAATAGAAAGGTTATTTTTTACTCTAAATTTAGGTATCAAAAGTTTTTCCGTAAAAGGTACCGTTTCCGAGAAAAAAAATAAAAAACACTTTTAGCTTGAAAATTTAAGGTAGGTAAAACCACGGCAACTTTTTTCTGGTAAACATTCCCTCCTCGCAAATATTTTTAATAGAAAGGTTATTATTTACTCTAAGTTTAAGTATCAAAAGTATTTCCAAAAAAGATACCTATTCCGAGAAAAAAAATAAAAACCGCTTTTTGCTTGAAAATTTTTGATGTAAACAACGGCATCATGTGTTATTCTTAGGTAGTGAGTTATATTTTAAACGAGTTACACACGAGGTCTACCCACGCGTGTCCCCCTGCGGGCACGGATTTTTTTTGTCTGTTTGTTTGTTCCGGCTAATATCTGAAACGGCTGAACCGATTTTAACAGAATTTTCACTGGTGGATAGGTGATGTTACAAACTTAGGATACCTTAAAAACATTTCCCACGAACGAAGTCGCAGGCAAAGCTATATAGGAATTTTATACTTAACTACATATTTATAATTAAATTGTATTAAATATCATATTTTAAAAAACGCGTCTATAAAATTTCCATTAAAAATTTTTATTAATGTCAGTTGAAATTAAAAATGTGTTTTAAGATAACAAATTTGTTAAAAATGTAAGTAATTAAAAGAGAAATTTTAGAATTAAATACAAAATATACAATCGGTAATAAATTGTTGCAGAAAAAAAAATCCAAGATAACTTTCTTAAATATTTCTTTACATTATGTGTACGCACACATACACATGTATAACGATATAACTTACACACACACAAACACTAGTGTAACGTACAATATCTTCTCTATTGACAGTTATAAAAAATAACAATGAACAAAATAAAATAATACCACCCTCTCAGAAGATCGCCGATAGCTATTATGACTATATCTACGTACTAATAATGAGGGAGCAGGAAATCCAAACATCCTCCTCTTAACTTCCCCCATTCTCCCTATTTCTCAAGGCAATTCGAATTCATAACACTAAACCTACCGTCAATTCTTGTATACCTGTTCCTACCGCACGCGGTCAAATTGACCGGTAATTAAAAGTTATTTTATTATATAACGCAAGTAATAATGGAAATAACTAAAAGTGAAGAAAATATTATATGCATATTCTAAGAATTGTCATGTAGTTTGATAACGATGTTATAACGTTTAAAAATATGTAAGTTTTACAAAAGTTTAAGAACTTACTTACGGTACTTGGTAGGTTTAGTGATAATATACCACTTATCATCTGCAGTATTGCTTACTCGCAAATCTGTCCCATAAAATGTATTTTTTTCAAATAAATTTATCGTAAATTTTATGTTGTTTTAGTCCTTTTTAGCTACAAATAAATGTCCCGTAAATATCATTAATTATATTATAATAAATGTAATTATTTTTTTGTCACTACAACTCGGTCGCGTTTAACAAATTGAGATTTATACAAAATATGAACAATTTTACGTTTATTACGCTAGATGGCGTTGTTTTAAATTATGTTTCTTTAACAATATTAATCTATTTTTTGTATGTTAACTCCAAAGACTTCCTAATTTTAAGGATTTGAAAATCACAATTTAAACTAATGTATTATTAATATTGGCAGGGTCGTGACTGAGGTTGAGGACTTCGTGATGGTGTCTGTCCCAAATTAGATACAAGTCGTGAGTTCAGTGACCTCAATGTTCTCTATGATATGAGACGAATTTTATCATTTGATGAAAGTCAAAAAAAGCGAGAGTAGGATCAACGGAAGAGGTAATTGTGTTTAACGAATGTGATGTTTAAATCATATTTTATTAATTGTTTATATTTCTAGATTAAATTGTATCCTTTACTAGATAAATATTTGATTCGTAGATTGCAATTGTTTCATATTATTGTTACAAATTATTTTTATTAAAATAGGTCATTTTTGTGACCAAAAAACTAATAAAAATGTTGATTTTTTGACTTTTTATTACTCCGAGAGTAATTGAATGAATCTACTCACTTATTTATTTGTTAGTTTTATTTTTCTAAAAAACAAATTATTCAAACCAAACCCATTACACTATGATACCGCACTAAAAGCGATACCATAATCACTATGACACATCACATTTCATAACCACATATTACATAGTGTTGAAAGTGAAACTTTGATCACATATAATTCTTTTATTACAGGCACTTTGTCGTTAAGAAAAACCGTCAACTTGCAAATCGTTGGAAGAAATCACGTAGTTTCTAACGTTTTTGTCGTGCTTTCATTGTTGGACAAGCTTCATTAAGATACTTAGATAAGTCATACATCTGTCTAACTTTAGATAGAGGAGGCAATCGATTGCATGAGATGAAGTCATTCATTAGCTTGAGATAAGATAAAGATAATCACATAAAAGAAAGAAGCTATACATTACAATTTGATGAAAATATACAATTTTAATTAACGATGCACTAACATGGATTTAGATAAATATTGAAAGTATTATATAATAAATAAACATCGTAGTTTATGTATGAAACGAATTGGTGAAGCGATAGTAATAAAATTACCAAAAATTTATTAACCACAAAGGATTGTATTGTGTGTTTCAAATCAAATATTGTATAAGTGAATAAAATATGATATTCTTTGATGATATTAACATAATGTAATCAGAAATCCAATATCATGTAATGAAGATTAGTGAAGACTGAGGCGGACTCCATCGCATTATGGTTCCAGGTAAGTCATCATGGTATTGATATTTATGATGATGACATAAAATGGCGATTTTATATTTAATTTTTTGTTCATAATCTATTAATCAAGAACGCTTTTTTGCTATAATAATATTAAAATATGCTATTATGTTATATATGTTCAATATATTTAATAAATTATAGTAAATAAATAACACTAACTATTTCCGGTGACACCGTCTGTTAAGTCGAAATTTTAATGTAGCGCAACTAATAGTACTCGAAAACAGTGAGTTGGTGAATGCGTTCCAGATATTGGAGTACAAATAAATTTTTAACTGTAAGTTATTCAAGATACTAAGATTTTTCTTGCCTATATTTTAAAATGTTATAAGAATTATTTTACTTTCAGCTTTAAAAGTATTAATAAATAATATTTAAAACTTATAGTGATACCACGCCATCTGTACGTGTATTTAGAAATTGTGTTCACACGCTATCAACAAAGAGGTTCTCATATAAATTAATAGATGGCGCTTATTACATTATTATTACTTTACAATAATATTGGAAGAGATTAAAGATAATATTATTTTTAATCTATTTGTTAATTGGTAGGTTAGAAATATTTATATACATTTGTCTTGATTGTGTGTCGTTTTGTTAGTTAATGATTGTGTTATTACAATTATTATTATTTATTTTTTATCTAAATGTCAAGTGTAATATAACAATTAAATCATTAAAGTCAGTATACAAATACTATAGGTAATTTAATTAAATAAATTAATTGATCCGAACGTAAAGGTTTAGTTAGTTTTCTTACTGTTTATTTACCGTATTGCTGAATAATTTAAAAACAAATAGAGAGGGTTTATTGAGTTCTTAATAAATGTTAGGGTCAAATTTGTTAATCTATTAGAGCCTCAAAATCGAAAGTTATATCGTGTGACCTTTAAATATATTTTTTTGAGCTAGGTAAAGAAGAATTCCTATTATTACTGATAGCTGTTAATAATAAAATGACATTGTGTGTCATGACTAAACTGTTCTCACAAAATTGTATAAAAATATGAAGAAAATTCCCGATTCTGTTGGAAAAAAGCTTTTTTATGGACTTTTGTCTATAACTATGTCTCTAATTTTGTTATCTGTTTCATCTTTTTTTATAATATTATAGAATTGCTCTAAGATATAAAGAAATTCTGAAGGAATAATACATTCAGATTTTATGACTCCATATAACGAAGCCATTAAAAATATTAACATTGCTTATTAAATTGTTATTAAAACTAATATTTTTGTCACTTTGTTTATTAATATTCAGATGAAGGTTAATAATATTAGAATAGTTAGACTCACTTATATCAATCGTTTATTGATAGAATCATAATAACTAGAATCCGCCGCCATGCGCTGCGGGAGTGGAGCTTAGACCCCTCAGTTTTTTAATTATAATTTCTGAACGGAATGAGATATTATAATTCTGTTTTTTTTAAACATGCCCATTTCCAAACTCTACAGTTCTGCCAATTTTCATTCAAATCGGTTCAGTAGTTTCTATGTGATGTTGCTTCAAAATGAAGTTTCCCAAACGGTTAAAAGCTTCGTTAACTCAGCTCAATAATACGAAATACATAAAGTTCAAAGTATTGTTGTTGTTATTATAGAAATTTAAAAAATATCGTATCGTAATCGTATAATATAAAATCGTGTCGTCACCGTAACGTAATGTGAAATAAAAAATCTAAGTAGACCAATATACCGTTGGACGCACGACCCATCAGTTGCTTGGTGTGTCTTGTGTTTGACGCGTGTGCCGAGCGGGTTATAAATAACGGTATGTTTTTTTTTTTTTATTATATCATTAATACAATAAATCATTCTCTTAAAATGTAATATTTTTATATTTTTTTAATACTATTTATTAGTGTTATAAGGTACCAGGTGATTTTTTTATGACTATATTTTACGTAAGTAAATAAATATGGACCAGAAATTCAATACACCAATAATCCCACCTCATAGTCAAAATATCTAGATATTTGATAATATATATATATATATATATATATATATATATAAATATAATATGATATGATATCATATATCATTTATGAAAAATATAGTAATTAAAGATAAAAAAACATTATTTTGTTGAAACAGTCGCGTTGCGCTCACGCATCTTGAATTCTTGACATTGTACACTAGAAAGGGCATAGAGTTACAAACAAATAGATCGGAACTGGGAAAATTATAGATGTTATACACTTTTACAACATATATATATATAACTAGTTATCCTCATTGGTTTCTTCATTACAAATATTTATTGAATAGGTCCGTCACGTAGATATAAAAAATAAATTCTTTGTATATATTAAATATAATCAAAAACTATTTGAAATAGTTACTATTTCTAGAAATGTGAATATTTACAAAACTCGTATATTTAGAGGGATAATAATAACCTTTGACCTGGACTGGCTCATTTGAAAAATATTACATACACATATACATATATATAATTCAGTTTGGCAATTTATTAAAGGATATATATTATATTCAATTTAAAATTAAGAGTTAATTATAAAAAAACTTAACAATGTGTCACATGAAACGGCTTCAATGAAAGATCTTTATTTTGACCTTAATAGCACCATTAATTTGTCTCCATTCATAAGTTTTAGTCCATTTATTATTTATATACAAAACCGTTCTTAACGGCCGTGATTTATATTTTATTTACCGTTATTTGTAACACAAACATACATTAGACAATATATATATATATATATATTAGACAATTACATAACATATTGACTGAATAGTATTTTTGAATAAAACTATTGTTGTATAAACAAATTTTAGGTATTTTATGTAATTTTCTGAAATAGTAAAGCTCTAAGCAGGTGAAAGTGGACTGTCTGCTTAATTGTTAGGTCTGCAGTCTTATTATTTCCCGACAGTTCTAGAAATTAGGGCCACTTTCCCTTTGGGTTTAATTTAGAAAGGATACTGATTGAAAAGTGAGGACAATTTATTTTATAATTAATTAATTAATTACGATATTTTAATAGTAATCACATTCAGGAATTTAAGCCAGGAAATTTTACTACGTGGAAAATTAATATTTTACTAAGTTGAAAAATAATATATTTTGTATCGTAAAAGTAAAAATTGTTAATTAATTCGAAAGTTATTATGATAATGTCATCCTTACAAAGCGGCTGCAGTAAGTGGGTTATAAAACAAAGAGCGCTGGTAAGGCGTGTTCTCGATACCACAATTGGAAGCAACGGGACTTAAAGACACCGTCGCTACAAATAATAGATTTATGATAAAATTATGTTATTAGTCTGAGTTAAAATTGACAGTAATTGATTTAGAGATGGTGGGTAAAATATGTGTCGATAGAAATATTAGTAATAGTTATTACCTCTTCGAAAAGCCGTATTGTTGAATAGGTCCTTAGTTTTCCACTATAGTATATTTTGACTGAATAAAATTATCTGTTTCATAGAAATCTTCTAATCCTTATCTATATTAAATACATTTTCTATTACAGTTTTAATTTAAAATCATTGGCTTAATGTATAAATATTTCTATTAATACATTTTTGAAACAGTGATCACAATAAAAAAAACAGCCTGAGTTTGTTGTGTGGTTCTCAGACCTGGGCGCGATGGAACCCTCGCAGCCTTATTTAAAGTTGGAGTGTCTTTACAGAAGGGCTTATTTTGTTACTAACGATATCGAAATAGGTCCTGCTGTCACTCCCACTTGATACACAAGTGATCACTAATATGCATTCAAAGTGGAAAATATATAAATAAACATAAAAGTGTAATGCAAATGTAACATCAATGAAATTAGGCAAGTCTATAATCAATCTAATAAACCGAAACGGAAAGTGTTTCCGCGGTACTGATATTAAATAATGCTGTATGTCACTGGTAACGCTTCGTTTATTACAAGGCAATGATTAGTTTGCATAACAGAAAAACAAAATTAATAGTTTTTGGGGTTTATCATTATAACCTGAATAGTTTATTTATATATAAATATTAGTTATTTATTTATGAGTTTATCTATATATATATAATATATATATATTATTTACCACTCACTGACTCATCACGAAATTTCTGAAACCTTCTGTCCGATTAACTTAAAATTTTACATAGTTACTTCTTTTGTGACAGACGTCCACTAAGAATGGATTTTACGGAATTCCTATCCCAACGGATTTCAACTTTTTGCATTTCGCCAAGTTTAAACTTGTCGGAGCTATACACTTAACGCGGGGGTAAGAGTTACAAGAGTTACTATAGCAACGGTTATGATGACAACGAATAATATGACGAAGGTTACCATAGCAACCTAAGTTCACATCCAAATTAATAGTGTGCCAAGCGAAGAGGGCGAGAATCAGCTAGTCTATTAAATAATTTGTTAATTTTTTATTATAAATATTGTATTTATCGATTCCAGATCAAGAAAATCAAAACCTGATATGTTTTTGATAGATATGTCATGTTTATTTTAATGTTTCTATAAATATTTATTTAAAATCAACACAGGCAGGACTCGAAGTTAGGACTGGGAAAGGGATGGCAAAGGATGTATATATTTAATTCAAAGATGTTTAATAATATGAACTGAACTTAGCAATCTCATTCAGATTGGATGAAATTTGTCACTCATATATTTTTATTGATATAAATTTCGATTATAATTATAATATTAACAGAGATATAAAAACAGTGAATTATTTGTGTTCTTCCAATACCACTTGTTAGTGGCAAAACCAGTACAAGTGGTGGAAATGAGAACGCATTCCGAGTCGTCTCCAGTTATATTATTAACATAATAGTCATGCTTTGCTGACCTTTTATAAGACATGGGAGGTAGCGGTACAGCACTAGTATGTATACAGCTATATATGTGATAGTAATAATTTTTTTCAGTAGGTTATTCTTTTACAAACTTGATGATATACAAAATATTTTGAATCGTAATATATACATTTTTTTATATGAATTTTGTTATTTTTTTTTTTATTTAATTAATGTACTGTGTGTGTGTGTGTGTGTGTGTGTGTGTGTGTGTGTGTGTGTGTGTGTGTAACGTACTTAATGTAATTAAATAGTTTAATGTTAGTCAAACACATTAATATTTACTAGGAAATTAAAATTAGCTTTTGAATCCCGGTTAAAAAGATACAATGTTATATTTATTTTATCGGACAACAGCTTTGTGAATTTAAAACTCCCTAAAGGAATAAATAGATAAGAAAAAACGCATATAAATAAATAAATAAATAAATATATTTTGTTAATCGAGCGAAATGTAATATAATATTTTCATAATTATGTAGATATATTTGTATTAATGAACTAACTCGAACAATTATAAAAAAATTTTACTACTTCGATATATCAGAGTAAATTTATTACAAAGTTGCTTTTATTAACCGATTCAAAAACATCAAAACCAAAACGAATGTTTCTGTAAATATAAAATTTGTAAAAAAATTATTTACTTTATAATTCTATTATATTTTTTATTAATATTATATAAAAAGTTATATTTTTTTTATATATTAATAATCTCGAAAAGTAACACATTGAATCTATCAATAAACAATTTTTTAATCTAAAAAACGTAAAAACACGGTAACAGCTAGTTTAGTTATGGAGGTCAGTAATGTGGATTCCGGTTTCGGTCAGGGCCGCGGGGTCGATAACCTTTAAAAAACATGGTTTAAGTAAATGAACCGTATACTTAAGCCAGAGATTAATTATTATGTATGATTAATAATTTTTATTATATAAATAACTAATAGTGCGTATAAATATACAGTTTTATTGTATTTTGCGTAACTTTGCCAGCATTTATTTGTAGATTACATAAAATGCAATATTAATAATTGTTAAATAAATTGTCTTTGTACCTAACAGTCGCTAAACACAAATCCAACAAAAAAATTATAATGGTTTATTTGATACTAATACAACGACAACGATGGAAAGAAAATAGAAAAAAAGAAAAAATAATTTTAATTCAATAAATAATATACGTTTATATGAATACTAGCTTATTTTCTCCCGCTTCGCTAGGCACACTATTAATTTGGACGTGAACTTGGTTGTTATAGTTATCTTTGTCATATTAACCGTTGTCATAGTAACCATTGCTATGGTAACCGTTGCTCTAGTAACTCTTACCCCCCTTTTAATTGTATATCTCATTCAGGCTTGAAACTTGTCGAAATGCTAAAATTTGAAATCCGTTGGGATAGGAATTCCGTATAATCCGTTCTTAGTGGACATCTACGTCACAAAAGAAGTAACTATGTAAAATTTTAAGGTAATCGGACAGATAGTTTCGGAGATTTCGTGATGAGTCAGTGAGTGGTAAATCTATATAAATATGTATATATATATATATATATAGATTTATGAATGTAGTGTTTAATATAAACAATAATATTTATTTTTAAATATTATATATCTTTTATATATTTGTTGTTTTGTGGAATTTAAACAAAAGAAACGTCTGGTAAAACCAATGACATTATATGCAAATGAAAGTAGCCTCAAAACCGCAAAAGTGAATTTAATAAACATTAAAAGGAAAGGAAAGTATGACTAATATATTATGATAATTAAATAAATAAACGACTTTGAAAGCTTTTCTTCTTAAACTATGTTAATATTAAAAACGGTTTATGAATACAATACCTAATATATATATTCTAGAAAATGAATACGATATTCTAAGTATAAAATTCAATAGTATTTTGGTATTAAAGGCTTATTCCAAGGTCAAATTTTCATAATGTTTAATTGTCTCTTAGGACATATGTAACTAAATTAAATTATTTTTCTAAGAATAAGTGCACAAAATGCTAGGTAATACAAACATTAATATATACCGTTGATACGGTTTGTGTAACTGGTTGGTAACGGTGCCTTAGTATCGATGGAAACGATTTAGATGAAGTTTACCGGAATTTATTTATAAGATTATGTCAATCATACCATATGAGATACATTTTGTAAACATACAAAAAAAGAATCTTAACATATTTTTTCATTTTCCAGGTAAAGTTCGCGGCGTTCGTGATGGCGCTTCGAAAGAGTGTTTGTGTTAATTGGACTCTATTTTTAATATTAGTATTATTTAGTTCGTTTGTACAATCGCGACCGCAAGTTGATACATCTTCTATTATAAGTGTTAGTGTAGATGCTGAAAAACCAACAGAAGCTCCAATAAGGTACAGTTATAAACAAAATGATGTTTCTAATACATATAATTTATCCTCAGTTCCTACTATTTTTAATATTAAACATGAAAATTATGATATAAATAGTAAAAACCTTAATATAACTACTTTAAAATTAAATTCCAATAATCGGGTAAGTCGTGTAACACGAACAAAAATTAAAATAAGGCCAAAACCTGAAGATGATAAGGATAATATTGATATTAACCGTAACTCATTAACGCCATCTAGTGATTTATATTTAAAAAGACACATAAATAAACCAACCATAAAAAAAGTAGTAACACAATGGATGGACAGCGCAAAATTTAAAGATTTAATTGATAATGATGATACTTCCTCTGAAGTGGGCAGCAAATTTGCAAACACTTTCAGTCATGATTCTACTTTTGATTACAGTAATACAAATGATCAACAATATATTTCTTCAGATAATAAACGGTATACATACAACACACCAAGACCTACATATTTAGAAGAAAGTGAAGTCCATTCAACAAATTTTCATATAATAGGTAACCGTCCACACACATATGTAACTCGTCCCAATTACTTGTTTACAACACCCACACCAACTCCTATTATTACAAATGTAGGTTATCCCGAACCCTGGCCACAACACAATATACGACCTAATACACCCATAACGCAAAAGCCTACAAGACCTAAAGTTCCTTATAACTATCACAATAACATAATGAATTTTTCTCCTTATCCTAGTAATAATTTTGATGTTACTACATTTCCACCAACCAGTGCATACACCGATAGGATAGTAATTAGACCTGAAGAATACAATGGATCTTCAGGTGATTGTCCTACTATATTTTTGACTTTAAATAATACATTTCAAGGGCAAGCTAAAGAAGCTTGTCCCGATTTAAACATTGCTGTCAATACTAATGTTGTAAATAAAAATGTTGTTATTGAATCTGAAGAAGGTACGGATACTACTTTGACAGATGTTTTTGGTTTGCCTATTGAAGATTCGGGTAGTCAAGAAGAGTCACAAGACTATACAGAAACTCAAGAAAATGACGAAGATTTAACAGAGAGTGCATCAAGTGAGGGATTAGAACTATCTAATTATAATGCAGCAAATAGTATCTCTAATATACAATCATCAGAAACAGCTAACTTGGGATTACCAAGTTCTCCAATTTCAGCTATATCAAGACCAGACCGTCCAAGTAGTGACGATGATGTATTTAGCTTTTCTGCTTTAATAGACTTTTTCAGACCAGCTGTTAGTGCATTTAGTTGGCTAGCAGCAATTAATCCATTAAGTTTTGGGGCATTCTCTTTTTTTCTAACTCCAATCATATTATTATTTGCTGGTATATCTTCTTTATTTGCTCCTTTTGCTTTATCTGGCAGAGAAGCACAGCATATACATATATATAGACCGGATTTATGGAATGACAATTTTAAATCTTGGAAACTCAATTCCTTTCCCAATAGTAGAGGATGGGAAATAGAGCTACCTAGAAGTGTGAGAAAAAATGTTAAAAAAGAGATAAAGAGTACCTGGTTTAGAAATCTAAAGGAATTTCTCAAAAAAGTAACAAATAACTTAAATACTAATTTAAAATCTGAAATTATTGATAATGAACGTAAAAATAGGCGAAAAAAAAGAGAAACTTGGACTATACGTGTGAAATAAAAATACATACATGATATATATTATAGAGATAAAAATATAGATATTTGAGGTAAATAGATTACTATTTTTTTATAATTTAATTGAGATAATTAGAAAAGAAATCATTTAAAAATAATTGCTAAATTAAACTTCCTTAATTGAAAAATAACATTGAATAATATTTATTATGAGAAAATAAATATAAATTAACTAATAGAGCTCTCGCAGGTTACATTTTAATTAATTTACAGGAAAGTGGGTTTTAACAAAGATTTTGTAGGGTGAGTTTGTTTAATTTAAATTCTCAAGTCAATTGTTTATACTTATTGAGGGATTAAATCAGGAATATATATATTTTTTGAATCAGTTAGGCTATTTAAAAAATAATATAAGAAAACAAAGTATTCAGTTTAAGGTTTTGTGATGAAATGTTACAATAATGTATTTTGTTAAAATAATGTAAGAATTTATCATTTTGTTACAAAAATATTAGCATATTAGTTTTCCTTCGAGTGATTGATGAGTATATGAAAGATAATTATTAGTAACGTAATATGTGGTGCTAATAATTTGTCATACTTTTTATAATACAATTGTTGTAAATATTTAATTTAATAATAATATATATTTAGTGTTTAAGTGAAAAAAGTATGTAATATAAATATTATTTACTTCGTAGCGTTATCAAAACTTCATTTTAGCTCAAGAATTGTATTACATTTTGAATAATAAAGTTTAAGAATAATATGTTTTTTTATTTTGATTTATATATATTTTTAAATTAAAAAATAAGGAATAAAAATAAACCGACAATATTATAATTTTGTTTGTTTGTGTTTTTCAGAATTACCAATGAGTCTTCGAAAGAAAAGAAAATTGAACAACAAAACCTGCCAGTTACTTCAAATACACCAAGAGATGTTAAATCTAAAACTCCTGTAATTGGAGAATCAATAAAAAAAGTAGCAACACAGCTTCTTGAGAAAGGAAACAAAACTGAATCACTTCCAGTTATTGCAGATACTAGAATACCTCCAAAATTAAAGACACAAATTGCGCAGAAGCAAAAAATAAAAACCAGACATGAAGATGGTGACGATTATATCGAAAACTCTCATGCTGGGATTGCCGTGCCTGTAACAATGGAAGAACTTGAATTAGAAAATAAAGATATGCCAAGTGAATCTTCAACTACCAGTGAAGGTATATCCACCTGGATCTTATTAAGTAATCCTAGTAATAAGGAAACCTCTATATCTACTGAACCAACTAAACTTGACGAAGTACAAAAGAAACAAAAGCCATCTTCTACCAAAAATAAAAATAAAAAGCCTCAAAATAAAACACCTTTATCTAAACGACCAATAATAGGAAGTACTAATAAATCTGATTTAGTTGCTAGTGGTTCTGCTATAAATGAAAATGTTTACAATAAAATCAGGGACACAGTATTAACAAATGTGCAAAAAAATAAAAATGGACCTCCACGAAAAACTACAACTAGTACTACAACTACAGTTCCTGTTACAGAGGAAATTACCACAAAAGCGCCAAGTCCAATAAAGACTACCGCAAAACCTACTAAGAAAATTAATAAAAATAAACCAAAACCAATGATAACGTCTACTACACCTGTTCCAGTTATTACACAATCAGAGATATTGCCAATGGAAGCAAAGGAACAAGAAATTGAATTAGAAATTAGCACACCCGCAACGACAACTAAAAAACCAAAACGTTCGTCTACTAGAAAGAAGACAAAAACAAAGAAACGCAAAACAACGAAACCAAAAAGTGAATCTTCTACTGCTGTGACGACAGAAGTTAAAACAGCAAATAAGACTAAGTCAACAAATAAGATAAATAAAACATCAAAAAAGCCAAACTCACAAATATCAGGACCATTCACAACACAAATTTACAACTATTTTTCAAGAGAAGTAATGCCATCAGTTGGGGTTGGTGTTATTGGCTTGGCTGGTATATTGGGTATTGCTAGTTATTTCTTATATCCTTTCGCAACCCCGGTTAGACGCACTATCGAAGTTGATAAAAAAGATGACATTTATAGACACAATGCTGAAGAATATGGTAGTGAAGGAAATGGTCAGCCCGAAGAAGAAATGCTTGGAACTGTTCTCGCTGGAATGCCTATTAATTCAAAACAGAAACTCAACCCTTACGCTGGCCAAACGGCGTATGTAAATAGATATCCCACCAAAAAAGATCAAGATATAAGATACCGACAGGTAGCTACAACTTATGAACAAAAGCACAACGTTCATTATCCTCAACAAAAAACAGGAATAGCACATGGGGCTGTATATCCTGAAGCTCTCAATTATAACCATTATCAATACGAAACACGACATGCTTATACACCAGAGAAAGCTTATGATAAGGGACAAACTTATGCGCCATATCCAGCCGTAGAGCCTATTTATGCTGCTCCACAAGTGGTAACGGCTGATATTTCATCATACGGCAGTGATGCATCAAGCTCTGTAGTATATGGAGTAAAACCTTCTGATGACACCGATTTCAAACCAGTGTATCCATATGAGACTCAATATCAAAGTGAAACTACACACAGTCCTATGACTTATCCGCCTACTTCCATGTATTTAGGCTCAAATAATGATGCTGAGCAGTCTCACAATGATAAGTACGACAGCGAATCTAACGAAGACTCAGGCTCTATCGACAATAAATTTGTTGTTGGTAATGTGCCAAAAGAATTAACAGAATCTGTAACACCGGTTGTTGTTCCTGAACATGGACCAAGAAAATTTAATAGAAAACGAAGGAATATACGGAATAAGCGTAGTGTCGTGACGTCTATTGAAGAAATATTAAAAGCTGCTAGACAAAATAAAGATAATGATATATTTATAAGTAACGAAATTGATGATGGACTTGAAGTTCCAATGAGGACTCCTTCTCCTATTGAGTCAATGGAAGTAAAAGAAGATACCGATACTACTACAAATAAAGAGGTTTTTACAGTCTACGCCTTTTCGGTAGATCCAACTAAAGAATTTCCTCAAACTCCAGAACCGAACACATTAAAAAACGATATAATTGAAAGTGTTTCCACAGTACCACTAGATGATAACAAGGAAAAAGCTACAGAAACAAATATGTTTAATGAGTTAGATGCAACAACTAAAGAATTTAAAATATACGAAGTTAATCCTTCCACTAAATCAAATTTTGAAAATAATAATCCAAAATCAGATTTAACAACACATTTTAAAAATATGAACACAGAAACGACTACAGAGATTAGATCTGAAACAACATCAACTATGCCTCCTTCGCTGCCACCGATGATGACATCTCGAAGACCACTACCACCCTATTCCCCAGACATTATTACATATCCGCCACCTTCAAATACTGTATTTGGGTTTTTAGATTTTTTTAAAAGAGTCGTAGATTTCAAATACAGACTGGGATTGAGTCTTTTAAAGAGTACATCGGAGTCCTTGAACCGGTATTTACGCAGTATGGAGGAGTCTGTTAAGCGAGCTACAGACAATTAAGTTACATAAGTATTTTGTAAATTAACTTTTATATACAAAAGGTTTCTCATTCGAAATAAATTGTGTTTTCCGTTATATTGGTTGAAAATGTTCGACTGGAAGTAACACAAACAATTGTTGATTAAAGGCCGGTCTTATATTTATTATTATATAATGCACTGTTGACTGATAATATTTTATATATATCTTCAGAATGTTATCCTCGATTTTATATTATTGAGGGAGGCCTGCTGAATTTATATTGTGATGACGAATTTACTTTATAAGGATATTTAGTGTTTGTAATACCCATTTTTTACGATTTTTTAAATATTTCTTTAAGCCTACATCATTACAACTTTAATTAATTATATATTTAAGGTTTTCGATAGAATTAGTAGAATGCTTAGCTATAATCTGCGCACATGCAACCTGCAATGTATGCAATCCTATACAATCATGTGTAAATATATAAAACTAAATATATTTTATTATTAAATGTATCTACGTTTTTCATTTTTCTCTTGAAAGGTTTTTTATATACATGGGTTACAGTTATTCAACTGTTATTAAAAACAATAACTTTTCAGGTTAGTTTTTTTAAATCATATATAGCAACATTTGATTTTCTTTTTTACTTTCAATTATTAAAAATACTACCTAATATTAATTATATATTTACAAATAAAATTTCAAACATCCTCTTTGTATTAGATATAATGAAAAAACCATAACATTTCACAAAATGTTGTACTTTAAAAATCGATTTAAAAATTTTACTAAGTCCTTATTAGTTTTTAGAAAATGTATATAAAAAATGTTGTAAACAGTTAACATTAAAATAACATGGATATAGGTGCCATCATATTAGCAAAGTAAATATGTTTAAAACGTAAATTATATGAAAAGGGAAAAGACTAATATAATAATGAATTATTATTTCTAAAATTCGTACATTTTTTTCTATATAGATAATGTCTTTATATAATTCATTAGTTCATTCATCTGATATTGGTTTTAGTCTAATATTTTGGTCAAGTAATCCTAAGAAATATACAAGCAAAATATTCAATTGATTCATTTCCTTCATTCTTAATTCGTTCCACTCTTCAATTAATGGGAAAACATTTTAAGATACGACTGATCTATATACTCATATAATAAAATATTTAACAATAGTAGGGTAATTCGCGGCTTTTATTTTAAATATACTTGTATTTAAAGGAAGATACGATGTCTTGCTTATAACAAGGGATACGTAATTTTCGTATTTACGAAATAAGCGAATAGAAGCGAAATTAATTATTTATATTTTTGTAGTTAACTGCGCAATTTCTTTTCACCCTATTAATATAAATAATATTAAAAAGGTGAAAAGTTCAAGAAAGTTTACAGGCTTCCTATGAATAAGTTAAGTAGGTACCGCATTTAATTCTTTAATAAGTTACAGTAGGCACATTTAGACTGAATATGACTGGAATAACTCTAGTACTAAACACTGAAAAGAATGTTTTGATGATGAACTACTAGCTCGTAAAATAGAGGTTCAATTAAAAGTCGTATCTGAATTTTGTCCGAAATTGATGAACTTGTTAGACAATTTGGTTCAATCTACCCATTCACACATGTGGTGGAGGAAATCAGAAGTGGCCATTTTGGCGAACAAACAAAATAGCTTTCACATTGACACTTCTAATTTTTATGTAATATGTTAGTCAAATGAAAACTGTGAAGTTCATCAAGAATATAGCATTACCTGAAAGAGCAGCACAAAAAGTTTTGATAAATTTTTGTACACATGAGGTTCAGTTCAACAAATGAAACCCAAAACTGTGGCAATTTTTTTTGTCCATCGATATCTGCAACACCACTGACAAGCATAATTTATATATTGGAAATCATTTCAAAAATACTATTTTTCAACGACATATCACAAGATAAGATTATGTATGGATTTAATCATTTTCAGATGACTACTTAATGCCGTTAATCAAGACACAATTGTTGATATACACATTTCAGGGCTTATAACATAAGTTTGTTTACAAAACTATCATATTCATAGAGTTTGATAAGCGACATCTGTTAGACGATTTTTAAACTGACTTAGTAACATACGGATAAGTTTGTTATATGATTTTCACATAGATGGCAGCTATACAAATACCAAAAAGAAATAATTTCAATAGAAAGTACATGTACTTGCTAAATTGATTCAAAAGTCTACATTTTATTTACAAGTGTTAAAATTATACTTACTTATTTTTCAATCCCACAAAATTCGTATTAAATTGACTATAAAACAAAAATAAAGTGAGATATAATATTCAATTATAAATTTTTTTAAACTAAATTACTTGAAAAGTCGTATAATTTGATATTCACATGACAAATTATAACATATAATATAGCATGGCTAAATAATGATAAGTATTGTCATGTCTCATGTACATCATAAACCATATAGCCAGGTACTTAATCTTAATACTTAACTAATCTAGGCTCTATCAATATATATATTAATGTAATCCGCTAAACCGATCTTCCAGGTACACCACATTTAGGCTATCAGATACCCTGCGGCTAGCCGTCTGTACCGCCAAGATAAATGTTATACATAGATCATTTGGACCGCGAGGAGTACTGCAAAACCAGTCTTATTTGAGCTATTTGAAATGCTTAAGATTCATAATTCTCTAAAATTCTAAGGTATTTTGAAATATAACCATATCTCTTTAAGTTTTAAATGTAAATTGAGATTTAATATTGGTTGAAAAAGTTTTTACGAGTTATAATTTTCAAATTTGAAATAAAAGTATTAACATATTTATATTTTAATAACAAACTAAACATTTATTTTAGAGATAGTTTGTAGGAACATTATATTATTATATACCTTTGTGGTTAATTTAAAATTATATTGAGGAATGTTATACCGGGGTCTGTACATAACGTAATTTGCCCTAAAGCTAAAAGGAGTCACAAGGGTCGTCTCGCAGTACTCCCTGGGGACATGACAGAAGGGTTTTTACGTTTACGACATCACGAAACTACAAGGGTGAGAACGAGGCTACGAGTTTTACCGAATTTAAATCAAGCTGAAAATATACGAAAATCGATTTCATTATTTAGTTTGTAAGTTATATGTGATATTTTTTAGTTTACTATCAATCTTTAATTATTATTATAATAGTATTGTTGATTTAATTATATATTTTCTCTCTTTAATTATATATATAAGTAAATTCCTACATTTCCAATCAAATAATACGTCAAATGAGTGAAGAAAAGTCTCGTTACTGTGAAATTGCTTATCTAATGCTGAAGAATACTTAAAGTAAGGAAAACGAGCAATGGGACTAGTTTTAATGCAAACTGTAATTGCTTTAAGCAGAATAATAAAGATGTATGCCTGAAGTAGTTAAAGAAACCGCAAGTAATTAGGGCCATGGGAACAAAGGTCGTTACGGAATTAATGGCTACGGAGCCTTAGATGGGTAATGGTTTATACGCATGTTTTGTTATTGTAAGGTATTTCTTAAATACCTTAAACATGGCTGTTAATATATCATATATTTAATATTAAATTCCAGTTAGATTTTGATATGAAACAGATAACTACTATAATAAACACAATAACTACTATAAGAACCAAAAAAACGCTTGTGGAATCACTAAAATAAACTAGGATCCGCCAACCGTGCGCGGCGGGTGTTGAGCTGAGCCATTCTCCTTTCTTTTATTTTTTGATAACTTTTGAATGGCTAAACATTTTTTCAATCTGTTTTCGCTATAACATCCGAATTCGGCTCAGACATACATGAGAAAATTTTTAGTTAATTATCTCGTCACATTCTGGAGACAACTAAACACAAAGAATGGTCTAACCAAACGGTTAAGAGTTTCGCTTACGCTCAGCTCAATAAATTTCATTTACAATAATCTTTATAATTTCATTTATAATAATGTTTTAAAAGTTATGTCATAAATAATAAGATTAAATGCGATCATCACACAAGCTACCTACATAGCTTTGTTTAATCCTGTATTCAAATTATTCATTCAGTGTCGCTTATCGGACAATGGCTCTTTATTTAAGGGGGTTAATTTTGTATACAATTTTGTTTCTGCTTCAATATCAGTGGTGTTATGAGGATTATTATAAGGATTGTTACACAGTGAGGCGATGCTAAATAATTAACAGAAGCAAATTGTCATCTTAGTAAATATTAATTCAAAGTTATTGCTATTTATCAGATCTTTTACCATTCTTCGCATAGATTTAATATTGTATTTTAAAAATAAAACTACACTCTTCTTTAAAAATTTTAATTAGACAAGTAAACATGAAACTTCTATGATAATAAAGTTCAGCAAATGAGAACACGCTCAAAAAAAAAAAACTCACTTGTCTCCATCTCTTGTGTGCGATCTTTCACATAAATACAAATTCAAATGCATAATTATCAATGGTTCTCACTTACCGTGCAAAACGTAGCTGTGAAAGCTACTTCACACCGATCCCCTTTGAGGGGGTACTCCCGGTGAGGCGACCTCCATTTATATTGCAGTTATTATTTATAAGATTTCAAAATTATATTACTCAAACTAAATATTTATATTATTTTTGACTGTATTTTCAATTTATTTCTTCATGGAGTGTATTCATTTAGTTGTTTTATAATAATCTTAATAAATATTTAATTAAGAACTATTTCGAAAATAAAAGAGCTAACTGAACTAAAAGTCTTATGTTTTTATTTTTAAAGACTTTTAGTTTATAAGCTTTCTTTTCAACGAGCCATCAACTTATAATGGTATTATGAACATCGTGATAGCTCTTATGTAATCATCGCCCTCGTTGAATGAATGAAGTGTCATTAAGAGAACCCAGATTTTATAGAAATTCGATTATTTTAATTTATAGTATTGTAAATGAAAATAGTCTATTGGTAAATTTAAATATTGATATAAAACAACTGGGAGATATAAAAAAGCGGGCAATAAATAAATATTTTTTTTATGTAGAACCAATTAAGAATTGTGGAAGCTAATTTGACATTTTGTTTTATTTGTCAGAAGACTCCGCGAGCAAGTTACTTCTAAATTAGTATATTGTATACACTTGAAAACATATTTAAAACAGTATTTGGTTATATTTAGACAGAATTTATAATAATTTAGTAATAAAAACAAAAAGCGATTTGCTTGCTACTACTCTTATTTATTTTTCTTCAAGTTCCGGTGCATCTATCTCACTTATTTTGCAGTAATTCAGGAAGCTGATCATTTACCAACCGGAAGACTAGACAGATAAAATGTTCCCTCCCAAAAAAGTTACTTTATATAAATTCAGTAATGTTATTCTACAAAATTTTGTTATAAAGCCTTATTAATTATTCTACTTTTACTGATCGTTTATTTAGCTGAAGTCAAAATTTCAAACAATATTTTGCAATGTATTTAGGTAAGGTATTCAAGAAAATTCCGGCGGTCCCTTCGTTAAACTTAGGGGAAAATTAGATATTTTGTCGTATAATTTAAAATAAATTTAATCTTGAATTTCAACTCATTTGCCTTTAAAACAATTGTAATACAGCGCCTTCTAATATTCGCTTAATAATATTTAAAAGTAAATGGGGTGAGTTCATGATACGGGTTAGGTGCCTTTATATTCATGTATACATTGAATTATTATTAAGTGTTCTTGTTAAGCAAAACATTATATAGAATTCAGTATCTTTTCATTTCATTCATTCATTCATTCATTCATGTTTTTTATGTTATCGAATACATAAAAAACATGAACAGTTAACACAATGACCTTGATTACAAAATCAAACTTAAATAGATCATGAAGTTAACAAATAACGTGTCAAAATCCTTAAAGGGACGCCCAGCGGTGCGGAAGGAGGGTTGGGGTTTTAATAAAATAAAATGGGAATATTATCGAATGCTACCCGTCGAGAGTAATGTTCCGTGACGATTCGGATAGAGGTGGTATGGGGTCGCCCTTTCGGATAATATAGTTTCTACAGTATTTTATTTGGAATAACATAACGCAAGAATTTATTCCCGTGTTCAAACACATAATTTGGTATGATTACTATTAAATGCGATAAATATGGTGTTTTTACAAATTAAGTTAAGCTAATTGGCAATGTTTGAAATGGAGGACTGGCAGGTAGGTAAGTTCCTAACAATAGCTAGTCCAAAACAAATATTAAAACATAATATACTCATAAGATCGAGAAACTGTCAATTATACTAATAAAATATATTTAAAGCGTCTCCACAGTTTTTCTTTTTCATAAAAATCTAATGTTGCGTCTATAAATCCGCATCCGTCAATGCGGATTTCATTGTCTCCCACTTGGACTCATTGCGACTGAATTGTTATTGAATTGCGCTCTTTGTGTAAGATTTGTGATACTAATTTATTGAATCCGGTTCGTTACATAAAGAACTTTGAAATATTTTAGTATTTTATATTGCATTAATGTACATACACCTCATATGTAGACTACAGACTTGCTTTATTTGAATATACCCATAAAAAGTAACTACAAAAACTAAATTGATACAATTATCTAAATAACACTTTGACAGAGACTACATTTGTTATAAATTATTATAAATTTTGGAATTACTTCAAAGCTTTGTGTGCAAAATGTATCATAATAATAATTTCTAATCTATCTTTATATACATATTTCAAAAATATTTTTATATTATTCGTTACGTAAATCTGCTTACGCTATTTTTCATAATTGTATTATAATCAAACCGAGCTTTCTGTATAATTATCAGAACAACACTGCGTTATATAACTAGTATGTCAATATAATGACACTAATATACATGGTAATAAAATTAAGCAGCGGTTAAAACACCCCGCTGTGCGTTTAGCGCGTGCTCACACGAGGTTATATGGTCCATAGTAATCGGATCGTTCGACTACAATGATTACACGTGCTTAATGTTAAAAATAATTGACCTTATATCATTGAGAGCTTGTGATATTGTTTACAGCATTATTTACGGCCCTTTCATTTTTAATTTTTAGTAAATGAAATATTAGGGTTTTAGTTTGACGCATACCTAAGAAACAAATATAAGATTTGTTTAGATTTTTAAAAATTATACAATAATATATATTGTTTTGATTTAATATAAACATGTTTTCATATAACTTATGTACTTATTTTAATAAATTTATGATATTTGCAATCTGTTAACTACATACAACCAATTTACTTCCGAGGTATAAATTTCAATATTACTTAGTACCTATTTCATCAAACTTTACTCAATATGATATAGTTATTAACGTAGCATGTCTTTACAAGGTAATAGTGTATTCAGTCTGAAGCCTTGTAAAGGCTTTGCTATGCAAGCTTCAATTTGGGTTATTTAAGCCGTTACCATGGTTACTCGATTTTGATTAAATTCATGTGTATTTATTGGCAAGGAATAATTTCATATATCAGATTTGAAATACTATTCCCCGTAATATTAAAGGCGCTTTAATTGGTTGTTTCCCGCTTTGTCCTTCTGATTCGGTATTTAAAAAATGTCGTATCTACCAAATTTTTTGTAGAACTTTTAAATATAATTTTTCCATAATCTTATTTGATTAACTTTTATTTTCTTACGGTGCACCCCAATATAGCTTCGATACAGACTTTCTCGAACTTACTTGACACTATCGTTGTTACCTAAATTTTAACAGTATTAAATAATTTACACATTATCTTTATAAATTAAAACATGTTTTTCTATTATATGAGCTGTAGTATTGTAATTGTCATTCATAGTTCTTATTTTCTGCGTCAGATTAAGAAGCAACCATTCTCACCAACTTTCGAATATTACTATATGTAAATATGGATTTGGAGATTTAATTAATGTCTCTTGCCCTAGGATTGAGTAAAAACTGATGTACTATCGAGAACAATGAGTAATGTCAGATTTATAATGCCCGTAGTGACGAACCCTTATCTTGACTGACATGTCCCCAAGCAACCACGAAATTGCCCCGAAACGCCCGTTCAAGATGTCAAGCGTGTTTTATATGAAATTTATGTTTTTATTGTTAATATACAATATAATTTTTCGTTTCAAAACAACGGAAATGTTATTATTAAAAATAAGTTTGTGTATAAAATATATTAATTGCCTAGTTTTATTTGTTGCAATCACAGTAAAATTTTTACAAAAAATAATAACTAAATTGAGATTAAAAATTAAATAAAAAAATAAAAAAAAAATCATTATGTAAATTTGTATTAAAATCGTAATTCAATGTATATTTCTAACTCGCATTAAAATAATAATTATTCGGAATTATTTGTTTTTATTCAATAATATAAATATAATATATAAAATCGATTTTTAATCGAGATTCATGAGTACAAATCGATTCATAATACGCTTTGCCCACTTACCCTTGTCTTGAATGACGTGTCCCTAAGCAACCCTCAAATTGCCCTTTTGGGATCGGACGGTCGCACGTCAAGCGTGCGGTTACGTATGGAGTCCTAGGTACAATTTAAATGGCTTTTATGAATTTTTAACCTTATAGGTTAATTAATCATTCGTTTTCAAATTTTTATAACAATATCTTCATTTAATCTTAAATAATTTTATGCTTTCTTATTTCTATTAGGGGTTTAACTGAGTAATTTATATATAAATATATATATAATATACTCTCATCATACCAAAATGTCTATATTTTGGACACCAGTGTCGAAATATTTTACAATTCAAATTCACTTCGTAACCCATTTATAATATCTATTAGAAAATGAGAAAATAGATTAACAATAAAAAATCACGCGCAAACGTCAAACGCACGAGTTAACTCCACCCATCTGTTCTCTGCCGATTTGAATAAATTTAGTGTTAAAATAGCTCATCAGTCGTTATTCGATGAAGAGCTTGCCTCATTGCCCCCGTTACGCTCTGTGAAGCACAATAATTTATTCAAGATATTAATTTGATGCCCCACAAATGCTAGGAAATGTAAATTAAAATACTAAATTCATTCTTACCCAATCAGAACTTCTTATAAATCATATTGTTTTTTATTAATATTATGAAATATAGTTAGTGTATAAGCAAATTTAGTTGTTTAGCAACTAAGCTTTGCTACATATTCTAATAGTTTATATTAATTAGTAAAAATAATTTGTTTTAAAATTCACAGCAAAATGACAAAATGTATTCCACAATAATGTTAGAGTATTCCATCACAGACCGTAATGCTGAGAATTCATAAGCGTAGAGTTAACTAAACCGTGTAATTTAGACTAAAATTTCATTCTGTTTTCATGAACGGATTCCATGCGGGAAGTCATGGGGTGAATCGCTATTCCAAACCTCTAACAGCGATATCGCTTATTTCTGCTATTTAGTACGTACATACACTGGAAATACTTAATTAACTGATACATATATTTAAAAAGAATCAAAAAGAATTAATGTTCTCTGAGTTAGGTCATTATATTTTTTATTTTTATTGTCTTCTTTGGTTATATTTTTCCAGACGTTATAACATAAATATTTATATAAATAACAATAAAAAGTGGTAATAAGTTTATACTCTTCTTGAATATCTACAAAACAATATAGTTTCTAATGTTTTCTAATTAAACGTCTAATTAAAATAAAAAACACGTGCACTAACATTTTTCAAGACTGGTCTTATCACAAACACCACCATAGTTTTAAATAACATGTAATATAACTCTTAGATTTTGGAACTAATAACTTGCATTTAGTGCATTGGCTATAAATGTAGAAAACTTTGTAGGTAAATCAATACTTAATTGAAACTTTGGTGAACATTAGTTAAAATTGTTTGCCACTCCATTTGCTCTGCCTGTAATTGATTTCCTGGATCGAACTTAAATGTAACCTGGCAACCAAATTTATAATTGATATAATTTTGAGTTATTGATAACATCTACTTTCAGTTTTGAACGTTATATATGATATATTATTATTATTTAAATACAGATATCCATAAAAGATTTATGGTTATAGTATGAAAGAATATAGTATGTGTAATTTATTATCAATTCAAATGGAAAGATAACAAGAAGGTATTTCAAAAAAGGGCTCACGATGTGGATACTGTATTCGGATGATTACATCTGTATCCAACATAAAGGCTTGATTAGCGATGGAGCGGACACAACGTCTCTAATATCTCCAATTTTCTGTATGGTTGGTTTGTCAATTATATGACATTATTTCTTTTAACGCTTTATTGAATTCAAATCGGACGTATAGCAATATTTTCCGGTCCCGTGAAAAAAATGGTAACATAATGATTTTGTTTTACCTTTGAAATGTTATTTTCGGCTTTTAGGTGAGTATATGTTTGATTATGGCTATATAAGATTAGTGTTACTACTTTAACGTGTTCAGATTTAACGAACCGCAGTGGTTCTCAATTTGAAAACGTTACGGCTCCCCAGAGGGTCTTGATCAGAATTGCAAATCTGCCACTAAATTTGCAAAGAATACACGAAAATTATGCAGGACTGCCTCGAGCGACGCTTTTATGTGTACCCTAGTTTAGATGCAATCCTGATTCCATTAATTAAGAAACAAGGGGCCAATAACTAACGAAACTAACGTTACCAAAAGGTAAAAGGTAAAAACCTTTTACGAAACTATTACCTTATCACGAAATTTCTTAAAATGGTTTATCTTATAGAACGATGAGAGAATATCTCAAATATTTTGTAAATATGTGTTAACAATCCAATAAGATTTCACTTTAAGCTTGTTACTGCTTATTACTTGATAAATATGAAATCCTTATAATATAATTAATTTAATTTAATCTACTCAATAATAAATTATATTAATACATATGCAGCTTGATGTTGGAATTAAAAATAATAGTGACCTAAAATTTGAAGCTTTTTATCATCAGCTACCAACCAAAATATAATTTTTTTTTACAACAAAAATATTAAATTTCAATTATAAAATGTAAAACTGAATTCATAAAAAAATATATTATTATTTTTCTAAGGAAATTTATTAAAGCGGACTATTTTCTGTTCGTGATCTAATTTAGTGGTTTCGCTATCAGATCAGTGGAGACAAATAGTTCACATCCGTTTGCCTTTATCTTAATCGACCACACTTTGTATGGACAACATCGTGAGCAGCTTTTTAAGCAACACGTCACTTCTGGAACTTTATTTTATGCTTATAAATAAATAACCTACAAAGAAGTACTTTAACAATAATCACACGTGTTATTTACGTAAAAAATTATTTGTATATTGGAAATAACATTATTTTTTGTACATTTGAAATATTACAAATGTGTTACATAAAGCGGAAAATAAATATAAAGAGCTTTATATAAAGACGCTGAATTTCAATGCTTTGCTTGACATATAATACGTCAGGGAACAAATGTAATACAAGCTTTACATACGGTAGGCAACATTCTGATTCATATTTTAAAGCATTGTAGCCTTTACTTATCGAGCAGTAAAAGCTAATGTTGCGTAAACATAATTTATATCGAGTTTAGTGTCAACTTGACATGGGTAAATCTCATCGCCTATTTATTATTTCCTTGGTAAAATCGTTGGGTAAAACGTATTATAATAAAAATTTAAAAATATGAGTTTATTTACTTTATTTACTGTTTACTTTGGTTTATGAAAGAAAATATATAGCATTGTGTGTCCTAAATATATAATTATTGTAGGTATTTTACATGAAGGCTCATGAAATATTTCGAATGGGTTGATTAATATTTACGCAAAGACCACTGATAGATGTATATTAATTACACTTTAATCTGATTATATGAATCTGGTAACGTATTCCTTAAATAGAAAATGTTTTAAGTTAAAAAATATGAATATAATAATATTAAATTTATTATTTATTTACATATTTTTTTTTATATGTTTTAATTGATAAGGTTGCTAGGGATTTATGCAAGGATTGTTTATTTTATTTCTTTAATATATTCTTAATAAATGCTCCGATTACACTAAATTTGAATGATACAAAAGACATTATAAAAAATATTTTAAATCTCTGTATAAAACCTGCGCCCTCAAAAGGTCCCGTTTGTCTTCGTTCTTATCGCTAAAAGTACGTGACTTCAAGTTAGATACGACAAACCGATATCTTCACTTTTATTAGATCTTATCTACCATTGATAGGGACTATTTTTCTTTACCAAAACTGTAGAAAGTTTCATAAGATAGCACAAGAATAGTAAAGCGTTCATTAGTTCGTTATTGCTATTGTTTTAGGGTTGAAAATGTTAAACTTTACAGTAAATATACCTAAGCAAGTGCGGGTGGGCGACCGTTGACAGATGGCGACATAGCGAAGCTCTTTCTTGCCTTGTTTCCATCGTCCTTAACTAGATTTAGCTAAATGAAAGCTGTGACTTCGTTTATTGAGAGTAAAAGGGATGCATGATAAGAATATATGTGTAAGAAAAGAGACAGGACTAACCACATAAAGGGATGTAATGTCTATTCTAATGCTGTACTTATGTAGAGAAACAGGAGTTTTCCATTTGTTATATTACTGTTGACAAAATGTTTTGTAAACCCTTAAATTCGTTTAATATTATATATAGAAAATTAATACTTTTCAATAATAAAGTAGTTAATCTTGTATACTTTGCCGGATGATATTTTATAACCTAAACAATTACTTATAAAATATTTTTGTTGGAAAGTCTCATAGTAAGTATTCCCTCTTATTCCTTGCGATGACATATGGCGTTATTCAGATACTTTATGGTGTCCAGGCCATCACATATCACAGCCCATCGAGTTATGAGATTGTAAATCATTCCACGTATTTATGTGCTGAAAATACTTGCCTATCACTTTTCTTTTGGATCGTAAGAAATAGGTTCAGCTTTGTTATAATTGATGCCGGTTTTCTTTGGTGTAAGCATTGGATAACAATGTCTTAATAAAGTATATTGTAGTATTGGTTAAAAATAAATAAATATGAAGGGAAGAATGATATTTTCGTCCTTTACTCCGGTTACATTATAAATGACTCGCTATATATTTATAATATTTACTGGCTAGGTATCATCAGCATGAAAAGTGTAACTTTGACTCAGGTAAACCGTTGAAAAGAAAATAATGAATAACAAATGAATTAGAAGTTTTTAGATTCTTAATGTAATATTTAAACCGCTGTATCTTGAAACTTAGAACAGAATAGCAAAAGAAACTTTGAGTCTCACCATTGATACTTAATGACAAACGATTCCTTGGAGGGAGACGATTGCGTTTTACGACAAAAATAACTTTATCTTGCTTAGTAGATTTGTTACACATTATGAATTAGTCTGTAAAGAAATAATAGTTGTTTCATTATATCTTTGTTGTTTTAATAACATAGTAAATATATTTTATATATATTTTTTCATCACAATATTTTGGAGTATAATAAATTCAATATATAAAAACATATTTATCCTTAGGATTACAATTATAGTTGCAGTTTTGAAACATTTGGGTAGACCTCGAAGAATTCGGTCTGCCCATTCATTTGTCCCCTACTTTCGAATTTTGAAAAAATTTCTTCACAGGAGGTCTTCTTATGACCGCCTGAGTCCGAAATGACCATTGGTCAAAAAGTTTATATATATATATATATATATATATATGCGTGCGTGCGTCCAGATTCGACTTTTGTCAGCACGATAGCGGCCGCAGTTTCGCTCCGATCACTTTCAAACTTTGCACAAAAATCAAACATCCAAAAATGAAGGTCAAGTTCGTTAACCAGAGAAATCCGGTCACAGGGGGCGCTAGGGCCTCACTTTTTCTGATTTCAGTTTTTCGACCATAACTTTGTTCCTATACAAAGGAGATCAATCGCGTTTATATTATATGATGTCTTTGATAAATACCTATAACTAATGTAGATAAACCGAAAACCTAACTTCAATAACTTAGGGGTGGGGGTAAAAAAAACGAAAATTTTTGGAAAAAAAATCATAACTTTTTTCTGGTAAACATTCTTGCATCACAAGTATTTTTAATAGAAAGGTTATTTTTTACTCTAAATTTAGGTACCAAAAGTTTTTCCGTAAAAGCTACCGTTTCCGAGAAAAAAAATTAAAACCACTTTTAGCTTGTAAATTTTAGGTAGGTAAAACCGCGGCAACTTTTTTCTGGTAAACATTCCCTCCTCGCAAATATTTTTAATAGAAAGGTTATTTTTTACTCTCAATTTAAGTACCAAAAGTATTTCTAAAAAAGATACCTTTTCCGAGAAAAAAAATTAAAACCGCTTTTTGCTTGAAAATTTTTGATGTAAACAACGGCATCATGTATTATTCTTAGGTAGTGAGTTATATTTTAAATGAGTTACACACGAGGTCTACCCACGCGTGTCCCCCTGCGGGCACGGATTTTTTGTTTAGTATTCTATTTAGTATATTTTAACTCTTATGCTATATTATTTTAAAGTAAAGTGACCATGTGACGTGTCCAATCTGAAGCTATTTAGAGTTAAATGATCCTATTTGGTAATCTTGATGAATACATGTAATCTATCTGATTACTAAATGTTATTCAAATCCGTGTAACAGCCGTCTGTGATTGAATGACAAATATCAAAGGAAGATGTTGTGTATTTGAAGATGTGTTCCTCAATAATGCTATAAGTATTAAATATATTTAAAAACATCCCAATAGAGTAACTTTGCTCTCAGGCACTGTAATCAATATACTCGGAAATAAAAACTACTTATGAATAAATCACGATTCTTGGTATTTCTTTAAAATAGCTTAAGAATAATTATGACAGTAAAAATAACGTTTTTTATTGTGACTTGGCCTAAAGTTGTATTAGGTCTACAGTTGTAGTATCTACACGCTACAGTGCTCGTCAGTGTATGTGGGCGTCGGGCAGAAGCCAGGACTTCTAGCTTACCGAGCGGCATTCAAAAGAACACTGCACTTGCACTTGTTTCTTTGGGGAAAAGGGGGCGCTAATACGATCATCGCTTCAATCCCTTGCTATAATGCCTAGGTGTGACCGGAGGGTAACCCATCTTACCTGCTACGCTGGGAGGATGCTCTAAGTTTGCTTGAGGCACTCTCATATGCGGGGTTTGCTCGGGCGTCACAGTGAGCGTGTATGCGATCCCGTACCGGTACCGGTACCCTAACGCGATGAGGGCAACCGTTGGTTTTAGGAGCTTTAAAATAGCAGCATACACTTATATGCCGTGTAATCACACATAACCACCGACCAATACTTTCTAAACCAGTTTATATCCTTTATGAATTTTTCCATACAAACAATATATATATATATATATATATTTTAGTGAAATTAATTAAAAACAAGGGAACTTCCCGGCCCTTCGGGCCAGGAAGGGTCAAATGTCACGTATGAGGTTGGCACCTACCCTATTTTGTAGCCTGATTCAGTAGCTTTTTTTTTATGTATTACACATTATTGTGTGATTTGTGGGTGATAAGTGATGCGCGTGCATACAGAGTCAATTAGGTCATTATTATATAGTAAGGACAAGGATATCTTTGTTATAAATCTTAAATATTTTTAAACAAAGTAATCTCTCCCAATCCAGTGTAACAATGGTAGATCGAAATGACATACTTTTCCTATTTGGATAGACAGCAGTGGAAAAATCAATAGGCTAATACTTATATTTGAACTATGGTACTTTGCTACTATTTGCAAGATGGTCTTGCCTAAATATATTTACTCAATTTTCTTTTCAAGTTAAAAGGTTGTGATGTACTCCTTTTCTCGCTTAACTTATATTGAATTTCTACATCATACCAAATTTCATTTCAGGCGACAACGGGAGTTCGTTCGTGATATGAGTTTTTTACACCAAGAAAACATTTTAAGATATTATATTCCTTTGGATATAAGAATCAACTACGATTAACAATAGTAAAGTAAATAACAATGAAAAACAATGCCTTAACCATAATAAAAAAAAACTTTCTAAATAAATCATATTATCCAAAGTCCAATTCAATTCCAAGTACGGGTTAATTTAAATTTTTTAGATTGTATTATATATTTATCCCGCGTGTTCAATTCCGATGGGCCAGACAGATTTAATCGCATAATCAAAAAATCGTCTGCCCTTAAATTGACGCAAAATGATGACAAAATGTCGCACGTAAGATATGGAAATTTTAACCCTATTGGTTATCTTCGATTTTACCTTTAAACCGGTTCCATTTGTATATCACTACTTTAAAGTCGTTTTGTCGTGATCGTACAAATTATAAGCGTAAACAATATATATATAAAGAAAATTTGATTCAATATCCAGCCTTGTATTTTTAATACGTTACCAAAGGAGTTGATTAAAGAGATTAAAAGCTATAATTTTAAACAAACAAAAAAAAATGTCAATCACTTTTGTATCCAAAATAAAAATTTATCAATTCCATAAATCTAACGTTACAAACATATTTAATTCTTACTTTTTTTTTGTAACTGTATAAAAATTATCTTATTAAATAGGATTTCTCATATAAGTAAAATATTGACTATAGTATAAGATATTAAGATAATGTTAAATATTAATATAAGTCATTTTATACTTTTGTCGCATACGTTCCAATGCAAGAAAAATATTAACTTAGATGTGTTAACATTGTTCATCTATTTATTTTCTTATTTCTGTGGTGGAATATTTTCGGTTGAAGTGACTTCATGAAAATGGACGGAAGTGTTACAGGAAACCGGAGAACTGCGAGCTATTTGATCTTACCATCAATAACATCTGCTTGATATTACTTTTTTTTACTTCTTGGCGTTCGTTTTTCATTGTCTTAATCAACTTTATTTATACATACATTTGCAGCTAACAATAAGAGTCTGAAAAAAGTATTTGTATTTGCCCTTGCACTAAAAACTTTTTAATGTTATAATAAGTTTAAAAATACACTGTTGATTTTAGATTTTAAATTAAGAAAAGTAAGGTCTTGTGGAACTTTATTATATATGCGCACACTAAAAGATTTGTTAACTTTTTGAGAACGAAATTTAGAGGCTAGGATTTTGTTTTCACCTCCTGTATTTATCGTGTATTCGTCACTGTTTTTATACCAAAAATTTTAATAGTGGTGTATATTATGTTATTAAATATGTATTGAAAAGTGGCTGTAAGAATACCAATTTCTTTAACAACATCCCTCAGGGAATCTCTAGCTTTTAAGTTATAAACAGCCCGCACAGCTCTTTTTTGTAAAATAAATATAGAATAATTTTCGCCAGCGTTGCCCGATAATAAAACACTGTAAGATTAAATACTGTAAAAATGACTAAAATAAACAAGTCGAGCCATATTTATGTCCGTTAATTGTCTAACTTTTCTTATTGTAAAGACGGCTTAGCAGAGTTTCCTTGAAAGTGCTAAGAGACGGGGTTCCACTGGAGCTTTTTACCTAAAGTTATGCCTAAGAAGTATGTGAGTCAGTCAGTTTTAATACTTCATTGTTAGAGAACAACGTACAATTTTGACTTTTACATTAGGAAGTGTAAACTCAACCCATTTAAATTCTTAATTTTGAACTAATACAAAACACATTAGAGAGTACTGTTTACTTTGACATAAATAGTTATATTAATAGGCGTCATCAGCAAAAAATACAATGACACATAGATCTCATACGTAAAATGACAAGTGATTAATATAAAGTAAAAATAAAAAGAGGCCAAGAGTAGATTCTTGTGGAACACCCATCGTTTAGGTAAGACACAGCCGTCTGGACTCTGTGATTTAAGTAAAAGGCAATAAGATCAAAAACAGACTCAATACGATTACTATTTACAAGCTATGTTATAAGAGTTCATTAATAACATTTCTCTCATTGTAATTGTTTTTACGATTAATTTTATGTAAAAAATGTATCGAAATTTTCCAACTAGAATACTACATATTATTATTACTTACACAAATTTATCAATCAATTTAAAAGCTAGAAAATGTTTACTAAACCAAAATTAAATTGGAAACAAATTGTAATCTACAAAGGCAAATAAAGCTATATATGCAAAAGGTCAAAGGTTGTATAAAAACTATTACTTTTGAATCATCGACTCTTATACCTTTTAAATTACATAAACTTTCGTTGAAAATTTGAAGCAATTTAAACTGATCGTTGTTATAAGCTGTCTTTAAGAATTTTATTAACACAGACTACCTTTAATGTAAAAGTTTTAAAATCTTCTAGCATACCTCCATTATAATATAGAAATATAACAAAAAATATATTATTAGTCGTGGAGATCTTGTAAAGGTACCACCAACTCGCACAGGTTGAAATTAATATTTAGGATAAGACATAATTATTTATCAGATAATGAGCTTAATGACTAGATTATTACATAAAATATTGTCAAATTATTGCAGTAATAAATTAATAAAAAATAATCGTGCAAAATTTGAGAGTAAACGTACAAATAAATTGTTAAAATACTATTAATTTTCAGACGAATTTTCTGTGGTCAGTGAAAAAAATATTATAAAAGTAATTATTCATAGTAATAGTACTTATCATATATTTTGGATTAACTATGAAAAATAATATGATATTTAGAGTATAGTTTTATTTATTTTATAATTGATTTTCGAAGACCAATTTATGTACTATATATTTGTTTAAATACAAAGAAGCAAATTTACTCCCGACCTCTGACAGTTAAAGCAAACAGACCACACATCTTATCACTGTCTTATCAAAAGTTAAGGCTTATTGGATCACAAAGTCGTTTTGTACTAATTTTAAACAATGACAATCTAAATTAACTCTTAACGCTATTACTTAAAGTTTATACAAATAATTATATTCGCATATATGTAAGTTTGTATTTCTAATTCGAATACCAAGAGTGCAGACATTAGCAAAATATATACTAATCTTTATTGCAAAGGCATAATAGTGTTCAAATAAAATACCAAGTGTTTTGTATTGTTTTGGGTAGTGTTAACTATGAACGTTCAAATCCGTTCAAAACTCAATTTGCATGTAAATCGTTGAAGTCGCTTCAGATCAACTTTGTTGTTAAAGAGTTAGGGACGTGTTAACGCAGTGCTGTTATAGATTGCTTTAAGTTAGAAGTACGTTTGACTATCGTCTACTATTCTAAAAAGGTTTCTATATTTGAGAGTCCCGTTATTGTGAAATTGACATTCAGTTTTCTTAGTCATTATATTCTTGATTTATGAAAGTCAAATAATGACTAACCGACCATTTTTTACTATATTTTGTTATTATGTATTTTAGATGGTTTCGAAATATAAGATCATCCAGACTGATATTACAATATATATATAAATATATATATACTATTTATTGTAAAAATTCATATTATTGGATAACTTGTTTTCTGAAAAGCAACAAAGCGCCTAAATTTTGACGCTAATTACCGAAATACTGCGAAATAATTCAGTGTGGTGAGGGCGAAAGTTTCACATTGACGGAAATGACGTAAATGAACAAACTTTGTTGACTAAATAGTTGAATTAATATAAACAGCCGAAACTACGGTGAATTCAGAAATTGCTGTAGTCGGTTTAGTATTTACTGCTTTAATTATAATAATTGGTGTTTTGCATATTAACCATTATTTTCATTACCATGAATAAATTATAATAACTATATCCACCATCAAATACAGAACGTAAAATATTTGAGGTTGATTGGAATATGATTTGCTCTAATATTATTGAACGAAGCGAACGAAGTGAGCGGAACGTTTTACTGGAGACTTTTTACATTCTTTGTCACGAATTGGCTTGCAAACTACTTGACGAAAAATTATGAAACTTTGCATTCAAAAAGATACACATTAGGTGATGGTTTAAAAAAAAAACAATTTTGAAAAATATCGTCAAAAAAAATTTTTTTTTTAATATTTCAAAAAACTGATATCGCATTGAAGTCAATGGGAATCAACGAGTCAATATACTGGGCTCGCTTCGCTCAATATGCAAACGGCACCCGAGATTTCGCGAGCGAAGCGAATCGAAATTGAGGGTTTTTTGGCGCCCCTAGTTAATAATGTGATAGAAGTAAATTTGAAATTAAACATGAGTTCGACAGATTGTAAGCGAAAACATTTTAATAGAAGATTTAAGGAATGAATTAATTCCTCTATATATTGTTCTGTTATGTTTCTTAAAACCATTGTTATTCTTTTTAATTGCAGTTTTTTATGCCTACATTTTTATATCAATATTTACTGTCTATAAAGACATTACACTTTTATGAATTTAATTAAAAATAATATTATTAATAGTACTTCAAATATCTCCTTAAAAATATAAATTTTTAATTTTGAGTATTTTATTAGCCTAGCCTTAACGGGTACAACTAGCTAATGAATGATCTTTCAATTATAACTTTCTTCAATTTCAAGTTGTGTTGAGTTTTAAACCATTTGTAGAAACTTACAACGTCGATATCATTCCATTATTTATTCACAGCACCACACAGATACCTTTAAATATTTCGAGTCATTACGAGTATACTGTAATATAAATAGAAAGAGTATAACGTAATTACAGTCTTATATATTATTATAAGGCTGAATTCAACAATGTCTTAAGTGGCCTAACTTGTTGGCCTAAGTAAAGGACACAAGAACCAACATAACGTCACAAAAAAACGGAAACGAAAACGGAATACGGAAACAGTGGAAGTTAAAAATTTCAGATAGTTTTTAAAAGGGGTCTTGTATATTTAAAATATACATACTCTCGTAATAAATATTGTAACAAAAAAAAACTTTTTTTTTGTACATAACATTTATTGCCATTACACTGTGTTAGTTTAATACATTAATAAAAGATCATTAAAAATATATAAAGCTTATTCGAGGTGGTCCCTTTGGATGCAGTACTTTAAACTTTGAGGCCAATTATCAATAGCACCACGCAGTCTTTCTTTCGAAAAATTCTTCACTACTGTATGAACTGCTATAGTGCCTCCAAATTATCATGGCGTTTAGAGCAAGCCTTACTCTCTAAAAGTGCAATAAACAATACAATAAATCATAATCTTGTGGATATTAATATTATGTTCTTAGGACTAGATGATGGCCATTTTTCAGCTCTGATGAAGTCCGTAACGTTTTTTTCTAACCAAGACGCGACATGGTTCTAGATGCTAACTTCATCCCCCAACATAAAATCTTTTGCTTTTGGACTGTATTTCTTCGAATTCTTTCCATTACTGCTTTGATCGCCTTTTTTGTAATAATACTACGTGGAATGCTATATTTTTCAGTCAAATTTTACTATTACCAAAGTATATGGAGGATTTTGAAAATTGTTTTTGGCTCTATACTTACTTTATGTAGTGCAATGACCTCACTCAATTCTAATATCACAAAATATTTTATAACATATTGGCGCGAAAATATGAAACCAGACTAAATATAATGGCATTTTCAATAAATTATTTCATAGAAATGGTTTACTTTATTTACTTTGTGCGAACACGTTGGATATTAACTATATTATTATATTATTATGACTACTACAATTAGTTTGCCTTTCCCTGAAAAGGTTCGGTTTTCCGCTTTATTCAAAGGCACAATGACTGCCCGATTCAGTAATTTTGCTATTTTCGGGAAGTTTCCACACATATACAACATTATTTTGTTCTTAAAATTATAATAATTATCTAGCCCAAATTCTAAAATACAATTTAATTAATTAATAACTTTTTATGAAAGTATCACAGATCAAGTATCAAGAGGTTGTTTTAATTTATGTATGTAAATGAACTTTTTAAAATATTATTAAATAATATAAAAAGGGTTGTTCTATCTCAAACACTCATTTTCCTTCGGTAATAGATTGTGACTTCAACGCAAATACTTGCCAACAAAATGAAATACTAACTACGGGGTTGCTACTTTAATTACCACTACTTGTCAGACAATCTTACAAACTTTATAATATAAGCAATGCGATCATCTAGTTTCTAATTATATATATAACAAATTGTTGTGGCCACTTCATCGTCCTTCTCTGCCTCCCCTAAATATACCTAACATTATTCTTATAAATTTATAATAATCAATAATTATATTTGTATTAATTTTAGACAAAATGAGAAAGTTTTTCGGATTGAAAAGTTTCCTGTTAGGTAATAAACTGAAGATTGATTGATTTTGGTTTGATTGATTAGTTATTATAAATCTAACAGCACACCAAATTTTATAAAAAATTATTTAATAGCCTTGTTCCTTTTTTTATAAATCAGTTTTTATATGATCCTATGAAAATTATGAATTCCAGAAAAAGAAGAATATTATATAGAAATTTATAACTAAACCAAAACCATATTATATTTTAATTAATATTTTATAGTTTTTTTCCGTCACGTGCAAAACAAACATTGTTTTAGAGTTCTGTCTCATTTTTTGAGTACAAAGAAATTAGTTTTAACAAATACTAAATGCTAGGAATTTGCCTAATATACTAAAAGCAAAAGCAAAAAAACCAACCCTTAACCAATATTTGATAAAAAGCTCTTTATTTGTATAGGACATCAAACGCATCCAAACATTAATTTGGTTAAAAATATTTACAGCACTTGTACATTTTATGCGATTCAAAGGTTTAATTAATCCTACTTATTTAATCGTTTTTAAAGGATTTCATTAAAATATACATGTGTTTGATAAACAAACATTAAACTGAGGTTTGTTATTTTAGATATTGAAACTCGTCTAAATTCATTTCATATTTCATATGCTTTGCTTAAAATTATTTACAGTGTTATGTTAATGTCATATAATAATTATCCTAAACGCATATATCGTATCGTATATTTCGTTTGTAAATTTACTGATTTAAGTCACAGTAGTAACATACAATGCAGTTATGTTAATATAAAATATCATATTAATGTAAAGAAGGGTTGAAGTATATTTACCACTTGGGAACCCCTCACCAACGACGTCGACGCTGTTAAGCCTCGAGATGTACAGAGTAAGTAAGAAACCGTTGAAAATAGATACCTAATTAAATGACTCATTACATATACTTACATTTAGTCTTCCCGTGAACACTATTGCGACAAAGTTGTAATGTGAAAGTTGACCATTAAAATGGTTATATTTAAATGTATAATACTAATACATTGTAGTACATAATATCTTCTATTTGCAAGCAGCATCAATACTTACCTTGAATTGACAGCTTATGAGATATATATTTTAAGTTATGTGAAGTAGTTTTAGTATTATACATTTAAAGTTTTCTCACTGTCGAACAATTCATACACAACAGAAAGCATTGTGTTTATTTTAATTATATCAGTCTTATCGTAGATGTGGAAATTTTTCCTTCATAGTTAGCGTTAATTACAGGATAATCATAATTATTTCAAATAAGACACTTTTGGTTGTAAGATTCTCGACAAATATTCTTCGTTCTGATAACATGGACAAACATTTAGCGAGTATTATGATTGACTAAACTTATAAAACGGTTTTGCATATCCACTGTTTGTTTACGTACTGTTGACTTCATTGCATGCTGATTTTCGATATACATCCTTGTTATATTTTCCAAATTTAGTAGTGATGTTGCTTAATTAACCACACTTAGAGTTTAGTATTATTTTGATAAACGATTTATAAAGATTCTAATATTAAGTTCAAACTAACTTTACCAGTCATGGTTAAATCAATTTTATTTACTCTTTACTGGCAGAGTCATACTGAATATAATTATGAAATTTTTGTAATAAGTTACAGTTCAATAGGTTACTCATATTCATTTAGTTATAACTATCCAAACTTTTCCACCTAGCTCAAATCTATCTAAATCTAATGACCTCTATAGGCATAAGAAGTTTCGAATTGCAAACCTCTATTAAAAGTTAGTTATTTATATTTCGTTTTGAAATAAAGTTTTAATGATGTTAGCTTCTATATTTTTTTTGTTTTAAGCTGGTAGTATACGGAATTGCTACTCGTTTTAATTGTTGCAGAGTAAGAAAATTACTATGTGGAGTGAGAGAGATAGCTTAGCATCAGAATATCGTATATATTTTATATTAGTCTATATTTTACAAAGATTTTATAATTTGGTTAAAATAATAAGACAAGTGTCAAGTGAGTTAAAAATACACATACGTTCCAAGTGTTATCTCATCGTGCATTACTTATATTGTTCAAATTATAAAAGAGAATGTGTGATTGATTCTCTTAATTGAACATCTAAGACTTGGCAATCAAAATTCGCATTTCTATTGATAACTTTCAGTAAAAAGCCATGAGAATTTGCATACAGCTTAACAAAAAATAATCAAGGAACATCTTCCTGTATTCACAACACACCTGTTTCTTAATTTATTAAGAGTTATTTATTTGGGGTATTTAATTGAATTAGCTTTTTTTTATTAAACTGTCATACAAAGTTGAAATTGCCGGGATTATAGTCAGGTTCCTGTTATTCTTAGGCCATACCAGCTTATAAAGGTAGCTTACAAAATGCATTATACGTAATTCGGATAAAACTTTTCATATTCATATTCATACGGTCCTTGGTGTACAATTTATATCATGTTACCAAGTAACAAGGACGATAAAATGATAACGGGGCCATTATATCTGGGAAACATGTTTAACTTTTTTAATTTAAAACTTTGGTAAGGTTGTGGGTAAATTGGAAATATATTGTAAAGATTTTTATGCAATTATAATATATTTCAACGCAATTTTAATGTGTTGAAATATAACTGTTTAAAAAGTTTGAATTTTATGTTTTGGTTCAGTTCAATGATGTTAATAATGGTTTCCAATGTAGAAAATGATGATTTACAACTGCCTTTAAATATATGTTAAGTAAATGTAGTGTTAAAATGTGAGGGTACTAATTATATTAAAGTTCAGTTAACGTTTCTTGTTTTAAAAGTTTTGAATTTTTATAAAGCTTAAAACGATAAAACGTAAAAGAAAGACTTGAAAAAAGTAAACTTTAGTTTTATTGTGTAATGAAATAGTCTAGAAGTCTTAAATAAATGTGCCTTGCTATTGTCTTTTAACTGCATCTCGTATGGGCTGTCTTAAATTATGATACTTTTACAGAAGATCTCAAGAGAGTAATTTCGCATGAGATCGACGTTTATTTAAACCTTATAGCTAAGTTACTTATGGTAAATGAGAGAACCGAATATCCATAGACCCATCATTCCTCTTTTTCCTCTCTTCCATCTCTCTTAATGATTTCTGCACCCCATTTCTAATGGAAATGTATATTTTTATATCTTTGTAAGCTTTATACCTAATATTTTTACAAAATGAAAGTAAATCATATATTGCCTTGATAAAGACAAGATTGTATACAATTTGAATGGAAATATTACATCAGCTGATCCAAAGTGACTCATCATGAGGTTTGGATTTCCTTTTTTCATAACATTCAAATTAAATTTAATCTCGAAATGAAATTCGAGTAACTTTGAAAGGCAGCAATCATGTCTCAAATTAAATCTCTTCCCAGTAAAATAAAATAAACACTTCAGAAAAGGTTTTTTGGTTGTCATGTAAATACGAAATTAAGTGCTTCTGTGAATCTAGAGATTGCGATCCTCCATCTTTGTTTTAAAAATAAGGATTTTATTTAAATGTAATAAAGTTTGATTATTTTTTATTATTGTTTCCACCTTCCACAAGTGAATGAAACCTTCTAGCGTTTCATTCGCTTTTTTTTAGATTTAAAGATACTTTAAATAGGATGTTTTGTAATTTTATCTGAAATTCGCTTTTGTTATATTTAATGTTGCAGTAATAATATATTTTTAATAAATACATGTTATTTTATATAAGAGATATTTTATTCTCATCACTTGATGATTTTAGTTGTCTCCAAGGCTTGAAAGACAGTGACATGGGAGTGAAAGTAGTTGACCTTAAGGTCAATTGCTTGCTATATGCAGATGATGCAGTGCTCATTGCATCATCAGAATGCGATTTGCAGGCATTGGTCATCACTCTGAAAGATGGATGTGAAAATAATGGTCTAAACCTGAATGTAGATAAGACGAAGGTTCTGATATTTGAAAGAAATGAAGAAAGAACAGAATGTAAGATCAACGAGAATGGTAAGATAATAGAACAAGTGAATGAAGTGGTATATTTGGGAAGAATGTTTAGTTGAGACGGAAGATGCGAAATGGATGTGGAAAGGCGTATTGCTGCCGCTAACAGAGTCAACGGTGCTTTGGCTGCATTGTTGAGACGGCGAAACGTCAGAATAGCTGCACGTTTGTCTGTACACAATGCGGTTTTGCTACCGACGCTGTTATACGGCAGCCAAACGTGGGTAACACAGAAGAAGAATGTAAAAAAGATGAATGCTGTGGAGATGCGATCTCTTCGCAGAATATGCGGTGTCAGTCTAGCTGACCGAATCCGCAATGAAGAGATCTACAGAATGGCAGGAACTAGCGAAGATGTCACGATGAGAATGAAGAAGAACGTGCTCAGGTGGTTTGGGCACGTCGAACGAATGAGTAATGAAAGAATGGTAAAAAAGATTTATACAGAAAATGTAAGCGGTAAGAGAGAAAGGGGGAGACCTCGAGTGACCTTCGAAAACACTGTATCCATGATACTGGAGGAAGGTCACGTAAAAAGCATGAGAACCCCTCGGAGGGCATGTATGAAGAGTATATATGCTTTATTTAAATTAGTGTAATGCTCTTTAGAACTAATATCTGTTTTAGAACTTTAAAAAGTTGTGATCATATCATTGAAACATCATTTATAATAACAATACAAACAGTAAGATGATAAAAATGTTGATTGAGCAACTATAACAAAGAGATGTTGAAAGAAAAACTATTCGTAAATCCCTATAAATATCATTTAACAAAATAACTTTTAGATTTGGAACTTGTTTTCAATTTTAATGCTTTTAATAACAAATACGAAGGTAGTCGATTCGTTACTATATGATAATTAATGAATAAGTATAATCAGAATGTTTATTTCTAACATAATAAAAAATACAAACACTGATTATAAATATTTATGCCTATGTTATACAAAATGATTCGACTTGTGACGCCCATTGAATACATTTTATTCGTTTGACTGTAAACTGAAAATGGGATCTGCATTGCAAATTGAAATATCTCTTTCGATTCAAAGATAACGCTGTTATATTTTTGGCTATCGAAAATCAATTATTAATTTCGTTCATTCAGTTCCTAAAGTATGTCAATGTCTTCAATTCTTAAAGATATTTACATTATATTGCACTTGATGTTTTGAATATCAGTTTTATATTAATTAATGATTTTAAGTATGAATTCTTACAATACTTTCGTTTTTCCGGATCCGATAAGTTATAACTATATAGTTTTTATATTATTTGTTGACCATGCTTCATTAATATAGACTACAGTAGGAAGTTACGCGATTAGAATATTAGTTTAGAACACCTCTAAGAACCATTCACTGAATTTCCCATATTTTTGCATGCACTTTCAATATTTTACTATACTTTTTAAAAAGCAGTTTCTACTGGTTACAAGTGTAAATTATCATTCGTACAGCTAGTACAACCCTTTATAATAATGTAATTAATAAACGATAAAATATTTATTTGGTATCTAAGAGACTTTAAAAATTCTTTCTCTTTTTGCAATATTACTAAACTATTATAGTAAAATTGTGGTAAATGGAATAGTCAATATACATGTATATAAAATAATTGATAACATGTTTGTCTAAAGACATAAATTTGATGAATTAATTTTAATATATCATTTTTATTTTCATATATAATAACCATCATAAATTTTGAAACTAAAATTATTTATTCAGTATTCAGCATTGGACAAAGCAATTACTGAGCACTGAGAACTCTTGACATCTTTATTCTATTACTAGATCGGTAACCCTGTTCTGAAAAGAAACTTATAATAGTTCGGTCAGAACATCAACTTTGTTAATGAAATCGTAAAATTCATCTAATAAAAACTTTTGTTACAGTAAAACTGCATTTACCTAATTTTAATTAGTTTGAATTTTACTATAACATTAAACTAACGGATTAACCAAAATGATATTCACCATAGCTTTAACTGAGACAATTAAATTCTAAGAATAAATTAAAGAAACAAAATCAGTCCCAAACGCAATTTATTGAAGACAAAAGCAATAAAGTACCGAAATAAACAAATCATTGGCGGTTCTTAGAATAATAGATATTCAGACATTTCAACGCAAAAATTATAATGCTATTATCCGACAGCTGCTTAAACTAAATTATTGAGATTTCGAGAACTTATCTGTATTATCAATTCCTTTGGACTAATTTTTGTCAATACTTTACCAGACTTTGGCTTACAATTAGATTTTATGGCTTTACGTGAAATTTATTACTCGTTTAGTTTTCTTAGCTTGTTAGAACAAATTTTCTTGTATCTTATTTATTTTAATCGCTTTTACTAAAAAAAAAACACTTTAACTCATTACGTATATTATATTATGATTTGATGAATATGATTAATACAAAGACTTTAAAGTGACACATATAAGATGATAAAAAATATTAAGTTTTTATTATAATTTTAATTATTTCGGTGTAATAAAGATGTATGTATATTGTTCTTATATTTATAAACTATAGATTAAAGATCCGTATACTATTAATCATAATAAAACACTAGATCTCACTTGCCTCTACTAAATGACAGGTAATAAATTTTCTATTATCAATTATCGCTAGTTATTATTGCTCAGATATGCATATTAACAAGGCGTGAATTAGAACCATTTACATAAACCTAATCCAATTACCTACATAGATTATGACATCAAATAATACGAATTGAACATATTATAGCGATAAATAAACATTTTATATTCAGTTTGATATATATTTATAAATGGTTGAAAACATATATTTTTAAACTATTTTTTTAATATAAACAGTTTATTAGAAGAACAATTTGTCAGAATATAAGTTCTCGTCAGGTTCACATTGTTTATAATTTAACTTCGATAAACTTTTTATTTTTAGCTGCTTTTGTACTTAGCAAGATAAACATTTTAACAAAGATGCAGAGTGTATAGATGATTTAACAATACTCATTTACCAAAGAAACCGCTGACACTCACTTGAAAGAATAATTATTTACATGACACATAATATAAACTCCCGATTGTTACTTCAATTTACTGATTAAATGTCATCATTGTTACCAAAATTAATTGTCTTGTTTTCTTTGTACGCGGCTATTTGCAATTCAAATGAAGATGGAGTCTTGTCCAAACTTGTCTCTGAGAATTCATGAGACCTCATCGCTCTGATCAGTTTCGTTTGATTTCGCAGTTGATATAACCCATCAAAGACGGAACGAGGTTTTGAATCTACACTTTAGAACTAAATTAGTCCTGTTTTTGTTGTTGTTTGTAGCGGATTGTTTATACTCGTATGTGTGTTTATTATGGATTTGTTTTTAGTCTTTTTTTTTTCTAAAGAAAATACTTCATCACGTAAATCTCTTTATTTCGGTAAGAAAAGAGATATTGATGTTTCTAATACATTAGACCCACATATTAATGGACTCGAAATCTTGTACTATTTTCACTTTTCTGGACAGCAATAAATCTAAATACTTTTGATAGGTATATACTCGTAACTAAATATTTTAAGCATCGAAAATAGTCTAGACAGGTTTGGGTGTATCCAAATTATTTTGTCAAATATTTGCTTGGTTGTGAATATTTGAATATTAATTAGTATTACAATACAATATAACAAAGTATTTATTTTATTATTCGGCTAGATTCGTAAGGGATAAATAATATTGGTTCAGTCCGTAAAACAAATGCATTTTGACAAGTATATTTCACACTGACGCCCTTAGTCCGTATTAATAGTTTTCTTTACACTCTTATAATAAAGATTGTTTGTGAAATAGCACTTGATAACAAATAATTTTATTATATATATATACCATGATTTAATATTAATTAGTAATATTGGTTAAAAAGCACCAAAGCAATAGTTTTAAAAACATTAGTTTCCCCAGCTACACAATCTTACCACTCATATTACTTTTTATATCGTAATAGTACTAGGTAAAGTGACAAATATTGTAGTGATTCGGTCCAAATCTGGCTGGTGTACGAAGAACGATAAGAAAGGAAAATGTAAAAGGAAACTCTTTCCTTTCAATCCACCTTCGGAGCAACTAGGTAGTCTTATCGTCATACTCATGCACAGAAGTTGGCTTTTGGCTTGCATTGTCATTTATAAGCTAGAAAGTTAAGCCACTAAACTAGAAATAAGACAAAAAGATATTGGTAAATATTAATTGTTTTTAAAAAAAGATAATTTTGATAAACACAAAGTTATTGACGGGAAAGAAGTAAATTAACTGACTTAGTTGACTAAATAGTTACATTAACATAAACAGCCAAAACTGCAGTCAATTCAGAAATTGCTGTAGTCGGTTTAGTATTTACTTCGATTATAATAATTGGAGTTTTGCATTTTAATTTAACAATTATTTTCTTTAGCATGAATAAATAATAACTATATCAACCATGAAATGCAAATCGCAAAAAATATTTAATGTTATTTGGAATATAATTTTTATATTATAGTAATCTGAAAGATGGTAATTGAAAATTAAACATGAGTTTAACAAAATGGAAACGAAAACATTTTAATAGAAGATTTGATTAATATTCCTCTATATATTGTTTTATTATGTTTTTTAAAATCATTGTCATTATTTTTAATTAACCGTCGAAATTTTAGATACATTTTGAAGAGATCTTGTGTGTTTTTAAATATACATAAATATTGCTACAATGAAAAACATCATTTTTTTATTATATTTAAGGTTTATTATTATTACAGTACATTAGTTTAATATAGTAATATAAAATATATCAAAATATATAAGGTTCATTCGTAGCCAGTTGTCTCAATTGGCTGCAATGTAGTACTTTAAACGTTGAGGCCAGACATACCGCAAAAATTGTTGTTTTGATTTTACCACCATATTTTTTTAAAATTAATAATTATAATATGTATTTTTCTTTTTTCGTTATGGTTTTTCATGTTCCTTCGAAGTTTTTCCCTTAATGCTTTGATCGCCTTCTTGGTATTAACAGTACATAGATAGTCAGATCTTCTTCTGTCACAAATATAGGAGGTTTCATTGTACCTATCAATATCCCGGTACACAAGCATTTGACTAATACCAAGCGTATGGAGGATTTTAAAAATTGTATTTGCTTACATTATCTCGAAAATAAGAAGACACAATAAACAATGGTATAAAAATTCCAACTTCTAAATTGGAAACAGTTTTTATGGTCCGACCCAGTATAATGGCATTTTCATTAAATTAATTCATACAAATGGTTTACTTTACTTACTTTGTGCGAACACGTTGGATATTAACTATATTATTATATTATTATGATTACTATAATTAGTTTGCCTTTCCCAGAAAAGGTTCGGTTTTCTGCTTTATGCAAGGGCACAATGACTGCCCAATTCATAAATTTGGCTATTTTCGGGGTATCCACATATACAACATTATTTTTCATTTGTAATTATAATAATTAGCTCAAATTCTAAAATATTTAGGCAAGTATCACAGATTAAAGAAGTTTATTTATGTATAACAGAAGTCTTTAAAATATTTCTATTTCTACCTCCTCCTTTGCTAGAAAAGGAGTGTTTTTTAACTAACAAGGTAAGAAACTGAAGATTTATTGGTTTTGGTTTGATTCATTAATTATTAATAATATAACAGCACACCAAATTCTATAAAAGTTGATCTAACAGCCTTTTTTTTCAAATCAGTTTTTATTTGCTCCTTTGAAAATAACAAAAAAAAATACAGAAAAAGAAAAATATTATATTTGAGGTTATAACTAAACCAAAACTATACTAAATTTTAATTAATACAACCAATATATTTTCCGTCACGTGCAAACAAAGAATCGGACAAACAGTGATTTGAGTCGATCGTAAATTGTAACAAGAGCATGAAATATAAAGTGAAAAAAAAATAAGAATAGAATTATCATTAAATTAATACCTATATTATTGTAATCGATAGTTATCAATGTAATATTGTAGTTGATATAATATTTCACTAATCGATTGTTTGACTCAACCGTAAATTGATGCATTAACACTTAATAAATCTTAATCACTGAATTGCAAATGTTATACAAGAATTATTATTACAATAATACTAGAATGATTGATTGACATTATTCTAATGTATTATTTAATTAAATAGTGTTATGATTCTACCACCACTTGTAACATTATCATTTTCTTAAGATTTTTTGCGAATTAGTATAATGGGATTGAGACATTCAGGTAGAGTTTGAGTTGGGAGTTGGGCGTTGATTGTCGAGAGTTACTCTTCGGACGATCATGTGGAAACAAGTGACATTGAAACCAATATAAATTACATATCTTAGTAAGAATAAAGTGCCAGAAAGTATTATTTAACGTGGGTTTAGTAGAGCTTCTCTCACCGGAGAAGTATTAATAGCTAAGTTACGTTGCTATGACAACGTAACTTAGCTATTAATACTACATGAATATTTGAAATAATTCTTAAAAATAAAGAGTAATAGGATAAATAAACATTATTTATTTTAAGCTCATTTCTTAATTTACTGGATTCAATAAGAAAAAAATATATATAATTTGATACATACGAGTATAAATGAAGTCTTATAATCCCAAATTAATTAGTTTACAAAAATATACAATGTAAAGAATTTGCCCTGTTAGTATTTTCTTATATATATAAATTGCTGTTCCTATAAAGTCAAGTTTGGCTTTAAAGTCTTATTATTTTTTTATATTTATATCTTTGATATTTTATGGCTTCTGCTTTAAGTGTATTGACAGTCCGATATTAGTACTGACTAATATAATTTAGAAAATTTAATATTAACTTGTTGAATAAATTCATTTCTCATCAGGTTTTTTATAGTTATTTTAAAAGTAATATAATAACATCGTAAACCATACTGAAAGCAAAAGGATCAACCCTTAACCAATATTTGGTAAGAAGCTCTTTATTTGCTCAGGACCTCAAACGCATCGATACACATTTAATCGTTTTTAAAGGAGTTGATTAAAATATACACGTGTATATCGTGTTAAAATGTGAGAGTTAACCTTTAAAATGGTTATATTTAAATGTCTACTACTAGTACATAGTAGTACATAATATCCTCTATCTACAAGCAGCATCATTACTTCTTGAATCGACGATATAATTTTAAGTTATGTGTAATAGTATTATAATATCTAGTATTTATTATACATTAAAAGTTTTCTCACTGTCATACTATTCATACACAAGAGAAGGCATTGTGTCTATATTAGCAACCATTGTCTTATCGTAGATGTGGAAATTTTCTTTCATATTCAGCGTTAAGTACAGGATAATCAAAATAATTTTAATGAGGCAGTTTTGGTTGTAAGATTTTCACAAAATATTCTTCGTTCTTATAACATGGACAAACATTTTGTCGAGCGAGTATTAGAATTGACTAAGCTTATAAAACGGTTTTACATATCCACTGCTTGTTTACGTACTGTTGGCTTCATTGCATGCTAATATTCGATATAAATCCTGTTCGTTTTCCAATTTTAGTACCGATGATGTTTTCTAATTTTAGTAGCGACTAGCCGTAGGGCTCGCTTCGCTCGCCGTTATTTTTACTTTTTAATTTGGTGACCTTATTGACCTTACAGCGTCGTCAAAACATAACCCTGGCATCGTTAGCATTTGATACCCTGTTTATAAAAATCGGATAAGCGGTTTAGGAGGAGTAGTGCAAGAAAGATAAAAAGTAATCGATTTTATATGGTAAGATGTTGTTTATTCAACCGCTCTTAGATTTTAGTATTATTTTATTAATCACTGTAGAAAAACTTTAAAAAAAAAATCCGTGCCCGCAGGGGGACACGCGTGGGTAGACCTCGTGTGTAACTCATTTAAAATATAACTCACTACCTAAGAATAATACATGATGCCGTTGTTTACATCAAAAATTTTCAAGCAAAAAGTGGTTTTAATTTTTTTTCTCGGAAAAGGTACCTTTTTTGAAAATACTTTTGATACTTAAATTTAGAGTAAAAAATAACCTTTCTATTAAAAATATTTGCGAGGAGGGAATGTTTACCAGAAAAAAGTTGCCGTGGTTTTACCTACCTAAAATTTACAAGCTAAAAGTAGTTTTAATTTTTTTTCTCGGAAACGGTACCTTCTACGGAAAAACTTTTGATACCTAAATTTAGAGTAAAAAATAACCTTTCTATTAAAAATACTTGCGATGCAAGAATGTTTTCCAGAAAAAAGTTATGATTTTTTTTCCAAAAAATTTCGGTTTTTTTACCCCCACCCCTAAGTTATTGAAGTTGGGTTTTCGGTTTATTTACATTAGTTATAGGTATTTATCAAAGACATCATATAATATGAACGCGATTGATCTCCTTTGTATAGGGACAAAGTTATGGTCGAAAAACTGAAATCAGAAAAAGTGAGGCCCTAGCGCCCCCTGTGACTGGATTTCTGTGGTTAACGAACTTGACCTTAATTTTTAGATGTTTGATTTTTGTGCAAAGTTTGAAGGCGATCCGAGCGAAACTGCGGCCGCTATCGTGCTGACAAAAGTGAATCTGGACGCACGCACGCATATATATATATATATATATATATATAAACTTTTTGACCAATGGTCATTTCGGACTCAGACGGTCATAAGAAGACCTCCTGTGAAGAAATTTTTCCAAAATTCGAAAGTAGGGGACAAATGAATGGGCAGACCGAATTCTTCGAGGTCTACCCAATATTTAGAGATATTTACAACATAGTTAATTATTTACCTCAATTTGCCAAGTTAACTTATAAGCAACTTTTCCTGTCTTGTATAAGCTAATAATTTACTACGGACATTGTAAAATATTACAAAAAAATATATAAAAACTTTATAATGACTTGCAGTTCAATAAGCTACTCATATTCATTTAGTTATAATGATCCAAATTTTACGATTTAACTCGAATTTACATCTCCTATAAAGTACAGTTCATAGGCGTAACATGTTTCGAAACGCAAACCGAGTCTATTAAAAGTTAGAAACATATCTTTCGGTTGAATTAAAGTTTTAATTTTGTAACCTTTAATTTTTTGTATTAAGTTAGCTGAGTTCCTGTTTGGTACTCGTTTTAATTGTATCGGAGTAAAGAAAATATCATAATGTGGAGAGCATAGTTTTATAGAATCGAAATAATAGACACGTAATTTTGAGTACACCTCGAAGAATTCGGTCTGCCCATTCATTTGTTTCATATGCGACTTTCGAATTTTGGAAAAATTTCTTCACAGAAGGTCGTTTTTGACCCTCTGAGTCCGAAATGACCATTGGTCAAAAAGTTTATATATATATGCGTGCGTGCGTCCAGATTCGACTTTTGTCAGCACGATAGCGGCCGCAGTTTCACTCGGATCGCATTCAAACTTTGCACAAAAATCAATCATCCAAAAATGAAGGTCAAGTTCGTTTTTCAGATTTCACTTTTTCGACCATAACTTTTTCCCTATACAAAGTAGATCAATTGCGTTCATATTATATGATGTCTTTGATGAATACCTATAACTAATGTAGATAAATCGAAAACCTAATTAAAAAAACCGAAAGTTTTTGGAAAAAAAATCTTTTTTTTTTCTGGTTAACATTCATACATCACAAGTATTTTTAATAGAAAGGTTATTTTTTACTCTAAATTTAGGTACCAAAACTTTTTCCGTAAAAGGTACCGTTTCCAAGAAAAAAAATAAAAACCGCTTTTAGCTTGAATGTTTAAGGTAGGTAAAACCACGGTAACTTTTTTCTGGTAAACATTCCCTCCTCGCAAATATTTTTAGTAGAAAGGTTATTTCTTACTCTAAATTTAGGTACCAAAAGTTTTTCCGTAAAAGGTACCGTTTCCGAGAAAAAAAAATAAAAACCGCTTTTAGCTTGAAAATTTAAGGTAGGTAAAGGCACGGCAACTCTTTTCTGCTAAACATTCCCTCCGCGCAAATATTTTTAATAGAAAGGTTATTTTTTACTCTAAATTTAAGGTAACGCACTAGGTACTCCTTTGACTAAGCCAAATAAAATTATCACAGTTTATTTATATTTATTTATTCTCGCAAGGCATGTTATTCTTAGGTAGTGAGTTATATTTTAAACGAGTTACACACGAGGTCTACCCACGCGTGTCCCCCTACGGGCACGGTTTTCTTCTACATAATATCCTTATAAAAACATATTATAGCATAATGTTTTTTATAAGGATATTATATAAATTGGTTAAAATAAAAGGAGTTATTTAGAGTTATTTAATTTCCTTTTTTTATTCGAAATTTTTATTCGAAACTAATCTTTAATATTAATGAAATACAAGCTAAAATTGCAGGATTATAGTCTATGAAAGCGGTTTGTTCCACTTATTTTTAGGCGATACTGGCTTATAAAGGTAGATTAAAAATACATTAAACGTAATTCAAATAAAACTTATCATATTCATATTTACAAGGTCCTTGGTGTACACCATTCTATATCATTCTACCAAGTAACAAGGATGATGAAATGATTAAGGCGCCGTTATATATGGGAAACATGCTTGACGTTTTAAATGTTGGTAAGGTAAATTAAAAATATTCTCTAAAATTTTTTATGTAATTATCTTAAAACATGTTTTAACGCAATTTCAATGTATTGGAACATATCTGTATAAAAAGTTTGAATTTTATATATTTTGGCTAAATAGTGTTAATGATGGTTTCAAATAAGGAAATGGGTGACTTGCAACTGGCCTTAAGAAAATATATGTCATATTTATATCTTAAGCAAATTTAGTGTTGATTAAAACAAACACAATTTAATATAATTATATTTAAGTTCAGTTAACGTTACGTTTTACAACAGTTGGGTTTGTAAAAAACTTAAAACGATTAAACGTAAAAACAAAACTGGAAAGAAATAAACTTTAGTTTTATTGTGTAGTAAAATAACAGAGAAGCCTAAACGAAAAGTGTCTAGCAGTTACCTAGCATCTTGTACGGGCTGTCTTAACCGGTTGTACTATTATAAAAAACCTTAAAAAACCTTCCCCACGGTGAATAAGAGAACCTGATGACCATACACCCACCAATCCTTCTTTTCTTCCCTTCCATCTCTTACAGGTTTTTTCGTCGCATTTTTTAAGATATTTTTTTTAAACTATATATCAAGTAAATTGTCTGCTTGTTGGTAACCTATCATATAATAGAAGACACAAAATTTTGTAAGTAATCAAGCAGCAATCGTGTCGCAACTTAAATCTCTTCCCAGTAGAATAAAAATAAACTTCAGAAAAGGTTTTTTGGTTAACATGTAAATACGAAATTAAGTGCTTCTATGAATCTTGGGATCGCGTTCCGCCATCTCTGTTTCAATAATGCAGCTTTTATATTTAACAAAATGTAATAAGGTTTGATTATTTTTTATTATATTATCGTTATATGAAATTATGACATCTTTATCCATATTATTTAATAATTGTATCAGGGTTTTTAGTATCTTAATAAAACATGCCGAATATGTATTTATATAAATGTTCGTTACAATTAACATTGTAAAGATACAAGAGTGTAGCATCTTAAAAAACTATATCTTGAGTTGGCAAGACTTAAAAGTTATTTTGTTTAATTAAAGCGATAAGTTTTCCTTTGTTTATTTCTAAACCTAAGGGAACTAATTAATCAGGCTTCTGGCCACCTTTTTTAACCTTCTAGCGATTCATTCGCTCCGTTGTTTAGATTTAAAGATACTTTGCAATTGGATGTTTATTATATTATCTTAAATCCGCTTTTGTTATATTTTATGTTTGAAATATTAATACATTTATATATAAAAATAAGTTCTTTTTATATCAAATATTTTTTATCGTCATATTTTTATTACTTCTTTAGAAATATTTTCTTTAATAATATTTAGGTCTTTAGAAATAATATCCATTTTAGCTAATTATTTACAACTTTAAAATGTACGATTGAAACATATTGGTCATAATAATAACGTAAAAAGAAAAAATATATACAAGATGTGTAGCGGCGGATATATAAGTGCATTGATAGTCGAACAACGTGAGATATTATTGAGCGCATTCACCGAGGACACGAATAAAACACGCTTCAAATATTATAAACAAACTTTACATTATATCCAGTTATAGATTCAGATTTCTTTTTAGCGTGGGATATTTTTAACTTCTATCGGAAAATGCACAAAGCAAAGATGAAGAAAAAATAATTATGAATTCATATTTTTTTTTTATTATTGCACCTGAGTGAAGCAAGGCCGGTTACCAGTATTTTAATATAAATACATTCAAAAACAATAAATCTGTCCGAAACAATTTAATGACTTCGAATTCCTTTTATTCCTTTGAAATCTCGAAGCGAATTTTCAGTGGCATCATCGTTGAAACTCAGACAATGAGATTTCATTTAAACGTTTCTTAACTTATTATTACAATTTTAATAACTTAAGTAAGTTGTAAGGAAATTTTGCAATTTGACGTTCATATCTTTTAATGTGTGTATTAAAATAAATATATTTTGATAAATTCGTATATATTTAATTTAAAACAAAATATTCTGTTATTTTTGTGTAACTGATATAATTTCAATTAATCTGAATAGTATTATTTATAATGATTTAAGCTATATGTGGCAATGCTTGCAGTTGTTGGAAGTAAAGCATATTGGGAAGATTCTCAATATGTCATTATAACTTTTTTTTTTGTCATATGATTTATTAATATATCTTTTTTTTCATGTTTATTTAATATGTAAAAGTTATTAAATTTAATTTTTCTCTTGGCTTCCAATTTAGCGCAGTTTACATTAAAATTTAAAACACTTAGGAAGTTGAGCAATGAGGTACAAAATTCTATTAGTGTACATTCAGTTATTGAAAACTCAAGAGACATTCGGAAGTGACACGTTCTTGTAATTTAAATTACATCATATTATGTTATTTTGCAATTGAAGTATCTTAAGTAGATATATCATATATATAGGTGTTATCATATCATTTATTCGGAAAACTTTATTCCTTTTGATTTGGTACTTGGAAATCTTCTTAAATCAAGATATATTCAAAGATATTTTATACATATATTTATACAGAAATAGGAGTGCCAAGAGACCCTAAATTTCGACTCGCTGCGCTCACGAAATCTCTCGTGCCGTTTGCATATTGAGCAAAGAGAGCCCAGTGTAATGACTGATCGTTGTGGACAATGTCGGTAATGTAGGAGATTTCATTGTAAAGCAATTTGTTCGCGTGAATTTTTTTTCCCATTCACTTCAATGGGATATCAGTTTTTGACGATTATTCCTCAACGACATGACATTTTTCATTTTTTTTAATACCTAATGTGTGTGTTTTTAATTGCAAAATTTCATAATTTTCTGTCAAGTAATTTTCGAGCCTATTCGTGACACAGAATGTGAAAAAGTCTTCAGTAGAGCGCTCCGCTCGCTTCGCTCAATTATAATATTTACCTTTATGTAAATCACGGGCGTATTCCGAGAAAACAAATATTATCATAATAAAGCTTTAAAATACAAAAAAAATTATAACGGATCGTTTATCGGATCGAACCAAAAGCAACGTTGTTTACGACTAGATAGTTTTATTTTTTTTATATATTTACAATCTATCATATTCAATTATAATTTTCAAAACAGCTTTTTTAATGCTGTGTCAATAATATAAGAAATAGAGGATATAGCGTAAGAAAAAAAATGAGAATCGCATAAAAAAATGATTGTCGTGCTTTTAGAACCAACCCATTGTGTATATCTCATCTGACAATACACAACATTATCTTTGGTATCTTATTTTGTGAAATATCTCAGTATTGCGTTTAAGGACAATTCTTTTTTGTGGGTAGATGTGTCTAACTATGTGTATTTGTCAATTTCACTAATAAACCTTTAAAAAAAATATTTTCATGGAATATGTTTACAAATTTTATTTTTTAAAATTGTTGGAGTATCTATATTAAGCAATAAAAAGTAATAGTATGAGATTTAACTAAATATTAAAATTAATTTTGTGCCATATATAAAATTCACGCCATGATATAAATCTGTATGTTCTGTATGGAATCTTCTCACTCGACTACTCTTTCGTGTGCCATGGAGTGGAAAAATGAATTATTCCTCCAATTTATTCAATAGCCTTGGGATGATTGCTATTTAGTTTATTTCTACCGATGCACTGAAATTAATTTAAGGGTGACTATAGATATCTACTTGTAGTGAAAACCGGTTGTTTATGTTTATATTATTTTTTATATTTGTTAGTTTTTTGACCTGAATAAAAATGTCGTAATATTATTTTGTTTCAATAAATGGTTATTATATATTATGTAATTAGTTATGATATTGTAACTAAAGATAATTGAAATAGGTAGATGAAAAATATATTGACTGTGCAACTAAAAATTAAAGATAATCTTTCACAATTTGGTAACACCAATAAATACATAATAACAGCTATTTTACTTTAAAAACGTTATTTTATTACCTATTTAATGAGTCAAAATATAACTACCTCAACGATATAAGGTAAGAATCTATTAAAATAAATAAACTGAGCATTTTAACTAATGACTAATCCGATACAAGATCTTAGAACGTCCAATTCCATTACATACATACATGAGACTATTATTTACTCTAAGGCTGGGTTTACTTTGCAAACAAGCTTTCATGTTACATTTGTCTTATAATGAATCTTTTATATCTTCGAAATACTGAATATTAATAAGAAGTAACAATTGAAATTTGAGCTGTGTCAATTTTCATTGAAATATTATAATAATATTGAAATATTATATATTCGTATAATTGATCCATATCGTATGTATAGATTTTTTTTTTTTTTTATGGAATAGGAGGGCAAACGAGCTGGCGGGTCACAGATGATTTGTGATCACCGCCGCCCATGAACTCTTGCAACATCCGAGGATTTACAGGAGCATTGCCGGCCTTGAAGGTGGGAGTAAACGCCTTTTTTGAAGGTACCCATGTCGTACCGATCTGGAAATACCGCCGAAGGGAGTTCGTTCCACATTCGAGTGGTACGAGGAAAAAATGTACTTGAGAACCGCACAGTGGTGGATCGCCACGCATCCAGGTGGTAGGGATGGTATTGGAGGCGATGGCGCGCTGTGCGGTGATGGAATTCGGCGGTAGGCATCAGATCGAATAGCTCTTCGGAACACTCCCCGTGGTAAATGCGGTAGAAGACGCACAGAGTTGCAACGTCTCTACGCAATGCCAAAGAGTCCAGCCGTTCACAGAGCACCGGGTCCCCGACAATCCGAACGGCTCTCCGTTGTACGCGGTCAAATGGTAGAAGCTGATATTGGGGTGATCCGGACCAGAGATGAGAACAGTACTCCATGTGTGGCCGGACTTGCGCTTTGTAGAGCGCAAGTCTTTGGCCAGGATTGAAGTACTGCCTTGCTGTATTGATCACGCCCAATTTCATCGAGGCCAACTTGGCCTTGCTCTCCAGATGACCACGAAACCGACAGTCACTCGAAATGTCGAGACCCAGTATTCTGATACTTGGCGAGGCAATAAGGGGAGTGCTCTCGAATAGCGGTGATACGACAAATGGGTTTTTTTTAGTGGTAAACGCGCAAATCCGTGTCTTCTGGGGATTGAACTGAACGTGGTTTAGTTCCCCCCACTCAGAAACTATCCCTAAGGAAGTCTCTATTGAAGACACAAGTTTCTTTCGGCACTCGTCGACGTTTTCCCGAGTGAGACCTGCACGGCCGGAATATACCGCATCCCCAGTACTGTCATCCGCATAACAATGTATGTTGGAGATATCCAACATATCATTGATGTGCAGGAGGAACAGAGTTGGGAATAGCACGCAGCCTTGGGGTACACCAGCGTTCACGGGCTTGGGGTCCGAGCAAAAACCGTCGAGAACGACCTGTATGCTCCGCCCAGTGAGGAAGCTGGTGATCCACTTGCATAAACTCTCGGAAAGCCCATAGGAAGGCAGCTTCGAAAGAAGCCCCTTGTGCCATACACGATCGAAGGCTTTCGCCATATCCAGACTAACTGCCAGACCCTCTCCCTTGCTTTCAATAACAGCTGCCCAACGGTGCGTAAGATATAAAAGAAGATCACCAGCCGATCGACCATGGCGAAAGCCATATTGCCGGTCATTGACCAACTGGTGATCCTCGAGGTAGGTTAGGAGCTGTTTATTGATAATGCTCTCCATTACTTTGGAGAGCAGAGAGGTAATGGCGATAGGTCTGTAGTTAGCTGGTTCCGAGCTATTACCTTTTTTAGGGATCGGATGGACAAGGGCACGCTTCCATGTAACCGGGACTACGCCTTTAAGGTAGGATTACCGAAATAGACGCACTGGAGTCAACTCAGGGGCACACGTTCGTAGCACCAATGGAGAAATGCCATCCGGCCCACTCGACTTATGAACGTCCAAGGAAAATAGAGACTGCCTAATAGTTTTCTGCCGAAAAACTATTTCCGGCATTGAGCTCTGACACCGCGGGATGATAGGCGGTGTCTTCCCCTGGTCGTCCAAAGTGGAGTTTGAGGCAAAAAGAGTGCCCAAGAGATCGGCTTTCTCTTTTGCCGTGTAGGCCAGAGAGTCGTTCCCAGTGTGCAATGGCGGTAGGGATGGCTGACAAAAGTTTCCCAGCGTGGCTTTAGACAGCGCCCAGAACTTGCGCGTGCCAGGCGGTACTTTGCCAACTGATCCCCAATTTTGACGACATGCTTGAACTTTGCTCTAGCAATTTTCCGTTTGAAGAATCTGGAGGCACGATTATATTTCCTCTTCAGAACTCTAGAGTTCGGATCCTTAGTGACTAACGCATTAGCCCAAGCTTGATAAGCCTGCCGTTTGCCAGCTGCTGCAGCCCTGACAGACGCATCAAACCAAGGCCGCGATCTGCCACCAAGTGGTACCACAGAGCTTGGTACAAATAGTTCCATGCCCTGAAGTACCACATCAGCTACAGCTATAGATGTTTATTGGTAAACATAATATGTTGTGTAGTAATTTAACGTCACAATGATTTAATAAAACTCAATTTTAGGAAATAAAAAATGCAATGGTTATTAAGAAAATCTTAGTGTTATAAAATCTTCAGCGATGGTGAACTGATCATAAAGATTTGTTTGGGACGTCAAAGATATAATGGACGGTTGGCTACAGTTGAACCCAAGCTTTATTACTCGGTTTCATGTCGTTCTATTTATTTAGTGAATAGGGGGCCGTGTTGACTATTTCCAAGTTTTTCGCCAGATTAATCTTGAACGAAAAGATAACTATATATAAGTATATATAAGATAATTCCGCTATTATTGTAAAATTTTAGTAAATGAAATAGTTTTATACGAGTACATGTATATATAAATATTGACATGTGTCTCTAAAAATAATAAATTGTTAATAGATATAATTCCATATTGAATATAAATTTGTTAAATAGAAAACATCAAAATTATTTTAATACATAATAACAATTATAACTATTGAGACATAAATTAGTTATTCAGAATGCAGCACCGGACAAAGCAATTACTGAGCACTGAGAACTGTTGACATCTTTATTCTATTACTAGGTTGGTAATTTGAAACGGAACTTATAATAGTTCGGTCACAACATAAACATCGTTAAAGAATTCATGAAATTCGTTTAATAAAAACTTTTGTTACAATAAAACTGTGTTTACCTAATTTTAATTATTTTGAATTTTACCGTAACATTGTAGCGATGAATTAACAAAAATGATATCCACCATAGAATTTACTAAGACAATGAAATTATAAGAATAAATTAAAGGAATAAAATCAGTCCCAATCGCAATTTATTCAATTTATCCAAAAGCAACAACGTGCTCAAATAAACCAATCATTGGCGGTTCTTACAATGATAGATATTCAGACATTTCAAAGCAAAAATTAGCATTAATTAAAATGCTTTTATCCGACAGCTGTTTAAACTTAATTATTGATATTTCAAGAACTAATCTGTATTATCAATTAGTCTGCATATATTTTTATTAATACTTTACAAGACTTCGGTTTGCAATTTAATTTTATAAGTCCGTTTTTACAAAAATAGAGTAGATTATTTTAAGTATAATATTTCATTTTACTTTATTATTAAATGGCTTTTTTTTACACTTGTTACTCGTCTAGTTTATTTATTTATAACCAATTTATCTTATATTATTCAATTTGTCTCACAAAAAAAAAACATTTAACAAAAATGTATTAAACATTAAACATTTTGTACTACACATGAAAGGATAAAAAATATTTAGTTGTTGTAATAATTTCAATTATTTCAGTGTAATAAAATGTATATACATTGTTCTTAAATTTCCCTATATTATTATTCCTTATAACCATTTGCATAGAACCATTTGCATAAACCTAAATCCAATTACCTAGATAGATTATGATATAAAATAATACGATTTGAATATATTATAGCTATAAATTAACATTTTAATATTCAGGTTTTTATTTTTTTTTTAATTTTCGAATACATACATACGAGGGCCAAACTGAAAGTTTTTAGAACTGGCCACTTAAAAGCATTATATTAAAAAAAATTGTTTAAATTTTGAAAATAGAACTCTTTACCAATATTATTGAGTGTACATTTCATTCATTTGTCATTTGTTTTACGATTTGGCGGCAAATTTAAAAATTGTCTGTGCACGTCAGAATGAATTTAAGCCGAGAAAATTTTCGTGCAATGATTTTTTATGACTTTCGATGTCATTTAAGTCAACAAGAAAGTTATGATAGACTTCGATTGGCTTTTCACGATGAAGCCCCATCTCGTGCCACAGTTTACAACTGGTTTAATGAATTCAAACGTGGTCGAACTAATCTCACCGATGATTTGCTTGAGGGACGGCCTTCTACAGCGACGACTGAAGATAACATCAGTGTTGTGCAGCGTATGATAGAGACTGACAAAAGAGTGACCTATCAGCAGATTCGGACAAGTCTAGGCATAGGTATGAGTCAAGTACACAAAATCCTCCATGAACATTTAGTGGTCAGGAAGCTTTGTGCCCGCTGGATACCGCATAATTTGACCGAGGCTCAAAAATTCCGCCGTGTTGATTGGTGCCGAGAAATGATCCAAAATTTTAACGGAGGTGATTCAAATGCTGTGTTCGATATACTAACGGGTGACGAAAGCTGGATTTACTGTTATGATCCGGAAACCAAAAGACAGTCTGCTCAGTGGGTGTTTCCTTCCGAAGAGTTGCCAACTAAAGTGAAGAGAGGTCGAACTGTTGGAAAAAAGATGGTGGCCTCGTTCTTCGGAAAGACAGGTCATTACGCGACAGTAGTCTTAGAGGATCAGAAAACGGTTAATGCGGAGTGGTATACTAACAATTGTTTGCCACTTGTCTTGGAAAAAGTTCGAGAGAAACGACCTCGCAGCAGGATCCTCCTTCATCACGACAATGCCTCGTCGCATACCGCCAGGCAAACGATCGACTATTTGGTGACCTCAGACGTGGAATTACTGGGTCATCCGTCGTATAGTCCCGACCTCGCACCCTGCAATTTTTATTTATTTCCGAAAATAAAAGAAAAACTTCGAGGAAAACGTTTTATAGACGCCGAAGAATCAGTGGCTGCGTTTCAAAACGCCGTCGAAGAGACCCCTAAGGCCGAGTGGGCAAGGTGCTTTTCTCAATGGTTCCATCGAATGCAGCGATGTATTGATGTAAATGGACGCTATTTTGAAAAGTTACAATAAAACTAATAACTTGCTAGAATGCTTAGTTTTTGATTTTCTAAGAACTTTCACTTTGACCCTCGTACATATATGTTCTTAACAGGTTATTTGTTAAAAAAATTATCAGAATATTTTTAATTCGTCAGATTCACATTTTTATTCTCAAAATTTAATGAACTTTTGAACTTTGTGCTATATTTGTAATTTTTAAGATACATATTTTAACAAGATAAAATGAAAGCTTATCACTTTCATTACAAATAATTAATTAATTTTCTTTTACCTAAGAAGCCTCAGTAATAGGGATAATAATTAATTACTCGCATGTCACATAATATAAACTCCCGATTGTTACTTCACTTTACTGATTAAATATCAACATTGTTACCAAAATTAATTGTCTTGTTTTCTTTGTACGCGGCCATTTGCAATTCAAATGAAGGCAGCGTTTTGTTCACATATGTCTCTGAGAATTCAGGAGACCTCATCCCTCTTATCAGTTCCCTGTAATTTCGCAGTTGATATAACTCATCAAAGTCGGATTGAGGTTTTGAATCTACACTTTAGAATTAGTATTTTTTTTTATGCTTTTAGCGGATAGTTTTTTTTTATTACAAAAGGCTGTAAATTGAATACAAGTAATGTTCATAAAAAAGTTACTGGGCTTGTAAAAATATAATTTAGTTGTTATATAGTTAAAAGGTGACCTTTTCACGAATTTCTTGGTTATAAAAATATACCATTAATCTTTTATAAAAATTACTTAGCTTCTGAGAGATTTTGTATAAATTTGATTGTCTATGGTTAGTTTTATGTCTTTAAAAAAATAAGGTAATGCCAAAATTTATATAAAATACTAAAATATTAACTTTTTGAATAAGAAAGTGGGACTTTTGATAAAAATAAAGTTATTAAATTTTTATAATTATATAATATTACTTCATTGAAATATAAAAAAGCCCACATGATCGTGATTTTGATTTTAGGATTAAGGATCTATTATTTTAAATAAAAAGCCTTACACTATTACCTATTAGTGAAAAAGAAAAGTGTTTGTGTTCATTCTTCAATCACGGTGAAACCAAATAGTTCACGAGATATAACTGCTTTATGAACTCAAAAACACTGCATAAAATAGTGTAGTGTTTTCTTTGGGTTTGTTCTTCATTGATTAATAAAACCTTATTCTTTCGTTTCATTGGATGTTAAGATAGATTTATATTAGATAGATAGATTTGTCACTTTTGCTGAGAGAGATAGTTATCAAATGACTGTAATGTAAATGTGAAACATGGGTTACGTAGTATTTTTTATTACAAGCATTTTTATGTTGTCAGTAGAACTGTTACGGATGTACGAACATCTCTACTTTGACAGAAATTTGATTCAATTCCTAATTGTGATGTATTTTAATATCTATGAATATGTCTAAATGTTAGTTTACAATACCGTAATGATTTTATTTAAAAGTTTCCTCACCTTAATGTGTTTAAATTGAAAAAAAATATATCAATAGATTATAGAAACATAAAATAATAAATACAACCATAAAAATAAATAAATAATAAATAAATATAAAAAACGAATATATTTTAAAAGTAATTGTGAATATTTAAAAGTTTCTAACATTAGACAGTATAACATTCATAACTTACTTTTTGTGTTAAAAAACATTTTATTAAAAGTATTTTGTTAAGATGATTAACATAAATTAAATAATACTGTGAAGAGTGATCACGGAGAGGAAGCTTTCTTCCAAAACCTCTTGGTGCCTAATCGGTGCCATGGTCGGCATCTAAAAGTGATGGGTTACTATGGCCTTCTTCTGCGAGCAATTGATTGCCACGAACGCGGATGCGTAGCGAGTCAGGGAGCTGCCCTCTACCGCTGAAACACTTTGTAGGAGTAATTTGAGGAAAATAAGGCGAGAATACGATCGTCGTTTAATTCCCCAGCTATAGGGCCTATGTGAGAGAAGAGTGTAATTTGTTTTACCTGCTGTAGTTTCACGACGTGAGGGTGTTCTAGGTTTGCTAGAGGCACCCCTACATGCGGGGTTCCGCTCAAACGTTACGGCGAGATCAGTAGGCTTAAAATGGCAGCATACTCTATGCTGCTGGATCCACCACCGGTCATCACTTTCCCAACCAGCACATATCCATAATTAATTTTTCCATTCAATGAAAAGTTCGGTCATTATGCAAATACCAATAAAACATGCTTGTTTGATACTTTCCGAATTTAAATATGGCACAATTAGAAACAAATAAATAATTAATCATGTATTTATTAATGTAATATATTTGTTACATATTCTTGAACAAAATAATCCCTTCCAACCCAGTGTAACAATGGTAGATTAAAATATCACACTTTTCCTATATGCAGCATATGGCCAGCAGTGGAACAACTATAGGCTAATATACTTATATTTCAACTATGGTTGTTATACTACGTTTATTCAAGATAGCATAAATAAATTTACTCAATTTTCCTTTCAAGTAAAAAAGGGTTGTGATGTACTTCGTTTTCTCCCTTAACTTATATTGAATTTCTACATCATACTAAATTTAATTTTAGGCGACAACGGGAGTTCGTTCGTGATATGAGATTTTATACCAAGAAAACATGTTAGAAAAAGATATTCTTTTGGAAATAAGAATCAATTACGATTAATAATAGTATATAACAATGTAAAATAGTGTCTTATTTGATAATAACAAAAGAAAATAACTTTAAATTAAATCATATTAACTAACAATCCTGTTCTAAACTAATATAATGTATATCTAAATTTCAGGTAATAGTTAATTTTATATTTTTTTAGATAACATGTAAGCTTTATCCCGCGTATTCAATTCCGATGGGCCAGACAGATTTGATCGCATAATCAAAAATCGTCTGCCGTTAAATTGCCGCAAAATGATGACAAGATGTTACTCGTAAAATATGGAAATTCTAACCTTATTGACCACCTTCGATTTTACCTTTAAATTGGTTTCTTTAATATATCACTACCTTAAAGTCGTTTTGCCGTGATCGCCCCAACAGTAAGCATAAACCATATATGTATTAATGTTATATTTAAGTCCGGTACGCCCACTACAATACTTCCAAGACTTGGAAATATTCGTTACATTGCTTTCTTTGTTGATGTGAACAAGAAATATATATTTTTGAAGATGTCACCCCTTTGAGTAGTAATCTATGTAAGTAGGCATCGGAAGTTTTTCTGAACTAGTGTTTTTAAACATTAATCAAACCTTAGTAGAATTTCATCAAAGATGAAAGTTTGATAATTCGGATGTTAGCATTGTTATAAAACGTATTTTTTATCCAAAACAATATTACAGTTACATTTATTTTCATTGCTATTTTACTTAAGAGATTTTAATTTAGCATAATTATTAAAATTGAATTTATCGTCTATTATAAAATAAAAATAAATCTTGATAAACCAATATAGATTGTCGGAAAATTTGATGATCGTCCCTCGTGTTTGCAAAAAAGCATTTTGGTATTATTATACAATAGTTATCTATTATAGCCTTAAAAAGTATTTTGAAATTGAAGTCGTATATCTTTTTTATTTTACCAGCAATTTTATCGGACATATAATTACTTCCTGTGGTGATGTTAATTAAATAAGTGCTTTTTTCGCAAATTAAAACGAGATCCAATACGATTATTCAATTCAATTCGAACAAAATTATTTACAAGCGATGTTTTTGGAATTCATTAAAAACATATCTCTCATTATAATTGTTTTTCGATTAACTTTTAAGCAATATCTTCGAAATGTTGCAATCTCTACAATATATTATTTATTATTATTGCCTATATATAAAGTCAACCAACCAATTTACAAGTTGTCATTGTGACAACATAAACAAATTGTTATTTACAAGGCAAATCAAGGAATAGATGCTAAAGGTTAGATTGTATCAAAATTATTATCTTTGAATAATTTATTCCGGTACCCCAAAAATTTGATAAACTTTCGATGAAATTATGAAGCAATTTAAACTTAGCATTGTTATAAGGTGTTTGTAGGAATTTTCACAAACCATCTGTGGTCCCTTTTTCAATCCCTTATTGTACCTTTATCATAATATACATTTATCACAAAAATATATTATTAGTCGTGGAGATCTTCTAAAGGTACCATCAGCTTTCACAGGACACAATTAATAGCTAGAATAAGACATTATTATTTATTACATAATTAGTGTAATGATTAGATTGTTGCAAAAAAATAATTGTAAAATTTTTATAAATTGATAAAAAATAATAAGGCAAAATTATGAAAATTAAATAATTTTAAAAGATAAACAAAATGATTTATATGAATATGAAATAAATGAAACCCGACCCCGAAGTTACTAAAAATATATCTTAATAACGATAAGATTTATATTGTTTGACCACTTCGATAAAGTTATGAGTAAACGAAGAAATAAATTGTTAAAAATACTAATAATTTTCAGAAGATTTTTTTGTTGTCACTGCGAAATTTATTATAAAACTAATTATACATAGTAATAGTACTTATACACTTTGGATTAACTATGAATAACTGATATTTATGATATAATTTTGCTTATTTTATAATTTATTATTGAAGTCGAAATATCTTGTTGTGAATAAAGCCAGTGGTATTAAAGGTATACTAGCCATTCTACCCAAGACATGCGCAGCTGAATTGTCTCTTGTATTGACACGTCTGTATTGCGTCTCTTTCAAGGCTGGAATAGTGCCGAAATTCTGAAAGCTTACTAACGTGCAGCCCGTGCCAAAAAAAGGCACTGAGGACTTTCTAGTTTATGCTACGCACATTTTTGGCAAGACCATTGAGAAGATTGGAGAAGCGATCGCCGTCTCCCTGGACGTCTCGAAGGCATTTGACAGTGTCTGACTTGCGAGTCTTTTAAGCAAGGTTTCAGCATACGGTATATCTCCTGGTCTAATTGGCTGGGTAACGGACTTTCTGTACCAGAGATCTCTTCGAATAGTTGTCGACGGGTGTTCCTCGGAACCCTTGACAATAAATGCCGGAGTGCCTCAGGAGTACGTTCTTTCTCCAACTCTTTTTATGCTGCATATGAATGATCTGCTGAACCCTGATATCTATGGGTATGTAGAGGTCCGAACAGTTGTAGAAAGATATCTGCCGAATACTCAAATTAGTAGAGATCAAGAACAGCCAAAAAGAGAAGCTATGATGCAACGTTTGAGTGACAAACTTCAGGCAGACTCCGCATAGGGCAAATTTAACACCACCAAAACGTAGATGGGTCTGTTCACGCGAAAAGGAGCTTCATCATCTGGGTTCCCACGGAGCGTTTTGCATCGTCTGTTGATTCGTACAGCGAAGGACTGGAACAGATTGCCTGCGTCGATATTTCAGTCCGAATAAATGTATTCAGTTCCACAATGGTGGATGTCTTCAATAGAAGAGTGAATAGGTTGCTAGGTTAATGCGCCTTACCGTCTACGACCGCATTTACACTTTCCATGAGGTGGAATATAGACAAGCATTAACTTAGAAGGCATAAAAAATTCTTAACGCCATTACTTAAAGTTTATATAAATAATTATATTCGCATATATGTAAGTTTGTATTTATAATTGTTATACCAAGGACAAGGAATATTCATGAATTCTTGAAATTATGTTTAATTTCTAATTGACTTCTATCAAATTACCAATGATATTAGAACATTAAATTAAAAAATCCGTGCCCGCAGGGGGACACGCGTGGGTAGACCTCGTGTGTAACTCGTTTAAAATATAACTCACTACCTAAGAATAACATATGATGTTGTTTACATCAAAAATTTTCAAGCAAAAAGCGGTTTTTATTTTATTTTTCGGAAAATATATATTTTTTGGAAATACTTTTGGTACTTAAATTTAGAGTAAAAAATAACCTTTCTATTAAAAATATTTGCGAGGAGGGAATGTTTATCAGAAAAAAGTTGCCGTGGTTTTACCTACGAGTACCTTAAATTTTCAAGCTTAAAGTGGTTTTTATTTTTTTCTCGGAAACGGTACCTTTTACAGAAAAACTTTTGGCGCCTAAATTTAGAGTAAAAAATAACCTTTCTATTAAAAATATTTGTGATGTAAAAATGTTTACCAGAAAAAAGTTATGAATTTTTTTCCAAAAATTTTCGGGTTTTTTACCCCCACCCCTAAGTTATTGAACTTAGGTTTTCGGTTTATCTACATTAGTTATAGGTATTTATTAAAGACATCATATAATATGGACGCGATTGATCTTCTTTGTATAGGGAATAAGTGATGGTCTAAAAATTGAAATCAGAAAAAGTGAGGCCCTAGCGCCCCTTATGGCCGGATTTCTCTGGTTAACGAACTTGACCTTCATTTTTGGATGGTTGATTTTTGTGCAAAGTTTGAAAGCGACCCGAGCGAAACTGCGGCCGCTATCGTGCTGACAAAAGTCGAATCTGGACGCACGCTCGCATATATATATAAACTTTTTGACCAATGGTCATTTCGGACTCAGGGGGTTATAAGAAGACCTCCTGTGAAGAAATTTTTCCAAAATTCGAAAGTCGGGTACAAATGAATGGGCAGACCGAATTCTTCGAGGTCTACCCAAAACATTAAATATTTTATAAACCTGTATTTGCTAGTAATGAAAATAATAGTTAAGTAAATTAAGTGAAAGTAATATGTAAAACCCCAATTCTTATAATCAAAGCAATAATTACTAAACCGTTTACACTAATTTCAAAACTGACTGTAGTTATGGCTATTTATAACTATTTAGTAAACAAAGTTTGTTCATTTACGTCATTTCCATCAATGTGAAACTTTTACCACCCCTCATCGCGATGAATAAATTATTTCGCAGTATTTCACTAATTAGCTCCAAAATTTAGCCGCTTTGTTGCTATACAATATTAAGCTATGCAATTCTCATATATATATGTTTATATATAATGTTATATAAGTATGAATGATCTTATGTTTTGAAATCATTTAAAATACAAAATAACAAGATATAATAATAAATGGTCGGTTATTTTAACTCAAGAGAAGAGAGAGTCGGTTATTTTAACTCAAGATTAGAGAATCACTAAGAAAACTGATTGCCAATTTCTCAATAATGGGACCCCCAAATTTCGAAACCTTTCTAGTATTATACACGCTAGTCAAACGAGCTGTTAACTTAAAGCAATCTATAACAGCACTGACTTAACACGTCCCAAACTCTTCAACAACAAAGTCGATCTGAAGCGACTTCAAAGATTTACATGTAAATTGAGTATTGAACGGATTTAAACGTTCATAGTTACCACTACCCAAAATAACATAATACATTTGGTATTTTATTTGATCACTTCTATGTCCTTGTAATAAAGACTTTTATTGTTTTGCTAATGTCTTCTAACTTGGTATCGAATTAGAAATACAAACTTTCATATGTGCGAATATAATTATTCATATAAACTATAAGCAAGGGATTTAAGGATTGATTTAGATTGTCAATGTTGAAAATTAGCATAAAACAATTTTGTGATACAATAAGCCTCAACTTTTGACAAAACTTGATGTGTGGTTTGTTTGCTTTAACTTTGTATTTAAACATATTTATGGGACATAAATTGATCTTCAGAAATTAGTAAGTAAATAAACAAAACTAAACCATTATTATTAAAAGTTAACCAACAATAATGTTATTGTTGTTCTGTGATGGTTTAAAATAAATTAGATTATTAAATTGAAAATATATACAATAATGATAATAGTAAGAAGTCATCAAAATGTTGAAGTATTTGGTCGTCATATCATTTATTTTCATTTGTCCGACAATTACACAATTCAAAGTGTTTGATATGATAATCACTATTAGAATAACTTTTATAATAAATTTGAAAGTCACCACAAAAATTCTTTTGAAAATTATTAGTATTTTAACTAGTTATTGGTTCGCTTACTCATATATTATATATTTTAAACAGTTTCAAGGTTGCATTTTATTTATTTACTTTTCATATAAAAAAAAATTGTTTAACTTTTAAAAAATATTTTATTATTAATTTACCATTAGTTTTTATCTATAATCATTTGATAACATTTCTTTGCAATAATCTAATCATTACATTAATAATCTAATAAATAAAAATGTCTTGTTTTTAATATTACTGTTACTTGTGTAAGTTTGTGGTACCTTTAAAAGATCTCCATGTCTAATAATACATATATTTTTTACAATAATGTACATTGTACATTGTGATGAAGGTATAATTGGGAATTGGAAAACTTTTAGATTAAAGGTAGTCTGTGTTAATACAATTCTTACCGATACCTTATAACAATAATCAGTTTAAATTGCTTTGCAATTTCATCGAAAGTTTATAAAATGTTAAGGGTTCAAGGGTCTATGATTCAAAGGTAATAGTTTTGATACAATCTAACCTTTGACCTTTTGCATCTATTGCTTGATTTACCTTGTAGATAACAATTTAATTTTGGTTTAATAAACATAGATATTTTGTGGTTTATAAATTGTTTGATGAATTGACTTCATTTATAGACAATATTAATATGGAAAAAGAAAGTCAAGATGTAAAAAAAGAAACAGATAAAAAATGATTAATATATTAATACATAATATTAATAACATCAAATATAATTATTTTCTAGTATTGGAACGTTTGAAAAAATAGTTTAACGTTTAATAATACAACGAAGAAAATACTTTCTATTAAAGGCTGGTAGGTACTGTCGCGGTATACTCTTGAAATATTTCACCAGTACATAGAACCCCTATAGCAAAAGATGTAAGTAGGTATATATATATATATTATATTGTGTACGCTTACAATTTGTACGATCACGAAAAAACTTTAAGGTAACTTTAAGTGATATATAACCAATTTAAAGTTAAAATCGAAGGTAGTCAATACAGTCAGAATTTCCATATCTTAAGTGCTTTTAACATGATGACAAAATGTTGCTACATTTTGTCATCATTTGGCAATGTAACAGCAGCAGATTTTTTGATTATGCGATAAAATCGATCTGATCCATCACAATTGAACACGCGAAATTAAAGCTAATATCTTATTACAAAAACTAAATTAACTAGTACTTGGAATTTAACTATATATTATATTAGTTTAGAATATAAGTTGGATAATAACATGATTTATTTTTAAATATTTTTTTTTATTATCTTTTATTAATCGTTATTGATTATTATTTTCAAAATAATGTAATATCATAACATGTTTTCTTGGAGTAAAAAAATCATATCACGAACTAACTACTATTGTTCCCCGAAATGAAATTTAGTATCATTCAATATAAGTTGAACGAGAAGAGGAAGTCAATCATAACCTTTACTAACTCGAAAAGAAAATTAAAGAAATTTATTGAAGCAAAGCCATCTGGAATAAATTTTCAAATTAAAGTGTTAGACTATAAATGTTTCTCTAATGGCCAAATGGTATCCAAAAAGAAAAGTGTGATATTTTAATCTACCATTTTTATAACGGATTGGAAGAAATTTCTTGGTCAAGGTCAAGGTCAAAAAAATATTTAATTACGCTTTTAAATGTATTAATTATTGTTTTTTTTCTAATTATGGCATACTTAAATTCGGGAAGCATCAAGAAGATATATATTAGTAATAATAGGCCGATCTTTTTTGATGAGAATATTCATTAAAGATCTGCCCGATGCCAATACATACAGCGCGCACTTTAGCGCGTAGATATTACAGCTACAGACCTAATACAACTTTAGACCAATTCACAATGCCATTAATGTTGCTTGCAGTGTTATAACTATTCTTAACCTGTTTGAAAGTATCAAGAGGTCATTTAATCATAAATAGTAAGTTTTATTGTCGAGTATATTGATTCTATCTTCTGAGACTAGTGAATTCACTGGGATTTTTTTTACTATTTAATACTTTTAGCACTAACGTTAGAGGAACACATCTTCAAATACACATGTTTCTATCCTTTGATCTCTGTCATTCAATCACAGGCGGATATTTGATGGATTTGGATAACATTTATTAACCAAATAGATTACATGTATCCATCAGGATTATCAAACAGGATTATTTATACTCGTTTCCGTTGTGGGAGAAAACTTCTCCGTGATCACTATCCTCAATTTAATTTAATTTTATTATATGTCATTTTAACAATAGCCAGAATGTTTTTTTTTAAAGCAAAAAGTAACTTATAAATAATATACTTTCTAATGTTCGATACTTTTATATAATCTATCTAATCGTTCTTTATAATTTTATCTGCTGTTTGTCTCAATCTTTCTTGCTTAGTTGTCTACCTCTATAAACAATTAATTTTTATACATATTCATGTTTATATATATTTTTTAAGTTCCTATAATTTTTAATATAAATTTGTTAAATAAACAAATATTAATAACAGATTGAAACACATTGAAAAATTAACATTCGTATAAAATAACTATTGAAAAACTTTAACACTTTTCAATTTGACCTTTCAGATATACCTCCACACGTGCATGCAATGTTAGTAGCTGAATTTCTAACTTTTAATGAGCATCCTTCAATTTAATTATTAACGTAATTTGTGAACTTTGCGGAAACATAACTGTCGCCTCAGATTGGAAAGTTTTGTAAGAAATATTATATGAAAAAAATATCTATAATCTTAAAAGAAGAAAAGTAATGTTAACCCAGGTGATCTTTAAAACTAAAAGTTTTATGTTTTACCTCTAATCGAAAAGCATTAAAATATTTTAAAAATATTTAAGCAAAGGAACTTTAAAATGAAATCATTACTAGTAAACTTAGGTTTAGACATATTCATAGATATTATAGAATATGCCAGTACAGAATGAAAATGAATTTCAGTAAAATTGGTGTCTATGCATCCATTACAGTTGCAGTGGCAAGATAAAAATGCATGTAATAAAAAATACTAGGTAACCCACTTGCCACATTCTACAGCTATAGCACTTTGTGGCTGGAGTCATATCTTTATTACAACAAACTACTAACTCTCTTTTTCTCTCTATTTCTGATCGCAACTTATATCTGATCTTATAAAACGGTTAATACCTATATCTCTTTTCTTATTGTTGTTTGGCGTTCTATGAATGGCAATGCAAGCCCAAAGCCCACTTGTATGCGTCGATACGAATATAAAAACACGTAGTTGCTTCAAAGGTTTCAAAGCAGTTCCAAAAGTTTCCTTCCAGCCAGATTTCGAGCAAATCACCACACTACTTGTCACTTTGACAACCGAAATTTAGAGAGAATTGGAGAATTAAAATTTAAAAAGCAAGTATGCAAGATATAGATATATAGATAGACTAATACTAGTGGAAAGTTTATATAGTTAATAAAGTAACTTTTGTACAATCAGTATTTTAATAAGTTTTTTATCAATTGGTTGCAGAATAATTTTTAATCACTGATTGATTGCAGATTAGTGTTTAAACAGTGATTATATATTCAAATTCAAATACAAATTCAAAATATCTTTATTCCAGTAGGCATTTTTGAATCGTTAATTATTATAATAAAAAAAAGGTCAGTGTTGTCAGTCCGTAAGTAAGCTACCACCGGCTCGGAATGCAGCTCTGTTGAGAAGAGCCGGCCAGAAACTCAATAGTTGCTCTTTTTAAAAGAAATATAACAATCTAAATATATATATTATTTACGTTTAAAAGTTGTCATTGTTCTTAAGACTTATTATACAAAAATCAATATAAAATATACTTGATGTCAAAATGCCCATTGCCTTACATTTGTTTCACAGGATTAAGAAAGAGACTAAACAAATATTATTTGTCCCTGAACGCGTCTAGCTAATAATAAAATCAATACTTAGTTATATTGTTTTGCGTTGTTAAATATCATTCAAATATGAGTATTTGAATGATATTTATATTATATATTGTAAACAATCAAGCAAATATTTAGCAAAATAGTTTGGTAACACCCAAACTTGTCTAGATTCTTTTCGATACTTGAAATGTTTAGTTACTTCTCAAAAGTATTTTGAAATTATCTAAATTAATCTTTATTAAAGAAAATACAATTTCTTGCTCATTGTTATCTTAATTATTATTTAGTGAAAAATCTAACCCAAACCTTTTTATATTAATTTTACTTGTATTCAGTTTACAGCTTTATATAACAAAAAAAATCAATCCGCCAAAAGAAACACAAAAACAAAACTAATTCTAAAGTGTAGATTTAAAACCTTATTCCGACTTTGATGAGTTATATCAACTGCGAAATCAAAGGAACTGATCAGCGTAATGAGGTCTCATGAATTCTCAGAGATAAGTGTGGACAAAACGCCGTCTTCATTTGAATTGCAAATGGCCGCGTACAAAGAAAACAAGACAATTAATTTTGGTAACAATGTTGATATTTAATCAGTAAAGTGAAGTAACAATCGGGAGTTCACATTGTGTGACATGCAAGTAATTTATTATTCTTCCTAGTTAATATCTGCGGCTTTGTAGATAAATGTGATTAATTGTCTATAATGGAAATGATAAGCTTTCATTTTATCTTTTTAAAAATAAATACAGAGACAACACAAAATGTTACCGTTTTGAATTTTAAGAATAAAACCTGGAGAGATTCTATACTCCGATGAATTTTTGAACAAATAAACTGTAAAAAAAATATAAATACTTAAAAAATATAAATATTCGAAAATTTTAAAGAATAAAAAATACTGAATAGTAAGAGTAAATTTATCGTTATAATATGTTCAATCCGCATTATTTAATATCATAATCTTTCTAGGTAATTGGATTAGGTTTATGCAAATGGTTCTAATTCAAGCTTTGTTAATATGCATATCTGAGTAATAATTGTTAGTGATAATCGAGAATTTATATATTATCATTTAGTATGTGACACGTGTGTGTTTTAATATCATTAATAGTATACGAATCTTCAATCTATAATTTATAAATATAATAACAATACTCATACATATTTCTTCATAACGAAGTAATTGAAATTATCATAACAACTAAATCTTTCTTATTATCTTCTATATATTATAACTTACAACAAAATAAATATTTGTATTATTATGTATTCGTATCGCAATATAATATTGGTAATGAGTTAAAATGATTTTTTTTTGTAAAAGGGAAAAGAAAACTAAACGAAGAAAAAGTTTAACGAAAAGCGATTTAATATTGATATTTGAATTTAAATGAAATATTATACTTATAATAGTCTAAAACATTTTTGTAAAAACAAACTCATAAAACAAATTATCAACTGAAGTCTGGTAAAGTATTAACAAACATAAGTCCAAAGTAATTGATAATACAAATAAGTTCTTGAAATCTCAGTAATTTAGTTTTAACAGCTGTCGGATCGATATCTATCATTGTAAGAACCGCCAATCATTTGGTTTATTTGAGCACTTTGTTGCTTTTGTGTTTGCATAAATTGCGATTGGGACTTCTTTCTTTAATTTGTTCGTAGAATTTGATTGTCTTACTAAGAGCTGTGGTGAATATCATTTTGGTTAATTCGTCACTATAATGTTAGAGTACAATTCAAAGTAATTAAAATTAGATAAATATAATTGTAACAAAAGTTTCTGTTTAACGAAATTCATGAATTCTTTAACGATGGTTATGTTTTGACCGATTGATTATAAGTTTCTTTTTAGAACAGGGTTACACAAATAAATTTTTGTATTTAAGCAAAATGCAAGAGTTCATGCAGAATTGAAGATATTGACAAACTTTTCAGGAGCTTAATAAAGGAAATTAATAATCGATATTCAATAACCAAAAATATAACCGCATTATCTTCGAATCGAATGAGATATTCCGATTTGCAAGGCAGATCCTATTTTCAATTTACAATTAAGCGAATAAAATAATTTTAATGGGGGTCGCAAGTCGCATCATTTTGTATTACATAGGTATAACAATTAATAATTATGTTTTTATTACGTTAGGAATCAAGATTCGCATTCAACTTATTTATTAATTATCATATAGTAAGAAATCGACTACTTTCATATATGCAACGCAATAGATTTCGAAAACAAGTCCCAAATCTAAAAGTTATTCTGTTAAATTCTAGTTATTCTGTTAAATTTTTGGAGAGATTTTTGATTTTTGAAAATGGTTTTACTTTCAACATCTTATTATCTTTTCATCAATGATATCAAGATTAGTCCGGTAATAGACTGGGATATAGTCAAGCTGGCTTCCAATTCACTAAATAAATAGAATGGCATGAAACCGAGTAATTAAGCTTGGGTTTAACTGCAACCAACCTTCCATTATATCATTGATGTCCCAACAAATCTTTAATGTCAGAGCACCATCGCCAAAGATTTTTCGAACTGTAAGAATTTCTTCATCGAAATTGTTTTTGAGTTTACGTAAATTGAATTCTTTGTATTAAATAATTATGTTCATGTAAAAATCACGCACACAAATATTATGATTACCTCAATTAAAATTGACATAGCTCAATTTTCACTTGTTGCTTCGTATTAATATTCAATATTTCAAAGACCTAAAAGATGCATAAGACAAATGTAACATGAAAGCTTGTTTGCAAAGTAAACCCAGCCTTAGAGTAAATAATAGTCTCATGTCTGTATGTAATGGAATTGGACGTTCTAAGATCTTGTATCGGATTAGGCATTATTAAACTAAGATTATTCATTTTAAAGTATTATTATATTTTTATATTTTAGACTCATGAAGTAGCTAACTTTTTGTTATAGTTGTAATATGCACAACCAATATTTTTATCATCTTACTGTTTGCATTTTTAAATAAGTCTTATTATTAAAACAAAGATCGCGGATCGCAATCTCTAGATTCACAGAAGCACTTAATTTTGTATTTACATGACAACCGAAAAACGTTTTCTGAAGTGCTTATTTTATTCTACTGCGAAGAGATTTAATTTGCGACACGATTGAAGCATTTCAGGGTCACTCGAATTCCCTCTTGAGTTCAAATATATTTTGAATTTTATGAAAAAATTTAATTCTTTCCACTCACTCTGGATCAGCCGATGTAATATTGCTATTAAAATTGTATATAATTTTTATCATGGTTTGTTTATATACATGATGCAATGAAATGACAACAGCTAGGCATATTTCTGGCTTTTATTTTATTACACAATAAAACTTAAGTTTACTTTTTTCAAATCTTACTTTTACGTTTAATCGTTTTAAGTTTTACGTAAATTAAATTTTTTAAGGCAAATAACGTTAACTGAACTTTAATATAATGAATACCCTCACAATTTATCACTACATTTGCTTAAAATATACTTAAAGACAGTTGTAAATAACCATTTTCAATATTTGAAACCATCATTAACACCATTGAACTGAGCCAAAATATATAAAATTTTAACTTTTTAAGCAGATATATTTCAAAACATTGAAACTACGTTGAAACATATTATAGAATAGTAACATAAAAATCTTTACAACTTTTAATTATTTTTCCCACAACGTTACCAAAGATTTAAATTAAAAAAGTTAAGAATGTTTCCCAGATATAACGGCCCCGTTATCATTTTATCATGCTTGTTACTTGGTAACATGATATAAATTGTACACCAAGGACCGTATGAATATGAATATGAAAAGTTTTATCTGAATTACGTATAATGTATTTTGTAAGCTAAGTTTATAAGCTGGTATGACCTAAAAATAACAGGAACTTGCTCTCTTAGACAATAATCCCGGGAATTTTAATTTTGTATAACATTAGAATTATAAATTAGCTTCAAATAATACCAGGCAAATAAACAACTCTTAATAACTTAAGTAATACTTCTTAATTGGTTATTTTTTGTTAAATTGTATGCAATTTTTCATAGCTTTTTACACGAAGTTATCAATAGAAATTTTGATTGCTGCCAAGTCTAAGATTAAGAGAATCAAGCTTATCACACATTTTTTCCTATAATTTGAAAAATATAAGTAATCCACGATGAGGTAGCACTTAGAACGTATGTGTTTTTTTAACTCACTCGTCAATTTATTTTGACCAATTTATACAATATCTTTATAAAATATAGACTACATATTCTGATATTCTGATGCTAATCTATAATATCATATTGTAGAAAAATTGAGATAGCAGTATAACTTTTCCATTTCTTCAATTATTTGTAATTATACTTAAAATTAAGTTCTCCAGATTATAATATTTTTTTTTGCTCCGATACAACTAAAACGAGTCTGAATTCTGTATACTGCTAACTTAAGACAAAAAAATATGGAAGTTAACATCATTAAAACTTTACTTTAAAACGAAAAATAATGACTAACTCTTAATGGAATCGGTTTGCATTTCGAAACATCTTATAACTATGACCTGTACTATATAGGAGACGCAGATTTGAGCTAGACGAAAAAGATTGGATCGTTATAACTAAACGAATATGAGTAGCCTATTGAAGTTATTATAAAATTTCAGTACTATATAAGGTTTATTTATTCAAGACTGGTGAAGTTGTTTTTAACTTAACTTGTTAAGGTTAAAAAGTTAACTACGTTATAAATATCTTTTCTGATTTATTAAAATCTTTCTAAATGGATTATTAAAATAATACTAAACACTAAGTGTAGTTAATTTAACATCATCAGTACTTAATTTGGGAATATAATAATGATGTATATCGAAAAGTAGCATGCAACAGTACGTAAACAAACAGTGGACATGCAAAACCGTTTTATAAGCTTAGTCAATTCTAATACTCGCTCGTCTAAATATTTGTCTGGAAGACTAGATGTAAGTGTATGTAATAAGTCATTTAATTAGGTATTTATTTCCAACTTACTCTGTACATTTGGAGGCTTAACAGTGTCGACGTCGTTCATGAGTGGTTCCCAAGTGGTAAATATACTTCAACCCTTCTTTACATTAATATGATATTATATTAATATAACTGCAATAAATGTTATTACTGTGACTTAAATTAGTAAATCTACAAACGCAATACGTTATATGCGTTTAGGATAATTATTACATAACATTAACATAACACTGTATATAATTTTATGCAAAGCAATATGGATTTAGACGAGTTTCATATAAAATAACAAACCTCAGTTTTATGTTTGTATTTCAATCACATGTGTATTTTAATCAAATCCTTTAAAAACGATTAAATCATGTAGGATTAAACTTTTGAATAGCACAAAATGTACAGGCGCTGTAAATATTTTTAACCAAATAAATGTTTAGATGCGTTTGATGTCCTATACAAATAAAGAGCTTTTTATCAAATATTGGTTAAGGGTTGGCGCTTTTGCTTTTAGTATAACTTACGATATTATTTTATTAGGCACGTAAACACTTTTAAGGTAGCTTAAAAATTTTAAGAGAAAAGAATTTATTCAACCAATTAATTTTATATTCATCAATTTAATTTAACGGGTTATATAACCTAACCCTAATATCGCGGTGTTAATACACTTGAAGCAATACAATATCACAGATATAAATATAAAAAAAAAACACCAAAAGCGTACTTGTCTTTGCTAGGAGCAGAAATTTATATATATAAGAAAATACAAGGCAAATTTCTTGCAATGAGTATTTATTTCAAGAAATAACACAAAACTCTAAAACAATCTTTGTCTGCACATGACGAAAAAACAATAATGTGTTAATTAAAATTTAATATGGTTTTGGTTTAGTTATTATATGTATAAGCTACTATATATATTCTTATTTTTCTGAAATTTTTCTGATTTTCAAAGGAACATATAAAAACTGATTTGTAAGAAAACAACAAGATTGTTAGATTAACTTTTATAATATTTGGTTTGCTGTTAGATAAATAAGTAATCAATCAAATCAAAATCAATCAATCTTCAGTTTATTACCTAACAGGATACTTCTCAATTCAAGTTTCTCATTTTCGCAGATAAACTCATAAATCGATTTTATCTAAAATTAATACAAAAATAAATATATACTAACTAGCAGACCCGGTCACGCGTTGCTGTGACTATTATTTTTGATATATTACATTGTACTAAACTATTTAAGGGGTAACGTTCAGAGTACATCTGTCATGAAAACCATAATGTTTTCTTATAGTCGATATTAAGCAAAAATCAAAACAAAATAATTATAATTATTTTTTTAATTTTATCCAAGTTTATAACACTATTTGTATATTACAAAGTTTTTAGTAAATAACTTGGTACACTAAACTTACGAATGAGGTAGGTAGGGTAGATATCTCATTCGTAATTACTCAATCCAGTCAATAGATACCGCCATCTTTTAGAATTGTTAAGAGCTAACTGCAAAATGATAAACTAATAATTTGCAATAAAATAATACTGCGACTATGAATTGAGTTGAAAATTATTATATCTTTTAAGTTAGGTCAAACTGTACGTGGTGTGTAAATTTATTTAAATCAGTTAAGTAGTTTAGGAGTCCATCGCGGACAAATAACGCGACACGTGATTTATATATATTAAGAATTCTGGTGGATTTTTTTTATCATTTAATATTTTAATTATAATTATAATTATAATTTAATTTTAATTTAATTATAATTAATTAATTAATAATTATAATTATAATTTACCTTCACGCCATATCCCTTGCGGGGTAGCCAGAGACGACGGAGCGCCAAACGCTACGGTCTCTGCATACCTCTTTCGCCTCGGCCACAGACATCAACTTCTTCATACATGTCCTCCGGGGGGTCCTCATGCTTTTTACGTGACCTTCCTCCAGTATCGTAGCTACTGTGTTTTCGAAGGTTACTCGAGGCCTCCCCCTGTCTCTCTTACCGCTCACTTTTCCCATATAAATCTTTTTTACCATTCTTTCATCACTCATTCGTTCAACGTGCCCAAACCACCTGAGCACGTTCTTCTTCATTCTCACCGTGACATCTTCGCTAGTACCTGCCATTCTGTGGATCTCTTCATTGCGGATTCGATCAGCTAGACTGACTCCGCATATTCTGCGAAGAGATCGCATCTCCACAGCATTCATCTTTCTTACATTCTTCTTCTGTGTTACCCACGTTTGACTGCCGTATAACAGTATCGGTAGCAAAACTGCATTGTGTACAGCCAAACGTGCAGCTATACTTACGTTTTGCCGTCTCAACAATGCAGTCAAAGCACCATTGACTCTGTTACCAGCAGCAATACGCCTTTCCACATCCATTTCGTATCTTCCGTCTCTGCTAAACATACTTCCCAAATATACCACTTCATTCACTTGTTCTATTATCTTATCATTCACGTTGATCTTACATTCTGTTCTTTCTTCATTTCTTTCAAATATCAGAACCTTCGTCTTATCTACATTCAGGTTAAGACCATTAATTTAACACCCATCTTTCAGAGTGGTGACCAATGCCTGCAAATTACATTCTGATGATGCAATGAGCACTTCATCATCTGCATATAGTAAGCAATTGACCTTAAGGTCACCTACTTTCACTCCCATGTCACTATCTTTCACTCCTTGGAGACAACTATCCAAATACAAATTGAACAACCAAGCTGACATAGCGCAACCTTGCTTAACACCCGATTGGATGTCAAACCAGGGCGACATGCCAGCTCCTACTCGCACACGGGCTGAGTGATCTCGGTAAAGAGACCTTACAGCCTGTAGCAAGGGTCCGTTCACATTGTATCGGGGCAGTATCTCCCATAACTTCTTTCTCACAACCCTGTCAAACGCCTTTTCCAAATCCACAAAAGCACAGAAAACCTTTTGGTTTAGGGCCAAAAACTTTTCCGTGATCATGCGGAGGGAAAAGATCTGATCTATACACCCTCTTCCAGGTCTAAAACCTCCTTGTGCCTCCCACAACAGCCTTTCAGATCTCTCTTGCATTCTTCTCGCTAAAATTTTAGCATAAACTTTACCGCCCAAGCTAATCAAACTGATGGCCCTATAGCTTGCACAGTCTATCTGTGAACCTTTGCCTTTATACAAAGGTACGATGACTGCACTTCGCCAATCGTCTGGGACCTCCCCAGATTTCCAGCATAAATTGCATAAAAACCAGAAAAAGTCCCAGACGCGTGGCCCACCATATTTGATCATCTCGGCAGTAACTTCATCTGCTCCCGCAGCCTTACCACATTTCAGACTTCGAATCACGTTCTCTACTTCTTCTAAACTGATTTCACCATCGGCTACATCTTGACTCAGCATTACGCTGGTAGTCAAGACCGAGGCGTCCTCACGTTCATACATCTCCTTATAGAATTCCGCCCACCGCTGCAAAACGTGTGCTTGCTCAGTTAAAATTAAATCGTAAAATTTTCCTTTTTTTTAATATGTTACTTTATCATTTTATTAAGACGTTCATAATTAAAAGTATTTGGTGGTTTTTACTAATACATACAATGAAAGTTAAACTCAAAACATTTAAATTTTAAAAGATTTTTTTTTTTAATAAATACAATTTTTATACAACTCGGCAGAATTCGTTCTGTCAAATAGATTTGGAATGTAGCAGTTTATATTTCGACCTTTAGACGTTTTTACTCTGCTGATCCTCACACATCGCCCTATCATCATGGTGACGGTTCTGTTCAGGAGAATTAAAGAAAAAGGTCAGCTCGGGTGACTTAAGTATCTTAGCTTCCACGAACTTTGGTCACCCTTTTGAGACCCACTAAAAACCCCGATTGGGATGTCTGCCAGAGGGCTTCAAACCAAGAGGGGAACTTAAGGTTCAAACCTGATTGAAAAATAATCTAAAGGGATAGTGGGAACCTAAAGGTGACAAATATTTATAAAGTGGGTGCTTCAATTACAAAGTATAGAGATAATTAATTATTTATTACTATTATTATTAACATAGGGTTCATAACCGATGAAATAAAAAATAATGAAATAAAACGTACATAAGTATTTTCAGTAATCGCGTTATTGTAAATCCAGTGAATCATAATTATTAACAAAAATCTGTTTTATTTTTATTTTAGTGCTTTATGATACACAATGTTTTTTGTTTGATTACCTGGTGAATATATAAATAAATCTGATGGTTTTCCAACACGGGAACAGGCAACATACAATTGACCATGTGAGAAACATGGGTTTTCTAGATTAATACCACAAACACCTAATGATTGCCCCTGGGACTTATTTATGGTCATAGCAAAAGCAAGCCGCACTGGAAATTGTAGTCGTTTAAATTCAAATGGTACATCAGTCGGAATCATTGGGATGCGTGGTATCAAAACGTCTTCTCCTTTATACTTTCCTTTCAGTATAGTTGCTTCTATCACGTTGTTCAATAATTTTTTTATCGCTAAACGTGTGCCGTTGCAAAGACGCGGTTGGTTGATATTTCTCAACATTATTACTACCGAACCAACCTTTAATTGAAGATTGTGAGGTGGCAATCCTGGTAATTCCAGCGAGTTTAAAAATTCAGGCGGATAGTTAACGACATCATCTTGGTTAGTAGCCGAATCAACTGATTTATATATCCTCAATTCGCCTGTAATTTGTTCTTGAATTTTGAAATTTAATTCACTTACATCTATGTTTTTTGCAGCCAATATAGCCCGTTCGCATGTTCCAATCATGGTTTCTATAATTTTGAGCAACATCTGGAAACACCTTTTGAATAAGTTCATCTTTTGATCTAGTTAACTGACAAAAACCTTGAGGAAAGTTAATGCAACCAGTCAAGGTGTCTATAGGAAATTTGCCATTACCAATGTCAATGAGTTGTTTAGAGAATATGTCTCCAGATTTGTCATTTTGCAACTTGATACGCATATTCTTGCTTAAGTGTAATACCTTCACATGTTTCCACAAATTGGAGGACTTTAAACAGGCATTAAGTTCATCAGCTGGCGTTGATCGTGGAATCACTGGCAATGTTTGACGAAAATCTCCTGCTAATAAAATCATTGCACCACCAAATGGGTTATTATTGCTCCGGAGATCTTGTAAGGTTCTATCTAAAGCCTCCAAAGATTTTTTATGTGCCATCGCGCATTCATCCCAAACAATCAATCCACATTGCTGCAAAACCTTTGCCATTGCAGAGTTCTTCGAAATGTTGCAGGTTGGAGTTTCGTTGCTTTGCATGTTTAATGGTAATTTTAGTGCTGAATGAGCTGTTCTACCACCTTCAAGCAAAGTTGCTGCGATTCCCGACGAAGCGAGTGCAAGTGCAATTTTATTTTGTGAGCGAATTGTTGCTAATATCAATGAAATCAAAAAAGTTTTTCCTGTACCACCAGGTGCATCTAAGAAGTAAATCCCTCCTCTTTTATCATTTATTACTTTCAAAAGTGTATCAAACACATACTTCTGTTGTTCATTCAATAGTGGAAGATTCGTTTGAATTAATTCTTTCAAAGTGTTGAGATCATACAGTTTTTCTCGGTGCAACTCTTGGTTAAAAGCATCATGCATTGGACGATTGGGTGCGGCCAGGCCTAATTGAAATAATAGTTTGTTTGACATCATCAAGCACATGTCCTCAATTGAAATCAATACTTCATTGTAAATTTCTTCGCTTATTTGTATATTTGGATTTCCCCTTCTAATCCGTATTTGATACAAAATATCATCACACATATTATCTTTGTACTTGATCCACAAATCCTTTGGGTTTGATGGGAAGCAGGTAGATATGATTATAGAAAACAATGTTCGTATTTGATGAGCTTGTGATGATATTACAGCATCATTGAGAGTTTGATCCCAATGAGCATCATTGTCTAGCAATCGCAAACGGTGGCAAGCTTCTCTATATGATCCACACAAATCACCATTAACAGTTCGTACATGTTGGAACGATGTTGGGCCACGTACATTGACTAATAGCAGTCGTAAATAAAAACATTCATCATTGCTTGGATGTACTGAATAAATTCGACCAATCGCATCGGTAGAAAATATATCTGGGTATCCTGTAACTGGTTTTCCTTGTTTCCATCGTATAAATCTTCTTGAGGATTGATTCCAAGTATAATATTTTGGCATTTCAGAATATAACAATGTTTGAGCAAAATCATCGTTTTGACATATCTCAAAAAATCTGGTTAATGTAGTAGATGGTGGCTGTAAAGCTCTTTCTACTGCGTTCTGGGCTGTAAAATATACTCTTTGTCCATTTTCTAAATGCACAGCTAAATGAACAACAGTAGGGTGTCTTTCATGAATAGGAAAAGAAAATATTCGCCAAACTGCTTCATTACTACTAACATAGCGACCCATTTGGTATTGGGTAACTTCATCATTGGAATTCTCTGCATTAATACCAATCACAGCCATATCACTCCCTTTGGTTACATATTTGCAAATGTATTTAATAGATTTTACTGAATGGCAAGATTCAACGTTGATGTGCACTTTGAAGGTCTTTGATAAAATGGGTGAATATGGAACAATCCAGCGATTATCTATTTCAATATCTTGTTGATTTAATTTGACAATTGTTGATCTTCCATTGTCTGCTGTCGATCGGCGACGATACAAAGGATAACCGTCATTACCAGTGATTGTTTCAGATATTAATGTCCGTGGATATCGCTTTGAACATTTACCATCCACCATACACGGTGAATTTTGATTAAGAGTTCCACAGGGACCATGTATCATGTTTTTAATAACTACCTCATGTAATCCAGGATCTACTTCTACATTAGGAATTTCAGCTGATATTACTGCATCAACTTCATTTGGCCTTATCTTTTCAACTAACCAAATCAAAATGTGTGCATGTGGCAATCCCCGTTTCTGCCACTCCACAGAATACATCCAGCAGCGTGTCTCTCCAAACACATAATGTTTCACAATGAAATCCATCAAAGATTTCAACTTTTGTCTAAAGACTCTGGCTGTAATATCATGACGATCAATAGGTGATTGCCCAGGGAATAACTCCTGCTTGATTTCTATCCAGTGTGGATTCCATGTAAATGTGATGAACAAATCTGCTGTACCATAATGACGAACATATGACATGGCATCTTGAGCATATTCATGCATATGTCGAGGGCTTCCGATGTATGTTGCTGGAAGAATAGTCATCCGACCAACATTCTGTGCATTTCCATCAGTATTAATCGCATCTCGAAGGTGAATATACTCTTCAGATCTGAGTTTGGTCTGATTCAACCTGATGAATGTTAATCTCTCCGTTTCAATTTTAACATACATGTCTACAACATACTTGTGATATAATCGCCGACATTTGAGTATGTGATTGTCTTCATTTTCACGAATCATTAGGCGGTAGGAATAATAGTTCATTGAACTGACTTTTTTGTTGGTTTCGGAACCTGAAAATAGATTTTTGTTTTCATAATATTGAAAATTAAAAAAATAATAATATAGTGACTGATAATATAGCTCCATAGCTAAACTAATATTTTTTATTACCTGTAATGGGATTTATCATCTTGTTTGAAAAATCATAGCCATCTTCACCTTGCCAAAATATAATGGGATATTGCAGTGCGTCATATGAGCGGTGTGTTTCCTTTATACGTTGTAATTGATCATTCCGACGATGTAAAACAATATCACGCGATTCCAAGTTTTCTCCAACTACAACGATGGCAACTTCATCAATAGTTGGTGCATTAAAACGTCTTGCATGTTGGCCAACAGGTGTTTTATCAGCTCTGATTACAATTTTGTGATTATCAGATGGCATCCGATCCAGTGCAGTTTTAAACAACATAACCAATTGATTGTACTCATGAAATAAAGTTTGTAATTTTTCTACAATAGACCTCTTTAGTGAATTGTTATGTGAACAACGCATATCAATTTCTCGTGGTGAATTGCCCATGAAATAAATTTGCAGAAATTTGTAATTGCTATCTGACACTGGTAACAGTGAACCTGCTCTATGATATATTTGGCCTTGTATCTGTAAATTAAAAAAAATGATTTTTGCCAAATAGAAATAATATTTGTTCCTAAAAAGTATATCTGTCTCTTAATTTGAATCACCAAATAATAATTGATATGCTTAGGTATGTCAATATGTAATAATTAGTTGTAACTAATATCCATCGTCAAATAATTATATTGTGTTTCAAAATAATAAAAGTGTTGCTAATACTGAATCACCAAATAATATAATGACTAAGTAATATATGTTTTGGGGTTTAGGAAACTGAAGGTTAATGACACATATTTACTTAGTTAACAGGAAATTTTGTTCATTAAAATAATAATGATTAACTGCTATAATACATACCTTAAAAGTTGGCATGAAATTTTCCCGAACTACGTTTGTTGCCCCAAATGATGTCATTTGAAAGCAATTGTTATATTGTTGAATATTTGACAAAAAGTGTATGGAATCTGGTTCTATTCCTGAAACCAATGAGTACAATGGCTCTGGTGGTGGATCCAATGGTATCAATTTCACTTTCCCATTTGCGCAACACAATCCATTTGCTTCATTTTTGTATTTCAATGCCTTACAATAAGAGCAAACCAAGTTCATAGATCCAATAGCAACACATTGGTGGTTACTGTAGTCAATTGACAAATCGTAATTGAAAGGAGCTCGATTCAAACTTTCGCGATTATTAGTTGAATCTCTCGCTCTCGCTTCCCGCGTTCGTGATATACGAATTCTTTCGCGTTCATTTCGGTCGTCACGTTCATGTGCAGTATGATAAGATCGGTAATTCATTTGGTTTGTAGCATTTCGGGTTCTTCTACTTAAATTACTTCGTCTTATAGGAGGCATATCGTATATAATTACCTAAATTTATTCACATGAAATAATTATTAATCACAGGTATTTATACAATCAAAATTAATTATTAAATATTATAAACGCTTTTTAACGCAGTTTGTTTGACAGATGCAATGACGTGAAAACTGATGACAATTTATGTCGCATTCCGAAACTAAAACAAAAGAAAGAATATTCCAAGGCCAATCAAATCTTACATTTACTTTTTTTGACTTTTCAATTTGGTCGGGTGTACACATTCATTTGATTAAATTTGAACGTTGTGCAGCGACAATAAAGCGCGAATTGACTCTTTGACGTTAGCAAGACACCTACATTGTTTAGACAACAATGAGTGCTTGTAATTTAATATCAACTTTATTGAATAGCAATACAGTTCAAATTGACTCTACATTTAGTTATTTATTCTACATTTAAAATATTTGTATAGGAAAAAGAAAAGGGCTTTTTTAGGGTTTCCCTGGAAATTATTCAAATTTTTCTCGCAGTTAGAGCCATCCTTGGACTTCAAGGAACATTTAAAAAAAAGAATTGTTAAGATTGGTCCATGCGTTGTTGAGTTATGCGCTTACCAACACATTTTGCGATTCATTTTTATATAATAGATTATAGTAATCATGATAACATATAGTTAATATTTAACGTGTTCGCATAAAGTAAACAAAATAAACCATTTCTATGATATAATCTTACACACTTAGTTTTCATATTTTCGAGCCAATATATTGTAAAATATTTTGTGATATAAGAATAGAGTGGGGGGATAAGGAGAACCGTATCGCTGTGATTGCATTACATAAAATAGGTATGAAGCCAAAAACAATTTTTAAAATCTTCCATACAGGTAGTAGTAAAAAAAAAGAACCATGTCACGTTAGCATCTTAGTTAGAAACAAATGTTCCGGACTTCATCAGAGCTGAAGACTGGCCGTCATCTAATCCTAAGACCATAATCTTAATATCCACTAGATTATGATTTATGGTCAGTTTTAGAGAGTAAGGCTTGCTCTAAACGCCATGATAATTTGGAGGCACTATAGCAGTTCATAAACTAGTGAAGAATTTTCCCAAAGAAAGAGTGCGTGGTGCTATTGCTAATTGGCATCAAAGTTTAAAGGACTATATTGCGTTCAAAGGAGATCACTTCGAATAACCCTTATATATATTTTTAATGATCTTTTATTAATGTATTAAACTAACATAATGTAATAGCAATAAATGTTATGTACAATATAAAAAAAAATGTTTTATTTGGTACAATATTTGTTAAATTAAATTAAATAAATTAAATTGTGATCCCTTTTAAAAAGTATTTGGAATTTAAAATTTCCATGACTTACGTATTTCGTTTTCGGTTTTCTCGGTGATGTTACGTTGGTACATGTGTCTATTTCTTATTCTAACAAGTTCGTCCATTAAGACATTGTACAATTCAGCCTTATAATAATTCATAAAAGTTCAAATTCATTAAAAGTATTTATTTACATGATATGTAGGTATAAAACACTACAATTGAAAATAATCACTATGTTTTTAAGAAATATAACTGATCAATATACAGAGCAATATCAATTAAATCTTGTATTAAAATGTTTTTGTTTACATTCTGTAGAACTCAAGTTTAATTTCAAATTTATTTCTATCATATTACTAATAATATTAGAGCAAATAATATTACAATCAACATTAAATATTTTACGGTCTGTATTTGATGGTGGATATAGTTATTATAATTTATTCATGGTAATGAAAATAATGGTTAAATTAATATGCAAAACTCCAATTATTATAATTAAAGCAGTAAATACTAAACCGACTACACCAATTTCTGAATTCACCGTAGTTTTAGCTGTTTATATTAATATAACTATTTAGTCAACAAAGTTTGTTCATTTACGTCATTTCCGTCAATATGAAACTTTCACCCTCACCACACTGAATTATTTCGCAGTATTTCGGTAATTAGCTCCAAAACTCAGGCGTTTTGTTGCTTTTGGTAAAACAAGTTATCCAATATTATGTAATTCTTATATTTATATGTATATATAATATGTCATATCAGTTATCTTTCGAAATCATCTAAAATAAATAACAAAATCTAATTAAAAATGTTCGGTTATCATAAATCAAGAATATAATTATATAATTTCACAATAATGAGACCCACAAGATTAGAAACCTTTCTAGATTAGTAGACACTGGTCAAACGTGCTCCTTATTTAAAGCAATCCGTTACAGCACTGACTTAACACGTCCTCAACTCTTTAACAACAAAGTTGATCTGAAGCGACTTTAACGATTTATATGTAAATTGAGATTCAAACGGATTTATACGTTCATAGTTAACACTATCCGAAACAGTATAATACACTTGGTATTTTATTTGAACACCTTTATGTCCTTGTAATAAAGGTTATTATATATTTTGCTAGTGTTTGCACCCTTGGTATTGAAATTAGAAATACAAACTTACATATATGCGAATATAATTATTTATATAAACTTTAAGTAATAGCGTTAAGAGTGAATTTAGATTGTCATTTTTGAAAATGAGTACAAAACAACTTTGTGATCCAGTAAGCCTTAACTTTTGATAAGACTGTGATAAGATGTGTGGTCTGTTTGCTTTAACTGTTAAAGGTCGGGAGTAAATTTGCTTCTTTGTCATAATAATATAAAGGACATAAATTGGACTTCGAAAATCAATAACAGAGCAAAGAAAACTATGTCATAAATATCAGTTATTCATAGTTAATCCAAAGTGTATGATAATAAATTTCGCAGTAACCACAGAAAACTCGTCTGAAAATTATTACTATTTTAATAATTTATTTGTACGGTTTACTCACAATCTTTTCGAAGTGGAAAAATATTTGATTTTTTAAAATAATATCTTATCGTTATTAAGATATATTTTTAACAGCTTCGTGGTCGGGTTTTTAATTATCTGATAAATAATTATGTCTTATCCTAAATATTAATTTCAACCTATGTGAGTTGATGGTACTTTTATAAGATCTCCACGACTAATAATATATTTTTTGTAATAATTCTATATACTGATGGATGTGTACTAGGAGGTTGGAAATCTTTTAGATTAAAGGTAGTCTGTGTTTATAAAATTCTTACAGATAGCTTGTAACAATGATTAGTTTCAATTGCTTCAAATTTTCAACGAAAGTTTATGTTATTTAAAGGGTACCAGGGTCGATGATTCAAAGGTAATATTTTGGATACAATCCAACCTTTAACCTTTTGCTTCTATTAATTTGTTTGCCTTGTTTCCAATTTAATTTTGGTTTAGTAAACATTTTGTAGCCTTTAAATTGATTGATGAATTTGTATAGGTAATTTGTATAATACATTCTAGTTAGAAAATTTCGAGACATTTTTTACACAAAGTTATTAAAAAAAACAATTACAATGAGAGACATTTTAATAATGAACTCTTATAACATAGCTTGTAAATAGTGATCGTATTGAGTCTGGTTCTTGCTCCTATTGCCTCGTACTTAAATCACAGAGTCTAGACGGCTGTAAACCTAAACTATGGGTATTTCACAAAAATTTATTCTTGCCCTCTTTTTATTTTTGCTTTATATTAATGACTTGTCATTTTACGTATGAGATCTATGTGTTATTGTATTTTTGCTGATGACGCCTATTAATATAGATAATTATGTCCAAGTAAATAATACTCTCTAACGTGTTTTGTATTAGTTCAAAATTAAGAATTTAGTTTTAAATGCTAAGAAACAGGTATAACTTTAGATAAAAAACTCCAGTGGAACCCCCATCTCGCAGTACTTTCAAGCAAACTCTGCTTAGCCGTCTCTGCAATTAGAAAAGTTAGACAATTAACGGATATAAATATGGCTTGTCTTGTTAATTTTAGTCATTTTCACAGTTTTTTTATCTTGCGGTCTTTTATTATGGGGCAATGTTGACGAAAATTATTCTTTATTTATTTTTAAAAAAAGAGTCACTTTTCAATACATATTTAATAACATAATATTTATAAGCCATTATTATTATTATTATTTTAAACAGTGATGGACATACGATAAATACATAGGTAAAAACATAATCGTAGCTCCTAAATTTCGTCCTCAAAAAGTTAACAAATCTTTCAGTGTGCGCATATATAATAAAGTTCTGCAAGACCTTAATTTTCTTAGTTTTAAATCTAAAATCAACAGTGTATTAAATAAATCTTATTATAACATTGAAGACTTTTTAGTGCAAGAGCAAATGCACTTTTTTCAGACTCTTATTGTTAGCTGCAAATGTATGTATAAATAAAGTTGATTCAGAAAATGAAAAACGAACAGCAAGATCTAGAAAAAAATACTTTCAAGCCAAGATTCTTGATAGTAAGATGAAATAGAGCGCAGTACTCCGGTTTCCTGAAACACTTCCGTCCATTTTCATGAAATCACACCAACCGAAAATATTCCACCACAAAAATAAGATAATAAAAAGATGAACAATGTTACATATCAAAGTTAATATTTTTTTAGCATTGGAACGTATGCAACAAAAGTATAAAATAACACATATATATATACATTTTATTTCTGTTTTTGTTTCTGTTTCATCTTATAATATACTGCTAAACTCAATTTTATCCAAAAGATTGTCGAGTTTATGGAGTTCACACGATTCATAGCATCATAACTACTAAACAACTAATTAATTTTTAACATTGTCTTATACTGATATCAATCTTAATATCTTATACTAATCAATCTTTTACTTATATAAGAAATCTTATTTAATCTGCCTGACTCATCAGAATTGAATACGAGGGATAAAGTTAAAATATAATCTAAAAAATTTAAATTAACTAGTACCTGGAGTTAAATTTGATATGTTTTTTATTCTTTGTAAGGCACTTTTTTACATTGTTATTTGATATTATGTAAGATCCACCAATGATTAAATATAACTTTATTGTAACAAAAGTTTTTATTAAACGAATTTGTTGATTTCTTTAACAAAGGTTATGTTCTGACCGAACTATTGTAGATTTCTTTTCAGACCAGGGTTACCAACCTAGTAATAGCATAAATATGTCAAGAGTTCTCAGTGCTCAGTGATTGTTTTGTCCGGTCCTGCATACTGAATAAATAATTTATGTTTCAAAATTTATAATTGTTATTATGTATTAAAATGATTTTGATATTTTAAATTTAATTCATGAAATTAATATTTTTAGAAACACATGTTATTAATTGTTGTATATACATGTATATTACCTATTTCATTTACCACGATTTTAGTAAAATAGCTTTGGTAATATTGCAAAATGAGAGCGAATTCTGAAGGTCTTTTAATTTTAAATACGTAGCATAATCTCTAAAACTATATCATAAATGGGATCGAATTCTTTTATCGTTTCATAATTAGTTATTGAGAGGGCTGTACGAGCTGTATGTATGATATTTCACACGTGCAATCAGTAGAAAACTACCTTTTAAAAAGTATAGTAAAATATCGAAAGTGCATGCAAAAATATGGGAAATACACTGAACGGTTCTTAGAGGTGATCTAAACTAATATTCTAAACGCGTAACTTCCTACTATATACGTATAGACAACATACGAACGAAGTAGTAGTCAACAACTAATGTTTATGTTTTAGAAAATCTTTATAGTTATATCTTATCGGATCCAGAATAATGAAAGCTTTGTTAGAATTCATATTTAAAATAAAACTGATTTCAAAACATCTAGTGCAATAACATGTAAATATCTTGCAAAATTAAAGACATTGACAAACCTCAGGGGAACTTAATAAACGAAATTAAAAATCGATTTTCGATAACCCAAAATACAACCACGTTATCTTCAAATCGAAGGAGATATTCCAATTAGCAATGCAAATCCATTTTTTATTTTGCAGTCAAGCGAATAAAATGAATTCAATGGGCGTCGCAAGTCGAATTATTTAGCATAACATAAGTATAAAAATTTATAATCAGTGTTTGTATATTTTATTATATTAGGAATAGACAATCTGATTAAGCTTATTGATTAATTATCTTGTAGTAATAAATCGACTACCTTCATATACGTAACGCATTAGAAATCGAAAACTAGTCCCAAATGTAAAAGTTATTTTGTTAAATGATATTTGGAAAGATTTACTAATAAGCTTTACTTTTAACATCTTATTATCTTTTCATCAATGATATCAAGATTAATCCGGTAATAGACTGGGATATAGTCAACACGGCCTCCTATTCACTAAATAAATAGAATGGCATGAAACCGAGTAATTAAGCTTGTGTTCAACTGTAGCCAACCTTCCATTATATCATTGATGTCCCAACAAATCTTTAAGACAAAAAAAGATAAAGATTTTTCGAACTGTAAGATTTTCTCCATCGAAATTGTTACGAATTGGATTTTTTCTATTAAATAATTATGTTCATGAAAAAATCACGCACACAAAATATTATGATTACCTCAATGAAAATTGACACAGCTCAATTTTCACTTGTTGCTTCTTATTAATATTCAATATTTCAAAGATCTAAAAGATACATTAGAAGACAAATGTAACACGAAAGCTTGTGTGCAAAGTAAACCCAGCCTTATAGTAAATAATAGTTTCTTGTCGAAACATTAAATTCATACTGCAACATTAAATACAATAAAATCGGATTTCAGATAAAATTACAATACATCCAATTTCAAGGTATCTTTAAATCTAATAAACGAAGCGAATGAAACGCTAGAAGGATGGAAAATGTGGCCAGTACCCTGATTAGGTAGCCTGATTAGGTAGCCCTTAGGTTTAGAAATAAACCAAGGAAAAATTATCGCTTTAATTAAATAAAAAGTACGTTTAAGTTTTGCTTACTCAGGATAGGTATAGTTTTTTCTAATATGCTACACTCTTGTATCGCTTTAGTGTTAACTATAAAGAACATTTATATTTTCAAATAAATACATATTTGGTGTGTATTATTATTAAGATGTTTTAAAACACAGACAGATGGCGGATCGCAATCTCTAGATTCACTTTACTTAATTTCGACAATAATTTACATGACAACCGACAAATCTTTTCTGAAGTGTTTATTTTATTCCACTGGGAAGAGATTTAGTTTGCGACATGATTTCTGCTTTTCAGAGTCACTCGAATTTTGTTTTGAGATCACAATTAATTTGCATATTATGGAAAAAAGTAAATCTCGACAAGTCACTTTAGATCAGCAGATGTAATATTTTTTACATTAAAATTGTATACACTTTGTCTTTGTCGTGGTAATTAATACACGGTTTATTTTTATTTTGTAACAATATTAGATATCATTTCATCTTCGTGCCCTTATCCCACTTTTGGGGTTGGCGTACTGTTTTTTCCTTCCATAATCTTCTGTTACTCGTCATTTCTGTACAAACTTCTTTCTTCTCCATATCGTCTTTCACGCGATCCTTCCATCTTTTCTTCGGCCGTCCTCTACCTGTCCATCAATTCACTACCATACCCAGCACTCTTTTGGTCACACGCCTTTCATCTGTCCACATAATATGCCCATACCATGACAGATGGCTATCTCCAATTTTTTCTGTCACTGGCGCTACACCCAAGCTTCCCTAATATACTCATTCTATATTTTATCCCTTATTGTCACCCCACCTATTCAACTTAACATTCGCATCTCTGTTACATGCAAAGGTATAAGATATTAGGTACAAATATACAAAAAAATACATTGCTATAAGAAAAAGCGTACAGAAACCTTTAAAGGAGATGGAAGGGAAGCAAAAGAGGATTGGATATTCGGTTTTCTCATTCACCATAAGGAAATTAGCTGTAACGGTTAAATTATCACCGATCTCATGTGAGCGTACTTTCTTGAGATCTTCTGTAAAAGTACTATAGGTTGAGACAGCTTGTACGAGATGCAGTCAAATGACAACAACTAGGCACACTTATTTTAGGCTTATTTATTACACAATAAAACTAAAGTTTACTTTTTTCAAGTCTTACTTTTACGTTTAATCGCTTATATAAATTCAAAACTTTTAAAACAAGTAACGTTAACCGAACTTTAGTATAATTAATACCCTCACAATTTAACACTACATTTGCTTAAGCTACATTTGAAGACAGTTGTAAATCACCATTTTCTACATTTAAATCCATTATGAACACTAGTGAACTGAGAAAATATATAAAATTCTGATGGTTATATTTCAAAACATTGAAACTACGTTGAAACATATTATAAGACAATTCCATAAAAATCTTTTCAATCTATTTTTAATATACCCACAATGTTACCAAAGTTTTTTAAATAAAAAAGTTAAGCATGTTTTCCAGATTTTTCATCACCATTTTATCATCCTTGTTACTTGGTTACATGATATAACATGACAAAAATACCAAGGACCGTATAAATATGAATATGATAAGTTTTTTTTCCGAATTACGTATAATGTATTTTGTAAGGTACGTTTATAAGCTGGTATGGCCTAAGAATAATAGGAACCTGCGTTCATAGACAATAATTCCGGCAATTTTAATTTTGTATGATAGTTTATTAAAAATACAGGCGAATAAATAACTCTTAATAAGTAGAAAAAACACATCTTCCTTGGTTATTTTCTATTAAACTGAATGCATATTCTCATAGCTTTTTACTGAAAGTTATCAATAAAAATCAGAATTTTGATTGCTGCTAAGTCTTAAATGCTCAATTAAGAGAATCAAGCTCATCACATTCACACACATTCTCTTCTTATAATTTGAACAATATAAGTAATCCACGGTGAGATAACACTTAGAATGTATGTGTTTTTTAATTCACCTGACATTTGTCTTTTTATTTTAACCAAATTATAAAATCTTTATAAAATATAGACTAATATAAAATATATACGATATTCTGATATTAGGCTATCTCTCTCACTCCACATAATAATAATTTTCTTACTCCGCAACAATTAAAACGAGTAGCAATTCCGTATACTACCAACTTAAAACCAAAAATATGGAAGCTAACATCATTAAAACTTTACTTAAAAACGAAAATTACTTACTTTTAATAGAGGTTTGCATTTCGAAACATCTTATGCCTATGACCTGTACTGTATAGGAGACGTAGATTTGAACTAGACGGAAAAGTTTGGATCGTTATAACTAAATGAATATGAGTAGCCTCTTGAACTATAAGTTATTATGAAATTTCATAATTATTTTTAGTATGATTATATCACTATAGTAGGAAATAAAATTTATTTATGCAAAACTGGTGAAGTTGTTTTTAACTTGTTAAATTAGGTTAAAATGTTACCTACGTTAAATTTTCTTTTTCAGATTCATTAAAATCTTTCTAAATCGATAATTAAAAATTATTTTACCCACACGTGTAGTTTACTACATGTGTCGTTAAGTTATCTAAAAAACCTGATTTGTAACAAAACAAGGCTGTTAGATAAACTTTTATAAAATTTGGTGTTGTTCGTTTATAAAATTTAATAATAACTAATCGATCAAAACAAAATCAATCAATCTTCAGTTTATTACCTAACAGGATACTTTTCAATTCGAAGAAGTTTCCATTTTCGCAGGTAAACTCATAAATTGATTTTGTCCACAATTAATACAAATATAATTATTAATTTTTATTAATTTATGAGAATGACTTTCAATTTGCAGGGGAGGAGAGAAGGAGGACGAAGTGGCCGCAACAATTTGTTATATACATAATTAGAAACTTGATATTCCCATAGCTAATATTAAAAAGTTTGTTAGACTGTCTTACAAGTAGTGTTAATTAAAGTAGCAACCCTGTAGTTAGTATTTAAGTTTGTTGGGAAGTATTTGCGTTGATGTCACAATCTATTCTATTTCCGACGGGAAATGAGTGTTTGAGATAGAAAAAATATTTTAAAGAGTTCTTTTATACATAAATTATAACAACCTCTTTAATCGGTGATAATTTCATAAATAAATATTAATTAATAATAAATTATATTTTAGAATTTGAACTAGGTAATTATTATAATTATAAGTACGAAATAATGTTGTTTATGTAGAAACATCCCGAAAATAGCAAAATTACTAAATTGGGCAGTCATTGCGTCACTGAATAAAGCGGAAAACCGAAACTTTCCTGGGAAAGGAAAACAAAATAGGAACTTAAGTTTAATTTTAAATTTACTTTTATCATATTACTTTTTACATATTACTAAAAATATTAAAGCAAATAATATTCCAGTCAACATCAAATATTTTACGTTCTGTATTTGATGGTGGATATAGTTATTATAATTTATTCATGGTAATGAAAGTAATGGTTAAATGAATATGCAAAACACCAATTATTATAATCAAAGCAGTAAATACTAAACCAACTACACTGATTTCTGAATTCACCGCAGATACAGCTATTTATATGAATATAGCAATTTGGTCAACAAAGTTTGTTTATTTACGTCATTTCCATCAATGTGAAACTTTCACCCTCCCCATGATGAATTATTTCGCTAATTAGCTCCAGTATTCGGGAGCTTTGTTGCTTTTGCTAAAACAAGTTATCCATTATAAAGTTATGAAAATCTGATATATATGCATAACTTAGGTCATATCAGTGTGTATTATCTTGTTTGGAACTTATCTAAAAATGTCTCAATAAATGGTCGATTATTTTAACTCAAGAATACAATCACTTACTTAAAACTTTTTGCCAATTTCATAATAATGATACCCTCAAATTTTGTAACCTTTCTGGTATTGTACACGCTAGTCAAACGTCTGCTAACTTAAAGCAATCTATTACAGCACTGCCTTAACATGTCCCTAACTCTTTAACTACAAAGTTGATCTGAAGCGACTTTAACGATTTACATGTAAATTGAGTTTCAAACGGATTTGAACGTTCATAGTTAACACTACCGAAAACAATACACACTTGGTATTTTATTTGAACACTTATGTCTTTGTAATAAAGGTTATTATATATTTTGCTAGTGTCTGCGCCTTTGGTATTGGAATTAGAAATACAAACTTACATATATGCGAATATAATTATTTGTATAAACTTTAAGTAATTGCGTTAAGAGTTAATTTAGATTGTCATTGTTGAAAACTAGTACAAATGATTTTGTGATCCAATTAACCTTAACTTTTGATAAGACTGTGATAAGATGTGTGGTCTGTTTGCTGTTAGAGGTCGGGGCTAAATTTGTTGTTACTGTTAGAGGTCGGGGCTAAATTTGTTTCTTTGTATTTAAACTAATATATAGGATATAAATTGGACTTCGAAAACCAATAACAAAATAAATAAAACTATACTATAATATATCAGTTATTCATAGTTAATCTTTGGATTACATACACTTTGGTGTATGATAAGTACTATTACTATGAATAATTACTTTTATAATAATTTTCGCAGTGACCACAGAAAATCGTTTGAAAATTATAGGTATTTTTTAATAATAAATTTGTCGAAGTGGCCAAATAATATATAAACGATAAGTCGTTATTAAGATATATTTTTAATAGATTCGGGGTCGGGTTTTACTAATTTAGTATTTATGTAAAGCATTTTGTTTATTTTTTAAAATTATTTTATTTTTATAATTTTGCACGATTATTTTTATCTCTTTATTCCTATAATCATTTGACAATTTTTTTTTGCAGTAATCTAATCATGTAATAAATAAAAAAATATTATTCTTAATATCAATTGTACATTGATAGTACCTTTAGAAGATCTCCACGACTAATAATATATTTTTTATAATAATTGTATATTATGATGGAGGTACAATAAAGGATTGGTAAATTCTTACAAACACCTCATAACAGTGCTTAGTTTAAAGTGCTTCATAATTTAATCGAAAGTTTATCGAGTTTTTAAGGTACCGGCATTAATGATTCAAAGATAATAATTTTGATACAATCTAACCTTTGACCTTTAGCATCTATTGCTTGATTTGCCTTGTAAATAACAATTTGTTTATTGTTATAATAAGAACTCGTAAATTGGTTGATGAATTGACTTTTTATATCGGCAATAATAGTAAGTATATTGTAGAGATTGGAACATTTCGAAGATATTTCCTACACAAAATTAATAAAAAAACAATTATATTGAGAGAAATGTTATTATTGAATTCCAAAAACATCGCTTGTAAATAATTTTGTTCGAATTGAATAATCGTATTGAGTCTCATTTTAATTTGCGGGAAAAACACTTATTTAATTAACATCACCGCAGGACATCATTATTTGTTCGATAAAATTGCTGGTCAAATTAAGCAATATATACAATGATTGAAAATGGTTAAGAAGAAGCAAATTGATTTACTAATTGTATCAAATAATTAATTCGAACATTTTTATCTATATTAGCATTAAAAAAAAACAAACGTACATTGGCACAAATCATAACAAATAACATTAACATTATATACTGAAAATATATATTAACATATATATTTTTTTATTTTTTCGTAACTCATAATAAATATTTTTAATAAAATAAAAATTTTCAATTAAAACTTAATAATACAAATTTATGTATCAATATTTATTCATTACTGTCCTGCATTTTTATTAATGAAGATACATTTTTTTCAGGCTGTTATTATTAACTATAAATATATAAATAAAGTTTAATAAAAGGATAAAAAATAAACGCCGCCATATAAATAAAAAGAAATTTTAATATCAAGCCGACATTCTTCTCCGGTTTCTATAACCATTTCGTCCATTTTCATGAAATCACTCCTACGTAGAGTATTCCACCACAAAAATAAAATGAAACAATGATATAAAGTTACTTTATTATGACATTTTCTAATATATTTTATCGACTGCCCTCGTCGACATTCTAAATATTTCATCTGTACTTGTATACTGGTAATGTTTCCTTTAAAGCAAAATACTTGCAAACCAAACACGAGGGGTGATCAGCAAATTTTCCGACAATTTATATTTATCAAGATTTATTTTAATTTTATAATAGACGATATTCAATTTTAATAATTATGTTAACTTAAGATCTTTGAAGTAAAATAGCGGTGAAAATAATGTAATTGTAATATTATTTGGATAAAAAAATTATTTTTTATAACAATACTAACGTTCGAACTTGTCAAACTTTCAACTTCGATGAAATTCTATTAAGGTTTGATTAATTAAAAAAAAAATACTAGTTCACAATAACCTTGATTCCTATTTACATAGATTACAACTCAAAGGGGTAACATCTTAAAAAATCTATATTTCTTGTTCACATCATCAAAGCAAGCTATGTAATAAAGATTTCCAAGTCTTGAAGGTGTTGTAGTGGGAATTTAGGACATAAATATAACGTTAATACATATATTCTTTATGCCTACGGTTTGTGCGATCAAGACAAAACGACTTTAAAGTAGTGATATATAAACGGAACCGATTTCAAGGTAAAATCGAAGGTAGTCAATAAGGTTAGAATTTCCATATTTTACGAGTAATATTTTGTCATCATTTTACGGCAAATTAACGGCAGACGATTTTTTGATTATGCGATCAAATCTGTCTGACCCATCGGAATTGAACACGCGGAATAAAGCTTATATGTTGTCTAAAAATTATAAAATTAACTAGTATTTGGAATTTAGATATACGATTTATTAGTTTAGTTGGATTATGTTGGATAATATGATTTAATTCAAAAGTGTATATTTTTTTTTATTATCAAATAAGACACTTTTTTACATTGTTATTTACTATTATTAATCGTAATTGATTCTTATTTCCAAAAGAATATGTTATTCTAACCTGTTTTCTTAGTATAAAATCTCATATCACGAACGAACTTCCGTTGTCACCTAAAATTTAATTTAGTATGATGTAAAAATTCAATATAATTTAAGGGAGAAAACGAAGTACATCACAACCCTTTTTTACTTGGAAAGAGTATTGAGTAAATTTATTTAAGCCATCTTGAATAAAAGTAGTAATACAAACTTAGTTAAACTATAAGTATAGCCTATATATATTTTTCTTATTTCTAACTGTGGCATATTTCAATTCGGAAAGTATCAAATAAGTATGATTCATTGATATTTGTATTATGACTAACCTTTTCATAGTACGAAAAAATTTATCACTGATATCTGCTGGTTTAGACCTGATATCTGCTGGTTTAAGTAATGACCGGTGGTGATGTGGGATGACCCGCCAGCAAAGAGTATGCTGCCATATGAAGCTTACTGAAACTAATAGTTGTCCTCATCGCGTTAGAATGACGTCACGTGATTTAACCGTTTGAGCGGAACCCCACATATAAGGGTGACTCGAGGAAACTTAGATTACTCTCACGGCGTAGAACTACAGCAGGTGAAATAAAAAATACTGCTCACACATAGGCACTATAGCTGGGGAATGAAATGACGATCGTATTCTCGCTTCATTTTCCTCTGTATACCCCTGTGAAGTGTTTCAGCGGTAAAGGGCAGCTCCCTGACTCGCTCCGCAACCGCGTTCATGGCAATGACTTGCTCGCAGAAGAAGGCCATAACCCATCACTTCTCGCTGCTGACCATCGCACCGATTAGGCAATAAGAATTTTCTTGAGACAGCTTCCTCTCCGTGATCACTATTCCTAGTTATATTTAATTTAACAAAAGACTTTTAATAAAATGTGTTGTTTAACATAAAGAGAAATTTATGAATGGTGAAGTTTGTAATTCTCGATGCTTTTGCAATTTGAAACATTTTTCTGGGTTCTTTCTCCTCTAAAAATAGCTAATATTTATATATATATTTATTTATTTATTAATTTGCATTTCAAAAATATACGAATATAAATTTGTTAAATAAAGAAATTCTAATTACCAATTGAAACACATTAAAAGGTATGTATTAGGAAAGGAAACTTTCAAATAAAACTATAACATAGTAAACTAAGATTAAGATCTATTCATAGTTATTATAAAATATCGCAGTAAGGAATTAATCAAATTTCGGTAAAAGTAGAGATGTCCATGGATCCGTTACAGTTCTACTGACAACATAAAAATGCTTTTAATAAAAAATACTGAGTAACTCACGTTTCAAATTGTCTTTACAATCAATTAATAACTATTTTCTCTCTCTCTCTCTCTCTATCTCTCTCTATCTCTCTCTCTCTCTCTCTCTCTGACTGCAATAATGACAAATCTCTCTATCTAATATAAATCTATCTTAACATCCAATGAAACGAACGAATAAAGTTTTATTAATTAATGTAGAACCAACCCAAAGAAAATACTATTCTGTTTTACACAGTGTTTTTGAGTTCATAAAGAAGTTAAATCTCGTGTACTATTTGGTTTTAACCTGATAGAAGAATGAACACAAATATTTTCGTTTATAAGAAAAGATCTTAAATTCTAAAATATAATTACTATCGTGTATTTTTTTATATTTCAATTAAGTAATATTCTATAATCGTTGCCTTCAATTAAATTGCAAATGGCCGCGTACAAAGAAAACATGAAAATTAATTTTAATTTTTAATCAGTAAGGTGAAATAACAATCGGGATTTTATATTGTCTGACATGCGAGTAATTCATTATTCTTTATAATGAGTGTCTGCTTCTTAGATATTGTTGAGTATTGTTTAATTGTCTCTAATGTAACTGATAAGCTTTCATTTTATCTTGTTAAATAGTGTATCTTAAAAATTACAAAAGACAGCACAAAATGCAAAAGTTTATTGAATTTTGAGAATAAAAATGTGTATCTGACGAGTATATTCTGATATTTTTTTTTAACAAATAACCTGTTTAAAACATAGTAAATATTAATATTAATATATTCGTATATATATGTATGTATTCGAAAACTTAAAAGTATATAAAAACCTGAATATTAAGAATGTTAATTTATCGTTATAATATGTTCAATCCGTATTATTTGACATCATAATCTATCTAGGTAATTGAATTGAGGTTTATGTAAATAGTTCTAATTCACGCTTTGTTAATATGCAGAAAATTTATTACCTGTAATTTAGTATGTGACAAGTGAGATCTAGCGTTTTAATTAATGTTAATTTTTGCTTTGAAAGGTCTTAATATCTTTTACTGTAAGAACCACCAATGATTGGATATTGAATTTTATTATTTTAGTAAGGGCTGTGGTGAATATCATTTTGGTTAATACGTTATTTTCATGTCCATTTAAAATTTAAAGTAGTTAAAATTAGGTAAATATTATTTTATAATAATTAAAGTTTTTATTAAACGAATTCTATGAATTCTTTAACGAAGTTTATATTCTGATCGAACTGTTATAAGTGTCTTTTCAGAACAGGATTTATTCTTGACATTTTTTTCTATTACCAACTTAGTAATAGAATAAAGATGTCAACTGTTCTCAGTGCTCAGTAATTGCTTTGTCCGGTGCTGCATACTGGATAACTAATTTATGTTTCAAAATGTATAATTGTTATTATGTATTAAAATAATTACGATGTTTTTAATTCAAATCTTGAAATTGATATTCAATATGAAATTAAATCTAATAAATAATGTAATATTTTTAAAGACACATGATATCAATTATTATACATGTATATTATTATTTCATTTACTATAATTTTACTATAATAGCTGTAGTAATACTGGAAAAAATTAACTAATTTTTACTTTCAACATCTTGTTATCGTTTCATCCATGATTTCAAGATTAATCTGGCAAAAAAACTTGGAACCCAAAATTGATGTTTGAAGATGAACACTTTTAAAGTAGCTATAAAAATCTGATGAGAAATGAATTTATTTAACCAATTTATTTGAAATTCATCAATTGAATTTACCAAATTATATTATTTAATATTAAAATCGGGTATCAGTACACTTAAAGCAGAAGCTATATTATTATATGGCTTAAATATGTAAATACAAAAAAAATGATATGACTTTATCACGTTAAATTATATACTTTCTGGCACTTCATTTTCTCTAAGATATATAATTGACCGAAGGACGAATGCTGAGCTTAGCGAAGCGTTTGTCCGAAGGACTACGTTCTCAGTAGATAAGGCCCATTCTGCTATTTTTCCTTATGTATTTCAGCATGTTTGTTCCGGCGTAGCTGGCGTATTTTTCAGCCTATCGTCACGAAAATTGGCAGGCGTGTTCTTTGAATTATTTGAATTTCTGATGCCTACCATGAAAACGGACTTTGCGGCAGCTAGTGGGTTGATATTTCGTTTAAGTATTCTTTGCCGAAATCTAAGGTGTTTTTTTGTTATTTCAAAATCCAAAATGGCGGCCAAAGCGAATTATCAAAAATTTGAGGTAAACGTACTGAGGTCTACTGTTCACAGAACGACTAGTTATTATAGGTTTTACTGTCATTTATTTCCACATGATTTTCCGAAGAGTGACTCCCGACAATCAAACGCTCAACTCCTATTTCTCATTTCCCAACTCTCAACTCAACCTGTACCTCAGTATCTAAAAATGTTATCTTTCTTATAAAAAAGTTAAAATTTACCTATTATTTTGTTTTTATTATTTATTTTATAGTTTATTAGCGCCCTACAGATGCCAATTCAAGCCAAAAGTTATGGCATGGATACCAAGATAAGGAAACTTAGTTGCTCCTGCTAAGTGGGTTGACATAAAAGAGTTAAGGTTTTCATTCCTTGTCGTTCTTCCTACACCAGCCAGATTTGGGCCAAATTACCAAACTACTCGTTACTTTGAAGATCGAAACAGGATTAAAAAATTAAAAAGCAAACATGCAATAAATTAATAATAACAATATATATATATATATATATATATATATATATATATATATATATAATAATTTATACAGTTCGTAAAAATATTTTTTGTAAATTTAGTACATTGATAACTGTTTTACCAATTTTCCCTGACTGATTTTTAATCACTGTTTTATATATGTTTTACATTATTATTTCAAAAATAAAAATAATAGCTAAAAACAACGAGAACGGAAAGAAAACCATGGTCCAAAGGCGTCAGTATAAAATATTTTTGATGTCAAAATGCCAATTAACTTACATTTGTTTCACTGGATTAAGTAAGAGACTAAAATCTTATTTGTCTCTGTAAGGATCTGAATAATAAAATCATATGGTTTTGTGCTGCTAAATATTATTCAAACATTCACAACCAAGCAAATACTTAGCAGAATAATTTGGATACACACAAACTTGTCTAGACAGTGTTTGGATACCTAATATGTTTACTTTTCAAAAATATTTTGATTTATTAAGCAAAAAAAACAAATTCAGATTTATAATAAAACACAATAATTTACTCGTTTTATTCTTAGTTATTATTTAGTGAAAAGTTTAAGGTCCAACAAGTCCATAAAATACTTTTAAATTAATTGTATCACAAGTGTTTGAGTTTCTTTATAAATTTTAGTATTATCTTATTTTTTTTTTAGGATATAAATCAAACCACAGAGCATCAATTTATAAAACACCTCTCAGAAGCGAATAATTTTCATTTAAAGGATTAATATATTATATATATTATAATATATTATATATATTAGGATTGTAATTTTTATAAAAGATTATGTTTGAACTTTATTACAACTAAAGTATATTTTTACAATCCCAGTTATTTTTTTTATGAATATTACTTGTATTCAGTTTACAGCCTTTTATAATGAAAAAAAACAATCCGTTAAGAGCACCATAAAAAAAATCAAATTCTAAAGTGTAGATTCAAAACTTTAATCCGTCTTTGATGAGTTATATCAACTGAGCAATCAAAGGGAACTGATAAGAGGGATGAATGAGGTCTCATTCATTCTCAGAGACAAGTGTGGACAAGACGCGGCCTTCATTTGAATTGCAAATAGCCGCGTACAAAGAAACCAAGACAATTAATTTTGTTAACAATGTTGATATTTAATCAGTAAACTGAAGTAACAATCGGGAGTTTATATTATTTGACATGTAAGTAATTCATTATTATCTCTATTAAATGAGTATTCATTAATTATCTGTGATGGAACTGATAAGCTTTCATTTTATCTTGTAAAACGTGATCTTACTAAGTGCAAAAGACAGCTCAAAATGTAAAGTTTATTGAATTTTAAAAATAAAAATATGAATCTGACGAAAATTTATATTCTGATGAATTTTTCGACAGATAATGTCGAATCTGGACGCACGCTCGCATATATATATAAACTTTTTGACCAATGGTCATTTCGGACTCAGGGGGTCATAAGAAGACCTCCTGTGAAAAAATTTTTCCAAAATTCGAAAGTCGGGTACACCTGAATGGGCAGATCGAATTCTTCGAGCTCTACCCAATTTTTATATATCTTTTTAGTAAGATTCTACCAATGTAAGTAGTAAATAAAATTTATTAGCTATGTAAGTTTTTTGTAAGTTAACTTGGCAAATTAGGTTAAAAGGTATATATACTATGTTGTAAAAATTTCTACAGATTTAATTTCTTATTTTATATTGATTAATAAATAATGCTAAAATCTAAGTGCGGTGGAATAAACAAAATCGATACTAAAATTGGAAAACATCATCGGTACTAAAATTTGAAACAAACAGGATTTATATCGAAATAACAAATAACGATACGTAAACAAAAAGTGGATATGCAAAACCGTTTTACAATGGTTATTAAATCATAATCCTAGCTTGTCTTTCTATATTATAAAACATAAAATATTTGGCGAACTTTGCAATCAAAAACTGGCTTTTTAAAATAATTATGGTTATCAGGTATTTAACGCTGAATAAGAAAAAAAAATCCACATCTACAATAAGACTATGATATTTAATAGAGACACAATGCCTTCTGTTGTGTATGAATTGAGTGACAGTGAGAAATCTTTAAATGTATAATACCAATACTAGTAGTATACATAACTTAAAATTATATCATATAAGATGTCGACTCAAGGTAAGCATTGATGCTGCGTGCAGATAGAAGATATTATGTACTACTATGTACTAGTAGTATACATTTAAATATAAACATTTGAAAGGAAACTCTCACATTTTAACACAATATTTCGAAAACTTTGCAACAACAATGTTCACGAGAAGACTAGTCATAACTGTATGTAATGAGTCATTTAATTAGGTGTTTATTTCCAACGGTTTCTTACTTACTCTGTACATCTCGAGGCTTAACAGTGTCGACGTCGTTCATGAGTGGTTCCCAAGTATTAAATAGACTTGAACCCTTCTTTACATTAGTATCATATTTTATATTAATATAACTGCAACTGCAGTAACATATTACTACTGTGACTTTAATCAGTAATTCCACAACTCAATACATGATAGGGTATATGCGTTTAAGATAATTATTATATAAAATTAACACTGTATACAAATTCATGCAAAGCAATATGCATTTAGACTAGTTTCAATATATAAAATAACAAATCTGAGTTTTATGTTTGTTTATCATACAAATGTACATTTTAATGAAATCCTTCGAAATGATTAAATCATGTAGGATTACTTAAACCTTAAAATATTTTTTATAAATTTAGTATTTTGATAATTTTTTTACGATTTTGCTGTTTGATTTTTAACCACTGTTGTATTACATTATTATCGATAAAATGTAGTTATTCTTGACACTTATTTAACAAAAAAAAAAGAGAACGGAAAGAAAACTACGGTCCGAGGGTGTCTGTATAAAATATACTTGATGTCAAAATGCTAATTGCCTTACAATTGTTTGGATTGAAATACAACTGGATTAAGTAAGTAAATTAATATTATTTGTCCCTGCAAGCATCTGTCTGATTAATAAAATCATAGAGTTTTTTGCAGCTAAGTAATATTCAAACATACACAATCAAGCAAATATTTAGCAAAATATTTTGGATACACACAAACTTGTCTAGACAGTTTTTTGATACTTAATATGTTTAGTTACTTCTCAAAAATAGTTTAATTTATTAAGCAAAAAAAAAAACTAAACAACAGCTAATTCAGCTTTACTAAAAAAAAACACAATTTCTTATTCGCTTTATTCTTAACTATTATTTAGTGAAAAATTTAAGGTGGTTTTTTTCTAGAAAATAAAATAAGCGTTAAAACAAATCGATAAAAACATTTTTCAATTAATTGTACTAGTGTTTAAGTTTCTTTATCAATTTTAGTATTATCTTCTTTTTTTTAGAATATAAATCAAAACACAGACAATCAAATTTGTACAAAACCTCTCAGAAGCTAAGTATTTTTTATAAAGTACTAATGGTACATTTTTATAATCATGAAATTCACGAAAAAATAACGTTTGAACTGTATTACAAATAAATTATATTTTGACAAGCCCAGTAACTTTTATAATGAATATTACTTGTATTCAGTTTTCGGCCTTTTATAATAAAAAACAATCAAAGAGCAACACAAAAACAAGACTAATTCTAAAGAGTAGATTCAAAACCTCATTCGACCTTTGATGAGTTATATCAACTGCGAAATCAAAAAGAACTGATCAGAGGGGTCTCATGAATTCTCAGAGACAAGTTTGGACTAGACACCGTCGTCATTTAAATTGCAATTGGCGCATACAAAGAAAACAATACAATTAATGTTGATAATAATCAGTAAAGTGAAGTAACAATCGCTAGCTTATATTATGTGGCATGCAAGTAATTAATTATTATCTATAGTACTGCGGCTTCTTAGGTTAATGAGTATTAATTAATTATCTGTGATGGAACTGATAAGCTTTCATTTTATCTTGTTAAACTTGATCTTACTTAGTTAGTACAAAATACAGCTCAAAATATGAAGTTTATTGAATTATAAACATAAAAATATGAATCTGACGAAAATTTCTATTCTGCTGAATTTTTCAACAAATAAACTGGTAAAAATATAATAAATATATGTACTCAAAATTTTTTAAGTATATATAAACCTGAACATAAAATGTAAAATCGCTATAATATGTTCAATCCGTATTATTTGGTATCATAGTCTATTTAGGTAATTGGATTAGGTTTATACAAATGGTTCTAATTCACGCTCTGTTAATATGCATATCTGAACAATAATTACTAGTGGCAATTGATTATCGAAAATTTATTACCTGTCATTTAGTATGTGACAAGTGAGATCTAGTGTTTTATTAGGATTAGTATTATACAAATCTTCAATATATAGTTTATGAATATAAGAACAATATACATATATACATATTTTTTACACCGAACTAATTGAAATTATAATAAGAACAAAATATTTTTATTATTTTATTTGTATTACATCCTAAAACAAGGTCTTTGTATTAACCATATTTATCAGATCGTAATATAATATATGTAATGAGTTAAAATGTTTTTTTTTTGGCAAAAGAGATGAAGATAAATAAGATTCAAAATAATTTAATCTAACGAGCTATTGCTCAGAAAACTAGATGACTAAGATGTTTCACGAAAATCCATTTAATATTGAATATTTGAATATAAATTAAATATTATACTTAAAATAATCTACTACATTTTTGTAAAAACAAACTCATATTGTAAACCGAAGTCTGGTAAAGTATAAACAAAAATAAATTCAAAGGAATTGATATTACAGATAAGTTCTCGAAATCCCAATAATTTAGTTTAAACAGCTGTCGGATATTAGTATTTTAATTAATGGTATTTTTTGTTTTGATATGTCTGAATATCTATTATTCTAAGAACCGCCAATGGTTGGTTTATTTGGGTACTTTGTTGCTTTTGTCTTCAATAAATTGCGATTTTGTTTCTCTAATTTAATCTTAGAGTTTCATTGTCCAATTAAAAGCTATGGTGAATATCATTTTAGTTAATTCGTTACTTTACTGTTAGAGTAAAAATCAATCTAATTAAAATCTTTTATTGTAACAAAAGCTTTTATTAAACGAATTTGAATTTCTTAACTATTTTTATGTTATGACCTGATTTTTATATTATAAGTTTATTTTCAGAACAGGGTTGCCAACCTAGTAATAGATTAAAGATGTCAAGAGTTCTCAGTGCTCAGTAATTGCTTTATCCGGTGCTGCATACTGAATAACTAATTTATGTTTTAAATTTATAATTGTTATTTTATAATTAACATGATTATGATGATTTACATTTAATTTAACAAGTTTATATTTTTAGAGACACATTATCAATTATCAAAGCGGGCGTTAGCTAGCTCCGAGTGACGAAAGCACCCATAGTGCTGAAAGTCTAACTCTGTATATATACGCGCAATATCGATTTTTTTATACAGGAGACCTTCTGGTATTAGTGTTATTTTTAGAAAGCCGTTTTGTGTTCGAAACGTTGCCAACCAAACAAACAAACAAAAAAACAAACAAAAAAAAATACAAACAAAAAATGTGAATGTGCTCGAAACGTTGCACAAATTGCATTTTTGTTTTTATTTTATTAGATTGATCAAGGTAATTTGGTAACGTTCCGAACACATTCACATTTTTTGTGTTTGTTTACGTTTGTGAATAAAAATGTTCGTGGTTTTTTCGTCGCAAAATTCATATCAGGAGTTTTGTCAGTGGATTCGCTTTCGTCACTCGGTATTTACTTCGTTGAGAAGTTTTTGTTTTGATTGTATATACATGTATATTAACTATTTCATTTACTATAATTTTACTATAACAGCTTTAAAAATATTACAAAAAAAAGAGAATTTTTAAAGTATTTTAAGGTAGCCTAATTTCCGGAATTATATTATCTAATGGATCAAAATCTTTTATCGTTTCTTAATGGCGTTATTATACAAGGTTGTAAGGGCTGTGCGTGCGATATTTCACACGTGCAACTAGTAGAAACTGCCTTTTAAAAAGTATTGTAAAATATTAAAAGTGCGTGCAAAAATATAAGAAATTTAGTGAACACTTCTTAGAGATATTCCATAGTAAAATTTTAATCCTACTGTAGTCTATACGACCGAAGTCGTGGTCAACAACTAATGTTGACTTTTGATAAAAAACTATATAGTTGTATCTTATCGGATCCGGGAAATTTTAAGTATTGTAAGAATTTATATTTAAAATAAATTATTAATATAAAACTGATATTCAAAAAATCTAATGCAATACTTATAAATTTCTTGCAAAATTTAATACATTTACAAATTTAAGGAACTTACTTAACAGTCAAGCGAATAAAATGAATTCAATGGGCGTCGTAAGTCGAATCATTTTGTATAACATAGGTATAAAAATGTTTAATAAGTTTATTTGTATTTTTTATTATGTTAGGAATAAACATTCTGAATATACTTATTCGTTAATTATCATATAGTAATGAATCAACTATCGTAATCGTATTAAAGGCAATAGAATTCGAAAACAAGTCCCAAATCTAAAAGTTGTTTTGTTAAATAATATTTGGACAGAGTTACTAATGGTTTTACTTTCAACATCTTATTATCATTTCATCAATGATATCAAGATTAATTCGGTAATAGACTGGGATATAGTCCACACGGCCTCCTATTCAATATATAAATAGAATGATATGAAATGGAGTAATTAAGCTTGGGTTCAACTGTAGCCAACCTTTCCATTATATCATTGATGTCCTTTGTTCGGGATAAGGTTTTAAGGTCAGCGCACTATCGCCCATACTTTAAGGTTTTCTCCATCGTAATTGTAATTTGAATGCTTTATTTATATCAAATAATTGTGTACATGTTAAAATCACGCACACCACTATACATAACATATTATGTTTACCTCAATGAACATAGACACAGCTGAATATTCAATTGTTCCTGCTTATTATAATAATATTCATTACTTAGAAGTTAAAAAAAAAAACTATAACACAAATGTAATATGAAAGCTTATTTCCGTCGAAAACAAAAACAATATAAGAAATGTCTCATAAACAACCAGTTCTCTCTACAAGTAGATATCTTTAGTTAGCCTTAAATTAATTTTAGTGCATCGATAGAAATAAACTAAATACCTACTCGTCCCAAGGCTATTCATCAACATGGCACACGAAAGAGTATTAGAGTTAGAATATTCCATACGGAACATACAGATTTATATCATTATTTTATATCATTATTTAGACTCATTATTTAGATATTTCACAAAATCAGATGCCCAATATTATGTCGTGTATTTTCACATTAGATAAACACAAGTAGTGGTTCTACAATCACAAAAATATGTTTTTTTAAATTTTTATACAATATTATATTCAGGCAGTTCTCTATTTTTTCTTCTGCTTTATCCCTTATTTCTTATAATATAAAAACAACATTTAAAAAAAAATATATTTTTAAATGATAATAACACAGCATTTAAAATAGTGTTTTGAAAATTATGATTGTATATGATTTATTGCAAATAAAAAAAACTTAAGCCCGTAAACAAATTTACTTTTGGTTTTTTATCCGTTATCATATTGTTTTCTTTGAATTTGTATTTTAAAGCAATATTATGATAACAGTTGTTGTCTCAGAATACGCCCGTGATTTTTTTAGTATGTAAATATTATTTTATCGTACGTATCTTTGAATATTTCTTAGACGGGAAAAGAGATTTAAGTACAAAATCAAAAGGAATAAAGTTTTTCAGAATAGATGATATGATAACACCATCTACTTTAGATAACAAAACTACAAAACAACGTATTTGCTACAACTCCTTTTTTGGTGTATTTTTAATTACAAGAAAGTGTCACTTGCGAGAGTCTGTTGAGTTTTCAATAACTGAATGTGAACTAATAGAATTTTATACCTCATTTATCAACTTCCTAAGTTTTTAATGTGAACTGCGCAGAGTTGGTAGTTATTTCCAACGGTTTCCTACTTACTAAGTGTAGAGTACAGTATATACTTTACATGCTCTGTACTTTATACGCTTTCTACGTTATATGCATTTAAGATAATTATTATATAAATATTTAGTTTCAATGTATAAAATAATTAGAGCGACATAGTTGCAATGCGACTCAGCTCTTTAATAAACATTAAAATATATATATATATTTTAATCCCGCAAGGTGGTATACTCTCCCCGCTTCTTTTTTCTGTGTTCATAAATTTTATTACTTTTAACCTCTCTTCCTCTTACCATTTGTATGCCGATGACCTACAAATTTATGCTCATGCCACACCTGACTCTATAAACTCCGCTATTGACTGTGTTAACATGGACTTGCTTCGGATCCATGATTGGTGTAAGAACTTTGGTATTAATGTTAACCCACAAAAGTGTCAAGCGATGATTATCGGCAGTATACATGGTCTTAACAAGTTAGACTACATTGCACTTACACCAGTATCTTATAATTCTGTTAGAATACCACTCACGCAGTCCGTAAAAAATCTCGGTCTTCATATCGATAGTACGCTCAGTTGGAGTGTCCACATAACTGAGTTATGTCGAAAAGTTACGTACTCGTTACGTTCACTTTATCGGCACAAAAACATTTTACCCATTCGAACCAAAACTCTGTTGGTGGTCCCTTATTCTTCCACTTATTGACTACGCTGATGTATGTTACTCTAATATCTCTGAAGCCAATCTAAATAAATTGGACCGTCTCGTCAATAATTGCATTCGCTTTATTTTTAACTTACGTAAATATGATCACATATCTGAATACCGTTCTAAGCTGGACTGGCTTCCCGTCCGTAAAAGAAGAATTTCAAGAACTCTCTGTCAGTTATTTTCTATTTTAAATGATTCATCCTCTCCTCTGTACTTGAAGTCCAAATTTCAACTACTGAGGACAACTCATAACTTTCATCTCCGTTCATCATCGAACTTAAGTTTATGTATTCCTTCGCACCATACTGGTTTTATGTCTAATTCCTTCACAGTACACGCCATTAAATTGTGGAATAGCCTTCCCGATACACTTCGTCGTGCTCCTAACCGACAAATATTTAAGAAGCGCATTTGCGAATATCTTCATGAGAGAACGCAGTGAGTATTTATTGTTCATCTACTACCTGACTATTAAATTTGAGTATTTGTATTTATTTACACTTTAGTATTTAGTTTATTTTATAGGGATAAGATGTTGTATTTATTATTCTTTATTTCAGTATAGTATAGTATATTAATATTTTAGTATAGTTTAGTATATTTCATTTATAAGTGATTTGCTTTCATTCATTTTTTTTGTTTACTTGTTACCCTCATTGTTTTTATTTTTCTGTTAATATTGTTGGTTGACTGGTAGATAATGCCTAGATAGCATTAAGTCCGCCAATTGTACCATTTTGTTTGTACAATGAAGTTTTAATAAATAAATAAATATTTAAAATAACAAACCTCAGGTTTGTATGTTTATCAAACACATATATATTTTAATAAAATCCTTTAAAACGATTAAATCATGTAGGATTAATTAAATATAATTTGAATAGCATAAAGAGTCGTAAAATGTACAAGCGCTGTAAATTTTTATATCCAAAAATAGATGGTTCGGTGCGTTTGATGTCCTAAGTAAATAAAGAGCTTTTTATCAAATATTGGTTAAGAGTTGGCGCTTTTGCTTTCGGTATGGTTCACGATAATATTATAATAGGTACATAAACAATTTAAAGATATCTATAAAAATCTGATTAGAAATGAAATTATTCAACCCTTAATAGGTTTGAAGGTATTGAATTCAACAATTAAATTTACCAAGTTATATTATTCAATACTAAAATATCTAAAACTAAATCAGGCTGTCAATACACTTAAAGCAGAAGCCATATAATATAAAATATATAAATACAAAAAATATATATGACTTTTCCAAATTAAACAATACTTTCTGGCACTTTATTCTCACTAAGATATGTAATTATTATAGGTTTCACTGTCACTTATTTCCACATGATCGTCCGAAGAGTAACTCCCAACAATCAACGCCCAACTCCCATTTCTCATTTTCCAACTCTCAACTCAACCTTTACCTCAGTATCTAAAAATGTTCTCTTTCTTATAAAAAGTTAAAATTTACCTATTATTTTATTTCTAGTCTATTAGCGCCCTACAAATGGCAGTGCAAGCTAAAAGTCTGTGCCTGGATACCGAGATCAGAACATGTAGTTGCTCCTGCTAGGTGGGTTGACATGAAAGAATTTCTTTTCGGTATTCCTTCCTTATCGTTCATCCCACACCAGCCAGATTTGGACTTAATCACCACACTATGCGTCATTTTGAAGATCGAAACAGGATTAAAAAAATTAAAAGCAATAATGAAATAAATTACTACGAGTGGAAAGTTAAAATAGTTCCTAAAAATAATATAAATTTAGTATTTTGATAACTTTTTTACGATTTTTGCTGATTGATTTTTAATTATTATTAAAAAAAAATGTTATTCTTAACACTTGTTTAACAAAAAAAAAAAACGAAAACGGAAAGATAACTACGGTCCGAGGGTGTCCGTATATGATATACTTGATGTCAAAATGCTAATTGCCTTACAATTGTTTTACTGGATTAAGTAAGTAAATTAATATTATTTGTCCCTGTAAGCATCTATCTAAATAATAAAATCATAGGGTTTTTTGCAGCTCAGTAATATTCAAACATTCACAACCAAGCAAATATTTAGCAGAATAATTTGGATACACCTAAACTTGTCTAGACAGTTTTTTTGATACTACAAATGTATAGTTACTTCTCAAAGTTATTTTGATTCATTATACAAAAAATAATCTAAATCTGTCTTTATTAAGAAAACACAATTTATTTACTCGTTGTTTTTTAATTATTATTTAGTGAAAAATTCAAGCCCAATAACTTTTTATTAATTTTACCCGCATTTATTTTACTGCTTTTTTATAATAAAAAAAAACAATCCGCGAAAAGAAACACAAAAACAAGACTAATTCTAAATTGTAGATTCAAAACCTCAATTCGACGTCGATGAGTTATATTAACTGCGAAATCAAAGGGAACTGATCAGAGGGATGAGGTCTCATGAATTCTCAGAGATAAGTGTGGACAAACGCCGCCTTAATTTGAATTGCAAATGGCCGCGTACAAAGAAAACAAGACAATTAATTTTGGTAACAATGTTGATATTTAATCAGTAAAGTGAAGTAACAATCGGGAGTTTATATTATGTGACACGCAAGTAATTAATTATTTTTCTAGTGAGTGGCTGCGGTTTCATAGGTAAATGTGATTAATTATCTGTAATGGAAATGATAAGATAGATAGATAGATATCGTTAAAAATAAATACAAAAGACAGCACAAAATGTAAAGATTTTTGAGTTATAAAAATAAAAATGTTAGCCCGGCGAGATTTTATATTCCGATGATTTTTTAAACAAATAAAATAAAAAAATAATAAATACTTAAAAAATTTTTTTTCGAATATTTAAAAAATATATAAAAGATTGTATAGTAAGAGTAAATTAATCGTTATAATATAACAAATGTTCAATCCGTATTATTTGATATCATAATCTATCTAGTTAATTGGATTAGGTTTATGCAAATGGTTCTAAATCACGCTTTATTAATGTGCATATCTGAGCAATAATTATTACTAGTGATAATTGATAATCGAAAATGTATATATTATCATTTAGTATGTGACAAGTGAGATAAAGCACCACATGTGTTTTATGAAGATTTATTAGATTCAATCTATAGTTTATAAATATAAGAACAATTATAACAAAATACAGAACCATTTTTTCACAGCGAAGTAATTCAAATTATCATAACAACAAAAATTTTTATCGTCTTATACGTATTACAGCTTAAAACAAAACAAAGTATTAAGTATTCGTCAAATCGTAATATAATGTAGGTAATAAGTTAAAATGTAATATTTGTTTTTGTAATAGAGATTAAAACAAATTACATCCAACGTCCAAACAGCTATAGACTAGAAAACTAGACGAATAAGAAGTTTCACGAAAAGCCATTCAATGTTGAATATCTGAATTTAAATAAAATATTATGTTTATAATAATCTACTAACTCATAAAACAAATTGTAAACTAAAGTCTGGTAAAGTATTAACAAACATAATACATATAAGTTCTTGAAATCTCAATAATTTAGTTTAAAGAGCTATCGAATAATAGCATTATAATTAATGCTAATTTTTGCTTTGAAATGTCTTAATATTTATTATTCTAAGAACCGCCAATGATTTGTTTATTTGGCACTTTGTTGCTTTTGTATTCAATAAATTGCGATTGGGGCTGATTAAGTTTCTTTAATTTATTCTTAGAATTTAATTGTCTTAGTAAAAGCTATGGTGAATATCATTTTGGTTAATTCGTTACTTTAATGTTATAGTAAAATTCAAACTAATTAAAATTAGGTAAATATTGTTTTATTGTAATAAAAGTTTTTATTAAATGAATTTTACGAATTCTTTAACGAAGATGGAACTATTACAAGTTTCTTTTCAGACCAGGGCTACCAACCTGGTAATAGAATAAAGATGTCAAAAGTTCTCAGTGCTCAGTAATTGCTTTGTCCGGTGCTGCATACTTAATAACTAATTTCTGTTTCAAAATTTAAAATTGTTATTGTATATAAAATTTTTTTGATGTTTTAAATTTAATTCTTTAAATTTATATTCAATATGGAATTATATCTATTACACAATTTAGTATTTTTAGAGACACGTGTTATCATTATATAAACATATATTTAATTTACAACAATTTTACTATAACATCTGTAGTAATATTGCAAAAAAGCAGATTTTTAGGACTTTTAAATACATATTAGTAGTCAAATACATAAATATTCTCTAGAATTATATCATCTATTGAAACAATATTTTATCGTCTGTTAATTACATTATTATTATAAAAGGTTGTACGGGTTGTATGTATGGTATTTCACACGTCAATCCGTATTAGAAACCCCCTTTAAAAATATATTAAAATATATTGAAAGTGCATTCAAAAATATGGGAAACTCAGATAACCGTTCTTAGAGTAGATGTAAAAGATAATTTTCCAAATGCGTAAATTCCAACTGTTGTCTATACGAACAAAGTCGTGGGCAACAACTAGTGTTTATTTTATAGTGTATATATCCGATGAAATGTACATTGTGTAAGAACTAATATTTTTAAACCAACAAGTCATATAAAACTGATATTCAAAACATCGAGTGTAAAAAAACAAGAGTTCATGCGGAGTTGAAGACATTGACAAACTTTTGAGGAGCTTAATAAAAGAAATTAATAATCGATATTCAATAACCAAACATATAACCGCATAATCTTCGAAACAAAGGAGATCCATTTGCAATGCGGATGCCATTTTCAATTATAATCCAGCAAATAAAATGAATTCAATGGGCGTCGCAAGTCGAATCATTTGATATAACAAACGTATAAAAATTAATAATCAGTGTTTGTATTTTTTATTATGTAAGGAATAAACATTCTAAATATACTTATTCTTTATTTACCATAGAGTAATGAAGTCCCAATTCTAAAAGTTATTTTGTTAAATGACAGTAACTCATGGTTTTACTTTCAACATCTTATCTTTTCATCAATGATATCAAGATTAATCCGGTAATAGACTGGGATATAGTCAACACGGCCTCCTATTCACTAAATAAATGGAATGGCATGAAACTGAGTATTTAAGCTTGGGTTCAACTGTAGCCAACCTTCCATTATATCATTGATGTCCCAAACAAATCTATAAGATCAGCGTCGGTCACAATCGCTGAAGATTTTTCTAACTCTACTCTGATTTACATTACATAATACAATTACGATTGTATATATAAATATACAATCGTAATTGTATTTTGATTTTACGTAAATTGAACTTTTTAAATTATTTTATTATCTACATGTAAAAATCACGCACACCACTACACGTAACATATTATGTTTACTTCAATGAAAATTGAGAGAGCTCAATTTTCACTTGTTGCGTCTTATTAATATTCAATATTTCAAAGATCTAAAAGATTCATTATGAGACAAATGTAACACGAAAGCTTGTTTGCAAAGTAAACACAGTCTTATAGTAAATAATAGTCTCATGTCTGCATGTAATGGAATTGGACGTTCTAAGATCTTGTATCGGATTAGCCATTAGTTTAAATGTTCAGTTTATTTATTTTAATAGATTCTTATATTCGTATATTTTTTGAGTCATTAAGTAGCTTAATGAAACAAAGTTGTTAATTTAATATAATTGCTATTAAAGTTATGAGAATAAAATATATTTAATATAAAATAACATGATTTTAAAAAATATATACTATTACTGAAACATACCTTATAATAAAATCGGATTTCAGATAAAATTACAATACATCCAATTTCAAAGTATCTTCAAATCTGAAAAACGGAGCGCATGAAACGCTAGAAGGTTGGAAAATGTGGCCAGTAGCCTGATTAGGTTAGGTTTGGGGGCCACGGTGGAAGCCTCCTCGTGTGCCCGTCCGCTACCAATGTTGTCCGGATTCGTCCGGCAGGATTATAAGCGGTACAGGCCGGTGCTCCCTGGGGGACGGTTAATGCGGTCTTTCAGGATCGCGATAGCCGTCTGCTAATGTCCAGCGCGGGGTTGTCAGCCATGAGGTGCCCGAGTCTGGCTCATGGTTGACAAGGGGTTTCACGCGGCGGTCTGCCCTTAGGGGTGGCCCGTCTGCGGCGGCGGGCTCGGGTCCCTTTTCTTCGGCTTTAGTCGTTGGAAAGTGGGCCTGGGCAATTCGGTGGAAGGGCACAGGCCCTCTTTTCCGGGGGACAGCCGCGGGGTCATTCCGGGTACTTCTCTGATTGCAGAGTTGAGTTTTAGGTCTTGCCAACTCAGGATAGGTACAGTTTTTCTAATATGTTACACTTTTGTATCTGTATAGTGTTAATTGTAACGAATATATTCATATAAATATATATTCGGTATGTATTATTATTAAGATATTTTAAGACGCTAACACTATTATTACACGATGTTTATAAAGATGTCATAATATCGTATTATGTATCCAGGTAATATAAAAATAATCAAACTTTTTTTTTTTATATAAAATACTTATTATTAAAACAAAGATGGCGGACCGCAATCTTTAGATTCACAGAAGCACTTAATTTCCTATTTACATGACAACCGATAAACCTTTTCTGAAGTGTTTATTTTATTCCACTGGGAAGAGATTTAGTTTGCGACACGATTGCTGCCTTTCAGAATCAATCGAATTTCGTTTTTAGATCACAATTAATTTGCATATTAAAAAAAGTTAATCCCAACCTCGCGTCGAGTCACTCTAGATCAGCTGATGTAATATTTACATTTAAATTGTATACAATCTAATTATGTATTGGTGGCAGCGAAAATTGCAATTAAAAAAAAAAGAAAAGGTGATTCTAAGCCAGCGATTGGCTTAATAATGTCTGTAGTGCCAATAGTTTCTAGCTCGTTTCCCACCGATTGCTGCAACTGCAGGCGGTGTCGTCTTCATTTCACATAAAGGTGCTGCGTCAGTATTTTAATATTCTGCACTGCAATTAACGTCGATCTCATGTGAGCATACTCTTTTGAGATCTTCTGTAAAAGTATTATGGATTGAGAAGGCCCGTACGAGATGCTGTGAAATAACAACAGCTAGGCACACTTATTTCAGGCTTCTAAACTATTTTATGACACAATAAAACTAAAGTTTACTTTTTTCTAGTCTCACTTTTACGTTTAATCGTTTTAAGTTTTATATAAATTCAAAACTTTTAAAACAAGTAACGTTAACTGACTTTTAATATAATTAATACCCTCACAATTTAACACTACATTTGAAGACAGTTGTAAATCACGATTTTCTACATTTGAATCCATTATTAACACCATTGAACTGAGCCAAAATAGATAAAATTCTAACAGTTATATTTAAATACATTGAAATTATGTTGAAACATATTATAAGAAAATTCCATAAAAATATTTACAATCTATTTCTAATTTACTCGACAATGTTACCAAAGTTTTAAAATAAAAAAGTTACGCATGTTTCCCAGATAACGTCCCCGTTATCTTTTTATTATCCTTATTACTTGGTAACATGTTATAAATTGTACACCAAGGACCGTATAAATATGAATAGGAAAAGTTTTATCTGAATTACGTATAATGTATTTTGTAAGCTACTTTTATAAGCTGGTAAGAGCTAAGAATAACAGAAACCTGCGTTCATAGAAAATAATCCAGCAATTTTAACTCTGTGTGAAAGTTTAATAAAAAAACCTAATTCAAATAAAAATAGGCAAATAAATAACTCTTAATAAGTTAAGAAACACATCATCCTTGGTTATTTTCTGTTAAGTTGTATTCAAATTCTCTTAGCTTTTTACTGAAAGTTATCAATAGAAATGCGAATTTTGATTGCTGCTTCAAGGCTTAGATGTTCAACTAAGAGAATCAAGCTCATTACGCATTCTTTTCCTACAATTTGAACGATATGAGTAATCCACGATGTGATAACACTTAGAACGTATGTGTATTTTTTAATCACTGACACTTGTCTTTTTATTTTACCCAAATTATAAAATCTTTATAAAATATAGACTAATATAAAATATATACGATTTTCTGATACTAAGCTATTTCTCTCAGTCCACATGATAATAATGTTTTTTATAACTCCGCAACAATTAAAATGAGTACCAATTCCGTATACTACCAACTTAAAACAAAAAAAAAAAATTGAAGCTAACATCATTAAAACTTTACTTCAAAACGAAAATAAATTACTAACTTTTAGTAGAGGTTTGCATTTCGAAACATCTTATGCCTATGACCTGCACTGTATACGAGACGTAGAATTTAGCTAGACGGAAAAGTTTGGATCGTTATAACTAAATAATTTTAGGTAGCCTATGAACTGTAAGTTATTATAAAATCTCATAATTATTTATAGTATGATTCTAACAGTATAGTAGTAAATAAACTTTATTTTTGCAAGACTGGTGAAGTTATTTTGTAACTTAACTTGTTAAATTAGGATAAAAAGTTAACTATGTTACAAATATCTCGTCAGATTTATTAAAATCTTTCTAAATCGATTATTAAAAGAATATTAAGCACTAAGTGTGGTTAATTTAACAACATCGGTACTAAATTAGGAAAATATAACAAGAATTTATATCGAAAATTAGCATGCAATGAAGCCAACTAACAGTACGTAAACAAACAGTGGATATGCAAAACCGTTTTATAAGCTTAGTCAATCATAACACTCGCTCGACGAAATGTTTGTCTTTGTTATCAGAACAAAGAATCTTACAATCAAAAGTACCTTATTAAAATAATTATGATTATTCAGTAATTAACGCTAACTATGAAAGAAAAATTTCCGCATCTACGATAAGACTACGATATAATATAGACACAATGCCTTCTGTTGTGTATGAATTGTTTGATAGTGAAAAATCTTTAAATGTATAATACTAATACTACTATACATAACTTAAAATTATATCATATAAGCTGTCGATTCAACGTAAGTATTGATGCTGCTTGCAGATAGAAGATGTTATGTACTACAATGTATTAGTAGTATACCAATATTTAAATTTATATAGCTATTTCAATGGCCAACTCTCACAATACTCACATTTTGAAAACTTTCCAGCAATAATGTTCACAAGAAGACTAGATATAAGTGTATGTAATGAGTCATTTAATTAGGTATTTATTTCCAACGGCTGTGTCGGTGTCGACGTCGTTCACGAGTGGTTCCCAAGAGGTAAATATACTTTAACCCTTTTTTACAATTATATCATATTTTATGTTAATATGACTGCAATATATTTTACTACTGTGACTTAAATCAGTAATTCCACAAATGAAATATACGACACGATATATGCGTTTAGGATAATTATTATATAAAATTAACATAACACTGTATACAAATTTATGGATTTAGATAAGTTTCAATATATAAAATGAAAAACCTCAGTTTTATGTTTGTTTTTCTATTACATGTTTATTTTAATCAAAACCTTTAAAAACGTTTAAATCCTGTAGGATTAAACTTTTGAATTTCATAAAATGTAAAACGCTGTAAATATTTTTAACTAAATAAACGTTGAGATGCGATTGATGTCCTCAGCAAATAAAGGGCTTTTTATAAAATATTGGTTAAAGGATGGTGCTTTTGCTTTTAGTATAACTTACGATATTATTTTAATAGGTACATAAATACTCTTAAAGTAGCTAAAAAAAATTATGACAAATGAATTATTTAACTTATTTAATTATTCAACCAATTAATTTTAAATTCATCAATTTAATTTACCAGGTTATATTACTCAACCTTAATATCGGGGTGTGAATACACTTAAAGCAGAAACTATACAATATCAAGAATATAAATAAAAAAAAGACGTCAAAACCGTGCTTGTCTTTTCTAGGAATACAAATTTATACATATTATATTCTTTGCGATGAGCATTTGTTCAACAAATAACACAGAACTCTAAAACAATCGTTGTTTGCACATGACGGAAAAACTATAATGTATTCCTCCTAAAGAATATTCTTATTTTTCTGGAATTTTTCAAAATTTCAAAGGAACATATACAAACTGATTTGTAACAAAACAAGGCTGTTAGATTAACTTTAATAAAATTTGGTGTGACGTTAGATTAATAATAACTTATCAATCAAACCAAAATAAATCAATCTTTATTACCTAACAGCATACTTTTCAATTAAAAAAAAAATCACATTTTGTACAAAATTAATACAAATTTAATTATTGATTATTATTAATTTATAAGAATAATATTATATTTGCAGGGGAGGCAGAGAAGGACGACAAAGTGGCCGCAACAATTTGTTATATATATAATTTGAAACTAGATATTCGCATAGATTATATTATAAAGTTTGTTAGACTGTCGTACAAGTAGTGTTAATTAAAGTAGCAACCCCGTAGTTAGTATTTAAGTTTGTTGGGAAGTATTTGCGTTGATGTCATAAATCTATTAGCGACGAAAATGAGTGTTTGAGATAGAAAAACCCTTTTTATATTATTTTATAATATTTTAAAGAGTTCTTTTATACATAAATTAGAACAACCTCTTTATTTAATCTGTGATACTTTCATAAAAAGATGTTAATTAAATAATAAATTGTATTTTAGAATTTGGGCTAGATAATTATTATAATTATAAGAACAAGATAATGTTGTATATGTGGAAAATTCCCGAAAATAGCAAAATTTATGAATTGGGCAGTCATTGTGCCTTTGAATACAACGGAAAACCGAACCTTTTCAGGGAAAGGCAAACTAATTATAGTAATCGTAATAGTACGAGTATAATAATATAGTTAATATCCAACGTGTTCGCACAAAGTAGAGTAAACTATTTCTATGAAATATTTTAATGAAAATGCCATTATACTTGTGCCTTTTAAAAAAGAGTGGGAGTATAAGGAGAACCGAATCGCTGTGATTGCATTACATAAAGTAGATATAGAGCCTTTTTTACAATCTTCCATATACTTGGTATTATTCAAAGTTTTTTATCTGGTCTTCCACGTAGTATTCATACGAAAAAGGCGACGAAAGCAGTAAGGGAAAGAATTCGAAGAAATCCTGTCCAAAAGCAAAAGATCTAATGTCGGGGGATGAAGGTAGCATCTAAAACCATGTCGCGTTATCATCTTGGTTATAGATGGACTGTATTGTATTCAAAGAAGATCACTTCGTATATGCTTTATATATGAAACTAACACAGCGTTATAGCAATAAATGTTATGTACAATAAAATGTAAAAAAAAATGTTTTTTTTGTAACAATATTCATGGCAAGACCATGTACATTTTAAACACACAAGGGCTCTTTAAAAAGTATCTGGAATTTTAATTTTCCATGGTTGACGTATTCCATTTTCAGTTTTTTTATGACGTTATATTGGTACTTGTGTCCTTCACTTATGCCGACAAATTCGGCCACTTAAGGCCATAGTAGCAGCGCCTGCCTCTAGGACCCGTCATCTTGTAGTTGTCAATAAAGAGCCAGAGTTTGTGGCGAGTGAGCTTTGTTTTCATATAGCAGTGATTATACTAAAATGTTCTGTTTGATCTTGACTGTGTTTTAGCTCGTCTTAGATTTAGAAAAACATCTTGAAGTAATCTACATATTTAATATGTAATTTTATGAAATGTAATTAAGTAAGATTCAGAGAAAAGTATTTAATCTTTTCCTAATTACAATATAAACCCACACCCAGCAGTGGGGCATAAATAGTTTTATAAAAAGTAAATGAATATAGTAATAATATAGCAAGTAACAGTACATTTTTAACAAAGCAATCAGCAAACACAAGAACGAATCAACGTTTAAGTTTTAATAAATATAGAATTAAATGTATTAAAACGCGAACATCTCTACATATACAAATAAGTCTCTCCGACACTCTCTTCACTAAGCTCTCATCTCAGTGATAATTGTTGAATTTAGCCTTATAATAAATAAGGCTGCAATTACGTTATATTCTTTCTAATTATATTACATAATACTCGTAACGACTCGAAATATTTAAGGGTATCTCTGTAGTTACGTGAATAAATAATAGAATGATATCGAACAACGTTGTGGGTTTTTTTTTTTTTAAATCTCAGCACAACTTGATATTGAAGAAAGTTATAATTAACAGATCATTCATTAACCAGTTGTACCCGGTGAGGCTAAATTATTAAAATGCCCAAAATTAAAAGTTACTGTTTTTAAGGAGAGATTTGAAGTACTATTAATAATATTATTTTTAATCAAATTCACTAAATATTGATATAAAAAAATTTAGGTTTAAAAAACTATAATTAAAAATAATCTCAATGGTGTTAAGAAACACTATAGATCAATATACAGAGGAATATTCATTAAATCTTGTATTAAAATGGTTTCAATTACATTCAGTTGAACTCATGTTTAATTTCAAATTTTACTTTTACTTCTATCACATTACTAATAATATTAGAGCAAATCATATTAAAACGATAATTCAATACTTTCCGGTCTGTATTTGATGGTGGATATAGTTATTATAATTTATTCATGATAATGAAAATAATGGTAAATTAATATGCAAAACTCCAATTATTATAATCAAAGCAGTAAATACTAAACCGACTACACAAATTTCTGAATTCACCGTAGTTTCGGCTGTTTATATTAATTCAACTATTTAGGCAACAAAGTTTGATCATTTACGTCATTTCCGTCAATGTGAAACTTTCACCTTCACCTTACCTTATCTTCACGCCATATCCCTTGCGGGGTAGCCAGAGACGATGGAGCGCTAAACGCTACGGCCCCTGCTTACCTCTTTCGCATCATATCAGTCTGATTGATCTTGTTTCGAAATCACCTAAAATACATAATAATGAAATATACCAAAACTAATAGGTTTTCATATATCAAGAATAAATTCACTGTGAAAACTGATGGCCAATTTCACAATAACAAGACTGTCAAATTTAGAAACGTTTTAAATTTGTACACGATAGTCACATGTGCTGCTAACTTAAAGCAATCTCTTTCAGCACTGCCTTAATACGTCCCTAACTCTTCAACAACAAAGTTGATCTGAAGCGACTTCAACGATTTACATGTAAATTGAGTTTTGAATGGATTTGAACGTTCATAGTTAATACTATCCAAAATAACATAATACACTTGGTATTTTATTTGATCACTTTTAAATCTTTGTAATAACGACTATTATTTGTTTCGCTAATGTCTTCTCACTTGGTATCGAATTAGAAATACAAACTTACATATATGCGAATAGAATTATTCATATAAACTTTAAGTAACGGCGTTAGGAGTTATTTAGATTGTCATTGTTTAAAATTAGTACAAAACGACTTTGTGATCCAAAAAGCCTTAACTTTCGACTGTGATAAGATGTGTGGTTTGTTTGCTTTAACTGTCAGAGGTCGGGGGTAAATTTGCTCCTTTGTATTTAAACAAATATATAGGACATAAATTAAACTTCGAAAATCAATAATAGAGTAAAGAAAACTGTATCATAAATATCAATTATTCATAGTTAATCCAAAGTGTATGATAAGTACTACAACTATGAATAATTACTTATATAATAAGACCGCAGTGACCAGAGAAAATTCGTCTGAAAATTATTAGTACTTTAACAATTTATTTGTTCGTTTACTGATAAACTTATCGAAGTAGTCAAACAGAATATATTTTATCGTTATTAAAATAATATTTAATAGTTACGGCATTTTTTTTGCAATAATCTAATCATTACGTTAATTATGTAATAAACAATAATGTCTTATTCTAGATATTAATTGTATCCTGTATAAGTTGATAGTACCTTTAGAACATCTAGACGACTAATAATATATATATATTTCTTGTAATAATTGTATATTATGATGGAGGTACAATAAGGACTTGGAATATCTTAGATCAAAGATAGTCTGTGTAAATATAATTCTTACAGACACCGTATAACAATGTTTAGTTTAAAAGGCTTCGTATTTTTATTTATTTCGTTTTTACAATTTTTAGGGTACCGGTATTAATGATTCAAAGTTAATATTTCACTTTAATAAACATAGATCTTTTGTGGCTTGTACTCGTAAATTGGTTGATGAATTGACTCTATATATAAGCAATAATAATAAATAATATATTTTAAAGATTGGATTTTTTTTTCCAAGAACTAAATAACGATAATTGATAATTAAACAAAAGATCATAAATTTAAGTTTACTCCGTACTGCACAAGAAGTCAAATGCGTGGAACAAAAATCAAAATTTATTTGTTTTATAAGTACAAAATGAATCTTATTGTACGCAGGTAGAGAGTGGCAAATAATACGACTCAAACATTAAGATCGCGTTCTGTGCGCTTGACGAATGACAAAATGCGTTCTGGCCGTTCGACAATTACCAGAATGCGTTGCGTTTTCGGTCTTCGGGCCTAACATAAACAATGATTGAAAACGGTTGAGAAGAAGCAAATTAATTTACTAATTGTATAAAATAATTTATTCAAAGCAAACAAATCATAATAAACATGAACATTATATGCTGAAAATACATATTTACACATTTTTAAATATTTTTTCGTAATTCATAATATTTATTTTTAATGAAATTAAAACTTTTAATTGAAACTTGGGGTAATGATACAAATATATCTAAACTGTCAATAATTCTTCATTACTGTCTTGCATTTTTATTAATGAAAATGCAGTTTTTTCAGGCTCTTATTATTAACTACAAAAGTATAAATAAAGTTTATTAAGAGAATGAAAAACCAACGCCACCATATAAAAAAATTAATATCAAGCTGACATTCTTCATAGTAAGATCAAATAGTGCGCTGTTCTCCGGTTTCTTGTTACACTTCCGTCCATTTTCATGAAATCACTTCTACCGAGAGTATTCCACCACAAAAATAAAATAAAGGTATAAAAGTAATTTTATTATCACCTTTAATAATTTATTTTATCCATTGCCCCGGTCCACTTTCGAAATATTTCACCTGTACTTGTTTACAGGTAATGTTACCTATAAAGCAAAAGATGTAAACTATTGTATAATTAAACTAAAATGCTTGCAAACCAAACACGACGGGTGATCAGCAAATTTTCCGACAATTTATATTGGTTTATCAAGATTTATTTTTATTTTACAATAGACGATAAATTCAATTTTAATAATTATGCTAACTAAAATCTAAATAATTAAATCTTAATAATAAAATTTTTAAGTAAAATAGCAATGACAATAAATATAATTGTAATATTGTTTTGGATAAAAAAGTACGTTTTATAACAATGCTAACGTCCGAATTATCAAACTTTCATGTTTAATGAAATTCTCTTAAGGTTTGATTAATTTAAAAAAAATACTAGTTTAGAATAACTTCCGATTCCTATTTACATAGATTACCACTCAAAGGGGTGACATCTTCAAGGCTCTATATTTCTTGTTCACGTCATCCCAAGAAAGGTATGTAATAAAGATTTCCAAGTCTTGAAGGTGTTGTATTGGGAATTTAGGACATATGTATAACGTTAATACATATTTTAAGGTGAAGATAGTCAATACGGTTAGAATTACCATATCTTGCGAGTAACATTTTGTCATCATTTTGCGGCTATTTAACGGCAGACGATTTTTTGATTATGCACTCAAATCTGTCTGACCCGTCGGAATTGAATATGCGGGATAAGCTAATATGTAAAAACTATAAAACTAAATAGTACTTGGAATTCAGATATACATTATATAAGTTTAGAACAGGATTGTTGGATAATATGATTTAATACGAAAGTTTCTTTTTTTTTTAGTTATTTTCAAATAAGACACTTTTTTACATTGTTATTTACTATTCTTAATCGTAATTGATTTTTATTTCTAAAAGAATATGCTATTCTAACATGTTTTCTTGGTGTATAAATTTTCATATCACAAAGGAACTTCCGTTGTCGCCTAAAATTAAATTTAGTATGATGTAGAAATTCAATATAAGTTAAGGGAGAAAACGAAGTACATCACAACCCTTTTTTACTTGAAAGGAAAATTGAGTAAATTTATTTATGCTATCTTGAATAAACGTAGTATTACAACCATAGTTGAAATATAAGTATATTAGCCTATAGTTATTCCACTGCTGGCCATATGCTGCGTATATAGGAAAATTGTGATATTTTAATCTACCATTGTTACACTGGGTTGGAAGGGATTTGTATAATGATTGACTGTTTCTTTGTATGAAAAAAGATATCACTGGTATCTGCTGGTTTAAAATGTAATGACCGGTGGTTATGTATGTGGCAGCAAAGAGTATGCTGCCATATTAAGCCTACTAAAACCAATGGTTGTCCTCATCGCGCTAGCGTGACGTCACGAGATCTAATCGTGACGTCACTACCCTCACGGCGTAGAACTACTGCAGGTGAGATAAAAAACACTCCGCTCACACATAGGCACCATAGCTGGGGAATGAAACGACGATCGTATTCTCGCTTTCTTTTCCTCAGTTTACCCCTCTGAAGTGTTTCAGTGGTAGAGGGCAGCTGCCTGACTCACTCCTCCTCCGCCTTCGTGGTTCGTGGTGGTGGTCTTACGTCACAGTAAGGAGTTATATCAAATTTCGGTAAAAGTTGAGGTGTCCAAGCATCCGTTACTAGTTCTACTGACAACATAAAAATGCTTGTAATAAAAAATACTAAGTACGTTTCACATTTTCATTACAATCAATTAATAACTATCTCTCTCTCTCTCTCTCTCTCTAACTGACCGCAAAAATGACAAATCTATCTACCTTATATAAATCTTAACATCCAATGAAACGAACGAATAAAGTTTTATTAATCAATGAAGAACCAACCTAAAGAAAATACTACACTATTTTATGAAGTGTTTTTGAGTTCATAAAGCAGGTAAATCTCGTCAACTATTTGGTTTCAATGACCAAATTGAAATTCGATTTCAATTTGGTCTTCGTAGAAGAATGAACGCAAATACTTTCATTTTTTACTAATAGGTGATAGTAAGGCTTTTAATTTATAATGATAGATCCTAAATCTTAAAATCAAAGTTACATTCATGTCGGTTTTATTATATTTTAATGAAGTAATATTCTATAATTATAAAAAAAAAACCTATCTAGCTTTGCTATTATCTAAAGTCTCACTTTCTTATAAAACAGTTAATATTTTAGTATTTTTTTACAATTTTAGTATTATATTATTTTTTTTTAATATAAATCAAACCACAGACCATTGAAATTATAAAACACCCCTCGGAAGCTCAGTAATTTTTATAAAGGATTTATAGTATATTTTATTGTCAATAAATTTGTGATAAGCAAACTTTTGAACTTTATAACAACTAGATTTAATTTAGACAAGCCCAGTTACTTTTTTATGAATATTACCCGTATTCAGTTTACAGCCTTTTATAATAAAAAAAAACAATCCGCTAAGAGCAACACAAAAACAAGATAAATTCTAAAGTGTAGATTCAAAACCTCAATCCGGCTTTGGTGAGTTATATCAACTGCGAAATCAAAGAGAACCGATAAAAGAGATGAGGTTTCATAAATTCTCAGAGATAAGTGTGAACAAAATGCCGCCTTCATTTGAATTGCAAATGGCTGCGTAAAAAGAAAACAAGACAATTAATTGGTAATTATTGGTAACAATGTTGATATTTAATCAGTAGAGTGAAGTAACAATCGGGAGTTTATATTATGTGACACGCAAGTAATTAATTATTATCTCTATTACTGCGGCTTCTTATGTAAAAGAAAATTAATGAATTTAACGAAACTGATACGGTTTCATTTTATTTTGTTAAAAAGTGTACAGCACAAAGTGCAAAAGTTTATTGAATTTTGAGAATTAAAATGTGAATCTGACGTATTTATGAACATGATTCTAATTCACGCTTTGGTAATATACATATCTTAGCAATAATAACTATTGATGATTGATTATCGTAAATTTATTACCTGTCATTTAACTTGTGACAAGTGAGATCTAGTGTTTTATTATGATAAATAGTAGAGGGATCTTAAATCTATAGTTTATAAATATAAGAACAATGTCTATACATTTTTTTTCATACTGAAATAATTGAAATTATTACAACTAAATATTTTTTATCATTTCATGTGTAGTACAGCGTATAAAGGGTTTATATACAGACGTGTTGATTTTTTTTTGTTGAGAGATAGTGAATAATAAAAGACAAATTTGTTATAAACAAATAAACTAGACGAGTAAGAAGTATCACGAAAGTCATTTTATAATAAATATAAATGGAATAAATATAATACTTAAAATAATCTACTCCATTTTTGTTAAAACGAACTCATAAAATCAAATCATAAGCCGAAATCCCGTAAAGTATTAACAAAAATATATGCAGAGTTATATAATAAAGATAAGTTCTTGAAATCTCAACTATTAAGTTTAAACAGATGTCGGATAATAGCATTTTTGGTCATTTTTGCTTTAAAATGTCTATATATCTATTATTGTAAGAACCGCCTATAACTGGTCTATATAGAATTTTATTATTTTAGTAAGGTGGAGGTGAATATCATTTTGGTTAATACGTTACTTTAATGTTCAAGTAAAATTCAAACTAATTAAAATTAAGTAAATATTATTTTATAACAACAAAAGTTTTTTAAAACAAATTCTACGAATTCATTAACGAAGGTTATATTCTGTAGTAACCTAGAAATAGAATAAAGATGTCAAAAGTTCTCAGTGCTCAGTAATTGCTTTGTCCGGTGCTGCATACTAAATAACTAATTTATGTTTCAAAATTTATAATTGTTATTATGTATTAAAATGATTCTTAAATTGAATTCATCAAATTCTTATTCAATATGGAATTATATCTTTTAAACAATTTATTATTTTCAGAGACACATATTATCAACTATTATATAGACTATATTACTATTCCATTTACTATAATTTTACTAAAAAAGCTGATTTTTACTTTTAATGGCATGTTATCTTTTCATCAATGATTTTAAGATTAATCATGCGAATAGCTCTGAAATAGTCAACACGGCCTCCTGTTCACTAAACAAATAGAACGACATGAAACCGAGTAATTAAGCTTGGGTTCAACTGTAGCTAACCTTCCATTATATCATTGATGTCCCAACAAATCTCGAAGGTCAGCGCACCATCGATAAAGATTTTCTTCAATGTCATTGTGTTTTTGAATTTTCTTAAATTGAATTCTTTATATTAAAACATTGTGATATTAAATCATCATGTAAAAGTCACGAACACCACTACAAATAAAGTATTATGTAAACATTTACAATTATCACAATTATCGTTGATACTCAACGATAATTGACATAGATAAATTTTCAATTGTTTTTTCTTATAATATTCAATATTTCGAAGATCTAGAATATTTTTTGTTAGACAAATGTAACATGAAAGCTTGTTCGCAAAGTAAACCCAGCCTTAGAGTAAATAATAGTCTCATGTCTGTATGTAATGGAATTGGACGTTCTAAGATCTCGTATCGGATTAGCCATTAGTTTAAATTTTCAGTTTATTTATTTTAATAGAATCTTACGTTATGTCGTTGAGGTAGTTATATTTCGTCTCATTAAGTAGGCAATGAAGTAATGCTGTTAATATAAAATAGCTGTTAATATGTATTTATTGGTAATACCAGATTGTGGAAGATTTTATTTAATTTGTAATTTTACAATCAATATATTTTGCATCTACCTGTTTGAATTATTTAATATATATTAGCCACTTTTAATACAAAATAGTATTTTTATTCCCGTCGAAAAGCAAAAACAATATAAGAAATTTCTCATAAACAACCAGTTTTCCCTACAAGTAAATATCTATAGTCACCCTTAAATTAATTTCAGTGCATCGGTAGAAATAAACTAAATAGGCACTCGTCCCAAGGCTATTGAACAAATTGGAGGAATGATTCATTTTTCCACTCCATGGCACATGAAAGAGTAGTAGAGTGAGAAGATTCCATACAGAATACACAGATTTATATCATGACGTGAATTTTATACATCGCACAAATTTAAATAAAAATATTTTTAACTTGTATATTTAAATTCGATGCATTTCGAACTATATTTTGTTTTATACTAAATAATAAACGTAAAATATCGTTCGATATAAATAATATGATTTAATTATAAAATTATAAAGTATAAAATTATAAAGTAATTGTTTGAATATTGGTTGAATCTCATACAATTTTTTTGCTTTTAATTGCTTAATATGGATACTACACAAGTTTGTAGACATAAAACTTTGTAAAAATATTCCATTAAAATATTTTTTTTAAGGTTTATTTGTGAAATTGACATATACACTTAGACTTTATTATTATTATTGACATATTTCACAAAATAAGATACAAAATATTAAATCGTGTATTTTCACATTAGATGTACACGAATAAAAACACGACAATATTTTTTTATGGCATTATATCAAGGCAGTTCTCGTTTTTTTTCCTATGCCTATCCTTTATTTCTTTTATTGTAAAAACATAATTTTAAAATGATAATAACACAGCATTTAAAACGTTGTTTTGAAAATTATAATTGAACATGATTAATTGCAAATAAATTTACAAAACTTCAGCAACCTAGTTGTAAACAACTATGCTTTTGGTTTTGATCTGTTGTTTGGATTTGTATTTTAAAGCCATATTATGATAACAGTTGTTGTCTCGAAATAAGCATGTGGTTTATATATAAAGTAAATATTATTTTATAAAATATCTTTTAATATTTCTTAGTCGCGAAAAATCAATTAAGTACCAAATGAAAAGGAATTAAGTTTTCCGAATACATGATATAATAACACCATTAACTTTAGATGCTTTAACTAAAAAACAACATATTCACTTTAGCTGCAATTCTTTTTGGTGTATTTTAAATTACATGAACGTGTCACTTCCTACTGTCTCTTGGGTTTTTAATAACTGAAAGTACACTAATAGAATTTCATACCTCATTTCTCAACTTCCTAATTGTTTAATGTGAACTGCGCAAAATTAGAAGCCAACAGAAAAATCTAATTAAATAACTTTTGCCTATGCAAAAGTGTATATTTACTATAATATAAACATAAAGAAGATATATATTAATAAATGTTATGAAAAAAAAAATTAATACTTATATATTTAGTAGTGTAAATTTTATAGAGGAAAAATGATTATTAATATTAATCATTTTTCCAGATCTCACCTCTAGGCGGATTTCAATTAAAGAGTTATGGAAGATAAGTAATAGTAAATAAATTGAGAATCTTAAATATGTAACTCTTCTCTACCACAGGTTAAATAATACCATAGAGTTTCTTATAAGATCTTCCATATTTTCTTAATATGCTTTACTCTTAACACATGCAAGCATAGACACCTATGGCTGATATAATTATAAATTATAATATTCAGACTAATTGTATTTATTTTAGTTATATAAAAATTACAAAATATATTTCTTTTTAATTAAATAAAGACGAATTTATGAAATGGAAATAAATATATTCATTAAAAGATATGAACCTCGATCTACAAAATTCTCTTAAAATTGGCTTAAGATATTTAAATTGTAATAATAAGTGACGCATTTGAATGAAATCTCATTGTCTGGGTTTCAACGATGATGCCACCAAAATTCGCTTCGAGGTTTCAAAGAAATATAAGGAATTCGAAGTCATTAAATTGTTTCTGACAGATTAAATGTTTCTGAATATATTTATATTAAAATACTGGTAACCGGCTTTGCTTTACTCGGGTGCAATAACAATGAACAAAATATTCATTGATAATTTAATATCTGTGTATGTTTTTGAATGTCTTTGTCTATCTGAATAAGAATATAATGTAAAGTTTATTTATAATATTGGAAGCGTGTTTTATTCGTGTCCTCGGTGAATGCATTCAATAAAATCTCACGTAGATTGACTATCAATGCACTTATATATTTGCTGCTATATATTTTGGATATTATTTTGGGTAGACCTCGAAGAATTCGGTCTGCCCATTCATTTGTCCCCTACTTTCGAATTTTGGAAAAATTTCTTCACAGGAGGTCTTCTTATGACCGCCTGAGTCCGAAATGACCATTGGTCAAAAAGTTTATATATATATATATATATATATATATATATATATATATATATATATGCGTGCGTGCGTCCAGATTCGACTTTTGTCAGCACGATAGCGACCGCAGTTTCGCTCGGATCGCTTTCAAACTTTGCACAAAAATCAACCATCCAAAAATGAAGGTCAAATTCGTTAACCAGAGAAATCCGGTCACAGGGGGCGCTAGGGCCTCACTTTTTCTGATTTCAGTTTTTCGACCATAACTTTGTCCCTATACAAAGGAGATCAATCGCGTTCATATTATATGATGTCTTTGATAAATACCTATAACTAATGTAGATAAACCGAAAACCTAACTTCAATAACTTAGGGGTGAGGGTAAAAAAACCGAAAATTTTTGGAAAAAAAATCATAACTTTTTTCTGGTAAACATTCTTGCATCACAAGTATTTTTAATAGAAAGGTTATTTTTTACTCTAAATTTAGGTATCAAAAGTTTTTCCGTAAAAGGTACCGTTTCCGAGAAAAAAAATAAAAACCACTTTTAGCTTGTAAATTTTAGGTAGGTAAAACCACGACAACTTTTTTCTGGTATACATTCCCTCCTCGCAAATATTTTTAATAAAAAGGTTATATTTTACTCTAAATTTAAGTACCAAAATTATTTCCAAAAAAGATACCTTTTCCGAGAAAAAAAATTAAAACCGCTTTTTGCTTGAAAATTTTGGATGTAAACAACGGCATCATGTATTATTCTTAGGTAGTGAGTTATATTTTAAACGAGTTACACACGAGGTCTACCCACGCGTGTCCCCCTGCGGGCACGGATTTTTTCTTTTTATAATGTAATGTATATTGAATGATAAATTTATATCGGTATTTTTTAGGTTGTTAATAATTAGCTAAAACAGATACTATTTCTAAAAATCATTGAACTAATTTAGATAATATAACAATATGATGATGATGATAAAAAATATTTGATTTAAAAGTAACATTTTGATCCAAAAACGTATGAACACTTAATAAACATAAAATTTAACAAAAGCGGATTAAATATTATACACTAAACATCTAATTTAAAAATATCTATAAATTAAAAAAACGGATTTATTGAAACGCTAGAAGGTTGGAAAATGTGGTCAGAAGTCTTATTATTTAGTTCCGTAAAGTTTAGAAATAAACAAAGTAAAACTTATTGCTTTCATTAAATATAAATTTCAAGACTTGTCAACTCACGATATAGTTTTTACTAAGATATACACACTCTTGTAGCTCTATAATATTAATTGTAGCGAACATTTATATTTTCATATGATTTATTTATTTATTTATTTATTTACCTTCACGCCATATCCCTTGCGGGGTAGCCAGAGACGACGGAGCGCCAAACGCTACGGTCTCTGCATACCTCTTTCGCCTCGGCCACAGACATCAACCTCTTCATACATGCCCTCCGGGGGGTCCTCATGCTTTTTACGTGACCTTCCTCCAGTATCGTAGCTACTGTATTTTCGAAGGTCACTCGAGGCCTCCCCCTGTCTCTCTTACCGCTCACTTTTCCCATATAAATCTTTTTTACCATTCTTTCATCACTCATTCGTTTTTATTTTCATATAAATATATATTCGGTATGTAATATATTATTATAAAAATATTGTAAAACGCTGACACAATTATTACATAATACGGATAAAGATGTCATAGCTTCATATAACGATAATATAATATAAAAGCTTCATTATTAAAACAAAGTTGGCGGAACGCGGTCCCAAGATTTACAGAAGGACTTAATTTCGTATTTACATGACAACCGAAAACCTTTTTTTAAGTGTTTATTTTATTCTACTGGGAAGAGATTTAATTTGCGACACGATTGCTGCCTTTCAAGATCACTCGAATTTCGTTTTGAGATTAAATTTAATTTGCATGTTATGAAAAAAGTAAATCCCAACCTCGCGACGAGTCACTTTGGATCAGCTGATGTAATATTTCCATTAAAATTGTATACAGTGTCGTGTTAATAATGGTAATATACGGTTTGTCTTTATTTTATAATATTTTTACGTACAAACCTTTGTGTCTTCTATTATGTGATAGGTTGCCAAGAAATAGACGATTTTCTGGATGATAGATATATAATTTAAAAATTTAGAGGAAAATACATTATTGTTTTTACGCTGGATTTTTATAAAACTTAAAACGATTAAGTTTTAAGTTTTATACAAATCCAACTGTTCTAAAACACTGTAATATCATTATATTAAATTTGCTTAAAATATACATATACAAAATATATTGGTTTAAGAATAGTTGTAAATCACCATTTCCTACATTTGAAACCATTATTAACAACCATTGAACTGAACCAAAATATATAAAATTCTAACTTTTTAAACAGATATGTTTCAATACATTGAAACTGAGTTAAAACAAATTTTAAGATAATTACATAATTTTTTTTAAAGTATATTTCTAATTTACTTTACAAACATCTAAAAAGTTAAGCATGTTTTCCATATATGAAGGCGCAGTTATTACTTTGGCATCCTTATTACTTGGTAGAATGATATAAAATAGTGTACACTAAGGATCTTATAAATATGAACATGAAAAGTTTTATTCGAATTACGTTTGATATATTTTGTAAGCTACCTTTATAAGCCGGTATGGCCTAAGGATAAATGGAATAACCTGTTCGTAGACTATAATCCGGCAATTTTAGCTTGTATGTCATTAATATTAAAGATTGGTATGAATAAAAACAGGCAATTAAATAACTCTAAATAACTCCTTTTATTTTAACCAATTTATATAATATCCTTATAAGAAACATATTATAGCATAGTAGAAAAATTAAAATGTCTATTATTTCGATTCTATAAAACTATGCTCTCCAATGTGGATAATATTTTCTTTACTCCGCTACCATTAAAACGAGTACCAAACACGTAAACAGCCGACTTAATACAAAAAATTAAAGGTGACAAAATTAAAACTTTACTTTCAACCGAAAAATATGTTTCTAATTTTTGATAGACTGTGTTTGCGTTTCGAAACATGTTATGCCTATGAACGGTACTTTATAGGAGATGTAAATTCGAGTTAAATTGTAAAGTTTGGATCATTATAACTAAATGAATATGAGTAGCCTATTGAACTGCCAGTCATTATAAAATTTTTCATGTATTTTTTTGGAATATTTTATAATGTACGTAGTAAATTATTAGCTTATATAAGACAGGAAAAGTTGTTTATAAGTTAACTTGGCAGATAGGGTATATAATATCTCTAAATATTTTTTCTATATCGATTGATAAAATAATACTAAAATCTAAGAGCGGTTGAATAAATAACATCGCTACTAACATTGGATAACATCATCGGTACTAAAGTTAGAAAATAAACAGGATTACTTTGAATATTAGCATGCAATGAAGCCAACAGTACGTAAACAAACAGTGGATATGCAAAACCGTTTTATAAGTTTAGTCAATCATAATACTCGCTCTTGAAAATGTTTGTGCATGTTATCAGAACGAAGGATATTTTGTGAGAATCTTACAACCATAACAGTCTCATTAAAATAATTTTGATTATCCTGTAATTAACGCTGACTATGAATGAAAAATTTCCACATCTCCGGTAGGACTGTGATTGCTAATATAGACAAAATACCTGTTGTGTATGAATTGTATGACAGTGAGAAAACTTTAAATGTATAATACTATCATAATATTATTACACATAACTTAAAATTATATCGTCGATTCAAGAAGTAATGATGCTGCTTGCAGATAGAGGATATTATGTACTACTAAGTACTAGTAGTAGACATTTAAATATAACCATTTTAAAGGTTAACTCTCACATTTTAACACGATATACACGTGTATATCTTAATTAAATCCTTTAAAAACGATTAAATGTGTATCGATGCGTTTGATGTCCTAAACAAATAAAGAGCTTTTTATCAAATATTCGTTAAGGGTTGGTCCTTTTGCTTTTAGTATGGCTTACGATGTTATTATAATACTTTTAAAATAACTATAAAAAACCCGATGAGAAATGAATTTATTCAACAAGTTAATATTAAATTTAGCAAGTTATATTACTCAATACTAATATCGGACTGTCAATACACTTAAAGCAGAAGCCATAAAATATCAAAGATATAAATAAAAAAAAATAATAAGACTTTAAAGCCATACTTGACTTTAAAGGAACAGCAATTTATACATATAAGAAAATACTAAGAAGGCAAATTCTTTACATTGTGTATTTTTTTAAACTAATTACTTTGGGATTATAAGACTTGATGTATTGGTATCAAATTAAATATATATTTTTCTTATTGAATCCAGTAAATTAAGAAACGAGCTGAAAATACATAATATTTATTTATCCTATTACTCTTTACGATGGAACTTCAGGAAGGGTCAGGGTTCACGTATGTGGTTGGCACCTACTTTATTTTGTAGCCTGATTCAATAGCTTTTTTTGATGTATTACACATTATTGTGTGAATTGTGGGTGATAAGTGATGCGCGTGCATACAGAGTCAATTAGCTCGTTATTATATAGTAAAGATTTTTAAGAATTACTTCAAATATTCATGAACTATGACATTGTTACTTGATACACAACACGACAGCTTACATTGTAACTTAGCTATTAATACTTCTCCGAGAGAAGTTCTAACTAAACCCACGTTAAATAATACTTTCTGGCACCTTACTCTCACTAAGATATGTAATTATTATTGGTTTCACTGTCACTTATTTCCACATGATCGTCCGAAGAGTAACTCTCGACAATCAACGCCCAACTTCCAACTCAAACTGTACCTCAGTATCTCAATCCATTTATACTAATTCGCAAGTTATAATGTTACAAGTGGTGGTAGAATCAAAACACTGTTTTATTAAATATTACATTAGGATAATGATATTAATTTCGGTTTAATGTATATTAAAACAATCATATATATTTCTAGTATTATTGTAATCATAATTCTTTCATTACATATGCATTTTATTAATTAATATTTATTAAGTGTTATGTATCAATTTACGGTTGAGACAAACAATCGATAAGCGAAATATTATATCAACAACAATATTACATTGATATATACAATAATTGCTTATAATTTATGTTTGAATTTAATCATAATTCTTTTATATATATATTGGTATATATTGTTTTTCAATTTATATTTTTAAACATTTGTGACAATTTACAATCGACTCAAATCACTGTTTGTCCCATTCCTCGTTTGCACGTGATGGAAGAATTATTGGTTGTATTAAGATATATCTGTATTAAAACGTTGTATGGTTTAAGGTTTAGTTATAAGCTCAAATATAATGTTCTTCTTTTTGTGTATTTTTTTTCTTATTTACAAAGTAACACATAAAATCTGATTTGGAACAAAACAACAAGATGTTTTATTGGGATTAATAATATACGGATCTTAAATCTATAGTTTATATATATTTTTTTTATACAGATTAAATAATATAAGATAAATTGGTTATAAATAAATAAACTAGACGGGTAAGAAGTGCCACGAAAAGCCATTTAATAATCTACTCTATTTTTATAAAAACGAATTCATAAAATCAAATTTCAAGCCGAAGTCTGGTAAAGTATTAACAAAAATAAATGCAGAGTAATTGATAATACAGATGAGTTCTTGAAATCTCAATAATTTAGTTTAAACAGCTGTCAGATAATAGCATTTTAATTAATGCTAATTTTTGCTTTGAAATCTCTGAGAATCTATTATTGTAAGAACGACCAAGGATTGGTCTATATTGGATTTTATTATTTTAGTAAGGACTGTGGTGAATATCATTTTGGTTATTACGTTACTTTAATATTCGAGTAAAATTCAAACTAATTAAAATTAGGTAAATATTATTTTATAGTAACAAAAGTTTTTATTAAACGAATTTTACAAAATCTTTAACGAAGGTTATATTCTGAGCGAACTATTATAAGTGTCTTTTCAGAACAGTGTTACCAATTTAGTAATAGATTAACTACGTACTAATAATAATCACTTAAATAATTACTTTTAATGTCTTGTTATCTTTTCGTCAACGATTTCTAGATTAATCATGAGAAAAGCTTGGAAATATTCAACATGATCTCCTATTCACTAAACAAATTGAATGAAATGGAGTAATTAAGCTTGGGTTCAACTGTAGCCAACCTTCCTTTAAATCATTAATGTCCCAAGCACATCTTTAAGGTTAGCGCACCATCGCTGAAGATTTCTCTAACTTTCAGATTTTTTCATCGTCATTGTATTTTGAATTTTATTAAATTGTGTTTTTTATCATTGTGTACATGTAAAAACCAATTTCACCACTACTTATAAAGAATTATGTTCACCTATATGAAAATTGACACAGCTCAATTTTCAATTGATTCATCTTATTACTATTAGTATTTCGAATATCTGAAAGATTCATTATAAGACAAATGTAACATGAAAACTTGTTTGCAAAGTAAACCCAGCCTTAGAGTAAATAATAATCACATGTCTGTATGTAATGGAATTGGACGTTCTAAGATCTTGTATCGGATTAGCCATTAGTTTAAATGCTCAGTTTATTTATTTTAATAGATTCTTACGTTGTCGTTGAGGTAGGTATATTTTGACTCATTACGTCGATACCAAAATAATGTTGTTAATATGAAATAACTGTTACTATGTATTTATTGGGTGATACCAAATTGTGAAAGATTATCTTTAATTTGTAGTTGTACAGTCAACATATCTTTCATCTAACTATTTGAATTATATTTAGTAGTATATATAATATATAATAAACACTTTTAAAATAAAATAATATTACGATACATTTATTCTCGTCGAAAAGCAAAAACAATATTAAAAAAAAATTTTCATAAATAACCTGTTTTCACTACAAGTAGATATCTATATTCACCCTTAAATTAATTTCAGTGCATCGGTAGAAATAAAATAAATAGCACTTATCCGAAAGCAATTGAATAAATTGGAGGAATAATTCATTTTTCCACTCCATGGCACACGAAAGAGTTGTAGAGAGAGAAGATTCCGTACAAAACATACAGATTTATATTATGACGTGAATTTTGATTTAGCACAAATTAAAATAAAAATATTTTTGACTTGTGTATTTTAATTTGATGCATTACGAATTATATTTTGCTTTATAGCAATTAATAAACGTAAAATAAAGTTCGATATAAATTATATAATTTAAATACAAAATTATAATATAATGTAATGTTTTAGTATTTAATTGAACATTATACGATTACTTTTTATTGCTTAATGTAGATACTGTACAAATTTGTAAAAAAAAAAACTATAAAAATATTCCATCAAAATATAAATTTGAAGGTTAATTTCTGAAATAAATATACACATAGTTAGATATAAACACATGAAAAAGGATTTTCCTAAAACGCATTATTTTGAAATTTTACAAAATAAGATACCAAATATTATGTCATGTATATTCAAATTTAATGTACCGATGGTGGATGATGGATCTAAAACCACAACAATTATTTTTTTTTATTTTTATACAACATTTTATTAAGGCAGTTCTACATTTTTTTATGCCATATTTGCCATATTTCTTATATTATAAAATCATAATTTTTAAATGAATATGACACATCATTAAAAATACTCTTTTTAAAATTACAACGGAATATGATTGACTGAAAAATATATTTGCTTTTGGTTTTGACTGTTTGTTTTTTTAATTTTTTATTGTTTTATTTAATATCTGTTATCTAGGAATAAATAATAAAAAGTAAAGTAAAATATTATTTTATATTTTATATTTGAATATTTCTTAGTCTGCCAAAATCAATTAAGTACCAAATGAAAAGAAATAAAGTTTTTCGAATACATGATATGATAACACCATCTACTTTAGATGCTTTAACTACAAAACAGCATGTTCGCTTTAGCTGCAATTATTTTTGAGTGTACTTTAAATAACAAGAACGTATCACTTACTGGTGCCTTTGAGTTTTCAATAACTGAATGTACGCTAATAGAATTTTATACCTCATTTTTCAACTTACTAAGTGTTTAATGTGAACTGCGTAAAATTAGAAGCCAACAGAAGAATTAAATTTAATTATTTTTGCATATATTATACACATGAAAAAAAAGATGTGTTAATAAATCTTATGACACAAACAAAAGTTATAGAAGGAAGAGACAAAGATTCTTAGCATTCCATGGATTCACCGTGCGGGTGCCGGGCCCATCGCGTTGCAGGGAAAGGAGCGCAAACAATGCCTGGGACTTGCAACCCAGGTTTAGGTTTAAGGGGCCCCTTTAGTATGCGCATACACGCTCACCTTCACTGTTCACGCTCCTCTCCCTACCTAACCAAATATCGTAAGAACCTACTAAAGCTGCCTTTGAAATACGTTCCAGAAATGAACTGATGATCGTTCTAAAAAGGCCGAGATCCTTAAATAAATTGTAGAGAGATTTTGCTGTTATACTTCTCGCTCCTACTTCTACAGCGTACAAATTAACTATAAATTTATTCCTGATCAGTTCGTTACACAGTTCGTAATACTTGTACTTGTAATACTTAAATGTATGATCTTTGGGTATGTTTGTTTCCCCCGGTACAGCAAGCTCCACAAGTATAACGCGCCTTAGTTGTTTTGAGTACAGGAATTAGTCCGGCCTAGATGACGAAACAAAAACATCCCCGGGGATTTTGTATTGCCTTTCATACGTGTCCATCATGAGAGTCTAATCAGGAGACGCGTCCAAGATGGAATAAGGTTTTAATTTAGATTTTTTTGGACGAACCTGCCATTACGTACTCTACTGATTTTTTGGTGGTTGTTATACCCCTCCGAGCTCTTGCTACAGAAAGACTAACCGCTTCTCGTATGATTTCTAATACGTTATCGTGGCGACGCGAGTATTTACCTCTTTTTAAAAGTACCCTACACCCTACTAGCAAGTGTTTCGCGGTTCCTACTGCCTCCCCGCAGATGTTGGTAGATTTTTCGATGGCTTTGCCCCATCTTACTAAGTTACTTTGATCTGGGAGAGTCATTTGGAATGCATTAAGATAAAATTTTAATAATGCTGGGGACCAATCATGAAGCAGGGTGCGCCATCTCAAAACTAGCGGAATACAAAAATCTCCTATGGTCACCGATTCATTTTGCAATTCTAGGCTCATCGCGTGCAACCGGTAATTATCGTTTTTATCTGGCCGAATAAAGGATTTTGTTATTTCTAAGTCTTGTTGTTTCCTACTTGATCCTAACCCTGCTTTATTTATTTGAGCACCTATCATAAATTGTTTATAGAATTGAAGTCGTGACTCTAGTTCTGTGGCAATTTTATCTTTTGGGAGAGACGTTATAGTATCATCATTCGATTTTGAGATGATATGTCTTTTGGTCACTCTTAGGTGTTTATAGAGTTCCGATGGTTTTTTAATTTTAACCCAAAATTGTGTCGGTCTCTAAATAAGGTAGAAGAGTCCGCTGGATGCGCTATCCGAGCCATGACTTCAATGTCCTTATGACGCCAATAGCCAATTAATTGAGAATCTTCCCAATATGTTTTACTTTCAACAACAAGCATTAACACATATAGCTTATATAATTATAAATTATAATATTCAGATTAATTGAATTTATATCAGTTATGCAAAAATAACAGAATATATTTGTTTTAAATTAAATATATATGAATTTATCAAAATGAAATAAATTTATTATTTATTTATTCATTAAAAGATATGACTCAAACTGCCAAATTTCCTTACAACTGATATTAAAATTTTAATAATTAGTGACGCATTTAAATGAAATCTCATTCTCTGGGTTTCAACGATGATGCCACTGAAAATTTACTTCGAGGTTTCAAAGAAATAAAAGGAAATAAAAGAAATCTGAATCTATAACAGAAAATAATGTAAAGTTTATTTATAATATTTGAATCGTGTTATATTCGTTTCCTCGGTGAATACGCTCAATAGAATTTCACGAAGTTTGTGACTTTCAATGCACTTATATATCTGAAGCTACACATCTTGTATATATTTTTTTCTTTTTACGTTATTAATATGAATGATATATTTCTATCTGAACAAATATTATTTGTCCTCGTACGTGTCTGGCCGAATAATAAAATCAATGGTTAGTTATATTGCTTTGTAATGCTAATTAATATTCAAACATTCACAACCAAGCAAATATTAGGCAAAATATTTGGACACACCCAAATCCGTCTAGACTTATTGCTATCTAGTAAAGTTAAAAAAGTACAAGAATTAACTTAAGGTACATTACTATATGGGTCTTATGTATTAGAAACATCAATATTTATTTTCATATCGCAATAAAGGGTTTATATATGATTATTTTTTTTTTTGAAAAAAGAAAAAGAGACTAAAAAAAATCTATAAAATTAACTTTTATCACTAACACACATATAAACAATCCGCTACAAGCAACAACAGAAACAGGACCAATTTAGTTCTATAGTGTAGATACAAAACCTCATTCCGTCTTTGATGAGTTATATGAACTGCGAAATCAATGGGAACTGATAAGAGGGATGAGGTCTCATGAATTCTCAGAGACAAGTTTGGATAAGACGCCATCTTCATTTGAATTGCAAATGGCCGCGTACAAAGAAAACAAAATAATTAATTTTGTTAACAATGTTGATATTTAACCAGTAAAATAAAGTAACAATCAGGAGTTTATATTATGTGACATGCAAGTAATTAACTATTCTTTCCAATGAGTGTCTGCGGCTTCTGTGGTGAATGAGTATTGGTAATTTATATATATATACTCTGAATCTTTATTAAAATGCTATATCTTGCTAAGTACAAAAGGCAGCTCAAAATAAAAAGATTATCGAAGTTAAAGTATAAACAATGTGAACCTGACGAGAACTTATATTCTGACGAATTGTTCTAATGAACTGTTTAAATTATAACAAACAGTTTAAAATATATGTATTCAACAATTTTAAAGTATATATTAAAGTGAATTTAAAATGTTTATTTATCGCTATAATATGGTCCATTTATATCATCTTATATGTATTACATCTGAAAAAAGGACTTTGTATTAATCATATTCATCGAAAAATAATATAATATACGTAATGAGTTAAAGTGATTTTTTTTTTGCTAAAAAAGATTAAAGCAAATAAGATCAAAGATAATTTGATCTAACGAACTATTGGTAAGAAAACTAAACTAGTAAGAAGATTCACGTACAGCCATAAAATCTAATTGTAAGTCAAAGTCTGGTAAAGTATTAACAAAAATAAATCCAAAGTAATTGATAATATAGATAAGTTTTTGAATTCTCAATATTTAAGTTTTAATAAGCTGTCGGATAATAATATTTTAATAAATGCAAATTTTTGCTTTGAAATGTCTGAATATCTATTGTTCTAAGAACCGCCAATGATTGGTTTACTTAAGCACTTTGTAGCTTTTGTCTTCAATAAATTGCGATTGGGCTTTATTTTGTTACTTTAATTTATTCTTGAAATTTTATTGTCTTACTAAGGGCTATGGTGAATATCATTTTGGTAAATTCATTACTTTAGAGTAAAATTCAAGCTACTTAAAATTAGGTAAATATAATTTTATAGTAAGAAAAGTATTTATTATTTGTTTAACTTCATGAATTATTTCAGGAATTATTTATGAAGTTTATGTTCTGACCAAACTATTATAAGTTTCTTTTTAGAACAGGATTACCAACCTAGTAATAAAATAAAGATGTCAAGAGTTCTCAGAGTTTTCACTCAGTAATTGCTTTGTCCGGTGCTGCATACTCGTACTTAATAACTAATTTATGTTTCAAAATTTATAATTGTTAGTATGTAATAAAATGATTTTTATATTTTTAATTTAATTCGTAAATTTATATTTTTAGAGACACATTATCGATTATTGTATAATATATACATGTATATTAACTATTTCATTTACTACAATTTTACTAAAATTGCTTTAGTAATATTACAAAAGGACAGTGAATTTTAAAAGTCTTTTAAATACAAAATAAATCTTTCATCGTATCTTAATTGCGTTATTATAAAGGGTTGCACGGGCTATACGTATGATATTTCATACATAGAACTACTATAAACTGTCTTTTAAAAAGTATATTCAAATATTGAAAGCACATGCAAAATATGGGAAATTCAGTGAACGGTTCTTATACGAGTAGGTGTTCTAAACAAATATTCTAATCTAGTAACTTCCTACTGTAGACTATACGAACGAAGCCGTGGTCAACAACTATGTTGATTTTTTATATAAACTTTACAGTCGTTTCTCTTTATCGGATCCAGAAAAATTAATATATTGTTTGAATTCATATTTAAAATCTAAAATTAATATAAAACTAATATTCGAAACATCAAATGCAATAAAATTTAAATTTATTGCAGAATTAAAGAGATGGACAAATTATAGGAACTTAATAAACGAAATTGATAATCTATTTCCGTAACCAAAAATATAACAATGTTATCTTCGAATCGAAGTAGACATTCTAATTTGCAATGCAGATCCCATTCTCATTTTACAGTCAAGCGAATAAAATGAATTCAATGGGCGTCGCAAGTCGAATTATTTTGTATAACATAGGCATAAAAATTAATAACCATGTTTTTATTACGTTAGGAATAAACATTCTGCTTAAACTAATTCATTAATTAACTTATAGTAACACATCGACTACCTTCATATTTGGTATTAAAAGTAATAGAATTCGAAAGAAAGACCAAAATCTAAAAGTTATTGTGTTAAATGATATTTGGAGAGATTTACAATGGTTTTACTTTTAACATCTTATTATCTTTTCATCAATAACAATATATAATAGCCAACACGACCTCCTTCACTAAATAAATAGAAAGACATGAAATGGAGTAATTAAGCTTGGTTTCAGCTGTAGCCAACCTTACATTCTATCATTGATGTCCCAAAGGAATCTTTAAGGTCAACGCACCATCGCTGAAGATTTTTATAACTCTAAGATTTTCTCCATCGCAATTGTATTTTGAAGTTACTTAAATTGATTTCATTATATTACATAATTATGTACATGTAAAAATTACGCATTACCTTACATTTGATTGAACATTGATATAGTACATTTTCAATAATTCCTTTTTATTAATATTCAATACTTCGAAGATCTAAAAGATTCATTATAAGACAAATGTAACATGAAAGCTTGTTAGCAAAGTAAACCCAGTCTTATAGTTAATAATGGTCTCATGTCTGTATGTAATGGAATTGGACGTTCTTAGATCTTGTATCGGATTAGTCATTAGTTTAAATGATCCGTTTCTTTATTTTAATAGATTCTTACCATATGTCGTTGAGGTACTCGTAGTTAGTTATATTCTGACTCATTAAGTAGATAATAAAATAGTGTTGTTAATATAAAATAGTTATTATTGTGAATTTATTGATGATACCAAATTGTGTAAGATTGTCTTTAATTTGTAGTTGCACAGTCAATATATTTTTCATCTATCTGTTTGAATTATATTTAGTTGTATTATCATAATTAATTATATAATATATAATAATCACTTTTATAACAAAAAAATACTACTTCCTTATATTTATTCCTGTTAAAAACAAAAACAATATAAAAAATGACAAAAGCAACCGTTTTTCACTACAAGAAGATATCTATACAGCACTCGTCCGAAAGCAATTGAATAAATTGGAGGAATAATTCATTTTTCCACTCCATGGCACACGAAAGAGTAGTAGAGTGAGAAGATTCCGTACAAAACATACAGATTTATATCATGGCGTGAATTTATATATAGCACAAATTTTAATAAAAATATTATTGACTTGTATATGTAAGTTCGAGGCATTTGGAATTCCAATTTTTTAGTTCGATATACCCGTACATAATATGATATAAATATATTTGAATCTTATACGATTATTTTCCATTGCGTTAAGTAGATACTGCACAATTTAAAAAAAATAAAATTTTAGAAAATATTCTATGACGATACATTTTATTAGTGAAATCATCATTACACATAGACATCTACACATAAAAAAGGTTTTTCCTTAGATGCTTTAGATATTTCACAAAATCAGATACCAAATATTATATCGTGTATTTTCGCAATAGACGTACACAAGAAGAATGTTCTAAAATCATGACAATTATTAGCTTTTATTTTTATGTAATATTATATTAAGGCAATTCTCTATTTTTTATACCATATCCTCTATTTCTTATATTATAAAAACCTAATTTTAAAATAGATATTTAAATGAAAATGGTACAGCATTAAAAATGCTGTTTTGAAATTATAATTGAATATGATTGACTGCAAAATAAATAAAAAAATCTTAAGCAACCTAGTCGTAAACAACGTTGCTTTTGGTATAGATCCAGTATCATATTGTTTTCTTTGAATTTGTATTTTAAAGTCGTATTATGATAATAGTTGTTGTTTCGGAATACGCCCGTGAACTATATAATAAGTAAATACTATTTTATAAAATAATTCTAAAATTTCTTAGTCGGGAAAAGAGATTCAATACCAAATCAAAAAGAATAAAGTTTTCAGAATAGATGATTAATGATTGAATTTAGTAAAATCTCACAATCGAGTAATTCCTTTGGACTTAAAATAAATACAACAAAAACACAAACCATTATAATTGATAGCCAAAAACTTGACAAATTGCCTGGCGTGCTGTCTGACAAAGTTCATATACTTTTTAAGAAATATGTAAGCAGCTTATCATATTTTAAATCTTTTATATCGCATTCTATTCAATCCTGCCCTTACCCCTTATCTAAAACAGCGTTTTAAGCTTCTTGGGGAATCTCACAATCATACTCTTCGCTCCGTAAATAAACTTCTCCTAGAAATTACCTAAATAAATAATTATTTATTTATGTATATGTAGATATGTATGTACATTTATTAATTGTGTATTTATAATATATAATATTTATAATATATAATATTTATAATATATATGTTTTTTCTATAATATATTGTAAGTTTAATATTAGTAATTTGCGGACCCCTTTTACTACTACCACAGCGTATCCGTAATCTAAAGGTTGCCTGGTAGAGATCGCTTATTAGCGATAAGGCCGCCTTTTTGTATAACCAAATTATTGTGTTTTCCATTTGTAAAGTGTAACTTAAAAAATATTTGTTTTTCTGGTGTGCAATAAAGTATATTTATTATTATTATTACTATTATGATATGATAACACCATCTACTTTAGATGCTTTAACTACAAAACAACATTTTCGCTTTAGCTGCAATTCTTTTTTGATGTACAAGAACGTGTCACTTCCGAGTGTCTCTTGAGTTTTGAATAACTGAATGTATGCTAATAAATTTCAGAATTTCCTAAGTTTTTAAAGTGAAATGAGCAAAATTGGAAGCCAAGAGAAAAATTGAAATTAATAAATTTTGCATAGTATATAAACATAAAAAACCAAAGATTTATTAATAAATCATATACCAAAAAAAAGTTATAGAAGGAAGATAAGTAACAGCAAATAAATTGAGAATCTTCCCAATATGCTTCACTTTCAAGAACAGCAAGCTTTAAAACTTATAGCTTATATAATTATAAATAATAATATTCAGATTAATAGAATTTATATCAGTTATGCAAAAATAACAGAATATATTTCTTTTAAATAAAATATAAACGAATTTATCAAAATATATTTATTTTAATACACACAGTAAAAGATATGAACCTCGAACTGCAAAATTTCCTTACAACTGACTTAAGTTATTGAAATTGTAATAATAACTTAAGAAAAGTTTAAATGAAATCTCATGGTCTGAGTTTCAACGATGATGCCACTGAAAATTCGCTTCGAGGTTTCAAAGAAATAAAAGGAATTTGAAGTCATTAAATTGTTTCTGCCAGATTTATAACAATACAATACTAATAAACAAACTATGAATTGATAATTGAATATCTCTGTATGTTTTTGAATGTCTTTGTCTATCTTTCTTCTAATTGTTCATACATCCTTTCATCTTTGCTTCGTACATTTTCCGATAGAATTAAAAAACATACTAAAAAGAAATCTGAATCTATAACAGAATATAATGTAAAGTTTATTTATAATATTTGAAGCGTGTTTTATTCGTGTCCTCGCTCAATAAAATCTCACGTAGTTTGACTATCAATGCACTTCTATATCTGCCGCTACAAATCTTGTAGCGGCAGATACAAGATTTGTTAGTAGTTAGTATTTTTTTCTTTTTGCATTATTTTTATGAATGATGTACTTCTATCGCATTTTTTAAATTTGTTAATAATGAGCTAAAACAGATATTATTTTTAAGGATTATTAAACTAATTTAAATAAAACAAAATGATGATAATGGTGATAAAAAATATTTGATATAAATGTTACATATTTTTATCTAAAAAGGTATTAATATTTCAAACATAAAATATAGCAAAAGCAGTTTTAAGACAAAACAATTAACATAAAATTTTAAGGTATCTTTAAATCTAAAAAACTGAGTTAACGAAAAACTAGAAGGTTAGAAAATGTGGCCAGAAGCCTGATTAGTTAGTTCCCATAGGTTTAGAAATAAACAAAGGAAAACTTACCGCTTTAATTGAATAAAAGAACTTTTCAGTCATGCCAACTCAAGAAATAGTTTTTTCTAAGATCCCACCCTTGTATCTCTACAAAGTGAATTGTGAAAAACATTTATATAAGTACATATTCGGCATGTATTATTATTAAGATATTATAAAACGCTGACACAAGTATTACACAATTATTTATCCATATAAAGATGTAAAAATTTCATATAATGAGATTATAATAAAAAATAATGAAACTTTATTACATTTTGTTAAATATACCATAAAAGCTTCATAATTAAAATAAAGATGGCGGAACGCGATCCTTAGATTCACAGAAGCACTTAATTTCGTATTTACATGACAACCGAAAAACCTTTTCTGAAGTGTTATTTATATTCCACTGGGAAGAGATTTAATTTGCGACACGATTGCTGTCTTTCAGAATCACTCGAATTTCGTTTTGAGATCAATATTATTTTGCATATTATGAAAAAAGTAAATCCCAATTTCGCAACGAGTCACTTTAAATCAGCTGATGTACTATTTCCATTAAAATTGTATACTGTGTCGTCTTGACCATGGTAATATACGATTTAGTTTTATTTTATAATATTATTACAACAAAACTTCGTGTCTTCTATTGTGACAGGTTGCCGAACAAATAGACGATTTACATGATGGAATATATAGTTTAAAAATTTAGATGAAAATACATATCCTCACAAAATGGTTCGCAGAAGAGATAGAAAAGAGGAAAAGAAGAATTGGTGGGTGAATGGCCATCCGGTACTCTCATTGACCGGAGGGAACTTAGCTTTCACGTTAACGTCAAATTAACGGCAGTCTTATGTGAGTGCACTCTTTTGAGATCTTATATAAAAGTACTACCGGTTGAGGCAGCCCGTAGGAGATGGTAGGCAACAACTGGGCATATTTAGGCTTCTATGCCTTTGTATTATATAATAAAACTAAAGTATACTTATTTCAAATCTTGATTTTACGCTTAATCGTTTTAAGTTTTATACAAATACAACTGTTCTAAAACAAGTAACGTTAACTGAACTTGAATATAATTATAATAAATTGTGTTGGTAATATAATTATTACCAACGCAACTTTCCACTAAATTTGTTAAAGATATATCTACAACTGTAAATCATTTATTATAATATATTTATATATATTATAATAATATATTTACAACTGTAAATCATTATTTTCAACATTTGAATCCATCATTAATACTATTGAACTAAGCCAAAATATATAAAATTAATTACTTTTCGAACAGATATGTTTGAATACATTGAAACTTCATTAAAATATTTTCCAAGATAATATATAAACTCTACCGACATTTAAAAAGTTAAGAATATTTACCATATGTAAAGGCACCGTTATAATTTTGCCATCCTTATTACTTAGTAGAATGATATAAAATGTTGTATACCAAGGACCTTACAAATATAAATATGAAAAGTTTTATTCGAATTACGTTTAATGTATTTTGTAATTTGCCTTTATAGGCTTGCATAATCTAAAAAAAAGTGAAATAACCTGCGTTCGTAGATTATATTATTATAATCCGGCAATTTTACCATGTATGTCATTTATATAAAAGATTAGCTTTAAATAACTTCGTTTGTTTTAACTGATTTATATAATATCTATTAAAAAAATAAATTATAGCATAGTAGAAGAATTACGATAGCAGTATAACGTGTCTATTATTTCGGTTTTATAAAACACATTAAAATACTGTTTCTAATTATACTTAAAACTAAGCTCTCACATTATGATATTTTTTTACTTCGCTTTAATTAATTCCAAACCAAACACGTTTACTGCGAACTTAATACAAAAAAGAAAGCTAACATAATTAAAACTTTGATTTAAACCTAAAAAATAAATTACTAACTTTTAACCAGGTCGGTTTGCGTTTCGAAACATCTTATGCCTATGAACTGTACTTTATAGGAGACGTCAATTCGAGTTATATGGTACAGTTTGGATCGTTATTACTAAATAAATATGAGTATTCTATTGAACTATATGTCATTATAAAATTTTATTTATTTTTTAGTAAGATTCTATCAATGTAGTAGTAGTAAATAAAATTTATTAGCTTACGCAAGTCTGGTGAAGTTTATAAGTTAACTTGGCAAATTAAGGTTAAAAGGTTAACTATGTTGTAATAAATTCTACAGTATTAATATTTTTTCTCTGTATCTCTTAATAAAACCATACTTATCTCTAAGTGCGGTTGAATAAACATCGTCGCTACTAAAATTGGAAAACAAACAGGATTTATATCCAAAATTAACATGCAATGAAGTCAACAGTACGTAAACAAACAGTGGATATGCAAAACTGTTTTATAAGGTTAGTCAATCATAATTCTCGCTCGTAAAAATGTTTGTCTATTTTATCAGAACGAAGAATATATATAAGTGTATGTAATAAGTCATTAAATTAGGTATTTATTTCCAACGGTTTCTTACTTACTAAGTCTATTATAATAGTCACATGAACACTTTTAAAGTAATTATAAAAATCTGATGAGAAATGAATTTATTCAAGATATTTATTTGAAATTCATCAATTGAATTAAGCAATTTATACTATTCAATACTAATATCGGGATATCAATACACTTAAAGCAGAAGCCATAAAATAATAAAGATATAAATACATAAAAATAGTAAGATTAATCTATTCTTGTCTTTTCTAGGAATAGGAACTTATACATGTAAGAAAATACTCACAAGGCAATATTCTTTGCATTGAATATTTTTTTAAACTTATTGCTTTGATCTTATAAGACTGAATTTGTATGTATCAAATTAAATATATATATTTTTCTTATTAAAAACAGTAAATTAAGAAACGAGCTGATGAAATAATGTTTATTTATCACATTATTTTTTATTTTTAAACATTTCTTCAAATATTCATGAACTATGACACTGTTACTTGATACAAAATAACACGACAACTTACAATGTAACTTAGCTATTAATACTTCTCCGGTTAGAAAAGCTCTACCTAAACCCTCGTTAAATAATACTTTCTGGCACTTTATTCTTACTAACATATGTAAGTATTATAGGTTTCTCTGTCACTTATTTCCACATGATCATCCGAAAAGTAATTTGCAACAATCAACACCTAACTTCCATTTCCCAACTCTCAACTCAACCTGTACCTCAGAATCTCAATCAATTAATACTAATTCGCAAATAGTCTTAAGAAAGTGATAATGTTACTAGTGGTGGTAGAAAAACACTTTTTAATTGAATATTACATTAGGATAATATTATTAACTTCGGATTAATATATATTACAACAATCATATATAATTCTAATATATTATTATTGTAATCATAATTCTTGTATTACATACGCAATTCATCTATTAAGATTTATGAAGTGTTAATGTATCAATTTAACAATCGATAATTGAAATAATAAATCAACAGCAAAAATTACAATAATAAATAAATTAAATTTAATGATAATTCTTCTATATATATATATATATATATATATATATATATATATATATATATATATATATATATATATATATATATATATATATATTCTTTTGTCAATGTAAATTTTTAAATATTTGATACTCATATGACAATTTACAATCGATTCAAATCAGTGTTTGGCCAATACTTCGTTTGCAAGTGATTGAAAAATTATTATTATAGTATTAAATAAAATTTAGTATGGTTTTAGTTTAGTTATAAGCTCTTAATATAATATTCTTCTTTTTCTGTATTTTTTTCTTATTTTCAAAGGAACACTTAAAGCTATTTTGGAACAAAACATCAAGGCTTTTAGATAAATTTTATAAAATTTGGTGTGCTGTTAGATTTATAATGACTAATTAATCAAATGAAAATCAATCATCTTCAGTGTATTACCTTGTTAGGTAAACTTTTCTCGAAAAGGTTACCTAACAAGGTTAGCTAAAAGGTTACCTAAAGCCGGTTACAAACACCATGTTCTTATCAGTAAGCGTCAGCGCCTCAAGATCTTGGCTAGAAAAGAACGTTTATGACTTCATCGAAACTGAAGACGGGCTGTAATCTAGTCCTGATCTTAATCCACTGAATTATGATTTATGGTTAGTTTTAGAGATTAAGGCTACACGTAATGATAATTAGGAGTCTCAAAACAGTGCACACCATTGGCAGTGAAGATTTTTCACTAAGAAAGAAAGCCAATGGAGCCAGCCGGCTGCGAATGAGCTTTATATATTTTGATTGTTTTATTACTGTATTAAATTAACACACTGTAAAAGATTAAATGTTATGTACAATAAAAATGTGTTGGTTTTCTTTTTAAATATTTATATATAAATATTAAAACGACTGCAGCAATTTCTGAATTGAGTGTAGCTTCGGCTGTTTATGGTAATATAGCTATTCGGTCAACATAGTCGGTTAATTTACGTCATTTCTGTCAAAGGGAAACTTTCACCTTCGCGATTATGAATTATTTCACAGTATTTCGATAAGTAACTCAAATATTTGAGCGCTTTGTTGTTTTTGATAAAACAAGTTATCCAATATTATATTATATTATGAAAGGGATACATATCTTAGGTCTAACACATATACTCGTATATATACAATCCGCTAGAATCAACAACAAAAACAGGACTAATTTAGTTCTAAATTGTAGATTCTAAACCTCAATTTTTTATGAGTTATATCAACTGCGAAATCAAAGGGACCTGATCATAAGGATGAGGTCTCATGAATTCTCAGAGACAAGTTTGGACAAGACGCTGTCTTCATTTGAATTGCAAATGGCTGCGTACAAAGAAAACAATACAATTAATTTTGGTAACAATGTTGATATTTAATCTGTAAAGTGAAGTAACAATCGGGAGTTTATATTATGTGACATGCAAATAATGAATTATTCTTTAAACTAAGTGGCAGCAGCTTCTTTGGTAAATGAGTCTTGTTAAATTATCTGTACACTCTGCATCTGTGTTAAAATGTATACCTGCTAAGTACAAATAGCAGCTCAAAATAAAAAAAATACCGAAGTTTAAGAATAAATAATGTGAATTTGACGAGAATTTAGATTCTGACAAATTGTTGTACTAATAAACTGTTTAAATTATAATAAATTTATTAAAAATATATTTATTCAACAATTTTAAAGTAAATATTAAACTGAATATAAAATGTTAATTTATCGCTACAATATCTTCAATCCGTATTATTTGATATCATAATCTATCTAGGTAATTGGATTGAGGTTTATGCAAATGGTTCAAATTCACGCTTTGTTAATGTGCATATCTGAGCAATAATAACTAGTGGTAATTGATTGTAGAAAATATAATATCTGTCATTTAGTATGTGACAAGTGACATCGAGATGATGAACACTAATGTTTTATTAGGATTAGTATTATACAGATCTTCAATCTGTAGTTTAGAAATAAAAGAACAATATACATACATACATTTTTTTACACCGAACTAATTGAAATTATAATAAGAACTAAATCTTTTAATCATTTTATATGTATTAAATCCTAAAATAAGGTCTTTGTATTAACCGTATTTATCAGATCGTAATATAATATATGTAATGAGTATAAATGGTTTTTTTTTTGGCAAAAGAGATGAAGACAAATAAGATCCAAAATAATTTAATCTAACGAGCTATTTTTAAAGATTTTGATCCAATAGATGATATAAATGATGTATTAGATCAAAACCTCAATCAAAATCGTTTTTTAATGGCATTATTATAAAGGGTTGTAAGGGCGATACGTGTGATATTTCAGTAGTGTGTATTCGGGGGTTCTGCCTCATTGGTATTGGGGGATGTTCTGGCTCAGCGGGGGTCTCGCTCAAGTTTGGGTCTGATTCAGACTAAAAAAAAAAAAAAAAAAAAAAAAAAAAAAAAAAGGTTTTGCTATCATCTAAATCGTTTGCTGCTATCCCCGTTGCGCTAGCTCTTACGGTTACAGAGATAGCTTTTTGAATTCGACTACCTGGCCGAAGGCTGATAAGACCATTCATTCCCTACTCAACTCGCCCGGCGTTATCGCCGCAAGCCGATAAGGCCCACCGACACTAATTACTACAGTATTTGTTTATATACATGTTTGTTTTATGCAATAATACCACAAATTAAAATTTATATTTTATTTAAAATCATACTTGATTAAATTATCAATTATTACATCCTAACCAAATAATCTATTTTATATAGATTTTTATTTTATGCAATAATTATTACATCATTGTACAGGGTTTCATCTTCATCGAATATCCTAAACATAATCTATACAACCTAACATAACCTAACCAAATATAATCTATACAACCTAACATAACCTAACCAAATAATCTATTTTATATAGATTTTTGTTTTATGAAATAATACCACAAATTAAAATTTTACATTGTATTTAAAATAATACTTGATTAAATTATCAATTATTACATCATTGCACAGGGTTTCATCTTCATCGAATATCCTAAACATAATCTATACAACCTAACATAACCTAACCAAATATAATTAAAATTTTACATTTTATTTAAAATAACACTTGAATAAATTATCAACTATTATATCATTGCACAGGGTTTCATCTTCATCGAATATCCTCACGAAGTTCTGCATGCTCTGACCGTAGAACATATGATGTAGGTATACCAAGCAGTATTCACCACACACCGAAGTCCACTCGTTTTGTATTTTCTTACTATTAAAATACCATATTTTACAGTTTCTATTAAGAAATGCTTTATGGAAGCCTTTCGGTGCTCGGCCAAATGAATCAAAATATTGGCCGATTTTGTTTTTGTCTACATGTATGGCTACCCAGTGAGAACCTGGCTGAGTATCATAATCTAGATTGCTTACTAAAAATGTAGGGGCTTCAATATGTATCGGCAATCTGTTTGCAGGAAATACATTCATTTGTAACAATGGATTAATCCTATTTAAGCATTCCTGAATTTATAGGGTATTCATATTTTAGAATAGATATGTGTACACGTGCTCTATCATGCATAGACATGTAGTGAATAGTTAGGCATCTTAAAACATGTCTTTATAGTAAGGAGATTATGTACAGCAAGCAATGCATACGCTAAATCGTTGGAATTTATAAACTAGTGACTAACGTTGAAATACCAAAGAAATAGTTTTAAGGAATTTTGAATAGACAAACCATTACTTATCAGGTTTTACTCATAAGTCAACAATGTAAATGTTTCGTTTAGAGTTATCGTTTTACGATAATAGTAAGCACTTACTATCGCTATATAAGTCCAAACGAAAGAGGACCACCACATAACAATATTCGTCTACGTGCAGTACAGTGTATCCAAGTTACAAGTTATTGTGTGGTTACATTAAATTTCTTTGGGGTCACCATGGAGGTAAGCTAACTATTTTTAAATATTTATTCGTGTTGTATTTCTTTCAATATGTCTTACATGGATCTAATCACTTTTAATCTAGTGCGTGTGTTATGTTTGTGCTTAAAATGAATGTTATTGTTACAGAATAAATTTGAAGAAAATACATTCAAAGATTATTATTACAAAACCCTATCGGATGATAGCAACGATAGTCTTATGATTGCCAGAGATTCGTCAAAACTTAAAGCGAAACGTGGAGAAGAAGACCGGCTTGACGACTTGTTCAAGTTAGCTACTAACAAAAGGAAAAAGCAGTGCTCGTCTGTATCGCGAGCGCAAGCAAATGGAGGCGTAGCGATCATATCAACAAACAGAGAAGATGCGGCCTCATCATCTCACTTGATAAAAATAGAAGTGTATGATATGAAGAAACTTGCTAACGTGCCACAAGAACAACATTGGAAGAACGCAAATATTAGATTGAAATATTTTACCAACGATACTAACCAACACATGGAATCTATCAATAAGATAATTTACAGTATTACGAAAGAAATAACACAAATAGATAATTGTAAAAAAATGTGTTTCAATAATAACAATTAACGATATGAATGTTTAGATTTTTTTACAACACAAAAACTGTTACTTGAATATACTGTTTCAATGTAATAAGGTATTATAAAAAATAAAGGCTTTAAATTCATTTTATCATTTTATTTATAAACAATAGGGACAACTTAACCTAAAATACAATAGAAAATCTTAACTACTATAGTCTACGATTACATTGCGATTCTTATCTATTTCAATAACATTATCGAATTCAGCATAAACAATACAGTTTATAGTTTGCGTTAGAGAAGATTCAAAACGAACTTCTAATCTTACACTACCATTCCTTATCAAATTCCAATGACTTGAGGAGTTAGCTGATAAATCAGGTGTTAAGTCAAAAGCTAAAAGACAATAACCATTCGCATATTGTTCTCTAGATATTCCATTGCCCTCATTTAAAAAATGTATTCCTGTTCCAGAGAATAACGAATGGTAAGCTGAAGTGAACATGTTACTTTCAAATGATGGCTGCAATGCTTTAGAAGGTATTTGCTGACCGTCAACGTATAAACAAAATGAACTCATCTGATAGTTCTTGAAATTAAAAGGATTTTTAACAAGAGTACCATTGAACGCTGCATTATTGATAAATCCAACAATACATCTTTTTGGAATTTGGCCAAGAAAGATATTATCCAGAGTTTTTCCTTGAACACCTGAAGGTATAGTTAAAACTTTAACTTCAGCACGGGTAATAGGATACTTTGCTGTTGTAGAGGCTAAAACTTTTTGATGTGCAAGTAATACACTTGGATTAATTCTGGCTCTACGAATTATGAGAGTAGCATCCGAAATACATACTTTTAACTTTAAATCACTTGAAGATGCCATCAAATTAAAGGTTTCTCTAGATCTTACTAATTTAACAGACATATCAAACCCATTTATCAAAAATTTTTCTTGATTGAATAAATCACCATGTAAATGTCCAATCATTTCAACTTCTTTGCTTTCGGCTATAAGCTCTTGACGTTTTGTAAATCCTTTGTTGGCTTCGTCGGTTGATTCCATCTTTTCAGAAGTATCTTCATACCAGAGACCGCAAGTCAGGTGAGACGTTTTAGCGGCCGGGGCATAATTAAGTAATGTCTCTATATATGAACGGTAAGCATATGTGTTATTAGGAGGTGAAATAAGTTTTTGATTTAAATAGATATCAAGCTGACTGAAAAGTGAATGCAACCAATTATTAACTGGAGCCACAACTGCTGATGAATTAAGTTTTGTAGAGTCTTGATTTATTACTTTTGCTTTTATGTGTATCAGCGTGTGAGATAAATCCATGTAATCATCACCAGCTCCCGGTACTTGGAACTCTATAGGTCCATCATCAGCAAGTGAAGAAATTGGTTTGTAATGTATCCATGACCCATTTTCTATACTAGTTTGAGTAGAGGGCAAGGCAAACAAATCTAATTCGGACTTAATACATTCACAGGAATGGTTATGTAAAAATGACATTTTATTATTTAAGAAAAAATGTCTTTAGTTTCTTTTTTAGTAAATTTCTTGCTCTTATTAACTTTCCCGTTGGCGGTAGGCGATGAACTGAATGAAATCAGACGTTTTCTCTTCGTTATATATCCTGAACCGGACATATTAATGCGGTCGATTTTAGCATCTGCCTTTCTTTTCAAATTGGAGCCTGCTTCCTTTAACCGTGATTTAACAGCTTCTTCCATAGATCTAGAGGCCACCATATCAGAATAATTCATTTTTCCACTCCATGGCACACGAAAGAGTAGTAGAGTGAGAAGATTCCGTACAAAACATACAGATTTATATCATGGCGTGAATTTATATATAGCACAAATTTTAATAAAAATATTATTGACTTGTATATGTAAGTTCGAGGCATTTGGAATTCCAATTTTTTAGTTCGATATACCCGTACATAATATGATATAAATATATTTGAATCTTATACGATTATTTTCCATTGCGTTAAGTAGATACTGCACAATTTAAAAAAAATAAAATTTTAGAAAATATTCTATGACGATACATTTTATTAGTGAAATCATCATTACACATAGACATCTACACATAAAAAAGGTTTTTCCTTAGATGCTTTAGATATTTCACAAAATCAGATACCAAATATTATATCGTGTATTTTCGCAATAGACGTACACAAGAAGAATGTTCTAAAATCATGACAATTATTAGCTTTTATTTTTATGTAATATTATATTAAGGCAATTCTCTATTTTTTATACCATATCCTCTATTTCTTATATTATAAAAACCTAATTTTAAAATAGATATTTAAATGAAAATGGTACAGCATTAAAAATGCTGTTTTGAAATTATAATTGAATATGATTGACTGCAAAATAAATAAAAAAATCTTAAGCAACCTAGTCGTAAACAACGTTGCTTTTGGTATAGATCCAGTATCATATTGTTTTCTTTGAATTTGTATTTTAAAGTCGTATTATGATAATAGTTGTTGTTTCGGAATACGCCCGTGAACTATATAATAAGTAAATACTATTTTATAAAATAATTCTAAAATTTCTTAGTCGGGAAAAGAGATTCAATACCAAATCAAAAAGAATAAAGTTTTCAGAATAGATGATTAATGATTGAATTTAGTAAAATCTCACAATCGAGTAATTCCTTTGGACTTAAAATAAATACAACAAAAACACAAACCATTATAATTGATAGCCAAAAACTTGACAAATTGCCTGGCGTGCTGTCTGACAAAGTTCATATACTTTTTAAGAAATATGTAAGCAGCTTATCATATTTTAAATCTTTTATATCGCATTCTATTCAATCCTGCCCTTACCCCTTATCTAAAACAGCGTTTTAAGCTTCTTGGGGAATCTCACAATCATACTCTTCGCTCCGTAAATAAACTTCTCCTAGAAATTACCTAAATAAATAATTATTTATTTATGTATATGTAGATATGTATGTACATTTATTAATTGTGTATTTATAATATATAATATTTATAATATATAATATTTATAATATATATGTTTTTTCTATAATATATTGTAAGTTTAATATTAGTAATTTGCGGACCCCTTTTACTACTACCACAGCGTATCCGTAATCTAAAGGTTGCCTGGTAGAGATCGCTTATTAGCGATAAGGCCGCCTTTTTGTATAACCAAATTATTGTGTTTTCCATTTGTAAAGTGTAACTTAAAAAATATTTGTTTTTCTGGTGTGCAATAAAGTATATTTATTATTATTATTACTATTATGATATGATAACACCATCTACTTTAGATGCTTTAACTACAAAACAACATTTTCGCTTTAGCTGCAATTCTTTTTTGATGTACAAGAACGTGTCACTTCCGAGTGTCTCTTGAGTTTTGAATAACTGAATGTATGCTAATAAATTTCAGAATTTCCTAAGTTTTTAAAGTGAAATGAGCAAAATTGGAAGCCAAGAGAAAAATTGAAATTAATAAATTTTGCATAGTATATAAACATAAAAAACCAAAGATTTATTAATAAATCATATACCAAAAAAAAGTTATAGAAGGAAGATAAGTAACAGCAAATAAATTGAGAATCTTCCCAATATGCTTCACTTTCAAGAACAGCAAGCTTTAAAACTTATAGCTTATATAATTATAAATAATAATATTCAGATTAATAGAATTTATATCAGTTATGCAAAAATAACAGAATATATTTCTTTTAAATAAAATATAAACGAATTTATCAAAATATATTTATTTTAATACACACAGTAAAAGATATGAACCTCGAACTGCAAAATTTCCTTACAACTGACTTAAGTTATTGAAATTGTAATAATAACTTAAGAAAAGTTTAAATGAAATCTCATGGTCTGAGTTTCAACGATGATGCCACTGAAAATTCGCTTCGAGGTTTCAAAGAAATAAAAGGAATTTGAAGTCATTAAATTGTTTCTGCCAGATTTATAACAATACAATACTAATAAACAAACTATGAATTGATAATTGAATATCTCTGTATGTTTTTGAATGTCTTTGTCTATCTTTCTTCTAATTGTTCATACATCCTTTCATCTTTGCTTCGTACATTTTCCGATAGAATTAAAAAACATACTAAAAAGAAATCTGAATCTATAACAGAATATAATGTAAAGTTTATTTATAATATTTGAAGCGTGTTTTATTCGTGTCCTCGCTCAATAAAATCTCACGTAGTTTGACTATCAATGCACTTCTATATCTGCCGCTACAAATCTTGTAGCGGCAGATACAAGATTTGTTAGTAGTTAGTATTTTTTTCTTTTTGCATTATTTTTATGAATGATGTACTTCTATCGCATTTTTTAAATTTGTTAATAATGAGCTAAAACAGATATTATTTTTAAGGATTATTAAACTAATTTAAATAAAACAAAATGATGATAATGGTGATAAAAAATATTTGATATAAATGTTACATATTTTTATCTAAAAAGGTATTAATATTTCAAACATAAAATATAGCAAAAGCAGTTTTAAGACAAAACAATTAACATAAAATTTTAAGGTATCTTTAAATCTAAAAAACTGAGTTAACGAAAAACTAGAAGGTTAGAAAATGTGGCCAGAAGCCTGATTAGTTAGTTCCCATAGGTTTAGAAATAAACAAAGGAAAACTTACCGCTTTAATTGAATAAAAGAACTTTTCAGTCATGCCAACTCAAGAAATAGTTTTTTCTAAGATCCCACCCTTGTATCTCTACAAAGTGAATTGTGAAAAACATTTATATAAGTACATATTCGGCATGTATTATTATTAAGATATTATAAAACGCTGACACAAGTATTACACAATTATTTATCCATATAAAGATGTAAAAATTTCATATAATGAGATTATAATAAAAAATAATGAAACTTTATTACATTTTGTTAAATATACCATAAAAGCTTCATAATTAAAATAAAGATGGCGGAACGCGATCCTTAGATTCACAGAAGCACTTAATTTCGTATTTACATGACAACCGAAAAACCTTTTCTGAAGTGTTATTTATATTCCACTGGGAAGAGATTTAATTTGCGACACGATTGCTGTCTTTCAGAATCACTCGAATTTCGTTTTGAGATCAATATTATTTTGCATATTATGAAAAAAGTAAATCCCAATTTCGCAACGAGTCACTTTAAATCAGCTGATGTACTATTTCCATTAAAATTGTATACTGTGTCGTCTTGACCATGGTAATATACGATTTAGTTTTATTTTATAATATTATTACAACAAAACTTCGTGTCTTCTATTGTGACAGGTTGCCGAACAAATAGACGATTTACATGATGGAATATATAGTTTAAAAATTTAGATGAAAATACATATCCTCACAAAATGGTTCGCAGAAGAGATAGAAAAGAGGAAAAGAAGAATTGGTGGGTGAATGGCCATCCGGTACTCTCATTGACCGGAGGGAACTTAGCTTTCACGTTAACGTCAAATTAACGGCAGTCTTATGTGAGTGCACTCTTTTGAGATCTTATATAAAAGTACTACCGGTTGAGGCAGCCCGTAGGAGATGGTAGGCAACAACTGGGCATATTTAGGCTTCTATGCCTTTGTATTATATAATAAAACTAAAGTATACTTATTTCAAATCTTGATTTTACGCTTAATCGTTTTAAGTTTTATACAAATACAACTGTTCTAAAACAAGTAACGTTAACTGAACTTGAATATAATTATAATAAATTGTGTTGGTAATATAATTATTACCAACGCAACTTTCCACTAAATTTGTTAAAGATATATCTACAACTGTAAATCATTTATTATAATATATTTATATATATTATAATAATATATTTACAACTGTAAATCATTATTTTCAACATTTGAATCCATCATTAATACTATTGAACTAAGCCAAAATATATAAAATTAATTACTTTTCGAACAGATATGTTTGAATACATTGAAACTTCATTAAAATATTTTCCAAGATAATATATAAACTCTACCGACATTTAAAAAGTTAAGAATATTTACCATATGTAAAGGCACCGTTATAATTTTGCCATCCTTATTACTTAGTAGAATGATATAAAATGTTGTATACCAAGGACCTTACAAATATAAATATGAAAAGTTTTATTCGAATTACGTTTAATGTATTTTGTAATTTGCCTTTATAGGCTTGCATAATCTAAAAAAAAGTGAAATAACCTGCGTTCGTAGATTATATTATTATAATCCGGCAATTTTACCATGTATGTCATTTATATAAAAGATTAGCTTTAAATAACTTCGTTTGTTTTAACTGATTTATATAATATCTATTAAAAAAATAAATTATAGCATAGTAGAAGAATTACGATAGCAGTATAACGTGTCTATTATTTCGGTTTTATAAAACACATTAAAATACTGTTTCTAATTATACTTAAAACTAAGCTCTCACATTATGATATTTTTTTACTTCGCTTTAATTAATTCCAAACCAAACACGTTTACTGCGAACTTAATACAAAAAAGAAAGCTAACATAATTAAAACTTTGATTTAAACCTAAAAAATAAATTACTAACTTTTAACCAGGTCGGTTTGCGTTTCGAAACATCTTATGCCTATGAACTGTACTTTATAGGAGACGTCAATTCGAGTTATATGGTACAGTTTGGATCGTTATTACTAAATAAATATGAGTATTCTATTGAACTATATGTCATTATAAAATTTTATTTATTTTTTAGTAAGATTCTATCAATGTAGTAGTAGTAAATAAAATTTATTAGCTTACGCAAGTCTGGTGAAGTTTATAAGTTAACTTGGCAAATTAAGGTTAAAAGGTTAACTATGTTGTAATAAATTCTACAGTATTAATATTTTTTCTCTGTATCTCTTAATAAAACCATACTTATCTCTAAGTGCGGTTGAATAAACATCGTCGCTACTAAAATTGGAAAACAAACAGGATTTATATCCAAAATTAACATGCAATGAAGTCAACAGTACGTAAACAAACAGTGGATATGCAAAACTGTTTTATAAGGTTAGTCAATCATAATTCTCGCTCGTAAAAATGTTTGTCTATTTTATCAGAACGAAGAATATATATAAGTGTATGTAATAAGTCATTAAATTAGGTATTTATTTCCAACGGTTTCTTACTTACTAAGTCTATTATAATAGTCACATGAACACTTTTAAAGTAATTATAAAAATCTGATGAGAAATGAATTTATTCAAGATATTTATTTGAAATTCATCAATTGAATTAAGCAATTTATACTATTCAATACTAATATCGGGATATCAATACACTTAAAGCAGAAGCCATAAAATAATAAAGATATAAATACATAAAAATAGTAAGATTAATCTATTCTTGTCTTTTCTAGGAATAGGAACTTATACATGTAAGAAAATACTCACAAGGCAATATTCTTTGCATTGAATATTTTTTTAAACTTATTGCTTTGATCTTATAAGACTGAATTTGTATGTATCAAATTAAATATATATATTTTTCTTATTAAAAACAGTAAATTAAGAAACGAGCTGATGAAATAATGTTTATTTATCACATTATTTTTTATTTTTAAACATTTCTTCAAATATTCATGAACTATGACACTGTTACTTGATACAAAATAACACGACAACTTACAATGTAACTTAGCTATTAATACTTCTCCGGTTAGAAAAGCTCTACCTAAACCCTCGTTAAATAATACTTTCTGGCACTTTATTCTTACTAACATATGTAAGTATTATAGGTTTCTCTGTCACTTATTTCCACATGATCATCCGAAAAGTAATTTGCAACAATCAACACCTAACTTCCATTTCCCAACTCTCAACTCAACCTGTACCTCAGAATCTCAATCAATTAATACTAATTCGCAAATAGTCTTAAGAAAGTGATAATGTTACTAGTGGTGGTAGAAAAACACTTTTTAATTGAATATTACATTAGGATAATATTATTAACTTCGGATTAATATATATTACAACAATCATATATAATTCTAATATATTATTATTGTAATCATAATTCTTGTATTACATACGCAATTCATCTATTAAGATTTATGAAGTGTTAATGTATCAATTTAACAATCGATAATTGAAATAATAAATCAACAGCAAAAATTACAATAATAAATAAATTAAATTTAATGATAATTCTTCTATATATATATATATATATATATATATATATATATATATATATATATATATATATATATATATATATATATATATATATTCTTTTGTCAATGTAAATTTTTAAATATTTGATACTCATATGACAATTTACAATCGATTCAAATCAGTGTTTGGCCAATACTTCGTTTGCAAGTGATTGAAAAATTATTATTATAGTATTAAATAAAATTTAGTATGGTTTTAGTTTAGTTATAAGCTCTTAATATAATATTCTTCTTTTTCTGTATTTTTTTCTTATTTTCAAAGGAACACTTAAAGCTATTTTGGAACAAAACATCAAGGCTTTTAGATAAATTTTATAAAATTTGGTGTGCTGTTAGATTTATAATGACTAATTAATCAAATGAAAATCAATCATCTTCAGTGTATTACCTTGTTAGGTAAACTTTTCTCGAAAAGGTTACCTAACAAGGTTAGCTAAAAGGTTACCTAAAGCCGGTTACAAACACCATGTTCTTATCAGTAAGCGTCAGCGCCTCAAGATCTTGGCTAGAAAAGAACGTTTATGACTTCATCGAAACTGAAGACGGGCTGTAATCTAGTCCTGATCTTAATCCACTGAATTATGATTTATGGTTAGTTTTAGAGATTAAGGCTACACGTAATGATAATTAGGAGTCTCAAAACAGTGCACACCATTGGCAGTGAAGATTTTTCACTAAGAAAGAAAGCCAATGGAGCCAGCCGGCTGCGAATGAGCTTTATATATTTTGATTGTTTTATTACTGTATTAAATTAACACACTGTAAAAGATTAAATGTTATGTACAATAAAAATGTGTTGGTTTTCTTTTTAAATATTTATATATAAATATTAAAACGACTGCAGCAATTTCTGAATTGAGTGTAGCTTCGGCTGTTTATGGTAATATAGCTATTCGGTCAACATAGTCGGTTAATTTACGTCATTTCTGTCAAAGGGAAACTTTCACCTTCGCGATTATGAATTATTTCACAGTATTTCGATAAGTAACTCAAATATTTGAGCGCTTTGTTGTTTTTGATAAAACAAGTTATCCAATATTATATTATATTATGAAAGGGATACATATCTTAGGTCTAACACATATACTCGTATATATACAATCCGCTAGAATCAACAACAAAAACAGGACTAATTTAGTTCTAAATTGTAGATTCTAAACCTCAATTTTTTATGAGTTATATCAACTGCGAAATCAAAGGGACCTGATCATAAGGATGAGGTCTCATGAATTCTCAGAGACAAGTTTGGACAAGACGCTGTCTTCATTTGAATTGCAAATGGCTGCGTACAAAGAAAACAATACAATTAATTTTGGTAACAATGTTGATATTTAATCTGTAAAGTGAAGTAACAATCGGGAGTTTATATTATGTGACATGCAAATAATGAATTATTCTTTAAACTAAGTGGCAGCAGCTTCTTTGGTAAATGAGTCTTGTTAAATTATCTGTACACTCTGCATCTGTGTTAAAATGTATACCTGCTAAGTACAAATAGCAGCTCAAAATAAAAAAAATACCGAAGTTTAAGAATAAATAATGTGAATTTGACGAGAATTTAGATTCTGACAAATTGTTGTACTAATAAACTGTTTAAATTATAATAAATTTATTAAAAATATATTTATTCAACAATTTTAAAGTAAATATTAAACTGAATATAAAATGTTAATTTATCGCTACAATATCTTCAATCCGTATTATTTGATATCATAATCTATCTAGGTAATTGGATTGAGGTTTATGCAAATGGTTCAAATTCACGCTTTGTTAATGTGCATATCTGAGCAATAATAACTAGTGGTAATTGATTGTAGAAAATATAATATCTGTCATTTAGTATGTGACAAGTGACATCGAGATGATGAACACTAATGTTTTATTAGGATTAGTATTATACAGATCTTCAATCTGTAGTTTAGAAATAAAAGAACAATATACATACATACATTTTTTTACACCGAACTAATTGAAATTATAATAAGAACTAAATCTTTTAATCATTTTATATGTATTAAATCCTAAAATAAGGTCTTTGTATTAACCGTATTTATCAGATCGTAATATAATATATGTAATGAGTATAAATGGTTTTTTTTTTGGCAAAAGAGATGAAGACAAATAAGATCCAAAATAATTTAATCTAACGAGCTATTTTTAAAGATTTTGATCCAATAGATGATATAAATGATGTATTAGATCAAAACCTCAATCAAAATCGTTTTTTAATGGCATTATTATAAAGGGTTGTAAGGGCGATACGTGTGATATTTCAGTAGTGTGTATTCGGGGGTTCTGCCTCATTGGTATTGGGGGATGTTCTGGCTCAGCGGGGGTCTCGCTCAAGTTTGGGTCTGATTCAGACTAAAAAAAAAAAAAAAAAAAAAAAAAAAAAAAAAAGGTTTTGCTATCATCTAAATCGTTTGCTGCTATCCCCGTTGCGCTAGCTCTTACGGTTACAGAGATAGCTTTTTGAATTCGACTACCTGGCCGAAGGCTGATAAGACCATTCATTCCCTACTCAACTCGCCCGGCGTTATCGCCGCAAGCCGATAAGGCCCACCGACACTAATTACTACAGTATTTGTTTATATACATGTTTGTTTTATGCAATAATACCACAAATTAAAATTTATATTTTATTTAAAATCATACTTGATTAAATTATCAATTATTACATCCTAACCAAATAATCTATTTTATATAGATTTTTATTTTATGCAATAATTATTACATCATTGTACAGGGTTTCATCTTCATCGAATATCCTAAACATAATCTATACAACCTAACATAACCTAACCAAATATAATCTATACAACCTAACATAACCTAACCAAATAATCTATTTTATATAGATTTTTGTTTTATGAAATAATACCACAAATTAAAATTTTACATTGTATTTAAAATAATACTTGATTAAATTATCAATTATTACATCATTGCACAGGGTTTCATCTTCATCGAATATCCTAAACATAATCTATACAACCTAACATAACCTAACCAAATATAATTAAAATTTTACATTTTATTTAAAATAACACTTGAATAAATTATCAACTATTATATCATTGCACAGGGTTTCATCTTCATCGAATATCCTCACGAAGTTCTGCATGCTCTGACCGTAGAACATATGATGTAGGTATACCAAGCAGTATTCACCACACACCGAAGTCCACTCGTTTTGTATTTTCTTACTATTAAAATACCATATTTTACAGTTTCTATTAAGAAATGCTTTATGGAAGCCTTTCGGTGCTCGGCCAAATGAATCAAAATATTGGCCGATTTTGTTTTTGTCTACATGTATGGCTACCCAGTGAGAACCTGGCTGAGTATCATAATCTAGATTGCTTACTAAAAATGTAGGGGCTTCAATATGTATCGGCAATCTGTTTGCAGGAAATACATTCATTTGTAACAATGGATTAATCCTATTTAAGCATTCCTGAATTTATAGGGTATTCATATTTTAGAATAGATATGTGTACACGTGCTCTATCATGCATAGACATGTAGTGAATAGTTAGGCATCTTAAAACATGTCTTTATAGTAAGGAGATTATGTACAGCAAGCAATGCATACGCTAAATCGTTGGAATTTATAAACTAGTGACTAACGTTGAAATACCAAAGAAATAGTTTTAAGGAATTTTGAATAGACAAACCATTACTTATCAGGTTTTACTCATAAGTCAACAATGTAAATGTTTCGTTTAGAGTTATCGTTTTACGATAATAGTAAGCACTTACTATCGCTATATAAGTCCAAACGAAAGAGGACCACCACATAACAATATTCGTCTACGTGCAGTACAGTGTATCCAAGTTACAAGTTATTGTGTGGTTACATTAAATTTCTTTGGGGTCACCATGGAGGTAAGCTAACTATTTTTAAATATTTATTCGTGTTGTATTTCTTTCAATATGTCTTACATGGATCTAATCACTTTTAATCTAGTGCGTGTGTTATGTTTGTGCTTAAAATGAATGTTATTGTTACAGAATAAATTTGAAGAAAATACATTCAAAGATTATTATTACAAAACCCTATCGGATGATAGCAACGATAGTCTTATGATTGCCAGAGATTCGTCAAAACTTAAAGCGAAACGTGGAGAAGAAGACCGGCTTGACGACTTGTTCAAGTTAGCTACTAACAAAAGGAAAAAGCAGTGCTCGTCTGTATCGCGAGCGCAAGCAAATGGAGGCGTAGCGATCATATCAACAAACAGAGAAGATGCGGCCTCATCATCTCACTTGATAAAAATAGAAGTGTATGATATGAAGAAACTTGCTAACGTGCCACAAGAACAACATTGGAAGAACGCAAATATTAGATTGAAATATTTTACCAACGATACTAACCAACACATGGAATCTATCAATAAGATAATTTACAGTATTACGAAAGAAATAACACAAATAGATAATTGTAAAAAAATGTGTTTCAATAATAACAATTAACGATATGAATGTTTAGATTTTTTTACAACACAAAAACTGTTACTTGAATATACTGTTTCAATGTAATAAGGTATTATAAAAAATAAAGGCTTTAAATTCATTTTATCATTTTATTTATAAACAATAGGGACAACTTAACCTAAAATACAATAGAAAATCTTAACTACTATAGTCTACGATTACATTGCGATTCTTATCTATTTCAATAACATTATCGAATTCAGCATAAACAATACAGTTTATAGTTTGCGTTAGAGAAGATTCAAAACGAACTTCTAATCTTACACTACCATTCCTTATCAAATTCCAATGACTTGAGGAGTTAGCTGATAAATCAGGTGTTAAGTCAAAAGCTAAAAGACAATAACCATTCGCATATTGTTCTCTAGATATTCCATTGCCCTCATTTAAAAAATGTATTCCTGTTCCAGAGAATAACGAATGGTAAGCTGAAGTGAACATGTTACTTTCAAATGATGGCTGCAATGCTTTAGAAGGTATTTGCTGACCGTCAACGTATAAACAAAATGAACTCATCTGATAGTTCTTGAAATTAAAAGGATTTTTAACAAGAGTACCATTGAACGCTGCATTATTGATAAATCCAACAATACATCTTTTTGGAATTTGGCCAAGAAAGATATTATCCAGAGTTTTTCCTTGAACACCTGAAGGTATAGTTAAAACTTTAACTTCAGCACGGGTAATAGGATACTTTGCTGTTGTAGAGGCTAAAACTTTTTGATGTGCAAGTAATACACTTGGATTAATTCTGGCTCTACGAATTATGAGAGTAGCATCCGAAATACATACTTTTAACTTTAAATCACTTGAAGATGCCATCAAATTAAAGGTTTCTCTAGATCTTACTAATTTAACAGACATATCAAACCCATTTATCAAAAATTTTTCTTGATTGAATAAATCACCATGTAAATGTCCAATCATTTCAACTTCTTTGCTTTCGGCTATAAGCTCTTGACGTTTTGTAAATCCTTTGTTGGCTTCGTCGGTTGATTCCATCTTTTCAGAAGTATCTTCATACCAGAGACCGCAAGTCAGGTGAGACGTTTTAGCGGCCGGGGCATAATTAAGTAATGTCTCTATATATGAACGGTAAGCATATGTGTTATTAGGAGGTGAAATAAGTTTTTGATTTAAATAGATATCAAGCTGACTGAAAAGTGAATGCAACCAATTATTAACTGGAGCCACAACTGCTGATGAATTAAGTTTTGTAGAGTCTTGATTTATTACTTTTGCTTTTATGTGTATCAGCGTGTGAGATAAATCCATGTAATCATCACCAGCTCCCGGTACTTGGAACTCTATAGGTCCATCATCAGCAAGTGAAGAAATTGGTTTGTAATGTATCCATGACCCATTTTCTATACTAGTTTGAGTAGAGGGCAAGGCAAACAAATCTAATTCGGACTTAATACATTCACAGGAATGGTTATGTAAAAATGACATTTTATTATTTAAGAAAAAATGTCTTTAGTTTCTTTTTTAGTAAATTTCTTGCTCTTATTAACTTTCCCGTTGGCGGTAGGCGATGAACTGAATGAAATCAGACGTTTTCTCTTCGTTATATATCCTGAACCGGACATATTAATGCGGTCGATTTTAGCATCTGCCTTTCTTTTCAAATTGGAGCCTGCTTCCTTTAACCGTGATTTAACAGCTTCTTCCATAGATCTAGAGGCCACCATATCAGATAAAAGTCCTACACCAGCGTTTAAAGCTTCTTTACCGATAGCTCGAGCACCGCTAGACAGCAATGGAAAAACACATCGAAACAACCCTCCTAAAAAGCTACCAATTCCGTGACCTCGTTGATACGGGACTCCCTTATAAATAACTCCAATACCAGATCCGGCTTGGTGAGAATAATAATGTTCATAAGGACAAATAATTTTATTACTGTGAGAATACATGATTATAATTTTCTAAAATGGAGTTTAATACACACTGTTCCAAACTGAAATGGTATTTTTTGACCGGTGCTTGTTCTTATATCTATCTCAATTGTATCGAACTCTCTTCGCATTACTGGCAAGTAGTGAGGTGGTGAAAATACATGCATTTTGTTGGCTCCGTAAATATACTTAGATGGGTCTAATGGTATTATTCTTAATAAGGGTGTCATAACATCTCCAACTATTTGTGGTTCAATAATATCGCAGTAAATAAACAACTGTGGTGGCAACCCCAAATGAAGATTAGCTGGACATTTTCCTAGTCCTTTTTCTACTAGATTCTTATTTGGTTCGAACCCAAGTTGAAGCGATAGCTGAGTTGATAAGGATAATGATTTTATATTTTTGTCCATTACGACAACATGAACATACTTTGATAATTCATCATATCGAAATTTTACTTGTTCATTTATATTGTTTAAGGCCGTCAATATATGGTTAATATTATCATAGTTTGTTGCTGGAATATGTTTTTTGTAGTAAACGGTTGAAGTACCTATTTCATTGGGCATTTCCATTGTTTTAGTCACATATACCATACTACATACAGTAAACATTGTACACGGATATTGAAACTCAACGATACCAACATCCCACGTTCCTTCAAGTACTATTGGTTTCGGTAACTTTGTTGAAAAGCGTGTTGTCGTATTGTTAGGAAAGTACTCCATTGAACTGTTACTGAGTAAAGTTAAATAAAAACTTATTTTCGTCATATTTGTTTTAAATTTGAGGCTAAAACCCAACTGTTAAATTTATCTGGATAACCTTTCCACTTGACTAACACTTCCTTTCTGTTTCCAGAGAAGCGTGAACGAATTATTTTATCTATTTTATAATGTGTCTATTTTATCTATGTTATAATATAGTGGTGTCATATGTTACCTTTTGTAATTCTCTTTCATAAAACGTTCCTACTATCGGCTCTTTTACTAAATCTGTCAGTGTATAGACCACCCATGGAGAACGATCTACAATTGATGAAATAATGAATATTTCATCACTCCAATTAGATTCATATCCCTTTTGAAACATATGTTTAAATTTAGTTATTCTGACATAATCTCCTACATTAAATTTTGGCTGTGAAAGGTATGAAGTTTTTGTATCTTTTGTTTTCCTATCATATAAATTTCTCCAAACTGTCATTATATTCCCTGAGCTAACATCGCTAGGACTCATTTTTATACTAGAGTGACGACTATGATTATATGCATACATTAAATCTTGTAAAACATCTATGTACCTGTAAGTGTTCCTGTGAGTAAAATATCGCCACATTTTCATTTTTAAAGTCCTTTGAAATCTCTCAACAACACTAGCCTTAATGTCAGGGTTGTTTGTAGTATAATAATTAATATTCTTGGTTTTAAAGTAACGTTGTAAATCTTTGGAAACGAACTCCGTACCTTTGTCGGACTGTATATGAGTAGGGGTACTGTTCGCTTCTTCAAATATACTTTCAAAAGATTTTTTTATAGTTTGAGAATTTTTATTTTTTATTGGTCTAGCATAAGCATACTTAGAAAAAACATCAATAACACAAAGTATGTAATTATAGTTGTCATTATATTTCACATAAGTTCTCATATCACTTAAATCAACTTGCCAGAGTTCGTTAAAATTTGATAAAACATACTTATTTCTAGGAAATTTTTTATTAACAGGTCTATGGAACGTGTATGTTTCTTGAGACTGCAACCAATTTCTTACTTCATTTTTATTCATATACTAGCTTTTGCCCGCGACTTCGTCCGCGTTTCCGTCGTTTTTCGAAAAAAAATTAGCAGATGTCCTCCCTCATAGTTTTGACGTAACAGGCAGATTCACTTTCGTATTTTAGAAGGGCAATAGTAATATAATATGCCAATCCACAAAACTGTTGAAAAATATAAGTAACCGCAGAATATTATAATATACCCACGCTATACCCACGACTCGGTCAGCGTGTAACTCCTTGTTTTTTATTAAGATAATATATTGCTAATATTTTTAGATCAAATTAAAATGTTTCAGCGCAAAGCTTCTGGGTAGACTATGTTAAGAGTCGACCCGTCCGGCACGTGAACGTAAAGATTCCTAGAATTGCTAACCCGGGAAAGAGCGACGTATAATTGACCATGCGAGAAACAGCTAACACCGAGATCTACTCCAGCAACACGAAAAGTCTGCCCTTGAGCTTTATTGATAGTCATGGCATAGCACACCGATACTGGGAATTGCGTTCTTTTAAATTGGAATGGAAAATTATTTGGTATTATGGGAATTCTGGGAATAAAGACAGTCCTGCACCGCAACCTGTTAAAATTTGAGCCTCGATTACATTTTGTTGCAACTGGGTTACTTTTAGCCGAGTTCCATTGCAAAGTTGAGGTGGTCTTAAATTTCGGAGCAGAATTATCGGTATGCCAATTTTTAAACAAATTATATGAGAAGGTAGTCCAGGCATACTTAAAGAATTTAAAAATTCTATCGGGTAATTAGTGGCTTCTTGTTCATCAACCATTCTATTTATTGAACTATAAACTTTGCTTTCTCCCTGTATATTAGACAGTATTTTATTATTAATTTCAGATGCCTGGTCATTGCGAAGAGTCAAAATGGACCTTTCGCAAAGCCAAGAATTGTCCCTATTTAATATAATTGTTATGTCACCGTAAACCGAAGATATAAGATGTTGTTGGGATTGCACTATACAACATAACTCAGGTGTCAGAATAAGTTTTCCTTGGTGTAGTTGTGGATAGGTACCTTCACCAATCTTCAATAATGTTTCAGAAAATTCACGATTATCTGCGTTGTCTCCAGTTCTCACTCGCATATTTATAGTCAAATGCACCGATTGTATATCACGCCACAAATAAGAGCTTTTCAGGCAAGCCCTAATCTCATCAGCTCGGGTTCCCCGTGGTATTACCGGTAAGGTTTGTCGGAAATCACCACAAAATAAAACCGTAATACCGCCCATTGGTCGATCATTTTGTCTTATGTCCCTTAGAGTTCTGTCTACTGCTTCTACTCCTTTTCGATGGGCCATCGTACATTCATCCCATACGATTAAATTACACTCACGCAATACCTTAGCTTTGTCGCTATTTCAAGAAATACTACAGGTTGGACTTTTCGTGCGATCTAAATTAATTGGTATTTTAAACATAGTGTGAGCAGTCTTACCTCCTGGTAGCAATGTTGCAGCTATACCTGATGAAGCCACGGCAAGAGCGATTTTACGCTGATTTCGAACATAAGCTAATATTAATTTAGTCAAAAAAGTTTTCCCAGTTCCTCCAGGTGCATCTAAAAACCATATTGTTCCTAAATTATTCTGCACACTCTCGCACACGCGATCATAGAGTAAGCGTTGTTCTGCAGTCATCATTGGGACACCGTTTTCTAATGTTACCAGCAGTTCCATTGGGTTGTAACCAATCTCTGCGGAATATTCCCTATTGGTAACCTCTCCGACTGAGGTTGGCGTTGGCAAACCATATTCACAAAGTGATTTACCGCCTACTGCTGTTAAGTCTTCCTGAAGAGCTAATAAGCACTGATTTATAGCCAGATCTCGAAAATTATCATTAGTTGCGCCTTCATTATTGTGAGATAAATTCCGAAGAAAGTCTTCTGCAAATTTTTCTTTATATTTTTCCCATAATTGGACAGGATCAGATAAATTACAAAATGTGAGTAATGTTACAAATAAATGGCGTAACCGTCGTGGATTATCACTAACACAGGATTCTGCTAAAGCGTCATCCCAATGTTGATCATTTTCAAGCAAATGACGCGCTTGGCAAGCTGCATGATAAGTTGGATAAACAACATCGTCTACTTTTCTCAAATCTATAAATGATGTTGGTCCTCGCACTGTATGTAATAATAATCTCAAATAAAAACACTCTGCGTTGTTAGGATGAACAGTATACACTCTACCAAGAACATGTTCTTTGAAAATACCTGTCTCGCCATCTACAGGCCTGCCTCGGCGTCTACGGTTAAAGACACCTCGTTGTTTATCGTAGGTATAATACGATGGAACTTCTTCATACAAAAGAGACTTTGCGAAATTATCAGTTTGGCAAAGTCGAAAGAATGCCAATAAAGTTGTTTGTCTAGGGTTCTCTAATCGTTCTGTAACATTTTCGGCGTTAAAATATATACGTTGACCGCCTTCCAGATGAACATCCAGATGGGTCACAGGTGGATATCTTTCGTGAATATTAAAACTTAAGATCCGCCACACAGCTTCTGAAGAGCTGATATATCTGCCTGACTGAAATCTAGTAACTTCATCATGTTCATTTCTTAACGCAAACGTAGCTTGGTCACTGCCCTTGTTAATGTACTTACAAATATATTTAATTGACTCTACACTATTACACATTTCTACATTTATGTGAGCTTGAAATGCTCTGGACAATACAGGCGAATACGGAACGACCCACCTATTATCTAAAGTAACCTGTTGTCCAGACATTCGCTTTTCAACAGTAAAACCACCATTGTCTCTTGAACGGCGACGATATAATGGGTATCCATCATGTCCTGTTACAGTTTCATCCACGAATGCTTTTGGATACCTTTTAGTGCAACGACCGTCTTGCATACAAGGAGCATTTGCGTTAAATGCACCACATGGACCATGTATCATGTGAGTTTTAACAATGTCGTATAACAGGGGATCTGCAGTCGGATCTGGAATTTCAGCACTGATTAATCTGTCTACATCATTAGGTCGAACCTTATCTTTTAACCAAAGCAAGATATGTGCGTGAGGTAAGCCGCGTTTTTGCCACTCAACACTATACATATAACACAATACTTCTCCAAAAATGTTATCTTTGGTAAGAAGATCTATCATTGATTTTAATTTTAAATGAAACACTCTTGCAATAATATCATGGCGGTCATGCGGTGCCTGACCCTCAAGAAGCTCCCGAGTGATTTCATCCCACTTGGGATTGGTAGTTACAGTAACAAATAAGTCGGGACGTCCATATTTTCTTACGTAACAAAAAGCGTCTTGAGTACGTTCATGCATGTAGCGTGGACCACCAGTAAAAGAAGAGGGTAAAATAACTAAACGACCCATATTCACAGTATCGTTATCTTGCTGCATGGCATCGCGAAGGTGCACGTATTCTTCAGCGCGCAGCTGCCTTTGATTAGATCGTATATAAACTAATCTTTCGGTTTCAATTTTTGCGTACATGTCAACAATAAACTGATTAAATAAGCCACGAAAACGTTGAAAGTATACCAATCTATTCCGTCTCACTTGCAGGTGGTAACAATAAAATTGAAGGCATGACACCTTTTTATTATAATTAGGTGCGCCTGTGCGCGGATCGGTTTGGTATACAGCGAAATTATAACCATCTTCCCCTCGACAGTATATCATAGGATATTGCAAACTGTCGTAAGCCCTGTGGGTTTCGAAAATACGTTGCAAACGATTGTCTCTGGAACGTATAACGATATCACGCCTATCACATTCCTGGTCGACCAGTACTACAGCAACTTCATTCGTGGATGGAACGTTATGACGCCCAGGGTGTTCCTGAGTTGGACGCTTATCGGCATTTATAACAATTTTATAATTGTTATTACCATCTTGAGAAAGGGCTTCTAATGCCGATTTAAAACTGCATACGTACGAATTAACCTGATGTAACATGTTCTGAAGTTGTGAAATGAGTTCAGTATTTAAATTCGGAAAATATTGATTTCTTATATTCGACTGTTCGTTGTAATCGGATACAAAATATATTTGAAGAAATTTAGGTTGTTCTTCAGGCAAAAGGGACCCTATCAAATGTTAAACCTGACCTTGTACCTTAAAAGTAGGCATGAAAGGGCCTTCTGAGATTTGTTTAGCACCAAAGGATGTCATTTGGAATGCACTATTATAAGTGCGAATATTATCTAAAAACTGTTTGGATTGCAAATGTTCCCCTAAAAGTAGTGATTTTAAAGGTTCCGGTGGGTCTTCGAACGAAGGCAAATTTATTTTACCTCCAGAACAACAGAAACCAGCAGACTCCTTCCTCCACTTCGAAGCATTACAAAAGGAACATACTACGTTCATATCGCCTATTTCAGAAGATGATCTGTAATCAATTGTGAGGTTATAAGCAAACCCACTTTTATATTTATCGGACCACGCCACCGAATTTGTAGATTGATCTACCACGTGTATATCTAAGTCATTAAGACCATGTCGAAATCTATCTGCAGTAAGACGGGCCTCTCGCTGTTCTTCTGTTTCAAGCGACCGAATATTTTCAATTCTTAATCTTTCATTAGATAAAGTAATCAATTGTTCTTGTCTCAAAGAATTGTAATAATCGCGTCCCGACTCTAGTCGTTGTTCATGCTCATGTTCATCTTCAAGAGATCGAATCATGTTATGGTGCGCCCTATCATTTGTCAAACGGTCTTGATATTGAGTAAAAGTTTCAGATTCTCGAGACAAAATATGACGTTCGCGATCAGCTGTAAGCCGTAATTCCCTCTCAGTGAAGGTTTCGGACTCGCGAGATAAAATATGACGTTCGTGGTCAGCTGTAAGCCGTAATTCCCTCTCAGTGAAGGTTTCGGACTCGCGAGATAAAATATGACGTTCGCGGTCAGCTGTAAGCCGTAATTCCCTCTCAGTGAAGGTTTCAGACTCGCGAGATGATGTATGCCGTTCGCGGTCAGCTGTGAGTCGCAATTCTCGTTGTAAAGCAGTTTCAGCTTCTCGGGATAACGCATGTTGTTCCCGGTCAATGGAACGCCTTAGCTCTCGTTGAGGAGAGCTTTGAGAAGCCCGTGTTGTAGCTCGTCTCGCTCTTTCAGCTGCTAATCGCATCTCTCTTTCTGGAGAGCTTTCATTAGCTCGAGATGTTGAGGCACTAACTCTCATAGAGTTTAACCGATGTGCTCTTTCCTCTTCCGATTCTTGAGAACGCGTCATTCTCATTCTCCTAGCTTGACTCGAAGTTCGAGATAAAGATGGTCGTTTTTTAGGTGGCATCGTTTATTTTATTTTTAATCGACGGTAACTTAAATTCTATTTAGTTACCCAACAAAAAACTTACGTCAGAGGTCCTAACTATAGCTAAGTATATAATAAATAGAATATAAATCTAAGTGCCTATTAAAACTAAAATAATATTCTAATCGAATTATAAATATGTACGTAGGTACCTACAAATTACAAAAGAATAAAAAATGAAAATAAAGCTATACTTAATGCGTGTGCAATACTATCTACACTTACCTACTTCACTTAAAAATGAATAATAAGAAATACCTACAACTACTGTATTTAATCAAAGTACCTATGCTAATACAAAAAAAACCTTAGATGTTCTAAGTACAGCTGCTATATAATAAAAAAATATAAATCTAAGTGCCTATTTAAACTTAAATACCTAATATTCTAATAGAATTAAACTAAGAAATATGTACCTACCTACCTACAACTTAGGTACAAAAAAAAAAGAAATGAAAATAAAGCTAAAACACGTGTGCAGTATAGGTAGATAGTAGGCAATATCTACCTATACCTACTTCACTTAAAAGTAAATAAAAAATACCTATGAATACTATAATTAATAAAAGTACCTACCTACGCTTTTATCTACTCAATACAAAAAAAACTAAACATAAAATGCCCAAAACTAACCTATCAGTAACTAAAAATCTAACAATAATCTAATCTATCTATCTATTATCTAATCTAAAAATCAAATCTAAATCTACTTAAAAAGAAATAAAATAGGAACTAATAATAGTTAAGAATTTAAACAAAACTAAAACTAATTTAGAAAATAACAACAAAAGAAATTAAAATAAACTATTTAAAGACAAAAAGTCGCGCTGATAAGCACGGTTTATAAAATAACAATTATTGTCTGTCAATAAAGTTTAACACTCTGAACGCATCAACAGCCAAATATTGAATGACGCTTGCGCTCGCCTCCCGCCCCTTTTATACTCTGCCGCCGCGAGCCCCGTCGAGCGCGGCAACCGTTACGCAAAAATAATCCTTATAGCTTGATTCACTATTCACGCGCGATGTCTTGTTGGCGTATTTCATGTAAGTAAGTATAAGTTTGGTGTTTCTATACCGATTTCAATGATTCTTTTTTTATTGAATTGGTGCTAATGTTTATTTTTTTTTAAATTAGGAATGATGGTGAGCATTATTGGTTTTATAAACGTAAAAGTAAACAAATATAATAAGAAATCTCCGAACTGCTAAGCTATCGAGAGTTATGCGTGTTATTGTGAGTTAACTATAAAAGGTAGATATATGCTGTCTTGGAATATTTTTCGTGTATTTTTATGTAGAATATTTCCGTTATACATAGTTTCTATGTAGCTCTAACCATTAAGGCTGCACACGCGACGGAAGCTTAAAAAATCAAGCAACTTCTCCCATTTTCTCAACATTTCCTTTCACTGCTCTGCTCCTATTCATTGTAGTGTGATGAAAAGTATACTATTACCTGCCCAGGAGTATAAAGAATAATTGTACTAAGTTTCGTTAAAATCCGTCGAGTAGTTTTTTTTTCTATAAATAACATACAAACAGACAGACAGACAGACAGACAGACAAAAATTTTTTTAACTGCATTTTTGGCATCAGTATCGAACACTAATCACCCCCTGCTACTTATTTTGTAAATATATTTCATGTACAGAATTGACCTCTCTACAGATTTATAATAAGTATAGATTTATTCATAGCTTTAGATAATTTTTCAATGCTACTATAACTAGCAGGGTGCGATGGATTATAATAAATTTCGTTAATCCGTTCTAGTGGATTGATTCTATCATTATCTAGTAGGGAGTCCATTTTTCCCAGTCAAGTTTTTTATGGATTTTTTTAGTCACAAGTTTGTTTGAAGGAGTAGAATATTCTTCATCCGGTGAGAGATCGCCAAGGTGTCTTAATTTCAATTTGTTTATAAATTCAACTCTCTTTGGATTGCCTAAGTATGTGAGTGGGATTTTTATTTCATGTAACGCCTTTGCAAAGTGTTCCCAACCTATTGGATCATCTCTTTTAAGTGGTCTTAGTAAATCATTAACCAAGTCTACAATATTGCTTCCCGAAATACTCTTGTTATCTATGATAATCGTACCATTCTCATTCCAACGAATTTTATTTTTACTTAAAGATATTAAACGTAACAGAGTTTCACCTTTTTTCACATACGTTTTTGGTATATGACTCAGTATTTGATTTGTTGAATAAAGAGGATCAATTTCCGATGCTGGTTTAAATTCAAGCTTTTCATCCTTCAATGCTTGGTGCGAGACTGAATCTTTAGTATCAATTCCATCATTTATATTCGTTTCCATGTTTATTTCATTATTAGCCGTTATTGGTAATTCAATAGGTCGTCGATTTTCTTCATTGAAATGTAAATATCTTTGTAAAATTTGTAAGTAAAGAATACATTTCTTTCTGTCATCCATATTGCTATTTAAAATAGTTTTCATCTCACCATCTAATCTAGATGTTGGATTATCATCATTATTATGGTTATTTAACTTTTCAATAACACTTGGTTCAATTAGTATCATTTTCTTAGTATGTTGCATTTTACAATCTGTTAGTTTACAGAAGCGATTGAACAATTACACTCAAAATTGAACCTAATATTATTGGTAAAAATGCACCACCTTTTTGAATAATTATCCTCTTCCTTAATTTATTTGCGCCTTTTTTGACTAACTTGCGTAGAACAGATTTATATTTTTGTAACTTTTTCTTATGTTTATCTTCGAGGGGTACTTTCCCTTGCAAAACGTTATGAATACACTCACAAATACAGTTTATCTCATCTTCATCACAAGATTTTAACAAAGCTGCTCTATATTTTGGTTTGAGCTTATGCAATGCTAACAATAAGTCTTTATGCGTGTTGACACTTCGGGACATTATTTATAAATGATTGGAATTTGTTGGTTATCAGCGTATTTAAAACCCTTTGTAGGTACGTATACTTGACAGTAACCATCCGAAGGAAAAATATTTGTTTTTATACGACATATATCGCTTGTACCTTGCTTTAAATCGATCATTAAGTATCCATGAGCTTCTTTTGTTGCATCTCTGTAAGCATCTTCAAGGAATTTTGTATTTTCTGGTAATATTTGTCGTGCCAAATGTCGGATTTGAGTTTTGTCTCGAGGATTTTTGAAATAAATCATAAAACTAGAGTTTAAAGAAATATCTCTTTGTCCCTTCCCTTGATGAAAGAGATTTTGTGTTATGTAAAATACGCTTAAGTTTCTATGATGACTACCCTTAGTGAATATATCGACAATTCGACCATCGGATTCCCTCATGAGATCATCAATTATGATAAGATTTGGTTTTTTACCATCAAACATATTTAGATCTGGAATGCCCTGATAAAAATTTGCATTCTGTAAATTATTGTACAAAGGTTGCATTTCATCAAAACACCACATTATCTGAGCAAATGAAGTATTACAAATATCATTTGTAGACTTTAAAAAGTTTTTTACAAAATTCGATTTTCCACAGCCACTTGGCCCCGCTACTATTGCAGTGAATGGATGTACAAAATGAAACATTTTGTAATACGTGTGAATTATTAAAAGAGTAAATTAGAAGTGAAGACTTTTATTGGATAACAACCATTTTATTTTATTTCATAAAGAACTTAACATACTATACATATAATAATTTTATTTTATTACATTTAGTCTAGAACATAACATTTTTTATATCTTAATACTAACAACCTTACAATTTAAAGATAATACATGTCTGAATAACAATGATAATAATTGACAATAAACATCGCTATTTCAATTTATAGTGACCCCAAGCCAATGTGTCCACGTTATTTGGTAAAATGTGCCTTTTCGTATCATTATAGGATAAACATACTTTATTAACTTGCTGTGTAAAAATGGCGTGTTTAATTGATCTGAATCTTAACATTTTATCATATTTAATATTTTTATTATAAAGACAAGATTTATAACTCTCCATCGTCATTCTTTTTGTAACGCTTTTGTTAACACCTTTTGCTTTAGTTGTTAATTTTGTATTCGTTTCTATTGCATACATTTTTGATCTTAAACCAACGAATTCCTTAACAATATTTCCGTTGTTTTCATCTTTAAAAAATCCTAACTGTTTTTTATTTATTAGCGGATAATCAAATAAATTATTTAAGGGATAATCGGATGTATCAAATCGCAAAGCAAGATCAGGTTTTATATCATCATAAAAATCCTCAGTAAAAATTTGATATATTAAGCTATCAGTATCGGTATATAATAATTTAGTTTTGTTTTCAAATTTTGGTAACATGTAATCATAATGAAATTCGTACATGAGGGTTTTCGACATATCTAAAATGGAAAATCCTAAGTATATTGGTTTGTCATAACTGATTTTAGTCTTTTGTAACTGAACAGCTACTAAATTTTCTGAAAATATCGATAAAGTTTTAAATTCAGGTTTAGCTATTAAATCTTGGACACCTAGACTTTTTCCTACATTTTCCCAATGAGTTATTAACTTAACATTTACTCTTTTTTCAACATTTTCCATGGTTTTACCGAATACAGAATTATTCATTAATGTAAAGAAATCTTTTTCGAAGTTAGATTCTGCTTTTTTCCTTAAATCTGTATTTAAATCAATATATTTTTTTAGCCATGGACTCTGTCTAAATTTTAAAACTCTATGTACTTTGTTAATTTAAGACCTAATTTTAAATATTGTTTTTAATTTCTATAGTGAATTTTATATTTTTCTTTGTTGTTTAAATTTGGGATGAGTTTTTTGTCCTCCGATCTACCTATGGATATATTTTCTGGACATAATGGTAAATCTGAATGCAAATCTTGAAGGTGTTCAGGATATTCCAAATCAACTTCTAAAATGAAACCAAACTCAGATGTGTCTTCAACTTCAAAATTGGTCTCTGGACTAGTCCACTCAAATTTATCTAGAGGAAGGTATTGTGACATAGCCCATCCATAAAGGTTATTAGCATCAAAGTAAGTTATATAAGATGAGGGTTCGTTTTTATTAAAATCGTTTAAGTACTTATTATTAGCTTTTGCATGACGATTACTACATTGAGATACACCTCCTCGAATCCCTGATTTAATGAATGATATTTGATCTATGTCAGTCAATAACTCTAATCTAACTTTTGTTAATTTTAACATTGCATCCCAACTAAGTCCTGGTGCTGTATAATAGTGAGCAGCATCTAAATCATACGTTTTGAGACAAAGATTTCTGAAATTTTCAAAAATATCGACTAACAATAAAACATCTGTCTTTAAATATAAGTTTGAATAGTCTAACATATTGCGACAACCAAAATGTTGCCAAACGTCTTGAGCTCGATGGTAATCGTCTGCCGTTATGTTTGTATCATTCAATGAGTCATAAAATTCATCTTTACTTGGTAATTGTGTACAGTTTAATAAGTCAAATGATTTCATGAATTCATAAGGATAGACTCCTTTCTTTCGTAGGCGATTGAAATCTTCTATCTTTGGAAAGTTTTTTTTAAGATCATGAAATTCTTCATCTTTTAAATTTTGAGCTAATTTATCAAGACTACATGACAAAAATCTAAACGAATCTACAAATCTCAAACTAACTTTTTGATTGTTAATGCAAATGCTTTTAGAAAATGAAATATATTTTTCTTTATTTTGTGGTATTAAGTCTATTCCACCTTCTACAAAATTGAGAGCATGAACAATGAAATGAGCATCGTAATTGCTCAAATTATGTAAAAAAATAGGGATGTATCGCGGGACATGACATTTATTTATACAGATTTCATGTACAACACCTTTAAAATCACCAGTTTGCCAGTCAAAATCTAAGGAGTTTTGTTATTCAAATCTGTTTCACAAATGTGACAAAGTTTGGCGTTACTTATTTTATAATTATCTACTTCTGACAATGGTTTTGGAGATCGTCGAAAATTATTCTTTTCATATATTAATTTTACATCATTGTATAATCGTTTCATAAACACTTCTGAACAATTTGGACCACTGTATGACTCATATTTACTCAAAGTATTATCAAAGGAACATTTTATATAATAACCAAAACTGTAAGGTTCATGTTTTTGTATGTTATTTGTAAATGGTTTTGATGGATCATTAGCACATGTTTGTATTGGGTATAAGAATGCTTCAAAATCAGCATAAACTACAAACGGGACTTTAATTTTCTTGTGAAATTTATCAAATTCTAAATAATCACTAGGTACAAACTTTCCGAACCAATTTTTAGTTAGCTTATCACTGCTAGGTAAATTAGCAGTGACATGAGAGCAATCGTGAAGTTGATGGTTACATAATTTTTCTTTGGTAGTAAAATGTACTAAACACCCATCACATATATGTACAGCTACTTTTTTCTTTATTAATTGTGCGCTTACTAAACGAGATAAGTTTTTAATATAACAGTAGTGATAATTACTACCATTTTGCAAGAGTAATAAATTAATATGATTAGTTTTACGACATTTACTAAAATAAAGTGGTCCAACTACGGAATGCTTTTTCGTCTTGATATCCCATTCTAAACCAAAGACATTTATACTAATATTATTTTGTTTTTCTACTTTAGGTATATCATTCAATTTGACTGGGAAGGATATCCCATTAAGTTTAATTCTATGAGAATTTAAAGTGTAAGATGATGATCGATCGGAATTTTTGTTCACGGGGTATAAAGCCGAAAGTATAGACCACTTTAAGCATAACTGATCTGAGTTTTTAACATTTATAACAGCTTTTTTAAGTTTTATATCTTTTGGTAAGTCAATGTTTGAACCACTACGAAATGGAGTAAATTTGTTTATATTTAATTCTATGTAATTTATATGTTTTAAACTCCAACCACTATCTTTTCTTTCAAAAGAACTAATTTTATTTGACAGCATATCTTTCAACGATATCATAAAAATGTTTAAATCGTCAGCTTCAGTTATTATAAAATTACTTGTTTGAAAATCAAAGGAGTTATTTATTTGTTTTGTTTCATGCACAAAATCAGCATGTAGAACAAAGTTAATCTTTAAAGATCTATGTTGTTTGATGACTTCATTGATTAAAAAAATAATATCACTTTTGATAGATTGCAAAAATAATTCTGGTGTTTGGAATGTTATGTCAGATTCTTTTTTACTTTCAATTTTAAAAGATATTATGCGCTGTCCAAAAGCGGAACCTACAACAGACACATTGGCAAGGGAGCAGTGTGATTTTAAAACATTATTTTTGTGTAAATTACTCTTGGTATGATTTACAAAATATCTTCTATTAACGTAAGTGTTACAAGTTTCACAGAGTACCTTATTCCCATCTTCGGTTGAAGTTGACGGTTCCTGGTGTCGTGGTCTCTTGTCTTGACTGCTGCTTTGTCCGGAGTCGTCCATTAATTTTTTTGCTCCACAACCCGTCTGACATAGTAATAATGGTGGCTGACTGTGGATGAACTATATTGATTACTTTTAATACACCAAAATACATTATTTACACTACTAAACCGATTAGTCACTGATTTCACTAAGTACATACCTCTCAATATCTGACTGTGTTATTTCTTTCGTTATACTGTAAATTTACAAGATAATTATCTTATTGATAGATTCCATGTGTTGGTTAGTATCGTTGGTAAAATATTTCAATCTAATATTTGCATTCTTCCAATGTTGTTCTTGTGGCACGTTGGCAAGTTTCTTCATATCATACACTTCTATTTTTATCAAGTGAGATGATGAGGCCGCATCTTCTCTGTTTGTTGATATGAATGCTACGCCTCCATTTGCTTGCGCTCGCGATACAGACGAGCACTGCTTTTTCCTTTTGTTAGTAGCTAACTTGAACAAGTCGTCAAGCCGGTCTTCTTCTCCACGTTTCGCTTTAAGTTTTGACGAATCTCTGGCAATCATAAGACTATCGTTGCTATCATCCGATAGGGTTTTGTAATAATAATCTTTGAATGTATTTTCTTCAAATTTATTCTGTAACAATAACATTCATTTTAAGCACAAACATAACACACGCACTAGATTAAAAGTGATTAGATCCATGTAAGACATATTGAAAGAAATACAACACGAATAAATATTTAAAAATAGTTAGCTTACCTCCATGGTGACCCCAAAGAAATTTAATGTAACCACACAATAACTTGTAACTTGGATACACTGTACTGCACGTAGACGAATATTGTTATGTGGTGGTCCTCTTTCGTTTGGACTTATATAGCGATAGTAAGTGCTTACTATTATCGTAAAACGATAACTCTAAACGAAACATTTACATTGTTGACTTATGAGTAAAACCTGATAAGTAATGGTTTGTCTATTCAAAATTCCTTAAAACTATTTCTTTGGTATTTCAACGTTAGTCACTAGTTTATAAATTCCAACGATTTAGCGTATGCATTGCTTGCTGTACATAATCTCCTTACTATAAAGACATGTTTTAAGATGCCTAACTATTCACTACATGTCTATGCATGATAGAGCACGTGTACACATATCTATTCTAAAATATGAATACCCTACAAATTCAGGAATGCTTAAATAGGATTAATCCATTGTTACAAATGAATGTATTTCCTGCAAACAGATTGCCGATACATATTGAAGCCCCTACATTTTTAGTAAGCAATCTAGATTATGATACTCAGCCAGGTTCTCACTGGGTAGCCATACATGTAGACAAAAACAAAATCGGCCAATATTTTGATTCATTTGGCCGAGCACCGAAAGGCTTCCATAAAGCATTTCTTAATAGAAACTGTAAAATATGGTATTTTAATAGTAAGAAAATACAAAACGAGTGGACTTCGGTGTGTGGTGAATACTGCTTGGTATACCTACATCATATGTTCTACGGTCAGAGCATGCAGAACTTCGTGAGGATATTCGATGAAGATGAAACCCTGTGCAATGATATAATAGTTGATAATTTATTCAAGTGTTATTTTAAATAAAATGTAAAATTTTAATTATATTTGGTTAGGTTATGTTAGGTTGTATAGATTATGTTTAGGATATTCGATGAAGATGAAACCCTGTGCAATGATGTAATAATTGATAATTTAATCAAGTATTATTTTAAATACAATGTAAAATTTTAATTTGTGGTATTATTTCATAAAACAAAAATCTATATAAAATAGATTATTTGGTTAGGTTATGTTAGGTTGTATAGATTATGATTAGGATATTCGATGAAGATGAAACCCTGTACAATGATGTAATAATTATTGCATAAAATAAAAATCTATATAAAATAGATTATTTGGTTAGGATGTAATAATTGATAATTTAATCAAGTATGATTTTAAATAAAATATAAATTTTAATTTGTGGTATTATTGCATAAAACAAACATGTATATAAACAAATACTGTAGTAATTATAGATAGATAGATAGAGAAAAATACTGTAGATGATAGCAAAACCTTAAACTGCCTTTTAAAAAGTATAGTGAAATATTGAAAGTGCATGCAAAAATATGAGAAATTCAGTGAACAGTTCTTAGAGGTGTTCCATAGTAAAATTTTAATCGCGTAACTTCCTACTGTAGTCTATACGAACGCAGTCGTGGTCAACAACTAATGTTGACTTTTGAGAAAAAACTATATAGTTGTATCTTATAGGATCCGGGAAATTTTAAGTAATGTTAGAATTTATATTTAAAATCAATTATTAATATAAAACTGATATCATCAAATCAAATCAAAAAATCGAATGCAATAACATGGAAATTTCTTTCAAATTTTAATACATTTTCAAATTTTAGGAATTTACTTAACAGTCAAGCTAATAAAATGAATTCAATGGGTGTCGCAAGTCGAATCATTTTGTACAAAAAAGGTATAAAAAATTATAAAAAGTTTGTTTGTATTTTTTATTATTTTAGGAATAAACATTCTGAATATACTTATTCATTGATTACCATATAGTAATGAATCAACTACCTTCATATTTCGTATTAAAGGCAGTAGAATTCGAAAAAAAGTCCCAAATCTAAAAGTTATTTTGTTAAATAATATTTGGACAGAGTTACTAATGATTTTACTTTCAATATCTTATCTTTTCATCATGATATCAAGATTAATCCGGTAATCGACTGGGATATAGTCAACACGGTCTCCTATTCACTAAACAAATAGAATGACATGGAATGGAGTAATTAAGCTTGGGTTCCACTGTAGCCAACCTTCCATTATATCATTGATGTCCTTTGTTTGGGACAAGGTTTTAAGGTCAGCGCACTATCGCCCATACTCTAAGGTTTTCTCCATCGTAATGGTAATTTGAATTTACGTTATTTGAATGCTTTATATTAAATAATTGTGTACATGTAAAAATCACGTACACCATTACACACAAACATAACATATTATGTTTACCTCATTGAACTTTGACACAGCTCAGTTTTCAATGGTTCCTTCTTATTAATATTCATTACTTCGAAGTTCTAAAAAATTCATTATAAGACAACTATAATATAAAAGCTTATTTCCGTCGAAAACAAAAACAGTATAAAACATGTCTCATAAACAACCAGTTTTCACTACAAGTATATATCTTTAGTTACCCTTAAATTAATTTCAGTGCATCGGTAGAAATAAACAACATAGGTACTCGTCCCAAGGCTACTGAACAAATTGTAGGAATAATTCCTTTTTCCACTCCATGGCACACGAAAAAGTAGTAGAGTAGAAGATTCCGTACAACACATACAGATTCATATCATGGCGTGAATTTTATATGTCGCACAAATTTAAATAAAAATATTATTAACTTGTATATTTAAGTTCGATGCATTTCGAATTACATTTTGTTTTATAGTAATTATATAATAATAACTTAACATATAGTTCGATATAAATTATATGATGTAAATATAAAATTATAAAACATTTGTTTTAATAATTAGTTGAATTTCATACGATTACTTTTATTGTTTACTGAACAAATTAGTAAAAATAAACTTTGTTAAAATATTCAATGAAAAAATTTTTATAAAGTTTTAAAAGAGAAATTGACATATACATATAGATAGATATGAGTACACAAAAAAAAAGATTTTCCTTCGACACATTATTTAGATATTTCACATTACACAGCAATAACACAGCATTTAAAATAGTGTTTTGAAAATTATGATTGAATATGATTTATAGCAAAATAAAAAAAACTTAAGCCATATCGTAGTAAACAACGTTGCTTTTGGTTTTTTATCCGTTATCATATTATTTTCTTTGAATTTGTATTTTAAATCCATACTATGATAACAGTTGGTTGTCTTAGAATACGCCCGTGATTTGTTTAATAAGTAAATATTATTGTATAAAGTATCTTCGAATATTTCTTAATCGGGAAAAGAGATTTAAGTACAAAATCAAAAGGAATAAAGTTTTTCGAATACATGATATGATAACACCATCTACTTTAGATGCTTTAACTACAAAACAACATATTCACTTTAGCTGCAATTATTTTTTGGTGTAAATTTATCTTACAAGTACGTGTCACTTCCGAGTGTCTGTTGAGTTTTCAATAACTGAATGTACACTAATAGAATTTAATACCACATTTCTTAACTTCCTAAGTTTTTAATGTGAATTGCGCAGAATTGGATCCCAAGAGAAAAATCGAATTTAATAACTTTTGCATAGTATATAAATATGAAAAAAATGAATTATTTATAGAATCTTATGACAAAAAAATAATACAACTTATTAGTATTATACATCTTATAGACGAAAAATTATAATTAATATTAATAACCTTTATAATACTTTATTTTTGATAGAGGGATTTCAATTATAGAATTATAGAAGGAAGATAAGTAATAGTAAATAAATTGAGAATCTTACATAACTTTACTTTACCACAGGTTAAATAAAATCATAGCTGACACCTATAGCTTATTTAATTATAAACTATAATATTCAGATTAATTGAAATTATGTCAGTTACACAAAAATAACAGAATATTTTGTTTAAAATTAAATATATACGAATTTATCAAAAGAACATAAATATATATAAAAAAGATATGAACTTCGAACTGAAAAATTTCCTTACAAGTGATTTAAGTTATTAAAATTGTAATAATAAGTGACGCATTTAAATGAAATCCTATTGTCTGAGTTTCAACGATGATGCTACTGAAAATTCGCTTCGAGGTTTCAAAGAAATAAAAGGAATTCGAAGCCATTAAATTGTTTCTGACAGATTTATTATTTCTGAATATATTTATATTAAAATACTGGTGCCTGGCCTTGCTTTACCCGGGTGTAATAATAATAAACAAAATATAAATTTAAAATTTAATATCTGTGTATGTTTTTGAATGTCTTTGTCTACCTTTCTTGTAATTTTTCATACAATCTTTCATCTTTGTTTTGTGCATGTTCCGATAGAATTAAAAAAAAACTCCTACGCTAAAAAGAAATCTGATTCTATAAAGGAAGATAGTGTAAAGTTTATTTATAATATTTGAAGCGTGTTTTATTCGTGTCCTCGGTGAATGCGCTCAATAAAATCTCACGTAGTTTGACTATCAATGCACTTCTATATCTGCCATATATTTGCCAAAATATATACATATTTTGTATATATTTTGAATGATATATTTGTATCGCATTTTTCAAGGTTGTAAATTATTAGCTAAAACAGAAAATATTTCTCAAGATTATTAAACTAATTTAAATATTACAAAATGATGATAATGATAAAAAATATTTGATATAAAAGTTAAATATTTAATCTAAATAGGCATTAATACTTAAAGCATAAAATATACCAAAAGCAGATTTTCCTTCCAATTTCAAAGTATCTTTAAATCTAAAAAATGGAGCGAATGAAACGCTAGAAGGTTGGAAAATGTGGTCAGAAGTCTGATTAGTTAGTTCCCTTAGGTTTAGAAATAAACAAAGGAAAACTTATCGCTTTAATTGAATAAAAGAACTTTTAAGTCTTGCCATCTCAAGATATAGTTTTAAAAGATGCTATACTCTTGTTTTTTACGATGTTAATTGTAACGAACATTTATATAAATACAAGTTCGATATGTATTATTAAGATATTATAAACGATGACACAATTATTACATAATATGAATAAAGATGTCATAATATCATATAACAATAATATAATAAAAAATAATCAAACGTTATTACATTTTGTATAATATAAAAGCTTCATTATTAAAACGAAGTTGGCGGAACGCGATCCCAAGATTCACAGAAGCACTTAATTTCGTATTTACATGACAACCAAAAAACCTTTTCTGAAGTGTTTATTTTATTTCACTGGGAAGAGATTTAATTAGCGACACGATTGCTGCCTTTCAGAGTCACTCGAATTTCGATTTCAGATCAAAATTAATTTGCATTATTAAGAAAAAAAGTAAATCCAATCCTCGCGACGAGTCACTTCGGATCAGCTGATGTAATATTTCCATTAAAATTATATACAGTGTCGTCTTCATCATGGTAATATACGGTTTATTTTTATTTTGTAATATTATTACGTACAAACCTTTGTGTCTTCCATTATGTGATTCGTAGCGTTTGGCGCTCCGTCGTCTCTGGCTACCCCACAAGGGATATGGCGTGAAGTTAAAATAAATAAAATATAATAATAAAATAAATATTATTTCATAGGTTGCGTAACAAGCAGACGATTTACTTGATGGTATATATGGTTTAAAAATTTAGATAAAAATAAATAACCTTAAAAAATGGGGTGTAGAAACCTGTAAGAGATGGAAGGGAGGAAAAGAAGGATTGGTGGGTGTATAGTCATCCGGTTCTCTCATTCACCGTAGGGAACTTAGCTATAACGGTTAAACTAACGGCGATCTTATTTGAGTGCACTTGAGATATTATATACAAGTATTACTGGTTGGGACAGCCCGTACGAGATGGTAGGCAACAGATAGGCATATTTAGGCTTCTATGCTATTGTATTATATAATAAAACTAAAGTTTACTTTTTTCAAATTTTGATTTTAAGCTTAATCGGTTTAAGTTTTATACAAATCCAACTGTTGTAAAACAAGTAACGTTAACTGAACTTTAACATAATTTTATTAAATTGTGTTGGTATTAATTATTACCAACACAATTTAACACTAATTTTGTTATACTAAGACATATTTGATTAAGGTCACTTGTAAATCACCGTTTTCAATATTTGAAACCATCATTAACATTATTGAATTAAGCCAAAATATATAAAATTATTTACTTTTTAAACACATATGTATCAATACACTGAAACGGCGTTTAAACATTTTTCAAGATAATACTTAAATCCTACCGCCATTTAAAAAGATAAGCATGCTTCCCATTTATAAATGTACCGTTATCATTTTCCCATCCCTGTTACTTGGTAGAATGATATAAAATGGTGTTCACCACGGACCCTATAAATATGTATCTGAAAAGTTTTATTTGAATTACGTTTCGTGTATTTTGTGATCTACCTTTATAAGCTGGTATGGCAAGAATAAATGGAATGACCTGCGTTCATAGACAATAATCAGTCAATTTTATCTTGTATGACATTCATGTAATGTCATACAAGATAAAATAGTTAACTTATATTCTAAACTAATATAATATATGTTTACATTCCAAGTACTAGTTAATTTAGTTTTATGTAATAAGGTATTAGCTTTATCCCGCGTGTTCAATTGTGGTCAGACAGATTTAGCGCATAATCAAAAAATCGTCTGCAATTAAAGTGCCGCAAAATGGTATCAAAATGTTACTCGTAAGATATGGAAATTGTAACAGTATTGACCACATACAATTTTACTTTTAAATTTATATGTTACTTAAAGTTACCTTAAAGTTTTGTCGTGATGGTACAAATTTTAAGCGTAAACAATATAATATGTGTTAACGGTTAACATGAACACCCAGTATAATACCAACAAGTATAATACCACCAAGACTATTGAAGATCTAAAAATGTACATAGTTTTCATTTGGTGATATTGATTTGATGTGGTAAAAAGGAAATATGATTTTTGAAGATGCTATCACTATGAGAGGTAGTCTATGTAAATAGGGATTGGAATTTTAAGAAATTACTCAAACTCAGATAGAATTTTATCAAAGATGAAAGTTCGATGCTTTGGACGTTAGCTTTATTATGAAATATTGATTTTTTATCAATTACATTTTTTTCATTGCTATTTTATTTTAAAGTTTTTATATTAACAAAATTTACCGTCAATTATAAAAAAAAAACATGAAGTAAATCTTGATAAACCAATATAAGTTATAGTTGTCGGAAAGTTTGCTGATAACCCCTCCTGTTTGCTAACTCTTATAAGGGTTGTTAAAAACTATTTTGAAAACCACTTTTTAAGTCATATAACTGAGTCTATGTGTACCACATCAATATAAATTGAACTAATAGGATACTAGACAAGTATTTTATACCAACTTACATCTTTTGTTTTCTAGGTAATATGTGTTGATATATTTCTAGAATGGAACGCGGCAGTGCTTACTACCTAAGAGAACGAAGTAACTATTAAAGTATTTTTTTCAAACGTTCCAATACTAAAAATAATTATTTGTGATGTGTAATATTTTCCATATATATTATTTTTTTTACATTTTGACGTACTTTTTTCAGTTTATAGTCATTAATATTGACTATAAATGAAGTCAATTAATTAACCAATCTATAAGCCACAAAATATCTATGTTTACTAAACCAAAATTAAATTGTTATCTACAAGGCAAATCAAGCAATAGATGCAAAAGGTGAAAGGTTAGATTTTATCAAAACTATTACCTTTGAATCATTGACCCTTCAACCCTTAAAATTGGATAAACTTTCGATAAAATTTCGGAGCAATTTAAACTAATCATTGTTATAAGTTATCTGTAAGAATTATATTTACACAGACAACCTTTAATCTAAAAGTTTTCCAATTTCCTATTATACCTTCATCACAATATACAATGTACATTATTACAAAATATATATATTATTGGATATGGAGATCTTTTAAAGGTACTACAGTTAAAATAATATTAAGAACAAGACATTTTTATTCATTTAATTAAATTGATTATTAATGTAATGAATAGATTATTGCAAAAAAGTATTGTCAAATGATTACAAGAATTAAAGTTAATAACCAATAGTAAATTAAAAAATAATATCAATTTTAAAAGACAAACAAAATTTATTATATGAATAGTAAATTAATAAAACCTGACCTTAAAACTTAAAATATATAATTTATGAGTAAGCGATGCAATAGGTAATTAAAATATTTATAATTTTCAGAAGAATTTTCACTTTGATAAATTTTATAAAAGTTATTATTCATAGTAATAGTGCTTATATTGTGTGATACACTTTGGATTTTGTAATTGTCGGACAAATGAAAATAAATGATACAATGACCAAATATTCAACATTTTAATGACTTCTTACTATTTTTATTACTTTATATATATATATATTTATTTATTTACCTTCACTCCATATTCCTTGCGGGGTAGCCAGAGACAACGGAGCGCCAAACGCTACGGTCCCTGCACACCTGTCCTGGGCCACAAACATATACCTCTCATGTATGAACATGCCCTCCGCAGGGTCCTCATGCTTTTTACGTGACCTTCCTCCAATATCATAGATACGGTTTTTTCGAAGGTCACTCCAGGCGTCCTCTTGTCTCTCTTACCGCTCACTTTTTCTGTATAAATCTTTTTTACCATTCTTTCATCACTCATTAGTTCAACGTGCCCAAACCACCTGAGCACGTTCTTCTTCATTTTCACCGTGACATCTTCACTAGTACCTGCCATTATGTGGATCTTTTCATTGCGGATTCGGTCAGCTAAACTAACTCCGCATATTCTGCGAAGATATCGCATCTCCACAGCATTCATCTTTCTTACATTCTTCTTCTGTGTTACCCACGTTTGGCTGCCGTATAACAGCTTCGGTAGCAAAACCGCATTGTGTACAGCCAAACGTGCAGCGATGTTGACGTTTCGTCTCAACAATGCAGCCGAAGCACCGTAGACACTATTACCGGCAGCAATACGCCTTTCCACATCCATTTCGTATCTTCCGTCTCTGCTAAACATACTTCCCAAATATACCACTTCATTTACTTGTTCTATTATCTTACCATTCACGTTGATCTTACGTTCTATTCTTTCTTCATTTCTTTCAAATATCCTTCCTTAAATATCAAATAATAGAACCTTCGTCTTATCTGCATTCAGGTTTAGACCATTATTTTCACACCTATCTTTCAGAGTGGTGACCAATGCCTGCAAATCGCATTCTGATGATGCAATGAGCACTGCATCATCTGCATAAAGCAAGCAATTGACTTTAAGGTCACCTACTTTCACTTGGAGACAACTATCCAAATACAAGTTGAACAACCAAGCAGACATAGCGCAACCTTGCTTAACTCCCGATTGGATGTCAAACCAGGGCGACATGTCAGCTCCTACTCGCACACAGACTGAGTCATCTCTGTAAAGAGACTTTACAGCCTGTAGCAAGGGTCCGCTCACATTGTATCGGGGCAGTATCTCCCATAATTTCTTCCTCACAACCCTGTCAAACGCCTTTTTCAAATCCACAAAAGCACAGAAAACCTTTTGGTTTATAGCCAAAAACTTTTCCGTGATCATGCGGAGGGAAAAGATCTGATCTATACATCCTCTTCCAAGTCTAAAACCTCCTTGGGCCTCCCACAACAGCCTTTCAGATCGCTCTTGCATTCTTCTCGCTTATATTTTAGCATAAACTTTACTGCCCAAGTTGATCAAACTGATAGCCCTATAGCTTGCACAGTCTATCTGTGAACCTTTGCCTTTCTACAAAGGTACGATGACTGCACCTCGCCAATCGCCTGGGACCTCCCCTGATTTCCAGCATGAATTGCACAAAAACCAGAACAAGTCCCAGACGCGTGGCCCACCATATTTGATCATGTCGGCAGTAACTTCATCTGCTTCCGCAGTCTTACCACATTTCAGACTTCGAACCGCGCTCTCCACTTCTTTCAAACTGATTTCACCATCGGCTACATCCGGACTCAGCATTTCGCTGGTACTCAAGGCCGAGGCGTCCTCACATTCATACGTCTCCTTGTAGAATTCCGCCCACCGCTGCAAAACGTGTGCTGGCTCTGTTAAAACTTCACTGCTCTTCGAAAGCACCCCTTTTATTCTACAGGTTACCGAACAACCCCGGGGAATCACTAACTTCTCGCCAGAAAAGCTTCGTATTTTCCCGGAAGTTGTTCGTCAACCTTTCATCCCTTTCTTTTTCAGAATTTTCACGCTTCATCTTTATAAGCGCTTTCGTTTTGTGGTTTTGCAGTTTGTACTCTCTTTTTCTTATCTCTCTTATACTTTTATCCTTACCCGAGGCTTTATAATCCAGCCATGCTTTCTTCTTTAAGCGTCTTTCACTTCATCATCCCACCATTCATCGCGCTTTTAATAAAACCCCTTTTCCTATTACCACATACCTCTGTCGCTACTTCCACCATACCATTCCTAAGGTTCTGCCAGCATACTTCAACACTTTCATGTCCAGAATCACAGCTTGCAAGCTTCTTGGAAACCCTTTCTTGATATTCCTCTCTGATCGGTGGATCTTGAAGCTTCCAGCTTCTTATGCGATAATTCGACTCCAAGCCAGGACACGTTGTGCGGCTGCGCCAACCTGCAAACAGACCTAAAGAATATAAAAACATAACAATATAAAGAATATCAATATAAAGAATATAAAAATTATTATAAAATAAGAAATTAACAACTATTGTGCTTCAGCACAATGAATGGATACAACCTTTAAAACAAAAAGTTTAATATATGCTAATTATTCGCTCGATAATATTATATAGAACTTATTCTCTTCAATATATTTAATTTGTGCATTCAACATTAAATTGATTCAAACAAAAAAAAAATCAACTACAAATAAATTATTGTAAAACATACATATAAAAATATTATTTTTGAAACTTATTTACACCTCATTATTATTCTAAAATTTTATTAAACTATATCTCATTCTAACTATTATTATACAAAATAAATTATTAAATTAATCTTTCAATTGAAAACAATTCTAATATACATATAAGATTGTTGCCTGATTAAAAAGTATTGCCCTCGTAATAATTAAAAATTTATATATTTTTATGACAATTAATAAAAAACATAATACATATAATAAAAAAAAAATTGTCGAACTAACTACTAAATAAAATTACATTCTCTCAAAGGTAAGCAACAGACATAAATTTTGTCTTTAAATTGAAACTATTACCAATATATAAATATTAATAATAATAGCTAAAACTATAGAACATATTACTATATAAAATGTTCTTTATTATAACACATACAGATCACTACACTAAGATCTCTTCGGTATTTAAAACTTTGCTTTTAGTTTTGAAATGCTTTTTTTTTCTTGTTTTTGTGCAGACACAGACACACTTGTTTTTTGATTTTCATTTGTGATGGAATTGATTCTTGAGTGGAGCTGGCGGCCAGACTTATTGCAATTAACTCTATTTCTTGTTCTTTCTTCTTCTGTATCTCATGCAGTTTCACATGTTTTACAAGACTGAAGAGATAGTTGAATAGCTGTGGACATTTTGCACAGACATACATCATGTCTCGGCAATTAGACTTCATTTGATTTGACCTTTTTAATTAGCACCGGCATTTGACTCTTCAATGACATTTTCAGTTCAGGAGAATTCATGGGAGCACGAAGATAAACTTATACCACAATACATGTATACAATATTATCATATTAATTATTACACAAAAGATTGATGTAACAATTTTTTATAATTAATTATTAATAAAATATAAGCCTAAAATAAATGTATAAAAATATTTTATATAAATTTGTATCACTAGTCATTATTCAAATTCTTGTACATATTTTTTTAAAGATTTAATTCAAAACACAGACAATCAAATTTATTCAACACCTCTCAGTTATGTGTATAAATGATTAATGGAATATTATAATTAAGAAATTCGTGAAAAGCAAACATATAAAAACTTTATAGCTACTAAATTTTATTTTTACAAACCCAGTAAATGTTTTTTTAATGTTACTCGTATTCAGTTTACAGCCTTTTGTAATAATAAAATAACCGCTATAAGCAACAACAAATACAAACGTAATTTAGTTCTAAAGTGTGGATTCAAAACTCAATCCGAGTTTGACGAGTTATATCAATTGCGAAATCAAAGGGAACTGATCAGAGGGATGAGGTCTCGTGAATACTCAGAGACAAGTTTGGACAAGACGCCATCTTCATTTGAATTGCAAATGACCGCGTACAAAGAAAGCAAGACAATTAATTTTGGTAACGATGTTGATATTTAATCAGTAAAGTATATATATATATATTATTTTTTCTAATGAGTGTCTGTGGCTTCTTAAGTATTGTTGAGCATTGTTTAATTGTATGTAATGGAAATGATGAACTTTCATTTTATCTTGTTAAAAAGTGTATCTTAAAAAGTACAACAGACAGCATAAAGTGCAAAGTTCATTGAATTTTAAGAATAAAAATGTGAATCTAACGAGAATATTCTGATGAATTTTTCAAAAAACAAACAAATAACCTGTTAAAATATAATAAATATTAAAAACGTATATATATATATTCGAAAATATAAACTTACATAAAACTTGAATATTAAATTAATTAAATTAAATTTATCGTTATAATATGTTCAATCCGTATTGATATTATAGTCTACCTAGGTAATTGGATTAGGTTTATGCAAATAATTCTAATTCACGCTTTGTTAATATATGCATCTGAGCAATAATTACTAGTGATAATTGATAATCGAAAATTTATTATGTGACAAGTGAGATCTAGTGTTTTATTATGATTAATAGTATACGGATCTTTAATCTATTCTTTACAAAAATAATAACAATGAATATACATTTTTAACATCTAAATAATTGAAATTAATACAACTAAGTATTTTTTATCATCTCATACGTATTACATTCTAAAACAAGTGTATTTTTATTAACTGTATTCGTCGAATCTAAATATATTATACGTAATAAATTAATATCTAAATGAAGTTTCATGAAAAGTCATTTAATATTGAATATTTGAATATTGCAAATAAAAGATTATACTTATAATAATCGACAACATTTTTGTAAAAACAAACTCATAAAACAAATTGTAAACCGAAGTCTGGTAAAGTATTAATAAACATAAGTCCAAAGTAATTGATAATACAGATAAGTTCTTGAAATATCAATATTTAAGTTTTAAGAGGCATTGGATAATAACATTTTAATAAATGCTAATTCTTATTTTAAAATATCTGAATGTATATTATTCTAAGACCCGTCAATGATTGGTTTATTTGGGCACTTTGTTGCTTTTGTCTTCAATAAATTGCGATTGGGGTTGATTTTGTTTTTTTAATTTATTTTTAGAATTTCATTATCTTACTTAGAGCTATGGTGAATATCATTTTGGTTAAGTCGTAGCTAAAATGTTAGTGTAAAATTCAAAGCATGTAATTAAAATTAGGTAACTAAAGTTATATCGTAACAACAGTTTTAATTTTACGAATTCTTTTACCAAGGTTATATTCTGACCGAACTATTATAAGTTTCTTTTCACAACAGGGTTACCAACGTAGTAATAGAATAAAGATGTCAAGAGTTCTCAGTGCTCAGTAATTACTTTGTCAGGAGCTACATACTGAATAACTAATTTCTGTTTTAAAATGTATAATTGTTATTATATATTAAAATAATTTTGATGTTTTAAATTTAATTCATATCAAATTTATATTCAATATGGAATTATATCTACTAATTTAAATTTTTTTAGAGATACATATTATCACCATATAAACATGTATTTAATTTAATACAATTTGACTATAACAGCTGTACTAACAATGCAAAAAAATCTAATTTTGCAGATTTTTAAATATATAGCATAATGGCTGGAACTATGTTATATCATTTATTGAAATGAATGTTTTATCGTTTATTATTTACATTATTATAATAGCTTGTACGGGTTATACGTGTGACTTTTCTGCATTTTAAAAATATAGTAAAATATTGAATGTACATTCAAAAATATGGGAAACTCAGATAACGGTTCTTAGAGTAGTTCTAAACTAATGTTCCGAACGCGCATTTTCCTACTGCAGACAATACCAACGAAGACTTGGTAAACAACTAGCGTTTATTCTATAGAAAAAAAATTGTTGTATCTTATCGAATTTTGAAAAATGAAAGTTTTGTAAGGATTAATAATTTTAAAACAATAATGAATATAAAAATGATATTTAAAACTACAAGTGCATTAAAATGGAAAGAGTTCATGCAGAATTGAAAAAAATGATAGACTGTGACAAACTTAATAAACGAAATTAATTATCGTGTTTCGATAACCAAAAATGTAACCGCGATTTCTTCGAATCGAAGGAGATATTCCATTTTGCAATGCAGATCCCATTTTCAATTTACAATCAATCGAATAAAAGGAATTTAATGGGCGTCGAAAGGCGAATCATTTTGTATAACATAGGTATAAAAATTATTAATCAGTGTTTATATTTTTTATTACGTTAGGAATAACCTTTCTGATGATATTTATTTATTATCATATAGTAACGAATCGACTACCTTCATATTTCATATTAAAAGCAATAAAATTTTAAAAACAAGTCCTAAATCTAAAATTGTTAAATCACATTTGAAGAGAGTTACTAATGGTTTTACTTTCAACATCATGATATTTAATCATCAATTATTTCAAGACTAATCCGACAATATATTGTGATATAGTCAACGTTGCTCCTCTTCGCTAAATAAGTAGAATGACATAAAACGGAGTAATTAAACTTGGGATCAACTGTAGCCAACCCATATCAATGATGGTCCAAAGAACTCTTTAAGGCCAGTGCACTATCACTGAGGATTTTCTTATTCGTAATTGTATTATGGATTTACTTAAATTTATTTCTTTATATTACATATTTGTGTACATGTAAAAATTACGCACACCATTATACATAACTTGTTATGTTTATTACTAACATTGACACAGCTCAATATTCAATTGTTTATTCTTAATAATATTCAATACTTCGAAGATTATAGAGATTCATTATAAGGCAAACGTAACATGAAAGCTTGTTTGTAAAGTAAACCCAGCCTTATAGTAAATAATAGTCTCATGTCTGTATGTAATGGATTTGGATGTTCTAAGATCTTGTATCGGATTAGTCATTAGTTTAAATGTTCAGTTTATTTATGTTAATAAATTCGTACCTTATGTCGTTGAGGTATTTTATAAATTACGCACATTAAGCAGGTTATTAAATTAAAGTTGTTAATATAATAAAGTTGTTATTATGTATCTGTGATCTCAAATTATGAAAGATTAACTTTATTTATTAGTTGCACAATCAACATTTTTTTGGTCTTAGTATTTGCATTCTTTTTATTTAATAGTATTATATATAAAACTACTTTTAAATGTCAATAATAATAGACAATATTTTTATTCCCATTGAAAAGCAAAAACAATATAAATAATAGCACAATAGTTTTCACTACAAGAAGATATCTATATTCACTCTTATATTAATTTTAGTGGATCGGTAGAAATAAACTAAATAGGCACTTGTCCCAAGGCTATTGAATAAATTGGAGGAATAGTTTATTTTTCCACTCCATGGCACACGAAAGAGTAGTAGAGAGAGAAGATTCCATACAAAACATACAGATTTATAATATGACGTGAATTTTATACATGGCTCAAATTTAAATAAAAATATTTTATAATTTGTATTTTAAGACCGATGCATTTTGTTTTATAGTGATTAATAACCGTATATATAATTGAATATAAATTATGTGATTTAACCATTTTTTAATAATTATTTTAATATTTGATTAATTTCTTACGTTTATTGTTGAATGTAGATGCTGCATAATTTTGTAAAAATATTCCATCAAAATATATTTTTTAATGCGAAATTGACATACATATAGTCACATACATAACATGTCATAAATTATAGAAATTGATAGCGTAGTGCTGTATATTACTTAAAATTATTGAGCGAAGCGTTCTATTGGAGACTTTTTCACATTCTTTATCGCGAATAGGCTCGAAAACTAATTGACGGAAAATTATGAAATTTTTCAATCAAAAAGACACACATTAGGTGACGGTTTAAAAAAAAAAAATTAAAAAATGTCATGTCGTTGATGAATAAACGTCAAAAAACTGATATCCCATTAAAATCAATGGCAAAAAAATTCGCGCAAAAAAATTGAATTAGAATGAAATCTCCTACATTACCGACATTGTTCACAAGGATGAGTCATTACACTGGGCTCGTAATATGTAAACGGGACCCGAGATTTCGCGAGCGCAGCGAGTCGAAATTGAGGGGCTGTTGGCGCCCCTAGTTATTTTTCCTGTAACATTATAAATTAACACATTTGAAGAATAAGTGTTTGACTGCAGTCTTCTTGTACAGACAAGCAAGGGACAGTGTAGTGTGAACAAGTGATAAAAAGTATTTGAGTTATTTACTTCAAGTAACCCACCACTCAGTGTAGCTGACATATTATCTTTAATAAATGTTTAAATTTAACTGTTAATAGAGTCTTAAATATTTAATTAGATATTTGAATATATAGAAAATATTAAATTGGATTTTATATATTAATGTTGTTATAATAAGTGACGCATTTAAATTAAATCTCTTTGTATGGGTTTCGACGCTGATGTCACTGAACATTTACTTCGATGTTTCAAAGAAATATAAGGAATTCGAAGTCATTAAACTGTTTCTGACAGTTTTGTTATTTCTAAATATATATTTATATTAAAGTACTGATAAATGATGTTGATTTACACGGTTGCAACACTAATAAACAAAACATGAATTGATAACTTGATATTTCAGTCTATTTTTGAATATTCTTTGTCTGTCTTCCTTCTTATTTACCACACATCCTGTCCCAGAAGCTTCGTGCGTTTCTCGATAAGATTATAAAATTTTTCATACTAAAAAGAAATCTGAGTCTAAAAAATAATACAAGAGAAGGTTTATTTAGAATATTTGAAGCATGTTTTGTTCGTGTCCTCGGTGTATCCACTCAGTAAAATATGACGTAGTTTGACTATTAATGCACTATTAGTATTGCCGCTGTACGTCTTGAATATAAATCTATTTTTACGTTACTATTATAAATATTATATTTTATCGCACTTTTTAAGGATATCATTAATTGGCTAAAACAGATATTATTTCTGAAAACCATGAAAATAATTTTAAAGTAACGTAAAATCAGATTTAGAATAAAGTATGTTTAGTATAAAAATAACATGTTTCTATTAAAAAATATATAATTATTGTGACATACAGACATACAGACAATTTCACAGTAAGATTTTATCTAAAAAATAGAGCGGATAAAACGCTAGAAGGTTGCAAACCGTGGTCAGAAGTCTGATTAGGTAGTTCCCATAGGTTTAGAAATAAAGAAAGGAAAACTTATCGCTTTAATTAAATAAAATAACTTTTAAGTCTTGCCAACTCAAGACATAATTCTGTAAAAACGTGGTACACTCTTATCTCTACAGTGTTAATTATAACGAAATTTTTATGTGCATATAAATATATATTCGTATGCATTATTATCAAGATGTTATAAATGAAAACATATAACATGTGTTTTGGTCAGACAATAATTATATATATATAAATAGCGCTATCACAATTATTATCTTTAAGTTCTAATCTCTACCTACATAACATGGATAAGTATGTCATATAATACTATAACATCTTTATGAGAAAGACAATAATATAATGAAAAATAATAACAAATTTTATATACTCTTAAACGTGAAAGCATCATTAGTATAACAAAAATGGCGGATCGCGATGTCTAGATTCACAGAGCCACTTAATTTCATATTTTATATACTCGTAACAACCATTAAATATTTTCTGAAATGTCATTTTTATTTAACTGGGAAGAGATTTAATTTGCGAGACGATTGATACCTTTCAGGGTTACTCAAATTTCGTTTTGAAATCTTTAGTTTGCATGTTATGAAAAATAATAAATCCAAATCTCCCGACGAGTCACTTTGGATCAGCTGACGTTATATTTCCATTAAAATTGTATACAATCTCGTCTTTATCATGGTAACATACGGTTCGTTTTTATTTTGTAATCTAGAAAAAAAACGCTGCCATAAAAAATGGGGCGCAGAAAACTTAGACCGATGGATGGAAGGAAAAGATGTATTGATGGGTTCATGAACATCCGATTCTCTTATTAAGCATAAGGAACTTAGCTGTAACGGTTAAATTAACGTCGATAAAAGTATTATAGGTTAAAACAGCCCGTTAGAAATGCAGTCATATGACAATAGCTAGGCACATTTATTTCAGGCGTCTAGGCTATTTTATTAACATTTGATCGTTTTAGGTTTTTACAAATCATGAACTTGTAGGACAAGTAACGTCAACTGAACTTTATTATAATGAATACCATCACTATTTATCACTACGTTGGCTTAAGATGTATTTAAAGACAGTTGTAAATCCCTATTTTCTAGATTTAAAACCGTCAATAACTCTATTAATTTGAGTGAAAATATATAAAATTCTGACATTTGTTTCAATACATTAAAACTGAGTTGAAACATGTTTTAAGATAATTATATAAAAATATTTACAATCTGTTTCTAATTTACCTACAACGTTACCAAAGTTTTAAATTAAGAAAGTTAAGCATGTTTCCCAGATATAATAACGGCCCCGTTATCATTTTATCATCCCTGTTACTTGGTAACATGATATAAATTATACACCAAGGACCGTATAAATATGAATATGAAAAGTTTTAGCCGAATTTCGTTTGATGTGTTTTGTAAGCTACTTTTATAAGCTGGAATGGCCCGAGTAAAAATGTTAATTTACATGTGAATAACCTGCGTTCATAGTCAGTAATCACAACAATTTTAAATTTGTATGACATGACAATTTAAGATTAGTTTCAAATAAAAACAGGCAAGTAAATAGCTCTTAACAACTGAAGATAGCCATCTTCGTTGATTATTTTCTGTTAAGCTGTATGCCAATTTTCATATCTTTTTACTACAAATTGTGTATAAAAAAGTGTATTCTTATAATATTAGTAAAATATTTCCGTTTGTAATTATTCTTAAAACTAAGCTCTCCACGTTATAGTAATTTTTTTACTCCGCTACAATAAAAACGAATACCAAATCCGTATACTTACTATATATTAAGAAAAAAACTATTGAAGGTAACTTTATTTTAAAACGAAAAATAAATTACTAACTTTTAATAGAGTCGGTTTGCATTTCGAAACATCATATGCCTATGACCTGTACTGTATAGGAGAAGTCGATTTGAGTTATATGGTAAATTTTGAATCGTTGTATCTAAATTAATATGATTAGATTATGAAATGTAAGTCATAATTAATTGTAAATTGTAAAAAAAAAATTATGATTCTTTCAATTTAATAGTAAATAAAAATGAGTAGCTTATGCAAGACTGTTTAAGTTATCTTTCAGTTAACTTGGCAAATAATATTAATAAAAACCTATGTTATAAATATTTTTTCAGATTGAAATCGTTTTAAATCGATTATTAAAACAGTTCTTAACTGTAAATGAGGTTATTTAAATAACGTCAGTTCTAAAATTCGGAAACAACAATGATTTATATCGAAAAGTAGCATACAATGGATCCAATTGTACTTAAACAAATAATTGATAACAAAAACCATTATAAAAGGTTAGTCTATCATAATACTCCTTCGTAAGTTTCTTTATCTATGTTATTAAAACAAAATATTTGACCAGAATTTAGCAATAAAAACTGCCTTATTCAAATTATTAAGTTGAATCAAAAAATATATATTTCAATAAGACTATAATAGCTAATATAGACACAATGCGTTTCTTTGTCTGAATTGTTTGACAGTGTAAACTTTTTTTATTTAAATTTATTTAGTGATACTACTACATACAACATATATATAACACACTAGCTGACCTAGTAAACATTGTTTTACCATATATGAGTCGAAGAGTCATAGAGCGCTGTAAACGATAACGGAATTATATATATCCTTCATTATACTTATTTTGATATCAATCCCACAACGCAATAGAATGTATAATATTTTTTGTTATCCCATCTTTAAATAAAACAAACAAACTGGATGGTTTGCCTACTTGAGGGCCTACCTCGTAATATTGTCTGTTTGAAATACATGGTGTACTCAAATCTAAACCCCAAACAGACATTGTTTGATCTTGAGACTTATTGATAGTCATCGCAAATGCTAATTTTATTGGAAACTGATGATGTTTAAATTGAATTGGCACATATGTGTTTACAATAAGGATCCGTTGTAGTATTATAAGTTCACCTTCAAATTTGCTATTTAGAATGATGTCTTTGACTACGTTTTTCATCATACTTGAAGAAACTAAATAATCGGAGATTAAACCTTCAGTTGTAAATTATGCGGTGACATGTTGGTAAATCTAATAAGTTTAAAAACTTATGGATAATTCATAGCTTCCGTGCAAACTGAATCATTAGATTTGGATGACACCAATAAAACACCTGGGAATAAGTATTGAATCTTGAAATTTAATTCGTTAATTTTCACATTTTTTGTCGCTAAAATTGCTCTTTCTGCTAGGCACTCATAATTAATTATCGTGTATGTACATATATGCGAATATTCGGTCAATCAGAGCATCTTTCGACTCAATTATTGTGCCGAAATCAGGCGGGATTTTTATGCATCCCATTTCATCTACTGTAACTTTCCAATTGCCGATATGTTACATTTGTGTTGAGAATGTTTTAGTTTTGGTTTTAGAAGAATATGCATGTTCAAATGCTTATAGATATAGATCTCTTTTCACTTTTAGTTGTACTTTTACAACGATTGTACACCACAGTGGCGATGATTTTGAGCAGGCGTTGATTTCATCAGCATACGCATACGCATTGAACGTGCAATGACTGGAAGTGTTTAACTAAAATCTCCTAAAAGGAGAACTAGAGTGCCGCCAACAACTTTATCGTTGTTTTAATCATCTTTCAATGTCCTGTTTAACGCCTCAAACGAATGTTTGTGTACCATAATGCATTCATCCTAGACGATAATTTTACACTCTTTTAGAACTAAGTTCATGGAGGATTATTTATTTATGTTGCGCACTGAATATGTGTTATTTTAAATATTTAATGGCAAACTAAATACTGTATGAGCTGTTCTGCCTCCATTCAATAAAGTTGCCGCATTACTAGAAAATGTAACGGCTAATGCAATGCCATTATTAGATCCTATTACGGCGTGAATTAGCAAATAAGGAATGTTTTTCCAGTAGCACCTGGTTGGTGCATTCAAAAATAAGAATCTACCTGGCCCTGCCGAAACTGTAAGAAGAATGCTGTTGTAAATAGTTTTTTGTTCCCCATTCATTAGGACATTGCGAGTAATAATTGCTGCCATTTTTACAGTATTGTATTTTAATTTGCGATTCGTTTCAGTGTTAACTAGATCAATTGCACTTCGATTTGGCAAACGCATACCGAAGTTACTGAGTAGTAAGTTGACAATGATAATGCACAAATCCTCAAAAGCAATCAATGCTTTATTGTAAATAGCGTCGCTGAATGTTATCGTGTACGTTGTTGATGCAAAATATCATCACTCATTGAATATTTATGATTATCCAACAATGTCTCAGTTCGAACCAGGAAACATGTATTCAACACTATAACGAACCGTAGACGTATTTGCTGTAAAGTTCAAAGCTGCTTCAGCAAGCATACATTCCCACTGATTGTGCAAAGTATGCATCTTTATTTATTGGATACAGTTGTCCATTTACTTTACTTATTTCTTGAGTTTATAATGGACCAGTGACATTAATCACCAACAGTCGAAGATAAAAGCACTCAATCTGTCTTGGATTGACTGTAAATACTTGCCTCAAGGTGTTTGATTTCTATAAACCGGGATATGCATCAACCGTTGTGAATTGCTTGTCCATTTTTTTGTTTGAGCTCATGTGAAATAGAGCGATACTTTTGAGTAGGGTAACGTGCAAGGATACCAAAAAAATAAGCTGACTGTTTTCAAGATAGATGACTAAATGAGTAACGGTTGGATCCCGCTCATGAATTGGGAAACCAAAGATATTCCAAACAGCATCTTTGGAGCTGATATACAGGCCAGTTTGGTACAGCGTTATTTTATCGTTGTTATTCACCGAAGAAGCAGTTCCATTAGTATTTTCTAATTAAAATATCACCATACAACTACCTTTATTCGCATAAATGCAAATATATCTTATGATCTTTACTGAACTGTAGAACTCAACGTTGACATGAGCATTGTATGTTTTGCTTAGCAGAGGCGGACATGGCACCACCCAACGATTGCCAATGTCAATGTGGGAGTTGTCGTTATTTTTAATGAATGACTGTCCACCATTTTCGGAATTTCCTTGGCAGTATATTGGATATCCGTCAACATTTGTGATCGTATCATTGTTGACATTTTTAGGGAAACTTTTGATATATTTTTCATATTGCGAGGCGACAAGCGATTCAGCCAAATGGGCCATGAATCAAGTTTGTTGTAACAATATCAAACAGCAATTAATGCATCGTGGTGTATATTGGATTAGAAGTGACACCCGTAGACCTGTAGACCTAGCTGGGATAACAGATCAATTAACAATTGATCCGTTATCTATAAGAGTTGATAAATGTTTAATTACTTATATCGCTATTTGAAACTAGAGGTTGATGATGGAAGGCTGAAAATTTAGAGTTGTATGTATTTCTCAATGCCAAATCATAAAAAAATAAATATAATTATTTAGGGGTATAAAATAAATAACAACCTTTTCTTCGACCTACTAAATTTACATACAAAATTTCATTAAAATCGGTCCAGCCGTTTGGGAAGTGCATACTTAGCAAGAGGCTTAAATTGTGACACGGAAATTTTATATTTTAAATTAGCTGTCGATTTAGGGTAATTAATTAATTAAATATTTAAAGGCAACCCATTGCGAATACACAAATATTTTCCTTCATAACAAAATCAAAATACTTTGACATTTTCTTAGTAGTACACATTTAAATATAACCATTTTAAATGATAACTAGCACATTTTAAAACAATATATCGAAAACTTGACAGCAATAGCAATGACAGCAATATTTATGGAAAGATGAGATAGACGTGTCTGTAAGTTAGTCTTTTAATTAGGTTTTTAACTCCAACGGTTTCGTGCTTACTAAGTGTACCGTACAGGATATACACAAAACGCATTAACATTATCTCGAGGTATAACAGTGTTGGCATCGTTCATGAGTGGTTCACAAGTGGTAAATATACTTCAACCCTTCTTTATATTAATATGATATTTTATATTAATATTGCAATATATTTTATTACTGTGATTTAAATCGGTAATTATTATATAAAATTAACATAACACTGTATATAAATTTATGCAAAACAATATGGATTTATACGAATTTCAATGTATAAAATAACAAACCTCAGTTTTATGTTTGTTTTTCAATCACATATATATTTTTCAAATCCTTTATAAACGATTAAATCATGTGGGATTAAACCTTTGAATGGCATAAAGAGACGTCTAATGTACAAGCGCTGTAAATATTTGTAACCGAAAATAAATGTTTAGATGCGTTTGATGTCCTATGCAAATAAAGAGGGCTTTTATCAAATATTGGTTAAGAGTTGGCGCTTTTGCTTTCGGTAGGGCATTATTTATTTTATTAGGTACATAAAGACATTTAAAGTAGCTATAAAAACCTGAGGAGAAATTGAATTATTCAACCAATTAACTTAAAAATCATGCAGCTTCTATTACTCAATACAATCGAAGACAAGCAAAATACATTTAAGGTAAAAATAATTCAAAAATTTATTGAACAATTTAACACATTCACTGCCACGTAAAACCAAGCTCACGGGCCCTAAACTCGTGCGCTTTACTGACTACTACAAAATGAAGAGTCCTAGTGGAAGGCAGTGCTACTATGGTTTTTCTCCAGTCGGATCCTAGTTAGAAGAATATGTAAAGTGGCCGAACTTGTCGGCATAAATGAAGGATACACGTTTTAACATAACGCCATAAAATGAACCGAAAATGGAAAACAGCTACCGTGTTTTATGACTAAGCGACTGAGGCTTACTGAAAGGACTATTTTTCGTTATTTAACACAGTGTTGTTAACTACCTTCTCAGAAATGGTATCTTTAAGTGTCGATGTTTTGATACTTTTTTCACAAAAATATATGGTATATATGGAATAATAATAAAATAATAAATGTGGTGCTGTGAATTAATAATGAAATGATATTCAACAACATTATAGGTTTTTATAAATCTATTGACACTCAACTCAACTTGAAATTTAATTAAGTTATAATTCAGAGCAGCCAGTTGCACCCGGTAAGTCAATCTTACGACATCGGTTGTCCTGTAGTTAGATACTGTTAAGGAAAGCTTTAAAATACTGTTAATACTCTTAATAATAGGAGTTGGTAGAGCCTAGCTGTAGTTATCTAACTGCAGCTCGTATAGGGCTGGCTCGACCGGGGAAGGACCACCCTCTCACAGAAGACCGACGTGTAGTAACCAAATTAATTTAGTTATGTTTCGTCGGTGAGTGAGAAAATCCGGAAGCGCCAAACATGAAAGCGATGCCTACAAGAAAAATACCCCAGGAGGGTACCGGCTTTGATGAAGCCGGGGACCCCCTCCCCGAGCAAAATCGGGGAAATGATTCTCGGATTTTGCTCGGGCTGCCCGTCGTATCTGGGGCGGGCAAAGTATCGCCTTTTGTGTTTTATGAGGGCAAACGACGAGTCAATGCAGCGGCACCCCGACCCACTCTAAATGTGGACTTTTGCAACATCCGGGGACTTCATTCCAACTTGAACGCCGTCCATTATCATCTAGAGACGGCGCAGCCGGCCTTGTTGTTTCTGACGGAAACGCAGATATCTCGACCTTGCGACACAGCGTACCTGTCATACCCCGGGTATAAACTAGAACACCATTTTATAACACACGCCGGGGTATCTGTGTTCGTAAGGGAGGATATCTGCTACTGTCGCCTTCAGGTTTTTGAAGGTCGGGACCTGTCTATACTCTGGCTACGCGTGGACATGGACGACCATATCAGAGTCTACGCGTGCCTCTACAGGTCCCATAGTGGTTATGCAGAAACGGATCAACTCATGGGCCATGTTCAGGCGAAGATTGACGATCTGCTTTCACAGACTCCCTCCGCCGAAGTCGTAGTCCTAGGGGACTTTAATGCGCACCATGCTGATTGGCTAGGGTCACGTGCCACCGACTGCGCGGGGAGATCTGTGTTTGACTTTGCTCTGGCAAATGGTCTGTCCCAGCTGGTAAAGACGCACACTCGTCTACCGGACGTGGACAGCCACACGCCCTCTTTGTTGGATCTTCTGCTGACTACACATCCAGAAAAGTACCAGATCACTGTCGAGGCTCCCTTAGGTTCCTCTGATCACTGTCTGGTACGGAGTGTAGTGCCCATTCAACGGTCGGCTCGCACAACACCTGCGACTCGACGCGTTTGGCACTACAAGTCAGCGGATTGGGATGGAATGCGGTCCTTTTTTGCATCCTACCCATGGGGGCCGATTTGTTTCCCTTCCGATGATCCTAGTGCCTGCGCTGCGGCTGTAGCTGATGTGATACTACAGGGCATGGAACTATTTGTACCAAGCTCTGTGGTACCACTTGGTGGCAGATCGCGGCCTTGGTTTGATGCGTCTGTCAGGGCTGCAGCAGCTGGCAAACGGCAGGCTTATCAAGCTTGGGTCAATGCGTTAGTCACTAAGGATCCGAACTCTAGAGTTCTGAAGAGGAAATATAATCGTGCCTCCAGATTCTTCAAACGGCAAATCGCTAGAGCAAAGTTCAAGCATGTCGTCAAAATTGGGGATCAGCTGGCAAAGTACCCGCCTGGCACGCGCAAATTTTGGGCGCTTTCAAAGGCCACTCTGGGAAACTTTAGCCAGCCGTCCTACCGCCGTTGCACATGGGGAATGACTCTCTGGTCCACACGGCAAAAGAGAAAGCCGATCTCTTGGGCACTCTTTTCGCCTCCAACTCGACTTTGGACGACCAGGGGAAGACACCGCCTATCATCCCGCGGTGTCAGAGCTCAATGCCGGAAATAGTTTTTCGGCAGAAAACTATTAGGCAGTCTCTATTTTCCTTGGACGTTCATAAGTCGAGTGGGCCGGATGGCATTTCTCCATTGGTGCTACGAACGTGTGCCCCTGAGCTGACTCCAGTGCTAACGCGTCTATTTCGGTACTCCTACCTTAAAGGCGTAGTCCCGGTCACATGAAAGCGTGCCCTTGTCCATCCGATCCCTAAAAAAGGTGATAGCTCGGAACCAGCTAACTACAGAACTATCGCCATTACCACTCTGCTCTCCAAAGTAATGGAGAGCATTATCAATAAACAGCTCCTAACCTACCTCGAGGATCACCAGTTGGTCAATGACCGGCAATATGGCTTTCGCCATGGTCGATCGGCTGGTGATCTTCTGTTGTATCTTACACACCGTTGGGCAGCTGTTATTGAAAGCAAGGGAGAGGGTCTGGCAGTTAGTCTGGATATGGCGAAAGCCTTCGATCGTGTATGGCACAAGGGGCGTCTTTCGAAGCTACCTTCCTATGGGCTTCCCGATAGTTTATGCAAGTGGATCACCAGCTTCCTCACTGGGCGGAGCATACAGGTCGTTTTTGCTCGGACCCCAAGCCCGTGAACGCTGGTGTACCCCAAGGCTGCGTGCTATCCCCAACTCTGTTCCTCCTGCACATCAATGATATGTTGGATATCTCCAACATACATTGTTATGCGGATGACAGTACTGGGGATGCGGTATATTCCGGCCGTGCAGGTCTCTCTCGGGAAAACGTCGACGAGTGCCGAAAGAAACTTGTGTCTTCTATAGAGACTTCCTTAGGGATAGTTTCTGAGTGGGGTGAATTGAACCACGTTCAGTTCAATCCCCTAAAGACACACGTTTGCGCGTTTACCACTAAGAAAACCCCATTTGTCGTATCACCGCTCTTCGAGAGCACCCCCCTCATTGCCTCGCCAAGTATCAGAATACTGGGTCTCGACATTTCGAGCGATTGTCAGTTTCGTGGTCATCTGGAGAGCAAGGCCAAGTTGGCCTCGAAGAAATTGGGAGTGATTAATAGAGCGAGGCAGTATTTCAAACCTGGCCAAAGACTTGCGCTCTATAAGGCGCAGGTCCGGCCACACATGGAGTACTGTTCTCATCTCTGGTCCGGATCACCCCAATATCAGCTTCTACCATTTGACCGCGTACAACGGAGAGCCGCTCGGATTGTCGGGGACCCGGTGCTCTGCGAACGGCTGGACTCTTTGGCATTGCGTAGAGACGTGGCTTCTTTGTGCGTCTTCTACCGCATTTACAACGGGGAGTGTTCCGAAGAACTATTCGATCTGATGCCAGCGCGCCATCGACTTCTTTACCATCCCTACCACCTGGATGCGTGGCGATCCTCCACTGTGCGGTTTTCAAGGATCTTTTTTCCACGTTCCACTCGCTTGTGGAACGAACTCCCTTCGGCGGTATTTCCAGATCGGTACGACATGGGTACCTTCAAAAAAGGCGTCTACTTCTACCTACAAGGCCGGCAACACTCTTGTAAATCCTCGGATGTTGCAAGAGTTCATGGGCGGCGGTGATCACAAGTCATCTGTGACCCGCCAGCTCGTTTGCCCTCCTCTTCCATAAAAAAACAAATAATAAAAAATAATACTCTTATTCTTAAAATCGAATTCACAAAATATTAATGTATTTTTAAACAGTAAATGCTGTTTCTATATATAGAAAACTCCAATTAAAAATATTCAAAACAGAACAATATATACAGGAATATTAATTAAATGTTCTATTAAAATATTTTCGGTTACATTTTGTTGAACTCATGTTTAATTTCTAATTGATTTCTATCATATTACTACTAATATTACAGCAAATTATATCCCAAATAACATTAAATATTTAACGATCTGTTTTTTATGGTGGATATAGTTATTATAATTTTTTCATGGTACTGAAAATAAAGCTTAAATTAATATGCAATACTCCAATTATTATAATCAAAGCAATAAATACTAAACCGACTACACCAATTTATGAAGTATTTTTAGCTTTTTCTGTAAATAGAACTATTTAGTCAATAAAGTTTGTTCATTTACGTCATTGCCGCATATCAATATGTCTGAATGAACTTATGTTTCGAAATCATTTAAAATACATAATAACAAAATATACCAAAACTAGTAGTAACTAACAAGAATAAAATCACTGAGAAAAACTGTATGTCAAACGTGGTGCTAACTTAAAGCAATCTATTACAGCACTGCCTTAACACGTCCCTAACTCTTCAACAACATAGTTGATCTGAAGCGACTTCAACGATTTACATGTAAATTGAGTTTCGAACGGATTTGAAAGTTCATAATTAACACTACCCAAAATAACATTATACACCTGGTATTTTATTAGATCACTTTTATGTCTTGTAACAAAGACTTTTATTTGTTTTGCTAATGCCTTTTCACTTGGTATTAAATTAAAAATACAAACTTACATATATGTGAAAAGAATTATTCATATAAACTTTAAGTAAGGGAGTTAAGGATTTTGTGATACAATAAGCACCAACTTTTGATAAGACTTCGATGTGTGGTTTGTTTGCTTTAGCTATCAGAGGTCAGGGGTCAAGATTACTTCTTTGTATTTAAACAAATATATGGGACATAAATTGATCTTCAGAAATTAGTAAGTAAATAAACTAAACTAACTAAATTAACGAAATTTTGTTAGTTTAGTTTATTTACTTACAAATTATAATAGTAAAAAATCATAAAAATTTTGAAGTATTTGGTATTGTATTTTGTTAATCTTAAAAAATATATTTTGTTTTTATAATTTTGCACGATTATTTATCTATTTATTTATATAATCATTCGACAATTATTTTTGCTTTAACCTAATCATTATGCTAATTATTTTATAATGCAAATAAAAGTATCTATATTCTAAATATTAATTTTAACCTGTGTTGTATATTATTATTATTATTATTGTTGTTGTTATAACGGAGGGCATGTATGAAGAGGTTGATGTCTGTGGCCGAGGCGAAAGAGGTATGCAGGGTCCGTAGCGTTTGGCGCTCCGTCGTCTCTGGCTACCCCGCAAGGGATATGGCGTGAAGCTAAATAAATATATATAAATATATAAACCTGTGTTGTAATGTGTATTTTTTTTTTTTTGTAATGATGTAATATACATTGCAAATTGTGAAGATATTATTATACTTTCACAATATACAATAGATTCCTTATTGGAAATTGGAAAACTTTTAGATTAAATGTAGTCTATGTAAATATAATTTTTACAGATACCTTATAACAATGATGAGTTTATATTGCTTCGAGATTTCATCGAAAGTTTAAGCAATTTTAAGAGTTCAAGGGTCAATTATACAAAGGTATACAAATAGTTTTGATACAATCTAACTTTTGACCTTTTGCAGCTATTGCTTGATTTGCCTTGTAGATAACAATATGATTCCAATTTGATTTTGGTTTATTAAACATAGATATTTTGTGGCTTGTAAATTGGTTGGTGAATTGACTTTATATTTTGCCTACATACATACCATATAATAATAATATGTGACAGAAGGGTTAAGAAAACGTCAAAACATCAAAACAATAATGACACAATTTATTTACCAACATTACATCATTTAATTTAAGGTATTAATCTTATAATAATTAACACTAAATAACAACGCAATTACACGAGTATAAAATTATTCAAACAAGGAAACCTCAATACAATTCAAATACATATTACATTTACAATACACCTTCGTAATATAATTAAATATATTTTAGTAACACAATAATCACATACCTGACCCGCAGAGATAGTTCAGAGCACTAGGTAGTGCCGTGTCCGAGTTCTGACAACGTCTGATCTATCGAAAAGGCACTTCGCCTATTTATAGGCCACTGACGTCAGAAGCGAGTGACTGTTTCATAAAACTACCCTCATAATTTCATTTAAATAAAGTTGTTTCAAAGTTACCTAATTAACCTTAAAAATAATAAAATCTCCCACACGGCCATTCTGACGAGCAGCCTACCAGGCTCGCGAAATAACTGACTGTTAGAATAATATAACTATTTACAATTCATTAGATAAAGCCAACTCACATGGCTGCCAAATCACATGGCTAACAAGTTATGCCAAATCACATGGCTCACAAATTATGCCAAATCACATGGCTCACAAATTATGCCAAATCACATGGCTCACAAATTATGCCAACTCACATGGCTCACAAATTATGCCAAATCACATGGCTCACAAGTTATGCCAAATCACATGGCTCACAAGTTATGCCAAATCACATGGCTCACAAATTATGCCAAATCACATGGCTCACAAATTATGCCAACTCACATGGCTCACAAATAATGCCAAATCACATGGCTCACAAATTATGCCAACTCACATGGCTCACAAATAATGCCAAATCACATGGCAACGAAATCTCATAAGACTAATAATAACAACACTAATACATATAAAATACTAAACATGAAAACAAGGTTGGAAAAATTGTCAAAAATGACGATGAATGGTGGCCAGTCACCCATCGAACATTCTCCACAAAGATTCCTAACAATACAAACATGACACTTAACTATCTAAGGTATCACTTAGTTCACAACCCATATCTGGCGTTACAATTCGCAAATTATCATGGGATACATATAACTCATTGCCGGTTTCATGTACTTTCACAGTATATCTGTCATTGTCATTTACTTGGGTTATAATGCACGGACCTCGAAACTTACTATCAAGCTTATTAATTGTACGCGGGTTTTGTTTCACCAGAACAATATCTCCCAATTTAAAAGGTACAATTTTTGCTTTAGTTTTGTCGAACGCGTCTTTTTTAATCTTAGATTGTTCGTCTATCTTGACTTTAGAATCACGACGAATAGATTCGAGGTCCAAACGTTCAACATCGTGTATTAAGGCTGATATAGCGGGAGGTGATCGATCGCATCCCATAAGAAGCTGGAAGGGAGTGCGACCAGTACTTTTGCTAAATGTGCTATTAATTGCTAATTGCACTTCTCCCACCGCATCCTTCCAACTTCTTTTGGAGGTATTTTCAATAATTGTGAAGCAGTTGGTGAGAACCTTCATAATTCTCTCTACCTGCCCGTTTGCACGACTTACGCCAGTTGCTATAAAATGAGTCTCGATAGACCAGTGCTCACAAAAACTAGTAAATTCTCTACCCGTGTAAGAGGCTGCTCGATCGCAAATAATGCGTTTAGGGGTTCCAAAGTTATAAATTAGTTCCTTTAAACAATTAACGGTTGCGGCGGCGGTAAGATTATTCACAGATTTCAAGAAACAATATTTCGTAAATGCATCAATAAATACAATGGCGTACTGTTTGGATGGCTTGTTACCACTTAATTTTCCAGTACTATCCATGTGCACGGTATGAAAAGGAACAGGTGGTTTATCTATTGGGTGGAGAGATATTTGGCGTGAACCAGATTGGCTTTTATTAATTTTACAAGTCAGACAATTATCAATGAATTTACGAGTACACTTACTCATATTCGGGAACCAGAACTGCCCTCTTATATTTTCGAGGGTTTTTTCCCAACCAAAATGCTTTAAAGAATCATGATAAATTTGAATCATATGCCAACGATAACTTTTGGGTACAAAAAGACACTTTTTTATCTTATTGTCTCTAGTAGAAAATACACGATATAACAAACCGTCTCTTATCTCATAGCTAGAAGCTAAGTTTTTATCAATAGTTTTATTTTTAATCGATTCTATGATGTCTTTTACCTCAGAGTCATTGTTCTGCTCAACCTCTAACCATTCACTATAATTGAGAACGTTATTAATGTTTAAAGCCACTGGATTACGACTTAAAAAGTCTACGTGAGGTATGCGCTCACCCTTACGGTATTCAATATCGAAATCGAATGATTGTAGGTAAGCCCACCATCTGTGGACCCTTGGAAGTAATTCTTTTTTATTTCGCGAAGCTTTAAGCGAGTTACAATCTGTAACTACTTTAAAAAATCTACCTAGAAGATAATGTCGAAAATGTTTTATGGATCTAACAACGGCCAACGTTTCCAACTCATAAGAGTGGTAACGGCTTTCAGTTTCCGTCGTTCGCCTACTGAAATATTCTATCACCCTTAATTTCCCATCATGGTTTTGAAAAAGAATTCCAGCTAGGCCAACGGAACTAGCATCTGTGTGAAGTTCTACAAATTTAGTGGGGTCGAATAAAGTTAAGACTGGTTCGGAAGCAAGCTGCTTAAGTATAGTGTTTCTGGCAGTATCATGATCCGAAGTCCAATTCCACTTACAATTATTACGAGTCAAATTATACAAAGGAATCATTACTATAGAAAAGTTGGGTACAAATTTTCTAAAATATCCTGCTAAGCCACAAAACTGTCTCACTTGTTTTACCGATTGTGGGATAGGAGAATCTAAAAGTGCTTGAACCTTACCAGGACTAGGTTTAACTTGTCCGTCGGATATAATCCGGCCTAGGTATTCTATTTCGGTCTTGAGGAATTTACACTTTTTAACATTCAATGAAAAACCATTTATTTTTAGAGTGGCAAGAACTTGCTCTAGATAATCGATTCCCAATTCAACAGTTTCCGAATATATTACAATATCATCAATATAAATCAAAACAAATTTATCAATGAAGGATTTTAGTGCAATACTGATGGCCCTTTGAAATACAGATGGCGCATTACAAAGCCCAAATGGCATTCTTAGGTACTCATACTGCCCGTCTGGAGTGACAAAGGCAGTTTTATGTATAGAATCTTTGGCTATGGGGATTTGATGAAAGCCTGCGGTCATGTCTAAAACTGTAAAGTACCTGGCATTTGTTAATTTACTAATGTGGTCATCAATTATAGGAAGTGGGAAATGATCACGAATGGTGTTGCTATTGAGTTCTCTGTAATCAACACACATTCGATCACTTCCATCTTTCTTTTTTACAAGTAGTATGGGACTTGAAAAGGGGGAGCTACTTTCGCGGATAATATTGTTGTCTTTCAAATCTTTTATAATTTCTTTTACACGATTCCGTTCGATTGGAGCCAAACGATATGGACGTCTTTCAACTATTTTGTCTGGGTTTTTTAAACGTATAGAAAGTTCCCCAGTGGTCACCTGAGTGACAGAGTTCCCGGATGTAAACATGTCAGAATGAGTATTAAGAATTTTATGTAAATTAGTTCTATCTTTGGTACTTATTTTACTATCAATATTAATTAAATCTAGGTTTATCTCTTGTACAGAATTAATATGGTAAGAATCTCGGGAAATTGTTACACTATTACTCGTGAATGTAATTTGAATGCCAGGTATTTTAAACATATTCTGACCAAGCAGCACATCGTGTTGTATAAAATTATCGGGGACAAGAACAAATTTCAATTCTATAGTAAGGCCATCAATATTGACTAAGCAAATTTTCTTACGGGTAGCTCGAAACGAGTTGTCACCAATGCCTTTTAGTAAGGTAGACTCATAGATTATTTTACCTCTAACAGAGTCCCCCACAATATCACGCATTAAAGAGCACTCTGCCCCACTATCTAATAGGCACGAAAAAGTTCTATCTCCTATTTTAATGACGTTAAGTTTATTATTGTTGATAATAAGAGTGTTGACATGGGTAACGTTTTCATCTTTTGGTTGTTTATTTAATCTTTTAAAGCAATTATCGGACTTATGACCTCTTCTATTACAGAAACTACAAGTTACAGGAGCTGGCTTAGTCGGATTATGTACAAAAGTTGAAGTAGCATTTGTAACGGTAGTGGTGGTAGCAGGTAGGGTAGATACAGAACTTTGGCTCTGGGATCGACAATCTTTATACAAGTGACCTAACTTATGACATTTGTGGCATCGTTTTCTTTTCTTTAAATCGGTAGGAAAATTAGGCTTAAGTCTTTTAAGAGGTACGTTCGAATCTAAATCTCCACGGGGACTTTTACGCTTATAAGAGTTTAGACTTTGAATTAATTGAGGCAAACTTTTTGGCGTAAGTCGTAACAAATCGGAGCGAATACGAAAATCAAACATACCGGAAATTACTGCTTCAACCAACCGCTGATCAGTCATCTCCACGCCAATCACCTTCTTGGCCAATTCCCATTTTCTCGTAGCATATTCGGCGAGGTTGCTAGCGTGGTCGCTGGAGTACTCGATGAAAGTCGTCAGATCGTCGTAGTACCGCGCTTCGTCTGAAAAGGTTTCAATTAGACCATCTTTTAGTTCTGTCCAGTTTGTTAAGCTGGAGTAATTCCGCCTTGCCCATTCCGCAGCCCGTCCACGCAGGTGTTTCCTTGTTAAATTAAGGATTTCCCTATCGGACAGGTCATATTCGTTTTTGAGGTCTTCAAGGTTGCGGCACCATACTGGAATTGTATCGGTCCGGTCATCAGGGTCAAACGCAGGTACATAAATGTGTTCGAGACTTCTCATACGTGGCGTTGATTTTGTATTAGTAGGATTAAATGCTTGGGCAGTGGTTTGAATTAACTGGGTCATCATTTGTTGCATCATATTCTGCATAAAGTTCAAAGGCACAAATTCTACTTCCCTTGAATCCCGATTGTTGTTTGTACCCGCTGAGTCATGACTGCCAAACACCACGTGTGTTCTTTGGGTAGCCGTGGCTTCCCTCGGAGCAGTACTACCATCAGCCACACCTTCTTTATTTCGAGTGACTGAATTGTGGGTAGTTCGAGAATTTTGACTGAGGATCGGTGAAGTGTGCATCGGACGTTGCATCACTGCACTGGACTCCTGTGAAGTTACTGCAAGCTGATTCCGCTGCTCTTCATCCGATGATACGGCTACTTCATCATTGCTGTACATTTTTTTTTTTTTTTTTTGAAATCTGAAACAGTTAACATTCATAGGCGTAGTTTAGGTAACAAATCCCACTTCTGATGTGACAGAAGGGTTAAGAAAACGTCAAAACATCAAAACAATAATGACACAATTTATTTACCAACATTACATCATTTAATTTAAGGTATTAATCTTATAATAATTAACACTAAATAACAACGCAATTACACGAGTATAAAATTATTCAAATAAGGAAACCTCAATACAATTCAAATACATATTACATTTACAATACACCTTCGTAATATAATTAAATATATTTTAGTAACACAATAATCACATACCTGACCCGCAGAGATAGTTCAGAGCACTAGGTAGTGCCGTGTCCGAGTTCTGACAACGTCTGATCTATCGAAAAGGCACTTCGCCTATTTATAGGCCACTGACGTCAGAAGCGAGTGACTGTTTCATAAAACTACCCTCATAATTTCATTTAAATAAAGTTGTTTCAAAGTTACCTAATTAACCTTAAAAATAATAAAATCTCCCACAAATAAATATATTGTACAGATTGGAACATTTCGAAGATATTTCCTACACAAAGTTAATCGAAAAACAATTATAATGAGAGAAATGTTAACATTGAATTCCAAAAACATCGCTTGTAAATAATTTTGTTTGAATTGAATAATCGTATTCATTTTAATTTAATTTGCGGAAAAAGCACTTAAGTAATTAACATCACCGCAGGACATCATTATTTGTTCGATAAAATTGCTGGTAAAATTAAGTAATATATACAATGATTGAAAACGGTTGGGAAGAAGCAAATTGATTTACTAATTGTATCAAATAATTAATTTAAACCTTTTTTCTATATTACAATTAACAAAACAAATACGAGCCTTGATACAAATTATAACGCAATACTAATGTGGCCGGTATATCAGCCCCAGTTAAGCTTTTTGGCATAATTTTGGTTTCCCAATTCATGAATGAGATCCAAACGTTACTCATTTGGCCGTCCATCTTGAAAACGGTTAGCTAAAACCGAGCTATAAATCGAGTACAAACTACATTCATCGAATTTTTTGAATTTTGTAAATATGCGGATACTTTTAGTATCTTTGCACGAACGTTACCTTACTCAGAAGTGCCACACTATTTCAAACAAAAAATTACCACCAATTCACAAAGGTTAATGCATGTCCCGGTTAATAAAAATCAATACAAGGCAGACTGAGTGCTTTTATCTTCGCCTGTTTTTGATTCACCAGCCTGTTATAAGTTTTAGAGTAAATATTTACTATTTTAATATTCAATGAGTGATGATATTTTGCATCAACAGCATACACGATAACATTCAGCGACGCTATTTACGATAAAGCATTGATTTCTTTTGAGGATTTGTGCATTATCATTGTCAACTTACCACTCAGTCGTTTCGGTATGCGTCCGTCAAATCAACACTGTAATAGTAGCAGCAATTATTATTTGCAATGTCCCAAGGGGGGTAACAAAGAATTATTTACGACCGCCCTATTTAAAATAAGCCAGATGCAGTGCGTAATATAAAGAAATCTTCCATGGACTCAGTTCTAAAACAGTGTAAAATTACCATCTGGGATAAATGCAATATGGCACACAAAAATTCGCTTGAGGCGTTAAAAAGGACATTGAAAGATTTTAAAAACAACGTTAAAGTATTTGACGGCACTCTGTTTCTCCTTTCAGAAGATATCAGTTAAACACTTTTCGTCATTCCACGTTCAACGTATGCTGATGAAATCAACACCTTTAAAAATCATCGCTACTGTGGCGTGATATTGAAAAAGTACAGCTAAAAGTGAATAAGCACGTTCAAATTCTTTGGAAAGAAGAAATGGGGTGCATAAAATTACCGACTGATTACTGCACAATGATTGAGTCAGAAGATGCTCTCATTAACCAGATATTTCCCGGTGTACATACTCGTACATGATATGTTAGCCATGAGTATATGAAAAAGCAATTTTAGCAGCAAAAATTATGGACGTCAACAAAATAAATCTTAAGATACAAAATTTATTACCAGGGTACTTGGTGTCATACAAATCTATTAATACAGTTTGCGATGCCACCGAAGCTGTAAATTATCCAACAGAGTTTTTAAACTCCTTAGATTTACCAGGCATGCCACCGAATAATTTACAACTAAAGGCTGGATCTCCGGTTATTTTGTTTTTTCAAATATTAAAAATTTTAGAAACACGTTGTCGAAGCAATCAATCTAAATGGAAAATTTGGAGGTGAAAATATATCCCTATTATAAAAACGTATGTGCCAATTCAATTTAGACGTCATCAGTTTACAACAAGATTAGCATTTGCCAAACAATGTCTATTTGTGGCTTAGATGTCAGTACACCATGTTTTTTCATACGTAAAATTCTACGAGTCATGTCCTCTAGTAAGCAAACCATATAGTTTGTTTGTTTTAGCTGAAAATGGGATAATAAAAAATACTGTACACTGTATTGCGTTAAGGGATTAATGTCAAAATCATTATAACTAAGGATATACGAGTATATAACTCCACCATCGTTTAGGCGCTGCAAACGATGATGGAATTAAATGGATCTATGACTCTTCCACTCATATATAGCAAAACAATGTTTACTGAGTCTGCTAGTATGTTATACATCTTATCGTAGAAGTGGGAATATTTTTTTTTATTCAGCGGAAGTTAAGTTAAGTTTAGAGTCCCCTGCCGCCGGTCTGACGACAGTGGGGTTAGTTCGCCCCCACTTGGATTGTTGGATCAACTGGCGACATGGGACACTGACGTTCCGTTTTGTGCAGGTGCTCACGGGGCACGGATGCTTCGGTCAGTACCTGCACAAGATTGCAAGAAGGAAGGCGGCCCCGTCGTGCCACCACTGTGACGAGTCCGTTGACACGGCTCGTCACACCGTGGAGGAGTGCGCAGCCTGGGGTCATCAGCGCGCTGAGCTAGTGGCCGTGGTTGGCAGGGACCGCTCGCTGCCGCGCCTTGTTGACACGATGGCAGCCAGAGGTGTTGGGCCGCTATGGCCTCCTTCTGCGAGCAAGTCATCGCCGCGAAGGAGGCCGCAGGGCGGGTCAGGGATCAAGCCTCTCCCTCTGATCCGTTCCGCCGGGAGAGGCTGGGAAGAAGGAGGCGGGAGTACGCCCGCCGCTTTCTCTCTCAGAGAGGGAGTGACCCCTCTCACCTGCCATAGGCCTACGCCGTGAGGGTGCCCTAAGTTGCTCGGGGCACCCTCACACAGGGGATAACCGCGATGCGATCCCGTGTCGTCCCATTAAGGCAATTGTTGGTTTTTTAGTAGGTGTTCTTAAAAATGGCGGCGTCCTCTATGCCGCCGGGTAGTCCCACATTACCTTCTGGCCATCACCTTCCTGGCCTGCGGGTATCCGTAAAGGATTTTTCCAAAGCAAAAAAAAATAAATTAAGTTAAGTTAAAGGGAATATATATTTTAAACAACTTAACCATTCTTGCATAAGCTATTCATTTCTATTTACTATTAGATTGGTAACATTATAAAAAAATACAATTTATTATGACATACATTTCATAATCTATTGATATTCATTTAGATATAACGATTCTAAATTTACCATATAACTCAAATCTTCGTCTCCGATGCAGTACAGGTCATAGACATAAAATGTTTCGAAATGCAAACCGACTCTATTAAAAGTTAGTAATTTATTTTTCGTTATAAAGTAAAGATTTAATTATTGCAGCTTCAATATTTTTTTCTCTTATGTTTTCAGTATACGGATTTGGTACTCGTTTTCATTGAATCGGAGTAAGAAAATTGTTACAAAGTAGAGAGCTTAGTTTTAAGAATAATTACAAATGGAAATATTTTACTGTTATCATAAGAATTCACATTTTTATACACAATTTGTAGTAAAAAGATATAAAAATTGGCATACAGCTTAACAGAAAATAATCAACGAAGATGGCTATCTTCAGTTGTTAAGAGCTATTAACTTGCCTGTTTTTATTTGAAGCTAATCTTAAATTGTCATGTCATACAAAATTAAAATTGTTGTGATTACCGACTATGAACGCAGGCTATTCACATGTAAATTAACATTTTTACTCAGGCCTTACCAGCTTATAAAAGTAGCTTACAAAACACATTAAACGAAATTTGGATAAAACTTTTCATATTAATATTTATACGGTCCTTGGTGTATAATTTATGTCATATAACCAAGTAACAAGGACAATAAAATAATAACGGAGTCTTTAGATCTGGGAAATATGCTTAACTTTTTTAAATTTAAAACTTTGGTAACGTTGTGGGTATATTAAAAACCAGATTGTAAAGATTTTTATATTATTATCTAAAAAAATATGTTTCAACGCAGTTTCAATGTATTGAAAGAAATGTGTTTAAAAAGTCAGAATTTTATATATTTTCACTCAGATCAATGGAGTTAATGACGGTTTGAAATCTAGAAAATGACGATAATGTCTTTAAATATACCTTAAGCCAACGTAGTGTTAAATATTGATTAATTATAATAAAGTTCAGTTGACATTACTTATCCTACAAGTTCATGATTTGTAAAAACCTAAAACAATGAACTGTAAAAAAACTAAAATGAAGTAAACATTAATATTATTGTGTAATAAAATAGCCTAGAAGCCAAAAATAGATGTGTCTAGCTATTGTCATTTGACTGCTTCTCCTACGGGCCGTCTCAACCGGTGGTACTCTTACAGAAGATCTCAAGAGAGTACGCTTATTTAAGATCGACGTAAATTTTATCGTTATAGCTATATTACCTACCATAAATGAGAGAACCGGATGTCCATACACAAACCAATTCCCATTTTATTTCTTTCCATCTGTCAAAAGTTTCTGCGACCCATTTTTTTTATGGCAGCGTATTATTTTTTCTATATTTGTAAGCTTTATATGTTGTATAAATAAAAAAACAAAATAAAAAAAAAAAGTATATTGTCATGATAAAGACGAGATTGTATACAATTTTAATGGAAATATTACGACAGCTGATCTAAAGTGACTCGTCGCGAGGTTTGGATTAACTTTTTTTCATAACATGCAAATTAAATTTGATCTCAAAACGAAATTCGAGTAACCCTGAATTGTAGCAATCGTCTCGCAAATTAATATCTTTCCAGTGAAATAAAAATGAAAGTTCAGATTTTTTTTTTGTTGTCATGTAAATATGAAATTAAGTGCCTCTGTGAATGTAGAGATCGTGACCGCCATCTTTATTTTAATAATGAAGCTTTTATGTTTAAGAATATGTAATAAAGTTTTATTATTTTTTCATTATATTGTTATTTTTCTCCGTAAAGATGTCATAGTGTCATTTACCATCCTTATTCATATTATGTCGGTAGAGATTAGAATTTAAGATAATAATTGTGTTAGCGCTACTTATATAGCTATAATTACTTTATTACTAAAACACATATTATATGTTTTCATTTATAATATCTTAATACATACCGAATATATATTTATATGAAAATAAAAATGTTCTTTATAATTAACATTGTAGAAATAAGAGTGTAACACCTTAAAAAGAACTATCTCTTGAGTTGGCAATACTTAAAATTTCTTTCAGTTATTTAAAGCGATAAGTGCACCTATCTTTATTTCTAAGCCTAAAGGAACTACGTAATCAGACTTCTGACCACATTTTCCAACCTTCTAGCGTTTTATTTGCTCTGATGTTTAGATAAAAAGATAGTTTGAAATTGGATGTTTGTTGTTTTATCTGAAATCCGCTTTTCTTATATTTAGTGTTGTCATTTTTTTTTTTCAATTAAAACATGTTATTTTATACTGAATATATTTTATTCTCATCACTGATTTTATGTTATATACTAGTTGTTTTGTGAACAGTAAACCTCACTACGTTAGGGGATGAGACAATGTTTTAAGTGCCTTTTCCAAAAAAGAATAAGTATACCTATGTATGTATGCAGGTACATAACTAACGAACGAAATTTGGCTCCACCAAATAACAACGGAGTTATTCAACTTTAATATTTTGAAAATTCGCTATGGCCGCCATTTTGGATTTTGAAATAACAAAAAAGCACCTTAGATGTCGGCAAAGAATACTGAGACGAAATTTCAGCCCGCTAGCTGCCGCAAATTCCTTTTTTGTGGTACGGATCAGAAATCCGCCATCCGCCATCCGCTACCCCAGTATCCTTCGTACACTGGACCTAAAATAAAACAAACAAAAAGAATACTTAGACGAAGTTTGGCCGCCATTTTGGATTTTGAAATAACAAAAAAAACACCTTAAATTTCGCCAAAGAATACTTAGACGAAATTTCAGCCGGCTAGCTGCCACAAAGTCCGTTTTTGTGGTACGGATCAGAAATCCGCCATTTGGAAATTTTTCGCCCAAGCAAAAAAACGGCTCGACATAAAAATTTAAATAATTCAAAGAACACACCTACCAATTTTCGTGACGATTGTGTAAAAAATACGTCAGCTACGCCAAAACAAAAACTTAAATCACCGCCATTTTGAATTTTTCCTCCCAGTAACAAAAATAGCCAAACAAAAAAAAAATTCCAATAACTCAAAGAACTCAAAGAACATGATCACTAATTTTAGTGGCGATCGCATGAAAACTGCTCCTGCTAGTCCAAAAACAAAACTAAAAAAAGCCGCTATTTTGGATTTTTTCGTCCAATCAAAAAAACGGTTCAACATAAAAATTAAAATAATTCGAAGAATACGCCTGCCGATTTTCGTGACGATAGGAGGTAAACTACGCCGGCTACGCCGGAACAAACGTACTGAAATACATACGGAAAAATAACAGAATGGTCCTGTCAAGTGGAGACTACGTTTCCACTTGACAGGCCCATTCCCTTCGGAAAAACGCTTCGCTACGCTCAGCATTCGTCCTTCGGTCAATTATTGATATCCTTAAAAAGTATAAATCTATAAAATATTATATTCATAATAATAACGTAAAAATATAATTATATGAATATAATTATATGAATTGAATACAAGACGTGTAGCGCCAAAATTGATACATTTCAATGTTTACAGTATTTTTTGTTATCCCATGTTTAGCTAAAACAAACAAACTGGATGGTTTGCCTACTCGAGGACATGCCTCGTAGAATAGTCCGTATGAAGAACATGTACTCAAATCTAAGCCACAAACACATAGTGTTTGGCCTTGAGATTTATTGATAGTCATCGCAATTGTAAATTGAAATTGAATTAAGTTATAATTGACAGCAGCAAGTTGTACCCGGTAAGTCAATTTAACGACATCACATTCTGGTCCTGTAGTAAAGTTCCCAAAATTAAAAATATTTACTTTTAAGGACATATTTAAAAATATTACTAATACTCTTTTTCTTAAATTCAATTTTATAATTTTCATAAACAGTTGAATGTTGTAACAGTAAATATAAAGAAATATATAGAAAACTCCAATTAAAAATAATCAAAACGGTTTAAGAAACAAAACAGAACAATATACAGATAAATATTTATTATATATTAATTAACTCATGTTTATTTTCTAATTGACTTCTATCATATTACTAATAATATCACAGCAAATTATATTCCAAATAATATTAAATATTTAACAACCCTTATTTGATGGTGGATATAGTTACTATAATTTATGTGAATATAATGAAAGCAATGGTTAAATTATTATGCAAAGCACCAATTATTATAATCAAAGCTATAAATTCTAAAACGACTACACTAATTTCTGAACTGACAGAAATTTTGTAAATATAACTATTTAGTCAACAAAGTTTGTTCATTTACGTCATTTCCGCCAATGTGAAACTTTTACCCTCACCACGATGAATTACTTCGCAGTATTTTGATAATTAGCTTCAAAATTTGCACTTTGTTGCTAGTGATAAAACAAGTTATCCAATATTATGATTCTGATATATTTATTACATCAATATGTCTGAATGAACTTATGTTTCGAAATCATTTAAAATACATAATAACAAAATATATCAAAACTAATAGGTTATCATAAATCAAGAATAAAATCACTGAGAAAACTGATGGCTAATTTTACAAAAAAAATACTGCCAAATAAAGTAACGTTTCTAGTGTTGTACACACTAGTCAAACGTGCTGCTAACCTAAAGCAATCTATTACAGCACTGCCTTAACACATCCCTAACTCTTCAACAACAAAGGTGATCTGAAGAGACTTCAACGATTTACATGTAAATTGAGTTTCGAACGGATTTGAACGTTCATAGTTAACACTACCCAAAGTAACATAATATATTTGATATTTTAATTGATCTTTTATGTCTTTGTAATAAATAATATTATTTGTTTCGCTAATGTTCACTTGGTAGAACTATTCATATAAACTTTAAGTAAGGGAGTTAAAGGATTGATTTAGACTATTATTGTTGGAAATTAGTACAAAACGACTTTGTGATACAATAAGCCTCAACTTTTGATAACACTTCAATGTGTGATTTGTTTCCTTTAGCTGTCACAGTTCAGGGGTAAATTTTGCTTCTTTGTATTTAAACAAATATTTCAGACATAAATTGATCTTCAGAAATTAGTAAGTAAGTAAACAAAAGTAAAGCATAAGTATTAAAAGTTAATCAACAAGTTATTTTTGTTGTACGTGTGATTTAAACTAAATTAGATTATTTAATGGAAAATATAAAAAGTATTATTACATTAGTAAGCAATCATTAAAATGTAGAAATATTTGGTATTGTATTTTGTTTATCCTCAAAATATATAAATTTTTTGTTTTTATAATTTTACACGATTATTTCTTATCTATTTATTTTATTAAATTAATTGAATCATTCGACATTTTTCTTTACAATAATCTTAAGCATTATGCTAATAATTTAATAATGAAAATAAAAATATCTTATGCTAAATATTATTTTTAACCTGTGTTAGTTGATGGTACCTTTAATGTGTAATAATATATATTTTTTGTAATAGTGTACAATGTATTCCTGATTGGGAATTGGAAAACTTTTACATTAAAGGTAGTCTATGTAAATATAATTCTTACAGACCTATGACAATGATTAGTTTAAATTGCTTTAAATGTCATCGAAAGTTTATCCAATTTTAAGGGTTGAATGGTCAATAATTCAAAGGTAATAGTTTTTATACAATCTCACCTTTGACCTTTTGCATCTATTGCCTTGTAGATCACAATTTGTTTCCAATTTAATTTAATTTTAGTTTAGTAAACATAGATATTTTGTGGCTTATAAATTTGTTGATGAATAGATTTTTTGAATTGAATAATAAATAATATATTGTAAAGATTGAAACATTTCGAAGATATTTGCTACACAAAGTTAATCAAAAACAATTATAATGAGAGAATTTTTTATGAATGAATTCCAAACAACACAATATTATTATTGAATTCCAAAGACATGGCTTGTAAATAATTTTGTTCGAATTGAATAATCGTATTGAATCTTATTTTAATTTACGGCAAAAGCACTTATTTACTTAATATCACCGCAGGACATAATTATTTGTCCGATAAAATTGCTGTTAAAATTAAGTAATATATACAATGATTGAAAATGGTTGAGAAGAAGCAAATTGATTTACTAATTGTATCAAATAATTTATTCAAACATTTTTCTCAATATTACATTTGAAAAAACAAATACGAACCTTGATACAAATTATGATAATAAGCAACGTTAACATTATATACTAAAAATAAATATTTCCATTTTTCTAACGATTTTTCGTAAGCAATAATAATTATTTTTAATGAAAATTAAATGTTTATTTGATGAATACTTGTAGTAATAATATATTTTTGATGCAAATTAACTTTTTTCAGGTTCTTATTGTTAACTGCAAATGTGTGTATAAATAAAGCTTAATAAGAAAAAGACAAATAAAAGCCAAAGTGTAAAAAAAAGATTTTTAATATTTTTATTATCAAGCTTACCTTCTCTTTGGTATGTAAAAATAAGATAAAATAAGATCTTTAACAATTCTTTATTCAAATATAAAATTCAAAGTAATTAAAACTAGGTAAATTTAATTTTATGGTAACAAAACTTTTTGTTAAACGAATTCTACAAGTTCTTTAAAGAAGATTATGTTTTGACTAAACGCATTCGAATATACCAATATTCGAATATATATATATATATATATATATATATAAAATCGTTTACTGGATGGATTAAAAACTTACCAAGATAATAGTTATGATACCAAAGTTATAGTACTAGTACAATAGTACCAAAATAACTCTATAATCTTTCCACTCCTATTACTTTATGTATTGTAATAGTACTAAGTACCTAGATATATTATCTGACATACTTGCTTTGGAATGTTTAAGTCCTGATTCGATCTTCAAAGTGACGAATAGTGTGGTGGTTTGGTCCAAATTTGTTTGCTGTACGAAGAACGATAAAGAAGGAATATCTAAAAGGAAACTCTTTCATGTCGACCCACATTCAGAGCAACTAGGAATTCTTATCTTGGTATCCATACACAGAAGTTGGCTTTTAGCTTACATTGCCATTGATAGGGTGCTACTAAACTAGAAATAAAAAAAAGATATATGTACATAGGTACATACAATGTTAACTATTTTAAGAGAACTGATAATTTTGAATTAAATGAAATACCATTGTATTTATCAAAATTATCACTTTATTAGATTTATACGGTGGTAGACCATAACATCGAGTCGCCGGCAAGGTTACCACTCATCGGGCAAAGTCCTGCCGCAAAGCGACCTAGTCGTGTTCCGGCACGTTGTTCGATGAAGCCGTCTATATGGGAAATGGGTCTGAACAGTTGCCTTGCGTTGGCGAACCGGTTTGGCGTTGAGTTGGTACTTATTGTGTCGAATGTCTAGTCGAGGAGGGTAGTGGGATCCGAAGCGACGGCTTTCCGCTGGCCGCCCGCAGATAGTTGGGGGCCCAATTAGTGGGCCAGCCACCCACGAAAGGCTGCCCCGCCAGCTGCGTAAAATCTCAGGGTGGCTCCATCGTGCTGGTTGGCGACCAGATGAGGAGGCCCGATGGCGATCCCTGGGGGGGTTCGGGCGTCCCCGCAGTCTCCAGACTAGCCTCCCAGTGGCATGACATCACCAATTTCGGCGCCGGGTTTGATACGTACCGCCTCGTTCAACTGCCATTTCTCATCCTATTCACTCTTTTATTTTATTTTTTATTATGAAAAAGTCCAATAAAAAGAAAAAGTTTTTACAGCGGTTGCACTCCTCCTCATTTAAAGTGCACCTCACTAACATCAGGGGCTTGCACTCTAATCTCTTACCTGTCCACCACCACCTGGAGACAGAGCAACCGCACTTGCTCTTTTTGACGGAGACACAGATACAATGTCCTCTAAGCGCTGCGTACCTGGATCATCCCGGTTACTCGTTAGAGTACAACTTTCGCTCACGTGCCGGGGTCTGTGTATACGCACGGAACGACCTCTGTATCCTGCGTCTCCGTCACCTTGAAGACCCTACTTTTTCTTCCTTATGGATTTTAGTAGACACAGGAAACGAAAAAATCCTGTATTGCTGTGTCTACCGTTCGCACAGCGGTGATCAGGAGACAACTAAATTATTTGAGTATCTCGGTGAGGCTGCTGATATGGCTCTGCATCAGTACCCTTCAGTGCAGCTCGTCTTTCTGGGGGCCTTTAATGCCTGTCATCAAGACTGGCTGTTCCCGTACCAGAAGACCGACCATGCTGGAAGAGAAGCGCGGAATTTTGCATTGTCTTTCGACCTCTTTCAGCTGGTGAGGCAAGCGACGAGGGTACCAGATGTAGTTGGCCATATAGCCAATTGCCTGGACCTTTTGCTGACAACTGATTCGGACAGGTATCGTGTTGAGATGACCTCCCCCTTGGGAACCTCTGATCACTGTTTGGTGAAATCTGTATTTACATATTCCCCACCAGCTTTCGAACCACCTGGTGTTAGGCGAATATGGAAATACAAGTCAGCAGATTGGGATGAGATGCGGCATTTCTTTGCGTCTTATTCTTGGCGGCAGGTCTGCTTCTCTTCTTTGGATCCGTCGAGTTGCGCGGATGCTATAACTGATGTGGTACATCAGGCAATGGAGTACTTCATTGCTGTTGCTGACGTACCCATCGGTGGCAAAGCTCGCCCATGGTTTAATGCCGAATGTGGTCATGCTGAAGACCGAAAGCATTCGGCATACCTAATTTGGGCTGATGCTGGAAGCCGCAAAAGCTCCGGATGTAAGTTTAAAGAAGAGAGCCTTAAACCAAGCTGCCAAGTCCTATAAAAAGGCATTACGGAAGGCTTGTCGCGATCGTATCGCTAAGAATGGCAAAAAGCTCTCTGTCAGACCTACTGGCAGTCGAGCTTTCTGGTCTCTTGCCAAAGCGATCGAGTCGAACTTCTGCCAACCCTCACTACCTGCTTTGCTGAAGCCGGGTGGATCTCTGGCCTATACAGCGACAGAGAAAGCGAATGTATTTGCTTCTCTGTTCTCTGATAATTCACATCTAGACACTGGCAATGCTTCTCCAGCACATCTTCCTCACTGCGGTATTTCGATGCCTGAAATCCGCATTACTAACAAAGAGGTATGGAGAGCATTGTGTCGTCTTGATGTGAATAAAGCCAGTGGTCCTGATGGTATACCAGCCATTCTGCTCAAGACATGTGCATCTGAGTTGTCTCCTGTATTGACACATCTGTATCGTCTCTCTTTCAAATCTGGAATAGTGCCGAAATCTTGGAAGCTTGCTAACGTGCAACCAGTGCCCAAAAAAGGCAGTCGTGCTGATCCTGCCAATTATAGACCGATTTCAATCACCTCCATACTCTGCAAGATTATGGAGCGTGTATTGAACTCGCGCCTTTTAGCGTACCTTGAAGATAACGATCTCCTCAGTGACCGACAGTACGGGTTTCGCCGAAATAGGTCCACTGGGGACCTTCTAGTGTACGCTACGCAAATTTTAGGCGAAGCCATCGAGAAGAACGGAGAAGCGGTCGCCGTCTCTCTTGATGTCTCGAAGGCATTTGACAGGGTCTGGCATGCGAGCCTTATAAGCAAGCTTTCAACATACGGCATATCTCCTGGTCTGATCGGCTGGGTAACGGACTTTCTGAACCAAAGATTTCTCCGAGTAGTTGTCGACGGGTGTTCCTCGGAACCCTTGACAATAAATGCCGGAGTACCTCAGGGGTCCGTTCTTTCTGCAACTCTCTTTCTGCTGCACATTAACGATCTGCTGAAGCCCGGTATCTATGGGTATGCAGATGATTGCACAGTTGTAGAAAGATACCTGCCGAGTAGTCGGGCTAGTAGAGGTCAACTACAGTCTGAAAGAGAAGCCATGGTGCAACGTTTGAATGACAAACTTCAGGCAGTCTCCGCATGGGGCAAAGCCAACCTTGTCAAATTCAACGCCACCAAAACGCAGACGTGTCTGTTCACCGCCAAAAGGAGCCCTTTCACCTTGGTTCCTACTTTCCAGAGTGTATCTTTGGAATACAGTGATCGGCTTCAGTTGTTAGGCTTAGAGATTTCCTCGAACCTCAACTTTGGTCGGTGTTTTGAGTCCAGAGCAAGAGCAGCTGCAGGAAAGCTTGCCGTTCTTGCGAAGGTCCGTCAGTACTTTACACCGGGAGAGCTACTTGTATTATACAAAGCACAGATCCGGTCGTGTGTGGAGTACTGTGGGCATATCTTCGCTGGTGCCGCTAAATCTCATCTTGCGGTTCTGGACTCAATTGAGAGGCGAGCAAAGAGGCTTATAGGCGACCCAGAATTGGTTGAAGCCAACCTCCACAGCCTTGAACACAGGCGTAGAATTGCTAGCCTCTCAGTATTCTATAGGATACATTTTGGTGAGTGTGCGCAGGAATTACATGATTTAATTCCTCCATCTCCCTTCCATCACAGGACGTTCCGACGCACGGCTGATATCCATCCTTACGTTGTGGCCATTCCCCCTGTCCGAACAAAGCGCTTTGCTTCGTCTTTTTTAGTTCGTACAGCGAAGGACTGGAACAGCTTGCCTGCGTCGGTATTTCCGTCCCAGTACGATGTGGGTGTCTTCAAGAAAAGAGTGAATAGGTTACTGGATTAATGCGCCTTACCATCTATGACTACATTTCCACTTTCCATCAGGTGGAATGTAGTCGCACTAACACAGAGGGTATAAAAAAAAAAAAATCTATTTGTGAGATAGATATTTTTTATATTTATATAAAAATAAAAATAAACCGGCATGGTCTGCATTTTGAGTTAAATAATCTCAATTTAAGGGTTTTCTTTTATTATCAATCAAAAACATTGTATCACCTATTAGCATTAGCTAAAAATGTGTTTTTGTTCATGTTTCTATCACGGTGAAAACAAACAGTTGACGAAGTTTGGTTGTTTAACACCTCAATGACACTGTATATAATCGTCGAGTATTTAACTGGGTTTGGTTCCTAATTAATTAATGAAAATTAGTACATTTCATTGTATATTGCTAGTATTTGGGAACATATTTACATTAAAAATAGTTAAATTAATTGCAGTAATAGTTAATTTAGAATTAGTGCTTTATTAGTGGTCGTTGTCGATGAACTTTTGTTTTTAAATTGGTATATTATATAATATAATAGATAGTATTAATAATACTATCTGTTATTATTTGTAATATATATCTATTATACTTGGATGATTCTAAAATAGTGGTTATCTTAAATCTGTATATTCTATTTTTGAATTTAAATAATTGATTGAAATCTATGAAATTTCAGCTTGATAATAATAACTTTCTTTTTTACATCCTGGCGTTCAAATTCCATTTTCTTATTAAACCCATTTACAGTTAACAATTAGAGCCAATTGAAAAATATGTATTTGCATGAATACAAATATATGAAACTAATAATTAATAATTATTGATACAAAATACTACAAGTGTTAATAAAACTTTTTCTGTTCATTAAAAATCATAAGAAAAATGGAAATATTTATTTTTAGTAAAATAATGTTAATGTTCCTTATTATCATAATTTGTATCAAGGTTCGTATTTGTTTTGTTAGTTGTAATATAGAAAAAGGTTTAAATTAATTATTTGATACAATAAGTAAATCAATTTATTTCTTCTCAGCCGTTTTCTATCATTGTATGTATTGCTTAATATGACCAGTAATTTTATCGAACAAATAATGATGTCCTGCGGTGATGTTAATTAAATAAGTGCTTTTTTCCGCAAATTAAAATGAGACTCAATATGATTATTCAATTCAAACAAAATTATTTACAAGCGATGTTTTTGGAATTAAATATTAACATTTCTTTCATTATACACTTCATCGTGCTCCTAACCGACAAATATTTAAGAAGCGCATTTGCGAATATCTTCATGAGAGAACGCAGTGAATATTTATTGTTCATTTACTACCTGACTATTAAATTTGAGTACCTGTATTTATTTACACTTTCGTATTTAGTTTATTTTATAGCGATAAGATAATTATGTTGTATTTATTATTCTTTATTTCAGTATAGTATATTTCATTTATAAGTGATTTTCTTTCATTCATTTTTTTCTGCTTACTTGTTACCCTCATTGTTTTTATTTGTTCTGTTAATCTTGTTGGTTGACTGGTAGATAATGCCTAGATAGCTTTAAGTCCGCCAATTGTACCATTTTGTTTGTGCAATGAAGTTTTAATAAATAAATAAATAAATAAATAAAATATAATTGTTTTTTGATTAACTTTGTGTAGGAAATATCTTCGAACATTTCGATCCAATCCAATCTGTACAATATATTTATTATTATTATTGCCTACATATAAAGTCAATTCACCAACCAATTTACAAGCCACAAAATTTCTATGTTTATTAAACCAAAATTTAATTGGAAACAAATTGTTATCTACAAGGCAAATCAAGCAATAGAATGCAAAAAGTCAAAGGTTAGATTGTATCAAAACTATTACCTTTGAATCATTGACCTTTGAAGCCTTAAAATTGGAAAAACTTTCGATGAAATCTCGAAACAATTTAAACTAATCATTGTTATAAGGTATCAGTAAGAATTATATTTACACAGACTACCTTTAATCTAAAAGTTTTCCAATTCCCTATTATTCCCTATTATACGCAGTATAAAGTACGTTATTACAAAAAATATATATTATTACACATTAAAGGCACCGTCAACTAACAAGTTAAAATTGATATTTAGAATAAGATATTTTTATTTTTATTATTCAATAATCATTATAATAATAATCATTTATTTCAGGACCAGCCCATATAGTGTTAGTTACAATATATTTCTTAAAAATTAGTGTTAGTATAATTACAAATTACTATTACAAATTCAATTACAATATTATCACATATGTTTAACATTTAATTTCAATCATTATTTTCACTTAAATATAAATTATAAATGTCAATATAAAAACATTATTATAGAAAAAATTAATGTCAAAATAATTAAAAAATAATAAACAATTAATAAACAATAAGAGAATAATAATAACACGTCTCCTGTAGTGCTATGATGTCAGCCTTGTCACATACGTAGATCTCTCACTCCATCTAAAGATCGTTTGAGAGACTTACAATGAAATGAAATAAATCTTACTTTTCCTTTTCTATCCATTAATATTGTCAGTATTATGCCTCACAGTCAGTTTTTGATGACAAATACAAAATGAATGATGAAATATGTACAAAACGTCGGAACGAAATGCCCGTTGGCCACATGCCGTCATCCAGATATATATGCAAATTAATTTTATTTACATATATTTTAAAGGCACTGTAATTACGTTCTTGCTTCATTTTAATCTTAATAGGAACTACTTTTTCTTCAGTTCTGGTAAAGATATACTGAGCAACATCATCCTCCGACACCTCTTTGTGAACATTAGTTATAAACACGGGTATCTTAATATCGGCAGGTTTAAATTTGCTATTTTCCTCTATGCGAGCTGTACCTCTCAAGGTAGTGAATTTCTTATTATTATTACCTTTTTTATCCACTACTGTCCACTTTTCATTTTCATAACTTTTTTTATTAACATCCATTTTTGTAACTGCCGCAAAAGTACTATTCTGATATAAATCATTCGTTAGCCTATATTGTTTACAATCCGCTCTATTCGTACAAACAGGTGCAATCTCGCTATCGTTGGTCATTAGTTCGTTGAAACAATGATTCATTGTTTTCAACAACATTCGATGCGGTTGGGAGTGAGCGAGAGTCTTCGTTTTGTCTCTGTTTCCCGATCATATGTTCGACTAAAGGCGTCTCAATTGACTGCGACTCGATATCGGCAATGTTTACCCTCCGCACTTTTTTATTAATGTATGAGGGTGACTGACAAGGTGTACAAAATAACGGATCAGATTTAAAATTTTCCATTTTTGATTTTAATTGATCAGTTGTAACGTAATTGTTTTTTATATGATCTAACTGTGCTTTCAATAACGTAATATCCTTTAACAAGCCAGTTACGTCTATATGATCGAAGGTCACCGGTGGTAATTTATGCACATCTTTAGCCACGAAAACTGGAATTTTCTCCGGATCAGTACTTTTAATTACTGTTAAAATGTCTTCTAGATCTCTTAATATTTTACCATCGTTTTTCTTCTTTCTTCTAATGTTTTTTATTTCCGTGGAGATTGAATCAAAGAGAAGTTTTTTCGATTTCTCCATTTCCTCAACATCGAAAGATGACACACATATACGAATTAGACTTTCCTAGTCCATTACATCCACTTTATTCATAATAAACGTTAACAATTCATCAATAACAACATTGCAATTTACACACTTTACTGTATGCGAAGTCATTTTTAATAACGAACGGTAATGATCCAGAGATAACACTCACACGTCGATACGTCAACGATGCGAGCGAGCGACTGATGAATATGATTAGGTTATTGCAAAAAATTATTGTAGGAATAAATAGGTAAAAATTATTAGTACAAAATTATATTAAAAAATATTTTTAAATAGATAAACTAAATGATTTAAATAAGTAAAACCCGACCTTGAAACTGTTAAAGATAAATCTTAACAAGGACTAGGGCCGCCAACAAATCCTCAATTTCGACTCGCTGCGCTCGCGAAACCTCGGGTGCCGTTTGCATATTGAGCGAAGCGAGCCCCGTGTAATGACTCATCGTTGTGGACAATGTCGATAATGTAGATTTCATTATAAAGCAAATATTTCGCGCAATATCGCGGGATATCAGTTTTTTGACGATTATTCTACAACGACATGACATTTTTCAAAAAATGTTTACCAAACCAAAAAACCATTACCTAATGTGTGTCTTTTTGATTGCGAAATTTCATAATTTTCCGTCAAGTAGTTTTCGAGCCTATTCGGGACAAAGAATGTGAAAAAGTCTCCCTCCAGTAGAGCGCTCTGCTCGCTTCGCTCAATAAGATATTGTTTAAAATAAAAATAATGTCAGACCAATTCGATAAATTAACATAAGTAAACGTACAAATAAATTGTTAAAATACGACCAAATACTTCTAAATTTTAATGACATAACTATTATCATTACTTTATATATTTTCAGTTTAATATAATATAATATATTTTAAATCTAATTTAGTTTATATCACATATACAAAAATAATAACTTTGTTGATTAACTTTTAATGATTATAGTAACTAAATAAACTTTTGTTTATTTAGTTACTAATTTCTGAAGATCAATTTATGTCTGAAATATTTGTTTAAATACAAAGAAGCAAAAATTTAACCCTGACCTCTGACAGTTAAAGCAAACAAACCACATATCGATGTCTTGTTAAAAGCTGAGGCTTATTGTATCACAAAGTCGGTGTGTGCTAATTTTCAACAATAACAGTCTAAATCAATCCTTTAACTCCCTTACTTAAAGTTTATATGAATAGTTCTACCAAGTGAACATTAGCGAAACAAATAATATTATTTATTACAAAGACATAAAAGGGATCAATTAAAATACCAAATATATTATGTTATTTTGGGGTAGTGTTAACTATGAACGTTCAAATCCGTTCGAAACTCAATTTACATATAAGTCGTTGAAGTCTCTTCAGATCACCTTTGTTGTTGAAGAGTTAGGGATGTGTTAAGGCAGTGCTGTAATAGATTGCTTTAGGTTAGCAGCACGTTTGACTAGTGTGTACAATACTAGAAACGTTTCTTAATTTGAAAGCCTTTTTATTAAAAAATTTTCCATCAGTTTTCTCAGTGATTTTATCCTTGATTTATGATAACCTATTACTTTTGGTATATTTTGTTATTATGTATTTTAAATGATTACGAAACATAAGTTCATTCAGACATATTGATATAATAAATATATCAGAATTTCATAATATAATATTGGATAACTTGTTTTATCACTAGCAACAAAGTGCAAATTTTAAAGCTAATTAGCAAAATACTGCGAAGTAATTCATCGTGGTGAGGGTAAAAGTTTCACATTGGCGGAAATGACGTAAATGAACAAACTTTGTTGACTAAATAGTTATATTTACAAAATTACAGTCAGTTCAGAAATTAGTGTAGTTGGTTTAGAATTTATAGCTTTGATTATAATAATTGGTGCTTTGCATAATAATTTAACCATTGCTTTCATTATATTCACATAAATTATAGTAACTATATCCACCATCAAATAAGGGTCGTTAAATATTTAATGTTATTTGGAATATAATTTGCTGTGATATTATTAGTAATATGATAGAAGTCAATTAGAAAATAAACATGAGTTAATTAATATATAATAAATATTTCTGTGAATATTGTTCTGTTTTGTTTCTTAAAAAATTTTGATTATTTTTAATTGGAGTTTTCCATATATTTCTATATATTTACTGTTACAACATTTACTGTTTATGAATATTATGAAATTGAATTTAAGAAAAAGAGTATTAGTAATATTTTTAAATATGTCCTTAAAAGTAAATATTTTTAATTTTGGGAACTTTACTACAGGACCACCGATGTGATGTCGTTAAATTGACTTACCGGGTACAACTTGCTGCTGTCAATTATAACTTAATTCAATTTCAATTTACAATTGCGATGACTATCAATAAATCTCAAGGCCAAACACTGTCTATTTGTAGCTTAGATTTGAGTACAACATGTTCTTCAACAATTCTACGAGGCATGTCCTCGAGTAGGAAATCCATCCAGTTTCTTTGTTTGAGCTAAAAATGGGATAACAAAAATTACTATAAACTGTATTGCGTTATGGAATTAATATCGAAATCATTATAACTAAGGATACATAAAACTAAGTTTATACTGTCAAACAATTCAGACAACAGAACGCATTATGTCTATATTAACTATTATAGTCTTATCGTAGAAGTGGGAATTTTTTTTTTATTCAGTTGAAGTTAAGTGAAAGGAAATATAAATTTTAAACAACATAACCATTCTTGCATAAGCTATTCATTTTGATTTACTATTAGATTGGTAACATTATAAAAAAAAATCAATTTATTATGACTTACATTTCGTAATCTACTCATATTCATTTAGATATAACTATTCAAAATTTACCATATAACTTTTTTTTTTTTTTTTTTTGTATGTCTTTGCTATTAGCCCTACTGGCCATGACAGCGTCACCAGTGGAATGGACGGGTGCAGAGACCCGCTTTTGAAAAAGGGGGGCCTGAAGGGCCCCAGGGGAACGCGCGTCTTGAGAGCGCCTTCTGTGAGGCTCAGACCACGGCTCAGGACGCCGTTAGGTGGGAAACGAGGGTTGGATGTGGGTTAGGATTTAACACTAACGTCCTCCGACGGCAGAACGCCGGAGCAACGTGCTTGGATGGGGGCCTCGTCTTCGCCGGCGAAGACGCTGTGTGTGTGTGTATGTATAGTATTTATGTTCGCTTTGCCGCTTTTACGTAGCGTTCCCTAAAGTAATCGCGTCGTCTGGATCGAAAAGTACCGACTTGGGTCTTCTCTTTCTGACTTTAGGAGTCTTACGGGCCGTGTATCCTGTGGCCTTAACCACCAGCGGGTTTGGGTGTCCCACAGCATTGTCAAAGTAGCTTTTGGAGAGCCCCTTGAAATACTGTGCGATCGTCGGTAGGTCTAAGTCTCTGTGCAAGTCGATATTACGCATAAACCACGGTGCCCCAGTGGCGAACCGCATGAATCTGTTCTGAAGCACCTGAAGGGGCTTCAGGTTCGCGGGAGCGAAGGCAACGCTTGCATAGGACATGACGGAGCGTATGCAGGCTTTGTAAAGTGTGACCTTATTTCTAAGGGACATTTTACTCCGCTTGCCTAACAGGGGATAAAGTCGCCCTAGGATAAAGGCGGCTCTGTTGCGAACGTCCTCGATATGTGAAGTGAATATTAGCTGTTTGTCCAGCGTCACTCCTATGTACTTGGCCTTGTTTTTCCAAGGAATCGGTTTGTCAAAGGGTTTAATCTCCGGGCCCCTTGTGGATCGTGACCGTTCAAAGAGTACCGCGGTGCTCTTCTTCGGATTCACCTCAATCCTCCATTTCCGAAACCAATTCCCGAGGGAGTCGGCTGCGGATTGGAGGCGTTGAGAGATCTCATAAGGATCCCTTGAGGATGTGTAAATTGCGGTGTCATTCGCGAACATTGCTAATTCTACTTTAGAACGCGGCCTAGGACTGTCGCTGGAGTAAATTGAAAATAGAATTGGTGAGAAGACTGAACCTTGAGGGACGCCCGCCCTGATGAGGCGAGGAGTCGACATCACGCCTTCCACTCTGTAGCGGAAGGAGCGATTCGACAGGAAGTCCCGTATGATTAGTACGAGTCTGTCCAACACCCTGAACTAGTATAGCTTGTAAACCAGTCCATTGTGTCAGACCCTGTCGAATGCCTTCGCTACATCGAGGAAGAGCGCTCCTGTCCTACGCAACTTGCGGCACAAAGTGGCCCCAGAAAGAATGTGCTCCGTGAGGCGTTGCACCTGGTGGGAACTGGAATGATAGGCTCGAAAGCCAAACTGCTCATTTGGGATGATGTTCAGTCTCTCTACTTCTGACTTAAGTCTACTGAGGATAATCCTCTCATAGATTTTCCCTAGGAAACTAAGGAGACTAATTGGACGGTAACTAGTTGGAAGATTCCGGGGCTTACCCGGTTTGTGAATACCTATCACTATGGCCTCTTTCCACTGGGCCGGAAACCGGCAACCGGCCAGTAGAGCATTAAAAATATTAATCATTAGGTAAAGTAAAGGAGGCGGAAGGAGTTTTATCACTTTGTTGGTGATCCTATCTGATCCTGGCGACTTTTTGGCGTGAAGCGCCTTAACTAGGGCCGTCACCTCTTCGAGGTTCGTTTCCTCTATGGGGGGACCTGCTGGTGGTTGAGAGCACATGACTCGAACAGTGTTGTCGATGACTTCGACATGTTCGCGTTCGACCGGTTGCGTGCTAATGCTACACTGGCTCTCTAGGCTGTCGGCTAGACATTCCGCTTTGTCTCGGTCGTCGAAGGCGGGCGTGGAGTTAGGTCCATCGAGCGGGGCCCATATAACTCAAATCTACGTCTCCTATACAGTACTGGTACAGTGATAGGCATAAGATGTTTCGAAATGTAAACCGACTCTATTAAAAATTAGTAATTGATTTTTCGTTTTAAAGTAAAGTTTTAATGAAGTTAGCTTCCATAATTTTTTTTCTTAAGTTACCAATATACGGATTTGGTATTCGTTTTTATTGGAAAAAAAATTATAACGTGGAGAGCTTAGTTTTAAGAATAATTACAAAAGGAAATATTTTACTCCTATCATAAGAATTCACATTTTTATACATAATTTGTAGTATAAAGATATGAAAATTGGCATACAGCTTAATAGAAAGTAATCAAGGAAGATGTATTTCTTCAGTTGTTAAGAGCTATTTACTTGCCTGTTTTTATTTGAAGCTAATCTTAAATTGTCATATCATACAAAGTTAAAATTATTGTGATTATTCTCTTTAATCGTAGGTTGTGCTCAAGTAAATTAAAATTTTATCTTAGGCCATACCAGCTTATAAAATTAGCTTACAAAACACATTAAACGAAATTCGGATAAAACTTTTCATATTCATATTTATACGGTCCTTAGTGTATAATTTATATCATAATAACAAGGATGATAAAATGATAACGGAGCCGTTATATCTGGGAAATATGCTTAACTTTTTTAATTTAAAACTTTGGTAACGTTGTGGATATATTAGAAACCGATTGTAAAGATTTTTATATAATTATCTTAAAATACGTTTCCACGCAGTTTTAATATATTTAAAGATATGTATTTAAAAAGTCAGTATATATATTTTAGCTCAGTTCAATAGAGTTAATAACGGTTTTAAATCTAGAAAATGAAGAAATCTAGAAATGTTTTAACCCAATGTAGTGATATATAGTGATGGTATTCATTATAATAAACTTCAATCAACGTTACTCATCCTACAAGTTATGATTTGTAAAAACCTAAAACGATTAAATTTAAAAAAGTGAAATAAAAATGAATCTTCAGAAAGTATTTTTTGGTTGTCATGTTAATATGAAATTTAGTGCCTCTGTTAATGTTGAGATCGCGATCCGCCATCTTTCTTTTAATAATGAAGCTTTTATTTTTAAGAATATGTAATAAAGTTTTATTATTTTTTCGTCTTGAATTATATTCAAGACGTGCAGCGGCAATATTAATATTGCATTGATAGCCAAACTTCATGATATTTAACTGAGTGCACACACCGAGGACACGAACAAAACATGCTTCAAATATTCTAAATAAACCTTTCAGTATATTCTTTTTTAGATTGAAATTTATTTTTAGAGTGGAAAATTTTATAATCCTATCGTAAAACAAACAAAGCATCTGGGACAGGATATATGGTAAATTAGAAGGAAGATAGACACACACATTCAAAAATAGACTGAAATATGAAGTTTGAAACATCGAAGTGAATGTTCAGTGTCATCCACACACACAACGAGATTTAATTTAAATGCGTCACTTATTATTACAATTGTAATATTAAGAAATATCAATTTTAATATTTTATATATATTGAAAAATGTAATTTAATAGTTAAGGCTCAATTTGTGCCAGCTAGACTCAGCGGTGGGTATTGAGGTAAACAACTCAAATGCTTCAATACAATACAATAAGATCTTTAATATAAATCCCTTAAATTAAAATCATAGACGCTACGGACAATGGACAAGTGAAGACATATAAACATCTCGCTGGTTTGTCAGTACAAGAAAGACTGCAGTCAAACACTTTTAAATAATATACAGCAGTATGCTACAAATTTATATAATTTATGACTTAAGAATAGCACTGAATCTGCATAATAAATAAATACATAGTAGTATGATATACCTCAAAATGGCAATATCTAATTTCTAAAATATTACGAAAAGTCGCAGACTAATAAATTCTTATAAATTACCTGTCGCCTGTTAATTAACCAACCAAATCACACACAAACTATATAAACATTTGAATGTGAGCTAAGTACTTAAATTACTAAAGAAAATAAATTTCTACGTAATAATATATAAATAATACGTGTAAGGTTAATTCTTTTTTGATAAAAAATATATTAATGGAATATTTTTACAAAGTCGTGCAGTGTCTACATTAAACAATAAACGTAAGAAACTAAATCAAGTATTAAAATTATTATTAATACAGAACGACTAGTATTATTACTAGTCGTTCTGTGAACAGTAGACCTCAGTACGTTAGGGGATGAGACAATGTTTTAAGTGCCTTTTCCAAAAAAGAATAAGTATACCTATGTATTTATGTAGGTACATAACTACCGAACGAAATTTGGCTTCACCAAATAACAACGGAGTTATTCAACTTCAAAATTTTTGATAATTCGCTATGGCCGCCATTTGGATTTTGAAATAACAACAAAACACCTTAGATATCGGCAAAGAATACTTAGAAGAAATTTCAGCCCGCTAGCTGCCGCAAAGTCCGTTTTTATTGTATGGATAAAAAATCCGCAATTTTGAAATTTTTCGCCAAAGCAAAACAACAGCTCAATATAAAAATTTAAATAATTCAAAGAACACACCTACCAATACTAATAAACAAAATAACATTAATCACAATCATATAACTGTTATAGAAAATAATCGTTCCATTTTAAACTGAATAATACGACAAGCGTAAGCTGTTTAATATTATCCCTCAAAATATACAAGGTTTAGTTGGCAAGGAATCGGAAGTGGATTTTTTTGTTAAAAAATACTATATTAGTTTATTGTGCATTACAGAGCACTGGTTGTCAAAGAGTTTGGAACCTAACCGAATTACTTAATTATTGTTTCCGCGACTTGTATAGATAATGTGTTCTGTCACTGTAACGTATATGATGAGAGGAAAAATTTACTTGCAGACCGATAACAAAAAATAGAATGCTCACTTTTAAAATAAATGGTTCGAAAATAGTGGTTAAAGAAAATGTAACCAATGATAATCCTAACAATTTATATAATAAAGTTTTCGATTTATTGTTAAATGAATTTAATAATATTTTTAAGCCAAAAACGTTTACAAAATACTTTAAAATAAAATTTAGTGATTGGACTACCGTAGGAATATATAGAAGCAGAGAAAGGTTATATGATTTATATGGTGAGAGGCAATTTTAGTTAGGAGGAGTTAGAAATTTCGCCAAAATATTTAAGAACGTTTGCGTACAAGCTAAGTCCATTTATATAAAAAATAAATTTTTAAATTCAGAACATAAAATAAAAGCAACTTGGGATATTTTATCTTGTTTTACTGGAAAATCTAGGGCTGCCAATGGACCTATAAAGTTAAAAATTGATAATATTGAAATAAATAAACAATCAAAGGTGGCGGCTGTTTTTGAGACCTTTTTTACTGAAATCCCAATAACAGACACACGTAATTTAAATTCTTCATCGTCTGTTGCAATCGCTGAATTGAACAAAAATGTTAAAGTGAATAATAAATATTTTGCTTTTAAACCCGTTTCATCAGATGAAATAGTTAGCACATTTAGAACCTTAAATTCGAAGAAAACCGGTGATCTCTGGGGTATGTCAGTTAAATTGCTTAGCACTATTATAAATGATATTGCCCCTCAATTATCCCTCATTTTTGACAAGTGTATCGAGACTGGTATATTTCCAGATTTGATGAAAAACAGTAAAGTTCCTTTGTTTAAAAGTGGCGATAGATTGGATCCCGAAAATTATAGGCTTATCTCGGTTTTACCGACCTTGAGTAAGGTCTTCGAGAAAATTAATTTAAATCAGATGTCAGAGTTTGTGTATAGTAGTGGGATCATGCATAGTGAATAATATGGTTTCACCAAAGGCAAATCAACGACTGATGCGGCTGCCGCGTTTCTTAAGCACATTTACGACGCATGGGAGAAGTTGCAGAATGCAATTGGGGTGTTTTGCGATTTGTCCAAAGCTTTTGATTGCGTGGACCATCGGACGTTGCTATGCAAACTAAACCACTACGGCGTACACTTGATCTTATTGCCTCTTACCTGAATCAAAGAGTCCAGACAGTTTACGTAAATAACTCTAAATCGTCTGGTTCTCACCTAAAGATGGGTGTTCCACAAGGATCTATTCTGGGCCCCTTTTTGTTTTTACTTTATATTAATGACTTGCCCTTTTTTGTTGAGGGTCTGTGTGACATTGTACTCTTTGCTGATGACACCTCGCTTATTTTCAAAGTTGAGCGTGATAGAATTAATTAGTTCAGACATTAATACGGCTCGACTTATTTATTTTAGTTATTTTCGCAGTATTTTATCTTACGGTATTATATTATGCGGCGGCGCTGCCGAAATTAATTCTATATGTATTTTACAAAAAAGAGCTGTGCGGGCTATTTATAACTTAAAAGCTAGAGATTCTCTGAGAGATGTTTTTAAAGAAATAGGTATTCTTACAGTCCCTTCGCAATACATATTTAATAACATATTATATATACGTCAAAATTTTAATAGTTATATAAAAAACAGTGATAGACACGCGATAAATACGAGAAATAAAAACAAACTCCTAACGCCAAAGTTTCGGCTTCAAAAAGTTAATAAATCCTTCATGGGTTTGAGTATACGCATATATAATAAAGTTCCACAAGATATCTTAGACGTTCCATTTCTTAGTTTTAAATCTAAAATCAAAAGTTTATTATTAAATAAATCTTATTATAACGTTCAAGAGTTTTTAGTGGATCTAAATATGTGGAACTTTACAGGTAAGTTGTTGAATCATTTGCAGGATTTATATTATAATGTATATCACCTATTGTTATATTTCTTTTGAAAAGTGCAACTGTTGAGTTTCCGGCTGGATCTTCTCAACAGAGCAGCATTCCGAGCCGGTGGTAGCTTACTTACGAACTGACTACACTGACCTTTTTTGTATTGTAGTGATTGACGATTCAAAAGTGCGTGTAAATGCCTACTTGAATAAAGATATTTTGAATTTGAATTTGTAGTGAAAACTATTGTACTATTATTTATATTGTTTTTGCTTTTCAATGGGAATAAAAATGTTGTCTTTGTGATTTATTATACAGTTAAATTTAAAAAAATGCTAATACTGAGACGAAAAATATGTTGATTGTGCAACTAATAAATACAGATAATCTTTAATCATAATTTTGGGATCACCAATACATATATAACAACAACTTTATTATATTAACAACTTTATTTTATTTACCTAATTAATCAGGGTAATAAATATAACTACCGCAACGGCATAATGTAAGAATCTATTGAAATAAATAATCTGAGCATTTAAACTAATGACTAATCCGATACAAGATCTTAGAACGTCCAATTCCATTACATACAGACATGTGACTATTATTTACTCTAAGGCTGGGTTAACTTTGCAAACAAGCTTTCATGTTACATTTGTCTTATAATGAATGTCTTAGATCTTCGAAATACTGAATATTAATAAGAAGGAACTATTGAAAATTGAGCTGTGTTAATGTTCATTGAGGTAAACATAATAAGTTATGTGTAATGTGTATGTAATATAAAGAAGTCAATTTAAGTAAATCCATAATACAATTACGAATAAGAAAATCCTCAGCGATAGTGCACTGACCTTAAAGATTTCTTGGGCCATGATTGATATAACAGTAAGTTGGCTACAGTTGAATCCAAGCTTAATTACTCCGTTTTATGTCATTCCACTTATTTAACGAATAGGAGCAACGTGACCATGTCACCATCTATTGCCGAATTAATCTTGAAATCATTGATGCTTAAATATCAAAATGTTGAAAGTAAAACCATTAGTAACTCTCTTCAAATGTCATTTAACATAATAATGTTTAGATTTGCGACCGGTTTTTGATTTCTATTGCTTTTAATAACAAATATGAATGTAGTCGATCCGTTTCTACATTGTAATCAATGAATTTTGTGTCAGAGTGTTTATTCCTAACATAATAAAAATACAAACGCTCATTATTAATTTTCATACCTATGTTATACACAATGAATTGACTTGCGACGCCCATTGAAATCATTTTATTCGTTGGATTTTAAATTGAAAATCGGATCTGCATTGCAAATTAGAAAATCTCCGTGAATTCGAAGAAAACGCGGTTATATTTTTAGTTATCGAAAACGATTATTAATTTCGTTTATTAAGTTTGTTACAGTCTATTAATGTCTTCAATTCCGCATGAACTATTAAAATTTTTTTGCACTTGCAGTTTCAAATATAATTTTTATATTCATTATTGTTTTAAAAATGTTAACCCTTACAAAACTTTAATTTTTCCAAATTCGGTAAGATAATAAACTATACTACTTTTCTATAAAGTAAATACTAGTTGTTGACCACGACTTTGTTCGTATAGACTACTTTAGGAAGTTACGTGTTTGGAACATTTGTATAGAACTATTCTAAGAAGCGTTATGAGTTTTCCATATTTTTGAATGCACTTTCAATATTCTATTATTTTCTTTAAAAGTCAGAAAAATCACACGTACAACCCGTACAAGCTTTTATAATAAAGTAATTAATAAACGGTAAAAATTTTCGTTTTAATGGATGATATAGTTTCAGCGATTATGCTATGTATTTTAAAAATCTACAACATCCGCTTTTTTGCACTATTACTACAGATGTTGTAGTAAAATTGTAACAAATTAAATACATGTATATATAATGATAACACGTGTCTCTAAAAATATTAAATTAGTTCTAATATAATAATAATACTAATTATAATTCCATATTGAATATAAATTTTATATGAATTAAATTTAAAACATCAAAATTATTTTAATACATAATAATAATTATACATTTTTAAACATAAATTAGTTATTCAGTATGCAGCACCGGACAAAGCAATTACTGAGCACTGAGACTCTTAATATCTTTATTATATTACTAGGTTGGTAATCCTGTTCTGAAAAAAAACTTATAATAGTGCGGTCAGAATATAACCTTCTTTAAAGAATTCGTAGAATTAGTTTAATTAAAACTTTTGTTACGATAAAACTGTAGTTACTTAATTTTAATTACTTAGAATTGTACTCTAACATTACAGCGACGAATCAACCAAAATGATATTCAACATAGCTCTTAGTAAGACAATGAAATTCTAAGAATAAATTAAAGAACCAAAATCAAACCCAATCGCAATTCATTGAAGACAAAAGCAACAAAGTGTCCAAATAAACAAATCATTGGCGGTTCTTACAATAATAGATATTCAGACAGTTCAAAGCAAAAAGTAGCATAAGTAAAATCCGACAGCTGTTTAAACTAAATTATTGAGATTTCAAAAACTTATCTTTATTATCTATTTCGTTTGAATATATATAATACCAGAATAAAATATTTATAATACCAGATATCATCCAGTCGTGTTATAATTTGTTCATAGTTTTTACAAAAATGTGGTAGACTATTATTAGTATAATATTTTATTCATATTCAAATATTCAAAAATATTAAATGGCTTCTCGTCAAATTTCTTATTCGACTTCAGTTTTCTAAATAATATAACTAGTATTTAGTGCTCCGATATGCATATTAACAACGAATGAATTGGAACCATTTACATAAACCTCAATCCAATTACCTAGATGGATTATGATATCAAATAATACGGATTGACCATATCGTAGCGATAAACTATTAAATTAAATTTTATATATATTTTTAAATTTTAAATATATATTTTTTATATTTTTATAATTTAAACAGACTTTTTGTTAAAAAATGCGTTAGGATATAAATTCATCAGATTCTTATTATTGATATTTAAACTTTAATAAACTTTTTATTTTGAGTTGCCTTTTGTAGTTAGAAAGATATACATTTTAACAAATATGTAGAGTGTGCAGATAATTTAACTATACTCATTTCCAAAAAACCAGCAGCCACTCTACACTAAATATTTTAAGCATCGAAACTAGTCTAGACAGGTTTGAGTGTATCCAAATTATTTTGCTAAATATTTGTTTGGTTGTGAATGTTTGAATAATATTTAGCAGCACAAACTAAGTATTGATTTTATTATTGGCTAGACGCGTACAGGGACAAATAATATTTGTTTAGTCTCTTACTTAATCCAGTGAAATAAATGCACGGCAATTGGCATTTTGACATCAAGTATATTATATAATGACGCCCTCGGACCGTATAAAGATTGTTTGTAAAATAAGTCTTTAGAAAAAATTATTTTATGACAATAAAATAAAATAAAACAATAGTTCTACAAAACATTATTTTTACCAACTACATAATCTTTCCACTATCCACTACTTATTATTTTATATATTGTAATAGTACTAGGTACCTAGATATATTGCCTAGCATACTTGCTTTTCTTGATCTTCAATGTGACAAATTGTGTAGTGATTTGGGCCAAATCTGTTTGCTGTACGAAGAACGATAAGTAAGGAATATCTAAAAGGAAATTCTTTTATGTCAACCCACGTTCGAAGCAACTAGGTGTTCTTATCTTGGTATCCATGAACAGAAGTTGGCTTTTGGTTTGCATTGCCATTGATAGGGTGCTACAAAACTAGAAATAAGAAAAAAGATATATGTACGTAGGTAAATATTAACTATTTTAAAAGAAAGTAATAATTTTGATAAATAAGTATTTATGAAAATTATCAGTTTATTAGATAATAACTTTTTATGACATAGGTATTTTGTATATTTATAGATATATAAAAATAAACCGACATGGTCTGAATTTTGAGTTCAATGGTCTCAATTTAAGGGTTTTCTTTTATTATCAATCAAAAACATTGTATTTCCTAATGCTAAAAATGGGTTCTTGTTCATGTTTCTATCACGCTGAAAACAAACAGTTGAAGGGATTTGGTTGTTTAGGATTTGCCTCAATAACACTGTATAAAATCAAGGAGTATTTAACTTGGTTTCGTTCGTAATTAATTAATGAAAATGCGTTCATTTCATTGGTAGTACTAGTATCTAAATACTAGAAGAATACTCCTAAGAATAAACTTATATTAAAGATAGTCTAATTAATTATGGTAAAAATTAATTTAGAATTAGTACTTTATTAGTGGTCGTTGTCGATGAACTTTTATTATTAAATTGGGATATTATATTAATACTACAATATTAATTGAAATATATCCTGCATGATTCTAAAAAAGTGGTATTCTTTTTCCGAACTTAAGAAACTGATTGAAATCTACGAAATTTCCATATTGGTTATGTGCGTTTATAAATAAAAGCAAGTAATTTATTTTCAAGAATTAAGAGTAAAGAATTTTTATAAGATAGATGTTATTTTATGTTATTATAACTTACTAACGAGAAGGTCGGGTTATTAATAAAATTTCCTTTTTTTTACATTTTGGCTTTTATATTTTACATTTTCCATTTTCTTATTAAACTTAATTATACACACATTTGCAGTTAACAATAAGAGACTGAAAAAAGTGCATGTGAATAATAAAAATGTATGAAAGTTATAATTTACAATTGTTGATAAAAAATACTACAAGTGTTTATTAAAAAAATATTTTTATTCATTAAAAATCATTAGAAAAATGTAAATATTAATTTTTAGTAAATAATGTGTTTTTTTATTGTTATATAGAAAAAAAGGTTTGAATTAATTATTTGATAGAATTAGTAAATCAATTTGCTTCTTCAATCATTTTATATATATCTTAATTTGACCAGCAATTTTATCGAACAAATAATAATGTCCTGCTGTGATGTTAATTAAATAAATGTTTTTCCCGCAAATTAAAATGAGACTCAATACGATTATTCAATTCGAACAAAATTATTTACAAGCTATGTTTTTGGAATTCATTAATAACATTTCTCTCATTATAATTGTTTTTCGATTAAAGTGTAGGCAATATCTTAAAAATTTCGATATGATACAATCTTCACAATTTATTATTTATTATTATTGCCTATATATAAAGTCAACCAATTTACAAGCCACAAAATATCTATGTTTACTAAACCAAAATTAAATTGGAAACAAATTGTTATATACAAAGCAAATCAAGCAATATATGCAAAAGGTCAAAGGTCAAAGGTTAGATTGTATCAAAACTATTACCTTTGAATTATTGACCCTTGAACCCTTAAAATTGGATAAACTTTCGATGTAATTTCGAAGTCATTTAAACTAATCATTGTTATAAGGTATCTGTAAGAGTTATATTTACACAAACTAACTTTAATGTAAAAGTTATACAATTCCTTATTTCACCTTCATCACAAAAAACAACGTATGTCATTACAAATATATATATATAATTAGATATTAAAGGTACCATCAAATTACACAGGTTAAAATTAATATTAAGAATAAATCATTTTTATTTTAATTATCAAATAATCATTATGATTAGATTATTGAAAAAAAATGTCGAATGATTATAGGAATAAATAAATGAGAAATAATCTTGCAAAATTATAAAAATATATAATTTTTAAAGATAAACCAAGTACAGTAACCAAATACTTCAATATTTTAATAATTTCTTACTATTATAATTACTTGATATATTTTCAGTTTAATAATCTAATCTTATTTAAATCACACATACAACAATAATAATTTTATTGATTACCATTATTTAATTTTGATAGTTTAGTTTAGTTTAGTTTATTTACTTACTAATTTCTGAAGATCAATTTATATTCCATGAATTTGTTTAAATACAAAGAAGCAAAATTTACTCCTGACCTCTAAAAGTTAAAGCAAACAAACCACAAATAGAAGTCTTATCAAAAGTTGGGGCTTATTGTATCACAAAGTCGTTTTGTACTAATTTTAAACAATGACAATCTAATTCAATCCTTAACTCCGTTACTTAAAGTTTATCTGAATAATTTTATTCGCATATATGTAAGTTTGTATTTCTAATTCGATAGCAATGATGCAGACCATATCAAAATAAATAATAGCCTTTATTACAAAGACATAAAAGTGACCAAATGAAATACCAAGTATATTATGTTATTTTGGGTAGTGTTTTATATGAACATTGAAATCCGTTCGAATGTAAATCGTTGAAGTCGCTTCAGATCAACTTTGTTGTTGAAGAGTTAGGGACGTGTTAAGGCAGTGCTGTAATAGATTGCTTTAAATTAGCAGCACTTTTGATTAGCGTGTACAATACTAGAAAGGTTTCTAAATTCTTCTTGTTTGTCTTGTTTTTGTGAAATTGACCATCATTTTTATCAGTGATTTTATTCTTGATTTTTGAAAACCTATTAGTTTTAGTATGATACTACGTATTTTAGGTCATTTCGAAATTATTCAGACTGATGTGATATAATAAATAAATCAGAATTTCATAATATAATATTGGATAACTTGTTTTATCAATAGCAACAAAGTGCAAATTTTGAAGCTAATTAGCAAAATACTGCGAAGAAATTCATCGTGGGGGGGGGGAAAGTTTCATATTGGCGGCAATGACGTAAATGAACATACTTTGTTAACTAAGAAGTTATATTTACATAAATAGCCAAAACTACAGTCGTCCGTTCAATAATTGGTGTAGTCGGTTTAGAATTTATCACTCTGATTATAATAATTAGTGTTTTGCATATTAATTTAACCATTATTTTCATTACAATTAATAAATTATAATAACTATATCCACCATGAAATACAAATCGTTAAATGTTTAATGTTCTTTTGCAATATAATTTACTGTAACATTATTAGTAATGTGATAGAAGTCAATTAGAAATTTAATATAAGCTTAACAAAATATAAAAGAAAACATTAGTAGATTTAATTAATAGTTCTCTGTTGTTGTCTGTTGTTCTGTTTTGTTTCTGAAACCATTTTGATTATTTTTAATTGGAGTTTTCTATATATAGAAACAACATTTGCTATTTATGAATATTATGAAATTGAATTTAAGAATAAAAATATAAATAGTATTTTTAAATATCTCCTTAAAAATAACAATTTTAAATTTTGGTCACCTTACTACAGGATCATCGATGTATTTAGATTGACTTTCCGGGTACAACTTGCAGCTGTCAATTATAACTTAATTCAATTTCAAGTTGAGTCCTGTTTTAATACATTTATAAAAACCTAAAACGTAATTGAATATCATTTCATTATTTATTCACAGTACCACATAAATATACAGATACCTTTAAACTTTGAGTGACTGAGCTATATTTTTGTGCAAAAGTATCAAAACATCGGCATTTAAAGATACCATTTCTGAGAAGGTAGTTAAAAACAACAGTATTTTTAGTTATTTAACACAGGTTAAATAACTAAAAATTGTCCTTTTAGTAAGCCTCAGTCGCTGAGTCATAAAGCACGCTTGCTGTTGCATTGTGTTGATTCATGTGTCCTTTATTTATGCCAACAAGTTCGGCCACTACATATTCTCTGCTTCTTACTACGATCCAAGCAGAGAAAGACCATAGTAGCAGTGCCTTCCATTAGGACCCTTCATTGTGTAGTAGTCAGTAATGCGCACGAGTTTAGGGCATGTGAGCTTGGTTTTTTTACGTGGCAGTGAATGTGTTAAATTGTTCAATTAATTTTTGACATATGTTTCCCTTGAACGTATTCTAGCTTGTCTTCGATTAAGAAAAGCATCTTGACGAAACCTACACATTTAGGATGTAATAAAAAAAAAACTATCATATATGCAGTGAATGGTACATAAATCTTTTCATAATTACAACGTAGACACACTTCTACATTAGATTTGTCTCTTTATGCGATTTAAAGGTTTATTCCTACATACTTATATAAATGTGATTAAAATACAAACATAAATCTGAGGTTTATTATTTCATAAATTTTAACTCGTAAAAATCCATATTGCTTTGCATAAATTTCTATACAGTGTTTATTTAAGTTGACATAATAATTATCTTAAACGCATATAACGTACTGTATATTGCGTTTGTCAAATTACCGATTTAAATCGTAAAAATTATTGCAGTCATATTAATAAAAAATGATATATGTTTATTTACCACTTGGAACCACTCATGAACGATGTCTACTCTATTAAGCCTCAAGATAATGTTAATGCCTTTTGTGTATATCCTGTACGCTACACTTAGTAAGCAAGAAACTATTGGATTTAAATACCTAATTAGACTAGACTCACTTACAGACTAGACTAGACTAGACCTAGACTCACTTACAGACACTTCTATCTCATCTTGAATATTGTTGCTGTAAAGTTTTCGACATATTGTGTTTAAATGTGCTAGTTATCTTTTAAAATGGTTATATTTAAATGTGTAATACCAACTAACATAACATCAAAGTATTTTGATTTTAATATGAAGGAAAATATTCGTGTATCCGCAATGGGTTGGCCTTAAATACCTTATTGTTTAATTTGCGAGCGAGTTAAGTCGGTACTTACAAGCAACAGCTTGGTAGCTTGATAAGCTGACGACTAACTATTGATACCTCAATAGTTACCTTAAATCGACAGTTTTTCTAAAATATAAAATTCTCGTGTCACAATTTTAGCTAGCATACTTTTCCGAAACGGAAAAAGTAATTCAATAATGATCAACTCGGATAGATAACGGATCAATTGTTGCTTGATCAGTTATCCTCGCTAGGTCTACAAGAGTCACTTCTAACCCAGTAAACACCACGGAGTATTAATTGATGTTTGATATTGTTACAACAAATATGACTCATGTCCCATATGGTAATCTGAATCGTTTATCGCCTTGTATGGCAGAGGAAAAATATACCAAATGTTTCCCTAAAAATTTCACCAATGATATGATCACAAATGTTGACGGATATTCAATATACCGTCGAAGAAATTCCGATAATGATGGACAGTCATTTATTAAAAATATCAATAACCTAGACATTGACATAGACAACCGTTAGCTGATGCTAAGAGTATATACGCCTCCGCTGAGCGAAACATACAATGCTCATGTCAACGTTAAGTTCTGCAGTTTAATGAAGAGTATCAAATATATTTGCATGTATGTGAAAAAAGGCAGTGTTATGACGATATTTCGATTTGCAAATAACAATATAGCTGGTCCTCGAGTGAATAACAACTATGAAATAACGCTATACCAATCTGGCCGGTATATCAGCTTCAATGAAGCTGTTTTGCATATTTTTATTTTCCCATTTCATGAAAGGTATCCAACCGTTACTCATTTAGCCATTCATCTAGATATTGATCAGCTAAAACAGAGCTATAAATCGCGCATAAACTACTCGTACACTCACCGATTTTTTGGAATTATGTAATCGTGCGGATGCTTTAGGTATCTTTGCACGAACGTTACTCTACTCAAAACTATCACACTATTTCACATGGGCTCAAACAAAAAAATAGACAAGCAATTCACAACGGTTGATGCATGTCCCGTTTTAAAAAAACCAATCACCTTGGGGCGAATACTTACAGCGAATCCAACGCAGACTGAATACTTTTATTTTCGACTGTAGTTGATTAATGTTACCGGCTTACTATCAGTTCAAGATATGTATATAAAGTAAATGGACAACAGTAATCAACGTTATACGTTAAGATGCATACTTTTCACAATAAGTGGGAATGTGTGCTAGCCGAAGCAGCTTTGAACTGCATACCAAATCAAGTTCGTCTACTGTTCTCTATAATGTTGACTACATGTTTCTTGGCCCAAGCTGAGACATTGTGGGATAATGATAAATATTCAATAAGTGATGATATTTTGCATTGTACACGGGTTGTCGCGTACGATGTCAGTGACGCTATTTATATCAATCAATCAATGCTTTATATTGATTACTTTCAGCATTTGTGCATTATCATTGTGAACTCAGTCATTTCGGTATGCGTTCCCCAAATCGAAGTGCATCTAATCTAATAAACACTGAAGTGAATCGTAAACTAAAATACAATAGTGTAAAAATGGCAGCAATTGTTACTCGCAATGTCCCTATAATGAGCGGGGTACAAAGAAATATTTACGACCGCCTTATGTTTACCGTTTTAACCAGGGCTTGGTGGATTCTTTTTTTGTGGACGCACCAGGTGCAACTGGAAAAATATTAGTTATTCGATAATTCTGGCAGGAATACGATAGATTAATGGATTGCATTAGCCGTTGCTTCTTCTGGTATTGCGGCAACCTTATAAGATGCAGGAAGAATAGCTCATTCAGTATTTATGTGGCCACTAATCATCTAAAATAACCCAGATGCTGTGCGCAACGTATAAAAACAATCGTCCTTCATTTCAATTCTAAAACATTGTAAAATTATTATCTAAAACATTGTAAAATTATTATCTGGAATGAATGACTCATATATGGCAAAACAACGTTTGCTGGGTCAGCTAGTGCGTTATACATATAAGTTATATATAGTAATATTACTATATATAAATTTAAATAATAGAAGTTTACACTGTCAAATAATTCAGAAAATAAAACGCATTGTGTCTGTATTAGATATTATAGTCTTATCGTTGAAGTTGGAATATATATATTTTTTTATTCAGCTTAATTACATTATAATTATAATTATTTTAATAAGACAGTTTTTTATTGCAAAATTCTCGTCAAATATTCGGTTTTAATAACATAGATGAAGATATTTACGAAGGAGTATTTTAAAACGATTTTGCGTATCAACTGTTTGTTTACGTACTGTTGGCTTCACTGCATGCTACTTTTCTATTTAAATTCTTGTTGTTTCCCAGTTTCAGTACTGATGTTGTATAACTATTTTAATAGTCGATATAGAAAGATTTCGATAAATCTGAAGAAATATTTATGACATCTCTTTTTATTAATCTTATTTACCAAGTTAACTTAAAAATAATTTAACCATTCTTGCATAAGCTATTCATTTTTATTTACTATTAGATTGGAAATATTATAAAAAATACAATTTATTATGACATATATATTATAATCGACTGATATTCATTTAGATAAAACGATTCTATATTTACCATATAACTTAAATCTACGTCTCCTATATGTAATAAAATGTAGACCGACTCTATTAAAAGTTAGTAATTTATTTTTCATTTTTAAGTTTTAATGGTGTAAGATCCCATATTTTTTGTTCTCTTACTTACTTACTTACTTACTTATCGTCACGCCATATCCCTTGCGGGGTAGCCAGAGACGACGGAGCGCCAAACGCTACGGTCCCTGCATACCTCTTTCGCCTCGACCACAGACATTAACCTCTTCATACATGCCCTCCGGGGGGTCCTCATGCTTTTTACGTGACCTTCCTCCGGTATCGTAGCTACTGTGTTTTCGAAGGTCACTCGAGGCCTCCACCTGTCTCTCTTACCGCTCACTTTACCTTTATAAATCTTTTTTACCATTCTTTCATCACTCATTCGTTCGACGTGCCCAAACCACCTGAGCACGTTCTTCTTCATTCTTACCGAAACATCTTCGCTAGTACCTGCCATTCTGTGGATCTCTTCATTGCGGATTCGGTCAGCTAAACTGACTCCGCATATTCGACGAAGAGATCGCATCTCCACAGCATTCATCTTTCTTACATTCTTCTTCTGTGTTACCCACGTTTGGCTGCCCTATAACAGCGTCGGTAGCAAAACTGCATTGTGTACAGCCAAACGTGCAGCTATGCTGATGTTTCGCCGTCTCAACAATGCAGCCAAAGCACCGTTGACTCTGTTACCGGCAGCAATACGCCTTTCCACATCCATTTCGTATCTTCCGTTTCTGCTAAACATACTTCCCAAATATACCGCTTCATTCACTTGTTCTATTATCTTACCATTCACGTTGATCTTAAATTCTGTTCTTTCTTCATTTTTTTCAAATATCAGAACCTTCGTCTTATCTGCATTCAGGTTTAGACCATTATTTTCATACCCATCTTTCAGAGTGGTGACCAATGCCTGCAAATCGCATTCTGATGATGCAATGAGCACTGCATCATCTGCATAAAGCAAGCAATTGACCTTAAGGTCACCAACTTTCACTCCCATGTCATTGTCTTTCACGCCTTGGAGACAACTATCCAAATACAAGTTGAACAACCAAGCTGACATAGCGCAAACTTGCTTAACACCCGATTGGATGTCAAACCAGGGCGAAATGTCAGCTCCTACTCACACACAGGCTGAGTGATCTCTGTAAAGAGACTTTACAGCCTGTAGCAAGGGTCCGTTCACGTTGTATCGGGGCAGTATCTCCCATAACTTCTTTCTCACAACCCTGTCAAACGCCTTTTCCAAATCCACAAAAGCACAGAAAACCTTTTGGTTTAGGGCCAAAAACTTTTCCGTGATCATGCGGAGGGAAAAGATCTGATCTTTACATCCTCTTCCAGGTCTAAAACCTTCTTGGGCCTCCCACAACAGCCTTTCAGATCTTTCTTGCATTCTTCTCGCTAATATTTTAGCATAAACTTTACTGCCCAAGCTGATCAAACTGATAGCCCTATAGCTTGCACAGTCTATCTGTGAACCTTTGCCTTTATACAGAGGTACGATGACTGCACCTCGCCAATCGCCTGGGACCTCCCCTGATTTCCAGCATAAATTGCACAAAAACCAGAACAAGTCCCAGACGCGTGGCCCACCATATTTGATCATCTCGGCAGTTACTTCATCCGCTCCCGCAGCTTTACCACATTTCAGACTTCGAATCGCGCTCTCCACTTCTTCCAAACTGATTTCACCATCGGCTACATCCGGACTCAGCATTTCACTGGTGCTCAAGGCCGAGGCGTCCTCACTTTCATACATCTCCTTATAGAACTCCGCCCACCGCTGCAAAACGTGTGCTTTCGTTTTGTGCTTTTGCAGCTTGTACTCTCTTTTTCTTATCTCTCTCATACTTTTATCCTTACCCGAGGCTTTATAATCCAACCATGCTTTCTTCTTTAACTCTACAGCGTCTTTCACTTCATCATCCCACCATTCATCGCGCTTTTTACTAAAACCTCTTTTCCTTTTACTCACTCTTTCAAGAATCACAGCTTTCAAGCTTCTTGGAAACCCTTTCTTGATATTCCTCTCTGATCGGTGGATCTTGAAGCTTCCAGCTTCTTATGCGATAATTCGACTCCAAGCTTGGACACGTCGTGCGGTTGCGCCAACCTGCAAACAGACCTCTTATTCTAGCAACGACTAGATAATGGTCTGTTCCCAGATCAGCACCCCTAAACACTCGCGTGTCCATAACTTGGCTTCGAATTCGCTGATCCACCAGGAATAAATCAATCATACTTCTTTCTTCCGCTCGCTCCCATGTGTACATGTGAATTTGTTTATGATCAAACATCGTGTTTGCCACAAACAAATTTCTCTCTTTACAAAATTCCAAAATAAGCTTTCCAGCCTCATTTACTCTCTTATCACCGTACTTGCCTAGCACGCTTTCGTAACCACTTCGCGCGGTTCCAACCCATCCATTAACATCCCCACATACTATCAACTTTTCTTTACTTCTGACACTACATAGAACATCCCTGACACTCTCCCAAAACTCCTCGAGCTCGCTAATTTGAGCTGAGGATACTGGAGCATACACGGCTAACAAGAATACTCTTGTAATCCCCAGCTTAAAGCGAACCCAAAGAAGCCTCGGGTTGATCGCCTTGTATTCTACCATAGCATTAACCATTCGAGAAGACAACAATACGCCTACACCTTGGTAACCTCGCCCACCCTCTGGAACCCCAGCCCAGAAAGCGACCCGATTGCCAGGCAAATCGGTCATATCATTTCCTTTTCGCTTGGTCTCAGACACACAAATAACATCCAGATCTTTGTCATCCATCATATCTAATAATTCATTCATCTTCTGTTCCATTCCTCCTCTTACATTACACGTAGCTATTTGTAGCTCCGTCCTCCACCTCCCGCCGTTCGGAACATGGCGTGTTGGTTGGCGGTCCCCAACGTCGCATTTGTTCATATTAAATATTACATGCACACATTTTTATTTAAATATACAATAATAAATACAAAAACTATATAAACTCATCTGGCACCGAAAAATAGCAAACAATTATTGGTGAAATACTTAATATAATATACATTGCAATAGAAATTTAAGTTCAACATAACGAATATAAAATTTATTATAAAATTATAAATTAAAAACTATTGTACTTCACTCTTCACTTTTTTCTCTTAGGTTGGCAGTATACGGATTAGGTACTCGTTTTAATTGTAGCGGAGTAAGAAAATCATAATAACGTGGACAGGTTAGTTTTAAGAGTAATTATAAACGGAAATATTTTACTGCTTGATAGCAGTAAGATAAGTCTTACTGCTAATGTTAAGACATTTTCATGCATAATTTTTAGCAAAAAGATATGAAAATTGGTATACATTTTAACAGAAAGTAATCAAGGAAGATGTTCTTCATTTGTTAAGAGCTATTTAATGGCCTGTTTTATTTGAAGTTAATCTTAAATTGTAATGTTATACAAAATAAAAAGTTTAAACAATCAAATTAAAAAAAAACTTGAATGAAGTAAACATTAATAATATATTTGTGTAATAAAATAGCCTAGAAGCCTCAAATAAATGTGCCTATCTATTGTCATTTGACTGCATCTCGTAAAGGCTGTTCAACCAGTGGTACTCTTACAGAAGATCTCAAAAGAGTACGCTCGCTTAAGATCGACGTAAATTTTATCGTTATTGCTATATTCCCTTCCCTACATGAGAGAACCGGATGTCCATACACCCACCAATTCTTATTTTACTTCTTTCCATCTGTCAAAGGTTTCTGCGACCCATTTTTTATGGCAGCGTATTTTTTTCTATATTTGTAAGCTTTATACGTTGTATTATTACAAAATAAAACCAAACCGAATATTACCATGATAAAGACGAGAGAATATATACAATTTTAATAGAAATATTACGTCAGCTGATCCAAAGTGACTCGTCGCGAGGTTTGGATTTACTTTTTTTCATAACATGTAAATTAAATTTGATCTCAAAACGAAATTCGAGTGACCCTGAAAGGCAGCAATCGCGTCGCAAATTAAATCTCTTACCAGTGAAATAAAAATGACACTTCAGAAAATATTTTTTGTTTGTTACGTAAATATGAAATTAAGTGCCTCTGTGAATGTAGAGATCACGATCCGCCATCTTTGTTTTACTAATGAAGCTTTTATGTTTAAGAATATGTAATAAAATTTTATAATTTTTTATTTTTTTTATATCTGTCTCACTAAACATGTCATAGTATCATTTAACATCCTTATCCATATTATATCGGTAGAGATTAGAATTTAAGATAATAATTGTGTTAGCGCTATTTTTATAGATATAATTATTTTAATATCAAAACACATGTTATAATATCTTAATTATAATAACACCGAATATATAGTTATATGAAATTAAAAATGTTCTTTATAATTAACATTGTAGAGATATGAGTGTAATCTTTAAAAAGGACTATGTCTTGAGTTGGCAAGACTTAAAAGTTATTTTATTTAATTAAAGCGATAAGTTTTCCTTTCTTTATTTCTGTACCTAAGGGAACTACCTAATCAGACTTCTAAACACATTTTCCAACCTTCTATCGTTTTATTCGCTCTGTTGTTTAGGTAAAAAGCTACTTTGTAATTGGATGTTTGTAATTTTATCTAAAATCCGCTTTTCTTATACTTAGTGTCGTAAAAAATATATATTTTTTAATAAACAAATGTTATTTTATACTAAATGTGTTTTATTCTCAACAGTGATTTTATTTTATATTTAAATAAGTTTCATGGTTTTTAGAAATAATATCTGTTTTACCTTGTTATTGATATCCTTAGAAAGTGCGATAAAACGTAAGATTCATAACAATAACGTAAAAATAGATTTAAAAACAAGACGTGTAGCGGTAATATTAACAGTGCATTGATAATTTAATATTTAAGGCTCAATTTAGGAATACTTAAATTTAAACGTTTATAATAGATAATATGCTAGCTAGACTCTAGACCAGCTAGACTAGCCGGTGGGTCACTTGAGGTAAATAACTCAAATACTGCAATACAATACAACAAAATCTTTATTGCCAATCTCTTAAATTTAAATCAAAGGCGCCACTGACAATGGACATGTGAAGACATATGCACAGCCCCCTTGATTGTCAGTACAAGAAAGACTGCAGTCAAACACTTATTCTCCATGTATTTAAATTTATAATGTAACAGGACATACTGAAATTATGCAAAGTAAAGCTCTAAAGAAAGATAGGAAAACTAAAAAACCCGCCCTAATTTATAATGAGAATTCAAATTACTTACCATATGTCCTACAATTAAACTTTTAAACTGACAGGGAAATGCCCACAATGCAAATTATGGTAAATTCGTAATATTTCCCTGCAACCCTGCAATAATACACTTGTATGATTAAAAGGATCAACGCCTTATATGCGTTATCAAGAACACTAATTACAACCAAGATCACAGGAGGCTAATTAAAAGAAGAAATATCAGAAGTGTTTCCGATAGAAACCAAGACATTCAGTTAAGCATTATTAATTGACAACATTTTAGATTTCGGACTTTTTAATGAATTCTATTACTTCAAATACCAAATGTGAAGGTAGTCGATTCGTTACTATATGATAATTAATGAATGTTGTGTCAGAATGTTTATTACTAACATAATTAAAAATACAAACGCTGATTATCATATCCGATGTGTTCAAAAAGTATCGCGAATTTTATGTTTTTTCAAAAATTATTTATTTATTTATGAATATCTATTTTGTCGCCTTCAAAGTAATCCCCATGAGATATTAGACAATTGTGCCAACGTTTTTTCCAATCTTCAAAACATTTTTTTTTATATTGGTCAGTTCCTTCTTCGATCTGGGGAATACTGTCGCTGCGGCAATATTAGTGAGTTGTTTTTGACCAAAACGTCGCGCATAGGCAATAACGTGTAAGCACAAACGTTATGGTGGTGCAAAAGGCAATTTTTGTTCTTCCACAAATCCAAGCATTTCTGCCGGTTTGCTTCGCGCAAATTGTATATAACTTGCAGGTAATATTCATTATTGACCTTTCTATCATAATTTTATAACCATAAATCCACGATTCGTCACCAGTTATGATCCTCTGGAGTAAATTTTGCGTTGCGGACAGAGTCCAACAGCTCTTTAGCAATGTCCATACGATGCTGTTTTGGGTTCGAATTTTGCAGCGAACCGTCTCATGCCCAAATCCTTTATAAAAATCGAATGGCATGAGCCAATCGATATGTCTAGGTCCTCAGAATCTTCTCTAGCGGTGATTCGACGATTGGCCAATACCATTTTCTTCACTTCATAAATTTTTTCGTCTGTTTTTTAAGTGCTCGGGCGTCCGGCACGCTCTTCGTCGTTCACATCTTCTCTTCGGCTTTCTGATAACATTTTTACCACCGATGAACGTTGCTTCGTTCCAAGGTAGCTTCTCTGTATGCCACAGTCAACATCCGATCACTTAATTTCGTTTTCACACAAAATTTGATACAGATTCTTTGATCCAATTTTTTTATAGGTAAAAATCGAAGACAAACACGTGCAAGCAAAGCAGCTCTCAACAAATATCTGAACATTCAAAATGGCCTAACTTGTCGGCATAAGTGAGAGACATGATCACCAACATAACGCCACAAAAAAATCGAAATTGGAACACACCTAACCCGCAGAAATTAAAAGTTCGCGACACTTTTGAAACACACCTCGTTTATATATATATTTATACATATATATTAACACCTATTTTATACAAAAATAAGTCGACTTGCGACGGCCATTATATTCCTTTTATTCGCTTGATTGTAAATTGAAAATCTTGTCAAATTCAACGCCACCAAAACGCAGACGTGTCTGTTCACCGCCAAAAGGAGCCCTTTCACCTTGGCTCCTACTTTCCAGAGTGTATCTTTGGAATACAGTGATCGGCTTCAGTTGTTAGGCTTAGAGATTTCCTCGAACCTCAACTTTGGTCGGTGTATTGAGTCCAGAGCAAGAGCAGCTGCAGGAAAGCTTGCCGTTCTTGCGAAGGTCCGTCAGTACTTTACACCGGGACAGCTACTTGTATTATACAAAGCACAGATCCGGTCGTGTGTGGAGTACTGTGGGCACATATTCGCTGGTGCCGCTAAATCTCATCTTGCGGTTCTGGACTCAATTGAGAGGCGAGCAAAGAGGCTTATAGGCGACCCAGAATTGGTTGAAGCCAACCTCCACAGCCTTGAACACAGGCGTAGAATTGGTAGCCTCTCAGTATTCTATAGGATACATTTTGGTGAGTGTGCGCAGGAATTACATGATTATTTCCTCCATCCCCCTTCCATCACAGGACGTTCCGACGCACGGCTGATATCCATCCTTACGTTGTGGCCATTCCCCTTGTCCGAACAAAGCGCTTTGCTTTTTTAGTTCGTACAGCGAAGGACTGGAACAGCTTGCCTGCGTCGGTATTTCCGTCCCAGTACGATGTGGGTGTCTTCAAGAAAAGAGTGAATAGGTTACTGGATTAATGCGCCTTACCATCTATGACTACATTTCCACTTTCCATCAGGTGGAATGTAGTCAAGCACTAACCCAGAGGATATAAAAAAAAAAATCTTTTTGTGAGATAGATATTTTTTATATTTATATAAAAATAAAAATAAACCGGCATGGTCTGCATTTTGAGTTAAATAATCTCAATTTAAGGGTTTTCTTTTATTATCAATCAAAAACATTGTATCACCTATTAGCGTTAGCTAAAAATGTGTTTTTGTTCATGTTTCTATCACGGTGAAAACAAACAGTTGACGAAGTTTGGTTGTTTAACACCTCAATGACACTGTATATAATCGTCGAGTATTTAACTGGGTTTGGTCCCTAATTAATTAATGAAAATTAGTACATTTCATTGTATATTGCTAGTATTTGGGAACATATTTACATTAAAAATAGTTAAATTAATTTCAGTAATAGTTAATTTAGAATTAGTGCTTTATTAGTGGTCGTTGTCGATGAACTTTTGTTTTTAAATTGGTATATTATATAATATAATAGATAGTATTAATAATACTATCTGTTATTATTTGTAATACATATCTATTATACTTGGATGATTCTAAAATAGTGGTTCTCTTAAATCTGTATATTCTATTTCTGAATTTAAATAATTGATTGAAATCTATGAAATTTCAGCTTGATAATAATAACTTTTTTTTTTACATCCTGGCGTTCAAATTCCATTTTCTTATTAAACCCATTTACAGTTAACAATTAGAGCCAATTGAAAAATATGTATTTGCATGAATACAAATATATGAAACTAATAATTAATAATTATTGATACAAAATACTACAAGTGTTAATAAAACTTTTTTTGTTCATTAAAAATCATAAGAAAAATGGAAATATTTATTTTTAGTAAAATAATGTTAATGTTCCTTATTATCATAATTTGTATCAAGGTTCGTATTTGTTTTGTTAGTTGTAATATAGAAAAAGGTTTAAATTAATTATTTAATACAATAAGTAAATCAATTTATTTCTTCTCAGCCGTTTTCTATCATTGTATGTATTGCTTAATATGACCAGTAATTTTATCGAACAAATAATGATGTCCTGCGGTGATGTTAATTAAATAAGTGCTTTTTTCCGCAAATTAAAGTGAGACTCAATATGATTATTCAATTCAAACAAAATTATTTACAAGCGATGTTTTTGGAATTCAATATTAACATTTCTTTCATTATACACTTCATCGTGCTCCTAACCGACAAATATTTAAGAAGCGCATTTGCGAATATCTTCATGAGAGAACGCAGTGAATATTTATTGTTCATTTACTACCTGACTATTAAATTTGAGTATCTGTATTTATTTACACTTTCGTATTTAGTTTATTTTATAGCGATAAGATAATTATGTTGTATTTATTATTCTTTATTTCATAGACTAGTATAGTATATTTCATTTATAAGTGATTTTCTTTCATTCATTTTTTTTCTGCTTACCTGTTACCCTCATTGTTTTTATTTTTTCTGTTAATATTGTTGGTTGACTGGTAGATAATGCCTAGATAGCATTAAGTCCGCCAATTGTACCATTTTGTTTGTGCAATGAAGTTTTAATAAATAAATAAAATATAATTGTTTTTCGATTAACTTTGTGTAGGAAATATCTTCGAAATGTTCCAATCTGTACAATATATTTATTATTATTATTGCCTACATATAAAGTCAATTCACCAACCAATTTACAAGCCACAAAATTTCTATGTTTATAAAACCAAAATTTAATTGGAAACAAATTGTTATCTACAAGGCAAATCAAGCAATAGATGCAAAAAGTCAAAGGTTAGATTGTATCAAAACTATTACCTTTGAATCATTGACCTTTGAAGCCTTAAAATTGGAAAAACTTTCGATGAAATCTCGAAACAATTTAAACTAATCATTGTTATAAGGTATCTGTAAGAATTATATTTACACAGACTACCTTTAATCTAAAAGTTTTCCAATTCCCTATTATTCCCTATTATACGCAGTATAAAGTACGTTAATACAAAAAATATATATTATTACACATTAAAGGCACCGTCAACTAACACAAGTTAAAATTGATATTTAGAATAAGATATTTTTATTTTTATTATTCAATAATCATTATGATTAGGTTATTGCTAAAAAATATTGTAGGAATAAATAGGTAAAAATTATTAGTACAAAATTATATTAAAAAATATTTTTAAGTAGATAAACTAAATGATTTAAATAAGTAAAACCCGATCTTGAAACTTAAAAAATTAAAGATAAATCTTAACAAGGACTAGGGCCGCCAACAGATCCTCAATTTCGACTCGCTGCGCTCGCGAAACCTCGGGTGCCGATTGCATATTGAGCGAAGCGAGCCCCGTGTAATGACTCATCGTTGTGGACAATGTCGATAATGTAGATTTCATTATAAAGCAAATATTTCGCGCAATATCGCGGGATATCAGTTTTTTGACGATTATTCTACAACAACATGACATTTTTCAAAAAATGTTTACCAAACCAAAAAACCATAACCTAATGTGTGTCTTTTTGATTGCGAAATTTCATAATTTTCCGTCAAGTAGTTTTCGAGCCTATTCGGGACAAAGAATGTGAAAAAGTCTCCCTCCAGTAGAGCGCTCTGCTCGCTTCGCTCAATAAGATATTGTTTAAAATAAAAATAATGTCAGACCAATTCGATAAATTAACATAAGTAAACGTACAAATAAATTGTTAAAATACGACCAAATACTTCTAAATTTTAATGACATAACTATTATCATTACTTTATATATTTTCAGTTTAATATAATATAATATATTTTAAATCTAATTTAGTTTATATAACATATACAAAAATAATAACTTTGTTGATTAACTTTTAATGATTATAGTAACTAAATAAACTTTTGTTTATTTAGTTACTAATTTCTGAAGATCAATTTATGTCTGAAATATTTGTTTAAATACAAAGAAGCAAAAATTTAACCCTGACCTCTGACAGTTAAAGCAAACAAACCACATATCGATGTCTTGTCAAAAGCTGAGGCTTATTGTATCACAAAGTCGGTGTGTGCTAATTGTCAACAATAACAGTCTAAATCAATCCTTTAACTCCCTTACTTAAAGTTTATATGAATAGTTCTACCAAGTGAACATTAGCGAAACAAATAATATTATTTATTACAAAGACATAAAATGGATCAATTAAAATACCAAATATATTATGTTATTTTGGGGTAGTGTTAACTATGAACGTTCAAATCCGTTCGAAACTCAATTTACATATAAATCGTTGAAGTCTCTTCAGATCACCTTTGTTGTTGAAGAGTTAGGGATGTGTTAAGGCAGTGCTGTAATAGATTGCTTTAGGTTAGCAGCACCTTTGACTAGTGTGTACAATACTAGAAACGTTTCTTAATTTGACAGCCTTTTTATTATAAAATTGGCCATCAGTTTTCTCAGTGATTTTATCCTTGATTTATGATAACCTATTACTTTTGGTATATTTTGTTATTATGTATTTTAAATGATAACGAAACATAAGTTCATTCAGACATATTGATATAATAAATATATCAGAATTTCATAATATAATATTGGATAACTTGTTTTATCACTAGCAACAAAGTGCAAATTTTAAAGCTAATTAGCAAAATACTGCGAAGTAATTCATCGTGGTGAGGGTAAAAGTTTCACATTGGCGGAAATGACGTAAATGAACAAACTTTGTTGACTAAATAGTTATATTTACAAAATTACAGTCAGTTCAGAAATTAGTGTAGTTGGTTTAGAATTTATAGCTTTGATTATAATAATTGGTGCTTTGCATAATAATTTAACCATTGCTTTCATTATATTCACATAAATTATAGTAACTATATCCACCATCAAATAAGGGTCGTTAAATATTTAATATTATTTGGAATATAATTTGCTGTGATATTATTAGTAATATGATAGAAGTCAATTAGAAAATAAACATGAGTTAATTAATATTTCTGTGAATATTGTTCTGTTTTGTTTCTTAAACCATTTTGATTATTTTTAATTGGAGTTTTCCATATATTTCTATATATTTACTGTTACAACATTTACTGTTTATGAATATTATGAAATTGAATTTAAGAAAAAGAGTATTAGTAATATTTTTAAATATGTCCTTAAAAGTAAATATTTTTAATTTTGGGAACTTTACTACAGGACCACCGATGTGATGTCGTTAAATTGACTTACCGGGTACAACTTGCTGCTGTCAATTATAACTTAATTCAATTTCAATTTACAATTGCGATGACTATCAATAAATCTCAAGGCCAAACACTGTCTATTTGTAGCTTAGATTTGAGTACAACATGTTCTTCAACAATTCTACGAGGCATGTCCTCGAGTAGGAAATCCATCCAGTTTCTTTGTTTTAGCTAAAAATGGGATAACAAAAATTACTATAAACTGTATTGCGTTATGGGATTAATATCGAAATCATTGTAACTAAGGATACATATAACTAAGTTTATACTGTCAAACAATTCAGACAACAGAACGCATTATGTCTATATTAACTATTATAGTCTTATTGTAGAAGTGGGATTTTTTTTTTATTCAGTTGAAGTTAAGTGAAAGGGAATATAAATTTTAAACAACATAACCATTCTTGCATAAGCTATTCATTTTTATTTACTATTAGATTGGTAACATTATAAAAAAATTCAATTTATTATGACTTACATTTCGTAATCTACTCATATTCATGTGGAAAACGAGGGTTGGATGTGGGTTAGGATTTAACAATAACGTCCTCCGACGGCAGAACGCCGGAGCAACGTGCTTGGATGGGGGCCTCGTCTTCGCCGGCGAAGACGCTGTGTGTGTGTGTATGTATAGTATTTATGTTCGCTTTGCCGCTTTTACGTAGCGTTCCCTAACGTAATCGCGTCGTCCGGATCGAAAATTACCGACTTGGGTCTTCTCTTTCTGACTTTAGGAGTCTTACGGGCCGTGTATCCTGTGGCCTTAACCACCAGCGGGTTTGGGTGTCCCACAGCATTGTCAAAGTAGCTTTTGGAGAGCCCCTTGAAATACTGTGCGATCGTCGGTAGGTCTAAGTCTCTGTGCAAGTCGATATTACGCATAAACCACGGTGCCCCAGTGGCGAACCGCATGAATCTGTTCTGAAGCACCTGAAGGGGCTTCAGGTTCACGTGAGCGAAGGCAACGCTTGCATAGGACATGACGGAGCGTATGCAGGCTTTGTAAAGTGTGACCTTATTTCTAAGGGACATTTTACTCCGCTTGCCTAACAGGGGATAAAGTCGCCCTAGGATAAAGGCGGCTCTGTTGCGAACGTCCTCGATATGTGAAGTGAATATTAGCTGTTTGTCCAGCGTCACTCCTATGTACTTGGCCTTGTTTTTCCAAGGAATCGGTTTATTCAAAAGTTTAATTTCCGGAGGGGACATCATGGATCATGACCGTTTGAAGAGCACCGTAGCCATCTTCTTCGAGTTCACCTCAATCCTCCACTTCTGAAACCAATTCCCGAGGGAGTCGGCTGCGGATTGGAGGCGTTGAGAGATCTCATAAGGATCCCTTGAGGATGTGTAAATTGCGGTGTCATTCGCGAACATTGCTAATTCTACTTTAGAACGCGGCCTAGGACTGTCGCTGGAGTAAATTGAAAATAGAATTGGTGAGAGGACTGAACCTTGAGGGACGCCCGCCCTGATGGGGCGAGGAGTCGACATCACGCCTTCCACTCTGTAGCGGAAGGAGCGATTCGACAGGAAGTCCCGTATGATTAGTACGAGTCTGTCCGACACCCTGAACTAGTATAGCTTGTACACCAGTCCATTGTGCCAGACCCTGTCGAATGCCTTCGCTACATCGAGGAAGAGCGCTCCTGTCCTACGCAACTTGCGGCACAAAGTGGCCCCAGAAAGAATGTGCTCCGTGAGGCGTTGCACCTGGTGGGAACTGGAATGATAGGCTTGAAAGCCAAACTGCTCATTTGGGATGATGTTCAGTCTCTCTACTTCTGACTTAAGTCTACTGAGGATAATCCTCTCATAGATTTTCCCTAGGAAACTAAGGAGACTAATTGGACGGTAACTAGTTGGAAGATTCCGGGGCTTACCCGGTTTGTGAATACCTATCACTATGGCCTCTTTCCACTGGGCCGGAAACCGGCAACCGGCCAGTAGAACATTAAAAATATTAACCATTAGGTAAAGTAAAGGAGGCGGAAGGAGTTTTATCACTTTGTTGGTGATCCTATCTGATCCTGGCGACTTTTTGGCGTGAAGCGTCTTAACTAGGGTCGTCACCTCTTCGAGGTTCGTTTCCTCTATGGGGGGACCTGCTGGTGGTTGAGAGCACATGACTCGAACAGTGTTGTCGACGACTTCGACATGTTCGCGTTCGACCGGTTGCGTGCTAATGCTACACTGGCTCTCTAGGCTGTCGGCTAGACATTCCGCTTTGTCTCGGTCGTCGAAGGCGGGCGTGGAGTTAGGTCTATCGAGCGGGGCCCATATAACTCAAATCTACGTCTCCTATACAGTACTGGTACAGTGATAGGCATAAGATGTTTCGAAATGTAAACCGACTCTATTAAAAATTAGTAATTGATTTTTCGTTTTAAAGTAAAGTTTTAATGAAGTTAGCTTCCATAATTTTTTTCCTTAAGTTACCAATATACGGATTTGGTATTCGTTTTTATTGGAAAAAAAATTATAACGTGGAGAGCTTAGTTTTAAGAATAATTACAAAAGGAAATATTTTACTCCTATCATAAGAATTCACATTTTTATACATAATTTGTAGTATAAAGATATGAAAATTGGCAACAGCTTAATAGAAAGTAATCAAGGAAGATGTATTTCTTCAGTTGTTAAGAGCTATTTACTTGCCTGTTTTTATTAAAAGCTAATCTTAAATTGTCATATCATACAAAGTTAAAATTATTGTGATTATTCTCTTTAATCGTAGGTTGTTCTCAAGTAAATTAAAATTTTATCTTAGGCCATACCAGCTTATAAAATTAGCTTACAAAACACATTAAACGAAATTCGGATAAAACTTTTCATATTCATATTTATACGGTCCTTAGTGTATAATTTATATCATAATAACAAGGATGATAAAATGATAACGGAGCCGTTATATCTGGGAAATATGCTTAACTTTTTTAATTTAAAACTTTGGTAACGTTGTGGATATATTAGATACCGATTGTAAAGATTTTTATATAATTATCTTAAAATACGTTTCCACGCAGTTTTAATATATTTAAAGATATGTATTTAAAAAGTCAGTATATATATTTTAGCTCAGTTCAATAGAGTTAATAACGATTTTAAATCTAGAAAATGAAGAAATCTAGAAATGTTTTAACCCAATGTAGTGATATATAGTGATGGTATTCATTATAATAAACTTCAATCAACGTTACTCATCCTACAAGTTATGATTTGTAAAAACCTATAACGATTAAATTTAAAAAAGTGAAATAAAAAATGAATCTTCAGAAAGTATTTTTTGGTTGTCATGTTAATATGAAATTTAGTGCCTCTGTGAATGTTGAGATCGCGATCCGCCATCTTTCTTTTAATAATGAAGCTTTTATCTTTAAGAATATGTAATAAAGTTTTATTATTTTTTCGTCTTGAATTATATTCAAGACGTGCAGCGGCAATATTAATATTGCATTGATAGCCAAACTTCATGATATTTAACTGAGTGCACACACCGAGGACACGAACAAAACATGCTTCAAATATTCTAAATAAACCTTTCAGTATATTCTTTTTTAGATTGAAATTTATTTTTAGAGTGGAAAATTTTATAATCCTATCGTAAAACAAACAAAGCATCTGGGACAGGATATATGGTAAATTAGAAGGAAGATAGACACACACATTCAAAAATAGACTGAAATATGAAGTTTAAAACATCGAAGTGAATGTTCAGTGTCATCCACACACACAACGAGATTTAATTTAAATGCGTCACTTATTATTACAATTTTAATATTAAGAAATATCAATTTTAATATTTTATATATATTGAAAAATGTAATTTAATAGTTAAGGCTCAATTTGTGCCAGCTAGACTCAGCGGTGGGTATTGAGGTAAACAACTCAAATGCTTCAATACAATACAATAAGATCTTTAATATAAATCCCTTAAATTAAAATCATAGACGCTACGGACAATGGACAAGTGAAGACATATACACATCTCGCTGGTTTGTCAGCACAAGAAAGACTGCAGTCAAACACTTTTAAATAATATACAGCAGTATGCTACAAATTTATATAATTTATGACTTAAGAATAGCACTGAATCTGCATAATAAATAAATACATAGTAGTATGATATACCTCAAAATGGCAATATCTAATTTCTAAAATATTACGAAAAGTCGCAGACTAATAAATTCTTATAAATTACCTGTTGCCTGTTAATTAACCAACCAAATCACACACAAACTATATAAACATTTGAATGTGAGCTAAGTACTTAAATTACTAAAGAAAAAAATTTCTACGTAATAATATATAAATAATACGTGTAAGGTTTCTTTTGATAAAAAATATATTAATGGAATATTTTTACAAAGTCGTGCAGTGTCTACATTAAACAATAAACGTAAGAAACTAAATCAAGTATTAAAATTATTATTAATACAGAACGACTAGTATTATTACTAGTCGTTCTGTGAACAGTAGACCTCAGTACGTTAGGGGATGAGACAATGTTTTAAGTGCCTTTTCCAAAAAAGAATAAGTATACCTATGTATTTATGTAGGTACATAACTACGGAACGAAATTTGGCTTCACCAAATAACAACGGAGTTATTCAACTTAAAATTTTTTGATAATTCGCTATGGCCCCCATTTGGATTTTGAAATAACAACAAAACACCTTAGATATCGGCAAAGAATACTAAGAAGAAATTTCAGCCCGCTAGCTGCCGCAAAGTCCGTTTTTATTGTATGGATAAAAAATCCGCAATTTTGAAATTTTTCGCCAAAGCAAAACAACAGCTCAATATAAAAATTTAAATAATTCAAAGAACACACCTACCAATACTAATAAACAAAATAACATTAATCACAATCATATAACTGTGATAGAAAATAATCGTTCCATTTTAAACTGAATAATACGACAAGCGTAAGCTGTTTAATATTATCCATCAAAATATACAAGGTTTAGTTGGCAAGGAATCGGAAGTGGATTTTTTTGTTAAAAAATACTATATTAGTTTATTGTGCATTACAGAGCACTGGTTGTCAAAGAGTTTGGAACCTAACCGAATTACTATTGTTTCCGCGACTTGTATAGATAATGTGTTCTGTCACTGTAACGTATATGATGAGAGGATAATATCGAATTTAAGTTCAGACCACTGTGGTCAACAATTTTCCCTCTTAATTAATCATGAAATTGAAAGACCCCAAAAATTTACTTGCAGACCGATAACAAAAAATAGAATGCTCACTTTTAAAATAAATGGTGCGAAAATAGTGGTTAAAGAAAATGTAACCAATGATAATCCTAACAATTTATATAATAAAGTTTTCGATTTATTGTTAAATGAATTTAATAATATTTTTAAGCCAAAAACGTTTACAAAATACTTTAAAATAAAATTTAGTGATTGGACTACCGTAGGAATATATAGAAGCAGAGAAAGGTTATATGATTTATATGGTGAGAGGCAATTTTAGTTAGGAGGAGTTAGAAATTTCTCCAAAATATTTAAGAACGTTTGCGTACAAGCTAAGTCCATTTATATAAAAAATAAATTTTTAAATTCAGTACATAAAATAAAAGCAACTTGGGATGTTTTATCTAGTTTTACTGGAAAATCTAGGGCTGCCAATGGACCTATAAAGTTAAAAATTGATAATATTGAAATAAATAAACAATCAAAGGTGGCGGCTGTTTTTGAGACCTTTTTTACTGAAATCCAAATAACAGACACACGTAATTTAAATTCTTCATCGTCTGTTGCAATCGCTGAATTGAACAAAAATGTTAAAGTGAATAATAAATATTTTGCTTTTAAACCCGTTTCATCAGATGAAATAGTTAACACATTTAGAACCTTAAATTCGAAGAAAACCGGTGATCTCTGGGGTATGTCAGTTAAATTGCTTAGCACTATTATAAATGATATTGCCCCTCAATTATCCCTCATTTTTGACAAGTGTATCGAAACTGGTATATTTCCAAATTTGATGAAAAACAGTAAAGTTCCTTTGTTTAAAAGTGGCGATAGATTGGATCCCGAAAATTATAGGCTTATCTCGGTTTTACCGACCTTGAGTAAGGTCTTCGAGAAAATTAATTTAAATCAGATGTCAGAGTTTGTGTATAGTAGTGGGATCATGCATAGTGAATAATATGGTTTCACCAAAGGCAAATCAATGACTGATGCGGCTGCCGCATTTCTTAAGCACATTTACGACGCATGGGAGAAGTTATAGAATGCAATTGGGGTGTTTTGCGATTTGTCCAAAGCTTTTGATTGCCTGGACCATCGGACGTTGCTATGCAAACTAAACCACTACGGCGTACACTTGATCTTATTGCCTCTTACCAGAATCAAAGAGTCCAGACAGTTTACGTAAATAACTCTAAATCGTCTGGTTCTCACCTAAAGATGGGTGTTCCACAAGGATCTATTCTGGGCCCCTTTTTGTTTTTACTTTATATTAATGACTTGCCCTTTTTTGTTGAGGGTCTGTGTGACATTGTACTCTTTGCTGATGACACCTCGCTTATTTTTAAAGTTGAGCGTGATAGAATTAATTAGTTCAGACATTAATACGGCTCGACTTATTTATTTTAGTTATTTTCGCAGTATTTTATCTTACGGTATTATATTATGGGGCGGTGCTGCCGAAATTAATTCTATATGTATTTTACAAAAAAGAGCTGTGCGGGCTATTTATAACTTAAAAGCTAGAGATTCTCTGAGAGATGTTTTTAAAGAAATAGGCATGCTTACAGTCCCTTCGCAATACATATTTAATAACATATTATATATACGTCAAAATTTTAATAGTTATATAAAAAACAGTGATAGACACGCGACAAATACGAGAAATAAAAACAAACTCCTAACGCCAAAGTTTCGGCTTCAAAAAGTTAATAAATCCTTCATGGGTTTGAGTATACGCATATATAATAAAGTTCCACAAGATATCTTAGACGTTCCATTTCTTAGTTTTAAATCTAAAATCAAAAGTTTATTATTAAATAAATCTTATTATAACGTTCAAGAGTTTTTAGTGGATCTAAATATGTGGAACTTTACAGGTAAGTTGTTGAATCATTTGCAGGATTTATATTATAATGGATATCACCTATTGTTATATTTCTTTTGAAAAGTGCAACTGTTGAGTTTCTGGCTGGATCTTCTCAACAGAGCAGCATTCCGAGCCGGTGGTAGCTTACTTACGAACTGACTACACTGACCTTTTTTGTATTGTAGTGATTGACGATTCAAAAGTGCGTGTAAATGCCTACTTGAATAAAGATATTTTGAGTTTGAATTTGTAGTGGAAACTATTGTACTATTATTTATATTGTTTTTGCTTTTCAATGGGAATAAAAATGTTGTCTTTGTGATTTATTATACAATTAAATTAAAATTATAAAATTATAAAAAAATGCTAATACTGAGACGAAAAATATGTTGATTGTGCAACTAATAAATACAGATAATCTTTAATCATAATTTTGGGATCACCAATACAACTATCAAAATAACAACAACTTTATTATATTAACAACTTTATTTTATTTACCTAATTAATCAGGGTAATAAATATAACTACCGCAACGGCATAATGTAAGAATCTATTGAAATAAATAATCTGAGCATTTAAACTAATGACTAATCCGATACAAGATCTTAGACCGTCCAATTCCATTACATACAGACATGTGACTATTATTTACTCTAAGGCTGGGTTTACTTTGCAAACAAGCTTTCATGTTACATTTGTCTTATAATGAATGTCTTAGATCTTCGAAATACTGAATATTAATAAGAAGGAACTATTGAAAATTGAGCTGTGTTAATGTTCATTGAGGTAAACATAATAAGTTATGTGTAATGTGTATGTAATATAAAGAAGTCAATTTAAGTAAATCCATAATACAATTACGAATAAGAAAACCCTCAGCGATAGTGCACTGACCTTAAAGATTTCTTGGGCCATGATTGATATAACAGTAAGTTGGCTACAGTTGAATCCAAGCTTAATTACTCCGTTTTATGTCATTCCACTTATTTAACGAATAGGAGCAACGTGACCATGTCACCATCTATTGCCGAATTAATCTTGAAATCATTGATGCTTAAATATCAAAATGTTGAAAGTAAAACCATTAGTAACTCTCTTCAAATGTCATTTAACATAATAATGTTTAGATTTGCGACCGGTTTTTGATTTCTATTGCTTTTAATAACAAATATGAATGTAGTCGATCCGTTTCTACATTGTAATCAATGAATTTTGTGTCAGAGTGTTTATTCCTAACATAATAAAAATACAAACGCTCATTATTAATTTTCATACCTATGTTATACACAATGAATTGACTTGCGACGCCCATTGAAATCATTTTATTCGTTGGATTTTAAATTGAAAATCGGATCTGCATTGCAAATTAGAAAATCTCCTTGAATTCGAAGAAAACGCGGTTATATTTTTGGTTATCGAAAACGATTATTAATTTCGTTTATTAAGTTTGTTACAGTCTATTAATGTCTTCAATTCCGCATGAACTATTTAATTTTTTTTGCACTTGCAGTTTCAAATATAATTTTTATATTCATTATTATTTTAAAAATGTTAACCCTTACAAAATTTTAATTTTTCCAAATTCGGTAAGATAATAAACTATACAACTTTTCTATAAAGTAAATACTAGTTGTTGACCACGACTTTGTTCGAATAGACTACTTTAGGAAGTTACGTGTTTGGAACATTTGTATAGAACTATTCTAAGAAGCGTTATGAGTTTTCCATATTTTTGAATGCACTTTCAATATTCTATTATATTCTTTAAAAGTCATAAAAATCACACGTACAACCCGTACAAGCTTTTATAATAATTTATAATAAAGTAATTAACAAACGGTAAAAATTTTCGTTTTAATGGATGATATAGTTTCAGCGATTATGCTATGTATTTAAAAAATCTGCAACATCCGCTTTTTTTGCAATATTACTACAGATGTTATAGTGAAATTGTAACAAATTAAATACATGTATATATAATGATAACACGTGTCTCTAAAAATATTAAATTAGTTAGTAGATATAATTCCATATTGAATATAAATTTTATATGAATTAAATTTAAAACATCAAAATTATTTTAATACATAATAATAATTATACATTTTTAAACATAAATTAGTTATGCAGTATGCAGCACCGGACAAAGCAATTACTGAGCACTGAGACTCTTAATATCTTTATTCTATTACTAGGTTAGTAATCCTGTTCTGAAAAAAAACTTATAATAGTGCGGTCAGAATATAACCTTGTTTAAAGAATTCGTAGAATTAGTTTAATTAAAACTTTTGTTACGATAAAACTGTAGTTACTTAATTTTAATTACTTAGAATTGTACTCTAACATTACAGCGACGAATCAACCAAAATGATATTCACCATAGCTCTTAGTAAGACAATGAAATTCTAAGAATAAATTAAAGAACCAAAATCAAACCCAATCGCAATTCATTGAAGACAAAAGCAACAAAGTGTCCAAATAAACAAATCATTGGCGGTTCTTACAATAATAGATATTCAGACAGTTCAAAGCAAAAAGTAGCATAAGTAAAATCCGACAGCTGTTTAAACTAAATTATTGAGATTTCAAAAACTTATCTTTATTATCAATTACGTTTGAATATATATAATACCAGAATAAAATATTTATAATACCATAGTTTTTACAAAAATGTGGTAGACTATTATTAGTATAATATTTCATTCATATTCAAATATTCAAAAATATTAAATGGCTTCTCGTCAAATTTCTTATTCGACTTCAGTTTTCTAAATAATATAACTAGTATTTAGTGCTCCGATGTGCATATTAACAACGAATGAATTGGAACCATTTACATAAACCTCAATCCAATTACCTAGATGGATTATGATATCAAATAATACGGATTGACCATATCGTAGCGATAAACTATTAAATTAAATTTTATATATATTTTTAAATTTTAAATATATATTTTTTATATTTTTATAATTTAAACAGACTTTTTGTTAAAAAATGCGTTAGGATATAAATTCATCAGATTCTTATTATTGATATTTAAACTTTAATAAACTTTTTATTTTGAGTTGCCTTTTGTAGTTAGAAAGATATACATTTTAACAAATATGTAGAGTGTGCAGATAATTTAACTATACTCATTTCCAAAAAACCAGCAGCCACTCTACACTAAATATTTTAAGCATCGAAACTAGTCTAGACAGGTTTGAGTGTATCCAAATTATTTTGCTAAATATTTGTTTGGTTGTGAATGTTTGAATAATATTTAGCAGCACAAAACAATATAACTAAGTATTGATTTTATTATTGGCTAGACGCGTACAGGGACAAATAATATTTGTTTAGTCTCTTACTTAATCCAGTGAAATAAATGCTAGGCAATTGGCATTTTGACATCAAGTATATTATATAATGACGCCCTCGGACCGTATAAAGATTGTTTGTAAAATAAGTCTTTAGAAAAAAATATTTTATGACAATAAAATAAAACAAAAGTTTTACAAATATTATTTTTACCAACTATATAATCTTTCCACTATCCACTACTTATTACTTTATATATTGTAATAGTACTAGGTACCTAGATATAGTCTAGCATACTTGCTTTTCTTGATCTTCAATGTGACAAATAGTGTAGTGATTTGATCCAAATCTGTTTGCTGTACGAAGAACGATAAGTAAGGAATATCTAAAAGGAAATTCTTTTATGTCAACCCACGTTCGAAGCAACTAGGTGTTCTTATCTTGGTATCCATGAACAGAAATTGGCTTTTGGCTTGCATTGCCATTGATAGGGTGCTACTAAACTAGAAATAAGAAAAAAGATATATGTACGTAGGTAAATATTAACTATTTTAAAAGAAAGTAATAATTTTGATAAATAACATTGTATTTATCAAAATTATCAGTTTATTAGATGATAAACTTTTGTGACATAGGTATTTTGTATATTTATAGATATATAAAAATAAACCGACATGGTCTGAATTTTGAGTTCAATGGTCTCAATTTGAGGGTTTTCTTTTATTATCAATCAAAATATTGTATTTCCTAATGCTAAAAATGGGTTCTTGTTCATGTTTCTATCACGCTGAAAACAAACAGTTGAAGGGATTTGGTTGTTTAGGATTTGCCTCAATAACACTGTATAAAATCAAGGAGTATTTAACTTGGTTTCGTTCGTAATTAATTAATGAAAATGCGTTCATTTCATTGGTAGTACTAGTATCTAAATACTAGAAGAATACTCCTAAGAATAAACTTATATTAAAGATAGTCTAATTAATTACGGTAAAAATTAATTTAGAATTAGTACTTTATTAGTGGTCGTTGTCGATAAACTTTTATTATTAAATTGGGATATTATATTAATACTACAATATTAATTGAAATATATCCTGCATGATTCTAAAAAAGTGGTATTCTATTTCTGAACTAAGCAACTGATTGAAATCTACGAAATTTCCATATTGGTTATGTGCGTTTATAAATAAAAGCAAGTAATTTATTTTCAAGAATTAAGAGTAAAGAATTTTTATAAGATAGATGTTATTTTATGTTATTATAACTTACTAACGAGAAGGTCGGGTTGATAATAAAATTTCCTTTTTTTAAATTTTGGCTTTTATATTTTACATATTCTTATTAAACTTTATTTGTACACACATTTGCAGTTAACAATCAGAGACTGAAAAAAGTGCATGTGAATAATAAAAATGTATGAAAGTTATAATTTACAATTGTTGATAAAAAATACTACAAGTGTTTATTAAAAAAATATTTTTATTCATTAAAAATCATTAGAAAAATGTAAATATTAATTTTTAGTAAATAATGTGTTTTTTTATTGTTATATAGAAAAAAAGGTTTGAATTAATTATTTGATAGAATTAGTAAATCAATTTGCTTCTTCAATCATTTTATATATATCTTAATTTGACCAGCAATTTTATCAAACAAATAATAATGTCCTGCTGTGATGTTAATTAAATAAATATTTTTCCCGCAAATTAAAATGAGACTCAATACGATTATTCAATTCGAACAAAATTATTTACAAGCTATGTTTTTGGAATTCATTAATAACATTTCTCTCATTATAATTGTTTTTCGATTAAAGTGTAGGCAATATCTTAAAAATTTCGATATGATACAATCTTCACAATTTATTATTTATTATTATTGCCTATATATAAAGTCAACCAATTTACAAGCCACAAAATATCTATGTTTACTAAACCAAAATTAAATTGGAAACAAATTGTTATATACAAAGCAAATTAAGCAATATATGCAACAGGTCAAAGGTCAAAGGTTAGATTGTATCAAAACTATTACCTTTGAATCATTGACCCTTGAACCCATAAAATTGGATAAACTTTCGATGTAATTTCGAAGTCATTTAAACTAATCATTGTTATAAGGTATCTGTAAGAGTTATATTAACACAGACTACCTTTAATGTAAAAGTTATCCAATTCCTTATTTCACCTTCATCACAAAAAACAACGTATGTTATTACAAAAATATATATATAATTAGATATTAAAGGTACCATCAACTTACACAGGTTAAAATTAATATTAAGAATAAATCATTTTTATTTTAATTATCAAATAATCATTATGATTAGATTATTGAAAAAAAATGTCGAATGATTATAGGAATAAATAAATGAGAAATAATCTTGCAAAATTATAAAAATATATAATTTTTAAAGATAAACCAAGTACAGTAACCAAATACTTCAATATTTTAATAATTTCTTACTATTATAATTACTTGATATATTTTCAGTTTAATAATCTAATCTTATTTAAATCACACATACAACAATAATTATTTTATTGATTACCATTATTTAATTTTGATAGTTTAGTTTAGTTTAGTTTATTTACTTACTAATTTCTGAAGATCAATTTATATTCCATGAATTTGTTTAAATACAAAGAAGCAAAATTTACTCCTGACCTCTGAAAGTTAAAGCAAACAAACCACAAATAGAAGTCTTATCAAAAGTTGGGGCTTATTGTATCACAAAGTCGTTTTGTACTAATTTTAAACAATGACAATCTAATTCAATCCTTATCTGAATAATTTTATTCGCATATATGTAAGTTTGTATTTCTAATTCGATAGCAATGGTGCAGACCATATCAAAATAAATAATAGCCTTTATTACAAAGACATAAAAGTGACCAAATGAAATACCAAGTATATTATGTTATTTATGGTAGTGTTTTATATGAACATTGAAATCCGTTCGAATGTAAATCGTTGAAGTCGCTTCAGATCAACTTTGTTGTTGAAGAGTTAGGGACGTGTTAAGGCAGTGCTGTAATAGATTGCTTTAAATTAGCAGCACTTTTGATTAGCGTGTACAATACTAGAAAGGTTTCTAAATTCTTCTTGTTTGTCTTGTTTTTGTGAAATTGACCATCATTTTTATCAGTGATTTTATTCTTGATTTTTGAAAACCTATTAGTTTTAGTATGATACTACGTATTTTAGGTCATTTTGAAATTATTCAGACTGATGTGATATAATAAATAAATCAGAATTTCATAATATAATATTGGATAACTTGTTTTATCAATAGCAACAAAGTGCAAATTTTGAAGCTAATTAGCAAAATACTGCGAAGAAATTCATTGTGGGGGGGGGGGGGAAAGTTTCATATTGGCGGCAATGACGTAAATGAACCCGTTCGAATGTAAATCGTTGAAGTCGCTTCAGATCAACTTTGTTGTTGAAGAGTTAGGGACGTGTTAAGGCAGTGCTGTAATAGATTGCTTTAAATTAGCAGCACTTTTGATTAGCGTGTACAATACTAGAAAGGTTTCTAAATTCTTCTTGTTTGTCTTGTTTTTGTGAAATTGACCATCATTTTTATCAGTGATTTTATTCTTGATTTTTGAAAACCTATTAGTTTTAGTATGATACTACGTATTTTAGGTCATTTTGAAATTATTCAGACTGATGTGATATAATAAATAAATCAGAATTTCATAATATAATATTGGATAACTTGTTTTATCAATAGCAACAAAGTGCAAATTTTGAAGCTAATTAGCAAAATACTGCGAAGAAATTCATTGTGGGGGGGGGGGAAAGTTTCATATTGGCGGCAATGACGTAAATGAACATACTTTGTTAACTAAGAAGTTATATTTACATAAATAGCCAAAACTACAGTCGTCCGTTCAATAATTGGTGTAGTCGGTTTAGAATTTATCACTCTGATTATAATAATTAGTGTTTTGCATATTAATTTAACCATTATTTTCATTACAATTAATAAATTATAATAACTATATCCACCATGAAATACAAATCGTTAAATGTTTAATGTTCTTTTGCAATATAATTTACTGTAACATTATTAGTAATGTGATAGAAGTCAATTAGAAATTTAATATAAGCTTAACAAAATATAAAAGAAAACATTAGTAGATTTAATTAATAGTTCTCTGTTGTTGTCTGTTGTTCTGTTTTGTTTCTGAAACCATTTTGATTATTTTTAATTGGAGTTTTTAATATATAGAAACAACATTTGCTATTTATGAATATTATGAAATTGAATTTAAGAATAAAAATATAAATAGTATTTTTAAATATCTCCTTAAAAATAACAATTTTAAATTTTGGTCACCTTACTACAGGATCATCGATGTATTTAGATTGACTTTCCGGGTACAACTTGCAGCTGTCAATTATAACTTAATTCAATTTCAAGTTGAGTCCTGTTTTAATACATTTATAAAAACCTAAAACGTAATTGAATATCATTTCATTATTTATTCACAGTACCACATAAATATACAGATACCTTTAAACTTTGAGTGACTGAGCTATATTTTTGTGCAAAAGTATCAAAACATCGGCACTTAAAGATACCATTTCTGAGAAGGTAGTTAAAAATACTGTGTTAAATAACTAAAAATGGTCCTTTTAGTAAGCCTCAGTCGCTGAGTCATAAAGCACGCTTGCTGTTGCATTGTGTTCATTCATGTGTCCTTTATTTATGCTAACAAGTTGGGCCACTACATATTCTCTGCTTCTTACTACGATCCAAGCAGAGAAAGACCATAGTAGCAGTGCCTTCCATTAGGACCCTTCATTGTGTAGTAGTCAGTATTGCGCACGAGTTTAGGGCATGTGAGCTTGGTTTTTTTACGTGGCAGTGAATGTGTTAAATTGTTCAATTAATTTTTGACATATGTTTCCCTTGAACGTATTCTAGCTTGTCTTCGATTAAAAAAAGCATCTTGACGAAACTTACACATTTAGGATGTAATAAAAAAAAAACTATCATATATGCAGTGAATGGTACATAAATCTTTTCATAATTACAACGTAGACACACTTGTACATTAGATTTGTCTCCTTATGCGTTTTAAAGGTTTATTTCTACATAATTTATTTGTTTTGAATTATTTGAAAAATATAAATGTGATTAAAATACAAACATAAATCTGAGGTTTGTTATTTCATAAATTTTAACTCATGAAAATCCATATTGCTTTGCATAAATTTCTATACAGTGTTATGTTAATTTTACATAATAATTATCTTAAACGCATATAACGTACTGTATATTGCGTTTGTCAAATTACCGATTTAAATCATAAAAATTATTGCAGTCATATTAATAAAAAATGTCATATTAATATAAAGAAGAGTTGGAGTTTATTTACCACCTGGAACCACTCATGAACGATGTCTACTCTATTAAGCCTCAAGATAATGTTAATGCCTTTTGTGTATATCCTGTACGCTACACTTAGTTAGCAAGAAACTGTTGGAGTTAAATACCTAATTAGACTAGACTCACTTACAGACTAGACTAGACTAGACCTAACATAGACTCACTTACAGACACTTCTATCTCATCTTTAATATTGTTGCTGTAAAGTTTTCGACATATTGTGTTCAAATGTGCTAGTTATCTTTTAAAATGGTTATATTTAAATGTGTAATACTAACTAACATAACATCAAAGTATTTTGATTTTAATATGAAGGAAAATATTCGTGTATCCGCAATGGGTTGGCCTTAAATACCTTATTGTTTAATTTGCGAGCGAGTTAAGTCGGTACTTACAAGCAACAGTTTGGTAGCTTGATAAGCTGACGACTAACTATTGATACCTCAATAGTTACCTTAAATCGACAGTTTTTCTAAAATATAAAATTCTCGTGTCACAATTTTAGCTAGCATACTCTTCCGAAACGGAAAAAGTAATTCAATAATTATCAACTCGGATAGATAACGGATCAATTGTTGCTTGATCAGTTATCCCAGCTAGGTCTACAAGAGTCACTTCTAACCCAGTAAACACCACGGAGTATTAATTCATGTTTGATATTGTTAATACAAATATGACTCATGTCCCATATGGTAATCTGAATCGTTTATCGCCTTGCATGGCAGAGGAAAAATATACCAAATGTTTCCATAAAAATTTCACCAATGATACGATCACAAATGTTGACGGATATTCAATATAATGTCGAAGAAATTCCGATAATTATGGACAGTCATATATTAAAAATATCAATAACCTAGACATTGACATAGACAACCGTTAGCTGATGCTAAGAGTATAATACGCCTCCGCTGAGCGAAACATACAATGCTCATGTCAACGTTGAGTTCTGCAGTTCAGTGAAGAGTATCAAATATATTTGCATGTATGTGAAAAAAGGCAGTGTTATGACGATATTTCGATTTGCAAATACCAATATAGCTGGTCCTCGAGTGAATAACAACTATGAAATAACGCTCTGGCCGATACCAATCTGGTCGGTATATCAGCTTCAATGAAGCTGTTTTGCATATTTTTATTTTCCCATTTCATGAAAGATATTCAACCGTTACTCATTTAGACATTCATCTAGAAATTGGTCAGCTAAAACAGAGCTATAAATCGCGCATAAACTACGAGTACACTCACCGAATTTTTGGAATTATGTAATCGTGCGGATGCTTTTGGTATCTTTGCACCAACGTTACTCTACTCAGAACTATAATATCACACTATTTCACATGGGCTCAAACAAAAAAATAGACAATCAATTCACAACGGTTGATCATGTCCCGTTTAAAAAAAAAATAACTTTGGGGCAAGTACTTACAGCCAATCCAAGGCAGACTGAATACTTTTATTTTCAACTGTAGTTGATTAATGTTACCGGCTTACTATCAGTTCAAGATATGTATATAAAGTAAATGGACAACAGTAATCAACGTTATACGTTAAGATGCATACTTTTCACAATAAGTGGGAATGTATGCTAGCCGAAGCAGCTTTGAACTGCACAGCAAAACAAGTTCGTCTACTGTTCTCTATAATGTTGACTACATGTTTCCTGGCCCAAGCTGAGACACAAGCTGACATTGTGGGATAATGATAAATATTCAATAAGTGATGATATTTTGCATTATATACGGGTTGTCTTGTAAGATGTCAGTGACGCTATTTATAATAAAGCATTGATTACTTTTGAGCATTTGTGCATTATCATTGTCAACTCAGTCATTTCGGTATGCGTTCCCCAAATCGAAGTGCATCTAATCTAATAAACACTGAAGTGAATCGTAAACTAAAATACAATAGTGTAAAAATGGCAGCAATTGTTACTCGCAATGTCCCAGTAATGAGCGGGCTACAAAGAAATATTTACGACCGCCTTATATTTACAGTTTCGCCAGGGCTTGCTGGATTCTTTTTTTTTTTGGACGCACCAGGTGCAACCGGAAAAATATTAGTTATTCGATAATTCTCACAGGAATACGATAGATTAATGGATTGCATTAGCCGTTGCTTATTCTAGTATTGCGGCAACCTTATAAGGTGCAGGAAGAATAACTTATTCAGTATTTAAGTTGCCACTAATCATTTAAAATAACCCAGATGCTGTGCGCAACGTATAAAAACAATCGTCCTTCATTTCAATTTTACATTGTAAAATTATTATCTGGGATGAATGCACTATGGCACACAAATATTGGCTTGAGGCGTTAAACAGGACATTGAAGGATCCTAAAAACAACGACAATGTATTTGGCGGTACTCTGGTACTCCTTTCAGAAAATTTCTGTTAAAAACTTTCAGTCATTCTACGTTAAACGTATTCTGATGGAAGCAGCGCCTTCTTAAAATCATCACCGCTCACTTTTCACTTTTAGTTGTACTGTTTCAATATCATGCCACCGTGATATTGAAAAAGTACAAATAAAAGTGAATATGCACGTTCAAATGCTTTGGAAAGGTGAAATGGGAAGCATAAAATTACCAACTGATTTCTGCACAATGATTGAGTCGCAAGATGCTCTCATTGACCAGATATTCCCCAATGTACATTCACGATATATTAATCACGAGTGGCTAGCGGAAAGAGCAATTTTAGCAGCAAAAATTATGGAAGTCAACGAATTAAATCTCAAGATACAACATTTATTGCCAGAGGACTTGGTTTTATACAAATCTAGTTTGTGATGCCACCGAAGCTGTAAATTATCTAAAAGAGCGCGTATCGTAACGCATATCACCGCGTAATTTACAACTAAAGGTTTGATCTCCGTTTATTTTGTTTCTTCAAGTATTTAATTATTTTTTTTTTATTTTATTGCCTTATGCGTTTGATATCAAAATCATTTTAATTAAGGATATATTTAATTCCACCATCGTTTACAGCGCTCTATGACTCTTCCACTCATATATGGCAAAACAACGTTTACTGGGTCAGCTAATGCGTTATACATATAAGTTATATATAGTAATATTACTATATAGAAATTTAAATAATAGAAGTATACACTGTCAAACAATTCAGAAAATGCGTTCTGCATTGTGTCTGTAGATATCGTTCGTATCTCTAGTGTAGTTAGATATAATAGTCTTATCGTTGAAGTTGGAATATATATTTTTTTTATTCAGCTTAATTACATTATAATTATAATTATTTTAATAAGACATCAAATATTCGGTTTTAATAACACAGATGAAGATATTTACGAAGGAGTATTTTAAAACGATTTTGCGTATCAACTGTTTACGTACTGTGGGCTTCATTGCATGCTACTTTTCTATTTAAATTCTTGTTGTTTCCCAGTTTCAGTACTGATGTTGTATAACTGTTTTAATAGTCGATATAGAACGATTTCAATAAATCTGAAGAAATATTTATGACATACCTTTTTATTAATCTTATTTGCCAAGTTAACTTAAAAACAACTTAACCATTCTTGCATAAGCTATTCATTTTTATTTACTATTAGATTGGAAATATTATAAAAAAAATACAATTTATTATGACATACATTTCATAATCGACTGATATTCGATTGATGATTATTATTATATATTATATTTAATAAAACGATTCTATATTTACCATATAACTGAAATCTACATCTCCTATACAGTACAGGTCATAGGCGTAAGATATATCGAAATGTAGACCGACTCTATTAAGAGTTAGTAATTTATTTTTCATTATGAAATTTTTAATGGTGTTAGATCCTATATTTTTTTTCTCTTAGGTTAGCAGTATACGGATTAGGTACTCGTTTTAATTGTAGCGGAGTAAGAAAATCATAATAACGTGGACAGGTTAGTTTTAAGAGTAATTACAAACGGAAATATTTTACTGCTTGATAGCAGTAAGACTTAACATTTTCATGCATAATTTTTAGCAAAAAGATATGAAAATTGGTATACATTTTAACAGAAAGTAATCAAGGAAGATGTTTATCTTCAGTTGTTAAGAGCTATTTAATGGCCTGTTTTTATTTGAAGTTAATCTTAAATTCTAATGTTACACAAAATAAAAAGTTTAAACAATCAAATTAAAAAAAAAAACTTGAATGATTAAACATTAATATATTTTTGTAATACAGTAGCCTAGAAGCCTCAAATAAATGTGCCTATCTATTGTCATTTGACTGCATCTCGTAAAGGCTATCTCAACCAGTGGTACTCTTACAGAAGATCTCAAGAGAGTACACTCGCTTAAGATCAACGTAAATTTTATCGTTATTGCTATATTCCCTTCCCTACATGAGAGAACCGGATGTCCATACACGCACCAATTCTTATTTTACTTCTTTCCATCTGTCAAAGTTTTCTGCGCTCATATTTTATGGCAGCGTATTTTTTTCTATATTTGTAAGCTTTATACATTGTATTATTACAAAATAAAACCAAACCGAATATTACCATGATAAAAACGAGAGAATATATACAATTTTAATAGAAATATTACGTCACTGGTCGTACTGATCCAAAGTGACTCGTCGCGAGGTTTGGATTTACTTTTTTTCATAACATGTAAATTAAATTTGATCTCAAAAACAAAATTCGAGTGACCCTGAAAGGCAGCAATCGCGTCGCAAATTAAATCTCTTACCAGTGAAATAAAAATGACACTACAGAAAATATTTTTTGGTTGTTATGTTAATATGAAATTAAGTGCCTCTGTGAATGTAGAGATCACGATCCGCCATCTTTGTTTTTACTAATGAATTTTTTATGTTTAAGAATATGTAATAAATTTTTTTTATTACATATTCTTAAACATAAAAATTTATTTTTTTTATATCTTTCTCCATAAACATGTCATAGTATCATTTAACATCCTTATCCATATTATGTCGGTAGAGATTATAATTTAAGATAATAATTGTGTTAGCGCTATTTTTATAGATATAATTATTTTAATATCAAAACACATGTTATATGTTTTCATTTATAATATCTTAATTATAATAACACCGAATATATAGTTATATGAAATTAGAAATGTTCTTTATAATTAACATTGTAGAGATAAGAGTGTAACCTTTAAAAAGAACTATGTCTTGAGTTGGCAAGACTTAAAAGTTCTTTTATTTAATTAAAGAGATAAGTTTTCCTTTCTTTATTTCTGTACCTAAGGGAACTACCTAATCAGACTTCTAAACACATTTTTCAACCTTCTATCGTTTTATTCGCTCTATTGTTTAGATAAAAAGCTACTTTGTAATTGGATGTTTGTAATTTTATCTGAAATCCGCTTTTCTTATACTTATTGTCGTAAAAAATATATATTTTTTAATAAACAAATGTTATTTTATACTAAATGTGTTTTATTCTCAACAGTGATTTTATTTTATATTTAAATTAGTTTCATGGTTTTTAGAAATAATATCTGTTTTAGCTTGTTATTGATATCCTTATAAAGTGCGATAAAACGTAAGATTCATAACAATAACGTAAAAATAAATTTACAAACAAGACGTGTAGCGGTAATATTAACAGTACATTGATAATTTAATATTTAAGGCTCAATTTAGGAATACTTAAATTTAAACGTTTATAATAGATAATATGCCAGCTAGACTCTAGACCAGCTAGACTAGCCGGTGGGTCACTTGAGGTAAACAACTCAAATACTGCAATACAATACAACAAAATCTTTATTGCCAATCTCTTAAATTTAAATCAAAGGCGCCACTGACAATGGACATGTGAAGACATATACACAGCCCCCTTGATTGTACCAGTACAAGAAAGACTGCAGTCAAACACTTATTCTCCATGTATTTAATTTATAATGTAACAGGACATACTGAAATTGTGCAAAGTAAAGCTCTAAAGAAAGTTAGGAAAACTAAAAAACCCGTCCTAATTTATAATGAGAATTCAAATTACTTACCATATGTCCTACAATTAAACTTTTAAACTGACAGGGAAATGCCCACAATGCCAATTATGGTAAATTCGTAATATTTCCCTGCAACCCTGCAATAATACACTTGTATGATTAAAAGGATCAACGCCTTATAAGCGTTATCAAGAACACTAATTACAACCAAGATCACAGGAGGCTAATAAAAAGAAGAAATATCAGAAGTGTTTTCGATAGAAAGTAATATAAAGGTCATGATGACATTAAATTCTAAACAACCAATCAGCGAATAGTGTTACTACACCACGCAGAACGAAAAATTAAATTTAGCTAAATTGTCCATTATTTAAAAAGAAATAATTAATTTACTCATATTAAACTAAAGAAGTGAATGTCTTCGGAAACCAAGACATTCAGTTAAGCATTATTAATTGACAACATTTTAGATTTCGGACTTTTTTTTGAATTCTATTACTTCTAATACCAAATATGAAGGTAGTAGATTCGTTACTATATGATAATTAATGAATGATGTGTCAGAATGTTTGTTCCTAATATAATTAAAAATACAAACGCTGATTATCATACCCGGTGTGTTCAAAAAGTATCGCGAATTTTATGTTTTTTCTAAAATTATTTATTTATTTATGAATATCTGTTTTGTCCCCTACAAAGTAATCCCCATGAGATATAAGACAATTGTTCCAACGTTTTTTCCAATCTTCAAAACATTTTTTTTATATTGGTCAGTTTCTTCTTCGATCTGGGGAATACTGTCGCTGCGGCAATATTAGTGAGTTTTTCTAGACCAAAACGTCGCACATATGCAATGACGTGTAAGCACAAGCGTTATGGTGGTGCAAAAGGCAATTTTTGTTCTTCCACAAATCCGATCATTTCTGCCGGTTTGCGTCGCGCAAATTGTATATAACTTGCAGTTAATATTCATTATGGACCTTTCTATCATAATGTTATAAACATAAATCCACGATTCGTCACCAGTTATGATCCTCTGGAGAAAATATGGGTCGTTGCGGACAGAGTCCAACAGCTCTTTAGCAATGTCCATACGATGCTGTTTTCGGTTCGAATTTTGCGGCGAACCGTCTCATGCCCAAATCCTTGATAAAAATCGAATGGCATGAGCCAATCGATATGTAGCTAGGTCCACAGAATCTTCTCTAGCGGTGATTCGACGATTGGCCAATACCATTTTCTTCACTTCATAAATTTTTTCGTCTGTTTTTTAAGTGCTCGGGCGTCCGGCACGCTCTTCGTCGTTCACATCTTCTCATCGGCCTTCTGATAACATTTTTACCACCGATAAACGTTGCTTCGCTCCAAGGTAGCTTCTCCGTATGCCACAGTCAACATGCAGTCAATATCCGATCACTTAATTTCGTTTTCACACAAAATTTGATACAGATTCTTTGATCCAATTTTTTTATAGGTAAAAATCGAAGACGAGCCAAAACACGTGCAAGCAAAGCAGCTGTCAACAAATATCTGAACATTCAAAATGGCCTACCTTGTTGGCATAAGTGAGAGACATGATTACCAACATAACGCCACAAAAAAATCGAAATTAGAACACACCTAACCCGCAAAAATTAAAAATTCGCGACACTTTTGGAACACACCTCGTATATATATATATATATATATATATATATATATTTATATATTAACACCTATTTTATACTTGCGACGCCCATTAAATTCCTTTTATTCGCTTGATTGTCAATTGAAAATGGGATCTGCATTGCAAATTGGAATATCACCTTCAATTCGAAGAAAACGCGGTTTTGTTTTTGGTTATCGAAAAACGATTATTAATTTCATTTATTAAGTTTGTCACAGTCTATCAATCAATGTCTTCAATCCGCATGAACTCTTTATATTTTATGGCACTTGCAGTTTTAAATATCATTTTATATTCATAATTGTTTTAAAATTATTATCCCTTCAAAACTTATTTTTCCGAATTCGATAAGATACAACTAAAATTTTTCTATGAAATAAACCTACCTGCTTACCACGTCTTCGTTCGTATAGACTGCAGTAGGAAGTTGCGCGTTCGGAACATTAGTGTAGAACTACTCTTAGAACCGTTATGTGAGTTTCCTATATTTTTGAATGCACTTTCAATATTCTCAATATTTTTTGAAAGGCATAAAAGTCACACGTAAACCCGTACAAGCTTTCATAATAATGTAATTAATAAACGGGTAAAAATTTTAGTTTTAATAGATGATATATTTCCAGCAATTATGCTATGTACTTTAAAAATCTGCAAAACCCGTTTTTTTGCTATATTACTACAAAAATGTAACAAATTAAATACATGTATATATAATGATAACATGTGTCTTTAAAAATATTAAATTAGTAGATACATAATAATACATAATAACAATTATAAATTTTGAAACATAAATTAGTTATTCAGTATGCAGCACCGGACAAAGCAATTACTGAGCACTGAGAACTTTTGACATATTTATTCTATTACTAGGTTGGTAACCCTGTTATGAAAAGAAATTTATAATAGTTCAGTCAGAATATAACCTTGGTTAAAGAATACGTAGAATTAAAACTGTTATTATGATATAACTGTAGTTACCTAATTTTAATTACATACTTTGAATTTTATCCTAACATTTTAGCGACTAATTAACCAAAATGATATTTACCATAGCTCTAAGTAAGACAATGAAATTTTAAGAATAAATTACAGAAACAAAATCAGTCCCAATCGCAATTTATGCAAACACAAAAGCAACAAATTGCCCAAGTAAACCAATCATTAGTGGTTCTTAAAACAATAGATATTCAGACATTTCAAAGCAAAATTTGGCATTAATAAAGATACTATTATTCGACAGCTGTTTAAACAAAATTATTGAGATTTCAAGAACTTTTCTGTATTATCAATTACTTTGGACTTTTGTTTTTTAATACTTTACCAGACTTCGGTTTACAATTTTATTTGATGAGTTTGTTTTTCCAAAAATGTCTTAGATTATTATATAATATTTCATTTATATTCAAATATTAAATGGCTTTTGCTGAAACTTCTGACTCTGTTAGTTTTCTAACCAATATTACATTTTAATTCATTACGTATATTATATTTAGATGACGAATACAGTTAAAACCAATACATTTTTTGTTTTAGGCTAACATATGAGATTATTAAAAATACTTAGTAGTTGTAATAATTTAAATTATGAAGGTGTAAGAAATGTTAATACATTGGTTTCATTTTTGTAAAGAATAGATTGAAGATCCGTATACTATTAATCCTAATAAAACACTAGATCTCACTTGTCACATACTAAATGATATTATATAAATTTTCGATAATCAATTATCACTAGTAATTATTGCCCAGGTATGCACATTAACTAAGCATGAATTAGAACCATTTGCATAAATCTAATCCAATTAACTAGATAGATTATAATATCAAATAATACGAATTGAACATATTATAACTATAAATTTAATATTAATATTCAGGTTTTTATACACTTCAAAATTTTTGAATACATATGTTTTTAAAATGTATTATATTTTTAACAGGTTATCTTTCGAAAAATTCATCAGAATATTGTTGTTAGATTCACATTTTTATTCCTAAGATTGAATAAACTTTGCATTTGTGCTGTCTTTTGTACTTTTTAAGATACAGTTTTTCATTTCCATTACATACAATGAAACAATACTCAACAATACCTAAGAAGCCGAAGAGACTCATTAGAAAGAATAATAAATTACTTGCATGTCACGTAATATAAACTCCCGATTGTTACTTCACTTTACTGATTAAATATCAACATTGTTACCAAAATTAATTGTCTTGTTTTCTTTGTACGCGGCCATTTGCAATTCAAATGAAGATGGCGTCTTCTCCAAACTTGTCTCTGAGAATTCATGAGACCTCATCCCTCTGATCAGTTCCCTTTGATTTCGCAGTTGATATAACTCATCAAAGTCGGATTGAGGTTTTGAATCCACATTTTAGAACTAAACTACTTTTGTTTTTATATGTTTGTTTTTGCTTGTAGCGGTTTTTTATAATTATTTAAGGCTGTAAACTGATTACAAGTAATATTAATAAAAAAGTTACTGGGTTTGTAATAATGTAATTTAGCTTTTATAAAGTTCAAATGTTTGCTTTTCACGAATTTCTTAATTATAAAAAATATTCCATTAATCCTTTATAAACATTACTGGGAGGTGTATAAATTTAATTGTCTGTGGTTTGCTTTATATTTAAAAAAAAAATAAGATGAAACAAAATTTTTATAATTAATTAAATAATCACTAGTGATACAAAATAATTGATATATTTGGTTTAAATCAAGTAAATTTTTTATTCTAATAATTAAGAATAAATCGAGTAACAAAACAAAACAGGTATCGAAAACAATCTAGAGCTGTACAACCTGTTCCAAATTATTTTGCTGAATATTTGCTTGGTTTTGAATAATATTTAATACCACAGAACAATATAACTAAGTATTGATTTCATTATTCGGATACACGCGTTCAGGGACAAATAATATTTGTTTAGTCTCTTACTTAATCCTGTGAAACAAATGTACGGCAATTGGCATTTTGACATTAAGTATATTTTATACTGACGCCCTCGGACAGTATTAATAGTTTTCTTTCCGTTCTCATAACAAAAATTGTTTGTAAAATAAGTCTTAAGTATAACTATTGACTTTAATTTAAAAATAATAATGTAATACATATATGAACATAGTGATTAAGAATTAATCACCTAAAAACTTAAAAATACTAAGTCTTTCCACTCCTATAAGTTTATATACTGCATTTTTGATTTCGAATTTTAAACCCTAGTTCAGTCTTCAAAGTGACAAATAGTGTGGTGATTTGGTCAAAATCTGGCTGGTGTAGGAAGAACGATAAGGGACGAATATCTATCTAACATGTCAACCCACGTTCGGAGCAACTAGGTGTTCTTATCTTGGTATTTATGCACAGAAGTTGGTTAAAGCTCTATAAATGAGAATGCAAGCCACTAAAAAAAAAAGGAAAAGATAGGGGTAAATATTAACTCTCTTATAAGAAAGTGATAATTTTGATGAATACAAAGTTATTAGATAGGTATTTTAAAATATTAAAACAGCCGATACAGTCGTAATTTTGAGTTCTATGGCCTCAATTTTAAGATTATCTATTATTATACATTAAAAGCCTTAGTATTAAAAAGCGAAAGTGTGTTTATTCAATCATGTGTCACGGTGAAAACAAACAACTTAATGACATTTACCTGGTTTATGACCTCAAAAACACTGCATAAATTAGTGTAGTATTTGCTTTGGGTTGGTTCATCATTTATTTATTTTATTCGTTTGTTTCATTGGATATTGGTACTGTGTGTAAATAGATAATATTGATGCATATTAAATAAATTCAAGTAATAAGTAATTTAAAATTTATACTTTATTAGATGACATTGTAAGTGAAAGTTTATGAATTTATTTGGATATTATGTGAACAATATATATTACTAGGGGCGCCAACAGACCCCCAATTTCGATTTGCTGCACTCGCGAAATCTCAGTTGCCATTTTCATTGACTTCAATGGGATAATAGTTTTTTAATGATTATTCCTCAACGACATGACATTTTTCAATTTTTTTTAAACTATCGCCTCATGTGTGTCTTTTTGATTGCAAAATTTCATAATTTAGTAGTTCAAGTAGTTTTCAAGCCTATTCGTGACAAAGAATGTGAAAAAGTCTCCAGTAGAACGCTCCGCTCGCTACGCTCGCCTCGCTCAAATAATTGAAATATATTCTTGCATGATTCTGAAATAGTGGTTCTCTTAAACATCTATATTCTATATCTAAACTTAATTGACTCATTGAAATCTACTAATTGCTAAGTTGGTTAGATTACTTATAAACGTAGATAGATTTATGAACAAATGAAACAAATTTATTTCCATTTAATATAAAAAGGAAAGATTTGTGACAGATGATTATAAAGGATATATGATATACTAAGTAAACCATCTTATAGAATGTGATACGGGCTACTTAGTATTTTTATTAAAAGTATTTTTATTTTCTCAGTAGCATTGTAACGGATGCATAGACACAGGTTTTTAAGTTTACTATGGTTTTATTTGAAAGTTTTTATTTAATTATTTTAAAAATATTTAAATGATTATCAATTAAAGTTAACATAAAGTTAATAAAAGTTCGAGTTTTGAAGATCACCTGAGTTAACATTATTTTCTTCTTTCAAAATTAAAAAATATTTTTTTTTCACAAAATATTTCTGATAAAACTCTCGAGTCTGGGGCGGCGCAATTATGTTGCCGCAAAGTTTACAAAATTTGACGGTTGCCTATTAAAAGTTAGAAACTTAGTTGTTGCTGCATACTAATACTAATACTGCATGCTCGTATGGAGGTATATCTGAAAAGTCAAAATGTTAAAGTTTTTCAATAGTTTCTTATACGAATACTAACTTTTCTATGTATTTGAATTTGTAATTGTAATTTATTTTTCGTCTTAAAATAAAGTTTTAATAATGTTAGCTTTCATACTTTTTTGTCTTAAGTTGGTAGTATACGGATTTGGTACTCGTTTTTATTGTATTTTGATTAAAAAAATATTATAACGTGGAGAGCTTAGTTTTAAGAATAATTAGAAAAGGAAATTTTTTACTGATATCATATGAATTCACATTTTTATACAGTTGCATGCAGTTTAACAGAAAGTAATCTAGGAAGATGTGTATCTTCAGTTGTTAAGAGCTATTTACTTGTCTGTTTTTATTTTAAGCTAATCTTAAATTGTTATGTCATACAAAGTTAAAATTGTTGTGATTTCTGACTATGACTGCAGGTTATTCACATGTAAATTAACATTTTTTCTCAGTCCATACCAGCTTATAAAAGTAGCTTACAAACCCTATTAAACGAAATTCGGATAAAACTTTTCATATTCATATTTATACGGTCCTTGGTGTATAATTTATATCATGTTACCAAGTAACAAGGATGACAAAATGATAACGGAGCCTTTATATCTGGGTAATATGCTTAACTATTTAAATTTAAAACTTTGGTAACGCTGTGGGTATATTAGAAACAGATTGTAAAGAGTTTTATATAATTATCTTAAAATATAATTCAACGCAGTTTCAATGTATTGAAAGAAATATGTTTAAGAAGTCAGAATTTTATATATTTTCACTCAATTCAATAAAGTTAATGACGGTTTTAAATCTATAGAATGGCGATTTACAACTATCTTTAAATATATCTTAAGCGAATGTAGTGATAAATATTAATGGTATTCATTATAATAAAGTTCAATCAACGTTACTTGTCCTATAATTTCTTGATTTGTAGAAACCTAAAATGATCAAATGTAAAAAAAAACTTGAATAATGTAAACATTAGTTGTGTAATAAAATAGTCTAGAAGTCTGAAAAAAATGTGTCTAGCTACTATCATATGACTGTATCTCGTACGGGTTGTTTCAACCGTTGTTACTTTTAGAAAAGATCTCAGGAGAGTACGCTCACATAAGATCGATGTCAATTTATCATTATAGCTATGTTCCTTATGGTAAATGAGAGAACCGGATGTCCATACACCCACCAATCATCCTTTTCCTTCTATCCATCTCTCAAAGGTATCTGCGCCTCACATCTTATGGCAACGTATTTTTTTCTATATTTGTAAACTTTATACGTTATATTGTTGCAAAAAAAAATAAATCGTACATTACCACGTAAAAGACGAGATTATATACAATTTTAATGAAAATATTACATAAGCTGATCCAAAGTGACTCGTCGCGAGGTTTGGATTTACTTTTTTTCATAAAATGCAAATTAAATTTGATCTCAAAACGAAATTCGAGTAACCTTGAAAGGCAACAATCGTATCGCAAATTAAATATCTTCCCAGTGAAATAACAATGAAAGTTCACAATTTTTTTTGTTGTCATGTAAATATGAAATTAAGTGCCTCTGTGAATGTAGAGATCGTGACCGCCATCTTTGTTTTAATAATGAAGCTTTTATGATTACGAAAGAATATGTAATAAAGTTTTAATTATTTTTTCATTATTTTCTTTTTTTCCATAAAGATTTCATAGCATCATATGACATCCTTATCCATATAATGTCGGTAGAGATTAGAATTTAAGATAATAATTTTGTTAGTGTTACTAATATAGCTATAATTATTTTTTTTACTAAAAGATATGTTATATGTTTTTATTTATAATATCTTAATAATAATACATACCGAATATTTATTTATATGAAAATAAAAATATCCCTTGCAATTAACATTGTAGAGATTAGAGTGTACCACCTTTAAAAAGAACTATGGCTTGAGTTGGCAATACTTAAAAGTTCTTTTATTTAATTAAAGTGATAAGTTTGCCTTTCTTTATTTCTAAACCTAAGGGAACTATCTAATCAGACTTCTGACCACATTTTCCAACCTTCTAGCGTTTTATTCACTCTGTTGTTTAAATAAAAAGATACTTTAAAATTTGATGTTTGTAGTTTTGTCTGAAATCCACTTTTCTTATATTTAGTTTTTAAATAAACACATGTTATTTTATACTAAATATATTTTATTCTCAACACTATTTTTATTTTATATTTTAATTAGTTTCATGATTTTTAGAAATAATATGTGTTTTACCTAATTATTGATATCCTTAAAAAGTGCGATAAAAACATAAGATTCATAATAATAACGTCAAAATAGAATTATATTCAAGATGTGTAGCGGTAATATTAATAGTGCATTAATAATTTAATATTTAAGGCTCAATTTATGAATACTTAAATTTAAACGTTTATAATAGATAATATGCCAGCTAGACTCTAGACCAGCTAGACTAGCCGGTGGGTCACTTGAAGTAAACAACTCAAATATTTCAATACAATAAAATCTTTAATACCAATCCCTTAAATTAAAAACAAAGGCGCCACTGCAATGGACATGTGAAGACATTCACAGGCACTTGTTTGTCAGTACAAGAAAGACTGTAGTCAAACACTTACTCTCCATATACATTAATTTAAAATGTAACAGGACATACTGAAATTATGCAAAGTAAAGCTCTAAAGAAAGTTATGAAAATTAAAAACCCGTCCTAATTTATAGTGAGAATTCAAATTACTTACCATATGTCCTACAAGTAAACTTTTAAACTGACAGCGAAATGCTCACAATGCCAATTGTGGTTAATACATAATATTTAATCAACCCTGCAATAACACAAATGTATAATTAAAAGAATAAACGCCTTATAAGCGTTGGTAATAACACTAATTACAACTACAATCACAGGAGGTTAATTAAAAAAAGAAATATCGGAAGTATTTCCGATAGAAAGTAATAGAAAGGTCGTGACATTGAATTCTATTCCACCAATAAGCGAATAGTGTTACTACATCACGCAGAACGACAAATTAAATTTAGCTAAATTCTTAATTATTAGAAATAACAATAATTAATTTTCTAATATTAAACTAAAATACTGAATGTCTTTAGAAACAAAGACATTTAGTTGATCATTATTAATTGATAACATTTTAATATAATTAAAATTAATATATTTATGATTATGATAAAGTAGGCAGCATCTAAACATCTGAAAAGAATGACAACTACTACTAAGTAATGTACGGCACTATTCTATCAATTAATAAGAATAACACTGAGTCTAAATAATAAAATAGTATGATAATTCGAGAAATCCAAAGTATCCTCAAAATAGCAAAATCTAATTTCTAAAATAGTACAAAATATCACAGTCTGTTAAAGTCTTATGAATTACCTGTCAACAATTAATTAATCAGCCAAATCACATACAAATAACATAAATATTTGAATGTGTGACTAAGTATTTAAATTAGTACAAAAATAAATTTGATACCTATCAATATATAAATAATAGATCTAAGGAAATTTCTTCTTTGTATATATATCAATTTCACGTTTAAATATATATTTTGATGGAATAGTTTCAAATATTTGTGCAGTATCTATATTAAGCAACAAACTTTAAATCCAATATTAAAACTAATAAATAAATTACATAGTTTATATTCAATTATATATACGTTTATTAATCACTATAAAACAAAATACATCGGTCCTAAAAATACAAATTAAAAACTATTTTTATTAAAATTTTTGCCAAATATAAAATTCACGTCTTGATATGATTCTGTATGGAATCTTATAACTCTACTACTCTTTCGTGTGCCATTGGGTGGAAAAATGAATTATTCCTCCAATTTATGTTTATGTTTATTTCTACAGATGCACTGGAATTAATTTAAGGGTGGCTATAATAACTTTTGTGCTATATTTATATTGTTTTTTTCTTTTCGATGGGGATAAATATACAACATATTATTTTGGAGTTTTAAAAATGGTTTTATATATAATACGATTATATAAACAGATTGCAATTACTAAGACGAAAAATATGTTGATTATGAAAGTAATAAATAAAGTTAATCTTTCATAATTTTGGATCACAAATACATAACCATATCGACAACTTTATCTTATTAACCTACTTAATGAGCGTAATATATATAATACCTCAACGATAAAACGTAAGAATCTATTATATAAATAAACTGAGCATTTAAACTAATGGCTAATCTGATACAAGATCTTAGAACGTTCAATTCCATTACATACAGACATGAAAGTGTTATTTACTCTAAGGCTGTGTTTACTTTCAAACAAGCTTTAATACATTAACAGTTACATTTTTCTTATAATGAATCTTTAAGAACTTTGAAGTATTGAATATTAACAAGAAGGAACAATTGAAAATTGAGCTGTGTCAATGTTCATTGAGGTAAACATTATATGTTACATATAGTGTGCGTAATTTTTACATGTACATAATTATGTAATATAAAGAAACCAATTTAAGTAAATCCCAAAAGCTATTACGATGAAAAAAATCTTCAGTGATGGTGCACTGACCTTAAAGATTTCTTGGGCCATTATTGATATAACAGTAGGTTGGCTACAGTTGAACCCAAGCTTAATTACTCAATTTTATGTCACTGTACTTATTTAGTAAATAGGAGCAATGTTAATTATATTCCAATCTACTAACGAATTAACCTTGAAACCATTTATGATTAAATATCAAGATGTTGAAAGTAAAACCATTAGTAACACTCTCCAAATTCCATTCAACAAAATAACTTTTAGATTTAGGACAAATTTTTGAATTCTATTGCTTTTAATACCAAATATGAAGGTAGTTGATACGTTACCATATGATAATTAATGAATGTAGTGTCAGAATATTTATTCCTAACATAAAATACAAACGCTGATTATAAATTTTTATACCTATATTATACAAAATGATTTGAGTCGTGACGTCCATTGAATTAATTTTATTCGCTTAATTGTAAAATGAAAATGGGATCTGGATTGAAAATTGGAATATCTCTTTCAATTCGAAGAAAACGCGGTTATATTTTTGGTTATCAAAAAACGACTATTAATTTCATTTTTTAAGTTTGTCAATGTCTTCAATTCCGCATGAACTCTTTATATTTTATAGCACTTGCAGTCTTAAATATAATTTTTATATTCATAATTGTTTTAAAAATATTAATCCAATAGACAATTTTTCTACAAAGTAAATGCTAGTAGTTGATCACGACTTTGTTCGTACAGACTACACTACCTTAAATTTAAGGAAATTACGTGTTTTGAATATTAGTTTAGAACTACTCTAAGAATCGTTATCTGAGATTTCCATATTTTTGAATGCACATTCAATATTCTACTATACTCTTTAAAACTCACACGTACAACCCGTACAAGCTTTCATATTAATGTAATTAACAAACGGTAAAAAAATTATTTTCAATTGATGATACAGTTCAAGCGATTATGCTATTTAAAAAATCTGCAAAATTCGCTTTTTTGCAATATTACTTCAGATGTTATAGTAAAACTGTATGTAGTAAATTAAATAAATGTATATATGATAATAATTGAGAATTTACCGACATTTCTTTTAACGATCTGCGTATGGTAGTATATCACTATTCTCGTATTTATTGTGTGAAATTGATTCAACGTCCACGTCCTTTTTATCGGAAACACTTCGAATATTTCTTTTTTAATTAGCCTCCGGTGAGTGTGGTCGAAATAAGTTTTCTTAATAACGCATATAAGGTGTTGATCCTTTTAATCAAACATGTGTATTATAGTAGGGCTGATTAAATATTATGGATTAACTATAATTCCTATTGTAGGCATTTCCCGGTCAGATTCTTTCTTTAATGCTCTACGTTGCATAATTTTAGTATTTGTTCCGTTTTGGTAATTGGAGTAGACATAGGCTTTAGTATGCCTTGTGAGGCCTTTTCCTTCCATAAGGTATTATTATTTGATATTATTTCAATGTATTACGGCGTGATTAGTGCTATTATTTTTTTAAATCTCGTCGTCGTCATCGACCTGCATATTCTGCTTCTGAACTGTTGCTGTTGCTGTAAGTTATAATAAGCTTAAGCTACAAAAGCGATAAACAAGGCGGCTGTGTATGTATATGTCTTCATTTATCCATTGGCGCCTAGAAATTTAATTTAAAAGATTATTGAGCGAAGCGAACGAAGTGAGCGGAGCGTTTTACTGGATACTTTTTACATTCTTTGTCACGAATTGGCTCGAAAACTAGTTGACGCAAAATTATGAAACTTTGCTTTCTTTGTTCTTAAAAATTTTTTTTGAAAAAGGTCCTCAAAAAAAAAAATTTTTTTATGTCATGTCAAAAACTGATATCCAATTGAAGTCAATGGGATACGATGAGTCAATGCACTGGGCTCGCTTCGCTCAATATGCAAACGGCACCCGAGATTTCGCGAGCGCAGCAAGTCGAAATTGAGGGTTTGTTGGCGCCCCTAGTTATTAAGGATATTATTAAGTTATTAATATTAAGTATTTGAGTTTTTTTTGGTTTACCACAAGTGACCCACCGCTGAGTCTAGCTGGCAAATTATCTATTGGATCCATTTAAATATAAGTATTAATAAATTGATATGCACATTAACAATGAATGAATTAAAGCCTTTAACATAAACCTCAATCTAATTATCTAGATAGATTATATCAAATAATATATCGTAGGGATAAATTAAGTTTTTATATTCAGTTTTATATACAATTTTAAATTTTCGAATACTATATTTATATTTTATAATTTATATATTTGTTGAAAAATTCATCAGGATATAAATTATCATCAGATTCTCATTATTAATATTTAAACTTCGATACACTTTTTATTTTGAGCTGACTTTTGTTTTTAGTAAGTTATACATTTTAACACAGATGCAGAGTGTACCGATCATTTAACAATACTCATTTACCAAAGAAGCCACAGCTATTCACTTAAAAGAATATTTCATTGCTTGTCACAAAATATAAACTGCCGACTATTACTTCACTTTACTGATTAAATATCAAAATTGTTACCAAAATTAATTGTTTTGTTTTCTTTGTACGCGGCCATTTGTAATTCAAATGAAGACAGCGTTTTGTCCACACTTGTCTCTGAAAATTCATGAGACCTCATCCTTCTTATCAGTTCCCTTTGATTTCGCAGTTAATATAACTCATCAAAGTCGGAATGAGGTTTTGAATCTACACTTTAGAACTTTAATAAATTGATCCTGTTTTTGTTGTTGCTTGTAGCGGATTGTTTATATGTGTGTTAGTGATATAAGTTGATATATTTTTATGGATTTTTGTACGTTTATTTTCTTCTTCAAAAAACATTTTAATCACATAAACATTTTTATTTCGTTAATTAAGAATAAATCGAGTAAGAAAAGAAATGACGTTTTTAATACAGACCATTATTCCCATATATTAATGGACTTGAAATAAAATTTTGGTAATTTTTAACTTCACTAGATATGAATAAATCTAAATACTTTTGATAGGTATATACTCGCCAAATACTACTAACTCAATATTTTAAGCATCTAAAATAGTCTAGACAGGTTTGGGTGTCTCCAAATTATTTTGCCAAATATTTACTTGGTTGTCAATGATTGAATATTAATTAGCAGCACAAAACTATATATCTAAGAATTGATTTTATTATTAAGATAGATACGCATTTAATCTATCTAGCAAATAGTATTTGTCCCTGTGCGTACAGGGCAAAATAATATTTTCTTAGTCTCTTACTTAATCCAGTGAAACAAATATACGGCAATTGATATTTTGACATCAAGTATATTTTATACTGACGCCCTCGGATAAATCGTTTTTATTCTGCTCTAACAAAAAAAAATATTTGTAAAATAAGTCTTAAGAATAAATATTTACAATATTTTTATAAACATTATTTTTACCAACTATATAATTTTTCCACTATCCACTACCTATTACTTTATAAATTGTAATAGTACTAGGAACTTAAATATATTATCTGACATACTTGCTTTTGATTTTTTAAGTCCTGATGCGATCTTCAATGTCACAAATAGTGTGGTGATTTTGTCCAAATCTGTTTGCTGTACGAAGAACGATAAGTAAGGAATATCTAAAAGGAAACTCTTTCATGTCAACCCACATTCGAAGCAACTAGGTATTCTTATCTTGGTATCCATGCACAGAATTTGGCTTTTAGCTTGCATTGCCACTGATAGGGTTATACTAAACTAGAAATAAAAAAAAAGATATATGTACGTAGGTAAATATTAGCTATTTTAAAAGAAAGTGATAATTTTGAATTAAATGAAATACTTTGATAAATAAGTATTTATCATAATTATAACTTTATTAGATTATAACTTTTTACAAGATAGGTATCTTTTATTTATAGAATGTTGATTCATTGAAATATTAAAAAAAAACGACATGGTCTGTATTTTTAGTTCAATGGTATGCATTTCAGGGTTTTCTTTTATTATGAATCAGACACATTATATTTCCTAATGCTAAAAATGGATTTTTGTCCACGTTTCTATCACAGTGAAAACAAACAATTGACTCGATTTAGTTGTTTAAGACCTGAATGACACTGTATAAAATCGTCGAGTATTTAACTTGGTTTGGTTTGTCATTAATTAATAAAACATTGTTCATTTCATTGGGTTTAATAGTATTATGGAACACATATATTAAAAGCAGTTAAATTAATTACGGTAATAGTTAATTTAGAATTTGTGCTTTATTAGTGGCCGTTGTCGATGAACTTATTATTATTAAATTGGGATATTATAATATTAATATTAATTAAAATATATCCATGCATGATTTTAAAATAGTGGTAAACTTAAATCTCTTTATTCTATTTCTGAACTTAAATAACTGATTATACTACTAATTATTACTACAAGTGTTCATTAAAAAAACATTTTTTTTAATTAAAAATAATTATTATTAGTTACAAATAATGGAAATATTTATCTTTAGTATATAATGTTGATGTTGTTTATTATCGTATTTCGTATCAAGGTTTGTATGTGTTTTTCAATTGTAATATAGAAAAAAAGGTTTGAGTTAATTATTTGATGCAATTAGTAAATCAATTTGCATCTTCTCAATCGTTTTCAATCATTGTATATATTGCTTAATTTCACCAGCAATTTTATTGAACAAATAATGATGTCCTGCGGTGATGTTAATTAAATAAATGTTTTTCCGCAAATTAAAATGAGACTCAATACGATTATTCAATTTGAACAAAATTATTTACAAGCGATGTTTTTGAAATTCATTAATAACATTTTTCGCATTATAATTGTTTTACGATTAACTTTGTGTAGAAAATATCTTCGAAATTTCAAATCTTTACACTATATTATTTATTATTATTGCCTATATACTACATCAATTTACCAACCAATCTAGAAGCTACAAAATATCTATGTTTATTAAACCAAAGTTAAACTGTAAAAAAATTGTTACATACAGGCAAATCAAAAAATAGATGCAAAAGGTCAAAGGTTAGATTGTATCAAACCTTTGATTCATTGACCCTTAAACCCTTAAAATTGGAAAAACTTTCCATGAAATTTCGAAGCAATTCAAACTAATCATTGTTATAAGGTGTCTTTAAGAATAATATTTACACAGACTACCTTTAATGTAAAAGTTTTCCAATTCCCTATTGTACCTTTATCACAATATACAATGTGCATTATTATAAAAATATATATTATTACACATTAAAGTTACCATCAACTTACACATTTTAAAATTAATATTTAAAATAAGACATTTTTATTTATTAAATAATTAGCTTAGTGATTAGATAATAAAAAAATATATATATGAATAAATAGGTAAGAATTTAGTGAAAAATTATATTAAAAAATATTTTTTAAAAGATAAACTAAATGATTTAAATAAGTAAAACCCGACCTTGAAACTGTTAAAGAAAAATCTTAACAAGGACTAGGGGCGCCAACAGACACTCATTTCGACTCGCTGCGCTCGTGAAATCTCGGGTGCCGTTTGCATATTGAGCCAAAGGAGCCTAGTGAAATGATTCATCGTTGTGGACAATGTCGGTAATGTAGATTTTATTGTAAAACAAATTTTTCGCGCGATTTTTATTCCCATTTACTTCAATGGGATATCAGTTTTTGGACGATTATTCCTCAACGACATTAGATTTTTAAAAACTTTTTACTAAACCAAAAATCAATAACCTAATTAATGTGTATCTTCTTGGTTGAAAAATGTTATAATGTTCCGTCAAGTAGTTTTCGAGCCTATTCGTGACAAAGAATGTGAAAAGTCTCCAGTAGAGAGTTCCGCTCGCTTCGCTCAATAAGATATTGTTTAAAAAAATAATGTTAGACCAATTCGATAAATTTACAAGTAAATTGTTAAAATTCTACCAAATACTTCTACATTTTAATGACTTCTTACTATTTTCATTAATTTGTATTATATTTAAATCACACGTACAACAATAATAACTTTGTTGATTAATTTTTAATAATAATGCTTTACTTTTGTTTATTTACTTACAGGAATTACCTGAAAATCAATTTATGTCCCAAATATTTGTTTAAATAAAAATAAACAAATTTATCTCCGACCTCTAACAATTAAAGCAAACAAACCACACGTCGAAGTCTTATCAAAAGTTGAGGCTTATTGTATCACAACGTCGTTTTGTAAAAAGTTAAAGTTTATATGAACAATTCTATTCCCATATATGTAAGTTTGTATTTCTTATTCCATACCAAGTCAGAAGGCATTACCGAAACAAATAATAGTCCTTATTACAAATACATAAAAGTGATCAAATAAAATACCAAGTGTATTATGTTATTTTGGGTAGTGTTAACTATGAACGTTCAAATCCATTCGAAACTCAATTTACATGTAAATCGTTGAAGTCGCTTCAGATCAACTTTGTTGTTGAAGAGTTAGGGACGTGCTAAGGCAGTGCTGTAATAGTTTGCTTAAAATTAACAGCACGTTTGACTTGTGTCTACAATTCTAAAAACGTTTCTAAATTTGACAGTCTTGTTATTGTGAAATTGGCCATCTTTTTTTTCAGTGACTTTATCCTTGATGTATGATAACTTATTAGTTTTCTTTTCTTTTATTATGTATTTTAGGTAATTTCGAAATATAAGAGTATTCAAACTGATATGACCTAAGGTATATATAAATATATATATACCATATATGTCATATCAGTTTGAATAATCTATAACTTGTTTTATCAAAAGTAACGAAGTGCCTGAATTTTTAAGCCAATTAGCAAAAACCTGCAAAGTAATTCGTCGTGGTGAGGGTAAAAGTTTCAGATTGACGGCAATGACGTAAATTAATAAACTTTGTCGACTAAATAGTTATATTTACAGAAATAGCGAAACCTACAGTCGTCCATTCAGAAATTGTTGTAGTCGGTTTACAATTTTTCGCTTTAATTATAACAATTGGTGTTTTGAATTGACCATTATTTTCATTACGATGAATAAATTATAACAACTATATCCACCATCAAATACAGATCGTAAAATTTTTTATGTTATTTGGAATATAATTTTGCTGTAATATTATTAGTAATATGATAGAAGTCAATTAGAAATTAAACATGAGTTTAACAAAATGTAACGGAAAACATTTTATTAGAAGGTTTAATTAACATATCTCTGTATATTATTCTGTTGTTTCTTGAAACCATTTTGATTATTATTTTTAATTGGAGTTTTATATCTAGAAACAACATTTTTTTTTTTATTTAAGAGGAGGGCAAACGAGCTGGCGGGTCACGGATGGACGTGATCACCGCCGCCCATGAACTCTTGCAACATCCGAGGATTTACACGAGTGTTGCCGGCCTTGTAGGTAGGAATAAACGCCTTTTTTGAAGGTACCCATGCCGTCGAGTTCGTTCCACATTCGAGTGGTACGTGGAAAAAATGACCTTGAGAACCGCACAGTGGAGGATCGCCACGCATCCAGGTGGTAAGGATGGTATTGGAGGCGATGGCGCGCTGTGCGGTGATGAAATTCGGCGGCAAGCATCAGATCGAATAGTTCTTCGGAACACTCCCCGTCGTAAATGCGGTAGAAGACGCACAAAGCAGCCACGTCTCTACGCAATGCCAAAGAGTCCAGCCGTTCGCAGAACACCGGGTCCCCGACAATTCGAACGGCTCTCCGTTGTACGCGGTCAAATGGTAGAAGCTGATATTGGGGTCATCCGGACCAGAGATGAGAACAGTACTCCTTGTGTGGCCGGACCTGCGCCTTATAGAGCGCAAGTCTTTGGCCAGGTTTGAAGTACTGCCTCGCTCTATTGATCACTCCCAATTTCATCGAGGCCAACTTGGCCTTGCTCTCCAGATGAACACGAAACTGACAGTCGCTCAAAACGTCGAGACCCAGTATTCTGATACTTGGCGAGGCAATGAGGGGAGTGCTCTCGAAGAGCGGTGATACGACAAATGGGGTTTTCTTAGTAGTAAACGCGCAAACCTGTGTCTTTAGGGGATTGAACTGAACGTGGTTCAGTTCACCCCACTCAGAGACCATCCCCAGGGAGGTCTCTATAGAAGACACAAGTTTCTTTCGGCACTCGTCGACGTTTTCCCGAGTGAGACCTGCACGGCCGGAATATACCGCATCCCCAGTACTGTCATCTGCATAACAATGTATGTTGGAGATATCCAACATATCATTGATGTGCAGGAGGAACAGAGTTGGGGATAGCACGCAGCCTTGGGGTACACCAGCGTTCACGGGCTTGGGGTCCGAGCAAAAACCGTTGAGAACGACCTGTATGCTCCGCCCAGTGAGGAAGCTGGTGATCCACTTGCATAAACTCTCGGGAAGCCCATAGGAAGGTAGCTTCGAAAGAAGCCCCTTGTGCCTTACACGATGGAAGGCTTTCGCCATATCCAGACTAACTGCCAGACCCTCTCCCTTGCTTTCAATAACAGCTGCCCAACGGTGTATAAGATACAACAGAAGATCACCAGCCGATCGACCATGGCGAAAGCCATATTGCCGGTCATTGACCAACTGGTGATTCTCGAGGTAGGTTAGGAGCTGTTTATTGATAATGCTCTCCATTACTTTGGAGAGCAGAGAGGTAATGGCGATAGGTCTGTAGTTAGCTGGGTCCGAGCTATCACCTTTTTTAGGGATCGGATGGACAAAGGCACGCTTCCATGAGACCGGGACTACTCTTTTCAAGTAGGAGTACCGAAATAGACGCGTTAGCACTGGTGTCAACTCAGGGGCACATGTTCGTAGCACAACTGGACAGATACCATCCGGCCCACTCGACTTATGAACGTCCAAGGAAAATAGAGACTGCCTAATAGTTTTCTGCCGAAAAACTATTTCCGGCATTGAGCTCTGACACCGCGGGATGAAAGGCGGTGTCTTCCCCTGGTCGTCCAAAGTCGAGTTGGAGGCGAAAAGAGTGCCCAAGAGATCGGCTTTCTCTTTTGCCGTGTGGGCCAGAGAGTCATTCCCCATGTGCAACGGCGGTAGGGACGGCTGGCTAAAGTTTCCCAGAGTGGCCTTTGAAAGCTGTACTTTGCCAGCTGATCCCCAATTTTGACGACATGCTTGAACTTTGCTCTAGCGATTTGCCGTTTGAAGAATCTGGAGGCACGATTATATTTCCTCTTCAGAACTCGAGAGTTCGGATCCTTAGTGACTAACGCATTGACCCAAGCTTGATAAGCCTGCCGTTTGCCAGCTGCTGTAGCCCTGACAGACGCATCAAACCAAGGCCGCGATCTGCCACCAAGTGGTACCACAGAGCTTGGTACAAATAGTTCCATGCCCTGTAGTATCACATCAGCTACAGCCGCAGCGCAGTCACTAGGATCATCGGAAGGGAAACAAATCGGCCCCCATGGGTAGGATGCAAAAAAGGACCGCATTCCATCCCAATCCGCTGACTTGTAGTGCCAAACGCGTCGAGTGGCAGGTGTTGTGCGAGCCGACCGTTGAATGGGCACTACACTCCGTACCAGACAGTGATCAGAGGAACCTAAGGGAGTCTCGACAGTGATCTGGTACTTTTCTGGATGTGTAGTCAGCAGAAGATCCAACAAAGAGGGCGTGTGGCTGTCCACGTCCGGTAGACGAGTGTGCGTCTTTACCAGCTGGGACAGACCATTTGCCAGAGCAAAGTCAAACACAGATCTTCCCGCGTAGTCGGTGGCACGTGACCCTAGCCAATCGGCATGGTGCGCATTAAAGTCCCCTAGGACTACAACTTCGGCGGAGGGAGTCTGTGAAAGCAGATCGTCAATCTTCGCCTGAACATGGCCCAAAAGTTGATCCGTTTCTGCATTACCACCATGGGTCCTGCATAGGCACGCGTAGACTCTGACATGGTCGTCCATGTCCACGCGTAGCCAGAGTATAGACAGGTCCCGACCTTCAAAAACCTGAAGGCGACGGTAACAGATATCCTCCCTTACGAACACAGATACCCCGGCGTGTGGTATAAAATGGTGTTCTAGTTTATACCCGGGGTATGACAGGTACGCTGTGTCGCTAGGTTGAGATATCTGCGTCTCCGTCAGAAACAACAAGGCCGGCTGCGCCGTCTCCAGATGATAGTGGACGGTGTTCAAGTTGGAATGAAGTCCCCGGATGTTGCAAAAGTCCACATTTAGAGTGGGTCGGGGTGCCGCTGCATTGACTCGTCGTTTGCCCTCAAACAACACAAAAGGCGATACTTTGCCCGCCCCAGATACGACGGGCAGCCCGAGCAAAATCCGAGAATCATTTCCCCGAAGTTGCTCGGGGAGGGGGTCCCCGGCTTCATCAAAGCCGGTACCCTCCTGGGGTATTTTTGTTTTTGGCATCGCTTTCATGTTTGGCGCGGGGGGGGAGGTTGGGCTTCCAAATTCTCTCACTCACCGACGGAACATAACCAAATGAATTTGGTTACTACACGTCGGTTTTCTGTGAGAGGGTGGTCCTTCCCCGGTCGAGCCAGCCCAATACGAGCTGTAGTCGGATAACTACAGCTAGGCTCTACCACCTAAGTAACATTTACTGTTTATAAATACATTACAATTTCATGAATTGGAATTTAAAAATAAGAGTATTAATAGTATTTTAAAATCTTTTCTTAACCATTTTTATTTTTGGTCACTTTACTACAGGACAACCAATGTCGTTAGATTGACTTACCGGGTATAACTGGCTGCTGTCAATTATAACTTAATTGAATTTCAAGTTCAGTTGAGTTTCAAAACATTTATAAAAACCTATAACGTTGTTGAATATCGTTTCATTATTAATCACAGAACCACATAAATACACAGATACCTTTAAACTTTGTGTGACTATGAAAAGGGTATCAAAACATCAACACATAAAGATAACATTTTTGAGAAGGCAGTTAACAACACTGTGTTAAACAACCAAAAATGGCATTTTCACCCTCGTAAAGCTCGATCCAAGAAATCTTGGTTAGAGACAAACGTTCTGGATCATTCATCTTCATCAGAGTTGAAGATTGGGCGTCATCTAGTTTTGATATTAATCCACTGGATTATGATTTATGGCCAATTTTAGAGAGAAAGGGTTGCTTTAAACGCCAAGATAAGTGTAGTCCCTAAAACAATCTACACGATTGTCAGTGAAGAATTTTTAAATGAAAGACTCGTAACGTGAATGGTACATCAGTCTTTTCATAATTACAATGTAGACCCACGCCCAGCAGCGAGTCTTAAATAGTTTTAAAAGAAGTAAATTAATATAATAATAATATAGCAAATAATATTACATTTTTATCAAATCAATCCGCTAAAATAAGATTTGTTCTTATTTATAAGTTAAATAAATATGTTTAGTTCTTAGTAAAATTTAGTTTAAAAAAAATATACATTTTATTTGTTTAGCACAAAACAATTAGATTTATAAAACAACACATGCAGAGAATTTGTCTTCTTAGTATTTTCTTATATGTATAAATTCCTGTTCCTAGAAAAGACAAGTATTGTCTTAATGTCTTTTTATTTTTTATTTTTTACATGTTTGATATTATATTGCTTCTGCTTTAAGTGTATTACACCCCGATATTAGTATTGAGTAATATAATCTGGATGAATTTAAAATTAATCAGTTGAATAATTTCATTTCTGCTCAGATTTTGTATAGCAACTTTAAAAGTCTTTATGTACCTAATAAAATAATATCGTGAACCATGCCAAAAGCAAAAGCTTCAAGCACCGATATTTCCTAAAAAGCCCTCTTTATTTGTATAGGACATCAAACGCACCTCAATATTTATTTTTGTTTACAAATATTTACAGCACTTGTACAATAAACGTCTCTTTATGGGATTCATAGGTTTATTACTACGTGATTTAATTTATAAAGGATTTGAAAAACAAACATAAAACCGAGGTTTATTATTTTATACATTAAAATTTGTATAATTACATATTGCTTTGCTTAAATTTCTGTACAGTGTTATGTTAATTTTAGGTAATATTTACCTCTAACGCATAAAACGTATCGTATATTGCGTTTGTGAATTACCGATTTAAATCAAAAAAATATATTGCAATCATATTAATATAAAATATTATATTGATATTAAGAAGAGTTAAAGTATATTTACCACTTGAGAACCACTCATGAACGATGTTTACACTGTTAAGCCTCGAGATAATGTTAATGCGTTTTGTGTTTATCCCGTACGCTACACTTAGTAAGTAAGAAACCGTTGTAGTTAAAAACTTAATTCACTTACAGACACTTCCACCTCATCTTCACGTGAACATTGTTGCTGTAAAGTTTTCGAAATATTGTTTTCAAATGTGCTAGTTTAGTAAACCTTTAAAATAGTTATTTTTAAATGTGTACTACTAACAAACATAACATCAAAGTATTTTGATTTTAATATGAAGGAAAATATTCATATGTCCGCAATGGGTTGGCCTTAAATACCTTATTAATTAATTTGCGAGCGAGTTGAGTCAGTACTTACAAGCTACCGCTTGCAAGTTTGATAGGCTGACGACTAACTATTGATACCTTGAATCAACAGCTTTTCTTCAATTCAGTCACAATTTCAGCTAGCACTCTCTTCCGAAACGGCTTCACAGTTTCAGCTAGCATATTCTTCCGAAACGGAAAAAGTAATTCAATAATTATCAACTCGGATAGATAACGGATTAATTGTTGCTTGATCAGTTATCCTTGTTATCTTGATAAAAATATCGATAACACGGACATTGACGTAGGCAATCGTTGGGGGATGCCATATACCCCTCTGCTGAGCAAAACATACTATGCTAATGTCAACGTTGAGTTCTGCAGTTTAGTGAGGAGCATCAAAGATATTTGCATGCATGTGAATAAAGGTAGTGGGTATGGTGGTATTTCGATTTGAAAATGTCAATGTAACTGCTCCTCCAGTGAATAACCACGATTAAATAACGCAATACTAATCTGGCCGGTATATCAACCCCAGTTAAGCTGTTTGGAATAATTTTGGTTTCCCAAATTATGAATGAGATCCAACTCGCAATGTCCCAATGAGTGGTAACAAAGAATTATTTACGATTTATTAACTCCACTATCGTTTAGGCGCTGCAAACGATGATGGAATTTAATAGATTTATGTCTCTTCCACTCATATATAGCAAAACAATGTTTACAGGGTCGGCTAGTACGTTGTACATATAAGTTATATATAGTAGTATTACTATACATAAATAAAAAATAAAAAATAACTATTATAGTCTTATCGTAGAAGTAGGATTTTTTTTTTTATTCAGCTGAAGTTAAGTTAAAAGGGGTATATATTTTAAACAACTTAACCATTTTTGCATAAGCTATTCATTTTTATTTACTATTAGATTGATAATATTACAAAAAAAAAATACAATTTATTATGACTACACACACTTCATATTCTACTCATATTCATTTAGATTACGATAAAAAAATTACCATATAACTCAAATCTATGTCTCCTATACAGTACATAGGCATAAGATGTTTCGAAATGCAAACCGACCCTACCGTAACCGTACCGTATTAAAAGTTAGTTATTTATTTTTCGTTTTAAAGTAAAGTTTTAATGATGTTAGCTTACATATTTTTTTGTCTTAAGTTGGCAGTACACTAGTTTGGTACTCATTTTAATTGTAGCGGAGTAAGAAAACTGTTATAACGTAGAGAGCTTAATTCTAAGAATAATTACAAATGAAATAATTTTACTGCTATCATAAGAATTCACATTTTTATACATAATTTGTAATATAAAGAATTAAAAATTAGCATACAGCTTAACAGAACATCCATGTTGACATCCAATCGGGTGTTAAGCAAGGTTGCGCTATGTCAGCTTGGTTGTTCAATTTGTATTTGGATCGTATTCTCCAAGGCGTGAAAGACAGTGAAATGGGAGTGAAAGTATGTGACCTTAAGGTCAATTGCATGCTTTATGCACATGATGCAGTGCTCATTGCATAATCAGAATGCGATTTGCAGGCATTGATCACCACTCTGAAAGATGGGAGGGATGAAAATAATGGTCTAAACCTGAATGTAGATAAGACGAAGGTTCTGATATTTCAAAAAAATAAAGAAAGAACAAAATGTAAGATCAACGTGAATGGTAAAGTAATAGAACAAGTGAATGAAGTGGTATATTTGGGAAGTATGTTTAGCAGAGACGGAAGATACGAAATGGATGTGGAACGGCGTATTGCTGCCGGTAACAGAGTTAACGATGCTTTGGCTGCATTGTTGAGACGGCGATACGTCAGCATAGCTGCCCGTTTGGCTGTACACAATGCGGTTTTATTTATTTATTTATTAAAACTTCATTGTAAAAAAATTGTACAATTGGCGGACTTAATGCTATCTAGGCATTATCTACCAGTCAACCAACAATGTTAACAGAAACAATAAAAACAATGAGGGTAACAAGTAAACAAAAAATATAAATTAACTTATAAATGAAATATACTATACTATACTATACTATACTATACTATACTATACTATACTATACTATACTATACTATACTATACTATACTATACTATACTATACTATACTATACTATACTATACTATACTATACTATACTATACTATACTATACTATACTATACTATACTATACTATACTATACTATACTATACTATACTATACTATACTATACTATACTATACTATACTATACTATACTATACTATACTAAAATAAAGAATAATAAATACAACATAATTATATTATCGCTAAAAAATAAACTATATACGAAAGTGTAAAGTGTGTCGGTTTTGCTTTGGACGCTGTTATACGGTAGCCAAACGTGGGTAACACAGAAAAAGGATGTAAGAAAGATGAATGCTATGGAGACACGTTCTTGAATGAAGTAAACATTAGTTGTGTAATAAAATAGCTTAGAAGCCTGAAAAAAATATTTCTAGCTATTGTTATTTGACTGTATCTTGTACGGGCTGTCTCAACCAGTGGTACTTTTACAGAATATCTCAAGAAAGTACGCTCACTTAAGTTCGATGTTAATTTCATCGTTATAGCTATGTTCCTTACGGTGAATGAGAGATCCGGATGTCCATACACTCCAATCCTCCTTTTCGTTCTCTACATCTTTCAAAGGTTTCTGCGCCCCACAACTTATGGCAACGTATTTTTTCTATATTTGTAAGCTTTATACGCTATATTATTACAAAATAAAGACAAACCGTATATTACTATGATAAAGACGAAATTGTATACAATTTTAATGGAAATATTACATCAGCTGATCCAAAGTGACTCGTCGCGACGTTTGGATTTACTTTTTTCATAACATGCAAATTAAATTTGATCTCAAAACGAAATTCGAGTAACCCTGAAAGGTAGCAATCGTCTCGCAAATAAAATCCCTACCTAGTGAAATAAAAATGACACTTCAGAATATATTTTTTGATTCTCGTGTAAATATGAAATTAATCTTTGCTTTAATAATGAAGCTTTTATGCTTAAGAATTTGTAACAAAGTTTTATTATTTTTTATTATATTATTATCTTTCTCCATAAAGATAACATATTATCATATAACAAACTTATCCATATTATGTCGATAGAGATTAGAATTTAAGATAATTATTGTGTTAGCGCTATTTATATAGAATTAATGATTTTATTACTAAAACACATGTCACATGTTTTCATTTATAATATCTTAATAATAATACATACCGAGTACATATTTATATGAAAATAGAAATATTTGTTACAATTAACATTGTAGGGATAAGAATGTCACACCTTTAAAAGAACTATGTCTTGAGTTGGCAAGACTTAAAAGTTCTTTTATTTAATTAAAGCGATAAGTTTTGCTTTCTTTATTTCTGAACCTAAGGGAACTACCTAATCAGACTTCTGACCACATTTTCCAACCTTCTAGCGTTTTATTCGCTCTCTTATTTAGATAAAAAGATACTTTGAAATTGGATGTTTGTAGTTTTATCTGAAATCCGCTTTTCTTGTGTTTAGGGTCTTACATTTTTTTTTTAATAAACACATGGTATTTTATACTAAACATACTATATTTTCAACACTGATTTTATTTTAAATTTCAATTAGTTTCATGATTTTTAAAAATAATATCTGTTTTAGCTAATTATTGATATCCTTAAAAAGTGCTACAGAAACATAAGATTCATAATGATAACGTAAAAATAGAATTATATTCAAAACATGTAGCATTAATATTAATAGGGCATTGATAATTTAATATTTAAGACCCAATTTCTAAATACTTAAATTTAAACGTTTATACATAATAATATAATAGATAATACGAGTATGCCAGCTAGACTAGCCGGTGAGTCATTTAAGGTAAAGAACTCAAATACTACAATACAATACAATAAAATCTTTAATACCAATCCCTTAAATTAAAATTAAAGGCATCACTGGCAATGGAAATGTGAAGACATATACACAACCCCCTTGTTTGTCAGTACAAGAAAGACTGCAGTCAAACACCTTTTTTCCATATATATTAATTTATGATGTAACAGAACATGCTGAGGTTATGCAAAGTAAATCTCTAAAGAAAGTTATGAAAACTAAAAAACCCGTCCTAATTTAAAGTGAGAATTCAAATTGCTTACCATATGTCCTACAAGTAAATTTTAAAACTGACAGGGAAATGCACGTAATACCAATTATGGTCAATCCATAATATATAATCAACCCTACAATAATACACATGTATGATTAAAAAGATCAACGCCTTATAAGCGTTATTAAGAACACTAATTACAACTACAGTCACAGGAGGCTAATTAAAAGAAGAAATATCGACTGTTTCCGATAGAAAGTAATAGAAAGGTCATGATGACATTGAATTCTAAACAACCAATCAGCGAATAGTGTTACTACACTACGCAGAATGACAATAGAACAACATAGAAATGAAAATAAATAATTTACTAATATAAAACAAAAGAAGTGAATGCATTTAGTAATAAAAGCATTTAGTTGACCATTATTAATTGACAACATTTAAATTAATATACTCGTATTTATGATAATGTAGACAGCATATAAACATTTGAAACGAATGATAGCTACTTTTAAGTAATATACAGCACTATTTTATAAATTATGACATAAGAATACCACTGAATCTAAATAATAATTTATTATGATATATCGAGAAATCCAAAGTATCCTCAAAATGGCAACATCTAATGTCTAAAATAGTACAAAATTTCTCAGACTATTAAAGTCTTATGAATTACATGTCAACGGTTACTTAATCAACTTTATCACATACAAACAAGATAAACATTTGAATGTGTGACTAAGTATTTAAAGTACTACAAAAATAAATTTGATACCTATCAATATATAAATAACAGATCTAAGGAGAATTCTGCTTTGTATATATGTCAATTTCACATAAAAAAATATTTTGATGGAATAGTTTAACAAAATTGTGCAGCATCTACATTAAGCAACAAATAGTTATCGTATGAGATTAAATCCAATATTAAAACTAATTAATAAATCAGATAATTTATATACAATTATATATACGTTTATTAATCACTGTAAAATAAAATGCATCGATCTTAAAAATACAAATTAACAAATATTTTTTTAAAATTTTTGCCAAATATAAAATTCACGTCTTGATATGAATCTGTATGTTCTGTATGGAATCTTCTGACTCTACTACCTTTTCGTGTGCTATTGGGTGGAATAATGAATTATTCCTCCAATTTATTCAATAGCCTTGGGACGAGTGCCTATTTAGTTTATTTCTGCCGATGCACTGAAATTGATTTAAGGGTGGTTATAGATATCTACTTGTGGTGAAAACTATTGTGTTATAATATATTGTTTTCGCTTTTCGATGGGAATAAATATCCAGCATAGTATTTTGGAGTTTTACAAGTGGTTTTATATATAATACGATTATATAAATACATTCCAAATACTGAGACGAAAAATATGTTGATTATGCAACTAATAAATAAAGTTAATCTTTCATAATTTGAGATCACCAATATATAACAACAACTGTATTATATTAACAACTTTATTTTATTAACCTATTTAATCAGGGTAATATATACAATACCTAAACGACAAAAGGTAAAAATCTATTAAAATACTGAGTATTTAAACTAATGACTAATCCGATACAAGATCTTAGAACGTCCAATTCCATTACATACAGACATGAAACTATTATTTACTCTAAGGCTGTGTTTACTTTCAAACAAGCTTTAATGTTACATTTTTCTTATAATAAATATTTAAGATCTATGAAGTATTGAATATTAATAAGAAGGAACAATTGAAAATTGAGCTGTGTCAATGTTCATTGAGATAAACATAATATGTTACGTATAGTGGTGTGCGTAATTTTTACCTGTACATAATTATGTAATATAAAGAAACCAATTTAAGTAAATCCTAGAATACAATTACGATGAACAAAATCTTCAGTGATGGTGCGCTGACCTTAAAGATTTCTTGGACTATCATTGATATAACAGTAGGTTGGCTACAGAGCAACCCAAGCTTAGTTACTCAGTTTTATGTCATTCTACTTATAAAAAAGCATGAGGACCCCCCGGAGGGCATGTATGAAGAGGTTGATGTCTGTGGCCGAGGCGAAAGAGGTATGCAGGGACGTAGCGTTTGGCGCTCCGTTGTCTCTGGCTACCCCATAAGGGATATGGCGTGTAGGTAATGAATAGTAGATATGTTCACTATGTCACAATCTATTGCCAGTTTAATCTTGAAATCATTGATGATTAAATATCAATATGTTGAAAGTAAAACCATTAGTAACTCTCTCCAAATATCATTTAACAAAATAACTTTTAGATTTAGGACTTGTTTTGAATTCTATTGCTTCTAATACCAAATGTGAAGGTAGTTTATTCATTATTATATGATAATTAATGGATGTTGTACCATAATGTTAATCCCTAACATAATTAAAAATACAGACGCTGATTATTATGCTCGGTGTGTTCAAAAATTATTGCGAATTGAGTGTTTTTTAAAAATTTTTTTTTTTTGCTCTCTATTTTGTCCTCTTCAAAGTAATCCCTATGAGATATTATACATTTGTGAAAAATTTGTTTGTTGTCGAAATTTGTTTTTTTCTAATCTTCGAAGCACTTTAAAAAATATATTTTTTTTATCTTGTTCAACTCCTCCTTGTCTAATGCCGTCTTTATCTCGTCAAACGTAGCGTAGCGTCGTCCTTTCATAGGCCTCCTCAGTTACGGAAACAAGAAAAAGTCACATGGGGCCAGATCTGAGGAATACGGCGGCTGCGGCATTTTTAGTTTGTTATTTTTGGCCAAAAAGTCGGGAACAAGCAATGATGTGTAAACACGGGCGATAACGTGGTGCAAAATTCAATTTTTGTTCTTCCACAGATCCGGACGTTTCTGGCAGATTGCGTAGCGCAGATTGCGCATGCCTTGAAGGTAATATTTGTTATTGACCGTTCTATCTTGTGGTAAGAACTCATGATACACCATGTCCCTGCAATCGAAGAAAATTGTAAGCAAAACTTTCACATTCGACCGAACTTGGCGCGCTTTTTCGAAGTTACTCATGTTGTACCGATCTGGAAATACCGCCGAAGGGAGTTCGTTCCACAAGCGAGTGGAACGTGGAAAAAATGTCCTTGAGAACCGCACAGTGGAGGATCGCCACGCATCCAGGTGGTAAGGATGGTATTGGAGGCGATGGCGCGCTGTGCGGTGATGAAATTCGGCGGCAGGCATCAGATCGAATAGTTCTTCGGAACACTCCCCGTCGTAAATGCGGTAGAAGACGCACAAAGCAGCCACGTCTCTACGCAATGCCAAAGAGTCCAGCCGTTCGCAGAACACCGGGTCCCCGACAATTCGAACGGCTCTCCGTTGTACGCGGTCAAATGGTAGAAGCTGATATTGGGGTCATCCGGACCAGAGATGAGAACAGTACTCCATGTGTGGCCGGACCTGCGCCTTATAGAGCGCAAGTCTTTGGCCAGGTTTGAAGTACTGCCTCGCTCTATTGATCACTCCCAATTTCATCGAGGCCAACTTGGCCTTGCTCTCCAGATGACCACGAAACTGACAGTCGCTCGAAATGTCGAGACCCAGTATTCTGATACTTGGCGAGGCAATGAGGGGAGTGCTCTCGAAGAGCGGTGATACGACAAATGGGGTTTTCTTAGTGGTAAACGCGCAAAACTGTGTCTTTAGGGGATTGAACTGAACGTGGTTCAGTTCACCCCACTCAGAGACCATCCCCAGGGAGGTCTCTATTGAAGACACAAGTTTCTTTCGGCACTCGTCGACGTTTTCCCGAGTGAGACCTGCACGGCCGGAACATACCGCATCCCCAGTACTGTCATCCGCATAACAATGTATGTTGGAGATATCCAACATATCATTGATGTGCAGGAGGAACAGAGTTGGGGATAGCACGCAGCCTTGGGGTACACCAGCGTTCACGGGCTTGGGGTCCGAGCAAAAACCGTCGAGAACGACCTGTATGCTCCGCCCAGTGAGGAAGCTGGTGATCCACTTGCATAAACTCTCGGGAAGCCCATAGGAAGGTAGCTTCGAAAGAAGCCCCTTGTGCCATACACGATCGAAGGCTTTCGCCATATCCAGACTAACTGCCAGACCCTCTCCCTTGCTTTCAATAACAGCTGCCCAACGGTGTGTAAGAAACAACAGAAGATCACCAGCCGATCGACCATGGCGAAAGCCATATTGCTGGTCATTGACCAACTGGTGATCCTCGAGGTAGGTTAGGAGCTGTTTATTGATAATGCTCTCCATTACTTTGGAGAGCAGAGAGGTAATGGCGATAGGTCTGTAGTTAGCTGGTTCCGAGCTAACACCTTTTTTAGGGATCGGATGGACAAGGGCACGCTTCCATGTGACCGGGACTACGCCTTTAAGGTAGGAGTACCGAAATAGACGCGTTAGCACTCAGGGGCACACGTTCGTAGCACCAATGGAGAAATGTCATCCGGCCCACTCGACTTATGAACGTCCAAGGAAAATAGAGACTGCCTAATAGTTTTCTGCCGAAAAACTATTTCTTTAAATATATTATAACTATTTTATAAATATTTATCTAATTGTTATTAAATTATTATAATTATTATTGTTATTGTTATTATTAATTCATTATTTTTATTCAATTTTTTGTTACTGTTTATTGATTTTTTTTGTAATATTATGATTCAATTTTTATTTTTATTATTATTATTATTTTTTCTTTTTTTTTGTATAATCGTTTTCAGTTGTATTTTTATAATTGTTATTTAATTTATTGAAAAATTAATTTAATCTGTTGTAAATGTATAATAATTAATTAGTAATTGTAATGTAATTGTAATAATTAATAAATGTCATAAAGAAAATGAACGAATGCGGCGTTGGGGACCGCCAACCAACACGCCATGTTCCGAACGGCGGAAGGTGGAGGACGGAGCTACAAATAGCTACGTGGAATGTAAGAGGAGGAATGGAACAATTATTATGGCATGCCAAAATTTATAATTATTATTTTTATTACTTTATACATATATATATATATATATATATTATAATTTGAAGAGATTATTTGAAAAAATCGTTAGAATATAAATTCTCATCAGATTCTTATTATTGATATTTAAGCTTCAACATATATTTTTTTCTAAATTTAAGTTGCCTTTTGTAGTTAGTAATATTTATGAATTTTAACACAGATAATGAGTTTATTGATCATTTAACAACACTTATTTATAAAAGACGCCGCAAATACTTATTAGAAAGAATAATTAATTACTCGTATGTCACACAATGTAAACTCTCGATTGTTACTTCATTTTACTGATTAAATATCAACATTGTTACCAAAATTAATTATCTTGTTTTCTTTGTACGCGGCTATTTGCAATTCAAATGAAGATGGCGTCTTGTCCAAACTAGTCTCTGGGAATTCATGATCACCTCATCCCTCTGATCAGTTCACCTCTCATCAAAGTTTGAATGAGGTTTTGTATCTACACTTCAGAACTAAAGTAGTCTTGTTTTTGTTGTTGGTTTTAGGGTTTATTATAAGAGGTTGTAAACTAAAATACAAGTAAAAATAATAAAACAATTGTAAAGAGTTTGTCAAGATATAATTTAGGTGTTATAAACTTCAAATGTTTGCTTTCACTAATTTCTTGTTTATAAAAATATTTCATTAATCCTTCAGAAAAATTATTTAGCCTCTGAAAAGTGTTATATGTATTTTATGACCTATGGCTTGAGTCATGTTTAAAAATATTTTAAGTGCTAAATGGTTAAAAATGTGAATATTAGTTACTGTTATAAATTAATATTTTCATGGATTTGTTTTTAGTCTCATTTTCTTTTTTAAACTTTACTACATAGCAATAAATGTAAATACTTTTGGTAGGGTAATATTCGTAACTAAATATTTGAAACCTCTATAATATTCTAGACAAGTTTTGGTGTGTCCAAATTATTTTGCTAAATATTTGTTTGGTTGTGAATGTTTGAATATTAATTAGTAGAACAAAACAATATAACTAAGTATTGATTTTATTATTGGCTAGACTCGTTCAGGGACAAATAATATTTGATTAGTCTCTTACTGAATCCAGTGAAACAAATGTATGGCATTTGGTATTTTGACATCAACTATATTGTATACTGACGCCCTCGGACCGTAGTAATAGTTTTTATTCCGCTCTTACAACAAAGATTGTTTGTAAAATAAGTCTTAAGACTAAATGTTTTTATGATATATATATTAAAAAATAATAGTTTACAAACATTATTTTCACCACCTATATAATCTTTCCACTCCTATTACTTTATATATTGTAGTAGGTACCTAGATATATTATCTGACTAGCTTTTTAAGTCCTGATTCGATTTTCAAAGTGACTAATAGTGTAGTGATTTGGTCTAAATCTGTTTGCTGTACGAAGAACGATAAGGAAGAAATATCTAAAAGGAAACTCTTTCATGTCAACCCTCTTAGCAGGAGCAACTAGGCGTTTTTATCTTGGTATCCATGCACAGAAGTTGGCTTGAATTGCTATTAATAGGGTGCTACTAAACTAGAAATAAGAAAAAAGATATATGTACGTATGTAGGTAAATATTAACTATTTTAAAATAAGTTGATAATAACTTTTTATAAGATAGCTATTTTTTATATTTATAGAATGTTGAATAATAGAATGAAATATAAAAAAAAAACCGACATAGTCTGAATTTTGAGTTAAATTAGAATTAATGTTTTATTAGTGATCGTTATCGTTGAACTTTTATTATTAAATTGGGATATTATATTAATACTATCTGTTATTAATTGAAATATGTCCTTGAATGATTCTAAAATAGTGGTTCTCTTAAATCTCTATATTCTATTTCCAAACCCAAATTACTGATTGAAATCTACGAAATTTCCATATTGGTTATGTGCGTTTATAAATAAATTGCAACAAAATTATTTTCAGGAATTAAGAATAACGATAATAAAAATCTTTTTTTTTACACTTTGGCTTTCATTTTCCATTTTCTTATAAACCGGAGCGTGAAAAAAATGTATTTGCAAAAATAAAAATGTATTAAAGTAATAATTTATAATTGTTGATAAAAATACTACAAGTATTAAATAGGAAAAAAATTATTCATTGAAAATAAGAAAAATGGAAATATTCATTTTTAGTAAGTAATGTATTTTTTCATTTGTAATATAGAAAAAAAGGTTGGAATTAATTATTTGGTACAATTAGTAAACCAATTTGCTTCTTCTTAACCGTTTTCAATCATTGTATATATTGCTTAAATTGCATCCTACCCATGGGGGCCGATTTGTTTGCATCCTACCCATGGGGGCCGATTTGTTTCCCTTCCGATGATCCTAGTGACTGCGCTGCGGCTGTAGCTGATGTGATACTACAGGGCATGGAACTATTTGTACCAAGCTCTGTGGTACCACTTGGTGGCAGATCGCAGCCTTGGTTTGATGCGTCTGTCAGGGCTGCAGCAGCTGGCAAACGGCAGGCTTATCAAGCTTGGGTCAATGTGTTAGTCACTAAGGATCCAAACTGAAGAGAGTTCTGAAGAGGAAATAGAATCGTGCCTCCAGATTCTTCAAACGGCAAATCGCTAGAGCAAAGCTCAAGCATGTCGTCAAAATTGGGAATCAGCTGGCAAAGTACTCGCCTGGCACGCGCAAATTCTGGGCGCTTTCAAAGGCTACTCTGGGAAACTTTAGCCAGCCGTCCCTACCGCCGTTGCACATGGGAAATGATTCTCTGGTCCACACGGCAAAAGAGAAAGCCGATCTCTTGGGCACTCTTTTCGCCTCCAACTCGACTTTGGACGACCAGGGGAAGACACCGCCTTTCATCCCGCGGTGTCAGAGCTCAATGCCGGAAATAGTTTTTCGGCAGAAAACTATTAGGCAGTCTCTATTTTCCTTGGACGTTCATAAGTCGAGTGGGCCGGATGGTATCTGTCCAGTTGTGCTACGAACATGTGCCCCTGAGTTGACACCAGTGCTAACGCGTCTATTTCGGTACTCCTACTTGAAAAGAGTAGTCCCGGTCTCATGGAAGCGTGCCTTTGTCCATCCGATCCCTAAAAAAGGTGATAGCTCGGACCCAGCTAACTACAGACCTATCGCCATTACCTCTCTGCTCTCCAAAGTAATGGAGAGCATTATCAATAAACAGCTCCTAACCTACCTCGAGAATCACCAGTTGGTCAATGACCGGCAATATGGCTTTCGCCATGGTCGATCGGCTGGTGATCTTCTGTTGTATCTTATACACCGTTGGGCAGCTGTTATTGAAAGCAAGGGAGAGGGTCTGGCAGTTAGTCTGGATATGGCGAAAGCCTTCCATCGTGTAAGGCACAAGGGGCTTCTTTCGAAGCTACCTTCCTATGGGCTTCCCGAGAGTTTATGCAAGTGGATCACCAGCTTCCTCACTGGGCGGAGCATACAGGTCGTTCTCAACGGTTTTTGCTCGGACCCCAAGCCCGTGAACGCTGGTGTACCCCAAGGCTGCGTGCTATCCCCAACTCTGTTCCTCCTGCACATCAATGATATGTTGAATATCTCTAACATACATTGTTATGCGGATGACAGCGCTGGGGATGCGGTATATACCGGCCGTACAGGTCTCTCTCGGGAAAACGTCAACGAGTGCCGAAAGAAACTTGTGTCTTCTATAGAGACTTCTTTGTGGTGGTTTGATGGTCTCTGACTGGGGTGAACTGAACCACGTTCAGTTCGCCGCATCCTTACCACCTGGATGCGTGGCGATCCTCCACTGTGCGGTTCTCAAGTACATTTTTTCCACGTTCTACTCGCTTGCGGAACGAACTCCCTTCGGCGGTATTTCCAGATCGGTACGACATGGGTACCTTCAAAAAAGGCGTCTACTCCTACCTACAAGGCCGGCAACACTCTTGTAAATCCTCGGATGTTGAATGAGTTCATGGGCGGCAGTGATCACAAGTCATCTGTGACCCGCCAGCTCGTTTGCCCTCCTCTTCCATAAAAAAAAAATAATAATAAAATTACGAGCAATTTTATCGGACAAATAATTATGTCCTGCTGTGATGTTAATTAAATAAGTGCTTTTTTTCTCAAATTAAAATGAGACTCAACAGAGTTATTCAGTTCGAACAAAATAATTTACAAGCGATGTTTTTGTAATTCATTAATAAATAACATTTCTCTCATTATAATTGCTTTTCGTGTAACTTTGTGTAAGAAATATCTTCGAAATGTTCCAATCTCTACAATATATTATTTATTATTATTACCTATGTACAGAATCAATTCACTATTTAATTTATAAGTCACAAAATGTCTATGTTTATTAAACCAAAATTAAATTGGAAACAAATTGTTATATACAAGGCAAATCAAGAAAAAGATGCAAAAGGTCAAAGGTTAGATTGTATTAAAACTATTATCTTTGAATCATTGGCCCTTTAACAATCAAAATTGGATAAACTTTTGATGAAATTTCGAAATATTTGAAACTAATCACTGTTATAAGGTATCTGTAATAATTATATTAACACAGACTACCTTTAATCTAAAAGCTTTCCAATCTCCTAGTACACCTCCATCACAATATGCAATGTACATTATTACAAAAAATATATATTATTACACATTGAAGGTACCGTCAATTTACACAGGCTTAAAATTAATATTTAGAATAGGATATTTTTATTTTCATTATTAAATAATTAGCATAATGATGAAATAATTGCAAAAAAATAATTATAGGAATAAATACATGAGAAATAATCGTGCAAAATTATAAAAATAAAATATATTTTTTTATGACAAACAACATGCAACACCAAATATTACAAAATTGTAATGATTTGTTAATATTATAATTACTTTATATATTTTCAATTAAATAATCTAATTTAGTTTAAATCATACAAATAACTTTGTTGATTAACTTTTAATAATAATGCTTTATTTTGGTTTATTTACTTACAAATTGCTGAAGATCAATTTATGTCCCATTTATTTGTTTAAATACAAAGAAACAAAATTTACCTCCGACCTCTAACAGTTAAAGCAAACAAACACATCGAAGTCTTATCAAAAGTTGAGGCTTATTGTATCACAAAGTCGTTTTGTACTAATTTTAAACAATGACAATCTAATTCAATCCTTAACTCCGATACTTAAAGTTTACCTGAATAATTGTATCCGTCTATATGTAAGTTTGTATTTCTAATTCGATACCAAGGGAGAAGGCATTAGCGAAAAAAATAATAGTCTTTATTACAAAGACAAAGACATAAAGTATCAAATAAAATACCATTATGTTATTTTCGGTTGTGTTAACTATCAACGTTCACATCCGTTGGAAACTCAATTTACATGTAAATCGTTAAAGTCGCTTCAGATCAACTTTGTTGTTGAAAACTAAGGGACGTGTTAAGGCAGTGCTGTTATAGATTGCTTTAAATTAACAGCACGTTTGACTTGTGTGTACAATTCCAAAAAGGTTTCTAAATTAAACAGTCTTGTTATTGTGAAATTGGCCATTTTTTTATATCATTTATATATGATAACCTATTAGTTTTCTTTTTTGGGTAGATCTCGAAGAATTCGGTCTGCCCATTCATTTGTACCCGACTTTCGAATTTTGGAAAAATTTCTTCACATGAGGTCTTATGACCCCCTGAGTCCGAAATGACCATTGGTCGAAAAGTTTATATATATGTATATATATGCGAGCGTGCGTCCAGATTCGACTTTTATCAGCACGATAGCGGCCGCAGTTTCGCTCGGATCGCTTTCAAACTTTGCACAAAAATCAATCATCCAAAAATGAAGGTTAAGTTTGTTAACCAGAGAAATCCGGACACAGGGAACGCTAGGGCCTCACTTTTTCTGATTTCAGTTTTTCGACCATAACTTTTTTCCTATACAAAGAAGATCAGTCGCGTTCATATTATATGATGTCTTTGATGAATACCTATAACTAATGTAAATAAACTGAAAACCTAACTTCAATAACTTAGGGGTGGGGGTAAAAAAACAGAACATTTTTGGAAAAAAAATCATAACTTTTTTCTGGTAAACATTCTTACATCACAAGTATTTTAATAGAAAGGTTATTTTTTACTCTTAATTTAGGTACCAATAGATTTCCCGTAAAATGTACCGTTTCTGAGAAAAAAAATAAAAACCACTTTTAGCTTGAAAATTTAAGGTAGGTTAAACCACGGCAACTTTTTTCTGGTAAACATTCCCTCCTCGCAAATATTTTTAATAGAAAGGTTATTTTTACACTAAATTTAAGTACCAAAAGTATTTCCAAAAAATATACCTTTTCCATAAAAAAATTAAAAACCGATTTTTGCTTGAAAATTTTTGATGTAAACAACGGCATCATGTGTAGTCAATTAGAAATGAAACATGAGTTCTACAAAATATAACGGAATACATTTTACTAGAAGATTTTATTAATATTTCTCTGTATATTTATCTGTTTTGTTTCTTAAGCTATTGGGATTATTTCTAATTTGAGTTTCTTAAATCTATAAACAACAATTACTGTTTATAAATATATTACAATTTTATAAATTTGAATTTAAGAATAAGAGTATTAATAGTATTTTTAAATCTTTTCTTAATCATTTTTATTTTTGGTCACTTTACTACAGGACAACCGATGTCGTTAGATTGACTTACCGGGTATAACTGGCTGCTGTCAATTATAACTTAATTGAATTTCAAGTTGAGTTGAGTTTCAATACATTTATAAAAATCTATAACGTTGTTGAATATCGTTTCATTATTTATTAACAGAACCACATAAATACACAAATACCTTTAAACTTTGTGTGACTGCGAAAAGGGTACTCGATCCAAGAAATCTTGGTTAGAGACAAACGTTCTGGACTTCATCGGAGTTTAAGATTGGGCGTCATCTAGTTTTGATATTAATCCACTGGATTATGATTTATGGCCAATTTTAGAAAGTAAGGGTTGCCTTAAACGCCATGATAATTGTAGTCCCTAAAACAATCTACACGATTGTCAGTGAAGAATTTTTAAATGAAAGACTCGTAACGTGAATGGTACATCAGTCTTTTCATAATTACAATGTAGACCCACGCCCAGCAGCGAGTCATAAATAGTTTTATAAGAAGTAAATTAATATACTGATAATATAGCAAATAATATTACATTTTTATCGAATCGATCCTCAAAAATAAGATTTGTTCTTATTTATAAGTTAAATAAATATGTTTAGTTCTTAGTACAACTTAGTTTTTTAAAAAATAAACATTTTATTTGTTTAGCTCAAAACTATTAGTTTTATAAAATAATACATGCAAAGAATTTGCCTTCTTAGTATTTTCTTATATGTATAAATTCCTGTTCCTAGAAAAGACAAGTATGGTTTAAACGTCTTTTTTATTTATTTTTATATTATATTTTATATTGATATTTTTTGGCTTCTGCTTTAATTGTATTAACATCTCGATATTAGTGTTGAATAATATAATCCGGTAAATTTATAGGTTGAATTTAAAATCAATAGGTTAATTAATTTCTTCTCTCCTCAGATTTTTTATAGTTTTTTTATAAGTTTTTATGTACCTTTTTTTTCATAAGCCATATTGAAAGCAATAGCACCAACTCTTAATCAATATTTGATAACAAGCCCTCTTTATTTGCTTTGGACATCAAACGCATCTAAACATTTATTTTTGGTTACAAATATTTAGAGCGCTTGTACATTAAATGTTTCTTTATGTGATTCAAAGGTTTAATCCTACATGATTTAATCGTTTTTAAAGGATTTGAAAAATATACATTTGATTGAAATACAAACATAACACTCAGGTTTGTTATTTAATACATTATAATTCCTATAAATGCATGTTGCTTTGCATTAATTTATATACAGTGTTATGTTAATTTTAAGTAATAATTATCTTAAAAGCATATAACGTATCGTATATTGCGTTTGTCGAATTACCGATTTAAATCATAAAAATGAAAAATATCATATTAATCTAAAGAAGATGAAGTTGAAAAATATTTACCACTAAAAGATTCATTTACAGACACTTTCATCTCATCTTCACGTGAATCTTGTTGTTGTAAAGTTTTCGAAATATTGTTTTTAAATGTGCTAGTTAACCTGTAAAATGGTTATATTTAAATGTGTACTACTAAATAACATAACATCAAAGTATTTTGATTTTAATATGAAGGAAAATATTCGTGTATCCGCAATGGGTTGGTCTTAAATACTTTATTAATTAATTTGTGAGCGAGTTAAGTCGGTATTTACAAGCTATCGCTAGTTAGCTTGATAAACTGACGGCTAACTATTGATACCTCAATAGTTACCTTGAATCGATAGCTTTTCTAAAATATAAAATTCTCGTGTCACAATTTTATCTAGCATACTCTTCCGAAACGGCTTCACAGTTTTAGCTAGCATAATCTTCCGAAACGGAAAAAGTAATTCAATAATTATTAACTCGGATAGATAATGGATCAATTGTTGCTTGATCAGTTATCCCAGCTAGAACTACAGATCTACAGGTGTCACTTCTAACCCAGTAAACTCCACGGAATATTAATTGATATTTGATATTGTTACAACAAACAAACGTTTCAGATTACCACATGACCCATGTGGTAATCTGAAACGTTTATTGCCTTGCATGGCAGATGAAAAACATACCAAATGTTTCCCTAAAAATTTCACCAATGATACGATCACAGATGTTGACGGAGACCCAATATACTGCCGAAGAAGTTCTGAAAATGGTGAAAAATAATTCAATAAAAATATCGATAACACAGACATTGACATAGACAATCGTTGGGTGGTGCCATATACGCCTCTGCTGAGCAAAACATATTATGCTAATGTCAACGTTGAGTTCTGTAGTTTAGTGAGGAGCATCAAAGATATTTGCATGCATGTGAATAAAGGTAGTGGATATGGTTATATTTTGATTTGAAAATGTCAATGTAACTGCTCCTCCAGTGAATAACCACGATTAAATAACACAATACTAATCTGGCCGGTATATCAGCCCCAGTTAAGCTGTTTGGCGTAATTTTGGTTTCCCAATTCATGAATGAGATCCAACCGTTACTCATTTAGCCGTCCATCCTGACAACGGTTATCTAAAACCGAGCTATAAATCGAGCATAAACTACACTCACTGAATTTTTGGAATTATGTAAATATGCGGATACTTTAAGTATCTTTGCACGAACGTTACCCTACTCAGAAGTACCACAATATTTCACATGGTCTGTAACAAAAAAAATTACAAGCAATTCACAATAGTTAACGCAAGTTCCGGTTACTAAAAATCAAACACCTTGGGGCGAGTTTTTACATTACAACGTATGCTGATGTAATCAACACCTTAAAGTCATCGCCACTGTGGCGTGATATGCACATTCAAATGCTTTGGAAAGATGAAATAGGATGCATAAAATTACCGACTCATTTCTGCACAATGATTGGGTCCCAAGATGCTCTCATTGACCAGATATTTCGCGGTGTACATACATGATATATTAGCCATGGGTGGCTATATGAAAAAGCAATTTTAGCAGCAAAAATTATGGACGTCAATAAAATAAATCTTAAGATACAAAATTTATTACCAGGGTACTTGGTGTCATACAAATCTATTGATACAGTTTGCGATGCCACCGGAGCTGTTAATTATCGAACAGAATTTTTAAACTCATTAGATTTACCAGGCATACCACCGAATAATTTACAACTGTAGGTTGGATCTCCGGTTATTTTGTTTCTTCAAATATTAAAAATTTTAGAAAAACGTTGTCGAAGCCATCATTCTAAATGGCAAATTTGGAGGTGAAAATATATCCCTATTATAAAACGTATGTGTCAATTCAATTTAGACGTCATCAGTTTACAATAAGATTAGCATTTGCGATAACTATCAATAAGTCTCAAGGCCAATGTCCGTTTGTGGCTTAGATTTGAGTACACCATGTGTTTTCATACGTAAAATTCTACGAGTCATGTCCTCTAGTAAGCAAACCATACAGTTTGTTTGTTTTAGCTAAAAATGGGATAATAAAAAATACTGTACACTGTATTGCGTTATGGGATTAATGTCAAAATCATTATAACTAAGGATATACGAGTATATAACTCCACCATCGTTTAGGCGCTGCAAACGATGAATAAATCTATAACTCTTCAACTCATATATAGCAAAACAATGTTTACTGGACCAGCTAGTATGTTGTATATTTAAGTTATATAATAGTATTACTATACATAAATTTAAATAACTAAAATAAAAGTAAATTTAAGTTTACACTGTCAAACAATTCAGAAAACAGAACGCATTGTTACTAAATTAACTATTGTAGTCTTATCGTAGAAGTGAGAATATTTTTTTTTTATACCGCTAAACCGTAAAGTTAAGTTAAAGGGAATATATATTTTAAACAACTTACTATTCTTGCATAAGCTATTAATTTTTATTTACTATAAGATAGGTTACATTATAAAAAAAAATTTTTTTAGGACTTACATTTCATAATCTACTGATATTCAATTAGATATAACGATTCAAAATTTACCATATAACTCAAATCTACGTCTTCTATACAGTACAGGTTATAGGCATAAAATGTTTCGAAATGCAAACCGACTCTATTAAAAGTTAGTAATTTATTTTTCGTTTTAAAGAAAAGTTTTAATGATGTTAGCTCCCATATTTTTTTCTCTTAACTTGGCAATGTACGGATTTGGTACTTATTTTTTTGTAGCGTAATAAGACAATTATTATAAAGTGTAGAGCTTAGTCTTAAGAATAATTACAAATGGAAATATTTTACTGTTATCATAAGAATTCACATTTTTATACATAATTTGTAGCAAAAAGATATGAATACATGGCATACAGCTTAACAGAAAGTAATCAAGGATATGTGTATTTTCTGTAGTTAAAAGCTATTTACTTGTCTGTTTTTATTTGAAGTTAATCTTCAATTCTAATTTCATATAAAGTTAGAATTGTTGTGATTACTGACTATGAACGTAGGTTATTCACATGTAAATTAACATTTTTTCTCAGGCCATACAAGCTAATAAAAGTAGCTCACAAAACACATTAAAACGAAATTCGGATAAAACTTTTCATATTCATATTTATACGGTCCTTGGTGTATAATTTACATCATGTTACCAAGTAACAAGGATGATAAAATGATAACGAAACGTTATATTTGGGAAACATGCTTAACTGTTTTAATGTAAAACTTTGGTAACGTTGTGAGTATATTAGAAACAGATTGTAAAGAATTAAATTAAGTAATAAGTATTAAAAGAAATGTGTTTAAAAGTCAGAATTTTATATATTTTCGGTCAGTTCAATAGAGTTAATGACGACTTTAAATCTAAAAAATGACGATTTGCAACTGTCTTTAAATATATCTTAAACCAATGAAGTGTTAAATGTATTCATTATAATAAAGTTAAATCAACGTTACTTCTCCTATTAGTTCATGATTTGTAAAATCCTAAAACGATCAAATGTAAAAAACAACTTGAATGAAGTAAACATTAATATTATTGTGTAATAAAATAATCTTTTTACAAAATAAAAACAAACTGTATATTAATTACCATGATAAAGACGAGATTGTATACAATTTTAATGGAAATATTACATCAGCCGATCCAAGGTGACTCGTCGTGAGGTTAGGATTTACTTTTTTCATAACATGCAAATTAAAATAATCTCAAAACGAAATTCGAATAACCCTGAAACGTAACAATCGTCTCGCAAATTTAATCTCTTCCCAGTGAAATAAAAATGACACTTCAGAATATATTCTTTGGTTGTCATGTAAATATGAAATTAAGTGCCTCTGTGAATCTAAAGATTCACCATCTTTGTTTTAATAATGAATTTTTATGTTTAAGAATATGTAATAAAGTTACATTATTTTTTATTATATTATTATCTTTCTCCATAAAGATGTCATAGTCATCATATGACATCCTTATCCATATTAGGTCGGTAGAGATTAAAACTTAAAAATAATAATTGTGTTAGCGCTATTTATATAGATATTACTATCTTATTACCAAAACACATGTTATATGTTTTCATTTATAATATCTTAATAATAATACATACCGAATATATGTTATATATATTTATATGAATATAGAAATCTTCGTTACAATTAACATTGTAGAGATAAGAATGTAACACTTTTAAAAATAACTATGTCTTGATTTGGCAAGTTTTTTTAATTTTTTAAAAAAAATTTATTTAATTAAAGCGATAACTTTTCCTTTCTTTATTTCTGAACCTAAGGGAACTACCTAATCAGACTTCTAACCACATTTTCCAACCTTCTAAAGTTTTATTCGCTCTGTTGTTTAGATAAAAAGCTACTTTGAATTGGATGTTTGAAGCTTTATATGAAAACCGCTTTTCTTATATTAATGTCGCAGTAATAAGATATTTTTTAATAGAAACATGTTATTTTTATACTAAATATATTTTATTCTCAACACTGATTTTACGTTATATTTAAATTAGTTTCGTGGTTTTTAGAAATAATATCAGTTTAACCTAATTATTAATATTCTTATAAAATGCGATAAAACATAATGTTCATAATAATAACGTAAAATAGAATTATATTCAAGACGTGCATCGGCAAATTAATAGTGCATTGATAGTCAAACTACATGATATTTAAATGAGTGCATACACCGAGGACACCAATAAAACATGCTTCAAATATTCTAAATAAACCTTCCATTTTTTCAGATTGAAATTTATTTTTAGAGTGGAAAGTTTTATAATCTCATCGTAAAACACATGGTAAATAAGAAAGAAGATATACCAAACACATAAAAATAAAGAGAATTCTCAAGTTATCCATTCATTCATGTTTTATTTATAAGTTTTGCAACCGTGTAAAGCAAGGCCTTTTACCAGTACTTTAATATAAATATATTCAGAAATAATAAATCTGTCACAAACAAGTTAATGACTTCCAATTCCTTTTATATCTTTGAAACCTCGAAGTGATTGTTCAGTGGTATCACCGTCGAAACCCATACAATGAAATTTAATTTAAAAGCGCTTATTATTAGATTTAAATATTATGAAATATCCAAATAAATTATTAAGACTCAATTAATAACAGTTAAATTTAAACGTTTATAATGGATAATATTCCAGCTAAACTGAGCGGTGTGTCACTTTAGGAAAATAACTCAAATACTTATATTGAATAAGATCCTTTATCTCAATCTTTAGAATTATAATCATAGGCGCCACTAACAATGGACAAGTAAAGACACATGTGTATAGGCTGTGTAGCCTCCTTGACATCTGTACGAGAAAACTGCAGTCAAACACTTATTCTTCCAATATGTTAATTTATAATGTTACAGGAAAAAAAAGTGACTTTGTATGTATGTCAATTTCACATTAAAATAATATTTTGATGGAATATTTTTACAAAATTGTGCAGCATCTACATTCAACACTAAACGAAAGAAATTAAATCAAATATTAAAACTAATAATACAAATAAATTTTAATCACATAATTTATATACAATTATATATACGTTTGTTAATCACTATAAATTACAATGCTTCGGTCTTAAAAATACAAATTAAAACATTTTATTTTAAATTTGTGTGATATATTAAATTCACGTCATTATAAGAATCTGTATGTTTCGTATGGAATCTTCTCACTCAACTATTCTTTTGTGTGCCATGGAGTGGAAAAATGAATTGTATCTTCTAATTTGTTCAATAGTCTTCGGACGAATTTGCCTATTTAGTTTATTTCTACCGATGCACTGAAATTAATTGAAGGGTGACTATAGATATCTTCTTGTAGTGAAATCTATTGTACTGTTATTTATATATAATACTTTTAAATGAATAAAATTCAAATACTCAAACGAAAAATATGTTGATTGTGCAACTACTAAATGAAGTTATTCTTACATAATTTTGAATTATAAATATTTAACAATAACTATATTGACAACTTTATTTTATTAACCTACTTAATGAGCGTAATATATATAATAACTCAACGACATAACGTAAGAATGTATTAAAATAAGTAATCTGACCATTTAAACTAATGACTAATCCTATACAAGATCTTAGAACGTCCAATTTCATTACATATAGACATGAGACTATTATTTACTCTAAGGCTGGGTTTACTTTGCAAACAAGCTTTCATGTTACATTTGTTTTATAATGAATCTCTTAGATCTTCGAAGTATTAAATATTAATAAGAAGGAACAATTTAAAATAGAGTTGTGTCAATGTTCCTTGAGGTGAATCGTAATTATCATATATACACAATTATGTAATATAAAGATAGCAATCGATATTACAGGTATGGCTTTTAAAATTGTTGAATCTTACGAGTATTTACAAGATAGGAAGCAAGTTGTAAAAATAGATAATTTTGCTAGTTCCATTTAAAATGTTACATGCGGAATTTCACAAGGCTCCGTAATTGGACCGTTAATGTTTTTAATTTACGTTAACCATATTATTAAAATTAATCTAGCTGGAAAACTTACACTATACGCGGATGATACATGCCTTTTTATTATAGTAGCTCTATTCAGGACTTATATAAGTAAAGCTCAAAAAATATATTGATATATAGAGTGAGTGGCTACATTACAATCTTCTAACCATAAATGCAACTAAATTCTCCTATATGATTTTTTGTGCAAAGAATAAACTATTCCAAATATTACACCCCTTACAGTTAACGATACAAACGCCAACAAAAGAGAAATAAATACCTTGGTTTGTGGATGAACGATAAGGTGACTTGGAAAGATCACATAGAACACGTTAGAAACAAATTAGTACCTATACTGTGTGCATTAAGAAAGCTTTCAAATTGCATTCCCAAGAAAGTACGTATGATAATATATAACAGCTTAGTTAAATCAAAAATTGAATATTTAATAGAAGTGTGGGGATCTGCCACCAAGACAAACTTAATAACCTGCTATAAGTGCTATTCCTTATCTCACCTCAACCAATAAAATTTAGCAAGAAACAAAACTACTAAATATCACTCAGCTATACGACTCTTACACCTGCATGCTGATAAAAAACATTATAACCAACTCAATACACTCTAATATTAAAATTGACAAAAAATATCTAAATATACGAGTAATTTAAGAAATAAAGATAAACTTATGCTAACTGGTGTGCGCACTAAGTGTGGCAAGAAAACGATATTGTTTTAGGGAGTGCAACTATTTAATAACTCACCGAATGATGTTAAAGGTGAGAAGAGCATGAGTGTATTTAAAGATAAATTAAAGGAATATTTATATAAAATCTAATCAAAGTAGTTAATTAAGTTTAAAAAGTTTTTTATAACGTTTACAAATGATTGAATTGTCGCTCCAGAGGTAAATTATTGTTATACTACTTTTTTTTAGAAAATTTATTGTATCTCATTTTACGTAAACTTAATATTTTATGAGAAAAAAGTTCTTTAAACATAATTGAAGTAAGTATAGAATACAATTACGATGAAGAAAATCTTCAGTGATGGTGCGCTGATCTTCAAGATTTTTTTTAGCCATCATTGATATAACAGTAGGTTGACTACAGTGGTATCCAAGCTTAATTACTCCGTTTTATGTCATTCTACTTATTTCATGAATAGGAGCAATGTTGACTATGTCACAATCTACTGCCCGATTAATCTTGAAATCATTGATGATTAAATATCAAGATGTTGAAAGTAAAACCATTAGTAACTCTCTCCAAATATCATTTAACAAAATAACTTTTAGATTTAGGACTAATTTTTGAATTCAAGGCAGTCGATTCGTAACTATATGATAATAATTAATGAAAGTTTTGCCAGAATGTTTATTCCTAAGATAATTAAAAATACAATTGCTGATTATTGTACTCGGTGTCGCGTATCGTGAATTTTGAGTTTTTTAAGAATTATTTATTTATTTATGAATATCTATTTTGTCCCCTTCAAAGTAATCCCCATGAGATATTATACAATTGTGCCAACGGATTTTCCAATCTTCAAAGCACTTTAAAAAATCATTTTTTTTATCTTGTTCAACTCCTTCTTCGATGCCGTCTTTATCTTGTCAAACGTAGCGTAGCGTCGTCCTTTCATGGGCCTCTTCAGATTCGGGAACAAGAAAAAGTCACAGGGGGCCAGATCTGGGGAATACGGTGGCTGCGACATCATTAGTGTGTTATTTTTGGCCAAAAAATCGCGAACAAGCAATGATGTGTGAGCACGGGCCTTAACGTGGTGCAAAAGTAAATTTTTGTTCTTCTACAAATTCGGGCGTTTCTGGCGGATTGCTTTGCGCAAATTACTTGCAAGTATTATTCCTTATTGACCGTTCTAACCAATAGCAAAAACTCACGATGAACCATGCCCCTGTAATCGAAGAAAACTGTAAGTACCAACGCCATAACGCCACAAAAAAATCTAAATTCAAATATACCCAGCCCGCGAAAATTAAAAATTCGCGAAATTTTTTAACATACCGGGTATATATATAGTTTTATACCTATTTTATACCAAATAATTCGACTTGCGACGTCCATTAAATTCATTTTATTCGCTTGATTGTAAATTGAAAATCGGATCTGCATTGCAAATTGGAATATCTACTTCGATTCGAAGAAAACGCGGTTATATTTTTGGTTATCGAAAAACGATTATTAATTTCGTTTATTAAGTTTGTCACACTCTATCAATGACTTCAATTCCGCATGAACTCTTTATATTTTTATGCACTTGCAGTTTTAAATATAATTTTTATATTTTTAATTATTTTAAAAGTATTAATTAATGCTTTCAAGATTTTCATTTTTCTGACTTCGATAAGATACAACTAACATTTTTGTATAAAATAAACGCTAGTTGTTTACCACGTCTTCGTATACACGGAAGTAGGAAATGCACGTTTGGAACATTAGTTAGAACTACTCTAAGAACTCTGAGTTTCCCATATTTTTGAATGCGCTTTCAATATTTTACTATATTTTTAAAAGGCAGAAAAATCACACGTAAAACTCGTACAAGCTATTATTATAAATGTAATTAACAAACGATAAATGATTTCGTTTCAATAAATTATATAGTTCCAGCGATTATACTATCTATGTATATAAAAAATGTGCAAAATCCGTTTTTTTTTGCAATATTACTATAGCTGTTATAGACAAATTGTAGTAAATTAAATACATGTATATGAGTATGATGACAACATGTACAACATAATAACAATTATATATTTTGAAACATAAATTAGTTATTCAGTATGCAGCACAAACCGGACAAAGTAATTTCTGCACTGAGAACTCTTGACATCTTTATTCTATTACTAGGTTGGTAACCCTGTTCTGAATAGAAACTTATAATAGTTCGTTCAGAATAAACCTTTCGTTAAAGAACATATAGAATTAAAACTATTGTCACGATATAACTGTAGTTCCTTATTTTAATTACTTACTTCGAATTTTAAACTAATATTTTAGCGATGAATTAACTAAAATGATATTCGCGGCATAAATTAAAGAAACAAAATCAGCCCCAATCGCAATTTATTGAAGACAAAAGCAACCAAGTGCCGAGGTAAACCAATCATTGGCGGTTCTTAGAATAATAGATATTCAGACATTTCAAAAGTAAAAATTTGCATTAATTAATATACTATTGTTGGATAATAGCTCTTTAAACTTAATTATTGTGATTTCAAGAACTTATCTGTATTATCAATTACTTTGGACTTATGGTTTTTAATACTTTACCAGACTTCGGTTTACAATTTGTTTTATGAGTTTGTTTTTACAAAAATTTTGTGGATTATTATAAATATAATATAAAATAAAAATAAAAAAAATATTCAATATTAAATGACTTTTTATGAAACTTCATTTACATTTTAATTCGTTACGTATGTTATATTTAGATTTGACGAATACAGCTAATAAAAATACATTTTTGTTTTAGGATATAATACGTATGAGATGATAAAAAATATTTAAAAATGTGTATTCGTTGTTATTATTTTTGTAAAGAATAGATTTGAGATCTCTATACTATTAATCCTAATAAAACACTAGATCTCAGTTGTCACATAACTAAATGACAGGTAATAAATTTTCGATAATCAATTATCACGAATTGAACATATTGTAACGATAAATTTAATGTTAATATTCAAGTTTTATATACTTTTATATTTTCGAATATACATACGTTTTTAATAATTATTATATTTTTGACAGGTTATTTGTTAGAAAAATTCATCAGAATATTCTTTTTAGATTCATATAATTCATCAGAATATTCTTTTTATTGTTAAAATTCAATAAACTTTGCACTTTGTGCTGTCTTTTGTACGTTTTAAGATACACTTTTTAACAAGAAAAATGAACGTTTATCATTTCCATTACAGACAATTAAACAATACTCAACAATGCCTTAGAAGCACCAGACACTCATTAGAAAGAATAATGAATTACTTGCATGTCACGTAATACCTATAAACTCCCGATTATGACTTCACTTTACTGATTAACTATCAACATTGTTACCAAAATTAATTGTCTTGTTTTCTTTGTACGCGGCCATTTGCAATTCAAATGAAGATGGCGTCTTGTCCAAACTTGTCTCTGAGAATTCATGAGACCTCATCCCTCTGATCAGTTCCTTTGATTTCGCAGTTTATATAACTCATCAAAGTCGGATTGAGGTTTTGAATCTACACTTTAGAATTAAATTACTTTTGTGTTTTTGTGTTTGTTGTTGCTTGTAGCGGTTATTTTTTTATTACAAAAGGCTGTAAACTGAATATAAGTAATATTAATAAAATAGTTACTGGGTTTTTAAAAATATAATTTAGTTGTTATAAACTTCCAATGTTTGCTTTTCACGAATTTCTTAGTTACAAAAATATTCCATTAATCCTTTTTAAACATTACTGAGAGGTGTTGTATAAAATTTATTGTCTGTGGTTTGATTAAAATCGTTAAAAAAAAACTATACAAGAATTTAAAAAATCACTAGTGATACAAATTAAAATAAAAATATTTTTATATATGTAAATCATTTAAACCTTTTCACTTTAATAATTAAGAATAAATCGAGTAACAAAACAAAACAGGTATCGAAAGCAGTCCTAGACCTGTACAACCTGTATCCAAATTATTTTGCTGAATATTTGCTTGATTGTGAATAATATTTAACAGCACAATTGATTTCATTATTCGGATAGACGCGTACAGGGAAAAATAATATTTATTTAGTCTCTTAGTTAATCCAGTGAAACAAATGTAAGGCAATTGGCATTTTGACATCAAGTATATTTTATGTTGACGTCCTCGGACCGTTGTAATAGTTTTCTTTCCGTTTCCATAACAAAAAACTCATAAAAAATTGTTTGTACAATAAGTCCTAAGATTAACTACTGACTTTAATTTTAAATTAAAAATGTAGTACATATATAAATATAGTTATTACAAATTAATTACCTAAAAGTTTACACAAATACTAATTTTACAAACATTACTCTCGTTAACTGCATAAGTCTTTCCACTCTTATAAGTTTACATACTGCATACTTGCTTCTGAATTTTTAATCCTAGTTTAATCTTCAAACTGACGAATAGTGTGGTGATTTGGTCCAAATCTAGCTGGTGTGAGAAGAACGATAAGGAAGGGATATCTATCTACCATATCAACCCTTCGGAGCAACCAGATGTTCCTATCTTGGTATCCATGTACAGGAGTTGGTAAAAGCTCTATAAACGACAATACCAACCACTAAAAATTAAGGAAAGGATAAAGGTAATTATTATTTTATAAGTAAGTGAGAATTTTAAAAAATAAAGTTATTAGATAGGTATTATTATATTTATAGAATATTCTTTCATTGAAACATTAAAAACCGACACCATCGTAATTTCGAGTTCTATGGCCTCAATTTTAGGATTTTTTATTATTATAAATTAAAAACTTTAGTATCTGCTATTATTAAAAAGCGAAAGTGTTTTTGTTCAATCATGTGTCAGGGTGAAAACCTACAGGTTGATGACATTTAGCTAGTTTATGACCTCAAAAATACTGCATAAAATAATGTAGTATTTGCTTTGGGTTGGTTCATCATTTATTTATTTTATTCGTCTGTTTCATTGGATATTGGTAGTATGTATGAATAGATAATAATATTGATGCATGTTAAATTAATTATAATAAGGTAATTTAGAATTTGTACTTTATTAGACGACGTTGTTAGTGAAAGCTTTTTAATTAATCTCTATATTATATAATAATAATAATAATAATAATAATAAAAATATTTATTTCGGACAAGATCATCCATATTGTGTTAGTATGTTAGTAACAATGTTTACTTATAAACTAAGTTAGTTATTGTTAGCTACATTATAAAAATATGTAATTTAATATTATTTTATTTGGCCCGTCATTGTTTCTATCCAATATTTCTGAATGTAATGTAATGTAAACAATGAGGGCAATCCATGATTGTCTTCAGAATGCTGTTGCTGCTGGCCCTCATGCGCCGCAACAGAGACGATGCTTTTTTACGCATAATTGCATAAAATCCATCAACCCGTGCGTCTACGAATATTGCTGAGGCGCTGCAAAACCGTGGTAGTCGCAACAGCATTCTGAAGGCATGGTTATACTGAACTCGTAGAATACTGTAGGCTCGACGCGTATAGCTCACCCACAGGCCACCCGAGTAAAACGACTGACTAAAAGCCGGAAAAAGGGTAATCTTGACATCCGCAGTACCACGAGCAAACCTGCGTGCGAGCATATTGCTTCTTATCGCCAGCGCCCTACGCTCCCTCTTAATATCCTCATCATCACATAAATCAACAGTAATAATATGGCCTAGATATTTAAAATTGTCAACTCTCTTTAATGTTGACCCAATGAGAGTTATTCTTGGCACACGACATGGTAACCGCTTACCAGCCTTAAACACGAGGATCTCACTTTTTGTGGCATTATATACCAGGTCATGGGTCTTCGCGTACGACTCGCAGATCCCTATCAATTTTCTTAAACCCCCGATCGAGGGGCTCAGCAGAACCATGTCGTCAGTGTAACTCAAGTTATTGACGCATTGGCCATCAGGCCATATATATATATATATATATATATTGCTATTGCAGGCTATATTGATATATAGCATCCCACATGGACGCTGCTGAGCCTCTCAACCAGCTCATTCACGTCCTATACGTTAAAGAGAGTAGGAGAGCTAAGTCCACCCTGTCTTACGCCATACGTAAGAGTATACTCATCTGAGAAGGCACCCGCCCACCTAACCTGATTTTTTTGGTGCTTATACCAAAATTTTAATAATTCAGTCATACGTCGGCATACCCGTGCCTCTTAGCCTCTCCCACAGCAACTCATAATTTACAAGAACAAAGGCCTTAGACAAGTCTAAAAAACACGCATACACAGGCGTTTTCCTCGTAGTGTAATACTTAACAGTATGCTTAAGATTATATTATATTAATACTATCTATTATTAATTGAAATTTACCCTTGCATAATTCTGGAATATTGGCTCTCTAAAACATCTATATTCTATTTCTAAACTTAATTGACTCATGGAAATCTACTAAATTGCCAAGTTGGTTAGATTATTTAAAGACGTAGATACACATAAATAAATACAAAAAATGTATTGTATTTAATATAAAAAAGATAGATTTATGACAGATGATTATAATAGATATGTTTCTTATTTTTGCGGACAGAGAGAGAGAGAGAGAGAGAATCATCAGTTGGTTGAAATAAAGATGTGACTCCAGCCACAAAGATATATAAATAAGTAAACCATCTTATGGAATATGATACGGGTTACTTTATTTTATTAAGAGTATTTTTATTTTTTCAGTAGCATTATAACGGATACATAGACACACATTTTTCATAAATTTGTTTTAATTCGTTATTGGCATATACCTACTATAGTATCTATGAATATGTCTTAATTAAAGTTTACTATGTAATTTGAATGTTTCTTATTCAATTATATTATATTTTAAAATATTTAAATGCTTTTCGATTAAAGTTAACATAAAACTGCGAGTTATAAAGATCACCTGGGGTAACATTACTTTTCTTCTTTAAAGATTATATTTTTTTTTTATAAAATATTTCTGATAAAATTCTCGAGCCTGAGGCGGCAATTATGTTTCCGCAAAGTTCACAAATTTTGACGGTTGCCTATTAAAAGTTAGAAACTTGGTTGCTAATACTGCATGCTCGTATGGAGGTATATCTGAAAGGTCAAAATGTTAAAGTTTTCCAATAGTTTTTTTATACGAATACTAACCTTTCTATGTATTTGAGTTTGTAATGAATATTTGTTTTTTAACAAATTTATATTAATAGATTACAGGAAATAAATAAATATAAACATAAATATTTATAAAAAATTGTTATTTTAAAGGTAAAGGTAAAAATGCAGGTAAAGACCTGCATTTATACCTTTAAAGAACGATTTCATAGAATATTTAAAAGTATTCGTGAATATTTAGAAGAATTAACATAAATTAAATTAAATTAAATTGAAGTAGTGTTAGTGAACGAGGCAGATCACAAAAAAAAGCTTTCTTCCAAAACACAGAACTATGTATGTAAGAGGAGCATTTCCCGGGGATTTTTTGCATGTACCAATAGACTTAAGATATTCTGTTTTTTGGCAACACTGCAGTTGTTTATATACCATGTGTTTAATTTGGAAACATCTGATGGGGGATCTGAAAATTTATGATCGGTATATATGTGGTATGACAATATTTAGATCAAATTAGATTTTTTTTGTTTTTTGTGTTAAAAAAATATTTAAACTGTTGTAGTCGGATATATAATGGGTATGTTTAATTTTGACAAAAGTCAAGAAACTATGAAACTTCATATAACTTCTGCCGGCCGTCCTCTGTAGACCTAACCCTTTTAAAGGCCTTAATGTTTTTGTAAGCGCAATGTGTGCGTATTTCTAATAAGATTTTTATTTAATTAAAATACCTTTCTATTTAAAAATTTTAATGAATTATAATTTATTGAGATAATAAGTAATTAATACGAAATATAATTTACACCAATTTTAAACTGGAATATACTGGATAGTTAAATTGCTGTGAACATTTAAAATATTTTTAATTATCATTAAATAAGTTTGCCGATTAATTAAAAAATCTTTATAATATTTAATTAAATCAAAATCAAATCAAATCAAAAAACTTTATTTGGATATCACATAAATCAAGATGAAACATAAAAATACATTGTAATAGAGGAAACAAAAAAATAAAATAAAATTAATAAAATATCAACTATAGACTGTGACATCCAAAACGGTTGACCACTCAGCATTTACTGGAGTATATTTCTCCAGCGCTGGTTTTCAGTGGCCGCCGTGCCGTGACATAGCCAACACTAGTGACAGTTAAATATAAAATAACCAACAATAAACAAAATAAAATACAATTATTTATATTAGACTTCTTTAATTTCACAGTGTAATGAACCTAATTGATGATAATAATAATAATACACTGCTTAACTGTAATAGAATAATATTAATAACAAAAATAATTATAGCAACAATAATAGGTGAGTAGCGCTTTATAAATGGGTTCGCAAGTATAGGGTAAGGTGAGTAATTTATATTGTTATTTATATTTTTAGACTTTGTAATTATAATTGTTAAATAAGATACATACGTTATATTTATAATTTTATTAGTAATATAACAACAAGATACAATAACTGCTTACTGCTTTTGTATGTGGAGCAGATGTTTTTTATATTTAGTTTTAAATGCCATCTCCGATTTTAGTATGCGCAATGGAGGAGGAAGATTGTTCCAGCAGCTGGAGGCAGCATATTTAAAACTACCACGGAATGCAGCAGTTTTGTGCAAAGGAATGCACAGCATGTTAGTAGCAGCTCTTGTTTTGTGGATCGGATTGTAATCACTCAACCATTTCAACTTATTGTACAAGTATATTGGTATCCTATATTTAATTACCCCAAAAAGCAGACATGCTAGATGTAATTGTCTTCTATAGTCCATTTTAAGCATATTTGCAGAATTAAGATAGGAAGTAACATGCGTTCGCGGCGGGATATTAAAACAAAACCTAGCACATGCGTTTTGAACACGTTGGATGAGAGTCTTACTACTCGCAAGCAACCTCGGTCCTATAACAGTGTCAGCGTAATTAAGTTTAGAGAGTACAATCGCCTCACAAAATCTAATTCGTACTTCAGTGGTTAGGTATTTTCGTATACGATATAATAGTTTAAGTCGATAAAAACAATTGCGAACACAATTAATGACGTGTTTTTCAAATCGTAAATGCTCATCTATTATTATACCTAAATTTCGTGCTTCTGAAACACGTTCGATTTGCGAATCATTTATAAATATATTAGGAAGCCTTGATGATATATTTTTCATCTGCATATTATTGCCAATAATTAAAAATTTTGTTTTATTAGGGTTCAGCATTAAATTATTGGACTGTGACCATATGTGTATGCTACTTAAATCCTCATTAATGTTATTAACGGCTAAGGCAATGTCATTAGGTTTACAGGAAATATATAATTGTATATCGTCAGCGTAAATATGATAATTGCAAAATTTTATGGAATTAATTATGTCTGCACAATACAGGGAAAAAAGAATAGGGCCCAAGATGGAGCCTTGTGGCACTCCTCTCGTAACATTTTTACGTTCAGACGTGGACTTCGACCCATCCTCATTAGTAATTTCTACTGTTTGAGTTCTGTTGGTAAGATAACTTTGAAACCAACTGATGCTTCGGGAACTAAAATTATAGAAATGTAATTTTGCAAGGAGTAGTGGTATGTCAATTGAGTCAAAAGCGCGGGTAAAATCTAATAAGACAAGGATTGTGATCTTGCTCTCATCTTGGGCACTCAAAATATCGTCTACAACATTTGTCAGCGCCGTTGTAGTGCTTCTTCTTTTTCTAAACCCTGACTGTAGACAAGGCAGAATATTATTATTTTCAACGAAATCTGACATCTGGTCATAGACAATTTTTTCCAAAACCTTAGAAAGGCAAGGCAAAATACTGATGGGGCGTAAGTCGCTTATTGTTTCTGGGTCATTCTTTTTTGGTATAGGTCTGACAACTGCATTTTGCCAACAATTAGGAAAAGTACCGGTTGTTATGGAATAGTTTATTATGTTTGTGATTGGTTCTATAATATAATTAAGTGATAATAGTAACATTGACAGAGATATACCATCTGAGCCAACAGCGTTTGACTTGATACTATGTATTTTTCTGGTAACAGTTGTCATATCAACTGAACGCAGTGTAAAATTACTTACAGGGGACTGGTGCGATTTGAAAAAATGTATAAGAGAAGGAGAAATAGTGACAGAACCCGGAATGTTTAAAAAATGAGAATTGATAGTATCTGGATGGTTTAGGTGACTAACAAGACAAACATCTTTATTTGGCTTGTATGATATAATTTGTTGTAGTTGTTTCCATGTTTTAGGATTACTCAAACTCTTCTTTGTAAAAGTAGAAAAGTAAACGCTTTTTTCTTTATGAAGTGCTGTCTCAACAATAAGTTTTATGTCTTTGTAGTATGTAATGTGTATATCCCTTTTACTACGCTTTGCTCTAATATGCGCCTTATCTCTGATTCTTATCATTTTATTAATGTTGTATGTTATCCAAGGTAGTTTAATATCTTTATAAAAAGCTTTCTTCAGTGGTGCTAATATATCGAACACAGTAAGTAAATAGCCGTTAAATACAGAAACCATATCATTTATATTATGGATTTCTGAGAGCTTGTACCACTCAAATGATTGCAAACTATTCTGAAGTACATGATTATCTATATCGGCATATTGTCTGTAGTATTTGAGCACTTTCTTAAAGTTTACCTTACACGATTTAATTTCAAAGGTAAGAAAGGCATGATTGCTGAGAGCGGGAATGTGATCAATGCTTACGTTATTAATATTGACATCTGCACACACCAAATCGAGAAGCGACTCACTGTAAGTAGTAAAGTGAGTCGGTTTAGTTACAAATTGTTTTAAGTTAATGTACGTCAGAAACTCATGTAACTTGGCGGTGTTATTATTAACGTCTAAATAATTTATATTAAAATCACCAATAAGTAGGAGATGATCATGCTTCGGAAATCCTACGATTGCATCAGTTAACGCTCCAAAGAAGATACTTGGATTTAACCATGGCGGTCTATAAGCTGTCCCTATTATAATTTTTTTCCCTCCAATACTTACATTTAACCACATCTGTTCAACAGTAGCAGTTTCAGGGTGGGTCATGAGACGGATTGAAATACCTCTCCGGATATAAAAACCTACACCACCACCGCGAGAACGTACTTCCTCGGGTCGAGGTTTGTGGCGTAGACGATACCCCGACACATTAGGAGCCCGGCCATCTTCCCCTTTCCTCAGCCAAGTTTCGTTCAATGCCATGATATCTACCTTATGACGATCCATTGCTAATAAAAATTCTTCATGACCTGTTCCCAAAGAGCATGGATTAATAAATCCAATTTTTAACGAGCGTAGTCCTAGCATTTTAGATTGAAGTTAAATCTAACAGTTATAATATACTTATTATTATTACACATAATGACATCTTTATTAAAATAATATTTTTTTACATTATAAAGTAATGGGTTAATTTTTATATATAATATAAATAACATAATTAATAAGATATGATAAAATATATCTTGTGAATAAAATAAAAAATATATTAAAGTGTGTTTACTAGTATACTTTGTTATGGAGCAGCAGGATTTGTACTTTAGGACAAAATTTAGAAACGTACATATGGCAAATATGGAGGTCACAGTTTTACATAATTTAAAGAAAAGTAAAATTAATAAGAAAAAACTGGTTATTGAAACAGCAGAACAAAACCAGGTACATTTAAAATAAACAGTAAGATAAAAAATGCATTTATAAATTAATTTAAATATCACTATAAAGTAATCTAATCGAATTGTGATCGAAAAACCTTTACGATGTCACAGTCCGACCGGATTCGGTAAACGGGAGCATCAGGGGCCCGGCGTGCAAAAATCTTACCACTTTTAGTCCAAACGTACCGCCAGTTTCTAGTTTTACCCTCTTCTCTTGTTTTATATAATAAGCGCCTATTAATTGGTGTAAGATGCTCGTTAATATAGACCTTCCGGGCCTCACCCTCAGTTATACCCGTGGAATCCATATTGCGTCGAACACGAGCCGCTCTTAGAACTTCGTCTCGAATACTCCGACGCACCAGACGTACTACAATTTTGCGTGGCTTATTTGTTTGTAGTTGCTGTCTTGAACCCAATCGCTCGGTGCTAACAATGTCTCTGTTATCAATTTCGACGCCAATCTTACTTCCAATTAGGTTCACAATATTACTTAGGTTCTCTCCAGATTTTTCTGGAAGGCCGGAGATTTCAATATCGTTGAGGAGAAATGTTTGATCCCTTTCATTTAATTCGGATTTTAAACTTGAAATTAGGTCGAGTGAAGAACTAGACTGAAGCACGTCTTGTTCTTTAAGATTTTCTAAAGCAGATAATCTATCTTCCACCGCACCAATTCGCTTATCGAAATCGGCAACAGTCGTATTAAGATGTGACAATCTATCCCTAAAAGAATTCATTTCCCTGGAAACCGCAGCCATTTCTTGTCTTAACATACGAATTTCATATATAAGAGTTGAGTGTGGATCATTTCTTAATAAATCTTCACCAACAGCTTCCCCCGCCGCAGAAGGGCTCTCGTCCGACGGTTTGACTGGAGTACAAAGCTTAGTGTTCTTAATTAATTTACAGTCCTGACATTGCCACTTAGCAGATATGCGAGTATCTGGGCTAATATTCAAACAAGCTCGATGATATCGCAGTAAACATTTTGAACACTTAGCGCCCTCTGTTGCGCTGATAAACTTTCCGCATTGATTGCACTTGTGACCCATTTTAATAGAAGCGTAGAGATGTTAAAAATAGCTAACAGATGGCTCTTTACGCAAACAAGTATTTACTCGTAAATAAAGTTCTCAGGATTAACGATGTTATGGATCCAATTTATTAATTTTTTAACTCACACTTAGCATTCTTATTTTTTTGTCCAGATGTAGCACTAGAATTATAGTCCAACTCAATAAAGTACAATTAAAAGTGATATACGTGGGTAGGTAAACGTAACAGCTGATTGTTAAGCACAACTATAATTGTTAAATTACACTGTACCACATATAAAATAACAAGTACTGTTAACGTGTTGATTGCAATACAGTAAATATTATAGTTTAAAGTTAAAAACGTCTATTTTTGCACTTTAAATTATATTTAAATAATAAATTACACTAATCAAACAACAAAAGCTGTCACTAGCGTTGACTCAGCGCTGTGTATATATTTGTACTGTGTTGTACTATGTTGTAATTAACTTATTTAATAATTGACATCAAACAGTTTGAGCACGTTTGTCAAAAACTTTAAATTCAATAAAATTCAGTTTTAGAATTTTCGTTAGGTGGTGGATTAATAATTGCAATCAAAATTTTATTTCACAATAGGCACGAAACTTGTTCAACCCTTTTCAAGTAACACTTGACTTTATACAAATATAATAAATTAGTTTGATTGCAGATTATATAAGTTTTATCTATTTCGTTTAAAAGATTAGATAATATTGTAAACTATTTCTGTAAAATCAAATATGTTATTAAAAAAAACATTATATACAATATTAGCCAATAAAACATATCAACAAAACCGGTGTTCTTTCTAACAATTCCAAGGGCTTAAAATTATATTATTTTTAGAGTCAAGTTTCAATTAAATTCCAACAGAAAAGTGTTTAAAGTTTGCTTAGTCACGATAAAAATATGTCTTTCCGAAGGCAAATACATGGTACATATATGCCATAGGGCAGTCACTATCCACTTGCCCTTATCTCAAACGTCTGCGCGCAATATGTCAATTCATTCCACAATCTTCTATCATACGTCATATGTCAGTCTGTAAAGAAATATCATATAAAACTAAATATATGATTGTATATAAAACAAATCCGTGCCCGCAGGGGGACACGCGTGGGTAGACCTCGTGTGTAACTCGTTTAAAATATAAGTCACTACATAAGAATAACACATGATGCCGTTGTTTACATCAAAAATTTTCAAGCAAGAAGCGGTTTTTATTTTTTTTCTCGAAATAGGTATCTTTTTTGGAAATATTTTTGAGACTTAAATTTAGACTAAAAAATAACCTTTCTATAAAAAATATTTGCCAGGAGGGAATGTTTACCAGAAAAAAGTTGCCGTGGTTTTACCTACCTTAAATTTTCAAGCTAAGAGTGGTTTTTATTTTTTTTTCTCGGAAACGGTACCTTTTACGGAAAAACTTTTGATACCTAAATTTAGAATAAAAAATAACCTTTCTGTTAAAAATATTTGTGATGTAAGAATGTTTACCAGAAAAAAGTTATGAATTTTTTTCCAAAAATTTTCGGTTTTTTTACCCCCACCCCTAAGTTATTAAAGTTAGGTTTTCGGTTTATCTACGTTAGTTATAGGTATTCATCAAAGACATCATATAATATAAACGCGATTGATCTTCTTTGTATAGGGAAAAAGTTAAGGTCGAAAAACTGAAATCAGAAAAAGTGAGACCCTAGCGCCCCCTGTGGCCGGATTTCTCTGGTTAACGAATTTGACCTTCATTTTTGGATGATTGATTTTTGTGCAAAGTTTGAAAACGACCCGAGCGAACTGCGGCCGCTATCGTGCTGACAAAAGTCGAATCTGAACGCACGCACGCAAAAGTTTATATATATATATAAACTTTTTGACCAATGGTCATTTCGGACTCGGGGGGTCATAAGAAGACCTCCTGTGAAATTTTTTTTCCAAAATTCGAAAGTCAGGTACAAATGAATGGGCAGACCGAATTCTTCGAGGTCTACCCAATAAACGAATGATACTACTTCCTCTGTCAGGTGTATTAGTTTCATTTGATTAGAATTCGCTAGGCGAGTTTTCTGCACGATTTTCTATTTTTATTTTGTTTTGCTGCTTTCAATGTTGTACCTATTCCGGTAAAAAATGTATGCATCCGCAACTTGATCTTAGAATAGTATACAATGTTAAGGTAAAAGTAAGGTTTGTTTAGAGACTATGAACTCAAATCACTTATAGACAGTGACACATTCACAAGACATGGTAAAATATAGCAGCAATTTGCGCATAATTGGATAATCAAAAAAAGAGATTCACCATTTCATAGTCAGAGATAAAGATTAAGAAAGATTACGGCAATAAAGGGAAGGATAACATTTTTCATTTCTCCCATCAAGAAAATAAGAAAATAAACAAACAAATCAAAATTACCTCGCAGAAAAACATGTTGGAGTCAACCCACCTTTAATTTCTTTCGTGAATCGTTTGAACAAATTTTGAGCTCAATTCTGTGGCTTCCCGGCCAAACCGAAAATTCTGTAACTCGTTTCAATAGAGTTTTTTACGTATAAAGATTAGAGAAAATTCGATGGGTATTAATAAAACGGTACCCTGTTCGGTCTGGATCGGGGACAGGCATTGAATTCGTAGTAATTGATTGGAAATCTTTTATATATTCTATCTAGACATTTTAAAAGCATTGACATTTTCTTTTACGTTATTAAATGAGTTTGAAATTCAATTACGTTATAACGTTTATGTATATATTTTTGTATCAATGTAATTTACGCTTAACTAATATTTGTTTGCTGTCTTTGCTCATAATTTAGAATTACCGATTTTAAATCATTAGAAATAATATGAAATATAATATTTATATAATAATAATTACTATTATAAGCTTTTTTATTCTTAATATATGTGTCTTATTTCTTTAAGTAAAATAACTTTAACTTATACTTAGATATTCATATGTTTTTCTTGTTTTTATGTATATTTTTTCCAATGATGAATTTAAAATAATTCTATAAATAACAATAACATTTCCTTTGAAGGAACGGTCCAACGAGGCCTTATTTGTCAGGATCGAAGGAATTAATTAATGAAGCACACACAAAGGTCGTTCCGGCTCGCGATTGTTCTCCGGGGAGAGATTCTAGGTTCGCTGAAAGCTTTTTAAAAGTAATTGACTTTTGAGCTGCTAAAGTCGAGACGCTTCTTTATAAATGTATACAGTTAAAATTACTTGCTCGTTGTTGGTAAAATGAGCATGAGATACTACCGTTTTGGATATCGAAGCAAATGTGGTAATGTATGTCAAAATATTTTTGATAAAATATAAGTTAAAATTACATATAATAAAAATTATTAGCTATTGGCATAACAAATCCAATAGAAAGATATAGATGTTCGGACATTTCCACATAACATTAGCTATACCCAACTATCCTATAGTTTGGATCTAAACTATAGATTATATCAAATATCTGTATATAAGCCAATTTTTGTATATACTTATGTTTACATATAAACTATACCAGTGTGAGGATCAAATAGCGTAGGGTATTGCGCCAACGATCACTGGCATTAGGGACTGCTACAACTACAATGCTAATCGATCGTCTGAAACAATCAACAATTAGAGCGAATCGGACGACATCGAATCAAATAAAAATATTCTTATTTTCCATGTACTTGAATTGAATTTAGTAACAAAATATATATCTCTATAATTTAGCATATATGATGAATATTTTAAAATTAATAATGATAGTAGTATAAGAAAATCTTACTAAACTTTATAAGAGTCATTCTGTATTATAATACAGTTATAAATATATACAGTATTTTAATTTCAGAGTTTATTTCATATATAAAAAAGATAATAACTGAAATATAATTTTAATGTAATTAAATCGGACTCTGAATATCTCATTCCCTTTGTTATTTCCAAACATTGTAAATATAAGATAAAAACAACTTCAAGGCACGGAACCTGTTGGGTTTAATTTAAACTCTTACTTAGCCGGTTTTATATCTTTTACAAAATAAGTTTTTAGATAAGTTTCAATAAAGGTCTACTTTAACTTTGTACAAACAAAGACGTAACTTTTTCTATTCCCTGGACAGTTAAGTTTCTAAACGCTTTTAAACACCATTATCTGTTTAAAAACCTTATAGAAATATTTACTTGAGGAAAATGAATTACAATGTCACATAATGGTATTTTTTTTTATTTAGCTTAAATGGAAAAGAATATTCAGATAACTTATTATCTCAACAAAAGATATCTCATTTTCTTTTAAGAAAACAAGGTAAACAATAAATGAATCTATATTATTATTATAAGTGTTCTAAATAAAACAGAAATAAAACTTCCTCAGCTAACATAAAACATTTTTTTTTTATTATCACAAAAGTTTTAGCGGTCTAGATTAGTGGAGATAAAAATGTACATTTTTAAATATTTCGTTTACAAAGTTGTCAAAAAATGTCGGTTTGCTAACAAGCAAAATTTTAACATTATTCGGCGAATTCAAAGTATCCTTGGCATCGTTGCTGCTCCTTAAAATTCAGACTCACTAAAAATGTTTATGATATCTTTATAAATTTGAATTAGGAAAGTTGCCAAGAACGCACTGAATTTACACATATGCAAAATTATTATACGCCAGTGTTTTAAATTTTTATATGATAATATGAATAATCTATGTTTATTTATAAAGGTAATTAGAATTATTTTAAATTACAGTATCTTATTTTTTTAGAATTAGATTAAATCCAAGTATAAAGTTTTTTATATTTTCCAATTGTATCTCTGAGGCTAAGTTTTATTCGAGCATATTTACTGTTGTAAATCTGTTTTCCTATTGTTCGAATTCAGTACTGAAAGTTTTCGTTTAATGCACAAGTTTTGGTTCAGCAGATGGCGCTGTATATATATGAGCGTACTGTTGGGGTTGATTCAGTCAGCTTTTAGTCGCCGTGGGGGTTGTTTTGTCCCCGCTGTCGCGAGTTTGTTTTACGTAAATAGTAAAATTTTGTGAGTGTACGACGACTTAACTTTGGGATTTTATGAAATATCGACCTAAAAGGTAACTGTGATCTAATTTTATTCTTCAAGTATTTATTTTTATATAAAAAAGTAATTAATAATTACAATTTATTTAATTACAATTTTACTTAAGTTTATTATATTAATAAAATTAAGAAAAAAACTGGAAATATAATTAAATATTTTCAATTATATTTACCTAAAAATGATACGGGATGGGACTGGAATAATAATATTTTCTAACAATATGGTTGTTAGAAAATATTATTATTCAACATTCAAATCCAATTATTTTTAAATATAGGCTATTGATTTAATTTGACTCAGAAGATATTCACTGTCAGGATTTATTACCGTATGTGCTTTTAGTGTAGTATTTTACTGTTTTGATAATTCCATGTAAAGAAAATCAGAGTTTTATATAGTTAGAAATATGAGAACTTTTCAACATCTAAAGTGAAACGGATCAATTGCATAAAATGAGATCCACAGATTTCTTGCAGAATTTTAGTTGAAGTTCTCAGAGTTTTGAGATGGTAGAATGCAAAACTATAAACTGTCGAGTAGAACACTGTCAAGAAATAGTTTCTTGTAACGTTAGTTTTAGCTCAAGTATTGCGAAAATTCTTGTTGTGTAAGATTATTTTGATAATATTATCTTCAGTTAAACATTGTAATTTATAAAAGATAGAGAGACTGTGCATACATAAACAGTTGAATACAAAACAAATTAAAAATACAAAAAACTGTACAAGATAATGTAATTAAATAATTTTTCTTAGTGCAATATCATTATAATTAATAAAAAAGATTTATTTACATTTATTTTTATATATACTATATATTTAAAATATTATACTGATAATATTTAAAATTACAACTGACATCATCTCACATCTATAGATCATAAATGAGTAATAACAGTGTGCTATCGTAAAAGTAATGAACGAATTCACTTTTTAATTTCTTTAATCAATCATTGTAGCTCTTAACCATATGGAGTTGCTGATCTGTAAATAATATTTTAATTAGCTGACTGTTCTTACATTTCAGTGTATAAAATATAGTTAAATCATGTTATAATATTAATATTTAAATTTGATACATTTATTATAAAAATAATAAGTATATATTAGTATATATAAAAATGTGTCTAAGACTAATATATAATACATTCTAAACTAATTTTATTATTTTACTGATCTAACATTCATCTCATAGAGCTAGGATTTTGATACTTATATTTATTACTTCTTTTGTTGTTGTGTTGTTGTTGAAAGACGATTTTTAGGAACAAATGTTATATAATCTTCCTTAATACTTTAGATATTCATTTCTTGAGATTTTTTGTTTCAGAAAAAAAAAATTATTTATGTGAATTAAATTTCAAGGAACAAACAATAAACTGAATAATTTCTGCCATCGATTGCATCTATTAAAACTGCTGAATATGTATTTTGCAGTCTTATAATCTTAACCAATAAGATTTTGCCAATATTGAACGTATTTTAAGTACCACTTTTGGCGATTACTTTCTCCTTGTTATTGCTTCTAGTGAATATCGTTATTTATCAAATTAGTCTGCAAAATTAGTCTATACTACATAACTATGTATGTACATACTTTAGATAAATATATAGTGAGACATATCAGTTAAGTACTTGTAGAATGAAATATTGTTTATGTTTAATAAACATTTTATAACTATAAGCTCTTTGAAAACAAAATTTATACATCTAATAGATACCATCACCAGGTTTTTCCATGTTAAATGCTTAGTTTCGAGTTCTTGCGTAAAATAAAAATCGGGACTGCTACAAAAAGACCTTGGCAACAAAAAATAATAATGCTTCTTACGCCAAATTCGAATAAAATAAAGCCTAAAACCTACCAAGGTTATGAAGTACTCGTAATACACTTTATGGAAATCTGAGTAGCAGTTTTTGTTTCAAACCTTAATGTCACGAGCGTGTATATTTTGTTTAAGATAGTCTCTGTTTAGGAATTATTGCTTCAATTAAGATTCATTTAGGCAGCTAAATATTTCATAAAAAATTTTAGTTTAGGATATTGTATTTATTGTTATTTTCTAGTTATAAGAAAATAAAATTGAGAACTTGAAAAAAATGCCGATATTTTAACAATGTTCTTTTCTTATGCAAGGGGTTTATTCCCCCCTAGTAACTATTTATTAGGTCGCGTTCTGAATTACCCAAGACTGGATAATTTCACTTAGTACACTTGCATGCCATGTATAATTTAGCGTCGTTGATCAATATTCAAATACCTAAGTACATTAATGCCTCTATTAACATAACCATTGATGCAACCGCCTATTAACATACCAAGGTGTCTGTTTGTGAAATTTATAAGATTTGTAAGATTTTTTCTTGCTAGCAATGGTTTTGGAATTTGTTTGTATGTTATTTCATAGATATTAAATGTTCAAAATACTAGTACAATGCTGAAGATGGCAATTATTATGATAAAATGGTTTAGTCATTTTAAAGAATCGCCCGCACAAACATAACGACATAAAATAATTAAAAAAGATTCTTACATCATCATTAACAATATATATATATATATATGTATTGTCCAATCATTGTCCGACACAATTAATTTTTCTATCTTCAGATGTTGTAATTATTTTCAAATAACTAGTATCTAAAATATTATTATTAATAATAATATTTTTATTCTACCTAAACACATGTAACATGTTTACATAAAACCATTATATAATTTAAGAGCAATTAACAAAAATGTTATAAGCAAAAAATACAGTTATTAAATAGCCACAATTTTTTTATTTTTAACCGCCTTTACCTTGTTCTTATAATTGATTGACTGGCTTCAAAAGAATTAACAAAACCTTAACAAGAATTTCGAATTTAATTTTCGTTATCTTTGAATTGGAAGGTGTAATCGATGTTTTTGCGTGTAAGTAATTGCCTAACTTCCAGAAGGTTATTGACCTCTGGTGGTTTTAACATTCAAAGCGTCTTGCTCGTAATTGCTTTGAGATTTAAAAAATTGTATTGAATTACTTTGTAACGAGAATTCAACTAAGCCCAATATAATTTCACAATAGTTGGAAATGCAATACTTTTATATGTATATATGTATGTACTATGAAATGGACAATCATATAATTTATAGTTAATTTGTACGTACTTTCCCATATGTCAGATAGAATAAATTGTATGAGACCAAATTAATAAGGAAAACGTTGCAAAAGGAAATTATCTCTAACAGATGTCTCCTTTTGCTAATCTCCTAAATCCTTATTGCTTTTTATTGAAATCGGAAATTTTCATCTATTCTTTATGGTGATGACACTCCCCTATATTTTAAGCTCCGTCGCGGGCTTCTTGTTAGGGATGTTATAATTTAACGTGTTTTACTGTGATTGAGCTCTTGTGTCTCTTAAATCTCAACTTGTTTCCTCTAGCAAAAATTATTTTATATTTAACTTTTATTTTATTTTATTTTAAGGCTTCCGTATTTAAATTAAATATCTTAAAATTTCTAACACTAATTTATTTTATGTTTGATATAAAATTTCATATACATTATAATTTCATATACATTATAATTATGTATAAATCATGAATATGATAAGGTGAATAAAGAATACGAAAATGACATTTTTATATATATCGTTACATTATAGAAGTAAAAGAATTGTGGAACGCTTTTTTTAACGACTATATGGTGCAAGGCTACTTGTTTAATTATGCAATTTTACAAAAGAATGGAAAAGGTAATTTCTTTCTAACTTCTTTTTGGAATTTCACTGAAAGCGTCGAAGCCCGAAGCAACCTTTAAGAATCTTCATATTTATTTTTTTTTGTAAGTTTTATATTTACTACCAAAATATATGAAATTAAAAAGTTAACTCCAAAAATCCAATTCCCACGTTGACAAATTAAATCAGTAATGGCTCTATTCGACATAATAGCGTTAAATGCATTCATCCGTGTCCGGATACTGTTTAATATACGAACAAATAACAACAGTTTTAAATTATAAATATATATATGTGTTTACATATATATATATATATATATACGCAAATGTTACATGTAAATATATACTTGGACGCACATATATCTAAATGAACAAATAAATAAATAATTATATTTATTTTAATCCCCTCGGGAAATTATTGCAGCAACTTTGCAACACATATTTCTATATTTGTAACTAGAAAATTTAAGCTTAAGCTTTAATAAACGTCCATACTTTTTGACTACTAGCTAACTTATTTTCATAATAGAGATCATATTCTAGTTATACTAGTTAACTTAACTGGAGTGGTACCATTCCTTCACAGAACATAAACTTAAACTATTTCTAGTGAAAGAAAGGAAAGAAAAAGGAAAGGATAGCCTTATTCTTTATTTCCCATGTCCTAATCATAACTGTAAATTTCCATACTCGCAAAAAATTGTGTTTTAGATGCCTTATAGAGAGACGTGGAAATAAATAATCATGACTGTTGTTTTTGGTTCAATTTCCAAATAGACAACTTTTTTGGTCGAGGTGCAATATGTGACCATTATTTATAGATTTTTTTCCAAATTTAATTTTCTAGAGTCCTTGTTATTAACTACTTAGCCTTTCTCGTGACCAATTGATTCCATCAACGAAGAAACTCTGAAACCTAAAATTGTTGCTTGTCAATTTGTGCAGGTAAATTATACAAAATAAGATATGGGGATATGGAGTGAAATGTGTGTTGATGCTTAATATGAAAATTGCATTTTGATTGTTATGGTAGAATGTATTATCCACTTTTGAGAAGCTTCTGTTTTTTGGATTCACGACAAATTTATAAGACTGGAATTTAATTACCTCATCTTTTGCAAGAGATATTTACTGTCATACTTTGATATTGTTTTTCTTTTTACTTGTGAAACCGCAACCTATTTAATATTATAGGGACTCGTTAATAGTTAACACTTAGTTGACCTAATTTGTAAATGGAGGGCTTCTCTAACCCAAAATGTATCTTCATTTTCTAAAAGCGTTACAGCATTTTACTCGGGTCTTACAGAATACGATCATTAATATTAATTACAATAACAACCTACTCACTAATAAGGAAAGAAATATCTAAGTGTAAATAGAAATATTAAATTAAGAGTAGTTATATTACAATAGTAACTGGGTAATAAGTTTTCTTTGTCAATAGTTTCGTATTCTGCAAAAAAATTGTAAAACTTTGGCCTAAAACGAACCAAAGAATGAAAATCTTTTCTTTTTCTAATAAAATTCGCGCAAACTATTCGTAAGTTACCGTCACGGAAGTTCGAAATCAGTCCAGTAATTAAATTAGGCGGTTCACACTTTTCCTAATTGAGATGAAGTGATTTGTAACCACAAAGAAAAAAAAAATACGCCATTTGCAGTACCTTTTAGATGACTAATGTCTTAATTGAACGAATTACTTTCTCCCTTTAATAACAATTTTTCTTTCGTCATCGAAGTTTTTGTTCCACAAATTAGCCCTTTGTTTAAAGATGAAAAGAGTTTGCCGATGCGGTAATGGTTAAAATTATTCGTTTGGTTAAGACGTGTTCACTGAATACGAAAAGTCGAGAACGTGGCAAATCTAAAGTAACATTAGGGTTACTAAAATAATATTACATGTATACATTTTGAATAAGATGAGAAATGTAGACTTATTAATAAATGATAACTTAATAGGTTTTAGACCTTATCTAGTTATCGTTTATTTCAAGTCGCAAAACCTCAGTTATGTAGATTACAATTACAATATTTTCTATTGTTTTGAAAATATTATTATGAAATAATATTTCATAAAAATTAACAGATAATAAATCTTCAAAGAAATATTAAAGTAGAATGTTTTTATGACAATATAATCAAAAACATATTTAAACGGCTGAAAGCAAAGCATCACTTTCTACCCCTGGAATGGATGAATTAAAAATTAAACGCAGTATATTCTGTTTAAAGAAAGACGCGTGTCTCAACTTCAAACAAGTTGTGGGGTGTGTCCTTTAGCCACTATACTCTAGAGATGAAATTGACTTAAGTGTTCAATCTTGTTTTCAATGATTTTTTTTTTATAGATGTTGTAGGGGTGAATATTTTAAGTATAATCTTTGACTTGTATAACAACACGTAAAGTATTTTTTGTACTTATTTTTAAAAAAATTATCAATCTAAAATATAAATTTGAAATGAACGATTTTCTGCTTCACTATTTTTAAACGAATTTGTTAAAATCGTGATAGCATTTTATCTCCCAATCAAACTCTTGAAACGATTAGCATTACAATAATGATAATTGTAGTCGAGTGATGTTACCGTTGACGTGAAGGACGCATATCCGTAATAAATAGCTTTTGAAATAGAATTGAATCACTTTAATTTCTTCAAAGCAAACATTTTTCTGTTCTTATTATTTAATCCAAATTGTTTATTTTTTATTCCATTAGAAAATGATATTTTCCTTTTAAATTAAATAAATTATTCGCTTTTGGTCGTATATTTGCCAAAGAACAAATTGTATGAAAAGGCATGTTTTTTACAGAAATAGTACTCTGCAGGTGGTCTTCTTCAGAGAATTCCAGCTTTCTTTGTCTTGGACTTTTTGCGTGAAGCAAGGAAATCCGCTTAATTCGTAAGCAGTTTTTATGTGTGGCGTTTCGCAGTTGGGCCTCCATTGTGTCATGGTCCAGCGATTGCCTGTCAGTCTTGCTACATTGTCCGCTTTGCGCCACTTAAAAAAATATGGGCTTTTTAAAAACTTGCTTACATATATACTGCTATATATATATATATGAATATACAAAAATCATGTTTAGAGAATGCTTATCTCATAAAAAGGATATAGAGTCAACACTACATATTAAACTGAGCATTAATAGATCCATCAGTCAGTCTTTTTATATTTCATTAATTCCCCGCAACAGTTTTGAATAATAATATATAATGGGATAAAATAAAAAAGTGTTATTTAAAAAGGATAAATTAAATTTATATTGATAATAACTATATCTAATCACAACTACTACCAACTTATCTCGGTTATCTATTAGGAGCTTTTTAAAAAAAAATCGATTATGCTTCGCGCGTGACTGCCAAATGATATAAACGTCTATCAAAACTACATGGCATATGTAGAAAGGACACGGTTATATCGGTCCGCCTCGTTAATAAAATAAAAGGGCGAGGGACGTGATTCCTTTAATGGTGGATTAGGGAACGTCTTAACTAAATTCTTTTGTAAGGTTTTCTATGGGTCTTAGTTGGGATTGTATTATAGGGGAAATTCCAATTTGTCTGACAAACGCAGTCGTATTAATTGCCTTAGTTTAGATGATTTGTACTGCGATTTTTTATTTATATTTTATAAAACGCGCGAAATATATGTCAACAATCTTTATTCCTTAAATGTACTACAGTTCACGTTTAATTAATGTTAATTATAATTAACACGTTAACGTTCATTTAATAAATGTATTAATAAAAGATTTTACAATGTTTTTATACTTTTTTGTTGTACTCTTTCTAGAGTAAATTAAATAAACATAGCTTACCCATTAACTTATATAACCAAAGTTTTAAAAAGGAAAATAAAAATGTGGTCTAATACAACTTTCCAAGAATTTTTATTTGCCATAGACCAAAAATTATGTGGCCAAAATTTCTTTAATGAAACAATAAGCTCACTTTATCTCGAAACTCGTGGCATTAATATTCTTTCTTTGCCCTTTAATATATTCACTTTTCCTAAATAAATTAACATGTTTAATAAATAAATTGCAAAATTGTGGGAGTAAAGTTAAGGTAATTTAACAATTTGAGAGTTTCTTCTTATATTAAAAGAGGCGAAAATTGTATTAAACTGTATTCCAATAAAATTAAGTATATCTCGATCCATCAATCAAAAAATAATTAACCCGATATTCACAATTATTCGAGCTTTTGAAAAACTTTTAAATTTTTAATTCTATTGTATAATTTAATAAATCAACTTTATTATCAATTAACAGCTCTTAAATATTACGTATAGATAGTAGTGAAATAAGTTATAAGGTTTTCTCTTCTTGATTTGTTTATTTTTCATATATTATGTTTTAATATGAAGTAATGTTTTAAAAATTTTTGATTCATCCAAAATCTTATTTTATTCTTATTTATCTATACAATTTGGTATAGACGCGATATATCGCACATCGATTAAGTATTTATTTTCTAATGGTCCGAAATAAACCTCTAAGCAAGAAATGTTTGATACAAACCTAAACAAAGTTTTTCATTCCAATGCAGCGGAAGTTTAGAAAAAAAATCTTTAATTTAGACTAAGAGTGCATTTTTGGCATTCGTGCCAAATTTCAAGTTCGAAGGCCGAAACGAATCCCCTAGTATAGTTTTAATAAGAACGCTCCAGAACTAGACGAACATGTACATGTTGTCAATATATCTGTCATCACTTTTGGGTAGACCTCGAAGAATTCGGTCTGCCCATTCATTTGTCCCCTACTTTCGAATTTTTGAAAAATTTCTTCACAGGAGGTCTTCTTATGACCCCCTGAGTCCGAAATGACCATTGGTCAAAAAGTTTATATATATATATATATATATATATATGCGTGCGTGCGTCCAGATTCGACTTTTGTCAGCACGATAGCGGCCGCAGTTTCGCTCGGATCGCTTTCAAACTTTGCACAAAAATCAACCATCCAAAAATTAAGGTCAAGTTCGTTAACCAGAGAAATCCAGACACAGGGGGCGCTAGGGCCTCACTTTTTCTGTTTTCAGTTTTTCGACCATAACTTTTTCCCTATACAAAGAAGATCAATCGCGTTCATATTATATGATGTCTTTGATGAATACCTACAACTAATGTACATAAACCGAAAACCTAACTTCAATAACTTAGGGGTGGGGGTAAAAAAACCGAAAATTTTTGGAAAAAAATTCATAACTTTTTTCTGGTAAACATTCTTGCATCACAAATATTTTTAATAGAAAGGTTATTTTTTACATTAAATTTAAGTATTAGAAGTTTTGCCCGTAAAAGGTACCGTTTCCGAGAAAAAAAATAAAAACCACTTTTAGATTGAAAATTTAAGGTAGGTAAAACCACTGCAATTTTTTTCTGGTAAACATTCCCTCCTCGCAAATATTTTTAATAGAAAGGTTATTTTTTACTCTAAATTTAAGTACCAAAAGTATTTCCAAAAAAGGTACCTTTTCTGAGAAAAAAATTAAAACCACTTTTTGCTTGAAAATGTTTGATGTAAACAACGGCATCATGTATTATTCTTAAGTAGTGAGTTATATTTTAAACGAGTTACACACGAGGTCTACCCACGCGTGTCCCCCTGCGGGCACGGATTTTTATATATTATGTTATAATTTATTCTTAAATATAATTAATTTATTTACGATTTTTTTAATATTTACACATATTGACGTAAATAACATACTTTATTTTAATGGGACTGGTACGGTAACTGAACATATTTCTTAATGAGTTCCTTCTCATGAATAATGGAGAGGTATAACTAATATACATACATATCTCACACCTTTAAGCCTTATTAAAAAAACTTAAACGATTTACTTAAATTAAAATTTGTTTCACTTAATACCTTAAAGATTTATTTATAAAACTTCTAGTCGTAAAAACTGTAGTCGTATATCCACTTTCAACAAATAAACTTTAGCCGTGACTAATCACTCTTTCTGGTTTCCAGGTCAGGAGGGCGTCACTTTCAAAGGTAAAATATTGTACACAATTAGCTTCCCCACAACTTAGTTCAATGGACCGAGGGACATTTACTTGACAGCTTGTTCACTAAGAAAGGTTGTTTTTACCATATATTCGCTGAAGCTTTTCACTTTTTTAGTGCCATACAAAAGATGAATTACTTATCTTTTACTTATGGTTACTTTTAATCCATATGAAATTATTGCTAACAGAACCTGTAAAATAATATATAATTCTCGTTACTTTTTATAAACAAGTTTTATTTTTCAGATATATTTGCATAATATAAATATATAAATTAACTTTCTTGTATATTAACACACACCAGATGCAACTTCATAATAATTATAAATGGATTTAAACTATCAATTTATTGCTTCTGTATTACAAGTATGTATATCACATCAATTACGGTTCCATTATAGATAACTATACGTCTTATAGTAACTGAACCCATGTAAGGGTTAATGAATAAGGCAACTAGAATTCAAATAACGCGCTGCAATTATAAGAGGTAGATTCGAAGGGGCCTAATGACGCCATGGTATTTGGAAGATTTGACACCTAATATATACGCTACACAATTCCAGACTCTAATGGAATACGGAAGGGGTCATTATCGTTTGCAGTATTTCGTTTTTATTAAGGAAAGAGCTGTATTTATATATATATATATGTTTATAATCATAATATCATGCGAAAGGTTTTAAAATAAATATTAAAATAAAAAATATCTTATTAATAATTAAATAAAATTGTAAACCACAAGTGTAGTATTAAAAAAAATGAATGTAAACTAATTAACATATGTATCCTCATAGTCACCAATTATATCAGCAACTATAAAAGTATTCTAAATAATTTATACAGCAATAACCGTAACATTTTAGGATATTGTTCCTTCGAGCCCTTTTATGAGAATAATTTCTATTAGGTTAGGAATATATATTGAAGTTATTTTAGGTGGGAACTAATATGAATGCTCACAGTTATATTGAGGTATATATTTTCGGAGAAAGACTGTGGTTACAGAGAGTTTAATGATTACTTTCAACTCTTCTGTCTATTAATATAAAATCGATGCAATATGGCTTAATTTCAGTATTAATTACGTACTATTAAAATTACATATATTTTTCCCTTGAGTAAAACCTCGGCCGGTATTATTAGTAATAAACTCATTCTATAGTAACTTAATTTTAATAAACACAGAGACAAGTGATGTGAACATGATATGCTAAAGGCAAATTTATTTAACAATAAATATACATTTCCTCCCATATAGGTAAAATAATAAATCACCCAGATTACCTTAGCGGAATTCATTTGCCTTAAATTTATTCTTACTTATCGTAATATTGGCATTCGCTCCCGTATCTTCCAGCCACATACGTAACATAAATAAAGGCACGCTCAAAATCCTCTGAAGCACTTAATAAATCACTTAATCCAATAAAGAGACTCAATTAGGATGAATATCGAACAAAAACACTTTTTCAAAAATTTATCAAACTTTTATTTTATATTACTTGAGGTGTCCTCGTAACATACGAGAATAAGATTACTTATAAGTGTGTACTCAGCGTAGGTCGGTAATAAAAAGTGACATTTAAAGAGAGTCAGAAAAATCCAAGATGACACAAAACTCTTAGATTTAATTTTTCAGATGGTGTCGTGAATATATTTGGTATTATAATAGGATACTTTTTAGAAAACATTGTTTGAAAAAATCATGTCGGACTAAAATATATTACCTTCAAAGTATTTTTTTCTCGGAATTTATTTTTACTCATTTTAAAGAAATTAATATTGTATAACTTTTTCGTTATTCTTGCAGTAATTTATTATTACAAATTTTAGAATGCGTGTTTTGAATTTTAATTAATTTGTTTCTTATTTTTTATAAATATATGAACATTAATCTTCTTGGTTTTGAAAGGAAAAGTTGAAATTAGGATCCATGAAATGACTCTTAAAATTTTGTAATCAATCTCTTTTGCGTCAAGATTTAATATTTTGCTGATTTTGTTAGTTTGATCCTTAAAATGTAATTAATTATAAATATTTAATGAGCATTTTGTATTTTTTAATATACTACTTTATTTATGCTTTTCTTACTTCTTGTTTATTTTTTAAAGATGGTATGCATATATAGACAAAACTGAAATATGTAGAAAACACAAACATCTATAATAAAGATTGCAGCAAAGATTCAAAGGATGAAAAAGAAAATTTTTGGAAATTATTGAATAATTTCTATATTTCTATAAGAGAGAAAAAGTATTGAATATAAAGACAGTATAATGTGTACTAAAATTACGTAGAATGAATATGTAATTTCTAACACATGCTATGTTACTATAAATCGTAACCATTATAGCCTTACAGCACTTAGTTTTCATCAAATAGCGGTCGAGATCGAATTCCAGGCATTATAAATTGGACAATTTGTCCGGCGAACTATCGTCATGCAAATGAGCTATTGACAAACGATGTTATGGACTTGACTGTAAAACGATCAAGCCAAAACTTTTTGGAGACTTGTGGTTACGCCCGTATTAGCTTAGAGTGCTTTGATGAATTAAATAGTGATCTTTACATATAAAAGGAAAGCGTTTGGGTCTCAATGTTTGCAATGTGAATATTTAAACCAAAATGTACATTGCTTTTAAATACATTTTGATTATGTTGTTGAATATGTATTTTAAATATTTTAATTACCAAAATAAATACACTATTAGTTTTAGACAATCTCTTTAAAACTGTCAGTTTGATAGTTAGTTTATGTTATTTATGGATATAATGTGAATAAACACATGTGATACCGAAGCGATGAAAGTGATAATATTGTGTTAAGGTTATTGACCCAATGATCAATTGTTAAGCATCTTGATCAAGGTATTCTATGGAAATATTCAGGCAATAATAAAATGCATTTAAAATAACACCCACTTTTACAATAGTTATATAATGTTACTGGAATCAAACCATTCTGGTTTATTAAAAAAACATGTACTTCAAATAGGTTATTTAGGATATTCACGGTAATGCTATCCAAACCGTCAGAGTCAATATACGTTTCCTAATCAATGATCGGTTTTCGATAAAGTATTCTGACCCAGAAAAGGTTAACTACGACGGGAAACATAAACTAAAAGAATATATTGCCTACAGTTTGGTTTCTTTTTAATCTTGAGGCAATGAGATACTCGGCAATTCAACAACTGTTTCCGGATTCACCCCGCAATTCAACAGCTGTTCCAGGAGTCAGTACTTTTTTAATCATGAACGGAAGCACTTCAACTCTTGGGCATCAGCTAGTTTTCCGGGAATGAGATGAATGAAGAGATGAGTCAATAACTCATTACTAAATACTTTGGTAAATGAACTGTTTATAATAAAATAGATTTCATTTTACAATTAGTTAATAAAATCCTTGTTTTTTTTAATTCCAACAAAAAATATTCAAAGGTAACAATTTATAAAATCTCTCAGATTTTATAAAGTTTGAATGAAAGCTGAGTCTTGATTTAAACGATCGTGGCATTCGTTATTGAGAATTGCATTATTATTTAGTTGGTTTCATTATAATGCAATTTTGTTTAAAATGAACTCTTGGAATATTTTATTATCAATGGCCAGTGATTTTGTGAGTGTTTCTCGAAAATTGCTTCGTCTTAGTATAGCTTGACTAAATTAAAGGACTAAACGTTAGATTTTTTTCTGTTTCCATTTAACTGCAGTATCGCTTAGTTATTATTAGCTCTTATTATGGCACCTGAAATAAGGCACAGAAAATTTTCCTTTGTTGTAAATACCTTTGTCTGATATGAGGCTAAAATTAAGCTATCATTGAATTTAATTGAAATTATAATGTGCGTAGTGTTAAGAATTAAAACGAATATGATTGATAACTCTGTAGTTAAGTTTTAAATTATTAAAAATCTGGGTTCAGCTAAAATCGAGCTAAAATTTAAGCTAAATGGGGTATAATACATAAATAATTATAGGTTCATTACCTGAATACAGTAATTGTTACGTACTAGATTACTAATTTACTATTAGATTATTATTACTAGAAGAGTGTTTTGGTTTCCTACAAATATATTGGTCTTGTCAGTAATATCAAAAACTTCAAAACTTGATCAAATCAATAGAATTAGTTTCGCTTTATAATTTTATAAAGAGATCCCACTTAAATGTTCTATATGCTTGCTGTGAAACATTTAGTATTGAGGAAGTAATACCTATAAACATTAAATTTAATTATTTATCTTAAGTGTTTTTAATAAGACTTTGTATTTCACTAATTTTTTAAATTTATAGCCGATATTATAACGGGTTAGGGACTTATGTAGATGAGGTAGGTAGCTGTAGAATAAAAACAGAAATAAAATGAACAAAAACGAAATTCTAAACTTTCAATACTGTAAATCACAAATAAATTATCATCACAAGTATATATTTTTAATCTCCTTAATACAGAACAATACGTATTAAGACAACCTCAGGAATAGTAATAATAATCGTAATAATAAGCAATGTATTAACAATATTTTTTTATTATAAAATTAAGGTATTTTTCTAATTTAGTAAGTATAGTAAGTATAAAATTATACGTTTATAAAAGGTCTAAATCTAGTACAAAACTTTAATATTAGTAAGATTTCGATATTAAAAACTCTCTGCTTGGCAATTTCGAAATATAGAAATGGTTTTGTACAATTCGCTTTACCTTCCCTCTCCAATAACTAATCTAAAAATATTAATAGTCGAAAATACTGCATTAAAATGATACCATCTTTAAAGATGGTATAACTAGAATATATATATACATATTTACATATATGTATTCTGCTAACAGCTGTCACATAAATGTTACGCCTAGTATATATTATTATAATTAACACTTTATTAACAAAAGGAATCCAATTAATAGCATGCTCGCTGTCTTCAGTCCTCAATGTTCCTTGAAGCGTATTATCCCAAGCTAGCAAGCTTCGAGTATTCGATTGATACGGATATTGATGATACTTGATAGTTGTTCTATATTATGATAGTTCTCAATGAATAAATACGCTTTTGTCTCTGTGAGGTCCTTGTTCATGACATAAACACAATTTCTTAGTTTCTACTAGGTTTACATACATTTATCAATCACATATATTTCCTAAAACTCATTACATTAGATCGACTTGGATAAGGGAGAGATTACCATCAGATGATTGTGAAAGATAACACTTAAATTAATTTGTTCTCCTTACACCAAAATTGGGAAGAATTAAAGCTCCGAATTTTGGGATCTCTTGTCAAAGTTTATTATGACATCCGTGTAACTTAAATATATAAAAGATAGGGGCTTCTAATTGCTTATAAAATGTGTAATTATTTTTCCTTTGTTGAAATTTATATTTTAATATAGAGTTTCATGTCATTATATTGATATTATATTAATTGAACAACCAGACATATGCTCATAGGCTTGTAAAGCCTAAGTAAAGTCTTATTACTGTTCCGGATATCGGTATAAAGTATATATCGTTTCTAAGTTTTTATACGATAAGTCAGACGGATGATGAAACCCATCCTCTGCATATTACCTTTGGTTAACCGTTTCTTAGGGTTGATAACGTATTTTCAAATCTTCATAATTGCAGATGTCACACTAAAGGAATTAAGAAAAGAACCATTAAAGGAATTGTTACGTTTGTAACACAATTGCATAAAAAATATTAAATTAATCTTGAATTTAATTAAAGTGTAAATAATTTTTTCTTCATTTACTTATGAATTTATTTGACTCACTGACTGTTTCAATAAAATCGAAAAATTAAAATTGTTAGAAATTGGTGTTATAAGATTTATGTCTTGAATAAAATAGGTGATGTGTTTTATAATAAAGAAGGAAGAAGTCACTCCTAGATTGTTTTTAATTACGAAATATAACATTCCTTCTGTATATGCGGGTTGAATTTATCCACGTGTAACAATTCAATCCAAAATCCCGACATCGAGTGATCGGCGAGAATCAGTGTGACACTCACAATGATTTTACAGAGGCCACATTGATTTTGGACTAAAACCTAAAATTGTAATACGGTTTCAAACTTACCAGTTAAAGTTAAAAATATTGTTCCTTTACATACTTTCGATTTATTACAATATGTTTATTAAATATGTGCCTTTTCATGTATTTTATTAAAAGTAATTTTTGTAGACGATTCATAATTGTCAGTATATACTATTACAAATTATAAGAAACCAAACAAATAATATGAGGTACAGTTGTTATAATTTGAGCTTTATAACCAAAAAAAGATTAATTTTATGAATATAACACAATAATATAAAAAATTCTTTTAATATTAATTACGAATAATATCACGTAATTCTTAGTTATCAGTAACAATAATTACTGTCTTTTCAGACCCTCCTATAATTTTGTTCTCTGCCGTTGATAAGATTGTTATGAAATATCTTATATTTATTAATTAATTATGCCTCGTGAAATTTATTAGAATAGCTTACAATTCCCTCTGCAAATACGCTGAGCTCGCATTGCCTATTAGCAAAATTAATTATTGTGACTACTGCCTGTACCGGTCACCTTATATTGTGGTAGTATTTATTTTACCAGTTTTTGTAGCTGAAATCTACTTATTTTAAACGTTGATTATTCCTTACCTACTTTTTTATAAATATAATTCGTTAAGTTTAAAAAATAAGACTAAATGGTTAACATTTTAAATTATATTTGAATACAATATAAAATAAAAATGTTTAAAGCAGTATTCTTTAATTTCCTGTATATTACAGACAGAGAACGTCTTCCATCTTTTTTATTCAAGTATTAGACACAAGTAACAGGAAACTTAAGCGTATAAGTTATTTAAAGTTGAGACAGCATGCATGTCTCGGACAAGGTTTAAATCGAATTTCTTGTTTTGTATTACTTTTACGGTCTGAGCTAAAATCTAAAAGTCTTTTTAAATTTATTCAATATTATTAATATAATATAAAGACGTCAAATCGTGTCAAAAAGTAAAAATGTATTCTAAACATTTGCTCTTTTTACGAAGAGGGTTTTTTATGAAAGTTTATTGAAACAATGTGATTAAATGGGTGTAACATTTGCATAAAATAAAATAAAACTTTGATAAAATAATGTATATCATCTTAATGGTATAATAGACTTATGAATTTTAGTACTAACAAAGTTTATTCAAGATGGAAACATCAAAACAAATAAACGGAAATTATCTAAAACATTTTAAAGGTAATTTACATAAAATTTCACAAAACCGTACCTTCTTGGGACATATATAGCCGTATCACGAAGACAGCCTTTTGAAAATTCTCTCTATATGCAAATAATTTCCATCCATCGGAATTGATTTGATTGGAGTAAATATTTTCACGAAAAAGCCAATGAAAAACCAATTATCGATGACTGTCTGATCTCATGTTCATACATCGCTGAATGTAATTCAACGCTATGTAAACCTCTTAACTCGTAAGAATAACTAAAATTACGTTTGGTAACATACAAATTTATTTAGTATTTATATAGTATATGTTATTGGGCTAGTCGAATAATTAAAAATCAACAATCAACAATCAGTTTATCAACAACAGTTACCTACTCCACGATAATAATAATATGTTTAGGACGCAAAGATTAGAAAATACGTTACAATCTTGTGGAATAACAATCGAATGTCTTATTATATATCATCCCACGACATAATATATTATTAGTGTATGTATGTCATACACGTGCTGTCAACGGGGATGTCGCTTTATGCATATTATATTATGCATTATCATGCGAGCGTTACATTTGCTGATAAAATATGATACAGCTGCATGTTTACCCAAATATCTGACAAAATTTACCTAATAATTAGTATATTCTAGAAAATATACTGATTGCCGTCAATACGAATTATAATATGTAAAAATAAATATGTTCAGAGTGTACCAAAGCGTCCGGCTGTTTAATTTAGCAAAATCCAAGAAAAGGTCTAAAAAATCATTGACCGAAATAAGGGCAGGTTAAATCCCTTATTATTTATCTATAAAAATAATGAATCAGTAATAAACATCAGATACTCTTAACGGATTAAGTTCTAAGAACGTATTGTTCTCCTGCAACAAATTTTCCAATATTCATTTTGTTTAGTTTTCTACATATGTTCCATTTTATTAACAGTTTCATTTGCCAGGCATTTCTTTTTTGTTACGTATCGTCCATTAAATAAATAAGATTATCATTTTCACATTTATTTATGTTGTCGAAGATTTTATATATTTTCTTTTGATTAGTTCTTAAAAATTTATTGGAACGAAGTACCCTAACGCGGCTTATGTGTAGTGTGATTTATTAGAAATCGTAACGAAACGAAATAGTGTGTGTGCGTACATGCCTGGTGTGTAACTCTCTCTCTCTCTCTCTTTCTCTCTCTCTCTCTCTATCTTTCTCTCTCTCTCTTTGTCCCTGTCTCTTTTTATCATCTAACATCCTCAACACTAACTAACTAAATAATATAGAGACAATAGTGAAACAGTTATAATAAGCCAATAATTTCAATAATAAAAAAAATGATGAGTTTAAAAAAATCTTTTCATATACTCTTCGTATTTATCTAGATAAAGATAGATTTCTTTTTCAAGGCAAAGTCTAGACTTTGCCTTGAAAAAGAAAATATAAAACAAAAATTTAAATATACAGAGTTCACTTCGAATTACATTCGGAGATGAAGAAAACACGTAAGGAACACGTTCCTGATTACAAACCCCCAATTGTATTTTTTTGATAAAAAAGGACTTTAATTAATAACTTTTTTATTAATATAATTCTCGAAAGCTTACAAAACAGGAGATGATTTTTTTTATTTTAAAAAACATTACAAAAAACTAAAAAAAAACTCACGAGTTTTCACCATTAATACAATGACAGTTTTTAGAGAAAATCAATCAATATGTACTTATTGATATACACTAGGCATACTTATAATATTATAAAATAAATATTATAAAAGGCAGATACTAAGAAACTAAAAGAATGAAGTAGAAGTGTATTAAAAATAAAGCTGGAGATATTTTTCATGGAAAACACGGAATTAGACATCGATATATAGAAAGTCTTCCTTGTTGTAAGCCTTGATATTGGCTTACGACAAGGAAGTAATTACTATTCAGGAATATTTTTATAGTAATTACATTGAAAATACATTATCGAATACTATATTATACTATTCTATAACCTAAACCACATTATTATTGATATATAATAAAGAAAAAGGTAAATATTGTTAACAGAAAGTAGAATAAATACTTCATTCTTATACGGAATTTGGTGAACTACGAGGGTCTATCAAAACAAAGATTTCTTTGGTCAGAGGACACTCAAATTCAAGTGTTCCATGCCAAAACCTTTGGCATTGCTTAAAAAGGTATTTCAATGACACCCATTTCTTTTAGAGATTTTTACTTGAACAAAACGTTTGTGATCTTCGTAAAGACTTTTGTATTGATCATTGAAAGTAGACTTGAAAATAAAGTGAAAGGCCAAATTCTACTCGAAAACATTTCTTCCCATATTTAAAGGATTTTTTTGGTCTATAATTTAACTTTGAACATTTTTCAAACAATCAACGTCTTCTTCCACTCGTTTGCGTAGAGAGTAAAAATATTAATATAACTTTAGTTCCCGTGGTGACACTCCATAAATGGCAAAAAATTTCATAGAGAATTAAAAGATCTACCTTAGATCTTTTAATTATCTATGAAATTTATTTAATGCTTAGTGATTGTCATCACAAGATTAAGGACTTTTGAATTAATAACTAAATAAATATCACACATGACAAATCAAAGGGTCTGAAAAAAAAAACACCGTCGTTTCAATTAAACGCATTTCTGTATATTAAATTATCTTTAAATAAGTGAAATTTGTGTAATTATATTTGTAAATCTATAACTAAAATATTCCCTATTCCGTAGCATGTTACTGTGATTAGCTATATCGTAAATTATTCTGCTAATTTAATTATTCTACTAAATTAATGTAATGGAAATGTTTCCTTTGAGGTTAAAATATATTATTATTTCATGTAAGTTAAAATAGTGATTGAGCGTATTAAAAACTATGATTTCTGAAGAAGTTTTAATTTTTCAAAAATAAAGATGCTTATTCTTATATGTTAAGGTAATTATAAAAATAAGTGTTCTTTTACTGAATTTAATTATTTAATTGTGGTGGGCGTATAACCTACCTGTATTAATATTATTTCTCCTCGTATACGGACCGGCTGGGAATTTATTTTATAAACAACAGGCGTTAAACAGCAATCAACGTACGTTAGCACTTAATTCAGGGAACTACAAGCTCAATCATCTCTCTGGCCCTATCTTATTTAATGTTTAGTCTTGGGATCGTACTTCATCCTCTTGACTGTTTTAAAGAAATCTATTAGAATAAGCTCAGTTACATTAGTTATATGCGATTTTCATAAGTTAAACATGAATAGCGACTGACAATTTTATATATATTGTGAATACATATTTTATTGTCAGCCTGGCTAAATTAAATTTTTAAAATTTCTTAACTAATTTATATTATTTGATTCATTTAATTTATGTAATCACAACCTATAATTATTAATTAGTTATAATATTAGGGTTATTATCCTAAGTTCATCTTCAAATACCATTACTTATTTATTACGTTACTATAATGTATAAGTCTTTAATTAACTAATAACTTACGAACAAATTGATTAATTAATTGAGTTGATCACATATATTACATGTACTATATTACATATACATATACAAGTATACACAGAGACAACATTAAAATTGTATTTATAAAGACCAAACAATATTTTTATAGGCCGAACTATAGGAAAATAATTAGGACGATTCCTTTTTCTTTACTTCAATTTCATACTTTGAAGCTAATTCCGAATAAAATGAAATGAGAAATACATCGTACGATTTATTTTATGTACGATTTATTAGAATTATTGAAGAGATTGTTTGTGTCTTCTAAACATAAAATGTTTTTATAAATTATTATATTACCATAACTTACGTAATATTCTCGTCTAACTATATTCTATATTACAAACAATTTATCGTGCAACATAGATATATGAGGAATACTTTTGACGGAGTTTTGAATTGTTATTACTGTTCTAATAACTTGGACAACTGAGCGTTATTAGAAAAAGTTTGACAGTATATTATATAAAAGTTATGAATCACCTTCGATCATCTTTCGTCCTGAAAAACAATATTATTTATAATTAATTTTCGGTCATAGAAATATAAGTGTGAATTTTAATTGTAATCATTTTTATAAACATTAATAGAGTCTTAGTTAGAAAACCTATCATTTGCTTGCTGTGAATGGTGTGCCTGTGTTACCAGGTAATACAGGCGTAGAATGCTTGAACATATTACCGCGACGCCTAAACGGTCACAAAGAGGTCATTCTGCAACGAGGGGTAAACTCTTTTATTCGCAGGTGTGTTATAACGTGGATAGTTCTTCTTCTTCTCACTATAGCCTGCTAGATAGAAGGAGTCCAAATCTCCCTGTTAGCTACCATAGATACAGTTCAGAATACAGTCATGTGAAGAATTTAATGGGGGCTCAATTATTCAGCCGCACCTTCGAGCAACCGAAGACAACTCACCTCACCAATTAGACTAACGAAGGCCTGGGTCTCGCCGAGAAAAGACCATAGATCTGACCCTCCAATGAGCAGACAATCAAACAAACACGAATCAGCGATCATTAGTTTTTTGCTCGTCGTTTTTGCTCATCGGTGATTACCGATCCACAGTGGTTGTTTCGAGTGGACTTTAATTCAGCAAGAGGGAGGTATTAGGCGAGTATTCACTAAGCCCAGACTAGTAATTGCCTGAAACGGTCGTGGCGTCACACTCAATGAAAACTACGCTGGACACGCAGTACTACTATAAACCTGAGTCGCACGAAGTTCATTTCAAGAATTTGACGAACATATATACGATAACGATGTTTACGGCAAACACATTTTGTATATTTAATAGGAAAAATTCTTCCATAGTATTAATTATAATAAGTATGCCAAGCAAGACTAGTTAGTACATGAGGAAATCTCGCGACTAGCTTTTATACCATTTAATAAATTGTGTAATGCACGTACTAAATTGTGTAATGCACGTGCTTAATTGATTTATTTCAAGTTTATTTTCTTCTTTTTAAGGCAATTAAATAAAAAACTTGTTTTTATAAAGTTTTTTACCATTAATTTATTATAAGTCGCTTTTGTCTTCGACTCTGTAGATAAAAACATTAAAAATTTTCTCAAAATATAAAAAATAAACTTATGTTAGAACTTTTGATTTGGGGTCGGTCAAGAAAGATTTCATACTTATAGATAGCATTCGTAGATAGATCATGGTCTTGGGGCCTTTCTGGCAACACTTACTATTTTTTTTATTATCGCGTAAGTTGCCCTAAATTTATTATTATAAATAAATATTTTTTTACTTTACAAATTGTTATCTGAGATCTAACATTCACAAGGTGTAAAAGGAAACATTTATAATCATTTGTTGGTTGTTTCAATATAAAAAAAAAATGATATTTTTTACTGAAGCAATTGCAAAGCATATGGAACAAGAAAATTTTCTGAGCTACATAGTGTATATACTTCCGCTTCGCAAGATGGCTGAGCCTTTCTAAGCAAACATCTTTATTCATTCATCATCCGGTTCGGCGCAAAAGATATGTTCAAGTTACTTAATGATATGTTGAAGTTACTTATCTTAAGCAGCGTAAAAAGTAAGGCCGGCCGGTAGTTCTAGTTATTGGCAGAGTTCCAAATCGGTCTCTTAACCCAGCAACCATGAACATCTCTTTTAACATTGTTGACAAGACAGCCCAACCGAGACAAGCTTGGACCGGACTGGTAATCTACTTCAATTCAATCTTACACCAAGGCTCTAAAGTTAGCTCAGTGTGCACTATTTCCTCTAGACTTTTGTGACCCGTATGCAAATACTATTCAAGAAGATATTTTGTATAGTTTTTTAATTTAAAACTATTTCTAAACTAATTTATACAATTAAGATTATAAAATTAGGGGAAACCTCTGCATGGTTGTTAAAGACTGTCAATATGAGTTTAAGCTTCACTAAACGCATATTAAAATTTTCATAATACAAAATTCTCAAGGTTGAAATTAAATCTCTTACGGGACTTAGGATAAAATATATTAAAGCAACACTATACACAAAAGTACATCTTACCAAATTCTTATATAATCATTGAAGTAACAAATTATCAGTAAAGCAAGAAATTATCTTCATATTTAGTACTAGCAAACCTTGAGTTGAACTAAATGATTTCGGTTATAAAAAAAATTCCCATCACTGAGAAAATCTAAATAAAATTTATTACTAGATATTATTACAGTTGGTATAGTATACATGAGATGATTAAACAAAAAAATTCTTTTCCTTTATCTCTATTCTGTAAATTCTTTAGTTGGACTAAGGAATACACAGAACACGGCCTTTATAAAAAAAATACATAAAAACAATAGTGTGCAAACGTACTAATAATTTAAAACGTACGAAAATATTTATTTCATTACACGAATACATATATAGACATATACATAGGTTTGACATATTTATTAAACAACTTTATATGTCATAATATAATACTCCATCCAGATTTCATTCCGTCATTATGAAGTCAGAACATTTTATTACATATTATTTTCATTTTCCTTATTTTGCCCGAAGGAGACATAAATTGTTTTTTTTTAATTTGCCAAACCTCGAATAATAACGCTCACCAGAATATTATGAAATTCTAACAAATAAACATTTTATTTTCTGGAAACGTTTCTGTGTTACTATCTGAAAGCTACTACTAAAAGGGATTATAACTTAACTCACAACACTACCCTCCTACAGTCTTCACTATGTTTTAGTTTAATGATAGTACACGATACAAGGGTTTTTCATCTGAGAGAGAATCGAACATGAGATTTGGCTACAATTGTTAAAACAGACCTGAAATTATTATTATGGTTCAAAAATCATCATATATTATTGTCATATATAAAATATTAAATAACTAAATACAAAATCTTTGAGCGAGAACATGTATGTATCCGGCAAAATAAATGAACTCTATAACTATATCAATGCTGACCAAAGCATAATGCAGGGAGGCGGGTTACATAGATTTACTTTTAAGATGAAAGTTGCCTTACCTGCTTTGATCCAAATATATATTAAACGAAATAAAAACAAGCTAACCTACTCCCATTCCTTCTTGTATTATTGATTATAATTATATAGTATAAAGGAAATACCTATGCATCTTTTTAAATACCTGTGGAAAGGCCAAATATTTCATTTTTGAAAAAACAATTCAAAGATGTTATTAAAAAGAAGTAGAAATCATTTTATTACTGAATTATCTGCATTTGAATTCATCAATATTCATTCGCTGAAAGTCAAATAGTGTGAAGTTTAAAATTAAGTTACACGCTCAAGTTCATGTAAATTTTATGTTCGTATAAGTCATAATATGGAAATACTTATGTTTCTGGCTGCGGAACGTTTCACGAAATGGAAAATAAACATAATATCACGAATGTTATATTTATAAACAGTAAATTTATTACGTTCTTTATTACATTTTTTATGTAATTATGCATAAAGTAATGTTATATTATTATTTATATGTAATTTTGGATTCAATATACACATAATTAAAATAAAATAACGATGATAAAATATTAAAATAAATATTTTATGAAATTCAAATAATTGGGTACTGTGAGTTTTGAAAGGAAACGATAAAACTAAATTAAACATTTCCAAATCATATTAAAAAATACTTTTTACATTTACATATATTTATTAACATGAGGTAAATGTATCGGTCTTATGGGGCCAGCACGGTGAGTGTGAACGTGATTTCTTGGTGTCCCACTAAGACGATGAGGGCATTGGTTTTTAGTGGGTAACCTAAAAAATAACAGCATCCTCTATACTGCCGAGTATGCCCATATAACTCCCCGGTCATCATCTTATGGGCCGGCGGGTATCCGTTATGCAATTTTCAGCGAATTAAAAAAGCTTTTTCGGTCTTACGTATTTGTTACATAACATTTTTACCAAATCCCTAGATAAATATAGCTTAATGAAGGTTTTTATTACCACCGACTTCGGATAAAGTTGTCGCTATCAAAGTTTAATCTTTTCAGATAGGTTTTATAGCATTGACAATTTCTTAGGTGATATCGAAATAATATATTTATATAACTTTGAAATCCACCATAGCGAGTTGGCAGGATCACGTACAACAGATTACAGGGGGTCAACCGGTACATAACTTTAACTTTTCATATGTTATGTTTGCGTAATATACTCGATCCCGGATTATATTATTATTTGAATCTTTTTGTAAAAAAAATATCCTTATTACAAAAAGATAGTCAAGTGTTAACTTCCCGTGTACCTGATTATTTGTAGAATGTAACTACTGAATGTTTTTTAATAAAATACAATATTTTTATAGTTTTTCTTGTCTCCATTAGTGTTCAATTATGTTTAGTCGCAAGAAAATCTCCAGTTTTAATGGTAAAATACACAAACTTGTGTGCCCTAAAATAAAACTAAAACTGCTATAAATATTGACATTAATAACTTATTACTAAGTGTCAAACAATTCTGTGTGTACTGTTTTCAATTAAAAATATTCTTTCAGGGGTATTTACAACTAAAAAAATGTTTAAATTATTCGAAATTGTCTTTGTATTTTAATAAAATAAGGTATTCCTTATTTTATTAAAATATATACACTATTGTGTATAATCATTTGTATTGTGAAAATTAGAAAGCTTTTTCATTTTCTCTTTTAATCATCTCAAGGGAATAAACTGTCTCAAATAAATTACATTGCCTTACTTTCATCTTTCGAAGGTTTTCTTTTCATTCGGTTGTATTTTCAATACTTTATATTTATACTTATAATGAAATAATAATTTATATATTTATAAAGTCTGAATTATTATATTTCTCCAGAGGGACTATGTTTTTGTATTATAATTTTAGCAAATTAAATTTATAATTTAAAACTGAATGAGTGAATAAAGATATTTTACAACTGCCAAAACTGTATTATGTAAAAGAAGCGTATAAAAATATACAGAATGAAGATTGACCTAGTGTATATCTCTTTATTGTAGTGTGATATGAAAAGATTATATTATTCTTTATTCTCATATATTCATTCTCGGATAACAAATATCCCAAGTTTTCGTCAAGTTTGAGAATACTTTATAAATGCTTAGTTTAGTAACTTATTTTTTTCTTAAATGATTTACTTATACAAGTTTCTCATTAAGTTTATCATATAACAATTTACAACATGTACATGAGGAATACTTTTGAGGGAGTTTTGAATTGCTATTACTGTACTAATAACTTGAGTAACTGAGCGTTATTACATAAAGTTAGACAGCATATTAAATAAAAGTTATGAGTCTTCGTTTTTCATAATACAAGTAATATTTAGGTAAACAATTTATTATGACAGATGTAATTTGTAATAAAATTATTGTAAATGTTATTTATTTTTAGCTCTGTTTAAATTATGACATTAATGTGAAATATATTATAAATAGACACCATTCTGATTGTAGTAACTTAAGAGATAGCAAATCATTACATACATTGCTATGTAATGATTTGCTATCTTTTAAGTAAATCAAATGTACTACCACAGAGCATTTCATCAAATATACATAAACCTTTAGTTTCTTTAACATAATAATACAATATTATGAAGTAGATGTTATTTAATAAGTTTGTTGAAGATGTTATTAAACAACTTTCCTTTTATACCCGCAGCTTAATTGTACTTTGGGTGGGTAGAAACAGATTTCATTTCGTCATTGTGAAGTCATGACATTTTAATACACATTAATTTTCATTTTCCCTATTCCATTTGAAGGAGATAATTTAAAAAATATTTATGAGATTTATCAAGTAACTAATCTTTAAATAATATCTTCTAAACATTTGAACATTGGTTTTACTAATTCACATTTATTATAATTAATTAAATAAGTATTAATTGCACATTGTTTGGGACTACACAAAGTGGTAGGGTATTTCGGTTGTTATATTGTACGAGTGGTAATCTTGCAAGTTTCAGATGCGATAAAATATTTGAAGTACAGGGAGGTTTGAGGGAGAGTAGACTACTGGATGGGGTTGGAAGGGATTTGTGCATTCGATTCTCTCATGTGACCCGCGTTTGTAACAACTACTTAACGCAAATCTTCTGTGGTATTACACCGGTCGAGACGTATAAGTTTATTGAAATTATAATATTAATAGCTTATAATAGATTACCCCTAATAATATGCTATACTTCAATTTAGAGATAGTTTATACATCACGTATTAATATTTTTATTTTGAAATTAATCAGCGTAATAAGCTTAAGTATATTACATTTAATAAATGATATTCGAAATTAATTAAAGATATAAAAACAACAAATCACTGGAATATTATTATCGTAGAACTAAATTAAAAAGTTAATTAAAATAATTGTATAAAATATATATGTATATATATATATATATATATATATATATATATATATTTCAACTTGGAATCTCATTTTGTCTGACAATTCATAAGACTATAAAAGGATTTCAATTTAACTTAATTCAAACTGGAACTGGTAGATCCGCTTTGACTTTTTATCAGACCAGATATAACATTTATAACATAAGCGTTACTTAAGATGCTTACCTACTCGTATTAAAGTAGAGCAACATATTCAGATATTTTTTTTGTAGAATTTGGTAAGTATTTAAAATTCTTTCGATAATGTAAAAATATAATCCCTATAAGTATTAAAAATCTGGTTTAATGCGTCCTTGAGTTCGATTTTAATTGTTTTGTTATTTACTTATATGTTTCAATTATCTAGGTGAATGTGTGCAGACCGAACGGTAAATAATTTAAATATTTTGTTTATCTTACTATAATAAGATAAACAAATATGTTACGTATAATACAAATAATATTTTTATTTTATTTACGCTGCTATAATCATCTAAATTAATTTACTCTAATTTGCCCTAATTTACTCTAATTTGCAAATTCTGATCTAATTAACTTGAGTAGGTAAGAATATGTAGATACAAATGTGTATTGTAATAAAAACATAAATAAATAAATATTATATATATATATATGTACTTTTAACGTCACGACTTTAAAATTTTTTTTTTTTTTAATTTTAAAATTTTTTTTAAAAATTTTCTGAAGAATAAGATCATATTGTTTTATTTCTTATAATCAAATATCTAATATATATATTTTATAACTAACAACCATGCTGTTTAACAGCTGCACGATGTGACAGACATTTTTTATTTTTAAAAGGATTTACTAAATCATTACAAAGGAAATAACAATTGCAATGAGTCTCCTACTTCTGACATCACACGTTCTAACTCTAAATCTTTTACGTGCGATGTTGTATGAAGCTATAAAACGATCTGGTAGTGATATTGACTATTTTATTTATATAAAATACAAAACTGAGATGATTGCATTTCACTCGGCATTACAGAAAATTATAGTAAGTATCGTTTTTCTTATATGTATAAAAAATCTTTTTCAACATTCCTAAGAGAAGGTTTTTATCCAATTTAGTTATATTAAATTGTACTGAAATTTATTATAATCACTTAACAATTTAGGTTATTTCAAAATGTTTCATGAACTGTTTTAGAAATAATTAAAAATAACTTATCTTGAAGTACAAAATATAAAAATATTTTATGAACAATTTACTTGTTTCATAAGTATATATACTCTTTTGTATAATACCATATTAAATATGTAGATATAAACGATATTGATGTATCGGTTTTAAAACCCGACTCTATCCCGGTTTTATGGGCAACTCTGTTAAGTAATATTTTTATACGTAAATAATAGGTTCATTTTAGTATAGAAGATATAAAACGTCTAGAAATAAGGAATTGTTCAGAAATGAAATAAGAATTAAAACCATGAGAAAATACGAGATCATTTATATTCTATCTCATACGCTAGAAATTTTTTTTTTTTTCAATTTCTATAATATTCTACTGAATTACATTTTTTAACAAGTTATTATACTGAAATAACCGGAAAGTCTTTAACTATTTTGCGAAAAATTAATAACTAATGATAATAGTTATCGACATAACTAACTACAATTAATTAACCTATATATTGTCTTTATTTAATATTATTGCAGAAAGAAAAAAATAATAATTCCCTAGATTCTAAGGAAATAGGTCACCGCTAGTTGTGACCGGATTGTTTTCAAATTGTTTTTATTCAAAATTATAAATCTTAGAATTTTATTTCTTCATTTCCTAAGTGATCATTGCATTTCATAATGTATTAATATTAAATTATATATATATATATATATATATATATATATATACTATGTAAATCTTACAAATATATAAACAGACCGATTTATTATTTATTAGTTAAATAAATTATAATGATAAAAAAATCCAGAGTCTAGTGTAATGAGTTTTTATATGTTGTTAATAATAAAGTTGTAAAATAAATCCATTTCATATTTGTATAATATGTTGACTTATATTTAAAAAAGAGAGAAAGGAAAAGAAGGGAATTGGACTTCCATATCATTCACTCATCCCGTAATAAGTAATTTACAACATTGCCCTTGTCAACCAAATCAGCATAAAGTGCAGTAAAATACAGTATTTGTTTTTTTTTTCGCCTTAAAGTTATCAATTGAATTGGAAAACAAATCCAAGAAAATACTAATATTAAAACTATTATAGAGCACGTTCTTATGTTCTTCAGATTAACTAAATACAAATATGTCTTTACGAAGTTTGTTTATATTACTTGACTTTTTTTAAATCCTATTATGGTTTGATAAAAAAAAATCAGCTACGGTTAAGTTAATGTTGAAAGGTTAGAGTATGCTGTGTACAATGTTTTACATTCACATAAAAATGTACTATTACACGTCACGTCACTGATTCTAGCTTTACTACTCTTCGGTAAATATAATGTATTCTCTGATACTACTCACGTGTGATAGAACATCACACGTGAGAACGATGCATCACTACATTCAGTTTATTTAAATATTTTCTTTTAAATATAACTTCATTCTTATGTACCACCAATCTTCTGAACGTACTCGTATAATCGGTATTGGAATTATAATTCGCTTATTTTTATAACAAGAAATGTCAAATGTTAAAAGCTTTATTGGATTCGTTGCTTTAAAAGATCATCTATAAATGTAATGTTTTGGAGTTTACCATATTTATATAAGTATTAGTAACAGAAAAGTTTATTCTAGGCTTTTAATAGACTGTACAAAGTTAACTAATCTGAAACCTTTATTTTGATGTTTCAAAATGTCAATAATACTTGTAGAATCAAATAAACTTTAATAGATCATCAATATTCATTAGATGCGTTCTTGTTCGATACAGTGTAAGTTTAAAATGAAGTTACACGCTATACTTGAAGTTCATAAGAATAAGAGAACATTTATGTTACAAGTAAGAACATGGAAATATAAACCATTTACACAATTGAGTTCACTTTCAAATAAAATTTAGTTTTTATTATATATTAAAAATATTTTAGTGAACTTAATGAAGAAGTTTGTTTTTATCTAATTATCTATGTATTTGTAATAAAACCCAGAATATATTTATTTAATTACTAGTATATAATTAAAAACAACGAGATTCGTTTATTTTTGTTTCAATTAGCTTAAGTATACATAAAGTCAGCACTTTCAAACTTTAAAACTAGATTCAAAGAAATGAATGAAAATTATTCAGATTAAAAGTTTGAATAGAGAAAAATCGTATAAAAATATGAGACCATTTTCAATTTAACTTAATACGAAACGAAACTGCTTCGAACGCGTTAAATTCACTTTTCTATATAAGAAATATCGAGAAATTGACAGGACTACTTAATACACTGAGCGCAGTAGTGAAACTATTTAAGCAGTTTTAGTCCTTAAGCTAAGCGACTAAAGAATTAAAATTGTATAATGAATTAATTTCGTGATGAACATATTGCGTTATATTTGAATCTGAAGTAGCCTCAGTGCCTCTATTCACTTGAAAGTGTTTTTAAGTATTGCTTTTTTGTTACAATATTGCAGAATAGTATATTTTTCTTTATAAAGTTTATTTTGCTCTCAATAATTTGAACAAATTGCTTTTTTATAAAGAAGCGTACTTTGAGTCATTAAAAAATTTTAGTAAAAAAGAAATTACAAACGTTTTAATATTAAAGTTGTTATTATTATTTCAACGATAAGGAATTTTATTATTTTTCTTTAGTTTTATTTTAAGATACGACCTTATCCTTATCCTTATACCTGTTATTTATATGTCGCACCTGATCTCGAGAAATATTATCTAGAATCCTAAAAGGTTTCAACGTCGACCTTGAAAGTGGCTTACATTTTAGAAACTGTATTTTGTGCGGAGGAAACTTGAATATACGCTAAATGATGTTGAGTCTCATCTTGTATCTTTATTCTTGATGTTCTTAATTGTAAAGTTAATTGTTTATTCTTTTTTGTTTTTCGTACAATTAGTTTTAAATGCTTTGACGGTTTATTAAAATAAAAATATTATGTTTTACTCGCTAATTATTGTAATTGTGTTTTTTACATTGCGTAGGATATTTAATAAGGCTTCATGTTATATATGTATTATAATTAATTATTATAAAAATGTTCGTACTGATTTCATATCTTAGTAACATTATAATTATAGGATTCTTAGTAATGATATAAATAAATACTCTAATAAAATGATATGTTCAATTTATTTTACTGAAATAGACTTTTATATTTTACTTCACTTCAATTAGTTCAATTTGCTCGCTCCTAGTTAACAGGTCTCACATGTGACTTATTAGTACCACTCCTACATGGTTCTCACCACCATAGTAATAAGTTAAAAATAATCTCTAAGACCTGGATGCTAAACCCTTTAATTAAATTCAGTTATAAACAAACTTTCTCAGTTATATATTTTTTATTCAGTTCTCCTGAAATATAGTGTAGCCCTCGCAAGTTCCATCTATAGAAATGGAGTAAATTAACACTTTTTAATGAATTTTAATATATTTCATTATAAAATATATTTCAGTATATAAATGAAAATTCTTTTCTCGCCAAAAAGTCCCAGCCTCTGATTTTACAAATATCCGATCCGCAATTTATGAGATGCTATCGAAGAAACTTGTTATGTAGTAAAGAACCAAAATAATGATTTTATAGTAAGTAGGCAATAGATTTAAAAATGTTTCACAAATGACTAAACTAAAATACAACGATAAATTTTTATTGATGGATGCAAAAATATAACGTAGAATAAAATATAACACAGCTCAAAAATGTATAAATGATATTGGTCGATTTAAATATGTTTTGAAAGCCAGATAATTCTAACAAAACTTTTTAAATGATAAAAATATATCAATTCCATACAAAAGTTGTTTTAAAAAAATAATGTCAGGAATTTATATTTTTTTACGTTTGTTGTTACTTTTTTATAACAAAAAGTATTTTGATGTTTTCCATTTATTAAAATATAATAATTACTAAATCGATGTTACGAAATCTAAAAAGATATTTAAAATAATTTGACTCCATTGAATATAAAGCCTAAACTTATTTTGATGGTAGCTCGGTCCGCATTTTTTGTTAAGCTACCTATCTCTTTTGTAGTTCAAATTTGAAAAGATTAGGTTTTTCTTTTTTACAACGTACGCCTGTCGCAATTGGATTTTGCGAATGGTATTTTTTTTACCTTTTATGAACAAATATTGCTTTAGTGATAAAACAATTCAGTAAATATTTTATAAATATTTTAATTAACAAAATTTTTGATTTTTTTTTGTGATAGATACTTTTTATGGAATCGTATGACGATATATTAGTTTTGACTTTTAAAGGCGACACAAAAATTTAAGACCAAGAATACAAAACTTAAATAAATATACTGAAGAGCTTCGTTTGCGCCTAGGTAACCATTGCAGCTGTACGCGGTTATATGTATATGGTCATATATACGGAGAATTCCAAGCGGATTTTGCATATTAAGAAGATGTTCCAATTTATATCAGTCTATATATTTTATTCTAAGTCAGATAAGCTAAATATTGTACTAAGAATAAAATATTCTTATTGTAGAATTAATAAGGTTAAAGTTTTTATTCTGGATAAGCAATATATATTAAGTTCAAATTAACTTGTGATTATTTAATCGTTGTTTTTACAAAGAACTTCCAGAATCATCGAAATTCACTTCAAATAAGTATTTTATTTTTTTTACTTAACATTTTATTACTTTTTGTTGCTACTTACTGGAAATTTGTTTAAATTGTTGAACATTTTAAACTTTTCATTTAGCTAAAACATCTCTAGGGAGTAAACTGTCTCAGATAGATTAAATTACCTTAGTTTTATTTTTAAAAGTATTCCTGTATAGAATTTTTATTCAATCCATATTTTTGTATTTTCTTTTTTTTTTAATATAATATATATACGGTTTTCTTGTTTAAATGGGAATAATGTAGATATTATTAAAAGCTCAAATGCCGAATCCTAATAAAGTGGGATAAATGTACTTCTACTTAACTTCTGGGTTAAAGTTAGTTTTTCATTCAGGTCTAAAAACACAAAAGTCTAATTAAGAAAGTTTTAGTATTTAGTAAGTGGGGCGACACTCAGAATTTGTCGAGTCGAGTTACACTAATTGTTCTAATAGGAGTTCGAACTAAAACTACTGTTTTTACCGACGGCTATGATTAAAATATAATAATAGTTTGCTGAAATTTTACTTCCTTTTAATAAACTAATCAATTTTACTGTGTAACTTAATGATAAAAAATATAAATTGATTTAAAAAAATAACTACAGCATAAAAGGAAATTGAATTAGCCCAGCTGAATGTCATAGATACATCGCTCCATCGCTTTCAAAGGTCATAAGAGAAAATGGCGTGCAAGCACCTTTTGATAGCGAGAGGCTACAATTCAAGTACATTTCGACAAACGAGGTATGCACCTGTGGTTTAGATGCGGTGCTTTGTTCCTATAATTACAATCCAGTTTAATCACACACGGAAACTATGTCACAAGTGATTCAACTTTCCCGTGGGTGTTGATTTGAATTAAGTTTGTTTTACAACTTTGAAATTAAATTTAAGATCATAAATGTATAAATAGTTCTGCTATATATATTTTTTTTATTTACTCTGTATATAAAAAACGCTTCCAATTGTCAATAAATAAATAATATAAACTTTTATCTTAGCGTTTCTTACCTCTTCATCTGTTGTGCTAAAATTTGGCTAACTTGTTCTTTTATATCGAAGCTCTCCTAGGCCAAAAATCATGATTGTTACACCAAAGACTTCTTTACAAGGCATTACAAATCATATTTATATGTAGTTGATAATATAATTTAAATAATATATGTGTAAAACCACTTGTTTCATCGATAAAACTTAAAAAAAGATTTTTTTAAAAATACTTTAAGATATTTCTTATCTTAGACTGTTTTTACTGAGAAAAATAAGCTAACATAAACAATTATGTTATGCGAAGAACGTATTTAATTAAATTATTTTAGTTAAGAATTAAAGTCTAAAAAGAAGTGACAGAGTTACTTTTATGAGATGTGGCTCCAATGTATATTTAAAAGTGCTTGCTAATTAAAATTTTTAATTAACATTGTCGCTATAGATATTTGCATTATAAGGACAGTTTTCAGACGTGTTGCCACCAGATTAAGGGTTTATAATAAAAAGGAATATTCCCAAGGGTGGGGAAGGGAATGGTCTTTCAGAAATTTTGTTTACCGTACCGTAGCCGTATAAGAAACCTTAAGACATTGTCGGGAATGGTACTTCTACTACAGTTGACACCTTACAAGGACTATAGTCAATAAGTTACAGTTATTCCTTTGCTCCAATTTGTAAAACATTCCTTTCGCATAATTAAAAATAATCTGAGTTTGCTTGTTGCATTGTAACATATACGTTCAAAACCTACTCGAAAACATTTTTAATGAATATATGTACGCGTTAAATTAGTCTAAATAGCTTGTATTGGGTAACTTCCTGTCTATGCATCACGGTTAACATTTATGAGTCCTCTCTGAACAAAACACATAGTAATAAAGTGCAGAATTGTTTCTCTTCCCTGAGCTGCGCTACATTGTATGATTGCATTCAATGTAAAGCGATGTAACCTACATTTCTCATAAAACTGCATACAATTTAAAAAGCGTGGCTTATATCCCAAGTAATCTTTGAAAGGCTTATTGCCTTTGCTTAGTGTTTTTGACATTTTAAAAGCGCGAAAGTAGCTTTCAACTTAGTTGGTTTATTTTAAAAATAAACATGTTTACGAAGCATATTTTATGAAAATAACGAATAGTGTCTCTGTAATAGTCATGTATAATGATTTACTAATTACTTGTTATTTGATTTTTTATATTCTTATTTTCTAATTATTATTATAAAAATAGTCATTTTTTCTGTACAGCGGGATACTTTAAGAGAAATATTAAATGTTTTTCAATAGGTTCAACACCATTGCAAAGATACTGTACTAAACAGTCAATTGACATTTTCTTAAATATTTGAGACCACTGCAATAAAGACGCGATCGATTTTATAAACACTAAATCCATCTTTTGATCTAAAATAGAACTACATCGAATAGACTGTATATTGTTTTTGTTGTTCATTCATCTATATGAATGTGTCGCTTTGCACTATCCGTTATATTTTCTATTAACTGAATGTGAGCTAGTGCAAATAGTCTTTCGATTTTTAATTTTTCACTATACTCTTGTTTCTTTCTTATATCTTATTAGATATATGTGTGCATTATGTAAGCTTCTTCTTTATTTAACAAGTACAAACAAGGCTTCATTTGGCTTATTAGTTCTTAGTCCTATGTGAAGAAAATAATTCATAATTTATAGACTTTCTACGTCTTCGAGGTATTCTTATTTATTTACCTTCTTAATTAGTATGTAGAATAAGTATAGATAAGTTACATTCAAGTTATCTTAATTGTTGTACAAAGTAAAAAAAAATGAGAACTAGAAAAACTATCTCGATTCTGTTATGTTTTGTAACTTGCCTGAATAGAATCGTTGTCTAGATTTGGTATAACGCCAGGTAGAAGATAACGTCAATTTAGAAAGAAGCGTTTATTGTATACCATTCGGACACTATAATGAATTTTAAATATTCAGAGTTTACACTAATATTTGAAAGTATAATCTGTACACTGAATATTTTTTTCTGGCAATAAAAATTCAATAGATTACATTATCAAAGTACTATAATAATCGTTTTAAAAACAATATTTTGTTCCAATACAAATAATTTATAATAATTTTATAATATCATTACGTTTTATTGCATAAATAAAGTATTCTAAAAAACATATATTAATTCAAGGGAAATATTTATTTTCCGTTAAAATATCACACAGATCAAATCTATACCAATATCATAAAGCTGAGAGTTTTTTGTTTCATCTCCCTAATCTCGGAACTACTAGTACAAGTCGGATTACAAAAACATTTTTACATTCCCAAGCCCATTTATTCAGGAACGTTGTAGTTACTTGACGTATAATATCAGTCGAAGATTTTAAAATATATTATATTTATATTTTAAAACAAACGTGGATAACGCAGAAGAAGAATGTAAGAAAGATGAATGTGGAGATGCGATCTCTTCGCCGAATTTGCGGAGTCAGCCTAGCTGACCGAATCCGCAATGAAGAGATCCATAGAATGGCAGGTACTAGCGAAGATGTCTGATTGCTGCTGATTTATAGTAGAACTTAAATAAAACTAATGTTATAATAATTACAAGGAGACTCCAAAACTTTTTGAGAATAAGTTTCAAAGGTCTCAATTTCTTTGAAATCGAATAAACGATTTTTGCTATGAATTCCAAACAGTATAGAAATATAATATAATGTAATGAATAAAGTATAGCATCAATATTTACTTTAACAATGTATCTAAGATCCGCTAAGAAGGTCATTGTATTCCCGTTATCACAGCGCTGTTTCTTGAATATCATTTTGTATATTGGCAGGTTAGTAGCGAAATTATTATTAAAATTACGAAGCGGTTAGAGATATATTTTTTTTTTTGAGTATCACAAATATATATATATATATATATATATATATATATATATATATATATATATATATATATATTGCCTATTTTGTCGATTTTTATGCTGTCTCCATATTTTTTCTGATAAATTGATATATTTGAAGCGATTTCAATGGTTGTAAATGATGGTTGCAGAGAAATGTATTGTAATCGAGTCATTAAACTAAAAAAAATATGTACCAGTTTATTGTAAAGATGATAAGTATTCTTTATGTTTATATCATCTTACCATATAAAATCGATTACTTTTATCTTTCTTGCACTACTCCTCCTAAACCGCTTATCCGATTTTTATAAACAGGGTATCAAATGAAAGCTTATAGTCTAACGATGCCAGGGTTATGTTTTGGCGACGCTGTAAGGTCAATAAGGTCACCAAATTAAAAAATAAAAAAACGGCGAGCGAAGCGAGCCCTACGACTAGTTCATCAATATAATTAACTGATTTGCCAAATAATAAATATTTTTTAAATCCATTACTTGGCCAATTAGTAATATTTTTATCAATATCCGATCTCAATATTTTTGTTAAAGCATAGTGTTCATAGTTTATATTAATATATAATTTTATAAAATTTGTATATAAACACGATTAGATTTAAAATTAATAACATTTTATTGGTTGTAGAATAAATCAAATACACCAATTTGTGTATCGTGTCAAAAAGTGAATTAGTACACCATCAGTAAATTGCGCTTCGCTACCTTACAGCTGCCTATAACATGCAAAATTTGTAGTAACATCTAACTACATCAACTCCCGTAAATATTTTTTTCTACACAAACATATTTTTCATTCTAGTAACATGCAAAGTGATTATTATTTGATTTTTAATTGGGTAGCTTGAAGATTTTTTCCCAAAAGTAAAAAAAAACTGTTTTCAAGTGAATTGTTGTAAAAAATATAGAGAATATAACTATTTACATTAAAAAAGCACACTAAATATATTAGCCGTTTTTGTTCCAGATAGCCAGACTGATTCTATAAAAACAGTTCAGTCTTCCTGTCGCCGACTGCGGTAATTAGACGCGAGGTTTTTATTTTTTTGTTAGGTCACCATAATTTGTCTGGCGTTATTCTATCTTTTCAGTTACTCTTTGATATCAGGCTGTGACATAATATTAATGATTGTTTTTATTATGAATAGTACCGCTTTCTTTTATATTATTTCTTGTTGTAAGGTCTGTGTAGAAACGGTTATTATAACAAGACAGAACTGCAGAATCATGCTCAAAATAATGAAGAGCTTTATTTCAATGAAGTTCACAATAGATAAATATTTTATACTTTAACGAACTGTATCTAAAAATAAAAATAAATACATATAAAAGTAATGCATTATCATATCACAATTATATATATGTTAATTGACAGATAGTATTTAAATGTTACTTTAAAAGGAAGATAAATATTGAAATGAATGAAGAGTTATCTCAGTTTATACATAATTCAAAAACACATTTAGGTTTTCTCTAGATTTTGATGAGCATATTTTAAAGCTTTGAAACTCGTTTACTATAGATCAGTAGAAAATTCCTATGGAAGTTTGAAAGGTTAAATGGTGTTTGATAACACACAGCGGTTTAGTGACGGTCGCAGTGGTTTTGATGGAGGTAGTGTCGGTGATTAACAGTCGCTTGTAATGCTTAAAATAACTGTTCTGTTTCTCGAACGCAAACTATATTAGTAGATGGTCTATCTCATTGTGAGTCTCTCATTTTCACGTGGTCCTAACATATTGGGTAGTAAGAATTGCTTTGCCATCCTTAAGGGTGAAAGAGTAGAAGGGAAAGGAATTGAGCCACCAGATAAATAAAAGCCACTGTTTATTATATAATTAAAGTTTTTTGTATTTAATTATGGTTAAATAGGAAACCAGGTTAGTTAAGGATTAAATGCTATTTGAAATTACAAAGGCTAGTATTTTCATTGATATAGTATGTGGTTTTTAGACGGTTGTGGTTTTGTTGTAGCGGGACAGTATTTGTACCTAACTGTTGTTCTGTTGTGTTGTGTTGTGTTGTATTGTGTAGGTTGAAACATTTAAAATACTGTTTTTATAGAAGAGTACTTTCTTAGACGTAATAAGATAATGTTATTGAACATCTGGTGGATATGAGATGAAGCTTCTTAGCATTCCATGGGTTCACCGTGCTGGTGCCGGGCCCATCGCGTTGCAAGGAGAGGAGTGCAAACAATGCCGGGGACTTGCGACCCAGGTGTAGGTTTAAGGGACCCCTTTACTATGCGCATAATACTCACCTTCAATGTCTACACTCCTCTCCTTAAAAATAAAACTATCATTACGTATTGACTTAAAACTAATTTAACATATACTACATTTAAAATCAGGAAGTATTTTTTTGTATCAAAGTTAGTTAGTTTCTATTATTTCGAGATGTCGTACATCTATGAGATATCAGACTCTAGCAGGGTACAAAAAAGAGGAGACGGACCGCAAGAAAAATTAAGAACACTTTTTTGTACAATATTTATTAATTTTATAAATTAAGTTAAACCGCATTATTTTCATTTAAATAGTGCAGTGACAATGTATATCAATTGTTTAATTCAATTCCGAAACTCGTTGACATACTGTTAAGTGATCCATGAATATGATATGACCTTTAATAAATATTTGTAAATAGCTTTTGTTCATGATTTCATCCATTGTGTTACTTTGTTAAAAAAACATCATTATCCTATGAGGTATATCTGTATAAAATAAATAATATATATTTATACTTAATATTTTTTTTGTTTATGAAATAAATTATGAAATAATTTTAATAATTTAATAATCATTACCATCATTGTCATCATACGCTGACTTAATTCAATAATAAATAGAACACTCATAAATACAAATCTTTGAACCAAGACATAAATAGGTCGTAGCTTTCAGTAAATTAAACTGTAGCAGACAATTTTATAAAAATATCTTGAAGATGCATTTTATCCATTACAATGGTCTCTCCGAGAGAATATAAGATGCCGATCTCGAATGTTGCTTTTTCATCTTGTATTCCAAAATTCTTTGTTAGGTTCTTTAGGTGGTATTCTACAATATTTTCGTTGTTTCCTCGAGGATGCATTTATATATTCGCTTTGGTGAGCATTAAGTGTATTTTAGAAGTCCTTTTAAGATACTAGAATGTCTCTTGGTGTTCATACTATTTGTAAATTTGTTTTGTTCTTATAATATTTTTAAGTACCTGCAACAATACTGTACTTTTATAATAAAGTAAATATAACAGACTACTGTAGATATAATGTAGATATTCTAAAATGCTATCGAATCTTATCTCAAAGTAATAATATCAATAATGTTTCATGTTAACTGAATTCCTCCAGATCTATCTATAAAGGATAAATCGTCAAACCGTTTTACATTCACGACAATTTTAAAAGTGATATATAATATTTCTAAATTTTAAGAAATTCAGGAATTATTTCTTTAATTGTTAGTTTGAGTATTAGAGTTACGAATCGTAAAATCAATATTTAGTATCCATATATAGAAATGCAAATATGAAGACGATCCAATTACATTCTTCAATGTGCTGATAGAAAAAGTTCTGAAGGCTCACCCCAGGAAAGATATTAGTTTACCGGAGGTCTCCCAAATAAACTAGTTGGAGACTGCGCCGAGTTTTATCAAATTTATTCCGACTATTAGAGCGGAGAAACCCGGTATTCTTTGTGAAAAAAGTTTTCTTTTATCATCCAGTCCTTTCGGAATACAATGAGGTAATGGAGTAATGAAGGCAAGTTTGGAGTATGTTTTTACGTTTAGCTGGAACTGCTCTTGAAACTTTGATGCTATTGTGGTTAATGTTGAAATGGTCAATATTATTTATGGAATGTTTTTGTGTTAGCGGGCTTTATCTGCGTTTGTGAAAGTCACTCAAGAAATAAATATATAGGATATAATAATTTAGCTCAGTTTCTTTAATACCATTATGTATTGTAATTCAACAATTTAAATTTTCGAAATATTTTTGTGTATATCCATTAAATATTTATTAATTAATTGTGAAAGTCCTATTAAAGTCAGTCTAGTTGCTTCAGAGCTTACCTGAATCAAACAGACAGACAGAACTGAGAGAGAAAAAATAATTTTAAATTTAATACATTTAGTGAAAACAACTTATATTTTCAACACTTTAATTTCATTTCTATGTATAGATTGAGTTTGGTACGCGTGGAGGCCTTTTTTCATTGATTACGAATAATTTGACCTCAACCTTGTTCAAATACTGTTTATTTATAAAATATTAGTGTTAACTGGATCCAAAAGCAACATTATTTTAATTTCTGTAGAACTATAAAATAATTCTCCTTAATCGTTTGGTCATCTTTTTTTATAACAGAGACCTGCAAAATAAATAATTTCATTCCTTGAGAACGGATGAATAGTTACAGATAGTAATGAATTTAATATTATTTTGTATGAATAAGAGCTAGGTGTAAACAAAGGTTAATAAAAAATGGTAAATGTATTTCTCAGTTTAGAAAATCAAGGCATTGACAAATTTTCTATACGGTCCTCAATTTGTAGTAACAGATAAAGCCTTATTCAAATCCTTGGAGATATTCCTTTAGGCAATTAGGTAAGCGCAGTGTCGTTGTTTCAAGTAACGAGATGTAGCGGATTTAAAATATTATTAAAATGAATCGAACAAGTTAATTCTAACTAAAAGTTCCAATATAAAACAGTAAGTTTAAATATTATAATAATAAGCTCTTATAGAACGTTAAATTTAAATATGCATGTGACTTCACTTTTCTTTATAAAATCTTTATAAAAAAAAGAAAATTAAAATTAAAATAAATTTAAAAATGTATTTGGTCTTCTCTTTCATCTTACGCCTACCAAACGCTAGCCAACAAATTGCGTAATATCCAAATTAGATTTGTCTCTAACCCCTTGGGGCTCATAATCTGCACAAAGCTAAGTCCGAAGTATAATGTCAGCTGAATCTATACGCTCTCGTGAATTCAACATTCATTAAATAGATTACGAATCCAGTTTCTGAATGATATTTCAATGATTTTTAAAGTCAACAAATTTAAACACGTCAGTTTAAATTAGTTCTAATAATATGTTGTACTTAATATTACAATAAACCGAACTTTATATTTTAAATCATAATTTTATTTAATTTTTCTTAATTAAAAATATTTTTGTATCTTGTTGAGAAATTAGGTCTTAATTTAACTTAATTTAAGATAATATAATTAAAAAAATACTTCTCGGGATAACAAGACACCTGATACTTAGTACGAAAACCAGTATATCTATTCCACAGTTCAAATGTACCATATAAGAACAAAGATACTCTCTTACGTTAATAATATCACATAAGATTCACGACCATTTAAGATGTACCTATGACCATTTGGTCTTAATTGTTAGGTCTGACCAATCAACTGAGCGTGGCATACCATTAAGAGAAATGTTTCTATAAGTAAAGAATGATAAGTTATCAACGGACAGGCTCCACACAGAGACCTCTGGATTACCATACTGTTACTCTACAATTGACACAGTAACTCAATGGACGTCAAGTTTATACACCTTAAAGTCTTAATATTACAATTAATAATTTAATAAACAAGTTAATTTACTGAAAGATATGATATAATATATGATAATTAATCATATCCTTGAAAAATTTTAATTTTTTTTGTTGATATTAATTGCTGTAGTTTAAATGTTTGTTGATTTAAATTGATTGATGTTAAAAATATTGGATACTTGGTGGCACCAAAATTCTTAATTGAAATTCTTAAAACCTTTTAGTAAGCCCAATCAATGTATTCTTGAACCTCATATGAACGCTTTCTACGATACCATGATTTTTTTGTGGTGAGTCGATTTTTTATTTTATCCATAATATGACAAGCACCTTTAGAATACTAGAATCATATAAATAAATATTTAAAGGTTCATTTAAAATTCTTAAGTAAAGTTTTAGATATTGTTAATTCCAGAGCTACTAACCCTTAACTATATAATTGACACGTAACTCCTAATTTTATTGTTACCAATTTAAGTCATTGGACAAGTCATGGCAATTGTATGTTTCCTAATTATAATATTCTAATTATAATATTCTAATTTCCTGATTTAATAATAATTTTCCTTTATAATTAAAATTTTATAAACAACATATATGTTACAATAAATAATGTTTGTGACAAAGTATTAAAAATAATTATTAAATTTCATTTAATTTTATATTTCCTTAACATAAAAAAACCCAAGATTAAATATTAATTAAAACCATTAATTAAACACAATACACAATTAATTTATTAAAGTTTAAATACTTAATACAGTTATATATAACCAATACTGAAAATGTATGTAGGCAAAAGTTGAAACATCGAATATTAGTACGTTGTTAAAACCGTTACGGATTTAACCTTAATATATAAACAAATCACGCGTGTAAACAGCCCTTTTCAAAATGTAATTAATCGTACCAAAATAATTAGAACCGCACGTAATAAAACACACATAAATTGAAAGGCTCACGTCTAAACAAGAAGGCAATTTAGTATTCCGACATTAAATTAAACAGATTCTCTGATTCAATTTGTTACGTCTCGAAAAGCTTTAAGGCCACGTTATAAAATGGGTAAAAAAGTTTATTAATGTGGAATATTAAACACGTATCTCGTTTAATGTTTATATTCATTAGTCATTTAATTTTTAACGGCATTTGTAAAAAAATAAGTGACTTAGCTTGAGATTAGATGGAAAAGCTATTAGTGATATACTATTCCGTTTTTTATTGTATTTTATAGTTTTCTTTTACCTTAGGATTTTTGATTGATCGCAAATAAATTACATTAACCATTAAATAATCTCAAATCAGATGTAATAAAAGTCATCTCATTTCACGATAAATCTATTACAGCACAAAATACACCGCTAAGACAACGTGGAAAAGCTTTTATATAAAATAGGAAGTTTATAGTTCTATAACATTGTTTGTGATTAGTCAACTTTTCAGGCCATAACTTCGTTGATATCCGATGCAAAAGTTGAGATGATATACAGACAAATATTAATTAACTGTACAATATTTAAAAAATATTTTTAGTTAATTATGCTATTTATTACTCTAAAAAAATATTTTAAATTTAAGCAAGGAAACGACAAAACATTGTAATAAACAAATTAATTAGTATAATAAAAATAAGCAGTGGTTGAGTTTTAAAAACCATCTCAAATTAAAACAAAATTAAAGACCCAGAACATCTATAAAATACGAATTTTCGCTCGAGAGACGTTGGAATCATTAAAAATCCCAAACTGGCAAAACAAAGCATTCCCGTTTCATCCTGCTTTCAAAATTCAAATTGAATATCTATCACGAGTTTCTGAGGATGAAAAAATGTACTCCGTAAAACCGCAACGAAGGCCTCAGGGTTTCAACTTTTTTTAATTGCTTATACACTATGAAAATTCACCTGTAATATGTATTCTGTAATTAACTTCTGTTAATGTTAAATATTTGCTTATAAAACTAAAAATCAATATAGTTTTTTTCTTACTTTTACTACTTGTCGGTTTTGTTACTTGATGTCGTGGTCGATACTTACTCATAATATTTAAGGACTTCCCGTTCTTAAGATCTCCGTGAAGTTTCGTAAGTGAAATTTTACATCTTAAATTAGAGAAGGTGAATGTATTTATTATATAAGGGCTTAGTAATAGTTATTATAAAAGGGCTTAGTATTTAAATATGTAGTAATTAAAATCCAGCTTCCCTAAAAATTTACAAGCTTAAATATATATATTATAAAAATAAGTCATAATTTTTATTATTTCAAGAAAATGAGAAGTAAATAAAGTGGAAAGCAAAATAAAACGATACAGTCTAAAAAGAGTGTTTAAAACCGGTTGTATCCAGTAAATTCCAGATCATTCTAGAACTCCGCCATATTTTGTGCGCCGCGTGCCGACATCGCGGAGTAGAAATTTAATTCCAAGGCACCTTGCGCTCAGTTTGAGCTCAAAGCGTACATTTCATACCATCACATAAGCTATATACCTGTGGCAATTTTAAAAGACAAACCGCTTAAATGCATTAAAGCAAAAATTGCAGACTATTTTCATCCGATGCAGCATTACCTTGCGATTCTTTTTATAGACAGAAATATATTCAGAATAATATTATATGTATGATTTTGTTTGTTTAACTTTAATATCATATTATTTGTGCATTTTCAAACTTATTTTGAACTGGTTCTATTTTTCCTTACAGTTATAAATATAAGTTATATTATGACTAAATACTAGTATTTTATTTTAAACTAAGCCTAGTTGAAATATAGAACAATCGCCGAACAGAGAGCCCATGCTTCAAGTAATACGCATCCAGTACAAATGTAGAACGGCTTAGACTAAGCTGGGATTTTGAAATATAAGTACAAGCTTTGAGCTCGTTTTGTCTGAAATAATATTTGAGGACATATATTATACCTATATGTATTGAAAATGTGGCATAAAGAATATATATGTTAATTTTTTTATACAGATTTAAGAAAGATTCGAATATTCGAAAACTGTTGAGTTAATCAAAGTGCAATAATAGCTGTAAAGAAATCTAAGTTCAGAATTAGCATAAAAATATGCTATAAATTAATAAATAAAAATTTAATGTTTTTATTTTTTTTTCTCATGAGAATAAATCCTCTGTGATTCAACTTTTTTATTATATATTTGTATAGAATTATAATAATAATGAAATAAAATTCATAGACGATTGGATATTTTTCCAGTTGGACTTACCCGCAAATCTTTTAATATACGCTATTGCAACTAAGTCGCACTTTATAGGATTCGAAAAGCTACTTTAGACTCGATTTTAGTTTATCCTCCATGCATTAGATTTCACTTTATTGGATTTTAAAGTCTTGTTACCTCAAGTGTCTGGTGTTATAATAATAAATGCAATGACTAAAATTATTTCAATTTTAGTTGAAATTACTCACACAATACCAAAAAAATGTTTAATTAAATAAACATCACGTTATAGCAAAAGTTTAAATCCAGTTGAAAAACGTGTGGCTTAAAGTGGCTTGCTTGAACAAAATGTTACGGATTTGTTAAGTTTGCGGTGTGTTTCCCTGCAGTTGCATTACAATAGGCTTTGTCTCGAGAATTAATAAGATCCTTTTTGTTTCAGCGTTTATTTATGTTACCTATATTACCTAACCGAAATAAATTAGAAAAGAAATAGTGTTTCTGCTATAATAACTATATATAAATAATATAAAAATATATTGAAAAGTAATCTAAAAACTAACATTAAAAAGTATTCTAATAGCTTCTAAATGGGAATGCACTTATTACAAAAAAAAATAAAATTGTCGGGACATAACATACCTGTACATGTTCCAACCTCAGACACGGAATAAGAGTACAATTTAATAACAAAAATTTCTCTATTTTGATTACGGTTTTACTTTATTATACAAAACACTCGTAATTTATATTCACTTGTTTATTTCAATCTGCTTTTGTAAGCTTTCGTAGAATATACATTATTTTAAATTATATAAGGTTTTATAATTGCCACTGTAGTTTTAAACATTTTGAGTGTTTCAATATAGTGTATTAAATAAAAATACTTTATATTTGATAATTTAAGCGTAACTACATCTTTTTACTTTTTAATGCGTTAAATGATTATCCTATTATTAAGATTTTCTCTTAGTACTAATAACAATAAAAAATTTAACTGCTTGATATGGCAATAAAAAGAATTCACACATACGTTTAGTATGGTTAGTTAATGCCTTTTAATAAATTAATAATAATTGAAAGAAAATGTTGAAATTAGTAACTACCAATTTGTAAACAATAAGGAATTAGAAACACAACTTTTAATTATATAACAAATTAATACTATACAAATTTGTTCACTTTTGGTACTCGTAACATAAACAAATACCCTAGTTACCGTTATATTGGCTATTCTTACTTACAAAGTAGCCTTTATTATTTTCCAATCTGACAACTTATTCAATACTTCTAAAGATTACTTTTGCCATCTTCCAAAGTGAAGCCGTTCATAAGAGTTAACAAGACATTAATTATTATCATCTTTGCAAACAAAAAGAAATAAAATAGGAATATGTTATTCAAATATACCGGATAGCATTTCAATTTCCATTCATGAAAATTGGGTATGCCTTTATTTTGTACTTAAATTTTGTACTGTTCTTAGTTACATAGATACAACATACGTCTTCACAGAGTAAAATGTGTATAGACATAAGAGAGCTTCAACCTTGTAAATATTGAACCAACCAATATTGAACTGAATCTAAATTAATTCTTACTTTTTATTAAAATTTATTAACTATTTTTATGTATTACAACATATTATTAAGTTTTTTGTTCTAAAATAAAAAAATATTTGATACAGAAAAAGTAACTAGTTCTTTTCAGGGGATCAAAATATAGTTTTACATTTTAGAATTCGTAGTACAAAAATGTAGGTCCCTTTTGTATTTTATTTCTAAAAATTAAAATTATATTTATCTCATTGTTTTACTAGGTTTATATTTTTTATACGTACAATATAACCTACCTCTCAGAAGATTACGATTTTACTCGACCACAAAAATTTTCACATCAAAGGAATGATTGAAAACTCTTGAATACATCAACATTCATATGATAAAGAACTTATAAATATTAAAGAAAAACGGTACTAAGAAACTCACAAACAATAAAAGTATTTTGTATTATACAGAGTAGATGTGTTTTGTTAAACTTTAACAATATATTATACTTGTTCGCGTTCGAGGTAACTTTATTTATTTATATATTATCGGGATTATCGCTCGCCCTCCTTACATGTTGCCAAGTTTTTAAATGATATTCAAATGCGTTCTCGAATTTGTAAGCGACATATTTTCTTTTACTTCAAAAAAAAAAAACAACATGGCGAAATAAATTAGGGTATTTGCTTTATAAGTTTCTTGACGTGTGCCTTCATTATACATAATATATATTCTTGTTTTTGATTGACGTGACACGATTTTAACGATAGGCTTTCTTTGTAAGACGGCCTTCGCCCATTAACAGCCTATTATTATGGTACTTCCTTAGTATATAATAAGGTAACAAAATATTATGTTAAAAATACAAGTATAAGCGAACACTAATAGGAAAATATATTTTTTTTATATTATAAACCTGTTCTTTTTTGTTGTTATATTCATATGAACACTTTATTTTGTTTTAAATTTACCTGAAGATTTTTTTTTGTGTCATATTATTATTATATATATAAACCATTTGTTGCATAGAATTGTTGCGTTTAGGGGATTACATAACTCTTAGAAATACGTGAGGATATCCTCCATATGTATAAACATATGTATATACATTATATTATAATTGTTGGTGTGGTCTATTAGTTATCATTTTACTTCTAAAGGACTGGATCGATTAAAGTAATATTCATACAATATATTTTTCTTTTGTGAATAGAATGGTTCTTCTTTTCTATCATTATATTAACCTGTAATCCAGTAATTTAAAATTTCTCAATAAATAGACTAAAACACAATGTAAAGAGTGTATTAATGCAAAAAGGACATAAAAAATCTCTGACAGGTGCTGGTAGTGGACTGGTTATTACGTGTACAATATAAATAAAGCTCACGTTGTAATTCTGTACCAGAGTTCATGCAATTCAAGTAATATAATTACGTGTGCAAATAAACGAAGACTACTTACTGCGTTCCTCTTTATGAGCTTTGTGTTCACAAATAATGTTCTTTTGCGAACTAGTAATAATTACATACAATTACAAATGTATGTAGTTATTTTCTTTTTTAGTTTACATTGTTTATTACTATTAACGTGCACCTACACAGCATGTATATAGTAATAAGTACACAGCATTAATAATAAAAAATCGATATAAATGATACCTTCAAATTTACTCTTACTTTAAAATTTCAAAAAGTACAAATCTTAAATAATTTTAGACCATTCCCTTTGGATTATTGTAATAACTTTAAAACTGACTTACATATCTAATTTGAATAAAAATATTTAAAATTCAGAGGATTCAGATAGGATTCTTTCTGCCAAAGACTACAAAAATTATATAAACGTGTCAACGAGATGTAAATCGCTCTCTGCAGCTATGATGCTTGATTTGCATAGTTCCTCAAAAATCAGAGTCAGGTGCAGACAATAATGCATAACATGCTGTTTTCTCGTATTTGAAAATCATAGGTTTTGCTAAATAGTAATTACGGTAGGTAAAGAAATAGTTTTATTATATTATATTATTGAGTGTATAAGAAAAAATGTTTATTTATGAAATATCGAACTCATCATCTTCGTACTCCTTTTTTTTTTTTTTTTTTTTTTTTTTTTTTTAACGTCTGGAACCCATCATGGGTCCCACCGCATTCCAGGGGAGGAAGGCGCTGGGTATGTGAGACTCCTACTCACTAAACCAGACGGTTGCCGTCGCCGTCATGATGGGACACCGCGGGAACGCTTGCGCATACAACCGCGGCGCCCCGACGGACACCACGTAGAGGGCACCCCGCAACGAGAGGCACCCTCCATAGTCGGCAGGCTTGATAGATCGCGGGGGGGTCCCCTCCCCCCCACCCAAGCCCACCTTAAGAAGAAGGCCGAAGCCCTCTTCTAGCCAGGCCCGGTCCGGAACCCAAACGCCCGGGGGAGTCTATGTTCAACCCTAGGACGCCTGAGGACCTCGTCCAGGCCCAGCACCCTCGGCGGTGATCTCCCCGAAGACCACCGTTCGGACCCCACATGAGCGGATAGCCAAGCACGACCCGGCTGGCGGGCAGGGCCGACTGCCAACGGACCGCCGCCGCGCAAGACCACCACTCAAAACAGGTGAACACGGTGGTCAACCGAGTCCAGCAAGAAAGAGGCATAAGTCGGGAACCCACCAAGCCGGGACTAACGATCGCCGAGCAAGACCGTGGTGTCACGCTCCACGAAGGTTAATCCGGGCACCATCTTTTGCTAGGAGAAACGACCGTCCGAACCGCTCCTTAGAGAGCGACTCGAAAGGAAGCACCCCAAGCCCTAACACACCTAAAACCCCGCAACCACGAGGCCACCCCAAGGTCAACTCTGCAATCAGAGAAGTACCCGGAATGACCCCGAGGCTGTCCCCCGGAAAAGAGGGCCTGTGCCCTCCCACCGTATTGCCAAGGCCCACTTTCTAACGGCTGAGGCCGAAGGAAAGGGACCCGAGCCCGCCGCCGCAGACGGACCACCCCTAAGGGCAGACCGCCGCGTGAACCCTCCCTTGTCAACCATGAGCTAGACTCGGGCACCTCATGGCTGACAACCCCGCGCTGGACATTAGCAGACGGCTAACGCGATCCCGAAAGACCGCATTAACCGTTCCCCAGGGAGCACCGGCCCGTACCGCTTCCAATCTCGCCGGACGAATCCGGACAACATTGGTAGCGGACGGGCACATGAGGAGGTTTCCAGCAATCATCTTCTTACTCCTAGCCCAACTTTAAGGTCGGAGCAGATAATATATTACTCCCCATCTCTGTATACACTTTCTTCTTTTCCATATCTTCTTTCACGCATTCCATCCACTTTTTCTTCGGTCGTCCTCTACCTATGCGTTATGTCCACTTTTCCCAGGCTGCTCTTTACCTCAAGTCCATCTTCGCTGATAGGAACAATGTCATTAGCGAATAGCATGCATCAGCGTAGCTCCTCCTGTATATCCGATTTCAGAGCATCCATTAGCAATAAAAAGAGGTAGGGACTCGGGTAGAGACTGATCTTTGATGCAAACATACTGCCACATTGAAAGGATCAACTTATTACTTTTTTCATTTATTAAATGTAATTGCGCTTTTGACAGTTTTAGTTTAAAATGTTGCTTATTAAAAAAGTTATGTTCTTAAAAAACTAATGTTATTATAATAATAATTTAAATAATACATGTTACTTCATATAATATTTTTTCGTCATTACATATCATTGATTATATTAGTACTGTACTCATAGTAAATATCACAAGACATTACATAATAATTATTTAATGTAGTTGGAATTATATTAAATTATGAGTTTTTATCCAGTTTTTAGTTTAAAACATATTTATTAACTCGAAATATAAAAAAAAATACTCTAAGTACTCTCAGGTAACCTTACTCTATATTATTTTTCCCTCTGTCGCGCCAGGTAATTGCAATGGTGGAAATATTTAACACCGTACTTTAGTATTTTATTCTTTTAAGTTTTTACTTTAAAATATTTCATATGTTTTATTATTAACTTTAAATTATGACTCTTAAACAGAAAACTTTATTAGTGAAGTAAAAGATCTGGAAACATACATATTCCAAAACAATACTCAAAAAAAAATTTTAATAAACAAAATCCTTTGGTTAACATTTGTATAACTAAAGGATAAAAATATTTAAAAAATACATTTCTCAATGTTAATGAATCTACAGAACAGACTTTGTTTCCGGAAAAAAAAATTAGGTTTGGAAGTCATCTTTTCCGTGTTCATATAAAAAAATAACTTTAAGTAAAGCGTTAATTTTAATTGAGGGGTTTAAAAGATATATACATATAACTTATACCTGTTTACATATAAATTTAGAAATATTTTTTAAATGTAATCACTATAATAGAATGTTTAGGGATCTTTTTAAGAAATAATTGAATATCCTATATATTTCGAAGTAAGTTTTAATGTTGATATAATATTTATAGATACTTTTAATTGATGCCAGACATTTAAATAAATATCTGCCACAGAAGCTTCATCATTATTGTGAGTATGTAAACACTTCAAAGTAAATTTCGTGATGAAGTGATTAAAATTGATGAATATTTAATAATATCTTTGTACCATTCCTATACTAGAAAATTCTTTGATAACCAATAGACTGTTATCTCAAATATGGGAATATGCTTGAATATTCCACAACACACATTTCCTACCACTGTAGCTATTTTATCAAAAAAAAAATCATTTAGTTTCTATTTATTTAAAAAAAACGGTTTAAATAAATAGGAGTTTATTTTTAATTCTCAGTTCATTTAAAATACTATGTTTTACAAATAGTGACTAAAAATACAACTCATCGTAAAAGAAAGTAACATGATGTAAATATAACATTTTTCTTATTAATAGCCAATATGTAGCGCTTATTAACATAATTCATCTTACCGAGACAATATCATATTGTTATATTCATACCGCACGCTACGGTTTGAAGCTAAGAAAAATTTATTAATATTATGGAAATAATATTAAGATTTAAATTTTATGACGCATGGAGAATATATTTTTAAATTATAGATAATTTTAATTGTTTAGTTTTTATTTATTTATTTTGGTAAATATGTTTGGTTAATAATTCTTGCAGTACTAGACTGTACTAAATAGACATACAAAAGACCGTGCAAAAATGAAAACGCATTAAACGAAAGGAACAGACATAGAAACATGCTGAGCGGTAACTAACGGCCTGAACTAACATCTAACAAACTTTATTTATTATAATAACACCATTATAAAATGTTGTATTTCTAACAAAAATAAAAATATAACTGAAAACAAAAATATTATATTGGTTAAAAGGTGATATTTGTTGTTATATTTGGTAATAACCTGTCGAAGAAAACATACAAATATTTTGAAAAAAAAATAACAGAATTCTTCCATTATTAAGCACATTAACAATACTCGACTAAATCTCATAAGCTTTTAAGATCAGATACATTTACGTTTTTCAAGACATGAGACAGATAATGTAATGAACCTGCACTGCTAGCGTCAATTGTATCGGAGCAGGCAAGGTTTCAAGCACGTGCTTACCTCGGGATACGACGGATCTCAAAGGAATTCCTTAACATGAATGTGTTGATTCAGTTATAAAGAGATTTAAGTCACTAATGTAAACTAAACTAACACTAACACACACAAACTAAACACCTATGTAATAATGATCTGAAACTTAACATAATAATAATAAAAAATGGTCAGGAATGAAGTTACTTACGTTTTTCGTCAACATCAAATGTAATGTGAAGTGAAAACTATATTATTAAATTTTTCGTTTTAATTTATTTTTTCAAGGTAAATAAATAATCTAAAGGAACGAATTACATCAGAAAACTTCATTTAATATCTCAAGAAAAATATATATTCTTACAGAAATATAAAAAAAATAGTAAATAACTTAATTGCAATAATACAACTATATTCATGTGTAGCCAAACACAAAAACACAAATAACAGATGCGTTTTCAATAAATTTTCACGTGTTTTACAGCAGCCTTGTTGAGGTTATATGATAATTCGTTTCAAAAATATATATATTTTTATTTGTTTTTTGTTTTTAATAACTAATACTACGGCAACAAAGTAATATCTTGTATTACGTTGATTAACATTTCGGTAAGGGATATTAAAGTATACACAAAAAGTGTTTCTTGTTTCGTCTTCTCGTTATCTTGTTACCAAGTTAAATATGGTATTTTATTAGTCACCAGTTGTCTAGTGATGGCGAACCTTAATACATTAATATAATGATGTCTACATTAATCTAAGTATTGTTACATCATCTTACTTTTTAAAATTGTTATTTTTTTTTTTTTTTTTTATACCCTCTGGGTTAGTGCTTGACTACATTCCACCTGATGGAAAGTGGAAATGTAGTCATAGATGGTAAGGCGCATTAACCCAGTAACCTATTCACTCTTTTCTTGAAGACACCCACATCGTATTGGGACGGAAATACCGACGCAGGCAAGCTGTTCCAGTCCTTCGCTGTACGAACTAAGAAAGACGAAGCAAAGCGCTTTGTTCGGACAGGGGGAATGTCCACAACGTAAGGATGGATATCTGCCGTGCGTCGGAACGTCCTGTGATGGAAGGGGGATGGAGGAATTAATTCATGTAATTCCTGCGCACACTCACCAAAATGTATCCTATAGAATACTGAGAGGCTAGCAATTCTACGCCTGTGTTCAAGGCTGTGGAGGTTGGCTTCAACCAATTCAGGGTCGCCTATAAGCCTCTTTGCTCGCCTCTCAATTGAGTCCAGAACCGCAAGTTGAGACTTAGCGGCACCAGCGAATATATGCCCACAGTACTCCACACACGACCGGATCTGTGCTTTGTACAATACAAGAAGCTGTCCCGGTGTAAAGTACTGACGGACCTTCGCAAGAACGGCAAGCTTTCCTGCAGCTGCTCTTGCTCTGGACTCAATACACCGACCAAAGTTGAGGTTCGAGGAAATCTCTAAGCCTAACAACTGAAGCCGGTCACTGTATTCCAAAGATACACTCTGGAAAGTAGGAGCCAAGGTGAAAGGGCTCCTTTTGGCGGTGAACAGACACGTCTGCGTTTTGGTGGCGTTGAATTTGACAAGATTGGCTTTGCCCCATGCGGAGACTGCCTGAAGTTTGTCATTCAAACGTTGCACCATGGCTTCTCTTTCAGACTGTACTTGATCTCTACTAGCCCGACTACTCGGCAGGTATCTTTCTACAACTGTGCTGTCGTCTGCATACCCATAGATACCGGGCTTGAGCAGATCGTTAATGTGCAGCAGAAATAGAGTTGCAGAAAGAACGGACCCCTGAGGCACTCCGGCATTTATTGTCAAGGGTTCCGAGGAACACCCGTCGACAACTACACGGAGAGATCTTTGGTTCAGAAAGTCCGTTACCCAACCGATCAGACCAGGAGATATACCGTATGCTGAAAGCTTGCTTATAAGGCTCGCATGCCAGACCCTGTCAAATGCCTTCGAGACGTCAAGAGAGACGGCGACCGCTTCTCCGTTTTTCTCGATGGCCTCGCCTAAAATGTGCGTAGCGTACACTAGAAGGTCCCCGGTGGACCTATTTCGGCGAAACCCGTACTGTCGGTCACTGAGGAGATCGTTACCTTCAAGGTATGCTAAAAGGCGCGAGTTCAATACACGCTCCATAATCTTGCAGAGTATGGAGGTGATTGAAATCGGTCTATAGTTGGCAGGATCGGCACGACTGCCTTTTTTGGGCACTGGTTGCACGTTAGCAAGCTTCCAAGATTTCGGCACTATTCCAGACTTGAAAGAGAGACGATACAGACGCGTCAATACAGGAGACAACTCAGCTGCGCATGTCTTGAGCAGAATGGCTGGTATACCATCAGGGCCACTGGCTTTATTCACATCAAGACGACACAATGCTCTCCATACCTCTTTGTTAGTGATGCGGATTTCAGGCATCGAAATACCGCAGTGAGGAAAATGCGCTGGAGAAGCATTGCCAGTGTCTAGATATGAATTATCAGCGAACAGAGAAGCAAATACATTCGCTTTCTCTGTCGCTGTATGGGCCAGAGATCCATCCGGCTTCAGCAGAGCAGGTAGTGAGGGTTGGCAGAAGTTCGACTCGATCGCTTTGGCAAGAGACCAGAAAGCTCGACTGCCAGTAGGTCTGACAGAGAGCTTTTCGCCATTCTTAGCGATACGATCGCGACGAGCCTTCTGTAATGCCTTTTTATAGGACTTGGCAGCTTGGTTAAAGGCTCTCTTCTTTAAACTTACATCCGGAGCTTTGCGGCTTCGAGCATCAGCCCAATTTAGGTATGCCGAATGTTTTCGGTCTTCGGCATGACCACATTCGGCATTAAACCATGGGCGAGCTTTGCCACCGATGGGTACGTCAGCAAAAGGAATGAAGTACTCCATTGCCTGATGTACCACATCGGTTATAGCATCCGCGCAACTCGACGGATCCAAAGAAGAGAAGCAGACCTGCCGCCAAGGATAAGATGCAAAGAAGTGCCGCATCTCATCCCAATCTGCTGACTTGTATTTCCATACTCGCCTAACACCAGGTGGTTCGAAAGCTGGTGGGGAATATGTAAATACAGATTTCACCAAACAGTGATCGGAGGTTCCCAAGGGGGAGGTCACCTCAACACGATACCTGTCCGGATCAGTTGTCAGCAAAAGGTCCAGGCAATTGGCTGTATGGCCAACTACATCTGGTACCCTTGTCGCTTGCCTCACCAGCTGAAAGAGGTCGAAAGACAACGCAAAATTCCGCGCTTCTCTTCCAGCATGGTCGGTCTTCTGGTACGGGAACAGCCAGTCCTGATGACAGGCATTAAAGTCCCCCAGAAAGACGAGCTGCACTGAAGGGTACTGATGGAGAGCCATATCAGCAGCCTCACCGAGATACTCAAATAATTTAGTTGTCTCCTGATCACCGCTGTGCGAACGGTAGACACAGCAATACAGGATTTTTTCGTTTCCTGTGTCTACTAAAATCCATAAGGAAGAAAAAGTAGGGTCTTCAAGATGACGGAGACGCAGGATACAGAGGTCGTTCCGTGCGTATACACAGACCCCGGCACGTGAGCGAAAGTTGTACTCTAACGAGTAACCGGGATGATCCAGGTACGCAGCGCTTAGAGGACATTGTATCTGTGTCTCCGTCAAAAAGAGCAAGTGCGGTTGCTCTGTCTCCAGGTGGTGGTGGACAGGTAAGAGATTAGAGTGCAAGCCCCTGATGTTAGTGAGGTGCACTTTAAATGAGGAGGAGTGCAACCGCTGTAAAAACTTCTTCTTTTTATTGGACTTTTTCATAATAAAAATAAAATAAAAGAGTGAATAGGATGAGAAATGGCAGTTGAACGAGGCGGTACGTATCAAACCCGGCGCCGAAATTGGTGATGTCATGCCACTGGGAGGCTAGTCTGGAGACTGCGGGGACGCCCGAACCCCCCCAGGGATCGCCATCGGGCCTCCTCATCTGGTCGCCAACCAGCACGATGGAGCCACCCTGGGATTTTACGCAGCTGGCGGGGCAGCCTTTCGTGGGTGGCTGGCCCACTAATTGGGCCCCCAACTATCTGCGGGCGGCCAGCGGAAAGCCGTCGCTTCGGATCCCGCTACCCTCCTCGACTAGACACCCGACACAATAAGCACAAACTCAACGCCAAACCGGTTTGCCAACGCAACGCAACTGTTCAGACCCATTTCCCATATAGAGACGGCTTCATCGAACAACGTGCCGGAACACGACTAGGTCGCTTTGCGGCACGACTTTGCCCGATGGGTGGTAACCTTGCCGGCGACTCGATGTTATGGTCTACCACCGAGAACAACAATGTTCAAGTACGTACATCACTATTAATGTGTTGCCAAGGTGCAAAGTACATAATTTATAATAATAATCTTAAGTATAGCATTAAATAAAAAAAATATCCAAGGTTAAAATATAACAAAAAAAATGCACTGTTAAAACATGTTTATTTTCAACACTAATTGTTTTTTAACTTGAAACGACCCATTACATTATACTACATCCAAATCCATATGAGAATCCTAGTTTTAGCATATTATATTATAGAGATAATCGCACTCTCTCTTTATTACTTGCCAAGTTTTTTAGACAATATAAAAAGCTTTTTGGAATTTGGTGTGAGAATAAAATAACTTGCTTATTAGATAAAAGATAGTTTATGTTGTGAATATGGCATAATATAAAAAAAAATGATTTCTAATCACCCTAATTTCTACACACTCTTTAACCAATTAATTTATATTTTATTAATTTTTAAATTTTTACTAAAGCTTATGAATAACATAGGCAATGTAAACAAATGTATTTATATCGGAATTTTTATATCAAATAAATTATTGTAATTAAAAAAACATGTTTAAAAAGTATATAGTTGTATATAAGGGTGCACAGTAAGCAAATTTGTACTTACATATTGAAATTTACGCAAGCAAGAAATATAATTACGTGAGCAAATAAACGAAGACTATTCGTTCTTCTTTATGAATATTGTTTGCACAAACTGTATTCTCATGAGGATTTGTGATCATTGTGTTGTTATTTTGTTACACTTCAATGAATTAATTTAATTTGTTGTAATATATTATGATTGGAAAAGATTACAAATTAAATTATTCGTTTAAACAAATATATGCATAACGTAAATATAAATAATATTGAAATATATAAAGTTAAATTGATTTTCATTTTTAAATTATAAAGAGTACATGTATAATACATACATATGCAAATATTTCACTGTAGCTTATTTCAATATCCGAGCCAGATATTATCACAACTCATCAGCAGTGACCTATATGTCTAAATTAAACACAAAGTATTATAATTTACAACACTGAAGCATATATTCATTCTGCCAAAGACTACAAAAATTATATAAACGGGTCAACGAGATGTAAATCGCTCTCTGAAGCTATGGTGTATTTGCATAGTTTCTCGAGAGTCAGAGTCAGGTGCAGACAATATGTAAACATGCCGTTGTTCTAGTATTTGAAATTCATAGGTTTTGCGGTTAGGATTTGTGGAAAGAAGTTTATTTTTTTTCTCCATCGTAATTACTGATAAAGTCGAGAAATTGCTTAGGAAGTGGTATTACCTAAAACAAGTCACCTGAAACAACAATCAAAAAACATTCTGGCCAAATGTCATGAAACCTTCTTTCAATATTCTTATTTATTTAAATTATTTGTTTCTTTGTATTTAACTATGCTTGGGGTTGTTACTGCTTTGATTAAAAATGGTGCATAGCAAAAAGTTTTTCCGGGACGGACGTGTTGCATTCACAAACAAATAAACAAAATAGTTACACTGTAATAATATAATAAATATTTTGTTCATTTTAAAATGTTTAATTTAAATATTGGTGTAGTTATATTGATTGACATAAAAACCTTGTTTAATTATGTTTTTTTATTATATTTGATGAAATTATTTTGGAGTTTTTGAGTATTATAAGTTCATTTTATAATAAGTTACTCATCTCCTTTATATTTGTAGATTTAAAGAACCAGGTAGAACCAAATCGGGAACTTGCTTCTGCTTTTGAATTTTTTAATATAGCTTCTATTCCTTAATATCTTCGCCTGATACTGAATCATAACTTTAAAGAAATTGTAACATTAATGTAATTTTTCAAAGAATTAAATCAAAAGATATTATGAAATATTATTAGGGATATCTGTATCACCTATCGATCATTCTTAATTACTGTATTTCATTTGGGGTGTTTAATGACCTTATAAAACATAGCAAAGTAATGCTGTTTCTATAATCTGGTAGTACTTCAGAACCTGGGAGGGATCATAGGATGCTTTTGAAGTATTCTATGCGCTATATAAGGCCATCTTATGTATTTAAAAAAAACAATTATTTCAAACTTTTAATTTCTTACTTCTCCATAGAATTCGGAGGGATAAAGTAAATAAAAAGATATCACCTCAAGCTCCGATTGATACGGGTGTTCTTCAAGCTTTATTTAATCTTAGGCCCATTTCTCTTCCTAGGGTATATAAATTATCTACGTACTTTTATAGATAAGCATAATGATATAGTATTGTTTGTTGATGATATCTTTTTGATATTTAAAGTAAAATAGAATGCCATTAATAATGGCAATTTTTACGACATAATTTTAAGCAATCCAATATACCCACGAAAGCTGGTTAGTATATTTAAAATATTTAAAAATAAGAATAAATACGAGGAATATGTAGCTTCCTAACAATAGCTTAACATCCTAACAGATTTTACCTTTCCAGAAATTTATAAAACTTGTTAATAAATGTTTGTGTGCATACTACAGTATTTCCGAATATCTAAAACAATATGCACCTTGGGAATGAAGTACTCGCTGTTTTAAGATTTATTATGAATATAATATAGGTTTTAATGTTTTTAAAAATAAAGAAAAACACTAGTCAAAATCGGAAAGTGTCAGATAAGTAACTTTATTAACTTTGACAATGAAAAAATATGTAAGTAAAATAAGTGTCAATAAAAATATATACTTTTAAATTTAAATTAATTGCGCTGTTAAAAATAAATAAAATAATACATGTAATTGAATAAAATAACATACTGTCGATGATTTTAACCATATTTATTATATATAATTGATAAATATTACTATATACAATCCGTTTAAGAGAGAAATAATACGCCACGGCCATGATCGTAAATTTCAACACAAAATTAACACTAGAAAATCTTACTTATTTTTCTAATAAAGAATATCATCGTACTTATTTGGTCTCTCAATATCATGTGTGAAAATTACTATTTTTAATTTCCTATAGGTATTATATTATAACACATTCTATTATAACACTTATTATGATAAAAAATTTTAGATGTAGGAGTTCTTAAGGTTTTGATACTGACGTAATCTATAAAATATAGTTATAAATTAAGACTAATTTAAAATAAAATTGAAATCAAGGGTTAAAGATAATCTCAGGATAGATTCTTTCTAAGCTGCTAATCTTTTCTTTCGTATCTACGATAGTAATTTCACGGAAACGGAAAAAATATGCTTATTCATTCGGTATCTGCCTCTGGGCGAATCGTTTTTAGGCAGCTGTTAATCACAATTTCGACATAAGGTTTATGAACGTAACAGGGTTTCTCAGGAATAGGTTGGAGTGGAATTTATGAGGAAAGGCTAAGTGGCTGCTTTGTTGAGCAACCACGTATTGAGCGTATTGAGCGTCACTCACCCTAAGCTTGAAAGTAATTTAAAATTATATAATCTTATAAAATTAAGTCATTGTAACAAATTATAAAACAATAATAAATAAGTATGTTATATTATAAAATGCTAATACGTTACATCATAAAACTCGCATCGTATTATTAGTTATTTTTTTCATTTATTCCTTATATTTTAAACAAACTAGATAATTTGTATGTAAACATAATATTGGCTGATGGAGAACGTAATTTTATAACTAATACATTCATTATGAAATTAAATGTCATGAGACTTTCAAAAGTTAAAAGGAAAACCAATTATTATATAATTATAAATTGTTTTTTATCGTTGTTGCTATCAAACTATTATCCTATCTGTCACCCCATAATTAAAAGAATTGTTAAAAGTTATTTCGGTTTATTTAACGTTCACTGTAAAGAAAACAAAGTATCGATATATTTTGTTACCGTTTGGGAGCTGGAGTGGTTTAAGTTTTTTTTCTTGGAAGATTAAAGCGATTGGTTTCAAACTAAAAACATAAATGGAACATTAATTATATTATATAATATTTGTTGTTAATTGGACTGAAGATACTGATTAAGAAGAAACCAATACAAGGTTAATAAAGCGCTTCTATTATTAATAGCCAATACCTAGCGTTTATTAACATAACTCATCTTACCGAGACAGTATCATATTGTGATATTCATACCACACGCTTCGGTCTGAAGCTCATAAAAATGGAACTTTTTCATATTAAGAAAATACATTAAGTTTATTAAGAGAGTTTATTGGTGGAAATAAAAGTACTCTTTTTTTCAATTTCCATAAATACAGGTTTTACAATTCTGTCTCACTTTAAAAAATATGTATAGTAAACAGGTTATGTGAATCCCATTAGTTTTTATTAAAAATGTAGTCTAGGTTAAGATTTACATTTCATATTTGATTAGGTGATCATATGTATATATAGATCTATGTAAAGAATACTTTATTTATAATATTTATAAATATTATGTTGTCTCTAAACTATATTTCTACGAATAATAAATGGAATTTAATATGTTCTTTTTAATTACTTATATATCTATTAATCTAAGTATTGTCACGTCGGCTTAGTTCTTTAATTTTCTCATTCTCTTGGCCATTTTGCCTAAGTAACGAATTTCTTGGCCTCATTTATTAATGTCATGCCAAGTTGTGACGTTGCGAAAAAACGTCGCATGATGTATTTTTAATAATAGGCCTGAGGTTAGGTGCCGGAACGTTAAAAGCAATTTCGGGTTTCCTACGAAATATAAAGAAATCCCGCTTTTCTTATATTTATATCAATTAATTTATTGTGAATTTTATAACAATATGGTAGTAATACCAGTAATTTAAACAATTTAAACAGTAATGTTTAAATTACTTACATTCCAAAAAAATGCATTCGTGAAAAATATTTTACAACAAAATAATCTTATATACTTCAACGTAGTGGTGTAGTTACCAAAAACACATCTTATCTAAAATATTAAGAATTCTTCATTATCAAATAAAAACAATATATTTAATGATGAGCTTTTAATTTAGAATTAAAAGTTTGAATAATAATTAAAAGCAAGCCTTAAGATTGCATTACTATTAACGTAGACAAAGCCGCGACAGAGCAACTACAACTATAAATTCCATAATACATAAATCTAGGCCACGATTTAAATCAAACAAAACTCGACAAATCTATTGTAAACTTTATTAATAGAAAGCAAGTCATTTGGTTAAGCAAATATTCGATGCATTTGACATTGATAAAGTGTTTTAACTAATCCCAATAGTCAGAATAATTAATTAAGCATCGATTGGTGCTGCCGAACTATTTGCTCGCCTCTATAGTACAGTGACAAAATAAACCGAATTCTATTCATTATGTAAGATAATGTAAATGCATTTCTGTATAATATCTGTAAATATGTGTATGTTATCGTGAATATTTTATCGTAATAATTCTTAAATTCCTTTTTCGTTAATTTGAAAGTTTTCATAATTTTAATGATTGTCATTTAGTAAATAAAACGTTAGATTTATTTATGATCGTAATAACAAAGTTATAAACACACACACCCAGGCCACATAGCAACTTATTTTTGTAAAATAATGTTAGCTAACAAATCGTTTTTGCTTGAATACATATTTTGAACTTGAAGCCGACTTGTTGAATATTATGACAGAAGTTATAAAAATATACAAAGGTTTTATTTACGAGTACATATATGTAATTCTATGAACCAATAGTATTTTTGAAAACAAACATCTGTTAAAAAATAAAAATAGATTTTTGAAAATATAATTTTATTCTAGCTGTTTATGATCTATAAACTCAAACTAAACTAACCGTCCTTTATTTTATTAAGATTGTAATGAAATTGTTTCAGGTAACGAAAGGATTTTGTTAATAGCCTATTAATATATTTGCTACAAAATGATTGCTGAATACCGATTTATACCTCAATTTGTAACGGTATCGGATATTAAAAGCCAGTGTCGGTTATTTAGAGATTTAATTTCTAAACGTAATAGTTCAGTTCTAATTTATTCTTATTGACATTTTTTGTGAGAAAGAGAGATTATATGAGAGAGAGAGAAAGAGAGATAAAAGAGATATGTTTCGACTAAATTATATAAAATAGTATAATATTTTCCCATCCACCTCCGAAATATACCAATCATGAAGTTAAATGTTCTCTTAAAAATTTTACTTTACCTTAGATATATAGATGAATGAACCTTAGATATCTAAATATATTATAGTATCCAATTTTAAGTTTTAATTAAGAAGTAGATATAAACAATTATTTCATATTTTACAATTATGTTTGTTCAACTCTACTTGTTAAGTTGTTTAAGAATTATTTTTTCCTCTTCATCCCCTGATGGTGGTGAATTAAATTAAACATTTACATATTCATTTATATTTAATAACATTATGTTACAAATCCGATGAATTTAGCAATCAAATTTGTTGTTTGTTTGTTGTTGGGAAAATTTATTACCATTTTTGCTAATAGATTTTGTACTTTGCTGGCTTAAAATAAGCTATATTATATATATAAATTAAATTTATTATATTTCTTTTTAAAGCTACTAATTTATATTTGTTAATATATTTCTACTAATATATCTATTCATGGATTTCCAAAACTTTAATTACATGAATACGAAACTCGTATGAATATTGCATTGTAGGAGTCGAGTGTCCTGTTCCCAACTTTTGTTTGAGTTGCTATGACAGAGCTATGTCAAACAATCAATTTATAATGAACTTTGTATAGATTTGATGAGATTTGAAGATGTTTCACAGTATCAGACGTTATTTAAAAAAAATATATACAAATAATGCCTGTTTCAAAATTGAATTTCTTAATAAATGTTCATAATATAATACATTATATCCTGTATAAGTGCAAAGTAATATTTTTTTTACGTGTTTTCCCAAAAATCGCCCTTATGTTACATGTTTGGTTTATTTTTGTATATATCCTAGATTTTTTTATTACATGTTAATTTGTTTTCTTGATCATGGTTGCATTTATTTGTCTTTGTTCTTTTCATTGTATATTTTTCATGCAAATCGATAAATTTTTATTTAATATATTTATAATTTATGTCTTATATAAAATAAAAATTCCTTAACGGCATAAATTATTAAGTCATTAAATTTCAATCTGCACGAGCACAATTTACAAAACAAAAGATCTAGTGTATGCAAATGGCATTAAAAATTCTATAATTTTCAAAGAAAATGCTAATACAACATTTTTTGATTAAAATATTTTAAATAATTCATTCCAAATAAAGTGTTATAGCATGGTCTCGTCACTGTTGTATCAATAAGCCGAAGTCCTAATGGAAAATGGATCGACAGTGATTCAAGTCTACCCGCCTCGATGATAGATGGGCGCTTCGAGCTATTCATAATGTTATTAGTTTGAGTAAATTATTGCTGCGTTACGGGTGATGAATTAATTTAGAGTACCAGAGGCGTATTGAGGATACTATTTTGTAATGTAATTGCCTTGTAATTTGTATAAAAACGATGAAGATATTATATGTTCCTTTACTTTCAATTTTGGTCTTTTTTATCGTATATAGATAGCAGTCACGACGCTGCTTATACTATTGTAATGTACCCCAGTTACGTGTTGTATTTTATTTCACAGAGAGCTGTAAATGATAAATGATCTCGTTTTTATTTTAAAAATATTGGATACCCGTTTGAAAATAAACAAGAGCCATTATTAAATTTCTTCATTACTACGATAACATAAACTTCGATTTTACAAAGAAGAAGAAACATTAACTTCCACAAACAGAAACAGACGGCAATTTTTCTTAATTACAAAATATTATACAATTACGTATGATCCCAGTACTTTTCAAAGCCGCAACTGTCTTTACGTTGGCAATACTTAAGTTTTAATGCTCTTTGAATCAACTTAACTGTAATTTGGAGTGTCCATTAGCAAGTTACAAATATTCCCTGGATTTACGTCTCTGTTTCAAACAACAATAAATCTGCGGGGCTGTTGTTTATTTATAACTAGTTTAAGATTTATGATGCGGTTGTGAGATTTTTTAACAACATTTTCTAAATTGTAATATTATTATTTTGAAAGAAATAAAATGCATTTGATAAATATATATATCTAGAAATTTTGAAAATACTTTAAAAAGATCTTTATTTATGTTAGCTAACATTGATAACTGCAGAGTAATCCCCCACTAATTAAATTGTATGATGAACTTTCTCGGATCAGTAAACACCCTTCCAATGATGTAAATTATTTTAAGGTGAATATTAAATTATATGCCTTAAATTAATTTGAACAAAATTTTAAACACTTGGTTGCGGAAAGAGTATTTAAAGCAAACGTATAATTTTTTTAAATATATTATTTTAATTGAAGGTATTTTATCAAGCACAAATATGTTCTACTTATCGCCTTTAAGCAATTTTGAGTTTCAAATTTAGTGCATTTGCTAAAGACCAAGTGAATGTAGGTCGACATACAAAAACGAGTTGGAGCCCTTCCAACGGGGGCGATGGGTTTCGAGCGCGCTAACTTTATCCCAGCCGTGGGTAAAAAGTATATCAGACAGTCTGTTTAATTGGTTAATTATATTGTTTGCAATTTTAAAATGGATTAAAAAGTTTCCTTTAACTAAATATATTTATCTTGGTTAAAAATAGATTTCAATTTGATAATCATACCGAATAATAAGCCCAATTTATCCATATCTTATTATTCCTACTTTCTTAGATCTCTCTAGAGATTATCAACTTTTATCTAAATATTCAAGGAAAACTTTTAAAGTGCAGTCCCATTGGAAGTGTATAGAAAATCGACCCTAATCATTCGAGTGCTAACTTCTCAGTTATGCTAATATAATGAAATGTACAGCGCTCCGGAACTTTATAATACAATCATTTTCAGACTTCGTAGTCCAGGAACTACAATTTACATTTTATATTTTACCAACTGAATATGCATCGAATTGTATTTCCTTATCATTCTTAGTTGTATAGCAATAGCAATGTCAAATTTAAGTGAAATATGATGAAATATTCTGTTGCCTTAATATATTAATAATATTTTTTTTTACTAAATATAGAATCAAAAGTCTCCTTAGTGTATGTAGTCGTCTTCCTAGTACAGAATGCTCAATTCATCGACGCGGGTAGCGATATAATACCTTAATTGATGGAGCGACGGGACGGTTGTCCAGAGGTTTGAATCTTGCCCGTATTGATAAATCGTTCAACGTATATTTAGTTAAAAATTTGAATAAACATATCTGAAAATACCAATAAAATATACTAAGGGCTAAAACTGACACGGAACCCCAAAATCTAAACTACAACTATAAAATTATGTCTCATAGCGATAAATAATCCAATTACTAATTTATTTTAATCCTATTGCAGCCAATTTATTTGATATTTAATTTTAATTCGATTCTAACATCGAAAGGCGTCATCTACACCTAGGCTAGTTTTAAGCAACTTTATCTAACTTCTATAACTACGTCTTATGTAGTTTGTAATATCTCATTATATAATAATAGTTTATAAACATTAATCTATCAAAGTTTTTAAAATGGAAAGTGTTATTAATTTCACGGCTTTTTATTACGATTTTTATTTATAATACTTTACTCTGTTGAATGATTTCTATGTATTTATTAAAAAATAGTTGCTTCACTTGTACTTGAAATTTTATAAATACTTTGAATAAATGGCTAAACTTTTAAATTAGCAAACAAGCAAGTTCGGACAAATAAACTATTAATTGACCACACAAAACCAGCTTCAATGATTTAATTTATTACTCAAGATTTTATGACGAACACGGCGTACCTTAACGTAAATTTCATAAAAAGTTGTGCAAACTTTATGATAATTTTACTGAATCTTATATCTTGATATAATAATGCTATATTTCAATTTCTATGGCAATCCATATATATATTTACATTGTCTAATGACACAATAGCTCTATTGGTAGAGTAACGGCAATGTGTTCCCAGAGATTACAGGTTGGAATCCTGTCCAGGTTGTTCAATTTTTCATTTAAAAACTATAAAAAAATTATGTGATTGCCAGCATGTTAAGATAATTTAAAAACAATACATGTATATCAGTAGGAATAAAAATAATTAAGCATGTCATCATTAAGATAGAGGAGTAAAATTAATTAGTGGAACTTAATTATCAACTTAACTACTGAATGGCTTACACTATATGTTCTAGAAAAATATGAGTGTTTCTTTCGTTGAATCATCATGAACGACATAAAATGTGTTGACGTTGTACAGTATCAAATACGCACTTTAAATATATACAGTATATAATCTGGAATTATATATATTACTATAAACGACAAAAAGCACAAAAGTAGTAATTAATTTAGTGATGTATTGTTACGACTATTTCATATTTTTGTAAATTTAAATACCAACAAAAATTATTTAATTTAAGCACTGCGGTATACATACCATGATCACACTGTAATTCTATTGTAAATATAAGTGAATGAAGTCTTTAAACAGATGGATAATTTCAACAATTATCTTCTGCAATATAAACTAGAGTGGAATAGCTTTCATCTTTATTAAATACCAATCAATTAAAACTCCTGTCTATCATTTGTTAAAAAATATATCTTTGTGACAAAACTAATAAAAATACGAGTTAAATTTCAAAAGAGTGTAAACATTTCATCAAATTTCATTAGGCAGATAATTGAATTTTTATGCCGTTGGAAATTGAATGTTTCATTCAAAGTGACACTTACCCTTAAACAGCAAGACTGTCATTAATCAATTCATCCAATGATCCAATTGTTCACAAACATTTATCCAAAAAACAAACAAGTTCGATCATCAACGTTATTAAATCAAAACAAGCTAGGGATAACATTTTATGTCAGTTTTGTTCATGAGTTCTTTAATTTGTTTACGTGGTGCTAATTTTAGAAGCTTGAACATGGAATTAAGATCCGTTTTACATTCTATTGTACCTGTATGCATAAGAATATAATCCTAATATAAAGACCTGTGTATTTTCCCATCTTTTAACGATAAAATTGTATGTAAACAGAAGTAGAAATATAAATATTTTTTTTACAAGTCTACTATATTTTTTTGATAAAAAATGGAATAATTATAAACGTGGTATTGTTTTATTTTCGAACACATTCAATTTAATCGTATTATTGGTCATCACACTTGTCACCTACAAAGACTGATTCATAAAACCCTTCAAGAGAAAACCGTTGCAATTTGTTTTATTCGCCTAATCTATTGCCAAGTTTCAGAGCTACCAATCAATCAGAACGACAAAGTGCGGACGGCGTCACTCAAAGTTTCGCCGATTAGTTCTCACCGAGAAATGGCTAAGTAGGCCTTTAGATGAATTGCTTCCCCTAAAAGAGTTAGGTATTTTTAAGATTGAGCGATTGATTTCTTATTTTGTCGTTGTAATTGCTGTTTATGACCATTATTCAATTGTAGTTTGATTATAATAAGCAAATCCTATAATTAGATCAGTTAGCATATCTATCTTTTTCCTATGAATTGATTTATTCATTATGGTATATGATGACACTTTTTATATCAATTAGAATACCTTTATAATAAAATATTTTTATTAGTTTTTCATATCCGTCAATTCTTCTTAATTCTTTTGAATTTACAAATTGTTAAAACCTACATAATAAAGTACAAGCTTTTATGTGCAATATACGCTAATAAGCTTAAGATATCAGTTTGCCGACTTAATATAAGGTAACGTGGTAAGTTGACGCGATCCAATTATTCAGAAAGGATCAAAATATGAAATTGTGCATATTATATGAAATATGTTTTTTTTACACGAATGGAATTTATATATTCGTATTTTCGTACATATAGACATATTTAAATTTAGTTTCAATTACCTACATTAATCTTGTCGCATTTGAATCACAAAATATATCTTATTAACGTAAGTAAGAGCACAGCTGTTGATCACCCTAAGCTTTCCACTTGACGGATTGCTTAAGATTAACAACGGCTTCCATCTTCAAGGCGTTACCATTGAGATATAGCAAAATGTTGACGAACATATAAATATTTATTAGCACGCATGAAAACTGGAATAGAAATATTCGTTTACCCTGAGAGCATGGATCTTTTGCATTATGTTACGAATACACGTTTTTATTAGCCGTTTTAGTTTTAGTTAAAATATTTCAATTCAAAATTAAATATTGAATATTTCAATTTTTCAATTCAATTTCATTTCAATTCATTTGTATAAAAAGTTTTGTCACTTGTTATTTAGAGCTATTTCTCTACATATACGAAAATTGAAGTAAAGTTTTAAAATTTTCTATTACTTATCAACTGTTAACTTTTCATTTGAGTTTCACTGCTACTAATATCTTTAATTGTAATAAAATTTTCTCAATAATCAGTAAATATAAAATAAGTTGGTAGTCAGTTTACTATATTACAACTGTAAGATAATAAAAGCTACCGTTAATACTGTTGCCACATTTCAGTATTTACTATCGAAAATAAGTTTTAAAAAATTTAAGCTTTCATTTATGGAATGTAGTTCAACAGAACCCAGAACAGAAATATAGTAGATAAATAACTTATTTTTGTGTATTGAAACTGTCATTACGATGTTATAAAAAGATTGTAAACATAACCTTGTTAGGCACGGGAAAAGGGAAAAATTCTGTACCATATTCTGTGTAATTAACGACGAGATTAAACATATATTTTGCTTTGCAAATTGTTTAGGGTGCCCTTTGTATAAAAATATTGATAACATTTTTAACGGCATAATTACAAAATATTTTTTATCTCTCTTTTTAAGCTTGAATATCTTATTTCTATGTAAGATTTTAATACATCAGATAAATCAAAATTTTATCCTACAAAATGAAGAATAAACTAATGAAAAAACATAGTTCAAAGTCAAATTTCTTTTTCATGTTCAATAAACTTAATGCACTTAATTAACAAACAGGTGGCAATCTTTCAGAAGATTAGTATAATATCTGAGTTGGATAAACAAGAAAAATTAAAGTTGAGGAGTGCATGATTTCTACTTTTTAAAGGATGCAATTCTTATTTTCTAATCTCATTTCTATCTTATACGTCATAAATTCTTTCAATAATATGGTCACTAAAATAACATAAGCAAACAATTAAGACTTTAAAGGACAGTTTAAAATTTAAAGACAACAAAGTTTTATTAAAATGTCCGTGCCACATTTATGATATAATGTGACAATTTTAAAATGAATAAATTTGATAAAATTCTTTTATTAAAAGATACATATTTAAATTTTAAAAGGGATGCAGTCAGGTATTCTGGGACGTAAATTTGCTAAATCTAGAGAAATCCCCCAGAAATAGGTTTTGCGAGACAACTAGATTTATTTCGATCACATTTTACAATTGAAGCGAACCATTTTGGAATTGCGTTGCATTATTGTATTTTGTTCATCTCTTCAAGTTTCATATCAAGAACTGCACTGTTTTAAAATAAAATATTATATTATTTCGTACAGTATCAACATGCTTCATTTTTATTTTCATGTAAAGTTAACATAAAACTGAAATTCTCAATATATTTTTCAATATTCAAATTGAAAACAATGACATATATTTGTATGCTATATTTACCAACGCAGTATGTTAATTTAGTAAAAGATATTATTATAATAAATTCTCTGCATTATTGCATATGCAGGGATATGATATTTAGAAAATTATGACAAGAAATACCGGTGGCAAGTAAATGAAAAGTCATATTTTATTTAATTAGTTCATGCACCAACTACTGTCTATTTAATAAATTGTAATGTAAATTGCGGTTGCCTAGAAGGGAATATATTAGTAATAAGGCAGCATTTGTACCAAATATGTAATATATACATTAATTTATTATTCTTATTAATAAATCTATTATTTTGTAGTTAAAACTTTTATGCATGTTTGCTCATCGTCTATAGTTGATACTTTGCTACGATGTTTTTCTGGAACAAGGATTACGAAAACTATTAAAACCAATGACATTACTATACCAACTTCATATACAATTACCTTCAATAATATAAGAAAGTTCTAGGATTTAGTAGTAATAGCAAATAAATGTATTAAGGAATCGCACTGAGACGTTACTTGTGAAAGCATCCCATAAAAATAATAACTTATGGATTCAGGAGACATCAGAAAGTTGAATTGCAGTTACTTCAATTCAGACAATAAAATAGATCGATGAAGAGAAGCGCTGAGTCATAAAATATTAAAGGAAACAATATGTCAAATGAATAGAAATCGAAGTCTAGTTTTTATATTTATATTACAGTCGTGGCGCGGAATTCATTGCAAGTATCAGAAGTTGAAAGTAAAGTAAAGACCTTAAACAATAGGGACGGTTGCGATAGTTTAGAAACCATTAATCAATAAATAACGCAACTATTATAGCTAGCTTCAACATCGCTCTTCTTTGAGACACTTTCAAGCAACACTACATAGTAACACTTTTTTACAAGTTGCGCGTTAGTAATTAAATATAGTTAACTAGGATCTGCAAGAAAAATAATATTTGTATCCGATAACATTACCTCTATCGATGAATACCTTTGAAAAGTATTCAAAACGGAGAAAAAGTAATAAATCTAAATAGAATTTTGAATAGATTCAAGTTGGATAAAATGATAAATTGTTTTATTTGAGATTTTTTATTCTACCACTCAGTTAAGTTGACCCTGAATTACGCTTAGCGTGAGTATATAACTAAGCTTTAAGGCGTTGAGTCGAACTGAAAAATATACCATGTTTTGATATAAAATCTAAACATTGAAGTTGTGAAAACTATTAAGTTTTTGTAAATATTATATGTATATGTATTTTCAATTTTATTTTTGTATTACTATTATGATTTCTTTTTTTTTATTAAAATGAGGTCTAAACTAATGGCAGATTCGTAACAGTTTATCAGTAGTATTTAATTTTTTAATCCTTCTTTGGCGTACGCATCTAAATAGTATGACACAAAACAGCATACTAATAAATAATAGGTAACAATAAAGATGGTGAACCCTTTAAGATTACAATCATTAATATTAATTATTGATAGTCACAATCTTCGCAAATATACATAGTAACTGGCGGCTCAACTACAGTTCAACTTAACGTATAAAACATCACAATTATGAAAGTTAGAGCACAGGACACAAATCCTGCCACACGCAATCGAATACGTTACCACAATGGCAATTTATATCTACCCGACTAAGTAACTCGGGAATGAGTTTTGGTTTGTGAATTCCGATGCCAATAACCTTAATTGAGAAATCACTATTTATGAATTGTTACTTCTGGTTCGTTATTCGAAATGGTTTTTGATTGTTCCATAATAAATGGTTTGGTCAGCCGCTTATGCTGTATGGTAGGAAAATAGTGTATTTTAAACATTGCTTTTATTTGAATTGAAGTAGTCTTATTTCAACAAATTTTGATTATTGATTGGATACAATGTTATCGTATGAAAAATTGTATATTGCAGTCGTAAAGGATTATTCTTAAAAATTAATTCGTATATTTGTAAAGGAGTTTATGGTCGACATTGGGACATTCCATCATTCTTAAACACCTTTATTTGTAAAGCGATCGATGCGAAACGAAATTGGTATTTACTTAACTCATGACACGTTTTCCCACAATTCACTAGTGAATTCATAAAAAGTCCCATAAAACATGTAAAAGCTTTTAAATCGGACATTGTTTAGTACCGACAAAATTGTGTCAATAAAATAGTTTTGTTGACTCATAAATTTTTCGTTAGTGTTGACTTTGCGGATCACTAATAAATCGCAAAGGGACAAATATTGTTTTACGTTTGACCATTATATTGAATACATGCATATATAAAAGTATCGATAAGATAAATTATTATGTTAATATGTTATGTATATTATTAAAGGCGTTCCAAAACATAGCGCATATAAACACACAGACAGACAAAACACAAAAAACTCTATAGATCGATGTAGATGCATATTCCATCAAAATAATAGTTTTATAGTTATTTATTACCATTAAATTTTTTTTACTGTTGACCTTTAATTAATAGCAAAAGAATCTTACTCTAGTTTTAGCAATAGCCAACGTCTAAAAAATTGTGTTTTAAAATTTTCAAATTTTTAATACTATGCTTATTTATTTCAAAGTAATTTTAGAGTTTTTTACGAAGTAAAAAAAGTATCCTACACTGCAAAGTACACTATATGTTTGCATATAAACATGACTAAATGTCAATTTGCCTATACAGAAAACATATGAATACTTTACAATTCGCCATGTACAAAGACAAATAACGTCACCAGGTTTAGCTTTAGATCTGCGCGTTGATTGCGTGGTTACTATTGTTAATCCCGGCCGTGTTGGGTTGTGAATAGAAAACGGTCCAATGGACGCTTGTATTCACTTTTGTTATTTAAACGCGTACGAATAAAGAATGGTCTTTAAAGCGAATTCATGAAAATTAATTGATGTTTAATGAGCGAGTGAAATCAATAACAATAAAAATTTATATTTTTATTGCTTGATTGTTTCTTACTAATACAGCTGGTAAATTTTATATTAATGGCAAATCTGAAAAATGTTGAGATTTTTTTTTCTAATAATTGAAACTCAAAAGTAATCAACTTTGAATGCCACAGATATATTACAATTATAATACAGTATTTAAAATAAAGAATTTCTATTTTTATTTTAAAAATATTATAAAGGTTAACTGCAATGAATCTTATTTATTAGCATGTATTTCTAAGATATGTGTAAAATGTATTTTTTGGCTCCCGTCTGCAGTGTAAGGATAACATTTTATATCTTCATCTCATGGTAGAGCGCCAAGGATAAGACAAATAGACCAACTGAAAATAACGAGTACTAAATAAGTAATTATTCGGAGACAACTTAAAGAAGATGATTTTAGGATCTATCTAAAAGTAGTACTTATATTGAATATTATAAGATTAGATGCAAATAAGAAAGAGCATATTTTTAAGAGTAATTTGGATGTGTAAAATATAAAAACAAATATTTTATTCACCTGAAGTACGCAATCGGTTATTATTAAAATTATACCTAATTTTGTTCATAAAACTCATGTTCATTATAATATACGAAAATTATTGATAGTAACTTACCCGAGCCAACTTTCCATTATAATTTCTGATATTTCTTTCATAATTGAATTTATATTTTATTTGAAGGGTCACCCTCAATCTATTATTTGGATATCCATTATTTGAACATGTTTTTTTTGCTTTTGTAGTTTATCAAATGTTATTTTACAAGTATTGTATGTTTTTATGTATGGAAGCTTACGTCATGGTCTGAAGCTTACAGTTAATTCGATGCCAAAGGCCTTTAGCCAGTATTTCATTTTATTAACAGAATTATTTGTTCTCGCGACGAACAATAATTGTTCAAGTACAGATAATAATAAATATTGTCTTTCTACAAATCCAATATACACTTTAAATAAAATATTGCTTATTAAAATATAAAAACTTATAAAAATAATTTTATATAATAATTATAACTGTATAAAATTGCCGTCGTCTAAATATTTTACGAAAATTTCAATTCTAAAATTTTAATATTTAGTCTTCATTTTCTTGCTAACTTGTCAAAATTTAAAGACGAAATTAAGCTACGACTTAATAATATACCTACAATGAAATTTTAATGAAAGGTGGAGAAAAAACGCCTTAAATAATTTTTAATTAAAATAGAATCTCAAATGGTTATTCAATCATAAATTATTATTATTTATCGATAAATTTTAATCAGTTTGTATTTATTTTTATTGTTTATGTTTCAAATATACTAAAAGATTAAGTTTTTTTTTTTACAAAATTGTTGTCATCTACAATAAAAGAACATAGAATTAGAATTACCAATACAAAAATTGATAGCTCTGTTGCTAGAGCAGTGATATGATATCTAGAAACGTGATCGTTTAGCTTCTGTTTGTGATCACATTTTTGTTTTGCATTTTTTTTTTCAGTTTTATATATCTGTACCTCTATTTTAGCTTAAGAGCAGAGTACCTTTCAAAAGCCTTAGAACATAGACCGACGTAAAGAAACTTTTTATAGAAGTGCATTTACAGAATGTCCTCGTCTGCATACTGCATTCATGCGTATTCAGTATCCGGCAATTTTAGTGATGTCGACGTCACCTGCAAAGCATAAAGATGTAACATTGCTTCGTTTTGGCTTTTAAAATACATGCCTAGGTAAAGTTGAACTACAAATATGCGATGGATATCAGTGAAATCTTGTAATTTTTAATTTAAATTTGTCCTTTTTTATATTTTACATTTTAAGCGTTGTATTAGTGTTTACTTTATCCAATCAAAGCGGTACTCTAAATATTTGCTCCAAAAAACATGTTCATGACACAAACGCTCATTGAAAGGCTCAGCTCACAATTTCCGGGGTGACAAAGTTAGTTGAAAATTTTTTTGACAAAACAATTCGCGGAATATAAAACTTGTTTTTGTTGTTGTACCAATATTAACACCTGTACGCCTTCAATATAACTAGATAAAGATATGGGGCGAGAAATGAAAATACATATTTTATGAGTCTTATAATTTACATTGTACTACAGTGGTTAATTGAAAAAAATAACCATTCTGTATAGAGCCGACAGTATAATACGATATTGCCGGTATTTGGCACGTGTTAAAGAACTTTAATATTGTTTTTTATGTTTATATGTACATACTAACTCCATAATATATTAAAGTCAGTAAACATAAATCGTCAAAAATATTTTATATTGTCGTTTTAACATTATCAGAGAGCCGTATCTGGTCGTATAAAATAGTCGAACGTAAAACGTAACGAGATACAAAATCTTTAAAACTAATTAACTATTAACTGTTTATCAATTTTTTTATAAATTTATGCATTGAATATTCTCAGTCAATTGATTATTATTTTTATGTCCCTTTAAATATTAGCCCTGTAAATATTAGCATTGCTATACAAACCACAGTTGATTTGCGTCCTTAATCAGAAGTGTTTGTTCCGCGTGCTTGTTTAAATTCCATATACAAAATTAACTTGATACAAGTATGTACACAACTATTTTGTAATATGTTTTAGATTGAATTAGTTTCAACAATATTGTTAATTATAATATTAACTTCACATATTGTTGTATTATTCCAAATTTTAAGGCTGTAAACTAAATGAAAGTCTTAGAGAATTCAATAACCAATTATGAATATCATTTCTAAATGTGACAAAATATAACATCAAAAATCTTACTCTTTATTTTTATTTACAAATGACAATCTATATAAAATATAATTAAAACAAAGGATGACTTATGTTTTAAAAGAGATCTCTACCAGAAACCATTAATTAATGCACTGATATAGAAATGATATTTAAACATATAAAAATCTAATCAGCCTAGCAGCTCCTCAGTCCTATCTAAATAACAGATACGGCTAGCATAATGTTAGTTTTAAAGGGAAGTAAATTAAAAGTTAAAAGTATTCAAAACTTTATGAATGTAACGAATTTTATAAATGGTTGGCGTGCTTTAAGGCAATTAAGTTTTTGCGCTCTATTAATTTTTGACTAAAGATATATTGAATTCACTCATTACTATCACGTTTTTTTTAACTTTAGAGGCGAGCAAACTAGCTATCGGGTCACCAAGGTCACTGAGCTCTAGCAATCCGAACAGCTATCCGTTGTCAAAAGGTCAAAAGATAAACGCTGATATTGGGGTGATCTGGACCAGAGATGAGAACAGTATTCCATGTGTGGCTGGACCTGCGCCTTATAGAGCGCAAATTTTGGTAAGGCCTGAAATACAATCTCGCTCTATTGATCATTCCACATCATTCATTAGGTACTCATCGAGGCCAACTTGGTATTGATAAACGGGCTTTTCTTAGTGGTAAACGCGCAAACCTGTGTGTTTAGGGTATTAAACGTGGTTCAGTTCAGTTCAGTTTTCCCGAGAGAGCGCTGCATAGCCGGAATATACTATATCCACTGCGATGTCATTCGCATAACATTGTTTGAAATATCTAACATATCATTGATGTGCAGAAGGAACGGAGTTGGGGAGAGCACGTAACCTTGGGATACACTAGCGTTCATGGGTTTGGGGTCTGAAAAAAAGCCAACGAGAACGACCTGTATGCTCTGCCCACTGAAAAAGCTGGTGATCCACTTCCATAAACTCTCGGGAAGCCCATAGGAAGGAATCTTCTAAAGAAGCTCCTTGTGCCATACACGATCGAAAGCTTGACCAGGGTTTCACTGTCGACGAGTCAATGATAGATATCAATATTCTCTATTACTGAACTGAAACTAAACTAGGGTAATGTAATCTTAACGCCTAGAATAAAAAATATAATATTCAAATATTATATGTCATATAAGAATTGTATTCTCCCAATACTATTATAAATCCGAAAGTTTATAAGGATGATGTTTATACTAATTGATATTTGTAACTTTTTTCATTCAAAAACTACTAAATGAATTTTAATATGAACTTACAGAAATATAGGTTATACAGCAAAATAATACAAAAGTTGTAGCTTATGAATGTAATCTATTATTTGTACAAAATGTAACTGTAGGTCACTAGCTAACTCCAAGTAACGAAAAAAAACCTGCCCTCTGAGAGCTACGTCGGTATTCGATGCATGAACCCTTTGAGTTAAGCATATTTAAAGATAATGTCTAGTAGAATTGATTCATCTTATTCACCTCTAATAGGGTAAAAGTGTATATTAAAATATATTGTTTTGGAATATAACAATACGGTTTACTGTGTTTGAAATTGAATTTTGCTTGTTGTCGTAATTATGGTACTTAGAAGCTAAATCTTTTGTAATTAGATCTTTCAGGAAAGGATATAGTCAGAATGGTCTCTAAGATTTATTGTTTCGTGAAGGCACAACTTGGACAAAGCTGATAAAAAACCTAGTTTTAAATAAATTTAGAATAATTTTTTTTTGTATTTTATGTTATACGTACGAGATCTCACATCTCATACGTAGTCTGTAATTTCTAAAATGTCACGGTATTTCGGAGATGTATTAAAAAAATAAGTAACTGGCTATCGTGACTTTAGATAAGTCTTAACATTTAAATGTCAAACAGCTAACGTAAAGTATATATTTAGGTACCAAATACTTGTTTCTTATGAAAATAAATATATTAATTATTAATAGCGAAAAATTAGTGCCATCATATTTTAATTTTGAAACATTGATTGTATATTAATGTACCTTATTAACACAATTACCTTTAATATTGAAACTTTAACTTCAGTGAAAATGTGTATTTAAATTTATATAATATAACATTATAAATAACATTTTTACTTTAAATTCAATTGTGGTATGGAAATATTGAATTCCTTAATGGTCCGGCCTGATTTATTTTATTATGTAAACTTTAACATACACTGAATATAATCATGAATAGATATGCAAACAAAATAATTGAGGTAATGTAAGAAAAAATATAAAGTGTAAACAAAATTTATATTATTGCTGTTTGTTACAACTTTGCAAAAATAATAATTTTATTCGAAGAACATCGGTTCACGCCCCACAACTGTGTGTTCTCAGTGATGACGAATGTTTCGGGTGGTAATACAGATGTTAACATCATAACGATATATGCACTAAAAATATACTCAACGCGAACTTATTTAATATGAATAGTTAATATATTTTTTGTGAGTGTATCTTTATTTGTTTGTGAAAACGTTGTGAAAATATTTTTTATTTTTATAGTATAAACTTACTAAATACTCACGGAAAAATGAAAACCTGAAATTACGAACCTCAAATTTATCTGTAGGAGTTTAGAATTATGATTCAATTATACTTCAATAATGGTAAAGATGAGATTAAAAGAAAAAAGATTTACTAAATAATGTGTAGTGTTAGAACTAGTAATAGTTTGGTGAAATATTTTTCCTTTTTACTGGAATTTTATTATCTTATTACATATTATTTACGATTGCCTCAATAATCAGTACTATAAAGAATTGGAAATTAATTATAAATTTAAAAAGTTTAGTCGAGTAACAAAGGACTAGAATTTGTGACTTCCGATGTACTCGTTCCGCTGTGTTAGCATTGAGCTAATGTATCACAATAATAAAATTAGTATTATTTTATAATATTATAAATTTTAAGTTTTTTATTGGTATATATTGTGTTTTATATGTAATTTACTATTTAATAAATACTTATATTAAAATTAACTTTGCATAATATCAAATATACATTATACATTTTAAATTCAACACAAGTAAATCGGTTAATGATAATTTTATGCCATTCTTGAAATTATAATATTGCTATGCATAATATGGCTTACCTGTTTTAAAAATTGCCTTAAATTTGTTGTACGAAAGGAAATAAAGTATCAGTATTTTTATGTAGTTTTAATAAAAAAAAACATTCAACCTTCCGATAGTTTAAAAATTCAACTCGAAACAAATGTATGAAAATCATGATGTAGGTTGCAAGCCTGGTCGAGCGCCAAATCCACCTGAAAGTGTAAGAGTTCTGAATAAAAGATGATTTTGTATGGACTTTTCATATTATAAGTATAGCGAAATAATCGTTTAACAATATTTAACAAAGTTATGTACTTGTTCATTAAAATTAACAATTAAATATAAATTAAGCTTTAACTACAGCAATCATTGCTGTCGAAAATTAAAGTTAATATATAAATAACTATTATTATAACATTTTACAACATTTTGATTAACAAAAATATAAAAATGTTACAACTAAACCAAAGAATTTGTAGAAGTACAAATTCTTTGGTTTAGTTTTACCTTTACCTTTACACTCGATATACAAACAATCAACAATTATTCAAATTAAAAATCACTAAAATATATACTATAACATTGCAATATATTTAAAAGTACAATCGCGTGCGTAAGTTATTATATAACATAAAGGCAATTGGTATAATTGCTATTGCTTTATTCCCCCACGTTTTTGGTCTCGCGTTTGTAAGATCACGTACTCTCCGCTATATTTTACATCATTTGAAACGTCATTTGCACGTTCACATAACATATCATTTTTATGTCTCTGTATTTTTTTCTTGATTGTACGCCGTACGCTCAGGTTATTGAATTAAATTCGTATTTATCGCTCAATATTATTTACCGCCTTGAATACAACGCTGAACACTTACTGGAAAATATATAATATCTGGTATAATAATAAATGTTTGCGCGTAATATATTTTCATATATTGAACATCTTTATAGCTTCATATTACTTCAATTATTAATTTGTTAAACCTGCTTGAATAAAATTTTTATAAGTAGACGTATAAATTGTGTACGTATAAAAAAAGTGGAATTTATTCCCCAACAGACATCCCAAAGATCCCCTTATATTTTACTCTTGACTTTAATATCTTCGAAAATAAACTAAACGAATGCATTCCATAGAGTAATTTAAATTTCATTGGTTCCAAATATTTTAATCACGTATTTTAATTCAACAAAATATCTCAATCTTTTAGATATCATTTATAATATTGAATATAAAGAATTGTTGTTATAAATGGGAACTCTATGAAAGAAATAAAAGATTATTCACGGAACTTAATTAATATATTGGGTGATGTAACAAATAAATAATACTTTTTGATACATAATAAAAGTTGTTTTAAATAAAGTATAAATTTAAATGAAAACCACTTATTTAACTCCCTTGAAACCTAATCAAAATCCATATATGCTCTAAATCTATATAAATCTATACGCTCGATCGGCCGTTGAATGACAGTGATATTTTTCTCAAAGGCTCTCATAATGTATTTGGAGGCGTGAGGGTTGAATTTCCGGTCCCACCCCGAAAGGAAGCGACCATGACACATGTCTTTATTCCAGATGACCCTAGACCCTCGGTTGAAAATCGGCTTGAACGAGATAAGATTTGATCTTATTTATTTAGAAAATAGTTTACACTTTAAGTAAGCATTTTTTCATGTTTTATTAGTAAAATATTTAAATATTAACATACAAATTCCTTAATTTGTACAACACACACAACTCCTTATCGTGTGAATTATATATATCTGGTTACCTGAAAGTTAAGTAAAAGATTTTCTATATCCCGCAACATAAAATTATATCATAGAAATTTAGACATATTCGGGTAAAATTAATTTCTAGATAGTCAGTAACAAACTTTCTTCTTCAAATTTGCACACTACAACACAAAATAACTAATAACTCCAAATCGTGAAAAATTGAATATTCTATAAGTAATAACAAATATGTATCCTATAATTTTGTCAGAAATAGTAATAGTTTTATAAAAACAGCACTAAAATATTTGATATGCTTCCAATCTTTAACTTATCACAGTTATGCAGTATCTATTGAATATAAAAATATGTATATACTAATGGAATGAAATTAACACTAAATTTTTTAACAATTTCAATTAACTTAATTCTATTTTAAGTCAGCCACACTGCATAGTAACACAGAGGTGAAATTTACCAGGACAGAAGTTTTACAATTTATATTCCGCACTGAGAAATGCTTTTAATAAACATTATAAAGGAAAAAGCATTATTTTATGAAGACAGGATACTATGGCTTGCAAAAGTTTTCGTATCCTTTGCAATTTCTATTGAGGGTGCTCATTATTGTTGTATCTAGGAAAATAAGCTACTTTAATATTGAGATGACATTTCGAGATGAAACTTTTTTATTTACACAAGTATCAATAAATTATATTTATATTATATAAATGAATATGAAATCAATATAATTAAATTTAATTTCCTATTTTAAATTGTCCTAAATAAGTGACTAATTTAATCAAAACTTTAATAATAATAGTATATTAGTTTCAAGTACAAGTGGTATTTGTATACACGTGTAATGTTTAAGTCACGTGTACACTATTATTGGTCTATTAATACACTTGTGATGGGTTCATGCTTTGTGTTCTCATTAATACAGTCTCGGCGATAGTATAAATGAAATTATACACAAGGAGAAAGGTATATATAATTTTTTGAAGTTTTGAAAACTTACTTAATGTCAAAATGATCTGCTGAGAAATTTATATTTTTTGTGTTATGTTTAGGTCCAATTTTTAATAAACGAATTTAGTTATTTAATTTTATTATAATGATATATTTTCTTACTTTATTTATATTGACAATCAATATAAAACGCTTAAAAACAGAATACATCTTATCTTTCTCGGAAGCTTATTCAAACATTTTTCTTTTCGTTTAATTCTTTTTTAAGCATGTTTATAGACAACTTCAAACAAAATTTTTATTAATAAGCATATAACTAATGTGTGAAAGAAGCAGATTTATTTTCCAATTAGTAATTTTACATTCAAGATCTATTTGTCTATTTATCGTGCATCAGTAATTATAAAATATGAATGTTACATGTTCTAAGTGCATTGTATCTTATTAAACATACTAAAAAGTCAAACTAACAGTTTTTGTTTATAAAAAATATGCTTGGGTACAACGTACAATAAATGGGCAGCATTCGATGCGCTTCATTATGTTCGCATTAGGAAAACAGAAGCCGGCTTTGTTGTTAAACCAATTAGTTAGAGCGTGAAACCACAGCGCATACTTATAGTGCTTTATTTTAAACTTTATAAGCTTTAAATTACAAGGAAGCCTGAGTGCATTTTCGTAACAAGCAAGGCCTGAATTTTATTATCTTCAGAAAAACTAGTTACTCGTTTATTTCTTATAAAGAGGTATCTTTTGGTATCTTTTGCAAGATTTAATATGACAGACCTAACAATATGCTTAATACAATTAGTTGCTTTAGTTGTCGGATTCTAAAAAGGCCTAATTGAAATTTCGTAAATCACAGAAACTATCATAAGAATCTAGTTATTTTAGCACAATCAAAAAAAAGTTACTTTATATAATTTTATTCGTGCAAATCAAATGATTTGTACAAATATAATGACTCAAATGCGTTTCATCGTCACCCATTTCAACAAAATGTTAGAGGATCAAATCAAATCGTCTACAATTACATCGAGATGCGACAAATATACTAAATCTTCTCGTCCCTTCATAACAAAAAGGGTCTCGTAGGTGGTCGAAAACAACATTACAATAAATTCAATCTTGTTATCAGAGGAAAAAATCGAAAAACTGAGCCCAATTTTCTTAGAATTGAAGGATTAAATAAGAACGAATCAATTTACATTTAAATTTTAATCAAAATTATTACCTTTACATGAGGCTACTAATATTTCTTAATTAAAGCTCTATGTGGTATATATTTTCTTATATTGTATATATAATTAAAGCGAACTTAAAGTATTGTTGTATGTTTAAGAGTTTAGATTGCCTAAAGTTAAAATTGAACACAAAACTAAATATAAGTAAATTTTCAATTTATACAGAGTAAACAAGGATTTCGGACTGGTATTTAGATAGGGCAAACTTCCCCCGGATCCTTATTATTTATTATATTTCTGTGTGTTCTGTAAATATTAATAATTGCTAAATTGTATTTGTTGTATTTATTAGTATACAACGTTTATATGTAAACTGTAATTTAATTGTATAAATGTTTATGGAAATTGTAACTTATAGTAACTGTTTGAAATTTATTTGCTTATCTTAGAGGAAATAAAGAATTATAACTTTTATAATGTATATGTGAATTAGTAATTTTCATTTCAAAGAATTCGAACATAAAAATTCACAAAATCATCAAAAAGTACTTAAAGTCAGGAACGTGATAAAATGTCTCAAAATGCGTTAATTCACAAAGTTTACAAACTTGAACATGAAAAGTAGCGACAAACTGAAATATGAGTACGTATCTAAGCTACAAGATGTGTTCGAGAAAAGAGAAGCTTATTAGAATTTGCATGATTTTACTTAAAATGAATTTATTTTTATTTATAATACAGATTTTTTGTATATAGAAATAATTAATACATAACCGATAATTCATAATAAAATAAAATATCGTTAAAATAGAAACCTGAAAAGGAAAATGGGATAAACATATTAAAAAAGTGTATTGTTTTCATTACTTAATAATTATACAAAGTTTTTAATTAATGTGACAGTTAGTGAATTAAATTCGAGTTAAAAGTTTCCTTTACTAATAGGTCAAGCTACATACAACATAAAAGTGTGGTATAAAGTATTATATTGATTGACTAAAATCATAAAAACCTTTAGAATCTGATAAAAATGGCACTTTTTAACATAAATGTATGGTATTTCAAAGAGAAAAAACTACTCTCAGACAACAAATGTGTAAAACTTGAGTCTTGGGACTCTTCGCATGTTAAGTCCTTACACACCAGTTTCATAGCTAAACATAGTTAAAAGAGAATCGTCACCAGAAGACCCTGAACCACCACGTGTGATATTCAAAATCAAAGCACTTTGCAACTTGGCGCTGGTTCATGAATAAATTTGCAGGTTGTTTGAGAGTTGAACACATTCCCTTTGGTTTTAGTGCAACGGTTTCAATTGTTACTTCGCATATTCATCTTAGATGTAGCGAATCTTATGATGTTTGGAATTTTTAGTAGTAATTACCTAAATATTACGAATTTCAAACAATTACCAAGCAATAAATAGATTTCACTATCCAATAAACTTTAAGAAAGCTGAGAGGACAAGAAATCGAATTAATTAATAAAATACTTAATTAAGTACTAGAACTGCAAATATTATAATATAGTATAAAAATGTAAGTCAAAAAAGCGTAATTCATGAGTTCTTGATCTTTTTTTATATGTGCTTAAGATATTTTATCAGAGTGCCATATTTTAATAATATTCTCTTAATTTAAAAAAAAAATTACATTAAAGTATTTTTTTTTATTCCGTTTAAATATCTTTATTTTCAAGCTTAAGAGTTTGTAATATGTATTATTTTACAATGCACAATACAATTTGATTACGAGCAGTTTAATTGCTTTTCACGGAGTACCTAAAGTAATATAAATCCTCTTTGATATCAGAATCCGCGTGAATGTTGAGGCTTCATACGTTTTCAGAACAAAATAACATCTTTTCAAATTATTTTTATTCAATTTGGAAAATGTTTTGTATTAAAATTGTAATAACATTTCGTGAAGCCTTCATATATTATATTCACCATAAAAAATCTATAACCAATGTTTTGCAACGTATTTGCATGGTGTGATTTGTTGCCGCTAGGTATTTTAGACTAATGTAACAATCGAAATGGCAGTTGAAGTGATACGAAATGACTAAGTCACTGTGAGAGAATTGTGGTAAAATTGCAGGCTACGTATCAATCTATTCGTCTAACGCTAACCACTCGGTTGAAGTGTTTGTACGAGCTAGTGCACTCGTTCGTGTAGATGTTTTATACAGGGACTCTTAGTGACTTCTACGAGATTCATATATTCCTAATTGTGTGTAAGATTGTGAAGCATTTTTTTTTCTTAATCTGTCGTAAAAATAAAAAAAATATTTTTATGTAACAAACCCTGTACGCTAAAAGTCTATTTTATTAAATATATATATATATATATATATATATATATATATATATATATATATATATATATATATATGTCTTACAAGATATATATATATATCTTGTAAGACAGTATATTAGATTAGATAGAGACATTCACAGATGTAATCGCTAATCCATTGTGAGACTTTGGAAGCTGAATTAGTATTACTTTCAAAATTTTTTTTACCTTATCACGATTTCATTGTTTAGAAATTTATTGTGTTGAATAAATAAAGGGGTGTTACGATTTTTGTTCATCATCAAGTTTAAATAGGTTTCATTTACAAAGTAATAATACTTAATTCTCAATTTATAATTAACATTGAAATATTTTAAAGATTGTCCGCTTTGAAATATTTAATAAGTTTTTTTACATTGAAAAGCTTTCTATAAAAAGCTTAAACATAGTATCACGTTATTTTTAATAAAATATGAATTATGGCACAGAATAACAACATAAATGATACTATTTTATGTTTTATTAGTTCCCCATTTTAATCAAGCATTAGCAGTTTACTATTTATTTAATAAATAATCTTAATAAATCAAAAATAAGTGTTACGAACTTTCAACATAATAGTAAGAATAATGATTAAAGGTAAAAATAGGTGTAATTATTTTTTTAATAACAAGTTTTTATATATTCTTGTACTTACCTGTAATCATGAGATTTTAAGTCAAAATCTTCGAGCATACACATAATAGAGACGGGATTACGTACATTTAACGTTATCTTTGAATGTAATATTATATTATAATAATAATTATTATTATGATCATTATTATTATTATTATTATTATTATTATTATTATTATTGTTATATTTCGTCTGAACGTGTCGTTACTATTTATGCAAAAAACGGAATACTACGTATACACGTATTGCACATTATGATAACTGGTTTACTGTGTAGTGAAAGATAATTTAAATCTCACTATTAATATTAATAGTTTATTCTATTCAAGTTTGGTAAGCAAATAAATTAAAATAAAGTCACGGATGTATCAGATTATGTTATAAGATTAAAAAAGTAGAAATATATGTTTATACCATAAACAGCACATCAGTGCCTTTTCTAAATGAATGTGACGTTTCAAACGTCATGTATGTTGCTTTGAAGCTATTTTCGTTATGATGTCAATAGTACGTGAATGGTCAAAGGTTAAACTCGAAGAAGATTTAAATGACTTATATTGATAAGTAATTGGATACCCACATCAACGTTAAAGTCATCAAAACTGGGTACGTGTATCGACTTACAACATGTTGTAGTTGTTATCAGTATTTGTGGAACAGAATTGATTAATATTCGTATTCAAAAATATTTTAATTACTTTTAATTCATATCACTTTGACATATTTAAAATGCAAACTAGGGGCGCCAACAAACCCTAAATTTCAACTCGCTGCGCTCGTGAAATCTTGGGTGCCGGTTGCATATTGAGCGAAGCGAGCCCAGAGTATTGACTCATCGTTTCCCATTGATTTCAATGGGATATCAATTATTTGACATGATATTAAAAAAATTTTTTTTTTTGGGTGCATTTTGAAATTTTTTTTGTTTATAAGAACCATCACCTAACGTGTGTCTTTTTGTTTACAAAGTTTCATAATTTTCCGTCAAGTAGATTTTGAGCCAATTCGTGACAAAGAATGCAAAAAGTCTCCAGTAAAACGCTCCGCTCACTTCGTTCGCTTCGCTCAATAAATAGGTTACAAATTAAACTTATAAATATTATACTTATACTTATACTGATATGCACTATTTTTGAAGGAATGTTTTCTAAATTATGTATTGTTTTTTATAAAACAATATTTCTCGTCCATTAGCGTCACCCGGTATGAACCATTTAACTGATATATCATGATAATTGATATTAAAATTGTTGCAAACAGTTAAAATAACAACGATTGGGCTCACTATCAATCAAGTCGACAGCTGGGTATGAAATACTGCTTAGTACAGGTAATAAATTGTTTGAAAGATTTTGGTATTAACATTGTGTATTTGAATGTGTTAATATTTTTGTAATAAATGATTGTAATTATTTTTATTTATTGTTGTATTCATCATTGCGAATTTTTTCTATATTTTAGCGGTCAGAGGGCAGCACGGTGCGCCATATTTTGATAATATAAGGAAAGTCGAGAAGTTGCATTATAAACCCTTGAAATAGGTCGGTAAAGCAGTTTAAATTAATATTACTAAAATTCTAAAAATAATGGTATTCAAAGTTTTATCATTAATTTTTTTTATAATAACAAAAATATATCCACGTAAAAATCCATTGTAACCAATCATTTTTCTATATTTTCCTGAAAAGGTACAATAGCAACGGCATACATATTCAAAGGAAGTCGATTGAGTTTCAAAAACTATTTTTTTTTTACTTTTTTCACACTAGTTTCCCGTTGGCATTGTCAGTTTGCTCCCAAAATAAAATTAGCGCGGTGTGCATTCCAGTTTTATGGTCGGCAATTTCGGGCCTTTGAGAGTATTTTTTCTTAAAAATCAACGGCACATGTACTTGTATATAGTTTACGTTTTGTTAAATCCAATTGAAAATTTTGTCGTCTAACATTAAAACACATTTTTAGGGATTTCGCATTCTTTGGTTCTGATCGAGATTCTTATACTATAAACAAAATAATTATTTAATGTACCGTTTTATATAGAGCTCACATGATTTCAAACTGGAATAATAAATTTATTAACTTATGCATTTCTTTACACGACAAAATTATTCGTATATTTTGATTTCTTGATTAAATGAGTTTTTATGTTAAAAAAAGTCTTTATGTCCACATTATCTGTTTTTGCCAGCGACTTATTTGTTCTTCCAAAAAAATTAATGTATCTAAGTCGGGTTACGTACATAAGCGCTCGGTACTGTACTATTTGATGTATTTTCCAAATTATATTTATAGATTGAACCGTAAAAATGATAGAATTTTTGGCACATCAATTATGACAACAAACTACAATCAGACAAAATTTAATTAAAAACAGTTAAGTGATTTATCACATAAGCTACATAAAAAAACAAGTAACCTGTCATGCTTATTAAGACACCACAGCCATACATATTGTACCAATTTCAGAAAAATAAATGTTGACTTCAGCTTTGAATAATTTCTTTTTTGAAGTTTTCAAATTGCAATCCTGTCAACAAAGCATTGCAATCGACACTCTCCGTAACGGTTTTTAATTGAAGTCGGCTTCTTTGTACCTTTAGTTGGTAGAAATCTCCATCTGTAACTAGTTTATGGTTGCATATAATATCTTTCAATGCCCAATATATTTTTAAATGCAACTATAAAAATAATAATATTTCATTTAGTAAAATACACTAAATGTCTACAGACTTCATAAATTATTTACAAAAATATACATTGTGAGACTCTTCGTTTGCAACGTCCACATTTTATACGGCTTCGAAGATCAATTAAAAAAATTACAAATTAATTTTGAAATTAAATTACATTAATTATTAATAATGATATAATAATAATTATGATTTTGGTGAGCTTTATAAAATTAAAATGTCATATTATATATTAAAGTTAATTTTAAATCGCCCGGCTACTAAAACTATTACTAGCTGTTTTAAGGTTTTTCAATACAAAAGTAACAATATATAACATATGTAAAAGAAAAATAGATATTTTTTAAAGGAAATATGCCAACAATATAAAATCGTTATTTTTGAAAATATTTTAGAAATTACATTTCTGGCCATCTTAATTGGATTTTAGATCCATTTTTTTCTGCGGCTATAAATTTATACAATAAAAGTAAAACTAAAAACCCGTTAATCTGATACAATGGTTGGAGCATCATTTTTTATCTCCCTTGTCAACATCCGACAATACGTCACCAGCAAATAGATGACAAAAGCACAATGCTAAAATGTTACACTTATCTATTTTTCCTAAGAAAGAAATATATTTTTCAAGGCAACACTCAAAGATGTTTGTGTAATCGTTTATTATATGTTAGCCTACTTTTTGAGGCAAAGATTGCGGTGTTTATATGTTGGATACAGAAAATAGGACAATAATAGATATCTTCAGTTCTTTTTTGCGTAAAAAAATGAAGCGTATTTTTGTTGAGAATGTATTGGGTGAAATAGCTAGTTTATATTACGAGCGAGATATGTAAACACACATTCATATTTGATTAGGTGATAGGGTGACTCGTTGCAAAATATAATATTTTTTATAAATAGGATATCATTAATAATGTGTTAAGGAATGATGTCTTATTATTTTTTATAATTTGGTGTAGTTGATAAACTCAATTTACAATTGTTGATATCAGGCCATAAATATTAGAGATATAACGTATTTAAAACAGATTTTTTCCTTCTGGTCGAGCAAGTAAGAAATGTAAGTAGGATATAAGAAAAGAAAGGGAGTGAGTCCGAACTTGTTGGAATGTGAGAAGATCGAGATACCATGACATGACTACAGTCAGCTGCAACTTGACCTAAATAAATATGAATATATTATTTATATGAACTATTTTGAACTTCTATGAAGATATATATTTTATAACACTATTATTTTGTAATAAATACGACAAACGTTTTGTTTAACAATTGTTTGCCTTGTTTGCTTACAAGATTAATAGATAATCGTTAAACAAAAGAATACAAATAAACGATCCCAAGAGACCTTTCGTGTAACTTTTAGACTGTTTGAGATTATATAAGAGATGTTACCTCAATGTTGTAGGCGCGAAGTGTACTCTTGTTTATTTATGGTTCCCTGTTTCCTTTATTATCTTTATTTTTCCTTCCAGTATTTTTGTAAGAAGTCATATGATAAAGATTTGTTATATTTTTCCTTACTTGCATGAGTCGATCACCCGTGACCATTTTTGGTTCAATTATTTCAAACGAAAATAAATTTGTGGGAAATTTGATTAAAGTTTTGATAAATCTAAATTGATTTTATAAAAAAGGCAATAATAAATTAAAAAAATCATATAGCAAAACGGAAATACACTAACGTTCTTTCCTCAGACGATTGGTGTGATTTAATCATTTCAAAATCAAACCCTTACTATGTATATTACTTGTTTTTTATAAAACTTGTATATATGTAACATATGTATATGTTTATTTTAATTTAGATAAGTCTTAAAGACATAATTACATTTGTAGTAAAGGTAATGCGAAAATTATGTCCACCTGTTTGTTCTTTGGATATCTTTAAGGAAACTGTGAAATTAATTTCGTTATAATATAAAAGGCTGCCTTTTTTTAATAAATGTGTAAATAGTTCATAAAATAAGCAACCAGAATATCAAGACTTCAAAAAGATCTTAGATTATTAAAGCTTTTGTATTGACGAAATCTCACAACTTAATCTTCTAATACTAAAAAGTAACAATTTATATTATTGATTTATTTTATACAATAATCTGTCGTAATGAAAAGTATTAGTTAATAGGGGTAAAAAAGTGTATGAAACTTTATCGTTTTTCAGGTTTTACCAATACATAATCATAAAAATATTTACAGTTTCTTAAATATGTTTCTAAAGTAAGTGAAGCAGGTAAAAAGTTATATTTATATATATGCATATAACATATACATATTTCCGTATATATAGATATATATTTATTACATATATATATATATATTTTATTATGTGTGAGTTTAACGATATGTCAGTTTTAATTAAACTTCTAAAATAGAATACAGGACTGTGAAATACAGGACTGTGAAACTAATCAGTAGTAGCAACCCCGATGTCACTATGAACGACATTCTGATTGAATGACATGACAGTTTTAAAGAATACAACGAAAAGTTATTCACAGTAAGACAATCTTTTATTTCGATATTTAATAAAAATAAATAATTTAAATAAAATGAGTATTCTCTACGTTTTATTCCACGCTAAATGCAACAATGTTATCTGGAAAATGAGACGTGATATTCTCATTTGCACAATACCCTGAATCTAGTATGAAATTTCGTTTCACAAAAGTATTATTTCCGGGACCCTTAAAAATCTAATTATGCTTCACTGTATGCGGGGCGTCCTAAATGATTTCTTTTCTTAAGATCGCCTTTATTTCATTCCGTTTCGGATTTTGTTTGTTAGTAGAATTGTAACTATATTGAATGTGATTTTATTGAAAAATTTTATAATATTAAGTGAAAACAGTAAAAAATGTTATTGTTTCGTTTGATGATACAAATCTGTTTTTCTTTTAAGTTGTTTTTTTTTTCTTAACATGAATAAATACGCTATAGTTGCCAACCATAAAAGTGTAACTCATAACCCATAAAATAAGGTAAAAAAATTGTTTGATGGAAAAAATTATGTATTTTACTGCTTACTTCGCAGGTTCTTTATATGGATCAGGATACTATTTAACAAAAAAAAAGTTGTAATTACAATAAATAATCTATAATACGTAAGAAAAGGTTATTGGTATTAGAATATAAAAAAATAGTTTTCTTTTTTTTATAACACTGTTTTCTTTATTAATTTTGCTAATATTAGGGTATTTGCTATTCAAATATTTTTTTCAAATGTTATCTACTGCAGAACATTATAATATTACTATTACTATGTCTATTCTCTCTAATGACTGGCACTTATTCACGAGATTGCAGTTAACTATGCAACTTGCGTCTTCAAAACATTTATCAATACCTGTTAATTAAAATGTGTAATAGCGTATAAGCCTAGTTCTTGTACTATTCTTTCTCAGATTAACGAATTATTTAAGTTAATATTTGCTTTTGCAAAATGAGTGTACACTAGACCAGTATTAGACTCTGTCTATGTAAATAACAAAAAGACGTTGTACGGTAACACAGAACACAGACTAGTTGGTAATTACTAATAGCTTAATAAGATAACATAAGGTTGTTATACAAAAGATTTTTTTTATTTAAATAGATTGTTGAATATATTCGAAAGGTACTAGCGTCTATGAAACGCATTTTCTCTAAAAAAAGGTTAGAATTCCAATGTACTTGTACGGAGTGTAAATTCATTGTATTTATTTTTTCAAATAAACAATGTTCTTTGATGACTCTATTGATATCAATAACTAAAATCCGTTTTGTAGTTATTGCTTCATATCACAATAAGATATAAAAATCAAAAACATGCTATCCTATATGTTTATAAATAAATCCATTTTTTACACTCATATTGTATGTGTTTTAAAACATTCTACAACTCTACAACTATCCGCCGAGTAATATCATAAGCTATGTATTTGTTTGAATTTTCCAGGAAATCTAGAATTTAGTGCAAGTATTGAGGCTATGGGACGTGCGGGAATTCAGACTCGTGACATATTTGTAGAGAAATAGAACAAAGAGTTTTGATATAGGTATTTTTGCTCTATTATATTGGAAACGTTTGGTTATTCCTTTGTTACTTGTCTAAAAGTCTTATCCAAAGTAATATCCACTTTACATTTAAGTCTATATAAAACTTATCATCGACATTGTATAACCGACTAATATTTTAAAAATGTTTTTGTTCCTTATTAACTGGTTGTAACGGCTACTTACTTTTATCTTCTAGATGTTTCTTTTATTTTATTTAAACAAAAAACATCACAGAAAAATACTAATTTAACTATAACATTCAACCATTATATCTTGGTTTATTTCCGAATTAATGTTTTTATAAACAAATAGTTACAGCAACTACTTATTGATAAATAATTAGCGATAAACACAAATAGACTAACAATTACCTTGTACTAACTTGTCTACTAATTCTACCTACAACTTAACGATATTACCTTGAAAGCGATTAAGTGAAGCAATATTTTACATAAGTAAAGATTTGTCTTTCTCTAATGCGATTTTCGTCGTTTCTACTGGATTACGAAGGTCGCAGAACAATGCCATTTATTTATATTTACGACCTACGTATCTCGTTTATGGAGACATCAAAATTTCAGTTTCAGTGGCATAGTTTTAAGTTGATTGTTTGAATTATATATAATAAAGAGGAATCTTTTTAAGAATAATTATTTAATTCTGATCGATTGTAACCACAAAATTTTTTATATAAGAAAAAGTTAAGGATAATAGTAATTTTTAAAATAGAAAATGTGATATCTAACAAAAATTAAATAAAAACTATATATACCATCAATTGGTCTCCATCGACGCCACCTAGCTGCCATTAAAGGAATTACCGACCATTAGACGTCGCATCGGCTCTTTTGTATTGAAATCGCAATAAAACAACCATCAGTTATTTTATTAGCATCATTTATTCTGATGGAATTAATGCTATCAGCGGGTTACGGTTAAGATAAAGTTTGTGATGATGGTTTTACTAAGACGATTATTATGATTTATGATAGAAGTTCATTAACCCATTACCGCCCTCTGTACCTGCACAGGTACAACTACTTCATCGATAAATTATGTATTTTATCTGTGGTAAGTGTTGAAAGTAGTTAGAAATTACAAATCTAGATGACACTAGTTACCATATAATAAATAAAAATAGGCGGTGGCGCGAAAACAAATGTCACTTATTTTGTAATTAAATACGGAGTTCAGACACGACATACAAGGTATGATTATTTTGTTGGTTTTTATCAAAAATAGTGAAATATTTCAACTTCTTTTTTTATTTTTATGGAGTCTATTTATTTGTGTTGGTAATAATAACATAAGAATTAAAGTTTATTACAAAACTTGTAATGTAGGGTTTGTTTCATTTGTTGTACACAGGCGGGTACAGCGGGCAGATTCGTACTAAAATTTCGTTTTGTTTACAGTATTACTTATAAGTTGAAATGGCCAATCGGAACGTATTTACCAGCTATAAGAGACTGGAGGAAGCCTTGGAATCAATTTTGGCTGATGAAAGCAATGATGAAGAGTACGATATGGTATTAGTGCCACCAGATCCGGCTGTGGTGAGTGATGAGGAAGAAGGTAATGAAGATAATTTGGCGGCTTCAAGATTCCCTATGGACGTTCCAGGGACTATTGAGGTAGGTCGGCGTCATCCTGACTACGATGTTTCGGAATTGAGCGACAGTGATGATGAGCCGCTAAGACCTATTCCTGCAAAACGTGCCAAAAAATGTGATGTACATTTACCTGTATGGAGGAAAACTCAGCCAACCTATAGTTCTACTTATGAAATTACCGATATCATACAAAAGAGACAAAAATACGTTGTTGAAAGCTTAGCAGACTGCAATCCCGTAATGTTGTTTGAATAAATATTTGATCATGACGTAATGGATTTGATAACAACTAACAGTGTCTTGTACGCTAATCAAAATAATAGGCATGGTTTTGAACTTGATAGTGCATGTTTGATAAATTTTTTTGGTGTACTGATACTGACCGGTTACCATGAATTGCCATCTGAACGTGCTTACTGGAGTTTGGATGAAGACCTTGGTGTTCCATTGATTGCTAATTGTATGTCAAGCAATAGGTTTTTGGAGATAAAAAGAAATCTTCATTTTGTGGATAACGGTCTAATAGATGGTTCGAAAGATAAAATGATCAAACTCAGATCATTATGCGATTTGATTCAGCGAAACTCTAATCAGTGGGGTGTATTTCATGAAAGCTTCTCTGTGGACGAGTCCATGATCAAATATTTTGGGCGTCATCCATCAAAACAATTTATACAAGGAAAGCCTGTAAGATTTGGTTATCGCAATTGGGCTGCGACAAGTTCAGATGGTTATTGCTACGCGTTTGATGTTTATTGTGGAAAATCCACAGAACCTTCTAATGATACCCTTGGTGCGAGAGTCGTGAAATCTTTATTAGCTAAAATGCCTGTAGTTCCTAAAGAGCATATCGTATATTTCGATATTTTTTTTACCAATCATCAATTGTTGCTCGATTTGGGTAGTCTAGGTTTTAGAAGTACTGGAACCGTTCGAGAGAATCGGACGAAGAAATGTCCCCTGATCACAGTAAAAAATATGAGGAAGAAGCCTAGGGCGGAATATGATTATAGTTTTGATACAAAATCAAAAAATCAAATCAAAATCAAAAATCTTTATTGAAAATAAGTTTCATAAAAAACATTTTTTCATTGTCAAAGCTACCACCAGCTCGGAAAATTATTTCCACAGACCTGAGAAGAGCTGGCGACAGAAACTCAGCGGGATTGTCATTTGTTTTTTTTTTTTTTTCCTTAAATTCAAAATAACATAAATACATTACACAATATTAAATAAATAATCTTGAAGCAGCCTGGCAGCGATCGCTTCATACCCACGGTGCATTATCCTCTAAGTATTCAGATACATTGTAATATCCTTTTGCACACAAACGTTCCTTAGCTATTCTCTTAAATTTGTTAAATGGTAATACTTGAACGTTTGCTGGGACTTTGTTGTAAAACTGTATACATTGCCCCATGAAAGATTTACTCACTTTTTTAAGTCGAGTAACAGGTAGCGCGAGCTTGTGTTTGTTCCTGGTATTTATAGTGTGTATATCACTATGCTTAATAAAATTGTCAGTATTTTTATGTACATATTTAAGATTTTCAAAAATATACTGACTGGCGACCGTAAGTACATTAATTTGCTTAAACTTATTTCTTAAAGAATCTCTAGGGCCCAGATTGTAAATTGCACGGACAGCTCTTTTTTGTATAACGAAAATGGTATTTATATCAGTAGCACTACCCCACAGTAGGATACCATAAGACATTATGCTATGAAAATAACTATAATACACTAACTTAGCAGTAGTCTCGTCAGTTAGGGATCTAATTTTTTTAACAGCGTACGCGGCAGAGCTAAGTTTACTAGCCAATCCAGCTATATGAGGGCCCCATTGTAGCTTAGCATCAACAGTGATTCCTAGAAAAACTGTGGATTCCACCACTTCCATCGCTTCCTCATTTAAAAGTACATTAGTTTGCACCTGTTTAATATTAGAAGTTGAAAATCTAAGAAGTTTAGTCTTCTTATTATTAAGCAACAGGTTATTAACACTAAACCAATGCACTATTCGAGAGAGAGCCTTGTTTACATCGTCATACATTACCTGATGCCGTTTTACTTTAAATATTAAAGAAGTGTCATCAGCAAACAATACTATCTCATTATGTTTGTCTACAAAAGTAGGCAGGTCATTTATATAAACCAGGAAGAGAAATGGACCTAAAATTGAACCTTGAGGGACCCCCATATCAATCGGAGCCCCAGCCGATTTTTTTCCATTCACCTCTACCCTCTGAATTCTATTAGACAAGTAAGAAATCAAGAGTTTGAGATCAATGTTCTTAATGCCATAGTGGTACAATTTCCTGACCAATGTTTCATGCTGAACACAATCGAAAGCCTTAGATAAATCACAGAATACTCCAAGAGCATCCTGTGACTGATCCCAGGCCTCATATATATGTTTTATAAGAAAGACGCCGGCGTCCGTAGTAGAGCGACCTCTAGTAAAACCGAACTGTTTATTGTGAAGCAATTTATATTTGTTAAAATGGTCTATCAGCTGATTAAGCATGATTTTTTCAAATATTTTACTAAACGAAGGCAATACTGATATTGGTCTGTAATTAGACGGATCTGAATTATTGCCTGATTTTAAGAGTGGTATTACTTTGCTGTGTTTCATAAGGTCAGGAAATACTCCACAAGAAATACAGTCATTAAAAATGGTCGCTAAGTAAGGCGCAACGAGGTCCACTATTGAGCCAATCACCTTAACAGATATTCCCCATAAGTCAGGAGTATTCTTAATATTTAAGGTCCTAAAACATTTAATTATATCATTGGATTCAATTTTCTTAAATTTAAAAGGAATGTTACATTTTTTTACATTTTTTTGTAGTAATGACTCGGCGACTACAGGAGAAGAAATTAAAGAAGAAGTGGTAGAAGCTGGAATTTTTTTAAAATAATTTTCAAAAGCAGAGGCAACTTCCTTATCTGATTTTATTACTTGATTATCCATTTGAAGAGAAAATTTGGAGTTGCGAGCTTTGCTTTTACCAGCTTCGCACTTTATAATATTCCAGGTCATTTTAATTTTATTTAAAGAATTACTAATTAAGTTTCTAATATGTAATGACCTGGCTTGTGAACAAACTTTATTAAATAATTTAGAATATTTTCTAATATGTTGAGCAAACGAGTCACTGCGATTGAGCTCCCTCTCATTGTAGAGTTCAAACAGTTTTTGTCTACTCTTATGAATTCCTGGGGTCGCCCACTCATTAAAAGAAAGGTGATTTCTCAAAGTGCAAGTTTTAGAGGAGAATGTCGATTTGAATTCATTATTAATAATTTTGAAAAATTTATCAAACAGTTGTGAAGGATTTTTATTATATTCCAGATATGAACATTTGGCCAAAATATTATTTTTAAACTTATCCATGCGCCTTACAGTTATAGGAACAAACACAATTTTTTGTTTTTCTTTGCTGAATTTGTAATTAAAAGATAAGAATGAATAAAAAAGAATGAGATAACTATGGTACGTTGGAAGGACAATAATGTCGTTACAATGGGAACTAATTTTGATGACATAGAGCCTCTGGGCAAAGTCAAACGATGGTGTAACATCAGAAAGCAAAAGGTTGACGTAAATATACCTAAAATGTTTGTCAACTATAATAAAGGAATGGGTGGAGTTGACCAAATGGATCAGTCTATCAGCCTTTATCGGATTTCAATAAAAGGAAAAAAGTGGTGGTGGGTTATATTTACTTATTTGTTAGATATGGCGATATCAAATGCTTGGCGACTACATGTTTTGCTCAGTAAAACTAAACAAGAGATAACTTACATGGACCAGTTATCTTTCAGACGAATTATAGCACGGACTTATTTACGTCCAACGAAAACTAAGAGCCGTCCGTCATCCTCAGCGGCACTAGGGGGTCGGAACAATAATGGTCATAATCCTGAACGGATGGAAAACCCATTGCGATGTGTTATCTGTCACCAAAGAATTCGCTGGCGTTGCGAAATATGTTTGAAAACGCTATGTGTTGAACGACCTTGTTTCAAACAATTTCACTCCTAAAGCGCCCATTGTACACGACTGAGTACACCCCTAAAACTTGATATGTAAATATGTTTTTTTCATTTTATCTTCTTATATAGCATATTTTATCCCTTATGGACTAATAAATAGAAAAACAATAGAAAAATATACTGCAGTTTCATTTTGGGCGTTAGTGGGTTAAGCACCCTTATTTACTTAAATATACAATCATTACTAGATTTGCTTTTATCGTTATTTATAATTTAACACAGACAAGGGTAAGTAAAAGACGACCGGCTCAATATCAAAACCATACCAGTATTAAAGCTGTTTTATAACGAATTCAACCTTTGATCATAGCAACTGGTATTTGTTGGGGTTTTTGAAAATATCAACATATAACAAAAATAATTCTATTGCTTGTAACCCATAACACAACAGCAGAGAAACGTAATGGGTACGCTTCGCATCGTCTATAACAAGTACGGATTGGTATGAGCACCAATAAGACCAGTTCTTTACTTAACTAAGAAAAATAATTAAATTTATAGCTAGAGTTTGCAGTTAACTTCTTTTATACGATGTAGTTGAATTATCTAAAAAGATATGGCGTTGTTAATATTATCGACTAATTTACCGGACTATATAAAAGTAATATATACAAATGGATGAAACGATAAAAAACTTAAAATATAATTGGATAAAAGTATAATGTTGATATTGATTATCAAACACGTCAAGTGTTTCTCAATTTCGTATTTCAAATCTATAAAAAAATTGGCAAGTGTTTGATTCTAAAATTACAGTTAGAAAAGTGAAAAAACTAATTTTCACTTTGGTTTTGCCTACGTCATACAAGTTAATTTTAGATTTTTTTGCGGTTTTTTTTCTCAGGAATTTGAAATATTACATGGTATGTCAAAGTTGATACTGATACTAGGTATAAAATGTCCCGACGAAAGATAAAGTAGAGAATATAAATAAGTTTCTCCTATACGATATAACAAATAAGAATAGAGGAATCTAATTAACATATTAAGAAGATCTAGAAAACATTGTATAAAATAATAATATACTTTTCTTTTTGTTTTGTTTTCAATGCATGAATGTGTCAATAATATTCGATACAATCGATTTTCCTCAAGTGCTCCTTATCTATTCTCCGGATTTAATACAATATATACAAAATAATTATACAAATAGGATAATATTGTAATATTCTTAAAAATTTTATACCAACCCTAGTTTAGACTCCACACAATGCTCAAGCAATCTCTACTGTCGTGAGAATCTAATTAACACATCTGCCCGCCAGCGTCGTCTTTCATTAATCACCCGCCTTCACAACTTAATCAGACTTCCTTCAGTGCAACCTCGCTCACACATTGAATACTTCTGACAATGGTCCTGACAACTAAGATTCATGAAAGATTTCCAAACGTAGTAATAGAAAAATACTCTTTAAAATCTTTAAAAATATTAACTAGCCAGTATAGTTGAGAAACAATTTTAGGCTGATAAAATTTACGTCAGTGAAAGTCAAACTCCAATTTTAATTATTTATTTCTTGCTCCATACTTACAGTATTGATTAAGGTGCAGTATTATTATGTAGTCAAAATACAGCTGACTCCAAGCAATCGATAAAAAAATCACCCCTAAAAAAAGTAAAAATAATTATTGTTTAGAAATATTTTATTATAATATTTTAAAATTAAAATTATATAAAAGCAGGCCAATAATGGGTAAATGAAATACTAAACACCGATATTCAGATTTTTATTTAAAATCGCTTTTTATTAAAAAATCAGCTAAAGAAATGCATACAAGTGGGCAGCCAGATGAAAGACTAATTAATATTCTATTTAAAAGTAATTTTGAACGCCATATATATAGTTTGCAATTATATAAAAAAAATAGAAAATCAGGAAAAGAAAAAATTAATATAATACGAATCGTAAAGCCGAAGAGGGGATTATAGAGAACGTTAATTTTCAAAGGAAAATCATAACTGATTTGAATATGATGTATAGGAAATAAATATAATTATATTTTTTTCCTACTTGAGTTCTTCACCAAATTGCTATCAGCATATAATATTAAAACAAAAAATAGAAAACTAAATTCGTATAAAGTTTACAACTTCAAATCTTCAACTTAATACAATGAAAAATAACTGGCAATACCAACTTTATCTGAAATGATTGTTTTGAAACAATTTGAGAGGTTGTTTGTTTTACGGCCACTGTTTCGTGTGATAAGCGGTTTTGTACGGTCCTATGTATACTGGCAAGTGTTAGGCAAATGAGGCTTAGTGATATTTGTGTGGTTAGTTCTTGTCGATTTGATTGAATTTTAGAATTTGTTTGCCATTAGAAATATAGTTTCTACATATAAATCATGTTTTTTATCAGCGTTATTAGCAGCACACGATGTAGTAAATTTTAAAAATATATAATTTCTTATTTACTTTTGTCAATAAAGGAATTTTTTTACAAAAAAAGAGACTTATAATTTATTTTTAATGCAACCAAATAAACATTCTACTTGAATGTTGTTGAAATTAAAACATTTCCTTCCTCTTCACTTTCTAGTTTAGTCTTCACTTCTCTTCCTTTTAATAGTATTAAAAGATAATAATATATAATAATAATAAACATTTTCAAATATAAATAACTGCTTCATATCTTTAAAATTATAACAACTACATAATTTCAAAGACTTTATTAATTGCGATTTAAGTAACTTATTATTTTCTACTATCTGTGATAGTTCTAGATAAGATTTTTTGTTGTTATATCACTTGGTCGCTGTGACGTTTTTTCATTGAGTGTGGTTTGAGTTATATAAGAACAACCTAATGTCACCAATTCAATATCGCCATAAAGTAATTAGATACGTTATATGCGTGAAAATTTTACTTTTATATTATATTTTGTCTTGACAAATGTAATAAACTACAATAATAACAAACACTGTAAACTATTCAATTCGAAACATGACATAGATAAATTTGAAAGAGAAATCATTCTAAAATAATTGTACATCATTACAAATCTATACATATACGTCGTTATTAAACGAGGCGAAATCAGAATTCAAGTCAATTGTTAAATTTTTAGGAAAAAAAAATACAAAAAAGCTACAGGACAATTTTTATGAAATTTGTGGTTTATTTATGTTAATGTATAGAATGATATTCACTGGGGAATAATCTGTTATTTGAATGAGATAACCCAGAGTTTTCTATAATTTGAAGTATGATGTCCATCTAAAATCCCCTATTTTAAATGTCAATAATTTACGTTTGGCAGTAATTTTTATAGCTCGTGAAAATAATTCTGTTACTGTGCACCACTTCAATTGAATCAATAATGAGTTTATATATGAAAAAGAACGAAAAGAGATGGACAAAAATTATTTACAATTTAACAATATAATATGAATATTATCGTTAAAATTACGAGAATTCTCATTTAAAGATTATCTTGTACATTTTCCTTACAAAGTAATATTTTTAAATGTTCTTTTTTCTTTGTTGCAGATTAATTCTACCTGGCGTTGATCTTTGAGGTGAGAATATAAATATATTTTCTCTTATTTTTTATATAAAACGCAAAATGAAGGCATTTGATGTTAACGAGATTAAGACATGAGTATGTTCAGAGTATTACACCCTTACAGATAATAAACAAGTAAGGATATATTAAGTGAGCGGGACATAGTCTTGTGTCGTGTTAAGTGCGACATAAAACGTGATATGTAATTTATTATGATAATAAAGAGACAACTCGGAGAGACTATAATAAAATATTAACTGCATTTCTTGAAACCAGCCTAATTTTATTAAGGGTTTATGGTTTGGTATTAATGTGTGAGTATTGCCTAAAGTTGTATTGGCATAGCTTTTGATTACGGCCGCCAGTTGCTACAAAAACTTCAATTTCGAACACACAACTCTCTTTTAGATTTTAATAGTGAATGTACAGTTTGAAAAGTTTGAGCTACTAATATTGAAACGTCATCTAGTTAATTAATTTATAACTGAGTTTGAATATACAGACAATATAAATATGTACATAGTAGTGAGTTAGTAGTATAATTAAGGTTTGAAGAGTTTAAGATATACGAGTATGTAAATCATTTTGAATAAAATAAGTGGTATTGCTACCAATTTTAATATATAATTTTAATTTATATTTCTTTTAATTTCACTGATATAATTCACTTAAACAAATAATTGTTTTAAAGTAATTAATTTATTTGATTTGATTTGATTTGATTTTATTTGATCATCAACAGAAACAGCATTATCACTATTTATTAAAGAAGATTGAAGCTTTCTTGGATGAAACTAAAAAATGTGAAATGTTATGTTTTCTATAAGTAGGCATTTGGTTTCTAGAGTATAATGTTCATAAAAACACAAGGAATTTACCTTACTTAATCTTGTTGGATTTTTGATACCTTCATTATCTGCATTTATTAAGTATAGGTTTGTTTATGTTTGTGATAACTTGATTGTTTTTATATTTTTTTATTTAACAGTCCCTGATTTTATTTTGCATATATTTACAACACTGGGAATATTGCAAGTTGAGGAAGTTTAAGCATGATTTAAATATTTATTATACTTTTACACATATAGACGTTAAATTAATATTTTATTCAGAAAACTTCCCCAATGTTTCTTAAAAAGACTACTTTAAATTCCATTTATCAATATATACGTATTGACTTATTTCCTTACACGATATGCAAAATAATGCACAAAAGTCAGGTTTTGTGCCACAAAGATATTCTAACAAATAAATAAATCTGGCTGCAGTATATCCACATATACAATATGATAATAAATGCAATACATTCAAATAGAGTACATTTACATTAAATAAAATATACTAACTTATACGTGCGCTCAGTTCTAATTTTAATTTGTTTGAAATGTACCTCTATTTTTTAAATCTTTTTACTTTTACGATGTAGTCTGTTTTTAAAATATGTGTGAAGGTTTATAGCTATTTATATGTTCTATACAACTGTTTCTATTCCTAATATAAAAATAAATAAATAAATATTTCTACTTACATACATAAAACACTCTAAACAGTGTAACACACAGTATACAGTATATAGTTATTCGTTAATATATTTCCAAGAAAATAGGAATACTTCAATTAGTTCATAAACATGGCCTCTTCATATAGATTCCTTTAAAGTTTAAAAGATGGTCACAGTAGATTATGGAATATTCATATCATGGGATGGTCATAGTTAATATCAAAGAAGTTAAATTAGGTGTTTGGGACATCGATCATTTTAGTCATGGCTTCATTAATCACGAATAATGCTGTACTCAGTTCGTCCGAAATTAATAATGTAAGTCGATGATTGATTACATTTTTTTAAATTAATACCACGTGTAAAGGGACATTGATTCTGAGGTGCAAATGTAAATCATTTTTCCGAAATGTCAATAATACTTACTTTTTATGTAGCATTGACAACTATATTTATTCATAAACCATATAAAATATTAACTAAACCTTGATTACGACGGATAAAAACACATTAAATGGTATTATATTTAATATAAATATTTTTGTAATAAATACCAAGTATTTGCAACGTATGTATATCATTTAATGATAATAGGTTTAGTAGTGAATGAGTGAAAGCGTAACAAATAAATTCACAATTCTATCAAATTAGTAAATATCCTTTTTCACTAATGCATCTTAAAATTAACCTATGTAATAATTATAATATTAAATACAAACTTAGTACAACTTGGACAAAAAGAAAATATATTTTATTACTACAAAACTTGTTATTAATTTACTGCCAACTTTTCTAACCCTTGTCACTGATACGGGTCTTGAAAAAATGTTCTCAAAATATTTTTTAACCACATCAAATGCTTAAAGTTCTATATTCTAACAGAAAATTTGAAATTGTTTGAAAAGTTATAGTTTAGGGTCGCGAAGAAATGTGTTCGATTTCACATCGCGTGTGAAGAATAAGTCGGATAAGGATTTGCAGTTCGAGTTTCTGACACCTTGAAGATGACAATAGTTTCTGTCTGAAAACTAAATGTGAAAAGATTAAATTATGCGTTAAATAAATGGAATCCAAGTTTTTTTATCATTTTAAACTTGTTTGATTAAATATATTTTTGGCATTTAAAATTAAAGCTCTATAAATGTGTCGAACTAATTATAAGATAGTTTAAAATGGGACAGTAAAATTATAGCATAGACCCCTCTTAAACTATATAAACAGAAATGCGAAATAAACGTAACAACTCCCCAAAACAAAATGCCAAGCATGCAGTTTCCGAATTCTTTATTACCGAAATAACCAGTACTGGTATATACCATTAACAAGAAATGACAAGGGTAGATGTCTACGGCTCAGCACTACGGAGTGGATAAAGACCCATATATTATCTTTGCCACTGACAAGCCAGCTTAGGGTAAGAGAAATTCAAGGAACATTAAGAAATGAATTTTGTATCCACGTAGCAAATGCTAAATATGACGTCACTATTTGAATACCAAATGGAATTTTCCAATTCACTTAGTGAATTTATAACAAAGATTTATGTTGCCAATGGTAATATTAAAAAGAGTACAATAGAAATTAATTCGAGCATTCGGCTAGATTTCTTTTGAGTTATTGACATCGTTAAATTTGAAATTCTGTATGAAATTAATATTTGAATTTATAATTAACGGCGGCTGTTTATAAGTTATTTCTGGACAATGGTTTTGTAATTTGATCGAACAATTTTGTTTACAAAATGGTTAATTATATTTAACAAAAAGATGCTTTAATAATTTAATTAGAACAACTAAACAATACCCACGGAGAATAATTCATTTAGATAAACTTGAAACTGGATTTGCACTAAAGGAGTTAGTAAAACACAAACATGTATTCACAAAGTACCGTTGATTTGCAAGTTGACTTAACATATGACTTTGAAAACAAACAATGCCAAATAAATATAAAACATAGTAAACTATGTAACAATTGAGTTAGTTTGAAGTCAAACTTTGATTTGAGTTAGATTGACTGAACAAACTTGGATTTCTGTATCTCTTTTGTAATTTGGTGGGAAACAAACTTTATTCCATAGAGATATGGTTTATGTAACAAATAGTACATGCATTATACATTGAAGTGGTAAATCTGCTTTATAAAGTGGAAATAAATGGTAAAGCTATTTACACTTTCTTCAGTATGGTTTTATATAGATTTATTTATATTAAAATTATGTTAATATACTATTTATATTATATTTTATCTGGATAAGATGTGTTTTATATTTCTCCTTTATTTCTTCTATCCAAATGCCTGATATAATTAATTGTCTGCCAACAGATCACAAAATCCTTTATGATCAGTTATTAAGATTTAATCAGTTACTAAGGAGTTTTATCGGGTAATGATAAATGTGTGAAACGAATTAAATTGTTAATATGTTTTTAGGCAGGAAAGGCGTACAAATGAACTTTTTAAGCATATATAAGCAATTCAATATTTATTTACATATTGATTTTCTATATATCTAACATTTTATCTTTTTACGATTAACCTTTATCATATATATTTCATTTAATGTAAATTAGTATTATATCTAGTATAGACTACATATCATACTGAGTAGATTTATTATGTATTATATTTCACACCCACTAGTATAACTGGCTCCGTTATTCGGATTTACAGTAGATTTACAATCAAACAGACAAATTATCATGGTGCACTGAAATACCAAGCAACAGTTTCTTTTATTATATTTATTACATGAAATATCGATATTGTTGGATGAGTTTAGTATATCAAGATAATATTATTGTTATTAACAATAATAAATATATAATATAAAGTTGCTGTTATATTTTGAATTGAAGTTAAAATAAGTGGATGTCAAAATGCATCAGATGTACCGTGAATAATAATTATTTTAATAATATTTTTAAAAAAATCACATCAATTCATAAGCTTTTCAAGATAAAGTCAAGCTTAAACATAAAAAAAATAATATATATATATATATATTCGTCATTTTAAACATTACATTCAGTATTCACCTGTAATCTTCCAAACAAGGAGAAATATAGTAATTACTACACTGTCGGTTGTCAGCGACCAAATGTAGGCGTATCTTGGCATATAAAAGAAAATATTCGTACACATAATTTATTTAAAGCATGTGGCGCAATAGGAGCTTCAAGTATAAGGAAGTGAAGGAAAATATTGCATAGTTGATAAAAATCTAAGTTTTAGAAATAACTTAGATCCTTATCTAGGAAATGTGTATTTGATACGGGATTTTAAAAACCTGCCTAATAGTATTATACAATTTTACCTTTTTATTAATAAATATATAATTTAACACTATTTTAACTATTTTAGCTATCTTTATCTTTTTAATAAAAACGATATCTTTTTACAATTTTTACACATTATAAAAAACAATAATGGTGGTATAAAAAACAACATTGTTTTTTTTAAAGAATTATAATAAATACCTGATTCGTAAAATCATTACTTAACATCGAATATTAAATAAACAAAATAAATATAAATTAGTGCACACTCACCTTTACAATGCTTGAGCAAACTCATCGTGGCTTTAACAAATGGGACCTTTAGTCAACGTGAGTGAAACACTCTCGGCAAATGAGACTTCTTTCATGCCGAGCTTATTTACGTACTTTACATGTTTATATACACTCGGCGACAAAGGTCATGTAAGGAATTCGAATACATTTAAAGCATTCTGAAAATTTTCCTGTATTCCTTGACCATACAATGCATTTCATCGAATAAAATTTTATTTATGTATTTCGTGCAACGAAAGGACTTAGTGTAGTGCAGTACACCATAGCTTTAGTGACTTTCCTTTGAGCTTGTTTACAACTTGTACTGTATATTTTGTACATTTTGACTTACTCTTTTGTATATAAAAATCTATAGATAAGTGGGATGAATATAAATCGTTATCTAACTATACATTCAATTAACTACTATGTACTCTGAAGGTGGCAATGCAGTTATTTACTTGATCTAAACATAATTCTGCGCAAAGGAACATACGAATATCACTTTCAAATACTATAATATATTTTTAGACATAACATACGTATCGGGTCAAAGTCGATGTAATGAGCAGAATTCCTCTAATTTATTTACTTTAATGCATATTCAAATGTCAATAGTTTGCATATACTATTTAAAAATGTCACACATTCTCATTGAACGTAAGTAGATATACACAAGTAACATAAAGTCTTAGAGCAGAATTTGTGTTGGTGGTTGTATGACGAAATCTTACAGAGAAACTTAAATTTCTGTTCGTTGTCAACCGACGTTTAAGTAAGATTTATCTTAATATACTTCAACTTTATTTTAATATCTTTAAGATTAAATTAAATTAAATTAAATTTGGGTTAATTTGGATTGTATTTAAATTTAACTTTTGTACGCGATATCGATTTTTCCTACTCATATAAAAGTGTAAAGAAAAAAATAAATAGTTATATTTTCCAAGAAGAATAGACGGATGAAATTGGGGTCAAAAATACGGACAAAACGTCAGAAGCACGCTCATTCGTATTCTAAGAGTGACCAATCTCACATGAGTACGGTTCGTATTTGGATTTTTGGTTGTCGGACGTTATAAGTAAATCAGGAAATGAAAATCTTTGGGTAAATGAAGCATGAGCTAAAAATAAAAAAAATCTGAATGACATTACGTTTTCTGAGATATGAGTTAGCAACCAGAATCTGGTGTTTCATAAGTGCGATGTAATTGACCCAATTAAAAATAATACTTTTGATTCCGCCACTTAAATTAATTATTTTAATATTGTAAAGTTTATAATAAAAAGACAAATAAGATTATATCTATTTTTAAAGTTTAAAGTTTGATATAACCACATAATATATACCATTATATTGTTGCTTTGCTTTCCTAAATGTGTATTATATTGTTGCTTTGTAAATTATAAAAATGACTAGATCCACAAAATCTGGAGTAGTACAGCTGTAGTCATTTACAACGCTTAACAAGGCCGCATCTTAATGAACGGTCTAAATAACACCTTGTCTGGACCAAAGCCAGACCACTGCACCCCGAATGCCTGATGAATTCTACGCTCGTATGAACTTTGAATATAAAGATGTCTACACAAGACATTGCTGTCTTTGAACAACAAAACAAAAAAACTTTCATAATAATTCTAGTGTAAGTCACTAGAATTATTATGAAAGTTTTTTTGTTTCTTTTGTCTTACTCTCACAAAAAAGTATTTAAATATAATATATGAATGGTACTGATACTGCATTATATATTTTAGGTAATATAGAATAGATATTAAATAAATTAAGTTCTATGAATAAGAACAAGGTATCTGTTTTTTTTTATATTTTAAGTAATAATTTAAAACTTGCTTCTAAATAATGTTTTTGAAGAATCTTCTCATACTTTGTATGGATTTTGTAGCCCTTATTGTTTTTTGTTTAAGTTAGTTTAACCTCGCCCCATAAAATTTCGACTGGATAATAATAAATTATTGTTTATCGTTGACTCTTATTTATATAACATTTTTTTTCTAATTAAATTAAATTCTGAAATCAATAAATTGAATAAGAGAAAATAAATTTCCGGAAAAATACATATTTTTTTATAAAATAATAATCTATATATACATTGGTAGGGACAGAGAACAGACGAAAGTATTTTTTTACAATTTATACGGCATTATTCTATTGCTCTTCTACGTTAAATTTAATATCAAAACTATTATTATGTGTCATGATATAAAACATCATATAAATATAATAAAAATAATTTTATGTAGATATTGTGGCAATACTTAAATTATAATCAGAAATGAATCAACATATAACATATTTTGTAAATTTGAGAATATTTATATCGTTACTCAATAGTACTTTTAAATACTATATATCATCATAAAATCAATCATAATAATGGTTGTCTTCTAATACTACATCATTCGGTTTCCATTAGCTTACCTAGCACAATATCACATAAAGCATTATATATTATGCACTAATGATCTTAGAATATTAAGTATTAACTTATCTTAAGTAAATAGCTCTACTTAGTCAGATAATAATAAATGAAGATAATTAGCATACAGTCGTTTGCAAAGCTTCCTAATTAGCTTAGCAACTGTTAAAATAAACTGTTATATGGCTGAGAATATTATGTAAATAAGCATCGTAATATTTGAAACAATTATTCAAATAATATAGTTACCAAGAATGACCATCGTCTACCTTATGAAAAATGAACAAAAATATTTTAATTTATATTATTATTACAACAACTATTGGAAATCGAATTATTTAATGTAGATAGTTGAGATGTTTATTTCCAAAGTACAATTGTAATCAATAGGTTCGATCAGTATGAAGGTTGGAATATAAATTATTGTACTGAATATCCGAAGTCAAATGCAAAAGGCACAGTAATGGCGCGATTCCATTGGAATTGTCATAAACAACGTGTCGGTCCGTTTGTCCGCACATAATATCCGTACCGTTTGGAGGGAAAATGTGGTTCTAGTAAATATTGCTTCAGAATGAAGCAACTAGTATATAGTGGAAGTTCAGATTATTTGAATAGGAAAATGTAGTTACAATTGTTTATTATACTACTTTACACACACAACTATACATTAATAACAATAATTTAGTAAATTTAAGGCATGAATATTAAAATAAATACTACCTTTTCCTATATATTATATATCCTTTTATATTAGGCTACGCTTTGAAGTAAATAATTACCATAGTACAGCGCTTATGAGCCCTTCTTGTAGTAAGTTTCACTGAAGACAACTGAATGAACTTTAAGATGTTCGTACAACAACGCATGTGAGTTCGCGTTCTTGTTTGAACAATAAATATGGAGATAATAGCAATGCTCCTAATTAGCGCAACCCACATTACTTACAGTGCGTGAATACTTCTTTTCTTTTACTATAGACTTAAGATACTTAGTTCATCTATAATGCAGGGGTTTGCGAGAAAATTGCTACTTACTGGTATTATTCTCAATACATACATATCTGTATATCTTTTTAAATCTTTACATTATTTAACCTCATTATAATAATAACATACATAGCTAGACGAATATAGAAATTACCTTCTACTATCACAGGATCTTTTAAGAATTTTGAAAAGGATGCAATATTTTTAATCTCAGACGTCGCTTTATTTTTTTTTTCGCGTCGCTGTGCTTGGTATTTTACTTTTTGTTTTGTTATTGAGATAGATAAAAGCACTATGAATCATCTATAACATGATGTTACTAGGGCGCTTATTTTCATACTACGATATTGTTATATTGAAATATATTATTGTCTTAAACTCTTTTAAAAATAAAATGAAAGGATTTCAGAACTTCTGTACACCTCATAAAATTGTATACATTTAAAATTATACATTAACATTATTGAATTATTTTAAGTAGTTTAGCTATTAGCTATTAAAAGTATCGTACGTATCATTGTAAGTTTGTACATAATACTAGTAATTGTTTCAAATGTTTCTATTTGTTTTATTACAAAAGTACGTTGCAATAAATGCTTAGAAGTTGAACTATGTTTCGAACTTTGTTGTTGCATTGCTCGTATGTTGTACCGACAATGAACAAAAGATATATGTTACTTTTACCTTTAGAATCTGTTAATATAATGATAAATTCCAATTTTACCGATAATTTATGTACATTTGCGTTCCAGTAACTTCACAAACAGGCTAAATAATTAAAACCATCGTATTTCACTTAAAACGTATATATTAAACGCGGCTTGGTCACGCTCCAAGTATGAAGGACTTAACTGCTGAAATAAAGCTCGCTTTACGGGCCTAAATTCAAGGTCCGTTTAGTCCCCAAAGCGGGAACAATTTTGCAGTGAAAAGAGGTTTTTTTAAAACTCAGCGGAGCTCTTAAAAGCAGTTCACTGATAGTGCTCAAGTGCATGGTTTCAAAACTTCATACACTTTGAGCCTTTTTGTAACTTTTTATGTTTCACATTGCGTTCGCTGATTTTCTTTTATAATATAGAATGTTATATGTCATCAGATGTAACTTGTATGAGTATTTTATATATCATTTATATCCAATTTATTCAAACTTTTGACGCATATTTATCTTTTTCATAAAATCTTAGAAAATTATTAAAAGTATTTTATTTATTGCAATTTATTTTTTGTAGGACTCAACATCAGAGTATTCATTTAAAATGTTTAATTTATAAAAACCACAAATGTCAAACACAGGACGATCGACAGACGAATCAATTACGAAACGATAGAATACATTACGCTCGCTCTATTATTATGCGAGTGAAAGAGACAAGCTATAATGTGTCGAACTCATGATTAGACATTGGACAGTAGAGTGAAGCTGACATGAAGGAAATTACAGGCTCTGAATTATAAGGTCCATGTTGAATTTAAACGTTTAATTAAGATTTGGTCATTTTACTTTTAGTTAGGTTTACGGTTGATTAATTGATTGTTGTATATAAATAAAAAGGGATATAAACGAAATTATATTTGCATTTAAAAAAAAAGTATTTATACTATACTTTTAGTTTATTTGTATTATGTTAAAGTGAAAAAAATAGAATTATAAGCATTTTTCTATTTACGTGTATCGCGTTTTACTATTTCGATGGTTCGGTTTAATGCATCTTCGGTAACATGGACTACGGATATTGCGAACCGATGCATTATTTATGACAACTGCTACAGCTATTTTACAGTTTTAATACGAGAATGTATCAAAGTTAGCAACATGCAAAAATAAACATATTTTTATTCATGTTATAAATTATTTATTACTTACTTTTATAATATATTTACTATACTTTACTATTATTATATATTTTATTAGTATCAAAAATTTTTGAATTATTCCTCATAACAGTGTATTAAGAATCACAAATATAGAATATAAAAAAAAATGGCTTACTACTTGATATTAAAAGATATTATATTTTATTGTGTATTTCAATACTCGTATATGTTAATATTTTATTTCATACGTTGTTTATATATTAAAAATCGTTTTCCATATAAAATATCATCTCTTTAAAATTAATTTATTTATATCTATTTAAATCTGTGGCTAAGTTATAAAATATTTTGCTTTAGATATTTTACTGGCACTTGAGACTGCAAGTAACTTGTGGTTACTTTGTAAAGGAAATAAAAATTATAAAATTTAAATCATTCTTATGATTTTAAAAGGTTTATATCACTGTTAACAGATAAGAACATACAGTTATAGCGAAAGAAGCTTGTAAGGTTTTTATAAAACTTTATATATTTAGTTATATAAATACAATTATTTTTTTAAATTGAAAAAGCGGCTTACCCGTGTACTACCTTCGCTGGGTATCAAACAAATATTTTTACTTGTGATGAATTAATCTGGTCTGATTCTGGTACTGAGTGTTTAGGATTTATATAAGGTTTTTTATTACTTGTTAGTCGCTTTTTTTTTAAATCACTCCGGATTCACTCTTGAAATAATTAAATAAGAAGTTCCGTTTTCGACAACACAAATAAACAATTGAATTATATTATAATTTATCGTAATCGTATCGTAATAGTAGTTAACATACTCTGATAATAGTTTTGTAAGGATCTCCACAAATACTTATAAACTTATCTTAGTAGGAATCGGATTAAGGTATTAATTAACTGACATAGGGATTGTCGGTGTAGGACATATAGTATTAACTTCGAGAGATGTTACAATGTGGAGGATTGTCTACTATCGGTTAATCAACAGTTACTTTAATCTTTACAATACCTTTTATTTATATGTATTTTTTATATTATATGATACAATAATTCTATAAGTATATTCGTCAATTTAAGGCATTATTATATACTGAAATACTAATCGTCTTTCAACTTTTTAAAATTAATCAGTAAATAATTGATTTAAAATGTGTTATTTTTCTAAGATCAATGTTCGTTTTTTTTTGAAAATATAGAAAATATTTTTTGTGTGAATATGAGATTTACTTAAAAGCCATTCTTTTCAATTATAGTAAAATTTATAGTACAACTACTATGATATCAAAAAAATTTAACTCTCTCTCACTGATAATATAATGAAATACTCGTATAATTATTCGTCTTACAATTTCTTTTGTCTGCCTTAAAATTGATGCTGAAAATAATGATTCAAAATGTAGCATTAAAACCGCCTCGAAAAAGGTATGAAATATATTCTTACTAAGAATAAGATGGAATACTAAATTCAATATTCGAATACAACATCCACTATCCATAATGTAAACTCGTATAAAGTAAATAAGCAAATGGTATCTCAAAATTCGTCGCGTAACCCGTGAGCACTTTACCATTTGAAGATTCAAACTTACTTATAAAAATGAAATGTATACGTAGAGTATTTTAGTATTAGTATATAAGGCTGATAGCTAATTATTACTTAATTAGATTAAAAGTAACGCTTAACTTGAATTACTCGCGTGTGAACCAAAGAATAAATCAATGTGACCGGTTCCACGGAATGAAATTTAATTAAACATGGCTTAGCTTTTAAGTCTGAACTCACGCCACAAAAATAAAAAGAAGTTTTTAAGCGACAGACAGAAAATTTTAATTGATATTTTAAACCTGTAATGGTTGTCAAACGCTTTATTTAAGTCGTTTAAATAATATCTTTAGTAAAATTTTACATTAAGAGTTAAATACCATACTATTTTCGATTTACAGATACATTACAAGGCCGTTCTAAAATAGGAGCGAATATTTTTTCCAAAATAATAAGCAATAACACGTAACATATCGTTACGCTCAAATAAATTTCCAATACATTCGCGGCTTATCACGGATAATTAAATATCTCTGGCAAAAAAACTTGTTTACTATTTTCCCTGCGGGATATCAAAAGTTTTTTCTCTCTGTTTTCGTGAAAGGCACCGAGGCAAGAAAGATATATGCCACTTTCATTCCACCTCTTACCTGCGGATGACCACAAAAGAGAAAAAAACATTCCTTTTAGTACAAAGTTATCTAAGTTTGAACGGTAAACTTTTGGGTCCTTTCGAGTAGTGTTGGTCAAAGTTCCAAATAAGATTGCCATTTTTTTCTTTCCTTAAATCCTTTCTCACATTTGTTTAAATAAAATTTCATTTAATAAATTTACTTTTACCTTTAAATATTAAATGGTTTGAGATAGTTGGTAATTATTATTGAATTGATTTTCGCAACAACACTGTCCAATACTTGAAATAAAGTCTTTAATGGAAATGTTGTTCAAATATCGTACTCAAAAGTGAAATAAATATATTGTTATTATTTATTAACTGTAATTAACTGTGGTTGCATTAAAAAAACATTCATATCATATGTTAATAAATAATGTTAATGAAAGAGTAATGTTAAGCTTTAAATTTGAACTTTCTGAATATTCGTATATATATATATATATATATATATATATATATATATATATATATATATATATATATACGTATTAAGTAATACTAGCTCATGACCGTGTTTCTGGTCGACAAATATTTTTATTTGTGATGTTATTATCTTTTGTGGTTCATAGGTTTGAGAGTTTAGGATAAAAAAAATCTACATCGATTTTAAAGAATTGTTTGAGATAACCAAATATAGACAGACAATCTAAACTTTCTTCATATGATTAGTATAGTTTAATAAATGCATCGCCAAAATGTATGGTATCTTTGACAAACTGATACTATATGGATTCTTCTACTTGAGAATATTGGAATAATTTTTATTTAAAAATCCTAATTATATTTAAAAGTCGACACTCAAGTTTGGAATTTAAAATTTTGCCATCTTGTAATCATTCAGTATTATTATATGAAACAGTTTCATCAGATTGTCTTATTATAAATATAATTTGCAAAAATTAATAGTATAACGAATAGAAGATGTAATTATTTACTTAAAAATTAATATTATATTTAAATAATAATTATTTATTTAAAAATATATATAGTTTTTTTAATAAATTATCAAGTCAATAGATATATATGGATGTTTCTATAGATTGGATGGATTTAGATTATTTATTTTTAGGCAAATATTTTTATATATATCAATATTTATAATACTAGTATTAAAAAAAAAAAAATTGAAATTTATACAATTCGAAATCTAATAAATAGAATTCGAACTTCTTTCACATTGTAATATAATTAATCACTTTAACAAAAAAAAATACTAGGTCAAGACTAACTTCAAATCAGTCCTGATCTTCACAGTTGTTTGATATACGGTAGTTCTAAGTCAGCCTTCTTGGACATAAGCCAAACCGAGCCCTGACAATATGTACGGTCGGCGACTAAGTTGTATGTAATATTTCACTATACAAAATAATTTTCTGTTTTTTTTTACAATATTCTTATTCAATGCGAAATATACTATGTATTTCAGTTTATACAATATATTATATATAGTTTAGTATATTTTACATCATCATAAAAACAATATATTAGATACCACATCTTATAATTTTTACTTTATTTATGTTAATTTAATGACTGTAAAAAAAACAAATTACAATTGGGTAGACCTCGAAGAATTCGGTCTGCCCATTCATTTGTCCCCTACTTTCGAATTTTGGAAAAATTTCTTCACAGGAGGTCTTCTTATGACCAGCTGAGTTCGAAATGACCATTGGTCAAAAAGTTTATATATATATATATATATATATATATATGCGTGCGTGCGTCCAGATTTGACTTTTGTCAGCACGATAGCGGCCGCAGTTTCGCTCGGATCGCTTTCAAACTTTGCACAAAAATCAACCATCTAAAAATGAAGGTCAAGTTCGTTAACCAGAGAAATCCGGACACAGGGGGCGCTAGGGCCTCACTTTTTCTGATTTCAGTTTTTCGACCATAACTTTTTCCCTATACAAGGAAGATCAATCGCGTTCATATTATATGATGTCTTTGATGAATACCTATAACTAATGTAGATAAACTGATAACCTAACTTCAATAACTTAGGGGTGGGGGTAAAAAAATCGAAAATTTTTGGAAAAAAATTCATAACTTTTTTCTGGTAAACATTCTTACATCACAAGTATTTTTAATAGAAAGATTATTTTTTACTTTAAATTTAAGTATTAGAAGTTTTGCCCGTAAAAAGTACCGTTTCCGAGAAAAAAAATAAAAAACACTTTTAGCTTGAAAATTTAAGGTAGGTAAAACCATGTCAACTTTTTTCTGGTAACATTCCCTAGTCTCAAATATTTTTAATAGAAAGGTTATTTTTTACTCTAAATTTAGGTACCAAAAGTATTTCCAAAAAAGATACCTTTTCCGAGAAATAAAATTAAAACCGCTTTTTGCTTGAAAGTGTTTGATGTAAACAACGGCATCATGTATTATTCTTAGGTAGTGAGTTATATTTTAAACGAGTTACACACGAGGTCTACCCACGCGTGTCCCCCTGTCGGCACGGATTTTTTTATTAAGATTTTAATTTTTAGGCTTGATATCCACAATTTTAAATATCTTTTGTCAACCGTACCAGCTAGGCAAATTTAATATTTGTCGTTGGGAGATATATTGAAGTTTACCGCAGAAAATATTAGGTGTCGCCTTTGTGGTCCCTCTGTCATGCCTGTAATATGCTTTAAATGGCCCCTCTTGCTCTTTATTGGGAAGATATTAATTTCATTGTATTTGATATTAATTTCACTTTGTCATTAAAGTATCGGAAATTTGTATAACAAAATAAACCCAAAATTCTTGACAAATATCTTATTAATATAAGATTTATTAGGAAACAAACAAAAAAGTAATATTCTTAATATATTATTAGAGCATAAATTCTGATAAAAAGTAATATATTTTGTAGATCTGTTTGAAACGGTTGAAAGGAAATCCTTTAAAACGATTTCACGGACCGCTGGCTTCTAAGAAATCGGTGCATGGTTCAAGCTGCGATCATGTCTCTAGGATCAAAGCCGGACTTAGATCCATTTATATGAATTGGGCAGTTTTTCATTGATAGCTATTATGTTATGGGTTTTAAATCTTACGAGTATATGAATTTATAGTCTTGATAAACCTCTTGGTTTGCTTATTGAAATAATGTTTGTTAATTGAAAGTATATTTTTATATAATATATATGCTTTATTTCCTTTTTACCTCACTCGGGCAATAAATTTATATAGAGTTTTTTTGACAAGCTAAGCCGGATATAAAAAAATCTATACAAAATAATTTTAACTTGTCAATATTAACATGTTTTCACAAAAAAATAATAACCATTTTTTTAGCACACGAGTAACAGAAATATGTGCAAAATAAGCAAAATGAAGTGCATATATTAAACATAAATAAATTTAATTATCTTCTAGACTTTGGAGAAACTCGGAGATATTTGCAGCCGCCGCCTGAAATAGGAAAAGCGCTGGAAATCCTTCCATCTTATATAATTAAAAGTAAATCTTACACGAAACGTCCGTAACATTTCACTTTACAAGACTTTAATTAAAAATTTGAAAAGTCATCTAGTATATCACTGGAAAGAAGTATTATAGCGAAATTCTAAAATTAAATACGTAATTTCATTTATTAATATAATATAAAATTAATCAATTTTTAAAATACTAAACAAAATATAACTTATACTAGTTTATACAAAGTATGATAAAACTGGTTCAGACATAAAAGGATTAAAATGACAAGACACAAAGGAAGGTTTTTAAAAATCCCTGGGTAACCATAAACGAGCACTTGCAGAGATGTCGCCAAGTGTGGGACTGAGTGAGATGTTGTTTCACACTGAATATGACGGCATTGATTCCTACGTCAAGGTTTTTTTTTTAATATTACGAAAAACTACGTTTTATTTATTGTTCTAAATATAGTAATTATTATAATTAAGTATATTTATCATTGCGGTCTCTTTTTGATGGTTTAATTTCTTTCCGATTTGATTAATTAAGATAAGTTAATCTGAAGGTGATTGTTAATACTACTATTCATAGGGTTATTAACAATGCTTTGCCAATAATAAAAACCTGAAAAACGCTTTTACGAAATGTTATCTCTATTTATGTATCAAACATTTGCTTGTATCCATTACTATAAATATATATATAATACTGGATACAAGCAAATATAAGATACGGAGACCGCTGAAATCTAAAACGCCGCGACACATTTCTAGCATGTAACACTAAACGTTTTTTGTGGTAAGTGTTGGAAAATACAAGAAACAGACTAGCTTAGTACCTCTTTGTGGAGAGCTCCCCAAGTGACAGTGACATGTCGACGCAAATACAAGCTTGTGATAAAGAGTACTTGTATTGTACTTATATGATTCTTTGCGAGTAATTTACAAATAAAAATACTTTCAGTTCTTAATATTATTATGTAAGATCAAAGCAGATAAGTTTGGGCGTATATGTATTTTAGTTCAAATTTTATGACATAAATCTATTTATCAATGCATTGTTTTAACGTCAAAACAATGGAATCATTCCTTAATTTTTAATTTGAGTATTTTTATTACCAGCAGCGCTGTCTCATAAAATAATAACTGGTCGCTTTCTGTGTTTAGAAGATTATTAAGAAAAATTATCAACGGCTACTATACACTATTTTTATTACATTTATAATTATACATACAAATATCTTAATTTTTCAATCTTTGGCCGAAGTATCAAACATACTTTTATATAAATGATATTATCATTTATATAAAAGTTGAAAGTTTTTCCGTTAATCATGTAAAAAGAATTTTGCAAAAGAAATAAACTTTGATCTGGAAAAAGATATATAACTTTTATCGGAGAATGAACATTCCTGTGGGAAAAATTGACAAGACGTTATTAGGGGACGAAAGAGTTCTCTGCCCTTTGCTGTTACTTTGGTTATTAGGTTTTTAAAATATGCCTTCATTTACAATTCTTACAAATGAAAAAAGCTAGTGGGTAAAGGTAAAGGGTAAAGTAAATATTATTTAATATATAATAGTTGATGCTAAATTAATAAATTACGCAAAAACAAGTTATATTTAGTATAAGGATGTAAGGAATAGTAAAAAGTGTATCGCAAAAAGAACCTACAAATGGACTCTAAAATGTATGTATTTGCAAGTCCAACTTTGATATTTCCAATAGTTGTCATTTATGTTATCACATTCAGCTTATACGATAACTTTGTTGAAACTTGGGCTGTGTTATTGAAATAGGCTTTCAGGATATGAATACAAACTGTATCAATATACATCTGATGCGGTTTATGTGGTCTTTGAAATGTGAAGCTACTTTGACTGAGTTCAGTTCATTATTTTATTAGGTTTGTACCATTTATAACTTGGTAGATACTATAAATAGTGTATAATTTAATTACATTTATATTATAAATTAATTTGCATTTACAAATACGATTGAAATATGTACTATGATATTGTATAAACAAAACTAATATTATAGTAATAGAGATACCTAATATTCTTAAGTATCAGCCGAAACTATTATTCGTAGTGGGGTTTAAACATTAAAATCGGCAAACACCGCCTATAAAATTGTTTACGGGTGAACTTTTATGGTTTCACAACCCAATTGTGAAATAATAGTCTTGGAACATTTTTGTAAGACAACAAGGTACTTTGTATAACTGTTACACTGTTACTTCTCACGTGGAAATTTAAATATTTTTTTATAACAATTTGACTTCTTTCTATTTTATTACATAGTAACAAGCTGCTAGTAAACCTTGTTTGCATTGCAACAGCATTAGAAGGAAGTTTTATTTGTATATTTGGTAATTTCAAGTGGGCCTTAAATCACTATTTGCTACTTTGTTATGGAGTTATGGAGTTGGCAAAAGTTAAACCAATATCAATATGGTTTATGATGGTATACCACAAACAAACATATAAAACGTATATGGAAAAAGATATAACAATAACAAAGAAATAATTATCAAATTTACTCATGAGCCTCCCTCTTATCTATCTCTGGTTTCATCGAAAATCAGGTGTTTCGAAGATTAACATTTACTTGTATGTTTAATCAGTGTCTCTAAAACAAAAGATTTCACCTTTACTTGACTTGTGTTCAAAATTAGAGACCGTCAAAACTATAGATGGTTTACAGGAAGATAAAATAGAAGTAAGAAACAGGCAAAATGTGTGAGTGGGATTGGAATTTTAATGTATCCAAAATGTAAATAACTCTGAGGTTAATTATATCATTAATGTTTTAAATCCATCTAAAACTCAACCTTTAATCTTAAAATAAATACAATATATAATAAGAGCATGATATTATCACTCAAGGTAAAAAATAGCTATGGAATAAAAAGTACTATAATTGTATAGCAACGTTGAAAAGACCGTAAATTCATATCATTGTTACTATTTAAATGAATTATATATGCCCATATCCCTTCCTCGTGCGTGTTCTTCCCCGTCTCATATCCCAAAAATATCCCTAAATGACAAGAAAGATGACAAACGATCTTGTACTGTTCTCGGGCCACTGATTTTTGAATGAAACTGTGTAACTGAACATGCGAATGTGGCTGCTATTCCGTTGCAAAATAAGCGTAAATTGCATGACATATTTTGTTTACATTTAGGCACGTTTCGATGTTCATATAGACCAAATGTGACAATTTTAACAACGGTTTAGCCCAATTGTGCTTTCATTGTTGAGGTTGCGAGTTTTGTGGTAAAGATAATATTCAAATTTAGTGTTTTACCCGAATGTAACATTTGTATAACATTATAAAAACGTAACACCTAGAGTTTTACGTTTAAACGTAATTTATAAAAAGTTTTAAATTAAAAAAAAAATATATTAATTTTGTGATAATCGTAATAATCATACTAATTTTATAATTAGCTTATCGAATTGATTCCGATTGTTCTAGTTGTTCGTACTTTGCTCACTAAATATTTTGACGTTTGTTAAACGATGATCGTAATAAAAAAAGCCCCAGCTGAGTTTATTTTGTGGTAACTTTATTTTAACTTAGAAAGTAGCTTTACAGAAGGGCTTAATTCGATAAGTATGGTATGGAAATAGGTCCTCCTGTCACTCTCATCTGACGTAAAAAGTGAGTATTGATTAAAAGTGGAAAAGATATTAGAAAATATATAAATCTCGTTAATAGGGCCAATACTCATAATTTATATAATACCACATGATGTTTTATATATTATAGACTCTAAAAGTTGCTCCTTTAAGAACTGGTGATTGATCACCAGTGATGGATCGGCCGTTTCTCATGAATGTGTGGGTTAGAGTAATAATTACCTATAACATGTTTTTTAAATAATAATAATATTATTGTAAATTGCGATAGTTTTATACAATATGTATCGCTATCTGTGTTGTATTTCAAAATTTGATCATAATTATATATAGGGAAAATACTAAAAAACTTAAAAAATATGTAGCTGCAAACCTGTAGAGGCCTGGAAGACATTTGAAAAGAATCCTATACTAGGCAAATAAACTGTATAGACTGCAATTTACTATAAAATAATTTAAATTAAGCACTTAGCCGTCTTACATTGTATACACAGAGAATTTCTTAAGAATTTCATTTTATGGTGACACAAGTAGCCATTATAGCATTATGAATTAGCTTTGCGCATCCATGCATTAAAAAAACTACAGTATATCCTTTATCCTATTTGCCCACTGACCGTGCAGTTAACAGACTGTTACACAAAAAGGGTAAAGTTGTGCGTTGACAGAGAAATATTATAGCTTTTTATGGAAAAAAGTTCTATAACTTGGTATATTATGGGACAGTTTTCCAAATTTGTACCTATCACTCACTGTATTTGAATGCGTTTCCTTGGGTTATATAATAATAACACTATTGTCTTTTATTTTTGTATTTAATTTCAGTTTTCTTAGTCATTCACATTCAATTGGTCTCAAATAAAACACGAATGTTATTATACTGCACAGATTAAGGTATCTTTATTGATGTATAAAAAACACCATAAAGTACAATTTACAGCTGTTTGAAATTTTTTTAATCTTCATTGAAGTCTAGCCTCGAAGAATTTAACGAAAACGCAATAAAGTGTACCATATGAATACTATCTTTGTCACTTTTTTTTCACAAACGATTTTAATAAAAATATGATATATAAAGTGAAAATATGTATCAGTCATAGAAACAAACAACCATAAAGTACAATTTACAGCTGTTTGAAATTTTTTTAATCTTCATTGAAGTCTAGCCTCGAAGAATTTAACGAAAACGCAATAAAGTGTACCATGTGAATACTATCTTTGTCACTTTTTTTTTCACAAACGATTTTAATAAAAATATGATATATAAAGTGAAAATATGTATCAGTCATAGAAAGAGATGATTTAGGAAACATCCATAACATTAGGTGCCTAGTGTGTAAGCGACGACTGTCTTGCGTATTATTACCAAGGTTTGCTTTAGAAAAGATGGCGTCGATCGATTCCCACGATGATAAAAAAATATGATATATTTTTACCCATGATAAAAAAATCTTTCAATCGTGCACTGAAGCAACGGTATTTTTCTTTTTGAATTAATGGTATAGTAGCTAAAAATAAATATATTTTTTACAGCAAATTAATAAATTAAAGTGACTACTTTTGGAAATACATTTTTATTAGTATACATATTTTAGTTCAGGCATTTAAATTTCAGTTTAAAACTTTACAAATAAAAACTTAAATTGGAAACTACGTCTTACAAAATTAGCTTTTCCTTTAATGCCAGTCAACACACAGCCTAGCCACTCTGGCCTACCACTTGACGCTAGCACTAAGTTCGTTAAGTGTTTAAAGTGAGGAAGTGAGGCCAGTTCGCCAACCACTGGCATTGTTTGATGTAAACAGACTCTTATAAAAAGTGTCAATTATACAACGGGATTCTGAATTTTAAATGTTCTGTGTACAACGTTAAGTTTGGCCTCATTTTTTAAACAGCTTTCTATTTTATACAATACACGTATGTTACGTTACCTCATTATTATACAAAGTGATACAGCTTAGTTTGTTTTTCGAAGTGTAGTCTTCTAAACATAAAATTTATGATTAATCTACTATATAAAAGGCATAGAAAAGTCTGGAAAGAATTTTTAATTGTGTATTTGTTTAAATTATTGGATTAAATGGTTATTTAAAACTATTTAAATACAAGAAAACAATCAAATTATCTAAATATAATTCATTTCAATACCAAAACTTTATCAAACTCACAACGATATTATATATGAAAGAGATACGCAAAAACCCATAAAAGACAGCCATCAAACAGTATACAAATTGCATGGATCCGATCCTAGAAGGATTGCCAATCTTCCAAAGGATCTGATAAGCGATGTTGGTTATACGTGATCAGGAAGAGACACAATCATTTGAAGCTTAAAATATATTTCCTAACTTTGTGGGGTGCTATAAAAAGATAAGTTACACAAAAATATTTTTTGTAATATTGAAATGTCGGATAATATTTACATTCGTATGTTTTATCCTACTGACTTTGACTTAATTTAGACAGCAGAATAGCACTCTTAAAAATGCCAGCAAATGCAAAAAATATTATAGGTACTTGAACAAAAGTATGTAGATTAGATTATCCAGACACATCTGACAAAAAAGAGATCGCATGCATTTAAGTACTTTCAAAGTAAAACCGCTCTGAGGTTCACAAATTGTTATATTAGACTTAAAATATTCAAATTAAATTGTTATGACGTGAAATAAATGTACAGTTTCATGAATGCGACATTATTATATGTATGTCTGTTATTACATTTATTTCAATGTATATTTATCGCTCGTGTAGATAGAAGAATTCGAGAAGTATTTAAAAAACTAACTAATAACTAAGGAAGGAAGTGACACAACGCCCTCTCGCCATCTGGTAACGAATGGCGACTGCGTTTTTCAAACGGAACCTTGTACTTTTGCAAGGTATGAATTGGCCTGTCCTTTTTGTGTTGAGGGTTTAGCTGTTCAAAATTTCATACTATCCTAACATATGTTTTTTACATGATAGACTGCAAAACATCCATACATACAAACTTAATAATATTGAGTAGATTAAAAATTATATATATAAGGGAAAAGAAGCAAACTTTAAACTGTAACCAGCATTTAAATAAGAATGTATTTGATTAATCCGATTAAAAATTGACGACATCATATTTTATATTCTAATGGGAGAATATATCTTTCATATCTTTTGAGATTACAAGCATGATATTACTTTTAATTCTTGATATATACATCATGGAGTGTCCTGGAAACCTTTTTGGCAACTCTTCACTCTGGTCGGTGCCAAGTTGATGGAAAACGTTACGAGCGATCATGTTGTAAAATCTATCAAAAAATATTACAAATTCGATAAAGTAGCTGATGTGAATAATACAGACAATGGTTTAAAATAACACACTTTTTATTTAATTTATATAATTAAAACAAGAGAAATGTTAATTGAAATTTTAGACAACATTTTTTTCTCTTTATATAAGAATTAACAGATTTTTATTCGAATGGGACTGGGGAATGGGAATTAAAGGGACGGTCGGCCTCACGATGCAAAATAAACATACATTATATTTAACATAAAACCGAGTTATAAATTAAATAAACAATAAAACATTATTACATTTTATATATGTCATTCATGAATCTTTTTTAAAATATAAAATGTGATAATTTAAAATTAATTAAAGTAAAAATGTATATATTTTCAGAACATTTTTATCCAAATTAATAATATTAGCAATATATAAAAATTTCAATTTTAAACATAAAATTAAATTACAAACTATTATTGTATAAACAAATGTAAATTATGGATTTACTAGTATTTCACAAAACTATTTGTATTAAAAATTGAAGTGTGTTATGCTTTTCAAAACTCATTATAATAATGACGTTAAATCAATAATCATCGCTTATATTAATATTATAATTATGTTGGTAGAGAGACCTTTAATGGTATGTGGTTTTGTCTAGCTGCCAAATAATCCAGCGTTTAAATTAGTTAATAGTGAATTTAGTCGAGCATAATTAAAACTCAAATGTGTTTCAATATCATTACTGTTTTAAATTAATATCATAACCTGGAGCAAGTTTGAGTTTTAATTCTGTCTCCTAAAATTGCAAAAGTTTGTTTATTGCACTCTCTGCATGTTCTTAATTCCTGAAATTAATATATAATTTCTCAAAAGGCTAAATAAAAGAAACAAAGTGACTTAATTGAAGGAAATAAATAAACTACACGAAACGAAATGCTAACAAATAAACTTAAAGAACAAAGGTGTATTTAAACTGAACAAATCCTGTTCGTTCCAAAGCTGACTCGTCCAACCCAATAAAGAACAAAAGAAATATTCCGAACACATTCTCGGTCACATTGATCAGAAGGAACTTGCAATGTCCGCTGAAATCCCTTATTTATATCCCAAATCATTTGAGAAGTAAATCAAGCAAGAATTCAATCAAACGATACCGATTCCAATTAAGGTTGTATCGATAAATTCCAAGTTCTTATTTAATCGTTAAAATTTCACTTTCGTAATTATATAATCAATAATAATTACATACTTTTTTGTAAATTCTTTTTATTTAACATTTATGGTTTATGTATTTATTCTTATTTATTTATTAGTTTTGTAAATTCAACGTAGCAATAAAATTTTAACTCTATACAATATATTTCCATGCAGTGTTTAAATTTTGGGAATGCTTCGTTTTTTTTAATTATGTATCAATTTATGTTAAAATATATACACATAATACAGAAAGGTTAATTATTTTATAATTTAAAAAAAAAAATTTTCCAATAAGAACTCAACGGTATTATAAAATAATTCGAGATTAAATAAAATTCATAATATATATATCCAATAAAAAGAAAATCGAAACTTACTGCTTTATACTAGTTTTAAAGTATCAAAAGACTTATAGCAAAAATTAAAGTCCATTTCAGGTGTACTTCTTTTATTAAAATTTAATTATATACTTATTTGATTATTATTTATATATTTAACTTAAAATTTAATCTGAAGAACTTTGGTAGTAACAATTAAAGTAAACAATGTACAAAATCATTTTTTTAAATATTAATTTCTCCGATATTCTTTTATATATGATGTCAGTTAACGGATACGAATTATTATTTTTTTAAACCATTAAGTTTGCAAATATTTTAAAGCCGAAGCAATGAAATAAGCTATTTAATTTAATATTCAATAATAAATCATAACTATTTATACCAGTTTCGATTGATATAAACCAAATCATTCACCTCAGGGAAAAGATCGAACGCGTCGGAATACAAATAGAATAAATAGTTTATTCGTAACCAATTCAAAATGGTCTGTGGAAACATCCCAATAATATGGTTTTAGAAAATGTCCTTGAATTATCAAATGGATTGTTTAGAAAAAATATTGATTTTTAATATCTTTACAAGCTTTATTTATACAAAAGCTCGATTTTTAATGTTGTTTGTTTGTGTTTAATGCTTTTAAATAACCTGCATTATTTTCTCTTATGACATCTAAACAGATTTTCTGTACATATGACAATGACTGTTAATATACAGTATAATTGTGTTATTTATATAATTTTTATAAAAAATAAATTAGAATTTCATCTTAAATGCACCTGTTTAATGGTGAAGATGATATCTATACATTCCTACCACCTACCTTCTGAAGTTGTTAAGAATATGTTATTACCATTATAACGATAAAAGTAAGAGGTCTGCTCATATTAAATTAGTTTACAATTCTTTAACCACTTAAAAATATTATGCACAAAATTAATGTATTGTTATTTAAAATGTAAGTGGATGTTCAATTATTATGATTAACGTCATATTCATAGAACAATAAGTAAGTATATTTTACAAATTTGCCAAAAAATTGGTAGAGGTTTATACAAAATAACTTATTTCAACTTCTTTACAAAGTTTAAGACTAATAGAAAATAAGCCTGAAAGTTTTGGTTTCAAAGTAAACGAAATAATTAAACAACTCTTAAAGTATAAACGGATTACCTTTTATTAATAACTATTCAAGAATCTAAAAACTTAATAGCATTTTTTTTGCTTTATATTATATTAGTACCATCATGACGTCATAGTTCCAATGCCTGTTTTTGGAATTTACTCTTTCACTCATTCATTCAGTATTCGATTTCCGTTAGAGGCCTAAATCTAAAATTTATAGCCCGTTTATCTATATTCAGTGAAGAAAAATACCGTATACCAAGATTTAACCCGTATACAGTATACTAATATATAACTTGACAACCCGGTATGAAGCTGCGTATTGGTTGGGTGCTACGATATTCTTTATTTATTGAGAATGCTAAATAGCACAATGTATATAATTATACTATAAAGTAATTGTATAGTGTGTATTAGTTAATATAATGTAATACTTGGCCTTTAAATGAATTATAAGTACCTAAGATCTGCAAATTGTCCATCCATATCATAGACATAAAAACACGAGTGTGCAGTATTGGTATTGGAGTCCATCCAAATTCTGATGTCCACTCAGCGGAAACCAATTTTATATTAGAAGTCGGCTATTACAGTAATAGTTATAACCTATTGAACGCGGTCGTATTCTGCGATATACGTCCCGAATATTAACATGATATGAATGGGAATGATAATATTTTATGTTATGAAACGTTTAAAGAAACTTCTTATTTTATTGTTAAATGTTAACAGATACGGGAAGAAACTAAAAATACACAACAAGTATATAGTCATGTTTTGCTAGTTCTTTCCAGTTGCTTTACCCCACTACAATATTTTGCCATCTATTGTCATAAAAAAATTTTACAAATTAAAACATTTAATTTTTGGGTATATTATATGATGCAGAGGAAAGAAAAGCGTGTATCGAGCTTTAAGTATGTATATCGATGGTTATAAGAAAAAAGATTACTAAAGTGTACATCGATGAAGTGCGTTATAAATATCGTATCGTAGAAATAAGTCTACTGAAATGATGTATAAGGAAAGCGTGGAAGTAATTGACATATTGCCTAAACCTTAAACAAAGTTATAGAAGGGTGTTGAATAATTTTAGATTTTCACTTACAAATGAGATAACTAAAATCCATTTACAAGTTTTGTGTAAAGCGTTAACAAATAAACACATGTTTATTTTAATACTTATTTTATTACTCGATTTGATAATTATTTACAATATATGCATTCGTGGATTTATTTCGGAGTTGAAAATAAATTTTACATAAAATGTTTATATATATATAAAATATATACATATGTACGTATGCTCTTGTCATAAAAGGAATCTTCGCAAAAACATGTTAGGTATACATGTTTTTATTTCAAGATTTAATAGGTTACGCGTTGTTTAGTTGACAATTAGCACTTTATAGAAGCATTTTCATTTATTTCTTTACCTTTTTTTATTTAATTATGCCTCATAGTTGTTTTGCATGTCTGAGGTGTTTTCTGTCAGATTTTCTAAGTGGTTCGTGTTTAAACTAACGTTTATATCACGTGCCGCTTTTTAATGAATGTCCTTAAGCACGAGGTTTTTTCATTTAAATTTTTTTTAGAATGCTAGTTAATGAGGCAATCTGTGTATTGGTTATATTTGTTTGGTTCTATCTGGCATTCTAAGTCGTATGTTATAATTTCTATATTTTATAGTTATATTTCTATTCATCTTATCTTTTTCTTTAAAAACACACTTATTTATAGTAAATTAACAGACGCTAGTAAATACTAATGTATTTTCTACAGTAAAAACACTTCATATAAATACAATTAAACTTTGAGTATAAGACCTGCGCTAAAATTTATATTTTATAGGTGATTTTCTTTTTTAATTATTCTGAATTGCTCACGGGGTAGTCATTAAAAATACGGGGTTCGGTCAGAAAATAAATAACTCTGAAACTCCGTAAATTGAATTAAAATATTTACGTAACCTTTTAAAGTTGCTTTAATAGAGCTATTAGGTTTACTCAAATTTATTTTAATATAAATAGGCCTCTTTTTCATTAATAAACACCGAATGTATATATTTAATTATAATTTTATAATAATTACTTTTGTAATATTTTTATCTAAAATGACCCTTAAAATGAAATTGATGCAATAATAAAAATATCCGTAGTTATAAAGAATTACATCAAGGGCCAAAATGTATTTTTTCAAGTCTTTCAAGTGGCGTATCCTTATATACGTAATTTGTACCTTACATCTTAAATCCCAATAATAAAGATAATATTTTATGAACCTGGTAAGATCTCGGTCCCCTGGGGCGAGTTTGATTGGCAAATACTTTATGTGCCGGATATTAGGGAGCCGAGCCACGGAATAATTTATAAACAAACGTTCACAATATTGCCAATATAACGGAGAATATTATTAAAATTTTTGGAGTTCTGGCGTCTCAAAGTCAATAGGAAGAAAGTGAAGTTTTTATAAAATGAGATGTACATTATATATTTTAATTAAAAAACGAACATTTCAGGATATCGTATTTTGTTTCAATCAAGAAATATAATCAAAAATTATAAAGATATCAATTTATAAGGACAACATTATTTACATCCATATAGTATGAATGTGAACGCTTATAAGAATTAGGGCGACCGAAGAAAAATTTACGTAAACTTAACAAGTCTATACTGAGATCACGAACGACAAAGGAATTTGTAGAAAATTGACATATTGCACCGAACCGCAGATATTAGGAAGAGGAGAGGTGAATTATGAAATTTATAACGGTATAATTATTCAGAAACCAAACCGCTAATCAGACTAGAATACTATTCTAACTGTATCTCACTGAATGCCATGCAATGCTCGTATACTACTTGAACGTAGAACAGAATAGTGCTGCTGTCTTACAAAGATCAGCATAAAGTTTTGTAGCTGTATTTAATGAGATGACATGTTCTGAATCCCATTTCCTCTTTACTAGCTTAAATGTACCCCTTGTAGCTCAAAGTTTCTGTAATACCAGGTCGGGCAATCATATGGAACTGACTGAGTATACAAAAAATATTATTAATTGATCCATCTTGGATGGGAATAGTCGTGCATGGAAAAAATATGAATATTGAATTTACAAGTTATATTATTAATGAACACAAAAAAAAAAAAATATTTTAGAAAATCAATATTTGTGTAACCTTATGGTAAAAATGTTAGTCTTCAATGATCTTGTCTGATATTTTCAAATGTACGAAGCTTGCGAACCTCCCGACCTAGGCGTAAGTACATTTAAACTTTCTCGATTCATTTCCCTCTCGTAACCGTGTCATTATAATGTGTGCTTGAATAAGGTTTGCGTTTCGTGGTAGCTATTTAAATTGTATGAAATATTTCAAAGAGGTTATTACTTATACGCATATGAGTTCGTAATATATGGAATATATTTGGATGGCTGAATGCGAATGTAATTTGTATGAATGGAAATTTTTATTTTCACTTCATATGAATTAGAGATTTTCTTGAAACTTGTAGTATTATATTACAAATAAATACAATCTGCATTCAAGTGATAAAAATAATAATATATCGTTTAAATTATCCCTAAAACAATTAAAGTGTAATAATACCAACAAAATAATAAAACGCTTCAGGATGGTAAGGACTCTTAAAATCCGAATAAGAATAAATATCGTCCAAATGAGAATAAAACTCGAGTAAGTAATATTGTTAGGATATACCGCTCGTAAAGCAGTACTACATTATCCAGTTCAATAAGAAACTTTTGCTTACACAATTACGATAAAGTTAAGCCTGATCCTCTTAAAAGTGGGGTCGGAATACTTATTGGATAAGGAAAAAATATTATAGGAACACGCAATTGGAATTAACAGTATTATATCTTTTTAATTTGATTGTACCAAAAGGTACACATATTTATTGATGACATGTTTATAATCCTTATAAAGATTGTGGAAAGACATCACATTTATGTTCATTGTTATATAATCAATCTAGCTAGATCAGAGTTACTGGTAAGGTATTAATTTAGTTGGGGAAATGACAATCATGATCAATGTTTAACATGGCGTCCAAAGCAAGATGCCCATGTCCCTTATGCGATTAGGTGATAGCGGGTAACAAAGTTCATCATGATTGAACGGTCAGCGTTTAACAAAGTTCATCATGATAGAACAGTGAAAAGAACATTAACAATTAGTTTTATTAATGAAAAAATAAATTAAGATTCATTAAAGTTAGATTTACACAGATCAGTTTCAACTGGACAAATTAAACTTCCATAGATTTACAAAGTAATAAAAGCAATACAATCTTGTAGTCACCAGTAAACTTACTCGATTTATCATTAGTATATTATATTATGTTATCAAAATCATTATATATTTTAAGAAATTATATTATTAAATAAATGGTTAATATAAATAATATTATATTAAATAAATGGTTTCCTATAGGCACATTATTCGCAATACATAAATTAAGGCACGTGTGGTAGATAGTTTTAAAAACTTTCATGTAATGTTAAAATTAGTAACTACCTTTTACACTACATTTGACAGTGTACGTTTAATCAAGAAAATACATAAAATATACAAAAGTACGTAATATAAATCCATAGAAATCATATAAAACGCTACCTAAAATTTTGATATTTCTGAAGATAAATAATTAAAAAGTTTTTTCTCTCTTGCATTTCTTTCTCTCACTCAATAAGTACTATAATGAAATATGAGAATCTATCCTATACCATATATATATTTGCTATTATATTAAACCGTATACGATTGAGTTGAAAAGACAGACCACACTCTGAAATTTCTGTAAACCCGTAAAGTGAATCCTTACACCAACATTAAACATTTACCATTGGTTCACTGACATATGATCATAATAGCGGCAACAACGTATTCCATAGTAGTCATGCATAAAGTAATGTGAAGTTAAGGAATGTCTTTAAAGTGTCAATTTTAATGGCTATTTAAAATTTATCGTTGCATACACAACTTATATAATAAAATATCTGATACAATTCGCTGAGATGTAAAAAAAAATAATACTTTCATTGCGTGGTAAGAGGTTTGTGCGATACGCTATAGGCGAATCGTGTACAATGATATGAAATGGAAAAAAATATATATATAATCATATTTTATTTACAAATCAGAAATTTTATTACGAGTATATTATAAAATTATTATTTATTCATATATTTTATTTAAAATTTATAATACTATTTTACAATTCAAATCACTTGATTATGAAGTTCCTATTGTTTGTGAAGTTTGTCTTTTACTCAAGTTTAGGAAAATCTGATTTTGAATTCTTATTTTAAAAAATTACATAACCCAGCGCTTAACGTGCCATATATAGTATTTTTTATGTGTCAAATATACTGTGAAGTCTTTTTGATCCGGTATCTCAAATATTTTAAAGAGGTTTTTAATTCCGATAAAATTTTCATAACATCTATTATAAAGAAATGCACGAATATTTTTTTAACCAATGTAAAATGAGCGTATTAATTAAGCAATTATATTTACCTCTATTGTTTTTTTCCTTTTTATGTCATTACAAATTATGTTATGAATACTGAACGAATTATAAGCTTCTTGATTAGGTTCCCACTTATGTATACTAAAACTTCTATTATTTATATATTCAATTGAAATTGCAAATAAATCTGTCGATGCAAGAGAAAAATAATAAAAACAAAAAATAATAAAGAGAAAAAATATATTTATAAAATAAAAATAATGGATGTGATCATTTATTCATTTATTTATCGAACGTAAATAGAAAAAAAACGATGTATATTAATTTTTCAATTTAAATTGCCATAACTAGAGTATACTTACCATTTACCATATTATTTAATGTGTATACTCGTTATACCGCTCTTTTACTTGAAGTCGGTTTCAAAAGTAAAATATATTAAATGTACGAAATGTCGTCTCTAGGATGTGTATGCTTCAAATTAATATTTTAACATATCAAAATTAATATTTTAATATAACCCAATGAAAAATGCAGTACACAGAACATATCAAGTGCGAATGACGACAGAAACTACATATGTTCGTAATCAAAAAAAGGAATTATTTAAAAAAACAATGCAAAGTTCAAGATCAATGAAAGTTCAAGATCAAAGTACAAAGATCGAAAATAGGTGTTTAGAAGTTTAAGTTATCTTTCCGTCAATATGGCTAATAACATTGATTTTATTAATCAACGTAGGTGTAGATAAGGCCTCCAAGTTTCAAACCTCACTGTGTGTCTGTAGTTAAATACTAGATTAGCATGGTTAACACATAGTTCAGTCATTATGGAAAATAATAGTCGAAATCATTAAGTAACCCGAGTTAGGACCCAAAGAAGGTGATTCTGAATGAACTTTTTTTCTTGCACTTTCTTTCATACTTTTTTTCTTGCACGTTTTGGGTTGGCTGATAGAAAATGCTTTAGCGTTAAGCCCATCCTTTATACCTTGTTACGCAATAAAGAATTTAAATAAGTAAATAAAAAAATAAATAAATTTTAAAACTGAAAATAAGTCCACTAAAATTGCTAAGAAAATTTCCATATTATATATACATATATCGCCTTATTCAGGGACATTTTGGGTTTATTATGAATCACTATTCTGACGCCAGAACTTATAAAAATCAAAACTTACGTTATTGGCTTCTAACTATACGATAATTTAGTAATACGATAATATTGTCAAATACTTAGTAACTTAAAAGTAAAAAATTCTGGACTATCTTGTTTTTAGAAACTTGTGTTTAAATATTATACTTTGCACTAACATAAAGTATTTCTCGTACTTATTCTACATACATGAAATATTTTAAAGAAATAGCGGAAATCCATGACAAAAAAATGTTCTATAATAACTCACAAGAGAATACTATGTTTATATTTCAGACAGAACATATATTCTAGTCTTCTTAATATCGTTTTAAAGCTACGAGAATTATATACTCAAAAACATCCTTATAACGTTATTAAAATAAGTAAATTAAATTATTTAATTAATAAAATTTCCTTCCACGTTCATTAAGATTATGCAAGACTATTTTGTACATATCAAGTTGGCTTGGAGAATTTCAGTTCGTCGTAATAGTACACATTAGTGAGCTAAGGATTAGAACTAATGCGATTTGCTGTCGAGATAAATTACAGAATTTGTCTTAATATTAACCTTCCGGATTACTTGTGTATATTTTGAAGTTGTTTAATAAGAAATATCGCTGATTTAGGACATAAGGGTATCAACTCATAGTATTCACTTATGAGTTATTGACTTACTTTAAAAAGTAATTAATGATACAGACTTTTATATTATTGATAGAATAATACACAATTACATACAGAAATAAATGGAAAGACCTAAAATTGTAACATAAGCACAATATTGAAATAACTACCATTTTTAAATTTGTACCACATCGAGTATTATTGAACATTTTAAAATTCATACATAAAATGTAATTGCAACACCCATAGCAAACACACCTATCCCAACATTTTCGTTTATTGAACTTGATTATTCAACTATATAATACACAACGACAGGCCGCAGCCAATATCATACTGCGGTCAGCAAACATGAGATTGGCAAAGCGAGCGACGTCACGTGCCAAACATTACCTACAAGCCTGATATGTAGCCGTTGTTTTTAAAGGGATTAACTGAGCTTTGGAGTCATCAAAGTTAATTGAAAAACATGTTAACGTGCTCGCTATAGCTTCGAGTATTTTGCAAACTTATAGGCCAAAATAATCAATACATCAGCAAACAGATTGCGTAAATGAAATATGTGGCAAAGCCGCTTCTTTATTACGTGCCCTATATTGCCATACAATTTTCTTATCATTCGGACCAAGAACAATACGTTCTCGTAGAAAGATAGTCTTTAAGAAATCTATCCATAAATTTTTTCTGCCAGTATAAAGGATGGACTACATTTATATGGTATATATAACTTAAGTAAATTATATATATTTAAACTAGTTATCACTATATTTATAATGTTTATTACGTATGTTAGCTATATATTCTATATATTTAAGGATATATTAGTATTTATGTGGTGATAGCATTCGTTGTAATTTGCATAATGTATATTGTTAAGTTATTATATATTTTAATTATCTAGTTTTAATGCCGTATTATTCTATTTTTTTTTTGGTTGTTAGAGAACGCTTTATAGTATTAAGTTCGTATTTTGTGCCTTTTTGGAACAATGAAGATTAAATAAATAAATAAATAATTTACTCCTGTGTTAAGTTTAAATGATAATATAATATACTACCACAAGAAACCTTAGTAAATATAAATGAATCAGATGGCCTCTACTTTACAATAAAGACAACCACAGATAACCAGCCAAGTTTTGAAGACAGGTGCTGTTAACGTCAGCTAACGTTATGTTAGCTTGATTCCAAGAGTAAGAGTCGGTATCCTAGAAGTTAAAGGTTTTGAGTCTTTTTTCATGCTATATTTATTATTATAAATAGTATAAATAGTAACAAAATATCTTAATCTCACTTTATACAATTCTATCAAAAATTAAATAATAAAACGTCTTTTTGTATTACCGTTTTATCTGCAACATGAAAATAATGTTTTTAATTTAGTTAGTTTAACGAATTATATCTGTAATAAATACAAATATTATGTTATAAATCAATACTAAAATCAAACTTTGTCACTTGTTAGGCATTTGTTGAATTTCCTATTTACTAGACTCTGGCAATCGAATCGGATGTTCTTGCCAAAACTCTCACGACGTCATTCATATTATGTATAGCTATTTTATTATAATAAATAATAAATTGTTATAGTTTTACGATTGAATTTTAAGTAGTAACTGACTGTTTTATGGTTGGTACTGCTCCTAAAATATTCTATATGTGTGCCAAACAGTTTTAAATGTATGGTTGTAATTAAAATGTCGAAAATAAATGAAGAATAGTCTTTGAAATTACATCATATTGTACAAATTAATGGCAAAGTTTCAACTTATATTATCTAATGTCTTATAAAATATATGTGTATATTTTACTTATATAAATGCAAATTTTTAAATCACATAAGAAAACGATATATTTGGGATAAGCTAATATCATGTATAACTGTCTCTCTTTAATTCAATATTTTCTTTGTATATTTGTACTATTTGGATTAGCACTTACAAATTGTTATAACTTACAAATGCGTCCTAATTGTAAATCTATGACACAAATCTATTGTCTTTTTAGTACATAAACCTATTGGGTCTGTTTTTACATTTATTATTTCTAAATTTTGTGATAAGTAATCTTCTTATGATGCAGTGATTTAAATTACCCGCAAGAGCGACAAAAACTTAAATTTATAAGGTTTTTAAAATCTTCTCTATACTTAATATTTATATTTTATCTTGAAAAAATGTGTTATATTTTAATTACAAAATGACTTTTTACATAGGAACTACTTTTCAAACAGTTGTGTAGCCTTTAAATATTTTGAGCGTTGACTTTGTATAACCATCACGATTTTGCCTCACTGTATGCAAGGATGCCTTGGAACTGGAGAACATACGTGACTTGCTTTTGTTCTCACGTATGGTTACTGAAATAAAACGACTATTTCCCTCTGAAACTCCTGTGTTTCAATTAATGTTTTTTATTTTGCTGATTACATATACATTGTTTTCTGAGGACCTGCACCTTCAACTTTTTAAGCTAAACATTTTTGTTTATCATATTTGAAAAGTGGCTTCCACACCTTTGTCCACAATAATATGTCTCAGTTATAAGGAACCAGTATAAGACTTCTAAAGATATAATATATTACTGAGTGAATATTTCGATTAAGGCTTTATAATCTTAGCCTTTACAATTATAGTGATTTGTTTTGCATTATATATGTGAAATAACATGACTTGACATATGAATGCCAAAAAAATTATGTCCTATTCATACAACTAGTAAAACCTGTTTCATTTGTACATAATAGAAATGAAATTATTGTTAACTATATCTAATTGTTTGTATTGATAATATTTAAATATAGAAAAATAAAGATATTTTAAATTTAAAGCTATTTAAAAATAGATATATTAATATTTTAAAACATTATAGCACCTTGGGAGTTGAAAACAAGGAATAACTTAAATATCTCTTGCCTGTTAATCCGCTTAGCTACATCCAAGATTAAGGGTAATCCTTTGTTCAAATGAAGCTTTGTACTTTTTCATTTACTCCCTTTTTGCTTTATAACATTATTAAAAATATTTCTCTTGAATTTCACTTTGAACGAAAAGTTGAAAATGCTTATATATTATTAACAAATAAAATATTTGTGCTAATTAATTTTATTCTAATTATTAAAATTAAAAAAAAAAACTTATTTTATTAAACTAATATTACATCATAATTATATTCATCTTAATAATTGATATGGTTATCAATACGAAGACAAAAAAAATAATTTATATGAATGTGAAAAAACAGTTATATACCGAAAATAAGGGTAAAACGAATTAAATTTCGATTAAACCGTAGACTCTATAAATCGTGTTCTGATTGAGTTATCAGCGAAGTTGGGACAGGACGATAAAGACATTTGCAAAATTCATTGAGACCACCATTACCGTACCTTGAACTGGACTGCGATAAAATTTTAGTGCTTAGTGCTGATAAAATTCATTATATGTATTTTTTTTCTATATAATTAAATCGAGAGTATTCATAGGCTGCTAATTTTTTCTTAACAGCAGCCTCTCCACTTTATATAAGGGTTTAACTTAGCTCAACCATATACGTTATACATACTGCATTTTAATGTACCTTATAATCAGAATAATTTCCTATTCTCATAAAAATTACCATATTCATTCATAACATTTTAATTTAATTCCATACATAAACTTAAATAAAAAAGTAGTGTTTTTTGGCTCTCACTCGGACTTTTCAAACGGATTACAGAAGCGTAATAAATTATTTTCAACTCATTTGGATTACAGTTCTTATTAAAATATACTCAATTAATTTAAAAAGCAACGTTGCAATTTGAGCTCTGAAGGATTAACAATAGTAGTTAATAATATAATTATGAGTCTCTTTAAATGACGTAAATCTTTTTATTATAAAAAAAAATACCTTCGAATAAAAAATAATGAAATAACATTTCAATATTTAAGGCATAATATTGAGATGTGTTATAAACTATAAGCTTTAATGTTTTAATATTATATTATATATTGTAGATAAACTTCTTCACAAAATGTACTGTAATGTAATGTATGTTTGTAGTCCACTAGGAGCCCTTATAGTACAGTCATGTCCGTCCGTCCTTCCGTCGGTATATCCGCAGTCCAGCTAAGATACTCTTAGTACTACAAAACTGCAATCCGACGTAAACATTTCTATCACCGAAGCCGACAAAGTAGCATAATATTTTTTTAAGAAGGCAATAAAGTGTTATATATAAATAAATAAGACTACTCTGAGTGAAGTAGTAGAGGTTTTAATATTTTTTAAATTAATTAATTTATTATTTATGCGAAAAAAATGTAAAAAGGTTTAACTATTATCTTTAGGAATTACAACCAGTTACCCTTCGGTGACAAAGAAAAATTAAAATGATTATGCGATCTGGTATGTCAAAAACATAGGGCTTTACAAAAATTTTCTTAATGGAACTTAGATTATAGTCCGTATTAAAATACATTTAATTGTTTTCGAAACCTAAGTTCGATAAAATGTATGTTCCCTAGAGAATGAGTAATCTTATATTATATTTCTTTAAGTTTAAACCGATTTTAATTAATTAAATGTAGCTCAAACATGCAACCTACAGAGTTTAGTTTGTGTTGTTTTATAAGGGATATAAAAACGTATGACAAATTTTTAGTAATTGAAGAAATAAATAACAAGTCAGTGTCAATAAGTCTTATATGATATATATTATAATATTACTTTATGCTTTAAAAGATCTAGTCCAAAATAAAGTATATAACAATAATATAAATGTAATCCTTCTATATCTTTAGGGTTGCTTTAGCAAATAGAATAATTAAAGATATCTTAAGAAATATTCAATGATTAAAGACGTATAAGTCTACGTTAGTAATGTTACTAACCGTAGGTATAGAACATTATATAGAGTTTTGGTACCATTTTTATACCAAGTGTGATAAAAGTTAATAAAGTTCATTGATAACAAAATATTTTTATTACTATAATTTTTTAAAGAACACAGTATGTGTTTTGACGTAACCGTAGTTTGCGATTACTTTTATTACCAATGTCACAGCCATCATCTATAATTGAGGTTATTCAATTATAATAGCAAAAACCTTTCCATACACTTAAAAAATCATCCACTTATCAAATGGAACCAAAAGGAAAGAATAAAAAGAAAATCACAAAACGATATTATAATTAAACCAGTGTCCAACAAGTAAAATGATAACAGGCTTACACTATATTCGTCATGCATATATTTTCTGTACTAATCTCGTTTCTGAAACCAAGATCAGATATGTGACACGACCTTCTGACTCGCTTTGAATTTCAAATTTACAAACGCATGCTTCATAACGCTTATCTGGTTATGTTTAATAACGTTTGAGTATAACTTTGTGGGTTATATTTTACTTGATATGTCATAAAAGATTATATTCCCTATATACATTAGCTTTATAAAACGACGAATAATAATTTTACTATATTTGGGGTTCGATATAACTACAACTAGTAATTAATAAAGTTACTCATAATTCAGTAATTGTAAGATTACTTTTATATCAGTAATGACTATTAAAGATGTCTTTAGATATAGAGCATACATCTTAGATTTTAACAATGTTTCTAGAGAGAAATATTTTTATTTAAATTGTCAATAAAGTATAACCAAGGTTTATATCTTATGACAGATTATACTAATCTGTTAAAAAAATACAAAGACTGTACATTTTTAATTTAAATAAATTAAATGACGATAAAATATTAAATCTAAATTTAATACATGTCCGTCGATAATATGAGCATTTACAGACCAAAATCTATAAATTTACATAATATATGGTAAGCGTATAACAACCAGTATTGTCCATAGATTATTCAAAATCAATGATTAAATTTATAGGCAATAAATTGTAACATTAACTAAACACTAATAATTATTATTTATACATCATGCAAGCTGTTTAAATAATGTACATTGGATTTATAGAATAATAGTAATAATCAATATTGAATGGATTCACAGTGGTAAGAATGGAGGAAAGCCAAAAGTAGTTCAAATGTGCAGATATAATGATAAATCTAAGACTCGTTTTTATATATATTAATACTGAGTAAAATCTGTAAAAAATCTAAGTAAACTCTGAAGATATTAATATTAAATATTTAAAAAAATCAACAATCTTAACATAGACGATATTTAAATCTTAAAAACTTTTATATAATTGCCGTCACGGAATTAATGAACTCAATTGAAGTAATTATTGTGAATTATCAGACAACTGTGAAATCAACTGTATTTTTTGTAATTATTGTGTGTATGTGCTTTCATAAAATCCTTTAACTGGTTTAGATTATATTTTATATTTTTATTATAACCCGATTAACTTTATTTGAAATAATATAACAATTATAATTTTTATTTTGTGTTTTCAATTAATCAAATCCTTTTTCTTGTTTCAGGTTACGAAAATGGAACGAAGAACAGCAAGAATAATCTTCATGTTGATAACATTTGCACTTGTTAACGAGATGTCAACAGCTGTCCAAGCGAGAGACAACAATAAAAGACGGAGTAAAGAAAAAGCCGGTGGTTTTCAAAAAAATATATGTGACATAACAGATAGAGATTCCAAGGTTCATTGCTACTGCGAGAACACAAGAGAACCAAGAAATGCAACGAAAGCTGAATGCTGGGTATTTAACGGTGGCATACCTCGTGACGATCTCATTTGGCAAAGTTTTGCATCTCAGCCAACATTGCAAACTCTATCTTTTAATGTTCGTGTCGATGGCGCACTGGGCTATATACCGACAAAGGCACTCCAATACTTACTAAAGCTTAGATCTATAAATATCAAATACGGAAATATAATCGAAATCAATTCATATGCTTTTGTTAATAACACAAATTTAAAAGAAGCAACGCTCTCTCAAAATCAAATCGAAACGTTACAACAATATGCCTTTGCACATTTACCGAATCTGACTATGGTGAATTTAGAGGAAAATATGATTCTAGAACTTGGTCGAGACTCTTTCTTTGATGTACCTAAATTACAGAAGTTAACATTCACAAAAAATAACATTTCGACAATAAGTGACGGAGCATTCCAACAAACTTTCAATCTTCTGGAATTAGACTTAAATAAGAACAACATATTCCATTTAAATCGCCATACATTTGATGGATTGGCAAACTTAAAGAAATTAGATTTAAGAAGAAACCGTATTTACAACTTGACCGAATTTACTTTTGCAGAGCTTTGGAATTTACAGGAATTACTTTTGGGAAAGAATGATTTAAAATATATATCAGAAAGAGCATTTGATGGTCTATCTCAACTCCGAAAGTTGTCCCTCGATGATAATAAACTGGCATCTCTTCCCTCCGGATTATTCGAGGGTGTGCGAGGACTCAGCTCTCTAGATTTGCGTTCCAATGAACTACACGTACTGACATTCGACAACATTAAACCCATATTGGATAACTTAAAGCCAGCCAGCAGCAATTTACTTCTAGAAGGTGAACGTAAAATCTTTGTCTGCCTAGATAATATTATAAACAGTTGATGTTTTTTAAAGAAGTTTTGAATATTTAAAGAAAGGAAATAGACATTTCAGAATAACTTTAATATACTTAGGAGTTTCTTTGGTCATGATCCCTTAGGGTGTTTTTAAGTCGTACAGAACTATCTTGGCGATTATCGCACTCGGCGTTCGTGAGTAAGTTTGTTGGCGCGTAATGTTCACTGCTACTGCGCTACGCTTTGTTATAGAGACAAAACAACGAGGCTTATATATAAACGGCCTTGTTTTTGCGGGTGAATCATAAAATTCCTTGTCAGTTAAGGGGTGATAGTTTACAAGAATGCTATAAGCCATTCTAATATGAGAGTTACAAAATTGTCAAACTTATCTAATTAGATAGTAAAATCTCATGTACTCGTATGTAAAATATTATACATTTTTAGATTGTTTCAACTCTATAACATTATCTCAACCAGTTAAAAGTAATATTCCACGATGTAAATAAAATACAATAAGTACAAAATCGGCTAAAATATTATTAAGTAAGATTTGCACCAATGAGTCATTTACGATTTCCCAGAGGACGCAGGTTCGAGTCCTGTCCGTATTGATGATTTTTCCTTCTGTACTTATTTAAGATTAGAACAAGTTTTATGACTAAAATGTTTATAGACAATTTCAAAGATATTTTATTTCAAATCACCTACTAAATGTTAAATAGGATTAATTCTGCATGCAAAAAGCATGTTGTTGTTTAAAATATTCATTTCTTGCATTATATTCACAGAAAATAACTTTGTTTGCGACTGTCGTCTGAAATGGATGCATACACTTCGTAACGATACAAAAAGCCAAAATACAAAGGACTCTCTGGAGGGAGTTACTTGTAAGATGGATCCACCAATTGTTAGCTCTGCTTATAATAAAATGCCAGAAGAAAAGCTTAATATAAATAAGAACACACCTTTTACAAATGTCATCATTGAAACGATTACAAAAATAAATTCAACAGAGAAAAAAGATATGATTAATGATATCAATGCTAAGAAAGGTGTGAAGAGAAACGTACTAAAGATACAGCCAGAGACGCTTCCTTGCCCCATTGAAACAAAGAAGACAACAGAATTACCACCCTTTATGGCAGATCCTGTTATACCAATACAAAACGAAATGAAGACTTTTCGGCTTCAAGAGATTAACGCTGCTTGTAACACGTCTTTTGTATATAGTATTTTATTGTGGAATATTTGCTTTGTGTTCTTTTTCACTTAGATACATTTAAATAAACAAATCTAGTCATTATTTTAAGCGAGATACAGACTCTTTTATACTTGAAGATTAAGTAAACGCAATTGAAATTATGTGCATAAGTAAAAAAAGTTAATAATAGTGCGAAAATATATGATTTGCATTTAGAACAATTATTTATTCTTCATATGATAATAACTAACATTGATTTTTTTCTACTTAGCTTCTCTATAATAAAGTGCTTGTTTCATAAATTAAAAAATTATTTGTATATAATTTTTTTATTTCTATTTTTAATGTTCAATAAAAAAAGGTTATACTTATTTTCTTCCAGTAAAGTTACGTTGCCATTGGTTAAATTTAATAATATTAAGATTTATTTGCTGATTTGATTTTAATGTTTTGAAAAATGAAGTCAAAAAAAAATACACAATCATTTATGTATTGATAATTCAAATTGCGTTTAAGTTTTGATTAATTTTAAGTAAGCACAAGAGATATAATGAAAAATATCCACATAAACTTTGAGTGTTATTAATATAAATCATAAGTTAAGAAACAGGTACTTGTAGTTTTTTTTTTCTTTTCTTAAAAATAAATTTCGTTTAAAATATATTCGTAAAATTATTATATATAAAACCTTTTAATATAACTTATTTTAATAAATACATGTTATAAATATTTTGTAAATACCTATCTATAATAATATAAAAGTAATAACTAAATATTAACTGTGAAAAAAAATACATTCGGAAGCTTACTTGTACATTTGCTACAAAGTTGCACTGAACACTTTTTAGATTAATTTATAATATTGACAATTAGTAAATAAAAATATTCTTAGTAAAATGTGTTTAATTACCAAATTTAATCTAAATGCAGATAAAAAATAGAAATAATTTAAAAATTATGTTTATGTTTATTCGTTTTATGTTTTCATAATTTATGTTCAATATGAATTTTTACGGAATGTAAAACTAATTGCTAATTTTAAGTAATTACTAGGCTTGTCTCGTTTATACCTAAGTTAGATCTTAAATGATAAATATTAATGATTTTATATGAATAAAAATTCATCTAAACATTTTTATACATCTATTGTTTCATTTTTATTTTACAACACCATTATTATACTGTAATAAAATTAAGAATTTAATCATTTCTAAAGTATTTATTATCTCTATTATATAATATGCTGACTTACTTACTTACAATTTTTTGATTAAGTAAATAGGTATATAACCTAATAAAAAAAATGTTTAGTAAGTTTACATCGTCACCATATATTCATATATATATATGTATATATATATATATATGTATATATATATATATATATATATATATATATATATATATATATATATATATATATATATATATATATAAATATGTTTATGTAAGAACAGGGCAAACGAGCGTGCGGATCACCGATGACAAGTGTTTACCGTCGCCCACAAACTCTTGCAATATCCAGAGAATCGCAAGTGCATTGCCGGTATCGAGGTGCGAGTAAACGCTTTTCTTGAAGGTACCCATGTCGTATCGATCCGGAAATACCGCCGAAGGAAGGTCCATATTTTACTAGTATGCGGAAGAAAGGTCCTTGAAAACCACACAGTAGAGGATCGCCACTCATCCAGGTGGTACGGTGGTACTCACTCACTCATCCAAACTCATCCAGATGGTATTGCGGGAGATGACGTACTGTGCGGCGATGAAATTCAGCGGCAGACATCAGATCAAATAGCTCTTCGAAACACGCCCTTGTGTAAATGCGAAGACACGCAAAGAGGCTACGTCTGTACAGAATGCCAGAAATTCCAGCCGTTCACAGAGCACCAAGTCCCCAATAATCCGAACGACTTTCCGTTGTACGCTGTCAAAAGGTAGAAATTGATTTTGGAGTGATCCGGACCGGAGATGAGAACAGTACTTTATGTATGGCAGCATTTGCACCTTATAGAACGCAAGTCCTTGGCTATGCTTGAAATACTGCCTCGCTCCATTGAGTACTCCCAATTTTATTGAGGCCCAATAGGCCTTTTTCTCTTGATGAACTCGAATTCTGATACTGGGTGAGGCATTTAGAGGATTATTCTCAAAGAGCTGAGATACGGCAAATTAACGTCACCGCTCGGTAACGAGTTTTCATGGTAGATGCACAAACTTGTGTCTTTTGGAGAGTAAAGTGCTGTCATCTGCATAATAACTTGTGTTAGAAATATCCAACATATCATTGATGCGCAAGAGGAACAGAGTTAGGGATAGCACGCACGTAGCTTTGGGGTACATTAGGGTTCACAGTTTTGGGGTCCGAGCAAAAACTGTCGAGAACGACCTGTATGCATCGCCCAGTGTAAGTTATTGATCTACTGGTGATCCTCAAAGTACGTAAAGAGCTATTTATTGATGATGGTCTCCATTACGTTTCAGAGAAGAGAGGTAATGGTAATAAGTTTGTAGTTAGTTGGGCCAAGTTATCACCTTTTTCAGGAAACGGGTGGAATAAGGCACGCTTCCATTAGACCGTGACTACGCCTTTCCATGGTTAGAATGCTAAAAAAGGCCACATTCCATCACAATGCGCGGACTTTTAGTACCAAACGCGTCGAGTAATAGGTCTTGTGTAAGCCGGACGTTGAATGGGCACTACACTCTGTACTAAGCAATGTTCAGAGAACCCTAGGGAGCCTCGACAGTGACCTGGTACTTTTCGGGATGTGTAGTCATCAGAAGATTTATCAGACAGGGTATAAATGGCTGTCCACGTCCAGTAGACGAATGTGCGTTTTGTCCAACTGAGACCATCCAACCATTCAACCAACCAACCATAATATTTACCAAAGCAAAATATAAAATATAAAAATAAAAAAAAACTATTTGAATTTTTAATGACAGTTTATTATTTAAAAAATTGTTTTTTTCAATAAATAGTTATGTCTACTCTACTTAAGTTTTGTGAACTCCTTAGATTTATATCAGTAATCAGATAATCTTAATTTAAGCATACTGATAGACAGTATGCTTAAATTAACATTATCTTAATTCTCAGTACTATAATGTTGAATTATGACGGAATTCATCTGCTACGACATAGTTAAGTACTTCCAAGTAACCGGGAGTTTTTTTTATGTTTTAAATTAATATCCATAGACATTTGTCCATGCCTATAATTGTGATTTTTAAGCAATTTTGCTATGATTTTCATTGTGATGGTTACTTCACAGGAAATTGTACACTTGCAAGTAACCGGGAGTAATTTTAGGTGCTCTTTAAAGCACTAATAGCATATAATAATAGTTATTATTATAACATATTATTATTATTATAGTCCATATTTAGTCTAAATTTAGTCAGCTTAATTAATTTTCAAATAAGTCACATTACTTGTAACTAAAGAGATCTTTAATTATACATAAATAGTTAATAATCTCTAACTCGGAATCACAATAGAATTTACTAAATCTGTTCCTTACGTTTTCAAGCACCAATAAGCCATATCATCAATTCTTTAGAAACTCCCTTGCTAAGCCCAAGTGACATTTACTAATCACTGTATTATTAACGTTTAGATAAATATTTTACGAGTGTTGCTTTTAGTTGATTTCGAAATAAAACATTTTTTTCAATTTCGTTTAGAAGAGAATACTAAAATATATTCACAAATATTCTTAATTTTAGTAACTTATGACTACTTGATAATAAAATTGACGTTATTTTATTTATATATTTTTTTCTCTGATTCTTACGTCAATTATAAATACGAATGATGATAAAGCATAATTAAAAAATATGTATACTATTTCAATTTCTATACGCTCTCGATGACAGTTCTAATTTGATAGTTATAGTGTTGTGACCAAATAAATAATGATATCGATCGCATTTATTAATTACAGTGATGATTCATCAGATTTTGATTAAAATAAAAAAAATAAAGATTACTTGTCGTTATAATTGTTTCGTTTCATTCTCGAGTACCTACCTATATCCTCATTTTAAACCTTATTTTAAAACAGCTTCGAAAATTTTAAAGAAGTTGGCATTATCAATCAAAAATTAATTCGTGTACATCAACATCTTGTTATAAAAATATAATATTAGTTAATCAATTTGTAGTAAAGTAGTAGTAGTAAAGTACTTTTTTGTGTGGGTAGCTTAAAATTTAACAATAAAGAATTTAGCGCTCGTGATTTTATAAAAAAATTTAGTTTTTTTAAATATTTAAAGTACTGAATGATATAAATTTACATTGATATAGTTCCTACATTACCTGGCACACTAACTTATATCTAAACTAAACACAAGAAGAAATATGAATTTACACACACAACTCAGTAAGAACATGGAGGAGATGGTGACACTATTTGAGTCTCATATGAACCAATTTGATGAAACACTGGCAAAGTCTCAGTCACAACACAATCTTCAAAGACGTCAACGGCTGGTATTGGTGATCTTAGTTCACTGATCACAGATTACTCAATCTTCAAGGAGTTGATTTGGAAAGCCCTTTCCATGCTACGTCATTAATTGCAATTACTTTCATCTGGGTTTGATGGACATGAGATGCTTTCTCGTAGAAAGGTTCTCCTGTTTCATGGTTTACCCGAAGATAAAGCTGATATCTCACAGCTTATAAATGACACTGTGTGTAACCGGATGAAGTTGGTGGACATAAACTCCAGCTGCATTGATGTCATCCATCGTCTGGGTCTTAAAAAGGACAAGCCAAGACCGGTTTTGGTGCGCTTCACAGCTTTGAAGTTAAAAGTCAAGTTTGGGCAGCTAAGACTACATTGAATGGTCAGGCATCACAGTTTCCGAGTTTCTTACGAAGTCTAGGCAAGAGGTATTTGTGGCAGCTAGAAATCATTTTGGGATGAAGAATTGCTGGACCTCAGATGGTTTCATAGTCATAGCTCTGCCTGATAAAACGAGAAAAAAGATCGTGTCTTTGCCAAAACTTCAACTCTTGACTAGCAGCTTTCCTCAAACACAACATTCAGCTCAAGATCAAAAAGCTATGAGAACTCGCCGTGGTATCAAACACTCGGGTAAATAATATATATTTGACAACAATTATGTAAACAGTAACTTCACACAATATCTTTGAATGAAACTTCTATGCAAATAATATTTTCTGGGCTTGATTTTTTTATTTTGTTTGTTGTCAAAGAACATTTACGCTATATTATTTTATAATTTCCAAATTACAATTTACAATATTTTCTATGTATTCATTATTATTTGACGGTTAGTCAAGTGACAACCTAATGTCAAAGGTAGTTTAGTTCAGTAATAAGCAATTAAGTCTGATGAGACATTATTTTTTATCTTCAATTCATTACTGTTAATATTTATTTTAAATTTAGTGTTATGAATGTTTTTTGTTTGCTTGATTTTTTTTTTCTATTTCGTTAAGACAAATTAAAAATTTGTAATGTTCATAGTATTGTATGTATGTATGTATGTATGTCCGATTTATCTATTTTAAATATTAACGATGATTACTTTTCATGTTCATCTTCAGAGAGTTTACATAGCGCTGAAAGCAATTTTTACAAAGGCAACGATTCATTTTCTCTTGACTGAAAACTTCAATCTATTTTCCTTAGTAACAACTATTCTTTAAATTTAGTTCATATTAACGCACAAAGCATTCCGGCTCATTATTCTGACCTTCTCGCATCATTTAGTAACGTCTGAGTTGATAGTATTTTAGTGACAGAAACATGGCTAAAACCTTCTCTGTCATCGGTACTCTATTCTCTCCCCAGTTTTACTCTGATACGCAATGATCGCACTAGTAGAAGAGGCGGTGGAGTCTGCGTTTATCTCAGAGATAGCTTAACGTACAGAGTATTAAACCAATCTGATTATAATGCTTCTGAGTACCTAGAATATATGTTCCTCGAAAACTTATCCTTGGTATTGTATATAGTCCTTCTCTTACTGTTAATTATTTTAGTGAACTTCTTTTTTATAATTATTTACCTTTGTACGATCATTTCATCCTCATGGGTGACCAGAATACTTGCCTTTTAAAAAAATTACCACAGATCAAATAAGTTAAAATCTCTTATCTCCTCTTTCAATTTGTCTATATTTCCCCTTTCAGCAACCCTTTTTGCCCCCACTAGTCAACCGTCCCTTTTAGATATTATAATTGTACTAAAATCTGCGAATGTGCTAGTAACACGGTCAACTCACAGCTCCCTTTTCCTATCATGACCTTCTCTTCCTTCGCTATAATCTGTCTGTTCCTAAACGTATGAAGAAGGTAATTTTGCGCCGTAATTATAAGAAATATTGACTGGGAAGCTCTCAACCGAGATGCTTTGAATTCGGACTTGACATTAATTTACAAAGCAATCACCGTCGATGATAAGGTTGATGTTTTAAATTCGACCCCTATTAAATTATACGATTCACATGCCCCCCTTTAACCAATAAGGGTCAGACATCTTCCAGCGCCCTGGCTTACTCCTTCAATTAAAAAAAAATATGATTAGTCGTGCCAAAAAATAAAAACAAATCCAAAAAAGACCCAAGCGATGAAAATGTCTCTAATTATAAAAAGCTGCGTAATCTCTGTAATAGGATGTGTAGGGACGCTAAACGTCGTTATATTTTCTCTTCTCTCGATTTCTTATGCTCCTGCACAGAAATGGAGATTCTTTAAATCACTGGGTGTGGGTAATATCTCTGTAAATTTATCATATCATATCAATAATCAGGTAGATTTAAAATTTCTTAATGCTCATATTTCTTCTCTATCATTTAAACTTAGTGACATCCAAAAAGTCTTAACTCTTCAAAAATTGGCTTCTGCCACCCCACCTAACTGTGATTCATTCGTCTTCCAAAACATTGCGGAAGCTGACATTAAAAAGAGCATCTTGTCTATTTCTACAAAGGCAGTTGGTCATGATAACATCAGTCGTGACATGCTTATTCCTATCATTGATATCATAATTCCCTTTATTACTCACATTCTAAATTTCTCACTCCTAACTAACTACCTTCCCAGTGCTTAGAAGTCTGCGCATGTCATACCACTGCCCAAAACTTCTAATCCAACCTCCGTTTCTAATTTTCGTCAAATCTCATTTTAACTATTCTTTCTAAAGTTTTAGAAGATGCTATCTACAAGCAACTTACCTCCTACTTATCTGTTAATAACTTACTTAACCCTCTACAATCTGGTTTTGGTCCGTTACATAGTACCACGACGGCCTTACTTAAAGTGACGGAAGATATTCGGTATGCTATGGACAATAAAAAATTAACAATCCTTGTTTTATTGGACTTTAGTAATGCCTTTAACTCAGTTAATTTTTATATTATGCTAGGTATTCTTCGCTCTTTTAATGTCTCGGTTCCAGTAATAAATTGGTTTAACTCCTACCTTCACTGACGTCGGCAGAGAATCTGTGTGGATGAGGCCTACTCAGTCTGGGCAAAAACCTCTGCTGGCGTACCACAAGGCGGCGTGCTATCTCCTCTTCTATTCTCTTTATTTATTAATGAAATCTCTAAAGTCATTTCTTGTCACTACCATCTCTATACAGACGATTTGCAGCTGTACCGACATACATCCCTAGCCGACCTTAATGCTACAATTGATTTAGTTAACGACGACCTAAGGAAGATTAAGCAGTGGGCCGAAGAATACGGCCTCGTTGTCAACCCGCTAAAATCACAAGCCTTAATTATAGGCAGTCGGCAATTGCGTAATAAAATTGATAATACACTTTCAGCCTCTATTATCTACGATACTGTATCCATATCTTTAACAGAGCAATAAAAAAATCTTTGCATCATATTTGACTGTCATCTCTCTTGGGCACCACAAATTGATGAAATAAGTAGGAAAATACATTGTTCTCTTCACTCTCTCAGACGGTTGCAGAATTTCCTTCCTTTACAAACTAAAAAAATGCTAGCACAAACTCTTCTCCTTCCACTTCTCGACTACACTGACGTTTGCTACCTAGATGCATCCAAGGAGCTACTTGATGAGCTTGAACGACTTCAAAATTTGTGCATTCGTTTTATTTAATTTGACCATCCGAATATCGATTACAATTAAAGTGGCTCCCTATTCGCCTACGCCGGAATATGCACATTCTATCACTTCTTTTTAATATTTTAAATAACGCTTCCCCCCTTTACTTACATGAGCGTTTTCATGTGATGCCACCAAGGACGAGACCATCTCGTGAAAGCGTTACTTTAAAATCCCTAGTAGTGCCTTTTTACAACTCTATTTTTTTCAAAAAATCTTTCTCGGTTGTTGCAGCTCGGCTATGGAACTCTCTTCCCCAGAGTATTTTGGATGGTAATCCTTCCCTCAACTCTATTAAGTTAAGAGTTAAGCAACACTACCTATCTTCGAAAAGATAACTAGTATTTCTGTTTATTTTATGATTTTTATATTTTTTTACAATTGTATATATTTATTCACTTATATATATAAATAGATATATATATATATATGTATGTATATGTGTTTGTGTGTATATGTGTATATAAGTATGTATATGTCTAAGTATTTTATACGCTATATTATACAGATAATTTGTTAGATAACCGTTAAAAGATTAATCTATTTTCAATAGCATTTCTTTCTTTTCTTTTATTTGTATTTAGTATAAATGTACCGCACTATCTCGTACTCCCTCTCTCACATCAAAGGGTAACTGGGAGTGATCTCTAAAAGAGATAAATAATCCTTTGTACTACATTGTTTTCTGTTTCTTTTTTGTATTTGTGATTTTTATTGGTTCATAAATAAATAAATAAATAAATAAAGTAGTAGCAGTAGTTTAGTTTCTTACATTTTGTAAAAAAAAAGTTCGATGTGTTATTGTGTTATGTTCATCGATATGACTCATCCCTAACAGTTTTTTTGACTACGGTATAACCTTGTTCGTGTAATAACGTCATATTTTTTATAAAATAATGAATACTTAATTTAAAAAAGATGATTGTTCTAGTTTTCACATGGAGCTGTCATCGAGAGCTTAAAGAAATGGAAATAGTATAGTAATAGTTCTGTAATTAATTCGTATATCATATTTTTATAAATATTGCAGTATAAAAATTGTATGAAAATAAAATTCGTTACGACAGAGCTATCGAAAATAAAAGGAATAAACTTACATTATAGAACATTGTGTCCAAGATTAAGATAGACTTCATAAAGTTTGACTGTTTTGTAAAACATAAATTGATAAAAGGGTTACAGTAGGGGAGAAAATGACAAAGAGCGCATTAACTTACTAAATTGAGCGATTAATAATAAATTGCAATTTTCAATGGCATTACGAACTGAAATTCGAATCATTAATAGAAAATTATATGACTTTAAATTTTACGTAAATATAATTAATTTTTTTGTACAAGCTAAAAAATCTTAAGTTGAAAATAAACACTTATTATTATACACATTACATAATATGTATTACAAACGTATAAACTGATTAATAATTAAAAGGGATATGTTTCCATAAACTACTTGATAAAAGTCGACAAAAAGATTACCAATGACAACAAAGATCTACTACCGTAACACTCCTAATGATATTTAGAATAAATATAATATTACTTAAAATACTGAATCATTTACTTATGCTTAATTTCAATAAAAAGGAAAATATATGCATTAATTTATATTTATAACTCAAGTATGTTTAGTTTAAAAGTAAAAAATATAAATTTCATTCGTATAGATTAGACTTTTTTAACTCCTATGTTCTGATTATATTAGTACAATTGTAGTATGAAATGGTATTACGCTTTTTGAAATACTACAAAACATAAGGAAAAACTGTTTTATTCCCACCCTGAATATGCACATAAATTGTTTAACCACCAAAGTCAAAAGATTATGTGTAAGAACATCAGCAAATGCAGAATATAAATCTTATTTGAAACAAAAACATATGTTACATGTTTCTAGAACATTCAAAATAATTTAAAACGTTTGTATTACAATAACAAAAGTGATATTTGATTTAAACATTTACTAGCGTGTTTTAGTGAGAATCTACGTACCTTTTTTATAACTCTAAAGTGAAGAAAATTTACTTATAAGTATTACTAAAATTATCTAAGATAACCGACGGCCGACATGGTATAAATAAGAATGTATTTCAAAATATAAAACTTATAACTTATATAATTTCATCCAATAAGAAGAAGCTGCTTAACTGATGAGGCGCTGTTTGATGAACAAGGATTGAATCTTGTAATAACGATCAAAAGTAATTTAAGTATTAGAAAATACCATATACTTAATACATTTACTGTTTTGACCTGATATTTTTTATAATTTTAGACAAAGAGGACAAAAAAATATAATTATGAACATTTCGCTGTGACAGTATATTGGTTTGTTCATGATTATGATATACGAGTGTAACCATGATATTTTAATAATCAAGATATTGATTTTATACATATGGAAAATTTTATATTTAATTTAAAGGTAAATATCATGGGATTAATATCATTATCTTGAAAGCACTAATAATAAGTAGTGAGTTAGAGTATCGTACTAAGTTTGAGCCAAGGCTTGGTTATAGGTTAAATTATATTATTATAATATATTCATATCATTATCATTCATATTATATTCATTCATTTTCATCACTTTGATATATCATTCTTTTTTGTATCGTAACTACAATATTAAAATTATTTGTCTATGATAATATTTAAAGATTCCAAACTATGATGACATTCCAATATCTAAGACCTTTAAATAGGATACCATAAATAATGAACATACGTCATTCAAATTTAATTGTAGATAACCGAAAACTACCAACGTCCAATGTCTGACTACCTTCCTACTACCTAAAATTCAACTATAGCCACGACTTTTAAGCTACGTTTTACATTATTGTATTTAAATATTAAAATTCCTGACGAAAAGTGAATTGAATTTAAATTTTAAAACGTATAAGTTAAAATATTTTTGGTGTTTTAATTGTCAATGTATGTCAAACTGTCAATAAGATAAATAAAATTGATATTTATTTTAGTCCCTCGGCCTTAAAATATTTTTGTTATGAAAATTATATACTAGATGTTTTTTTCCAAACATTTCAACGTCAATACTCATTAAAGCTTCTGTCTTTCAAAGCATGTATCATGTAGTGAAAAACTGCATCTTATATATAGCGGAAAAGGAAAATCTGCAATATTCCAGCCAAACATATATAGAAACATTGAGGTTCAATAAAATATCCTCCACCAATCGTAGGCGACTTAGAAAACATAATAATAATTTATATTGTACTTGAGCCTACCTACTTTTGGTAATTAATGAAGAATCTTAAAATTAACTTTTTTACGATAGAAACATAGTATAATTAAAATAATTAATCGTGTCTATAAATTGTGTACGTTATGAAAAATATATGTATATCGTTTGAAAAAAGTTGACTAATTGTTGACTATAAACAAAGAAAATTTAATTATGACGTCCATCAAAAAGTAGCAAATTAAATATATTTCTCCAGCCCCGGATAGGAATCACTAAAATCGAAGTTATAATATAAAGTATTTTAATGAACTACGTTAAATAAATGGAATGAGACTATAGCTAGAAAATATAATTACTAATAAAGAAGTAAAAAGTTCCACAATTTTGGTAAAACAATAAATATTTATAAAATATTACATCGATTAGATTATGTTAGATTGCTTGAGTTCAAATATCTAATTACTCGTATCTCCTTAAAAGTAGACGATAAGTAATTATATATGTAATTATTTAAACAAATATTCACGTTATTTACAGGTAATAAAATTATAAATCTGGCAAATCGATGGGACTTTACGCTTTTAAATTATTATTTTTTTTAATATTTGTAAGTTCTTACTTTTTTTAAAGTTCTGCCATTAAAATAGTTTTCAACCTTTTATTTTCTTTATTAATGTCACTAACTACCAGCAACAAAAAGACAAATGTACATATACGAAATGAGAAAGCATTCGAATCCTATTTAGTCTCTTTTTTTTTTTTTTTTTTTTTAGTTCAACGGAGGGCAAACGAGCTGGCGGGTCACGGATGGACGTGATCATCGCCGCCCATGAACTCTTGCAACATCCGAGGATTTACAAGAGTGTTGCCGGCCTTGTAGGTAGGAATAAACGCCTTTTTTGAAGGTACCCATGTCGTACCGATCTGGAAATACCGCCGAAGGGAGTTCGTTCCACATTCGAGTGGTACGTGGAAAAAATGTCCTTGAGAACCGCACAGTGGAGGATCGCCACGCATCCAGGTGGTAAGGATGGTATTGGAGGCGATGGTGCTGTGCGGTGATGAAATTCGGCGGCAGGCATCAGATCGAATAGTTCTTCGGAACACTCGCCGTTGTAAATGCGGTAGAAGACGCACAAAGAAGCCACGTCTCTACGCAATGCCAAAGAGTCCAGCCGTTCGCAGAATACCGGGTCCCCGACAATTCGAACGGCTCTCCGTTGTACGCGGTCAAATGGTAGAAGCTGATATTGGGGTGATCCGGACCAGAGATGAGAACAGTACTCCATGTGTGGCCGAACCTGCGCCTTATAGAGCGCAAGTCTTTGGCCAGGTTTAAAGTACTGCCTTGCTCTATTGATCACTCCCAATTTTATCGAGGCCAACTTGGCCTTGCTCTCCAGATGACTACGAAACTGACAGTCGCTCGAAATGTCGAGACCCAGTATTCTGATACTTGGCGAGGCAATGAGGGGAGTGCTCTCGAAGAGCGGTGATACGACAAATGGGGTTTTCTTAGTGGTGAACGCGCAAACCTGTATCTTTAGGGGATTGAACTGAACGTGGTTCAGTTCACTCCACTCAGAGACCATCCCCAGGGAGGTCTCTATTGAAGACACAAGTTTCTTTCGGCACTCGTCGACGTTTTCCCGAGTGAGACCTACACGGCCGGAATATACCGCATCCCCAGTGCTGTCATCCGCATAACAATGTATGTTGGAGATATCCAACAGATCATTGATGTGCAGGAGGAACAGAGTTGGGGATAGCACGCAGCCTTGAGGTACACCAGCGTTCACGGGCTTGGGGTCCGAACAAAAACCGTCGAGAACGACCCTATTATGCTCCGCCCAGTGAGGAAGCTGGTGATCCACTTGCATAAACTCTCGGGAAGCCCAAAGGAAGGTAGCTTCGAAAGAAGCCCCTTGTGCCATACACGATCGAAGGCTTTCGCCATATCCAGACTAACTGCCAGACCCTCTCCCTTGCTTTCAATAACAGCTGCCCAACGGTGCGTAAGATATAACAGAAGATCACCAGCCGATCGACCATGGCGAAAGCCATATTGCCGGTCATTGACCAACTGGTAATCCTCGAGGTAGGTTAGGAGCTGTTTATTGATAATGCTCTCCATTACTTTGGAGAGCAGAGAGGTAATTGCGATAGGTCTGTAGTTAGCTGGGTCCGAGCTATCACCTTTTTTAGGGATCGGATGGACAAGGGCACGCTTCCATGAGACCGGGACTACGCCCTTAAGGTAGGAGTGCCGAAATAAACGCGTTAGCACTGGAGTCAACTGCACACGTTCGTAGCACCAATGGAGAAATGCCATCCGGCCCACTCGACTTATGAACTTCCAAGGAAAATAGAGAGTGCCTAATAGTTTTCTGCCGAAAAACTATTTCCGGCATTGAGCTCTGACACCGCGGGATGATAGGCGGTATCTTCCCCTGGTCGTTCAAAGTCGAGTTGGAGGCGAAAAGAGTGCCCAAGAGATTGGCTTTCTCTTTTGTCGTGTGGGCCAGAGAGTCATTCCTCATTTGCAACGGAGGTAGGGACGGCTGGCTAAAGTTGCCCAGAGTGGCCTTGGAAGGCACCCAGAATTTGCGCGTGCCAGGCGGCTACTTTGCCAGCTGATCCCCAATTTTGACGACATGCTTGAACTTTGCTCTAGCGATTTGCCGTTTGAAGAATATGGAGGCACGATTATATTTCCTCTTCAGAACTCTAGAGTTCGGATCCTTAGTGACTAACGCATTGGCCCAAGCTTGATAAGCCTGCCGTTTGCCAGCTGCTGCAGCCCTGACAGACGCATCAAACCAAGGCCGCGATCTGCCACCAAGTGGTACCACAGAGCTTGGTACAAATAGTTCCATGCCCTGAAGTATCACATCAGCTACAGCCGCAGCGCAGTCACTAGGATCATCGGAAGGGAAACAAATCGGCCCCCATGGGTAGGATGCAAAAAAGGACCGCATTCCATCCCAATCCGCTGACTTGTAGTGCCTAACGCGTCGAGTCGCAGGTGTTGTGCGAGCCGACCGTTGAATGGGCACTACACTCCGCACCAGACAGTGATCAGAGGAACCTTTGCCCTCATAAAACACAAAAGGCGATACTTTGCCCGCCCCAGATACGACGGGCAGCCCGAGCAAAATCCGAGAATCATTTCCCCGATTTTGCTCGGGGAGGGGGTCCCCGGCTTCATCAAAGCCGGTACCCTCCTGGGGTATTTTTCTTTTGGGCATCGCTTTCATGTTTGGCGGGGGGGGGGGGGGGGTTTGGGCTACCGGATTCTCTCACTTACCGACGGAACATAACCAAATGAATTTGGTTACTACGCGTCGGTCTTCTGTGAGAGGGTGGTCCTTCCCCGGTCGAGCCAGCCCAATACGAGCTGTAGTTGGATAACTACAGCTAGGCTCTACCACCTTTGAGAAAGAGCCTTAAAGAATTCTACCATTTCCCTTCATTGATCATATCTATTACAATATTATTTTTATTAAGCAACAGGAGCGGTCGCCAAGTAACTACTAACAGGTATTAGTAGTGACTATAATGAGCTAACTTTCTTAAGGACCTACGGAGCCATGTAACATATGATAATGTATAAACTGAATTTAGATATTTTTTAAAAATAAATCTTTTTTGAATAACTTATCATATGCAAAATAATGAAACTATTATATTTGTCCAAAAGAGCTTTAAGTCCCAAAGTTGCTTGTAAAATGAACAGTACAATATGAAAGTTCAGTTTACAAACACATTTTATACTTCATACTGGTAATTAGTTATTGCAGCTTTGTTGAATAGAATGCTAAAACATAAATATTCATAATATATTCGGATATTTATCCGTAAGCTTTGACAATTTTTTTTATCATATTTATCGCGACCACTTTGAGTTAACGACACTACATTTATATAATATATATACAACCATTCTAATACCATGACGAGTCTATGAATTTGAATTGAAGGGTATTAAGGGTATTAAGTAAGCAACATGTGTTTAAATGCATATTTAGTATTTAAACCCTAACGTTTGTTAAACTACTATATAAAAATCCATCCCCACTTTCACCCTCTACATAAATACAACTGAAGAACGAGTCATTTTAACTAAAATTATTAGTAGGCAATTCAATGTTCGAAAATAAAGGAACTGAAACACAAGTAGCTTTTTTAAGTCAGTTTATTTTTGTTGGCTTCTTGATATTTCACAACAGAAAGCTCGTTCGTTCGTTTAAGAATTGACGACCATTGAAATTGACGACTATTTGAAACACCAATTTTAATACATATCCTGGTGTGAGTATTATTAATTTGCTAAAGGAATTAGCGACACACCGTATCTATTTAAAGCGTTTAGATGATTAAAATATATGTAATATCTGTGCCGCAACAGATAAGCCGTATTTGGTTAGATTTTATTAGAAGTATACCAGTTTTGGAATTTGTTATATATATTTTTTTATAAACATGTTAACTGTGCTTAGAAGTAACCCTAAATATTTTTTTAAACCACTTAAATAGTAACTATAGTAGAGCTTAAACGTTTAAGATTACTAAAAATACAAAAATAAACTTGTTTCATCTAATTCCTGAGTAGTTTTAACTACATTTTTAAAAGTTTTATTGATTTTACTATTGATTTATTTTTCTTTAGTGCATAATCAGCATCTTTTGAAGGTTATAATGGATTGTACAGAGAGAAGATATGTCTTCGATGAGTGTGTTGCTGCAGAAGATAGCTTACATTAAGTTTGGACATTTTGAGAATATTGTGAGTTTCCGATTTAGTATGATCGAAATGGAAATTCAAATTTAAGTACTCTTGTAGTCAAATGATATTTATCTAATGTCAAAACATCAACAAAGAATTACTGTAGTCAATTTCATTCTCATTTGATCCTATTCGTACTATTATGTAAATTATATTAGAAAATATCAATTATTTTTATTAATGTTTAGATTATTTTAGTATAAACGTCATGTGATCTAAATTTTACGTATAATCTGCTTTTATTCCAGTCTGTTATATATCTATATACATATATAACAGACTGAATGAAATTTCAATTATAAAAAAATATTAAACATATTACTATAAAACTACTGCAATTAGGATTAATCTGGTAAGACCAGTCTTGGAATTAAACTGTCTGTTAACTGTCTGTTAGCTGTACTATGACTGAAATTTCATTTCAGTATGTAGCAAACGGAACACAGCACTACAGTAAAATATTTTGAAAGTATAGCATAGCTATAGAAAATAAAGAATTAATGTTTTGTAAACGAATTCTACCTAAACGTTGACATTATATTATCTCGTTCAATAATCTGAAACAATCAAATACCACTTTTAAAATTTAAACATGAACATACTGATAGTAATAGATATTTATTACAAATAAAAATTATTGTTATTATTATCTGTTATTAAAACATATTATTAATAAATCTGTATATTCTTTACTGAAAAAAAAAGAACTTCTATAGTTTGCTAACTTTGTTATTTGTTCCTTCAGGTGTTTCACTGAACACCGATTAGTTTTGTTAACTTCGCAATTATTTTGACATCTTGTTAGCTAACTTTATGATATTGTTAAAATAGACAGTCATAAGAAACAGCCTAAGCTAGTGTGTGTGAACTTTGTAATAAGATATGACGTTATAGTTACCAAGACACAACTAAATATCAAACCAGGGCTAATTCAATACAATGCTGCTTGTTACATTAAATAATAATTTATGCACAATATTATATATTAAATAAACATCTCCATGTAGATTTAATAAATTATTGACTCTGAATAGAGTTATTTGTTAACACTATTATTTTCATATTTCTTTTGTTTCATTATACCTGCGTTTCAAAAAATATTAAAACTGGTGACATCTTTACAGTGTTTTTCTTTACTGAGTGTAAGAAACTGTGGTTAGGAGTTCAAAAGTAACCTAATAGATGGCACCTATGGCCTTAATAGTACAGACTCATTGTATATACGAACGAACTTCCTTCGGCGTTATTTCCAGATCGATACGACATGGGTACTTTAGAAAACGGCGTTTATTCCTACCTCCAAGGCCGGCAGCGCTCTTGTGAATCCTCGGATGTTGCAAGAAATCATGGGTGGCGGTGATCAGATATCTTCGATGACCCGCTATCTCATTTGCCCACCTCTAACATAATATATATATATATATATATATATATATATATATTTAATTAATTTAGGTATGTACTGATCACGATGGCTCACTTGCTCACATGGAAGACGAGCTGTATTGGAGCCGTGAGTTTCGCTGTACCTTTCGCTGTTTTTTTTTTTTTAATTTTAAAATAAAATTTATTAAAATCTCAAAAAGATATACCACCACGAAATGTTTTCTTATTAGTAAATCAATAATTTTCATTTTACAGCTTTAACAAAGACTCATATTTATCTGTTAAGGGTCTATATTAAGCGCCTAGTGCAAAGTCAGGAGCAGCAGCAAATGTGACATTGCTTCCAATTGCGGGGCGCGGGCGACGGCAAGCAGCGGGAGACGGGCGGACACAGCCGGGCCCGGGCGGAAGGAGGAAGAGTGGTAGTGGTGTGTTTCGGCAGTCCAGCCAGAACGACTTTGCTCACGCTCGTATACGTACATACTTGTCTTTTATTAAGTGATTCAATACAAATTTATTATACAGTCCGCCATTTATTTTACCATCATCATCATCATCAGGATAGTCAGTTCTCCCTACCAGATAGGCACAGGGCACTGACTTCAACAATATCTTCATGCTGTAATAAATATATAATAAAGATATGTAATTTCAACTACTATTATTACTGTAGTAGAGATACTAAAAAATTATAGTATGTTAGCTTATTACAAATTTCAATAAATAACAGTTTCTCATGATGACCACAACACAGAATTAATTCTATTCAATAGATTGTAACACGTGTAAACATCCTACATATTGATTTGCTTTATTTCACTACGGGTCATATACAAAGCAATAAGAATCGAAGCAACACGATTCTGTAATCACGATTGTGCAAACGCTGCCTTTATTCGAGAACTTAACTCGAGCCTGAATTGCACTGGTAGCTCTAAGCACTTTAATATGTTACGATACGATTTTATTAATATAATAAAATATTAAACATATAGTACGGGATGGCGTTGGCGGTAGTGAAATAATTATTAATAAAAAAAAATGAAATGTATCTGTCTTAACTACGTCTTCACATGGTAAGCTTATAATCTGCATATTAAAGAAAATTAATATAATTTAATAATTTATGTTACCTATGTTTTTAGTTCCATATTCATAAAAATAAAAAACTACAAAATCATATGTTGTAAAATTACAATCTTTTCTCAAATAATATATAACTAATAAAAATAAAAACCTCACCTTATTTACAATATGAACACATAAGGTTAGAATGACATACATTGTGTTTCCAAGGGCATGGAAGATGGCTGAAGTGGTAATCCTCATGAAACCAGGTAAAATCGATTACCATGAGGCGAAGTCCTACAGACCGATCGGTTTACTGGCGGTCCTGGGGAAATACTGGAGAAGATGGTAATCAAAAGACTACGGCGGCACCTCCTCCAGAAACTTAACCCAAGGCAGTATGGATTCACACCACAGCGCAGTACGGAAGACGCCCTCTATGACCTAGTAAATCACATAACAAAGAAATTGTAATAAATTGTTAATATCACTGGACATAGAGGGTGCTTCTGACTGCGCGTGGTGGCCAGCAGTCAAGATTCAGCTGGACAGGCTGGGATGTCCAGCAAACTTGTGGAAGCTAATGGTGGACTACCTGAATGATAGGAAAGTTCGGGTGAACTATCTAGGAAAACAGGCGGAAAGAGAAACAACTAAGGGATACGTCCAAGGCTCAGTAGGCGGACCATTCCTGTGGAACATCCTTCTTGATCCACTCCTAAATGAGCTCAACAGGATTAGAGTATACTGCCACGCATTCGCCGACGACATTGTACTAGTGTTCTCCGGGCATGAGTCGGGCCAAATACAGAGAGAGGCAAATAGGGCATTGGAGCTGGTGCAGAGATGGGGACGCTCCAATAAGCTTCGCTTCGCGCCTCAAAAGACTAAGTCGGTGGTGATCACCAGAAAACTCAAATACGATAACCCGCTACTAACAATGGGAAACGAACACATTGTCTTAACAAATGAGATCAAAATTCTGGGGGTCATCATCGACAAGAAGCTTACTTTTGCCAAACACATCTCTTACGTGACCTGGAAGGCCCTAAACATCTATGGACAAGTGTCGCGTGCAGCAAAGGCGACCTGGGGGCTAAACCCGAGCATCACCCGCAAAATATACACGGCAGTATTCGTGCCGATCATCTCCTACGGGGCGGCGGTCTGGGCATCTGAGACCGATAAAATCTACGTGCAGAAGAAGCTCTCGGCAGTGCAAAGGGGCTTTGCACAGAAGATTGGTAGGACACATAGAACTGTGTCCAAGCACGCGGCCGTGATTCTGGCAAGGCTCCTCCCGCTGGACCTACAGATCAAGGAGCGCGCGACGATCTACGAAACTCGTAGAGGACGGCCTTTCCTGCACACGTCAGACGAATACAGATTGAAGCGACGAGTTGAGTACTCTGAACTAGAGCACCCTGCCGTAATCCATACTCACAATTACATCTGTCTGGACGCACTCACTCCGGCAATAATAAGTGAGCTGGACATAAAAGGGAAATTTATATATACTGACGGAAGCAAGATCCAGGGGTAAGTGGGCGCTGCCATAACGGTATGGGATTCGGCAAGGGAGACTCAGTACAGAAAATTAAGACTGGCGGACCACTGCTCGGTATACCAAGCAGAGATGCTTGCGATCTTGACGGCAACAGAGCTCATTGAGAAGAGGAACTGAACGGAAGTAAACATCTTGACCGACTCCAGATCGTCCCTGGATGCGCTAAATACCGACTCAATAGTGCACCCACTTGCTCTCAAAATAACACAAAATCTGAGGAAAATTGACAACAAGGGACACAATGTAAAACTATTCTGGATAAGAGCGCATATGCATACCAGGCAATGAGAGGGCTGATGAACTGGCTAAGGAGGCAGCCCTAAACACAAAGAGGAAAACCACATACGACAACTTCCCAATATCATACGCCAAGCGTAGACTGGGCGACGCAACAGTCGATACTTGGCAAAAGAGATACACGGACGGAGACATAGCCGAGATCACAAAGATCTTCCTCTCGGATGTGAGACCGGCGGCTAAAATTATGACAGAAATGGACATGGACTCATTGACAGCGCAAATCCTTACCGGACACGGGGGATTTGCGGCTTACTTGCACAGATTCAAACTGACGGACAGACCGACATGCAAATGAGATGACACAACTGACGAGGACGTAATACACGTGATAACGGAATGCCCAAGGTTCATTAGACAGAGACGGGAAACGGAAATGCAACTTGACATGACTATCGACAGAGCTAACATTTCGGAAATAATGACGGACCAGGACCTTGGATAGAACTGACAGGACAGGACTGACATAACTCATACAGGCAAATATAACGACTATGACTGATACCGGGAGGATATCAGCAGCCGCAGCCATGCCTGAGCACTGGCCAGAACACTGCAAGAACATAGAAACGTCCTAACACCATGTGCGTTCACATGGACTGTTTATGGCCTTGGATGAGACAACAACGAATGAAGGAGGTACTAAATCCAATAATGCCACTCCAATCGCAAAAAACTTCACGGATGGGACAACACCAGGACACCAGGCAGAGCAGGAAGAAGGCGGCACTGTACCAATGCCGACCCAGCATGAAACACGACAAAGGAAAAAAAAAAAAAATTGTCCAAGGTCCCTAGAATAAGTAGCAAGTAGTATAGTAATAAATAGAAATTAGTCAACTATAATTGTATAACTGTATATAGCTTATATGTTATTTTATTAAGTAAGGATGTAATAAATGTGAGGCAGCTATATGATAATAGAATAAACTATTCTCGTAATTAAATAATCTACAAATAAATTTTGCAATTAAATATTACTGGATACAAATTTCAAAAATTAGAAATTATATTGTAACTTAACTAGAACAAATTGAATTTAGCATAATATAGAGTAAATAGCTGCCCACATAGTTTAACACTAGATAGAAACAACATAAGTAACACACCACATTTATAATAAAAGAAAACAATCTGAAAAAATAATTTAACCCTGAACACTGGCTTCTATAACCCACTCGAAGGTACACAGGCGAAAGAAAAAAAAAAAAAAAAAAAAAAACCAATAAGTTAAGTCAAAAAATTATTTATATTACTATCACAAAAAATATTTTATTATCTACACTTACATGTACATAATAAATAGTAATAGTAGTATTCTATATAGTGTTATCACTATATAGAATACTGAAGTCTTTGATACCACACGGTATACTGTATAGTATAAAAGACTTCAATGCACAGCTGTGGTTAGAGCGTGTAATACTGCCAGTGGAGCGCTATCAAAACATAACAGGCAGACAAGAGCACTCGTGATATCCATTCATCGCGAAGATATACAATTTAGTATTAACATTGTTTGTTGCAAGGAATTTTCTTACCTCTTAAGCCTTATCTTTTAATAAACATTTTTTATTTAAGCCGTCTTATGAAATTGTTTGTTTTTACCATTTGTAAAACTGATTACTTTACTTTCATCTAAGTCTGTATTTATCTGATGACCAAATAATATTATGAAAATATTAAGGTTAATAAAACGATTTCAATCGTTTCAATGTTGTAACAATCAGGAACAATTCCAAAGATAGTCGTTATCTCAATAATTGAGCGCTATTAAAGTCTTTCATTAAAATGGAGAATTTTGAATTGTACTTGAACAATGCTTCGAAAATACCACAGTATGTAGAATTGTGAAAAATGTGAACGATAAAATAAATAACCATAAAAAAAAATATTGGGGGAATACAGAGTAGCGGATTAACAAAAACATAAAATTACGCCTAAAACTTAAAATATATTTAAAAAGTTGTATTTTTGTTAAAAGCTTACAATGGACGACATCGATTCTTAATTGCATCTGTTCCATTGGGATGTCAAATTGTTAAGGTAAAAATATCTAGACTATTAATGTTAACTTTAGTTCTAATAACAATGATGTATTTCATATCACATATTTAAATTGTACGTTTTTACACTTTTTATGACATAAATTAATAGAAAATACATTGAAATTTCATCGACATGGGCTGGACTCGAGTCTATCTCCAATGATGGCCAAACTTTTTTATATGTAATTTAAAGTAATATAATTTCAATATTGATTGTGAACAAAAAATCCTGGTTATTATTTAAAAACTTTCTTACATAAATGGCAAATACTTATTTTATATGTAGAATTTCTTTTTTCTTTTCTAGTTAACATCTAGATAGTAGCTAGCTAACGGTTATTTAAGTTAACCTAAAGTTATGTCGTTCTTAATTTCTATGTAAGTTACAAGAGGAAGCGTAATTATATGTGATATGATTTTTCATTCTTGATTAATATCTGCGCGCAACTAAAATTTTGTCCGATTTTCATGGTCTTACATATTTAATTAAAACTGTTTTACGTATGTAAGTGATTATCTTTAACTATATACGAGTATGCTTTCAAATGCTTTGCAGCAATTGTATTCACAGGAAACGAGATTCGGATGTGTGTCAAAATGTCAGTAAATTTATTAAAGATGACATGAAAGATCGTAGGAGGTCTTAGAGGATACCTCCTCCTCAACTTCCTATCTATATTTCACGTCATAAAGTTCAGGATTCACACAAGATGCACTAATAGTATCTTGCACTTTGCTCACAGATATGTGATTGTTGAATACTTCCAGGTGACAGAAAAAAAATAAATCACCATTTGTATTGAAATATAATTATTTCGTTCTAGCGGATCGCTATATTGCGTATCTCAATATGGTAGACCATTCTCTTCTTTCTTTTAGAAACACTATTCTCTAGTTCTCTCTGGAAGGCTAGTAGTCTGGAATAATCAGGGCCGGATTTGGGAGTCTGAAGACTCCGAGGAACGAAGAAATGAAGGCCCCTAAATATCAATTATTCCAAATGAAAGACAATTTTTTTACATTTAATTGCAATGCAATCAAGGCTTTTGATATATCGATAACAATATTATTATGCTATAAATGTATTTGGGAGGAAAAACGTAAAAGTTTCTGAGTCGTAATATTTGTCTTTTTTTTTCATTATTGAGGGGCCCTCTATTGTGAAGCTCCCGAGGTAGTACCTACTTGGCCTCCCCTAAATGCCCTGGGAATATATAAATTCATTCTAAACAGTAAGGTTAGGTTAATAAAAATAAAAATAATTTTGTTTTGAGATCTTAACCAAGGCACCGAGGTAATAATAAACGACTATTACAAGAATGCTAATTTACCGCCAGTTGACTTTGACTTGTTCTGTTGTTCTTTGTTTGATCCGTTCTTTTTTTTTTGCTGACATTTATATTTTTTTATTACATTCTACCGAAGTTGCGGTTACAGAGAAAGAATTTTTTTTGCATGATACATAATTTGTTACAGATACAATAAATTTATTGTTAAGAACAACTTAAATGAAATATGTTTCAACATAATTTTAATCGTTAATTTTATTTAATCACTATTAATTTCTTGCAATGCAGTTTAACTCGCTTTATGTACCATACACCAAACAAGAAGGCCCCAGTCATTAACTGTATTATAGGATGGGCAGTGTATTTCTCTTTTTTTCACTAACCACTAAGCGTTTATTTTTGTAAAAGTTAATAGCTTCGTTTGAACTATGAATAAGTTTTTTTATTTAAACTTTTTAGCCTTAACACCTTTTCTTTTTTATAAATATAAAATTTATGAATACACTTTTTATTATTATTTACTACATAAATTACTTATTTCTGAATTTTCTATATCTTCATATCTTTTTTAACAGTTGTTTAGTCCCCGCTATTGGCCATATCTGTACGATGCTTAAAATGCATATTCGTTACTGTCCTAATTAAATGTAACAGAACCAACTAACCAAATCTTAGACGGAATTTTGTTTATAAGTAAATAATGGGATATTTATGGTAACTGGCATTTTTTAATAATATTCGGCATATTTAATATTAATTTAAAAAATATTATTATGCATATTGAAACATTTTATTTAAATATTAAGAAATAATAAAAAAAATAGTTCTCAATATTTCAAATGAAACTAATTAACCAAAATAGAAGTTGCTTAATAAAACCTATTCAAATTAAACTAATTCTGAAGTATTAAGATTTTTTGGCCTCAAAACCGGCTCGTAAACCTTTTATAATTGAGTAGGTTCTAGGTTGAATTAATTAGTCGAAAAGTTTATTATACTATTAAAACTTTTATGGTAAAATGATGCTTGTTTCTTTTTTATTTAAATTTATCACTTACAAGTAAGTAAGGAGTATTACTTACAGGCGCATTCGAGGGAATAAAATATAATTTATGTTTTTATATATCAATTAAACACGTATTTTACGAGCTATTGAAACTTGTAAAATACGTGTTTCATTGAAATCGCCATTTACAATGCAAGAACTGTAAGATACAAATGAAATAAGATCATAAATTTTTTCAACTACATATAATTAAAAATAAATATAAGTTAAATTAAATAATATATTATAAGTAAAATTTTTAATGCAATTCATGTCCGTGGTGGATCAAAAGCAAACGTTCTTGTTTGCTAAACCTATAGTCGTGGCGTTAATTTAAGCAGGGGAATATTGTTTGTATTATCTCTATGCGTGACGTATTGATGATTGTTAATAATTATACATCAAAGCAAAGGCAAATTTATTAAAATAATTTCAATTTATACAAAACGAAATATTTATACAAACTACGTAAACTAGAAATATTTTTCAATGTTTAATTGTAAATAGCAAAACTGAAATTTTAAGTTGGTTGTATATGATAATATGAAGGATATCAAATAATTTTACCTCCAAAGAGGTTAAATAGCGGATATATTTCAAATTGATTATTTCTATAAAACTTTATTTTTATTTATTTATTTATTCTTTATTGCACACACTTCAAGAGGATATTACAAACATAATTTTAAAAATATGAGAAGTTGGCAAAGGCAGTCTTATCGCTAAAGCGATGTCTCCCAGACAACCATTGGTGAAAGGTGAAATGAGAAGGGGTTGGTGTGGCAAGCACTATAAAATAAACTACAAGGCCTACACTCTAATAATACACATATAGATATATAAAATATATATGATAATACACATATTCTTATAATATACTACAATTAATTTCTACATAGATCAATAATAAGTTTTTAAACGCTTTTTAAAAATGTTCAGGGACTTTGAGTGACGTATTTCGGCCGGGAGAGCGTAACTTTGTTATAGTTCAAGTTATACCTATTCACATTTTTATTTAAATGTAACAACTACTTTAGCTAATTTTCACATATTCGCCTAACGGAAAAAAATGTTATACCAACAATTTAAATAACAAAAAAACGTTTTTTAACGTCTGGCCCTTATTATGATTACATATCATATTCTAGGCGAGGTGACGTTTATGGGGTACCACTAAACCATCAAAACGCTTGTTCATACCTACATCAACCGGCGCACCGATTTTCATACTACTAACAGAGCACCGTGCAACTAGCGGAAACCCTCAAACATCTACAATAAAAAAAAAATGGTTTGTTCTCACGAAAATTTTTATTTTAATCCGACTTTTGATAAGAAAGTTTTATATAGACAGTTCCATTAACCTTTAGCAAATATAAACTTTATGTAACCATAAAAGCATAGCGCCAATACTATGGATTTGTAAAAAACCTTAATGATTAATTAAAACCTTTCATTTTTGTTCTTAAAGTCAATGATGATTATTATACAACATTTCATCGATAAAATAAATCTTCTAATTCATATTTATACCCAAGTGAATTATTTTGCACTAGCAATTGTTTACGTGCCTTGGCAGCGGTCAGAGTGGCTTCTGATTTATATGTCCGCTTGCCAATTAGCTACTCCAAGTGCTTTAATTTATCGCACTCTTTCCATTTTCTACATTTTTGGTTTCAGACACATTTTAGAACATACGACATGGATTTTTATACATTCTGCTTTAAGTTAATGTTTTGTCACAGTTCATACGACCCCAAAAACCGTGACAATTAGTAAAATAATATATATATTTCAGTGTTTTTATTAAAATATGGAATGAATAGAATGCATAAAATGCATATGAATCTTTGGGCCCTTTATTGATCATTCGTGCCATATAAGTAGTTCTTGTTAATCCGTTTTCACTTGTTAATCCGGATGGTGATATCCTGTCCGAAAGCAAAAGATTTTATGTCCTGAGATAAAGATAGTAAGATTCCATAATACATGGGAGTGTTTCGGAGGTGCAAGGTTCAAACACCTGACGTCACACCATTCAGTGAATTAAGTTCAGTGCAAAAAGGATTATATAAGAGCTTGAATTTAGAAATCACGCCACTTCGGTTTATTGTGACAGGGATCACGCCTGAATCACATTTTATTAGAATTATAATATTGTAAAATTTTAAAATTAAAGTAGTTAAAATGATAAAAATCTATAAATTAATATTTTTTATAGTTATTTAATTAATGTATCTTAATTGTTTATTCTTATTTAATTTTGATTATTATTTAATGATATTAATTATTTCATGCTAATATTAAAACCATTATTTCAGAGACAATAATGAACGGGATAATTTTACCATTACTACAACATATTGATGCTCTCTCCGACTTAAAATGTTTACATTATTGTAGATATTCAAAATAGGTAAGATTACTAATAATATTTTTTCTTCAAAATCTCGTTGTAAATCGATCATTTCCTTTAACCCTTACTCGGTCACACGTTCTGCTCTAACAATGACGTATGTGATTTTTGATATAGTCCAAAATGCACCGTTACGTAAAAGTTTGAATTCTGTAATATTTTAAATAATTATTTAAATTAGAATGTGTGACTACTTAGTCATGATGTTTGTCTGTGGTGGTCTGCCATCTTGAGTATGCTTTGGATTCCTCGAATTATCATAGTATTTTATTATTTGAATTTAGTTTTATTCTTGTGTCATAAACTATATAATTTGATAGCATATTGCTGTCTATAATTTATAATTTGCTCAAATTCGTTTCAGATATTTAGATGCTGTTGTCAATCAATAATGCTTATTTGTTTCTAAAAACCTTCAGTTCTTTAGTTTACAATTACTAAACTAATTGTTTCCGTTACTAATCGAGACGTCGACCTTCATACCCTGCTTCCTGATCTGTAGCTTTAACTGTAGCTGTATGTGAGGTCTGCTTTAATTAATTGTTCTACACCATAAATTAATATATGTATTTTATTGCAGTTTTCTTCTACTAATAAACGCGGGGGCTGTGTATATGTCTTCACTTGTCCTTTGTCAATAGCGCCTATGATTTTAATTCATGATCTATAATCATAATAATAAGAATCTTATTCAATGTAAGTCATTGAGTTGCTTATTTCAAGTGAGTGAGTCTAACTGGCATAGTATGTATTGTATTAATTTAAATTTAAGTATTAATAAATTGGTTCCAAAAAATTAATTGGAAATTTGATTTAAAGCGACCTACTGTTTCCCTAAAATTTAAATCTGAAAGGTTACAGTACTAAAACTTTTGTTTTAGAAAGCTTAAAGTATGAGAAAAAAAATCTTATATTTTTTGTACTACCTTAAACAAATCTGTTTATTTTGAAAAATGTTGTCAAGACATACTTACAAAAATGTGTCATATATATATAATTACAATACCGGCTTAAAACTTGATTATACATACAACTTAGATTAATCACTAAATCTCTTAACAAATAATGTACTGATATAAAACAGTAAAGTGTTAACACATTACTTTGAATTTTATAGGAAGTGAAGATGTTCTAAAATATCTATAAATTAATTGAAATAGCTTCACTCCGTCTACCATAAGGTTACGGTGAGGAAATTTGATTAATGGCTTATGTCAAAATTTCATGTAATTTGGACACATTTTTTATCAAAACTTTTATAACAATAAAAGAAAATAGTTTTAATGTAGTAGTATGTTACAACTAAAAAAACTTAAATTTGTCCCTAAATAGAGCCGCAAACCAATTTAAAATGAAAACTTAGTTATTAAAAGCGTTACCCATGTCGATAGACGTCAGGACACTAACATCTTAAAGCAGACGTTGCAGACTAGACTGTCGGAACAAACCATTCAAGTAACCTATGTTTATTTAGTACGCTGAATGTGATAGAGATATCGGAATATCATAAAAACAAAGACTTTGTATCTATGTTATAATATATTATATTAATAATCTTAAAATCCCTTTGTCAATTAATTAGCCATTATATAACAAATAAGGCATTTTATTATGCTTTTTGTATTATTCAAGAAATCTTGAAATCGTTTTTGGACGCAATATGAAAATTATGTATTCTTAGTGTTAACATACAGTTATTTATTTAAGTTATTCCTGCGGCCTTGTGGCTTCGTTGATATGTTCTTGAGATTTAAATAGGACCATTGAAATTCTTAGTTTGTAAATGTTTTTGACATACTTGGAACACCTTTTAAAAGATTTTATTAGCTAATTTGCAATTTCATAACTTAATGAACTATTAATATCTCTAGCAGATTTAAAATACTTGAATTACGGTATGTTTTTTTTTATATTCTAGTTCATCATATGCGCCATTATCTTATGAACGAGTAATATAATTGGTTAATCATACATTAAATTCAAATAACATTTATAAAATGTATTAATTAAAAATATTGATCAAAAGCTTATACATAATCCAAGAGTGGCTAATACAATGGAAAATAAAACCTTCAATGTTATACACATAAACAAAAGCACACAATAACATTTCATTTTGATCATTAAGAGAAAGCGATTGCTTCATTTTTTTAAATCCATTAAAATAGTATGTTGCATAACAATGCTCTGATACTCTTCGCTAAAACAATATGAAACAAAAAAAATATTTAAAACATAAATTGTACACACTCAAATATGATAACTAGTCGGAACCTGAAAAGTCATAGTTTGGTGGAGGTTTTCACAGTTCAAGGAACCACTAAGCTTAATGTGATAAAAGAATTAAGATTTTTTGTCAAACTGTGTTCATACACCGTATTGTGTTGTCAAATCTCATAGTCACTTATATAAATGTACAGTAAATATTCCAATAAGCCTAAGTCATATAGTGTAAACTTTCTTATCCTGACTCCCAAGTCAATATTTCCAACTTTCAAGATCTGAAAAATAGTCCTTGTCAAATTCAAATCTGAACCTTTTGTACTACAAGCTTTTGACAGTTGTAGGCGACGTAAATTGCTTTAAATAACACGCTGACATTAACAGTTTTAAAAATATCTGCAGCGAGAAATAAACTTCTCGTGAAAATATGTCTATAAATACACGACTACATAATTCCAAAGTTAGTACTAAGACCAAAGGACACCACTTCGAAAGAAATTATTTTTTATTTTTCCTGAAATAAAGTTTAAATGTAAAAATGTAGCAATAAATACACTTTGAATAATAATGAAAATAATATGCGATCTAATTATTTAAACAAATTTACAAGATCTACAAATTTCCTCCATATTGCCTGCCGATGAAAAATATACGGATTTAGTTCAAAGTGAATTTATAAATCAAATTTAAACAATGAATAACCGCCCCTAACAATATTTAGATGAACAATAGAGCGCTCCGAACTAGTATTATTTATTTCCAGGAAAACTCACGTACAAATATATGTATGTATATTTAACACAAGCACATATCTCAATAGTTTTTACTGTTTATTTATAATTTGTTAGGCTTTAATGAAAATGGGTCTCTGTTATTGATTGCCGTATTATTTTTTTGTTCAGTTAACATTTTAATATTATAAATGTTTATTTATTGATCTTGTTGAACTTTTTATTATTATAAATTTTAATAAATGAAAGAGATAACTGTGCTTTTGACTGTAAAATAATAATTTAAAATGGTTGATATTTTATATTGAGAGTATTTTATTGTTATAACATTTAGAGATTCGTAGTCCTCTTACCTTTATAATTTTGTCATGTCCGTCTGTCCGCAGTCTAGCTGTGGGACACTTATTACTTGAAACCCGTAATTTATCATAAATTTATGTATTTGTCATTCCGTCCAAGTGGTAGATTAACATATGTACTTTATTTTTTGTGGTAGTTTTTCTATATGCATAGCGGGTTGTACATTTATTTTCGTGTATCCTATAGTACTTTGTGGAAACTATTTTTAAGAATCAGGAAGTCTGGTTCTGAACTTATATCCTTTATTCTATTGTTTTCACTGCTAAATGAAACTTTTATGTTGAGGTTCTAAATTGAGATTAAAAATGATATATTCATATAATGGTGACTGTGACAATGATTAATCGATTGTTATTTAACACGAAATGTTTATACTTCTTGTTGATCATCAACTCTAATGGTATTAAGCAGAAGGAGTATTTCTGTCACTCACAATCAGATGATCCATACTCAAAATACCGTGTAGAATAGGAATAATACCACATCAAATTAGCAAGATTACTGGGATAATTTCAATAGATTGTATAAACAATCCATTGAAATTAAAAAGAAATAGGCATAGAGCATTTTTTTTTACAAATGTTTTCAGACAGTGCTTACAGATCTTGAATAAATATTAAACATTACAAGTATTATCTCGTAACCCAGATAATTACAGACATTAGAATCATGAGTATCTTCCAATCTTGCTAAATATGAAATATAAACTCAAACTACCCTCATCATAGAATCAACAAAGGGATTTTTGTAAGTGTTTTTTTTATTTGTTATTCACTGTCAATTCTTTATAAAACCAACTTTAAATTATGTTTATACTAATTCTAGAAGCTATGGTGTCATCGACAAACGCACAAGTAGACAAATACACAGATAAATATAAATAACTTATAATATCCGTCGTTTCTACGTCCGAGCTTAAAAAAGGTTGCTCGATCGCTTTGTTTACTTTTATTGTATTTGTAATTAGCTGAACAAAGTTCATATGAAAGACTTTTTTTCTATGGCAAATCCCCCAACACAAACAAAACATAAAATTTGGATGGTGTTTTCGTATAAGATGCTCGATAATAAAATGCAGTCCACAATGTTCGATCCATATATAAATGAATGCAAAGCAATTACCATGTGTCTATACTATTATATATGTATCTTTCAATCGCTCTGATAATAGTTAAATATAAGTAGGGCAACGACTACCAGGTAATAGTTATTTAGAAACATTAAAGATTTTTAAAAATATCCTGAATCATCCTTTTAACTTTAGATACAAAATTGTAATGACTCACCTCCAAAATATACAATGAAATTATAAATTAAGAGTACATAAATAAACAAAGAAAAACAAATGGGACAAAGAAAGACATTTTTTAATATAACAAAAAAGATTCCAATATTTGAAATCTAAAGCTAAAACCGTATTCAAGATTTTAAATAATATCTACATGATAAAAGGGAAACTTTACGAATTTAGTAAGTCTGTTTAGAAAATTTCTGCAAAGTCCTTTTATGTATTAAAAGTCGTGTATTTTTGTTTGCAAAAACTTTGTTGATGTGGAATCTTTCATATTTTTATATTAACTGACGGTTCGCTTATTTTATTAAATACCTTGTCCTAAGTAGCTGAGAAATACCAAAAAGGACCTACTTTACGTTTTGGTTATAATTTAAGAAACTCGCTTTTTTTGTTTTTTTTTTCTGATATCCTATATCAAATCTATAATCTGATGAAAAAGTAGCTACTCTTCTACTACTCTTCTTCTACCTTAATCAAATTTCGTTTCTGAAAACTTCAAAAACAAATGCATTTCGATCTAAATCAAATTATGTACAATACTGACAGCACAAAATGAATCATCTGATTAGTGATTAAGATTTAAAGTGTACCATAAAAATAAACATTGTATTGCCTTGTTCTGGCAAAATAATAAAATGTAATGAAACATAAGTCATCAACTTTAACTTAACAAATGTTTTCTGTAGGAGGCATCGAAACATACTGTTTATAATTTATAATAATTTTAGCAAAGGAAAAGTATTTAAAGAATAGACTTAACATAATAGAAATCCCTTTTATAACAGACATGTGGACATTACAGCATAAAAACAAAATTCGTATCATTTAAAGTGAATCTGTACCAAAACTGTAAAATGGAAAGAATGCGACCAGTAAAAAGCTTTTGAAGTGGCTAATTGGAAAACGGACATACAAATCAGACGCCACTCTGACCGGTGCCAAGCACAAACACGATTGCCACTTCGAATTCGTGGTTCACTTAGCCTGTAATATTAAATTAAATGAAATTATGGTCTTGTGTTCCATCACATGTAATCATACCGATTTAATAAAAAATAATAATGAGCTGCTTACATAAATAAAAACTTTTTAAAATTTTGTTGGGATCATCATCAGTGTAGCGAATAGCAGATTATGGATATTGAAATATCATGTTTCAATAAATATAAATAAGTAATGTTATCTAAGGTTTATATCATAAAGGATTGCACCCGTATTCAGGGAAAAATAACATGAAGATAAGTTACTAAGTTGTTCATTAATTACAATTTTTTAACAAACTTTATAATATTAAAAATACAAAGAACAAGGATTAAATTGATTGATTGATTATTGAATATGTTTTGAAATAAACATTAATATTAAATTATTGTATTAAAACAGTGAATTATATTAAGAGACTTCTCATTTTTGTTTTACATAATTATTATTACAATTATGTTTGATATATTATCTTAAAGTTGAGTTATTATAAGAACACAGAAGGTTAATATTAAAACAAACGAATATAAACTTAACATAGATTTTCAATATTTGGGTTATCTGTCATTTATTGAAGGAATAGCAAGACGTATAAGATACAAGCTCACATTTTTTAATATTAAAATTGTAAACTTGGTTTTAAACTTTATGTTACTTGAATCCAATTTTGCTGTATTAAACCAAGATGCATTTGTAACGGGAGAAACTGTTTTTTTAGGAGTAAGATTTATTGAATTTAGCTCTGTGTGTATCTGATTTACCGCCTTATCAGAAAACGGGTTATTATCAATATTTTCACTATGTCCCTCAAATATAAAACTTAAATTATTCTCTTTATGATGACAAAGAGTTATCAGAAGGTAAAACCGAAGTATTCCTAACTACTTGCCTGCTTTATGAAAGTCGAGTTGTCTCCATTGAACTCAGCGATTCGATGTTGAGTAGAATATTCGATCGTCAACATAAGGGTCATTACTAGATTTAGGCGAAGAAACTTCATCGCACAAGGCTTGAAACTTTTTTGACGCCCTTCGTATGATTTTTTAGACGACTTCTAAAAAAATATTAGTATGAATTCCATACGATATAATTGTTTTCAAAACATAAATTTACACTAACATTGCGTTGTTTGCACAAGAATTAAGTTTGGTGGCAGCGAAGGATGCAAAGAAAACCAATTATTTTATAAAATTATATTAAAGAGTTACAATTCTAACTTATAATTAATTAATACTAAAAAAAGGTGATTCCAGGTCAGCGATTGACCCAAGAATGAATATATTTTATCCTCGATTCCCATCGATGGTGAGAACGCAAGCCGTATGGTGTCGTCTTCAGGATACTCGAAGCGTGGTGTCAGCATTTAACCGTGTGAAACCAAGTTGGTTCTTACTATAACAATTGCCCTTGGCTATGCTTGCGTAACACCTCCCCCCGTAGAACAGCGACTATTGAAGACCTTCGTTGTAAATTGCGCTGGAAGTTCTGATTCATCCCTTTGAGTTTTTTGGATGGTGTGTTTCGTATGTTTAAGTCGGTATTTCCGGTATGCAAGGCCGCTAATTAGTACACATGCACTGAATAGTAACGTATATAAAGGTATTGTTGTATGGTAGACGCTTATATCGTTGGTCTTGCTTAAGTTTACTGGTGACTGTAGAATAACCTCCCTATTGGTAGCGTGAAGGTTAGTCAAATTAATGGAGTTTAATTTGAATATCAGATGTGCTGCTGAACTGAGTGTATTTTCATTAGGTACATCTATGATCTTTAAGGCTTGACCTTTTAGTCGATCGTTGAGGTTCGAGATGATGAATTCTGTTGTTTGAATGAAACAATCATATGGAATTATAGCGTGATAACTTCCTTGCAACATCTTGTAGATATCTTGATCGCAGGACAAGCGTACTTTAGTAAGAGTTGGAAAGCTAATGGTGTAGTGGCGATCGTCAAGTTTTTCGTAGGCTGACGTAAGTAGGGATACGGTGACTGGTTTACATTCGGGGAGTTTTTGCTGCGTAGTAACGAGGGCTGTTACACAATCCGGCGATGTACGACTATGTATGTTGTGTATCTCTTCACATAGATACCCTTTAGTGAACTTCGGGCATTCAGCCTCTATGTACTTGAAATCTTTCAAATGGATTGCAAGGAATTGGTGTTGGGGAACAAGAATTTCATGATTTTTGTTAGGGATTATGGATATCTTATATAAATTATATATTTGGGATTTTATAATTGGGAATTTATATACTATAACTATTTCATTTCCTACATAATAAGAACCTAATTGTATTACGTCATAATACTCTCGGGCCTCTATATCTAGTATTTTATTACTACCATACATACTACGTAGCTTTCTAATTATATTTCTAATGGAACTTAAACTAATAACATCATGATGAGCCGTGGATGTCCTTGTAAATGCTAGCACATTCTGTAACTTAGTTATCTCTAGTGACAACTTGTCAACATTATCATCGACTATGAGAATAGTTTGTCCTAAATGAGCATATTGATTGGATTCATAGATACCTTTTTCCAAACTTAGACTAATGTTTTTTTTACTAGTTCCGCTAATTTGTTCTGATTATCTACTATTTTATCTATTATTTTAGAGTGCTGAGTTATCCAATCTTTGGTCAGGCTTACATGACTGTTAAATTCCGTAACTAATTTATTATCGTTTTCTTGTAGTGATCTTATTGCGTTATTAAACTGTAACGCATCTGTATAATCAAGATTACCGGTAATACTTTTTATTACGGACCCGAGACCATCAACGAGACCTCTTTTAGAGCGGCTAATTTCAAATGACTGCAATTGTTCTATAACGACTTGAAGCTTTTCTTTCAAATAGTTAGTATAGGGCTCAAACAAAGAAAAAGTTTTATTATTAAGATTAGAGATTATATTGCTTAATTGGATATGAACTGTATTTACTTTGTCTTGCAATTCGTGGATATCGATATACTTCAAGAATGAGTGATAATGAGACACTATGCGACAAAGACCTAGTTTAAAAGATAAAATGCCGGGACCATCATCTAGATTTTCAAGTTTTATTTAAGAACTCTCTTTAATCTAGACTTAGCAATTGGCCCGCCTTTTTTGCACGTATGTATATGTATCGGGAGATCAGCTATAACTGTATCATGTGTGTAACGCGGCGCTATCTTTTGACGAACAGCAAAAGGGTTTCTAATAAATATTTGTTGATCGGAAGAGAATTGCTTTTCGGGCTCTCTAGACTTATTATGAGTATTTGTTAATTCATTTCTGTAACTTAAACTAGACTCATGAATTAAATTAAAAGCTTTGGTCATTTTATTTTTATTAACTTTTCACTCTGTATAGATAATAAATCTAGGTGAACAACTTCGAAAGGCTTACACGGTGGAGGGACAATACGAAATTGTTGTCTAATAGGGTTGCGATCATATTTCGCTTGACCACAAATTATACATTTGTTAATGAACTTGGTTATATGCTCTCGCATTTTTGGCCAATAATACCTATGAGATAGGGCGAGATGACATTTATTAACACCCCTATGATTAGTTTTACCTACGTGGTATTTGCTTATTATTTCTTGTTGTTTTAAGTATTCTTTTATGTTTTCCAATTCCTTTTTAACTAGTATTAAATTCATAGCTGAACTTTTAAAAGCCTTTTGTATTATGGGAATAACCGAGTACATTGCTAATGGGGGATTTATGAGTAACCCTGTTTTAATTTTGGGATGAACATATTCTTTGATAACATTAATGATATCTTCTTCGAGATTATTTTCTGACAATTGAACAGTGATACGTGTGTGTGTTTCAAAAGGTTTTGAAACTATTGGTCTTCCTTTAATATTGCTTACAATTGTTAAAACTAGCTGTTTTGTGAATTTATTTAGGGGTTCGTCAGAAATCGGGATTTCCAAAATAGGATTTTCATTGTCGGTATGAACTGTTAGGGTATTAGAATTATCTCTATCAGCTTCTGAAGCTGTAATAGTGCTAGTCATTTTCAGATGCATTTACTGCTATTGAACTTAGTTCTTCGTTATGAATTATTAAACGGGATAAGGCATCAGCATTTGTATTATATTTACCTGGCTTATAAATGACTGAGAAATCGTATTCGTATAATTTTAATCGCCATTTGGTTTTACCCGAAGCATCTGCCTTTTTAGGGACCACCTAAATAGGAGAGCTCCACGCGGAATCCGAAGGTCTAATTATATTTTGTTCAAGCATTTTATTGATTTGACTTCTAACCTCTTGTTTATGGACATACGGGTACCTATAGCTTTTAACATGAACTGGGATCTCGTCATTTGTTTTAATTTTATGCTTAATTTTGTTCGTAAATGTTAAGGGTTCTCCGTCAAGGTAAAATACATCCGAATAAGGTTTTTTAAATTAGCTATTTCCTCTGGGTTTGTAATGATAAATCTTTAAATAAAAGTGGTCTCGTCTCGATGGTCAGCAAAATTATTAATAAGTGCACTACGAATACCGAACTAATTTTCAGGAATACCTTTGGAATTTATCAATCGAGCTGCAGAGCCTGTAATCTTATTTAATATACCATTACTAAGGGCCAAATTGGTTAACTCATAACCCGGTTCTGTTTAAAATATGCAAGTACTAATTGATCACATAAATTTATAAATCTTGTTAGCACATGGAGGTTACCGTCAAAATCAGGCAAAACTCTAAGTGACTTGTATATCTCACCCATTATATCTTGAGACATTTTAATATTAGGTATAACAATTTTTTTTAATTGCCTAAATTCGTCAATAGTATCGAGCCTGCTAGATCTACCCTTACACAAACTACGGCTACTGTTTTCTCTCGGATGAAAAATTTTGAACACTAATCTAACACTCTAAAAATTATATATAATAGTATTTATATATTAAATTACTTGGACAATCTAATGGAATAATAAAATAAATTGAAAGGATAAGAATAACGTTAAAAATTAGGATAGGTAAGGACTTGAACGATTCAGAGTACTTACATGAACATGATTTTCTTTGCCGAATCGATATTTTGATTCACCTCTGCTGGCCTCCACGATGTATGTAGATTCGGATACTCGAAATCGGTTAGTCACGCGGGATCTCGCACCGATATTAGGGGAAATCTTGCCGCGACGCGTACCGAATATATCTCGAATATCCTACCGACTGCGCCAATTAAGTTTGGTGGCAGCGAAGGATGCAAAGAAAACCAATTATTTTATAAAATTATATTAAAGAGTTACAATTCTAACTTATAATTAATTAATACTAAAAAAAGGTGATTCCAGGTCAGCGATTGACCCAAGAATGAATATATTTTATCCTCGATTCCCATCGATGGTGAGAACGCAAGCCGTATGGTGTCGTCTTCAGGATACTCGAAGCGTGGTGTCAGCATTTAACCGTGTGAAACCAAGTTGGTTCTTACTATAACAATTGCCCTTGGCTATGCTTGCGTAACACAAGCAACAAGCCTTCAGTAATTTATTTTTATGAATAATGTAATGCGCAAAATAAACACTTTCTTTTTACAAGATTACGTAAATTATTACGTGCTAAAACGTGTACTGCCACGCTCGAGTGTTGCTCGTTGAACTCTACTTATCGAAATGTATGAAATAACCACGTCAACGGTCGTACTGTGCGGAACAATCCTTTTCTTTCTTTTTATTTTGATTTGTTGTATCGGCGCAATAATAATAAGTGAACGAAGTTTAGTTAGAGTTGAACGACTATTGACAATTGTTACTTTATAAATACTTTATTTTAATATTATTTATTATCTAATCAAGTGTTAATCATTATAAATTGTTTCTATAGATAAATAAATCAGTATAACGATCATACATATCGATTTCAAGATTTTTATTTATGATTTGTTAAAATAAACGATATCTATCACTTTAATATATATGTATATAAATAGTTATTAACATCGATTTATACAATAAATACGTAATTACAAATCGATAGAAAAAATTTCTTTTTTTGCCTTAATAATCTTTTCTTCGTTAACCTATCTTATTTGTTAATTTTCGCGAAAGCTCTTAGGAGGTAACATGTGTTATTTTTTCATTTATTTTTTTCCGCACGTTAATGTATATTCATTAATTATTTTATGCTATTGGTATTTTTAGTTTTTTTAAAAGGAGGCTTCTTTGCACTCGTAAAAGCTAATTGGACAGAGGACATTCCGTAATGTGAGCAAGAAAACGATTAAGTAATTTGTTTAACAACTGACTTCAAACCAATTATATAAAGTATGATTATTGAGGGTATTCCGGGTAGAATGATATAATAGACATTTAAATCAAATAATATGTGTCTTCATAGAACGAAGAAAGTTATTTATTTGTAGTTAAGAATTAGCTTAGAACGGTCCAATTTTGTCATAATTGCGAATAGCGGCCATATTAAAAAGTTGAAAATTTAACAACATTTTACATGATTATTTTAAAATTAATTATGAAAGTTATTTATGAAAGATATAACGATAAATTATATTAGTAAATAAGAAATGATCAGTGAATACGTTTTTTTTTATTTATTTAAAAACTTTATTGTACAACAAAAAATAATACAAGTGGCGGACTTAACGCTTAAGCATTCTCTAAAAGTCAACTGAAAAAAATTAATTACAGAAAAACAAACGAGGGGTACAATAGAAAACAAACAAACAAATACACAGAACTTATGTAGATAACATTTAATACATATATGGATTTTAGTACAGTACTAAAGATATTAATTAGGTAACTACAGTAGTAGTTACCTAATTAATGTCTTTAACTTCTAATGTTATATAAGTTTGACGTGCGCTGTTGAAGCTTGGATCTCCATATTAATAATGACTTCAATCATGTTGTTTTTTTTTATTATATCATTTTCAGTTTCATTTGTTTGAAATGTTTACTTTCTCTATTTCAGTGTGTGAAAGAATTTTATAGGATTAATTACAGTTTATTTTTATATTTTACATAGCCTTTAATTTATTAAAATATAGAAATATATAATACAGCTTTTTTTTTATTTTATGCTTTACAGCCTAATATATTTTCTTGATTTCAAATTATATAAATGATATGATAAATGAAATAGAATTAACACCAAGTAAAACGTATTTATATTTTTTCCTAGAATGGAAATTTTATGTTAAATTTTAACCTTAATATCAAATCAATCAACGAAAATTTTATTTTGTTACCATTTTTATTTAGCTTTCGCGTAATTTAAGGGAAAAGTGTGAATAAAAATTTTATATTCTTTTTTTTTTATAACGATCTTAAGGTAAAATAATAATAATTAAAACTCTTTTGCATGAAACAGTCTTTACCCATTTTACATAAATCTTTCATTATTATACTAATCAATAAAACAAACATCGAAATTTAATATAAAAATGTTATATTTATTATGTTTTGGTAAAGATTTAAAATATAATAAACTTGTAGAAGTCTAAATCTATAGCATCAATGAGCAAAGTTATGCAAAAACAAAGGATACACTATTCTTTTGACATACATAAGGACTGCAAACATACAGACGTACTAAAGTCAAACGATAAACTTTTGTTCTTGCTATTCCATGTTTTTGTATTTGAATGGGAAATCTATTCGTCTAAATATAAGAGAGTATAGTTATGTATAAAATGTTATTGAACTTAACCATTTAATTTTCAAAATTTTTCGGAGCATATTATTAAGTTAAAATTAGTTTTATGGTTAGGTTAGGTTAGGTTTTAAACAGTAAAATTTGAATATTTTCAACTAATAGATGCGTAGTTTAACACTCTCATGGACAGAACGCCACTGTTTCTATATATATTAATACGGCAGTACGCCTGTCGACGTCACACTTTTAACTTCTTTGCAGTCAGCATGCCTCTCGGCGCTCCATTTTTATAGTGAGACAAGGAAGGGCATTCTGTAATGTCACCATAGAGAGAACTTTTACCTATTATTGTTAAAAAAATACGGAGCAAAAGTAAACCTTGCGCACACATGAAAAGTTTGGTCGCGTACGCTACGCCCGTGGATGTGGTTATATCATACATTACAATAAGTAGTGTTCGACGAGCAGCATGCAAGCGTCAGTACATGTTTTAGTGCGTAGATGATTTGTAAAAGGTAAGTAATTGTTTATGTTGCGTATTACAAACATTTTATTTATAAATATAAATTAGTGAAGGATTGTTGCTTGTGCAAACAATTTAATTTTAGTGAAAATTTATGCTTCGAACACGATATCGCCTAAAGATTGATACGAAGGGGGTCCAAAAAATCTTCAAGCCTTGTTCGACGAGATTTTTTCGTCTGAATCTAGTCATGACCCTTATGTTGACCATAGGACATTTAATTACGTTTAAGATTGTATATCATCTGACGTCGAGTTGACGAGTTCTGAGGAAACCACTCGTGTTTTACAAAGCAGGCAGGTAAACAGGGATACTTTGGTTTTACTTTTTGATAAATCTTCCATCCTGAAAATAATAAATCAAGTTCTACATTCGACAAAATATTGTTAATATCCCGTTTTCTGATAAGACGGTAAATCAGATACACAAAGAACTAAATTCAATAAATCCTACTCCTAGAAAAACAGGCAATCCTATTACACATGAATCAGTCTAAAACAGTAAAATTAGATTCAAGTAAAATATACTTTATAATAAATTTTACAATTAAATATTTAATAAGCAATTTATTCTTATTGTTATAAAAAACTATATATTAATAATTATTTCTATATGTACCAAAAAGATTTATATCTTATAGTTTATCTTTAATATGTCTGTCTTTAATATGTATGTATACTCTTAGTTTTATGGTTAGCTTAGACACTAAAACTAGAGTATTCTTGGCTAAGAGGTGGGTTTAATATTAAACATGAGAGCTTGTATTTTATACGTCTTGCTTTTCCTTAATAAATGCCTGATATCCCAAAATATTACAAATGTATAACTAAATAACTGAACTTTTATTTTATTATAAATATGTAACCCGAAAATGGGAAATCATTTAATATAGTTCATTTATTAAAACAATATTTTAATATTAATGTTTATTGGAAAACATATTCGATATTCAACTAATTGTATAAATACCTAATCCTAGTTTTTCATATTTTTATATAGAAAAAAAATAAAATAATGAACAACTTAATAACTTATCTTCATGTTTCTTTTCCCTGAATACGAATGCTGCAATACTTTATAACGTTGGATAACGTAAAAATAAAACATTACTTATATCCATTAAAAACACATTATTTCAACATCCATAATCTACTATTCGATACACTGATGAATACTAGAATAATACCAACAAATTTTAAAAACTTTTATTTAAGCAGCTCTTTAATTTTATTTTAAATCGGTATGATAACTTGTAATGGAAGACACGACACTAATTTCATAGAACTTAATATTTCAGGCAAAGTGAAAAACAATTTCAAAGTGGCAAGTGTGTTCGTGCCTTGGCACCGGTCAGAGTGGCGTCTGATTTGTATGTCAGTTTTCCAATTAGCCACTCCAAAAGCTTTTTACTTGTCGCATTCTTCCCATTTTCTATTCATATCATTATATATTTTAGATTCACTTTAAATGATACGATTTATTATTTTTTGCTTTAATTTCTTCTTTAACATATGTCTGTTATAGAAGGGATTTTTATTACGTCAAGTATATTACTTAAATGCTTTTACTTTGATTAAATTATTTCAAATTATAACCAGTGTTTCGATGCTTCCTACAGAAAACATCTGTTAAGATGAAGTTGGTATCTTATGTTTCTTTATGTCATTATTTTTTGGACAAAGCAATGAAATGTCTTATGTATATTGTTTTTGGCTAAAGCACTAATCAGATGACTAATTCATTTTGTGCTATCCGTACTTTATATAGCTATTGATTTAGATTGAAATGCACTCAGACACATCCGTTTAGGAAACAACAGAAACGAAATTTGATTAGTTCTTCCTTATTATGCATTATGGAACCGGCGTTAGACAGTTACTTTAGTATTTAGTTAAAGTCAATGAGGTAAATATTTTTTTGTAAATATTTAATATAGGATATTAAAAATTCTGTAAAGCGAGTTTCTTCATTTTCATTTAAAATTATTCTATTTTATTGTAAAATACATAAGTTACATACTTTCTATATATGAATTGAATATTGTGGACTGCATTTTTTTATCGAGCGTTTTATACGAAAATATAGTCCAAATTTTATACTTTTAGTTTGTACGGCCACCCGTACAAACTAAAAGTATAAAATTTGGACTGAAAAAATGCCAAGACCACTCTTGGCATGGCAAAAATTTATCCGAGTGATTTTGTTAATTTTTTACCTTAAAATAAAGGCTTCATTGAGCGGCGAAAAGAATAGATTAAAACCAAGTGCAGGGCACGCGTAATATGGGATTCCATAGTTGTTTTGGTTTCTGAGATGAGATGAGATGTAAAGTAAATTATATATTTTTTTTAATATTGACTAGTTGTAGTACAAAAGTTATAAAAAAAACATTTTAAATTCGAAACGCTTGTTTGAAGCCAAAGTAATCAAAAATAACATCGGGGCATTAACGTACATTATTCAGCATGCTCTCCAAGATAAAGACAAACTTCATAATATTTAGCAGTTTTGTAGTACACAAATTGCCTATCACAAATTAAAGTAGGGGACGAAATGACAAAGAAACTTCCTAAATTGAGCAATCACTAATAAATACTAATTTTGAATGGCATTTCAAAGTAATATTCATAAGAGGTTTAATTGGCTTAAATTTTTAAGTAAACGGTTACCTGCTATTAATAAATTATTATTGTAATAGCTAAAAACAATCTATAGTTAACAATAAACAATACATTAAATAATATTATCAATACATTAAATAAAATGTATTACACAGCAACTTATAATAACTAAAATTAATTACACAGACACAAAGTACCAGTGACTATAAAGATCTACATACTACCCTAACATTTATTTGTTTCGCTACTGAATACTTTAGGACACTCCTAATGAGATAATATAATATTACTAAAAACCTTTAATTATTTACTAATCGTTTAATTACAATGACAAAAAATGCATTTATTTGTATTTGTAAGTCAATTTTATTTAGATTTCTAATAAAAATATGAATTTTTTGTATAGATCAGACTGTTTTCCATTAATGTTTTGATCATATAAGTAAATATATATGTGGATTAATATTACGCTTTTTTAATCTTGGCACTACAAAAACAGAGAAAACTCGGTTTATTCAAGCTCTGAATATGCTAATAAATTATTTAACAAAGTCAGATGCATTGTATGTAAGAACAGCAGCAAATGCGGAATATACATCTGAACTCGAACAAAAACGTATTTTACATGTTTCTCCAACATTCAAAATAATTTAAATATTTTATATTTTAATAACAATGTATAATTTGTTTTAAGAGGTTTTGTTGGCTTATTTCAGTGAAATTAATCTACTCCTTTATAACTCAAAAGTCAAGATAATTTATATATCAGAATTATTAAAATTATCTGACTAAGAAAACCGAAGGCAGAAATAGTATAAATTACAATGTACTTTAAAATATAAATAGTATAATATTATATTATAATTCAAAGGTAGAAAAATTCCACAGGTTTTATAAAGACGTCATCCAATAAGACAAAGCTGCTTAACTGAAACGATTATTAAGCTTGGATAATAAGACAGTAGGTATAGCAAACGGAGCCAGTGATTAGTCGCTGTTTTATGGATAAGGGTTGGAACTTCGAATATCGATCAGAAATAATATAAGTATTACAAAATACTTTTTTTTTTGTATTTACTTTTGAGCCGTTATATTTTTTATAGTTTAACATAAAAAGACAACAAAAAAATAACTATTTACTTTCAAGTGTGAAAATGTATTTGTTAGTTCATGATTTTCCAATAATAAAATAACATGACATAATAATCTAGGTTACATGTTAATTTCAAAAATTTTGATAAATATATTTTCAAGGGAAAGTTTGGAATAAACTTAATTAACTTGATTAAATAATATATATTAAAGCATTGTAGGTAAGCACTAAGTTTGGGCCGGGGTTAGATTATAGGTATGCATAAGTAAATTCATATATTTTATATCATTTTAATATATCTATTTATTTATTTACCTTCACGCCATATCCCTTGCGGGGTAGCCAGAGACGACGGAGCGCCAAACGCTACGGTCTCTGCATACCTCTTTCGCCTCGGCCACAGACATCAACCTCTTCATACATGCCCTCCGGGGGTCCTCATGCTTTTTTTTTTTTTTTTTTTGTTTTATTTATTATACATAGGAAAATAAACAATGATCATTATACAATGTCCCACAAAACTGTTAAAACAGTTTGACTGTGGGATCAGCAGTCTCTTTTAACATTAAGTTGTTGTTACATTATGACTTTTTTCCTTATATTCAGGTGTTGTTACATTATGACTTATTATATTGAATCGAAAGGTAGAAATACACCTAGTTACAAACTAACTAACTATTCACAAAAATGAGAAAAGGTATTTTCGTAGCTTTAATTTAAATATGCGTTTATTAGACTCCAATCGGATGTCTTTGGGCAGGCTGTTAAGTATGAAAGGTAATCGTTTTTTTAGTGTTCTGTCCCCAAAGTAATTATTCACTTTGGGTATTTCATATTTACCCTCAGACACCGATCGCGTACCGATGTTATGGTTCAACAGCGTCAGGCCATGCCCCTGACCGTTATGGTTATTTATGGCTAACAGATATTTATGCTTTAGGCTAACTGGTAGTATTTTGCAAATTTTAAATAGTTTGACATAGTTTCCTTTACAATTTTTTTTAGTTTTTTTGTTTACAAATAGCTTTAAAAATCTAATCTGTAGTGTTTCTAGTTTGTCAATATTACTTTTGAATGTGAGGCCATAACTGTCAAGTGCATAGCCCAGTACTGAATCGACTAATGCAAAATAAAGAATTTTCAATGTCACAATTGGTACTCTAAAACTAAGGTGATAGAATTTACATAGCAGCGATCTTAGTTTATTACAAATGTAGTCTATATGAGTCGTCCAGGAAAATTTAGAGTCTATTTTTACACCTAGGTATGTTACACAGTCAACATTTTCTATCGGCTTACAATTACAATTCATAAGTAGTGATTGAATACCGGGATGCCGGGATCCCGAAAACCGGGATACCGAAGAGATTTTTCTCCGGTATTACAATACCGGTATTAATAAGACAATACCGAAATTTCGGTATTGAAAAAAGGTTTTAAATGACATCTTTTTGTTTGATTGAGATTGAGAATGAGGACGAGAGCGAAGACGAGATGCAGGACGAAAGCGATGGTTTAGTGATAGAAACAGAAGATGGCGAGGGAAATAGCTTGAGTTGCAGCCACCTCGACAAATTAATCAAAAAAGTACGAAAAGTAGTGAAACTTTTTAGACTATCAGCAAAAAAACATGAAGTGTATCTTCAAAATTACGTGAAAGCCGAGTTTGGTACAGATCTTGTTCTTATTCTGGACGTCAAAACGAGATGGAATAGCTTAGTGACAATGCTAGAAAGATTTTTGAAGTTAAGACATTGTGTGCAAAAAGCTCTCATCGATATGAAATCAACCATCACATTCACCGAGGAACATTTTAACTTATTGAATGAAACCATGGAAGCTCTTGCACCAATCAAAATCGCTGTGGAAAGTCTTTGTCAGAGGGATGCCAATTTGCTGATAGCAGACACAGCAACTGATTTCATCCTAACCGATTTGGAAAAACAGCAAACGGAGATAAGTGAAAAGTTGCGAGAGGCCCTCATAATGCGAATTTCGGAACGGCGCACCGACTTATCATCGATTTTGCAGTTTCTTCACGACGGTACTCAAGATACCAGTGAACTGGCAAGAAGTTGAGCAAACCAGCAATCGCTAAGATCCTAGCAAAATTAATCCGAAGGTTATCCAAATGAAGGAGCCACTTCTGAAGAAGAAACCGGTGGTTCCAGTTCTGAAAGTTGTTCAGAAGATCCTACTTGTCTGGTAAGATATCTTATTAACACATAAAAGCCAATCTCTGTTTGTTTATTTTATTTTAAACCACTTGCAATTATTATCGATAAATGAAAATTATTAATTCAAAAAAATTTCTGATTTCAGGAGTCTAACGAACCAACTTTGAAAGAGAACCTTCAGCGTGCAATCCAGGACAAGCTGAACCGACCCAAAACAACAAGAAGGACCAGCAGCCTAGAGCAAACCATCCTGCAAGAAGTATCCTTCTTCAAGGATCATAAGGTTCGAGGACCGAATCTTCAAAAAGCGTACAACTTTTTGAAAACTATACCGCCAACAAGCGTTGAAGCTGAGCGAGCTTTTTCAACGGCGAATAATTTTTGTAGTAAACTGCGAACGCGCCTAAGCGACGACAGTATTGATAACCTGTGTTTTTTGCAAGCATATTTTTTTGCGAAAAGAGTCTGAAAAAAAATAAATGTATATTTTATATAATAAGTTGTAAACATTTTGTAATTAGACAATAAAATATTACTTCACAAATAATATCATTCGTTCTCTTTTGTTAATAGTTAAGATTTTTTTATTAATAATCAGTTGGTTTGGTTTAACTTGTTTATTTGTAATTAAAATTCGATTTTTTTTTTGTATTTTAGACAATTCGTAATTTTTTAAAATACCGGTATCAATACCGGTATCCCGGTTTTGCTTAAACGCAATACCGAAATACCGGTATTGAAAAATCGTTCGGTATTGCAATCACTATTCATAAGGTTGCTATGGAGGCAGGAATAATCATGTGTGTATATAAAAGGAGGTGAGATTAATTTTTTAGCGTATGGTGACCTTATTACCATGAATTTGATTTTATCTGAATTTAAGATGATTCCATTGTCGTGTGACCACCTAACTACCGCGTCTATATCGCGTTGTACTAAACTACACAATTCATCGATATCAGTTCCAGCAAGTAAAGTGCATAAGTCATCTGCATACATATAGGCTGAACAATTGCGGAGAACACCGTATAGACTGTTTACGTGTAATAGATAGCAGAGTGGCCCAGTCCCAGATCCTTGAGGAACTCCGCATCCGACTTCGGTTTCTTCGCTTAGCGTGTCACCCACCTTAACACGGAAAGTGCGATCTGTTAGGTAGTCACGGAACCATTGATTTAAAGGTTGTTTTACTCCACATTCATCCATACCTCTCAACAATGTTTCTGTCTCTAACGTATCGAATGCTTTTTTATAGTCATAAAATACTAGTACAACCGTTTTGTTCTTTTCTAAGTATGAATTAATTTCATTGGTGAATTTCGCCAGAAGCGTGTTTGTACTTTTACCTTTTTGGAAACCGTGTTGGCATTCGTTCAGTATTTTATTTTTATTTAGGTAATTTCCCAGTTGGTTTACAATGCACTTTTCTATAATTTTGTCAATACTCGATAAAATAGCTATAGGCCTATAATTAGAATAAAGTTTTCGGTCACCTTTTTTATAGACTGGACGGATTACGGTTTCTTTCAGTTTCGACGGAAAAATATGCTGGCTAACAGATAAATTTATTAATTTAGCCAATATGGGGCTAACTTTGTCAACGACTATTTTTAAGTCCGACATACGCACGAGATCACTCCCAGGTGCTTTATTTTTACTTAATTGGTTAATTACGCGTTTGACTTCATTTCCACTGACAGGTTGCCATCTCATACACATATCTACTCGCTTAACATAATCATTCCTTACCATCCATTTTTCAGCACATTGATGTTTTATTTTATTTACTTCATTTAAAAAATTATTTGCGAACTTATCACATATTTCTTTTAAACTTCCTTGCCCTTTCATATTTGAGATTATTAATGAGTCTAATGGCTGCCTATTGTTTCCTAATAAACTGTTTAATTTGTCCCACACTTTTTTAATATTATTATTACAATCTAATATAGTTTTTTTATCGTACTCAACTTTACATTTAAATATAGCTTTATTACATTTATTTCTATATCTAGTATAGTTCAGTCTTTTTATCATATTTTTTGGGTCATAGCACCATACATCAAACAATCTATCTCTCTCTGAAATCATTCTTTTTAAATTATCGTTTATCCACAATTTTTTATTTCTACTACTTTTATTTTTAATTATAGGTCTTAATTTGTAACATTCATTATAAATATTGGTAAAGATATTTGTGAAACATTTATATAATTCAATTGGACAATTTATTTCTAACAATTTGTTAAAGTTAATTGTTTGTAACTTATTTCTAACCAACCTATTGTCTAAAGTACGTCGATCAGCTGCAATCGGCTGAGGACGGCACATAGCTGGAGTGCGATTCCATTGTATCGCGGCCGATACAAAGTAGTGGTCCGCTATCTTATGTTTTATTACGGCAGAATCAATCGAAGCTAATGGTGCTCTTATGTATATATGGTCTAGACACGATTCAACTAAGTTATTCATTAGTACTTCCCTACGAGTCACGTCACAAATACATTTGGTAAATCCAAACTCCGCTAAAGTATTCTCGTATAAAATAACCCTGTTATCATCTTTATTTAGAATATTAATGTTTATATCTCCACAAAAAATAGCTTTTGAACGCTTAGGTAAGCTGTCCAATAGGTTACGTAGTTCTAATAAGAAATCTCGAATTTTGTCATAGTTAAAAAATCGGGGCGGTCTATATATGGATATTAAATAAATTTTCTCGCCGTTAACGTCTAATATTAAGGAAACGCACTCAGCCGATTGCATTCCGCTGAGCGGCATACGCGTTATCGCATCCGTCTCGCTCACTCGCACGCCGATATTGGTTCTCGAGTAAACTAACACCCCTCCTCCTCCGCGGCCCTCGCGAGTATAAACATTAATTATAAAGCCTGGAATTTTATAGAATGATATCAAAGAGAAATGTATATTTGGTTCAGTTATCACTATTACATCTAATCGGTTTATTTCACTGCCCAGAGATACCAAAAATTCACTGAAATACTTTTTTAACGATCTTATATTGACATGCAAAATACAACAGTCTTTAGTGTTATGTATCGATTGAAACCACGAGTATAAATTGTCTACACACGAATAGTTGACAGGGTCGACAATTACAGAGTTTATATTATTTAAGTTATCGAATTTAATTCGAAGTATTACACTTTTAACAACACATAATTGCACTCATTTCTTGTTAAGTAGATCGATTATATCACTTTCAGACCTTATACGAATCGTTTTTTCGCCTTCCTCTTTCTTGACTAATATATTTCCATTCGAAATCCAAATAAACTTAAAAATTCCCTTAAGCTTCGTCTTTGTATTCCATAGTATGGTTCGCGTTGATTTTGTTAAGTCTTCGTTTATATATATCTTATTAGTGGCCGTTCCATTTGTAATCATATTACTATCAAAGTTTGCCAGTTTCCGTCGCTCAGCGAGCCACTTGTCCCGCGACCCGGTACCCGAGGTTTTGAAGCCCACGATGATGGGTGCAGGATTTTTGTTCATTTTAGTTTGTCCCATTCTTTTCACCCATTCTATATCTGTGTCATTGACTTTTATTAGATTTCCGATCTTAGTAACTATTTCCTTTACGTTCTCGTCCGGTAATTGTTCAACCCCCGATATTTCGAGGTTATGTTTACGGGTTGTCTGTTCAAACTCGTGGATTTTTTGTTCCAATGCAGTGTTTTGTTTTTCTAAATAGACACATTTATTGTTCACACTTATAAAACTTTTTTCTAGTTGTTTAATTTTTTCTTTTGATTTGTTATGTTCTTCAATCAGTGTATCGTATTTATCAGACAGTAGACTTATACTTTGGGTTATTAAGTCGAGCTGTTTCTTGAAGCCAGAAATTGCACCGACTTTATTTTGGATATCCTTTAGTATTTTTTCATGATCCTGTGACACATCTTCGTGGTCTTCCTCTTCGGAACCTTCCTCTTCACAATTATTACAAAACAATCTATTTCTACCGTTTTTTATGTCGGCCGCCAAACCCTTCACACAACCGCGGTGAAAGGTTCCTTGGCAAGATCCCTGACAGGAGAAATGAGATCCTTTCTTTGTTAAAGTTTTTTTACATTTTTGACATTCCATTGTAGTCGTATCAGTGATACGCAAAGTTTCACTATTAACACAATTACTAATTACCCGCACACTATATAACTCTCGAGTGCACGTGCAAAATGCTCGCGCGCCCGAGCGAGACTGTTCGACGTGACTGTTTTTACGTGACCTTCCTCCAGTATCGTAGCTATTGTGTTTTCGAAGGTCACTCGAGGCCTCCCCCTGTCTCTCTTACCGCTCACTTTTCCCATATAAATCTTTTTTAAAATTCTTTCATCACTCATTCGTTCAACGTGCCCAAACCACCTGAGCACGTTCTTCTTCATTCTCACCGTGACATCTTCGCTAGTACCTGCCATTCTGTGGATCTCTTCATTGCGGATTCGATCAGCTAGACTGACTCCGCATATTCTGCGAAGAGATTGCATCTCCACAGCATTCATCTTTCTTACATTCCTCTTCTGTGTTACCCACGTTTGGCTGCCGTATAACAGCGTCGGTAGCAAAACTGCATTGTGTACAGCCAAACGTGCAGTTATACTGACGTTTTGCCGTCTCAAAAATGCAGTCAAAGCACCATTGACTCTGTTACCGGCAGCAATACGCCTTTCCACATCCATTTCGTATCTTCCGTCTCTGCTAAACATACTTCCCAAATATACCACTTCATTCACTTGTTCTATTATCTTATCATTCACGTTGATCTTACATTCTGTTCTTTCTTCATTTCTTTCAAATATCAGAACCTTCGTCTTATCTACATTCAGGTTAAGACCATTAATTTCACACCCATCTTTCAGAGTGGTGACCAATGCCTGCAAATTGCATTCTGATGATGCAATGAGCACTGCATCATCTGCATATAGTAAGCAATTGACCTTAAGGTCACCTACTTTCACTCCCATGTCACTATCTTTCACTATATTTATTTTAATATATCACTTTTTTAAAAATAAAAATAAAATCCAAAACTAAATTGACATTTCAATATCAAAAGTTTTGAACTAGGCTTCCATTAATAATTAATCAATAAAAAAACAAATCCAAATTTTATCGCCGACCATCGACACTTACCTACCCTATTTGAGAAGTCTAACTGCATTCGCAAATTAATCAAAAAAATCAACTTTACTTACCCTTTTAAGGTATTTTTTACATTATTGAATTTAAATATTAAAATGTCCGACGAAAAGTGAGTTAGAATAAAATTGTATGATGTATACCTTAAAATATTTTCGGTGCTTTAATTGTCACTATATGAGAAATAGTCAATTAATAAGTAAATCCAATTGACGTCTTTTTAGTCGTTCTGCCTTAAAATATTTTTCAGATTTCGATTCCATGAATATAAAAAACTCATTCATAACAAGTATCTACTAGATTATTACTCAAAACACTTCAATACCCATGAAAGTCACGGTCACTTAAAGCATGTATGATGTAATGAAAAACTGCATGATATATGTACATCGTGGAAATGGGACCCGCAATATTACATTCATAAATAGCCGTATTGGTTATCCATTGATACTCTAAGGTTCAATAGAATGTCCTCCATTAATCGTAGACTAGACGTTGTCTTAGCAAACATCTAGATTTTAACTATATTTTAAAATAAATATAATAATAATAAGGTACGCGTATACTATAGTTTGGCCTGTTTCTGTTATGTAATGAAGAATGTTAAAATTACCTTATCTTAATGTTTGAATCATAATATTATTAAAATAACTAACCATGTCTATATATGAAAAACTATGCATAATAGAATAAAGTACCACACTAAACAAAGACAGTTTAACTCATCATGTCACCTTCTTGCCCTTGCCTTGCCTTGCCTTGCCTAATTTTGGAGTCAAAGCAGTATGTTTTTTTCTTCCGTATTCTCCTGTTACTCCACATCTCTGTATATACTCCCGTCTCTTCCATATCGTCTTTCACGTAATCCATCCAACTTTTTTCGTCCGTTCTCTACCTGTGTATCCCTCCACTTCCAAACCTAGCACTCTTTTAATTATATGCTTTACATCTTCCCTTAAAACATGCCCATACCGTAATAGACGGCTACCTCTAATATTTTCTGTCACTGGTGCTACTACCAAGTTTCCTCTTATGTACTGATTTCTTACCCTAACCTGTATTATCACCCCAATTTATAAAAAACATCTTTTTTCTTCACCAATCTCTTTTGCTTTACAAAATGAAACGACGAATAATGAATCCTTTCGTCTTAAGGAATTCAATCATTTTCTTCCATTTATCATTTAAATCATATTTTTTTATAATCATATAAATATTTTATTATCATATAAACTAAACGCGACGGTCAATGCCAAACTTTTTTTGCCACATTGTAAAAAAATCCCATTACAACTTTAATCAGAAAACAAAACAATTTTGTTAGGTAGAAACTTTTATTTTCCCCCATCCCCGTCGTAAAGTACAATCGTAAAATAAGAAAGCTAAAAAATCTCTATTTATTAAACAACAGGAGTGGTCACCAAGTAACTACTAATCAGATAACTTTCTTAAAGGTCTTCGGAATCAAGTATTATATGATATCTTTAATAAACTAAATCTAGATATGGTTTTAAAATATGTAATTTTTTAAATAACATTCTAATTTTGAAATGACGATAAAATGTACCCAAATTTGCCTGTAGAAGAACTGTAGAATATGAAAGTAATATTTACTTAATCATTTTATAATTTATACTGGTATTAAGTTACTGCAACTTTGCTGAATGGAAGGCGGAGATCTAAATATTCACAATAAAATGTGCCCTCGACTTTGGCTAACGCATGTTAAGAATCTAAACCCTCACTTTGTTAAACTTTTATATAAAAACCCATTTCCGATTTCGCCGTATCGAGTGAATAGAAATGAAAATCGAGGAGGTGAATTTTGCATTAACCTTGAAATATGTAAGTGTCATTTTAACATAAATTCTATTTAGGCAATACAATTTTCGAAAGTAATGGAACTGCAAAACAAGTGGCTTTCGACGACCATTGCTATTTGAAACACCGGTTCTGGTCTGAGTATTGTAAATTTAGTATAAAAAATTAAAAATGTACTAACCTGTGCCCAACAAACAACCGGTGTTAGACTTTATTAAGGATTATACCAGTTTTGCATTTTTTTATTTAATTATTAAAACAATTGAAACAATTTTTATATAATAACAATAAATAAAAACTGTGTTTAGAAGTAAACCTAAACATATTTTCAAACAACTTATAGATAAAAAAATTTTAAGAAGTTTAATTGTTATTTCAATGGTTTTATTGTTTTTAGACATAGTGCGTATTCAGCATCTTTTGAAAGCTAGGTCTAGTATTAGTTTAATGGATCGTGCAGAGAAAAGATATGTCTTCTATGAGAATATTGGTACAGAAGACAGCTAACATTGTGTTTGAACATTTTGAGAGTACTGCGTGTTTACGATTTAGTAAGATCGAAGTAAAAATTCAATATAAGTACTTTTGTAAACAAATTATATTTATTCAATGCCTAAACATCAATAAAGATTTACTGTACTCAATTACATTTTTAATTTATCCTATTCGTATTACTATGTAAATTATATTAGAAAATATCAATATTTATATAAATGTTTAGATTATTTTAGTATAAATATCATATGCTTTAAATTTGAAGTTTATACTTCAAATTTGAAGAATTTGAAGTTTATGCTTTCTTAAAAATATAGTTTTTTCTATTGTAGCAAAAAACCTTTGATTATGTGTAAATTTAGACTGCTTAGGAATTTTATTTAATTTTCAACGAAATGTTAAATAAGCGTTTAGCTCTACCCCCAAGGCCGGCAGCGCTCTTGTGAGTCCTCGGATGTTACAAGAGTTCACGGGCGGCTATGATTACGTGTCATCTGTGACCCGCAAGCGCGTTTGCCCTCCTCTTACAAAAGAAAAAATATATATATTAAAAGTATTGCAATCGTGATAAGAATAAACAGTTTAAAGAACATGTCGGTTGGCTATGAGTGAAGTTTCATTTCAGTATTTAGTTAGGGGAGCATAAAACTACAGTGAAATACTTTGAAAGTGTAGTATAGTTGTAGGAAATAAACAATTAATGTAATAAAAACGAATTCTACCTAAACCTTGACATAATATATCATTTAATCATTCTGTAATAATCAAATATCATTTTTAAAATTTACAAATGAACATACTTATTGTTTTATATATTTATCTAAATAAAAGAATATAATTATTATTATTCTGTTAGTTAAATCTTTATATTCTATCATGAAAAAAATAAGAACTCCTATAGTTTGCTAACTTTGTTATTTGTTCCTTCAAGTGTTTCACTGAACACCGATTAGTTTCGTTAACTTCGCAATTATTTTGACATCTTGGTAGATAACTTTATTATATTGTTAAAAAAGAGAATCATAAGAAACAGCCTAAGCTAGTGTGTGAGAACTTTATAATAAGATATGACAAAGTTCGGGGAAAACTAAACTACTTCTACATTATAGTTACCAAGAAACAACCAAATATTGTATAAACCACTGCGTATTCAAAACAATGCGGCTTGTATAATAATAGAATAATTGTAAAAATGTTGCAAACTATGTATTCAATAATATATATTAAATAAACACCTCAACATAAAATTAAACAATTATTGACTCCTAATGAAGTGAATTCTTCATACTATTGTTCTTATTTTTATTTTTATTAATTTTACTTATGTTTATAAAAATATTGAGATTGGTGACATCTTTACAATGTTTTTCTTTGCTGTGTGTAAGATTCTGCGGTTAGAAGTTCAAAAGTAACTTAATAGATGACCTATGCCTTATGTCCTGAATAGTATAGATATATTGTTTAATTAATTTAGAAATGTACTGATCACGATGGATCACTTGCAGTGGGACGACGAACTATATAAGAGCCGTACACTATTATTATTACAATAGTAGGCATACTGAAAATGTATAGCATATTAAATGTATAAATATTAAAAATTTCAATAAATTACAGTTTCTCATGACGACTACAATACAGAATTAATTCCATTCAATAGATTGTAACACGTGTACACATCCTACATATTGATTTGCTTTATTTCACTACGGGTCATATACAAAGCAATAAGAATCACAGCAACACGATTCTGTAATCACGATTGAGCAAACGCTGCCTTTATATAAGAACTTAACTCGATCCTGAATTGCACTAGGCAGGATTAAACACTTCAATATGTTACAACACGATTTTATTAATATAATAAAATTTTATATATAGTATGGGATAGCGTATAGTATGGGCTAGTAAAATAATCTGTTTTACCTATGTCTTCACATGGTAAACTTATAATATGTATGTTAAAGAATATTAATATTATAAAAAGATTTATGTTACACATGTTTCTAGTTTGATATTAATAAAAATAAAAAACTACAAAATCATCTAAATGTTGGAAAATAAAATTTTTTCTCAAGTAATAGATAAGTAATAAAAATAAAAATCTCACATTATTTACAATATCGTGTTCCATATTATACCGCAAACCATAAGTGTACATAAGGTAAGAATCACCTACATATATCCCTCAAATATGTATTTAGCTACTATTATTATAATATTTTACTAACTGTGATATAAAAACGAGCCAAAAACAAAGTTTATAAAATCTTGATCACAATAGGATTAAATATTTCGGAATACGGTCACGACTGAAATACCGATAGGTTAAGACAACGAAAATTATTTATATTATTGTCACTAAAAATAACTTATTGTGTCGATATAACATTTTATAGAATATTGAAGTCTTTTATACCATACGGTATAACGTATAGTATAAACGACTTCAAGGCACAGCTGTGGTTAGAGCGTGTAATACTGCCAGTGGAGCGCTATCAAAACATAACAGGCAGATAAGAGCACTCGCGATTTCCATTAATTATTGATGATATACAATTTAGTATTAACGTTGTTTATTGCACAGAATTTTCTTACCTCTTAAGTCTTGTCTTTTAGTAAACCTATTTTATTTACGCCGTTGTATGAAATTGTTTTTTTTTTTACCATTTGTAAAACTGATTACTTTACTTTTGATCTAAGTCTATATTTATTTGATGACCAAATAATATTATGAAAAAAATTAAGATTAATAAATCAATTAAATCGTTACAATGATGTAACAATCGGGAACATTTCCAAAGATAGTCGTTATCTCAATAATTGAGCGCTGTTAAAGTCTTTCATTAAAGTCGAGCTTTTTAAATTGTACTTGAACAATGCTTTGAAAATGCCACAGTATGTAGAATTGTGAAAAATGTGAACGGAAAAGGAAATAATCATAAAAAAATATTTGGCGAATACAGAGTTGCGGAATAAAAACAAAACTATTGAATAAAAAAACAATAGCAGGGTATTTTATGTTATAAAATTAAGCCTAAAATGAAAAATATATTTAAAAATTGTATTTTTATTAAAAGCTTATCGACAGACAAGGGCTCGATTCTTAATTGCCTCTGTTCTGTTGGAACGTTGAGGCCAAATTGTTAAGGAAAAATTTTCCTAGACTATAAATGTTACTCTTTTTATAAATGAAAAACACTTATTATAATTTAGAATTTATTTTTTCTTTGCTAGTTAACATCTAGGTAGTAGCTAGCTAACGTTAATTTAAGTTAACTTGAAGGTATGTCGTTTAATTTCTATGGAAGTTATACAATGAAGCGTAATAAAATCTGTTATGTTTTTTCATTCGTGATTAATATCTGCTTGCAACTAAAGTTTTCTTCGTTTTTCACAGTCGTACATACTCGTATTTAAATATAACTGTTTGACGGATGCATATTTATTTGTAACTACATATGAGTATGCTGTATTTTAATTCAAATTTTCAAATGCTTTGCAGCAATTGTCTTCACAGGCAACGAGATTTGGATATGTATCAATATGTCAGTAAATTTATTAAAGTAGACATGAAACATCGTCGAAAGTTGTAGAGGATGCCTCCTCTTCAACCTCCTATCTTTATTTCAGGTCATGAAGTTCAGGATGCACACAAGATGCACTAAAAGTATCGTTGGATTTTGCACTTTGCTCACAGGTATGGGATTGTTTAATACCTACAGGTGTCAAATCTAAAATTAATTCACCTTCTGTATTGAAATATAGTTAAACATTGACTCCGCCATTCTTTTATATTTACATACGTTATTTTTTTTTGCTGACTTTAATAATTTTTTATTACAATCTACCGAAGATTTAGTTAGAATGAAAGAAATTCTTTTTGCATAGAACATTATTTATTACAGATAAAATAAATTTATTGTTAAAAACACCTTAAATGAAGTATATCTCAAAATAGTTTTAATCATTAACTTCATTTAATCACTATTAATTTATTGTGTTAACTTACTTTAAGTACCATATACCAAACTAGAAGGCCCCAGTCATTAACTGTATTATAGGATGGGCAGTGTATTTATCTTTTTTTCTCTAACCAGTAAACGAGTGTCGGTGTTTATTTTTGTAAAAGTTAAAAGTTTCGTTTGAACTATAATGTGCATAAGTTTTTTGTATTGAAACTTTTGATACCTTCTCTTTTTAATAAATATAAAATATAAGTATGAATACAGTTTTTATTATTTGATTGTTAACTATTTACACATTTTAAATTACTTATTTATTATTTGAAAGTCTTATTTCTACATATCTTTTTGAACAGTTTTTTAGTCCCCAGTATTGGCCATATCTGGACGATGCTCTTAATGCATATTCGTATCTGTCCTAATTAAATTAACAGAATCAACAAACCAAATCTTAGACGGAGTTTTGTTTATTAGAAAATAATGGGATATTTATGGTTATTAGCATTTTTTATAATATTCAGAATATTAAATAACATTGTACAACAATAACAAGAAACATTTTATTTAAAATATTAAGAAATAATAAAAAATAGTTCTCAATATTTCAAATGAAACTAATAAACGAAAATGGAAATTGCTTTGGCTAGTAAACATTTTTTAATTGACTAGGTTCTAGGTTGAATTAATTGTTCGAAAAGTTTATTAAGTTTTATGTAAATCGAATGCTTGTTTTTTAATGTGAATTAAGGAAGGAAGGAATTTTTATATGTGGTAGAGCCTAGCTGTAGTTTTCCGACTGCAGCTCGTATTGGGCTGGCTCGACCGGGGAAGGACCACCCTCTCACAGAAGACCGACGTGTAGTAACCAAATTCATTTGGTTATGTTCCGTCGATGAGTAAGAGAATCCGGAAGCCCAACCCCCCCCCCCCCTGCCAAACATGATAGCGATGCCTCCAAAAAGTATACCCCAGGAGGGTACCGGCTTTGATGAAGCCGGGGACCCCCTCCCCGAGCAAAATCGAGGGAATGATCCTCGGATTTTGCTCGGGCTGCCCGTCGTATCTGGGGCGGGCAAAGTATCGCCTTTTGTGTTTTCTGAGCGCAAACGACGGCAAACAGCGGCATCCCGCTCCACTCTAGATGTGGACTTTTGCAACTTCCGGGGGTTTCACTCGAACCTAAACGCCGTCCACTACCACCTTGAGACGGCGCAGCCGGCCTTGTTGTTTTTGACGGAGACGCAGATATCTCAACCTAGCGACACAGCGTACCTGTCATACCCCGGGTATAAACTATAACATCATTTTATACCACACGCCGGGGTATTTGTGTTCGTAAGGGAGGATATCTGCTACCGTCGCCTTCAGGTTTCTGAAGGTCGGGACCTGTCTGTACTCTGGCTGCGCGTGGATATGAACGACCATGTCAGAGTCTACGCGTGCCTTTACAGGTCCCATAGTGGTAATGCAGAAACGGATCAACTCTTGGGCCACGTTCAGGCGAAGATTGACGATCTGCTTTCACAGACTCCCTCCGCCGAAGTCGTAGTCCTCGGGAACTTCAATGCGCACCATGCCGATTGGCTAGGGTCACGTGCCACCGACTACGCGGGGAGATCTGTGTTTGACTTTGCTCTGGCAAATGGTCTGTCCCAGCTGGTAAAGACGCACACTCGTCTACCGGACGTGGACAGCCACACGCCCTCTTTGTTGGATCTTCTGCTGACTACACGTCCAGAAAAGTACCAGATCACTGTCGAGGCTCCCTTAGGTTCCTCTGATCACTGTCTGGTACGGAGTGTAGTGCCCATTCGACGTCCTGATCGCACAAGACCTGCGACTCGACGCGTTTGGCACTACCAGTCAGCGGATTGGGATGGAATGCGGTCCTTTTTTGCATCCTACCCATGGGGGCCGATTTGTTTCCCTTTCAATGATCCTAGTGACTGCGCTGCGGCTGTAGCTGATGTGATACTTCAGGGCATGGAACTATTTGTACCAAGCTCTGTGGTACCACTTGGCGACAGATCGCGGCCTTGGTTTGATGCGTCTGTCAGGGCTGCAGCAGCTGGCAAACGGCAGGCTTATCAAGCTTGGGCTAATGCGTTAGTCACTAAGGATCCGAACTCTAGAGTTCTGAAGAGGAAATACAACCGTGCCTCCAGATTCTTCAAACGACAAATCGCTAGAGCAAAGTTCAAACATGTCGTCAAAATTGGGGATCAGCTGGCAAAGTACCTGGCACGCGCAAATTCTGGGCGCTTTCAAAGGCCACTCTGTGAAACTTTAGCCAGCCGTCTCTACCGCCGTTGCACATGGGGAATGACTCTCTGGCCCACACGGCAAAAGAGAAAGCCGATCTCTTGGGCACTCTTTTCGCCTCCAACTCGACTTTGGACGACCAAGGGAAGACACCGCCTATCATCCCGCGGTGTCAGAGTTCAATGCCGGAAATAGTTTTTCGGCAAAAAACTATCAGGCAGTCTCTATTTTCCTTGGACGTTCATAAGTCGAGTGGGCCGGATGGCATTTCTCCATTAGTGCTACGAACGTGTGCCCCTGAGTTGACCCAAGTGCTAACGCGTCTATTTCGGTACTCCTACCTTAAAGGCGTAGTCCCGGTCTCATGGAAGCGTGCCCTTGTTCATCCGATCCCTAAAAAAGGTGATAGCTCGGACCCATCTAACTACAGACCTATCGCCATTACCTCCCTTCTCTCCAAAATAATGGAGATTATCATAAACCGACAGCTCCTTACGTACCTAGAGGATCACCAGTTGATCAATGACCGGCAGTATGGCTTTCGCCATGGTCGATCAGCTGGTGATCTTCTGTTATACCTTACGCACCGTTGGGCAGCGGTTATTGAAAGCAAGGGAGAAGGTCTGGCAGTTAGTCTGGATATGGCAAAAGCCTTTGATCGTGTATGGCACAAGGGGCTTCTTTCGAAGCTACCTTCCTATGGGCTTCCCGAGAGTTTATGCAAGTGGATCACCAGTTTTCTCACTGGGTGGAGCATACAGGTCGTTCTCGACGGTTTTTGCTCGGACCCCAAGCCCGTGAACGCTGGTGTACCCCAAGGCTGCGTGCTATCCCCAACTCTGTTCCTCCTGCACATCAATGATATGTTGGATATTTCCAACATACATTGTTATGCGGATGACAGCACTGGGGATGCGGTATATTCCGGTCGTGCAGGTCTCTCTCGGGAAAACGTCGACGAGTGCCGAAAGAAACTTGTGTCATCAATAGAGATGACCCTGGGGATGGTCTCTGAGTGGGGTGAACAGAACCACGTTCAATTCAATCCCCTAAAGACACAGGTTTGCGCGTTTACCACTAAGAAAACCCCATTTGTCGTATCACCGCTCTTCGAGAGCACTCCTCTTATTGCCTCGCCAAGTATCAGAATACTGGGTCTCGACATTTCGAGCGATTGTCAGTTTCGTGGTCATCTGGAGAGCAAGGCCAAGTTGGCCTCGATGAAATTGGGAGTGATCAATAGAGCGAGGCAGTATTTCAAACCTGGCCAAAGACTTGCGCTCTATAAGGCGTAGGTCCGGCCTCACATGGAGTACTGTTCTCATCTCTGGTCCGGATCACCTCAATATCAGCTTCTACCATTTGACCGCGTACAACGGAGAGCCGTTCGGATTGTCGGGAACCCAGTGCTCTGTGAACGGCTGGACTCTTTGGCATTGCGTAGAGACGTGGCTTCTTTGTGCGTCTTCTACCGCATTTACAACGGGGAGTGTTCCGAAGAACTATTCGATCTGATGCCTACCGCCAAATTTCACTACCGCACAGCTCGCCATCGCCTCCTTTATCATCCATACCACCTGGACACGTGGCGATCTTCAACTGTGCGGTTTTCAAGGACTTTTCCCACGTACCACTCAAATGTGGAACGAACTTCCTTCGGCGGTATTTCCATATCGATACGACATGGGTACCTTCAAAAAAGGCATATATTCCTTTCTCCAAGGCTGGCAACGCTCTTGTGTATCCTCGGATGTTGCAAGAGTTCATGGGCGGCGGTGATCACAAACCAACGGGGACCCGCAAGCTCGTTTGGCCTCCTCTAACATAAAAAAAAGAAGGAGTAGGAGTAAGGATAGAATACTTAAAGGCGCATTCGAGTGAATAAAATGTTTATATTTTTATATACTCGTAAAATACGTGTTTCATTGACAAATCCACTTACAATACGAGAACTGTAAAATATAAATAAGATAGTTAATTTTTTCATTTACATAAAATTAAAAATAATATAATTTACATTGAATATTCAAATACTAATATATTAAATTAAATGTCTCATTGTATTATTAGTAAAATAATTAATGCAATTCAAGTCCATGGTGCATCAAAAGCAAACGCTAAGCCTACAGTCTTGTTTGCTAAGCCTACAGTCATGACGTCGATTTGACCAGCAGAATATTTTTTGTTTTTTCTCTTTGCGTGACACATTGACGATTGTTGATACGAGTAATAATACCTCAAAAGCATTTAAAAGAAAGTATAGTTTATACGAAATGAAATATTTATACACACTACGTGATCCTCAACTATCTCTTATCTCTAACTTTCCGTTCATGGTTTAATTTTAAATAGCAAAACTGAAATTTAAAGTTGGTTTGATATGATAACTAGCAGACCCGGCCACGCGTTGCTGTGACTATAGTTTTTGATATATTACATTGTAGTAAACTATTTAAGAGGTAACGGTAAGAGAACGTCTGTTATTAGAACGTCCATGTTTTCTTACAGTCGATACTTAACAAAATAATTAATTAAAAAATTTATTTAAGCTTGTACGAGTAACAAATAAGTATATTACAAAGTTTGTAGTAAATAACGTGTAACATTTAAATTTACGAATGTACGAAGTTGGTAGCGCAGATAATTTAAAATTTTTAACAATAATATTAATTAGTTTAAATTTAAAATACTTATAATTTTAATTTATTTTACTACTAATCGGTAAACAATATTTTTGGTTAACCTGTCTTTAGCTAACACAAATAGATTCGACGGATTTCCTACACGTGAACCATTAGAAACATCGTGGGTTTATAAATTCTAAACACAAATACAAATAATTACTCACTCCAGTCAACAGAATCTTTTAGAATCGTTTGGAGCTAATTGAAAATTGTAACTGCCAAATAATAAACAAATACAACAATAATAATAAAATTATATTGTGACTATGAATTGAAATGAAAACTATCCTATCGTTTAAGTTAGGTCAAACGGCACGTGATGTGTAAATTTTATTTAAATCGGTTAAGTAGTTTAGGAGAAAATCGAGGACAAACAATGTGACACGTAATTTGTGTATATTAACACTTTCGCTGCCACCAGATTTTCAGAATTTTCAGTGTTAAGATATGAAGGATATCAAATAATTCTACGTTCAAAGAGGTTAAGTAGCGGACATATTTCCAATTTTTTCTTTCTTTCTAAAACTTTGTTATAGTTCAGGTTATACCTATGGACATTTTAATTTAACAACTTCTTTTACTAATTTTCACATATCCATCTAACAGACAAAAATGTTAAACCAACAATTTAGACCGTTTTTTAACGTCTGGACTTTATTTTGATTACATGTCATATTCTAGGCGAAGTGACGTTTATGGGGTACCTCAACCTCAACCACTAAACCATCAGAACGCTTGTTCATACAACCGTGGCACCCCGATGGACATATCACGAACAGAGCACTTTCCAACTAGCAGAAACCCTCAAAATGAAATCATCGCTACATCTACAGCAAAAAAACAAATTTTGGTTTGTTCTCACGCAAACTCTTCAGATTTTTGGTACGAAAGTTTTATATAGTCAGTTCCATTAACCTTTAGCAAACATAAACTTAAGATTATGTAATCACAAAAGCATAGCGCTTATTATTGTATTTGTAAAAAATGTATTAAAACCTTTCATTTTTTTCTTAAAGTCAATCATGATTATTATACAACATTTTATCGATAAAATAAATTGTCAAATTCATATTAATAACTAAATGAATTATTTCTGACTAGCAATTGTTATCGTACCTTTATATGTCCGCTTTCCAACTAGCCACTCTAAGTGCTTTTATTTATCGCACTCTTACCTTTATAAACATTTTTGGTTTCAGATACGTTTTAGAATATACGTCAATATACACACGACCTTACATACGACCCAAACTGTCGTGACAATTAATAAAAATATACATATTTCAAAGTTTTTATTAAAATATGGAACGAATAGAACGCATAAAATGCATTTGAATATTTCTTTGGGCCCTTTATTGATCATTCGTGCCACATAAGTAGTTCTTGTGGATCCTTTTTCACTTTTTGATACGGATAGTGATATCCTGTCCAAAAGCAAAAGATTTTATCTCCGGAGATAAAGCTAGCAAGATATGTTATGGGAGAGTTTCGGAGGTGCAAGGTGTAAAAGCAAACATCTGACGTCACGCCATTCGGTGAATTAAGTTATGTGCAAAAAGGGACGATAATATAAGAGCTTGAATTTAGAAATCAGGACACTTCGATAATTGTGACAGGGATCACGTCTGAATCACATTTTATTAGAATTAAAATATTGTTAAATTTTAGAATTTAAAAGTAGTTTAATTATCAAAATTTATACATTATTTATTGATATAGTTATTCAATTAATGTATTTTCATTGTTTCTTTTTATTAAATAGTGATTATTAGTTTATAATTATTAGTTATTTTATGCTAATATTATAACCATTATTTCAGAGACAATAACGAACGGGCCAATTTTTCCATTACTACAACAAATCGATGCTCACTCCAACATAAAATGTTTACATTATTGTACATATTTAAATTCATAAGATTACTTATAACGAATTATTCTCATTACCGGAATTATTTTACCATATTTTTTAGTCCAAAATGCACCGTTACGCAAAAATTTCATTTCTGTATTATTTTAAATAATTATTTAAATTAGAATGTGTGACTACTTAGTCAAGATGTTTGTCTGTGATTAGGTTGATTAATTTTCTGTTGACAGGTTATACTTTAATAGTCTATTACATTTCTTTTTATTTTAGAAATTAGATGATGCCATCTTGAGGATGCTTTAGATTCCGCGAATTATAATACTTTTTTATTATTTGGATTTAGTTTTATTCCTATATAATTTGATAGCATATTGCTGTCTACAATTTATTATTTGCTCAAATTCGTTTCAGATATTTAGATGTTGCTTACGTTGTCTTATCGATATATTTAGATTTATTCAAATATTGTCAATCAATAATGCTTTTTTGTTTCCTGTTCTTTAACTAAAGAACTGAATCTTTTACTAATTACTAAACTAATTGTTTCCGTTTCTAATAATTAAGAACTTACCCACATTTAATTTGACGTTCTGCGTGGTGTAGTAACACTATTCGCTGATTGGTTGTTTAGAATTCAACGTCATGACTTTTCTAGTTCTTCTCTTTTGATAGCATTTACAATATTTGTTTTTAAAGGAAAAAAATATTTTTATAATTAATCTTTACCACGTTCATACGTGTAAGTTCGCGACGCCGACCTACATGTCCTGCTACCTGATCTATTGTTTTAACTGTAGCTGTATGTAAGCAGACCTTGCTTTTAAATGCCTGATCCTCGTTAAATATTAAGAAGTTGTCTGGTGATGTACTACTTTTGATTGATGTGATTTATGTGATTTATTTTATTGCAGTTTTCTTCTACTGATAAAATTATACACAGCCCGTGTCTTCACTTGTCAATTGTTAAAAGCACCTATGATTTTTATTCATGATCTATGATCATAACAATAAGAATCTTATTCAATATAAGTCATTGAGTTGTTTATTTCAAGTGACCAACTGCTGAGTCTAAACCGCATATCATCTATTGTGTTAAATTAAATTTAAGTATTAATAAATTGGTTCCTAAATATTAAATTGGAAATTTGATTTAAAGCGACCGTTTTACTGTTTACCAAAAATTTAAATCTGAAAGGTTACAGTTTTAATAAGCTAAAAGTATGAAAAAAAACACTAGAAATCTTGTATTTTTTAAACTACCTCACACAAATCTGTTTATTTTGAAAAATGCTGAAAAGACAAACTTACAAGAATGTATATATATAATATAATTAGAAATATTTACAATACCGGCTTAAAAATTGATTATACAACTTAGATTCATTACTAAATTTCGTAACAAATAATATACTGATATCAAACAGTTAAGTGTTAATATATTACTTTGAATTTTATACGAACTAAAGATGTTCTATGATATCGATAAATTAATTGAAATAGCTTCACTCCATCTACCATTTGGTTACGGTGAGGAAATTTGATTAGTCTTATGACAAAAATTCATGTAATTTGGACATATTTTTTATCAAAGCTGTGGCATAACTTAATAATAAAAGATAATAGCCTTTAAGTAGTATGTTACATTAAATATATCCCTTAATAAAAACGGAAACGAATTTAAAATTAATATCTAGTTATTAAAAGCGTTACCTGTATCGATAGACGTCACGATACTAACATCTTAAAGCAGACGTTTCAGACCGGACTGTCGGAACAAACAATTGAAGTAATCTATATTTACCTTGTACGCTGAATGTGATAGAGATAACGGATATTTCATAAAATCAAAGACATTATATTATGTTTTAAAATATTATATTATTAATTTTAAAATCCCTCTGTGAAGAGTAAGTAGGTACTATAACCATATGTGACAAAAAAAATAATTTAAACAAAAATTGTACACTCTCAAATATGATAACTAGTCGGACCCTGAAAAGTCATGGATTTGTAGAGGTTTTGATAGTTCAAGGAATCATAAAACTTAATGCGATAATAGAATGACCATTTTTTGTCAAACTGTGTTCAGATTGTATTGTGTTATCAAATCTCACGGTCATTTGCAAAAATATACAGTAAATATTTCAATAAGCTTAAATCATATAGTATACATTTTCTAACCCTAACACCAAGTCAATATTTCCAACTTTCAAGGGCTGAAAAATAGCTCTTGTCAAATTCAGATCTGAACCTTTTGTACTACAAGCTGTTGACACTTTTAGACGACATGAATTGGTTTAAACAACACGCTGATATTAACAGCACACACACTAACAGCAGCACACTAACATTAACATATATGTTTTAAAAATATCTGCAGCGAGGAATGAACTTCTCAAAAAATATATCCATAAATTAACAACTATAGGGTATATTCATAGTCTGTATTAAAGCCAAAAGAGACACATATTTTACATCTAAATAAAGTTGAAACGTAAAAATGTTTATAAGTTTTAGTAAGATGAAACGACTTCAAGTAATACACTGTAATGATAATAAAACCGTTATCCGATCTACGTATTTTAAATAAATTTACACGATCCAGGAACGACAATTTTTTTTTATTTTATCTGCCGATGAAAAATAAACGGATTTAGTTCAAAGTGGAATAATTAATCAAATTCAAACAATGAATGAACCGCCCCTAGCGATATTTAGCTAAACAATAGAACGCTCTCTATTAGTATTATTTATTTCCAGGAAAAATCACATATAAATATATGTATTTATTATACAAGCATATATCTCCATATTTTTACTAGTTTTTTACAATTTGTTAGGCTTTAATAAAAATGAGTGTCTGTTATGGATTCCTGTATTAATTTTTTTGTTCAGTTAACTTTTTAATATTTTAAATGTTAAATTATATTATATTTGTTTATTGATCTTGTTGAAAATTTTTATAAATAAAAGAGAATAGTGTGTTTTTGGCTGTAAAATAATAATTTATAATAGTTTACATTTTATATTGACAGTCTTGTATTATAAAATTTAGTTACGTTGTCCATATATGCTTCTTCTGTCCGCAGCCTAGCTGAGAGGCTCGTATTACTAGAAACCTGTTCGAAATGAACAAATATATTTGTCATATCGGTCAAGTGGTGGAATAGCATTTTTTAGTCATTTTTTCTGGTGGTAAATCTTGTATGCATAACGGGTTTTTAAATTTTTTTTACGTGTATCCTACAGAATTAGGTAGCGTGAGATGTGGTCTTTAACAAATATGGTCTTTTGTGGAAACTATTTTGAAGAATCAGGGAGTCGGTTCGGAAATTATATACTTTATTCTATTGTTTTCGCTGCTCAATGAAACCTTTATATTAAGATTCTAAATTGAGTTAAAAAATATATATTCAAATTATAGTGACTCTGACAATGCTTAATCGATCCCATGTTACCTTTTGCGATTGTTATTTAATACGAAATGTATATAATTCTTGTTGATCACCAACTCTAATGGTTTTATGCAGAAACCATTAGAGTTGATGATCAACAAGAAGATCAACAAGTTCACTCACAATCGTATGATCTATATACCGTGTAGAGTAGGAATAAAACCACATCAAAAATTAGCAAGATTACAATCTATTGAAATTTAATCTGAGTAGGATTAAATTTCTATAGATTGTATAAACAATCCATTAAAACTAAGAAAAAGCTATAGAGCATTTTTTTTTTACAAATGTTTTCAGATAGTTCTTACAGGTCTTGAATAAACATTTAACACTACAAGTATTATCTCGTAACCCAGAGAATTATAGACATTAGAATCATTAGTATCTTCCAGTCTGGCTAAATATTAAATATAAACTCAACTTTCTACCCTCATCGACAATAAAGCGTACTAAATAAGGTTTTTTTACATTTTTTTGTAACAGTGTTTTTTATTTGTTATTTACTATCAATTTCAAACAAACTTTTAATTATATTTATACTAATTCTAGAGGCTATGATGTGGTCGATAGACACACAAGTAGACTATTATTGTTTGCTTTTATTGTATCTGTAGTTAGCTGAACAATGTTCATATGAAAGACTTTTTCCATGTCAAATCCGCCCAAACAAATAATACAATAATACAAAAAATATATAAAATTTGGATGGTATTTTCATATAAAACGCTGAAAAAAAAATGCAGTTCACAATATTCAATCCATAAATAGAAAATATCCTTCTGTCTGACGGTGCTATATAATATAAACCGTGACACAAAATGAATTTAAAAAAATATCCGTACCCACAGGGGGACACGCGTGAGTAGACCTGTAACTCGTTTAAAATATAACTCACTACCTAAGAATAACACCCGTTGCGAGAATAAACTGTGATAATTTTATTTGGCTTAAAGGAGAACCCAGTGCGTTGCCTTAAATTTAAAGTAAAAAATAACCTTTCTATTAAAAATATTTACGAGTAAACGTTCCCTACGTTTACCAGAAAAAAGTTGCCGTGGTTTTACCTACCTTAAATTTTCAAGCTAAAAGCGGTTTTTGTTTTTTTTCTCGAAACCTTTTACGGAAAAACTTTTGGTACCTAAATTTAGAGTAAAAAAATAACCTTTCTTTAAAAAATACTTGTGTTGTAAGAATATGTACCAGAAAAAAGTTATAAATTTTTTTTTCAAAAATTTTCGGTTTTTTTATCACCACCCCTAAGTTATTGAAGTTAGGTTTTCGGTTTATCTACAATAGTTATAAGTATTCATCAAAGACATCATGTAATATAAACACGATTGATCTACTTTGTATAGGGAAAAAGTTATGATGAAAAAACTGAAATCAGAAAAAGTGAGGCCCTAGCGCCGGATTTCTCTGGTAAACAAACTTGACCTTCATTTTTGGATGGTTGATTTTTGTGCAAAGTTTGAAAGCGATCCGAGCGAAAGTGCGGCCGCTATCGTGCGGACAAAAGTCGAATCTGGACGCACGCATTTTGATAATAATTAAATATAAGTAGGGCAACGACTACCACGTAATAGTTATTTAAAAACATTATTTATTTTTTTTAATTTTAAGAATTATCTCTTTACCTAAGATACATAATTGTAATGAATCATCTCCAAAATATACAATGAAATTATGAATTAAGAGTACATAAATAAACAATGAAAAACAAATCAGACAAAGAGAAGACATTTATTTATAAAACAAAAAGAATCCAATGTTTGAAATCTAAAGCTAAAGCCGTATTTAAGACTTTAAATAATATCTACATGACAAAAGAAGTAGACTACAAATTTAGTAAGTTTTTTTAGAAGATTTCTGCTAAGTTCTTTTGTGTATTAAAAGTCGTGTATTTTTTGTTTGCAAAAACTTTGTTGATATGAAATCTTTCATATTTTTATACGAAGTGTAATGACAAGCTCGCATGCTGCTCGTCGAACACTACTTATCGAAATTTCCTAGGGGCGGCAACAGACCCTCAATTTCGACTCTGGAACCCATCATGGGTGCCACCGCATTCCGCAGGGGAGGAAGGCGGAGGGTATGTGAGACTCCTACTCACTAAACCAGACGGTTGCCGTCGCCGTCATGATGGGACACCGCGGGAACACTTGCGCATACAACCGCGGCGCCCCAACCGACACCACGTAGCGGGCACCCCGCAACGAGAGGCCCCTTCCATAGTAGGTAGGCTTGATAGATCGCGGGGGGGTTAGATAGATTCCCGAAGGAAGACCACCGTTCGGATCCCACATGAGCGGACAGCCAAGCACGACCCGGCTGGCTGGCAGGGAGGACTACCAACGCACCGCAGCCGCGCTAGACCACCACTTAAAAAGGGAGCCCGACCTCGAACCCGACAGGCCTCTACCGCTGAACACGGTGGTCAACCGAGTCTAGCAAGAAAGAGGTATAACTCGGGAACCCACCAAGCCGGGACTAACGATCGCCGATCAAGACCGTGGTGTCACGCTTCACGAAGGTTAATCCGGGCACCGTCTGTTGTTTGGAGAAACTATATTAAATATTTAATTGTAAAAATTATTTGTAACTATGTGTTACTTGCATGTGCTACTACTATGTGTTAAAGCATATTGTTTTTTACGATGATGTTGTAAGGATTCACAAAAAAATTTACTTTAGTTGACGTTACTTTAAAAATACTTTATTTTAATATTATTTATTATCTAATAAAATGTTAATCTTTATAAAACTGACTACTATTATATTTTTTTTTTGCATTTCAATAAATGAAATTATATTGAATATGACAAATATTTTTTTTCTATAGATAAATTAATCAGTATGACGATCATACATACGATCAGTAATGTTTGTTTTAACGGAATATAACAGATATTTATCACTTTAATCGTTAGATAATACAAATAAAAATGTTTTTTTTTTTGCCCTAATAATCGCTTCTTCGTTAACCTATCTTATTTGTTAGTTTCCGCGAAAACTCTTCGGAGGTGACATGTGTTATTATTTCAATTATTTTTTTCCACGTGTTAATGTATATTCATTGATTATTTTAAGTTATTGGTAATGTTATTTTCTGAACAGAGGACATTCCGTACTGTGTGCAAGAAAACGATTAAGGGGTTTGTTTAACACCTGAATTCACGCTTATATTATTTATAGTCTGATTATTCAAAGTATTCCAGGTAGATTCATATAATGGACATAGTAAAATCAAATTATATGTGTCTTCATAAAACTAAAAAAAATATTTATTTGTAGTTACGAATTAGCATAGAACGATCCAACTTTGGCATTATTGCGAAGAGCGGCCATACTGAAAAGTTGAAAATTTAACATTTTACGGAATAGTTTCAAAATTATTTATGAAAGGTATAAAAATTATAATAGTAAATAAGAAGTGATCAGTGAATATGTATAACTTCTAAGGTAGTTCGAGGTGCGCTGTTCATGCTTTACATTGGTTAGTGACCCATAGGATCTCCATATTCAAATTCAAATTCAAAATTCAAAATATCTTTATTCAAGTAGGCATTTACACGCACTTTTGAATCGTCAGTTACTACAATACAAAAAAGGTTAGTGTAGTCAGTCCGTAAGTAAGCTACCACTGGCTTGGAATGCTGCTCTGTTGAGCAGAGCCGGCCAGAAACTCAACAGTTGCTCTTTTCAAAAGAAATATAACAATAGGTGTTCCACTAAAACTCTTGAACGTTAAAATAAGCTTTATTTAACAATAAACTTTCGATTTTAGATGTAAAACTAAGAAATGGAAGGTCTAAGATATCTTGTGGAACTTTATTATATATGCATATACTCAAACCCATGAAGGATTTATTAACTTTTTGAAGCCGAAACTTTAGTGTTACGAGTTTGTTTTTATTTCTCTTATTTATCGCGTGTCTCTCACTGTTTTTTATATAACTATTGTATGTATTAGAAAGCGACTGTAAGAATACCTATTTCTTTAAAAACATCTCTCAGAGAACCTCTAGCTTTTAAGTTATAAATAGCCCGCACAGCTCTTTTTTGTAAAATAAATATAGAATTAATTTCGACAGCACTGCCCCATAATAAAATACCGTAAGATAAAATACTGTGAAAATAACTAAAATAAACAAGTTGAGCCGTATTAATGTCTGTTAATTGTCTAACTTTTCTAATTGCAAAGACGGCGGAGCTGAGTTTGGCTGCGAGTGTTGAGAGATGGGGGTTCCAGTGGAGCTTTTTATTTAATGTTATACCTAAGAATTTTGTTGAGTCAATCAATTCTAATACTTCATTGTTAAGGAGCAAGTTACAATTTATACTTTTTACATTAGGAAGTGTAAACTCTACGCATTTAGTTTTCTTAGCATTTAACACTAAATTATTAATTTCGAACCAATGCAGGACTAGTGACAAAGTACTGTTTACTTCGTCATAATTAATCCTATCACGCTCAACTTTAAAAATAAGCGAGGTGTCATCAGCAAAGAGTACAATGTCACATAGACCCTTAACAAAATAGATCCTTGTGGAACACCCACACACCACACACACCAATCTTTAGGTGAGAACCAGACGATTTAGAATTACTTACGTAAACTGTCTGGACTCTTTGGTTCAGGTAAGATATATATATATATATATTCATAATGACCTCAATAATGTTGTATTTTTTTATTACATTATTTTCAGTTTCATTTGTTTGAAGTTTTTATTTTCTCTATTTCAGTGTAGGAAATACTTATAGTATTAATTTAATAACAGTTTATTTTTATATTTTACAAACCCTTTAATTTATTAGAAGCCATAGAAATATATAAAACAGCTTGTTTTTATTTAATACTTACCAGCGCAAAATATTTTCAGACAGAAACGTACACGCTGACAGAAACGGCCTGCCTGCCTGTAATGCAGAATTTTTGCACAATAATGGAGTAATAATTTTAACGGGACGAATGAACTGTTCATTTGTGACACGTGTACTCCGATAAATGTAACTTAACGTATCAACTTGTTCAATGGAAATATTTAATTTAAATGTAAAACAGGGTTGGTTTGTTGTCATTTTTATTTCAAACTACCTGTGTTGATAGGAAGCCACGAGCTGTTATGGTAAAATTCATTTGTAGAATATGTAATATATCGTTTATCAGACGTAAATCAGACATTTTATTCATAAACATGTGAAATTTAAGGATGAAAGTCTGTTATATGACTGATTTTAATGAGTGGTTTTATAAATATCGAGTGTAGGGTTATTAACGAACACGTTGAATAAAGATTATATTTTGTCCTTGAATGGAAATTTTATGAACGGAAACATCAAATCAAAGAAAAATGTTATTTTGTTACCATTTTTATTTAGCTGTCGCGGAATTTTTTATAATGATCTTAAAGTAAAAAAAAAACATTAAAACTCTTGCATGGTTTCAAGCTACTTTCTTCATTTTACATAATACATGCAGTCTTTATCTATTTTACATAAAGCTTTCGTTACACTATTATACTAATCAATAAAACGAACACAGAAATGAAATATAAAAACGTTATATTTATTATATTTTGGTAAAGATTTAAAATATAATAAACTTGTAGAAGTCTAAATCTATAGCATCAATGAGCAAAGTTATGCAAAAACAAAGGATACACGATACTTTTGACATATGTTACAAAAGGACTGGCAAACATACAGACGTACTAAAGTCAAACGATAAACTTTTGTGCTTGCTATTCCATTACTTTGTATTTGAATGGAAAATCTATTCGTCTAAATATAACAGAGTAAAGTTATGTATAGAATATTATTGATCTTAACCATTAAATTTTTAAAATTTTTCAGATATTTCGTAAAGATTATCTTTAGCATGTTATTAAGTTAAACTTAGTTTTATGGTTAGCTTAAACACTAAAACTGAAATATTTTCAACTAAAAGGTGCGTAGTTTAACACGTTCACGGACAGAAAACCTCTTGACATTGTTTCTTTAAAAATTAATACGACATTACGCCTGTCGACGTCACACTTTTAACTTCTATATAGTCAGTACGCCGCACGGCGCTACTTTTTCTATAGTGAGTCATTCTATAGTGTCACCATTGTGAGAACTTTTATCATTTACTAATATTTTTTTTCTATAGATAAATTAATCAGTATGACGATCATACATACGATCAGTAATGTTTGTTTTAACGGAATATAACAGATATTTATCACTTTAATCGTTAGATAATACAAATAAAAATGTTTTTTTTTTGCCCTAATAATCGCTTCTTCGTTAACCTATCTTATTTGTTAGTTTCCGCGAAAACTCTTCGGAGGTGACATGTGTTATTATTTCAATTATTTTTTTCCACGTGTTAATGTATATTCATTGATTATTTTAAGTTATTGGTAATGTTATTTTCTGAACAGAGGACATTCCGTACTGTGTGCAAGAAAACGATTAAGGGGTTTGTTTAACACCTGAATTCACGCTTATATTATTTATAGTCTGATTATTCAAAGTATTCCAGGTAGATTCATATAATGGACATAGTAAAATCAAATTATATGTGTCTTCATAAAACTAAAAAAAATATTTATTTGTAGTTACGAATTAGCATAGAACGATCCAACTTTGGCATTATTGCGAAGAGCGGCCATACTGAAAAGTTGAAAATTTAACATTTTACGGAATAGTTTCAAAATTATTTATGAAAGGTATAAAAATTATAATAGTAAATAAGAAGTGATCAGTGAATATGTATAACTTCTAAGGTAGTTCGAGGTGCGCTGTTCATGCTTTACATTGGTTAGTGACCCATAGGATCTCCATATTCAAATTCAAATTCAAAATTCAAAATATCTTTATTCAAGTAGGCATTTACACGCACTTTTGAATCGTCAGTTACTACAATACAAAAAAGGTTAGTGTAGTCAGTCCGTAAGTAAGCTACCACTGGCTTGGAATGCTGCTCTGTTGAGCAGAGCCGGCCAGAAACTCAACAGTTGCTCTTTTCAAAAGAAATATAACAATAGGTGTTCCACTAAAACTCTTGAACGTTAAAATAAGCTTTATTTAACAATAAACTTTCGATTTTAGATGTAAAACTAAGAAATGGAAGGTCTAAGATATCTTGTGGAACTTTATTATATATGCATATACTCAAACCCATGAAGGATTTATTAACTTTTTGAAGCCGAAACTTTAGTGTTACGAGTTTGTTTTTATTTCTCTTATTTATCGCGTGTCTCTCACTGTTTTTTATATAACTATTGTATGTATTAGAAAGCGACTGTAAGAATACCTATTTCTTTAAAAACATCTCTCAGAGAACCTCTAGCTTTTAAGTTATAAATAGCCCGCACAGCTCTTTTTTGTAAAATAAATATAGAATTAATTTCGACAGCACTGCCCCATAATAAAATACCGTAAGATAAAATACTGTGAAAATAACTAAAATAAACAAGTTGAGCCGTATTAATGTCTGTTAATTGTCTAACTTTTCTAATTGCAAAGACGGCGGAGCTGAGTTTGGCTGCGAGTGTTGAGAGATGGGGGTTCCAGTGGAGCTTTTTATTTAATGTTATACCTAAGAATTTTGTTGAGTCAATCAATTCTAATACTTCATTGTTAAGGAGCAAGTTACAATTTATACTTTTTACATTAGGAAGTGTAAACTCTACGCATTTAGTTTTCTTAGCATTTAACACTAAATTATTAATTTCGAACCAATGCAGGACTAGTGACAAAGTACTGTTTACTTCGTCATAATTAATCCTATCACGCTCAACTTTAAAAATAAGCGAGGTGTCATCAGCAAAGAGTACAATGTCACATAGACCCTTAACAAAATAGATCCTTGTGGAACACCCACACACCACACACACCAATCTTTAGGTGAGAACCAGACGATTTAGAATTACTTACGTAAACTGTCTGGACTCTTTGGTTCAGGTAAGATATATATATATATATATTCATAATGACCTCAATAATGTTGTATTTTTTTATTACATTATTTTCAGTTTCATTTGTTTGAAGTTTTTATTTTCTCTATTTCAGTGTAGGAAATACTTATAGTATTAATTTAATAACAGTTTATTTTTATATTTTACAAACCCTTTAATTTATTAGAAGCCATAGAAATATATAAAACAGCTTGTTTTTATTTAATACTTACCAGCGCAAAATATTTTCAGACAGAAACGTACACGCTGACAGAAACGGCCTGCCTGCCTGTAATGCAGAATTTTTGCACAATAATGGAGTAATAATTTTAACGGGACGAATGAACTGTTCATTTGTGACACGTGTACTCCGATAAATGTAACTTAACGTATCAACTTGTTCAATGGAAATATTTAATTTAAATGTAAAACAGGGTTGGTTTGTTGTCATTTTTATTTCAAACTACCTGTGTTGATAGGAAGCCACGAGCTGTTATGGTAAAATTCATTTGTAGAATATGTAATATATCGTTTATCAGACGTAAATCAGACATTTTATTCATAAACATGTGAAATTTAAGGATGAAAGTCTGTTATATGACTGATTTTAATGAGTGGTTTTATAAATATCGAGTGTAGGGTTATTAACGAACACGTTGAATAAAGATTATATTTTGTCCTTGAATGGAAATTTTATGAACGGAAACATCAAATCAAAGAAAAATGTTATTTTGTTACCATTTTTATTTAGCTGTCGCGGAATTTTTTATAATGATCTTAAAGTAAAAAAAAAAACATTAAAACTCTTGCATGGTTTCAAGCTACTTTCTTCATTTTACATAATACATGCAGTCTTTATCTATTTTACATAAAGCTTTCGTTACACTATTATACTAATCAATAAAACGAACACAGAAATGAAATATAAAAACGTTATATTTATTATATTTTGGTAAAGATTTAAAATATAATAAACTTGTAGAAGTCTAAATCTATAGCATCAATGAGCAAAGTTATGCAAAAACAAAGGATACACGATACTTTTGACATATGTTACAAAAGGACTGGCAAACATACAGACGTACTAAAGTCAAACGATAAACTTTTGTGCTTGCTATTCCATTACTTTGTATTTGAATGGAAAATCTATTCGTCTAAATATAACAGAGTAAAGTTATGTATAGAATATTATTGATCTTAACCATTAAATTTTTAAAATTTTTCAGATATTTCGTAAAGATTATCTTTAGCATGTTATTAAGTTAAACTTAGTTTTATGGTTAGCTTAAACACTAAAACTGAAATATTTTCAACTAAAAGGTGCGTAGTTTAACACGTTCACGGACAGAAAGCCTCTTGACATTGTTTCTTTAAAAATTAATACGACATTACGCCTGTCGACGTCACACTTTTAACTTCTATATAGTCAGTACGCCGCACGGCGCTACTTTTTCTATAGTGAGTCATTCTATAGTGTCACCATTGTGAGAACTTTTATCATTTACTGTTTTTCATGGATAGTTAAGTCCCGCACACTACGCCTGTGGACGTGGTTATTTCATACATTTCGATAAGTAAGCATCGATAAGCAGCACATCAGTTTTGGAACGTAAATTATTTGTAAAAGGTAAGTAAGTGTTTTTTTGTGTAAAACATACATTTTAATTATAGATATTAATTACTGAAAGATTATTGCTTGTGTAAGCAATGTAATTTTAGTGTAAATTTATGTTTTGAACACGATTATATGATATTGAATTCAAACTAATATTTTTATAGTTTTATCGCGTCTAAAGATTGATACGAAAGACGTCAAAATAAGCTTCAAGCCTTGTTCGACGAGATTTTTTTGCCTGAATCTTTTCATGACCCTCATATTGACGATGGGACATTTGGTTATAATCAAGAATATATATATACCATTTGACGTCGAATCAATGAGTTCTGAGGAGATAACTCGTGTTTCACAAAGCAGGCCAATAATAATAATATTAATATCCAGCTTTCTGATAAGGCGGTAAAACAGATACACACAGAGCTAAATTCAATAAATCCTATTCCTAGAAAACCAGTAGACCTTGGTCTAAGACAGCAAAATTGAATTCAAGTAATATATAGTTCAAAATAAAGTTTACAATTCAATATTTAATAAGAAATTTGTTCTCATTTTTATAAAAAAATATATATTAAAATTTATTTATATATATACCAAAAAGATGAATATCTTAAAGTTTATCTTTAACATGTTATGAAGTTACTCTTAGTTCTATGGTTAGCTACAATACTAAAACAAGAGTATTCTCGACTTAGAGGTAGCTTTAATATTAAATACGAGAGCTTGTATTTTATAGGTCTTGCTTTCTTTTATATAAAATATAAAACCTACTTGTGTTTTATTATAATTATGTAACTCTAAAATGGGAAGTCATTTAATATAATTCATTTATTAAAACAATAATTTAATATTAATGTTTATTGGAAAACAGATTCAATATTCAACTGATTGTATAAATACTTCATCGTAGTTTTTTTATATTTCTATATAATACTATATAAATAAACAACTTAGTAACTTATCTTCATGTTCCTTATCCCTGAATACGAATGATGCAATGCTTCATAAAGTTGGATAACATAAAAACAAAAGATTACTTATATCCATTATAAACACATTATTTCAACATCCATAATCTACTATTCGCTACACTGATGTTAATTCAAAAGATTTTTAAAAACTTTTATTTAAGTAATTCATTAATTTTTTTCTTAAACGGTATGATACCTTGTAATGGAAGACATAACCATAATTTCATTGAACTTAATATTTCAGACTAAGTGAACCACAAATTCGAAGGGGCAATTGTGTTCGTGCCTTGGCACCGGTCAGAGTGGCGTCTGATTTGTATGTCCGTTTTCCAATTAACTACTTTTTACTTGTCGCATTTTTTCCATTTTCTTCTTTTGGTTTAGATTCACTTTAAATGATACGATTTATTATTATTTGCTTTAATTTCCTTTTTAACATATGTCTGTTATAGAAGGGATTTTTATTACGTCAAGTATATTAGTTAAATGCTTGTACTATGATAAAATTATTATAAATTATAACCAGTGTTTCGATGCCTCCTACAGAAAACATCTGTTAAGATAAAGTTGATGCCTTATATTTCATTATGTCACTATTTTTTGGATAAAGCAATGAAATGTCTTTTTAAAGGTTAATTTTTTTGGCTTATACAAATCAGATCACTGATTCATTTCGTTCTGTCCGTACCGCATATCGCTTTTGATTTAGACTGAAATGCACTCAAACATATCCGTTTAGTAAATCTCATTAACGAAATTTGATATATTATAATTCTAGATATTAAAAATTCTAGAAAGCTTCATCATTTTCATTCAAATTCTTCCTTTCTATTGTATAGTACATTAGTTACAGGGAGACTTTTTGTATATGGATTGAATATTGTGGACTGCATTGTTTTATCGAGCGCTTTATACGAAAAATCCAACCAAATTTAATACTTTTGTACGGGTAGACTTGGCATGGAAAAAATTAATCCGAGTGATTTTGCTAATTTTTTACCACAACATAAAGGCCTCATTGAGTGGCTAAAAGAATAAATTAAAACCAAGTGCAGGACACGCGCAACGTAGGATTCCCTATTTGATTCGATCTCTAATATGAGATGAAATATAAAGGAAATTATATTTTTTCCTAAAATTTACAAGTTGTAATAGAAAAGTTATAAAAAATATTTTTTAAAGTTCAAAACGCTTCCTGCTTGAAGCCACAGTAATTAAAAAAACATCAGGATATTAACTTACATTATTAAGCATGCTCTCCAAGATAAAGACAAATTCATAATGTTTAGTCGTTTTGTAGGACACAAATTGCTTATCACAAATTAAAATAGGCGATGAAATGACAAAGAAACTGAGCGTTCAATGTTAAATAGTTATTTTGAATGGCATTTCAAAGTAATATTCATAAGAGGTTTAATTGGCTTAAATTTTTACGTAAATGGTTACCTGCTATTAATTAATAAATTATTGTTGTAATAGCTAAAAATAATCTAAAGTTAAGAATAAACAATACATTAAATAATATTATCAATACATTAAATAAAATGTATTACACAGCAACTTATTAATAATTAAAAGTAATTACACAGACACAAAGTACCAATGACTATAAAGATCTACATACTACCCTAACATTTATTTGTTTCGCTACTGACTACTTTAGGACACTCCTAATAAGATAATATAATATTAATAAAAACCTTTACTTATTTACTAATCGTTTAATTGCAATGCCAAAAAAATGTTTTTATTTGTATTTATAAGTCAAATTTATTTACATTTCTAATAAAAATATGAATTGTTTGTATAGATCAGACTGTTTTCCATCAATGTTTTGATTATATTAGTATATTTAAACGTGGATTAATATTACGCTTTTTTAATCTTAGAACAACAAAAACAGAGAAAAATTGATTTATTCAAGCTCTGAATATGCTCATAAATTATTTAACAAAAACAGATGCGTTATATGTAAGAACAGCAGCAAATACGAAATATACTTAATTCAAACAAAAACATATTTTACATGTTTCAATTAATCAAATAATTCAAAATAATTAAAATATTTTGTATTTCAACAATGTATAATTTGTTTTAAGAGGTTTTGCTGGCTTATTTCAGTTAAAATAATCTACGTTCCTTCTTTATAAGGCTAAAGTCAAGATAATTTATTTATAAGAATTACTAAAAATATCTGACTAATAAAACCGAAGGCAGAAATAGTATAAATTACAATGTACTTTAAAATATAACTATTATAATATTATATTATAATTCAAAGGTAAAAAAAATCCACTGATTTTATGAAGATGTCATCCAATAAGACGAAGCTGCTTAACTGAAACGATTATTAAGCTTGGATAATAAGACGGTAGGTATAGCAAACGGAGCCAGTGATGAGTCGCTGTTTTATGAATAAGGGTTGGATCTTCTAATATCGATAAGAAATAATATATGTATTACAAAATACTTTTTTTTTATTTACTTTTGAGCTTAACATAAAAAACACATCAAAAATAATTATCGAGTTACAGCTGTGAAAATATATTTGTTGGTTGGTGATTTTTCTATAATAAAATAATTTGAGATAATAATCTAGGTATCAAAGCGGGCGTCAGCTAGCTCCGAGTGACGAAAGCACCCATAGTGCTGAAAGTCTAACTCGGGTATATATACGCCCAATATCGAACTTTTTATACAGAAGACCTTCTGGTATGAGTGTGGTATTTTTAGAAATCCCTTGGCCCATAGACCCAGAAAATACATTTACACTTAGCAATATACCCACCGCCTCCACTTCTACGGCCGTTTGAAAAATGTGACTAAAATTTAGTTTTTGGCTCCGCACCAGTATGAAATCACTTATTTCCACCTTGAAAAGGAAATTTCCTGAAGGTTCTCGTCGAGACCTTTCCAACCGAATTTGTTCAAACTTTCAGGGATTGAAGAACCTCAAAAACTAAGACTTTTTTGTTCTACGACTTTTCGATTTGGCCGCCATGTTGGCCATGGCCGGCCCTCGAAAGGCCAAAAATGGGCATTTTTCATAGAGGCACTGTGGCCAAACCAGTTGACGTATATTGACATATTGGGCATTATTGGAAAGGTCTCAAGCTCATCTTTTAAATGATATTCATTTTGATGGCAAAAACATTTGTTGGGGTGACATTTTTGGTCAAAAACCAAAAAATGGCCGACTGGCCGGGGACATATCGGCCATTTTCTCGAAAACGACGCCAAAGATTTTTTCCAAAATTTCCTCATTTGTAGCCCGAAATTAGAGCTAAAATTTAGTATATAGCACATATCTGGGAAAACTCGTTATTTTGATATATGGCCGTGAGAAGTTCAAAAAATCATGAAAAGTGACCAAAAATTACCATTAATTATGTTTGTTAATGGTTTCAAAATTGATTTTTTCCAGCTTTCGAATTTTTTTTTCTGTACATTTTGTTTTGTTTCTGACGTCGGCAAAATTTTCATGATAATTTTAATAGTTGCACAGTGAATAAACTCACTAACGCATTGCCGACTGTGAAAATAAAAAAAAAATTACAGAAAAAAATCCGAATGCTGAAGAAAATCTGTTTTGAAGAAATGTGTTAAAAACATAAATGGCAACTGAAAAATTCAAATGAAAAAAAAATAGGGCACCTGTGGGAATCGAACCCGAGGTCTCGTCTTTGTCATTACAACGCTCATCCTCTGAGCCAAAACACTCTCATTATGTCAGAGGCAACTATTCCATATAAATGAGTATATATTTGCATGAAAAATAATCGCACTGCATTTTGTTTCCAATCCTTTTACAAAACTATTGATATCAAAACAAAAACTTCTCAACGAAGTAAATACTGAGTGACGAAAGCGAATCCACTGACACAAAACTCCTGATATGCATTTTGCGACGAAATGTGTTCGGAACGTTGCCCAATTGCCTTGATCAATCTAATAAAATAAAAACAAAAATGCAATTTGTGCAATGTTTCGAGCACATTCACATTTTTTGTGTTTGTTTACGTTTGTGAATAAAAATGTTCGTGGTTTTTTTCGTCGCAAAATTCATATCAGGAGTTTTGTAATTACATAATTTGTACGGTATTTACAGGTAATAAAATTGTATTTCTAAGAAATCGAAGTGACTGTTCATTAATTTTTTGAAATTTTTGTAAGTTTTGCAATTTTTGTAGTTTTATGAAAGTTCTGGAATTAAAATAGTTTTCAACCTTTTATTTAATCTACTAATGTTGTTAACCACCAATAACAGAAAGAAAAATCATCAGTTGCGAAATAACAAAGCATACGAATCCTATTTTATCTTAAAGAATTCTACCATTTTCTTCTACTTATCCTTTAAATCATATATATTTTAATACAGCATATTTATCTTATATAAACATATAAGAGCACTCTATACATGGAATTGGAACGTTGTATCATTGTGTTAGAGGTTTTACTGGCGGTAATGAAATAACGCAAACACTCAACATTAGTTTACAAACGGTTTATTTATTTAAACAAAAGAAAGAAAGCGTGGTTGCCTGAATGGCGTTACAAAAGGAATTGAGAAAAGAACAAAAGAATCTTAAGAGGGCGCTAATGTGCCCGGTACAAAGATGGTGGTCGCATGGCGGTAAAATGCATAATCTCCAACACTTCCCCTCGACCAACAGCTTGTCCTCGAAGTCATCCTGGCTTGTTTGAGTCCAAACCAAGGCTCTGTGAGTACTTCTCGTGCTTCATTCTCGGCAGACCTTTGGTCAGCACGTCGGCAGGCATCTCATCCGTCGGGGTATACTCAACCCGAATCGTCTGTTTCTCCACGTGATCCCCAATCATATGATGTCTCGTGTCGATGTGCTTGGTCCGCGAATGGTATATCTCGTTCGTCGTCAGTTTTTGTGCTCCCAAGTTGTCATTTCTCATGACCATCGTGTCCAGGTTGATCCCGAACTCTTTCAGGAGTCTCTTCTTCTGGATGGCCTCTCTCGTAGCATCCGACAAGGCCATATACTCGGCCTCTGTAGATGATAATGCTACGGTTTGCTGCTTCCTGCACTCCCAGCTCACAGCCGCTCCACTCATGACGAAAGCGTAGCCTGTATAGGACCTACGATCGACTATACAGCTTGCCCAGTCGGCGTCGACGAACATCTCAGGAGGATTGGGACAGTTGGAGTAGACGAGCCCCAGGTCACGTGTCTTGGCCAGGTATCGCAGCACTCGTTTTGCGGCTTGCCAATGTGCTTCGCCATAACAGTCGTTGAATTGGGAAAGATGACTAACCGTGAATGCGATGTCCGGCCCCGTCGCCACTGCCAAGTACATCAGGGCGCCAATCAGCTGTCTGTAAGGGACGTCGGCGAGTTCTCCTCCGTTCTTCACGTCCACTTTCTCCAGTTTCGTCCCCGGCTCCATTGGCGTAGAAACTGGCCTACATTCAGCCATCCCAAATCTCTCCAGCACTTCTTCCGTGTAACCCGTCTACCTTATCTTCACCTTCCCGTTGCTCATCTCGAACTCAAGACCCAAACAGTATTGCACCTCTCCCAGATCTTTGATCTCGAATCTTGAATTCAGGGCGTCACTCACCTTGTTCACTGACAGAATCAGGATGTCGTCAACATAGGTAATGACGAATGTCCTGTTTTCGGCCGGTCCAAGAAAATACATGCAGGGGTCTACATCTGGTCGCGTAGCCTTCATCCTCTTCATTTCCGCGTCCAGACAACGATGCCAAGCGCGTCCAGCTTGACGCAGCCCGTACAGGGCCTTGTCGAGCAAGCACACGACGTCCTCACTTCTCAGCACTTTTATCATCTCCTCGGCCTTCTCTCGCACAACCTTGTCGATCTCATCGTCCTTGACCAAGTTAGCCAAAACCTCCACAAAGTACTCCGGAACTTCCATGTGGATCTCCTCGTCCACTTCTCTGTTCAGGTATGCTGTTTTGACGTCCAGTTGGCGGATTTTCAAACCTTGTTTGACGGCCACTGCCACAGCTGTCCTAATGGTGCTAAGTCGGGCGACGGGTGCGAACGTGTCATGGAATTCAATTCCCGGTCTCTGGGCGAAACCTCGAGCGACCAGCCGCGCCTTCCGCTTGTTGATAGTGCCGTCCGGGTTGTGCTTGTTGCGAAGTACAAACCTGCTGCCTATCACTCGCTTGCCTCTGGGACGCTGAACTAGGTTCCACGTACCGTTCTTTATGAGCGAGACCGCTTCGTCAGTCATCGCGTCGATCCACTCCACTGAATCGGGTCCAGTAACGGCTTGGGACACGGAGATTTCCGCCATATTCGCTTCCTCTCCTTGTTGGACAGGATACGGCTTTCGAGGTCAGCCGAGTCTTCCAGTTCGCTCGATCCGTGGTCGTCCACGCCCTCGTCTTGTCACAGGTGTCGGTTCGTCGGCTTCTCGCGGCTGTTGGAGATCATCGTGGGGCTCCGGTGAATAACGACCGATAGGAGAAAAGCCTCTGAAGGGGAAATCGCACTCGTAGTCATCTTCTTGCTTCACCTGACCTGGTCGGATCTCGTTGTTCGCCACGCCGATGGATTCTGGTTCGAACTCAACTTCGATCAAGTTCTCTGTTGACCTTGAGAGATCTTCCCCTGAACCGCTAGAGGGAGGAGTAAAATCCTCGACCTCGCCTTCAGGTGTTTTCAGATCCTCTCTGAAGGTAACATCTCTGGTGACCTCAGTCTTCTTGGTGTCCGGAAGCCAAATTCGGTAGCCCTTTGACTCCTCCGAATACCCAACGAGGACCCCCTCTCTCGAACGTGGGCTGAACTTGTCCTTGTTTGGCGTCCTGTCGAGGCAAAACACCTTGCACCCGAAGTCCCTCAGATAGTTAACCGCTGGAGTTTGGTTGTACCAGAATTCGAATGGAGTCTTCCCCTCCAGCTTCCTCGTGGGACATCTGTTCCTCAGGTAGTTGGCGGTGTTCATTGCCTCTGCCCAGAATTGCAACGGTAATTCAGACTGCAGGAGCAAACATCGGGCTGCCTCAACGAGAGTCCGATTCTTCCGCTCGGCAACGCCGTTTTGTTCCGGAGTGTATGGAGTGGTGAGTCGACGCTGGATTCCCTCAGATTTCAGGTACACGTCGAACGCCTGGTTTATGTACTCACGTCCGTTGTCGGATTTAAGATATTTTATCTTCAGTCCGTGCATCTTTTCAGCTGAGGCTTTGAATTCCTGGAACGCGGATAAGGCCTCACTTTTCGCCTTCAGGAACTTGACCTGAGTCCATCGTGTACAGTCATCTGTGAAGGTGATGACGTACCTCGACCCGGAGTTTGACGCGACTCGCATGGTGCCGCAAACATCCGTATGGACAAGCTCCAGCTTTCCATAGCTCCGGTCGGATTCCTTGGGAAAAGGTTGACGGGTCATTTTCCCTTTCGTGCACACGTCACAGGTCAAATCCTCGATTTTGTCGTCCAGATCTACGCCACGAATGTGGGCGTTCTTCACCGCTGCCACAAGGTCCCGGAAGTTGACATGGCCCATCCGACGATGCCAGAGTTGAGCCTCTGCTCCTCCCTTGTCCACCTTTGAGGCGATGCTGCATCCCTCAGGCGCGGCGTTCTCGACGAAATAGAAGTTGTCCTTACGTTTCGCTACCAACATTGTCTCTCCGTTCTGATCGACGATCTCAGCCCTGTCCTTTTCAAAAACAACCGAATATCCGTAGTCCGTGAACTTGGAGACGGACAACAGGTTGGTTCGGACCTCTGGACCGTGCAAGGTGTCCTTGAGAATGACATTGCACGTGTCTCCATCCAGGCTTGTGGTAAGCTTCACGATTCCTCTGGCCTTTATCTCCGCGGTCGCGTCACTTGCCAGTCTCAGCTCGGCTCCCTCTTCTTTCTCAATTGTCACGAACGTTGACTTGTCGCCGCACAGGTGACTCGTGCATCTGCTGTCCAGACACCACTGCTCTCCGATGCCGCTAATGGCAATTTGACAAGACTCGCGTTCTTCGACTGCCAGAACCGACACGTCCTTCGTACTGTTATATATATCATATGTATATAATAGTGCCTAATCATCCCTAATCCACTTGCCTAGTCAGCCCTTATAATCCTTCATTATAAGTCATGTAAGACAATAGTTCAGTTCGATTCCATCTCGTGCGTGACACTTGCCCTTCTTAATTCAGTCCCATTTATTCTAAATAAAGTGTTTTAATTAAATATTCTTTTTTTAAAAAGGGCTTTATTAAAATCCCTATAACAATTTGGTGGCAGCGATGGGATACCGATGGTGAAAGTATCCTTGGGACGTCTCCGTTCAAGTTTATAAAAGTGATTTATCTAATATATGTTCCGCAAGTGTCTATAGCGCAATAAAGATATCAAGAAAACTCGAACTCATTTTTCTAATTCGTCGTGATTCTCGAAAATATCACCAATTCAATCATCACTCATTCAAAATTCAAGAATTCTGCATCACAACTTCTGACTGTTCCTGTTCATTCGACGTTAATCAAGCTGTGTTTGAAAATATGTTCCTGTACATTTTCTGCGTGTTCCTGTAAGTTTCTTTGAAAATATTATCCTATTGAAAGTGAAAACAAACTATATTGATTGAAACGAATTGTGATAATGCCATTAATTTAGCTACTGATCCTCAAAAACATATTCTATTTAAATATATTTTATCTCAACTCCAGGGTAAAGCTGAGATAGCTTGCTCAATAAAAGAGTTTGAATCGTGGGAGCAATTAAACGGTTTTTTAAACACCCAATTCGGCGAAAAGAAACACTATGCACATCTGTTAACCGATTTACAAGAATGTCGACAACTTAGTAACGAACCTGTAAATCAATTTGCTCTACGCATTGAAACTTGCCTTTCAAAACTTTTAACAGAAATAACTTTATCAAATAAAAAGAAATCTGAATTATTCGGGAGAACAGCAGCTATGGAAGAATTAGCAATGCACACATTTTTGTTAGGTTTAAAACTAGACCTCTCGAACTTAGAGGAAAAAATCCTTCTTCTTTAAACGAAGCCATTAATATGGCGGTATCGGAAGAAAAAATTCTTAATCTTTTCGCAAAACGTAATCTTCAAAATTCTTTATCTCAACGCCAAAATTTTAATCCTCAATATTCCTTCAGACCTAACAATTCTAGAGATTCCAAGCCCTTAGCAATTAAATCATTTGACCGAAATAATCAAAATCAAATATGTAGGTATTGTAAAAATACAGGACACACTATCGAAACATGTAGAAAACGGATGTACAACAATAATAAATTCAAAGATCCTAAATCCTTTCAATTTCAACAACGTCAAAATCAAGAACATCCTAGATCTTATCCAGCTCGCGTTAATCATTTAGCGAATGAAAATGTATACGATGACTCTGAACCAGGAACATCCTCTAACGCCGGGAACAATTATCAGAGTGATGAAAATTATTTAAACGAATAGTGGGCTCACGGAGGTGTCTCGTGAAGCCCATAAAGCAATTTCCTGCAATTCCTCAACCAACCAACCAACCAACTAACGGCACCTCTTCTAAATCCAAGGACCACACGGGTAACCAGCCCCAAGCAAATGTCCAGTCTTCTAAATCCAATGACCACACGGGTAACCAGCCCCACACGAGTGTCCAGTCTTGTAAATCCAAAGACCACACGGGTAACCAGCCCCAAGCAAGTGTCCAGTCTTCTAAATCCAAGGACCACACGGGTAAACAGCCCCAAACGAGTGTCCAATCTTCTACGACTCAATTCTATAAAAATAAAATTCAAGGTCAAGCCAATGATTACAGGGTTTATGAAATAGCACCTATACCTGATAAAATTTCTTTACCCCATATACGTATCCAAACTTCTATTTCTGAAAAACCCCTAATGTTTCTTGTTGATACTGGATCCTCTATATGTCCTCTCTATGTCCTCTATATGTATTAAAAAGTCTGCTATTCAATCATTCTCGAACCTAAAATTAAATAATAATGTAATAAAACTTAAAGGTATAGACAGCTCTGAAGATGCCATACCTACTATAGGTGACTTTAAAATGAATTTTATATTTAACAAAGAATCTATCTCTTTTACCTTCCATGTAATAGATGAAATAAATTTATTTTATGATGGTATAATCGGAAATGATTTACTAACGCATTTCCAATGCTCTATCGATTATAACCGACAAATACTTAATTTAGCAAAAAATAAAATCAAACTCACCTTTTCCAATCCAACATATCAAATCCCAGCTCGTTCTGAAATTACAGTTGAATGTTCAGTAATTAATCCTGAAATAAAAGAAGGACTTATTCTAGACCAACGTATAAATGACACATTGTTCATTGCTAATTGTTTAGCAAAAGTAAAAAATAATAACCGAATAAATCTTACAATTCCAAATATTTCTGAAAATCCAGTTTCCTTAAATTCGAATTTACAGCTTACCTTACATCCTGTTGACTTTGAATCCTATGAAACATTCAATTCCAGTAAATCATGTCTAGAACGAACTGATGAAGTCTTAAAACTCCTTCGCGTTGATCATTTAAATCCTGAAGAATGTGAAGCTCTTTATGACATGTGTTCCAACTACTCTGATATATTTCATTTATCCGATGATTTACTTACTTCTACAGATGCTATTCAAAACGAAATCCGAACATCTTCTGATCAACGTATAAATGTCAAATCCTATAGATTTCCTGAAATACACAAAAAAGAAGTAAACTCACAAATACCACTGCTGTGGTATTAACATCGACTCTCAAGAGCGCTGGCTGTGATGCTGAGAAGTATAACGTTAGCTTTTCTTCTATTCGGCGTCAGTGAATCCAGCGACGAAAAAAAATCGCAGAATCTCAAAAAGCGAGTTTAAGCCAGAGGTTCCGCTTGCCGTTCATTGGAATGGTATAATGCTCGAGGACATAACGGGACATGAGGTTGTGGATCGCTTGGCTGTTATAGTATCAGGACAGGGAGTGGATCAGTTTTTGGGTGTTCCAAAACTTCCGAATGGAAGAGGGCAGGTGATGGCCTCAGCTGTTTATGAAATGTTATTGTCCTGGGGCTTGGATGAAAAAGTAAAATTGATGTGTTTTGATACCACAGCATCAAACACCGGTCGATTCAATGGAGCTTGTACCTTACTAGAGCAAAAGCTGGAGAAAAAATTATTATGGCTTCCATGCAGGCTTCACATTTTGGAAATTGTGCTTGAAGCCATCGTAGTTTCAGCAACTAATGCTTCTAGTTTGCCAGATATACAAATCTTTAAAAGACTGCAAAAACGTTGGCCTAAAATACTAAAAGAGGACTTTAGGGCAGCTACTGCGGACCCTGAAACTCTAAAACAAGTAGCAGATGTTACCGAAAAGATGACATTATTTGCTGAAAGCTAGCTTAACGAGTTTCAACCACGATACGATTAGAAGAAACTACTTAAACTAACTAAATTTTTTACCCGTTCATAAAACCCAACACTTTTCATCCCTGGTAGCGACCCCTAAAACCTGTTTTAAAAATAAAAAAAAATTTGGTGAAGTCTTTTATACCATACGGTATACCGTATAATATAAAGTACTTTAAGGCACAGCTGTGGTTAGAGCGTGTAATACTGCCAGTGGAGCGCTATCAAAACATAACCGACAGATAAGAGCACTCGCGATATCCGTTCATTGTTGATGGTATACAATTTTATATTAACATTGGTTAGTGCAAAAAAATTATTACCTCTTAATCCTTATCTTTTAGTAAACCTATCTTATTTACGCAGTCTTATGATTTTTTTTTTAACATTTGTAAAACTGATTACTTTACTTTCATCTAAGTCTTTATTTATTTGATGACCTAACAATATTATGAAAAAAATTGAGATTAATAAATCATTACAAAGTTGTAACAACAACAATCAACAACAATCGTTACAAAGGTGTAACAATCAGGAACAATTCCAAAGATAGTCGTTATCTCAATAGTTGAACGCTGTTAAAGCCTTTTATTAAAATGGAGCATTTTGAATTGTACTTGAGCAATGCTTTGAAAATGCCAATGTAGTATGTTTGAAAATGTAGAATTGTGAAAATTTTTTACGGAAAATTAAATAATCATAAAAAATATTGGGCGAATACAGAGTTGTGGATTAAAAACAAAACCACTGAATAAAAAAACAATAGCGGAGTAATTTATCTTCTAAAATTAGGCCTTAAGTGAAAAATATATTTTAAAAATTGTATTTTTATTAAAAACTTATCGACAGACAATGGATGCTATAGATTTTTAATTGCCTCTGTTCCATTGGAACGTTGAAGTAAAATTGTTAAGGAACAATTTTCCTAGACAATAAATGTTACCTTTAGTTCTAATAACAAGGATGTATTTCATATCACTATTTAATTTGTACATTTTACACTTTTTATCCCATATTTACATCGAAAATTTTTTCAACGAAATATTTCATCGACCTGGGCTGGACTGGATTCGGTGTCTAAAGATAGCCTAACTTATTTATATGTATTTTGAAGTAATATAATATCAATGTGATTATGACCAAAAAATCCTAGTTTTTACTTAAAAACATTTACACATAAATGAAAAACACTTAATATAATGTAGAATTTTTTTTTTATTTGCTAGTTAACATCTTAATAGTGGTTAGCTAACGTTAATTTAAGTTAACCTAAAGTTATCTCGTTCTTAATTTTTATGGAAGTTACAGGAGGAAGCGTAATAATATCTGATTTGATTTTTCATTCTTGATAAATATCTGCGTACAACTAAAATTTTCTTCGTTTTTCACAGTTGTACATGTTATACGGATGCATGTTTTAAACTTCTTCTATATACGAGTATGTTACATTTTAACTCAAATTTTCTAATGTTAGAAACGAGATTTGGATATGTATCAATATGTCAGTAAATTTATTACAGATGACATGAAAGATAGTAGGAGGTTGTAGATGATACCTCCTTTTCAATCTTGTGAAAGATGATACCCCCTTTTCAAAATTTCAATCAGGATGCACAGAAGATGCACTTATAGTGCCGTAGTATCTTGCACTTTGCTCACAGGTATGGGATTCATTAATACTTCCAGGTGACAGATCCAAAAATTAATTGACCTTATGTATTGAAAAAAAGTTTTACATTGACGTCATTTTTTTATATTTAAATCAGTTCATTTTTGTTGCTGACATTAATATTTTTTTATCACATCCTACCTATGTTCCAGTTACAGTGAAAAAAATTCTTTTTGCATAGAACAATATTATTTATAGATAAAATAAACTTATCGTTAAAAACAACTTAAATATATTTTAATTTAATTACTATTCATTTCTTGCAATGCGCTTTAACTTACTTTATGTACCATACATCAAACAAGAAGGCCCCAGTCATTAACTGTGTTATAGAATAGGCACTGTATTTCTCTTTTTTTCACTGACCACTAAGCGAGTGTCGGTGTTAATTTTTTGAAAAAGAAAATAGCTCCGTTTGAACTATTAATAAGTTTTTTTATTAATACCTTGCAGAAAAGGTATTAACCTTTTTTTTTTAATAATTATAAAATGTACTATTCATACGTATTTTATTCCATTCATACAGTCTTTATTAATATTTGTTTTTTTATTATTTATTCAATTTAAATTAGTTATTTTCCTTTTTTGAATGTTTTATATCTTCACATTTTTTTGTCAGTTGGTATTAAAAATATATTTACGATGCTTATAATGCATATTCGTTTCAAATTTCAAATTGAGTTTTTTTTATTAGTAAATAATCATATATATATATGAGTAGATTACAATGAGTACATTAAAACATTTTATTTATATTTTTTATTTCTCAATATTCTATATGAAACTATTAAACTAAAATAGAAATTGCTTAATAAAACCTATTCAAATAAAACGTATTCTGAAGTATTAAGATTTCTTGGCTTTAAAACCGGCTCGTAAACCTTTTGTTATTGACTAGGTACTAGGTTGATTTAATTGTTCGAAAAGAATATTAGACTAATAAAAGTTTTATGTTAATATAATGCTTGTTTTTTTAAATGTGAATTTATTATACCTGTAAGTTAGAAGTATGTATTAATTACAGGCGCATTCGCATAAAATATATTTTATTTTTTATATAAGCTTCAATGATTTGTAAAATATATGTTTCATAAAAAAATCCACTCACGGTACAAGAACTGTAAAATATAAATGTAATAACATCATATTTTTTTTCAACCACATTAAATAAAAAATATACATTAACATTATTACATGTAACATCATTAATTAAAATAGCAATTATATAAAATTAAATGTCACATTGTATTATTAGTATGACTTTTAATTCAATTCAAGTCCATGATGGATCAGATGCAAATGATCTTGTTTGCTAAACCTACAATCGTGACATTGATTCGAACAGAGGAATATATTCAGTGTTATCTCTTTGCGTGAAATATTGTTGATTGTTGATAATAATACCTAAAAAGTAAAAACTTTACAAAGGAAAATTTATTAAAATTTTAAGAGACGAAGATTTGAAATAAATTTAATTTATACGAATATAAATATTTATATTATGTATATTATTATTTGTTAATTTAGCTTCACGCCATATCCCTTGCGGGGTAGCCGTAGACGACGGAGCTCCAAACGCTACGATCCCTGCATACCTCTTTCGCCTCGGCCACAGACATCAACCTCTTCATACATGTCCTCTGAGGGGTCCTCATACTTTTTACGTGACCTTCCTCCAGTATCATACATACTGTGTTTGCGAAGGTCACTCGAGGCCTCCCCCTGTCTCTCTTACCGCTCACTTTTCCTATATAAATATTTTTTATCATTCTTTCATCACTCATTCGTTCCTCGTACCCTAACCACCTGAGCACGTTCTTCTTCATCACGAATCGAAATATTTATACATACTAAAAAAAAAAGTTAAAACCTTTCATTTTCGTTCTTAATGTTAACGATTATTATTATACAATATTTCATGTGTAAAATAATTCTTAAAATATATTTTTTATTCCAATTCATATTTATACGCAAGTGAATTATTTCGGAGTAGCAATTGTTTTTGTGCCTTGGCACCGGTCAGAGTGACTTCTGATTTATCTATCCTCTTTCCAATTAGCCACTCCAAGTACTTTTATTTATCGCACTCTTTCCATTTTCTACATTTTGGTTTCAGATATATTTTAAAACATACGACATGAATTTTTAATCTTTGTACTCTGTATTTATGGTAGAAATCTTGGCTGAAAGCAAATGATTTTATTGGCGGGAGATGAACATAACACCTGGAACCATATGTCGTATTTTAAAAGATTAACTCACAGCCTATAAGAGCTGAACTGCTCATTCCTTAACTAAAATTTTAAAAAATAATAGGGTGGTAAAATCTAAACAACTAGTTACGGTGGTACGCAAAGGGAGGTCATAGAAAAATTTTGTTTAGTGATGAGATTTTTTTACAATTGCGCTATATTTTAACAAATAAAATATCTATAATTATGCTGAAAGCTCTACAAAAGTTTCTCAATTTATCAACAGAGTACAGCGGGGGCATTATTCGACTTCAATGATGATTTGGTGAGATGTCAGCTATGAAGAAGTGACTGAGCCCTATTTTTGTGAATAAGGTCTTAAAATTTTGTCACAAGTGTATCAAGATATCTACCATTCTTGAGAAGGCAGTTAAGCCCCTTAGAAAAGCCCCTTGGTTAGAAACGAACGTTCCCGACTTAATCAGAGCTGAAGACAGGCCAACGTCTAGTTCTGATTAATTCTAATTAACTGTCTGTATTTATAGACAGTTTAAAAGTATGGTAAGTAGTAAATTTGGAGTCCCTAAAACAATCCACACGATTGGCAGTGTAAAAATTTTACCATAGAAAGGGTGAGTGCCGCTATTGATAACTGGCCTCAACGTTTAAAAGCCTATATGCAGCCAAACACTTCTGAAAACCACTTCGAATAATCTTAATATATTTCTAATGCTTTTATATTAATATATTGAAATACACTGTGATAATAATAAATTTTAGGTACAATATTTTCTTTTTGTCTAACAATATTTATGTCAAGACAAGTATATGAAGTTTTATATTTATATATTTATAAAAATAAAATAAACAACAAAATAACGTCACACCAGATTTTTGCAGGTGTAAAATAAAAGAGCAAACACCTGATATCACTTCATTCTTTGAGTGACAATGTGTACGGAAAGGATCACTGTAAAAGAGCTTGATTTTAGAATTTAGGCTATTTCGATTAATTGTGACAAGGGTCACGCCTGCATCACATAAGTTTATTAGAATTAAAATATTGGTTAAAATATAAAAATTGGTAAATAATTATTTGTTACAGTCATTCAATTAATATGTTATAATTATTAGTTAATTATATTATTTATTTCGTACTAATCCTGAAACCGTAGTTCCAGAGGTAATGGGAACAGTCCTATTTATCCCTTACTACAACATATCGATGTTCACTTGGAAATAGGTATATGTATACATTATTCTACATTTTCAAAATGGGTGATATTATATATTGCTTACGAATTGTTCTCATTGGCGAAATTATTTTCGTCATAAATATATTTTTTTTTCAACATATCGTATCGTTGGCTGTAAATAACTCAGTCCCTTTAACCGTTACGGGGTCACACGTTCTGCTCTCACAGTGACGTATGTGATTTTTGATATACTCCTATATGCACTACAACATCTGTTTTAGGAAGTATAATGATCTAAATAACATTAGAAATCTTATGTTTTTTTGTACTACCTTATATTAATCTGTTTAATTGGAATAATGCTGAATGACAAACTTATAAGAATGTATTATGTATATGATATAATTATAAATAATATCAACACTGGCTAGAAAAATATACTATATATAAAACTTAAGTTAATTAGTAAATCTCTTAACAGATAAATAATATAGTGATATCAAATGGTAAAGTTTTAAGATATTTTTTTGAATTTTCTAGAAAGTAAAAATGTTCTATGGATATCGGTAAATTAATTTAAAATAGCTGCACTCCAATTGCTGTTAGGTCTGAATAAGGAAATTTGATTAATGGCTGATGATACAATTTCATGTACTTTCGACATAATTTTGTAAAAAAACTGTGGCTAGCTAGGCATTACTTCTATAATAATAAAATGATAGGTCTTAAAGTAGTAATATGTTAAAACTAAAAAAACATTAAATTTGTCCTTAAAGCAAAACAAAATTAATGAATTTGAATATGTTGCTAAAATTTCTCTGTTAAGTAGTTAGCGATTATATGACGATTGTATTATTTAAAAAATCTTTAACTCCATTTTGAGCGAAATATGAAAATTATGTATTGTAAGTGTTTACACAGGGTTATTTATTGAAGTTAATCCTGCGGTCTTGTGGCTTCGTTAATATGTTGAAATTCTTAGTTTGTATATATTTGGAAGAGAGTTACTAGTCTCCTAGTATGTAGAAAGACCTTTCCTTATTGAAATAAATACATCTTTTATTAAAAATCTTTACGTCTATATACAAAATTTTACTATACAAAATATAAGTGTTGCGAGAGATTGAAGAAAACAGTTAATATCGAACGACGAGTCACAAGATCTATGGTGTCACTATATGTCATAGTTTACAAAGGTTATAAAAAAAGGTGGCGAACGCGGGGAGGGCGAGCTTCATTCTGTAACCGTCGCGCGGTGTAGATGATGTTTCAATGGTAATAATTATACAAAATATTTTTTAAGAACAATATACTGAAGGTCAAACTTGTATTTTCAGAATAAATAACAATGCAGCTCACAAATGTTTTTTACATATTATTGGTTTCGGTGTCACTCTTTAAATGATTTTAGTAACTAAATTCGCAATTTAATAATTTAATGAAATATTTATTTTCTATTGCAGATTTAAAATAATTTTATTACGGTCTGCTTCTTTGATGAAATATTCCAGTTGTTTCTTTGTGTCATTTTCTAATTAACAAGTAATGTAATTTGTTAGTCATACATTGAATACAAATAACATTTTTACATTTATAATATTTATTTATAAAAATATTGATTAAAAGCTTATATATTCTACAAGAGTGGCTAACAAAAAGGAACATAAAACCTTCAATGTTATACACATAAACAAAAGCACAATAACATTTTATTTGGATTATTCAGAGTTCATTTTAATTAAAATAGTATGTTGCATAACGATGCTCTGATACTCTTGATTATAACAAAATGAATTAAAAAAATCTAAACTTATAATTGTATAGTGAATAATCCAACAAGCCTAAGTCTTATAGTATAAACTTCCTGACCCTAACTCAAACGCGTTATTAACGCGTAACGCGTCTAACTAATGCGTTGTTTTCAACTTTTAAGAGCGGAAAATATCTCTTGTCAAATTCAGATCTAAACGTTTGTACTACAAGCTGCTGACAGTTACGATATGAATTGCGTTAAATAACACGCTGACATTAACTGTCTTAAAAAATATCTGGGGCGAAAAGCGAACGTCTTCTGGAAATATATCCTTAAATACACGACTAGATAAATTCAAAGTTGGTATTAAGGCCAAAGGAGACCACTTCGAACGAAATTATTTTTTATTACTGTCGAAATAAATTTTAAAAATAAAAATGTATGTAAGATATATTAAGATTAAAGTACTTCATAAGTAATACACTTTTAATTATAATAATGAAACTGATATACGAACTAGGTATTTTAATTAAATTTAAGATCTCGTAACAGCAGATTTCCCCCATTTTACCTGCCGATGAAAAATAAACGGATTTAGTTCAAAGTGAATTAATTAATCAAATTTAAACAATGAATGAACCGCCCCTAGCGATATTTAGCTGAACAATAGAGCGCTCCGAACTAGTATTATTTATTTTCAGGAACACCTACCTACAAATATATGTATGTATATTTAATACAAACACATATCTCAATATTTTTTACTAGTTTTTTACATTTTGTTAGGCTTTAATATAAATGGGTGTTTGTTATTGATTGCTTTATTATTTTTTCTGGCCAGTTAACTTTTTAATAACTGAAACCGCTCTCGGCGAATTCATATTGTTTTAAGGACAGCTTTTAATTTGATTTTCTGAGTAGAACTAATAAACTAATACATGATAGTAATATGGAAAACTAAATATTATTTCAAGAATAGATTATTCTTGAAATAATATTTAGTTTTCCATATTACTAGAATAGATTAGACAGTATTATACCGATCTGCATATTTAACTAAAATATTTACAAAAAGATTGTCGATAGTGGCAGTTTGGAAAGATTAACATAGTTCAGGTGCTATATATTTTTTTATTTGTCGAAAAATATTATTAGTAATAGAATATGCAATGTTTATGATTTACCTTATTATTAATAAAATTATATGAGCTGTTTACATTATTACTAGATGTTTGATACTGACGCGTCGCTAAATCAATGAAACCCATAAAGACATTGTTAAAATATCGTCACTAGGCATTCAGTTCAATCAATTTCATTACTTTTTACAATAATTAATGACCCATGCTGAACTGCGGTAAATTTCTTTAAGATATATTTATTATACTACTTTTCAAAAATGTATGTGTTTACACTAATTCATGTGGTATTTAAATAATCTTTGAAAAACTTAATAAATTCAAAATAGAAAATGTTATATTAATTGTAAGAAAGTTTCCAAAAAGAAGACTACCGGATATATTAATAATTATTATTGTACAGAAAATAGGGATCGAGTAATATAATTTTTTAGAAATACTGCGTAATCAGAATCTTTTGAAGGCTAGGTCTAATATGAGTTTAAGGGATCATACAGAGAGAAAAATGGAAGTTCAAATTTAAGTACTTCTGTATTCAAATAATATTTACCTACAGGCAAAACATCAACAAAGAATTACTGTAATCAATTTCATTTTTATTTTATCCTATTCGTATTACTTTTTATATTGGACAATATTAATGTTTAGATTATTTTAGTATAAACATCGTTTGCTCCAAATTTAAGGTAAAAACTGCTTTGCATCCAGTTTATTAAATATATAGTTTTTCATTTGTAGCAATTAACCTTTGATTATAAATAAATTTAGAATGTTTCCAAATTTAAATTGATTTACAATTAAATATAGTGTTAGGTAAGCCTTTATTCCTACTTCAAAGACCGGCAGCGCTCTTGTGAATCCTCGGATGTTACCAGAGTTTATGAGATTGGAGAGAGATTATGTATTATCTATGACATAAAAGCTTACAAAAAAAAATCAAATGTATGACAATCGTGATAAGAATAAACTTTTAAAAACATATCGCTCCTTAAATACAAAAACACCACAAGTCAAAATATGCAAATTATAGGGGAGCCCGGGGATGGTTGACCAATTTTCAGTTTAAAAGTTAATATTTTTATGGCTTTAATGATTATTTTTGTGAAAAGCAATTCCATTGATAGTGACACTATTCAGCTCTAGAAAGAAATTACAATAAGCTCGATACCTATTAAAATATAGTATATAGGCTCGATTTTATAGAACGGGAAAAACGAGTCAACCTACCCCGTGCCTGGGGCAGGTTGACTTGTCACTAGGGGTAAGTTGACCTAAGAAGTAATGAGTACCAAGACTACGAAGGAACAAGATTTAAATACTAAAGTAAATGCAATCATCATTTTTAAGAACATCTTCAACAACATTAAACATCGTTTAGAACCTATCGGTCCACCTCCAGTCTAAAATAGTCTTTGATAGTCCTTTAGTCTAAAATAGTCAAAATAGTATTTATACTGAACACGTGGGAAAACGAAGAACGGAAGGACCATATTGCCGAGGCCGAGATAGCAACTGCGACTCTCACCAGCGAAACCTCGGTCAGCAGACGTCATTTTTACCAATTTTTTTATGCCAAGATGAGCTATTACTCTATCAGGAATGTGAACCGTTGTCAGTTCTGTTTCATCTACATTCCAAATATACCCAGGGCTTACATTTAAACGTAGGTAAACGGTTCTTAGGTAATCAAAGAACAACTGCACGTTGTTTTTGTTGAAAGAAGTGGCTCGAAATAGTAGCTTGAGGAGATCGAATCGAGAATACGATGACGTTTAAGCAAACTCCCTACCCAATCTTCATCAGCAATCTGTTTTTTTATCCCATGATTCAGGAATAGATTTCCATTTTTTTTTTGCATGTTCATATGCAAATTTTCGGGACTCATAAGGCGTTAATCCATAATAAACATCATCAGCTCCCTTATGGGCAATTTTCTAATGCAAGCTCTTCCTCGTCACTGAATATTTGTCTGTTTTTTATGTAGCCAACGCTTTCCAAGGTCAATTGAGATCTAGACAGTCCGGGATTGCATTCTTTTTTTTTATATTTACTACATGGCGATATTTTATATGGTATAGGAAATTCTTTTGCTGGAATTGATACTTCGGCGAAAATAACTTGTCGACATACTCTCCCCAGTATGTCTTTACGTCAATTTGACTTTCGTTTATTGATTCGCATCGTTCTAAACTGGAAATGTTAGGTTAAGAACAATAATTTTTATACCAATTTATATCTAGTATATCCAAAATTGTATGGGGCAGGTTGACTAGATAGTCAACCAACCCCTTTATAAATGAGTCAACCAGCCCCAAACGACCTAGTAATTTTTAACTACGTGCCAAAACCTTAAAATGATGTCGTAATTAAAAATAATAAGGAAGCATACAAAGTTCGGAAATCAAACATTCGTATTAAACAGTTTGACAAGCAATCAAAACAAAATGAAAAGAGTTATAACAAATAGAATTAAGGCAAAAATAGTTACTTAAGTGTCTTGTTTTTGAACAATAGCCTCTAGCTGATAAACGGTTTGGGTCTGCTCCGCGGTTTTTCTGATGATTGTGCGCAGGGGAATAATGGATACGCTCACCTAGTCGATCTTTGCAAAAAGTTTGCCTAAATCGCGTTTTTGACAATTAGTCTACCTGCCCCTATAGTCAACCAGCCCCGGTCTCCCCTACAGGAGCGGCATTTGAAAAAATAATTTGGATTATTTTATGATTTATGTGTAATCGATGTGTATTACATAAACTTTTTAGGTATCAAAAGATGCGTAATTAAATAAACTTTTTTTGTATAAAGTAATTTGAACCATACCTGAAATAGGCTCTTGAAAAAATGCAAATAAGTTACTTTAGTTTATAGACTTTGACTTCGAGAACATTAAAATTCTAAAAACTTAACCACCATAATTAGGAAATTTTGAGTTTTGTTTTCAGTAATCAACCTCATAAAACCTCAATTTGTGAAAAAAAATGGTATAATATTTTACTACATTAGTAAACTTGCTAAGGGAAAACAAATATTGTAGTCTTATTATGAGATCATCAATGAAGTCTAAAATTAAAATTACCTACTAAAGGTACGAGTAATAAATTTAGGTTAAAAACAAACAAATCTTTTCACCTAAAAAAAAACATAGACGCATAAACTTCTTGCCCATAATTAACAAAACAAACATAAAGATTGTTGAAAAAATAAATACACTTCTGGTAAAAGTTAACAGCTCTCAGTTACAACAATGTAGTACCTACTCGTACTTATAATTATTTAATAACAACTAAAAAATAAGTATACTTTAATAATTAACATTTTAAAGCTATAATCACGATCAAATCAGACTTACGGGTATAGGTGGGATTTTACCACAAACGAAACAAAACTAGACTAATTTCTTCGTTATAGGACAAACATATGGTTTGTACATAAATACTCTATTAGGTTACTTACTGAAAATCCGTATTAGGTTACTTATCAGAGGTGTGTAGAATGAAGTTCAATAACGAAAAATACCTAATATTAATCTGTTTAGACACTCCTAAATAATTTATCAATTAAACGAAATTAGTGATCTATAAAGAGTCGTATCCAATTAATATCTCCTAGTTAAATAAAACTTTCGCCACTGAGCTACGTAAAAAACACTATTCCTTTGCTACTATTAAAATAATATATTAAGGCTTAGTTGTTCAACTTGGTCCATAACATTACGTTTAAGACACAGAGGTAACTTTATCTTTAAATAGCAGTTACAATTTTTATAACATAAGGCACCTAAGGAGTAAGAAACCTCCAAGATTATTTATTTAATAATCTACACTAATCACAACCGTATAAAATATATGAACGTAGTGTAAATAGTGTTGTTACAAAATTATTTTTATAAAACGATTACTTAAAACTATATCGAGCGTAATACTTGCAAAGGTATAAAAAAATTAAAACTAAAACATTGAAAATCAATTCCCACTAGAAACTTAGGCACTTATTTAGAGATTAGGATAAAAAGATACATAAAATCTTTACAGATACACGACGTTTTTTTGAATTAGCTTTAAAATGCCTTGCTTCTTTTCTTCAGGTACTAGCTACTACTACTAGCTTTGCAGTATAAAGTTGGTTGAGAGTAAAATTATTATCAAGTTCTGCCTTCAGTTTTCTCAACGTAGATACCAACCTAAACTCTTCCTTTTCGTAGGATGTTTTGAAGAAAAATATTCCATTGCTTACTTTATCCACCGTCATAACCTTTATAACAATCCATGTAAATTTATTGCCATCGTCATCTTTATTGTAGTTTCCTGTACACAGAGGATTAAGGTCAAAAAAATTATCATGTGTCATTTCTTCAACAGAATAAGGCTTTCCAGTTTTCTTTGCTGTTTTAATTAAAGTGATGTATTGGTCTGGAACGTAAATTGGAGATGATTTCAATGCTCTCGTAATGTTACGTTGGATGACAGAATGGACGCAGTCTCTTCCGTTTTGGGTGTGCCCTTTTATTAGAAACTTATGAGCTCTTGATGTTCGGCAATTCTTGAGACGCATATTGGTACATTGCTAACATGAATTTGTTCTTTTGTTGGCCTTAGCAATTTTTGCTATAAAAATCATTTTATATTTCAAAATATGTTACTCTAACATAAAGAATAGGCAAATAATTCTAATTATTTTTTGCCAAACTAACTTAGTTTAAAATATGGTAGTATTATTGCATACAAAAATGAGAGAATATAGCAGATAAATAAGTACAAAACTAACCGATTTCGTATTATGGTACTTTAGCATAAAGAAATAAGAAAATTATTGTAATATTTTTTTTCTAAACTACCTTATTTTAAAATATAGTAGTATTGAACATAAAAATGAGAAAAAATGTTCAATTTATAAATTCAAAACTAACCTATTTTGAAATATTGTACTATTGCACATAAAAATTATAAGATATTAAGCCGTATGTGATCTGCAATACGAATATATTTTTGAATATGGCACTTATGAATAAATAACTTCATCTGTCTTTTAGCAGTATTTTGGAATGTTGTAGTTTTTCACAAAAAAATACGTCTGTTCGTCCTAAATGACTGTTGACAACTGATAATGTGTTACTTTTGCACGGAACTCAGTCACATAAACGGTACAAAACAAAACTAACGTGTGTGCGTTTGCGGGTGTTTTTGATCATAAAACAACGGGTGTTTTAGCAAAATAATAAAGTTTCATCGTTTTGGAACCATTCTATGCAATAAAACAATTTTTGATATTTTTTGAAATGTGTGGCTTTTGTATTTAAGGAGCGATATCTGTTGGCTCTTCTATGACTGAAGTTTCATTTCCGTATGTAGCATGCGGATCACAAAACTACTGTAAAATACTTTGAAAGTATAGTTGTAGGAAATAAATAATTAATGTAATAAAAATGAATTCTACCAAAACGTTGACATAATATCTCATTTATTCATTCTCTAATAATCAAATACTACTTAAAAGTTAAAAATAAAAATACTGATTGTTATAAATATTTATTATCATTAAAAAAATATTATTATTATTAATATTTGTTGGTTAAATCTATATATTCTATCAAGATAAAAATAATAACTACTATAGTTTGCTAACTTTGTTATTTGTTCCTTCAGTTGTTTCACTGAACACCGATTAGTTTCGTTAACTTCGCAATTATTTTGACATCTTGGTAGATAACTTTATGATATTGTTAAAATAGAGAATCATAAGAAACAGATTAAGTTAGTGCGTGAAAACTTTATAATAAGATATGACAAAGTTCTGGGAAAACTTAACTACTTATATATTATATTTACCACGAAACAACTAAATATTATATAAACCATTACATATTCAATACAATGCTGCTTGTAAAATAAAATAAAAATTGAAAAAATGTTATACAATGTGTTCAATATAATATATTATATAAACATTTCAACATAGAATGAAACAATTATTAACTCCTAATGAAGTTAATTGTTCAAACTATTATTTTTATATTTCTTTTTATTAATATTACTTATATTTATAAAAATATTAACACTGGAGATATCTTTACTGTGTTTTTCTTTACTGTATGTGAGAATCTGTGGTTAGGAGTTCAAACGTAACTTAATGGATTATACCTATGCCCTTATTAGTATAGATATATACCTATATTGTTTAATTCATTTAGGTTTGTATTGATCACTATGGCTCACTTGCTCCCATGGACGACGAATTGTATTAGAGCCGTAAACTATTATTATTACAATAGTAGCTATACTGAAAATGTATAGCATGCTAACTTTTAAAAAAATTCCATAAATCACAGTTTCTCATGGCGACCACAACACCAAATTAACTCCATTCAATAGGTTGTAACACGTGTAAATCCTACATATTGATTTGCTTTAATTCACTATGGGTCATATACAAAGCAATAAGAATCGAAGCAACACGATTCTGTAATCACGATTGTGCAAACGTTGCCTTTATACGAGAACTTAACACGAGCCTGAATTGCACTAGGCAGGATTAAACACTTTAACATGTTACGATACGATTTTATTAATATAATAAAATTTTAAATATATAGTAATGGTATGGCGTTGGCGTTAGTAAAATAATTATTAATAAAAAAAATGCATCTGTCTTAACTAAGTCTTTACATGGTAAGATTATAATCTGCATATTAAAGAAAATTAATATAATTTAATAATTTATGTTACTTATGTTTTTAGTTTGATATTCATAAAACATAAAACTACAAAATCATATGAATGTTGTATAATTACAATCTTTTCTCAAATAATAGATAAGTAATAAAAATAAAAACTCACTTTATTCACAATATAAAAATATAAGAATAGAATAACAAACACCTTTCCCTCAAATATGTATTTAGTTACTATTGCAATAAGATTTTACTAATTCTTATATAAAAACTGAAACTTGATCACAATTTGATTTCAGATTTCGAAATACGGACACGACTGAAACACCGAGCCAAGTCAACGAACATTATTTATATTATTGTCATTAAAAATATCTTATTATGTAGATATAACATTTTATGGAATATTCTTTTATACCATACGGTATACCGTATTTTATAAAAGACTTCAAGGCACAGCTGTGGTTAGAGCGTGTAATACTGCCAGTGGAGCGCTATCAAAACATAACAGGCAGATAAGAGCACTCGTGATATCCGTTCATTGTTGATGGTATACAATTTAGTATTAACATTGTTTATTGTAAAGAATGTTCTTAACTGTTAAGCCTTATCTTATAGTAAACCTATTTTATTTACGCCGTCTTACGAAATTGTTTTGGGTAGACCTCGAAGAATTCGGTCTGCCCATTCATTTGTCCCCTACTTTCGAATTTTGGAAAAATTTCTTCACAGGAGGTCTTCTTATGACCGTCTGAGTCCGAAATGACCATTGGTCAAAAAGTTTATATATATATATATATATATATATATATATATATATATATATGCGTGCGTGCGTCCAGATTCACTTTTGTCAGCACGATAGCGGCCGCAGTTTCGCTCGGATCGCCTTCAAACTTTGCACAAAAATCAAACATCTAAAAATGAAGGTCAAGTTCGTTAACCACAGAAATCCGGTCACAGGGGGCGCTAGGGCCTCACTTTTTCTGATTTCAGTTTTTCGACCATAACTTTGTCCCTATAAAAAGGAGATCAATCGCGTTCATATTATATGATGTCTTTGATAAATACCTATAACTAATGTAGATAAACCGAAAACCTAACTTCAATAACTTAGGGGTGGGGGTGGGGGTGTTATTGTAGTTAGGTTTTCGATTTATTTACAATAGTAATAGGTATTCATTAAAGACATCATATGATATGAACGCGATTGATCTTCTTTGTATAGGGAAAAAGTTATGATCGAAAAACTGAAATCAGAAAAAGTGAGGCTCTAGCGCCCCCTGTGGCCGGATTTCTCTGGTTAACGAACTTGACCTTCATTTTTGGATGGTTAATTTTTGTGCAAAGTTTGAAAGCGATCCGAGCGAAACTGCGGCCGCTATCGTGCTGACAAAAGTCGAATTTGGACGCACGCACGCATATATATATATATATATATATAAACTTTTTGACCAATGGTCATTTCGGACTCAGGGGGTCATAAGAAGACCTCCTGTGAAGAAATTTTTCCAAAATTCGAAAGTCAGATACAAATGAATGGGTAGACCGAATTCTTCGAGGTCTACCCAAAAATATTTGGCGAATACAGAGTTGCAGATTAAAAATAAAACTATTGAATCAAAAAACAATAGCACAGTAATTTATGTTATAAAATTAGGCTTAAAATGAAAAATATATTTAAAAATTTTATTTATATTAAAAGCTTATCGACAGACAAGGGATCGGTTCTTAATTGCCTCTGTTCTGTTGGAACGTTGAGACCAAATCACAGTCGTACATATTGAAATATAACTGTTTTACGGATGCATATTTATTTGTAACTTTATACGAGTATGCTGCATTTTAATTCAAATTTTCAAATGTTTTGCAGCAATTGTCTTCACAGGAAACGAGATTTGGATATGTATCAATATGTCAGTAAATTTATTAAAGTAGACATGAAACATCGTAGAAAGTTGTAGAGGATGCCTCCTCTTCAACCTCCTATCTTTATTACAGGTCATGAAGTTCAGGATGCACACAAGATGCACTAAAAGTATCGTTGGATCTTGCACTTTGCTCACAGGTATGGGATTGTTTAATACCTACAGGTGTCAAATCCAAAATTAATTCACCTTCTGTATTGAAATATAGTTAAACATTGACTCCGTCATTCTTTTATATTTGAATCCGTTATTTTTTTTTAAAGTTTTAGTTACAATGAAAGAATTTTTTTTTGCAGAGAACATAATTTGTTACAGATAAACAAGTTAAATGAATTATATCTCAATATATAATCCTTAATTTCATTTAATCACAATTAATTTCTTGCAATGCGGTTTAACTTACTTTATGTACCATACACCAAACAAGAAGGCCCCAGTCATTAACTGTATTATAGGATGAGCAGTGTATTTCTCTTTTTTTCTCTAACCACTAAGCGAGTGTTGTTGTTTATTTTTCTAAAAGTTACTAGTTTCATTTGAACTATTATGTGCATAAGTTTTTTTATTAAAACTTTTAACAACTTATCTTTTTTAAAAACATAAAATGTAAGTATGAATACAGTTTTTATTATTAATGGATTGTTATTTACTCATTTTTAATTACTTATTTCTCAAATAAGAAATAAGTAAATAAATAATTTTCTATATCTTCATATCTTTTTTAACAGTTGTTTAGTCCTCAGTATTGATCATATCTGTACGAAGCTTTTAATGCATATTCGTACTTGTTCTAATGAAATGTAACAGAACCAACAAACCAAATCTTAGACGGAGTTTTGTTTATTAGCAAATAATGGGATATTTATGGTAATTAGCATTTTTTATAATATTCAAAATATTAAATAACATTGTGTATGTCGCCGCATCTTTATTACAAATGTTGAAGGTGGTTTCGATCGGCGGGTAGGCTTGGATTTCTATAAGTTTCTTTGATGTTTGCACTGATATGTAAATATAAAAGATCAGTGCAATAGTTTAAATAATAGTAACTTTATTACTATAAATTAGTTTTAATTTAAAAATCAAGTTATATCATAAATAAGCTCTGTTTAAATATTTTTGTTTGAAAGTTGTTTTGTGTGGCGCCATCTTATTATTCATTGTATCATTACATGTCACTACTTATTTTTAATTGTTTTAGTTTAGCTATCAGTTTATGTTTTTAGGGTTATTCTTTTAGATAAATTATTTAATTACGATTACTGAAATATCTTTTGTATTTAATCATGGTTTACTTGAGTAATTTATTTTGTCAAGTTGATAAATTTAAATGTGTGCAGCGCCTCTAGTGTCATATTGGAGAACTAATGAACTCCAACCAATCACTGCTAAGCAAAGAGGGGCGGCACACGTTTAAATAGACCGCTCAGCGTATCATGGGCACCCTTTTGTTCGAGCGCCCGGCTGGTGAGGTTACCTTTGTAATCATTTATTTATTTTCTATTATATTGTGTGTGGTTGAAAGATTATTTATTTGTTTTATTTTCTGTCAATTTGTTTTGTCATTTAATGGTGTTTATTTTCAGGTGATTAATTATTAGTGATTTCAATCTTGTAAGACCAAGTAAAATAATAATAGTTGTTCTTTTGTTTCTTTTGTTTAAATCACTTCACTTCGCAGTTGTGTTAGTTAGTTAGTAGTTGTTAGTTAAAGTTAAAAGTTTATTAATAATGGATAAGGCTATTACTGGAACCGATGGTTCCGAAAGAATCAACGGTTCCGGGGTTTTTAAAAATATTAATGTGGGGTCTAATCTGATATCAGAAGTGGGATCGCTCCGGCGATCCCTTTCTGCCGGTCATATAATTTCAGATCCTGACTTTGTGGCACCATGTCTGCCACATACAGTAATTCCAGCACAACAAGCTAACCACGCAGGCCTGTTGCCAAATGCATCTAACGTGGAGGCTCCAGGTGTTGTGCTAGTCTCGCAGGCTGGTTGTGAAGAAATATCTTCAGGTGTTTCTCGACAGAGGGTCCACGCGATGGAATCCCTTCATCATAGTAACACCCCAATAGATAATGTGACAATGCAACAGTCGTTGTCGAGTAATGTACCTCCACAGTTCTTTCTTCAGATGATGACTATGATGCAGAACATGAGTGAAAGATTACTGCAGAAGCCAAGTGAGAAAGTAAAAATAACGGACATATTTTTGCCCTCTTTTGATCCTGATGGCAGTGTTGGTGTTCGCGAATGGTGCCATCACATTTCCACAGCAGTAAGTACATATCAACTCAATGACTATGACGTGCGTATGAAGGTCAGCAGTTTGCTGAAAGGAAGAGCCCGTATGTGGGCAGATAATTGGTTGGTAACCACGTCTACTTGGAAGGAGTTACAAGAAACCATAATCGCTACCTTTGAACCCGAAAACCGCTACTCTCGTGACATCCTTAAATTTAGGGAGCATGTATGCAGTCCCCACAAAAATATCGCGGAATTTCAATCTCACGGGTGGATGCTATGGAGGCGCATTACTAAGGATAAATTAGACAATAGTGACGCAGTTGAGGCAGTCATCGGGATGGTAAGCGATGAACGGCTTAGAATTGAATTGATGAATGTAAGGGCCAAGACGGTACCTGAACTTATCTCGGTAGACTCATCCATAAGGTTAAAGCGACCGTCTCAACTGTCTCAACCGACTTCCAATGGCCCGCTCCAAAAGCGACCCAAATACTATGGCAATGACAAATATTGTAATATTTGCGCAAAGTTTGGACATATTTCTTAATATTGTCGTTACAGGAAGGAAGGAAGGGAGGTGAATAATTCTCAACCAAGGACTAATAATGCGCCAGTTGTATCCCCAAGCACGCCTACTACAAGCTCAAATAGTGCAGGTAAGTCTTGTACTTTTTGTTGTTTTGTTTCCTGGTCATACAATTGAAACCTGTTATCGACGAGAAAATCAAATAACACCTAAGATCAACTTGGTGTCTGACGGTAAGAGCAACTTAAATACGATGCGTATTCGCGTGGGTACAGTAGATTTTGATTCTGTTTTTGACAGTGGAGCAGAATGTTCCGTAATTCGAGAGACAATTGCAAATAAGATTCCAGGACGTAGACAGCAAGCTGTTAACTACTTACGCGGTTTAGGTCCCGTCCCCGTAATTTCCACGAATACTTTAACAGCTATATGCGTTATTAATAATTTCAATGTAGAAATAATGTTCTATATTTTACCCGACCTTGAAATGACTGTAGATGTTTTAATTGGGGCAGACTTGTTACGCAATACTGGCCTAAGTGTAGTTGTTTCTAAGGATAATGCAATCTTGATATCTCAGCCCCGAGTGACGCATTTCCAGTCGAATAGTTCAGCTTTCGACCACCTAGATCACGATTTGACTGAACAGGCTGAGATCGATCAACTGGTAACACTACTGAATCGATATTCATACCTTTTTACTCAAGGGTTCGCTAAAACTCGTGTGACTACGGGCGACCTTGAAATCCGTTTAAAAAACCCTAATAAATATGTAGAACGTAGGCCATACCGACTGAGTCCCGTTGAACGCCAAAAGGTTAAGGTTATTATCTCGGAGTTAATCGATAATAACATTATAAGGGAAAGTAGGTCCCCTTACTCCAGTCCCATAATTTTGGTTAAAAAGAAAAATGGGGATGATAGGATGTGCATAGATTACCGGGAACTTAATTCCAATACAATACGCGACCATTATCCATTGCCTTTAATTGGAGACCAGATAGACCAGTTGGCAGGTGGGAAATACTTCTCTTCGCTTGATATGGCGTCTGGTTTTCACCAAATCCCCATTTCTCCCGATTCGATTGAGAAAACTGCATTCATTACCCCAGACGGATTATATGAATATTTGACCATGCCATTCGGACTATGTAATGCACCTGCTGTATATCAGAGGTGTATTAATCGCGCGCTAGGACCTCTTCTTAATTCAGGTAGTGCTAATAATGGCACAAATGACAGCGTTGCCCAAGTCTACATTGATGACGTCATCACTAAGTGTCGTGACTTCTCCTCTGGTCTTTCTTTTCTCGAAAGAATTCTAATTGCTTTACGGGATTCTGGGTTTTCCATTAATGTAGAAAAATGCTCCTTTTTCAAGAAATCTATCGAATACCTTGGAAATGTTATCGAAGAGGGTAGGGTCCGTCCAAGTCCCAAAAAGGTTGAAGCGCTTTTGAAAGCCCCTGTTCCCATCTGTTAAACAGGTTTGCCAATTTAATGGTCTAGCGGGATATTTTCGTCGGTTCATTCCAGACTTCACTCGTACAATGGTACCTTTGTACAACTTAACAAAACAAGGTGTCAAATGGTCATGGACTAATATACACGAAGAGGTTCGTCAAAAAGTCATCCATTACTTAACTTCTAGTCCTATACTTACTATTTTTAGAGAAGGTGATCCTGTTGAATTGCATACCGATGCCAGCAGTCTTGGTTTTGGAGCTGTACTGGTGCAAGCTATCAACGGCCGGCAACATGTGGTTGCCTACTTCAGCATGCGGACGACTGATACCGAAAGCAGGTATCACTCCTATGAACTCGAGACCCTAGCAGTGGTGAGAGCAGTTAAACATTTCAGACACTACCTATATGGGCGGAAGTTCAAGGTAGTCACTGATTGCAACGCATTAAAGGCCTCTGAACATAAACGAGATCTTCTGCCAAGGATATACAGATGGTGGGCTTATTTACAAAATTTTGAATTTGATATAGAATACAGGAAAGGGGAACGAATGCAGCACGCAGATTTCTTCAGTAGAAACTCTAACTCTCTTACTGTAAACATCATGACAAGAAACCTGGACTGGCTTAATGTGGAACAGTATCGTGATCCCCAGCTCAGATCAATTGTGGAGTCTCTACATAAAGGTGAATCTGTGCCTGGGTATGTACTCAAAAATAATCTTTTGAAACGTGAAAGGCAAGACCCCGTATACGGCAGCCAACGACTTATTTTAGTTCCCAAATCATTCCAATGGAGTTTAATAAATACTTTTCATGCATCTCTTAAGCACCCGGGTTGGGAGAAGACGTTAAGTAAAATCAGAGAAACTTACTACTTTGATAAAATGAACACTGTCATCCGAGATTTTGTAGATAATTGTGTCGTTTGCCGAACATCCAAACAATCTTCAGGCGCAACGCAGGTGGAACTTCATTCTATTCCTAAACCAACGACCCCGTTCGAAGTTATTCACATGGATATCACCGGTAAGCTCGGGACTTCACAAGACCAAGAATACGTCGTTGTCACAGTGGACGCCTATACCAAGTATGTTTTACTTCGCCATGCAAATGATAAGAGCCAGCACAGTTCTCTGGGAGCCTTAAAGCAGGTGATACACTTATTTGGAACCCCAAAACAGATAGTAGTGGACGGTGGTCGTGAGTTTCTTGGCGAGTTTAAAAGCTATTGTGATCATTTTGGAATAGAGATACACTCAATTGCACCAGGAAGTAGTCGAGCTAATGGACAAGTTGAGCGTGTTATGGCTACTTTGAAGAACGGTCTTATCATGATTAAAAATTATGAAGTTCCAGATTGGTATACAGCTCTAGACAGTCTGCAATTGGCACTGAATTGTACTATGCATAAAACAACTGGCATCGCTCCTCTAACATTACTTACCCGTCGTCAGAACTGCGTACCTCCAGAATTGCTGAACTTGGTAGATCTAAATAACCATACTATTGACTTTAAAGCAGTCGAACGACATTCAACGAAGGATGGTCGAGGCAGCACAAAAAGACAAGATACGATTTGACAGAGGTAGAGCCAAGATACAAAGATTCCAAAGAGGTGACTTTGTACTGATTTAAAACAACCCACGAAATCAGACCTCACTTGATCTCAAGTTTAGTCAGCCTTATGAAATCTATCGAGTGTTGGAGAATGATCGATATCTTGTTAAGAAAGTGGTCGGCCATCACGGGCGTCCCCGAAAAGTAGCGCATGATCAGTTACGAAGAGCCCCGCAACCAAGTCGTGGTGACAACGCAGAAGAACCCGTGTCGCCGACAGACGAACAGGAGGCAGGACCATCTGGAGTAAGAATTAATACACCACAGCTACCTATAGAAACCTTGTCAGACGTCTAACTCACGATCAGTGCTTGTTGATGTGACTAGTAATTAATATTTTTACCAACAAACTGGTCTCATAGATAATTGCTGGTTGTTTGTCACGTGGAGAGACAAAGTATAGCTATAATTTTATCAACATCATTATACCTAGGTTTACTGTGGAGGTACCTAGACGTACAAGATTATTATATTTTGATGGCGGTGCAGGGCACGCACCGCTTATCAGTATGGCCGTGTCGCCGCATCTTTATTACAAATGTTGAAGGTGGTTTCGATCGGCGGGTAGGCTTGGATTTCTATAAGTTTCTTTGATGTTTGCACTGATATGTAAATATAAAAGATCAGTGCAATAGTTTAAATAATAGTAACTTTATTACTATAAATTAGTTTTAATTTAAAAATCAAGTTATATCATAAATAAGCTCTGTTTAAATATTTTTGTTTGAAAGTTGTTTTGTGTGGCGCCATCTTATTATTCATTGTATCATTACATGTCACTACTTATTTTTAATTGTTTTAGTTTAGCTATCAGTTTATGTTTTTAGGGTTATTCTTTTAGATAAATTATTTAATTACGATTACTGAAATATCTTTTGTATTTAATCATGGTTTACTTGAGTAATTTATTTTGTCAAGTTGATAAATTTAAATGTGTGCAGCGCCTCTAGTGTCATATTGGAGAACTAATGAACTCCAACCAATCACTGCTAAGCAAAGAGGGGCGGCACACGTTTAAATAGACCGCTCAGCGTATCATGGGCACCCTTTTGTTCGAGCGCCCGGCTGGTGAGGTTACCTTTGTAATCATTTATTTATTTTCTATTATATTGTGTGTGGTTGAAAGATTATTTATTTGTTTTATTTTCTGTCAATTTGTTTTGTCATTTAATGGTGTTTATTTTCAGGTGATTAATTATTAGTGATTTCAATCTTGTAAGACCAAGTAAAATAATAATAGTTGTTCTTTTGTTTCTTTTGTTTAAATCACTTCACTTCGCAGTTGTGTTAGTTAGTTAGTAGTTGTTAGTTAAAGTTAAAAGTTTATTAATAATGGATAAGGCTATTACTGGAACCGATGGTTCCGAAAGAATCAACGGTTCCGGGGTTTTTAAAAATATTAATGTGGGGTCTAATCTGATATGTATAATGAAACATTTTATTTAAAATATTAAGAAATAATAAAAATAGTTCTCAATATTTCAAATGAAACTAATAAACGAAAATGGAAATTGCTTTGGCTGGTAAATATTTTTTAATTGACTAGGTTCTAGGTTGAATTAATTGTTCGAAAAGTTTATTAAGTTTTATGTAAATAGAATGCTTGTTTTTTAATGTGAATTAAGTGAAGGAGTAGGAGTAAGGATAGAATACTTAAAGGCGCATTCGAGTGAATAAAATGTGTATATTTTTGTATACTCGTAAAATACGTGTTTCATTGACAAACCCACTTACAATACGAGAACTGTAAAATATAAATAAGATAGTTAATTTTTTCAATTACATAGAATTTAAAATAATATAATTTACATTGAATATTCAAATACTAATATATTAAATTACATGTCTCATTGTATTATTAGTAAACATTTATTGCAATTCAAGTCCATGGTGGATCAAAAGCAAACGCTAAGCCTACAGTCTTGTTTACAAAGTCTACAGCCATAACGTGGATTCGAGTAGAGACGTATTTTTTGTTTTTTCTGTTTGCGTGATGTGATTGTTGATAATAACACCTCAAAAGCAGAGGCATTTTAAGGGAAATTTAATTTATACGAAACGAAATATTTATACATACTACGTGGCCCTCAAATATCTCTTATCTCCAACTTTCTGTTTATAGTTTAATTGTAAATAGCAAAACTGAAACTTTATTTTGGTTCTATATTATATATTATGAAGGATATTATGAAGGATATCAAATAATTCTACATCCAAAAAGGTGAAGTAGCTCATATATTGCAAATAGATTCTTTTTATAAAACTTTGTTGTAGTTCAAGTTATACCTGTGGACATTTCTATTTAAATGTAACAACTAGTTTAGCTAATTTTCACATATCCACCTAACAGAAAAAAATGTAATACCAACAATTTAAATAATAAAAAACCTTTCTTAAACGTCTGGACCTTATTATAAGCCATACGCCATATTCTAGGCGAGGTGACGTTTACGTGGTACCCTCAACCACTAAACCATCAGAACGCTTGTTCATATAACTGTGGCGCCTAGTGAGCCTTTTTTTTTTTTTTTTTTGCCATGGAGGAATCCGTTACGGATACCCGCCGGCCAGGAAGGTGATGGCCGGAAGGTTATGTGGGACTACCCGGCGGCATAGAGGACGCCGCCATTTTTAAGGCTACCCACTAAAAAACTAACGGTTGCCCTCGACGCCTTAATGGGACGACACGGGATCGCGTTAGCACTCACCGTGCCGCCCCGGCGGTTACCCCCCGAGCGAGGGTGCCCCGAGCAACTTAGGACACCCTCACGGCGTAGGCCTATGAGAGGAGTCACCCCCCCCTCTCACCAAGGCCTACGGCTGGGAGAGGAAGCGGCGGGCGTACTCCCGCCTCCTTCTTCCCAGCCTCCCCCGGCGGAGTGGGTCAGAGGGAGCGGCTTGCTCCTTGACCCGATCCGCGGCCTCCTTCGCGGCGATGACTTGCTCGCAGAAGGAGGCTATAGCGGCCCAACACCTCTCGCTGCCGATCATCGCGCCAACAAGGCGCAGCAGCGAGAGGTCCCTGCCAACCACGGCCACCAGCTCAGCGCGCTGATGATCCCAGGCTGCGCACTCCTCCACGATGTGACGAGCCGTTTCGACGAACACGTCACAGTGGTGGCAGGACGGGGCCGCCTCCCTTCTTGCAATCTTGTGCAGGTACTCCCCGAAGCATCCATGCCCCGTGAGCACCTGTATATATTAGTTATTTTATGCTAATATTACAACCATTATTTCAGAGACAAAAACGACCGGGCCAATTTTTCCATTACTACAACATATCGATGCTCACTCCGACATAAAATGTTTACATTATTGTACATATTCAAAATGGTAAGATTACTTATAACGAATTATTTTCATTACCGGAATTATTTTACCATAAATATTTTTTTTAAAATCTCGTTGTAAATTGATTATAACCTTTAACTGTTACTCATTCACACGTTCTGCTCCTACAGTGACGTGTGACTTTTAATATAGTCCGAAATGCACCGTTACGAAAAAATTTCATTTCTGTAATATTTTAAATAATTATTTAAATTAGAATGTGTGACTACTTAGTCATGATGTTTGTCTGTGATTACGTTGATTATGTTGACAGGTAATTCAGAATACTTTAATAGTTTATTACATTTCGTTTTATTTTAGAAATTAGATGTTACCATCTTGAGGATACTTTGGATTCGGCAAATTATCATAGTATTTTATTATTTGTATTTAGTTTTATTCTTGTGTCATAAACGATATAACTTGATAGCATATTGCTGTCTATAATTTATAATTTGCTCAAATTCGTTTCATATATTTAGATGCTGCTTACGTTGTCCTATCGATATATTTAGAATTTATTAAAATATTATCAATAAGTAATGCTTATTTTTGTTTCCAAAGAGATTCAGTTCTTTAGTTTAAAATTACTATACTAATTGTTTTCGATTCTAATAATTTAATTTGATGTTCTACGTGGTTTAAAAACACTGTTCGCTGATTGGTTGTTTAGAATTCAACGTGATGACCTTTTTAGTTCTTTTCTCTTGGAAGCATTTACGATATTTCTTTTTTGTATAATTAATCTTTACCACGTGCATTCGTGTAACTTCGCGACGTCGACCTTCATGCCCTGCTTCCTGATCCGTTGCTTTAATTATAGCTGTACGTGAGGTCTGCCTTTAAATGACTGATCCTCATTAAATATTAAGAAGTTATCTGGTGATGTACCACTGTATGTATAATTGTTTTACACCATATATTAATATATGTATATGGCATATTATCTATTCTATTAATTTAAATTTAATTATTTATAAATTTTGATCCTACATATTAAATTGAAAATTTGATTTAAAAAATTTAAATTGGAAAGGTTACAGTACTAAAACTTTGGTTTTACGAAGCTTAAAGGATGAAAAATACATTAGAAATCTTATATTCTTTGTACTACCTTATACAAATCTGTTTATTTGGAAACATAATAATAAAAGATATTAGCCTTAAAGTAGTATGATACAACTAAAAAAACATTAAATTTTTCCCTTAAAGACGCAAACGAATTTAAAATAATATCTAGTTATTAAAAGTATTACCTATATCGATAGACGTCACGACATCTTAAAGCAGACGTTTCAGACTGGACTGTCGGAACAAACAATTCAAGTAACCTATGTTTATCTTGTACGCTGAATATGATATAGATATCGGAATTTCTTAAAATCAAAGTCTTTGTATCTATGTTATATTATATTATTAACCTTAAAATTCCCCTGTTAAGTAATTGGCAATTTGACAAATAAGGCATTTTATTAAGCTTTTTGCATTATTTAAGAAATCTTTAATTCATTTTTAAGCGGAATATGAAAATTATGTATTCTTCTTGTTTACATACATACAGTTTTTCATTACGTTATTCCTGCGGTCGATTGCTTTATTTTTTTGTACATACTCAAATACGATAACTAGTCGGACCCTGAAAAGTCATGGTTTGGTGGAGGGTTTGATAGTTCAATGAACCACAAAGCTTAATGTGATAAAAGAATGAAGAATTTCTGTCTGTATTCAAATACCGTATTGTGTTGTCAACTCTCACAGTCACTTATAAAAATTTACATTAAATATTCATATAAAGCTAAGTCATATCGTATAAACTTCCTAATCCTGATTCCAAGTCAAGTATTTCCAACTTTCAAGAGCTGAAAAATAGCTCTTAAAAAATTCAGATCCGAACCTTTTGTACTACAAGCTGTTGACAGTTTTAGACGACATGAATTGCATTAAAGAACACACTGATATTAACTGTTTTAAAATTATCTGCAGCGAGGAAAGAACTTCTCAAAAAAATATATCCATAAATTCACAACTATAGGGTATATCCATAGTCTGTCTGTAAATCCAAAAGAGACCACTTCCAATTAAATTATATATATTTTTTATTTTTTACCTAAATAAAGTTTAAACGTAAAAATGTATATAAGATGTAGTAAGACGAAGTGATTTCAAGTAATACTCTATAATGATAATGAAACCGTTATCTGATCTACGTTTTTTAAATAAATTTACACGATCTAGCAGCAACAAATTTCTTCTTTTTTACCTGCCGATGAAAAATAAACGGATTTAGTTCAAAGTGGAATAATTAATTAAGTTCAAACAAAGTATGAACTGCCTCTAGCGATATTTAGCTAAACAATAGAACGCTCTGAACTAGTATTATTCATTTCCAGGAAAACTCATAAATATATATATGTATGTTTAATACAAGCACATATCTCAATATTTTTACTAGTTTTTTACAATTTCTTTAATAAATTGGGTATCTGTTATAGGAGTGGATTGCTGTATTATTATTTTTTGTTTAGATAACTTTTTAATATTTTAAATGTTGATCTTGTTGAAAATTTTAATAAATGAAAGAGAAAAGTGTGTTTTTGGTTGTAAAATAATAATTTAAAATAGTTTACATTTTATATTGACAGTCTTGTATTATAAGATTTAGAGTTTCCTTGTCCATATACCCTTCCTCTGTCCGCAGCCTAGCTGAGAGGCTCATATTACTAGAAACCCGTTCGAAATGAACAAATATATTTGTCATTTCGTTCAAGTGGTAGAATAGCATTTTTAGTCATTTTTTCTGGTGGTAAATCTTGTATGCATAACGGGTTTTTAAAGTTTTTTTATGTGTATCCTATAGAATAGGGTAGCGTGAGATATGGTCTTTAACAAATATGGTCTTTTGTGGAAACTATTTTTAAAAATCAAGGAGTCGGTTCTGAAATTATATACTTTATTCTATTGATTTCTCCGCTCAATGAAGTCTTTATGTTGAGGTTCTAAATTGAGATAAAAATGATATATTCATATAATGGTGACTGTGACAATGAATAATTGATCCCGTCTTACCTTCTGCGATTGTTATTTAATACGAAATGTTTATAATTCTTGTTGATCATCAACTCTAATTGTATTAAGAAGAAACAGTATTTCTGTAACTCACAATCATATGATCTATACTCACCATACCGTGTAGAATAGAAATAAAACCACATCAAAAATTAGCAAGATTAGTTGGATTTAAAATTCAATAGATTGTTTGTGTAAACAATCCATTAAAATTGAGAACATTTTTTTTTTACAATTGTTTTCAGTCAGTTCTTACAGATCTTGAATAAACAGTTAACACTACAAGTATTATCTAGTAACCCATAGAATTATAGACATTAGAATCATTAGTATATCCCAATCTTGCTAAATATTAAATATAAATTCAACTTACTACCCTCATCGGCAATAAAGGTTTTAAATAAAGGTTTTTATTTTTATCATAGAATCAACAAAAGTTTTTTTTTGTAACAGTGTTTGTTTATTTGTTTTTCATTCTAATTTAAAACAAACTTTAAATTATGTTTATACTAATTCTAGAAGCTATGATGTCATCGACAGACACACAAGTAGACTATTATTGTTTGCTTTTATTGTATCTGTAGTTAGCTGAACAAAGTTCGTATGAAAGACTTTTTCCATATCAAATCCGCCCAAACAAATAATACAATAATACAAACAAAACATAAAATTTGGGTGGTATTTTCGTATAAAACGCTCGAAAAAAAATGCAGTTCACAATATTCAACCCATAAACAAAATCTCCTTCTGACTGACGGTGCTGTAAGATATAAACCTTGGCACAAAATGAATAAAAAATTATATAATTATGTTAATTTAAGCTTATTATGTTGTTCTAATTATTAAATGAATGTACAGCGATTATCACATGTCTACCTTTATTACCTTTTTACGTGTCTATACCTTTATTATTATCTTTGTATCTTTAAATCGCTATGATAATAGTTAAATATAAGTAGGACAACGACTACCACGTAATAGTTATTTAAAAACTCATTTTTTTTTAATTTTAAGAGTTATATTTTTACTTAAGATACAAAATTGTAATGAATCACCTCCAAAATATGCAATAAAATTATGAATTAAGTGTACATAAATAAACAAAGAAAAACAAATCGGACAAAAAAAGACATTTATTTATATAACAAAAAGATTCCAACATTTGAAATCTAAAGCTAAAGCCGTATTCAAGATTTTAAATAATATCTACATGACAAAAGGATAACTTTACAAATGTAGTAAGTCTATTTAGAAAAATTTTGCTAAGTCCTTTTGTGTATTAAAAGTCGTATATTTTTTGTTGCAAAATCTTTGTTGATGTGAAATCTTTCATATTTCTATATGAACTGACGGTTCGCTTACTTTATTACATACCTATATGAAAACCATTTTACGTTTCGGTTAAAATTTAGGAACTCGCTTTTTTGTTTTTTTTATGATATCCTATACCAAATCTATAATCTGGTAAAAAAATATTTACTCCGTTGACTTTAACTAAGTATTGCAGTAACTATCTAACGCCGGTTCCATAATGCATATTTCGGAAGAACCTAAATCAATTTTCGTTTCTCGAATCTTCCAAAACAGATGTGTTTGAGTGCATTTCAGCACACACACACAGACAGCACAAAATGAATCATCTGATTAGTGCTTAAGGAATAAAAATACTATAAATAAACGTTTCATTGCCTTGTTTTACAAAAATAATGAAATATTTTGAAACATAGTCTTCAACTTTAACAGATGTTTTCTGTAGGAGGCATCGAAACACTGGTTATAATTTATAATAATTTTATCAAAGGAAAAGCATTTAACTAATATACTTAACATAATAAAAATAATAAATATAAAATAACTACTATAAAAGACTTACGAGTATGTTGGGAAGGACCTATAAGGCTAAAAACATAAATTGTATCATTTAAAGTAAATCTAAACCAAAAGCAGAAAATGGAAAGAATGCGACAAGTAAAAAGCTTTTGGAGTGGCTAATTGGAAAACAAACATACAAATCAGACGACACTCTTACCGGTGCCAAGGCACGAACACGAATGCCGCTTCGAATTTGTGGTTCACTTAGCCTGTCATATTAAGTTAAATGAAATTATGGTCTTGTTTTTCATCACACGTTATCATTCCGATTAATAAAAAAAATAATGAGCTGCTTACATAAATAAAATGTTTTTTAAATTTTGTGGAGATCATCATAAGTGTAGCGAATAGCAGATTATGGATGTTGAAATACTGTGTTTTAAGGGATATAAGTAATGTTTTATTTTTATGTTCTCCAACTTTTATAAATGATTGTAGCACTCGTATTCAGGGAAAAGTAACATGAAGATAAGTTAGGAAGTTGTTCTTTTCTTAAATTTTTTAACAAATATTATAACATTAAAAATAAAAAGAACGAGGATTAGGAATTTATATCATTAGATAAATAAATTTCAAATAAACATTAATATTAAATTATTGTTTTAAAAAAGTGAATTATCTTAAATGACTTCCTATTTCAGTTTTACATAATAATTATTACAATTATGTTTAATGTATTGTCTTAAAGTTGAGTTATTATAAACAACTTGGAAGGTTAATATTAAAACAAACGAATATAAAATTAACATAGATTTGTAATATTTGGGTTATCAGACATTAATTAAAGGAATAACAAAACGTATAAGATACAAACTCTCATGTTTAATATTAAACCACCCACCTCTTAGTCGAAAATACTATAGTTTTTATTGTCTAAGATAACCATAAAATTAAGATGTAAGATTAATTTCTTATAGTTTATTTTTAATATGTTATGATCATGACCATAATATATATTTAATTATAAAAATAAGAACCAACTGCTTATTAAATATAAATATTTAATTGTAAACTTTATTTTAAAGTATATGTTACTTGAATCCAATTTTACTGTATTAGACCAAGATTCATTTGTAACGGGAGTGACTGGTTTTCTAGGAGTAGGAATTACTGAATTTAGCTCTGTGTTTGTGATTTACCGCCTTATCAGAAAACGGGATATTATCAATATTTTCACGATGTACCTCGAATGTAGAACTTTATTTATTATCTTTATTATGACAAAGAGTGGTAAAGCCAAAGTGTTTCTATCTACCTGCCTACTTTATGAAACACGAGTTGTTTCCATAGAACTCGTCGATTCGATGTTGGGTAGAATATTCAACATAAGGGTCAGCACTAGATTTAGGCGAAGAAAATTCATCGAACAAGACTTGAAGCTTTTTTTGACGCCCTCCGTATGATTTTTTAGACGACATCTATAAAAATATTAGTTCGAATTCAATACGATGTAATCGTTTTCAAAACATAAAATTACATTGATTACACTAGCAACAAACCTTTAGTAATTTATTTTTATAAATAATGTAATACGCAAAATAAAGACTTACCTTCTTTTTACAAATCATTTAAAAAGTGCTAAAAGGTGTACTGAAACGTTCGCGTGCTCCTCGTGGAAACCTAACTAATCGAAATGTATGAAATAACAACGTCAACGGTCTTAGTGTGCGGGACTATCCATGAGCGCGTAAGGCTTACTTTTGCTCAGTAATTTTTCTTTAACACTCTTGATAGTAAAAAAAAATTATAGCTAAAGTTCTCTCTTTGCTGACACTACAGAATGCCTTTCTGTTTCTCACTATAGCACTGAAGCATCATGAGGCGTACTGACTGTATAAAAGTAAAAAGTTTGATGTCGACAGGCGAACTGTATTAATTTTTATAGTAACAATGTCATGAATTGTTCTGTTCATGAATATGTTAAACTACGCACCTTTTTGTCGAAGTACTTTAGTTTTAAGCTAACCATAAAATTAAGCCTAACTTCATAAAATACTTAAGATAAAATTTTAAAAATCAATCTCGGTATAAAATCTATTTTTTTTATTCAATAATATACTTTGTTACAGAAACAAGAAGAAATTGCTTATTAAATATTTAATTGAAAAATTTATTTGAGACTATCTGTTACTTGAATCCAATTTTTAATCAATTTGAAAAGCATCTTAACTCAACTTAATGACTAGGAGTTTTTTGGATTGTACATATTTAAATCAACTTTTCATTTTGTATGAATATTCCTCGTTTTTAACTTAGATTAAAATAGTTGTTTTATATGTTGTTCACTTTGGTTTCATACTTTTTTCTAGTCAATAGTAATAAAAGCATAACGTTATTTTGATGTTTTAAGATTCACAAAATGAGTCTTTATAATAATTATTTAATAATAAAAAAAAATTACGCGATTGCGTAAAATTATAGTGAGAGTTGCTTTTACATAAAATAAAATAAATGTAAAAGAGATAAGAATAGGTTTTTTTCTTTCTATTTTGGTTTGTTGTATCGGCGCAATAATAATAAGTGAACGTATACCTAATATATAAATAAATAGTTATTAAGGCATTGGTTTACATGACAGATACGTTATTACGAATCGATAGAAAGAAAATGTTTTTTTTTGCCTTAATATTCTATTTTTCGTTAATTTATCTTATTTGTTAATTTCCACTAATGCTCTTTGGAGGTGACATGTGTTATTGTTTCATTTATTTTTTCAGTTCACGCGTTAATGTAAATTTATCGATTATTTTATGCTATTGGTTTTTTTATTTTTTAAAACGAGCTTTCTTTGCTCAAAGGCTAATTGGACAGAGGACATTCCGTACTGTGTGCAAGAAAACGATTAACTGATTTGTTTAACTCCTGATTTCACACTAATATTTCAGGTACATTGATATAATAGACATAGTAAAATAAAATTATATGCGTCTTCATAAAACTAAAAAAAATATTTATTTCTAGTTACCAAATTGCGTAGAACGATCCAACTTTGGCATTATTGCGAATAGCGGCCATATTGAAAAGTTGAAAATTTAACATTTTAAGGGATTGTTTTTAAATTATAATTGTAAAATTCATTTGTAGCATATGTAATATATTGTTTATCAGACGTAAATCAGATATTTTAATCATAAGCATGTGAAATTTAAGAATGGAAATCTTTAATATGACTGATTTTATAAGTATAAAGTAGTCCTTGAATGGAAATTTTATGAACGGAAACATCGAATCAAAGAAAAATTTTATTTTGTTACCATTTTTATTTAGCTCTTGCGGAATTGAAGGCAAACGTTAATAAATAAAACGTGTAAATAAGTGATCTTAAAAAAAATAAAGCAAGCTGCTTTCTCCATCTATACTTATAATAAATCTGTAGAGAGGTCAATTCTGTACATGAAATATATTTACAAAATAAGTAGCAGGGGGTGATTAGTGTTCGATACTGATGCCAAAAATGCAGTTAAAAAAATTTTTGTCTGTCTGTCAGTCTGTTTGTATGTTATTTATAGAAAAAAAAACTACTCGACGGATTTTAACGAAACTTAGTACAATTATTCTTTATACTCCTGGGCAGGTAATAGTATACTTTTCATCACACTACAATGAATAGGAGCAGAGCAGTGAAAGGAAATGTTGAGAAAATGGGAGAAGTTGCTTGATTTTTTAAGCTTCCGTCGCGTGTGCAGCCTTAATGGTTAGAGCTACATAGAAATTATGTATAACGGAAATATTCTACATAAAAATACACGAAAAATATTCCAAGACAGCATATATCTACCTTTTATAGTTAACTCACAATAACACGCATAACTCTCGATAGCTTAGCAGTTCGGAGATTTCTTATTATATTTGTTTACTTTTACGTTTATAAAACCAATAATGCTCACCATCATTCCTAATTAAAAAAAAAATAAACGTTAGCACCAATTCAATAAAAAAAGAATCATTGAAATCGGTATAGAAACACCAAACTTATACTTACTTACATGAAATACGCCAACAAGACATCGCGCGTGAATAGTGAATCAAGCTATAAGGATTATTTTTGCGTAACGGTTGCCGCGCTCGACGGGGCTCGCGGCGGCAGAGTATAAAAGGGGCGGGAGGCGAGCGCAAGCGTCATTCAATATTTGGCTGTTGATGCGTTCAGAGTGTTGAACTTTATTGACAGACAATAATTGTTATTTTATAAACCGTGCTTATCAGCGCGACTTTTTGTCTTTAAATAGTTTATTTTCTTTTGTTGTTATTTTCTAAATTAGTTTTAGTTTTGTTTAAATTCTTAACTATTAATAGTTCCTATTTTATTTCTTTTTAAGTAGATTTAGATTCGATTTTTAGATTAGATAATAGATAGATAGATTAGATTATTGTTAGATTTTTAGTTACTGATAGGTTAGTTTTGGGCATTTTATGTTTAGTTTTTTTTGTATTGAGTAGATAAAAGCGTAGGTAGGTACTTTTATTAATTATAGTATTCATAGGTATTTTTTATTTATTTTTAAGTGAAGTAGGTATAGGTAGATATTGCCTACTATCTACCTATACTGCACACGTGTTTTAGCTTTATTTTCATTTCTTTTTTTTTTGTACCTAAGTTGTAGGTAGGTAGGTACATATTTCTTAGTTTAATTCTATTAGAATATTAGGTATTTAAGTTTAAATAGGCACTTAGATTTATATTTTTTTATTATATAGCAGCTGTACTTAGAACATCTAAGGTTTTTTTTGTATTAGCATAGGTACTTTGATTAATTACAGTAGTTGTAGGTATTTCTTATTATTCATTTTTAAGTGAAGTAGGTAAGTGTAGATAGTATTGCACACGCATTAAGTATAGCTTTATTTTCATTTTTTATTCTTTTGTAATTTGTAGGTACCTACGTACATATTTATAATTCGATTAGAATATTATTTTAGTTTTAATAGGCACTTAGATTTATATTCTATTTATTATATACTTAGCTATAGTTAGGACCTCTGACGTAAGTTTTTTGTTGGGTAACTAAATAGAATTTAAGTTACCGTCGATTAAAAATAAAATAAACGATGCCACCTAAAAAACGACCATCTTTATCTCGAACTTCGAGTCAAGCTAGGAGAATGAGAATGACGCGTTCTCAAGAATCGGAAGAGGAAAGAGCACATCGGTTAAACTCTATGAGAGTTAGTGCCTCAACATCTCGAGCTAATGAAAGCTCTCCAGAAAGAGAGATGCGATTAGCAGCTGAAAGAGCGAGACGAGCTACAACACGGGCTTCTCAAAGCTCTTCTCAACGAGAGCTAAGGCGTTCCATTGACCGGGAACAACATGCGTTATCCCGAGAAGCTGAAACTGCTTTACAACGAGAATTGCGACTCACAGCTGACCGCGAACGGCATACATTATCTCGCGAGTCTGAAACCTTCACTGAGAGGGAATTACGGCTTACAGCTGACCGCGAACGTCATATTTTATCTCGCGAGTCCGAAACCTTCACTGAGAGGGAATTACGGCTTACAGCTGACCACGAACGTCATATTTTATCTCGCGAGTCCGAAACCTTCACTGAGAGGGAATTACGGCTTACAGCTGATCGCGAACGTCATATTTTGTCTCGAGAATCTGAAACTTTTACTCAATATCAAGACCGTTTGACAAATGATAGGGCGCACCATAACATGATTCGATCTCTTGAAGATGAACATGAGCATGAACAACGACTAGAGTCGGGACGCGATTATTACAATTCTTTGAGACAAGAACAATTGATTACTTTATCTAATGAAAGATTAAGAATTGAAAATATTCGGTCGCTTGAAACAGAAGAACAGCGAGAGGCCCGTCTTACTGCAGATAGATTTCGACATGGTCTTAATGACTTAGATATACACGTGGTAGATCAATCTACAAATTCGGTGGCGTGGTCCGATAAATATAAAAGTGGGTTTGCTTATAACCTCACAATTGATTACAGATCATCTTCTGAAATAGGCGATATGAACGTAGTATGTTCCTTTTGTAATGCTTCGAAGTGGAGGAAGGAGTCTGCTGGTTTCTGTTGTTCTGGAGGTAAAATAAATTTGCCTTCGTTCGAAGACCCACCGGAACCTTTAAAATCACTACTTTTAGGGGAACATTTGCAATCCAAACAGTTTTTAGATAATATTCGCACTTATAATAGTGCATTCCAAATGACATCCTTTGGTGCTAAACAAATCTCAGAAGGCCCTTTCATGCCTACTTTTAAGGTACAAGGTCAGGTTTACCATTTGATAGGTTGATAGTACCCTTTTGCCTGAATAACAACCTAAATTTCTTCAAATATATTTTGTATCCGATTACAACGAACAGTCGAATATAAGAAATCAATATTTTCCGAATTTAAATACTGAACTCATTTCACAACTTCAGAACATGTTACATCAGGTTAATTCGTACGTATGCAGTTTTAAATCGGCATTAGAAGCCCTTTCTCAAGATGGTAATAACAATTATAAAATTGTTATAAATGCCGATAAGCGTCCAACTCAGGAACACCCTGGGCGTCATAACGTTCCATCCACGAATGAAGTTGCTGTAGTACTGGTCGACCAGGAATGTGATAGGCGTGATATCGTTATACGTTCCAGAGACAATCGTTTGCAACGTATTTTCGAAACCCACAGGGCTTACGACAGTTTGCAATATCCTATGATATACTGTCGAGGGGAAGATGGTTATAATTTCGCTGTATACCAAACCGATCCGCGCACAGGCGCACCTAATTATAATAAAAAGGTATCATGCCTTCAATTTTATTGTTACCACCTGCAAGTGAGACGGAATAGATTGGTATACTTTCAACGTTTTCGTGGCTTATTTAATCAGTTTATTGTTGACATGTACGCAAAAATTGAAACCGAAAGATTAGTTTATATACGATCTAATCAAAGGCAGCTGCGCGCTGAAGAATACGTGCACCTTCGCGATGCCATGCAGCAAGATAACGATACTGTGAATATGGGTCGTTTAGTTATTTTACCCTCTTCTTTTACTGGTGGTCCACGCTACATGCATGAACGTACTCAAGACGCTTTTTGTTACGTAAGAAAATATGGACGTCCCGACTTATTTGTTACTGTAACTACCAATCCCAAGTGGGATGAAATCACTCGGGAGCTTCTTGAGGGTCAGGCACCGCATGACCGCCATGATATTATTGCAAGAGTGTTTCATTTAAAATTAAAATCAATGATAGATCTTCTTACCAAAGATAACATTTTTGGAGAAGTATTGTGTTGAGTGGCAAAAACGCGGCTTACCTCACGCACATATCTTGCTTTGGTTAAAAGATAAGGTTCGACCTAATGATGTAGACAGATTAATCAGTGCTGAAATTCCAGATCCGACTGCAGATCCCCTGTTATACGACATTGTTAAAACTCATATGATACATGGTCCATGTGGTGCATTTAACGCAAATGCTCCTTGCATGCAAGACGGTCGTTGCACTAAAAAGTATCCAAAAGCATTAGTGGATGAAACTGTAACAGGACATGATGGATACCCATTATATCGTCGCCGTTCAAGAGACAATGGTGGTTTTACTGTTGAAAAGTGAATGTCTGGACAACAGGTTACTTTAGATAATAGGTGGGTCGTTCCGTATTCGCCTATATTGTCCAGAGCATTTCAAGCTCACATAAATGTAGAAATGTGTAATAGTGTAGAGTCAATTAAATATATTTGTAAGTACATTAACAAGGGCAGTGACCAAGCTACGTTTGCGTTAAGAAATGAACATGATGAAGTTACTAGATTTCAGTCAGGCAGATATATCAGCTCTTCAGAAGCTGTGTGGCGGATCTTAAGTTTTAATATTTACGAAAGATATCCACCTGTGACCCATCTGGATGTTCATCTGGAAGGCGGTCAACGTATATATTTTAACGCCGAAAATGTTACAGAACGATTAGAGAACCCTAGACAAACAACTTTATTGGCATTCTTTCGACTTTGCCAAACTGATAATTTCGCAAAGTCTCTTTTGTATGAAGAAGTTCCATCGTATTATACCTACGATAAACAACGAGGTGTCTTTAACCGTAACGCCGAGGCAGGCCTGTAGATGGCGAGACAGGTATTTTCAAAGAACATGTTCTTGGTAGAGTGTATACTGTTCATCCTAACAACGCAGAGTGTTTTTATTTGAGATTATTATTACATACAGTGCGAGGACCAACATCATTTATAGATTTGAGAAAAGTAGACGATGTTGTTTATCCAACTTATCATGCAGCTTGCCAAGCGCGTCATTTGCTTGAAAATGATCAACATTGGGATGACGCTTTAGCAGAATCCTGTGTTAGTGATAATCCACGACGGTTACGCCATTTATTTGTAACATTACTCACATTTTACATAATTTAATTTATCTGATCCTGTCCAATTATGGGAAAAATATAAAGAAAAATTTGCAGAAGACTTTCTTCGGAATTTATCTCACAATAATGAAGGCGCAACTAATGATAATTTTCGAGATCTGGCTATAAATCAGTGCTTATTAGCTCTTCAGGAAGACTTAACAGCAGTAGGCGGTAAATCACTTTGTGAATATGGTTTCCCAACGCCAACCTCAGTCGGAGAGGTTACCAATAGGGAATATTCCGCAGAGATTGGTTACAACCCAATGGAACTGCTGGTAACATTAGAAAACGGTGTCCCAATGATGACTGCAGAACAACGCTTAGTCTATGATCGCGTGTGCGAGAGTGTGCAGAATAATTTAGGAACAATATGGTTTTTAGATGCACCTGGAGGAACTGGGAAAACTTTTTTGACTAAATTAATATTAGCTTATGTTCGAAATCAGCGTAAAATCGCTCTTGCCGTGGCTTCATCAGGTATAGCTGCAACATTGCTACCAGGAGGTAAGACTGCTCACACTATGTTTAAAATACCAATTAATTTAGATCGCACGGAAAGTCCAACCTGTAGTATTTCAAGAAATAGCGACAAAGCTAAGGTATTGCGTGAGTGTAATTTAATCGTATGGGATGAATGTACGATGGCCCATCGAAAAGGAGTAGAAGCAGTAGACAGAACTCTAAGGGACATAAGACAAAATGATCGACCAATGGGCGGTATTACGGTTTTATTTTGTGGTGATTTCCGACAAACCTTACCGGTAATACCACGGGGAACCCGAGCTGATGAGATTAGGGCTTGCCTGAAAAGCTCTTATTTGTGGCGTGATATACAATCGGTGCATTTGACTATAAATATGCGAGTGAGAACTGGAGACAACGCAGATAATCGTGAATTTTCTGATACATTATTGAAGATTGGTGAAGGTACCTATCCACAACTACACCAAGGAAAACTTATTCTGACACCTGAGTTATGTTGTATAGTGCAATCCCAACAACATCTTATATCTTCGGTTTACGGTGACATAACAATTATATTAAATAGGGACAATTCTTGGCTTTGCGAAAGGTCCATTTTGACTCCTCGCAATGACCAGGCATCTGAAATTAATAATAAAATACTGTCTAATATACAGGGAGAAAGCAAAGTTTATAGTTCAATAAATAGAATGGTTGATGAACAAGAAGCCACTAATTACCCGATAGAATTTTTAAATTCTTTAAGTATGCCTGGACTACCTTCTCATATAATTTGTTTAAAAATTGGCATACCGATAATTCTGCTCCGAAATTTAAGACCACCTCAACTTTGCAATGGAACTCGGCTAAAAGTAACCCAGTTGCAACAAAATGTAATCGAGGCTCAAATTTTAACAGGTTGCGGTGCAGGAGAAACTGTCTTTATTCCCAGAATTCCCATAATACCAAATAATTTTCCATTCCAATTTAAAAGAACGCAATTCCCAGTATCGGTGTGCTATGCCATGACTATCAATAAAGCTCAAGGGCAGACTTTTCGTGTTGCTGGAGTAGATCTCGGTGTTAGCTGTTTCTCGCATGGTCAATTATACGTCGCTCTTTCCCGGGTTAGCAATTCTAGGAATCTTTACGTTCACGTGCCGGACGGGTCGACTCTTAACATAGTCTACCCAGAAGCTTTGCGCTGAAACATTTTAATTTGATCTAAAAATATTAGCAATATATTATCTTAATAAAAAACAAGGAGTTACACGCTGACCGAGTCGTGGGTATAGCGTGGGTATATTATAATATTCTGCGGTTACTTATATTTTTCAACAGTTTTGTGGATTGGCATATTATATTACTATTGCCCTTCTAAAATACGCTAATTTTTTTTCGAAAAACGACGGAAACGCGGACGAAGTCGCGGGCAAAAGCTAGTTTTACATAATACATGCAGTCTTTATCCATTTTACATAAACCTTTCATTACACTATAATACTAATCAATAAAACGAATATAGAAATTAAATATAAAAACGTTATATTTATTATGTTTTGGTAAGGATTTAAAATATAACAAACTTGTAGAAGTCTAAATCTATAGCATCAATGAGCAAAGTTATGCAAAAACAAAGGATACACGATACTTTTGACATACAAAAGGACTAGCAAACGCAGACGTACTAAAGTCAAGACAACTTGTGATTCACAAATCAGGCAGGTAGACAGGAATACTTCGCTTATACCTTGTGATAATTCTTTGTCATCATGAAGAAAGTAAATCAAGTTCTTCGTTCGAGTGACATCGTGAAAGTATTGATAATATCCAGTTTTTTGATAAGGTGGTAAAGCAGATACACACAGATCTACTTTCAATAAATCCTACTCCTAGAAAACCAGTCACTCCCGTTACAAATAAATCTTGGTCTAACAGAGCAAAATTGGATTCAAGTAATATATAGTTTAAAATAAAGTTTACAATTCAATAATTAATAAGCTATTTGTTCTTATTTTTATAAAAAAATAAACATTAAAATATATTTATATATATACTAAAAAGATTGATTTCTTAACATGTTATGAAGTTACTCTTAGTTTTATGTTTAGCTACGATACTAAAACTAGAATATTCTCGACTTAGAGGTGGGTAATATTTTATTAATAATATTAAACATGAGAGCTTGTATTTTATACGTCTTGCTTTTCCTTAATAAATTCCTGATATCCCAACATATTACAAATTTATAACTAAATAACTCAACTTTTATTATATTATAAATATGTAACCCTAAAATTTGAAATCATTTAATATAATTCATTTATTAAAACAATATTTTAATATTAATGTTTATTGGAAAACAGATTCGATATTCAACTAATTGTATAAATACCTAATTCTAGTTTCTTATATTTTTAATGTTATCATATTTTAAGTAATGAACAACTTAGTAACTTATCTTCATGTTCCTTTTACCTGAATACGAATGCTGATTGCAGCATTCGTATTCAGGTAAAAGGAACATGAAACTGACTGACTGACGTTATAAAGCATTGGCTTTATAACGTCGGATAACGTAAAAATGAAATATTACTTATATCCATTAAAAACACATTATTTCAACATCCGTAATCTTCTATTCGTTACATGATAATTCCAAAAAAAATTAAAAACTTTTATTTAAGTAAGCAGCTTTTTATTGTTTTTTTACATCGGTGTCATAACTTGTGATAGAAGACACGACCATAATTTCATGGAACTCAATATTTCAGGCTAAGTGAACCACAAATTCGAAGTGGCAATTGTGTTCGTGCCTTGGCACCGGTCAGAGTGGCGTCTGATTTGTATGTCCGTTTTCCAATTAGCCACTCCAAAAGCTTTTTACTTGTCGCATTCTTTTTATTTTCTACTTTTGGTTTAGATTCACTTTAAATGATACGATTTATTATTATTTGCTTTAATTTTCTTTTTAACATATGTCTGTTATAGAAGGGATTTTTATTACGTCAAGTATATTACGTATTAAATGCTTTTACTATGATAGAATTATTATAAATTATAACCAGTGTTTCGATGCCTCCTACAGAAAACATTTGTTAAGATAAAGTTGATGCCTTATGTTTAATTTCTTGTGTCACTATTTTTTGGATAAAGCAATGAAATGTCTTTTTAAAGGTTAATTTTTTTGGCTTAAGCACAAATCAGATCACTGATTCATTTTGTTCTGTCCGTACCGCATATATCTTTTGATTTAGACTGAAATGCACTCAAACACATCCGTTTAGTAAATCTCAGAAACGAAATTTGATTAAGGTTCTTCCGCAATATGCATTATGGAACCGGCGTAAGGCAGTTACTATAGTAAATAGTTAAAGTCAATGATGTAAATATTTTTTGAAAAATTTTTGATATAGGATAGTAAAAATTCTAGAAAACAACTTCATTTTCATTCAAATTCTTCGTTTTTATTGTATAATACATTAGTTAGAAGGAGAATTTTTATATATGGATTGAATATTGTGAACTGCATTTCATCTTTCTTCTTTCTTCAACGTTCAAAATAATTTAAATATTTTATATTTTTATAACAATATACAACAATTTGTTTTAAGAAGTCTTGTTAACTTATTTTAGTGAGAATAATCTACGTTCCTTCTTTATAGCGCTAAAGTCAAGATAATTTATTTATAAGAATTAATAACTCTCTTTCTGCTGCACACTAACAATCTGCTGAAGCCCGGTATCTATGGGTATGCAGACGACAGCAGAGTTGTAGAAAGATACCTGCCGAGTAGTCGGGCTAGTACAGATCAAGTGCAATCTGAAAGAGAAGCCATGGTGCAACATTTGAATGACAAACTTCAGGCAGTCTCCGCATGGGGCAATGCCAATCTTGTCAAATTCAACGCCACCAAAACGCAGACGTGTCTGATCACCGCCAAAAGGAGCCATTTCACCTTGGCTCCTACTTTCCAGAGTGCGTCTTTGGAATACAGTGACCGGCTGCAGTTGGCGTAGGCGTAGAAATTTCCTCGAACCTCAACTTTGGTCGATGTTTTGAGTCCAGAGCAAGAGTAGCTACGGGAAAGCTTGTCATTCCTGCGAAGGTCCGTCAGTACTTTACACCGGGACAGCTTCTTGTATTATACAAAGCACAGATCCGGTCGTGTGTGGAGTACTGTGGGCATATATTCGCTGGTGCCGCAAAGTGTCATCTTGCGGTTCTGGACTCAATTGAGAGGCGAGCAAAGAGGCTTATTATCCTGAATGGTTGAAACCAACTTCCACAGTCTTGAACACAGGAATAGAATAAGTGGAGTAGAATTGCTAGCCTCTCAGTATTCTATAGGATACATTTTGGTGAGTGGGCGCAGGAATTACACGATTTAATTACTCCACCTTCCACCACAGGACGTTCAGACGCACGGCGGATATCCGTCCTTACGTTGTGGACATTCCTCCTGTCCAAACGAAGCGCTTTGCTTCGTCTTTTTTAATGCGTACAGCGAAGGACTGGAATAGCTTGCCTGCGTCGGTATTTCCGTCCACATACAATGTGGGTGTCTTCCAGAGAAGATTGAATCGGTTGCAAGGTTAATGCGCCTTACCTATGACTACATTTCCACTTTCCATCAGGTGGAATGTAGTCAAGCACTAATCTAGACAGTATATAAAAAAAATGTTTAGAATTTAAACCTCACGTTGTTAAACTTCCATATAAAAACCCATTTCCATTTTTGCCCTCTCGAGTGAATAGAAGTGAAAAACGAAAAGGTGAATTTTGTTAAATAACCTTGAAATATGTAGGTGTCTTTAAAATAAATTCTATTTAAGCAATACAATTTTAGATAGTAATGGAACTGTAAAAGAAGTAGCTTTCGACGATAATTGCTATTTAAAACACTAGTTCTGATCTGAGTATTGCAAATTTTGTATAAAATATAAAAAATATACTAACCTGTGCCCAACAGACAACCGGTGTTTGTTTAGACTTTATTAAGGATTATACGAGTTTTGCTTTTATTCATTTAATTATTAGAAGAACTGAAACAATTTTTATATAATATCACTAAACAAAAATTTATACTATATAAAAAAAGCTTATTTTCTATCGTTATAAAAAAATAACTGTACTTAACAGAAGTAAACCTAAACATATTTTGAAACAACTTATACATCAAAAAAGAGTAAGAAGTTTAATTGATTTTTCAATGGTTTTAACAACCTAAGCTAGTGTGTGAAATTTTTATAATAAGATATGACAAAGTTCGGGGAAAACTAAACTACTTCTAACATTATAATTACCAAGAAACAACCAAATATTGTATAAATATAATAACTGTAAAAATGTTATACACTATGTATTCAATATTATATATTATATAAACAACTCAACATAGAATTAAACAATTATTGACTCCTCATAAAGTTAATTGTTCATATGGTTTTTATATTTCTTTTTATTAATTTTACTTGTTTATAAAAATATTAAGACTGGAGACATTTTTACAGTGTTTTTATTTACTGTATATAAGAATCTGTGGTTAGGAGTGTATTAGAGCTATAAACTATTATTATCACAATAGTAGGCATAGTGATAATGTATAGCATGCTAACTTAATAAAAAATTTAATAAATTACAGTTTCTCATGACGACCACAACACCAAATTAATTCCATTCAATAGATTGTAACACGTGTATATCTTACATATTGATTTGCTTTAATTCACTATGGGTCATATACAAAGCAATAAGAATCGAAGCAACACGATTCTGTAATCACGATTGAGCAAACGCTGCCTTTATACGAGAACTTAACTCGAGCCTGAATTGCACTAGGCAGATGTAACCACTTTAATATGTTACGATACGATTTTATTAATATGATAAAATTTTAAACATATAAAATGACGTTGGTGGTAGTGAATAATAACTAATTAAAAATAAAATGCATCTGTCTTAACTACGTCTTCACATGGTAATTATCTGTATAATAAAGAATCATCATGGCTTATAATCTGTATAATAAAGAAAACTAATAAAATTTAGTATTTATGTTACCAATGTTTTTAGTTTCATATTCAGAAAAATAAAAAACTACAAAATCATATGAATGTTGTAAAAATACAATCTTTTCTCAAATAATAGATAACTAATAAAAAAACCTCATATTATTTACAATATGAATACATAAGGTTAGAATGACATACATTGTATATCCATCAAATATGTATTTAGTTAGTTTTGTAATAAGATTTTACTAATTCTAATATAAAAGCTTGCTGAACACAAAATTCATAAAACCTTGAATAGACAATAGAATAAGAGATTTGAGAATACGGACACGACTGAAACACCGATAAGTTAAGTCAACGAAAATAATTTATATTACTGTCACTAAAAATATCTTATTATGTAGATATTACATTTTATAGAATATTGAAGTCTTTTATATCATACGACATACCGTATAAAATATAAAAGACTTCCAGGCACAGCTGTGGTTAGAGCGTGTAATACTGCCAGTGGAGCGCTATCAAAACATAACAGGCAGATAAGAGCACTGGCGATATCCGTTCATTGTTGATGGTATACTCGTATAATTTAGTATTAACATTGCTTATTGTAAAGAATTTTCTTACGTCTTAAGCCTTATCTTTTAGTAAACCTATCTTATTTACAGCGTCTTATGAAATTGTTTTTTTTTACGTTTGTAAAACTGACTACTTTCATCTAAGTCTATATTTATATTATTGTCAAATAATGTTATAAAAGAATTAAAGTTAATAAATCTTTTAAATTGTAACAAAGATGTAACAATCGGGAACAATTCCAAAGATAGTCGTTATCTCAATAATTGAGCGCTGTTAAAGTCTTTCATTAAAATGCAGCATTTTGTATTGTACTTGAACAATGCTTTGAAAATGCCATAGTATGTAGAATCATGAAAAATGTGAACGAAAAAAGAAATAATCATAAACAAATATTGGGCGAATACAGAGTTGCGGATTAAAAAAATAATAATAAAATTAGGCCTAAAACTTAAAATATATTTAAAAAATTGTATTTTCATTCAAAGCTTATAGACAGACAATGGATGACATCGATTCTTAATAGCCTCTGTTACATTGGAACGTTGATGTCAAATAGTTAAGGAACAATTTTCCTAGACTATATATGTTACCTTTTAGTTAGTTTTAATAACAAGGATATATTTCATATCACTATTTTATTTGTAAATTTCACTTTTTATGCCAGAATTTCATCGAGAATACATTGAAATTTCATCGACTTGGGCAGGACTTGAATCTGTATACTCGTATAAATCTGGCCAAACTTATTAATATGTTATTTGAAGTAATATAATGTCAATATTGATTATGAAAAAAATCCTAGTTTTTATTTAAATACATTTACACATAAACGAAATACACTTATTATAATGTGGCATTTTTTTTCTTTGATAGTTAACATCTAGATATTAGCTGGGTGACGTTAATATAAGTTAACCTAAAGTAATGTCGTTCTTAATTTGTATGGAAATTACGGGAGGAAGCGTTATAATATCTGATATGATTTTTCATTCTGAATTAATATCTGCGTGCAACTAAAGTTTTCTTCGTTTTTCACAGTCGTACATTTTTAAATAAAACTGTTTTAAGGACGCATATGGTTAGCTTTTTCTATATGAGAATATGTTGTTGTTTAATTCGATTTTTCAAATGCTTTGCAGCAATTGTTTTCACATGGAACGAAAATTGGATATGTATCAAAATGTCAATTAATTTAGTAAAGATGACATAAAAGATCGTGAGAGGTTGTAGGGGATAACCTCCTCTTAAAACTATCTTCCCTTCCTTCTTTCCTTCATAAAGTTCAGGGTGCACACAAGATGCATTAATAGTATCGTTGGATCTTGCACTTTGCTCACAGGTATTTTGATTGTTTAATAGTTCCAGGTGACAGATCCAAAATTAATTGACCTTCTGTATTGAAATAGACTTTGACTTTGACTCCGTAATTTTTTTTAATATTAAAATTGGTTCATTTTTGTTGTCGACATTAATAATTTTTTATTATTCTACCAAAGTTCTAGTTACAGTAAAATAAATTCTTTGGTGTAGAACATTATTTGTTACAGATAAAATATATTTACTCGTATTAACAATAAAAACAACTTAAATGAAGTATATTTCAATATAATTTTAATAATTAATTTCATTTAATCACAATTAATTTCTAATAATACTGTAATACAGTCATTAATTGTATCATAGGATGGGCAGTGTATTTCTCTTTTAGGTAGATTACATAGATGAATCTACCTATTGCAATCGATGCGATGACGGGACCCAGACCCCAGAGTAGGGGCGCTACGCCGTTTATGAACTGGAGATTGAGAATCCGTCGTAAAAAAAAAATTATATATCCCTCTATATATATATGTATATATGATCCATCAGTCCAAATTCATCGTAGGCGAAATCTGACTTCACAGGTCGATAGGATAAATTAGTAGGACAAACGTACCATCTGGTTTTTTTGGAAAAAGTGAAAGGGGGGGCTGGGAGGGGGGGTGAAAGTGCAAACCTTTGGGACACGCTATTGACGTAAATATTGGTCGTAAATATTGACGGAGGATTTTCAAACTCGGCATACACATTCTTAAGGACAAAATGAAGGTTAAGTTCTTGAACGGGGGAAATCGGTCGGGGGGTTGAGGGGCTGGGGGGGTTGAAAGTTAAAAACCGAAAAAAGTCACAGAAGAAGGCAAAATTTTAGTGTCGGAAAAATCTTAGAAAATTAACAAATTAAAAGAGGAAACTTTTTTGTCCGAAAAGTTTTTTGATGTGACCCCCCGTTTAGGAGATAGGAGTGGTGGGTGGTTTCCCGCTCACCCAATATATGCAGAGTGACCCGTCATAAGACTCGTAATGACCAGTAGAATATTGCTGGCTAGTTTTTCTTTGTCGATCCGACCGACGGGAATCTACTTAACACGATCGACCCTGTCGAACGAGGTATTTTTCTCTAACCTCTAAGCGAGTGTCGATGTTTACTTTTTAAAAAAGCAAATGGCTTCGTTTGAACTATGAATAAGCTTTTTTATTAAAACCTTTCAGCCTTAATACCTTTTCTTTTTAATAATTATAAAATGTACTATTCATACGCATTTTATTCAATTCATACAGTCTTTATTACTATTTGATTTTGAATTATTTATTCATTTTAAATTAGTTATTTACCTTTTTAATTGTTTTATATCTTCAAATCTTTTTGAACAGTTGTTTAGTCCCCGGTATTGGCTATATCTGTACGATGCTTATAATGCATTTTGGTACCTGTCTACTAATAAAATGAAACAGAACAAAGAACCCAAATTTAGAACTTAGTTTTTTTTATTAGAAAATAATCATATATATATATATATGGTAATTAGAATCAGTTAATAGTATTCAAAAATTTTAAAATCAATGAGTACATTAAAACAATTTATTTATATTTTTTAAGTTCTCAATATTATATATGAAACTATTAAACCAAAATAGAAGTTGCTTAATAAAACCTATTTAAATAAAACGAATTCTGAACTATTAAGATTTCTTGGCTTTAAAAAAGGCTCGTAAACCTTTTTTAATTGACTAGGTAGTAGTATAATATAGGTAGTATTATACTATTAAAAGTTTTATTATAATATAATGCTTGTTTTCTTAAATGTGAATTTATTATAACTGTAAGGAGTATTAAGTAATAGGCGCATTCGAGTGAAAAAAATATATTTTATTTTTTATATATGCTTCAATGATTTGTAAGATATATGTTTCATAAAAAAATCCACTCACGGTACAAGAACTGTTAAATATAAATGTAATAAGTTCATAATTTTTTTTAACCACATTAAATAAAAAATATACGGTTACATTATTAATTCAAATAGCAATTATGTAAAATTAAATGCCACATTTTAGTATTAGTATGACTTTTAATTCAATTCAAGTCCATGATGGATCAGATGCAAATGATCTTGATCCCTAAGCCTACAGTCGTGACGTCGATTCGAACAGAGGAATATATTAAGTGTTATCTCTTTGCGTAACATATTGTTGATTGTTGATAATCATATCTCAAAAGCAGATTATTCAAAGGAAAATTTATTTAAATTCGTAGAGACGAAGATTTGAAATAAATATAATTTATACGAAACGAAATATTTATTCATACTACGTGAATTTCAAATACCATGAAACATAGTTCAATTTGTTTCCACGAAAACATTCTGATTTTTCGTAAGAAACTTTTACAGAGCCAATTCCATTAGCCTTTAATAAATATTAAATACTAGCTTTTGCCCGCGACTTCGTCCGCGTTTCCGTCGTTTTTCGAAAAAAAATTAGCGTATTTTAGAAGGGCAATAGTAATATAATATGCCAATCCACAAAACTGTTGAAAAATATAAGTAACCGCAGAATATTATAATATACCCACGCTATACCCACGACTCGGTCAGCGTGTAACTCCTTGTTTTTTATTAAGATAATATATTGCTAATATTTTTAGATCAAATTAAAATGTTTCAGCGCAAAGCTTCTGGGTAGACTATGTTAAGAGTCGACCCGTCCGGCACGTGAACGTAAAGATTCCTAGAATTGCTAACCCGGGAAAGAGCGACGTATAATTGACCATGCGAGAAACAGCTAACACCGAGATCTACTCCAGCAACACGAAAAGTCTGCCCTTGAGCTTTATTGATAGTCATGGCATAGCACACCGATACTGGGAATTGCGTTCTTTTAAATTGGAATGGAAAATTATTTGGTATTATGGGAATTCTGGGAATAAAGACAGTTTCTCCTGCACCGCAACCTGTTAAAATTTGAGCCTCGATTACATTTTGTTGCAACTGGGTTACTTTTAGCCGAGTTCCATTGCAAAGTTGAGGTGGTCTTAAATTTCGGAGCAGAATTATCGGTATGCCAATTTTTAAACAAATTATATGAGAAGGTAGTCCAGGCATACTTAAAGAATTTAAAAATTCTATCGGGTAATTAGTGGCTTCTTGTTCATCAACCATTCTATTTATTGAACTATAAACTTTGCTTTCTCCCTGTATATTAGACAGTATTTTATTATTAATTTCAGATGCCTGGTCATTGCGAGGAGTCAAAATGGACCTTTCGCAAAGCCAAGAATTGTCCCTATTTAATATAATTGTTATGTCACCGTAAACCGAAGATATAAGATGTTGTTGGGATTGCACTATACAACATAACTCAGGTGTCAGAATAAGTTTTCCTTGGTGTAGTTGTGGATAGGTACCTTCACCAATCTTCAATAATGTATCAGAAAATTCACGATTATCTGCGTTGTCTCCAGTTCTCACTCGCATATTTATAGTCAAATGCACCGATTGTATATCACGCCACAAATAAGAGCTTTTCAGGCAAGCCCTAATCTCATCAGCTCGGGTTCCCCGTGGTATTACCGGTAAGGTTTGTCGGAAATCACCACAAAATAAAACCGTAATACCGCCCATTGGTCGATCATTTTGTCTTATGTCCCTTAGAGTTCTGTCTACTGCTTCTACTCCTTTTCGATGGGCCATCGTACATTCATCCCATACGATTAAATTACACTCACGCAATACCTTAGCTTTGTCGCTATTTCTTGAAATACTACAGGTTGGACTTTCCGTGCGATCTAAATTAATTGGTATTTTAAACATAGTGTGAGCAGTCTTACCTCCTGGTAGCAATGTTGCAGCTATACCTGATGAAGCCACGGCAAGAGCGATTTTACGCTGATTTCGAACATAAGCTAATATTAATTTAGTCAAAAAAGTTTTCCCAGTTCCTCCAGGTGCATCTAAAAACCATATTGTTCCTAAATTATTCTGCACACTCTCGCACACGCGATCATAGACTAAGCGTTGTTCTGCAGTCATCATTGGGACACCGTTTTCTAATGTTACCAGCAGTTCCATTGGGTTGTAACCAATCTCTGCGGAATATTCCCTATTGGTAACCTCTCCGACTGAGGTTGGCGTTGGGAAACCATATTCACAAAGTGATTTACCGCCTACTGCTGTTAAGTCTTCCTGAAGAGCTAATAAGCACTGATTTATAGCCAGATCTCGAAAATTATCATTAGTTGCGCCTTCATTATTGTGAGATAAATTCCGAAGAAAGTCTTCTGCAAATTTTTCTTTATATTTTTCCCATAATTGGACAGGATCAGATAAATTAAATTATGTAAAATGTGAGTAATGTTACAAATAAATGGCGTAACCGTCGTGGATTATCACTAACACAGGATTCTGCTAAAGCGTCATCCCAATGTTGATCATTTTCAAGCAAATGACGCGCTTGGCAAGCTGCATGATAAGTTGGATAAACAACATCGTCTACTTTTCTCAAATCTATAAATGATGTTGGTCCTCGCACTGTATGTAATAATAATCTCAAATAAAAACACTCTGCGTTGTTAGGATGAACAGTATACACTCTACCAAGAACATGTTCTTTGAAAATACCTGTCTCGCCATCTACAGGCCTGCCTCGGCGTTACGGTTAAAGACACCTCGTTGTTTATCGTAGGTATAATACGATGGAACTTCTTCATACAAAAGAGACTTTGCGAAATTATCAGTTTGGCAAAGTCGAAAGAATGCCAATAAAGTTGTTTGTCTAGGGTTCTCTAATCGTTCTGTAACATTTTCGGCGTTAAAATATATACGTTGACCGCCTTCCAGATGAACATCCAGATGGGTCACAGGTGGATATCTTTCGTAAATATTAAAACTTAAGATCCGCCACACAGCTTCTGAAGAGCTGATATATCTGCCTGACTGAAATCTAGTAACTTCATCATGTTCATTTCTTAACGCAAACGTAGCTTGGTCACTGCCCTTGTTAATGTACTTACAAATATATTTAATTGACTCTACACTATTACACATTTCTACATTTATGTGAGCTTGAAATGCTCTGGACAATATAGGCGAATACGGAACGACCCACCTATTATCTAAAGTAACCTGTTGTCCAGACATTCGCTTTTCAACAGTAAAACCACCATTGTCTCTTGAACGGCGACGATATAATGGGTATCCATCATGTCCTGTTACAGTTTCATCCACTAATGCTTTTGGATACTTTTTAGTGCAACGACCGTCTTGCATGCAAGGAGCATTTGCGTTAAATGCACCACATGGACCATGTATCATATGAGTTTTAACAATGTCGTATAACAGGGGATCTGCAGTCGGATCTGGAATTTCAGCACTGATTAATCTGTCTACATCATTAGGTCGAACCTTATCTTTTAACCAAAGCAAGATATGTGCGTGAGGTAAGCCGCGTTTTTGCCACTCAACACAATACTTCTCCAAAAATGTTATCTTTGGTAAGAAGATCTATCATTGATTTTAATTTTAAATGAAACACTCTTGCAATAATATCATGGCGGTCATGCGGTGCCTGACCCTCAAGAAGCTCCCGAGTGATTTCATCCCACTTGGGATTGGTAGTTACAGTAACAAATAAGTCGGGACGTCCATATTTTCTTACGTAACAAAAAGCGTCTTGAGTACGTTCATGCATGTAGCGTGGACCACCAGTAAAAGAAGAGGGTAAAATAACTAAACGACCCATATTCACAGTATCGTTATCTTGCTGCATGGCATCGCGAAGGTGCACGTATTCTTCAGCGCGCAGCTGCCTTTGATTAGATCGTATATAAACTAATCTTTCGGTTTCAATTTTTGCGTACATGTCAACAATAAACTGATTAAATAAGCCACGAAAACGTTGAAAGTATACCAATCTATTCCGTCTCACTTGCAGGTGGTAACAATAAAATTGAAGGCATGACACCTTTTTATTATAATTAGGTGCGCCTGTGCGCGGATCGGTTTGGTATACAGCGAAATTATAACCATCTTCCCCTCGACAGTATATCATAGGATATTGCAAACTGTCGTAAGCCCTGTGGGTTTCGAAAATACGTTGCAAACGATTGTCTCTGGAACGTATAACGATATCACGCCTATCACATTCCTGGTCGACCAGTACTACAGCAACTTCATTCGTGGATGGAACGTTATGACGCCCAGGGTGTTCCTGAGTTGGACGCTTATCGGCATTTATAACAATTTTATAATTGTTATTACCATCTTGAGAAAGGGCTTCTAATGCCGATTTAAAACTGCATACGTACGAATTAACCTGATGTAACATGTTCTGAAGTTGTGAAATGAGTTCAGTATTTAAATTCGGAAAATATTGATTTCTTATATTCGACTGTTCGTTGTAATCGGATACAAAATATATTTGAAGAAATTTAGGTTGTTCTTCAGGCAAAAGGGACCCTATCAAATGGTAAACCTGACCTTGTACCTTAAAAGTAGGCATGAAAGGGCCTTCTGAGATTTGTTTAGCACCAAAGGATGTCATTTGGAATGCACTATTATAAGTGCGAATATTATCTAAAAACTGTTTGGATTGCAAATGTTCCCCTAAAAGTAGTGATTTTAAAGGTTCCGGTGGGTCTTCGAACGAAGGCAAATTTATTTTACCTCCAGAACAACAGAAACCAGCAGACTCCTTCCTCCACTTCGAAGCATTACAAAAGGAACATACTACGTTCATATCGCCTATTTCAGAAGATGATCTGTAATCAATTGTGAGGTTATAAGCAAACCCACTTTTATATTTATCGGACCACGCCACCGAATTTGTAGATTGATCTACCACGTGTATATCTAAGTCATTAAGACCATGTCGAAATCTATCTGCAGTAAGACGGGCCTCTCGCTGTTCTTCTGTTTCAAGCGACCGAATATTTTCAATTCTTAATCTTTCATTAGATAAAGTAATCAATTGTTCTTGTCTCAAAGAATTGTAATAATCGCGTCCCGACTCTAGTCGTTGTTCATGCTCATGTTCATCTTCAAGAGATCGAATCATGTTATGGTGCGCCCTATCATTTGTCAAACGGTCTTGATATTGAGTAAAAGTTTCAGATTCTCGAGACAAAATATGACGTTCGCGATCAGCTGTAAGCCGTAATTCCCTCTCAGTGAAGGTTTCGGACTCGCGAGATAAAATATGACGTTCGTGGTCAGCTGTAAGCCGTAATTCCCTCTCAGTGAAGGTTTCGGACTCGCGAGATAAAATATGACGTTCGCGGTCAGCTGTAAGCCGTAATTCCCTCTCAGTGAAGGTTTCAGACTCGCGAGATAATGTATGCCGTTCGCGGTCAGCTGTGAGTCGCAATTCTCGTTGTAAAGCAGTTTCAGCTTCTCGGGATAACACATGTTGTTCCCGGTCAATGGAACGCCTTAGCTCTCGTTGAGAAGAGCTTTGAGAAGCCCGTGTTGTAGCTCGTCTCGCTCTTTCAGCTGCTAATCGCATCTCTCTTTCTGGAGAGCTTTCATTAGCTCGAGATGTTGAGGCACTAACTCTCATAGAGTTTAACCGATGTGCTCTTTCCTCTTCCGATTCTTGAGAACGCGTCATACTCATTCTCCTAGCTTGACTCGAAGTTCGAGATAAAGATGGTCGTTTTTTAGGTGGCATCGTTTATTTTATTTTTAATCGACGGTAACTTAAATTCTATTTAGTTACCCAACAAAAAACTTACGTCAGAGGTCCTAACTATAGCTAAGTATATAATAAATAGAATATAAATCTAAGTGCCTATTAAAACTAAAATAATATTCTAATCGAATTATAAATATGTACGTAGGTACCTACAAATTACAAAAGAATAAAAAATGAAAATAAAGCTATACTTAATGCGTGTGCAATACTATCTACACTTACCTACTTCACTTAAAAATGAATAATAAGAAATACCTACAACTACTGTAATTAATCAAAGTACCTATGCTAATACAAAAAAAACCTTAGATGTTCTAAGTACAGCTGCTATATAATAAAAAAATATAAATCTAAGTGCCTATTTAAACTTAAATACCTAATATTCTAATAGAATTAAACTAAGAAATATGTACCTACCTACCTACAACTTAGGTACAAAAAAAAAGAAATGAAAATAAAGCTAAAACACGTGTGCAGTATAGGTAGATAGTAGGCAATATCTACCTATACCTACTTCACTTAAAAATAAATAAAAAATACCTATGAATACTATAATTAATAAAAGTACCTACCTACGCTTTTATCTACTCAATACAAAAAAAACTAAACATAAAATGCCCAAAACTAACCTATCAGTAACTAAAAATCTAACAATAATCTAATCTATCTATCTATTATCTAATCTAAAAATCGAATCTAAATCTACTTAAAAAGAAATAAAATAGGAACTATTAATAGTTAAGAATTTAAACAAAACTAAAACTAATTTAGAAAATAACAACAAAAGAAAATAAACTATTTAAAGACAAAAAGTCGCGCTGATAAGCACGGTTTATAAAATAACAATTATTGTCTGTCAATAAAGTTCAACACTCTGAACGCATCAACAGCCAAATATTGAATGACGCTTGCGCTCGCCTCCCGCCCCTTTTATACTCTGCCGCCGCGAGCCCCGTCGAGCGCGGCAACCGTTACGCAAAAATAATCCTTATAGCTTGATTCACTATTCACGCGCGATGTCTTGTTGGCGTATTTCATGTAAGTACGTATAAGTTTGGTGTTTCTATACCGATTTCAATGATTCTTTTTTTATTGAATTGGTGCTAATGTTTATTTTTTTTTTAATTAGGAATGATGGTGAGCATTATTGGTTTTATAAACGTAAAAGTAAACAAATATAATAAGAAATCTCCGAACTGCTAAGCTATCGAGAGTTATGCGTGTTATTGTGAGTTAACTATAAAAGGTAGATATATGCTGTCTTGGAATATTTTTCGTGTATTTTTATGTAGAATATTTCCGTTATACATAGTTTCTATGTAGCTCTAACCATTAAGGCTGCACACGCGACGGAAGCTTAAAAAATCAAGCAACTTCTCCCATTTTCTCAACATTTCCTTTCACTGCTCTGCTCCTATTCATTGTAGTGTGATGAAAAGTATACTATTACCTGCCCAGGAGTATAAAGAATAATTGTACTAAGTTTCGTTAAAATCCGTCGAGTAGTTTTTTTTTCTATAAATAACATACAAACAGACAGACAGACAGACAAAAATTTTTTTAACTGCATTTTTGGCATCAGTATCGAACACTAATCACCCCCTGCTACTTATTTTGTAAATATATTTCATGTACAGAATTGACCTCTCTACAGATTTATTATAAGTATAGATTACTAAAGATTATGTTAATGTAAAAGCATAACATATAGCATTGGAATTGATAAAAAAGTTATAACCTTTAATTTTTGTTATATAACATTTCATCTGTAAAATAAATCTTAAAAAATATTTTTTATTCAAATTCATATTTATACGCAAGTGAATGATTTTGGAGAAGTAATTGTTTTTATGCCTTGACACCGGTCAGAGTGGCTTCTGATTTATATCTCCGCTTTCCAATTAGCCACTCCAAGTACTTTTATTTATCGGACTCTTTCTATTTTCTACATTTTGGTTTCAGACACATTTTAGAATATACGACATGAATTTTTAATTATTGTACTCTCTATTTAGAAATATTGGCCGAAAGCGAATGATTTTATTAGCGGGAGATGAAGATAGCACCTAGAACCATTTCTCGTATTTTAAAAGATTAACTCACAGCCTATAAGAGCTGTACTACTCATTTCTTAACTAAAATTTAAAAAGGAATAGGGTGGTAAAAACTAAACAACTATTTACGGTGGTACGCAAAGAGAGGTCATAGAAAAAATTTGTTTACGGATGAGATTTTTTTTTTTAAATTGAGCTATAGTTTAACATACAAAATGTCTATATTTATGCTGAAAGCTCTACAAAAGCTTCCCAATTAGTCAACAGAATACAGCGTGTTCATTATTCGACTTCAATGATGGTTTGGTAAGGTGTCAGATATGAAGAAGTGACTAAGCCATATTTTTGTGAAAAAGGTATCAAAACTTTGTTACAAGTGTATCAATATATCTATCAGTTAAGCCCCTTAATAACACCAAATTCAATAACCAAGACTGGTCTTGACAAAACTTGACAATGAATTATATATAGAGCTAGATCTATCTTGGTTAGAGACGAACGTTTCGGACTTAATCAGAGCTGAAAATTGGCCATCGTCTAGTTCTGATCTTAAGCCACTGGATTATTATACTACATATACATTATACTACATATTCAAATACATTATACTACATACACATTATACTACATATTCAAAATGGGTATAGTATATTGCTTATAACGAATTGTTCTCATTGGCGGAATTATTTAAAATATTCTATATAAATAATATTTTTTCTTCAACATATCGTATCGTGGGTTAAAAATAGATCATTCCCTTTAATAGTTACGCGGTCACACGTCCTGCTCTCACAGTGACGTATGTGTTTTTGGTATAGTCCGAAATGCACTAAAACATCTGTTTTATGAAGTATATTGGTCAAAATTACATTAGAAATATTATATTTTCTTTTTCCTTACCTTATATTAATCTGTTTATCTGGAATAATGCTGAATGACAAATTTATAAGAATGTATTATCTATATGATATAATCATAAATAATATCAACACTGGCTTGAAAAATAAATTGTATATAAATATAGTACAATATTTATATATAATCTATTTTTAATTAAAATAATATATTAAATATAAATATGATCAAATCAAATGGTAAAGTTTTAAGATATTATTTAGAATTTTCTAGAAAGTAAAGATGTTCTACGGATATCGATAAATAAATTAAAATAGCTTCACTCCAACTGCTATTAGGTCTCGATAAGGAAATTTGATTCATGGCTGTTGATAAAATTTCATGTAATTTCGACAAATTTTGTAACAAAACTGTTGCTAGCTAGGCATTACTTTTATAATAATAAAATAATATGTTTTAAAGTAGTAATATGTTAAAACTAAAAACACATTCAGTTTGTCCTTTTCGCAAAGCAACTCAAAACATTTTAAAATGAATACCTAGTCGTTTAAAGCACTACCCGTACCGATAGACGTCACAACACTAACATCTTAAAGCAGACGTTTCAGACTGGAATGTCGGAACAAACAATTCAAGTAACCTATATTTATCTTGTACGCTGAATGTGATAGAGATCGGAGTGTCTAAAAATCAAAGTCTTTGTATATACGTATGTGTTGCTAAAATCTAAAATAATATCAAGTAGTGAGCGATTATATGACGATTATTATTAGCATTATTTAAAAAATCTTTAATTACATTTTGAGTGAAATATGAAAATTATTATTAGTGTTTACATAGGGTTATTTATTTAAGTTAATCCTGCGGTCTTGTGGCTTCGTTAATATGTTCGTAAGATTTAAATTGAACCATTTAATTTCTTAGTTTGTATATGTTTGGAAGAGAGTTACCAGTCTTCTAGCACATAGAAAGACCTTTTCTTATTTAAATAAATATATCTTTTATTAAAAATCTTTACGTCTATATACCAAATTTTACTATACAAAATATGATTAGTGTTGCCAGAGAATTAAGAAAATAGTCAATAGCGAACGACGGTACGCAAGATCAATGGTGTCACTATTATGTTATAGTCTACAAAGGTTTTAAATATAGGTGGCGAACGTGGGGAAGGCGAGCTTTATTCAGCGGCCGTAGCGCGGTGTAGATCATGTTTCAATGGTAATAAGTATACAAAATATTTTTTGAGAACAATATTCTCAAACTGTTGTTTTTAGAACATATAACACGGCAGCTTCATATGTTTTTGACATATTGTTGGTTTCAGTAACTGACACTCTTTAAAAGATTTATTGGCAATTTCATAATTTAGTGAACTGTTGATTTGTCTCAGATTTAAAATAATTGTACTACAGTATGTTTCTTTGATGAATATTCCAGTTCAACCATTGTGTCATTCTCTAATTAACAAATAATGTGATTGGTTAGTTAAACATTGAATACAAATACTGAGAGTAGCTAACACAAAGGAACATAAAACCTTCAATGTTACAAACAAACACAATATCATTTCATTTTGATCATTAAGAGAAAACGATTGCTTTATTTTTTTGAATCCATTAAAATAGTACGTTGCATGACGATGCTCTGATACTCTTGACTATAACAATGAATAAATAAAACTAAAGTAATTGTTTTGTATTCGCGCCTGAGCGTCGTATCATGGGGTAGGTGAGAATAATTTTGGTTCTCCACCGTCACTCGGCGTCCGCGCAGTAGTTGAATACTTCTGGCCGTCCCAGTGAGAGTGCATTGTTTTTGATCTGTTGTTAATTGCGATATTAGCAGCGTCAGATAGTTTACATATTATTAATTATTTCACGAGTGGGTGTCGCAAGGTTTATTTTGGACACTCATGCCTCGTGTCTTCGGATTTAGTTAGTTTTTTATACGATTAGTGTCGCGAGTGCAAATACGCCACGTGTTGGACTTTGTTCCCGCCCGTTAAGGAGTTTGCTAAGTGCTGCCCAATTAATACTTTACAGTTAGGTTTAGTTATTCCATTTAATAAACATTACACACTACATCTACACATACATAGCTGAGCTGCAGTAGAACCAGGTTCGTATATTTGGTGAACAAAATTTGGTAGCAGAGCGTGGTTATCCCGTTAGTATAGTTTGTTACCTAGTATACTTAGTTGTTACCTGGACAAACGGCTCCGATCGTTATAAATAAATTATCGCCGTGTCGCATATTGTTTTGTGGTTAATTCTAAAGTGGTTGTATTGTTTGTAAGTGGTGTTGTTCGGTTTGTATGTTATTTTTCGTGCGGTATTATATTATTTTATTATACTCTCGGTACGTGTTTATTATAGTACACTTACAGTAAAGTACATTCTTTGTTTTTTTTTATATCTGTAAGTGTTTATTAAAATGGCAACAAGCACTAACAAAGCTGCCTTGGCGAACTTAGTACGATGGTTTGATTCCGCCTCGGCGCTGATAGAGCGCTCGGACAGGTTCAAAGCCCTTTCAAAAAGAAATGACTAGGTAGGTGACCGTCTACGGGATCTGGATTCTATTTATCAAAGCCTTATCGCCACGGAAGATCCTAAAATTATCACCGCCGTTAATGCGGATTATGACCATTGTCTGTCAGCGTCGGATAAACTCGCTGAAGCTGTGGGCTCACGGTCATCTGTTCCGCCGTCAGCTACCATTCCGGAACAGTCCGTCCATAAGGAGCGGTCACCAACTTTGGCCATTCCCTGTTTTTCAGGCATATTATCTGAATGGACCAATTTTCATTCCCTTTTTGAGTCAAGCATCCATCGTCGTTTAGATTTGACTGATGCTCAAAAATTAGGGTATTTGTTTACACTTTTGAGTGGAGAGGCGCTTCTGCTTGTTAAACATTTAAATATCAGTGACGCTAATTATGAGTTTGCGAGAAAATTATTGTCACGTCGATACCATTACGCTAGGCGTATTGCTGATATGCATGTCGGGGCAATTTTGGGAATGACGCAGTTGTCATCAATTAATCAACTGCGTAGTGATCTGTTAAATCCAGTTTTGGCGGCTTACGCGCTTCTCGGTATGGAGTTTCCGGTTCGGGAGTGGTCCTTCCTGTTACTCCATATTGTGCTTAATAAATTACCTCGGGACCTGAGAACTAGCTTCGAGAATTTGCACGGCGGAGATAGTGCATCGAATATACCGACCTTCGACACGTTGATGGACTATTTAGAAAATCAAAGTTGAAAAATGGAAAACGTTCCTGCCGACGTCTTGAGGGAGTCACCGCGACGACCTGAGGCGCCCGATTGACGATCGACGACGATCACGATTGACGCCGTCACGACGCCCTTCGCAGCCGTCGGTGATACCGGCTGTGTCACGTTCCTTTCCGGGTCCGTCTGGATCTCGTCAGACCCAACAGCGCAATTTTATGTCGCTCGAGTCCAAAGTGCACTGTCCGGTGTGTTACGCTGTAGGTCACGGTTTTCGCGATTGCTCTCTGTTCAAAACTTTAAGTGTGTCTCGTAGGCGGTTTTTGGTTCGACGACATCGTCGCTGTTATTATTGTCTCGGTGAGCACAGGGCGAACGACTGCGGTCACTCTCGGCCATGTATTACCTGTGGAGGTGGTCACAACCCACTCCTGTGTATGCCTACATATTTCAATAGGACTGTCAAGGATCGTCGGGATAGTTTAAGTGAAAATTCACCTGTTTCGGGCGGGGGTACACCGATTCGAAAACAGTCACCTCCCTCCCCAATGCGTCACCGGGACTCTCCACCGCACGTTAGCTGGTGGGACGGGCGGACCGGGGCGTCGTCGCCGTCATCATCGCCCACGCCCAGCCCACCAGTTCATGTAGGTACTACCGAGTCGGCGCGTCAGCAACCTAATCGTTTGCCGTCACCACCCATCGTCGAGCGTCCTCGCGTTACCCGTCATCTACGTTCGGGAACGTCGCGTTATCGCACTTCACATTTCGCTTTGGCAACACGACCGCCGTTTGTTCCGGAATGGGATCCGTATAGTTCAGCGAGTTCAAACGCTTGGGAACCATTGCCTCCTCGGGGTCAACATAGACGCCCGAGTCGAGATCACCAGCGTTGACTATTGGCATCGACTTCACCAACCTCCCCACCCCCCGTCACTGTGGTGTTGTTACCCACCGCGCAGGTTCATGTACACTCACCGCGCGGCTCAGGTTTAGTTGTTAGGGCCATTTTGGACTCTGGCGCTCAGGGGTGTCTAGTGTCACTATGGTTGGTGAAGCGTCTTCATTTACGTTTACAAACACACACCTCTGACATCACAGGTGTTGGAGGACTTCGGGTCGACAACGTCGTAGGTATGACATCGTTGTCGTTTTCTCCTACTCTTCGCCCTAGTCGGCGGTATTCTCTAGATGCTGTTGTGTTAAGGAGTATTTTAGGCCATCATCCGCAGGTGCCACTACCGCCTGACGTTCGATCTTTACCGTCCGGCTTGCATTTGGCTGATGTCGATTTCCACCTACCTGGTCCAGTGGAGCTCGAAGCCGATGTCACGGGCTCGTTTAAATTGGACAAGGCCATCTTGCTCCAACCAGGTGGGTTGGTCGCGATCCCAACAGATTTGGGATCTAATATTATGAGCCCAGCACATTCATTCGCCACTCAGGCGTCTTCGGATCCGTCGGTGCAGTGCGGTGGAGAGATTCAGACAATGAGAGCCCTACTCTCATTGTCTGAATCTCTCCAGCGTTTTTGGGAAGTTGAAGAGCCCCCTCCGGCGTCACGAACGCGACCAGTAATTGTATTGTGAATATTCCAATAAGTCCTAAGTCATATAGTATAAACTTCCTAATCCTGACTCCAATGCGTTTTCAACTTTCAAGAGCGGAAAAATAACTCTTGTCAAATTCAGATCTAAACGTTTGTGCTACAAGCTGCTGACAGGCGACATGAATTATTTTAAGCAAAACACTGACATGAACTGTCTTAAAAAATACCTAGGACGAGGAACGAAACTCTTCTAGAAATATATCCTTAAGTACACAACTATACAAATTCAAAGTTGGCATTAAGGCTAAAGGAGACCAATTCAAATGAAATTATTTTTTGTTTTTTTCGGAAATGAAATTTAAATATAAAAATATGTATAAGTTTTATTAAGATTTAATTACTTCGTTAGTAATACACTTTTAATGATAATGAAAATGATATGCGATCTACGTATTTTAAATAAATTTAGATATCCCAACAGCAGTTTTCCTCCATTTTACCTGCTGATGAAAAATAAACGGATTTAGTTCAAAGTGAATTAATTAATGTAATTCAAACAATGAATGAACCACCCCTAGCGATATTTAGCTAAACAATAGAGCGCTCCGCACTAGTGTTATTTATTTTCAGGAACACCTACCTATAAATATATGTATGTATATGTAATACAAACATATATTTCCATATTTTTTACTAGTTTTTTTACACTTTGTTAGACTTTAATATAAATGGGTGTCTGTTATTGATTGCTTTATTATTTTTTCTGGCCAGTTAACTTTTTAATAACTGAAACTGCTCTCGGCGGATTCATATTGTTGTAAGGACAGTTTTCAATTAGATTTTCTGGTTTCAATTTAATTGAAGTATAAAAGCAATAAACTAATAGAGGATAATAATATGAAAAACTAAATGTTATTTTAAGAATAGAAGTTTTAAATAACAATTTATAATTGGTTTATAATTGTTGGACAATATGATATCGATCCGCATATTTAATTAAGATATTTACAAAAAGATTGTCGATAGTGGCAGTTTGGAAAGATTAACATATTTCAGGTGATTTTTTTATTTTATTTCTGGCAACATATTAGTTGTAACAGGGTATGCAATTTATGACCTTATTAAAATAGCGTTCAGTTCAATAAATTTCAATACTTTTTACAACAATTAATGACTTGTGATGAACCGAGGTAACTTTTTTCAAGATATGCTTATTACATTACTTTTTGAAAATTTATGTGTTCACACTAATTTATGCGGTATTTAAATAATTTTTGTATAGTCTTAACATAATAAATTCAAAAAAGAATATGGTATATTAATTATAACAAAGTTTCCGAAAAGAAGACTACTGGATACATTGTCAGCATTATTGTACAGAGAATATGGACCGAGAAATAAAAATAAAACTTAATAAGGTTCTTAAATATTTTTTTTATATCTTTACACACAAAACAATAATTAAACTATAAATAAATTTTATTTACATATTTCTCAAGTTTAAGCATCCGCATTGACAATATATACCTAAAGTTTCAACAATAACTAAACAATATATATACAAATGTTTTATCTATTAAATTTAAAACTAAAAAGGATATTTACTCCAAAAGGGTATACAACTGGAAGAAACTGAACACCGATAAATCAGTTTACAGAGCAATTAGGTCCTAAATATTCTCGTTGCGCTAAATAAAGCCATAAACCGATCAATTAACCTTACCTTTGTTTATATTATTCAACCGTTTCAAGCATTTTAATTTTATTCTGAAGAATAATCTACATTTTATATATATTTAGAAAATGTAAAAGCAGCTTCGTTTTATAAATACTTGTGACAAAGAATTATTTTATTCTTAGTACCCATTTCACAAATTTCACATGCGTTGTAGTTTAAAGGATACTTTAAATAATATGTATAGTTTTAGATTTTTTTTGTCGTTAGGGATTTTTTTAAATTTTATTTTTAAATTGATTATATTTATAACTGTGTTTAAGCGTTACTCAATAATTTAATAAAATCTTCTATGAAATAGTGTTATAGTATCGTTTCATTTAATATATATATATAACATTTTCTAATATTTTTGCGAATAATACACATTTACATAAAACTATTATATGGATTTAACTGTTATATATTAGATACATTTTCATTTTAACCTGAAGTTTTCTGAAACTTCTTGCAGCAAAGCATCTGTGCTTTGCTGCATTCATTTTCACGGGAAGATGTGTGTGACAGTAAGTCATTTAATTGGTAATCTGTATCCGACATATCGTGATGAACTAATTAAGAATATGATTGGACAACACAAAAATTTAACAGGAAAAAACATGTTTAGCGACACCAGAATGAATGATAGCAGGCGATTCGATCGACATCCACATCATCAATCAGAAAAGATTACTGCAACTGAAAATAGAGGCTGTGGGCATTGGCCTGAATAAATTTTAGCTCGAACATCTAAAATGTTTGCTTTTTTAAATTGCAAAGTGTGCTCAAAACAAAACATTAGAAAAGAAACAGGCTGTCATTGCAAAGGATGCCCAAATAAACCGCCTTTGTGTCCAGGCTGTAATAAATTTAGGTTTATTCAGATTGTTGTTTGTTTTGATTATTTATTACTAATTCTTAATATTTGAAAGTGCAAGACTGATTATAATTTTGCAATAGAGATAATTAAGCCGATTATTTTGAAGATAAAAATATTTTCTTATCTGTTTGTTTTAAACTAATTATTCAGACTGAGGGCAACGGTAAAATTTCTGTGATTTAACGTTAACATTACAGTAAATTTTTAAGTAATTTCCTTTATTCATCAATTCACAAAAGCACCGCCCAAAGGCATCTCGTCACAGAGCAAAATAAAATGCATAATACAATAAGACAGAACGCCTAACTACGAAAACGCTTATACCAGATCTGTAACAACACATCATATTTAATTTTTGTGATCTGCCACTTTACCGCAAGGCAATGTGTGAAATTTTGTAGTTACATAACACGATCAAACATTGTGGTGATACTGTCCGTGAACCTGCTAATATTAAACATGCGAGCTTGTAAGATACAGCAAGAAATAAATGCCACATACATCAAATTATATTAATTTATATAAATTATATAAATTGGTTTTAAAATTAACGCTTCCCAGTTCCTCTAATAACTCTACTTTTATATGATATACTAAATATGAATGTATAATATGTTGAATATGTGTGCTATTATTTAATATAATTCAGTTTATTAAAAAAATTACTTAATATTGATATTTATTGGAAAACATTATTATGGTCGATATTCGATTTATCATTTAAATTTAAATCCATTTTTTTTTTTAGTTTTAGTGATATAAAATTTCTTCAAGATTTTGTTACTAATAAACCACTTAGTAGTTACTAACTATCTTCGTGTTTCTTTTCCCTGAATATTAATGCTGCAATGCTTTATAAACGTTGGATAAAATATAAATTAAATATTTCTTAAATTCATTAAAAACACAATAATCAAATCAATCAATCAACCTAACTAAAAAACATTATTAAAACTTATTTCAAAACGAAAATAAAAGTTTTTATGTAATTAAGTAATAATAGCTCACTAATATTCTTTATTAAATAGATATGATAACATGTGATGGAAAACAATACCCTAGTTTAATTTAACTTAATATTTCAGACTCAGTGAACCAGAAATTCGAAGTGGCAATTGTGTTCGTGTCTTGATATCGGCCAGAGTGGCCTCTGATTTGTATGTCCACTTTCCAATTAGCCACTAGAAATGCTTTTATTTATCGCGCTCTTTCCATTTTCTACTTTTGGTTTAAAACCATTTTAAATGATACGATTTATTGCTTTGCGCTTTAATGTCCTTTTCAACACGAGTATGCTATAGAAGCGATTTTTATTATATTAACTATATTATTTAAATGCTTTTCATCAGCCAAAATTAAAAAAATATATATAAACAGTACCTCATCGCGGCTTTTTAGTTAGTAGTGAGTAAGATAAACTTATGAATTACGTTTCACTCTATTTCATTATTTTATCATAACAAGGCAATGACATTTTATTACCTTGTCATGATACAATATACTTAACAAGGCTTTGTCAGTACTTTTTTATGGTATATTATTTATCGTATACACTAATCAGATGATTCATTTTAACCCTAACGCTGTCAAACGTTTTGTGCTGTCCGTACCGTAACATAATTTTTGATTTAGACCGAAATGCACTCAAACTCATCTGTTTTGGAAGCTTACAGAAACAAACTTTGATTAAGGTTCTTCCTCATTATGCATAATGGAACCGTCTTTAGATAGTTACTACAGTACTTAATGTCAATGAAGTAAATATTTTTTTTATTAGATTACAGATTTGATATAAGATATAATTGGAAAACCTGAAAAGCGAGTTGCTTATTTTTTTAACCAAATTCAAATAAAAGTAAAATGAATCTTTATTGAAATTTCGGGGCTTGTGAGGACGCAATAATTTTATTTTATTAATAGATGTCACTTGATATCAGATATACCGATGGCTCATGTTGATTTTTGAAAATATATAGAACTATCTTTATGTTATAACAGTATCGATGTCAAAATGATGACCACAGTGATCAAGGTATTAAAAAAAAAGCGAACGACTTGTAATACACAATAGGACTTAGCAGAAATTTTCTATACAGACATACTAAATTCGTAAAGTTTCCCTCTTGTTATAGGAATATCATTTAAAATCTTGAATATAGCTTTAACTTTAGATTTCCAATACTGGAATCCTTTTGTTTTATAAATAAATGTTTTTTTTTTGTCGGATCTGTTTTTTTTATTTAGAATTTTTATTAAGTGTACACCTAATTTATAATTTCATTGCATATTTCGGAGGTGATTAATTTCAATTTTTTATTTAAAGTAAAAAGGATGATTCTTTATTATAAATAACATTAACATTTTAATTTATTATATTAATTAGTAGTTGCCCCTACTTATATTTAACTATTATCATAGCGATTGAAAGATACGTAGACATTTTGATTCAAGGATTTTATTGTATAGCACTGTAGATAAAGGGTGATTGTCTGTATATAGATTGTGGACTGCAATTTTTTTCCAGCGTTTTATTCGAAAGTAAAACAACAAAAAGTATAAAATTTGGATGATTTTATATTTTTTGTTTTGGACTTGACATGGTAAAAAAAGTCTTTCATACGAATTTTGTTCAGCCAATTACAAGTACAACAAAAGTAATTAAAGCGATCGAGCAATCATTTTTAAACCCTGACATAAAAACGACGGGTATTATAAGTTATTAAATATATCCGTGCCTCCGTGCACTTGTTTGTCTGTCGATGACGTCATAACTTCTAGATGAAGTCACTGCAATCAGCTACTAATTTGTAAAAAAGTTGTCTTGTAAGGAATACATAATGGACAACAAACAAAAAAAACCGCTGTTACAAAAAAAAGCTATGTTAATTTTATGATAGAGATAAAACTTTATTTATTACTATTTTTTGTCGATGAGAATAGTAAGTTGAGTTTATATGGAATATTTAGCAAGATTGGAAGATACTAATGATTCTAATGTCTGTAATTCTAATGAGTTACGAGATAACGTTTGAGGTGTTAAAAGTTTTTTTTCAAGATCTTTAAGAATTGTCTGAGAACGTTTATAAAATAAAATAACTATAGACAATCCATTGATTTTTAATGCGAGTAATTTTGCAAATTTTTGATGTGGTATTATTATTATTCTTCAGTTCCTATTCAACATGGTATGTTGGATATAAAATATATCCTAATAATTATAAGAGTCGTAGTGTGGAAAATAGTTTTACAATGTTTTTTTATTGTCATTGACTGATTTTTTGGATCTGCTTAATACCATTACAGTTGATGAGCAACAAGAATTATAACCATTTCGTAATAAATAACAATTGCAAAATTAATCATTGTCATTATATGAATATATAAATTTTATTTCAATTTAAAACCTCAACATAAAGGTTTCATTGAGCGGCGAAAACGATAGATTTTTTTTTTTTTTTTTTATGTTAGAGGAGGGCAAACGAGCTTGCGGGTCACCGTTGGTATGTGATCACCGCCGCCCATGAACTCTTGCAACATCCGAGGATTCACAAGAGCGTTGCCGGCCTTGGAGAAAGGAATATATGCCTTTTTTGAAGGTACCCATGTCGTATTGATCTAGAAATACAGCCGAAGGAAGTTCGTTCCACATTTGAGTGGTACGTGGGAATAAAGTCCTTGAAAACCGCATAGTTGAAGATCGCCACGCGTCCAGGTGGTATGGATGATAAAGGAGGCGATGGCGAGCTGTGCGGTAGTGAAATTTGGCGGTAGGCATCAGACCGAATAGTTCTTCGGAACACTCCCCGTTGTAAATGCGGTAGAAGACGCACAAAAAAGCAACGTCTCTACGCAATGCCAAAGAGTCCAGCCGTTCGCAGAGCACTGGGTCCCCGACAATCCGAACGGCTCTCCGTTGTACGCGGTCAAATAGTAGAAGCTGATATTGGGGTGATCCGGACCAGAGATGAGAACAGTACTCCATGTGTGGCCGGACCTGCGCCTTACAGAGCGCAAGTCTTTGGCCAGGTTTGAAATACTGCCTCGCTCTATTGAACACTTCCAATTTCTTCGAGGCCAACTTGACCTTGCTCTCCAGATGACCACGAAACTGACAACCGCTCGAAATGTCGAGACCCAGTATTTTGATACTTGGCGAGGCAATAAGGGGAGTGCTCTCGAAGAGCGGTGATACGACAAATGGTGTTTTCTTAGTGGTAAACGCGCAAACCTGTGTCTTTAGGGGATTGAACTGAACGTGGTTCACCCCACTCAGAGACCATCCCCAGGGAGATCTCTATTGAAGACACAAGTTTCTTTCGGCACTCGTCGACGTTTTCCCGAGTGAGACCTGCACGGCCGGAATATACCGCATCCCCAGTGCTGTCATCCGCATAACAATGTATGTTGGAAATATCCAACATATCATTGATGTGCAGGAGGAACAGAGTTGGGGATAGCACGCAGCCTTGGGGTACACCAGCGCTCACGGGCTTGGGGTCCGAGCAGAAACAGTCGAGAACGACCTGTATGCTCCGCCCAGTGAGAAAACTGGTGATCCACTTGCATAAACTTTCGGGTAGCCCATAGGAAGGTAGCTTTGATAGAAGCCCCTTGTGCCATACACGGCTTAGTCATAGGCTTTTGCCATATCCAGACTAACTGCCAGACCCTCTCCCTTGCTTTCAATAACCGCTGCCCAACGGTGCGTAAGGTATAACAGAAGATCACCAGCTGATCGACCATGGCGAAAGCCATACTGCCGGTCATTGATCAACTGGTGATCCTCGAGGTACGTTAGGAGCTGTCGGTTGATAATAATCTCCATTATTTTGGAGAGAAGGGAGGTAATAGCGATAGGTCTGTAGTTAGCTGGGTCCGAGCTATCACCTTTTTTAGGGATCGGATGGCACGCTTCCATGAGACCGGGACTACGCTTTTTAGGTGGGAGTACCGAAATAGACGCGTTAGCACTGGAGTCAACTCAGGGGCACACGTTCGTAGCACTAATGGAGAAATGCCATCCGGCCCACTCGACTTATGAACGTCCAAGGAAAATAGAGACTGCCTGATAGTTTTTTGCCGAAAAACTATTATCGGCATTGAACTCTGACACCGCGGGATGATAGGCGGTGTCTTCTCTTGGTCGTCTAAAGTCGAGTTGGAGGCGAAAACAGTGCCCAAGGAATCGGTTTTCTCTTTTGCCGTGTCGGCTAGATCATGTGCAACGGAGGTAGGGACGGCTGGAGGATCATTCCCCCGATTTTGATCGGGGAGGGGGTCCCTGGCTTCATCAAAACCGGTACCCTCCTGGTGAATACTTTTTGGAGGCATCGCTATCATGTTTGGCAGGGGGGGTTGGGCTTCCGGATTCTCTCACTCACCGACGGAACATAACCAAATGAATTTGGTTACTACACGTCGGTCTTCTATAAATCAGCGATTGTATGTCAGTACACGTGCAATATAGGATTCCATAGCTGTCCATGATAGATTGATATAAAGATAGGTATGTAAACTTGCTGACCGGCGATTGCAATATAAAAATATTAAGTTAACCGACTATTACTCGTTAACTTGTGAAGCCTACATAGTTGTTATCGTTTCCCCTTTTAGATTTCATATATGTATGTTTTATTTAGTATACACTATCATGGATTTTTTTTTAATCCTCCAACATGAACCATTTATGGTAACTAGTCGGATAAATAGCACTCTTAAAGATAAATAGCAATTTTATATGGCCTTTCAAGCTTAAATTCGTATCATTCATAGAAGAATTAAGTTTTCTATGAATGCTTAAAATTTTACGTAAATAAAAATAAATTTTCTGGTCCGAGCTAAAAACAATTCATAGTTAAGAATAAAAACTTGTTATACATTAAATAATAAATATTATACAAGTATAGCAACGCATTAATAACTAAAAGTAATTACTCAGATAAAAAGTACTAATAACTATAAAGATCTATATAGTACGTAACACTTATTTGAGAACTGACAACTTTAGGACACTCCTAATGAGATTTGGAATAAGTATCATAATCCCACCTATAACACGGTACTCTTATAAGGCGATTTCAGTCCCTCGCATAACACTTGTTTTCCCCCACATAAAAGGGGGATTTAGCACGTTATATTTCTATACTCTGAAATTTATAATTATTTTTTATAGTTCATAATTAATTTCGCTTACCTTTGCACATTGTGTTGTAATAAATTTAAATAAAATTAAGTAAACATTAAAATTAATTAAGTTCGTTTTTTTAATATTCCATTTAATGAGAAAAGTTAAACATGAATTATTTGTACATTACCCGTTATATGAGCACGTTAAACAAGAATATTCCTCCAATGCGTTTTCCTTTATAGCAAAACAAATCTACCGTGTTATAGGGGGGATTACTATATAATATTACTTAAAACAATTAATCATTTACTAATCGCTGCAATTATTGACAAAAAATATGAATTAATTTATTTGTATTTATATTTCAAATCTGTTTAGAATTTAAATATAAATTGTAACTATAGGTGAGACGGTTTTCATTCAATGTTTTGATTATATTAGTAAATATATATGTGTATCTTTAATATTATAACTACAAAGACAGAGAACAATTGGTTTATTCAAACTCTGAATATACTCATTAATTATTTAACAAAATCAGATGCGTTTTTGTAAGAACAGCAGCAAATGCGAAATATACATCTTATATTTATTTATTTATTTACCTTCACGCCATATCCCTTGCGGGGTAGCCAGAGACGACGGAGCGCCAAACGCTACGGTCTCTGCACACCTCTATTGCCTCGGCCACAGACATCAACCTCTTCATACATGCCCTCCGGGGGGTCCTCGTGCTTTTTACGTGACCTTCCTCCAGTATCGTAGCTACTGTGTTTTCGAAGGTCACTCGAGGCCTCCCCCTGTCTCTCTTACCGCTCACTTTTCCCATATAAATCTTTTTTACCATTCTTTCATCACTCATTCGTTCAACGTGCCCAAACCACCTGAGCACGTTCTTCTTCATTCTCATCGTGACATCTTCGCTAGTACCTGACATTCTGTGGATCTCTTCATTGCGGATTCGATCAGCTAGACTGACTCCGCATATTCTGCGAAGAGATCTCATCTCCATAGCATTCATCTTTCTTACATTCTTCTTCTGTGTTACCCACGTTTGGCTGCCGTATAACAGCGTCGGTAGCAAAACTTCATTGTGTACAACCAAACGTGCAGCTATGCTGACGTTTTGCCGTCTCAACAACGCAGTCAAAGCACGGTTGACTCGGTTACCGGCAGCAATACGCCTTTCCACATCCATTTCGTATCTTCCGTCTCTGCTAAAAATACTTCCCAAATATACCACTTCATTCACTTGTTCTATTATCTTATTATTCACGTTGATCTTACATTCTGTTCTTTCTTCATTTCTTTCAAATATCAGAACCTTCATCTTATCTACATTCAGGTTAAGACCATTAATTTCACACCCATCTTTCAGAGTGGTGACCAATGCCGATCTCTTGGGCACTCTTTTCGCCTCCAACTCGACTTTGGACGACCAAGGGAAGACACCGCCTATTATCCCGCGGTGTCAGAGCTCAATGCCGGAAATAGTTTTTCGGCAAAAAACTATCAGGCAGACTCTATTTTCCTTGGACGTTCATAAGTCGAGTGGGCCGGATGGCATTTCTCCACTGGTGCTACGAACGTGTGCCCCTGAGTTGACTCCAGTGCTAACGCGTCTATTTCGGCACTCCTACCTTAAAGGCATAGTCCCGGTCTCATGGAAGTGTGCCCTTGTCCATCCGATCCCTAAAAAAGGTGATAGCTCGGACCCAGCTAACTACAGACCTATCGCCATTACCTCCCTTCTCTCCAAAATAATGGAGATTATCATAAACCGACAGGTCCTAACGTACCTCGAGGATCACCAGTTGATCAATGACCGGCAGTATGGCTTTCGCCATGGTCGATCAGCTGGTGATCTTCTGTTATACCTCACTCACCGTTGGGCAGCGGTTATTGAAAGCAAGGGAGAGGGTCTGGCAGTTAGTCTGGATATGGCAAAAGCCTTCGATCGTGTATGGCACAAGGGGCTTCTTTCGAAGCTACCTTCCTATGGGCTTCCCGAGAGTTTATGCAAGTGGATAACCAGCTTCCTCACTGGGCGGAGCATACAGGTCGTTCTCGACGGTTTTTGCTCAGACCCCAAGCCCGTGAACGCTGGTGTACCCCAAGGCTGCGTGCTATCCCCAACTCTGTTCCTCCTGCACATCAATGATATGTTGGATATTTCCAACATACATTGTTATGCGGATGACAGCACTGGGGATGCGGTATATTCCGGTCGTGCAGGTCTCTCTTGGGAAAACGTCGATGAGTGCCGAAAGAAACTTGTGTCTTCAATAGAGACCTCCTTGGGGATGATCTCTGAGTGGGGTGAACTGAACCACGTTCAGTTCAATCCCCTAAAGACACAGGTTTGCGCGTTTACCACTAAGAAAACCCCACTTGTCGTATCACCGCTCTTCGAGAGCACTGCTTTTATTGCCTCGCCAAGTATCAAAATACTGGGTCTCGACATTTCGAGCGGTTGTCAGTTTCGTGGTCATCTGGAGACCAAGGCCAAGTTGGCCTCGAAGAAATTGGGAGTGAGCAATAGAGCGAGGCAGTACTTCAAACCTGGCCAAAGACTTGCGCTCTATAAGGCGCAGGTCCGGCCACACATGGAGTACTGTTCTCATCTCTGGTCCGGATCACCCCAATATCAGCTTCTACCATTTGACCGCGTACAACGGAGAGCCATTCGGATTGTCGGGGACCCAGTGCTTTGCGAACGGCTGGACTCTCTGGCATTGCGTAGAGACGTGGCTTCTTTGTGCGTCTTCTACCGCATTTACAACGGGGAGTGTTCCGAAGAACTATTCGATCTGATGCCTACCGCCGAATTTCACTACCGCACAGCTCGCTATCGCCTCCTTTATCATCCATACCACCTGGACGCGTGGCGATCTTCAACTGTGCGGTTTTTAAGGACTTTTTTCCCACGTACCACTCAAACGTGGAACGAACTTCCTTCGGCGGTATTTCCAGATCGATACGACATGGGTACCTTAAAAAAAGGCATATATTCCTTTCTCCAAGGCCGGCAACGCTCTTGTGAATCCTCAGATGTTGCAAGAGTTCATAGGCGGCGGTGATCACATACTAACGGTGACCCGCAAGCTCGTTCGCCCTCCTCTAACATAAAAAAAAAAAAAAAATATACAATATTATTTTAAAATATTATATTATAAAGTATATTGTAATTTATACTATTTCTGCCTTCGTTTTTCTTAGTCATATAATTCTAGTAATTCTTAAAAATAAATTATCTTGACTTTAGAGTTATAAAGAATGAACGAAGATTATTCTCACTGAAATAAAGGTGCAAAACCTCTTAAAACAAATTATACATTGTTATAAATATATATAATATTTAAATTATTTTGAATGTTGAAAATAAATGTAAAATACGTTTTTGTTCGAGTTAAGATGTATATATATGTAAAAAAAAAAAGAAATAAAAAGAAAGTTGACAAGTGTCAAGTAAAAATTTTGAATTTTATAATAATTTATTATTTTATTATTTCATAATGATCTAAAATTCCTGTATTCCTGTGTTTTACAATACAAAAATAATATTAAATCTTATTCGAAAAGTTAACAAAGCGAAAAACTTGATGAGGCAATTTAGTTCAGCATCAAAGACTCCGTGGTGGAGTGACAAATAAAAACTTAAGTGATCCGTATTCCAGACCAGTAACAGCCTAATTAATTCATACACCATACGTTACTATTAATTATAAATAAATCTCAGCAAGTGCAGTCACCGCAGTATGTGCTTAAACATTGTGTCAAGTGCTTAATCATTAAGTCCTGGTCCTGATGCAAGTTAGAAGCTTTCCAAAAGACTTACAGCAAAGTGAAAAATTTTAGTTACGATATTATAATTATATATATATAATATATTAATTTCTTTTTTTACTAATCATAATATTATTGTATTTTTTTTTTTGTATTATTGTTTAATTATAATTTGTGTTCATTTTAATTTAGTATTATATTTTTTAATATGTTGTAATTATGTAATAACCAATTTTAAATATAATTTTATTATAGAATGAACGAATGCGGTGTTGGGAACCGCCAACCAACACGCCATGTTCCGAACGGCGGAAGGTGGAGGACGGAGCTACAAATAGCTACGTGGAATGTAAGAGGGGGAATGGAACAGAAGATGAATGAATTATTAGATGTGATGAATGACAAAGATCTGGATGTTATTTGTGTGTCTGAGACCAAGCGAAAAGGCAATGATACGACCGATTTGCCTGGCAACCGGGTCGCTTTCTGGGCTGGGGTTCCAGAGGGTGAGCGAGGTTGCCAAGGTGTAGGCGTATTATTGTCCTCTCGAATGGTTAATGCAATGGTAGAATACAAGGCGATCAACCCGAGGCTTCTTTGGGTTCGCTTTAAGCTTGGGATAACAAGAGTATTCTTGTTAGCCATGTATGCGCCAGTATCCTCAGCTCAAATGAGCGAGCTCGAGGAGTTTTGGGAGAATGTCAGAGATGTTCTAAATAGTGTCAGAGATAATGAAAAGTTGATATATGTGGAGATATGAATGAATGGGTTGGAACCGCGCGGAGCGGTTATGAAAGCGTGCTAGGCAAATACGGTGATAGGAGGGTAAATGAGGCTGGAAAGCTTATTTTGGAATTTTGTAAGGAGAAAAATTTGCTTGTGGCAAACACGATATTTGATCACAAACAAATTCACATGTACACATGGGAGCGAGCGGAAGAAAGAAGTATGATTGATTTATTCCTAGTGGACCAGCGTATTCGAAGTCAAGTTATGGACACGCGAGTGTTCAGAGGTGCTGATCTGGGAACGGACCACTATCTAGTCGTTGCTAGAATAAGGGGTCTGTTCGCAGGTTGGCGTAGCCGCAGGACGTGTCCAAGCTTGGCGACGAATTATCGCATAAGAAGCTGGAAGCTTCAAGATCCACCGATCAGAAAGGAATATCAAGAAAGGGTTTCCAAGAAGCTTGAAAGCTGTGATTCTGTGAATGAAAGTGTTGAAGTATGCTGGCAGAACCTTAGGAATGGTATAGTGAAGTAGCGACAGAAGTATGTGGTAAAAGGAAAAGAGGTTTTAGTAAAAAGCGCGATGAATGGTGGGATGATGAAGTGAAAGACGCTGTAGAGTTAAAGAACAAAGCATGGCTGGATTATAAAGCCTCTGGTAAGGATAAAAGTATGAGAGAGATAAGAAAAAGAGCGTACAAGCCGCAAAAGCGCAAAACGAAAGCACTTATAAAGATGAAGCGTGAAAATTCTGAGAGAGAAATGGATGAAAGGTTGACGAACAAGTTTCGGGAAAACTCGAAGCTTTTCTGGCGAGAAGTAAGTGGTTCCCGGGGTTGTTCGGTAACCTGTAGAATGAAAGGGGTACTTTCGAAGAGCGGTGAAATTTTAGCTGAGCAAGCACACGTTTTGCAGTGGTGGGCGGAATTCTATAAGAAGATGTATGAACGTGAGGACGCCTCAAACCAAACCAAAAAGTTTTTCTGTGCTTTTGTGGATTTGGAAAAGGCGTTTGACAGGGTTGTGAGAAAGAAGTTATGGGAGATACTGCCCCGATACAATGTGAACGGACCCTTGATACAGGCTGTAAGGTCTCTTTACCGAGATCACTCAGCCTGTGTGCGAGTAGGAGCTGACATGTCGCCCTGGTTTGATATCCAATCGGGTGTTAAGCAAGGTTGCGCTATGTCAGCTTGGTTGTTCAATTTGTATTTGGATAGTTGTCTCCAAGGAGGGAAAGATAGTGACATGGGAGTGAAAGTAGGTGATCTTAAGGTCAATTGCTTGCTATATGCAGATGATGCAGTGCTCATTGCATCATCAGAATGCAAATTGCAGGCATTTTTTTTTTTTTTTTTTTTTTTTTTTTTTTTTTATGTTATAGGAGGGCAAACGAGCGTGCGGGTCACCGTTAATATGTGATCACCGCCGCCCATGAACTCTTGCAACATCCGAGGATACACAAGAGCATTGCCGGCCTTGGAGAAAGGAATATATGCCTTTTTTGAAGGTACCCATGTCGTATCGATCTGGAAATACCGCCGAAGGAAGTTCGTTCCACATTTGAGTGGTACGTGGGAAGAAAGTCCTTGAAAACCGCACAGTTGAAGATCGCCACGCATCCAGGTGGTATGGATGGTAAAGAAGGCGATGGCGAGCTGTGCGGTGGTGAAATTCGGCGGTAGGCATCAGATCGAATAGTTCTTCGGAACACTCCCCGTTGTAAATGCGGTAGAAGACGCACAAAGAAGCCACGTCTCTACGCAATGCCAAAGAGTCCAGCCGTTCGCAGAGCACCGGGTCCCCGACAATCCGAACGGCTCTCCGTTGTACGCGGTCAAATGGTAGAAGCTGATATTGGGGTGATCCGGACCAGAGATGAGAACAGTACTCCATGTGTGGCCGGACCTGCGCCTTCTAGAGCGCAAGTCTTTGGCCAGGTTTGAAATACTGCCTCGCTCTATTGATCACTCCCAATTTCGTCGAGGCCAACTTGGCCTTGCTCTCCAGATGACCACGAAACTGACAGTCGCTCGAAATGTCGAGACCCAGTATTCTGATACTAGGCGAGGCAATAAGTGGAGTGCTCTCGAAGAGCGGTGATACGACAAATGGGGTTTTTTTAGTGGTAAACGCGCAAACCTGTGTCTTGTCGGGATTGAACTGAACGTGGTTCAGTTCACCCCACTCAGAGATCATCCCCAGGGAAGTCTCTATTGAAGACACAAGTTTCTTTCGGCACTCGTCGACGTTTTCCCAAGAGAGACCTGCACGACCGGAATATACCGCATCCCCAGTGCTGTCATCCGCATAACAATGTATGTTGGAAATATCCAACATATCATTGATGTGCAGGAGGAACAGAGTTGGGGATAGCACGCAGCCTTGGGGTACACCAGCGTTCACGGGCTTGGGGTCCGAGCAAAAACCGTCGAGAACGACCTGTATGCTCCGCCCAGTGAGGAAGCTGGTTATCCACTTGCATAAACTCTCGGGAAGCCCATAGGAAGGTAGCTTCGAAAGAAGCCCCTTGTGCCATACACGATCGAAGGCTTTTGCCATATCCAGACTAACTGCCAGACCCTCTCCCTTGCTTTCAATAACCGCTGCCCAACGGTGAGTGAGGTATAACAGAAGATCACCAGCTGATCGACCATGGCGAAAGCCATACTGCCGGTCATTGATCAACTGGTGATCCTCGAGGTACGTTAGGAGCTGTCGGTTGATAATAATCTCCATTATTTTGGAGAGAAGGGAGGTAATGGCGATAGGTCTGTAGTTAGCTGGGTCCGAGCTATCACCTTTTTTAGGGATCGGATGGACAAGGGCACGCTTCCATGAGACCGGGACTACGCTTTTAAGGTAGGAGTACCGAAATAGACGCGTTAGCACTGGAGTCAACTCAGGGGCACACGTTCGTAGCACTAATGGAGAAATGCCATCCGGCCCACTCGACTTGTGAACGTCCAAGGAAAAAAGAGACTGCCTGATAGTTTTTTGCCGAAAAACTATTTCCGGCATTGAACTCTGACACCGCGGGATGGTAGACGGCGTCTTCCCTTGGTCGTCCAAAGTCGAGTTGGAGGCGAAAAGAGTGCCCAAGAGATCGGCTTTCTCTTTTGCCGTGTGGGCCAGAGAGTCATTCCCCATGTGCAACGGCGGTAGGGACGGCTGGCTACAGTTACCCAGAGTGGCCTTGGAAAGCGCCCAGAATTTGCGCGTGCCAGGCGGGTACTTTGCCAGCTGATCCCCAATTTTGACGACATGCTTGAACTTTGCTCTAGCAATTTGCCGTTTGAAGAATCTGGAGGCACGGTTGTATTTCCTCTTCAGAACTCTAGAGTTCGGATCCTTAGTGACTAACGCATTAGCCCAAGCTTGATAAGCCTGCCGTTTGCCAGCTGCTGCAGCCCTGACAGACGCATCAAACCAAGGCCGCGATCTGCCGCCAAGTGGTACCACAGAGCTTGGTACAAATAGTTCCATGCCCTGAAGTATCACATCAGCTACAGCCGCAGCGCAGTCATTAGGACCATTGGAAGGGAAACAAATCGGCCCCCATGGGTAGAATGCAAAAAAGGACCGCATTCCATCCCAATCCGCTGACTTGTAGTGCCAAACGCGTCAAGTCGCAGATCTTGTGCGAGCAGGACGTTGAATGGGCACTACACTCCGTACCAGACAGTGATCAGAGGAACCTAAGGGAGCCTCGACAGTGATCTGGTACTTTTCTGGATGTGTAGTCAGCAGAAGATCCAACAATGAGGGCGTGTGGCTGTCCACGTCCGGTAGACGAGTGTGCGTCTTTACCAGCTGGGACAGACGAATTGCCAGAGCAAAGTCAAACACAGATCTCCCCGCGTAGTCGGTGGCACGAGACCCTAGCCAATCGGCATGGTGCGCATTGAAGTCCCCGAGGACTAAGACTTCGGCGGAGGGAGTCTGTGAAAGCAGATCGTCAATCTTCGCCTGAACATGGCCCAAGAGTTAAGTTAAGTAATAATTCAAAGATAGAATAATTCCACAGATTTTATGAAGATATCAGTAGTAGTTACCATTTATACGTAGTTTATAGATTACCATATTTGGCTCTCCAACGTACCACCACGTACTATTGGGTCGACGGTCAGATATTCAATGCCCCTTTCTGTTCGCACTCGTAACGTATGCACTCGAGACAAATGTATATATAACTATACCAGCTGATTCCCGCCCACTTCGCTGGGCACACTATAAATTAGGATGTGAACTTAGACTTCTTGTATTGACAAAACCTTTAATTTCTATTTTATATTTCGTGTATTTTTTTTTTATTTTAAAAAGAGAAATATAATGCCAGTCAGTGAATACACAGATTTCCATATCACCTATGAGGTACTGTGTATTGGGATGCGTTCCCGTTATGTAATGTGTCACTATCCCCAGTAGGCCCACACCACGAAAAAATTGCCAGCATATAACTAAAGACAATATCGATTTTTTTTAATAACATTTATTTATTTTTCAATTATATCAAATTCAATTTCGTAACCAATTATATTTTTACTTCCTTGATTTTTTATTTACAATAATTTATAATTTTCAAATTTTAACTGTTTGCTCCTTACCCCCTCCCCCACACCCCATCTAAACCCTGGTTGCCATGGTAACCGTTTCTATGGTAATCGTTTTTATGGTAACTGTGGCTATGGTATAAATGGGTAACCATTGCTAAGGTAAACGTTGCTATAGTAACTCTTACTTCCAACATGCACTCATCATGAAACCTCTGTAGCTATAAGGACGATTGACTTGAAATTCGGAGATTTCATGATGAGTCAGTGAGTGATAAATCGCTTATATATATATATATATATATATATATATATATATATATATATATATATATATATATATATATATATATATAAATACACAATAATGTCATCCAATAACACGAAGCTGCTTAACTGAAACGATTATTAAGCTTGGATAATAAGACAGTAGATATAACAAACGGAGCTAGTGATGAATCGCTGTTTTATGAAAAAGGGTTGGATCTTCTAATGTCGATCAGAAATAATTTATGTATAACAAAATACTATATTTTTGATGCATTTACTTTTGAGCCGGTATGTCTTTTATAGATTAACACAAAAAAGAAAACAAAAAGTAATTATCGACTTTCAGCTGTGAAAGTATATTTGTTAGTTCATGATTTTTCTATGATAAAATAACATGATATAAAATTCGTGGTATTGATTTTAAACGTTAACTTCAAACATTAGCAAAATATATTCTTGATGGAAAGGTTAATTTCTTGAAATAAACTGAATTAACTTGAAGAAATAATAACATGTAGTAAGTCATTGTAGGTACTAAGTCTGGGCCGAGGTTAGGTTATAGGTATGCTTAGTAAATTAAATCATTTTCAGTAAGATATAATTTTAAAATATCATTTATTTTTAATTATTTAATATTTTAAAATCCGTAGCTAGGATGACATTCCATATCAAAGGTCTTGGCTGGGCTACCATTAATAATCAACATTAACACAATCATCAATATAAATCAAACAATTAAATTTGGATGACGTAATCCAAATTTAATCGTCGACAATCGACGCTTACCAACCCTATTTGAGAAGAACGCCAGATGCCTAACTGCATTTGCAAATTAATCAACAGAATTCAACTTTACTTACCACTTTTAAGGTATATTTTACATTATTATATTTACATATTAAAATGCCCGACGAAAGGGAATTAGATTTAAATTTTATAACATATAACTTAAAATTTTTTTGGTGTTTAATTGTCAATGTATGCGAAAATATCAATTAGAAAGTAAATAAAATTGATATTTAATTTAACTGTTCTACCTTAAAATATTTGCCAAATTATCAATTTCATGAGAACTAAAAACTCATTTATGACAATTGACAAGTATAAACAAGATTATTACTCAGAACACTTCAATACCTATCAATACTGTCACTGTCATTCAAAGGATGGATGAAAAACTGCAATGTAATGACACACTGCATCCTATATATCGTAGAAAACGAAAACCCGCAATATTCCATTCATAAATAGCCGTATTGGTTATCCATTGATACGTTGAGGTTCAATAGAATGTCCAACTTCAATCGTAGAATAAACGTTGACTTAGTAAACATCTAGGTTTTAACTATATTTAAAAATAAATAGAACATTAATAACATACATTATGTTTTGGCTTATTTCTTTCTTCATCCAGTAATAAAGAAAGTTAAAATTACCTTATATTTATGATTGAATCATATTATTATTAAGATAACTAACCGTGTATATAAAATGTGTATATTATGAAAAAAATTGTCTTTTAAAATATAGTACCAATTAGAATATAGTAAACAATTTAATTACGACGTCCAAAAAAGGCAAATAATATATATTTCTCAAGCGCTCGACGAGTATTGAATAATAGGTCTTTAACACAGTTTAGAAAAAAATAATCATATAGAGCACCAATACATTAAAACTGAACTTTCGGTATCTAAGCTATATAAAATATTTAAATGAACAGCGTTAGATAAATTTAATAAATTTTAATGTTATTTACAGCTAATAAAATTGTATATATAACAAATCGAAGTGAACTTTTCACTTTAAAATAAAATTTGGGTAAGTTTTGCATTTTTTTATTTTTCTTAGGTTCTTCAATTAAAAGTTTTTAACCTTCTATTTAATATACTGATGTCTCTAATCAGCGATAATAAAAATAAAAATTATTAATAGCAAAGCATTTATATCTGGTTTCGACTTAAGGAATTCTACCATTTTCTTCCATTTATCATTTCCATCATATCTTTTTATTATAGTGATTATAAGAACATTCCATTCACGCAATAGGTTTGGTGTATTAGAAGTTTTTTCATTAATTTTGAACTGTTATTTTTCATATAAACTAAACGCAACGGTCAACATCAAACTTTCTTTGCCTCAAATCCCATTACAACTTTAATCAGAAAACTAAACAATTTTGTTAGCTAGAAACTTTTATTTTCCCCATCTCCGTCGTAAAGTACAATCGTGAAATGAGAAAGCTCAATAATCTCTATTTAGTAAGCAACAGGAGTGGTCACCAAGTAACTACTAAAGCGCTATTAGTCTATAATGAGTTAACTTTCTTAAGGGTCTACGGAATGTATATTTAAAGAATAAGTATATTTGTAAATAACTTATTATAATTTTTAAATGTATTAAAAAGTAAACAAATTTGCTTGTAAAATGGACCGTATAATATGAAAGTAACATTTACTAAATCATTTGATACTTCATACTGGTTTTTAGTTATAGCAACTTAGTTGAATGGAATGCGGAGACGTATATTCACATTAAAATATCCGTAAGCATTGGATAAAATTTTAAAAGTATTTGTTGCGACCACTTTCAGTTAATGAAGTTTCAGTGAAACTTTTGCAGCTCGGAAATTAATTTTTTTTTTTTTTTTTTATTATTGCATTTATGAATTTGAAATAAAAGACATTATATAGGGAACGTAAATACTTTCAACGTACAATAGGCATCTAAAAATTTAAATAAATGTTTTTTTTTTGTAATTTAAACCCTCACGTTATCAACACCAGTCGTTTTAGAATCAATGACCATTTTAGAAGAATAGTTAGTGGCATGCCGTATCCATTTAGGTTATAAAAATGTGCTTACCTCTGAAACAACAGACCAGCGGCATTTGGTGAGATTTTATTAAAGGTGTACCAGGTTTAGGTGGTAGAGCCTAGCTGTAGTTTTCCGACTGCAGCTCGTATTGGGCTGGCTCGACCGGGGAAGGACCACCCTCTCACAGAAGACCGACGTGTAGTAACCAAATTCATTTGGTTATGTTCCGTCGGTGAGTGAGAGAATCCGAAAGCCCAACTCCCCCCCCCCTGCCAAACATGATAGCGATGCCTCCAAAAAGTATACCCCAGGAGGGTACCGGCTTTGATGAAGCCGGGGACCCCCTCCCCGAGCAAAATCGGGGGAATGATCCTCGGATTTTGCTCGGGCTGCCCGTCGTATCTGGGGCGGGCAAAGTATCGCCTTTTGTGTTTTCTAAGGGCAAACGACGGCAAACAGCGGCAACCTGCTCCACTCTAGATGTGGACTTTTGCAACATTCGGGGGTTTCACTCGAACCTAAACGCCGTCCACTACCACCTTGAGACGGCGCAGCCGGCCTTGTTGTTTTTGACGGAGACGCAGATATCTCAACCTAGCGACACAGCGTACCTGTCATACCCCGGGTATAAACTAGAACATCATTTTATACCACACGCCGGGGTATCTGTGTTCGTAAGGGAGGATATCTGCTACCGTCGCCTTCAGGTTTTTGAAGGTCGGGACCTGTCTGTACTCTGGCTACGCGTGGACATGGACGACCATGTCAGAGTCTACGCGTGCCTCTACAGGTCCCATAGTGGTAATGCAGAAACGGATCAACTCTTGGGCCATGTTCAGGCGAAGATTGACGATCTGCTTTCACAGACTCCCTCCGCCGAAGTCGTAGTCCTCGGGGACTTTAATGCGCACCATGCCGATTGGCTAGGGTCACGTGCCACCGACTACGCGGGGAGATCTGTGTTTGACTTTGCTCTGGCAAATGGTCTGTCCCAGCTGGTAAAGACGCACACTCGTCTACCGGACGTGGACAGCCACACGCCCTCTTTGTTGGATCTTCTGCTGACTACACGTCCAGAATAGTACCAGATCACTGTCGAGGCTCCCTTAGGTTCCTCTGATCACTGTCTGGTACGGAGTGTAGTGCCCATTCGACGTCCTGATCGCACAAGACCTGCGACTCGACGCGTTTGGCACTACAAGTCAGCGGATAGGGATGGAATGCGGTCCTTTTTTTGCATCCTACCCATGGGAGCCGATTTGTTTCCCTTCCAATGATCCTAGTGACTGCGCTGCGGCTGTAGCTGATGTGATACTTCAGGGCATGGAACTATTTGTACCAAGCTCTGTGGTACCGCTTGGCGGCAGATCGCGGCCTTGGTTTGATGCGTCTGTCAGGGCAGCAGCAGCTGGCAAACGGCAGGCTTATCAAGCTTGGGCTAATGCGTTAGTCACTAAGGATCCGAACTCTAGAGTTCTGAAGAGGAAATACAACCGCGCCTCCAGATTCTTCAAACGGCAAATCGCTAGAGCAAAGTTTAAGCATGTCGTCAAAATTGGGGATCACCTGGCAAAGTACCCGCCTGGCACGCGCAAATTCTGGGCGCTTTCCAAGGCCACTCTGGGCAACTTTAGCCAGCCTTCCCTACCTCCATTGCACATGGGGAATGACTCTCTGGCCCACACGGCAAAAGAGAAAGCCGATCTCTTGGGCACTCTTTTCGCCTCCAACTCGACTTTGGACGACCAAGGGAAGACGCCGTCTACCATCCCGCGGTGTCAGAGTTCAATGCCGGAAATAGTTTTTCGCCAAAAAACTATCAGGCAGTCTCTATTTTCCTTGGACGTTCATAAGTCGAGTGGGCCGGATGGCATTTCTCCATTAGTGCTACGAACGTGTGCCCCTGAGTTGACTCCAGTGCTAACACGTCTATTTCGGTACTCCTACCTTAGAGGCGTAGTCCCGGTCTCATGGAAGCGTGCCCTTGTCCATCCGATCCCTAAAAAGGGTGATAGCTCGGACCCAGATAACTACAGACCTATCGCCATTACCTCCTTTCTCTCCAAAATAATGGAGATTATCATAAACCGACAGCTCCTAACGTACCTAGAGGATCACCAGTTGATCAATGACCGGCAGTATGGCTTTCGCCATGGTCGATCAGCTGGTGATCTTCTGTTATACCTTACGCACCGTTAGGCAGCGGTTATTGAAAGCAAGGGAGAAGGTCTGGCAGTTAGTCTGGATATGGCAAAAGCCTTTGATCGTGTATGGCACAAGGGGCTTCTTTCGAAGCTACCTTCCTATGGGCTTCCCTAGGGTTTATGCAAGTGGATCACCAGTTTTCTCACTGGGTGGAGCATACAGGTCGTTCTCGACGGTTTTTGCTCGGACCCCAAGCCCGTGAATGCTGGTGTACCCCAAGGCTGCGTGCTATCCCCAACTCTGTTCCTCCTTCATATCAATGATATGTTGGATATTTCCAACATACATTGTTATGCGGATGACAGCACTGGGGATGCAGTATATTCAGGTCGTGCAGGTCTCTCTCGGGAAAACGTCGACGGGTGCCGAAAGAAACTTGTGTCTTCAATAGAGACCTCCCTGGGGATGGTCTCTGAGTGGGGTGAACTGAACCACGTTCAGTTCAATCCCCTAAAGACACAGGTTTGCGCGTTTACCACTAAAAAAACACCATTTGTCGTATCACCGCTCTTCGAGAGCACTCCTCTTATTGCCTCGCCAAGTATCAGAATACTGGGTCTCGACATTTCGAGCGATTGTCAGTTTCGTGGTCATCTGGAGAGCAAGGCCAAGTTGGCCTCGATGAAATTGGGAGTGATCAATAGAGCGAGGCAGTATTTCAAACCTGGCCAAAGACTTGCGCTCTATAAGGCGCAGGTCCGGCCTCACATGGAGTACTGTTCTCATCTCTGGTCCGGATCACCCCAATATCAGCTTCTACCATTTGACCGCGTACAACGGAGAGCCGTTCGGATTGTCGGGAACCCAGTGCTGTGTGAACGGCTGGACTCTTTGGCATTGCGTAGAGACGTGGCTTCTTTGTGCGTCTTCTACCGCATTTACAACGGGGAGTGTTCCGAAGAACTATTCGATCTGATGCCTACCGCCGAATTTCACTACCGCACAGCTCGCCATCGCCTCCTTTATCATCCATACCACCTGGACGCGTGGCGATCTTCAACTGTGCGGTTTTCAAGGACTTTATTCCCACGTACCTCCTCGGATGTTGCAAGAGTTCATGGGCGGCGGTGATCACATACCAACGGTAACCCGCAAGCTCGTTTGCCCTCCTCTAACATAAAGAAAAAAAAAAAAAAAAGGTTTCGAATTACTTATTTGATTATTAGAATAATTTAAGCAATTTTTATAAAAAAATTTTTCTTTGAAAATTTCTAGTATATTAAAAACGCTTATCTGGTTTAAGAATTTTTTATCGGTATTAAAAAATATTACCAGTTCTTAGAAGTAATCCTAGATATATTTTCCAAATTACTTGTAAGTATCAAAGCATGTCAGATTTATAAAAATAAAAATATAAATCGGTTTCACCTTATTCCCGAGCAGTTTTATAAAAATTTCTAAAATTTTAATCTATTTTACAAAGGTTTTGTTATATTTTTCAAAATAGTGCGTAAACAGCATCTTTAGAAGGTTAAAAGTTTAATGGGCTGTCCATAGAGGTATGTATTCTATGATAGTGTTGCTGCGGAAGGCAGCTTACATTCAATTTGGACATTTTGAGAGTATTTTGTCTTTACGATTTAGTATGATCGAAGTAGAAAATTCTAATTTTAGTATTTTTGTAGACAAATTATATTTATTTAATGTCAGAAAATTAATAAAGATTTACTGTACTCAATTTCATTCTCATTTGATCCTTTACCATGTAAATTATATTAGAAATTATCAATTTTTTCAATAATTTTTAGATTATCTTAGTGCATCATCATGTAAATAAATTTTTACATTTTATAAGTAAAAAACATTGTATTCAGTCTATTAAATATATAGATATCAGTTGTAGCAATTAACCATTAATTTTATGTAAATTGAGATTATTTATTACCAGGAATTTTCTTACCTGTTAAGCCTTATCTTTGAGCAAACCTACCTTATATGTATATTGTATTGTTTAAACCTACCTTATATGTATATTGTATGTGTATTGTAATTTTTCTCCTTACAAAATTCCAAAATAAGCTTTCCAGCCTCATTTACTCTCTTATCACCGTACTTGCCTAGCACGCTTTCGTAACTACTTCGCGTGGTTCCAACCCATCCATTCATATCTCCACATACTATCAACCTTTCATTACTTCTGACACTACTTAGAACATCCCTGACACTCTCCCAAAACTCCTCGAGCTCGCTCACTGGAGTTGAGGATACTGGCGCGTAAACGGCTAACAAGAATACTCTTGTTATCCCCAGCTTAAAGCGAACCCAAAGAAGCCTCGGGTTGATGGCCTCGCATTCTACCGTTGCATTAACCATTCGAGAAGACAACAACACGCCTACACCTTGGCAACCTCGCTCACCCTCTGAAAACCCAGCCCAGAAAGCGACCCGGTTGCCAGGCAAATCGGTCGTATCATTGCCTTTTCGCTTGGTCTCAGACACACCAATAACATCCAGATCCTTGTCATCCATCACATCTAATAATTCATTCATCTTCTGTTCCATTCCTCCTCTTACATTTCACGTAGCTATTTGTAGCTCCGTCCTCCACCTCCCGCCGCTCGGAACATGGCGTGTTGGTTGGCGCTCCCCAATGCCGCGTTCGTTCATTTTATAACATATAATCACATTATAACTTATACATACATCACATTATAGAATACAAAACAATACAATATAAAATGTCAAAAATTCCAATAATTAGTTAAATTTAATATATAGCCTTATTTTTTAGCAAACCTACCTTATATGTATATGCCGTGATATAACTTAACTTAACTTACCAACCAACCACGGCCACCAGCTCAGCGCGCTGATGACCCCAGGCTGCGCACTCCTCCACGGTGTGACGAGCCGTGTCGACGGACTCGTCACAGTGGTGGCAGGACGGGGCCGCCTCCCTTCTTGCAATCTTGTGCAGGTACTCACCGAAGCATTCGTGCCCCGTGAGCACCTGCACAAGACGGAACGTCAGAGTCCCGTGTCGCCGGTTGATCCAACGATCCAAGTGGAGGCGAACTGCCCCCACTGTCGTCAGACCGGCGGCAGGGGACTCCAAGTCCCTCGTCCACCGTCGAATCAGGGCTCGGTGAGCTGAAGCCCTGATTCGAGCTGCCTCGAACCTTACCCCCGCGGTCCTGGCTTCCGACCCGGTGCCAATGCACCCCGGCGAGCACCTCCGCCTGCAGCTCCCAAAGTGGATCGCTCGCCAGGAGTGTGGCCGCAGTGTACGACACTGTACGGTACCCCCTGATCATCCTCACCGCTAAGACCCTCTGCGTCCTTCGCAAGAGAGTCTTGGAATCGGCGGTGAGGGACCCCGACCATATGGGGGCACCGTACAGCGCCATACTTCTCACGATGCCGGCATAGTGTCGCCGGCACGGAGCCTGCGGCCCACCGACGTTGGGCAGAAGCCTTCCCAAGGCAGCCGCGGTGGACAGTAACTTCGGGGCCAGAAGGGAGAAATGAGCCCCGAAGTTCCATCTTTCGTCCAGGGTGAGGCCCAGATATTTTAGCTGGGCCTTCACCACCACCTCCTCACCCTGGACGGAGACGGACGCCCGGCGAGGGCCGTGGAAAAGGATGGCCTCCGTTTTGGATACGGAGACCTCCAATCCCAACAGCCCTATGCGGTCCGCAACCAGCGTAGCTCCGACTGTTGGCAGACGGGCCGCCTCCGCATACGTCCCTCCCCTGCATGTGACGAGGGTGTCATCGGCGTAACACAACACCCTCATCCGCGGCAGGAGAGGACAGCGGAGCAGCCAGTCGTACCCGAGGTTCCACAAGACCGGGCCCAAGACGGACCCCTGTGGAACCCCGCGGCATACGCTACGCCGGTATATCCGCTGGTCGCCGCCAACCCACAGGACCTCTCTGTCCTGCAGGTAGGCCCCCAACAGTCTCCGAAGATAGGGAGGCACTCCATGGAACCGGAGTGCCTCAACCAATGTCTCAAACGGAAGACTGTTGAAGGCATTGGCGACGTCCAGCGACACCGCCAGGACCACGTCCCCCTCGCGAGTTGCCTCTTGGGTCAGGTCTCTCTTAGCCTTCAGGACGTCGATCGTCGATCGACCCGCCCTGAAGCCGAACTGGGCATCCGAGAGACCCGGCCCCACCTCCTCGAGGTGTTGGACGAGACGGGCAGAAAGAATTCTCTCGAAGAGTTTACCCGTCTCGTCCAGCAGCACGATTGGCCTGTATGCGGAAGGGGAGTCGGCAGAACGACCGTCCTTCCGCAACAGGCACAACCTGCCCTCCTTCCAGGTTTTCGGGAACTGTCCAGTGCGCAAACAAAGGTTGAACAGTTCCCGAAGCCTGCCCCCCAGGTATTCCAGGGCGAGGAATAGAACACGCCCCGGAATACCGTCCGGCCCCGGCGCAGGACTGCGGTCTCGGAGACGACTCAAGGCGACCTCCAGCTCGGCCTCCGTGATGTCCGGGACAGAACCCACCCCCCCATTAGAGGAAGGGAGGGCCATCACGGGAGGCGAGTGGCCGGTGGATTCCGGGAATAGGTCCCCCACCAGCCGCTCGAGGAGATCCGGCTGAAGGGACTCCATGACAGGGGCGCAGGCGTCGCGGAGTTTGTTCCGCGCCACCCGATACGGGCGCCCCCATGGGTCCCTATCGAGACCTGCCAGGATCTCCTCCCGAGCCAGGTCCTTCGCCTTCCGAATCGCCAGCCGCAGAGTCGACTTCGCTTCGCGATAACGACTCCGCAGCTGGGCCTCCAGATCCGGGTCGAAGCCGTGACGACGGCGACACCGGACGAAGGCCCTCCGAGCCCTGCAACAGGCCGTCCGAAGTTCGGCTATTTCGGACGACCACCAGTACACCGCTCTGCGCCGGGGCCAAGACCCCACCCTCAGCATGGCCGCATCGCAGACCCGTGATAGGGCCTCGCGCATGTGGCCAGCCGACACCTCCACGTCGGTTTCCTCGTTGGGCGGATCGGGAAAGGCCCAGCCCTGAATTATGGCTGCCTCCTTGGCCATTTCCCGATCCAAACGTTTAAGTGCCCAACGAGGAAAGCGACTCCCCCCCCGCGGTGGCCCGGCCTGGTCCGGCCGGGAGGTGGAGATCTCAAATCGGACGTAGCGATGGTCCGAAAGAGTCTCCACCTCCGTCTCGACTCTCCAGTCGACGACCGTGCGTGCAACAGCTGGGGTGGCGAACGAAACGTCCACCACAGAACTCCCTTGCTGTCCACCGGGGGCCGCATCGGTCCCTCTATTGAGGAGGGACAGACCGGAGAGGAGCGACCAGACCTGGACGGCCCTACCCCTAGCGTCCGTGGCGTGGTTCCCCCAGGCCGCGGATTTGGCGTTCAGGTCGCCGAGGAAGATGAGCTTCCCCGATGCCTGTCTGCCAATCGCCGCACTGACGGAGTCGAGGAAAGTCTCGAACTCCGCCAGTCGACGATTGGGGGAGAAGTACGCGCCGATGACGACGTACTCCCCCCACCGCGCTACGACCAAACCCGGGCCAGTCTCCAAGGTGGAGAGAGGGGGACCGGGACCAGGACCCACCCCCGGGATCAGGCGGGAGTTTGCAGCCCTCAAATGGCGGGACTCGTCAGCCTCAGTACGGCTGACGAGCGTGTCCACAACCTCCAGTAAGTCCCGCGATGCTTCCTTAAGGGCCTTGATCATTGTGCCCTTAAGGTTGCCGGACTTACGGCTGATTTCCAGTATGGAAGCAGCACTTTTCCCCGCCAAGGCTCGTAGCTCCTCAGCCCCGAGGGATTCGGGGTCAGGCCTACGAGGGCCTCGCTGCAGAGGCTCCTCTTCGGAGCACGTCGCGTTACCGGAGGAAGGCGCCTGCTTACGAAATGCACGTGCTGCAAGCGCCAGTGCTGCATTTACCAAATGCAACACTGAACTCCGAATCGCTATCGGAAGCGCCACTCGTCACCTCAATAGCCCCGCTAAGGGGTCGCTTGCGCGAGCCTTCGACCTCGTGGTCGGACATGATGTCCGAACCACAGAGGTCTCAACACTCAAATACACAAAAGCCTTGAAAAAGGCTACAAACACACAAAAGAAATGACTGACACGTAAGAAAGAAAACCCCGAAAAGAACAACAAAACCACGAAAAAAACTTACAACAAAAACAACCATCGGGGCCCTGAAAAGGGCCTTTTACAACACCGAAGGAAACAACACAAAAATACACCGAAACAAAACCACTAATCATCAAAAACCACGAAAACATCCACACCATCAACCTAGCCTAACATCAAGGAACGCTTCACGATTTTGCGTGTCATCCTTGCGCAGGGGCCATGCTAACCAGGGTGACATGTCAGCTCCTACTCGCACACAGGCTGAGTGTTCTCTGTAAAGAGACTTTACAGCCTGTAGCAAGGGTCCGCTCACATTGTATCGGGGCAGTATATCCCATAATTTCTTTCTCACAACCCTGTCAAACGCCTTTTCCAAATCCACAAAAGCACAGAAAACCTTTTGGTTTAGGGCCAAAAACTTTTTCGTGATATTGCGGAGGGAAAAGATCTGATCTATACCCTCTTCCAGGTCTAAAACCTCCTTGGGCCTCCCACAACAGCCTTTCAGATCTCTCTAGCATTCTTCTCGCTAATATTTTAGCATAAACTTTACCGCCCAAGCTAATTAAACCGATAGCCCTATAGCTTGTACAGTCTATGTGTGAACTTTTGCCTTTATACAAAGATACGATGACTGCACCTCGCCAATCGTCTGGGACCTCTCCTGATTTCCAGCACAAATTGCACAAAAGTCAGAACAAGTCCAAGACGCGTGACCCACCATATTTGATCATCTCGGCAGTAACTTCATCTGCTCCCGCAGCGTTACCATATTTCAGACTTCGAACCGCACTCTCCACTTCTTCCAAACTGATTTCACCATCGGCTACATCCGGACTCAGCATTTTGCTGGTACTCAAGGCCGAGGCGTCCTCACATTCATACGTCTCCTTATAGAATTCCGCCCACGGCTGCAAAACGTGTGTTTGCTCGGTTAAAATTTCAGCGCTCTTCGAAAGCACCCCTTTCATTCTACAAGTTACCGAATAACCCCGGGAATCACTAAACTTCTCGCCAGAAAAGCTCGTTTTTACCCGGAAGTTGTTTGTCAACCTTTCGTCCCTTTCTCTCTCAGAATTTTCACGCTTCATCTTAATAAGTGCTTTCGTTTTGAGCTTTTGCAGCTTTTACTCCCTTTTTCTTATCTCTCTCATACTTTTATCCTTATCCGAGGCTTTATAATCCAGCCATGTTTTCTTCTTTAACTCTACAGCGTCTTTCACTTCATCATCCCACCATTCATCGCGCTTTTTACTAAAACCTCTTTTCCTTTTACCACATACCTCTGTCGCTACTTCCACCATACCATTCCTTAGGTTCTGCCAGCATACTTCAACACTTTCATTTCCAGAATCACAGCTTTCAAGCTTCTTGGAAACCCTTTCTTGATATTCCTCTGTGATCGGTGGATCTTGAAACTTCCAGCTGCTTATGTGATAATTCGACTCCAAGCCAGGACACGTTGTGCGGCTGCGCCAACCTGCAAACAGACCTCTTATTCTAGCAACGACTAGATAATGGTCCGTTCCCAGATCAGCACCCCTAAACAGTCGCGTGTCCATAACTTGGCTTCGAATACACTGATTCACTAGGAATAAATCAATCATACTTCTTTCTTCCACTTGCTGCCATGAGTACATGTGAATTTATTTGTGATCAAACATCGTGTTTGAAACAAACAAATTTTTCTCCTTACAAAATTCCAAAATAAGCTTTCCAGCCTCATTTACCCTCTTATCACCGTACTTGCCTAGCACGCTTTCGTAACCACTTCGCGTGGTTCCAACCCATCCATTCATATCTCCACATACTATCAACCTTTCATTACTTCTGACACTACTTAGAACATCCCTGACACTCTCCCAAAATTCCTCGAGCTCGCTCACTGGAGCTGAGGATACTGGCGCGTAAACGGCTAACAAGAATACTCTTGTTGTCCCCAGCTTAAAGCGAACCCAAAGAAGCCTCGGATTGATGGCCTTGCATTCTACCGTTGCATTAACCATTCGAGAAGACAACAACACGCCTACACCTTGGCAACCTCGCTCACCCTCTGAAAACCCAGCCCAGAAAGCGACCCGGTTGCCAGGCCAATCGGTCGTATCATTGCCTTTTCGCTTGGTCTCAGACACACAAATAACATCCAGATCCTTGTCATCCATCACATCTAATAATTCATTCATCTTCTGTTCCATTCTTCCTCTTACATTCCACGTAGCTATTTGTAGCTCCGTCCTCCACCTCCCGCCGCTCGTAACATGGCGTGTTGGTTGGCGGTCCCCAAAGCCGCGTTCGTTGATATTATAACATATAATCACATTATAACATATACATACATCACATTATAGAATACAAAACAATACAATATAAAATGTCAAAAATTACAATAATTAGTTAAAATTAATATTATTATTATTAATAATTACTCTTTTAAAAATATATACAATACAGATTTGTCAAAAATTACACTTATATAATTAAATTTATTATAATTATTAAATTAATAACATACATTTTGCACTTAAAAATTAAATAAAAATAAAGACATGTCAAAATTTTACTAATTCCAGGTAACATTTTAATTATTATAAATTAATGTATAAATATAACAAAAAGAAAAAAAATATAAAATAAAGTAATAAAATTAGTCAACAAAACTAAATCTTATAATTATTTTCACTTTTTTCATCCGATGTAACTGAGAATTGAAACCGCGCCGATGAAACACGGGCTTCGTATATCCTTACGTTTATGATATACACTATCGAGGACTGGTTGCACGTCTCGAAATAGTACTTTATAAAGTAGAACTAATAACGTCATTATCATTCATCGTCATTCTGATTTTTTAAATATAACGCAGGTAGGATGCAAAAAGTGCCGCTTGCTTATTGTGATCACTTGCATTCCAAATAAATTAAATAAGGTTTTTTTTCAACACTTTGATCACTTTATTCATTATAACTCCACCATTCTGTTACTAATGGTTGTCACTGCTTTTTCTCGCCCACTTGACGTGATTCGATGACACAACTTCAAAACAACACCGTGCCGTGATATGACATTGTTTTTTTAACATTGGTGTAACTGATTATTTTACCTTGATTTGATAAGTCTATATTTATCAATTGACCATGAGTTTGCAATAAATTTATGTCGATTGATTTGTAAACTGCGAAGGAACTATCATTTTCAGAAATGTAGAATCCTATAAGAAAATACATATTGCTAGTAAAAAAATAAAATTCATGTAATTGCAATATGAAAGAAATCACTTAAACTTTTTAGTTATTTTGTTTCAAATAGTCTTATAAATATATATTGTTATGAAAACAGTTAAGGTCAACTATTTTTTTTATCGTTTTTTTAATTGTACAATGACGTAACAATCAGGCACAATTCCAAATATATTCGTTATCTCAATAATTGAGCGCTGTTAAAGTCTGTCATTAAAATCTTTCATTAAAATCGAGCATTTTATATTGTACTTGAACAATGCCACAGTATGTAGAATAGTGAAAAATGTAAACAAAAAAAAATATATATATAAAAATATTGGGCGAACACAGAGTTGCGGATTGAAAACAAAAATATATTCAGTAAAAAGTAAACAATTGTAGAGTAATTGTAAAATTTGGCCTAAAATGTATATATAAATGTATGTATCTTTCTGAACAATTATTTGGTACCGGGTCTTGACAATATCTGTAAGATACTCATTATGCATATTCGTATCTGTCTGCTAACAAAGTATAACGTGCCAATGAAACTGAATATTAGAAAAAGTTGTTTGCACAAGGAAATATTGTTTTCTAATATTCATTTTAATTAGGATATTTAATAGTATTAAGAATATTAAATTATTACTTATCAATATTGCAAATTAAACTATTTAATCAAACTGTTATTCCAATATATTTTTTTATTAATTTAAACTTATTTGCAAAAGCTGCTTAATAATGCCTAATCAAATTAAACAAGTAGTAACATTTCTTTGCTTTTTTTGCTTTCAAAATTTGCTCATACAATTTTTCTAAAAGACTTGCTTCTAGGTCGAATTATTTGTTGAATAATTTAATAAATATGACTATTAAATTTTTATGTTCTTATTATTTTTATTTTTTATGTATAATAGTAATGAGTATTATTTACAGGTACATTCGAGTAAAATAAATATATTCAATTTTTGATATATGCTTTACTAATTGATAAAAACATGTTTGATTAACAAATCCATTTACAGTAAATGAACTGTAAAATATTAATGAAGTAAGATCGTACATTTTTACAAGAAGAACATTGAAAATATTTTTATATTTACATTATAATTTCGAACAGCAGCTGTATAAAATGAAACATGTCATTGTATTAAAAGTACAACATTTAAAACAATTCATGATGGATTAAAAGCAAATGGTCTTGTTTGCTAAGCTCTCATTTACAGCTCTCTGCGCCCATTCCAGAATGATCGGGTGTGATTTTGCTGCAACACCCCAAGCACAAATGCCTTATGTTAAGAGCGATTGACAAATAGCATAATAAGTCAGTTTTGTTGTTTTTTGGTCTCCGATTTGTCACTGTTGTTTGAAAACATACATTAATTTACGGATCCGACAGGTTAAGGACAATATGTGTGTTGTCAATAGGAATACCAAGATTTTTAATATTGTCGGAAGCCGTAATTCTCTGATAATTACATAAGTTACTGCCGTTGCTGTAACGTACATGGAAGTGCGCTGTAATATGACTGTTGTAATAGTAACCTTGTTCAAAGAATATTGCCAATCCTTTTACACCAGCAGCCTTTGGGTAAGGTATACACAGCGAGCGTCCAGCGCCCTGAGAGTCCAGTACAACAATGCATTCAAGGTGCTGTTCGAGTTGCCACGCTACTGTAGTAGTGCATCCGAAATGTTTGTTGAGAGGCGTGTTGATGACTTTCACGCTATTATTCGTAAGAGGCAGACCGCTGGGACTCCGAATTTCTAGGCTACTGGATTCGGCAACATGCTGTCTAAATTTGGTCGTGTCTGGAAGGCGATTGCTTTTTTTATCTTTTATTATCTACTAACTTATTTCTTTTGTAATACTAACACTAAATACTAAGGACTATGTCTGAAATTTCATGTATGACTTCTCAGACACGCTTCATATGCTGTTTTTCTGTTTTGTCATGTTATTTTTTAGCGTTTCTAAAAAGTTGACGACAATAATTTTTATGTACGTATAAATAGCTTAGATAGCAGTCTCATATCTAATTTTTTCACCGTCCGTATTGGGAAAAATGATGTTACAAAGATCCAACACTCTGTTAGAACTTTTTTATAATCATAATTAAACTTCTTTTAATCACTATAATAAAAAGTATAATAAAAGTTTTTATAATCTCTTTTATAAAGAGATATGATGGAAATGGTAAACGGAAGTACTCAGCGAAATTAGTAAATAAAATAAATGGTTGAAAACTATTTTAATTGTTTAAGTTACAAAAATAATAAAAATTTAATATAAAAGTGCAAAGTTACTTTGATTTGTTAGATATACAATTTTATTACATGTGAATAACGTATTTATTGGTTACTTTATATGTCTTAGTCAATTTATTTAACGTATTTCATTTAAATATTTTATATAGTTTAGATACCGATTATTCTATTTTAATGTATTGGTTATGCTCTAAGTTCTGTGACATGATTATTTTTTTCCAAACTACGAGTATTTTAAAGACCTATTATTCAATATTCGTCAAGCACTTGGAAAATATATGTAATTTGCCATTTTGAACGTCCGTTTTGAACCGTTAATTTTAAAATATAGTGAAAATCTAGATGTTTGCTAAGTCAAGATCTAGTCTGGATGCAGGACATTCTATTGAACCTCAACGTGTCAATGGATAACCAATACGGCTATTTATGAATGGAATAATGCGGGTTTTTCTTTTCCACGACATAAAAAATGCAGTTTTTCATTACATAATACATGCTTTTAATGAATGGGTATTGAAGTGTTTCTAATTGAGCAAAGCGTTTTACTGGAGACTTTTTATATTCTTTGTCACGAATTGGCTCGAAAACTACTTGACGGAAAATTATGAAACTTTGCAATCAAAAAGACACACATTAGGTGAGAGTTTAAAAAAAAATAATAAAAATGTCCTCGAATCATTTTTTTTTATATTATGGCCAAAATTGATATCCCATTGAAGTTAATGGGAAACGATGCGTCAATATACTGGGCTCGCTTCGCTCAATATGCAAACGGCACCAAGATTTCGTAAGCGCATCGAGTCGAAATTGAGGGTCTGTTAGCGCCCCTAGTAATTTATGTTGTATATACTTGTTATAAATGAGTTTTTTATGTTCATGAAGTAGATATTCTGAAAAACATTTTAAAGCAGAACAGCTAAAATAAACATCAATTGGGTAGACCTCGAAGAATTCGGTCTGCCCATTCATTTGTACCCGACTTTCGAATTTTGGAAAAATTTCTTCACAGGAGGTCTTATTATGACCCCCTGAGTCCGAAATGACCATTGGTCAAAAAGTTTATATATATATGCGTGCGTCCAGATTAGACTTTTGTCAGCACGATAGCAGCCGCAGTTTCGCTCGGATCGCTTTCAAACTTTGCACAAAAATCAACCATTCGAAACTGGAGGTCAAGTTCGTTAACCAGAGAAATCCGGCCACAGGGGGCGCTAGGGCCTCACTTTTTCTGATTTCAGTTTTTCGACCATAACTTTTTCCCTATACAAAGAAGATCAATCGCGTTTATATTATATGATGTCTTTGATGAATACCTATAACTAATGTAGATAAACCAAAAACCTAACTTCAATAACTTAGGGGGTAAAAAACCGAAAATTTTTGGAAAAAAAAATCATAACTTTTTTCTGGTAAAGATTCTTACATCAAAAAGTTTTTTAATAGAAAGGTTATTTTTTACTTTAAATTCAGGTATCAAAAGTTTTTCCGTAAAAGGTACGATTTCCGAGAAAAAAATAAAAACCACTTTTATTTAGCTTGAAAATTTAAGGTAGGTAAAACCACGGCAACTTTTTCTGGTAAACATTAACTCCTCACAAATATTTATTTAATAGAAAGATAATAAAAAATAATAGAAAGGTTATTTTTTACTCTAAATTTAAATACCAAAAGTATTTCCAAAAAAGATACCTTTTAACAGAAAAAAAATAAAAACCGCTTTTTGCTTGAAAACTTTTGATGTAAACAACGGCATCATGTGTTATTCTTAGGTAGTGAGTTATATTTTAAACAAGTTACACACGAGGTCTACCCACGCGTGTCCTCCTGCGGACACGGATTTTTTTATTATTTATTAATTGACAATTTCTCATACATTGATAAATAAAACACTAAACATATTTTATGTTATACGTTATAAAATTTAAAACTAAATCACTTTTCGCGGCCATTTTTAATATTTAAATACAATAATGGAAAATATACCTTAAACGTGGAAAGTAAAGTTGAATTTTGTTGATTAATTTGCGAATGCAGTTAGACATTTGGCGTTCTTCTCAAATAGGGTTGGTAAGTGCCGATTGTCGACGTTTAAATTTCGATAACATCATCTAAAATATTTGTTTCATTTTATATAGATGATTGTGTTGATGTTGATTATTAATAGTAGCCTACTTCTAGAATTGGAATGTCATTTTAGTTGTGTATTTTAAAATATTATAGTGATTTGATACAAAAGAGTGACATTATAAAATAATACCTCACTAAAAATTTATGAATTTACTTATGCATACCTATAACCTAACCTCGGCCCAAACTTAGTACTTACCTACAATGACTTACTACATATTTTTATTTCTTCAAGTTAATTTAGCTTATTCTAAGAAATTTACCTATCCATCAACAATATATTTATTCAAATTATATTATATTTATAATATCGACCTTTCTCATAAAATAGCGTTTCATCACTGGCTCCGTTTGCTATATCTTCAGTCTTATTATCCAAGCTTAATAATCGTTTCAGTTAAGCAGTTTCGTCTTATTGGATGACATCTTCATAAAATCTGTAGAATTATTCTACCTTTGAATTATTATAAAATATTATACCATTTATATTTTAAAGTAAATTGTAATTTATACCATTTCTACCCTCGGTTTTGTTATTCAGATAATTTTAGTAATTCTTATAAATAAATTATCTTGACTTTAGAATTATAAAGAATGAACGTAGACCACTCTCACGAAAATAAGCCAGCAAACCCACTTAAAACAAATTATACATATAAAATACAAAATATTAAAATTATTTTGAATGTTGAAGAAACATTTAAAATACGTTTTTGTTTGAGTTAAGTTGTATATGTTCTTACATACAACGCATCTGACTTTGTTAAATAATTTATGAGCATATTCAGAGTTTAATAAACCAATTTTTTTCTATCTTTGTAGTTCTAAGATTAAAGAGATTCCACATAGTGACTAATATGATTAAAACATTGATGGAAAACATTCTGATGTACAGAAACAATTCATATTTATACAAATAAATGCATTTATATTTTTTGTCAATGCAATTAAGCGATTAGTAAATGATTAAGTGAATTAATTAATATTATAGTTATTTCAAATTTCATTAGGAGTTTCCTAAAATTGTCAGTACCGAAACAAATGAAAGCGTTATGTTACTATACAGATCTTTATCGTCTTTAGTACTTTTTGTCTGAGTTATTACTTTTAGTTATTAGTCAGTTGTTATGTCATCTGGAGAGCCCCAGCATTCACGGGATTGGGCTTCGGATTCTCAACATAGCCAAATGAATTTGGTCACTGCACGTTGATAAATTTAACATTAAAAACCTCCATCGGAAGTTCTATATCGGAATTAGATTTTTGGTATTTGTGCACATTGCGTTTTTAAATCAATTCAAAACATAGAGTGTGTCAGAACATAATTAGGCCAAACAATACGTTTAACATAGATTCAAAACACAAAATTTGAAAATACAGAGTCATAATAACGTTCATCGCTATAACATTTTAGGAGGCGGAAGGGGGGGGGGGTATCTTTTATCTCTAACTGTACAATCATTGTTAAAATTTAAATCGAATGGTGATTCTCTCTGATAATATGAAGGATTTCAAAAATAAAAGGTTAAGTAGCGCATATATTCAGCGGATCCTGCAACCTGAGGAACTCTCTAAACGACAATAAAAAACCAATTTTCGTTAACAATAGGACGCTCCGAACTATTATTATATTCAGGACTCAACTAAAAATATATGTATATATGTTTAGTACACGTACATATATCAATAGTTTTCACTAGTTTTTACAGTTTGTTAGATTTTTTATATAAACAGATATCTGTATTTAATTGCTTTATTATTTTTTCTGGTCATTTAACTTTTTAATTACTGAAACCGCTCTTGCCGAACTCATGTTGTTTCAAGGACAGTTTTCATATTGATTATCTGATTTAAATTTAACTACATAACGGTGAAAAATAGATAATAGTATGAAAAACAGAATATTATTTCAAGAATATAAATTTCTACCAATAGTAACATTTAGGATTTGTGTATTAAACACATTTATCACAATATCTTATACGAGAATCAATCTTGTACTTATATAGTTGTTTAAAAAAAATATTCCTTAAAAATATAAGAAAAAAAAACAAACCTTCGTTAAGAGTAATAAAATCTATATCCATTGGTAACTTTCATTTTCATTGTACTTTTTTTCAATTGAAAATCTATTTTTAAAATTACAATTATTATATTTTTTTAAAGACCCATAACTTAAAAATAAACATTGTGGCGAAAATATATTTCGTTTTTGCTTTCATTATTACTAGCCATATTATAAATTCTACTATGACCAAATTTCAAAACATTACTTTTTTCCTATCCGCTTCATATAAAAAGCCTCTAAGGCTAGTAAATAAACATAAGGGAAGTACAAAAGCCTAGTATATAAGGCGAGTATATGAGGGAAGTACATAAAGCTTGTACAAAAGCTAGTACATAAGGATAATCATAATATATAAATTGTTACTTCATAATTTATATATTACATATTTATCCCTTGCGGGGTAGCCAGAGACGACGGAGTGTCAAACGCTACTGTCCCTGCATACCTCTTTCTCCTCGGCTACAGACATCAACCTCTTCATACATGCCCTCCGGTTCATGTTTTTACGTGACCTTCCTCCAGTATCATAAATAATAACTGTGTTTTCGAAGATCACTCGAGGCCTACCCCTGTCGCACTTACCGCTGACTTTTCCTATATAAATCTTTTTTACCATTCTTTCATCACTCATTCGTTCGACGTGCCCAAACCACCTGAGCACGTTCGTTAGATTCCATTATATGACATGAGCAGTGCTTTAATAAATCTACACATATTTATTTAAAATTAGTTGGTATTCTGAAGTAAAATTTAGTATAATCCAATCTTTCTCCTAAGTAAAATGAAATGAAAAATTCGATCAATAAATGACGAATTAAAATTAACAATATCTGAATGCACAATTATTGTAATATTGAAATATTTGGAGTCGGTGTCAGCAATGGTCTTCCCGGCTATAGTGCAGAAAATTTGCCCAATAATGGAGCAATAATTTTAACGGGACGAATGAACTGTTCATTTATTACACGGATGGCCTCGATAAATGTAACTTAACGTATCATCTTGTTTAATGGAAATGTGTAATTTAAAGGTAAAATAGGTCTGCTTTCATTTTTATTTTAAGTTTTTCATGTGTTTATAGGAAGCTTGCAAATGAGATAATATAGTTATTAAATTTGTAGCATATATAATATATTGTTTTTTATGTAATTTGAGGACAACTATCTGTAATGTGATTAAATTTATTGAGTGATATTATAAGTATCAAGTACGTCGTGAAGGAACACGTTGAATGGCCTAAAAATATATAAATTCTAAAAAAGGGATTCATTTCTTATAGTTTATCTTTAGCGTGGTATGGTAACTCTTAGTTTTATGGTTAGCTACGATACTAAAACTGAAGTATTCTCGACTAAGAGGTGGGTAGTTTAATATTCAAACATGAGAACTTGTATCTTATACGTCTTGCTATCTTTTTAATGAATGCCAGAAAACTAGGTAAACGTTATTATCGTATTTGCGAAACGACGTGAGTAGATGAGAAATTTGTCGATAGATGCGATAAATGCAATTTTTTTAAGTTTTAGTAATTAACTGAATATTTTCTTTTATTTACATTATAAAAGAAAAAAATTAAAGATAGTTTACGTCCTTGTTGTGAATAAATTTAGTAGGTAGGTAGGTAGTACCTTATTTTATTCCTAGCTCCTTTAGTAGACTAAATAGATAACTCTTAAATAAAAGGTTATATCAGACTCTGAACGTTACATAAATGATGTAATTTCTTTTTTAAACACATCTTGTGGGGAAAATTAAAAGATTTGAGTTTTATGTTGAGCGTCAATGTGATTTTGGCGAAAACAAAAAGCTTTTTATCAACAAAAAGAATAAACAACAAAAAGCGTAATGTAGAAAATGGAAAAAAAAATTAGATAAATTGTCTGTACATATGAAATTCAATGCAACAAGTTGAAGCCTACCAGAACTTTGGTAAGTTATTTTGTCCATCGATAGCTGCGGCTGTAACATTGGCAAATGTACATTCTACATTGGAAAGCTTCTCTAAAATACCATTTTTCAAAGACATATAACATTGTTGTAAATGATCGGAGGCAGTAGTTGCAGTAGGAAAATATCGAGTCTACTACAATGCTAGCCTTCAATTAAGTATCTTCTACTTACGAGTATGTTGGTTATGCTTTATGAAGGCAATAATGAAGAATATTGATTGTGAGTTTAATAATGTTGTTTTTTGCTAATGAGATCCAAATTTTAGATTTTGTTCTTTTTAATGCGAAATTTAAATTTATATGCGAAAATAACGTATCCCGACATATAACCCAAATACTATTAAAGTATATTAATTATGTATGTGGAACAAACATGTTCCAATATTAACCCATCTCAGTTTTTGGTATTTTGGTGATATTTTTTGTAGACCTAAAAATGGAAAGATATTTATTATAATTCTCTTTAATAAAACATACATTTAAAACACAATTCAGTTCGATATTCAATTTGTGATATAAATTCGTAATCCTAGTTCTTTTTACTTTTGATGTTATTAAATTTCTTAAAGCTTTTGTAAAAATAAATAACCTAGTAACTTATCTTCTTTTTTTTTCTAGAATATGAATGCTGCACTGTTTTATAAACGTTAGATAATATAAAAAAAAAACATTATTTATATCCATTAAAAATACATTATTTCAACATTCATAATCTACTACTCGTTGCACTGATGTTAATTTTTATTTTTTAAAGTCTTTATATAAGTAAGTAAAAGCAGCTCACTAGTATTTTTTCGGTATGATATGTGATGGAAAACAAGACTATAATTTCATTTAACTTAGCATTTCAGGCTAAGTGAACCGCAAATTCGAAGTTGCAATTGTGTTCGTGCCTTGGCACTGCTTAGAGTGGCCTCTGATTTGTATGTCCGCTTTCCAATTAGCTACTTCAAGTGCTTTATTTATCGCACTCTTTCTATTTTCTACTTTTGGTTTTGATCCACTTTAAATTATATGATTTATCATTCTGTGCTTTGATGCTTTTTTCAACATAAAGCTGTTTTAGAAGTGGCTTTTATTACGTTTAACATATTATTGGAATACCTTTACTTTGATGAAATTATTATAAATAGTATGTTTTGATGCCTCATATAGAAAATTATCTGTTAAGTTACAGCTATTATTCTTACATGTTTCACTATTTAGTCATAACAAGGTAATAAATTGTGTTATTCATGGTATATAGAGTATATCGCAAGCATTAAATAGATGATTCATTTTAACTGAAACGTGTTCAATCGTTTTGTTCTGTCCGTACCGTATATGGTTTTGATTTAGACTGAAATGCACTCAAACTAATCTGTTTTTGGAAGCTTTGAGAAACTAAATTTGATTAAGGTTCTTCCGCGTAATGCATTATTGAAACGACTTTTGACAGTTACTTTAGTACTTACTAACGAAATAGGTCCTTGTTATACAAATTAAGAAAATGGAGTATTTGCTTAATAGGTTATAGATTTGATATAGGATATCCCAGGAAAACCTGAAAAACGAGTTTCTTCTTTATCAATCAGATTCAAATAAATGCATAATGGTTCCTTTTTGATATTCCGCAGCTTCTTAGGACGCAATTGTTTTATTTAATTAATTGACGGAACTTGACAACAGAGGCACCGTTTAATTGTTTTGCTTTTTAGAAATAAAAAGAAGTATTGTTATCTTATAACAGTATCGATGTCAAAATGGTGACCACATTAGTCAAGGTATTTAAAAAAAATATTGTACTGTCAGTTCGCATAAAAATATAAAAGATTCCAGACACACACAAACACACACACACTAGTAAAATTTTTGCAAACAAAAGACATACGACTTAATACACACTAAACTTTCATTCTTGTTAAGGAGATATTATTTAAAATCTTGAATACTACTACTTTTATTTTTGATTTCAAATCTTCTAATATTCTTGTTATATAAATAAATGTTTCTTTTCTTGTCAGGCCTCCTTTGTTTATCATATTAAGTTGTATTATTTTTATTAAAAAAAAAACAATTACTTTGTTTCGTTTTGCGTGACAACTTATTGCTTAACACCACAGATTTGGTAGTATTTTCTATTTATGGATTGCATTTTCTTTTCTTACTTTTATATGAAAATACTATCAAAATTGTATACTTTAAGTTTGTACGGCAGATTTGACAAAAGTCTTGTATAGGAACTTTGTTCAGCTAATTACAAATAAAATTAAAGCTGAAAAAGCCATTCAGCTAAATGGTAATTGTTAACATATTGTCCACATATATTTTACACAGTATTCCTATTAAAAAATTATAATTTCATAGATCCTACTTTAAAAACAGCTCTTATTTATAGACAGCAGTAAATTTATTTTTCCATTCAAGCTCCAAAAGAAAAATAACTAAATTTTGGCGGGTGGAAATTAATTAATATAGTCTAAACAATGGTTATTATGTTATACAGAGCCTTGAGCGATATTTAACCAAATAATAAAATATATTCTCAAACTGGAATTATTTTGAAAATTATTCAAATAAAATATGAACATTTTTTAATTTTCTTCTAAAGGAAGCGTTTTATTTTTTATACACATTTTATTATATTATTGCTTTTATATAGGGATTTGTATAATAGATTATACGGCTTATTTTTAGATTTATTTCATTATAGATACACTAAAACTTTAATGCTTTTTTGTACATTAAATTATGAATTAAATATACGTGTATCTTATAAGAATAAGAAAATTAAGACCTTATTAACGGTGTAATATCAACAATTGTAGAAAAGATAAATCTGTCAATGATAAGACTGCCTCCTAAATATTTTATTATCCTGAACAAAGCAATAAACCGATCAATTACGATGCACCGTGTTCCTATTGTTCGACTTTAGAAAATATTAGAATTTTTTAAAAATATCTATGACTATATTCTTAGAGTACTCGTACAGAATTCAATACATTTACATACATAAAATTCATATATTTTAAATAAGTTATTAGTATTTATCTAAAACGAAAAAGTCTGTGTAAAAAATAATGCTTTTATATGAAATAGAAAGCAAACATTGAAAATTTTTCAAAATTATGTTCCTATTGTTATAAAATTTTACCAGTTTCCACTATATCAATTGAGGTTAATAGTTCAATTTAATTGCTATTGGTAAGAATTTATAGTATAATTCATTTTATAACTATAATTAAACTTTGACTATAATTGAAAATTTACTTTAACCTTCTTTTATGAACTCCATTAAAATCAAAATCTATTTCAAACATTCATTCATTTCTTGCAAACATCAGAACATTCGTCTTATTTGCATTCAGGTTTAGACCATTATTTTCACACCCATCTTTCAGAGTGGTGACCAATGCCTGCAGATCGTATTCTGATGATGCAATGAACACTGCATCATCTACGTATAGCAAGCAATTGACTTTAAGGTCATCTACTTTCACTCCCATATCACTATCTTTCACGCCTTGGAGACAACTATCCAAATACAAATTGAACATCCAAGCTGACATATCGCAACCTTGCTTAACACCCGATTGGATGTCAAACCAGAACGACATGCCAGCTCCTACTCGCACATAGGCTGAGTGATCTCTGTAAAGAGACTTTACAGCCTGTACCAAGGGTCCGCTCACATTGTATCGGGGCAGTATATCCCATAATTTCTTTCTCACAACCCTGTCATACGCCTTTTCCAAATCCACAAAAGTACAGAAAACCTTTTGGTTTAGGGCCAAAAACTTTTCCGTGATCAAGCGGAGGGAAAAGATCTGATCTATACACCCTCTTCCAGGTCTAAAACCTCCTTGGGCCTCCCACAACAGCCTTTCAGATCTCTCTTGCATTCTTCTTGCTAATATTTTAGCATAAACTTTACCGCCCAAGCTAATCAAACTGAAAGCCCTATAGCTTGCACAGTCTATCTGTGAACCTTTGCCTTTATACAAAGGCACAATGGCTGCACCTCGCCAATCGTCTGGGACCTCTCCTGATTTCCAACATAAATTGCACAAAAACCAGAACAAGTCCAAGACGCGCGGTCCACCATGTTTGATCATCTCGGCAGTAACTTCATCTACTCCCGCAGCCTTACCACATTTCAGACTTCGAATCACGCTCTCCACTTCTTCCAAACTGATTTCACCATCGGCTACATCCGGACTCAGCATTTTGCTGGTACTCAAGGCCGAGGCGTCCTCACATTCATACGTCTCCTTGTAGAATTCCGCCCACCGCTCCAAAACGTGTGCTTGCTGTTAAAATTTCACCGCTCTTCGAAAGCACCCCTTCCATCCTACAGGTTATCGAACAACCCCGGGAATTACTAACTTCTCGCCAGAAAAGCTTTGTGTTTTTCCGGAAGTTATTAGTCAACCTTTCATCCCTTTCTCTCTGAGAATTTTCACGCTTCATCTTTATAAGTGCTTTCGTTTTGTGCTTTTGCAGCTTGTACTCTCTTTTTCCTACCTCTCACATCCTTACCCGAGGCTTTATAATCCAGCCATGCTTTCTTCTTTAACTCTACAGCGTCTTTCACTTCATCATCCCACCATTCATCGCGCTTTTTACTAAAACCTCTTTTCCTTTTACCACATACCTCTGTCGCTACTTTCACCATACCATTCCTAAGGTTCTGCCATCATACTTCAACACTTTCATTTCCAGAATCACAGCTTTCAAGCTTCTTGAAAACCCTTTCTTGATATTCCTCTCTGATCGGTGGATCTTGAAGCTTCTAGCTTCTTATGCGATAATTCGAATCCAAGCTTAGACACGTCGTGCGGCTGCGCCAACCTGCAAAACAGACCTCTTATTCTAGCAACGACTAGATAATGGTCCGTTCCCAGATCAGCAGCCCTGAACACTCGCGTGTCCGTAACTTGACTTCAAATACGCTGATCCACTAGGAATGAATCATATCAATCATACTTCTTTCTGCCGCTCGCTCCCACGTGTAAATGTGAATTTGTTTGTGATCAAACATCGTGTTTGCCACAAATAAATTTATCTCCTTACAAAATTCCAAAATAAGCTTTCCAGCCTCATTTACTCTCCAATCACTGTATTTGCTTAGCACGCTTTCGTAACCACTTTGCGTGGTTCCAACCCATCCATTCATATTCCCACATATTATCAACTTTTCATTATCTCTGACACAACTTAGAACATCCCCGACACTCTCCCAAAACTCCTCGAGCTCGTTCATTTAAGCTGAGGATACAGGCGCATATACGGCTAACAATAATACCTTTGTTATCCCTAGCTTAAAGCGAACCCAAAGAAGCCTCGGGTTGATCGCCTTGTATTCTACCATTGCAATAAAAATTCGAGAAGACAATAATACGCCTACACCTTGGCAACCTCGCTCACCCTCTGGAACCCCAGCCCAGAAAACGACCCGGTTGCCAGGCAAATCGGTCGTATCATTGCCTTTTCGCTTGGTCTCAGACACACAAATAACATCCAGATCTTTATCATCCATCACATCTAATAATTCATTCATCTTCTGTTCCATTCCTCCTCTTACATTCCACGTAGCTATTTGTAGCTCCGTCCTCCACCTTCCGCCGCTCGGAATATGGCGTGTTGGTTGGCGGTTCCCAACGCCACATTCGTTCATTTTATAAAATAATCATATTTTAAATTAATTTTTATAAAATTACAACAAATTTAAAGTATAATACTAAATTAAAATTAACATAAATTACAATTAAATAATAACAAAAAAAAAATATAATAATATTATGACTAGAATAAATTATATATCATATCTAAAATGTTTCACTTCTGCTGTAAGTCTTTCTGAAAGCTTTCAAGTTGCATCAGGACCAGGACACATGTTTAAGCACTTGAATTTAACAGTCTTCGGTGGCTGCACATGCTGAGATTTATTAATAATTAATAGGAACGGATGCTGTATGAATTAGGCTATATATAACAGGTCCGGAATACGGATCACTTGAACTTTTCTTTGTCGCTCCACCACGGAGTCTTTGATTGAGGAACCAAATTGTCTCGTCAAAAGCCTTTTCGCTTTGTTTACTTTTGAAATAAGATTTTATATTATTTATGTATTGTTTAATACAATTACGAAATTTACGGAGGAACACAGAACACAGAATTGCAGATTATTATGAAATAATAAATAATCAATTAATATAAAATTCAAAATTTTTTACTTGACACTTGTCAACTTCTCAACACTTTTTTTTTAAAATTTGTTCATAATAGAATTTATAATATGTCTAGTAATAATGAAGGTGAAGACGAAATATATTTTCTCAAAAATTATTATTTTAAAGTTATGGGCCTTTAAAAAATTATAATAATTTTAAAAATAGATTTTCAATTAAAAAAAAGTACAATGGAAAATGAAAGTTACCTATGGATATAGATTTTGTTGCTCTTTCCGAAGGTTTGTTATTTTCTTATATTTTTAAGGAATAATTTTCTTATACAATATGGACTGAACTAGAACTAGATGAATTCTATATGGACGTGTACTAAACATGTATATATGTATATATATTTGTATTTGAGTGATCTTGGATATAATACTAATTCGGAGCGTCTTATTGTTAACCAAAATTTGTTTTTTATTGTCGTTTAGAGAATTCCTCACGTTGCAGGATCCGCTGAATATATCCGCTACTTAACCTCTTTGGACGTGAATTTATTTGAAATCCTTCATACCATCAGAGAGAATGAAATTTCCATTTAAATTTAAACAATGAATGGACACTTATAGATAAAAGATAGAGAAGAGACCCCCACCCTCCTCCCGCCTCCTCAAATGTTATAGCGGTGGATGTGTTTATTATGAGTCCGTATTTTCAAATTTTGTGCTCTGCATCTATGTTAAACATATTGTTTGGCCTAGTTATGTTCTGATAACTTCACTATGTATGCGATCTGGGTACAAAGCTAAGTTAGGGATATTGTTAAAGTTAATAGATTTTTATATTTTGTTTCTCATTAACAATTTATTTTTATTTATTTTTGATATTTTTTTATATTTTTATTTATTTATTTAAAATAATAAATTGAAATTAAGTTAAAGTTAATAAGATTTAAAAGTTGTATATATCTTAATTTATTTAGTTTTCTATTAACAATCATAATGCCACTTAACCGAACGCCACTATCAAATATTGATTCTACGCTTACTCATGTACTGTCAGAACTTGATCTTACTATTTGTGATTGAAAATATGGCAAGACTAAATAAGGTAATACTTTGCGAAGCAAGCATCCAAATGTGAAATCATCTCCAACAACCTTTAATACATTAGAATCAACGTCAGATATCCGCTAACTCAAAAATGAAACAAATCAATTAACAACTCTACTTACTATCATTGAAGTAAAGTTGGAACAGAATAATCCATTAAGTTGTTGTTGTTTTGAATTGAATTAAACGAAATGTGCACAAATACCAAAAATCTAATTCCGATATAGAACTTCCGATAGAGTTTTTTATGTCAAGTTTGAAGAGATTTATGGACGTGCAGTGACCAAATTCATTTAGTTAGGTTGAAAGTCCGAAGCCCAACTCGCCCCCAACGCAACATAAAAACGATGCTTCCAAAAATATACTCCAGGAGGGTATCAGCTTTGACGAAGCCTGAGAACTCCTCTGCAAGCAATATGGGGAAAATGATTCTTGGATTTTGTTTGGGCGGCCCCTCGGTTTAGGGTGGGGAAAGAATCGCAGTTGTTGTGTTTCCTGTGCAAACGACGGAAAACAGCGGTACCCTGCTCCACTCTAAATGTGGACTTTTGCAACATCCGTGGATTTCACTCTAACCTAAACGCCGTCAAATACCACCTTGAGAGCGCAACCGGCCTTGTTGTTTTTGACGGAGACGCAGATATCTCAAGTAAGCGACACAGCGTACCTACCATACCCAGATATAAACTAGAACACCATTTTGTACACGCCGTGGTGTCACTGTTTGTAAGGGAGGATATCTGCTACCGTCACCTTCAGATCTTTGAAGATCGGGGCCTGTCTGTAAACTGGCCGTACATGGACATGCACGATCACGTCAGGGTCTACGCGTGTCTCTACAGATCCGCTAGACCATATCCAGGCGAAAATTGATGACCTGCTTTCACAAACTCCTTACGCTGAAGTCGCAGTGCTCGAGGACTTCAACGCGCACAATACCGAGTGGTAAGGATCACGTGCCACCGATTAGCGGGAAGAACTGTGTATAACTTTGCTCTGGCGAATGTTCTGTCCTAGCTGGTTAAGACACACACTCGTTTATCGGACGTGGACAGCCACATTCCCACTTTGTTGGATCTTCTGCTGCCTATACATCCAGAAAATTACCTGATCATTATCAAGGCGTGACCAGGGTCCTCTGATCACTGTCTGGTACTAGAGTGTTGTGCCCATACAACATCGGGCTCCCACAAGACCTGCGGTTAGACGCGTTACCTTACCTTACCCATACGATCCCTAAAAAAGGTGAAAACTTGGACCCTGCTAAATACAGACCCATCGCCATTACCTTTCCTTTCTTCAAAGTAATGGAGTATAATATTAGCCTAAAGTTCCTAGCGTTCCGTTAGAATCGACAGTTGATCACTGACCTTTAATATGGCTTTCGCCATGATCGATTGCTGGTGCTTTCCTTTGTACCTTACACATTGAGGAGAGAGGCGGTTATTGAAAGCAAGGGAATATTCAAGAAAGCATGAAAGTGTGAAAGCAAGAAAGCAATTTAAAATAATATAAATATTTTGTATTTTATAACAATGTGTAATTTGTTTTAAGAGGTTTTGCTGGCTTATTTTCGTGAGAGCAATTTACGTTCATTCTCTATAATTCTAAAGTCAAGATCATTTATTTATAAGAATTACTAAAATTATCTGAATAAGAAAACCAAGGGTAGAAATGGTATAAATTACAATGTACTTTAAAATATAAATGGTTTATATTGTATAATAATTCAAAGGTAGAATAATTCTACAGATTTTATGAAGATGTCATCTAATAAGACGAAGCTGCTTAACTGAAACGATTATTGAGCTTGGATATAAGACTATAGATATAGCAAACGGAGCCAGTGATGAGAGTTTTGTGAAGAAGATCCATATTATAATTTGGATAAATATATTTTTGATGGAAAGGTAAATTTCTTAGAATAAACTAAATTAACTTAAAGAAATAAAAATATGTAGTAAGTCATTGTAGATAAGTACTAAGTTTGGACCGAGGTTAGGTTATAGATATGCATAAGTAAATTCATAAATTTTTAGTAAGATATTATTTTATTATACCAATCTTTTCTATCAAATTACTATAATATTTAAAAATCCGCTACTAAGATGACATTTCAATTCTTGAACTAGGCTGCCATTAATAATCAACATCAATATAAATCAAACAATTTAATTTGGATGACGTAATCCAAATTTAATCGTCGACAATCGACACTTACCAACCCTATTTGAGAAGAAGGCCAAATGCCTAACTGCAGTCGCAAATTAATCAACAAAATTCAACTTTACTTACCACTTTTAAGGTATATTTTCCTTAAATGTATTTTAATATTAAAAATGGAAAAGTGATTTAGTTGTAAATTTTATAACGTATAACATAAAACATGTTTGGTGTTTTATTTGTCAATGTATGAGAAATTGACAATTAATAAGTAAATAAAATTAATGTTTATTTTAGCTCTTCTGCTTTAAAATGTTTATCAGAATATCTACTTAACAAGTATATACAAGATAAATTATTAGAAACACTTGAATACCCATCAAAGCTGTCACTGTCATTCAAAGCATGTATGATGTAATGAAAAACTGCATTCTTTATGTCGTTGAAAAGGAAAACCCGCAATATTCCATTCATAAGTAGCCGTATTGGTTATCCATTGACACGTTGAGGTTCAATAGATCCATTCTATACTAGATATTGACTTAGCAAACATCTAGATTTTCACTATATTGTAAAATAAATATTAATTAATTATGACGTTCAAAAATGGCAACTTACATATTGTCCAAGCGCTTGACTAATATTTAATAAAAGATCTTTTTAACATAGTTTAAAAAAAATATTATATCATAGAACCTAGAGCACCAATACATTAAAACAGAAGAAACGGTATCTAAGCTATACAAAATACTTTAACGAAATACGTTAAATAAATTTAATAAAAAATATAAAGTAACCAATATAATATATATGTTATTCACATGTAATAAAATTGGATATCTAACAAATCAAAGTAACTTTTCACTTTTAAATTAATTTGTATTATTTTTGTAAGTTAAACTATTAAAATAGTTTTCATAAAGAAAAATCGTTCGAAAAACTTTCGAATCCTATTTCGTCTTAAGGAATTCTATCATTTTCTTCCATTTACCATTTCCTTCATATCACTTTATAAAATACATATTAAGAACTTTTATTATATTCTTTATTATAGTGATTAAAAGAAGTTTAATTATTACGATTATAAAGAAGTTCTAACAGAGTGTTGGATCTTTGTAACATCATTTGTCCCAATAAGGACGTTAAAAAAATTAGAAATGAGACTGCTAATTAAGCTATTTACCGACCAGATGCCTTCCCTAACTATACAATAAACTTTTTTCGCACTTGAGATACTTTGTTGAAGCCTTTATATTCTTTTAAAAACCTAATTTTGATTGGTGACATTAATTTAGACATTACCACGGCCTCATCTAATCCTAGCTCTTGAATTAATCTCACTGCTTTTCATAGTTTACTATCCTCCCACATAATTCCAATACACAAAAGAATATGCCTAGATCATGTATTGCTTAAAACAAATAAATCCGCTATAACGATTTTTATGTTATGTTATGTTTTGTTCTCCTTTGCGACAAAAAAAATGGGTATTCTTTCGTAACTCTTTCATTTATTGACAACCAAAAGTTGAAAAAGGCATTTAATTATTATGTATTGAAGCTTTCCATTACCAACCAATTTCACAATCTAATGACTTCAAAGTTGCTGCTGACTACTTAATAAATTCTATACCTAGTGCCATACAAACCTGTAGTGTTACATCTAAGATAACACGATGACGAAGATTTTTAAAACAATGAATAACGTCAGGCTTTCTCAGATGTCTTAGGGACGGAGATTGTCTCTGTCTCTACAAAAAAATAAGGAAAGACCCTGACAACGAAGTTTTAAAATGTATATAAAAAATATTGTCGTCAACTTATTAGAAATGCTACAAAATAACATGACAAAACAGAAAAAAACAGCATATGAAGTGTGTCTGAGAAATCATACATGAAATAACAAGTTTCAGACATATTCTATTTAGTGTTAGTATTACAAGAGACACTTATACTTAGCGTTAGTAAATAATAAAAGATAAAAAAAGCAATCGCCTTCCAGACATGACCACACTTAGACAGCATGTTGCCGAATCCAGTGGCCTAGAAATTCGGAGTCCCAGCGGTCTGCCTCTTACGAATAATAATAGCGTGAAAGTCATCAACACGCCTCTCAACAAACATTTCAGATGCACTACAGTAGCGCGGCAACTCGAACGGCACCTTGAATCCATTGTTGTATTGGACTCTCAGGGTGCTGGACCCTAGCTGTGTATACCTAACCCAAAGGCTGCTGGTGTAAAACGGTTGGCAATATGCCTTGAACAAGATTATCTTTACTTACTCAGTATACCGTGCAAACTTTCGAGCCAGTATATTACAGCGCATGGCCGTGTATGTTACAGCCACGGCAGTGGCTTATGTAATTGTCAGAGAATTAGGGCTACCGACAATATTAAATATCTTGGTATTACTATTAACAACAAACGTATTCTCCTTAACCAGTCGGAGCCGTAAATTAATGTATGTTTTCAAAAAAATACGAGAAATCGCAGACCAAAAAACAACAAAACTAACTTATTATGCTATTTGTCAATCGTTCTTAACATAAGGCATCTCTGCTTGGGGTGGTGCTGCAAAATCACACCTGATCATTCTGGAACGGGCGCAGAGAAATGTAAATGAGAGCTTAGCAAACAAGATCATTTGCTTTTAATCCGTCATGGACACGAATTGTATTAAATATTGTACTAATAATACAATGACGTATTTTATTTTATATAGCTGCTGTTCAAAATTATAATGTTAATATATAAATATTTAAAATTTTGTTCTTGTAAAAATGTACGATCTTATTTCATTCACATTTTATAGTTCATTTACTGTAAATGGATTTGTTAATCAAACACGTTTTTTATCAATATCAAGTAAAGCATATATCAAAAATTAAATATATTTATTTTAGTCTAATGCGCCTGCGCGCATCAAAAATAAGCATTATAAGATAGAAGAACATTAAAATTATTTATTAAATTATTCAACAATTATTTTGACCTAGAAGCAAGCCTAACAGAAAAATTGTATGAGTAAATTTTAAAGCAAAGAAATGTTAATACTTGTTTAATTTGATTAGGCATTATTATATAAATAAGTTTAAATTAATAAATAAAAGATATATTTGAATAACAGTTTGATTAAATGGTTTAATTTGCTATATTGATAAGTAATAAAATGTTTTACTACAATGTAATATATAACTATACAGTATATACAAGGCCATATAATATTCTTAATACTATTACATATCCTAATTAAATTAGAATATCCCACATTAGAAAAATATATTTTCGTGTGCAAACAACTTTTTTAAGATTCGGTTTCACCGTCACGTTATACTTTGTTAGCAGACAGCTAGCTATTCATAATCAGAATCTTACAGATATTGTCAAGACCAAGAACTAAAAAACTTTAATAAACAAGAAAACAAGAAAACAAGAAAATTTAAATAAGAAATAACTAATTTTAAATAAAAAATAATTATTTATCCATGAACATCAAAAAAATTAAACATACGTACTTTTTATATTTCTTAACTTATGAAACTTATTCTTAATTCAAACGACATTATTAACATTTTCAAAAACTAAACATCGACATTCAATTAGTGGTTAGAGAAAAAAAGAGAAATACACTGGCCATCCTACTATACAGTTAATGACTGGGGCCTTCTTGTTTGGTTTATGGTACACAAAGCAAGTTAATATAGCAATTCAAGAAATTAATAATGTAAAATTAAATAAAACATTAAAATTATATTAATACATTTATTATTTAATTTGTTTGTAGTAATAAAAAATCTTTATCTGTACTAAATAATGTAGTATGTAAAAATAATTTCACGATAACTAACACTTCGGTAGAATATATAACAAACTTATTAAAAAAGAAATAAACTGATTTAAATACACAAATTTTACGAAATCAATACGGAACTAATTACAATACAGAATATGAATTAATTTTTAATAGTATATCTGGATGTAAAATTTATCTAATACCTGAAAGAATTAAAAAATCTCTTACATATCAACAAAATGCAAGATCCAACGATACTGTTAGTGCATTTTGTGTGCATCCTGAACTTTATGACCTGAAATAAAGAAACCTCATCTTTAACCTTCTACGATCTTTCATATCTCTATTTCAAATTAGGTGTTTACTGACAGATATCCAGATTTCGATTCCCGTGAACATGTTTGCATTACTACATACATTATTTGTAAATATGTTGGCCCATATTTAGATACTGATTCGAGTCCAGCCCATGAAATGAATTTTTCAATGTATTTTTTATGTATTTATAAATGTAAAAGGTTCTGTAGAAATTAAATAGTAGTGTTCCAACTCAACGTCCAATTGTAACAGAGCTTAGATGTTATCTATTGCCTTAATTAGCTTTTAATGAAACCGCAATTTTTTAAATATAAATTTTTTTAATTCTTACATTTTAGGCCAAATTTTACAATTACTCTACCATTGTTTTCTTTTTACTGAATATTTTTGTTTTCAACCCGTAACTCTATGTTCGCCCAATATTTTTATATGATTATTTCTTTTTTTGTTTACATTTTTCACTATTCTACATACTATGCTATTGTTCAAGTACAATATAAAATGCTCGATTTTAATGAAAGGTTTTAATGAAGGACTTTAACAGCGCTCAATTATTGAGATAACGAATATTTTTGGAATTGTGCCTGATTGTTAAATCACTGTACGATTAAAAAAAGGATTAAATTTTTTTTTGACCTTAACTGTTATCATAACAATATATTATATATATATAAGAGTACTTGAAACAAAACAACTAAAAAGTTTACCTGATTTCCTTGATATTGCAATTACATGAATATTATTTTCTTATAGGATTCTATGTTTCTGAAAATGATAGTTCCTTCGCAACTTACAAAACAATCGACATAAATTTATTGCAAACTCATAGTCAATTGATAAATATAGACTTTGATCAAGGTAAAATAATCAGTTACTCTAATGAAAAAAAAACAATGTCATATCACGGCATATACATATAAGGTAGGTTTGCTAAAAGATAAGGCTTAACAGGTAAGAAAATTCTTTGTAATAAATAATCTCAATTTACATAAAATTAATTATTAATTGCTACAACTGATATCTATATATTTAATAGACTGGATACAATGTTTTTTACTTATAAAATGTAAAAATTTATTTGCATCCAGTGCACATGATGATGCACTAATATAATCTAAAAATTATTGTAAAAAAATTGATAATTTCAAATATAATTTACATGGTAAAGGATCAAATGAGAATGAAATTGAGTACAGTAAATCTTTATTGATTTTCTGACATTAAATAAATTTAATTTGTCTACAAAAATACTAAAATTAGAATTTTCTACTTCGATCATACTAAATCGTAAAGACAAAATACTCTCAAAATGTCCAAACTGAATGTAAGCTGTCTTCCGCAGCAACACTATCATAGAATACATATCTCTATGGACAGCCCATTAAACTTTTAACCTTCTAAAGATGCTGTTTACGCACTATTTTGAAAAATATAACAAAACCTTTGTAAAATAGATTAAAATTTTAGAAATGTTGATAAAACTACTCAGGAACAAGGTGAAACCGATTTATATTTTTATTTTTATAAATCTGACATGTTTTGATACTTACAAGTAATTTGAAAATTATATCTAGGATTACTTCTAAGAACTGGTAATATTTTTTAATACCGATAAAAAATTCTTAAACCAAATAAGCATTTTTAATATACTAGACATTTTCAAAGAGCAAAATTTTATAAAAATTGCTTAAATTATTCTAATAATTAAATAAGTAAAAGCAATTCGAAACCTGGTACACCTTTAAAAAAATCTCACCAAACGCCGCTGGTCTGTTGTTTCAGAGGTTAGCACATTTTTATAAATGGATACGGCATGCCACTAACTATTCTTCTAAAATGGTCCTTGATTCTAAAACGACTGAGGTTGATAACGGGTTTAAATTATAAAAAAAATATATTTACTTAAATTTTTAAATGCCTGTTGTACGTTGAAAGTATTTACGTTCCCTATATAATGTCTTTTATTTCAAATTCAAAAATGCAATAATTAAAAACAAAAATAAAAAGTTAATTTCCGAGCTGCAAAAGTTTGACTGAAACTTCATTAACTGAAAGTGGTCGCAACAAACACTTTCAAAATTTTATCCAATGCTTACGGATATTTTAATGTGAATATACGTCTCCGCATTCCATTCAACAAGTTGCAATAACTAAATAAATACCAGTATGAAGTATCAAATGATTTAGTAAATGTTACTTTCATATTATACGGTCCATTTTACAAGCAAATTTGTGTACTTTTTCAAAATTTAAAAATTATAATAATTTATTTACAAATATACTTCTTCTTTAAACATTCCGTAGGCCTCTAAGAAAGTTAACTCATTATAGACTAATAGCGCGTTAGTAGTTACTTGGTGATCTAAGTTCGATGATATGATTAATTTTTTCTAAACTGTTTTCAAAGATCTATTATTCAATACCCGTCGAACGCTTGAGAAATATATATTATTTGCCTTTTCTGGACGTCATACTTAAATTGTCATTGTTAAGAGTGGTACTATATTCTACTAGACATTTTTTTTTATAATATACACATTTTATAACACACTAACCGTGTGGTTAGTTATTTTAATAATACTATGATTCAATCATAAATATAAGGTAATTTTAACTTTCGTTATTGCTTACCAGAAATAGGGCAAAATATAATGTAAATTATTATTATTCTATTTTTAAATATAGTTAAAATCTAGATGTTTACTAAGTCAACGTCTATTCTACGATTGAAGTTGGACATTCTAATGAACCTCAATGTATCAATGGATAACTAATACGGCTATTTATGAATGGAATATTTCGGGTTTTCTGTTTCCATGATATATATAGGATATAGTGTTTCATTACATTGCAGTTTTTCATACATCCTTTGAATGACAGTGACAGTTTTGATAGTTATTGAAGAGCTTTGAGTAACAATCTTGTATTTACTTGTCATAAATGAGTTTTTTATTTTCATTAAGTTGATATTCTGTAAAACATTTTAATGCATAACAATTTAAATAACCATAAATTTGATTTACTTATTAATTGATAAATTCATATAGATTGACAATAAAACACCAAAAAATTATTAAGTTATATGTTATAAAATTTAAATCTTATTCACTTTTCGTCGGACATTTTAATATGTAAATATAATAATGTAAAATATACCTTAAAAGTGGTAAGTAAAGTTGAATTTTGTTAATTAATTTGCGAGTGTAGTTAGACATTTAGCGTTCTTCTCAAATAAGGTTGGTAAGTGTCGATTGTCGACGGTTAAATTTGGATTGCATCATCTAAATTTAATTGTTTGATTTATATAGATCATTCAACACAATGATCTATATAAATCATGTTGTCAACATCAACATGTTGATTATTAATGGATAGCCTTTGATATTGGAATGTCATCTTAGTTTCTGATTTTAAAATATTATCATAGTTAAAATAATAATAACAATTAAAAAAAAAAGTGATATTTTAAAATGATATCTTACTGAAAATGAATTAATTTTCTATGCATAACTATAACCTAACCTCGGCCCAAATTTAGTACCTATAATGACTTAGTACATATTATTATTTCTTTAAGTTAATTCAGTTTATTTCAAGAAATTAACCTTTCAATCAAAAATATACTTTGCTAATGTTTGAAGTTAACGTTTAAAATCAATACCACGAATTTTATATCATGTTATGTTATCATAGAAAAATCATGAACTAACAAATATTCTTTCATAGCTGAAAGTCGGTAGTTACTTTTTGTAGTTGATAGTTGTTTTTTTTGTGTTAATCTATAAAAAACATATCGGCTCAAAAGTAAATGCATCAAAAATATAGTATTTTGTTATACATAAATTATTTCTTATCGACATTAGAAGATCCAACCCTTGTTCATAAAACAGCGATTCATCACTAGCTCCGTTTGTTATATCTACTGTCTTATTATCCAAGCTTAATAATCGTTTCAGTTAAGCAGCTTCGTGTTATTGGATGACATTATTGTGTATTTATATAATATATATATATATATATATATAAGCGATACTCACTGACTCATCATGAAATCTCCAAAACTATCTGTCTGATTAACTTAAAATTTTACAGCGTTACTTCTTTTGTGACGTAAACTTCCACTAAAAATGATATTACGGCATACCTAAAATTACCAAAATACCAACTTTCAAGTCAATCGTCCTTATAGCTACAGAGGTTTTATGATGAGTGTATATAGAGATCGAAGTAAGAGTTACTATGGCAACGTTTACCATAGCAACGGTCACCATAGAAACAGTTACCGTGGCAACCAGGGTTTAGATGAGGTCTGGGGGGGAGGGTGCAAACAGTTAAAATTGGAAAAATATAAATAAATTATTATTATTAGTAAAAAATTAATTGGTTACGAAATTGAATTTGAATAATTGAAAAATAAATTAATGTTATTAAAAAAAAATCGTTATTGTCTTAAGTTACATGCTGGCAATTTTTTATTGGTGTAGGCCTACTGGGGATAGCGCCACATTACATAACGGGAACACATCCCAATACACAGTACCTCATAGGTGATATGGAAATCTATGTATTCACTGACTGGCATTATATTTCTCTTTTCGTCTCCTGATTGGACTCTCATGATGGACACGTACGAAAGGCAATACAAAATCCCCGAGGATGTTTGTGTTTCGTCATCTAGGCTGGACTTATTCCTGTACTCAAAACAACTAAGGCGCGTTATACTTGTGGAGCTTACTGTACCCTGGGGAACAAACATACCCAAAGATCATACATTTAAGCTTAACAATTATTACGAACTATGTAACGAACTGATCAGGAATAAATTTATAGTTAATTTGTACGCTGAAGAAGTAGGAGCGAGAGGCATAACAACAAAATCTCTCTACAACTTATTTAAGGATCTCTGTCTTTCTAGAACGATCATCAGTTCATTTCTGGAACGTATTTCAAAGGCGGCTTTAGTAGGTTCTTATGATATTTGGTTAGGTAGGGAGAGGAGCGTAAACAGTGAAGGTGAGCGTGTATGCGCATAGTAAAGGGGCCCCTTAAACCTATATCTGGGTCGCAAGTAACAGACATTGCTTGCGCTCCTCTTCTTGCAACGCGGCCTTCTTGGGCCCGGCACCCGCACGGTGAATCCATGGAATGCTAAGAAGCTTCGTCTCATATAAAATATTTAAATTATTTTGAATGTTGAAAATACATGTAAAATACGTTTTTGTTTGAGTTCAGATGTATATTCCGCATTTGCTGCTGTTCTTACATACAACGTATCTCAGTTTGTTAAATAATTTATGAGCCTATTCAGAGTTTGAATAAACTAATTGTTCTCTGTCTTTGTAGTTATAAAATTAAAGATACACATATATGTTTACTAATATAATAAAACATTGAATGAAAACCGTCTGACCTATAGTATTTAATATAATAAATGTAGTAATAATTTATAAATGAATTCTAAACAGATTTGAGATATAAATATAAATAAATTAATTTAAGAAAGAACTTAATTAATTTTAATTTTTACTTAATTTTATTTAATTTTATAACAACACAATGTACAAAGGTAAGCGAAATTAATTATGAACTGTAAAAAATAATTATAAATATAACGTGCTAAAACGCCCCTTTGTGTGGCGGAAAACAAGTGTTATGCGAGGGACTGAAATCGCGTTATAAGAATACCGTTTTGTAGGCGGAATTACGGTACTTATTCCAAATCTCATTAGGATTGTCCTAAAGTTGTCAGTTCCGAAACCAATAAGTGTTACGGTACTATATAGATCTTAACAATCATTGGTACTTTTTGTCTGAGTAATTACTTTTAGTTATTAATCAGTTCCTACACCTGTATAACATTTATTATTTAATGTATTGATAACAAGTTTTTATTCTTAACTATGAATTGTGTTTAGCTAGGACAAGAAAATTTATTATTATTTACGTAAAATTTTAAGCATTCATAGAAGATTTAATTTTTCTATAAATGATACGAATTTTAGTTTGAAAGGCCATTTAAAATTGCTATTTATCTTTAAAATTGCTATTTATCCGACTAGTTATCATAAATGGTTTATATTGGAGGATTTAAAAAAATCCATGATAGTATATACTAAATAAAACATGTCTATCTATATATCAATCTATCATGGACAGCTACGTAATCCTACATTGCACGTGTACTGACATTCACTTGGATGATTTTATTCTATTGTTTTCGCCGCTTAATGAAACCTTTATGTGGAGGTTCTAAATGGAAATAAAAAACGATACATTAATATAATGGTGACTGTGACAATGATTAATCGATCCCATATTACCTTTTGCAATTGTTATTTATTACGAAATGTTTATAATTCTTGTTTATTATCAACTTTAATGGTAATTATTAGGATATATTTTATATCCAACATATCATGTTGAATAGGAACTGAAGAATAATAATAATAATAGCACATCAACAATTTGCAAAATTTTTAGGATTAAAAATCAATGGATTGTCTATACTTATCTTATTTTACAAATGTTCTCAGGTAATTCTTATAGATCTTGAAAAAACTTTTAACATCCCAAGTGTTATCTCTTAACTCATTAGAATTACAGACATTAGAATCATTAGTATCTTCCAATCTTGCTAAATATTCAATATAAACTCAACTTACTACGACATCAACGACAATAAATAGTACTAAATAAATTTTAATTTCAATCATAAAACTAACAAACCTTTTTTTTGTAACAGCGTTTTTTCTGTCTGTTGTCCATTATCCATTCCTTATAAAGCAACTTTTTTACAAATTATTAGCTGATTCCAATGACTTCATCTAGAAGCTAGGATGTCATCGACAGACAAAAAAGTACACGAAGTTATGGATATACTTAATAACTTATAATACCCGTCGTTTCTATGTCAGGGTTTAAAAATGATTGCTGGTACACTGTGTTTACTTTTGTTGTATTTGTAATTGGTTGAACAAAATTCGTATGAAAGACTGTTTTATCATGCCAAGTCCAACCGTAACAAAAATTTTATACTTTTTTTTTTGTTGTATTTTCGTATGAAACGCTGGAAAAAGATTCAAGTCTACAATATTCAATCCATATACAGCCAATCACACTTTATCTATAGTGCTATACAATAAAAGCCTTGACACAAAATGAATAAAAAATTATATAACTCTGTTAATTTAAGCTTATTATGTCGTTCTATTCATTAAATGAATGCAAAGCAATCACCACGTGGCTATGCTATTTTCTATGTATCTTTCAATCGCAAATCTTATCTTATCTATCGTATCTATCTTTATATAACAAAAAGATTACAATACTTAAAATCTAGAGCTAAAGCTGTATTCAAGATTTCATCATTAACAAGAGGCAAACTTTACGAATTTAGTATGTCTCATTAGAAAATATCTGCTATGTCCTATTGTGTATTAAAAGTCATATATGTAGGCTAAGACTTTGTTTGTTGGTGTGAAATCTTTAATATTTTTATACGAACAGACGGTTCACTTATTTTTTTGCATACCGTAATTACTGGGGTCACAATTTTGATATCTATACTGTTATATCATAAAGATAGTTCTATATATTTTTAAAAAACAAAATGAGCAAATAATATATTAATAATAATGACATGAAGTGACATCTATTAATAAAATAAAATTATTGCGTCCTAAGAAGCTTCAAAATGTCAATAAAGATCCATTTTACTTTTATTTGAATTTGGTTAAAAATTAAGAAGCTCGTTTTTCAGGATTTCCAGTGATATCTTAAATCAAATCTATAATCTGATAAAAAATATTTATTTCATTGGCTTCATTAAGTACTGTAGTAACTGTCTAAAGACGGTTCCAGTATGCGGAAGGATCTTAATAAAATTTCGTTTCTGTAAACTTCCAAAACAGATGTGTTTGACTGCATTTCGATCTAAATCAAAAATTATATACGGTACGGACAGCACAAATTAATTGACAGCGTTAGGGTTAAAATGAATCATCTAATTAATGCTTACGATAAATAATATACCATAAAAAAGTACTAACAATTCTTGTTATGATAAAGTGTTTATTTTATCATAGCAAGGCTTATATAAGATAATGAAATATCATTGCCTTGTTATGATAAAATAATGAAATATAGTGAAACATAAGTCATAACTTTAACTTACTAACTACTGAAAAAAAGCCTCGATGACGTACTGTTTATATTTTTTTATAATTTTAGCAGATGAAAAGCATTTAAATAATATAGTTAATATAATAAAAATCGCTTCTATAGCATACTCGTTTTGGAAAGGACATTAAAGCGCAAAGCAATAAATCGTATCATTTAAAGTGGTTTTAAACCAAAAGTAGAAAATGGGAAGAGCGCGATAAATAAAAGCATTTCTAGTGGCTAATTGAAAAACGGACATACAAATCAGAGGCCACTCTGGCCGATACTAAGGCACGAACACAATTGCCACTTCGAATGTATGGTTCATTGAGTCTGAAATATTAAGTTAAATTAAACTAGGGTCTTGTTTTCCATCACACGTTATCATATCTATTTAATAAAGAATATTAGTGAGCTATTATTACTTAATTACATAAAAACTTTTATTTTCGTTTTGGAATTAGTTTTAATAATGTTTTTTTAGTTAGGTTGATTGATTGATTTGATTATTGTGTTTTTAATGAATTTAAGAAATATTTCATTTATATTTTATCCAACGCATTGCAGCATTCATATTTAGTTAAAAGAAACACAAACAAACACAAAGATAAGTTACTATTTTTTTTTTATGGAATAGGGTAAACGAGCTGGCGGGTCACAGATGATTGTGATCACCGCCATCCATGAACTCTAGCAACATCTGAGGATTTATAGGAGCGTTGCCGGCCTTGAAGGTTGGAGTAAACGCCTTTTTTGTAGGTGACCATGTCGTAATGATCTGGAAATACCGCCGAAGGGAGTTCGTTCCACATTCGTGGTGGTGGTGGAGTGGTACGAGGAAAAATGTACTTGAGAACCGCACAGTGGAGGATAGCTAGGATCCAGGTGGTACGGATCGTATTGGAGGCGATGGCGCGCTGTGCGTTGATTAAATTCGACGGTAGGCATCAGATCGAATAGTTCTTCGGAACGCTCTCCATGGTAAATGCGGTAGAAGACGCACAGAGGTGCAACGTCTCTACGCAATGCCAAAGAGTCCAGCCGTTCACAGAGCAAGAGGTTCCCGACAATCCGAACTCTCAGTTGTACGCGGTCAAATGGTCGAAGCTGATATTGGGGTGATCCGGACCAGCGACGAGAACAGTACTCCATGTGTGGCCGGACCTGCGCTATGCAGAGCGCAAGTCATTGGCCAGGATTGGAATAGTTCCATGCCCTGAAGTATCACATCAGCTACAGTCGCAGCGCAGTCACTAGGATCATTGGAAGGAAAACAAATCGGCCCCCATGGGTAGGATTCAAAAAAGGACCGCATTCCATCCCAATTCGCTGACTTGTAGTGCCAAGCGCGTCGAGTCGCAGGTCTTGTGCGAGCTGGGCCTTCAACGGGCACTACACTCCGTACCAAGCAGAGATCAGAGGACCCTAAGGGAGCCTCGACAGTGACCTGGTACTTTCCGGGATGTGTAGTCAGCAGAAGATCCAACAAAAAGGGCATATGGCTGTCCACGTCCGGTAGACGAGTGTGCGTCTTGACCAATTGAGACAGACCATTTGCCAGAGCAAAGTTAAACACAGATCTTCCCCCGTAGTCGGTGGCACGTGACCATAGCCAATCGGCATTGTGCGCATTTAAGTCCCCGAGGACTACGACTTCGGCGGAGGGAGTTGAGATATCTGCGCCTCCGTCAGAAACAACAAGGCCGGATGCGTCGTCTCTAGATGATAGTGGACGGCGTTCAAGTTGGACTGAAGTTCCCGGATGTTGCAAAAGTCCACATTTAGAGTGGGTCGGGTCGCCGCTGCGTTGACTCGTCGTTTGCCTTCAAAAAATACAAATGGCGATACTTTTCCCGCCCCAGATACAAAATCCGAGAATCATTTCGCCGATTTTGCTCAGGAAGGGGGTCCCCGGTTTAATCAAAGCCGATACCCTCCAAGGGTATTTTTTTTTAGGCATTGCTTTCATGTTTGACGGGGGGGTGGGGGTTCGGGCTTCCGGATTCTCTCACTCACCAATGGAACATAACCAAATGAATTTGGTTACTATACGTCGGTCTTCTGTAAGAGGGTGATCCCTCCCCGGTCGAGCCAGCCCAAAAGTTGTTCATTAGTAACAAAATCTTAAAGAAAGTTTATTACACTAAATATTAAAAAAAATAGAATTAGAAATTCATATGATTAGTTGAATATCGACCGAAATAGTATTTTCTATAAATATTAATATTTAGTAACGGTTTTATTAAACTGTATGTAAACGGTTTTATTAATAGTAAATAAATTTACACATATTTAACATAATATACATTCATGTTCAATATATTATATAAAAGTAAAGTTATTAGAAGAAATATGAAGAATTAATTTTAGAACGAACTTATGTAATTTATATAAATTAATAATATTTGGTGTATCTGGCATTTATTTCTTGCTTGTATCTTAAAAGCTCTCATTTTTTATATTAACACCATCACAGATAGTATCAATACAATGTTTGATACTGTTATGTCATTACAAAATTTCATACATTGCCTTGAGGCATTGTCAGAACGCAAAAGTTATATATGATGTGCTGTGACAGATCTGGTACAAGCGTTGACGTCGTTAGGTGTTCTGTCTCATTGTATTATGCATTTTACTTTGCCTTTGGGCGGTATTTTTGTAAATTGATAAATAAATAAAATTACTTTAAAATTTACTATAATTTTAACGTTAAATCACAGAAATTTTGCCTATGCACTCAGTCTGGATAATTAGATTAGAATATACAGTTAGAAAAATATTTTTATCTTCAAAATAATCAACGTAATTATCTCTATAGCAAAATTATAATCAGTCTTGCAGTTTCAATTATTAGGAATTAGTAATAAACAAACAAAACAAACAACAAATTAATTAAATCTAACTTATTACCCTAAACTTTCATATTAAACATCGAAACAGCAAAAAAAAACTGCTTATTTGAGCATCCTCCGCAATGACAGCTTGTTTCTTCTCAAATATTTTGTTTTGAGCATATTTTGCATTTCAAAAAAGCATACTTTTTAAATGTACCTGCTGAAGCAAAAAATTATTCAGGCCAATGCACACTGCCTTTATTTTTAGTTGCAGTAATCTGTTCTGATTGAGGTTGAGGATGTCGAAATCGCACTGCTATCATTGATTCTGGTGTCGCTAAAACATGTCATTTCCTGTAAAATTTTTGTCTAATCCAATCATATTCTTAATCAATTCATCGGGATGTTTTACGTTGCTGTATGCGCTGGGTTTTTTCTTATATTTCTTAAACAGATAAAATGCGTTACGAACAGCAATGTCAACACCACCTTTTTGTACTATTTTATGGTTTTCTGAGAACATGACCAAACATGCTCATCCCTTGTGATTGAGGTTGAGGATGTCGAAATCGCACTGCTATCATTGATTCTGGTGTCGCTAAAACATGTCATTTCCTGTAAAATTTTTGTCTAATCCAATCATATTCTTAATCAATTCATCGGGATGTTTTACGTTGCTGTATGCGCTGGGTTTTTTTCTTATATTTCTTAAACAGATAAAATGCGTTACGAACAGCAATGTCAACACCACCTTTTTGTACTATTTTATGGTTTTCTGAGAACATGACCAAACATGCTCATCCCTTGTGAGCATCTTGACTAGATATGTACGCGTGCCTCTACAATTCGCACGCAAGGTACCGGTGATATGAATTTTTAAATCGAGCAATTCCTGTGTCATGATGGAATTATAGAAGTTATCCATAAAATTATGGTGACCACGAAGTAAAAATGGACGCATCAATCTTAACAAGAGTTTTTCTGTCTTATATACATCTGAGTTCTGTGCTTCTTCTTTCCGCGAGTACATTTTGATATTGAGTACATAACCATCATGAGTAGGTTCGTAAAATTAAATACCGTAACGAGCTCTTTTAGATTTTATGTATTGTCGAAAGTGTAGGCGGCCCTGAATAGAAGGGTTACATCTAAACACAACTCTTCATTAGAGTTGTAAAATTTTCCAAAATTTTGTGTTAATAAGTCAATAAATTTCAGAATTTTGTTTTCACCATTTCCATCTTATTAGACTTTAATTTTTAATTTGAATTTAGACTAAATTTACAAATTGAAATGTATAAAATAATCATGTCCACGGGCGTAGTGTATGGGACTAAATTATTCATTTGTGCGTAAGGCATACTTTTGCTTAGTATTTTTTTAACACATGATATGACAGTAAAAGTTTAAAGTTCTTTATATGGTGACACTATGGGTCCTTCGTTGTCTCACTATAGAAATATATTATACTAGTCGTTCTGTGAACATTAGACCTCAGTACGTTAGGGGATGAGATAATGTTTTAAGTGCCTTTTCCCAAAAAGGAATAAGTATACCTATGTATGTAGGTAGGTACATAACTACCAAACGAAATTTGGCTCCATCAAATAACAACGGAGTTATTCAACTTTAAAATTTTTGACAATTCGCTATGGTCGCCATTTTGGATTTTAAAATAACAAAAAGCACCTTAGATTTCGGCAAAGAATACTTAGACGAAATTTCAGCCCGCTAGCAGCCGCAAAGTCCGTTTTTGTGGTACGGATCAGAAATCCGCCATTTTGAAATTTTTTGCCCAAGCAAAAAAAACGGCTCGACATAAAATTTTAAATAATTCAAAGAACACACCTACCAATTTTCGTGACGATTGCATAAAAATACGTCAATACGTCAACGTCAAAAAACACAAAAACTTAAATTAGCGCTTTTCCTCCCAGGAAGAAAAATAGCCAAACAAAAAAAAACATTTAAATAACTCAAAGAACATTATCATAAATTTTTGTGGCGATCGGATGAAAATTGCACCTTCTACGCCAAAAACAAAAATAAAAAACGCCGTCATTTTGGATTTTTAAACCAATCAAAAAAACAGCTCGACATAAAAATTCAAATAATTCAAAGAATACGCCTGTTGATTTTCGTGACGATAGGATGAAAAATACGCCGGCTACGCCGGAACAAACTGGTGTAACTAGAGAAATATGTAAAAAAAATTGATTTATAGTTCGATTATTGTTTTGTGTCTCAAGATTTTTTTAAATTATTTTTATAACAAAAATAATTTTAAAGACATGATAAGTTTTTTATTACTCGGTCTCCGTTTTCTGTAAAATAGTGTTAACAATAATTATTATTATATCCAGTAGTCCTCTTTTCTGAAACTTTGTTATATTTAATATAACATTTTCTTTTTTGAATTTATTATGTTAAGATTATTCAAAGATTATTTAAATACCGGATAAATTAATAAATAATAATAATAATAATCTTAAAGAACGTTACCGCAATTCAGCATAGGTCATTAATTGTTGTAAAAAGTAATGAAATTGATTGAACTGATTGCGCAGTGACGTTATTTTAACAAGGTCTTTATGGATTTACTTGGTTTGGTGACGCGTCAGTATCAAATATCTAGTAATAATGTAAACAACTCATATAATTTTATTAAAAATAAGGTAAATCGTAAACATTGCATATGCTGTTGCAAATAAAATTTTGCTAGAAATAAAAAAATATATATCACCTAAAATATGATAATCTTTCCAATATGCCATTAACGACTATCTCTTTGTAAATATGTAAATATTTTGGTTATATATGCGGATAAATAAATATAATATTGTCCAACAATTTAAACAAATTCGAAATTGTTATTTAAAACAATCTATTCTTGAAATAATATTTAGTCTTCCATATTACTATCATGTATTAGTTTATTAGTTAAATACCTCAGTTAAAATCATATTACAGCCTAACAAGGTGTAAAAAACTAGTAAAACATATTGAGATATGTGTTTATATTAAATATACATATATATATATTTGTAGGCAGGTATTCCTGAAAATAAATAATACTAGTTCGGAGCGCTCTATTGTTTAGCTAAATATCGCTAGGGGCGGTTCATTCATTGTTTAAATTTGATTAATTAATTCACTTTGAACTAAATCCGTTTATTTTTCATCGACAGGTAAAATGGAGGAAATCTGCTTTTGCAAGATCTTGTAAATTTATTTAAAATACGTAGATCGCATATCAGTTTCATTATTATTAAAAGTGTATTACTTATGACTAATTAAATCTTAATAAAACTTATATACATTTTTATATTAAAACAAAATTTCGGAAAAAACAAAAAAAAATATAATTCGAAGTGGTCTTCCTTGGTCTTAATACCAACTTTGAATTTATCTAGTTGTGTACTTAAGGATATACTTATATTCCAGAAGACGTTCGTTCCTCGTCTTAGGTATTTTTAAGGCAGTTAATGTCAGTGTGTTGTTTAAAGTAATTCATGTCGTCTGTCAGCAGCTTGTAGCACAAACGTTCAGATCTGAAATTGACAAGAGCCATTTTTCCGCTCTTGAAAGTTGAAAACAATGCATTCGAGTCATTATTAGAATGTTTATACTATATGACTTAGGCTTATTGGAATATTCACTGTATAATTTTATAAGATTAGTTTTCTTTTGAGATTCATATTGTCCAATGACAAATCGTGACAATTCAAGAGCATCGGAGCATCGTTACGCAACATATTATTTTAATGGATTCAAAAAATAAAGCAATAATCTTTCTCTTAATCATCAAAATATTGTTGTGTGCTTTTGTTTATGTTAATAACATTGAAGGTTTCTTGTTCCATTGTGTTAGCCACTCCTTGAAAGTTATAAGCTTTTAAAAAATATTTTTGATAAAAAATAGTATAAATGTAGAAATATTATTTACATTACTTGTTAATTAGATAATGACGTAAACAATCAACTGGAACATCCATTAAAAGAAACATACTGTAATACAATTATTTTAAATCTTCAATATTCATTAAATGATGAAATTGCAAGTTAAGCTAATAAAATCTTATAAAGTGACACTTACTGAAACCGATAATATGTCAAAAAATATACATATGTTTAATATGTATCCCAAAAACAACAGTTAGAGCTTTAGAATGTTATTCTAAAAAAATATTTTGTATAATTATTACCATTGAAACATCGTCTACACCGCGTGACGGCCGCAGAATGGAGCTTGCCCTCCCCGCGTTCGCCACCTATATTTATAAGCTTTGTAGACTATGACATAACAGTGACACCATAGATCTTGCGTACCATCGTTCGCTATTGACTGTTTTCTTCAATTTCTCGCAACACTAATAATATTTTGTATTTAGAGGTAAAGATTTTTAGTAAAATATGTATTTTTTCAATAAGAAAAGGTCTATTTTTATATACTAGGAAATTAGTATCACTCTTCTAAACGAATATAAACTAAGAATATCAATGGATCGGTTTAAATCTCAAGAACATATTAACGAAGCCACAAGATCGCAGGATTAACTTAAATAAATAACCCTACGTAAACACTAAAAAACATAATTTCATATTTCGCTCAAAATGGAGTTAAAGATTTTTTAAACGATGCAATCGTCATATAATCGCTCACTACTTAACAGAGAGATTTTAGCAACATATATATATTGGATTTAGATCGCTGATTAGATTTCTAAAAAGGCCAGTACTAATGACCTCATCAGGGCCAGTAGTATTGGCATTGTCCATAAATTAAATAGTTATAGTGACAATTGATTCATCGTGAGTTATCAAAATGTCATCTATTTACAACGATAACAAATGTTTTCATAGAATTAGTTTAGGTGACAATTCTAAACTTACTTTTAAAAATTAATTACCTGAAATTAATAATAACTTCTTAGATCGATACAACATAACACAACAAAATAATAAATCATATGATCCATTTCTTATATATATAACGCCAATAACATAATTTCTAAAATTCTTGTTCTTCTTCTTATTTATTTCCTTTATTTAAAAATAATAATAAATAAGCTTGCGGCAACATATACAAAGACTGATTTTATGAAATGCCGATATCTATATCACATTCAGCGTACAAGATAATCATAATTTACTTGAATTGTCTGTTCCGACAGTCCAGTCTGAAACGTCGGCTTTAAGATGTTAGTATTGTGAGGTCTATCGATGTGGGTATGGCTTTAAACAACTAGGTATTAATTTTAAAATGTTTTGCGTTGCGTTGCGAAAAGTACAAATTTAATTTTTTTTAGTTTTAACATATTTCTACTTTAAGAATTACAATTGTATTTAATAAAAATAATGCCTAGCCAGCCACACCTTGTTACAAAATTTGTCGAAATTATATGAAATTATATTATCAGCCATAAAATATAAGATTTTTAATGTTATTTTGACCATTATACTTCCTAAAAAAGATGTTTTAGTGCATTTCGGGCTATATCAAAAATCACATACGTCACTGTGAGAGCAGAAAGTGTGACCACGTAACGGTTAAAGGGAATGATCTATTTACAACCCACGATACGATATGTTGAAGAAAATATATTATTTAATACAAAATAACTCCGACAATGACAATAATTCGTTATAAGCAATATGTATCGAAAAAAAAATTATATAATCCTTACTATATAATAATGACCTAATTGACTCTGTATGCACGCGCATCACTTATCACCCACAAATCACACAATGATGTGTAATACATAAAAAAAAAAGCTATTGAATCAGGCTACAAAATAGGGTAGGTGCCAACCTCATACGTGACCTTTGACCTTTTTGGAACTTCCTGGCCCGAAGGGCCGGGAAGTTCCCTTGTTAACTAATAATAATTATTTATATTATATACCTTTTTCACAAAATAGGGCTCAGTCACCTCTTTACAGCTGACAGCCCGTCCGTAAATGTCATTCGTGAATAAATTTTTTCTATGACCTCCCTTAGCGCACCACATAAGTAGTTGTTTGGATTTTATCATCGTATTCTTTTTTAAATATCAGGTAAGAAATGAGAAATGTAGTTCTTATGGGCTGCAAGTTAATTTTTTAAAATACGAGATATAATTCTAGGTGTTATCTTCATCTCCCAACATAAAAGCATGTTTTTGGCCAAGATTTCTAAATACAGAGTACAATGGGTAAAAATCCATGTCGTATATTCTAAAATGTGTCTGAAACCAAAATGTAGAAAATGGAAAGAGTGCGATAAATAAAAGTACTTGGAGTGGCTAATTGGAAAGCGGACATATAAATCAGAAGCCACTCTGACCGGTGCCAAGGTACGAAAACAATTGCTACTCCGAAATAATTCACTTGCGTATAAATATGAATTTAAACAAAAAATATTTTTTTAAGAATTATTTTAAAGACGAAATATTATATAATAATCATTATTGACTTTAAGAAAAAAAATTAAAGGTTTTTTCAAGTACGATGCTATGCTTTTACATTAACATAATCTTTATTATTATTATTAATATTATTATTATTTACTAAAAGCTAATGGAACTGGCTCTGTAAAAGTTTCTTACGAAAAATCAAAATAGTTTTCGTGAGAACAAATTGAACTATGTTTCAAGATATTTTAAATTCACGTAGTATGTATAAATATTTCGTTTCGTATAAATTAAATTAATTTCAAATCTTCGTCTGTACGAATTAAAATAAATTTGCATTTGAAAAGTCTTTGCTTTTGAGGTATGATTATCGACAATCAACAATATGTCACGCAAAGAGATAACACTGAATATATTCCTCTGTTCGAATCAATGTCACGATTGTAGGCTTAGAAACAAGATCATTTGCTTCTGAGATCCATCATGGACTTGAATTGAATTAATTGTCATACTAATAATATAATGTGACATTTAATTTTATATAATTGCTATTTAAATTTATAATGTAAATAAATATATTTTTTATTTTATGTAGTTGAAAAAATTCTTGATCTTATTTCATTTATATTTTACAGTTGATGTTCTGCGAATGGATTTTTTAATGAAATATTTTACTAATCATTGAAGTATATATGCAAAATAACATTTATTTTATTCACTCGAATGCGCCTGTAAGTAATACATACTCCTAACTTACAGGTATAATAAATTCACATTTAAAAAACAAGCATTATATGAAAATAAAACTTTTAATAGTATAATAAACTTTTCGAGCAATTAAATTAACCTAGAACCTAGTCAATTAAAAAAGGTTTACGAGCCGGTTTTAAGGCCAAGAAAACTTAATACTTCAGAATTCGTTTTATTTGAATAGGTTTTATTAAGCAATTTCTATTTGTTTAAGGGTTTCATATAGAATATTGAGAAATTAAAAACTATAAATAAAATGTTTTAACGTACTCATTGATTTTTTTTTTATTATACTAACTGATTCCAATTACCATACATCTATACGATTATTTAAAAAAACTCAGTTTAAAATTTCGGTTCTTTTTCTGTTTTATTTTATTAATAAACAGGTACGAATATGCAATATAAGCATCGTACAGATATGGCTAATACCGGGGACTAAACAACTTTTCAAAAAGATTTGAAGATATAAAACATTCAAAAAGGAAAATAACTAATTTAAAATGAATAAATAATTAAAAATCAAATAGTAATTAATAAAGACTGTATGAATTAAATAAAATACGTATGAATAGTACATTTTATAATTATTAAAAAGAAAAGGTATTACGGCTGAAAGGTTTTTATAAAAAAGCCTATTCATAGATCAAACGAAGCTATTTACTTTTTCAAAAAGTAAACACCGACACTCGCTTAGAGGTTAGAGAAAAAAAGACAAATACACTGCCCATCCCATAATACAGTTAATGTCTGAGGCCTTCTGGTCGGTGTATGGTACCAAAAGTAAGATAAACCGCATTGCAAGAAGTTAATAATTACACAGGCACACAAAAAAAAAAAAACGTCATGAACCAGAGGGGAGACCCCATTATTCTTAGGTTTTTGGGATCGCTGAAACCGAATATGACAATAAAAACTAATTTTAAATGCCAGTTTTCCCGCTAGCACCCCCTTACTACCTCTTAAGGGGTGAAAATTGAAATTTTTGTATAAAATCAAGATAGATGTCTATTTCTACGTTTTTTGGGTTGCTAAAACCGAAAATGATAATTAAAAATAAATTCATGACCACTATCACCCCCTACCACCCCTTACGGGGGGTGAAAATTTAAATTTTTCTATAAAGCCAAGATAGATGTGTATTTCTATGTTTTTTGGGATGCTGAAACCGAAAATGATAACTAAAAATAAATTCATGACCACTATCTCCCCCTACCATCCTTTACAGGGGGTGAAAATTTCAATTTTTCTATAAAATCAAGATAGATGTGTATTTCTACGTTTTTTAGGATGCTGGAACCGAAAATGACAACCAAAAGTGAATTTGATACCTCTTTTACCTAATACCACCCCCTAACCATCCCTAATGGGGGGTTTCAATTTTGTATAAAATCAAGATGTATGAAGAAATTTTAACGATTTACAGTAAGTGACATGTTTATCAAACTAGTTTGAGGTTACTCTCTCTCTCGCTCTTATATTAGAAATTCAAATGCTTTATCGATCAGAAGTATCTGATATATATTCATGATTTAATTCTACTCTAATCCTGATGGAACCTTGCATCTTGCTCCTCACTGTAGTCTCCTAAATTGTCAGGAAAATAGTCCCTTCTATTTTGGAGGCATAGAATTAGGTTCAGCATCTTTTAGTCTCCTAAATTTTCAGGAAAATAGTAACAATTCTATTTCGGAGGCATAGAATTAGGTTCAGCATCTTTTAAGCGTTTTGCAACACTGCCGGATGGATAACAGTATAAGTAGTATTAAATAGAAAGTAAAATAAAAAAACAAAAAGTGAAAAAACTTGTGAAGAATAGGTCAAAAATCATGATTCAGTCTTAAGGGTTGGTGAGGGGTGTTAATGGGTGATAGAGGTCTTAAATTTTATTTTTAGTAATCATTTTCGGTTCCACCATCCTAAAAAACGTAGAAATACACATCTATCTTGATTTTATAGAAAAAATTAAATTTTCACCCCCTGTAAGGGGTGGTAAGTGGGTAATAGTGGTCATGAATTTATTTTTAGTTATCATTTTCGGTTCCAGCATCCCAAAAAACGTAGAAATATACATCTGTCTTGATTTTATAGAAAAATTGAAATTTTCACCCCCTGTAAGGGATGGTAGGGGGAGATAGTGGTCATGAATTTATTTTTAGTTATCATTTTCGGTTTCCGCATCCCAAAAAACGTAGAAATACACATCTATCTTGACTTTATAGAAAAATTTAAATTTTCACCCCCCCTAAGGGGTGGTAGGGGGTGATAGTGGTCATAAATTTATTTCTAATTATCATTTTCGGTTTCAGCATCCCAAAAAACGTAGAAATAGAAATCTATCTTGATTTTATACAAAAATTTCAATTTTCACCCCTTAAGAGGTAGTAAGGGGGTGCTAGCGGGAAAACTGGCATTTAAAATTAGTTTTTATTGTCATATTCGGTTTCAGCGATCCCAAAAACCTAAGAATAATGGGGTCTCCCCTCTGGTTCATGACGTTTTTTTTTTTTTGTGTGCCTGTGTTATTAAATGAAATTAATGATTAAAACTATATTGAGATATGATTTATTTAGGTTGTTTTTATTGTTAATAAATATATATTTTTTCAACAAATAATGTTCTATGTAAAAAGAATTTTTTTTCATTGTAACTATAACTTTGGCAGAATACTAAAAAGTTATTAATATCAACAACAAAAAAGAACCAATTTAAAGATTAAAAAAATTACGGAGTCAATTTGTACTATATTTGAAGACAGCAGATCGCTTTTAGTTCTGTCGATTAATTTCAGTTCTATCACCTGGAAGTGTTAAACAATCCCATATCTGTGAGCAAAGTGCAAGATCCAACGATACTAATAGTGAATCTTGTATGCATCCTGAAATTTATGACCTGAAATAAGGATAGGAAGGACGTTGAAGAAGAGGTATCTTCTACAACTTTCTTCAATGTTTCATCTTTACTTTAATAAATTTACTGACATATTAAAAACTATCCAAATCTCGTTTCCTGTGAAGACAATTGCTGCAAAACATTTTAAAATTCGAGTTAAAATGCAAAATAATAGTATATAAAAAAAAACTAACCATAGGCGTCCGTAAGCCAGTTATTTAATTATATATGACTGTGAAAAACAAAGAAAACTTTAGTTGCGAGAAGATGTCAATCAATAAGGGAAAATAATATCAGATATTATTACGCTTCATCCTATAACTTCAAAAGAAATTAAGAACGATATAACTTTAGGTTAACTTAAATTAATATTAGCTAGCTACTATCTAGATGTTAACTACCAAAATAAAGAAATTCTACATTATAATAAGTGTTTTTCATTGATGTGTAAATGTTTTTCAATAAAAACTAGGTTTTTTTTAACATAATCAATATTGACTTCATATTACTTCAAATTATATATAAATAAGTTTGGCCATCATTAGAAACATATTCGTTTCCAGATCATGTCGATGAAATTTCAATGTGTTTTCGATGAAATCCTGGCTTAAAAAGTGGAAAAACGTACGAATAAAATAGTAATATGAAATACATCCTTGAAAAATTGTTCCTTAACAATTTCACCTCAATGTTCCAATAGACAGAGGCAATTAATAATCGATGCCATATCCATTTTCTGTCTGTAATTTTTTTTTTTTAATTCAATTTTTAAAATAAATTTTTGTTTTTAATACGCAACTCTGTATTGTCCCAAAATTTTTAATGATTATTTCTTTTTCCTTTTAAATTTTTCACAATTCTACATACTGTGGCATTTTCAAAGCATTGTTCAAGTACAATTCAAAATGCTCAATTTTAATGAAAGACTTTAACAGCGCTCAATTATTGAGATAACGACTATCTTTGGAAGTGTTCCTGATTGTTACATCATTGTAACCATTTCAATGATTTATTCTTTTATTACATTATTTGACAATCAGATAAATATAGACTTAGATGAAAGTAAATTAATCAGTTTTACAAATGATAAAAAAAGCACTTTCATAAGACGACATAAATAAGATAGGTTTACTTAAAGATAAAGCTTAAGAGGTAAGAAAATTATTTGCAATAAACAATATTAGTACTAAATTGTATACCATCAACAATGAATGGATATCGCGAGTGCTCTTTTCTGCCTGTTATATTTTGATAGCGCTCCACTGGCAGTATTACATTCTCTAACCACAGCTGTGCCTTGAAGCCTTTTATACTATACGATATACCGTATGGTATAAAAGACTTCAATAATCTTTAAAATGTTATATCTAGAGAATAAGATACTTTTAGTGATCGTAATACGAGTATAAATAATTTTCATCGACTTAACTTATCGGTATTTCGTTCATGTCCGTATTTCGAAATCTGTAATTCTATTGAGATCAAGGTTCTATGAATTTTGTGTTTAGCAACCTTTTATATTAGAATTAGCAAAATTTTATTGCAATAGTAACTAAATACATATTTGAAGGAAAAATGTATGTCATTCCACCCTTATGTTTTCGTATTGTTAACAATATGAGGTTTTTATTTTTATTAGTTCTGTATTATTTTAGGAAACATTTTAATTTTACAACATTGATTTTGTAGTTTTTTTTATTTATATGAATATCAAACTAAAAAGATAGGTAACCTAAGTTACTAAATTATATATATTTTTTTTAATATATAGATTATAATCTTACCATGTGAAAACGTAGTTAAGACAGATGCATTTCATTTTAAAAATTAATAATTATTGTACTGCCTCCAACTCCATGCCATACTATATGTAGCCGTAGTGAAATAAAGCAAATCAATATGTAGGATTTACACGTGTTACAATCTATGGAGTGGAATTAATTCTGTTTTCTGGTAATTCTGTGAAACTGTAATTTATTAAAATTTTTATAATAAGTTAGCATGCTATACATTTTCAGTATGCCTACTATTATAATAATAATTGTTTATGACTCTAATAGAGTTCGTCGTCCATGAGAGCAAGAGATCCAACGTGATCAGTACAAACCTAAATTAATTAAACAATATGTCTATACTACAAAGGGCATAGGTGTCAACTATTAAGTTACATTTGAATTCCTAACCACAGATTCTTATATACAGTAAATAAAAACATTGCAAAGATGTCTCCAGTCTTAATATTTTTATAAACAAGTAAAATTAATAAAAAGAAAAATTAAATAACAGTAGTAACAAATTTACTTCATTAGGAGTCAATAATTGTTTTATTCTATGTTGAGTCGTCTATTTAATATATAATATTCAACATATAGTTTATAACATTTTTACAGTTTTATTTCTTTTTACAAGCAGCATTGTATTGAATACGCAATGGCTTATACAATATTTGGCTGTTTCTAGGTAACTATAATGTTAGAGGTAGTTTAGTTTTCCCCGAACTTTGTCATATCTTATTATAAAGTTTTCACTGCAGTTTTATGTTCCCCATGCTACATATTGAAATGAAATTTCATCCATAGTAGAGTACATCGACCTGTTCTTTAAATAGATTATTATTATCACGATTGTCATACGTTTCATATTTTTTTTGTAAGCGTTCATGTCATAGATGATACAAATCTCTCTCTAATCTCATGAACTCTTGTAACATCCGAGAATTCACAAGAGCGATGCCGGCCTTGGAAGTAGAAATAAACGCTTATCTAACACTATATTTTATTGTACATTAATTCAAATTCGGAAACATTCTAGATTTATATATAATCAAAGATTAATTGTTACAAATTAAAAACTTTATATTTAATAAACTGGATGCAAAGCAGTTTATACCTTCAATTTAAAGCATATGATATTTATACTAAAATAATCTAAACATTAATATTTTCCAATATACAATACTTTGCATATTGGAAAATATAAAAAGTATATTTTATATTATATATGAATAGGATAAAATGAAAATGAAATTGAATACAGTAAATCTTTATTAATGTTTTGACATTGAATAAATATAATTTGACTACAAAAGTACTTCAATTTGAAATTACACTTCGATCATTCTAAGTCGTAAACACACAATACTCTCAAAATATCTAAACTGAATGTCAGCTATTTTCTGCTGCAACATTCTTATAGAAGACAAACGAAGAGAAACGTTTCTCTGTGTACAATCCATTAAATTTATACTAGACCAAGCCTTCAAAAGATGCTGACTACGCACTATTTCTAAAAAAAAACAAAACCATTGAATGATTAATTAAACTTCTTACACTTTGATCTATAAGTTGTTTGAAATAAAATATATATATATATTTTTTTATGTAAGAGGAGTTCAAACGAGCTGGCGGATCACGGATGGACGTGATCACCGCCGCCCATGAACTCTTGCAACATCCGAGGATTTACAAGAGTGTTGCCGGCCTTGTAGGTAGGAGTAGACGCCTTTTTTGAAGGTACCCATGTCATACCGATCTAGAAATACCGCCGAAGGGAGTTCGTTCCACAAGCGAGTGGAACGTGGAAAAAAGGTCCTTGAGAACCGCACAGTGGAGGATCGCCACGCATCCAGGTGGTAAGGATGGTATTGGAGTTGATGGCGCGCTGTGCGGTGATGAAATTCGGCGGCAGGCATCAGATCGAATAGTTCTTCGGAACACTCCCCGTTGTAAATGCGGTAGAAAACGCACAAAGAAGCCACGTCTCTACGCAATGCCAAAGAGTCCAGCCGTTCGCAGAACACCGGGTCCCCCACAATTCGAACGGCTCTCCGTTGTACGCGGTCAAATGGTAGAAGCTGATATTGGGGTGATCCGGACCAGAGATGAGAACAGTACTCCATGTGTGGCCGGACCTGCGCCTTATAGAGCGCAAGTCTTTGGCCAGGTTTGAAATACTGCCTCGCTCTATTAATCACTCCCAATTTCTTCGAGGCCAACTTGGCCTTGCTCTCCAGATGACCACGAAACTGATAATCGCTCGAAATGTCAAGACCCAGTATACTGATACTTGGCGAGGCAATGTGGGGGGTGCTCTCGAAGAACGGTGATCCGACAAATGGGGTTTTCTTAGTGGTAAACGCGCAAACTTGTGTCTTAAGGGGATTAAACTGAACGTGGTTGAGTTCACCCCACTCAGAGACCATCCCCAAGGAAGTCTCTATAGAAGACACAAGTTTCTTTCGGCACTCGTCGACGTTTTCCCGAGAGAAACTTGCACGGCCAGAATATACCGCATCCCCAGCGCTGTCATCCGCATAACAATGTGTGTTGAAGTTATCCAACATATCATTGATGTGCAGGAGGAACAGAGTTGGGGATAGCACGCAGCCTTGGGGTACACCAGCGTTCACGGGCTTGGGGTCCGAGCAAAATCCGTCGAGAACGACCTGTATGCTCCGCCCAGTGAGGAAGCTGTTGATCCATTTGCACAAACTCTCGGGAAGCCCATAGGAAGGAAGCTTCGAAAGAAGCCCCTTGTGCCATACATGATCGAAGGCTTTCGCCATATTCAGACTAACTGCCAGACCCTCTCCCTTGCTTTCAATAACAGCTGCCCAATGCTGCGTAAGATATAACAGAAGATCACCAGCCGATCGACCATGGCGAAAGCCATATTGCCGGTCATTGACCAACTGGTGATCCTCGAGGTAGGAGCTGTTTATTGATAATGCTCTCCATTACTTTGGAGAGCAGAGAGGTAATGGCGATAGGTCTGTAGGTAGCTGGGTCCGAGCTATCACCTTTTTTAGGGATCGGATGGACAAGGGCACGCTTTCATGAGACCGGGACTACGCCTTTAAGGTAGGAGTACCGAAATAGACGCGTTAGCACTGGAGTCAACTCAGGGGCACACGTTCGTAGCACCAATGGAGAAACGCCATCCGGCCCACTCGACGTATGAACGTCCAAGGAGAAAAGAGACTGCCTAATAGTTTTCTGCCGAAAAACTATTTCCGGCATTGAGCTCTGACACCGCGGGATGATATGCGGTCTCTTCACCTGGTCGTCCAAAGTCGAGTTGGAGGCGAAAGGAGTGCCCAAGAGATCGGCTTTCTCTTTTGCCGTGTGGGCCAGAGAGTCATTCCCCATGTGCAACGGCGGTAGGGACGGCAGGCTAAAGTTTCCCAGAGTGGCCTTTGAAAGCGCCCAGAATTAGAAAGACATGCCAGGCGGGTACTTTGCCAGCTGATCCCCAATTTTGACGATATGCTTGAACTTTGCTCTAGCGATTTGCCGTTTGAAGAATCTGGAGGCACGATTATATTTCCTCTTCAGAACTCTAGAGTTCGGATCCTTAGTGACTAATGCATTGGCCCAAGCTTGATAAGCCTGCCGTTTTCCAGCTGCTGCAGCCCTGACAGACGCATCAAACCAAGGCCGCGATCTGCCACCAAGTGGTATCACAGAGCTTGGTACAAATAGTTCCATGCCCTGTAGTATCACATCAGCTACAGCCGCAGCGCAGTCACTAGGATCATCGGAAGGGAAACAAATCAGCCCCAATGGGTAAGATGCAAAAAAGGACCGCATTCCATCCCAATCCGCTGACTTATAGTGCCAAACGCGTCGAGTCGCAGGTCTTGTGCGAGCTGGGCCTTCAATGGGCACTACACTCCGTACCGAGCAGAGATCAGAGGACCTTAAGGGAGCCTCGACAGTGACCTGGTACTTTCCGAGATGTGTAGTCAGCAGAAGATCCAACAAAAAGGGCATATGGCCGTCCACGTCCGGTAGACGAGTGTGCGTCTTGACCAATTGAGACAGACATTTGCCAGACAGACATTTGCCAGAGCAAAGTTAAACACAGATCTTCCCGTGTAGTCGGTGGCACGTGACCATAGCCAATCGGCATTGTGCGCATTGAAGTCCCCGAGGACTACGACTTCGGCGGAGGGAGTCTGTGAAAGCAGATCGTCAATCTTCGCCTGAACATGGCCCAAGAGTTGATCCGTTTCTGCATTACCACTATGGGACCTGTAGAGGCACGTATAGACTCTGACATGGTCGTCCATGTCAACGCGTAGCCAGAGTACAGACAGGTTCCGTCCTTCAAAAACCTGAAGGTGACGGTAGCAGATATCCTTCCTTACGAACACAGATACCCCGGTGTGTGGTATAAAATGGTGTTCTAGTTTATACCCGGGGTATGACAGGTACGCTGTGTCGCTAGGTTGAGAGATCTGCGTCTCCGTCAGAAACAACAAGGCCGGCTGCGCCGTCTCTAGATGATAATGGATGGCGTTCAAGTTGGAATGAAGTCCCCGGATGTTGCAAAAGTCCACATTTAGAGTTTGTCGGGGTGCCGTTGCGTTGACTCGTTCTTTGCCCTCATAAAACATAAAAGGCGATACTTTGCCAACCCCAGATACGACGGGCACCCCGAGAATCATTTCCCCGATTTTGCTCGGGGAGGGGGTCCCCGGCTTCATCAAAGCCGGTACCCTCCTGGGGTATTTTTCTTCTAGGCATCGCTTTCATGTTTGGCGCGGGGGGGGGGGGGGGAGGGATTGGACTTCCGGATTCTCTCACTCACCGACGGAACATAACCAAATGAATTTGGTTACTACACGTCGGTCTTCTGTGAAAGGGTGGTCCTTCCGCGGTCGAGCCAGCCCAATACGAGCTGTTAAGTTTACTTCAAAGTACAGTTGTTTTATAAACGATAAAAAATCTTTAAAAAAAAAAAAGTTTTTCTATATACTGGAAATTTTTATTTAGTGATATTATATAAAAATTTTGTCAGTTATTCTAATAAGTAAATTAAGAAAAGAAAAATTGGTATAATCCTTAAAAAGTCTAACCAAACACTGATTGTCTGTTGGACACAGGTTAGTATATTTTTTATTTTTTATACAAAATTTGCAATATTCAGACCAGAACTGGTGTTTCAAATAGCAATGGTCATCGAAAGCTCCAGTTCCATTACTTTCGAAAATTGCATTGTCTAAATAGAATTTATGTTAAAACACAATGACATCTACATATTTCTAGGTTATGGCAAAATTCATCTCCCCCTTTTTCACTTCTATTCACTCGAGAGGGCGAAATTGGATATGGGTTTTTATAAGCAAGTTTAACAAAGTGAGGATGTAAATTTTAAACATGCTCTTAAACATGCGTTAGCCAAAGTTTACGGACTTTTTATTGTGAATATTTAGCTCTCCGCCTTCAATTTAGCAAAGTTGCAGTAACTTAATACCAGTATGAAGTATAAAATGATTAAGTAAATGTTACTATCATATTCTACAGTTCATTTTATAGGCAAATTTGGGTACTTTTTATCGTCATTTAAAAATTAGAATATGTTATTTAAAAAAATACTTCTTTTAAAACCATATTTAAATTTAGTTTTTCCAAGATATCATACAATATTTCATTCCGTAAGCCCTTAAGAAAGTTATTTGATTTGTAGTTACTTGGTGATCACTCCTGTTGTTTAATAAATAGAGATTATTGAGATTTCTCATTTTACGATTGTACTTTACGACAGAGATGGGGGAAAATAAAAGTTTTTAGCTTACAAAATTGTTTCGTTTCCTGATTAAAGTTGTAATGGGATTTTCATACAATGTGGCAAAGAAAGTTTGATATTTACTGTAGCGTTTAATTGCGTTAAAAACTGCAAGTTATTTTAATAATATTATGATTTAATCATAAAGATAAGGTAATTTTAACATTCTTCATTATTTAACAGAAACAGGTGAAACAACAATACACATTATTATTATATTTATTTTAAAATATAGTTGAAATCTAGATGTTTGCTAAGACAACGTCTAGTCTACGATTGATGTAGGATATTTTATTGAACCTCAACGTATCAATGGATACGTACCAATACGGCTATTTATGAATGGAGTATTGCGGGTTTTAAATTTCCACGATATAGTTTAGGATGGAGTTTTTCATTACATCATATATGCTTTGAATGACAGTGATAGCTTTGACGGGTAATAAAGTGTTTTGAATAATTTATATTGAATATATTTGTCATAAATGAGTTTTTTTTTATATTCATGAAGTTGATAAATTGAAAAACATTTTAAGGCAGAATGGCTAAAAACTTCAATTGAATATATTTATTAATTGACAATTCTATATACATTGACAATTAAAAAAACAAAAATACTTTATGCTATACGTTATAAAATTTAAATCAACTTACTTTTCGTCAGACATCTTAATATTTAAAAAAATAATTCAATAACTTAAAATATACCTCAAAAAATGGTACATAAAGAATTTTGTTGATTAATTTGCGAAAGCAGTTAGACTTCTCAGATAGGGTAGGTAAATGTCGATATTCGGCGATAAAATTTGGATTGGATGTTGATTATTAATGATAGCCTACTTCAAGACATATTGGAATGTCATCTTAGTTTCGGATTTTAAAATATTATCATATACTCGTCTCATTTTAATTGACAGCCCGGAGAGATGGCATGATGCTGGAAAGACAGCTGACGCTGGAAAGACAGAATTCAGCTGGGAAGACAGATGACTGCTGGAAAGACAGCCGAGGCCGACGGCCGACGGCCGACGGCCTAGCAAGCCAGGGCCGGGAATTTCGTTCAAAGCTAAAATTCCAAATAAGAAAAATACCCCTGGGACAATCCGAGAGGAGGGGCGGCAGAACTGTCCATCGGTCCAACATCTCAAAACACACAATAGTGCTGAAGCGCGGCAATCGCCGGTAATATCTTTGTTTTCACTAAAATTTATTTTAATTTTCCATTGTACTTTTTTCAATTGAAAATCTATTTTCAAAATTTCAATTATTATAATTTTTTAACTTAAACTTAAAAATAAATATTGTTGAGAAAATATATTTCGTTTTCGCTTTCATTATTACTAGACATATTATAAATTCTACTATAAACAAATTTCAAAACATTACTTTTTTTCCTGTCCGCTTCACATGAAAAGCCTCTAAGGCTAGTTAATAAACATAATTTCAAAAGTCTAGTATATAAGGCGAGTACATGAGATAAGTACATAAAGCTTGTACAAAAGCTAGTATTTAAGGATAATACATAATATATAAATTTTTACTTCACAATTTAAAAATATGTTTTACTTGGTGTTCTCCATTTCATCATTTATATATTTTGAAACGTAGTAAATATATTTCAAAGGTAAGAATTAAATAAAAAAAAACTTCAAGCTGTTTTAATGAATGTACAAAAAAATAAAAAAGAAATATATAAAATTTTTCAATGTAATATATTACAATATTAGTTATGTAACAAATGTCATTTATTTTTTTTAGTTTTTTACTATTTGGTCTACATTGTCTTTCGCTTGGCTGTCTCGTTCAAATCATGTACGAGTATGTGTTAAATAAATTATACCAAATGACACAGTGAAGACTGATGACAAGGTTAAGATACTTTTTTTTATATTAAAAAACATAAGAAATGAATAGATTTTGATTTTTAATGGAGTTCAGAAAAGGAGGCGTTTCTCAATTTTTATAAAAGGAGCAGTTTCTCCACTTTCTGACTTCGTTAGATTCCATTAAATGGCATTTTCTCATATGAGCAGTGCTTTTAGTAAATCTACACATATTTATATAAATTAGTTAGCAATCTGAAGTAAAATTTAGCATAAACCATGAACTAAACAAAAAATAAATAAAATAGCAGTCATGAAAAAAACAATTTCGAAACAAATTATCACGAACTAGAAAGTTAAAAATTAATAATGGCGGAATGTCTTCTAAGTAAAATGAAATGAAGAAGTCGATCAACATATTACGAATTAAAATTAACAATATCTGAATGCACAATTATTGTAATATTTGGAGTCGGTGTCTGAAATGGCCTCCCGGCTGTAGTGCAGAAAATTTGCACAATAATGGAGCAATCATTTTAACGGGACGAATGAACTGTTCATTTATTACACGGATGGCCTCGATAAATGTAACTTAACGTATCATCTTGTTTAATGAAAATGTGTAATTTAAAGGTAAAATAGGATTGGTTTGCTTTCATTTTTATTTTAACCTTTTCTTGTGTTTATAGGAAGCTTTCAGATGGGATAATATAATTAGTAAATTTGTAGCATATTTAATATATTGTTTTTTATGTAATTTGACGACAACTATCTGTAATGTGATTAATTTTATTGAGTGATATTATTAGTATCAAGTACGTTGTTATGGAACACGTTGAATGGCCTAAAAATATATTTTTTCTATCAAAGGGATTAATTTCTTATAGTTTATCTTTAGCGTGCTATGGTTACTCTTAGTTTTATGGTTAGCTACGATACTAAAACTGAAGTATTTTCGACTAAGAGGTGGGCAGTTTAATATTAAACATGAGAACTTGTAACTTATACGTCTTACCATCTTTTTAATTAATGCCAAAAAACTAGGGAAACGTTATTATTGTATGATGTGAGTAGATGAGAAATTTGTCGATAGATGCGATAAATACAATTTTTTAAGTTTTAGTAATTAACTGAAAAATTTCGTATATTTGCATTATAAAAGAAAAAAATTAAATAAAGTGTACGTGCTTGTTGTGAATGAGTTTAGTAGGTACCTTATTTTATTCCTAGCTCCTTTAGTAGACTAAATAGATAACTCCTAAATAAAAGGTTGTATCAGACTCTGAACGTTACATAAATTATCTTATTTCTTTTTTAAACACATCTTGTGAAGTAAATTAGAAGATTCGAAGTTTTATGTTGAGCGTCAATGTGATTTTGGCGGAAAACAAAAAGCTTTTGTTAATGAAGCCTACCAGAACTTTGGTAAGTTATTTTGTCCATCGATAGCTGCAGCTGTAACATTGGCAAATGTACATTCTACACTGGAAAGCTTCTCTAAAATACCATTTTTCAAGACATATAACATTGTTGTAAATGATCGGAGGCAGTGGTTGCAGTAGGAAAATATCCAGTCTACTACAATGCTAGCCTTCAATTAAGTATCTTCTACTTATGTTGGTTATGCTTTATGAAGGCAATAATGAAGAATATTGATTTTGAGTTTAATAATGTTGTTTTTTGCTAATGAGATCTAAATTTTAGATTTAGTTCTTTTTAATGCGAAATTTAAATTTATATGCGAAAATAACGTATCCCGACATATAACCCAAATACTATTAAAGTATATAAATTATGTATGTTTGTTCCAATATTAACCCTTCTCAGTTTTTGGTATTTTGGTGATATTTTTTGTAGACCTAAAAATGGAAAGATATTTATTATAATTCTCTTTAATAAAACATATACATTTAAAACACAATTCAGTTCGATATTCAATTTGTGATATAAATTCGTAATCCTAGTTCTTTTTACTTTTAATGTTATTAAATTTCCTAAAGCTTTTGTAAAAATATGAATGAAGTATGATTTGTATGTCCGCTTTCCAATTAGCTACTTCAAGTGCTTTATTTATCGCACTCTTTCTATTTTTCTATTTTTGGTTTTGATCCACTTTAAATTATATGATTTATCGTTCTGTGCTTTGATGCTTTTTTCAACATAAAGTTGTTTTAGAAGTGGCTTTTATTACGTTTAACATATTATTGGAATGCCTTTACTTTGATGAAATTATTATATATAGTATGTTTTGATGCCTCATATAGAAAATTATCTGTTAAGTTACAGCTATTATTCTTACATGTTTCACTATTTAGTCATAACAAGGTAATAAATTGTGTTATTCATGGTATATAGAGTATATCGCAAGCATTAAATAGATGATTCATTTTAACTGTAACGTGTTCAATCGTTTTGTTCTGTCCATACCGTATATGGTTTTGATTTAAACTGAAATGCACTCAAACTAATCTGTTTTGGAAGGTTTGAGAAACTAAATTTGATTAAGGTTCTTCCGCATAATGCATTATGGAAACGACTTTAGACAGTTACTTTATTATGTACTTACTAACGAAATAGGTCCTTGTTACAAATTAAGACAATGGAGTATTTGCTTATCAGGTTATAGATTTGATATAGGGTATCCCAGGAAAACCTGAAAAACGAGTTTCTTCGTTTTCAATCAAATTCAAATAAATGCAAAATGGTTTCTTATTGATTTTCCTCAGCTACTTAGGACGCAAATGTTTTATTTAATTAATGGACGGAACTTGACAACAGAGGCACCGTTTAATCGTTTTGCTTTTTAGAACTATAAAGAACTATCGTTGTCTTATAACAGTATCGATGTCAAAATGGTGACCACACTAGTCAAGGTATTTAAAGAAATTCTTGAACTGTCAGTTCGTTTATAAATATAAAAGATTCCAGACACACACAAACACATACACACAAGTAAAATTTTCTAAACAGACATACAAAATTTTCATTCTTGTTAGGGATATATTATTTAAAACCTTGAATAATACTTAAATTTTTGATTTCAAATCTTCTAATCTTCTTGTTATATAAAAAAATGTTTCTTTTCTTGTCAGACCTCCTTTATTTATTATATTAAACTGTAGTATTATAATTAAAAAAAAAAAACAATTACTTTGTTACGTTTAGCGTGACAACTTTTTGCTTAACACCACAGACATGGTAGTATTTTCTATTTATGGATTGCATTTGATGGATTGCATTTTCTTTTCTTACTTTAATATGAAAATACTATCAAAATTGTATACTTTAAGTTTGTACGGTAGATTTGATAATAGTCTTGTATAGGAACTTATTCAGCTAATTACAAACAAAATTAAAGCTGAAAAAGCCACGCAGCTAAATGGTAATTGTTAACATATTGTACACAAATACTTTACACAGTATTCCTATTAAAAAATTATACTTTCATAGATCCTACTTTTAAAACAGATCTTATTTATAGACAGCAGTAAATTTATTTTTCCATTCAAGCTCCAAAAGAAAAATAACTAAATTTAGTCGGGTGGAAATTAATTAATATAGTCTAAACAATGGTTATAATGTTATACAGAGCCTCGAGCAATATTTAACCAAATAATAAAATATATTCTCAAACTGTAATCATTATTTTGAAAATTATTCAAATAAAATATGAATATTTTTTAATTTTCTTCGAAAGGAAGTGTTTTATTTTTTATACACATCATTTTATTACATTATTACTTTTATATAAGTATTTGTATAGTAGATTATACGGCTTATTGTTAGGTTAATTTCATTATAGATACACTAAAACTTTAATGCTTTTTTGTATATTAAATTATGAATTAAATATACGTGTTTCTTATAAGAATAAGAAAATTAAGACCTTATTAACGGTGTAATATCAACAATTGAAGAAAAGTTAAATCTGTCAACGATAAGACTGCCTCCTATATATTCGTATTTTATTATCCTGAACAAAGCAATAAACCGATCAATTACGATGCACCTTTGTTCCTAGTATTCGACTACGGAAAATATTAGAATTTTTAAAAATATGCTCTATGGTTATATTCTTAGAGTACAATATTCAATACATTTATAAAATTATACTTGTCTAGTCTAAATATTCATATGTTTTAAATGATTCATAACTATTAGGATTAATCTAAGACTGAAAAGTCAATTTAAAAATAGTACTTTTAAAGAAATAAAAATTAAATATGCCATTTTTTTCAGAATTTATGGTTCTAATATTATAAAATTTTAGCAGCACTATGTCAAATGAGGTTATCAGTTCAATTTAATTGCTATTATTAAGATTTTAGCGACATAATATAATTCATTTTATGACTATAATTGAACTTTCACTATAATTGAAAATTGACTTTCACAAACATGGAATAAGTTTTATACATTTTAGAGTACTTTGCAGAACCTTTTTAAAGTCTTATACGCTATACATTTCTTAAAATAAAGAAGTTTTTCCTAAATTATATAGTTTATACCTCAGGGTCGCAAAGAACACAACATATATAACAATTACAACTTATTATATATACATTTTATATCTACATGCTATAATGCCATATGTTCCGTAGTTTTGTCTTACCAAAATATTCTTTATCAACAGGCACCTGCTGTTATCCCATTTATTTGAAATTGGTGCCATATTTTAATTTATTCCAACCTCTTTTACCATATATCATATCATATCAGTGAATTCTTTCTTCTCTTCAATCTTTTCCGTACATCATCAATGTTTTCTTAGGTCGCTCTCTTCAATTATATCCATCTATATTACTTACAATGTTCTTATTAAAAAGATTTTTTTAAGACAACCAAATAATGATTGTCTCTTTTTTGCAATAAAATAATTATAAACAAAAAGGTTTTCTATATAGACAGATAATTAAAATAAGAGAACAATTATTTATGGGTAAAATATTTACCGTCCAAAAAATCGACGCCAGTAAGACAGTACGAGAATGACATCTATGTTATAAAAAATGGGCTTGACATATTTTATAAACGGTAAAAGATTACCTATATATATATATATAAGGTTAAAACTAATTTCATCAAAAACTCGACAGTCAAGTTATGGTTTTTTCTACAAATTCCATCCACTAAAACTATAAAAAGATTAAAATTTTAACTTTACGTTAAGTAAGTTAACATTTTGTAGGCAATGGTTTTCGTGCCTTGGCACCATTTGAAATGGTTTTTATGTTCTTTAATTAACTTCTATTTATGATAAACCTATTTTTTTCTATATGTTTATTCTTAGACAAGTCGTTTCATAGAATTAATCGTCGAAATTTTTGATTGATTCTCTATTAAATTTTAAAATAAATTGTAATCAGTTTTCTGCATAAATAGTATTTATAACATAAAAATGGATTAACCTTGTAGAAGTCTATCTAATATCGACTTCAATCTCGGATTGTATATTGATTGTAATCATTATTATACTTTCATATCTATCATATATCTTAGTATATATAAATTACGTGTCACGTTGTTTGTCCACGATAGACTCCTAAACTACTTAACCGATTTAAATAAAATTTACACACCACGTGCAGTTTGATCTAACTTAAAAGATAGGATAGCTTTCATTTCAATTCAAAGTCACAATATTATTTTATTGCAAATTATTTGTTTATTATTTGGCAGTTACAATTTTCAATTAGCTCAAATAATTTTAAAGGATGACGGTATCTGTGGACTGGATTGAGTAACTATTTGTATATTTGGTTTAGAATTGGAAAACCCATGATTTTTATAATGGACAACTATGTCTTACATGTTCACGTGTAGGAAAACCGTAGAATCTATTTGTATTAGCTAAAGACAGGTTAACCACAAATATTGTTTACCGATTATTGCTAAATTAAATTGAAATTATAAGTATTTTAAATTAAAAATAATTAATATTATTGTTAAAAATGTTGAACTATCTGCCCTGCCTATTTCATTCGTAAACTTAAATGGTCCACGTTATTTACTAAAAACTTTCTAATATACTTATTTGTTACAAGCTAAGCTAAGCTATCTATTAAAATTAATTATTTTGTTAAGTATCGACTGTAAGAAAACATGTGATGATGATGTTTTCATAACAGATGTTCTCTTAAATAGTCTATTACAATGTAATATATCAAAAACCATAGCAACGCGTGGCCGGGTCTGCTACTTTACAATATAGACGTTATTGATTATATATTTATGTTCTCAAATGTCTTTTTATTCTGTACCAAAATACAAAATATAGGAATATTTTAAATAAATAAAACGTACGTTTTTCTTTAATATGCTCTTTCTTAAAGCTTGCTTGCTTTGTTTGTCTTGATATTTCTCAACCAAATAAAATTGAAAAGAATGCGATTAATAAATAACCTTTCAAGGATCTTGAACATTAAATATTGGCTTAAATATTATTCCCTTACTTGTCTTTGACCTTCACTTGGCATATACCTGTCAATCCTGAGTTATAATCGTAGAATATAGATATGAATAAAAATATCCACTAATAAACCATAAATAAAAAACAAATATCTAAATTTATTAAAATATCTAAATTTATTAATATTTAATTGCAATTTTTATTATCAGATATTTTCATTAGTATCTTTATTATTAAACAGTAGAGTCTCATAACATCCCCCTAAATTAAATTTTATATTTGCGTTTAGTACCATATTGTCACCAGACAATAAGAGCTTATTCTTCTCTCTTCATAACTATTCCTCGCTACTTACCCTGAAGAATTTTATCTAAGATTCGCCCTTCTAATATGGTATTAAAAAAACATTAACAAATAGAAAATATTAGATCTACCTAACCTTAGTACCAATATTAAAAAATAGGATGATTTTAAGAAAATTAGTAATTAATAACAACTCTTTATGTCACATTGAGAGAACTACGTGAACGTAGTTACGACTTATCATTTATTATAAAAATTAATATGACTTAATATTACAAATACAATAAATATCATTTAAACATCGATTTAAAATAACTAAGAAATATTTTAACATGGACAGTCATCTGGGATTATGTTCAAAACACCAAAGGTAATTTATAAATGATTTATCTTTGTCACAATCGTTATTTTAATGTAACGTTTTTTATCTGAATTTAGAACCTCAATACAAAAGGTTTACGAGCCCCTGACAACAATGGAATAAAATGCTAAAGCTTCTATTATTAAACAAAAAAAGCACATGAATATGAACATGAAATACTTTAGGCAATTAAGGAAAGCGTTTGTTTTGTTTATTTTGTATCCTGTTAATACCTTTAAAATGATGATTGTTTGAATATAAAAGTAAATAAATAAATACATAGCTTATAGCATTTATAAAAGCATAAACATCAAAATTGACATTTATTTTTAAATTTTACATTGTTGTGCTTTAAGAAACACCAATTAATTTTAAGTTATATGATTACTAAAGTAATTTGAAATTTAAAATATAAGATATTAAGTCTCTACCAAGATTTCACAAAATTTTATGTCATTTTATAAATAAATATGAATAAACAGTTTCATTCATTTACACGAAACTACAAAACTGGATATGTAACGAATATATATGGAAATCATTCATTTTATATACTCGGATGATTTATTTTACAAAATAAAACAGTGAACGGATTTTTTAAATTGCTTTATTATTTTTTGTGTTCAGTGAACGTTTTAATATTGATAGAATATATATTGTAAGAAGTATTTTTCTTTTTCAATTTACGAACTCAACATAAAGTTTTATGTCAATATTTAGTTTTAATTAATTAAATGGCAGGAGCATATGACGCTGACCATTTGATTATTTTTAAAAAAGGGTAAACGAACAGACGGGACAGCTAGGGAAAAGTATTCAGCATCACTCACGCTTTCTTTTAACATCAGGGAGTTGCCAGTCAAATCCAGTTGGCAAAGGTTGTATTACTACTGATGGTTAGCAGTACGATAATAGAAGTCGGCAGTAGGAAAACCTCTTTTGAACACTCTCCGTGATAAATGTGTTGGACTAACAAAGATGTCCCAAAACGTTACATGATCATGTTATTTACCAAGCATTCAAACCCAGAGAATTTGAAGGACTTGTCGTTTGACATGCGTTCAATTGAAAAAATCTATAATAGAAGCGCTTCAGAGTAGATGAGAATAGTACTCCATGTATGGACGCACTTGCGTCTTATGTAGTAAAAGCCTTTGGTTCAGTTTATTTTAATTCGAAATTTCACTACATAGGAATTAAGGTCTTAATTACTGCCACAAGTTTGACGCAGAGCTCACAAGCTATTAGCCGATTTTGATGACGTACATGGATCTTGCTGTGGCTAGTTACTGTCGCTTTTGCTTTGATGCATTTTGAGTTGTGGTTGTATTTTCTTTTAAAAACTTATAAGTTATATTATTATTCTATTTATATCAATGTGTTTTATTTAATTTATTGCGTAATATTGATTATAATTTAATTATATGTATACATACAGATGAATATAAGTAATAATGTGTTTACGTAATAGTACATATTAAGTTTATAAGTTTTGTAAAACAAACTCTGATGTAATTTTTAAAAGATTAAAACTAGATATTTCAAATGAAAAAATTACATTTAAATGTATATAATGTTATTTTTCAGAATAGACTTAGAAATAGACTAATTCATAAAATACAGATCTATAATTTGTATATTATATGTAAATATTCATAATTATACTTTATTAATAAAATATCAGTATCACAAAGTTTGAAAAACCTTAAAAATGACGAATACATTAATTTGAAACATCAATTTATCACCAGTAAGACTGCACCCTAAATATTCCGATTGCGCTTAACAAAGCCGTAAACCGATCAATTAAGATGCACCTTTGTTCCCATTATTCGACCATCGCAGAATATTCTAGAAATTCTGAAAATACACTCTATGGTCAAGACCTTAAAGGTAAATATTGATTGAAATAAGAAAATTCGGGCTGTGTGTGCAAAATATATGATTTATCTTCGGAACTTTAGTATAATTGTAAAAATAATGACGTTTAATAGAATATCTCATAAAGTTATGAAATCATCTTGTTTGATATTTATATATTTTACAGTTAAGGCTTTATATGACATAATAAATATTTACGTCTAATAGAAAGTCTATTAAAAAGGCTTTTATGACGCAAGACAGTTTTAACACAATATAAAAATTTAAAACGAAACTCCAATACTAATTTGCACATAACTATGAAGTTTTAATTACAAGGGATGTAAATTCGTCGATAACCGCGATAATATGTACAAAGCAATCCATCGAACAAATCAGTTTCACAGATTTCTGGCAACATACATGTTACTAAAGAATTTGATGTTGTGCTTTTATAACGTTTTTTGGTTTTTTTTATAGTACTTAATATATATTTGGTTATATATACTGAACCTACAATATATAGACTATCTAATTTTAATTTACTCTTTTTAAATTTAACTTCTTATTTTATGAAACTACAATTATTTGTTACAATGAAACATTTTAATCTATCCTTACGTGAACAAAAACCGCGTATAATGCACAAAATTTACACAATAATGGAGCAATAATTTTAACGGAACGAATGAACTGCGTCTCGTATTAATAATATATGAGCCTGATAAGCTGTGACTTAACATAAAATTGGTTCAATGGAAAGAAAATTCAACAATTTTATGGCAAAAGATATTTTATTAACAAAGATATATTACTTACATAATAAATATTGTTGTTTTATATTGTTGAAAATTAAAGTAAGAAATATATATTCTTTTTATATAAATATTTTACATCTTAGTATGAATAACCAAAAGTTCTATTGCAGCAATTCTAAGTTCCAATTCCAAGCCACCTACGTGCTACGTGCTACGCTGTTATATTTGCTACGAATGCTATGAAGCTACGAGACTTTGAACTACAAGTATGACACATGACATGTCAAGCTCGGTTCAGTAACTTCGTATAAGTTAGACAGAATATCACATAAATAAAATATTTCACCCTATAATTATGTTTTTGGGTAAAATACTTTTAAATAAATGAATATTTTTGTTGCATTTTGGTTTCCTAAAATATATATAGGAATCCATTAAAATATGTAAATACATATTTTTATTAATAGTGAGTGAAGAACATTTAATGTATATAATCTTATTAGATATGAAAGATGTTTGAACATATTGAGTCCGTAAAACAATTTACAATTCCAAACACTTTTATTTAGAGATTTCATTTTGATATTGTCTTTATATGAGTATGATATTTATAAATAAATTATACATGTAATATTAAATATTTTTAATATTTATTTTTTACTTTTTATGTTACAAATATCAAAAAGTTGCTGCTGTATTAATAGTAGTAAAAGTATAAGCAAAATATAAAATTTTTAATCAACGTAATTTTTAAGTAAGACTTTATCTTCTGAAGAATTATTTTAGGACTATAATAACAGTTATTTATCTATACTATGTTACCTAGTTGTATATTTTTAATAAAATTTATTAAATATGATCGCAAGCGTTAGGTTTTCCTCACACAAAACTACTAAATCAATCTCCATGCAATTCGGAACTGGGTCGGAGTGTGCATTATAAAGATACTGGAAGTATTTGAACATAATTTTGTAAAATGTTGAGCGTAGTAGCATTTTTTTAATAATCCGAAATATCAACTATTTATAAAAGTATAGGACGAATTATTAATATGAGTTTTGTTAAAATAATATTTATTATATTCTCCAATAATAAAAATTACATAAATTTTCTAGAAGACAAGAATATTTTTTTGTTAAGTAACATGAAATAAATAAAAAAAAATGGCTCAAATTACAACCTTGTTTAATACTAAATGTATATATACGTAAAGTGTATATATTTTGTCTTTTTCAGCCAAATTATATATATTTTGACTTTTTCAGCCAAATTTTATATATTTCGTCTTTTTCAGCCAAATTAAAATTTCTCGTATACTTCTAAAAATATAGTATTTCTGATATCAAAATAGCTTTAACAATTTTATGATATTATAATTAAAAGATTATTTTTGGTTTACAGAAGAAAAATAATCCCAATATAAAACTTTTTGCAATAACTATTTCTTAGCTATTTCCTTTAATAATTACATTATCTAATACGGTTTACGTTTAATCTATTTAAATGTTATTGACACTAGCTTTAGAGAAGATAAAAAATAGAATTAGAATATATAAAAAAATCTTAAAATTGTGCATTAATAAATAATAAAACACTTTATATCATAAATAAACAGTATATATATTATATCTTAAACCAGGAACAGAAGTATATACAAAAATAAAGTCAAGTATCTGAGTAAGTATTTTCTGAATACATATAAACAGTTAGGATTATGTTATGTCAAAGAGTACTTTATGATGATAAATCAAAAGGTGATCTTGAATTCTGTTTAAGATGTTTAAAACATGCAAGTTAAGATAGAAGCATAAACGTTCACTCAAAGACGAGATAAAACATGTGAGCACTTATAACTTTAAAATGAAAGAAATAGAAAAATTCATTTAATATATTTAGTGTGTATTGCACTGTCACTTCACTTCAAAATGTGTATTGCACTAGTCGCAAGCTAAAGTGAGTTATTCTAAAGGAATTACAGTATGTAAGTAGTCCGAGGTAGAGTGTTTCTATTTTTTAAACAGTTATTTTCTCTTGAAGTTAACTATTAATCAAATTACAATTATTTTTTTTATATTTGGATTACTTTTATTAATAATTGGATATTATTCTATATTTAGCGTTTATCTTGTATTGTTGGTTATTGTTATGGCATTATGAGGTGTGAATTGTTCATACTAATCATGGTATTTTTCAATAAAAAAAAATATTTCAGAAATAAACCAAATTTCAGATTAAAAATATTATTTAAATTTATTATTGCTTATGGTTTAAAAAACAAAAATTTATATGTTGTTATGATATGCAGATCTCAAATGCTATATAAATATAGGAAATATGAAAAAATACAAGTGATAAATAAAAATATCCTGCTTCTATTTATAATATTATGATTTTATTTATTAATATGAATATGGATGTTGTTTATACAGTGGAATATCCAGCAATTCTAATTCAATGCAGTTCTTCAGCGATGCGTTCGTCGTCACCAGCTGTCCGGGCTAGATTAATGAGTAAGTTGCATAGACAGATGTGAAAAATCGCTTTTAAACCCACTCGCCTGTCGCGTGAGAATTATAGGACTTTAGATAGAATTTTAAGAGTATGTCCTAAGATGGGATGTCTCAAATCTAAACATATAGTGATAAATTATATTTTCCAAACATTCTTTAAGTTTTCAACTTCAAAATAAGTAATACAATAGAAACAAAACCTATTTAAAGTTTTATTGTTATGAATATATATTATAGTAATAAAATATTTTGAAATCACACAAAATATATAATGTTAAGAAATATATTTTGGGAAAGTTGTAATAGAAAATACGTTTAAACTTTCCGATGACTTATTATGTTATGTTATCATTTAATTACAATTTTATTTACATACTAATCTTAATTTGAGACATAAGCAATATGCTCTATACGTATACATTATCGCCATCTGAATATCAAGCGTTTAAATCTCTCTAACTACGTAATAGTGTAACAGTAAAGTACTAGATGGCGCTATTCACAATTATTTAAAATATCAATGAATTATTATAAATTCACTATTAATAATTTACCAAGTTAATATATCATTTTAATGTATATTTTAAATTAAATATAGCAAGAAAAAAAATACTATTATCATTATAATATATAATCTTGATATAAAAAATATATTTACTCTTTTAAAAATTTTATATTTTATTAACAAGTTAAAATAGTAGTATTAAAATATTTTATTGTATGCGTGTAAAATACAATCTCAATATCTTACAAAGATTTCTGAACGCAGATGGCTACACTCAATGGTACATAAAAATGCAGTAAAACAAATCATTACATTTTAACATCTGTAGAAATAAACTTTATGAATGGATTGAAGGATGAAAGGGCTTTTTTTATTTTAATTTTAATTTTTAATGAGTACCGTAAAATATGCATTTTGTATTGAGAAACAGTTTCATTTGAAATATCATACCAAATCGGAGAAAACTATGTAAGACTGAACCTAAAAGGCCCTAGCTGTGGCCAATGGTAGACATTACATCTCTGATATGAGTACGAGTACAAGCCGTCTTCCGAAAAAAAACTATTTTCACAACGGGAGAGACATGAAGTTCAACATGTTTAAATCTTATCAAAATTTTTTCAATTAATGCATTTTTATTTGATTTGATATACATAATTAGGTAATATTATAATATTCATATATAACATAAATATAATACTTATACAGTGCCTTAGGAGAGCAGCAAATAGAAAATCTATACTCTTTTTTGAAAATGAGAAAGAATATTAAAACTGTTATAAATTTAATTTGAGTTTACTTTTCAATATAATATTAAAATGCAAAGTTTGAAATACTTTTCATAAATAATGTTGACGGAAAGACGGAATATAACGAAATACCTATAATCTACACATCTGACTTTAATATCTTAATCATTACAACAAGGAAAATAATTTCACAAACCGGTTATCAAAAATGATAAATACGTCAACTATATTTACACACACTGCATATTCCATGCTAGAGTCAGAATGGTTTACGAGCCGACTCAGCTTTATGGTTTTAAGATCCCTGTATTTGGTTTGGAATTCGGTTGGATATCTATATTTATTGGTATAGGTTTAAATTTGGGATGAATGGATCTAATACCAAATATAGATTTGCTGGGAGAATGGAGTAAGAAAAGGAATATTTTTTAATCAATGTTAACTGTGTATAAATGTATAATGTAATTAAAAGAATAGATGTGTCTAAACTTAGTACAGATCTTTTTTGTAATTTATTAAGGTACCCATGTACATAATCCCAACCAAACTAGCCGAAACAACAAACATAAAGGCAAGTGTAATTGAAAACACTACATTAAGACTTTTATCTAAGAGTTCAAATTAAATACTTAATTCTCGTTATCATCAAAACCTTAACAGTGGAAGACATTAAGGTTGTATTACTTTATCTAAAGTGAAATCGTTCCCATTTTAAGCCCTATTATAAAGACATAAGAAGTTCCATTATCTTTCTAATACTTGGTATTAACAATGAAATGGTTTTAAGAGGAGCTCGTTTTATTAATAAGTATAATATTCATGTTGCTTAAAAGCTTTATGATATTTACACAGTAAATATTTATATTCGATATTGCATTTAATATAGGTTGTTATTTTACCTGGGTTTTTAATTTCAAACAAAGTAATTAGCTGTTAGTTATATGAAACATAAAAACAAATAAATTGCAGAAAATGGATTTGTTATTACTTCATAATATTAATGTTATTTGTGTTATGTATTCTCTTTGTAATTATAAAATTAGTATTCCGTTGAAACAATAAACTCGCTATGTGGTCATATAACTAACATGTTAGCTCTGCTGAGACTACAAAGTAGGTACGGTCGGATTGTTGTGATAGTAATTACTACAAATCAATTAGGTATTGTATTATTACATATAAAAATTATGCGGCTAATTTCATATAACTTATTGATTTACTAATTCAACATTAAAAATTAAGGGAGCAAAAGTAAAAAAGTGTACATAGCCTTTTAAACTTAAAGTATAATTATTACCTCTAAAATATTTTTCTGTTGTTGTACAATAATGTGTTAGTTAAAAAACTTTTCGTGTAATCAAAATTTAAATAAAACTTCATATCATAATCAATTAAAGTAAAAAAAAATATTGATTTAATTTACTTAAAGTTTTACATATGCTTTGGAAGGTATATTAACAGTGAAATCAATACTAATTCAACATCCAAAACATGTAATTAAATAAAATAATAAAACATCAAAATTAAACAATGACTAATACAGAACATTGTTCCTTAATTCTTGTTGTGAAGTACCAACAGATTAATTGGCAAGTATTTGAGACTAGAAGTTGTCAATTTAGAGGGATTGAATATTGAAATGCAATAATCACTGGACGGGGAGTTCTGTTGCCGGAGCTGTCAATTTGTGCAACCATAGGATGTTCTGTAGCCAACCGTAGCAAGGAATATCGAAAGTATGGATAAGATTATATTTAAATATTATGATGATGGAGAGAGTAAGTAATAGAAAATTGAGGCAACCTTTTATAGTTTACTTAGTATAAACGTAATTAATTTGCAAAATTTATTAATTTATATTAGAATATTTTTACAAAAAGTTATTATAATATAACATTATAATAAACATTTTTTGTCATTTAAATATATTGGTGACTAGGTGCGTTCTATAAGTTAAGTGGATCCGTGTTCGTTTACATCAGAACTCTGTGCTTGTCAGTTGGTCCAGTAGTAATAAGCGAAACTCGAAACTATTTTGTCCCAATGACTATAGATGCTATAGAAAGCTTTACTTTTAGGTAGAGGTAGTTTGAAACAATTGTTTTGTATTCAATTATTAAAAGTACGGTACACTTTATTTCTTTGAAGCTACCTTAGCTATTTTATATTTTATTGATAAAAAAAATGTTTATAAGTCATGCGTTCATTTATAATATAATTATTCTATTATATAAATTAATAATTAATTGAAAAGTGTTATCTTTATCGCTACAAGTAATTTTCTTTACGGTCTGATTAATTAATGGATTATTAATATCTTTCTTTGTTGAACAAAGAACAGAATAAATAAAAATTTATTCGTGGTTTATTACATAAAATTAATTAGCTTTTAACTCAAATTCATTGAACTTAATGGATTGCACGATTATTTATTAACTCTTAATTCAACTACATTTAATTACCATTTACAATTTAAAATTAATTATTTAATTATATTCAATTTACAAATGTACAAATAACAATAATTAATTTATATAAATGTTTTATAAAGGCATTACAAAGCGAATGAAAGTATTAACAATCTTTATTCATAAGCCGCGGTTAATTAACCACAATGAACAATCAAACAAAGTTAACAAGAAATAGACAAGAAATATGAAATTAAGATAAAGGAGTAGAACTTTTTCACGTCTTCTAAATTACTCACTTGCCTTCTACTTACATACCTCTAGTGTTATTTTTTAATTTTTATTTTATAGTAGATATTAATAAAAATTATGTTAAAAATCTATATAATCACAATTAGAAAAAATACTCAATGATATATATGTATATATGATATATATTTACATAAACAATGATATCCTCTTTATAGTATAAGTAGTGTTAATTAAGGAATTTAAATAAATTGTCTAAACCTAATTGCATACTTTTTACATATATGTGTAAAAAGAAAAAAATTTCTTTATTAATCTAAAAGTAGTAAACATAGATCATGCCCTACTTATTATTTTTAGTATTTTAGTTAATTATCTTTCATCACTTCATATTTTTTATCACTCAAATAAAAATATATTTTATATAAAAACTTTTTATTTTTATTTTATGCAGATAAAAAGAACAAAACATTAAAAATTACTATTGATAGGAAAGTTCTTCAAAGGAAAATTCACGTGTATGAAAATTCAAGGATTTGTAAAAAATTGAGCCCAAATACAGAACAAACATACAATATAAAATATGAATGTCTCAAATTCTTCATATTACCCTTATTAGGAAATCTTCTAGGTGAGAATAAAATAGTGACTACATCTTTACAATTCTAGTGATATGATAATTTTAATTTTGGTGACGTTATAATGATTATTTTCTACATAGAATCAGAAATCTTCCGCTGCAAAAGTATCTTAAAGTTTTTAGCACATTATAATTCGACAAAATCGCCAACATAGTAATAAAATAATACAAGAACCTGTTGTTTTGGAGTAACTACAATGACTTATTAAAAGAATTCTGTATTAAGTAAATGTCCAGACGTAGCGTCGTTAGGTACTATCGTTATATGTGGGAGATTATATAACTTTAGCTAATTATATTTAGTTTATTTTCAATATTACAATATGTTAACGTAAAAATATACTTCTTACAAATACAAAATTACGTCTCATTTATTTGACATAATTTTGAAACTATTGTGTGTGATATCTTAATCTCATTTGAGGAAATTCAACACCAGCATTTATCGACACAATTAACAGTGGGGTCAAAAAGTGCTCAAGATCTTGTACACAATTTTGCGTAAGGAGAATTATTATCCCGTGACCCTGCAATCTCACCTTTGCTTAGAAGCCCCTGTGGAATGGTTTCCACGGTCAAAAAGAGGACTTCCTAGATTATGATTTCAGTATGTAATTTTTGGGGACAAAAGAATCTTGTTTACTTATATTAATAAACAGCACAAGAGGATTCAGTTTACATCACGCTGAATCAGACAGGAAATTATTGTGTGAAAATTAGTTACACCGCCTAAAAGTACGTGGTACGTGGTTCTTTGTAATCAATAAAAAATATAACTTATAGAATACTTTTTTTCTTTCACTTAAAACTTTCTTAATGTTATATGTATATAATTTAATATAGCTTCATTGGTTAACTATAAAGATAACATTTAAAGAAGAAGATAACATTTTAAGAAATTTCAATTTAAAAAATTCAGAACTTTTTATTCATTATTATTTATAAATTCATAAGACTAAATCTATAATTTATTGATTAAAAATAAACACGAAGTTATTCCATTTACGATTCATATTGAAATTTAAATTATTCACAACGTAAAGTGGCAGGTTAAAATAGACAGTTCATATCAGAATTTTATAAAAATAATTGAGAGTCAATTTAACTTGGAAATGGAATAATATTAACAAATCTAAAACAAAAAATATATTTTTAGTCTTTGTGAAGTTTTATTATTAAATTCAATTAGCATAGAAATTGTATCAAAAATGTATTTGTGAATTGCAATTCTAATTTCATTATTGGGAGGAAGGAGAGAAATGTTGCTTACAGAAAATTTTTTTGAAGGATATGAAAGTAACAGAAGTATATATCATATAGTATATATATATATATATATATATATATATATATATATATATATATATATATATATATATATATATATATATATATATATATTATATATATATATTCTTCTTCTGTATATTTCATATACTAAAAGAAAGAAGAAGAAGTGACTTAAGAGAATTTCAGATGACAAATTTCGAACACTAATGCTCACAGTCCTATAGTCCTAAAATAGTTTACCTAGAGTGATTGGGTTAAAAAAATCTTACTAAAGTTCGTTTTCCAGTTATATATACTACAAAGATAAGATTAACATTTTTATAATATTGATTGTCATGTGACAATTTCTATCAATATATTTTTTTTATATTTACAATTATGAAACACAATATATCTCGAAAACTAACAAGAAGATTTAAAGAGTATATATGACATAAGTACGTACATATAATCACAATCATATTTACCGCTATGCCGCCGGAAGATCTTAACCTAGTCTTCAATACAGCACCTTTCCTACACCCAAAATCTTACATTCAATAAAACAGCAAAGAAAACAAACGAACAAAGATAACGAAGCTTGTCTCGAAAACAGTTTCAAAGCGGGAATGGCATTAACACATAAAGGGATGTTTTCTTTAAATACAAACTTCGTTCCATTTAAACCCAAATGTTGGCGGACTCAAATGAAGCTGGATAAATATTCACGAGTACATTTCAGTGTGAATTAATGCATGTCGACATCTATATTTTAAACTCTTTATTATGCGGTAAATCGATCACGACCACAGACTAAAAAGAATATCAATTATGAAATAAATGTATTTATAAACTTAACTGTCAATATATTTGCAGTGAACAATTTGAATTAACTACTATAAATAGGTAAGGAGTTTTTAGCAATATAATATATGATTTCTTTATATTATGTCTTCAATATCTTTCTTATAAACACTTAATTTTTTTATGAAAACGTATTTGATCAGCATTAGTAACTTTTCATAGAGCACTTTTCAAAATTTTCCAAAATGTAGCCCAGTGAAAACAATATGCCTTATAATATAAAAGTTGACGAATGAGTTACATAATTCTTATATGAACAGTATTCATTTTATAGAGATTTAAAAAGAAGTCTGTCCACACTCGAAAGGAGAATACATATAACTGAAAGGAGATAATATATAACTAAACGATAATAAGACGGTCGATTTATCCACATACTAGGAAATAATGTGTATACCTCAGATTGTAGTTACTAAATGTACATTACCCACTTGATTACTCTATAGTGAAAAAGTTATTTTGCCTTTTAAAAACACATAAGTAAACTTAGGCTTCTGATACTTCTATTACAATATTTACTCTGTGTCACATTGCAATCAGGAATAATAAAGCTTTGTGTTGTGGTACAATGCTACATTGTAAATGAAAAAACCCGTTGCGCGGTCGTGACTGTGTTTATATTTGTGACAAATAATCATTGAACCTCATAACCAATAATAAATTGAAATCAACATACAACATTGATGAAATTGTGATTTTAGAATAATTAAAAATTTTGAAAGATACATTATAAAATGTCACAGCTATATGCTTTCAAATAACACTACTTTTATAAATGTTGTTGGTGAAACATTCTTCAAATTAAAATGGTCGAAAAGACTTTTCAGATAATATATATGGTAATATAGTATATAATATTTCTAAATAAATCTGAATATCTTATTCATAATAGTCATCACGCAACAAAAAACCTCTACCAGCAATCCGCTATCGAACCCAATTTTGAGGATCACATCTCGAATGATGGATGCCAATCGTTAAGCGAATCTAGACCGTTCTCATCCCTATTATCCCTGTCCGTAAAAGTATCTTTAACCTTTGAGTGGCCATCATTATATTGATGTGGTCAAGTTACTTTTTATAGGATCCGGTTTAAGATAAATAGGATGCTGGGTGAAAAATTATGTCTGTCATATAGATGAAGTTGGATATCCGTTACACAGCAGTATTTTGAAAGGAAGGAATCAATCTACGATAATATTATGTGATCGTAATAAAAAAAATATATTTTTACGATAATTTTGTATATTTCTAGTACTTTATAACTTTAAAAATAACTGTCTATATATTTAAAATTTATTTTGTTTATTATTTTTCTGAAAAGACAGACATATATTTTACAAAAATACTATCTATTTCTTAAATATCTCATAAAATATTAGTGATATGAATAATAATAAGAGTCACAGAATCATTTTTGTCATTTATATCATGATCATGAGTGAATATCCTTAGCGGAAACCCCAAAATTCTAAGGTTTTTGGGATCGCTGAAATCGAATATGACAATAAAAACAAATTTTAATTGCCCTTTTTCCCGCTAGCACCCCCATACTACCTCTTAAGGGGTGAAAATATAAATTTTTGTAAAAAATCCAGATAGATGTGTATTTCTAAGTTTTTAAGGATGCTGAAACCGAAAATGATAACTAAAAATTAATTCAAGACCTCCATAACCCATGAACACTATCTTACTATCCCTTATGGGGAGTGAAGTTTTCCATTTTTGTATACATTCCATTCCATTTTTGATAAACATGTCATTTACTGTAAATCGTTAAAATTTCTTCATACATCTTGATTTTATACAAAATTGAAACCACCCCCACCCCCCTGTAAGGAGTGGTTAGGGGGTGGTATTTAGTAAAAGAGGTATCAAATTCACTTTTGGTTGTCATTTTCGGTTTCATTATAACAAAAAACATAGAAGTACACATTCATCTTTATTTTATACAAAAATGGAAAAATTCACTCCCCATAAGGGGTAGTAAGAAAGTGTTAATGGGTTACGGAGGTCTTGAATTAATTTTTAGTTATCATTTTCGGTTTCAGAATCCCAAAAAACGTAGAAATACACATCTATCTTGATTTTTTACAAAAATTTAAATTATCACCCCTTAAGAGGTAGTATGGGGGTGCTAGCGGGAAAACGGGCAATTAAACTTAGTTTTTATTGTCATATTCGCTTTCAGCGATCCCAAAAACCTAAGAATAATGGGGTCTCCTCTCTGGTTCATGATTTTTTCTTTTTGTGTGCCTGGGTAATCATAGGTTTATTACACAGGCACACAAAAAAAAAAAACAAAAAAAAATATACTATTTGTAGACAATACTTAAAATTACATTTATTGATTAAGATCAGTCTATTAGATTCAAAACCGGGTACGAAGCTTGAAATCTAATTTAGGAAAGTCATGAAGCATGGCCTTGGGCTATGCAACCCCTTTTAACACAAACAAGAATGTGTCTATTAAATGAAAACATATTGTGAATTGGCAAAGCAAAACTCATTACAAAATTAATTATAAAACTAGAACAACGTTATAATGTTATGAAGAGTAACTAGCTTTTAGAGAAGTTAAAATTTAATAAACTAAATAGTTTTGTTAGTGTATCTGGAACTACTGGTGTATTAATACGGAATATATATAATAGCGATTACAAATTGTAATTAATATACAGTATTACGATAGCGTCAGAATAATATTATTTTAATTTTCATTGCAATTGTTAATGTGTTTCGAAGACACATACTTTATGATTTAACAGATTTAATTTAGGTAAAAGCACTTAAAATAGATGACATAAAACACAAATCGTGTAGGTGTCTTCCGGATATTTATTCCATTACTGCTTATATACCAAAACTTTAATAAGCCTAGGACTTCCTTAAAATATAAGTTTAAGCAATGTAATAATGCGTATATTAAGTATACTTACGGTATTGTCGAATATTCAGAACAGGATGCACCCTAGTTATGAAGCGCTCGCTGCCAGGGTACTTTAAGATTTATTATAAATGTAATTTAAGTCTTAAGTAAGGATTTAAAAAGAGAAAGAAGACAAGCCCGCTGAGTTTTTGTCGCCTGCTTTTTACAGGTCAGTGGGAAATAATTTTTTGAGCTTTGGCATTCAAAATGTTTTGTATCCCACTGACTTTAATAAAGTATATGATTTTGATTATAGCAGTAGATGCCGTCACGCCATTTTCATTTTCTATCTATAAATTTTATAACATTATGATGAAATTAATTAACGTTATTAACATCAAATAACTAAACCAATGTAATGTACGAAATATAATTGAATTACGGTTAGTATTATATAAACAATATCAATCAACAATTCAAAGCACTTGCATAATAGTACTCTGACATGTTGACATCTAAACCACGATTCATCCATGTGTATACTGATCACAGACTAACAATAAATCCCACAGACAATTACTGTAACCACTTAATTAGGTAGATCCGACTATTCTAAGTGAGAATGGTATAGTTATTACCATAGATCAATAAACGAAACAGACATACAAGAAATATTATTTTTTGACAAAGAAGACTTTATCAAAAAATATTTTTCTTTTATATAACTTTAAAGTAACTATTTTTTAAATTAGAAAAGTGTTATGATATTAGATATAAACATTTTGTTTCATTGTTATACTAAATAATATTTGATACTGCTTTTCTATTTTATTGAAATAGGAAGTTTATAGGTTACATAAAATCAAATTGCCATTCCAAAAACTTGAAGTGATTTTTGAAGTTTGTACAAAAATGTTTGCTATACGGATTATATTTCTTTCTGGCTTCAAACAAGTATTGCACTTTTTAAAGTTTCAATTAGACGGTGTCACGGGCAACACCTAGTTTTGTAAAAGTAGGGAATTTATTTATAAGTCATAAACTTAGTTTAAGTGCGAGGCGAGGGAATTCAATAGCGGCATCCTGTGTAAGCAGCAATCCTGTGTAAGGCAGCATTGAAAGCAATTTGTTGTTATTAGTTATTAATAATGTACTGTTCGATATTGAATATTTGTGAAATAAAGTTAAATAAAAGCTGAGTTTTATTATTGGAATTATAAATAAAAGAATGTTTTTATTCAAATCGTAATCTATTATAATAATCTGTTTCTTTTAATTCTCAAAATGTAACATATACATGTGATTGTTTAAAGTCTGCTTAAAACACACTTTATATTTAATATTTCGTATTCTAAGTATCTCGGATTAAATTTATAAAAAATATATAATTTTAAATTGGCACTTCTTTATCAGCAATATTAAATATCTTAATCTATGACTGCTGCTTGAGACAAGCTAAGGAAGTAATTTGCAATAAGTAGCTGACAACTCGTGGCTACCTATTGTTATGACAATGTTGTATCACATTAATAACCTTCAAAGTCATTATCTTATTAAGTTGTATAATATCAAAATTCTAAAGATATGCGATTGCTTACTCATAAATCAATGCTTATAGATTTATATTACAAAGATTTTTGCCACAGTCTTTTCAGCATGGCCAACTGTAAAATATATGACTTGGAACACTTCCATTGATATATTCCAAATTAATAATTATATTTGATTTCAATTATTAAATTATTTTATATTTTTACTCATCTAAAACACAGCATTCTAAAAGTATATATATATATATATTAGGGCGTTTCAAAAAAAAAAAAAAATTTTTTTTTTTCTCGGAACCAGGCTCAAAAGTTTCGTTTAGATGCCAAAATAGGTCTGTGAAAATATGAGCCCTTAATATTAATATTAAGGTAGTCCGCATCGCACTTTTCGATTTCCCATAAGAATAACATAGGAAAAAATTTTTTTTTTCTTTTGATTTTTATAACTAATGAACGATATATTGTATTGCAATACCCATTCATTATTTTTGTAGAGAATTTAACGCTCTACAAAAATGGTTTGAAGTCAATTTTTGATAAATGAACTCAGTCAAAAGTTATTCAAGATCAAAGTTTAAGTTACTCTCAATTCAGCTGTTTTTAGTAGATTTCATAGAAATCTAACTATTGCATTGGTCCTCATGACGGAACTTTTGAAAAAAATTGTCATCTCCTTACTCAGCTCGGCGAGCTGATTAAGAAAATATATATGGTTCAAAAGTTTATATATGTATGTATATTTATATATAGAATATATATATATATATATAGAATATATATATATATATATATATATATATATATATATATATATATATATATATATATATATATATATATATATACATACATATACTAAAAAACAGCTGAATTGAGAGTAACTTAAACTTTGATCTTGAATAACTTTTGACTGAGTTCATTTATCAAAAATTGACTTCAAACCATTTTTGTAGAGCGTTAAATTCTCTACAAAAATAATGAATGGGTATTGCAATACAATATATCGTTCATTAGTTATAAAAATCAAAAGAAAAAAAAAAAAATTCCTATGTTATTCTTATGGGAAATCGAAAAGTGCGATGCGGACTACCTTAATATTAATATTAAGGGCTCATATTTTCACAGGCCTATTTTGGCATCTAAACGAAACTTTTGAGCCTGGTTCCGAGAAAAAAAAAAATTTTTTTTTTTTTTTGAAACGCCCTAATATATATATATATATATATATATATATAAATTATAATTACATTAAATTTGTGTGAATAAATTTCTCAGAAATAATGTGTACCTCAAACACGTCACAAAGAAAAGTTAAAAAGACAGTTTCGTTTTCATAATAATTAGAATAATTAGTTTTCTATCCACCGTTGGGTGTCGTAATATGTTTCCTATTTTATTAAAATAATAATATGCTCGCAATACATTTGGTCAAAACAAAGAAGCGGAGCAAGACTCGAATTTACATCAGAATCCATAGAATGAATATATTTTCAATTGCAAACAGATCGTGTTACACTGTAAGATACGATTGTCTACTATTTTTGGACGAAAAATACAATAAAATATGTATGTGTTGTATATGTGCATGTTATATATTTTTTATTGAAACAATTCTGATAACTTAAATAATTATATAATAAAAATATAGGGGGCGAGTAAAAGGAGTAAAAGTTTTAAATAAGAAGAATTTTTCAGAAGTGTACAACTATTAATCAAATTAAATATTATACTACTATTTAGCGATGATAAAGACACAGTTTGAAATTAAAAATTAACCTTTAAAATAGATCAAATTATTATTTCCATAACTTGATATAAATGACTTCATCGTCGCTTAAATATCCATTAATGTGGTAAAGTAATCAATAGGACTACCTATCTTTGATCGGGTAAATAAAATATGTTTTGTAACAGGATAAAGTTATGAATGATGAAACCAATAATAAAGACTTGGAACTTTAACTGAATGATGTGGTAGTTCATTCAGTGGTGTCACCACAATATCAATATTATAATAGTAATCAATACTAAAAATTTGAAACCAAGAACTTATTCTTACTCCAGACAAACTCATACACGGAGACACTCTAATGGATAACTAACACCCACTTGGCATTATTCTAATTATTTGGATTTGGTGTAATATGTCTAGAGCACATTGAAAAAGATTATGCATTTTAGGGCCAAGAGCCTTGGCGTCAACCCTTCTCTGGAATTCTTATTCGTAGGATTGTCGCCACTTTTCGGATAAGTGGCGTAGGATGGTATCTAATTTTAGCTTAAAGCACCCTTGGGAATATATGAGGCAGTCCTACCCTAAGTCACGATTACGGCAATAAATAAATGAATTATTATTATTATTTATTAAGAAATAATCGCTTAATATATTATATATATTATTAAAAACATCTTTAACTTTCATGATATAATATTTGGTATTGTGGATAATGCAATTGTATCATTGTTTGTATAACTATTTCATTCTAGTAAAATTACGTAATATATATAATGTGTTAAGAGTATATTGTATTAACAAAATTTTAAAATACTTAAAAATAATTGTTATCACTAAATATGTTAAACACAAATGTGTGTGTTGCTAGAAATATATTAAGGAATTTAATATTGTTCAGAATAACTGTTTTGTCAGTAATCAACTTTTTTAAATATTGAAGCTAGGGTTTTGACTAAATGCCGCTAGTGCTTCTGTTAAATTAGTATAAATGCGGCTACGAGCCCCCGTTTCATTTTAAAGAACATCCACACTCGATATACGATAAGCTAAGTATTTTTATTCTTAATATTTTTATTGGACGTCATTACTTTGTTTGTATTTAATTACACAGGCACACAAAAAAAAAAAGTCATGAACCAGAGGGGAGACCCCATTGTTCTTAGGTTTTTGGGATCGCTGAAACCGAATATGACAATAAAAACTAATTTTAAATGCCAGTTTTCCCGCTAGCACCCCCTTACTACCTCTTAAGGGGCGAAAATTGAAATTTTTGTATACAATCAAGATAGATGTGTGTTTCTACGTTTTTTGGGATGCTGAAACCGAAAATGATAATTAAAAATAAATTCATGACCACTATCACCCCCTACTACCCCTTACGGGGGGTGAAAATTTAAATTTTTCTACAAAGTCAAGATAGATGTGTATTTCTACGTTTTTTGGGATGCTGAAACCGAAAATGATAACTAAAAATAAATTCATGACCACTATCTCCCCCTACCATCCCTTATAGGGGGTGAAAAATTCAATTTTTCTATAAAATCAAGATAGATGTGTATTTCTACGTTTTTTAGGATGCTGGAACCGAAAATGACAACAAAAATGAATTTGATACCTCTTTTACTCAATACCACCCCCTAACCATCCCTAATGGGGGGTTTCAATTTTGTATAAAATCAAGATGTATGAAGAAATTTTAACGATTTACAGTAAGTGACATGTTTATCAAACTAGTTTGAGGTTACTCTCTCTCTCGCTCTTATATTAGAAATTCAAATGCTTTATCGATCAGAAGTATCTGATATATATTCATGATTTAATTCTACTTTAATCCTGATGGAACCTTGCATCTTGCTCCTCACTGTAGTCTCCTAAATTGTCAGGAAAATAGTCCCTTCTATTTTGGAGGCATAGAATTAGGTTCAGCATCTTTTAAGCGTTTTACAACACTGCCGGATGGATAACAGTATAAGTAGTATTAAATAGAAAGCAAAAAAAAAAAAACAAGAAGTGAGAAAACTTGTGAAGAAGAGGACAAAAATCATGATTCAGTCTTAAGTGTTGGTGAGGGGTGTTAATGGGTGATAGAGGTCTTAAATTTTATTTTTAGTAATCATTTTCGGTTCCAGCATCCTAAAAAACGTAGAAATACACATCTATCTTGATTTTATAGAAAAATTTAAATTTTCACCCCCTGTAAGGGGTGGTAAGGGGGTAATAGTGGTCATGAATTTATTTTTAGTTATCATTTTCGGTTACAGCATCCCAAAAAACGTAGAAATATACATCTGTCTTGATTTTATAGAAAAATTTAAATTTTCACCCCCTGTAAGGGATGGTAGGGGGAGATAGTGGTCATGAATTTATTTTTAGTTGTCATTTTCGGTTTCAGCATCCCAAAAAACGTAGAAATACACATCTGTCTTGACTTTGTAGAAAAATTTAAATTTTCACCCCCCGTAAGGGGTAGTAGGGGGTGATAGTGGTCATGAATTTATTTTTAATTATCATTTTTTGTTTCAGCATCCCAAAAAAACGTAGAAATAGACATCTATCTTGATTTTATACAAAAATTTCAATTTTCACCCCTTAAGAGGTAGTAAGGGGGTGCTAGCGGGAAAACTGGCATTTAAAATTAGTTTTTATTGTCATATTCGGTTTCAGCGATCCCAAAAACCTAAGAATAATGGGGTCTCCCCTCTGGTTCATGACTTTTTTTTTTTTGTGTGCCTGTGTTATTAATAGAGTATATAGAGAATTATGAACTTTTATAGTCTTTTATTATGAGTATATTTTATACTTGTTAAATATGTTATTTAGTATTGGTTTTTTTGTATATTTTCTATTTATTATACAATTTAATATAGCTTGATAAAGAGATTTAAAAAAATTTTAACCATCTTTATTTGTAGAGTCTTAAATAATCTAACACCCTCAATATAATTTTATTATGATAGTATATATCAAGAGAAGAATAAAAGTGGGGATTCAAATCAGTTTTTTTTTCGTTATACTAAAAGCACTGAATTTCTATCGATTTTAATGTTTTTTTATTTCTCATAAAGTTAAAGAAGTTTTTTGGTCATTTATTCATTTAAAAACTCAATTTCATTGAACACTAGCTGTAGCTATGACCTTCGTCTGGCTACAAGCTAAGATAGATATAAATATATATATTGTACTGCCTAAACGATATAATTATGTAGTAACGCAATTCATTTGGTTATGTTGTGTCGGTGAGTGAAAAAAACCGGAAGACCAACTTCCCCTCTCCCTGCCAAACATGAAAGCAAACCCCTCTCCGAGTAAAATCGAGGGACTGATTCTCGGATTTTCCATGGATCTGGAATGGGTAAAGTATAACGTTTTGTCTGTCTGTTCGCCTAATGGCGATAGGTCAGAAGAGAGGTAATCCTCTCTTTTCTCCAAAATAATGAAGAACATTATTAACCGACAGCTCTTTGTATCTCGAGGATCACTGATCGGCAATATGTCTTTCGTAATAGTTTGATCGACTGGTGATATTTTGTTATGTCTTACGCACCGTTGGCCAGCTATTATTGAAAGCAAGGGGGAGGGCCTGGCTGTTAGTCTGGATATAGCGAAACGTATCGATCGTGTATGGCACATGGAACTTCTTTCAAAGCTACTTTCCTCCGATTTCACGAGAGTTTATGCAAAGGGATCACCAGCTTTCTCACTGGCGGAGCATTCAGATCGTTCTCGGCGTTTTTGTTCGGACTCGAAGCCCACGATATTCCCAACTTTGTTCTTCCTGCACTTGAATGATATGTTGCATATTTCAAACATACATTATTATGATAGTACTGTGGATGCGGTATATTCCGGCCGTAAAGAGCTCCCTCTGAAAGACGTTTACGAGTGCCTAAAGACTTTCAAATTTTTTTAATACTAACTTCTTACATTTATGAGGATTCAATGGTAAATATAGAAGTATAGTAATTTTGTTACGTAGTACGAGTAAATACTTTAAAATGATTATTATAACTTATTATATTAAATTATTATTCGTCCTTTGTTATTTCATGTTATTAATAATTTAACTAATTAACATAGATACAACTAAGTTTATACAACATTTAAAGCTGCAAAGCTCATGAAGTAAAAGTTTATAGAGCATAATAAGATAAAAAAGAAGAAGAGAATTAAATATATAGATAAATATCAGAAGATTATCAATTTCAAATGTCAAAATCAAAATCAAAAAAAAAACTTTGGTTAACAGTTTTAGTTAAAAATGTAATAATTGTATTATAATACTTTACTCCCTGAAATTATGTCTTAAAGAATCATTGGTGAGGTGTCATTATTTTGGGGATGGATGTCATTTCGTAGAAAATATAATAATATCTTATATTTTAATTAAATCATATAAAAAAGTTTTAAAATATAACAATCATAAAATGTATCTGTATCAAAATTACTCTGTATTACTGTTTTAATTATTATAACCACAACCTATCAAGTCTCTTACAGTTTGGTTGGAATTTTCAATGCCTTTTCAATAATGTAACGTTCAACCAAAAATATTTAATGGAGAATGGAAATATTAATTACGATATAATTCCCTCGTTAATTTTACCTAGTTTGTAAAGTAAATGGTTGAGTTAAAGATTTTATATGATTTTGTGTATATTTTTGTACGATTTTGTATAGATTTTATATGATTTTACAGTACTCCTAAAATGAGTTTTGACTGTTCGAAAAACATATATCGATAGTTATCAAGGACTCATGATCCTATGAATTTATGACGTGATTCGTAGTATGAGTTCAAGTTTGTACTCAACATTTGTTCGATATCGACCATCAAGCAGTTCAATCGTCCTACCTTCTTAGATTTTATTTCCTTCTCTCTAACACATATGGCAAAAAAGGATAAAAATATTCCGATATTGGTTATAAAATATGACATTTATCATTTGGTAAAATAGGTAATACTATGTTATTATTGGAATTTCATTTTCTTTAAATTTGTATATTAAAAAGAGGAAATTCAAAAGTCGTTTATTACAGTATGGTGAATCACTTTAAGCCGGATTGCCAATGTTTCTGTTATGTAAGGAATAAAACAAAAATCCGTGCCCGCAGGGGGACACGCGTGGGTAGACCTCGTGTGTAACTCCTTTAAAATATAACTCACTACCTAAGAATAAGACATGATGCCGTTGTTTACATCAAAAATTTTCAAGCAAAAAGCGGTTTTTATTTTTTTTCTCGGAAAAGGTATCTTTTTTGGAAATACTTTTGGTACTTAAATTTAGAGTAAAAAATAACCTTTCTATTAAAAATATTTGCGAGGAGGAAATGTTTACCAGAAAAAGTTATGAATTTTTTTCCAAAAATTTTCGGTTTTTTTACCCCCACCCCTAAATTATTGAAGTTAGGTTTTCGGTTTATCTACATTAGTTATAGGTATTCATCGAAGACATCATATAATATGAACGCGATTAATCTTCTTTGTATAGGGAAAAAGTTATGGTCGAAAAACTGAAATCGGAAAAAGTGAGGCCCTAGCGCCCCCTGTGGTCCGATTTCTCTGGTTAACGAACTTGACCTTCATTTTAGGATGATTGATTTTTGTGCAAAGTTTGAAAGCGAACTGAGTGAAACTGCGGCCGCTATCGTGCTGACAAAAGTCGAATCTGGACGCACGCACGCATATATATATATATATATATATATATATATATATAAACTTTTTGACCAATGGTCATTTCGGACTCAGCTGGTCATAAGAAGACCTCCTGTGAAGAAATTTTTCCAAAATTCGAAAGTAGGGGACAAATGAATGGGCAGACCGAATTCTTCGAGGTCTACCCAACAATTATAATATCGACATTCGGTCAATGACCTGGAACCAAAATATGTAAGATTAGTTAGGTGATAAAGGACGATACAACACTTTGATCTTTGATAAAAAGCCTTAGTTCGATCCGTGTCAAATTATACAAACAAAACTATAGATTGTGGGGATCTAAAAATCCAAGAGCAACACACCAACATCAGTTGCACCCATTTAAATGTACTATTTGGTGCGGTGTTATGGCCACTAGAGTTATCGGTCCATATTTCTTCGAAAATGAAGATGAAACGCCGGAATCGATTTCAGGAGTTTCTTACAGAACATTGATTGAAAACATTTTGCTACCAATGGCGGAGCAGTTTCCTAATTTGTGGTTTCAACAAGATGGAGCAACTGCGCATACTGCTAGGCAAACTATGGACCTGCTGCGTGAAATTTTTGGTGAACGTCTGATTTCCAAAAATTTAGATTTCCCTTGGCCACCTCGTTCGCCAGATTTGTCTGTGCCCGACTTCTTTTTATGTGGATATTTAAAAGACAAAGTGTATCTTAATAAACCAGAGACTATTTAACAGCTGAAGCAAAATATTCGAGAAGAAATACTGATCCTTCAACCAGAAACATTATGTGATGTATTGGAAAACGCGTTAAAAAGAGCCAATCATTGTATCGAGAAAAATGGTGGACATTTGTCTGATGTAATATTTCATACATAATATCCATAAGATACATTCAATGTATAAAAACAATTAACCAAAATAAACGATTATTGCAAAAGTTATTTGTGTTTAACATTAGTAGGTCTTATTTGGCCCACCCGTTATATATCATTACTATTATATAGACTACTAATTTGTTACATAAGAATAAATAGAATTAATTAGATAAGTATTAAACAGATAAAGGCTTAGACGACGGTTCGACAAAGCGCTACTATAAAAAAAATGCTCTTTGTCACTTACACGGTGTCTACTGAAAATAAAATAAAAATAATCTTTAAAAAAAATATTATCATGAAGAAACTGATAACAAAATTGTGTACCGAGTTTGTCAGTTTAATATTAAATATCGTGGCAAATACATTGTACATATTCTGATATACCCTTAATAATATGAGCAATTTTTAGGCACTAATTTTATTTACTAGCCTTATATACCTCCCTCTTATACTAGCTATATGTAATAGCCTCATGTACTTCCTTTATCTATGATATATATACCAAAATAATATTGATTGTTTTTTACAATATTTAGTGCGTTCAATATTTTACATACCTTTATCGTAATATCGTTATATATATATATATATATATATATATATATATATATATATATATATATATATGTATATATTTCTCATTCAAAATTCAAAGGCAAAGTATTGTATACAAAATAGATATATATTTACATCTTAATACAATATCATGTAACTTCTTATAACGTAAAGAAAAAGTATATGTTTTAAATGATTGTTACTCAATATCCGAACTGATCTTCGAAGTGAATTAGTAAGTTAAAAAAAACAGATGTTTACAAAAACTGATATAGAATATAATACTAATGTTGTATAACCAGACACTATTTGTGAACACTTAAACCTTAAAATAAAGGTGCAAATTCTTAAGTTATGTTGTAAAGTTGCATTTAAGTATAATAATTAATCTCAATTACAATAAATTTTTACTAGGATCGTCTAAATATCGAAGAAGACCATATAATAAATAAAGACTGAATCATTACTATCTGTCTGTAATAAATAAGTTAAATTTCTTAGCTATATTAACTATGGTAGTTTTCTGTATTAAAATTAAATATGAAATTCCAAGCTCTTTTAAATAACTACAAAATATATGACCATCCTCTTAAATTAACAACATGTCATTTTATCATATATTATTACTTAATTAACCAACAATGGTTTCTCTTTATTAATTAATCTACGGGACATTTTTCAAATGAAATATATTCAACCGAAACTCAGATTTATTAATTTTAATATTGTATTACATTCTGTCACTAGTTGCAATGATTTCTTGGAGATAACTGCCTTTGTTTCCACCAAACAACTATGGATCATCTCGAAGGACAGGGATTTGAATTTGAAAATAATTATCAATTTAGTTCAATCGTTTGAAAGCTATGACGCCATAGAATATTTATACAAATACACAGATACATATTCACTTATAAAACCCCTTAATATTGCATTAGGAATTAGTATACAATATTTATTAACTCAAGTTGATTTATGATATAAACTAAAACAACATACTTTGAAACCTTTCATAACACTGTATTTACTAACTATGATACAAAATGACTTACTTTAATATTAATATTAAGTGAAGTCTCTGTCTTTCATTAAATAATAATCAATAAAAGAATTATATTACAATTCACAATATAATTAAATACATTAACTGAATGTGTCCAGCTAAGTATATTTTCTATTGTTTAACTTAGTACATATTAATACTAAAAATATTTTAAGCATACATTTTATGTTTATATTTTAAGTAATACCGCTTTTACAGCATCATGTCTAGTCTTCTAAATTCACCATTCAAATTAAATGTAGCCAAAGTAAACTTTCCAACTAATCGTATCGAGTTCTCATTTAATATTATTTACTGAATTCGATAACTATTAATTTAATTAATAACCTCTACTTTACGACTGTTAAACTTGTCACTTGTATTGCCAAAATTTCTTTGTTTTAAAAAACGAATGGTTTAGAAAATGTCGTAAAAACATAACACATAAATCTAATAACATACAAGACAAAAGATAAAACAGTCAGTAATAAAAATTGAATTGCAGAGTTGGAGTACAACTGGTAGAATAAATCCAGCACCCTTGTCAGGTTTCGAGATAAGTGCCCGAGTTCTTCCAAACGCTTGTTTTATCTTAGTTTAAATCGCGTAAATTTTTCTAATCTCACCGGGTATTTCTTTTATTTGAGACCTTTCTTTCTGAATAGAGTTTATTTTGACAGTCAAAGTGTAAAAAATAATGTATTTCAAATTATACATTATATTTAAAATAAACGTAGATACCGCAGCGCTAGTACTAATTAAAATGCAACTAAGATTGAAGTCGTGGCACATATAGTGTGCGTGAAATTAATTTCTTATTCCGAATTTTGTAGCGTATGTTTCGTTATGACTAAACTAACTAAACTGAAATAATAATTTCGATAACACTCTAATAATTATTTGTTATTTTGATTGTTTAACTTACGTTCACTATTTTTTATTTGAATAACAAAAGCAAGTCATCAGAAACAAAAGTGGAATCGTCAACTAACTATAAAATATAAAATAATCTAATATTGTAATTTGATTCGCCAGTAAGTATATTATCAGAAAATCTTGTTTCACGAAAAGTAAGGTATGTACGAGTAATTAAGTGCTAATGTACTAGTGCATATATTTTATATCTCGTAATTGTCTAAATGCTACATATCGCCTATCCTTTTTTACTAAAATGGAAATTTACTTATTATTTGAAAAACTTTTATATCAAAAGATTTCCACTGCTTTATAATTAATTGGATAAAATATATTAAATCATAATTAGGGTAAATAAGTTGTTTATTTGATATGCGAATAAACATTATTCTTTTGTCACATTAAAAATATAAATATTCGTCAAGTAAAATAATTATTGTTTTCTTTTGATCCGATTTGCGTTCTCAATATTTTGTAATAATATTTTATGTTAAACAATTTAAATTAAATTTAAATATATTTTAAACAGAAAACAGTAGACAAAATATTTCATATAATTTCTATATGCATGCACACACAGGTAGAAAGGTTTTTCCGTTGATATAAGTTTTGGCAAATGTTTAGATTTATATAAAAAAGCGAGCATGTGGTATTCCTGTTTGTCAATAGTACATAGGCCACAAATATATATAAATAGGTAAACTTTAAGTCCCTTAATTAAAGCCTCGAACAAAATTAAGCCGTAACAGCAACTTTACGTAAAGTAAATCATTCTTAATAAGAAAAAAACAAGTACAATGTCAGAAACACCACATACAAACAAGTACAATGACAGACACAACATATTACAATACGTTAATCTTGTAAATAAACAGGCAATTTCTTTTTTTTTTCTTCGTCAGTCCATCTAGTGGGTGTCTAAACACGCCGCGTCTACCGGCTCGTACTCGCCACTCAAGAAAATTTTGGTCTCATCGGCTGTTGGTTACACGAGAGATGTGCTCCGCCCATTGCCACATCAAACGAGCAATTCTTCGGGGTATGTCAATCATCTTGTTTCATCTGCAGATCTCCTCGTTTCTTATTCGATCTCGCAGCGAAACTCCTCGCATAGCTCTTTCCATTGCTCTCTGAATTTTCTTGAGCTTTCTTAGAAGACGCATCGCAAACGACTACGTCTCAAAGCAATAAGTCATCTCTGACACACATATTAATTTTAACACCTGTAACTGAATGGGTTTCGAGCTCTGACCCTCTTAATTATTGTCTTCGATGAAACTTACTTGTTCGGGAGAATGGAAGTCATCATCCCTGCGAGTGAGACGATTCGTAATAATCCTTGAGAACAACTTGTAAGGGCAAACCAATCTCGAATTTAATTCTTCCGGACATCCACTGGTACCGAAGATCTTTAGATCTTTGGATCTTTAGCCAGGTAGGTAAAAAAAACCGATAATATTAAATTAATAACTATTGAACGAAAAATAGAGTAACTTACAGTTACAATAATTATACTAACAATTCAGAATATCTTCATTAATACATTACAATTACAGTAATAATTTAATAGCAATATTCAGAAATGTTATAAGTTAATAATTGAAAAAACTATATGCTAACCATTTTTGATTTAACATTTAATTACGGAATATTTATTTTTAGATAAAAAAATATCTGAAATATTCAGGTTTGTTGATATTGGATTGTTAATATACATATTTATGCGGATGCACTGGATAGTGATCTATGTAATATAAAAATACTTCTAGTGGAATAAACCTTACGTAAATTTATTAAAGTGAATTGTAAATGGGTAAGTTTTATGTATATATATATATATATATATATATATATCTTTTATATCATGGTATTAGTTTAACAAATCTAAAACTTTTACCTATGTACATTTTTGTCTCAAATAAATGTTAAATATTTTTAAATAATACAATGTTATTTTTGTTTGTTTTATTATATCTTATAGGATTGTTTTAATGAAGCGAAGACACAAATTATGCTTTTAAAACTTAATTTAATTTTTGGTTTGAAATAGTAATGTATTTGTTTGTGATATATTCATTCAAATATTCATATTCCTTATAATCATTGCCGCTGTATTCAGCAAAGGTTAGTTATATTTTTTTATCTATTGATCTGGTTATTATCTGTTGGTTTGTAAATTAAGGAATTACATTTAAAAATTTGTCGATGGTGTCATCACACGAGTTATCATCATAACTTATCGTAAATTTTTTTATCTAATGATATTATCGCCGGTAAATCTTTTAATAATAAAGAATAGAAAATGATTCGAGCAATAATTAGGATTTCTTTAATGTATTAATGTATAAGATCGTAATAGATAAACTAAATAGATGGAGTGGATAATTAAAGTAATGTACGAGTAACAGGACAGTGTATTTTTTAAAAGAAATATTTTCCAAAAAAACTATGAACATTTTTAATTCGACTGTGATTCAAAACTTTCGTTTTGCATTTGATAGCCAGTTTATATAATCCTAAGTGACTTATGTAAATTAAATAATGAAATAATGATAATTTATAACAGGTCGAATTCAATATTTTTGTTTATGAATGTAATAAAAGCATTTAAATACTAAGAGTTTATTTAAATTCTAAGAGTTGCTCTTCCGACATTCAGAAAATAATAAGTGACAGCGAAATCTATAATAAGTATATATCTTAGGCCGAGTAAGGTACCAGAAAGTATTTTAAAGTTGGCTTAGTTTGAGGTTCTGTTGCCAAATTTATAAGAGAAGCTAACGTTACTAAGTTGTTAAGTATAAAACTGTAATTAAATATATTTTGGTAATAATGATGTATTTTTATATAAATATGATATTGAATTTCAGTCGGTTTGTGAAATAACTTCCTTTTTAAAAAAATACATATTTAATATTATATACATAATATAAATCTCATTACAGGCATCAACTAGTTCTTAGTAATATATAACATTATGGAAAATGTATTTTTGAATAACATCAGTGTGTTTTATCGACGAGTGGCTTATGATAAATCACCCTATTTTTATTCTCTTTTTAGGGTTCAGTTACCTTCATAAATTTGAATATTGACTACGTGTTCACATTAAAATAACATATTATCAATTCCCTATTTTCTTTTAGGAAATATTTATTTTATTAACTTACAGAACGAAGATAGCACAAAAGATTTTTTTATTTCATAGTCTACGTTTGTATGTAGGTAAACTTCGGCATTGCCAAGATAATTTTTCGATTGAAAACGATTTTCTATTCGGAATAGATAAAAAAAATTGCGTTATAAATTCAAGTATTAAATAGATTCGAATAACAATAACACATGTAAAATTTGGTTGTGGTATCTTTTCCATGTTCTTCCATGCTCAGATACAGAAACACTGCTACGGATTTTCTAAAGAAGCTTGATAGATAAACCTTGTTATACATAGAATACTCAACAGCATTAATATAATTATATAATATGTTGTTAAAAAAATATAATTCAGTTTAGTGTTATTTAATTCATAATTTTATTAAAATTTGGTTCTACCACCAAAAGCAACTTGTCATACTGCTCGAGGCACAATCAAATTACTGGAAATGAAATTTCTAAACCAAGTTATCTCCAGGAGCGCTGACATGAATTGACCTACGAGATCTTACGATTTAACATGGAGTAATTCGTAAAGTCAAAGCTTTATGCTAACAATACTAGAGTTGAAATTGAAGATGATTCTACGTTTGCACGAGTAATTGCTAAAATCTCATGTAGTGTACGTATAATAGTATATATAGTTATGGTATGGTTAAAAGTGAATACATTTCTGATTTATTTAAAACGTTTGTTTTACTGTTATTTATATGTAGAATATAAAATAAATATATATAAACCTTCAATATCAAATAAAATTTTGAAAGTTTGCAAAATATATTATTTGTTTAATAAAAAATTGTAAAAAAAATTAAAAATGTATAATATTGTAAATGAAAATAAATACATTATGTTTATTTAAGTGTTAAAATATCATTACATTTATATATAAATATATTTTTACACCATTACATTTTATTATAAAAAATAAACATATTTTTTATTGTTTTATTAATAACTATAAAACATAAGGCACTTCATTAGCGAAATTCGTAAGTCCTGGCCAAATAATGAAAGGTCAAAATGTAAAGACACCGTAAGTCTTTCAAGACGAGGGTCCAAGATTTATGAACAAGTACCTACTCTTTTAATTTGCTTGCTCCTAAATGCTCCTGCAGGATTATAATAAATGTTTCCAAGAAATTAAGTATAAAAGGTACCTTTTTAGAATTAGTTTATAATTATTACGTTTGTTAGCAAACACAAAAAAAATACTCTTATACTATTTGGGTTAAAAAGTGATAACAGCTAGATGATAAATAACAGATGATAAGATTTTTTTTTCTACAAATATTTCATTTAGATTTATATTATTACAATATTTAGTAAATGTGGTGGATTTTTAACATCAGTACTTTTATTTTTTTCTTCAATATCCTATATGAATAAAGTTTATGTTAAATTACTTGTTATTCATGTTATTAAGAAAATACAATTATAATTGCTGGAAGTTCTAATTTGAAAACTAAACAACTTTATCAAATTTATCAGATCTTTATCAAACAAGATCAACAAATTATCAAAACTGTGTTGAAAGAATTAAGAAAGCTACTATTTTATATATTTTGTTACTTTTTTAATAATTTGCAATATTTATTTTTATTTATTAATTATATTCGTTGCATCAACACTCAGAAAATCTAAATCTGTAATCTTCTACTTATCTGTGTGCTGCTTGTATCTTTGTTCCCCCATTTTTTACAGAATTTGCCACATATATGGGGTTCAATTTTCGAAATTCATGTAAATCTAAATTTAAACTCGTATATCTCTTCATACTTCACTTTGCTATGGATTTTTTTTAATGTGTAAGTTAGATAATTTTTAAAACAATAAAAATAAATCATAAAATAAGCAGCCGCGTTTAATGTGTATTCTAACAAATCATACCCAGAAATTAGTGAATTTACTATAACCTCTTGTATTGTACTCTAGCTATAATTATCTGACTTCCCTGGTCGAAACAGCCTAATACAGATCATAAGGACCAACCTCTCACACAAGATCGACAATAGTAACAAAACGCAAAATTATTTGGTTGATGAGATCTGACGAAGGCCTTGGTTTGACCTTGGCGGTCGCTGCACACAGCAATGTCCGCAGGATAATGATCACAGGCACCACGACTAAGTTAGTGACGGGGCACGGTGGGTTCCTTTTAAGTTTAACGAAAATCCCGCATGTTCCTGTTGGCCGTACAAACTCGACCTAGAATACTCAATTATACTAAAGGTAGCAACAAAAAAAAATATTTAATTAAGTCCATTGAAATTAAAAATTCCTAGGATGCGCAGATAAAATCCTTAATATAATAAGTAAAAAAAAAAATTTAATAAATTTGTATAGAATACTCTTTTATTTTATAATGCACGAGTACTATATAAAAACTAGTATCAGAATAGCTTAAGAAAGTAGTATAGGAAGAGATTGGTGACTGTTAAGATAAGAGATTTGTATATATTTATATAACATATATTTAGATTATATATATATATATATATATATATATATATATATATATATATATATATATATATATATATATATATATCAACAAAGTTTTGTGATTTATTAAATAAGCAAATAATATAAAGAAAGTTTTATATTACTTAAAATAAAAATGTAGAAATATTTAATATAATAAAGTATGAAAGAAAAGAACGAGGTATATACAAGAATTGGAAAGATGAAATAGTAATTGAATACATAATAGTAAATCGAACCCTGAATCCCAATAAGGGTAAAAAGAGTCGTATTAGGCGTAGATTAATATTAAAATAATGTTTTAAATAGGTTTTTATCACGTTAGAATTTACTTCCCAGGTAACTACGACTTTTGGCAATTATTTCTCTTCTCTACAAAATAATGGAGAGCATTAGTATAAGTGTTATAAAAATTGTTTGTGTGTTATAATAATTGTATGTTTCCCAAACATACATAAGTAAATAAATAAATAAATTATTAACCAACCAATCGCCAGTTAATCAATAACTGGCAAAATCGATATTGCAACATTTTGGCATTGCCTTTAAGTAAGCTCCTTTTTGCGTATTCTATGGTATTTTCAACTGGGTGTATTTCGAAGAGCTATCGGATTTGATTACTGCCGTTGAATTCATCAAGGTATAACATGTCATCGCCTGCAATACCGTCAGTGCCACCTGGATGTGAGACGATCTTCTATTGTATGATTTTCAAGGATCTTTTTTCCACATACCACAAAGATGTGGAATGGACATCCTTCGACGGCGTTTCCGGTGTTGTTGCACAAGGTAGGTCTTGGAGTGCAATGATCAACTATCATCCGTAACCCGCACGCTCGAATATTATAATTGTAAAAAGCTATTATCCCAATTAATATAATTAACTACGACAAATTATCTCTTTTTAACGGGATAGTAGAAAAAAAAAAAAATTAAATAAATTGTATAAAACAACACACATTTTATTTATTTTTTAAAAATATATAGTGAATTCTGAAATATGTATTACAAATATAATGAATTCATTAAACATTCGTTTCATGTTCGCAGTAAACTCATTATATTTATTTATGTTTTCGCTAGTTGGGAGGCTTAAGTAATGGAATATAATATAGATGAAGAAATGAAAATATTTTTTTAAAGAAAGGTTACGGTTATAGTGTTAAACATATAAAATATGTCAATAGGAAATAGACATATAATTTGGTGATATGTTATTCTAAAATGTAATATATTTTAAAGTAATAAAGTTCAAGCCTGTAATAAAGAAATTCTAAATGATTGTAAAACAAAAATAACTCTTTTTGCTGTAAAAATATTTTACGCATCCCCAATTACTGTACCGTGTCATTATTTTTATATGTGGGAGCAAAAAATTCCATTGCAATGATATGCGATTGTAGCATATCCTATTATGGAAAAGATATTTTGAATATCAGTTATCCCTTTTATTGACGAATGTTTATGGTAAAGTGAACGATTTTTATTGTCTTTTTAGCGTCCAGTTATGATAAGAAATTTTGAAATAAATTATTTAATTTTGATTGTAGTTTTACGAGTACATACATATGTTTTTAATATGTACACAAAATGATTGCTTAACGATAATGGACTACAAACGGTACAATAATTATTTTCTACATATTTAAAACAGCAAAAATTTAAACAGTAAAATTTAAGTCTTCTGGGTGTGTTCAATTAAAGTTTGAAAATTTTAATACTTATTACGATTTAGTAATAAAATGAAGTTTACACAAAATGTCTAAGAAAATATTTTATTGCAGTTAGTTAGTAGGTAAATGATATATAATGGGCTTTTTAGGATTTAGTTTAATTTGTATATAGATCTGGAGTATAGAGAGCAAATATTTATGATATCATACCATTCTAAGTTTGAAAATCAGTATTGCTTAGAGAATTTAGCTTTTGAAAGTGTAAGCGGTGCCCTTATTGGATTTATTTATTATTACTTCGCTGCGTCAGCCTACAGAATGGTGTAGTAATGGGAAATAAATTGAGCTAAAATTTTATATGTGGTGATAGTTCATACCATCTCTTTCTTCTACTGTCCATAATGCTATGAATATCTAGACTCCAATTAAGGTGTTGATCGGTAGTGATACAAAGGTATTTTGCGTTTACGATTATAACACAATTTACAACTATCATTAGACCTATCGTATGTAGTAGAGTATTGAACGTTAAGAGAGATAGATAAACGAAGATTGGATGAAGACGACATAAGAATATTTACATGGAAATTCTAAGTTACTCTAACAGCAATTTATGCCTGATATAAAATAGACGAGTGTAAAGTTATCGTGGAATGGGTAAATAATGAGAAATAATGACTACTATGTAATTAAAAGACCATGAAGAATAATGTGAATAGAAATTGCTTTTAGACGGAGACCAAAAAAAGTTTTAAAAGTGAGGCGAAATATGGGTAGTGTGAGGATAAAATGAGTTATGCTCATATGGGGTTTCGGTGGGGGGGCCACGGTGATTGCGTAAATGATCCCGTGGCTTTCCACCAACGCGATGAAGGCTAACTTTTTTCTTGTGGGTGGCCATCAAATTCTCTAGTAGTCCTACACAACCCCCAAGCCATCACCTTCTTGGCCGGCGGGTATATGTAATGCATTTTTTTAAAGGAAAAAACTGGATAAACTGATTTAAGACAGCGCTGACGAGTGATATGATTGACTCTAAAAAAAAACAATTGTGCCCACTACACCTTCAGTTACAGCATAACAAAATTTATGTTTGACTTAATATGTATTATTGAACAAAGTCATAGGAGTGAGTGTTAGAGTAGTCTTAAAATTATACAATGTTTTTTGTGTTTACCTATTTTATTTTTTTATTTTGTTTATATACTTTGAATTAAAATTATATGGTTTTAATTTGTTCTTTTTTAGTTTCATTTGAATACGATGACGAAACATAAAATAAAATAAAATATATAATACTGTATTTTATTATTGCCTATCCTATATAGATAGGTAAAAAATCAATTCAAATCTATGAAAGCCATTAGAAATTATTATTTACTTTCTTAATTGTAAAAACTGTAATAAATCTTGCCACAAAGGATTGTGAGTTCACTGATTAACATGGAAATTGTATCAGCCTCCGAACTTAACACAAAGCTTTGAGACTTCGGACTTCTTAGTATTCCTGGCACGTATGACTTTTGCGGTTTATGTTATTCACAAATTATGACTGTGTGTTCATACTGATTCAAATATAAAATTCTTTTACACATTTTCTAACAATATCATATATATATATATAATTTCCTTTTAAACTGTCACTTTTCATCAAAAGCCACCAAGTAGATAACTAATCTCATTTTTAAACATAAATCGACTTGTATACTCCGCAGTACTATGAACTAAAGCAACGTCTTTTGGTTTAATATAATTAAGGTATAAATTGGTTATTCGTTCATACATAGAATATAGTTTATAGTTTCAGCTTTATATAATTATAGGCTTTAAAATATAATTATACTTTTAACATGTTACATTCATTCTACAAAGTAAAATCAATAACCTTTTGAATGAAACAAAATAATTTTAAAATGTTTATTCTATACATATCAAATAGTAAGAAGGCGAAATTTGTACATAACAAAAATTATTTAGTGTCTAAATTCTTATCTGTTGTCTATTTGTTGTTTATGCATCACGCAAAATCTCTTGAATGCATTCTAATAACATTTTGTATGCTTGTAGGTTATTGCAAATACAACAAATAAGATACTGATTTATTTCTACTGCAATATGAAACATACTTTTTTTTAAGAAAAATTTTCCAATTTTCACAAGTAAAATGTAAATAATGATTTGGACGATAAGTAAAATGAAAGTGTACGTATGTGTATTAATTTGTACAATAAATTGATTATTATAGGTTATGATACATTGCTTATGATTTAACAAAGAAAGGTAATAGTGTGTGACAAACAAAGTCACTAATAAAAGTTACTGTAATAAAAATACAAATGCTATCTTCCAACAAACTATAAATTAAACCCAATACATACAATCAATTCAAATACATAATTTTACATATTAATTTTATATAGAATGTACTCGTATATGTAAAATTAGATTGATATCTATACTTATATTTATTAAATAAATGGAAGGAAGAAGAAAAAATTCATTTTATTTCACTTTCAAAGTATGTACTTGTTCAAAGATTTGCTTGTAAAACTGACGTATCTGTAACATTTGAGCCTATTTTTTATTTGATATAAAAAAAAATCAGATATAAAATGTAAATAAAATACAAAAAGCCTAATTAATATATTTCTCACAAATATATTTTTAATATTACAACCTTTCCTCTAATAGAAACAAGCACACAGTCAGATCGAAGACAACTTGAAAATTTGGGAAATCCTTAGATTTTTAATATTATTTTTAGCAATATTTATATTAACTTACATTATGGGGCAAGCATAAAAATTATTACCTCCATAAATTTATATATCATTGATTAATTTTTTTTTAACATCAACACTTTCATTATGTATTCAAATGTTAATAAATAATAATTTTAAGATATTTTTAAATGACTGAAAATATTATAATACGAATTAACAACTATACCTATTATATGCATTTAACTCGCGTATTAAACGTAGCCAAATAAACGAGAGCAAAATCCTTGAAAAACGTTTGTTTATATATGAAACCAGATGACTTCAGCAGAAAGTCGTAGAAAATACTGCAGATGAAGCGTTTCTATAATAATATAATTTAAAGCGATTATTTATGTAATTAAAAAAAACTTGAATTGTCTATCAACAGAAAGGGTATTTTTTTTTGTGTAGCCAAGACACTGGAATTCAGCTACTACACAGCTTATGTTTAGTTTTATATTTGGCTTCTAGTGTCGACATTATCCGTCATAATAGATGGTAATAAAAGCTGAATAAGTTATTAATAAGCTGGAAATTTATTTATAACTTGCCCCCTCTTACAGCAGGATGAGCAAATCCAATCGCTATGTATTGTTGTTGTAAAGTTCTCACTGTACAATCTCTAGAAGTTAGTTTGTTTACAGATAGGTTGATTATTTTGTAATACGAACTTAGCACTTTATATTTTAAATTAAAATAATATTGAATGTACCAACTCAATTCAATACATGAACTAGGCCATTTAAACTAACCGACTACAATAACCTCCGATTGTAAATTTGTATCGTAATTGTAATGGAAATGTTATTGTAAAAACACAGAGTGACAAATATATACAGATGGCTCAAAAAATAGCGTTGGTGTAGGAGCAGCTTTCTGGCATTCGTATAAAAAAAATCTGGCATTTTTAAAACTAACCATCAGATTTCTATTATGTCAGTGGAGCTCATTGCAATTTCGGAAGCCCTAACATATATTTCTGGCTTAGACGCGCAAAATTTTGTTATTTTTTCTGATAGCAAAAGCGCTTTACAACATTTAGCTCGATGCGCCTCTGGATATAGCAGAGGTGTATCGATAGCTTTCAAACATTTAAAACAGATATATGACTTTAGAAACAAAAATCTGAGATTGCAATGGGTTCCTTCTCATATAGGGTTAAGCGGAAATGAGGAGGCTGATAAATTAGCAAAATTAGCAACAAGTATAGGAACAGAAATATCTATTTTACCATTTTTCACAGAAATTGTATATAATGTAAAATTTAAACGTGTTGATAATTTTAACGAATATTTTGACCTCAAGAGTAGAGAAAAGGGAATTTGGTACAAAACTATTCAATGTCAGCCTCATCGTTTCCTGTGGTTTAGTAACGATAATTATAGCAGGAAATTTATAATAACAGCTCATAGATTACGTTCGGGACACTATCTCTCAAACAAATTTGCATTTTTAATGAAAAAAGTTAATTCTGCCAACTGTGATATCTGTGGTAAGATCGATGATGTTCAGCATTTACTAGTAGAATGCAGTAGATTTAAAGTGCAGAGGAACAATCTTTTGCAGAAATACAACATAAGCAAATTTGATTTGGGTGGTGTTACAAACCTACCTTGTCTTCCGGCAACAGAAGGTTTTATTTCTCTAATTAATATATTTATTGACAGTTATATCCTTTAAATTGTATAACTATTAAGAATATCTATTATATAAGTTAGGCTACGATGGGGCTGACGTGTCCTAGTTGGATAAAAGTCCCTAAAAAATAAAGACAATAAAAAAAAAAAAAAACAGAGTATACATATAAAGGTACATAAACATGGTCAAGTTATAAAAAATGCGGGATAGTTTTATATGTTATAATTGTTTGATTTTTTACAATCTTTTATTTTATTTATTATGAATGAATGATAAATAACATTTTAATAATAAACTAAAACAGTTAGTCACAGATAAAAAATATATATTTCGATTTAATGTTGATTGGATTAAATTTTTTTATAACACTTATGTTTTCTTTATTTAGAAAATGAGAATTTTACAATGTTATTTGGTTTAAAATATTAATGCATATAAGAGAACCGATAGATTATATTTATAAAAAAATGGCTTTAAAATAAGGAGAATGAAGTTTTTGACTAATATACACACTTTTTATTTCATATTTATCGCTTAGACTGTGTAGTTTTATCGAATGTATTGTGTTTTATGTGAAAGATTTTGATTACTAAAGGAAAAAAATAAAGCTGATTAGTCTATTCTCTATTTTTACTAAACTTCAACATTAATTTGTATGCGGTTTACAATATCACTTAGGAACCTCAAAAAATAATCTTTTACACTCACCTTATAGTGGGGCATTAATTGTTCTTTATTTATTTTAAATTAAGAGAAATAAGAATCATAAAAACTGTGGTTGTTGAATTAAAAAAGTCAAATTAATAATGAACTCTATAATAATATTTGTAACTTTAAATAGAATTGGAGTTCAAATTTAATATTAATTCGAGACTGCAATCGATTATGCCATTAAGCTGCTAATGCACTTCCAATTATGAATATAATTCAATATTAATTATTAATATACTCGCACAGATTAATTGAGTTTATTTCATTTGATTTGATAACTCGCTTTGAAGTAAATTAATTTAATATATCAAATTATTAGAAAATATAAGTTTATTTATTAGAGTATGAAAAAAAATGTACGTATTATATAACTATTGTAACTTATTATAATAAACTGCACAAGTATAATAGATTACTGGATGTAATTCGACTTTGCTTGAATGAAATGAGAATAATAGTAGACAATCTTTAACAAAAGAAAAAAAAACAAGTTTTGAATTTTTTTACAGACTGAATTTGTTTGTTCTGACAACTAAATAAATAAAGCCACATTTACACTCTGAGAACACTGACTTACTGACAATGACTGACAGGGTTGCTGGGTTAAAAAATATGGCAGTACTGTGCCGGACCGGACGGAACTGTGAGTTCAGTGATATGTGTGATTCGGTCGTAATGAATTCAAGATGGCATCCGGTATCAGTGACGTTTCGCTTGAGAGGTCAATATGATGACTGCGATTTGTTCATCATTAGAATTTAAGGAAATACTCAACAATCCGTATTTTGCGGATATTTTGTCGATTCGAAATCATTTTTTTTAATATATTATTATTCAGTTTAATGGAGTCTACGGGTAAGGGTCTAAAGGGTAAAGCCCATAGACAAAGTTATTAATACAGATAATTGATAAAATCTTATATTTCACATCGATTCCAGGTTGAACTGTTATAGCTGTTACCGACAGAGAAAAAACGATTTATTATTTTATGTTTACATTCCTAGAAGTTAATTTTTCAGTTCGAAAATTTCATACGAAAATGATGTCAAATAGTTATGAAAACAATTAAAATACTTTATATCGATGTTATTTCTTATGTTAATATCCAAATCTAAAAATGTTATAAGCAAAACTGCGTTTACTCAACTGAGAATTTATTTACGAGTACTTTGATTATTGTTCTTATTTCATAAAACATTGGTTGGTTTACAGAAACGTAATATTTTGAAGTATTTTATGGAAACAGTTTTACGTCATTAACTTATATTATTGAGTTGATAAAACTGGTTATAATGTAACTGAATTTATTATTTATTTTTATTTTATTATATTAAGTATTACTTATCTAATATACATAAATAAGAGTTATTTATCTATATTACTAGTACAGTCGCAATTCAGTTTATATATCATAAATACCAAATTCAATTATTTTTATTATTCGATAGACCTATCACCGAACAAAACGTTCGCGATTATATTCTAACACATAGAGTTACTTTTACTTATAATCTGGATCTAATAAATATTCTATATAATAATATTCTAATATATATAAGAATAATTTACTTGACACCGAGCTACGGAACTTAACAGCTGTTCGTTGAATGAAATATTGTCAGCTGGCAACTCTGAACAATTATTTGTTAAGCTTCTTTTAACAAAATTTATATATAATTAAAACTTTATAAAAAAGAAAATCGAGCATCATACGAGTACAGTAAAGTTCAGATTTCATAAAGCAATTAATGTCCGGATAATTGTATATTATACCCAAAAGAAAATCCCCAAAAATAATTATTGTCTTTTATTTTAAAATTTTAAGTTATAGTTATAGTGGTTTATAATATATATTATATTTATGTATGTATTATATGTATGTATATTATTTATGTATAATTTTATTCCCCAAGGATCTATCTTCAATTATCAATATTTGCACATTAATGATGGAAAACGACTGCTTACCATACAGTGGACTGTCTGTTAACTACCTACTAAGTTTTATGTTTATGATTGAATTATATAAGCAATTTAGAAAAGAAACTTTCAATTGAATTTAGACAATTAGTGGATCTCTCTGAATATGTTAAAACATATCTTGAAAATATTAAAAAAGTGAATTGACGAGTTCATATTTAAGTGATAACTACAAATTCTTCCCCTTTGATAGTTATCAGAGCAATTACCACATTTATTTTTACCACGTATTAAATTAGGCAGGATTGACAATTATTATATACAGTCAATTTTGTCTTATTTAACTGTTAACTATACAGGTAAATTGCCGGCACTAAATAGTTCTCGGAGTCACAAATTCGTAGATGTGATATTTTATTAGTCATATGAACTTGTTCTGGTCACATACATACCTTTAAATAATTTTGCGTATCAAGTTGAATATGCCTAAACGTTATATACATGTTATACCATTTTAGCCTTTGGGTTATCCTAGGCAGCCTCGCAGCCAGGCAGTTTGCTTATAAATGTTGTCAAAAAATTTTAATCTATCTTCTAATAATATTAAATTTATCTTAAATCGAATAAAAGTCTGAAAACCATATAATGCTATAAATGCATAAAATTAAAGTCCTTTCTGGATATTATTTTATAAATGGACTCAATGTCACGGTCTTATTAATATAGTTTTATTAAAGTTTGAAATGTTTCATAAAGTTAACGAAGTTTATTTTATTCGTTTCATCAAACAAAATGAGATTATTCTTTGTTACAAGCCTCGTCATTTGATGAATTTGAGGTCAGACTGGTATTAGTATAATATATATATTTATATTAAAATTAATTTGCTCTTTTACGTAGAGATTTCAATTCTGTAATAATTGAAATACTTAGTCACAAATTACAAGTTTGTATGTTGTTTGTCTGTGATTAGGTTAATTAATTATCGGTTGACAGGTCATTCAAAAGCCTTTAATTTTCTTTTATAGTCTGTGACATTTCGTACTATTATAGAAATAAGATATTGCCAGCTTAAGGATGCTTTATATTCCTAGAATAATCATACTATTTTATTATTTAGATTCAGTGTTATTCATGTCATAAATTATATAAATAGATAGCATACTGCTATTACATACTTGTTATTCATTTCTGATGTTTAGATTCTGCCTACCTTGTCGTATTGATATATTTAGAATATATTAAAATGATGCTTATTTGTTTCCAAACATATTCAGTTCTTTAGTTTGAAATTACTAAATAAATTATTTCCGTTTTTAATAATTAAGAATTTAACCACTTTTAATTTGACGTTTTACGTGTTGAAGTAACGCTATTCGCTGATTGGTTTTTTAGAATTCAACGTCATGACCTTTCTAGTTCTTTTCTGTCGGAAGCATTTCTGACATATTTTTATGAAATAGCCTCCGGTGAGTATAGTTGTAATAAGTGTTCTTAATAACCCTTATAAGCGTTTTTTAATAAACATTGCAAGGTTGATAAAATATTATGGATTAACCATTCGTAATTCCCGGTCAGTTTAAAAATTTCATTTGAGGGACATATGGTAAGTAATTTAAATTTTTACTTTAAATTAGGAGGTGTTCTACAGTTTTCATAATCTTTTTTCATGTTTTAGATTGAATAATTTCAGTATTTGTCCTTTTTCGATAATTGGTCGACATAGGCTATATAGGCATATCGCTTGTAAGCATTTTTCCTACGTACAGTAATATAATTTGTTATTGTTTGAATAGATTACCGCGTGATTAGTGCTATCTCGTAGTTTTATTTGTATATTGTTAATTACAGGAGGTTTTTTGTTTTTATAATTAATTTTTGCCACATATATACGTGTGAATTCGGGACGCCGAATGTCCTGCTTTCTGATCTGTTGCTATAACTGTAGCTGCATGAGAAAGCCCTTTTTAAATGCCTGATCATCGTTAAATATTAAGAAGGTACGATATACTTCTTAATATGTATATAATTTATTTGAAGAATAAGTGTTTGATTGCAGTCTTCTTGTACTTACAAACAAGGGAGCTGTATATATATATATATATATATATATATATCTTACTTGTCTATTGTCAGTGGCGCCTAGGAATATAATTTAAGAGATCACAATATTAAACATATTATTCAAGATAAGTATTTGAGTTTTTTACCTCAAGTGACCCACCGCTGAGTCTAGTTGGCATATTATCTATTGTATTAATTTAAATTTAAATATTAATAAATTTAATCCTAAATATTTAATTGGATATTTTTGATTTAAAGTGACACTGGCTACACAAACACTAAATTGAAAAGGTATATAAGTTCATATACGATAAATGATTAGAGACTTTTGTTGTGCTTTGTGCATAATTTCTAGAACAGCAGACCAAAGTAAATGGTTCCTTTTTTAAGGTAAGCGTCCTATCTAGCGTTTCTTGGAGTTTTCTGTGACAAAAAATCCTTTTATAACTATTTTATTATTCATGACGATAAAGCATTTCATGCCCATATTCCCCGACTTATATTATATTTCAAAAGGCGAATACTTCTGTAACACTGAACTATGTCATACTTTCATATGTATAAAGAACATGGCTATACAAAAGAATGTACCTCTTTTCACTTTATAAATCCTTCAAATAGTTTTATTTCATACTTGTGAACATTCAAACATTCAAACTGCAATTTTTAATATTATGATTCACGGAAAAGTTATTGTCCCTTTTTTTTTGAAATATAATTCTTTTGTATGCATCAGGATTTAATATATAAATATTTATTTATTTATTAAATTACCGGGTTGCCAATAATCCGAACGGCTCTTCGTTGTATTTTTGTCGTTGTCTTTACTTCCTTGTACTACTAAGATGTAGAATGAATTTCATTTGGCGGTATTTAAAGGTCGATAAGACATGGGTACTTTAAAAAAAGGCGTATAGTCCTACAACCTACAAGGCTGGCAAATCTCTTGCGATTTCCCAATGTTGCAAGAATTCGTGAGTGTCGATGATCACTTGACATCAGTGACTCTCATTTGCACTCCTCTAGTATAAAGAAAAAGTTCGGATCCCTAGTAACTATAGCACTAACTCAAGCTTTATATATTTACCGATAGAAAACTGCTACAGCCCTGATTGCGCATCAAACTATGTTCGCGTACTTCACCCAAGGGCTACATATAGTTTGCCATGCCATGCTCTTTATTATCACAGCATTGCTATATATACCCTTTATTATTATTGCAGCGACATCCGCAATGCAGTCACTGGGATCTTTGGAAGGATACAGATAGGATGGAAGAAAGGACCGTAGTACCAAAAGCTTCGGATCACATGAAATTTCGATTTTAGATTTCAAACTAAGAAAAAAAGATCTAAGATATCTGTCTAAGATATGTCGGTATACTCAAGGCAATGAAAGATTTGTTAACTTTTGAAGACAAAGTTTAGGGGTTACTAGTTTATTTTAATTTATTAAATTTATAGTATGCCATCACTGTTTTTCATATAACTATTTAAAAATTGGCGTATAAATAATATGTTATTAAATAATTATTGAGAACCTATTGTGAGAATACCAATTTCTTTAAAAACATATCTCAGGGAATCTCTAGCTTGTAAGTTATATATAGCCCGCACACTTCTTTATATATATAGGCAAGCAATAGGCAGCACTGCTCCGTAATAAAATACTGTACGACCAAAAACTATGAAAATATCTAAAATATCTGATGAATAATCTAAATTTCGCGTGACTGGAACTATTCGAATTTCAGTAAAAAGCAAATTTAAAATACGAATACTAGACGAAGTTATTTGATATATATCTACATTGAAGTCACCTTACATCATCACCGAATTCTTTTTATGAAAAAGTTTTGTTAAAATATCGCTTATTTTGTTTTCAAATTAAACTAAATCTCTCTGGAGGAATCTGGAGCTCAATGCAATATAGTTCAACAATTGTGCCACTATGTCTGATCGAGCTAAGATAAGAGAGCCACCGAAAATAACTTTTTCTCTACAGAACGAATTTGACAATGTGTAATTTTCTATGTTTATAATATTGTCGCTCTTTGAGAATCAGCGCTCTGTAATGCATAATAAACCTATACTATATTTTTAACAAAAAAAATATCTTCTGATTCTTTGCATCCAAAACCTTTTATATTTTGATGGACTATAATAAATTCAGTTCAGAATCAGTTTAAATTGAAACGATTATTTTTTATTACTACTATTATTTTGGTTACATTTATTTCTCGTTATATCCCTTGTAAAGAAGTTGTTTTTAATTAAGTGCTACTAAAGTAGCAATTTGTTTTTTATAGCACAGATGCAGATGTATATGCAGATACATTGTACATTTGTTATCCTAAAATTATTATGTCAAAATATAAATAATTATATCAAAATAAATGAATACGTCATTATGACGGTATGTCAAATTATACGTACACAAATTAATATTTTATATATTTGTTTTATTTGTTCGAAAAATTGTATGGATATGGGAATGCTTAAATTACAAAATTATTATTTTTTTTATATAAAGATAATAATCTTACACTTTTTCTAATTATTCATATTTATTATTAAGTGAGAAAGTTAAACAAGAGACTTTATCTCATAAGTTTTGGGTATGTAATTACCCTCAATCGGATTCCTATTACAAACATTTAATTTTATTTCTAATTTAACATACAACGTATATTGCTTATTACTATTCTGTTTATATAAAATATTTATAAAACTTATATGTATGAACGCTAACACATACATACACATACATACATACACACGTAAGTTAATACATCTTTTATCGCAAGTAACTTATAATTTTAATAAAAATTGTGACATTGCTAAGTAAAATACAATCTTTAAGCTTAACCTGGATTCAGCAAATTGGCACATCTTATCCCATACGTTAGTTAGCCGTAGGGCGTGCAAAATTTTTAAATTAATCGTTTAGCTTATAAGTTTTTTATCAAACTTGTATCCTTTATATGTAACACAGATCAAAATCCGATATAAATTGTTTATTTTATAATGCTCTATACTATTATAATTATGAATATACGATTAAAATGATGTCAAAATATATCTTCATACCCCAACACGGGATCAATGTAGTCTGAAAATTTGGCCACAGGGTACGGATACAATATGCGACTTCCGTTTTCTTGATTGAAAAGGAAAATTAATAAAGCAGTAATACTACCGGCCGTGTTGTATGGACCGAAATGCTGGACTAAGAAAAGAATAAATTACTGACAAGTGCACCCTGCTGAAATTCAAATATTGATTGCAAAAGCAAGTCGTGATATATAATATAGGAGCGTGGAAGGAATTGACATACCATATTGCGTGACTAAATTGGTACTTAGAAAAGACAATGCAGAAATTTTAAAGTAACATTTTTTTTAATGACATTTAAATCTTGTTATTAAATTAAATCGTAGAACAACGTATTTACTGAAATGTTTATCTAAAAAATTATAACAACCTAAGAATATGATATAATAATAAATATATTTTTATTGCAAAAGTAAATAGAATCTATGTCATAAGAGTTATCTAACCTAGTGATTACTAACAAGCTGGTCACGTAATAGTAGATACGTAAAACTACAATAAAACGTTTCAAACTGTGATGCGAAATAGAGTTCAGGAAGAGATGACCTATCTAGTTTGAGACATGTTACTTTTTATTCTTTGGATATGTATATATTGTATACGTTATTTTTTTCTCATCTCATCATCAAGGCCTCTTTTTTGTTTTGTTACCTACATGTACCTAAATTATTATTTAGGTACTCGTAGATAACTTAAATACTACCCTTATACTATTTATAAATTATTAAAACGATTTGTTGCGTTTTTCTCAATTTCGATATTCATTTTCTTTAATATAGTTTTATTTTAACTACACCTTATAGATCCACAATTCTTAAAAATAGTTACGATTCACATACATATCATTCAAAATACAATTGAATTCATAACCTAATCTGTCATATCTTAATGCTTTTTTACAATACCCTTAAAACGAAGTACGCTGTGTTGTTAACGAGTATAAATCATGATCATAAATATGTATACTAGTCTCTAACAACAAATCTCAAACAGAATCTCTCTGTATCCAGTGTATTCAATGTGTAGAAATGTTATCATTATTCCAGGACAACAGATAAACCATAGTATTTACAGTAAAATTAATAATATTTCTATTGTCTTATTTATTTATTTATTTAACCATAAAACTTAAATCTAACATTACAGTTATAACCAATGCGTTAGATAAGTTGACATAAAACAATAATAAAAATTATGACATAAATTACACAAAAGTATTACAATAATAAAAATATATAATTATTGAATGTTTAAATCTTTTAATAATAAAATAAAAAAGTCATATAATAAAATTCAATACAAATTCAATAATTTATAAATAATTATTTAACATTTAAACCCATTACATGTCATGTTTAACAATATCAAATATACCTAATGTAAAAAAAAAATAACTAAAAAAAATATAATAATAATATTATGTACACTACGAACACAGCTTGTAACATATTCTAGTGAACTCGTCCAGTGTCATATAGATCTGTTTAGTTGCATTAAACAGATCCATATGACACGCCGCCGCGTTCACCACCCGCAACGCTCATGTGAGCGGAGCGTCTCGCAGCAGCTTGGTGTGCGCGGCCGGCAGCGCTAGCAGCGGCAGCGGACTTCAACGCGGGATATTGTTAGGAGGGGCAGATATCCTTAACTCTGCTAGAATTTCAGGATCATTCAATTCATCGCGTAATACTCTTACTACAAATTTAGTGAGAGCGACTTCCCGCCGCGCTTCCAACTCACTGTATCCCACCATACCAATAACGAACACGGTAGGATACAGCAAGGGATAGCCCGGATACACGCCATACATCTTGTGATAGAGGAACCTGGTAAACTTATTTTGGATGCGTTCAATTATACATTTGTACTTAATCTCACACGGAGACCATACAACCGAGTTATACTCCAAATGACTCCTCATCAAGGCTTCATATAATGAACGCAAAGCAGAGAAGTTGGTAAAGCTTCCTGCTTGCCTCAGTACAAAGCCCAGGTTCCGGTACGCTTTTTTGCACACCTCGGCTATATGTCCTCGAAAGTTGAGATCAGAGGTAAATCGAACGCCCAAATCTCTCACCTCTGTGACGCGCTTCAAAGACTGGTCCTCCAAGCGATAATCAAAGTGCTGAGGGTCGCGCGCGCGACTGAAAGAAAGCAAGGAACACTTTCCAGCGTTGAAGTGTAATCTATTCCTGCGACTCCACTCGACAACGCTCGCAATGTCATCTTGCAGTCTACAATGGTCCGTCATGTCACCCACCTCGCGTACCAGTTTTAAGTCGTCAGCATACAGGAGACAAGTGGACTCTTGAACCACCTCCGGTAAATCATTATTCGTTATAATGAATTGGAGTAGTCCTAAATTACTTCCCTAACTGACGCCAGATCGTGTCCAGTACTGTTCCGAAAGAAACCCGCCACAGTCAATGTACTGTCGCCTGTCTCGCAAATAGCTGCGCCAACTACTCCAACGGAAGGTCGTCATCAACAGCGACGAATGCCTTCCGAAAATCAAAGTAGGCAACATCCACCTGTCGCCCCGCATCAATCGCCGGCACCAGCCGCGTCATTTAATGCAGCAGGTTGCCCGCTGTCCCCTGTTCAGGGCGAAATCCATGCTGTACGTCAGATAACCGAGCCGTCACGTGCGCGTACAGTGCATGGTGGATAGCAGACTCAAACACCTTTGCAATCGCAAACAGGATATCCACCGGTCTATAGTCACTCGGCTCTGGTCCTCCTTTTTCCTTTGGCCCTGGTACCACTAGGTCGAGTTTCCGCCTATCAGGAAATATGGCGTTAGTCAGGCAGACATTGAAGACACGTAGCAGAGGCTCCACCAATGTAAGGCGACAATCCTTAAGTATGTAAGGTGGAATTCCGTCTGGTCCAACTTACCGTTTCGGTGCTAGCCGCGCGAGCGCTCGGGACACATCCACCTCAATAAAGCGCGCCAGGTGCACTCGCGCGTCGCCTCCCACTGCCGCGCTGACCTTTGACACATCCAGCCGCGCCAGCTCCGCGTTGTACACAGAATAGAAGTATTGTGCAAATGAACTATCATTTGCACAATCCTGATCTGAAAGAGTTCGCCCATCATTTATTAATTTACTACGCGTAGAAATTCCTCTCTTTGATTTTATAAATCCCCAAAAAGCTACGGGGTCCTCAGCGAAATTGGTCTGGACTCTCTCCTGATATGGTTATGGGCGCTTGCAGTCTCCACCTTCACTTTCATCCTATGCCGAGAAAACTCCTCATAGTAGCGGCGACTCTCACTAGTTTTCTATTTTTTATGTAACCGGTGTTTTGTCTGTATAATTTTAATAATTTCTTTGGTATACCATACTGGATAAATATACCTAAAACTGTTTAGTTTGCGAGACTTCAAAGGGACACAGTTGTTAAAAACGTCATTAAGTTTATTATAAAATAAGTTTAGAACTACATCAGGATCATCTGCGATATATAAGTCCGTCCAGTCAATTTTTAGAATTGAACTATATAATGAAAAAAAAATCGCTTTTTAAAGTTCCATTGCTTTAATGATTTCTGGCCTGGATCCGGGTAGCTATCCGCACTCACAGCGGCGCGGGCAGTGGCATAAGTGGAGACGGCGACGACTAGTGGAGGGTGGTACGTATTCACCGGCTTCAGCGCCTCGTCTGCCACCACCACCATAACGCCGCCACGAGCGCTCAGCACCAGGTCCAGCTGTTGACCGTTACAGTTTGAAATAGTATTGCACTGAACAAGTTCACATAAAGACATAAAGTATTCATAATAATCATGTACACTGCTATAATTACATGAGTTCAAATTAAAGTCACCTAAAACTACAAACTTATTTTTAAATTTTACACACATTTCGTTCAATTAACCCGAGCATTACTAGGTACTCATTTTCCCCAGCCCTCGGTGGAATGTAAACCACACAGCATGCAAACAAGAACCGATCACTTATATAAACTGATGCACATACCAATTCGAAATTATATCTGTCTAAATGAATACTGTCAGGCACTGGTACTTGTTGCAACTCGAACCGAGGCGTGGCCGCCAGCAGCAACCCGCCCTGCTTGCAGCCGTCCGCGGGGTCGGAGCGCACCACGGAGTAGCTGGGTGGCACGATCTCCGCATTCTGAATGCCCTCGTTGCAGCCGGTCTCGGTGATGGCGAACATGTCTGAACCCGAACATTCAACCAAAGATAAAAATTGCTCAGTCTTCGTTCGGAGGCCTCTCACGTTCTGGTACAGAATATTAACCATTTTATTATTTCGTAACTTGTCGGGCCTGTTTTGGCGCTCGAAAAAACAACCCCTCACTATATTCGGTGTCTTTCGGCCATACGTTAGGATTATACAATTTGTCAATTTTTTTTTCCGTTATACAAACTTTAAATGACGCGTATCCTCTATCTGTTTTATGTTGTATCTTACTAACTGTTACGAAGCTGTTTTCGCCTATTATTTCTTTAACATACTTAGTCATATCTGTTTCCGTAGTCTCTTTAAGAAGCCTCCAGATATGAAAGTACTTCTTACGTACAACTGCCTTTATTTTTATAACCGACGTATTTATTCCCTTGCTGATGGGGGTGATTTTTCGAGTATTTACTAAGCTTTTTTCTAACCCCTGCGTAGGTATATCTTCTTCCTCCACTGCCTCCTTACCCTTGTTCTTGTCATTCGTTACAGTACGGCGGCGCGGGCGCCGCGGTTTCACGTTGACCCATTCATTCCATACGTGTTGCACGACGTCATTTATATGAACGGAGTTGTCACTAAGCATCATAGTAGGAGCATTGTCGCTCGCACTAACTCGTGAGTTCTCGTTCGTCGTAACGATGACAGCGCTGCTGCGAACGGGCGCGGATATCGCCGACTTCGGCCGACGGTTGACATCAGCCAATGGTCGCATAGAACGCATACGCATACCCTAATTTTTTTCGAAAATTTTATTGATCGTTGACTTATCTGAGACTTCACCGACACTAATTAAAAACGTTTTTAATTAAGTAAATAATTAAATAAGTTTTTGAAATTGCAATATTTTGGTCTTGAATCTTCTTTTCAAGTGATGACACTTTATTATTTAGTTCAAGCACTGTTTCCGTAAGGTAATTTAATTTAATCGTACTTTGTACTGAATTAGTGGCCCTTTCTAAAATTTTAAATTTTTTTAACACGTAGCTACGCAAACAACTTCCGATCACGACAGCGGATTCGGGGGGATATAAGTTAGTATATCTTTTTTTGACATTGCCGTTACCAGAACAAAAGATTGTATGCAAGAATAAACAATATTAATTTATTTATCGGATTTCAGATATTTATTTAGAATTTGATTTTATTACCACTACTGATTTTTTAATACTAGGACATAGGTAGGTACTTATGGTACGTTTTGTGTATCCAGTTTTCTCACTTATATAGTAACAGTAAATTTTTCATACGTTTGTATGACATTGTGAGACACATGTATTTCTTGATTGAGCCAATCCATGGAAAATTTATAGTCAAGAGTTTTAAAATTAATTCAACCATACATAACAATTATAGTAAATATTGGTATAGTGATTCTCGTGTGATTATTTTTCGGTTTTTAAATTATTAAACACATCCCTTCTGAATTATAAAATTACTGTTGAGTTATCAATTAATCTAAAAACATTGAAGTTTAAATAATATGTGTGAATAATATCATAATCGATGCATAATAAATCAACAATCATAAATTTTCAGGATGTGCAATAAAGTTAACTTCTAACAAAAATTTACAAACAGTAACAGTATTGCATAATATAAAATGTAAGCTTAAATTTTGGTTGTAGCAGCCAAAATATTATTCATTCATCATTTCCAAAAATCAATAGGGGATTGGAGATAAAATGATTTCTAGTCATACCCACTGTTTGGCAAATATCACTCCATGGGAGTGGTCATTGGTATAAAGTGTACACATAAACAAAAAGAGTACCATTTTTCTGGCAACATTATAAAAATGTACACACTGACAAAAATGTTTCATTTTGGTTTAAAAAATGCTAAAAAATAAGAATTTCCTGATATAGTAATTTAAACCACAAACAACAATAATTCGAATAATGCAAGCTGTCGTCCACGATTCCTTCAATGACTTTTTTCAGAAACGTATTACATGTTTGAATCATTCGTTTTAATCCATTGCAATTCCCTTATTTAATAAACTTTTAAAGAATAATAATAATATTTTTTATTTTTTTCTACAATATCTAAACCATACTCCAAATCTAATAAGTTCAGCAGTTTAGCCTGTCCATAAGGAATTTTAAATATTTTTTTAAAGTTTAAGTTACTTTTTTATTATACGGAATACTATTTTATCATAAATCTAAATGCTTATTAAAAAATTTTTGCCATAAGAATTAAACCTTCATTTGAATAAGCCCGTGTTCCCTTATCACTTTGGAGGGATATGTCAAGACTGCCTTCAAATATTTATCGATAACTGTAGCTAAAGATTAAGAAAAAAATACATTTATATAATATTTATAAACAACAACTACAATAACCACGTATTCTTATTAAATTTTATGTTATTTTATAAAGATAGTATGTTAAGATTATATCCACTATACCTTCAGAGAGTAGTTAAGAGCCGTTTCTTTTTAAAGGAATAAAACCAAATTCTAAAGAATACAGAAACGTCAAAATCAAAGATAAGTAGTCAGTATCAAAAATTGAATTGCAGAGTTGGAGTACAGCCGGGAGAATAAATCCAACACCCTTGTCAGGTTTCGAGATAAGTGCTGGAAGTTCTTCCAAACGCTTGTTTTATCTTAGTTGAAATCGCGTAAATTTTTCTAATCTCACCGACTATTCCTTTTATTCGCTACCGTACTTGATGTCCATTTCGCTAATTGAAATGTGGCAAACATTTGACGTCTTTCGGGGAAACTTAACCTTGTTTTTAATGACAAAAGATAAACTATATCTTTAATAAAAGAAAACTATTATTGCTAAAAATATATATATTTTTTTATTTGCAACGCGACATTACAGTTACAGTGATAATTTTAAGCTCTTAACCTACATTCGGTGAGTTGGCACGTCGCGTACCATACGTTAGTATCTAACCGCACCACGTGATAAATTTCAAATCAACTACTTTAGTTTAAAACTTCAATTCTTTATCCTAAAAACTGTCGTCTTTATAGTTCATGTATTCGAAGTTAACTTTGTCTTCGGTTAAACTTAGTTAATTCTGAATTCTGTGCCACTTCCCTTAAAGTAAGAATTTCATACTGGTACATACAAATAAAAATTTGTAGGAAAAAATTCAAGAAATTATTAATTTTGGATGAAGAAAATATACCCCAACTTTCCATCACAATAGAAAGAGGATATTTACATACATTTATATAACTTTATACTTATTTAATTTATTATTAAATATAAGTATAATAAAATATTTATATAGCATAATAATATATTAGGTTTTCAACAATTAAAATTATTTTTAAAGTGTAATTGGTTATTACATTTTACTAATTTTATTTAATACCGCACTTTTAGAAGTTTTAGTGATTTGAGTATTTGGTTAGCTACGTCAAAGACTATGCATGTAAACATATTTACTTCTTAATGCTGATGCGTTCACAAAGTTTTTATTTCTAGTCTATATAATATCAGGATTAAAAAAACAATAAAATTATAATGTACTAACTTTTTGATTTTATGTAAAAGTCAGTTATGTAATCTATAAAAATTTCTTCCGTATATTAACAAAGTAGTTGAAATCTTTGAAAAAAGTGTTGATATTTAAGCAATATTTTTATCATGAAATCTTCCAGATATTTGGATCATGATACATAATATTTAACATGAGAAGTTGAAAGCAGTGGAATATTGTTGGACAAATCATTTATTATTGTTCATTCGGTTACCTGATGAATAGACAACCCAAAGTGTAATCTTAAAACATTAATAAATAAATATAAAATAAATAAAACAACGAGCCTAATATAATAACTTTTAAAATAATTTTAACATTCTCAAAAATTACTAGGAATTGTACGTAAATATTAATACAAAATAAACGACACACATTACGAAAACATTGACAAAATGTTCTTCTGTTTTTTTTTTGCAAAATTTCAATTTTTTTTGTTAAATTTCAATCATTACCCAAAAAATATAATTTTCATTCATTACATGGAGATCCGTTTCAGAAATTTTGTCAACTTATGAACTGTACATAACTTATTCTTATAATTTATCACATACGTAACGACATTAAAATAACAATTCATATGTCGTAAGTCGAGATAGGTACATTTATGGTAAAACAATGATTTGTAGTTTAATGAAAACTACGGTTAATTCTGTTATCTGTCACTACTGTGCTACTGCTTCTTGTACTGACATGTAGGTAAAATTAGTACTACTTTAAGTTAATTTCATAATAAAAAAATGAGAAAAGGTAGACGTAACAAATAAAAAAATATATTGTTATAACTAATATTAAAAATATCCTTCAGATTTGTTATATTAAGGTTACACCTACTAATGACCTTAACCCCCGTAAATTAATTTCTCACACTTTACACTATACGTATTTATAATTATCTGTCCTGTAACCTTAGGATATTCGTGTGAGTATAAATAAAAACTTACTTTTTGTCCAACATTCACAAAACGGTTTACCGTTAACCATTTAAGAATATTAATATTGGAAAAAAAAAATTATTCAAGAAATTTCCATCAAGAAAACGAGAAGCCCTTAAAATGGAAAACTTAAACATTTAAAAACTGAAAAAAGGGAAAACCATTCAAAATAAGCAAAATAATGACTGGATTTTACATCTTGTCAATGAGCTTACCTTTTTTATATTAAAGAACTTTTCTTCATATTTATTAATAAATTGTGCACACTGTACATAGCTTTTAATGAGTTTCAAGTTTGACTAATAGTTTCAAAATAAAAACATTTATTAAGACACCGTTATGTTAAATTATCAATAAATAATAATTCAGTAGTCAATAATTCTTATTTTATAATTATACATCCTCAGTTCAATAATAAAGTCCTAGTTAGAAACACAAGACTATTCCTGATTATATTAACGTTGAATCGTTTCGTGCGTATAAATTTATGATTGTTATATGGATTGTGTATACCCAAATATTTTAATATAATATAATTATAATAATTGATAAGTCAAAATCATTATTTAGCGACAAGACAAAATTAATATTTGGCGATAAGATCAAATCTTTTCTTTTCTTGTAATGTAATCGTTTGTCAACAAAATATATTTTATATATTTATTGAAACGGTATGAAGATAAAATCATATCGATGCTGGAACATTATAGCACAATACTATATTACATTTAGTACACTAAAAATTATCTACCTATATTAATAAAGTTGTATATTTTTCTTTAATGATCAAACTCAATCGACAAGGAATTCCACCTGGGCCCAATATGTAAAATTGAATACATGCATACGTTACTGAGACATATTTTCAAAAATAAAAGCTATAATAAACGTTTAAATAGAAGAAAAAAATGTATTATTTATTTAGAAGTTCATTCACTTTATTAATTTAGTAATAATAGTTTCAGAAAAAAAACAATCTGCAATTAAATGTTTAAGTATCGATCACCCTTGAGCATATTTATTATAAAAAAAATTATCTACAAAAAATTAAATCTGAAATATAACATTATATTAATAGTGAAATGGAAATAAATCTTTTTAAAAAGTCTTTTTCATTACAGCAGAATAGAGTTCATTTATACCCTCGAGAATAAAGCTCTTTTATCAATTTCGTAATAATTCCCTTATTATTAAGCTTCGTATATGACATCGAAGCAATTTATATTTCAAAAGTAGTGAAATAAAACTATTTAAAGTTATTTCAATATCGAATAAATTAGATATGGCCGTATAATTTTTTAAATGGGCATAAAAGAAACAATATATCCAAATTGAATACAGAAAAAAAATTATAAATATTTCGTATTTAACCTTATATATAATCTATACTAAAATATAAGGTTATATTATATAATTATAATAAACCTAAATTAACGTGTACAAAGGTCCTTATATTATTATAACGTTTAATCTAGAAGATACAAATTATAATCACATATTTTATTTAACTCATAATAACATTGAAACAAAAATTAAAAGCAATCCCAGTTCAACAAATTTAAAACAAACTACATAAATTTCAATAAGTCTATACAAGTTGCTCTTTTTACGTTCAGAAATTAGCCAATTTGCGCTCGCGGTTAAAAGTTTTAGTTGGTTGTTGATGAAAACAATTAACTGTACTGCAACTTGCCTGCAGTGAGTCAGTGGTTTAATAAACGCTGAGAGTAACAGCCATTCACTCTAACTTGCTGACTTCAACCGATATTTATCTTAGTCAAGTATTTTAAGATTGAAGGCAAAGAATACTTTTTTGTGTTACAAGTTAGAAAGAATCAAACTATTGTTTGACAATGTATAGCACAAAGATTAAAATTTTATTGTTATGTAAAGAAATATTTAGTCTAAATAATTCAAATGACACAACAGTTTCTTAAATGTTATAATATTAAATATGAACATTGTTAATAAGAAATATAAATTGGCAATGCCTTATACATAAGTATGATTAACAAAAAGCCACTACAGTTAATTTAAAATTTTTGCTGAAACATTATAAAGATCACAGAAGTATGAGAGTTTCACTGACATAAATCAAAATGCAACGCGTGCGACACATTATGCATATTTTCATGACCTCCATCTGCCACACTCTGTTATAACACTTAGTTTTTTTTTGCAAACCTTATTTAACTTAGTAACATGTGTGCTTTAATGTAAAAATACTCTGGAAAAACCAAGCTTAAGCAGTACAGAATTAAGATTATTAAGAAGAAAAATTTTATGAAAACTTGAATTTCTATTACAGTTACATAATGATGATTTATTTTGAATTATATTTTTTTTTACCAAATCTAATTCAAAAATTGGGATGTCAAGCACTTTTATGGCTAATTATCGCAAATGAACTATAGACTCCGCACTTTACACAGAGCTTATCGATTTAAACTTTTTACTTATCTTTGCTATTGTATTATTATTTATAATATATGAAGGACAATATTAAGAAAAGGCATATACTTCCACCTCAGAGGCCTGCAGCGCTCTTGTGAATCCTCGGATGCTGCAAGAGTTCATGGCGGTGTTCACGTATCACCAGTGACCCACAAGCTAGTTTGCCCTCCTCTATTATAACAAAATTTATTAATCATAAATCAATTAATCTATTTATTAATCAATTAAAATCCTTTACTACGAACAAACAAACAAAATATTATTTATTAAAATTTTACTAAAAAGATATTTTCCTTTATATTATAAATGTTCGACTTAAATATATCAAAGTTACGACCACAGTACGATTTGCAGCAATAAATCAAGTTATAATGTAACCGAGATAAAAATGCTGAGTGTAATGTATTACATCTGATATCATCAGCTGTTAATTTTTTTTTATATATACATTGCCAAAAATAAAATTTGAACCCAGGCTAGATCATATTAATATATTCTATTACTTTGTCACCAGAAGGAAAGCCTTGACAAATTCTACCATATCTTTTCAATAACGGTGTAAAAAGAAATAAAAATCAGTTATAGATTATTATACATTATAATTATATGACGTCATAATGCCACAATTATCGAATGTGTATTTTCTTAAAAGATACGATTAACTTCTTGATAAAAGTTAAAATCAGAACAACAGATAGATACTTATGATAAAAAGTATATAAGATTCTTGTATATGTCTGTGTGGATGTAATGATAAAAATAATAATTTATTAAATAAATTCAATTTAGAAAATATTGTTATAATAATAAAATAATGACATACATGAACAAACTCACATGCAAAATCCGGTCACAAATCTAACTTTGAAAACGCAATAAATCTAACCCTTCTCATCTCAGCCTATCGAGCACGTGCCTTACATTACCTAAACTCCAGATTGGGCGAGGTAAGTCGGAAATCGGGTAATACCATTTCATATTATCGACACTGATCAGAGTTATATGGTTTTTAATGCTACGAGTTTACATATAAATAAAATTTACTTTAACATAAATATTGTTTGTTGCATTGTGATATAATCAAAAATAAAATTTAATATTACTATTTATTTTTCTCCTTAAATACATATTTTTTTCTGTTTTTTCTAAAAATAGATTGTTAAAACTCAATACATACCTATGGTATGTTTAACTCTCTGGAGTGTTTTTTGTCATCTTTTTCTAAAGTCCATTTTATTATTTTTTAATACTTTGACTTTCTGAAATAAAGTCAGGAATATCGTGTCAAGAGTTTCTGTAAACTAAAGTTTTAATTTATGGAATAAATTTAAATGCGAAGTCAAGATTCTAGTTACCACGTCAAACAAACAGGTAATAAAAAATCTATTATTATGTATTCCGTCGTAAGAACTGCTTCTTCGAACGACATTATTACTATTATTTCTCGATCCGAAAAAATACATAACTTTTTAATTTCATTAGCTATGATGAATGTTTTTTTTCCGTATGAATGAGAGTTTTATTTGAGAAAAAAATCTTCTACTTAAAAATATAATACTATCTTAATACAAATCTAATAATGTTATCGATCAGATCTATTCCGTAACCATGATGCCTTGATTAATTATAGTCAATCTGTTATACATTAGTCACAGATAAAGGTTATCGCACGCATTAATCAAGATTATGCGATTGACTGAAGACCATAATAAAACAAAACCGTATTGACAGTATAAATTATATTTTTTTTATATTATACTATAGGACTAAAATCGTTATTTCAGTTTAAATCAGGTTAAAATAATCCGTGTTGTTCATGTATATTTTAATATTTAACTTTTAAAAATATTGCTAATATACATTACATATTAAAAAAGGTCCTGCCAAAAAGAGATGTGTTGCAAGTGAAAGTTTATATTTTGCTTTTTAAAGGATTTTTTTAAATTGCGAAATATTTTATTCATAAGTTAGTGTTAGATGTATAAGAAAATATAGTCTCAAATGTATTTAACGCAAAGTACGGTAAATGTATGTGAATTAATAAAGATCTTAATAATTAGTTTAAATCACATTAACAAATCTTTGTATGCAGAATATACTGTTTGCGTACATTACCATAACCTTGACTAACTAAACTTACACACTCTCTATCCATGTATCTTACCCACGACAAGTTAAGGTGTCATAAATGTAAGTGACGGAAATGTATTAACAATACTCTTACTGTCATATTTAGTTAAAATTATAATTGTAGCTGGTAAAAAAAGATAATTTTTAAATAATATTTTATATTTTTACAACCTAAAGTGATCGCATATTTGTCCAATATTACAGTCGAATATAAAATAAGGATGCTAAATATTATTTTGGCGAGAAACGAATGAGTTTAAATGATAGTAGAGGAACTTTTTCATTTCAATTCCAACCAGTCAGAAAGACTTTAAAAAATAAATCCCTGGCACCGAATACGCTTGTAATGAAATGAAAAAGGTGAGTAAAAAACTCATGTTATTACACAAGTGTCAAAAGTTGCCACAAAAGTTAGAGAATTGATTAAAAGTTGATGTAATAAAATTTTAGCTTTGACGTTTCGCCACGTTAAAGTAATTATTTTGGGATTTAGGGTCTAATATTAATGTTGAAATGTTTTAATATAAAACTTACTTGGTATATATTTTAAAAAGGCTGACTTTAATTTTATTTCAATAGGGTTGTATCTACATTAGGTATGATTTAATAAATATTTATAATAATTCCTTTATTATAGTAATTCATACCTGATGTAGTAAATTAAGGAAAAGATCAAATTTTTTAATTGTATTTCATTAATTTATTATATGTGTTAAAACTTATATATAATGATTCTTGTGTTATATCTGAGGTTAATAGGTACAGTACCATACAGTAGATTATTATTATAATTGTGTGGATAACGAACTTCTTAGTTCGTCAGAGCATATAAAGGATCTTATGTCAGAAGATGACAGACAGGGTTTTCTTTTATGAATCTACAACTCATACCATTAATGGGACTGTTGTCATCGTTATTATTGCTATTCTTATTGTTCCTCTGAGATAAGTTATGATTATCGCAAGACACTGGTTTTAGGAGTTAGTTAGTTATTGTAATAAGCATTGTCGCATTGGCTCTGCCTGCCACATCATAAATAGTAATTAGTACTGGTACGCTGGCAGGTCTTGTTTAGGATGAAATATCTTATTTAGGATGAAATATTTGTTAATTTAAAATTTGTATTTATTGTTATATCTTGCTTATTTTCCTTTTTTATATAATTTATAATATTTTATTTGTAACATTTTATTATGACTAGATTGTAAAAATCGATTCTCAATATAAATATAATAATTTTCCATCCATGTAATAGGTACATTCCTTCAGAGCGCGGGTAATAAATTGCACCGTCTATCAAACGGTGCAGCCGATATAAATCACGGATTTCGCATACGCAAGCTCTAAGGAAATGCATTATCTAAAATAGGGTATTTATAGGCTATATTAGATGCATATATTTTTAGTCTTATACTTCAAGATTAATGCAAAAATAATATTTGTTCTGTTCTACGTATTATTTATTTTATTTTAATAATTGTATATATTTTGAAAAACACAAAGAAGTTACGATTAATTTCGACACTAAATTAATTTGTAGCGCACAAAATTTATCGTATTTTAAACTCCTAGAAGAAAGTTGTGAAAGTTGTAACAATGAAGATTGTTTATGAATTTATGACAACATGTAATATGTCTGTGTTAAAAGCAAAGAACAATTATAAAGTTCTTAATTTAATTTATTCAATTCGGAATCACTTTTATGTAGAAGAGACAAAAAACAAAACTATCTCAAAGATGGGACAACGTAATTAAACCTTATTGTCTGACATTTTTCTGACACTTATCATTGAAACAAAGGCATGCAACGTACAATGAATTCCCAGTCATAAGCATATGAAATAAGGTAGACATTTCACATTGTAGTCATTTGATGAACGAATGCAAGTATTCAAACAACAGAACCTTCTGAATTGCAATTAATGCAATTAATTAAAGTCGTATGTGTTAAAGAACAATGGATCATAATGGAAAGTTTTTTATAATTTTACTAGTAAATGCCGATTCGTGTATCAAAGTTATTATTACAAAGTTTGTCATTTAGTATTTTTGATGTTATAATGATTATTAATTTTTTCATATTTGGTGTAAAGATAAATTCTTATAAAAAGAGCCACGTTATGTAACAAATCTAACATATTTTTTTCTAAAATTCGAATATGAAATTACAACCATGCTCTTTATTACTAAAACATTATTTATGATATGATATCTTAATAATTTAAATTCTTTACTTTACATGTTTATAGACTTATGGAGCATCTTATATATGTTATGTCACTTGACGCCACAGATACATGTATTCCTCTTACGCAGACCTGTGTTTTGGGTGTAACATTAAATTTGTCGCAGATAGAAAAAAATGTGTATGAAATAACCTTTATCAGAGCTGTATTATTCTTTTATTAGGTATATTATATGTATATTTTTATATCCATTATATGGTTGTGTTGTAACTTAAAAATATGATACAATTTTTTATTATTCATGGTTAAAAATGATAAGTAAATAGTGAAAATGCGCAATAATGAATATTATGACTCTTTATTCATACTCATATTTATTAAATTATATTTTTATAAAAAAAAATTAAAATATTTAAAAAATGCAGATTTTATGTTACAATATAATTTTATTTATAAAAATTATCCTATAATATTTATATAAATAAAAAAAAAAATATTTACGTGAAAACTTTTTTCGAATCCAGCAGTAGCGTTGAAGAGTTATAGGGCGGGCGTGGAACTATAAATATGTCAGAAAAAGAAAAACAAATACGAATACACCTCGTATTCGGAGAGCATTAAGCTGGCGGCATACAATCGGCATAATACCACCAAGAAACAAAAGTAATGTATAAAAAATCTATAACAGGTTACCTTAAGGAGGGTGATGGATATATTTGAAATATATAATAAGTAATATAGCTATCTTTTACTCAAAACATATAAAAGAAAATTTCATGCAAGTCATTTTTTCACTGTCAGAGTTACCACCAGCTTGGAAAGTTATTTCCCACAGCTCTGAGTAAAACTAGCGACAGAAACTTAGCAGGCTTATATTGTTTTTATTTTTACATCAGGGCTTACATTATCTACCATATTATGTTTACATTTACCAGATTACATCATGTCCTAGATATTCGCAAATACTGTAATAAAAACTAAAAGGAGTAAATTATGAAACGAGTGACACTTAAATAACATTTATTTATATGATAACACCATTACTTGTTTAATTTTAAACATAACTTCAAATATTCATCTAATATGATATTATTACATCTTACCTTAACTGTTAATAACTATCATGTAACAGAACCTCAAACTAATTCCACGTTCAAAATTCTTTCTGGCACGGTTAGCATTTATTATTTTCCCACGAACGTCTGAATAGTATCTTTTTTATGCATTAGTATTTCAATCCATTTAAATTATTCACAAAAAAGGAATCGTAAGAACATTACAGTGTTACAATTGGTATTAGAATTAAAACACTATGCTATTAAATATCACATTCAGATTAGATTAGTTTTAAGGTCTATTACAATAATCATATATCATTCTAGTATTGTTTTAAATATAATTCTTATATTTACATTTTTTTAATCAGATCCATTAAGTATTAATGTATTTGCAGTTGCGATGTATTCGAGTTAGCGACTGATGAAATATTACACCAAGTTTAATAATATTATCTATTACAATAATAATTTTTGTATTTAATAGAGGAAGTATTATATTTTCAGATGAAATTTATTATTATATTGAAAGTTTAAAATTCACTCAAATCAATGCTATTATATTTAACATCACTTTATAGAATTAATAAAGTTTATTCGTACTTTTTAAATTACGGAATTCAGAAATAGTATTTTTTTCTCAGAGAGTGGAATGAAAAGTAAATACTGTATCTCATATATCAGAACAGAAACTCCACCTGCATCTTTTTTTCGTCTAGTTAAATTGACTCTTTGGAGCAACCATTAAGCATACTTCGAAACAGAAAATGAATAGGTTATCCAAGTTTATTTACCGCTATATTTTAAACTGATACGTGAAATAAATTTCTGAGTATTCTTAAATGGTTTTGATCAAAATGTCAATATGAATTGATTTAAATTCTTAAGTAATTATGAATTAATTACGTCAGCAAACAGCAAGATTGTTGAAATAGAGAACATACATAAAATGTGATTTATTTATTTAAAAAATGATGAACGCTTCAAATTATGTATGTATTGTATATAAGTGTCGTTCGGATGCTGCCTCTTTTTGCCTTCGCTTGTTATAAGGTAGATATATCCAATATTTGTTCATTAAATTTATTAAATTACTTAAATATCTTTATTCACTTCACTTCAGCTTTATTTATAACTTGTTTTTGATTTTGATTAATTGAATTGTAATAAAGGTGCAATTTTTTTTAATAGTCTAAAATTATGTATTTCCAACAATATGAAGTTTTTATAAAGTATATTCTATTAAATTATAGATGAACATAATTATTCTGGCAATTATCTATTAATTGAATGTCCCATTGCAACAATCTAGAATATATTTCAAGTGACTTAATTTGTACAAGCAAAAATATTTCACAAGTTAGTTTTTAGCGCAAGAACTAAAGTGAGAATTTTTATGAGACCACTCACATATAAAGATTATGAATAGAAGTGACTTTATAAATAAAATTATATTTATTACTATATAGTCAGTTTCAGTCGAAAATATAAAATTAGGTCTGTTTTAATTAATGTCAGACTTTTTATCGAAATATTTATTTCGTTAACTTCGGCTGACTGTTACCAATTTAATGTAGTTTGTGTATGAAATTATTTCATCTTGATAGAAATAAATCACACCTGGAAATCAAATCACAGATAATCGGCGTAGTGTACGTATTATTGTAGTATTTCGAATTATCTCTATTTTTTATTCGTAAAGAGTGAAAATAAAACTGTGAAATAAAAAAAAATATGGTAACACCATTAAATTGCAAATATCTCTACTGTTTTACTTTAGTTACTCTACTCGTATTATTATTATCTATAGATAAAGATATCACAAATATATTGGTGAGACATAAAATTTACATCATGTAGTTACTTTTGTCCAAAAAATTATAATTGTAAACACATTCAGTAAACCTATTTCTAGGTAAACAACTAACAAAGCAGCGCCCGAGTACCTAATTGTATGACAAACGATATCCCAGCTCGGACCGTAAGCTTATTTTGTCGAGTTACCGTGCAGCTACTATTACCTGTATAAACGTAAACAACTATCTTTTATGTTCAATTTTTATGGTGCAATGTAAATATCAGTTTGCATTTTGTTTACGATAGTTTTTTACCACAATTACAAAAATATTCTTGTATATGCCTTTACACACAACAATTCTGTTTTATGTTAGTTTTTAGTTTTTGGTTTGGTACATCAAAAAGTTTAGAATATTATGATTAAGAGTTGTTTATTTTGAAAAAAATATATTTTTGAAAATAAATTTGTAACTACAATCACTATAACAACAAACTCAGTCTTTGAGAGGCTTCAAAATATATCACTTTATAATACTAAAAGGTGTCGTAATAAAAAATATTTTATCGAATTGTGTCGTTTCTTTTTAAATAAAATATTTTTCACTAGTGAACAAAGTAATAGTCATAACCGAAGACCAGGGCTCAAAGTAATCACTAAATCCTTCAGAAGGAAGCCGCCATATTGCAATATACGGCTTGTGAATTGTCCCCTAATACCTACTTATCGCGGCCAGAAATTCTAAAGGTTTACTATGGTATATGTATAATAAAAATAATATTTTATTACATATTTAAGACTATACTTTTTTGATCAACTTGCCAATTTTTTCTGTCTTTATTTAAAAAAGAAAATTATTTTTCTATAATCACGGTAAATTTTCAAAAATGTTAATATTTTTTTTATTTGTGTACTCGTATAAATATTTGTAATATAGTACGTATATTACATGAAATTTGTTTGTGGCCCGAGAGTCAATAATTTTAGGTTTAGATTTAGGTTGCAGTCGGATGTTTCTTTATCAATTGGTTTCAATACGCTTGATATAACGTCACGTCTCAGATCTCCCATGAGAAAGCTAGGCAGTGACCGTACACTGTGCAGATTTCCAAGAAGTCGGTGCTGATATATTAAATTGATTATTTTCATTAAATTTAGAAATTATTTCAACACATCAGTATTCTAATCATTCGGTGTAGTCAATAACTAATTTCAATTCTTAATAATTAATTAAGATTACAATTCAAAGGGTAACAGGTTTTCTTCTAAAAACAATAATTACTCTCAGGCATGAAGCATTATTCAATACTACTGTAAAATTTAAAAAAAAACGTAAAGTCAAAATAACAGTAACTTCAGAAAGGATTTCCTACATTTATTTCCCAGAAACAGTGTTCTAAATGATACAGTATGTTTTCGAGAAACTAACACCTCTTGCTAGATACTGACTCTATATTTAACTTAAAAGGTAATAATTTTAAAGTGACTAAAACATACAGTTTTATTTATGTAAAATATTAATTGTTTAAAACTTATCTAGTGAATAGTAAACTAAACGTAACTTAATTGTTACCCATTAATTGAAAGGCATGTTTAAACTAACTGACTTAACTTCTGTATATATCTAACTTAACATTATTCTACTAACTTATAAAACTCTACAACTTAAATTTACAACTAACTTTTCATGACTTCGGAATTTAATTTTTCCTAATAACTTATATTATCGGTAAATTCCGATTTATATCATTGACATAGAATATTATCAATATGTACATTTAACATATTTATAGTATATAAAACGGAACATAAAGTAGTTGATTAATTATATCATAACAATTAATGTTATCGCCTTTAGTAGGTTAGTATTGATCAAAAACCATCGCTGGCGGTCACGACCTTTCGCAAAAACGCCATTTATTACTAAGTTAGGAGTAGGAATTCATTTGGTCTACTTAAAATTAATTTAGAACAATAGATACACAAAAGATAACTGCTAAAGAATCATTTAAGATACTTGGTATATTTTACCAGTAATGATGACATAATAACAATTGAAATTAATAAATATAAAAAACAACGAAGAAAAAATATAAAAAGAAAAATTATAAACGTTTGAATATTCTATGTAACACAGTCTTGAAAAAACCGTAGAATTGAATATAATAAGTTATCGCATTAAAAATAATATATTTGTCAAACATCTATTGAATGCATTGTATTGACATTGCAGTTGATTATGTGCACATTAAATAGACAGTCCCTATGTAAACCCAGTTCCCACTATCGGTGTCATGTATCAACAAACATACTTAGCATTGAATTACTCGAGTGGATCTACGAAACGATTTCAGTATACCTTGTTATATTTGTGTATATATCTTATTAATATAAATATATGTATGATATATTTTTGTTAATGATTATTTGTTAATTATAATCTTACATAATTATATTAATTTTGAAGTTTTTACGTCATTTGCGACAGAATAAAACCTATGCTAATTACTATAATAACCCTAATCACCAATTGCATTCGCAAAGTTTCATTCGCATTTTTTAGGTTTTTTTACTTTTTAATTGTTTTATATATATTGTGTAATTAATTTGAAAAGACATACATTTCTTTATTATTCAGTTCACTATTTTTAATAGTCGCATCTGTGTCTCTACACAACCTATAACTTTTCTTTAGCCACACAGTGATTAAATCTGACTGATCTGATAAATCTAATGCAAGATTACTTATCCAATATGGTTAGTGTCTACGTCCTTATCAGTTAGAAGCGGATAAGCCGAATTGAATACATGATATAACTCGTATGAGATTACTGATTGATTATATTATGATACATCAAAAAAATGCTTACCCTGTGATTAATGAGATTTCTATTTCATTTCCGTAGATATTATTAGAGATCTAGCTGAATTATATTACGCCATTTTATAATTAAAAATATATTAATTCATATAGCTATTAACTTACATAGTTTTAATTTTTTCAATTTTATGAAGAAAAAATAATATTAAAAAATTATATTTAAATAAAAAGCATTATTTTGTAATACGTTATGTAATCTGGGTGTTGTGCTGATCAAAAATATCTTTCTATAAGTACCAATTTGAGGAGATTATTTCTTAGATGTACGAATATTTTCACTGACTTTATTCATAGCATTCAGCAGCGTAGCGTCGAGTTCTTTAATTTTTTATATTTTTATTTTCTTAATTTTTCATTGCGCAACATACAAAATAATGCACAAAAGAAGGGCTTAATGGCACAAAGACATTCTCTACCAGCCAACTTTATTTGTAAAGGAAAGATATCGTCGAACAATTCTTTTACAATCATATAATCTTTAAGAAGTACACATTTTATTTTATTTAAGGTCATGTACAAAAAGTACATATCATATTCCACAAACTATACAATGCTTTGCAATATATATTTTTAAGAAGGAAAAAGATAGTGAGTACTTTTTATACGATATCAAACCGACTGTGCAAGTCGTTTATTCATCCTTCATCTAAAATAATGATAAACAATCACATTCCAATAAACTTTTATATATTCTTTCCGTTTAATGACTCAATAAAACTTTGATATCAATACCGCCTGACATCCCTACCTTTAGAATATAACAAACATGTCACTACGAACATGCACGTATGCATTGTTTTGCATGTATTGCATGTTGTCCAGTTATCCATTTCTCAGTTTCCCAACCCTTTGACTATTTAATATTCCAGTGGGTTCTTTGCTCTGAACTTACATTGACTGAACAAAGGTCGTTTGCTACAACAATTGAAGATATAAACACAATCTTTTTCACCTAACGTGTAAGTAGCTGTTTTATTATTATCATAACATTTATTTTGGTAATAACTTAAAAATCATCTTTTAAATAGTCCTAATAAAGTCCTAATAATAAAAAAATCTTTATATACAATATTAATTTAACTGTATGTACAAATCACGACAGCTATTTAGCAATAATTAAAAATAGAATAAAATATATATATATATATATATATATTATTCTACACATATATGTATATATAATTACTAGGTATTTTATATAGGACAGTGAACTCGAAAATAACAGTATTTTTTACTATTTGTGTGTTTGTCGATTTTTTTGTTCAATCATCACAGGTATCAAGTCCTCGATTCATTTTGAGAATTTTTCACTGGAAAACACAAAAACTAATTCAGGCTATAATTACACTAGCTGATTCCCGCCCGCTTCACTGGGCACACTATTAATTTGGATGTGAACTTAGACTTCTTGTATTGACATAATGTTGACTTTCTATTATAAATTTATTGTAAATTTCTTAAATTTTATATTATGATAGAGAAATATAATGTCAGTCAGTGAATACACAGATTTCTACATCACTTATCAGGTACTATGTATTGAGATTCGTTCCTATTATGTAATGTGGCGGGATCCCCAGTAGGCCTACACTACAAAAAACTTGCCAGCGTAAAACTAAGAATAAATTTTGAAAAAATATATATTTTTTAAATAATATTTATTTATTTTACAAATATATTAAATTTAAAATGGTAATCAATTATATTTCTACATTCTTCATTTTTTATTTATAACATTTTTTTTTATTTTCAACACATTGCACCCTCCCTTCAATCTTATTTAAACTCTGGTTGCCATGATAACCGTTGTCATCGTAACCGGTGCCATAATAATCGTTATCATAGTATCCGTTGTCAAGGTAATCGTTGTCATGGTAACTGTGGCTGTGGTAAACATTGGTACGGTAACCGTTGCTATAGTAACTCTCTTCCATCTATGTACACACCCATCATGAAACCTTTGTAGCTATAAGGCCGATTGACTTGAAATGTAGTAGGGACATTCCTTTTGCAGTGTAGAAGTCAGCTAAGAACGGATTTTATAACCTTTCACCCAAAACTGGAATTGCGGGGGGGCGTTAAGTGTTTAGCTCCTACAGGTTTAAAACTTGGCAAAATGCAAAAAGTTGAAATCCGTTGTGATAGGAATTCCGTAAAATCCATCTTAGTGGACGACTACGTCAGAACTATGTAAAATTTTAAGTTAATCAGACAGATAGTTTCGGAAATTTCTTGATGAGTCAGTGAGTAAATCGCTTACATATATATATATATAACCGATACCGGTCAGTTTTTAATGAATATTGTAATTATAATATAACTCAAAGTAAAGTTTTGTTTCAATTTTAAGGAGAAGTTAGGGCAGAAGAAATCGCTGACATTAATTAGTTTCTTAATAAAAGCACAACGTATTAATCCATCCATCTATAACTTTAAATTGTGTTCATTAATAACAGTAATGAAATATTAACGAAACTTAAGTGCAACTTAAAAATTAAAACTACAGGGACACTCAGGTTTCGTTAGAGATTTATGTTAGTATTAGCAGTGCCATTTAAGAAACTTATCAAAAAAGGGCATTGTGTATATTCGGAAACATTATGTGAGACATATTAAATATAATAAATTTTTAAAATATCTATTCAAAAACAATAACCGTACTCGTACATAACAGAATAATTTTAACGAGGCTAATTTCAATTTATTTACCCAGTTAATTAACTCTTTACCGTAATTGATAACGAACATAATATCTTAAAACTAATATTTACCACGTCCGAGTAATAAACATAAGTTAGTAACACTAGTTCTTGTTAGTGCGCGATGAAGTAAGTTGCTGGGAAAGTTTTGTGTTACTACAAAATGCAATAAATTTAGTTAAGTTTTGATAACTTTTCAGTAAAATAATTTTCATGCGTCAATTCAAAGCATCTTATTACAGAAAAAAAAACCCAGTCTAATAAATTTATATTCTAAACTTTTATCGAATCTATTTTTTTATTTCTGTTTTTTGTTAATATCTAACATAGTTTTACATTAAACAACACGCTTGCTAATTACATCAATAAAATTGATAATTCTCTATAATATTTAAAACAAAGCCAGAAGTTAAATTACCTTTCAAACGGGTTCAGGTGTATTTTTAAATTTATATCCCCTTGAACAACAAAACCATACTTCGTAATACAAAAATTAAGTCAAATACGGACTAACGTCCTTTACTATCGTGTAACCCTAATATCGATATAAGCGTTACACTATAGAGAATAAGACCGACAGGGATTCACAATTGATGATTACATAGACATAAACACAAAAAGCAGAAAAGATATTAGGTACTTACTAGTGGTAGTTATATTAGTACAAAAAAACTATTCACGGGTTCAATTGTTGTCATTCAACAATGGTCGAAAAGTATTTGGTTCATGACGTTTTCAAATATTTATGACTATTATAGACTTCATTATTAGGATTTAAGACTATACAAAATAGCAATAGGCTTAAATCTTTGAAGATTAATGCAAAAAGATATATTACGGAAGGTGTATTTTTGTTACTATGAAGGGTTTGTTTGGAAAATATGGTTTCTTTATTTGAATTTTCGATCACATATAAAAAAGAAGCGATTTCCATAGAGCAGGTTTCGAAATTGTATGCTAATTTCAATATAAATTACATACGCTACCAAGTCATATTTATTAGTTTTTTATAGTTTTCTATCTTTTAACTAATAATTTACTTTACAAAAATATTAAACTATACATATTTAAAAGAAATCTGAATTTTAAATAATAATACCATTTACGATGTGTAAAATAATCTTTACTATGTTTATAAGAATATTGTCTTCTAACAACATTTATTTTCCATGACACTTTATAGGCATGGCAAAATTATAGCACGCTTTAAATAAAGCTCCCGAGCTTATGGAAAGTACGTCTTAGAAATAAACCTGAATTTGTATGCTATAAGATATGGGGTCCTATTTCAAGACTTTTTTAAACAGCCAGACTAATCCAGTGCTACTAAAATATCGTTCTTATATCTTTATATTTTGTAAAGAATAGCTTCGTATCCAAATTCTTTATGCTTATAAAGTGTGAAGTTGTTACACGACAATAACAATGTCGACTGTGGTCAAGATTTCTAACAAGTAATAATGTAGGACGTTTGTAATAGTCAGCCTTCCATTATCTATTTTCTCAAGTAACAGTTATTGTATAAAATGTAATATTATTATTCACTTAGTTATTAATTTATATTAAAGCTTTAGTTTTTAAATATATATTAAATTTAATTAAGGTCTAATAAGAAATAAAATAAATCTTAACTGAAAACCTAAATATGATTCATGTATTTATTTTGTTTCAGTTAAAAAGAAAATAATAAACTTAAGTATATAAATAAGAAGCACATTATCATTAGAAAAAAATTTAATTACTCCATCACCTACAGTGCACTTAAATATAAATAATGTACTAAGACAAGTTTTATTTTGGTAGATAAATATAAAGTATACACAATTTTACATTATTTCAATTTATGTTTTCTTACACCATCGCTCAATTTACGTCATGAATTATCTAATAAGTATTACAGATATTTTGACACAATTTATTACCTAAGTTTAGACTATTCATACACATAACAATATTCAAAATGTATATTTTTTCACGTTGCTTTGATAAATTCAATGTTACAATTCATCATATTACAATAATAAATATAAAAATAAGCCTTATTAACAAGTATATTTTCATCATTGCGCAATACACAAATAATGCACATAAAGCGGGCATTAAGCCACAAAGATATTCTCTACCAGCTAACCTTATGATGTAGACGAGAGGACGTTGGTAAGCGTGGAAAAAAAGCTAAAAGATAAATAAATTTAGATATATAACCACATAACAATACATACATGCCTATGTATGTATAATTTTAATTAATTAATATTAATTATTGAAATAAATTTCTTTTACTTGGCGTTTCGTGACTCAAGTGACGGCGCTTTTCGTATAAATTCTGGTAACTCTTTGAACTATAGTCGGAGGCATGGTCACACTAACGGAATTCGAAAATGAATACAGGTATTAAGGAAACGATCTAATTTATTTAGACGTACTTCATAGGCGTCAACATAACTTATATCAGCACAGTCAAGGCTAATCTTGTAGTATTAAAATGTTAACTACCTGTGTTTGCTCGGTAGAAAGTTTTTAAGTCGTAATATTCTAATATTATTTTAATACACTGATTCACAACTTGTTGAAAACATCGAACAAAAATAACAAATATAAAATTAATATGCCGATGGTTCAAGGCGGTCTAATCATTCAGACTCTTCAACTTCAATTATGCATCAATAGCAAAACACTGAATAAAAATTGAATAATTTGAACATTATCTGTGTTTAGGAGATTAAAAACTTGTTTTAATTGAATAACTATTACCGTACCCGCTTATATGATTAAGTTCTAGATCTTTTATTAATTAAAAAAAATAAAAGTAAACCATGGGTTGGTTTATTCATCAGATACATTTTTATCCTCTAACTATCTAGGAGAAATATTTAATTCTCTGACAACTAATTTTGTCAATAACGGCAATATAGATTTCATAATGTTATGTAAATAGATATAATTTTTTAATTCTATATATTGTAATAAAAAACGAATCATAGGAATAATAGGTGTTATTCCGTCTAACCTTTAAAATATAAAAATAATTGTTCGTCTACCTAAATCTCGGACTACCTATTCAAAGCAGTGAAATATTATTTGAAAAAACAAAAAATGTTTCAGTTGCTACTTATAAAAATCTTTTGTATACTTACGTTCCCAGAAATATTTATAATAAAAAAATATGTGCTAAGAACCAATCCTTTTATTATTTTGCATTGGTCAAAAAGTTTAAAAAATTTACTTGAATAAACATGGTTTTAAAAATTTTATTGAAAAGAAAAAAAACATCCCGAATTATAAGTAACATAATATGCTCAGTTTAATTCTTTTTGATTTAATTAAAAAGAAATCTGCTTTGGAATGTCGTATATAATATACCTAACCTTCACATGTCAGGGCACCCGCTTTTGTCCAATGCTGTAGACTGTGCCTTTTCAGAACAGTCAGTCAGAATTATTAGTTATATTCGTGTATACACAAAATCAGAAAAAAAGTCCAGCTGTTAGAAAACCAATGACAATATATATGGAATATTTGAAACCGAAAAAAATTCAGAATGAATAGATATGAGAACAATGAATGCTATAAATTTTACAAAGCAATATTTTTCGTATCATGGTAGCAGCAAAAGGCATTGTCACGTGACTAGCACGTGTCCGCAATAAATTATATCTTGTGAAGAAAACGTATTCTGAGGTGAATACTTGGAATATTCAAGATTACATTCAGAAGGTTTGACTATATTACTCCTGAACGAGTAGGATAGTAATGGATAATTGTACTTGGCAAATCCATTGCTTACATTATTGGAATGTTTGATGTTTAGGTTTGTAATATCTGGATAATCAAACATGCTTAGATTTTAGAGTTCCCAAAATATCGTAAATCATTCATTATATAGCATTAATTTCGACGAGAAAGTCGCCAAATTGTTATTGTTTTAATAAATTTATTGTATGAAAAATTTTACCTCATTACCTATAATTACCTCAAAAACCATCCATCAAATAAGTTTCATCTTAATTGTTATAGCTTGCCAAATTATATAAACTGGATCATTTTTCAGTGACAATTATCTATACATTTTGTTAGTATTCATAAAATTTAAGCTACTTTATTAGATGAGCAAGTATTTTACAATCGTTGCTATCTGCCCCTGTGGCCTAATGGATAAGGCATCGGCCTCCTAAGCCGGGGATTGTGGGTTCGAGTCCCACCAGGGGTAAATGACGTTATTTTTGCATAAGGTTACTTCAGTCATTCATTTAACATTTTTTTAAATTGTTATATAATATTTCTTTATTTTGAATAAGACTTATAGATGACTTAAACACGAACTTTTAAATGTTAACATAAAATATTTAATGGAAACGATAAAAAATACTAATTTCAACAGTAGAAATATCTACTATATATATTATCGTTTCATCCTCTTTTTGTTGTTGCTGTTGGCGTCCGTATAATTATTATTTTGAAATGAGATTAGATTGAGGTCTTCTCTTGAAAATGTAACAGTTATTTTGTGGTATCGTCGAAAATTATATACATACCTTGGCGCCTGTAAGCTTAATTGTTTCATTACACATTAGTGCTGACGCGGCTAGCTGTCACCGTTTTCATGCCAAACGCTGTATTAAGCCGCAAACATCTTTTGACACAGATGAACAAATGACTGGATGCGGAGATTTAGAAAATTAGAAGATTACAACATTTATAACTTCTGGGAATCACGTAAGTAAAATTTCTAAGTCGGGTAAAAATCGTCTTAATAAAAATGCAAAATAAAGTAATTACTGATGACGATATTTTACCTTTTGTATGTATAAACTTACTGATAGTAGGTTATAGTTTTGCAGAGTAATTATTTTTAACATGTGACTTCATGAAACTTATACATATATATATATATAAAACTTGGTATTTATTTAAAATGAGAATAAAATATGTGGCATGTTTTAAAAACATTTCCTAGTTCTATGGTGTAACAGGAATGCCTTTGTGTATTATAGACTGCAAGGAGCATAGCGAAGCATAACTTGAGAACAATTAGAGCGATGCTGTCTATATAGTGTATGATATTAACATGTTATTCAATTAAGTATACATTAAGGCATTTTTGTTACAAAATACCTAAATAATTTTAAGAATTTTGCAAATATTATTTAAATAAATAAATATTATGAGTAAATATAATCGTTGATATCTGAAAAATAAAAGACTAAGTGGTATAGATATAATTTTACTGTCGTTATTGTGTTTTTATATGGAAATAAGAACCAAAGACGTTGATAAATAAGCTATAAAAGCAATGATAATGTACAAAGGAAATTAATAGGTTAATCACTTATAATATGAAAGATTTGTACACTTTATAAGTACCTATCGTTATAAAACGCCGTCAACGAAGTTTCAATATCATTTAACTTCAAACTGACTCCCATAGATAGCACTAAAATAAATGTTCTATGACTTTATTTAAGCAAAAATATTTATTTTTTTAATCATAATACTACCATATAAAATCAATCAACTACTTTACTATAACGAAATCAAGTATAAATTGTTTAATATTCCGTTATAGGTCTAACAACTGGTTTAAAAAATAATAAAAATAACAATACAAGTATAAATCCTACACAAATTTGTTTTTTTTTTATTAAAAATCTTCAATAATGCATTTATTTTTAATTACTCCAGTTTATTTGTTATGTTTTGCAAAATGTTAAAAATATTTAATTGTTTTTAAGTACCTAAGGAATAATACAGTCCAGTAAAAGATTATAAATAAGTTTACACTTTTCTGTTCTATGTGTAAAAATCTAAACCATAGTTACAACTTAAATTTCTGGCAGAATCTTTCTGCCGACGTCCATACAAGTAATTAATCTTAGATAATAAAGGGAGATGGGATATAGGACGGTAATCTGAGAAAGTAAATGCATTACGTTTTTTCGGTAACGGTATACTCGGAGCGACGTTCCATAAGTTTGGAAATCTGTTGGTATTTATGTAAGTATTAAAGATGGAGATTATAATAGGAAGTATGGGAGTGCTCATTTTGCGAGTTAAGCAGTCAGATCTAATAGCATCGGATTTGATAGCCATAATGTTCTTCTTCACTTCACTTTCAAAGAACTGATCTAGAAAGAAAACAGGAATTTCGAGAGTATCACAAAGAGAAATTTGATTTATTACTTATTACTTTAGTTGCAAATGCAACGGACGTTAGTGCCTAAAGAAGCATTTCTCACATTCTATTGAAATTAGAATGTGAGAAATACTTCTTTAGGCTCTATAAATTTAAATCAGATGTATTTACATCCTGCCAGGTTTCACCAACTCCTAATCATTGAAGAAAATAAGTGTATAAGAAGTGTCGACGATATCTAAACACAATTCGTTACATTGATTCGGAATACAACTTATTTCTCCCAGTTGCTGTCACTAGTGTTGCGCACATATCATCATTTTGCCTTATGCTTCTTGTTCTGCTTTAATATGGTGAGCTAGCAAACAATTTTATTTTCCTTATTGTTAACTAACCTTTAGGCCATCTCATCGAATTAATTGCGATGGTTCTAGTTGTTCGTACATTGCTCACTAAATATTTTGACGTTTGTGAAACAGTAATCACAATAAAAAAAAATAACCCGGCTTAGTTATTTATGTGATTCTTCTCAAACCATGGTTTGAAACCCTTGTAGCCTTGTTTTAAGTTGGAAAGTGTCTTTACAGGAGGGCTTATTTCGAAAAGTATGGTATTGAAATAGGCCCTCCTACCACTCCCATTCGACTTACATAAGTGATCACTGGAATTGGTTCAAAGTGGAAAAGATATAAATAAATCATAAAAAAAATAAAGATGCAATGGAATCACGAACGGGTGTTCTTAATAAAGTTTAGAATTTTTCTAAAATATTTAAGAACGTTTGCATACAAGCTAAGTTGATTTGTATTAGAAATATATCATACATACTGATGAAAAAATAAAGGCAACTCGGGATATTTTATCTATTACTACTAGGCAAACGAATGCTGCTAATGAAGCTATAAAGTTAAAAATTTAATATGTAATAATATTGAAATAAATATAGATGTGACCGTAATTTTTTAGACTTTTGTACTGAAATTCCAATAACTTATCTAATAAAATTAAATAATTGCTTCTCAATACTTATTTAATAATATATTATTTATAATCCAAAATTTAAATACACATATAAAAAACTGTGACAGACAAATACAAGAAATAACGTTAATATAAATTTTAGAGCCTGTTTCGTCTGCTAGATGTCGTAAACGCATAATTGAATTATTTATTACAAAGTAATATTAGTTTTTTTACACTTAGTTGACCTTAGTTAAAGAGTTTTTATCTTGCCAATGACTGTGGAAGCAGTATTTACCACCATGTTATAAGAATTGTCATTTCAAAATATTGATAATCATACCTTTTATAACATACCTAAAATAAAATAAAGGTAAGAGTAAAAGGGATAAGAAAAGATAGCGTCTATTTCGATTTGTTGTATCGGCGTCATAATAATAAGTTAATGAATAGTATCGGACCACCATTAACAATGATTGTTTTATAACTACTTTATTTTAATACTATTTATTATCTAATACAACGTTTATCATTGCAACTGACTATTATTACTACTGCTAATACTTTGAATTTCAATAAATATAATTAATTATATTCAAAACGACTAAATTGTACCCATTTCTATAGATAATTAAATCAGTACAACGATCAGAACAGAACGTTTTAACCAACAATTGAGAACTGTCTACATTAAATAGTAATAATAACATTCAAATCCCTTATTTATTCATATAAATTTAAAATAACAAAAAAAACTATGACAAATTAATATTTCGATTATATTCACTTCACTATTAGTTTTTAGTATAAAAGATTTGTATTTAGCACAAGGAGCAGCTGCTTGGCTCCGCTCCCTGAAGGTTATATTTTGGCGCTAATTAGTGATGCTACACTTTTCAAACATATCGTTTAAAAGATCGATTTATTTTTTAAAGTTCAGAATATTATTTCAAAAAATTTTTGCTTTATATTATAGTTTCATTTATTTCTTTATTTATAAAATATTTTTTTTTTTAAATAAAAACCATTATTCTATTTGGTAGGAACTACCGAAGCACATATCAATTGCAGCAGTTAATAAATGTAAATAATAAAAAAAGAGCGGCATGGTTACAGTTCTATGCAAATATAAAAAAGGAACATTGACTTTAATTCTTATCATCGATTTACACTTTCGATTTGCAAAGCAATCTAAAGAATTTTTTTTGCCTTAATCAGTTAATTGATCTTAGGCCCCTATTTCTAATTGCTCCAATTACTAATTTGTTAGATTCCGTAAAGGCTCCTTGGAAGTAACATGTGCAATTGATTCATTTAATTGTTTCGCCATTTAAAGTATATTCAGTGATTAGTTTATGTTATAGTTATTAGTATTTGTTTAGAATTAGCTTTTTTGCAACCGTAAAGATACTAATTGAACAAAGGAAATTCCGTGCTGTATACAAGAAAACGATTAAGTAAAATGTTTAACACCTGATTTTCAACCGTTATTATTTAAGGTAGGATATTTCAAGATTTTCAAGGTAGATTGATATTACAATTAAATAATGTGTGTCTTTATAAAACTAAAAAGTAATTGCTTTGTAATTAATAAAAAAAATTATAGAACGATCCACCATTTGGATTATTCATAATGCTGGCCATATTGAAATATTGCGGGTTTAATATAAATTTAATTATAAAAGTTACTTTGCGGTTTTTATTGGGAAAAAATATAATATTAAATAAGAAGTTAAAATGTTTTAGTACCAAAGTACCTATGATTTCTAACGTATTACAACTTGCACTGTTGCTGTTCTGCATTGGTTACCCATATCCATATTGCCCCAAATAATGTTGTTATTTTTATTAGATTATTTTTTAGATTAATTTCATTGAGATTTGTACTTTTTCTATTTGTTTAATTAATAAAGACAGAAAATAATGATAATAATATCAATTACCGCCAGCAGCATAGAAAAACTTTTGACATTCACATTCAAATTCACACGTTTTAAAATAATTAAAAATTGTATAATAAAAAAACAAAATTTTATACATAATAAAAAAACGATAAAAAGATAATTTAAAATATCAATTTATCTTTTAACCATTTTTATAAATTTAATACAACTATCAAGGAATAATTCCAACAAACCCAAAGCAGACCAGGAAGAGACCAATTACTGTCAAGTGTCATTACAAGATATAAGTATTTTCAATAAGTTACAACCAACAATAAAGTGATTATAAACAAATTATGGAAATAAACTACATTATTATGAATAATACAAAAACACTCAAAACTCCAAATAATTAACTTGGAATAAATAAAATGAAACGTATAAGTACTATTTAAATGACATAAACAACAGTGATGGTGATAAAATAAACATATTATAGTGAATGTTACTTCCTAATAATTATTCTTGTACGAATCACAGTCACTTTGCTATCAACTTCTGATTCTGCTGTTGGTACTGTTGGAGATGTTGAGATTATTGTCTGAACTACAACTGGAATACCCTAAACATCAGCCAAGCATACAGGCCTGTGGTGCTCTCCATTAAGTCCAATGACAAAAATGCAGATGTTGCGCTTCCAGCAAAAAAAAATAATTTTAAAACGCTGTCTGCTAATAAAAGCATCATACAGCGTCTTTGTTAAAACTCTGATGGCGTGAATCTAGTGCTTTGAGCTTGGTTTTTGCAAAAAAAACTGTAACATGGACATCAATGCCTCAGAACTTAATTACTATCGCTAAGGTCCTTTCACACGGACTATCGATGCCATGTGAGGTCTTAATGCTGTTTCGAAATAGAAAAATTAAGCAAATTAAAGTGCTCCATGAAAAAAAAACATCTTACAGCGCATGCACATGTGTAGTCGATCTAATTCTCGGCTTATAAACATGACTTGCTTTTGTAAACAGTTTAAAGCTCTTAAAAAGAAGGTTTTGAATCAATTTCTACAATGCATAAAGATATTGTTGCTGTTGAAAAGCTCTTATTTTGTTTTCAATCATTCATCTTCAAATTGAAATGGTCTGCCATCGAAAATTCTTTTAGGAATTTCATTGCAAGTGAATAAAATAAAGTGAAAAGATTGAAAGGAAAGTAAACAATGTAGGGAATACTTGTATATATACACTTAAACAATTATAATTTAAGTAATAATAAGATAGAACATTTTTGAATTATGTTAACAATTTTCAACCTACCCACGAATGAGCAAATAGTAAACTTAAGGACAAGATGCACATGGTGAATTTATAATAGTTTTATTTTTGACATTAGGTATAAGGAATTCTAAATTATGAAATACACTAACTCATTGCTGCAATTTAATTGTGTTAGGGGTTTATTAAGATTTAAATTGTTATTGTGTAATGTTATTTATAAAATAATGTTCTTAGTGTATATTATTATGTACGTTTGAGAATTATATTTTCAAATAGAAATACCGTATCTAAAATAAACCGAATAGAATATTTTATCTAATTATCGAATTAAAAAAAAACATTTAAAAAATAATAATCTATCTTAAAAATGCCGCAGTTATCATTAGTGTACCGAAAATGAAAGACTCGTTTAAATGATGCATCATATCTCTCGACAGACATGAAAAGCGCTTAAATTGCAAGCAACTCTGTAAAAGTGTATCCGTAAAAGTACATTCACAAAGAGTAAAGCATAAAATTTAAAATTTAATAATTTCTGGAATATATTTATTATTTTAATGCTACGTGAAATGAGAAACATATTTATAAAATATCATTAATATTATAATCGAATAATATAACATAATTTGTTGTTGAAATGTATGTTACTGTCATTCGTAATATAAGACTAGGATAATATACATTTTAAAAATGAATTTATTGTGGTGGTCAATTTGCGTATATTCTGTCGGTTTTTGTGTCAACTGCTATTATTCAATTCAGTAACTATAAATTGAAACGAAATTGGCCTGGGATTGAATTTCTGTGCAGTTTGTAGACGCTTTTTGCATGATTTCATGGTTGGTTTTATCACGCAGATTGAATTTTATCATTTTATTAATTTACAAACAAACACTGTTAAAAAACAAATGTTTATCCATAAATTTATTAAATTTGATCTATGAAATGAATAACGTCGACTTCTTTTTTTCATGCATAGACAAATACACTAAATATTTTAATCTTCTTAGTGTGCTAAATTATATTTGATAACTTAAAAACTATGTATTCGGTGTGTAATGAACCAAGTAATAATAGTTATTTTATTATTTGATATATTGCATTCCATGTTTTAATCAACTCAAAATTATATCAATAATGGTACACATACCGGGGATTATTACGTGACATTAATTAATCGGTAGTCACTTTCTCGGATTTGATTATTGAGTTTAATCTAATTATTATTGGATTAATTAAAGCCAAATCTACTTAATCAATTACTTAATAAGTTAATATTACGAATGGTACGTTTATCCGGAACCTAAATGGTTGCGTTTATACGAGACTTGAAGTTGAAATGGTTAAAAATACTTTTGAACAATTTGTCCCTCTTAATGCTAAATTACAGGTAGTGAATTTATTTTACTACTCATTCCCGATTATTCCAGATGTGTGCTCTTTGAACGATAATGAAGATCTTCTCAATAAGTTTGAGTGCCTGCTTAACATTTGGGTTTGATTTATTATCGATCCACGTAAATGTGATTATGTTTCGGGTTATAATAGAAACAAATAAAAGTGGCTACAAATTTGTGCTCACAGAAAACCAGAATTTTATATCTACATACATAAAATAATATAGTTTCTTGGAAATCCGTTTTTTATACCTTCTATTTCTTAACTACCTCAAATTTTGTATCCAATATTCACTGACTCGTAACCCACATCAATAACCATTACTTAGCAAAAAATCTGTAAAGTTTTTTAATATAACTAAAATCGGGAACAAAAACTTTCATCAATCCCGAAATCTGTTCCAGAAATAAAACATAACGGAGTCCGAACCAAAATCGATTAAGAGATTGAAGTTGAAAAAGTGGTTTTAAATTAATTAGGGTCGCATCGATACCGCCGCGTATCAAATATAGTGGTCGCTTTTGGTTAATTAATTAACCGGGCGATTGCTTTCAACGATATTATATTTTTGCGGGTTCATGATTCTTTTATACGTCCGATATTTTATGTGATAGAAATACTGTACGTCCTGTATTCCCAGGAGTTAAGGCTTATTTTTCTACATTTAAGGAATGAGGTTTGCAATAATTAGTTTTATATACGGTATTAAAAAAATATTTTTTGAATATTGGCTTGTTTATGTATGTGCTTCATATCACCACAACAAACCAAACAGAGGTTATAAATATCGTTATTTATCGTTATATTCGTATATATTATACATACACTTCTTTCTCCAAGTTTTTCACTATACTCATACATACAGCGCGATTATGGAATTCCCTACTCATTAGAGCGGTTATGGAAAGTTTCTCATTTGTCTATCTTTCAAACAAGGATTAAAGCTCTGCTATATATATATATATTTTACTGCTAAGAATTTTTATTACTTGTGGTATCTAACTTTTTTAGTCCTTGCAAGTCATCTTTGTCACCAATGCTTTTGTTTTCTAACGTTTTATTTACACCAATTCTGTTAAATAAATAAATTTTTGATCAAATTTATATGGGTATAATACCTTTATATTAAACCTTAATTACATGGTGTTTTCAGTTTCTTTCCGAATAAATTTCCTGAATATTCATTCATGAATAAATATAATTTAATCCTAAAAACACCGTCCCAGGTGCAGAATTGATCGCTGCTCTCTTGAATCCTTACCGCATGTAAGTAAATACGTAGCAATATTTAAAGAAAATGAATTAGTTTTATTATGTTTATGCAATGTTGTTATTAGTATTTTAGTATGTGATATTTATTTTGGAGTAATTGTATTTATTTTGCTAATAAAATATCTCAGCTTAGCTTAGTTACTTAGCTTACAAAATACTAAATATATTTTTATTCTTCTCTATTAATTGAATATCGATAGAAGACAAAGCATTCGTACAATTCTTATTAGTGTTGCGAAAATCCATGTTTTTTTTATAAGTTTTTGGGTTAAAATAACATTAAAAGTCAGTAAACAAGATTTCAAAATTATGAAAATTTCACAAAAAATATATAGTTGATTAACAAATAAGTATGAAATGTGCATTTCGTTATTAAATGAAACACTTATGATGTTAATAAATAATAAGAATTATTTAATTAATAATCATAAACTTTAATATTATTTGTATTCTAATGTTATGAAATAAAATTGTTAAGTTTTTTGTTTTTTATAGTTTAGAAACAGTATTTTTAATGTGACTATTTTAATTATTTATTTCATATAATTAACAATTTTATGGGACCTTTTCTGGTTTTTGTGCAATTTATGCTGGAAATCCGGGGAGGTCCCAGACGATTGGCGAAGTGCAGTCATCGTACCTTTGTATAAAGGCAAAGGCTCACAGATAGACTGTGCAAGCTATAGGGCCATCAGTTTGATTAGCTTGGGCGGTAAAGTTTATGCTAAAATTTTAGCGAGAAGAATGCAAGAGAGATCTGAAAGGCTGTTGTGGGAGGCCCAAGGAGGTTTTAGACCTGGAAGAGGGTGTATAGATCAGATCTTTTCCCTCCGCATGATCACGGAAAAGTTTTTGGCCCTAAACCAAAAGGTTTTCTGTGCTTTTGTGGATTTGGAAAAGGCGTTTGACAGGGTTGTGAGAAAGAAGTTATGGGAGATACTGCCCCGATACAATGTGAACGGACCCTTGCTACAGGCTGTAAGGTCTCTTTACCGAGATCACTCAGCCTGTGTGCGAGTAGGAGCTGGCATATCGCCCTGGTTTGACATCCAATCGGGTGTTAAGCAAGGTTGCGCTATGTCAGCTTGGTTGTTCAATTTGTATTTGGATAGTTGTCTCCAAGGAGTGAAAGATAGTGACATGGGAGTGAAAGTAGGTGGCCTTAAGGTCAATTGCTTGCTATATGCAGATGATGCGGTGCTCATTGCATCATCAGAATGCAATTTGCAGGCATTGGTCACCACTTTGAAAGATGGGTGTGAAATTAATGGTCTTAACCTGAATGTAGATAAGACGAAGGTTCTGATATTTGAAAGAAATGAAGAAAGAACAGAATGTAAGATCAACGTGAATAATAAGATAATAGAACAAGTGAATGAAGTGGTATATTTGGGAAGTATGTTTAGCAGAGACGGAAGATACGAAATGGATGTGGAAAGACGTATTGCTGCCGGTAACAGAGTCAATGGTGCTTTGACTGCATTGTTGAGACGGCAAAACGTCAGTATAGCTGCACGTTTGGCTGTACACAATGCAGTTTTGCTACCGACGCTGTTATACTGCAGTCAAACGTGGGTAACACAGAAGAAGAATGTAAGAAAGATGAATGCTGTGGAGATGCGATCTCTTCGCAGAATATGCGGAGTCAGTCTAGCTGATCGAATCCGCAATGAAGAGATCCACAGAATGGCAGGTACTAGCGAAGATGTCACGGTGAGAATGAAGAAGAACGTGCTCAGGTGGTTTGGGCACGTTGAACGAATGAGTGATGAAAGAATGGTAAAAAAGATTTATATGGTAAAAGTGAGCGGTAAGAGAGACAGGGGGAGGCCTCGAGTGACCTTCGAAAACACAGTAGCTACGATACTGGAGGAAGGTCACGTAAAAAGCATGAGGACCCCCCGGAGGGCATGTATGAAGAGGTTGATGTCTGTGGCCGAGGCGAAAGAGGTATGCAGAGACCGTAGCGTTTGGCGCTCCGTCGTCTCTGGCTACCCCGCAAGGGATATGGCGTGAAGGTAAATAAATAAATAAATAAACAATTTTATTGGGTTCTTTGAAGACCCCGTACAAAAAGGGTTGTGATTTCCTTCCTGCCAGTAATTAAGGTTGAATACTGTAATGTTACACAACATATATTATACATAACATAACTATTAATTATGCCCTCAGTTCCGTCTTCCTTCCTTTTCTTTCAGAATATCTAAGTGAGAAACATTAAAATTTTTGAAATATAAATAGGTAACATTTAACATTTTTGCAATATAAATATAATAACTAATTTACTGAAATAATATAATAAACATTTCCATTGTTAATATACGAACCTTTTAACGAACATGTCTAAATAAAGGTCTTACAACTTAGGTTACTGAGGTCGTGAATATTATTAGCAATTTAAGTGAACTTAATTTTAACCTCTATAAGCTGACGTGGGTGTTCATGGATGTAGAGTATACAGCATTGATTATTTTACCGCTTAACTGGGTACCCTACTTAAAGCAAGGAGAGTAGCATCATTTATTGATGAAGTAATTATAAGTATTATATTATAAATAGACTTATGGGTCTAAATTTTACAAATGGAATCTTAGAATTATGAATTCGAATCTCAAATATACCAATATGTTTGTACGATTTTCTATTAATATCAAAATTTTTACAATTGTTTATAACTTTAGATGTTTCTCTGATTTTCACGAACGAACTTTGTTTGTTCTGTATTGTTTTCACTTTTCTCGGATGGATGTATGAATGTATGTGGACAGGAAAAATTTTATTACTGTCGAGAGATGGCGCTGCTTATAATTTACCGATTTAGTTTATTTTCATATTTATTTATATTACTATTTTGTATTATTATTAATCTCACTTTTTTGTAATTTTTTTATTAATTATAAATAAACATGTATTTAACAATTTCTTTTCTTTAATAAATAATAATCATTTTACTTAAAAATAAATTGTTTTTTTTATTAACATTTATAATTTCGTCAAAGTTCGTTCGGGAAATACCCTGGGTATTTGAATCTTCACTGGTTATATATGGATTGATGGATGAATTTAATTGGAAAGTTAAATATCAGTTTTAAATGAATGATTTTAAATACTACCGGGACACTTCATTGTGATATAATAATCAGAGCTATAACCACGAAACCGCATTAAATAGTTAATAATAATTGTACTTTAATGTACACGCTTGCAATAAAACCACACGCGGAAATGATTATTGGTTGTTATATTAATTAGAAGTTTGTTACAATAAATGAAAATATAAATTTGGAAAAAGTTACATTATCTGAATGACGATAAGAAATAAAAGAAAAAGAAGAAAGTAATATTTAGCAATATCAAAAAAAGGAGCTATCTATACAATAAATTATCAATTTTGCCCATCAGATATGAAATATATGGACAAAACTATATTTAGGAATAAATAATTATTAGTTAATTGGCATTTTGTTTAATAATATGTCTATTTTCATTGATTGAGTAATGTAAGGTATTGAGTGTGCATTTGGTTAAATAAAATATTTTATGTATCAAGTTATTTCAAAAACCCAGATAAACGCTAGTGAAAGAAAAACAATTTTAATGTATATCTTCTTAAGTAGGTTAAATACAGAAATTCAACAAACAAAAATCTACTTTCATGAAAAATTCCCATAATATTTTACAAGTCCATAAATCACTTGCTTAAGGCGTTAAGAACAAAAGTCTTGGGAATCAAACAAATAGGTCCATTTCCTACGATCTATCAACAGCTAAAGATTCTGTCAAAGAAAATGTTCGAATAATTCGTAGTGACATGGTCACGCCTACGCACTTGAGTTATTTGTGAGACATTAGCTTTTGACTATGACTTTACATATGTCTCTTTTTGTAGATATATGTACATATTCACTTATACCTAGTTTTGTTTCTAAACATGTTAAATATATATGTTGTTAATATCGCATACAAGAAAATGTCTGTAGTAATTATATATTTGTAAATAAATATTAATATAATAAATTTTCTCGTGAGATGCGTAAGTGTGATGTTTTCTTCCAAATTAAGTTTCATTAATGGTGAGAGAGATAGCCATCGATTTCAAATGTAATGGTTCGACAGAATGAGGTTATGTTCTCAAGATTGTATGGCCATCTGCCAAGCGATATATAGATATTTAATGATATTAATTTTATATCCGTTATTAGGTCAATCAAAAATATATGCGTCTTAATATCAGAAAATCATAAATACTATTAAAAAAAACATGTGTTATTAATGATGTTGATAGTAAAATGAAATAAAATATTTCAATAAAAAAGTACAAACTTTTTATGACTTTATCCATTTTCTAAACTTCGTTAAGCCCTTAAGACAAATTGTATTTTTAACAAACGGTGTCAATATGGATATAACCATAATATCCATAATAACAAAACACTAATAATTCATATTTTGACATAATTAATTTGGGTTATTAAACTTGCTAATTTAACAGAAGTTTCACGAATTTCACAAATGTTCAGATGTTATGTGTATTCTACAAATAATGCCATAGGTACAAACGTGTAGGTAATATTGAGTCTGAAATTATTTTGTAAAATGAATGTTGTCTTCTATTTACGAAGTTAAATTGTAAATTTCGTAATTTAATATTAATTTGTGTTGGTAATAATTTAAAAATACATGTATACGCTATAAAGTTACACGTTAAAGTAAAGAGGTTATATCATAATTTACTCACACCCAAATTTTGAAAAATTCGTCTTTAAAGCACTGTGACTCACTTATCTAAACTATATTTAATTATTAATAACAATGAATACTATGCATCGTTATAGTGAAGTCATTTTAATCTATTTATAACTAAATAAAGATAAAACTAGAGTTAACACGGCAGAAGCTGTGATTCTCGCTTCCGCGGAAAGCACCTTTCTCCTGTCGGCATTTATCATTGTTTGTTATTAAATTTAATTATAATGTTATTTCAGTCTTGTAGTACAGTTAATCCAGTAACGCTGTATTTTATCATTTTATTTTTTATAAATAAATATTTTACTAATAACGTCTTTGTCCGCCAATACATAACTCCAGTTTGTGATAAAAAAAGTAAAAAATCTTTTAATTTCATCTCAAAGAAAATACCTGTAAGTCATAGAAAACCCACCGCATATTACTTTTACGTTATCTGGTAATTTGATGCCATAATCTTTCATTGTTATCGGTTACTATTCAAGAACGTCATCATATCATTGCAAGCGTTCTGGAAGGGATTGTATTTTTTCTTTTTATATTCAAAGATATTTAAGACTTAATTAATATTTTTAATTATATGCCAATTTAGACATTCTATTGGCAGTACATCATTGCTTTGTACGATTAAAGACTGAAATTATAAATATATTTTAAAGATATAAAAAATAATATTAAAGATGTTTTAATCAAAATTTAAAGTCACAAGTCTTCACAAGTCATATTGGGAACACATATCCTAATATTTTTTATATACCTATATATTTTGTGTACATGGATTAATTTACTAAGATATTATAAGCACTTGGTTTCTTTGACTTATTCTTTTTTTTATGATACATTTCTAAATTAAGGAATTTTTTAAATTTAGTAACATTGTACCTACTTTACTTTATAAAGATGAAGATGACCAGTGCTTTAAGATTATTTCAACTATCTATAACATTTTTATTTAAAGACAGACAACCACGCCTTGTTTCTTTTAGGTCTATTATCTAAAACAGATTATATATATTAAATATGACAAAAATGTAAAACTTAAGTTAAACTTTGAATCCTTTAATTATTATTATTATACTTACTTATTACATTTAAAAAACCAAACAAAATGTGTACGCGATTAAAAAATTACAATAAGAAAATAAGCACCAAAACAAAGCCATAGAGACATAAATTGCACTTACGTAATGACAGACTCTGCTTGCACTTTTCCAAGAGTGTAAGACCATGGAGAATAACTAGCAGGAAACTTAACGGATGTTCTTTATTCGCTTTCTGAACTTCTTTTCTATTAATTAATTTACGATTTTCTACATTAATGGCTTTTGGGATACAATCGTCATTGATATGTTATAAATTCTCAGATCAAAATAAGTAAGGAATTAAGTAAGACATGGGAAAAAAATGTACAGAATAACTGACTATTCTGATATTACATTTATGATGTGCTATTTTCATATATTTCCATTGTTTTAACTAACTATGTATTAAAACTTGGACTTTTTAACTTTGAAATAAAAATTATGATAATAACAGAAATAATCAATATGTCTAACGAGTATTAATTTATGCATTTTGTTATTACAGAAAAAGAATTGCGGTGTCGCTAAAATATTGTTATCTAAATAAAAATCTTTCTATAACATAATATGCATGTATGGTATGAAATATTACGAAAGTAATAAACATAAACTGCATATTCTACAATTGATAAAGCCTGAACCAACACAAACAGTAAATATCTATGTATTTTCAAATTAGAAGCAAGCAACGGTGGGTTATTTTTTATCAAGATTATTTCTTTCTATCTAGTAATAAGATAATTTCATAAATCCTAAAGACGATCATTATAGTATTGAACTACCGCCACCGATTGATCTTAATCCTACCTTTAACATAATTAGTGAAAATAATCGAGAATGAATCATTTCAATTCATTATATATCCTCAGAATTACATTTTGTCATTTTTGAGGTACGCATAGAAGTACTCGTAAAATACACTCAAAAGTACTCATAAACTGAAATACAAAAACAGATAAAATCATGTACCGTTCTCTGATCTGTTGATAATAATAAACAGTAGTATCCCAACTATTGCTCAATTTGTTAGCAAGAACATCTTGATTCTGAACTTAACTTGTAACCCTCGTATAACTAATACATAACTTATCTCATGCGAATTAACCCTCAAGCTGTTGAGGTCAAAGGCCGGTTTAATGGTTTCGGTCGTGTATATCTTACCTTAAATACATATTAATTTGTAATACAGAAAATGTAGGAATAATATAAAACATATTATCATTGTCCTTTAATAAAAATATTTTTTTATAAATTATACCAATTAAATATATGACATATACTTGAAGCAAAAACGTTGATCCTCTTTTTTAAAAAATGCGAAGATGAAATTTGGCACAATTAAAGTATAGGTAGAAAAGGAGTGCAGAAAGCTAATATCTTATATAATAATACATTACAAATACAATTAATTAGTAAAAGATAATATTACACAATCTATTATTAATGGTAATGAATCCGAATCCAATGGCACTACCATTGGATTCGCATTCATCGATTACGTTTACTGTCAATGTCAGTCAGTCCTAAATAGTCTCAAAGAGTTGTTGAGTCATCTGAAATAATATTATAAAAAAACAAAATTTACATATACATACAATGATTATACTCTATAAACATTGTATAATCTTATACCTCTGTGTATGGTTTTATTTCGGGCACTGAGCGATAGCTATTGTTCTTTAGACACCCAGTTTTATTAAATCTTAAAATTTATTTATTTAGCTCTCCATTAAAACATTATTATCACCGATATATTAATCTTCTTTCTAGAAATAATCGCTAAAAGCTTATCAGAATTCATTCAGCTTTTATATAAAAAGGATACGAGAGCTACGATTTTTCTACGCATAACAATAACATTCTGCGTTCTACTATTGGAATTTGCAATAATAAACAATACGTTTTATTAAGTAGCAGTGTTTTTTTTTTAAATATATACTTAGAAATAAAAAAGGAAATTTCATTCAATAGTCAATAGGTTTTTGTTTATGTTTAGTTTTGATTTATGATCTTGAAACGGAAACATCAAAGAAACTGCAAGTCATCTAGTTTGATACCACCATTTAATATCCAAGAAAGAAAACTGAACTTTCAAATAACAATAAATAAAATTATTTTTATGAAGTTTACCTGTATTTTAGTACAAGTAGGTGTATAAATATTTTACGTCACCGTTATCGTTAATATAATTATTTAATTAAATTCAATTAAATTTAGAAATTGTTTTTTAAATGTATTTTGAATAAAATAGCCTTAGTGTTTTGTATTTGCTTGTGATTACAAATTCAAAGTTGTTATTGATTTATTAAATCCGCCTACTAAATAATTTATATATATAAAAAAACTGAACGAAAAGTAAGCATAAAATTTATAATAAAGTAATAATCATATAGTATATCATGATTTGTAGAATCGCTACAGCTAGCTCCAGCTAAAGTGCTACGTGCTAGAGGTCTGTAGACCTAAAGGCCTTATTTCGTGAAACATAAGGCTGATTTCTATTTGTTCATGTTAGATAGTCAAACGGTATCATTCGGAGCCTGCGCGAGGTTTAGTATTTCAGTTCTGTTTTAGCTTTCGGGGAGATCAGACGTACCGTGGTGCGAATTACACGCGGGAAAAAGTGTTCTTTTAAATCAAAATCTTCGTCCTTAAGACCGGCGAAGCGCAGCCGATGTGATTTAAATATAAACGGTGAGTGCGGTGCATTTTTTCATTTTATATTTTAAGTGTTTAAACAGTGAAGTTGACGGTCCGTTGGTTGAATATTTTTTCACATGGCAAAATTGTTTGTGTTATCCTAAAGGGCAAATGCCAACGGTGAAATTTATGCTCTTGTTTGGAAGTTCGGTAGTGATAATAGGATTTTATTATACTGAAATGTATTTATTGTCTGCGATATCATGTTTATAGTGTCGCTCACGTCCTGATCTTTTTATTTTTATTGTAATTGGAGTTTACGACATGGCTTTTGTGTCATTGTGGTTTATGACTTTGACTTTCTATTTTAGATACGATTTTAGAATTTGAAATAAATTATTGATAATATATTAATATCAATACGATTTTTTTATCTTTTTATTATAAAAAATAATATGTACCTTCAAAAGTAGCACAAAAATAATACAATTTATAGGTTAGTTAGCTAACATATCATTTAACAATTAAAACACTAAACTATTTCAAATAGTTACTAATTATCGTCATACTCTCGACATAATTTAAAACTTCCAAATTGTTGGAAAGGGTTGACCTCATTTATGTTGAATATTAATCACTTTTAAAGCTAACTCTATGAGAAAGTTTAAGCACACATTAGTAATAATTATTATTTTAGAATTTAGCGCTATTAAATGTTATTATCCGGTTATGTATTCTTAAATCACACAAATCATTTCAAAGTCTTTAACGTTTTGAATTTAAATATAAACTATTGTCATGAAAATAAATAATAGAAATCTATAAAATCATATCATTGATTTCCAGTTTCTTTTGACCAAATCGAACATAAAATAATACTAAAATAAAAAGTATTATTATTAATTTAATTTATGTGGATTAATACAATCTATATAAAAATATTTTAATTTCAATGTTTAAATACCACCAATTTAATGGTAAATGTAATCTGTTTGTCTGAAATCTAAAAGCCAATAATTTTGCTAATATTCGTGCTAAAATATGGTTTAAAATAATTTTGGTTGTAATATCACATTAGCTGATTTTTTAAACTTAACTTTATTATCACAATTTCATAATTATGGTAATAAATTTTTATGAGCACTTTTTGGATAAAACATTCATAACGTTAGAAATATTATTTATTTATAATATAAGAAACAAAGCACTTAGATTAAATTAAAAGTACAGATGAAGTAAACATTTAGAACATACATCCGCGTATACATAATAAAAACGGATGTTATTTAAATTGTTAGAAAGAGTCCCGTTTTTTTAAATGATATTGACGATCGGAAACTCCATAACTGTATTGTTATGCAGATTTAAAAAGATATTATTTTTTCACTATAGCTTTAAAAATAAATTTGGTTCTTAATTTTTTTAAGGAAATACATAAAAATATTTAATGTAGATACATATCATACGGATTTTATATACTTTTCTAATAACATTAAATGGCTGAGATATAAAAAAATCGCAAAAAAATAATCATAAGTTTTTAACTATCAAAATTCAAATATTTTATAAAGAATCTATAGTTTTGTTGGGAGCACCCCTAAAATTTTTGATTATGTCTTAACTTTATGATAATAAATCATAATAAAAAACCCCCCAATATGTCAAGGTAAAACACGTCAAATCGAATCGTCAAGGTCTATATTTATAAAAATACTCAAAGAACGTATAAAGAATAAGCAGTTGTAAAAATACGTAGCCGAGGCGCTGGTCGTCTAAGAACGGAGATTGTTGCTATCTTTACATCATAGCCATGATATTGCCTTTTCTTTTTCTGTCACAATAGAACTCAAGAAGGTATTATATTTGATAAGAAAATGTACCCTTTTGATCTTTTTGTTATCATACTTCATCTATGACTTTGTCTACAACTGCTTTAGAGCAGTTAATACTTTACATTTCTCTTTTTATTTTACGTTAAATTACTTACTGAGCTCTTATCCGATAATAACTATAATTTTTAAGTATATGTAATTGTATTTTGATAATGTGCAATTTCTTAGGATTGGTAATGAAAATAGATGAATTCTAAAAATCCTGTCATCTTTATACTATAATTCTATCAACACTTCTATAATCCTTTATAACTCAGTTTTACGTCAATCCTATTTTTGTATGTTCCTTTTTAATATTATATATAAAAAGTTGTATATAAACATTGTGTCCAATAATTATTTGTTTATATTAAGATTTGAAACAAAATATCGTTATTGTATAAAAAATAAAAAAAATAAGAAAAACAGTAAATATTTTTTTCTCAAGCACGATATTATTCATTTCTATTCACTATTTACGAAAGTAAAGAAAGGATTATTAAATATATGCCTATGTAAGTAATATATTTTTGAAAAAGCATATTAATAATCGCAATATGAAAATTTTACGATATACATATGCAAACAGTAAATATTCCAGACATATATTGAACAAAATTATTATTTCATAGCTTATATGTACTTCGAAAACAAATCTTATAATCATAGTCGTTGTAATTGTTTCACATTAGAATTGAAAAGAGATATTGTATGGCATGTAATAATTGTGTCAATAAGACACTATTGTTAAAAATATTATCCACAAATGACTAAATAAATGTAGTTTCTAAAGACTTCACGTACTGAAATTAAAGAACTTCATTTAAGACACATAGATTTCCTAGAAAATATTCTCTGGTCAGACCTGCAGACATAATTTTTTTTTCTACTCATATTTACATCTCTGTAATAAATAATCATTTCAAACCTGTTTTGAAAGTCAGATTATGGGAAATATAATATTACTGTTCCTTTTTATATTTGTTTTAATAGAAAGATTTCCGGAAAACTCCTATTTCATACTTAAATAGCAAAATCTTTGGAATACTCGGACAGAAAATATTCTTAACAGAAATATAACTAAAGTTTTGAAACTAGAAATCTAATAAAACTAAAAACATTTTATTGCTTTGAATTTGTTCCTTTACTATTTAGTCTTTTGAAATGTATGCAGTTATATACAAAGATTTGTTTACAACCTTTTTATATAATCAAAAAGCCCTTTATAAGAAACCTTTTATAAAAATGTACTAAAGTAAATAAAATTAATCAGTGTTGTGGCTTGATTAAGCCTGAATAGGGTCGAAGTATTAATTAACAGACATAATGCTCGTCGCTCGATGTGCTATTTCTATCGAATTAAATACATCGTACTGCTTTGTAGGCTTGTAAAAACAAAGATGCAATTTTAGAAGATAAAATTAATATAATTATTTTGTAAACAAGAAATAATTTCATATAAAAAATCACCGTCGGTAATCCCAATTTTGATATGAGGAGAAAGTATACATCAAAGACGAGCTACAGAAGAAAACAGAAATTCTTATGTGTTATTTATAAAAACCTCAAATAAAAAATATTCGTTCAATACTATTGTTCCACCGTCATAAATCATTTTGTTAATTAAGAAATTAAACGATACAAAGTCGTGACCACTCCCTAAATAATAATATCTTGAAAAAGTGTCTTCAGGAAGTAAATACATAGTTTAAAATAATTTAATAAATCTTTATCTCATCCAATGTTTTAAAATTTCCCACAACTAGAACTGTTCTTCACATTTTCGCGTTGCTTATTTTGGTATAATTCTGGAATCTTAATACATTTTTAAAGCCAGGAATAGAAATCGTAAGGTTCGTCGTGTAATCTAATTTTATTTTCCTTAAAAATTGTGAATATATTTTCAAACTCATTAAAAGTTTGAAAATATCAAAATGTTGTGACTTTTTTCTTATAGGTCATTAATGTAAACTTTAGTCAAAAATTAATTATTTATATGTAACAAGATCGTAGGTTGTTGACGGTTCCTTTAATAATCCTTATCTACCTTACCTATGGAGTAATAAAAACTGAAAATTTTAGAACATAACTTTTTTGGAATTTTATATTATTTTCAAATTACAATATTATTTTGGTCTCAAATTAAAAACATTATAAGTGTACAATGCATAAAATATTTTAAAAATATATATTTTTTAAACTGGTTTGGAACATAAAAATAAAAATATTGTAATAAAATATATTTTGTCCAATTTATTGTCTAAAATAAGCTATTAAGCATGCAGCTTATAATTTGTATGTAACCTTTATTATGGAATGTGTAATTTTAATTAATCTTGATTGATAGTATTCTAGTTATATTTTTTTGAATTCTTGAACTTAGACGTATTAAATTAAATATGATATTACTATTTCAATAAGTTTTACAATAAGCAATTTCATGTTTACCTTTAATATATAAATACAAAATAACCTTGAAGCGAGTTTATTTTCAATAAAAATTGCTTTTCCATTTTCATTTGACTTATCAAATGATTTTCTACGAAAGGTCAATCTTATTGTAGATAATTTTATGCTTTGTTATTTAAGAGTACATTTATATAGTAGAGTTAGTACTTAAATATATATTTTGGTAAGTAACAAAAACAGCGACCCTTAAATATATGAGAAGGTTCAAAGCTAACATTCAAAATTTAATATAATAAAATTCTATAAATATTCACTTCGGTGAATTATGGAGGTACCATTGTACTAACCTATTCCTATCTAATTATTATTTATGTAATAATTACTTTAAAAAATACTATTATTTATAAAATGGTAGAAACAAAATCAAAAAAGGCCAGAAAATTACGTTTGATGAAATACTTATTAATTATTATGGATAATCATAAGCAACCTTACTAAGCGCCTTAATTCATTAAAATTAAAATGAAGACGTTCTTCGACTACAGTAAAATAAACATAATAAAAAGAAAATGTCTTTTGTCATGTCGTAAAAGTGACATAAAGTTGAAAAGGTAATAACAAACAGTTCCCTGTGGAAACTCCACTTACAGTCACGTATAGAAATTCCCAAAACGCACTGTATTTTTTAAAATGATATATTCAAAATTGCGAGTAAATAAAGTATTAAAGTCTGAACTAACAGATAAAGTCTACGTTTCATCAAATGGCGTGCTATAAATGTGAATGTCAGTCAGAAAAAGCGGTAGCTCTAATAAAACATTCAGTTTAAAATTAAAAATATTTCTACACAAGCTAACATTTTAGAAAACGTTAAATTAATAACATACTCAATATTATTTCTAACTAAATGAAAAAATGTCAAGAAAAAAGTACGATATACTCCAGAAGTAGAGTAAATCTCACCGCGGTTGCCAAAACCATTTTTCTTATCTACTAATTCATAAGAAATTTATTTATAAATATATCGTTTATTATTCTTCTTACGATTTTAATATACATCTAGTTGATATTGCTATTTCTATGAAAAAAAAAACAATTAAAAAGAAAGAAAAAAATCTAAAGTTTTATAAAAATTTTAATGAAATATTTAATATTCTACAAATATTATTATGTTCTGTCTGTGCATCACTTTTGTTTACGCTACTATCTTTGAAAGTTGTATAGTAAGAAGGGGCAAGATCTAAGAGATGAGTATCATACATTTTCTACGGTTTCTTTAGTTTTCAAGTCAGTTTATTATTCAAAGGTAACACGAACAGTGTTTTGATGTCTCATATATTGAATGTTGTATTCTATATTTTTCTCTAATTCTAATAATAAATTTATTTCAATTAATGTTTACAAAATTTTCAATAGCAATGAAAATCCGTCCATTTTAATATTAGAAAGAATAGTATAAAGTGTAAACTTTTATTCACTGAAAATGTATATCTAGTGCTTTGTGATTGTACGGTTTTATATTATTTCCAGTAAAAAGTAAATTAAAGAACATTTTATACGTGAAACGAGAATAACTAAGTGGTTCCCTAAATTGGACAAAAAAATTTAAAAGAGGTTATTTCTTAACTAAAGATTATTTTGCAAAATATACAGTGGAAATTTAAATATATTTTTAAAGGTTAACCAAAACATCAATATAAATAAAAATATTTTTTCCTAAACATTATAGCAATTTATTAATCTAAAGTCTAATCGAAATCCGTCAAAAGGTTCCATATATTATATAAACTGCAAACGAATTATAAACGCAATAATTTTATAACTAACTTCGAATTTGCCCATGTCCTAAATAAACGAACAAATCAAAAATGAATAAAAACACAAAGTGAAAGATTGATTGCTTCATGATCTGTTTCCATATTCAATCAATAGGTTATATTAATACTTTGAATTAAATCGTTTTATATCTATAAATAAAGAGAAATTAAAATAATTTATATTTTAAGTATCTTATAATATCGATGTATACTGAACATTATTAAGCACATATTTTAAGATTACTTAGCCGCGCAATAATTTATGTAACAAAATATATATTCAGATTTTTGTTATACTGTTATGTTTTTATAGGATTTAAACATAGTTTTAAGACTATTTATAATTGGAAAATATATTTTTTATTGTTCAGACAGGTAACCCAGAAACAAATCTGACCCAAAACAACCTTTTTCCCGAATAGGACAAAAACACTCTTTCAGCATTCAGACTAAGAGTCTTGTGACTGACGAATACATATATCAGTATTCTTGCTTAGAGAAAATGATTTCGTATTTTTATCTACTTTTTTACTAACTGTGTGCTCATTTTTTTTATAATTCTTGAATAAGCTCTTATCAAATTAAACATCTATGCATATTAAATTGGGATATAAATTGATATACTCGTTTTCAATAATGGAAATGTAAAGAAAATGAAATTATATGGATCGTTAAGTGATAAAATTGAGAGAATAAATATATTATGGCGACACTTGGTTTGAATTGGAGCATCACTCAAAACGATATGAGGACAAAATATATCAAAGTTTTGTCACTACGATAGATGTTCTTAAAAAAATAATTTTATATAAATTACTTTTATTCCACCATATGGGATATATAAATAAGTAAACTTTTTCATATTCGTTTTATAAATGTTTTTCAATTTCCATAAAAAAGTATTTCCTTAGGAATGGTTGATGTAACTTAAATTTATATGTAGCAAAGTACTTATCACAAAATATCATATATTTGTCCAAAAAAGAGTTTATAAGCAGGGACTAAGAAATAAGTTTTATAAGGCATGAAGAATTATCGGTTTTATAATTTTTAAAAAGATTCATAATACGGGAATAATTGGTATTATAGTCGCACGGTTCTCAAAAGTAGGTTTGTGGAAAAGAAATTTGTTTTATTTGTTTTTAACTTAATTTAAAAAAATTGTAATATTATTACCTGAAACATAGACTTACTCGTAATTGTTATGTGAGGACAAATAAGAATTTAGGTAAAGTGTTATTTCAAAAGCAGATTAAAAAACTAATTACGTCACTTAGTAGATCTATATTTCATTTATGAGGGATTAATGGTTTTCAATTATAAATAATAATCATTGTAAAATTCCTTGTTTTCAAACTAAGAATACTAGCAGAGAATACCTTACAAGTTGTTACATTAAAGCAACATGTGCAGAACTGTTTGTAAGTCTAATAAGTTTAACTTAACATCGAAAAGAATTTTTACCCTGTCTCTAGCTAAATATCGCGACCTAAAAAGAGGCCAAATAAAATACGCTTCTACATGTTTAATATCAACACAAACAAATCTATATTATATAGATTTTACTCTTGTTATGTGTATTTCAAATATAAGTCAATCACTCTACCTTTTTATGTTTGATTTGCTTTTCTTTGATTGGTAATAATAATACTAACTTACACAAACTAATAAATACTTATGTACTTCGAAAAAATAAAAAGAAAGCGTAATTCGTGGCAAGGGCACATAATGCAAAAGTAGATAGGACCTGTGCTGAGAAGAGTGCCACCGCAAAAAACATGGATGGAGTGCTTAGAAAAATTAAATGGGGAAAAGGAAGCATGTCTTTACTGAGACCCCAAATATTTGGGATAAGTTTGTTACAATTTCTCAACTCAGTTTTTGATTATTTAAAAAAATTGTTTACGTTGAATAAGATGACAATCTATCTTAACATCATATTTTTTAATTCGACAATTGGTTTTGTTTTATTAAAATTATATCGGTGGTGGTTTTAACTATAAAAGTTTAAGAAAATGTTACTATTTAATTACTATATATGTATAAATTTGATATTCCTTTAAATATACGATCAAATATTCATAATGAAACCTGAAATGGTGGCTTCCTTTAAGATACTACGTTGATTAAAGGTTTCATATAGTCAGTCAAATTACCGATATCATGTCTGATTAGATGTTGATTATTAATAATTTTACATTATAACACAGACGACATTGTAACTTGTCAACAATTTTTATGCATATTATATATCTTATAAATTATTAGTTTTATTACTACTACTATTCTGCCTATATATTTCTTTTGTTTCTAAATTTTATGATAAACAATCGTCTTATGATATAATGATTCAAGTCATATTTTTTTTGGTTCTGTCTGCCTGTCTGTATTTTGTTTGTCTGTATGTCCATAACTCAAAAACCTTTTGACCGAACTAGATAAAAAATGTATATACTAAGAAAATGTGATGGTTAAATGTAAGGTCATAGAAGATAAGCTCCTAATAGTTTTATAATAATAAAATTTTAAACAATTATTTTGAATTTCTATTTCCAATGGAGTACGGGGTGAAAATAAAAATTTGCTTTAATTTTACAGCTCAATTCAATTTATGTTTTTGAAATTTTGCATAAGACAATTATTATTATTAAAACGCTAACATTACACGAAATTTCCATAGTCTATTTGTGTTTACAGGTAAAAATAAAAAAATCCTTGGATAAAATCTTATATCTTGACTAAGATAAAACTATACTACAACTATACAAATTTTTATTCAATTATTCAGTAGTTTTTACAAAAAACTCAGTGATCTAGCACAAATAAGCCAACTGTGAAGCGGACATCATTTAATTTACTACAGTGAAGTTATATGTTATTTACGACAAACGTAGTATTTTCTTTTAAATTTACAAGTTTTACTTCATTACTCATTTATGGCGTGGTGTAAAAATAACAACAACGCTTGTTACCTTATAGAACTACTTCATATATAATAATTATCTTTAAATCTTATTATGTTAATACTGAGATATATTTAATGAAACTTTGTCCACCAACAAGTAAATAACCCATATCCTAGCCACGCACGTTTTGGCCGGATTCCATGCATTATTACGTTGACCTCTTTTATGAGGTAACCGGTAAATTGTGGCCACTATTCAGACTCTAGGGACATTTAGTTTATCACCTTTATTTTAACGAAATTCGAGGCCATTAGAAGATTGTATAATATAATGACTATTATATACCCATTACTGTACCCTTAATGTTACTTGCTAATAAAAAGATAATTAAACAGATATTCATTTCGGTAATTAATTGTTAAAAGTGCAATTTTGTATTTTATGTTTACCTTAGTTTAGTTGACATGGCTGCGTTATTATTCGGTTTAATTTAATAAAAACAACACAGTATAGCTATTTATTAATAATATGTTTGTTTTGAATATGAACGTCTAACATAACATTTACCAATTATTTTAGAAACATGAGAACCAATTAAAAAATTTTATAAACATAATATGTAAAAAATGATTTATGTTTTATATAATATATTCAAAATTGCACTAAATAATTACTAATGTCTTTAAAAAGCTTAATCTGGACAGAAAGATTTCTTTTAGAGTAATTAAAGAAAATTCTTTAGACTCAGATTTTAAAAGTAACTAAATTTAAAAGTGTCTTAAGTTTAACTTAAGGTAATTGTATTTTTTATTGCAATGTTAACCCGGGTAACAAAGAATCTTTTTCATTTATATCAAGTGAATCTTTATTATATCAATCTCTTCTAAATGGACATAGTTACGATTAAAAATAAAATATCTTAATATATGAAGCACAAAGACACTCACTCACTGAATCATTCATCGCTCTACAGCACAAACCGTAATACCTAGAAAGCTGAAATTTGGACACAAGACTCCTGACATATTGAATAAGTGCAATAAGAAAGAATTTTGAAAAGGTCCAAACCGTTCCAAAGTTACAGCTAAAAAACTGCAAAGTTTACCCCCACTCTCTCTCTTCTCCCATTGCATTGCAGTAGAAATTAAAATGATTTGGCCTCTCAGTATGTTTATTCATAGGATTAGGGTTCCGTAACTCACATACAGTTTGTGATTATCTGTGATTATTTTCAATTTACCCACAAATATTTGGTGATTATTTGTGATTATTTTCTATTAACCAACATACAATTTGTGATTATTTGTGATTATTTTCTATTTACCCACATAGTTTGTGATTATTTGTGATCATTTTCTATTTACCTACATACATATGTGATTATTTGTGATTATTTTAAATTTACCCGCATACAGTTTGTGATTCTTTGTTATTATTTGCCCAGCAAAGCGGGCGGGAATCAGCTAGTTAATGATATTGTAAAACTAATTATCAATTATAAAGTCTTGAAAGATATGTTTACTTTGAAATTTAAATAAATGTAGGGTTGTCGTTTCACTTCTTATTATAAATAAAAAATTTGCTCTATATTTTTGGCATCGTTAATAATAATCTTTCTTTCGTTCCTTCTTTTTCTCTCTCTCACTGAAAAGACAGAAAATCAAAAATATCCAACATTCATATACAAATAATATATAAAAATATTTAAAATACAAAAAGTATACGTAACGAATATCAAATTAATTTGGTTTTCTGAATAAGTCGTACATTTGTTGATTAAAGAAATTTATTAATATTTAGTGCATAAATTGAAAATCTTAATTTACATCTTTGCATAAAATTACCGAGAGTACTTTTTTTGTTGTGTTTTAAAGCGTTAGATATTATTTTAATTTCTACGACGCTCTAAGTGCACTTAGTAGCTTACGAAGGCTATATACATCAAGATATCTAGAACACCTTTACTTGAAGCTAGATAAGGTAAATAATAAATAAGCAACTTAAACATTTTCATTTCAATAATTTTTATATTTTTTAATACTGTAGCATCAGAGCTATTACTAGAAGACTTTTTCAAAAGACTCATTCATCTTTAATTTTTTTTATTATAATAAGAAAAAAAAAATAAAATGTAATATTTTTTATAAGAGATTTTTTATATATTTTTTAGAAATAATAATTTTTAAAATAGGTTACTTTACAGATTGATAGAAAACTGCAAAACGGTAACCTTAACTTCAGTTATTTATACAAAAAATATAATAATATTTTGGTTTATAAGAAATAGTTTGTTACATTTTTCATTTGACTACTAAAATATTTCAATCATATAAGTTCACACTTCACAAATATTTACATATGTTTTATACTATAAATTTATCATACGAGGAAATAATATAAAAATTCTTTAAACATGTTTCAATAACGGCGATTTCAATAAGTTTCTTACCGTCCATTGAGATGATACTGATAAAATGATCTTTAATCTTATTTCTTATTTTATGTTTTTATAAACTGGTATTGTATAAATGAAATTTCGTAACGATAGTCATTTTTATACTTTCCAATATTTTTATAATAAAATGAAGATTCATGCTGTTATATATTATAATAAAATTTTATGCAATCGGATTTAATGTTTGTCGGCATTAAACAACCGTCAAAGAAAATAGTTTTTTTGTTTATAATAGCAAATAGTAATTAAAAATCTAATTTTAAAATTAAACCTTCAGATTCTATCCTTCCTATTTCTATTAAATATTCTTATAAAATTTATAACATGAAATAAATAGTTATTCTTAGACTTTTTATACATGAAAATTTTAAATATTCGCAGGTCTTTTGATATTAAATCTCAATATTAACGCTGACACCTAATCCATTTCAAAGGTACACAACGCTTTAACATATGTCACGAAAACGTACACATATATTTATATGACATGCACTGTACAAAAATATATCTATTTCCCAGTTATTATTCCACGAAAATTTTAAATTGAGATATAATTTAATAAAAAACATAATGTTTTTATATGTTTATTTATTTCAAAGAAAAAATATATGCAGAAATAAAAAATAAAAACAAATATAATTTCTTAAATTATTTTTTGTCTATTATAATTAAATTATTTAAAAAAATCAGTATTCAGACGATCGACTAGCTATTTTTTTAACAGAAATCTGACAAATATTAACTTGATGCATTTAAAAGCCACTTATTATAACAAATATTAACTTGTTGCATTTAAAAGCCCCTTATTTTGTAATTCTCGGTTTTGATAGGAGAAAAAAAGTATATACGTTTTTTTAACTCTGGTTCTGCTTCTAGATGTTCAAGAGGTTTTACTAGAATTTAAATAAGTACATAAATTTTCTTCTGTTCAATATTTTTTTTTAATGTTATTGATCATCTTATCAAATCATATCAGAATTTACAATAGTTTAAGATCTTCTGTTATACAGCCATCGGCCATCTGTTTGTCTTATCTCTTAATACTAAATAATATGCTTCATTCTACACCAATAAAACAAAAGAGAAAAAAATACATATTTTAATAATATACAAGAGAATGCCGATAACTGTTAAACGTCTTAAGGTACTGAAGTATGTATTATTTAATAACAAATACTAGCGACTAGCAGTATAATAATTAAATATTTTGCATGTATCTACCCCATAACAACACATTCAAATATGCCTAAATAAATAAACAGACATAATAAATAAATATATAAAATAATTTAATAAAATACTAAAACATGTGACCACTGTGAAAAACAACAAAAGACAAATTTCTATATAAAGTAATAATTATTTATTAATTAGATTAGAAAGTTGTAGATATGATCATACTTACGTAATCTAAACATGAACCTAATTTTAATGTCTGAAGTTTATTTAGACGGTCTTCTCTTAAATCCACATAATACAAGTATAACCATAGTAAAGAATAGGAAAGAGAAAGGATTTAGTCAGCGCTATCTTCATGAGAACCGAAAAAAAACTACGTAAACTAAACTGATCTTACATATCTGTAGAGACTTAGATTATTGTTGGTCGCAAACGACGCACAGATTTTTAACTTTATTATTATAAGGAACTTTTATGCCGTCAATATAAACGTTCGAAAAACAAGATCAATTTCCGAAGAGGTCCGGTGATTTTTTTAGAAATCATAATAACTTGTTCATCACTTGTGCATCCGTCTTTCGGCCATTAAGTTTTACTTAGCATCACTTTCAGAAACTTTACTTAAAGTAAAAAAAGGTCTTGCCAGGAATGGCCTGCAAGTTGATTCAAATTGTTAAGCTTACTCAAGTTATTCACTTTAGTTGCCAAGTCACAAAACACGATCAGAATTGTACAAAAGATCAGTTTCTGTAACAGGGATGGATTTCATTTCTTCAGAGGGACCACATTTTTGTTTTCATTATTATTATTTATTATTTATCTTCACGCCATATCCCTTACGGGGTAGCCAGAGACGACGGAGCGACAAATAATATAATTTTATGTTTTCAATGATATAATTATTCTCATCATCACTACGAATTTCGTCGATAATCTGGTCTACTTGGAAATCTGAATCTTCCATAGAAAGGTTATTTTCCTTACTCAATATATATATCAAGTTTTTTATAAACCGTGAAATATTTTAAACTGAAACAACGCGAAAAGTGGATAAAAAAATAGGAGAAATGGACAAAAGTAATACCGTAATAGCTTAGTTTCGAACGAACTAATGTTTAATGTTTTATTTTGTATAAAGTATTGGACGCATAGCTTTAGTATTTTTAAAAAATGTGATGTAGGGTCAAAATTAAAACAAAAAATATAAATTATTTTTACATCCGTAAGATTTTTGTGTTTATTTATATTTCTGTTCATCTGTTTTTAAGGAAACTAAGAATAAGATAAAGTCAATGAAAAGTGAATTGTGCTGGTAACGACTTAACCTATTGAGATCATGTTTATACTTCGTATTATATAAGTATTGTCAAGATGATTGTTAATAGAAACTAGGAGCCTGAAGCTATACCTTCTTGTATTTGTTTTTATTTCAAATATTGGATACACATTTTTAACATGGACATATAAAACAAGTAAAAAGCATTTCAAATGTTTGTGTAATTTATTTAGGATCAGGGATTTAGATTTTTATATAACTTCGTATATTTTTTCAAAATTACTAAGTATATTATATATTACTACGTATCGGTACTTATTAGATCTTTTATCAGCTAAAGCTATTAAAAATTTAAGTAACTATAATGAATAATTGTTTAATTTTACTAAAAAAATTATAATACTCTCTATTGTAAAATTACAATAATCGTTATATTATATTAAGATTTACAAACAAGTACATAATTGCCTTCATATTTCTTAGATATTCTATGTATTAGAATACTTTATTGTTAATAGGACTATCTGCAACCAAGCATGGAAACAATTACGTAGTTTAGATTGCCCCGCGGACATTATAACAAACAATTTGTTTTACCGTGCTAACGTGTAAATGAGTGACCATTTATCAACAAAGCTTTGTTTATATGCTCAAATGTGTAGGTAAAATTACAAAATATTCCGGTAGAAATATCTTTTATTTCGGTACATACATTTGTATTTTGAAATATATGTTACTGTTGAATTTGTAAAGGGATGTATTATGTCTAATTCATTTTCTTTTTTATAACAAAACTGGTTATCATATACAGAACGATAAAATGGATAATTTTTAAAAGAAAGCTGAGGATAAATGATAATGTTTCCAACACACACCGTTTTTTAGAAAAGTTATGTTAATATCACACAATAAAGTCATTTAAAATTTAACTCTCTACCTTGTAATATATTTTATAAAGCACAGCTAACCTAGAAGTTTGGAAAGTAACACACATTTTTCTTTTATAGACTCAAAACCAATCGTATTTTCAAAAAAGTTTTAACAAACAGAACATAAGTTAAACGCTAAAGTAGTTCACAATATGCTTGTTTAAGGTTCGAAACTCGTAGGTTACGGAAACTTTGTGCACACTTAACGAATGCATTCCGAATGCGAAGTTGCTTTCGGTGCGGAATTTAAGATCGTAATATAAAACATGATTTGAATACATAATTATTTTTGAAGATACTCACTCATTTCTGTCGCCTACTTGTTTGTCTAGTTATACAGTTTTCTTTCATATTTAGGATGTTTTGGTCGCTTTGTATGATTTAATTGGCAATTATACGAACTTATTATTTTTTATATACAAAATGTTCATGGCCAAAGGTATACTATAATGAATAGTTGCAAATACATTGACACTTGAGGAACAGGAAAAAAATAATTGGAGTACAAGAAAAAGGGAGTGAAAAAAGGATTAGGCACCAAGTTTTTGAGCTTACCGTATGAAAAGTAGTCGTAATAGATACTTTGCGATGATTATCTGTTAAGGGCCGCTAACCCTCTCAAGCCGGCCCGTCGAAATTACTGCCACGTTCTACAATTTTTATTATATACGAAAAGCATTTCTAGGCTTAAGTTTGATATAATGAATAAGAAGTATTGTAATTAAATTAATTAATACCAAGAAAACTTCAATATATTAAAAAAAACTAAAAAATCTATTAAGACTAACTGCAAATACAAAAATAAAAGATTTTATAATACATGAAAATTAAATAGATAGCTTTGATTTTATGTTTACATCTTTTTAAGATTTAATTGTAATTATTTAAAAATAATAAGTTATTATTTGAACAAAAGTAACTCGCCTATAGTTTAAGATGACTTATTATATGTTATGACTCATAATAAGTAGTATGATGTATGCTGTATGATGCAACTTCTGAAAAAAAAAAGATTATTTTAAGACAAAGACTATCTCATAGCTATTTTATCAGAAATTCTCAACAATGGAAAGTTAGAATCGTGCTCGCAAGATACATTTTCTCATTTGCAAACATGTCGGAAGCAGCTATGAATGTGATAGCATTTCGTGCTTTTTGTATGAAAATATTAGTCAAATTCGGTTTACGTTTTCTATTTGGGTTAGTGCCTGTTACATTTTATTTGAATTTGTTAGGAAGAATGTTTATTGCATTTGAATATTTTTAAAGTGTTATTTTGTTGTTATGACCTTAATATATTTTTTACATTAATAAAAAAAAAGACTGCAAACACATTCTATTAGCGAAGAAATGTAAATTTATGGCAATTTACATATAATATATATGTATATTTCTTCTTCTAAATATAGTAGTCACTTGTCTCCGCAAAGAATTATAAAACTTATGATGATAGCAGAAATGGCTAGGCTAGGCTTTTTCCGTCTAAAAAATAGTTAGGAAAAATTACATCGTTGTTCTTCAGTGATGTTCAACCCAAGAATTTATAGGCTACGCGAATTGGGAAGAAATAAATATTACCTTGTAACATTGAATTTAAAATAATATTAAATGACACTTTTACAATATCTATCTGTTTTTAAATAAACGTCTGTCTTTAAACTTGTTATCTGCTCAATTATCACGGGTTATAGATAATGTCGCGTAAGTTAAAATGCAGTTAATATGAATTAGCGATTTTCTAATACTCTTAGGAAAAAAGCAATGAGTTTTAAAAAGTAAAAAAAAAACAAAACGATACATTTATAATCATTTCTATGATTTTTTTGGGGATTTTCAATAAAATATAATATGAACAAATTATTTTTTACATTGCTTCGTAATGTTTTATTCTTTTCATAACGCAATCCATTTATCATTTTGGGTAGACCTCGAAGAATTCGGTCTGCCCATTCATTTGTCCCCTACTTTCGAATTTTGGAAAAATTTCTTCACAGCAGGTCTTCTTATGACCGCCTGAGTCCGAAATGACCATTGGTCAAAAAGTTTATATATATATATATATATATATATATATGCGTGCGTGCGTCCAGATTCGACTTTTGTCAGCACGATAGCGGCCGCAGTTTCACTCGGATCGCTTTCAAACTTTGTACAAAAATCAACCATCCAAAAATGAAGGTCAAGTTCGTTAACCAGAGAAATCCGGTCACAGGGGGCGCTAGGGCCTCACTTTTTCTGATTTCAGTTTTTCGACCATAACTTTGTCCCTATACAAAGGAGATCAATCGCGTTCATATTATATGATGTCTTTGATAAATACCTATAACTAATGTAGATAAACCGAAAACCTAACTTCAATAACTTAGGGGTGAGGGTAAAAAAACCGAAAATTTTTGGAAAAAAAATCATAACTTTTTTCTGGTAAACATTCTTGCATCACAAGTATTTTTAATAGAAAGGTTATTTTTTACTCTAAATTTAAGTATCAAAAGTTTTTCCGTAAAAGGTACCGTTTCCGAGAAAAAAAATAAAAACCACTTTTAGCTTGTAAATTTTAGGTAGGTAAAACCACGACAACTTTTTTCTGGTATACATTCCCTCCTCGCAAATATTTTTAATAAAAAGGTTATTTTTTACTCTAAATTTAAGTATCAAAATTATTTCCAAAAAAGATACCTTTTCCGAGAAAAAAAATTAAAACCGCTTTTTGCTTGAAAATTTTGGATGTAAACAACGGCATCATGTATTATTCTTAGGTAGTGAGTTATATTTTAAACGAGTTACACACGAGGTCTACCCACGCGTGTCCCCCTGCGGGCACGGATTTTTTTTATTTTAAAAGTAACTTTACTTGTCTTACATTTAAAATAAAATGTGATACACGATTTTGTTTGAATTGAATTGAATTTTGTTTTGTTTGGTGTGATTGAAGCGCGAGACATTGGATACATTCAATGTAATAGGGTAGGTTATTCCATTTAATTCTGAGGATAGCCTTCGTGTTTCTATTTCCAACTAAGTTTGAGGACAGTTTCCTAAGAAGGGATTATTTTGGTCACTGAGATTTTGAAAGAGCTATTTAAGTGACCCGTATAATTAAATACATAACGTTTATACAAGTAGATCGTAAACATAATACATTCAAAGGTTTTGTATACTTATTATTGTAAATTATTTTATTATAAAGATACGCTTCTAGAACGTGTTAAGTAATTGTAGCAAACGAATACTAATCATTAAATTTATCGATTATCGCTTCTTAAATTATATTCGTAACAGATAATTTTTTTTTTGTATTTATCGAGAACATATAACAATGTGTTTCATAAATCTAAATCTCAAAAAAAAACTGTATTAAAACTTTTGGATTGGTGAACTGAACCTCAATTAGTTTAATCCCCAAATACACAAGTATGCACGTTTACCACTATAAAACGCCTTTTGTCGTATCGCCACTCTTCGAGAGCACTCCCCCCTCAGTACCTTGCCATGTATCAAAATGCTATTAAGGCGTTGATATTTCGAGCGATTGTCTATTTTATGGTTATCTGGACAGTAAAGCCAAGCTGGCCTCGAAAAAAATTGTAAGTGATAAATACATTGAAACAATATTCACAAGTCAAGCCTGGTCAAAGTTTGCGCTCTACAAGGTGAAAACCCGTCCACACATGTAGTAGTGTTCTCATCTCACCGGATCACCCCAATATCAACTTCTACCTTTTGACCGCGTACAACGGAGAACCGTTCAGATTGTCGGTGACCCGGTGCGCTGTGAACGGCTGCATACTCTGGCATTGCGTAGAGACGTGGCCTCTTTGTGAATCTTCTGTCGTATTTACAACGGGGAGTGTTCCGAAGAGCTATTAATCTGATGCGTGCCGCCAAATTTCATCACTACATAGAACGTCACTGCCTCCAATTACATCCGTACAACCCAAATGCATTGCAATGTTCTAATAACCGATTTTTAAGTACCTTTCTTATCACTAAAATGTGAAATGAACTTCCTTCGGCTATATTTCCGGATCGACATGATATGGGTCCCTTAGACAGTTTGAGCGTTGCTGAAATTGGAGGTCCAAGGCCCGCAACCCTCCTGCAATTACCCAGATGTTGAAAGAGTTCGTGAGTGGCGGTGATGACTTGTCATCAGTGACCCGCACTCCTTTCCTCCTTCCTCTCGTTTCCTTTCCTCTTACATAAATATATATATATATATATATTTCAGGTTCACTTTCATTCATCTTACAACAAATAGATTACATTATGGAATTATTAAAATAAACTTAATTCTTCTAATAACTAATATCTTAATAATATCTATAAACGCGGATAATACATATTTTGTTAAATGCTGTACAACTTACCGTATCCTATATTTGTATATTTTCCATTTCCTATAAAGTAGTAATAGTAAGATACTACAGAAATTATTTCTAATATAACGATATTTTAATAAAAGAAAGTCATACAATTATATTTTTATTTTGATTTATTTATTGGTTAAAATTGAGATTGGTATCAACTCAACGTATAATAGAAAGAGTCAAAATACTGCGTTGTCTGGAGCCTACACTCACAGAAGTAAATCTCTATTAATAATTTCGATTAAACCTTCGCCTCAATAATAAAACATAATAAAATAAAAATTTCAAATCGCCAACTTGTATCCGCAAAATACGGAGTGTCGAGTATTTTATTAAATTCTAATGACGATGACAGAGGAATCGCAGTCGCCATTTTTGACACTAGCGAAACGTCACTGACACCGGAGGCCATCTTGATTTCGTTAATCAAAACTATAACTATAATAATCTACAATCATTATGTAAAATATTGATGAGAAGAGTCACATTTAACCCGACCGAAGCCGGGTTACTATCTAGAATTAGAATAGAATTTAATAGATAAAATTTAGTTTCAAACTGTCCTCTGCTCTAAATTCTCTTCTTTCAGCTGTGCGAAGCCACGGGCATAAGCTAGTAAATAAAAAAAAAACAAGTAATAACGTATCACCTTTAAACCCTACAATTTTAATTCATAATCTGTCATTGATATTATTCGTTTTTGATTAGTTTCTAAGGTTTAGGAAGAACTTCTGGTTTTTATACATAGGAAAATCCAGTGCAATTTATATATAATATCTTTTATTTAACGATCTCAATATAAATTAAAGTTTTGTATAACCCGCATTTTGAAGGTAAATTTGTCTTTGTATTGTCAAACAGACCCTTTTCATTAACTTCTTGTTGGGCCAGCTATGGTGGATTTCAAATCGATTCAACTTACAGGATCGAAATAATATGTATATTTTTATATTTATATATATATGCCATACAACTTCGTGAATTTTGTTTCTACTTGTCTTTAGAATTTTGAAAAGTGGACTTCTCTTGGAGGGTGATGTTGAAAAGCAGTAACTATAATCTGGAATTCATTTAAGTCTAACGTAAGAATGATTGAAAAACAGCTTTTACTCTGAAAACCAAAGCAAATTAATCACTTTGTAGATAATTATAATAATAAGATGCTCATTATTCTACATCTTCAAAATCACATTAATAAAAAGATTAATTTGTTTAAAATTCTTGTTAAAAGTGTATATTATTATACGTGTATATATAATATTCTTTAAAAAGTCAAAACAATGACAAAAAATTAACACCGTTCTTAATAATAACATAGTTTTAATATATAACAGTAAGGAAAGACTGTAAAATATTAATTAATATACGAACCATTATGAAGATTACATTATTTTAATTCCATTTCATTGTATGCAAGTACAATGTTAAAAAAAGCAGTTACGTTAGGAAAACAACACTAACGAGAAAATAATTAATAAAACATTTATTTCATAGAACTATAAAATAAATTAAACAAATTTTAAAAATTTTTAAGTCTGTCACCACTGATCAAACTTTGATATACTATACGAAAAGCTGAAAATAATATGTTTACTTAAAATATATTCGTAAAAAAAAAAACAAACCAAAATTAAATAGATAATCGATGTACCCATAAAAGCGTTTGCTACGGCTCTTATTTATTGATCACTTAAGTTGTCATTAATTATATGAAAATAATTTGTTTAAACGTCAAATAATCTTCTAAAAATAAGTTTTTTATGCAAATCGTCCAGATCTACTACGGTAAGTGTTACTTTAGCCCATAGACATTAGCATATATAGATGGAAATATATTACTAGTTGTCACAAGTGGAGAGTACAGAGTACGATAGGGACATAAAAGGAATATATTTGGGCTGCTGGCTAGCACAGAACTATAATGTAAATTACAAACTCTTAAATCATATGGAATAATTAGTGACATTACACTGTATTTAAATTTTCTATAAATCAATGCCATCTAAATCTAAATCTACTACTTATTGTTCAGGTTCTTTGTATTTTTTTTTTTTATTTTTTTTTGTGGAAGAGGAGGGCAAACGAGCTGGCGGGTCACAGATGACTTGTGATCACCGCCGCCCATGAACTCTTGCAACATCCGAGGATTTACAAGAATGTTGCCGGCCTTATAGGTAGGAGTAGACGCCTTTTTTGAAAGTACCCATGTCGTACCGATCTGGAAATAACGCCGAAGGGAGTTCGTTCCACAAGCGAGTGGAACGTGGAAAAAATGTCCTTGAGAACCGCACAGTGGAGGATCGCCACGCATCCAGGTGGTAAGGATGGTATTGGAGGCGATGGCGCGCTGTGCGGTGATGAAATTCGGCGGCAGGCATCAGATCGAATAATTCTTCGGAACACTCCCCGTTGTAAATGCGGTAGAAGACGCACAAAGAAGCCACGTCTCTACGCAATGCCAAAGAGTCCAGCCGTTCGCAGAGCACCGGGTCACCGACAATCCAAGCGGCTCTCCGTTGTACGCGGTCAAATGGTAGAAGCTGATATTGGGGTGATCCGGACCAGAGATGAGAACAGTACTCCATGTGTGGCCGGACCTGCGCCTTATAGAGCGCAAGTCTTTGGCCAGGTTTGAAATACTGCCTCGCTCTATTAATCACTCCCAATTTCTTCGAGGCCAACTTGGCCTTGCTCTCCAGATGACCACGAAACTGACAATCGCTCGAAATGTCGAGACCCAGTATTCTGATACTTGGCGAGGCAATAAGAGGAGTGCTCTCGAAGAGCGGTGATACGACAAATGGGGTTTTCTTAGTGGTAAACGCGCAAACTTGTGTCTTTAGGGGATTGAATTGAACGTGGTTCAGTTCACCCCACTCAGAGACCATCCCCAAGGAAGTCTCTATAGAAGACACAAGTTTCTTTCGGCACTCGTCGACGTTTTCCCAAGAGAGACCTGCACGGCCAGAATATACCGCATCCCCAGCGCTGTCATCCGCATAACAATGTATGTTGGAGATATCCAACATATCATTGATGTGCAGGAGGAACAGAGTTGGGGATAGCACGCAGCCTTGGGGTACACCAGCGTTCACGGGCTTGGGGTCCGAGCAAAAACCGTCGAGAACGACCTGTATGCTCCGCCCAGTGAGGAAGCTGGTGATCCACTTGCATAAACTCTCGGGAAGCCCATAGGAAGGTAGCTTCGAAAGAAGCCCCTTGTGCCATACACGATCGAAGGCTTTCGCCATATCCAGACTAACTGCCAGACCCTCTCCCTTGCTTTCAATAACAGCTGCCTAACGGTGTGTAAGATACAACAGAAGATCACCAGCCGATCGACCATGGCGAAAGCCATATTGCCGGTCATTGACCAACTGGTGATCCTCGAGGTAGGTTAGGAGCTGTTTATTGATGATGCTCTCCATTACTTTGGAGAGCAGAGAGGTAATGGCGATAGTTCTGTAGTTAGCTGGGTCCGAGCTATCACCTTTTTTAGGGATCGGATGGACAAGGGCACGCTTCCATGAGACCAGGACTACGCCTTTCAAGTAGGAGTACCGAAATAGACGCGTTAGCACTGGAAACCATATAAATCCCAAACCAACCAAACCATATAAATCCCAATAGCTAATACATTATTCAATAATACAATAATTATTCGTTATTTAGTATTAGAATAAACCTATTTTAGTTATCATAATCACTTAAAGTGAGAACATGTTCTATGTTACATGATGCACACAGAGACAAGGTGCTCAGTTCTGTCGAAGAGAGACATTTTAAGGATTGTCAGCCCCCGAGCGACCTCACGGTTGAATCCTTATGTAATTATACTGTTTCATTACATTCAAACCGAAGCAAGTAATAACGTCTATGTTTAGATGTAAAAATGAAATGTACCCGTTATACGTCATATGAATACACGCTTCGCTTCGCTTTTATTATTGCAATAAATGAGTCCCAGGGACGTTTAGTATATAATTCATAAAATTTATGCCATTGAATACGGTATGGTATAGTATGGTACCATCAAATTATTATGGAATATGGTGGCCGTTTCAAGAAAGGTTTTACTATTTGATTTCCGCTTTTATGCTAAAGTTACACGTGTGTTTGTGTGGTGCTATTTTGTATTGAAATTGAACTCTAATAAGCAATGAGGGTTACATTCATTTGATATGATGTTCTATTTTCCATGTATAAATAATTGTTTGTATTGCATTTTATGTTTCAGTAAAATTATTCAGAGTGTAATCCCAACAATAACTAATAAGAGATATCTTAATTTCAACTAGCTTAGCTATTGACAGAAAATACCAAGTAATAAAACAAATTATTTATCAGTATATAAGTAAGCATTAAACTTAAAAGAAACACATTTACAGGGTAAACAGGTAAGGATAGGTTCTTTCAATAAAAAAAAAAGAAAAATGAGGATAGGATAGGGACTGTCACCAAATCTGAGTTAGATATTGGGAAAATGATAGACAGCAAAACTTTTATTCAATATATTTCCTTTATCTTCTCTATGATACATTTGTTTTGTTTCTTATTATGAGAGCTACTTTATTGTGAGTGTAAAATGAAGAATGAAGTAGAATTATACCAAAAATTTTAAGTAGTAATTAGGTAAAGTTTAAACTTAACGTTTTCATATTAATATTATTATATTATAATGAAAAAGTTAAGTAATAAATATCTATGTATTAGTATTTCACTAAAAATGAAATAAAGTGTATTTTTATTTCTATATCCATGGCTTTTACCAATTTAAAAAATTGAAAAAAAAAAATTATTCAATTAAAAAAATATACGAGAGTTAAGTCTTTATAAATATATACATGTATTTTTTTTTATATTAACATGAATGCAATTTTTGATAAAAAAGCAATTCGAAGTAGCTGCCATGATATCACGAAATTAAAATTCTCTAACAAACTCTGACCTTCAGACCCTTTTGGTGTAAAGCTCTACAACTTTTTTACGGGTCTGTGGAATATAAAATGTCATTAACGGTTTAATACGTTTTTTATATAACTATCGTACCATATAATTTCGTACACGTTAAAGTGGCTGTTACTTTTTATGGTAAAGAAAACCTGCGTAGGCCCACATATGAGTACATAATGGACCATTAGAATGAATCGTCTCTCTAGATAGGCATTTAAGTTGTTTGGAAGAAATTAGAAATAGTAGGAAAAATAGCCATAAAGCAGAACTTTATGAGTTTATTTCATATAAGATTAGTTTTATTAACGTAATATAAACGTGAATAAATGTTTTATTAAATCAATATAAATTTTATGTTTGCCGAACTTTATAATGACTTGCATTATGCGGACGACATTAAATAAGTATTTATGTTGTATTTAAACTGAACAAGTGTCGTAATATATATTTGAAAGATAAGTAAGGAACTTGTTTATGACACAGAGTAAGGTATTGCAATGGAGACTTTAAGAAAAATTTATACTCGTAGTGTTCCTTGAGTATCCTGACTTTGAAGCCCTAAATTGAGAATTTACGTGGTATATAGACCACGAATTACTAAGTCACAACTACATCTTATAAGATATATGGATTTTTATTTAAACTGTTTAATTACCCTTGTCAGTTTCATAAAAAAAATTGTATATTCATTCATATGAATATATTAGTAATCTCATGATTACCAATATAACATAATATAATTTATTTAGAAAAGGAAATAGATTTTTCAAATAACATTTTCAAGTGTCCAAATAAATAATTTATACTGTACTGTCCATTATAAGGTTTTACCTTTTGTTTTAGGTTCGTGAAACATTCACAATAAGAAGGACAGGAACCAAAACCCAAACAAATAAATGTATTCAATCATACAAATTTAGTTTACATCTAGCCTGTTATTAAAAATGTATAATAGTGATATATAAATATAATGATTTTGAAAAATAATAATATAATACATATTTTATTTTCCTATAACTTTTACAAGATGAAATTAATGATAGCTACCAGGATTGGACCTTTTGTTATATAAAATATAAATTGTCATTTCTTTACAAGAAAATTAGTAATAATAAAATTAAATTATTAAATTGTTTAATTAAATATATAAGAGTAGTTTGAAGAAAAATAATAATAATTTATATAATTTAAAAGCTAAAAGTAAAAAAAAATCAGAAACCAACAAAATACTCGCATAAACATAATCAAAATATAATATGAAATGGTAGCATTAAAGTAAATTTATTCAAATTCTTATATCTTTTATATTCAACGTAAAACATTTTGAATGTATTTTCTTCATATACTAGCAGTACATTAAGACACGGTATTCAGAAAGCCTTTTTGCTACAGATAACTACTTCTAGTACTCGTTGGTTGTAAAAAGTGTGAAATAAATACAACATGTGTTTTAGCCGCAGTGCGTCGGATTAAACGGATCTAACTATTGAGAAAACTAAACTAATTTGGAATTTTAATAATGTAATCTTATGTTATCTTATTGATTTACATTATTTCTTAAGGCATTTGGTACAAATGTTGTTTAATTTAGGATCTTTTTTGTTTTTTTTTATCTAAGCTGATTAAAAAATAAACAGTTGTTAAAACTAGTGAATTAAAAATAGTAGCTCAATTTTACAATATTATTATAGCTTACATACATATTAGTTTCTAAGCTTTATGTTAATACCCTCGATTAAATATTGGATAATATTTTTTAAACTTGATTGAATGTTAAATCTATTAACTTGGTTTTATAGCTACGTTTCTGAAATTAAAAGAACCAGGTGAACTTAGTTTCCGTCTTTGATTCTGTTCTCTATAACCTATTCTACTTATTCTTCTTTTCCTCGGTGTGAAGATCGAGGTTTTGTGTCGTATTCGTAACTACTAAATTATGTTATGTATCCTTACTAAAATAAAATTGTAATAAATCTAATGGACATTATATTATTTATAAAGGCATCAAGGTTGCCAATGTCCCGAGCATAGGCGGAAATGCTATTGTTAATATTTTGATCCATTTCGTAAGATTTTATGATACTTCCTTGATAATAAAACTAATATTTGGCTAGTCAGCATTTCTTTTAATTAAAAACAAGTATTTTTTTATATTTCTGAATAAATTATGTAAACGTATCAACGAAAAAAAATGTTACATTAATATACTTCTTTAATTTATATTCACGTTGGTGTTTATAACTAGTGTTTGTAATAATGATGACAGTAAAAGCAACGTTTCTGTCCTACAAAAAGACTTTCCTACAGGAAGTTTCTAAACAAGTTGAAACGAATGCTAAATGCAACACAGCTTAGCTAAATGATGCTAGTGTTTGAATGTGTATCATGAGGTAGCACTAATGAGCGTACAGATTTAGGTTAGTTCGGTGTTGAATTTAGTATTATTTTAGTACGTAATTTAGTATTATTTAGTATTATTTTTGACTTACTTTGTACTGAAGAAAAAAAAGTTTTCGAAGAATCCAAAGTTTGATGATATTATTCGTCGCTCTGCTTTCTATGTTTGAAAATATGTCTAAAAGACATAATTTATATAACCATGACAAATATGCAAGGTGTATTGTCAAACAAAAAGAATTGTGCGGTCGAAGAACCCCCGTGAAGAACGAAGTACCCTACCTTTTTTTTCAAATCCCATTGTAATTCAAAATGAAATCTATATAAATAAATTTTTATTTTATATTATTAGTTAGCACTCAGCTTACGTGTACAGTAAACGAGTGTAAACAGTAAATACTTGTATTAAGTTATACAATTTTGTCATTTACTTTTCTAAATCTGTATTACACACATTTGTTGCAGTTTCCATTTTTCAAAACTTAATTGAAATTAATAAAATAATATTCACGAAGGATCGAACACAATAATAAATATGTTTTCACAAAGTTTCCACGTGTCTGTACAACCCTGTGTTGATTTTATATGATAAAAAGAGACAGAAAGTGATGCACCCGGCTACGCACTCGCCTGCTCGTGTGCTCATTTGTTTGTAGTAGGCTCGTTATAAGCACGCAGCATGCGGCATTACGTTACATGACAAATTCTACAAAATCGAACTAATAAGTAAAGCCGTAGTGTAAGCCGCGATAATAAAACAAGAATTTAACCATATAACTAATTAAGTTTGGTGGCAGCGAAGGATGCAAAGAAAAACAATTATTTTATAAAATTATATTAAAGAATTACAATTAAAACTTATAATTAATTAATACTAAAAAAGGGTGATTCCAGGTCAGCGATTGACCCAAGAATGAATACATTTTATCCTCGATTCCCATCGATGGTGAGAACGCAAGCCGTATGGTGTCGTCTTCAGGATACTCGAAGCGTGGTGTCAGCATTTAACCGTGTGAAACCAAGTTGGTTCTTACTATAACAATTGCCCTTGGCTATGCTTTCGTAACACCTCCCCCCGTAGAACAGCGACTATTGAAGACCTTCGTTGTAAATTGCGCTGGAAGTTCTGATTCATCCCTTTGAGTTTTTTGGATGGTGTGTTTCGTATGTTTAAGTCGGTATTTCCGGTATGCAAGGCCGCTAATTAGTACACATGCACCGAATAGTAACGTATATAAAGGTATTGTTGTATGGTAGACGCTTATATCGTTGGTCTTGCTTAAGTTTACTGGTGACTGTAGAATAACCTCTCTATTGGTAGCGTGAAGGTTAGTCAAATTAATGGAGTTTAATTTGAATATCAGATGTGCTGCTGAACTGAGTGTATTTTCATTAGGGACATCTATTATCTTCAAGGCTTGACCTTTTAGTCGATCGTTGAGGTTCGAGATGATGAATTCTGTTGTTTGAATGAAACAATCATATAGAATTATAGCGAGATAACTTCCTTGCAACATCTTGTAGATATCTTGATCGCAGGAGAAGCGTACTTTAGTAAGAGTTGGAAAGCTAATGGTGTAGTGGCGATCGTCGAGTTTCTCGTAGGCTGACGTAAGTAGGGATACGGTGACTGGTTTACATTCGGGGAGTTTTTGCTGCGTAGTAACGAGGGCTGTTACACAATCCGGCGATGTACGACTATGTATGTTGTGTATCTCTTCACATAGATACCCTTTAGTGAACTTCGGGCATTCAGCCTCTATGTACTTGAAATCTTTCAAATGGATTGCAAGGAATTGGTGTTGGGAAACAAGAATTTCATGATTTTTGTTAGGGATTATGGATATCTTATATAAATTATATATTTGGGATTTTATAATTGGGAATTTATATACTATAACTATTTCATTTCCTACATAATAAGAACCTAATTGTATTACGTCATAATACTCTCGGGCCTCTCTATCTAGTACTTTATTACTACCATACATACTACGTAGCTTTCTAATTATATTTCTAATAGAACTTAAACTAATGACATCATGATGAGCCGTGGATGTCCTTGTAAATGCTAGCACATTCTGTAACTTAGTTATCTCTTGTGACAACTTGTCAACATTATCATCGACTATGAGAATAGTTTGTCCTAAATGAGCATATTGATTGGATTCATAGATACCTTTTTCCAAACTTGGACTAATGTTTTTTACTAGTTCCGCTAATTTGTTCTGATTATCTACTATTTTATCTATTATTTTAGAGTGCTGAGTTATCCAATCTTTTGTCAGGCTTACATGACTGTTAAATTCCGTAACTAATTTATTATCGTTTTCTTGTAGTGATCTTATTGCGTTATTAAACTGTAACGCATCTGTATAATCAAGATTACCGGTAATACTTTTTATTACGGACCCGAGACCATCGACGAGACCTCTTTTAGAGCGGCTAATTTCAAATGACTGCAATTGTTCTATAACGACTTGAAGCTTTTCTTTCAAATAGTTAGTATGGGGCTCAAACAAAGAAAAAGTTTTATTATTAAGATTAAAGATTATATTGCTTAATTGGATATGAACTGTATCTACTTTGTCTTGCAATTCGTGGATATCGATATACTTCAAGAATGAGTGATAATGAGACACTATGTGACAAGGACCTAGTTTAAAAGGTAAAATGCCGGGACCATCATCTAGATTTTCAAGTTTTATTTAAGAACTCTCTTTAATCTAGACTTAGCAATTGGCCCGCCTTTTTTGCACGTATATATATGTATCGGGAGATCAGCTATAACTGTATCATGTGTGTAACGCGGCGCTATCTTTTGACGAACAGCAAAAGGGTTTCTAATAAATATTTGTTGATCGGGAGAGAATTGCTTTTCGGGCTCTCTAGACTTATTATGAGTATTTGTTAATTCATTTCTGTAACTTAGACTAGACTCATGAATTAAATTAAAAGCTTTGGTCATTTTATTTTTATTAACTTTTCACTCTGTATAGATAATAAATCTAGGTGAACAACTTCGAAAGGCTTACACGGTGGAGGGACAATACGAAATTGTTGTCTAATAGGGTTGCGATCATATTTCGCTTGACCACAAATTATACATTTGTTAATGAACTTGGTTATATGCTCTCGCATTTTTGGCCAATAATACCTATGAGATAGGGCGAGATGACATTCATTAACACCCCTATGATTAGTTTTACCTACGTGGTATTTGCTTATTATTTCTTGTTGTTTTAAGTATTCTTTTATGTTTTCCAATTCCTTTTTAACTAGTATTAAATTCATAGCTGAACTTTTAAAAGCTTTTTGTATTATGGGAATAACCGAGTACATTGCTAATGGGGGATTTATGAGTAACCCTGTTTTAATTTTGGGATGAACATATTCTTTGATAACATTAATGATATCTTCTTCGAGATTATTTTCTGACAATTGAACAGTGATACGTGTGTGTGTTTCAAAAGGTTTTGAAACTATTGGTCTTCCTTTAATATTGCTTACAATTGTTAAAACTAGCTGTTTTGTGAATTTATTTAGGGGTTCGTCAGAAATCGGGATTTCCAAAATAGGATTTTCATTGTCGGTATGAACTGTTAGGGTATTAGATTATCTCTATCAGCTTCTGAAGCTGTAATAGTGCTAGTCATTTTCAGATGCATTTACTGCTATTGAACTTAGTTCTTCGTTATGAATTACTAAACGGGATAAGGCATCAGCATTTGTATTATATTTACCTGGCTTATAAATGACTGAGAAATCGTATTCGGATAATTTTAATCGCCATTTGGTTTTACCCGAAGCATCTGCCTTTTTAGGGACCACCTAAATAGGAGAGCTCCACGCGGAATCCGAAGGTCTAATTATATTTTGTTGAAGCATTTTATTGATTTGACTTCTAACCTCTTGTTTATGGACATACGGGTACCTATAGCTTTTAACATGAACTGGGATCTCATCATTTGTTTTAATTTTATGCTTAATTTTGTTCGTAAATGTTAAGGGTTCTCCGTGAAGGTAAAACACATCCGAATAACGTGCACATAAGGTTTTTAAATTAGCTATTTCCTCTGGGTTCAAATGATCTGTACGGAGACGCGATAGAACTTCTTTTTTTTTACGATCGGATAATTGTTTTAATTGCTTAGATTCAATATTGAATACCTCAGCTGTAATAGGCCAATCCATTGAAAAGATTACATCATTCTTTGAATTATTTGAAATTTGTACTAAACCTCGACTGTTTTTCACATTTGTAAAGCAATCAAAAATTAAACAATTACTTATTATCTGATCAGGAACAAATACATCTCCGTCCTTGGAGTTTATTGGCAATTTCACTAATTTGGATGACTGAGCTGGTATTATTTCTTCATAAAGATTTGTATTTCGAGCGTCATACATAATAATAGGCAGTTCGGTATTTTTAGTAATTAATTTCTTGCGTCTAAAATCAATGTTAGTGTCCCACGAATCTAACAAATCAAAACCAATAATGCCATCAAAATAATTATGAAAATTAAGAATAAAAAAAAGGTTACGTCGTCATTTTCTTTAAATTCCGAGAAACTAGGTAAAGTAATAGAATAGTCTTGTCTATACACATTATGATTAATCGTAACTTCAAATGGAGTATAATTAAGAGGTAAATGAGAAAAGTATTTTTCAACTACTTGAGGGGATATAAACGACTGATTGGCTCCCGTGTCTATAAGAAATTTTAAAGGTGGGTTTTGAATTTGTATATATCCGAGTTGTCTTTGAATATTAAAATTTACATCTATTTTTGCTTTTCTGACTTCGTAAGAGTCTCAGTTTTGGTAGTAATCAGTATAGTCATAGTCGTAATAGGGTTCATAGTCACATTCATAATTGTTAATTTCTCGAGTTTTAAAGTAATTATTTGGGGGCGGGTTGCCACTTCTACGCCAGTCGTGCCCAGAGAATGGTAAGGGTTTAGGCACGAAGTGACTAACACCACTCATAGGACGAGGTACATTATTAGAATTATTATTCGGTTGCATGAATGGTCTATTTGGAATCCTAAAAACGTTACTGCTCGCATTTTAATTTGGAGGTGGAGCACGGAATATTTGTTGAGTCCTTGTGGGACCACGAAATTGTTGCGTTGGAGGCATATTAGATCGCCAACCTTGATTTTGTTGATGGTTAAATTGATGAGGACGCGAGGGGCCTGACATATTATATGGTTGTCTAAAAGAACTACCATTGAATGCATTACCTGTATATTGCATAAAACTATTTAAAGGCAAATTAAAATGAGATTTTAGTGACTGTTGATTATTCAAATTATCCTTTTTATTAGGTAAACCCTCAGCACGCTGCTGCATATATAATGTATTAAGCTCTTCTTGTACGAATTCTAAAGCCTTTTCTATCGTTTCGGGACGCCTGCAACGTATCCTAGAGCCTAAGGGGTCCATAAGACCACGCAAGTAGCACTGTAGAGTTAATTCTTATAAAGATTACGTTTAGCTTCAAATGTAGTAGCCACGGTTTCATGCAACGTTACGTATGTCATGATAGTGCTGAATAAGTTTTGAACACGTTCGTAAAATTCCCGTGGGGTTGAAGACCTCTGGGTTTGTAATGATAAATCGTTAAATAAAAGTGGTCTCGTCTCGATGGTCAGCAATATTATTAATAAGTGCACTACGAATACCGAACTAATTTTCAGGAATACCTTTGGAATTTATCAATCGAGCTGCAGAGCCTGTAATCTTATTTAATATACCATTACTAAGGGCCAAATTGGTTAACTCATAACCCGGTTCTGTTTTAAAATATGCAAGTACTAATTGATCACATAAATTTATAAATCTTGTTAGCACATGGGGGTTACCGTCAAAATCAGGCAAAACTCTAAGTGACTTGTATATCTCACCCATTTGATCTTGAGACATTTTAATATTAGGTATAACAATTTTTTTTTTAACTGTCTAAATTCGTCTATAGTATCGAGCCTGCTAGATCTACCCTTACACAAACTACGGCTACTGTTTTCTCTCGGATGAAAAATTTTGAACACTAATCTAACACTCTAAAAATTATATATAATAGTATTTATATATTAAATTACTTGGACAATCTAATGGAATAATAAAATAAATTGAAAGGATAAGAATAACGTTAAAAATTAGGATAGGTAAGGACTTGAAAGATTCAGAGTACTTACATGAACATGATTTTCTTTGCCGAATCGATTTTCGGATTCACCTCCGCTGGCCTCCACGATGTATGTAGATTCGGATACTCGAAATCGGTTAGTCACGCGGGATCTCGCACCGATATTAGGGGAAATCTTGACGCGACGCGTACCGAGTATATCTCGAATATCCTACCGACTGCGCCAATTAAGTTTGGTGGCAGCGAAGGATGCAAAGAAAAACAATTATTTTATAAAATTATATTAAAGAATTACAATTAAAACTTATAATTAATTAATACTAAAAAAGGGTGATTCCAGGTCAGCGATTGACCCAAGAATGAATATATTTTATCCTCGATTCCCATCGATGGTGAGAACGCAAGCCGTATGGTGTCGTCTTCAGGATACTCGAAGCGTGGTGTCAGCATTTAACCGTGTGAAACCAAGTTGGTTCTGACTATAACAATTGCCCTTGGCTATGCTTTCGTAACAAACTGATAAATTTTGAAAATTTTTGTTTACGATCACAAAAAAAATATAAATAGCCCATGTCGAAATAAAACCCTTCCCCTTTGGCTTAGTAATCGGGACTTCTAACCACCACACTAACAGATTTTCTGAATAAAATTACTGTAAAATAATATAAAATATAACGTAGTCACGATAATGAAGGAAAATTGGAGATATGCAGCATATCACATATGATTACACTTAAAGTCAGTAACACTATAAATTACAGTCTAATATATGATTCAATTTAAATATGAAAGAGAGACTTTAAAAGCTATTTCTATCAAATAAAGCACACTTAAGCTTGAAAACCATTAAAGCGCCTTAGAATTCCAATAACTCAAGTAGTATTACACATCAGAGAGGCTGAGGTCATGCTAGTTGAATTACGAATACCCTCATACTTGCAGACATTCATATATCTTATTTAGTGTTATACGGTCTGTTTTAATATTTAAAATTATGACTAGCAATACCTATATACTACTAATACTATTTTAAATACGTATATAATTAACAATTATAACGGGAGCGGGTATTTAATTTGATATTCCGTGCTGTTGATGAATGTATTATATATTTCAATATTTATAAAATAAAATATAACGTGCGTGAAATGTTTAACATTACTACGCAATCTTTTAATAATTACACATTATATGAAATCAATTAGATATAATTTCGAAAACGATTCAAAGATATCAATTGATATTGATTTTATTTATTATTATGTGAAACATTTTGATACGGTTAGAATTATGGTAACCTAGAACTGCAAGTTTTGTGTCAACTTAACAAAATAATATAATATAAATCACAATAAAAAATTGATTTATAGTTTATAAGTTTCCTTTTTTTAATACCAAAATAACAAATTGTGTTTTGTTTTTTCACACTAATACAAGCATTCAGAGAGATAAATCCTCTCTCGACGAACTGAATCAACTATAACGCGCACCCTAAATCTCTAAAGAGAAATTATACAAATTAAATATATTTTTTGGCAAGTACATTTTTTTATTAGTACAAGCACAAATTATACTTCAGCGAAGTCGATTTAAATATGTCTTCAATATTAAAACGGAAAACTTGTATCGGGAACAATCGAACAATATCTAGCGTAAATACGCTAGATATTGTTTGTATCTTCTCATGTATTTCGTAAATAAGAAATACATTAGAAGATACAAGTCGAATTTATATTTCTATGTAAGAAGAATATTTCTTTAACATCCGAAAACCCACCGTACAATAAATCCAAGCGCTTACTGAAGGGGTACTTATTGCTTGCACTTACTCGCTGAGGAACAGTGAACTGTAAGTCCTAAGAATGTTCACGTGCCCGCAATAAAACTTTCCCACAGCTTAATGTACACTGTACATTAAATGCTTGTTACATATTTTAGGTAATGTGCTTTGTGTACTTCTGGATAAAGTTATAGCCGTTTTTTGCTTAGATATTATATGCACTAGCTTTTGAACAGCCTTGGCCGTGAAAGAATATTTATTTATTTAATTATGTACACGATGTAGTGCAAGCAACCATTCAGAAACATGAAAAACATTGGATTATTCATTCTAAGTATCACATTATGTCGGGTTCAGATTTTATATTATATATTTTTATTGAGCCAATATAATCACATATACAAAAATATAAATAGGTACTAATAAGATATTGAAGCTGCTATTAAATCAACATTTATTCTGAAAGGCAGAGCTAGAAACTATATTTTTAGCAAAATTATTTAATTTATTATTGTGTGTGTATAACCTTGATTAGTTTATTAAGCTAACTATACGCTGAACATAATGAAATAACCAAACGAGCATAATTTAAATATAGATTACCGTTGATGGCATTATAAAAAAAAGTAATTATTATTTTCCTTGCTTCTACCGTCTTAGTAGCGATATCACAATCTCTTTGTCTCAATTATTGAAAACATAAATTGCATCGCCAACTACGTTTGGACGTCAATAGGTCGTTAGTGTACTGATACATTTAGATAGAAATTGCGATGTAAATTGTAAGCGGTAATAAATGTCCATTAATAGTTATGTGCTATTAGTATTTCTACGTAAGGAAGCTAAAATCTCACTGCTTGAAATTTTTATATAGAATAAAATATACAATATATAAATAAAAATGTTGTTACGATATAGATCAATAATTACAAAGTGATGCCAAATATATATTATACAAAGACGTTAAAAAAATCGAATAATCAAATGAGAATTTTTTTAATAAAGCTAATGGTAAAAAGAACTCTTTTGTTTACTTTCGAATTCGATTGAAAAAACACTTTTCATAACAAACAAACAACAATTTTCACGAAGACCAAAGTTATAAATCGAAGCTTTTCGTTTCTTTTAATATTCAAAATATTTAGTATAATATGATATCATTTTTTATACCACAATAAAATTTGTTATTAATAAAAAACAGAAAGTGTACTTATCAGACTTCAGTAATGTTCACGATATAAAAACCATAAGTATAATTATTGCGTATACGATTCACAAAAGAAAAATAATATATTTCAATGACACTGGCAAAAAATGCCGAATATTGGTAATAACAAGCGACAAATATTTTTGTTTTCTTTTTGTAAATTGATTACTTTACCGATGATAGTTTTTTGCACAATTATTTGTTACAAAAATACCAAGATATGAAAATAACAAAACATTATGGTCGCAAAACTTTCAACTACATAATATAAAGCCAAATTTTATTACCTTTTTATAAAATGACAATGATTAATTCATTATAACTTAATATTTAATTTAATTTTTAAAATGTTATCTTTGTTTTGACTTTGTTTACTGTCTTATTATTTTCTAACTCCCTCGACGCTTCTCAGTAATTGGTCTTATTTGGGACCCAAAATTCATCAAGAATATTTAATCATTGACTTAAGTGTCACTGAAACGGTTATAACATTTAAAATAAAACAGGATTAGAACAGGAAGAAATTATTTTAATTGAGTTTCCAATATAAATAAAAATCTCTAATTCTTATATCAATAACAAGCCTTTAGTCTTATCTAAATAAATTCTGTTATTTAAACAAAAGACTCAATCGTTAGGCTCGAATAAAAGCTTTGAGATTAAACTATATAATCAATGGAAATAAAACAAAAGCATTAATTTAAACAGCTCCAAGCAAGTAAGGAACTGATAGGCAATTTAGAAAGAAAGTGTAATCGCGAAACAATAATAAATGTTCGTCAGTAAATACATTTTATAATATCAATTGATGATAAATTAATATTGCACTTTAATTATAGTATAAATTAATTATTTTATCAAATATTGTGACGCAGAAATCTCACTTCTGTAGTAATTTAAATACTACACATATTCCAATTTTATGATGTTTGTCTGTGATTAGGTTGAGTAATTATCTGATGACAGGTAACTCAAAATACTTTAATATTCGTTGATAGTCTGTGACATTTTGTACTATTTTAGAAATTAGATGTCGCCAGCTTGAGGATGCTTTGAATTGCTCGAAATATAATAAGTATGTAATTATTTAGATTCAGAGTAATTCTTATATCATAAATTTGATAAATTGATAACATACTGCTGTATATTATTTAAAATTAGCTGTCATTCATTTCAGATGTTGAGATAATGCATTACTTATCATATTTAGTTTATATTAATATGTTGTCTATTAATAATAGTAATAATGTTTCCAAAGACATTGAGTTCTTTGGTTTAAAATTACTAAATAGATTATTTCCGTTTCTAGTAATTAAGAATTTACCCACCTTTAATTTGATGTTCTGCGTGGTGTAGTAACACTATTCTCTGATTGGTTGTTTAGAATTCAACGTCATGACTGTTCTAGTTCTTTTTATATTTATATATTTTTTAATTAGCCTCCGGTGAGTGTGGCTGTAATTAGTGTTCTTAATAACGCATATAAAGAGTTAATTTGAGAGACATATGTATTTGACTTAACTTAATATTTGAAGAATAAGTGTTTGACTGCAGTTTTCTGTTTTTTTTGCAGTTTAATGGTTTTCTGACAAAAAAAAGTGTCTGTTTACATGTCACTTTTTGTCAGTACCGCCTAGGATTTTAATTCAAGAGGTCATAATATTAAGGATCTTATTATATATAAATATTTATCAACAGTAGCTCTTTTTAAAAGAAATTTAACAATGTGTGATGTATACATTATAATATCAAACCTGTAAATGAGTCAATAACGTAAGTTTCAATCAACAAAAATTTTTCAATGCTATAATAAGATTTATTTAATAATTTACTTTTAAATTTAGATTTACATCTAAGAAAAGGAAGTTTTAAGATATCTTGTGGAATTTTATTATATATGCGTACAATCAAGCCCATGGAGGACTTGTTAACTTTTTGAAGACAAAATTAAGGCGTTACGAATATCTCCTTTTTTTTATATAAGTAATGAAATTTTGCCATATATGTATCGAGAAGCGACAGTAAGAATACCAATTTGTTTCAAAAATTCTGTTAGGGAATCTTTAGCTTTTAAGTTATAAAAAGACTCTTTAGCCCTTTTTTTTAATAAATGCAAAAATATTTTCTGCAGCACTGTCTTCCTGCATGCAAATAAATATCAATAGACTTATTACAATCAACTCTAAAAATAAGCGAGGTGTCATTAGCAAAAAGTTCAATGCCCCAAAGACATTTAACGAAAAAAGGCTTTTATATAAAGAAAAAAACAAAAAGGGATTAAGAATAGATCTTTGTGGTATATCCTTGTAGTACATCTTAAGGTGAGAACCAGGAAATTTAGAATTATCTACATCAACCCTCTTTGATTCAGGTAAGAGACAATAAGAACAAGCGCATCAACTACATACATCATAGTAGTTAAGCTTGAATAATAATGTTTGATGAGCTACGCAATCATTTTGACAAATCCCAAAACAACCCAATTATGTTTTTGCGCCGTAAATATGCTTAAGAAGCATAGCATCCGCATTAGGTGTTGATTTATTTATTTATCCATTTTATTTATTTTTACACCATGAGTTACAAAAAAAAACAAATATAAAAGATATACACTACAAGGAGATCTCTTCCACCTTAGAGTGTTAGACAGACAGTTTTAGAGAGCAGAGAAAGGTACATAGATATTTTATAATAATGTTATAATATAATATATACATATATATTTTCTCTACATGAATTGAGAATGATATATATTAACAACATATATAAAGATATACATTATTATTTTTTATTCCTGTGATAGATAATAGTGCTTTAATCTTCTTTTAAATACCATGACGGAACGGCTGCATGATATACCGGTTGATGAAGAATTCCGTAACTCCTTGCTTATACAGTAAAAGGTTTAGAATAACTGTTCGATATAAAAGAGGGGATGTCAAAGGTTATTACTAAAACGCAGGATCGTTTATAGCGATTACTAGGCAATGAAAGAATCAATCATTGAGGTAGATATTTTTTTCTTTTTTTTATGTAAGAGAAGGGCAAATGAGCTGGCGGGTCACAAATGATTTGTGATCACCGCCACCCATGAACTCTTGCAACATCCGAGAATTCACAAGAGCGTTGTCGGCCTAGGATATGAGAGTAAACGCCTTTTTTGAAGGTACCCATGCCGTACCGATCTGGAAATACCGCCGAAGGGAATGCGTTCCACATTTGAATGGTACATGGAAAAAATGTCCTTGAAAACCGCACAGTGGAGGACCGTCACGCATCCATGTGGTACGGATGGTATTGGAGGCGATGGCGCGCTGTGTGGTGATTAAATTTAGCGGTAGACATTGGATCGAATAGCTCATTGGAACACTTCCCGTGGTAAATGCGGTAGAAGACGCACAGAGATGCAATGTCTCTACGCAATGCCAAAAAGTCCAGCCATTCACAGAGCACCGGGTTCCTGACAATCCGAACGGCTCTCCGTTGTACGGAGTCAAATGGTAGTAGCTGATATTGGGGTGATCCGGACCAGAGATGAGTTATTCTGATACTTGACGAGGCAAAGAGATGAGTGTTCTCGAAGAGCGGTGATACAACAAATGGGGTTTTTTTTAGTGGTGAACGCGCAAACTTTTGTGTTCCGGGGATTGAACTGAACGTGGTTCAGTTCACCCAACTCAAAGAGCTTGGTACAAATAGTTCCAAGCCCTATAGTATCACATCAGCTACAGTAACTAAGATCGTTGGAAGGGAAACAAATAGGCCCCATGGGTAGGATGCAAAAAAAGACCGCATTCCATCCCAATCCAACACTTGTAGTGCCAAACGCGTCAAGTCGCAGGTCTTGTGCAAGCCGGACGTTGAATGGGTACTACACTCCGTACCAAGCAATGATCAGATGACCCTAAGGGAGCCTCGACTGTGTGACCTGATACTTTCCGGGATGTGTAGTCAGCAGAAGATCCAACAAAGAGGAATATGGCTGTCTACGTGCGGTAGACGTGAGAGTGCATCTTAACCAACTGGGACAGACCATTTAGTAGAACAAAGTTAAACACAGATCTCCCTGCGTAATCGGTGGCACTAGACTGAACCGGTTTTAAATGAGTGACAGGTCTCAGGTAACATAACTGACAAGTCGAAATGTAGTCTTGTCAAATTTAAATTAAAGTATGTTAATATTAATATATGTATATAGTATTATAGTATATATAAGTAAAGTAGAAAAATGTAAGTAAACTCAATAAAAGTATATCAATTATAATAAATAAATTAATTTAGTAAATAACTTAGCCAACCCAAAATAAAAAAGTGTAGGTAAGGATTTAAAGGGAAAATAATTTGTGTTTACCTATAAAATATTTAAAAGCTTTAGGTAGCATTCTTATTAGTGGTTTCAGCGATGCCATGGAATAGGAGAACCTTTCGGTGAGAGAATACGTCATGCCTATCAAAATTGACAGAGTGCAACTGTAATTGGTCCTGTAACATGAAGAGCGTCATATAATTATGAGTCAGTTAAGTAATAATATTAAAAGTTGTTCTATGGTTGCCGTATATTAGTGACTAGTGACTAGTGAATGTGTGAGTGCCTTATCAAAGTTATCTATTCTGGACTCAAATATTTTTATAATGTCATCCGTCTTTTTTCATCACCAGATCCATTTTTTTTATCATATAAAAGATTACCGGGAGAATTTTGTTTTATTGCCCGGTTTTATAAAAAAAGTTTAATATTTAAAATTAATTCATAAAGAGACTATTCATTCAAAATAGTGTGGAAATTTTATAATTAAAGTGAATATACAACAATGATATAAGAAGTATATTAACAATGGATGAGTAGAAATTGTCACCCCGGGTGGATCAAATTGGCGAACTATTAGAAGAGCTAAAGAGTTTCCGTATCCGACATGCATATATAAAAGATAAATAAGAAAAAAAGGGGTGTGATTGGTCCAAGATTTCCGTCATTTAACTGTCTTTGCTTATTCCTACGATGAACAACGATGTATGTGTGTATTGTAATTAATTTAGATTATCCTTAATTCAACGACCTCTATTGTTGGTAGATTTTTCTCTCTAAATTTGAATAGAAATTCCGGAGCCTTTCATGATTGATTAACAGATACTAGTATTTAATATCAAAAGGAGCTTTTTTAAGAGTTTTCGAGGTTTTTTCCTTTATTTTGAACAATATGAAAGCAATATAGGGATGCTAACGTTTGTAGATTTTTTTTTTATTTTAGACTTCGGTTATTATTATAATTAGTATCAATGTCTATAATTATTAAACAGTACGTAAATAAAAATAAAATTTTAAAGGTATCACTTTAGATTTATTTAATACTTTATTATCATCGCTGCAATTTAAATAACAAGATCAGTAAAACATTTAAAAAAGTCACAGTCCCCAAACGTTATTATCACTGTCTAACGAATTTTGGGCCAACTTCGTAACAAGTGACACTCAAGTTTTATATCTCCAAGGAAAAAGAAGAACACACGGATATTTGTAAACTTAGATGTGCACAGAATACAATCAGTAAGGAAATTTCAACTTATAATCTTACTTAGAAGCAGTCTATAGACTAAATGATATTATATTTTTTCTTAACATTAGTCCTAAATTTACTATAAGTGAATTTGGTTAATTTATTTTTATTCATAATTAGATATTCCCATAGGTTTAAATGATTTTATTACATTCAATTATTTATCATATTTTGTTATGTATTAATATTATATTATATTAATCGTATATTAAACTAATTGACAATAATTATGAATGATTATAATCCTCTCCCATTGTTTGTAGATTGCGAAAACAGCCAACGGTTTTCCTACAATTCTAGTAAACAATTCACTAACTTTTCGCAGCTGGACGCGCCGGTTTAGCAATTTAGTATCTACCATAAGTTGAATGAAAACTTTGTCTCTGACTTCCTAGAGGTTTCATGTCTAGTTAGTGTAAAATAAGTTATTAATAAATTATAATTAATATTTTCTATAGTTTATATAATTATTTATAATTTATTAATATACCATTACGTAAAAAACTGGGAGTGATCTGTAAAAGAGATAAATAATCCTTTATACTACATTGTTTTCTGTTTTTTTTGTATTTATGATTTTACTTTGTACATAAATAAATAAAATAAATTGTATTTATAAAAATTGGATATATCCTTTTATAACCAATTCTTACTCCATATATGGAATGGCATTAAAAGTTATCAGGCAACAGGAAAGCTACTAAAATTCCAACAGCATATGTAATAAAAAATTAACGGTTACCCTCATTGCGTTAATAGGACGATACAGGTTCAACATAACTACATGAATATTCACTATTGTTCCTAAAATAAATAAGATAAAAACCCCTTATTATTTCTCCGAAATACACAAAATTTTGGTGTAACTAAGATACTCAATTACAAAAGAATGTATAATGAGAGCCTATCCTATACCTTCCGCAAAAATGGTAAGTATCAAGTCTGTAACCTATTGTAAGACCTGCTGTATTCTGAACTTTACGCCGATTAATAAGTTTCTATTAAAGGTAGATTACAATTCCATGATTAACCCTCATTTGACTATTTCTCGTTATCTGTGAATAAGCAAAACTTACTATCTGTCCACTTTAACATATAAAACTATTTTAATTATTTTAAAAACGAGTGTATTTATCAAAACGTCAAAGAAACAAAGAAAGAATAATAAGAATATTACGATAGTATTTATAAAGTTCGAATATGATTTCAATTTCTTAGAAAATTGTTGCAGCGATATTATTTTTTCTATTTTTATAGCATTAATAAATTCTTTAAAAAATTTATATATATTATTATATTATATGTGATGTCACTCGAAATTTTGATGCCCAGTATTCTGATACTTGAGGCATGGAGGGGAGTGCTCTCGAAGAGTAGCGTTACGATGAATGGGGATTTTTTTAGTGGTAAACGCGAAAACTTGCGTCTTTTGGAGATAAAGTTCATTTCACCCCAATTTGAGACTATCCCTAAAGAGGTCTATAAAGACCTTGAAAAAACTTTTGTCTTCTATAGAGTTTCTTTCAGCACTCGTCGACCCTTTCCCGAAAGAACCCAGCAAGGCCGGTATATATCGCATCATTAGTGCTGTCATTCACATAACAGTGTATGTTGGAAATATCTAAATATATTGGAAATATTATCGATGTACAAGAGTAATAGTCATGGTGATAGCACGCAACCTTGGGGTGCCCTTTTGCCATATACGATCAAGGCTTTTGCCATACCTAGACTGCCAGATCCTCTACCTTGCTTTCAAAAAATAAATGAAATAATATAAATACATATATATAGTACTATAGTACACACATATTAAAAAATAAACTAGGATCCGCCAACCGTGCGTGGTGGGTGTTGAGCTGAGCCCCTCTCCTTTCTTCTTTTCTTGATAACTTTTGAATAGCTAAACATTTTTTCAATCTGTTTTCACTATAACATCCGCGTTCGGCTCAAACATACATGAGGAAATTTTTAGCTAATTATCTCGTCGCATTCTGGAAACGCCTAAACACAAAAACAGGTCTTCCGGTTAAGAGCTTCGCTTAGGCTCAGCTCAAAAATACACTTAAGAAATAGACAAGATGGTTGAACTGGATCTTTCCAGACCAAAGGATACATTGTTTAACATTTGACTGCCTTCATGTCAAACTTCTATTCCCTCTGTTTCGACTTGTTTTCAACCAAGTTCATGTTGACTGGTAACTTGGGACAAAACTCAAATATCTAATATATGTTAGTTCTAATTAAAATAATTCGGGTGTAATATCAATAATATAACAAACAAATATTAAACTAGTAATTAAATTGCGTACATACTATTATTATTAATTACAATTTCAATAAGAAAATGTGCTATATTTATATTTTAAAATGAAATGGTTTAGTTATAATATCCAAAAATAATGTACAGAACTCGATAAAGATAATAGATTGTCATTTGCCACGATCCCGACATACTTCTCTCACAACGTACATATATTCCTTCATACATTCTTACAGTTGACCTTCTTTCAGTATCAGCATAGATTTAGTTTCATCTTATATTTAGAATATCTTACAGTTTTTTGTTCCTTGAGTTATAGATAATAAAGTATGTACATATCGTTCAATTACTTTTTTATTTTATATTTTTTTAATTAGTGAACCCGCTTACTTAATCTTCTAAATCCTATAATTCAAAACATTCTTAGTTACAAATAGCTACTCGTTATAACAAAGGTTCCTGGTGTTGTTTAAATGCATATACATTTAAATTGTAATATTTGTTTCATAACAAATAATACAAAGAATGCTCAAATGTCCAGAGTATGTGGTTTTATATAAACTATATCAAAGACTCGTAGTAGACTAAGCTTTTAAACGCTCCAGGGGATGAAATGTTATTTACAGTAATTCTTCTATGAAAAGAGCTGCTTCTTTAAAAATAAATTTAACATTTTAATACCTACTATAAAAGTAGTTCTTTAATACATATTATACGCATCATTACAGAGTATTATAGCCAAGAAGTTCTTTTGATTCGGCATACATTTTACAAAACAAGCGTATTAACGTTAAGAGTTTCATAAATATAATGTTTTTTAGAAATATATGAGCTTTTTAATATATTTGTATGAGGAATAAATATAAATTCGACTTTGGACTTGGTAATTCCTTTGTACACAGTTCAAAACAAAAACTTTGTTTCTTGGCAATTAGCTAGTTAGAACTATAAAAAATTTTCGACTAAATGTTTTGTTAACCTTTCGTAGATATTGTGAATAAATGTTATACTATAGTAACAACATAATGCCCTAAGAAAATCTTTGAGCGTTAAAAGTCACTAACTATATGGAATTATAACTAAATCTAAATTTAGAAGAGACAAAACATGAAAAGTAAATAAGTTGACGATAAGAACTATGATTTGTGACTATATAATTTGTGACTATAAGATTTGTGACCATATAATTTGTCCCTTGTCTTTCAAGTGTATTTAAAAATTAATATTTAGGCAATCTTATAATAAAAGACATAGCAACCAAATTAATGGGGTCAAACTCATTGAAGCGGAGAAGTGTTTAAGTAAAGCTTATAATAGCTAAAAAGGGAACGAAGTTATAACTATGGTATGAAAGATGTGTTAATTTCGTTTACTTTTCAAACAAAATTTACGAAAACAGATATTTCTGAAAAAATGCAACAAATAAAATGAACATTTTCTTATAGATGGCAATTTTTTTTTGGAATGTAAAATATTGATGCATACGTGATATACAAAATAAAAAAAAAGTCGACCGATATTTTATAAATATAAAACGCAACACACATAAAATATAATTATTTATTTATTTTTATTTATTTATTTATATATTTTCCACTTTGAATTCATACTAGTGATCACTTGTGTCCGTCAAATGGAAGTGACAGGAGGGCTTATTTTGATATCGTATATATCAAAATAAGCCCTTCTGTGAAGATACTTTCCAACTTAAAATAAGGCTACGAGGGTTCCAAACGTGCCCTGGTCTGAGAAGAACCACACAACAAATTCAGCCGTGTTTTTTTTATTGTGAACACTGTTTTACAAACATCAATATACGAGTATTTAGTGAGCAATGTATGAACAGCTAAAATATATATATGTTTATTCTTGTTGATGATAATTTTTTTTTCGAATGTAAAATTTTTATGCAAATTTGATATACAAAATAGGTTAAAAAGTCGACCGATATTTTATACAATAACAAAATATTATTTAACGGAATAATAAAAACTATTTTAAAATCAATTTTCGATTTTATATTTCTTTAATTAGTTTTATAAATAAAATATAGTTTATTATGAAATGTTGAAACAATTAAGCTTTGCTAGTTTGTTGTACCACTCTGGTTTTACATGTATTTTTATTATAAAGAAATTTATGTTTTAAATTTCAAATATTTTGCTTCTGGCATATTTGTAATTAAGAAATAAAATATATTTTGTTACTAAATTGAACTTTTATTCTACATCATTTTACATATTTATGCGTTTATTCAAAGGTTTACTTTGTCATAATTTCTTTAAATAAACATAAAAATAACCCGATCTAGGCACATGACAAATGCAAGAAATAAATGCAAACTCGTTATATATTCTTCATGGGTTTCAGTATACGCATATATAAAAATATTTCACAAGGTATCTTAGACCCTTATTTTAACGTTTATACGTTAAAACAACTTATCATAGTAATTTAAATGATTATAATAATATATAGTTATAAATGTAATCCAATTAAATTACCACGACTTTAATGTAAGATTAACATGCTGTTCAATGTTGATTGTGGCATCTTTTCGCTTACTGAATACTTAAAAGTAACATCAATTGATTAAATTTTTTAAAAGAGACATCGCCGTCCTTATAAAAATGATTATACGAGTATGTAGAATGCCAGATTAATAGATAGTAAGATTGCCCAAGATAGTAGTATTGCCCAAGATTTTGAATTTTTAATACTATTTTCATAAACAAAGCTTGAAATCACTAAAAGTTTATAGGAAATTTAAAATATACTGTAATAAGGTATTTATTGCATATTGAGCATATAAAATTATTAAGTTAAAATTGTCCAACTTTTTATTTTTTTTTATATTTATGCCATTCATATGGAATACGTAATCGTGAATTGCCGTAATTCCTTTCTTCCTCTTATAGCTTTGTTTGAGATGCGAGGGCAGAATTATAATCATTAAGTTTTTCAAATTCTCCATTGAAGCAGAACAATTGCGATCATTAGGGGACTACAATAAAAGAATGGCAAGAATAACGTGCCATATGTGGGCTTTATAGAATCTTTCAATTATTTCGCATTGTTTCTGTTCAGAGACAAAAGTGTGAAAGGTTAAATTGTGTGAAGGATCCTCTTTTTGTATAGACATTTTTAATTTGATGTTGTTATGTGTGAAAATAATAAATGAATTGCTATTCAACAAAATATAGTCTTTCATAAAAAGCACTCGTATATAGCCATTGAATCTTCTTTTTCTAATTTATTAAGAGATATTCAACGTTAGAAGCAGAAAATCTCAAACTAAATAGTATTCTGAGAATAAACTTATCTAATGAAATGCTCGGATAGAATTATTGTAATTATTTTAATATTTACAAGGAAAATTTTAAACAAATTGACTTATGTTAAAATGATACTAATAACTAACAATACAATAAGCTGAACTGAAATAACTATGTAAATAAAACCTGTAAAATTAAATGTGTACTAAGGGTCTCCAAGCTTGATTGACTATATGGTAGCATAGATGATGCAGCAATCTTTAAACCTGCCCACTATACACCAACTTTTATCCTTAATCCTTATTAAGATATCCCAGGGACACTTTAACATCCCACCCTAATATACATTCAGACAGATCAGGATCAACTATAATATTGTATAGATTGATTATTGATACTGCTATTTTGAACTTATAATTATTACAGAAAATAAAATAAAATTTTTAATGTGCTGATTTTTTGACATTTCTCTATTTGTCATTAAGTTAATAAAACCTGTATAAATTTTGGATCGTTTAAGAAGACCCTAATAATTTGATCATAAATTTAACTTGAGATTAGTTAATATGCAAAAACAAGAGCAGTTGTTCTATTATTCACTATTTTCAATTATCCTTATTATAAGAATATCCGCTAAGCCATGTCGGTTTCTTTTACTGACCTATTTACCATATTTTTCCTTTCCGGCTTAATCATAGCTTGAACTGACGGGTAATTAAGTTTGTCGATTTTTCTCTATTGCGGTAAACATTTTCTCCAGTTTATAAAATTAAAGCTTTAATGTCAGTGAAATATATTTTTTGATATATTTTGTATTAAATTACATTGTGTATCATGGTTGCCATTAGCTCCCGGTCAAGTGTTAGTACTGTCTTTTGTGAAAATAATATACATAATGATGCAACGATGAATGATTTTAGTAAAATAGTTACATAAAATAATACAACAAATTACCATCATCATTATCATGGAGTAAAATTTTATTTTTATTCATTACACTGTCCCACTTTTGTTTTGGTTTAATCAATATAATTCATATAAGTAAATTACTATAATCGGTAATCTGCCACCGACCTTGCCATCAGTCAGGCTTAAAGTCGGATGTAGACCGTTCACATTTAGATTGGTTTAGATATATTTTCTTGGCGTTTAAGACCCCAATAAATATATATTTTGTTACGTTTGATATACTAAAGTATCAAATATTGTGACAAAAATGAAATGTTTAAATAAAAATAATAGTCTTTTTTACTAAAAAAAATTGGTTGAAAAAAAATCTGATGTTTCCAATAACCTATTATAATAAACAGTGATGCAGGATTATTATTCTGCAAAAAAGAACTGTAAAAATAATTTATTACATTTATTTTAAAACTAAAAATCATTTTCATTTGCATTTGCTATTTGTTTATAACAACTCATTTTAATTATTTTGAAATGTTTTATGTTAACAATAAAAAGTATGCTCCTGTGTTCTGAAGATCGTGATTCTCTTAAAACGTAGAGTAAAAGCTATCCAGCTGTGAAAAGTTAGTGAATGGTTTACTAGAATTTATGTGAAACATTTTGTTTCCTGATGAACAGGGTACGTAAACTCTGCATCTCTATTAAAACGTTTTCATCTTGGATTGTTTGTAAAATTGCAGTCACTGTTCTGTTTGTTGCTAATGTTATTTTGGGTAAGTTTTAAGACATTAAATTTACCCAATTTTTTTTTAAATTTATTTTTTGTTATCTTTTACTACTTTGTTATATTCTATTGTCGATATATATTATTTGACATGAATGTTTGTGATAAGTCTCAATCTCTCAAGTGCAAAAGTGCAAATATTCCCAAGTATATACGAGTACAAAATTTTATTAATGTAACACTATTGTATGTACTGTAAATCTTTAATAGAATCTTATTTGGTAATGTCAATAAGCAAACATTTTTTTTTATTTAACAAATATTAACGTTGTAATGTATTACGCTTACAATGCAAATTAAAGTGGCATTTTAATAAAAATATGACATAATTTCCAGTTCTTTTTGTAACAGCAGAGAATGCTATCACAAAATTAACATTTAAATCCCTTTGAATGTGTGCGAAGAAGTGATATAAATTGTATTCCTGGATATTCATTACTATTGAGAAAAACAAAAGTATTGACTCATCATTAATGATTCTTTATGATAATTTTTCCGTTCTTTATTATAATTAATTATTACTTTTATTCTAAATAACATATAGGTTTGAATTATTATTGTTAATTTTACTATATTTTTATTAATATTTATTTTTGCTATTGTATTCTTTGATATGACCAAAATAAATTCTATAAATTTAAATTCCTCATAGTACCTACGTACTTTATTATTTTCCTAATCAAAATTTTTTGGCATTAATAAAACAATATAATGCGAAAGTATTTATGTTTCTAGAAGTATCTGAGGAAATTTATTAAACCTACTTACTGAAGTCTATTATAGTATGATAATGTAGTTTTTACTGACAGTAACCTGACCTGAAAAAACGAACTTTTAAATAGGAGTAGCTACTATATGGATACCATATTAAATATGATAATATGAAGGAACTTGCCTATCATGAAGTCTACTTCCATATGATATGAAGGAACCTGGCTATTATGAAGTCTACTTCCGCCAAACACAATAAAGACCTAAGTGATTAGAAAATCGACCATATTTCCGCTCCAGTGCATATTAAAAAATATTTCTTAATTTTATTTCAAAGAATTATGTGAATAAAACAATGTCAAAGAGAAAGTAAATTGAAACAGGAATATCATGTTTAATGAATAACAAAATACGTGATAACATTTTTTATAACTCTTTCAGGATATAATTGATATAATAGTTTAAATATTATTCGTAATAAGAATTTTTAGAGTGCAAGAAAAACAATAATAAGAATATTTATAACATTTAATTAAATCGTTAATGGCAATATAATATTATATATTTTAATATGAAAAAACCTCTGTTGAATACTTTGTTTCGCACAGAGCATTTTATCTTAATATTATATATTTAAAAAAAAAACTCTATTAAATACTTGGTTTTGCACTGAGCTGTCTGCGTGGACGGTGTAGATATTGTTAAACGACTATAGATAATAAAATCCTGTTAACTACAACCTTTCCTAATAAAAGAGCTATAAAAAGAAAAAAACATGTTATAATAATCGACTTCAATATTAATGAGTTAATAGATATTTTTAAATACAAAAAGAAAAATCTTTTCATATATACATATATGACAGACAAAGTATATTGTAATGAATTTAAATATTGAATAAGCAGATGGAGATTTAAATGATTATGTTTAGGTTAAATAATAATATATTTGTTACTTTATGCTTAAATTTTAAGAGATTATGATTGCAAGCTATTCAAAAATAAAATATGTTCTTTTAATAATATTGTCTGTGTTTATATTTATTTGTAGGTTTAATGTAATCTTACTTGATTATTTAATAGAATCGTATGGAAGAAATAAATCTTGATAATAATTTCAATTACACACCATAAGTCTGATATTATCCTACAAAAGGTTATATCAAAGCAGAATCACCTAAAAAATAATTCCGTTGACTTATAGCTATAAGCCGAAAAAGTCGTTTCTAAAGTGTCCCTTGTAATGCTGGATAAAGTTAAGTAATTTTTGATCCTCAAGAATAAAAAGAATATCTCCGTTTTATTTTATAAAAGTTATTTCTTTAGATTACTATAATTTTAATAAATTTTATTATAATTTAGTTAGGTATATATATTCTGTAAAATATGCCGATCGATACTTTAAAATAATTCTGGATATTTCATTTTAAGATGCTTTGTAAAAAACTAGTTTCTTTAAAAACTGACATATATATAGATCGCTTCAATGTCAACAGCCAGTAATGGCCCGTCAGGTAAAACAAGACAGGAAATGTAAATCGCTACATAAATAATGTGTACTCTTCAAAGTAATTCAATAAATACCCCTTCATCTATTTAATATAATTAGCGTTTATGACAAGGGCGAAATGTTAAGTACAGAGGTAAATACCTTATTTACACTAACTGTCAACTTATTTTGTAAGTAATTTTAACAATTTATCTAAAAGCCTCATAAAATAAGGAATCTGAATAAATAATACTTTTAAATGCTAAATTATATTTTGCTTAAACTGAAGTTGACGGGGAAAAGTGTCGGAAATTCGAGAATAACAAGAAAATGATAAAGTGCGTTTTAAAAAAATACTTATTTGTTAGTCAAGAAAGCGTTAAGGTAAAAAATGTTTTTATAGAGAATTCGTTGGAAAGAATTGTGTTTCATATTTTATGATGATTGAAAAACTTGAGAATACTTTTTGCTATGGTGATAGCTGTGATAGAAGTTTTTTTTGTATACAAAAGTTGAAATTAGATTTTCTATCTATAACTTTATTATATTACCTAGACTTTAAACTAATAAATACTTTCATTCTAGTTTCGTCGAACAAATCAAAAAAAGGTATAAACCGTAAAACGCATGAAATGTGAAATTGTAATAATGAGCACAACCTTTGATATTCGCTTTGTTGTTAGCGCATGGATATTGCATTACTGTATACGACGCCTTTAAGAATAGAGGTAAAGTGAAGAAATTATATTACAAAGAAAAATATGTCTGTGTTTGGTTGCTTTTAAATAAATGTTAATACTTTATAAGGACACTTTATAAATATGACCTTCACCTTTGCCGTTTTGGAGAGAAATTATATAACCTTTTTAATTGGTTTAAGAATATATATTAATCCCCAAAGAAGTATTAAGAGTTAGAAGGTCGGAGTGGGTTAATTATAATTATTATTGTCATTATGTTGTAATAACAAAAAAGTACAGCTATTAGCTTTAAATAAATATTTAAATACTTTTTAAAAGTTTTTGTAATTTATATTAATTGCTAATTTAAATATTGTAGAAACTTTAGAGTTAATGCTGAAACCACATTTGCTCACGTAACTGCAGTTGACCAACTACGATCCAATATCATTAACGATTCGGAATTCAACTTACATTTCGTAGAACGGTTCTAAAGTAAAGAATTTGTACAAAGTAATAAATTTTTCGATAAAGCAAGTCCCATCATTATCCCATTACCACGAGTAGCAACTTTTAATAATATATATTTAATTGACTATTATATATATACAAGTGTAATATATTATAAATAAATAACATATTTCAATAAATTATTTAGAAAAACAATTACTAACGCAATTATAATCCGTAACTAACGTCTATAAAAAAATCTATTTAAAAAAGGGTCGTAGGAATTTATAAGATGACATTTATCTACGAAAAATATCTTTATAACATTTGTGATAACAGAACACTTCAGATAATATGTTATATGTATATTTGTTTTGTCATAGATGAATTGGCAATAAAGTTTAGGTAAAAAGAGTCCAGTCCAGTCCCAGTAGAAAGAATATTTCTCAATCTATATAAGGATGATTTGTAACTAAATTTGTAATAACAACAGTCATTTCAAAATTCTATTAATATTATATAAATTTGAATCCTATAAATAGCAACAATAATGTTTTGCTTCATCAGTGTATTTAATATTTTATTTCTTTACAAATTTTATAATTATTCATCAGTATTTATGCTAACTGATGTTTGTACAACGAAAGTGTAAAATAATACTATCAAACTAAAAACAGTTCATTGTGCAAATAGTATCATGTTACACAATTCGTTATGTTATTTATTCTCTACAATACACCGAAAACCATCATAGAATATAACATAGTTCACCTGTTTGTACAAATTCTCGTTCTACCATTTTGAACACGTATCTTTTATCACGTATATGCGTATAAAACTTTTTGTATCAACACGTAACAAACCAGAAAGTGGATAAGATCTAAAATATCGTTTTTTTATCATAAATGTATCTTTCAAAAATAAATAAAAGAGAAATACGGAAATTAATATTGTGTAAGTAATTAAAATTTTCCAATAACGGAAATTACTCATTTGACTATTGGAAAATTGTTCCCAAATACATATTTGTAAAATATTTAGGCAGTATATTTAAATACCTTTAAGGTAATATTTATCGCTCTTGATAAAGCTTTATCGCTCAATAGGTATGAGGAATGATTAAAGAACCTAGAACGAGCACTAGGGTATTTGGGCATTTACGAGTATTTCTTACTGTCTGTACGTAGATAATACCTATTATACTTTACGTCTACCCTCCCTAATGTAGCGTATACCACTATGAGATATTATAACAAACTATATATATATAGTACCACATTAAGTGTATATATATATATACACTTAATGTGTTTTAATAATATAGTCATAATTTATTTATTCTCTAAAAGGATTCAAAATAAAACGCTTTACACCTTAGGTGCTGTCTGCGATGCTTTCTGTGTTTACTTCATTTATGAAATCACCCAGGTTGAGATCTTAATTTCTCAAAGGATTAACATAATACATAATTTTCGCTTCAAAATAACCCGAACAATGTACACTTAAACAATTATAGAATTAAAAATGTTTTCTGTTTTTGTTTATAATTTTAATTGTTTGCCCGTTCATTTCTTTGTATGCTAGATATGTAACATTAGTTAAGGATTACCTTAAGGTTACTGAATTCGCTCTTAATTTTTAGGTTTCAGGTATTTCTTCTTCAGAATTTTCTATTCACTTTCAACACTGTAATTTGTATTAAACTACTCGTAGATATTTATTATGAGAAACATAATATATTCTATGCTGTGAAAATACTTTATATATCTTTTGATATATTTTTTATTTTTTCAACATTTTATAAGAAAAATCACAAATGTATATTACATGCCATAATATATAATCTACATTTAAATACAAACATAAAAGAAAACAAATGGATCTATCTCCAGAGATGATAGCAAAACTAGTATCATTTAGATATATCATATTCCTCAGCTGTAAACCAAACGAATCTGGAGCACATGTAATATTAAATCCCTTCCTCACGAATCACTGATCTGTACTAAAGAGCATCTCAAGTGTGGCGATTGAATGGATATTGTAAGGTCTGGGGTGTGTGACGTCGGCATTGAATAATGAGCGATCAAACCTGAATCACGCTTTGTATGCTGACTACGGTTTCATTAGAGATATTACTAGATTGTGATAAGTGAGCTCGTGAACCAAACAAATCAATATATATATGGGAATAACATATCTATATATTACATAATTGTATTTCATAAGCATTTATCTTATTTTTTCTTAATAATGTAACTATTTTCGTGTAAAATTACTATTGTAAAATAAGTACAAAGATAAGATTCCAGTACCAGTAATATTGCTTGGTAATGACCAAGCAATATTACTCTGTTCAGTTGGTTGAACAAAGACTTCCTTACAATTTCGCTAACGGTTTCGTACAAACCTTACAACATTTTTACAAACATTTTACCTGATGATCAAGCACGTTGATTATGTATTGTGATGCAACATAAAAGATTTGGAAATATCGAATATACAAAAGGAAAAATAAATATACTATATTTAAGGCTGGATAAAAGCAATCTTGAAAAAGGTTTGAACTTTTTCAATAACATTTTGAGAATGATATCGAATATTACTCGTACTTGTTATTTATGGTTATGTCGCCAAAAGAGTAAGTGATTATAACATTTTTTTTTACTTATAATATTGTTATTAAAGTATATCGTTATTTTTAATATAACGTTACATTTTGACACATTAAAAGTTCGTGGTTATATCAAAATTTGCAGGAAAACTAGACAATTACACATTTATTTTTGTTTATATAAAAAAATGTTATTGTATAACAGCAATTAATTATCCCTTATTTTAATATAAACAAATGCTAACTGTGTTATGGTTATGTAATATTGTAATTAAAATACGAACATGAAAGTTTATCCGTAATGAACTTATAACATATCCTAGGACGATAACCCGCAACCTCTAGTGTGATAAGGTACAGTTAGTTGGTAAATGATATAAATATCTTAGCTTACGATTTCGCTTTTTTATGCATTTTCTACCCCAACATTGTAAGAAAATATATATGTAAATGTTAAGTATGATATCACAAAAAATAAAATACTCAATTTTAACAAGAATCGTCTAAGCAATTAATAAATTGAAAACGATTCAAGTTTCATCATATTCATAATCTTCAAATTTCCTTGTGAGTAATTCGCCGATATTGGTCCTTTAAAACATTATCTAGTCTTATCGCAATTGGAATAATATCGGTTACATCCTATATATAAATAGATAAAATTACTTTCATTCTTTTTTTCCGACCATTTCGGAAGAATTAAACAAATATTCTGTATATAATATTTATATTTTAATCAAAATGTACATTGACATTATTTTAATAACAGCTTATAAAATATTAACAATAAAATAATTTTATTCAATTAATAATATTAAAAAAGACCTTATAAATCTATCGGTAAACACATTTATAAGAATATTAATATATTGACAAAAACATTACGTCTTTTAATTAAAGTTACGTGAATCGTGAAAAGAATTGAAACGAATGCCATTTTTTATTATATTACTAAAATATAAAATACATTGTGCAACTTTTCTTTTATAAGTATTTTATAATTGGAAATGGCAAAATGTGTTCCATTATCGTGGATGAATTAATAATGACTATTTATTTTAGAAAAAATAAATTCTGACAGTAAGCGGCAAACTGCACAAAAATAAGTTTTATTATAATTAATTTAATTGTTGTCACTTTCATGTTCTTTCTTACATCTATATATCGCCTGCAACTCCAATTGTATAGACTAAAAAAGAACTTGAAACTTCGAAACATTAATACGTAATTGATTGAATCTCAGGTTACACTAACACAAACATTCGTTAAATTCTGTAATTTTTAAGACTTCTTACAATGTGACCTAAATAATATTTTATACGTCTAAAGTATTACCTTAAAAAATATGCTTTTTTGGTCTCAAACAGTAAACTTATGGTGCTGACTGATAAATTGATATAACATTCGTCATATTGAACTAAGAAATGAGAAATAACTCACGTATGCATACCCACCCAGCATTTAAACAGAAATTCACATCTCATTTAACCCCTTCTATAATGACAACTATACAAACTTCCATCCGCTGCTTTTAGCAAACTTAAATTCACATTAAAAAACTCTTAACATAATCACGGTAAATTTTGTTTTTGTACTTGTTTTGAAAGAAGAAAACTGGCTAACAGCTTATACGATTTTGGCCAATGCTAAGCTCGCATTCCGCTCTGGTTCTTTCTATTCTTCCATTGTTACAGCTTGTAACAGGTCCATTCGGAACGGTAAATGTAGCTGCCATTTTGGGAATAACGTTCCTGGTTTGTATTCAACATGTTTCTTGCTTTTCAATGCTTGTTTCCTATTTTTATGAATCATACAATAGCAAAATAATTGAGATCATTATAAGGCATGTACATTTAAAGAACTTAATTGTAGGCATTTTATTTAAACCTGAAATGTGGCGATAAGTTTAATGTTAATAATATTTGTATAAATATAGACCGTATTTTTCTTGTACCAATTTGTAAAATTTCATCTCGAACAAGGAATATAAAATGCCGTCTTAACAAAAATGTTGAAGACCTTTTATCCGACGGATTTGTGACGGATCTATTTTATTTTTGTCCTCCGTTCCTTTGTTTGAAAAAAGCTTTAACTATTTCTTTTATACGATTTACAGCTAGTGTCTTTAGCTTTAGTTGTTGCGGGTGTTCCTATTTTTCATTGTTAATATTATGCAACTAGACCATTCGTTGTAAATGTTGGCATATTTTAATAAGATTATGTCTTTGTTATATTTATAAATGAGATACCTTTAGATAAAATATAAACCTCGGATATTTAACATTGCATTAGAGTAAAAATATGTTATTATTATAAACATTTCTGCTTAACACTTTAACAAATTTAATTCATACCGTTGAAAAAGTCCTGGTAAGCTAGAGAAGTTCTGGTATAATACTAGTGCGATTATGCATTACTATATTGACTGGGTGATAAAACTCGGAATCCTAATATTCCCTTACTAATTGATAAATTAATATATAAATGTGTATATAATATTAATTAGATTTTTAAATATTTATTTTTAGTGGCAGAGGATTTAACGGAGGTATTTTTTTAAGGAGTAAACAATATATATATTAACAGTTTTAATTTCACCCTGAAGTCTCAAGGGCCATTAATTTAAACTCTTTACTTAAATTCATAACTGACGTATCATTAAAAACTTTTCACTAAGTCATTAAGGTAAATAGCGAGCACCTTGGAGTTATAATGCTGGCAACATTCTCGGAAGAATTATTTCACTTTCTGCAAATGTAAAGGCACTCTTATGCAGAACCTCGTTAAGAAACATATGAATATGCACTTTAAGATTGGAACATTGAGTTCAAAATCTGCCACCACTTCATCCCTGTTCTAAAAGCTCTCGAGGGTACACTAGTCGCCACATGTTAAACATGTGCCACATAAAATTAATCCTGTGCATTTTAGACCTTATAAGATGATAATAAGATCTAAATTATATGATTCATGTACACATACTGTAAATAAAAACTGGCACGAATGAAGGGACACATTCGAAACATTTATCATAATGGCTGATAAAAGATTTCACCATGATCTACGCTTTCTACAGAGAATATGAAAGTAATAGGTTCAATGCATTTTATTAAGACATAATATGTTCTGTACCTATATTACGTAGTTTATGATATTACACTTATTTAATATTGTGATTTTGCTAAAATGTATCTTACTTCATTGTTAGCGGTATAACTTTGTGTAAACAAAATGAAACCAAAGCATTTAATAATATTTTATACTGATTGCACAAATAAACTTTGCAATCACTTCAAATCCCATTAAAATATTACAGAAAATTAAATTGAAATTGTTATTTTTACAACAAAGTATTCAATACACCACACCTTTGATATCTAAAGTGAAAATAAATAACTTCTTTCATATTTAAAATTTTTCATATTCAAATAAAATGCTAAGTATTTAGTTTTATATAGAACAAAAATAATTAAAATAGATATAAGTGTCTGGTCTTTTATTACTACTTAACTGCAAATGCAAAGAATATTTTTACTCCGTAATTTTACCAGCGATTTAACTAATGTCTCTCTCAACGGTGCGTACGTGCTTAGAATAAAAATTGCTAGTCTCGAAACATTTTAAAGTAGTTGCTTACTTCACTCCATTGAAGCCACAGTTTGCATACGATTTTATACTTATATGGTGAAGTTTTATTGAAAAATAGAATTTATCGTAACTTTTATTATATTTTGTATGTAAAGGTAATAACTTTTTAGATACTATAATGTCATTATTCTTATATTTCTTTGCATAGAAGATAAGTAAAATTAACGTCATAAAAATAATAAAACGGAATGTTAAATATGCTTTTATTTTAAGCACAATTCTGCAATAAAGTTATTCCGTTTATACGATCTTATAAAATTACATTTCTGAGAGAATGAGACCACAGCTGACGCACAAAAGGTCCTGCTAGATGCCAAACGTTGTTGACATTCCGTTTCATTTCTATAGATTAATTTGTTTTTATTTCAATGGTATTTTTCTGATAAATATTTATACAATTATTGTTCCGTGAAAGAAAATTACACTAAAGAAATAAAATTTTGACAATGTAAATATAAATAATAATATTGTTTCCGTAAATAACACACTGTGTTATAATTATTATGAATACAAAAAACAATAGACATATTTAAAAAGGGTGTTTACCAAATCGATGTTGTTAATTTTTTTCTTAGTTTTAATACTAAAACCAACCAACATAGTATAATAATAATAATAAATGTTAGTGGAATAGATGAAGAGTAAAAAAATATTGTCATTTCATATAAGTTCACTTTAAATTGTACAAGTTCTTAAACTAAAGCAATATCAATGATAAATGCTTTGACATAACTTTTATCATAGACTGTCTGAGCCGAATAGGTTGAGATCTCAAATTTTTATTTTAGTTTCATGTTTTATCAAATATTTTAAAAACACATTAGACATAGAAGAGGAAGGTAATATCGTTTCTCTATCGTAATATTTTATAGAGGTTTTCCCGATTTTTAAGAAGTGGATAAAACAAAATATAATAACAATTTCTTTTAATCTTAGGGATAATGAAACATATTGATAATCTTTATTTCTACAGCTTAATATTTCTATAGTTATCGTATATACTCGTATAATTTTGACAGTTATTTTTTAAAATATTAACTTCTATTTTTATATTACTTGCCAGTTGATCTTTCTCAGTCACGGATTTCTAACAAAAATTACAAAAATTACCAATTAACACGATAAAATAGTGTTTCATTTTACATAAATAAAATAGAAATAAAAATAATTTAAGGCCTCAACTACACCAATATAGTCTACAAGCTGTGTATGACAAAAGTTACTCGATTTATTGGTCATCGCAATATGCTTTAGTACCAAAACTTTCACAATTTGAATCGAATTTTACATAAGCTATGTATTGGATATATTTTTTTAGTTGTCGTTCTTGAAACAGTAACTCCAATTTTATTGTCTGGTCGTCTCAGTAGATCCCGTTTTATAACCAATAAAACCAGGCAAGAGTTAAGTTGCGTCATGCATCTGTGCTAAGAGAAAATTGAAAAAGTAACCATGTTCGGATTCAATGCTGTTTAAATTGATTCTTATTTCTTGATACCAGTCTTTTTAAATATTACATTTTTGGATATAATTTTTTTATGTTATGATTAAAATCTTAAACAGAAACGCTGTTTTTATTGGTTTATAATTAATTACTAACTAGTTATTGCAGAAGTTATGTAATTATCTCAAGCATATAAAAAGAAATTACAACATATCGTAATTTATTAGTTAAAAATTACTCCTCTTCAATAAAAATATATAATAATCCTTTTTGTAACTGATTAACCTTTAAAAGTTATTCGTCACTAAACTGAAAAATGTATAGCAAATACAGAAATATTTTAGTTTATCATTTCAAACTGGTAAAATAAATAAAACGGTTAATAGAAATTAAAAAAATCCTTTGGAAAATAATATTTGTTTGTTATGTTTTTTTATCACTATCTATTTGTTTTATTAATATCTTTTATTATTGTAATACATTCTGTAATAAAAAATAAATATTTAGAAAAATGGAATTTAAAGTAATATAACAGTGTGTAATTTTATTTATTCTAATCCAACTACTTTGTTCTTCTATGTTATCCTAAAGACAAACTTTGTTAATTATATAAAGTTTGCCCCAAGAGGATTTTAAGGAAAAAACTATTTCACGTACTTCATATATAATCAGGAAACAGCACGAACTGTTATTACTTTCTTGGGAATTTATGCGCAGACTCAGTTAACTTTACATAACTTTAATGATATTAACATAAGAATATTTAGTGACAAGGTTTATCTGAATATGTACAGACAAACAAAGACACCTTCTTTTCCTTGCAATGTCTATTAGAATATTACATCATTCATATACTCTAGTTCTAGTTATAGAACAGAAAGTTGCGGTTAGGAAAGATTAGTATGTGCTCTCTACACCACAGCTTAACAGAACTTTGCTCAGAAGACAAAACTTAAATCCTGTTAGTATTTGAAGCTTAACCAGACAAAATGCACCATCCAAATAGGAAACTAGTCTTCCGTAGGCTAATACGGACAAGCAGGGCTATGCAGCCGCAATGCGTCTATTGGTGCATTTTGTATGAACGCAACGGCTCGTCCGCTTTAATACCATATGATTTTACGATGCCCTGACGGTAATATGGCCATTTGGACGCTTTATGCATTTTCCAGTGTCAATCGGATCTATCTAATTAATGTAATATTAAAGACTAAAACTTGAAGCTCTTATATATCAAATATTTAATCTAAACAATTAATCATCAGGTTACTTAGTACAGTTGTTATTATTCTTAATTTTTTATTATAATAAGTTTTATGTCTATGACACGTAAATTGTAATAAATCAATTTCCACAAACCAATTGCTTTGAAAGCAATCCGGACTGTAAACATTTCAAACGTGAGAGATTTTATTGTTTCAAACTTGTTTAAACATGAAAAACGACATTGACAATAGCAATATTCAGCATACCTTTTTAAATAGAAATAGACGTGTTTATATAAAATATTATTTAACGAATTTTGAACAAACTGAATAACATTTTTGGTTAACAATTAATCTCCTTAAATTAGACTTGTAAAAGAAAAGGTCACGTTTTTATAGTTCGTTTTTAAAATATCTACTATTGAAATTTATGACTTAAATTGTATATATAAATCATATCAAAGACCTTTGTTAAAATATTCTATTTTATTCCTTTATATTACTCTATTTTAATTGTTTATTAAAAATAAGCCTTTACGATAATTTTAAGATTTAGATGATAATATTTAAAGGCTACAATTTTTGTTTCAAATAGTTGAATAAATTAAATAACTTAATCTTTTCATTCTTAATCATTTAATGACTTGTGAAATACACATTTTGATTTTTTTAGGCAACAAATTAAAATTCTCTGAAAATTAAATGTTATGTGTGCCTTAAAAATCTACGAGGTAAAATTATGTCCCTAAACCACAAACTGCTGATTGGCAGCTAGCTCCCTTATAACCCCTTTGATTGTTCGCTTAACTGGGGTAGTTTCAGAGTTAATTAACGGGCTATTTCCAAGTTAAATAGTTGGTTGATGTGCAAATTGACTCAATTTTGTAATGAATTGAGTTGAATAAAACTGTGTCGTTTTGCAAATATTGAGAAATATAGCAATAGATACTCGTAATGTATTAGTTTATTAATATTCAATTATTCATTTAATGTTTTAAGACCGGCATTATAAAAATATTATATATAACTCGTAACTTTAATTAATTTCTATACATTTTATATTACTTTATATAAACACCCCTTTTAATCATGAAAAGTATATATTAAAAACTTGTCGTCGATAATATTTAAAAAAAACATGTTACAACATATAAACTATATATATACCAGTGTATATCTTTCCAAAATATAAATAATAATATAGCTTATGGAATATTCCTATGTACAAATAAATGCCCACAACTTTAATAGATTATTTAATTATTCCCTTTGATATGTAGGTTTACAAATATGGTAGATAGGATCAAAGACTGTCATTTATTAAATCATCCCACAATATAAACTATGCTCTATGTGGGGTTTTAGTGAATATAACAATATATTTAATGTTTTTTACAATTTAAAATATGAAAATTAAAAAAAAAGTAAATGATAAAACTTTTGTAATTTTTAAAAGTAATAATAGCATAAGTTTTACCTGCAAACTGTTGATTTAATATATTTTAAAGATGACATACTTTGTTCATTCATTCATTCTACATCAACCTGGCTAGGTTATATATATTATTCTTACATATTGATTTTTTTTTATTTCGAAAGATTTGATGTATTTTTTCATTTTTATTACATATAATTTTTATAAACTAAGCTATAAAAACATTCAAAATAGTTATTATAGTACTTAATGACGTAATTTTTTTGTGTTACAGGTAGAAGGTATGCGGGCTCAAAAGATACCCGCTGCCTTGCTACTGTTGCTATTTGCAATAAACTCCTTAGATGCCAATCGAAGAAAGCAAAAAGAGAAAATTCAAATAACCACAAATATTTGTGACATAAGCGACCGGGACTCAAAAGTACACTGTTACTGTGAAAACAGTCAAGAAATAAACGAGGCAATTAAAACAGAATGCTGGGTATTCAACGGCGGTATAGACAAGTCAGATCCTTTATGGCCAAGCTTTACTTCGCAATCAAATATAGAAACGTTGGCATTTAATGTTCGAGCTGACGGAGGTTTAAATTTCGTGCCAACAAAGGTGCTGAGATATTTGAGAAAGTTAAAACATTTCAGTATAAAATATAGCTCTATATTAAAAATAGAAAGCAACACTTTTATTAATTTAACATCAGTACAAGAAATGACACTCACAAAGAATCAAATTGTTGTACTTAGTAAACATGCATTTTATAATTTACCAAATCTAACATCGCTGACTTTAGATGAAAATAGATTGAAGAAACTTGAAACCGATACCTTTTTTGAATTGCCAGCATTACAGAAACTGTTTCTTACTAGTAATAATATAAGTATCATAGAAAATGGTGCGTTTAGGCATCTTGTAAATTTACTTGAGCTAGAATTGGATAGAAATAACATAAGTGATTTAAAAAAAGAGTGTTTTGATGGACTTGCTAACCTTAAACGCTTAGATTTAAAAAGAAACAAAATAGCAGTACTCAACTCCTTTACATTCATAGAGCTCTGGAATCTTCAAGAGTTGTTATTAGATTATAATGATATTTATATATTAGCACAAAGAACGTTCGATGGATTGTCACAATTAAAGAAACTGAGCTTAAGTCATAATAAATTGATAACACTTACTGATGGATTATTTGAAGGAGTTCGAGGATTATCAGCTTTAGATTTAAGGCACAATATGCTAAAGAGATTCACCTTAGAAAACTTACGTCCAATTTACGATAATTTAAAAACTTCAAAAAGTTTCATCTATCTGGAAGGTAATTTGAAATGTTACTGTTAATTTAGTTAATAATTTTATGATTAAATAAGTTAAAACGGAGTAAGAAAAAATATTTTTTGCTATTATTAATCGTTATGATCAAAACTCTATTTTACTTAATACTTCAAATTGTTAAAGCAGTTAATCTTGAAATCAGATCTTTTAAAAATGTTTATCATGGCTATCATCGCATCGATTGCCCTTCTCATATTTAATTAATGTTTATAAAAAATTTACTGATATTCTGTAAGGGTTTCAATTATAAAATTGTAATTATAAGTCAAAAATGTGCAGCAATGAAATATTATTATTTAATAAAAGGTTAATTAAAATAATGAATGTTACAGGGAACGATTTTGACTGCGATTGTCATCTGGCATGGATGCATAAGCTCCGTCACGAAGCGAAGAGTATTAAAATACGGATGTCTTTAGAAAATTTCATTTGCAAATTTAACACTGATTCGGTTATAAGTTCACGTCTAACTTATTACGAGAGAATGAGTTCTGGGAACGTAGAAGAAGAAAAGGTTAGAAACGATTTGGATAACGACGAGTTTAGTGAAGATACTGATGATGTTTATGTTGAAGAACCTAAAAGAATCAGAGCTGATAATGAAAAAACTTTACTACAAATTCCGGTTGAATTGCTTCCTTGTCCTGCAGAGGTTAAAAGTGTTACTGATAGAACGTACACATATCCATCGCAAAATGAAGCCAAAGATTACAGGAATTTGATATTATCTTCTTCAATTACATGTTTGAATAATAATATATTAATCGTTGTACTTCTCTTGTTGTTAGTGTTTTATTAAATAAAAATATATGTATATATATATTAAACATGTTAATTTGCACTAGTTAAACACCTTTTCAAAAAAGTATACCAATTCTTAAATTAACTTAAAAGTGTATATGGGTGGTAACTTTTGTATAAGTAATCAGATTATGTTGCATTAATGTTGTTATATATTTTCAATTTGTGCCATTACAGTTCATTAAGAAATTTTATACACGCTACTTACAAGATATATTTATCCAGTACATTTTGAATAATATGTCACAAAACATTTGATCTTTAAAATAGGTAACATTAAATAGAAATATTATAGAAAATTTAATAAATTTTACATTCGTGTGTCACAGTTACAAGTTAGAATAAAATTTGCTTCTATAATCTTTGTAAGTATTGTACATATAATTAAGAATTTTGTAAAGAAATGTGATATAAATGTAAGTTAGAAAACAACTGCATTGTTTTTATGGTTTCTCAAAGAAAACCTAACTGTTTTTATTGACATTATATTTTAAACTTATAATTGTTATATTTAAGTTAGAATAAGTATTTTGTAAATAAAATTAAGGTAATTGTTAGGATTTTAATATAGGTAGTATTTATATTTAGTTTAACGTGTTTATTTATATCCAAATATATTATTATTATAGGATTATATATCTCTTATTATTTATCTCTAAAGTCTGATAATTTCTCAATCTGCAATTTAATCATCATATTATAATAAATTTAAAATAATTAAAATTTATTTTTATTTTTGCATAAATATTTACTAATATTTTTATAAAAATATTATCCTAATATTCAGAATTTATGACGAAGTAGTCCTTATCCTATCCTAATTATCCAGAAAAGCAAAATTATTTAATTAATTTATAAAAGTTCTAATAAAAGTTATCCAAACAATTTCTACTACTAGATACATTAATATGTTATAATATTATTTAGTGACATAATGTAATATACATAAAATACTTATGTCATTAAAATAAGTAAAGAAAAATACCGTCCTTAAATAATACGGCGATTATTCTGGACACTTTTTTTTATTGAATATTATAAATTTAGTGAGAACCTGCATGCAGCAACCAACTTTAGTAACTGCGTACAAAAGACGTACGTTGCATTACCCAAGAGGATAAAAACAATTTATTGCCTTATAAATTTCAAATATCTAGTTAGATATTTAATTTCTCTTTAATATTAAGGAAATATGTTTAAACAAGGAATATTTAAGAACGAAGTAAGAAATTTGACTAACACATTTTTTTAAGTCGTTAAAAATTGCATATAAAATTTCAAAAGTTAAAACAGAGATATTTAAGAGAAAAAAAATGAGACGAACAATAGTTTTAGGTTAATGGATATAATAGTTTTAGGTTTTTTTAGATTTAAATCATATATTAACAAAGTTGAAGAATTTATACGGTTTTATATAATAATAAAATCTTGGATGAAACAAGTGTGTTAATTGGTGATTCATTGCAGAGATTCACTGTTATCGATGTCTTCATGTGAATGGTATTATTAAAGAGAACAACAAAATAGGATGGATATACCTAATTTTTACTACGCATATTATTTATTAAAGCTAAATTCTAATTAAAAACAAAGAAATAAATAATAATAATTAATATTTAGATTTCACTAAATAATAATTTTTGTTTGTCAAATATATTTGGAGTAAGCATAATATTCTAACAGCTTTTCTACATACAGGGACCAAATTAAGGGATGAAACTAAGTTTGTAACGGTAATGGAGGGCGCGACCTCACTGGGTACAATTCCAATTTTAACACACAAGTTGTAAAGTAGAGATTTTATCTAAAACTAGTTTTTGGCTTTCTATTCGTCAAGGATTTATTTTCTGAAAAAGGAACCTTTGTTTGCTCCAAAAATTAATATGATTATTTGTCTTCATTTTAAAATACAAGTAGCACAACCTATTAGATGAATTACCTTGTTTTATATATTTATAAAATGATAATAAAGATCAAATCTTAGGGAACATAAAGTTATGGTATTGTTTTCTAATTCTATTGAGAAGTTCTAATTATTACTTTACGAAACTTCTTCAATCTTCTCTGTATTGCAGCTGACCGGATTGTAACTCTTTAGTTGTACCACCTAAAGCTTAACCTAAATTCAATTTGCTGCAACAAACTTTAAACATTTGCTCCTATAATCTCACTACTAAAAATCTCGATAAAGTTTGTAAAGCCCAATTTACATATTAAATCGATTCTTTGTCACTAGCATCTTAGTTAACTTGAAACAGTTCCTGAGCTGAGCAAAAGTTTTTATGGCCCCAAGGGTCGAACTTTAACATCGTTTTAATTAGTTGGCTTTATTTTCTCCTTGAAAATTACAGTTCTATGCGAAAGCCCTTCATTCACATCATAATAGGTATGCCAAGAATAGTTTTAAAGCTTTTAGTCTTACTGTTTCGTTTAACAAGGAAAAAAGTTTAGCAAATAGACGAAAAGATGAGCTATCTTATACATAAGGTATTGATAGTGCCTTAATACCACAGAAAAAAATTAGCCATAGAAATTTATATAATATAATTGTAGGATTATTATTTTATATCGAAATAATGGTTTAAAGTTACAAAGTAATTTATTTATAAAATTTATTTTTAAAATGTTTTTAAGCCAAACGTAGGAATACTTCTAACTTTGTTGAATATACAATATAAATCCACAACCGAAAATATAAATTGAGACATCTTAATTGAGTTTTTTTTATTGTTTTTATATAATGAACCAAAACCTTATTATTATAAGCAAAATTTAATTAAAAGAAAATAGACATACATTTATTATCAAAAATAACTTTGATACTTCGATTTTTTAAACAATTACAAAACATAAAAACAAATATAAACAATAGTTTACATTGATAAAATATGAGACATTTCATTACACAAAATAATTTAGAAGTAATTTTTTGGCGTATCTAAACAAATGAATTCAGAGCTAAAAACTTCAGACCGAAATTATCCCTAAACTACGGGACATAACAATTCAATTTTACATTTCAATGTTTAAAAATTATGAGCTCCGAGTAAAGGGCGAGAAAAGGCCGTTTCTATGGGCTCACGAAATAAGCAATTTAACCGCACTCATTCGCAGAAAATCAGGGCTATTTTGAGTAATATAACGGACTTTTCGAGCAAAGTCACGAAGTTTTAAATTATATTTAACTATTAATATTTGCTAACTCTTATATATTTTTGTAATATTTCAGGAATATATTTAACGGATGTGCTCATATATTTACAGAATTTAAAATAAAGTCATTGATAATTTGCTGACAATAAGAAGTAAATTAATATTAAATAAATAATTAAAAATATGGCCCCAAAATTAATGGCCATTCACACTGTTTTTATCTTTCAAAGTAGTGAACAAGAAATAAATGAAAAAGTAGAATGTGTCCGTATATTAAATGTAGTTCACAGAAACACAGCTACATTGTACACGTATCTGGAGCATGAGAGCGACGGTGACACAAAAACTCTTACTAAATTACTTTCTGCCTCACAAATAACATTAAGAATTGTTCCGAATACAAGTTATTTATTTATATATAAGTATACAATACTAGTGAATACAGTCACTACAGTCACAATATAATTGCTACATTCCAATTTTGTTTCTTAGTAAATATTTTTGTCTAAAAAAAAGCGAAATAATGTTTTCTTCTCTCTCTCTATTAATATTCAAAACAAAATTCAATAATATGCTGACAACAGGTGTAAGTGATGTATCGCTTTTAGATCAATGGTCAGTGACACATTGAACCTTTGTTTCTGTACATTTCTCATCAGGAAGGATTAATGTCGGTATATCCGAAGGGATCTCATTGGATTGGTCACGGTGAATTTAGCTTTAGTATTTCGCATCGATAGACATTGGAAAGGTCGGAGATAGTTAACTTTAATAGAATTGAACTTTCGATAATATGTTATCCTGAGCCTATCTTAATTTCGATTGAAATAAATAAAAATTTATTTAGCTAGAAAGCAACAAAAAATATATATATTATTTGCAAAAAAGATTTAGATGCTTAGTGAAACATTTTTTTTACAAACTGTATGTTTGTTTTATTTTACCAACAATCTCTGGTATCAATAACAACAGTGCTGAGCAAAAATTATGTTTGATATTTTCAATTTATATAAATAAAAGCATTGAAATGTTTTGTTCAAAGGGTCTCCGACTAATTGAAGTAGTTTAAAACTCTAAGTATTTTTTTATGTTTGTTTGTGCTATAAGTTATTATTTACTAAATGAATTTAATTGTTGTATATATTTATTTTGTTTAGATAAATAACATTTAATAATTAGAAATTTTTAATATTTTACATTTTAACTACATCGTCCGGTAGATAATTTTGAATATAGCATTCCTAATTTAAATTACAAAGCAAAGAATAATATATAAAAATTGTGCAATACCTGGAGTTTAAATTATTCACGATTTTTACAAAAAATTTTAAAATTGTAAAGAGGAGAGACATAACATTCTAAGTTTTATAAGTGCACTTAGAGCACGACTGAGGGACGACAGAAGTCTAGAGGGTTGTAGAAGGTTCTTTAAAACAATTTATGTGAAGTCCTCGAATGAGTTGAAGTGTTATGCGTTTGTTTTCAATTTACTTACTGATATGGTGGATTTGGCTGTTGATATATCAATTTGAGGTGTCAGTTCTACTATTTTAACTAGCTTCAGGTTATTAATTAGTAAAAAAAATTTTGTTTTCGACCGAATCACGAATTGGTTTTATATATTCTTCAAAAATAATTATATGAAACAGAAATTAAATTCAATTCCGTAATTAAAATAATTTATATTTTTTTAATTTGTAATTTGTAGTGATGATAAAGAGAAATTTAAATATTTATTATATTTATTGCTTTCTGACGGTTTGCATTATTCAGTCTATCTAATGTTTGACCTCCTAAAGACAGGAAAAATCTTTATTTATCACATCCTAATAATAATAATGGCCGTTGCCAAACTTACCTTGATAAAATAGCTATCGTTGAAAAGTCGATTAGCCTACTACGGTTAGCTGTTACTATTGCTATATTATAAAAAAGTTTTTTTTATAGTTTTTCTAGACCATAGAAGTGTGAGTTATGCTGTTAATACTTTTTCTTGTTAAATTTGGAGAGATATATAAATATTTCACTTGTGAAAATAAATAAGAAGAAAAAAATATCTTTAATATATATTTAATACATTAAAAAAGAAACAAAAAATAGAAATACTTCTGAAGATTTTTATTTTAGAAGACGCGCAAAGGAGTTCAAACGTGAAATACTTAAACTTTTTACACGCACTTATTCACCAACAAAAGAGGCTTACACAGCTCCACCAGAAGCAAAGACAACAAAGTAAATAACCGTGCAGTCTAATTAAATTTGCATCTTAATAAACATAACGGTTATGTTCGTTGGTTTTACGCAAAAGCTGGCTAGAAGAAATAAATATATAGAAGCTTATATATTTCATTACACAATTTGTTACATATATTCTAACTATTTATAAAAGAATATTATATTTTAATATGTTTTTAATAGAACTTCTATTTTAAACTAGTATTAAATAGTATTCAAAGTAGTCTATTTTAGTATTTAAAATATTAAAAAATGTACACAAAGGATATCCTGGACATGATTAGTAAAATTTGTTTATATATATATATATATATATATATATATATATATATATAAAAAAAAATTTCATTTTTGCTATATAATTTGGCTTAGGATCTATAAATATCGTCCCGTTTGCAACTTACTATTGTTTCTTGACCATCAAACAAAGGAATGCCTTAACTTGTTTCCTAAATCTAAACAGAGAGATTGACGGTAAATACTGATTTAGATAATTTTATTAAAACAAAATCATTATACGTAATATTGGAGGTTTTAATTTTTTAATAAGGATAAATAGCAAACTAAGTCATTTTTAATTTAACTTATTCGATCAGCAGTTACGGGTCCAAAACTGTTTTTTCTTTTTAAATTTGTCCTCTTTCTACTTTTGAACTTTATAAATTGGCTGCAGTATTTTGAATCTAGTGTATTAATTAAACATTTGAAAGTTGGAATAATATATTATCATTACAGGTGGCACTAGTTGCGGTGATTCTAATAGGCTTGTGTGATAGATAATGAGAAGAAAAAGATAATTTAAAAAATTAACACCTTTTCTAAAATATGAATATTAAAATCTCCACAAATGATAAGCTGTTTATTTAAATTTGATATATATATTTGATATGAAGTAAAACCTTATCCAAAATTGACTCATTTTTATCAAAGTTAGAAGACGGTGGCCAAAAAACGCTTACAATTATGAATTGTTCTAATTTTATTAAGGATAATTCAACTATCCGTTTAACAGAGAGGCTTAAAATGTTTTAACATTTTTTGAATTTTTATCTGTTTATTTAAAAGAATTATAAATGTATGTTAACTTATTAAAATTAAATATTAGTTCTTCACTTTTAAACCAGTGTTCAGTAGCACAAAATATATTATATTAATGTTAAAAGTTTTCAAAAATAACTCTAAATATAACTTGTTATTTCTCATACACTGAATGATACAGGTTGATACAGTTTATATTTTTCTTAAATAATTATTATAATTTTAAGTTTTATTTATTTGGCTATAGGGTATCTCGTCTATCTTAAAATCTATTTTATAAGTTGTTATGAATAATTTCCAAACTTGTCTTACTCATGTATATATTGCTCAAAAGAAGCAGTTTTTGTAGCCAAATTATTGAATGTCGTTGTTGTTGTAGCCAAATTATGATAGCGATACAGTTTTGTTGGTAAAGTTCTAACATTAACTGATACGAAAATAAATTAAATTTTATATTAAATATAAAAATTTGTAAAAAACGTTGTCTAGAATGCGTGCTCCAAATCTATTTGATTTAGAATTTGGTGTAATGGAATTCTATAATACGGAATGAAGTGCTCGTAATCTTGTTCCTTTGATCTGATTTACTAAATTTCCTGCCTTCTCATTACCGTGCCCTTATTACTTTCTTCGATCGATTCTTTGTAGTGTCGCCTAAAATTTAATATATTATAGTTTGTAAGGTTTTATTTATTCATTACGTGTGCCTACAACTTCGTTTGCGCGGATTTTTTTTTTAATAAAAGTTATTCCTTATAACACCAGCTATTATCCAGGCGAAATCTTGATAAAATTGATATAAGCGTTTCAGAGATTAGCCAGTACAAACAGACAGACAGGGACAAACAAACAAACAGAAAAAAAATTGTTTTTAATGTCAGTACTGTAAGTATACAATTAGGTTGTTAATTTGGAATAACAAATCAACACTTTCATTTTATTTATATTTACAGATGTGTAGATAGAAGGTTCCAACAAGCTCCATGACTTGTTTCGTATTCTGATAAATAAAGTAAAGAATAATATTATATATTAAGTTGCTTCACATTATTATAATTCTAAAATTTAATTATTTTTACATTCTAATTAGTTTCAGCTAAGAATTTCCGTTAATGAAAGAAATAAGTTATGACATTATATTATAGCCGAAATATGTGCTTTCGACGTAACTAAATATAGTTTGAATAAGAGTCCACTTATCCCTTCACCCACGTCACAAAGCTTCCTATTCATTAATTTAGAAATTCGATTTATTTAAACTCCTAGGAACATAGATTTATATATATTAAATCAATTACTTACCAATTAATAGTCTTCTTGTGAAATAATTTACACCAAAAGGAAATAAATACGTGAATTTTCTATTACAGAAGAGTACCAATTAATAGTTTTCTTGTGAGATAATTTACACCAAAAGGAAATAAATATATGAGTTCTTCTATTACAGAAAAGTATTATTTTATTGGTTTAAGAGGTCAAATATTACTTGGGGCAAAAAAAAATTTGAACCCATATTTAATTTCAAAAATATTTGTTACGTTACAATTCTCATTTTCCATGAAAAACTTAATAAACCAATGCTAAAATAACAAACGATTACCGAAATAATATAGTTGTACGAACCTTATACCCTAAAAGATAAAAAGAGAAAGAAGAAAACGTATTATTCAATTAAAATAATAACCTTAGCATTATATTACATATATTTTTTTAAAACAATTATCACGGTACATTTGTTGTATTTGGGTTGTTACAAATATACATAACCATTTTTTTGTTACAATAAAAGTATAAAAATCATTCAAATATATTTCAAGCCATTATTTAAAATAACCCCCTGAATTTCATCAAAAGCCCTATAATATAAAAAACCTAAATAAAAATGAAATAACGCTTTACCTCAATAAGCTCGGAGGATGTGATGAAACAATAAAAGGCTTTGCGTAGATTTGAAACAAAGGCGCATATGTCAAAATATACAAATGAAATTCTGAAATAATCTTTACTCTTTAAAGAAAGAATTATCTCGAGTTATCTTATGTTATTTAGTTTCATAGAAATTTGATAATTCTTTTACTAAAATAAATTTTCAGGATTCTTGTAAATGATTAAATTTTGTCTATTTTTTGTGTTATACACATAGTTCATACATATTAATATTGTTATACTCTTAATTCCCATTGAACGATTTTATATTGAAATTTATTTGAAAAAAATGAAGAAAGAACAGAATGTAAGATCAATGTGAATGGTAAGATAATAGAACAAGTGAATGAAGTGGTATATTTGGGAAGTATGTTTAGAAGAGACGTAAGATACGAAATGGATGTGGAAAGGCGTATTGCTGCCGGTAACAGAGTCAACGGTGCTTTGGCTGTATTATTGAGACGGCGAAACGTCAGCATAGCTGCACGTTTGGCTGTAAACAATGCGGTTTTGCTACCGACGCCATTATACGAAGAGATGCGATCTCTTCGCAGAATATATGGAGTCAGTCTAGCTGATCGAATCCGCAATGAAGAGATCCACAGAATGGCAGGTACTAGCGTTGATGTTACGGTGAGAGTGAAGAAGAACGTGCTCAGGTAGTTTGGGCACGTCGAATGAATGAGTGATGAAAGAATAGTAAAAAATATTTATAAAGGAAAAGTGAGCGATAAAAGAGACAGGGGGAGACCTCGAGTGTCCTTCGAAAACACAGTACCCATGATACTGCAGGAAGGTCACGTAAAAAGCATGAGGACCCCCGGAGGGCATGCATGAAGAGGTTGATGTCTGTAGCCGAGGCGAAAGAGGTGTGCAGGCACCGTAGCGTAGCGTTTGGCGCTCCATCGTCTCTGGTTACCCCGCAAGGGATATGGCGTATAAAATAAAACTTTTTGTCTTGTCTTGAATATACTTGATCAATAATTACTTATTTTTAAGAAATAATAACGTATATGACAAATTCAATATAGATGTTACAGGTTTTATCCACAAATCCAAATTATTAAAAATAATAAAATATACACATTACACACTAGGAGCTGAAAATATTAACACAAGTCCAAAAACAATAAACGTTGACATTATGCGAGTTGGCTATGACAAAGGAACTGTAGTAAATCTCATAGGATATATAAATGCTTCAAGGTACCACGACGTGGTTGTATATGAAGACCGCGGAGAAAACCTAACGTTCCTTAAAATAAGAAAAACACCAAATAGGACTACGACCCCCGAAAACACCTGGAACGAATCAAGCAATCAGAGCCTACAAAGCAGCGCGGCACGCCTTTAAGAGAAAATTGCCATCGTAACTCAATCCAACGAAATAAAAACTAAGAAAGGATTTAGTAAGATGATTAAAATGCTAAAACCTAAGCAAAAATATCATAAAAAGAACAGACCTAGAGCCGACAAGGGACAAACAAATGCACCCGATTTTCCATCCGCCAGTGGCGCCAACGAACATATGCGAAACGCGTTTCTTGAGTACACAGCATCTATAAGGGAAACAATCAAAACTAACCTTGCGATCTGTGAAAAGATCAGGCGGACCTTCGATCTCGAAAACGAAGGTCTGCTTAAAGTATTACTCAAGGAAGAAAAAACCACCATTTTCAACAATACAACATCTCAATATGTACGTGGTAAAACATCTAGAATTCCCCACATGACTTACAGCGTTAAAAATGGATTCGTTAAAATAATTGAAACCCCCAAAGGAGCAACTGGATCGCCCAAGTATTTAACACCCGTCGAAGACTCAATACTAGTAGTAGCCCGCTGCACGGCGGTCTCGCTGAAAGATAACATCCTCCAAATGGCTACAGCCCTTCCCATTCTTCCCAGGGTCTTAGCCTGGAAAGAATGGGAAGCACCAATTTTCCACTGGGTCAACGGCGTTCCGGGATGTGGAAAATCGACTTTGGTAGTAAACAACTTCGTATTTGAAAGTGACTTGATAGCAACGACGACGACTGAGGCAGCATTAGAGCTCAGGAATAAACTCGCCCTCAGTCCAAAGGCCGGGAAGACCAAAGTCCGAATGCTCGCTTCAATATTAATAAATGGCGTTAAAGAAAAGCCTGAATGACTTATCGTTGACGAGGCCTTGATGAACCATTTCGGAGCGATCGTTATGGCAGCCCGACTAACAGAGGCCAAGGCAGTCACATTAATCGGCGACACAAACCAGATTCCTTATATAGACCGGCTAAATCTGTTCCAAATGAAATACAATAGCCCATACCTCGTGATGTCTATCAGTCAAGAGCTCTTAAGAACCTACCGATGTCCCCTGGAGGTAAGCTATGCTCTAAACAAGGTATACAACGGCATATACTCAGACCATTCTCTGACTTGCTCTCTGAGAACAGCCAGGTTTACGGGTGCTACCATCGAAGCTGATTTCCCTAATACCTTGTACTTTGTCCACACACAGTCTGAAAAAGCGGACCTTACAAACCTAGGGTACGGAAAAGGGGAAAACTCGCGCATCCTCACCATCAATGAAGCTCAGGGATTAATATACGAGTCGGCAATAATCATCCAAATCAAATCCAAACCAAAATCGTACCTGAGAAGTGTCCCACACGCAGTGGTGGCTATATTTAGACACACAAGAAGTTCTACGTACTACACGGATATCGACGAAGACGCAATTGTGAGATTCATTAGGCGAGCCGGCGATACTTCCGATAGAAACCTTATAGAGTACAACCTCAAGATGGCAATTTCTCAGTGACTCCGAGGCTATGAAAAAGCTAGTGAACTTATTAACCTAGCTTACAACTACTACTATTTACTTTTTTTATTATTACTATTAATTACTAAAATATAGCTTTCGAAAACTTGTGCAGGCAGGTGTACAATTTCCTGCGAAGTTACCATCGCAATTAAAATCATGAAAAAAATGTTTTAAAATTACAATGAAAGGCATAGACAAATGTCTATGGACATTAAGTTAAAAAAAAAATACTTGATGTAAATAAATTCGAAATGTCACAAAAATATATCAATGTCCTTACTAATTACTCACTATTAAATATATTGTTTATTGAGTTTAAATCATCTCAAAAAATACAAGGCATCTTTATATAACTTTAATGGTCTTAAAAACAAAAACGACGGATCAAACACATTCTTCATTTTAGAGATTTTTTTTGGGTTACTGAGAATTTGTAGAATGGTATTTGTAATTATAACTGTAATAGTAGGTACATACTAAACTAAACTTGTTTAATAAATATAAATTTTCATGGTATATCATAATTGATTAAAACTACATATTTTTTCAATTTGATAACTCAAATTGAAATAATATTTTTTAACAAAAATGTTATAAAAGTAGAAAATGATGAAAAAAAATATGATAAAAGTTTTTACTGTACTGTAAAACTAAATATAAACTTAGTACAAAATATAAATTTAAATAAATAATTTGTCAATAAATTTAATACAACAAAAAAAATTGTTATAATTAAAGTCATAGAAACTAAGGTCAATGTAGGTAAAGTCCCTTCCAAGAATAATAAATACTCACAATTCTAAATCTCATTGGATTAATGTGTCTACCTCACTAAGGTATGCCTTCGATCATTTATTTGGGTTGCTTTCATACCGTTAACCTGATTAGATTACCCCGTACGATTGAAAAAGATATCATTCGTAATAAGGGATGACCGTCATGGCTAACAAAAAGGGTATTGAAGGTGATTTGTAACGGACTTTATAAGAGACATTGTTTAATCCAGCAGAATTATTGGTAAAACAGACATTGGTCAAATATTATGACCAATTTTATTGCTGGATTTGAATTATGTACTTATTAGAATCTTTTCTTTTAAAACTACTACTTTTTCAGGTTTGATTTAACTTTTAATTTTATTGCTATAAAACTTATATCTATCATGTTATTATTTTCTACATAATTTGTTTTAAATTTTGTGATGTTATTCATTTTAATAAAATTAGTGTACAGGGTTTCATATAAAATATAGAATTTGAATATATAATCAGCGTTTTTAAATTACTTTTTACTTATTTTGATTATTAAACATTTTGAATTTTGATTTTTTTTTTCTGTGAAAATCGGAAATTAAATATAATATAATATAATTCTATAATTATTAATTAAACTTAGATTTATAGAAAAAAACAATTTTTTTTCTCAGACGTATTTTTCCAAGCATCGATTACAATGTTTGCCTACTTGTTATATACGTATAGATAAAAATGTATATATGTATACATTATATATACCTACATACATAGCTATGTATACCATCTGATAATTATGTAATATATAATATACAATAAGGTATAATATTTTAATGTCGCAACAATTCGATTTGTTTTCTCTTTCTAAATACTTAAAATATTTATTCAAATAAATTCATCAAAATCGCTCGGATTTCTTAAAAGTTACATTTATTATCAGGAACTACATTTTAGCTACTGGACCAATGAAATGATTTATAAAGATTTATAAAAAAAATAAGATGGTGGAGTTTAGTACCAGAATAAATCTATAGATAGAAAAGAAAAATCTCGATTAAATAAAGAATTTATATGAAAATGTAAGCAAATACTGCATGTTGTTCCAATAAACCATACACAATATACAAATTTAAAGATATAAACAATTTTTGTCCGCATTTTGATTAACGATTCTTGTCTCTTAAAAGCGTCAGAAGATAAAAAGCTTTTCAAATTGTTTGAAGCATTCATCAGCATAATAGCTCTTCAAATATGCGTTAAGCTATGTTTACTTTAAATCCACGTTCTTTGCCTGGCTATTTGTATCGTTGAATAGATTTACTTTAGTATTGTATAAATGAAGAGTAGTAAACCTAAAAATTGTGGATTTTAATAAAATATTACTAAATTATAATAACTGTTACAGTGTGTGCATATGTATATATTACAAAAAACAGAAGATGCTGATTACAAAAACGAGATAAAATCAGAATGAGTCCATGAATAAAACTTTTTTGTGCTATATTTTGAAGGCAGTAAGAACACTTAGGCGTCTTTAGAAAGTCCTAACAATTTTTTCTTCTAACTTTACAGGTATTTCAAAGAAGATATTGCCGAAATGAAGATAATCGACCAAAAATCCTAAATATTTAATAAAAATTTTGGGCTTTATTTTTTTAATTTTCAAATTCATTACTACTTTTTTTGTACTATTTTTTTTCTGTAAAATTGGATGGTTACTATAGTCTAACATAAAAATTTTCGATGCAATTAAATTTATTCTTTTACAAATATATATAGCCCTTATACTTTTCTCTCGGACTAGATATCACAATCAACATAAAATATGATATGCGAGTGAAATATATGCTAAATATTAGACCAATTAAAAGATTTCAAAAAGTACTGCTTATTGCTTTAATGTAAAAGTATTATATTTCTATACATTTGTAACAATAATATTCGTGGGAATAAATACAATATTTTAATGAGGTGTATAATACGAATATTTATATCTATATACTTTTGGATGCAAAGCCTTAAGGCTTAGGCTTTTAAGTACCCTAATTGGGTCAAGATCTGTAAGCGAATTATCACAATAATGATATATGAAGACCTCATTAAATGTGTGTTGTGATTATCAGTACAAATTAATTATTATAAAATGAATTACATCAGATTTTATATTTCTTGTGAACCCTCAGGTGTTGCAAGAGTTCGTTTGGTTTGGTGTATCAATTGAGAGCCACATCATAAGAAACTAAGTTTTGATCTAAATTATTGTCTTCAGTCATAAGAAACAAATATTTGCACTTTTTTTATAGATACCCCAGCTAGCATTAAGGTAGATAATACCTGTTGTAGCAGGTAAGTTACGGTGGTTATAGAGTATGAGGCGAATAAAATTGTTTCGGTCATATTAAGAACTAAACAACAAAAACAAACAAAACTTAATTGCTATATTCAAGAACTTACATTCAATGATTATTTCTTTGCTGTCTTTTTGTGCATATACTTTTATTTGATATTTTTTTACTTTGTTGATATTGTATAATTCATGTTTGTTTTATTTTTATTAAATCATTAATCAATCTAGAAGCGTTGTTGTTGTTTTTTAGCTCCAGCGGCGAAGCGGAGATACGGCGTAGTTACGAATATATAAAATTATACACATTATTCATATGATCAAGAATTGAGTGAAGTTAGAAATTTAATTACTTTATAAATTTTAAGATTTTTAAAAGTAATCGCTTAAAATTACCAACTATAATAAAAAAAAATAAAGAAAAAATAAATTTAAGACCTTTTTATGTCTAAAATAGGTGACTTATTAGTGGTTTTTTTTGTGAAATTAAAAATTACTTCAAAAATATTAGAAATCAATTCTTTTTTTCCTTAACCTATTCGATAAATATGACCCAAATTGTCCATGTAATTAATGTTTATTTTGTACATAGCACTAACAATATTATCATAATAATGTGACGTTTACAAGGTAATTAGTAAGGATATATTTTATAACTTCCCACACGCTGCTGTAATAATAAATTTATGAATACCAACAGAATATAGTATATAGTTACAACTACTCCAGACTAAAAAAAATATCTCTTATCTTTTATCCTTATATAATGTTAGATGTATTTTAGGTGTTTTAGGTGTAAAATAGATATTTTTTAATAGAGTAAGCTATAGATTAAACAAGATGAGACTAAAGTCAATCCACTACAGTCAAGTTTATAAACTATGATTTTTTAAAGGTTAACGAATAATAATGAATTTTGTAATTATATATGAAAAGCACAGTTCTATAATAGAAAATTCTTTGATTAATTAAAATTCTTGGATTTAATTAACACTAACTTACTTTAAACAGTAAATGTTTGTTTATAGCCGAACCGAAACACATTATTTGGGAATAAGGTTAAATGAAATGCTTAACAAAATATTGTACATTTACTAAAATAATAAAAAAAAAGTACTTTTTTGTTTCTATGTGAAGTGTCTAAAATTTTTATTTCTAATTAATTACATTTTATAGTAAACTACATTTTTGTATTCTAGGGGTAGGATTTTCCCTTTAATTACTATTATGGAAGCAGAGAAATTGCGATAGAAATTGCTATTGGCTTTGTAAAAATTGGAAGCCACCGGTTTGATAAACTCATTTGGAAAATAGACTTATAAAAGTAAAAGGATCTGAACCGTTAGATAAAATATGAAAGTAATACAACGTTCATAGCATTATTAAGTAATCCTTATGATCTATATCTTAACTTAAACCTTGAAACAATACCTGAAACACAAAAATGAAGAATGCCGAACGAAACACCGCAATACCCCTAAATAGGTCTCGAGGGCGTGATAAAACAAAAGTGAATTGGCATAGGGAATCGCGGCTTCACAATAGCGATCTCTTTTGTACCTTTAAATTTTCATAGCATAATATGCCAAAATATAATGAAATACTTGCTTTTGATGATTGTAAAAATAATACCTTTGTACGTTTTACGCAGATATATCGTTATGTAAGTACCCAATTCGTGCTCTAAGAGAAATTACTATATTACAGCAATGATTATATAATCTTAGGCCACGTCGTTGTAGTACATTACTTTAGTAAGTTAAAAAGGTGATTGAATGAGAAATTGTTTTGGATAAACTAACATATTCAGGATTGCAATAATCAAAGTTAAGAATTGATGTGAATTCGAAACTCCGTTCAAAACTAAAATGTTTTATATATGTTGTTAGTTCGTTTTCTAAATAATTAAAAAACTATATATTGATATTTAAAAACCGTATATTAATATCTATTTTAATTTAGTATTAAGCTCGTGAGTCTTAACACTAGTTAAGAATAGTCTTATTAAGATAAGACTTCGCTTAGGCTCGAATGTATAATAATTATTATTATCATTAGATAACATCAGAATAACATTCGCATTTTTAGTTCATATAGACACCGTTTTAATTAAAGTGATATATTATAAAGTCCTTAAATGAAAGGCCCAACTAAGCTAGTCATAATCTAAATCTCATTGAATTAATTTGTCTCGACCTCGTTTGTCTATCTTCAATCATTTATTTCCTCTGCCTTTATACTGTCAACCTGATGAGATTACCGTCTGCGATTGAATTGAAAAAGATATCATTCGGAATAAGAGATGATTATGATTATTATGACGTCCTTAATAAAAGTTGTCTTTGAAAGGTATTCGCAACAATAAGGGTAGGCAACGATACATCATTCAATGACCTTTATATAATAAATACGAAAATATTACTTTAGATTTATTATCTACTGTTGTTAGACTTCATTTGATTGTAGGGCATCGAATAAAAAATAAACAAAGCCAATTTTTTGCTTAAAAATAAACAAAAACTTCCTGCGGTGTTCAGTATTTTGCGGTGTTTGGTAATATTCTATTTATCTAATAAAGTTGAAAATAAAATAACCTTATTTTCATTACATGTATATCTTATTCTATGAATTAATCAATGTTACTAAAGAAAAAAGATTAGCAGATGTCATTCCACAAATATTATTGTATATATTTTTATCCTTTTATATAATTAAAATTAAATTAAGATTGATTATATTGTTTCGATACTAGTTTTCAAATTCTGATAATTAATTAATAGCCAGACACAAATCCGGTTACCGATTTGGGTCAATATCTCGTAGCTGGAGTAATCGTATGGAACGTTCAGCAATCGTTAAGCTGTAATATTTTTATCGAAGCAATAAATCCTAAACCACACAGAGAGCACATTACTTAGAACATAATATGATATATTTGTATTATGTTATTACATGTGCTTTATTTTTATCACTAACCTAGTTAATGGGTAAATGATGTGCAACAAAAAACTAATATTAACCATGTAAATTCATTTCTTATGATTAAATAGAAAATGTGAAAATATCAAACAAATGAAGCTAAAAAATAAAAGAATACGACACAATATTATATGGTATGGTACAGACCTTAACTGTAAAGGGTACACGCGCGCCAGTAATATTGACCTTGACAGAAGACATGAGTACTTTAGTACTAAGTCATATTCACAGATGAACTTAATTTTGTGAATATAGAAATAAACATATTGACTAAACTTTAGTCATTCAAAATTAAATCCATTGCAAAACCTTAAAATATAATTAAATTTTTAAATATTTCATATGTATTATCATTATTTAGAATGTATAACTTGGTTAAATCGTTTAATAAGAAAACACCTTTGGTTTATTCAAAGTATAAATTAGTAGGTTTTTATTGTCTTTTATATCAATCTTCTTTGAAAACCTTTAATAATCCTATCTTAAATAATAGTGACATCATGTGATTGCACAGACCGTCCCATTGGTCCAAACCGACCAACTGATGTCTAAACTTTTAACTTAATCGTTCTTTTCACACGACATGGAATGTCACATCTGTATCTATAATTGCTGTGCCAACATAATCCCAATAGAAATTTTTTTCACGTAATTAAATCTAGCATGTAGTATATATAACATTGTAATTTATCATTAAATAAAAGGATATTTTGAATTGCTTAAAGAGTATTTAATAAAAAATAGAGTGAATAATATTATCTTAAATTACTTCACTCATTATCATTCTTATTGTATAAGATTTGTCGTCACAATTATTATTATGCCTGATATCAATGCCGTGACATAAAAATATTTACATTTGTCAATAGTTAGTTTTTTTATTTTTTATTATAAATAAATAAAACGATATATTTCTACAAATATTAGTTGATTTAATAATATTTACTTCCCCTGTATATTTTAAGAAGGCTAAAACTTTTTACAACATTGGAACAACATTAAGGTAAATTTTAAAAAGTTTTGATTGAACTTTGAATTATTTGTGAATCAATATGTTTATGTAAGATCGTCGTCAATAGTTATAGGTGTAACAGCAACAGTAACTTTTATTTTAGGGCAAAACAAAGTCTCGATAAAGACGTTATTTTTAAGTCCTATTTAATGTACGAATACGACTGCCTAAGGTAAAAATGTATGTGAAGGACTTACAACATAACAAATTATTTATCTATAAATACAGATAAAATATTGTCATCATATCGACTATAACCGATTTATTGAAATAAAAGACAAATATTTCATTAATAACAAATAATAAAATATATGTATATAAATATATTTATAAAATGATCATTATCAATAGTGGTCGTGATGATAATCTTACTCGAAATTTACTAATATTGACGAACGTGGGTACAACCTAAGTCTAACTAACCTATCGAAGTTATTACAGGTATAATTTTATTTTAAAATAAGTATTACGCCGACCTTTTGTGACTTGGCAAAATATATAAAATATATAAAACAAATATTGCAGCCAAAGTCGAGTAAGGGACTAAAAATATTTTTTTTTTGTAACATGTGGATTAGACTGATTGCCTTCTTATTGTTTAATGTCATCTCAATGACTTGACATATGGATACCATTCCAAATAAAAAGTTCATGGATAATTGATTACTTTAGACTGACTTTGTACCTAATAATCGTCAAATACTTAATAAGTGTACTGAGGTAGACTCTTTGAGGTTTTTTTTTCGTTATCTCGTTTGACCTCAATGCTAACATCCGTTTATTTAAGATCTGTGACTTATCATAAGTGATAGTCTACTTACATACCATTTAAAGCATAGCGTAATATTAATTTTACAAAAGGAAAATAATTCAAAATACGTTGATTTATTTATTATTGTAAGTGTAATCTTAAGTGAATACTTTGTACATGGATAAAAAATAGTAAATATCTAATGAGTAGTAAATGAATTAGGGACCCCACACTAAAGTAATTTCTCTCAATATAGATTACGTATTCACACATATTTTAACACTATTATTAACTGGTTACCGAATTAGAAAGTGAGATAGACAGAGATATTTATAATCTAAAATGAATCACAGTATAGTATGTACTGTACATTAAAAAATTACAAAATTAATCTCAATACATCAAATTCATCTCTATGCAATTGAGAATTAAAACATAGAGGTAATGTAACTCATAATAAACATTTTCGTTATAATTGGTTTTGTTCATTATTTGGGACATATTTTGGAAATTATTATTTATTTAAATAATTCCTAATTATCAGTATGTGAACAATTTGAAACCAATAACAAAGCAAAGCCACATATGCCAGTTTAAAATGTATCATAATAGGTTATGTTAACTAGCGCATTTATGTTAGTCAATTACTGTTTCAATACAGATTATGGGGGTTAAAAAAAATACACTGCTATATGTTTATTCCAATATCAATATGAAGAAAACTTCAAAATACATGATAGTAACAAACAACTTATACCTATAACAAATGATGTTGATTTGTATCAGAAATAGTAAATACGTTTTAATAATATATTTTCTAATAACCTTAATACCTTTTCAATTGAATGATACCATTATATACACACTTATCATATTATACAACCTATTCAAGTAAATGATTAAAGCACGTCGTCTACTACAAAAAATGTGTTCTAACTTTCATCAATTAATCAATGGCTCAAATGAAACGTCCAGCTTTAGCTAGGGGAGAAATTGTCTTCAATCAGTTCAGACCAAATACAAGTTACGTTTTACTAATTAAAAAACTGAGCATCTAATAATAATAATTATTATTCTATAACAAGAAAACATTAGCAACATATGAACAGCCTTAAATAATATGACAGAAACAAAATATACATAAGCTTATTTGTTGAAAAAACATGGTTTTTTATTTCATGACTTTTCATTACGTAATGATATTTATAATCATACCCATTATTTCAGTATTATTCTTGGTATTGTTAAAAGATGAGTTGAGAAAGCAGGTATTGGTTAAACTATTATTTTGATATAGTCCTTTGTTATATCTGCTAATATGTTATATATATTTATAAAAATTTATTATTGTAAAAACACTTTTTATGTGTAAGATATAAGTAATTTATATCAAATAAGAATTATCCTCCCTTATCCCAATTATGGGGTCGGCGCAGTTTGTTTTTTTCTTCCATACCCTCCTGTTACTTCGTCTTTCACGCAATCTTTTCTTCGGCCTCTACCTGTTCATCCCACCATTACCATACCCAGAACTCCATGGAGTAACATTATCTAGATGAAATATAAATCTTAGTTTAAAAATACCAACAGGAAATACAACAATTATGAAGTGCATTGGTTAAAAGTATATAGCAAGAGTACCGAAAATTATTAGCATTTTCACCTTATAAATTATATACCAACTAATATATATAATAATGATAATATCTTTCAATAGTATACAAAAAGTTCTCATCGACATAATTAAATTTTTTTACGGATAGTTTTCTTTGTATGAGCTTAAAACCTTATTCCATCTTGGACGCGTCTCCTGATTGGACTCTCATGATGGACACGTATGAAAGGCAATACAAAATCCCCGGGGATGTTTGTGTTTCGTCATCTAGGCCGGACTTATTCCTGTATTCAAAACAACTAAGGCGCGTTATACTTGTGGAGCTTACTGTACCCTGGGAAACAAACATACCCAAAGATCATACATTTAAGCTTAACAAGTATTACGAACTGTGTAACGAACTGATCAGGAATAAATTTATAGTTAATTTGTACGCTGTAGAAGTAGGAGCGAGAGGTATAACAGCAAAATCTCTCTACAACTTATTTAAGGACCTCGGCCTTTCTAGAACGATCATCAGTTCATTTCTGGAACGTATTTCAAAGGCGGCTTTATTAGGTTCTTACGATATTTGGTTAGGTAGGGAGAGGAGCGTAAACAGTGAAGGTGAGCGTGTATGCGCATAGTAAAGGGGCCCCTTAAACCTACATCTGGGTCGCAAGTCCCAGGCATTATTTGCGCTCCTCTTCTTGCAACGCGATGGGCCCGGCACCCGCACGGTGAATCCATGGAATGCTAAGAAGCTTCGTCTCATTTTAATTGACAGCCCGGAGAGACGGGATGACGCTGGAAAGACAGCTGACGCTGGAAATACAGATGGCAGCTGGGAAGACAGATGACTACTGGAAAGACAGCCGAGGGTGACGGCCTAGCAAGCCAAGCCCGGGAATTTCGTTTAAAGCTAAAAGTCCGAAAAAGAAAAATACCCCTGGGACAGTCCGAGAGGGGGGGCGGAAGAACTGTCCATCGGTTGATAATAACGGCGAAAACGGCGCGAAAACGGCGCGAAAACGGAATTGAAATGCCTTACGTGCGGGAAAATTTACAAAAGACGAGCCTGGTTTATTAAACATCTCAAAACACACGATGGTGCTTAAGCGCGGCAATCGCCGGTAATATCTTCAGTTTTCACTTCGGATAGAGTTTACCCTCATACATCCCATGGTGAACCATTGAATGCGAATCACCAGGAGTCCATAACCATCCGGACGCGTCTTAGCATTCCCACTATTAAACAATCGACATGGAAAATACACGATCAAAATATAGCGGACCTGTTAGAGCACCCGGGCTCAAACCAGGTACTCAACGCGCAAGTAGAGACTCTACAAAATACTATTTTTGACTACTTCAATGAGCACTATCCACCTTCGAATCGTTATGCTCACAAGTATAAAGAAAACGGTTTTAAATTGAAAATGAGAAGGAAAAAAAGGGACCTCATAAAGAAACTTCGTAGGGCCAAAGCCATGGGCGACAACCAACTTAGTCACCAACTGTCTAGGGCATTAAGGTCAATTCTTAAATTAATACAAGGCATATCACAACAAATAACAAAAAACCGTGATAGCTTTGACCGGGCAAAACACGAAGTAGACTTTGATAAAAATCCTTTTAAGTACTCTAAAAACATTTTCAAAGACGAAAAAGGTAAACTCCTCTTGACCAACGAGCAAATTTTTGATTATTATAAAAGCACATACGAAGTGCCTAAAAATCAAAGGCTGTATGGGGATCCCAACGATCGAAAACCTGAGAGTCCATCCATAGATTTTCATGCCAACCCACCAACTTTGGAGGAAATCAATAAAATAATTAAAAAGAAACCATCTAAGTCAGCACCAGGTCCGGATGGTATCCCTTATATAGTTTATAAAAAATGTCCGTCGATTCATAAACATCTATTGAATATATTCGATAAAATCTGGTCAAGAGGACAAACACCGGTAACATTCGGAAATGCTCTTTTTGTCCTCATTCCCAAAAGCGACAATGTCTCGGATCCTAGGGACACTAGACCGATAGCTCTAACAAATACAATATCAAAAATATTTTTTTCTTTTTTACAAACAAAAATGACGCAATTCATGATAAATAATAAATATTTCGGGCCTTATCACCAGAAAGGGTTTTTGCCTGGCATTTCTGGATGCCTCGAACATAACACGTTACTATCGGAAAGCCTTAAAGATGCCAGAAATAGTGAAAGACAAATAACGGTATGTTGGATAGACTTAGAGAACGCTTTCGGGTCGGTACAACATGAACTGATGATATTCGCGCTAAGGTGGTATAACTTTCCTACGTTAGTAAGTGACATGATTGCATCATATTATTCAAAATTAAAATTTTCCATAATCACAAATGAAAATCATTCCAAACCATTAAATTACAACATAGGTTTATTTCAAGGTTGTTGTATTTCTCCAATTATATTTAACATAGTGATCAATATTTTAATAGATAAATTAATTAAAAACGAAAAGAAATGGGGTTATCGGTTTAAGTTGAACAATAAATACACAGAATCCATACTAGCATTCGCAGACGATCTCGCGATACTGACACGTAATCCAAAACAATGTCAGCTACTTTTAAATGTTGTGGAGGATTTCTGTGCTTGGACGGACGGATTGAGGACAAAACCCAATAAATGCTACAGTCTGTGTCTGGGTAGGCGGAACACCAGATATACCTCTTACGATCCGGGTCTTATAATAGGCGGTAAGTGCGTTACTACTATTACCGACGCAGCTCCGTTCAAATTCTTAGGCAAAAAAATCGATTACCAAGGGCGTACTCCATCTTTAGATATAATAGTCGATAGCTTTTTGAATGATCTTAAAAAGGTAGACAATCAGCCAATAAGTAACATCAAAAAGGCTTGGATATACGATAATTATTTAACATCACGTTTAAATTGGCCTTTCCTCGTTTACGATATTAATAAGACCCTTTTGTTAAAGTTAGATGCAAGCGTCATATGGACATTGAAGTCATGGCTCGGGTTAGCGCATCCAGCGGACTCTTCTACCTTATTTAGAGACCGACACAATTTTGGGTTAAAATTAAAGAAACCATCGGAACTCTATAAACACCTAAGAGTGACCAAGAGACATATCATCTCAAAGTCGAATGATGATACTGTAACATCTCTCCCAAAAGATAAAATTGCCGCAGAGCTGGAGTCACGACTTCAATTCCATAAACAATTTATGATAGGTGCTCAAACAAATAAAGCAGGGCTAGGATCAAATAGGAAAGAACCAGACATAGAAATAATAAAATCCTTTATTCGGCACGATGAAAATGATAATTACCGGTTGCACGCGATGAGCCTAGAATTGCAAAACGAATGGGTGACCATAGGAGATTTTTGTATTCCATTAGCTTTACGATGGCGCACCCTGCTTCATGATTGGTCCCCAGCATTATTAAAATTTTATCTTAATGCATTCCAAATGACTCTCCCAGATCAAAGTAACTTAGTAAGATGGGGCAAAGCCACCGAAAAATCTTGCAACATCTGCGGGGAGGCAGTAGGAACCGCGAAACACTTGCTAGTAGGGTGTAGGGTACTATTAAATAGAGGTAAATACTCGCGTTGCCACGATAAAGTATTAGAAATCATACGAGAAGCGGTTAGTCTTTCTGTAGCAAGAGCGCAGAGGGGTATAACAACCACCAAAAAATCAGTAGAGTTCGTAAAGGCAGGTTCGTCCAAAAAATCTAAATTAAAACCTTATTCCATCTTGGACGCGTCTCCTGATTGGACTCTCATGATGGACACGTATGAAAGGCAATACAAAATCCCCGGGGATGTTTGTGTTTCGTCATCTAGGCCGGACTTATTCCTGTATTCAAAACAACTAAGGCGCGTTATACTTGTGGAGCTTACTGTACCCTGGGAAACAAACATACCCAAAGATCATACATTTAAGCTTAACAAGTATTACGAACTGTGTAACGAACTGATCAGGAATAAATTTATAGTTAATTTGTACGCTGTAGAAGTAGGAGCGAGAGGTATAACAGCAAAATCTCTCTACAACTTATTTAAGGACCTCGGCCTTTCTAGAACGATCATCAGTTCATTTCTGGAACGTATTTCAAAGGCGGCTTCATTAGGTTCTTACGATATTTGGTTAGGTAGGGAGAGGAGCGTAAACAGTGAAGGTGAGCGTGTATGCGCATAGTAAAGGGGCCCCTTAAACCTACATCTGGGTCGCAAGTCCCAGGCATTGTTTGCGCTCCTCTTCTTGCAACGCGATGGGCCCGGCACCCGCACGGTGAATCCATGGAATGCTAAGAAGCTTCGTCTCTCTATGTTTATAATAAATAAATATTAACTACAACATTTACATAATTTATAGATCATAACAAAAATATAATATTAATAATAATGTTACCATTATTTCATTTATTCAAAGTACATTAACTAATATAACATAATTTTATAAAATAACGTTAAAAAATTTAATTGTATTGAAGGTATTTTTATTTTTATCTTTTATACAAATTCAACAACTGTTGTTTTTTTTCATATTCGGTGTTATGATAAGAGATGAACGGAATAAGTTTTTATAATATTTTATTTCATACAACGTTGAAAATGAATAACAACGTGCAAAAAATTAATATTATTTTACTTAGAAAACGGAAAACAAAAAACAATACCTAATCCTAGCGAATATCATTTTATTCTGATATAATTTACAAAAGTTGTTTTTACAGTCAATAATCATACATTCTGGTTTCATAATTAAAATTGAAAGAAATATAAATATGTCACATTCCAGTTTTTTTCTTCTTTTGTATATATGATGAGAATAAAAACAAAAGGAACTAAGAGCACAAAAAATATTTCTACATTCAATTAATACACCAAAACTAGGTAGACCCTTACCATTTAATTTTATACTTTGAATACAAAAATCACCGTTTCATTTTGCCTCAGAAGTCTACAAATACGATAGCTTAATAGTCGTAGGTAGAGACACAGAAAGGTTTCTCAAAAGTCGTCGGTTCAAATCCTGATAATCGATAACTTTTTAATTCTACATTTATTTAAAACACATAAATCATCTTCACGATAAACTTGATATGTCTACTACCAGGAAGTTTGTATTACATTTGATATTACTTTATAAAAATTAACCCTACCATATTATACTTAAATTCAAACTTGCCAATATATGTTATATACCTACAAAAAAAATAAAAATGAATAAAAAACTTATAATATAAAAGAAACTTGATATTTTCCACCTTACGTTGTTGATATTATATTCTCATTAAAGTCAATTAAAATAAAATTATAAAGATATATTGATATCGAACAATTTTTATTTTATTTTAAAAGCGAAAATTACATATTCTATATGATATGTAATTTGTAATTTTGTTATTTCAGTTCATGGATCATTTATGTTTTAAATAATGTAGGTTTCAATACATAATGAAATCATTTAAAACAAATTTAAAACAATACATCAAACAATTTAGATTTTCAATTTTCATACAAAACATGGTTTTAGCATGGTTACTACTTCGGTACATAATTTAATTATAGCTCGATAAGTGTTAATAGGTGTAGGGGGCATGATGAAACAAAAAATAGCTTTACACAGAGAATAACTATAGCCTAGAAGAGATTACAGTTTTGTCTTCTAACCTATCTGACAAATAAGATCTTACAAATATCTTGAAAAAGTCTGTGCTGTAACAAACATTAAATAAGTCATATATGACTTTAATTGTAATAATAGTGCTTAATAGGATAAATAAAATAAATTACTGTAAAGATAAAATAGGCGATCTAACTTTCCCTTAACAATATCTTTAGATTTTGTTTACGTTAGGTTTTTAGTTAGATTATATTTTTCTTATTGTTATGGTTATAACTTGCTCGCAGCAGGAGGTCGCATTATATCTCAATATCAAACACAACGTTGATCGTACTCAGAAGCGAAATGTTTTCGTCTACCACGGCGACCAGATAAGCACTTTGACGTTCCTTGGTACAGCATGCCTTCTGGTTAAAGGAGATGTATTAACTGTTGGCAGACAGGAGTTGCCTCTATCCTTCAAACTGTCCTGTCCTCAAGTTTTCTAGCTTCAGTCTGTTTTACACCTGGTAGGGGCCTTTGCCTACAGTTGAGACACTAAAACGAAAACAATCGTCTTTAGGATTCAGAGAGAAGTGCAAATGTAAAACGATAACTACGGTACCCCCTAATGAGTCTCACTCTTATGGCCTAGCAACAAAACTCCTAAATTTATGTCTCTTTCTTAACTTTTATTATTTTTTAACTTATATCTCCACAATTATAGAGATTAAGTAGATAAAATTACGTTCCCATACGTAAGCCCTCTAAAATTTTATTTTACACTACTGCATTAAAACAAATAACGCAATTAAGGCAAATAAGGAAATTATAATTATATTGCTATAGCAAAGGTCGTCATGATATTTTAAAACAAAACATTAATTTCAAGATTATCTAAGAATTAGACACAATCCCAATGACACCTAAACAATAATATTCGTAATTGTTTCAATACTAATATATATTTAATATTCTTGTCTGTTCTAATAAAATGGTCATTCAAATACTTATTCGAAAACATCAAAGCATTACACTCAATTATTGTATCCATATATATTAGGGTGATTCAAAAATGCATGTGAAATTTTTTAATTTATTTTTTTTATGGGGGTACCCTGTCATTTTGTTCTATTGGTTAAAAAACTTTCACCAAATTTTTTTTAGATTTTTAAAACAGGTTTTAGAGGTCGCTACCAGGGACGAAAAGTGTTGGGTTGTATGAACGGGTAAAAAATAAGTAGTAACCTATTTTATTAAATAACTACAATAAAATTTAAGGATAACTACTATTATAACTAAGACTAGTAACTTAAGATGTTAATGTAGATTTGTTACAATCAGGGAATTTTCACCTAAAGTCTTTGACCGCCAACAATAGGTACTGTTTTTGGTCTTCGTCTGTCGTATGAAGGCGATTGTACTCTTCAATCAACGATACTCCCCTCTCAGCTGTATCGTTGATAACTTTTAGACCCTTTACAAAAGTCACACATTTTTTAAACTCACAATCGTCCTTCCAGGTCTGCACGTCCTTTTTTAAAAAATCTTAGGAGATGAAGATACTTTTAAAAAGGTTAATGTGTGAGAAGATACGAAGTCCTCAAGGTTTTTTGTTGCAATAAGGTTTTGATCCAGGATGACTCGCTTTGGAGAATCTTCTGACCCTTCTATTTGAAGAGCAACAACCATCTTTATCTTAGTTTCCAAAGAAACTTGGTCGTCAGAGCAGGTCAAAGCTACAAGTTTTTCTGATAGGTACCAAAGGTGCCAAAACGCTTGTTTCATAGCAACTTTTGAAATTGATTCATTCACTTTATTGTAAGCTAATAAATCCTTCAAAAGTTGTAAGTCATTCCTTGGCCCAGACCATGCGCAAGGAGTTTGATACTAATATTTTGCGTAAATTCGGACAGTAAAAATGCAAATTTCTTTGATTCCTTTAATTTCCCTCTTCGTTAGTTTTAGTTTCCCGAAAAAGATATATTTTAAAAGAATAGATGACCTTTGCCATCCACCTTGCCCGGTGGAGACCAGCAGGTTGCTCGAAAAGATACACCTTTCTCAGGTGTTCCTCCAAAAAATATGATTATCAGGTTAAGTAGTTTTTATAATCGTCTCGTGGTTGAAACTCGTTAAGCTGGCGTACTAATGTCATCTTTTCGGTAACATATGCTACTTGTTTTAGAGTTTCAGGGTCCGCAGTAGTTGCCCTAGAGTCCTCTTTTAGTATTTTAGGCCAAAGTTTTTGCAGTCTTTTGAAGATTTGTATATCTGGCAAACTAGAAGCATTAGTTGCTGAAACTACGATGGCTTTAAGCACAATCTCCAAAATGTGATGCCTGCATGGAAGCCATAATAATTTTTTCTCCAGCTTTTGCTCTAGTAAGGTACAAGCTCCATTGAATCGACCGGCGTTTGATGCTGTGGTATCAAAACATATCGATTTTACTTTTTCGTCCAAGCCCCAGGACAATAACATTTCATAAACAGCTGAGGCCATCGCCTGCCCTCTTCCATTCGGAAGTTTTGGAACACCCAAAAACTGTTCCACTCCCTGTCCTGATACTATTACAGGCAAGTGATCCACAACCTCATGTCCCGTTTTGTCCTCGAGCATTTTATCATCCCAATGAACTGTAAGCGGAACCTCTGGCTTAAACTCGCTTTTTAGAGATTCTGCGATTTTTTTTCGTCGCTGGATTCGCTGACGCTGAATAGAAGAAAAGCTAACGTTATACTTCTCAGCATCACAGCCAGCGCTCTGGAGAGTCGATGTTAATACCACAGCAGCTTTTCGATCGCTTAACTTAGCAACATCAAGACTTACAACCAAACGGTCATCGATTAATTCTTTCCTCCCTTGTTTTCGCTGTGGCTTCGAGGTAGACGGTCCTGACAATAGAGTAGCCGGCCGACTGTCTAAAGAGGTCGAAGACGACGACATTAAAAAAGCTTGGCTATATTACTACTTACTTAAAAACTAGCTCACACTCTATTACGCAATTACAACTTTAATCTTTAAACCCTTTCAATAGCTTAATAACCTGAAGACTGAAGAAGTTAAAAAACGTGGATAGAGGATATGTACCAGGTACCTAACGTACCTTGTTTACACTCAGGTACAAAAATACACAAAAGCACCGCCATTTTGGTTCCCAAGGGGTGCAACCCCATTACCGTATGTAACGCATTTTTCAAAAACTTTAATGGACGGTAGCGACCCCTAAAGTTGACTTAAATTTTAAAAAAAAATATGGGTATATTTTTTTTCATATTGGAACCATATAAGACGGTGCCCCTATAAAAATTTAAAACTAGGATTTTTTGAATCAGCCTAATATATATATATGGATATGGATGTGGAAACCTGTGTATTCACTGACTGATATTATATTTCTCTATTTTTAAATAGGGATATAATTAATTATTTAAAAAAATTACACTAAATATAAAATTGAAGTTAAACATTTTGTCAATGCAAGAAGTTTAAGTTCACATCCAAGTTAATAGTGTGCCCAGCGAAGCGGGCGGGAACCAGCTAGTTATAAATTTCTATTACACATCACTATGTACCGAAAAGAAAAAAAACATCAATATCTGAAATAAAAATCGACTTTGCAAAACCTTTGTAACTAATTATATCTATCTCTTATGATTAAAAAAATCATAACTGTCGTAATACTCAATGCTTGAATGATTTCTTACTAAAACTTAATATTTTAACATAGATGATATGATCAAAATTTTACATTTACTTTGGAAGATTTCACATTCTATTTAATTAACAGCATATTTAAATAAGGAACATCTGTGTAGACATCCTTATGAAGACAATTTAAAATACTAGCTTTTGCTTGTGATCGCGAACTTAATTATTCACAAAAATTAAATAAAAAAACTTGCAATGTGAAATGTGAAAGTTGGTAAAAATAGCATGTACTCCTCATACTTATTAGCTGTATCATTTTTTTTTACTTTAAGAATAATAAACAAGAATAATCAATATATTATTATTTTAATATTTTTAATAATCTACATGACTTAAAAATATATTATCAAATTAATATATCAGGACTTTAGTTACGGTACGTGAATATATAAACAAGATTACCAATTCGAGTGAAACAAATATATATTCATCGCACATGTTATCTATCACTGGTTCGTAATTACAACATGTGTTTGTTAAAGATGGATGTATTTATTATTTAGTGAATCCAGTTAGTTGCAAACATCAATATATCCAGGTAATTAAATATTTCTTTACCAAATTAGTTTCAATCCTTTTAAGGCATTTCGAGTTAAATTTCGATTTAAAATGTGTATGTGTGTGTATGTGTGTGTGTATGTGTGTGTGTAAAATGTGTATATACACATTAACATAATTAAGATATATTTCTTGTGTATTGTTGTTACTATTCAGTTGATATTCAGAAAATCTTGAATGAAGTCTTATATGTAGTGGTGTCTTAGGTTTTCTTTTCAACTCAATATCTCCACGTGTCCCTGGAATTAAGGACAGGAATACAGACAGAGAGACTGATAAATGGATAGCAAGACAGACGGACGGAAGGACAAATAGACAACAAATTTATTCTAAAAGGGTTGCGTTTTTCTTTTAAGGTATGGAGCCCGGAAAAAAGAGTTGTCGCAATAACCTTTAATAAGCCATAAGAACGTGATAAAACAAACAACAATTCCCAAACGGAATAGTGGCAATTAATTTCTCTTTCATCATTACAAAATTGGTTGTCGTGTAGGATGCTGACTGTGGTCTTACTAAAAACAACGCCAGTGTTTTTTTTTTAATTAAACCTTATTTTAGAATTATTTTTGGGGTAGCTAGTATAAAGATAAAGAATAATGTTATTTAACTGAAATTTAAGCATATCCATTAAAGGAACGTTTTGATTTCTTTTAACTTACATATGACTGGGGATAAGAATATTCTTATATAAAAATAAAGTCACACATACAAAAAAAGTCTTGAAAGGTGGCATAATTTATTGTTCTATCAATAAACTTTATTCTGATAGTTTGAACGCTCGGTATACAAAACAAAACAGTTCAGCAACATATGTTCACGGGTAACAATAAAATGTATTGCTGAAACTATTTTTTATACTTGAATGCATAATAATAAACACAACAAATTATAGACAAACAAAAATTACAATAGTAATTGTTTAGGTCAGTACATGTACCGAAAGATTAAGTTTCATTAATTTTCTTAATTTAGCAACAAATTCATAACACTGTTTATATTTATAATATTATTTGGATTTCATTCCATTAAGACGATTTTAATGTCGGACAACATAGTTTGATTTAAAAGTAAAAATCTTAGAAAACCTTACTTTCTGTATTTAATGTTACAAATTTTTATATAGATAACATTTATCAGGAAGGGCATTCAAGTGACAGAAATATTTTTCTTAGTTCAATTAAAACTAAGGTAAGCTTAACCATTCAGTAAATTAATTGATACATCCAAGTGTTCTAATTGCAAACAGGAGCTTTGATACTGAACCGATAATCATAAACGTTACACTTGAAGTCTCATAACTGTAGAAATGTAATTAATATTAAATGAAATTCCTTGTATTAATAATATTATTTTCGAAATATTTAAATCTTAAATAATTATTAATATTTAAACAATTAGTTTTTATTCAGAATAAATGTTTAACATCTACATTAATAATTTTTTATAAACATTACAAAAACATTTTTTCCAAATTGTTATAGTAAACAAGCCTAATCAGGGCATTGGAATAAAAGTTCTGATTATCGTTAATTAATCAATTGCTCCAGTGATATGTCTAAACTGTAATTGCGACAGATATCTTCTATCAATAAAGTTAAAAGCGGACTGACATTAATTATGTTTATATTACAAGTATATTATTTAATATATCTCGAAAATATTAACAAATAACATAAATTCCTGTATTTTATTTAATTATTTATGCAAATAAAAAATAGTTTTACACTAATTGTACATTTTTTTTTTTATTTTATTCCTAAGCAATACTCTTTTAAAATATATGAATACATCTATAATGGAAAATTTCATATTCTTTAAGAGCACCAACATTACGTTATAGCTAGTTAGCCATATTATTACAGAGTTTAAAGTTAGAAGTGCTGTCGCAAACACTTTTTCCTTGTTTGCGGAAGGTCCCTAATTTAAATCAATGATTTGAAGTTGATTCCAGTTCTGGTAATTATTACATAGCCATAATTATTACATATATTTTTAGCTTCTTATATATTTAATTTGAATACGGTAGAATCAAATAATTCCATTCTTATGGCAAGAAACCATTCATCACATTTGCACAAATTAATTATTGGTACATCTTTCTTGAAATTTAACAATGTAGAACCTATGACATCGTTATATTGTAACGTTTCTCGTTTTTCCAATGTGAATGAATGAATGTATTACTTTCTGAACAAAATCAATTACAATTCAATTACAAGATTATTTCAACAACACAATGTATTACTATTCATTATCATCATAAATTATCGACAACTTCTTCATAAACTAATATTATTATACTTCTTGCTTGAAATGAATTTTACTGTACAAATATTTTTATATGAAACAAGTAGATTTCTGGTAACGTTGTGGTTTTGTATATATAGATTTTATATTATATATAGGTTTTGTATATATAGATTTTTATATATATAGATGTCCTTTATAATAAAAAATATGACAATGTTATATCTTTTATAATTATTACGTTAATTTTTAGTGTCGTAACGTAATATTTAGATTAATTATTGAAAGTCCAAATGTAATTTTAAAGTTTTTATGTAAAATATATTTCTGATTTCCTTTTGTTTCCTGCGTATTTAAAAATCTTCTAAGTTAAATATTGAGAAACATTTAAAGTAAATATTTGCTGTTTAAAAATTGAAAAAAATACTAAGAAGTTTTTTGAGTCTGTCGTCGTCGACCTAAAATTATAAGTTATATTACACTGTAGCTTGGTTTAATGTAATCATACAAACTTGATTTAAAAAAAAAAAGTTGAAATATTTTGTTTATTTGAAATGGTGGCCTAATTTGATACGTTGAAATTACTCGTTTAACGGAGTTAAAACTTAAAATTAGTAAGTATAATTATAACATATTATTTTCAGGATTAAGAAAAATAAATAAGACTTGGTTAAAAATATAAAAAAAGAAGTAATAATATTACAAATATTTTGGTTATAAATTGTTCTAACAATTATTTAAATTAGTTTTCTATTACGAATTAAATCATTTCTGCAATGCGGCGCAAGGATAAGCTCACCATTTAACAAATTATGGATTTTATTAGTAATCGTCCGTTCAAACAGAATAAGATTACTGAGAGAAGTACAGCAATAATCTTTACTATAGGAATATGGTAACGCAACCTTATATAATAGAGTTGAAAGTCCGATTTCCTTAAAACCGATTGCAAAAGAGACGAAAATTATTATCTAACGCAATCGCTTATTATGCAGTTTACCAATATTCTATGCTTTCTTAACGGTTGCATGCGTTTAAGAACCCCGTTGAAGAATGCGTTTAAGAAGAACGGGAAAATTACGAAATAGATAATATAATAAAAATCCCAATAAAAAAATCTTAATTTTGTGTTATTTAGAAATTATATTTTTAGTTTGTAGCTTCTCAACAAATATTTATACATTACAAAATTAAGCGTCACTGCGATCCTGAAATTCCTTATATAACGATTTTTTTTCTTTACACTCGAAGTCAATTCAAAGTTATTACTCTATTATATTCGCAATTCTTCATTTTTGTTTTATATATTCAGCTTCATGTCTCTTGGATTATAGACGCTTCTAAGGGAGGAGAAACTGATGTGGAATTGTGTGTGAATATATTTGTGATATAGATAAATTATAACTCTTTTTTATAATATTTCAAAATCTGTGAACTATCACTTCTTACAAAAAGAAATTTAATACCTTATCCATTTTTATTCATATTCATTTATTTGGTAATATTTTTGGTTTACAAAGTTCTTAAAACTAATTTAAAAAATATAAATTTGCCGGTTAGGGCGTCCCAAATCAGTCGTCAATAATATTATTTATACATTAATATAATAATTAACATGCTCTGATAACACGTTAATAACAATATCAATTAAAATATTCAAATCATTGGAATTAAACTAAAATGTCAAAAATGTCAAAAAATATTTAAAAAAAAGTAAAATACAATCATAATAATAAATTTAAAATACGTGTGTCATCAAATTATTTGTATGTCAATATTATTCAAATTATCCTTTAAATATTCTTTATAACTATAATAAATCTTTGATGTCAACAGTTGTTTAATTTTATTATAAAAAAGGGTGTCCTTTTTAATTACTTTAATTTGATTTGGTAACTTATTGTATGTCTTTATAGCCATACAATAAGTACCTTTTTTAACTAAAGCCATCATTTTGTCACGAGGGTAATCTAAATGTTGTTTTCTACGATTGTTATATGTAGTTTCATTTAAGTGAAACAAGTGGGGTTGTATTTGTGTAAACATTAACATTTCTAAGATATAGATGGAAGGCATTGTTAATATTTTAAATTTTTCAAACCAAGGCCGGCAGCTATTTGTAATTTTTATACCTGCTATTGCGAGTATACATTTTTTTTTACAGATAAATATTTCATGTGCATTTGTAGCATTTCCCCATAAAACAATACCGTATTTAATCCAGGCGTACGCATAAGCATAATACGCCGAAAGAGCAACATTTATATTCGTCCCCTTTTTTATTTCTCTTAAATCGTGGATAAATTTATTTAATTTATTTTTAATTATGTCAATGTGTGAATTCCATGTCATATTACTATCTAAACCTATACCTAACAAATTAAAATTGTCAACAAGTGAAGTTTCATTATTATTAAAATTAAACATAAAATACATTCCGGTTTTTTGATTTTGATAAAATTGTATTAATTTTGTTTTTGTAAAATTTATAATCATATTATGGTTGGATAACCAATTTGTAATAATTTCAAAAATTTATTAAAGTTGCGTCGTCAAGATTAATCCATTTTTTATCTTAAAAATAATTGAAATGTCATCGGATAATAAAATTGTATGTGCATTAAATAATGTAGGAAAATCATTTAAATAAATTAAAAATAACACACTTCCTAGTGCAATAGATTGAGTAAGTGTTGCTTCTCTCAATTTCATTTGTTCTAGGGTATTGTTACTTTTATTTTTGAAATCTATAGAGACAAATCGCTTTCTGTTAGTTAAATACGACTTTAGCCACTCGTAAGCTAACCCCTGAATGCCAATGTTTCAAATTTTCACCAGTAACGTTTTATGACATAAACGGTCATATGCTTTTGTCATATCAAGCAATATGCTGACGGCATAGTGTTTCTCATTTAGATGTTGTAATATTTTATTAGTATATTCAAAAACTGCTAGGGTCGTGGTTTTATTTTTTTGATAAGCCATTTGGTTTTTATTTAATAATTGAAATTTTTCTAAAAATTAGTATAATCTGTTCACATAGATTTTTCGAAAATTTTTGAGTCTATTGTTAATAAAGCGATTGGTCTATAATTTGATGGATCTTCTTTATTCCCGTTTTTAAAAAGTGGTTGTATAATCGATATTTTCAATAAATCTGGAAAAATACCTTTTCTAAATGATTGATTGATTAGTAAAGTAAATGGTTTTATTAAATATTTTTGCAATCTCTTTTTATGAGAAGGACAGGTATTTGATTATACAGGATTATACAGGATTTGATTATACTTGTTACTTCATGTTCTGAGACTGGGTGAATATAAATTGAGTGCAAAGAGTTATTACTTAAGTGTGTATTGCTCAGTTTTCATTGGCTTGTTAATACATTAGTTGTTGTACCCCCAATGTTAATAAAGTATTTATTAAATTCTTCTGCAACGTTTTGTAGGTTAGTTAGAAGATTGTTATTAACCTTTAACTGAATATTAAATTTTTCTTTTGCTTTTTTACCTGTTTTTTCCTGTATTAAATGCATTTGTATTTTTATTTTATATTATATAAGTTTATATTATAAATAATTATCAAATTAACCAATCCAAGCACTGTATGCCATTTTATCTACAATACATTATCCATCATAATGAGAATATATGATCTGAAAGATAATTAAATAAAATTGCAATTTTCTTTATAATATAATACATTTTCTTCATTGATATTTATATAAAAAAAAAAATTCATTATTTTTAAAAGGCTATTAATGAAAAATGTGAAAGTTTGTATTTTTGTATGCCATAGATATGACGGCTTTATTTACTATTTGTATTTATAGTGCTATTTCAACAACTTATTGTATTTGTTCCTTTTAACTGTCTTTTTAAATAACTAAAAACCAGGAACTTATTAACTAACTTATAGCGAAATATCATATACTTTGTCAAACCACATTCTTTGTGTACTAAAGTAATTTATGAAATTAATCAGAGCTTGTTGTATGAAAGCGTTAGTCAATGTTTTACATTGTACAGTAACAATTTCATTTCAAAGTGCGTTACACATTGCCTTCGTACTTAACCTACTTAATGTTTTAAAAAAAGTGACGATGCCATAATTTCAGTCATCAACATAACGAGGTTTTAATCATATTTTAAGTGAATTTGTCAAAGCTTTAAGTAATTTGAACCTGATAATTTATATGTAAGTGTTAATATTCTTCAACAGAAATATCATATTTATATAAGTTAGATAGAAAAATAATGTAGACATGCTGTAATTGTCAATATTTTTATGTTCTGTGTATATTTAACATATTAATTCTTTATATATTTAAATTGTTTCTCATGAAAATTGTATATTATTTTGTAGTATACTCACTGCAAAATAATAATATATTACAACAGTATTCTGTTTTTTCTTTGTTACTCATTTATATAATGCTAAAAAACCTTATTAGAAACTTAGCAGGTCACGTTAATAAAGCAAGACTACCATTTTCAGTGCAACTGTTACGATTATCAGCTACAATAATGAGAGGATATGCCACGGTAAAATTTGTCTTCTATTGTTTGAAGGTAAGTTAATTTTTAATTTATCACACAAATAACAATAACTGTTTCATTTATGATATGTTATTACAATAACATATATGAGGATTGGAATAATAATGATAATATTTTATTTCATACAACATTGAAAATGAAAACCAATATGCAAAAATGTTTATTATTTTAAATGTAAAACGGAAAAAGAAAAACAATATCTAATCCTAACAAAAACATTTTATATTTTATCTGATAAAGTTTACCAAAAGATATTTTTACAAACAATTTATTTAAACAGGCCCACTTGTTTACTAATTAACATAGAAAAATATATATAAATGTGTGTCATGTTGAAGTTTTTTTTCTTTTGTTTATGGAATAAAATTAACAAAATAAGAACAAAATGACCTAAGAGCAATAAAATAATTTAAACATAAAATTAATTTACCTAGTCTAAGCTCTTAATTTTTTTTTATATTATACTTTGAACTATAAAACACCATTCGATGTTGCCTCAGAGGTTTACAAATACAGTAGCATAATTTTATATTGTGTTATAAAAATCAACCTACTTACATAAATACAAATTTCCCTTTATATAAATACATATTATATACTTACGACAACAAGTAAAGTCAAATAAAAACTTATAGAAGGAACTTGATATTTTCAACCTTACATTGCGGATATTATATTCTCATTAAAGTCAATTCAAATAAAATTGTAAAAGTATATTGATATCGAACAGATTCTATATTATGTTTTAAAAGCGAAAATTACATATGTTATATGACCATATTTATTTTGTAATTATATTATTTCATCTCATGGATCATTCATGTATTATTTAATGTGAGTTATAATAAATAATTAAATTTTTTAAAACAAAAATGAAACAAATTTGTACAAAAAAAAAATATTCGTACATCTTTCTTGAAATTTAACACAAATTTTAACTGGTAATAATTAATGTGTAGAACCTATGGCATCATCAAATTGTAACATTTTTCATTTTAGTAATGTGAATGAATATATTGCATTCATCATCATAAACTATCGATGCTACTACTTCATAAACTAATATTATTTTATTCCTTGCTAATACGAGTCTTACCGCACAAATATTTTATATGAAACTAGTGGATTTCCGGTAACGTTGTGGCTTTGTTAGTTACAGGTTATGCGAATACCAATTTTATGTTGCAATACGTGAATTTTGTACCAAATGGGTTCGAAGTTTAATCTCAGTAGTTTTGTTATTTTCTTTTGTTGACATTCTGATAATATTTATTACTTTTTATATCTCTAGACGTTCTTTATAATAAAAAAATAAGACAATGTTCTATCTTTAATAATTATTACGGAAATTTTAAGTATCGTAACTATTACGATAAATATTAATTTAGGTTAATTATTTTAAGTCCAAATGTAACTTTATTGTTATCACTTAAAAAATATTTCTGATTTCCTCGTTTATTAGATTATTGCTGCGTATTTAAAATTCACCTTAGTCAAATATTAAGAAACATTTTAAGTAAATATTTATTGTTTAAAAATTGAAAAAAAATACTAAGAAGTTTTTTGTCTGTCGTCACATACAATTATAAGTTATATTACGACAATGTTGCTTGGTATATATTGTAATCATACAAACTTGATTATGTTTTCAAATAAAGTTAAAATATTCTGTTTATTTGATATGGTGACCTGATTTGATACGTTGAAATTATTCGTTTGACGGAGTTAAGGCTTAGAATGAGTAAATTTAAATTTTACATATTATTTTCAGGATTAAGAAAAATAAAAAAGAGTTGGTTAAAAATATAAAAAAGGAATTAATAAAATTACAAATATTTTGTTTATAAATTGTTCTGATAGTTCTTTAAATTTGTATTCGATTACTTAGGTTATTCATTGGTATGAATTATTTCTGCAAAGATAAGTTGACTATTTAACAAAGTATACATTTTATTAGTTATCGTCCGTTCAAACAGAATAAGATTACTGAGAGAAGTACAGCAATAATCTTTACTATATGAATATGGTAAGACAACTTTGAGCAATATAATTGGGAGTCCGATTTCTTTAAATCCGATTGCAAAAGAGACGAAAATTATTGTCTCAGGCAATCGCTTAATATGCAGTTTTCCAATATCCTGTGCTTACTTAACGGTTGCATGCGTTTAAGAATCCCGTTAAAGAATGCGTTTAAGAAGAACGAGAAAATGATAAGATAAATAATAGTCACAATAAAAAAAAGATTTCGTTAAAATCTAAATTTTGTGTTATTTAGAACTTATATTTTTAATTTGTAGCTTCTCAACAATTTTTATATATTATAAAATTAAGCGTCACTGCGGTCCTGAAATTCCTTATGTGAAGACATATTTTTTCATTACACGCTCGAGGTCTATTAACGGATTGCGCTATTTCGTTCGCAATGATTCATATTTGTTTTATATATTCAGCATTATGTGAAATTCTGTGTGAATTTGTTTGTGATATAGATAAATTATAACTCTTCTTTTATAATATTTTCAAAGCTGTGAACTATCACTATCTTACAAAAAACAGAAATTTAATACCTTTTTCATTTTCTAATAATTAAATTTGAGGTTTATATTTAAAATAACGATCAAATTATCAGATCCAAGCACTGTTTGCCATTGTTATCTACAATACATTATCCATCATAATGAGAAATATATGAACTTAAAGATAATTAAATAAAATTGCAATTTTCTTTATAATATAATATTTTCTTCATTGATATTAATATAAAAAATAATTCATTAGTTTTAAAATGTTATTAATGACAAATGTGAAAGTTTTTATTTTTGTATGCCATAGATATGACGGCTCCATTTATTATTTGTATTTATAATGCTATTATAACAACTTATTGTATTTGTTCTAACTTGTCTTTGTGTCTTTCAACTGTCCTAAATAACTAAAAACAATGAACTTAATTAGCGAAATACTTTGTCTTACCATATGGTAAGACAAAGTATTTCGCGAGTATACAAAGAATATTCTTTGTATACTAAAGTAATTTATAAAATTAATCAGCGCTTGTTGTATGAGAGCGTTAGTCAATAATGTACATTGTACAGTAACATTTTAATTTCAAAGTGCGTAAACATTACCTTCGTACTTGACCTACTTAATGTTTAAAAAAAGTGACGATGCCATAATTTCAGTCATCAACATAACGAGGTTTTAATCAAGTTTTAAGTGAGTTTGTCAAAGCTGGAAGTAATTGGAACGTGATAATTTATATGTAAGTGTTAATATTCTTCAACTGAAATATCTTATTTATATAAGTTAGATAGAAAAATAATGTAGATATGCTGTAATTGTCAATATTTTTATATGTATATTTAATAAATTAATTATTTATATATTTAAGTTGTTGCTTATGAGTATTATATATTATTTTGTAGTATACTTACTTTCTTACTGCAAAATAATAAAAATCTTAGAACAGTATTCTGTATTTTCCTTGTTACTTATTTATATAATTCTTAAAAAAGCTTATTACATGCATTGCAGTTCTTATTAATGAAACAAGATTCCCAATTCCAAAGGTAAGTTATTTTTTTTTATTACACAAATAATAATACCTGTTACATTTTTTATATTCAGTGTTATTATAATAACTTAGAAGTGAAAATGCGAATAATGAATTATAATAATTTATTTTACAAAACGTTGAAAAACAGTGTGCAATTGATTTTTTAAAATGTAAAACGGAAAACGAAAAAAAATCCTAATCCTAACAAAGCTCATTTTATTCTTTATCTGTTACAATTACCATAAGTTATTTTTACAAACAATTTATTCAGGCCCACTTGTTTAGTAATTAACATAGAAAAATTTTATAAATGAGTGTCACGTTCCAATTTTTTTTTGTTTGTATATAGAATAAAATGAACAAAATAAAAACAAAATGACCTAAGAGCAAAAAAAAAATACACCTAAGTCTGTTTTTACACGGTAGATTGGTTCCAGAAAAAACCGTGTAAAAAAAGACATTGATCGTATGCAAAAATAGGTGATTGGTTCCTAATCTCTAAAACGCATTATAATTAGTGAAAAACAAGGATTTTTTAAGAACAAGTATTCATGTTTATTTAATTAAATCACATATACAATGTTTATTTTTACAAGCATACTTACTGAAGATTATTCACAAAATATTAACACATTTCAATTGCTCTGACCAGTAAATTTGCTTGTATGCACAAAAAGGGAATTCCCCTAAATTTGTGATATGAACATATTTCGCAGAAATTAAATTTGACAAAAAAATTAAGCCCAAAAAAATTTTAATCGTGCTAAATGGAATAAAATCGTGTAAAAAAAATAAAAATATTTTATTTTCAAACCGTGTTATTTCAAAACCGTGTAAAAAAGACCTTAGACTTAATTTTTTTTATATTGTACTTTGATTTATATTGTGATTTTCAATCACCATTCGATGTTGCCTCAGAAGTCTACAAATGTAGTAGCATAATTTGAAATTACATTATAAAAATCAACCCAAAAAAATCAACATAAATACAAACTTCCCTTTATGTAAATATTTATTATAAACTTACCACAACAAGTAAAGTAAAATAAAACTTATAATATAGAAAGAACTTGATATACCTTAACCTTACATTGCAGATATTGTATTGTCATTAAAGTCAATTCAAATAAAATTATAAAATTTTATTGATTTCGAAAAGATTTTATTTTGTTTTAAAAGCAAAAATTACAGATCTTATAAATACATTCAATTCGTAATTTTGTTATTTCAGTTCATGTATCATTCATGTATTATATAATGTAGCTTTTAATAAATAATGAAATTATTAAAAAATCTATGAAACAATTTTATTGTCATCTTAATACAAAATACGGTATTAATACGTTACAATATTATTTTGCTGTAAACACTTGAAATTAACGTAAAAATTTGTAAGAAATATAGCGAAATAAACGAGCGTTTTGTATTCAACTTATCTAGGATGTGACAAATTTCGTGGAAAAGGCTGTGATGTAAGAATCTGGAGACATGGTTTTATTCTTTATATTTCACAGATATCAAGATTTTGAGGGCGATGGTATGCTAATATTCTTCCTTACGAACACAGATACTACGGCGTGTGTGTGTATAAATTGATGTTCTAGCAATACATAATTAGCCGCTAATAAATATAACGGTAAAGACCAATGTTATTTTAGCTAAAGAAATATTTTACTGCACCTTAATTAAAATCTCAATCATCTCTATCTAAAGATTGTTCTGTAAGTTAAACATAACCTTTATATAAGGAACGTTTTGATTTGAATAAACTTTATACATACAAATGAGGATAAGAATGTTCATATAAGTTAGTATAAGTATAAGTTATGTCATAAAAGTCTCACACAAAAGAAAAGGACTTTAAAAGTGGCATAATTTATGTCTCTGTCAAAAAAAAATATTCCGATGTATAATAAAATATAAACAAATTATAAAATGCCTTGCTCAAAATATTTACCATACTTGAATGCATAATAAGTGCTTGGTGCGAAAAACACGTACCCCAAAAATTAAGCTTAATTATTCTGTTAATTTAACAGAAAAATAATAATATTATTTATATTAACAATTGTATTTGGGGTTGGATTCCATAAAGATAATTTCATTATATATTTATACACTAAGTGTGATGTATATACTACGAGTTCATGTAAGATTCGTTTTTTGTGAACTTCTATAGATTCATTTCATGTATTGTTTGATGAATTGATGTAAAAAACAATCCATTAATATACGGAAGTAAAATTGTTTTGTTTATTGTTAAAATATGATTGATGATGTTTCAAATGTTGTACCGATTTTAGAAGCATGTGCTCTATAATAGCCGTTCTGTTATAAATCAAATTTTGTTATTTATTTTGAAATCTATTCTAGTGACCTAAATTGAGAATTTTACAATGTTTTTGTTAATAAAGCTTTTGCTAAAATATTTTTAATTAGTTTACTGCATTGAATATTATATTTATATTTTGAAAATTGTTCATAATATACTTCTTGTATAAATAGCTGTTACTATTGGTTTATTAATCTTAGATCTTATTCATTTTAATCATAACACTTTGAAAAGAGTTGAGTGGTGATTGATATTATTATAATATCACTACGTTAAATATCTTATAGGCAACACGTCAGTTAATTAAAGTATAAAATACTTAAATAAATATATTTTAACTTTATTGTGCAAATTTTAGTGAATACAGGTTTTCCTTATTTTTTCTATAGTATTTTAAAAATTATATATGTGTTTTTCCAAAGTAAAAAAAATGTTAATATGTGTAAATTAAGTGATTTTACGATTTTATCTTGACAGCATTTTAATTTTAGTACGACTTTTGAAATGTGTTTAGCAATTAAATGACTAAAGATATACGAATAAAATGGCTAAACACGTTTCTAGGATACTTGCTAGTCTCCGATTACGTATAAATGCCTATGTCAAGGCATATTATCGGTTTGTCAATGACATAAAATAGCTCAAATTAACAAATAATGGTATTGTGGTCAGTTTTAATCTACAGTCACTATTTACAATTTTAAATGTGTTTGAGTGCATAGTTTGTTTTAAAAGTGGATCGGAAAAATACTTAAATACTTTCTTTATGTAATGGGACAAATTTTCACATATATAACATTAATCAGGAAAGGCATTAAAGTGACCAAAATATTTCTCTTAGTTTAATCTAAATTAAGGTTAACTCAAATGCTTAAAATATATACATTATCCAATTCTTTTCTTAGTTTGTTGGTGCGTATTTTAAAAGCTCCCCAGTTAAATTTTGGAAAGCAGTTTACTGTTGTTTACATTATAAAGTTAATTGCGTAAATATGACTTATAATTTTATTTTTATTTATAATTATCTCAAAGAAATTGGATTAATAAAATTTTGTTAAACATTTCGTTATTTTAAGAATTTCGTAGCCGAAAGGCATTAAAATAGGTATAAATATTTTTTATGTATCAGTGAAAGTAAGTAGCTTATAATTGGCTGGATATTATATCTTTTTATAAACTTAACTATTGGTTTTCAAAAAAAGATTTATCGATACCCAGGTTAGAACATACTTTTATTTGTGAACACATTAGTTACCTGATCTGATTTGTTGAAGTAACATTGTTTTAATATAGAATACAGGTACGTTTAAACTTTACATAGAGTTTTCGGGACTATGAAAAATAAACAATGAAGAAAAAGAAGAAACAATGAGGTCTAAAGTACAAAACTACAAATATTTTTTTGTCATTTTATTGAATTAGTTTATTTGTTGTTAATTTTTTATTAGTTTTATTGTTTCTTGCCATGTACCAATACTGCTGGAGGTAGGCTTGCCCTTTAACACAATATGGATCTTAAGATTTTTTATACAAGTAAAAAAATAGTTTTATACTAATTATACATTATTTAATTTAATATTCCTTAACAATGCTCTTCTAATATACAAGAATACTTCATCTATCATGACAACTTTGATATTCTTTAAAAGCACCAACATTTTGCTATAGCTAGCGAGCCAAGTATATCACAGAGTATAAAGTTAGAGGTGCTGTTGCAGACACTTTTTCCTTGTTTGCAGAAAGCCCCTAACTTAAATCAATGATTTGAGAAGTTGATTCCAATTCCGGTAATTATTACGTAGCCAAAATCATTACATATATTTTTAGCTTCTTATATAATTAATTTGAATACGGTAGAATCAAATAATTCCATTCTTATGGCAGAAACTATTTATCACGTTGGTACAAAGTAATTATTAACACATCTTTTTTTAAATTTAAAGCAATTTTTAACTGGTAGCAATTAATATGTAGAACCTATGGCATCGCCAAATTGTAACATTTCTCGTTTTTGCAATTTAAGTGAATGTATATTGCTTTCGGTCCAAATTCAATTACACAGTTATTTAAACAACACAATGTATTAACAAACACAATGTATTAACATTCATTATCATTATAAATTATCGACAACTTCTTCATAAAATGATATGACAATTATATTTCTTGCTTGAAATGAATTATACCGTACAAATATTTTTATATGAAACCAGTGGATTTCCGGTTACGTTGTGGCTTTGTTAGTTACAGGTTATGCGAATACCAATTTTATGTTCAAATATGTACATTTTGTACCAAATGGGTTCCGAGTTTAATCTCAGTAGTTTCGATTTTTTCTTTCGTTTACATTCTGATATAATTTATTAATTTTTTATATAGATGTCCTGTATAAAAAAAAATATGACAATGTTATTTAATAATTATTACGTTAATTTACTTTTTAGTAACGTAACGTAATATTTACGTTAACAATTTAAAGTCCAAATGTTATTTTATTGTTATTTCTTAAAACATACGTCTAATCTCCTTGTTTTCTTAATTTGTTGTTGCGTATTTAAAAATCTCACTTTTTTTTTCGATGACGGTTATTCATTAGTACGAGCCATTTCTGCAATGCGACGCAAAGATAAGCTCACTATTTACCAAATTATGGATTTTCTTAAGTAATAATCCATTACAACAGAATAAGATTACTGAGAAGTACCACAATAACCTTACTATAGGGATATGGTAAGACAACCTTTAGCAATATAGTTGAGAGTCTGATTTCCTTTAATCCGATCGCAAAAGAGACGAAAATTATAGTAAATTATAATATAGAGAGACTGGTGTGGAAAAATTGTATGTGATTTTTTTTTTGTGCTATAGATAAATTATAACTCTTCTTTTATATTTCAAAATCTGTGAACTACATTATCTTACAAAAATAAATGTAATATCTTATCCATTGGTTTCCGATAATTAAGTTTGAAGTTTATATTTTAAATAATGATCAAATTATCCAATCCAAGCACTGTATGCCATTGTTTTCTACAATACATTATTCATCATAATGAGAATATATGATCTGAAACATAATTGAATAAAATTGCAATGATATTTTCTTTATAATGTAATACATTTTCTTCACTGATATTATTATAATAATGTAAATGTGAAAGTTTGTATATTTGTGACAAATGACATGTCATGTCATTTATTAATTTTATTAATAATGCTATTTTAACAACTTGTTGTATTTGTTTTTCCTAACTATCTCCAATAATTAAAAAAAAGGAACTTATTTAGCGAAATGCCATATTCTTTTGGATTTATAAGTTTTGGTTAAGTTATTGCTTATACTAAAGTTATTTATAAAATTAATCAGCACTTGTTGTTTGAAAGCCTTAGTTAATAATGTACATTGTACAGTAACAATTTCATTTCAAAGTGCGTAAACATTGCCTTCGTACTTGACCTACTTAATGTTTTAAAAAAATGACGATGCCATAATTTCAGTCATCAACATAACGAGGTTTTAATCAAATTTTAAGTGAGTTTGTCAAAGCTCAGGAAGGAAGTAATTTGAACCTGATAATTTCTATGTAAGTGTTAATATTCTTCAACAGAAATATCTTATTTATATAAGTTAGATAAAAAAATAATGTAGATATGCTGTAATTGTCAATATTTTTATGTTCTATGTATATTTAACATATTATTCTTTATATATTTAAATTGTTGCTCATGAGAATTGTATATTATTTTGTAGTATACTTACTTTCTTACTACAAAATAATGTAATTTTAAAATAGTATTGTGTATATTCTTTGTAACTTATTTAAAGATTTTAAAAAAGCTTTTTAGAAACTTAGCAGTTCACATAAATAAAGCAGGATTATCATTTACAGTGCAACTGTCACAATTGTCAGTTACATATGCCACGGTTAAATATTGAATTCTTTTGTTTGAAGGTAAGTTTATTTTTTATTTATCACACAAATAATAACTGTTACATTTTTGATATGTTATTATAATAAAGTTATAAGTGATACGATACGATCCTCACGTATAAGAATACGTGAAGATTAGAATAATTAATTAAAATATTTTATTTCCTTTTATTACCTAATCCTACCAAAAACCATTTTATTCTTTATGTGATAAAATTTACTAGAAGTTATTTTTACAAACAATTTATTCAAGCCCACTTGTTGATGTTGATGTTAATTACTATAACAGAAAAATGTTATAAATGTGTGTCACATTCCAGTTATTTTTCTTTTTTATATAGAATAAAATGAACAAAATAAAAACAAAACAAACTAAGAGCAATAAAATAATTAAGACAGAAAATTAATTTACCTAGTTAATTTGAACTCAAAATCATCATTCGATGTTGCCTCAGAGGTCTACAGATAAAGTAGCATAATTTGATACTATATTATATAAATCAAGCCACCTACATAAATACAAACTTCCCTTTATGTAAATATATATTATATATTTACGACAAATAATGTTAAATAAAAACTTATAATATAGAAGGAACTTGATATTTTCAATGTTACATTGCAGATATAATATTCTCAATCAAGTCTTTTCAAATAAAATTATAAAAGTATATTGATATCGAACAGATTTTATTATATTTTAAAAGTGAAAATTACATTTGTTATATGGCCATATTCATTTCGTAATTTTGTTATTTCAATTAATGGATCATTCATGTATTATATAATGCGGGTTTAATAAATAAGGAAACTATTGAAAACAAATATGAAATGATTTTGATTATCAATCTTAATACTCATTTTTTATTCAAGTGGAATCTACGATGTAACACATTTCGTGGAAAAGTCTGTGATGTAACAATCTGGAGACACGATAATTTTTCTGACTCTTTAGATTTTTAGAGTTCGCTTGTCGTTTGATTGCTGCTGCAGTCCCGACAGACGCATCAAACCTAGGACGCAATCTGCTATCAAGTGGTACCACAGAGCTTTGTATAAATAGTTACATAGTCTACTCGAGATAGTAATGTATAAGTAGTTCCATACTCTGTAGTATCACATCAACTACAGCCGCTGCGCAGTCACTGGGATTTTTGAGTACGTCCATGGATAAAAAAATTTGAGCAATCTATGCTAATCTGCTACCTTTTAATTCAAAACTCGTCGGGTTGCAGGTCTTATGCAAGCCGGACGTTAAATAGGCATTACATTCCGTACCAGACAATGATCAGAGGTACCTAGCGGAGCCTCGACAGTGACCTGATATTTTCCTGCATGTGTAGTCAGCAGACGATTCAAGAAAGAGAGCAAGTGTCTGTCTACGTCCATTAAACGAATGTGCGTCTAAATTAAATGGGACAGAACAACAGGAACACGTAGTTTAAAGCGTAGTTGGTGGCACATGATCCCAATCAATCAGTATTATGCGCGTTGCAGTCCCCAAAGACTACGACTTCGTTAATCTTCGCTTGGAGGTGGCCTAAGAGTTGTTCCGTTTCTGTATTACCATTATGAGACCTGTAGAACTACGCGTAGACCCTAACATTATCGTCCATGTCAAAGCGTGTCCAGAGTGCTGAAAGGTCCTGGTCTTCAAGATTCTGAAGGCGACGGTATACAGATATCTTCCCGTACCAACACAGATATGTGGTATAAATGTGATGTTTTCGTTTATATCCGGGATATGATAAGTACGCTGCGTCGGTTAGATTAGAGTAAAATCTCCGGATCTTTCAGGAGCAGGGTGCCGCTGTTTGCCGTCGTTTTCCCTCAGAGAACACAAAAAGCAATACTTTGCCCGCTTATAATATAATATCATTTCTCTTAATTTATATCGCTACATTTATATATTATGGGGGTTTAGGTAGTATTATAATAAATTAGTTCTGAAGAATATAAAATTGTTCCCATAAATAAAAATAATTCTTATACGCAGTCCTGTTGCATTAAAATAAACAATTAAAGCAATTAACATAATTATAACTATATTATGATAGCAATGATCGTTTTTAAAACAAATCAATTACAAGATTATGCAGTTCAAGATTTAAACATAAGATTTAAATATATATAATTAGTGAACTACTTATTATCAAGAGAAAATATTGAATAAAGTTTTTATATTACGTGCACTTATCTATTCTAATGAATTCGTAATTGAAGTACGAGTACTTATTTGTAAACGTTAATGTATTTTACTCTCTATTATCCTTCCTTTTCAATGTTGACAACGCACGAAAAACTAATTGCGTAACAGTTGTCAAACTCACCAGTATATTATATACTTATAAATTTATTTACTTATAAATAAAAAAAAAGTGACTTAGAGAAACCTATGTTCCTTGTACCTGTTTATGTCTATGTTTAGAGTTACGATTAAAAAAATCGTATTTGTCCACATACTCCACGTTTAAATAATTTCTTGTTTGAAAAATTTTACTTGTAATTACTCACTTTGTAAGATTTTACACTTTATTGAAATAACAGCATATTCTTATAAGTTACATCTGTGTATACATCCTTATGAAGACAATTTAAAACATTAGCTTTTTCTTGTGATCGCCGACGTAATTATTTGCAAAAAATAACTATAAAAACTTACAATGTGATATTTAGTGAAAATAGCTTGTATTCCACATACTATTGCCTATATTACAGGCGTTTAGCAATTTTTCTTTAGCCGCTAATAAATATGACAGTAAAGAACAATGTTATTTTAGTTAAAAAACTATTTTACTAAACCTTAATTCACATCTCAATCATCTCTATGTAAAATGTGTACTGAAAGTTAAACATAACCTTTATATAAGGAACGTTTTGATTTCACAAAACTTTATACATATGAATGAGGTAAAACTGTTCATATAAAAAAGTCACACACACAAAGAAAAAGTCTTTAAATGACGCATAATTTATGTTTCTGTCAAAAAATTTTATTGCTATGTATAATAAAATATAAATAAATTATAAAATGCCTTGCTCAAAATATTTACCAAACTTGAATGCATAATAATTGTTCGGTGAGAAAAATACGTACCAAAGAATTAAGTTTCATTATTCTGTTAATTTAACATAAAAATAATAATATTATTTATATTTACATTTGTATTTGGGTTTGTTTCCATTAAGATAATTTCATTATATATTTATACACTAAGTTTGATTTATACTATGAGTTCATTTCAGTTTCGTTTTTTTTGTGAATTTTTATAGATTCATTTCATGTATTGTTTGATGAATTGATATAAACAACAATCCATTATTTTACAGAAGTAAAATTGTTTTGTATATTGTTAAAATATTATTGATGATGTTTCAAATGTTGTACCGATTTTAAAATTATGTGCTCTATAATAGCCGTTCCTTTATAAATCAAATTTTGTTATTTATTTTGAAATCTATTCTAGTGACCTAAATTAAGAATTTTACAATGTTGTTGCCTATAAAGCTTTTGCTAAAAATATTAGTAGTATATTGCATTTAATAATATATTTATATTTTGAAAATTATTCATAATATATACGAGTATGTCTTGTATGAATACCTGTTGCTATTAGTTAATTAATCTTAGATCTTATTCATCTTAATTATAAAGTTTTTACAATCATAACACTTCTGAAAGAGTTGAGTGATGATTGGTATTATTATAATATCGCTAATTTTACACAACGTATAGGCAATAAAACAAAAACTTCTCAACGAAGTAAATTCCGAGTGACGAAAGCGAATCCACTGACACAAAATTCCTGATATGAATTTTGCGACGAAAAAAACCACGAACATTTTTATTCACAAACGTAAACAAACACAAAAAAATGTGAATGTGTTCGGTACGTTGCCAAATTGCCTTGATCAATCTATAATAATAAAATAAAAACAAAAATGCAAATTTGTGCACTTTGATGTACTCCAATCTCTGAAAGTTTGAACAAAATCGGTTGAAACTACGAACATACACACAAACAGACAAAGTACTTTCAAGAAATCTTCGATGGAGGTTATAGTCAAAATTTTCAAAATGTCATATCTCATCAACCGGTGGTCGGATTTTAGCATTTTTAGGCTTGTTGGAAAGGTCTCAACAAGAGCCTTCAGGAAAACCCTTCAGGAAATAAGATGATTTTATACTGGTGAGAAGCCAAAAACTAAATTTTAGTCTCATTTTTCAAACGGCCGTAGAGGTGGAGGCGGTGGGTATATTGCTTAATCTAAATGCATTTTTTTGAGTCTACGGGCCAAGGGCTTTCTAAAAATACCACACTCATACCAGAAGGTCTCCTGTATAAAAAGTTCGATATTGCGCGTATATATACCCGAGTAAGACTTTCAGCACTATGGGTGCTTTCGTCACTTGGAGCTAGCTGACGCCCGCTTTGATGTCAGTTAATTAAAGTATAAAATACTGAAATTAATATTGTTTAAATTTTAATGAATACAGGTTGCCCTTATTTCTTAGACAGCATTTTTGCGATAGTATTTTTCGATGCTAAAAAGCTTCATTTCATTTTAAATGACAGCCCGGAGAGGCGGGATGACGATGGAAAAACAGTTAACGCTGTAAAGATAGCAAACTGCTGGAAAGACAGCAGAGGGCGACTGACTAGCAATCCCAGAAGGGGATATTTCGTCGCAACTGAAAGTCCAAATAACAAAAATACCCCTGGGACAGTGCGAGAACAGGGGCGGAGGAACTGTCCATCGCTTGATAGTAACGGAGAAAACGGTGAGTAAACGGAATTGAAATGCCCTATGTGAGGGAAAATATACAAAACATAAGCCTTGTTTATTAAACATCTTAAAACACAAAATGGTGCTGAAGCGCGACAATCGTCGGTAATATCTTCAGTTTTCACTTCGGATAGAGTTTATCCTCATATATCACACGGTGAGCCATTGAATGCAAATCACGAGGAGTCCATGAACGTCTTAGTATTCCCAATATTAAACAATAAACATATATATGTACATGATATAGCGGACCTGTTAGAGCATCCGGGCTCAAACCAGGTGCTCGACGCGCAAGTAGAGATTCTCTAAAACACTGTTTTTGAGTACTTTAATGAGCATTATCCACCTTCGAATCGTTATGCTCACAAGTATAAAGAAAACAGTTCCAATTGGCAATGAGAAGGAAAAAAAGAGACCTCATAAAGGAATTTCGTAGGGCCAAAGCCATGGACGACAATCAACTTACTCATTAACGGTCTAGGGCATTAAGATCAATTCTTAAATTAATACAAGGCATATCACAAACAAATAACAAAAAATCGTAATAGCTTTCACCGGGCAAAACATGAAGTAGACTTTGATAAAAATCGTTTTAAGTACTCTAAAAATATTTTCAAAGACGAAAAAGGTAAGCTTCTCTTGACCAACGAGCAAATTTTTTATCACTCTAAAAGCACATATGAAGTGCCTAAAAATCAAAGACTGTATGGGGATCCCAACGAACGTATACCTGAAAGTCATTCCATAGATTTTCATGCCAACCCACTAACTTTAGAGGAAATCAAAAAAAATTTAAAAAGAAACCATCTAAGTCAGTACTAGGTCCGGATGGTATCCCATATATAGTTTATAAAAAATGTCTGTCGATCCATAAACATCTATTGAATATATTCGGCAAAATGTGGTCAAGAGGACAAACACCGGTAACATTCGGAAATGCTCTTTTTGTCCTCATTCCTAAAAGTGACAATGTCACGGATGCTTGTGACACTAGATCGATAGCTCTAACCAATACAATATAAAAAATATTTTTTCTTTTTTACAAACAAAAATGTCGCAATTTATGAATAATAATAAATATTTCGGGTCTTATCACCAGAAAGGGTTTTTGCCCGGGATTTCTGGATACCCCATTAATATCGGAAGGCCTTAAAGATGCCAGAACTAGTGAGAGGGAAATTACGATATGTTGGATAGACTTAAAGAACGCTTTCGATTCGGTACGACATGACCTGATGATTTTCGCGCTAAGATACTATAACTTTCCAACGACAGTTAGTGACATATTTATTTAATTTTTATTTAAATAACTTTATTGCATACATGTAAGATAACAAACAGAAAAAAAAAATGATAAAAAATAATACTAGCAAAGGGCGACCTTATCACTAAAGTGATTTCTTCCAGGCAACCCACACTTACGGACTTAAGTACTAATAGACGGGCTATTGCAATAAAAATACAAGTACATAAATAAATTTATGTATACATATAAATATATATATACATATACATATAACAAATAAACTTACAAACATATATCTATAACACATTACATACATACATACATACATACATAATATATAACAATATCTCCTACAAAAGTGTCTATAATACATAAATATAAATAATAGAACTAAACTTTATATACGTAAATATATTACAGTGACAGATAGTGTTTTTTGACACGGTCTTTAAAAACTGCTATGGATTGAGATTGTCTTATCTCAATAGGCAGTACGTTCCACAGCGCAGCGGCTTTTACGGTGAAGGAATCCATGTATTTTTTAGAATTACACGCAGTCGTGCGTAGTACGTAGTGTCTAGAAGGACGCAAGGTGCAATCATGCTTAAAGGAGCGACTGAAATTGAAGCGATCCTTGAGATAGGATGGAGACCAAGGATGGAAGAGAATAGCAAAAAGGATAGATAGGATATGTAGGTTTCGTCGATATCTTATAGGAAGCCAGTTGAGTTTTTTGCGGTATTGAGAAATGTGATCAAATTTCCTTAGGCCAAAGACGAAACGAATGCAGAGATTTTGCAGACGCTCCAGCTTATTTAAAAGATCTTCATTTATGTCGAGGTAGCAAACGTCAGCATAATCTAAAATTGGCATAAGGAGAGCATTAGCAAGCAGGGTTTTCGTCTTAACAGGCAAGAGATTTTTCCACCTTTTCAGCGATCCAAAAGCCAGAAAAACTTTCCTACTAAGGGCTGATACCTGTGGTTTCCATGACAGGTTGCTGTCCATGATAATTCCAAGGTTTTTAACAGTTTGACAATAGGGCAGAATAGTGGAATTAAAAACAATAGGAGGGAGTGAGGAATAATTTACTTTGGAAGTTTGTCGGGAGTTACCAATAATAATAACCTGCGACTTATTACAATTTATCACTAAACCATGTGAATTACTCCAATCACATACGACATTGAGGTTATGGTTTAGGCACTTGATTGCTTCAGAAACATGTTCAACAGGAGTAGATACATAAAGCTGGAGGTCATCAGCATACAAATGGTAAGGTACAGATAGTAAGCTAGTAAGAGTATTTATGAAGATCGAAAAAAGAAGAGGAGATAAGACCCCACCTTGGGGAACACCAGCTTTGAGACGGCAATACAACGATGTATTTTCTTTGATTCGGGTACATTGCACACGATCAAACAAGTAAGACCGGAACCAATGAATAGCAGCTGATAAGATATTAATGGAATCTAGGATAGCTAAGAGAATATCAAAATCAACTGTGTTGAAAGCGTTGGAAAAATCAAGGAGTGCCAAGATAGTTACTTGTTTATTATCAATGGCGAAACGAACATCATCACATACTTTTGTTAACGCCGTAACAGTGCTGTGACCTCTGCGAAAACCGGATTGAAATGGACTAAGTATGTTATTTTTAACGACAAACAGCGAGAGTTGAGAATGTACAATACGCTCAAGAACTTTAGACAAGAATGGAAGGATAGAAATGGGGCGATAATGTGAGACTAGCTTAGGATTAGAGTTTTTAGGAATAGGAATGACTTGCGCCATACGCCAAGCACTAGGGAAAGTATTACAAGAAAGGGAATAGTTAATTAAGTGGGAGATAATATGTAGAATGCTGTCTAAGCTTAGCAGCACCATCTTGCGGCTAATCCCGTCACTGCCAATAGCATCTGATTTAATTGCAATGATGTTCTTTTTAATTTCCTCAGGACTTACCGTGCTAAAACGAAATAAGGAAATGTTAGGTCTTGATTGCGAGTTAATATATGAAATGGTTTGCGATTTATTAATAGTATTTGACATAACGTTAGCGAAATGGCAATTTAGAGCATCAACATCTACATCATGAGCAAAGTCATTAGGTTGCTTTCCAATGCCTAGTGACTCAAGAAACTTCCAAACTTTTAGGGTACTTTTACCAGATATTGAGCTATGGATATAGTTCCGTTGAGCATCCCTGCACATCTTATTACAGCGGTTACGTAGCCGCTTGTATTTCTGTAAGTTGGCATCTGTTGGTTTCAATTTATATTTGGCTTTGGCGGAATTGCGTTTCGTCATAGTAGATTTAATGTCATTTGTAAGCCATGGAGCGGGCAAATGTTTTAGTTTCATAGGACGTAGAGGAGCGTGAACATCAAAAATTTCAGTTAGCATAGAATTAAAGATCGCGAGTTTGTCATCCATTGTAGCAGCATTCATAATTGAGTCCCAGTTTATATTATGTAGATCATGCAAAAATCTATCATTATTGAATTTTTTAAAACTACGACGCATTACTATTGTGGGTCACTATACTACTAGTCAGGGGCAGAGACCATCATGAGATCAAGCTGGGAAGGTGTACAGTTAGGAAAGTAGTGAGTAGGATTGGTTTGGAGCAGACACAAGTTTGAGCCATTAATTATATTTTTCAATTTTTCGGTACGAAAAATCATCCTTTACCATACATGTGTTGAAATCACCCATAATGATGGTGTGATCTGCATTAGGAATATAGTTTTCTAATAACGTTTCAAAATCACAAAAGTAATCTACACGAAGTGTTGGACTGTAAAAGACTCCCAAGAGTATTTTGCGAGTACCAAACAGTAGTTCCAAGAATAAGTGTTCTGATTCAGAATGCGCAGATGCTGATTTATTTAAAATAGTGAAAGGAATATGGCTACGAAGGTAGATTGCCACCCCACCGCCTCCTTTTCCTAATCGATCGTTACGGATTAAATGAAATCCTGGTAACAAGTAAGAGGTGCTGGGTAGGCAAGGCTTCAAAAAAGTCTCAGACACCAGAACAGCATGAACATTTTCTACATCAAAAGAAGCTAGGAAATCTGAAAAATGTGCAGGAATGCTTTGCGCATTTATGTGGACAACATTAAAGTCTTTAGTACAGGCCGCAAATTTGGTTTCAAGATGTGAATGTAAAGATATGAAACTGCTATGGAAACTGCCGTCGGACGAACTAACAGGAGAATAATAAAGCTCATTGTCAGAAGTATTATTATTAATATTATTTGAGATGCTATTATCCAAAATATTCATATTATTCATATTAATTAATAAGATAAATAATTTTTTATTAAATATATATATATAAAAATAAAAAAATAATAAAATTAAAAAAAAATGTTATAATAATTAAATAAATATTATAATTTTAATTGATGTGTATATAAAAATTATGTGCAAATTAGTACTACACATATTCACATGCTAACAGTGATTCAGTTACCGAGTGTGAAGTACCACAGAGAATAAACTAAACAAAATTAAAATTAACAACAAACTTGTTTTAAATATTACATTTTGTTAACACCACATAATTGCATCAAAATTAAATTTTTCCATTATTGCAAATGAAAATCATTCCAAACCTCTAAGTTTTAACAATAAATTCAAGGTTATTGTTTTCTTTTATTATATTTAACATAGTCATCAGTATTTTAATAGATAAATTAATTAAAAACAAAAAGAAGTTGGGTTATCGGTTTATGTTTAATAATAAATTCACAGAAGCCATACTAGCTTTTGCAGACAATCTCGCGATACTGACACGTAATCCAAAACAATGTAAACTACTTTTAAATGTTGTGGAGGATTTCTGTGCTTGGACGAAAGGATTGACGACAAAACCCAATAAATACTATAGTCTGTGTCTGGGTAGGTGCAACATCAAATATACTTCTTACGATCCGGGTCTTATAATAGGCGGTAGGTGTGTTACTGCGGTTACCAAAGCAGCTCCGTTCAAATTCTTAGGTAAAAAAATCAATTAACAAGGGCGCACTCAATCGTTAGATATAATAGTCGATAGCTTTTTGAATGATCTTAAAAAAGTAGACAATCAACCAATGAGTAACATCAAAAAGGCTTGGCTAAATCATAATTATTTAACATCACGTCTAAATTGCCTTTCCTCGTTTATGATATTAATAAGAAAGACCCTTTTGTTAAAGGTAGATGCAAGCGTCATAAGGACATTGAAGTCATGACTCGGGTTAGCGCATCCAGCGGACCTACCTTACCTACCTACCTACCTACCTTATTTACTGACCGACACAATATTGGGTTAAAATAAAAGAAACCATCGGAAATCTATAATCACCCGATGAAAGACATCATCTCGAAATCGAATGATAATACTGTAATATTTCTCTCAAAAGATAAAATTGCATCAGACCTGGAGTTACGACTTCAATTCCATAAACAATGTATGAATCAAAACACTCAAACAAATAAAGTACAGCTAGGATGAAGTAGGAAGGAAGAAGATATAGAAATAATAAAATGGGCAAGATATTCGGCAATATGAAAACGATAATTACCCGCTACAAGCGATAAGCGAAGAATTGAAAAATGAATGGATGACCATAGGAGGAGGAGGATTTTTGTATTCCTTTTTTCTACAATTTTAAGATGGCATACCCTGCGTCATTTGTAGAACGTATTTCAAAGACGACTTTAGTAAGTTGTTATGATATTTGGTTAGGTAGGGAGAAGAGCGTAAACAGTGAAGTGAGCGTGTATACGCATAGTAAAGGAGTCTCTTAAACCTAAATACATTATAGCTGGATCGCAAGTCCCAGGCATTATTTGCACTCCTCTCCATGGGCCCGACATCCGCACGGTGAATCCATGGAATGCAAGAAGTTTCGTCTCTGAATCATTCAAAGTAAAAAATTTGTCAATATGTTAATAAAGCGATTTTAAGATTTTACCTTGACAACGATTTAATTTTAACCCGACTTTTGTAATGTATTTAGCAATAAAATGACTATATATATGAAATGGCTAAACACATTGTTAGGACACTTGTTAGTTTCCGATTACGTATAAATGCCTATGTCAAGGATTCTTATCAGTGTGACAATGACATAAAACAACTCAAATTAACAAATAATGGTATTATGGTTAGTTTTAATCTACAGTCACGATTTACAAGTTTAAATGTGTTTGAGTGCATAGTTTGATTTAAAAGTGATTTACTCAGAAAAATTTTATCAAATATTACTTTCTGTATTTACATAGATAACATTAATTAGGAATTGCATAAAAGCGAAAAAAATGTTTCTCTTAGTTTAATTAAAAACTAGAAACTAGAACTTACTAAAAGTAAACTCAACCATTCAGTAAATTAATTGATATATCCAAGTGTTCTAATTGCAAACAGGTGCTTTAATACTGAACCGATAATCATAAACGTTACACTTCATTTCTCATAACTTTACAAATGTTATTAATATTAAATGAAATTCTTTCTACTAATAATATTATTTTTGATACATTAAAATCTTAAACAGGATATCCTTATTTTAAAACAATTATATATATCCGGCTGATGATATTTGCGTACTTATTTATATATACCCTTTTTTAAGTTTTATAGTAATCAAATCTTCTAAAATATCTAATATTTCATCTATCATGGCAACTTTGATATTCTTTAAAAGCACCAACTATAAACACTGGCTAGTGAGCCAAGTACATCACAGAATATAAAGTTATAAATACTGTCGCAGACACTTTTTCCTTTTTTGTGGAAGGCTTTTTATTTAAGTTAATGATTTGAGAAGTTGATTCCCGTCCAGGTAATTATTACACAGCGATTATTTAATGTTTTTTTTTAATACTGATTTGAATAAGTTAGAACTAAATAATTCAATACTTATGCCACATACTATTTTTCACGATTTGTACAAATTATATGTACATTTTCTTGTATTTTAAAACAATAAAATAACAAGTTTAATGATAATATTATGAATACTTTTTATATTATTAGACACAAAAAAATTGTGGCGTGAATTCGTCACGTCTTAACATTAACGTTATATTTATGTTAATTATTTAGAATTCAAATGTTAATTTTTTGCTACTGCTTAAAATATAAACATTATCCAATTCTTTTCTTAGTTTGTTGGTGCGTATTTTAAAAGCTCCCCAATTAAATTTTGGAAATTTTTACTGTTGTTTACATTATAAAGTTAATTGCTTAAAAATGACTTATTATTTCCTTTTTTGATATAATCTTCTGAAAGAAGTTAAATTAATAAAAGGTAATTAAATATTTCGTTATTTTAAGGATGCTGTAACCGAAAGGTATTAAAATAAAAATAAATAGTTTTTAGGCATCAGTAAAAGGAAGTAGTTTATAATTATCTGGGTATTTTATCTTTTTATAAACTTTACTTTTGGTTTTCAAGTAAAGATTTGTCGATACCCAGGTAGAACATTTTTGTGACCACATTAGTGACCTGATCGGATTTGTTAAAGTTACATTATTTTAACATAGAATGGGTACGTTTAAATTTTACATAGAGTTTTCGGGACTATGAAAAATAAATAATTAAGACATGTTCTAAACTATAAAAAAGGACAAATCAAATTACAAATATTTTGTTTGTGATTTGATTTTGTCACTTTTAAATTAATTTATTTGTTGTTAATTTTTTATTAGTTATATTATTTCTTGCTATATACCAATGCTCCTGGAGAAAGGTTTGTTCTTTAACACAATATGGATCTTAAGTAATGGTCCCATTCAAACAGAATAAGTATACTAAGAGAAGTATTGCAATAATCCTTAAAATATAATAAGACACCGTAAGAGATATCTAACTATTGTCTCTGGCAATAATTAAATTTGCAAATTTCTAATATTCTGTGCATATTTAATGTTTGCATGCGTTCAAGAACCTCCACTTTTAGAAAATTACAGAATATATAATAGTCTTAATTTGAAAAAATATATATATCAATAAAATAAATCCATCTTTGTTGTGTTATTTGGAACTTATATTTTTAATCTGCACCCTCCTAATAAATTTGATACATTATAAAATAAAGAGTTACTGCGATTCTGAAGTTCCTTATGTGAAGCCATTTTTTTTTCATTACACCCTCGAGGTTTATTAACGGTTATTGCGCTATTTCGTTCGCAATTTTTCATTTTTATTTTAGGTTTTCAACTTTATGTCAGTTTGATTATATTTATAAAAAGGGTTTGAAGGACTGTGAGGGGGTTAAATTCAGTGTGAATTTGTGAATTTGTTTATGATTAAGATAATATTATAACTGTTTTGTAACATTTCCAAAGCTATGAACTAACATTATCTGACAAAAAATATTTGAATACCTTATCCATTGATTTCCGATAGTTAAATTTGAAGTTTATATTTTAAATAATGATCAAATTATCCAATCCAATCAAGTTCAGAACATATGTCATTACTATCTGCATTATTATGAGAATATATGATCTGAAACATAATTTTTAAAAAGGTAATATTTAAAATTTTACACATATTATAAATGTGAAACTTGGTATATTTGAATGTTTTTGGAAGTTACTGAGTTGCAAAATTAATCAGTATTTGCTATATAAGAACATTAAAAAGTAATGTAACATATATTGTACAATAACAATTTAATTTCAAAGTAATTAAAAGTAAATTAAAAATGTTTTAACGTTCTATATATATATATAAATATTATAATTCAACTGTATATATATATATAGAAACATAAATGTATTTAAGATAATCTTTTATATTTACATTATTGGTTATGAAATTTATATATTTTTTCTTAATATACTAAATTTCTAAAATAAATATCTTACAATACTATTTTTTTATATTTTTTGTAACTTTAAAACTTATTAACATAATGAATATAATGTTTTATTAGAAAATTAACAGTTCACATTAATAAAGCAAAATTACCAATTCCAGTGAAACTATTACGGTTATCCGTTACTACGGCATCTAATATCTGTTCACTGTTAGGATAATTGGATGTAGATTGATTATAACTATAACTGGTTACATCTGTTTTCGTTAAATTGAAGACATAACAAAACGTATATCTTATGATGGTAGGTGTAAGCAAGATGCGTGTTTATCGCTTCTTGTCATATTGATAAGGTTTTTAATGCTTTTTTTATTTAAACTGTTGGAAGTAGCAAAAGTTTCTACTAAAACACTTTTTCAGTTATAAAAAAAATTATGGGAAACCGATTTTTGGAACATTATTTAAATTTTTTTCGAAATTTTATTAAATTAAATTAATTAATTATTATTACCATTATGAATTTCTGGTTGTTTTGTTTGTAAATTGTAATTTTCTGATGTTTTATTTTATTGTAATAATTAAGAAGCTGTATTCATTAATATTCATTTAAAAGTTTTTGCATGAAATAGTAAAAAAACTTCCATCCATCGTCACAATCTTTCAAATTTATAATAGTAGTATAATAACCAGATAAAAAAATTGATGTTGGACTATGAACTATGGACTAACGTTAATTTAATTTTTTTAATAAATTAACGTTAAAAATGATTTCATTGTTCAAAAGTAATTTTAATACGAGTTATTGGTATTTATTTATTTACTTGTACAATGTGGAAAATACACGACGATATTTAAAATTACGTCCAACCACTATATAATTTATTTTCTTGTTTAAATTTAAAGAGGAAGTATAGTCATTTAGGATAATTCATTAAACGTTGAAAAATAATGTGCACGTTATATCCTGATATAAGTACACATTATTCAACTTCCCTCCATTAAAAACACTTTGAAGACTACATTAAGTCTTTAACCAACATTAGATAAAGGTTTGCCCTAATTTGCAAATGCATATTAAATAGTCCTTCATTCTTAATTGTTTGCGATGTCGGCTGATCAAGTCGGGTTAGATTTATAGATATATTGCAGACCCACAGTGATAAAGAGATGAATAAAAAAATATACTTTATACTTAATAGTGGATTTTAATTATTGTAAGCATTCAACAGAACAATTACTAGGCCATTTTTTATTATTAATTTGTCTTATTTTTCATTACAAAAAAATCTAAAATGTTTATGTATGCATGTATATACGGCATATTTAAAATAAATATAAAATAAATAAGTCTAATAAAACAAAGCTGCTCCATCATGTTTCAGAAGCATAATTATTAATTAAAAATTAATGATAATTAATACGATTTTAAACAAATATATTTTTTTATAAAAAAAGACTATTGTAGACCATTCATTTAATTATTTATTTTAATTATTTAAGGTAGCTCCCAGTCAACTTCGTCATTATATTTTTCCTCTTCTTTAAGGGACTTCAAATTTCTGGCTATGAAACCTGCGAAAATTAAAAAAGGTAATTATTTTTATTTTATTTGTTTATATATTTTCCACTTTGAATCCATAGCAGGGATCACTTGTGTACGTCAAATGAAAGTGACAGGAGGGCCTATTTTGATATCGTATGTATCAAAATAAGCCTTCTGTAAAGACACTCTAACTTTAAATAAGATTACGAGGTTTCTAAACGCGCCCTGGTCTGAGAAGAACCACACAACAAACTCAGCCGGGTTTTTTTTTATTGTGATCACTGTTTCACACACGTTAATATATTTAGTGAGCAATGTATGAACAATTGAAACTATCGCAATCAATTCAATAAGCCGACCTCATGATAATTAATAATAAAAATGGGAATTCCGTGGTTAGCAATACGATCAGTCAGTGCAAGCAGCACCCGTTCACGAGCAAAAGTTAAGGTTATTACGGTATTTTTTGCGATATTTTTATTATTTTATTTTTAAATTGTAACGGGTCCATGTTGTCTATTGTAATTATTTATAAATATAGGACATTATTATTATTATTATTATTGAAATTTAACTTACCCGTACCAATTCCACCGACAATCGACACAACAAGTGTGACAATCAACGCTAAGAATTGATTAAGTCCTTGTTTGGTCGCGTCTATTGGACTTGCCTACAAATTATATTTAAATTCTACAATGATTACCACTTTACTAATCATAGAAAAATTTATATAGATAAATAATAACGTCAAACTAATTTAATGCTTACACCACCCATTGCTGGGAAAACATTTGACAATTCATCTCCATATTCCTTCTTTGTTGCCATCGCAGCGAACAAGGCTGTGAGAATACCCGAGTAGATACCCGGCATGCCATGTAAATTATTGACTCCACAAGTATCAGGTACGCCAATTTTCGTTAGATATGGCTATAGCAATCATTAATATTGGTACATTAAGCATCATCCTATTTAATTACAACTTTTACAAACGTTAAAAAATATACTGATCTCGATACTATGTACGATACAATGTGTCGACAGTACTAAGTTTAAATAGTGATAGTGTAGGGATTACCAAAACAGTAAATAATCATTTTTTGTTCAAAGACCTGCGTTAATGCCTAAAATATACTAATACCGTTAAATATCTGTATCCCAAAACGCTTAGAAATCCAGCCCCAATTCCAACAGCTACCGCTCCGCCAGCTGATATATGCATATTGCACACTGACCCCACTGCGACGCCTCCCGCTAGTGTAGAGTTCTGAATGTGGACCATATCTAGTTTAGCGTGATGATGGCTCACAGCTGAAGACATGACAAATGTGGTCACCTATAAAAAAGTATTTATTTATAATATTAGAATGTATATCAATATATAGGATATTAGATGTTCATCATACTTACTGTAGCTGCTGCTAATGATAAATAAGAATTGATAACAGCCCTTTGATATTCAGCATTTGTGCTTGTGAGAGCCGAGTTAAAAGAAGGCCAATAAATCCACAGAAAAATTGATCCTTTAAAAGTATAACATCATTTTTTATATTAATTACACTTTGTTATTATTTAATCTGTTGCGTTATTTGAATTACTTTATTTAATTATATTATTAAAATAATTCAAAAGTAATAGCTAATAGTAATATAATTCAATCAAATGTTTTATCAGTGTATATAATTTTATCTTACCAATCATAGCAGTGACATCAGAATTATAACTAGGTCCACTTAAATCTACTGGCGGAGTTGCCGGAGCGGGTGTTTGAGGAGTAGCATTCTTCTTATTAAAGTGTAAAGCAAAACTGACACCTAATCCGAAGTACGCACCAAAAGCATGAATTGCTATTGATCCACCAACATCTGCTGCCTATAACAATAAAATAGAGTTAATATTGCATTCATTTCCGTTTTCTAAGCTTGTAAGTTTATATATAATACCTGAAATTTATCTGCCACCAACCAAAAGTTGAAACAACCGACAGCAACTTCGATAATCGCAATGAGTAGTAACTGTAAGCTGCTAGCCAGTCCTAGCACCGCTCCGAAAGTTATAAGCACTGTCGCGGACATTATATCCGCCTCTGTGAATAAAACACTAAATTAAATTTAATATTTTAATATTAAAAAATATATATATTAAATTCGAAATGATTGAGTTGTAATTTGCATTAAATTTTTAGGTAAAGTATTATGACTTTGTTTTGTATTTGAATCATTTTCCATGTCTAAATTCTTGATATAATGTATTATTTAGAGTAGCAATGCCTATGAGAATTGTAGCACTCACACATAAAATGTAAAAGTGAGACTATATGATATCACGTGCGCTACTGGTATGTCTCGTGAGACAAAACCTTAGATAAGGACAGGGAAAAGGTTAACTTATGGTACATTACTCGTTAATGTTTTACTTGTCAAAATCTTAATGTAACAGGGCTTCATAATATAAATCGTAATTAAAAGTTATTTTTGGTACACTTTATGCCGCAAATTTGATTCATATAATAAATCTGTAACTTACTGTCCACAAATATTGGGGGGAAAATTATTATAGTTTTTAGTAAGGAAGAAAACCTAAAACAATGAATTTTAGAGTTTTTGTTTTTTTTCTCCGTGCGTTTGTGGTTTGCACTTATCCGGTTTAAATGCGTTTTAATAGACATATTTTGATCATGAATGAAGGTTTCATTTAAATGTTACCTTTGTTGTATTTAAGCGAGGCAATAAATACAAAATTTTGTAAATAAAGTAGAATTCGCTGTACTACCTTCATTTTAAGTACGATGAAACATATTATTAAGAAAGTATTTTCTTGAATTGTCTGAAGCCTTAGCTAACTATATTATTACGACCTGTGAAATTATGAAGCTTAAAAGTCAATCTAACCTAAAAACAAATTATGCACGACCAAAGCCGTGGTCATAATTAGTATATAGTATAAATCAAAGACTTACCCAATAAACTCTCTTTAGTGACATAGATAGTGTTGTCCTTCATGTGATAAAACGACTGACAAAGAAGAGCCCATTGCACTGATAATGCTGCCAGGAACCAATTAAAGCCCAATGCACTATAGCAATATTTTTTCAAAAAAGTCATCAAAAATCCAAACCCAATAAATATCATGACATGTGTATCCTCAAAACCTAGAAAAATGTTAAATAAATAAATAACTATTAGCTTAGTTGTAGTATTCATTTTAAATTAGGGAATTTCAAACGATAAAATTTATATTGGTGTGTTTAATTTATTATAAACTTCTTAAATTCGTTTATAGCAATAGAAAGTCTTGGAACGAAGAGCTTTTCGGAGACGTCCATTGTACAAAAAGTGATAATCTCTAAAAAGATTTTCACCAAGAATGTAATGAAATTACCTGCTAAATTAATTAGTTTCGAGAAAATAGAGATTATATTTACATTGTAACAAAAAAAAATTATATTAGCCATAATCATTCGTAACTGAAATAAAAAAAATTATTTGACCAATCAAAAATGTATTGGATTTTTTTAATTTGTTACTCAGAATATTATTAAAGTATAATGGAGTTAATAAAGTATAAATGCAAATAATGTAATAATGTATTATTTATTATAAATATTGTAATAAGTAATTTAATTTTTTAATGGTGTGTTATGTATTATATCTAATATGATACATTCCCCACCTGGGTAGTGCTTTCGATCATTTTAACCATAAGAAATAGAAAAACATGAAAACAAAATTACAATATTACATTCTTCAGGCGAATAGTAACAAAAAAGATAAGAACGTACAAAAGAAAATCTTCAGAAATTCGGTGGCAAAATGTAATATCATTTATTTTTTTCGTATCTCACTATACTTAAAAATAGATTACAAATAATATACCACTAACATATTATACAACAGATCCTCTTAAATAATGAAATTTTGTATGAAGTAAGATACACTATCTAGAATTATAATCTTACCACGTCTCACCTGATATGAAATTTTGATTACATGGTCTAATATATCATAACAAACTAGTCATACATAACAAGCTCCCGGTAACTTGTTGAAAGTTTGGATAAGCAGCTAAGTCATTTTGTGTTATTAACTAGTTTAGTAACCACGGAATAATTAAAATGATCCATTTTGTTTTGTTACATTTGAATAATATTGTTACATATATTTTGTCCCAGAACTCTGATCCTTTTTTATTGAGGAGTAATTTTATAAAGTAAATGTAGTTAGTTTAAAAAATAAGCTTGTTACATATTTTTGTAGAATATTATTTTAAACGCCAGTGTAGTAAGCATTATGAAAATATTATATTAAATGATATATATAGACCACTTTATTATAATAAATGTATAAATATAATTAAAAATCTTCAATCCGAGCAGGACTCGTACGTACTATCTTTGAGGGTATTTTAGACCAGTTAATGTTTAATTACTTCCTTTAAAATGTATAAAATCCCTAGGATCACTCCTACGTAAACAGACAATACATCGAACATTAATATAATTTCTTTTGCTATGCTCTTTTTTTATAATTTACTAGTTATTTTAGAGTTTATGAGTATTTTGAAATGGCAAGGATTCAAAACCCAGTCTATTTAAATAAAAACAATGAGTTCTTTAACTTTAAACGATTACTGTTTTTTCACATATTGTGAGATAATTACTAAATGAATTTTATTAACTATTATACACTATTATTATTAGCGAAGCAATTCCTATGTTCATATGAACATATTTTTTTAATGTTGATTAAAGTTATCCACGCCAATTAACACAACTACAATTAATGTTCATCAATCCAGCTATCCAAATTAATTGAACAAGTAAGATGATATCCAATAATGACCGTTAATAAGAACCCATGTAATTGACCAATTAAAATATTTGCTATTATCCAGATCTTGTCACTTTAAACTTATATCAATTCTAAATATGTGGGTTAGTAACGAATGACAAAGACGTTAGATGTCTATCGGCAAAATTTGATTACAAAACGTAATCAGGAAATATATACTTTAATTGAGTTTTCTGTTTGTAATTAGCATAACAACATTAGCAATAAAGTTTAATAGATGGTGTTCAGTTTGTATAGTTATCTCGTAGATAAATCTGTACCGTTATTTGATCAAGGACTGAGGGGATCTAAAAATGTCGTTCACACGATAATATAGATACGGCAGAGATCATCTTGATGACTGTGACCTTCATTGGCTTTTTAGTTAAATAATAAATAGATATTACTCAAAAATATTTTTAATATTTAATGTTTTATGTCACGCTTTTAAATCTTGTGAGTTAGCGATAATATTATTACTATTACCTAGGTAAAAGAGTATTATATTCTAACCTCAGGGCACACTAAAAAATAAGTTAGCTTAAAAATAAATTTAGATTTATTAAAAAAGTGGGCTTTTACATCTTTATTAATGGTGTTAAAATTTCCAACATGAAAAATATTTTTTTTTAATATGCGAGTCTCATATGATATTATACATTTGACATTTCAACTTCAACAACTTCAACTGTCATTGCATGAAATACCCACCGTAAAATATTGATTTATTCAAACAGTATTAATAATGACTTACCCCTGACATCATGGTGTTTGTCTCCACCGTATTTCGCAAATACAAAATATAATGCCATTAATATAAACTGAAATACCAATAATGGCACGTACTTCATATTATGTAATTTGACAACCATTTTTGATGTAATCTAAAAAAAACAACAATTACATTACCAAACCGTGGAGTTTACATAACGTATGTCATTTGCAGTGGAAACTCATACGTTGATTGAGAATAATCTTAATCTAATCATGATCGACATTGTTTTAGAAGAGTAACTTTGTTTAGACATTAGATTAATAAAATAACTTATATAGAAGGTATATACTTTCATTACAAATACTCGTATATGTCTATAATAAAAGGTTGGTTACATGAAAATTCATCGCGCACATTTCATCGCGGTACATTTCATCGCGCACATTTCATCGCGATACAGATCATCGCAATGTCAATTCCTCGTGGAGTGATTTCATCGCGGTTTGATTTCATCAGAATATTAATATTTTAATATTAATAATAAAATACTTGAACACGCTGGCAATTGAGAGCTGTTTTTAAGTCGCGCTGTAATAACTTGTTTTTACCGATTGGATCTTGTGAGAGACAATTAAGAATCTGTTTGAGTATACTGTGTAACGGTGCACAGCAAGGCGTGGATTAAGATGCTAAAATCAACCCTTGCACCCGGATCGACCATAATCATGTACCGGAAGCATGCAAGGTGGAAGTAACTAAGGCTTTAACTAATCTAAAGGAGAAAGCATCGACGTCTGTTGCATCTACGAAGAATATAGTGGCAGATATTGATTCTCAAATATCAGATGTTGCGAGTGGTAGAGCTCCGTGCTTAAAATCAATGAAAAGGAGAACTCAAAACTGTCGTAAAGAACTTAATCAATATCCCGTTAACCCCCAGAGCTTAGATGGACTGCTACTTGATGAACCTTACACAAAAACAAAAGATGGTCGAAATTTTCGACAGAGCTTCTATCATATTTTCGAGCTGTGGCACAAAATTTTCAATTAACTAAGTAAAGGGTAATACTAATATCTGTAAATGTGAGATAAATATATTTATGTAACCCAAAAAAAATGGCGTGAAATGGCCAAGGTAGTCTACCGCGAGCTTCTGCAGTATATTCAATCAGATTCTCTCTGTCGCTCACAAGATTCAGTCGGTAAAAATAAGTTATTACAGCGCCACTTAAAAGAACAGCTCTCATTTTCTAGCGTGTTCAAGTATTTTGAGTATTAATATTGAAATATTAATATTGCGATGAAATCACTCCACGATGAATTGACTCTGCGATGAACTGTATAGCGATGAAATGTGCGCGGTGAAATGTACCGCGATGTAAAGTGCGCGATGAATTTACGTGCCACCTAAAAGGTTACATGTATAGCGCATTAGATATTTTAGAAAATAACTTCGAAATATACAACGCTGATTGAGATAATTTTATATATATTATATTATCTTAAATCTAAGTAACATTATTTAATTGTGTAAATAATTATCTACCAATTATCAATATAATAGAAATCAATAAAACTTTCATAAGATTAAAGGAAATAAAGAATAAATAGTATTTTAAGTAAACCACAAATATTTATAGTACATTATTAATACTTTCAAGAGTATACCATCTTCGAAGAATCGTATTCTCAGTTTCGTGGATAAATCGACGGTTCAAGTGGCGCTTCCAACTGCAATTATAACATGAGCCCTCAATGATATTTTACATAATAACATACATTATGAATATGACAATAACTGAGTAAATATAACAATTTAATTAATTTATCTTTTAAGAGTGCTTCGTATAATATTTATGGAAAGTAAAAATTTACTATTCTAATAGTAAGTATTAATACAAATAATTCAAATGTTGTATAAAGAAATAGTTCTTTCCGATAAGTACATTCATTAGTAGATGAATAAAATACATTATTTTAATTAATAATACAACTAAGGAATAATAAATTATAAAAGAAATGAAAATGAATAACAATGAAAAAAAAATTATAAGAATAAGCATTAGTATCGAAATATGAGAAAAGTTATTTAGTATTGTTTAAAAAAATTGTTAAAGGCGTATTTTACAAAGTTAGTAGGTAAGTTAATTGCCAATCCATTCATCCATAGAAGCAAAATTTTCAATTTTATTCAATGAATATTAGATTTAAATTGGAAAATCATTATGCATTTGACTGCACGCTTACATGAAAAATTTAGAACCGAGCTTTGATCGTCCATGTTAATAAATTAAAGGGCGTGTCGATTTATAATTTCAACATGAAGCTAGGTTTATTGGTTTTACAAAAAGTTCATAAAATAATCTTATAAGTTTATTCTTTAAATCATAAAAAAAACACATTCAAACTTGAATAACAGTTATATTTAGCAAGGTCCATATTAAGCCACCTTAAATTGTATGCATTAAAATATACATTTTTTTTTCTGAAGCTGATTCAATATTGACAAAAGAAGTTGAATTTACTTACTATATAAAATCTGATAAAAATAAAAAAGTATTACTCAAATAATATTCTTTAAGCTATCGTATACATTCAAAGTAATCATACTTAGTTAGCAAACTTAAAATAAGCTAAACTGTACAACCCAAGGCATTTCAAACACATTGTGTAATTAGTAATAACAAATATTGCAATTTTGTCACAACTTCCATTGTTATTGAACACATTGTCAAACAATGAGAGAATATCAAAATATTTTCACAAGCCATTCGTCGAATTACATTATTAAACACAAACTGACAGAAAATTTATATACATACAATTAAAATACAATAAGGTATCCCTATACACTATTAATGTTACCTTTATATTTTATTTTTAACTTTTGTATTTTATTTTTAAAAATATACTCGCGATATTTTATTTACATATGAAATTAAATAAAGAGAATATCAAATATCACTATTGCAGATACGTTTATTAATCATTGTAAACCAATTAAATAAAAAATAAATATTTCGAAAATTATACTATATATTTTAATAACAATATAGCATATTGCAAACATATTCAAGCTACCGTAAACCTTACAATACCCTTCACCATGTCTTATTTCACTATAATTTTTACATATGTTAATTGTAAAAAAGAATTAACATACCGCGAAACAGATGTGTTGTCCATGAACACTTCAGAGCTAACTGAAACTCAGTCATCGTTTCACTTCCGTCAGTAAATCTGTCAGCGACAGTGTGCTACATTGATAAATGTAAGAAATTACTGGGTTAAAATGTCAACTTTTTATTGAGGTGCCTATTGCAGAAAAAATGTTACATTTATAATAGTATCTAAGAGGTATAATAATAGACATATTATTATTGGGTCATTATGAAGATTTATTGACATGGAAGGACATTCTAATTTGATATCGATTTGACGTCACTACAAAGATTTTCTATCATTTGATATTAATAAATAGTTTGTAGGGCTAGGTAATCGTTTTAGGAGTTCTAAATGGTGTAGAATATAAAACTTATCCAGCTCGCGTAAGGACTAATTGCACTAATTGTCAATCAACAAATCAACGCTAAATAGGTAAGGTATATTCTTTAAATATGATAAAACTATTACTATTTATCTATTAAAGCTATTTGTTCACATTAAGCAATTAAGTATTATTGACATATTTTGAATTTGTCGGTGGTATAACACTACATTGTTTTGAGTACACAGACATATGTTAACCTCTTTAATCAACCCGAAAACTAAAAAAAAAATGTATAGCATCACAAGAATTTTTTTAATTTAAGTATATGTTAGTAGATTTAGTAATTTTTAGACAAATAAAACAATATTTTTTATAGCAATACTATAAAAGAATATGACTATAAGTATATTAAAGGCTGGATTATAAGATTAAAATATGAACTGTAACATGACTGTCTTGTTTTCCCTAGGTTATGTGAGCGAGATAAATATTGTTTGTTGATGTTTGCAGGGGTCCAATTATCATTCAATTAACATTCAAAACGTTACGATATTATTAATTAAGAGGTGACTTTAAGTAAACTTTTTATCATGTTTTGTTTTTTAAACGTAATAAATATAAAATTATTAATGTTGTGTTGTAGAAATAACTAAATATTTTTTTATTTATTTATATCATTTTTGCGTTGCGATTTTATAAATAGTTTACTTTACTATTGTAAAATAAAAAATATCATATTTACATAAATCTTATGTTCAAGGTAAAATGAGGGTGTGTGTAAAGTAAATATTGATAAAAATAAAATGATTGTTACAAATAGCGACGGACGAGTATCGTGATATGTCAATTGTCATCTATTAGAGTACATATCATACTTATGCAATATTTGTAATACGTACTCAGTGAAGTGACTAAATTCAAATAATGAATTTGATAACAATGTAGGATTAGTATAAGATAACTTGAAACTTTGTATTCATCTGTTTTTATATACAGGAATAATTAATTAATTAAAGATTTATTTCTACGAAATAACCAGTTACACGAATTTTTAAATAGAAATTGTACTCCAGGGTATCATTCGGTAATATTATAGAATAGTTTGCGGCTTTTTGCGAATCACATTTATTGTCATGGTTTTTAATTCTAAGAGACAGGCTTCTACACAAAATTTCATGTTTTGTTTGTGGAAATATAATATATGATAATACAAACTACCAGATATACATTTTTTTATTTTTAATTCTTATATAGTGCAATAAATAATTTACAAGTTGTATTGCATAAGTTAAAATACTTTCTTGCATAGAAACATTTTTATTATATCAAGCGATAAGACAATTATTATATCTTAATGTAAATAATTCTTTGTACTTCGAGTTTTATTTCAGTGCTGTAAAGAGATAAATTATACACTATGATAAGTATTAAAATACTGAGTTTAATAAATTTATATTAAAAATGTTTAAAAAGCAGTAAAGAAATAAATGTTAAAAATCTGTAACAAATATTCGTTAGCGTTGTTTTTCAATCAATAGTTGAAAACAAGCAGGATTCGAAATTATTATTTAGGGCTATAATTCCTAGAAACCGTTATATATTCTATATAGCCCTAGCTAATAATTCCTAGAAATCGTTATATATTCTGAATAGCCTTAGCAAATAATTCCTAGAAACTGATATATATTCTGTATAACCCTAGCTAATCATTCCGAGAAACTGTTATATATTCTATATTTATTTATTAAAAATAGCTATGCATATAAAATATTGACATACCTATAATATGCTATATATCATTTGGAGTAAAACAATATTATTTTTCGGATAATATTTTATGTATTGTAAAAACATAATAAATCACATGAAGTCGCAAATATTTGACTCTTAAGTATCGAGTATTATAAAGTCCCTGTTTGAATTTATGTTTTTCTAAAATTATTGTTATTAGTTCTTTATTTCTTGAAAGAGTCCTTAAATATTTATATCATATTTCTATTAATGTAATGACGATAAGAAGACTCTTAATTTAACCTACTTACTCTAAACCCACAGTTTAAATATTCCAGAATAGAGATTATGATCATAACTTTTAGTATACAAGATTGTAGAAATCAATTTTAATCAGGTTATTCAAATTACAAAACTTGAGGAGGCAAGATTTCCTCTATACCCGTAAGTAGCAACATAATTGTAAATGTTAAAAAATTTGTCTGATTACAGTTACTTGTAAAAATATATTTATGTTTATTTTACACTGAATATTATCAAGAAATAAACATGTATGTATTACCATCTTGGTTAGATTAGGTAGATAGGTTTCTGACAGAAAAACAACTTTTCTTGTTATTAAATCTTTGTAAGTCGTATATTGTTCATTTTCACTATCTAATTGTAAAGAATAAAAACTTTTTATATATTTTTAAAGATGTTTTGTGGTACTACAAAAGAACTGTTTAAAGTATAAGACATTACGGTAACGTCGTTATACAACTCTGTGGTATAAAAACAAGTAGACGAAAAGTAGCGACTACTAGTATGGCTTTATTGTTTCTGTTTGTCTGTTTTATGTTTGAGATTAGTTTTCAAAACGCTACCCCAGGAAGTAAAACTATATGTATCTTATCTTTCGTTCGTTCTTCTGTTTTTATTATTAAACGTTGTATAGATCGGTTTTGAAACACTATTGCAAAACAAAGTAATACAACTGGAAATTTCTTAAAGTAATTTTAAAAACAAATATAACATATTTTTGGTTAGTATAATAACTATTTTTATAGGCACTTAAAATAAAGATACAATATTAAATTAACAATTTAACTATAAACTTTTGTATAAATTCGGTGATTTGTAAATAACAAATAAATTACTACTTAACATACACATTTCGATTCTGTTTTATTTTATAATAAGAGCAGAACAGCAAACAGAGCATATGTGCAATAATCTATATAAAATATGCATAGAAATATAGATGCAGTAAAAAAAATGGGTACATTCAAGAAACTTTAAGAGAGGTGCGCAGAAAGATCCCTTGAAAGACGAAACAAATAATAAATTAAGCGCCTAAGTGGTCATGATTATCCACGCTTACCTTACCCAAATTATTGTAAAAACAAAATTAAACCTTAAGCGTAAACATCACTTGGTTTAAATTAACGTGCAACATCTTCTCTAAAAGGACTATATCCATTAGCCCTCTTAAACTTAGCAGATCCTTTATTCCCATAATGCTGAAAGCACTATAGAGCATTGAAATATTCCGTGTTAAAATGAAATATTCTCTGGATGGTTATATCTTATCTTGCCTGTATAATGTCTTTTATATAGAACATAGAAAATCGATTACAGCCAAGAAAGAATAAGTTTAGATTCAATGTTGGTAATCAGATTATATCTATTGGATTTTTCTAAATCCTTTTCATATTCTCTTAGTGCAACCTCAAAACGTATTATTAATAATAAATCATTTAAAATTATTATTGGAATACTTTTTATAAATATTATGATCTTTATTAATTAAATTGATCTTTATTTTAGATCAAGTTTAAGAAATAAAACATGTATAGGTAAATAGTTATCAAAATAAATATTGACGAATTTATCTTAAATTGTAAGGTAGCTCTTAGTGAAATTCGCTTAAATGCGAAGGGTGGATATTCCCTATTGAGTAGCGATAAATTAACATAAAGGACCTGTATGAGAATTGTTAAGGATCCGTAAATCTTGAATCATTGAATACTAATATGATTCCATGTCTTGAATGAGGTCTATGATTCAAATTATCTTAATAATTTATCAATTAATAAATTTTTACGTAATTGAAAAAAATTGTAATATGGTATATCAATTTTATAACTTGAAATTTGAAATGATAGTGTGACAGAGTATATCTTTTTAGCATAATACATTATCATATATTGCTGTATTTACGTTGCTTGTTCATTATATTAAAAAAAGAAATAATAATTATCATCTAACATTGTGAAATTTCTTTTAAAAAGAGCAACTGTTGAGTTTTTGGTCGGCTCTTCTAATCTCTCTTCTCTGCAAGTGGTAGCTTACTCACGGACTGTATACATTGACCTTTTTTATTGTTATAATCGACGATTCAAAAGTGCGTGTCAATGCCTACTAAAACTAAATACTAAATAAAGATATTTTAAATTTCAATTTGTATTCTTTAACTTTAAAAAACAGTTTCTACAATTCATATTATTTATATAATATGAATTGTAGAAACTGTTTTATTCAATTTATTAACGCCTTAATTTTATTGGAGTTTCCATTTCATCTCAAAAGAATTATTATTATAATATTAAAATATGTTACGTTGTAAAATTTTTGTTACAGCATTTATGCTAATATTGATATTATATGTTATTCTAACTCGGTTTTTTATTCCTTGGTAAGGTTTGAAATTAATATTTTTTTTATAAGACACTATGTTGTATATAATCTTTTCTTGTTATCCATTTTTCAAGCAGTATTTTTTTTCAAAAAAAGAATTATTGTAGTAAATATTTCATCTATTAGCAGACTAAAAATTTTTTTGCACATGTTTTTATTACTTTTAAATATTTTTTGAATGATCAAGTAGACTCAATATTGATAAATCCCTAAAGACGAGGAGATCATTTTATCTCTGCTTTTATTACTTCTTTTAGTGTTTGTACATTGTGTAATTAGCCTATGATAATATTTTATATAACCGCCACACATTTAATTCATTAGGCTATATGACATCACACTTAAACATTTTCTAAAGGTTCGCTTATTATAAAACCTGTAAATATTCATAATACTTTAAATTTGAATACTCCAATATTTTTCTATTTCGCAAATTTTTATTAATTCAGTATTGAGTTAGTTAAATATTAATTTAAGAACAACTTTAAGCCGCATGAAAAAGTGAAGTAATAAAAGTAAAGGTCGCAAGTATGACCTTTCTTATTATGAAATAAGTCTGTTATTATCGAATATTTCATAAAATTAGATTTTACCTTCAACAGAGAAGAATTTATTAATACCTAAAATATCTATTAAATACATTTTCTTTCAGTAAGCTTTAAAAAATTTACTTTGTTAGACTTTTAAATTTTGATTAAATGTATAAATTATAGTCAGTTATCGTGAAACCAAACACCATAATAACGAGAAACTACCAAACCAAAACGTATTTAAAAAATTACTTTAATTTTAACATATATATTTTTAGCAATAATTTTTGATACATTACTCATAAAAGGAATAGAAGAGAGGGAATCGTAGACAAGTGAATTATTAACCTTCTCATCGAATATATCTATCTTTATGTATTTAATTTGCAATTTGTTCCAAATTTTTTGTAACTTTGTTTTGTAGGTTATCCATGTAGTTTCAGGTCACGAAGTCATACATTATAAGATAAAGTAAAAAATAGTTCAATTACAATTCAAATAAATAATAAGAGTCGTAATTTCTTTGCTACTTTGTGTTTTGGAGTTTACTTAAGCCCTAAAGGCAATAATTACTGGTTTCGTTAAAGGACATCTCTTAAAAGATAAAAATTAAGTTCAATAAAAACTTTACGAAAATTAAAGAATATGACTCTGAAATATAACTTACCATTCAATCAATCATATCAATATCAATCGCTCTGTTTGTACAGTATATAATAATAAAATAGTACCGCAAAAAAACAATATTTTTCATGCGACGCAACTCAAATAATAGGTTCTTTTAATTTTATATTATCTACGGTACATACAGACAGATGTGTTTGCTACGATTTCTCATCACTAAAAATGTACTCGAAGATTTTTATGAAATTCTAATTATGAGATACTGTCATGTTCCACATTTAGGCCACTTTTTACTTCAAAATATTTTGTAATGTCATCGTAAAATAAAGAGAATGGCTACTGGACGATAATTACTAAATTTGGCGCAGTGTTAGCTTATTATCTAAGTCAAAATTGAATGTGTGAATTTAAATAGCACTTTTTTTCTACTTCGTGACGAAAAAAAAATAGGCTATAATAATTGCTATAAAACTCAAAAGGAATTTCAATTATTTTTAAATTAGTGCTTTATAATTTAATTCGGAGAGCAAGGAGACGATAGAAAAATTGGTGGTCCAGCTAATTATATAAAAAAAATGTACATTCGATAGACGAGAACTGGCAAAGATATATTAGTCTTATGTTATGTGTACGTTTGTATTATTTATATCAATATTAATTGGAAATATAAATATTTACGCTAAACAACGTGAATTACATATTCATTAATTCGATTATATAAGTACAATTAACATATCTTACAAATCTAAAGCAAAGGATATGGTGAATCAAATAAAGCAAAATATTAAAATTAATAATATATGAACGTCAATAATAAACGATCGGAAAGAAATGGGGGTAATTACGGAGATGAGCTTGGCTGTAATTCTTATCTATCGTGAATATAAAAAATAGGAAAAGTAAAGACTTGAGATATAGTTTTTTTATTAAAATAAAAAAAGTGAATTATTACTTTATTGATATAAAATATGCCAAAGTTGTTATTGTTTCACGCCGAAACTAATAAATGGATTTTAATGAACTACAAAATGTATCTCACACATCAGAATAACACATGGGCTATCATTTATATGGATATCTAGGTTAGGATCGTTGCTAATTTTATAGCAACGATATTACAAAGTTATAATAATAAACATTGCACGAGTGGATTTGGGATTTTTAAATCACATAATGTCTTCATAGGGTATTCATTATTAATATTTGTAAGAAAATCCAGATATTAGGGCTTAGTGTTATTTACATTTTAGTATTTGCATATTATATACAATTTTTATATAAATTCTTTAATAGTGTTTTGGATAATATTTAGGAACACATGTGTTAATTCTTTCAATAATAAGTTTTGTTTGGGAATAACATCTTAATGTAAATTAATGTTTGTTACAAATATAACACTGAAATAACTCAATTTTCTTAAAATTAAACAAAAGAGCTGGGCTTTCTAAATTAACAAACACTATACAAAAATTATTAACAATACAAAAACGAATTATATGTAAAAAATCCAAGCTTATATTAATTGCAAAAAATACAATATATAGAATTATTGTTTAATAACTATTGTTCAAATTGCTTATGAATGATTTAAATAGTTTTCATAAAAGAATATATCTAAGAAATAAATGTCCTTTATTATAAGGAATTCATTAACATCTTGATTCCATTTGAGTACTATTAAATATGTTTTCAGTAAGTAATGCCTAAAATATCTATTAAATACATTTTCTTTCAGTAAGCTTTAAAAAATTTACTTTGTTAGACTTTTAAATTTTGATTAAATGTATAAATTATAGTCAGTTATCGTGAAACCAAACACCATAATAACGAGAAACTACCAAACCAAAACGTATTTAAAAAATTACTTTAATTTTAACATATATATTTTTAGCAATAATTTTTGATACATTACTCATAAAAGGAATAGAAGAGAGGGAATCGTAGACAAGTGAATTATTAACCTTCTCATCGAATATATCTATCTTTATGTATTTAATTTGCAATTTGTTCCAAATTTTTTGTAACTTTGTTTTGTAGGTTATCCATGTAGTTTCAGGTCACGAAGTCATACATTATAAGATAAAGTAAAAAATAGTTCAATTACAATTCAAATAAATAATAAGAGTCGTAATTTCTTTGCTACTTTGTGTTTTGGAGTTTACTTAAGCCCTAAAGGCAATAATTACTGGTTTCGTTAAAGGACATCTCTTAAAAGATAAAAATTAAGTTCAATAAAAACTTTACGAAAATTAAAGAATATGACTCTGAAATATAACTTACCATTCAATCAATCATATTAATATCAATCGCTCTGTTTGTACAGTATATAATAATAAAATAGTACCGCAAAAAAACAATATTTTTCATGCGACGCAACTCAAATAATAGGTTTTTTTTAATTTTATATTATCTACGGTACATACAGACAGATGTGTTTGCTACGATTTCTCATCACTAAAAATGTACTCGAAGATTTTTATGAAATTCTAATTATGAGATACTGTCATGTTCCACATTTAGGCCACTTTTTACTTCAAAATATTTTGCAATGTCATCGTAAAATAAAGAGAATGGCTACTGGACGATAATTACTAAATTTGGCGCAGTGTTAGCTTATTATCTAAGTCAAAATTGAATGTGTGAATTTAAATAGCACTTTTTTTCTACTTCGTGACGAAAAAAAAATAGGCTATAATAATTGCTATAAAACTCAAAAGGAATTTCAATTATTTTTAAATTAGTGCTTTATAATTTAATTCGGAGAGCAAGGAGACGATAGAAAAATTGGTGGTCCAGCTAATTATATAAAAAAATGTACATTCGATAGACGAGAACTGGCAAAGATATATTAGTCTTATGTTATGTGTACGTTTGTATTATTTATATCAATATTAATTGGAAATATAAATATTTACGCTAAACAACGTGAATTACATATTCATTAATTCGATTATATAAGTACAATTAACATATCTTACAAATCTAAAGCAAAGGATATGGTGAATCAAATAAAGCAAAATATTAAAATTAATAATATATGAACGTCAATAATAAACGATCGGAAAGAAATGGGGGTAATTACGGAGATGAGCTTGGCTGTAATTCTTATCTATCGTGAATATAAAAAATAGGAAAAGTAAAGACTTGAGATATAGTGTTTTTATTAAAATAAAAAAAGTGAATTATTACTTTATTGATATAAAATATGCCAAAGTTGTTATTGTTTCACGCCGAAACTAATAAATGGATTTTAATGAACTACAAAATGTATCTCACACATCAGAATAACACATGGGCTATCATTTATATGGATATCTAGGTTAGGATCGTTGCTAATTTTATAGCAACGATATTACAAAGTTATAATAATAAACATTGCACGAGTGGATTTGGGATTTTTAAATCACATAATGTCTTCATAGGGTATTCATTATTAATATTTGTAAGAAAATCCAGATATTAGGGCTTAGTGTTATTTACATTTTAGTATTTGCATATTATATACAATTTTTATATAAATTCTTTAATAGTGTTTTGGATAATATTTAGGAACACATGTGTTAATTCTTTCAATAATAAGTTTTGTTTGGGAATAACATCTTAATGTAAATTAATGTTTGTTACAAATATAACACTGAAATAACTCAAACTTCTTAAAATTAAACAAAAGAGCTGGGCTTTCTAAATTAACAAACACTATACAAAAATTATTAACAATACAAAAACGAATTATATGTAAAAAATCCAAGCTTATATTAATTGCAAAAAATACAATATATAGAATTATTGTTTAATAACTATTGTTCAAATTGCTTATGAATGATTTAAATAGTTTTCATAAAAGAATATATCTAAGAAATAAATGTCCTTTATTATAAGGAATTCATTAACATCTTGATTCCATTTGAGTACTATTAAATATGTTTTCAGTAAGTAATCAAGAACATTATTTGACAGATAAAACTGATAAAAATTGGATATCTGAGTGGACTCGAATATCCACTTTGCGTAATTTGAAATAAACTCACTACAAAATAATCCTTAACGCTTTAAATTTTAGATTAAAATTATATTAGCTTTCTTAAATTTAGCAAATTCATTGTTCAATAATGCCTATAATTTATATAAAAGTAATGTGGAAAACACAGTAGCCTTCATAGCCACTTTATTTAAAATACGCATATAAATGATGTACTATGGCATATTGAATGTTCATAACTTCCAAAAATAAAAGAAAATATTATGAAACACTAAAAGAAACTAAATTATTATTAAATCTAAAGAAATACTAAATAATAACATTAATTACAGTCATATTATACAAAAAAGAAGTAACACAGGAAAGCATTGCCTCGTTTTAAAATTATAATAATCAAAATATTTTATTAAATGAATAATTATAGTCTAATTAACTTTATTTGTGTGGAGTCAAATGTTTATATTTTACATTATATTTAAACTCAAAGTTTTGATTGTAGTCCAACAATTTCTCAATTTAAGGCCACAGTTTGCAGATAAGTATTAGTATGTAGTACGTACTAACTTCAATTAAATTATGTCAGCGACGATACCTATACACTGCTACTAATAATAAATAATATCTAGTACAGCTAATGAAACCTTCAAATGAATCAAATGTGTTATATCAATACAAATACAATTTTTGAAGTGAAACTTCTTTAGGCGCATGAGGGTAAAATTTTTACAGATGAAACGTCACGCCGGTATGCAACGGAAGTGTCGGAAAAGAGAGAGAGAGTGTTCGAGACCGATTGAGAGAGAGTAAGACAGGGCGAACGTAGCATGAGCAACTAGCCGTGGAGTGAAAGTAGGGAGCAAGCGAGTGAGAAAGATTGAGAGAAAAGTGAGACAGAGCGAACGTCGTATTACTATTGGTTGTGTATTCGTTTACTAGTTAATTTTATTTTAATGACAATTAAATTCCTAACCTATCTTCCTTTTTCCCTTCCTCTTAATGTTGGAAATTTAAAGTTTTAGATTTGTATAAATATAAACAAGATTTATAAATTAGTTCGCCAAAGAAGTTTCACTTCTGACATGTGTACTTTGTACGCACGCATGTTTTATTTTTTTATGTATATAACTTGAACGAGTTAAGTACAAACTTTCATCTCGTATAAAACCCACCTAGAGATTTAAAAAACCATTTCGCAGAGATTGCTTACGTTATACACAAATTTCAACATTATAAATTTGGCAGTTTTTTTCTACAAGTCATGAATAAGATATAAGAAACCATTATAAAACACAGAGAGAATGGACAAAATATTTGGTTCGTTAATTCATTAAAGTTGAAACAGAGTTGTGTTTTCGTAATTGTAACCGAATGAAAAATTTACTGCGATGAGACTTTCGTAGACTAAGATACTGTAAAAGTTAAATATAAAAAAAAATTGATCCTAACATATTTTGATAACACATGATATTCTACGATATAAAAATATATAAACTTTGGATGCCCAAATACAAACAAGTCCAATCCTTGGTAAATTTTAGTTCTAAAAATAATAAAACCAAAATTTAACTTTTTCTTTTTTGGAAAAGGTTTATTTAAAATAATTTCACGATGTCTTATCGCCGCAAATGTCTTTTAAATATTTCCTGAAGAATTGTTATAATTGTAAATGTTATAGCGTCTTGCAATATCGAGTCTAGAGACTTGTTACTCGTAATTATTCGCTACAAAATTTATAAATAAATGCTTTATGGAAATGAAAACCGTACTCCAAGAAAAGTGTTCTCATCGCACAACTGTTTACCGAAGGTATCGTGAATTTGAACGTAACTTCAGTGTTAATTGTTGTTCCAAGATCAGGTCGTCTTGTAGAAATAGCTACTGTGGAAAACATAGGGAAAATCGAGTCATTGTTGATGGCTGACCGTCATATTTACCTACAGACAGACTAGGTATTACAGATTAGTGCACCAATAGAATTTTACATGAGATTCTTACACACCACCACGGCCCACAACTAGTACAAAAAGAAATGAGAGTAAATTGGTGTAAGAAATGACATCGTTATGAGCGACGATATCTGGCTTTACTATTTTTATCTACAGTCAAAAAATAAAATCAAAATAAGGTTGTTTGAAAATGAAAATGAGGAAATGCAAACTCAAGTTCGTAAATCGCGATCAGTGAAGAAAAAAATGATAGATGTATTTTTTACTAGACCTATATATATTGGATAGTCAGCGCACAGTCACGGCCTCTTGGTATATCAATGAATGTTTGCCTAAAATTGTACAGAGACTCGCAGAAATTTGTTCACACTCAAGAATGTACAGTTGGCATTTTCACCACTACAACGCTCCTGCGCATCGTGCACGTGCGACAGTGGAATTTTTGAATAGCACTGGTGTAAAAGTGCTTAAGCATCTTGCATATAGACTAGATCTTGCTCCCTGTGTTCCAATTGTGGAGGATCAGCTCAAAGGTAGGAAATTTTCCGAGCAACTCTGATTTCTGGGCAGCATGGGACCGAGCATTTTTAGAACCCCCAGACGACTAATGTAATGGATTTTTTGGCAACTGGTTTTACGAATAAGCTGCATTGGAAATAATTTTGAAAGACTAATAAATATAGCTCTATTGCAAAACTTATGTAGTGACCTAGTAAAATGGACGATTTTAGTCAGTCTTAATATGATAGTGTTACAAACAAAATTTAATACACCCAATGTAAAACTGAATAAAATCTAATGCGAAGTTATTCAAATTTTATCATTGAGTGAATATAGTAAGCAGTATAGTATAGTATAGTATAGTAGTAACAATATTATGTTTCATGATACAAATATGTACTTAACTTTAGTCAAAAGTTTTTTGGTATAAAATAACCCTTTATAATTAGACATAGGAATAGAAGGTGTATGTAAAGAGCTGAGCTGAGTTGTAATTTAACTTTTAACTTTGGAAATGCTGGAACTAGATAGTAATATTAGAAGAGTAATATTAAATTTAACAGTAATAAGAAGACAGGAAATTTAATAAATCAAATTCAAGGAACAAGATTACGGGGACTTCGCGTGTTACGAGATTCTATTCTGTATAATTCCAAATCAAATGAGATTGGGTCGGCATTCTAAACTGATTTTATTACACACTATATGTTTGGTAATTTAATACGAAATCTGGAGTAAATCCCGCTTATTCAATAAAATTTAGCAAACAATCTTAATACTTTTATGCAAATTCCGGGTAGTATTATTAGTATCTAATTATACAAATTCATAGTATAGAGAATATTACAATACTTTATATGTTTTATTAGTATATAACAATATATTATAGGTTATACATATATGGCTTTTAGTATATCGTTTTGGTAGTTCCAAAGACTTTTCAATGGAATCGAAATCTACTTGTTGTTGTTACGTAACATTTTTCTATGCTACCTACTTATTTCATTTCTACAATGAATTGCTTATAAAACTTAGTTATAGCCTCGTTTTATTTTATGTATACGGCTTATACCATAATATTCTAGCCAATAAATAACATTCATTTATCCTTTAGAAGTTTTTTATCGCTTCTACTTCTATAAAATCTATCGAAACACGTAATCGACACAATTTATTCATGTTACTGTAAATATACACATACACATAAGTGATCACTGGTATTGATTCAAAGTGGATAAGATGTAAATTAAAAAATAAATAGAATATTCCTCATCGAAATGTGCATATCAGATTTTTATTAGTTGCATAATATGAAGTTAACCTGCTTATCGAAATTTTCTAATCGATAAATGTGTAAGTTTTTTAATGTAATAAACTAGAATGTAATAAAAACTGAGGATTTAGATTTTCAAATTTCATACATAAAAAAACTTTCGATAAATCTCTTTTCAAAATCAATTGATACGTATAAATAATGTTCGTAACTACTATATGAAATGAGCTACAATCCTTTTACTTATAATAGAAGTACGTTCTGAGTCTTAGAACATTTTTATGTAATTTTAAATTGATTTCTTAATTGTAAATATGTCCTTTGTAACGTTTAAATAGGATTCCATTAAATAGGGATACATTAATATTACTGACCCTTAAGAGAATTATCAAGGGTCTTTGGATCTTGAATTATTGAATGTTAATATGAGTATGATGCCGTGTTTTTGAGTTAAGTTTAGTCGGCGAATTTTGCCTTTATATTTCTTATAATTCTTAACATTCGTTATGAGTTTTTTTTTTGTGTATTGATTTATTTATGCTAATTAAACAAGAGTTTGTTATTGTGTTATTACATTTTAGATGTACTTTATTTAATGAAACCATTATCTACCTATATATATAATTTTATTATTATATTGCTCTTGTAGGATCAAACCTTATCATAGGATTTATTTATACTTGCTAAGACAGTTCAGTAAAGATACATACTCATATTACAAACCTGATTGTTATACAAAATCTTGTTTTTCAAAGTAATCTGATTTGATGGTAGTGTCAAAGCTGATTTGATTATAGCACCGAGAGTTATAATTAGATCAACACATCAGTTCCTGAAAATGACACTGTTATCACTGCTACACGAAACAAATTACAACACGAAACAAGTTCGTCACACTTAAAATATAAGTTCAACTTTCTTTTATAAAATTACAGAAGCAAGCATAAATTTTATTATTGATCTGAGACATATAAAATTTAGCAATAAACACATATAGAAAACAGACGTGAAACGGAGCAGTTTAGATTTACGGAATTTTTACTCAAATACGAAACCTAACTAGGTATAACCTATATCAGGTAAAGCAACGATAAATGTCGGTTTACTTGAAAAGATTTTTACAAATAAACCATCAGGTTTGATTATAACATTTTTTACCAAAAAATCCTTAGGGTTTTTACCAGGTTTGAATACGAAGTTAATTAAAATGATTTGCTTATATAATGGTAAGTAATACGACACGTCGTTTAAACTTCTTGAAGAAAAGATTTCGAATAAGACGATCTACCTATTTTTTTAGTAATATTACAATACTTTTTTTTCAGCTGACACTGTTGTTACACTCCATAAAAGTATTACTTTAACAGTAGGACCTGCACAATTTTTACCGCGTTCTTCGTATTTATCGATATACGAGTATATATATAGACCAAGTTTCATGCGACACATTCACGGACTGATACGAAGAGTGATTACTAGAAACTCATGTGTCGATATAGCGAACTTCTCTTGCTAGTTCATTTATTACGACTACCACTGACACTCGAATTCAAACGCACTACAAATTACTACAAATATATTCATCTTTTTTCTTACTCACTAATTATACTTGTATTTTATTTGTTTTATCTTATAATCAAGGTCAGGTTAAAGAGATCCATTTATAGACTTATATAATCTATTCTTACTGACTTACTTACCTTCACGCCATGTCCCTTGCGGGGTAGCCAGAGACGACGGAGTGCCAAACGCTACGGTCCCTGCATACCTCTTTCGCCTGGGCCACAGACATCAACCTCTTCATACATGCCCTCCGGGGGTCCTCCTGCTTTTTACGTGACCTTCCTCCAGTATCATAGATACTGTGTTTTCGAAGGACATTCGAGGCCTCCCCCTGTCTCTCTTACGGCTCACTTTGCCTGTATAAATCTTTTTTACCATTCTTTCCTCACTCAATCGCTCGACGTGCCCAAACCACCTGAGCACGTTCTTCTTCATTTTCACCGTGACATCTTCTTAGAAGAAATTGTATTTTTAAATCCGATTATGATTATGGTTCATAAATAAATATAGAATAAATTTTATACTGACGAATTTTCGGGGGTCAGAGTTAAATTTTTTTATCGGGGTTTAAAGTGGTGTTATGATATATTATGATATATTATTTCCTAATATAATATTAATATTAATTATTATTGATTACGTAAGTTTATATAAATGTTCATACTTAATGTTACTCTATGTATTTCATTATTAGACATGCACGTGTAACTTTCATAAATCAAATCATATAATTGATGAATAAAGTTGTTGTTTTAATTTTACTAAATACTGAACTTCTATTATATAAAGTTACGTTATAAGAAGTTATTAATAATAGAATAAGTTACTTTGCTAAACATGTGTTTACAATATTTACAATATTGAAGAGATACTTTTCAATAATTGTATATTTTTGGTACGTCGAATTTTTACTATTTATTATTTATTTACTATTATTTAAATTTTCATAATATTATAGTATGTTTAAAAGGAAATAATCAATTTGATTTATATTAACTATAAAAAACTGACTTGAAGATATTTCTTTAATTCCGTGCAATCAAAAATAAATACATATAAATGACTTAGTTAGAGGCGCTTTAAAGGTTTCATGTTACTATTATTTCGGAATTAAATTAGTATTTCTTAAAAAAATCGGTAATTGGATAATAATTGTGCAGGTACATCTCAAAAATTATTTTAATTTGGTACTTTTCAATAATTGTATATTTTTGGTACGTCGAATTTTTACTATTTATTATTTATTTACTATTATTTAAATTTTCATAATATTATAGTATGTTTAAAAGGAAATAATCAATTTGATTTATATTAACTATAAATTATACTTATTATTATTATTATTACTATTACTTTTATTTCACGGCGAGAATGAAGAAGAACGTGCTCAGGTGGTTTGGGCACGTTGAACGAATGAGTGATGAAAGAATGGTAAAAAAGATTTATATGGGAAAAGTGAGCGGTAAGAGAGACAGGGGGAGGCGTCGAGTGACCTTCGAAAACACAGTAGCTACGATACTGGAGGAAGGTCACGTAAAAAGCATGAGGACCCCCCGGAGGGCATGTATGAAGAGGTTGATGTCTGTGGCCGAGGCGAAAGAGGTATGCAGAGACCGTAGCGTTTGGCGCTCCGTCGTCTCTGGCTACCCCGCAAGGGATATGGCGTGAAGGTAAATAATAAATAATAATAAATAATAATATTTTATTTCGGAGCTTTGATTTTTATTTTCTAAATAATAACAAAGTATTATTAAATTTAATATACTGAAGAAATACTTTCATTCACTAGATTATCAAATAAATAGATTCACCTCCATTTATATATTATATAAAATATCATAATTTTTTTTTTATCTCATTTTTATCGAAAATGGATGTGTAAAAAGATGATATAAATATATGTATCATGGTCTGGGTAATAAAGTAAAATAAGCGGAGACTAAGAGTTATATTTCTCTTTAAAAGAAATGTTGATGAACTCGAATAGATATTAATAAATAAATAACATCAAAGGATAACTCCCAAAGGGAAGTATAGATAAAAGTATAATTGATCGACGAGATAAGCCCAATTGATTTATTAAAATTTAAAAAGTGAAGGAATTTTAAAATAATTTGCTGTAAATATAAAGGAAATATATATTTATATTTTTAATCGAATGATATAATGTCTTGATGTTGATATTTATTATATATTTGTCAGTCTATACACATTTTAAGCTTATTGATACCACCGTTAATTGATACTAATTAATTAGGTAAGCAATTATTATTTTTTTTAATGATTCGTTCTCACTTTATATATTTAAGTTGCAGACAAAGAAAGAAATTCATTTTTCCAGTGAGTATATTATTTGTGGCACCCCTGAAGCCGGTATTATATTATACTATTTCATTTGCAATTTAAAACTTAACGTTTTTATTTCGCTGTTTACGGCCAAATCAATTATTCTCTTTCAGTCATGGGTTACGCCTGTTTAAATGAACTTATAGAGTTTTATTTTTATATTGAACGAGTTTCAACACTGATTATTTATGATTTGTGAATAAAGGTATTGGCCGTTATATATATATATATATATATATTACGTATATACATATATATATATATATATATTAAAACAATAGCATTTGAAAAACTATAACATAGTTTTAACATATTTACTTAGATGAAAAATAAAAGTATATTTAGATAGCATAATGCATTAAATCTTTTCAATGAATTAAACTGATTTTGAAATCACATTTTTTGGTTTGCTATAGTTATTTCTTTAACAGAATTCCCGACCAATAACCATCAGCGGCGGAGCTGAAAAGGTTGAAAAAGGTCGTCAAGTTATTAAACCGAGTGCACATGGCACTAAATCCCCGACTCGATACTTCTGACGTTTGTGTTCTGGACTTGTTTTTTTTCATAAAAGCTAATTAAAATGACACAAACGATTGATCAGCATTCGAATTGAAATCGTCATTACAAGACAAGATATTTCCATAATTTTGGCATTTTTTAAAGTTAACAATGTAAATTACAGTTTAAAAGATACTTATTAATATTTTTTGCTATAGTATATTTTTTTTATAAATAAATTCAAATTAATTGATAAATTCTAAATATTATTTAAGGATAAATAATAATTCTTCTCAAAAGTATCTTAGATTAATTTGATATATATAGTGTACGGAGTGGAGTGTAGTCCTTATTCAAGGTTGGTCAATGTTGCCGGTCATTCACCAGTTGGTCAATGACCGGCAATATGGCTTTCGCCATGGTCGATCGGCTGGTGATCTTCTGTTATATCTTACGCACCGTTGGGCAGCTGTTATTGAAAGTAAGGGAGAGGGTCTGGCAGTTAGTCTGGATATGGCGGAAGCCTTCGATCGTGTATGGCACAAGGGGCTTCTTTCGAAGCTACCTTCCTATGGGCTTCCCGAGAGTTTATGCAAGTGGATCACCAGCTTCCTCACTGGGCGGAGCATACAGGTCATTCTCGACGGTTTTTGCTCGGACCCCAAGCCCGTGAACGCTGGTGTACCCCAAGGCTGCGTGCTATCCCCAACCCTGTTCCTCCTGCACATCAATGATATGTTGGATATCTCCAACATACATTGTTATGCGGATGACAGCACTAGGGATGCGGTATATTCCGGCCGTGCAGGTCTCTCTCGGGAAAACGTCGACGAGTGCCGAAAGAAACTTGTGTCTTCTATAGAGACTTCCTTGGGGATGGTCTCTGAGTGGGGTGAACTGAACCACGTTCAGTTCAATCCCCTAAAGACACAAGTTTGCGCGTTTACCACTAAGAAAACCCCATTTGTCGTATCACCGCTCTTCGAGAGCACTCCTCTTAATGCCTCGCCAAGTATCAGAATACTGGGTCTCGACATTTCGAGCGACTGTCAGTTTCGTGGTCATCTGGAGAGCAAGGCCAAGTTGGCCTCGAAGAAATTGGGAGTGATCAATAGAGCGAGGCAGTACTTCAAACCTGGCCAAAGACTTGCGCTCTATAAAGCGCAGGTCCGGCCTCACATGGAGTACTGTTCTCATCTCTGGTCCGGATCTCCCCAATATCAGCTTCTACCATTTGACCGCGTACAACGGAGAGCCGTTCGAATTGTTGGGAACCCGGTGCTCTGCGAACGGCTGGACTCTCTGGCATTGCGTAGAGACGTGGCTTCTTTGTGCGTCTTCTACCGCATTTACAACGGGGAGTGTTCCGAAGAACTATTCGATCTGATGCCTGCCGCCGAATTTCATCACCGCACAGCGCGCCATCGCCTCCAATACCATCCTTACCACCTGGATGCGTGGCGATCCTCCACTGTGCGGTTCTCAAGGACATTTTTTCCACGTTCCACTCGCTTGTGGAACGAACTACCTTCGGCGGTATTTCCAGATCGGTACGACATGGGTACCTTCAAAAAAGGCGTTTATTCCCACCTACAAGGCCGGCAACACTCCTGTAAGTCCTCGGATGTTGCAAGAGTTCATGGGCGGCGGTGATCACGTCCATCTGTGACCCGCCAGCTCGTTTGCCCTCCTATTACATAAAAAAAAAAAAAAAAAAAAAAAGGTCCGGCTCGTACAAGACCTGCGACCCGACAGGTATGGCACTGCAGATCGTCGGATTGGGATAGATTGCGGTCCTTTTTGCGTCCAACCCATGGGAGTTGATTTGTTTCCTTTCCAATGAACCCAGTGACTACGCTGTAGCTGTAGCTGATGTGATACTAGAGGGTATAGAACTATTTGTATCAAGTTCTGTAGTACGACTTGGTGAAACATCGCGTCCTTGATTTAATGCGTCTGTAAGTGCTGTAGCAGCTGGCAGGCGTGTCAAGCTTGGGTTAATGCGGTAGTCACTAAGGATCCGAAATCTAAAGTTCTGAATAAATGCCTCCAGATTCTTCAAACGGCAAATCGCTAGAGCAAAGTTTAAGTATGTCAAAATTGGGGATCAGCTGTCAAGGTACCCGCTTGGAACGCGATAATTCTGGGCACTTGCTAAGGCCACTCTGAGAAAATTCTGTCAGCCGTCCCACCGCTATTGCAGATGGAGAATGACTCTCTGGCCCATTCGTCAAAAGAGAAAGCCGATGTCTCGGGCATTCTTTTTGCCTCAAACTAAACTTTGGACGATCAAGAGAAGACACTGCCGGCCAGCTCGCAGTATCAGAGCTCTATACCAGAAATATTTTCTTGGCAAAATACTATTCGAGAATCTCAATTTTTCTTAGTTCATAAGTCGAGTGGGCCGGATGGCTTTTCTCATTAGTGCAACAAACATGTGCCCCTGAGTTGACTCCAGTGCTAACGGATCTAGGTCAGTACTCCTATCTTATAGAAGTTCTCCCGGTCTCTAGGAAGTGTCCTCTTGTCCAATCCCTAATATCAATCCAATCCCTAATAAATTTTGATAGCCCTGACCTAGCCAACTATAGATCTTCCATTACCTCTTTTTCTCCAAAATCATTAATCAACAGCTCCTAACATAACTCGAGAATCGCCCGTTGATCAAGTACCGGCAATATGGCTATCATCATGTTCGATCGAATGGTGATCTTTTGTTATATTTTATGCACCGTTGAGCAGCGGTTATTTAAAGCAAGGAAGAAGGTCTTCAATATATGGCGAAAATCTTCGATCGTCTATGGCACAAAGGGTATCTTTCGAAGTTTTCTTCCTATGGACTTTCCGCGAGTTTATGCAAGTGGATCTTTCAAACAAGCTTTAAGCAAGCTTTCTCACTGGGAGAGGCATACAGGTCATTTTCGACGGTTTGTGGTCGGGTATTAAGCACCTGAATGCTGGTGTACCCCTAACTCTGTTCCTCGTCCACATCAATGATATGTTGAATATTCCCAAAATACACGTATAACAATACAATAGGACCACAGAAGCGGTATATTCTTACTAAGCAGTGATCATAGAAAGGCAGTTTTTCGACCCTGACCAAAGATTTGCGCTCTATAAGGCGTAGGTCACACACGGAATACTGTTTTCACCTCTGGTTCGGATTACCACAAAATTATTTTCTGCCTTTTGACCGCATACAACGGTGAGTCGTTCAGATTATCGGGGACTTTCTAGCATAACCTCTTTGTGCATCTTCCATAGCAATAATACGCTTTCAACGGGCAATGTGCCGAAGAGTTATTTAATGTGATTTCTGCCGCTGAATGTCATCACCGCACAGCACGTTCTCGCTTCCAATACCGTTCGTACCACCTGGATGCGTGGCGATCTTCCACTTTTCAAGGACCTTTCTTCAAAGTACCTATAGAGTGTGCAACGAACTTCCTTTTGCGGTATTTCCTGATCGGGTACCTTTAAAAAAAGACGTACTCACCCTCCTCCAAAATATATTAAATTTAAAAAGTACATTTATTTTTGAATATCTTTGTTTTCCTTCCATAAGGCTTTTTATGTGATAATCGAGTAAATCTATTCAACTTTGATCGGTATTCCGATACCAAAACACAGGAAAGTATTTGACAGTATTATCAATAACTAATTAATTAAAAAAATCATCATTGAAAACATCAATTTAGAAAATTAGATATAGTTTGATTAGGTATGTTTAATTATACGCTTAAGTTCTATACGTATTATAAAACAAATTTGAATGTAATACGAATAAACCATAGACCGCATGATATAATTTCGCATTATTGTAAATCTTAGGCTTAAGTACCATTCAGGACTTGTAAGTGTTCGATCTGTTTATATATTTAAAGATAATTTTCTTATTTGTTTCATATGGATATTTAACCGTTAGTAAAATTTCTTTTAGATTTTTTTTTATTTTATTAAGTGTATCAGAAATAATGTATTAGAAATTAATGTTTAATAAATAATACCTATAGTTTCCTTCCTACAGTCTTAAATTTATTGCATAAGGTTCATAACAAATCATATTATCAATTAGTTATTTGCAAGCTTTTATTACATTTTTTATTGTTTATATTCAATTATTAAAAATCCATAGCTGAACACAGGCCTACTTTTCAATTTTGAAGAAGTTGTTGAACTAAGCTCTTTATTAGCGGGTTAAATTTAAACATAATTTATAACCATGATACACAGAATTACATACGGTATCCTTGACTAATTAAACCTTGAGTAAAATTTTTACCTAACATTATACCTTAGACTCTCCAATTGAAAGGAAAGCAGACACTAACTTATAATAATTACAATAACTGAAATAAACTGAAATAAAATACTTTGTAGTTGACATTTGCACATTCCACGCCAATATTGAACGTGTCCCACTTTTCAATAAAAACGCGTGTCCGTGCACTAGTTTTTATTTCAATAAAAGCCTTACTGTAATAAAAAATTATAATATTTTTATTTTAGCTGCAAAAAAAAGGTTTAAAAATATTTTAAGAATCCGAAAATGAAATAGATGACATGAAAATATTATGATATTGTTAGTTACAAGATAAGATTATATAAGACAGATACTAGTATCATTCTAGAACTGTCTCTGTTGTCACCGGTCGTTAAACAGTTTACATTATAATACGTGAAAGGTTTTTTCCAAGAAAGGCTTCCAAAAACTACTCTTAAATTATTCAAATTTTAATTAGTTCTTATTTCTTTACTTCAGTTTTGTTTATAAATAATTGAATTTATTATGATTTTCAGTTAACCTTTTTCATTTTCTAAAACACACTTTTCCTTTGTTTCTTTATTTCCTTTGTTTCCTTTATTTCATTTATTTTATTTATTTCCGTTATTTCTTTTGTTACGCTATTTATATTTAATGTTGATTTACTCACCATACATTTTTAATAGGATATATTTTTTAAAAGACTACATCATCCAATAAGAGAATATCATATTTTATTAATACTATTTGTAATAAAAAAAGCGGTCCCAGAAAATGTATATATGTAATTTATTAAAACCTCTCTGCGTTTAAAATATAAGTTGTTAAGTAGATTAAACAATATCTTATCCATTTTAAGAGTTAAATAAACTATTTAAATTAAACCGAATAACAGGAGTTGTAGGTCACTGGAAACTGTTAAGTGGTAAAGAAAAAGAAAAGTTATGTCAGTACCATCTCTATGCAGATGATTTCCAGTTTTATCGACACACTACAATAAAAGATCTGGCTTGTACTAACATAACAACAACTAATAACAGAACATCGATGAAATGTTGTTCCATGCAATCGTATATATAGGAAATGGGTGTGAACATCTGCGTTGCGTTGCCGAACCGATTTAACATTGAGTTGGTGTTTGTTGTATCGGGTGCCTAGTCGCGAGATCCAAAGCGACGGCTTTTCCGTTAGCTGCGTGCAGATAGTTGGGGGCCTAATTAGTGGTTCAGCCGCCCACGAAAGGCTGCCCCGCCAGCTGCGAAAAATCTCAGGGTGGCTCCATCGTGCTGGTTGGCAACCAGATATGAAGGACCCATGGCGATCCCAGGGGGGTTCGAGCATCCCGGCAGTATCTAGACTAGCCTTCCAGCGGCATGACATCACCAATTTCGACGTCGGGTTTTATAACTACAGCCTCATTCAACTGCCATTTCTCATTCTATTCACTCTTATATTTATTTTCTGAAGAAGTTCAAACAAAAGAACAAGTTTTTACAGCGGATGCACTCCTCCTCATTCAAATTATACTTCGCTAATATAAGAGGCTTGCACTTTAATATCCTACCTGTCGACCACTACAACAACTTGAAGACAAACCACACTTGTTCTTTTTTACGGAGACCCAGATACAATATCCTTTGATCGCTGCGTACCTAGATTATCCCGATTACTCGTCAGAACACAAATTTTGCTCACGTGCCGGGATTGGTGTGAAGACCTCAATTTTTCTTACCTATAAGTTTATTTTTAATTGTATATTTTTGTGTAAGTAAGTACATAAATAAATAAATAACTACCTTTAAGAATCTAATTGAAAAAAATCCACTTCTGCGCAAATAAATCTGTCTGTTATTTATAACAAACTAAATGAATGCAATACTACTTTATACGTATATTTTAAGTTATTAGGATTATTGGAGTAAAGTATTTAATTGCTATGTAGCTAGATTTTAACATGCCGATAAAACTACAAATAAATATAAAAATGTTTTGATTATTTAAAAAATCTAAAGAGAACTTTATAAATATTTTTCAAACAATTGATTTCGAAACAAAACTTTCAATGTATACAAAAATTTTACAATTCTTTCGAAAGTAAGATTGAAACAAAGGACTAAAGAATACAAAAGTTAGAGCGTTTTCTATCCCTATACAGATACAATGAACGAGAAATGTGCGTGCGGACAATATTCAGGTTGAAAAATTTGTAGTTTTTATTGTTACTAAAATGTTATTAAAATGCAAAGATCCTTTAAATTAAATTGTTATGAATTGTAAGTTGCAACTGTTCTACTGTTCAGGTGTTCAAATGAAGTCAAATCCAAAGAGAATTTTGACTGAAAGTTTATAACAACACCTGTTTTAACTTGACAAAACTGCTGCTCAGAAAGTTATTTTCTACAGACGTGAGAAGAACTGGCGCCAGAAAGTCAGCAGAATCGACTTATATTATAAAACATAAATAAAATCTAAATTATATTTTCAGTATGACTTGACGTTTTCGGCAGCAATAATATTAAACATTTCCCCTGAAAAAATTTTACAAATTTTTTTAGAGGTAACTAACTAATTAGTATCACGAGCTTACATAAGTTCTTGATATTTATATTATGTGTATAATATACACATGATTTTATGTTTATCACATATGCTTATTTAAATTATCAGAGTTCTTATTTCAAGTATACTCATCGGTGATTGTCAGTGTACTAATTCTCTCCAAAAGAAAGTTCTTTCTAAAAAAAAAATATTTATAAAAGTAACACTACCCCCGTGTAAGATATCAAAACACATAATGTTAACAAAAAAAAATAACTATGACAAACTTCATCTGCTCCCTCAGCCTTACCACATTTCGGTCTTCGAATCGCGCTCTCCACTTCTTCCAAACTGATTTCACCATCGGTTACATCCGGACTCAACATTTCGCTGGTACTCGAGGCCGAGACGTCCTCACATTCATACGTCTCCTTGTAGAATTCCGCCCACCGCTGCAAAACGTGTGCTGGCTCTGTTAAAACTTCACTACTCTTCGAAAGCACCCCTTTCATTCTATAGGTTACTGAACAACCCCGGGAATCACTAACTTCTCGCAAGAAAAGCTTGAACCACTACCACCTTGAGACGGCGCAGCCGGCCTTGTTGTTTTTGACGGAGACGCAGATATCTCAACCTAGCGACACAGCGTACCTATCATACCCCGGGTATAAACTAGAACATCATTTTATACCACACGCCGGAGTATCTGTGTTCGTAAGGGAGGATATCTGCTACCGTCGCCTTCAGATTTTTGAAGGTCGGGACCTGTCCGTGCTCTGGCTGCGCGTGGACATGAACGATCACGTCAGATTCTACGCGTACCTCTACAGGTCCCATAGTGGTAATGCACAAACAGATCAACTGTTGGGCCACGTTCAAGCGAAGATTGACGACCTGCTTTCTCAGACTCCCTCCGCCGAAGTCGTAGTCCTCGGGGACTTGAACGCGCACAATACCGAATGGTTAGGGTCACGTGCAACCGACTGCGCGGGGAGATCTGTGTTTAACTTTGCTCTGGCAAATGGTCTGTCCCAGCTGGTAAAGACGCACACTCGTCTACCGGATGTGGACAGCCACACGCCCTCTTTGTTGGATCTTCTGCTGAATACACACCCAGAAAAGTACCAGGTCACTGTCGAGGCTCCCTTAGGTTCCTCTGATCACTGTCTGGTACGGAGTGTAGTGCCCATTCAACGTCCGGCTCGCACAAGATCTGCGACTCGACGCGTTTGGCACTACAAGTCAGCGGATTGGGATAGAATGCGGTCTTTTTTTGCATCCTACCCATGGGGGCCGATTTGTTTCCCTTCCAACGATCCTAGTGACTGCGCTGCGGCTGTAGCTGATGTAATACTTCAGGGCATGGAACTTTTTGTACCAAGCTCTGTGGTACCACTTGGCGGCAGATCGCGGCCTTGGTTTGATGCGTCTGTCAGGGCTGCAGCAGCTGGCAAACGGCAGGCTTATCAAGCTTGAGCCAATGCGTTAGTCACTAAGGATCCGAACTCTGAAGAGGAAATACAACCGTGCCTCCAGATTCTTCAAAAGGCAAATCGCTAGAGCAAAGTTCAAGCATGTCGTCAAAATTGGGGATCAGCTGGCAAAGTACCCGCCTGGCACGCGCAAATTCTGGGCGCTTTCAAAGGCCACTCTGGGCAACTTTAGACAGCCGTCCCTACCGCCGTTGCACATGGGGAATGACTCTCTGGCCCACACGGCAAAAGAGAAAGCCGATCTCTTGGGCACTCTTTTCGCCTCCAACTCGACTTTGGACGACCAAGGGAAGACACCGCCTATCATCCCGCGGTGTCAGAGCTCAATGCCGGAAATAGTTTTTCGGCAAAAAACTATTAGGCAGACTCTATTTTCCTTGGACATTCATAAGTCGAGTGGGCCGGATGGCATTTCTCCACTGGTGCTACGAACGTATGCCCCTGAGTTGACTCTAGTGCTAACGCATCTATTTCGGCACTCCTACCTTAAAGGCGTAGTCCCGGTCTCATGGAAGTGTACCCTTGTCCATCCGATCCCTAAAAAAGGTGGTAGCTCGGACCCAGCTAACTACAGACCTATCGCTATTACCTCCCTTCTCTCCAAAATAATGGAGATTATCATAAACTGACAGGTTCTAACGTACCTCGAGGATCACCAGTTGATCAATGACCGGCAGTATGGCTTTCGCCATGGTCGATCAGCTGGTGATCTTCTGTGATACCTCACTCACCGTTGGGCAAAGATTATTGAAAACAAGGGAGAGGGTCTGGCAGTTAGTCTGGATATGGCAAAAGCCTTCGATCGTGTATGGCACAAGGGGCTTCTTTCGAAGCTACCTTCCTATGGGCTTCCCGAGAGTTTATGCAAGTGGATAACCAGCTTCCTCACTGGGCGGAGCATACAGGTCGTTCTCGACGGTTTTTGCTCGGACCCCAAGCCCGTGAACGCTGGTGTACCCCAAGGCTGCGTGCTATCCCCAACTCTGTTCCTCCTGCACATCAATGATATGTTGGATATTTCCAACATACATTGTTACGCGGATGACAGCACTGGGGATGCGGTATATTTCGGTCGTGCAAGTCTCTCTTGGGAAAACGTCGATGAGTGCCGAAAGAAACTTGTGTCTTCAATAGAGACTTCCCTGGGGATGGTCTCTGAGTGGGGTGAACTGAACCACGTTCAGTTCAATCCCCTAAAGACACAGGTTTGCGCGTTTACCACTAAAAAAACCCATTTGTCGTATCACCGCTCTTCGAGAGCACTCCTCTTATTGCCTCGCCAAGTATCAGAATACTGGGTCTCGACATTTCGAGCGACTGTCAGTTTCGTGGTCATCTGGAGAGCAAGGCCAAGTTGGCCTCGACGAAATTGGAAGTGATCAATAGAGCGAGGCAGTATTTCAAACCCGGCCAAAGACTTGCGCTCTACAAGGCGCAGGTCCGGCCACACATGGAGTACTGTTCTCATCTCTGGTCCGGATCACCCCAATATCAGCATCTACCATTTGACCGCGTACAACGGAGAGCCGTTCGGATTGTCGGGGACCCGGTGCTCTGCGAACGGCTGGACTCTTTGGCATTGCGTAGAGACGTGGCTTCTTTGTGCGTCTTCTACCGCATTTACAACGGGGAGTGTTCCGAAGAATTATTCGATCTGATGCCTACCGCCGAATTTCACTACCGCACAGCTCGCCATCGCCTCCTTTACCATCCATACCACCTGGATGCGTGGCGATCTTCAACTGTGCAGTTTTCAAGGACTTTCTTCCCAGGTACCACTCAAATGTGGAACGAACTTCCTTCGGCGGTATTTCCAGATCGATACGACATGGGTACCTTCAAAAAAGGCATATATTCCTTTCTCCAAGGCCGGCAACGCTCTTGTGAATCCTCGGATGTTGCAAGAGTTCATGGGCGGCGGTGATCACATATTAACGGTGACCCGCAAACTCGTTTGCCCTCCTATAACATAAAAAAAAAAAAAAAAAAAAAAAAAAAATCATACTTCTTTCTTCCGCTCGCTCCCATGTGTACATGTGAATTTGTTTGTGATCAAACATCGTGTTTGCCACAAACAAATTTTTCTCCTTACAAAATTCCAAAATAAGCTTTCCAGCCTCATTTACTCTCTTTTCACCGTACTTGCCTAGCACGCTTTCGTAACCACTTCGCGTGGTTCCAACCCATCCACTCATATCTCCACATACTATCAACTTTTCATTATCTCTGACACTACTTAGAACATCCCTGACATTCTCCCAAAACTCCTCGAGCTCGCTCACCGGAGCTGAGGATACTGGCACATAAATGGCCAACAAGAATACTCTTGTTATCCCCAGCTTAAAGCGAACCCAAAGAAGCCTCGGGTTGATAGTCTTGTATTCTACCATTGTATTAACCATTCGAGAGGACAACAACACACCTACACCTTGGCAAGCTCGCTCACCCTCTGGAACCCCAGCCCAGAAAACGACCCGGTTGCCAGGCAAATCAGTGGCATCATTGCCTTTTCGTTTGGTCTCAGACACACAAATAACATCCAGATCTTTGTCATCCATCACATCTAATAATTCATTCATCTTACATTCCACGTAGCTATTTGTAGCTCCGTCCTCCACCTCCCGCCGTTCAGAACATGACGTGTTGGTTGGCGGCCCCCAACGCCGCATTCGTTCATATTATAACATACAAGTAAATACAATATTTATTTAAATAATTAAAATGGTAGGCTTTTTTTATTCCTCCTTTTTCATAAAAGATGACAAACATCCGAGTAAATACCAAGTTACGATGTTAGGTGGCTCGTACGTTAGGTTTAATAAAAAATATAGGAACAAAAAAAAATCCATGTTCTAATTTATACGCGGTGTATGACAGGTATGCTGCGTCGCTAGGTTGAAATATCTGCGTACCCATCAAAAACAACAAGGCCGGCTGCGCCGTCTTTAGGTGATACTGGACGGCATTTAGGTTATAGTGAAATCTCCGAATGTTACAAAAGTTCACAATTAGAGTGGAGCTGATTGCCGCTGTTTACCATCGTTGTCCTTAGAAAACACGAAATGCAATACTTTTATAATATTTTTCATACAATATTATTGTTAGATATCTTGTGATACTTTAAAATATAAAAAGATATATTAATAAAAAAAAATCTTGCCTATTTTGAAAAACGAGAACTGACTAGTTTTTTTTTATTTAGAAGACAAAAAGTTAACGAAACATTTATATGAACAACAATCTACGACAAAACACTATTCGAGTAAACAAATTTTTAGTGTAATCGACGGCTTGATAGCTTATTTTATAAATTTAATTTTAAAGTTGGCCCTTATTATATACTTATTTTCTAAAGGATGTAAGATTTATAAGCAAATTTATAAACATATTTTTATCAATTTTTACTATGTCATGTTTTTCAAAAACGCTAAAAGATAAATAACATAAAAAAAGCTGTACAATATCTATCAACTTAAAATATGATATTAAGCCACTAGTTAATTTACCTCTTTATGCAAATAATTCGATAACAACTCAATGCCATCCCAAAGGATCTTTAAATTTACGTTTATCCTGAAAACCTTCCCGGCACAATTCGTTACAATTTAATAAATGTCCTTTATGCCTAAGATAATAAGGACCACTATTGAGGGTAAGCGAAAGGTTTTGCTAGATAATATGATAACGTCAAGTTATTAAGGCCAGGCAGAATATCCGCATTGACAATGGACACCTACCGATAGATAAAACAACGAGTCAAGAATTTTATTATATAACCTATAGACTTGCTTCAATAACACACAAGTCCATAGCTTTTTTTAAAAAGGTAATAAATGGATTAAGTTTATTTTGACATATTTGTAAAAAACTCGTATAAAAGTATAAAATTGTAAGTTACGAGTAAAAAAATATTATTTCATTATTTTTTCTGTTAAGTACAGCATTTCTTACAACTCCTATTGAACAGGATTTGAAAAGGAAATATGCTTTGGAGCGTGTAATAATCTTACTAAAACAACATATTTAAAATTTGCAAATAATTACAAAGAAGTAGTTGTGTAGAACGCCACTATTTGCTTCTTATCGTAAAAACAATGTACAAATATTTTTGTGAATAAAACAAATGGAAATAACATTACATAAAATATTTACTATTAAATAGAAATTAGGCTTTCTTGATATAAAATTAATAACAAACATATTTAATAGGTGTATAAATATAAATATCGATAAAAAAACATTTTCAAACAATGCATGTCTATAACAAATATTTTTAATATTCTTTATTATCTAAATAATTGTAAAAAACTTCTTGGATATGATACTTATATAACATGTCTATTCTAGCATTGCTTTATCTTGCCTTGCCTTGGCTGCCTTTGTCACCAACGACAGCAACAATATGTACTGTCAATCCCATCTGATATTCCGTTTAACGTGGAGGCTGTGGACAGATCATTATTAAGCAACCGAAACAAAGCTTACAGGAATCAATAGCTGTAGTTGTATTGGTTGGGTAGTCATGAAAGCACCTCTTGAATATTCTGATTATCTTTCTAATTACTATTCTGGATATCTTGACCACTTCTGTAACCATAATACTTGCTTCTAATTTATAGAACATTTTTTCACATATAATGTTTTAACTCCTTTTTATATACAAATATATATATAAAATTTCTGTAATGTGAATAAAATTGTTTGTTATTCAGATATTTTATTTAATATATATGTCTTTAAACAAAAATAAAAAAGTGATATTATATTAACAAGATACGTTGTGTGAAAAGGTTTGAGCGGACCATTCATACACTTTTAGTATTATTTTAAATTACTTCCTTCATCTGCCTGAAAATCAGCCTTTATATTTCATACCGTTCCTCAGATCATTTTACCTTTATAAATATCATGTATAAAATGGTACATACTTTTTAAAAATAAATATATAAATTATATTAAAGATTTATATTTAATAAAGATCTATTTTAAAAACGATTTATAACCTTAAAAGTTTTATTATTATCGACAAAATCAGCATCAAAGTCTTAAAGTTTTGGCTAAAGTTTGTGAAGGTGTAAGTTATCTAGAATCATTGAAGCGTTATCGAGGGTCGAATTATACTGAAACGAGATTTACCTTGTCATCAATTAAACAGTATTGTTGTTAGTATATGTTTCAATATTACAGACTATCACATTACTATTACTCAAATACCTTCCTACCTACCTTACCTACCTTTAAAATTCGTAGTATAGAGAATTATATAATAATAAATCAATAAAAACAATAAGTTGATACATAAAAATTAATAAATTAGTAAAATATGTGGAGTTTTTTTGAAGAAAAGTCTCAGAAAATGAATAGGCTACTTTGTTATAGTTTTATATGAATCTTCCATATCATAAAATTTCACGAGAGATATTAAATTTTTTCACACATCCAATTTCTTTATGATAATAAAAAATAATCTACTTAGTTTTTAGAAAGATTATACATAGAATAAAATAATTGCATAAAAGATGGAGATAGCCATAAGAATTTATTTACTTCAAATAATTGCAGTGCATGTTATGTATTAATTTGTAACGAAAATATTTTGTAGCTAAAAGATGATCTCAGTTTGGATCTAAGTTAAGTTAACAAGTTTTTATAACAATATGTATGTATGGATCAAAATACTTTATAAAATATTTTAATAATTAAAAAAAAGTCAATTCCAAAATCTGGACGTCTATAATGCAAGTTTTTGTGATTCTTTGTCTGTTTTTGTGGCTCTCTATCACAAAATCAAGTTAAACATAATAATCATCTCTTCGTTGGAAGAGCAGAAAACAAAGAAAGAGTTAAATAAAATAAAGCTAAATAATATACAATATATTAAGTTTGGTTCTAATTAATCAATTTCTGAAAAATATACATAAATTAGGGCGAAAACTTGAATTAATATAATTTACAATTCTAAATGATATAAAGCTTCTCTTATTACATTTCTATTGATCTTTGTGTTCATTAAAGGAGCTATTTTGCAAAAATAATGACGATAAGTACGTCTTGCTTATCTTATTTAGTTCTATTTACTTTGATATTCAATTTGATATTATACACTAATAAAATAGAAGAAAAAACGTGCATATGTAGATATATACGTCTTTAACTAAATATAAGAGTATGTGTTATATTTTATATTTATTTCCTAGTAAGGTAATAGGTAAACATATTAATAAAAAAAAATAAACAACGACAATGTAATGTTGCATAATAAAGGTACTTAATACTATAATTAAGTTTACCTTATTGGTAATCAATAAATAAATTAAAAATCAATAAATAAATCCTCGTAGCCTTATTTTAAGTTGGAGAATGTCTTTATAGAAGAGCTTATTTTGATACATATGATATTAAAATAGGCCCTCCTGTCACTCCTATTTGACGTACACAAGTGATCACTGGTATGGATTCAAAATACTTAAATAAATTAAAAGTTTTAAGAGTTAATTTCTATATTGAAATAAAGCAAATTTAAATCTCAACTAAACAGAAACCTTAGGAGTTAAACTAACAATATTGATGGGTGTGCGTCAATAGCACAATTATGATGTAACTTTGCAAGGTGTCACCTATTTTTTAGGTATGATTACCATGTAAGCCATTGCTAATCATGTAAAAATTGTTAAAACTTTTACACCATTAATTTTAACTTTTCAACCTAACCCTTGGGTTGTTTATTAAATTAGTCTTAGTTATACATATTTATTTAATATTAAGAAATATAAAATCATTTTTATTTTAATAAACGTTAATATCTGCTAAGTAATGCATATTGTTTATTTTTATTTCATTTTGATACCCTAAGATCACCTGTTGAAAAGTAAGCTACACTGCTCACAGTTCCCTATAATATCCAAGATTGCACAAGAGAGCTGCCGGTCTTTGAGGAAAGACCAGCCGCGCCTTTAGGAGGTACGCATGTCGTATGGATCTGGGAATACCGCTGAAGGAAGTTCGTTCCAAACCTCGATGGTATTTTAAGCGATTATCTGCAGTGCGGTAAAAGTGCTGTCAGGAATCAGATCAGATCAAAGGATACACAGAGACGAGAGAGATGACGGAGGGGGTTTTCAGTGGTGAACGCGCAAAGTTGTTACTTCTTTGGAGTAAACTGAACGAGAATAAACTGAACTAAATATACCCTATTCAGAAACTAAGGAAGGTATGAATAGAAGACACATTTCTATCGATACTCGTTGGCGTTTTTGTTAGAGAGTCCTGCATGGCTGGAATATATTCCAGCTATATGGAATATATACAGTATACTGTATTCTCAGTGTTATCTTTACGGATGCTGGCAGAAGCCATATTGTTCAGGAAATCTAAGAGCATAATGACATTTGAAGTTTCAGTAATTTTATGTGAAAGTTATTTTTAATATAATATAATAGGTTTTACTTAGAATGAAAAATTGTTAATTAAACATTTTATGAAATCTGCATGTATGTTAATTCATATGCACGACAAAAGTTTCACAGTACAAAACATTTGGCTTCTCTTTGACCGTTAGTGTTGAGAACTAATAATATTTAATAATTCAAAATGAATTGGGCCATATCCGCTTTACCTGAAGGACATTATGCATAAATAAACTATAAATAAAACAATTTTACATGTCTAAATACTTACATTTTATTTTAAAATAATACCAATCAGTTATCTTAGACAGTATTTTAAAAATACCTATATAAACAGCTTTTAAATAGCATTTCTGAATATTAGGTAGAAAGTTCTGAATTGTTAAGGTTAAACACTTTAATTGGCTTTAATTACTTGACATTATCACATAAACCGGTGTTAATTGCTAACGAGTTTAACAAAAACCTCTCACGTACTTTCAATTTTGTTCCTAATGGCCTTCAAGTAAATATATATTTATATACGATTCCTTTATATGTGAACTTATGTTCTTTATTTATACCTTGTCCCATTTTCCAAATAAATATATTTTTGTATTCTATCTGTTAAGGCTTTTATGACATAAACATAACTAAATGTGAAAAGATATTGCTAGATATTTATGTTAATTCTTTAAAAAAAATCGTTAAACAAATAACGAAAATTTATTTATCTCCAATAATTTATAAATTATTTAGCTAAATATTTCCTGATACAATTTTCAACTCAAATGTCAGTTAATAAAAGTTCAATCTAGCAACGAGTACTTTATAACCATCATCATCAACAGTTGCTTCTCGAGACATCTAGAAAAGACTTTAACAGATTATTAGAATAATGAACTTTGTATTATGTAAACCAATACATTTATGTTAGTATTGTTACGTAAAGCGTTATTCGACTGTTTAATAACGACCTGTCCATCAATGGCTTTGCAGGTTAAACGGAATGTAAGATGTTGTTGACAGCAAATATGGTTGCGGTATCTTAACTTTGTCAACCGAGAAGACAACGCAACGGATAAATCCAAAATTAAAACAACTTACAGTTCAAATACTTTGAATAGCAATTACAAATATTTTGCCAATATGTGAAGGTTTTATTTAAGATAACAATTAAAATTTATTTAATGATCTGTCTTTAGCAGTCTTCACTTTTTTTATGAAAATACTACTCAAACTAAATTGCGTTCAAACTAAACAGCGTTTATTGTTTAAAACAACTAAAGAAAACATTTTTTTTTTTAGAAATAAAGCTTTCTATAATTTATTGATATTTTTTAAAATTTAATACAGTTAGTTTCACGAATCCCGATGTAAAGTTTTATATCACTTAATAATCAACATTGTAATACGATAATAATAATTTACCAAGGGGGCAAGAAAATATATATCAAGAAATTTTATATTTTCAATAAATAAAACAGTAACAGTTGAATTTATCTTCTTTTATTCAAACTACAACAACTATTTATTAACTGCGAAATTATTGTTATGGGTGCACACAAAGTTACAATGTAGGCAAACGCGATTTAAACAAAGCGATCTTCGTTATTATCTCAAGAAGTGCACTAAGCATGTACCGAGAGAAACCTCACCGTTCATTATATTCAGTTAAATGGAAGGATATCTCAACTGACCTTAACTAGTTGACGTTATCACATAATCTTTCTAAAACCTTCGCTTGCACTTGCACTTGCACTTTGCATACAAATGCAAATATTATAGATTTTACTAATCATTTGGCATTTTATAAGCTTTTTTTTTTATTATTTTATTACATCAAGAAATACACTGAATTGGCCCTTTTTAAATTAATTTTTTTTTTAAAGCCGATAGTCAACTTTCAGGAATAGTAGAAACTTTAATTATTTTTGAACAATGTAGGGAATTGGCAAAATTCTTAGCTCAAGTTTTTAAAATCTTACTATTCGTCAGGTTAGTCATTGGAGCAAACTTTTTTTGTATATTTTTTTGGTTAAATGGGTTTTGTTTCTAATACGAGTAACACTACAACACAACAACAATAACACTTCACATATTAGAAAGCCAAGATTGATTATCTTTAAATAAATAAATTTAAATAAATTTAAATCGTAATCTTTTGTAAGATGTCTTTAAAAGAAATCGATTACTTCGCAAATAGATTCTGTCACAAACACTTCTTATTGCAATAAACTGAAAAAAGCTTTTTCTAATTAGAACTATCCGTAGAACAGTATACATATAGGTTTTGTTTCCGTGAATTTTAAATCTTGTTAAGTCACACAGTATTTTCTTAACTCTGTCTTATTGTAATGTTTTATCCTATACTGTTAAATTTAGTAAGGTATTCCGATTTAATACCTTCGTTTTACTATTTATTTCTTTATTCATTTATTTATAATAGATATATCCATAAAACTAAAAAAATAATATAAAAAAGAACAAGCAGTGCAAAAGTTATTGTACTTGATCAAAAATGTTTTCTTTGCATCAGATTTGTGACTAAATACAAAATAATATAATAAGCTTAGTTAGTGATAAACATAATTGGAAACTTTATAAGAAAATATATATATATTAGTACTACATTTCCCTTGTTTATATTTATGATTCCTTTTAGAAGCCTTAAAACTAAATAGGTATTTACATATTATATGTATAAAAATCCCGTGTCAATCTTTGTTTGGGCTAATCTTTGAAACTACTGACACGATTTTAATGAAAATTTATAGGTTTTCAATAGACAGCGGTGATAATAGTAAAATTTTTATTGATATCAAACAGTTTATGAACCAACAGACACAACCAGCAATTTAATGAGTTTAAATTCTTAATATGAAAAATAAATATTCGTGTAACTTCAAATTTTTTTTATACTAAATTCCATATAAAATCAGCACCATGAAATCGGTTGAGGTCTTTAAGTACCCATAAGGAATGGTATTGATGTCCACTTTCAAAACATATGTAGTAAAACTTTTTAAATGGAGTAAAATTCGATATTGCTGATAAAAACAGGTGACAAGTGGTGACTTAAAAAATCAACCGTTTTTTATTAAATTTGTTGATAAGGGATTTTAGGAGATCACTGCTCCCGAATCCAGAGTTTTATTTGCAAAATTTAATACATAATCTGTCCCTAAGAAGACAAAAAGCTGCAGAATTATTATTTAACTTCTTTTTGGAAAAATTTTAAGTTTTAGAAAATTTAATTCTTCATGAGGATAATAGACAATCAATTTGTCAACACAGCCAACTCTGTGTGAAAAAACTCGTAATTAACATTTCTTATATGAGATAATAAATAATGTTTACTCAATAAAAATTAAATTTACATTTTTAATTACCTATATAAAACAATTTTTAATTTCCCTTAATTTAAAATAAGAGTTATCATATAATACCATGTACCATGTACCATCATACTAAGTAATTCATCAAATCAAGTGCTTTAATAACATTGTAATACCAATAATCATATCGAATCGAGGACAAACTAAACAAAGCTTCATATCCATCAAAGTATGTACGATATTAATATATTGAATATTAATAAATTCTATAAAATTTACAAAAAAATGTATTATATAATAATAAACTTTAATTAAGGCGATTAATGGTGATACTAATAATACTTTATGAGGGTCTAAATAAAGCCTTATTTGAAATCATTTTCACAAACTTTGTATCAATTTATTCAGCGATTCTGGAAAACAATAGCATTTAGAGCGTCTCATTTATCTTGTACTGTTGTAATGTTTACTAATGAAATATTAAATTACTTATTATTATTAGTGCTGTCATTAGTGCTGTTGATAAATGTACTTTATTAAAATTATTAATGAGAAAGTTTAACAATTAAAATAAAATCCTTATCTCATCATTTTAAGTGTAACAATTATAAAAGCATCTAATAACTATTTTTTTGACCCAATGTCTGTGTTATGATATTCAACACATCATTATACAACTAGAAATTAAAATATAAAATTACTTAAATGTATTTTTTTTTCTTAAAGAAGGTGACACTTTTGATACTTATATATATAAACAGCACACGCTTATAATATATAGATAGAAATAGATAGGCAAATAATTCAACAAAGATACACAAAAATAATAATTATAAATTCTCCTACTAATTCCTCAGATAAGATTTAGAGATATTAAATTTTCACAAAAAGTCATATAAAAGAAAAATGGTTAAAATTATAATATGCGCCGTTTTAAAATAATATTTCGAGAAAAATACGCTTAAAACTTTAAAACGTATTTAGTTTTTTTTATTTTCTTTGTAACTAACAATATTCTGTTTAAATAAAATATGTGATTTTATGATTTTATTTGAAGTGAACATTTGCTGAAGCTATTTGGGTTTTATGTCAAGTAATCTTGTGATGATGAAGATAAAATGCATGTTAAATAGTTTAAAAATTTCGAGTATCTTTATCAAAAGGAATATTGTATAATATGTATTTTTATATGGAAGATATTTTACGAGACGAAAAGAATGTAGTTTAACTAATATTAATTTTGGGTAGACCTCGAAGAATTCGGTCTGCTCATTCATTTGTCCCCTACTTTCGAATTTTGAAAAAATTTCTTCACAGGAGGTCTTCTTATGACCGCCTGAGTCCGAAATGACCATTGGTCAAAAAGTTTATATATATATATATATATATATATATATATATATATATATATATATGCGTGCGTGCGTCCAGATTCGACTTTTGTCAGCACGATAGCGGCCGCAGTTTCGCTCGGATCGCTTTCAAACTTTGCACAAAAATCAACCATCCAAAAATGAAGGTCAAGTTCGTTAACCAGAGAAATCCGGTCACAGGGGGCGCTAGGGCCTCACTTTTTCTGATTTCAGTTTTTCGACCATAACTTTGTCCCTATACAAAGGAGATCAATCGCGTTTATATTATATGATGTCTTTGAAGAATACCTATAACTAATGTAGATAAACCGAAAACCTAACTTCAATAACTTAGGGGTGGGGGTAAAAAAACCGAAAATTTTTGGAAAAAAAATCATAACTTTTTTCTGGTAAACATTCTTGCATCACATGTATTTTTAATAGAAAGGTTATTTTTTACTCTAAATTTAGGTACCAAAAGTTTTTCTGTAAAAGGTACCGTTTCCGAGAAAAAAAATTAAAACCACTTTTAGCTTGTAAATTTTAGGTAGGTAAAACCACGACAACTTTTTTCTGGTAAACATTCCCTCCTCGCAAATATTTTTAATAGAAAGATTATTTTTTACTCTAAATTTAAGTACCAAAAGTTTTTCCAAAAAAGATACCTTTTCGGAGAAAAAAAATTAAAACCGCTTTATGCTTGAAAATTTTTGATGTAAACAACGGCATCATGTATTATTCTTAGGTAGTGAGTTATATTTTAAACGAGTTACACACGAGGTCTACCTACGCGTGTCCCCCTGCGGGCACGGATTTTTTAACTTGCTATCATGATTTTAAATTTAATCGTTATTATAGAAGAATAATTACTTCTCTTAAAAATTTATTACTTCTGCATAATACAATAAACATAATTATGATATAATACTCCATTTTAAATATAAAATATTTCAAAAAAACTCCACTAACCCGAAACATAAATAAATATGATTAATAAAATGCCTTTTATTTCTTTTAAACCCTAATCAATTTGACAGTTAATATATCTTATTACCATCATAATATGTTTAAACAATCATAAAGTTGTATTTTAATCCATCCTATTCAATATAAACCTAAATATATTTTTTACTTAAAGTTACAAAACTTCAAGTAAACATAAACTCACAGTATTGTAATTCATTAGGGTTAAGTCTTTTATAAAATTTATAATTAAGATAATTTTTATACACAACCTTTCTGTCGGTTTTCTCTCTGACGTAGCTTGTTAACGTAATAAAAACTCACCCCATGTTTTTCTAGTAAACACGACTGAGAAATGTGTTGAAAATAGTATTCTCACTCTCAAATCTGTCCAATTATCCAAACGGTTATCCAAACGGTTCGTTACTACGGTTCGGTAAAAGACAGACAATACGAGCTGTAATCCTAAATTGTAAATTTAATATTGAAAACAGCAATAAAAGGATACTCTGAGTGATCGAGGGATCAAATCAACGGTAGCAAATGTTGAGGATATAAGCTGTACATACTTTTGAACCATTGTAACTTCATTTTATTTTGATTGGTTGGATTTTACTTTTAATATTATTAACATAAGTATTTAACTTAAAATATAAATCTTAATTTATATTATTATGAGAATCTGTGGGAGTATACAAAAATATTAAAGCATTGTTTTAAACTTAAAACATATGTAAATAATAAATAATATTTACAATTCACATACACGCAGATTTCAACTTACTACACACATAACAGATAAATACAACAGACGTAACGTTCCCCTGACATTACCCAGCTTTAATTACTTGACGGTATCAAATAAACCGGTGTTAATCGCCTACAAGTATTACAAAAACCCCTCATGTGCTATTAATTTTCGGCCTTATACTATTTGATATAAGGGCATATGAGAACATAATTATTAGTTAAGCAAAATTGTTACACGTTTACACATAAATTTAAAATTCCTGTGAGATGGTTTGGACCTATTATTGTATTATTTTAATACAGATATAAATTAAATGTTGGTCAATCTTTATTTTAATTGGAACCAATTGATAATAAAAAAAGAAACGCTTTATTTACATTGAAATCAATTATCTTTATGAAATAGAAATATAAATAAAAATTAGTTAAAGGAGACTGGCTTTACTGACTAAATAGATTACTTTGTAAGTAGTCTCATTATCTATTATTTTTATAATTACCTAATCAATAATTATTTTATAATAACCCTACTAAAATAATTTTAAGCGTTGTATCAGTAATGCTTTTAGTAAAGTTTGTATACCCGTGTCGTATCTATCTGCAAATACCGCCGAAAGCAATTTGTTCCACATCTTAGTGTTATATGGAAGAAAGAACCTTGAAAACAGCACATCAGTATAGGATCGAGACCTACACCTTTTATTTAGATGGTACAGATGGTATTGTATGCGATGATGCTGTGCGGTGCGGTGTTAAAATTCGACAGTAGGCAATCAGATCAAATAGCTCTTTTGAAAACTCCCCGTTGTAAGTGCAATAGAAGATGCACAAAGATCCCACGTTTCTTCACAATGTCACACTATTGCAATCGATGCGATGACGGGACCCAGACCCCAGAGTAGGGGCGCTACGCCGTTTATGAACTGGAGATTGAGAATCCGTCGAAAAAAAAAATTATATATCCCTCTATATATATATGTATATATGATCCATCAGTCCAAATTCATCGTAGGCGAAATCTGACTTCACAGGTCGATAGGATAAATTGGTAGGACAAACGAAACAGCTCGATTTTTTGGAAAAAGTGAAAGGGGTGGCTGGGAGGGGGGGTGAAAGTGCAAACCTTTGGGACACGCTACAGGTCGCAAATATTGATGGAGGATTTTCAAACTCGGTATACACATTCTTAAGGACAAAATGAAGGTTAAGTTCTTGAACGGGGGAAATCGGTCGGGGGCTTGGAGTTCTGGGGGGGCTGAAAGTTAAAAACCGAAAAAAGTTACAGAAGAAGGCAAAATTTTAGTGTAGGAAAAATCTTAGAAAATCAATAAATTAAAAGAGGAAACTTTTTTGTACGAAAAGTTTTTTGATGCGACCTCCCGTTTAGGAGCTATCTCCTGGGGTGGGTGGTGGTTCCCCCCTCACCCAATATATGCCGAGTGACCCGTCATAAGACTCGTAATGACTAGTAGAATACTGCTGGCTAATTTTTCTTTGTCGATCCGACCACCGCCCCCCCCCCCCCCACAACTAAAGTAAATCATTCATTCTAATCATTGTTACCTTCGAATATTGCATATCGAGTATCGCGTGACGGGAATCTACCTAACACGATCGACCCTGTCGAACGAGGTATTTTTATTTACTCTGACATTACAAGTTTCATTCATCCTTTAAACGAAATACTAATCAAAACCTATACACTTTTCTTATTAGAGAAAGACAAAATGAATACTTAAATAAATTCGAGAATTTACAAAAGCAGAATTTTAATACACAAGACACAAACTTATTTTACTATTATTGTTATATTATTTATAAAAGATATGCGTTCTTGACCTAGTTTTGTTTAAACAAAGAACGGATAAGACCATATAAGAATTTCAAAGGATCTTATTACTTGAGGTTACAATATAAAGAAATTACAGAAATTAGTTGGTAATTATTTTTTTTTAGGAATTAATATTAAAAAATAATATTAATTAAAAAATGATATTAAAAAATACATAAAACGACTTAATTAGTCCTAAATTATATGTATTGGTAATCAAATCAATTGTTGAAGTTTTTAATCCAGTTTAATAAAAAATAAAACATGAAAAGATACTTTAATAACTTCTTTTCGATATAATAGTTGCGTGTCAAATACTCGTATATTATGTTACTACAATAATATTGTTTTTTAATTACATAAATATATATATATATATAAAGCGTATTACAAGCTTGCAATCAAAATAATATAATTTGGTGAAAATATAGTATAACGTTAAAGATCAAATTATCGAAGTTATATTATAATTATTATAGTATAACTTCTATTAACCAGAAAGTAAGTATAATAAATGAGGATGCCAAATCAATAGCGAATTGAATTGAAAGACGGAGGCAACCCGGCCCCCACCGCTACCGCAAGTAATGACTTCTAATAGAGAGCAAATAGTAAGAGTAACAAAATAGCATCCGAAAAAAATGCGTAACTTACGAGTTAATCGCTATGTGTTGTATTTTCCGACGATATCGAAGTTAATGTAATTACTTTTTTATCAAATTCCTATTAATGAATAATTTGAATTTACTTTATCGTAAAAGCGTATACAATTAGCCCTATAAGAATTTCCTATTTTATAGAGGATAAAGATATGTATAGCACGATTATTTCAATTTCTAATATAAATTTTATGCATATCTATTTAATTTGTTTATATTTTTATGTACATATATATATATATATATATTGATTATACACAATCATAACTTTGAATTGAATTCTTTGAATTTATTTGTTAATGACTCTCGGGGCATCATGTTACTGTAGATTGCTCGACAAACGCTCTTCTTCCTTCAGTACAAAAATAGAATCCCTATTTGATATATTAACCCATAATAGTATGTCGTATGACATGATACTATAAAAGTATATAAAGTAAGTTTACTTCTAGTTGATTTTCTAGTTGTTTCAACGTTTGTCAGGCGGCATATTCTTTGAACCTCGTCTGTAGAAAATGTAATTCTGCTCGACAAATGACTCATATGAGGGCCTTTACAATTTTACGGCTAAGGTAATGCTCAAAAAGAAATTAAATTCAATAAACTCAGTTCCTCGTTACTTAATTGTACATTAATTTTGTTTTTTTTTGACATTTACTAAGATGAATTAAATACATTGTTTTTTAATATTCATTAATAGATTATTGGCGTTAAACCATTGTACAACCTCAAAGAGTTGCTTACATCTTTAATTAATGAGTGCTGTCTATTAATATTAAACAAAGAGAAGTATAATTAGCAAACAACACTGTCCACGGTTTTCCTTTTTGAAGTATGGCAAGGCATTTATACAAATGAGGAAAAAGAAAGGTTCTAATAAAGGTCCTCATAATTATATAATTGTCCAATTAGATATTCATGCTGTATACAATCGAAAACCTACCTACCATAAATCAGATAAATTATCAAAGGCATCTTGTGATTCCTTTTACGCTTCAAAAATATTCAGCACTAACTCATTTATTGTTGAGGGAATAGGAATGAAAGTAACTACAAAACGTTATTTTTATTATAATGTGTATCTAGTTGAGTAAGAAGTTTTTTGTCAAAGGTTCTACTAAATCTGGGTAACCCTGAAGTAGGTCTATCATTAGTTGGATCAAATGTGCTGCCAGATTAAATAATGCTATTTTTTACTGTTTCATTAGATAAGCAAATATACCGCAATTAATACAGTTATTGAAAATTAATGCTAACAGAAATGGAAACTGATAGATCACGATTAATACAGTTTTTTTTATGAAAATTTTAATAAAATTATTATACTTATAATAATTTAGTGTAGTAGTAAAAATACACTAGTTGTATAATAAAAAAAATATATTTTCAAAAGATTGTATTTTTTAAATAAAAATAATACGTAAGTTTATGTAGTTACGAAGTTGAAGTGTAAATGTAAGTATAAATCTTCATGCATTTCATACCATATCTACTCTTTCCAAATTTATCTACAATTTCCAAACATTTTAGTAAAATACTACGTTACACAATCACGAGCAATCCTTACTACATTTTTCCTTCTACATTTTTCCTTTTAAATGTAGAAGGTTTGTAATATAAAGTGGAGTTTGAGGTGCTGTTTATATTATTTCCTAATATTAATAATAATTACTATTGACTAAACTTCTTGTTTTAATTTAATTAAATACTGAACTTCTGTTATATAAAGTTAGACGAAGTTATTAATTTTCGAATAAGTTAGCCGAACTTGTGTTTATTATATTTACAATGAAGATATACTTTTGGATAAATAAATTTATATTTTTGATTCATTGGATTTTAACATGATAGTTTTAATAAGTAAATTTTAATGGTATAGGACCATTTTTCATAATAACTTGACTTTTTTGACTTTTGACTTCGATCAACAGGTCTCGTGTTGGATATCCGTTAATTTTTTTTTATATTACAATCGTTTCGGAATAAAATGTATGTTTTTGAAAGTTCGGTAGCTAAATAATAGTTGTTCTGCTGCCTCCCATAAATATAAATTTTTGTTTAAATTTGGACTAATAATTAGCAGCTTAGATTTTTATATTAACAAAGTACTTAATATAATGGAATCGAAAGAAAAAATTGCTGTATAAAAAAGAAAACTTTTATTCACTAAATTACTAAATAAATAGATTCAGCGCTAATTAACGTTTATATAAAATACCGGAAAAGATTTTAAATATCAAATAAATTAAATATCGATTTCTTGTTAATAATTTATGTGTTAATACATATATACGAGTATATTGATAGCTGAATGATATTACCTAAAAACTGGTGGTAGGGCCATGTCGTTATAAAAGACCGCGCAATTCAAGTTAGTTTAAATTTTTTTAGCGGGAGCTCTGCCCGTTTGGTCAGTCAAATAATTAATTTGTGATAGATAATTAAAAGCTCACCTTTCGTATTTATGTGATTGTTAAAGATTAGTTTTGTTTTGTAATTTTTAATATTAAATAAAATAGTGGTAAAGTGTAGTGTATGTGTGTAAAATAGTAGTATAAGTATAGTGTATAACTGACTAACTAATATTATACATTTTGTAATTTTTTTTACCTCTGGTCTCGCGTATCATAGTCCGTACCTCCTGCTTTGATATTGTGTTTTTGATGGACTGTTTATACAATCGGCGATATATTTTTCTTTTTGTATTCTTGCTATAATTGAAAAAAAAAAACAGAACAAATTAGATATTTGTATGTATGTATGTAAGTAGAAGTGATGAATTCTTTTAGATAACATAACGACAGTTTTGGAGAGTAAGTTCCAATTTATTTTCATTATACAAGTAAAGTTAGGTTTTACTCGTATTTCAGATTTGTGTAATAAATTCCTGAATGTTATTTATAATAATTTGATTAAAATATATAGTAAATAGAATCGATTCATTCTAAACCTACCTTTCAGTGTAATTATCGATTACGTTTACTTACATCATTTTCACTGACATATAAACATGAACTCAACAAGTAACATTAAATATTTGAAAACTATTCACTGCACGAAGGTGTGACTTTGAGGATAAATTGCAGAAAGCTACTGGTTCTGCAAGTAGACATTCCGATGTTGCAATACTATCTCGTGAGTTCTCTGACTTTAAATCCTTTGTTTTTCAAGCACTTCCTAAGTGTAAAATCACATTACATTTCGTATTGTTCAACATGAGTTGTGTTCTGTTATTTCATTATAAAATAAAATATTGATTTAGTAGTTTATAAATGTTTTTTTTAATAAAGTATAATAATCGGATAGCAAAAGTTATATTTCTCTCTCAAGTGAACCAGTTATTCAAATTCAGTCATATAGTTATATAATATAATCGTTATCATTTAGTTATATAATATAGTCGATATAATATAATCATTTTCTAACTCGCGTAGATACTAAAATAAATATAAATAAAAAATTAAAACGTCAAAAGATAACTGTATAATTGATAAACGAGATAAAACCCAATGGATTTATGGAAATGTTATAGAGAGAAATTTAAAAATATTTTGGTCAAAAATATTTTAATTTAAAATCCTGTGAAGTATTAGAAAAAGTTCTAAAAATTTTAAACTTCAAATGAATTGGGAAATATATATTTATTATACATTTATTACAGCATATATATACATATATATTTGTTTAAGTTCATTAATGGATTCTAAGTTATTAATTAAGCAATTTTTATTATTTAAAATTTTTGTACTCACTTCATGATATCAATGCCGCAGGAAAAAGTATGAACGAATTTTTCCAGTGAGTGTAGAGACACCCTTGCGACCGATTAACTGGTATTCTGCAATTTCATTTGCAATTTAGAACTTTACATTTTTGTTTCACTGTTTACGGCCAAGTCGATTATTCTCATTCAGTCATTTGTGACGCGAATTTGAATGAGCTTATCGAGTTTTGTTTTATATTGAACGAGTTTTAAACAGTGATTGCTTATGATTTATGAATAAAGTTAATGCCCGTTTATTATATTTTTTCTTATCATTCATATGTCTTTTATTAAACCTAATAAATGGCATTTGTTGTTACACACAATAAATACTAGAATTTGTTGTTATACATAGTAACATAATATTGATATATTTAGTTGAAAAATAAAAATGTGTTGTACAAGATACAGATATTTCCATTTACATAAATATATAGAAAAATAAATAAAATGTAGAAATATATTTAGTTCAAAATAATCCAATTTTCAACATAAATTAAAACTCGTCAGCATTCGGTACATATAAACTTTTTAATACATTTTTTGAGTTACCAATGAAAATTACAGTTTAAAAAGCCCCTTATTTTAGATATAAGTTAATTTGTTTAGACAAAGTCTGAGTATTATTTAAAGATAAATAAATATACTTATAACTTCACAAAAGTGTCGTAGATAACTTTGTGTTTTGATTTGCGACATATTCTGTAAATTTATATAACGATACAGATTAAATATATATAATAAATAAAGTTTTGACTTGTAAGTGATCGATTTGTTTATAAGACAATATAGTTAAAGCCAATTTTCTCATTGATTTCTTATCGACAATCAATCTTTAGTAAAATTTATTTGATCATTTTTTTTTAAAAAGAGTATCAGAAATAACGTATTAGAAATTAATGTTTAAAAAATTATACCTATAGTTTCCTGCCTGTGTCAGTGTCTTAATTTTATTACATTAGGTTTATAACAAAAAATATTTTCAAGAAGTTAGTTACAAGCTTTTATTATATTTTTTATTGTTTATATTTATATAAATAATACAAATTACATAGCTGAACACAGACCTTCTTTCAAATTTGAAAGAGGTTGTTGAGCTATGTTCCTACATAAATAAATGTTAAATGTTATATAATTAAACCTGGACTAAATTTTTTACCCGGAACTATACCCGAGATCCACCAATTGTAACTTGCTTGCCTTGACACTAATTAATAATAATTACAATAACTGATATAAAATACTTTATAGTACATTTTCACATTCCACGCCAATATTGAACGTGTCCCACTTTTCAATAAAAACTCGTTTCCGTGCACTAGTTTTTATTTCAATAAAAGCTTTATTTGAATAAAAATTAATATTGTTTTTTATTTTTGCTACAGAAAAGGGTTTTGGAGTGTTTTATGAATTCGAAAATAAAATAGATGACATGAAGATATATAATACTGAATCATGAACAATTCAATTATTTCAAGCTAAGATTATATATACGAGTATATCACTCTAGTACCGTCCCTATTCTCCGGTCGTTAGATAGTTTATGTTTTAATTCGTACAAATTATTAATTAAAAAAATTCGTTGAAGGATTCCAAGATATACCTACTCTTACATTTTAATTAGTTCTTAATTCTTTATTTCAGTTTTATTTATAAATAATTAAAATAATTTTAATTTTAGTTAACAGTTACAGTTTTATATTCCTTAAATATGCTTTTTCTGTTTTCGTTTATTTTACTTTTTTTTTTATTATTATTATGCTATTGATATTTAATGTCGATTTACTATAAATATATTTTTAATAGGATATATTTTTTAAAAGACTACATCATCCAATAACAGAATATCATATTTTACGAGTATTATTTCCATTCGTTCTATAAAAGAGCTATTTCAGAAATAATATAATATATAAAAACTCTCTGCTTTCATAATAAACGTTGTTACATAGATTTACCAATATCTTATCCATAATAAAGATTAAATAAACTATTTAAATTAAAGGCAATAGGATTATTTATAGGTCATTCTAAACCGTGTAACGTACTTAGCCTAGTGCTTAAAACAAGTTTGAATAAGCTTAGTAATCCGCGACCCCATCTTTCGCAGTCTTTAAGACATTGTAGAGAATTTACTTCTACGTTCCACTAGGACTAATAGAACTGCAGAATTAAAGCCAGTGTTGTTTTAAGAATATTCATACTATAATAAAAAGTAATAAAAAATATCTAACCTTTCTATTAAATTTCATTAGATTTCGTTGTTTATCGGAATATTAACTGTAATATGGACCTTTCATTAATAAAATCTAAATTAAGTATTACAACTCAGTAAAAAATTAAAACATTTATACAATTAAATATGCAAGTACAATTAAATAATTAAAGTTTACTTTATATTATAATGTTTTACAAGAAGTTGATTAATTATTATTGTTACATTAGATTTAAATTTTAAATATATGTTTACATAAGATTTAAGCAAGACATAGATAACATACGTATTAGATAAAATATTTAATTCTATTAAAAAAATACCACTTTTTTAATAATCTACTCGTATAGTTTCATATTTAGATTATGAGAGAAGCCTAAAAAACGTCTTATCAGACTGTGTAGTTGCCTTTGTGAGGGGTGGTATGTCAAAGCCTTAAATTCCAGCTTATCAGTGTGCTTTCAATGTATTTTATTTACATATTTTATCTGACATAACGTCGATTATAATACTCAAAGTGTTTCTGATATGGTTTAATGTTGGACAAATCAAGATTTTTCTCCGGTGATGTTTGTCAATAAATATCATATTTTGCTTTATATAATAGTCATTACTATTATAATTTTTCTTACATAAGAAGAAAGACTTAATAATTCACATAAAATAATAAAGTTCGTTTAAAGTGTTTATATGTTCGTGAACAGTTGGAGAATATATTTTTTTAACAAAACTAGTGACTACCTTTAAAAATCTATTTTAAATAAAATCCATTACTGCGTAAATAAATCTGTCAAAAACACTGCCACACTTCAAGCAATTGCTATGCATCATAGAAAATATTTCTTCTCTGAATTGATTTTAATAGTAATGTATGATAAGAGTGATTATTATTACAGTTTTAATAAAATTTTCCCATTTATACATACTTTATGTCTACAAATTATGCATTTTTTATAAAAACCAAAGAATAGTTTAACAAACTAAAAAGGTCAATACTAAAAAAATCAGACAGAATTGCATATTTTTAGAAAAAAATTATTAAATAATGTGTCTATCAAAATTAATTCATACGAATTGCCGAAGCCCAATAAATTGTTTTTAAAACATACTTGAAGAGGAAAATTCTTTAGAACAAACCAAATGAATGCAATACTATTTATACGTATATTTTAATTTATTATTGGAGCAAAGTATTTTAAGTGCTACATACGAGTAGTTGTATTTTGACATAGCGATAAATTATATATAAAAATGTTTTGTTTATTTAAAAAAATCTAAAAATAACTTTCTAAATATTTTTCAAACAATTGACTTCGAAACAAAAGTTTGAATATATATTTTTTTTACAATTCTTTCGACAGCGAGATTAAAACAATTCATTCTACTAAAGAATACGAAAGTTACTGCGTTTCTATATCCAGATACAGAAACAATGAACGAGCAATATACGTGCGTACAACATTCGGGTTGAGTGTGATATGCTTGTGTAATTTTTGTTGAAATAAATAATCATCTCTATAATTATTAGTATTATGTTATTAAAATCAAAAGATACTTTAAGATGTTTACGAGACTTCAATAAAATTATTATAATTTGTAAGTTGAAACTGTTCTACTATTCAAATGTTCAATGAAACCAAATTCAAAGAAAATCTTTACAGAAACTAAGTTTTTTAATACACCTGATTTTACTTGACAAAGATATTAACTACCTGCTTCGGAAGTTATTTGGTAAAGACGTGAGAAGAAATGACAACAGAAATTCAGCGGTCTTGACTTATGTTACCTTTTGGAAAACATTATATTTTCTACAAATTCAAAGTTATATTTATAATATGTCTTGAGGTATACTGGAGCGAGTGCATAAATTATTGTCCCATAATATAATTAAAATTTTTTTAAGAGACGAATAATTAGTATCGTGAGTTAATATTAGTTCTTCATATTTATATAGTATATGAATATATTCTATATAAATATGATATTTATATCGAATATATTCATATATTCTATAAAAATATAGAATATATAAACAAAAAGGTTTTATGTATTATGCACAATATTTATTTGCGATCCATTTATTTTTATCAAAGTTATATTGCTTTTATTCTAAAGTATGTTAAATTAAAGAAATTAATGTATTCTGTTGTAATATTGTATTAAATAGATTATATAATTTAAACTAATTATTCTTGTATTTTTTTGTTTTTAATGTAAATTATTTAGTTAGTAGTTCAAGCTATTGCAAATCATGTCACGTGCTATTTACAAAGTGATAGTGGGGTTGTTACTAAGTATTTAAGTCTACTTGCCATCAAAGATTTATGATTCGCATTGAGCTTTATTCTGAAGTATTACTCTACTCATATTATAAATTAAAATTGATTGTTATGATTAAATAGTTTTTTTCACATATTTAATATGGTACAAAATATGTGTGACAGCTTCTTTTCATGACAGCGTCACCGTGGACAAAATGTTATTTTATTAAAGTTGGCTAATATATATTAAAATAATATACGTTTCAATAACTTTTTAAGTTAACTTGTCAAATTATATTCTCTATCAAAATATTCCAACAAATTAAATTTACCATTCAGACTACAATTAGACATCGTTTTTTAAAGATATTATACAAATATCTGAGAGCTTTTACAGTTATTACTTAAATAAAAAGGGAAGATAATGCAGAATTAAATTTGATGATCAGAAAATAATCTCTCAACCTTACTTTGTGTTATAATCTATGGTATTATCTATATTAATAATTACAAAACCTATTAGCTACAGCATGGTGCAAAAGCTTTTCCCAATCAGTGAAATTGTTACAATCGGCAAAACGCAAGTTCGTTATGGCAGTAATTAGAAGATTGACTGTACTGTCAATAAAATAACAAAAAAAAGCCTTTGTATTTTATTTAAATCTTAAGTCTTAAGATAGATCTAACCCAATCCTTTTTCTCGACGTCTTCATATGCACTGCCGTGACGGTACGGTGAGTGTAAACGCGTTTTCGTAGGATCCTAAGACGATAAGAACAATAATTGCCTTTTTAGTAGTTTGCTTTAATTATAACAATCTTTGTAGTCCTACATAGCACCACTCCCCCCCGTGATCATTGTTGTCCGGCTGGCATCGGTAATAGATTTTTATCTAAAAAACTAATAAACTAGCTTAGTTCATAAGATGGCCTATAATTTACCGTTTCGCGGATGTTGATGAATTTATCATAATATATGTATATTATTTATAAAAATAAATAGATATTGCTTACATATTTATGGCCTATTTACATTATATTTAACTATTTTACTATTCTAAGATTCAAGTAACAATAAAAGCTACTTACCATAGATAAATGATAACAGAAATGTTATTCAAAACTCTTTCACAACGAAAACTCACATCATATTCCTTATATAAACAATTTTTATTTCTGCAATATTTTTAAAATAGGTCATCATCATTGAACTTCCAGTAGGCACCCACAGTTTTTTTTATTTTAAATGTCATGTTAAATTAATTAAAATACGGATAACTTACAAAATACACTATTTTCCTATCTTCCGAGTATGAGAAGTAAAAATTTTAGTTTAATAAAAGCAGGTTCTTTTTTAATCGCGGGTTGTTTAAATCATAGAGACTACATTTCGAAATATTAAAATCATATAGTCCTAACAAATTGCCTAATATTTATTAAACGGACGCAGATGACATTAGGTTTTAATAATAACACCAGCAGATTTGTTTAGGATACATTTCTAGAGTAGGAGAGTCTAACTCTAGTTTCCATTAGAAGCTTGATGCTAACAGTTATTTTAACAACTAAAACGGCAGACTTTACGAACTGTTGATGAACCAAAACACCAGTGTCCCACTCTTTCTCTCATACCGTTTTTGTTTCTCTTTTTTTATCCACGGTAACTACCTCCCGGTACCTCGTGAGGTTGATCTTACGATTGCTTTCATAAAAAAGAATAGGAACAGAAACAATCTCAAAAATAAAGGTATGTTTAATAAATGTGTGTAATGTTAATATTAAAATGATAGTTTTTATTTGATGTTTTTATTTGATATTTACGAGAACTTATAAATATATTGCTTAAAAAACTTGTGTGTCGGGCCATGTGAAATGTAGGTTTCCTTAGTGGCCCGTGATGGATGGCTACTTCTCTTTACTTATATTTGACGTAGAGTTGAAAAGATTAACGTTAATTTCGGCAGCTACTTTATAATCCCTAAAATAATTTCATAAAGGACGATGTTAACAGAAAAAAGTCACTCACTACTTGTATAAATATGATGTTTACTTTCGTATAAATAGATGCAATCACTTCAAAGGTTAAAGAAAAACATTTAAAAGTATAAAAATATATCTAACTAACCTCAATCCCACTACATATATACACACGCAAACTTTTTTGTATCTCTTTCTAAGATATATAACTGTGTAGTACATTATTTTAATCTATCTTCAAAGATTTAGCCAGGGTTTGTCAATGTAACCACAGAAAAAGAAAGTAACTAATCGATTATTATTAGTACACTTGTAAAGCCGACTTTATTGTTATAATTTTTCTTATAAATTCGTTATATGTACTACTATAGTAAAGTTTTGTTACTTTGAAAGGACCCCCGTATTTTCAAACTAACAAAACTTTTAAATTTAAAGCGAAATAATTCACAAAGTAAGCACTGTGTTGCTAATACTGGTAACAATTTTCGACGAATGCAAGGAAAATTGTACTTTTGCAAACCTTCTATATTTTTTAAAGACTTGCCTAACGATATTCCACATGGAGCACTGGAGAAAAAAAGACCATCACTACTTAATTAAAAGTAATTAGTGTGATCGGCGGCTTGATCGCCTATTTTATAAGTTAAATTATAATATTTTCCTTTATTACACTTATTTTATTACGGACACAAGAAATTTCTCCTTATTTATAAATAAACATACTTTTAACAGTTTGTACGATGTTATATTTTTCAAACATGCTAAAAAATATATGAAATAAAAAAGTTTTACCACATCTACCTACTTAAACTATGATATTAATCCGATGGCTAATTTACCTCTTTATGCAAATAACAGGATAACAACTCAATGCCGCCCCAAAGGATCTTTAAATTTATCTTTATCCACGGCGTAACTCGTTAAAAATTAATAAATATCCTTTATGCGTATGGTATTAAAAACCACTATTGAGGATAAGCGAATGGTTTTGCAAGATTATATGATAACGTCAAATTATTAAGGCCAGGAAAAATATCCGCATTGACAATTTACACGCACCGATAAATAAAACAAGGAGGAAAGAATTTTAGTATATTGTTGGAAACATCTAGACCAGTGGAGGGGGAAACCTATATAAGCCGGTGCAGAACATTGGAATGGACACTTTTGCTCCGCGTGTCGAAACGGCAACATATCGTTTAGAAAATACGTCGTCATTCTGCCCATTTTTAGTGCGGTTTCTTTTTCTTTCTTAGATATTTTTATTTCCTATTTGTGTATTGTGAAAGTCGTAAATAAGAAATTTGATTGTTAAGCACGTCACGTGCGTTCCTTTTTTTTTTAAAAAGCCACTTCTGATCAGGTTTCTAAGAATATGTTCAATAGTTTTGCTTCTGCAAAAAAGTGTAGTGAAAAGCTATTAGCTTAGCGTTGGTATACATTTAGTTGTTCAAATGTATTATTTTAAATAAATTCTTTGTGAACTGATACAATTGATTTATCTTTACAAATGTTGTAAAATGTATGTCAGGTAAGAAATGGTAACTAATTTTGTAAGAAAAACCGGAATTAATAAGTAAAGAAAATATGAAAATATTTTGTTAAAACTATAAATATTAAAATTAATCTACAAATCAGTCTTAATTTTCGGGCCAAGCTTGTGGAAGTGTAAGTTATGTAGAATCATTTAGGCGTTACTGAGCCTTATCCTCAATCAATCGGTATTGTAGTTATTAAATGTTTTAATATTATAGGTAAATGTTTTGTTATTACTAAAATACCTTCAAATTCATAGGATAGAGAATCATATTTCTTATAGGCAAACTTTAATACTAGACATAATTTCTAATGAATGTAATACATAAAATGCCTGTTTGTTAAGTATTCTTATTAGATCATGAAGTATAATTATTACTATATAATAATAATTTATAACCTATTTATAATATTTATAACCTATTATTAACAGAAATCTTATATTATCCAACTATAGATTGAACAAGTAATTGTTTGATATATGCTTTATAACTTAATAAATTTCTGTGGTAGGTTGTAAAGTGTATGCTCGAGTACATAATCTGTCGGACATCTAGCTTACACTGCATACACGACAAACTGTCTACCTAATTTAATGTCAACATGATTTGCGTGGAGTTGACAAATATAACGTATAACCATTTGTGAGGCAAATATTCTTGACGACATCAACAAAGTTACAAAGATGAGGGGCCTCGTAAAAAAAAAAGTAGGTGTTACAAGTATCCATATATTTTATTGCTAATGATCGTTTACTATTCGAAAACTCGCAAATACAAATTGCCTCTTAATTACTTGCATTGCAAGTATGGAAAACCTTTGATTAAATATTTCACACTAATTTTTTACTTAGAATACTTAAATAGTTTAAACACACCTATTACTTTCAATATCTCTTATTGATCGTTATTATCTCACGAGAAAATTATTTAATTAAACTCAAATTAACAAATCTTTACTCAATTACTTTTTTTACATTTATTCATTGACTTTAATTTTAGTACAGATTTTTAGTTTAAAACATTTCTAGTAAAATAAATATAGATATGTTGAGACGAAGTTGAATATAATTAAATAGTGTACAGTACGGTTAACTTGTTTAAAGGTTACGTTTAGCATCTAGTTGAATTTCTGTATAAACTAGAGCACCGAGTTTAAAACTTTTTAAATGTTTATAACATTATTAACATCAAGTGATTATTAAATAAAATAAACAAAATTTAATTCCATAAGGATATCATGTAAAATTCTATGAATACTTGGTGGACTAATCTGTAAAACTTCCTCTGTGTGACAGTAGTTAATGTAACGGTCTGCCTTAATCAATGACTCGATTTTCCATACGTTTTCCAAAGTAGTTACTTCTACAGAACGACCTGATTTTAGAGCATTACTAACACTGAAGTTACCACGTCCAAATTTATGATATCAATAATAAATAGTTGTTTGATGGGAACACTTCTTGGACTTCAGTTTCTATTTATAATCTATAGATAAGCCACGCATAAAATTGTAGAGAATAATTACACGTAACTCTTTTCTCGACCACACAGTCATTTTTCACTCTTCAAAAACATATAACTTTGTACTTCAATGACAAACAATGATTTATTATATAGCTACCTAATAATTTAGAGTTATTATTTCAAAAAAATATATAAGTATGTTTCTGTATGTATCTGTTTATAGAAACTCTTAGAACTTATCTATGTATACAAAGTCCAACATCGTGCTCCAATTATACATATTATTAAAATCTGTTGGTATCTTATTATTAGCTTATTCTATATAATGATGGAGCGTGTGTTTTTAGCAAATTCATACACATTAATTACTCTGTAGGTCCTTATACTATTCTTTTGAACTGTTTCTTGGGTTTCTGAAATCATTTCGCTATACTCAATGCCTAAGTGTTTGAATTATAATTTTTAAACAACTAAAATAGACAAATGTTAAGTGCCAAATGCCATGGCCCTTATACTATTTTTATGCATTTTTTACAGTTTCCTTAATTAAGAACAATGAAGAAGACAAGTACAATTTTTTTAAATTTTAATAATTATTAATTTAATTTAAAAATGTAGTTGAAAATTGTGATCTACTTTTAGTTTTTTGAAAACTATTTTACATATATATAACATTTGTAATAAAATGTTTTAATTAATTGACCAAACTACTTCTCTATAATTCTGTTTAGGCATGATAATATTGTTATTGATCTGTACGACTTTACCTATTTTTTTCTATAAAATTCTTTAAAATATATATTTTTTATTTATCCGGGTACATAACACATTAGCTAAAACAAAAATTAATTAAATGCGAGAAAATGTGAGTTATCTCCTGTGATAGTAATTTAGTATATTTTTGGCTTAAGCATGAGATCATTACCGGGTTACAGATATCGACTGCAATATCTGATCGTATTATCGATTAACAAGACTATCAAGTACTCCATAGTACAGTAACTTTTGATTACAATATAACTTAATGTTACTGTTCCTTAAAGTAGTTTTGTAACTCTTTAGAGTTCCTATATAACTATGTATTAAAATATCATGATTAGTCGTTTAATATAGCTAATATTTTAATTAATCTAAAAATACTATGCAATTATGACCAATAATGGCATACACTTTGTTTCTAATAAGCTAAAAAGTTTTAAATTTAGCATAAAGTGGTACATTATTGATTAGTATAAACACTCACATAATTAAAAGTTGCTTAAAATTAAAAAGCCTAATTATATTTTTTTTAAATCAAAGGTTTTTTTAGAATTCATAGTTTTCCTAATATAGTTCACACAAATTTCATACCAATACGAAAATAATAAATTCATTTTATAAGGTTTTGCAAACTGTTTGTAATTATTACCAAAAGTAATTAGATTTATTGTGGTTAACTTAAAATTATACTGATTTTATAATGATATATTTAGCTTATAGCTACTGCATACAAAATTACTAAAGTTACTTATTTAAAATTATTTGTAAATTAATAGTAAAAACTCATGTCATTGTGTTATATTGTGTTATACAGGTATTAAGGAACGATCTAAGGATAAATAAACTCACCATTCGTAAAATCATAATTACCTAAACATATGTTTAGCTTTTTACTCTCAATCATATATTTTTATTTTTATTCGTAGCTTTTACGGTGGATTGACCAATTTGAGACAACAGCACTAAACTCTGCTCCTTAAATATTTTTTTTTCGACTTTTTGTTACTTGGCCCAGTCGTTCAAAATGGTAGCAAAATACTGTAAACTGTCAAGTTCAGGACTAACCCAGTCACAGAAAAAATTTACTGTAACACTTTTACTTTATACTGAAGGAAAAAGTTTATAAAATAGTAATAAAATCTAGGTGTTTCATTCTGGAATAGGCAAATTATACTTGAAAGGTAAGTGAAATACGAATGTTAAGAAAAATGTGTGATGTAACTATAATAAAGTAAGAAAAAACAATCAGTATGGAAGATGTGGTTCGAAAGGAGGAGTCAACGCGATAAAAAAGATTAATATTTGTCTTGATGTAGTCACGTAATGAAGAGTGATAAAAAGCATATAGACCCTAAACAATTAGGACAAGGGTCGATGGATGATGATTTGTAGACGTAGTTGTCCTTAATGTGGAAATATATTAAAATATTAGTTTCAATTTCACAAAACTAGTACCATTTTGATTGGAAAATGATCGTGAAAATAATCTATTCTTTAAGGGGATACGAATATATCATTGCTAACTTTCTAATTGGTAGATTCATTACTAAAATCCATTCATAATATTTTACGGTATCTTGATTTTGAATTAAAAAAATAGTACAAGCTTGATAGATGCTAAGCGGCATCGCAAACTTCAAAAGTTTTCATAAAACTTTTCTATAATGTCTGTTTTTGTAGATTCTTTTGAGACATGTATGAAATATGACAGATATAATTCTCTAGTGTATGTCTTTTGTAGTTGTTGAATAGATAAAACTTAAACTTTAGCAGATAAAAAACTGAGTTTGAGAGCAAATAATGTTAGAAATATGTTATATTTGATAACTGCTTTGTACAATCTAAGCTACATATAAACAAAATATATACTTTGAAATCGTCTTGCGATAGAAACTCCTGTTTAAATATTTTTACAATAATTATAACAATGTTTTACATTGCTTAAAGATATTTTTAACTTATTGAATTAATCAGTTAAAGTTAAAAATATAATAGTTTAAAGAAAACAAAAATTTATTTATATTATTGCTCAAAAATTACGACTCTCACGTGGATGTAGGCTTTTGAAAACACCTTTTAAAATGCCACGATAAGAGCTTAACATAACATTAATGAATATTTCATCGCTTATATTGAGTTTTATTTATTGTGATCGCAGATTTGCAGTGAAAAGTAACATGTATATAATTTCATTAAATAATATCTAATAATAATAACAATCGAAGTTTAGTACAAAATATATTCAATACATCTAACATAAATACAATGTATATTTCAGTGTATTAAAATTTTATTACATAACGGTAAACATCACGTAAAATGAATAGTTTTATGTAGGTATATATTTTAAATTGATGTTTATTGTAACTATATCGACAACTACTAAGAAGACTGTGTAACTCACTTTTCAAGATTTTGAGTAACTATAATATTTCTTATAATTAAAAAAATATTCATATTATCCCTGTATAAAAATTCATTAGCTATTCATTACGATTTCAACTACTAATAGTAGGAAAATAATTGTAGGTCACGATCAAAAAAAGCCACTATTCATAAAATATATAGAAAATGGTAATAAACATATTGACAAAACTAAATAAAACAAAATATTTTATATCATAAACTTTGCTTGTAATCTTAAAACGTGTTAATATGACTAATCAACAAGAATGGAAAACTACGAGTAAGTAAACTAAAGTCCATATTATTTATTTGTTGTTATCCTAATGAATTTTAATGAACGCAGTGTATACTATTTATAATTAATACAACCGTTATTTACATAAATTATTATATTAATAAACGTCTTACATATTATGTAACACGGTTTTTAGTACATACTTTTTAACATTTACAACAAGGGATGGTACATATGTAGTCATAACTTATCTATATAATATTGCAATTGGATTAATAATATCAAATAAATAATAATTTAAAATTATCACATTTCTTTTATTAGTTCATAGCAACAGTTACGCCCCCGCCGTAAATGTATTTTTTTTTTTACATTGCAACTGTATAATCTCATAAGAATTTAATACATCAATAAATAAATAAAAAATACCTAAAGCAACATTAGGTTTGTCCGAATAATCATTCAAATTTAAATTGAATATTAGACAAATCCGGATAGTCCAGCAAAAATAATAAAATATCACGTCTTATTTAAAGAGTATAAGTGACTATTATGACATACGGTGTCAGGTAATTAACAAATTATTATAATATAGTAACGTTTTACTTGCTGTATTATGTGATTAGTGACACTACACGATATGACGCTCCAGAAAGTACGAAACTCTTTGTGACATCAGCCCGTAACTATTGTTAGATCTTAACGGGTTTAATCTAATATTTTATTTATATATTTTATTTTTTTAATACCAATTAAATATTTTAAGTACTTTATAAACTTGTTTGTGTTAAACTATTTGTATTGTTATTATTGTTTTAAATAAAGAATAAAATCTGCATTAAGTGAGAAATCTGAAACTCTCCGGCACTTGTCTGCCTTAACAATGTCGAATTCTTTTCCAATCCGTGGTGTTGGTGTCGTTAATGAACTTGATGTTTCAACTGCCATACTCTCTATTGCATCTAATACTATGGGTAACGATAAATTATGCTTGAAAATGATCACTTCTATTCTCTCCTTCTTTCTCACTCGTTCCTTCTCACTTCTATTCTCTCTTCCAGTTTTGATGCACATTTTTAACTACTCCCTTAGGTATTCCATTAGGTATTTGATATATTTCAAGCACCTTTTCCACACACAAAAACACACACACACACAGTCTGATCATTAGTAAAATACTTAAATTGTGATAGTAAATTTTATTGGCTCACATTACATTTTAAATTGTTAGAGATAAATTTTATTTTGTAATTTGATTATTAAATTAAATGTTGATGTAGTAGTGTATAAGTGTTCTTTTTAAATAAAGTAAAATAATCGGATACCAAAAGTGAAATTTCTCTCTAAATGAAATAATTATTCAAATTCAGTCATTTGATATAATATAATATTTTTTAATTCGCGTAGATATTAAAGCAAATATAAATAAAAAATTAAAACGTCAAAAGATGAAGTCAAAAAAAATTGATAGACGAGATAAACTCCAATTGATTTATGGAAATGTTATACAGAGGAATATAAAAATATTTTGGAACAAAATATTTTTAATTCAAAATCCTGTGAAGTATGAGTATAAGAAAAAATTCAAAAAAATATGGAAAGTTTAATTTATTGGGAAATAGATATTTATATTTGTAATAATATTATATAATATTTATGATACATTTGTCACATATATATTTATTTCATGTATATTGGCACCATTATTTATGGATTCTAAGATATTAAGCAATTTTTTATATTTAAAATTTTTGTATTCACTTCATGATATCAATGTCGCAGGACAAAGTAGAATTTTTTTTTCCAATGAGTGTAGAGACACCCTTGAGACCGATTAACTGGTATTCTGCTATTTCATTTGCAATTTAGAACTTTACATTTTTGTTTCGCTGTTTACAGCCAAGTCGATTATTCTCTTTATTCTCTTATTTGTGACGCCAGTTTGAATGAGCTTATCGAGTTTTGTTTTATATTGAACGAGTTTTAAACAGTGATTGTTTATGATTTATGAATAAAGTTACTGCCCGTTTTTTTATATGTTTTTATATCATTTATATGTTTTTTATTAAACTTAATAAATAGCATTTGTAACACTGTAACATGATATTGATATATTTAGTTGAAAATTAAAAATATGTATAGGTAATATTATGCAATAAATTCTCCATTAAATTGATTTTCTACTCAGATTTTTTGTTTTGTGATAGTTATTCCCTTAATGGCCTGGTTGAAGGCTAATAAATTTTTAGTTAGTTTATAATTTTACGGAAAAATAAGAAGACAAATCAGGACTGTATGGGATATAACAGAATCCCCGACCATAAACCATCAGCGGCAGAGCTGTAATCGAGCAAGGTACGCAAGGGTTCTGGTCGTGAAGTTATTAAGCCAAGCCTAGTAACGGATAATAATCAATAATAACTTCTGTATTCTGGACTGGGCATTGATGATTAATCAGCATTCGAATTTTACTTGAAGTTGTCGTTACTAGACACATATTTGTCCATATTACGGGTAAACATAAATATAAAGAAAAATAAAATATAATATCAAAGAAATATATTTAGTTCAAAATAATCCAATTTTCAACACAAATTAAAACTCACCAACATTCGGCACATATAAACTTTTTAATACATTTTTGAGTTAGCAATATATACAGTTATAACAGTTATAATACAGTTTAAAAAGGCCACTTATTTTTATTATTATTTAATTTTTTAGACAAAGTCTTATTTGTAGTAAAGTAATATTTTAAGATAAGTTATATACTTATAACTTCACAAGTGTCTTAGATAACTTGTTTTGTGACTTTTATAGTTAGTAAACTTTACAGCGGTATAATACTCGTACTTCACTAATTTGTAAGAATTTGTTAAAAAATTATTATTTATTATTTTTTTTTTTTAAACAACAACAAATGTTTAAGAGTTGAAAAGAAATGTATTATGTTAATATTTTTATTAAATATATATATATATATATATATATATATATATATATATATATATATATATATATATATATATATATTATGTTCAAAATAGTGAAAAAATAATACATATTACATTGGGGCTTAACGTTAGGGTGCAAGGGTTTCATAGTAATATAAAACATATTAATATAAAAAAATAACTATTTTTATAAGAACAAGTTTTCATCCCTATGGCTTTTCACATTATGATCCAGTAAATCATGTGCTTATATCAACAACTAATGAATTAAAAATTATACGACAATTGTTCATTTTAATTATAACTCATTGAAGCATAAATTTAGTAAATAAGATATAACTTGATTAGGTATGTTTAATAATACGCTAGAGTGATTCTATACTAATTTCAAAACAAATTTGAAAACCACTAATTTTAATGTGATACTGATAAAATATAGTGCGCACGATATAGTTTCGCAAGATTTTTAATTTTATTTTAGGTTTAAGTACCATTCAGGAATTGTAAGTGTTCGATCTGTTTATAAGATAATATAATTAAATATAATTTTCTAATCAGTTTCATATCGATATTTAACTGTTTGTAAAACTTATTTTAGCATTTTTTTTTATCTTATTAAGTGTATCAGAAATAATGTATTAGAAATTAATGTTTAAACAATAATACTTAAATTTATTGCATAAGGTTCATAACAAACCATATTATCAAGTAGTTATTTGCAAGATTTTATTCTATTTTTTATTGTTTATATTGAATTATTAAAACCCATAGCTGAACACAGGCCCACTTTTTAATTGTGAAGAAGTTATTGAACTAAGCTCCTTATTAGCAGGTTAAATTTAAACAAAAATTATATACATGTTACACAGAATTACTTACGGTATCCTTCACTAATTAAACATATAGTAATTTTTATCCAACATTAAACTCTAGATTCTCCAATTGAAAGACAAGTAGACACTAATTAATAATAATTACAATAACTGAAATAAAGTGAAATAAAATACTTTGTAGTAGACATTTTCACATTCCACGCCAGTATTGAACGTTGCCCACTTTTCAATAAAAACTCGCGTGGACTAGTGTATATTTCATTAAAAGCTTTACTTTAATCTAAAAAATCTTTTTATTTCTGCTACAAAAAAAAGGTTGACAAATATTTTAAGAATCCGAAAATGTAATAGATGACATGAAAATATTATGATATTGTTAGTAATCTTTTTTTTTTTTTTTTTTTTATGTAAGAGGAGGGCAAACGAGCTGGCGGGTCACGGATGGACGTGATCACCGCCGCCCATGAACTCTTGCAACATCCGAGGATTTAAAAGAGTGTTGCCGGCCTTGTAGGTAGGAATAAATCATGAACAATTCAATTAAGACAAGATAAGCTTATATAAGACAGATACTAGTATTATTCTAGAACTGTCCCTGTTGTCATCGGTCGTTAGACAGTTTACATTGTAATACGTGCAAGGTTTTGTCCAATAAAACCTTCCAAAAATACTTTTAAATTGTTCAAATTTCAATTAGTTCTTTTTTCTTTACTTCAGTTTTGTTTCTAAGTAATTGAATTTATTATGATTTTCAGTTAACCTTTTTCATATTCTAAAATTAACTTTTCCTTTGTTTCCTTTATTTCATTTATTTTATTTATTTCCGTTATTTCTTTTGTTACGCTATTTATATTTAATGTTGATTTACTCACCATACATTTTTAATAGGATATATTTTTTAAAAGACTACATCATCCAATAAGAGAATATCATATTTTATTAATACTATTTGTAATAACATTATTACAAACAGAAGGCAAATGCATTGGCGTATTTATAAACCTAGAGATGAAAGTGAAATACTGCCTCGAACATCATCACAGAATTTTGATGAATGTGAAATTGGAGAACCAGTATTAGAAGTCACTTTAGAAGCGGGTGATATGTTGCATTTTCCCAGAGGTTACATTCATCAGGGTGTAACTATTGACGGGGAACACTCCCTTCATGTTACAATCAGTATGTACCAAAACATGCCTGGGCTGACCTATTTGAAAAGATTATTCCAGCTGCTTTACAAATTGCTATCACTGAAAATATAGAATTTCGGGAAGGTTTACCTTTTGATATATATGATAATTTTGGTCTAGTTCATTCAGATGCTAATACACCACGTAAAACAGAAATTGAAGAAATTGTGAAGTCACTATTTGATAAAATTAAAAATTACCTACCTATAGACGAAGCAGTTGATCAAATGAATAAAAAATTCCAGCAAGATGCTCTACCTCTAGTTTTAAGTGATTTAGAGAAAGCTGTCACAGTGTTTGGCGACAGCGATGTAATGATTGATAATGGTAGAGTAACAAATAGAGTAGAGATAAGTTTAGACACAAGGATAAGACTATTACGTAAAAATATTTTAAGGATTGTTTCAGAAGAACGAATCAGATTGTATTACTATGTTGAAAACTCTTTAGAATATCACGGGAATGAGTTGCCGTACTTAAAAATGGAAGAAGATTTGGCACCAGCAATTGAAACTCTCATTATGACATACCCAGATTATGTAACAGTGGAGAATATAGATGTTCCGAGTGACTCTGATAAAATACAAATAGCTGATTCTCTTTGGAGTAGAGGTTTAATAATGACTGAATATCCTTTAGAGAACATTGATGATGAATAAAAAGAGCGGTCCCAGAAAATGTATATATGTAGTTTATTAAAAACTCTCTGCTTTTAAAATATAAGTTGTTAAGTAGATTAAATAATATCTTATCTATTTTAAGAGTTAAATAAACTATTTAAATTAAACCGTATAACAGGAGTTGTAGGTCACTGGAAACTGTGAAGTGGAAAAGAAAAAGAAAAATTTGTCAGTACCATCTCTATGCAGATGATTTCCAGTTTTATCGACAAACTACAATAAAAGATCTGACTTGTACTAACAACAACTAATAACATAACATCGATGAAATGTTGTTCGATGCAGACGTATATACAGGAAACTAGGTTATTTAATTATCTCTGTGAGGCTGTTGAAATGGCTCTGCATCATTATCCCTCAATACAGCTCGACTTTCTGGGGAAGTTTAATGTTCCCGTACTATAAGGCCGACTTTCTGGAAGAGAAGCGCAGAACTTTGGATTGTAGTAGGGCATAGAGCAAATTGCTTGGACCTTCTGCTGACAACTGATCCGGACAGGTATGGCGTAGAGGGCTCCTCCCCCCGGAACCTCTGATCACTGTCTGGTGAAATCTGTGTTCACATGTTCCCAACCAGCTTTCGAAACACACCGTGTTAGGAAATACAAGTCAGCAGATTGGAATAACATGCGGCATTTTTTTGGATCTTATCCTTGGCGGCAGGTTTGCTTCTCTTCTTTGGATTCAACGAGTTGCGCGGATACTATAACCGCTGTGGTGCATCAGGCAATGGAGTATTTCATTCCTTTCGTTGACAGATTCAAATACTCTAAAGATCGCCTAAGGTTTAATACCGAATGTGGTATGCTGAACACCAAAAACAGTCAGCATATCTCATTTGATGTCTCCGGATGTAAATTTAAAGAAAAGAGTCTACAACTAAGCTGCCAAGTCCCACAAAAAGGCATTACGCAAATCTCATCTCGATTGAATAGCTAGGAATGGCGAAAAGCTCTCTGTCAGACCAATTGGCACTCAAGCTTCCTGGTCACTTGCCAAAACGATCGAGTAGATCATCTGCCAACCCTCACTACCTGCTTTGCTGAAGCCGGATGCATCTCTGGTCCATACAGAGATAGAAAAAGCGAATGTATTCGCTTCTGTTTGCTGATAATTCGCATCTAGACACTGGCAATGCTTCTCCAACACGTCTTCTTCACTGCGGTATTTTGATACCTGAAATCCGCATCACGAACAAAGAGGTATGGAGTCGTCATTGTGTCTTCCTGCTATTAATAAAGGCAATGTGAAGGACTGGAACAACTTGTCTGCGTCGGTAATTCCATCTGAATATAATATGGGTGCCTTTAAGAGAAGAATGAATAGGTTACTAGGTTAATGCGCTTTACTACCTATGACTACATTTCCACTTTCCATAAGGTGGAATGTAGTCAAGCATTAAACTAGATCGTATAAAAAAAAGCTTTTAATATTATATATCCGTATAATTAAGTAGTGGGCTGAGGAATACTACCTCTTCTTTTCATCATAATGTAAATTACTATGTATTTTTGTATGCATATATGTCAATATACAGATATTGTATAATAAACGGTGTGTAAATATATATATTTATGTATATTATATTGTATAGTGTATGAGTTAATATATATATACGAGTATATATATGTTATATTGTTAATATATTTTTTATAATAATACAAAATTTGTGTGAGCATGGTTTTTTTTTTGTTTTTAAAGTACCAGTCCTCATAGACGTTTTAATTTTCTTTTTCACCGAAGGATAACTGGTATAATCTCTTAAAGAGACAAGTTCGTCCTTTATACACTTTATTTTTAATTGCATATTTTTCTGTTAGTAGTTACATATATAAATAAATAACTACCTTTAAAAATCTACTTGAAAAAAATCCACTTCTGCGCAAATAAATCTATCTGTTTTTTATAACAAACTAAATGAATGCAATACTATTTTATACGTATATTTTAAGTTATTGGGATTATTGGATATTTTAAGTTATTGGATTGGAAGTATTTTAAGTGTTATGTAGCTAGATTTTAACATGCCGATAAAACTACAAATAAATATAAAAATGTTTTGATTATTTAAAAAATCTAAAGATAACTTTATAAATATGTTTCAAACAATTGACTTCGAAACAAAACTTTCAATGTATACAAAAAATTTACAATTCGTTCGAAAGTAAGATTAAAACAAAGGACTTTCTACTAAAGAATACAAAAGTTAGAGCGTTCTATATCCCTATACAGAAACAAAGAACGAGCAATGTGCGTGCGTACAATATTCAAAAATATTTTTAAAAGTAACATGGGATATGTTACTTTTAATAGTATGTAAGATATCAAAACACGTAATGTTAAGAAATAACTATGACAAACTGTCTTGGCAATAGTTGCATCAGAACGGGATCTTAGTTTTTTAACAGCAGATGTCTTTTGATTTTTACAGTAACAGATTTTTATAATACAGTAACAGAATGATAATTTAAAAAAGGTAGTAATACTAGTCAATGGTATTTTATGTAATGATCTAACGAATTATCTATAGTTTCACTACACTGAACCATGCCTTTGTTATTTAAATCTTTTTAGTCTTAAGCAAGATCTAACACGGTTCTTTTGCTCGGCATCCTCGTATGCACTGCCGTGTCGCTACGGTGAGTGTAAAAGCAATTCCGTAGCATTCTAAGGCGATAAGAGCAACAATTGTTATTTTAGTAGGTAGCCATAATAATCGCAATGAAACTTTTGTTGTATATAACACTGCTATCCTCCCACGATCATTTTTATCCCTCTGGTATCGGTAGTGGATTTTTCAATTTATAAATAAATAAATTATTCATAAGGTGGCTTTTGTTTTGCCGTTTCGCGGATGTTGGTGATCTTATTATAATATATATTTTATTTGCTAATCAAAGTTACAGCTAAACATACAATAAAATACGTCACTAAAATTACTACAGATTGCTTTGCTGCCTTACTAAATCATCAAAGATTTATTAATAATAAATATAAATGATAACAGAAATGTTATTTAAAACTCTTACAACAACATTTACATTTTTACACATCAATTTCCTTATATACTTAGTCTGAACCTAAATATGGTTGTAATTAAAAATAAACAAAATATTACTTTTTAATTTAGAATCTGTCATTTTTATATTATTGTTCATTGTCTTTTCTTAATTTAGCGCTAATAATTTGGTAAAATATTTAGTGATATTAAAGTGGAGTGGGGTGATGAAGAGAGTCGAATCGTTTTAAGTGCATTACAAAAGATATAGATCCAAATACAAATTTTCAAATCCTCCTTTTTAAAATCAGCCGTAGTTTTCTATTTTAAATTTCAGTGTCAAATTAATTTAAATACGGATAACGTACAATATACACGAGTTGTCTTGCTTCCGAGTAAAAGGTGGACACATTTATGTGTAATAAAACATACTATTACATTTTTTGTAATCACAGTTCAGGATGTTTAGGCCATAGAGAACAGTATTGCGATATAACAAAAATCACTGTCCTAATAGATTACCAAGTATTAATTAAATGGATGCAGGTGCCATTACAGTTTAATAATTATACCAGCAAATGTATACATTATATTATTTCAGTGGTAAATCAAATTTAGCTTTATTGATTTGTTTAGGATACATTTCTAAAGTGGGAGAATCTCACTGTAGTTTTCCATAGAAGCATTATGTTAATCATATTTATTTAAATAATTAAAATGGCATTCTTTTTTTATTCCTCCTTTTCATCAAAGATGACAAAGAGCCGGGTAAATACCTACCAAGTTACGATGTCAGGTGGATCGTACGTTTGGTTAAATAATAAAATATAGGAACAAAAAAAAATCAAGTTTGAATTTATACGCGGTGCATGACAGGTATGCCGCGTTGCTAGGTTGAAATATCTGCGTCCCCATCAAAAACAACAAGGCCGGCTGCGCCGTCTTTAGGTGATACTGGACGGCATTTAAGTTATAGTGAAATCTGGCGATGTTACAAAAGTTCATAATTAGAGTGGAGCGGATTGCCGCTGTTTACCATCGTTGCCCTTAGAAAACACGAAATGCGATACTTTTATAATATTTTTCATACAATATTATTGTTAGATATCTTGTGATACTTTAAATTATAAAAAGATACAATAATAAAAAAAAATCTTGCCTATTTTGAAAAAAGAGAACTGACTAGTTTTTTTTATTTAGAAGACAAAAAGGCCTTAACGAAAAATATATATGAAAAACAATCTAAGACAAAACACTATTAGAGGAAACAAATTTTTAGTATAATCGACGGCTTGATCGCTTATTTTATAAGTTCAATTTTAAGTTGGCCCTTACTATTTACTTATTTTCTAAAGCATGTATGATTTATAAACTGTAATGTGCAAATGTATAAACAATTTTATATCAATTTGTACCATGTCATGTTTATCAAATACGCTAAAAGATAAATAACATAAAAAAAGTTTACAACATCTACCAACTAAAAATATGATATTAATCCACTGGTTAATTTACCTCTTTATGCAAATAATTCGATAACAACTCCATCCCAAAGGATCTTTAAATTTTATTCTAAACTACTACTACTACTACTACTTCTATTTACATTTAATTCTAAAAACGTTCCTGGCACAATTCGTTACAATTTAATAAATGTCCTTTATGCGTAAGATAATAAGGACCACTATTGAGGATCAGCGAAGGGTTTTGCAAGATTATTTGATAACGTCAAGTTATTAAGGCCAGGCAGAATACCCGCATTGACAATAGACATGTACCGATAGATACAAGAACGAATCAAGAATTTTATTATGTAAGCTATAGACTTGTTTCAACATCACACAAGTCCATAGCTTTTTTATATAAGGCAAGAAAAGGATTAAGTTTATATTGACTTATTTGCAAAAAACTCGTATGAAAGTATAAAATTGAAAGGTAAAAAATATTATTTAATTATTTTTTTCTTTTAAGTACAGCATTTCTTACAACTCCTATTGAACAGGATTTGTAAAGGAAGTATGCTTTGGAACGTGTAATAATCTTACTAAAACAATATATTTAAAATTTGCAAATAATTACAAGGAAGTAGTTTTGTAGAAGGCTACTATTTGCTTCTTATCGTAAAAACAATTTAAAAATATTTTCGTGAATAAAACAAATGGAATTAACAATACATAAAATATCTATTATTAAATAGAAATTTATTATTAAATATAAGAAACAACACACATATTTAATAGGTGTAGAAATATAAATATCAATGAAAAAACATTTTCAGACAATGCATGTCTATAACAAATATTTTTAATATTCTTTATATATATTATTATCTAAATAATTTTAAAAAACTTCTTGGATATGATACTTATATAACATGTCTATTCTAGCATTGCTTTATCTTGCCTTGCCTTGACTGCCTTTGTCACCAACAACAGCAACAATATGTACTGTCAATCCCATCTGATATTCCGTTTAACGTGGAGGCTGTGGACAGATCATTATTAAGCAACCGAAACAAAGCTTACAGGAATCAATAGCTGTAGTTGTATTGGTTGGGTAATCATGAAAGCACCTCTTGAATATTCTGATTATCTTTCTTATTACTATTCTGGATATCTTGACCACTTCTGTAACCATAATACTTGCTTCTAATTTATAGAACATTTTTTGATATATAATACTTTAACTCCTTTTTATATACTAATACATATGTATATATATATATATATATATATATATATATATATATATATATATATATATATACATGTGTGTGTAAATGTGTATAGATTTCTTTAATATGAATAAAACTGTTATTCAGATATTTTATTTAATATATATGGTTAGTGACAAAGGTAAAAAAGTGATATTATATTAACAAGAAAAGGTTTGAGCGGAGCATTCATACAGTTTAAGTTGTTAATATGTATTATTTTAACCTACTTCCTTCAACTGCTGAAAATCAGCCTTATATAGATATAGATAGATCATATCATTCCTCCCATCATTTTACCTTTATAAATATCATATATTAAATGATACATATATATATATATATATATATATGTATATATATATATATATATATATATATATATATATATATATATATATATATATATATATATATATATGTATATGTAAATGTATATAGATTTTTGTAATGTGAATAAAACTGTTATTCAGATATTGTATGGGGTTTTCGCACGTCTTTAATGATAGAAAATGATAATTGATTTGCTTGATAATATTTGATTTATTCTGGCTTTAAAATAATGATAGAGATGATGATGAAAATGAATTAAAAAGCTGATTTGGCGAAATGTGGGGTGTTGCACCGTACAAATATTTTATTTAATATATATGGTTAGTGACAAAGGTAAAAAAATTATTATATTATATTAAAAAGAAAAGGTTTGAGCGGACCATTCATACAGTTTTAATTGTTAATATGTATTATTTTAGCTTACTTCCTTCAACCGCCTGAAAATCAGCCTTATACCTATCATATCATTTCTCCCATCATTTTACCTTTATAAGTATCATGTATCAAATGGTACATACTTTTTTATTATATAGATTTAGTTTAAAACTATTTATAGCCTTACAAGTATTATTATTTATTGACAAAATCAGCATCAAAGTCTTAAAGTTTTGGCTAAAGTTTGTGAAGGTGTAAGTTATCTAGAATCATTGAAGCATTATCGGGGGTCGAATTATACTGAAACAAGATTTACCTTGTCATCAATTAAACAGGATTGTTGTTAGTAAATGTTTGTAATATTACAGATAAATACATTACTATTAATAAAATACCTACCTTACCTACCTTTAAAATTCGAAGTATAAAGAATTATAACTTATGGACAAATTAATTGTTAGTTAGAAATAAAATTAATGACCAAACTAGAAATGCATAATAAATCAATTAAAAAAAAAGTGGATTAGTAAAAAATATTAATTAAAAATACAGAGGTTTTTCGAAGAAAAGACCCAGAATATGAATAGGCTACTTTGTTATAGTGTTATATGAATCTTCTATATCTTAAATTTGCTCAACCATCCAATAGCGATATTCAAAAGCTTTCCAAAATCGACTTAGTTTTTGTATACATAGAATAAAAATAATTGCATAGAAAAAGGAGACGGTCATAAACATTCATTTACTTCAAGTAATTGCAGTGCATGTTATGTACCGATTTGTAACGAAAATTTTTTGTAGCTAAGAGAGGCATTTTGGATCTAAGTTAAATAAACAAGTTGTTAATAAAAATATGTAAGGATGAAAATACATTATAACACAAAAATATTTTAATAACTAAAGAAAAGCCTATCACAAAATTTTAACTACAGACGTGCAAGTTCTTGTGATTGGCTTTCGATCTCAAAATCAAGTTAAACATAATAATGATATCTTCGTTGGAAGAGCAGAGAACGAAGAGAGAGATAAATAAAATAAAGTCAAATAATACACAAAATATTAACTTTGGTCCTTATTAATCAATTTCTGGAAAATGTACATAAATTGGGGCGAAAACTTGAATGAATATAATTACATTTTACAATTCTACATGATATAATGCTTCTCTTATTACATTTCTATTGATCTTTGTATTCATTAATTAAGCTATTTTGCAGAAATGACGACGATAAGTACATCTTGCTTATCTCATTTAGATCTATTTAGTTTGATATTCAATTTGATAAAATACACTAATAAAATAGATGAAAAAACGTGCATGTGTTATGCAAAAAATACATACCTCTTTAACTTAAACATACGAGTTATATTTTATATTTATTTCTTAGTAAGCTAATAGGAAAACATATTATTTACAGAAAATTAAACAACGACATTATTGCATAATATAGGTACTTAATACTATAATTAGGTTTACCCTATTGGTAATCAATAAATAATTTAGGGCGCGTTTGGAACCCTCGTAGCCTTATTTTAACTTGGAGAGTGTCTTAATAGAAGAGCTTATTTTGATACATATGATATTAAAATAGGACCTCCTTTCACTTCCATTTGACGTACACAAGTGATCACTGGGATTCGAAGTAGAAATATTTAAATAAATAAAAAGTTTAAAGAGTTAATTTCTATATTGAAATAAAGCAAATTTAAATCTCAACTAAATAGAAACCTTAGGAGTTACACTGTCAATATTGATGGGTGTGCGTCAATAGCACAATTATAATGTAACTTTGCAGGGTGTCACCTATTTTTTAGGTATCATTACCATGTAAGCTATTGTTAATCGTGTAACAATTCTAAAAACTTTTACACCATAAATTTTAACCTTTTAACCTGGCCCTTGGGTTGTTTATTAAATTAGCCTTAGTATACATATTTATTTGATGTTAAGGAATACAAAACCATTTTTTATTTTAATAAACGTTAAAATCTGCTAAATAATGCATATTGTTTATATTTATTACAATTGATACCCTAAGATCACCTGTTGAAAAGTAAGCTACACTGCTCACAGTTCCTTTGAGGCCTTTGAGGAATGACTAGGCGCGCTTTTAGGAGGTACGCATGTCGTATGGATTTGGGAATAACGCTGAAGGAAGTTCGTTCCAAATCTTGGCGGTATTGTAAGCGGTTACCTGCAGTGCGGTATAAGTACTCGCTGTCAGGTTAGATCAGATCAGAAAAATGCAGTAGAGGATACACAGAGATGCCTCAAGATAGTACAAACGACGAATGGGGTTTTCAGTGATAAACGCGTAAAGTTGTTTCTTCTTTGGAGTAAGCTGAACGAGAATAAACTGAACTAAATATACCCTCATTCAGAAACTAAAGAAGGTATGAATAGAAGACATAAGTTTCTATCGATACTCATTGACGTTTTTATTCTGCACGGCTGGAACATACTGTATTCCCAGTGTTATCTTCACGGATGATGACATAAGCTATATTATCAAGGAAAGCCAAGAGCGTAATGAAATTTGAAGTTTTAGTAATTTTATGTGTAAGTTATTTTTAATATAATATAACAGGTTTGTTTTTTAGAATAAAAAATAATTAATTGAACATTTTATGAAATCTGCATGTATGTTAATTCATATGCACGACAAAAGGTTCATAGTACAGAATATTTTGCTTCTCTTTGTCCGTTAGTATTGATAATTGTATATCTATTTATTGGAGGACATTATGCCTAATTAAACTTTGAATGTTACAATTTTACAAATTTAAATGTATAGTTTCATTGTATTTTAAAATAATACGAATCATTTATCTTACACAATATTTTAAAAATATATAAATAGGTTCTGAATAGCAGTCCTGAATATTAGGTAGAAAGTTCTGAATTGTTAAGATTAAGCACCTTAAGTGGCTTTAATTACTAGACATTATCATATAAACCGGTGTTAATTGCTAACGAGTTTAACAAAAACCTCTTACGTACTTTCAATTTTGTTCGTGATGGCCTTCAAGTAAATTGTTGCTAAATATACTAATGTATATTTATATACGATTCCTTTATATGTGAACTTATTTTCTTTATTTATACCTTGTTCCATTTCCCAAATAAATATTTTTTTTGAATTCTATCTGTTAAAGCGTTTATGACATAAACGTAGAATTTTTAACTCAAATGTCAGTTAATAAAAGTTCAGACTATGTATTCCTATTTGCCTCGTCTTTATACGAAAGTTAGTTTTAAAGAAAACCTGAAACTAAGATTTCGGTTAGGTTTTCCAGATTAATACGTTTTTATTAACACGTTTTTATTAACACGTTTTTATTAATAATACAATGTTTTATATATTTGCTAAGATCACACATTCTACGATGAAGATAAGCATTATTGACGATGAAATACACAAAGGAAGTGTCTTGCAAAAGTAAAAAAAGTTTGTATTGTACAATTTTTGTTTTTCAATGCTGCAATAACAGCTCAGAAAGTCATTTACCATAGAACTTAGAGGTGGCGACAGTAACTCGGCGGGATGGTATTATTTATAAAGTCATTCTTATAGTTTAAATTACATTATAAATAGATCATTACAACGAGTGCTTTTTATCCATCATCATCAACAGTTGCTGGTAATAAAAGGCTTTTACAGATAATAAGAATAATGAACTTTGTATTAAGTGAATACCAAGTTCATTATTCTAATACATTTATGTTAGTATTGTTACGTAAAGCGTTATTTCGACTGTTTAATAATGACCAGTCAGTCCATCAATGGCTTTGCAGGTTAAACGGAATGTAAGATGTTGTAGACAGCAAATATGGTTGCGGTGTCTTAACTTTGTCAACAGAGACAAGACAACGCAACGGATAAATCCAAAACTAAAACAACTTAGAATTCAAATGCTTTGAGTAGCAATTACAAATTTGTTGTCTATATGTAAAGGCTTTATTTAACATAACAATTAGAAATTAATTAATGATCTATCATGTAAGATATTCTAATAATTAATTAGATTGTAAATGGTAAAATATTGAATAAAATGTCAATATTAGTTCGTCAATTGACTAACTGTTGCAAATGTAATATTAAAGTAGTCAAAAAACAACTACCACCTAGTTCCTTGTGGTTGGAGCAACAGTCAGTCAATTCTCGACGTTTGGTCTGTAAAGACTTCATAAAGTGCTCAGTGAGTTGAGAATATTGTTGAAGAGGACTTAAAGATTGTAAGTACCATTTGATGACTATGTTTCAACTATTCTGTATATTAAAATTTGGTATTTCAATTGGTGATTGTTAATCAAAGTTATATACAAATTCAGTGCTAGTAATTTTAGTGGAGTGACCTAATAATTGGAATATATTAAATTGTGATATAAGAACAGAATTGTTTTATTAAAATACCCTCAAGTCATTACGATTAATACTAAAGTTTTTAATATTATTCTGAAACATTCTTTTACATCTCAGAAGTGGGATATTGAACGCTACAATTTGTGCAAATATACACACATATTTTATTTTCAACTTTATTATTTAATTTTTTTTTTATTTTATTATTGGAATAGAATGACGATTATATATTAATTTAAATTGAGTAATATTGTGGATGAACTACAAGGTCACTCCTATAATTCCTTCTTATCACTAACTTTAATATTCGGTTTAATGGTTCAGTATATAATTATACATTGAAGCTTTTATTAAAATGAAGAAATTCAAGTGACTATACATTCTATTATACTTAAGAGTGCCACATCAAGCAAAATTTTTATTTACCTACCCACAAAAATGCATAAAGAGACAATAATTGTCCGAAGACCTTAATTTTTTTTTCTCAGTCAACAAATGGATCTTAATGAAAACCAGCGTTCTCCGATACTGACACCTGCTAATAGGCGCAGTACCGGTACCCGAAACTCGCCGGTATTAACTAGCCGCTTGCGTACTCAAGATCCAGAACCACATCCTACCAGTGAACGGGACGTCCGGAGCAACCCATTACTGAGCAATACTGGAAACATTATAAGTGGAAGACACCGTTCACGTAGCCCTGCACTTCGCTCCACGGTTGAACACGGAAGAAGGGAACACGGTCCCCGCAGCCCGTCTACGAGCTCAACCAACGAGGGGTTGGGCGAACAGCGCCGCTCTCGTGGTCAACTTCGTCGGGCTATCAATGATAAAGCAAGGAGCCTACCGCGTCGCCGCAGTCCGTCTGCGCGTACAACTAGTTCAAGAAGATGTCGCTCGCGCAGTCCACGAATATTTGGAGCCAATAACCAAGAACGATGGCGCTGTCCCCGCAGCCCATCTACGAGCTCCACCAACGAGGGGTTAGGAGAACTGCGCCGCTCTCGCGGTCAACTTCGTCGTGCTGTTAATGATGAAGCAAGAAGCCTACAGCGACGACGAATATCTGGAACCAATAACCAAGAACGATGGCGCTGTCCCCGCAGCCCATCTACGAGCTCCACCAACGAGGGGTTAGGAGAACAGCGCCGCTCTCGCGGTCAACTTCGTCGTGCTTTTAATGATGAAGCAAGAAACCTACAGCGACGACGCAGTCCGTCTGCGCGTACAAGAAGAAGATGTCGCTCGCGCAGTCCAGGGATATCTGGAGCCAATAACCAAGGACGACGGCGCTGTCTACGTAGCCCGTCGCCAAGAAGTCACCCCGGCGTCATTAGCAGGCAACACCAAAGCACACCGTCCGTCATAGAGATGGGCCAGCCACCTTCGCGCAGCGCGACTCTACATGAAAACTTCACAGCATTCCACGGCAGCCACGATGAACATAATGAAACAAGGTTAGTGACTCAATCCGACTCCAATATCATCAATGAGTTAATAAGAGCTATCAGAAATAGTAACCAGTCATCTGATTCTGTTGAAAAGTTAGGGTCTATCCATAACACCATTCCCGAATTTGATCCGTCTAGGAAAGGCCAAACTATAAAAATGTGGTTGCATAAAGTAAATGAATGCGCTACGATATATGGCTGGAGTGATAGACAAACTATCCATTATGCCCTTCCCAAATTATGTGGGGTTGCGCAACGCTGGTACGAAGGCCTACCGTCCGTTCTTTATTCGTGGATCGAATGGCAGCAAAAACTTACCGAAGCGTTTCCATCAGACGAAAATTATGGACAGATACTGACAGATATGTTAGGCAAACGTGCTCGGTTTGGGGACTGTTTAGAAAGTTATTATTATGAAAAAATCTTTTGAATCGATGCGACATAGCGGGTAAAAGGGCGGTTGAGTGTATTCTTCACGGTATCGATGACCGGTCGATTAGGTTAGGTGCTGAAGCCGCGCAATTCTCAGATCCTAACAAACTTCTAGCATACCTACGTTGTACTCGAAACATTAGGACCCCAATTAATGAAAAGCGATCCTTTAAGTCTCAACATCCTAAAAATCAAGAAAATGCCCAGACCGCTACTATGATTACCAGCCGCTCTCGATGTCTTAATTGCCGACAGATAGGTCACATATCAACTAATTGTACCTTACCTATTAGAAAATGTAGTCACTGCTCCAAAATAGGCCATGAAGCAGATCGATGTTTCCTTAAAATGTCATCGTCTTTAACAGCAAATGTGAAAAGTAATCCGAAACCAGTAATGCAAATTTCTACAAGCGATAGTGACCCAAGTAGTAAATATTTTAAAACCGCAATTATTAATGGCGTTAAATTCAACTCCTTTATTGATTTCGGAAGCCGCGTTTGTTTAATCCAGAAGTGTGCTTTTATTTTACTCGATTCTAAGTTTGAAGATTGCGATATTTCGTTTAAGGGTTTCGGTAATTCCCTAGTAAAGGCAGTAGGTAAACAACGCGTAAGCTTAGAAATAGATGGCGTTAGTGCTATTGTTGATTTATTTGTCGTCCCCGACGATTCCATGAATATGCAATTACTTGTAGGCCAGTCTTATACTGAACAGTCTCATATAGTTATAAGTAAAACTAGTAATTCGCTTGAAATATCTCAACTACCTAATGATTGCGAAATCGGTAATAATAGGGTTAGCTTGTTTTCAAAAGATAATATAAAAGTGTCAGGCCTTACTATAGTTGAAATTTATAGTGAAAATAAATTTACTGGAGAAATATTTATTGAAGGAAGTGTGCGGTATCACTCAGGAGTTAGATATTCTGTCCTGTCAGGGCTTTTCGAAATTAAAAGAGGAATAGGGTCGATCGTTTTAAATTGTCCCGGTAGCGGTTCATTTATGCTACCTAAGAATTTTTTAATAGCTCGTGGTAAAACCGCAGTCCAGCAACAAGACATTCCAGTTTTGAATATCTCTGATTTAAGTCAAAGTAACAGAAAAAAAGCCAGTTATAGATTCTGACATTAATATCGGATATGACGCGTCAAGTGACGATAAGAATAATCTTTTAAACTTACTAAATGAATACAGAGACTGCATAGCTATTGATTTATCTGAATTGGGACAGGCCACAAAGGGCGAAATGAGTATCGAACTGTATAGCAATGAACCTATTGTCTATAGACCCTATAGGCTAGCAATTAAAGAAAAAGAATACGTTAGGGAAATGATTGATGAACTACTTCAATATAACATAATCCGTCCATCAACTTCTCCATACTCAAGTCCTATAGTTTTAGTGAGAAAAAAGGATGGAGAGTTTAGACTCTGCATTGATTACCGCGCTCTTAACAAAAATACCGTTAGAGAACATTTTCCAATGCCTCTCATTGACGACCAGCTAGACCTCCTTGCGGGCTATAAATTCTATACAACTCTTGATTTGGCATCCGGTTATTATCAAGTGCCGATAAAGGAAAACGATAAATATAAAACAGCATTTGTTACACCAGATGGTCATTTTGAATTTAATCGGATGCCTTTTGGCCTGGCTAATGCTCCTGCTGTTTTCCAACGAATGATGAATGAGGTATTGGGTGCTGCTCGTCATGGAGAGGCACTGGCATATTTTGATGACGTTATCATACCATCCAGAGATATATCACAGGGTTTAGAAAGATTAGAATCTATTTTACAACTTTTTCGCGATGCTGGCTTAACTCTAAAATTACCTAAATGCGTTTTCTTTAGCCGTATAGTAGACTATCTAGGATTTGAAGTCTCTTCCGACGGAATAAGGCCAGGTTCACGGAAAATCGAAGCGGTTTCACGTTTTCCTACCCCCATTAACCAACATTGCTTACGCCAGTTCCTAGGGTTAGCAAGCTTTTTTCGAAGATTCGTTCAAGGGTTCTCAATTATTGCTAAACCCTTAACTATCCTCTTAAAGAAAGATACTAAATGGGTCTGGGGACCAGCACAGGATGTAGCCTTTAGTAAACTTAAAAGATCTCTTGTGGATAAACCTACACTGGCCTTGTATAATCCTAATGCAGATACCGAACTTCACACAGATGCCTGTAAACTTGGTGTGGCTGGCATATTATTACAAAGGGATGATAGTGGTAGTTCCCTCAGACCAGTTGCTTACTTTAGCAGACAGACTACTCCTGAAGAACAAAATTATTCCTCGTACGATCTTGAAACCCTCGCCGTAGTAGCGTCTCTCCAAAAGTTTAGAGTATATTTAATAGGTGTACCATTTAAAATTTTGACCGATTGTAACTCCCTTAGAGCTACTTTTGAAAAACGTGACATGATACCTCGAGTTGCTCGCTGGTGGGAACAAATGCAGGAGTTTAATTTTAGCATAGAATATAAGCCAGGTTGCTCGATGGCACATGTAGACGCTCTTAGTCGTAATCCGATTACCAGCTACCAAAATCTTGACGTATTAGAAGTAAACGAAGTCGATTGGTTAGTAACGGTTCAGAGTTCAGATAGCGAAATTCAAAAAATAATTAATATTCTTAAAGATCCAGACTTAGAAAACGTAATCCATATAAAATCGTCGTACAAACAAAAAAATGGTAACTTATTTAGAATTACGCCTGAAGGTGACAGATGGGTAGTGCCAAAGGGCGTACGATGGCAAATTGTTAAACAGAATCACGATGATATCGGTCATTTTTCTGTAGAAAAAACTCTCGAAAAAATAAAGGCTAAATATTGGTTTAGTGACATGAATTCCTTTGTTAAGAAATATATTAGGTCTTGTCTAGAATGTGCCTATGCCAAATCATCGGGCGGTAAACGTCCTGGGTTCCTTCATCCTATAGAAAAGCCTGACATGCCCTTTCACACTGTACACATTGATCATTTAGGTCCCTTCGTTCGCAGTAGTAAAGGAAACTCGTACATATTAATTTTTATAGATGCATTTACCCGGTATATTATTCTGAAAGCAGTTAAAAATACCAAATCTCGTTCAACAATTAACACTTTTAATGATTATATTGCATTATTTGGAGTACCCAAACGTATTATATCCGACCGCGGTACGTCTTTTACGAGCGACATATTTAAACAGTTTGTCGAAGGAAAAGGTATTAAGCACGTTCTTAATGCTGTAGCCACCCCCCGAGCAAACGGTCAGGTAGAACGTTATAATAGAACGATTTTAGAGGCTTTAACAGCCAAATGCATTGGGTCCAATGAAAAACGTTGGGACGAATATATAAATGACGTACAATGGGGATTAAATAATACTCTTAATAAGGGTATAAACTGCACACCCACGCAGGCTTTGTTTGGTCTTCGATTAACTGGTGCTACCGAAGGTAAACTTGTTTCTGAGTTAGCTGTTACTGACGATAGGAATTTAAATTTATCTGAAATTAGGGATAATATTACAAAATTTGTAAAAGTTACTCAGGAACAGCAAAAGAAGGCCTATGATCAAAAACGATGTGAACCATTTAAGTATAGCGTAGGTGATTTAATAAGTGTAGAAAAACAAATACCATCAACTGGTCAGAGTAAGAAACTTGTTCCCAAATACCAAGGTCCCTATAGAATCGCTAAAATATTGGATTTAGATCGTTTTGTCATCGAAGATACTCCATTAACCCGTAAGAGTAATAGATGCTACTCAACTATAATATCAATAGATAAAATGAAACCTTGGTTAACGTTTAATAGACCACATGACGATTCTGTAAATGACACTAATATAACCAGCTAGGTTATTATTTATTTTTTCAGAAATTATTGCTTCTGATTGCAAAATGTTGCACAGAGCAAGTTTCCTTTTATTTCAGAAATTACTGCATCTGATTGCAAAATGTTGCACAGAGCAAGTTATTAATTTCAGGAATTATTGTTTCTGATTGCAAAATGTTGCACAGAATAAGAATTTATTTATTGCTTTTGATTGCAAAATGTTGCACAAAGCAATTTGATTCCTGTTGTATCTAATTAGATAACTTGAGCAGTTGGTCTAACATGGTACAAAAAGTTTGTATAATTGTTAATCAGAAATCTATTTGATAATTAAATAATTAATGTATTATAAATTGATATAATTTTTGTATAAATTACTTAGTATAGATAGATAAATTGATTTCAATGTATAAATTAAAATAATATTTATGTATCAACTTTGTTTATTTACATTAAAATTATTAATTATTATTTTCTTTTCACCGTACGAGGCCGTACTAATGTTCGGATGGCCGACTGTAAGATATTCTAATAATTAATTAGATTGTAAATGGTAAAATATTGAATAAAATGTCAATATTAGTTCGTCAATTGACTAACTGTTGCAAATGTAATATTAAAGTAGTCAAAAAACAACTACCACCTAGTTCCTTGTGGTTGGAGCAACAGTCAGTCAATTCTCGACGTTTGGTCTGTAAAGACTTCATAAAGTGCTCAGTGAGTTGAGAATATTGTTGAAGAGGACTTAAAGATTGTAAGTACCATTTGATGACTATGTTTCAACTATTCTGTATATTAAAATTTGGTATTTCAATTGGTGATTGTTAATCAAAGTTATATACAAATTCAGTGCTAGTAATTTTAGTGGAGTGACCTAATAATTGGAATATATTAAATTGTGATATAAGAACAGAATTGTTTTATTAAAATACCCTCAAGTCATTACGATTAATACTAAAGTTTTTAATATTATTCTGAAACATTCTTTTACAATCATATCAGTCTTAATTTTTTTATTGAAAATACTACTCATACTAAAAGATAAATAAATAAAATAGTTATTTTTTATAGAAACAAAGCTTGCTATAATTTATTGATTTATTATGAGAAAGATGAAATAAATTCGATACAGTTAGTTTCACGAATACCGATACAAAGTTTTATATAACTTAATAATCAATATTGTAATATTGTGATTTTATTTTATTCAAACTACAACAACTATTTATTAATTGCGAAATTATTTTCATGGGTGCACTCAAAGTTACAATGTAGGCAAACGCGATTTAAACAAAGCGATCTTCGTTATAATCTCAAGAAGTGCACTAAGCATGAACCGAGAGAAACCTCACCGTTCATTATATTCAGTTAAAAGGGAAGGATATCTCACCTGACCTTAACTAGTTGACGTTATCATATAATCCTTCTAAACCCTTTGCTTGCACTTGCACTTTGCACACAAATGTAAATATTATAGATTTTATTAATCATTTGGCATTTTATAAACTTTTTATTTTATTCTTTTATTACGTCAAGAAATACACTGAACTGGCCCCCTTTTGGCATTTTATAAGCTTTTTATTTTATTCTTTTATTACGACAAGAAATACACTGAACTGGCCCCCTTTTGGCATTTTATAAGCTTTTTATTTTATTCTTTTATTACGTCAAGAAATACACTGAACTGGCCCCTTTTTAAAGTATTTTTTTAAAAGGCGATAGCCAACTGTAATATACAACTTACATGAATAGTACAAACTTTAATTATTTTGTAACGTAGGGAGGAATTGGAAAAATACTTCAAATTTTTAAAGTCTTACTGTTCCTCAGCTTAGTCATTTGAGAAAACTTTTTTATATATTTTTTGGTTAAATGGGTTTTTGTTTCTAATAACATTTCACATATTAGAAAGCCAAGATAATCAGTATATCGTAATCTTTTGTAAGATGTCTTTAAATGAAATCGATTACTTTGCAAATAGATTCTGTCACAAACACTTCTTATTGCAATAAACTGAAAAAAGCTTTTTCTAATTAGAACTATCCGTAGAACAGTATACATATAGAATTTATTTCTGTAAATCTTGTTAAGTCACACAGTTGCATTATTAGTAAGTAAATGTTAAACGAATAGTACTTTGATTGCTTTCTTAACTCTTTCTTATTGAAATGTTTTATCCTATATATAAATAAACAAAATAAAGTAAGGTATTCCGATTTTGTTAATCTCATTTTACTATTTATTTCTTTATTAACATATTTATAATGGACATATCCGTAAAACTAAAAAAATAATACAAGAATAAGCAGTTCAAAAGTCATTGTACTTGACCAAAATTATTTGTTTTGCATTAGATTTGATACTGAATACAAAATAAAAAATAAAATTTGAAGCTTAGTGATAAATATAATTGGAAACTTTATATATATACTAGCTTTTGCCCGCGACTTCGTCCGCGTTTCCGTCGTTTTTCGAAAAAAAATTAGCAGATGTCCTCCCTCATAGTTTTGACGTAACAGGCAGATTCACTTTCGTATTTTAGAAGGGCAATAGTAATATAATATGCCAATCCACAAAACTGTTGAAAAATATAAGTAACCGCAGAATATTATAATATACCCACGCTATACCCACGACTCGGTCAGCGTGTAACTCCTTGTTTTTTATTAAGATAATATATTGCTAATATTTTTAGATCAAATTAAAATGTTTCAGCGCAAAGCTTCTGGGTAGACTATGTTAAGAGTCGACCCGTCCGGCACGTGAACGTAAAGATTCCTAGAATTGCTAACCCGGGAAAGAGCGACGTATAATTGACCATGCGAGAAACAGCTAACACCGAGATCTACTCCAGCAACACGAAAAGTCTGCCCTTGAGCTTTATTGATAGTCATGGCATAGCACACCGATACTGGGAATTGCGTTCTTTTAAATTGGAATGGAAAATTATTTGGTATTATGGGAATTCTGGGAATAAAGACAGTTTCTCCTGCACCGCAACCTGTTAAAATTTGAGCCTCGATTACATTTTGTTGCAACTGGGTTACTTTTAGCCGAGTTCCATTGCAAAGTTGAGGTGGTCTTAAATTTCGGAGCAGAATTATCGGTATGCCAATTTTTAAACAAATTATATGAGAAGGTAGTCCAGGCATACTTAAAGAATTTAAAAATTCTATCGGGTAATTAGTGGCTTCTTGTTCATCAACCATTCTACTTATTGAACTATAAACTTTGCTTTCTCCCTGTATATTAGACAGTATTTTATTATTAATTTCAGATGCCTGGTCATTGCGAGGAGTCAAAATGGACCTTTCGCAAAGCCAAGAATTGTCCCTATTTAATATAATTGTTATGTCACCGTAAACCGAAGATATAAGATGTTGTTGGGATTGCACTATACAACATAACTCAGGTGTCAGAATAAGTTTTCCTTGGTGTAGTTGTGGATAGGTACCTTCACCAATCTTCAATAATGTATCAGAAAATTCACGATTATCTGCGTTGTCTCCAGTTCTCACTCGCATATTTATAGTCAAATGCACCGATTGTATATCACGCCACAAATAAGAGCTTTTCAGGCAAGCCCTAATCTCATCAGCTCGGGTTCCCCGTGGTATTACCGGTAAGGTTTGTCGGAAATCACCACAAAATAAAACCGTAATACCGCCCATTGGTCGATCATTTTGTCTTATGTCCCTTAGAGTTCTGTCTACTGCTTCTACTCCTTTTCGATGGGCCATCGTACATTCATCCCATACGATTAAATTACACTCACGCAATACCTTAGCTTTGTCGCTATTTCTTGAAATACTACAGGTTGGACTTTCCGTGCGATCTAAATTAATTGGTATTTTAAACATAGTGTGAGCAGTCTTACCTCCTGGTAGCAATGTTGCAGCTATACCTGATGAAGCCACGGCAAGAGCGATTTTACGCTGATTTCGAACATAAGCTAATATTAATTTAGTCAAAAAAGTTTTCCCAGTTCCTCCAGGTGCATCTAAAAACCATATTGTTCCTAAATTATTCTGCACACTCTCGCACACGCGATCATAGACTAAGCGTTGTTCTGCAGTCATCATTGGGACACCGTTTTCTAATGTTACCAGCAGTTCCATTGGGTTGTAACCAATCTCTGCGGAATATTCCCTATTGGTAACCTCTCGGACTGAGGTTGGCGTTGGCAAACCATATTCACAAAGTGATTTACCGCCTACTGCTGTTAAGTCTTCCTGAAGAGCTAATAAGCACTGATTTATAGCCAGATCTCGAAAATTATCATTAGTTGCGCCTTCATTATTGTGAGATAAATTCCGAAGAAAGTCTTCTGCAAATTTTTCTTTATATTTTTCCCATAATTGGACAGGATCAGATAAATTACAAAATGTGAGTAATGTTACAAATAAATGGCGTAACCGTCGTGGATTATCACTAACACAGGATTCTGCTAAAGCGTCATCCCAATGTTGATCATTTTCAAGCAAATGACGCGCTTGGCAAGCTGCATGATAAGTTGGATAAACAACATCTTCTACTTTTCTCAAATCTATAAATGATGTTGGTCCTCGCACTGTATGTAATAATAATCTCAAATAAAAACACTCTGCGTTGTTAGGATGAACAGTATACACTCTACCAAGAACATGTTCTTTGAAAATACCTGTCTCGCCATCTACAGGCCTGCCTCGGCGTCTACGGTTAAAGACACCTCGTTGTTTATCGTAGGTATAATACGATGGAACTTCTTCATACAAAAGAGACTTTGCGAAATTATCAGTTTGGCAAAGTCGAAAGAATGCCAATAAAGTTGTTTGTCTAGGGTTCTCTAATCGTTCTGTAACATTTTCGGCGTTAAAATATATACGTTGACCGCCTTCCAGATGAACATCCAGATGGGTCACAGGTGGATATCTTTCGTGAATATTAAAACTTAAGATCCGCCACACAGCTTCTGAAGAGCTGATATATCTGCCTGACTGAAATCTAGTAACTTCATCATGTTCATTTCTTAACGCAAACGTAGCTTGGTCACTGCCCTTGTCAATGTACTTACAAATATATTTAATTGACTCTACACTATTACACATTTCTACATTTATGTGAGCTTGAAATGCTCTGGACAATACAGGCGAATACGGAACGACCCACCTATTATCTAAAGTAACCTGTTGTCCAGACATTCGCTTTTCAACAGTAAAACCACCATTGTCTCTTGAACGGCGACGATATAATGGGTATCCATCATGTCCTGTTACAGTTTCATCCACTAATGCTTTTGGATACCTTTTAGTGCAACGACCGTCTTGCATGCAAGGAGCATTTGCGTTAAATGCACCACATGGACCATGTATCATATGAGTTTTAACAATGTCGTATAACAGGGGATCTGCAGTCGGATCTGGAATTTCAGCACTGATTAATCTGTCTACATCATTAGGTCGAACCTTATCTTTTAACCAAAGCAAGATATGTGCGTGAGGTAAGCCGCGTTTTTGCCACTCAACACTTTACATATAACACAATACTTCTCCAAAAATGTTATCTTTGGTAAGAAGATCTATCATTGATTTTAATTTTAAATGAAACACTCTTGCAATAATATCATGGCGGTCATGCGGTGCCTGACCCTCAAGAAGCTCCCGAGTGATTTCATCCCACTTGGGATTGGTAGTTACAGTAACAAATAAGTCGGGACGTCCATATTTTCTTACGTAACAAAAAGCGTCTTGAGTACGTTCATGCATGTAGCGTGGACCACCAGTAAAAGAAGAGGGTAAAATAACTAAACGACCCATATTCACAGTATCGTTATCTTGCTGCATGGCATCGCGAAGGTGCACGTATTCTTCAGCGCGCAGCTGCCTTTGATTAGATCGTATATAAACTACTCTTTCGGTTTCAATTTTTGCGTACATGTCAACAATAAACTGATTAAATAAGCCACGAAAACGTTGAAAGTATACCAATCTATTCCGTCTCACTTGCAGGTGGTAACAATAAAATTGAAGGCATGACATCTTTTTATTATAATTAGGTGCGCCTGTGCGCGGATCGGTTTGGTATACAGCAAAATTATAACCATCTTCCCCTCGACAGTATATCATAGGATATTGCAAACTGTCGTAAGCCCTGTGGGTTTCGAAAATACGTTGCAAACGATTGTCTCTGGAACGTATAACGATATCACGCCTATCACATTCCTGGTCGACCAGTACTACAGCAACTTCATTCGTGGATGGAACGTTATGACGCCCAGGGTGTTCCTGAGTTGGACGCTTATCGGCATTTATAACAATTTTATAATTGTTATTACCATCTTGAGAAAGGGCTTCTAATGCCGATTTAAAACTGCATACGTACGAATTAACCTGATGTAACATGTTCTGAAGTTGTGAAATGAGTTCAGTATTTAAATTCGGAAAATATTGATTTCTTATATTCGACTGTTCGTTGTAATCGGATACAAAATATATTTGAAGAAATTTAGGTTGTTCTTCAGGCAAAAGAGACCCTATCAAATGGTAAACCTGACCTTGTACCTTAAAAGTAGGCATGAAAGGGCCTTCTGAGATTTGTTTAGCACCAAAGGATGTCATTTGGAATGCACTATTATAAGTGCGAATATTATCTAAAAACTGTTTGGATTGCAAATGTTCCCCTAAAAGTAGTGATTTTAAAGGTTCCGGTGGGTCTTCGAACGAAGGCAAATTTATTTTACCTCCAGAACAACAGAAACCAGCAGACTCCTTCCTCCACTTCGAAGCATTACAAAAGGAACATACTACGTTCATATCGCCTATTTCAGAAGATGATCTGTAATCAATTGTGAGGTTATAAGCAAACCCACTTTTATATTTATCGGACCACGCCACCGAATTTGTAGATTGATCTACCACGTGTATATCTAAGTCATTAAGACCATGTCGAAATCTATCTGCAGTAAGACGGGCCTCTCGCTGTTCTTCTGTTTCAAGCGACCGAATATTTTCAATTCTTAATCTTTCATTAGATAAAGTAATCAATTGTTCTTGTCTCAAAGAATTGTAATAATCGCGTCCCGACTCTAGTCGTTGTTCATGCTCATGTTCATCTTCAAGAGATCGAATCATGTTATGGTGCGCCCTATCATTTGTCAAACGGTCTTGATATTGAGTAAAAGTTTCAGATTCTCGAGACAAAATATGACGTTCGCGATCAGCTGTAAGCCGTAATTCCCTCTCAGTGAAGGTTTCGGACTCGCGAGATAAAATATGACGTTCGTGGTCAGCTGTAAGCCGTAATTCCCTCTCAGTGAAGGTTTCGGACTCGCGAGATAAAATATGACGTTCGCGGTCAGCTGTAAGCCGTAATTCCCTCTCAGTGAAGATTTCAGACTCGCGAGATAATGTATGCCGTTCGCGGTCAGCTGTGAGTCGCAATTCTCGTTGTAAAGCAGTTTCAGCTTCTCGGGATAACGCATGTTGTTCCCGGTCAATGGAACGCCTTAGCTCTCGTTGAGAAGAGCTTTGAGAAGCCCGTGTTGTAGCTCGTCTCGCTCTTTCAGCTGCTAATCGCATCTCTCTTTCTGGAGAGCTTTCATTAGCTCGAGATGTTGAGGCACTAACTCTCATAGAGTTTAACCGATGTGCTCTTTCCTCTTCCGATTCTTGAGAACGCGTCATTCTCATTCTCCTAGCTTGACACGAAGTTCGAGATAAAGATGGTCGTTTTTTAGGTGGCATCGTTTATTTTATTTTTAATCGACGGTAACTTAAATTCTATTTAGTTACCCAACAAAAAACTTACGTCAGAGGTCCTAACTATAGCTAAGTATATAATAAATAGAATATAAATCTAAGTGCCTATTAAAACTAAAATAATATTCTAATCGAATTATAAATATGTACGTAGGTACCTACAAATTACAAAAGAATAAAAAATGAAAATAAAGCTATACTTAATGCGTGTGCAATACTATCTACACTTACCTACTTCACTTAAAAATGAATAATAAGAAATACCTACAACTACTGTAATTAATCAAAGTACCTATGCTAATACAAAAAAAACCTTAGATGTTCTAAGTACAGCTGCTATATAATAAAAAAATATAAATCTAAGTGCCTATTTAAACTTAAATACCTAATATTCTAATAGAATTAAACTAAGAAATATGTACCTACCTACCTACAACTTAGGTACAAAAAAAAAAGAAATGAAAATAAAGCTAAAACACGTGTGCAAAATAGATAGATAGTAGGCAATATCTACCTATACCTACTTCACTTAAAAATAAATAAAAAATACCTATGAATACTATAATTAATAAAAGTACCTACCTACGCTTTTATCTACTTAATACAAAAAAAACTTAACATAAAATGCCCAAAACTAACCTATCAGTAACTAAAAATCTAACAATAATCTAATCTATCTATCTATTATCTAATCTAAAAATCGAATCTAAATCTACTTAAAAAGAAATAAAATAGGAACTATTAATAGTTAAGAATTTAAACAAAACTAAAACTAATTTAGAAAATAACAACAAAAGAAATTAAAATAAACTATTTAAAGACAAAAAGTCGCGCTGATAAGCACGGTTTATAAAATAACAATTATTGTCTGTCAATAAAGTTCAACACTCTGAACGCATCAACAGCCAAATATTGAATGACGCTTGCGCTCGCCTCCCGCCCCTTTTATACTCTGCCGCCGCGAGCCCCGTCGAGCGCGGCAACCGTTACGCAAAAATAATCCTTATAGCTTGATTCACTATTCACGCGCGATGTCTTGTTGGCGTATTTCATGTAAGTAAGTATAAGTTTGGTGTTTCTATACCGATTTCAATGATTCTTTTTTTATTGAATTGGTGCTTATGTTTATTTTTTTTTAATTAGGAATGATGGTGAGCATTATTGGTTTTATAAACGTAAAAGTAAACAAATATAATAAGAAATCTCCGAACTGCTAAGCTATCGAGAGTTATGCGTGTTATTGTGAGTTAACTATAAAAGGTAGATATATGCTGTCTTGGAATATTTCGTGTATTTTTATGTAGAATATTTCCGTTATACATAGTTTCTATGTAGCTCTAACCATTAAGGCTGCACACGCGACGGAAGCTTAAAAAATCAAGCAACTTCTCCCATTTTCTCAACATTTCCTTTCACTGCTCTGCTCCTATTCATTGTAGTGTGATGAAAAGTATACTATTACCTGCCCAGGAGTATAAAGAATAATTGTACTAAGTTTCGTTAAAATCCGTCGAGTAGTTTTTTTTTCTATAAATAACATACAAACAGACAGACAGACAGACAGACAGACAAAAATTTTTTTAACTGCATTTTTGGCATCAGTATCGAACACTAATCACCCCCTGCTACTTATTTTGTAAATATATTTCATGTACAGAATTGACCTCTCTACAGATTTATTATAAGTATATATATATATATATATATATATATATATATATATATATATATATATATATATATATATATATATATTAGTACTACATTTCCTTTGTTTATGTTTATGATTTCTTTTAAAAGCCTTAAAACTAAATAGGTATTTACATATTATATTTATAAAAATCCCGTGTCACGATCTTTGTTTGGGCTAATCTTTGAAACTACTGACACGATTTTAATGAAAATTTATAGACATCCATTATTGGTTCTAATTTAAAATATAGGATAGATTTTATCTGGATTAATTATATTTTTTATAGTTCGAAAATAAGGTTTTTTATACGTAAATGGTTTAGTTCACTTCCAAATTTTAACTATTTGATATCAATAATTTATTAAACCAGCAGACAAAACCAGCAATTTAATGAGTTTAAATTCTTAATATGAAAAATAAATATTTGTGTAAATGAATCTTTAAATGTTTTTATACTAAATTCCATATCAAAATCAGCACCATGAAATCGATTGAGGTCTTTAAGTACCCACAATGAAAGGTATTGAAGTCCACTTTCAAAATGTAGGTGGTAGGTTTTAATGCAATAAAATTCGATATTGCTACGAAAAACATGTGTCAAGTGGTGACTAAAAAAGTCAACCGTTTTTCATCAAATTATTTATATGGAGGTTTACGGGATCACTGCTCCCGAATCCAGAGTTTTATTTTTAAAATTCAATACATAAATTTTTTTGTAAATTTTCAAGTTTCAGGAAATTTAATTCTTTAGGAGGATAATAGAGAATCAATATGTCAATCAATCAATCAATCAAATCTGTGTAATAAATCTTATAAATAATATTTCTTATATGAGATAATAAATAATCTTAACTTATTAAAGATTGAATGTGGAATGTACATTATTCACTATGTAAAATATTTTTTTTTGCATTTACCTTAATTTATAATGAAAGTTATCCCTCGAAGCGTCAAACGATTAAAATAATATTTTTAGACAATATCAACATCATTTAAATAACTTATTCATCAAAATATGTACGATATTAAAATATTTATAAAATTTACTAAAAAATGTATTATATAATAATACACTTTAATTAAGGCTATTACTGGTGATACTAATAATACTTTGTGAGGGTCTAAATAAAGCCTTATTTGAAATCATTTTCACAAACCTTTGTATCAATTTATTCAGCGATTCTGGAAAACAATAGCATTTAGAGCGTCTCATTTATCTTGTACTGTTGTAATGTTTACTAATGAAATATTAAATTACTTTTATTGTTGTAATATTCATTAGTGCTGTTGATAAATGTCCTTTACTCAAGTTATTAATGAGAAAGTTTATACAATAAAAATAAAATCCTTCTCTTAACATTTTGAGTGTAACATTCATAAAAGTATCTAAAAATTACATATCTTATATTACATAACAGCTGTGTAATAATATTCAATATATTATTATATAATTAAATTTAAAATATAAAATTACTTAAATATATATATTTTTTTTTGTTCAAGAAGTTGATACTAGCTTCTTGATACGTATATATCAAAACACACCGTTATAAATAGAAAGAAATAGATAGATAACGAATTCAACAAGGATACACAAAAATAATAATTATAAGTTCTCCTACTTATTCCTTTAATAAGATTAAGAGATAATAATTTTTTGTCAAAAAGTCATATAAAAGGAAAATGGTTAAAATTATAACATGCGCCATTTTAAAATCATATTTCGAGAAAAATACGCTTAAAACTAAAACGTACTTTATGTTTTATTTTCTTTGTAACTAACAATATTCTGTTAAAATAAAATATGTGATTTTATGATTTTAATTAAAGTGAACATTTGCTAACGCTATTTGATTTTTTTGCTAGGAAATCTTGTGATGATGAAGATAGAATGCATGTTAAATAGTTTTAAAATTACGAGTATCTTTATCAAAAGGAACATTGTTTAATATGTATTTTTATATGGAAGATAGTTTACGAAACGAAAAGAATGTAGTTCAATTAATATTAACTATTATCTTGCTATCATGATAGTATAATATAATCGATATTATAGGACAATAATTACTTCTCTTAAAAGATTTTTACTTCTTCATAATACAATAAACATATTTAGGATATAATAACCCGTTTTATATATGAAATATTTCAAAACAAACTCCACTAACCGTAAACATAAATAAATTTGACTAATAAAAATGCCTTTTATTTTTTTAAATCGTAATATGTTTGACATTTAATGTATCTTATTCAATATAAACGTAAATATATTTTTTAATTAAAGTTAGAAAGCTAAGTTGAAGTCAACATAAACTCACAATATTATAATTCATTATAGTTTATAAAATGTATCATTAAAATAATTTTTATACACAACCTTTCTGTCGGTTTTCGCTCTAACGCAGCTTGTTACCGTAATAAAAACTCACTCCATGTTTTACTTGTAAACACGACTGAGAAATGTATAAAAAATAGTATTCTCACTCTCGAAAAATATCTGTCCAGTAGCTGGTTATCCAAAGGGTTCGTTACTACGGTTCGGTAAAAGACAGACAATACGAGTATCAGTTGTAATCCTAAATTGTAAATTTAATATTGAAAACAGCAATAAAAGGATACTCTGATTGATCGAGGGATCAAATCAACGGTAGCAAATGTGAGGATATAAGCTGTACATACTTTTATAACTCTATTTTATTTATATTGTTTTGATTTTACTTTTATATTATTAACATTAGTATTTAACTTAAAATATACATCTCAATTTATATTATTATGTTACATAACAAAATCTGTTTGAGTATGAAAAAATATTAAATCAATGTTTTAAAAATAAATAATATATAATATTTAAACATTCACATACACGCAGATTTCAACTTACTACATACGTAACCGATAAATACAATAGACGTTACGTTCCCCTGGCATTATCCTGCTTTAATTACTTGACGGTATCAAATAAACCGGTGTTAATCGCCTACAAGTATTACAAAAACCCCTCATGTGCTATCAATTTTCGGCCTTATACTATTTGATATAAGGGTATATTAGAACATAATTATTAGTTAAGCAAAATTGTTACATAAATTTAAAGTTCCTTTGGGATGGTTTGGACCTATTATTGTATTGTTTTAATACAGATATAAATTTAATGGTGGTCATTGACCACCATTAAATTATTATTATTTAGTTAATATTATTAATTAGTTCCAATTAAAATTAAGATTGCTTAATTTTAATTGGAACTAATTAATAATAATAAAAGAAACGCTTTATTTACACTGAAATCAATTATCTTTATGAAAGAGAAATATAAATAACAATTAGTTAAAGGAGACTGGCTTTACTGACTAAATAGATTACTTTGTAAGTAGTTTCATTATCTAGTATTTTTATAATTACCTAATCAATAATTATTTTATAATAACCCTACTAAAATAATTTTAAGCGTAGTATCAGTAATGCTTTTAGTAAAGGTTGTATACCCGTGTCGTATCTATCTGGAAATACCTCCGAAAGCAATTCCTTCCACATCTTAGTGTAATATGGAAGAAAGAACCTTGAAAACAGCACAACAGTATAGGATCGCCTCTTATTCCGATGGTACAGATGGTATTGCAGGCGATGATGTGCTGTGCGGTGTTGAAATTCGACAGCAGAACACTTCTTCTTCGGAACACTCCCCGTTCTAAGTGCAATAGAAGGTGCACAAAGATCCTACGTTTCTTCACAATTATTTTTACATTGTACGCAGTCAAAAGGTAGAAGCTGATATATATAAGTTAAGACTTAGGTCATAAGCTTTAACAGTCAGATATTCATAATATTATTCTTTTATTTACTCTGACATTACTCTACAAGTTTTTTTCATCCTTCAAACGAAATACTTATGAAAACCTTCACATTTTTCTTATTAGACAAAGACAAAATGAATAAGACAAAATGAATGAGAATATTCAAAAGCAGAGTTTTATTACACAACACACAAACTTATTTTACTATTATTGTTATATTATTTATAAAATATATGCATTTTTGACCTAGTTTTCTTTAAACAAAGAACGGAAAATACCACTTAAGAATTTCAAAGGACCTTATTACTTGAGGTTACAATATAAAGAAATTATAGAAACTACAGTTTGTAAAATATTTTTTTCTAAGAATTAAATAATATTAAAAAATACATAAAACGACTTAATTAATCCTAAATTATATTATATGTACTAATAATTAAATCAAATGATGAAGTTTTAAACCTTGTTTGAAAAGAAACGAAACATGAAATAATACTTTAATAACTTCTTTCAGATAGTTGTATTGTGTGTCAAATATATTATGAATTATAATTATAATATTATTGTTTTTTAATTATAAGCATATTACAAGCTTGCAATCACAATAATATATTTAGGTGAAAATATAGCATAACGTTAAAGATCAAATTATCTTTTATATCATAATAGTTACTTTCAAACCATAATTTCCATTGCCTACTCAACATTGTTACTTAAATCTAAAAATATTAAACATTACACTTTTGTTTTATGTTCCTTTTTATAAAATATAAAATAGGGAACATGTTGAACTTTTCATTCCTTTCAAAATTTTCAAGCAGCCGGTATATTTAGCGAGTTTATACGTTATATTTACGTTACCTTCGAGCTCGGAGAAACAAAATACCACTTGGAAAACGCGGTGCATTTTGTCAAAGTACTATATATTTTATATTTTCTTCTGTGCAATCATTTAATGTTTTAAATTGTAGCGGTTTTAAAAATATACCAATTGAACTATATACGCTCTTAAAAAGTTGTAGACAACTAATATATTTTTTTAGATTATCTGTATGTTTAAGCATCCTTTACAAAATACTAAAGAGATCGCTTTTATTATTAGTTTTATTATTTTTTATTTTTTTTTTCTGCTCATGTAGTCTTGGGTCAAATTACATCTGACCCTGATGCCCAATACGTACGATAGACCTGGAGAAACCGCTGCCAGTGAAATAACCTTTTTTTTATGTTGATAAATTGGCCGAAAAGTATTACTATTGCATTAAAGTGCCGGAGAGGGAATTCCAGCGATAATAGAATTTAGAAGTTTTATATTAAAATCATATAACAGAGCGGCAAAGCTATTAAACGAGACAAAACTTCACACTGTATCAACTTGTGCTGTTTGATATGAAATAACGAATCCACTCGAATCATCAGAAATAGAAAGGCAAACGTATACAGTTTACAGGGTACATATATATGTACTGATGACCTAATGTGTGCTAACAGATACTACAGTACTTCCGAATAACTAAAACACGATGCACCCAGGGCTCGTTACCAGGCTACTTCAATTAAGAAAGAAAATATTCTTAATATGGAGTTAGTTTGAGATTCTCCTGCTAAATAAACTGCTACGATACGATGTAAGTTGCTATGTCTTTATAGAATAATTGTTAAATAAATAAATTTTTGCAATGTGTACTTAATTTTTTAAAAGTTATGTGTAAAACATATAAAATAATGATCTGTGGTTATATAAATAAATGTTATTTAAGTTCAGTTCTTACTTTAATGTGATAGAAAGAAAAATACATATTTAAAATTATATGTATAAAATAAATCTATAACTTTCATAATTACTTACATAGTTTTCATTATATTAATAAAATGAATAGTATTGTATTTATATATACGAGTACCTTACACACTTATTATTATATCAACATAGATAATAAGCAAAATTATAACTAATAAAAAAGATATTACTATAAGAAAAGCTAGTTCTTTTAATCACTATCTAAATCTGACATTAATCAAAGTAAGTTTGTGTAGGTGGTAGAGCCTAGCTGTAGTTATCCGACTACAGCTCGTATGGGGCTGGCTCGACCGGGGAAGGACCACCCTCTCACAGAAGACCGACGTGTAGTAACCAAATTCATTTGGTTATGTTCCGTCGGTGAGTGAGAAAATCCGGAAGCCCAACCTCCCCCCCGCGCCAAACATGAAAGCGATGGCAAAAACAAAAATACCCCAGGAGGGTACCGGCTTTGATGAAGCCGGGGAACCCCTCCCCGAGCAAAATCGGGGAAATGATTCTCGGATTTTGCTCGGGCTGCCCGTCGTATCTGGGGCGGGCAAAGTATCGCCTTTTGTGTTGTTTGAGGGCAAACGACGAGTCAATGCAGCGGCACCCCGACCCACTCTAAATGTGGACTTTTGCAACATCCGGGGACTTCATTCCAACTTGAACGCCGTCCACTATCATCTGGAGACCGCGCAGCCGGCCTTGTTGTTTCTGACGGAGACGCAGACATCTCAACCTAGCGACACAGCGTACCTGTCATACCCCGTGTATAAACTAGAACACCATTTTATACCACACGCCGGGGTATCTGTGTTCGTAAGGGAGGATATCTGCTACCGTCGCCTTCAGGTTTTTGAATGTCGGGACCTGTCTATACTCTGGCTACGCGTGGACATGGACGACCATGTCAGAGTCTACGTGTGCTTCTACAGGTCCCATAGTGGTAATGCAGAAACGGATCAACTCTTGGGCCATGTTCAGGCGAAGATTGACGATCTGCTTTCACAGACTCCCTCCGCCGAAGTCGTAGTGCTAGGGGACTTTAATGCGCACCATGCCGTTTGGCTAGGGTCACGTGCCACCGACTACGCGGGGAGATCTGTGTTTGTCTTTGCTCTGGCAAACGGTCTGTCCCAGCTGGTAAAAGCGCACACTCGTCTACCGGACGTGGACAGCCACACGCCCTCTTTGTTGGATCTTCTGCTGACTACACATCCAGAAAAGTACCAGATGACTGTCGAGGCTCCCTTAGGTTCCTCTGATCACTGTCTGGTACGGAGTGTAGTCCCCATTCAACGGTCGGCTCGCACAACACCTGCGACTCGACGCGTTTGGCACTACTAGTCAGCGGATTGGGATGGAATGCGGTCCTTTTTTGCATCCTACCCATGGGGGCCGATTTGTTTCCCTTCCGATGATCCTAGTGACTGCGCTGCGGCTGTAGCTGATGTGATAGCTATTTGTACCAAGCTCTGTGGTACCACTTGGTGGCAGATCGCGGCCTTGGTTTGATGCGTCTGTCAGGGCTGCAGCAGCTGGCAAACGGCAGGCTTATCAAGCTTGGGTCAATGCGTTAGTCACTAAGGATCCGAACTCTAGAGTTCTGAAGAGGAAATATAATCGTGCCTCCAGATTCTTCAAACGGCAAATCGCTAGAGCAAAGTTCAAGCATGTCGTCAAAATTGGGGATCAGCTGGCAAAGTACCCGCCTGGCACGCGCAAATTCTGGGCGCTTTCAAAGGCCCCTCTGGGAAACTTTAGCCAGCCATCCCTACCGCCGTTGCACATGGGGAATGACTCTCTGGCCCACACGGCAAAAGAGAAAGCCGATCTCTTGGGCACTCTTTTCGCCTCCAACTCGACTTTGGACGACCAGGGGAAGACACCGCCTATCATCCCGCGGTGTCAGAGCTCAATGCGGGAAATAGTTTTTCGGCAGAAAACTATTAGGCAGTCTCTATTTTCCTTGGACGTTCATAAGTCGAGTGGGCCGGATGGCATTTCTCCATTGGTGCTACGAACGTGTGCCCCTGAGTTGACTCCAGTGCTAACGCGTCTATTTCGGTACTCCTACCTTAAAGGCATAGTCCCGGTCACATGGAAGCGTGCCCTTGTCCATCCGATCCCTAAAAAAGGTGATAGCTCGGAACCAGCTAACTACAGACCTATCGCCATTACCTCTCTGCTCTCCAAAGTAATGGAGAGCATTATCAATAAACAGCTCCTAACCTACCTCGAGGATCACCAGTTGATCAATGACCGGCAATATGGCTTTCGCCATGGTCGATCGGGTGGTGATCTTCTGTTGTATCTTACACACCGTTGGGCAGCTGTTATTGAAAGCAAGGGAGAGGGTCTGGCAGTTAGTCTGGATATGGCGAAAGCCTTCGATCGTGTATGGCACATGGGGCTTCTTTCGAACCTACCTTCCTATGGGCTTCCCGAGAGTTTATGCAAGTGGATCACCAGCTTCCTCACTGGGCGGAGCATACAGGTCGTTCTCGACGGTTTTTGCTCGGACCCCAAGCCCGTGAACGCTGGTGTACCCCAAGGCTGCGTGCTATCCCCAACTCTGTTCCTCCTGCACATCAATGATATGTTGGATATCTCCAACATATATTGTTATGCGGATGACAGTACTGAGGATGCGGTATATTCCGGCCGTGCAGGTCTCACTCGGGAAACCGTCGACGAGTGCCGAAAGAAACTTGTGTCTTCAATAGAGACTTCCCTGGGGATGGTCTCTGAGTGGGGTGAACTGAACCACGTTCAGTTCAATCCCCTAAAGACACAGGTTTGCGCGTTTACCACTAAGAAAACCCCATTTGTCCTATCACCGCTCTTCGAGAGCACTCCCCTCATTGCCTCGCCAAGTATCAGAATACTGGGTCTCGACATTTCGAGTGACTGTCAGTTTCGTGGTCATCTGGAGAGCAAGGCCAAGTTGACCTCGATGAAATTGGGAGTGATCAATAGAGCGAGGCAGTACTTCAAACCTGGCCAAAGACTTGCTCTCTATAAGGCGCAGGTCCGGCCACACATGGAGTACTGTTCTCATCTCTGGTCCGGATTACCCCAATATCAGCTTCTACCATTTGACAGCGTACAACGGAGAGCCGTTCGATTTGTCGGGGACCCGGTGTTCTGCGAACGGCTGGACTCTTTGGAATTGCGTAGAGACGTGGCTTCTTTGTGCGTCTTCTACCGCATTTACAACGGGGAGTGTTCCGAAGAACTATTCGATCTGATGCCTGCCGCCGAATTTCATCACCGCACAGCGCGCCATCGCCTCCAATACCATCCTTACCACCTGGATGCGTGGCGATCCTCCACTGTGCGGTTCTCAAGGACATTTTTTCCACGTACCACTCGAATGTGGAACGAACTCCCTTCGGCGGTATTTCCAGATCGGTACGACATGGGTACCTTCAAAAAAGGCGTTTATTCCTACCTACAAGGCCGGCAACATTCTTGTAAATCCTCGGATGTTGCAAGAGTTCATGGGCGGCGGTGATCACGTCCATCCGTGACCCGCCAGCTCGTTAGCCCTCCTCTTACACAAAAAAAAAAAAAAAAAAAGTAACGTAATATTATGTCATTAAGATTGTTATGGTATAACTTCTATTAACCAGAAAATAAATATATTACAGGAGGATGCCCAATCAATAGAGAATTCAATTGAAAGACGGGGGCAACCCGGCCCCCAACGCTACCGCAAGTAATGACTTCTAAGGGAGCGGTGTATTGCAGCCAGTAGATCTAACAAGAGTAACAAAACAGCGTTCGAAAAAATTAAGCAAGTTACCAGTTAATAGCTATCTGTTGTATTTTCCGACGGTATCATCGTTAATAAAATTACTTTTCCTTATCAAATTTCTTTTAATGAATTAGTTGAATTTATTTAGTGACAAATTTTAGGCTTTAAGGATTTAAGTTTATCGTAAAAGCATATAGAATTAGCCGCATAAGAATATTCTTTTTTATGGAGGCTAGATATCTCTAGCCCCATAGGCATAGCAAATTTATTATAATTTTTAATATTATTTTTTTGCATATCACAATTTTATTTTTGTTATGATATTATTTATATGTACATAAAAAATAATTAGAGATATATTGATTATATACAATTATAACTTTCAATTCTTTGAATTTATTTTTTAATGACTCGCGGGGTCTCATGTTGCTGTATATTTCTCGAACAACGCTCTTCTACAGTACAAAAATAGAATCCCTGTCTGATGCATTACCCCATAATAGTATGTCGTATGACATGATACTATAAAAGTATATAAATAATAATAATAATAATAAGCATTTTATTTCAGATAATCCATCCATATAAAAGTGTGTTAGTAACAATATACTTAATTTCAAAACAGGGTTAGTGACATTTAAATTATTTCAAATAAAAATCTAAAACAAAATCATCATTAAAATTAAAATCAAAATTGTAAACAAATATAAATAAATCAAACCAAATTAAAATTAATATCAAAGGCAAAAATTAAATTACAAAAATAAATAAATTGCAAAACATACACACATAATAAAAATCAAATTAATCAAAAAACATTCATTCCTCGAAATCATTTTTCACTATTTCACACTAATTATGTTTAAAATGATTTAAAGATTCTAATTATTTAGCTGTTCGGTTAGACGGTATAATGTGCATGAAGGTCCAATGTCTAAGTATGGGTCCATCGAAACGGTCCGCCACTGTACGCAGGACGCTGTTTGTGCTTCCACGTATCCGTCTCCACAGCGATGCCACACGGTTACGCATTATTGCCAGAAAACCGTCTATACGTTCTCCCGCGAACATACTCGAGGCACTGCAGTAACGCGGGAGCCCCAAGAGAGCCCTAAGCGCATTATTATACTGGACACGCAGGACGCTGTAGGCTTTCTTTGTGTAATTAATCCACAAGCTGCAAGTGTAAAAAGTATGACAGTATGCCCTGAATAACGTTATTTTAACTTCGTTTGTGCACTTTGCGAACCTTCGGATCAGCATGTTACTTCTGACCGCCAGCGCCCTACGCTCCCGCTCCAGGTCTATGTCATCGCACTGATCAGCAGTGACCCAGTGCCCCAAGTACTTAAATTTTGAAACGACTTTAAGCGATGTGCCACTTATGGCTATCGGTGGTGTTGTAGGATACCATTTATTGCCTGCTTTAAATACAAGTAATTCGCTCTTTTCGGCATTGTACTTGAGGCCATGAGCCTCTGCGTATCTCTCACAGACTCCTATTAATTTTCTAAGCGCGCTGATTGATGGACTCAGCAGCACCATATCATCAGCATAGCTTATATTGTTAACAAATGTTCCATCTATTGAACATCCGACTTCAGTACTGCTCAGCTCCTCAATCAGGCGATTAACATACAAGTTAAATAGCTTAGGTGAGCTCACACCCCCCTGCCTCATCCCACATTCCAGCCTGTACGGTTCCGATAACGTTCCCTCCCAATTAACGACATTGCTCTGGTTTCCATACCAGAACTGCAAGAGTCGTATAAACTCCTCAGGCAGTGTGGTCTCTGAGTATAATTTTTGCCACAGCTTATCGTAGGCCACCATGTCGAAGGCCTTCGAAAGATCCAAGAAACACGCATAAATTGGCGTATTTCGGTCTGTATAATATCGGACAGTATGCTTTAGACACAACACTGCACCTTCAGTGGACTGTCCGGGTCTAAAACCGAACTGTGCGTCATGCAGCTTAAGGTGTTTGTCCAAGTGAGCGCTGAGCATAGCATCCAACACCTTCGCAATGATGGTGGCCAATGATATGGGTCTATAATTCTGTTTATCAAAGACATCCCCCGTTCGATTTTTTACAATGGGCACTACTAGCGTCTTCATCATTTCCTCGGGTAGATATGAATGAGACAAGCAAGCAGTATAAAACATCGCGAGTACTCCAGATACATACTGACCAGCATACTTTATGTGTTCAATGCTAAGGCAGTCATGTCCAGGCGACTTTCCACGCTTCATGCCTTTCACTGCTGCCCCCACCTCACCCTTCGAAAATGACAGTTGTCCAATTAAATTTAAATTCAAATTTAAATCACCCTTTAGCTTCAACGGGGACCGCACCGATGGACCCAGCACAGATTCTACCTTAAAGTGTTTTTTAAAAAGCTCCGCAATTTCGAAGGGCTCACTCACACCGTTCACGCTAACCGACACACGCGACCTGGGACTCAGTTTACTTGTTTGTTTCCAGAAATTTCCAAAGTCCTTTTTACAATGATACGATGTTACTATGTCCATTCGTATATGTTCCTCATTATTTTGGCACCATTTTAATTTTTCCTTAAAAATTTTCCTAGTATATATCATGTTTTTATATATATCTCCCGTTTTAGGTCTACCATAAAATACCCAGTCCTGAAACCCAAGTCGCGCGTCCCGATGTGCCAAACTAACATGCTTGTTCCATCCTACTATATATTTTTTTCTCTTTTTAACATTTTTATTACTACTGGTCTGACTAGATGCGGTTTTTAACACATCAACGATATCACCATACAAACGATCAATAGCCGTCCTATGATCGTGATTACAACAACCGATATAACCACAATTATGTAACACTTCTGGAAAAACTATGTTTTTGAAACCATAATCGCACAGCTCGTAATATAATTTAATCTCATCTAAATTTCTATTCCCCCATATAACATCATTGTTTTTAACCTTATTACACGTAAATTTACTTCTTACTGTATTTAAATTACATTTAATTTCTAACGGATAATGATCTGACCAGTAAACATCATAATGTATCTTAGAGTCTACAACCGTTTTCCAACCCGCTTTCGACACTACACAGTGGTCTAACCACCGCTCCGTATAGTAAATATCACTTACAAACGTATGTGAGTTAGAATTCAATCCTAATATTTCAACGTTTGCGCACTTCCACTTTTGTTCCGTACAAAACTGACTAAGTTCATCACCGAACCGGGCCCCCGGGTGTGAATTAAAGTCGCCAAACACAAACACCAAGTCAATGTCACATTCCTGAACAATCGCGGAAACTTCACTCAGACAATCCGTAAATTCTACAATGTTATTCTCGTCTGGCGTATCCGTAGGCAAATACACACTGAACACTAATATTGATGTATCTTTAAGTTCTATCTTAATAGCCGTTAATCGAACACTTTTACACTGCACCTCTGATACTGCGCTGAACTTGATTCTTCGCCACATCAACGCAACACCTCCGTAAGGCCGCCCGCGTAAGATACCAGTACCCGTGTCTACTGCAGACTTCCCTGTGTACTGAAAGTCTGGATCGATGCTTCCCAAAAATGGTATATCTTGTGGAAGCAGCCATGTCTCCTGCAAGGCTATTATATCAGATAATTTGCATAAACCTCTCACACAGTCAACTGATCTAGTAATAGACCGGCAATTGAATGTTGTCATGGTAGTGTATTCACTCATTGAGATTTGTTTGCTTTCTTGTCTTCATCCTGCTTGTAGTTGTTCCTATTAAAATAAATAAATCGACGAAATCTAATTCCCTCCGGCCACAAGTCGTAATTTAAAAACATCTGAGCCTTAGTGTGTGGTACAAAAATTTTATAAGCATTATAAGATCGCGTTTTTTGCATCTGGATCTTTCTTAATGCTATATCGAGGACGTTAGTTTTTTGTTTAATATAGTCCAGGATGTCTTTTTCCGTAGTATTTTTGTCCACATTATTAATAAATAGGGTAGTTGTGATTTTCGCCGCCCGAAATTTATCATTTGGTTGTATGATTGCTTTCCCTTCCAATCCAACCAGTCTATTTGTTAGTCTTTTCCGTTCTTTCGTTTTCCATTCTTCCGTTACGTCACATGTTTTAAATTCTTTTTTATCTCGGACGATTTCAGAAAATGACTTTGTCTTTGACCAACGGCTATTTATCGGGCTTAGTAATATTCTCTCGCGCATCGGAGCGGTCGTCGTAACCGGTTGTTTTGTTGTCGCCTTTTCAAATTCGTGATTACACTGGAGCGACAGAGATGGTGTAATCACTGTATTTTCACCTAAGTTGCACTCAGCTGGTGAATGATGTTTGTTAATACATTGGGGCGACACAGAGGGCGCATTCCTTTGGTTACTTATTTTGCGCTCAATTGACATACTGCGTTTGTCTCGTTCTAGACTATCTATCTCTGTTTCTTCAATATGCGATAGCCCTATCGGTCCACTGTCGACGCGTAAATTATCTATTCTGCTACTACCTCCTCTTTTTTTATTAATGTACATATCAAAATTACTAACTGTTATATAAAGTAAACTCTAGTTGTTTCAACGTTTGTTGAGTTGCATCTATTGTTGAGGGACTACAAGAAAAAATATCGAAATGACGACTGCCTGGACTTCTGATGAGGTTATTGTGTTGTTTTAGAGAAGCTTAAAAAGTCACTACAATGGCTAAGCTTTAGACACTTATAAACAAATTCGCACCTACTCCAGTAGCTGGAATCGTCTTCGAAACTCTGTTAAATAAGCTTTGTTTTCTTCTCAATAATAATGGAAATTCAAAATAATTTGTTATTATTTTTCAGTACTCACTAATTATACTTATATTTTATTTGTTTTATCTTATAATCTCGTGTAACTGCAAGAGACCTATTTATAGAGATAAAATATTCCTTGTATACAATTTTTAAGTAATAAATATCATAAATAAATAAAATAAAAACATAATAAGTCTTTTTTTTTCCTTTTAAATGAAGAAGGTTTGTAATATGAAGTGGAGTTTGAAGTGTTGTTTATATTATTTCCTAATATTAATAATAATTACTATTGACTAAACATCTTGTTTAAATTTCATTAAATACTGAACTTCTGTTATATAAAGTTGGAGGAAGTTATTAATAATCGAATAAGTTAGCCGAACTTGTGTTTATTATATTTACATTGAAGAGATACGTTTGGATAAATAAATTTATATTTTTGATTCATTGGGTTTTTACAGTATAATTTTAATGAATAAATTTTAATAATGTGCGACCGTTTTTCATAATGACCTGACTTTTTGACTTTTCACTTTGATCAACAGGGCTCGGGTTGGATAACCGTTCTTAATTTTTTTATGTTACAATTGTTTTGGAATAAAATGAGTATGTTTTTGAAAGTTAAAAAATCACCTCCCAAAAATAAAAATTTTGAATTTAAATTTGGACTAATAATTAGCAGCTTAGATTTTAATATTGACAAAGTAATATATACTGGAATCGAAAGAAAAAACTGCTGAACACAAAGAAAACTTTCATTCACCAGATTACAAAATAAATAGATTCAATTTTAAATATCAAATTATTTAAATACCGATTTTTTCGTAAAAATGCATGTGTTAAAAGATAATATAAATATAATACTGGATTTAATAAATATATACATATATATATATATATACAGTTGATATACATATATATTGATAGCTGAATGATAATACTTAAAAACTGGTGGTGGGGCCATGTCGTTATAAAAGACCGCGCACTTCAAGCATCAATTTTTTTAATTTTTTTCAAAATTAGTTTCAAACTTTTTTAGCGGGAGCTCCGCCCGTTTGATCAGGCAAATGCTTCAAATGTGATAGTTAATTAAAAACTCATATTACTTTTCGTATTTATATGATTGTTCAAGATGAGTCTTGTTTTATAATTTTATTATTAAATAAAATATTGACTTCGTAGTATATAAGTAATTTTTTTAAAATAAAGTAAAACAATCGGATACCAAAAGTTATATTTCTCTCTCAAGTGAACCAATTATTCAGATTCAGTCATTTGATATAATAAAATCATTTTTTAACTCGCATAGATATTAAAACAAATATAAATAAAAAATGAAAACGTCAAAAGATAACTGTATAATTGATAGACGAGATAAAACCTAATTGATTTATGGAAATGTTATAGAGAGGAATATAAAAATATTTTGTTCAAAAATAATTTAATTAAAAATCCTGTGAAGTATTAGAAAAAGTTCTAAAAAATATGAAACGTTAAAATAATTTGTAAATATATATTTATATTTGTATCCTATTATATAATATTATTTTATCTCACAGCCTATATACATATAAGTTTATTGGTACCATCATTTATGGATTCTAAGATATTAGTTAAGCAATTTTTGATATCAATGTCGCTGGACAAAGTATGAAAGATTTTTTTCCAGAGAGTATATTATAAGAGCACCCCTGAGACCGATTAACTGGTATTCTGCTATTTCATTTGCAATTTAGAACTTTACATTTTTATTTCGCTGTTTACGGCCAAGTCAATTATTCTCATTCAGTCATTTGTGACGCCAGTTTGAATGAGCTTATCGAGTTTTGTTTTATATTGAACGAGTTTTAAACAGTGATTATTTATGATTTATGAATAAAGTTAGTGCCCGTTTTTTTGTATTTTATCATATCATTTATATGTTTTTAATAAACATAATAAAGAGCCTTTGTAACACTGTACCATAATATTGATATATTTAGTTGAAAAATAAAAATGTGTATAGGTAATATTATACAATATATCCCTTTAATAAATTTTCCTTAAACTGATTTTCTAATGGCGTGTTTCTGGTTTGCTATTATTATTTCCTTAACGGCCTGGTTGAATGCAATAAACATACTTGGCGATGGAAACGAATAAACCTTTAGCTAGTTTTGAATTTAAGGGAACAATAATAAGGCAAATCAGGACTGTATGGCAGATAACAGAATCCCCGACTATAAATCACCATCGGCGGAGCTGAAATCGAGCAAGGTACGCACGGATTCTGGTCGTGAAGTTATTAAGCCAAGCCTAGTAACGGATAATAATCAATAATAACTTCCGATGTCTGTATTCTGATTTGTACTTTGCTGATTAATCAGCGTTCGAATTTTACTTGAAGTCGTAGTTGCAAGATACAGATTTTTCCATAATACGGGTAAATATAAATATATAGAAAAAAATAAAATATCAAAGAAATGTATTTACTTCAAAATAATCCAATTTTCCAATCCAACATAAATTTAAACTTGCCAGCATTCGGTACATATAAACTTTTTAATACAGTTTTGAGTTACTAATGTAAATTACAGTTTAAAAAGGCCATTTATTTTTATTACAACTTATTTTTTTTTTGGGCAAAGTCTAAGTATTATTTAAAGATAAATAATATACTTATAACTTCACAATTGTCTTAGATAACTTTTTAATCTCATTAAGAATTCATAAATTTTGATTGAAAACGTAGATAGATAGTATATAGAAGATATTATATAATTATGTTACGACATAAATTTAAATAATATTGCTTTTTTTTATTTTAGAGGAGGGCAAACGAGCTGGCGGGTCACAGTTGGTGTGTGATCACCGCCGCCCATGAACTCTTGCAACATCCGAGGATTCACAAGAGCGTTGTCGGTCTTGGAAATAGGAATATATGCCTTTTTTGAAGGTACCCATGTCGTATCGATCTGAAAATACCGCCGAAGGAAGTTCGTTCCACATTCGAGTGGAACGTGGGAAAAAAGTCCTTGAAAACCGCAAAGCGGAAGATCGCCACGCATCCAGGTGGTATGGGTGGTAGTTTTGGAGAGAAAGGAGGTAATGGCGATAGGTCTGTAGTTAACTGGGTCCGAGCTATCACCTTTTTTAGGGATCGGATGGACAAGGGCACACTTCCATGAGACCGGCACTAGGCCTTTAAGGTAGGAGTACCGAAATAGATGTGTTAGCACTGGAGTCAACTCGGGGGCACACGTTCGTAGCACCAATGGAGAAATGCCATCCGGCCCACTCAACTTATGAACGTCCAAGGAAAATAGAGACTGCCTAATAGTTTTCTCCCGAAAAACTATTTCCGGCATTGAGCTCTGACACCGCGGGATGATAGGCGGTGTCTTCCCCTGGTCGTCCAAAGTCGAGTTGGAGGCGAAAAGAGTGCCCAAGAGATCGGCTTTCTCTATTGCCGTGTGAGCTAGAGAGTCATTCCCCACGTGCAACGGCGGTAGGGACGGCTGGCTAAAGTTGCCCAGAGTGGCCTTTGAAAGCGTCCAGAATTTGCGCGTGCCACGCGGGTACTTTGCCAGCTGATCCCCAATTTTGACGACATGCTTGAACTTTGCTATAGCAATTTGCCGTTAGAAGAATCTGGAGGCACTGTTGTATTTCTTCTTCAGAACTCTAGAGTTTGGATCCTTAGTAACTAACGTATTGGCCCAAGCTTGATAAACCTGCCATTTGCCAGCTGCTGCAGCCTTGACAGACGCATCAAACCAAGGCCGCGATCTGCCACCAAGTGGTACCACAGAGCTTGGTACAAATAGTTCCATGCCCTGAAGTATCATATCAGCTACAGCCGCACCGCAGTCACTAGGATCATTGGAAGGGAAACAAATCGGCCCCCATGGGTAGGATGCAAAAAAGGACGCTGTTTGCCGTCGTTTGCCCACAGAAAACACAAACTGCGATACTTTGCCCGCCCCAGATACGACGGGCAGTATGAAGTGTATTCAAACTTACTTTTGATTTGTAAATAATATACTTGTTTTGTGGATTTTGTAGTAAGTAAAAATCTTACAGCGTTATAATAACTTGTACTTCACCAATTTGTAAGAATATGTTAAAAAAATAATTATTTATAAGAAAGTATTTCTTTAACAAAAACAATTTTTTAAACAACAGATTTAAAAAGACATTTATAATGTAAATATATATATTTTTTATATATATAATGTTTAAAACAGTGACAAAATAATATAGACGACATTGGGGCTTAACGTTAGGGTTCGAGCATTTTTTATTTATTTTTAAAAACATAAAGTAATATTAAACATTTTAAAATAAAAATATTTTTTTATAAGATTTTTTTTTTCATCTCTATGGCTTTTCACATTATGATTCAATAAATCAACCTAACTTTGATCGGTACTCCAGTACCAAAACACAGGAAAATATTTGTTTATGATCTCAACAAATAATGAATTAAAAACTGTATGACAATTGTTTATTTTAATTATAACTCATTGAAGCATAAATTAGTAAATTAGATATAACTTGATTAGCGTATTATTAAACATACCTAATGTTTAATAATACGCTAATGTTGTTATATACTAATTACAAAACAAATTTGAAAAGCACTAATTTAAATGTAATACTAATAAAATATAGACAACATGATATAGTTTCGCACGATTAAATTAAGTAAATTTTATCTTAGGTTTAAGTACCATTTAGGACTTGTATTCGTTCTATTTCTAAGACAATATAGTTAAAGATAATTTTCTTATTTGTTTCCTATAGATAATCAACCTTATTAGTAAAAATTATTTGACCTTTTTTTAATAAGTGTATCAGAAATAATGTATAAGAAATTAATGTGTAAAAAATTGTACCAATAGTTTATTGCCTGCAGTGTCTTAAATTTATTACATTAGGTTTATAACAAACCATATTTTTAAGAAGTTAGTTACAAGCTTTTATTCTATTTTTTATTGTTTATATTTATTTATACAAAATACAAAGCACACAGACACAAACCTCCTTTAACATTTTAAAGGGGTTGTTGTAAGAATCTCCTTGTAAGTAAGTAAGTGTAATATATCATATACGAGTAATTAAACCTAGACTAATTTTTTTTCCCGGAATTAAACCCGAGACCCGCCGATTGAAAGGAAACTATACATTAATTAATAACAATTACAGTAACTGAAATAAAATACCTTGTAGTAGACATTTTACATTCCACGCCAATATTGAACGTGTCCCAGTTTTCAATAAAAACTCGTTTCCGTGCACTAGTTTTTATTTCAATAAAAGCTTTATTTGAATATAAATTTATATTATTTTTTATTTTTGCTACAGAAAAGGGTTTACAAGTGTTTTATGAATTCGAAAATAAAATAGATGACATGAAGATATATAATACTGAATCATGAACAATTATTTCAAGCTAAGATTATATAAGATAGGTATCACTCTTGTACAGTCCCTTCTCTTCGGTCGTTAGACAGTTTATATTTTAATTCGTACAAAGTTTTGTATAATGAAGAAATCCAAAATTTACTCTTAAATTTTAACTAGTTCTTAATTCTTTATTTTAGTTTTGTTTATAAATAATTAAATTGATTTTGATTTTAGTTCACATTTTGTATTCCTAAAATACGCTTTTTCTTTGTTTCCTTTATTTCATTTTTTATTTATTTCCGTTATTTTTATTATTACGCTATTGATATTTAATGTTGATTTACTTGCCATAAATTTTTTAACATGATATATTTTTTAAAAGACTACATAATCCGATAAGAGAATATCTTATTTTATTATTTCTATTCGTAATATTAAGAGCGGTTTCAGAAATTATATATTAAATATAATATATAATATTTAAAAACTCTCTGCTTTCATAATATAAGTTGTTAAATAGATTTACCAATATCTTATTCATAATAAAGATTAAATAAACTATTTACATTAAAGGCAATAGGAGGATTTATAGGTCACTCGAAACTGTGTAACGTAACAAACTTAGCGCTTAAAACAAGTTTGAATAAGCTTGGTAATCCGCGACCCCATCGTTCGCAGTCTTTAAGACATTGTACAGAATTTAGTTGTACGTTCGACTAGAACTAATAATACTGTAGAATTCAAGCTAATACTGTTTAAGAATATTCATATTATAATATAATGAAAACTAATAAAAAAACCTTGTTATTAAATTTGATTAGTTTTAAAATAATTAAAGTTTACTTTAAATTATAATGTTTTAGAAGAAGTTATTAATTATTATTGTTACATTAACATTTTAAATATATTCTTACATAAGATTTAAGCAAGACACAGATACCGTATGTATTAGATAAAATATTTAATTCAATTTTAAAATTTTTACCACTTTTAACACTTTTTTAATAATCTACTCGTATAGTTTCATATTTAGATTATGAGAGAAGCTTAAAAACTTCTTATCAGACTGTGTAGTCGGCTTAGTGTGGGGAGATATGCGCTTTAAATTACAGTTTGTCAGTGCGCTTTCAATGTATTTTTAATTTATATATTTTATCTTATATAATGTCGATTATATTTATTACTCACAATGTTTTTCTGATATGATTTCCTGTTGTTTACTGCTCGATAATGTTTGACAATACATTTCATATTTAGCTTTATGTAATAGTCACCATCTTCCTGCCCTTATCCCACTTTTGGGGTCAGCACAGTATGTTTTTTCCTTCAATAATCTCCTATTCCTCGTCATCTCTGTATACACTCCCTTCTTCTCCATATCATCTTTCACGCAGCCCATCTATCTTTTCTTCGGTCATTCTCAACCTGTCCATCCCTCCACTACCATACCCAGCACTCTTTTGGTCACATGCCTTTCATCACTTCTCATAACATGCCCATGCCATGACCGACGGCTACCTCAATTTTTTTGTCACTGGCGCTACTTCCAAACTTCCCCTAATATACTCATTTCTTATTCTATCTCTTCTTGTCACCCCACACATCCATCTTAACATTCGCATCTCCGTTACATGCAAACGCTTTTCATCCTTCACCTTCATCGCCCAACACCCAGAACTATACATAACGACAGATTTATATAATATTATTATTATATAATATAAGGTTTATATAATATAATACTATTATTATTTTTCTTACCTAATGACGAAGGCTTAATTATTCACATAAAATTTTAAAGTTTGTTAAAAGTGTTTATATGCCTGTGAACAGTTGGAGTATATATATATTTTTATCAAAACTAGTGACTACCTTTAAAACTTTATTCTAAATAAAATCCATTACTGCGCAAATAAATCTGTCATAAACACTGCCATACTTCAAGCAATTGCTATGCATCATAGAAAACATTTCTTCCCTGAATCGATTTTAATATTAATGCATGAAAACGGAAGGAGTGATTATTATTAGTTTTAATAAAATATTCTAATATATTCATCCTTTATGTCTACAAATTATGCATTTTCTTTTTATGAAAACCCAATGATAGTGTAACAAACTAAAAAGGTCAATACTATAAAAGTCACAAAGAGTTGCATATTTTTATAAAAGATAATTAAATAATGTATGTATCAATATTAATTCATACGAACTGCGAAGCTCAAAAATTGTGTTTTAAAAAAATATTTCAGGAGGAAAATTCTTTATAATGAACTAAATGAATGCAATACCATTTTAAACGTATATTTGAAGTTATTGGCATTATTGGGAGTAAAGTATTTTAAGTGCTGTGTAGCTATATCTCCACAAACAGATAAAAGTACAAAAGTACAAATATATATTTTGTAACAATATATATATATATATATATATATATATATATTGTTACAAAAATATATATATATATAATATATATATATATAAAATATATATATATATATATATATTGTTACAAAAATATATATATATATAATATATATATATTTTGTTTATTTTATAAATATAAAAATTACTTTATAAATATTTTTCAAACAATTGACTTCGGAACAAAAGTTTTAATGTATTTTTTTATTACAATAATTTCGAAAGCGAAATTAAAACAAAGGACATTCTACTAAAGAATACAAAAGTCACTGCGTTTCTATATCCAGATACAGAAACAATGAACGAGCAATATACGTGCGTACAACATTCGTGTTGAGTGTAATATTTTTTTGTAATTTTTGTTAAAATAAATAATAATCTCTATAATGATTACTATTATGTTATTAAAATTAAAATATACTTTAAGATGTTTACGAGACTACTATAAAATTATTATATTTGTTAGTTGAAACTGTTCTACTATTAAAGTGTTCAAATTAAATCAAATTCAAAGAAAATCTTTGAAACTAAGTTTTTTACAACACCTGTTTTTACTTCACAAAGCTACTTCCTGCTCGGGAAGTTATTTGCTAAAGATGTGAGAAGAACTTACGACAGAAAGTCAGCGGTCTTTACTTTTGTTACTTTTTTTATATTTAAAATTATAAGTATAATATCTCTTGATGTATACTGCAACAAATGTATTAAAAATTACCAAATAAAAAAGTTAAAATTTTTTTTTGAGACGAAAAATTGGTAATTATTTTAATGTATAATGCACATATTTTTTTTGTGATCCATTTATTTTCATTAAAATATCAAAATTACGGGTATGTTGATTTTATTCAAAAATATGTTAAATTAAACATATAAATAATTTCAGTTTGTAACATTGTATTCAATAGATTATATAATTTAAAATATTTTTTTTGAAGTGAAACTTCTTTAGGCGCATGAGGGTAAAATTTTTACAGATGAAACGTCACGCCGGTATGCAACGGAAGTGTCGGAAAAGAGAGAGAGAGTGATCGAGACCGATTGAGAGAGAGTAAGACAGGGCGAACGTAGCATGAGCAACTAGCCGTGGAGTGAAAGTAGGGAGCAAGCGAGTGAGAAAGATTGAGAGAAAAAGTGAGACAGAGCGAACGTCGTATTACTATTGGTTGTGTATTCGTTTACTAGTTAATTTTATTTTAATGACAATTAAATTCCTAACCTATCTTCCTTTCCCTTCCCTTCCTCTTAATGTTGGAAATTTAAAGTTTTAGATTTGTATAAATATAAACAAGATTTATAAATTAGTTCGCCATAGCAGTTTCACTTCTGACATGTGTACTTTGTACGCACGCATGTTTTTTTTTTATGTTTTTAATGTAAAATTATTTAGTTAGTAGTTCAAGCTATTGTAAATCATGTCACGTGCTATTTTCAAAGTAATAGTGGGGTTGTTACTAAGTATTTAAGTCTACTTGCCATCAAAGAGTTATGATTCGCATGAAGCTTTATTTTGAAGTGTTACTCTGCTCATATTATAAATTAAAAGTGATTATTATATTTAAATAGTTTCATATATTTAATATGGAACAAAATTAGTGCATCAGTTTGTATTCTCTCTGCTGTTAGTCTCACTAGCCATGACAGCATCACGGTGCATCACATCAGCACGGTGGACAAAGTGTGACAGTGGATTAGTCGTCATAAACATTAATAAGAAAACACGCAATTTGACATAAAATTGTTTATTAAATTGAGAATTACTTACTACTAACTACTTTCTGATTTGTCGATTAGTGAATAAATAAATAATATTTTATGTAACCCAAGCCATGTATTAAATACATACATGGCTTGGGTTACATAAAATATTATTAAGGTATTGGAGTATTTTGTCATGAAGTTTTATTGAAGTTGACTAATTCCGAGAATCATTTCTCCGATTTTGCTCCTGGAGGGGGTCCCCGGCTTCATCAAAGCCCTCCCTGGGGTATTTTTTCTTTTACGCATCGCTTTCAAGTTTCATCCTTTAAGATTTAGCCAAAAAAAAAATTAAGTAACCGATTATTATCCCTACACTTTAAAAGCCGACTTGATGTTATAGTTTTTCTTAAAAATTCGTTATATGTTTTGCTATAGTAAAGTTTTTAAAAAGGTACCTAACATTGTATTCCACATGGGGAACTGGAGAAAAAAAGGAGAGGTATCCTAAAAAAAATATAAGTCAAATCAAAACAAATCAATACGAAACTGAAAATATAAGTCAAATCTGTACTAATTTTGGGAAAGCTTTTACGGAGGAAATTGAAGGAATTGAGCATCTATGTAATGTAAAATTCTTTGATAGGGAAGATACATTAAAGTCAACTCATTTCAATTAAAAAAGTGTATAGACCAGTTGTCGTGCGAAAAGGCTCCGGGTTTGGATATGATCAGAGTAAAAGATATTAAGTATGTATGTAAACAGATAAGTGGTGTTATTTCAAGGTTCATATATTTGAGTTTAACCACGGGTGTTTATCCCGATCAGCTGAAAAAAGCCATCATACGCCCCATTTATAAGTCGGGAAATCACTTAGAATATTGTAATTACACGCCAATAGCCATATTGTCAGCTGTTAACAAAATTGTAGAAAAATTATTGTAGGTGAAATTAGTAATTTTTTGCAATGTTCTAATATATTGTCGGATGCTCAACACGATTTTCGAAAAGGGTATAGCACTGTGACAGACCTAACGGCCTTTGCTGATTATGTAAACAACTGTTTAGATTCAGGCGGACAGGTGATAGTGGTTTATATTGACTATAAAAAGGCATTTGACACATTGGACCACGATACTTTGCTTAATGCGATGGATGAATGCGGGATAAGAGGTCCCACGAATAAATGTTTCAAAAATTATCTAAGTAATAGAAAGATACAAACTGTTATTGCTGGTGTAGCCGGTGAAGAAATTGATTTAAAACTAGGTGTGCTGACCGGATCAGTCTATAGACCGGGGTACTTGATGCACGTAAATAGCGTATCTAACGTCGTAAATAAATGTCTGGTGTATATGTATGCGGATGACATATGGTTGAACTATGCATCAAAAGACATATCTGTTGTACAAAACTACATACGAGAAGATTTCGAAAACGTTACTAAATGGGCACAAGATAACGGAATAATCATTAACTTTACAAAAACTAAATGTATGCATATACACTCGCCGTATAACAAAAAATCAAAAACTATTTATAATAAAGATCTCGAAATAATAGGACATACTTATAATTGCCTACACAGTAATAAAAAAAAATGTAAATGTAATAAATTAGAATATGTTAATACATATAAATACTGAGGTTTAAAGATAGATAAACATTTTAACTGGAAACCCCATGTAATAGACACTTTCAATAGGCTAAGGGAAAGTTTTACCAATTGAGTAGAATATTAAATAAAGAATTATTACGAATCGTATATTATGCTCTCACTGACTCCTTGCTTAGTTATGGTCTTAGTGTGTATGGCCGAACGTTTATAACTTACTTAAAGGATATAAAACAACTACAAACACGCTTGATAAAATTTCTAGTCAGTAAAAAAACAAAAAAAAAATGTTGTGGAGACTATGAAAAACTATTCCCAATATGTAAAATTTTGTCAGTAGACGTCAAAGCGGACTACTTAATATGTATCGAAAATTTTCATTTAACTAAATATAAGAAAACAGTCAAGAATAAGTACAATACAAAACGAGTAAGGAAAAAAGAATTAATTGAGCCCACTGCAAAAAAATATTATGGAAAAAGAACATCAAGGTGTATGGTACCAAAATTTTTAATTTTTAATTTATTTTATTAATTTATTTATTGTTCTAACTTTATTAAAATGTAAATGTTGGTGTAGTAGTGTATAGTGTTAGTTAAGGTATTTAATGAGCGCTTCTTGCCGTCAAATTCTCAAGTTTGGCAAAAAATTATGTGTTATTTGTTTTATGTATTCAATTTTTTTTATAATAAATTAAATATATATATATATATATATTATTAAAATTTTATTCTATCTGTCGGCGCACCCGTACTTGTCAAACGTCAATGTCATAACGAACACCGAGCACTGGTGAGGCGGCCATATTGAAATAATAGACACTTGACTTATGAACGTCGTGAAGAGCGCACGCGACCACGTGCTCGGTGGACGTTAATTAAATCCAAAAACATCTTGTTAAATTTCGATTCTTTTATAATTGTTTCAAGTGATTCGAGGAAGATTAAAAGTAATTATTTTATTATCGCTTATATTTTATTGAAACACTGTCTCCAACCCGATAATCCACGCCTACCCTCAATATGGAAAATATTACCGATAACAACAGCATTGATTATGGCCAGAAGACTTTATATCATTTGGTCGACGTAGCAAATACTTATGTTCATATTGTGGACTATGGAACCTTAAAAAACAAGTTTGTCTATATGTACTTTATATTTGCCGTCGCAATGAGTAAGTTAGTTGAAATATCTAGACTATCACTAGTTAACTAAAAATTATTAATATGATCGGCGACTTAATCGCTTATTTTATAAGTTAAATTATAATATTTTATTATATATTTTATTACGGACGTAAGAATTTTCTCTTAATTTATGAACATACATTTAACAGTTTGTACGATGTCATATTTTTCAAACAGGCTAAATGACATATAAAATAAAAAAAGATTTACAACATGTATGTAGATATTTTAAGTAGGTACTTAAAATATGATATTAATCCGATGGCTAATTCACCTCTTTATGTAAATAATACGATAACAACTCAATGCCGCCCCAAAGGATCTTTAAATTTACCTTTATCCTGGAAACGGTCACGGCGTAACTCGTTAAAATTAAATAAATATCCTTTATGCTTATGGTATTAAAGACCACTACTGAGGATAAGCGAATGGTTTTGCAAGATTATATGATAACGTCAAATTATTAAGGCCAGGAAAAATATCCGCATTGACAATTTACACGCATCGATAAATAAAATAAGGTGATAAGTATTTTATTATATCTTATTTAATCTATTGCGTAAGATTTGCTTCTGCAAAAAGTGTAGTGAAAAGCTATTTGCGTAGCTTTGGTATACATTTAGTTGTTTAGGTGTATTATTTAAAAAAAAATCCTTCAACTACATAGACATCAGTCTTATTACTACAATTAATTTCACTTTATAAATGTTATATGTCAGGTAAAAACTGGTAACTAATTTTAAATTAAAAACTGTATTTATAAGCAAAGTAAATTTAAAAATATTTTTTAAAACTATTAATGTTAGAATAAATTGACAAATTATATATTCTTAGTTCATAGTCTTAATTTTCGGTCCAATCTTGTAAAAGTTGTAAGTTATGTAGAATCATTTAGGCGTTATTGAGCCTTATCCTCAATCAATCGGTATTGTAGTTAGTAAATATTTCAGTATTATAGGTAAATGTTTTGCTATTACTAAAATATCTTTCAAATTCATAGGATAGAGAATCATATTTTTTATAGGCAAACTTTAATTCTAGACATAATTTGTAATGAAATAAATAAATTGATTAATTAATTAAACTTATGACGTTTTCGAAGTATAGATCCTGAAAATGCTTTTGTAAGTCTTGTCTGGCGATACGAGTGGTTCTTCTTTACTAATCGTATTTTCGATGATTGCAATACATAAAATGTATGTTTATTTAATATCCTTATTAGATCATGAAGTATAATTATAATTATATAATAATAATTTATAACCTATTTATAATATTTATAATATTATTAACAGAAACCTTATATTATCAAACTATAGATTGAAGAAGTAATTGTTTTGATATATGCTTTAAAACTTAATAAATTTCTATTGTGGGTTGTAAAGTGTATGCTGGAGTACATAATCTGTCGGACATGTAACTTACACTGCATACACGACAAACTGTCTACCTAATTTAATGTCAACATGATTTGCATGGAGTTGACAAATACAATGTATAATCATTTGTGATGCAAGTATTCTTGACGTCATCAACAAAGTTACAAAGATGAGAGAATCTCGTAAAAGAAAAAGCAGTTGTTACAATTATCCATATATTTTATTGCAAATTCCCCTATCATGAACCTATACTATTTGAAACCGCGCAAATAGAAATTGCCTCTTAATAACTTGCATTGTGTTGAAATAGATTTTTGTCTAAATATTTCACACTTATTTTTTGCTGAGAGCACTGAAAGAATTTAAACACTATTACTTTAGATATCTAATGTTGATCGTTATTAAACTCAAATAAACAAATCTTTACGCAATTACTTTTTTTTACATTTATTCATTTTAATGTCCATATTAAAATGTAAAAATATGATGATGATGAATGCTATGTTTATTTGAAATAAAAAAGGTTTGACTTTAATTTTTGTACCGATTTTGAGTTCATAGCATTTGTAGTAAAATAAATATAGATATGTTGAGACGAAGTTGAATATAATTAAATAGTGTACGGTACGGTTAACTTGTTTAAAGTTACGTTTAGCATCTAGTTGACTTTCTGTATAAACTAGAGCACCGAGTTTAAAACTTTTTAAATGTTTGTAACATTATTATCATCAAGTAAATACCAATTAAAATAAACAAAAATTAATTTCACGTGCTTTATCAATTTGATATAACTATAAATTTACACAAACGATGAGTTTGCGTTTCCTTTGTTTCGAACAACCATATTTTGTTTTTATTTTTTACTGTACGTCAAAATAGTAAAGCCAGGTTTCGTCGCCCGTCATTGAGCCAAAGTGCCATTTTAGTAAATAAAAAAACAATACACCAATTTTATCTCATTTATATTTTTTCGGACTTAAGATCGTGCGGTACCCACAATATATATACTTCTCTTACTCCAAGGATATAATTTGATATTATATGAATACTTGGTGCATTAATACGTAAAACCGCCTCTATGTGTCTGTAGGTAATGTCGGTCTGCATTAATCAATAATTCGACTTTCCATACGTTTTCCAAAGTAATTACTTCTGCAGAACGACCTGATCTTGGACCACCACTAACACTGAAGTTACCACGTTCAAATGCACGATACCGATGGTAAATAATTGTTCAATGGGGCACTTTTCTTTGAATACAGTTTTCATTTTATTATAGGTCCATCTAGATAGGCCACGCATAAAATTGTAGTGAATAATTGCATGTAACTCGTCTTGTTTCACTCTTCAAAAACATATAACTTTGTACTGCAATGATACAAAATGATTTATTATATGGCTACCATTTTTTTTTTCTTTTTTATGTAACAGGAGGGTAAACGAGCTGGCGGGTCACAGGTGGACGTGATCACCGCCGCTCATGAACTCTTGCAACATCCGAGGATTTACAAGAGTGTTGCCGGCCTTGTAGGTAGGAATAAACGCCTTTTTTGAAGGTACCCATGTCGTACCGATCTGAAAATACCGCCGAAGGGAGTTCGTTCTACAAGCGAGTGGAACGTGGAAAAAAACGTGGAAAAGAGAACCGCATAGTGAAGGATCGCCACGCATCCAGGCCGTAAGGATGGTATTGGAGGCGATGGCGCGCTGTGCGGTGATGAAATTCGGCGACAGGCATCAGATTGAATAGTTCTTCGGAACACTCCCCGTTGTAAATGCGGTAGAAGAAGCCACATCTCTACGCAATGCCAAGGAGTCCAGCCGTTCGCAAAGCACCGGGTCCCCGACAATTCGAATGGCTCTCCGTTGTAAGCGGTCAAATGGTAGAAGCTGATATTCTGGTGATCCGGACCAGAGATGAGAGCAGTACTCCATGTGTGGCTGGACGTGCGCCTTATAGAGCGCAAGTCTCTGGCCAGGTTTGAAATACTGTCTCGCTCCATTGATCACTCCCAATTTCATCGAGGCCAACTTGGCCTTGTTCTCCAGATGACCACGAAACTGACAGTCGCTCTAAATGTCGAGACCCAGTATTCTGATACTTGGTGAGGCAATGAGGGGAGTGCTCTCGAGGAGCGGTGATACGACAAATGGGGTTTTCTTAGTGGTAAACGCGCAAACTTGCGTCTTCTCGAGATTGAATTGAACGTGGTTCAGTTCACCCCACTAAGAGATCATCCCCAAGGAAGTCTCTATAGATGACACAAGTTTCTTTCGGCACTCATCGACGTTTTCCCAAGAGAGACTTGCACGACCGGAATATACCGCATCCCCAGTGCTGTCATCCGCATAACAATGTATGTTGGAAATATCCAACATATCATTGATGTGCAGGAGGAACAGAGTTGGGGATAGCACGCAGCCTTGGGGTACACCAGCGTTCACGGGCTTGGGGTCCGAGCAAAAACCGTCGAGAACGACCTGTATGCTCCGCCCAGTGAGGAAGCTGGTGATCCACTTGCATAAACTCTCGGGAAGCCCATAGGAAGGTAGGTTCAAAAGAAGCCACTTGTGCCATACACGATCGAAGGCTTTCGCCATATCCAGACTAACTGCCAGACCCTCTCCCTTGCTTTCAATAACAGCTGCCCAATGGTGCGTTAGATATAGCAGAAGATCACCAGCCGATCGACCATGGCAAAAGCCATATTACCGGTCATTGATTAACTGGTGATCCTCGAGCTAGGTTAGGAGCTGTTTATTTATAATGCTCTCCATTACTTTGGAGAGAAGAGAGGTAATGGCGATAGGTCTGCAGTTAGCTGGATCCGAGCTATCACCTTTTTTAGGGATCGGATCGATAAGAGCATGCTTCCTTGAGAACGGGCCTACGCCTTTAAGGTAGGAGTACCGAAATAGACGCGTTAGCACTGGAGTCAACTCAGGGGCACACGTTCGTAGCACTAATGGAGAAATGCCATCCGGCCCACTCGACTTATGAACGTCCAAGGAAAATATAGACTGCCTAATACTTTTCTGCCGAAAAACTATTTCCGGCATTGAGCTCTGACACCGCGGGTTGATAGGCGGTGTCTTCCCCTGGTCGTCCAAAGTCGAGATGGAGGCGAAAAGAGTGCCCAAGAGATCGGCTTTCTCTTTTGCCGTATGGGCCAGAGAGTCATTCCCCATGTGCAACGGCGGTAGGGACGGCTGGCTAAAGTTGCCCAGAGTGGCCTTTGAAAGCGTCGAAAATTTGCGCTTGCCAGGCGGGTACTTTGCCAGCTGATCCCCAATTTTAACGACATGCTTGAACTTTGCTCTAGTGATATGCCGTTTGAAGAATCTGGACGCACGATTATATTTCCTTTTCAGAACTCTAGATTTCGGGTCCTTATTGACTAACGCATTGGCCCAAGCTTGATAAGCCTGCCGTTTGCCAGCTGCTGCAGCCCTGACAAACGCATCAAACCAAGGCCGCGATCTGCCACCAAGTGGTACCACAGAGCTTGGTACAAATAATTCCATGCCCTGTAGTATCACATCAGCTACAGCCGCAGCGTAGTCACTAGGATCATCGGAAGGTAAACAAATCGGCCCCCATGGGTAGGATGCAAAGAAGGACCGCATTCCATCCCAATCCGCTGACTTGTAGTGCCAAACGCGTCGATTCGCAGGTGTTGTGCGACCCGAACGCACTACACCCCGAACCAGACAATGATCAGAGGACCCTAACGGAGCTTCGACAGTGATCTGGTACTTTCCAGGATGTGTAGTCAGCAGAAGATCCAACAAAGAGGGTATATGGCTGTCCACGTCCGGTAGACGAGTGTGCGTCTAGACTAACTGGGACAGACCATTTGCCAGAGCAAAGTCAAACACAGATATCCCCGCGTAGTCGGTGACACGTGACCCTAACCAATCGGCATGGTGCGCATTGACGTCACCGAGGACTACGACTTCGGCGGAGGGAGTCTACGAAAGCAGATCGTCAATCTTCGCCTGAACATGGCCCAAGAGTTGATCCGTTTCTGCATTACCACTATGGGACCTGTAGAGGCACGCGTAGATTCGGACATGGTCGTCTATGTCCACGCGCAGCCAGAGTACAGACAGGTCTCGACCTTCAGAAACCTGAAGGCGACGGTAGCAGATATCCTCCCTTACGAGCACAGATACCCCGTGTAGTATAAAATGGTGTTCTAGTTTATACCCGGGGTATGACAGGTACGCTGTGTCGCTAGGTTGAGCTATCTGCGTCTCCGTAAAGCATGTGAAGCATGTGATGAAGCATGTGTTCTCGGCAAATTCATACACATTAATTACTCTGTAGGTCCTTATACTATTCCTTTGAACTATTCCTTGGCTATCTGAAATTATTTCGCTATACTCAATGCCTATCTGTTTGAATTGTAATTTTTAAACAACTAAAATAGATAAATACCCAGTGCATAGCCCTTATACTATTTTTTTGTATTGTGTAACGTGTCATGTTTTACAGTTTGCTTAACTAAAAACGATGAAGAAGACAAGTACATATTTAAATTTTAATAATTATTAATTTAATTAAAAAATGTAGTTGAAAATTGTAATCTACTTTTAGTTTTTTGAAAACTATATTTTTTATTTTCTATTATGCCATTTGTAATAAAAATGTGTTAATTAATTGACCGTTAATTACTTTTCTATAATTTTGTCTAGGCATGATAATATTGTTATTGATCTGTAGTTGTTGGTACGACTTTAACTACCTTTCTCTATGAATTTCTTTAAAAAATCAATTTTATTTTATTCATCCGTATACATAAAATCTCTACTAATATTATAAATGCGAATGTAAGTTTGTTTGTCACGCTTTCAAGCGAAAACTACTCAACCGATCATTATGAAATTTTGTACACATAATTTTGGAGCTATTAGACGTAATATAGGATACTTTTATTTAAAAAAAATATATTTTTTTAGCGGGAAGTTGTAAAAATTAGGCCTACTAATATTATAAATGCGAATGTAAGTTTGTTTGTTTTGCTTTCACGCGAAAACTACCTACCTACTCAACCGATTATTATGAAACTTTGTAGATTATCTTTTAAATTGTTAGAATTCGAAATTATTTATTTTTGTCAGAGTAAAATATATTTTTTAATTTGTTCTTGTAATTCAATAAAGCATATTTTAAGTTTTTGAAGTAATTTTAAAAACTTTACACACAAAACTTTAGCCAAGCAATAAATATAGTTATCGTATTGATTCATTTCTATCGCAATGATCTCTAATTCTTATTTAATGACCCAAATGCGAGCAAAGCCTCGGTTAAAAGCTAGTATTAACTAAAACAAAAATGAATTAAATGCGAGAAAATTGGAGTTAAGTCCTGTGATAGTAATTTTGTATATTTTTGTCTTGAGCATGGATTTATCACTACCGGGTTTTTTTTTGTTTTTTATATTAGTTATAATTTTTATGAGTGTTTCGTCATTGATTTTATTAAAGTGCATGGAGACGTTAGGATTTTATTAAGTGAGGCATTTTATAAAGTGTCTCGTCTAATAATGGATGCATGAAACTTTAATGTTTCAAAGTAATTTTTCAAGTCGTTTGAAAATTTTGTTTCCAATTCACTTGCTTTTAATTCACATTCGAGTGGTCAAATCATCGTCAGGAGAAACGTATGGATCAATTTATGATGTTAATCGATAAAATTATCAGATATTGATTGCAATATCTGATCGTATTATCGATTAACAAGACTACCGAGTACTCCATAGTACAGTGACTTTTGATTACAATATAATTTAATGTTTCTTTTTCTTAAAATAGTTACGTGTTGAAACTTATTAGACTTTCTATATAACTATATATATATATATATAAACATAATGATTACTCGTTTAAAATAACTGGTAGTTTAAACTACACTTTGCTTTTATGACCAAAAATGTCATACATTTTGTCTTAAAATCGATTGATAAGTTAGCATAAAGTGGTAAATTATTAACTTGTGAGTGTTTATACAATATAAACACTCACATGTTTAAAAGTTGCTTTTAGTATCTAATTGAATTTTTTGTATTAAATTGTATAGCAAAGGTTTTAGAATTGGCAGTTTTCCTAAAATAGTTTAAATAAATTTCATACCAATACAAAAATAATGAATTCATTTTATAAGGTTTTGCAAACTGTTTGTAATTATTACCAAAAACTAATTAGATTTATTGTGGTTAACTTAAAATTATACTGATTTTATAACAATATATTTACCATAACATTATATATTTTCTACTTATGTTCACACACCACAACACTGTAATACACCAGGTATTACAATATATAAAATAATTATTATTTAATTGTGAGTATAATTATAAACTAACATAGGTGACTGCAATTATTTTTATATATGTACATATAAGTATATATGTTATAAGCTCCTTATATAATATGTAAAAAAATAAGAAATTTCTAAGTTAGAGCAAAGGCGTAACTAATGATGAGCTATTTACAAGCTAGGCTTATAATTGCTCTAATTTAAAAATCAAATAATTTAATTTTATACACCAATAGTAACGATTTTTCCTAATTCAATCAAAATGCTGATTCTAATCAAAAGAATAAGTTGAGTCTGGTGTAAAGTTTATGCATAGTGTATTAACAGTTTGCTTTTGAAATTAAACTATAGGTTTTATAGGAAATTACAATAACCTGTCGCCATGTTAATTTATTTCAAAGATTTCAAAGTGTATTCTGTATACGTGTGGCATAGATTGTACAAAACATTTCTCAAGTATAATATATTTCTAACATTATTTGTTCTCCAACTCAATTGCTCAAGTTTTTATCTACTAAACAACTATAAAACAAATACACTAGAGAATTATATTTGTCCAATTTCATATGTCTCAAAAGAATTTACAGAAACAGACATTATATGATATAAGAGTTTTATGAAAACTTTTAAAAGTCACAACAGCCGTTTACACTACTTTAAAAGTTTCAAATTGCTTGCTACACAGTCCATTCAAAATGATTAGAGTTACTGATTTTAAATTATTTGTAAATATTTGCTCACCTGTGTTTAAAAATCAAGTAAACGCTTATATTAAGGCATATAGATAGACTCTCCATCCGTAAAATTATAATTACCTAAGAATACGTTTAGCTTATTACTCTCAATCATATATTTTTATATTTATTATTAGCCTTTATGGCGCATTGTCCAGGTTGGGACTATAAAACTAAATTGTGCTCCTTTACCATTTTTTCGACTTTTTCTAACTTGGCCCAGTCATTCAAAATGGTGGCAAAATATTGTGAACTGTCAAGCACAGGACCAACCTAGATACAGAAAATATATACGGTGACGATTTTTCCTTATACTGCATAAAATAGTAAAAAAACTGCATTTTGAATCATTTATGCATTTTGGAATAGGCAAATAATACTTAAAAGGCCAGTGAAATACAAATGTTGAGATAGATGTGTGATGTAACTATAATAAAGTAAGAAAAAAAATCAGTACGGAAGAAATGGTTTGAAAGGAGGAGCCGACACGATAAAAATGATTAATATTTGTCTTGATGTAGTCACGTAATGAAGAGGGATGAAAAACATATAGACCCTAAACAATTGGGATAAGGGTCGATGGATAATAATTTTTAGACGTAGTTATCCTTAAAGTAGTTATATATATATAAAAATATTAGTTTCAATTGCACAAAACTAGTAACATTTTGATTGGAAAATGATTTTGTATATAATTTATTCTTTAAAGAGATACGAATATGTCATTGCTAACTTTCTAATTGGTAGGTTCATTACTAAAATCCATTCATTTTATTTTACGCTATCTTGATTTAAAATTAAAAAATAGAATTAAGCTTGATAAATGTTAAACAGCCGTTTCGATCTTCAAAAGTTTTCATATAACTTTTCTATAATGTCTGTTTCTGTAGATTCTTTTGAGACATGTATGAAATATGACAGGTATAATTCTCTTGTGTTTGTCTTTTATAGTTGTTTAGTAAATAAAACTTAAATTTTAGAAGATAAAAAAATGAGTAATAGAGCAAATAATTTTGGAAATATGTTATATTTAAAAAGTGTTTTGTACAATCTATCACATGTAAACAAAATATATACTTTGAAATCATTAATATGGCGACAGGTTATTGTAATTGTAATATGTTTAAATGCTCCGAAGATGTACTGAATATAAATAAGTTGAAACATAAAATATATTTTGATAGAAAGTACCACCTAAATAATAATATATATAATATAAGAATAATAACAATGGTTTACATATTTTAACTATATTTTTTAACAACTAAAAAAAAAATTAAAATTAAAAATATCATTGTTTAATGAAAACACAAATTTATTTATATTATTGCAGGCTCAAAAATTACGACTCTCACATGGAAGTAGGCTTTTGAAAACACCCTTTAAAATGCCACGATAAGAGCTCAACATAACATTAATGAATATTTCATTGCTTATATTGAGTTTTATTTATTGTGATGGTGTTGGGACCAACCATTCGCAGTAACACATGCATTTCATCTCAGTCAATAATATATAATATAATAGTAATAACAATCGAAGTTTATCCTAATTAGTAGTGTTCTATTCATGATAAGGTGATATAGCATTCATGTAACAAAATATATTCAGTAAATTTGACATAAATACAACGTATATTTCAGTGTATTAATATTATATTATATAACGGTAAACATCACATAAAATTAATAGTTATATAAAGGTATATATTTAGATAGGTGTTCATCGTAAGTCATCGTATAGAGTAAGCATTTCATGTAATCTTAAAGCGTTCTAATATGGCTAATCACCACAAGAGTGGGAGACTACGAGTAAGTTAAACTACAGTTTCGATTATTTATTTGTTGTTATCCTCATGAATTTCACTGAACAAAGTATTAACTATATATCATTAATATAAACGTTTTTTACATAAATTATTATGTAACGTAATGAACGTATTAAATATTATATTATACGATTTTTATTACATATTTTTAATGATAACAACAAGGGATATGTAATCAAAAATTATCTATGTAATGATGTAATTGGATTAATAATATCAAAATAAATGGTAATATAAAAGTATCAAGTTTATTTTATTAGTAGGTTTATAACTTTTTTAGTTCATGGCAACAGTTACGCCCCCGCTGTACAGGGTAATATTTACATAATTTTTTTTACACTGCAACCGAATAGTCTCATAAGAATTTCACATATCAATAAATAAAAAAAATACCTAAAGCATAATTGGGTTTGTCCGAATGATCATTCAAATTCAAATTGAATATTAGACAAATGCGAATAGTCCAACAAAGATAATAAAATATCACGTCTAATTTACAGAGTATAAGTGATTATTGAGAAATAGTGTGTAAGGCGATTAACAAATTATTTTAGATTGGACCACATAATCGACAATAAAACGAGAATCGTATATATACAGTAACGTTTTACTTACAGTATTATGTGATTAGTAGCACTACACGGTATGACGCTCCACAAAGTACGAAACAGTTCTTTGTGATGTCAGACCGTAACTATTGTTAGATCTTCACGAGTTTAATCTAATATTTATCTATTTTATTTATTTGATACCAATTTACGTAATATTTTAAGTACTAAAACTGTAAACTTATTTGTGTTAAGATATTGGTCTTATCATTATTATTATTTTTTCTTCGTCATATCCGTATTTTCATATATATATATATATATATATATATATATATATATATATATATACCGAACGGCGCTTAATAGGTCTTTATTAGGTAGGCCTAAAATATAAGAATATACGAAATTTTAATAAATAGTATTTTTGAAAACCGTAACAGCGTAATTTAATAGTGTTTGTACATAAATAAAAAAAATAGTACCTTAACCGTGCCACTATAATTATAATGGACATTATAAAGCAGTTTCGAAGAAGCTACAGTTGGCAATTAATGTTTTTTAATACACTGTATTTACTTGCGTAGTCAATTCAGTGTTTAAACATTATCAAGGAAACGGCTCCATAAATTTTATACTTTTTTATTCTGTTATTAGCCCATTCGATTATTCAACCAAGTTAACGTTGGCCCCGAGCGGCTTTAGTGAAACCTTCTGACGTTAATCATTCCGTGTGTGCAAAAAGTTAACCACATTTTAATTAAAACTTTTTGTACCCATTTGTGCCCCTAATTTTAATAACGAAAATGTATGAAATCTCAGCAAATTTAAAGCTAATGTAGTTAAAACAAGTAATTATAACATTATATTTCAATACAAGATTCAAATTTAAATACCTCGTTCGACAGGGTCGATCGTGTTAGGTAGATTACCGTCGGTCGGATCGATAAAGAAAAACTAGCCAGCAGTATTCTACTGGTCATTACGAGTCTTTTGACGGGTCACTCTGCATAAATTGGGTGAGCGGGAAACCACCCACCACTCCTATCTCCTAAGCGGGGGGTCGCATCAAAAAACTTTTCGGACAAAAAAGTTTCCTCTTTTAATTTGTTAAATTTCTAAGATTTTTCCGACACCAAAATTTTGCCTTCTTCTGTGACTTTTTTTGGTTTTTAACTTTCAACCCCCCCAGCCCCTCAACCCCCCTACCGATTTCCCCCGTTCAAGAACTTAACTTTTATTTTGTCCTTAAGAATGTGTATGCCGAGTTTGAAAATCCTCCGTTAATATTTGCGACCTGTAGCGTGTCCCAAAGGTTTGCATTTTCACCTCCCCTCCCAGCCCCCCCTTTCACTTTTTCCAAAAAAACGAGATGCTACGTTTGTCCTACTAATTTATCCTATCGACCTGTGAAGTCAGATTTCGCCTACGATGAATTTGGACTGATGGATCATATATACATATATATATATATATAGAGGGATATATAATTTTTTTTTTTTCAACGGATTCTCAATCTTCAGTTCATAAACGGCGTAGCGCCCCTACTCTGGGATCTGGGTCCCGTCATCGCATCGATTGCAATAGGTAGATTCATCTATGGAATCTACCTAAAACTTAAAAGTCTATTGTCTAGTTTAATGTATTTTATCTGAAATCAGCTAAATGCTAACTTGTTGGTTTCAAATTAATTGTTTTATTTCTCACATTAAATTATTATTTACATAATATGTGTGTTTAAAAATATAATACCACCATGTGGTAAAACAAATATCGTCTCAAGAACTATTAAGTGTTAAAAAAGAGATAAAATTATTATTATCGAAAATCGTTTTAACGATACAGCCACAATATAGAAACAGGACTAATTAGCATACCTTATGACGCGTTTGACATCTCAAGATATCGACCTACATGTATATTAACATAATTTGCATGAAGTTGTGGCATGTACGAATATATTGTTCGGTTTTATTATTACTCGAATTTCTATCGGGGCGTAAAAATACGACAAACATGTGGACATGATTATTGTTTCTATTTATTATTTATTTATTTATTTGTTTATTTATTTATTTATTTATTTATATAATTTACTACTTTGAATCCATACCAGTGATCACTTGTGTACGTCAAATGGAAGTGACAGGAGGGCTTATTTTGATATCGTATGTATCAAAATAAACCCTTCTGTAAAAACACTTTCCAACTTAAAATAAGGCTACGAGGGTTTCAAACGCGCCCTGGTCTGAGAAGTACCAAACAACAAATTCAGCCTGGTTTTTTGTATTGTATTTATAACTAATTATTATATTCATAATCTGATGACTTATTATATTTAGTAGCTGAGCCACGCGGATTTGCTCGCTTGAAATTATTGTAAATCCTAACAGTAAGATGCACCATCTTATTATCAAATATTTACTTTAAAAGTTTTTACTGTACATAAGGTATTTTGCCGCTATAAAAAGTAGCCTATTTGTTATTCTAGCCCGCATTCTATTTATATATTAATTCAGATTCAAATCTGAATGAAATAAAATCTAAATAAGTATAAGTAAAAATTTATTTTCGACTTAATTACTTTAGTCAAAAATAAATTTAATGACTTGTTTTAATTCAAATATATATATATATATATATATATATATATATAACTATTTTGAGGTTAACATAACCTGTTTTTTGCACGTGTCTAAGTTTTTTAGAAGTAAATTATGGCTTATTTTAGTTCCTAATAATGTAGCTTTATATTCGTGAAAAAATGGTTATAATCGGTTCAGAAGTTTTGAAGCCTATTCGATACAAATACACAAACAAAAAATCTTAATATTAATATTTCTTGTTATTTAATACCACACTTTAATTAAAGTAGCAGAATATTTCAAAGGAGCAACACGACATTTATTTCAGAGTATTTCGAGTGAAATTAAAGAATAAGTGTTGTAATAAAACTGAGTTTAGAGACTAAAATAATATCTTAACATTTCGGCCTAATTTTAATCTCGTTCCTCATACTTCATCTCATTTCAAAGATAAATCGTCTCGACCTGTAGGAGATTAACCAGCTAAAAATTAATTAGTAATGTAAATTCCTTCATCTCTTGAACATAAAATAGAAACTCTTTTCGTTCATAACAAATGAAGGACTTATATTGATGAATAACATTTTACGTAAAGTACATTACAAGTAATACATTACTAAACATCGTGTTATTCAATATCAAGATCAAAACTTTTTAATTTATGAAGTAAATACTCTGTCACCGTAAATTTCAATGCGAGATCTTTGAAAGCTGCATTGCTTTAACTGAACTGAACATAGTCGATGTCTTAAATCTCTTTTTCAAACTTTCTGATGTTATGATATCTTTTTACATGGTTCATCATTAGAAGTATTATTTTAAAACCATTTTCCAAATTTCATTTTAAAAATGGCTTTTTCTACCACTGGGAAAAACGAGATATATATAATTTAGGGCCTGTAATTTCCAAAATGTCTTTAAGTATAACTAAAGTATTAGATAAGCCTTACATGGTAAGGTTACCGTAATAAAGAGTTTATTACTTTCAATCAGTAATTTTTTACTTATGTGTAAAACAATATTTATTGCTATGAACAGAATTTATTATTGGTAATGAAATCCTATATGAAGTAAGAATAAACTAATAAGGCCTTAAATTGTACCCATTTCTTTATCAAATAATAATTTTGTTTCACATTGATTGATGGCCAAAGGTTCGCAATGGTTCGTAATAATAGCCGTTTGATTCAACTACATTCACACTCGAGCGCTCAAAAGGCGAGCGAATGCATCAATCGCTCCTATTATCGATAAAACGGTCCTGATATTTGGACAAGGCATTGTGAAATTCAATGATTTTCAACTGCAATATTTTAAAGATTTTCTTTTTAAAAACACTTCAGGAATAGTTTCATAAATCATTTAAAACATTTTTTACATTACATTTATAAGGAAATTATTTTTTTCCCAAAATATAAACAAAATGTAACTCACATAGATTTTGTTATTCATATTCAACTCAATTTATTTTCAACAATAATATTTTAAAATTAAATGTGTAAGTTTCAGTTAAGGATATTGCATAAAACTGACCAAATCTATCATTGTTAAAAATCATGCTGTTTAAGCCACAACAGTATTGTATTTTAGTGTATTGTATTTAATATTTATATATATGTGCATGTGCAGATGTCGGTTTACAAATTAAATTTGTTTTTAACTTATAACTAACAACCATACAAATGCAATATCATAATAATATAATAAATCTTTGTATTTTTTTTAGTTTTTTAAAAAGAAAAGATACGTTTTAAATACATTTTTGTGTATCTTTCAACATTATCAAACAACTTAAATTTATATTTTTTACAAACAGAGCTTCTTTGTTTAAAACTAACTATCCCATGCGGTTTTGCTCGCGTAAACTTTTTTAGTTTAGATGGCGCCATCTTTTACCAAACACTGTCTTATTATTTCCTTGTGTAAAAAGTAACCTATGTGTTATTCTAGGTTTAGATATCCAAATAAAAATTAAGTTATTAAGTTGAAAATAAAGTCAACGAGTTGTTTAATTTCAAATACAGATATACTGGGAAGAAAAAACATGAGTGTAAATAGAGAAGAACATTGTGGCGTGCAGAAAGAGTTCGTGTATAGCATTTTTATATTCATGATAAATTCCAAATTATATGTTTATAATTAAATGATATCTGCTCAATTAACCAACCAATTTTAGTGATGTACAGACAAATAATTATATACTTTAAATTATGACATACCTTAATTTTATAAGGATTCATATCATCACACGAAAAAATATGTAGTGCATTTATAATGTGTATTGGTCATTTAATATTTTATTTTACTTTAAAAACGCTATTCTTAGCTTACCTGTTATAGATAGATATACCCTCTAGCGAACTTCATTGCAAATCATTTTAGTTCTACAATTGATTATTACATAATTTCGTATAATCTATAACTATATGAACAGCGCACGCGAAGAAATGAATTTGTTGAGATGATTTTTTACATCTTAGTTAACATAACCTATTTTTTGGACAATTGGAGAAGTAAGTTATTAGATAGCTTATGTTTTTTTTTGTGTAGCTTTCTATTTGTAAAAAATGTTTAAAAACCTTCGAGTACTTTTGGACCCTATTTAATACAAATAAACAAAAAATCTGTCCTCCTTTTACCAAATACATTTTGAGCATGGAAAAGAATTTCCTAAAACTTTTCACTATACACGAGTAATAAATTATATATTTCTATATAATAATAAATAATATTTTTTATAATTATACTTTAAAAAATTGTTTTTTTTTAGATGAATATTTTTGAGTATATTTTTCATACATTAAATAGTTTATATACATACAACTTTTATAAAGTACAGACTTTTATGAAGTAATACATTTTTTGTAACAAAAAAAAATATTAAAAGCAATAATATTTCCATAAATAAGAGTTCAGTCATAATTGAACACTTTATTTATTGTAAACGGAATTTGTCGGACTTTAGTGGTTGTTAAAATATCAGAAATGCTTTAACAATAACAAGAGAGATTAATACCCCATCGATAGATCATGCAGTTATATTAACCACTACCTTCGTCCATGGTTAAAATATATCTGATTTTTTGTAATGATTTGCATGTGATAAGTGGACATGAAAAACTTTAAATAAATTTGCAAATAACGAAAATCATTCTAACTCAATATCTGTTAGAAAACTGTGAATTGACGAAATCGATGTTTCAGACAAATATATGAGAGAGGTAAGATCTTTTTTTTAATATCATTTTAACGGGATGATAATTATGATTTAAATAATAAACCTCTTGGCATGGAAAATACTCTTAAAATAAATTAAGATTGAATAAAGTCAAAACAACAACAAAGAAACAGTCTCAAAACAATCGAGCCGAGTTTAATTAAATTATCTGAAGGAAAATCTGGAAACTGAAGATAAATCTCTGACAGTAAAATGTAGAATCACGTTTTACTGTCAAACTGACGTTTCCGTAGATATTATCAATTACAAGTTGTATAAATTAAAAAATGTCAGTAATGTTGTTTTTTGGCCTCTAAACAAATACAAAAAAGATCTATTTCCTTGTAGAATAAAAATATATCATGGGCATTAAAACGCAAAATGTACGCCTGGCAGTGTCATCAAACCATGGTTATATGTTCTAATTTGAATAATTTTATCTCATTTATTGTATTTGGTAAAATTTTAATGCGAAGGTAAATTTAAGATTAAAAGTGAATCTACAAAGTTGAAATCGCAAAACGTAAAAAATTCAAGTTTAAACGAATATTTTTCAACAAATAAAAAACTCAATTTCACCGAAACGTGCCTTTATCCAGTAATTTACATGTTAAAGCTTGTTTTAAAAACGACTGTCCGCGAAACAAGTGAAATGTTTTATTTACACTGTGATACAAAATGTTGCATTTAAATGCGCAATTCATCTGATTACTCAATTCTCGTCAACCTTATTATTTTCTGTCCTTTGACAGACAAATTTATGTTCATCTGAAATCATTATTTATATTTTTAATGTTTTCAATAATACGATACCTGTTATAATAATGTATTACTTGTTTAGATAACAACAAAATAAGTTATGCACGTTGTAGTATTTTAATTACATTGAGATGAGTAAAGTCAAGGCGTCCCAATATTTGTTAGTCGAGTCAACTGTTTTTTATTAAATAATGTTAAATATGTCAAATAATATAATAGTTAACAAATAGTTGTAATCTAAATATGTATAAATTAATATAATTTATAAATATACTTTTAAAATGTAATAGCTTAATTAATTAATATAGTAATAAACAAATTAAATACAAATATAATAAGAATAAAGTGTAGAAATAAAAAGAATAATAATTATATACTTTGTATTTTATTATGGTATCCTCGTAGTATTCATTAAGTGGTTACAGTTTTTTTCCATGCAACAAGCCTTTGCAGCTGTGCAAGGTCTTTTAAGTGCAATGTATGCTAAGTAAGTACGAAGATATATTTGCTCCGTACCTGGATGACATATTAAATTACTAAAAATCAAAGCAGTGGTAATAAATTCATCTAAATACAAAATCTTTAACCTAAAATGTTGCGCGTTTTAAAGTAGCGTCGTGTATATTATTTAAATTAGTCTAGTGCCCGTTAATGAGATCTACAAATCGACATCAAAATCAAATGATTGGACAAGTTTTTGTACCTAAAAAGGCAAAAAAACAAATACCACGTGGACACGTGTTTTGTGATTGAGATTCCTGCGGGTAATTGTTATTAACTAGAACCACCAAAGGCTTGAAAATAGACACCTTAAAAGTGAAAATCGGTCAATCAACAGTGTAGATAAAAGATTTACAAAAAATTTAGTTCTTTTTAAATTATTTTATAACTCTTGAAGTAAATCGAGAATATATGTTTTTTTTTCCAAGTGTAAAGCAAATTAAATTTCACGACAGTGCCAATTTTCAAGCATTTCTTGTTAAAAACCGCAAAGTTGCAAATTAAAAACCAACCTCAACCAGCGCGCCCTCAGAAACTTTTGGAGTCAACAATCAGATCGTTTGTGCCAAAACCTGTCGCTTGAGACCAAACACGGGTAGTTTTGGCCCAAAGATTCTAAAACAAGCTTTAAGAGGACAAAGAAAACCGCCATTTTGAAAAGAAAAAACTTAGGTTTTTCTCTTAGGTTAGCCTAATCATTAATAATTGAGACCTAGTTTTTACATAAAATGTACATTATTGACCAGAGACCACTAAGTACAACACTTTAATAGACAATTGTAGACTTTTTACTTTTTACTTCTACATCAGCAAATTATATTAACATAACCTCAGACACTAAATCAAAGACCCTTGGGGGAGTAAGAAAAACAGCGACAGCAGGATTGATCGATTCTAAAGCGAGGAACAAGACCACACGGAAGTCCGAGCCAGGCCCCTGCTTTATCTTTGCGTGGAAACCTTATTGCTTACAGGAACCCGACTGTACCTTAAGACAACTATTAAACAAGCGGTCCTTGGAAAAATGAAGTGTATGTTGGAAATTATTATCGAACTATCCGATAAAAATACGAAAAAAAGTACATTACTTTAGAGCGCCTTTGTTGTAGGTCACTGGATAAGTTCTGCAATACAGAGTTTCTTTAAACAGAGGGTACATATACATATAGATTTGCTTCAATTTTATGCATGGCCTATGATAAATGTTTTAAAGAAATGAAAACTGTACTCGAAGAAAAGTGTCTTCATTGCACTACTGTTTACCGGTCTTATCGTGAATTTAATCGCGGTAACTTCAGTGTTACAGATCACGTCGTCTTGTAGAAGTAAATAATCTGGAAAACTTAGGGAAAGTCGAGTCATTGTATAGGCAAACCGTCATACTACCTACAGATAGATAGAGGAGGTCTGGATACCCCAAGATACTTAAACCAGAACAAAAAAAAAGGGACAATAAATTAGTGTAAAAAAAAAAATGTTAAAGATTTACGAAAATGGGACTTCATATCAATGACATCGTTACGGACGGCGAAACCTGGCATTACTATTATTATGTACAGGCAAAGAATAAAAACAAAATATTGTTGTCCGAAAATAAGGAAATTTAAACTTAAGTCCGTAATTTAAAGTCCGTAAAGTATTTTTTACTAGACGAGATATATTGGATAGTCAACGCACAGTCACGGCTACTTGGTATATCAATGAATGTTTGCCTAAAGTTGTACAGAAACTCTAAGAAATTTGTCCAAACTCAAGAATGGGCAGTTGTCATTTTCACCACGACAACGCTCCTGTGCAATGTGCACGTGCAACAGTAGAATTTCTTAATAACCCTGGTGTAAAAGAACTTGCTCATTCGGCTTACGGTCCAAACCTTGCACCTTGTGAGTCTGCTTTGTTTCCAATTGTGAAGGATCGGCGCAAAGTCAAAATTTGCGAGTGACTCTGATTTATTAGCAGCGTGTGACCAAGCATGCTCAGAACTCCCAGAAGAAAAACGAAATGAATTTTTTGATAACTGGTTTTTACGCATGACTAAATGTATAAACTGAAATGTAAATTATTTGAAAGATTTTATTAAATATGGCTGTATTGCAAAACTTATCCAGTGACCAAGTAGTTATCAATTGTTAAATATTTTTACACTTTAAGGATTGTTAGTTAGTTAGCCCTTAGTTTTAACATCTGTTACTGAACGTCCTTAACTTTTCGGTGATTGCCTACTAAAATGCTATTTAAGCTATATATAGCATGTGATTAACTTTACCATAAGAAAAATTTAATTTGGCTAAACTAATTTTTAATTTTTGCAAATACTGCCTATATACCTACGTACTTAGAAAGTAATTAGTAATATGAAAATTCTTTCTTGGAGTATGGTTTTAAGCACTTTATATATTCTTTTTTATTTATTGAAACTTGAAACTGTTGTTGTGAAATGTTGCACTTATTTAACCAACGAGTGAAACTTTAATATAATGCAATTGAATTTTTCTCAGGAAGTCTATTTCTCAATGGTTTGTTGAAATATTAGAAAGTTTAATCGATAATAGGAACGGTTGATGTAATCGATGGCCTTTGATCGGTCGAGTGTAAAGGCTGTGTGTGAAGTTTAATGAAAAGACTATTATTGGCATACTCCAAATTGTAGGATTATTTCATAAAATTTTCAGAGAAAAATAAAATACAATTTTGAACAAATAGTTTTTTATAACATTAATTCTACCATAACTTAAAGAAATTATGTTGTTATGCGGCTTTAATTAGTATGCTGTTACGTTTGAAGAATATGAAAGCACGGTTACATTTAAACACAAAAACTCTAGAATTTAGAACGTTAATGAATAACGCATTAGCCTAAACTTGATATGCCTTGCGTTAGCCAACTGATGCAGCTCGGTAGGTGCATCAAACCAAGGCCGCAATTTGTCACAAGGTACCACAGAGCTTGGTGTAAATAGTTCCGTGCCCTGATATATCCCGTGTCTCATAAATTGATGGTCAAGTTTATATCCGGTTTGGTAAGTATTTTACTTCCCCCAAATATCACTGGTGGCCCAAGAAAATACAAAAAGAATAAACGTACTTCAATTGCTAGAATTCAGAAAGATCTCATTCCATTCCACTCTGTTGACTTGACATCACAGACGTTGTGTGAATTTTTTACATGCACTATATTCTGTTTCAAGATATTGATCACACGATTGTTAACCGATATGTTTGTATATACGAGTATATAGTCAAGACAAGACCCAGTAAAAAGTTCATATGCGTATCGATATCGAGAAATTAGAACGACGAAGTATTCATCAGCTTCTATGTAGTACTTATCCCCTTGAAATAGATTCATTGAAAGATCTATCTTAAACAACCCCCATCTACAAGGTGTGTTTAGCTTCAAAAATGTCTAACATAACTCTAAAATAACTTATATACATTACAAAGAACAAAAATATTCAGAACAGCATGATCACGTTTTACGTGAGGTTCCATCTTCAGCTATGAAGAAATCCGGAATGTGTCTTTCAAACCAACATTGGATTGATTAAGCTAAATGTCCCGATAATAAGTTTTGCTGAAAAGATCATTCTTGGTTATTGATTGATTGTTAAGAAGCTTAACTGCTTTCTCAAGAATGGTATCTTGATCCACTTGTGCTGATGTTTTGATACCTTTTTCACAAAAATATCCTTCATATCTAACACCCCATCAAACCATCAGTGAACAATGGATCAAATGGTACTTGGAAAGTTTGTTAAAATATTGCTCAATTTTAAAATTATGTTTTAAACAGTTTTTTCAGTATCCTCCCTTCTTGTACCGCTTTAATTGTATTTTTTACCACCCTATACCATCTTATATTTTAAATTATCAGTTAAAAAATGAGATGTACGTCTCTTACAGGTGTGAAATCCTAAGACATCTTTTAAAATACGTGAGGTGGTTCTAGGTGCATCTTCATCTTCCGAGACAAAATGTTTTGCTTTCGGAAAGGATTTTTTGAATTCTTTCAATTACTGCTTTGATCACCTATTTCGTAGCAACACTATGTGGATGGCTAGATCTGATTTTGTCACAAACAGAGGAGGTTTCAATGTACCAATAGATCGGTAATCAATAGCCCGGTACATAAACATTTGACTTATACCAACCGTATAAAGGATTTTAAAAATTGCATTTGATTTCATACCTACTTGATGTATTGAAATAAAAGCGATTCGATTTTAATAGCACAAAATATTTTACAATATTACCACGAAAAAAGACAATTCATATAAAAATTACTGATTGAAGTCATATTTTGTTTATTTTTATTTGTAACAGTATTTATGGCCGGTCTAAGTATACATAGCAGTTGTCGCAAGAATATTCTTAATAAGAATATTCTCATGACCTTTTAATTAAATTAACTTTTCATAAAAGTTAACAGGAAATTTTACTTTTTATTGCAGTAATCAGTTCTTATAACACTGTTATACGAACTATCTAAGATTTTAGAAAATGTTTATAATTAATTTTAAAATATCTTTTCTCACAAACTATGGAATAAATCACATATAGCAAATAAAAAAAAAATTTAAATCAACAAAACACTTATACTTCAAAATAAAAAGACACTATTATTGCTGATATAATACGGAAGCGGTAGTAAATTTTATTATTACAGATTTTCTTTGAATAACTATTATGAATTTTCATATTTAAACTGTGGTATATCTAAGTGTAGAAATAAAATTATTTCTTTTGGATACCCAATTGACTATTTTAATTCCCAGTACGACTAAAAATTTTATCCGAATATTGCAATAAAAATTTATTTAATCAAGAGTTCCAAAACTTTAGAATTGTGTATATATATTTTTTGAAACTGCATTTCTCAACTAACTCTATACTACAATATTTTTTCGAGTCTAAATAAAAAAAATTTAAACGAATAAAATTACTTAACTTCCATTTGTAAGAAACGAGATGATTTGTAATATTATAAAAACTAAATTAGCCTTAATAATATAGTATGAGATTATAGTACTATAATAGGAAAAAGATTGAATAAAAACCATTCATTAAATGTATCTAAATTATACACTAAAACGCCAAGACGTTTCAGGGTGTAATCCTAATACAATTGTATTAATTGCACTATTTATTCAAAAATGTATTCCTTAGTGTAGTTTTTTTATTATAATATTATAAATTTATTTAAAATACTTACTGAAAAATTTTGTTCAAATTCTGTTTCTTTTAAGGACGTACTAGCGATGTAAAAAACCCTTTGTACCGGTATTGTTAGAAGTGCCTTATTTTATTAATATTTCAAAATTCAAAGTGCATGAGAAAGGTTCTTTGAATAATTGAGAAGCCCAGCCATTGTCTATATAACAAAGATTAAAATCACCAAACAGTTTGCTTTATTAGAATACTTAATGCATTGGTCGAAACAATATTTTACATTTTTAATATCAACTTCAGTTTTTACTTATTTTTCTATTATTTACTCGTATAATAAGGCCACCTTGTGTTAGATATGGATAGATTGCGATGATGATATGATATCTATGCGATGCGATTGCTAAATTCATCTATGTGGGTAGCTTAATTGGTAGAGCGAAAGGACGGTTTCCCGGAGGTTGCAAATCCAGCCCGTATTCATGAATTATTCATTCCATATTTAGTTAAAAATCTATTAAGTAGTTTTAAAATTATCTTATCAGATAATTAAGTAATTTTACCTATGACTATTTTAAATATTTAATGACCACAGCTTTTTGTGAAATAATTGCTTGCGTTGCTTTATTTTTTTACATTGTATCAACGTAGAGGACTTCGTAGTAGTACTAAATACTTTTTTTATAAATAAACTGAAATATCATAACTAAATTCATTGTGAGTATGAAATGCTTCTTAAGCGTTTTACAACTTCTATTATTAATTTACTGAAAAATTCAAAATCTGCAAGTCGTTAGTGTTCTATCCTTCTGGAACATGTAAAAATCAAAATTTCTTAGATTTTTAAGTCCAAATGTTAAATAGGTAAACGATGTAATTAATTGAATTGCACAATTTTTCTTGTAATAACTGCCAAATGGCAATACATAAAACTGAAATCGGTAGTCAAATTTATTCCCATTTATTTTATTTTCAGTGATCGATGCCAAGCTATTTCAATATTTGTTATAAATGTAATTTCTGCTTTTGATATACTATATATCAAAGCAACTAAACATTTCTCGCCAGCTCTTAAGTTTGTGGAAAATATATTAACTTTACTAACTGCTGTTAGCTTTAACAATAAAATAAATATTATCATAAAACTTTCGTTTGATAAAGATTATTGTGATGATTGCCCGATCCTATTTGTAGACAAAAATCTCAAAGGAGTGATTTTCAATCGACCAAAATTATGTATGCGAATTTTTAGGGAATAATAGGGAAAGAGACTGATAAGGTACATCTTTGTAATAAAACTAAATAATACTAAATAAAATAATAACTCATAATAACTAATAAAACTAAATAAAAAAGAAGCTGTAAAAAAAAGATATAATCATAACATATAATAATATATTAATCATAGAGATATAATAATAATAGATTACGATTGAAATAAATCACCCGAATCTATGAGTTTGTGTTTTTCTGAAAATAAGCGTTAAATAAATTTGCGTAAGAGTCGTGATGATAGGCCTCAAAGTGATACGTGGAAAATACTACTAAAAAAATTGTGTCATAATTTACGTAGTCGCACATGTACTCCGAACATCAATACCGAAATCAATATCGCGGAGTCGTTCTTATTTACGCAGTTCTTCAAATTTACGTTCGAAATCAGGTTTGCATTTGCAGCGGTCACACTTACGGGGCCATCATGTTGTCGTCGACGTTCCCGTCATCGTATATCAGTAAGCCGACATTTTATCCTCTAAAGCAGGTTAGAAACGATCTTATCACGATTAGATGCAATTAAAAATAACATCACAGTTCCAAGTCGGGAATAACCTAGAAATAAATATTCTATCCTAACCACGTCTCAAGCTTTAGTTGACGCCATTCAATCTGTTACCTCTACGCACTACAACTTGCAACAGACAGACAGACAGTCGGACAGGTCGAAATTTTAAATATACTATGTTGATGTTTAGTGCGATGAGGTAGACCGTGTATACCAAACGTGGGACAATATACCAAATGAATTGAATTCATTTGGTATATTGTCTAGGCCGAGACTTTCATTTTTTCTTTCAGTTTTTCAATTTTTTTAATTTTTTTTGGCTGTTGAGGTTCCACAGGTTTATTTGTTCTACCTAGTTCGTTTGATAACGTTCTTCCTGTTCTTTGCTACTTGTTATATAGGTTTTAACCTCGTACTGATTCTGCTGGAAGTCTGAGGCAACGTTTTCCAGATCCTGCTACATTTCTTAAGACTTATCACTTGATAAGCTTAATGAGATTGCATGGAATAGATCAGCTTTTTAGGATTCCCTACAGTTATCGTTCCTCTCAGAAGTCCATGATCGTTTAGAAAATCAATTCTCCTTAGTACCTCAATGTTAATAAATAATCTTGGGTGGCTGCTCAGAATAAAGTCTATCTGGCTCTTAGTGTTTTTATCGGGTGAAAGTCCCAAGTCGGTGATGATCCATGAAGTTTTTAAACTTTTTCTTAAATATTGTGTTGATTATTGTAAAATGATTTTTTATGGCATATTGTATTAATCTTTCATCTCACATTTTTTTTCCCGTTGCATATTGCCTGAATAACTACGATTTCTTGAAGTTTTCTTTGTGTATTCATATTCATATTCATTTCTTCATAATATCGTATCAATATCAATTCTACACTCGTAAGTCGTAAGAATTGAAAGCAAAGTTGTAAAATTACACAAATTAAAGTTTTTTAATCATATCACACGTTGCCTATATTGTTATTTTCACATTTGTTTCACATTTCACATTTCACAAGTACTCGTATTTCAACATCAGTTTTTATCTGAAGATTTTTTTTTTACTTTCTCCTAAGTTACATAATGATTGAATAATCAACAGAAGTTGTCCTGATTATGTAAGTAATTTTTTACAAACTGGTCGAAGACTTTCGACTTAAGGTACTGCGGTATTCCGGACGAAAATACGCTCCTTAAGTTCCCAAACGCTGTTCATCCTAGTTGGATTCGTCGATTGACCTCTTCCTCGAAATTGGACCTGCCCAACCAGACTTTTTGTCCCAGGTAGACATATCCGTCGACAATTTTGAGAATGGAGCTCCCAACGAATACCGGGATAGGCGCGACATGGACATTCGACATAATTTTCGTCTTGTCTTGAAACTCCATTAAGATCACCGAGAATAATGCTGAGGTCTTCCAGGGATTCTGCCATGACTACTATATTGTCGGCAAATCGAAGGTGAGTTAAGTACTCTCCGTTTATATTGATGACGACTCCATGCCGTTCCAGGAGCTTGAAAGCGTCTTCCAGTGCAGTTCTGAACATTTTCGGAGAGATAACGTCTCCCTGTCTCACGCCTCGCTGTAAAGGAATAGCATTCGTGCAATACTCCTGGACTCGAACCGACATGGTGGCGTTTGTGTACAAATACTTCAACACTTCGATGTACCGATAGTCAATATGGCACGTCTGAAGAGACGACAGTACCGCCCACGTTTCGATCGAATCAAAGGCTTTCTCATAGTCCACAAACACTATGCATAATGGCCGATTATACTCCTCGGTCTTCTGTATAATTTGCCGCAGCGTATGAATATGGTCTATGGTACTAAAACCTTTTCGGAAACCGGCTTGTTCGGGAGGCTGGAAGTCATCAAACTTGCTCATGAGACGGGTCGTGATAACCCTCGAAAACTGAAAATACTGAAAATACGGATGTCGTGTCCTAAATCATGATTGGAGGAGGATGGGATGGGGGTAGGTATATTCAAGGGAAAAGATGGGGTAGATAGGACAGGAAAGGGAATATTGCTTACACGGATACACAAGGGATTGTAAGCAAATAGCTCGAGTAAGTCAGCGTCGCGTACTGACTTAACTGATCGATGGCGTTAAGTCAGAGTCCTTTACCTTAAAGGTTAATTAAATGGTGAAAAATGTATACAATTCAATTAAATTTTTATTAAATTATTGTTTTTACTAGAATGTCTCAAGACTCCGAGATCCGGGTATCTTATTGTCCTGTTTGTAGAGGGGCGATGATTCTAGGAACTAGTAATACTAGGAACACTTGCAGTGAGGCTTTGTTGAGCATTAAGAAAATATCTTGTTTGTACTGTTAATTTTAATATTTCATTGTCTTCTGTCAAATTTATAAGTTTCACTTCTTTATCTAAACAACAAAAACTTTCATACCGGTTTTGATGTAAATGGTTAAAGTATTCATATCTTTATATTAAATAACATTCCATAGATAGTTCTGTCATTATGTCGCATCCCGTCTAGCATGATGTCTGATTATTTACATATACTTCGCAAACACATGTAGATATATATGTATTTAACAATTTTAGATAATAAACCAATACGAGTTCGAACTATTATAAAATTAAATACCCCTTTTGGTATAGAAAGCAGAGATTTAATGCTTTAAAGATTAAGGAATTAAAACAATTAATTAATTTCCTCTGGTTAATCTCCTACAGGTCGGGACTATTTATTTATGAAATGGAATTAATTTATGTTCGTTAACTTAGAAAACATTTTATTAAATATCTTACCTTACTTTTAATAAAAACATAAAATTATTGAAACATCATAGGTATATTATATAGTCCGGAACCGTATTTAGTTTTAATATGTTAATTTTTTTTTAAAAGCAAAGTTAATTATATTCTTTTTTCAACATTGTTGCTTTAGACTTGAAATTAATTGGTAATTAAATAAATAAACAGACATACTAAAAGGTAGTTCAACAGAGACACAAGCTTATTATTTAATAAATTACAAAAAAAAAACAAGGTTCCATATAGTTCTAAGACGACCACTTTTCGATTTGTCAAGCTCTTTTAACTGCAATCAAATTACGAATCTAAGTATGACTCTAATATGCAATAAATGGAAGTTCTCTTTTATTTACTAGATGTGAAACTTTCATATCCATATGACATTGGTATTCTCTATCTTTCTAAATAGAGATACGCTTCATTATTATATCTGCCTTATTTTATTAACATCTAAAGAAACAAAAGCTGTGTGGTAAAATAATATTTGAGAACTTTAAAGATCGCGACGGTGCGCTACTTGCATCTATCATGAAACTTTCAAAATTTAGCTAGCTTATATACCACTTAGGATTTCATTAGGGTTGTCGATAGTTATCGATAACTAAAATAATTATTTTTATTATTTTTATTTATATCATAATTGTCAATGGTCAAGACCTTATTTTTAATGTAATTGTCTATCACAAAACACCGTGGTCCTTTTTAAATAGAAGTACCCGAATTATGTTTTGATTTTAGCGAAGGTTGCAATAAAAATCTATTTATTTTATAAAGTTATATTAAGGACTTACAATTAAAACTTGTTATAATGTATAATACAAACAAAAGTTATTCCAGATCAGCGATTAGCCCAAGAATGCCTGTCCGTAATCGTTTCTAACCCGTTTCTCATTCTTAATTTAATATGAGACGCGTCACTATTTAATATACTGCACTTTAATCGTAGGAAATTGAATTGGTGGTTATAATATAGATTTAACCTTACTATGCTTGCATAATTAGCCTGTGTTTTGTGTGTTTTGGTGTATTGGCATCGATGTCACCTAAAAATTCCATAATATCTTCTAAAAATAATACACAAACAAAACATTAATAACAAATGTTGACATAAGATTCACTATTTTTATAAATTAATATTTTGAAGATACTTAAAAAATAATAAAATACAATATAAGAAACATAATATTGTAGTGTTTCTTTCCCATTTTTTTGTCAAAGTTTAGCATTTCTTGCCACTGTTTTGTGTCGCACCGTTGACTGACACCGAATTCGGCGCGCTCCTATTGATTAACCTTATTACGCTCTAGAATTTCGTTACCATTCGATGACATTGCGTCTCGACGTAGGTCAAATATTCGCAAATCAAACTTGAACTTGTAAATATAGCTTGTTCTTTGCCGCGAGAAGGCATATTAAGTCAGTCTAAATATTGAGCGTTGGTTGGCATATAATTTTATTTCGTTTCAAAAGGACGTGTTTGGAAAAATCTGAAAGCTTAAAACGCAAGAAATTGGACAGTAGGTACTGGGCCCTTTGTCGAGTCAAACCAAAAAGTACTTGAAGCTTCGTATGAAATGTCGTGGCTCCTGGCAAAAGAAAAGAAGAATATTGAAAGCAGCTAAGACAGTTCTTGGACCAAAAAGTAAGAAACCATTGTAAAACATTTCATTTTCTAACAGCAATATTAAACGGCAGAGTAACGACATGGCTGAAGATATAAATAATTCAAGTAACAGATGACGTGAAATAATTACCTTATTTTTCAATACAATTATATGAGAGCACAGATATTGCACAATGTTCTTCTTTCTTAGTTTTTGTACAATATATTAATTAACAATGAAACGATTCAAGACGAAATATTGTTTTCTACTGAGTTAACTACAACAACAAAGATGGTTGATGTGATAGCTTTAATCATTGAATTCTTTGTCAAATATGAGCTTCTGTGGGAAAAATTAAAAGGCGTCAGCGCAGATTGCGCTCCAGTAACTCTTGGATCTAATTTAGGATGTTTGATTCGTAGAACTCTTTAAACTTGAAACTACATATTAGTACACATTGCCGCACACACACTTCCGTACACATTGCCGCTGCTGTAGGCAATTTGGGTTGTAGACGATTTGCCGCTGTTGTAGTAATAAAAAATACATAAAGAAATAAACTTATTATTTCTACCAATATGCATTGTGCTATTTCTGCGACAAAGTTAGGGAATCCCTGTCTTAGAAAATGTAATGAAATGTTTTCAAAGTTTTTCGCGAGTATAACACATTTAAATAAAAATATTGTATGGTTGTACCTCAGGCATTTTAGTAAAATTTTAATTTTAACACGCTCATTCTAATGCTTTCCTGTAATCATGTTCACATGAAGACGAGATGTACTGATAGACAGATGTAAAAAGATGACAACGCTCCTGTACATAGCAAGGTAGATATTTTTGGATCTCCCCTAGTTTTTTTTTTACATTTTTGTTTTTTTAATTAGAACGAATTGTATAGAATAAATGAAGCTTTATTATTATTTTCTTCCAATTCCAACTGTGGATCCATTGGAATTGGACTTAAGCGTGATTTAAATTTGGATTTTGACTAACAAATTATCATTGTAGAGATTCAGCACATGTTATTCTCATTCTTGTATCTATAATGGTTATTTTAAACTGATCTATGAACATCCTGTCAACACCGAATCATACATGTCACCGTAGAATTAAGTTGTCAACTAAACATGAGCTTCTGCTGTATGCATTGCATGTTTGCTGTTAGATACAATCCTGGTACCTAATATTTGAAATTTATTTCATTGATATTTACAAAAAAATATATTAAAATAGGACTAAAGTGTCAGCCCTGTAACTTAAAGCAGCGCTGTTAAGACAGCAAAGTGGTAATTAAATTTTAAGAAAGCTTTTGGGTTCTAGTTGATCCGTCTACTTTACATGTCTTCTAATATAAATACGATTTTCTACTCAAAAATTATAAGCACTCACGACCCTCATATAAACTTTAGCTGTGAAATAGTTATATGTTATGCAGAGAAACTTAAGAAACATACTTCATTGTTATCCTAAAGGACAACAAACTTATTAACCCAAAACATGTTTGATTAATGAAGTTAGGAACTATATATGCACACACATATATACATATATATATACATATATATATATATATATATATATATATATATATATATATATATATATATATATTTAAATATATTTATATTTAAAAATTATATTTAAATACATGCTCGTAGTAACTTGGTTATTAAAATGCTAAATTTAGTTTTTGGATTGTTGAAATAATCATTTAATAAAAATCTGTAAAAATCTGTAAATTTCATATAAATAGTGTAATAATGACAATAATAATAAATAAGTAATATGGCGGTCCAGATAGTTGTTTTTATCGACAGTTTATGGTTTATTTCCTTGGAAAGTGCACTTGCTCGCAGATTATCTTTTGTTAAGATGTTATTACTTTTTTTTACAACAATGCAATGAATCTCAACTAGGTTTATTAATTATCTTCATTAATACCAGAATACATATGTTAATACTATATCAAAACATTGATGTTTCCATTAAACTAAATGTAATAGAAATATTTAGTATAACGGGTGCTTGAATGTTAATGTAACCTATTAAAAAATACAAAATTAGGTATATAAATAGATAAAAAAAATTATGATATGTAAAATATATAATATGTAATAAATAAACAGAAAGAAAGAATATATTATAGAAATACAATAATTCCAAATAAATAAATATTATATATTGAGATTAGTTGTTTTAGTTTCAAGATTATTATTTTTTTGTATATTTTTGTATCGTATATAATTTTTTTAAGAAATAACCGCAGCAACTTCAAAGAAAAAAATCATATTTTTAAGCCAATTTTCTTATTTGTACACTTTATAGATTTACTTTAATTGAATAATAATATAACTTTAAAATAATCCTTCTTCAATTTGCCTTTGGTAACGCTCGATGTTTTATGCTCGTTGCAAGTAACAAGTAGCGACAGCTGCACCAGCCATTTTGTCTGAAGCTAAGTTACTATTAAAATGTTATGAACATTTAGTTTTGCCTTAAACATTTTTTAAAATTTTCTCTTAAATTTTATATTTCTAAAGCAGCTTAATAAAACTTAATAAAACTAGGTACAAAAACAAAAATAAACTGAAATAAGTAAGAAACGAGATGTTCTGAATTGTTAATTAAACAATGGGTTATAAAATTTTTATGTAAAAAATTGTTTTGAATTATCCTGTCAGATGTAAAAGAGACTAAGATTTATTAGTGCTCGTCTAATCCTTGATGTGGATAAATTTATTTTAATCAATTTATTTATTCTTATGAATATATATATATATATATATATATGTAATTAAACATTTATGAAATAATATGTTTATTTATAATAAATATTAGGAAAATCAAATTGTCAAACACTTTATTTCTCTTCACAATTCACAAAAACAATCACATTAGTTTCAAAATATCTTTTAAATCTTTTAATTCCAGAAAATAAAAAAAGTAAATTATTTGTCATACTTTTGCAAGATCATTAATTGAATAACTGGGCCAATTTGATTATTTTTTTATTATATGCGTAGTGAGTGTAACGCAATGAATCACATATGTGCACTATTGGGCACCTGTTATTAAAAGCAAAGGAGGGGTCGGGCAGTAAGTCTGGATATGGCGAAAGCCTTCAATCGTATATCGCACAAGGGGCTTCTGTTGAAGCTACCTTCCTATGGGCTTTCGGAGAGTTTATGAGACATGGGTACCTTCAAAAAAGATGTTTACTCCTAACTTCAAGACCGGCAGCGCCCTTGTGAATCCTCGGATATTGCAAGAGTTCATGGGTGGGGGTGATCACGTACATCTGTGACTTGCAAGCGCATTTGCCCTCCTCTTACATAAAAAAAAATATTGTCACATTAAACAGTTCTGCAAACTCTTATAGAAAACTAGTCTAATCACCATAAACCTGGAAAAAAAATTCAAGCATTCCTGGTTCTAATCTTATATTTTTGTAGCGATGCTCAAAGTCTAATATTTTTAGTTATAATGATAAATTTACCAGACATGAAAATATGTATAATAATAAAATTTACGCTCACTATTCGAGGAAACCAAAATATTATAAATATGATATGTTAAAATTTCTATGAGAATGCTATGGAATTTAAAGATGGAAAAGGCGAATAGTTTCACATCTGTTATGTCGCTTTTACCAAATTAAACAAACACGATAAACATAAAGGAGCTTACTTTAAATAATCCAATTAGGTGGTACACTTTGCACATCATAACAAAGACAGTTTATAGTGTTGTGGTAATATGAAGATAAGAAAAATATAGTATCGGTGACATGTTTGTACATGAAAATAAGATTACATAAAAGGTTAGAGGCACTTCAGTAAACGAGATGAGATGACTTTATTTATGTTTTGTTATGTTACCTGAAAGCCCAGTTCTTATAATTTTGTGTTTTTACCAATTCCTTCGAATTTTTATCAATTAATAAATGTATATTTTATAAAGTGCAAGTGATTATTTAAATAATTATGAATATTTTAACATATGTCAGATACTTACTAAATTATCACCAGCCATTTAATTAAATGGCTGATAAGTTCATAATATTAGTTTTTTGATAAACAGAAAAAATGTTTATTCGTTTTCTATAATTATAATAACTCATTGACCTGACTTAACTCATTGAAGTCTATGCATCATATAAGTTCTTATTGCCGAAAATTCAATAACGTTTTTAAAACATATTTTTTTAATTAAAAAAGCAATTCAACTAGATTACTTATCTTATTACTATACTAAGTAGTCACGGACGTTACCTTTATTATTATTTTTTAATACCATCTAGATTAATGCTTGACTACATTCCACCTGATCGGAAGTGGAAATGTAGCCATAGGTGATAAGGCGCATTAACTTAGCAACCTATTCACTCTTGTCTTGAAGACACCCACATTGTATTGGGACGGAAATACCGACGCAAGCAATCTATTCCAGTCCTTCACTGTACGAATTAAAAAAGACGAAGCACAGCGCTTCGTTTGGACAGGGGGAATGTCCACAATATAATAATGGATACCTGCCATGCATCGGAACATCCTGTGATGGAAGGAGCACGGAGGCATTAGATCGTGTAATTCCAGCGCACACTCACCAAAATGTATCCTATAGAATACTGAGAGGCTAGCAATTCTACGCCTGTGTTCAAAGCTGCGGAGGTTGGCTTCTACCAATTCGGGATCACCTATAAGCCTCTTTGCTCGCCTCTTAATTGAGTCCAGAACCACAAGATGAGACTTTGCGGCACCAGCGAATATGTGTCCACAGTACTCCACACACGACAGGATCTGTGCTTTGTATAATACAAAAAGCTGTCCCGGTGTAAAGTACTGACGGACCTTCGCAAGAACGGCAAGTTTTCCTGCAGCTACTCTTGCTCTGGACTCAATACACCAACTAAATATGAGGTTCGAGGAAATCTCTAAGCCTAACAACTGAAGCCAGTAACTGTATTCCAAAGATACATTGCGAAAAGTAGTAGCCAAGGTGACAGGGCTCCTTTTGGCAGTGAACAGACACGTCTGCGTTTTGGTGGCGTTGAATTTGACAAGATTGGCATTGCCCCACGCGGAGACTGGCAGGAGTTTGTCACTCAACGTTGCACCATGGCTTTTTTTTCTGACTGTACTTGATCTCTATTAGCCCGACTACTCGGCAGGAAATACATTCGCTTTCTCTGCCGCTGTATGGGATAGAGATCCATCCGGCTTCAGCAGAGCAGGCAGTGAGGGTTGGCAGAAGTTCGACTCGATCGCTTTGGCAAGAGACCAGAAAGCTCGACTGCCAGTAGGTCTGACAGAGAGCTTTTCGCCATTCTTAGCGATTCGATCGCATAGAGCGTTCCGTAATGCCTTTTTATAGGACTTGGCAGCTTGGTTAAAGGCTCTCTTCTATAAACGTACATCGATCGATACACCGATGGGTACGACAGCAAAAGAAGAGAAGCAGACCTGCCGCCAAGGATAAGACGCAAAGAAATGCCGCATCTCATCCCAATCTGCTGACTTGTATTTCTATACTAGCCAAACACCAGGTGGGTCGAAAGCTGGTGGGGAATATGTAAATACAGATTTCACCAAACAGTGCTCGGAGGTTCCCAAGGGGGAGGTCACCTATACACGATAACTGCCCGGATCAGTTGTCAGCAAAAGGTCCAGGCAATTGGCTGTATGGCCACAGACCCCGGCACGTGAATGAAAGTTCTGCTTTAACGAGTAACCGGGATGATCCAGGTACGAAGCGCTCAAAGGACATTGTATCTGTGTCTCCGTCAAAAGTGCGGTTGCTCTGTCTCCAGGTGGTGGTGGACAGGTAGAAGATTAGAGTGCAAGCCCCTCATATTAGTGAGGTGCACTTTGAATGAGGAGGAGTGCAACTGCTGTAAAAACTTGATCTTTTCTTTAGATTTTTTCATAAAAATAGTATAAGAGTGAATAGGATGAGAAATGGCAGTTGAACGAGGCGGTACGTATCGAACCCGACGTCGAAATTGGTGATATCATGCCACTGGGAGACTAGTCTGGAGACTGCGGGGATGCCCAAATCCCCCCAGAGATCGCCATCGGGCTTCCTCATCTGATCGCTAACCAGCACGATGGAGCCGCCCTGGGATTTTTCGCAGCTGGCAGGGCAGAGTTTCGTGGGTGGCTAACCCACTAATTGGGCCCCCAACTATCTGCGGGTGGCCAGCGGAGCCGTCGCTTCGGATCCCGCTACCCTCCACGACTAGGTACCCGACACAACAAACACCATCTCGACGCCAAACCGGTTCGCCAACGCAACGCAGCTGTTCAGACTCATTTCCTATATACTCGTATACGGCTTCATCGAATAACGTGCTGGAACATGACTAGGTCGTTTTGCGACACGACTTAGTCCGATGGGTGGTAACCTTGCCGGCGACCTGATGGTATGGTCTACTACCGGAAATATAATAATTACATGTTATTTAGAACATTTGTTTTTTTTTCTTTTTGGTACTTTTAAAAATAATAATATAATTTTTCACTATAGTTGCAAAACTATATACAGAAACTGTAAAATAAATTTTAAGTTTTACACTTATCCACATAAAGTACATATGAGGATAGCAATAATATATTTATAAATAAATGGCATTCCTTATACAAAAAGTTGTTGCGGTTACTTTGAAATATATTAAACAAAAATTATACACTACAAACCTTGTCAATACTAATAGAAAGTTCGCGACGAAGTATACTTCGCCGTAATTAATTTTACAAAATTTCAGTTTTGTTTTATTTCAGATATTAAATTTAAAAATATTTTTTTTTATACTTTGAATATTTTAAAAGACTAAGTACTAATAAGATTAACGGTTGTATAAAAATTGTCTATAAAATATATATATGTTTTTAATAATTATCAATTTAATAAATTCAATGCCATTTAATTTCATATTTTAGTTTATTTATAATTTTATAGACAGTTAAATGGTTTTTCAACAAATATACAAATAAAACATAAATTTGTATAATTAAAATAGAATTAAGGGACTCCACTTGGGAGGAGTTTAAGAACAGAATAAATTCCTTAAAAAGATATAACATTATTTTATTATTCAGTCCCCAAACTACTTACAACAATATTGAATTGAGTATTTGAAAACGCCTTTTAAATTCTAATAAACACGAATGAAATGTACATAATAAAACTGAATATTTCATGACTAGTATTGAGGGTTCAGTTATTCTGATATCGCTGGATACCATTCATTGAAAAGAATGATATGTTTTTCAAAACACGCCCCAAAAATTCTTTATGCCCAAAAATGCTTTTATTATTTATTGTTATTATTTTATTATTTTTTATTATTTTTATTATACATATCTCAAAAAATTTTCTATTAATTTTATTCGATAAATTATATTTATTTGTGTAATTGGACGGCTGTGGATGTGACGAACAGTGAAGCTGTCGCATCGACTTCTTAGGTTAATGGTAAAAAAACATTAGTCTTATTTACTTTTTTGCTTTAAAGTTTGTTTAATAAAAGATGTTAAGGGCTTGTATTCATTACAGAGTTGCGTTTGTATGAAGAAAAAACTAGTAAAATAAGATACATTATTAATTACACTTATTAATCTTTAATTTACCAAACATTTTATTAATATTTCAAACGTCAAAGAAATACAAAATCAAATATATTCTAAGAAATTCTACCTCAGGAGGTTAATGGTTTTGTAAAAATTCGAAATCAATTGCTAACACTTATATCCGTATTATTAGATCGTCATAAAATGCGACTCCTCTTTAAAACCAAATCAAAATGGGCCCATGTTAGTTTTTTCTTAGTTGATCCCAATGACTGAGCTGCCCCTTTTGCTAGGAAGTAGTATATTGCCATCGATTTGTATCAGAGAACCTAGTTAGCGAAAGGCCGAGCAGACGGTTAAAGACGAACAGTATTCCGACGAACAAAATAGGAACAAAACCGGAGATACCGCTGAAATCGCAGAACTTTGTGCTCTGTTTTAGTTCGGCTCACTTTCAGGCCGATAATCCAAATTTTGTTGCCATTTTTCCAGTCTACTCTACACCTCAATTCCATCCTCATCGATAAGACATTCCACCATCAGTGAATAGGAAGAACCAGGGTGCCTCTTCCTGTATGTCCAATTTCAGAGCATCAATTATCAACAAGAAGATGTAGGGACTCAGAGCCGACCCTTGATGCAAACCTACTGCCACCTTGAACTTGTCGGTGTTTCCAGCTGCCGACCGCACTTGTGTATTAGATCGACTGTACATTGCACAAACCAACTCCACATACTTCCCAGGTATATACCCTTCCCATTCAAAGCCCACCACATCACATTATGAGGAACCCGATCGTATGCCTTCTCAAGATCAACGAACACCATGTGCAAGTTCTTGTGGGCTCGTCTGTATTTTTCAAAGAACTGATGGACAGCGAATACAGCATCTGTCGTACCCCGACCACGAATAAAACCGAACTGGTTCTCCGAAATATCACTCTCGTCTCGCATCCTTTTCTCTATCACTTTCTCCCACATTTTAATAGTATGTGGCATGAGCTTTATACTGCGATAACTGTTACAGTTTTGTATATCACCCTTATTTAATAAATGGGCACTAGATCACTATTGCATCATTCATCAGGGATCACTTCTTCATACAACAACTTATTGAAAAACAAAGCCAGCCACTTATATCCACACTCATTTAAAACCTTCCATACCTCCACTGGTATAGTCGTAGCATCCGGCCCTACAGCTTTTCCATTCTTCATACCTTGTAAAGCCGCTTTCACTTCATAATCTGTCACTTCCTTCACTAATCCTTTATTTACCGGCAGGTTCTTCAAAACTCCACTCCAATCATTTTCTTTATTGATCAATGTTTCATAATATACATTCCATCTCTTTTTTATATCCTCATCGAGAGATGAGAATCAATACCTTTCCAGTTTCATCTTTTATGCATTTTACATGTATGACATCTCTAGCATTCTTCTCCCTACGCTTTGTTATCCGGTAGAGTTCCTTTTGACCTGCAGGAAACTAGCGACCTATATAACCCCTCTTGCACCTCAGTTCTAGCATTGGCTACAGCTACTTTCGCTCTCTTTTAACATCTTTTATATAACATTTTCATCTCCTCTTTCATACTTTCATTATCATCCGGTACTTCCTGCCATTGCTTAAACGTATCTTTCTTCTCTTTCAGAATCTTTTTTTGCACATCTCTATACTACCATCACGTTTCCTTATTTATCACACCTTTTCCTTTCGTTTCACCTAATACATCCTTTGCCACAGTTTTTATCCATCCCGCCATTTCGTCCCAACTATCGTTCAAGGATTTTTCATCTACACTACTCATACGAGTATTTATAATTTTATCTGTCACTCCTTTTTAAAATTTACTTGCACATTCTTCCTTCTCTAACAAATACCATTTTATTTTAGGTGGGGATCGTTTCTTGAACATATTTGTTCGCACTAGATGTCTAATTTCGATGATGAGGAGCCTATGCTGTCAGATTATACTTTCGCCCCGTAGTACCTTGTAGTTTTTGACGCAATTGATTTTATTTCTTCTTATTAAAAAATAATCAAATGGCGTCATATGGCGGCCACACTTGTATGTAATTAAGTAATCTTCCCTCTTTTTCAACCAAGTTTTGGATATAACCAAATCGAACGTCATTACGATGACCGAAACCCCAACCACCATGTACTTTTTCATAACCATCATTAAAACATGCCCATTAAAATCACCCCCCACATATATTTGCTCATTGTCCGGAACATCCATTATCACAAAATCAAAATCTTCCCAAAACTTCTCTTTTATCCTATCATCACACCCGGTTTGAGGAACATACACACTTTATACATTAATGATTAAACCTTCGAAAATCATGATTCTATCACTCACCCTCTTCACCCCCATCACACACTCTTTTAATTTCTCATCAAGCATAATTCCAACACCATTCCTTTTTACTTCATTCTCGCAATAATAAAACTTATATTCCTCACCAATCTCTCTCGCTTTTGATCCCATCCATTTCGTTTCCTTTAAAAACATGCTACATTTTTTCGTCTTCTCTTCAACTCGTCCGCAATTTCTTTTCCTCTTTCAGTCATCGTATCAACGTTTCAAACTTCCAAACCTCAGTCTCACATCCCTTTGTTTCCGGGCTAACTTCTCGCGTGGCACCGTACCGTATTACCATACTACTTTAAAGATTTGGCTTTGTTTTACGGCTGGCCGCCAACCTGACGCCAATCTTCCTTGGGAATTCTCTTACATTTTTTATTACTTTCAATACTTAGCCACTATAATATAACAGCAATAGCCATTTAAAGTAAAAATATGTTTATTTTATTAATCTTTAGGTAGCTTAGCCAGCGACATCACCTGAGCAACAGCTTGCCCCTAAATTGTATCAGTGAAAAGTAGTAAACATTTGTTTTGATTATTTAAATAATTTCTATAGAAAACCATAAATATTGTTTAATTTAAATATGAATGTTATATTTCTAAATATTTTTCAAAACAATTCAGTAACGTTTTTCAGTAACGATTTATTTAAAAAAATAGTAAAACGTTTTTATTAAATAATATAGCAAGAGGTCGTCTACGTTTCCATATGATTGACTTAGTTTTACCAACGTTATTTAAGTATTGCTCATCTTTTCAACTATTGATTTCAAATAAGGCTACCCTTTTATAATTAACATATTTCAATTTCAGTCCTTTAATTACTAAGAAACATACTTTGCTTGTAGCTAGGGCAAAATGGAGATAAACTGGATCTTAAAGTTATATTTTAATGACTACTTAGGTGAAGATATTGTCTTCATTGTTCTGATAATCGTTTCTTGGAAACGTTAGGATGAGCTTTTGCACTGATAATTATTTTAATTATTATTTGGCATTTTATTGCATTTATAACAGTTACATATATAAATAAGTATATTATATAAATGTGAAAGAAACAATTAGAATGAAAATATACTGAACAGCTAAGAGAACACATAAAAGTAAAAAAAATGTGCAAAGAAAAAAGCACATCATATTTCTTCGCTCTCATGAAATTAAATAAATAGAAATGAAGAAATATACAGCGAGGCGCTCAAATTTCTGATTAATTCATAAGATGAAATTTTATTCTTCCGTATTCTAATTTAACGCAAAACGTATTGAATGTGTTTTATTATATGTGTAAAGAAGTTTTATTATTTAATTTGGTTAGTAGTAACGAGTATTTTTTAAATGGAAATGAATTTTAAATTTTATTATACTTCTTGAATTTTAATTTACAATTCTGAATTTTCATTTTGATAATTCTGAATGCATAATTCTAGTATTGCGATGGTATGTCATCAGTTTCTTGTCCATAATGTTCTAGTCTTGTCTTGTAATTGTTAAAACAATATTAATATTTCGGCACAAGTTCATAGCAATTGATTCCAAGGTATTATCAAAACATTAAAGCAATATAAACTTTAAATATTTTTAATCTTCAAATATATTATAAATGCGAATTTATGCGATTTAGTAAATTTGAATAATTTTTTTTATTCACGATTATGTAAAATAATAATTTTTAGGCCACTGGATTCTATGTATAACAAAAACTAGGTGTTAGACATAAAAATTATTTTATTTACTTGTAATACATTTTTTTTAATGTTATAAAAAAGTGATTAGTTTGCTGGCTTACAATAATTTTATCCTATAAAAACAAATGACTTCGCAAACGTGGCATGGACATGACAGACTTTATGGCTTTAAATATATATTTATGGCATACCATAATTAATCAAAGAGTTGGGTCAAATTTAAATATTCGCCCTCTAACTTTGTTCCATCGATAAAAATATTGATAATAAACTGAGTTATAGCATGCCGAAAACACGTATTGCATTGCCGAAAAGATAATGTCGTGTGTTTTGCTAGTTTATCAAATAAGTAAACACATTTAAATAGCAGGAAAATTCATTCTAACATTCAGGAGTTGTTGGAACCCCTTTATTACAAATATAGGTATTGACTGACTAAAAAAGCTGGTCTCTTTTTTTTCCTGCTACTGACGTATCGTGGGAAGAGCGATTGAAACCTCGATTATGATTATAATCGAAGTCTAGAAGTATGTAATTAAGAGTATGAATTTTGACATTTAAAGAAGATATATAATATATATAAGTCTCACTATCGAATCAGTAGCAATTCTATAATGGTAAAAGACATCAAGTCAAGACTAGCAGTAAAGAAACCTTATCTAGGGGAAGATTGCGACCTAATAATGTCCCAGCAAAAATAATATTTATAACTTCAAGAAAAACTAAGGACAAAAGTTAATTAGATAAGACGGCACTATCTCTCCCTCGTGGAATTAAAAAAAGAAAGATATTATTTCAGATTACCGGAGTGTATCATGTTTGTTTTTATCCTACTTTATATTGTCGAAGATTTTTATCGTTTCTATTTTGAATATTAAAGTTATAACTTAGTTTGAATGTGTATCTATATTAATGTTGAGAAGAATGATTATAAGTTTTACTTATCTTAACAGGTAAAAAGTTATTCAGTCCATTCTTGCTAATTTTCTTAAAGATGAATTTATTTACACTTTCATAAGGACTTGTGGTAGTTTTTTTTTGTATGACAAAGGATTTACAACTAAAAATCAAATCAATCAAATAAATTGCTTCAACTGTGGCCACAAAAATCGTTTCAACTGTACTCCACTCCGCTTTCAGGTATAAAATAGATTACAGTAAGACATAATAATATTTTAAAAATAATCATCATGCTGCCATATTCAAGAAAGTTCAATTAAAATAATACAATACTCTCAATCTTTTAACTTTAATCAAATCCAAAATAATTGCAAAAATTTGACAAAAATTTCATTTTCCAACAAAAACACAATAGCAGCTCTTACTGACGAAAACAACGCCGGAAAAGCTACGCAACACTTAAAATCGTGTTTTGACCTGTCCTCCGCTCGGTTGTCTCCTTGTACCCATAACCTTATAACGGACGGTACTCAGTCTACCCTATAACATTCATAATCTTAAAATGTTTTTTACATGCTTAATTATTCCAAAATTTTCATAATTGCTTATTAATCTGAAACATAAATAACAATTAAATACTTTCTAAGAAGTTTCATTCAATAAACAATAAAAATCAAACTTCACATATTTTATCAATTTACAGAATATGCTTAACTTTGCTTTAATTTCAGTAAATAGTTATTGTTAATATTTCTATACTTTACTTTTATATTAGATTTCTAACTGAACTCTTCATGGATAAAATTGTCGCATTCTAGTTTTATCCCACTACCTATGAAGTTTGTTCATTTCTGCTATCCATTGAAAAATTGCCAAAAATTTAAAACTACGTTGGTCAATGAATCTGAATGACTAATAACTATTCATAAAAATCTCATTTATTACAATTACTTTCAATAGCGAAATGTATTAGTTTCGCTTTTGTTTAATAAATGCCCAAATAGAAGCGAGATTAATTCGGTAAAGTTATGATGGGGATCCTTGAAGTATATATTTAGTTTACGAACTATTATTACGATAGGCATGAATAAGTGTTAATGTAATGTTAGCGTATAAAATAAAAGAAAAAAAAGTAAAATAGAGGTCAAGAAGTAGTTTGCTTTACAGGTGGTGGGTAAGGTTAAAAACTTCTTGCCATAACAAGTACACAAAACACTTAACACGCCTACAACATAAAGGTAAGGGGTTCTCAAACTCACACAGTAACGATTCTCATTCATTCACGACTTAGAAAAGATTTCTTTGAAAATTTCTAAAAATCTGAATAGTATAAAAATATATAATATATATTTTGAAATTTTGATTCCAATTAACATATGCACTAAATGTGATATGTAATTTCTTTGAAAAAAAAATTATAAAAAGCTTAAACTTTCAGAGAGCAAGAGTCAGATATATATCAAACTTACATGTAATCATCAAATTATCAACCAACATTCTTTTGTTCTCTGGTTTAGGTGTGAAGGCTAACAGACTGATTTCTGTATTTATAATATTAATACGTTTGTCAAGTGAGGGACTTGGTTATTAAAGTGTAATGTAAAAGCTAATATTAATAGTTTCAATAGAATGTTGTTAGTAAACTAACAAAGTATCAATAATGACAAAGTGATAACTGCTAAGATAACTGCTCCCATAGATATACGAGTACTTCATTGATCAACTTGGTTGAGATTGGATTTTTTAACTCATTACGGCGCGAGAGAGACTCGAGAGAAGTAACATCAAGTAATTTCTTATTTATTAAATATAAAATAGGTATATTCAATAATAATCTTTTTAAATTTACGTTAAACAACAATTTTAAATAAAAATGTTTTAACTCTTTTTATATTATAGATTACATAACTGATTTTTGTCAATTCCGTCACAGTTGCAAGACATTGTACTGTTTATATTGCTAATATATGAAATGCAAGTTTTTAATTGGTTAGGTATAAAGGAGCACTAAATGTAGGAAATATTTTATTATACTGTAGTAACTCTAATGTTAACGATCCATGCAGATGTTACAGAAACTGGTGACTAAAACTAAAAAGAAACCACAACTACGGTTTTCTCTCTCTTAGGTTTAGAATATATTTATATATTCCAAATAATAAATGTATGAATCATTAATCATACAAACTTATAACTTTGATATAAATAAAACGAGGCTTTTGATTCAGAATTCTTTTTAACGTTAAATTGGATGTCTATTATCAATTTTAATGGCGATACAACAACGCTGCGAAGACAAGATGATACGATTACTGAATATTCAATGATAAAAAAATTTAATTCATTAATTCTTATATTATCCCCTCATGAGAAAAAGATGCGGGTCTCTGATGCGTCGGGTACGGGGTGATGCCAACAGAATTCTGAGCATAATATCTAATAGGCTGGATTGCATATACATGAATCACTGGTGATTCGTGTTTATTGTAATAATAATTTTAAAAAATGTAATAATAATCTAAATCTAGTTTGTAAGAAATGTTGTTTTACTAACCAAATTGAATCAATGGTCACTTGAATAAAAATATATTATTATTAATTAGACCTTGATATTATTAACAATCAAGCTCAGATATATATGATTAGATTATATTTAAACAATATTACATCTCTTTAGGAACTTTAATTTAACACTAAAGTAGATAATTTAAATGCCTTCTTTTAAACTTTTGATCATTATCGTAGTAAAAGAGGAATGACAGGCCGTCAGTGAGACGGCGTTTGTCTTATCATTAAAAGTATATCTGGTAATCTAAATTATACCAATGCCATTAAATATAATAATCCATTTTAATTTCTTCAGACTAATTTAAATAAAAATTAAACTAACATATTAGTTTAACAAAAGAATGATCGTTATGTTATTCTAAAATAATAAAGAGTATAGTTAAAAATCAGAAAAATATTACTAGAGTACTAAACTCTATTATTAATAAAATTAATAGTGAGGAAACTTATTCCCATATGGCCCAATATCTAAAGATTTTAAGTGATAAGATAGATATCTTATCAGGCATACTTTGAAAGCTAGAAAATTCTCTATGTTTTAAACGTGCATTGAGCATATCTCATTCTAATTTTAATATTGTAAATCTTGATAACATATTAAGAAAATTAAGGATTTTATATTCAAAGAATGAAATCCTCAGTTTAGAACTTAGATATTATTGTTATTAAATTAAATCAGGTTATTTCTATATCGGTAATCAAATAGTTATAGGTTTAAAAGTACTGATCGCTTTTAACTTGTGCTTTGTCTTTTAGCAATTATTCCTAATAAATCAAGTCCTCATCTCCAATGTCCCGTTTATAGCAATTTCTAATGAGAATTCTATATACATGGAGGCTGAATGCCCGAAGTCCAATTCTCTGTACTTTTGTGAACAAAAATCTAACTATGTGTCTCGAGATAAACCTGACTGCATAGGAAACCTAATTATAAAGCAAGAACTCATCTCAACCTACAAACTAACTAATCTGTTATTCAGACTGATGAAGCGCTAGAACAACTTGATGAAAAATACAATGTTATCAGTTTCCCTACCCCTATGAAAATGAAAATATCTTGTGGTCAAGATTTGTACGAGACACTTCAAAGCAGCTTTCTACTGGAAATTCCACTTAAGTGCTATGTAAAGTCACCTAAAATCATGATTATAAATTCAAACGACTATACAGGGTGTTTTGTAGAGGGTCGGACAAACGAAGTGAGCGTGTTCAGGTACCTATTTCGAGAATATAAGTTGGCCAAAAAAAATCCCTGACCTCATATTTTCTAAATAACAGTAAGCGCAGTCTTCAATATCTGGAATGTTTTGTATGTCTAAATGCCACAGATTCGTTTATTTGACTCAGAAAATTGATCCTTTATAAATATTCTATAGTAATGAAACACTGACAATACTAAATTTGCTCACAGTTCTGCCTACGTGATTCTACTCTAACTGCTTTCATGCATTCGTAGTTTTAAAATAAAACATTATAAAAACTGTTCTTTAGAATATTTTAGATTAAATTGTTGTGATAACTTTAAAGATGCTCGCTTTAAGGACGCTTATATTGCTAGTTTCATCCATAGACCGGCCTTTGGAATCTAGAATCTGACGTTTTATAAGTGCAATATGTAAGCGTATTTGAAATAAAACTATTTTACTATTACTTTGTCTTTTGAATTTGACGGTTAAATATTGTGGATGTATTGGAAAAAATACACTGGAACTAGGATGTAGGTCGAGAAATCTCAACCTTTTTTGGGCTAGTAACAAATGATTTATTTCAACGACGAACTAAAATAATGTAAACTATCTAAAATATATGATATAAATATATAATATTATAAAATACCTTTTTAAGGTATCGAATAAAAGGTACTTGAGGATAATAATTTTTATCCTTTGACAAAATTTGTTGAAAATTCCATAGCTAGTTTTTTCTCAAAGTAAAGTTCATGTTAAATTTCCTCCGCCTGATTGTCAAATATTTTGGATGTCAGATGTTTTAGGATCAAGGAGTTAAAGACGCTCTGCAATTTGCATTGTTTCAAAATTTCCTCTTCAGCGGTGGTATTTAAAGCGAAAATTCTTTTTGAAGAATAATTAAACGAAAATTATTGCCTCTATTTCGCAAGTCATTGTGGCGTTGAAGAACTGTTTTAATTAAAATAAAATTATTAATCAGAATTTATTTTAATATAATTTACAAAATTATTTGTTGTTTATTTAATGTAATGTCGTAGGTTCCTTAAAAAAACATATAAATTATTAACATACTCTATATATTTGTTCCCCTTAAATCTTATACTTATAAATAAAAATAAAATCGTAACTCCTAAATTTCGTCTTCAAAAAGTTAACACATCCTTCATGGGCTCGAGTATTCCACAAGATATCTTAGACCTTTCTTTTCTTAGTTTTAAATATAAATTAAAAATATATTGTAAAATTGATCATATTAATTTTATAATATATTTTTAATTGATCGCAATGTGTGGGTTTTAGGTTGCTGAGTCATTTGCAGGATTGATATTATAATATACACATCTAAAATTGTTTAATTTAATTTAAAAAGAGCAACTGTTGTGTTTCTGACCGGCGCTTCTCAACAGAGCAGCATTCCGAGCCGATTGTAGCTCACTCATGGACCGACTACACTGATCTTTTGAATGTAATAATTGACGATTCAAAAGTGCGTGGAAATTTGAGTAATGACAATTTGAATTTGAATTTATATTCAATAAAATAACAGAACACTTAATGATTTAGGAAATTGAAATAAAACTAAAAATATGAAGCAATAGAAAGATTTGATTTCGTTGGTTACATTTACATTCGAAGCTCGTGAATAAATTCTCTTTGCTGGTTTGCATTCTCATTTTTATAGAATAAAAAACTTTAGAATACATTTCATTAATCTAGCTTTCGACAGTATTTGTAAATACTGTCGGTATATTATTTAATTAAATAGAATAAGCAAAGGTGGGAAATATAAATATTATTTTAAGAACATTTTAGAATATAATGTTACTAAAGTACAAATATAAAATTTCTCATAACTCACCACTTGATAACAAACACAATTGAGCCTGGAATACTCAATGAATATTTTATGAATTGCTACAGCTACCTTATTATGAATTCCCTCCTCATTTAAATTTAATATACATACACTATCACATTTTAAAAGATAAATTTTTCAATATTATCTTTTCTGTTTAGTTACTGTAAATTATACTTTATGCCACTAGAAATTTTTTTAATGAATTTTCGTGAGAAATCCACTGAAAAAAAAGGTGGGTAACCTACATGTCAATTTTATTAGAATTTGTCGGCTGTGGTTGGTGCAACAATATACAAATGCGGTGCAATACAATGTTATGTGCAAAATAAGAATCATAAAGTAAGTAAAAGTGATATAATAAAGTTTTTAGGGTTCATTGTTGCGTCAAATGCATTTTGCCAGAGATTGAATAAGATATTCTCTTTCTTTTCCATGTAATATATAACATGAAATAGATTATATTTTCAGTAATTTCAATCAATTAATTGATGACCTGTATATAATATTCTAATAGGTCATCATCGAGAGAACCTTTAGTAGACAGATGTTTAAAGTAAATAATAAACAAAAATTAAATATTTACTTATTACAAAACAAGAATTGTTTGTTTAGGTCCTTAGACGACCCTGGCTTAACACTTTTTAACTAGTCAATGACAGTTGGAGCATAATAGTCTTTACGACTAAGCCATAAAACGCACAAAATGTGTTTATTTAATAATTGTTTATAAATAATGAGAAACATACCTCTTACGCAATCACTTCAATATGAAATGTAATAACATTAAATGAAATAGGAATAAGTTTCTGTTTCTGTTTACGTTGTATTGACGTTCGTAAGAACAATAATAATAATAGGTTAATGATTAAATAGGGTTGGTCTAATTATGGTTGGACTAATATAAAAAAATATATATTTTTATTATACAAATAATAAATTTTAATATTTTTTATTACCTAATAAATGGTTATCATTGCCAAACTAAGAACTACTACTACTACTATAACAAATACTTTTGAATTTCAATGAATCCAATTATAGTCAATAAGACGACTAAATTGTATCGTTGTTCAAATAAATAATTCAGTACAACAATAACATACGCTATACTTGCACTTATTATAAACAATAAAATATGCTTTCTTAAAATTAAAGATAATATATTACATAATATAAGATGATATATTACATAATAATCTAACCATACAAAACCAAACTGAACAAAATAAAAAAAATAATGTCCGATCTACCAGCTTGGAAAGGGCTGGCGACAGAAACTCAGCGGTCTTGTCTTGTTCCTTTTATACTTTAGGACAAAATTACACTTTTTTTCTAAATCTTGAAGCAGCCAAGTAGTGAGCTCTTCCTACCCAGGTTATATCTTGTTTTAGATATTCGGAAATAATGTTGTATCCGTTAGCGCACAAACGTTCCTCAAAAGTTATTTTTTTTATTAATGGTTAAAATTTTAATGTTCACTGGAACCTTAAAAAAGTGTAAACTTTGCCCATAAAAACAATTACGCAAGCAAGCTTGTGTTTGTTCCTCGTATTTATATGATTTACGTCACTGTGCTCAATAAAATTATTCTTATTATTTTGCACACAAATATTTAAGATTTTCAAAAATACCTACCAGTGACTGATAGTATATTACATATTATTACAACTTATCTTTAACTTATCGTAACCTTGTTGTGTATTTCATCGACTCAGCCTTTGGTACAATTTTACTCGTATATATTGCATCATCGAAACGATAGCATAACAAAGATATAAAACGTATTTTTACATATAGGGTATCGAGGGTATCGAGATACCTAGTCTCAATCAAGTTCTCAAACAAAGCTATTTTGATCTAGAAGATTTATGTGACGATGTGGTCTTTTAGAAAAGTACTGTTTATCTATAGGTAGACTACCTTATAACGTCCTGGGTATATGCAAATGAGTTTTCAAATTAGTAGTCGAGTTTCTTAAATTATGCATATTATTTTAATAATATATTAAACAAATAAAGTAATACCAAGGCGTGCCAAGTGACCGGGTCATAATTGAAAATCGAACAAACTAAACGACGTTGTCTTGGCTGTCATAAATATTTATTCATTTATATAATTTACTGTACACCAAAACGAATGAAAAAATATTATAGTTTCAAAAAAAATATATATACAAACATCGAAAACATACATAAGGCGTTCTTATCGCCAAACGGCGATTTTAGGGTTAGATAAATTGTTAAATAATACTCTTTAGTGCAGATAGATGTAAAATTTTAACAATAGACGTACATGGTTAGAAATAATAACATTATTAGGCATATATTTATTGAATGCATATACATATATATTTTATATATAGTAATATATAAAAAATTTAACAATATAAAAAATAATAAATAATACATAACATAAAATCAACATATGTGAAGTCTCACTAAACATTTAATAGAAAATATTGTTGCATAGATTAAAAAAATATTTAAATTTAAATATTTAGATTTTTTTTACAGAAAGAATCAGGGCGTTTTATAATTAAATTTTTTGTATTGTAAAAGAGGTTTTTAAAATTTTGTGTTATGAATAGACTGTGTGTGCTATGTGTTATGAATATATAATAAGATTCTGTGATGTTCGTAAGACAGCAAAAGACAGTAAGGTGACTCCACAAACTTAAATTCTTCCTTTAGATATGCAATAATATTTGGAAGAAAGAGTATAGAGTACAGAAGAGAAAGAACATATATGGTGATAGCGAATTGAAAGTCACTTGAACGTGTGACGAAAGGCATTTTGCGGTGTTTTGGAGTCACTCAATCTTATTTAGATAGTCCCGATATGTTAGATTAAGATAGTTCGCATCCCATTTTTTAGTTCCCATATTTAAGCATAAAGCTGAGATGAGAATGTTCTAACATAATTTTCGTAGGAATTGGCAGAAAGTATCACGGTCGCCGAGGAGAACTCATTGCCACAAAAGTTTTTTGGCATTGATTCTCATGCCAAAACACGGACACACAAGGATAATGTTTGATTTTAGTGTACCCCAACCTCTTTAGCGGTGAAACCAGAAGGTATAATTACATCGTTATTTGAATTCGAAGAGAATTTTCGTCAGTACGTACTTGCTATCATGCCAGAACTACTACAAGTAACAATAACCTGTAGGGTTCATTTTTAAATCATATTTTTTACTCAAGTTATAAATTGTTATCAGGTTATTATTAAGGGCTAATTTAGAAGAGGAAGCTAAAAAGTAAAAAGGCAAGATACCAAGACAAGGACATCTCTGACTTTAACTAGCGTCGTGACGGTACTAGGGCCGGTTCGAAATTTTGACTGGAAAACATTAAGGTGGTTGAATAGTTGTTGAGAATTAAGCTAAATTTTTCATAAATAAATTGCTCAAGGATTTAGGAAGGAAGGAAGGGTAAAATAAAGATAGGACGACAATCAATAAAATTTTTTTTAAGTAAAGAAAGAGTTTGGGCATGTTTCAAATCATCTGGAAATTAGTGGAGACGATTGAATAATTTAGAATATATATTAATGTAGCTAATATGATGTTTGGGATGGTTAAGACCATATTACATTTTTATATACCACACATTTCTTAACATTTCTGATGCTTTGGTTCGGATGGCTATTTCTTATTTCTAAAATATATAATATATCAGTTTGTTTCTTATGTTTCTATATCTATTACTTTCGGCCATCAAGCAAAAACTACTAGAGGAAGTTAGATGAAAATTATTATTGAAATAGCGTATTGATCAAATGAATATATTACAGAATACTTTGACCTCCGGCAAATTGACTTGTTATTTATTATTTACAGAAGAACTAAGATAACGAATTTGTATTTTACTAAAAATCGTTAAACAGTAAAAGAAATATATTTAAAAGTAGTATCATTTCACGTATTTTCAATATGTCTCTAATTTATCAAGCCCATTACCCATACGTACGTGGTAAGAATAGTGTAAAAAGCGAACGGTAATGACAGCGTATTACAGGGAATTGAAAAATCAGATTTAAATAATGAGATTACGAGCATTCCGAAAGACCCTTTAGAATTTCGACTGAACCTACATATAATAACGGATACGAAAAAGATTTTGTAGGTAGAACCTTTAAACTACGTTGTAAAAGTAATGGCTATTTTCGAATTAACATGTGCATAAATTTATATGTACAACAATATGTAACAATAAAATCATGTTAAAACCTCCATGGTCTAAGATAAACGAAATATCTACAAGATAAAAAGATAACAATCGATACTTGTGAGTGTTATACCGTGCGAGTATTATTATACTCGCAACAATAGACGTACGTACGTATGACGTATTCAGACACTCATTTCTTGAAATGTACCCAACCTCTATCTTAATTATTCTGCGAATCTTGCTCTTAAATTTAAAATAAGGAAATATCTTTTTAAGATAGAATATCTTCTTTACAGCTGTTTTAAATATTTCCGTATTTCCTCTGATTTGGTAGGTTAGAGACAAAAATAGAAAAACATTTTTTTTATTGCTTGGGTTTTTATTTATAATGATATCATATGCCTACTTTTATATTAATCAGTAATAATTAATCGAAAATTACATTAATTATATAATGCATAATATGATGTTAAATAATTATAACAAATTTAGATAATTTTGAATTAGTCCTGATTGAATGCTTTTAAATAGTTCTATAGATTGATTAAAATCGACATAATAATTTAATAACCATATTGTGTTCTTCATATCTTTTAACCATAACAAACTCTTAACTATAAATTTGAAAAAATATTTTCATAGATACTCATGCTTACACTTATTTATACACCATTAGTACGGATTAGGAATGTACATATTGTATAATTTTATACCGTATGTCTGTATAATTGAAGAAAAAATCCGACAAATGTAAAACCACTTGGCCGAAATTTTTTACAATCGGATGAATGTTTTCTTTCCTTCATTTAAATTGCATAATATGCAATCCTTCGATCTGCCATAGTAATTCTCACAGCGTTATGGGTCAAGTTCTGCACCCTTTCTATAATTATAAAAACGGTCTGTGCTCAGCATTATAATATAATAAATAGTCTGGGTTATAAAATAATAAATTTTCTTAGAAAAATATAAAATATACGTTCTATTTCATTATTTTCAGAATTTTCGCTTTAAATTCCTTTAGTAAGGTTGTTTCTTCAAGAATAAAATTGCAAAGGATGTTTAACTTACTTACTTCTTCAATGTTTAAAATTCTAAATATTTAACCTCAAAGTCTAGTGAATTTATCCCTTATTCGCACTTGGTTTTAGGCTTGGATTTTTCCGAAGTACGCAATAAATTCTGTGAAAGGACAAAATGTTATTCGCATTTACTTTGAAGATATTTTTGTGTAAAAAATATTACGTAACAAAATGAAATATTACATAAAACTTCAATATATTTTTAATATATTACATTGAGTTATAAAAATTAAATTATATTCATAAAAACCTCTTTTTCTTTTACCACATACCTCTGTCGCTACTTTCACCATACCATTCCTAAGGTTCTGCCAGCATACTCCAACATTCCAGAATGACAGCTTTCAAGCTTTTTGGAAACCCTTTCTTGATATTCCTCTCTGATCGGTGGATCTTGAAGCTTCCAGCTTCTTATGCGATAATTCGACTCTAAGCTAGGACACGTTGTGCGGCTGCGCCAACCTGCAAACAGACCTCTTATCGGGTAAGGATAAAAGTATGAGAGAGATAAGAAAAAGAGAGAACAAGCTGCAAAAGGACAAAATGAAAACACTTATAAAGATGAAGCATGAAAATTCTGAGAGAGAAAGGGATGACAGGTTGACGAATAATTTCCAGGAAAACACGAAGCTTTTCTGGCGAGAAGTTAGTGATTCCCGGGGTGGTTCGGTAACCTGTAGAATGAAAGGGGTGCTTTCGAGGAGCGGTGAAATCTTAACAGAGCAAGAACCCGTTTTGCAGCGGTGGGTGGAATTCTACAAGGAGACGTATGAATGTGAGGACGTCTCGGCCTTGAGTACCAGCGAAATGCTGACACCGGATGTAGCCGATGGTGAAATCAGTTTGGAAGAAGTGAAGAGTGCGATTCGAAGTCTGAAATGTGGTAAGGCTGCGGGAGCAGAAGTTACTGCCTAGATGATCAAATATGGTAGGCCACGCGTCTGGGACTTGTTCTGGTTTTTGTGCAATTTATGCTGGAAATCAGGGGAGGTCCCAGGCGATTGGCGAAGTGCAGTCATCGTACCTTTGTATAAAGGCAAAGGTTCACAGATAGACTGTGCAAGCTATAGAGCTATCAGTTTGATTAGCTTGGGCGGTAAAGTTTATGCTAAAATATTAGCAAAAAGAATGCAAGAGAGATCTGAAAGGCTGTTGTGGGAGGCCCAAGGAGGTTTTAGACCTGGAAGAGGGTGTATAGATCAGATCTTTTCCCTCCGCATGATCGCGGAAAAGTTTTTGGCCCTAAACCAAAAAGTTTTCTGCGCTTATGTGGATTTGGAAAATGCGTTTGACAGGGTTGTGAGAAAGAAATTATGGGAGATACTGTCCCGATACAATGTGAGCGGACCCTTGCTACAGGCTGTAAAGTCTCTTTAGAGAGATCACTCAGCCTGTGTGCGAGTAGTAGTAGTAGTAGTAGTGACATCCAATCGTGTTAAGTGAGGTTGCGCTATGTCAGCTTGGTTGTTCAATTTGTATTTGGATAGTTTTCTCCAAGGCGTGAAAGACAGTGACAAGTGAGTGAAAGTAGGTGACCTTAAGGTCAATTACTTGCTATATGCAGATGACGCAGTGCTCATTGCATCATCAGAATGCGATTTGCAGGCATTGGTCACCACTCTGAAAGATGGGTGTGAAAATAATGGTCTAAACCTCAATGTAGATAAGACGAAGGTTCTGATATTTGAAAGAAATGAAGAAAGAACAGAATGTAAGATCAACGTGAATGATAAGATAATAGAACAAGTGAATGAATTAGTATATTTGGGAAGTATGTTTAGCAGAGACGGAAGATACGAAATGGATGTGAAAAGACGTATTGCTGCCGGTAACAGAGTTAACGGTGCTTTGACTGCATTTTTAATACGGCAAACCGTTAGCATAGCTGCACGTTTGGCTGTACACAACACAGTTTTGCTACCGACGCTGTTATACGGCAGCCAAACGTGGGTAACGTAGAAGAAGAATGTAAGAAAGATGAATGCTATGGAGATGCGATCTCTTCGCCGAATTTGCGGAGTCAGCTTAGCTGACCGAATCCGTAATGAAGAGATCCACAGAATGGCAGGTACTAGCGAAAATGTCGCAGTGAGAATGAACAGAACGTGCTCAGGTGGTTTGGGTACGTCGAACGAATGAGTGATGAAAGAATAGTAAAAAAGATTTATAAAGGAAAAGTGAGCGGTAAGAGAGACAAGGGGAGGCCTCGAGTAACCTTAGAAAACACAGTATCTATGATACTGGAGGATGGTCACGTAAAAAGCATGAGGACACCCCGGAGGGCATGTATGAAGTGGTTATTGTCTCTGGTCGAGGCGAAAGAGGTATGCAGGGACCGTAGCGTTTGGCGCTCCGTCATCTCTGGCTACCCCGCAAGTTATATGGCGTAAAGGAAAATAATAATAATAATAATATTCATAAAAATATTTATTGGGAAATTTTTAACCCTTTTTTGATCTTTTTTTTCTACGTGGCATAATCCGTAACGGATACCGACCTGCTGAAAAAATGATGAGACATTTATAACCAATGGACATACTCCCGGTTATTTCTTCCCAGCCCACCACTACGAAGAGAAACAGCGCGGCCTTCTTAGCAACAGTGATTTGCTTACAGAAGGAAATCTTTGCGACGCAGCACCCCTGGCGATAGGGCATTAACTAACTACCCGCGGCGGCAAGAGGTCTCTGTCCTCCATGGACGACAACTCAGAATGCTCTTAGACCCATGCAGTAATTTTCTAGAATATGTTAAACAGTATCGAAAAAGTCAAATAATAATAATACTTACCTGAAATACTGTTCGACAAGTGCACTCATATCTCTTCATATAATGATTCCATATTTTACAGACTCTTTTAAATTAATTTTATATATCTGCAACAACATTGTGCCTATGTATTATATTATTAATATAAGCAAAAACCTCTGTCCATATTTGGCACCTAGAAACAGATCGATATTCGATATTATACATAGAGAATTAATAAATAATTATATATTCTGTGATCAGTCGCCATCCAAACTTAGCTGTGTAATAATATTAATTGAATACTGTAAAATGATAATACTGCAATACCTATGTGTATCTATACTCAAATGCCTTTCTTTTCATCGACTACAAAAAGCGAAATCGGCAAAACATCTTAATCAGAATATTCAAAGCACACTGTGTACACACAACTTTTAGTAAGTTTACGTTCACCATTTATTTATTTTTCAAAAACTTTACTCCTAAATTTAATACTCATTTCATATTCACAAAAACTCAATGTATTTGGTATTTTAAAGGCTTTGTTATAAATATATTTTACGACACACACACAATACTGAGCAATATTTAATATTAGCTGCTTACCTTTGGTAAATTATATTTCAATAACGTTACCATAAAATACAAAATAAACATTACGTATTCAGCAATAATGTAGATCTATTTGAAAATAATTAAACATATGCTTTTAAAATGTCTTAATTTTTCATTAACTTGTTGTTTGTATTTTTTTCTACAAAGTATACCAATGAAAGTGAATAATATTATGATCATATATGCTTAAATACGGTCGCAAAGATAACACTTAAATCAATAATATATAATTAATATTTCTTCTCACAAATCTTATTTACGGAATGCTCATTACATTTGTCAATACAACTTCTTAAGTGCCGCTGAGCATCTTACCATATCCAACATCTTAAGAATAATGATATATTATTATTGTCATTATATTTATTATTATTATTATTATTAATGTTTGCGTTTGTATACGTTCTAAATTATAGCCCGTAAATTTAAAACTCACTACAGGAGGATTAAAAATTAATTAACTTACATTGTTTAAATAACGTCTGCTCATTAACATTGTTATTACAAAGCATTTCAAATGTCAAATTAAAATATAATGTAACCAACCAATAAGTGTATATATATTTTTTTCTGTTTCATATTGAAGCACCATTTATTATTAATCCCTGAACAGTCATTAAAACTACTTTAAATTTTCAGTAATGAAGTTAAATATAATACATCATATTGGGACATTAATATTTAAGTAAAATAAAGAGATAGTTATAATCTCTAAATAATTATTTATTATATTAATATTCCACTTTTATAACTTTAAGAATGTTTAGACTGATAGCGGCTTGAATATTCTCACATTAAAAATTCTTAAACCCAAAAATAAATATATGAAAAGAAAATAAAAGGATACGAACAAATTAATAAATATTGAAGTACATCAAGTGCAAGTAGCCCGTAAAGTTTTTAACTTCAAAAAGAGGATTACTTTTTATATAACTGTAAATGTGATTTTAATGTCGTGTATAATTTCTATGAACATTATTTCTTACAATCTTAAAGTTGCCTCACAAAGATTGGTATAAAGCGACAAGGCGGTCCAATAAACGTTTAATTTCATCTTATTCGGTAGTATTGTACAATGAAAGATATTATAACAACATATTTGTACTTCGTTCCACAGTTTATACAATTTAGCATAAAAAAAATATATACTTTCTGCGTTATTGATCTGCATTATAATATTTATTAGGCCTAATCTACTGCCTGCCGGAAACTATACTACATTGTACGCTTATAATAATTTTAAAGCAGCTGACTGTCTTCCCGGTTTCGCAAATAATTATATTTCAATTGCTTTAAATATCATATTTTTAAAGACTTTTTCTATAAATCACTAAGGCTTAGAAAGTGTACTTTATTACACTAGAGTAAAATAAAAATCAATAACTGCCAGTTTGGATAATTAAATATGCCTGTACCTTAGCATATATACATATATCTGTACGTTACTAACATATAAATATATATATATATATATATATATATATATATATATATTAAAAGTAATAGGCCTTTACAACTCATTTAAAATATTAGGTACTATTATTTTCTAAATAAAATTAACCTTACATTGCTTTGATATAATTGTCGCAGTAAAATAAATAGTCGAAGCACACAGCTGTTATTATCTGATTAAAAGTGACACCATCATCTCAATTCTCAAAGTTGTTTGTATTTCAAAGTGACATGTTCGTACATAATTTACGACAAGTTGTAGCTATCTGGATCTGTTTTGTAACCATTCAACTTGTAACTTCAAGCTTAGTTTCATGTTGAAGTATACAGCTGTTATGACAAGTAAACTAATTAAATCATTGTTATCACTTTCAAAGCCATTGACTGTTACGTCACAATATTATTTATTATCTTACCTTTGAAGTTCATGCATATATATTAATTATAGGCTTAATAATAATAATAATAATTTTTAAAAACCTCAGTACTTTGTAGATTACTAAAGACGGCAATCACCTTTCTATTATATTGGACTATTATATAGCTGATTTTTTAATTAAAACAAAAAAAAAATTATAATTGGCAAACAAAAATGACTATGTCAAAAATTATTATCGATCTTTAAAACATATGGAATTGGCAAATGACATGGTAAATAAAATATCACTGAAACATTTTCATCGAAGGTATAGAAAATATACTACTAGTTGGTATTCTAGCTCTACTACTCCACAATCTTATTTTTGTCTGACGCCCGAATAAATAACAGATCAACAAATAAGGAGACAAAAAATATTAAATACATTCATATTTTATTATATTACACAATTAATTCTTACTGCAAACTATATTTCACAGTCATAAATAAAATCTATATCATCGCAAGACCTCATAAATGGGGTTAGAAGCTGAAGGTGAGCTTGTTGTTCCATTTGTGAAATTTGTCAAAGTGATACTGATGCAGTAAAACTGCAGATTATTGTAGTGCACATTATCTTGTGATCAACTATTTTCAATGACTTTGTTATCTTTGAAGTAGACTTTTATCTATAAACTGGTTTTTAATAGCTATCGCCTGCAATGTAACAAGGAACATCACAGTATAGACACCTTAGAAGATACCAGGGCTTCGGAAAAAAAAGCTCCAAAACCACAAAAAATATGAATTTTGAGTTTGAACTATTTGGAAAAATAATAGTTTCAATAATAGGTACAATTGGCAAAAACATTGTATATATTTAAAATAAAAATTTAGAAATATCTTTCTTACTTACATTTTAAATCATTCATAACACATACCACATATATTTTATACATTTACCACTTTATTATAATACTAGACGATGATATTTTAATTTAAAAGTTTCGAACAAGAGAATCCAAAATTGTAAAAATGCTTTAATTTAAAAATTTATTGCATTTACAATTTACATTTTACATTTTATTACACTAATAGTAGTTGTTAAGTTTTTGGTTTGTGATAAAATTTTATTTTACTAATTAATTGTTTGTATGATCCACAAAATGAGATTTATTTTGATAATAAACTTGATGTGGATAATTTATAGCAACATTATCATATATCTTTTTACCGGCTTTTTTCCGATATGTTGGCTATTTATGATCCATTTTTGGGGGTAAGCAGTGTGTTTTTAAAAATTATTGAATAATTCAGAAAAAAATTATTAAGATTACATAAAGAAATACGTACAAAAAATATTAAATATTTTATAAAGAGTATGTATATGGCATTGTTGTAAATGTACACTATTATTTACTTTAAAGAGGAAGAAAATAACAATTACTTTCTTTAAACTCTCCTGTTTCTTACACGTAATCGCTTACAATACCATTCCTACCATAAAAAATGTAGCTTCCTTATACAGTGCAATTCTCAAAGAAGTTATTGCCCTGAATCACCATCACTAAGAAGTTATTCGCATACTCGTTTTACCTTCATAATAATATATTTGCTTATTAGTATATTCTTATGTTGTAAAAAAATACGACTAAAAATACGAGTATCTATGTATAAGCCATCTAAAGATGCTGCCTTTTAGAGAAACAGTGTTTACTCCTTTAAGGTACCCAAATAAATTTAAAAGCTTATACTGAAATAACTTTAACGTAAAAGCTTTAAGCTGTTTACTTATATTTAATATTATGTATAAAAGTTTTTTCATCATACAAATGTCTTAAAAGAATCATTTCTAAGTAAATTACAATTTTTATAGAAAAGCTGAATTATTTAATTAAAATCTATAAATTATTATAATAATTGTTGTCAATCCTAAATTATCATTTTATTCCATAAAATATTCTTCCAAATAACCAAACCTTAGAGAATAGATAAAAGTCGGCATAAAAGTGGTAAGAATCTAGAAAAAAACAAACCAACTTATTTACCTTATTGTATGTGCAAGATTAAAGTAACTGTTCGTTCTGCGTTAGTGTCATAATAAGTTTGATGTACGAGTATATAGATATTACTAACATATCTTATTTTTATCGAAACAAAATTTTTGCCTTTTTCAATAAAACATACTTGTATTATTATAAATATCATATTGTATTATCTAATTATGGTTGAATTCTTATATATATAACTCACATATTTTAAGGAAGGATTATCAAGAACATGGTGTCTTGACTCCGCCGTGCTTGAGCTTTACCAAAAATACATAATAATATAAAAGATACTAATTTTATTTAATTTCTTAAGGCTTTAAATAGCAAATAATTGAACAATAACAAATACTTATATGACGAAATCTAAAGAAGATACTGAGATTTTATTTTCAATTAAGAGCGTCTTACTATTGAAGCAAGATTCTATTACGAGCACAACATTCTTTAACGAGCAAGGATCCTTGGATTTTTAAATGGCATATACGTTTTCCATCAATGGTTTGACGGTAAAGTTTGTATGTAGAATCATCATTGCGTGCGATAGAATATATATAAATATTATATATATTTATGAGAATTATATTTTTAAAATAAAGATAAGAATATTAAATGATTATTGTAGGAGACGATACAACTTACATTTGTAATTATAAGTTTTATGTCAAATTTAATAAGCTACTACTCTTTCACTACTCCTACTCAAATGACAAGATCATGTAATATATAAATGGAAATTATTAAAATCTAAGAAAAATTATGATTAGATTAATACTTAAATTATATGCGATTATTGTAATAGATATACGATTATTGTAATAGACAGTTCAATGTAATATTGTTGTAGATGTAATCTTTAACTAATCGATCGTTCGACTCAAGCTTAAATTGATACATTAACATTTAATAGAGATTAATAGATAAATACATGTAAATAAACCTCAAGTTAATAACATTATCCTAATGTAATAATTAATTAAATAGGTTTTGCTATTATTACCAATTGTAACATTGTCACTTTCTCACGATTCTTTGTCCGCGAATTAGTATAAAAGTATTGAGATATTGAGTACAGGTTGAGACGGGAATTTATTGTTAGGAGTAACTTTTTGGACGTTCAAAATTAAATTATAAGTGTCAATGAAATCTATAAATATATATCTTATAGAAAAGAGACAGAGATTATAGTTTAACGTTGGATTAGTTTGAGATTCTCTGCCAGATAAGTATTAACGGCTAAAGTACATTGTAAGTTGTGATTTAATGTAACAATAGTTGTTGAATTAATACGTTTTAGTAATAATGTCATAGTTGATGTTTATTGAAGTAATGTATAAAAATAAAAAGATATTTTATAAATAAATATTAATTAATTCCAACTCTTTTCTTAATCTACTGCTTCTAATAAAAAAAACATATATTTAAAAATAATATTAAAGTATTATATTACTACATATAAATTAAATCTAACATGTTCATTTAAGATATTATGTTTCCCAACGTTGACAGCAAGTCTTAACGCTATAATCTGTCGTATCTTTAAACAAAATGTCCGGTTAAAATAAACTTATTACAAACGTAATCTTCAAAAGAAATAATATATGACAATATGTAAATTATTCGTGAAAGTATGATGCAAATATTTTTTTTTATAACGCAAAATAATTTTATATCACTATATGGATTGTCCTCGTTTCGCGTTCGGTCTGTAAAATAAACATTATATGTCGTACTAGTTTCGAGTAACAAGTCGCCGCGACAGCTGCACCGACCATTAAGACTACAGTTAGTGCCGTTTCAATAAAATACTCCCTACATGTATGCTACTTTACACGTAGCAAATAACTAAACTAGATATGTATTTATTGTCCATAGTAGCTTCTTCCTGCATCTAATAAACATAAATATATTTTCTTTCCTAACTTCTGCTATCCATATTTCTATGTTAGCTTGATTACAATATTTTACAAATATCTATTTTAAATTTATTTATTTGGCTTTTGTAATATTCGACTATTCAGAATAATACTGATAATTAAATAAAATTGATAGTTTTTATATTAATTTATTTGGTTTCGAAACATAGGCCGTGGAATTTATGACATTCTGTAAAGTTTTGGATACACGACACATAAGTTTCATTCGCAAATTATATCACAATACGATAATAATTACTGCATAATCTTAGGCGGACAAACTTTTGTTCAATATGTTTTAAATTATCAATTTTTGTATATTCTAAATATAATTCTATAAACTAACAGTAAAAATAGATAAAGTAGTCCATGTTCTATAATCTTAATATAAGGCCTCTGTGTACAAATATTATATGTTAAGAGGAAATCAATAACTCATGTTAATTAAGTATTTAAAATATATTATAATTAATAAGAGAGAATCATGTTGCACTAGAATTATATGTAATGTTTTAACCTTACTACAATGAAGACGTTAAATTTGTACTTTTTGATATACTTACTATATACATACATACATTATGATACACTTAATATATTTTGAATACACTTTTACTGACTTGTTATTTTCATGAACATGTATGTAATATATTTTAAATTAATGATACAAGGCTAGAAATAATGATAACAAATCATATATTCATCGTGGGTTGAGTTAGTGTAGGGGAGAGGTGCAGTGTAAGATAGACAAATTTGCGATAACTTATCCGAGAGTGGATAAAGCAGTCACAACGGCTCGCCGTGCGCAGTGACTGGAATCTAGCTGAGTGTCTTTAGATTTATGTGTCTACTGATACTGCTATCCAACTGACGGCAAATTTCTCTGACTCTACTATTAAAGTGTTCTGCAATATAATAATGTTATATTGCAAAACACTTTAATAGTAAGCTTTTAAAAAAAATATAATAATCACTTTTCACTTCCGTATGGAAAATTTTTGCTTCACCAAACCTCAAAGGTTTTATCTAATTATTTATTAAATTGTACCTTTATTTCTTCATTCAATAACAATATTTAATTAATATATAATATTTTTGTTTATGTTTTTGTTTTATTTTTTATTCTTGTTATCATTTTATATATAATGCAATAAAGTATTTAAAAAAATATATATTTGTAGACGTAAAGTGGACATGATCGTCTAGTAAATATATAATAAATTTTCTTTAAAATATTTATTTTTTATGGTATTATACAATCCATGTGTTTTAACGAGAGTAGATTAGATTAGATTATATAAACAAATATGTGTAAATAGAATTATGACATTGTTTTCTAATAAGACGTAAAAAATATTTAACTTAATTTTTGTAGAGATTTTTAAGATATTCATTTCTATGTATGTTATTTTGATGTATCATCTAAGATTTACCCAGCAATATCAACGCTCAAAAATATATTTTTTTAAATTAATTAAACAAGTATTTATTACTCCTAAATTTGAACTGTGCGAAATACAGTACGTATTTGTAATGATATCGTGAATTTTGTTTACACTTCCAAAAAAAAAACATTTTGGCTAAGACAGCTCGCTAGTATTAAGAGTGTCTGAACTATGGAAGACAGATGGATGAACATGATAAAACTATGAGAGTTACTAGTAGACTACGGAACCCTCAAAACCTCCTTAAAGTTAATAAGTTAACTTAATAGCGTAATACAAACTTCAAGTCGCTGGAAAGCTAATTATAACTGAAGATTAATTATATTAGGTTAGCGTAGCAACTTGGTACCATATGAGATGGATTGTATAGTACACGTTAGTCATATGTTTTACTAATTAAGGTAATATACGTAATAATATATATTATTACTTAATATATATTATTATTTATTATTATTACTTATTATAGTTATTCAAACTTTTTATTGGAAAGTTTTTATTTTTTTATACCCTCTGGGTTAGTGCTTGACTACATTCCACCTGATGGAAAGTGGAAATGTAGTCATGGGTGGTAAGGAGCATTAAACTTGCAACCGATTCACTCTTCTCTTAAAGACACCTACATTGTATGTGGACGGAAATACCGACGCAGGCAAGCTATTCCAGTCCTTCGCTGTACGCATTAAAAAAGACTAAGCAAAGCGCATCGTTCGGACAGGAGGAATGTCCACAACGTAAGGACGGATATTCGCCGTGCGTCGGAACGTCCTGTGATGGAAGGGGGGCGGAGGAATTAAAGCGTGTAATTCCTGCGCACACTCACCAAAATGTATCCTATAGAATACTGAGAGGCTAGCAATTCTACGCCTGTGTTCAAGGCTGTGGAAGTTGGTTTCAACCAATTCAGGGTAATAAGCCTCTTTGCTCGCCTCTCAATTGAGTCCAGAACCGCAAGATGAGACTTTGCGGCACCAGCGAATATATGCCCACAGTACTCCATACACGACCGGATCTGTGCTTTGTATAATACAAGAAGCTATCCCGGTGTAAAGTACTGACGGACCTTCGCAAGAACGGCAAGCTTTCCCGCAGCTACTCTTGCTCTGGACTCAAAACACCGACCAAAGTTGAGGTTCGAGGAAATCTCTACGCCTAACAACTGAAGCTGGTCACTGTATTCCAAAGATACACTCTGGAAAGTAGAAGCCAAGGTGAAAGGGCTCCTTTTGGCGGTGAACAGACACGTCTGCGTTTTAGTGGCGTTGAATTTGACAAGATTGGCTTTTCCCCATGCGGAGACTGCCTGAAGTTTGTCATTCAAACGTTGCACCATGGCTTCTCTTTCAGACTGTACTTGATCTCTACTAGCCCGACTACTCGGCAGGTATCTTTCTACAACTATGCTGTCGTCTGCATACCCATAGACACCGGGCTTCAGCAGATCGTTAATGTGCAGCAGAAATAGAGTTGCAGAAAGAACGGACCCCTGAGGCACTCCGGCATTTATTGTCAAGGGTTCCGAGGAACACCCGTCGACAACTACTCGGAGAGATCTTTGGTTCAGAAAGTCCGTTACCCAACCGATCAGACCAGGAGATATACCGTATGTTGAAAGCTTGCTTATAAGGCTCGCATGCCAGACCCTGTCAAATGCCTTCGAGACATCAAGAGAGACGGCAACCGCTTCTCCGTTCTTCTCGATGGCCTCGCCTAAAATGTGCGTAGCGTACACTAGAAGGTCCCCAGTGGACCTATTTCGGCGAAACCCGTACTGTCGGTCACTGAGGAGATCGTTACCTTCAAGGTACGCTAAAAGGCGCGAGTTCAATACACGCTCCATAATCTTGCAGAGTATGGAGGTGATTGAAATCGGTCTATAATTGGCAGGATCGGCACGACTGCCTTTTTTGGGCTAATTAGTTTAAGTGCTTTAATTTAAAAATATACGAATAGCGTCATATCTCAGTTTGTATTATATTTATAATTTAAATATTTTTTTAAATAAATATTTTTTTAAATAAACACAAATTTCAATTCTAGTTGTTTCAGTTCAAGTTTTTAAGTATATTTTGGGAGTAAGTAAAACAAGTGCAATGAGATGAATAACTAATAATACAAAATATTTTAGTTTATTTTTATATTACACATATTTTTATTATTTCTTTATAAATATATTTCATATTCCTCCTAATTAGATGGTAATTACTAGTACTACTAATGTGGTTACTGCGTTTAAGTATTATTTAACATAATTTCATTTTAAGTTGTGGCTTTTCAAATTATTGTGTGAGTAATTTGTTATAGATTTTATTTGGACCGTAGCTACAAAAATTAATTAAAAATAAGTGATTATAATAATTAAAGAAGGGAAAAATCCAAGACAAAAATCATTTTCTTGAGCAAAGATGATTTCTTTTAAAGTAAGCACTCCTTGCCATTATCTTTTTAAACTTCTCTTTGGGTTAATAGATTTTTCTGATTTTAATATATTTCACTGTATAATAAGTCGTAATAACCAAATATTACTTACCATTTTAAGGTGAAATATACGCTAAGGAAAGCGAGAGCTTATTAAAATTTTAACGTCTTCAATGTAAGAGAAAGATTCTCTGAATAATTAAGAAGATAAGAAGATGGTGACATTTCAAGGATTTAAAGATATTCAACGTAGAATATACCTTTCGGTGAGTTAATTATTTATCGGATTTCCTTATTTTGAAGTTGATGCTGACAAATCTCTCCGATTTTAAAAAGCAAGTATTAAAATATTTGTAAACAGGGAATCGGTAAAATTATCTATTATAGACATTTATATACTTACTTATATATCCATGAATAGTGTGTATTAACATTACCTAGAGCAGCGTTATTAGTTTACATATTTCTTACGAATAAGTCACAATGGTTGATTGCGGAAAAAAAAACAAGATCAAAAACTTATATCAATTTATATTATATTTGAAATAATAAAAAATAGACATTTAGATTCTTTTCTTTCTTACATGTATATGTATACACACACACCCCGTAGAGATCGATGGCAGCTTATATATTAATACATTAAATATGTAATATAGTGTAATATTTTATTTTGGAAATTCTATATGAAATTGATTCATATTGATGAACTTGGATAGTACCGAGTAATTAACTGTACATCGACCTTGTTGTTGATAAAGGAATAATAATAATTAGCAAATGACTACGTTGTGAAAAAAATACAGTAACCGAAGGTAAACAAATGATCTTATGTTAAATAAAGTTTTATTAATTAGTAAATCATAAGCAAAAAATACACATAAACATATTTTCTTTACTTTCCTTACTCAACTGATAGATTAAGTTTTGTTGTTAGATTGTTCTGTTTAAGTTGCTATAAATCGCAATCTGTCGGAGTTAACATTGAGTATCATATTTGTTGAAAAAAAAGCTTTAAAAATTATTTAATGCTGATTATTATCTAGACTGACATACAACTGCATAGTCCAGGCGACTCAGCAAATATTTCTTCATAAATTACTTCTTGACATTATTTTTAATTTATCATATTGTCTCCATAAAAAGATTAATTGTCTTCCCGTCATTACAATTATTTAATACCCATAAGTTATCTCAGTATTACAATAGCAATCCTGTAATTAATTTAACATTTTCATATCTCTAGTTTAGTTTTTAACGCCAATATTATATATATATATACAACCACTTTTTTATTTGACCGTTTGTAAAAAAATAATCACAGACTTCATAAAGTATTCTGGTAAGTCTTTAACTGACTTTTATATATATTTAAAAGTGCAGGATATATATACTAATTATATTATTATTAATGAGAAATTACAAGCAAAGTAAATAAAGTAGATGAAGTTGTGGCGAAAGCCATAGCCGTAAAAATCCCCCACGTATTGCCAACTAATACGTTATTCGATTTAGACTTATCCGAGACTCTGAAAGGCCGATCGAGGTGCTCCTAATCGTGTTGTTTAGAATCTGATTTTCCAATTTCCTGTGATATATTCTGATCACACGTGTGGATAGTTTGAATAATTTTATAATACTGTTACAGAGATAGCAAAAATATATATTAGATAAACTTAAGAACAATAAAACTTATCAAATAGAAGAAGGAACAAGCAGCATCTTATCCAGCAAGGTCAGTAGAATCGCAAAATATGTAATTTTTTTCTCAAGTTCACGATTAATAAATCAGGACAAACTTTCTATGCAATCTAATTAGGATGTTTATATAAATCTTCCAGTCTCCGAAAAAAATTTTAGGTTTAGACAAATCAATTGTATGTATTATAAGATTACTTGACTTGTGTTCAGTCAGCTATGACTGATTTTAATATTAGTTATTATTCTATTTTGACATTATATGTAAGTTATAATTTACACTATTTTCATTTATATCACCTTCCACCAATTAATGCATATCACCGATTTATAATCGGTAAATAATACCTAAGGATATTATTACAATTTTCTGACATACATGTAATATATTAATTTGCTCTAGGAATAGTTTAAGCCTTATGGAGCCTTCATGATATACCTTTATTTAAATTTCTAATAAGATTAAAATTTACATAACTGTGTTTTAGAGAAAATATGTATTATATATTCCCTAATATAGTAAACATAAAGCATGGAAAAAAATGACCGACCGATGACATGACCGTATAAAGCGACGATAGTTTTGTAAAATAAAGCCAAAGGATATATTTATTTTATTCTTTGTAGCGTTTGAGAGGAAAATTGTACATTTCTAAATTAACATTGGTTAAATATGCTGCCTCATAGTTAAAAACAAATAATAGCAATTGTGAAAATATTATTTAAATTTAAATGTTAATAGGGCATCACGTCCTCAAATGATAATAACCTACAACAATAGAAACTGATGTGTCTGAAAATCATATTCTAATTATATACTCATAGTTTCAAGTATTGAGCCCAGAAAAACTATAAGATTAATTTATATTTGTCAAGTATTTAAAAGTTTCTACTAGTTGATTACAAATAATTAATTCTCACTTTTTTACTATCGGTGCTCATTCTTTTTCTCGGCATGCAATTTGATATAGTAACCGCCCTCGGTGATGCGAGACTCCTTGGCAATTTCTTACAGAAGCCGGGTACATCTCCAGCGCATCGCGTTCTCTAACTGCCCTTTTATAGCACTCTTTTCCAGTTGCAATTCGTATTAGTGGGAATGGGGCCACCTTTTCGAATTAGCGGTATAAAATGATCGTGTATTTTGGACCTCTATCCGGCTCTTACGGTACTCTTAGAAGATATGAGGTCATCCCATTCTAAGTAAAAATCAAATATTCAAGTATGTAGGTAATTATAAAATTACATGTGTGAATTTGCTATAGTTTTGTTAAAAATAAGAAGCCGTTTAATAGAATTGACATAAAATTAAGTCCTTTTTAAAAGCGCTTTAGACTATCTAAACAAATACCACTGCTCTGAGGCAAAAAAACTGATACATGTGAGTTGGTTCAATATAACTATACATATGATTACAAACAAATAACAAATAAACTAAAGTATTAACCTCCAATATTTGCCAGTATTTTTTATGTTGAAGATATAAATAACTTCTTATGGAAAAGTGTTTAGATCTCTTTCAAAATATCAAAATTACGAATAGAATAAAATAAAAGTTCACAAGGAGAGCATTAATGTAAATCATAACTTATTCGGCATCGTTTCAAGGCTTAATCATATTTATTAGCATTTAGAAGGAGTTATCAAGTAAAATTATCTTTTCCTCTTTTGGTGATGATAAGGAAATAAATATTTTCTATGAATTTCATACATCACTGTCAGAAAACAAAATAATACTAGGAAATGCTATTCGTAAAGGTAGTTTAAAATGAACAATATTTTATAAAATTGAATTTTTATAGAAAGTAACAATGTGTATAATAAGACACTTATTTAATAAAAGCATTTAAATAATAAACCGAAATAGCAAATAACAAATTTAGCTATGTATTTATTGTCCTTAGAAGTTTCTACCTGCGTCTAAAAAACAGAAACATGTGTTCTATCATAACTGCTGCTCTCCATATTTCTATGTTAGCTTGATTTCCATTATTATTCTTTAAACAAAACCAAAACTTAATCTCAAATATTAAACCAAACTATTTTATCACATAAATTCCCAATATTTAATCATTTATTAAAATAACGTAGGTACTCCTATTTTTATCTCATAGAAATAACTAAGTTATTTTGTTTGATTAAGACCATATTACATTTTGACATGTCATACATTTCTTAACATTTGATGCTTTGTTTCAGATGGTTGGGTAGTTATTTCTTATTTATAAATGTATAATATAACGGTTTTTTTTTTAGTATTTCTATATCTGTTACTTTCGACCATCAAGCAAAAACAACTAGATGAAATTAAATGAAAATTTTTATTGGAATAGCGTATAGATCAAGTGAATATATTACAAAATACTTATAACTCCGGCAAATTGACTTGTTATTTATTATTTAAAGAAGAACTAAGATAACGAATTTGTGTTCTACTAAAATTATTAAACAATAAAAGAAATATATTTAAAAGTAGTATCATTTCACGTATTTTCAACATGTCCCTAATTTATCAAGCACATTACCCATATGTACGTGGTAAGAATAGTGTAGAAAGCGAACGGTAATGACAGCGTATTACAGGAAATTGGAAAATCTGATTTAAATAATGACCCTTTAGAGTTTCGACTGAACCTACATATAATAACGGATATGAAAAATATTTTGTAGGTAGAACTTTTAAACTACATAGTAAAATTAATGGTTATTTTCGAATAAACGTGTGCATATATTTATATGTAACAATAAAATCATATTAAATATATTTATATGTAACAATAAAATCATATTATTATTATCTTTGCTCTGGCAAATGGTCTGTCCCAGCTGGTAAAGACGCACACTCGTCTACCGGACGTGGACAGTCACACGCCCTCTTTGTTGGATCTTCTGCTGACTACACATCCAGAAAAGTACCAGATCACTGTCGAGGCTCCCTTAGGTTCCTCTGATCACTGTCTGGTACGGAGTGTAGTGCCCATTCAACGTCCTGCTCGCACAAGACCTGCGACTCGACGCGTTTGGCACTACAAGTCAGCGGATTGGGATGGAATGCAGTCCTTTTTTGCATCCTACCCATGGGGGCCGATTTGTTTCCCTTCCAATGATCCTAGTGACTGTGCTGCGGTTGTAGCTGATGTGATACTTCAGGGCATGGAACTATTTGTACCAAGCTCTGTGGTATCACTTGGCGGCAGATCGCGGCCTTGGTTTGATGCGTCTGTCAGGGCTGCAGCAGCTGGCAAACGGCAGGCTTATCAAGCTTGGGCTAATGCGTTAGTCACTAAGGATCCGAACTCTAGAGTTCTGAAGAGGAAATACAACCGTGCCTCCAGATTCTTCAAACGGCAAATCGCTAGAGCAAAGTTCAAGCATGTCGTCAAAATTAGGGATCAGCTGGCAAAGTACCCGCCTGGCACGCGCAAATTCTGGGCGCTTTCCAAGTCCACTCTGGGTAACTTTAGCCAGCCGTCCCTACCGCCGTTACACATGGGGAATGACTCTCTGGCCCACACGTCAAAAGAGAAAGCCGATCTCTTGGGCACTCTTTTCGCCTCCAACTCGACTTTGGACGACCAAGGGAAGTCACCGTCTATCATCCCGCGGTGTCAGAGTTCAATGCCGGAAATAGTTTTCCGGCAAAAAACTATCAGGCAGTCTCTTTTTTCCTTGGACGTTCATAAGTCGAGTGGGCCGGATGGCATTTCTCCATTAGTGCTACGAACGTGTGCCCCTGAGTTGACTCCAGTGCTTACGCGTCTATTTCGGTACTCCTACCTTAAAGGCGTAGACCCGGTCTCATGGAAGCGTCCCCTTGTCCATCCGATCCCTAAAAAAGGTGATAGCTCGGACCCAGCTAACTACAGACCTATCGCCATTACTTCCCTTCTCTCCAAAATAATGGAGATTATTATCAACCGACAGCTCCTAACGTACCTCGAGGATCACCAGTTGATCAATGACCGGCAGTATGGCTTTCGCCATGGTCGATCAGCTGATGATCTTCTGTTATACCTTACGCACCGTTGGGCAGCGGTTATTGAAAGCAAGGGAGAGGGTCTGGCAGTTAGTCTGGATATGGCAAAAGCCTTTGATCGTGTATGGCACAAGGGGCTTCTTTCGAAGCTACCTTCCGATGAGAGTTTATGCAAGTAGATCAACAGTTTTCTCACTGGGCGGAGCATACAGGTCGTTCTCGACGGTTTTTGGTCGGACCCCAAGCCCGTGAACGCTGGTGTACCCCAAGGCTACGTGCTATCCCCAACTCTGTTCCTCCTGCACATCAATGATATGTTGGATATTTCCAACATACATTGTTATGCGGATGACAGCACTGGGGATGCGGTATATTCCGGTCGTGCAGGACTCTCTCGGGAAAACGTCGACGAGTGCCGAAAGAAACTTGTTTCTTCAATAGAGACCTCCCTGGGGATGGTCTCTGAGTGGGGTGAACTGAACCACGTTCAGTTCAATCCCCTAAAGACACAGGTTTGCGCGTTTACCACTAAGAAAACCCCATTTGTCGTATCACCGCTCTTCGAGAGCACTCCTCTTATTGCCTCGCCAAGTATCAAAATACTGGGTCTCGACATTTCGAGTGGTTGTCAGTTTCGTGGTCGTCTGGAGAGCAAGGCCAAGTTGGCCTCGAAGAAATTGGGAGTGATCAATAGAGCGAGGCAGTACTTCAAACCTGACCAAAGACTTGCGTTCTATAAGGCGCAGGTCCGGCCACACATGGAGTACTGTTCTCATCTCTGGTCCGGATCACCCCAATATATCCGCTTCTACCATTTGACCGCGTACAACGGAGAGCCATTCGGATTGTCGGGGACCCAGTGCTCTGCGAACGGCTGGACTCTCTGGCATTGCGTAGAGACGTGGCTTCTTTGTGCGTCTTCTACCGCATTTACAACGGGGAGTGTTCCGAAGAACTATTCGATCTGATGCCTACCGCCGAATTTCACTACCGCACAGCTCCCCATCGCCTCCTTTATCATCCATACCACCTGGACGCGTGGCGATCTTCAACTGTGCGGTTTTCAAGGACTTTTTTCCCACGTACCACTCAAACGTGGAACGAACTTCCTTCGGCGGTATTTCCACATCAATACGACATGGGTACCTTCAAAAAAGGCATATACTCCTTTCTCCAAGGCCGGCAACGCTCTTGTGAATCCTTGGATGTTGCAAGAGTTCATGGGCGGCGGTGATCACATACTAACGGTGACTCGCAAGCTCGTTTGCCCTCCTCTAACATAAAAAAAAAAAAAAATTTAAACCTCCATGCTCTAAGATAAACGAAGTATGTACAAGATATTAAGATAACAATAAAAACTGACGATTATTTTGTTTTATTATAGAGTGTTATACCCAGCGAATATAATATGACGTATTCAGACACTTATTTTTTGAATTGTACCCAATCTCTATCCAAATTATTCTGGGAATCTTGCTCTGAAATTTAAAATACAGAAATATTAAGATATTTCCGTATTTTTAAATTTGAATATCTTATTTCAAGTGGTTTTAAATATTTCTGAACACATTATTATAAAATTTGTTTCTTTGACTTGGTAGGTTAGAGGCAAGGATAGAAAAACATTTTTTTTTATTACTTGCGTTTTAGATTATTTATAATGATATTGTATGCCTACTTTTATATTAATTAGTAATAATTAATTGACGTTAATTATGTTATACACAATATGATTATAAATAATTATAACAATTTAGATAATATTTAATTAGTCCTGATTGACTGCTTTTAAATATTTGTATATATACGTACTCGTATAATATACGTTCTATTTCATTATTTTCAGAGTTTTCCCTTTAAATTCCTTTAGTAAGGTTGTTTCTTCGAGAATTAAATTGCAAAGGGTGATTAACTTCTCCCTTCTTCAATGTTTAAAATCCTAAATATTTAACCTCAAAGTCTAGTGAATTTACCCGTTATTTGCACTTTGCTTTTAGGCTTGGATTTTTCTGGAATACGTAATAAATTTTGTCAAAGGACAAAATGTTACTCGCGTTTACTTTGAAGATGTTTCTGTCTGTAAAAGAATATAAATAACGTAACAAAATTCAAAATTACACATAACTTGAATATATGTTAATGTATGTAATTTCATTATAAAAACAAAATTATATTCATAAAAATATTTATTGCGAAATTTTTAACCCTTTTTCATATTTTTTTTTGTACGTGGAAAAATTCGTTACAGTCAATACCGACTTGCTGAGAAAATGATGAGATGTATAACCAATGGACATAGTCCCGATTCTTTCTCCCCAGTCCACCGCTACGAAGAGAATCAGCGCGGCCTTCTTAAAAACAGTGATTTGCTTGCAAAACGAAATATTTGCGATCCAGCACCCCTTGCAATAAGGCACTAACTAACTACCCGCGGTGGCGAGAAGTCTCTGTCCACCATGGACGAGAACTCAGAATGCTGTTAGACCCATGTAGTAAATTTCTAGAATATGTTAAACAGTATCGAAAAAGTGAATAATAAAGTATGCACATCTCTTCAAATAATAATTTAATATTTTACAGACTATTAAATTTATTTTATATATCTGCAACACCATTGCGTCTATATTATATTATTAATATAAGCAAGTACCTCTGTCCATATTTGACACCTAGAAACAGATCGATATTCGATATACTACATAGTAAATTAATAATTAATATATATACTGTAACCAGCTGCCATCCAAACTTAGCTCTGTAATATTTTCCGGTAGTAGACCATAACATCGGGTCGCCGGCAAGGTTACGACCCATCGAACAAAATCGAGCCGCAAAGCGACCTAGTCGTGTTCCGGCACGTTGTGCGATGAAGCCGTATATATGGGAAATGGGTCTGAAAAGTTGCGTTGCGTTGGCGAACCGGTTTGGCGTTGTGTAGGTGCTTGTTGTGTCGGGTGCCTAGTCAAGAAGGGTAGCGGGATCCGAAGCAACGGCTTTTTGCTGGCCGCCCGCAGATAGTTGGGGGCCCAATTAGTGAGTCAGCAGCCCACGAAAGGCTGCCCCGCCAGCTGCGTAAAATCCCAGGGTGGCTCCATCGTGCTGGTTGGCGAACAGACGAGGAGGCCCGATGGCGATCCCTGGGGGTTTCGGGCGTCCCCGCAGTCTCCTGACTAGCCTCCCAGTGGCATGACAACACCAATTGTGGCGCCGGGTTTGATACATACCGCCTCGTTCAACTGCCATTTCTCATCCTATTCACTCTTTTATTTTTATTTTTTTTAATGAAAAGGTCAGATAAGAAGATCAAGTTTTCACAGCGGTTGCACTCCTCCTCATTTAAAGTGCACCTCACTAACATCAGGGGCTTGCACTCTAATCTCTTACCTGTCCACCACCACCTGGAGACAGAGCAACCGCACTTGCTCTTTTTGACGGAGATGCAGATACAATGTCCTTTGAGCGCTGCGTACCTGGATCATCCCGGTTACTCGTTAGAGCACAACTTTCGCTCACGTGCCAGGGTCTGTGTGTACGCACGGAACGACTTCTGTATCCTGCGTCTCCGTCACCTTGAAGACCCCACGTTTTCTTCCATATGGATTTTAGTAGACACAGGAAACGAAAAAATCCTGTATTCCTGTGTCTACCGTTCGCACAGTGGTGATCAGAAGACAACTAGATTATTTGAAAATCTCGGTGAGGCTGCTGATATGGCTCTGCATCAGTACCCTTCAGTGCAGCTCGTCTTTCTGGGGGACTTTAATGCCTGTCATCAGGACTGGCTGTTCCCGTACCAGAAGACCAACCATGCTGGAAGAGAAGCGCGGAACTTTGCGTTGTCCTTCGACCTCTTTCAGCTGGTGAGACAAGCGACGAGGGTACCAGAAGTAGTAGGCCATACAGCCAATTGCCTGGACCTTTTGCTGACAACTGATCCGGACAGGTATCGTGTAGAGGTGACCTCCCCCTTGGGAACCTCCGATCACTGTTTGGTGAAATCTGTATTTACATATTCCCCACCAGCTTCCGAACCACATAGTGTTAGGCGAGTATGGAAATACAAGTCAGCAGATTGGGATGAGATGCGGCACTTCTTTGCGTCGTATCCTTGGCGCCAGGTCTGCTTCTCTTCTTTGGATCCGTCGAGTTGCACGGATACTATAACCGATGTGGTACATCAGGCAATGGAGTACTTCATTTCTTTGCTGACGTATCTGTCGGTGGCAAAGCTCGCCCATGGTTTAATGCCGAATGTGGTCATGCTGAAGATCGAAAACATTCGGCATACCTCATTTGGGCTGATGCTCGAAGCCGCAAAGCTCCGGATGTAAGTTTAAAGAAAAGAGCCTTTATCCAAGCTGCCAACTCCTATAAAAAGGCAAAACGGAAGTCTCGTCGCGATCGTATCGCTAAGAATGGCGAAAAGCTCTCTGTCAGAACTACTGGCAGTCGAGCTTTCTGGTCAAAGCGATCTGGCTAAAGCGATCGAGTCGAACTTCTGCCAACCCTCACTACCTGCTCTGCTGAAGCCGTATGGATCTCTGGCCCATACAGCGACAGAGAAAGTCAATGTATTTGCTTCTCTGTTCGCTGATAATTCACATCTAGACACTGGCAATGCTTCTTCAGCACATCTTCCTCACTGCGGTATTTCAATGCCTGAAATCCGCATCACTAACTGAGAGGTATGGAGAGCATTGTGTCGCCTTGATGTGAATAAAGCCAGTGGTCCTGATGGTATACCAGCCATTCTGCTCAAGACATGCGCAGCTGAATTGTCTCCTGTATTGACACGTCTGCATCGCCTCTCTTTCAAGTCTCGAATAGTGCCGAAATCTTGGAAGCTTGGTAACGTGCAACCAGTGCTCAAAAAAGGCAGCCATGCCGATCCTGCCAATTATAGACCGATTTCAATCACCTCCATACTCTGCAAGATTATGGAGCGTGTATTGAACTCGCGCCTTTTAGTGTACCTTGAAGGTAGCGATCTTCTCAGTGACCGACAGTACGGGTTTCGCCGAAATAGGTCCACTGGGGACCTTCTAGTGTACGCTACGCACATTTTAGGCGAGACCTTCGAGAAGAACGGAGAAGCGGTCGCCGTCTCTCTTGACGTCTCGAAGGCATTTGACAGGATCTGGCATGCGAGCCTTATAAGCAAGCTTTCAGCATACGGCATATCTCCTGGTCTGATCGGCTGGGTAACGGACTTTCTGAACCAAAGATCTCTCCGAGTAGTTGTCGACGGGTGTTCCTCGGAACCCTTGACAATAAACGCCGGAGTGCCTCAGGGGTCCGTTCTTTCTGCAACTCTCATTCTGCTGCACACTAACGATCTGCTGAAGCCCGGTATCTATGGGTATGCAGACGACAGCACAGTTGTAGAAAATACCTGCCGAGTAGTCGGGCTAGTAGAGATCAAGTACAGTCTGAAAGAGAAGCCATGGTGCAACGTTTGAATGACAAACTTCAGGCAGTCTCCGCATGGCGCAATGCCAATCTTGTCAAATTCAACGCCACCAAAACGCAGACGTGTTTGTTCACCGCCAAAAGGAGCCCTTTCACCTTGGCTCCTACTTTCCAGAGTGTATCTTTGGAATACAGTGACCGGCTTCAGTTGTTAGGCTTAGAGATTTCCTCGAACCTCAACTTTGGTCGGTGTATTGAGTCCAGAGCAAGAGTAGCTGCGGGAAAACTTTAGAAAGAATTGCCGTTCTTGCAAAGGTCCGTCAGTACTTTACACCGGGACAGCTTCTTGTATTATACAAAGCACAGATCCAGTCGTGTGTGGAGTACTGTGGGCATATATTCGCTGGTGCCGCAAAGTCTCATCTTGTAGTTCTGGACTCAATTGAGAGGCGAGCAAAGACGCTTATAGGTGACCCTGAATTAGTTGAAAAGAACCTCCACAGCCTTGAACACAGGCGTAGAATTGCTAGCCTCTCAGTATTCTATAGGATACACTTTGGTGAGTGTGCGCAGGAATTACATGATTTAATTCCTCCGCCCCCCTTCCATCACAGGACGTTCCGACGCACGGCGGATATCCATCCTTATGTTGTGGATATTCCTCCTGTCCGAACGAAGCGCTTTGCTTCGTCTTTTTTAATGCGTACAGCGAAGGACTGGAATAGCTTGCCTGCGTCGGTATTTCCGTCTACATACAATGTGGGTGTCTTCAAGAGAAGAGTGAATAGGTTACTAGGTTAATACGCCTTACCACCTATGACTACATTTCCACTTTCCATCAGGTGGAATGTAGTCAAGTACTAACCTAGACAGTATAATATATATATATATATATATATATATATATATATATATATATATATATATATATATATATATATATATATATATATATATATATATATATATATCTTCGCATTAATTAAATACTGTAAAATTATAATATTGCAATACATATGTATATCTATAGTCAATTGCCTTTCATTTCATCCACTACGAAAAGCGAAATGGGTAAAACATCTTAATCAGAATATTCAAAGCACACCGTGTACACACAACTTTTAATAACTTTACGTTCACCGTTTATTTATTTTTCAAAAGCTTTACTCCTAAATTTAATACTCATTTCATATTCACAAAGGCTCAATGTATCTGTTATTTTAAAGGCTTTGTTATAAATATATTTTGCGACACACACACAATACTGAGCAATATTTAATATTAGCTGCTTACCTTTTGAAAATTATATTTCAATAACGTTTCCATAAAATACAAAATTAATATTACGTATTCAGCAATAATGTAGATCTATTTGAAAATAAATAAGCGTTTATTTTTAAAATGTCTTAATTTTTTTATCGGCTTGTCTGTATTTTGTTTCTATTAAGTACAGTAATGAAAATGAATACTATTATGATCCTTAATACGGTCGCAAAGGTAAAGCTTAAATCAATAATATATAATTAATATTTCTACTCACAATTTCTTATTTTCGGACTGCTTATTAATATAGTTACTTAAGTCAATACTACTTATTTGCTGCTGAGCGTCTTAGTCCATACCCAACATACTCGTATTGAGAATAATGATATATTAATATTATCATTACTATCCGGCAGGATTATTCCACAAGATATCTTAGACCTTCCATTTCTTATTTTTAAATCTAAATTCAAAGTTTATTATTAAATAAATCTTATTATAACGTTCAAGAGTTTTAAGCGGATTGAAATATGTGGAACTCAAATTGTTGAATCATTTGCAGGATTTATATTATAATGTACATCACCTAAAATTCTTATATTTCTTTTGAAAAGAACAACTGGTGAGTTTCTGGCCGGCTCTTTTCTACAGAGCAGCATTCCGAGCGGGTGGTAGCTTATATTGTAATAATTACGATTCAAAAGTGCGTGTAAATGCCTACTTGAATAAAGATAATTTGAATTTGAATTTATCATTATTTTTATTATTATTATCAAAGTTTGCGTTTGTATACTTTCTAAATCATAGTCCGAAAATTTTAAACTCACTAAAGAAGGATTAAAAATTAATTAACATACATTATTTAAATCATGTCTGCTCATTAACACTGTTGTTACAATGCATTTCAAATGTCAGATTAAAATTATAGTGTAACCAATAAGCGTATATTTATTTTATTTTGGTTTCATATTGAAGTACCATTTATTATTAATCCCTGAACAGTCATTAAAACTACTTTAAATTTTCAGTAATTAAGTTAAATATAATATATCATATTGGGACATTAATATTTACGTAAAATAAAGAGATAGTTTTAATCTCGCCATAATTAATTATTACATTAATATTCAAGTTTAATAACTTTAATAAAGGTTTAGATTGATAGCGACTTGAATGTACTCACATTTAAAAATCTTTACCCAAAAATAAATATATAAAAAGAAATAAAAGGATAAGAACAAATTATTAAATATCGAAACTACATCAAGTGCAAGTAGCCCTTAAAGTTTTTAACTTCATAAAGAGGATTACTTTTTATATAACTGTAAACGTGACTTTACTTTCTTGTATCATTTTTATGAACATATAATACCTATATAAAATTTTTGTTATTTCTTACAATCTCAAAGTTGCCCCACAAAGATTGGTATAAAGCGATAAGGCAGCCCAATAAACGTTTCATTTAATCTTTATTTTCTTATATTTCGTTACTATTGTACAATGAATAATATAATATATTGTATATTTGTACTAACCTCCAAAATGTTTTTTTTAATTTAGTAAAAAAAAAATCTGCATAGCAATATTTATTAGACATAATCTACTGTTTGCCCGGGCTATTAGTTCCGAAACAACGTTATATTAAAAAAAAAAAAAAGCTGCTGACTGTCTTTCCAGTTTCGCATAAAATTATATTTCAATTTCTTTAAATATTATCTTTTTGTAGACTTCTTCGTATTTTTATATATCACTAAGACTTAGAAAGTCTACTTTATTAAAAAACAAATAAAGTTTTAAGCAGTAGACTTGGTACTGTAGAGTGAAATAAAACAATTATTATATATATATATATATACCTGTACCTTTACATATATACATATGTATATCTGTACGTTACGTACATATACCTATTAAAAGTAATAGACTTTACAAATTTGTTAAAATCTTAGGCTTTATTACTATTATTTAAAAAAAAAAACCTTTTATTGCTTTGATATAATTATCGCCGTAAAATATATTGTCGTGGCACACAGATATTATTATCATCTGTTTAAACGTGACTCCATCATCTCAATTCTCAAAGTTGTTTGTGTTTCAAAGTGACATGTTCTTACATAATTTACGACAATTTGTAGCTATCTGCATCTGTTTTGTAACCATTCAACTTGTAACTTCAAGCTTAGTTTCTTGTCGAAGTATACAGCTGTTATGACAAGGAAACTAATTAAATCATTGTTATCACTTTCAAAATCATTAACTGTTACGTCAAAAAATTATTTATATCTTACCTCTAAAGTTCATGCTGATCAAATTATAGTCTTAATGATCATAATAATATATTTCTAAATAACTAAGTATTTTGTTGATTACTAAAAGTCGGTAAGTTAAGTCCTTTCAGTTATATTGAACTGTATACAGCTAATATTTTAATTAAAACCAAAAGATATAATCGGCAAACAAAAATGTGGAATAAAATATGGAATTAGCAGATGACATGGTAAATTCAATATCACTGTAATATTTTCATCGGTATAGAATATATATATATTCGAGGTATAGAAAATATTCAACTAATTAGTATTCTAGCTCTACTTCTCCACAACCATTCTTTTTGCGTGATGACTGCATGAATAAGTAGATCAACAGATAAGGAACTAAAAATATGCAGTGTATTCATATTTTATTATATCTTTATAGTATTCACAATTAATTCTTAATGAAAATTACATTTCAAAGTCATAAACAAAATCTTTATCATCGAAGCCCCTCACATATGGGGTTATAAACTGTTGGTGAGCTTGTTGTACCATTTGTGAAATTAGTCAAAGTGATACGGATGCAGTAAAACTGCTGGTTTTTGTAGTGCACACTTTCCCGTGTTCAACTATTTTCAATGACTTTGTCATTTTTGAAGTAAACATTTTAAGTAAACTTTTATCAATAAACTGGTTTTCAACAGCTATCACTCGCAACGCAACAAAGAAACACACAATATAGAAACCTTAGAAGGGAAAAACCGGAGACCACTAAAAATATGAAGATTTCAGTTTGAACCATTTTGAAAAATAAAATTTCTTTCAAAAATAGGCATAGTTGGTAAAATACATAATTTATATTTAAAATGACAATTAAAAATATATTTCTTACTTACATTTTAAATCATTCATAACATATACCACATATATTTTATATATTTACCACTTTATTGCTAAACTAGATGACTATATTTTAATTTAAAAGTTCCGTACAAGAGAATTCAAAATCATTTTATAGGAAAATTGTAAAAATACTTTAATTTAAAGATTTTTTGCATTTACAATTTACACTTTACATTTTATTAAACTAATATTATTTGTTATGTTGTTGGTTTGTAATAAAATTTTATTTTACTAAATTGTTTGTATGTTCCACAAAATGAGATTTATTTTGAAAATAAACTTGATGTTGATTATTTATAGCAATATTGTCATATATCTTTTTACCGGCTTTCTCCCGATATGTTGGCAATTTATGATCCATTTTTGCGGGTAAGCGGTGTGTTTTTATAAAATATTGAGTAATTCCAAAAGGATTTATTAAGATTACATAAAGAAACGCGTACAACAAATATTAAATATTTTATAAAGAATATGTATATGGAATCGTTTTAAATGTACACTTTAATTTACATTAAAGAAAAGGATTTTAACAATTATATTCTTTTAATTTGAAATTTGATTTCAATGCACCGATTGAAAAACTCTCCTGTTTCTTACACGTAATCGCTTACCATTACCATTCCTACCACCAAAATTGTAGCTTTCTTAAACAGTGCAATTCTCAACGAAGTTACTGCCCTGAATCTCTAAGAAGTTACTTGCATGCTCCTTGGACCACCATAATAATATTTGCTTATTAGTATATTCTTATATTGAAGGTGTAAAGGAGTAGGAGTAAACAGTGTTTGCTCTTTTAAGATACTCAACTGAATTTAAAAACTTATACTGAAATAACTTAAACGTAAAAGCTTTATGCTTTTTATCCATTATTAATTAATATTAAGTATATAAGTTTTTTCGTCATTCAAATATCTTTAAAAAATTATCCTCAGGCTCACGGTGTCTTGACTCGGAAATGGTTGTGCTTTACCGAAAATATATAATAACTTAAGAAATTAATTTAATTTTATTTTTTAATAATTAAATAAATAAAAACCCACGTTTTATAAATGCACTCAAAAGAAGTAAATAATTGTGCCCTATGTCAGCTCTGAGCTCCAACGTCTGTCTCACTCTATCACCCCTCCTGCAGCTGTTGCCTTAATTTGTGTCACTCGTAATCTTTTACTAAGCTGAAGACTGAAAACGTGGGGCGCATCATTTGGTGATTTGACTTATACATGTGTATTGATTAGTTCTAGGTGGTTTTAAATTTCTTATCAATTGAGAGTGAATTTCTATGTATGCGTTTTTTTAGCAAGGCTGTTAGAGATAGATAGTTAAGTTTATGAGATTCATGGAAATCTTCCATCAGTGAGTTTGTATGAGATGTGTGGATGTTTAGTCTAAGAGTATAAGGAAAATTCTTAGTAATTGCTACTGTTGTAAATCTATATCAGCATAATTATGGATTAGAATGGACAATGAATTTGATCGGAAGAGAAATTAAAGTTGACCTTCTCGACGGATGTACTTAGAAGGAAGATTAGAGTAATGTTTATATGAGAGTAGAGATGTGTGTTGTTGCGCCCCACGTTTTCAATCTTCAGCTTAGTACAAGATTACGAGTAACACAAATTAAGGCAACAGCTGCAGGAGGGGTGATGGAGTGAGGCAGACGTGGAGCTCAGAGTTGCCATAGGGCAAAATTATTTTCTTCTTTTGAGTGCATTTGTAAAACGTGTAATTAACATTTTTTTTTTTAATTTATTCATTTATTTAAAAAGACTTTACAAAAAACAATTTATTCTCGCCAAGCTGTTATGCTTAACGGCGAGACGCGCTCGTTATTACAACAAAAAAATAAGTTTTTAACAAAAATAACAATAATGCATATCATAACATAACATAACATAACATAACATAACATAACATAACATAACATAACATAACATAACATAACATAACATAACATAACATAACATAACATAACATAACATAACATAACATAACATAACATAACATAACATAACATAACATAACATAACATAACATAACATAACATAACATAACATAACATAACATAACATAACATAACATAACATAACATAACATAACATAACATAACATAATATAACATAACATAACATAACATAACATAACATAACATAACATAACATAACATAACATAACATAACATAACATAACATAACATAACATAACATAACATAACATAACATAACATAACATAACATAACATAACATAACATAACATAACATAACATAACATAACATAACATAACATAACATAACATAACATAACATAACATAACATAACATAACATAACATAACATAACATAACATAACATAACATAACATAACATAACATAACATAACATAACATAACATAACATAACATAACATAACATAACATAACATAACATAACATAACATAACATAACATAACATAACATAACATAACATAACATAACATAACATAACATAACATAACATAACATAACATAACATAACATAACATAACATAACATAACATAACATAACATAACATAACATAACATAATATAACATAACATAACATAACATAACATAACATAACATAACATAACATAACATAACATAACATAACATAACATAACATAACATAACATAACATAACATAACATAACATAACATAACATAACATAACATAACATAACATAACATAATATAACATGCACTTCACACAAACATTAAATTACCAATATCACCTCACTACATTACAGGTTTGTTTCTCGATAACGATCATTTTTTTCTTCATCGAGAAACCAATCCCTTAACTTTAACTTTAACAATTTTCTACTTATTTAATTTTTCTGTCTTAGCATTACAATTCTATTGATTAATTTTGGTACCATATATTTAATAGTTCTTTCCGCATAGTAGTTCTTTACTTTTGGCTGAAATAATTTTTTGTCAGCTACTCTTCGCGTATTATATTTATTTTTTACTAATATTTTATGTTCATCCTTGTAATATTATTCTAATCCTATTAAGTATTCGACCTTTTTATCTACTGGTAATATTTTGCATACATGAAAAAGCCTATCATAATATCTGTTGCACCTTTTCTTATCTTTTTTACTAATTAGGAACTTGATCAGTCTTATTTGAAAATTTCTTATAGATTTTAAATATGTCTTAAACGTTCGTCCGTACACTATAAGTCCGTAACTTAGAAGCGAGTCGGCGAGTGCGAAATATACTATTCTTAACGTGTGTTTATTTAGCACTGGTTTTAAATGATAAAACTTACATAACACTGATCTTAAACGATTACAAATATAATTAACACGTATCTTCCAATTGAAATGGTTATCGATATTTAAACCTAAGTACTTAAATTTATGTACATATTCTAGTTTAAGACAGTTGCAGTTTGATTTACTATTATGCAAAAATTCATACGTGTGCCCTATTATATCAAGATGTTGTGTTTCAACGTGCTTAGCTCTTTGGTTGTATGGCGAGTATATATGCATGCATTTTGTTTTATCTGTATTTAATATAATTCCATTGTCATGTGCCCATTTACAGATACTTTCGAAGTCTTCTTGTATATATTTTTGAACATCCGTTATCTCCTTTGACGCATAAATTAAACACATATCATCTGCATATACAAACATCTGACATTTACTGACTACATTTGACACACTGTTAACATGCATGATATAGCCAACCGGGCCGAACACCGAGCCGGTCGGAACGCCAAGTTCAACAGACGCTTCCTCACCAGAGACTCCCGCGACTACCGTGCGAATTCTCCTATCAGTCAAATAGTTTTTGAACCAATTATTAGTCCGTCCACGAATTCCACATTCTTCCATCGATTGCAATAACATGTCATGGTCCAGGGTGTCAAAGGCCTTTTTATAGTCAATGAAAAGTGCTATTAATTGTTTCCCAATGCCTAAGCTTTCATTGATGTAATCTGCAAATCCTGTTAAAGCCGATACAGTGTTACGTCCTTTCCTAAATCCATGTTGGTTATTAGTCAACACGCTATGGTGTTCTAGAAACTTACTAATCTGCCCGACAATGATTTTCTCGACAATTTTATCAATAACAGATAATATTGCTATAGGCCTATAATTAATGTAATTAGAGTGACTACCAGATTTATATATAGGACGTATTATTGCACACTTTAACTTATATGGATAAATACTCTCAGACATAGACATATTTATAAAATTAGCTATAATAGGACTTAACTGTTTACATAAATACTTAACGTCCTGTACCCGTATTCCATCTAACCTGGGCGATTTATCGCACGACAACATATTAATTATTTTTTCTACGTCCAATGCACTTACTTTAATAAATTTAAAACTAACATCACATGGATTCACATATTGTTTCCTATCTAAAAATTTTACATTACATACATGTTTAATACCCTGTATTTCTTTTGTAAATATATTAGAGAAATTTGTACAAATTTGGTTAATACTATCTTTTTTACCTAAATGTTTTAGTATAATATCATCTAAACTAACTTTATTCCGCCCCAACCACAAATTAATATTTTCCCATATTTTTCTGAAATCACCGTTACATTTTTTTATTTTCGTCTGTCGATAATTATTTCTAGCATCATTTAATAATTTAGTTAACTTATTTCTAAACTTCGTATATTCTAATCTCTTACACATATTTCTTGGATCCGCTTTCCAAATTCTGAATAAATGATCCTTGCGCATTATCAGTGAATATAAATATACATCTATCCATGGTTGTTTTGTTCTTTTATCACGTAAACTTACAGTTATAGTACTATCTTTGTAAATCTGATCGAATACTGCACACAGTGTTTGAAATAAAACTAAAGGACATTTAATTAGAAATAGTTGCGTCCAGTCATACTCGCCGAGTTTCCGTTTCACACTTTTATCACTTATACGTACACTACTACACTTAATAATTTTTGTTTCTTTTTTACTCACACGTAAATCCAAAGCTAGCCCTACTGCATGGTGATCGGAGATGCGCGTCTCGAGGACGAACGCCGCCGAGCCGCTCTCGCCGCGTCTCGCTCACACCCATACGTGGTCCAAGCACGACGTCTCGTGCCGACCGTCCACGATCGCTTCGCGCGTTGTTTCCGCGCTCGGTATTACACACTGTAGACCGAGTGCACACATACTGTTTTTGTATTTGGTGATTGTTGGATTTACCGCGTCATATAAGATGTTTATATTCGTGTCACCAATTACAACGACGTTGTCGCGCGCCGGTATTGATCTTATGATAGTTTCCAATTGTTGAATATGTAATAATTTATTGGTGCTAGGTGGTCTATATATGGCAATTATATGTGTCATACTGTTGCCGACACTGAGCCGACCATGTAGCGTTTCTACAGCTTTAGTATTAAGTTTTTGGGCATCGAATTTTAATTTTTCCTTAGAGTATATCAATATTCCTCCTCCTCTCGTTATTTCTCTTGTATGTATAAATGTATTATATTCTGGTATTTTGTAAAATGACAGTTCATCTTTTGTAATATTTATTTCAGTTAATATCAATATGTCTATTTTATCCATTTTTTTATTCAATAAAACTAGTAACTCGTTGAAGTGTTTTCTAAGTGACCTTATATTTAAGTGTACAATGTGCGTACATTCAATATTTTTATTTAAATCTATATCCAATTCACCTATACTATAATATCTTTTAAACTTAAAATCATTATAAAAGTCTTCCGTACTATCGAATGTTAATATTAAGGAAGTCAGCTGGTGTGTACCCTTTGTCTTATGTGCGGAATTTATTTGTTGTCGTCGAAGTTATTTAAATCTTCTTCCGACCGTATATTATAATTTTTTTTATCTTCACTGCTTTTTTTAACAAGAATATTGAAATTTTGAACCCAAATATATTGAAATCCTTTCGGTTTTAATTTGTTTCTCACAGTCCACAGGAGTTGGCGTTTATATTTTGGTAGATCTTCGTTAATGAATACTCGTTTGTCAGAACCATTGCCGTGTATCTTATTGTTAGTTATCATTATACCCTTCTTTGCTGCCATCCATTTGTTACGGGCAGTTTTAGATCGAAGTGTAACTAGTATGGTTTTCGGTTTTGTAACGTCCGGTTTATCTTGTCCTACCCTCCTAGCTTCTTCAATATCATTTGGGTTTAAGTCTAACTTTTTTGCCAATTCTTGCACCACCACTACTGTACTTTCATTACTACGCATCTCTAATCCATGTATCTCAATATGTTTTTCTTTTTCTCGCATCTCTAACTCCTGCACCCTCTCCTCTAATGCCTTGTTGCACTTATTTAAATAAATGTTCTTTTCTTCGAGCGTTTTTAATTTCTTTTGTGATTCCTCTTTAAATTGTAATAATGTTTGATACATATCAGCGTAAAATTCAACAGTATTAGTCAGGTCTTTTATTTTTTTCTGAACTTTATATAGTACCTCCAATTTCTTATTTATTTCGGCTAAAACTTTCTCGCCCGATACTTCATTTATTGTTATTCTGGAGTCTTCTTCGGGGGACAACGACCCAATTCGCTTGCAGTCATCACAATATTGATTTTGCAAAAATTTCTTATTCACACATTTCTTGTGAAAAACCGCTTCACAAAAACCTTTACATTTTACTGTATCGTCTTTAGACACAGACACAAATAGTTTACATTTTTTACACTGAACCATTGTCGTAATTCTAATTAAGCACACTCCAATATTCCACGCGACCGTACGCCGAGCGCGCGCGCCGATGAATGTAATTATAAGCTTGATTTTAAATTTAATAAGCTACTACTCTTTCACTACTTCTACAGAAATCACATGATCATGTTATATATAAAAACATAAATTGGATGCTATTAAAATACATAGAAAAATTATGATTAGATTAATACTTAAATTATATGCGTTTATTATAATAAATTGTTATCAATGTAATATCGATGTAGATGTAATATTTAACTAATGGATCGTTTGACTCAATCGTAAATTGATACATTAACATTTAATAAATATTAATAGATAAATACATGTAATTAAACTTCAAGTTAATAACATCATCCTAATGTAATATTTAATTAAATTGTGTTTTGACATTACTACTAATTGTAACACTTTTTTACGATTCTTTGTTTGCAAATTAGTATAAAAGGATTGAGATATCGGTACAGGTTGAGTTAGGAATTGATTGTTGGGAGTTACATTTTTTTTTTTGGTGGGTAGACTTTAAAGTGTAAAGACGTGTTTTTAGCTATCTCATATATTTATTTCCATAAATATTAAATTTTATAAGTTTTCTATACTGTGTTGCCAAATTATTTACATGGAATAGTTTTTAAATTAACTACCAGCAGATTATCATAATATTCAAACATCACTTTTTAAAAAATACACTTTTTCTTTTGTTCTCATTTTTAAACTATTAAATAAACAAAATGGATCCAATTTTGGAACTGCAGAATAAAATGGATAAAGCATCCATTTTATTATAACTACTAAGATGTTTTCTTCTAAAATGTCAGCATTTGAAGATTCAATTCCCACTGCCAAGACTCCGGATGTTTCTTCATTAGCAAGTGATTTCAATACGTTTAAATCACTAATTTGGAAAACAGTTTCTAATTTGAAGAGTCAATTAGACATTATATTCAAATATCTGGATACCCTGGAGATGAAGTCAAGGTCCAATATTCTTCTTCTACATGGTGAACCGGAGACAGCAAATGAAGATATTTTGGATCTCTCCGTGAATGTTTGTAAAAACAAACTTAATATATGTAATTTTTCAAGATAAGCAATCATTACTTGTATGAGACTTGGTAAAAGTGCTGGCACTAACAAGCCTCGACCAATTTTGTGATTTAACAGTGATTTAACTCTTTCTGAATTTTTCACGAGCCCCAGACATCAGGTCTTCACTGAAGCACGCAAATTGTTTGGTGTGAAGAGTTGCTGGACGTGTGACGGCAAGATTGTGATTTTGTGTCCTGATGGTTCGCGTAGAAAGATAGTTTCGCTGGAAGAACTTAACGCGATTAATTCCAAGCCAACTTCATCTCCTAGTGCCTCAAGTTCCATGGGTGCCAACGCAATGTCTGTGGATGTGCTCAAGGTCTCAAAATCTCGTTCTGGTCGTGTTTTTAACAAAAATAAGTAAAGTATGCCGAATTTTATTAACTTTGATTTATTCTATATTCTTATCTCGTTATTTATAAAGTCGAAATTTCTAAGTAAATTCTAAGTCTAATTAGTGACAATTATGATTTATAAATTGCAAAATGTGTAAATATTATTGTTGACGTATGACTTCTGTCACTCTGACAAGCTTGTCATTTCGTCTGGAAATTAGACTGTTTATAAACTGTCACTACAGATATATGAATTATCAAAGGTGTTAATTTATGCATTAAAATATAAATAGTAGGCAGAATTAAATATTAATATTTAATATTTAATTAAATATTAATATTTATTTACTTTTTTTTCAAGATATTAAATATGTGTATTCCTTATGAATTTTATTTTGTTCTAGTTAATGTAGTGAAAGCTTAAATATATTATGTGTGTATTTTACAAAACTATTTACAGCAGCTGGTGTTATTATTTTTATTAATTTAATTTAATTTTGTTTTATTTTATTATTATAATTTATTTTTTATTTGGCTTTGTGTAAATACACAAAGCCAATTAGCCAATTAAATAATTATTTGATAGTTTTGATATATATTAGTTTTTTACTACTTTGTTCTTATTTATGCATTACTCATTTTTATTTTTATTTTATTTTATTTTATTATTATTATTTTTTTTTACTCTTATTTTATTTAATTATAATATATTTTTTTTTAGTTAAGACAAATAATCTTTTATTATCAATTTATATATTAATTATATAACTAAGTGTTTTATTCGCTTTATTTGTACGGTGTTTAATTCATCACCACAATGCCTGATATCTTAAGTGACAACTCGGATAGTGAATATTTCTCAATATGTTCGTCTTCGGACAGTTTATTAGACGCAGAAAGCAATTCTCCTGCTATGCCGTTACTATCTGAAAGACTGCGTGAGACTTTCGTGGCTTATCCTGGTAATCTTAATGTGGTACATATAAATGCTCAAAGCCTACCAGCTCATTTTTCAGAGATGCAAGTAAATTTTGAAAATAAGAACATTCATGCAATTTTAATATCAGAAACTTTTCTAAAGCCTTCCTTGGCTTCTGCCTCTTTCTCCTTACCTGGCTATCGTCTGATACGAAACGATAGAACATATCAACGATCAAATGAAGGGAAAACTGTTGGAGAAGGTAGAGTGGCCATTTTCCTGCGTGATAACATTCCTTGTAGTATTGTTCTCAAATCAACAGCTGCAGAAAATTGCTCTGAATTCTTATTTGTTGAAATAATCTTAAATCATACTAAAATTTTACTTGGTGTAGTCTACAATCCGAATCCGAACATTAATTACTTTGAATCTTTTGAAACCATTTTGTCTAATTTTCGTCCGTTGTATAACCATATAATAATTATGGGTGACTTCAATACGTGCCTTATTAAAGATGACCATCGCTCCCAAAAATTACTTTCGATTGTAAATTCCTTAAATCTGTTTTCCTTACCGCTCTCAGCAACACATTTCTCACATAACGGCCCGCCTTCTCTCCTTGATATAATTATTGTCGCTTGTTCGGAATTTTGTGAGTCACATGGTCAGATGAGCGCGTGTGAGTTCTCCTGACATGATTTAATTTTTACTTCCTACAAAAAACGACCACCAAAACGTAGACATAAAATGATTCTTATGCGTAATTACCGAAACATTGATTATAATCAGCTTAGGGTTGATTTCTGTAATGCGGATTGGCGATCGGTTCTCTCTGCCCCTGATGTCGAAACAAAGATTACAGCATTAAACGAAATCGTTTTGGCATTATATGACAAATATGCTCCACTAAAAACTGTGCGAGTTAAGCATTATCCAGCCCCTTGGCTCACTCCTACCCTAAAGAATCTGATGGCGTCTCGTGATAAAGCAATTGTACTTATGCAAATTGTGCTGATGCTAACCACGAAGTATATAAATCCTTAAGGGTTAAATGCAACAAAATGTGTCGTGCAGCTAAAAGACGTCATATTCATACGAGGATTGAGGACTCTCCGCCTGAAAAATTATGAACTTTTCTAAAGTGTCTAGGGGTAGGAAAAGACTGCAGCTGTTGGCAACCAGCGCTTGATATAGACGCACTTAATGTCCATTTTAGTACATGTCCAGCTTTCCTCACTTCAGAACAAAAATACTTACTCTTGCTAGTCTGCAGAAGAAGCAACAACATCTGCCGCCTTTTGAGTTTGACGAATTGTCAGCCTCAGAAGTGTCTAAAATTATTAAGTCTCTAAAATCTAAAGCAATAGGAAGTGACGGCATCGGATTGGAAATGATCTTACCAATAAATGAACAATTTTCTCCGGTTCTGGCTCATATATTTAACTACTCTCTTCATTTCGGCGTTTTCCCTGCAAATTGGAAGCTTGCTCATATTATTCCTCTTCCAAAAAGTTCGCATCCCACTGACTTCACTCATTTTCGTCCTATTTCCATTTTCTTCCTTTTCTCTCTAAGATATTGGAGCATATTGTCAGTCGTACCCTTACTAACCATTTACGTAAATTTGATTTAATTAGCCCGTTCCAATCTGGTTTTCGATCTGGGCATAGTACTACTTCTGCTCTGTTAAAAGTTACCGAGGATATTCGTTTAAACATTAATGAGAAAAAGATGACAATTTTGGTACTTTTAGATTTTAGTAGCGCATTTAATTCTGTCGATCTAGACGTACTTGTCGGCTCACTGGAAAGAATAAACATGTCAAAAGTTGCTATATCATGGTTCAAGATCTACCTTTATGACCGTCAACAATTAGTCAAATATAATAATAGTCACTCTAAACCGTGTCATCTTACATCAGGTGTACCTCAAGGTGGAGTACTCTCACCCATATTGTTTTCCTTTTTTATTAATTACATAACTTCGATTCTCACTTGCTCATACCACCTTTATGAAGACGATCTGCAAATTTACGCTGCGGCTTCGGTCACTAATATTGATGACGCTATCAAACCATTAAGTGATAACCTTGTCTTAATTTCAAAATAGGCAGGAAACTTTGGTCTTGCAGTCAATCCGCTCAAATCTCAAGCAATTATCGTGGGTAGTTGGAGCCATATCTCTAAGTCGCGCGAAATGGTGTTACCTAATATTGTTTTTGACGGTATTCCTATCCCATTTACTACTACAGTTAAAAATCTAGGTATCATAATTGATCAAACTCTGTCCTGGGCATCGCATATTAATGAAATCAGTCATAAATTATTTTTTTCTCTTCACTCGCTTAAAAGATTACAACATTTTTTACCAATAAAGACCAAGGCTATGTTGGCTAATTCGTTATTATTACCTCTCATTGATTTTTGTGATGTAGTCTTCCTGGATCCTTCTTCGGAGTTGTTATTAAAGCTTGAACGTCTTCAAAATGTAGCAATAAGATTTGTTTTCGGTTTGCGGAAGTTTGACCACGTAACTGAATTTCGCAAGAAACTTAATTGGCTACCAATTAAATTTAAAAGAAATACGCATATACTCTCACTCCTGTACAATATTCTTTTTAACCCCGCGTCACCAATATATTTAAAAGAACGTTTTAAATATTTGTCCTCCCTAAGTAAAGATCGCTTGAGATCCGGCGCTAATTTAACACTTGCTGTTATCAACTCACATTGCTACTCAAGGTCTTTCACTGCTTAAGCAGTGAAATTATGGAATAGCCTTCCGAGATTCATTCGTGAGTCATCTTCTTTAGACTCCTTTAAGAAAAACGTCCGCAGGTTTTATGAAAACGAATAATAAATACTTGTTGAAATTTACGATATATATGTATATATTTTAGTTATATTTTTATATATTTTTATATAAGTATTGGTTATATTTCGACAAAACAAGTCCATGTGGGCAATTGTATTATTATGAGTAGCACTTTAGATTAAATTATTTTTAGTTACTTAGTTCTTTATAGTTATTTTTTTTTTCTTTCATATTATTGCTTTTTTTAATTAGTTCTTTCACTTTAGTTTACTATGTGATATGTTTTATTTGTTCATTCATCCAGAGGTTGACTGGAAGAGATCCCTTCAGGGGATAAGTCCGCCTTTGTGCATACTTTTTTTCTTGTTATACATTAAGCTATGTACTTGAGTATTATTTATGTACAATAAAGAGCATACAAACAATACAAACAAACAAACATTTTGGACGTTCAGATGGAGATGAGAAATCTCAATGAAATCTAAAATAAGTAAATATCTTAGTTAGAGTAAAGTGCCAGAGAGTATAATTTAACGTGAGAATAGTGAGAGATCCTCTCGCCAGTTAAGTATTAACGCCTATAATGCAAATAATTTTTTTTATAACGCAAAATAGTTTTATATCATAATATGGATTGTCCTCGTTTCGCGTTCGGTCTGTAAAATAAACATTATATGTCGTACTAGTTTCGAGTAACAAGTCGTCGCGACAGCTGCACCGACCATTAAGACTACAGTTAGTGCCGTTTCAATAAAATACTCCCTACATGTATGCTACTTTACACGTAGCAAATAACAAAAGTAGCTACGTATTTATTGTCCATAGAAGCTTCTGCCTGCATATATTAAACATAAACCTATTTTCTTTCACAACTGCTGCTATCCATATATCATATCTGCTTGATTTCCATTATTATTCTTTAAACAGAACCAAAACTTAATCTCAAATATTAAACCAAACCATTTTACAATTACATAAATTTATGTAATTGTAAAATAGTTTGGTTTGGTTTGGGAATTCCCAAATAAGGATATAAAATATTATTTAATCTTTTTTTAATAATGTAGGTACTCGTATTTCTATTATATCTAATAAGAGAGAATTATGTAGCACTAGAATTATAAGTAAGATTTTTACTTACCTGCAACGGAGACATTAAGTATATACTTTTTGATATACTTATTATATTTTTGATATACTTTTACTGACGTTATATCAATGAACATGTCTGTAATATATTTTAAATAGAAGTAATGAGAACAGATCATAGTCTAAGAGAGACAAATTTGCGATAACTTATCCGAGAGTGGATAAAGCAGTCACAACGGCTCGCTGTGTGCAGTGACTGGAATTTAGCTGAGTGTCTTCAGATTTATATGTCTACTGATACTGCTATCCAACTGACAGCAAATTACTCTGAACCTACTATTAAAATGTTCTGCAAATAATAATTCATTTAAGTTTTAATATGAAACTCTTTTTGTATTTTGAATAACTTAATCCAATATCAGTTATAAGGTTCAAAGAAATTACAAAACTACAAAACTCCCAATTTACGGAAACAAAAATAATCAATACAAGGAAAAGGTTTTCTTTAGTCTCGTCTATTTTATATAATGAGAAAAAGAAGTATTTTTTTTTTTCAATAAAGCATAATAATCACTGTTTTCTTCCGTATGGATAATTTTTGATTCACCAAACCTCAAAGGTTTTTCATAATCATTTATGGTTGATAAGAACAGGCAAACGATGATGTTGTCACGAAAATACTTTTAAATTGTACATTTATTTCTATGTAAATTAATATTCAGTAACAATATTTAATATAATATATATTATTTTTGTTTAAGTTTTTATTTTATTTTCTATTATTGTTATCATTTTATATATAATGCAATAAAGTATTTAAAAAACTATTAATTAAAAAAATAGAATTATTTGTAAAGTGGGCATGATCATCAAGTAAATATTTAATATATTTTGTTTAAAATATATCATTTTCATAGTACTATAAAGTTCATGCGTATTAACGAGAGTTATATTATATAAGTAAAATATTTTGCAATTATATGTAAAAAAACATTTAACTTCATTTAAATAAAAATAAATTACTGCAGTAAGCAAATAAAAAAACCGGCCCAGTGGTTATGGGACCCACCATTTAGGGTTGCCTAGTTGTCTATGATGAATAGACTCAAGAACTCAAAAACTCGAACGTGTTTGCAGATCTTTTTAAGATATTTAATTCTATAATATGTTGTTTTGACCTAACATCTAAGATTTAGCCAGCAATATCAACGCACAAAGATATTTATTTTTATATTAATTAAACAAGTATCTATTGCTCGTAAACTTGAACTGTACTTGTACTGATATCGTGAATTTTGTTCACATTTCCAAAAAAAAAAAAAAAATTTTGGCTAAAACAGCAATCTAGTATTAAGAGTCTCTGAGCTACGGAAGATAGATGGACGGACATGTCGAGACTATGAGATTTACTAGTGGACTACGGAACCCTAAAAACCTCCTTAAAGTTAATAAGTTAACTAAATTGCGTAATACAAACTTCAAGTCGCTGGAAAGTTAATTATTACTAAAGATTAATTATATTTTGTTAGCGTAGCAACTTGGTACCATATGAGATGGATTGTATATTACAAGTTAGACATATAATTTACTAATTAACATAATATAGAGTGCAAATTAGTTTATATATACGTTTTATGATAAACGAGATTTTTTTAATAAGAATATTTTATTGTTATTGTTACTTCTTAGATATACATCATAGGTACTTTTCTTTGAAAAGCTAGTTTAAGTGCTTTAATTTAAAAAAAAATGATTAGTTTAATATCTCAGTTTATATTACATTTGCAATTAAGATTGTATAAGATTTGTTTTAATAAATATCTTATTGTTCAAATTTCGATTCCTGTTGTTTCAGTACAAGTATGTTAAGTATATTTTGGGAATAAGTAAAATAAGTGAAATGAGATAAATATATACAAGAAATATTTGTTTATATTTTAATGTAACACATATTTTTATTTTTTATAAATTTATTTCAAATTTCTCCTAATTAGATAATAATTACTAATACTTCTAATGTGGAAACTGCATTTAAGTATTATTTAACATAATTTCATTTAAAGTTGTGACTATTGTGTAAGTAATTTATTATAGATTTTATTTGCATTGTAGCTATTAGAATTAATTTAAAATAAGTGATTATAAAATTAAAACAGTAAAAAAAAAGATAACAACAATAATCATTTATTTTAGCAAAGATGATTTCTTTTAAAGTAAGCAATCCTTGCCATTAAGTTTATAAACTTCTCTTTGGGTTATTAGTTTTTTTTAGAATTTACTATTCAGTATATCGTAAGTCGTAATAAATATACATTACTTACTTTTTAAGGTGAAATATGCGCTCAGAAACACGAGGGCTCATTAAAATTTTAATGTCTTCAATCTAAGAGGAAGATTCTTTGAATAATTAAGAAGATAAGACAATGGCGACAGTTCAAGGATTCAAAGACACTCAACGTAGAATATACCTTTCGGTGAGTTATTATTTATTCGATTTCCTTATTTTGAAGTTGATACTGATAAATCCTTCCGATTTAAAAAAGCAAGTATCAAAATTTTTGTATAAAGGGAATTAGTAAAATGATCCATTATAGGCACACTTAATATACTTATATTGATAACAATAATACACACCATCCATGGATATGTAAATAATAATATTTACATATCCATGGATGGTGTATATTACCAAGGCCTAGAGCAGTGTTATTAGTTTATATATCTCGTACGAATAAGTCACAATGGTTGATCGCAGAAAAACTTTAAAAAACAAAAAAAGAAAAAAAGTAAAAAACGAGATTTTAAAAGTATATCAATTTATATTATATTAATAATTAAAATATAGAACGTCTAGTTAGTTTAGTTTAGTTTCGTTTTTAAGGCCACCAGTTTTTATTAGACCCTTTGTAAGGAAATATTCACAGACTTTAAAAGATTTCGATTGGATTTTAGTTTGATTCGGTAAATCTTTGACTGACTTTTGTAGATATATTTTAAAGTCCTAGATATGTATAGTGATTATATTATTATTAATGAGAAACTACAATGATAGCAAAAAATTGAGATTTAAGACGATTTACATTTTAAGCTCATTATTCTTTGTCGATACACATGGATATTGTGATTTTTAGCAGCCAAAGCAGATGAAATCGTGGCGAAAACCATAGCCGTAAAAATTCCCCACGTAGTGCCAACGAATACGTTATTCAATTTAGACTTATCTGAGACTCTGAAAGGCCGATCGAGGTGCTCCTAATCGTGTTGTTTGGAATCTGATTTTCCAATTTCCTGTGATATATTCTGATCACACGTGTGAGTAGTTTGCTTAATTTAGAATGCTGTTACAGTATTTTTACTACCAACCAAAAATATAAAATAAATTTTAGATAAATTTAAGAACAATAAAAACTTATCAAACAGAAGAAGGAACAATTAGCATCTTATCCAACAGGGTCAGTAGAATTGCAAAATATGTAAGTTTTTCACACGTTCACGATTATTAAATCAGGACAAACTTACCATGCAAACTAATTAGAATGTTTGTCTAAATCTACCAGTCTCCAATAAAATTTAGGTTGAGAATAATCAATTGTACTACGTAAATAGATATTTTATTTATATTGATATAACTTTTAAACTTATGACCAGTTAGTGAAAGGTAGGCACTACATACATACATTATTTTTTTAGTGTGGATTTTGATATTAAGGATTTTAACTAAAGAAACTATAAAAATATTTTTTAATACACGTTAATGTTATTATTTGCTTTTTTAATAAATTCAAATTAGTAGATATATATTTAAAACTATTTTATTCTTTTTTATAAGTACAATACGATAGATAAGTACTTATAAAAAAAGTGATAAGCCTAGGCTTTATTATTATTATGAAATACAACTGAAAACCTCATATAGAATATGAAACAAACTAAATTCTTGATGGACTAAAAACCTTTAATATAAACTTAGAGTGTGTACCTTAGTGTTTTATACATTATTGGTTTTATTTTATACATTATGGTGTATTATACATTATTGAAAATGAACTTTATTCAAAGTATTTAAATTTTGACATAATATTTTAAATCAAGTCCAAGGACTAAGTAAAGCGACTAATTGACCTTAATAATGCAATTGACACAGTAGTAATAAGCAGGAGAGCGAAGTAATAGACATATTTTTTAATTAATCTGCTCTTATAAGATTACTTGATTTTTGTTCAGTCAGCTATGACTGATTCTAATATTAGTTATTATTTTATTTTGACATTATAAATAAATAATAATTTACACTATTTTCATGAATGTGCAAATTAATGCATATCACCCATTTATAATCCGTAAATAATACCTAAGGATAATATTACAATTTCCTTACATACATGTAAAATATTATTTTGCTCTACGAACAGTTAAAGCCATATGGAGCCTTCATGCATAGCCTAATATACCTCCATTTAAATTTCTAATAAGATTAAAATTTACATAACTGTGTTTTAGAGAAAATATTTATTATACATTCTCTAATATAGTAAACATATTCGATGGAAAAAAATAATAAAAACGGAATATTTTTATAACAAAGCCGTATAAAGCGACGACAGTTTTGTAAAATAAAGCCAAAGGATATATTTATTTTATTTTTTGTAGCATCTGAGAAGAAAATTGTATATTTCTAAATTAACATTGACTAAATATGCTGCCTTATACTTAAAAACGGATAATAGCAATTGTGAAAATATTATTCAAATTTAAATATTAGGGCATCACGTCCTCAAATGATAATAACCTACAACAATGGTAACTGATGTATCTGAAAATCATATTCTAATTATATATTTATTTATAGTTTTAACGATTTAGCCCAGAAAAACTAGAAAATTAATTTATACTTGTCAAGTATTAAAAAGTTTTTACTAGTTGATTACAACGAAAAATAATTAATTCTCATTTCTTTATTATCGGTGCTCTTTCTTTTTCTCGGCATGCAATTTGACGTCGCAACCGCCATTGGTGATGCAAAACCCCTTGGCAATTTCTTACAGAAGCCGGGTACTTCTTCAGCGCATCGCGTTCATAACATCCTTTTTATTGCACTCTTTTACAGTTAAAATATTGCAATTTGTAGTACTGCAAATGCGGCCACCTTTTAGAATTAGTGGTATAAAATGATCGTATATTTTGGACCTCTATCCGGCTCTTACGATTCTCTTAAAAGATATGGGGTCATTCCATTATAAGTAAAACCAAATATTCAAGTATGTAGGTAATTTTTACAATTACATCTATGAATTTGCTATATTTTTGTTAAAAATAATAAGCCGTTTGACATAAAATTAAGTCCTTTTTAAAAGCGCTTTAGACTTCTCATCTAAACAATTACCATTGCTCTGAGGCAAAAAAACTGATACATATGAGTTAGTTCAATATAACTATACATATGATTATAAAACAATAACAAATTAACTAAAATATTAATAAGGGAGGATATCTGCTACCGTCAGATTTTTGAAGGTCGGGACGTGTCCGTGCTCTGGCTGCGCGTGGACATGGACGACCACGTCAGTGTCTACGCGTGCCTCTACAGGTCCCAAAGTGGTAATGCAGACAGATCAATTGTTGGGCCACGTTCAAGCGAAGATTGACGACCTGCTTTCACAGACTCCCTCCATCGTAGTCGTAGTCTTCGGGGACTTCAACGCGCACAATACCGAATGATTAGGGTCACGTGCAACCGACTACGCGGGGAGATCTGTTTTTGACTTTGCTCTCTCAAATGGTCTGTCCCAGCTGGTAAAGACGCACACTCGTCTGCCGGACGTGGAGAACCACACGCCATCTTCGTTGGATCTTCTGCTGACTACACATCCAGAAAAGTACCAGATCACTGTCGAGGCTCCTTTAGGTTCCTCTGGTCACTGTCTGGTACGGAGTGTAGTGCCCATTCAACGTCCTGCTCGCACAAGACCTGCGACTGGACGCGATTGGCACTACAAGTCAGAAGATTGGGATGGAATGTGGTCCTTTTTTGCATCCTACCCATGGGGCCGATTTGTTTCCCTTCCAATGATCCTAGTGACTGCGCTGCGGCTGTAGCTGATGTGATACTTCAGGGCATGGTACTATTCGTACCAAACTCTGTGGTACCACTTGATGGCAGATCGCGGCTTTTGGTTTGATACGTCTGTCAGGGCTGCAGCAGCTGGCAAACGGCAGGCTTATCAAGCTTGGGCCAATGCGTTAGTCACTAAGGATCCGAACTCTAGAGTTCTGAAGAGGAAATACAACCGTGCCTCCAGATTCTTCAAACGGAAAATCGCTAGAGCTAAGTTCAAGCATGTCGTCAAAATTGGGGATCAGCTGGCAAAGTACCCGCCTGGCATGAGCAAATTCTGGGCGCTTTCCAAGGCAACTCTGGATAACTTTAGCCAGACGTCCCTACCACCGTTGCATATGGGAAATGACTCTCTGGCCCACACAGCAAAAGAGAAAGCCGATCTCTTGGGCACTCTTTTCCTTGGATGTTCATAAGTCGAGTGGGCCGGATGGCATTTCTCCATTGGTGCTACGAACGTGTGCCCCTGAGTTGACTCCAGTGCTAACGCGTCTATTTCGGTACTCCTACCTTAAAGGCGTAATCCCGGTCTCATGGAAGTGTGCCCTTGTCCATACGGTCCCTAAAAAAGGTGAAAGCTCGGACCCAGCTAACTACAGACCTATCGCCATTACCTCCCTTCTCTCCAAAATAATGGAGATTATTATCAACCGACAGCTCCTAACGTACCTCGAGGATCACCAGTTCCACCATCCACCATCAATGGCCGGCAGTATGGCTTTCGCCATGGTTCATCAGCTGGTGATCTTCTTGTTATACCTTACGCACCGTTGGGCAGCTGTTATTGAAAGTAAGGGAGAGGGTCTGGCAGTTAGTCTGGATATGGCAAAAGCCTTTGATCGTGTAAGACACAAGGGGCTTCTTTCGAAGCTACCTTCCTATGGGCTTCCCGAGAGTTTATGCTAGTGGATCACCAGTTTTCTCACTGGGCGGAGCATACAGGTCGTTCTCGACGGTTTTTGCTCGGACCCCAAGCCCGTGAACGCTGGTGTACCCCAAGGTTGCGTGCTATCCCCAACTCTGTTCCTCCTGCACATCAATGATGTGTTGGATATTTCCAACATACATTGTTATGCGGATGACAGCACTGGGGATGTGGTATATTTTGGTTGTGCAGGTATCTCTCGGGAAAACGTCGACGAGTGTCGAAAGAAACTTGTGTCTTCAATAGAGACATCCCTGGGGATGGTCTCTGAGTGGGGTGAACTGTACCTTGTTCAGTTCAATCCCCTAAAGACACAGGTTTGCACGTTTACCACTAAGAAAACCCCATTTGTCGTATCACCGCTCTTCGAGAGCACTCCTCTTATTGCCTCGCCAAGTATCAGAATAATGGGTCTCGACATTTCGAGCGATTGTCAGTTTCGTGGTCATCTGGAGAGCAAGGCCAAGTTGGCCTCGATGAAATTGGGAGTGATCAATAGCGCAAGGTAGTATTTTAAACCTGGCCAAAGACTTGCGCTCTATAAGGCGCAGGTCCGGCCACACATGGAGTACTGTTCTCATCTCTGGTTCGGATCAGCCCAATATCAGCTTCTACCATTTGACCGCATACAACGGAGAGCCGTTCGGATTATCGGGGACCCAGTGCTCTGCGAACGGCTGAACTCTTTAGCATTACATAGAGACGTGGCTTCTCTGTGCGTCTTCTACCGCATTTACAACGGGGAGTGTTCCGAAGAAATATTCGATCTAATGCCTACCGCCGAATTTCACCACCGCACAGCTCGCCATCGTCTGCTTTAACATCCGTACCACCTGGAAGCGTGGCGATCTTCCACTGTGCCGTTTACAAGAACTTTTTTCCCACGTTCTACTCAGATGTGGAACGAACTTCCTTCGGCGGTATTTCCAGATCGATACGATATGGGTACCTTCAAAAAGGCATATATTCCTATTTCCAAGGCCGGTAACGCTCCTGTGAATCCTCGGATGTGGCAAAAGTTCATGGGCGGCGGTGATCACATACCAACGGTGACCCGCAAGCTCGTTTGCCCTCCTCTAACATAAAAAAAAAATGATAAGGAAATAAATATTTTCTATATTTATATATATTTTCAATAGATATAAAAACTACATACATGTCAGAAAATAAAATAATACTAGGAAATGCAATTCGTAAAGGTAGTTTAAAATGAACAACATGTGTTTTTACAATTTTTAAAATAATTTTTTAATACCTAATAATGCTAATTTTCTGTTGAATTTTTATAGAAAGCAACAATTTGTATAAAGAGACACCTATTTTATAAAAACATTTTAATAACAAACTCAAATAGCAAATAACAAATTTAGCTATGTATTAATTGTCCTTAGAAGCTCCTACCTACATCTAACAAACAGAAACATGTGTTCTATCATAACTGCTGCTCTCTATATTTCTATGTTAGCTTGATTTCCATTATTATTCTTTAAATAAAACCAAAAATTTATCTAAAATATTAAACCAAACTATTTTATCACATAAATTCCCAAAGAAATATGTAATATTATTTAATCTTTTTTTTTTGTAGGTACTCGTATTTCTGTCGCATAAAAATAACTTAGTTATTTTGTTTGATTAAAATGTATAATATATCAGTTTTTTTCTACTGTTTCTAACTCTGTTACTTTCGACCATCAAGCAAAAACTACCAGAAGAAGTTAGGTGAGAATTATTATTGTAATAGCTTATTGATCAAGTGAGTATATTACATACATACTTTTAACTCCGGCAAATTGATTTCTTAATTATTATTTACAGAAGAACTAAGATAACGAATTTGTGTTCTACTAAAAATTATTCAACAATAAAAGAAATATATTTAAAAGTAGTATTATTTCACGTATTTTCAACATGTGTCTAATTCATCAAGCACATTACCTATACGTACAGGTAAGAATAGTGTAGAAAGTGAACGGTAATGATAGCGTATTACAGGAAATTTGAAAATCAGATTTAAATAATGAGATTATGAGCAGTACGAAAGACCCTTTAGAGTTTCGACTGAACCTACATATAATAACGGATACGAAAAAGATTTTGTAGGTAGAACCTTTAAGTAATGGCTATATTCGAATTTATCGTATATATATGTACAACAATATGAAACAATAAAATCATGGCGGGTATACTTATTAGAACCTCCATGGTCTCGGATAAACAAAGTATCTATAAGATATAAAGATAACAATTAAAACTTACGATTATATTTTTTTTTTGTATACCGATAATATGACGTATTCAGATACTTGTTTCTTGAAATGTACCCAACCTCTATCTTAATTATTCTACGAATCTTGCTCTTAAATTTAAAATACGGAAATATCTTAACTCTTTTTAAAATAGAATATTTATAGCGGTTTTAAATATTTCCGTACACGTTAAAATTTGTTTCTCTGACTTGGTAGGTAATAAAAAAATATAGAATTTTTTTTTTTTATTACTTGGGTTTTATATATATTTATAATGATATCATATGCCTACTTTAATACTAATCAATACTAGTTAATTGAAAATGACATTAATGACATTAATACATAATATGATGTTAAATAATATAATATAATTTTAAATTACTCCTGATTGACTGCTTTTAAATATCTGTATATATTTATTAGAATCAACATAGTTAATTACTAACCACATTGTATTTTTCATATCTTTTAACCATAATATCTCTTAACTATAAATTTGACGAAATATTTTCACAGATACTCATCTTTAAAGTTATTAATATACCATTAGCAAGGATTAGGAATATACATTTTGGCTAGAAATATTTACAATCGGATCAATAAGTTTTCTTTCCTTCATTGAAATTGCATAATATGCAATCCTTCGATCTGCCACAGTAATACTCACAGCGTTATGGGTCAAGTTCAGCACCCTTTCTATAATTATTAAAACGGTCTGTGCTCAGCATGGGGTTACTATAGGCGGTCTAAGAAAAATACAAAAGAATGCCAGTTACAATATAAATACGTTCTATTTCATTATTCCCAGAATTTTTACTTTAAATTCCTTTAGTAAGGTTTTTTCTTCAAGAATGATATTTGCAAAGGATGATTAACTTCTCACATCTTCAATGACTAAAATCCTAAGGAAATTACCTAAAAGTCTAGTGAATTTATCCGTTATTCGCACTTTGCTTTTAGGCTTGGATTTTTCTGAAGCGTGCAATAAATTCTGTCAAAAGACAAAATGTTACTCGCATTTACTTCGAAGATATTTCTGTGTTCAAAAAAATATTAGGTAACAAAATAAAATATTACATATAACTTGAATATATTTCTAATGTATGTAATTTCGTTATAAAAATTATTATTAAATTAAATATTTATTGGGAAATTTTAACTTTTTTTTCATCTTTCTTTTGTACATGGAAAAATCCGTAACGGTCAATACCGATCTGCTGAGAAAATGATGAGAAATGTACAGCCAATGGACATACTCCCGATTCTTTCTCCCCAGTCCACCGCTACGTAAAGAATCAGCGCGGCCCTCTTAGCAACAGTAATTTGTTTGCAGAAGGAAATCTTTATGACCCAGCACCCCTTGCGATAAAGCACTAACTAACTACTCGAGGCAGCGAGAGGTTCCTGTTTACCATGGACGACAACTCAGAATGCTATTCCATTATAGATCCATGCAGTAAATATCTAGAATATGTTAAACAGTGTTGAAAAAGTGAATAATATGTAGTATGCATATCTCTTCAAATAATAATTTCATATTTTGCAGACTTTTTTTAATTAATTTTATATTGTGCCTATATATTATATTATTAATATAAGCAAATACCACTGTTCATATTTGTCACCTAGAAACAGATCGATATTTGATACTCGTATGCCACATAGAGAATTGATAAATAATTATATATTCTGTGACCAGTCGCCATCCAAACTTAGCTGTGTAATATCGTCGCATTAATTGTATACTGTAAATTTATAATATTGCAATACATATGTATATCTATACACAATTGCCTTTTTCGAATTTTGAAAAGCGTAATAGGCAAAACATCTTAATCAGAATATTCAAAGCACACTGTGTACATACAACTTTTAATAACTTTACGTTCACCGTTTATTTATTTTTGAAAAGCTTTACTCCTAAATTTAATACTCATTTCATATTCACAAAGACTCAATGTATTTGTTATTTTAAAGGCTTTGTTATAAATATATTTTACGACACCCACACAATACTGAGCAATATTTAATATTAGCTGCTTACCTTTGGTAAATTATATTTCAACAACGTTACCATAAAATACAAAATAAATATTACGTATTCAGCAATAATGTTGATCTATTTGAAAATAAATAAGCTTTTAAAATGTCTTCATTTTTTCATCAGCTTGTTTTTATTTTGTTTCTATTAAGTACAGTAATGAAAATGAATACTATTATGATCCTAAATACGGTCGCAAAGGTAAAGCTTAAATCAATAATATATAATTAATATTTCTACTCACAATTTTTTATTTTCGGACTGCTTATTAATATAATTACTTATGTCAATACTACTTATTTGCCGCTGAGCGTCTTAGTCCATACCCAATCTTAAGAATAATGATATATTAATACTATCATTACTAGGAGGAACTACTAAAGGAGGATTAAAAATTAATTAATATACATTATTTAAATCATGTCTGCTGATTAACATTGTTATTACAATGAATTTCAAATGTCAGATTAAAATTATAATGTAACCAATAAGCGTATATTTATTTTATTTTGGTTTCATATTGAAGCACCATTTATTATTAACCCCTGAACAGTCATTAAAACTACTTTAAATTTTCAGTAATAAAGTTAAATATAATACATCATATTGGGACATTAATATTTACGTAAAATAAAGAGAGCCATAATTAATTATTACATTAATATTCAAGTTTAATAACTTTAATAAAGGTTTAGATTGATTGCGGCTTGAATGTACTCACATTTAAAAATCTTTACCCAAAAATAAATATATAAAAAGAAATAAAAGAATAAGAAAAAATATTAAAAATCGAAGTACATTAAGTGCAAGTTACCCGTAAAGTTTTTAACTTCAAAAAGGGGATTCCTTTTATATAACTAACTGTAAACGTGACTTTACTTTCTTGTTTCATTTCTATGAACATATAATACCTATATTAAATTTTTGTTATTTCTGACAATCTTAGAGTTGCCCAAAGATTAGTATAAAGTGATAATGCGGCCCAACTAACGTTTCATTTATTCTTTTTTCTTATTTTTCATTAGCATTGTACAATGAATAATATTACAATATATTTGTACGGAATTCCAAAAAAGTTTTAATAATTTAGTAAAAAAAAATTCTGCATTTCAATATTTATAAGACATAATCTACTCTTTTCCCGGGCTAATAGTTCCGGAGCTGCTGACTATCTTTCCAGTTTCACATAAAATTATATTTCAATTTCTTTAAATATTATCTTTTTGAAGACTTCTTCGTATTTTATACATCACTAAGACTTCAACAGTCTACTTTATAAAAAAAAAAAATAGTTTTAAGCAGTCCAAGTCCACTACTGTAGACTATAATGTAGTGTGAAATACAACAACCATTACATATATACCTGTACCTTTACATATGTATATCTGTACGTTACGTATATATACCTATTAAAAGTAATAGACTTTTCAAATCTGTTATAATCTCAGGCTTTATTACTATTATTTTCAAAAAAAAAATTGCTTTGATATAATTGTCGCGGTAAAATATATTGTCGAGGCACACAGCTGTTATTATCTGATTAAATGTGACAACATCATCTAAATTCTCAAAGTTGTTTGTATTTCAAAGTGACATGTTCTTACATAATTTACGACAATTTGTAGCTATCTGCATCTGTTTTATAACCATTCAACTTGTAACTTCAAGCTTAGTTTCATGTCGAAGTATACAGCTGTTATGACAAGGAAATTAATTAAATCATTGTTATCACTTTCAAAGCCATTATCTGTTATGTCACAAAATTATTTGTTACCTCTGAAGTTTATGCTTATGAAATTAAAGGCTTAATAATTATGATAAAATATTATTAAATAAATCAGCACTTTGTAGATTACTAAAAGAAGTTAAGTACGTTTCAATCACATATTTTGAACTATATGCAGTTAATATTTTAATTAAAACAAAAAGAAATAACTGTCTTAAAAGAAATAATTGTCACTGTAACATTTTCATCCGAGGTATAGAAAATATTCAACTAATTGGTATTGTAGCTCTACCTCGTGATGACTGAATAAATAAGCAGATCAACAGATAAGGACACTAAAAAATATTCAGTAGTAGTAAAAATCTTCGCAGGATCTCACAAATGGGGTTACAAGCTGTTGGTGAGGTTGTTGTTCCATTTGCGAAATTTGTCAAAGTGATACTGATGCAGTAAAACTGCAGGTTTTTGTAGTGCACATTTTCCTGTGTTCAACTATTTTCAATGACTTTGTCATTTTTAAAGTAAACAACACAACCAATAAACTGGTTTTCAACAGCTGTCGCTCGCAGCGCAACAAAAGAAATACACAATATAGAAATCTAAGAGGGGAAAAATTGGAGACCACTAAAAATATGAGGAATTCAGTTTAAACCATTTTGAAAAATTAATTTTATTTCAGCAATAGGCACTGTTGGCAAAATACATAATTTAAATTTAAAATGACAATTAAAAATATATTTCGGCGTTGGGGACCGCCAACCAACACGCCATGTTCCGAACGGCGGGAGGTGGAGGACGGAGCTACAAATAGCTACGTGGAATTTAAGAGGAGGAATAGAACAGAAGATGAATGAATTATTAGATGTGATGGATGACAAAAATCTGGATGTTATTTGTGTGTCTGAGACCAAACGAAAAGGCAATGATGCGACCGATTTGCCTGGCAACCAGGTCGCTTTCTGGGCTGGGGTTCCAGAGGGTGAGCGAGGTTGCCAAGGTGGATATGTTGAGGTTAGGTTGAGGATTTCTTTTCGTTGCTGTTTTAGGAGGTTTATATCGGTGATTTAAAAGGCCCTTTTCAGGGCCCCGATGGTTATTTGTTTATTTATTTGTTTTTTTAGGTTTTCTTTGCTTTTTCTTTTCTTTTGTTTTCTTCTTAGCGTAAGTGATTATTGTGGTATAGTTTTCTTGTAATTTTTAAGTTTTATGGGTGGCTTAAAAGACCTCTGTGGCTCGGACATCATGTCCGACCACGAGGTCGAAAGCTCGCGCAAGCGACCCCTTAGCGGGGTTGTTGAGGTTACCAGTGACGCGTCCGATAGCGACCCTGAGCTGAGTGTCGCATTTGAAAAATGCAACACTGCTCGTCGTGGACGCGTCACTGCGAGCATTAGAGGGACTGGCCTCTCTCGGGCGAAGGCCGATTTAGGGGCCCTTGCCCTCGAAGCCGAGGACGTGCAGTTCGAAAAGGCGCTGGCAGCAAGGGCCTTTCGTAAGGAGGCGCGGTCCTCGGCAATGTTACGTGCTCCGAGGAGGAAGTTCTGCAGGGCTCTCGTAAGCCTGACCCAGAATCCCTGGGGGTGCAGGAGCTACGAGCCGGGAGGGGAAAATGCGCTGCTTCCGTCTTGGAAGTCAGCCGTAAGTCCGGCAACCTTAAGGGCACGATGATCAAGGCCCTTAAGGAAGCATCGCGGGACTTATTGGAGGTCGGGGACACGCTCGTTAGCCGCACGGAGGCTGACGAAACTCACCATCTGAGGGCTGCGAACTCCCGCCTGATCCGAGAAGTGGAGGCCTTAAAGGCTGAAATCAAAGCTCACAGGTGGGAGTTCGTGGAGCTCAAAACAGCGGCAGCAAAATCATCGGCCGCTGCCGTTCCCGCTGCCGTATCTGCGCCCTCTCTGGACGCGGACTGTATTGAGGAGTTGAGGCGCTCCATTGTGTCCTCGGTGGGGGTGATGGTGAACGCCCGGTTCGCCAACATAGAGGAGCGCCTCCTCCCTGAGAGGGTCATGCGTCCGCCCTTGGCAGCGGATCGTAGGGTTAGTGCGGCAGCGATTGCCGACGCGCGGCCGCCGAGGTCTGCAGGCGTGACGACGCGAGCTGCGTCGGCTAAAGCGCCGACACCTGCTCCGGCCGCCGCTACTGTCGAGACCTGCTCTTCGGTGGTGAGGCGGGGACAAAAAAGGGCCAACAAAACAGTTGGCCCTGCTTATGCCGTCCAAGCTTCGGTGGCTCAACGAGTCGTAACCGTTGAACCACCGAAGCAGGGAAACAAAAAGGGGGGCAAAAAGAAGGGCCAAAAGGCCGGTCAATCCGGACCGGTCCAAGGGTCCCTCCCCAAGCTGCCATCTCCTCGGTCACCTGCAATGGTAATCACACTGCAGCCCGAGGCGGCAGCTAAGGGGGTCACCTATGCCCAACTCCTCGAGCGCGCCTCCGAGAAGGTAGATCTCGGGGAGTTGGGGCTCGAGGACGGGCTAAAGATCCGGAGGTCGGCCACCGGGGCCAGGCTTCAGCTCACCGAGCCCTGATTCGACGGTGGACGAGGGACTTAGAGTCCCCTGCCGCCGGTCTGACGACAGTGGGGGCAGTTCGTCCCCACTTGAATCGTTGGATCAACCGGCGACATGCAACTCTGACGTTCCATCTTGTGCAGGTGCTTACGGGGCACGGATGCTTCGGGGAGTTCCTGCACAAGATTGCAAGAAGGGAGGCGGCCCCGTCCTGCCACTACTGTGACGAGTCCCTCGACATGGCTCGTCACACCGTGGAGAAGTGCGCAGCCTGGGGTCATCAGCGCGCTGAGCTGATGGCCGTGATTGGCAGGGACGGCAGCGAGAGGTGTTGGGCCGCTATGGCCTCCTTCTGCGAGCAAGTCATCGCCGCGAAGGAGGCCGCGGAGCGGGTCAAGGAGCAAGCCTCTCCCTCTGACCCACTCCGCAGGGGGAGGCTGGGAAAGTCGTCCTCCGACAGCCGACGCGAGCGCACTCGTGCGCGCGCGCTCCGCTCTCGCTTGTCTATTGTTATCATTATGGGCCCGTATGGTACTGGCCTGTACCGGCCGGTACGGTACGGATTGGTACGGACAGCGTAGGTACGCGGAGCAGGTAGCCGGGACATGTGTCCGGTACTGGCCGGTACGGTACGGAGTGGTACGGACAGCGTAGGAACACGGGAGCAGGTATTCGGAACATGTGTCCGGTACCAGCCACCGCTGGGAACCTTGGTCGGCTATGGGGTTTATGCCCGGTATATAGCCGACAATAAGGGGATTTTTGTTGTTTTTTTTTGTTTTGTTATTTCTTCGTTTTGTTATTTCTTCGTTTTTTTTGTTTTGTTTTGTTTTGTCATTTCTTTTTTACTTTCTTTTTGTCAACTCTGAGGTCTGGCGCCTGCCGAGGGGTTGTGTAAGGACTAGGGCGCCCCCCAAAAAATAATCATGAAAGCGAATCTAAAAGAGAATCTACCCCGGGAGGGTACCGGTGGCTGCTCTGCAGGCCGGGAATCCCTCACGGAAGCTTCGGCTTTCGTCTTCCCCACGTATTCCGGGGGGGGAAAAGACCGCTTTATCGTGACGACGACTAATGCTTTTGCTTCTTTGGACTCTGATTTCACTGATGGACGAGATAACGATTTGGCTGCGGAAGAGACGGCCCCGTTGGTCGCCTCTGCCGCAAACGAACCCTGCGTGCGAAAGGACTTTGAACTTCCATTTGGAAAGGATGTGCTGTCTGAGGGCACTAAGGCGCTGACTCGTGGTACGGATGAGATGTCCGACCATGAAGTTGGCGCCAGAAGAAAGCGGCCTTCTTCTGAGGCTTTGTTTATTCAGCGTGACGCGTCCGGAAGCGACTCTGAGCTTGGTGTTGCATCTTCTAAATATAACACCGCTCGTCGTGGACGCGTCATCTCACGTGGTAATGGGCTTGCACGGGCAAAAGCCGATCTACGGGCCCTTGCTCTGGAGGCGAAAGAAGTTTCCTTCGAGAAGGAGTTGGAGAAACGCGCCTTCCGCAAGGCGGCAAACTCCCAAATTCTCGAGATGTCCGAAGAGGATCCCTTCGAGCATCTGCCAAGGGTTGATTCTGAGGATATGGGGGTCGAGGAGCTGAGGGCAGTGGCCGGGCGTAGCTCCACAGCCATTCTTGAGGTTTGTCGGAAATCCCAAAACCTCAAGGGTGGCATGGTCAAGACCCTCAAGGAGTCCGCCAAGGGTCTCCTTGAGACGGTCGAGATCCTGGCCAGCCACTCGGTGGACGAGGAGACGCGTCGTCTCACGAGAGACAACGCGCGCCTCCACCGCGAGGTGGATAACCTTCGAGCAGAGCTCAAGGTTCACAGGCGGGAGTTTGCCGAGCTGAAGGCGTCGGCGGTCAAGGCGACTGCCGCTACGTCGACAGCGCCGTCTTGGGACGCCGACTCGGTTGAGGAGTTGAGACGCTCTATCGTTTCCTCAGTGGGCGTTATGGTTAACGCCCGCTTCGCCAACATTGAGGAGCGCCTTCTCCCGGAGAGGGTCCTGCGCCCGCCTCTCGCTGCGGACCGTGGGACGAAAGAAGCTGCGGTTGCCGAATCCCGCCAATCAGCGGGAGTCGCAAGCCCAATCTCGCCACTTCTGCCGTCGCCGACCAAAAGAGTGACGAGGACCACGTCGGGCAAACCACCGGCCCCCACTCCGGCTCCCAGAACAACGGAGACGTGGTCTTTGGTGGTGAGGAGAAGTAGCAAGGCGAAGCCAAGGCCGGCGGCTCCTCCTCTAGTGTCCCACGCTCCAGTTGTGGCTCAACGGACAGTCCACTCGGCAACAGTTGAGTCACAAAGGAGGAAGAACAAAAGGGGAGGTAAGGGTAGGGGTAAAAAGGTCGGGAAGACTTCGCCGGATCAAAGGCCCCAACCTAAGCTACCGCCTACTCGGTCACCTGCAGTTATGATTACACTGCAGACCGAGGCGGTAGCTAAGGGAGTTACGTACGCCAAAATCCTCGAGCGCGCCGCTGAGAAGGTTGATCTCGGCGAGATCGGGCTCGAGGGGGGGCTCAAGATCCGGCGGTCAGCTACGGGGGCCAGACTTTTAGAGTTACCTAAAGCGGCCCCTGAGAAGGCGGACAAACTCGTCTCCTCCCTTCGCGTGGTGTTGGATGGGGTGGTAGACGTCGTCCGGCCCGTTAAGCGAGTGGCAGTAAGAGTGAAAGGGCTGGACGACTCTGCCACAAGCGAAAAAGTAAAGGCCGCAATTTGCCGCGTCGGTAATTGCTCCAGCGAGTCTGTCCTGGTTGGAGAGATTCGGTGGGGTTACGGGGCTATGGGCGCCGTTATTGCCCGGTGCCCCGCCGACGTGGCAAAGGCGGTGTTGGGTGGGGGTCGCCTGCTGGTGGGCTGGAGCTCGGCTGGGGTCGAGCTCCTCGAGGAGAGGCCCATGCGGTGTTACCGGTGCCAAGAGCCCGGTCACACGCGCACGGCCTGCCCTTCCGAGGTCGATCGCAGCGAAGTCTGTTTCCGGTGTGGAGTTGTGGGCCATTCTCGCAATAACTGCACCGGAGTCCTTCGCTGCGCCGTCTGTGTCGACCTCGGACTTCCGGCAGGGCACGAGTTGGGGAGCCGCTCCTGCAAGGCTCCCCGAAAGAAAGGCAAGTCAGCTGGTTTCACCCCAGCTGCCCCAAGCAGAGGGCGCCTGCAGGCGCAAGTTGAAGCCATGTCGTCATGAATAGACGGCGACACGGCTTCTTACAGGCGAACTTGAACCACTCCGCCAGGGACCAGGATCTTTTCATCCAGGCCATGGTGGAGTGGGACATCAGTGTAGCGGTGGCCTGCGAGCCCTACTATGTCCCCCCTATTTCCAACTGGGCGGGGGACACTAGCGGTTCCTTGGCTGTGGTTGCGGGTTCTGGTCCCGGTCCCCCTTTCTCCACCTTGGAGACTGGCCCGGGTTTGGTCGTGGCGAGGTGGGGCGAATACGTCGTCATCGGCGCGTACTTCTCCCCCAATCGCCGACTGGCGGAGTTCGAGACTTTCCTCGACTCCTCGTCACCTGCAGGGGAAGGAACTTTGCGGAGGCAGCCCGTCTGGCTACCGTCGGCGCTACGTTGGTAGCGGACCGAATAGGGCTGTTGGGATTGGAGGTATCCGTCACAAAGACGGAGGCCATCCTGTTCCACGGCCCACGCCGGGGTCCCCCTCGTCGGGCGTCCATCTCCGTCCAGGGTTCGGAGGTGGTGGTGAAGACCCAGATGAAGTATCTGGGCCTCACCCTGGACGGAAGATGGAACTTCGGGGCTCATTTCTCCCTTCTAGCCCCGAAGTTAGTATCCACCGCAGCTGCCTTGGGGAGGCTTCTGCCTAACATTGGTGGGCCGCAGGCTCCGTGCCGGCGTTTATATGCCGGCATCGTGAGGAGCATGGCCTTGTACGGTTCCCCAATTTGGTCGGGAGTTCTTACCGCCGACTCCAAGACCCTCTTGCGGAGAACGTAGAGGATTCTTGCGGTAAGGGTCATTCGGGGGTATCGTACGGTGTCGTACACTGCGGCCACGCTTTTGGCGAGTGATCCGCCTTGGGAGCTACAGGCGGAAGTGCTCGCCGAGGTGTATTGGTACCGGGCAGAAGCCAGGGCCAGGGGGGTAAGGCCCGATGTGGCTCGGGTCAGGGCTCTAGCTCACCGAGCCCTGATTCGACGGTGGGAGAGGGACCTAGGGTCCCCTGCCGCCGGACTGACGACTGTGGGGGCGATCCGTCCCCACCTCGATCGTTGGATCGACCGGCGGCATGGAACGCTTACGTTCCGTCTTGTGCAGGTGCTCACTGGGCATGGGTGCTTCGGGGAGTATCTGCACAAGATCGCACGAAGGGAGGCGACCCCATCCTGCCACCACTGTGACGAGGCCGTAGACACGGCTCGTCATACCTTGGCAGAGTGCGCAGCCTGGGACCACCAGCGTGTTGAGCTGGTGGCCGTGGTGTCCGGGGACCTCTCGCTGCCGCGCCTTATAGGCACAATGATCGGCAGCGAGAGGTGTTGGGTCGCAATGGCCTCCTTCTGCGAGCAGGTCATCGCCGCAGAGGAGGCCGCGGAGCGGGTCGGGGAGCAGGCCTCCACCGCTGACCCACTCCGTAGGGGAAGGCTGGGAAGAAGGAGGCGGGAGTACGCCCGCCGCTTCCTTCCCCAGCTGTAGTGCCTTGGTGGGAGGGGAGGGTGACCTCTCTCACCTATTACAGGCCTACGTCGTGAGGGTACTCTTAGTTGCTCGGAGCACCCTTACACGGGGGGTTACCGCCGGAGCGTCACGGTGAGTGCGCAAGCGATCCCGTGGCGTCAAATTAAGGCGTTGAGGGCAACCGTTGGTTTTTAAGTGGGTAACCTTAAAAATGGCAGCGACCTCTATGCTGCCGGGTAGTCCCACATAACCCTCCGGCCATCACCTTCTTGGTCGGCGGGTATCCGTAACGGATTTTTCCAACGATAAAAAAAAAAAAAAAAAAAAAAAAGGGGGAGGCTGGGAAGAAGGAGGCGGGAGTACGCCCGCCGCTTCCTCTCCCAGCCGTAGGTTTTGGTGAGAGGGGGGGGGGGTGACCCCTTTCACCTGCCATAGGCCTACGCCGTGAGGGTGTTGTAAGTTGCTCGGGGCACCCTCGCTCGGGGGGGTAACCGCCGGGGCGTCACGGTGAGTGCTAACGCGATCTCGTGTCGTCCCATTAAAGCGTTGAGGGCAACCGTTGGTTTTTTAGTGGGTAGCCTTAAAAATGGCGGCGTCCTCTATGCCACCGGGTAGTCCCACATAACCCTCCGGCCATCACCTTCCTGGCCGGCGGGTATCCGTAACAGATTTTTCCAACACAAAAAAAAAAAAAAAAAAAAACGTTGCCAAGGTGTAAGCGTCTTGTTATCCTCTCGAATGGTTAATGCAATGGTAGAATACAAGGCTATCAACCCGAGGCTTCTTTGGGTTCGCTTTAAGCTGGGGATAACAAGAGTATTCTTGTTGGCCATTTATTCGCCAGTATCCTCAGCTCCAGTGAGCGAGCTCGAGGAGTTTTGGGAGAGTGTCAGGGATGTTCTAAGTAGTGTCAGAGAGAATGAAAAGTTGATAGTATGTGGAGATATGAATAGATGGGTTGGAACCGCGCGAAGTGGTTACGAAAGCGTGCTAGGCAAGTACGGTGATAAGAGAGTAAATGAGGCTGGAAAGCTTATTTTGGAATTTTGTAAGGAGAGAAATTTGTTTGTGGCAAACACGATGTTTGATCATAAACAAATTCACATGTACACATGGGAGCGAGCGGAAGAAAGAAGTATGATTGATTTATTCCTAGTGGATCAGCGTATTCGAAGCCAAGTTATGGACACGCGAGTGTTAAGGGTGCTGATCTGGGAACGAACCATTATCTAGTCGTTGCTAGAATAAGAGGTCTGTTTGCAGGTTGGCGCAGCCGTAAGACATGTCCTCGCTTGGAGTCGAATTATCGCATAAGAAACTGGAAGCTTCAAGATCCACCGATCAGGGAGGAATATCAAGAAAGTGTTTCCAAGAAGCTTGAAAACTGTGATTCTGGAAATGAAAGTGCTGAAGTATGCTGGCAGAACCTTAGGAATGGTATGGTGAAAGTAGCGACCGAGGTATGTGGTAAAAGGAAAAGAGGTTTTAGTAAAAAGCGCGATGAATGGTGGGATGATGAAGTGAAAGACGCTGTGGAGTTAAAGAAGAAAGCATGGCTGGATTATAAAGCCTCGGGTAAGGATAAAAGTATGAGAGAGATAAGGAAAAGAGAGTACAAGCTGCAAAAGCACAAAACGAAAGCACTTATAAAGATTAAGCGTGAAAATTGTGAGAAAGAAAGAGATAACAGGTTGACGAACAACTTCCGGGAAAACACGAAGCTTTTCTGGCGAGAAGTTAGTGATTCCCGGGGTTGTTCGGTAACTTGTAGAATGAAAGGGGTGCTTTCGAAAAGCGGTGAAATTTTAACCGAGCAAACACACGTTTTGCAGCGGTGGGCGGAATTCTACAAGGAGACATATGAATGTGAGTACGCCACGGCCTCGAGTACCAGCAAAATGCTAAGTCCCGATGTAGCCGATGGTGAAATCCGTTTGAAAGAAGTGGAGCGCGATTCGAAGTCTGAAATGTGGTAAGGCTGCGGGAGCAGATGAAGTTACTGCCGAGATGATCAAATATGGTGGGCCACGCGTCTTGGACTTGTTCTGGTTTTTGTGCAATTTATGCTGGAAATCAGGAGAGGTCTCAGACGATTGGCGAGGTGCAGTCATCGTACCTTTGTATCAAGGCAAACGTTCACAGATAGACTGTGCAAGCTATAGGGCTATCAGTTTGATTAGCTTGGGCGGTAAAGTTTAGGCTAAAATATTGGAGAGTAGAATGCAAGAGAGATCTAAAAGGCTGTTGTGGGAGGCCCAAGGAGGTTTTAGGCCTGGAAGAGGGTTTATAGATCAGATCTTTTCTCTCCGCATGATCACGGGAAAGGTTTTGTCTCTAAACCAAAAGGTTTTCTGTGCTTTTGTGGATTTGGAAAAGGCGTTTGACAGGGTTGTGAGAAATAAGTTATGGGAGTTACTGCCCCAATATAATGTGAGCGGACCCTTACTACAGGCTGTAAAGTCTCTTTACAGAGATCACTCATCCTGTGTGCGAGTAGGAGCTGAAATGTCGCCCTGGTTTGACATTCAATCGGGAGTAAAGCAAGGTTGTCATATCAATGTCAGCTTGGTTGTTCAATTTTATATTTGGATAGTTGTCTCCAAGGCGTGAAAGACAGTGACATGTGAGTGAAAGTAGGTGACCTTAAGGTCAATTGCTTGCTATATGCAGATGATGCAGTGCTCATTGCATCATCAGAATGCGATTTGCATGCTTTGGTCACCACTCTGAAAATGGGTGTGAAAATAATGGTCTAAACCTGAATGTAAATAAGACGAAGTTTCTGAAATTTGAAAGAAATGAAGAAAGAACAGAATGTAAGATAATAGAACAAGTGAATGAAGTGGTATATTTGGGAAGTATGTTTGGTAGAGACGGAAGATACGAAATGGATGTGGAAAGGCGTATTGCTGCCGGTAACAGAGTCAACGGTGCTTTGGCTGCATTGTTGAGACGGCAAAACGTCAGCATAGCTGCACGTTTGGCTGTACACAATGCGGTTTTGCTACCGACGATGTTATACGGCAGACAAATGTGGGTAACACAGAAGAAGAATGTAAGAAAGATGAATGCTGTGGAGATGCGATCTCTTCGCAGAATATGCGGAGTCAGTCTAGCTGACCGAATCTGCAATGAGGAGATCCACAGAATGGTACTAGCGAAGATGTCACGGTGAGAATGAAGAAGAACGTGCTCAGGTGGTTTGGGCACGTCGAACGAATAAGTGATGAAAGAATGGAATAAGAATAAAAAAGATTTATACAGGAAAAGTGAGCGGTAAGAGAGAAAGGGGGAGGCCTCGAGTGACCTTCGAAAACACTGTACCCATGATACTCGAGGAAGGTCACGTAAAAAGCATGTGGACCTCCCGGAGGGCATGTATGAAGAGGTTGATGTCTGTGGCCGAGGCGAAACTGGTATGCAAGGACCGTAGCGTTTGGCGCTCCGTCGTCTCTGGCTACCCCGAAAGGATATGGCGTGAAGGTAAATAAATAAATAAAAATATATTTCTTACTTAGATTTTAAATCATTCATAGCATAGCACATGTAATTTATACATTTACCACTTTATTGCTACACTACACGATGATATTTTAATTTAAAAGTTCCGTAGAAGAGAATCCAATATAATTTTATAGGAAAATTGTAAAAATACTTTAATTTAAAGATTTATTGTATTTACAACTTACACTTTACATTTTATTAAACTAATATTATTTTTAAAGTTGTTGGTTTGTAATAAAATTTCATTTTACTAAATTGTTTGTATGATCCACAAATTGAGATTTATTTTGAAAATCAGCTTGATGTGGATTATTTATAGCAATATTGTCATATATCTTTTTACCGGCTTTCTCACGATATGTTGGCAATTTATGATCCATTTTTGCGGGTAAGCGGTATTTTTTTATAAATTATTGAGTAATTCCGAAAGGATTTATTAAGATTACATAAAAAAATACGTACAACGAATATTAAATATTTTATAAAGAATATGTATATGACATTATTGTAAATGTACACTATAATTTACTTTTAAGTGGCAGAAAATAACAATTATTATCTTTTGTTTGGAAATTTGATTATAATGCACCGATTTAAAAACTCTCCTTTTTCATACACGTTATTACATGTAATCGCTTACAATACCATTCCTAACACGAAAAATTGTAGCTTTCTTAAACAGTGCAATTTTCAAAGAAGTTGAATCACTATCACTAAGAAGTTACTCGCATGCTCTTTAGAGCATCATAATAATATAATTGCTTGTAATATATTCTTATATTGAAGGTGTAAAGGAGTAAGAGTAAACAGGGTTAAAGGTACTCAAATAAATTTAAAAACTTGTACTGAAATAACCTTAACGTAAAAGCTTTAAGCTGTTTATTCATTATTATTAATATGTATATGTTTTTTCGTCATCCAAATATCTTTAAAAAATGATCCACAGGAACATGGTGTCTTGAGTCGGAAATGCTTGTACTTTACAGAAAATACATAATAACTTAAAATACTAATTTTATTTAATTTTTTTATTATTGTAATAGCAAATATTTGAACAATAGCGTTCAAATACTTATATGAAGAAATCTAAAGAAGATACTATGTTTTTTTTTTCAATTAAGAGCGTTTTCCTATTGAAGCAAGATTATATTACGAGCACACTATTCTTTCCCGAGCAAGTATCCTTGGATTTTTAAATGAGTTAATTGTTTTCAGTAAATGATTTGACTGTTTAGTTTGTTTATTTTGATTGATCATAGCGTGTGACAGAATATAAATATTATATGATATCTATTTATGAGAATTATATGTTTAAAATAAAGATATGAATATTAAATGATTATTTTAGGATACGATACAAAATTTCAACTTTTCGCCCCCCCCCCAACCTCATCTATACTATGTAGCCATGGTTACCGTTGCTATGGTAATCGTTGCAAAAAAAATTAAATCCGTTGGGATAGGAATTCCGTAAAATCCGTTCTCAGTTGACGCCTACGTCACTAAAGAAGTAATAGTGTAAAATTTTAAGTTAATCGGACAAATAATTTTGGAGATTTCGTAATGAGTCAGTGTGTGGTAAATCGCTTTGATATATATATATATATATATATATATATATATATATATATATATATACATATAAATCTATGTATTTTAATTAGAATTGTGACAAAATTAATTATTATATAAGACTATTGTAATAAATGGTTATCAATGTAATATTGTCGTAGATGTAATATTTCACTAATTGATCGTTTGACTTGATTGTTAAATTAATACATTTTTGTATTAATGTCATAGTTGAGGAATATTGAAATAATGTTTAGAAATAAAAAGCACTGTAACAAATAAGTATTACTTATTTGCAGCTCCTTTTTTAATTTACTGCTTTTAATAAGCAAAACCTATATGTAATATTATATATATATAAATTAAATCTAACACGTGCATCTAAGATATTGTGTTTCGTAACGTTCACAACAAGTCCTAATATTATTTGTCGTATCTTTAAACAATATGTCAGGTTAAAATAAAAGTATTATAAATAAAATCTTTAAAAGAAAAAAATATTGTATTATGTATATATTAGTGAAAGTTTAATGTAAGTTAACCTTTCAAAATCGTAAAATAATTTTATATCACAATATGGATGGTCCTCGTTTCGCGTTCGGTCTGTAAAATAAACATTATATGTCGTACTAGTTTCGAGTAACAAGTCGCCGCGACAGCTGCACCGACCATTAAGACTACAGTTAGTGCCGTTTCAATAAAATTCTCCCTATGTATGCTACATTACAAATAACAAAACTAGATATGTATTTATTCTGGATAGAAGCTTCTATCTGCATCTAATAAACATAAATATATTTTCTTTCATAACTGCTGCTATATATATGCATAATTCTACGTCAGCTTTCCCTATTTTACATATATTCAGTTTAAAATTATTTATTTAGATTTCGTAATTTTTGACTACTCCAACTAATACTGGTAATTAAATAAATTTGACGATTTGTTGAGATTTTTAGTGAATTAGAAAATATATAGAATATTAGAAGTATATAGAATCAATATAATAATATTTTTTTAAGCAAAACCAAAATTTTATCTCAAATATTAAACTAAAATAATTTACATAAAGAAAGAAACATATATAATATTATTTAATATTTTGTTTTGTCAATGTAAGTATTCATATTTCAATCTGATAAAAATAACTTAGTTATTTTGTTTAAAGTAAGAACCCAGTTATTGTATTGTTACTAATAAATTATTTATTTACTTTATAAAAAACTTACAGGTTAGGAGATAATTTAAGCTTTTTAACAAAAGAAAAATGACGACATAATTTTCTAAGATTATCAATGTTCATGTGCTTTATACCAGCTTTTTGTAACGATTGTAAGGAAATAGCAGTAGTCGTTAGTAGTGGAGAGATGAAAAGAAACTATTTTGTAGCTAACGATCTGTAAAGGATTGAATCGACAACTGATAAATCCAAGTTTATCTAAAGAGCGTTTATTAGAGTATATTATTTATCGATTATATGTTGACTAAATTTTTTATTAATTTATATGATTCCAAAAGATAAGCCGCGGTTTTTATGACATTCTTATAGTTTTGGATACACGATACACAAGACTGCGTTCCCAAATTATATCACAATACGATAATTATTACTACATAACCTTAGGCGGACCAACTTTTGTTCAATATGTTATTGAACAAAAGCTGGTCCTATTATTTATACTGTTAATTTTACGAATTATATTCTAAATATAATTCGAAAAATTAACAGTATAAATAGATAAAGTAGTCCATGTTCTATGATCTTAATCACTGGACTTTGTGTACGATATTACATGTTAAAAGCAAAACAATAACTCGAGTTAAATAAGTATTTAAAACGTACATTATATCTAATAAGAGAGAATCATGTAGCACTGAAATTATATGTAAGATTTTTACCTTACCTTACTAACTCTTACCAATGATGACGTTAAGTATGTACTTTTTGATATACTTACTATATAAATACATATATTATGATATATTTAATATATTTCTGATATACTTTTACTAACATTATATCAATGAACATGTCTGTAATATATTTTAAATTAATGATCCAAGGCTAGAAGTAATGATAAAAAATCATATATTCATCGTGGGTTGAATTGGTGTAGAGGGGGTGATATGTAAGATAGACAAATTTGCGATAACTTATCCGAGAGTGCATAGAGCAGTCACAACGGCTCGCCGTAGCAGTGACTGGAATCTAGCTGAGTGTCTTCAGATTTATGTGTCTACTGTTACTACTATCCAACTGACGGCAAAGTACTCTGACTCTACTATTAAACTTTTCTGCAATATAATATTTTTTAATTAGAAACACTTATTGCTATTTGAATAACTTAATCCAATATCAGTCACAAGGTTAAAAAAAGTCACAACACTACAAAACTCCCAATTTACTGAACCAAAAATAATCAATACAAGGGAAAGCTTTTCTTTAGTCTCGTCTATTTTATATAATGAGAAATAGACGTATTTTTTAAATAAAGCATTATAATCACTTTTTTCTTCCTTATGGATAATTTTTGCTTCACTAAACCTCAAAGGTTTTTTCTAATCATTTATGGTTGATAAGAACTGGCAAATGATGATGCTGTCACGAAAATACCTTTAAATCGTACCTTTATATCTAATAATCTTAATATTCAATAACAATATTTAATACAATAAATATTATTTTTGTTTGAGTTGTTGTTTTATTTTATTTTCGTGTTTCATTTTATATATAATGCAATAAAGTATTAAAAAAATATTAATTAATAAAATTAATTTGTTGACGTAAAGTGAATATGATCGTCTAGTAATTATATAATATATTTTCTTTAAAATATTTATTTTCATAGTGCTGTAAGGTTCATGTGTATTAAAGAGAGTTATATATAAATAGAACTAAATAAATTATTTTGTAATAATATGTAAAACAACATTTAACTTCATTTAAATAAAAATACATTAGTACATACTATAGTAAGTAACTGAAAAAAAACGGCCATTTAGGATTGCCTAGTTGTCTATGATGAATAGACAGACAGAAATAGATAAATAGACATAAAAACTGGAGGAGTTTTTGCAAATCTTTTTATGATATTCAATTCTGTACTATGTTGTTTAGATCTATCTCCTAAGATTTATCAAGTGTCTCCAATACCAACGCATAAAAATATATATTTTTATATTAATTAAACAAGTATTTATTACTCGTCAATTTGAATGTACTATACTGTACTTGTAATGATATCGTGAATTTTGTTCACACTTCCAAAAAAAAACATTTTGGCTAAGACAGCTCGCTAGTATTAAGAGTGTCTCAGCTACGGAAGACGGATGGACAGACGTAACGAAACTATGCGAGATACTAGTAGACTACGGAATCCTAAAAACCTCCTTCAAGTTAACAAGTTAACTAAATTGCGTAATACAAACTTCACGTCGCTGGCAAGCTAACTATTATCGAAGATTAATTACATTTTGTTGGCGTAGCAACTTGGTACCATATGAGATGGATTGTATATTACAAGTTTTTCATATAATTTACTAATTAACATAATAAACTAGCTTTTGCCCGCGACTTCGTCCGCGTTTTCGTCGTTTTTCGAAAAAAAATTAGCAGATGTCCTCCCTCATAGTTTTGACGTAACAGGCAGATTCACTTTCGTATTTTAGAAGGGCAATAGTAATATAATATGCCAATCCACAAAACTGTTGAAAAATATAAGTAACCGCAGAATATTATAATATACCCACGCTATACCCACGACTCGGTCAGCGTGTAACTCCTTGTTTTTTATTAAGATAATATATTGCTAATATTTTTAGATCAAATTAAAATGTTTCAGCGCAAAGCTTCTGGGTAGACTATGTTAAGAGTCGACCCGTCCGGCACGTGAACGTAAAGATTCCTAGAATTGCTAACCCGGGAAAGAGCGACGTATAATTGACCATGCGAGAAACAGCTAACACCGAGATCTACTCCAGCAACACGAAAAGTCTGCCCTTGAGCTTTATTGATAGTCATGGCATAGCACACCGATACTGGGAATTGCGTTCTTTTAAATTGGAATGGAAAATTATTTGGTATTATGGGAATTTTGGGAATAAAGACAGTTTCTCCTGCACCGCAACCTGTTAAAATTTGAGCCTCGATTACATTTTGTTGCAACTGGGTTACTTTTAGCCGAGTTCCATTGCAAAGTTGAGGTGGTCTTAAATTTCGGAGCAGAATTATCGGTATGCCAATTTTTAAACAAATTATATGAGAAGGTAGTCCAGGCATACTTAAAGAATTTAAAAATTCTATCGGGACCTTTCGCAAAGCCAAGAATTGTCCCTATTTAATATAATTGTTATGTCACCGTAAACCGAAGATATAAGATGTTGTTGGGATTGCACTATACAACATAACTCAGGTGTCAGAATAAGTTTTCCTTGGTGTAGTTGTGGATAGGTACCTTCACCAATCTTCAATAATGTATCAGAAAATTCACGATTATCTGCGTTGTCTCCAGTTCTCACTCGCATATTTATAGTCAAATGCACCGATTGTATATCACGCCACAAATAAGAGCTTTTCAGGCAAGCCCTAATCTCATCAGCTCGGGTTCCCCGTGGTATTACCGGTAAGGTTTGTCGGAAATCACCACAAAATAAAACCGTAATACCGCCCATTGGTCGATCATTTTGTCTTATGTCCCTTAGAGTTCTGTCTACTGCTTCTACTCCTTTTCGATGGGCCATCGTACATTCATCCGATACGATTAAATTACACTCACGCAATACCTTAGCTTTGTCGCTATTTCTTGAAATACTACAGGTTGGACTTTCCGTGCGATCTAAATTAATTGGTATTTTAAACATAGTGTGAGCAGTCTTACCTCCTGGTAGCAATGTTGCAGCTATACCTGATGAAGCCACGGCAAGAGCGATTTTACGCTGATTTCGAACATAAGCTAATATTAATTTAGTCAAAAAAGTTTTCCCAGTTCCTCCAGGTGCATCTAAAAACCATATTGTTCCTAAATTATTCTGCACACTCTCGCACACGCGATCATAGACTAAGCGTTGTTCTGCAGTCATCATTGGGACATCGTTTTCTAATGTTACCAGCAGTTCCATTGGGTTGTAACCAATCTCTGCGGAATATTCCCTATTGGTAACCTCTCCGACTGAGGTTGGCGTTGGCAAACCATATTCACAAAGTGATTTACCGCCTACTGCTGTTAAGTCTTCCTGAAGAGCTAATAAGCACTGATTTATAGCCAGATCTCGAAAATTATCATTAGTTGCGCCTTCATTATTGTGAGATAAATTTCGAAGAAAGTCTTCTGCAAATTTTTCTTTATATTTTTCCCATAATTGGACAGGATCAGATAAATTACAAAATGTGAGTAATGTTACAAATAAATGGCGTAACCGTCGTGGATTATCACTAACACAGGATTCTGCTAAAGCGTCATCCCAATGTTGATCATTTTCAAGCAAATGACGCGCTTGGCAAGCTGCATGATAAGTTGGATAAACAACATCGTCTACTTTTCTCAAATCTATAAATGATGTTGGTCCTCGCACTGTATGTAATAATAATCTCAAATAAAAACACTCTGCGTTGTTAGGATGAACAGTATACACTCTACCAAGAACATGTTCTTTGAAAATACCTGTCTCGCCATCTACAGGCCTGCCTCGGCGTCTACGGTTAAAGACACCTCGTTGTTTATCGTAGGTATAATACGATGGAACTTCTTCATACAAAAGAGACTTTGCGAAATTATCAGTTTGGCAAAGTCGAAAGAATGCCAATAAAGTTGTTTGTCTAGGGTTCTCTAATCGTTCTGTAACATTTTCGGCGTTAAAATATATACGTTGACCGCCTTCCAGATGAACATCCAGATGGGTCACAGGTCGATATCTTTCGTGAATATTAAAACTTAAGATCCGCCACACAGCTTCTGAAGAGCTGATATATCTGCCTGACTGAAATCTAGTAACTTCATCATGTTCATTTCTTAACGCAAACGTAGCTTGGTCACTGCCCTTGTTAATGTACTTACAAATATATTTAATTGACTCTACACTATTACACATTTCTACATTTATGTGAGCTTGAAATGCTCTGGACAATACAGGCGAATACGGAACGACCCACCTATTATCTAAAGTAACCTGTTGTCCAGACATTCGCTTTTCAACAGTAAAACCACCATTGTCTCTTGAACGGCGACGATATAATGGGTATCCATCATGTCCTGTTACAGTTTCATCCACTAATGCTTTTGGATACCTTTTAGTGCAACGACCGTCTTGCATGCAAGGAGCATTTGCGTTAAATGCACCACATGAACCATGTATCATATGAGTTTTAACAATGTCGTATAACAGGGGATCTGCAGTCGGATCTGGAATTTCAGCACTGATTAATCTGTCTACATCATTAGGTCGAACCTTATCTTTTAACCAAAGCAAGATATGTGCGTGAGGTAAGCCGCGTTTTTGCCACTCAACACTATACATATAACACAATACTTCTCCAAAAATGTTATCTTTGGTAAGAAGATCTATCATTGATTTTAATTTTAAATGAAACACTTTTGCAATAATATCATGGCGGTCATGCGGTGCCTGACCCTCAAGAAGCTCCCGAGTGATTTCATCCCACTTGGGATTGGTAGTTACAGTAACAAATAAGTCGGGACGTCCATATTTTCTTACGTAACAAAAAGCGTCTTGAGTACGTTCATGCATGTAGCGTGGACCACCAGTAAAAGAAGAGGGTAAAATAACTAAACGACCCATATTCACAGTATCGTTATCTTGCTGCATGGCATCGCGAAGGTGCACGTATTCTTCAGCGCGCAGCTGCCTTTGATTAGATCGTATATAAACTAATCTTTCGGTTTCAATTTTTGCGTACATGTCAACAATAAACTGATTAAATAAGCCACGAAAACGTTGAAAGTATACCAATCTATTCCGTCTCACTTGCAGGTGGTAACAATAAAATTGAAGGCATGACACCTTTTTATTATAATTAGGTGCGCCTGTGCGCGGATCGGTTTGGTATACAGCGAAATTATAACCATCTTCCCCTCGACAGTATATCATAGGATATTGCAAACTGTCGTAAGCCCTGTGGGTTTCGAAAATACGTTGCAAACGATTGTCTCTGGAACGTATAACGATATCACGCCTATCACATTCCTGGTCGACCAGTACTACAGCAACTTCATTCGTGGATGGAACGTTATGACGCCCAGGGTGTTCCTGAGTTGGACGCTTATCGGCATTTATAACAATTTTATAATTGTTATTACCATCTTGAGAAAGGGCTTCTAATGCCGATTTAAAACTGCATACGTACGAATTAACCTGATGTAACATGTTCTGAAGTTGTGAAATGAGTTCAGTATTTAAATTCGGAAAATATTGATTTCTTATATTCGACTGTTCGTTGTAATCGGATACAAAATATATTTGAAGAAATTTAGGTTGTTCTTCAGGCAAAAGGGACCCTATCAAATGGTAAACCTGACCTTGTACCTTAAAAGTAGGCATGAAAGGGCCTTCTGAGATTTGTTTAGCACCAAAGGAGGTCATTTGGAATGCACTATTATAAGTGCGAATATTATCTAAAAACTGTTTGGATTGCAAATGTTCCCCTAAAAGTAGTGATTTTAAAGGTTCCGGTGGGTCTTCGAACGAAGGCAAATTTATTTTACCTCCAGAACAACAGAAACCAGCAGACTCCTTCCTCCACTTCGAAGCATTACAAAAGGAACATACTACGTTCATATCGCCTATTTCAGAAGATGATCTGTAATCAATTGTGAGGTTATAAGCAAACCCACTTTTATATTTATCGGACCACGCCACCGAATTTGTAGATTGATCTACCACGTGTATATCTAAGTCATTAAGACCATGTCGAAATCTATCTGCAGTAAGACGGGCCTCTCGCTGTTCTTCTGTTTCAAGCGACCGAATATTTTCAATTCTTAATCTTTCATTAGATAAAGTAATCAATTGTTCTTGTCTCAAAGAATTGTAATAATCGCGTCCCGACTCTAGTCGTTGTTCATGCTCATGTTCATCTTCAAGAGATCGAATCATGTTATGGTGCGCCCTATCATTTGTCAAACGGTCTTGATATTGAGTAAAAGTTTCAGATTCTCGAGACAAAATATGACGTTCGCGATCAGCTGTAAGCCGTAATTCCCTCTCAGTGAAGGTTTCGGACTCGCGAGATAAAATATGACGTTCGTGGTCAGCTGTAAGCCGTAATTCCCTCTCAGTGAAGGTTTCGGACTCGCGAGATAAAATATGACGTTCGCGGTCAGCTGTAAGCCGTAATTCCCTCTCAGTGAAGGTTTCAGACTCGCGAGATAATGTATGCCGTTCGCGGTCAGCTGTGAGTCGCAATTCTCGTTGTAAAGCAGTTTCAGCTTCTCGGGATAACGCATGTTGTTCCCGGTCAATGGAACGCCTTAGCTCTCGTTGAGAAGAGCTTTGAGAAGCCCGTGTTGTAGCTCGTCTCGCTCTTTCAGCTGCTAATCGCATCTCTCTTTCTGGAGAGCTTTCATTAGCTCGAGATGTTGAGGCACTAACTCTCATAGAGTTTAACCGATGTGCTCTTTCCTCTTCCGATTCTTGAGAACGCGTCATTCTCATTCTCCTAGCTTGACTCGAAGTTCGAGATAAAGATGGTCGTTTTTTAGGTGGCATCGTTTATTTTATTTTTAATCGACGGTAACTTAAATTCTATTTAGTTACCCAACAAAAAACTTACGTCAGAGGTCCTAACTATAGCTAAGTATATAATAAATAGAATATAAATCTAAGTGCCTATTAAAACTAAAATAATATTCTAATCGAATTATAAATATGTACGTAGGTACCTACAAATTACAAAAGAATAAAAAATGAAAATAAAGCTATACTTAATGCGTGTGCAATACTATCTACACTTACCTACTTCACTTAAAAATGAATAATAAGAAATACCTACAACTACTGTAATTAATCAAAGTACCTATGCTAATACAAAAAAAAACCTTAGATGTTCTAAGTACAGCTGCTATATAATAAAAAAATATAAATCTAAGTGCCTATTTAAACTTAAATACCTAATATTCTAATAGAATTAAACTAAGAAATATGTACCTACCTACCTACAACTTAGGTACAAAAAAAAAGAAATGAAAATAAAGCTAAAACACGTGTGCAGTATAGGTAGATAGTAGGCAATATCTACCTATACCTACTTCACTTAAAAATAAATAAAAAATACCTATGAATACTATAATTAATAAAAGTACCTACCTACGCTTTTATCTACTCAATACAAAAAAAACTAAACATAAAATGCCCAAAACTAACCTATCAGTAACTAAAAATCTAACAATAATCTAATCTATCTATCTATTATCTAATCTAAAAATCGAATCTAAATCTACTTAAAAAGAAATAAAATAGGAACTATTAATAGTTAAGAATTTAAACAAAACTAAAACTAATTTAGAAAATAACAACAAAAGAAATTAAAATAAACTATTTAAAGACAAAAAGTCGCGCTGATAAGCACGGTTTATAAAATAACAATTATTGTCTGTCAATAAAGTTCAACACTCTGAACGCATCAACAGCCAAATATTGAATGACGCTTGCGCTCGCCTCCCGCCCCTTTTATACTCTGCCGCCGCGAGCCCCGTCGAGCGCGGCAACCGTTACGCAAAAATAATCCTTATAGCTTGATTCACTATTCACGCGCGATGTCTTGTTGGCGTATTTCATGTAAGTAAGTATAAGTTTGGTGTTTCTATACCGATTTCAATGATTCTTTTTTTATTGAATTGGTGCTAATGTTTATTTTTTTTTTAATTAGGAATGATGGTGAGCATTATTGGTTTTATAAACGTAAAAGTAAACAAATATAATAAGAAATCTCCGAACTGCTAAGCTATCGAGAGTTATGCGTGTTATTGTGAGTTAACTATAAAAGGTAGATATATGCTGTCTTGGAATATTTTTCGTGTATTTTTATGTAGAATATTTCCGTTATACATAGTTTCTATGTAGCTCTAACCATTAAGGCTGCACACGCGACGGAAGCTTAAAAAATCAAGCAACTTCTCCCATTTTCTCAACATTTCCTTTCACTGCTCTGCTCCTATTCATTGTAGTGTGATGAAAAGTATACTATTACCTGCCCAGGAGTATAAAGAATAATTGTACTAAGTTTCGTTAAAATCCGTCGAGTAGTTTTTTTTTCTATAAATAACATACAAACAGACAGACAGACAGACAGACAGACAAAAATTTTTTTAACTGCATTTTTGGCATCAGTATCGAACACTAATCACCCCCTGCTACTTATTTTGTAAAAATATTTCATGTACAGAATTGACCTCTCTACAGATTTATTATAAGTATAGATAATAGTGTAAATTGGTATATAATAATAGTGTAAAATAATGGTGTAAATTAGTATTTACACACATTTTATTAAAAACGGAATCTTTTTTAATAAGAATATATTATTATTACTTCTTATAGACATTGAGATTTTTCTTTGGAAAGCTAGTTTAAGTGCTTTAATTTAAAAATATATGAATAGCTTAATATCTCAGTTTATATTATATTTGTAATTAAGATTGCATAAGATTTGTTTTAATAAATATCTTATTGTTCAAATTTCAATTCCTGTTGTTTCAGTTCAAGTATGTTAAGTATATTTTGGGAGTAAGTAAAATAAGTGAAATGAGATGAATAATTTATAATACAAAATATATTTTTTTATATTTTTGTATAAAACATACATTTATATTATTTGTATTTATATATATTTCAAATTGCTCCTAAATAAATACGAGTAGTAATTACTAGTACTACTAATGTGGAAACTGCGTTTAAGTATTATGTAACATAATGTCATTTTAAGTTGTGGATTTGTAAATTATTGTATGCGTAATTTGTTACAGGTTTAATTTGGATCGTAGCTACATAAATTAATTTAAAATTAGTGATTATAAAATTAAAATTTAAAAAAAAGGAAATAATCATTTATTTTCGCTAAGATAATTTCTTATAAGTAAGTAATCCTTGCCATTAACTTTTTAAACTTATCTTTGGGTTAATAGATTTTTCTTATTTTAATATAATTTACTATATCGTAAGTCGTTATAACCAAACATTTCTTAACTTTTTAAGGTGAAATATGCGCTCAGAAAAGCGAGCGCTCATTAAAATTTTAATGTCTTCAATCTAAGAGGAAGATTATTTGAATAATTAAGAAGATACGACGATGGCGACATTTCAAGGATTCAAAGACACTCAACGTAGAATATACCTTTAGGTGAGTTTCTGATTTATTTGATTTCCTTATTTTGAAGTTGATACTGATAAATCCTTCCGATTTTTAAAAGCAAAAATTAAAATATTTGTATAAAGGGAATTGGTAAAATGATTCATTGTCGTCATACGTTATATATTTATATTATTATTAAATATCCATGGATGGTGTGTATTTCCAAAGCCAAGAGTAGTGTTATTAGTGTATATATCTTGTACGAATAAGTCACAATGGTTGATCGCAGAAAAAAACAAGATAAAAACGTATATCAATTTATATAATATTTCAAATAATAAAAATATATACCCAAACACACCCAGTAGAGATCGGTGGCAGTTTATACTGGTTCAAAATATGTAATATATTATTTTGGCAATTCTATATGAAATTGATTCACATTGATGAACTTGGATAGCACCGATTAATTAACTGTACGTCGACCTTATTGTCGATGAAGGAATAATAATAATTAGCAAGTGACTACGTTGTGAAAACAATACAGCAACCGAAGGTAAACAAATGATTTTATGTTAGATAAAAGGTGCAAAAAATACACAAACATATTTTCTTTAGTTACTCAACTGATAGATTAAGTTAGATTGTTCTATTTAAGTTGCTATAAATTGCAATCCATGACAATTATTTTATACCATTAAGTTATCTCATTATTACAATAGCAATCCTGTAATTAATTTGTCATTTTCATTTCTCTAGTTTAGTTTCTAACGCCAATATTTATTATTATTTACATATATATGAGAAAGCCACCAGTTTTTTATTTCACCGTTTGTAAAAAAAAATCGCAGACTTCATAAGTTTTCGTTTGATTGGATTCTGGTAAATCTTTGACTGACTTTTATATTTATATATTTAAAAGTGATGGATATGTATGTATACTAATTATATTATTATTAATGAGCAAGCAAAATAAAAAAAAATTGTTTTAAGATCTTTTATAACTTAAACACATTTTTCTTTGCCGATACACATGGATATTGTAATTTTTAGCAGCCAAAGTAGATGAAGTCGTGTCGAAAGCCATAGCCGTAAAAATCCCCCACGTATTGCCAACGAATACGTTATTCGATTTAGACTTATCCGAGACTCTGAAAGGCCGATCGAGGTGCTCCTAATCGTGTTGTTTAATCTGATTTTCCAATTTCCTGTGATATATTCTGATCACACGTGTGGTAGCTGGGTTTGCTTAATTTAGAATATTGTTACAAAGATAGCGAAGATATGAAATACATATAAGACAATATTTAAGGACAATAAAAACTTATCAAACAGAAGAAGGAAAAAGCAGTACGTTTTTTTCCAGCAAGGTCAGTAGAATCGCAAAATATGTAAATTTTTCTCAAGTTCAAGATTATTAAATCAGGACCTACTTTCCATGCAACCTAATCAGAATGTTTATCTAAATCATCATAATATCAGTCTCCGAAAAAAAATTTGCTTTAGACCAATCGATTATACTATGCTCATATACGTTTTCTTTATATTTGTATAACTTCTAAACTTGATGACTAGTTAGTGAAAGGTAGGCTTTACATACATACATACATTATTTTTGTATAAATTAAGTCTAGGGACTAAATAAAGTGACTAATTGACCTGAATAATGCAATTGACATAGTATTAATAAGCAGGATAGCGAAGTAATAAACATATTTTTTAATTACTCTGCTCTTATAAGATTACTTAACTTTTGTTCAATCAGCTGTGACTGATTTTAATATTAGTTATTATTATATTTTGACATGATGATACCTATTTATCTACCTGTCTAGTTATAATTTACACTTTTTTCATGAATGTTTACAAATTAATGTATATAACCGATTTATAGTCGCTTAATAATACCTAAGCATAATATTACAATTTCCTTACATACATGTAATGTATTATTTTGCTCTTCGAGCAGTTTAAGCCATATGGAGCCTTCATGCATAGCCTGATATACCTCCATTTAAATTTCTAATAAGATTAAAATTTATTTAACTATGTTTAAAGAGAATAGATGTTATATACATTCCCTAATATAGTAAACATAATGGATAAAAAAAGTAATCAAACCGAATATTTTTATATCATGACCATATAAAGCGACGTGAGCTTTGCAAAAAAAAAAGGCCAAAGGATAGATTTATATTATTCTTTGCTGCATTTGAGATGAAAATTGTACATTAAACTAACATTGGTTAAATTTCGCAGTAGAAATATGCTACCTAATAGTTTAAAAAAATATATATTTTACTTAGAGCAATTGTGAAAATATTATTAAAATTTAAATATTAATAGGGCATCACGTCCTCAAATGATAATAACCTACTAGAATAATTACTGATGTATCTGTAAATCATATTCTAAATATATACTTATTATAGTTTCAAGTATTTAGTCCAGATAAACTAAAAAATGAATTTACTGTTCTATTTGTCAAGTATTTAAAACTTTTTACTAGATTAGAACGACAAATAATTATTTCTCATATTTATTTACATATATATTACCGGTGCTCTTCCCTTTCTCGGCATGCATCCAATGTAGCAACCACCCTCAGTGATGCGATACCCCTTGGCAATTTCTCACAGAAGCCGAGTGGGTACATCTCCAGCGCATCACGTTCCGTAACATTCTTTTTATAGCACTTTCCATTTAAAATATTGCAATAGGGTTGACAAATTTTTGAGAATTGGTTGCAGACCTGACGGCTACCTCAATTAACAAAAGAGAATTCGTATTGGTGGGAATGTGTCCACCTTTAGAATTAGTGGTTTAATATGACCTTTTATTTTGAATCTTTATGCGGCTTTTACGATACCCTTAAAAGATATGGGACCATTCTAAGTTAAAACCAAACATACAAATATATAGGTAATTATACAATTACATATATGAACAGACTGTTGTTAACATCCTCATGTTGTTAATATCCTCTTGGACTGGATATAGTTTGTTAAAAACAAGAAGCAGTTCAATAGAATTGACATAACATCAAAACCTTTTTTTAAAGTGTTTTAGACTTATAATCTACCCAAATACCATTGCTCTGCGGTAACAATAAATGATACGTATGAGTTGGTTCAATACCTATATATATATATATATATATATATAATTATAAAAAAATAACAAATTAAGTAAAGTATTAACATATAATTTTTGTCAGTGTTTTTTATGTTCTAAATCTTCTATCTAACTTCTTATGGAAAATATTTAGACCTCTTTCAAAATATCAAAATTGTTATATAAAAAAATCGCAAAGAGAGCGTTAATGTAAATCATAAGTTATTCAAAGAGTCGTTTCGGGACTTGATCATATTTATTAGCATTTAGAAGGAGTTATCATGTAAAATTATATTTTTCTCTTTTGGTGATGATAAGGAAATAAACATTTTTTTATGTTTACATATATTTTCAATAGATATAAAAAGTCCATCACTGTTAAAAACAAAACAAAAAAATACTACAAAAAACAATTCGTAAAGGTAGTTTAAATAAACAATATGTGGTTTCAATAGACATAAAAAGTCCATAAGTGTCAAAAACAAAACAAAATAACACAAGGAAAAGCAATTCGTAAAGGTAGTTTAAATAAACAATATGTTTTTTACAATTTTTAAAACATTTGTTGAATACCTAGTAATATGAATTTTATAGAAAGCAATAATTTGTACCAAGAGATATCAATTTCATTAAAGTATTTAAATAATAATTTAATAATTAAAATGCCTAAAGATAGATAGTTTATTAATTTAATTTGACTTGTCTTCTTCCATAGTTTTAGGCTATTTTAATAAAAAAATAATATATTTTATTATCCTCTAAATGTTCCATTTTATAAAAATCTTACCACAAAACCCTTTATTGTAAACCGCAAATAGTATTTTGTTTTCAAGATGTTTAATATTATTTGTTTACCCACTTGCAATTCTAGAAAAATAAAGTCACAACTGAAAATACCAAAATAAAAAAAATACTTTAACTTAACAGTTTTACGATTATCAAATATGATCGCAGTAAGTGCTCAATAATAGACAGCATACATTTTGTAAAACAGATTTTGTTAAAACATAATGAATATAATAAAACATACTATCTAAACTTTATCGATTATAACTAAGCTATTAATAGCATAGAATATGAACACAGGGAAAAGTGCATAAGAATCCTTAAAAAGATGTACTCCAAATTTACAACAGAAGTTAGATTTCAGACTACGGAATAGAAATTTCTTAGTAAAAGAAGTGTAAGTCAAAAGAATTGTATTTCACAAAAGCTGTTTTTAGCAGCTTTAGCAACAATTTTCAAGAATGGGCTAAAAAAGGATTTAACATAAAAGGTGAAAAGCTAAATCACTTACAATTTGCATATGATCTAATTTTATTCTCAGAATATCTAAAGACTATAGATTAAATACTATAGCAAAGGTAAAATGAGAACATTAAGGCACGGTTTATAAAAAAAAAACAAATATTATGAGTAACACCACACAAGCATATATCAAACAAAAATAAATACAGAGTTTTATTCTAGAGATGGTAGGTGGTAGTAGGATGATAAAGTAGCCGGTTCGGAGCGAATGAAAATAGGCAGAGATAGAGAGAAATGGAAGAATTTAGAGAAGGCCTTTGGCGAGAGGCAAGATGTTGATTGAAATTTGTATATGATTAATGTAGATATTGTAATAATTGGAAATGTACTAAACTAATAGGAATACACTACGTAAATATTATATTACTGTGTAAATACGGTAGAATACTAATGGAGGCTTATTTTATTCTATTCACTTTATTATTGAAAGAGCCGAGAGCTTTCCTTTAACAATATACCCTTGCCTATTTAATATGCCAAGTGAAATATGTAAAAATGTATATTTAATATAATTTTATATAGAATTTTTTTTTAACTTTTATAAAATGAATATTTGTAATTTTTTTTTGTATCGACCACAGGTCTAACGAATAATATAATTTTTACCTTGTTATTATCCAATAATAATAATTTTTATTTTATTTATTTATTTATTACTGTACCATAAATTACAAACAAAGACATTATAAACAAAGAAAATTTACACTAAGGATACCTTATCTCTTGCAAGAGATCTCTGCCAGAAACCCTTGGTTATTGGAAATATTTATTGATATGGGGTATAGGTACGTATAACATAAATAAAATATAATGGCTTTAATATATCAATATTTTATATAATTACATACTAATATACATAAATATATATATATATATATATATATATATATATATATATATATATATATATATATATATAAGTGAATCTTTTCAAGGTCGATGTTTATGGCATTAATAGCCTCTTCTAGGTCAGATAATTTGGCATGTCTATATAGCTGTAAATCACCTGCATAGAGATGGTAGTTGGAAGATATAATCTTGGAAACTTCATTTATGAAAATTGAAAAGAGTAATGGAGATAGGACGCCGCCTTGTGGTACCCCAGCAGATAGATTCATCCAATCAAAAGAATGCTCATTAGATTTCACAATCTGCTGACGACCGAAAAGATATGTTTTAAACCAGTCAATAACGGATGGAGATATCAAGTAAGTTATAAGAATATTAAGCATAACGTCAAAATCCACTGAATTAAAAGCGTTACTGAAATTAAGAAGAACAAGTATGGAGAGTTCTTTATTATCCATAGCATAACGGATATCATCGGTTACTTTCAGTAACGCAGTGCTGGTACTATGGTGAGGTCGGAAACCGGTTTGGAAAGGACTTAATAGATTATTACTGTAAAGGAAGTCGGAAAGTTGCTTGAAAACTAAGTCTTCAAAAACCTTGGATAGGGAGTATCGATATAGGTCGATAATGAGAAGGAGTGGTAGGGTTAGATATTTTTGGTAAGGGAATGACATGTGCATTTTTCCATGCCGTAGGGAAGGTATTAGTGTGTAAGGAAAAGTTTATAATATGAGTGATAATGGGCAGAAGGATATCAATTAAGGGGATAAGCATATCTCTACTAATATTATCATGCCCTATCGCTTTAGAAGAAATGGATAAGAGAGACTTCTTAACATCTCCCTCCGTTACTTCCTGGAACAAAAAGAGAGGATCACAGATAGGTGGGGTGGCATCTTTTAGTTTTTAAATTGTCTTAGAATTGCGTTGTTTAGAAAATTCTATAGCAGGAGTAGAGAAATGTTTATTTAATAAGTTTAAGTTAATAGAATTATTTGACCTGTTCCGATTTTTGCCCACACCTAGTGACTTTAAGAAATTCCACATCTGTATAGTGGATAAATTATTAATAGATTGTTGGAGAAAGCCAAGGCGCGGGAAGATGTCGAACTCTTATCCGTTTGGACGGAGCATGAACATCGTAAAGTTTCAGAATTTCTGCATTGAAAATGCTCACTTTTTCGTCAACAGACTGAGATTCAGACAATAAGGACCAATTTATTGATAATGCATCTGATACAAGTTCATTTAAATTGATGTTTTTCAAACAACGACGATTTATAGTTTTGCATTTCTGTTTATAAGAGGTTACGTTGTAGCTAAGAAACGGAAGGTCATGGTAAGAGAAGGGTGCTGTAAGCTGGCCATGAATAGAAACGTTTTCAGAATTAAGAACAAGGATAAGGTCGAGAAGCGACGGTTTAGAATTAGGAGGAAAGTGAGTTTCTGAGGGGGGGAGAATAGTAAAATTAAAAGACGTAACTAAGGATCTGAGTTTGTGGGTTCGAGGATCGTTTTTGATGAGGCAAGTATTGAAGTCACTCATTAGGATGATGTGGTTATAGGAAGGAGATAAAGTTTCAAGAAGGTATTCAAAGGAACGGAAATAGTTAAAATGAAGAGAGGGGCAATAAAAAACACCAAGTAACAGTTTGGAATGTCGAAAGATAATTTCAATAAATAGGTATTCTAAGTCGGTATCAGATTAAGTATCAGATGAATGTTTAATTATGTTGAAAGGGATACTATCACGAAGATATATACAAACCCCTCCACCTCTTTTGGAAGATCTATCATTACGTATAAGAGTGAAATTAGGAATATTATAGATAGAGGAGGGAAGAGAGGGTTTTAGCCAGGACTCTGAGACTAGAATACCAACAATAGATACGTTGCTAAACGATGCGAGAAGATCGGAGTGATGTGCCGGAATGCTTTGTGCATTTATATGAACTAAGTTAAGTTTATTAGAAAGATTATGAAATACAGAATTTAATTGAGCTTCAAGAGACTGGGTAATAGTGTTCAGGGATGAAGAATTACCACTACTATTAGGGCTGAGAAAAACATCGGATGAACTACAAGGAAAATAATCATCAGCAATATCAATATACGAAATATCAGACATACTAGAATCCATATAATATAGATATAAAAAAAAAAAATATTTTTATTGTAATAAATAAAATAATAATAATAATAAAAATAAAAACTCTATATATAAACTACATTTCAGGCAAAAAACTGATGAAATTTTTAGTAAACACAGACAATAGTAAAAAATTAATACTATATAATAATACTTATAACTACTAGTAAAATAAAATTTAAAAAGAAACCACAAGAAAGAAAGCAAAATGATTAAAATGTATAAGACAAAAAGTTGTTTTGTTAAAATTAAAGAAAATTACATCTGTTAAAAGTTAAAACTAGTTTCCGAACGTTTCTTCCTGGGACTTGACAGCACTCTGTACTAATAAGTGTAAATTTTCAAAATATCATAGCAAAATAAATATAATATCGGCAATTAATGTAAACAAAAAATAGTAAACTTATTAAAACAAAAATACAAAGAACACTTATAAAATATAGGTTGCAAAAAAGTGAGCAAGAAACGTTCACAGTTATTAGTTACAGTTATTATCATAGTTATTATTTCAGTTCTTAGGATTATTTATATTATTTTGATGTCGGCACCTTGTGAATGCGACGAGTTCGGGTAGCTTGTATTTGTTCCTGATGGCCGGAAGAGAAAGCATGTGGAAATTTCACAATCAAAGACTGAAGCTCGTTTGAAGTGACTATCTTTTTCCTGATTTTATCTGGCAAGATGATAACTATAGACCCTTCAGAAGTCCAACAATTCTTCAAGCCAAAATGTTTTCTTGCGGTTACACAAACTTCATGCCGAGGTTTAGTAAGAAATTCAGAAAACGTGAAGCCACTACCCTTCAGCATGGTTTTTGAGTTCCAAACCATGTGCCTATATTTTAGACCTGAGAATCTTACAAGTATGGCTCGGGGTTTGTCTCTTTTTACCCCTAGCCGATGACAGACATCAATATTGTCAACAGCTGTATTAAGCAATTTCATGTGATCAGATAGCACAGTTTTTAATATGGAATCAGTCTTCTCATTAGCCGACTCTTGCACGCCATGTAACAGAAGAATTTTATTTCTTGACATGGCCTCATGTTTATCAAAACCTTCAGATAATAATTGTAGTTGCTGCTGAAGCATGGACAATGTTCTCCAAACCAGATTCTTAAACGATGAATATTCAGCAGCAAGTCCGGAAAGATCTTTCAACGTACCTGAAGATGTTTTTGAAGATTGAGATTGTGCTAGTTCTTTGTCAAAACCATCCATCCATGATTCAAACATGTGGACAATATCATCCATGTTCTTCCTTAGTTGAGAGTGCAGATCCATTAGTGATGATGTGTATGTGAGAACTATTTGTATTGGAAATTTGTTAACGCCAGGTATGTAGGATTCTTATTAGAACATTTATTAAAGCCCAATATGTGGTATTATATTTTATTTTGTATTTTAAAAAAATATTAAAAACGGAAGACAAAAAAGTACGTGTTGTTTATTGTACAACTACCCACGAACTCTATCTAAAAACGTTAATCCATCATTTATTAAAGAAAAATCTTTTAAAAAAACCTTTATCCAATATTATACAAACATAAAAGAAACTCTTTGTTAATTTAAACAAAATATTTATCGTCGAATGCTTTTATCAAATCATAATTCATAATCTCTGAAAATTTTATCAATTTGTTCATCGGATGTGAATTCCAAAGTAACGTCATTATGAAATCTGCATCAAATCCGCTAATTAAATCTCATTCTGATGCAAGCATTACCCCAGTCCCTATTCCAAATGCAACTCATAAATCAGTCTAACTGAAACATTCCATTTGCCTGTACTACATATACAGGATACCTGATTTAGTGCGTTGGATAGATTACATATTACCCTTAATTGATAGTGCAAGCTATCTTACAACATAATATGTGAAAACATAGATTTCAGATAGCAATTATACCTTTACGATTATCTAAGTGTACCTTAATGTCAATAACTTAGAATCAATAACTATATAAGTTATGGACAAGCTTTTAAGAGCATAAACTAACAATAATAATTTATAATTATTTAAACTTAAATATAGGCGATTGTATAGTATGTACATTTTCCGTCGAAAGGCAAATACGGAGCCTTCCTAGTTATCAAGGAAAATTTAATATATGATGCAATTTAAGCAGGCCGTCTAGATAACGAATACACAAATTCTGATAGCGATCTAATTTGAATAGTATCACCACTTTATCCAAATAACAGACTCTGCGTAGTCGAGATGATGAAGGAAAATTATCTCGACTACGATTACATAACACCAAATTGGGAATATCTTCAATAACTTTACGTTAATAACTGAAGTTTCAAATTAATTGAAAATATTTGTAATTAGTTACAAAGTTATTATTAATTTGGGATAATACGAATGTACATACCACAAAAAAAATATAAAATTATATGAATAGAACTTTATGAAAATTATTTATCTTAATACTACGAACAAATAGTAAAATATGATTTAAATTCATGAGTGCAAAACCCAATACATTTCATAAATGGCACTCTTCTTCGTCCCAAAACAAAACACATTGTGTGTGTTTTTTTTTAAAGAAATCTATTTATGATGTGTATTTTAATATTGGGCAAAAAGAACAAAAACCTACACTGATCTATGTGACATACCGTTTGTGTATGCATCGGGTCACGAGGCTAAGAAGTACTGTACGAGTATGACTTATGAGGGTAAACGAAAATGCAAGTGGTAGAAATTTGAATGAATTGAATTAATAAGCATTGAAAAAATATAATTATTATTGATTTACTATTTTTTTATTTGGAAAAAGATACACCTATATAATCATTTTATTTATCTTTTTATATAAATATCAATCTGTTAAGTCGGGCGAGAATATACTTTGCGTTAAATTATATATTTAATTTTGACAATTATTTAATGTAAAAAAATATTTTTTATACTAGCTTTTGCCCGCGACTTCGTCCGCGTTTCCGTCGTTTTTCGAAAAAAAATTAGCAGATGTCCTCCCTCATAGTTTTGACGTAACAGGCAGATTCACTTTCGTATTTTAGAAGGGCAATAGTAATATAATATGCCAATCCACAAAACTGTTGAAAAATATAAGTAACCGCAGAATATTATAATATACCCACGCTATACCCACGACTCGGTCAGCGTGTAACTCCTTGTTTTTTATTAAGATAATATATTGCTAATATTTTTAGATCAAATTAAAATGTTTCAGCGCAAAGCTTCTGGGTAGACTATGTTAAGAGTCGACCCGTCCGGCACGTGAACGTAAAGATTCCTAGAATTGCTAACCCGGGAAAGAGCGACGTATAATTGACCATGCGAGAAACAGCTAACACCGAGATCTACTCCAGCAACACGAAAAGTCTGCCCTTGAGCTTTATTGATAGTCATGGCATAGCACACCGATACTGGGAATTGCGTTCTTTTAAATTGGAATGGAAAATTATTTGGTATTATGGGAATTCTGGGAATAAAGACAGTTTCTCCTGCACCGCAACCTGTTAAAATTTGAACCTCGATTACATTTTGTTGCAACTGGGTTACTTTTAGCCGAGTTCCATTGCAAAGTTGAGGTGGTCTTAAATTTCGGAGCAGAATTATCGGTATGCCAATTTTTAAACAAATTATATGAGAAGGTAGTCCAGGCATACTTAAAGAATTTAAAAATTCTATCGGGTAATTAGTGGCTTCTTGTTCATCAACCATTCTATTTATTGAACTATAAACTTTGCTTTCTCCCTGTATATTAGACAGTATTTTATTATTAATTTCAGATGCCTGGTCATTGCGAGGAGTCAAAATGGACCTTTCGCAAAGCCAAGAATTGTCCCTATTTAATATAATTGTTATGTCACCGTAAACCGAAGATATAAGATGTTGTTGGGATTGCACTATACAACATAACTCAGGTGTCAGAATAAGTTTTCCTTGGTGTAGTTGTGGATAGGTACCTTCACCAATCTTCAATAATGTATCAGAAAATTCACGATTATCTGCGTTGTCTCCAGTTCTCACTCGCATATTTATAGTCAAATGCACCGATTGTATATCACGCCACAAATAAGAGCTTTTCAGGCAAGCCCTAATCTCATCAGCTCGGGTTCCCCGTGGTATTACCGGTAAGGTTTGTCGGAAATCACCACAAAATAAAACCGTAATACCGCCCATTGGTCGATCATTTTGTCTTATGTCCCTTAGAGTTCTGTCTACTGCTTCTACTCCTTTTCGATGGGCCATCGTACATTCATCCCATACGATTAAATTACACTCACGCAATACCTTAGCTTTGTCGCTATTTCTTGAAATACTACAGGTTGGACTTTCCGTGCGATCTAAATTAATTGGTATTTTAAACATAGTGTGAGCAGTCTTACCTCCTGGTAGCAATGTTGCAGCTATACCTGATGAAGCCACGGCAAGAGCGATTTTACGCTGATTTCGAACATAAGCTAATATTAATTTAGTCAAAAAAGTTTTCCCAGTTCCTCCAGGTGCATCTAAAAACCATATTGTTCCTAAATTATTCTGCACACTCTCGCACACGCGATCATAGACTAAGCGTTGTTCTGCAGTCATCATTGGGACACCGTTTTCTAATGTTACCAGCAGTTCCATTGGGTTGTAACCAATCTCTGCGGAATATTCCCTATTGGTAACCTCTCCGACTGAGGTTGGCGTTGGCAAACCATATTCACAAAGTGATTTACCGCCTACTGCTGTTAAGTCTTCCTGAAGAGCTAATAAGCACTGATTTATAGCCAGATCTCGAAAATTATCATTAGTTGCGCCTTCATTATTGTGAGATAAATTCCGAAGAAAGTCTTCTGCAAATTTTTCTTTATATTTTTCCCATAATTGGACAGGATCAGATAAATTACAAAATGTGAGTAATGTTACAGATAAATGGCGTAACCGTCGTGGATTATCACTAACACAGGATTCTGCTAAAGCGTCATCCCAATGTTGATCATTTTCAAGCAAATGACGCGCTTGGCAAGCTGCATGATAAGTTGGATAAACAACATCGTCTACTTTTCTCAAATCTATAAATGATGTTGGTCCTCGCACTGTATGTAATAATAATCTCAAATAAAAACACTCTGCGTTGTTAGGATGAACAGTATACACTCTACCAAGAACATGTTCTTTGAAAATACCTGTCTCGCCATCTACAGGCCTGCCTCGGCGTCTACGGTTAAAGACACCTCGTTGTTTATCGTAGGTATAATACGATGGAACTTCTTCATACAAAAGAGACTTTGCGAAATTATCAGTTTGGCAAAGTCGAAAGAATGCCAATAAAGTTGTTTGTCTAGGGTTCTCTAATCGTTCTGTAACATTTTCGGCGTTAAAATATATACGTTGACCGCCTTCCAGATGAACATCCAGATGGGTCACAGGTATATACGGATATCTTTCGTGAATATTAAAACTTAAGATCCGCCACACAGCTTCTGAAGTGCTGATATATCTGCCTGACTGAAATCTAGTAACTTCATCATGTTCATTTCTTAACGCAAACGTAGCTTGGTCACTGCCCTTGTTAATGTACTTACAAATATATTTAATTGACTCTACACTATTACACATTTCTACATTTATGTGAGCTTGAAATGCTCTGGACAATACAGGCGAATACGGAACGACCCACCTATTATCTAAAGTAACCTGTTGTCCAGACATTCGCTTTTCAACAGTAAAACCACCATTGTCTCTTGAACGGCGACGATATAATGGGTATCCATCATGTCCTGTTACAGTTTCATCCACTAATGCTTTTGGATACCTTTTAGTGCAACGACCGTCTTGCATGCAAGGAGCATTTGCGTTAAATGCACCACATGAACCATGTATCATATGAGTTTTAACAATGTCGTATAACAGGGGATCTGCAGTCGGATCTGGAATTTCAGCACTGATTAATCTGTCTACATCATTAGGTCGAACCTTATCTTTTAACCAAAGCAAGATATGTGCGTGAGGTAAGCCGCGTTTTTGCCACTCAACACTATACATATAACACAATACTTCTCCAAAAATGTTATCTTTGGTAAGAAGATCTATCATTGATTTTAATTTTAAATGAAACACTCTTGCAATAATATCATGGCGGTCATGCGGTGCCTGACCCTCAAGAAGCTCCCGAGTGATTTCATCCCACTTGGGATTGGTAGTTACAGTAACAAATAAGTCGGGACGTCCATATTTTCTTACGTAACAAAAAGCGTCTTGAGTACGTTCATGCATGTAGCGTGGACCACCAGTAAAAGAAGAGGGTAAAATAACTAAACGACCCATATTCACAGTATCGTTATCTTGCTGCATGGCATCGCGAAGGTGCACGTATTCTTCAGCGCGCAGCTGCCTTTGATTAGATCGTATATAAACTAATCTTTCGGTTTCAATTTTTGCGTACATGTCAACAATAAACTGATTAAATAAGCCACGAAAACGTTGAAAGTATACCAATCTATTCCGTCTCACTTGCAGGTGGTAACAATAAAATTGAAGGCATGACACCTTTTTATTATAATTAGGTGCGCCTGTGCGCGGATCGGTTTGGTATACAGCGAAATTATAACCATCTTCCCCTCGACAGTATATCATAGGATATTGCAAACTGTCGTAAGCCCTGTGGGTTTCGAAAATACGTTGCAAACGATTGTCTCTGGAACGTATAACGATATCACGCCTATCACATTCCTGGTCGACCAGTACTACAGCAACTTCATTCGTGGATGGAACGTTATGACGCCAAGGGTGTTCCTGAGTTGGACGCTTATCGGCATTTATAACAATTTTATAATTGTTATTACCATCTTGAGAAAGGGCTTCTAATGCCGATTTAAAACTGCATACGTACGAATTAACCTGATGTAACATGTTCTGAAGTTGTGAAATGAGTTCAGTATTTAAATTCGGAAAATATTATTTATTATTTATTTATTTACCTTCACGCCATATCCCTTGCGGGGTAGCCAGAGACGACGGAGCGCCAAACGCTACGGTCTCTGCATACCTCTTTCGCCTCGGCCACAGACATCAACTTCTTCATACATGCCCTCCGGGGGGTCCTCATGCTTTTTACGTGATCTTCCTCCAGTATCGTAGCTACTGTGTTTTCGAAGGTCACTCGAGGCCTCCCCCTGTCTCTCTTACCGCTCACTTTTCCCATATAAATCTTTTTTACCATTCTTTCATCACTCATTCGTTCAACGTGCCCAAACCACCTGAGCACGTTCTTCTTCATTCTCACCGTGACATCTTCGCTAGTACCTGCCATTCTGTGGATCTCTTCATTGCGGATTCGATCAGCTAGACTGACTCCGCATATTCTGCGAAGAGATCGCATCTCCACAGCATTCATCTTTCTTACATTCTTCTTCTGTGTTACCCACGTTTGGCTGCCGTATAACAGTGTCGGTAGCAAAACTGCATTGTGTACAGCCAAACGTGCAGCTATACTGACGTTTTGCCGTCTCAACAATGCAGTCAAAGCACCATTGACTCTGTTACCAGCAGCAATACGCCTTTCCACATTCATTTCGTATCTTCCGTCTCTGCTAAACATACTTCCCAAATATACCACTTCATTCACTTGTTCTATTATCTTATCATTCACGTTGATCTTACATTCTGTTCTTTCTTCATTTCTTTCAAATATCAGAACCTTCGTCTTATCTACATTCAGGTTAAGACCATTAATTTCACACCCATCTTTCAGAGTGGTGACCAATGCCTGCAAATTGCATTCTGATGATGCAATGAGCACTGCATCATCTGCATATAGTAAGCAATTGACCTTAAGGTCACCTACTTTCACTCCCATGTCACTATCTTTCACTCCTTGGAGACAACTATCCAAATACAAATTGAACAACCAAGCTGACATAGCGCAACCTTGCTTAACACCCGATTGGATATCAAACCAGGGCGACATGCCAGCTCCTAGTCGCACACAGGCTGAGTGATCTCGGTAAAGAGACCTTACAGCCTGTAGCAAGGGTCCGTTCACATTGTATCGGGGCAGTATCTCCCATAACTTCTTTCTCACAACCCTGTCAAACGCCTTTTCCAAATCCACAAAAGCACAGAAAACCTTTTGGTTTAGGGCCAAAAACTTTTCCGTGATCATGCGGAGGGAAAAGATCTGATCTATACACCCTCTTCCAGGTCTAAAACCTCCTTGTGCCTCCCACAACAGCCTTTCAGATCTCTCTTGCATTCTTCTCGCTAAAATTTTAGCATAAACTTTACCGCCCAAGCTAATCAAACTGATGGCCCTATAGCTTGCACAGTCTATCTGTGAACCTTTGCCTTTATACAAAGGTACGATGACTGCACTTCGCCAATCGTCTGGGACCTCCCCAGATTTCCAGCATAAATTGCATAAAAACCAGAAAAAGTCCCAGACGCGTGGCCCACCATATTTGATCATCTCGGCAGTAACTTCATCTGCTCCCGCAGCCTTACCACATTTCAGACTTCGAATCACGTTCTCTACTTCTTCTAAACTGATTTCACCATCGGCTACATCTTGACTCAGCATTACGCTGGTAGTCAAGACCGAGGCGTCCTCACGTTCATACATCTCCTTATAGAATTCCGCCCACCGCTGCAAAACGTGTGCTTGCTCAGTTAAAATTTCACCGCTTTTCGAAAGCACCCCTTTCATTCTACAGGTTACCGAACAACCCCGGGAACCACTAACTTCTCGCCAGAAAAGCTTCGTGTTTTCCCGGAAGTTGTTCGTCAACCTTTCATCCCTTTCTCTCTTAGAAATTTCACGCTTCATCTTTATAAGTGCTTTCGTTTTGTGCTTTTGCAGCTTGTACGCTCTTTTTCTTATCTCTCTCATACTTTTATCCTTACCAGAGGCTTTATAATCCAGCCATGCTTTCTTCTTTAACTCTACAGCGTCTTTCACTTCATCATCCCACCATTCATCGCGCTTTTTACTAAAACCTCTTTTCCTTTTACCACATACTTCTGTCGCTACTTTCACCATACCATTCCTAAGGTTCTGCCAGCATAGTTCAACACTTTCATTTCCAGAATCATAGCTTTCAAGCTTCTTGGAAACCCTCTCTTGATATTCCTCTCTGATCGGTGGATCCTGAAGCTTCCAGCTTCTTATGCGATAATTCGACGCCAAGCTTGGACACGTCGTGCGGCTGCGCCAACCTGCGAACAAACCTCTTATTCTAGCAACGACTAGATAGTGGTCCGTTCCCAGATCAGCACCTCTGAACACTCGCGTGTCCATAACTTGACTTCGAATACGCTGGTCCACTAGGAATAAATCAATCATACTTCTTTCTTCCGCTCGCTCCCATGTGTACATGTGAATTTGTTTGTGATCAAACATCGTGTTTGCCACAAACAAATTTTTCTCCTTACAAAATTCCAAAATAAGCTTTCCAGCCTCATTTACCCTCTTATCACCATATTTGCCTAGCACGCTTTCGTAACCGCTTCGCGCGGTTCCAACCCATCCATTCATATCTCCACATACTATCAACTTTTCATTATCTCTGACACTACTTAGAACATCCCTGACATTCTCCCAAAACTCCTCGAGCTCGCTCATTTGAGCTGAGGATACTGGCGCATACATGGTTAACAAGAATACTCTTGTTATCCCCAGCTTAAAGCGAACCCAAAGAAGCCTCGGGTTAATCGCCTTGTATTCTACCATTGCATTAACCATTCGAGAGGACAATAATACGCCTACACCTTGGCAACCTCGCTCACCCTCTGGAACCCCAGCCCAGAAAGCGACCCGGTTGCCAGGCAAATCGGTCGTATCATTGCCTTTTCGCTTGGTCTCAGATACACAAATAACATCCAAATCTTTGTCATCCATCACATCTAATAATTCATTCATCTTCTGTTCCATTCCTCCTCTTACATTCCACGTAGCTATTTGTAGCTCCGTCCTCCACCTTCCGCCGTTCGGAACATGGCGTGTTGGTTGGCGGTTCCCAATAAATAATATTGATTTCTTATATTCGACTGTTCGTTGTAATCGGATACAAAATATATTTGAAGAAATTTAGGTTGTTCTTCAGGCAAAAGGGACCCTATCAAATGGTAAACCTGACCTTGTACCTTAAAAGTAGGCATGAAAGGGCCTTTTGAGATTTGTTTAGCACCAAAGGATGTCATTTGGAATGCACTATTATAAGTGCGAATATTATCTAAAAACTGTTTGGATTGCAAATGTTCCCCTAAAAGTAGTGATTTTAAAGGTTCCGGTGGGTCTTCGAACGAAGGCAAATTTATTTTACCTCCAGAACAACAGAAACCAGCAGACTCCTTCCTCCACTTCGAAGCATTACAAAAGGAACATACTACGTTCATATCGCCTATTTCAGAAGATGATCTGTAATCAATTGTGAGGTTATAAGCAAACCCACTTTTATATTTATCGGACCACGCCACCGAATTTGTAGATTGATCTACCACGTGTATATCTAAGTCATTAAGACCATGTCGAAATCTATCTGCAGTAAGACGGGCCTCTCGCTGTTCTTCTGTTTCAAGCGACCGAATATTTTCAATTCTTAATCTTTCATTAGATAAAGTAATCAATTGTTCTTGTCTCAAAGAATTGTAATAATCGCGTCCCGACTCTAGTCGTTGTTCATGCTCATGTTCATCTTCAAGAGATCGAATCATGTTATGGTGCGCCCTATCATTTGTCAAACGGTCTTGATATTGAGTAAAAGTTTCAGATTCTCGAGACAAAATATGACGTTCGCGATCAGCTGTAAGCCGTAATTCCCTCTCAGTGAAGGTTTCGGACTCGCGAGATAAAATATGACGTTCGTGGTCAGCTGTAAGCCGTAATTCCCTCTCAGTGAAGGTTTCGGACTCGCGAGATAAAATATGACGTTCGCGGTCAGCTGTAAGCCGTAATTCCCTCTCAGTGAAGGTTTCAGACTCGCGAGATAATGTATGCCGTTCGCGGTCAGCTGTGAGTCGCAATTCTCGTTGTAAAGCAGTTTCAGCTTCTCGGGATAACGCATGTTGTTCCCGGTCAATGGAACGCCTTAGCTCTCGTTGAGAAGAGCTTTGAGAAGCCCGTGTTGTAGCTCGTCTCGCTCTTTCAGCTGCTAATCGCATCTCTCTTTCTGGAGAGCTTTCATTAGCTCGAGATGTTGAGGCACTAACTCTCATAGAGTTTAACCGATGTGCTCTTTCCTCTTCCGATTCTTGAGAACGCGTCATTCTCATTCTCCTAGCTTGACTCGAAGTTCGAGATAAAGATGGTCTTTTTTTAGGTGGCATCGATTATTTTATTTTTAATCGACGGTAACTTAAATTCTATTTAGTTACCCAACAAAAAACTTACGTCAGAGGTCCTAACTATAGCTAAGTATATAATAAATAGAATATAAATCTAAGTGCCTATTAAAACTAAAATAATATTCTAATCGAATTATAAATATGTACGTAGGTACCTACAAATTACAAAAGAATAAAAAATGAAAATAAAGCTATACTTAATGCGTGTGCAATACTATCTACACTTACCTACTTCACTTAAAAATGAATAATAAGAAATACCTACAACTACTGTAATTAATCAAAGTACCTATGCTAATACAAAAAAAACCTTAGATGTTCTAAGTACAGCTGCTATATAATAAAAAAATATAAATCTAAGTGCCTATTTAAACTTAAATACCTAATATTCTAATAGAATTAAACTAAGAAATATGTACCTACCTACCTACAACTTAGGTACAAAAAAAAAAGAAATGAAAATAAAGCTAAAACACGTGTGCAGTATAGGTAGATAGTAGGCAATATCTACCTATACCTACTTCACTTAAAAATAAATAAAAAATACCTATGAATACTATAATTAATAAAAGTACCTACCTACGCTTTTATCTACTCAATACAAAAAAAACTAAACATAAAATGCCCAAAACTAACCTATCAGTAACTAAAAATCTAACAATAATCTAATCTATCTATCTATTATCTAATCTAAAAATCGAATCTAAATCTACTTAAAAAGAAATAAAATAGGAACTATTAATAGTTAAGAATTTAAACAAAACTAAAACTAATTTAGAAAATAACAACAAAAGAAATTAAAATAAACTATTTAAAGACAAAAAGTCGCGCTGATAAGCACGGTTTATAAAATAACAATTATTGTCTGTCAATAAAGTTCAACACTCTGAACGCATCAACAGCCAAATATTGAATGACGCTTGCGCTCGCCTCCCGCCCCTTTTATACTCTGCCGCCGCGAGCCCCGTCGAGCGCGGCAACCGTTACGCAAAAATAATCCTTATAGCTTGATTCACTATTCACGCGCGATGTCTTGTTGGCGTATTTCATGTAAGTAAGTATAAGTTTGGTGTTTCTATACCGATTTCAATGATTCTTTTTTTATTGAATTGGTGCTAATGTTTATTTTTTTTTTAATTAGGAATGATGGTGAGCATTATTGGTTTTATAAACGTAAAAGTAAACAAATATAATAAGAAATCTCCGAACTGCTAAGCTATCGAGAGTTATGCGTGTTATTGTGAGTTAACTATAAAAGGTAGATATATGCTGTCTTGGAATATTTTTCGTGTATTTTTATGTAGAATATTTCCGTTATACATAGTTTCTATGTAGCTCTAACCATTAAGGCTGCACACGCGACGGAAGCTTAAAAAATCAAGCAACTTCTCCCATTTTCTCAACATTTCCTTTCACTGCTCTGCTCCTATTCATTGTAGTGTGATGAAAAGTATACTATTACCTGCCCAGGAGTATAAAGAATAATTGTACTAAGTTTCGTTAAAATCCGTCGAGTAGTTTTTTTTTCTATAAATAACATACAAACAGACAGACAGACAGACAGACAGACGGACAAAAATTTTTTTAACTGCATTTTTGGCATCAGTATCGAACACTAATCACCCCCTGCTACTTATTTTGTAAATATATTTCATGTACAGAATTGACCTCTCTACAGATTTATTATAAGTATATAGATTTACTTGTGTGTCTAAAATATACACTATGTGTATCTGTGAGTGTGTGCGTGTACTGTACTTTTTAAAGATATTTGAACTAAGGGATGACCTTTCAAAATATTGTAAACATGTGTTGACATTGATGGTTTTTTATAATATATTAACAATTAATAATATATAGATATAAGGAGTTACTGTACGTTTATATTATGGTAACAAACCAAGATGGATGAACGATGACCAATCGTCATCCTATAACTTACAAGATACATTAACAATTTAATTAATTAAGAACATATTTAATTACAAAAGGACAGTTCAGAATAGCTATAAGCTGATTCGTCTAGCTCTTAATGAAGTTCAAAGTTGAAACTTGCGGAGTTCAGAGTCAGACCATTCAGAAATTAGAAACAAATTTAAACCTCGACTTGAAGTATAAAAAGAATTTATTGATGATAATAATTCATTTGATCTATTTTGTTTGCAATCACCAGCATTTCAAATATAAAAATATTTTAAACTTTTCCAGCTAATCCACATACTCATTGCATAACTAACCACTAAAAATTAAACAAATCAGTAATAAAAAGATCTCATCGTTTGGATATTGTACGTTATTTTTTTCATAGTCAGTTAACTATTTTTATTATCTCGATTGTCCAGCTACTATTATGAAGTCCGATAATCTACTAAGATTTGCGACACTTCAAGCGTTCAATATTTTAAAAGAAAATCAATGTGAAAATATGGATTATTAGGACAAATTAATAGCTTTTCACTAAATGCATATAAAAGTATACTTACATAAGGAAACATTTACATTTTTTTCTCTGTTTGTCTGTTTGTTTCAGCTATTCATTGACATGACCGAAACGATTTTAACATAATTTTCACTGGCGGTTAGCTGATGTTACAAAGAGTAATTTAGGCTACTTTTATTTTAAAAAAATATACCAGGCAAACGAAGTCGTGGGCACAGCTAGTATAAAATAAAAAACCATTAAATTTAGAATAAATTACATTGTAAATAAAATAATCCATGTTTATAGTCTAAATAACATCAAGTTGCTAATATCCTTCCACACAGAGCGTAATCTATTCGACTTGCGTCTCATTAAAATGTTGATGAAAGTTACGTGGTTAATTAACGATATTCAATGTTTCATTTCTCAGAGAGACATGTAAAATATTTTGAATAATACAAAGGAAACATTCAAATAAATATAAAATACAAAGACACCGACATCTTTCAATGATCTTTAATGATTTTCTTTTACAAAAATATTGATCTTTCATAGATAGATTAAAAATTTCAGAATTTTAATAACTGATAGAAGAACATGAATATCATTTTTTTAATTTCAAATATCCTTTTTAAAATATTGCTAATATTATCAAATTCTTTACGTTTTTCACTATTTATTATTTATTTTTCTTTCGTTTATATATGCCAAATATTTAGTACTAAACATATGCCTAATTTATTTTTATTGCAAAGCGTCAAAACTAAAACTATTTCGGAACCCGGTTTGTTACTGTAATTATTTTTGCTGATCTAAGTTACGTAGAAAAATGCTATTAGTTTTCAATCCAAATATGGATAATCAAGGATATCGAAGATTATAAGGATATTGAAAATGGCCATGAATAAAGTTTTAAGGGATATAAAGTACCCACTTTCAAGTTCCTTTAATTATTCTATTTTCATCTGCTTTCAGTGAAGATACAAAGTCAAACTCAAACATTTACGCAATATTTGTTACAACAAATTTAGTATTACTTATTTCATTTGAAACCGACTTCACCAAGCATAACATGAAGAATGTAGAGGTTTTTATTACTATTTTACCAAATTTGTGTGGCAATAGATTTTTTTCCGAATATTACTTTTAAGCTACTGGTATAGAAAATTTATACGAATTTTCTACACAATCTAAACCAACCTATAAAGTAACCAATGTAAACCATTCCTATAAAGTTAAGAAAAAAGTCAAAAAAGTCCATATAATTCCTAACTGTAGCCGTTTATATATATGACTTTTGCAATTTTTATATTCAAATCCTTAAAATGTAATAATTTACGATTACGATTTTAACAGCTACACTTCAGATTCATATTAATATTTTAGAAAATAATAAATTATTGGAGAATAACATATTATAGTTGCCGTAGAAAATGGAACTTAATTTCATGCTCATAAGGTGTTGTAGGCCATTTTCGAATGCCTGCCAAATATTACAATCGGAGCTTTTCATAAAATTACTGTAACTGAAACTTTTTGCCTATATTAATATATCGGTAGCTTGTTCCAGTATGTGACTTTCTATGTTAATATTATATTGTATATAAATTCAAGCCAAACAGTTAACATGCAATAAACTTAAACACATTGTTCTCCTCTTATTATCAAAGGATTTTATAAGTAAAATTAAATAACAGTACCGCCTAAATATGGAAGCTATATGTAAAGTAAAATATATGACACAGAAGTCTAAAAACGTGCAAATAAATATAATATTTTTTAAATTAGGAATGTGGAAATAGCTATTTCGATAATGATTCAATTTCAGTTCAACTCATGTTGATGATTTTTTCAATTTATTCCCATTTCTTATGTAAGCGTCTTAAAGTTTTAAACATATACTTATTTTATAATATTCAATTTAAGCATAAATTTAAATATTAATGAATACCTTAAATTGCAGTCACAGAATGCCAGCGTTGAGATTATTCTATTCTCAACATATGCTGAGTGGTCATCTAATTCGGATTATATAGGAAATATTTTTTATTTAAGTTAATTTTATTTTTATTTTATTTTTTAATGTGTATCTATGTTATTCGAATAAAGTATTTTGATTTGAATTGATTTGATTTGAAATAAAACACACAACTTATTACAGTCTTACTTCCCCGTGTGAATTAAATAGCACTCCTGCCCTCCAAAAATTAGTAAGGAGAAATGCATTTTAATTCCTATATTCACCATAATTATATTAGATGTTGAATGAAACCGTAGTAATAAGAAAGAATCTATAGAATAACTTTGTTAACGAACAGTAAATCAAGATTTTAGATAGTTATCATATTTTATATAAGATATTATCTTCATAGTATCCTATATCATTTGTATTATTTATTACTAAGTTAATGAATGATATTATGATAATTTACTACTAATATTATGATACTTTTATTATATTATAACAATGTAAATTAAAGTTATCAATTACATTAAAGTTGTGATAACCCTGATGCCAGTAACAAAGCCTAATCAAAGTAAATAATGGAAACAACTAAAACGTACCAACAATAAGTTTTTCGGTAAACTGCTTCAAAATATAATATAATTTAAACCGTTGTTAAAAATAAAAATATAAAATTCTGTTTAATTATTTCATATCTCTTGAATTAAATTTAAAGTTGAAGTACATTTTTAAATCAATATTCGTATCGTCGCATGCACAAGCATGAATATAGTTGTATTCATGCTTGTGCATTACTTTATATTGTTTATTTTATTAATAACTACTCGTATATACGGTAAACTTTTAAGGAAAGATTGGTCTATTATTATATTTTATTATATTATGAAATAGTTTTGTGCTGATAAAGTTTAAAAAAAATATATTTTTAAAGGAACTCCACGTTTAGCTACATGTATTGTATCTCTTTCGGAAATATTGAATTCGAATGGGATATAAGTTCACAAAGGAAGCCTTAATGTAAATCATGAAATATTCAAAGAGTCGTATTCGAGGCTTGATCATATTATTTATTAGCATTTAGAAGGAGTTTTCAAGTAAAATTACTCTCCGGTTCGGTTTTGTTAAAATGTATATCCTTTTTTCAGTTATTGTTAATAGAAATATATAATAATATATATATTTTTAAACTTCATTGTATAATAAAATTATATAACTGGCGAGCTCAATGCTAAACTCATTCTCTGCCTGTCAAACGAAACAATATGAAATAAAGAGAAAAAAGTTTAAAACTGTGACACGTTATCAATATATACTCTAATACTAAGAGGATTCCCAATAATTATAAAAAGTTATGAGGATAGTGTAAGGAAACTGGTAATGAAATGTACTATTTGATTTAAAATTTAAAATTATTAAATCATGATTTATTTTTTTTTGGGCACGAATAATTACCATAAGATCATAGTTTAACGGTGTAAAATTATTATAATAAATAAAGTAAAAGATATTTATCATGGAAAAATATATATCAGGAAGATACCAATTATTTAGTGTTCAATCTTATATTTTTTAATAAAAAGAACGTTGTTTTTTTATGCCGGGAACAAATATGAAAGTATTCTAAATACACCTCGAGGTATTTTTAAAAAGCTTTTCCAATCTTGTTTCTGGCATTAATTAAACGAAATGAAACCAATTTCTGGCACTGCCTCTCAGTGTAATTGAAATAAATGCGAATTTTAATCTGAAAATGGATGTGTGCATTCTTTGTGCCCTTTACACCATGGACGGGGACGCTTTGTTTAATCCAAAACATCTTAAGCAGATTACATTTACATATGATGTAGAATTGTGAGAAGCCTTTGAAATTTTCTTAATATGAATCTCTTGTTTTCGTGTATTACATTTTCTAGACGATTTTCAAATATTTTTGTTTTGTATTTTTTTTTGTACTATAAGGCCTACATTTGACATTACTAATACGCTTAATAGGACATGGTTTTTCTTCAAAACAAACGCCACAAGTTCGAATAATGTCTTCTCTTTACATTTTTTACACAATAAATTGATAGAAAATAGACCTCAACTAGTAGAGTTATGTTATATTTTACATTATTGTTTTATTATTTATGCTATACTTATGATTTATTTACAAATAATATTGTTACTACGCTAGGTACTAGATAATTAGACGTCCTACATATCTTTATCGTCATGCAACAGAGCAACACCCTCTCTCTTCCGATGCGGGTTCGTCATCTACAGGCAAGAGCAAGACCACCAACTTCTTTACTGATTGACCAAGTGTTTCTCCTTTGGTCCGTACTTCCCCTACTCATACTACGTTCTTTGGCCTGGGACTTTGGGCGTTGATCCGAGTTAATAGTTTTTTTCCTTATTCAACCAGCCTAGAAGATGTCGGCTAGTCTCTGTGCTACCCTTCAGCTTACTCTGTTGAGGCATTCATCCAGGGCATCTCAACAGGGTCTCTGGAATTTCCGGGTCGACTATGACATGTATCAGCGAACGAATAAGTTAAAGAGCACTTCCTCTCTCAGGTGAGGTTCATGTAATGTAGACGCGAGCGCTGTTTTTACTGAACGCAACATTCGTTCCCATGCTCACCCATGAAAAAGCGCCTAGAGGGATGTAGAGTCAGACAATGGTTCTTTTCGCGGTTTCGGATCGATGGTTTATCGAAATGTTTTTACTGCCTGTAGGTTAGTTCCGTTGTTCGAACAGATTTCTGTCGGGCACTTTCGTGTCGCTGGCATTCTACGGAGAGCCATCACTGCCGAGTAGACAGTAAACAAGGCTACATATCTCTTATATCGACGCCTTCCAAGGTTCACGGTAAGCGACCTGAAATAATTTATACCGGTAATTTATAGTAAAGAGGCGCTTGTGGTGAGCTAAGCTATACTATGCAAAGTCCCCGATTTTAGGACGTGGGGGCGTTGTTGTTTCAAGGTATCGTCGTAGCATAGGTTATATCGTTTAGTGTAGGTTTGGTTTGGGTACTATGTGATACTGTGTGGTATCGCTGTCTGCACTCGTTTACTATGTTTCTACACCAGTATGGTGTAGCTCACGATGTATTGTAGCCATAGGCGTATTGTTGAAAGGTCGCCGCTGAGTATCATCGGTGTCTTAAACTCATCCGCCATACCCTGTACTGTTATTATTGTACTCCACGCCTAATTGGTGCAGGCGACTCTGTTTGTCGACTTTATATTTATTCCTCAACCATTCTATGTTGCTACCAAAAAAATTTTCCTGCGAAAGGTTCAATATCAATTCCTCTGCTTTCTAAGCATCTCTCCTGATACTGGATCTGATCATGATATGGACAGCATCCAGTTAAGAGACCGAAGACCTCCATGTCCAAGGAGTAATGGAAGGTCTTCGTTCTGTTTATTATCCGTGAGGTGTTTTTTGTTTTCTCCAGTCCGTGTCCCTTTTTTACCCTTGATTACCTTTTAGTTCTCTTGTAAAAATGGTGGGTGGGTTTACAAAGCTGGCTAAACTGAAGAGATCGTGTCGCCAAGTATCTTAAACAATGACAGTTCGAGAACCTTGTGGGATAGGGTAAACTTTCTGCTATCTTCTGATCCCTTGTCCCTCCCTCCCTGTGTCCTGGCGGCGGCATCGTGGACTACCCTTAGCTTGGCTTCATATGGTCGATTATCACAAAGTGTGGTAGATACCACGTCTTATTTGGAGTCTTCTGTATCGGTGCTGGCTCTGCCTTATCAATTATGGATCCTTTAACGATTAGGGTTTCCATCTGTTTGTTGTAACAGTGTGTCTCAGAATTGTTTTAGTTTTTGAATTGACCAATACGCGCCAAACGCAGGTAGCAGGGGGAAGGGAGTGATCTCAAACGCTTGGCCGACTTGTTAAATTTAGTAGCCATCAATGGTTTAACGGGATTGGGGCGCGCCTTTTCCGTGGAAACGTTTTATAAAAGCGATTCCTACACTATTGTTTGTCATCTCTACAGGACACATTTTAATTTAACAAGTTAAAACATGTGCCAAGTGCAAATTTAATTAAACATTGGGTGTGCAAGTTTGAAGAGACTGGGTATATAATGCCGGACAAATCGTCTGGGCGCAAAAGAACATCAAGGACGAGCACGAACGTCGACCGCGTTCGCTAGTCTGTTATGGACGACCCACGACAGTCGTTGAGATTGCGCGCAGCTTCTCTTAATTTAAAAAAACCTATGGTTCATCGCATTATTTTGAAAGATTTAAGTTTTCAGCCCTATAAAATTGTTATTGCGAAGTAAATGAAGTCTGATGATCCTGATAAACGAGTTGAATTCTGCAAGACAATGAAAAACCGTTTTAGGAGTTTCAATAACATCTGGTTCTCCGGCGAATCGATTTTCACATCAACGTCACGTGAATAAACAAAATTGCAGATACTGGGCTTCTGAGAATCCGCTAAAACTGCATCAGAAGCCCTTACACTCGCCAAAAGTGGTTGTTTGGGATGCCATATCAAGCCAAGGAATTATCGGTCCTTATTTTTTTAAGGATGACCGTGGTCGAACTTACCGGTAATTCTGATCGATATTGCCACATGATCCGGACTTTTTCGGCTACAGAAATGCAAAACCAGTCTGTCTACAACGGCAACACCTTTTTCCAGCAAGATGGAGCCACTTCTTATGTTACAAAGGACACATTTGATGCTCTTCACGATTTATTCCCTGGAAGAGTGATAAGTCGCCGAGGAGACATCAACTGGCCACCGAGGAGTCCTGATTTAACGCCTGCTGATTTTTCTATGGAGCTACCTAAAAAGTAAAGTTTAAAACTTATTACTACCAAACCTGAACGTTTTGAAGCAAAGAATCAATGAAGAAATCAATACTATTCCAAGAGCGATGCTCCAGCGAGTGATTGAAAATTTTAGCTCCAGGCTAAACAAGTAAATGGAAAACATTTGCAAACGGTTATTTTTCATAAATAAACTTCAAGATCTATCCTTTAATTTAATAATAAATAAAATAAGTTTTAATTGATAATGTTGTTTTTTATTTAACATTGAAAAACGAAAAACATTCTGAGACACCCTTTATTTACTTTTCAGGTTAGAGTCAGGGTTAATCTTTTTCTCTATACCAATACGTCTCTTCAATGACCTTTTATAATTTTTGGGAAATGATAACTTCTTTTGACACAGTGGAGACTTCTATTTTCTCCGTATAACTATCCATTAAACGTAGTGATCGTTCTTCAGGCTTTGTATTAGGTCTTTTTGAATTGATGCAGACTATTTCAAACTATTTTTCAAGCTATTTCAAACTATTGTTTGACAGACTTCTTTCTCTAAGTCATCTGCCGGCTATTCGATTATGTAAGACACGAAGGCAATGTTTCTCCTGAGGCTTCTCATTTGATGCAAATGCATTACCTAACATAGAAGCCAAGGTTATGCCACCGATTGGTTGTTTTTTTTTGCTCTTCCGTGGTAAGTAGTAAGTGTCAGTTTACTTAGCCGATCAGTACTTGTTGTTTAGCGCGGGTATATACTAGGTAACTACTGATGTCCGCAAGATTTGCATCGCTCTACTAGACTCATCGGTATCAGTTCTTCACTGTTCTCTCTTTAGCTACACTACTATTAACGTTACTGTAGTCCCATTGTCCATGTAAGCAAAACCTGTCAACCGTTTCTTTTTTTTTTCTTTTATTTTTCTATAGTTTAGTTAACTTTTTTTTTTTTTTTTTATATATCTGCCTACCAAAATGACTCCACCCTGCCTGATGTTAAGCAGTCAGTGAGGTCCAAAAATGGATGCCACCAATCTCATTCAAACATAACAGAATGACGAATGGTGGCCTCCACTATGGCGGCCTTACGAGATGCTTTTTCACGCCCCGCTTAAAAGACCCAGGATCGTAGTGGGAAGGAAACACGTGCCGTGGTAATGAATTCCACATTTTGATGGACCGACATAAATAAGATCTGCTGAACCTTTTGGTTCGTGAAGATACCGAATCCACCGTGAAGGGATGGCACTTCTGTCCCGCACGTGTTGTTCTGGATCGGAAAGGAGAGGATGGGATAAGTTGGAAAAGTTCGTCGGAGCACTCGCCGTGGTGTAAGCAATAAAAGACTGCCATAGTAGCAACGTCTCTACGTAATTGGAGAGGCTCCAGGATCTTTACGGCCTCTGGGCTTCCAATAATGCGAACTGCTCGCCGCTGCAACCGGTCGAGAGTGTCAAGCAAGTACTGAGCTGAGCCATCCCAAAGATGAGAACAGTACTCCACGCAGGAGCGAACCTGCGTCTTATATAAAAGACACAGTTGCTCCTGCGTGAAGAACCGTCGCACCTTGTTCAACACTCCGAGCTTACGTGAGGCTGATTTAATGACACTCTCGATGTAGACCTTTTGGTTGAGGTCCCGGCTGAGGTCTACGCCCAAGATGTTGAGGCTGTCCTGGAGAGCTAACTGCGTGCCCCGAAACGAAGGAAGAGAAGGGAACGGAGACTTTTTGGCGGAAAACGCGCATACCTGTGTTTTCTTATCATTGAACTCAACCAGATTCTCATGACCCCATCGTGAGACAAGGTTGAGGACCCGGTTCATTTCAACAACAAGATCCTTTCGTTTCCCCTCAATGTCAGTCTGCTTTGCCGCAGGGTGTCCGAAATATCTCCCGTGTACCGTAGAATCATTCGCATAGCAATGAATGTTGCCTAGGTTCAACATATCATTGATATGCAAAAGAAACAAGGTGGGCGATAGAACGGAGCCCTGAGGCACACCCGCATTTACCTGCCGAAAACTGGAGGCCGATCCGTCGCAAAGGACTCGGATTTGACGTCCATGCAGGAAAGCGGCAACCCAATTGCACAAACGGGGTGGCAGACCGTAAGCAGGAAGCTTCGACAGAAGCGAACGATGCCAGACTCGATCGAAGGCTTTGGAAATATCGAGGCTAATAGCCAGAGATTCGCCATGCCGATCCATAGCCTCACCCCAGAGATGCGTGATATACGTAAGAAGATCACCCGTGGATCGATTTGGTCTAAAGCCGTATTGACGATCATTGATTAGAGAGTGATCTTCTAGGTATTGGATCAGTTGTTTATTAATGTATCTGTTTTTGTATATTGCAATATCTTATAATCGGTGTCAAAACAAGCATCGATACCGCATATTCTATAGCTATAGTAGCTGTTAGTCTTGCTTCTGTAAATTAGGCACCTGAAGCATAAATGCTTAAATTTGGTTGTTTCCCACCTCTTATTTTCATACATTTTTTCTATTCGTTTGTTGTCAGTGCTAGTGATTCCCGCTTCACATACAGGGCACTATGCGTTTGGGCACTTAAGGGTCGTAAAGGTCCAACATTGCCTAGGGAAATTTTCAAGTTTCAGGATTAAACAGGAAGTCTATGCAGCTAAGAGTCTTTAAAATTTTTCAAACCGTTAGAGATCTTGGTAGCGGAAGTCAGATGTTACGCGGCCTCAGTTACACGAGGTAGCTATTTCTTTGTATTTTTTTTTATGTTAGAGCAGGGCAAATCAGCTTGCGGGTCACCGTTGATATGTGATCATCACCGTCCATGAACTCTTGCAACATCTGAGGATTGAAAACAGCCTTGCCGTCCTTAGAGGTAGGAATATACGTCTTTTTTAAGTTACCTATGTCGTACTGATTTGAAAATATCGATGAAAGGAGTTCGTTCGACGTTCGAATGGTACGAGGAGAAAAGGTCTTTCAGAACCGCACACTAAAAGATCGCCACGCATCCAGGAGGTACGGATATTATTGGAAGCGATAACGCGCTGTACGGTGAAGAAATTCGGCAGTAGGCATCAGATTGAATAGTTCATCGGAACACTCCCCGTGGTAAATGCAGTAGAAGACACACAGTGAAGCAATGTTTCAACGCAATGCCAAAGAGTCCAGCCGTTTGCAAAGCACCGGGTTCCCGACAGTCAAAACGGCTATTCTTTGCTCTCGGCTGTATGCGGACCTTAATAAGGCGCAGGTCCGGCCACACATGGAGTACTGTTCTCATCTCTGGTGCGGATCACCCCAATATCAGCTTCTACCGTTTGACCGCGTAATAATATTCGAAAAATCTATCTACCAGACTACTCATTCCTATAAATTTTTCAATTGTTAAGTAAAAATCAAATGGCTTTTCGAAAACATAAATCCACGCACCTAGCAATTTTTAAACATATAATACCTAAATGAGAAGTACTATGCAGACGGCATTTTGCTTGATATGACAAAACTTTCCTACATTATTTAATCCCAATATAATTTTATTTGCCGATGACATTTCAATTATGTTTAAGACAAAAAATGATTTAAACTTGATGACTCTACTTTTATAATTTTTTGAAACTATTACAAATTATAAATATTATTGGCGATACTTTTAATAATTATCAATATTTAAAATATAGTTACGTCAGTCCAAACAGCTGACTCGACAGTCACACCAGCCCATCCCGCTGAGTCGGCATCTCGCAATGTTCGCACGCTCATATTCGAATGATGGGAACAATACCCTTCTGGGTGGCCGACTCGATAGTATTTAAGACATTGTATTAATATTAAGTTAGTCTTGTTAAGGTAGTCTAAGTAATTACTTGTCAATTAAAGTGATTATATTTTAAATAAAATCTTTTTTTAAAAAGTCATTCACGGTGCGTAAAACTTGACTATATATTATAATAGTATATCGACAATAATGTATTATTGAAATTGTTTGTGTTAACGTTTGTGTACCCAGTTTTTTTAAGATTAAAAATATACTTATATATACAGGCACATTGACATCATGCACTATTAGCACGGATGAAGCTTAAAATAAAGATTTAATTGAAAGTTATCTTTGATTTACTACTCCTATCTTAACATCGGTATAAGTTATATAGGTTATATTTAATTAAATAAAAGTATTTAGTAACTTTGCCCTATTGGGTACAGACATAACATTAAAACAATTGACATTCCATTCTTTTAAACAAAAATGTTTATTAAAAAAATTTAGTTCTCTCACACGTGTGTGTGTGTGCTTGCCCTTAATTTCCCTTAGTGCTTAATTTCTAAAACCATATCCATATGCTTAACGTTACATCCTTTTACCGTATCTGTAAAACAAATTGATTAAATGAATAATGGAAAATATAAGGGGCAGGATAAAATTACATGTTACCGACCGCTAGTATCATTGAGAACCCAAGATCCTTTTTTTACATATAGCTGACCCTCGATTCCGTTTACATGCAATATTGAAATCGTTACACAATCAAAATATTAAATAAATACTTATAGACTCAAGAAAGTAACAATATCCGCAATTGCTATATTATCAAAGGCATTTTTAAAGATACAACCTTCCTTAATTACTGAATTAGTGTTTTTGTTTTCAAAATACTTTTAAAACTTTCAGATAGGATTACAGTGAAAATAACAGTTGTGTTATTATATTAATAAGAATTACTATTCTTCGATTACTACGATTACTACTGGTCGAGAATAAATTTATTGACAAGTTTTGTTAAGTAAAAGTAAAATCACTTAGTTTCAGTGTCACATAAACAAGTAACTAATATTGTATTATAAATTTAAATACGAATTATTATTTATTAAAAAATTGATTCCCTCCATACTTATTTTCTGATTACTGTATCTTAAGTAACAATCCCTATGTAAAATTTTGGAATTTGTAATAACACAACTCTATAAGACATTAAAAATATTATCACAGAACATATTTTCGTGGCAAGGTTTGTAATGATTTCGTGTGAAATCTGAAAATTCACTAAATATATATACCCTCTATAGAATTAGTGAACAGCTGAGTTTGAGTGTCGTTAGAGTGATCACAAAGGTAGCTACAATAAATTGTTTACTATAACACTTAAGAGATAATTTAATGGAAATAAAAATGCACCTGACACTATTCTGAACTGAGAACTGAAAAGTCGTAGATTAGATTTTTACTTTAGTTGTTCTTTTTTACGTTTATTAAATGATATATAACACTAAAACAACAATACTTTATTTCTTTCTATATAACAAACACATTAAAAAAGAAGGATTTCACAAGACCGGAAAGTTACTAACATAAGAATAAACTAATTTATTCTACTGAGTAAGTAAAACATAAAGTACAGATAGAAGGAATATTTTAAAATGTATAATAAATTAAATACATAAAATTAAATTAAGTTATGATAGTTTTTTAAATCAATGTATATGTCACCAAAATAATGTTTAGAATGTAAAAAATATACGTGTGACCTAGCCTGCCTAACATGATTATTACGACTGAAACATTTAAAATTCATTTAATATCAATATTTTGCTCTAACGTTTAGAAATCAAAGTTCTATATACGAGGAGTTTAATCACAATTGTTCTTGAAGAAACTTTTCGAGCGTCATTTCGCATAAAGTATAAATTTTCGTATTAAGTGAAAATACAAAAGCTTTAATTCAGCATTAGGTAATAAATATTTATCTTTGTACAAAAGTTTATATTGAAAACACTTTGAAATTTTTGATTACATTACATTTAATTATAAGTATCAGTTTGAACAATGGGTTATATTATATATATCTTTAGCAAATCCGACAGCTTTTTGTATTTTGTAGGTATTGCTATATTCTTCTGGACGTTTGGGCAATGTTTTTGATAATAATAAAAAAAAAACTTACGACGTATAATTATTATATTTATAATTGCCATCGCTATATAAAAATAAAAGATTTTACTGTTTAATTTGTCAAGGAAAACCTGAAGCAGTGACTTGGATACAATTGAATATCTTCACAAAGCAATAGAAAAAGAAAATTTGTTAATAAAAATAACAAAAAAACAGATACTCAAATGAATTTCAAATGGTTTGTTTGTTTATTTGTTCATATGCTCTTTATTGTACATAAGTAATACTAAAGTACATAGCTTTATGTATAACAAGAAAAAAATTGTGCACAAAGGCGGTCTTATCCCCTGAAGGGATCTCTTCCAGTCAACCTTTGGATGAATGATCAAATAAAACATATCACATGGTAAACTAAAGTGACAAAATACATTAAAAGGAGCAATAATATGAAAAAAAGAAAATAGCTATAAAGAACTAAACAACTAAAACTAATTTAATCTAAAGTGCTAGTCATAATTGCCCACATGGGCTTGTTTAATCCAAAATATAACCAATACTTATATAAAAATATAACTAAGATATATATATATATATATATATATATATATATATATATATATATATATACATTCCAACAAGTATTTATTGTTCGTTTTCGTAAAACCTCCGGACGTATTTCTTAAAGGATTCTAAAGAAGATGACTCACGAATGAACCTCGGAAGGCTATTCCATAATTTCACTGCTTGGGCAGTGAAAGACCTTGAGTAGCAATGTAAGTTGCTAATAGGAATTGCAAGCGTTAAATTAGCGCCTGATCTCAAGCGATCTTTACTTAGGGTGGACAAATATTTAAAACGCTCTATTAAATATATTGGTGACGCGGGGTTAAAAAGTATATTAGTTGTGTATAAATATTTAAAACTTTTATTTAAACATTCACAACATTTTGTGGTATTTTTAGGCTTATTTAGTGAAATATATCTAAATTAATTATACCATTTTAATTACTGTAATATAATTACTGAAAACTAATTTTTATTAAAAGATAATTTAAACAAGTGTGGTTTAGAAAGTCAGTTGTGTTAGTCTTTGAACCCTATATACCCTTAGCAAGGTTTTCTTGTTAAATCCGAAACATCTTAATAAATTACATTCGGATTTTGTATAGGACAGATGAATGGTTTTTGATATAATCGACCCTTTGGTCTTTGAATGGACATTATAATTTTTGTCATATCCATGAGGATTATTAATAGGTTTATTATATCGTCACCGTGTTTTTTCTGTTTTTATTATTATTATTTTTATGATTAAAAATTAGGGTTAATTTTTAAGAAATTTTATGAATATTCTGTGATAATTTGACTATTTTCTAGGTTTTCACATCAAGTACTCCATATCCTTAATTTTTATATATAACTAGATAGTATTCATAATACCGCATTACTTTCGCTACGGCGACAGCTCCGTATCTAAGATATATTCACTCTGTTACGGTGTTCCATATCAAGTACTCAACATCTTCAAATTTCAAAGTTTGTTAGTACTTGTGTACATACAAAACCCTAATTGTTTACCAATTTTTAGCTCTCGCCGTTAACGGGTAGAGCAAACTTCTATTGTTATGATCGATGAATCCATCAGAGACATATTTTGATAATATATCTATCTACGAAAACCAAAAGTAATCTACCAAGTTATGATAGACGCGTAGTGTTAGGTGGAAAAGGTTGATGCAAGCACTACCATATTCTTACGCGTCGGGATACTTGGTTAGATCAAGTGTCCTAGTAAGAGGTCGTTAATTGTGACTAGTTACAGAAAATATGGAAAATGTTAGTCTTAAGCACCATGTCGTCATCGAGTTTTTAGTGAAAGCAGGAAATGGATCAAAGGTCATTAATGAGCGTATGATCACAGTATACGGAGACTCTTCACCTTTCTATTACATAAAAATATATATATATTTTTTTATTTTTTATTTAAAATATTATTTTTCTCAATTAGCTACTGAATCCGGTGTATCAGAATCATCGATTTTAAGAACTCTACATGAGTTTTTGTTCATGAACAAGGTCAGTGCAAAATGGGTTCCAAGAATTCTGACGCTCCTCTAGAAGTTCTGCAAACCTTGTTCTGATTTCAAAAATAAATTTTAAGCTATTTGAGGCAGGGAGTGAAGTTTTTCTGTCTAAGATAGTAACGGATCATGAGAAGTGAATTCACCATTGGGACCCGGAGATAAAGCAAGAATCCATGCAATGGAAACACAAGGCTTTTGCACAAATTTCGCACTTTACCGTCCGCCGGGAAGATTATGGCGTAAATTTTCTGAAATATGGAAGGTGTGCTATTAATTGATTACCTTCCCCACAAGGAGACAATCACAAGGAAGTATTAAACTGGGGTTTTGAAAACTTGAAGACAGCGATACTGATGAAGCGACGTGGAATAAATGTATTGAGTTAGGAGGTGACTACATTGAAAAACAATACATAAAATTACCCGTGATTCTTTTCTTTCATAACTAGATAAATTACTTTTGGATCTCCCCTAGTATATAATTTCCTTTTGGTAACCGAAAGATTGAACTTTCTAGATTTTTTACATAGAAGTTACAGTGGTTTGCAAATAACCCGAATAGATGTGAGAAAAGGATATTAAGGACGTGCTTTTTCACGTAACTTGCCCCGGTCAAGTTCACTTTTGTGCTCCCAGATTACAAAGTCTTAGATCAATCGATATATTCTTAATTAAAACCTACAATCCATCTATGATAATAAAATGCATAAAGTACATTTAATACAGAAATATTAAATAATTTATCTTAAAACCTATTTATATAAATCATGCTAAATAAACCAAACTAACCATCTTATCGTGTTTTGTATGTAGTGAAATCTTATATATATATTTTTTTATTTCGTAAATAACTCGAAATGATGTGTACGCAAAATTAAGTCACTGTAAGGATTGCTAATTTTATATCGAGATGTTATGGAAAAAATGTAAATACAATCAAAGATTTAGGTTTAAAAAAGTACACTATCACTAAAGGAAAAATAAAGAAAAATTCAGTATTTCTTTCAGGATTGTTTTTTGAATTATTGGAATTCTGTTTTTCATTTATTAGTATTATTATCGGGTTTTTTTTTTATTTTTTTTTTATACTTTCTAAAAAGTGAAAATGTAGTCTTAGATGGTAAAGCGCATTAACTTAGTAACCTATTCACTCTTCTCTTGAAGACGCCCACATTGTATTCGGACGGAAAAACCGACGCAGGCAAGCTGTTCCAGTCCTTCGCTGTGCGAATTAAAAAAGACGAAGCAAAGCGCTTTGTTCGGACAGGGGGAATGTCCACAACGTAAGGATGGATACCTGCCGTGCGTCGGGACGTCCTGTGATGGAAGAGGGACGGAGGAATTAAGTCGTGTAATTCCAGTATTATACAATTTTGTATTTTTTCACAAATTTTGTAAACGTATGTAATTTAAGCGCAGTTATTTAATATTTATCAGATATTAAGGTGAATGATTTATACAGTTCATGAAAATTATATTATTTGATGTATTATTTTAGTAATATTACTTTTGCAGATATACTAGAATTTTATTAAAGGAGATGATGTTATGGTTGTTTTTTAATATAAAGCAATTAACAAACGAAGAGAGCTAATAGCACTTTGTTCCAATGTTATGAACAGCGTTAAGTAATACAAGAAAGGCATTAAAAGCTTTCCCTTAAACAATGTAAAAGATTTTATTTATTTGCAGAATGAAATCTTTATTTAAAATTCATTTATATATATACTAAGATTTTTATAAAACCCTGATATATATGGATTTAAATCGAATATGGAAAAAATATACTCCTGATATCTGATGATACTAGTGGTTGATCAAAAAGACTTTCAAATAAAATATACTTAGGACAAAATAAAATCTTTGAATATGAAATGCCTTTTTGTAAGTGGCCATTTTGGCTACCAATACAAATTCAATGAAATCTTTTAGTAACTGTGTATAATGTATATACTGGCCAGTCCTTCGGTTCAGAATGCATTGCGCAAATTGCTTCCTGCATTATATTACCGACACATCAAACGTAATTGAATGTTTGAATAAGATCGATTTGAGAACATAGTTCGCTATTAGTACAGTAATTCATTACCTTCACACAATAGAGATCTTATTAACGTCTCTAGTGTAACGAATTGTTACCATAATGAAATGTGATGGAATTAGTTCTTGGCATCAAGTCTGTCTTGATGCCAACTGTGGAGAAGTAGATAACTGTTAATTTTAAGAAGGTATCCTGAGGCTCTTTTCACTTTTATTGTTATCTCTATTTAGAATTTGTAATAACAGAAGTGCAAAACAATACAATCAAAGACCATGAACAGCGTGTCATATCAATCTAACGTCATTATGCGGCTGGTCGCACCAAATTCGTTAATTACATTTTATTCTTATGTAGGCATCGCCTTAATTCCCTATCCCTTTAAATGCAACTCATGAAATAAAATTACACGACACAACACGACACGATATTACATGACACCTCATCGTATAAATTAAAACATGTCATATCTGATATAGTTATTTGATATATATTATCCAAATATAGTGCGCAAAGAAGTCAAGTCGACGTTGATAATAGAACCATGTAATGCTTTCTAATCTGTGCCGTTACCATAATATATAAAAATATGTTATTATTCCTCTTTAAATAAGAAAACAAGTTGCTATAACTTTTGTCCTGCAATGTTTAGTATATAGATTTATACCAATACGAATGGATTTTATTCATAATTTATTAAATTGTATATTTCTTGATCCTTTTCAAAAGGGCAATATTATAAATACAAAGTTATAAATTTTGAGCTTTGAGCGTAAAGAGTATTTTGTCAGTTCATTTCAAAGAGTTTCTTAGTTGTAACTTTATATTATTTTTATTCTGTTCTATTTTATGCAGGATTTTTTGAAGTGTTGTCTTAAAATTCAACAATGTCGATATGGGACGAAATTCCTAATGTAGATGATTTTTTATTATGCATAACATTAAAAGAAGGGTCAATAATTATTGCTGTATTTGGAATCATTTATGGGTTTATCGGACTCTTGTTATTTCTATCAGTTAATATTAACAGCTCTGATTGGAAAACTCTATACGAGAAGAAATATGATGAGCTTGTGTATTTTACATGTATATTTTTTATAATGTCACTGCTATTCTTTTCAAGCATCATTCTTTTAATTGGAGTTTTAAGAGAAATTGAAATTTTAATAAGAATTTATCTCTGGAGTCTTTTCCTTCACCTGGCTATGGATTGGTTGATTACACTTTGTGTCTGCAGTTACTGTATGTTCGTGCATAGCTGTTTTAGATATAGCCCTGGAGGTATGATAGTCGGATCAGTTGTATTGACAACATTTTATTCAATATTTTGGAGCTACTTAACATTCACAGTCAACAGCTATAGATCAGAATTGTGATGCTATTGCAATTAAATTTTATTGGAAAACATTTTTAAGATTTATCCTGATGAAGTGTGTATTGTTGTAAGTATTGATTATAATTCTAGAAATAAACATCAACTAATTATTACTATTTTTTATTTTAAATTGAAAACCATATATATTTATTATATATATTCTTGTTATAGCTAAATATTAAAAAAAATCAGTAATAAAAAAATGCCATGAGAATTATATTTTTGGAAATAGACACGAAATAAAAGACCTTTCTAGTTTTATTATATAATATATATAACCCTTAGTTATATAACAGCCTTAATTTAAGCTGGTCCATGGCATCTCATAAGATTCCTGTACGCAAATATTATTAAAATGTCGTGGCAAATCACAGCTGAAATTAATTTCATACATATATAAATAATAATAAATTGGTTATCGAAAAGGAATTAAAAAGCTTTCATAGATTTTAATAATAATAAATACTGTATATTTAATGAACAGTTGTGAATTTATTTATATTCTTAATCATCTTCAACTTTATGAAAACCTTTATGAAAAAGCTACTTTTTATGAAAATATGCAAGGTAAACCTTTCATTCAATTCGTTAAGTAAATGAAAGACCGAAGCTTTGATTTAAATATAGATAGCAGTAAATGTTTAGGTTCTCCATTATTGATTATTTTTCAAATTCTCAAATATGTTCTCGAATCTAAGATGTTTATGTTAATATATGATTCGTATTGAAATATAAGGTAATAAGTTGTATCATTAAAATGCAATAAAGGCTTAAATGTGTCTTAAATTATGCTTATATACAATTTTGAATAAAATACTCACTGAATATTGATATAGCTAATACACCAAATATGACTGCAAGAAAGAAGTGCATAGTCAAATGTCCCGTCCGTATAAAATAGATTCCACCGATCGCTCCTAATACTGTATTATAAGCTGCTATTGTGAGGCAAAGCCAAAGACCAAATTCAAGAGCACAAATTTTCTCCTACAAAATAATTAATATTAAGTTAACATTAAGTAGGATTATATTACATATGAGAACCAGGTCAATACGTTTATTACATTTAGTTTAATTATTAAATTACCTGAATTAGATCCTATGATATTTTATGAAACTTGTCAATGAAGGAAAACATTCTAACGAATTCATAAATTCCAACATATCTTAGGCGAAATTTTATGATATATAATTCAACAACAGGGAATGGAGTAGTTTGTTTATATAAAGTCAGCCTATGCCTAGTATTGAGAAGATCTAGTTTGATGTACTTTAAATTAAATATTGAAAAATACATACTTCCAATGCACCAAAAAATAGCAGCACACCATTCAATATAATGAAAGGTATAAGTGACAAAATCATAATCTGAATAACATTTGACATAGTTCCTTTACTATTGGCGTGTACTAGAAAGTACAAAATGATATAGCATATTATTGATGTCTGCAAATAAAATAGAAAATATAATATTCAAATATTCAGATTATAAATATTAGAAAAAAATTATTATATTGTTTCATAGTTTTATACTTCTTATATATTCTTACTAATTTAAGCCATCCAATACATATCACTGCATCACGTAAAGCCCTTCTCCTAAAAGCTAATTCATCTTGATCTGTGCACGGTCTTAAATCAGCGCATACTAGCATATTGTTTCAAATGATTTGTTTTTGTGACTACAAGTTAATTTAAATAACGTTTAAAGTATATTTTTGAAATGAATTGGAGGTTATTGTTGTGACGTTAAGTTATGTCATTCTATAGTCAAACTGACTTTTCATTTTGCACTGGAATCTCAGAGTTTATAATATTTTCAAATATATTTATATTGACAAAAAGTTTTTTTTGTAGACATTATTATTTTTTATACGTGCAATATTATTAAAGTCAAAATGTTAAATTTTCATACAATAGTGTTTTTGTTTACTTTAATTCCTAGTATTTCATGTGCACGAAGTCGTAGTATGATAGAAATTTAAATTTAACACGAGCATGTACATGGAGATGTCATTGATAAATTGTGTGTATACGAAATAAGTACACAAGTTAATTTAAATATATTTTAAAAAATTGCCTTTTGACCTGTACTCTTTAATATTTTTTCAAATATTTTTTTATTCATACTTAATATTTTTTGTATTCTTTGTTTATCTAAGTATTTGAATTAACATAAATCTATTCTTAGTTTAAATCTTCTTATTTGTCCACTTAGAAATATTAAAAGGTTAAAGTTGTATTATTATTATTTTAATACCCTTTGAATTTTAGTTTTAATTTAAAAATATCTGGATACTAGTTTAAGTCTTATTAAAAAACTTCTTACATGGAAAGAATATACTAAATGTAAGTGGGTTGAAAAAAAACGACAATTTTATTTTCTAATCATTTTATAATATGTTATTCTTTCGTGACAATTTAATATATTTTGAATTGAATTGAATTATATCTTTTACCTGTGGCTTCACAACTCTATTTTCTTTTCGGTATAAAATATGGCTTTTTGCATGGAGTCTGCAAGATTCCACACAAATACTTCTTACGACTACGATCAAACAACCAAATATTTTCTATATTTCACATTTACAATAATAGTTACATGCTGGAATATAACAAGATTTTAATGAATTCATGAAATAAACCATAATGTTTAAACGAAATATGTAATACCCTAATAATATATTCATTTTATAAACCGTACACGGTTACGTTCTGGGCTTTAAATCCTAGTAATTTATAATTTAACATAATTAACTGTTGAAAACGATAGCTCATTAACAAATTAGCCCTCATTAATTAATGGCATATTAATGCATTAAAAATTTTATATAATGAATATTATATCCCCTGATACTTTTATTGTCCTAATCTTGGTGGTCATTATCTGATAAAAAATATAATGTGAAATCGTTTTAATAAAAAAGGTGTATTCTTTTTCTTTACTATATCATTTACTCTTTTCACTATTAATCAATAACGTTATAATTATTATATACAAATTCATAAAAAAAAAACTCTAATAAAAATATGAATTCTTAAATGTCATGTATAAATTACATATTTTGTAGGAATCCATTTAGATTTCTAAGCTGTAAGATTAAACTTCCGATTCAAATAGAATGCGCAAGTGGGTCCCTGAAATTCGTTATTCCGATAACTTTTATATATTCAAACTTTCCAGCTATCGATATCAACTTCGCCGTAAAGAATAAGTTTCCCATATGATTGAGAATTGAGAATAAATGTGCAAAAGCAAAGTAATATGCATAATGTTGAAAATTCCTGAAAAATACGAATTAGGGAAGTAAATATTTAAACAATATTTAAAAACTATTCAACTTTATTAGAGTATAGTAATGCATAGTACCTCTTGATTTAAACGAGCGCTTTTTCTTCCCTTTTTTATACAGTAACTATTCCTTTGTTATAATAAATTACTGAATGAACAAACATTTTTATTAAATAGTGGGCACCGCTCCATATAATCCTGATTACATTTTTATATTTTATGTCTCTTAGTTTAATGAAAAAATCTTACAGGTAGCAAAAGTTTGAAATTACATTATTACAATAATTTTAAATTTAAACTCATAAGTGCTCTAATTTTTTCTTACCAAAAACTATGTATCTTTGGATGTATGTATATCCATTATAAAACAGACGAATCTGACAAAGCTAAACAAACAATAACAAAGTGGTATTATCAAAACGTAGTCTTGCTATCTGACAGATGTAGGACTGAAGAAGCTCAAAACTATGCTTTGTAGAGTGCAATTGAGTTATCTTTATCCAAGTTTATTACATTGAGAATTTTTTATCCAAATTTACATTATTTTTCTAACATAAAAGGCACTGTAGTCATTTTAATATTATAAAACGTAAGTACAGGCACTTACAGTAATACTGTAAAAATAACTATAAAATAAAAATAAGTAGGCAAAAAAAGCAGAAACTGATATTAAAAATTTAAAATGTTATTCAAAGACATCGACGACGACGAAAATATTTACCAATTGATAGGCTGTTAATAGGTTCAATGCAAACTTCTATGCGTGTGAAAAATGTCTGGCCCACCACGTAATGTTTTTACCAAAAATGCGATCAAAGCAGTAAGGGAAAGAATTCGAAGAAACCCTTTTCGAAATATGAAGAATTTACCTCGAAAGATGAAGATAGCACTAGTCATTTCTTAACTGATAATAAAAAAAAATAGGGAGGCAAAATCAAAACAATTACTTAAGCAATACGGCAAAGGAGGTCAGAGATAAATTTTGTTTACGGATGAAAAAAATTTAGCTTGAGCAACATTTAGCTCTAGCGAAGCTTCCCAATTAGTTAACAGAGTCCAAAGGGAGCATTATCCGAGTCCAATAATAGTTTGGGGGTGTGTTAGCTATGAAGGAGTGACAGACATATTTTTGTGAAAAAGGTATCAAAACATCAGCACAAGTGTATCACGATACCATTCTTTAAAACGTAGTTAAGCCGTTTAACAACACCATGTTCAAAAACTAAGAATGATACTTTCAGCAAGACTCGGCGCTGAGTCATAAAGCTCGATTCACCACATCTTTTTTAGAACCGAACGTTCTGGACTTAATCAGAGCTAAAGAAATAGATGACAACCAGTGTCATCTATTCCTGATCTTATTATGATTATGATTTATAGTTACTTTTGGAGTATAAGGCTCGCTCTATGGTATAATAATTTGGAGTCCCTAAAACAACCCATACGGTTGGCATCGAAGAATTCTTTCGAAAGTAGAGTGCGAACTGCTAGTGGTAACTGTTCTCAACTTTTCATGGAGACCACTACGGTTAAGCTTTACATATTTTTAAAAGTTTCATATTAATGTCTTAAACTCACACACTGTAATAGTAATAAATTTTACGTACAAAACAACTGTTGTTTTTCTTTGTAACAATATTTATGGCAAGACGATTTATGTTTATACACCACGGTTTACCACCCTATGGGATACTGAGTATGTAATCCGTATTCAAGTTGAGGACAAATTCCTATTGAATTAACTCGAAAAAAGCCGTATAAATATATGTGAATTATCTACATAGCCGAAAACATGTATCGCTGCAAAGCACGGCGAAACGTCGACGTGTTATCATAGGCGGGAATATACGTAGCAAGCAATTGTATAAAGCCTCGCGACCATAACCCGTAAAAAGATAGCCGTTGTTGTCGTACAGAATAAAAAGTAAAAATAATATAACATATAATTATTATTCCAGTATTAATTCGAAAAAAAATGCTATGCTTTTGAGGAAATGCAATCGTGGCCGTATATTATATTGTATTTTGTAGTACTAGTTATGTTACAATGCAATATATTGCGTTATGTTATATAATCAACATGCTTTTTTTGCTTTTTATAATAATTTATTGGATTTTTAAATCTAAAACGATTTTATATGTCAAAGCATAGTATAATTTTTACAAAAGTATAGAAAAATGAAGACACAATTTTAAATTCATATAGTATAGAAGGTGGCGTGTGTTTGCGTAATGTATCCACGTCGTAACATGCAATAATGTTCGTGCATTCTGTAAAATTTTCCTCCCGGCAGACTTTTGCACAATATTCGAATACATACATCAAATACTTTAGTGATTAGTTTAAACAGTCTATTATTTAAAACCGTAATTCATACAATTCGTAGAGAAAAAAATTCACACTTTCCTTTGCACACATTCTTTACGTTTTCCTTTATTATACTTAAAAATATTGTTTGATTAAGAAATTTACGCTCAGGATGTTGCCGATGTAAATTTAACGGTAGTAAAGTTTATAGCAAACACGGCCTTGTTGCGGCCAGCCAAAGGAAGTTCTAACAGTGTTGTGCCATAAGTACTTGGCATATCTGCTGAGTATAATGTGAACATTATATATAATGTCGACGCTAAATCTACTTATAAACTTATTTTATAACGTCCCTTTCTTAGTGTTTACTAGATATTATAATATATAATAGACATTCATACCATACATACATAATATTTAATTTAATTAACACTATAATTATAACATAAAGAATAACTTATATCTTATATATCTGAAAAATGGCATTACTTACCATTTTTAGTTTAAAAATCTTAATAAAAAATGCGAGAAATAAATAACGATGATATTTTTCAGCTAAATTTTTCAGTTAAATTAACGATTACATACTGTAATTATATTAAAATGAAACCAACTAGCTATCTTTATCTTTGAGATAAAATGTTTGTAATAAAACAGTGTCAAACAATAATGAGGCGTCATTGAACATTTCCGATTCAGCGAATCTTTTAAGGTTTAAATACATCAACTTTCAATGTTATCACAATGGCATAATATCAATTTTAAAGTCCAATGTTCTATAAATTGTTTTGAAAATTAAAGTATTTTTCTTAACATATGTATTTTTTAAAACTTATTATAACATAATGGTTATTAAAGACTATTTATTATAAGAGTAACTAACGAATATTTCTATTTTATACAATGTATAATAAAAGTTAACTTGAACATTCATTATTTAGTCATTCCATATAATTAAATATAATACTATTATTTATAAAAACTAAAAAAATCATTTAAGCATGATATTCAAGGAGCAATGAAAATAAAAAAAAGAAAAAGAAGTGACAAACAATACAACTTGTATTTGACGGTTTTTGATAGGAACCCAATCCCGTGAAAGAAGGTGTATCCCGAGACTGCGTGCTATCCCCACCTCTGTTTTTCCTGCATATCAATGATATGTTGGGCATTTCCAACACACATTGTTATGCAGATAACAACACTAGCAATGCGGTATATTCAAGCTGTGCTCTCTCGGCAGAACATCAATGAGAGCCGAAAAAAAGTGGAGACTAATATAGAGACCTCCTTCGGGATGGGGATAACTGAGTCCCGTAATCCCTAAAAAGCCACAAATATACACGTTTACCACGTTTTAAGCCTCAATAATTCGAACGATTGTCAGTTTTGTGGTCATCAAGAGAGCAAGATCAAATTGGCCTCGATTAAATTGAAAGTGATCAATAGTTCGAGGCAGTATTTTAGACCTGCTCTAACATTTGCCCTCTATACGTAGCAGATCCAACCATATATGCAGTATTGTTATATTCTCTGATAAGCCATCATACCAGCGTCTACCATTACCATCATTAGAATTGCGTAGAAAAGTGGCTGTTTTATCGCATTTTCTAAAGGGAGTGTTCTGAAAAGTTATTTGTTCTGATGCCTGTCGCAGAATAGTATCACCGCACAGCACGTCATCGCCTGTAATACCAATCGTACCACCTGCTTGCGTAACAATCTTCTACTGTGCCATTTTCAAGGGCCTTTCCTCAAGGAGCTTCTGCAAGAACCTTATTTCTTTGGCTTTATTTCTGTCTCGATACGATATGGGTACCATAATGGGTATACTCCATCCTCCTCCAAGAATGGCAAGGTCCTTACGATTCCCTAGATGTTGCAAGAGTTTGTAGGCCTTATCAGTAATCAGAATGATCGTTCGCCCTCTTCTATAAAAAAATAAAAATGACATGTCAAAAGTGTAGCCATACATTGCATTACTTTATATCAAAAATAAATAGTATTTAAATAAAATGAAGTGTTTTCACCTAATAAATACGTAAATAATCCCTATATAATATTCAAAACTATATAACGTTATTTTCAAAACTGTCAGTTCCTCAACGGCAGTATTTAAAATACTTGAAGACGGGAGTATTTTGTTTTAGCTCAGCTCCTATTAAAATTATAGTACCTATTAATTAAACATTCCCAAGGAGGATTGGCGGCAGCCAGGCGGCTGGCAATAAAACTAAGCCAAATCCTTTAGCAGTATGGTAATACTAATAGATTCGTTTAATTTTAGGACGTACCTCGTAGGCGACACGTACAGGCAGCACCAGGTCCAGCTGGGATGTGAGATGTGAGTGTGGGCTATACCTACCCAAACGGAAGCGACGCAAAAAGCTAGCACGGAAACAAAGGAATTAGACTGAGGTTTGGAAGTTGAAATGTAGGTACGATGACTTGAAAAAAAACAGAAATTGCGGAGGTGTTGAAGAAAAGATAAATAAGTGTAGCATGAAATAGAATTTGGTTTTAGGTACTACAAAAGTAATTTGATAATCAATCATATAAACCATATTCATAACAAATAATGAGGTTATTCTATTATGTGAGGTTATCTATTCTATTGATAAAGTGTAATGTATATAATTAACATACACATATTGAAAAAAATTATGAAATGTATAACTTTAATATATCAAACTTCGTTCGCGATAAACGTAGAGAAGAATTTTACTTATCATTTAGAATTGAACGTATAGGTATCTTGACTATAAGTAGTAGACAGTATGAAAAATTTAAGATATATTGATTTTAGAAAAAAATTATGTTGAAAGAATTCTATGAATCGTCAAACTTATATGGGAAACATTATTATGGTTTTCAATAAAATAAACGTATAAAATACTGCAATCGGCCATAATAACTGAAACACCAATCAGAGTAAATAACGTCATGCCTACAAGTACTCGTACATGTCGTTATATTCATCTATTATGTTGTTTGAACTTTGATTTTTAACAAATTAGTTATTAAATTAACTAATTTGCGGTTTATTTGTAATAAAATAAAAAAAATCCAACAATTGGCTACGATAGAAACCGTTAAAGGAAATTAGAGTTTAACATACTTGATGTTGGGAGAGTAAATTGTTTTCTTAGAATACCAAACCAATTTTTTCTTTGCTAATAATTCTCAACGTAAACAATATTATGTATTTTATTTTTTTAATACACTCAATTGTTATGTTCGTTAGTTGACACGAGAGGTAAGCATTCCATTCGCCCAGTGCTTCCAATAATGTGTAATTCCAAACGAGGTTTATGAACAATTTTCCCATGAGTGCAATTTTATAAATTCAAACAGCATATACTTTGTTTATTTATTTACAATAGATAATTGATGTTTATCATGATATACGTTTGATAATAAATTTAATAATCACACTTATATTTTTATTTCCTAATTATTTACTTCTTTTGTTTATTAATACTCGTACTCGTATAGCTATAATTACGGTAAATAGGTCACTCGCAATATAATAGAATGGTATCATTTTACATAATTAACGAATTACCAACCCGATATCCAATATCATGCTGTTCACGTAAATTAATATCTTATTAATGATTCATGTTCTACATTTTAAATAAACATTTCAAAGAAAAATTTATTGCGATAGTTAGTTTCTCTATTCAGGTTTGTAAAAGCTGAACTAAAAACTAAAACTAAATTTTGTTAAGAAAACAAATAAAAAGGGTTCTTAACTTTCCGTTTTTGGTCGGTTTTTTGTCCCACGGTCAAAGGGTTCTACTGAATTCCGCTGTTAAAAAAAAAGCATACGCTTTTTCAAGGAAAAAATTAAACAAACATTTTTGACGTCATCGTAGTCCCAAAAAAAAAATTGTAAGAGGTTTACTTTAAACAGTTTAGCTATAAATAAAGATTTGAATCTATTGTTTTATTTTTTAGTATATTTTCCAAAATAAAAATAAAAAACTTTGAATACAATGTATATATGTATATTACGATGATTATAATAAAGATTTGATTAAAGTTTTATAGCAGTAAATTAATAATTAAATTACTATCCAACATTTTAGTATAAATTGCTAAAACAATTTGCAATAATACCCATATTGCAAACTGTCTTAGTGCTTCGCAAAAACGAAATAAATTAAAATTTAATCAAGTCATTCTTGAATTTTCAATTTTCATCTTAAAGACAAATTGTCTCGACCTGCGCGGCTAAACGGCCTGACTTTATTAAGGATACTTTAAATTAATTAAGCCTGGTCTTATTTTCGTTTATTAAATAAATCTCACAAGTTAGCTAAAAATAATAATTTTGGCGACAATCTAATATAATAACTAATACTTCGTATCTATTAAACTGGAATAAATTCTATTATAGAGGTATCAACTACCTATGTATGAGATGAGGGGTTTCGGGTTCGATTGTGTCTAGAAAAAATGTAAGCAGAGATATAAGTGCACCATGCTAAACATATAATTAAAATTAAAAGACTCTCCGGGCTGTGAGTGTGACTCGTCCATCGACGAGACAGTGTGGCACATAATACTAGACTATCTGCGTTTTTCATGAGCTCAATCGGACCTGGAAACTCAACTCTACACCAAACTGGAGAAAATCGGCATAAAAACCCTGATGGCCGATAATCAAAGACGCCCAGTTCTCTTAGATTTTCTAGAAGAACGATGACCAAGAAAAAATAGGTTTCAGTTTCTGCATCGTAGGACCGAAAAACTGGGTATATATCTCACCCGGACTAGCTGCCCTCACTAAAGGAAGTACCGATAGGGCAACAATGAAGAGGTGAGAGTACGACAGCATGCCAAAAGTCACATTGGGGGACTGGGATTGCCGAATAGTGCGGAGGAAGAACAAAACCATCGCACTACTAGACGCTAATTACCCAGAATCCCCTTACACAAATGCATGTAAGATGCTCGATCACCTGAGCACACTAAGAGCTGAAAATATTAACACAAGTCCAAAAACAATAAGCGTTGACGCTATGCGAGTTGGCTATGACAAAGGAACTGTAACAAATCTCATAGGATCTATAAAGGCTTCAAGTTACCACGACGTGGTTGTATATGAAGACCGCGGAGAAGACCTAACGTTCCTTAAAATAAGAAAAACACCAAATAGGACTACGACCCCCGAAAGCACCTGGGACGAACCAAGCAACCAGAGCCTACAAAGCAGCGCCGCACACCTTCTATACAATGCTAAAGCCGAAGCAAAAATATCATAGAAAGAACAGAACTAGAGCCGACATGGGACAAGCAAGTGCACCCGATTTACCATCCGCCAGTGGTGCCAACGAACATATGCGAAACGCGTTTCTGAAGTACACAGTATCCATAAGGGAAACAATCAAAACTAACCCTGCGATCTGTGAAAAGATCAGGCTGACCTTCGAACTCGAAAACGTAGGTCTTCTTAAAGTATTACTCAAGGAAGAAAAAGCCGCCATTTTCAACAACACCACATCTGAATATGTACGGGATAAAACACCTAGAATTCCCCACGTGGCGGCTTACAGCGTTAAAAATGGATACGTTAAAATAATTGAAACCCCGAAAGCAGTAACTGGACCGCCCAAGTATTTAACACCCGCCGAAGACTCAATATTTGTAGTAGCCCGCTGCACGGCGGTCTCGCTGGAAGATAACATCCTCCAAATGGCTACAGCCGTAGAGGATTCAACAAGACCCTGGTAAGAATGGGAAGCACCAATTTTCCACTGGGTCAACGGCGTTCCTGGATGTGGAAAATTGACTTGGGTAGTAAACAAATTCGTATTTGAAAGTGACTTGATAGCAACAACGACGACTGAGGCAGCATTAGAGCTCAGGAATAAACTCGCTCTCAGTTGTCCAAAGGACGGGAAGACCAAAGTCCGAACGAGCGTTTCAATAGTAATAAATGGCGTTAAAGAAAAGCCTGTACGACTCATCGTTGACGAGGCCTTGATAAACCTTTTCGGAGCGATCGTTATGGCGGCCCGACTAACAGAGGCCAAAGCAGTCACACTAATCGGAGACACAAACCAGATTCCTTATATAGACCGGCTAAATCTGTTCCAAATGAAATATAATAGCCCATACCTCGTGACGTCTATCAATCAAGAGCTCTTAAGAACTTACCGATGTCTCCTGGACGTAAGCTATGCACTAAACGAGGTATACAACGGCATATACTCAGCCCATTCATTGGCTCGATCTCTGAGAACAGCCAGGTTTACCGGAGCTACCATCGAAGCTGATTTCCCTAATACCTGGCCCACACACAGACTGAATGAAGATCAGGGATTAACATACGAGTCGGTAATAATCATCCAAACCAAATCCAAACCAAAATCGTACCTGACAAGTGTCCCACACGCAGTGGTAGCTATATCTAGACACACAAGAAGTTCTACGTACTACACGGATATCGATGAAGACGCCATTGTGAGATTCATTAGGCGGGCCGGCGATATCTCCGATAGAAACCTTGTAGAATACAACCTCAAGATGGCAATTTCTCACTGTGACTCCGAGGCTATGAAAAAGCTAGAGAACTTATTAACATAGCCTAGTAATAGATTAAGTAAATAGCTACTACTATTTACTTAATTTATTATTACTATTATTTGCTAAAATAGCTTTCGAATTACAATTACAATTTCCTGCGAAGTTAACATCGCAATTAAAATCATAACAAAATTGTTTTAAAATTACAATGAAAGGCATGGACAAAAAACCGCCGAATTTCACCACCGCACAGCTCGCTATCGCCTCCTTTACCATCCATATCACCTGGATGCGTGGCGATCTTCAACTGTGCGGTTTTCAAGGACTTTCTTCCCACGTACCACTCAAATGTGGAACGAACTTCCTTCGGCTGTATTTCCAGATCGATACGACATGGGTACCTTCAAAAAAGGCATATATTCCTTCCTCCTTACTTACGACGCCTTGTATAACCGCCATTAAAATGTATTCGGGAGAAATGTATCCGCAATTTAAAACAAATAACCCTGAAATGGATTATAAAGAAGTTAAATAAAGAAATAACATTAACCGCACCATATTATATTCAAATAAGATAAGAGTAATACCTTATGTAGGAAAAGGGCTTCTCAAGCAATAGAATAGGTTATCTCCTATATCGTCTCCAATTGTCGAAACAGGACAAATACTACAATTGTTCAACGTAAAGCCTTCAAATTACAAAATCTCTAAAATACCTTTTTATCACCTATGTATATAATCTTCACTATCTTTATAGTGAACATTAGTTACAAAATAATCTTAAAATAATTGTCTGAGAAGTGCAGGCAATAGGAATAATAATTATTCCATAATATTTAATCAGCCCTGCAATTATACACACGAATTATTTTAATGACCAACGTCTTAAAAGCTTTAATAAGAAAACTAATTACAGTAACACTCATCAAGCACACACTATACAAAAAATGAATTTCGAAACAGCTTCCGAAACAAAGACCAAGAAAGGTCACGATATGTAATTCAAAATACGTAAATAAGTAAATAGTGTTGCAACATATGCCTAAGGTTAAGATAGAATATGGTTAATTTGTTAATAACAACTTACAAAGATAATTAATTTAGTTAATTTAAATCAAAGAAAGAACGGTATATTATATATAATATTAAATCAGCAAATGAGTCAACAACTTAAGTTCCACACATTTCGATCTTTTAAAAACTCTTGAATGTTATAATAAGATTTTTTAAATAATATACTGTTGATTTTAGATTTAAAACTAAGAAAAGGAATCTTGTGGAACTTTTTGAAGACGAAATTTTGGCGTTACGTGTGTATTTTTATTTCACGTATTTATCGTGTGTCTATCACTGTTTTTTATATAACTATTTAAATTTTGGCGTATGTACAATATATTATTAAATAAGTATTGAGAAGCAACTGTAAGAATGCCTATTTCTTTAAAAACATCTGTCGGAGAAATAGCACTCTCAGCTGTGTTTTGTAAAATAAATATAGAATTAATTTCGACAATACTGCCCCATAATAAAATAAACTAAGATAAAATGATATGAAAATAACTAAAATATACAAGTCAAACAGTATTAATGTTAATTGACGGCCGTGCTGAGTTTTCTTGCAAGTGTTAAGAGATCGGTATTCCACTGGAGCTTTTTATTTAAGGTTATACTTAAGAAATTTGTCGACTCAGTCAGTTTTAAGACTTCATTCTTAAGGAGCAAGCTAAAATTTTTATTTTTATATTAGAAAGTGTAAACTCTCTACATTTAGTTTTTTTAGCATTCAAAACTACAAACATTATTAACTTCGAACGAATGAAGCACACTTAACAGAGTACTGATTACTTTATTATGCTTAGTCCTACCATGCTCAACTTTAAACATAAACGAGGTGTCGTCAGCAAAAAGTACATTGTCACACAGACCTTTAACGAAAAAGGGCAAGTCATTAGTTTAAGTAAAAATGTAAGAACCAGGGGATTAAATTATTTACGTAAACCGCCTGGACTCTTTGATTCAGGAAAGAGGGAATAAAATCAAGCGCAGTGCTACGTACACCATAGTAGTTAAGTTTGTATAGCGACGTTTGATGGTCCTTGCAATCAAAGGCTTTAGACAAATCGCAAAGCACCCCAATTGCATTCTGCGACTTCTCCCGTGCGTCATAAATGTGTTTAAGAAGCATGGTATCTGCACCAGTTGATTTGCCCTTGGCAAAAACATATTGTTACATGATTTTTTTGTTATTCACAAACACTATCACCTGGTTTAGAATAAGTTCTTCAAAGATTTTACTTAAGGTTTTACCGAAAACAGAGATATCCGGTTTCAAGTCTATCGACACTATTAAACAAAGAACTACTTTACTGTTTTTCATAATATTTGGGAATATACTTTCAATACATTTTCTGAATATCAAGGATAGTTATAGGGCAAGAACATTTATAATAGTGCTAAGTAATTTAACTGACATAGCCCAAAGAACACTGTTTTTTTTTTCGGATTGAAGGTTCTAATTGTTTTAACAATTTCATCTGATGAAACAGGTTTTAAAGCAAAACATTTATTACTGACTAACGTTTTTATTCAATTCTGCGATTGCAACAGATGATGAAGAATTTTAATTACACGTGACTGTTATTGTAATTTCAGTCTTTATTTGAATCTTAACAATTTTTTACTTTATAGGTAATAATTTCTTTCAAATACATACATATGTTTGCCGAAAGCAATTGCGATAACATTTTAAATAACACTAAAATATATTATATAGAAGACCATGACATGTATTAAATAAAAGTAAAATATAAACTTATAAAAAAATCTTCCTTTACCAAAACAACGAAGAAAATACTCCAACTGTTTTGTTCTAATTTAAGTTTATCTTTTCACGTCAACAAATAATTTCAAAGCTATTAAAATAGGACGAGGAATTAGAGTTATATTATTATTTATCTTATCACAAACTTTAATATTATTTTGTACGTAAATTTTATATAAATAATTCTGTATCTTTTGAGTTTGTGTAAGTATTGTCTTATAAGCTTGAAATTATACACAAAATGTTTCAAATTAATATACTTCAAATTAAGATAAATTAGGGTAGATTTACCACAACTTTCTTATTTAGGTTAAAAGTTTCACTTAACTCACCATTTTATGTTTAGAGATATGCCTTCTTTTTTCATTACATTAAGGTAACTTTCTCAAGTATTTTAATCTTAATAAAAAAACATATATATGAATAAATTTTAAAACTGAAAACATCCACATTCATCGCACTACGTAAGGTGTATTTATTCTTTTAAATGAGGCTGTAGACGTGAAGAATAGTAATAAAAAGTTTAGCGATAGTATTATTGAATTTTGAAATTTCAACACGTTTTTTCTGGTTTTAAATTCCATATATTTCCTGTATTGGAATATATGAACCAGAATCGTTTTAAAAATAAAATATAATTATAAAACCTGCTCGCAACTTTACAAAACCTTTAAACGACAATAACCGAACTTTTGAATATCCGCAGGACACAGAATTTTTAGCCTAGCTGAATCAGAGTTTCTTCGGTCCGCTTGGTTAATGCATTCCAATATAAAAGCATATATAAGTATTTACAATATTCTACAAAATATAGATATACACTCTGCAGAAAAGTATTATTTGTTATTAAGTTTTAATATATAGTGCATTAAACATTCTAATAGTTCGAACAGAATAAATGAAGCATTAAAGAGACGAAAAAATGTTATCAATACCCTTTTATTTCATACAAAAAAAGCCTTTGTCGACGGAAGCCATTGAAATAACCTGTTTTTTCATTGCAAAATGGAACAGGCTTCCTATTGACGTTCATTGAAAAGAGATGGGCAATTTTTTTCTCTGTTCTGACCATGCATTGAGTAACAATTTACATAAATTATTCCTTTTTTTCATTCTAAAAACAATTCTTGAATACCTGATGGTTGTATCGCTATAGTTTTGTAAACATAAAATTAAATTACATCCGAATTCAGAACAACAATTTATTATATCCATTGTGGGAGTTAAAAACCACAAAATTTTAATTCAGCCGTCCGGACCACATTTAGCCGATTTCTGTAATATTACCATAGGTATGTTAAGTTGTAGAAATCATCCAGAAATCTGAGCTTCGTCGTTATCACCAACCTCGAAGATTTCTTGACATGTCTCTGCTTTAATCTCGTAAATATAGCAATGCATATAAAGTTGTTATCTGTAAACTCGGCAAAATTTTGGTTTTAATAAAAATCTAACTTATATCAACGTGTCACTTAACATAAGAGTAATTTATACTAATGTTATAATTTTATTAAATTTTTATTGAATTTGTTAATAGCTATATAAACCAAATTTAAGCCGTTGAAATTATTTTAGCTATAGAATCGGTGCAGTGAGCCGATAAAATACTTTAATTAGAATCTACTTCTTTCGCAATATTTAAGCTGAAGAAATTGACTTTGGATAAAACTTGAAGTAGCTTTAAGTTCTTTTTCTTATTTTTGCAATTAACCTTTAAAACTTTAAAAAAATAATAAAACGTAGAATCTCATAGATCTTAAATAAAAAAATACGGTTGATTAGCTATTTCATAGATTTTATCTATAACCTATTTAATTCATAGTATGCATAGAATATTAATAATAGATTATCAATAATATTTTATTATACCTATAAATGAATTCTGAGCAGATTGTCGTATCATAGGTTCAGCAAGGTGTAGCATTAGGCTAAAATATAATATAGATTATTTGATATGAAATTAGATATCTAAACTACTTATAATTGTGTGTATAGTATACTAGGAACTATTTATTTTATAACATTCTAGGTAAGAATATGAAGGAATTTAACAAACAAATTAAATTTCATAATCAACACACGTATCATGCCTTGGAGCATTTGCAAAGAAGTAATATAATGCTCATGCATTTTACAATATCTTTTTCCCATGCAGTACGTACGTATTGTTACGTATAATTGATTGAAATTATTAAATTATATTATAGAAGATAATCATTTATCACGAATAGTTTAAGAAAGTTTGCCTAACAATGTTGACGTCGATTGATCTTGAAGTTATTCGTTAATTAGGTTCACAATATGAATTGTTTCTCTGATACTGTTGCAAAATTAATGAAATAATGATTTTTACTTTTAGAATACCATGAGTTCAGGAGATTTACAACTACCACCGATGACGCTTTCATGGTCAGTAACGGTAGCAGAAACAACACAAAAAAAAGTATTTACAAGTGGTGCACAATTATTACTACATCTTAATATTTAATAGACAGGATATGTTTTGGTGTTTTATTAAATTGTGATTGTTTAAAATGATACCTTTCGATAAAATATTGATGACCAAATATGCTTAAAAAATCCTAACTAAATAATGTATCGTAAAATAAAATAACTTAAATACATATAGTATTTGTAGATAGATTGTAGATAGATGGGGGAGCCCAGTGCTGCGTCATTGCATGCAGCTCCATATCAAATAATATTTATTATAATTGTGAATATGATTGTTATTATTTATAATTTAGTTATATAGCAATACTAACAGTAGATTATAAGATGCTTTGTATACTAACACTCTATGGGGTAGTCCCGAAATAAAAGCTATTATCATATTATTATAATCTCCAGTCCTTTAGGCAACAAGATGGTTTACCATTTTTACTACAGAAATGTGATATGTGATAATTATTTTCTTTCATCATTTATTCATCTAACAGACATTTAAACCTTTTTCAGATTTAAAAATACCAATAGTAGATATTTAATTTAAAAAACATGAGTAAATTTTATAGAGTAGGTTTAATATAAAGACCAATAAAAAATAAATATTACCTTTAGGGTAAAAATCTCTTACACAAAAAAAAACCATTTCAACACAATTATTTACTGTATTGAAAGACAAAGAAAATCAATCCAAGAAATACAATATTTTTTTCTGGAATAAGTAAGTACCAGCAATTTATTTAACAGTTGTTTTGTTTTAATTTAACAGTTGTAGGTACAAACACGAACCTTAGTACTAGGAAACGAGATTAAATATCAAGAATAAATATGTTTTTATTATTGCAACTTTTTTTGCATCAATATGGTCTTCAAACTCTTTTAGTCATTAATATAATGTGTTAATTATAAAACGTTCAATATGATAGTATATTCTCTAATTTAATTTTCTTCTTCATAAAACAAAAACAAGAAACTGAAAAGCAACAAAAAAAAAACATTGTTTAATGGTTGTTGGCAACATCTTACTAATACAAACAATATGCTAACGGTCAATGTTAACAATGGACTAAGATTTTGTCACTGTAACTAAACGCTTCAAAAGAAACAAGGAATTTGGACAACAGGCAAAGAATAATTCTGTAAGCTTACGTTGCAATCATTTATTATCCAATTCTGTTGTAGTGAAAGCGAAGATTACAATTAGATAAAAGTATTTTATATAATTATATTAATGACTTACAATTAAAACTTATTATGAATTAATACTAAACTGATTCTAGATCTGCGATTGTCCCTAAATTGCCTGTAACGCCAGTAGTTTTAGCTCGTTTCCCGCGGTAACGCCAGCAGTGTCCTTTTTATTTAACATGAGACACAGCGTTAGCATTTAATATTCTGTATGTTTAACGTGGGAAATTATGAGTTAGTATTATTGAGTAGATGCTTATTATATAGATTTTATGGCTATGCTTGCGTAACAATCCAATCAATATTAATAATATTATTCTTAAAACTATGCACTTATTATTTACTGGCAACCTAATATTATATTTAACATATTTCACAAAAAATTTAATTGAATTATTTATCTCATAATAAAACAACAAAAATTTTATTTCATTTAATTCTGTGGTATTAGAGTTGAGAAGAAATAATCAATTCAGTAAGCGGATACAAAACTTTAATTAGCACTTCGTTCGCAGCACTCGCGATATGCAAATATGCTTGGATTGAATCTCAATTCCGACCTTTATTTTTATTTTTATTTTTTATTTAGTGCTGTTATTTTTAAATATTTATTTAAAGTACTGTTATCTTTTATATTTTGTCAGGTTTTTAAATTAAAATTAGATTCTGAGAAAGAAATTGCTAGTTATCAAAAATTACGATTCGGTCCGGCAAAACAAAATTGGAAATTTATATCCGTGGTACTCCACAATGGTTAATTTAAGATATTTTTAAAATAATGGCAGAAGTGGTGAAGATGTAAGAAATGTTTACACACCTAATATTGCTTGAGCCGTCAATTCTTAAGAAACTGACATTAAAACCCAACTCTTCCGCGCTGGGTTTATATTCTATCATTCTTATAGTTTTAAGATTGATACATTAACATTTTTTAATATTACCGGTTACAATGTACACAGTGCTTGGTATTTTATAGCAGTGCTAGCTAACTAGAGCGTGTAGGATATATTTTTAATATATATTTATAAATTAATCAGATTAACAAAAACGATTACACAAAAAAATATATATGCTACATTTTAAATGTACTAATTAAGTCCTTTCATTTAATACCCCACATGCTATCCTTCAAAGATTTTTTGTTTTTAATCATGACGTAGTTGCCACTAGAGAGTCCCATATTGGATTAAGCGTGATGTTATATGTCTAAGAACACTTGTATTATAAACATGCATCTTCACCATAATTACATAATTTTATCCAGAGACTTGATATCAGGAAACAAATAATATTACATGCAAGAAACGCGAGGAAAACATAACTCTCTCCTTACAGTTGGGTAAAAATATCTGTAATGACTTTAAAACAGGTTTGCTTCAACGTGCCTGAGAGAGCCATGTCAGCCCTATCATCTGTCTTCATTCTGTTGGAAATGATCCTCAATATATACATTAATTACATCTTATTTAAAATATTATTGGTTATTTCAATTTCTACTTTAATCAAGTCGTCCCTAAAATTTCAATTTGCATATCAAAGACAAATTGTTTTTACTTTCGTGGAGTAGTCGGACTTGTTCTATTACGGTTTCCTTTAAAATAATTATCACTGAGTAAAATTTTGTTCTTATGTAAGGAAATATATCAAAACAAAATTTTAAACCATAAAATAAATTTTTCGTACGAAAAATAAAATATACAGACTTTAGTCGAAGGGATTATATTGTTTCGATGTGTCTATTTTGTAAACTTTATAATGCAAATATCGTGAATGACATGCTGCACTTTTTAAAAATTCGAGGAAAAAACAATAAACATGTTACCATCACATAAAACTATATACGAGTATGAATGTAATGTAATGTAATGTATGTAATATGAATGTATTAAAACAGATAACTGTTTTTTCCCACTAGATCACTCATCGAATCAAATGCAGTTGCACTACTGGGAATGAAAAGTCCCAATAATTCAACGTCCCAATAATTCCCAGTAGTTCAACGTTTTGAACTACTGGGAAGTAATTAATTAATAGCTTTTGCCCGCGCCTTCAATAATGTTGAGGAGGAACAAGCAGTCTGCTTGTGACTATTTAAAAATGAAATTATAAGAATTATAAAAAGAATTTCCAATGATAATGATTATTATTTATTTAATTGTTAGAAAAAAAAACAAGGTAAAGTAAAAAAAAAATGATTTCTAACAATATAGGGCATAAATAAATATACAAATAAAAAAATAAACAAAATATTACATAGCTAATAATAATTACGATCTTTTCATCTCTTAATAATTCAATGTAAAAACCAAAAAAATATATATAAAATCAATGGGAAAATATAGTTAACAAATAAAGGATGAGAAGATTCTGTTTCACTAAATGAAATCACGACACAGACGAGCAAATCAATTCGCTTCCAGATGTGAGTAATTTACTTTGTATTTTCCTTTTCATGATGGTATATATTTGAATGAGTGATGTGTTTTATTGTTTTATTTATTGAAATTCCAACCGCATTATTATTAGCTGTTGATATAAATAAATATATATTTTTTGCTTGTTAATAATTGTATTATATATAACATATAATTAAAGTTACAGTGTAAAAACATGGAAATATTTTATTTCTTTTTTGTTTTATGTATTTAGAACCTCCAAATTCATCTACATCCCCTCTCATATATTCGCTACCTATATCGAACAACTTATTGATTTAATCACCTATATATGTCATGTTCAATATAAGATCTACGTAAGTGTTTGAAATAGACGAAAAATCAATATTTGAAAACATTACTAAATATATTCGAAAACAAAATCCAAAATTATTAAAAATAATTACTATTGTATTATAAACATTTTATATTTACCTATTATGATTATAAACGTCATTTTTAATAGGCGTTAGAATAAAAATATTAAAATCTTTATTTCTAATTATTATTTAAATATATTGTACAAAAAAAAATGCGTTATTTTTTAAAAACATCACCAATCGAAGAATCTTATACATAGGTATATAAGTCGGTGTGTGTAAATAAATAAAACAGAACATGAAACAAAATTTTATATTGAAAAATGAGAGATTTGTACATTACTATATTTTACCATTAAACATAAAGGTTGATTTTATATAAACACAAACTTCCATGTCAAATAATAAATGCTTTAAATTTAATTAAATTTAAATTAAATAATATTTTACTAAAATTTCTAGTATTACATTTTCTACTTTTTACCTTTTTTTTACATTTTTGTGTCAATTCTCATATATTGTTCTCACTAAGGAATAATATGAATAACTTGTGCTAACAACCTGAAAAAAAACGCAAAATTTAATTTTATAATATAAACTAAATTAAACTTTAATGTGTTTGGAATGGTAAAAAGAAGCAGCTGCATAAAAATAAAAAAATACTTAACTATAATTTTTCTTTTTGCTGAACATTTTTAAGCCTCATACTCGTATTAATTAAGTTTCATTTTGACAAACATCCTATTTAATGATCATGGTTTAGAAATTATTTATAACTGCATATTATATTCAGGTTGAAAAAAATATGCTTTAAAGCGAAAAAATATGCAATAAAAAAGATATTTTTATTTAAACTATTGAACTATTTCTGATATCTATTTATTCATTTTTATTTAACTTTTTATTAATCATATTTTATTTAGTTCAAAGCTATACCTTCGTAAATGAATTTAGGCTTATCGGTGAGTAGTTCAGAGAAGTTAGACAACATGGCTTTTGTGACCTGAGAACAAATTATCTGATTAGATAATAAAGTTTGTACAAAGATAATAGCTTGGTTGCTTTACTAGTAGAAAATTTGTTAAATTAGATGCAATTCTTATAACATTGATAAATTATAATACGAAATACTATTCCCGACATATTCATTTTAAATCAAATAAATGTAAAATCCATGTAAAAATCTATCTATTAATACATTATACATAACATAACTGACCTCAAGATAATAAGAGAAACGCTTTTCTGAAAGTCCTTGTTTCCTCTATACCATAAGACTTCATAGGCTGAGTTCATGATACCGGTACTCTACGAATATAAATAATTATACTTAATAACGCAGAAAAGGAAATAATTAATATAATTTATGAATAAGAATAATTAACCTCTTGTTGTAACTGTTCTGCGTAATAACAGACTATGTAAATGGGCATCATAAGTGCTGCTACTGCACTCATATTTTTCATTACTTCTATTGTTTCTTGCGACACCTAAAATATAAATATTCTGTATAGTAAGCGTACTCTGTTTTACTAGTTACACCTTTTTTCTCTAGGAGTATAAAAAGTGTGTTAAAAAGACATTACTACTTACTGAAGCACCAAAGCAAAAGAAACAAATAGTAACTGTAGCAAAGAAAAAGTCTGAACAAACAAGTCGGTTGAAAATAACATTTAGTAATTCGACGAGGCTGAAAAATAGAGAATATAATTTTTTCACAAATCTTATTAAAACAAACTTTTTTTTTTAATATTTCTGAATAATAATGTCATGTGTTAATAAAATAATTAAGTAATGCCTGTTTATCGGATTTAACTTGTAGGGCTTAAAAAAAATAATAATGTTTTTAATAATATTGTGAAATTTTAAGTCACTACTATATGTCTTTTATTATTGTAGGTCACTACTTTGTTTTTTTTTTAAATTAAAAATGATATATGATATGATTTCTTAACTCGACTTATTGGGCCTCCTCCTCAAACAATACTTGCTTGGACAATAATATAAAACGTGATCCTATCGCTTGCTACAGTCTAAAATATCGGACATCAGATAAAACAGGAATTTTCCATAAATATGCGTGTTTTTCCTAGCTGAAAGAACAAACTTTTAAGGCGCGTAGGTTCGATATATTTGATTTTTTTTACTCCATATTTTTTTAGTTTGCTTTGTCAGTGTCTTATGGCTTGTTTATCGTTTAACGATATAATATCTATACATTTAAAAAAATAACAACTGATTACGGCCTGTAGATAGAAAATATTTTGGAAAAAATACTCGGTTAGGACTTCAATAACGAATACAAAGATTTTTTATAAGAAAGTTTGTTTATCTGTGCGTTTGTGCGTACCAATGTCTGGATCACTTACGTTATTTGAATGCGGTTTACGGATGTTTTGCAGTAAACTCCACTTAAAATCTAGTCTAAGTTTTATTTAAATCGGTCAATAAATAAGAAAGTTGGTATTTAAAAAAATATATTATTAAGAAACTATTTTCCTGAAGTTTTAGATCCAGACGTCTTGCAAACTTTAGTGGATAGATGGATGGGTTCATTCAATAATTATTTAATTCTGCCACCCTTTCCTCTTTAATTTTGTGTTATTTTAATGATATTTTATACAATAAATAAACTCAAAATATTAAGTTTAACAATTTCGACTTTATATTATTATTTAGAATGATTCTCATCAGTTCTCTTACTTGATTAATTTCTGATGATTTCGTACAAAATCTTCTATAGCCATAGAGGCGTTATCGGCTGCATTATTGGCTCCAGTTTTACTAAGAACAACCGATTTCAAATCCTCTCGGAGTAAAGCAAATGCAATACTGAGTAATGCACAGAGTACTATCATTAAACATTCGGCTCCCAAATAAACGTATACAAACTGAAGTACTTAAAAATATTAATAAGAAAATTAAAATGAAAGATAAATAATTATTCAATTCAAGCAATTTTCTAACTTTATCAAATATACATTGGAGTGAATACTATAAAACTAATAATTACATTATAATGAAAAATATTATTTTGACTGAAAATACAAAATAACGGTTATATACAAAACAAAATATTTTTTTATTATAGTGTGAAAAGCTATTTTATTTTTACTCACCCGAGAAACATTGTAAAAAGTAAACGATTAGATAAAGAAACCAATTCTTCGTGACTACACTTGGATAAGCATTTCCAAATACGAAATCTAAATCTGCTTCTTGGTCGAGCACAAACTTCTTAAATAAAACATTACCGATTGAAGTCATAAAGCATTGATATGTTGCTATCATACTTCCCCAATAAAATACTAAAACAAAATTTCAAATAATATTTTTAATAATCCGCACTCTTGCCTTTTTTCTGGTCACATGAATATCAAAACTTCGGCTGAAATGGAAAGTAACGAAAGACGGAACCTAAAATTATATATTAATATTTGTATATCAAAATCAAATCGGAAAATTTGAGTTTAAGTTTAGAATACAAATAGGCTTAAACGAAACATGTAGTTCATATTTCGTGCGTTCAGAATAGATCCAATCCTACTTCTTTGTTAGTTGTTTTCTAAGTCGTTGAAACAAATGTGTTGGAATATGGCGTGTTGTATAGTCCTAATAATCTAATATTTACATTTTTAAAACTAATTTCTTCAATATTGGGTAGACCTCGAAGAATTCGGTCTGCCCATGCATTTGTACCCGACTTTCGAATTTTGGAAAAATTTCTTCACAGGACGTCTTCTTATGACCCCCTGAGTCCGAAATGACCATTGGACAAAATGTTTATATATATATATCTATATATATATATATATATGCGTGCGTGCGTCCAGATTTGACTTTTGTCAGCACGATAGCGGCCGCAGTTTCGCTCGGATCGCTTCCAAACTTTGCACGAAAATCAACCATCCAAAAATAAAGGTCAAGTTCGTTAACCAGAGAAATCCGGCCACAGGGGGCGCTAGGGCCTCACTTTTTCTGATTTCAGATTTTCGACCATAACTTTTTCCCTATACAAAGTAGATCAATCGCGTTCATATTATATGATGTGTTTGATGAGTACCTATAGTTAATGTAGATAAACCGAAAACCTAACTTCAATAACTTAGGGGTGGGGGTAAAAAAACCGAAAATTTTTGGAAAAAAATTCATAACTTTTTTCTGGTAAACATTCTTACATCATAAGTATTTTTAATAGAAAGGTTATTTTTTACTCTAAATTTAAGTACCAAAAGTTTTTCCGTAGAAGGTACCGTTTCCGAGAAAAAAAAAGTAAAAACCACTTTTAGCTTGAAAATTTAAGGTAGGTAAAACCACGGCAACTTTTTTCTGGTAAACATTCCCTGCTCGCAAATATTTTTAATAGAAAGGTTATTTTTTACTCTAAATTTAAGTATCAAAAGTATTTCCAAAAAAGATACCTTTTTTTTTAGAGAAAGAAAAAAAATAAAAACCGCTTTTTGCTTAAAAATTTTTGATGTAAACAACGACATCATGTGTTATTCTTAGGTAGTGAGTTATATTTTAAATGAGTTACACACGAGGTCTACCCACGCGTGACCCCCTGCGGGCACGGATTTTTTTTCTTAAAAGTGTTTTCAATTTATTTGTTTAATATCTTCATAAATACATATAGTGCTTAATGAATTTATAAAAATGCTATACTCACAGACAAAAAAGGATACCTTGTTTATCACTTGGATAAATAAAAAAACATATGAACATCAGATTTTTTTTTAGAGCATAATTAATTGACCACAGATAATTTTGGTAATATCTTTTCAATGTTATTCTTCACTATAAAGTTAAAATTGGTTAGGGTCTTTGAAAGAAGTCTAATAAATGTCGCCTCCGTTCCGATGTTATATAAAGAATACTATATTCATTGAGACGGTAGTGTAATTGATAGAGCCATGGTACGGCTTCCTATAAGTCGCAGGTTTGAACCCGGGTATATAGTGATAAAAATGATAGAGATAGTGTTAACTAGTAATACATGTTATTAAATAAATACCTGCAAGGTAAAAATTAATGTCGCCTCCGTTCCGATGTTATATAAAGAATACTATATTCATTGAGACGGTAGTGTAATTGATAGAGCCATGGTACGGCTTCCTATAAGTCGCAGGTTTGAACCCGGGTATAAAGTGATAAAAATGATAGAGATAGTGTTAACTAGTAATACATGTTATTAAATAAATACCTGCAAGGTAAAAATTAAGCTTTCTAAGTCTTGATTCCTTTTTTTCTATTTGAATTTGAGTTAGTTTGTTGTCTGTCCTCCAGATATTTCCAAGATCTTTTAAGATACTTTCAATTTCAGCCTTTTTCGGATATATTATTGTAGCTTTTATAAAACCTATAAGAAGTGTCTAATTAGACACTCTATTTATGAGTGGTTCACAACAAACAAAACATTCCGTGAGTAATTATAAAAAAAATAATTTAATGTCACTTTAAATTAGGATTTTATAAATAAAACGTACCTTGAACTAGGATTATGTAAGCTGGCAGAGTCCAGCTTAGTTTAGAAATTTGCACCTGGTTCTTGAACATAGACTTGAGATACAAAGTCTCACAAAAATAATGTACCAATACACACGGCAGTATGTATAGAAAACGCCAATATTTCTGAAAATTTGAAACATTGTCATTAAAATATGTAATGTTACAAGAACCCAGTAAATTTATAGCCATAGAAATAGGTTTTAATAACTCAAAAGGAAAATCTTTTATGTCATTCATAGTGAACTCCTTCAATATAATAAAAGTGAAAATAAAACCTTCCTTTTATTTAAGGCATGGGATTATATAATAACTTTTAGAGTTCTGTAACAAAACCTCTTTTCTATTCTTGACCGAGTTTATTTTAACTCAAAAAATATATATCTGATCTGAAACTATTAAATCACAATTACTGGACTGGACAACTCCAGACCTATTTTTAGTAATTAATAAATATATTTGTTCGAGAACCCAAATCAATTATAACTATATATAGCTTTTATTTTTCTGTTAGTAATTGTATATTATAGCGTGAAGTATTCGTAAGTATAACAAAGCTTCAAATTACAAACACGTCGATCCTTTGTGAATATAAAATGAACATCAGATTATCAGGTAAGTTTTTTTTTTCAAAATTATAATGTAGGTTTTGTTAAGGAATACAAATTAATAATTTAAGTCAACTCTTTAATTAATATTTCATTATTCCATTTGATACAAGACACCTAATATTTGTTATTACTATGGCATGTTTACAAATATAATATATTCTACCGTCCAAGAGTTTGGAAGCAGCGAGATAAAATCAAATAAAACAACATTTAACAATGTTCAATTACTTATAGTGATGTAAGATTAAAAATTTAACAAAAAGTAACTTAGATCAAAGAGAACATTAACAAATAATGGGAAACATAATCAAATTTTAGCTTTATCAAAGTGTTCACCTTGCTGTAATGATTTCAGCACAAATTTTAGATATTATATTAATTAACTTCTTAAAATAATCTTCATATAACTTGTTCCATTCACTGTCTAATAACTGCCATAATTGTTCTGAGCTAGTAGGAGAGCAATTTTTCAGTTTAATATCAAGTTCTTCCCAGACAAGTTCTATAGGCAAAGATCCCTTTCTTAATATGTAAACAATACATAGTAAAAAGCTGCAAAGATAACATCTTTTACAATTTTTTACCGTATATAGAAGGTGTTGTTTCGTTTTGGTTAATAACAGATGTGCTCCCAAACTTTTGGACGGTAGTGTATATACACATAAATATAGCGTACAGCTTTTATTAGCGCTAGCTAGACTTGTATGGAATACCAACATCTTATAGTAGCCTAAAGTAACTATTATAGCTACGTTTAAAAACTATGGGTAGGTTCCACTACACAGATAACTAATGTGTAATTACAAAACTATTTAATAAACTTCATTCAACTCAGAATCATGTATTAAAATATGCTAAGTAAAATAAATTAACAAGTTTGTCATGATTTTCATTTTTTTAAATTGTTAAATTAAAATAAAAACACAAAAATTCGAAACATATAAATCTAGATTTTTTTTTTAGATTTGAATACTAATGAAATAAAAATTCCAAAAATATACAAAAGAAAGTAACCAATTTATTTTTATTACGCATACGAGTCGGTAATAATCATCCAAACCAAATCCAAACCAAAATTGTATCTGACAAGTGTCGCACACACAGTGGTGGCTATATCTAGACACACAAGAAGATCTATGTACTACACGGATATCGACGAAGACGCTATTGTGAGATTCATTAGACGGGGCGGCGATACTTCCAATAGAAACCTTATAGAGTACAACCTCAAGATGGCAATTTCTCACCGTGACTCCGAGGCTATGAAAAAGCTAGTGAACTCATTAACCTAGCTTAAATTTATGAATTACTTATAATTAATAGAATTACTAAAGCTTAAATAGCTGGCTTATGAATTACTAAAATAGGTTTCGAAAACTTGTGCAGGTGTACAATTTCCTGCGAAGTTACCATCACTACGAAAACCATGACAAAATTGTTTTAAAATTACAATGAAAGGCATGAACAAATGTCTATGTTTACTAAGTTAAAAAAAAAAAAAATATTAATAATATTGTGCAGCTTACATATTGGCTTCAATTTTGGAAATTTTATATTATTGTTTTAATAATTTTAAATATTAGATTTTTTTTTTTATGTAAACGAGCTGGCGGGTCACGGGTGGACGTGATCACCGCCGCCCATGAACTCTTGCAACATCCGAGGATTTACAAGAGTGTTGCCGGCCTTGTAGGTAGGAGTAAACGCCTTTTTTGAAGTTTTGAAGGTACCCATGTCGTACCGATCTGGAAATACCGCCGAAGGGAGTTCGTTCCACAAGCGAGTGGAACGTGGAGAAAAGTTCCTTGAGAACCGCACAGTGGAGGATCGCCACGCATCCAGGTGGTAGGGATGGTATTGGACGCGATGGCGCGCTGTGCGGTGATGGAATTCAGCGGTAGGCATCAGATCGAATAGCTCTTCGGAACACTCCCCGTGGTAAATGCGGTAGAAGACGCACAGAGATGCAACGTCTCTACGCAATGCCAAAGAGTCCAGCCGTTCACAGAGCACCCGACAATGCAAACGGCTCTCCGTTGTACGCGGTCAAATGGTAGAAGCTGATATTGGGGTGATTCGGACCAGAGATGAGAACAGTATTCCATGTGTGGCAGGACCTGCGCCTTAAAGAGCGCAAGTCTTTGGCCAGGTTTGAAATACTGCCTCGCTCTATTAATCACTCCCAATTTCTTCGAGGCCAACTTGGCCTTGCTCTCCAGATGACCACGAAACTGACAATCGCTCGAAATGTCGAGACCCAGTATTCTGATACTTGGCGAGGCATTAAGAACAGTGCTCTCGAAGAACGGTGATACGACAAATGGGGTTTTCTTAGTGGTAAACGCGCAAACCTGTGTCTTTAGGGGATTGAACTGAACGTGGTTCAGTTCACCCCACTCAGAGACCATCCCCAAGGAAGTCTCTATAGAAGACACAAGTTTCTTTCGGCACTCGTCGACGTTTTCTCGAGAGAGACCTGCACGGCCGGAATATACCGCATCCCCAGTGCTGTCATCCGCATAACAATGTATGGAGATATCCAACATATCATTGATGTGGAGGAGGAACAGAGTTGGGGATAGCACGCAGCCTTGGGGTACACCAGCGTTCACGGGTTTGGGGTCCGAGCAAAAACCGTCGAGAACGACATATATGCTCCGCCCAGTGAGGAAGCTGGTATTCCACTTGCATAAACTCTCGGGAAGCCCATAGGAAGGTAGCTTCGAAAGAAGTCCCAGAATATCCAGACTAACTGCCAGACCCTCTCCCTTGCTTTCAATAACAGCTGCCCAACGATGCGTAAGATATAAGAGAAGATCACCAGCCGATCGATCATGGCGAAAGCCATATTGCCGATCATTGATCAACTGGTGATCCTCGAGGTAGGTCAGGAGCTGTTTATTGATAATGCTCTCCATTACTTTGAAGAGCAGGGAGGTAATGGCGATAGGTCTGTAGTTAGCTGGGTCCGAGCTTTCACCTTTTTTAGGGATCGGATGGACAAGGGCACGCTTCCATGAGACCGGGACGACGCCTTTAAGATAGGAGTACCTAAATAGACGCGTTAGCACTGGAGTCAACTCAGGGGCACACTTTCGTAGCACTAATGGAGAAATGCCATCCGGCCCACTCGACTTATGAACGTCCAAGGCAAATAGAGACTGCCTAATAGTTTTCTGCCGAAAAACTATTACCGGCATGGAGCTCTGACACCGCGGGATAATAGGCGGTGTCTTCCCCTGGTCGTCCATTGTCGAGTTGGAAGCGAAAAGAGTGCCCAAGAGATCGGCTCTCTCTTTTGCCGTGTGGGCCAGAGAGTCATTCCCCATGTGCAACGGCGGTAGGGACGGCTGGCTAAAGATGCCCAGAGTGGCCTTTGAAAACGCCCAGAATTTGCGCGTGCCAGGCGGGTACTTTGCCAGCTGATCCCCAATTTTGACAACATGCTTGAAATTTGCTGTGGCCATTTGCCGTTTGAAGAATCTGGAGGCACGATTATATTTCCTCTTCAGAACTCTAGAGTTCGGATCCTTAGTGACTAACGCATTGGCCCAAGCTTGATAAGCCTGCTGTTTGCCAGCCGCTGCAGCCCTGACAGACTCATCAAACCAAGGCCGCGATCTGCCACCAAGTGATACCACAGAACTTGGTACAAATAGTTCCATGCCCTGTAGTATCACATCAGCTACAGCCGCAGCGCAGTCAACTAGGATCATCGGAAGGGAAATAAATCGGACCCCTTGGGTAGGATGCAAAGAAGGACCGCATTCCATCCCAATCCGCTGACTTGTAGTGCCAAACGCGTCGAGTCGCAGGTGTTGTGCGAGCCGAACGTTGAATGGGCACTACATTCCGTACCAGACAATGATCAGAGGACCCTAACGGAGCCTCGACAGTGACCTGGTACTTTCCGGGATGTGTAGTCAGCAGAAGATCCAACAAAGAGGGCATATGGCTGTCCACGTCCGGTAGACGAGTGTGCGTCTTGACCAATTGGGACAGACCATTTGCCAGAGCAAAGTCAAACACAGATCTCCCCGCGTAGTCGATGGCACGTGACCCTAACCAATCGGTATGGTGCGCATTGAAGTCCCCGAGGACTACGACTTCAGCGGAGGGAGTCTGTGAAAGCAGATCGTCAATCTTCGCCTGAACATGGCCCAAGAGTTGATCCGTTTCTGCATTACCACTATGGGACCTGTAGAGGCACGCGTAGACTCTGACATAGTCGTCCATGTCCACGCGCAGCCAGAGTACAGACAGGTCCCGACCTTCAAAAACCTGAAGGCGACGGTAGCAGATATCCTCCCTTACGAACATAGATACCCCGGCGTGTGGTATAAAATGGTGTTCTAGTTTACACCCGGGGTATGACAGGTACGCTGTGTCGCTAGGTTGAGATATCTGCGTCTCCGTGAGAAACAACAAGGCCGGCTGCGCCGTCTATAGATGATAGTGGACGGCGTTCAAGTTGGAATGAAGTCCCCGGATGTTGCAAAAGTCCACATTTAGAGTGGGTCGGGGTGTCGCTGCATTGACTCGTCGTTTGCCCTCAAACAACTCAAAAGGCGATACTTGATACGATCAAATAAACGTATAAACATCAATATTATTTTCTAGAAATACGGCAAGCGACTATGGACTTTGTGCGACCGTATTTCTCCTTATTTTACTAGACTTATCTTTAACGTGCATGAAAAAAATTAATATAATTTAATTTAGTCTTTACTAAATTGATGTTTTTTACACATTTATTATCGCATTTACATATTATATTATATGTATTATTGCCTTCATATTAAATTTTCATTATATAATATTTTGTAACGTGAATAATGATATAATAACATTGTATATATAATTATTTAATTCTAATAAAACTACGTAATACAGATTTTGTTCAAGTTTATTATTGACTGAAGGACGAATGCTGGGCGTAGCGAAGCGTTTGTCCGAAGGACTACGTTTTCACTAGATAGGCCCATTCTGCCATTTTTCCGTATGTATTTCAGCACGTTTGTTCCGGCGTAGCCGGCGTATTTTTCATCTTATCGTCACGAAAATGGCAGGCGTATTCATTGAATTATTTGAATTTTTATGTCGTATTATTTTACGGCGGCGTTTTTTAGTTTTGTTTTTGGCCTAGCAGGAGCAATTTCATCCGATCGCCACAAAAATTGGATGATCATGTTCATTGAGTTGTTTAATTTTTTTTTTGTTTGACCATTTTTCTTACTGGGAAGAAAAATTCAAAATGGCGGTGATTTAAGTTTTTGTTTTGGCGTAGCAGACGTATTTTTATACAATCTTCACGAAAATTGGTAGGTGTGTTCTTTGAATTATTTAAATTTTTATGTCGAGCCGTTTTTCTGGCTTGGGCGAAAAATTTCAAAATGGCGAATTTGTGATCGGTACCACAAAAACGGACTTTGCGGCAGCTAGCGGGCTGAAATTTCGTCTAAGTATTCTTTGCCGAAATCTAAGGTGTTTTTTTGTTATTTCAAAATCCAAAATGGCGGCCAAATTTCGTCTAAGTAATCTTTTTTTTATTTTGTTTTAGGTCCAGTGTACGAAGGTTACTGGGGTGGCGCTCATACTTGGTTCACGGGTGAAATATCGTAACCACTGCACCTCGTGAAATCCACTATAAATAATTTCCCAATATTGTCTCATCCCCTAACGTACTGAGGTCTACTGTTCACAGAACGACTAGTTAATATATTAATTAGATTTAAGAATTTACAATTATTTAAAACAATTGTTACTACTAAGCATATGTCAAAATGGTAAAAGTGTTTATTTATTTATGTTATATTTGACTAATGACTTATTGGCAGAAGCCATCTTTATAATATTCAATTAATATGTTTGTATACTTGAATATGCTAAACATAAACGTGTTTATTATAGTTGCTACAAATATATTTAGAAATTCAGTATTGCTTACAAAAATTATTATGATATTATATAACTTATTCAAATATTTAACGCTATGATTATGGACAAATGCCAAAAATGGCCGTTGGCGTCTTTGGCTGTTACATTAGTATAAATACGGCTACGAGCCCTCATTTGATTCTTAAGAACATCCGCACTGGACATCCGATAAATTAATTATTTTAGTTTTATTGTTTCTAATATTTGATGATGTTACTTTGTATTTATATAAATCTATTGTGTAATTAGTAATCGAGTAAAGAATTGTGAACCTTTATATTCTTTTATTATACTTAACCTTAAACTTATTAAATATGGTACTTGTTCTTGATTTAATTTCTTTTAAAGAAATCCCAACTAAATTACTTTTTGTATATTTTCTATTTAAATTGTAATAAAGTTTGGTTAATATATTTTCTTATTTAGCCATTTTTATTTGTAGTCTTAAATAATCTAACAAACGCATCCTGAAGTTTTAATAAGTAATATCTGTTACCTAAGTGCATTATTATTATTAAAAAAAATACATGTAAGCTTTTATAAGATTACAAATAAACATCCACATACAAAATAAAACCTTTATATCACACGAACAGTTGTACCGTCTTGGAATAGAGCCCGTGACGCTCGATGTACTAGTCAAAAAACCAACCGACCTACTATCAATGTTTTTTGAATGATAAAACAACCCCGTTATAAAACAATAACATTTACATCACACTCTATGACATAAAATATTGTAGTTTTTATGTCAGCTCTCGGCGTGAATTTACCATTTTAGCATTTTTATAGAAGGCTTCGAAGCGAGAAATGGGTTGATTGGTGGATCGACGATTCAAAGCGATTGGATGTTTCTGTTATTTTGTATATCAATTCAAACTTAATACAGCGGAATCAGAGTAAGTGGATTTGTAACTTTTTAATATATTTTTTTTAGAGTTAGTGGATATCAAATATACAAGATTTAATTATAAAACGAATCAATACTAGTCCTTACAATCAAAATATTTTTTAATTATCTAACAATTTCAGGTGTTTTGACTTTCTTTCATTTCTTATTTGAATTTATTAATTTACTTATCAATAACTTTTTCTTCAAAGCGATATGGTCACTTGGATATGGGGTACATCTTTAAGAGAGCGACTGTGTTGGCGAGATTTTAAGTCTTATATATCATAGCGGAAATGAACGCGAGGTTCGCTGACTCGAGACTCATGCTCGAGCACTTCGACAAAGTGGCGGAAACTACCATACCTTCCGACTTTAACAAAACTTTGAGTATTTATGAAGTATTTCCACAAATTTCTAAAAAATAACATTATCAAATATATATATTAAACGACATGTAAATAGGTAATTATTATAATTTAAGATTTATTTCTATTTGTAAATGTTAAAAAACTATTGAGATATTTACTTACTTTGTTTTTACTTGACCGGCATAAAACTATTACAAAGGACATACAATATAACTAACTATTATACAATCAAAGATAATTAACAGAAGCAATTGAGTAATTTTACATGAATGACAATATGTAATATTAAAAGAGCGTAATCATTAAAATAAATTAATATTATTTACACATCAGAATTATATAAATTTTTTATACATCAGAATTGTCTCCGAAACAACAAAACATTGTAATATTCAAAAGGTGTATTAATAAATCTTAAATTTGGATCATAAATTGCCAGTATATAGAAAAAAAAAGACCGCTGAAAGGAAATATGACAATATAAATTATCCACTTCATATTCTCTTCCAATGTAAATCTCATTTTGTGGATCACACAAACAATTTAACAAACGCGATTTATAACCAAAGGAACAACATATGACTGCGTTACTCAAAGTTAATGGGTTTTATTGAAGAAGATTCAGTGCAGATAAGTGACTAAACTTTTCAAGTATAAAATGTATGCTTATTATATATGCCTTCTATAAGTATAAAAGAATACTTAGCAATAGAATATTTTATTTGTTTGTATCCTTTATATGTATGTAGGTAAAAGGTTTATTATTATATATGTTTTTTAAAAGTGTACAAAATATATTTTTAATAAATTTACTTATTTTGTCGAAATATTTTGTCAAACACGAATAATTGGGAAAACTTTAGTAAAGTTTTCTAAGATACTAAATTACTGTACTGTAGTAACGTCATTACCCGCCAGTACCGTTGTGGTACTTAAAGTTATATTCCACTATAATTAAATTACCAGTAGCTGTAGTAATCGTGGTCGCACTGCAGATAATTATAATAGCTTAACTGTTTTAGCTTGAAACTAATTAGTTTACCTGCGTAGTTTTGCTGTTAACTGTTCTACCCTTGTGCTTTATATCTATAATTGAGTACAAAGCTATGTATTCTAACCATGCTCTTATTTTAATTTTAGCAATATGCATTTTGATGTTAGATTTTTCATTTAAAACTAAATTTAATATTTTCTTAAAAAGTCAACATCTTAAATTTCATAAAGTTTTTACATTTTAATTCTTTAAATTTTTAGGTTTTTACGCTCTATGTAGAATACGATTTAAAAATATAAAGTATGTTATGGAATGTGTTGTAGGAAAAATGTATCTTCAGAATTCTTTGAAGGTTGCCGTTTATTAAATATCGTATTTGATCATAAATTTATTAGTAAACTAATATTGTCTTTAAGTACATCGTACTTTAATTCTCGCTATTTATTTTTAAATTGCAACCCGGAATGGTTTAAAATAAGGTCAAAGACATTTATGTTGAATGTGGTACATTTTATTTATTCCGTCACCAATTATAATTTCAGATATGAAAATAAAGAAAAAGTGGAAAACGAAGAAGTGTTTGAATTATGTAAAGCTTTATTTAAGAATAAAAAATATATATTTCATAGTACATAAATAGTAAATATGATATGACGTGTATGCATAAATGTGTACGCATACATGATTATATGCCTATACATTTATAATATAAATATATTTATATGTTACGTATTTGATATGATGTACGCCTGTATTTGTATTACTCGTTTTTTCTTAGTTCGTAATGCTATGAATAAACACTAAAAACTTAGTTGGGACACATTTTTTTAAAATAAATAACACCTAAATCTAAAGATTTAAATCCTTTGAAAGTAAAATTATTAATTAATTTCATCTCATCCGCCTATAGTTTTCAGAGTGGTGATAATGAATTAATTTGTTTCTCTGTCATAGCAATTGTGTACATCGACGTCAAACTACGCTTGAAATTATCAATGAGAATTGTTCCAAAACAGATTAAGATAGTCCAAAAAGCAGTAAGTGTGTCAACATGTCAGTTTGATATACACACAAGTTTGTGAATTGTGATGATGATGATATTTTAAACGATTTCTAATTGACATTTGAATTGTAATTTTATGTTATGTTGATATTTTGACTTTAATGAATAAGTATATTTTATGCATTTTTATAGATAAAGTTAACATTTTTAATGTAAACGGTGCACAACGAAAAAAAAAATGTCTTCATTATAATATAATTTGTTTGAGATTAAATTATTACATATAATTACATAGCTACATATTTCAATGGCCATTTACAGAGTCAGTGTAACATTACACGCGATGATTTCACTCACTTGCTTTCATTACTCGATTTGGTCTACCAACCACGACCTGACTGATTGCATTCTTTGTTGCATTTCACTCTCCACAGTAATTTTACGTGTGATATTTGCATTCTATAAATAGTGACAAAATATGAAAGTTAATAATGTATACATACTTCCATGACTATTATGTAACTCTAATTACAATATTCGATTTATTAATATTTTTTACTTTCACCTTTCATCAAATATTTTTCCTAACCCCGAACGACTAGAACACTACTTTAAGTCCATAAATACATCACGGAACGTTAACTGGTAAAAACATTTGTGGATCGCCTAATTTAGGTTCGAAACGAATATTCACTTTTGTGTCTCCATCCCCAACTTCTAGAAAACTGTTCCAATCTACCATCCAGTAAAATCCATTTTTTTTAGGTGGTGGAAGATCAGAATCACCAGGTTCTGAAGGGGCAGCACCTCCAAAGGAATCTTCTAAATCTGCAATTGATGCCCCTGTGTCAGTATCAGAAGCTACGATATCGGACGCAGTCGGAGATGCATCTTTTACTTCTGTCTCTACAATTGTAGGCGTTTCTGTAGTTGTGGTTGTGTTATTCAGATCGGTATTATTAGTTTGCCGTTTATTTTGTGCTGTATCCAAAATACCTTCATCTTCTGCGGGATTAGGTCCTTTATTAAGAGGTATAACTCTAACAGAGTCGTAATCAATAGGTTCAAAATTATGTTTTAGCATATCAGAAACTGCCTTCGTTCTTCGCGGTTTAGGTAAATCCAGCGGCAACACACTATGCTTTGTATCCGAAGAAGAAGTATCCAATTCAAAGGGAATTTCTGGGCGTAAAGGTTCATATAAGAAATTGGTCTGAGAAAATGCTTGATTTTTATTAGATGATGTGCTTAAATCTGATGGAGAAATAAGATCGTAAGTGAGTAATAAATTTTCTGGTAGTTGAACTGTTCCATCGACTATTTTTGCTGGAGGCAAAGGTTTAAATCCATCCAGTGGCAATAAAAAATTGTCTTGGCCGGATTTACTTTTTAAACCATGTGCATCTAAGAATGCTTGTAATTCAACAGGAAAGTCAAGTTCAGGCTTATTCTCAATTTTAACTTTATTGTTCGTAGATTTAGTTTTTTTGGGTGGTTTTGGTGTTATTCTTTCAGTAACAACTTGTAACCGAGGAGGTCTCGTATATAGCTCTTGCAAAGAAGACCCATCGCGAGGTGTATAGGGCAAAACAACAGTAAGTGTAGTAGCCTTTGTAGTTGATTCCAAAGTTTTAGTAGATAATGTTGCTGTTTTTATTTCTTCCTTTTTTATATCAACGGCATCCTCAATACCTGATTTGACTTTATTTTTGATTGTATCACCTTGACCCTCGACTTGTAATTTTGTTGGAATTAAATTTTGCTTTTGTTTTGCTCTTACTATTTTAGATCTGTCTTTAACTTCTAAACTACTCCTTGCGTCTTCTTCCCGAATGTCATTTAATAGCTGTAATATTTCTTCACGTGTGAGTCTTGGTAACAGATCGTTGGCTTGAAGTATACTTTGAACTTGTTTTACTGTCTTTTCTACATCGACAGCGGCGCTAGTTATTGCTAGTAATGCAGCAGTGTAAAAGCACCAGAACAGTTTCATGGTCTGTAAAATAAAAAAATACATAATCATTATTTCATATAAATTTAAACATACAATAAATATTAATAAAAAAAATCTAAAAAAAACATAAATATTTCGAAATATAATAATTTACAATACTAAACAAGATTTTGGAATATTACCAGCCACATCTAATTGCGTTTAGCAGTGTATTTCTACTTTTGCACTCTAAATTTATCAGAGTTAAATTTATCCAATATACATATTATATTCGTATTATATATATTCGCAAATCACATTTCAGAATTATTAAATATATCAGGATAAAATGAGCATAATATAAAATAGTTTATTATATTTGTGTAGATTTTTTAGCTTTAGCCAAAAGTGATATATAAATCAAGGGGAAAAGTTACTTTGTTTATATTTTATACATTACTCAGATATTCACTATCTATATAATAAAAGATATTTAAAAATTCTCACGTGCCCGATAACCTTTGACATGCTTAATTTTTATTGCAAGAGTGTATTTAACATCCTATTAGTTTTCTGCAATTCAAGGCTCACTTTAATTTTTAATTACTTTTTGCTAATTGCTTATCATTTTGTTAATAAAACTTCGTTAAATGAATTATAAATGACAAATATATTCTAAAAAAAATATGAATGTATTTTTTATAATTAAATTATACATTGTTAGGTTTTTCTAACAATGTTAACCCAAAAATGTAATCACTCACTTAATAAGATCCAATGCAAACCTCAGGTCCAAGAATATTTTTTTATAAAATCATTTTGTGTTTTGGTATACTTTCCTTTATAACAAAGAATTTTAGAAATAACTCCTTTTTATAATCGAATTTTCTACCCTAAAGTAGTTAAGTAATAGCAGTTACAATATTGTAACTGCTATTATTTAACTACTTTAGGGTGTGTGTGTGTAATGTGTATTATTAGAACATCTGTATTTTTTACCCTTTTTCTACACAAAAAGTAGATAATTTAAAGTTCATCAACAAAAGTAACATCTATCCGTGTTCAATAAATTCAAAACTAATTATATTATAAAGGTTTATTCAAAATGATTCAAGTGTCAAGCTAGGTATATAATTTTAATGCTTAATGTGGTTAGTCCTAGTTATTTTGTGCAATAAAGAATAAACTAGTATAAATAGTCCAGTAGTAAACATATATGAGTATATGTTTGGTTAATGTTTTGGTTAGAAACTAAAATGAGACATAAATTTCCGTTAGAACATTTCTTGAAAAAAAAAACCATATTGTTTCAAATTTGGATCGCTAAGCGTATTTTACATCTAATAAATAGCAGAGGTTTATGTAATGATTTGTTAAATGACAATAGATTTAGCTGGATGTTGGCCAGGAATTTATTTTACGCGTTGGTATAATATAGTAGCTCTAGCGTTAAACGACCACTTAATATCCTATAAAACCTTCGAAATTTAATAATTTACGATTTTCTATTCTAACTACATAATTTTTCATGGTGTGGCGAACATTATTTAAAAACATAATTTTAATTATTATAACTTATGTGTAATTTATTATAACTTGGTAGGAACCAAGCCTACCCGTTTATTAAATAGTGTTGTTAACGACCACAAAACAAAAGCGATTGTTTCACAAATAAGCAAAAACATCTACTCAGCTATGACGTAAGAAGTCATTGAAAGTGAAAGGCGTTTCCGACGTCTGATTGTGCGTACATTGAGATTTTAGAATTGTTTGACTATACATTGCTGGTCTGTCAAGATTTACTTATAACAAAATTGTGTATTAAGATCAATGTATGATAAAAAATATTATTAAGCGAGTAGGTGTTTCTGCGGATTTCAATATGCAAATATTGTCACGTCTGTTTTAACAGTGCACTGTTGAATAAAAATAAGGCAATCATTTATTCATCATTCAATAAAAATATACATAAGATATGTTATTATTTTATCATCCTCAAACACCCACGTTTGATAAAAAATATTTTTATGTAACAATAAGAACTTTTTTTTCCAAAAGTATTTACTTGATTTTTATACTGCTACATTAAATTAATTATTAATATCATAGTATTACAAATCAATAGGTATAACTTGCTATATTTTAATTTATATTTTCTCTTATGTAGTGACCGAGATGACCATACGAGTTTAAGCGTTGGTCGACGAACTTGACCGATTTTAGAATTTATGAATGATCATAGAAATATTTCGTTCAAAAATGTTGGTTAATTAATACATCTTTTAGAATTGAATTGAAATTTCGCAATGAAAATTTATAAATACTTACCTAATAATTATATATTCTTGTGTCGACATTTTAATCAATTGAATATGCAGTGTACTATAAATAAATATTACAAAATTTTATTACTGTTTTTTTTTAACTAATCAAATGGCATTTTAGAAAAGGACATCAAATATTCTACGTTATTTTGCACCCACATATCATTATCACAAAGTACGTTTGTGTGAACAAGCAGTTTAGTTGCGACTATTCGACTAACACAATTTCGTTAACTTTTCCTTGCCTTTTATATCTCCCTCACTCAAATTTATATGAATTGGATAGACGATTAAAACCAAAACTCATTTTCCCGTATGATTGTTGTAAGACTCTATAGACTGATATGTGAGAACCTAACACAGAAAAGGACTGGTTTTTTAGTTTATGTGTTGTTAAGAATATTTTTATCTTAAAAAAGACAAGTTATAACTGTCATATTTATGCAAATGGATATATATTTGAAATATATTTATACAGAATAAGATAAGTATAACGAAAAGGTTATACAATTTTTTAGCTAAAAGTTTTAAAATGGGAATATGTTCTCAATTTCAAAAGTTACTTTCTTTACGAGATAAATTGGTCTTTCTTGAAAGGTTGAGAAGGAAAAAATTTGTAACGTAACATTTTTTTATCAATTGGTAATTTTATTACGAAAGGTCCGCTAGAACCACTGAAATACATGGTCAATAAGAAGATTTAAAGAATACTAAAAGTTTTGTAACTTTGTAACGAAGACTTAACTAAACATTGGTAAAGTGTAAAGAGCTGGTTGTGTAAGATTGGTTTGGTAATATTATAAAAACTATTTTAAATAAATAACTACGTTCTTATGGTTTAAAGTATTAAATTTGATTTATGTTAATTACGACATCTTAATTTAGCGACTGAAACGTAGAATATTGGCAGAGAATTTCTTATCCAAACTTGATATTTTAAGGCCTTCAATTAAATCACATTACAAAGTAAAATTTTCGTTTCCACCAGACAAGGTCTTTGTTATTGAAATCATTTTAATTCAACCTGTTAATTACCATCCAAAAATTAGGGTTCTAAAAATACAAAACGCTTTTATTATAAAAAATCCTCATTTTCACTTTGAAACTTCTGCTGACCGTAAATTTCTTGATTATCAGTTCTGTTTATTTAGGTTCTTACAAAATGTGATATTTTCTGACTATAATTATTATAAAGCCAAGCTTACTTAATAATTTTATTAATAATATATTATAGAGAGGTGATTGTAAATGTAAAGTTCTTAGTCGGTTTTTCCACAACGATAAATTATAATCATACGTTCAGAAACTTAAATAACCCGGAAGTTTTAACACATATTTCAAAACATTAAAAAAAATATAAGGTCATTTTATACGAACTTTATTCTCAAGGAAACTTACATTAAAGTATCCAAGTAACGTAATACTGTATATTATTATTTAAAATTAGTAAATGGGTCATTATATTAAAGCACCTTAATAATTATGAAAAATCAATTAATACATAACTATAAAGATATTTGCTACGAACTCATTAATTGTCCATAATTACCTGTCGTCATTATGGGTGTTCAGAAATGATTAGCTCGGAAACTTTCACTCGCGTCTTGTACATATTTTGTGTAATAGTTGTTTATTATTACGACGTAAGGATTCCCTTGCAATTCCTATTATTATTAATTTTCAAATTATTTATTGGAAATTCAAATGTAAATGGATGTTATTTAATTGTCAATTCCTCTTAATAATTTAATAATATGGTTCCTACCAATTACTAACAATACCTTATATATTGCAAATTGTTTAATTTATTTTAAGTCATGTAATAGCAAAATGGTGAGACTCGGTTTTGAAACTCGATGTTAGTGTCAAAGGTGATTCGTACATGTAGGTCATGGCCTATTGCGATCCAATGATTAATAGAACTATATATGAACAATAGACTGAAAAACAGGTTAAAGTTATGATGTATCATTACAAAAACTGTGACATATAAATCTACACTATCCTTGTTACCATTTACGAGAGGTTTAAAGATTGTAGAAAGTCAATAAAACTAAAAAGGGACACGCTACCATATTCGGACTTTAGGTCACGAATATTGAGTTCCTTAAAATAAATAATAAATAACGCAAATATGATTCATATGGGATTTGAGCAATAATTAAAATGACATTCGAAGAAACAAAAACATTAGATTTGTTTTTAACCTCTTTTTATAAAGAATATAAAAATAAATAAATATATTACCACAATTAAATTTCCACGACACACAAAAAAAAAACAAAATCTTTAATAATCTTCTTTAAATCAAAATTTTATAAACAATTTTATCACAAATAACACAAATAAACCTACCGCGGTTCCAACCTCACTGTCCGAGTCAACTCGCACTACTGGTTACATGACCTGCCGGTGGTGGTGGTACAGGTGCACCATCACGATTATCTTATTAGTTATAATGAAATAAAAAAATATAATTATATGAATAAAAATTAACTGACCGTCCTATTCATTTAGCTGTCATTAACTTCATAAATTGAAAAATTTAAAAATAATTATTAATGGTAGAATTTAGTAAGGTGATTATTTGAATAAACAAAAAAAATCGCTGTTGTATTATATTATATAATTTATAAAATTCAGTATATATAAAAACACATGAAAATAATTAACTATTAAAAGATTTTACAGTATTTTCAATAATCACATTATATGGAAGAACATTATTTCGTGTTCCAAGCATGTTTAGTATTACAATACAATAAGCAATTGTATGAAAGAAGACGCATTCACTGGGTATGGATATTAAAATTATAATATTTATATAACATTACAAGATAGATAGCAGGTCTTCAATAAAATACGATATTTTATACCAAACATATTCATATCCAGTGAGAGGAGCATAATACAGCCATATTATGTATCAGACGGTTGAGTGAAAGTGTGTAATGTCATTACGGAGGTGACGTAACGTTACGCAACTCAACCTTTGAGGCCACGCTGATTAAATAAAGATATCCGTTTGATATCATTCTAGGAGTGCATTACTTTTTTACCCGTACGAGAATAATGCAGAAGATTTTTTTTTCATTTTAACGTACTACTGTCCAGAACTACCAATTCAATTAGTTTTTGCATATGCTGTCCTATTTATTAAGTAGAGTTATATGACATCAAACGATGACACGTTAAAAATATTAACTTTATTTAAAATATCTCGTTCGACAGGGTCGATCGTGTTAGGTAGATTCCCTTCGGTCGGATCGACAAAGAAAAACTAGCCAGCAGTATTCTACTGGTCATTACGAGTCTTATGACGGGTCACTCTGCATATATTGGGTGAGCGGGGAACCACCCACCACTCCTATCTCCTAAACGGGGGGTCGCATCAAAAAACTTTTCGAACAAAAAAGTTTCCTCTTTTAATTTCTTAATTTTCTAAGATTTTTCCGACGGCAAAATTTTGCCTTCTTCTGTGACTTTTTTCGATTTTTAACTTTCAACCCCCCCAGCTCCTCAACCCCTAGACCGATTTCCCCCGTTCAAGAACTTAACCTTCATTTTGTCCTTAAGAATGTGTATGCCGAGTTTGAAAATCCTGCGTCAATATTTGCGACCTGTAGCGTGTCCCAAAGGTTTGCACTTTCACCCCCCTTCCCAGTCCCCCCTTTCACTTTTTCCAAAAAAACGAGATGGTCCGTTTGTCCTACTAATTTATCCTATCGACCTGTGAAGTCAGATTTCGCCTACGATGAATTTGGACTGATGGATCATATATACATATATATATAGAGGGATATATAAATTTTTTTTTTCGACGGATTCTCAATCTCCAGTTCATAAACGGCGTAGCGCCCCTACTCTGGGGTCTGGGTCCCGTCATCGCATCGATTGCAATAGGTAGATTCATCTATTGAATCTACCTAAAATATATAACAAAGTATTGTATGTGCGCCCTGTAAAAAATATAGCAAAATGCGGATAATGCTGTTTTCATCCCGAGTTTGATAAATATTTATTTATATTTCATTATCAAATTGTGTAACACCCTTCTGCAGGCCACGCGGAGAATGTCACTGGCAACAACTAGTTGACATAATCGTTTCCTATAACTATATTAATATTTTACTATATTCAATAATTTGATTATTACCTTTTACGTTATAGAAACTCCTTTTTGAAGTTTTTTCTAAAAGATATTGTATAAAAAAATATATATTTTATATTTTAAAACTAACTTTTCAATAAGTAACAACGACTACAAAAATTGAGAAGGCAATCAACTTATTGAATAGGACTAGTCTTTCCTCGAAAAAAACCGCAGACAGTATATAATTTATAACCACTTTTGAGTTTTAGAAACACATTTTAGTATGGCCTACTTACGGGTTAGATTTATTCACAAAATATTAGTGTGTTATGTATAAGTTTTCATTTAGTCATGATAACAAAAAATACCGTTTATAAACTTTCTTTATATTAAAAGGAAAGATATATATATATTTGAATATAACAATGAGATATTTAGTAGAAATGTTTATGCTAAAATAACTTTCCGCCACTGCAGCGCTAAGCATGTTAAAGACAAATGCAATTTGTTTAACTCACTCCGCTTCGCAGCATTTCAAATTAATTTTAAGTTAAGTGTTTCTCTTATATTTGTATCAAAATGCTCTTCTATTTTATGACTGTGATACGCATTTCAATTACATTAATACATACTCTCGTGAGAGATAATATATATACAAGTTATAAACAAAATGTAGATCATGTCAGTTAAGCAGAATTATCTTTATACATTGGATAAATCTTGTTAAAGACAGATGCTGAGTTAATTGAGCACGCTTCTCCGAAGGACGACAGCGATTAGCTGCAGGCGGTCACGTGGCCGGAATACAGACAGACCGATGGTATTACTACAATGCGGTTACTTATGACTGTTATATGAAATATGATTAATTAAAAAACTAATTACTAGCCAAATTTTTTTGGGGTATTATATTCTTTATACTATCAATAAAAATAAAATAAAATATCGTATCAAACATTTTTTAATAAAAATAAATACATTAATATTAACATACTCTCAAGATGACGTAACTTTTGATGGTAAGTATTTTTACTACTTCAAATATAATATTACCAAATACTACTTCAATTATAATACTTAATTGTATAATGGCTCGACTAATTTAATACGATGTTAGTTATCCGTTTTGGCACATATTGCAAAACTAGAAAGCAATTTTATTTTGCGGATTAGGAGCCAGATTGGCTATTTACAGTGATTAAACACGTCTCGGCCACAGGTATTAAGTTCATGGGATCGTGCGTGGAATAACAAGATAAAGTAAAATAAATCCTGGAAAGATTGTATTTTTATTTTATTAACCTTACGGTACAAACATTCTTGTATTAATGTTTATGAAATAACACAATACTTTTAAGATTCAAGACAAGAATGTCACTTACTTAATGTTTTAACAGTTAAAATGTATCCTCGAATGCAAAAATGAAGTATTTATTCGTCGAAATATACAATTTTGACAATTTTAGGTTCAAAATGAAATTACCCCTATGTGTTGGTTTAATTTTGTTTTTATAAAGTTATATTATTGCGTACATAAAATTTCTATAAAAATGAAGTTCGTTCTAAGAAACTTAAATATTTTTGACTAGCACACTATATCTGATAACAAAATATAAAGACGATATCATTGTATGCATTAGAACCAATTTTTCAAATCTCTTTTATATGTCAGATTACTTCAATATTAACCAGCATTAGTGTTGTATCACAAATTTATATGTACATAAGCATACTAAATTATTTTCTGTATCTTAAATGCCGAAATCCTTATTAGGATCCGACCTAAATACATCATAATGCAGAAAGGGTCACTAATTAATGTAGCCATCTATCAGCAGCTTATCTTACAGACTGGTACCATTGGTCATAATAGTAAAATTTCGTTGCTTTATCTCAAGCCCCAAGCAATTGATACACTTAGGAGCTTAGGACGCGAAATGGGCTTTGAGTTTCTGAATTAAAAAACATGCACTTGACATTATTTGGATTAACTTATGATATAAAATGATAGCTATATAATGATATACTTATGGAGATAGTCTAAACAGATTAATTTAAATTTAAATAAAAAAAATATTTCCAGATGGTTAAAATTTTATAATTGTTGATGTTACATAAAAGAATATTGTAAATAAGAACAAAATCATTTACACTTTCTGGTATATATATATATATATATATATATATATATATATATATATATAATAAATATTACTATATATATATAGTAATATTTATTATAATAATCGCACTATGATATAAGATAATGTAAGCATTATAGCTATATGACGTTAATTTCCGAGTTTACGCATTGTGGGTTAAACTTTGATTCTTGTTACACTAAAGTAGGGTCTTCCCAGGATACTGAATAAGTTTTCAACAACTCCCTCACATTTGATTTATGAGTGTTATATTTTGTATTTATCTATTTGTTTCACGTGGCTTGCATGTAAAGTTTATTCTTATTATTTTATGTAAAACGTTTTAATTCTTTATAGATAATAAGTAACAAACATGTCATATTTTGAAAGTGTACATTATTAATATAGCATAACTATTAAGAAAGGATAAGTTATATAAGCTTCAATATATAAAAGGCTTTTTATGTAATATTTAATCCTAAGTTTGCTATGTAATATAAATATTATATCGATTATCTGATTTAATATATTATTGTATGTAACGAAACAATTCATTATTAACCAATCCAGCAGCAAATTAATATAAAGCGCAAAGGTTTTTCCTTTATATAAACAAGTAGTTTATAACAAAAACATAAACTTAAATTTTCTAACAGAATTTCGCTAAAAGCAATTGCTTTATACAAAATTTATAAGTTACATAGTTCAGGAAAATACAAACAGGATATTTTAACTAGAATTTAATGGATAAAATTTTTAAATAACCCTTGAGATCGTGTTCAAGAACTCCTTTGTATTCTGTGAGAAGTTTATAATTTTGACTTTAAACGTAATTGATCTAAAATAACCTTTACTGCGATGTAATAAGGGTATCCCGCTGGAGATTGGAAGCCAGCCACTTTAACCGAGTATTTTTAAGATAAACAGCAACGATACGATTTTTAAAACAATATTATTGTATTAAAAAAAACTAGTCTAGTCTAGAAAAAAAACAAATATGTTAAAATGTAAACATATATTATATATTCTAACTATATACATTTTGGGTCGAGTTTTAGGTAGTTAAGTTTCTATATTGGAATCATAATTATTAGTACCCTGTCCATTTCCTTTCTATTAGCCGAGTTACCTCAATTCTGCATCTACATCACTACAAAATTGGCAAAATCTACAAATTCTGTTCCAAATATTTAAAGACTAATAAGGTTTTACCTCCTTTATCTTTTCAAAACAAACTCCAACCTAAATGATCTCATGTATTCAGTTTCATTTTGATTAAGTACATTATAAAGCAAATGCATTAATGGATGTAGTTGTAGAAAAGAAAATAAAGAAGAATATCGTCGATACGATATATAGTAGAGTCGTATCGTATAAACATGTTTTATATCAAAGACTGATTTGTGTACGTTAAGGTAAACGTAACATATGTTCAAGTACTTTGTACAGATCTCTCACTGTGTGTCTAGCAATAGTTACCAAAACGCTGTTTACTCAATGTCGATAACTTATATGTAACTAAATAATGAGATACATATGTGAGATATAAATATAGATATAGACATTTATAATTAAAAAGAAATTTATATTTTTATTAAATCGTAAGAATACATAAAAGTTAACAATAAATAAATATTATAAAAGAATATATCGACGCTACACCTCTGTCTATGTTACTACATAGTTTATTATTTTAAGGAATCTGGTCATTTTTCATTTATCATTAGTATCCAGAAACATTATTTCACATTAATAACTCCAAACTTTCATAGGAAGTTATATTTGAGGAGATTTTCTTGCTAATGTGAATTCTCGACTACTATCCGTCAAACAGTTGTTTTGTTTTGTTGCAACATTTCTGAATAATGAGAAAAGTTTCCTTTATAAATATGTTCTGCAATGATGTCGAGTTTCGTATTTGCTATTTTTTTGTCCGAGGAGCTATTTCACGCTCAAATTATTCGTTCTTTATTACGATTTATAATATTGTCTGCTATACTGAGAATAAGGTAACATTTTCTATTTTTTATATTATAATACCAACTGAGAACTAGGATTCTACGTTTAATGTAACCTTTAATAAAATGAAATGAAAAAATGAACAAATTTTTATAAATATTAGAAAGGTTTTCTGCACTCTTCACATAAGATAAAGTTTTCCAGTTATATACGACTTCTCAAGGAACACAAATAGGAGGTGCTTCTAAAGTGCTCTCATGAAATGTTACTTCCATTTATGGTAAGTATCGTCAAACTGTCAACATGTTCCGATTTTTTAACGAATATGATAACTTTAGTAAGGTGATTTGTTTGGTTCATTTTATTATCTGGTAACCTTTATTTTGAATTAATAATAAAAAAGTGTTCCTTGAGTGATTCTGATAGCAACTTAAGTAGTGTCGTAGGAAATACCATAATACCTACAACTATATATAACATATAGTGCATAACATTATGATGTAATATATAATATGGTCCTAAAAAATCCGCTTTAAACTAAACATAATCCAATGTCGGTGATGTACAGGATATACATAATTCAAGCGACATTTACAAAATTAAAATGATCGCCTGGATATAGCGATAAGGAAGTTCTATTACAATATTTTTATTGGCAATGTTTGATAGACGACCATTAAATTTTGTAAAGATATATTATTAAAATTTATTTGAATTACAATTTCAAACAGGTATATGACATTTTTTATTATTTTCAAATGTTTAAATGATGATTATAATAGTTTACTAATTATTTAGATCATCTAACAGACAAATTATTATGTATGATATTCATTTATAAGTAAAACTTTATTGAAAATATTTTGAAAATATTTTAATATTAACCTGCAATTGGACAAAAAAAATCTAATTGCAAATTATTGATCCATGTAGCTTCATTTCACGCATCGAATGAACAATTTTATACCGCGAGACAATATTTTAGAAGAAGTAAGTTAACTAAGAGTTTTTCTAAGAAAACCATAGAAATCTATATTTTATATACAAAATGATTGCATTATGTTGATAGTTCAAGGTTAGCACTAAAATAAAAAAAGTTTACATTATTTACATGTTAACTTCGTATAAGAATAGAGTTATTTGCAATATTTAATTGTACGTTAACTTCATGAGTGTCGTGGTTTAGAGACTTTCCTTTCTAACATTTACAGACGAGGGAGGGAAGGGTCGGGTGTCACGTATGAGGTTGGTACCCACTCTATTTTGTAACCTGATTCAATAGCTTTTTTTTTGATGTATTACACATTATCGTGTGATTTGTGGGTGATAAGTGATGCGCGTTCATACAGAGTCAATTAGCTCATTATTATATATAATAATAATAATAAGGATGGGCGACATTAGAACATCTTTAAAACATATTAATAATAGTTGTCTGCATAAAATAAATATAACCAGTTTGATAAATATAACCATATCATAATTTACAATTGATTACTTCGCCTATAGAAATCTACTTCGCCTATAGCTGTAACCACACAATGGGTAGGACGAGATGCGAGCTGTAATCAAATTTCTTTCCCTCTGCCCTGACAATAATCTTTAAAACTACCTACTAACATATATGAAAAACAAATTGTAAGCAATTTTTTTTTCTTAGCATATTTTTTTAGTTAAATTTACCTTTTTCAATATTATGTGTCTTTAAAAGACTGCGAATAATAATATGAAATTTAGTTCTGATACATATTAATCGTAATTTTATTTAAAACTATTAAGACTTTAGCATTTAAAGTTTATTGGACATAATTTATGGTATCTAGTTAGTTTTAAAAGCAAGAAATTACTGCAATACAAAAAGTATAGGTGTGTTTTAGAGAAATAAAAGTTACCAGCAATAACAATAACTTCTAAAAGTTCTACCACAACTAATGCATACGGGAATACCTACCTAATGAATAGTCGGTCTTTAAACAGAATCCACGGAACAATCAAACATTTACCTTCTCACAGAAGTAGCGTACTTTCTGTTAGCGTTAAACTTATTCCAAGTAATGTATGTTCTGTATAATAGGAATTTAGGGACCCTAAAGTACCTATCAACTTATCTGGATAATATATAGGACCTATAATATATCGTTAATAATAACTTATGATTTTTTATTTCTGTTTTTAATAAAATATGAAAACAATGATTCTTTCTCCAATAGTATATAGTTTCTCTAATAGTTAGTAATTGATAAAAGTTCTGTTTTTAAATACGATAAAATAACTTTAGAGCTGTTATGTTGCCACAGTATTCTATTTCATTAATTTTGTAAAGTTTAAAGATTCATCGCGCAATTCAAAAGTATAATAAAACCGTTAATTAAGCGGAGAGTAAACTAAACAGGCAGTAAAACTCCCGTTGATATTTCTTCCTGTGTATATAAGGTCGGTAATAAAATAAAGAGAAATACGGCTAAAAACAGTCGTCCATCACTGAGCCTATTTTTTATGTAGTATTTTAAAATGTGTGTTTTTAAAAAGCAACATACATTTTAAATGTTTTTATTTATTATTTGTTTCCAGTCCTTAAATATATTTTAAACTTAAATAAAGTACAAATATCGACGATAAAACTGAACGTATTATTTTTATTTTTTATTTGATTACCTTAATATCTGATCACATTACACAAAATATATACAATTATAGATAATTATGATCTAGTATATTTTTTTTTAAACGTGCTTAATATTAAATCAATAACGTAAAATTAATTCGTTATAAATAGTTTTATTTCAATGAAAAGTATATTATAACAATCTAAGATAATAATAATAGTACTGAAAATAGTAGAAAATAATAGTATTGTCAGCTACAACAGAGAGGCGTACGGTTGGCTGGGATCCGGTGCTCAGAGAACGGCAGAACTCTTTGGGATTGCATTAAGACATGGACTCTTTTTGTGTTTTCCATCACTTTTATAACGAGGAGTGTTCCGAAGAGCTATTCCATCCATCCAATACCATCCGCACCACCTGGATAAGTGACGATCCTCTGTTGCGCGATATTTAAGAACCTTTTTTTGACGTAACACGAAGATGTATAATGAACCTTCTTCGGCGGTATTCCCGAATCGATACATATGTACTTTCAAAAAAAGACGTGAAGCACCTCCAAAGACGGCAACGCCCTTGCGGTTCCTCGGTTATTGCAAGAGTTGGTAGGCGGCGATGATCACTTGTCATCGATGACCCGTACGTTCTTTTACCTTCCTCTCACATTAAAAAAAAGGTAAATATGATTGATGTATTCAAACTGGCGTAATATAGTTACTATATTTAAAAACATTTTTATTTATTCTGTTATATATTTTCTATCAAGAATCAACCTTCATAGGAATAAAATGATTTAAAGATCATAAATGTACGGTCATAAAAAAGGAAAAGTAATAAAATATAAATAATATTCTCACTCAAAAGAAATATTCTAAGATATTTCATCGCTGCCTCTAAATTTTATTTCGGGGACATTAAACACGTTTTGATATATTTAGGTCAAACTGTTTCTGTATAGTATTCTGTATATACAACCGGGTCCCTTCCTTTAATTATTTCAGTATAACGATAACCTATGTTAGGAACATTGGATCATGGATAGTTTTATTTACACATTTCAAAAGATTCAAAACACTATGTTATGTTAAAACAATATTAAATTTTAAGGGTTACCGTAAGAGTTTATTAGCTTATATAATATAATTTAATAAATTTTATTTAGTCAATTCTAAGAATTGACTAAATAAAATTATTCTTCTTATAGTCCCTTTAACAACAAAAAATAGTTGATAAAAGCAAGGAATAGAGAGATTATTACTATCTAACTTGTTGATTTTGAAAAATATTATTAGAGAGAGTCAGTAAACTTTGTAAACAATTTGGGAATCATAAAGGAGAATATGAAATATAATCCATTTATGCTTATAGCCGTCTTTCAGTCACTCTAAATTTTTTATTCGTTGGTTATAAGCATAACTATACGTTATGTAATATAGTTTTCTTTATACATTATTTTCTAATTTTATACAAAATAATCATAAATACTGAGACTATCTATTTGATATGAAGAGATTGGTCCAGTTCTTGTATTTGAAAACGAAGGCCTAAGATACTTTAATTCTTCAAATCTAATGGTGTATGTATTATATAAAAAGATATCCAATTTCTTCCTTTACCTATCTTCTACACCCCAACCTCGAAGAAGCAAGCAAGATAGAAGATATTACGCAAAACATTGGTCGAAACCGTCACCAGCTTTTACAGGTAAACAGGATTAATCTATTTAAAGTAAACTGTTAAATATAAAATATATTAAAATTTCGTAATGATATAATATAATTCCTCTTGACGCATTAAAAATCCGTTTTGTAAGATATTTTTACTATCACATATATCTCAAACTAAAACATAAATTATATAAATATTGTGAACAAGTAACATAAGCACATATATAAATCAGATAAAAGTAGTATCGAAATTCATGGCTTCTGCTTACTCCTTGTTTTGGCTTATCGCCAGACTCAACGGTAGATACACGTAATCATGTAAGGAAACAGTTTTTTTTAGTTTTTCAATAAAATGCAATAGTAAGATATATACTTTATTGCTTTTATTCCTAACTTAACTTTTATCGTATCATCATAATAATTGAACATTATGATCAGATACATTGTAGAATTTAAATATATTGCACTCTTATAATTATATTTAAGTTTAAAGGTGACAAAATCTATCACCTAATTGTAGCTCGTATACGAGTCTATCTATAATAAATGTTTATTATAAAATATAAATTAGGGGCTGTCCTTAAATTACGTAACGCTAAATTCCATGATTTTTGACACCCCCCCTCCCCCCTGTAACGGGACCGTAACGGAAAGTTAAACCCCCCCTGAAAAAATACGTAACACTGCAACTGACCCCCCCCCCCTGGCAATAATGTAAAAATTCATTTTCAAAAAATTGTTAACATTTTTTACAAAAAAAAACACTTGTTTAAAAAGATTCTTATAAAAATGTTTATTGAAAATGTACAATGTACAAACACACTATCACGCATCTTCCCATGGAACCGACATATATTTATCCGTTTTACAAAAACAATTAACATTCGAACATGATAGTTGAAAATAAATAACGATATTCGAATTCAATGCCTGTGAATTTTGTGTTCTGAGAGTACTTTAAAACACAAAAGTTAAAATATTGCGTTACGTAACGTTTCAAAAAACACCCCCCGACCCCCCTGTAACGACTCATAACGCGAGCTTAGACCCCCTCCCCCCCCCTCAGAGCGTTACGTAATTTAAGGACGGCCCCTTATAATATATAGAAAATATGTATACAATGTAGTATATAAACTAACCACTTTGTAAGGAATTCATCAGATAATTTAGTAAATTGTAATCTAAGTTTGTGGCGCTCTGACCTCAAGATAGCTCTTCAAATATCTGCTTCAGAAATTTTAATTTCGTACTTAGTTAATTCTTAAAATTAATCAAAGTTTTGAATTATTTTCCGTTAATAAAACTTAATTAAATATATCAGTTTGACTTTATTTTACGGTCATTCTATATAACTAGCAATAATATATCAAATATAGCGGTTTCGATCGGCGTTCGTAGATCTGTAAGACAGAACAAAAGTGTAAAACTGTGTTTAAACTTTAAGGTCAACAATTTTAACGTTTGATCACTGATTTCTGTAAATTATTAATATTGATAATTATTATATTAATTAATAATTAAGTATTAAGTTGAAAGTAAAGTAACATTCTAATATACGAATCCTCGTTGAGCAGTGGTTAACATTGTTGTTTATAAATTATAACTAAAATTTTGCTCTTGATTCGTTAAGGACTTTAAACACTATTTTATAAAAAGACTTTAATACTAGTACTTTTTAATATTGCCCTTTTTTATTGTGAAGAGTAATTAATCTATGTTATTTTTATTATTATTTTATGTTTAAGACAGCTATAATAATACAGGTATTTATTGTCTGAACTAAACAGTTCACAAGTTACATACATCTTCGTATCTTAAATTTGGTTTCAAATAAAAAAAGTTCTTTTTTCTCAAGTCATCAAGATCCAGGTATAAAGTCAATTAAACGACGCGTGAGTTTTAATGCGAAAGATTTTTTTTAATATTTATAGTCACATATAGAACGGCTTTATAGTATATAATTAATATTATTTATTTTATTTAAAAAAAATCCAAAAATATATCTTTTTAGTTCCACGTATGAGTGTGACGGGATTTTGAAGGTAATCTACTATTTTAGTTTTTCGATCCAATGTCACTTTTTTATATGACTATGATCATCATATTTGTTTTACACACTTTGTAAAATAAAAATCTTTCTGTCTAATATAGGTAATATATAGGTAGGATCTTAATAGATAACAATAGATCATAATAAATTATGAAATGATATGTGCATTTTGGTTTGGATAATTATATTCGGAAAACTAAGTGTATAAATTATTTTTACCCAAACGCTTACACATTGTTTAAGTAACTGAAACAAAATAACATATGCATAATCTAAATTCATAATTTTTGCTTTGGACGTAAAATTAACAAGGATTTCACAAATGTGATGAATTTATAGGCGTTTCAAAACGGAAACCGGATAAGTGAAAACATTAAAATTAGCATAAAACACAGAAATTAAGTCAGTAATAATAATGTGCCTCTGCTCATTTCTAACACAATCAATGTTTTTGACTGAGTTAAATTGAGCACAAACTGAATTGGAGTTTATGATTTTACGTTTCGAATTCCAATTGTTCTTATCATTAAAGGATAATGAGTATATTACAAAAACCTTGAGATAATGGTAAAAGATTGAAAGTAATTAACTTAAAAGAAGTTAAAAGAACTTAAAAGAACTTAACTTAAAAATATTTATTTTACACTTTTTGTAATGAAATAGTACAAAACTTTTTCAAATAACAGTATACAATAAAATATTACTAATTTAATAAGTAATAAGTAATGTTATATTACCAAAACTGGGGTAAGCTGTACTGTCTTAAAACGTGACTAAAAACCTTTTCTGTAAGGTTTATCCTGTTTGAAATGATTTTAATCCTAGTAAACAATTTTAACAATTCATGTATAATATCTCTCTCAGACGTCCTAAACATTTAAAAAATAAGATAACAACAACACAGTTGGTGTATAAAGCGATAAAATACCATGCAGATTTGATAGATTAGACAAGACAAGAAAGTATCTTTATCTGCTTCCCTCCTACCCTTAATAATGAGTGGATTATATAAATTCAAAGTCCGTAGTATATATGTCATCTAGGACATTATCTTAGCCTTTGAGCTATGACAATTCGGGAAGATAGTCAGTGTGATTTCATAGTTTTCCATATTCCAATTTGAGACAAAAAGAGAGTGAAAATAATAGGCTTAAAGTGTAAAAATAATAGGCTTTCTCTCTTACCGTGTGTGCCAAAATGTCTTTACATATGTGAAACGAAGGGTGGCAGAAGTTACCGAGAGCAAATTCGAGGCCACTCCATAGTTTCGTATTCTGATTGTGTACCTTACCATATATCTGGCAATTTAAAGACATACGTGACTAGCGAATGACGATTTTTAAATTCTTCTGTGTAAATTGGGTAAGATACTTATCAAATCAGCCCATATGTATTACGGTCACGAGACGTTACCGTGAGTATCATATTTTGACTCTTAAATTTAGAAAAGATGATTATCCGCAACAGCAGGGCAACACTGAAAAAAAAACAAAACCCATCCCATATTTTTTTCCTAATGTGTATTTCAACTATCATGTTTTTTATAAAAAAAATGTTTAGCGAACAGAATTTACTTTGTCGCTATTTATTTATATGTACAAGTAGAACACAAATATAGAACAATTCATATGTTAGAAAAATTTTAATTAATAAATAGACTTTACAAATAAAAGTGAATAGAATGTTTATTTGACTTTGTTTTTCTAATTTTTTATTCTGTTTTTTCTAATGTCTTATTATCTCATTAATCTTTTTCTCGTGAGTGTCCATGAAAGACAAGTCTTGAGTCATTTTTTAAAAATCTACACACATTTGCTTTTAAAAGACATATTTGTAAAATGGTACTCAACAAATAACGACATTAAAACTTTAAATATTAATCTATACTTTATAAGTATAACTCTTTTCTTAAATTTCTCTAAATCTTATGTAAAAAAATACTAGAAAGTAATAAGTAAATTTTAGAAAGCAGAACAACGGGACAACAAACTAAAGTTGTAAAGCTCTATGTATGAAAATTATTTAACGTCATTTACAATTCAGTATATCATTGACTTCGAGTGCTTACAATATTGCATCCGAATCAGTGAACTCAAATCAGTTTATTTTAATTAAGCGCTAACTCATTATACTCACATTGGTCAGTTTTAATTACAATTTTCACGATTTCCACCCAAGGTTTGCCGATTGTTAAATTACCTGGATGTATTTTATTGATGTATCTTATCAGGAGTTTTTTCGTTTAACCGGTATAAACAAATAATTGAATATCCAAAAGAATAAAAATACAGAAGTCAAAAACTACAATAATACCTAAAAAAAAATTACAAATAAATTTGTTATGCAAGCCATGTTATTGATCTATTCTATTAAATAACGGAAGGATTTAAAATTTTTTCGCACTGCAAAAATACACTCGTTCGTATCAGTTCAGCAATCAGTGCAGTACTCAAATTATTTTTATATATACTTTTAAAGAATACACATCATATTTGATAAATTGCAACCAAAAGAGCAAGTTGGGTCAGTACCCAGCTGGGTCTGTTATAAGGCTTCATTATAATGGGCTGTATATAAACGTCGTAAAAAATTATTGAAAACTATCGTGAATTTAATATACCCCTGTATGTGAGGTTCATTGATTACAGGAAAGCCTTTGGTACGAGTAGTATGAGATATAACTAAATTTGGAATGCATTACTGTGCCCTAATTTCCACCGAAACTAAATTAACATCTTAAGAGATATTTATTCATCTGATACTAAAGATAAATCTGTTATCCTATAAGTCAATAATATCTAGAAACTTTTACTTTATTGTCTAAATAATATACTCGTACTTTTTAATGTTTGATAAATGAACACATTTAATTGGGTTTACATTCAATATATATTGTAATGAATGAAATTCGCTAAAAAAAACTTATGACGCATATACAGGATTTGTGATTATTCGATTCCCGTGCCTATACCGTCATAAAATACGCAATCGATATCAGCGATTGAATCAGGTCGGCATTTTGTGTAAACATCACATCGAGTTATTTACGACATTAGAGGACAAAATACAGTAGGTTTACTGTACCAAAATATGATAACAAAATTAAATTTTGTTTAGATTATTTATCTTAGATTTATAAGTAAAAATATATATTTGTTCATAATTGATTAAATTACTAATCTTTTAATCGCCTCTAAATCAATAGTTTGAAATTTCATTACCTTTCTTTGTTAATTCTATATCTAAAGTCGGCCTCAAAACATTTTAAACTGAACCTAATTTTCTTATAAATATACAAATATATTTATATATATATATATATATATGGGGAAAAACAAGAGCGTTGGCGGCTTTATGTGTAGGATTACACGCCGTTTTTGAAAGTACCAATGTCGTATCGATCCAGAAATACTGTTGACGGTAGTTCATTCCACATCTTAGTAGTACGTGGAAGAAGTCCTTGAAAACCACATAGTAAAAGATCACCATGCATCCAGACGGTAGAGATGGTATTGCAGGTGGTGACATGCTGTTTGGTGTTAATGAGACAGAAGACACACAAAGAGATCACGTACATACGTAATGTCTTTGAAATATATATACATACTCGTATATATTCCTAATTTCTGATTACCTGTCTGCTGATCACAATCGGTATGAAATTTAATAATTGGTAAAAGTGTAATAATTTAAATTAGTACATAAAAAATCGTAGTAAGAAAAATAAAATAATATACAAGAAAACATACAAAGATACATTTAAATGATTGTTTTACTTTTGGCTTTAGTAAACTCGAAAACTTCAAAACAAGTATCAAGTTTGACTTTGAAATTAAGAAAAGTTTTATAATTAATTTAAGTCTATCAAAATTTGTTACAAATATAACGAACGAATAAATTTTGGATATATTGTTACCCACGTTATTAACCTCACCATCAAAGTTTTCCAATATCATTATTTTATATGGAAACAGCTTTTTTAACTTGCCCCGAAGTTATGCGATGCGGTTCGTCGGATGTTTATGTAACAGTTATTAACTATAACTAACAATATTGTTTTATGAAATTGTGAGTCTAGAATACAAATTTTATTAAGGTTTACATTTCTAGAAAAATGGTTTGCAACAGTCATCATCATCATCAGTTACATACCGTTTATTAGCTAACGGGGTTAATGGGGGTATGTGAATAATTGTACAATCTACTTAAACTAGGGGCGCCAACAAACCCTCAATTTCGACTCGCTGCGCTCGTGAAATCTTGGGTGCCGTTTGCATATTGAGCGAAGCGAGCCCAGAGTATTGACTCATCGTTTCCCATTGATTTCAATGGGATATCAATTTTTTTACATGATATTAAATTTTTTAATTTTTTTTTAATACATTTTTCAATTTTTTTTATAAGAACCATCACCTAATGTGTGTCTTTTTGATTGCAAAGTTTCATAATTTTCCGTCAAGTAGTTTTTGAGCCAATTCGTGACAAAGAATGCAAAAAGTCTCCAGTAAAACGCTCCGCTCACTTCGTTCGCTTCGCTCAATAAAATAGTTGTACAAAATAAATTGTGTGTGATATAAATAAATACAAAACACTAAAATAACACTGCAACAACCTATCTCTAATAACAGAAAGGTATTTTGTTTTAACCTTTATGTAATCGTAACCTAATATTGCTGATATGCACCTTATTTTAATAAAATTTACTCTTATATATTCATAGTAAATAAAAAAACAATATATACGTTTTATAATAAAATTTTTCATAAGTAACAATAAAACACAACTATTATGTATAGCGACCATATCAGCATATTTATAATTTAAAACAATTTTTGCCTCTTATTTTAAATAGTCAACACTTAGTCAGACACATTGCTGCAAAGCACAATTTCTATTAAATTACGCAGTTTGGAGATATTTGGTAGAATTTACATTCGTTTTGTAATATTTTCAATCAAACCCTCAATATATGTATATTAATATAATACTGATTAACGCTAAATTTAAAGCTATCGTCATAATTATTTTCGTTAAACTCTATAAATTTTCCTTGTGACAAAAATGTAATCCAAATCATCTCTGTAAGAAAGCCCATCTCTAAACTTTTCAGCCACCACAGTAGATACTGAATGTTCAAATATAATATGAGAAATATGAATGTAAATAATAACGTCGTTTTATTAAAATAATTATGTTATTTACATGTATGTATGAGTATATCTAATATAATTTAATAATATCGCATTTTGGGCTTTACTTAAACATTTCATAAAGTAAAACGAATATCAAAATGATTAGGTTCACCTTCTAAATAAATGACAACACGATATTAAATGAAATATCCTTAACAAAGGGTTCATAGCGTAAAGTATTTTTAGTTTAAATTTCGCAATTTCTTTTAACTAGACCCAGATGCGCAGATATTGGTCTGGTCTAGCTTAATCAATGTCCGGAGTAAAGTCGGTAAAGCTATTTTAAGCAAGCCATGGAGCTGCTTAAAATGTGTTTCGGACTGTATAAAATTATGTAGTGTTTTATTGATATAAAATGTTTTTACTTGTATATTATATGGACTTACGCTAGAAATGGATAATAGTCAACCTTAAATGGGTATATATAAACCAATTTCAGTCGGTTATATAAACAAAACTAAATTTATGTTATTACCTGGTAATTCTGCGTTACAGTATATTCTCCATAAAGATTTATTTATATGTAATATTCTAAAACAAAGAAGATTAAGACACTATCTAAAAGGATATTTTATTATAAATAAGTAAAAATATTATATTATTTCATTTCTTATTTTTTATATGTTTCTTAGTATTTCTTATGAACAAAATAAAATCGTGTTGGTAATATTATTCACAGGCTGTAAATAATGTTGAAATGAAAGCTTTTAGACCCTTTTCAATATTACTTAACTCTTTTTATAACACCTGAACTAAGAGCTGCTTATATCTATTCAGCTGTTAAAACTGCTATACAAAATATTTATACACCAAATTTCATAACACTTAATGCCAGACATACTATGAATAACACGTTTCTAAAAAGAAAGTGTTAATTGTATTCCGTTCGCAATTCGTATAATTGATGACCGACTTAACAATGACATATAACTGAAAATTATTGTCCACAAAAATGTATCACAATAATTTAATATTTTTTTCATAAAAATAATCAAGGAAAATTTAGTTACTAGTAGTTAGTTACACAACACAACACACACACATACTGGCTACGTTTATTTATAAATCCCCTTCTCGTCCTTCATAAAATATCCAATCGATATCAGCTATTGAATCTCAGCATTTGTATAAACATCGTAACATCCAGTAATTTACGACATTAAGGAAATAAAATATACGAATCCTTGTTTTCGAAATAGTATGTCAACATCGTTTATCATAGTTTAGGCACAAACTTGTAATGATTTGAGGTTCTGTCAAACTATGATTTATGATATTTGCTTATCGGTTAATTTTAAATGTAAATTGCATATTTGATGTTTATTGTTTCGATCGTATGCAAATTATTAGTGTGATAATATGTAGTAAACCATCAATTTATACGTTATATTAAAAAGGAGTTAATTGAATTTCAATATCATACAATAAATAATATATAACAATTACGTGTCAAAACATTATTTTATGATATCAATTTTAATTTCCTTTGTTGTAATAGGTTGAAGATTTTTTTTCTTTTTTCTATAAAAATTCAAGGTAAGATTTACAAAATTTGTTTACATTTAATTATAATATATAAGTGATGTAACGAATGTAATTTTTTTTACATTTGGGGCGAATTAGAATGCCTTTTATCGACATTTGCAAATGCGAAATCGAATATTCAGGTTTTTTTTTAATTTGGTTTACATTGTATGTGGTTTTTTTTAACCCTTATATGCATGATTTATTCTGACCTCTTGAAAAAAATATATCTTGTAGACTTGTATATTCTAATGCAGGGAGATATAGAAAGGAATAAAAAAATATATTATTTTTATAATATTTTATTAAAAAACCTTATGTTGCAGATATACAACATCATGCATTAACTTGACATTAATTACATATGGAACTCTTTGAAACAGTGCTTGGATTTAGTAAGGCAAAGGGCTTCTCACACTTTGTGTGTATCCCTTATACCTAGGCATTTTTCATCTGCTGCGAACACAGTCATCGGGCCAGTGACCAATATTATTTGTCCTTATGTCCTTAGATGGAACATGTTGAACAGGCCCTCGCCTTTTTTTGGCTTGAAGTTCCATTTCAACACTGTTACTGGTGCTGGGCCTTCCTCGTTTGTTACAGACTACAGCTGCATTATGGACATTGGCTAACACCTCAGCTAGTTCCAGTCTATAGTGACACAAATTCAGAATTGATGATGGAGCTTCATTTCTTTTCAAATATTTATAAACCAGCCAAGAATTTATTACTGTCATGTCCAATAAGTGGTAGAAGATACGTAGGTTTTACTTTCGACTTCTTATTCCTATGCGATACCTACCATGAAGCTGTCCATGAGGTCTACTCCGCCCATATGGGCATTGTATTCCTGTATAATATGTGGGCAAGAAATCTTGACCCTAGTCTTATCCGTTTTGTCACACCTTTTCATTTGGGAGACAGGTTCTGCTCCAACATATGAAGATAGGAAAGTGATAGCTTTATTGTCCTTCCAAGTTACAGCTGTCAAATCAACACCATCAAAGCTAGTCATTTGCTCTTCACAAGTTCCACGGGGAACGGATTTTTTCATCAGTGTTTTTTTGTCAGGTAGTTTGCAATTTACAAGTCTGTCTGTCTGTACTGTACAGTGCCTAGACTGTAGATTCCTAGTTTGGATAGATGGGCAACTAGTGGCATAGAGGTGTAAAAGTTGTCAAAATATATAATATGATTTATATGCCTTGGTACATGTCTGGATAGCCGGATAACAACATTTCCTACTGGCCCAAAATCTGGCTCATCTTGAAACCGCTCATTCTCTTGACCAGTGTATATCTCAAACTTATGAGCATAGCCTTTTACACTGCACATTACATATAATTTGAATCCCCACCTGTGTGGTTTATTTGGTAGGAACTGCTTCATAAAGTGTGCTACCTTTGTAGCACACATCTGCTCATCAATTGATAGCCTTTGCTCCATAGGAACTGATGCAAACTTTTCATTTAGATGACTAATTACGGGCCTTATCTTATGGAGTCTAGCATGTTGCAGGTGTTCCCTTTGAAAATGTTTTTCATTGTTATTGAAATGCAGAAATTTGCGAATAATTATTTATTCCAAAAACACTGTTCCAATTTTCACCTGCTACAAATTTCCGACATTCAATGCTTTGTGAATGTCTAACTGACATTTGACAGACGCGAAAGAAAAAAGGTGCTGCCTCGATAAAAAATATTGTCCTGATAGTAGTAATTCTACAACAGTATGCGTTACGCTCATAATAATGATTTGGTAGCTGAGTTATTGGTATGTTGCAGTTTTACGTCAATATGCATTTAAGGGTTAAGAGACTGGCTCTTTCGAGGGTAGTAAGTACCAAATAGTTTGTTTACTGTAAGCGCCCAATTTAATATTAGAGGTAACATGAAGCTTTTCATATCTCGAGGAATCCAGAATTTGCCATATGACCACTACACTTAAAATCACCAGAAATGTCCACCACTTTAAGGATGGTAGATCCCAGCTGTTAATAGCGATAGGTCTGTAACTAGTTGTGTTCGAGCTACCACCTTTTTAAGGGATCGGATGAATAAGAACACACTGACACTGACACACACTTGAGATGGGGACTACCTTAAAGGTAGGAGTACCAAAACAGACAACTCAGGGGAACATGTTTGTAGCACCAATGGATAAATGCCCACTCGATTTATAAACCTCTAAGGAAAATAAAGACTGTCAGTTAGTTTTCTGTCGAAAAACTATTTCAAGGATTGAGTTCTGACATCGCGGGATAGTAGGCGATGTCTTTCTTTTACCAAACTACCGTTTAAAGTCGATTTTGAAGCAAAAAGATTACCCAAAAGATCATCTTTTCTTTTTCCGCATGGGCCAGAGAGTCGTGGGCCGGATCGCCCAGAAACACGCATGCCCGACGGGTGCCTTGCCAGCTGATCCCAAATTTTGACGACATGCATGAAATTTGCTCTAGCGTGCTAGAAAACTGGTTAGAGATTAACATATTAGCTCAAACTTGATACTTTTATCGGCTGCTACAATCTCGACATCCTGACGCATCAAATCAAGATCATAATGGTGGTCCTTCTCCAATCAAGCCAGCCCAATACAAGCTTCAGTCCAACGACTACGCCTAGATTTTACTATCTTTGACTATATGGTAGCGCATTGTCCTGATGAAAGATGAAGACCCCTTTACTGATGATCAATTGCAGCCGTTTTTTCGCAATCTTTTACTTAAGTTTCATCAGATGTTGATAGTAAAAATCCAAATCGATGGGTTTGCCCAGCACTGAAAACCCATAATCAATTATTGCTTGTCAAAGCGGGTTATACAATAGTCTCTGCAATTTTAACAACGTTTGACGATCTTATTAGTTTATTCTAATTTTAGGTAATCTATTTTTGGGCACTAGTAAACATTTTTCTCAAAAATAGTTCGTTTTACTTATTCCCAAATGAATCTGTGTATCTATTAGGTTTCTCTCAGTTAGTTAATATACAATTAATCTTTTTTATAAAATCAGCCTTTTAATATGGATCAAAATTAATATTTTATGGTTATTTCTCTGATTCTTAGCTATATTAAATTTATTTATGTATCGCTCTTACTCCACTTTTTCAAAAATGTCATCACGTTTATACCTAACGGGGCGACTAAAGCTAGATGCATCTTTTACATCAAAATTTCTTGAATGAAATCATTTTATCATAAGTGTTTAAAAGATTTCTGATTTTAGTTAATAGTTAATTTAAGTAATTTCTATATTCGCTAGGAGCGAAGTAGCAGGTAGGAGAAATACGAATCGAGGATATTCACGTAAATTAGTAAAAAAAAATGTGCGCCACGAAACCTGCTCCGTAGTTCACTGTAAGAGCGAAAATAGTAATCACTAATTTTATAAATTAAACTAATTGTTTCCGTTTTGTTGCTGTTTGTGATTGGAAAACGATGTCATGTGTGATTGATTGTTCAAAATCAAGATTTTATAATTAATTGGACCATGTTTAACTGAAAACACACAAAAAGTCTGCATTACATTTTAACGACACTAGAATCATAAATGATCGTATTCAATATACATGAAATTTGCGAGCTATTTGACATTTCAAATTCCGCCGTAATTGAAACCACTAGTTGGCGCTGTCATAACTCCTTCGAAGAATAGATGATGTCAACAGGCAAAGATAATAAGGCAAAATTATCAGACGCTTATACTGATGTAGAAAAAATCTGTAGCAACGCAAACTAATTATTTTCAATAACGTTTTAAAATCCTACACAATATGTAAATGTAATCTGCTTAAGATATTTTGGATTAAATAGGCGCCTTCGCCAACAGGCTAAAGGGTTCAAAGCATACAGACATCCATTTTCAGATTAAAATCCACATTTATTTCAATTAGACTGAAAGGCAGTGCCAGAAATTGGTCTCGTTTCGTTTAATTAATGCCAGAAACAAGGTCGACAAAGTATTTTTAAAAGCGCCTTGGGGTGCTTTTAGGTGTGGCTTTCATTAACAATTTTCGGGGCTTTCCAGGTAAAAATTTGGTTTATTGTGTTACAAGTCGTTGCAGTTTCAAATTGTATATTATTGACTTGTAATTCAGGAGAAAACTGTTCAAGCTTTTGTTAGCAGCAACTAGAACTGAATACAATAAGGATTTTGAGTTTTAATTAATTTTAGGTTTTTATCATTAAAATTATATAAAATGTTTTAGTCCAAGTTCATAATTGGATAGATAATAATTTATTCAACTAGTTCGTTGAAGGTTTTTTTGATAAATTGAGCAGTCAGTTATATTTAAACATAATTATAAATTGATTTTAGCAAATAGAATAAGGTGTTACTTAATATTTTATTAGTATTATCAATTAAATATTATATTTTAATCAAATCTTAAAATGTTTTTAATATCTGCACACAATACACACTCAACGAAAATTAAAAATGAAGACAATTCAATTGTTTTAACTTTATAAAAAACTTTATACATTGTTGTAAAAAATAATAACTTTAGAAACAATACCGAGAACTCTTAATAAACATAAAGCGGCTTCTTTGTTTGAAGACTTATTTTAAATAAAACATATTTCACTATTCAATATTTGAGATATTATAAGGACACTAGAAGACAAAGGACAAGGAGACTTGAACACAAAAGAGGAAGCATCAAAGTTATATATTTCAAATTTCTATGATCTTAAAGTACCTAGATAGTTTGTATCGTGTATTTCTGTGAAAAGTATGACACAATGCATTTTTATCAATTGTCTTTAGGTAACTTCAACTTCTTTACTTTTTGGAATATTGTTCTTAATCTAATAATTGTGCATCATCATAACATATTAATGAATTTAATGAGTATATGAAGAAAAAACTGACTATACTAACAATTATTTAAGAAAATCTACTAACTCCATTTGAAATGACACTTAAATGAAATAAATGGCTTTTTTTAGTATTATAATCAGTTATAAAATAAAACAATATGAAACACCTTAATTTTATAAATAATATAGGAGAACTTTAAATACGCAGTCTTGTAGACTATTTCGATAATGTCGCTTTAGGATAGCAGCCTAATAATAATACAAGCCTAATATTAGATACAAGCTTTGTACATAGCACCCGCAGTAGCTATATTTACTTACCCATATTAAGTGCGTACAATATATGGTTAAAATGCTGTTTCGGTAGATTAATTAACTTTTACAATAAATACTTTTTACAACGTTAGTCCGTTCCAGAGATTTGAAGTGCATATTTAGAGTAACATTAAAAAAGTCATGTCAAATATATCTTAAACAATCCCGATTTCTAGTATATTTGCTCACAACAAACACATATGCACACGCACACGCACAGTCATATAGCTGCACAAACATACGCATACACACAAGGACAAAAACTTTTTCAATAATAAAATAGGAAATAAAAGCGCCGATCTACTTAATATTTATCGCGTCCGCTATTTTGATTAAAGCTAACGTCATTTGTTATAGTCTTGTAGTAGTTCTAATGATTTCTCTTTCTTACTTTTAATTCTTACCAATAATGATTATATCAAGGTAGTTTATGATCTGCATAAGACCTCTACTCAAACGCCTCCAGCAAAACAATTTTTTTTATTAGGGATGTGCATTGTAGCCTTTTGGCAGCAGGTGGACTTTCAGTTGCTTGACAAACTAAATGTACACATGGTCGTGTGGTGCGAGCAAATACCAGAGCATCTGATTGTTCACTAAGCGTATTACTATTAGAGTACCTGTGAATTACCTGATTCAAACACATGGACATAGTCACAAGTGTTGTAAAAGTATGTAGGTTTGCTTGTATTAAAGAGTAAATTGGAGATATTAAGCTATGTAAGAAGATGTCATATGGTTCTAACTATTTGTGGAACAAACATAATACACAATGCATGGTTATAATGCAATGGTTTTATTATCTTGAGGGTTATTATATGCAAGTAGGAATCCAGGAAGAATATTATATAAATATATCCCGATTTATTTTGTTGAATAAAATATTATACTTAGCATATTGTTATAATTTAAACAAAAAGTTATTTAAACGTAAACTTTATATGTAGAGTATTTTGCCTTATTAATGGAATAAAGATAGTAATAGATTAGCTGAAATAATTCCAAATAGTTAGTAAATAAAGAAGTGACTTATTTTAAATTATTGTTATAGAACCTTTAGGTTTCTGTTTAATAATCTTGACCACAAAACTTAAACGAGTTTAAATAATAATATCTAATATTTTATTAATATGAATATATCTAAATATAATAAAAAATTAGTCATCTGCCAAGCCAGTAATATTATAACGGAGTATGATAAACTAAACAGGTTTATTAGTAAGTTATATTAAGTACTAGTATTAAAATTCCATCACAATGTACCGATAATTGTAACACTCAGTAACAAAACAATTATTATATATGTAGTTATATGTTTCACCTACTTTCACGGTTAACACCTGGCTTCTGTCGCTTTTATTTTTTTTGTTTTTTTTATACTGTCTAGGTTAGTGCTTGACTACACTGTACTGATGGAAAGTGGAAATGTAGCCACAGGTGGTAAGGCGCATTAACCTAGCAACATATTCACTTTTCTCTTGAAGACACCCACATTGTATTGGGACGTAAATACCGAAGCAGGCAAGCTTTTCTAGTCCTTCACTGTACGAATTAAAAAAGACGAAGCAAAGCGCTTCGTTCGGACAGGAGGAATGTCCACAACATAAGGATGGATATCCGCCGTGCGTCGGAACGTCCTGTGATGGAAGGGGGACGGAGGAATTAAATCATGTAATTCCTGCGCACACTCACCAAAGTGTATCCTATAGAATACTGAGAGGCTAGCAATTCTATGCCTGTGTTCAAGGCTGTGGAGGTTCTTTTCAACTAATTCAGGGTCACCTATAAGCGTCTTTGCTCGCCTCTCAATTGAGTCCAGAACTACAAGATGAGACTTTGCGGCACCAGCGAATATATGCCCACAGTACTCCACACATGACCGGATCTGTGCTTTGTATAATACAAGAAGCTGTCCCGGTGTAAAGTACTGACGGACCTTTGCAAGAACGGCAATTCTTTCAAAAGTTTTCCCGCAGCTACCCTTGCTCTGGACTCAATACACCGAACAAAGTTGAGGTTCGAGGAAATCTCTTAGCCTAACAACTAAAGTCGGTCACTGTATTCCAAAGATACACTCTGGAAAGTAAGAGCCAAGGTGAAAGGGCTCCTTTTGGCGGTGAAAAGACACGTCTGCGTTTTAGTGGCGTTGAATTTGATAAGATTGGCATTGCCCCGTCACCCGTCGACCCGTCGACAACTACTCGGAGCGAAGTTTGGTTCAGAAAGTCCGTTACCCAGCTGATCAGACCAGGAGATATGCCGTATGCTGAAAGCTTGCTTATAAGGTTCACATGACAGACCCTGTCAAATGCCTTCGAGACGTCAAGAGAGACGGCGACCGCTTCTCCTTTCTTCTCGATGGCCTCGCTTAAAATATGCGTAACGTACACTAGGAGGTCCCCAGTGGACCTATTTAGGTGAAACCCGTACTGTCGGTCACTGAGGAGATCATTACCTTCAAGGTACGCTAAAAAGCCCGAGTGCAATACACGCTCCATAATCTTGCAGAGTATGGAGCTGATTGAAATCGGTCTATAATTGGTAGGATCGGCTCGGCTGCCTCTTTGGACACTGGTTGCACGTTAGCAATCTTCCAATATTTCGGCACTATTCCAGACTTGAGAGCGCATACAGACTTGTCAATACAGGAGACAACTCTGCTGCGTATGTCTTGACCAGAATGGCTGGTATACCATCATCACTGGCTTTATTCACATCAAGACGACACAATGCTCTCCAAACCTCTTTGTTAGTGATGCGGATTTCAGGCATCGAAATACCGCAGTGAGGAAAATGTGCTGGAGAAGCATTGCCAGTGTCTAGATGTGAATTATCAGAACAGAGAAGCAAATACATTCGCTTTCTCTCTCTCTCTATCGCTGTATGGGCCAGAGATCTATCCGGCTTCAGCAGAGCAGGTAGTGAGGGTTGGCAGAAGTTCGACTCGATCGCTTTGGCAAGAGACCAGAAAGCTCCACTGCCAGTAGGTCTGACAGAGAGCTTTTCGCCATTCTTAGCGATACGATCGCGACGAGCCTTCCGTAATGCCTTTTTATAGGACTTGGCAGCTTGGTTAAAAGCTCTCTTCTTTAAACTTACATCCGAAGCTTTGCGGCTTCGAACATCAGCCCAAATGAGGTATGCCGAATGTTTTTGGTCTTCGGCGTGACCACATTCGGCATTAAACTATGGGCGAGCTTTGCCAGCGATGGGTACGTCAGCAAAAGGAATGAAGTACTCCATTGCCTGATGTACCACATCGGTTATAGCATCCGCGCAACTTGACGGATCCAAAGAGGAGAAGCAGACCTGCCGCCAAGGATAAGACGCAAAGAAGTGCCGCATTTCATCCCAATCTACTGACTTGTATTTCCGTAGTCGCCTAATACCATGTGGTTCGAAAGCTGGTGGGGAATATGTAAATACAGATTTCACTAAACGGTGATCGAAGGTTCCCAAGGGAGGTCACCTCTACAAGATACTAGTCCGAATCAGTTGTCAGCAAAAGGTCCAGGCAATTGGCTGTATAGCCTATTACATCTAGTACCCTTTTCGCTTGACTCAACAGCTGAAAGAGGTCGAAGGACAACGCAAAGTTCTCCGCTTCTCTTCCAATATGTCGGTTTTCTGGTACAGGAACAGCCAGTCCTGATGACAGGCATTAAAGTTCCCCAGAAAAACGGGTACTGATGCAGAGCCATATCAGCAGCCTCACCAAGATACTCAAATAATCTAGTTGTCTCCTGATTACCGTTGTGCGAACGGTAGACACAGGAATACAGGATTTTTTCGTTTCCTGTGTCTACTAAAATCCAATCGCCATCGGGCCTCCTCGTCTGATCGCCAACCAGCACGGTGGAGCCACCCTGGGATTCTACGCAACTGGCGGGGCAGCCTTTCGTGGGTGGCTGACCCTATTATTGGGTCCTCAACTATCTGCGGGCGGCCAGCGGAAAGCCGTTGCTTCGGATCCCGCTACCCTCCTCGACTAGGCACCCGACATAAAAAGCACCAACTCAACGCCAAACCAGTTCGCCAACGCAACGCAACTGTTCGGACCCATTTCCCATATATATAGCCCGGTTCGGCTTCATCGAACGACGTGTCGGAACACGACTAGGTCGCTTTGCGGCACGATTTCGTCCGATGTGTGGAACCTTGCCGGCGACCCGATGCTATGGTCTACCACCATATCATCATACCATATATATTGAAACCATACCACATACATATTGAAACATGACTAATACAATTCTAGAAAAATATTAAACTAAACAATGATCATTAGTCTTAGTAGATACGAATATTATTTACCTGTCCCTACGTGTCATTGGTGACACAATGTTCCTAATTTTTTAAGATTTATCTTATTTAACTTAAAAATATTAACTCTAAGCGTAGCAGCCAGAATTAGTTAGAAATTTATTGCATAAAACGAATGGTTAATACGCAAAGATTAATCCAGGCAAACATCAACAAAGATTTTTCTGTACTAGTAACATTTTTTTACAGTAAATGCTTTTTCTGCATTCTTTTTCCAACTCAAATTCCGATTCCTAATTATGTACGTCAAATTTATATATTAGTTTTTGTGTTGTGCATACCTTTATATGTTTTTAATTTTTATATATAAATTTAACTCTTGTCTATAATTTTGTTGAAAATCCATATTATTAACAGTTTATTTTATTATTATATTTAAATTTTATTATAATTGTTATAACATATATTTTATTATAAATACTATATTATAATTCTCTGTAATAGTACTCAGCTTAAAAATTGTAGAATTTGTAACTTCTAGAAAAGAAGGTTTGAATATCGCTGAGATGCATTCTTTGAGCAACCAACCTCCGCTTAAAGAAAATTATTTAAATCTTTGCTTACTCATACAGTAACAAGAAGCGGTTTACACGAATGTATTTCTATAGAAAATAATATGTTAAAAAGGTTTCGCTACCATTTTAATAAAAACTAAAAGATGTAAACTTCACAACAATTACAAAAAAATCTTATGTATCTTGGTTTCAGAATTTCTTGCAAAACGTAAAATTTGTTCTTAATTTAATTAAAAACGAAATAGTTGTTTTTGGTTACATCATTTCTATTAAACTGGAGCCTGGAGATTAACATAAATTATTACTGCATAAATTTAAGGATTTAGAAGAATTTGATTGCTTACTTTTTACCCTACACTTTTGTACTGTTCATAGTGTTGTGATTGGTCTATTTTCATAGATTCAAAGTAAGCGGACTTGACGCTGACTGGGCACCTTTATTATATTTAATTTTTTTGTCAAACTCTAAAAAATAAGAAACAACACCCGAATATGATGTAGTCACTTAATAAACTTCGGATTATCTAATTTTCAGAAAATGAAAAATAAATATAATTATTCGGGCGATAATCGAAGGCCTAGAGCAAAAAAAAATATTTTATTTTGAGTAATAAGCTAAAATCACAACAAATCTTTTTAAAAAGAAGAATATAAAACAAAGTTACTTTATATAATTTTACCTACGTTACCGCTACCGCAGTTGGTGATAACCTTATAGATAAAAGTAAATAATTGTTAAAAACATAAGTAATAGGATTTAGCAAAGATTTTGTTTTGTTTTTTGTTTATGATATATTGTGTTTAAAACATTACTATTTCTGTTATTTGCAATAAATAACATAAACAAGGGTATCTACTTATTCTTTTTGATAGTTTAGTTTCATTTCATAAATAATTATTGAGCTTAAGTTAAAACATGATACAAAATTCCAATGTCTCAGTAAACTCCTCAAGCGCAAATTAAAGTTCATAGAGACTGAAAGTAATTTACTCTAAGAGTCTTTGGGTACATATTTTCTTATTAACAATTGATAGAAAGCTGATATATAATAATAATTAATATTAGATTTTTTTTTCATATTATTTTAAGAACGTCATTATGAAATGGAAGGGACATATTTTTGTTGTTGTTTTAATCCACAACAAATATTTCTTTAAAGTTGTTTCATTACTCTGTGTTCGTGGCAAATAATAATTTAGATATTCGAAACTTGTTGAAGTTATTGAAAATACTTTTCAAATTAAGTATTTACATGTTCAACGATGTTTGTAATTGAAACTAGTGTTTCTATTTCATTGGCTTTCTGTACTCAATATATCTAGAGTCCACTTTGAAGCTTTAATTGGAGCTTCGTATTTATGTATTACATATATTTGAAATTCGTGAAGAGGTTTGCACCGTTATTACATTTTCATGAAAGTCAAAGTAAAAGTCAAAATTATATATTTCATTTAGGTTTACTAATAATATCAAATATAATCGGATTATTTGGAAATATAATTTATATATAAATTCAAAATACAATCAATCAATCAATCAATCAATTATAGAGAAGGCCTACCATAGTATTATCATTACATATATAGTCTTCGTTAAAATTCTTCTTATACAAGGGCAACGTTACCGGCACATGAAAATGTTACGCGATGATACGGACAAATGTAATCCTGGCTCCACATTTGAAATCTCAGATATTTTCAAAGATATTAATTTCATTAATATGTTGTAAAGAGCAAATTTCTCTAATCTAAGTAATATGTAGGACACGTCTAGTTAATTTAATTAGGTATCATACAGTACTTAATATTTAAAATTGCTTCATAAATAAAGCTAATAATTAACAAAATGTGGAAACGATGGAAGGGATATTGCAAAACCCGATGAGTGCGGAAAATAATAGAACGGAATCAATTAGATCTTAATCTTAATGTAATCTAAATCCTAATGTAATAGTATAGTTTATAATAGACTATTTTGACTATTTTTACCCCAAAAAAAACTTTAGTGAGATCTCTGACAGCCGTCCTTTCATCTATGGTATAAGGCACCCTGGTGCAAAGAGGAAGCCGGCCTTTTTTCATTTCAAACAAGACAGCGTACCAAGTATCATCCCAGTAAAATTTATACAACGTACGAGTATCTTGCTACCCTTCTTCGTTGACTTTTTGGTCTTTGGTCTGATTCGGTCGCCCATAATTATTTTCACACTACCTGACACCGTCCTCAATACCATCTATATCCCTATCTATATCCCTATCACCTGTATTCGTGACGTTTTTCAGCAGTGCAACGCCCAAGGAACGTCAGACCATTAGGATGTATAACGAATTGCCTTCAGTGCCAAGCCAACTAATATTATATGACATTGGCGACAAAATATCCAAATTTAAATCTTAATGTATATGACACGACTTTTACTGGAATTTTCCTGTACATTAAACGTATTGTTGAAGTAGTGTAATTTAGCATTACATTTTTAAGCAACAAGTCACACTAAGAATAATAATTATATTTAAGAATAGAACAATAATAACTACTTCATTTTTTGCCTATATCATATACAATACAATATATACAATAATGATAATAATGTTCAATATTTTTGTAAAAAGTGTTAATATAATAAAAACAAGATAACGTATTAACGAAGGCTTTATATTTGTTTCATAATATTATTATTATATTTTACTTTTATCAATAATATTTTAATGAGAGAGAGAGATTTTTATACATAAGATTTGAAATTAAAAATTTAAAGTTGTTTTTAAGTGGTCAAATTATAGCTACACAATTCTTGTCAAATATTTCTGATTAGAAATAAAATGTTATTGTGTTAATTATTTTTTATTGAAATGGACAACTCCCCGATTCCACTTATACTCAGTATGGAAACCTGAAACCCGCAACAAAGACTTTAGGACTGAATATACTGAGGAGTATCACATATGTTATCTAATATTCATTAGAAGTACGATATATCTGGATAAAAAACAACAAAAATAACAAGTTACATAAATGCTGATAAGAAATAAAAAGACATTTAAAAGCTCGTATATTTTACCTTCACTGTCTTTGCATCCTTGAAATGTCGCCATTGTCTTATCTTCTTAATTATTCAAAGAATCTTTCTCTTTAGTTCAAGACATTGAAATATTAATGACCTTCTCTTTTCTCAGGGCATATTTCACTTTAAAAGGTAACTTTGGTTATAATGGGTTATATATTCTATCTTAGAATACTTATTTTCTAATAGGTCCGCTCAACGATAGGATGTAGGCTGATATTTTCTAAACCATTCCATTGTCATTAATGCCTTCGCCATTCTTGTGATGCTTTTTCCCCAAATCACTTATAGACATTTCCAATACTCAGTTTATTAATTTTTTTTCTTGCATAATAATATAGATTTAATTATTAGTTTATATAAAATATTACTATTATACCAAATAATGTACTTCAAAACTTAACAAGTTTCTATTACGCGCTTACAAAGTTTGATTAATCTTTAGTTTTAATTACCTTTACAGTGACTTGGAAGTTTATATTACAAAATAGGACTTTAAGGAAGCAATTTAGTCCAGCGTTTTATTGTTATGATTTATTTATTTATATTTATTCATTAAAGCAGGATTTAAACAAATTTAAGAAATTACGATATTTCTTGGGTAAAATTCAATATTTATTCAAAAAAAATCCCTAGTAATGATCCACATCTAACATAATTTATAGGTGGTGTCAGTTCCCGACAGAAATTTAATAATTTACATTCGTAGTTTTACTGTTAATCGATTTACCCCGGGGTATCAACAGTGCCTCAGACTATGCCAAAAAATTAATTTAAGCAGCAGTATAATTCAATATTATAATATTTTTTTATTATTTGTTTTTTTAGAAATAGTAAATATTAAAGCCTAGTTTGTGATGTGTATTCCATTTACTTTATAGCTTAAGTTAAGAGGGTAATATTAAAATCATGCCGTGAATGTATAAATGTGTATTCTATGTTATATTATTGTAATGAGTTATGGGTTATTTCTATGGGAGTGAGGGAGCTACAAAATGTGAGTCTCAGTATGTTTTGACGAGGGTTGCAATTTTGAAGACATATTTTATCTCACCGTCTCATATAAATATTATTTAATGGCTAATTTATGACGATATTTTCCGTAAATATATTTTTTTGTATATATAAATATATTAAGAAGATATAAAATTTTTACCGACATAATTTACTATATATATCTGTTATTTATTCATAGCCTTTCTAATATAAAATGATATTGTATGAAGTGATATCTTAATTCTTCCAACTATGTTGTATACGAAAATGTAACATTTACAAATATAAAACTAAAAAAAATTTAAAAGAATATACTTACAATTAAAGTCACGATACAACGGCTAGACATGTCAATTCTATAACAGTGAATGATTTAAAAATATATTACAAAATGAATAAATGTTCGGATACAATTGACCAGAATTGATTTTGGTTGTAAAAAAATGTTCCTAAAATATAAGTAAATTTATATTCGTGAAGATTATGTTGTTTAATTTATTTCTCATTTTATATTTAGCAACATAAAATTATTAAATTGCCTGCAAAGATTTAGAAACATCAAATAATAGATGCTTCTGTCGTATTGAGAATTCCATTTTAGTATGTCAGTATGAGCAGTCTAACAGAAAAGCAAACATTTAATTTACATTCAAGTGTTTACTCTCAGTAACGTTAGTCTTAGAAATGTTTAGCAAAGGAATATCTGATGTTTGATTTTAAACTTATAAGGTGGTATACTATTACTTAAGGTATTTACAAATTGTTAAATTATATGTAAGAAATTATAACAGGGTTTTGAATGTAAGCATATTTAGAGAGAAAAAAAAATTAAAACAATTCGTACACTTACGACAGATGGACTTAAAATTAATTAGTTATATTTTTTTTATAAACATAAATTTCTATCATTTTACCTCTCATCCATTTTTATATTTCATTTTCTAAATGAAGACTAAATATTTCTTTCAGAAAAGCTTAAACTTTTTAATGATTGCTTAAGAGAGCAATGTTAACACGTAATATTAATGTTTTAAAAGCGTGTTAGATTATACAACTTTCCTTTGTATTCGCTACAAAGCTACTATTCTCATACATTTTTATTTTATTTTAAAAATAAGACAATTTATAGAGGCACGGCATCATATTGCTGTATATTCCTGCAAGACTTCTCTCGTATAATGATTTCTTTGATAATGTTTTGATAATATAGAACCTTCAATAAAAATATTTTGATGTTAATTTATACGTTATCTTGTAATACTAATTTATCCATCCTTACTTTATTAATTTAATACAATTTTTATGAGATATATATTGTAAAACTTATAATCATCACAATATATGAAGCCCTTCAAAATTCAAGTTTCTTTACCTTGTAACCATATTTTGAAAGACTAAAATTTGAATGCTCTAGATTAGTTTTGAATATTAAGTATTGGTTACCACCAATCTTGGTTAGAGACGAACGTTTCGGATTTAATAAAGCTGAAGACTGGTCGTTATCTAAGTAATCCAGTAGATTATGATTTATGGTCAGTTTTAAAGAGTAAGGCTTGCTCTAAACTCTATAATAATTTTAAATTCCTTAAATAATCCGTACGATTGGCAGTGAAGAATTCTCCCTTATAGTGCTACAATTGATAAATGGCTTTAACTTTTAATGGGCTGTATTGCAGACAATGAAGACCACTTCAAATAAGCTGTATATATTTTTTATGTTTTTGTATTAATGTATTTAACTATAACATTGTAATAGTAATAAATGTAACGTACAATAAATTTTTTTAATATATTTGTAACAAAATTTACGGCAAGTATAATAAATTGGTAATGAAAATACATAAAAATAATTATTTTAATATTCGTTATTTTATTTGATAAATGATTTATAAGAATTTAAATAACATTAAAATCGATAGTTTTAACATAGTTACTTTTTAAAAAATCCTTATCCAATTTTATGTAAACAGTAACATTTAAATCGAGCTTGACGAACGTAGGAATGTAGGAACAGCTTTATACACATATCGTGAGCCTAAAATAAAGAAAAAGCCAAATGTCGAGCCACGCGCAATGTAAAAGTCCGTAGTTGCCCATAAGGGATAGACTATTTCTATTTAACTATATTGAAGTGGTGTCGAAAAGGTACATGTTAAGGGTTTCGGTAGCCGGTTTATAACTTTAAAACGGGTCCGAATAATGAATAAGAATGATGGTTAAAAAAAACACTATAAAAACCAACTTCACATATTGAAAGAAAAAATATATATATATATGTCTTCCTTTGTAGCGCCAAGCGATGTGTAATTAAGTTTGAAAACCGGAGTCATATAGTAATTTTAATACCGCTAGATTTAAACTATGCCTATGACACAGTTGATTATGATATTTTACTAGCATTTCTGCTTTCTCCACCAGCGATAGACTGATTTCGGAGTTCCCTTCAATGGCTGTCGATAGCGCACTGAAAATGATAAGACCTTCAGGATCACATGAGAATGTGAAGGTCTTATCATCATCATAATATAAAATAATAATATAAGAGAGGTATATTTTATATGACATATGATGGTATATTAAGTCATCTTAGGAAAATATAGCAGCGGAATAATGACCATGTTGTGAGACAAATTTCGGGGAAGAACACATAATCAGACTAAGGAGTGAGGGAAAACTGTCAGGGAAAAAATATGTCGCTGCTAGGGACAAGATACTTAAATTACACGATGTAGTAACAATTAACGTTTTCTTACCGCATGTAATAAAATCTCCCATTATAATTAATTGCTTGTATAATGAAACCAAATTTTCTATTAAACTTTCTAAAGATTCGAAGTAATTTCATAAATAATTTAATTTATTTCTTCCAACTTATAAAGTTTGTTTTTGTAATGATTTGTGGTCACTAATCACAAATCCTTATATCTAATCCCAAGGCGGTGTATTATCTCAAAAATTTTTCTCAATTTTCAATAATTCTATTCTCTAAGCACGTCTCTTGTTTCTATTACATGTATGCAGACGATATACAAAATAGATTGCCATTCACATCCTAAGAATTTATCAGTATCAATCATGAATAACGACTTGAGCACTATTCTGTATAATGTTAAAATATCATATTATTCCGAAATTAAAAACCTTGACATCTTCTTGGATCAGACATTGTCTTGGGCTACTTAAATCTAAAAATTAATCTTAAATCTAAAATGACCATATTTCAATTTTCCTCATAAACTCAAATGGTATTATTTCACCCAAAAACATACTCATGCTATACAAGAACAAAACTTTTTTACGGTTTTTTTCCACTAATGTGGGGAATAATAGACCTCTTAACATTAAAAATCTTTAATAATACTTAAAAAGTATGTTAAGGAATATTTTCTATTCATGGATATATAAGAAGATTTATTATCAGATATTTTTAAACAAATTTATTTAATACCCTATATTCACGCCGTCTACTGATCTATAAAAGTTTTAATATATCTCAAACATTTGATTTTTAAAAAATGTGTACTTAAATTTCACAAACTAATCCTTTATCAAAAAGTTACCCTAAATATATTTTTTTGTAATATTATTCTAGTAATAAAGTGCCTGAGCTAGGCTAAGTACAGATGGACGGCCGGACGGTCATCAGGAAATTGTAAATGTTGCTAGTCGACTACGGATCCCTAAAAACAGCTCACGACATGAGTGCTCGCGATGAAAGGTTTCGATGCGAAAAATGGGATTTTTATCAGTCGATAATTCAACAAGGGTCTATTTTTTAAAAGTTTTTTTGTTTTATTATTTTCTTTTCAAGTCCTGGTCCATAATTTATACCAATTTGTTGTATGAAACCTAATCTATTAAAATATATGTGGTATAAAATCAAATGATCTAGTCAGAAAAATAATCTAGCGATTTATGTGATTTATCACTAAACTAACATCGTACCATCATAGCGAATTCGCTTTCAATGAATGTATATGATTCAGTATATTTACTAAAATGACTTGTATAAAAAAAAAAGTTCTATAAATAAACTATCAAACAACTCTAACATTTGTCCTTGATGAAAATTATTACCAAGGCTTACTAGTTTTCGACTGAAATTTAATACTTTACTTGCGTAGTTTTGATGTTAACTGCTTTACCCCGGGGTCCTATATCCATAACTGCATGCACGAGTGCCTCAGGCCATATGAAATATAGATCTTAACAGCAGTATATATTAATATCATGAATAAATTGTTATCATAAGTTTTTTTTGAGGTAAATGAAACATATCGAACTGAAATGTCATGTACATTTATTACTTTGTAATTTAAAATATTTTAGTACCATTAAAGTTATGTAGTGAATGTAAAAATGTGTAAGGTCATGTTATATGTTTCTGTTGAGGTATGGTTTATGTGTATTGAAGTGAGGGAGGTACAAAAAGGGAATCTTTGGAGTATTTTGACAAGGGTTGCCTTTTTTATGAAGATATATATTACTTCCCCGTTTTATACTTACGATATTATTTCATTACTAATTTATGATAAAATCTTCACTTAATATTGTAGACATATTAAGTTAACAGAAAGTATATTGATTTAATTTGTAATTTAAAATGTATAAAATTACTTATATTGTTGTCGTTGTGTAATTTATGTATATATATAAATATATATAATATTTATCATAAATATTATTGTCAATTGTCCTTTATCATTTTTTTGATATTGTGTATACGCTTACTATAAACTTTTACAATACACATAGGTTAAATGGTAAAGAACGCCACTAAGCATTAAGTTCGTCATTTGTAAAAAGGCAATAAAGAATAAATAAATTATAAAATATATATATATATATATAATTATTGTTATACATATAAGTAATAGATATATACACACACACACTCAAACATATATACACACAAATATATACACATTCATACACATATATAAACATAAACCTAGGTCTATAAACATATATAAACCCATGTTATGACAAATTTTGGTTGTAGTTTGTAAATTGAAAATTTACCAATAAATTCAAGTTGACATGTTAATCCTGTTGACTTAGGAAGTGCTCTCTAAAAATCTTTTAAAGGTAGTCTTTGACGAAGCGTTTCCTATCTTTTTAGACAAATGGTTCCATAGTAAGGGGGCTTGGATTGTAAAGGATTTTTGGAATAAGTCACTGGTATAGAATTTAATGGCTGTTGTAAGGTAGGAAGATGAACGGAGAATTCTGTTATGTGTAGCATTTAGGCATTAAGCTTTTTCCTTGAGGTATGGAGAAGACGCTGGGGCATTTAGTATCGAGTAGAGGAGATGGAGAATCCTAGAGCTATGCCTTTGACGGATAATAAGCCATTTAAGTCGAGTCCGATAGTATGGGACTTGATCATACTTATGCAGACCTAATAAATAGTAAGTGAAAGTATTAAGGAAGCGTTCTTGCTTATTTAGAATCTCGTCACTTAGGTTTGAGTTATAAACATCTGCGTAATGTATTAGGATGTGGGCTTTAACTAACATTAAATGTCAGAAAATGTTTAGAACGATAGACACTTCTAATTGTACTGACAAACTCTTTTAGTGGCTGGTGTCAACTTAAAGTATTATCCATATGTAAACAAAGATTCTGTCCGGTTTGGGGAAAAGGTTTTGTGGTCTTCCTTTGAGTTAAAAATAAAATTGTTACATATAAACGGGAAGTATAAAAGCGGGAAGTATATAAGGGGTTATTATATAAGCGACAAGTATATAAGCGATAAGTATAAAAGCGGGAAGTGCAGAAGGAGAAAGTACATAAGCGACAAGTATATAAGCGGGAAGTATGTAGGAAGATTATTATAATTAGTAAATTTTTATTTATTATAAATGTATTTGTAATTTTATGTTTATTTGATTTTCAAATATTTTGTATGCGATGCGCACTTTCACAACCTTTCATTTTCTACTCTCCTTTCACAGGTCTGCTGTAAGAGATTTCATTTTGAAATAAGTGTGCCTTTGTACGAATCTTTAAATAACTCTGTTTTTTATATATTTTGTGTGTACATAAATGTTAAATAAATAAAAAAGAAAATACATAAAGGGTTAGTATATAAGCGATAAGTATTTAAGCGGGAAGTACATAAGGAGAAAGTACATAAGCGATAAGTATATTAGCGGGAAGTACATAATGAGTTGGTATAGTCTGCACAGCTATTTTTATTTTAATAAATATAGAATTAATTTGGGCAGCACTGCCCCATAATAAAATACCGTAAGACAAATTAATATGAAAATAAAGAAATAAAAGAGGAGAGCCGAATTAACGCCCGTTAATTATTTTACTTTATTAATTGCAAAGACGGCCGATCTGAGTTTGCCTACTAGGTCTGAGAGATCGTTGTTCCACAGCAATTTTATACCTAAGAAAATCATTAAGTCTGTTGATTTTAATATTTCATTGTTTGAGAGTTATCTACAATTTAAACCTTTTACATTAGAAAGTGTAAACTCTATGTTTCTGTTCTTGGAAGTTACGAAAGAATTATTTATTTCAAACCAACAAAAAACATGTCAGAGAGTACTGCTTACTTTGTCATAATTAGTCTTATTATGTTCAACTTTAAAAATAAGCAAAAAGTTATTTGTCGCACAGACTGTTTTACGAAGAAGATCAATAATGTAAAGAAAAATAAAAAGGAACCAAGAATATATCCTTGTAGAACATCATCTTTAGGCAAGAACCAGCAGATTTAAAATTATAAAATAAAAATAATAAAGAGTGTAGCTTTGATTAAAGTAAGAGGCAATACACAGCATTCACAGCACAGCATTCATCTTTCTTACATTCTTCTTCTGTGTTACCCACATTTTTAAGACAATGTTATGTTCTTCGCTGAAAACGTAATATTTATAAGTATATTAATTTGTTTACTTTTACGAGTATATACTTCTTTAATTTATTGTGACTTGTGAAGTATATGGGGTGTTGATTTAACACTCAATTATAACTAAATTATCATTAATGTAATCTGATTGCATAGGTTGTAACTTGCATGATACAATCATGGATTTGCTGGTGCAGAAGTTAGGCAAATCGAGTACAATATCCCTGAAAACCTTGAACTCTGAGTAAATGGAGATGAGGTTGTTTCAAGTCGTCTATAAAAACCTACTATACGATGATTCCAGCTTGCTTCTAGTTACGTGACGTTCACTAAAGTGAAAAGTATCATACTAGTATAACATAAAAGTCTGAAATATTGTCAAATCCTTTATCCAGGGTGTTTTGTAGAGGGTCCGACAAACGAAGTGAGCGTGTTCAGGTACCTAGGTATCGATATCTATCGAAAAACGAAAAATTTACAAAAAAAAATCATTAAAAAAAATAGGAGGTCAGGGATTTTTTTTGGCCAACTTGTTTTCTCTAAATAGGTACCTGAACACACTCACTTCGTTTGTCGGACCCTCTACAAAACACCCTGTATATATCGTAAATATGAACAAAAAAAAAATCTTTATAAAACTACACCTCAGAGGTACGGTTTTATTTTCATATAAAATATAATAATCCTGCGCATTTTGTACAACTGATTCTATACACTATCTAATTTTAAATATGTTGTATAAAATAATATCTGCATCCTACAATTGCTCGGTCGAATAAAAAATGTCTCTCACAAATTTGCACCTAATCAGATTTTTTTTACTTTACGTCAAACGTTTTTTATTTGGTTTTGTAGCCTTTAAAATAGACTAAATTATCTAAGCGTGATAGTAAAAAAAAATCAACTTTAATTACCTCTTTTCAGCATTTTCATCTTTTCACCTCTCTTTTACCCTCGTTATAATTTTTTTTTATAATTAAATATACACAAAAAAGTATTTCTTTTCCAAACATTGTTGGTGCTATAAAAACTGCCTGAGATTACATGTTTATCTAAAAATATTTACAAGCATTTGCAAACATTTATGATATGAAAACATATTCGACGTACTTGGAAATTGGAACAAGTAGTTCTATTTCATTGGGTTTGTTAACTCAATGTGCGTGGATAAGTCCTCTTTGCTGGATTAATTAAAGCTACATATATCTGGATTATGTATAGAATTTCGTGCAATCGGTTTCATCCATATTATTTTCAGGGTACTGTTGTATTTATTACATATATTATATATTTTTAGTACATTTTATAATTTATTTTCAATTTGGTATTATTATTAACATTGTAATTAATTTATAATATATTTATTAATAAAAAAAAAACAAATGTATACTCATAAGGATATTTAAATTTGAGAGCTTGACTTGACCTTGTTTTAAACTCCATTCCATTCCCTTCCATTTCGTTCTATTTCATTTCATTCCATTCCTTTTTATATCATCACCACCGTCACTTCTTGGATTTTTCCTACTTGTTATTGGCAATAACTTTAATTCTAATGCTATAAGTATCAGTAAGGTACACTTTCTAGAAATATTACAATGTGTATGTTTTCAGGTTATTTAAACGTGAGGAGTGGCGGATAATATATTATTTTGTAAGGGGATCTTAGCAAACTATTTAAAGTTTTTCTGAATAAAAATAAACAATGTAAATTATCTATCTTTTTGTTATATATTTCCCAAGCATTATGTTATGAATAGCTGACGTTAATTAACACCTCTTTAAACCTACATTATCAGTACAATATTTGAAAACAGAGTCAAAACTAATGTCATCGTAGATTATTTTACAAGACTTTACTTACAAATGAATTGTTATTACTAACCTAATTTCTTTATTTTATGTACATTTCAAGGTTTTCAATAAAGTAGAACAACTCTCTCACAGAAGATCGGCCTGAAGTAACTATAATAGCCTCGTTCGCTACGGTGACTAAGAGAGCCGGATGCCCGCATCTTTAATCCATCCCAATCCCACTTATGTAACGTATATATGTAGAAGTTGTGTTCACAGATATCTATCGATTACAGTACCGATTATCATTCGGAAAACCGTCTGTTCTTTTATCACCCGATGGTAATAAAAGAATCCTAATAATAAATTTAACCAAATACGAATAACCAACAGTTTTTTATTTTATTATCAGCATCAATAATCTGAAAGTATTATATCTTAAATTCACAAAATCAAAACCAGTATAACTTTGTTATTTCGACATTATACCACATCTAAATTATCCACAACCAGCTTACAGAGACGATGTTGGTAAATATAGAACGGTATTTCTTTTTGTTAGAGGAGGGCAAACAAGCGTGCGGGTCACAGATGATATGCTATGCTGATATGCGGGTCATCGATGCCCATGAAAGTCAAAAATCAAGGATTCGCATATAATACTTATTAATATTTTGTACTAATTATTTATATGGCAGCTACACTTTTGTCTGGGCCAGCCATTTAAGCCATATATGTACGCATGTCAAAGTGATAAAAACCGTTTTGAATCAATAGTTTACAAAGGCATTTCTCGAAAATTTTAAAATTATAGCAAAATCAATTCAAGTAAAAAAAAATGAACATCTGGTGTATGACACCGCTACTGTTAACGAGAACGATTTGAAATTCCTTTTATCCCTAAGACTAGAGGGGAAAATTGCAATAAATTCACAATCTATCACAGCTTTCTAAAAAATTTATATAACCGTTATACGACCTGCCCTACATTCTAGTCAAAATTTTGCGCTATGAAAGGAATAGATGAAAGGCAAGTAGATAATGTTTATAATGCGTAAGTGGTAATGAATGTGTGTTGTCATAAAATAAATAAAGTCAAAAATAGTATCTAAGATCCAGTTTCAATGTAGTACCAGTGTCGATGATGAAGAGTAATTGTTTGTCGTGGTAATAAGATGAATGTTAATTATGAATATGGATGTTGAAGTGTATGAAAAATGATAATTCGAATAAGCTAGTTAGTCTCCACTGACATAAGGTATGATAGAAGACAGTAAGATACTTTTTACTCTAAATAACAAATTAAAATATATACCGAAGAGGTTTTTAAAAGCTTAACCAGTATAAAAATAAATAACAAACAATGTGAATTTACTTTTCTTTACAATTATTAGGCAACAGTAACGCTAACATTTATTTTAATACATACATTACATATTGTTTATAATAGACTATTTTAGTTGTATTCTAAAAATAATGAGAAGCTTTTTGTGTTTGTTTTTGTTTTTTTTTTGCTAATTCGGGTCGATACGGCCGATATGACACTAATCGCCACTACGTGGACCATACCTGTCACCTGTATGCGTGAGTGTGTAGCGAGTGGTGACCCCTTTTTAACAGGGTAATTCTCAAGAAACGTGTCGTATACCACTAAGATCTGTTATCTATAATGAACTTCCTTCGATGATGTTTCAAGATCCATACGACATGGGTACCTTCAAGAACAGCCTCTATTACAAGAAACCGGTTTCAACAAAAATGTCCAAACATAACTCCTAATATGTATGATACGTTTAATCGAACATTTTCTGTAAATTAAATGTGTTGTTGTTAGTTAACAAATTGTTAGTTATTCTATTGAAATAATTTAACAAACGTTCTTGGTTTATTCATAGCCACGTACATTCTATTAAATAAGTTGATCTCCAAGGGAGATAACGAGGTCACTTCTTTGTTACCTAAATTAATGATCGAAAATAATAATAATGTGATTGTAAATGTTCCGTGCCTGAAATGCTTTACACTACATTACATTTACATTACATTATAAGTGTAATGCTTAATGTCTGACAATTGTTAGTTACAAATAAAGTACAAACAAAAAAAGGAAAGTATATAATATTTCTCTACATTGTTTAAATATAATAACAAAAAAACATCTGAAGTCAATAAGCTTTTTATTGGTAAAAAACCTATTTTTATTATTTCTCTGGATAACAACAAAAAATGAACGTTAAGGTAAGGTTAAGGAAATACTTGCTATAATGTGACAAATCTCTCGTCTACAAGCTTGCTTGTTCAGTGTATATTGGTAATACAACCATACCTGAATTTCGTAAGGTGAAAGAAACGTTTGCTCTGTGCTATTTTTCCTTTACTCTTTCTTGTTTCACAATAACGAACTATAATTTTTTCTATATTAAATATGTTTGTTCATATGTAGTAATTATAAGGATAGTCTGATCCTTTAATATATTCATATACAATATACCATCTTGAAGCCAAAACATAATTGTATTGTAATTGTCAACTCGAAAAAATCAACCATGTCCCTTTAATTTATCTTTCAATAAACATAAGCACCCTACTGTTTCTTTTATTTATTACCTGATATAATATAATTACCTGATTGTAGTTGTCAAATATCAACAGGAAAGAGAAAAACAATAGCGTTACCAGCAGTAGAGGAAGAAATTTTTTTTTTGTTTTAATGTAACATAAAAAAAGGTTATTAATTTATCTAAACTACATATTACATTTTTTCATTGATTTTCATAAAAAAATATTGATATATCTTTATACAAAAGCCGTAAGACAGTAGACTCATTTTAGGAGGCCCATCCGTAGTAAAATATATGAATATTTTTTATATACTGTATATGTATAGCTAACAAATTTATGGGTAGTTAATTGACTTAGTTTTATATTGTACCAATTCGTAAAAGCAATTGAATTTACCACATTTTCATTAGAATTTAAAGAAATTTATGATTTTAACCGAAACTATAATAATAAAATTACACTCAATTACATAACAGAAAATATGCATACTTCTTCAAATTGATGGTTATATTATATAAGTAAGATATTATGTTAATCTTACAATCTCCGTTCTGTCACAATGTCACGTGTCAGCAGCGTCCAGAAGCTCAAATCAGACTTTGTTATGAACGCTGCACTAAGAGGTAAAGTTACGAATAGGAATGAATGTATTGTTGATAATGATCATACAAAAATATTTAACCTTATATAATCTCTCATCAATAAAGGTATCATTTCATGCTACTTATCGTTGACGAAACTTTGATGAACAAATTCGGAGCTGTTATATTGGCTGTCCGACTAATAGAAATCAGAGACAAAATCCGGATCCCTAATAATGATCGGCTAAATCTATTCCATATAAATATTATAAACATTTCAGATTAATCTAAAGCTTGCAAATTAAGGCTTGTCTAACCTAATACCATGCAATGATCGATGTAACGATCATTTAGATATGACGAGGACACAAAAGCTTTTCTTTACTTTTAATACTATTTTAACTTGACTAACGCCAATTTCAAAATTATAAATATCAAATTTACAGAAAGTTTTGTTTTGTTTGTTTTGTTTGTTTTGTTTGTTTTGTTTGTTTTGTTTGTTTTGTTTGTTTTGTTTGTTTTGTTTGTTTTGTTTGTTTTGTTTGTTTTGTTTGTTTTGTTTGTTTTGTTTGTTTTGTTTGTTTTGTTTGTTTTGTTTGTTTTGTTTGTTTTGTTTGTTTTGTTTGTTTTGTTTGTTTTGTTTGTTTTGTTTGTTTTGTTTGTTTTGTTTGTTTTGTTTGTTTTGTTTGTTTTGTTTGTTTTGTTTGTTTTGTTTGTTTTGTTTGTTTTGTTTGTTTTGTTTGTTTTGTTTGTTTTGTTTGTTTTGTTTGTTTTGTTTGTTTTGTTTGTTTTTGTTGTTTGTTTTGTTATACAGAGTGTTTTTTTAGTCAAATATTACGAGCAGACCGCAAATTGAGGCTGATAACGATTTTAGTTAAAACACTAGTCAGAAGTCAACGATATTATTCCTAAATATTTATAAAAATATTTTTTCTAAAATAATATCTTAGATTTAAATAAAAGCGATAGACTTATAACATATGATTTACGTAAAATTATCTTCAATCAAAAGGGTTAACTACCATCAAGAATTAATCTAAAAAATATATATTATTGAGCGAAGCGAAAGAAGTGAGCGGAGCGTTTTACTGAAGACTTTTTGCATTCTTTGTCACGAATTGGCTCAAAAACTACTTGACGAAAAATTATGAAACTTTGCAAACAAAAAGACATAAATTAGGTGATTGATGGTTTTAAAAAAAAAAAATTAAAATGTCAAAAAAAAAATATATATTTTTAATATCATGTCCAAAAACTGATATCCCATTGAAGTCAATGGGAAACGATGAGTAAATACACTGGGCTCGCTTCGCTCAATATGCAAACGGCACCCGAGATTTCGCGAGCGCAGCGAGTCGAAATTGAAGGTTTGTTGGCGCCCCTAGTAATAATAATGTAAGCGTTAACTACGTTGGAGAATGTTAATTTATAATTGACAAAAAATTTTCGAAAATATATTCTCGGTGCTACAATTACTGTCATATCTTTTTCATAATTTTAATTTAGCGGTAGTGCTTCTGTAATAGTACATTTATATACCTGTAGTAGGTTATTTTTTATTTCTTGATTATCCCATAACGTGAGGTATGGTTAGATGAGGGAACTTTGCTTTGGCAAACTGGGACTCTCCAGGCTGGGACAGATCCCAGGTGGTTAAAAAGCACACTCGTCTATCGGACGTGAACAGCCATATGTCCTCTTTGTTGGATCTTCTGCTGACCGCACATCCCAGAAAGTATCAGGTCACTATCGAGGCTCCTTTCGGGCCCTCTGATTATTACTCGGTACAGAGTGTAGTGCCTATTCATCATCCGGCTCGCCCAAGACCTACGACCCGATACGTTTGCCATTACGATTAAGCGGATTGGGAGGAAATGCGGTCCTTTCTAGCATCCTACCTATGTGGACCGGTTTGTTTCCTTTTCAATAATCCTAGTAACTGCGCTGCGGCTGTAGCTATAGTGAAAGCCTTCGACCGTGTATGGCCCAAGTGGCTTCTTTCGAAGTTTTCTTCTTATGGGCTTTCCGAGAGTTTATGCAAGTGGATCGTGTTCGCTGGTGTAATCCATGGCGTTATCATGCGTGCTATGAACAACTCTGTTATTTTTATTTATTTATTGAACACTTTATTGCACTGTTAAATATAAAAAAACAAGAATAGACAAAAGAAAAACAAAAATATAAACCGTGCAAAGGCGGTCTTATCGCTTAAAGCGATCTCTTACAGACAACCTTTAAAAATAAGTAACAATAAGAGATCAGACGGGATAGTGCAAATGATATTACATATTAATATTAATAGACGATAAACATACTTATACTAGAAACAATATATACTTATATACCTACATATTTTATTATATTTCTATATATACACACATATATATTTATATATATATATAAATTTATACTTTACATATATAAATAATGTTGCTTTAAACGATTTTTAAAAACTCTGTTCCTTCTGCGCATCAATGATATGTTGGAAATATCCAACATATCCTGGTGTGGTTATCAAGGACTTTTCTTCCACATACTACTAAGATTTGGAACGAACTTTCGTCGGTACTTCCGGATCGATACGATACGGGTACCTTCGAGAAAGCCGTATGCTCCTACCTTCAAGGCTGGCAACACTTTTGCGATTCCCTGACTATTGCAAGAGTTCGTGGACTGCGATGATCACTTGTCATCGGTGAGCTCGTTTACCCTCTTCTGATATAAGAAAATCCACTTTTCAATGAAGGACTTTTAAACAAAGACATACGATTGCTATTTCGGTACAAGTTAGATATCATTTAAACATAATAAAAGTGATTGAATTATGTGATTGGTTTGAGTTAATTCATTTAGTTTGTTCAGCTGTACACTATGTCATACTATGTTTATGTAATTGTACAAAATAATGTGAAGACCACTTTATGTACGAAGCTTCAAAGACTGGTCTAATTACAAAGTTGTCGAACAAGAATGTTAGAGCACTTCAAGTAAAGCTTCGTAAAGTTTATGAGACTTTACTTTGAACAACGATCTAGTAACAACCGAAAGATACAACAAAATGGACCGTTCTATGCATATTCAGTAATAAATTTTTATAAAAATTTGCTATATGAGTTGGATCGTGTAGAAAATAGATTTGAAAATATAATGACCCTTAAAAAGTAAAAGCAAGACTTCTAATGTACAAGTTCTTGCACATTTAATACTCGCAAGGTTTATAATAGAATTTAACTTTGCTTTTCAATGACTAGTTAAGTTGCCCTCTATCCCGTAAATGCAATTAGATGATTAATAGGCACTGTAATCCAACTGGATTCAAAATTAATATCTTTATAATTTGTGATGTTGCTACTGCTGTTATCATAACATCTTTACCTACGTGAATAGTGTTACGTAGTTTGTAAACAATAACATTCTGACGCAGTCCCCAGAGAAAATATTATGTAGGTGTTACTCATACGAGTATGTTGACGTTCGGTATAAGTTTACCCGTCAACATCCGTTATCATCATTAATAGTTTATTTTTATATAAAGTAAAACTGTAACCAGTAATTGCGTATTTTAGATTATTATAATGGTGACTAAAATAATGAAGAAATTTAATTGGGCAGTTTAATAGAGGTAATGAAGAACTTTAAATTCAAAAAAGCTGCTTATTAAACTGTCATTGTTTTTTTAAAAATGAAAATGTCAAAATTACTTGTCTTATACGTAGTCTTACCTCTACCTGTGTGTAGTCTTTGTTTGGCTTATACGTAGTCACTGTATTCTCTGGTTATGTACCTCAAGTCCTTATATGTAAATTCTGATAATTTATTTGATTCTTCTTCCATCATTTCATATTTTTGCAAAATTTTGAATTAAAAATATTTTGTTGTAAGTTCAGTTACGTCATTCTCTTTAAGACATATTTACTCCTATTTATTTACTCCTAATTAATATAAACTTGAAAAAAGGTACTCATAGTACCTTTTTTCAACACAATGTCTAAAGTTTATTAATCTAGAATATCTAGTTATAAAGCATAATTCATTTAAATATTTTTTTTTATTAAACACATCTATTATCTCCTATGTATTATTATTATGTTTAAAATTATATATGTGGGTATGATGTTTAAAAGCAACAACATATTACAATTATTTGAAATTACTTCAAATTCAAATTGCTGTAAAATATACTTGCCTCGTTTTCACTAACTTCGAGTGTCTCAGAAAATGAAAAGTTAGATTGTTATTTGTAAGACTGCCTAATATCTGACCTGTTAAAAACTATATTAATATTGAAGCTAAATATAACTATATTAATACGACGCAGAGCGACGAACTTTTATCTCATTGTTATTCATGAACTATCAATATCAAAACTAACTAATGGGTCGGTTAATGTACGCCATATGTTCCAATCAAATACGGCTATTTACATTCAGTTTCAACTTTCTTGGAAGTGAGCAGTGAATTCTGGAATGCCACTATATAAATACCACTACCGCTTACTGCTATCGCTTCTTCCGAAATTGACAGTATATAGAGCGGAAGTTAAAAGACCGTCAAAGAGATTAAGTGTTTACGCCGCGTATGGATCCGCGTCACCATTTTTATAAGAGTCAAAGATATTCATTAGAAAAAATATTGTTATTTTGTTAATTATACCAAATATCAAGTAATAATGTCACTGACCGCGGCTAGCTTTTTAACGAAAATCTTTAATAGGCTCTATTTGAAATCACAATATTTGACTTATAAAACTCGCTTTAGTTTTTAACGAAGTTTAAAATGGAACCTCATACAACCGTCATATAAACTGAAACCTCCACTGGGGAACAGTCTATGTTTTTATACAATTTTGCTAATAAAATAAAAATAAAAACATTTTTTTTCATAAACTATTAACTATTTGTAGTTAGACTTTCTATTCGTAGCCATACAATATTGTTTAACAAAACCCTTTTTTTCTCTTCTATTTCATATTGTTGGTTATTATTTAGAATATAAAGGTCGCCTATACTAATGAAGTTATCTAATTTTAAGTTATTTTTAACCTTTTTGTAAAATAATTACAATTCACAGCATTGCAAGTAGTGATGAGATAAAAGTAAATCAAGCCTTCAACAGTTTTGGTACCCGCTGTGGTCTGAAGCCAAAACACGGGCGAGATACCAATAACTACTAGGAAGATTATTTATAAACACTGTGTAAATACCGAAAACATAGATAATTTATTTAAGATAATTCTTTAAAATAGTTTGTTAATAAATAGAATATTTAACGGCACAAAATGTATTATATTATAACTATATTATACATGATAAGAAGAAAATTCTATGTATTGAAAACTACATGTAAACTCTGTTTACAAAATATTCTACAATACCTCACTTGCAATTCCGTGTTTTATTCATTTACGCTATTTAATAAGTTAACAAATCCAGTCACCGTAACAAAATTTATATATATAATATTTATTTCTCATTTGACCGAATTTATTAAACCTTGGATTCACCACACACTCCACTCATGTTTTACCAAAAAATTGCGATATGAACAATAGGTAAATGAATGGCAAAGTATATTTAACAGAATACAGAATTAATATATTCTCTTACATTTCTAAATCTAATATCGGTTAAGAAAAAGTTAAATTCAGTTAAGTTAAAAAAGCTAACAAAAGTAAAAAGAAGACGAAGAAGGTTATTTATCGCAAATCATTTATCCTTCGACACAAAACAGTTTTCAAATGAATCGTTCTTATACTTAGTATGATAACATCAAATAAGACCAACATAATAGGATTAATTATATTTATATATCACAAACAACGATACTTACTAAACCTAAACAGATAACGACCTCTCATCAATATTGGAACATTAAACTGTGTTCATTAACAGCGCAAAGCTATTTTTCAGTTATCAAACTTACGAAGATTTGTAGACACACATGTTTTAACATGATGTATTTTCAATTATTTCTAAACTATTCACTTGTTTAATACAGTAATTTAATTATTGTTTGTCATCATACGTTTCATTACATTTGCTCATATTTATAATTAAATTATGTTTATTTGATGTCAAATGGCCACGTTATTCAGTTTCTGTACTTGAAACTGATGGCTTCTGCATTTATAAATCCGGTCACATTCATTAACTATGAATAAATCAAAATTACTATATACTATATTAAAATAATCTAAGAATAATAAATACTACATAATTATCTTATCGCTATAAAATAAACTAAATACGAAAGTGTAAATAAATACAAATACTCAAATTTAAGTGTCAAGTAGTAAATGAACAATAAATATTCACTGCGTTCTCTCATGAAGATTCACAAATGCGCTTCTTAAATGTTTGTCGGTTGGGAGCACAACGAAGTGTATCAGGAAGGTTATTATCAAAACCTTATGTGAGTAGATATTTAAATTAAAAAAAACATAACATTTACAGGTACATCTAATGGAGTTTCATTGTTATGTGGCGCCAGGTGCGATATCGTAATTTAGCTATGAAAGCAAAGATTTACAATCATATAATGACTTCTAAAGAGGTGTTTATTCCGAAGATCAGTAGGTTGATGTGATAAGCTAAGATTTATGATTAGTTTTTCTACTGGTTATGTTAAATTTATGTGTTATATTTTGTCGCATATTTTATTAATTAGATTTATGATTTATTTGTAATTTCTTACCTTACCCAAGGTGTAAAATAATTGTTAATGATGAAGTCAGGTCCAATTCCAATTGTGGACACAGTGAAAACTAATAGTAAATATCAGTCCCAACTTCCTTTTACTATCAAAACCGATTTATTATCGCTTTAATTATGGATATATTTTTTCTAGAATATGAAAAGAAAAACGAGAAAGAAATAGAATAAAATTATAAATAATCAACGTAATTAAAAACAAACGATCCTGTTAATTTTAAAAACATCGTTAACTTTTTTGTTATATGATAGTATTACCTGCCTTTCCTTGATATTTTCTTTCTTCTTTATCCTTAAAAGGTCTTGTGACCCATTACTTGTCTTTTCTATTCTTTTCTTTCTGTTACACTATTTAATAATAAGTTGTTTTTTATATTAATACTTCCAAGTTTTTTATTTCTTTACCCCATTTTTGATCTTCAGTTATTTAAAATACTTTAGAAAGAAACATTTTTAAAATAAAATAAAATTATTCCGGCTACAGATTTATGTATCGTAGACGTATCATCGTTCATAGTCGTCTAAACCAGTATTAAAATGGTGATTAGTGATGAAATTCAGCTACTGCTGCATAGAAATGAAAGTAAACAACGAATGAGAAATAAAAGTTTATTGAATACAGTGAATTACGAAAATATATTTTAAAGAAGTAACATAATTACTGCCTTAAATAAAAATCATCAATTTAAAAAACCATTCAAATTGGCATCAGACCATTATTATGATGCGACCCATCTTAAACATTATCTTTAAAATATTTCGCCTTAATCAGCAATGAGAGTTTTCTAAAAATACTAGGAAATTGGTACAGGAAGGTCCAGACATTCTAACATAATTAAAATCTGATTTCGTCAGAGGAATATCATTAGTGAATTTTTAAGCCACATCAGTGGATCCAATTACTTTACTTCTAAAACCAAGCACAAGTAAAGTTAGTGCTTTTATTACTGTGCTATTGATTTGTTCTTCATAAACATCTTTTTAATTTGACATTAATGGAAATAATATTTTCCTTCTAAGAAGTTATACTCTTTAATATTCTATTACTTATATAACTTTTTGACTGATTCCACAATATAATCTAATCAATAATCATTTATTCAAGTTGTACCTTTATTTAAGGCAAAAGCTGAAAGTTTTGATTATTACCGAAACTTAGAAATGAATTTACGTCGTAAAATTTATACATTATTCAACCTTTTCACTCTACCTTAAATTTTTATATGAATTTTTGGTAATTTAATTTTTTAAGAGATGTGTTCTTTACAATAATATATGTATTTATATATCTTTAACGTTATTAAAATATTAACAAAAATAAGTAAATTTTATACATACACTCAAAATGTATATATTCAATTAATAATAGAAACATTATAGGTAAAAACAACAATAACAACACGTTATAGGTGTACCCTAATGATTTTCCAATCAAATATATTAATTCAAAGAGAAAACATGAATATTCATTGTTTTACTTTTTCTAAAAGTAGAGAATAGTTTTCATTAAATTAATGGAACATTAGGGCTTATATTTGCTCCTTCAAATGAGAATTCATTTCTAAATGCTAATCATTCTTGAATATTCGAAGAATTAATCAAGGTAAAACTGTTCAATTAGTAATAAATACACTATGATTATAAGCAAGACTATTAAAATAAAAGAATAAAATCAACCATGTATATTTACATTAAATAAAAGCTCATCAATTCAATTTATTATTTATTATTCAATATATTATTCCATAAACACACTAGCTTATGTTAGTATTATTGTTTATTCAAACTAATTAGTTCACGTAATAATTTAAACTACATTTTAATCTGCGAGGGCTTAGTGTTTTTATTTTTAAGTTTGTTTTTATTTTTGTTATATAAAAACAGAATAAAATAGTGTAATCAAGGCTTAACGGACGCTCGTTAAACGAAATGTAATAGCCTTGCAGGTAGTTGTTAGCTCGAACGCTTGGAATTGCACGAATGTCTGTTTCGCTGAATTATGACAAATTCGTGGTTTGGTTTTGGAGCTCTGCGGATAACGAAATCTGTGTTTGTTTTCGTATTGTATTCCAAATTTACTTTTCTAATATTTTTAAATTTTTATTTTATATTTAATATCGGATTGAATAAGTAAGAATATGAATGAATAATATGAAAATAAAAGTAGGTTTTTTTATACACTTCAATTCTTTTATGTCAACATTGGACTGAAGTCTTTATTGAGCAAATAGGATAAAATTTGTCATTCTTTATTTATTCAAATATCCAAAAATATACATTGAAATAATAAATTCTATTCCAACAAATATATTTGGTTATTTGGTCAATTGTAACAGTAAGCAAATGGATATTTGAGATAAGTAAAAAAAAAACATTTCAGGTTTTCATTTTTATTATGTCTTATTGCTTGTCGGTCTGCTTGTCTGAATGTAGTTACATTCAGACGAACATGAATATATATTTTTATTATTTAAAAATTCATTTTAAAATTATTTCTATTGCAGCTTATTTCACACGAAATAACCCTGACAGACACAGCAAAGCCACACATTTGTTTAAATAAAAGCACAACGAAAATATATTTGTAGTTGCGTTCGTAGGCGCATAGTGATTCTGTAAATGTATGCGTTATATGTAAAACAGGACGCCGTATCATTGCACGTTTTATTTTCGTTACCATAGCATTATCCGAATTAAATAGAATATATATCAAGATAATTACTTTCACTTTACTTTCAGAATGTATTGAATTCTTAAATATCATAGATTATGAACTAAGCCTCCCAAGTTTATTTTACCTCAGACATAGTCCAGTGCTTTTTGGAATGTACTTCAGATTTCAAAATCATTAACAAATGTTTTAAATCATAGACATTGATATGGAATATTATATAATGTATTTAAATAGGTTGTCAATTACAATTTTTTTTTATTTTTAAACCTACGTAACAATATCATTGACAAACAAATATTTTTTTTAGATTTTTGGATTTTAATTACCAGACAATAAATAAAAAGAGTTAGATACAAGAAAAGATATTCCTAAAAAAGAATATCACTTATGGTTAGGAATAAATTAGGATTAGCAAATTTGATTTGTATTTTACAAATTGCTTTACATGCATCCAATATATTTTATTTCAATAGCTTCTCGAGGCGCAGCGGAAGCAAAGGCGTGTTGAAATCAGGATATGGAGCAGACTAAAATTGATTCAACGCGACGATATACTAAAATAAACATCATTTGATAAAAAATTTGACTATAAATAATTTTTATTCTGACTCTGACTCTGCAAAATAAAACTTTTGATCTTACAAATATTAATTTAACGGTGGAATGGAAAGATACAATTACACTACACTAAGAATGTGGTGAACACCATTTTATAAAGTATAGATTTCAATGTAAAATTGATTTGATTTGGAAGGAGTGAAGTTAATAGTGATATGTTAGGTATATTTTCGTAATTTCCATATCAAAAGTTTTTAAAGTCTTCCTAAAGGAAAGGTATACTTTGTATATAAAACTCTGAATTAGAATTGAAATTTATTTTGTCGTATATTTTTTATCTATAAGTATTACACTTAATATTTATTTCACTATGCAGTCCGTTTTATATGACTTGGACATATATTATCAATATAAATAAACTAAACAAGTTAAAGAAAATGAGATTACTGCTGAGTATTTGAGGCCAAATAAAGAATATTGCATGCATATTTTATATGCATAAACAATACATTTATTGTGACGGAGATTTAAAAAGTGCTGCAGTGAGTAAATTTTAAATGTATTCTCAAAAGCAAATATCACAATATTATCACATTTCAATATCATATGTAGGACATACATCACGATTGCATAAATTCTCCTCTTTATATTTTGTAAAACTGTATTTTATGAGCCGATATCTGTAATAAATAACAATTTCACATTTTATGAATCATTTAAAACGCTTCGAACAAAACCTAATGCAGTTCGAAAAGTGGTATCATTTGATTTATTTCCTACGATTAATTGCTTAAATATCTGCCATATTTTTCTTAGTAGGTAGCTGAGATATTTACGAGACAACAACAAGAATATTTATGATATTGTTTATAATATATATTTTACTTCACGGTTATTGTCTTGAGGTCAGCAAAATCATCTAACAAATTCCGTGCCAGCCAAAAAATCTAAAAAAAAAATAGAAATAAAACTAGGTAAAACAAGCTGAGCATGATTTAGATGAGATGGAATGTTGTTTATAGAGTATAGTTCGTAAGGTCACTTGTACGATTCTATTACCTAAATTCTATGAACGTAGTCTATTCTTCGATTTGAATATATTCTTATCTTTATCGTGTGTACGATACCACGAAGCACCGGCATTAGACATTCAGATACAAATCAATTACATTTTATTACTTACTTGTTTTGCTTGTGCTTAATATGTCGCTTTTATTTGTCCATATCATTTCATGTTTCATTAAATGTCCAACTTTTACTTCTTCAAGACCAACCTACATGTGACTTGAATCAGTATAAGTTTTTAAAATAATATAAACCAGATTTGAATCACTCTAATAGTTTAGTATTTCGTTAATTCGGATAATTAAATAAAATAGACGAAGTCATTAGCAACAGCTAGTAATTAATAATACATAATCATCTGTATATAGCATATCTACAACAGAGCGTCGTTTACATATTAATTTTGTAAAATGTTATATACAATACTGTATTATTCGTTACCGTATTTGCATATTTCATAAAACCACAAAGAGCTAGTCATTTATCATTTCATGATTCGATTTTGTTACTGCTACGTGCGAGTGGCGTGTGTTTATTGCTCTTCATATTTGAGTTATGTATATATGACTATACAAATAACAGAGAACAATGTTAAAGTAGGTTTAATCTAACTTATTCAGAACTAAAACGATAGCTTACAGTTTCAGTAATATTATTAAACAGAAATAGTCGATATATAAACCGCAAGGTCAAGATCATACGACCATTGGCAATGATTTTGAAGAAGTTACAGTTTCGTTTCAAATTAGTTTACTGTAATACTCAGTTATTCTGTGTAAAAAATAGGTAAAAGCGATGATAAATGATTAAAGATATTTTGATATACAAATTTGGTTATATATCTGAATATTGTATAAATTGAGCTGCTTGGGTTTATTATCTTATATTATAAAATAAGATGAATAAGTAAACATTACACAGAACGCTTTATCAACCCATTAAATAGATTCATCACGTTGAAATTATTATGTTGGAATGTGGAGTGAGATAGGAGTGGAAGAGCTCGATCATTCCCATCTGTGCTTAAGCTGAGCAACATAATGATCTAACAGAATTCGATTAAAACGATCAACATAGCATAGTTTCTTTGTTTCGCTTGATAAATACCTTGGCTGTCGCTTTTAGAATTCCCTATATCGGGATGACGGACTGAGTAATCGCAAACACTTGGTCCGCATTCAAAAATTTAGTTATTTACACACACAGGAGCATCCTTCAATCATTTACAGAGGGATATTTTTCTGTTGTGATTCGGAAATCCGTATGTATATTGTTTTGAATGTTATCTATTTTTTGTGTTTCTTATATGTCATAGAGCAAGTGAAATACCTAGTTTGTGTTATGAAACCATATACATTTATTAATTCAACATTTTATATCACACAATCATTTGACAAAGGTTTACATTTACCTGTAACGTGGTCTTCAATTTATATCTAAAAGAAACTAAGCAATATAAGAGGATTTCTAAACGTATAAATTAAATAAAATCTGCAATTGTTGTAGGAAGTGTATTAAATTATTGTCATTGATACTGAATTAAATTGTAATTACAATAAAGGTAGAATCAACTAATGTAATCGGTAAGGGAAATCATATCAACTTGCAGTCTTCTGCAGCATTTAATCAGCTGTGGATTTATATCAACAGTCTTTTCTTTTCGTAAATTCTGTTCACTGGCTTATAGATTAAAACAATTTATTACACGTGTACTTACTTTTACGGTAACAATCTCGTTGTTTTAAAATATATTATATAATGAATTTTGTAAAGTCGAGAAGATTTATAATATTAGTAATATTTACTTTTTTTTAAAGAGTTCTCGTTCTTCCTTCTTGAAATGTTACATATATGATAAATAGAGTATTCACATTGTAATAGGATAATTAACAAGTTCATATCTCTTTGATATCTGAAATGAAAGATTGAGCGCTAAATATTAATATTTTCTTCATCCTAATTACGTTGATATAATATTTTTTAGAAATTAATATTTAAAACATTAAAAAAATATATTTTTGTCTTGGTTTCACTTTTGCCACTTCCACCGCTATCGTCGTCATTGCAATCTATTAGTAATATAAATAATCTAATGTATGTAATAATACATATAATCTATCTATTGTTAGACTTTTTGATAACTTTATGATTTTATGGAAGTTAAAATACATGAAAATATATTTAATGGTAGTTATTTAAAGAACAATAAAATTTTACTATTTATAAGTTAAATAATATAACTGAAATGTGATATTATCACAATGAATAAACAATATATGTATTCATTTATTTTACTCCATATCTTTTTAATAATTAGTTAATAATAAGGTGTTATTCTTATTAAAGTTGGTGCCTAATTATGTAAAAAAGCTCGATTGTGATCGATAAAATTACCGTTATAACCATTGTATATAAAAGTAGATTCAAGTTTACATTTTATGTAATAAATATTATATAATATGATAGTCATCTCGTCTAGTTGTTTCTATCTGATAAAGCCAACTTTACAAGGTTATCTGAACAACAACCTCGAGGCATTGTGATAACTATTCAATGAAATAAAGACAAACGCTAAGAAGATCTGAGGCAATTATTATCTATTTCAATAATTGTTTACTAAAGTTAAATAAATTTCATAAAACTTCACAACTTTCTGAAAATTAATCTATCGGAGCATATTTAATATAGATTTGAATATTTTAATAAGCACGTAATTTTATATAGATACTTCAATTACATTTGTTAAATTTGTTGGTATATCAAAATGGTCGACTTTTTGTAGAAACATAACCTAACTAGCGGCCCGTCCCGGTTTCGCACGGATGGACAATTATTTAATAATACATCTTGAAATATAGGCTTTATTTGTGATGTGTCTATTCTGTGATAGAGATATTGCCATATTACTTACTATTTACCGTGAAAGGAAGTGGAGTTGGAGCCTATTAATTTTATTAATTTTTTCATACAAAATAATATAATGTTTTTTTTTAATTAAAGCCTAAGTTACTCCTTATACCATCAGCTACCCGCCAGTGAAAGTTGTGTTAAAGTCGGTCCAGTTGTTGTAGAATTAATGTAATAGAAATAGACAGGCAGAGAAGATTTCTAAACATGTATTTTTTTATTTAATTACGAGGGCCAAACTGAAAGTTTTTAGAACTGGCCACTTAAAAGCATTATATTAAAAAAAATAGTTTAAATTTTGAAAATAGAACTCTTTACCAATATTATTGAGTGTACATTTCATTCATTTGTCATTTGTTTTACGATTTGGCGGCAAATTGAAAATTGTCTGTGCACGTCAGAATGAATTTAAGCCGAGAAAATTTTCGTGCAATGATTTTTTATGACTTTCGATGTCATTTAAGTCAACAAGAAAGTTATGATAGACTTCGATTGGCTTTTCACGATGAAGCCCCATCTCGTGCCACAGTTTACAACTGGTTTAATGAATTCAAACGTGGTCGAACTAATCTCACCGATGATTTGCGTGAGGGACGGCCTTCTACAGCGACGACTGAAGATAACATCAGTGTTGTGCGGCGTATGATAGAGACTGACAAAAGAGTGACCTATCAGCAGATTCGGACAAGTCTAGGCATAGGTATGAGTCAAGTGCACAAAATCCTCCATGAACATTTAGCGGTCAGAAAGCTTTGTGCCCGCTGGATACCGCATATTTGACCGAGGCTCAAAAATTCCGCCGTGTTGATTGGTGCCGAGAAATGATCCAAAAATTTAACGGAGGTGACTCAAATGCTGTGTTCGACATACTAACGGGTGACGAAAGCTGGATTTACTATTATGATCCGGAAACCAAAAGACAGTCTGCTCAGTGGGTGTTTCCTTCCGAAGAGTTGCCAACTAAAGTGAAGAGAGGTCGAAGTGTTGGAAAAAAGATGGTGGCCTCGTTCTTCGGAAAGACAGGTTATTACGCGACAGTAGTCTTAGAGGATCGGAAAACGGTTAATGCAGAGAGGTATACTAATAATTGTTTGCCACTTGTCTTGGAAAAAGTTCGAGAGAAACGACCTCGCAGCAGGATCCTCCTTCATCACGACAATGCTTCGTCGCACACCGCCAGGCAAACGATCGACTATTTGGTGACCTCAGACGTGGAATTACTGGGTCACCAGCCGTATAGCCCCGACCTCGCACCCTGCGATTTTTATTAATTTCTGAAAATAAAAGAAAAACTTCGAGGAAAACGTTTTATAGACGCCGAAGAAGCAGTGGCTGCGTTTCAAAACGCCGTCGAAGAGACCCCTAAGGCCGAGTGGGCAAGGTGCTTTTCTCAATGGTTCCATCGAATGCAGCGATGTATTGATGTAAATGGACGCTATTTTGAAAAGTTACAATAAAACTAATAACTTGCTAGAATGCTTAGTTTTTGATTTTCTAAGAACTTTCAGTTTGACCCTTGTACTCGACAAACTTTTATGTTGGTAATTTGAAATTACGAACAAACACTTCAATATTTACTTACATGTATAGATAAGACAGCAATAACTACAGTCAATCGTTAATATATATATACATATATGAGATGTATGTGTCTATGTGGCTTAAAATATTTAATTATTGTAAGAATATTCAGTTATGATTAACAGACTCTTGGGTTTTACTAACCCTACTAAATGGTAGATTAATTTAAAATATATATATATATGCTTGTTGCTTTTTAAGTGATTTATTGACACCAAGCACCCCAAATATTTTTACATTGCATTATTTCATATTATATATTTTAACTGTTTTTAGTTTAAATTTAGTTTTTAATTTTTTAGTTTGGTTTTCATGATAGCGTGATTTTTTTTTTTTTTAACTATTATTATTATTATTTTGCACATCTAAAATAAGCATATATTGTAATGGAAAAATAACATCGTCTTTTTAAATTAATATCGACTCTTCATCTTTCTATTTCAAACTTCTTCTATCATATATATTCAAAGGATAAAATATTCCGTTTGTTTGCTCGTGAGCTCGTGACGTGCGCTGACATACACTGTATTCATTAAAATAGGTTTAAAAGTTCCGGTGTATTGGAATATATATATCGAATATAAAATAATCATTTCTAACGTTTACATATTAATATATCAAATTATTTATGGTACAATAACAACAGTGCCTCAGGATTGTTCGAGAGCTAATCTAGCAATCAAACTTTGCCGTGCTCTCATCTCGAAACAACAATGTAAACGCAAATATATGCTGTGGCGTTGTGGCAAATTGCACGTCGTATTTATATAAGCAGTTCTAAAATTATAATATACTTTTATATACACAAATTAGTTTAGTTTTCTTAACAAATGTAATAGTTATTCAGATATTATAGTTCTGTTCGTGTATTCATCTGATAAGTTATGCTGAACAGGCGCCCGAAAATGAACGGGCGCTCAAGTGGTCTATCTTATACAAAGAATATCTTAAATTAATTACTAATCGGGAATAAAGGGCGCAAAAATGATGCGTGGTCTTTGTTTAAATAACACTATATTATTTCTTAAATATTACTTAGTAACTATATTGAGATATTGATTTCTTTTCTCTGTTAATTGTAGTTAAAAGTTCGAAATATTTTTTTTTCTAGAAGAACTGAGTGTATCAATACAAAGACACCGACAACAATATTCTTTTCTTTTGATATTTGAAGATAAATCGATGGTATTTAATATTCTATATTTAGTAGGTTTTTTTTTATACTGTGTTTTAATTAGATTTTTTGTTTGGAATTATTTGAAGGAAGGCTTCTTTTAAATATTTCCAATTAATAAATTCAGTTATTTTCCCTTTAATAAATGGAATTATTTTAAAACTAATATATAAGTTGGGACAGAAAAAACAGTAATGAAAGTGTGATGTGTGTGAATGGTTTTAACATTCATAATCTAAGGCAATAATTACACAGTTCTGTTAAAATGTGTTTAATTCATTGTATACATTTGATTCGTTGTTTATTTGGTTTTCTATGGATGAGAATCAGATTCATTGATTTAGTACTGGTTCACAAGACCGTAAACATAACATGAATCTTTTATAAAATATTATATTTTCCAAATGTCTGTTTCGTTGAATATGTTTCAACTGACTGACGACACCCATGTCAAAATATAATAAGAACTTTAAGAACAAGAACAATAATTTTCTTTTTCATAAAGTTAGGAAAAGGAAAGCAATATTAGCAAAATCACAAAAACACTTAATGACTTTTATAAATTCACAGGATAGTTTATTTTACATTACGTGTATTATTTATAGTTATATAGTATATAATACTTTCTACATTTATCTATTTCTATTACTTTTTTTCTTTATTTTTTAGAGACAAATATATATTTTCTCAAACCGTAATCAGGTTGATAATATTTTTTGATAATTTTGAGAGACAAATTATATTGCATATTATAATTTTGTTACAAATAAGATTACTAGATTAAAAATAATATTGAAAATTGTATTGAAAATAGATATTCTCTATCTATTTTCAATACAATTTTAAGCAAACGAAAAGACAGTCTAGCGGATGGTAAATATTCTGTATCTTTTTATTTATTAATATTTTCTAAGTAAATGTTTTGTAACGTCGTCGGTCACTACACTGTGTCCACGTTTAAAATTTCTATTTATCTTATAATTAAAAATTCAATAATCGGGTATTTATTTATGAATTACAAGATAACTGAAAAATTTAATCTATCGTAAGTGATCGCAGCTAATAGTATCAATTTACTGATCGGTGGAAAAATGTATCTGTTTCATTATTAGTATAAACTTATTTTGAAAGCCAAAATGTACTTGTAAATAATCGCTTTCATATTCAAATCACGTTATCGCACCTGGCGCCACGCGACAGTTAAAATCAATTAGCTGTACCTTATAGAGAGCTATCATTAACTAAACATCATAAACTGCTTTAGTGGTAGATGAAATTATTTGTAAATTTAGAACTTGGATATATTAATCTAAATATTTTTTAAACCTATTCTAATTTAGATCATTGGTAACGATTGTATTATTTCGACTGAAGTGGTTTAGTATTCTTTGACATTTTATAGATCTGAGTAGCGTTATTATTTAGAAATCTTCTCATTTTTACTTTGAGAGATCTGCTACTGAAATTATATGTATTCGTATACATCGAGTGAATGCGTAGCGCGATTCAGAGCGTCCACATTTCAGCTTGAGCAAAGACGCCTTCGTGTTTGTTGGCAGAAGCCACTAACTACTTTTACTTTTTACTTTTAGAGTTCTGTCCGGCTGTTATCTAATACATATATAGATCGCATGTTACCATCGATTTTCGTGATTTTTTGTGTGCAGATTCGATAATTGTATAAATTTATATTTATGATATTTAAAGGTTTTATCTATTCATTCATTTAATCAGATACTCTTTTTGAATAATGAAAAAATGAAGTTTATTAAATTTTAGGCAATAAAAAGAGTAAAGTAAAGTAGCACTAGTGACCGAGAAATAGCCAGCGAAATAAATCATACCTCTTTATCTGTTTAATAACTCGAGAACGCTGTTAATTGTTAATAATTAAGGACTACGTTTCCACTTGATAGACCCATTCTGCTATTTTTCCGTATGTATTTCAATATGTTTGTTCCGGCGTAGTCGGCGTATTTTTCATCCTATTGTCACGAAAATCGGCAGACGTATTTTTAGAATTATTAGAATTTTTATGTCGGACCTTATTTTTAATTGGAAAAAAAATCCAAAATGGCGGCGTTTTTTAGTTTTGTTTTTGGCCTAGCAGGAGCAATTTTCATTCGATCGCCACAAAAATTGGTGATAATGTTCTTTGAGTTATTTAAATTTTTTTTGTCCGGCCATTTTTCTTGCTGGGAGGAAAAATCCAAAATGGCGGTTATTTAAGTTTTTGTTTTGGTGTAGCAGACATATTTTATATGCAATCGTCACGAAAATTGGTAGGTGTGTTCTTTGAATTATTAAATTTTTTATGTCGAGCCGTTTTTTTGCTTAGGCAAAAAATTTCAAAATGGCGGATTTCTGACCCGTACCACAAAAACGTACTTTGCGGCTGCTAGCGGGCTGAAATTTTGTCTAAGTATTCTTTGCCGACATCTAAGGTGTAATCTAAAATCCAAAATAGCGGCCAAATTTCGTCTAAGTATTCTTTTTTTTGTTTTGTTTTAGGTCCAGTGCACGGAAGTTACTGAGGTGGTGCTCATACTTGGTTCACGGGTGAAATATCGTAACCACTGCACCTCGTGAAATTCACTGTAAATAATTTCCCAACATTATCTCATCCGGGATGAGTCATCCCCTAACGTACTGAGGTCTACTGTTCACAGAACGACTAGTATTCTACATCCTATGCAAATTTATTATAACAACATATATAGGTATATTTATATTCATAAGAATGTATAAGGTCCATAAATAAACATGATAAAAACATTGAAGACTGATTTTTTTATCACCGAATCCTTCTTTCATACGTTGATGTCATCTGTGTAATGTAAATATATAATGTGGGTTTAGTAGCCATACGATATTTTCAAACCATGTCGAAGCACAAATGTTGTTCATTAATCAAACATGAGATAAAATCTTTTTGTGATACGTTTAGAAGAAATTGAAACAATGTCACCGCCATGTTATAACATGTGTATACAAATCTTCGTAAGTCTGATCCCATCAAAACATAACATGTATAAAATAACTAAAGTCACGCAACGCCGTAAAAAGTTAAGAAATCCATTCTAAACCAAAATGGTTAATTCAGTATACCTACTTATATCTATGGAAGGAACTGTCTAACCATTTTGTCATAATTGATAACTTGTTAGTATACTAACAAACTTGGCTATTTATATGTTATGTCTTCACACCTAAACCAGCAAACGGATTGTGTTGAAATTTTGTATAGAGATTATTTTATTAAGATACTTTATCCTGGTATCCATTCAGTCGTCTGGTGCGTTTTGAACATACTGAATTAAACGACTTAGCTTAGATTGCATTTCATAAATTTTTATTGTAAAATTGGTATTTTTTTTTTTAATGTTATGTTTTTGATGGGATCTCAATACTTTTGTAGGTAGTAATCCTCATTTCTTTTCTATAATTAAACTCATATCTTGCGATTCAAAAGTTTTGTTGGTTTTTCTTAATATTACGTTAACCCGAATTAACGTTTTCTTTGTTCAATAATGGACTGAATTAGTTTTTAAATTTATTAAAAAGAAATTATTAAAATAATTATCTTATGTCCTAATATCAAAATAACAAAAATCCTAATAGCAAAAAGTACATCGCTTGGTGTTAAAAATTTTAGTGAACATAAAATAAAATAATTTAATATTATATTATATGTAGATTTCCTAAAAAGCTTTGTCACTCTTAAATATTTCACAAAGCATATTTTATTACCAAGCTATAATAAATGTTGCTTAGAATATGGACGACGATAAAGAATTCCTTTTCAAGCCGATTAGTGTTCTTATCCGACATTATCTAAAGAAATCTCCGCAACCAAGCGTTTAAAAGTCAACCGTAAAATCGAAAACCGGGACTTATCTTATCCTGTAATTAAGCCCTGGATCGTTTATTTTATTTATCAAGGAATTATTCTGAAAATATCTGGGATTATAAAGACTACGGCTGCTACTTAACTATTTCATTAATAATAGTTATGAAAATTTATTCAGATTATTGCTTGAAAAATATAGCTTTTATTAAGATTCTAAAATTAGAAGTGATTACTGAAATAGAATTACTTGTTACCAAAAAATAAACACAATTAGAACACTAGCTTATGTTAGTATTATCGGCTACCCAAACTAATTAGTTAACGTAATAATTTAGACTACATTTTAATCTGCAAGAATTTGGTGTTTTTATTTTTAAGTTTGATATTATTCTGTTTATTATTTCTGTTATATAAAACAGAATAAAATATTGTAATCAAGGCTTGACGGATGCCCGTTAAACGAAGTGTAATAGCCTTGCAGGTACTGGTTGGCTCGAACGCTTGGAATAGCACGAATGTCTATTTCGCTGAATTATGACATGTTCGTGGTTTGGTTTTGGAGCTCTACGGATAACGAAATCCGTGTTTGTTTTTGTATTGTATTTGAAATTTACTTTTCTAATATTTTAACTTTTTTATTTTATATCTTATATCAAATTGAATAAGTAGGAATATGAATAAATAATATGAAAATAAAGTAGGTTTTTTTATCCACTTCAACTCTTTTTTGTCAACGTTGCTAGATTATTGGACTGGAGACTTTATTGATAATTTACAAGATTTTTCCAAGAGAACAACTTTCGATGCTTCGAAAATGTGTCAATATATACATATTTAGGTTTGAGTAAATTTTATCGCAATCTTCACAATTACTTAAATACAATTTTTTCATTTATATATTTTTTTTAGGTATTTTGACCTGTTATTAATATATATGATATTTTAAATAAAAATAGGTTAACGTCGTTGTAAAGGATTTTTTTTGGGTTGGTGTTTTTGTAAGGTCGATAAATGATTTTTTAGCAAAGTGAATATATATTTGGTCAATTGTAAAAGTACCTAAGCAAACTGACATTTGTAATAAGAAAAAAAAACGTTTCAAGATTTAGTATTTTTTATTGCTTGTCGGTGTGTTTGTCTGAATGTAGTGACATTTGTACAAACATGTTTAGGTATCTTTATCATAAAAAAACGAAAACTAACAATTTAACAATTTTGTTCTTAAAACTAACAACCCAATTATTTCACACACAATAACTCCAACAGACACAGCAAAGCGAAACATTTGTTTAAATAAAAACACAACGAAAATAACGTTGTAGTTGCGTTTGTAGGCGTATAGTGGTTTAGTAAATAGCGTTATATGTAAAATAGGACGCCGTATCATTGCACGTTTTATTTTCTTTTCCATAGCATTATCCGAATTAAATAATTAAATTATATATGGCTTAACAGATATCAAGATAATTACTTTACTTATATATTATATATATCATAGATTATGAACTGAACCTGCCAAGTTTATTTTGACATAGACATAGTTCAGTGCTTTTCGGAATGTGCTTAAGTAATGTACTTAAGATTTCAAAATCATAGACATTGATATGAATATTACGTAATGTGTCTAAATAGGTTGAACAGTTACAAGTATTTTTGTCTTTTTAAACCTACGTGATGTGATGAGTGATGGATGGTTATTAATCATCCATCATTCCGTCCAACCATCATCGACAAACCAAAAAATATATTTTTTTAATAAAACCTCTAGAAATTTAATAATTAAATAATAAAATGACTAGTAATATTTCATATGGATTTGGTAAATATATTTATTTATTTATTTAAACTTTATTGTATAAACTAAAATTAAACTAACCAAGGGCGGACTTAATGCCAGTTGGCACTCCCTACCAGTCGACCCGTGGTGTTGGTGAGAGGGTGTAGTAGGTGCACACAATAGACGTTAGTAACTAACGAAAATTAACTTAATTCAAAATACTAGTAATAATAACAATAAGTAGAGTATTATTAAATAATGATAATAAATAATAAGATATAGTTTAATAATAATAAAAAAATATATATCAACTTAAATAAATTTAAATTAATATAAATAATAATAAATAATTAAATAAAATTAAATGATAGTAAATAATAATAAGATTAAATAAATTAAATTAAAAAATAAATTATTATTATTATTATATATATAATAACGTATTTTTTTTAGATTTCTTTATTTTAGTTACCAGACGATTAAATAGATCAGTTATAAAAAAAAATACATACAGAAAAATATATTCCTAAAATGAATATCACTTATGGTTAAGAATTAATTAAGGCTTAGCAAATTTGATTTGTATTTTACAAATTGTTTTACGTGCATTCAATATATATTATATCAATAGCTTCTCGAGGCGCGGCAGAAGCAAAGGCGTGTCGAAAACAGAATACGGAGCAGAGTAATAATGAATCAACGCGACGATATACTAAAATAAACATTATTTAATAAAAATATTTGCCTATAAATATTTTTTACTTAACCGTATAGACTCGGCAAAATAAAACTATTGGTCTTACAAATATTAATTTAACGGTAGAATAGAAAGATACAGTTACATTACACTATGTATGTGGTGAACACCATTTTATAAAGTATAGATTTAAATTTAAAACTGATGTGATTTGGAAGGACTTAAGTTCATAGTGATATATTTTCATAATTTCCATATCAAAAGGTTTTAAAGTCTTCATAAAGGAATGGTATACTTTGTATATACAATTCTGAATTAGAAAGAAATTTATTTTATCTTATATTTTTATCTATTAGTATTAAATACTTAATATTTATTTCATTATGCAGTCCGTTTTATATGACTTGGACGTATGTTATCAATATAGATAAACTAAACACGTTAAAGGAAATAAGATTACTGCAGAGTATTTGGGGCCAAATAAAGAAATATTGCATGCATATTTTATATGCATAAACAAAACGTTTATTCTGACGGAGACTTAAAAAGTGCTGCAGAGAGTAAATTTTAAATGTATTTTCAAAAGCGACGATCAGAATATTATCTTATTTCAGTATCATATGTAGGACATACATCACAATTGCATAAATTCTCCTCTTTATATTTTGTAAAACTGTATTTTATAAGCCACTCGATACCCGTAGTAAATATCAATTTAACATTTTATGCCGCATTTCCAAAGGTTCGAACAAAACTTAATGCAGTTGGAAAAGTGGTATCATTTTGTTTATTTGCTACGGATAATTGCATTAATATTAATTATATCTGCCATATTTTTCTTAGTAGGTTAGTTGAGATATATACAAGACAACAACAAGAATATTTATAATATTGTTTATAATATATATATTAATTCATGGTTATTACCTTGAGGTGAGCACAATCATCTGACAAACTACGTTCCAGCCGCATCCAGCATCTCAAATCGATTAGTCGGTGAAAGCGATCTTAATGGAGCTTGTCATCAACACTGCACTCAGAGGTGGAAATGAAATGCATCTTGGAGCTTCCTTGCTACAGATTTCTCTATACAAACATAACTTTCTTCATTTTTATCGAAGATTTTATCTATTTTCTATAATTTAAAACACTTCATGTGGAAAAAAAAATAGAAATAGAACAAGGTATAACAAGCTGAGCATGACTGAGATGAGATGGAGATGTTTATAGAGTTCGTGTAGGTCACTTGTACGATTCTATTAACGTAGTCTATTCTTTGATTTGAATATGTTCTTATCTTTATTGTATGTACAATACCATGAAGCACCGGCATTAAACATTCAAATACAAATATTACTACTTACTTATTTTAATTGTGCTTAATATGTCGCTTTCATTTGTCCATTTCATTTCATGTTTTATTAAGTGTCCAACTTTTACTTCGTCAAGACCAACCTACATGTGACTTGAATCAGAATGGGTTTTAAAAATAATATAAACCAGATTTGAATCAATCTTATACTTTAGTATTTTGTTAATTCGGATAATTTAATAAAACAGACGAAGTCATTAGCAATAGCTAGGAATAATAATACATAATCGTCTATACATAGCATATCTACAACAGAGCATCGTTTATATATTAATTTTGTAAACTGTTATATACAATATTGTATTATTTGTTACCGTATTTGCATATTTCATAAAACCACAAAGAGCTAGTCATTTATCATTTCATGATTCGATTTTGTTACTGCTACGTGCGAGTGGCGTGTGTTTACTGCTAATCATATTTGAGTTATGTATGTATGACTATAAAAATAACAGAACACGAGGTTTAATTATATTATAATAGGTAATGGAAATTATTTTAACTTGCAGTCTTCTGCAGCATGTAATCAGCTATGGATTTATATAAAATGTGTATCTTTTCTTTTCATAAATTCTGTTCACTGGCTTATAGATTAAAACAATTTATTACACGTGTACTTACTTTTACGGCCACAATCTCGTTGTTTTAAAATATATTACATAATGAATTTTGTAGTCGAAAAGATTTATAATATTATTAATATTTACATTATTTTAAAGAGTTCTCGTTAATAAAGGCCTTCTTAAAATGTTACATATATGGTAAATAGAGTATTCACATTGTAATAGGATAATTAACAAGTTGATATCTAAAATAAATGATTGATCGCTAAATATTAATATTTTCTTCGCCCTAATTACGTAGATATAATATTCATTACAAATTAATATTTAAAAAATTTGAAAAATATATTTTTGTCTTGGTTTCACTTTGCCACTTCCAGCGCTATCTAACTTAATGACTTTATGGACGATAAAATACATAAAAATATATTTTTATTGTTGACATGTTATTAAAAAAATGTTTATGTATTCATTTATTTTACTCTTTATATTAATATTAATTAGTTAATAATAGTTAATAATAAGGTGTCATTCTTATTAAAGTTAGTTCTGAATTATGTAAAAAAGCTCTATTGTGATCGATAAAATTACCGTTATAACCATTGTGTATAAAAGTATTTTCAAGTTTACACTTTATGTAATAAATAATATATAATATGAGTCATCTTGTCTACTTGTTTCTATCTGATAAAGCCAACTTTACAAGGTTATCAGGTCAACAACCCCGAGGCATTGTGATAACTATTTGATGAAATAAAGACAAACTCTGAGAAGATGTGAAGCAATTATTATCTATTTTAATAATTGTGTAGTAAAGTTAAATTACTTTCATAAAACTTCACAACGTTCTGAAAACTTATCTATCGTAGCATATTTAATATATATTTGATTTATTTAATAAGCACGTTATTATATATATTATAATTTAATTTGTGTAAATTGTAGAATTTTTAAAATAAAAAACCTTTATGTACATAACATTAAAATATTGAAATGCTTAATATACATCAGGTAATATTTAGTTAAATTACATCAAGTTAGATTTTTCTTATTTTTTTTATTTTAAAATTTTTTAACAACCCTAGAATGAAAAGAAACCAAAAACAAATATACCAACAAAATACGAAAAATATTTGTGTCGCAAAAGGTAAAATTACAATTCCAAAATGCCTAATTTTATATATGGCAAGCCTCAAAATCAACACACGTGTTAGACATAATTCAAGGAGTTTGATATTTATATAAATTCAGACTTTCGAGCACTAACTACTACCTGCAAAGACTAATAACTAATCTTAATAAGTACAAGTTAAGATTTGATTATGCTATTATAATATGGCTCATTCGTTTTATAACTAGTGAATTAAAGAAGTGCATGTTATAATTTGATATTAGATCAATAAATTTAGATTGTGTAATATTAAAGAGATGTGAATAAACTGTGATTGACAAAGGTATAAGAAAACGATAGTATTCAATAATACAATTTGACGCTTTATTTGTGATATGTCTATTCCATGACAGAAATAAAGCCATATTACTTACTATTTGTCTTGAAAGTGGAGTTGGAGCCTATTAATTATTATTCCGACCAAAACAAACTTTTTTTCAGTTTAAACAAACTGAATTCATCGAAAAAGAAATACTTTAAAATATTAAGACTTAATAAATTTTATGAAAAAAACATCAAATTTCAATAACGTTCAAAGGTTGAATTTAATGTCAATGTAGTAGCTATTTTCAATTACTTTTCAGAAACGATAATACCAATAAATAAGTTTAAGCCAATTAATGAATACCCACGATTAGTTTAAAATATAAGTTCTTTCGTGTTTGAAAATGATTTATTACTTTTTTATTACTTTTTTTTTAATATTAAATATTGAGGATAACGTTAAGTAAATTGTGTATAATACTCAAAGTTTTAAAATTGGTCTAACTATGATGCGTTTCAGTCATTATACTATATATGTAACTAGCTGTGCCCACGACTTTGTGCGCGGAATACAAAATAATATAATGTTTTTCTTTTGAATTAAAACCTAAGTTACTTCTTATATCATCAGCTAACCGCCAGTGAAGGTTGTGTTAAAGTCGGTCCATTCGTTTTAGAGTTAATCTGAAATAGATAGACTGAGAAGGCTTTTTTTTATTTAATCACCCGACATAGTTTTATGTGCATGCTGTTTATTTAGAATTACGAACAAACACTCCACTATTTACTGATATGTATAGATAAGACAGCAATAACTACAGTCAATCGTTAATCTCATATATATATATATATATATGAGATATATGTGTCGATGTAGATGAAAATGTTTAGACTTTTCAAGAATATTCAATTATAACTAACTCTATATATATATATATATACATAGAGTTATATATATATATATATATATAAATAAATAAGATTATGATCAGATTAAAGATAATACGGAATTGTATTGAAAATTGTAGCAAACGAAAAGACAGCCTACCAGATGGTTAATGTTGTAAATGAGTCTTTTTATTTGACGAATGCTGAGCGTAGCGAAGCGTTTGTCCGAAGGACTACGTTTCCACTAGATAGGCGCATTCTGCTATTTTTCCGTATATATTCCAGTAGGTTTGTTCCGGCGTAGCCGGCGTATTTTTCATCCTATCGTCACGAAAATCGGCTGGCGTATTCTTTGAATTATTTGAATTTATATGTCGAGCCGTTTTTTTGAATGGGCGAAAAAATTCAAAATGGCGGCGTTTTTTAGTTTTGCCACAAAAATTGGTGATCATGTTCTTTGAGTTATTTAATTTTTTTTTGTCCGGCCATTTTTCTTATTGGGAGGAAAAATCCAAAATGGTGTGATTTAAGTTTTTGTTTTGGCGTAACAGACGTATTTTTTATGCAATCGTCACGAAAATTGGTAGGTGTGTTCTTTGAATTATTTAATTTTTTATCTCGAGCCGTTTTTTTTTTGCTTGGGCGAATAATTTCAAAATGGCGGATTTCTGAACCGTACCACTAAAACGGACTTTGGGCAGCTAGCGGGCTGAAATTATCTCTAAGTATTCTTTGCCGAAATCTAAGGTGTTATTTTGTTATTTCAAAATCCAAAATGGCGTACATAAGTATACTTATTCCTTTTGGAAAAGTCATTTAAAACATTATCTCATCCCAGTACTGAGGTCTACTGTTCACAGAACGACTAGTTACTAATATTTTCTAAATAAATGTTTTATAACGTAATTGGCCACTGAACTGTGTCCACATTTCAAATTGGTCTCGATTATTTAATTATCAATTACAAGTTAACTAGAAAATTTAAACTAACGTATAAGATCGGAGACAATAGCATCAATTTACTGATCGGTATAAAAATATCTATTTCAATTAATAGTAAAGACTAATTTTGGAAGCCAAAATGTACTTATTAATATTCGTATATTCAAATCACGTTGTCGCACCTGGTGCCACGCGACAATTAAAATCAATTAGCTGTACCATATAGAGAGCTATCATAAATAACTGCTTTAATGGGTAGATGGAAATTATTTGTAAATTTAGAATTTGGATATATTTATTTAAATATTTTTTTAACCTGTTCTAATTAAGGCCATTGGTAACGATTATATTTTTCAACTGTAGTGATTTATTCTTTGATTACTCTTTAATAACTCTTAATATTTTACATCCTATTCAAGTACAATATAATTTAGTTTCTAAAATTGTTGTATAACAACTTATACATGTATATTTATATTCATAAGAATGTATAACATGTGTAAATAAACATGACAAGAACCAGTACATTAAAAGACTGATTTTTTTATCACCGAATAATTGTTTTATTCTTTGATATTATTAGGATTCAACATCAAATACATCTTTGATTTTAAAATTTTTGATACTTTTAAATTTGCTCAGACACAAAAACTTCATTGTATACAAATTTTCTGTCATAGAAAGGCCTGAATCACATTGAGAAAACGATAGTGCTGCCATGCCTCTTTGCTTGACTTGATGGGGACACCCCCGAGAACTGATAAATTATTCCACTAACAGTGCATAGTTTCCATATTGATGAGAGGTCGTTATCTGTTTAAGTTTAGTCAGTATCGTTGTTTGTGATATGTAAATATAATTGATCGAATTATGTTGGTTCTATTTACATATCATAATATAACTAGAGCTATTATACAAACCATCTTATCTTGAGAGACAAATTTCAATGCTTTGCCATATATAACCTTCTTTGTGTTCGTTTGCTTAGTTTTTTCTATTCATAGATATTAAATTGGTTTGGAAATATCGTATAATATATTGATACTGTATGTTAGATCATTTTATTTTCTCTAAACTTTTGTTTTATCATTACTCTTTATTTACAGCTGCACTTGGCCATACGCCAAGGAGCTAAACTCAAGTAAAGTCAACTAAACTAAACTCAACTAAAGTCGAAGTCAACTCACCAACCTTGAAATTAGATCTCAACAGTTTGTCCTGTCTGATATTTGCAAATATTGTATTATAGATTTTTCATATAGCCTTGGAAGTCTAAAACGTACATGTACTTTGCATATATTAAAATCAAAATATTATAATATGGTTAACAGGTCTTAAGGTAATTAATATTATATACATTTTTGTGTAAATATACAATATAAATACAATATAAATCACGTTCTTCATATTCATTAACATTTATTACAAGTAAAAGCGCGTAAAAGAGCACAGTTTAAATGTCAGTGACATTAATTACCCTTTAATTTAATATTTTAATATTATAAAAATCGTTTTCAACGTCTCTTATAACATTCCCTCTACTTAAAAAGTAAAGATGTTGTTGTTATATGTTTTTATGTGCACGTATTACGTGATATATTTCTGGTGAACAGCAAAATATTTATTGATACAATGTAATGAGTATTATTGAAAATGTACAAAATAAATGTACATAATATTAAAAGAATGTTAACCAAAACTCATTTCATGACATTATATAGAATCGGTTACAGATTCAATTCAGAGTGCATTCACATATGTATTTGGATGTGAATTAATTTTAATACTATAGACAAGACGAGGAGTGTGATATTGTCGTGATATGAGAATTTAATGAAAGGGAATAAAAGCGAGTTATGAAAATTAATTAGAGGTTCCAAAAATAGAGATAAATTTGCTGTTGCTGTGATGACTTCAGAATGAAATAAGTTGTGGGAGCCCTGACTTTAGAAAAGTGTGAGTGCCGGAAAAAACTTGTTATATTAACCTCATCCAGGAAGGGATGAGTTCATGGGATGAAGTTATGGGATGGAATCAGGAAAGGCAGAAGAATGATAAATAATTATTTTTTTTATTATTCCCATCAGCTGTAAAATGTAACGAAGATAGGTTAAGTCATTATTGTAGCGTTTTAATATATTGTACCTTGTACATTTGCAGGAAAATTGTATTTTAAATAAAGTTTTCATTTACGCGTTTCAAATGTTTATTTTCTTAAGTTACATATATTCTTAGGTGTGGTAGCAAATTGAATTGTTGAACTATTATCTACTGAAAATATGTAAGTGATTTTCTTCCTTCATTTCAATTATCTTACTCATAATTATATAATAATACTGTGATTACTATTTATTAATGAATAATTTTACACTAATGCATTATTTAACTACTCAATAATGATTAACATTTGGACTTTAGTTCTCCGGTTTAGTGAGGACTAATGTGTCATTAATTTAATTACACTAAATTTAACTATCTTGATTGAAAATACAATTGAAGTCGTGAGCACAGGTAAGGAGGTTGATGTTAATTATTACAATATTAAAAAAGTATTTGACCATGATTTGATATACTTGTAAGGATTTTATGGATCTCTTCTACAACGGTTTTAGGCTTCCCTACGTGGAAGAACTAACATAGTTTTACATTGATCATATGATTTTTTCCCAAAAACAGGTCAAGATACTCATTTGGGACCAACTTTATTTCTGATTTTTATCGACAATTTCAAATAATGTTTATATAACTCTTAATTTGAACTATATGTGAACGACCTAAAGTTATATAAAAATGTCAATTAAAAATATATGAACGATATCTACAAAATGTAAAAGTAAGTCTAGAAAAATATTTTATAATAAAGAAACCAAAGTCGATGGACATAAACAAAATCCGTAAAAATAATAGATAACGAATTGTGTTTTTGCGATCTAATTATCTCTGTTATCAGAAAAAGTCGGCATGTGCTAGGTTTTATTTGCCGGAATACCAGATTTTAAAGAAGTTAAGGCTTTGAAAACTTTATATTATATTTTGGTCGGATCCGCAGCAATGTAGATAACTATTGTCTATTTTGATATTCTATATATAAAAATAATATACAACGAATAGAAAAGGTTCGGAAGAGATTCATTAAAAAACTTGTTTATTTTTAAATAGATTAATAGTAAAATTGAATGCTCATCCCATAATAAATAAGTATAATCGGAATACATCCCTCGCCAGAGTATCAAATTATAAACTATTATTTGCAACATAGAGAAAAAAACAATTATGGAGCCAATATTACAAAGTTTTAATTTATATAATTATTTCGTACAAACACAATTTTGATGTTTTCAGGCAGGAGTTTTTTTGTTGTATATTACTTATTGCATTTTATTATAACGACAGTTAATCAATTTATAGTCTTTAGTCCAAAAACTTTCCGTTTCAGTTAAAATATTTATTGATACCATAAAAAAATATTTTAACTTAAAAAAATATGAAACTTGAATTAACTGTTACTGTTTCGATTTTGTTATATTGTAGATTCAATGAATTAATCTTTAAAAGTGGCATAAGATGTATTGACGATTTATAAGAGAACTCGGAGAAGAGGAAGTTTCAGGAAATAAACTTGATATTAATTAAAGTAAATTCATATTAAGATTTTTATGAAAACTAATAAAAATAGTAATTTTACTCGCGCTTTATTTGAGAAGACGTTTTTATAGTAATTGGATCCACTAAAGTAGCTTAACAATTCACTAATGAGATTCCCTGGACGTAACTAGACCTAAATTATATTAGCCTTTAACCTTTCTTTAACTACTACTATTTAACATTCAAAAAATGCGATTCTTATTGTTTGAATAATTAGGAATACTTTACAATTATTATATTTAATTATTATATTATATTTAAGATGAAACAAAAGAAAACAATATGTGATACGAGTTTGAGTTTTTCTTACATTCATACAATGTAAGATTATAAAGGGTACTGTTAAAGTTTGTGCTGGTACTTTACTATAATTCTTTATTGTTGGTTTTATTTGAATCTAAGATGAATTTTAAAAATATATTTTCGCGAACATTTTATTTTATTTCATTTTAGTGCAAAAAACAATCAGCATCATTCGACAGCAAATATTGCTATAAACACATAAAACCGACATGTCAGTAAAGTTTTCACTAAACAAATTTACACAGACGAAGTGATAAAAATAAACTAACAAATAATTTGTTTATATTAATAAACAAATCAAATGGGAAAACAGTAAAAATAATCCTAAAAATAATAATTACGCTTAATCAGAAATACATATTAGTTCAAAATGATTATTATACATATCACTATGGTGATATTTTTATTATAATTATTACAAGATAGTAGGTATTTAATTATTTCTTAAATTATTTATCCTATATAAGGGAATATGAAATGACTTCTGAGAACGAACACCTGAGAGACGGTTCTTAAATGAAATTCTACTTCTAAAGATCAAGAATCAAAAAGATTATGTAAAAGTTTAAAAAGAAAATTGTCGGTTTCCTTGTTAAAAATATGATAAAGGAAATATAATGAGAACTCTTTGAATTGCCTTAATAAAATAAAAAACTTACATTAAGTATTCTGAAAGGTTTATTATAAGAAATTATTTTAATAACTATTCCTTTTACTCCACAACTGAGGTTATTTAAAAGGCAGGTAAAAGTTATAATAAAGAGAATAAATGAAAAGTAATGCGTCGAAGACCGTTCTAAAAGTAAGGAAAGAAGAAAAAGTAACATATTAGTAAAATAACAAAGAAGTTAACAGTTTCTAAAGATACTATTGTGTACTTTTATTTACGTCATTTATTGATTTCTTATATATTACTCTTTCTTTCTAGTTATCTTTCAACATTTTCAAAAACAACAATTTTAAAAACGGTATTTTAATAATCAATATACAGATATAAAAATTTTATATATAAATAAAAAATATATTTTTGTACCCTCATATTTATCAGATTGGTAGCGAAAAAAATGTTAATTGTGTGGATATCTAATGCTAAATAAATATTTGAAATGTAAACTGCCTCCCTAAAACTAGGTTAACTAGCTAATATTTACTTTAACTATCATTATAACTGTCACTTTGTTGGCATAATAATTATAATTAATAATAGACGTCTATGGTCAACTGTCAACTGTCTTGACGGATGGTGGTGTTTTCTGTGACTCCGTATAAAAAAAATTGATAAAGTATATATGCCATTTATATTTGTGTAAGTATTAGTTTAATACAAAAACAACTCAATAGCAGGTGCCGGTGGTAGAATTTTCTTGCATATAATACTGTAAAATAACTCGATTTCGGTGTTGTTTTGAAGTGGTGCCACGGATATATCAAGTTGCATCATCGAATCATGTCAAGTGGGCGGGAAAAGGCAGTGACAACCATTTGTAACGGAATAGTGGAGTTATAATGAACAAAGTGATCTAATTGTTGAAGAAATTAATTATTAATTTGTTTGGAATGCAAGTGATCACAATAAGCAAGCGGCACTTTTTGCATCCTACCTGCGTTATTTTTAAAAAATCGGATTTGGTGTGAAAATAATGGTCTGAACCTGAATGCAGATAAGACGAAGGTTCTGATATTTGAAAGAAATGAAGAAAGAACAAAATGTAAGATCAACGTGAATGGATAATAGAACAAGTGAATGAATTGGTATATTTGGGAAGTATGTTTAGCTGAGACGGAAGATACGAAATGGATGTGGCAAGACGCATTGCTGCCGGTAACAGAGTTAACCGTGCTTTGGCTGCATTGTTGAGACGGCGAAACGTCAGCATAGCTGCACGTTTGGCTACCAACACTTACACAATGCAGTTTTGCTACCGACGCTGTTATACGGCAGCCAAACGTGGGTAACGCAGAAGAAGAATGTAAGAAAGATGAATGCTGTGGAGATGCGATCTCTTCGCCGAATTTGCGGAGTCAGTTTAGCTGACCGCATCCGCAATGAAGAGATCCACAGAATGGCAGGTATTAGCAAAGATGTCGCAGTGAGAATGAAGAAGAACGTGCTCAGGTGGTTTGGGCAAGTCGAACGAATGAGTGAAGAAAGAATGGTAAAAAAGATTTATAAAGGAAAAGTGAGCGGTAAGAGAGACAGGGGGAGGTCTTGAGTGACCTTCGAAAACACAGTAGCTACGATACTGGAGGAAGGTCACGTAAAAAGCATGAGAACAGGAGGAGAAGAGGTTAATGTCTGTGGTCGAGGCGAAAGAGGTATGCAGGGACCGTAGCGTTTGGTGCTCCGTCGACTCTGGCTACCCCGCAAGGGATATGGCGTGAAGATAAGTTAAGGTAAGTTAAGTTATAGACGTCAATCTGTATGCAAAAATAATATTAGTAAAAACTAGAAAAAATAATCATCAATCACATGTAATCGAATCAATCTAAAAAGAATTATTTAAATAAAATATCGTTTGCAATGAATACTACACAAGCTTTTTAAATGCCATAATGTCCTCGTAAGTTTTCGCTTTCACAGTCTCATCACAGTATCGCATCCGGATCCCCGCAATAATTTAAAGCAATTAGGTATTACATACAGATCTATAATAAAAAAACATCATTACTAATTTTTCCATGAGAGTATTTTAGTACTCGAGTATTTATTATAGATCTGAGATGCGTCCTACTCGTTCCAACCCTCACTTTTTTCGTATCTTCAGATATATGCCACTGATTATTTACAATTATCCATGTAGCATTAATAAATTTAAATAACCATAGCAAATAAAACTACATTCTTTGTTTTATTTAGATACTGAGACTAAACTGCATAAAACATTTAAAATTAAGCATTTAACTTAACTCTATAAAAACAATATGAGAAGCTCGCTCCTTGAGTAAAAATTAACAAAACAAAATTGTCTATCACTTTTACCAAAGAGACTTTGTAAACTGAGTGTTTTTTCTTCTGTCCAGAAACTTTTAAACCCTGAGAGAAAGGTTGGTCTTAAAGAGATCGAATAAAATCAAAAAAGGTAGTATCCATTTATGAGAGACATATATGAAAAAGTAGAACCACGACCTGGTTTCAAATCTTTAATTAACATCATCTTTATACAATCTCTTTAACACACTATAGTAATGTGGCAATGCTTTATCATATTCATTTAGAAAAGCTGTAAAATAAGTCTTATCAATTTATTAGAAGAGATTTGCGATATTAGAAACTGAAATCTCTATCTGATTTATGGTGTAACTGTAATGTATAGTGAAGTGTAGATATTGTTTAGTTTTATAAAAGAACCTACATTGATTGCGCAATCATTAAACACGATTTTAGTTAATTCCCACAAAAAAGAGTATAAAATTTAAAAATGGTTAGCCATTGCCTAACCATTTTTAATTTTCATACACTTGACATACGTGATAAAATATTCTTCTTACTTAAACCGCTTTAAATACCTTTCAAATAAAAGTACTAGACCTTCCGCTAACAGATTTGCTGTAAAGTAATTGAAACAACGGGTTAAAATTACATTTTAATTCTACAAATACACATTAGTTAATTGCGTGAAATAGTTATATTTAAATATATATTTATTCTAAATTATAAAGTAATACTATTTTTAGGTGTCAATTATATTTTAGTATATAGTTTCTGAATATTTTTACTGTTTGATATAACTTCATCTGCTTAATTTCATTTTAAACAATTACTAAAAGGAATGCAATTTCTCTTAATGGATATTTTACGGATACACTTTCGTGACTTAATGAAAAATTAATAAATGGGTTAAAGTTTAATTTCGTTGATTTTGAATACAGAATTAGTTAGTGATACCAATAAAATGACTATGATTAACTTCACAGATAAGGTCTGGCGAAAGTGTTATCTGTCAAGAAATTATTTTTATTATTTTAATTTTATGACTACAAATATTATTCTTATCGTTAGATCTTTATTCATTGTTTTATAAAATCTAAGGAATATTTTTAATTTGCATAATGGGTTCCTAACAAATTTAAAATGATTGTGTCTTACCGTTTTTAATAATACAATAGTTAAATAATAAACATTTAGAAACGTGGTTTAAACATAAAGTGGCATAGGTATGATGTGGTGAGTTGTTCAGGCTCCTTCAATACAAGCGAATGTCAATAGACTTTGAAACTAGGGTTCGATCACTCACCTTTACGAGAGCCTTTTAAAGGTTCATGTGAAACCTTTAGGCATTTTGCTACAAATAATGATGGTTTTATTGTGTAGAATATTAACATGAAGAAATAATAAAATTGGGCCAAGTGCTTGTCGAGTCACGAGCACTGTAAGTTTCCGTAGATGACCATGATGGATATACAAATATTTATGATGCTCACATAGGCCTATACTCACTAAATTTTTGTACATCTTTTTATCATTTTATTATTGCGCAGGGCTGCCGAAATTATTTATTTATTTGTTTTACAAAAAATTTCTATACGGTCTATTTATAACTTAAAGTTAGTTATTGAGGAGATGTTTTAATAAAATAATATTTATACGCCAAAAATTAAATACTTGCATCAAAAACAGTAACAGACACACAATAAATAGAAGAATTAAAAAACATACTCGTACTGCTTAAATTTCGTCTTAAAAAATTTATCAAACCCTTCTTGGGCTTCAGGGTATGCATATTTAATGCCTTCCTTTTCTTAGTTTTAAACCTAAAATTAAAAGTGTATTATTAAATAAATCTTATTATAGCATTCAAGAGTTTTGAGTTGATCGAAATGGGTGGATCTTAGGGTTGATACTATAATGTATACATAAAAAATGGGTAAATTTCATCTCAAAGGAAGTTTTGGACGTATCTTCTCAGCGGTCCTAGCTGATGGTAGCTTACTTGGACTGACCACACTGACCTTTCTTCATGTAATGATTGACGATTAAAAAATTCATGTAAAAACCTACATGAATAAAGATAGTTTGAATTAGAACTAATGAAACATTATTTTGATTTATAATTTTGATCTATAATCTAAGAAAAGATTTATGATCTCTTTGGCCGATTTTATACACGGTGATCACTTCAACTCCTAGTCAGTTTGGTTTGGATAACGGCTAATATAGACTATTTTTGCTGCAAATTCCTGTCTACAGTGTGAGCATGTGAGTTTGTCGCTTACATAATCATAGTGAATGGCGGTAATTGGAGGGATCTTCAACGTTGGCGTTTATATGGCGAATTCGCGGATTCGGCATTTCACAATCTTGCGCCACTCGGGCCGCTGTATTGCTAAACACTTCCATTGAGAGGGCTACATGTTGCACTTTTTTACGTAACATTTCTGAACGTTTTTTTTATCTGAGTAGCAATCCGACCTACTGTCGTTTGCTCCATCCGTGTTACGAGACTACCGAAGCAGTTACGCATAAAATAGACCTTAATGCCACCAATATTGGCTCTCTCAAAATTTCGATAGTGGTTATTAAGTGCCGATAAATACATCAGTTCTCGGAGGAGTAAAGAAGGTTTAGAAGTAGCCAAGTTAAGGTCGTACGAGCATCTCAATATCAAGGTCACTCGATAGCACTGTGTTTCCCAGATAAGGGATCTTTTGAACAAATTATGGATGAAGTTTTACTTAAAATATCAAATATAAGTAAACAGTTATTCTTGTGGAGATTTTGATGTTAGAAAATAATTCAATAAGTTATTAAATTTATTTACTTCACATAATCTATGACATATTCTTATAAAGTCTACAAGAATCACCTATAGTGGCGCTATCTGTATTGATAGTACAGATGGCGCAACTATAGGTGATTAGTATAACTAATATTATTAATATATAATAAATTTTTCTATCAATATACTAGATTTTGACCATTGTGGCCAATTTATCAAGATCAAAAGTAACAAGGGAACTAATTTAAAAAGAAAAATAACTTTTATATCAGTAACTGCTGTTCATTAAAAGGAATTTGATAAAAAAATCATTATAGTGTAAAGAATTACATTAACGATGGCATGGACTGGAAACTAATTCTATTTTAGCAATTACTTAGTAACCTTTGATTTTTTTTCGGATGCTGTTTGTTAGATCTACTTGCTGCATCAAACCGCTCCCTTTGAAGTCATTACTTGCGATAGCGGTGGGAGCCGGGAGCCACCTTCACTTAAATGTGGCGCAGGGTGATGGGTGACCATAGCGGAGCTACTTGTGATGACTGATCGTCTTGTAGATACGAATTCCTTTTTTCTTATTGTTAACTAATTATTTGGCCGGCTTATGGAATTGATTGCCATGGTTCTAGTTGTTTGTAAATTGCTCATTTAATATATTGACGCTTATGGAAGAATGACCACAATAAAAAAAATCCTTCAGAGTTCATTTGTTGTTCTTTCAGACCAGGATGCATTTGGAACCCTCGTATCCTTTTTCTAAGTTAGATAGTGTTTTTACAGAAGCCCTTGTTTCGATAAGTATTGTATCAAAATGGGCTTATTTTGATACAATACTTATCCTGCCACTCCCATTTGACGTAAATGATCACTGGTATTAATAAAAAATACTGAATGATAAAAAAGATACAAAATAGATCGAGGGAAGTCTTGATAAGGTGGCAACAAGTAAGTAAACAGTTGTGGGAATGTTATACTATACTTGATGTATAAGAAAAAAATATTCAGAGGATAATATATAAGATAATATATAAGAAGAAATATGGAAACGGTATGCAAAAATAGAATAGATGAAATAAGAAAGGTGCTCCGACGCATGACAAAAGAAAAGCAATTTGAAAGTTACACGAAGAGAATAATCCTCTAAGGTTACTTTTTTTTTTTCATAAAGTTGTTGCTAGAGGAAGCCATCTGACAGCAATGGTGCATCCTTATAAATGTAGGACAACTACGAGGGTATAGTGAAATTACCCAAAACAGTTTGGCTTTCTATCGTGACGAGGAATCACAAATGGTATGAAAAATACAGACGAGCACTCAAAAACTTGCATATAGTATTTGTGGATGTCGATAGACTATTTGATAAGATTTTGTAGTGTGATTAAGCTAAACATTACTCATTCCCTCAATAACATTAGTTTCTTTCAAGAATGACTTGTCTTTATTTACTTTCTATACTTTCAGATTTTCCTCATATTTATTAACAGGTTATATTAACATGTTAGGTGGAAATTAATGTTATATTGTATATTATGTTCTGTAATGTATGTTATGAAATTAAAATACGGTTGTTACGCAAGCATAGCCAAGGGTAATTCTTATAGTAAGCAGCAACTTGGTTTCACACGGTTAAATGCTGACACCACGCTTCGAGTATGCTGAAGATGACACCATACGGCTTGCATTCTCACCATCGAAGGGAATCGAGGATAAAATATATTCATTCTTGTGTCAATCGCTGACTTACAAGCACCTTACCTTAATTCTAATTACTTGTAATTTTTTTTTCAATATATTTTATTAAATTGTTTTTTTTTGCATCCTTCGCTGCCACCAAACTTAATTGGCGCAGTCGGTAGGATATTCGAGATATATTCGGTACGTGTCGCGTCAAGATTTCCCCTAATATCGGTGCGAAATCCCGCGTGACTAACCGATTTCGAGTATCCGAATCTACATACATCGTGGAGGCCAGCAGAGATGAATCAAAATATCGATTCGGCAAAGAAAATCATGTTCATGTAAGAACTCTGAATCTTTCAAGTTCTTACCTATCCTAATTTTTAACATTATTCTTTATCCTTTCAATTTATTTTATTATTCAACTAACTTTCATTTAGAATAAACTTTTACTTCAAGTGGATTGTCCAAGTTATTTAATATATAAATACTATTGTATATAATTTTTAGTGTGTTAGATTAGTATTCAAAATTTTTCATCCGAGAGAAACCAGTAGCCGTAGTTTGTGTAAGGGTATATCTAGCAGGCTCGATACTATAGACGAATTTAGGCAATTAAAAAAAATTGTTATACCTAATATTAAAATGTCTCAAGATAAAATGGGTGAGATATACAAGTCACTTAGAGTTTTGCCTGATTTTGACGGTAACCCCCATGTGCTAACAAGATTTATAAATTTATATGATCAATAAGTACTTGCATATTTTAAAACAGAACCGTGGTTACTACAGTTGATGCGAAACGTAATCTTTATAAGAAATTAACTCTACAGTGCTATTTGCGTGGTCTTAAGGATTCTTTAGGCTCTAGGTTGTTACGGCTATACGTTGCATGCGTCCCGAAACGATAGAAAAGGCTTTAGAGTTCGTACAAGAAGAGCTAAAAACACTATATATACAGCAGCGTGCTGAGAGTATACCTAATAAAAAGGATAATTTTAATAATCAACAGTCTCTAAAATCTCATTTTCATTTGCCTTTAAATAATTTTATGCAATATACAGGTAATGCATTCAATGGTAGTTCTTTTAATCAACCATATAATATGTGAGGCCCCTCGCGTCCTCATCAATTTAACCATCAACAAAATTAAGGTTGGCGATCTAATATGCCTCCAACACGAATATTCCGTGCTCCACCTCCAAATTATAATGCGAGCAGTAACGTTTTTAGGATTCCAAATAGACCATTCATGCAACCGAATAATAATTCTAATAATGTACCTCGTCCTATGAGTGGTGTTAGTCACTTCGTGCCTAAAGCCGTACCATTGTCTGGGCATGACTGGCGTAGAAGTGGCAACCCGCCCCCAAATAATTACTTTAAAACTCGAGAAATTAACAATTATGAATGTGACTATGAACCCTATTATGACTATGACTATACTGACTACTATCAATAAATATAAATATCCCAATTAAAATTATCACTGCTATGGTAGTAACAGTATTCGTAAATAAAGTACAAACATTTCGTTCCTTCTCTGCTCTAGTTCTATAGTATCTAAATAGAAATACTCTCCTTTATTAGTATTAAGTGTTATAATATTGATTAAGAAGTGCAAAAGATTTTTATTCTTACGTAAAAGAATTAAACTGATTATTATATATTGAAAAAAAGTAAATATTAATATTTACTTTTTTCAATATAAAATAATCATTTTACTTAAAAATCTATTGTTTTTTATTAACATTTACAATTTCGTCAAAGTTCGTTCAAGAAATACCCTGGGTATTTGCATCTTCACTGGTTAAGTTATAATTTTTGTTATAAAAAAATATTTAACATAAGTTTTTAAGTTAAGTATAATGAAGTACCATCGTATAGACTATTATTCTACTATTCTTATTATCTTTCAGTATAACAATATTAAGTATTGTTCACTTTATAAAGAATATCTCCTTGTTAATTTATTTACACTTTACACATTATTTACACACAATATAATAATATATAGGACTACAATATCATGGTAGGTTAATATTTTTATATGTTATATCATTAATTAGAAAAGCCAAGTCATGTCAAGTGGGCGGGAAAAGGCAGTGACAACCATTTGTAACGGAATAGTGGAGTTATAATGAACAAAGTGATCTAATTGTTGAAGAAATTAATTATTAATTTGTTTGGAATGCAAGTGATCACAATAAGCAAGCGGCACTTTTTGCATCCTACCTGCGTTATTTTTAAAAAATCGGATTTGGTGTGAAAATAATGGTCTGAACCTGAATGCAGATAAGACGAAGGTTCTGATATTTGAAAGAAATGAAGAAAGAACAAAATGTAAGATCAACGTGAATGGATAATAGAACAAGTGAATGAATTGGTATATTTGGGAAGTATGTTTAGCTGAGACGGAAGATACGAAATGGATGTGGCAAGACGCATTGCTGCCGGTAACAGAGTTAACCGTGCTTTGGCTGCATTGTTGAGACGGCGAAACGTCAGCATAGCTGCACGTTTGGCTACCAACACTTACACAATGCAGTTTTGCTACCGACGCTGTTATACGGCAGCCAAACGTGGGTAACGCAGAAGAAGAATGTAAGAAAGATGAATGCTGTGGAGATGCGATCTCTTCGCCGAATTTGCGGAGTCAGTTTAGCTGACCGCATCCGCAATGAAGAGATCCACAGAATGGCAGGTATTAGCAAAGATGTCGCAGTGAGAATGAAGAAGAACGTGCTCAGGTGGTTTGGGCAAGTCGAACGAATGAGTGAAGAAAGAATGGTAAAAAAGATTTATAAAGGAAAAGTGAGCGGTAAGAGAGACAGGGGGAGGTCTTGAGTGACCTTCGAAAACACAGTAGCTACGATACTGGAGGAAGGTCACGTAAAAAGCATGAGAACAGGAGGAGAAGAGGTTAATGTCTGTGGTCGAGGCGAAAGAGGTATGCAGGGACCGTAGCGTTTGGTGCTCCGTCGACTCTGGCTACCCCGCAAGGGATATGGCGTGAAGATAAGTTAAGGTAAGTTAAGTTATAGACGTCAATCTGTATGCAAAAATAATATTAGTAAAAACTAGAAAAAATAATCATCAATCACATGTAATCGAATCAATCTAAAAAGAATTATTTAAATAAAATATCGTTTGCAATGAATACTACACAAGCTTTTTAAATGCCATAATGTCCTCGTAAGTTTTCGCTTTCACAGTCTCATCACAGTATCGCATCCGGATCCCCGCAATAATTTAAAGCAATTAGGTATTACATACAGATCTATAATAAAAAAACATCATTACTAATTTTTCCATGAGAGTATTTTAGTACTCGAGTATTTATTATAGATCTGAGATGCGTCCTACTCGTTCCAACCCTCACTTTTTTCGTATCTTCAGATATATGCCACTGATTATTTACAATTATCCATGTAGCATTAATAAATTTAAATAACCATAGCAAATAAAACTACATTCTTTGTTTTATTTAGATACTGAGACTAAACTGCATAAAACATTTAAAATTAAGCATTTAACTTAACTCTATAAAAACAATATGAGAAGCTCGCTCCTTGAGTAAAAATTAACAAAACAAAATTGTCTATCACTTTTACCAAAGAGACTTTGTAAACTGAGTGTTTTTTCTTCTGTCCAGAAACTTTTAAACCCTGAGAGAAAGGTTGGTCTTAAAGAGATCGAATAAAATCAAAAAAGGTAGTATCCATTTATGAGAGACATATATGAAAAAGTAGAACCACGACCTGGTTTCAAATCTTTAATTAACATCATCTTTATACAATCTCTTTAACACACTATAGTAATGTGGCAATGCTTTATCATATTCATTTAGAAAAGCTGTAAAATAAGTCTTATCAATTTATTAGAAGAGATTTGCGATATTAGAAACTGAAATCTCTATCTGATTTATGGTGTAACTGTAATGTATAGTGAAGTGTAGATATTGTTTAGTTTTATAAAAGAACCTACATTGATTGCGCAATCATTAAACACGATTTTAGTTAATTCCCACAAAAAAGAGTATAAAATTTAAAAATGGTTAGCCATTGCCTAACCATTTTTAATTTTCATACACTTGACATACGTGATAAAATATTCTTCTTACTTAAACCGCTTTAAATACCTTTCAAATAAAAGTACTAGACCTTCCGCTAACAGATTTGCTGTAAAGTAATTGAAACAACGGGTTAAAATTACATTTTAATTCTACAAATACACATTAGTTAATTGCGTGAAATAGTTATATTTAAATATATATTTATTCTAAATTATAAAGTAATACTATTTTTAGGTGTCAATTATATTTTAGTATATAGTTTCTGAATATTTTTACTGTTTGATATAACTTCATCTGCTTAATTTCATTTTAAACAATTACTAAAAGGAATGCAATTTCTCTTAATGGATATTTTACGGATACACTTTCGTGACTTAATGAAAAATTAATAAATGGGTTAAAGTTTAATTTCGTTGATTTTGAATACAGAATTAGTTAGTGATACCAATAAAATGACTATGATTAACTTCACAGATAAGGTCTGGCGAAAGTGTTATCTGTCAAGAAATTATTTTTATTATTTTAATTTTATGACTACAAATATTATTCTTATCGTTAGATCTTTATTCATTGTTTTATAAAATCTAAGGAATATTTTTAATTTGCATAATGGGTTCCTAACAAATTTAAAATGATTGTGTCTTACCGTTTTTAATAATACAATAGTTAAATAATAAACATTTAGAAACGTGGTTTAAACATAAAGTGGCATAGGTATGATGTGGTGAGTTGTTCAGGCTCCTTCAATACAAGCGAATGTCAATAGACTTTGAAACTAGGGTTCGATCACTCACCTTTACGAGAGCCTTTTAAAGGTTCATGTGAAACCTTTAGGCATTTTGCTACAAATAATGATGGTTTTATTGTGTAGAATATTAACATGAAGAAATAATAAAATTGGGCCAAGTGCTTGTCGAGTCACGAGCACTGTAAGTTTCCGTAGATGACCATGATGGATATACAAATATTTATGATGCTCACATAGGCCTATACTCACTAAATTTTTGTACATCTTTTTATCATTTTATTATTGCGCAGGGCTGCCGAAATTATTTATTTATTTGTTTTACAAAAAATTTCTATACGGTCTATTTATAACTTAAAGTTAGTTATTGAGGAGATGTTTTAATAAAATAATATTTATACGCCAAAAATTAAATACTTGCATCAAAAACAGTAACAGACACACAATAAATAGAAGAATTAAAAAACATACTCGTACTGCTTAAATTTCGTCTTAAAAAATTTATCAAACCCTTCTTGGGCTTCAGGGTATGCATATTTAATGCCTTCCTTTTCTTAGTTTTAAACCTAAAATTAAAAGTGTATTATTAAATAAATCTTATTATAGCATTCAAGAGTTTTGAGTTGATCGAAATGGGTGGATCTTAGGGTTGATACTATAATGTATACATAAAAAATGGGTAAATTTCATCTCAAAGGAAGTTTTGGACGTATCTTCTCAGCGGTCCTAGCTGATGGTAGCTTACTTGGACTGACCACACTGACCTTTCTTCATGTAATGATTGACGATTCAAAAATTCATGTAAAAACCTACATGAATAAAGATAGTTTGAATTAGAACTAATGAAACATTATTTTGATTTATAATTTTGATCTATAATCTAAGAAAAGATTTATGATCTCTTTGGCCGATTTTATACACGGTGATCACTTCAACTCCTAGTCAGTTTGGTTTGGATAACGGCTAATATAGACTATTTTTGCTGCAAATTCCTGTCTACAGTGTGAGCATGTGAGTTTGTCGCTTACATAATCATAGTGAATGGCGGTAATTGGAGGGATCTTCAACGTTGGCGTTTATATGGCGAATTCGCGGATTCGGCATTTCACAATCTTGCGCCACTCGGGCCGCTGTATTGCTAAACACTTCCATTGAGAGGGCTACATGTTGCACTTTTTTACGTAACATTTCTGAACGTTTTTTTTATCTGAGTAGCAATCCGACCTACTGTCGTTTGCTCCATCCGTGTTACGAGACTACCGAAGCAGTTACGCATAAAATAGACCTTAATGCCACCAATATTGGCTCTCTCAAAATTTCGATAGTGGTTATTAAGTGCCGATAAATACATCAGTTCTCGGAGGAGTAAAGAAGGTTTAGAAGTAGCCAAGTTAAGGTCGTACGAGCATCTCAATATCAAGGTCACTCGATAGCACTGTGTTTCCCAGATAAGGGATCTTTTGAACAAATTATGGATGAAGTTTTACTTAAAATATCAAATATAAGTAAACAGTTATTCTTGTGGAGATTTTGATGTTAGAAAATAATTCAATAAGTTATTAAATTTATTTACTTCACATAATCTATGACATATTCTTATAAAGTCTACAAGAATCACCTATAGTGGCGCTATCTGTATTGATAGTACAGATGGCGCAACTATAGGTGATTAGTATAACTAATATTATTAATATATAATAAATTTTTCTATCAATATACTAGATTTTGACCATTGTGGCCAATTTATCAAGATCAAAAGTAACAAGGGAACTAATTTAAAAAGAAAAATAACTTTTATATCAGTAACTGCTGTTCATTAAAAGGAATTTGATAAAAAAATCATTATAGTGTAAAGAATTACATTAACGATGGCATGGACTGGAAACTAATTCTATTTTAGCAATTACTTAGTAACCTTTGATTTTTTTTCGGATGCTGTTTGTTAGATCTACTTGCTGCATCAAACCGCTCCCTTTGAAGTCATTACTTGCGATAGCGGTGGGAGCCGGGAGCCACCTTCACTTAAATGTGGCGCAGGGTGATGGGTGACCATAGCGGAGCTACTTGTGATGACTGATCGTCTTGTAGATACGAATTCCTTTTTTCTTATTGTTAACTAATTATTTGGCCGGCTTATGGAATTGATTGCCATGGTTCTAGTTGTTTGTAAATTGCTCATTTAATATATTGACGCTTATGGAAGAATGACCACAATAAAAAAAATCCTTCAGAGTTCATTTGTTGTTCTTTCAGACCAGGATGCATTTGGAACCCTCGTATCCTTTTTCTAAGTTAGATAGTGTTTTTACAGAAGCCCTTGTTTCGATAAGTATTGTATCAAAATGGGCTTATTTTGATACAATACTTATCCTGCCACTCCCATTTGACGTAAATGATCACTGGTATTAATAAAAAATACTGAATGATAAAAAAGATACAAAATAGATCGAGGGAAGTCTTGATAAGGTGGCAACAAGTAAGTAAACAGTTGTGGGAATGTTATACTATACTTGATGTATAAGAAAAAAATATTCAGAGGATAATATATAAGATAATATATAAGAAGAAATATGGAAACGGTATGCAAAAATAGAATAGATGAAATAAGAAAGGTGCTCCGACGCATGACAAAAGAAAAGCAATTTGAAAGTTACACGAAGAGAATAATCCTCTAAGGTTACTTTTTTTTTTCATAAAGTTGTTGCTAGAGGAAGCCATCTGACAGCAATGGTGCATCCTTATAAATGTAGGACAACTACGAGGGTATAGTGAAATTACCCAAAACAGTTTGGCTTTCTATCGTGACGAGGAATCACAAATGGTATGAAAAATACAGACGAGCACTCAAAAACTTGCATATAGTATTTGTGGATGTCGATAGACTATTTGATAAGATTTTGTAGTGTGATTAAGCTAAACATTACTCATTCCCTCAATAACATTAGTTTCTTTCAAGAATGACTTGTCTTTATTTACTTTCTATACTTTCAGATTTTCCTCATATTTATTAACAGGTTATATTAACATGTTAGGTGGAAATTAATGTTATATTGTATATTATGTTCTGTAATGTATGTTATGAAATTAAAATACGGTTGTTACGCAAGCATAGCCAAGGGTAATTCTTATAGTAAGCAGCAACTTGGTTTCACACGGTTAAATGCTGACACCACGCTTCGAGTATGCTGAAGATGACACCATACGGCTTGCATTCTCACCATCGATGGGAATCGAGGATAAAATATATTCATTCTTGTGTCAATCGCTGACTTACAAGCACCTTACCTTAATTCTAATTACTTGTAATTTTTTTTTCAATATATTTTATTAAATTGTTTTTTTTTGCATCCTTCGCTGCCACCAAACTTAATTGGCGCAGTCGGTAGGATATTCGAGATATATTCGGTACGTGTCGCGTCAAGATTTCCCCTAATATCGGTGCGAAATCCCGCGTGACTAACCGATTTCGAGTATCCGAATCTACATACATCGTGGAGGCCAGCAGAGATGAATCAAAATATCGATTCGGCAAAGAAAATCATGTTCATGTAAGTACTCTGAATCTTTCAAGTTCTTACCTATCCTAATTTTTAACATTATTCTTTATCCTTTCAATTTATTTTATTATTCAACTAACTTTCATTTAGAATAAACTTTTACTTCAAGTGGATTGTCCAAGTTATTTAATATATAAATACTATTGTATATAATTTTTAGTGTGTTAGATTAGTATTCAAAATTTTTCATCCGAGAGAAACCAGTAGCCGTAGTTTGTGTAAGGGTATATCTAGCAGGCTCGATACTATAGACGAATTTAGGCAATTAAAAAAAATTGTTATACCTAATATTAAAATGTCTCAAGATAAAATGGGTGAGATATACAAGTCACTTAGAGTTTTGCCTGATTTTGACGGTAACCCCCATGTGCTAACAAGATTTATAAATTTATATGATCAATAAGTACTTGCATATTTTAAAACAGAACCGTGGTTACTACAGTTGATGCGAAACGTAATCTTTATAAGAAATTAACTCTACAGTGCTATTTGCGTGGTCTTAAGGATTCTTTAGGCTCTAGGTTGTTACGGCTATACGTTGCATGCGTCCCGAAACGATAGAAAAGGCTTTAGAGTTCGTACAAGAAGAGCTAAAAACACTATATATACAGCAGCGTGCTGAGAGTATACCTAATAAAAAGGATAATTTTAATAATCAACAGTCTCTAAAATCTCATTTTCATTTGCCTTTAAATAATTTTATGCAATATACAGGTAATGCATTCAATGGTAGTTCTTTTAATCAACCATATAATATGTGAGGCCCCTCGCGTCCTCATCAATTTAACCATCAACAAAATTAAGGTTGGCGATCTAATATGCCTCCAACACGAATATTCCGTGCTCCACCTCCAAATTATAATGCGAGCAGTAACGTTTTTAGGATTCCAAATAGACCATTCATGCAACCGAATAATAATTCTAATAATGTACCTCGTCCTATGAGTGGTGTTAGTCACTTCGTGCCTAAAGCCGTACCATTGTCTGGGCATGACTGGCGTAGAAGTGGCAACCCGCCCCCAAATAATTACTTTAAAACTCGAGAAATTAACAATTATGAATGTGACTATGAACCCTATTATGACTATGACTATACTGACTACTATCAATAAATATAAATATCCCAATTAAAATTATCACTGCTATGGTAGTAACAGTATTCGTAAATAAAGTACAAACATTTCGTTCCTTCTCTGCTCTAGTTCTATAGTATCTAAATAGAAATACTCTCCTTTATTAGTATTAAGTGTTATAATATTGATTAAGAAGTGCAAAAGATTTTTATTCTTACGTAAAAGAATTAAACTGATTATTATATATTGAAAAAAAGTAAATATTAACATTTACTTTTTTCAATATAAAATAATCATTTTACTTAAAAATCTATTGTTTTTTATTAACATTTACAATTTCGTCAAAGTTCGTTCAAGAAATACCCTGGGTATTTGCATCTTCACTGGTTAAGTTATAATTTTTGTTATAAAAAAATATTTAACATAAGTTTTTAAGTTAAGTATAATGAAGTACCATCGTATAGACTATTATTCTACTATTCTTATTATCTTTCAGTATAACAATATTAAGTATTGTTCACTTTATAAAGAATATCTCCTTGTTAATTTATTTACACTTTACACATTATTTACACACAATATAATAATATATAGGACTACAATATCATGGTAGGTTAATATTTTTATATGTTATATCATTAATTAGAAAAGCCATTAAGAAAGTTAGTAGATTTGTAGATGAGTCTGGTGCTTAGCCAAAACATAAATGCTAGCTGAAGTAAAGTAAAGAAGTGTCGTGAAACTCGACATTTGAGACACGACTGTTTTCTCTGTATGGTTTAGGGACCACCGTCAAATCGAAGTTCAATGAGCAACTGCTTCATTAAAGGGACATTACTTTATAGTTAGAGTTAGAGTTGCCTTTCAAGATAATGTACGATTTTACACTGGCAAACAATAGTGTATTTACTTTATTCTCTAGTAATGTTGGGAAATAAATTATTCTGCCGATTTTTTTTGGATAAATATTAATTGTACACGTATTATCTCAATACTATTTCGTTGTATGTATAGATTTTTAATTTCAGATCTAGTATGTTACAAAATGCATAAAATTCCATAATTTGTATATGTCATATATATGAAATGTATAATGTGGTGAAATATAGTATGTTAGTGGATTAAAAAATAAAACAATTATAATCATGGTAAAACCTGAAGTAACATAGGTGTGTTTCCATGAGTTATTGAGATTCGTTCACCTCTTCAATAGTCAATAGATTCGTAAACTAGGACTCGAACATTCACATTTACGCGAGCCTTTTAAAGGTTCATGTATAAGTAAAACCTTTTTGCATTCGATACAAAATTAGTATAATTTCATTTTGCAGAGTTAACATGAACAAATGTGAAAAAACTTCTGTTAGGGTCTTAAAACGGTTTAAATGTTTAGTATATTACAACTCCTAATAGAGTAAATGTAACTAACAGCTCGAAACTATTAAAATCAATATATAAGAATGTTTATAAGTTGCAAAAACAGACAAAAATCTAATAGATTTACGGTTATTTATTTTTGAATTAGTATATTCTTATATTTTATAGAGTAGCTCAAACTATCACTTTTAATTTACTGCTCACGGTAATCAAACCCGTGAGGAAACCGTTTCGTTATATGTATAGAACTTATTGAAACAGTACATCATGCATGTCCGCATGCGTGTTTACAAATATTCGTAAGTTTGATAACTGATAAATTGGTTCACTAACAGTGCAAAGTTCCGATATTGAACAGCGGTCGTTATCTGTTTAAGTTAAGTAAGTACCGTTGCTTATGTTGCTTTGTTTGTGGTTTGTAAATATAATAAACCTATCTTTTGGTTTTTAAGAAATATTCTTGCGTACAATTACTTTACGTTAAGTAGAAGGAAGGATTCTTCTTTTTATTTATTTTTCCTATAACTGACAAAACTTTATTTTGAAAAGAAGATTGGATTTATTACACTTCTCTTAAAGTTTTATTTAACCCTTAACAGTATATTCCTGTTGAACTTGGCAACTCGCCCAAAAGCTAAACTTCTAGTGGAAGTCACCTAACCAGCTTTGAAATTTCATCTCCGCAGTTTACCCATTCCAGATTTGCAAATATAATAACTGTAGATAATTTAGGTACCGTATAAAATAAATTATGTGTATTATTAATATATATATTATTATTATTTTTTTTTTATGGAAGAGGAGGGCAAACGAGCTGGTGGGTCACAGATGACTTGTGATCATCGCCGTCCATGAACTCTTGCAACATCCGAGGATTTACAGGCGTGTTGCCGGCCTTGTAGGTAGGAGTAGACGCCTTTTTTGAAGGTACCCAAGTCGTACCGATCTGGAAATACCGCCGAAGGGAGTTCGTTCCACAAGCGAGTGGAACGTTGAAAAAAGTCCTTGAGAACTGCATAGTGGAGGATCGCCACGCATCCAGGTGGTAGGGATGGTAAAAAAGTCGATGGCGCGCTGTGTGATGATGAAATTCGGCGGCAGGCATCAGATCGAAAAGTTCTTCGGAACACTCCCCGTTGTAAATGCGGTAGAAGACGCACAAAGAAGCCAAGAAGCCACGTCTCTACGCAATGCTAAAGAGTCCAACCGTTCGCAGAGCACCGGATCCTCGACAATCCGAATGGCTCTCCGTTGTACGCGGTCAAATGGTAGAAGCTATCGGGGTGATCTGGACCAGAGATGAGAACAGTATTCTATGTGTGGCCGGATCTGCGCCTTATAGAGCGCAAGTCTTTGGCCAGGTTTGAAATACTGCCTCGCTCTATTAATCACTCCCAATTTCTTCGAGGCCAACTTGGCCTTGCTCTCCAGATGACCACGAAACTGACAATCGCTCGAAATGTCGAGACTCAGTACTCTGATACTTGGCGAGGCAATGACCCCTCATTGCTCAGTGCTCTCGAAGAGCGGTGATACAAATGGGGTTTTTTTTAGTGGTAAGCGCGCAAACTTGTATCTTTAGGGGATTGAACTGAACGTGGTTCAGTTCACCCCACTCAGAGACCATCCCCAAGGAAGTCTCTAGAGAAGACACAAGTTTCTTAACTTCAAGACGTTTTCCCGAGAAAGACCTGCACGGCCGGAATATCCCCAGTGCTGTCATCCGCATAACAATGTATGTTGGAGATATCCAACATATCATTGATGTGCAGGAGGAACAGAGTTGGGGATAGCACGTAGCCTTGGGGTACACCGGCGTTCACGGGCTTGGAGTCCAAGCAAAAACCTTCGAGAACGACCTGTATGCTCAGCCCAGGGAGGACGCTGGTCCACTTGCATAAACTCTCAGGAAGCCCATAGGAAGGTAGCTTCGAAAGAAGTCCCTTGTGCCATACACGATCACCATATTCAGACTAACTGCCAGACCCTCTCCCTTGCTTTCAATAACAGATCAACAGCCGATCGACCATGGCGAAAGCCATATTGCCGGTCATTGACCAACTGGTGATCCTCGAGGTAGGTTAGGAGCTGTTTATTGGTGATGCTCTCCATTACTTTGGAGATAAGAGAGGTAATGGCGATAGGTCTGTAGTTAGCTGGGTCTGAGCTATTACCTTTTTTAGGGATCGGTTGGACAAGGGCACGCTTCCATGAGACCGGGACTGCGCCTTTCAGGTAGGAGTACCGAAATAGACGCGTTAGCACTGGTGTCAACTCAGGGGCACATGTTCGTAGCACAACTGGAGAGATACAATCTGGCTCACTTGACTTATGAACTTCCAAGGAAAGGAGGGCTTTTCGGATGAGTTTTTGCCGAAAAGCTTTTTTCGACATTAAGCTCGGACACCGCGGGATGATAGGCGGTGCCTTCCCCTGGTCGTCCAAAGTCGAGTTTGAGGCAATAAGAGTGCCCAAGAGATCGGCTTTCTCTTTTGCCGTGTTGGCCAAAGAGTCGTTCCCAGTGTGCAATGGCGGTAGGGATGACTGACAGAAGTTTCCCAGACCAGCTTTGAAAAGCGCCCACAATATGCGCGTGCCCGGTGGGTACTTTGCCAGCTGATCCCCAGTTTTGACGACATGCTTGAACTTTGCTCTAGTAATTTTCCGTTTGAAGAATCTGGAAGCACGATTATATTTCCTCTTCAGAACTCGTAGAGTTTGGATCCTTAGTAACTAACGCATTAGCCCAAGCTTGATAAGCCTGCCGTTTGCCAGCTGCTGCAGCCCTGACAGACGCATCAAACCAAGGCCGCGAACTGCCACCAAGTGGTACCACAGAGCTTGGTATAAATAGTTCCATGCCCTGAAGTATCACATCAGCTACAGCTGCAGCGCAGTCACTAGGATCATTGGAAGGGAAACAAATTGGCCCCCATGGGTAGGATGCAAAAAAGGATCGCATTCCATCCCAATCCGCTCACTTGTAGTGCCAAACGCGTCGAGTCGCAGGTCTTGTGCGAGCTGGACGTTCAAAGGGCACTACACTCCATACCAAGCAATGATCAGAGGACCCTAAGAGAGCCTCGACAGTGACTTGGTACTTTCCGGGATGTGTACTCAACATAAGATACAACAAAGAGGGCATATGGCTGTCCATGTCCGGTAGAGGAGTGTGTGTCTTGACCAACTGGGACAGACCATTTGCCAGAGCAAAGTCAAACACAGATCTCCCCGCGTAGTCGGTGGCACGTGACCCTAGCCAATCGGCAAGGTGCGCATTGAAGTCCCCGAAAACTACGACTTCGGCGGAGGGAGTCTGTGAAAGCAGATCGTCAATCTTCGCCTGAACATGGCTTAGAGTTGATCCGTTTCTGCATTACCACTATGGGGCCCCTAGAGACACGCGTAGACTCTGACATGGTCGTCCATGTCCACGCACAGCCAGAGTACAGACAGGTCCCGACCTTTAAAAACCTGAAGGCGACGGTAGCAGATATCCTCCCTTACGAACACAGATACCCCGGCGTGTGGTATAAAATGGTGTTCTAGTTTATACCCGGGGTATGATAGATACGCTGTGTCGCTAGATTGAGATATCTGCGTCTCCGTCAGAAACAACAAGGCTGCCTGCGCCATCTCTAGATGATAGTGGATGGCGTTCAAGTTGGAATAAAGTCCCCGGATGTTGCAAAAGTCCACATTTAGAGTGGGTCGGGGTGCCGCTGCGTAGACTCGTCATTTGACCTCAAGAAACACAAAAGGCGATACTTTGCCCGCCCCAGACACGACGGGCAGCCCGAGCAAAATCCGAGAATCATTTCTCGATTTTGCTCGGGGAGGAGGTCCCCGGCTTCATCAAAGCCGGTACCCTCCTGGGGTATTTTTCTTTTAGCCATTTCTTTCATGTTTGGCCTGGGGGCGGTAGTAACCAAATAAATTTGGTTACTACACGTCGGTCTTCTGTGAGAGGGTGGTCTTTCTCCGGTCGAGCCAGCCCAATACGAGCTGCAGTCAGATAACTACAGCTAGGCTCTACCATCTAAAGTAACGTCACAGCTAGAAGGTTGGAAGAATATTTTTTTCGTTTTAGTTCTGAGTACTATAAAGTCAATACAAGTTGGGATTTCAAGTGAGACGTTCTAAAAGATTTTATGAAAACAGTTTACTAATTATTTATTTATTTATTTATCTTTGTTAAGACATACAGGTTACGATATTTTATTTATAACAATTTTTTTTAAATATTCCACAAGCCTAAAAGTTTTCACTAATAATTTATACATAGCAAGTGTGAATTATGTTATGTTTACCAAAAGCAATAATGGTTAGAAAAATTCCAAATTTACAATCAGTGAGCACATTGACTTAATCATAAATAAAGCATACCAGCAGCTTGGTTTTGTAAAACGTACATGTCGAACTTTTCGTGACGTAAATTGCATTAACGTCATCTTTTATGTTTACGTGCGTAGCATTTTAGAGTATGCTTGCAGCATTTGATAACCAGATCAGGTTATATACAAAGAAAAACTAGAGAATATTCAAAAGAAATTTATTAAATTCTTAAGCTTTTTAGATTTCAGATCTTTTCCTTCGTATTCAGTTGCAAGCAATTAAAAAAATTGATTCTATTTCTGTTCGCCGCCGTCATGTATTGTTGTTGCATGCTATATTGTCCGGAGATACCGATTGCATTGAGTTATTATCTGAATTGAGTTTTCGAGTACCTAGCCACCGTACAAGGCACACCGAATTATTTGATATACCATGCGTAAATACAGGTTATGCCCAAAATTCGATAAAATACTACATGACAATATACATTACAAATATGTATGTATATTAAATTTATTAGTAAACCGTTTTCTGATAATTATTAACAATTGTGAAAAAAAAATACTTTCTTTAATGCGCGTGACGCTGTGTACTTTTTCTGACGTCGGTAGTTAACAACTACCATCAGATGATCAGCGCACTCGTTTTCTTTATAACATGCTTTTATGTGCTTCGGTATGTTTATATATAACAGAAACCTTGAACACGATTTTGACGTACTTAAATATGTTGAATTCATTTTAAACTTTGTATACTTATCGAGGAGCGATGGCAATGCAACAATATGAATAAGTTATAGTAAAAAAAAACTAAAAACAGGTTTTAATAATATACAAATGAAATACTGCGGTGCTTATTAAGTGATCTATTGATAACATGCACCCTTTTTTACATTGTTATAATATTTGTTTTTCTTATTTACATTTTTCTTAATTAGTATTTATTTTGTATTTATTAGTTTAGATTTCATAAAATCTTATGTATAAATCATATTGCTTTTTTTTTTAATTACATTAGTATGTGTTGGGAAAGAAACAGTGGTGTGATCATTTTTATCGACGTCTAAAGTTTAAGTTATGGCCATGATTTTTGAAAACTTAGTCCGTGGGAGACGACGAAGCAGTTATTTTCCAAATTTTAATAAGGATGTATTCAGGTAATAAAAAATACTTTAAATGTAGGTCATTAGAATTACATACAGCACTGTTTAAAAGTTGTTAAAACTAAGTAAATAATTTGAAAATCGTTTATTTCACATGTAGTTAACAATCGGAAAACTGGAGTGCAGATGCAGTCCAAGCTTTAATTAACGTCGACAAATGAGAGTTTAATGAGTAACTACTTGATTAAAGTGGCTGGATTTGTGATCGTTTGAGGGTACTTAAAGTCAGCAAATTGAAATTAAAATAAGGCTAAATATAATTATTTTTTGATGGACGGATGTTTAAATAGTTTTATTACTATTGAGCTACAAATAAAATTGCAATTAATATTAAAACCTCAAGATTTTAATGCGGTTAACATAAAAACAAGTTTGACAATGCAAATATATGTTTATGTCCAAAAAAAAAGCCTTCACCGAGACGACAGCAAGCCGCCGTACTCACAATCAAGGAGGCCCGATCCAACTCTTCTCCACTTGAGCCCAGACCCCTAAACAGGACTGTGACGAGTGGCGGTCTTAATACACCCTGGTGAGCACATCTGCCTGTAGCCCCCAAAGCGGATCGCTCGCCAGGAGTGTGGCCGCAATGTACGACCTTTTACAGTACCCCCTGATCATCCTCAGCGCTAAGATTCTCTGCGTTCATCGCAGAAGGGTTTTGGAATCGGCGGTGAGGGACCCGTACCATATGGGGGCACCGAACAGCGTACAGCGCCATACTTCTCACGATGCCGGCATAGAGTTGCCGCCACAGAGCCTGCGGCCCACCGACATTGAGCAGAAGCCTTCTCAAGGTAGCCGCGGTGGACAGTAATTTCGGGGCCAGAAGGGAGAAATGAGCTCCGAAGTTCCACTTTCCGTCCAGGGTAAGACCCAGATATCTTAGCTGGGCCTTCACCACCACCTCCTCACCCTAGACGGAGATGGACGTTCGGCGAGGGCTGAGTGTAAAAGCCTCCTAGCCTCCGTTTTTGATTCGGGGACCTCCAATCCCAACAACCCTATGCGGTCCGCAACCGGCGTAGCTCCGACTGTTGCCAAACAGGCCGTTCTGCATATGTCCTTCCCCTGCATGTGACTAGGGTATCGTCTGCGTAACACAAAGCCTCATCCGCGGTAAGAGAAGACAGCAGAGCAGCCAATCGTACTCGAGGTTCCAGAAAACCGGTGAAATCCCGTGATACAAGCTACGCCGGTGTATCCGTTGGTTGCCGCCAAACCACACGACCTCTCTGTCTTGCAGGTAGACCCCTAATAGTCTCCGGAGATTGGGAGGCATTTCATGAAACCGGAGTGCCTCAATCAAAGTCTCAAACGGAAGACTGTTGAAGGCATTGGCGACGTCCAGCGACACCACCAGGACTACGTCCCCCTCGCGAGTTGCCTCTTGGGTCAGGTCTCTCACGAGCTCTCAGGGCGTCGGTGGTTGATCGAGCCGCCCTGAAGCCGAACTGAGCGTTAGAGAGATCCAGCCCCACCTCCTACAGGTGTTGGATAAGACGGGTAGAGAGAATTCTCTCGAAGAGTTTGCCCGTCTCGTCCAGCAGCACGATTGGCCTGTATGTGGAAGGGTAGTCGGTAGAACGACCCCCCTTCCGCAACAGGCACAACGTTCCCTCCGTCCAGGCCTTCGGGAACTGTCCAGTGCGCAAACAAAGGTTGAACAATTCCCGAAGCTTACCCCCCAGTTGACCCTGGCCCTGGCGGAGTTGTTCAGATTTGCCTGCAGGAAACCATGTCACGACATGGCTTCAAAAGGCGCCTGCAAGCGCCCTCCGCTTGGGGCAGCTGAGCAGGGACCAGCACTTCATCCCACTTTTATTTTCCCAACTTATAAACAATGAAATCTTAAATCTGGTAAAATGATTATCCTTATACCGCTACTACCAGTACTCAGTAGCTATCCGAGCTATTGAAATTGGACAGCTATGAACACGGGTAGTCAAGCAAATATACCAGTTGTATTTAGAATTTAAAAAAAATTAAACCTAACCGAAATAAATACCTTCGCTCTGCCCACACTGTGTAAGATGTACATACGAGTATAACATGATTATTTTGATTTTCCTATTATCATACAATACTAAATCAATAGGTTATATTTGTATCCATTTAGTATATTCGTTTAAAATATTTTCTCAAAAAATACGTTAGTTATTATGGATATATGCAAAATATATCTTACGGCGCTTGAAAATTGTTCTATTTGGAGAACGTTATAGAAAATAATCGAAGCGTGCAATGGAGCGCTGATTGGTCGATTGATCCAAGGTGAGGGATATCTATATAAATTGATTTAAAATTTTACTCTTCTTGCTTTTTTATGAATTATAAAATGTAACTTTAAAATCATACACGTAATATTCCAACTACATGGTTTGTAAATTTCTGTCATATATAAATATATGAAGGTTTAAGTGAAATTAAATTAAATAAACCAACATCGAGTTTATCAAAAGTGAATCATCAAAGTTTTATTAATTTATATTTAACATATGGATTTATAACGTTAAACGATCAATAAAGTAGAATGTTCCTAAAACTTAGATTAGATTCATTTATTGTATTGTTTTAATTAGAGCTTTTTATTGAAATATTTGTAATGTATATATAATATTATATATACTTATATATATTATAAATATTTCAGATTAATCTAAAGCTTGCAAATCGAGGCTAGTGTAACCTTATACAATTTAATGATCCATGTAACGATGATTTAGATGTGACAAGGACATAAAAGCTTTTCTTTACTTTTAATACTATTTTAACTTGATTGGCGCCAATTTCAAAATTATAATTATCAAATTTATGGTACACAAAGTGTTTTATAAGTCAAATATTATGAGCAGACCGCAAATTGAGTCTGATAACGATTTTCGTTAAAACATTAGTCAGAAGTCAACGATGTTTCCTAAATATTTATAAAAAATATTTTTTCTAATATATAATATCTTAGATTTAATAAAAACAGGAGACCCATAAGATGTGATTTATGTAAAATTATTTTCTATTAATAGGGTTACATACTATCATGAATTAATCTGAAAAAAATTATTATAATTATAAAGTAGGCGTTGTTTACATATGAGAATATTATTCTAACATTCACAAATAATTTTCGAAAATATTTTCTCGGCGCTACAATTACTGTCATATTTTTTGATAATTGTAATTTAGCCTCAGTGCTCCTGGAGCACTACATATATACACCTATAATAGGGTTATTTTTTTAATTACTTGATTACCTCATAACGTGGGGTGTGATTAGACAGGAGAGCCTTGAGAACTGTCTTCAACTTTGCTTTGGCAAATGGTCTGTTCCAGTTGGTTAAAAAGCACACTCGTCTACCTAACGTGGACAGCCATATGTCCTCTTTGTTGGTTCTTTTGCTCACATCCCAAAAAGTACCAGGACACTGTTGTGGCTTCCCTAGTGATAATTGCGTGTGATAATTGCGCGATACACAGTATATTGCCTATTCACCGTCCGGCTTGCGAAGGACCTGCAACCCGACGCGTTTGCCATTATGATTAAGCAGATTGAGATGGAATGCGGCACTTTCTTCAATCGTACCTATGACGACCGGTTTGTTTCCCTTCCAATAATCCCAGTGACTACGCAGCGGCTGTAGCTTATGTCATACTACACGGGATGGAATTATTTGTACTAAACTCTGTGGTACCACTTGGTGGCAGATCGCGGCCATGATTTAAACAGCAAAAAAACATCTGAAAGTGTCTATTTTCCTTGGCGTTTACAAGTTGAGTGGGCCGGAGGGCATTTTCCCAATGGTACTACGAACATATGCCCCTGTATTCATTCCAGTGCTAACGCGTATAATTCGGTACCTTAAAGGCATAGTCCCGGTCTCATGAAAGCGTGCCCGTGTCCATCCGATCTTTAAAAAAGGTGATATCGGATCTAACTAATTACAGACTTATCGTCATTACCTCTCTTCTCTCAAAAGTAATGGAGAGGAACATCAGTTAACAGTTTGTAACGTTACTCGAAGATCACCAGTTGATCAATAGAAATCCGGCAATATTGCTTTCGTCAGGGTCGATGGTGATCTTCTGTTATATCTTAAGTACTGTTGGGCAGCGGTTATTGAAAGCAAGAGAGAGGTAAGTGTCTGGTCTGGTCAGTTAGTCTGGATATGGTGAAAGCCTTCGATCATGTGTGTGGCACAAGGAGCTTCTTTCGAAGTTTTCTTCTTATTGGCTTTCCGAGAGTTTATGCAAGTGGATTATCAGTTTTCTCATTGGGCGGAGAATACAGGACGTTTTGGACGGTTAAAGCTCAGACCCCAACCCCGTGTACGCTGGTGTACCCTATGGCTGCGTGCTATCTCCAACTCTATTCCTTCTGCACATCAATGATATGTAGGATATTTCCAGTGTGTGTAGTGTATCAAAGACTTTTCTTCCACATACCACTAAGATGTGGAATGACCTTCTTTCGGCGGTATTTTCAGATCGATACGATATAGGTACCTTCAAGAAAGGCGTATGGTCCTACCTTCAAAGCTGGCAACAATATTGCGATTCCCAGAATGTTGCAAGAATTCGTGGGCGGCATTGATCACTGTCATGGGTGAGCTCCTTTACTCTCTTCTAACATTAAAAATCCACTTTTTAATTAAGGACTTTTAAACATGGACATATGAATGCTATTTCAGTACAAGCTAGATATCATTTATATAATAAAAATGATAGAATTATGTGATTGGTTTGAGTTAGTTTGTTCAATTATACTGAATATCATGTTTATGTATATGTGAGTGTACAAAATAATGTAAAGACCACTTCATGTCCTAAGCTTCAAACCCTGGACTACTTACAAAGTTGTCGAACAAGAATGTTAGAGCACTTCAAGTAAAGCTTTGTAAAGTTTATGAGACTTTACTTTGAACAACGATCTACTAGATCGATCTACAACCGAAAGATATAAAAAAATGGGACCGTTCTATGCATATTTAGTAATAAAATTTAATATAAATTTACTATATGAGTTGGATCGTGTTGAAAATAGATTTGAAATTATAATGACCCCTAAAATGTAAAAGCAAGACTCCTAATGTACAAGTTCTTGCACATTTAATACTCGCAAGGTTTTTTAGAATTAAAATTTGCTTTTCAATGACTAGTTAAGTTGCTTTCTATCCCGTGAATGCAATTGATGTTTAATAGGCTGGTAAGACTGTAATGATTATGATGTTGCTACTACTGTTAGCATAAACCTCTCTGCACCTAGGTTTATTATATAGTATGTATACAGTAACATTCTAACGCAGCCCCCAGAGAAAATATTATGTAATTGTTACTCGTATGTTGACGTTCGCTACAAGTTTACCCGTTGTAGAAAAGTATCGGAGCGTGAAATGGAGCGTTGAAAGCTCGATAGATTATTAATTCTGTTGATAATTTCGTTATGTTTATTAAAAAAACGAAGACATTATTTCCATACAAACGTAACACAAATATAATTTTATATTTTCAAACACCAATTTTATTAAAATATAAAAAAGATATGTTTTTCTATAATAAACAATTAGACTTATATATATATATAATACCTGTACTCAGCAGTCCTTATTAATCGGTATTCATTAAGACAAAGATATTTCATCTTTGTCAAAGACTGGAAAAAATGAAGATTATATCATGAAAAACATATTTGACTTTATTTAGTTTTAATATTTTATTTTAGGAAATAAATCAGTTATTATTTTACTAAGAAGCTGTAACTAACAATTGCGTATTTTAAATTATTATACAGGTAATTAAAAATATTTTAGTAATTAAAAAAAGTAAGTTTAGTAACGGTAATATTTTTTGTAAAAATTATAAATTGAAGAACTTTAATTCCGAAAAGCTACTAATTAAATTATCATTACTGTTTCAGAAATGAAAATGTAAGAATTATTGTATAATGGCTTACAAAAATAATAAGTATAATACGGAAACAATATATTAAATCATTGTTATTAATGGTTATAGCTAATATGGTCACTTTCATAAATCACCTTATATTATTATATGTAATCTTTAAAAAAATCTTTATTTATTGTAATTAACTTATTTTGTTATTTTATTTTGTAATTTATTTAACCGTCTTCATCAAATGATCTAATTATTTCTACCTAATGGTATGGTTTTTAGTCTTAGGTACGTAATTGTATGTATCAATAATTTATCAGGAGAAATTATTAGTCAATAAATAAATAGTATTTATTCATTTTACTCCAATGTAATCTTTATGTGATAATTTTTTATACTGCTTATATTGAATGTAGTCTTGATTTGGCTTATATGTAGTCACTGTATTCTCAGTTTATGTACCTTAAGTCCTTATATGTCAATCCTGATAATTTATTTGATTCTTTTTCCATCATGTCATAATTTTACAACATTTTTAATTTAACAAAAGGTTATAAAAATCTGTGGTTCTGTTTCCGTTGTTATTTGTGATTAAAAATATTTTGTTGTAGATTCAGATCCATCATTCTCTTTTGTGAGACATATTTACTCCTAATTAATATAAGTACCTATGTTCAATATAGTGTCTAGAGTTTATTAATCTAAAACATCTAGTTATAAAGCATAATTCATTAAAGTTAGATATCTTTTTCTCATGTGGATATTATATTTATAAGCTGTTGCTTATAAATATAATATCCACATTGCAATTATTCGAAATTATTTAATGATCTATATTTGAAATAATTTCAAATTGCTTTCAACTCTTTGATCCCTTGAAGTCAAATATTAAAAAAAACTGGAATATTTATATTACAGTGTATTAGTTATACACTCAAGCTAATAAAAATTATATTAATATAAAAGCTTAATATGCATAGCAACGAACTTTTATCTCATTGTTATTCAAGAACTATTAATATCAAAACTAACTAATGGATCGGTTAATGCACGCCATATGTTCCAAATTTAATACGGCTGTTTACATTCAGTTTCAACTTTCTTGGAAGTGAACAGTGAATTCTGGAATGCCACCCGATCATTTTAACAATATATATATATCTTTTTTGACAGAATTTATTAAACCTTAAGAAAAAGTTAAATTCAGTTAAGGTAAAAAGGAAGAAGAAGATTATTTATCGCAAACCATTAGAATTTATCCTTCGACACAAGACAGTTTTCAAATGTATCGTTGTTGTACTTAGTATGATAATATTACATAAATAAGACCAACATAATAGGACCAATTATAACGATACTTACTAAACTTAAACAGATAACGACCACTCATCAATATCGGAACTTTGTACTGAGTTCATTAACAGCGCTAAGCTATTTATCAGTTATCAAAACTTACGAAGATTTGTAAAAACACATGTTTTAACATGATGTATCTTCAATTAATTCTAAACAGTTCACTTGTTTTGATACTGAGCAATATTTCTTTCTATCTATCATCACCAAACCAAATTTTATAAACACATTCTATCGATAACATCATAACATAAAGTAATTATTTCGGGAGCAAAAACTCCGTTTTTAATCTTGTAGTTTTTGTCCTGTTAATTAATGCAACTAATTCTTATGAATATAGATACAAATATGTTTTATTAAGTTACAAACATACGTTTACTCAATAACACTACTTGATATACTAGGTTTAGATTTAAATTACATTATAACTGTATAGAATGTAGGACATTCACAAAGCTTGAGTGATATGAGAGTGCTGAAATTAATATTGGGAATATATGGCTTTAGCATATTATAATTTCACAAATAATAATAATCATTAATTATTTGCCAACTGACCTGTCATTTTATGAAGGTTGTCTATAAATCAGACAAAGGCATAATACTCTCTTATGACATGTGTCGAATTTTACGACAGCTATTTACTTGATTTCCATAAGCACTTTATTCTTTAGATTTTATACCAGTGATCACTTTTGTAATTAATGTAATTTTTATCAAAATATATATATCGAAATTACACTAAATACTATAGAATCGTAGAAACTTGTTTTTGTTTGATCTTTCTTGTCATTAATTTTAACCGCAACATTCAGAATAAGATCTTCAAATATTTCTGGATTACTGCTTAAAACCTTATTTCAATGCATATTTAAATAAAAATAATAATAAATTATTGTAAAAAAAAACAACATTTGTAAAAACCAATTTTATACCCATGCTCTAAAGTTTTTATTTATGATATATTTGTATGTGGTACAGCTAATCGACTTTCATTGTTATGTGGTTCCAGGTGTGATATCGTGATTTAACTATGAAAGCGAAGATTTACAATCACATAATGGCTTCTAAAGAGGTGTCTATTCCGAAGATCAGTAGGTTGATGTGATAAACTAAGACTTATGATTAGTTTATCTACTGGTTATGTTAAAATTACGTGTTATGTTTTGTCGTATGTTTTATTAATTAGATTTATGAATTATGTGCAATTATTCCTACCCTTAGCTAATGTGTAAAACAATTGTTAATGATGAAATCAGGTTCAATTCGAATTGTGGACACAGTAAATGTTATTAGTAAATATCATACCCAAACTTCTTTTACTATCAATAAGAAAGGTGATGGTTAACATTTACCATCTGTTGGATGATTACTCCGATCTAACTTATTAAACTTATCATTGCTATGATTTTAATAATTGTTATTGTTCAATGAAAGTAATTTTTCCGTCTAAGTTATCAAAACCGATTTATCATTGACCTGATTATGGATACATTTTTTTTCTAGTTTATGAAAAGACACACGAGAAAAAATAAAAATAGAATAAAATTATAAATAAACAACGTAAATAAAAACAAAAGATAATTACGTTAGCTACAGACGTAGAGTCGAAAAAAAACCAAAACTGATTTAAAACTAATTTTAATTAAAATAAAGAACTTATTAACTAATACAAAGTATGACCTACTCGATGTAAGTACAAAAAATAATGAATTTAATTATTACATTAATTAAACTTATATTCTAATTAAAATGCAAGTATGCATTCCGTCGCGATGACGCAAAACACATTTTGTTCACATGGAAGTAAATTCCAGTCAGCGATCCTCCTGGAGTAGGTATACGTAACTCCTCCATCCTCAGATCAGCAACTATTTTAGAACGTTGAGATAAAATGTTGCTGGCATCTTCTTACTGCGTGTTGGCGTCCCTTCTTCTTCCAATTGTTCACCAATATTGTCATTTGAAGTAGATGAAGTAGTAATTTTGTTAGGTTCCTTGGTTTTTCGTAGCTTGTAGCGATGATATCCAAACACAATTATAAGTGCACTTGCACTTAATATGAAGACGTAAAACGGTATTGTAGTATGGTAGATTGTATGACGATTAAATTTCTCTAGTTGTAAGGGATTTTCTTTGATTAATTTATCTTGAATACCATGAAGTTCTTGTAAGTTTATCGAATTTAGGTTGAGATGAGTAGGAATCTCAATATGATTCGTAGGATTAAATGGTATTTGCATCAATTTTAATGGTTGTCCTTTTGTTTCATCACTATTATTCAGAATAGTGAATTCGGCGGTTTTTATGTAGCATTTCACGGGGATGATAATTAAGAAGCTACCCTGGAGTGATGTAAATTCTTCTTTTTCACAGGATAGTTGCACTTTGGTGACACGAGGGAAAGAAAATACATAATGTTCATCATCTAGTTTTTCCATTGCTTCTTTTGCTAGGGTAACTGTTGTATGCTTGCAGTATTCCTTCAGGACTTGATGAGAAATAAGCTGTTGCACGCAGTCAGGTTCTGTATGAATACGTTGATTCACTTCCATTTCACAAAGGTACCAGTTTTTAAGCTTCGGGCATTCTGCCTCCATGTACAAGAACGAATTCTCGTTAATTGCAATGAAAGGATACGGGGGTATGAGGACATTTTGGATTTTATTAAGAACAATAGAGAGTTTATAAAGATTATAGATATCTGCAGAGACTATTGGAAATTTAAAAACTATTACTATTTGCTTTTCTGTATAATAGCATGCCGGCTTTATAATACCATAGTATTCCCTCAATTCTAAATCTATAATTTGATTCTTAATATAAATTTTCCTTAATTTTTCTATCATTAATTTTAAAGTACTTATCTCTATCATAGAATGATGCATACTTGAAGTATGAGTAAAAGCTAAAATATTCTCTATTTTTATTAATTCAGACATAAGGTCGTCTATATTTTCTCCAATGATTACTAAAAGTTGGGCAAATTTTACATATTTCAATAAAATATTATCCTTATCTGCACTTGCATTTAGAATACTCTGCAATGTGTTGTTAATTTTGACTTGATTTTTAACTAATTGATTTATTACTTCACTTTGCTTTGCCATCCATTCTTTACTTAAACTTATGTGATTATTAAACTCGGATGCTATCTTATTTTCATTATTTTCTAACAATTTTATTGCATTATTATATCTTAATGCATCTTTATAATCTAAATTTCCTGTTATATACTTTATAACAGAACCAAAACCATCTACAAGACCTCTTTTAACACGATTTGGTTCAAAAGATCCTAATTGATTTGAAACTTTGAAAAGCTTTTCAGTAAGGTAATTTATTTGCAGTTCAAAGAGTAAATATGTTTCATTACTAAAAAGAGTTTTGAGATTATTTAATTGAGTCATTAAAAGCTCTATTTTATCTTCTATGGAGTCGAGTTTGATGTATTGTAGAAAAGTATGGTAATGAGTCGTAAGTCTGATCAGTCCAAGTTTGTATGGTAATAGTCCAGGTCCATCGTCCAAGCTTTCAAGTTTTATCTCTAGGGGGTTCGTCACGTGGATTGTCAGCAGAACTACTATTATCCTGTAACAAGTTGGATCCTTTAGGTACTCGTTTCAATCGGGATTTAGCTACAGGGCCACGTTTTTTGGAAGTATATATATGGATTGGTAGGTCAGCTATAACTTTGTCATGAGTATATCTAGGTGCGGTTTTTTGACGGCTTGCCAGAGGGTTCCTAATAAAAATTTGTTGTTCGGGTGCATATACAATTTCTGGTTCGCGATTTTTATTTCTATTATTTATCAAAGCACTACGCTTTTCCAAAGAAGTGCTATTAATAATTTCGTATACTTTTTGCATGCTTTCTTTATGATTTATCATGTATTGCTGTAATAAATGTTGAGTAAAGTCCAAGTCATGACAGTCTCGAGGGTCAAAGTGTCCATTTAATAGATCAAAAGGCCTACATCTAGTAAAGCTGTGTATTGCTGTGTGTGTATAAGCTATGAGGGCATATGGCATAAGATTGATAAGGGGTTCGTCTGTGTGTTGTAATTTTAAGAGTCGATAATGTTCTAATATTGTTGAGTGAAAACGCTCAATGTTTCCATTGTCGTTAGGTGAGTGAGCTAAAATTTTATGGTGGTTAATTTTGTGTAATCTTGTAAATTCTGAAAATAATTGATTTGTGAATTCCGTTCCGTTGTCGGTTATTATAGTTAGGGGTACACCATGATGGGTAAAATATTTTAATATTGCCTGTATGATACTAACAGCTGTTCCATCTCGTAAATGATACGCTTGACCATACTTTGTGAAGACGTCTATAAAAGTTATATACTTTTCACTATGTATGGTCAGTAAATCTATATGGATAATTTCAAAGGGTTTGTTAGCTGGCGGTACAATGTTAAATTGGGGTCTAATAGGATTTCTGTCATATTTAGCCATACCACATAACGTACATTCATTAATATATTTTGAAATTTGTTCCTTCATTTTTGGCCAATAGTATTTTCGGGATAACGATAAATAGCATTCATTTATTCCGCGGTGGTTTGTTTTTCCATTATGATAATGATTAATAATTTCTTGTTGTTGTAGATATTCTTTTACATTTTCATTTTCGAATTTTACTAAAACAAGATTCATAGCAGAACTTTTAAATTTATCTTGAATAATGGGAATTATTGAATACATAGCAAGGGGTGGATTTATGAGAATACCGGTTTTAATTTTAGGGTTCACGTATTCTTTTATGGCATTAACTACATCTTCCTCTAATTTGGATTCTAACACTTGTATAGAAGTTCGTGTATGGGTGTCGAATGGCTTAGTAACTGTCGTTTTTCGTTTAGTATCACTAACGACTGTGAAACATAATTGTCTAGTAAATCTATTGAGAGGGTCGTCAGTAATTGGTATATTTAATATAGGGTTCTCTTTATCTGTATGTACGGTGTCAGTTGAAGAATTTGTTATAGGTGGTACATGTTCAGAGGGGTTTCCTAGTAAAGAGTTCAATTCGTCAATTTCTTCAATAAGGGTCTTAGTTTCGTCGTTATGGATTTCAACTCTCGATAGGGCGTCTGCGTTAGTGTTCATTTTACCTTTTTTATATACTACTGTAAAGTCATATTCGCTTAGTCCAAGTCGCCATCTAGTGAGTCGAGAACTTGGTTCTTTCATATTCATTAGCCACTGTAAAGGTTTATGGTCTGTCAGTATTTTAAATTTTCGTCCGAATAGGTATGGTCTAAAATATTTTGTAGCCCATACTATGGCTAAAAGTTCTTTTTCGGTTGTGCTGTAATTAATCTCACTGTCATTTAGGGTACGGGATGCATAACATACTGGTCGGTCAGATCCTATTGGACCTTGGGATAAAATGGCTCCAATAGCTAAATTTGAAGCAACAGTTGTCAAATTAAATTCTTTAGTAAAATCTGGATATTGTAAAATGGGGTCGTTGGTTAAAAGGGTCTTACATTTCTCAAAACAAGAGGTATATTCATTATCGAATGTAATCTTTTTACCTTTTTTTAAACATTGAGTCAAAGGTTTAGTTATGCGGGCAAAATCTGGAATAAATTTTCGGTAATAACCGAGAAGGCCTAAAAATTGTTTTATTTGTTTAGCTGTCTGGGGAATAGGATATTTTTTAATGGCTGAAATTTTGTCAGGGTTTGGTTTTATACCGTCTTTACTAATTATATGTCCAAGGTAAGATGTTTCAAGTTTTAAATATTCGGATTTATCTAATTGAATTTTAAAATTGGATTCACGAAGTCTTTGGAATACTTTTTCTAGATTGTTGATGTGTTCTTGCAGGGATGTGCTAAAAACTATTATATCATCTAAATACACAAGGCATATTTCGTTTTGTAAGCCTCGTAGAACATTGTCCATAACTCTTTGGAAAGTCGATGGTGAATTTTTAAGTCCCATGGGCATACGGAGGAATTCGAAATGGCCATGCTCTACATTGAATCCTGTCTTACAAATGTCCTGTGGGTCCATTTCTACCTGGTAAAATCCACTTGCTAAGTCGAGGGTTGTAAAGTAATGACACTTCCCTAATTTGTCAAGTACGTCGTTAATGTTAGGGATTGGGTACTTGTCGTCTATAGTCTTTTCATTTAACTTACGATAGTCAACAACTAAACGCTATTTTTGCTTACCTGAAGCATCGATCTTTTTCGGCACGACCCAGATCGGTGAACTCCAAGCAGAATCGGATGGTCTTATAATACCCTGTTCCAACATTTTCGTTATTTGGTCCCTAACCTCTTGTCGATGTACAAAGGGGTAACGATAACTTTTACTATATACAGGGACCTCGTCGGTGGTCTTAATACGGTGTTTAATTTTGTTGGTAAACGTTAAATATTCGCCTTCAATATAAAAAACGTCAGAATATTTGGAACAAAGTTGTATAAGGTTGGCTTTTTCTTCGTTATTTAAATGATTAGTTCGTAATCGTGATGTGACGTCCTGTCCGCGTGTCTTATATTGAGTGCATTCGTACTCAATATTAAATAAGTCGGCATTAGTCAGTCGGTCTAGCGATAGTATTACGTCATTTGGTGTCGGATTCTCAACTTCTACGTATCCACGGTTACAAGTCACGTTAGTTATACATTCGTGTAAAATACAATTGCCAATTAATTGTTCCTTAATAAAAACTTCTCCGTCCTGAGAGTTTATGGGGATACGAATTAATTTTGAGGTTCTAGCCGGTATTATATCCTCGTAAAAATTTAGGTTACAAGAGTTATACATCCTAATAGGATTTGAGCCTGTACGAGTTAATAGATTTCTGTCCTTTAAATCAATTTTTGCTTCCCATTTCGTTAATAAATCTAATCCTATTAGTCCGTCAAAATAGTCGTGAAACTTATAGATAAAGAGTTTAATATTCTCTGGGTCTGTAAATTCTTTAAAACAAGGTAATGTTATAGAATATTCATTTCTACTTGTTGTATGTACATTCGTAACTTCAAACGGGTCGTAGTTTAATGGAAAATTAGAGAAATATTTTTCAACAGCATTGGGACTAATGAATGATTGGTTTGCACCAGTGTCTATTAAAAGTTTTAGTGGGGTATTTTTATTTGAATATATGGATGTTGTCTTTGTGTCTGTAAATTTAACTCTATCTTGGTTTTGGTGATTTTAGGTCTAAACGAAAATCCTGATTTGTACAACTAGGACCTGATAGGGGTTCACTTTCTTTAACTATTTCGTCGTTATTCATTTCATAAGTGATAGTATTATTAATATAAGGGTCTGGATTATAATAACTGTCATAGTATTCTTGTTCAGTATAATTATTATAGTCTGGTTGGTAATAATAGTCAGGATAATTGTATTCCAAATTATCATAAGATAAACATTCATTCATGTTCATCTCACGAGCTTTTAAGTAATTTGTCGGCGGCGGATTACCAGATTTACGCCAGTCATGTCCAGTCATCAAGGTATGAGGTAAGGGCTTGGGAATAAAACTTTGAACACCACTCATAGGCTTGGGCATGGGATTTTGATTAAAATTATTCCTAGGTGGTAAGCGGAAAACATTACTGTGTGGGTTATAATTAGGTAGGGGTGCGCTGAACATTTGTTGAGTTCTAGAACGCATGGGCATATTGTACTGGGGTTGATTTCGATTGAAGTTAAATTTAAAAGGTTGTGGTTGTTGTATGGGTCGATGTGACATAGGGGCTGGCCAGATAGGGGTTGAGGGATGATAACCTTGAGATTGAGGAGGTGTAAAAACTCTGTCATGTATTGTGTTTTTATTAGTGGATGTTTGCTGTTTCAGTCCATCTGTACGTTGCTGTAAGTAGGTAACATTTAATTCCTCTTGAACATATTCAAGAGCTTTTTCAATAGTATCCGGGCGCATGCACCGAATTCGCGACCCTAAGGGCTCTTTTAAGCCACGTACAAATGCCTGCTTAGTCACTTTTTTATATAAGTCGCGTTTAGCCTCAATTGTTGTTAATAAAGTTTCATGTAATGTAACATAAGTAATTATCGTACTGAATAGCGTTTGACAATAGCTATAAAATTCCTGAGGTGTCTTATTTCCTTGTACGGCTAATGAGACGTCGTTGTATAAGGCCGTTTCGTCCCGTTGATCAGAAAAGTTATTTATTAAAGATGTTCTAATTCCTAGCCAACTATCGGGAATACCATTGGAATTAATAGTAGCAGCGGCAGTGCCGGTTATTTTATTAAGAATACCGTTTAATAGGCACAAATTAGATAATTCACTACCGGGCGAATTATTTAAGTATTTAGTTACAATTTGGTCACAAATATTAATAAATCTAGTTAAAACATTAGGGTTTCCGTCAAATTCAGGCACGATCCTAAGGATTTTATAAATGTTATCCGGATCTTGAGCCATATTTGAAATACAGTTATTATCTAAATCTCTATTAATATCTAAACTACGCTTACGGGCCTGCTGCGATGCAGATTCCCGTTGATTATAAACTCTAGGATAATAAATTTTGGAAAGGAATTATTACTAGGAAAGAGCAACACGAGAATGGTTCAAATGTACTCACATAGATTTCATTTCTGGTTTCTTCTCGTGAATCGAAGTTTGGATTCGCCTCCCGTTGCTGCAGCTGGTCCGTAGATTCTGGATACTAGCGATGACCTAACAGTCCCTATTCTAGTATCCTACCGACTGCGCCAATTACGTTAGCTACAGACGTAGAGTCGAAAAAAAACCAAAACTGATTTAAAACTAATTTTAATTAAAATAAAGAACTTATTAACTAATACAAAGTATGACCTACTCGATGTAAGTACAAAAAATAATGAATTTAATTATTACATTAATTAAACTTATATTCTAATTAAAATGCAAGTATGCATTCCGTCGCGATGACGCAAAACACATTTTGTTCACATGGAAGTAAATTCCAGTCAGCGATCCTCCTGGAGTAGGTATACGTAACTAGATCCTCTTAATTCTCAAAACATCGTTAACTTTTTGTTGTATGTTAATATTGCCTAACTTTTCTTGATATTTTCTTTCTTCCTTATCCTTAAAACGTCTTGTGACCCATTACTTGTCTTTTCTTTTCTTTTCTTTCTGTTCCAATATTTAATAATAAGTTCTTTTTTTACATTAATACTTCCAGAGTTTTTTTATTTCTTTACCCCATTATTAATATAATTATTATTTTTTAAAATACTTTATAAAGAGACATTTTTAAAATAAAATAAAATAACTCCGGGTACAGACTCATGTATCGTAGACGTATCTTCGTTCATGGTCGTCTAAACCAGTACTTAAATGGTGATTGGTGATGAAATTCAGCTACTGCTGCATAGAACAGAAAGTAAACAACGAATGAGAAATAAAGATTTTTTAAATAAAGTGAATTACGAATATATATTTATAAGTTGTATAATTACTACCGTAATTAAAAATCATCAATTTAAAAAACCATTTAATCTGGCATCAGACCTTCATTATTATGATGCGTTCCATCTTAAGGGGGTATTCTGGTCTAGAGACAAAAATTTTAGGTCATTTTTGGAGTGCTGTAAAAAAAAGCAATCAACATTTTTAACATCCATTTTTTACATGTTATTTATTAACATTAGAAGAATACAAAAAATTAGAAGAATACAAATAATTAAAAAGTCAAAAAAATCCAAAATCCCGTTAATTATCAGCTGATGAAGTGGAGATTCTCAAAAATTTGGTGCGTGACCATACCCACAATTTCGACCCTCCTAGGAATCTGAAACCAAAAAAAAAATAAGATTCTTAATCTACAATAATGTCGCAATGTCTGGAACTAAGGAAAAAATGGTAAATTTTTTTTTCAAAATGGCGACTGTCTAAAAAAAAATTTTTTATACCATTTTTTAACTTTCTTAAATTTTAAAAAAATAGTAAAAATGAAAATTTGGGGATAGGCGTAGTTCCGGACATTGACAATTTTCTATAAAAGACTCTTAAAATTACAAGTAAATCGGTTAAGTAGAACCTGAGAAATCGTGGGTATCGTATTAAAAAAGACAGTTCTGAGAAAAACGCGTTTAAAGTTTCAAGTAAAATTTTTGCAGTCTAAGTCATACAATTATATTTTAAACTTACATTTATTTAATCTGCCATTCCTGCTGCATACATTGAACCTTCCTCGACTTCGAAAAAACTATTTCGGCATTTCTCTCTTCCAATAGAGCAGTTCTCTACTCCTTTGATGCGATGGATGTTCGTATCTTGGAGCGGTCAATCCGGGCGTTGTCTCATTTGCCGGCAAATGCATGAGCTTCTGGACCAATTTTCACACCCATAATCGTCATCATTTTCAAAATCGGAATGAAGCCTTCATTAAATATACACACAGCAATAAATGTGGCAATCTCAATGATCTCAGGCCCGGAATGGATACGTTTTGGAGCGAAAGTCCTGATCAACGAGTTTAGAGACTCATTATTATTTCGAGTTTCTGAACCTAAACATCGAGTTAATAACTCTTCTCATGATAAGCTCTCCTAAATTGGCTTTATAATTTTCAAAACTTTATCACACAGGATTTTCTTGGTCAAACTCCTGTAATGTTCCTTCAGATGCAGCTTTTTGCCACTTACACCAACTCTCCGAACCAGGTGGCCAATACATATGTTGTGGGTCTTCATCTCTCACTCACTCACAGCACATACGTCCACGTGGTTTAGAAGTTAGAATTCTACTGTTATCAGCTGAATGTAAGCGAATACTAAAAAAAAAAAAAAACACAGGTCACCTAGGGTTATTGTATTACAGAGTCGTCCTCCGACAGCCGACGCGAGCGCACGCGTGCGCGCGCGCTCCGCTCTCGCTTGTCTATTGTTATCACTATGGGTTCTTTGGACCCGTATTGAACTGGCCCGTACCGGCCGGTACGGTACGGAGTGGTACGGACAGCGTAGGTACGCGGGGCAGGTAGTCGGGTCATGTGTCCGGTACTGGCCGGTATGGTACGGAGTGGTACGGACAGCGTAGGACACGTGAGCAGGTATTCGGAACATGTGTCCGGTACCAGCCACCGCTGGGAACCTTGGTCGGCTATGGGGTTTATGCCCGGTATATAGTCGACAATAAGGGTTTTTGTTGTTATTTTTTATTTTTTTTTCCTTTTTGTTTTGTTTTGTCATTTCTTCGGTTTTTCTTTGTTTTGTTTTGTTACTTCTTCGTCTTTTTGTTTTGTTTTGACATTTCTTCGTTTTTTTTTGTTTTGTTTTGTCATTTCTTCGTTTTTCCTTTGTTCTGGTGTTGTTGAGTTCTGCTTGTTTGTCTTCGCTCTGTTACCTTTTCTATTCTTCTTCTATTTCCTTTTCTTTTTGTCAACTCTGAGGTCTGGCGCCTGCCGAGGGGTTGTGTAATGGCGAGGGCGCCCCGGGGACCTTACCCTTTAAAGGAATAAGAATGAAAGCGAATCTTAAAAATATACTACCCCGGGAGGGTACCGGTGGCTGCTCTGCAGGCCGGGAATCCCTCACGGAAGCCTCGGCTTCCGTCTTCCCCTCGTATTCCGGGGGGGGAAAAGACCGCTCGACTCCTACGACGACTCAGGCTTCTGTTTTACTGGATTCTGATTTCACACACGGATTGGCTGACGATTTGGTAGTGGAAGAGATGACCCCGTCGGTCATTTCATCCGCTAATGACTCTGGCGTTTTTCAAAGATTACGATCTGCTTCTCGGAAAGTGGTGCCTGTTAAAGGCTCTGGTTTGATAGTTGGCGACGAGGATGCCATGTCCGATCATGAGGTGTCTCGTAAGCGACCTATCTCTGAGGTCGACAAGTTGTCCAGCGAAATGTCCGACAGCGATCTTGAGCTCGGTGTTGCATCTTTTAAATGCAATACCGCTCGACGCGGGCGCACTGCTGCAGTGTCGCAAGGAATCCGGCCAACTCCAGGGAGGTATGGTGAAGGTTCTGAAAGACTCTTCACGGAGCCTCCTTGAGGTGGTTGAGACTTTAGTCGGCCGCACGGAAGCTGATGAAACGCGACGGCTGAGGACGGATAATGCACGTCTTCATCGCGAAGTTAACTCCCTTCGCGCGGAACTCAAGGCGCATAGGCGTGAGTTCACGGCGATGAAGACCGCTGCTGCCAATACTGTCCCGCAAGTAGCGTCCCTGGATGCGGATATGGTAGACGAGTTGAGGCGATCGGTAGTAACCTCGGTGGGCGTATTGATAAACGCCCGCTTCGCAGGAATTGAAGATCGCCTCCTCCCGGAGAAGAATCTCCGGCCACCGTTGGCGTCGGATAGGAGAAGGACTGTGCCGGTTAGTCAAGCCGCGGGTTCTGGCCCACCGACTCTTCCTCCCACGTCTTCAGCTCCAAGTCGGCCGGAAAGTATCCCGAGGCCGGCTCCCGCTCCCCCTGTTGCTGCTAAACAGTCCTGGGCAACAGTGGTGCGGAAGAAGACGAAGAAGAAAAAGAATGCCTCTCAGGCTCCCAGTTCTTCTTCTGGAGCCCCTGCACCTGATCGTCCGGCCCCTATACGGCCTCGGGGGAAAAAGAAAACGGGGGCGCAAAAGCCCCCCGCCGCTCAGACTGGCCAGAAGAGCCAGCAAAAACTACCGCAGCGCCGATCTCCAGCCGTGGTAATCACGCTCCAGACCGAAGCTGCGGAAAAGGGCGTCTCTTACGCCCAAGTTCTCGAGCGAGCCTCTGAGAAAATCAATCTCGGAGAGCTCGGACTCGAGAACGGGCTGAAGATCCGGAGGTCAGCCACCGGAGCCAGGCTTCTGGAGCTGCCCAAAGCGGCTCCAGAAAAAGCTGAGCAACTGGCTGCTAAACTCCGGATCGTTCTAGACGGTTTGGCAGATGTCGTCCGGCCCATGAAAAGGGTCATGATTAAAATAAAGGGCCTAGACGACTCTGCGACCAAGGAAAAGGTCGCAGCAGCTATCTGCCGCGTCGCTAAATGCTCTGGCGAGTCTCTCCAGGTCGGGGAGATTCGTCGGGGCTATGGGGCGATGGGTTTTGTATTTGCCCGTTGCCCGGTCGACGCGGCGAGGATGCTGCGAGACGTGGGTAGACTCCTGGTGGGTTGGAGCTCAGCTAAGGTCGAGCTCCTTGAGGAGCGTCAAATGCGGTGCTTCCGGTGTCAGGAGCCGGGGCACACGCGGGCGCTCTGCCCATCAGAAGTTGATCGGAGCGACGTCTGTTTCCGATGCGGCTTGTCTGGACACTCCAGGGACAGCTGCACCGGAGTCCTCAGATGTGCCGTCTGTGCAGACCTCGGATTCCAGGCGGGACATGAGTTGGGAAGCCGTGTTTGTAAGGCTCCCCGTAGAAGAGGAAAGGCAGCTGGTTCCTCCCCAGCTGCCGCAAGAGGTGAGCTCCTACAGCCGCCTGTTGAAGCCATGTCGTCATGAATAGACGGCGACATGGCTTCCTACAGGCGAACTTGAACCACTCCGCCAGGGCCCAGGATCTTTTCATCCAGGCCATGGTGGAGTGGGACATCAGTGTAGCGGTGGCCTGCGAGCCCTACTATGTCCCCCCTATTTCCAACTGGGCGGGGGACACTAACGGTTCCGTGGCTGTGGTTGCGGGTTCTGGTCCCGGTCCTCCTTTCTCCACCCTGGAGACTGGCCCGGGTTTGGTCGTGGCGAGATGGGGCGAATACGTCGTCATCGGCGCGTACTTTTCCCCCAATCGCCGACTGACGGAGTTCGAGACTTTCCTCGACTCCATCAGTGCGGCGATTGGAAGACAGGCGTCGGGGAAGCTCATATTCCTCGGCGACCTGAACGCCAAATCCGCGGCCTGGGGAAACCGCGCCACGGACGCTAGAGGTAGGGCCGTCCAGGTCTGGTCGCTCCTCTCCGGTCTGTCTCTCCTCAATAGAGGGACCGATGCGACCTGCGTGCGACAGCAAGGGAGTTCCGTGGTGGACGTTTCGTTCGCCACCCCAGCTGTCGCTCGCACGGTCGTCGACTGGAGAGTCGAGACGGCGGTGGAGACTCTATCGGACCATCTTTACGTCCGATTTGACCTCTCCACTTCCCGACCGATCCTGGCCAGGTCACCGCGGGAGGGGAGTCGCTTTCCTCGTTGGGCAATCAAACGTTTAGATCGGGAAATGGCAAAGGAGGCTGCCATCGTACAAGGATGGGCCTTTCCCGATCCGCCCAATGAGGAGACCGACGTGGAGGAAAGAGCTGGCTGCATGCGCGAAGCACTTTCACGGGTTTGCGATGCAGCCATGCCGAGGGTGAGGTCTAGGCCCCGGCGCAGAGCGGTGTACTGGTGGTCACCCGAAATTGCCGAACTTCGGGCGGCCTGTTGCAGGGCTCGCAGGGCTTTCGTCCGGTGTCGCCGTCGTCACGGCTTCGACCCGATTCTGGAGGCCCAGCTGCGGAGTCGATACCACGAGGCGAAATCGACTCTGCGGCTTGCAATTCGGAAGGCAAAGGACCTGGCTCGGGAGGAGATCCTGGCAGGTCTCGATAGGGACCCATGGGGACGTCCGTACCGCGTCGCGCGGAATAAACTCCGCGCCGCATGCGCCCCGGTCATGGAGTCCCTTCAGCCGGATTTCCTCGAGCGGTTGGTGGGGGACTTATTCCCAGAGTCCACTGGCCACTCACCTCCCGTGATGGCCTCCCCTTCTCCTAATGGGGGGGTGGGTCCTATCCCAGACATCACGGAGGCCGAGCTGGAGGTCGCGCTGAATCGCCTTCGAGCCCGCAACACTGCGCCGGGGCCAGATGGTATTCCGGGGCGAGTTCTATTCCTCGCCCTAGAATACTTGGGAGGCAGGCTTCGGGAACTGTTCAACCTGTGCTTGCGCACTGGACAGTTCCCGAAAGCCTGGAAGGAGGGCAGGTTGTGCCTGTTGAGGAAGGACGGTCGTTCTGCCGATTCCCCTTCCGCATACAGGCCAATCGTGCTGCTGGACGAGACGGGTAAACTCTTCGAGAGAATCCTCTCTGCACGTCTTGTCCGGCACCTCGAAGAGGTGGGTCCTGATCTCTCCGAGGCTCAGTTCGGCTTCAGGGCGGGTCGTTCAACGATCGACGCCCTGGGAGCTCTGAGAGACCTGACCCAGGAGGCTGTTCGCGGGGGGGACGTCGTCCTAGCGGTTTCGCTTGACGTCGCCAACGCCTTCAACAGTCTACCATTCGAGACATTGGTTGAGGCGCTCCGGTTCCATGGAGTGCCTCCCTATCTCCGTAGACTGTTGGGGGCTTACCTGCAGGACAGGGAGGTCCTGTGGGAAGGCGGCGACCGGCGGGTCTACCGACGTAGCGTATGCCGTGGAGTTCCACAGGGGTCCGTGTTGGGACCGGTGTTGTGGAACCTCGGCTACGACTGGCTGCTCCGCTGTCCTCTCCTGCCCCGGATGAGGGTGTTGTGTTACGCGGATGATACCCTCGTCACCTGCAGGGGAAGGAACTTTGCGGAGGCAGCCCGTCTGGCTACCGTCGGCGCTACGTTGGTAGCGGACCGAATAGGGCTGTTGGGATTGGAGGTCTCCGTCACAAAGACGGAGGCCATCCTGTTCCACGGCCCACGCCGGGGTCCCCCTCGTCGGGCGTCCATCTCCGTCCAGGGTTCGGAGGTGGTGGTGAAGACCCAGATGAAGTATCTGGGCCTCACCCTGGACGGAAGATGGAACTTCGGGGCTCATTTCTCCCTTCTGGCCCCGAAGTTGGTATCCACCGCAGCTGCCTTGGGGAGGCTTCTGCCTAACGTTGGTGGGCCGCAGGCTCCGTGCCGGCGTCTATATGCCGGCATCGTGAGGAGCATGGCCTTGTACGGTTCCCCAATTTGGTCGGGAGTTCTTACCGCCGACTCCAAGACCCTCTTGCGGAGAACGCAGAGGATTCTCGCGGTAAGGGTGATTCGGGGGTATCGTACGGTGTCGTACACTGCGGCCACGCTTTTGGCGAGTGATCCGCCTTGGGAGCTACAGGCGGAAGTGCTCGCCGAGGTGTATTGGCACCGGGCAGAAGCCAGGGCCAGGGGGGTAAGGCCCGAGGTGGCTCGGGTCAGGGCTCTAGCTCACCGAGCCCTGATTCGACGGTGGGAGAGGGACCTAGGGTCCCCTGCCGCCGGACTGACGACTGTGGGGGCGATCCGTCCCCACCTCGATCGTTGGATCAACCGGCGGCATGAAACGCTTACGTTCCGTCTTGTGCAGGTGCTCACTGGGCATGGGTGCTTCGGGGAGTATCTGCACAAGATCGCACGAAGGGAGGCGACCCCATCCTGCCACCACTGTGACGAGGCCGTAGACACGGCTCGTCACACCTTGGCAGAGTGCGCAGCCTGGGACCACCAGCGTGTTGAGCTGGTGGCCGTGGTGGGCGGGGACCTCTCGCTGCCGCGCCTTATAGGCACAATGATCGGCAGCGAGAGGTGTTGGGTCGCAATGGCCTCCTTCTGCGAGCAGGTCATCGCCGCGAAGGAGGCCGCGGAGCGGGTCAGGGAGCAGGCCTCCACCGCTGACCCACTCCGTAGAGGAAGGCTGGGAAGAAGGAGGCGGGAGTACGCCCGCCGCTTCCTTCCCCAGCTGTAGTGCCTTGGTGGGAGGGGAGGGTGACCTCTCTCACCTATTACAGGCCTACGTCGTGAGGGTACTCTTAGTTGCTCGGAGCACCCTTACACGGGGGGTTACCGCCGGAGCGTCACGGTGAGTGCGCAAGCGATCCCGTGGCGTCCCATTAAGGCGTTGAGGGCAACCGTTGGTTTTTTAGTGGGTAACCTTAAAAATGGCAGCGTCCTCTATGCTGCCGGGTAGTCCCACATAACCCTCCGGCCATCACCTTCTTGGTCGGCGGGTATCCGTAACGGATTTTTCCAACGATAAAAAAAAAAAAAAAAAAAAAAGGGTTATTGTATTACAATATATATATATATATAACGGAACAAAAGGCTTTACTGAGAAATATGGATTCAGGTAGACGGAGAATCCATTATGTCCTTTATTCGATGAGTTGCAGCCCAACCGGTTAGTATGCCAACTCAGCAAAATACTTATATCTCCGAAAATAATTTGAATTTTGAAAAATTCTCTTAAACTTTGAAAATATGAAAGAAAAAAAAAATCGATTTTTTCTTATTTCTAAACCAGAATACCCCCTTAAAGATTATCTTTAAAATAATTTTCCTTATCCAGCAATGAGAATAAAAAAATACTGGGAAATGGTTACAGGAAGGTGAAGACATTCTAACAGAATTAAAATCTGATTTCATCAGAGCAGTATCATTAGTGAATTGTTAAGCCACATCAGTGGATTCAATTACTTTATTTCTAAAAGCAAGCGCAAATAAAGTTACTTCCTTTAATACTATGCTATTGATTTGTTCTTCATAAAAATCTTTTTAATTTGACATTAATGGAAATAATATTTTCCCTTCTAATAAGTTATACTCTTTAATATTCTATTACTTTTATAATTTTTCGACTGACTCCACAATGTAATCTAATCAATAATCATTTATTCAAGTTGTACCTTTGTTTAAGTTAAAGTTTTGATTATTACCAAAACTTTGAAATGAATTTACTTCGTAAAATTGATACTGTATTCAACCTTTTCATTCCACCTTCAATTTTTATATGAATTTTTGGTAATTTAATTTTTTAAGATTTGGTTTTTTCACAATACGAAATAAAATCAAATCTGTAATCATATGCATTTAATAGTTATTTTAGGTTCTTTAACATTATTAACATCTTAATAAAAAGAAAATTAAACTTTACATACACACCCAAATTTTATATATTCAATTCAATAATAGAAACATTAAAGGTAAAAACAACAATAACAACACGTTTTATTATGTACCCTAACGATTTTTCAGTCATATATATTAATTAGAAGAAGAAACAGGAATATATATTGTTTTACTTTTTCCAAAAGTAGAGAATAGTTTTCATTGAATTAATGGAACATTGTTGCTTATATTTGCTCCCTCAAATGAGAATTCATTTCTAAATGCTAATCATTCTTGAATATTCTATAAAAATTAAAGACTATTAAAATAAAAGAATAAAATCAACAATGAATATTTACATTAAATAAAAGTTCATCAACTCAATTTCTTATTTAACCCGAGAATGTGTAAAAGGCTTATGAAAATAATCATTTCAAGTCGATCCCATAAACACTAGCTTATACTAGTTAGTATTATCGTCTACCCAAACTAATTAGTTTACGTAATAATTTAGACTACATTTTAATCTTCGAGGGTTTAGTATTTTTATTTTTAAGTTTGTTATTATTCTGTTTATTATTTCTGTGATATAAAAACAGAATATAATATTGTAATCAAGGCTTAACGGATGCTCGTTAAACGGAGTGTAATAGCCTTGCAGGTAGTTGTTAGCTCCAGCGCCTGGAATTGCACAAGTGTCTGTTTCGCTGAATTATGACAAGTTCGTGGTTTGGTTTTGGAGCTCTGCGGATAACGAAATCTGTGTTTGTTTTCATACATTGTATTCCAAATTTCCTTTTCTAATATTATAACATTTTTATTTTATATCTCATATCGAATTGAATAGGTAGGAATATCAAACAAAAATATAAAATTAAAAGTAGGTTTTTTATCAACTCCAATTCTTTTGTGTCAACGTCGCTAGATTATTGGACTGGAGTCTTTATTGATCCTTTACAAGATTCTTTCGGGCGAACGACTTTGGATGCTTCAATATATACAAATTTAAGTTTGAGTAAAATTTATCACAATGTTGAATTTCCTAAATATATATTTTTTTTAAATCCAAAGCTTACGTTTAATTATTTTAATGTATTTTGACCTTTTGTTAACATATGAGATTTTAAATAAAAATAGGATAAAATGGTATTAAAGGGTTATTTTAGATTGGTGTTTTTGCAAAGTCGATAAATTTATTTAATGCAAAGTGAATGTATACTACATTCACTTTGCATTTCCCGAGGTAGCCGGTTCGAATCCTACCCATGTCGATGGTTTGTCATTCTATATTTATTCAAGTATCCAAAAATAAACATTGAAATAATAAATTCTATTCCAACAAATATATTTGGTTATTTGGTCAATTGTGAAAGTAAGCAAATGGATATTGGTGATAAGTAAAAAAAACATTTCACAATTTTATTATTATATTATTTTTTTGTTTTATTGCTTGTCGGTCTGTTTGTCTGAATGTAGATTCAGAACATTCAGACGAACATGGTTATATATTTTTATTATTTAAAAATTAATAATCCAATAAAAATGACCATTTAAAAATCATTTCTATTGCAGCTTATTTCACACAAGATAACCCTAACAGACACAGCAAAGCCAAATATTTGTTTGAACAAAAGCACAACGAAAATATATTTGTAGTTGCGTTTGTAGGCGCATAGTTGTTCTTTAAATAGCGTTATATGTAAAATAGGACGCCGTAACATACCACGTTTTAATTAATTTCATTCCCAATTAAATAGAATATATATCAAGATAATTACTTTCACATTACTTTCACAATGTATTGAATTCTTAAATATCATAGATTATGAACTAAGCCTGACATGTTTATTTTGACTCAGACATCCAGTGCTTTTTGGAATGTGCTTAAGTAATGTACTTCAGATTTCAAAATCATTAACAAATGTTTTAAATCATAGACCTTGATGTGGAATATTATATAATGTATTAAAATGGGTTGTCGATTACAAATATTTTTTTTATTTTTAAACCTACGTAACAATATCATTGACAAACGAAAAATTTTTTTTTTTTAGGTTTTCGGATTTTAATTACCAGAAGATTATATAAATAAAAAGCGTAAGCTAAAAAGAGAAGATATTCCTATAAAAGAATATCACTTATGTTTAGGAATTTATTAGGATTAGCAAATTTGATTTGTATTTTACAAATTGTTTCACTTGCATCCAATATATGTTTCAATAGCTTCTAGAGGCGAGGAGGAATCAAAGGCGTGTCGAAAACAGGATACGGAGTAGACTAATAATGGTTCAACGCGACGATATACTAAAATAAACATTATTTGATAATAAATTTGCCTATAAATAATTTTTACTTGACCTAATAGTCTCTGCAAAATAAAACTATTGGTCTTACAAATATTAATTTAACAGTGTTATGGAATGATACAGTTACATTATACTAAGTATGTGAGGAACACCATTTTATAAAATATTGATTTCAATTTAAAATTGATGTGATTTGGAAGGACTTAAGTGATATGTTAGGTATATTTTCACAATTTCCATATCAAAAGGTTTTAAAGTCTTCATAAAGGAAAGGTATACTTTGTATATAAAATTCTGAATTAGAATAAAAAATTATTTTATCTTATATTTATTATCTATAAGTATTATACTTTATATTTATTTCATTATGCAGTCCGTTTTATATGACTTGGATATATATTATCAACATAAGCTAAACACCTTAAAGGAAATGAAATTACTGCTGAGTATTTGAGGCCATATTAAGATGCATATTTTATATGTATAAACAATAAGTTTATTCTGACGGAGATTTAAAAAGTACTGCAGTGAGTAAATTTGAAATTTATTCTCAAAAGCATTTCAATATCATATGTAGGACATACGTCACAATTGCATAAATTCTCCTCTGTATATTTTGTTAAACTGTATTTTATGAGCCACTCGATACCCGTAATAAATTTCAATTTAACATTTTATGCCGCATTTAAAACGCTTGGAACAAAACTTAATGCAGTTCGAAAAGTGGTATCATTTTATTTATTTCCTACGGTTAATTGCATAAATATGAATTATATCTGATATATTTTTCTTAGTAGGTTAGTTCAGATATACATAGATATCAACAAGAATATTTATGATATTGTTTATAATATATATATATATATATATATATATATATATATATATATATATATATATATTCATTCATGGTTATTGCCTTGAGGTCAGCACAATCGTCTAACAAACTACGTGCCAGCCGCATCCAGCATCTCAAATCGATTAGTCGGTGAAAGCGGCCTTAATGGAGCTTGTGATCAGCACTGCACTCAGAGGTGGAAATGCAGTGCATCTTAGAGCTTCCTTACTACAGATTTCTCTGTACAAAAATAACTTTCTTCTTTCTATCGGAGACTTTATCTATTTCCTAAAAAAACAAAAAAAAATAATAAAGAAATGGAACAAGATATAACAAGCTGAGCTTGACTGAAATGAGATGGAGAGATGTTTATAGAGTATAGTTCGTTTCGGTGACTTGTACGATTCTACCTAAATTCTATTACCGTAGTCTATTCTTTGATTTGATTATATCCATATCTTTATCCTATGAAAATTTTGTAAAAGGTTATATACAATATGGTATTATACGTTACCGTATTTTCATATTTCATCAAATCACAAAGAGCTAGTCATTTATCATTTCATGATTCGATTTTGTTACTGCTACGTGCAAGTGGCGTGTGTTTATTGCTCTTCATATTTGAGTAATGTATATGAGACTATACAAATAACAGAGACCAATATTAGAGTAGGTTTAATTTAACTTATGCAGAACTAAACGATAACTTGGCTGAAAGATTATATTATTATAACTATTAAATAAAAATAGTACATATAGTAGATATATATATATATATATATATATATATATATACCACAAGGTCAAGATCATACGATCATTGACAATGATTATGGAGAAGTTACAGTTTCGTTTTCTCGTTTACTATATTACCCAGTGATCTGTGTAAAAAAAATAGGTAAAAGCGATGATAAATGATTTCAAATATTTTGATATACACATTTGGTTATTTATCTGAATATTGTATAAATTGAGCTGCTTCGGTTTATTCTCTTATATTATTAAATAAGATGGAAAACTAAACATTACACAGAACGCTTTATCAACCCATTGAATAGATTTATCTCGTTGAAATTATTATGTTGAAATGTGGAGTTCTATGGAGTGGAAGGGCTCGATCATTCCCATCTGTGTTTAAGCAATTTTTTTTTTTTGGCTTTGGATAAATCCATTACGGATACCCGCCGGCCAGGAAGGTGATGGCCGGAGGGTTATGTGGGACTGCCCGGCGGCATAGAGGACGCCGCCATTTTTAAGGCTACCCACTAAAAAACCAACGGTTGCCCTCAACGCCTTAATGGGAGGACAAGGGATCGCGTTAGCCCCGGCGGTTACCCCCCGTACAAGGCTGCCCCGAGCAACTTACGGCACCCTCACGGCGTAGGCCTGTGACAGGTGAGAGGGGTCACCCCCCCCCCCCCCCCTCTCACCGAGGCCTACGGCTGGAAGAGGAAGCAGCGGGCGTACTCCCGCCTCTTTGTTCGCAGCCTCCCCTGGCGGAGCGGGTCTGAGGGAGAGGCTTGCTCCCTGACCAGCTCCGCGGCCTCCTTCGCGGCGATGACTTGCTCGCAAAAGGAGGCCATAGCAGCCCAATACCTCTCGCTGCCGACCATCGCGCCAACAAGGCGCGGCAGTAAGAGGTCCCTGCCAACCACGACCACCAGCTCAGCGCGCTGATGACCCCAGGCTGCGCACTCCTCGACGGTGTGACGAGCCGTGTTGACGGACTCGTCACAGTGGTGTCAGGAAGGGGCCGCCTCCCTTCTTGCAATCTTGAGCAGGTACTTACCGAAGCATTCGTGCCCCGTGAGCACCTGCACAAGACGGAACGTCAGTGTCCCATGTCCGCGGTTGATCCAACGATCCAAGTGGGGGCGAACTGCCCCCACCGTCTAAGTCCCTAGTCCACCGTCGAATCAGAGCTCAGTGAGCTGAAGCCCTGATTCGAGTTGCCTCGGACTTTACCCCCGTGGTCCTGGCTTCCGCCCGGAGCCAATACACCCCGGCGAGCACCTCCGCCTACAGCTCCCAAGGCGGATCGCTCGCCAGGAGTGTGGCCGCAGTGTACGACACTGTACGATACCCCCTGATCATCCTCCGCTCTAAGACCCTATGCGTCCTTCGTAGAAAGGTCTTGGAATCGGCGCTAAAGGACCCCGACCATATGGGGGCACCGTACAGCGCCAGACTTCGTACGATGGCGGCATAGAGTCCCCGGCAAGGAGCCTGCGGCCCAACGACGTTGGGCAGAAGCCTTCCCAAGGCAGCCGCGGTGAACAGTAACTTCGGGGCCAGAAGGGAGAAATGAGCCCCGAAGTTCCATCTTCCGTCCAGGGTGAGACCCAGATATTAGTTGAGCCTTCACCACCACCTCCTCACTCTGGACGGAGATGGACGCCCGGCGAGGAGGACCCCGGCGAGGTCCGTGGACAAGGATGGCCTCCGTTTTGGATACGGAGACCTCCAATCCCAACAGCCTATGCGGTCCGCAAATCTGTGTTTAAGCTGCGCAACATAATGATCTAACAGAATCTGATTAAAATGATCAACATGGCATAGTTTCTTTGTTTCGCTCAGTAAATACCTTGGTTGTCGCTTTTAGAATTCCCTGTGTCGGGATGATGGACTGAGTAATCGCAAACATTTGATCCGCATTCAAATATTTAGTTATTTACACACACACGAGCATCACTTACAGAGGGATATTGTACTGTTGCGATTCGGATATCCGCATGTATATTTGTTTTGAATGCTATATATTTTTTGTGTTTTTTATATGTCGTAGAGCAAGTGAAATATTGAATTTGTTTTATGAAAACACATACATTTATTAATTCGACATCTTATACCACACACAAGCATTTACCTGTAATATGGTTTCTAATTTATATCTATAATACACTAAGCAATATAACATAATTTCTCTACGTATAAAGTAAATAAAATCGGCAATTGTCATAGATTTACAAAAAGTTTATAAAATTGTAATTGATAATGAAATTGTAATTACAATAAAGGTAGAATCAACTAATGTAATAGGTAATGGAAATAATTTCAACTTGCAGTCTTTTGCAGCATTTAATCAGCTGTGGATTTATATAAAATGTGTTTCTTTTCTTTTCATAAATTCTGTTCACTGGCTTATAGATTAAAACAATTTATTACATGTGTACTTACTTTTACGGCCACAATCTCGTTGTTTTAAAATATATTACATAATGAATTTTGTAAGTCGAAAAGATTTATAATATTATTAATATTTAATTTATTTTAAAGAGTTCTCGTTAATGAAAGCCTTCTTGAAATGTTACATGTATGGTAAATAGAGTATTCACATTGTAATAGGATAATTAACAAGTTCATAACTCTTTGATATTTGAAAGAAATTTTTGATCGCTAAATATTAATATTTTCTTCAACCTAATTACGTAGATATAATATTTATTAGAAGTTAATATTTAAATTATTAGGAAAATATATTTTTGTCTTGGTTTCACTTTTGCCACTTCCACCGCTATCGTCGCCATTGCAATCGCTATTCTTAGACTTTTTGATAACTTAAGGACTTTATGGACGATAAAATACATAAAAATATATTTTGTGGTAGTTATTTAAAGAACAATAAAATTTTACTATTTCAATTAATTAAGTTCAATAATATAACTGAAATGTTATTAAAAAAACTTTTATGTATTCATTTATTTTATTCTTTATTAATAATATTAATTAGTTAATATTAATAATATTAATTACCCTAATATTAATAATATTAATTAGTTCATAATAAGGTAATATTCCTATTAAAGTTGGTGCCCAATTATGTAAAAAAGCTCGATTCTGATCGATAAAATTACCGTTATAACCATTGTATATAAAAGTATATTTAAGTTTAAACTACATGTAATAAATGTAGTATAATATGATAGTCATCTCGTCTAGTTGTTTCTATCTGATAACTCCAAAGGTTATCTGATCAACAACCCCGAGGCAATGTAATAACTATTTGATGAAATAAAAACAAATACTAAGAAGATATGAAGCAATTATTATCTATTTCAATAATTGTGTACTAAAGTTAAATAATTTTCAAAAAACGTTCTGAAAATTAATCTATCGTAGTATAATTTATATATATTTGATTAATTTAATAAGCGCGTAACTATATATAATATAAATTAAATTTTTGTTACATTTGTAGGTAAATCAAAATGGTCGACTTTTTGTAGAAACAACTTAATAAATATCTTTTTATAGTACTAGTAGTTTAATAGTACATAACTATGTCGCAGACCACATATATATTAAAAACATCATTAATATCAGTTATTTGTGTTCACTTACATTGTATATTGTAGAATATAGAAATAAAATTTATTATGGTTTTCACCGATAATCAAATAATCTCCAAGTATATATCAAATTAGGTATTTTTTTTAATTTTTGTCCTCATAATTTTAACAACTATGAACAAGTAAATATTATATTTAAATATCAAATGAGATTGCGTTGTATATTAAAGTGAATATTATATTTTATATAGGATATAAACTTTTATCCTCATTTATAATTTTTTTGTCTTAATTTCTTAATTACAAAATAAAAACCTTTGTACCCATAACATTAAAATATTTCAAATATATATAGCAGCAACAGGAGGCAATATTTAGTTAAATTACATTATAGATTGTTTTTAGCTTTTTTATTTATATTTTTTTATAACAAAATTCTAGAAAATATTGGAATGAAAAGACACAAAAAGCATACGACAAATTTTATATGTGCTAAGCCTCAAAATCAACAAACGTGATTGACATAATTCAAGGAGATAGATATTCATATAAATTCAGACGTTCGAGTTCGATTAGTACAACTAAGATTTGATATGCTATTATACTATGGCTCATTCGTTTTATAAATACTGAATTAAAGAGGTGCATGTTATAATTTGAGTGATGTAGTAATAAATAATACAACCTAAAATTTTCGCTTTATTTGTGATATGTCTATTATATGATAGTAATATTGCCACATTTCTGAATATTTACCATAAAAGAAAGTGGATTTGGAGCCTATTAATAACTGTTCCCCCCAAAATAAATTATTCAGGTTAAACAACTGAATTAATCTAAAAAGTAATACTTTAAAATATTAACACTTAATTTAAATATTATAGAAAAAAAAACATCAAATTTCAATAACGTTCAAAGGTTGAACTGAATGTTAAAGCTGTAGATAATGTAGAAATACATTGTGTATAATACTTAAAGTTTTAAAATTGATCTAACTATGACGCGTCTCAGTCATTATATTATTTATAACTAGCTGTGCCCTGTGTGTGCAGAATACAAAATAATATAATATTTTTCTTTTGAATTAAAGTCTAAGTTACTCCTTATACTATCAGCTACGCGCCAGTGAAAGTTGTATTAAAGTCGGTCCAGTTGTTTAAGAGTTTATCTGAAATAAATAGACAGGCAGAGAAGAATTGTAATAATGTTTTATTTTATTTAATTACCCGACATACTTTTATATTCATGCTGTTTTTTTAGAATTACGAACAGATACTTCAATGTTTATTTATATATATAGATAAGACAACAATTACTACAGTCAACCGTTAATCGTATAACCGTTAAATAAAAAAAGGTTTAAAATGTTTAAGCTTTTCAAGAATATTCAGTTATGAGTAACAGACTCGAGATTCTGATATAATCTAATAACTGAATATTCTTCAAAAAAAACTTAAGGCTTTTACTGACTTAATTAAAGGTATAAGCTTTTTTATACAGTACCCTTTAAGTCAGCGCGATTGTTAACTGATAAAAAGTTATTTTTAGAGATAAGGGTCTTATCTGGTATCGTATTTAGAATTTAAAAGTCCGCTAAAAACTCTTGTGGTTTCGTCATATAAGTTATGTCCGCAGCCTTGCTCAAACAGTAATAGAAAGATCTAATTCGGCACAAACATACATATTAACCATGGCAAAAAAATTTTTTTTAATATTTTTTTAGTTTAGGTTTGCACTTTTTCTCTAGTACTCTATGATGTGAGTTATAGTTAGAAATATGGTGGGTTTACAAAAATCACTTTTTGCAAATTTTTGCTAGTTGATTCCAGTCTGCCCTGATAAATGGTTGATTAGAAAACTTGATACTAGTAAATGTAACGAATTAAAAACAAAAAGTATAACAACTAAGTAGGCTTTACAAGGCTAGTAAGCTTGTTGCTTTGTAAGTGATTTATTGACACCAAGCACCCTAAATATTTTTACATTGCAATATTTTTTTTTCATATTTTAACTGTTTTTAGTTTAAATTTAGTTTTTAATTTTTTAGTTTGGTTTTCATGATAGCGTGATTTTTTTTAAAACTATTATTTGCAGATCTAAAATAAGCATATATTCTAATGGAAAAATAACATCGTCTTTTAAAAAAAATATTCACTCCTCATCTTTCTATTTGAAACTTCTTCTATCATGTACGTTCAAAGGATAAAATATTCCGTTTGTTTGCTCGTGTGTTCGTAACGTGCACTGACATAAACTGTATTCATTAAAATAGGTTTCAAAGTTCTGATCTATTGGAATTATATGTATTTATTATTATATGTAATTATTTATGGTACAATAACAACAGTGCCTCAGGATTGTTCGTGAGCTAATCTAGTAATCTTACTTTGCCGTGCTCTTATATGCTGTGACGTTGTGACTTGTGTGACTTGTGGCAAATTGCACGTCGTATTTATATAAATCAGTTCTAAAATTAAAATTTGGTTTTATATAAACATGCACGGCTAAGTTATTTAAGTATTCTTAACAAATGTAATAGTTATTCAGATATTACTAATCGGGAATACAGGACACATAAACGGTGCTAGGTCTTTGTTTACTAACACTATATTATTTATTATTTTTAATTTTGTAAATATATTGATTTCTTTTCTTTCTTAATTGAGGTTGGAAATAGCTTTTATAATAATTAATTTTCCTAGAAGAGCTATAAAAAAACATCGACAATAATATCCTTACTTTATGATATCTGAAGATAAATAGATGATATTTAATACTTTGTTTTGAATAGGTTATTTTATACTGCATTTTAAATCTAGGTGGATGCTGGTCCACTGTAACCACTTCCAGAGTTGTATCTTATCCTTAACTCAAAAATAAGGCATTGTATAATTATTTTCGGATGTTTAAAAATAGATTGCTGTAAATATTAAAGCATTTACTTTTAATTTATTCTCACATTTCAATTACGAGTGGGCTTGAATACTATGAAAAAAAAAATCTTTGAAATGATGTTTTACAAGAAAAAAATGTTATTCTAAGATAAATCTGTGAAAACTTTCGAAATCTTTTTAAAAACATAAAGTTTTACATAACCACCATTTATCCCCCTTTTCCAGAGACAAAGCTTCTTAGCATTCCATGGATTCGCCGTGCAGGTACAAGGATCGTCGCGTTGTAAGGAGAGGAGTTCAAACAATGCCTGGGACTTGCGACCCAGGTATAGGTTTAACGGGTCCCTTTACTTTGCGCATACACGCTCACCTTCACTGTCTACGCTCCTCTTCCTACCTAACCATGTTTCATAACCTACTAAAGCCGCCTTTATAATTATTTAGTAACGTCATAATATATCCATATCTTTCAACTCTCTCGTATTATATTATATCAAGGTTGATCGCCTTATATTTTTTAAGCACAAATACCCAACTTTTATGCGTTAAATTAAAACTAAAAATTACTTAAAGAAAAGGGATTAAAATCATGTAATGAGAATATCATAACATGATCTTAATCCCTTTTCTTTAAGTTGTATATTAATTAATTTAAAAAATTATTGATAAAAGTTATTGATGATTATTGAAAATATATAAATAATTTTGAAAGAACATTGAAATAATCTTAAATTTAATGTAAATAAATTATATAAATAATAAAATCGATTACAGATTTAATTTTGTGATGCGATATATTTATATGTTAAATAATTTTAATATTATATAAAAAGATAAGAAGTGCGAGGTTGTCATGGTGTGAGCATGTAATGAGAAAGGATAAAAACTTATTAAGCTCAAGAGTTATGAAGATGAATGTCGATGAATATGCGGTTACAGGATGGCCAAAAGGGAAATGTATGAATTGTGTGAATGATGAAAGGAGCGAAGCAGCGCTAACATATATCAAGGCTAAGTGCCAGAAACAACTTGTTATGCCGACCCTACCTTATGAGACATGAAGGCAGGACAATAATTTAAAATTTTAAACATTAACTTTATTATATAACTACAATATCCCCTTTTAAACATAGGTTTAATTGTTATGTTAAGTTTTGATTGTTGTCTGAAGAAAATTATTTTTAATAGTCAAATTACCAAAACTTTGTTAATTAGTGGAGGTGCAGGTAAAAAAAAACGAAAAGGCAAGGGAAAAGGATGAGTGAAAGGATATTTTGGCAATTGTACCTAAAATGAATAATACAACACTTAGATTGTATACAACTGTTATGCAAGATTATTTATTTGATTTGAAATAATTTATAGTATACCAGTTTAAACCGATACAAAATGTTTAAAATTCAGGTTATTAAGTAATAATCTAAACATTAATTATGGTAAATTATCCATCACAAAACTTTTGTTATGGGTAAATTTTTCATAATTAATTTTAAACAAACTTTATGACAAGATTTTTATGCCGAAAAGTAAAAGTCCATTAGAAGACTTAAACGCTTATAGTAATAGTATCAACTTACTTTGGTAAGTATACGGATTTAATTACTATAGACTAACGATATGCTCTGGACGTCAGCAGACTTTAATTCGATATTTTGTTTGGAATTATTTGAAGGAAGGCTTCCTTTAAATATTTCTAATCAAAAAATTTGGTTATTTACACTTTAGTAATTGGGAATATAATATATAAGGGGGGATAAAAAAAACAGTATTGAAGGTGTGATGCGAGTGTTAACGGTTTTAACATTCATAATTTAAAGCAATAATTATACAGTTCTGTTAAAATGTGTTTAATTAATTGTATATATTTGATTCGTTGTATATTTTGTATTGTACGAGTATGCAGGAGAATCAGTTTCATTCATTTAGTACTTGTTCACAAGACCGTAAACATAACATGAATATGTAGCCGAAGTTATAAAATATTATATTTTTCAAGTGTCTGTTTCGTTGAATATATTTCAACTGATTGACGATACCCATGTCAAAACATAATAAGAACTTTAGGAACAATAACCTCATTTTAATCATTTGAATAATATATATTATCTTTTTCTGAAATAATACAAAAAGCAGGAAAAAAGTGCTTTCAAAAGGTAAAGATAAAAAAACAAAACTAAAAAGTCACAAAATGTTTTAAAGATAAGGAACGAAGAAAAAGTTAAAGAAAAGGAAAGCAATATTAGCAAAATCACAAAAACACTTAATGAGTTTTAAAAATTCACAGGATAGCTTATTTTACAGTACGTGTATTATCTATAGTTATATAGGATATAATATTTTCTATACTATCTTTATCTATTACCTTCTCTCTTTATTTTTAGAGACAAATATATATTTTTGCAAACCGTGATCAGGTTGATAATAGCTTTTAATAATTTTGAGACAAATTATATTGCATATTATTTTTTTACAAATAAGACTATGGTCAGATTAAATATAGTACTGAAAATGGTTTTGAAAATAAATAAAAAAATTAAGCAAACGAAAAGACAGTCTACCAGATGGTAAATGTTCTGTGTCTTTTTATTTATTAATATTTTCTAAATAAATGTTTTGTAACGTAGTTGGTCACTACACTGTGTTCAAATTTCCAGTTATCTTTTAAATTAAAATTAAATAATCAGGTATTTATTTATGAATTACAAGATAACTGGAAAATTTAATCTATCGTAAAAGATCACAGATAACAACATAAATTTACTGATCATATCAATACAATACATATTCAAATCACGTTATCGCAATTATTAATTACAAATTAATTAGCTGCACCATATACAGAGCTATCATAAATAACTGCTTTAGTGGGTAGATGGAAATTATTTGCAAAATTTAGAACTTGGATTTATATCTATATATATTTATATCTATATTTTTTTTTTAACCTGTTTAGTATTCTTTGACATTTAAGGATCTGAGTAGCGTTATTAGTTAGAAAATCGTCTCATTTTTATTTTCAGGGATCTGTTACCGAAATTATATTTACTCGTACATACCGAGTGAACGCGTATCGCGATTCAGAGCGTCCACATTTCAGCTTGAGCGAAGCCTTGCCAATGCCAAAGCCAATGCCTTCGTATATTTATTGACAGAAGCATTTTTACTTTTAGATTTCTGTCCGACTTTTATCTAATACATATCTAAGTTGCATATTATCATCGATTTTCATGATTTTTTTCTGAGCAGATTCGATATTTGTACGATTTCTATTTATGATATTTATAGGTTTTATCTATTCATTCTTTTAATCAGATTTCTGTTATAATAATGAAATATGGAGCTTATTAAATTTTAGGCAATACAAAGACGCCCAGGAGTTTACGCAATAATACTTATGTAAAAAGTCTGTCTGGTAATGGGGGGGTCTAGGGTGTGTGTATGGGGTGACACTAGTAACCAAGAAATAGCCAGCGAAATAAATCATACCTCTTTATCTGTTTAATAACTCGAGCCCGCTGTTAATACTTTACATCCTATACAAATATAACATAATAAAATTATTCTAATTTATTATAACAACTTATATTACTTTTGTAGATAGTAATACTTTTTTCCTGTCTGTAATTATACTCATGCAAAATATCAGTTCAAAATCCACTCAAAACCTACTTCAAAACCCACTCTCTCTCTCGATGGGCTTCTTTCAGAGGTTTTGATATTTTGATCATAAAAAATCGTTGCCTAGTTGTGTAACTAAGTCAGTTTCGAGTATTTAATAATTAAAAGATATGTATTTATTACAAGGATTAAAAACCTTGGTATTTACTAGTCGGTCTGTGAACAGTAGACCTCAGTACGTTAGGAGATGAGACAATGTTGGGAAATTATTTATAGTGGATTTCACGAGGTGCAGTGGTTATGATATTTCACCCGTGTATCAAGTATAAGCACCACACCAGTAACCCCCGTACACTGAACCTTGTGAAAAAAAAACGGCTCGACATAAAAATTTAAATAATTCAAAAAACACATCTACCAGTTTTCGTGAAGATTGCATGAAAAATACGCCTGCTACGCCCAAACAAAAACTCAAATCACCATCATTCAATTTTTCCTCCCAGTGAAAAAAATGGCCGAACAAAAAAATAATTAAATAACTCATAGCACATGATCACCAATTTTTGTGGCGATCGGATGAAAATTGCTCCTGCTACACCAAAAACAAAACTAAAAAACGCCGCCATTTTGGATTTTTTCGCCCAATCAAAAAAACGGCTCGACATAAAAATTCTAATAATTTAAAGAACACGCCTGCCAATTTTCATGACGATATGATGAAAAATACGCCGGCTACGCCGGAACAAACATACTAAGATACATACGGCAGCAGCAGAATATATACGAGTATATATAATAGCAGAATGGGCCTATCTAGTGGGAACGTAGTCCTTCAGACAAACGCTTCGCTACGCTCAGCATTTGTCCTTCGGTCAACTGAGTAAAGTATGTATACGTTACACATCACTATATTATTTTATTTTATGTTACTTAAGAAAAATCTTTTTTCGTTTCTCCGTTACTTTAGTTGCGCTCTAGGGTTACACATCATCTTTGATTTAAACATTTTTGATAGTTTTTTATTGGCTTAGATACAAAAACTTAATTGTGTACAAATTTCCTGTTTTAAAAAGGCCTGAATCACTCTGAGAAAACGATAGTATGGCCGTGCCTCTTGTTCGACTATGTTCGACTTGACGGGGACACGAAGTACCCCCTGATAACTGGTAAATTGTTTGGTTGACAGAGCAAAGTTTCGGTATTGATGAGTGGTCGTTATCTGTTTAAATTTAGCAAGTATCGTTGTTTGTGGTGGTAATACTACTGACTAGTTTTTTTATCGTTCCGACCCCCCTAAGGGAGAGGGGGGCCCCCACCCCCAAAATCACAGAAACAAAAATTTTGTCCAATTCAATTCAAACTCAGTAGGCTCATTCTTTAGGACATTTCAAGTGCCTGTGTAAAAAATAGGCGATGACAGTTAAGGGGTGAAATTATTGGTGTGGTGATAGCATCTTTTATCATACATTACATGTTTATCGCATTCTCGGTTTCATACACGATTGACCCTGTCGAACGAGGTATTTTTTATTTGATCTTTCTTGTCATTAACAACTGCAACATTCAGAACAAGATCTTCAAATGTTTCTGGATTACGGCTTATATAGATATAATGCTTATATTTGGCTCATATCAGACCATGTTCTCAAAACCGAATGGATATTTAAATAAAAAAAACTCAACTTTTGTAAAAACCTATTTTATGCCCACGTTTTAAAGCTTTTATATATGATATATTTATATCTGGTACAGCTACTCGACTTTCATTGTTATGTAGTTCCAGATGCGATATCGTGATTTAACTATGAAAGCCAAGATTTACAATCACATAATAGCTTCTAAAGAGTTGTCTATTCCGAAGATCAGTAGGTTGATGTGATTAGCTAAGATTTAGGATTAGTTTTTCTACTGGTTAAGTTAAATTTATGTGTTATGTTTTGTCTTATGTTTTATTAATTAGATTTATGAATTATGTGGAATTACCCCTGCCAATGTGTAAAACAATTATTATTGACGAAATCAGGTCCAATTCGAGTTATGGACACAGCGAATACTATTAATAAATATCACACACAAACTTCTTCTACTATTAATAAGAATGGTGATGGTTGTCATTTACCATCTGTTGGATGATTACTCCGATCTTATAACTACTTTTAATATAGATCTCAAAATTAAATTTATCATTGCAATTAAATTAATAATTGTTATTGTTAAATAAGGATCAATGTAATTTTCCCGTCCAAGTTATCAAAACCGATTAATCATTGACCTGATTATGGATACATATTGTTTAAAGTCTATGAAAAAACACATGTGAAAAAAATAGATATGGAATAAAATTATAAATAAACAACGTAATTAAAAATAAACGATCCCCTTAATTTTCAAAACATCCTTAACTTTTTTGTTATATGTTAATATTGCCTACCTTTCCTTCATATTTTCTTTCTTCCTTATCCTTAAAACGTCTTGTGACTTGTCTTTTCTTTTCTTTTCTTTTCTTTCTGTTACAGTATTTAATAATAAGTTGGTTTTTTTATATTATTACTTCCAGAGTTTTTTTATTTCTTTACTCCATTATTGATTATCTTCAGTCATTTAAAATACTTTAGAAAGAAACATTTTTAAGATAAAATAAAATAACTCCGGCTACAGATTCATGTATCGTAGACGTATCATCGTTCATGGTCAACTAAAACCAAACTATTATAGGTGATGAAATTCCGCACCTGCTGCATAGAAAAGAAAGTAATCAACGAATGAGAAATAAAGGTTTTTTGAATAAAGTGAATTACGAAAATATATTTAAAAGAAGTTATATAATTACTGCCTTAATTAAAAAATCATCAATTTAAAAAACATTAACACTTGCATCACACCTTCATTATTTTGCGTGTCCTCTTAAACATTATAGTTAAAATATTTCGCCTTAATCAGCAATGAGAGTTTTCTAAAAATACTAGGAAATTGGTACAGGAAGGTCCAGACATTCTAACATAATTAAAATCTGATTTTGTCAGAGGAATACCATTAGTGAATTTTTAAGCCACATCAATGGATCCAATTACTTTACTTCTAAAACCAAGCGCAAGTAAAGTTAGTGCTTTTATTACTGTGCTATTGATTTGTTCTTCATAAACATCTTTTTAATTTGACATTAATGGAAATAATATTTTCCTTCTAAGAAGCTATACTCTTTAATATTCTATTCCTTTTATAACTTTTTGACTGATTCCACAATATAATCTAATCAATAATCATTTATTCAAGTTGTACCTTTAGTTGTACAAAACTTTCAGCTTTTAAGGCAAAAGCTGAAAGTTTTGATTATTACCGAAACTTAGAAATGAATTTACGTCTAAAATTTATACATTATTCAACCTTTTCACTCTACCTTAAATTTTTATATGAATTTTTGGTAATTAATTTTTTTAAGATATGTGTTCTTTACAATAATATATATATATATATATATATATATCTTTGACGTTATTAACATATTAACAAAAATAAGTAAATTTTATACACACACTCAAAATTTATATATTCAATTAATAATAGAAACATTATAGGTAAAAACAACAATAACAACACGTTATAGGTGTACCCTAATGATTTTCCAATCATATATATTAATTCAAAGAGAAAACATGAATATTTATTGTTTTACTTTTGTTCGAAGAATTAATCAAGGTAAAAATGTTCAATTAGTAATACACTATGATTATAAGCAAGACTATTAAAATAAAAGAATAAAATCAACAATGTATACTTACATTTAATAAAAGTTCAAGTCAATTCAATTTATTATTTAACCCAAGAATATGTATAAGGCTTACGAAAATAACCATTGAAGTCGATTCCATAAACACACTAGCTTATGTTAGTATTATTTTTTATTCAAACTAATTAGTTTACGTAATAATTTAAACTACATTTTAATCTGCGAGGGCTTAGTGTTTTTATTTTTAAGTTTGCTATTATTTCTGTTATATAAAAACAGAATAAAATAGTGTAATCAAGGCTTAACGGACGCTCGTTAAACGAAGTGCAATGCCTTGCAGGTAGTTGTTAGTTCGAACGCTTGGAATTGCACGAATGTCTCACTGAATTATGACAAATTCGTGGTTTGGTTTTGGAGCTCTGCAGATAACGAAATCTGTTTTTGTTTTCGTATTGTATTCCAAATTTACTTTTCTAATATTTTTAAATTTTTATTTTATATTTTATTTCGGATTGAATAAGTAAGAATATGCATGAATAATATGAAAATAAAAGTAGGTTTTTTTATATACTTCAACTCTTTTATGTCAACGTTGCTAGATTATTGGACTGTAGTCTTTATTGATCCTTTACAAGATTCTTCCAAGCGAACGGCTTTAGGTGCTTAGAAAATGTGGTAATATATACATATTTATTATGTATGTATATATGTATATGTATCATGTCAATATATACATATTATATATATATTACAATATATACATATTACATATTTAGGTTTGGGTAAATTTTATCACAATGTTGAATTTACTAAATACCATTTTTTTTTCAAAACCAAAGCATACGTTTTTATTATTTCAATGTATTTTGACCAGTTGCTAATATACTCGTATATGAGATTTTAGATGCAAATAGGATAAATTTGTCATTCTTTATTTATTCAAATATCCAAAAATAAACATTTAAAAATTCTATTCCAACAAATATATTTGGTTATTTGGCCAATTGTAACAGTAACCAAATGGATATTTGAAATAAGTAAAAAAAAACATTTCAGGTTTTCATTTTTTTTATGTTTTATTGCTTGTCGGTCTGTTTGTCTGAATGTAGATTCAGAACATTCAGACGAACATGGTTATATATTTTTATTATTTCAAAATTAATAATCCAAAAAAATTACAATTTTAAAATCATTTCTATTTCAGCTTATTTCCCACGAAATAACCCTGACAGACACAACAAAACCAAACATTTGTTTAAACAAAAGCACAACGAAAATATATTTGTAGCTGCGTTTGTAGGCGCATAGTGGTTCTGTAAATAGCGTTAAATGTAAAATAGGACGCCGTAACATTGCACGTTTTATTTTCGTTACCATAGCATTATCCAAATTAAATAGAATATATATCAAGTTAATTACTTTCACTTTACTTTCAGAATGTATTGAATTCTTAAATATCATAGATTATGAACTGAGCCTGTCAAGTTTATTTTGACTCAGACATCCAGTGCTTTTTGGAATGTGCTTAAGTAATGTACTTCAGATTTCAAAATCATTAACAAATGTTTAAAATCATGGACAATGGTATGGAATATTACATAATGTATTTAAATAGGTTGACGATTACAAGTATTTTTTTATTTTTAAACCTACGTAACAATATCATTGACAAAACGATTTTTTTTTTAGATTTGTGGATTTTAATTACCAGACGATTAAATAAATAAAAAAGTTAGACGGGAAAGGATATTCCTAAAAAAGAATATCACTTATGGATAGGAATAAATTAGGCTTAGCAAATTTGATTTGTATTTTACAAATTGTTTTACGTGCATCCAATATATTTTATTTCAATAGCTTCTCGAGGCGCGGCGGAAGCAAAGGCGTGTCGAAAACAGGATACGGAGCAGACTAATAATAAATCAACGTGACGATATACTAAAATAAACATTATTTGATAAAAAAATTGCCTATAAATAATATTTACTTAACCTAATAGACTCAGCAAAATAAAACTATTGGTCATACAAATATTAATTTAACGGTGGAATGAAAAGATACAGTTACAGTACACTAACTATGTGGTAAACATCATTTTATAAAGTATAGATTTCAATTTCAAACTGATGTGATTTGGTAGGACTTCAGTTTATAGTGTTATGTTAGGTAAATTTTCATCATTTTCTTTTCAAAAGGTTTTATAGTCTTTAATGAACGGTATACTTTGTATATAAAATTTTGAATTAGAATTGAAATTTTGTTTCATTTTATTTTTTAGTTATAAGTATTATACTTAGTATTCATTTCACTATACAGTCCGTTTTATATGACTTGGATATATATTTTCAATATAAATAAACTAAACACGTTAGAGGAAATGAGATTACTGGTGAGTATTTGAGGCCAAATAATGCATGCATATTTTTAATGCATAAACAATATGTTTATTCTGACTGAGATTTATAAAGTACTGCAGTGAGTAAATTTTAAATATAGTCTCCAAAGTGACTATCGGAATATTATCGCATTTTAATATCATATGTAGGACACAATTGTATAAATACTCCTCTTTATATTTTGTAAAACTGTATTTTATGAGCCACTCGATACCTGTAATAAATATCAATTTAACATTTTATGCGTTCAAAATGCGTTTGAACAAAACTTAATACAGTTCGAAAAGTGGTATCATTTTATTTATTTCCTACGGTTAATTGCATAAATATTAATATCTGCCATATTTTTTTTACTACTTTTCTGAAGAATTACAGGCCCATCTTGCTTCTGAGCCATGTTTATAAGCTGTTTTCGAGGGTTATCACGACTCGTCTCACGAGCAAGTTTGATGACTTCCAGCCTCCCGAACAAGCCGGTTTCCGAAAAGGTTTTAGTACTATAGACCACATTCATACGCTGCGACAGATTATACAGAAGACCGAGGAGTATAATCGGCCATTATGCTTAGCGTTTGTGGACTATGAGAAAGCCTTTGATTCGATCGAAACGTGGGCGGTACTGTCGTCTCTTCAGAGGTGCCATATTGACTATCGGTACATCGAAGTGTTGAAGTTTTTGTACACAAACGCCACCATGTCGGTTCGAGTCCAGGAGCATAGCACAAACGCTATTCCTTTATAGCGAGGCGTGAGACAGGGAGACGTTATCTCCCCGAGACTATTTACCACTGCGCTGGAGGACACTTTCAAGCTCCTGGAATGGCATGGGCTCGGCATCAATATAAACGGCGAGTACCTAACTCACCTTCGATTTGCCGACGATATAGTAGTCATGGCAGAATCCCTGGAAGACCTCAGTATTATGCTCAGTGATCTTAATGGAGTCTCTCAACAGGTGGGCCCTAAAATGAATATGGACAAAACGAAAATTATGTCGAATGTCCATGTCGCGCCTATCCCGGTATCCGTTGGGAGCTCCATTCTCGAAGTTATTGACGAATATGTCTACCTGGGACAAAAAATCCGATTGGGCAGTTCCAACTTCGAGGGAGAGGTCAATCGACGAATCCAACTAGGATGAGCAGCGTTCGGGAACTCAAGGAGCGTATTTTCGTCCGGAATACCGCAGTGCCTTAAGTCGAAAGTCTTCGACCAGTGTGTGTTACCAGCGATGACCTATGGAACCGAGACGTGGCCTCTAACAAAGGGACTCTTAGAGAGGCTTAAAGTCGCTCAGCGTGCGATGGAGAGGGCTATGCTGGGAATTTCGCTGCGAGATAGACTCAGAAACGAGGAGATTCGCAGGCGAACAAAAGTAAGCGACATAGCCCAACGGATATGTAAGCTGAAGTGGCAGTGGGCTGGGCATATAGCCCGCTCAAGTGACGGCCGATGGGGAAAAAGGGTCCTTGAGTGGAGGCCATTTACTGGCAAGCGAAGTAGAGGACGACCGCCAACTAGGTGGACAGACGACATGAAAGGAGTAGCTGGAAACCAATGGATGCGGGCCGCTTTGGACCGATCGCGGTGGAGGTCAATGGGGAAGGCTTACGCCCGGCAGTGGACGCACGACAGCTGATAATGATGATGATGATGATGATCTTTTTTTTAGTAGGTTAGTTGAGATATATACGAGACAACAACAAGAATATATATGATATTGTTTATAATATATATATTACTTCATGGTTATTGCCTTGAGGTCAGCACAATCATTTAACAAACTACGTGCCAGTCATATCCAGCATCTCAAATCGATTAGTCGATGAAAGCGGTCTTAATGGAGCTTGTCATCAACACTGTACTCAGAGGTGGAAATGAAATGCATCTTGGAGGTTCCGTACTACAGATACCTCTGTACAAAAATGACTTTCTTCATTTTTATCGAAGATTTTATCTATTTCCTATATTTTTTTTTTGTTATAACTTAATATTCGTGCCTTTCATTGTAATTTTAAATCAATTTTGTTATGATTTTCATTGCGATGGATACTTGTACTTGTACTAATTAACTACATTTACCTACTTACTTGTTTTAATTGTGCTTAATATGTCGCTTTCATTTGTCCATATCATTTAATGTTTCATTAAGTGTCTAACCATTATTTCATCAAGACCAACCTACATGTGACTCAGAATGTGAATCAGACTGGGTTTTTAAAATAATATGAACCAGATTTGAATCGCTCTTATAGTTTAGTATTTCGTTAATTCAGTTAATTAAATAAACAGACGAAGTCATTAGCAACAGCTAGTAATTAATTAATAATAGATAATCGTCTGTATATAGCATATCTACAACAGAGCGTCGTTTACATATTAATTTTGTAAAATGTTATTTACAATACTGTATTATTCGTTACCGTATTTGCATATTTCATAAAACCACAAAGAGCTAGTCATTTATCATTCCATGATTCGATTTTGTAACTGCTACGTGCGAGTGGCGTGTGTTTATTGTTCTTCATATTTGATTTATGTATGTATGACTATACACATAACAGAGAACAATGTTAAAGTAGATTTAATCTAACTTATTCAGAACTAAAACGATAACTTAGTTTACAGTTTTAGTAATATTATTAAATAGAAATAGTCGATATATAAACCACAATTTCAGGATCATACGACCATTGACAATGATTACGAAGAAGTTACAGTTTCATTTTCTCGTTAACTATATTACACAGTGATCTGTGTAAAAAATAGGTAAAAGCGATGATAAAAGATGACAGGTATTTTGATATACACATTTGGTTATTCATATATGTATATTGCATAAATTGAGCTGCTTGGGTTTATTATCTTATATTATTTAATAAGATGGATAAGTAAACATTACACAGAACGCTTTATCAACCCACTACATAGATTTATCACGTTGAAGTTATTATGTTAGAATGTGGAGTGAGATTGGAGTGGAAGGGCTCTATCATTCCCATCTGTGTTTAAGCTGAGCAACATAATGATCTAACAGAATCCGATTTAAATTATCAACATGGCATAGTTTCTTTGTTTCGCTCGGTAAATAACTTGGTAGTCGCTTTTAGAATTCCCTGTGTCGGGATGACGGACTGAGTAATCGCAAACATTTGGTCTGCATTTAAATATTTAGTTATTTACACACACACACACGAGCATCCCTAATCGTTTACAGAGGGATATTGTACTGTTGCGATTCGGAAATCCGTATGTATATTTGTTTAGAATGTTATATATTTTTTGTGTTTCTTATATGTCATAGAGCAAGTGAAATATCTAGTTTGTGTTATGAAAAGACATACACTTATTAATTGGACATTTTATATCACACACAATCATTTAACGGTGTTTTACATTTATTTGTAATTTGGTCTCCAATTTATATCTAAAATATACTAAGCAATTTAAAACGATTTTTATACTTATAAAGTAAATAAAATCAGCCTTTGTAATAGAATCGCAAAAAGTGTATTAATTGTAATTGATTTTAAATAAAATTGAGATTGCAATAAAGGTAAAATCAACTAATGTAATCAAAAATCTAAAAATCTTAAATGTAATGTATTCATTTATTTTACTCTGTCTTAATATTAATAATAGTAATTAGAAAATAATAAGGTGTTATTCTTATTAGAGTTGGTGCCTAATTATATAAAAAAGATCGATTGTGTTTGATGAAATTTCCGTTAACACCATTATATATAAAAGTAAATTTAAGTTGAAACTTTATGTAATAAATATTATATAATATGATAGTCTTCTCGTGTAGTTGTTTCTATCTGATAAAGCCTAAAGATAAACTTTACAAGGTTATCAGACCAACAACCTCGAGGCATTGTGATAACTATTTAATGAAATAAAAACAAATACTAAGAATATATATAGCAATTATTATCTATTTCAATAATTGTTTACTAAAGTTAAACGACTTTCATAAAACTTCACAACTTTCTGAAAACTAATCTATCCGAACATATTTAATATATATTTGATTATTTTAATAAGCACGTTATTATATATAATTCAATTTAAATTTTATATAGATACTTCAATTACATTTATTATATTTGTAGGTAAATAATTTTTTTTTTTTGTTGAAACATTATTTAGTAAATATCATTTTAAAATACAATGTCACAGACCACATATACCTATATTGAAAAATGAAAACATCATTAACATCAGTTATTTGCGGTTCACTTACACTGTATGCTATAGAATATAGAAACATAATTTTAATTAAATTTAAATACTCTTTATGTCAAATTAGGTAAAAGTTTTCATTTTTGTCGTCATAATTTTGACAACAAAGAACAAGTAAATAATTTCTAAATATTATATGACAGATTTTATATAGCACATAAGCGATTATCCTCATTCATTCTTTGAATATTCTTATTTGTGTAAATTGTAGAATTTTTCAAAATAATAAAGCCTCTGTACCCATAACATTAAAATATTTAAAATATATTAGCGACAAGCAATATTTTGTTAAATACATCAAGTTAGCTTGTCTTTATTTGATTTATTTTTTTTATTTTTTTAACAAAGCCCTTAAAAACGGGAATAAAAAGAAACTAAAAGAATACGACAAGTATTTGTGTCGTAAAAGGTAAAATTACAATTCAAAACGCCTAATTTTATATGTGCCAAGCCTCAAAATCAACACACGAGCTAAACATAATTCAAGGAGATTGATATTCATATAAATTCAGACGTTCGAGCGCTAACTACTACCTGCAAAGACACTCATCTTAATTACTACAAGTAAGATTTGATTATGCTATTATACTATGGCTCATTCGTTTTGTAACTAGTGAATTAAAGAGATGCATGTTGTAATTTGAGTGATATTAGATAGTAATAAATTTAGATTGTATTATCTTAAAGAGATGTGAATAAACAGACATTGACAAAAACGTAAAAAATTGTATTAAATAATACAACCTGAAATTGACGCTTTATTTGTTATATGTTTATTCTATGATAGAGATATTGCCATATTTCTTAATATTTACCGTTAAAGAAAGTGGAGTTGGAGTCTATTAATTATTATTCCTCACAAAATAAACTTTTTCAGTTTAAATAAACTGTCTTAATCGAAAAAGATATACTTTAAAATTAATATTTTATGAAAAAAACATCAAATTTCAATAAATAAATGTTAAAGTAGTAGGTAGCTATTATCAATTAGTTCTCAGAAACGATAACACAATTATATAAGTTTTAGCAAATTAATGAATATGATCTAATAATTTAAATTATAAACTCTTTCGTGTTTGAAAATAATTTATTACTTTTTAATAATTTTTTTATATGTTATATATATCTAAAAGTTTTGTAATTGTTCTAACTATGACGCGTTTTAGTCATTACATTATTTATAACTAGCTGTCCACACGACTTGGTGCGCGGAATACAAAATAATATAATGTTTTTCTTTTGAATTAAGGCCTAAGTTACTCCTTATACCAACAGCTACCCGCCAGTGAAAGTTGTGTCAAAGTCGGTCGAGCCGTTTTAGAGTTTATCTGAAATACCCGTAAATAGACAGGCAGAGAAGACTTGAAATTTTTTTTTATATTGAAGTACCCTACATACTTTTATATGTTAATTTGGAATTACGGACAAATGCATCAATGTTTATTTAAAGTGTATATATAGATAAGACAGCAACAACAACAGTAAAATGTTAATTTCATATAGTGTATCGATGTGGGTTGAAATGTTCAAGATTTTCAAGAATATTCAGATATGACTAACAGATTCTTGGGTTTTACTAACTAAATTAAAGGTACATGAATTATTTATACATTCCCTTCAAGTTAGCAAGATTATTAACTGATAAAAAGTTATTTTTAAAGATAAGGGTCTTATCCGTTATAGTTTTAACAATTTCGGATTTCACTAAAAACCCTTGTGGTTTAGTCATGTCGGTCAATCTGTCCGCAGCATAACTCAGACAATAATAGTAGTAGTAACTCAGATAGAAAGCTGTAATTAGGCATAAACATACATATTTACCACGCCGACAAAGTGGTAGAATAAAAAATTGTAATTGTTTTTTTTGTTTAGGTTTGTACTTTTTGTCTAGTAAACCATGATGGGGAATCGTTAGATAGGCTTTAAACTTGGTAGGTTTACAAAAACCATTATTTGCATTGCAAATCTTGGCTAGATTCCAATCTCCCGTGCTAATTGGCTGATTTGAAAAGTTAATAGTAGTAAGTATAACAAATTAAAAACAGAAAGTATCACAACTAGACAGGCTTTAAAAGTTTCGAGTAATAGAAGGTTAATTTAAAATACGAGTATATGTGCTTGTTGCTTTGTAAGTGATCTATTGACCCCAAGCACCCCAACCACCAAATTTTTTTACATTGCTATATTTTTGTTTTCTTATTTAAACTGTTCTTAATTTGAATTTATTTTTATTCTTTTAGTATGGATTTTATGAAAGCGTGTTTTTTTAGATTTTTTTTACAATTAATCTATTTTTTTGTACATGTAAAAAATGTATATTGTATTGGAAAAATAACATCGTCTTTTTAAAAAAATATTTACTCTTCATCTTTTTATTTCAAACTTCTTCTATCATGTATGTTCAAAGGATAAAATATTTCGTTTCTTTACTCGTGTGCTCGTAACGTGCTCTGACACACACTGTATTCATTAAAATAGGTTTAAAAGTTCTGGTCTATTGGAATATATATATAAAATAATCATTTCAAACGCTTACATATTGTTATATCAAATTATTTATGGTACAATAACAACAGAATCTCAGGATTGTTCGTGAGCTAATCTAGCAATCTAAGTTTGCAGTGCTTATCTCGAAACAACAATGTAAACGCAAATATATGCTGTGGCGTTGTGGCAAATTGCACGTCGTATTTATATAACTCAGTTCTAAAATTAGAATATACTTTTATATAAACATGCACGGTTAAGTTAGTTTAGTTTTCTTAACAAGTCTTATAGTTATTCAGATATTATAGTTCTGTTCGTGTATTCATCTGATAAGTTATGCTTAAAGGCAGCCGAAAATGAGCGGGCACTCAAGTGGTCTATCTTATAAAAAGTATATCTTAAATTAATTACTAATCGGGAATAAAGGATATATAAACGGTGCTAAGTCTTTGTTTAATAACACTATATTATTTATTAAATATAATTTTGTAAATATATTGAGATATTGGTACCTTTTCTCTCTTAATTGAGGTTGGAAATAGCTTTTATAATAATTAATTTTCCTAGAAGAGCTATAAAAAAACATCGACAACAATATCCTTACTTTATGATATCTGAAGATAAATAGATGATATTTAATACTTTGTTTTGAATAGGTTATTTTATACTGCATTTTAAATCTAGGTGGATGCTTGGTCCACTGCAACCACTTCCAGAGTTGTATCTTATCCTTAACTCAAAAATAAGGCATTGTATAATTATTTCCGGATCTTTAAAAATAGATTGCTGTAAATATTAAAGCATTTACTTTTAATTTATTCTCTCATTTCAATTACGAGTGGGCTTGAATAGTTAATACTATTAAAAAATTAAAAATAATGAATATTTAAACGAGTATCTTTGAAATGGTATCTTAAAAGAAAAACATTGTTATTTTATTATTATTAAAATCAGTAAAAATTTACAAAATCATTTTAAAACACAAAAAGCTCTACATAACCACATTTTGTACACCTTTTTTATATTCTAATTATTTAGTATCGCCGTGATATATCAATTTCGTTTTACTCTCTCATACTATATCACATGACACAAGGTTCATCTCCTTTTATTTTTTTAAGCACATGCATCCAACTTATATAAAAAGATAAGAAGTGCGAGGTTGTCATGGTGTGAGCATGTAATGAGAAAGGATGAAAACTTATTAAGCTCAAGAGTTATGAAGATATAGTGATATATAACAAAGGTAAGTGCCAAAGCAACTTGTTATGCCGACCCTACCTAAAGTGAGATGAATGCAGGAGAATTATTTTAAATTTTAGTCATTAAGTTTCAACAAACTTTATGACAATATTTTTATGCCTAAAAGATAGATAGCATAATAATTAGAGTAGAATCCATAAGAAGACTAAAACGCTTTTAGTATTCGTATAACCTTAGTTTAGTAAGTATATGTATTTAATTACTATAGAGTATTGATACTCTGGACGTCACCGGACTTTAATTCGATTTTTTGTTTGGAATTATATGAGGGAAGGACTCCTCAAAATATTTCCAATCAATAAATTCAGTTATTTTAACTTTAATAAATGGAAATATTTTAAAACCAATATATAAGGTGGGACAAAAAAAAGTAATAAAGGTGTGATGTAAGTAATAGTTTTAATATTCAAAATCTAAGGCAATAATTATACAGTTTACTGTCAAAATGTGGTTAATTTATATACAATAAATTAACCAACAAAAATATTATTTTTTTTCCTTTTTATTTTGTTTGATTAAATACTGATGCACAAGACCGTAAACATGCTACACATGTCTATTTCGTTAAATATATCTCAACTGACTGATAAATATATCTCAATAATATTATGACAGATTAAAGATAATACTGAATTGTATTGAAAATTTAAGCACACGAAAAGACATTCTACCAGATGGTTAATGTTGTTAATGTGTCTTTTTATTTGCTAATATTTTCTAAATAAATGTTTTATAACGTGGTTGGTCACTGCAATGTGTTCACATTTCAAATTGGACCTGATTATTTAATTACTAATTACAAGTTACCTGGAAAATTTCGTCAATTTACCGATCGGTAAAAAAAAATATCTATTTCAACTAATAGTAATTTTGGAAGCCAGAATGTAACTAGTAAATATTCGCTTTCATATTCAAATCACGTTATCGCACCTGGCGCCACGCGACAATTATAATCAATTAGCTGTACCTCATAGAGAGCTATCATAAATAACTGCTTTAGTGGGTAGATGGAAATTATTAGTAAATTTGAATATTTTTTAATTTGTTCTAATTTAGATCATTGGTTAACGATTATATTATTTCCATTGAAGTGGTTTAGTATTCTTTGACATTTTATAGATCTAATAGCGTTATTAGTTAGAAAATATCCAGATGTTTATTTCCAGAGATCTGCTACTGAAATTATATACTTGTACATACCGAGTGAACGATTCAGAGTATCGAAAAAGCATATCATCGACGCACAAACGTTGTTCATTAAGCAAACATGAGATATAATCGTTTTGTAATATGTTTAGAATTCATTGAAACAATGTCACCATCATGTTATAGCATGTGTATACAAATCTAAGTCTGATTCCATCAAAAACATATTATGTATAAAAATGTCAAAGTCTCGGAACGCCGTAAAAAATTATGAAATCTATTCTTAACCAAGTCGGTTAATTCAGCATACCTACACATATCTATGGGAGGAGCTATCCAACCGCTTTGTCATAATTGATAACTTGCTAGTTTACTAACAAACTTGGCAAATGCACGCGGCATTAAAATAAACTGTTAATAATATAAATGCAAGGTAACTCTATCTGTTATGCCTAAACACAGCATACGGATTGTGTTGAAATTTTGTATAGAGATATTTTTATTAAGATACTTTATCTTGGAATTAATTTATGTTGTCTGGTGCGTATTGCACATGCTGAAATAACCGACTTAGTTTACATTGTATTTCATAACTTTTTACGCGGCGTTGGGATACTTGAAATTTTTTTTACATGTTATGTTTGTCGTGGGATCTCATTATTTTTGTAGGTAGTAATCCTTTCATTGTTTCCTATCTGTAATTATACCTTCTCATATCTTGCGATTCAAAGGCCACTCTCTGTCTCGGTGGGCTTCTTTCAGAGGTTTTGATATTTTAATAATACAAAAACGTTGCCTAGCAGCCCTAAATAAGCTAGCTATTTAAAAGAAATGTATTTATTACCAACTTTAAAAACGTTAGTATTTACTAAATAAATTATCTATAAGCTATTAGTCATTATTTTATTTTATATAACTTAAGAAAATGGTTTTCCGTTTCTCCATTACTTTAGCTGTGCTCTAGGGTTCCACATCATCATCGATTTTTAAATTTTTGATAGTTTTTCATTGGCTTAAACACAAAAACTTAATTGTATACAAATTTTCTCTCTTAAGGTAATTATTATATACATTATTGTAAATATACAATATTTTTTAAATCATATTCTTCATATTCATTAACGTTTATTATAGGTATAAGAGCGTTAAAGAACACGGTTTAAAGGTCAGTGACATTAATTACTTTTTACAAGGGATAATATTATAAAAAAGAATTAATATTATAGAAATGGTTTTCAACTTATAACAATCCTCATACTTAAAATGTAAAGATGTTGTTATTATAAGTTTTATGTGCACGTATTACAAGATATATTTGTTAAAGTGCAAAATATTTATTGCTACAAATTAATGAGTATTATTGAAAATGTGCAAAACATTTCGACATAATATTGAAATAATGCTAACGAAAGCTTATTTCATGACATTATATAAATAATAAAATTGTTTACAGATTTCATTTAGGGTGCATTCACATATGTGTTTGAATGTTAATGTATTGTGTCATTATATGCGAATGTAATGGAAGTGAATGAAAGCAAGTTATGAAAATTAATTAAAGGATCCAAAAATAGAGATAAATTTACTTCATGTTATGACTTCAGAATAAAAGAAGTTACGGCAGCCCTTACTTTAGAAAAGTGTATATACCGGAAAAACTTGTTATGTCAACCCCATACAGGAAGGGATGAGTTCATGGGATGAAGTTAGAAATAATTATTTTTTTACATTATTCCCATCAACTGTATAATAGTTACAAATAGGTTATGTTACCGTTTTAATATATTGTAACTCGTACATTTTCAGGAAAATTGTATTTTAAATCGAGTTTTCATTTGAGCGTTTCAAATATTTATTTTCGTAAGTTACATATATGCTTGGTTGTGGTAGCAAATTGAATTGTTCAACTTTTATTTAATAAGTGATTTTCTTCCTTCATTTCAACTATCTTACTCATAATCATGTAATAATACTGTGAGGATTATTTAATATTCAATGAATAATTTTATCCTAATGAATTCTTCGACTACTCAACTACTCAAGGATGATTAATATTTGGACTTTCATTCTTAATTTTAGTAAACCCTAATGTGTCATTAATTTAATGGAAACTATTCTATATATATAATTTATTGCTTCAATAAGTACTCGTTTACAATAAACAACCATAAATACTAAATAAACCATAAATACTACTTGTGTATCTTTAGCTAGAATGATAAGCTCAATGAGTTATTGCTGAAACCAAGTGGATCCCTATCCCACTGGATTTAAAATGCTATCTATTTGATTTTTTTTTAAAGTTATCATGAAAATGTTATTCTTCTTTCGTTTCATTCCTTAAATATAAATAAAATTTAAATATGTTTACTACTGTTAAAAAAGTAATACAGTTTTATGTATACTTTGGTAAAACATAACATTGTATAATTATTTTATATATATATTCATGCAGATTTTAAAATTTTCTCTTTTAAAATAAAATAAAACAGACGAAGTCATTAGCAATAGCTAGTAATTAATAATACATAATAATCTGTACATTATGCTATATACCTACAACAGATCGTCGTTTACAAATAACTTTTGTAAAATGTTATATACAATGTTGTATTATTCGTTACCGTATTTGCATACTTCATAAAACCACAAAGAGCTAGTCATTTATCATTTCATGATTCGATTTTGTTACTGCTACGTGCGAGTGGCGTGTGTTTATTGCTTTTCATATTTGAGTTATGTATGTATGACTATACAAATAACAGAGAACAATATTAGAGTAGATTTAATTTAACTTAATTGTTTAAGGGTCTGTATTATAATTAAAAGTTTACTGTTTTTTATGAAATTAACAGATAAGATTTAATAATTGTTTATGATCTGTATCTCGTCCTTATAAGTAGCAATTACTTAAGAAATAATAATGTACAGATTTGGCATTGTTATCATTTTTATATACGAATATAACCAATTATTTTCTTTTATCACCAGGTTCATAGTTTGTGCCGCGTATCTCTCGTATTCTCACGGGGAGATACACATAGGAGAATCAAAAAAATACCACGGACTTTACATTAATATTTTCATTAATAAAATGACAGACATGAAGATCTTATCGAACTGCACAGTTGTGGTTGGGGATCTAACAATTTAGTTTCTAGAAAGAACAAAACCAAAGGACTTTAAGAATATAAGTTTTCCTAATTTAAAAGAGGTATAAATAATAACAAAAAATTAATTAATTTACACCTAATGGGTGACCTATTTTTTTTTAATTAAATACAGTATTATTGAGACTACCATAAATATTCACTGGTAGATTCTAAACAAGAGTTATCCATTTAGAGATGTGGCAATTTATGAAGCCAAAATTACACATACGAATATCCATAGAAAAGATTATAATTCATATTTAGTACTTATCTGAATATCAGATATAATAAATTGCTGGCTTAGAATAATTTATGTTATAATATTTAGGTAACAAGATTTATGATTGTTTACTGAGAGTCTGGATTGGAGTCCCTGGGGGATCTGTTCCCGAATTTAGTATGAATTCGTGGTAACACTCTCCTGTATTATTACGCGCTGATTGTTTAAGATCAGCCGCGTTTGAGAGAGGTTAGTTTTGAAATGAAACGCTTTAAATTACATTTTTTTAACTCAGAATAGTGTTAATTTAGTTAATTAAGACCGACCGTTCGTAGTAGCTCTTAATTTGTTTTGTTTGAAAATATTTTGTTAACCTTAATTATAAAATTAAATACCAATTAGATACTGAAGTATTATTATTAGACTCCTTTAAGAAGTTTTACTAATTTATCTATGCATTTGTCTCTTTTAAAGAAAAAATGTACCTATATACATTTTATCGTGCTTGTAGGAGTATGAGGATCATATCTAGTTACATATTAATTATTTGATCTCCGCTTTAAATTATTGATATTCTAACGTTTTACTCTCATTTTAAATTCTACTCGACTGTACCTGTTAGTTCTAAATGATTTCAATTGTTCTAATTTTGTTTTTTATAAAAATGAGTAAATTTTAGATGTTTTTATAACTTTTTTTTCAGATAGGTTTCTACAGTCTCCTTAAAATCGGCAGAGGTGGAGTAATAATATGGGGAGGGAAACTCACTTGTTTTATAGATTCCATAGACTGGAACGTGACAGCGCCAAGATCCCGCCATGTCCTCAGTTTACCAGACAAAACTACTCGTTGTGAGTTTGTTTGCACCTGCATAAGGAACCCTACGTCCAATCATTGCTGGAATAATAAGTGAGTATGTGGTCTAAGAATATGATTTCTTTGACTTTCTTATTGAAACATCTACGAATGTAATTTATTTAATTTTCATATTATTAAATCAAGTCAATTAAATGTACCCCTCTGGCTATTAAGTGAGTTTTGGCCTAATACAATAATTGGTAAAGTCAATTATTGTACTAAATATTTATACTCAATGTGATACACTTGACAAGATGGAGGACAGAGCTAAACGAACCAAGAAATCAAAGAATGTTTACAATTTCTTGTTTAAGCAGTCGTAAAATAAATAGATCATAATTATATCTATATTGAGAAGCAATTGAGTTAATACGGAGTACTTCAGCAAATAATTCTTTGATCTTTCCCTATTAGTTAGGAGTCATCATGATTTAAAGTGTTTATGAATTTAATGATTTACATTTCACAAAATACATTCAGGATTTACTTTCGTCTTGACGAAAACAAATATAGTTCAAAAATTAAAAAGATTTATTCATTATTTTTCCTTAATGATTAGTTTGGCGAAAATATATTATTTGTCGATAGTATTTTCAAACACTTAACATTTCAAATTAATTACACTTTCATGCATAGATATAATTATATAGTCTTGTTTATCAATTCAAAGGAAATGTCAGCGCTTTATCGAAGGGCCGGATGCGGAGGTGTGCGACGAGCAGTATCTGGGGTGTCGCAAGACAAATTCGGGCAGCTGTTCCTTGTGTCCACATTTTACATACAACGACACGTGTGTTTCTCGTTGTCCTGATAACACGTATGATTCTTTTAACAATTATTGTTAAATATTCGAACTAATTACAACATATCTTCGATAATGAAGTACGCATTTAAAGTCATTACAACAATGAAAATATTTATTATTGATGTATATTTTTTATTAGACATTTTTATTATTCTTTAAATATACTGCTGATGGAGAGCAATTATCGTATTACAATTGACGAATGTAAGCATTTAAACAAATTTGCATTGAATGGAATATGTGTTGAAATATGTCCAAAGAATTATAATAAGTGTAGTACTACGGGAAAAACATCTTGCAAACCTTGTGTTAATTATGATAAGGTATTTATAATATTAAGAAAGCGCCGCGCAGGTATGAACAATTTAAATATAAATTTTATTAAATTTGTATTTACAGACTTGTAGGAGTCTCAACATTCAGACTTTGGCCGCAATACAAACAACAGAAAAGTTAGTTTACGTAAATGGCTCTTTAACCATACGCGTTATACTTGTGGAGCTTACTGTATCCTGGGAAACAAACAAACCCAAAGATCATATATTTAAGCTTAACAAGTATTACGAACTATGTAACGAACTGACCAGGAATAAATTTATAGTTAATTTGTACGCTGTAGAAGTAGGAGCGAGAGGTATAACAGCAAAATCTCTCTACAACTTATTTAAGTATCTCGGCCTTTCTAGAACGATCATCAGTTCATTTCTGGAACGTATTTCAAAGGCGGCTTTAGTAGGTTCTTACGATATTTGGTTGGGTAGGGAGAGGAGCGTAAACAGTGAAGGTGAGCGTGTATGCGCATAGAAAAGGGGCCCCTTAAACCTACACCTGGGTCGCAAGTCCCAGGCATTGTTTGCGCTCCTCTTCTTGCAACGCGATGGGCCCGGCACCCGCACGGTGAATCCATGGAATGCTGAGAAGCTTCGTCTCTGGGGTCAATACCTGGAGTAATGGATGAATTATAAAAAAATACTAAACCCTTGCAGATTAAAGTGTAGTCTAAATTATTACGTAACTAATTAGTTTGGGTAGCCAATATAAGTTAGTGTTTTAATTGTGTTTATTTTTTAAAATACCTATTTAAAATACCTATTGTACCAGAGGCGTGTAGTGACTCTGAGTGAAATGCTATTATTGTTCCAAAAATAACTAGTGTTTTCTATGAAGTGCAACTATCATCCCTTCATCCCGCTTCAATGTATGCCGTTTGTGTTGAAAAGTAAGAACCTTCGACTCGACATCTTGCTCGTAGTACTAAAGTTAACTTCACCACCGCAACTGGCAAACCATAGCCACCATTTATTACAGAACTCGTGGCAACTTTTCCAAAACCGTTGTAATTAGATGGATTGATCATACAAAACTATAGACAACATATTGCTAGGTATTATATTAGCACTTAATTGAAAAACATGCCAAACATTTTATTACAACTGCCTATTGTGAGAACTCAAATAATATTGATGATATGAATTATTCACGTCACGCAAAAGTAATGAGACCACCGAGTACTTATGGAAAAGGTTGTGAAAGCATTTGCGGTATACTATCTTCCTTTATCTTTGGTGCATTGGTAGATGATCATTTCGACATATGTAACACCTGAAACGACTGTGATAAAGAAGTAGAGCGTCCTGTAAATACTAAAATAATAAAATAAAAGATGTAATAAAAATATTATCCTTGAATATAACTGCTCCTAGAAAAGATTATCAAGTAAGAGGTTTATCACCTTTTAGAGATTATAAGTTTCATCACAGATTCATCATCAGAGCGTGTATTAATGATTTGTGTAGTAGATCTGCTAGAGAAGTTGTACGTACATTGCGTTTAGAAAACCTGGATATAGTCTTAATTATATTTACAAGTGCAGATGTAAATAATTTAATAACCGTGAAATGGCATCCACCAGCAATTACAAATGGACCCATATTATCGTACACTTTGGATGTTTATCCAGATATAAAGATAAATCATATGAGCCATTTATTGCCTCAAACTCGATGCTTTTTTGGCAACGAGACAAATCTGTCGGTGAAATCAATCAAATCAAATCAAAGTATGCGATATGTACTTGACATATCGCATAAGAGTGTGTTCAACGACACTAGCTTACGCCTATGTATGTAATAACTGTAATAAAGTACCAATACTAAATCAAATTTACCTTAGTTTATGGTTTGGTGAAATTGTCTTCGCAATATTGTTATGCGGTGTTACAACATTAATTGGCTCTAAGTGGAAACATCGACAAGTAGATACTGAGAACATGCAATTGGTAATTGCCACAACTGCCAATCGTTATGAAAGTGAGCCAACAGTATTTATGATGTCAGATTTTATGCCACTATATAATATATATTGATATGACTTAAATTTTATAATAACATACTGTGAGTTACAAACATTAATTACAGTATCTTTAATAAAAAAACTGCAAAATAAATTATCTACTTCCCTTTAATTAGAACGGTTAAAAGTCATTTACTCTAATTAATGACCTGATTAACACACTGACCTCTAGCACAAGTTCAGATACACATATAGATTTGTAGAATGTAAAACAAAATAGCATTTGACTCTGCAAAAGTATAAAGAAAATGTGGTTTGGTGACACGCAACGACCAAGGAGGTTGACGAACAAAGATATTTTAACAAATATGCTATGGAGTTATCCGTTAGTCTTTCTTATTATCACGTTAACCCGAATTAACGTTTTATTTGTTCAATAATGAACTGAATTATTTTAAAATGTATTTTAAAAAATAATAAAATAAATATCTTATGCCCTAATACGTAAAAGCAAAAAGTATATCTCATGGTATTCAACATTTTTGTGAACATAAAATGAAATAATTTATATTAATATTATATGAAAATTTCCTAAAAAGTTTGTCACTCGTAAATCTTATACAAAGCATATTTTATTACCAAGCTATAATAAATGTTGCTTAGAATTCGGACGGTGATAAAGAATTCCTTTTAAAGCCGATTAGTGTTCTAATCCGACACTATCTAAAGAAATCTCCGCAACCAAGCGTTTGAGAGTCAACCGTAAAATCATAAAACCGGGACTTATCTCAACAGATCCTGTAATTAAACCCTGGGGCATTTGTTTTGTTTAACAAGGAATTATTCTGAAAACAACTCGGATTGTAAAGACTACCGCTGATACTTAACTGTTTCATTAATAATAGTTATTACAATATGTTCAGATTATTGAGTTGAGCGTAAGCGAATCTCTTAACCGTTTGGGAGACCTTTTTTGTGTTTAGTTGTCTCCAGAATGCGACGAGATAATTAGCTAAAAATTTTCTCATGTATGTTTGAGCCGAACGCGGATGTTATAACGAAAACAGATTGAAAAATGTTCAGCCATTCAAAAGTTGTCAAAAAAAGAAGAAAGGAGAGGGGCTCAGCCCAACACCCGCCGCGCACATTGCTTGAAAAATATAACTTTTTTAAAGATTCTAAAACTAGAAGTGAACACTGAAATATTATTATTGTCATAAAAAAATAAACACAATTAAAATACTAACTTATGTTAGTATTATCGGCTACCAAAACTTATTAGTTACATAATAATTTAGACAACACTTTAATCTGCAAGGGTTTAGTATTTTTTTATAAGTTTGTTATTATTCTGTTTATTATTTCTGTTATATAAAACAGAATAAAATAGTGTAATCAAGGCTTATCGGATGCTCGTTAAACGAATGCCTTGCAGGTAGTTGTTAGCTCGAACGCTTGGAATTGCACGAATGTCTGTTTCGCTGAAATATGACAAGTTCGTGGTTTGGGTTTAGAGCTCTACGTATAACGAAATCTCTGTATGTTTTTATATTGTATTCCAAATTTACTTTTCTAATATTTTAAAATCTTCATTTTATATCTTATATCGTATTGAATAATATAGGTTTTTTTATCCACTTCAACTCTTTTTTGTCAACGTTGCTAGATTATTGGACTGGAACCTTTATTGATCCTTTACAATATTTTTTCAAGCGAACGGATTAGTATGTAGTAATATCCATATTTAGGTTTGAGTAAATTTTATCACAATGTTGCATTTCCTAATTACAATTTTTTTCAAATCCAAAACATACGTTTACATTATTTTAATGTATTTTGACCTGCTGTTAATATATATGTGATTTTAAATAAAAATAGGATACAACGGTTATAAAGGGTTCTTTTAGGTTTGTGTTTTCAAGACGTAGCCGGTTCGAATCCTACCCATGTCGATGTTTTCTATTCTATATTTATTTAAAATATCCAGAAATAAACATTTAAATAATAAAATCTATTTAAAGATATTTCAACAAACAAATTTGGTTATTTGGTCAATTGAAACAGTAAGCAAACGGACATTTGTGATAATAACAAAAAAATTGGAATTTGGAGCGAGATAGGAGTGGAAGGGCTCGATCATTCCCATCTGTGTTTAAGCTACGCTAAATAATGATCTAACAAAATCCGATTAAATTGATCAACATGGCATAGTTTCTTTGTTTCGCTTGGTAAATACCTTGGTTATCGCTTAGAATTCCCTGTGTCGGGATGACGGACTGAGTAATCGCAAACATTTGGTCCACATTCAAATATTTAGTTATTTACACACACACGAAGCATCCCTAATCGTTTACAGATGGATATTGTACTGATGCGATTCGGAAATCTATCTATTATATTATATAGGAATGCTATCTATTTTTTGTATTTCTTATATATCTTAGAGGAAGTGAAATATCTAGTTTTTGTTATGAAAATACATACATTTATTGATTCAACATTTTATATCACACACAATCATTTGAGAAAGTTTTATGTTTACCTGTAATGTCTTTAATTTATATCTAAAATATACTAAGCAATATACGACGATTTTTATACCTATAAAGTAATTAAAATCGGCAATTGTTATAGATTCACAAAAAGTGTATTAAATTATTGTAATTAATAATGAATTAAGTTGTGATTAATTAATGTAACGGTTAATGTAATGGAAATGATTTCAACTTGCAGTCTTCTGCAGTGTATTTAATCAGCTGTGGATTTATATAAAATGTGTATCTTTTCTTTTCATAAATTCTGTTCACTGGCTTATAGATTAAAACAATTTATTTAACGTGTACTTACTTTTACGGCCACAATCTCGTTGTTTTAAAATATATTATGTAATTATTTTTGTAAATGTTATTAATGTTTACTTTATTTTAAAGTTTTTGTACGAGTTCTGGTCATTAGAGGCCTACTTGAAATGTCACATATATGGTAAATAGAGTCTTCACATTGTAATAGGATAATAATTAACAAGTTCATATCTATTTGATATTAGAAATAAATGATTGGTCTCTAAATATTTTCTTCATCCTAATTATGTAGATACAATATGTTTTAGAAATTAATATTTAAAACATTCAGAAAATATAATTTTGTTTTGGTTTCATTTTTGCCATATCCACCGCTATTGTCGCGATTGCAATCGCTATTCTTAGACTTTTTGATAACTTCATGACTTTATGGGCGATATAATACATAAAAATATATTTTGTGATACTTAAAGACAAATAAAATATTACTATTTATTAGTTCAGTAATATAACTGAAATGTTATATTAACACAATGTATTAAAAAATATATATATTCATTTATTTTACTCTTTATCTTTATATTAATAAGGTGTTATTTTTATTAAAGTTAGTGCCTAATTATGTAAAAATATTGTGATTGTGATGTGATGTGATATTGTGATGAAAAATATAACGATTGTGATTGATAAAATTACCGTTGTAGTCATTGTATATAAAAATATATTCAAGTTTAAACTTTGTGTAATAAATATTATATAATATGATAGTCATCTCGTCTAGTTGTTTCTATCTGATAAAGCCAACTTTACAAGCTTATGTGATCAACAACCTCGAGGCATTATGATAACTATTTAATGAAATAAAGACAAATACTAAGTTTATATGAAGCAATTATTCTCTATTTTAATAATTGTTTACTAAAGTTGAATAACTCAAAAAACTTCAGAAGGTTCTGAAAACTAATCTATCGTAGCATATTTCATATATATTTGATTATTTTTAATTTTTGAATAATTTAATTAATATTTTATATAAATACTTTAATTACATTAATTATATTTGTAGGTAAATCAAAATGGTCGACTACTTTTAGAAACATAACTAAATAAATAGCATTTTAAAATAGTACGTAACAATGTCGTAGACCACATATATGTTGAAAACATCATTTACATCAGTTATTTGCGGTTCACTTACACTGTATATACTACAGAATATAGAAATAAAATATATTATGGTTTTCACCGCTAATCAAATTTCAATACGATATCAATAAGATCCTTTTGTTGAAGTTTACGATATCAATAAGACCCTTTTGTTGAAGTTAGATGCAAGCGTCATAAGGACATTGAAGTCATGGCTTGGGTTAGCGCATCCAGCGGATTCTTCTGCCTTATTTAGAAACCGACACAATTTTGGGTTAAAATTAAAAAAATCATCGGAACTCTATAAACCCGTAAGAGTGACCAAAAGACATATCATCTCAAAATCGAATGATAATACTATAACGTCTCTCCCAAAAGATAAAATTGCCGGAGAGCTAGAGTCACGACTTCAATTCTATAAACAATTTATGATAGGTGCTCAAACAAATAAAGCAGGGCTAGGATCAAGTAGGAAACAACAAGACTTTGAAATAACAAAATCATTTATTCGGTAAGATGAAAACGATAATTACCGGTTGCACGCGATGAGCCTAGAATTGCAAAATGAATGGGTGACCATAGGAGATTTTTGTATTCCGCTAGCTTTGAGATGGTGCACCCTGCTTCATGATTGGTCCCCAGCATTATTAAAATTTTATCTTAATATATTCCAAATGACTCTCCCAGATCAAAATAACTTAGTAAGATGGGGCAAAGCCACCGAAAAATCTTGCAAAATCTGTGGGGAGGCAGTAGGAACCACGAAACACTTGCTAGTAGGGTGTAAGGTACTTTTAAATAGAGGTAAATACTCGCGTCGCCACGATAAAGTATTAGAAATCATACGAGAAGCGGTTAGTCTTTCTGTAGCAAGAGCGCAGAGGGGTATAACAACCACAAAAAAATCAGTAGAGTTTGTAAAGACAGGTTCGTCCAAAAAATCAAAACTAAAATATTATTCCATCTTGGACGCGTCTCCTGATTGGACTCTCATGATGGACACGTATGAAAGGCAATACAAAATCCCCGGAATGTTTGTGTTTCGTCATCTAAGCTGGACTTATTCCTGTACTCAAAACAACTAAGGCGCGTTATACTTGTGGAGCTTACTGTACCCTAGGAAATAAACATACCCAAAGATCATACATTTAAGCTTAACAAGTATTACAAACTGTGTAACGAACTGATCAGGAATAAATTTATAGTTAATTTGTACGCTGTAGAAGTAGAAGCAAGAGGTATAACAGCAAAATCTCTTTACAATTTAATTAAGGATCTCGGCCTTTCTAGAACGATGATCAGTTTATTGCTGGAACGTATTTCAAAGGCGTCTTTAGTAGGTTCTTACAATATTTGGTTAGGTAGGGAGAGAAGCGTAAACAGTGAAGGTGAGCGTGTATGCGCATAGTAAACCCCCTTAACACCTGGGTCGCAAGTCCCAGTCATTGTTTGCGCTCCTCTTCTAGTAACGCGATGGGACCGGCACCCTCACGGTGAATCCATGGAATGCTAATAAGCTTCGTCACTCTCTTTACTCTTTTTAATTAGGTAAAATATTTCATTTCAATTCTCATAAAATTACAACAAAGAACAAGTACATAATATATCTAAATATTAAATGGCAGATTTTATATAGGCCACAAGCTATTATCCTCATTTATTATTTTAACACTAAACCTACCGAAAATTCTTGTATACCTGTTCCTACCGCACGCCGTCAAATTGACCGGTAATTAAACGTTATTTTTATATATAACGAATTTCATAATGGAAATAACTAAAAGTAAAGAGTGTAGAAAATATTATATGCATATTCTAAGAATTGTCATGCAGTTTGAAAACGATATTATAACGTTTGAGAATGTGTAAGTTTTACAAAAGTTTAAGAACGGTCAATTTGACCGGTACTTGGTAGGTATAGTGTTAATATCCTTATTTGTGTAAATTATAGATATTTTCAAAATAACAAAAAAACATTTATACCCATTATATTACAACAATTAAAGTTTATTAGGATCAAGAATACTTAGTTAAATTACATCAAGTTATATTGTTCTTAATTTTTTTTATTTTTAAAATTTTTATAACAAAACCCTAGAAATGCTGGAAAGAAGAGAAACTAAAAGCATACGACAAATATTTGTGTCGCAAAAGGTAAAATTACAATTCAAAAACATCTAGTTTTATATGTGCTAAGCTTCAAAATCAACACACGTATTTGATATAACTCAAGAGATTGATATTCATATAAATTCCTAACTTCGAGCGCTAACAACTGCCTGCAAAGACACTAATCTTAATTAGTACAAGTTAAGACTTGACTGTGCTATATATACTATGGCTCATTTGTTTTATAACTAGTGAATTAAAGAGGCGCATGTTATAGTTTGATATTAAATCAATAAACTTAGATTGTGTAATCTGAAAGAGATGTGAATAAACTGTGATTGACAAAGATATAAGAAAGCGATAGAATTAAATAATACAGCCTTAATTGACTCTTTATTTGTGATGTGTCTATTCTATGATAGAGATATTGACATATTTCTTAATATTTGCCGTAAAAGAAAGTGGAGTTGGAGCCTATTAATTATTATTCCTACCAAAATAAACTTTTTCAATTTAAGCAAACTGAATTAATCTAAAAAGAAATACTTTAAAACATAAAAACTTAATGTAAATGTTACAGTTGTAGATAATGTATAAATAAATTGTGTATAATACTTAAACTTTTAAAATTGGTCTTATTATGACGCGTTTTAGTCATTATATTATTTATAATTAGCTTTGCCCATGTCTTCGTGCGCGAAATATAAAATAATATAATGTTTTTCCTTTGAAATAAAGCCTAAGTTACTCCTTATAATAATAATTATAAACGTTTATTTCGGGACAAGCCCATATTTTGTTAGTAACAATTAATCTTAAAGACTAGTGTTAGTATTATAAATCAAAAATTCAAAAATTAACAAATTAAAACAGCAATTACTAAATAAGCCAGCAATTTATACATGTAGTTTAATCCAATGTTGCAGCATTAGACTCTCCCATCTATCAACAAATATTTTTAAAAATAATACTACGGCTGCCGCGAAAACGCTTTAGTAACGATGCGCTTCTCTTACTATGCAAATCAAAGCGGGCGTCAGCTAGCTCCGAGTGACGAAAGCACCCATAGTGCTGAATACTTTATACCATCAGCTACCCGCCAGTGAAAGTTGTGTTAAAGTCCATCCAGCCGATTTAGAGTTTAACTGAAATAAATAGACAGGCAGAGATTTGTAAAAATTGTTTATTTTCTTTAATTACCCGACATACTTTTATATGCATGCTGTTTACTTAGAATTACGAACAGATACTTCAATGTTTATTTATATCTATAGATAAGACAGCAATAGTTACAATCAACCTTTAATTTATTACATTCAGATATGACTAATAAACTCTTGGGTTTTACAAACTAAATTAAAAGTATAAGAATTTGTTAAGTAATCCCTTCAAGTCAGCGAGATTATTAACGGTTAAAAATTAATTTTCAAAGATAAGGATCTTATCTGGTATCGTATTTAAAATTTCAAAGTCCGCTAACAACCCTTGTGATTTCGCCATGTCAGTCGACTGACTGACTAGACTAGGCTGTGGACAGACTTGTCCACAGCCTAGCTCAGACAGTAATAGAAAGATCTCATTCGACATAAACATACATATTAACCAAGCCAACAAAGTTTTAGAATAGAAATTTAAAATTATTTTTTTTGTTTAGGTTTGTACTATTTCTCTAGTACCCCATGATGGGGTATCGTTAGAAAAGCTTTAAACTTGGTGGGTTTACAAAAACCATTATTTGCATTGTAAATTTTTGCTAGAACTAGTCTTCCCTGCTAAATGGTTGATTTGAAAAGTTGATAGTAGTAAATTTGACGAATTATAAAGAAAAAGTATCACAACTAAGCAGGCTTCACAAGTTTCGAGTTAATTTAAAACATATGTGCTTATTGCTTTTTAATTATCCCCAAGCACCCCAAATATTTTTACATTGCAATATATTTTTTTCTAATTATAACTGTTCTTAATTTAAATTTAGTTTTAAATTTTTTTATTTGGATTTTATTAAAGCGTGATTTTTTTTTAACTGTTATTATTATTGTACATTTAAAATAAGCATAGATTGTAATGGAAAAATAACATCGTCTTTTTAAATTAATATCGACTCTTCATCTTTCTATTTCAAACTTCTTCTATCATGTATGTTCAAATGATAAAATATTCCGTTTGTTTACTCGTGTGCTCGTAACGTGCGCTGACATAAACTGTATTCATTAAAATAGGTTTAAAAGTTGTGGTGTATTGGAATATATATGTATATGTAAAATAATTATTTTAAACGTTCACATATTATTATATCAAATTATTTATGTAACAATAGCAATAGTGCCTCCCGATTGTTCGTGAGCTAATCTAGCAATCTAACTTTGCCGTGCTCTTATCTCGAAATAACAATGTAAACGCAAATATATGCTGTGACGTTGTGGCAAATTGCATGTTGTATTTATATAAATCTGTTTTAAAATTAGAATATAGTTTTATATAAACATGCACTGTTAAGTTAGTTTAGTTTTCTTAACCATTATTCAGATATTATAGTTCTGTTCCTATTTTCCTTTGATAAGTTATGCTAAATGGTCGGCCAAAAATAAACAGGCACTCTAGTGGTCTATCTTATAAAAAGAATATCTTAAATTAATTACTAATCGTTAATAAGGGATGCAAAAACTGTGAGTTTTCTTTGTTTCAATAAGACTACATTATTTATTAAATATAACATTGTAACTATATTAAGATATCGATTTCTTTTTTCTCTTAATTGAAGTTCGAAATAGCTTTTATAATAATTATTTTTTCTAGAAGAACTGAGTGTACCAATACAAAGACACCGACAACAATATCTTTACTTTATGATAATTGAAGATAAATCCATGTTATTTAATATTCTATTTTTAAAAGGTTTTTTATACTGCGTTTTAAGCCTAGGTGGATGCAGGGTCACTGAAACCACTTCCAGTGTTGTATCTTATCCTTAACTTAAAAATAAGGCGTTGTTTAATTATAGTCGGATGTATAAAACTAGCTAAATTGCTACTACTAAATAAATCACCCTAAATATTAGATCATTTAAAGATTGCTGTAAATATCAGCATAAAAAAATAAAATAATGAGAATTTGAACGAGTACATTTGTAATGATATTTTACAAGAAATTAATTTTTTATTTTTTTATTACTAAGATAAATCAGTGAAAAGTTACAAAAACCTTTTTAAAGACAAAAAGCATAACCACCTTTTATTTACCTTTACCATATTTTAAATACTTAGTATCGCCATAATATATAAATTTATTCCAACTCTCTCGTATTATATTATATCAGATGAGATAAGGTTCATCGCCTTTTAGTTTTTTAAGCACATGTATCTAAGTCTTATGAGTTAACTGTTCTCATTACATGATTTAAATCCCTTTTCTTTACGTTGTATACTGTTAAACTACAAAATGTATTGATACAAGTTATTGATGATTATTGAAAGCACATTGAGATAATCTTAACACAGCCCATTTCATGACTATTGTATGAATAATAAAATCGATTACAGATTATATTTTGTGATGCGGTATATTTGTATGTTAATTAATTTTAATATTATATAAAAAAGTGAGAAGTGCGAGGTTGTCGTGGTGTGAGCATATAATGAGAAAGGATGAAAACTTATTAAGCTCAAGAGTTATGAAGATGAATGTAGATGAATATGCGGTTATAGGAAAGCCAAAAAAGAAACGTATGAATTGTATGAATGATGATAGGATTTGAAGCAGCGTTGATATATATCAAGGGTAATGCCAGAAACAACTGGTTATGCTGACCCTACCTAAAGTAACATGAAGGCAGGAGAATTATTTTAAATTTTCGACATTTTCCATAAGTTAAGTTTAAACACCATTTATGGCAAGATTTTTATGCCGAAAAGATCAAAAGCATAATAATTATAGTAGAAGTCCATTAAAAGACTAAAACGCTTTTAGTAATAGTATTAACTTAGTTTAGTAAGTATATGGATTTAATTACTATAGATTATTGATATACCCTTGACGTCACTAGATTTTAATTGGATTTTTTGTGTGGAATTATTTGAAAGAAGACTTCCTTTAAATATTTCCAATCAATAAATTCTGTTAATCGTTAATTCTGCGAGTTAATGTTTTTAATATTCAAAATCTAAGACATTAATTATACAGTTCTGTTAAAATGTGTTTAAGTTATTATATATTATTTATATATATACGTTTTTTATTTCGTTTTATTAAATACTGGTTCACAAGACCGTAAACATGCTACACATGAATCTATAGCCGAAGTTATAAAATATTATATTTTTCAAATGTCCGTTTCGTTGAATATATTTCAACAGATTGACGATACCCATGTCAAAATATAATAGAACTTTAGGAACAATAACCTCATTTTATTTATTATAATTTTTTTCTGAAATAATACAAATGATTTTAAAAGCAGGAAAGAAGTACTTTCAAAATGTAAAGATAAAAAAACAAAAGTAAAAAGTCATAAAATGTTTTGAAGATAAGGAAGGAAGAAAAAGAAAGCCATATTAACAAAATCACAAAAACACTTAATGACTTTTATAATTTTATTATACACTAGCTTTTGCCCGCGACTTCGTCCGCGTTTCCGTCGTTTTTCGAAAAAAAATTAGCAGATGTCCTCCCTCATAGTTTTGACGTAACAGGCAGATTCACTTTCGTATTTTAGAAGGGCAATAGTAATATAATATGCCAATCCACAAAACTGTTGAAAAATATAAGTAACCGCAGAATATTATAATATACCCACGCTATACCCACGACTCGGTCAGCGTGTAACTCCTTGTTTTTTATTAAGATAATATATTGCTAATATTTTTAGATCAAATTAAAATGTTTCAGCGCAAAGCTTCTGGGTAGACTATGTTAAGAGTCGACCCGTCCGGCACGTGAACGTAAAGATTCCTAGAATTGCTAACCCGGGAAAGAGCGACGTATAATTGACCATGCGAGAAACAGCTAACACCGAGATCTACTCCAGCAACACGAAAAGGGCAGACCCTTGAGCTTTATTGATAGTCATGGCATAGCACACCGATACTGGGAATTGCGTCCTTTTAAATTGGAATGGAAAATTATTTGGTATTATGGGAATTCTGGGAATAAAGACAGTTTCTCCTGCACCGCAACCTGTTAAAATTTGAGCCTCGATTACATTTTGTTGCAACTGGGTTACTTTTAGCCGAGTTCCATTGCAAAGTTGAGGTGGTCTTAAATTTCGGAGCAGAATTATCGGTATGCCAATTTTTAAACAAATTATATGAGAAGGTAGTCCAGGCATACTTAAAGAATTTAAAAATTCTATCGGGTAATTAGTGGCTTCTTGTTCATCAACCATTCTATTTATTGAACTATAAACTTTGCTTTCTCCCTGTATATTAGACAGTATTTTATTATTAATTTTAGATGCCTGGTCATTGCGAGGAGTCAAAATGGACCTTTCGCAAAGCCAAGAATTGTCCCTATTTAATATAATTGTTATGTCACCGTAAACCGAAGATATAAGATGTTGTTGGGATTGCACTATACAACATAACTCAGGTGTCAGAATAAGTTTTCCTTGGTGTAGTTGTGGATAGGTACCTTCACCAATCTTCAATAATGTATCAGAAAATTCACGATTATCTGCGTTGTCTCCAGTTCTCACTCGCATATTTATAGTCAAATGCACCGATTGTATATCACGCCACAAATAAGAGCTTTTCAGGCAAGCCCTAATCTCATCAGCTCGGGTTCCCCGTGGTATTACCGGTAAGGTTTGTCGGAAATCACCACAAAATAAAACCGTAATACCGCCCATTGGTCGATCATTTTGTCTTATGTCCCTTAGAGTTCTGTCTACTGCTTCTACTCCTTTTCGATGGGCCATCGTACATTCATCCCATACGATTAAATTACACTCACGCAATACCTTAGCTTTGTCGCTATTTCTTGAAATACTACAGGTTGGACTTTCCGTGCGATCTAAATTAATTGGTATTTTAAACATAGTGTGAGCAGTCTTACCTCCTGGTAGCAATGTTGCAGCTATACCTGATGAAGCCACGGCAAGAGCGATTTTACGCTGATTTCGAACATAAGCTAATATTAATTTAGTCAAAAAAGTTTTCCCAGTTCCTCCAGGTGCATCTAAAAACCATATTGTTCCTAAATTATTCTGCACACTCTCGCACACGCGATCATAGACTAAGCGTTGTTCTGCAGTCATCATTGGGACACCGTTTTCTAATGTTACCAGCAGTTCCATTGGGTTGTAACCAATCTCTGCGGAATATTCCCTATTGGTAACCTCTCCGACTGAGGTTGGCGTTGGCAAACCATATTCACAAAGTGATTTACCGCCTACTGCTGTTAAGTCTTCCTGAAGAGCTAATAAGCACTGATTTATAGCCAGATCTCGAAAATTATCATTAGTTGCGCCTTCATTATTGTGAGATAAATTCCGAAGAAAGTCTTCTGCAAATTTTTCTTTATATTTTTCCCATAATTGGACAGGATCAGATAAATTACAAAATGTGAGTAATGTTACAAATAAATGGCGTAACCGTCGTGGATTATCACTAACACAGGATTCTGCTAAAGCGTCATCCCAATGTTGATCATTTTCAAGCAAATGACGCGCTTGGCAAGCTGCATGATAAGTTGGATAAACAACATCGTCTACTTTTCTCAAATCTATAAATGATGTTGGTCCTCGCACTGTATGTAATAATAATCTCAAATAAAAACACTCTGCGTTGTTAGGATGAACAGTATACACTCTACCAAGAACATGTTCTTTGAAAATACCTGTCTCGCCATCTACAGGCCTGCCTCGGCGTCTACGGTTAAAGACACCTCGTTGTTTATCGTAGGTATAATACGATGGAACTTCTTCATACAAAAGAGACTTTGCGAAATTATCAGTTTGGCAAAGTCGAAAGAATGCCAATAAAGTTGTTTGTCTAGGGTTCTCTAATCGTTCTGTAACATTTTCGGCGTTAAAATATATACGTTGACCGCCTTCCAGATGAACATCCAGATGGGTCACAGGTGGATATCTTTCGTGAATATTAAAACTTAAGATCCGCCACACAGCTTCTGAAGAGCTGATATATCTGCCTGACTGAAATCTAGTAACTTCATCATGTTCATTTCTTAACGCAAACGTAGCTTGGTCACTGCCCTTGTTAATGTACTTACAAATATATTTAATTGACTCTACACTATTACACATTTCTACATTTATGTGAGCTTGAAATGCTCTGGACAATACAGGCGAATACGGAACGACCCACCTATTATCTAAAGTAACCTGTTGTCCAGACATTCGCTTTTCAACAGTAAAACCACCATTGTCTCTTGAACGGCGACGATATAATGGGTATCCATCATGTCCTGTTACAGTTTCATCCACTAATGCTTTTGGATACCTTTTAGTGCAACGACCGTCTTGCATGCAAGGAGCATTTGCGTTAAATGCACCACATGGACCATGTATCATATGAGTTTTAACAATGTCGTATAACAGGGGATCTGCAGTCGGATCTGGAATTTCAGCACTGATTAATCTGTCTACATCATTAGGTCGAACCTTATCTTTTAACCAAAGCAAGATATGTGCGTGAGGTAAGCCGCGTTTTTGCCACTCAACACTATACATATAACACAATACTTCTCCAAAAATGTTATCTTTGGTAAGAAGATCTATCATTGATTTTAATTTTAAATGAAACACTCTTGCAATAATATCATGGCGGTCATGCGGTGCCTGACCCTCAAAAAGCTCCCGAGTGATTTCATCCCACTTGGGATTGGTAGTTACAGTAACAAATAAGTCGGGACGTCCATATTTTCTTACGTAACAAAAAGCGTCTTGAGTACGTTCATGCATGTAGCGTGGACCACCAGTAAAAGAAGAGGGTAAAATAACTAAACGACCCATATTCACAGTATCGTTATCTTGCTGCATGGCATCGCGAAGGTGCACGTATTCTTCAGCGCGCAGCTGCCTTTGATTAGATCGTATATAAACTAATCTTTCGGTTTCAATTTTTGCGTACATGTCAACAATAAACTGATTAAATAAGCCACGAAAACGTTGAAAGTATACCAATCTATTCCGTCTCACTTGCAGGTGGTAACAATAAAATTGAAGGCATGACACCTTTTTATTATAATTAGGTGCGCCTGTGCGCGGATCGGTTTGGTATACAGCGAAATTATAACCATCTTCCCCTCGACAGTATATCATAGGATATTGCAAACTGTCGTAAGCCCTGTGGGTTTCGAAAATACGTTGCAAACGATTGTCTCTGGAACGTATAACGATATCACGCCTATCACATTCCTGGTCGACCAGTACTACAGCAACTTCATTCGTGGATGGAACGTTATGACGCCCAGGGTGTTCCTGAGTTGGACGCTTATCGGCATTTATAACAATTTTATAATTGTTATTACCATCTTGAGAAAGGGCTTCTAATGCCAATTTAAAACTGCATACGTACGAATTAACCTGATGTAACATGTTCTGAAGTTGTGAAATGAGTTCAGTATTTAAATTCGGAAAATATTGATTTCTTATATTCGACTGTTCGTTGTAATCGGATACAAAATATATTTGAAGAAATTTAGGTTGTTCTTCAGGCAAAAGGAACCCTATCAAATGGTAAACCTGACCTTGTACCTTAAAAGTAGGCATGAAAGGGCCTTCTGAGATTTGTTTAGCACCAAAGGATGTCATTTGGAATGCACTATTATAAGTGCGAATATTATCTAAAAACTGTTTGGATTGCAAATGTTCCCCTAAAAGTAGTGATTTTAAAGGTTCCGGTGGGTCTTCGAACGAAGGCAAATTTATTTTACCTCCAGAACAACAGAAACCAGCAGACTCCTTCCTCCACTTCGAAGCATTACAAAAGGAACATACTACGTTCATATCGCCTATTTCAGAAGATGATCTGTAATCAATTGTGAGGTTATAAGCAAACCCACTTTTATATTTATCGGACCACGCCACCGAATTTGTAGATTGATCTACCACGTGTATATCTAAGTCATTAAGACCATGTCGAAATCTATCTGCAGTAAGACGGGCCTCTCGCTGTTCTTCTGTTTCAAGCGACCGAATATTTTCAATTCTTAATCTTTCATTAGATAAAGTAATCAATTGTTCTTGTCTCAAAGAATTGTAATAATCGCGTCCCGACTCTAGTCGTTGTTCATGCTCATGTTCATCTTCAAGAGATCGAATCATGTTATGGTGCGCCCTATCATTTGTCAAACGGTCTTGATATTGAGTAAAAGTTTCAGATTCTCGAGACAAAATATGACGTTCGCGATCAGCTGTAAGCCGTAATTCCCTCTCAGTGAAGGTTTCGGACTCGCGAGATAAAATATGACGTTCGTGGTCAGCTGTAAGCCGTAATTCCCTCTCAGTGAAGGTTTCGGACTCGCGAGATAAAATATGACGTTCGCGGTCAGCTGTAAGCCGTAATTCCCTCTCAGTGAAGGTTTCAGACTCGCGAGATAATGTATGCCGTTCGCGGTCAGCTGTGAGTCGCAATTCTCGTTGTAAAGCAGTTTCAGCTTCTCGGGATAACGCATGTTGTTCCCGGTCAATGGAACGCCTTAGCTCTCGTTGAGAAGAGCTTTGAGAAGCCCGTGTTGTAGCTCGTCTCGCTCTTTCAGCTGCTAATCGCATCTCTCTTTCTGGAGAGCTTTCATTAGCTCGAGATGTTGAGGCACTAACTCTCATAGAGTTTAACCGATGTGCTCTTTCCTCTTCCGATTCTTGAGAACGCGTCATTCTCATTCTCCTAGCTTGACTCGAAGTTCGAGATAAAGATGGTCGTTTTTTAGGTGGCATCGTTTATTTTATTTTTAATCCACGGTAACTTAAATTCTATTTAGTTACCCAACAAAAAACTTACGTCAGAGGTCCTAACTATAGCTAAGTATATAATAAATAGAATATAAATCTAAGTGCCTATTAAAACTAAAATAATATTCTAATCGAATTATAAATATGTACGTAGGTACCTACAAATTACAAAAGAATAAAAAATGAAAATAAAGCTATACTTAATGCGTGTGCAATACTATCTACACTTACCTACTTCACTTAAAAATGAATAATAAGAAATACCTACAACTACTGTAATTAATCAAAGTACCTATGCTAATACAAAAAAAACCTTAGATGTTCTAAGTACAGCTGCTATATAATAAAAAAAATAAATCTAAGTGCCTATTTAAACTTAAATACCTAATATTCTAATAGAATTAAACTAAGAAATATGTACCTACCTACCTACAACTTAGGTACAAAAAAAAAAGAAATGAAAATAAAGCTAAAACACGTGTGCAGTATAGGTAGATAGTAGGCAATATCTACCTATACCTACTTCACTTAAAAATAAATAAAAAATACCTATGAATACTATAATTAATAAAAGTACCTACCTACGCTTTTATCTACTCAATACAAAAAAAACTAAACATAAAATGCCCAAAACTAACCTATCAGTAACTAAAAATCTAACAATAATCTAATCTATCTATCTATTATCTAATCTAAAAATCGAATCTAAATCTACTTAAAAAGAAATAAAATAGGAACTATTAATAGTTAAGAATTTAAACAAAACTAAAACTAATTTAGAAAATAACAACAAAAGAAATTAAAATAAACTATTTAAAGACAAAAAGTCGCGCTGATAAGCACGGTTTATAAAATAACAATTATTGTCTGTCAATAAAGTTCAACACTCTGAACGCATCAACAGCCAAATATTGAATGACGCTTGCGCTCGCCTCCCGCCCCTTTTATACTCTGCCGCCGCGAGCCCCGTCGAGCGCGGCAACCGTTACGCAAAAATAATCCTTATAGCTTGATTCACTATTCACGCGCGATGTCTTGTTGGCATATTTCATGTAAGTAAGTATAAGTTTGGTGTTTCTATACCGATTTCAATGATTCTTTTTTTATTGAATTGGTGCTAATGTTTATTTTTTTTAATTAGGAATGATGGTGAGCATTATTGGTTTTATAAACGTAAAAGTAAACAAATATAATAAGAAATCTCCGAACTGCTAAGCTATCGAGAGTTATGCGTGTTATTGTGAGTTAACTATAAAAGGTAGATATATGCTGTCTTGGAATATTTTTCGTGTATTTTTATGTAGAATATTTCCGTTATACATAGTTTCTATGTAGCTCTAACCATTAAGGCTGCACACGCGACGGAAGCTTAAAAAATCAAGCAACTTCTCCCATTTTCTCAACATTTCCTTTCACTGCTCTGCTCCTATTCATTGTAGTGTGATGAAAAGTATACTATTACCTGCCCAGGAGTATAAAGAATAATTCTACTAAGTTTCGTTAAAATCCGTCGAGTAGTTTTTTTTTCTATAAATAACATACAAACAGACAGACAGACAGACAGACAAAAATTTTTTTAACTGCATTTTTGGCATCAGTATCGAACACTAATCACCCCCTGCTACTTATTTTGTAAATATATTTCATGTACAGAATTGACCTCTCTACAGATTTATTATAAGTATAGATTACGTGTGTTATTTATGTTTAAATGACGTTTAAATGTTGTGGAGGATTTCTGTGCTTGGACGGACGGATTGAGGACAAAACCAAATAAATGCTACAGTCTATGTCTGGGTAGGCGAAATACCAGATATACCTCTTACGATCCGGGTCTTATTATTATTAGGCGGTCTTACTAACCTTATTAGGCGGTAAGTGCGTTACTACGATTACCGATGCAACTCCGTTCAAATTCTAATTCTAGGAAAAAAAATCAATTACCAAGGGCGCTCCCTATCGTTAGATATAATAGTCTATAACTTTTTGAATGATCTTAAAAAGGTAGACAATCAACCAATAAGTAACATCAAAAAGGCTTGGATATATGATAATTATTTAACATCACATCTAAATTGGTCTTTCCTCGTTTAAGATATTAATAAGACCCTTTTGTTGACCGACACAATTTTGGGTTAAAATTAAAGAAACCATCGAAACTCTATAAACACCTAAGAGTGACCAAAAGACATATCATCTCAAAATCGAATGATGATACTATAACATCTCTCCCAAGAAATAAAACGTCTCGCGCGCGTATAGACGCGTCTCCTGACTGGACTCTCATGATTGACACGTATGAAAGGCAATACAAAATCCCTGGGGATGTTTGTGTTTCGTTATCTAGGCCGGACTTATTCCTGTACTCAAAACGACTAAGGCGCGTTATACTTGTGGAGCTTACTGTACCCTGGGAAAGAAACATACCCAAAGATCATACATTTAAGCTTAACAATTTTTACGAACTATGTAACGAACTGATCAGGAATAAATTTATAGTTATCCATCTCAGCCTGTTCTCCTGCAGCTTATCGGTGATGTCGCGGACGCCCAAACTGCCTCGCACGTACTCGTTGCGGATTTTGTTGAGCCTTGTGACGCCGCACATTCACCTCAGCATCTTCAACTCGGCGACTTGGATGGTAAGAACGTTCTTCCCAGTGATCGCCCACGTCTCTCTGCTATACATCAATACTGGCCTGATAATGCTCTTATAAATCAGAACTTTCAATTTGACCGGCATCTTTTTGTTGTATTTTCAGATATCTGATACCGAAATTATATTTACTCGTACATATCGAGTGAACGCGTAGCGCGATTCAGACCGTCCACATTTCAGCTTGAGCAAAGATTCCTTTGTGTATTTATTGGCAGAAGTCACGAACTACTCTTAGAGTTCTGTCTGACTGTTATGTAATACATATTTCGTGTTTTTTTTTGTGAGCAGATTCGATAAATGTTTGAATTTATGTTTATGTCATTTATTATTGGTTTCATCTATTCATTCGTTTAATTAGGTTTCTTTTATTATAATAATATAAAATATGGGGCTTATTTAGTTTTACTCAACATTTTAAAGCTATAGTACCACTAGTGACTGAAAAAAAAGCCAGCGAAATAAATCATACCTCTTTATCTGTTTTTCAATCACCGAATAATTGTTTTATTCGTTGATATTATTAGGGTTCAACATCAAGTACATCTTCGATTTTAAAATTTTTGATACTTTTTCATTTGCTTGGACACAAAAACTTAATTGTATACAAATTTTCTGTTTTAAAAAGGCTTGAATCACTGCGAAAACGATAGTACTGCCGTGTCTCTTTGCTCGACTTGGCGGGGACACGAAGTGCCCCCTGATAACTGATAAATTGTTTGACTAACAGTGCAAAGTTTAGATATTGATGAGAGGTCGTTATCTGTTTAAGTTTAGCAACTATCGTTGTTTGTGATATGTAAATATAATTGATCCTAATATGTGGGTCCTATTTACAAAATGTTATCATAATATATATAAGAGTGAACTATATACAAACCGTCTTATATTGAGAGACAAATTTTAATGCTTAGCGATAAATAACCTTCTTCGTGTTCGTCTTAGTTTTTTCCTTTCATTCATAGTAACTTAGATTATTATACATACAGGGTTATGTTAAAGTTTGTTCTGATACTTTACTATAATTCTTTGTTGTTGTTTTTTTTTATTCTAAAATGAATTTAAAAAATATGTTTTTCTTTCGAAAATTTTATTTTATTTTATTTTAATGTAAAAAACGAACAGCATCATTCGATAGAAAATATTGGATAAATACATAAAACCGACATGTCAGTGAAGTTTTACTAAACAAATTTACACAGAGGAAGTGAAAAAATAAACTAATAATTAAAAAAAAAAACAATAAAAATAATCCTAAAATTTTTCTAAGTACGCTTAATCAGAAATACATATTAGTTTAAATTATTATTCTACAAGGCAATATGGAAATATTTTTATTATAATTATTACAAGATAATATTTAATTATTTCTTAAATTATCTATCCTACCTAAGGGAATATAATACGACTTCTGAGAGCGAGCAACTAAGCGAGGGCAGTTAAATAAGATTCTACTTTTAAAGGTAGGGGGAATCAACAAGATTATAAAAAAATTTAAATAGAAAATTGTCGATTTCCGAAAACGAATTATATACCTGTACTAATTCAAAGAGAACGGGAACTCTTACAATTATTATACATATCGTATCATTGTAATTGTTTGTATGTTGTAAAAGAATTGTAAAATAGCGAAATATATTGTGAAATAGAAAACAGAATAGCCTTTGATACTGTAAGAGTGTAAGGAAGAAGTTGTTTGGGTGACATGGAACGACGGGGTTGACGAACAATGATGCTATGGATTTAATTTTTTATTATATATTTTTAAACATTTGATCTTTCTCATTTTAACAGTTTCAGTACGAATATTATTTTTCTGTTTATTATTTTTGTTATATAAAAACAGAATAAAATAGTGTAATCAAGGCTTAACGGATGCTCGTTAAACGAAGTGTAATAGCCTTGCAGGTAGTTGTTAGCTCGAACGCTTGGAATTGCACGAATCTCTTTCGCTGAATTATGACAAGTTCGTGGTTTGGTTTTGGAGCTCTGCGGATAACGAAATCTGTGTTTGTTTTTGTATAGTCTTCCAAATTTACTTTTTTAATATATTAAAATCTTCATTTTATATCTTATGTTGTATTGAATAATATAGGCTTTTTTATCAACTTCAACTCTTTTTTGTCAACGTTGCTAGACTATGGACTGGAGTCTTTATTAATCTTTTACAAGATTCTTCCAAGACGTATTCTTCTTCTTGGATGCTTCTAAAATGTGAATATCCATATTTAGGTTTGAGTAAATTTATTCACAAATCCGAAATATATATTTTTATTATTTTAATGTACTTTGATCTTTTGTTAATATATATGATATTTCAAATAAAAATAGGATAAAATGGTAATAAAGGATTCTTTCTTATTGGTGTTTTTGTAAGGTCGATAAATGATTTTATGTCAAAGTGAATATAATAGGTTTTCAAGAAGTAGTTTGTCATTCTATATTCTATATCCAAAAATATACATTTTATTTAAATGTATTTTTTATGTATATAAATTGTATTTCATCAAAAAAATTTGGTTATTTAGTTAATTGTAACAGAGAGCAAACTGACATTTGTGATAAGTAAAACAAATATTGAGGGTTTCAGCATTTTTTTAATTTTTTATTGCTTATCGGTCCGTCTGAATGTGGTTACATGTTTCATTTGAGGACTAATAATCCAAAAAAAATACCATTAAAAAACAATTATTTTGCAGCTTATATCAGACACGCACAATAATCTTAACAGACACAGCAAAGCGAAACATTTGTTTAAATAAAAGCACAACGAAAATAACGTTGTAATTGTGTTTGTAGGCGCATAGTGGTTCTGTAAATAGCGTTATATGTAAAATAGGACGCCGTATCATTGCACGTTTTATTTTCTTTACTATAGCATCATCCGAATTAAATCGAACTTATTAATGTATATGACTTAATAGATATCAAGATAATTACTTCCACTTTACTTATATATTATATATATCAAAGGCTGACCAAGTTTATTTTGACTAAGACATACTCCAGTGCTTTTTGGAATGTGCTTAAGTAATGTACTTAAGATTTCAAAATCATTAACAAATATTTCAAATCATAGACATTGATATGAATATTACGTAATGTGTCTGAATAGGTTGAACAATTACAAGTATTTTTGTCTTTTTAAACCTACGTAACAACATCATAGACAAACAAAAAAACTTTCTTTCTATTAAAATCTAGAAATTTAATAATTTATTTATAAAATAACTAGTAATATCACATATGGAATTGGTAAATATATACTTAATAATTATTAGGTTTTTTTTAGCTTCTTACATTTTAATTAGGAGAGGATTAAATAGAAAAAAAAGGTTAGATACAGGAAAGGATATTCCTAAAACTAATATCACTTATGGTTAGGAATTAATTAGGCTTAGCACATTTGATGTGTATTTTACAAATTATTTTACGTGCATCCAATATATATTTCAATAGCTTCTCGAGGCGCGGCGGATGCAAAGGCGTGTAGAAAACAGGATACGGAGCAGACTAATAATGAATCAACGCGACGATATACTGATTTAAACATTATTTGATAAATATATTTGCCTATAAACTCCGCAAAATAAAGTATTGGTCATACAAATATTAATTTAACGGTGGAATGGAAAGATACAGTTACATAACACTTAGTATGTAGTCAACACCATTTCATAAAGTATAGATTTTCAATTTAAAACTGGTGTGATTTGGTAGGACTTCAGTTCATAGTCTTATGTTAGGTATTTTTTCATTATTTCCATATCGAAAATTTTATAGTCTTCATAAATGAAAAATAAAATTGTGAATTAGAATTGAAGATTATTTCTTATTTTATTTTTTATCTCTAAGGATTATACTTAATATTTATTTTATTATGCAGTCCGTTTTATATGACTTGGACATATATTAACACTATAAATAAACTAAACACGTTAAAGGAAATGAGATTACTGCTGAGTATTTGGGGCCAAATAAAGAATATTGCATGCATATTTTATATGCATAAACAATACGTTTGTTCTGACGGAGATTTAAAAAGTACTGCAGTGAGTAAATATTAAATGTATTCTCAAAAGAGACTATCCGAATATTATCACATTTCAATATCATATGTAGGACATACGTCGCAATTGCATAAATTCTCCTCTTTATATTTTGTAAAACTGTATTTTATGAGCCACTCGATACCCGTAATAAATTTCAATTTAACATTTTATGCCGCATTTCCAACGCTTCGAACAAAACTTAATGCAGTTCGAAAAGTGGTATCATTTTATTTATTTCCTACGGTTAATTGCATAAATATGAATTATATTTGCCATATTTTTCTTAGATTAGTTGAGATATATACGAGACAACAACAAGAATATTTATGATATTGTTTATAATACATATATTACTTCATGGTTATTGCCTTGAGGTCAGCACAATCATCTAACAAACTACGCGTCAGCCGCATCCAGCATCTCAAATCGATTAGTCAGTGAAAGCGGTCATAATGGAGCTTGTCATCAACACTGCACTCAGAGGTGGAAATGAAATGCATCTTGGAGCTTCCTTACCCCAGAGTTATCTGTATAAAAATAACTGGGACTCATCTCGGTCATGGAGATTTGTTTATAGAATATAGTTCGTATAGGTCACTTAAGATGCTATCTAAATTCTCTTAACGTAGTCTATTTTTGATTTGATTATATCCTTATCTTTATCGTATGTACAATGTCCCGAAGCACCGGCGTTAACCATTCGAATACAACTCAACTATATTTATTTACATATTACAATTGTGCTCATAATGTATCGCTTTCATGATGCTTGCAACTATGAAATGGAAAAGTCTTAATGGAAACAGTGTTTCATTAATTGTCCAACTTTTACTTCGTCAAGAGCAATCTACATGTGATTAATGTATAAGGTTTTTAAAATTATACAAACCAGATTTTAATCACTCTTATAGTTTAGTATTTCGTTAATTCAGATAATAAAAAAAAACAGACGAAGTCATTAGCAATAGCTACTAATTTATTACGACATAATCATCTGTATATAGCATATCTACAACAGAGCGTCGCTTACATATTAATTTTGTAAAATGTTATATACAATACTGTATTATTCGTTACCGTATTTGCATATTTCATAAAACCACAAAGAGCTCGTCATTTATCATTTCATGATTCGATTTTGTTACTGCTACGTGCGAGTGGCGTGTGTTTATTGCTTTTCATATTTGAGTTATGTATGTATGACTATACAAATAACAGAGATATATTTTAAAGTAGGTTTAATTTAACTTATTCAAAACTAAAACGATAACTTAGTTTACAGTTTTAGTAATATTATTAAATAGAAATAATCGATATATAAACCACAAGGTCAGGATCACACGATCATTGACAATGATTATGAAGAAATTACACTTTCGTTTCAAATTCGTCTACTCAGTGTTCGGTGTAAATACTTGGTAAAAGTTATGGTAAATGATTACAGATATTTTGATATACACATTTGGTTATTTATCTGAATATGGTGTAAATTGAGCTGCTTGAGTTTATTACCTTATATTATTAAATAAGATGGATAAGTAAAAGTAAAAGTGATCACTTGTGTACGTCAAAATGGAAGTGTCAGGAGGGCTTATTTCGATACCAGATTAATCGTTATAAGCCCTTCTGTAAAAGCACTTTCCAACTTAATGTTAAAGCTATGAGGGTTCCAAACGCGTCCTGGTCTGAGAAGAACCTCACAACAAATTCAGCCGGATACATTTTTTTTATATTGTGATTACTGTTTCACAAACGTCAATCTTAAAAGCTATTTTGGAACAACTAGAACCGTCGCAATAAATCGGAAATGAAGCCTAAAGATTTCAGGCAACGAAAATGAAAAATATATATATATAATTATAGTAAAAAATTAAAAATAATAATAAAAAAAATAAAAATAGGCCTGCTACACACGGCCGCAATCTCGTTGTTTTAAAATATATTGTATAATGAATTTTGTAAGTCGAAAAGATTTATAATATTATTCATGTTTACTTTATATTAATATTGTACCAGTTCTCATCAATAAAGGATTTCTTGAAATGTATGTATATACATGTATATATGGTAAAGGGAGTGTTCATATAGTTCAGTTCAGTTCTTTTTTTTTGATATTTGAAATATATTAAGTTATTTGTCTGTAAATATTTTTTTCACCCTAATTACGTAGATATGATATTTTTTAGAAATTAATATTTAAAACATTAGGAAGTTATCTATTTTTGTCTTGGTTTCACTTTTGCCACTTCCACCGCTATCGTCACCATTGCAATCGCTATTTTTAGACTTTTTGATAACTTCATGACTTTATGGACGAAAAAATATATAAAAATATATTTTGTGGTAGTTATTTAAAGAACAATAAAATTTTACTATTTATTACTTCAATAATATAACTGAATTGTTATTAAAAACGTTTATGTATTGATTTATTTTACTTTTTGTCTTAATATGAATAATATTAGTTAGTTAATAATAAGGTGTTATTCTTATTAAAGTTGGTGCCGACTTATAATATGTAAAAATGCTATATTGTGATCGATAAAATTACCGTTATAACCATTGCATATAAAAGTAAATTTAAGTTTACACTTTATTTAATAAATATTTTATAATATGATAGTCATTTCGTCTAGTTGCTTCTATCTGATAAAACCAACTTACAAGGTTATCTGATCAACAACCTCGGGGCATTGTGATAACTATTTGATTAAATAAAGACAAATACTAAAAAAATATGAAGCAAAATAAAGTTAAATAACTTTCATAAAACTTCAGTACGTTCTAAAAACTAATCTATCGTAGCAAATTTAATATATATTTGATTATTTTAATAAGCACGTAATAATATATAATTTAACACTAAACCCACCAAGTACCGGTCAAATTGACCGTTCTTAAACTTTTGTCAAACTTACACATTTTTAAACGTTATAATATCGTTATCAAATTACATGAAAATTCTTAGAATATGCATTTAATATTTTCTTCACTCTTTATTTTTAGTTATTTCCATTTTTATCTGCGTTATATAATAAAATAACCTTTAATTACCAGACAATTTGATCGCATGCGGTAGGAACAGGTATACAAGAATTGTCAGTAGGTTTAGTGTTAATTGTAATTAATTTTTTTTATAGATATTTCAATTACATTTATTATATTTGTTGGTAAATCAAAATTAATTGTTTTGTAGAAACATAACTTAATAAATAGCATTTTAAAATGGTACATAACAATGTCATAGACCACATATATATTGAAAACATTATTAACATCAGTTATTTACGGTTCACTTACACTGTATACAATAGAATATAGAAATAAAATTTATTTTGTTTTTTACCGGTAACTAAATAACAATACTCTTTATGTCAAATTAGGTAAAATATTTCATTCTATTTCTCATAATTTTAACAACAAAGAACAAGTACATAATATATCCATATATTAAATGTCAGATTTTTTTATAGGCCATAAGCTATTATCCTCATTTATAATTTTTTTTATCCTTATTTGTGTAAATTACATGGTCCATGGTCGATCAGCTGGTGATCTTCTGTTATACCTTACGCACCATTGGGCAGCGGTTATTGAAAGCAAGTTCGAGGATCTGGCAGTTAGTCTGGATATGGCAAAAGCCTTTGATCGTGTAATGCACAAGGGGCTTCTTTCGAAGCTACCTTCCTATGGGCTTCCCAAGAGTTTATGCAAGTGGATCACCAGTTTTCTCACTGGGCGGAGCATACAGGTCGTTCTCGACGGTTTTTGCTCGGACCCCAAGCCCGTGAACGCTGGTGTACCCCAAGGCTGCGTGCTATCCCCAACTCTGTTCCTCCTGCACATCAATGATATGTTGGATATTTCCAACATACATTGTTATGCGGATGACAGCACTGGGGATGCGGTATATTCCGGTCGTGCAGGTCTCTCTCGGGAAAACGTCAACGAGTGCCGAAAGAAAAGTGTATCTTCAATAGAGACCTCCCTGGGGATGGTCTCTGAGTGGAGTGAACTGAAACACGTTCAGTTCAATCCCCTAAAGACACAGGTTTGCGCGTTTACCACTAAGAAAACCCCATTTGTCGTATCACCGCTATTCGAGAGCAATCCTCTTATTACCTCGCCAAGTATCAGAATACTGGGTCTCGACATTTCGAGCGATTGTCAGTTTTGTGGTCATCTGGAGAGCAAGGCCAAGTTGGCCTCGATGAAATTGGGAGTGATCAATAGAGCGAGGCAGTACTTCAAATCTGGCCAAAGACTTGCGCTCTATAAGGCGCAGGTCCGGCCACACATAGAGTACTGTTCTCATCTCTGGTCCGGATCACCCCAATATCAGCTTCTACCATTTGACCACAGAATTTTTCAAAAAAAAATCCTTTACACCCATAACACTAAAATATTTAAAATATATTAGCATCAAGCAATATTCAATTAAATTACATCAAGTTATAATACATTGTTCTTAATTTTTTTTATTTTAAAATTTTTATTACAAAACCCTAGAAAAGCTGGAATTAAAATAAAAAACGCCGTATTGTATGTGTGCCAAGCCTCAAAATCAACACACGAGATTGACATAATTCAAGGAGATTGATGTTCATATAAATTCAGACGTTCGAGCGCTAACAACTACCTGCAAAGCCACTAATCTTAATTAGTACAAGTTAAGATTTGATTATTCTATTATACTATGGCTCATTTGTTTTATACTAACTACTGAATTATAGAGGTGCATGTTATAATTGATATTAGACCAATAAATTTAGATTGTGTAATCTTAAAGAGATGTGAATAAACTGTGATTGACAAAAATATAAGAAAGCAATAGTATTAAACAATACAACCCGAAATTGACGTTTTTTATTACAAGAATAAAACACTTTTAGTAATAGGATCAACTTACTTTAGTAAGTAGACGAATTTAAATATAAATTTTTGGAATTATTTGAAGGAAGGAAGGCTTCCTTTAAATATTTTGTCAATAATTTCGGTTATTTTCACTTTAACAATTTGGAATATTTTAAAATTAATATATAAGATGAGACAGAAATACAGTAATGAAAGTGTAATGCGTGTAATGGTTTTAACATTCATGATCTAAGGCAATAATTATACAGTTTTGTTAAAATGTGTTTAATTCATTGTATATATTTGATTCCCATATCTTTAATGTAAATTTAAGTTTTATACTTATAAAATATATCTATTTATAAGTTAGGCTACGATGGGGCTGACGTGTCCTAATTGGATAAAAGTTCCTAAAAAATAAATATATTAAAATAAAATAAAAAATATAATCAAAAATTTTGTATATTTTGTTTTGTATGCAGGAGAATCAGTTACATTGATTTTGTACTGGTTCACAAGACCGTAAGCGTAACATGAATCTGTAGCTAAAGTTATAAAATATTATATTTTTTAAGTTTCTGTTTCGTTAAATATATTTCAACCGATTGACGATACCCATGTTAAAATATAATAAGAACTTTAGGAACAATAACCTCATTTTAATTATTTTAATAATATTTTATTTTTCTGAAATAATACAAATTATTTATTAAAAGAAAAAGAAGTACTTTCAACGATAAAGATAAAAAAAACGAAAGTAAAAAGTCACAAAATGTTTTAAAGACAAGGAAGGAAGAATAAAGTAAAGAAAGGAAAGCAATATTAGCAAAATCAGAAAAACACTTAATGACTTTTATAAATTCACAGGATAGTTTATTTTACATTACGTGTATTATTTATAGTTATATAGGATATAATACTTTCTATACTATCTACATCTATCTATATCTATTACTTTCTCTCTCTCTCTATTTATATAATATATATTTGTCTCTAAAAATTTTGCAAACCGTAATCAGGACGATAAAATTTTTGATAATTTTGAGAGACAAATTATATTGATTATTATTGATTTTTTTTACAAATAAGATTACTAGATTAAAGATAAAACTGAAAATTGTAATGAAAACAGATAAAAAATTTAAGCAAACGCAATGACAGTCCAGCAGATGGTAAATATTCTGTCTTTTTAGTTACTAATATTTTCTTAATAAATGTTTTATTACGTAGTTGGTCACTGCACTATGTCCACATTTCAAATTGGACTCGATTATTTAATTATTAATTACAAGTTAACTGGAAAATTAAAACTAACGTAACGTAAAAGATCGTCCATAATAGCATCAATTTACTGATCGGTAAAAAAAATATCTATTTTAATTAATAGTGTAGACTAATTTTGGAAGCCAAAATGTATTTGTAAATATTCGCTTTCATATTCAAATCTCATTATAGCACCTGGGGCCACGCAACAATTAAAATCAATTAGCTCTACCATATAGAGAACTATCATAAGTAACAGCTTTAGTGGGTAGATGGAAATTATTTGTAAATTTAGAAGTTGGATATATTAATTTAAATATTTTTTTAACCTGTTGTGAAATGGTTTAGTATTCTTTGACTTTTTATAGATCTGAGTAGCGTTAATAGTTCGAAAATCTTCTCATTTTTATTTTCAGAGATCTGCTACCGAATTATATTTACTCGTACATACCGAGTGAACGCGTAGCGCGATTCAGAGCGTTCACATTTCTGCTTGAGCAGAGATGCTTTCGTGTATTTGTTGGCAGAAGCCGCGAACTACTTTAAGAGTTGTGTTCAGCTGTTGTATACATATATAGGTCGCATGTTACCATCAATTTTGGTGATTTTTTTGTTAGAAGATTCGATAATTGTATGAATTTAGGTTTATATTTTTTTGTTTTGACTATTTATTCTTTTAATCAGATTTCTTTTATAATAGCGAAAGTATGGAGCTTATATAATTTTAGGTAACACTAAGTCAGACCCGGGAGTTTACGGAGTAAAGCTTATAGTACCATTAGTGACTGAAAAATAGCCAGCAAAATAAATCATACCTCTTTATCTGTTTAATAACTCGAGACTGCTTTTAATATTTTACATCCTACTCAAATATAATATAATTTAGTTTTTCTAATGGTTGTATAACAAAATTTATATTTATAATATATTCATAAGAATGTATAATATAATAAATAATAGATTTTAATCATCGAATAATTCTTTTATACGTTGATATTATCTATGTAATGTAAATATTTAATGTGGGTTAAGTAACCATAACATATTTTTATTTATTAATTAATCAAACATGAGATAAAATCGTTTTGTAATATGTTTAGAATAAATTAAACAATATCACCAAATTTTTCTTTAATCCATCTAGATTAATGCTTGACTACCTGTCCTATCCACCTGAAGAGAAGTGGAAATGTAGCCAAAGGTGGTAAGGCGCTTTAACCTAGTAACCTATTCACTCTTCTCTTGAAGACACCCACATTGTATTGGGACGGAAATACTGACGCAGGCAAGCTGTTCCAGTCCTTCGCTGTACGAATTAAAAAAGACGAAACAAAGTGCTTCGTTCGGACAGGGGAAATGTCCACAAGAAGAATGAATGAATATCTGATGAGAATGGATACCTGCCGTGCGACGGAACGTCCTGTGATGGAAGGGGGACGGAGAAATTAGATCGTGTAATTCCAACGCACACTCACCAAAATGTATCCTATAGAATACTGAGAGACTAGCAATTCTAAGCCTGTGTTCAAGGCTGTGGAAGTTGGCTTCTACCAATTCGGGACCGTCTATAAGCCTCTTTGCTCGCCTCTCAATTGAGTCCAGAAACGCAAGATGAGACTTTGCGGAACCAGCGAATATGTGACCACAGTACTCCACACACGACCGGATCTGTGCTTTGTATAATACAAGAAGCTGGAACAGCGGTGTAAAGTACTGTCGGACCTTCGCAAGAACGGCAAGTTTTCCTGCAACTGCTCTTGCTCTGGACACAATACACCGACCAAAGTTGAGTTTCGAGGAAATCTCTAAGCCTAACAACTGAAATCGGTCACTGTATTCCAAAGATACATTCTGGACTGTAGGAGCCAATGTGAAAGGGCTCCTTTTGGCGGTGAACAGACACGTCACCGTTTTGGTGGCGTTAAATTTGAAAAATTTGGCATTGCTCCATGCGGAGACTGCTAGTTGACACACTCCAGTGTGTCACTCAAACGTTGCACCATGGCTTCTCTTTCTGACTGTACTTGATCTTTACTAGCCCGACTACTCGGCAGGTATCTTTCTACAACTGTGCTGCCGTCTGCATACCCATAGATACCGGGCTTCAGCAGATCGTTAATGTGCAGCAGAAAAGTTGCAGAAAAAACGGACCCCTGAGGCACTCCGGCATTTCCGGCGAAACCCGTATCGTCGGTCACTGAGGAGATCATTACCTTCAAGGTACGCTAGAAGGCGCAAGTTCAATACACGCGCCATAATCTTGCAGAGTATGGAGGTAATTGAAATTGGTCTAACATTGGCAGGATCGGCACGTCTGTCTTTTTTGGGCACTGGTAGCACGTTGGCAAGCTTTCAGGATTACTATTCCAGTCTTGAAAGAGAGGCGATACAGACGTACAACAACGGAGACAACTCAGCTGCGAATGTCTTGAGCAGAATGGCGGGTATACCATCAGGACCACTGGCTTTATTCACATCAAGACAACACGATGCTCTCCATATCTCTTTGTTAGTGATGCGGATTTCAGGCATCGAAATTCCGCAGTGAGGACCATATGCTGGAGAAGTATTGTCAGTGTCTAGATGCGAATTATCAGCAAACAGAGAAGCAAATACATTCGCTTTCTCTGTCGCTGTATGGACCAGAGATCCATCCGGCTTCAGCAGAGCAGACAGTGAGGTTTGGCAGAAGTTCGACTCGGTCGCTTTGGCAAGAAAGACTAGAAAGCTCGACTGCCAGTAGGTCTGACAGAAAACTTTTAACAGAACTTTCGCCATTCTTAGCGATTCGATCGCGTCGAGCCTTCCGTAATGTCTTTATATAGGACCTGGCAACTTGGTTAAAGGCTCTCTTTTTTAAACGTACAGATGGAGCTTTGCGGCTTCGAGCATCAGCCCAAATGAGGTATACTGAATGTTTTCGATCTCTTAGCATGACCACATTCGGCATTAAACCATGGGCGAGCTTTGCCACCGTTGAGTACGTCAGCAAAACGAATAAAATACTCTATTGCCTGCTGTACCACATCGATTATAGCGTCCGTGCAACTCGACGGATCCAAAGAAGAGAAGCAGACCTGCTGTCAAGGATAAGATGCAAAAAAGTGCTGCATCTCATCCCAATCTGTTGACTTGTATTTCCATACTCGCCTAACACCATGTGTTTCGAAAGCTGGTGGGGAATATGTAAACACAGATTTCACCGAACAGTGATCGGAGGTTCCCAAGGGAGAGGAGACCTCTACATGATACCTGTCCGGATCTGTTGTCAGCAGAAGGTCCAAGCAATTAGCTGTATGGCCTACTACATCTGGTACCCTTGTCGCTTGCCTCACCAGCTGTAAGAAGTCGAAGGACAACGCAAAGTTCCGCGCTTCTTTTCCAGCATGGTCGGTCTTCTGGTACGGTAATGGCCAGTCCTAATGACAGGCATTTAAGTCCCCTAGAAAGACGAGCTGCGCTGAAGAATACTGATGCAGAGCCGTATCAGCAGCCTCACCGAGATACACAAATAATCTAGATGTCTCCTGGTAACCGCTATGCGAGCGGTAGACACAGAAATTCAGGATTTTTTCGTTTCCTGTGTCTACTAAAACCTGTAGTGAACAAAAATTGGGGTCTTCAAGGTGACTGAGACGCAGGATACAGGGATAGTTTTGCGTACACACAGACCCCGGCATGTGAGTGAAAGTTGTGCTCTAACGAGTAACCGGGATGATCCAAGTACGCAGCGCTCAAAGGACATTGTATCTGCGTCTCCGTCAAAAAGAGCAAGTGCGGTTGTTCTGTCTCCAGGTGGACAGGTAGGAGATTAGAGTGCAAGCCCCTGATATTAGTGAGGTTCACTTTGAATGAGGAGGAATACAACCGCTGTAAAAACTTGTTCTTCTATTTGGACTCTTTCATAAAAATAACATAAGAGTGAATAGGGTGACAAATGGCAGTTGAACGAGGCGGTACATATCGAACCCGACGTTGAAATTGGTGATATCATGCCACTGGGAGGCTAGTCTGGAGACTACGGGGACGCCCGAATCCCCCCAAGGATCGCCATCGGGCCTCCTCATCTGGTCGCCAACCAGCACGATGGAGCCACCCTGGGATTTTTCGTAGCTAGCGGGGCAGCCTTTCGTGGGTGGCTAACCCACTAATTGGGCCCCCAATTATCTGCGGGTGACCAGCGGAAAGCCGTCGCTTCGGAACCCGCTACTATCCACGGCTAGGCACCCGACACAATAAACACCAACTCGACGCCAAACCGGTTCACCGGTTTGTCCAATGGGTGGTAACATTGCCGGCGACCTGATGGTATGGTCTACCACCGGGAGAATGTTATAGCATGTTATAGCATGTGTGTACAAATCTAAGTCTGATCTCACCAAAAACATAACATACTCGTATATAAAAATGTCAAAGTCTCGGAACGCCGTAAAGAGTTATGAAATCCATTCTAAACAAAGTCGATTAATTCAGCATATCTATGGGAGGAGCTATCTAACAACTACTTTGTCATAATTGATAACTTGTTAGCTTACTAACAAACTTGACAAACGCACGCGACAATAAAATTTAATGTTAATAACATAAATGCAAAAGTAACTCTACCTGTTATGCCTTCACACCTAAACCAGCAAACAGATTGCGTTGAAATTTAGTAGAGAGATATTTTTATTAAGATACATACTTGGCATTAATTTATGTTGTCTGGTGCATTTTGCTCATGCTGAATTATCCGACTTGTTTTAGATTGCATTTCAAAACTTTTTACAACGTTGCGAAAATTGGGATTTTTTTCTGTCATGTTTTGATGGGATCTCATTACTTTTTTAGGTAGTAATCCTTTTTTTCCTCTTTGTAATTACAAACAATGTCTTGTTTTCAAAGTAAATGATATTAAAGGGTTCTCAGTCAAGTATTTTTGAGAAAAGCATCACATTGTAAATCGAAGAAATATAAGAGATTTGATTCAAAGAACATCAAGGTGTCATGGCAAAAGAGGCGCTGATATGGTAATTTATATTAAATATAATTATAAAAACTAAGCACTGTTACGATTGGCTTAATTGATGTTATATATATATAAATGTAGCATCAATTACGTTGTATATATATATCTGAGATGATGATGATGATATATAAATTACGTCGTTCACAACCGGAGGATCCAAAAGAATACAAATTTATTGACTTAATATTTAATAATTATAATTAAATTAGAAACTACGTGATACTCACTCAAAGTTAGAGACAAGAATGAATTTAATAAAATAAAATTATAATTAAAAGAATACACAGAAATAAATGTAACAAACAAAGGTTTCAGATATTGCATTCTGGGATTTTAACATGATACAATGCACCTGCGTCTAATCAGCGTTTCCACGGTTCGTGGGAATATAATTAATGCGAATTTAACAATTTTATACCAAATAAGAACAAAATAAATATTTAATTAATAATCACAAGTATATAGGAATATAACATACGTCTTTTTAGTTATGTTGTTATTGTTATTGAAATTTGAACATTTAGGTTTTGTCATCATTTTAGAAACTTTAGTCTTGAAAATTGTAGTGTCAATTAAAAATCGTTACCAAGGTTCTGTTTGACGGTGTCACTTTTTCTTCCAAGTCTGCATAGAATGTTTTGTTTTGTAACAAACTTTACAGACTGCAGATTAAAGCTTTTGCAAAGCATTTCAGCTGCTTGCTGTTAATAGTAGATAAATAGACATCTTTAATAAATTCGCATTGTTAATATGTTAGTTAAATATTATGTAATTTTAATATCAAATACTGTATCAATTATATTTTTGTGTTATTGTAAATATTGATTTTGTCGATATGCTCACAGAGCTCTCGAACAAATAAATTAAACTGATGTAAGTGACTTCTCCGTGGTTAGAAAAACTGGCTTTTGAACATGATATTAAAAATATTTACAATTGAAAGTTGAGGTTTCATTTCAAACAAACAGATTTGTACCGAGCTCTTGAAGATCACTAAGTGATGTTGTGGATATTTACCAATTTTACTAAAATTTTGTTTCAAATGAAACTTTCGACAGTAACTTCTTAAATGGATACATTTCACTTTCCTGACAAGGGTCAAAATTATCAGTGTCATGCAACTTGATATATCGTCTGAGGAAGGATAATACTCTGGAACAGAATGTACTGAAGATATTCCTTCTTAATATAAACATTGGGTTGTTTTGATAGGATGTTAATTTCAAAAATTAAATATGTAAAGTCTTTACAAGTGGATATTGTACACTACAATTTACAATAGTATTAAGTGTATTTGGCGTATCATTAATGATCTTAATAATATCTATATTGTGTTAGCTGTCGTTCATAAATTAATTTTACGTTCTTATCGGTTGTGGAACAAAAATATAACACTATCATAAAATATATAAGTTATTACATACTGTCAAAGAAAGAAAATAATTTTAGCTATAACCAGCGCCTTTATCTGCTTCTCCCCTACAGTATTACGTTATCTATTATCACATAAAATCTGTACAAAAACCGAATATTCTTAGATATAATGTTATTATAACTGATACCAGTGATGCTTTTCAGAGAAAATTTAAAGATAAGATTTAATAAGCAATTAATTAAAGGTCTGTATTATAATTAAAAGTTTACTGTTTTTTATGAAATTAACAGATAAGATTTAATAATTGTTTATGATCTGCATCTCTTCCTAATAAGCAGCAACTACTTCAGAAATAACAATGTACAGATTTGGCATCTTTATCATTTTTATATACGAATATAACCAATTATTTTCTTTAATCACCAGGTTCACATTTTGTGACGCTTGTCTGTCGTATTCTCACGGGGAGATACACATAGAAGAATCAAAAGAATACCACGAACCTTGCATTAATTTTTTCATTAATAAAATGGCAAACATGGAAGACCTTATCGAACTGCACAGTTGTGGTTGGGGATCAATTTCATTTCTAGAAAGAACAAAACCAAAGGACTTTAAGAATATAAGTTTTCCTAATTTAAAAGAGGTATAAATATCAACAAATATTTAATTAATTTACACCTAACGGGTGAACTAATTTTTCTAAATTAAATACAGTATTATTGAGATTAACATTAAATATTCACTGGTGGATTCTAAACAAGAGTTATCCATTTAGAGATGTGGCAACATATGAAGCCAAAATTACACCTACGAATATCCATAGAAAAGATTATAATTCATATTTAGTACTTATCTGAATATCTGATTTAATAAATTGCTGGCTTAGAATAATTTATGTTATAATATTTAAGTAACAAGATTTATGATTGTTTACCAAGTGGTTTATTGGAGTCCCTTGGGGATCTGTTCCCGAATTTAGTAGGAATTCGTAGAAATACTCTCCTGTATAATTATGCACTGATTGTTTAAGATCAGCCGCGTTTGAGAGAGGTTAGTTTTTGAAATGAAACGCTTTAAATTACATTTTTTTGACTCGGAATAGTGTTAATTTAGTTAATTAAGACCGACCGTTCGTAGTAGCTCTTAATTTGTTTTGTTTGAAAATATTTTGTTACCTTAATTATAAAATTAAATACCAATTAGATACTGAAGTATTATTATTAGACTCCTTTAAGGAGTTTTACGAATTTATTTATGCATTTGTCTCTTTTAAAGAAAAAAATGTACCTATATACATTTTATCGTGCTTGTAGGAGTGTGAGGATCATATCTAGTTACATATTAATTATTTGGTCTCCGCTTTAAATTATTGATATTCTAACATTTTACTCTCATTTTAAATTCTACTCGACTGTACCTGTTAGTTCTAAATGGTTTCAATTGTTCTAATTTTGTTTTTTATAAATATGAGTAAATTTTAGATGTTTTTATAACTTTTTTTTCAGATAGGTTTCTACGGTCTCCTTAAAATCGGCAGAGGTGGAGTAATAATATGGGGAGGGAAACTCACTTGTTTTATAGATTCCATAGACTGGAACGTGACAGCGCCAAGATCCCGCCATGTCCTCAGCTTACCAGACAAAGCTACTCGTTGTGAGTTTGTTTGCACCTGTACAAGGAACCCTACGTCCAATCATTGCTGCAATAATAAGTGAGTATGTGGTCTAAGAATATGATTTCTTTGACTTTCTTATTGAAACATCTACGAATGTAATTTACTTAATTTTCATATTATTAAATCAAGTCAATTAAATGTACTACTCTGGCTATTTAGTGAGTTTTGGCCTAGTACAATAATTGATAAAGTCAATTATTGTACTAAATATTTATATTCAATGTGATACACTTGACAAAATGGAGGACAGATCTAAACGAACCAAGAAATCAAAGAATGTTTACAATTTCTTGTTTAAGCAGTCGTAAAATAAATAGATTATAATTACATCTATATTAAGAAGCAATTGAGTCAATACGGAGTACTTAAGCAAAAAATTATTTGATCTTTCCCTATTAGTTAGGAGTCATCATGATTTAAAGTGTTTATGAATTTAATGACTTACATTTCACAAAATACATTCAGGATTTACTTTCGTCTTGACGAACACAAACATAGTTCAGAAGTTAAAAAAGATTTATTCATACTTTTTCCTTACGGATTAGTTTGGCGAAAATATATTATTTGTCGATAGTATTTTTAAACACTTAACATTTCAAATTAATGACACCTTCATGCATAGATATAATAATATAGTCTTGTTTATCCAATTCAAAGGAAATGTCAGCGCTTCATCGAAGGGAGGAATGGATCGGATGCGGAGGTGTGCGACGAGCAGTGTCTGGGGTGTCGCAAGACAAATTCGGGCAGGTGTTTCGATGTCGACATTTTACATACAACGACACCTGTGTTTCTCGTTGTCCTGATAACACGTATGATTCTTTTAATAATTATTGTTAAATACTCGAACTAATTACAACATATCTTTGATAATGAAGTACGCATTTAAAGTCATTACAACAACGAAAATATTTATTATTGACATATTTTTTATTACACATTTTTATTATTCTTTAAGCATACTACTGACGGAGAGCAATTATTTTATTACAATTGACGAGTATAAGCATTTAAACAAATTTGCATTTAACGGAACATGTGTTGAAACATGTCCAAAGAATTACAATAAGAGGAATACTACGGGAAATACATCTTGCAAACCTTGTCTTAATTGTGATAAGGTATTTATAATATTTAAAAAGCGCTATGTAGGTATTAACAATTTAAATATAAATTTTATTAAATTTATATTCACAGACTTGTAAGAGTCTCAACATCCAGACTTTGGCCGCAATACAATCAACAGAAAAGTGCGTTTACGTAAATGGTTCTTTAACTATACATCTGAGGTCAATTCCTGGAGTAATGGATGAATTGGTATATTACTTAAAGAATATCAAAGAAGTATCTGATTATGTCGTCATTTACGGGTCTCTCACTCTTACTTCACTTCATTTTCTCACATCACTTCAAAGCATCAAAGGAAGAGTTTTATTAAATGAAAAGTACAGTTTGGTGGTTTATGACATGCAAAACCTTCAGATGCTTTTTCCATCTAATGTAACAAAGAACCTTAAAATAGATCGAGGTTCTATGAAATTTTATAGGAATCCTATGCTCTGCATGAGCCAAATTGAAAAGTTGAAACCATTATTTCCTATAGCCCCCAATGAAATTGATTTACCTCAAGGTTTAAATGGTTACAGTGGAGGTTGTAAAGAGATAAGTACTTGTAGGCTTGCAAATTAATGTTAAAAATAAAACTTTTGCCGTTGCAACATTTGATGTTGGAGTAGTACATGACGTACATTACACTGTTTTATACGTAAAGATATCTCACAGTACTAAAATACCTATTGTACCAGAGGCGTGTAGTGACTCTGAATGGAATGCTATTAATGTTCCAAATGTAATTAGTGGTCTGAATGAAGTGCAACTATCATCACTTCGTCCTGCTTCAATGTATGCTGTTTGTATTGAAAAGTATGAACCTTCGACTCGACATCTTGCTCGTAGTACTGTAGTTAACTTCACCACCCCAACTGGCAATCTAGAGCCACCATTTATTACAGAACTCGTGGCATCTTCTTCCAAAACGGTTGTAATTAGATGGGTTGATCATAAAAACTATAGACAACATATCACTAGTTATTATATTAGTAATTAATTGCAAAAGATGCCAAACATTTTACTACAACTGATTATTGTGATAACTCAAACAATATTGATGATATAGATTATTCACGTCACGCAAAAGTAATGAGATCGCCGAGTACTTATGGAAAAGGTTGTGATAGTATATGCGGTATATTATCTTTCTTCACCTTTGGCGCATTGGTAGATGAGCGACTGTGCTAAGGAAGTAGAGCGTCCTGTAAATACTACTATAAAAGGTGTAATAAAAATATTATCCTTGAATATAACTGCTCCTAGAAAAGACTATCAAGTAAGACGTTTATCACCTTTTAGAGATTATAAGTTTGATCTCAGAGCGTGTATTAATGATTTGTGTCGTAGATATGCTAGAGAAGTTGTGCGTACATTGCGTTCAGAAAACCTGGATAGAGTCTCAATTATATTTACAAGTGCTGATGAAAATGGTTAAACCATTTCATTTTAACCGTGAAATGGAATCCACCAGCAATTACAAATGGACACATATTATCGTACACTTTGGAAGTTTATCCAGATACAAAGTTAAATGATATGAGCCATTTATTGCCAAATTTGGTGTTTTTGGCAACGAGACATTTCTGTCAGTGAAATCAATCAAAGCGAGTACATATATCGTAAGAGTGTGTTCAAGGAAGTTAGCTTACGCCTATGTTTGTAATAACTAGAATAAAGTACCAATAGTAAATCAAAATTAAAGTTAACTAAGGTAGTTTATGGTTTGCTGAAATTGTCTTCGCAATATTGTTATGCGGTGTTTCAACTGTAATAGGTTGAAAATATCGATATGTAAATACTGAGAACATACAATTGGTAGATGTCACAACTGCTAATCATAATGAAAGTCAGCCACCAGTATTTATGATGTCAGATGTTATTCCACTATATAATATATATTGATATAACTTAAATTTTATAATACCATACTGAGTTACAAACATTAATTATTGTATCTTTAATAAAAAAAAACTGCAAAATAAATTATCTACTTTCCTTCAATTAGAACGGTCAACAGTCATTTATTCTAATTATTGACCTAATCAACACACTGATCTCTAGCACAAGTTCAAATACATATAGAGAATTGTAGAATATAAAACAGAATAGCGTTTGACTGTGCAATAGTGTAAAGAAAAAGTGTTTTGGTGATACGCAACGACTAAAGAAGTTGACGAACAAAGATATTATCAAATATGCTATAGAGTTATCCGTTGGTCTTTTTTATTATCACGTTAACCCGAATTAACGTTTTATTTGTTCAATAATTAACTGAATTATTTTAAAATGTATTAAAAAATAATTCGTTCGACAGGGTCGAGCGTGTTAGGTAGATTGCCGTCACGCGATTCTCGATATGCAATATGTGAAGGTAACAATGAAACCGAGAATGCGATAAACATGTAATGTATGATAAAAGAATTCCTTTTCAAGCCGATTAGTGATCTAATCCGACGCTATCTAAAGAAATCTCGGCAACCAAGCGTTTGAGAGTCAACCGTAAAATCGTAAAACAGGGACTTATCTCAATTCAACAGATCCTGTAATTAAACCCTGGGGCATTTGTTTTGTTTAAGAAGGAATTATTCTGAAAACAACTCGGATTGTAAAGACTACCACTGCTGCTTAAATGTTTCATTATAAAAAGATCATATATCATAAAAAGAACAGAACTAGAGCCGACATGGGACAAACAAGTGCACCCGATTTACCATCCGCCAGTGCTGCCAACGAACATATGCGAAACGCGTTTCTTCAGTACACAGCATCTATAAGAGAAACAATCAAAACTAACCTTGCGACCTGTGAAAAGATCAGGTGGACCTTCGAACTCGAAAACGAAGGTCTTCTTAAAGTTTTCCTCAAGGAAGAAAAAGCCGCCATTTTCAACAACACCACATCTGAATATGTACGGTCAAACATCTAGAATTCCCCACATAGCGGCTTACAGCGTTAACAATGGATTCGTTAAAATAATTAAAACCCACAAAGGAGAAACTGGACCGCCCAAGTATTTAACACCTGCCGAAGACTCAATACTTGTAGTAGCCCCCTGCACGGCGTTCTCGCTGGAAGATAACATCCTCCAAATGGCTACAGCCGAAGAGGATTCAGCAAGACCCTGGGAAGAATGGGAAGCACCAATTTTCCATTGGGTCAACGGCGTTCCTGGATGTGGAAAATCGACTCGGGTAGTAAACAACTTCGTATTTGAAAGTGACTTGATAGCAACAACGACGACTGAGGCAGCATTAGAGCTCAGGAATAAACTCGCCCTCAGTTGTCCAAAGGACAGGAAGACCAAAGTCCGAACGATCGGTTCAATATTAATAAATGACGTTAAAGAAAAGCCTGAACGACTTATCGTTGACGAGGCCTTGATGAACCATTTCGGAGCGATTGTTATGGCGGCCCGACTAACAGAGGCCAAAGCAGTCACACTAATCGGAGACACAAACCAGATTCCTTATATAGACCGCCTAAATCTGTTCCAAATGAAATATAATAGCCCATATCTCGTGACGTCTATCAATCAAGAGCTCTTAAAAACCTACCGATGTCCCCTGGACGTAAGCTATGCTCTAAACGAGGTAAACAACAGCATATACCTAGCCCATTCATTGACTCGCTCTCTGAGAACAGCCAGGTTTACGGGTGTTACCATCGAAGCTGATTTCCCTAATACCTTGTACCTAGTCCACACACAGACTGAAAAAGCGGACCTTACAAACCTAGGGTACGGAAAAGGGGAAAACTCGAGCATCCTCACCATTAATAAAGCTCAGGGATTAACATACGAGTCGGTAATAATCATCCAAACCAAAATCGTACCTGACAAGTGTCCCACACGCAGTGGTGGCTATAATTAGACACACAAAAAGTTTTACGTACTACACGGATATCAACGAAGACGCCATTGTGAGATTGATTAGGCGGGCCGGTGATACCTCCGATAGAAACCTTGTAGAGTACAACCTCAAGATGGCAACTTGTCACCGTGACTCCGAGGCTATGAAAAAGCTAGTGAACTTATTAACCTAGGTTACTACTACTACTTTTTTCTTTATTTATTTATTATTACTATTAATTTCTAAAATAGCTTTCGAAAACTTGTGCAGGCGTACAATTTCCTGCGAAGTTACCATCGCAATTAAAATCATAACAAAATTGTTTTAAAATTACAATGAAAGGCATGGACAAATGTCTATGGACATTAAGATAAAAAAAAACAATTTGTTCAGATTATTGAGCTAAGCGTAAGCGAATCTCTAACCGTTTGGAAGACCTTTTTTGTGTTTAGTTGTCTCCAGAATGCGATGAGATAATTAGCTAAAAAATTTCTCATGTATGTTTGAGCCGAACGCGGATGTTATAGCGAAAACAGATTGAAAAAATGTTTAGCCATTCAAAAGTTATCAAGAAGAAAGGAGAGGGGCTCACCCTAACATCCGCCGCGCACGTTTGGCCGATCCTAGTACTATTGCTTGAAAAATATTTTTTTTTTAAAGATTCTAAAACTTAAAAAAAATAAACACAATTAAAACACTAACTTATATTAGTATTATCGGCTACCAAAACTAATTAGTTACGTAATAATTTAGACTACACTTTAATCTGCAAGGGTTTAGTATTTTTTTATAAGTTTGTTATTATTCTGTTTATTATTTCTGTTATATGAAACAGAATAATATAGTGTAATCAAGGCTTATCGGATGCTCGTTAAACGAAGTGTAATGCCTTGCAGGTAGTTGTTAGCTCGAACGCTTGGAATTGCACGAATGTCTGTTTCGCTGAAATATGACAAGTTCGTGGTTTGGGTTTAGAGCTCTGCGGATAACGAAATCTGTGTGTGTTTTTGTATTGTATTCCAAATTTACTTTTCTAACAATCTAAAATCTTCATTTTATATCTTATATAGTATTAAATAATATAGGTTTTTTATCCACTTCAACTCTTTTTTGTCAACGTTGCTAGATTATTGGACTGGAGTTTTTATTGATCCTTTACAAGATTCTTCCAAGCGAACGGATTTGTATGCTTCGAAAATGTCAATATCCATATTTAGGTTTGAGTAAATTTTATCACATTGTTGAATTTCCTAATTACAAGTTTTTTTTAATCAAAAACACGTTTACATTATTTTAATGTATTTTGACCTATTGTTAATATATATGTGATTTTAAATAAAAATAGGATAAAACGGTTATAAAGGGTTCTTTTAGGTTGGTGTTTTCAAGACGTAGTCGGTTCAATCCTATCTATGTCGATGCTGTATATTCTATATTTATTAATACATCCAGAAATAAACATTTAAATAATAAAATCAATTTAAAGATATTTCAACAAATAAATTTGGTTATTTGGTCAATTGTAACAATAAGCAAACGGACATTTGTGATAAGTAACAAAAAAGTTCAGGGTTTCAGTTTTTTATTATTTTTTATTGCTTATTAATGAGGTACATTCAGATAGACCAACAACAAAACATGGTTATGTTTATTTATTATTTGAGAACTAATGAACAAAACAAAATGAAACCATGAATAATGAACCAAAACAAAATTACCAGTAAAAATTATTTCTATTGCAGCTCATTTTAGACACACACAATAACCCTAACAGACACAGCAAAGCGAAACATTTGTTTAAAAAAAAGCAAAACGAAAATAAAAAATTGTTGCGTTTGTAGGCGTATAGTGGGTCAGTAAATAGCGTTATATGTAAAATGGGACACCGTATCATTGCACGTTTTATTTTCTTTACCATATCATTATCCGAATTAAATTAAATATATATGGCTTAATAGATATCAAGATAATTACTTCCGCTTTATTTATATATTATATATATATCATATATGAACTAAGCCGGCCAAGTTTACTTTGACTCACATATTGCAGTGTTTTTCGGAATATCATGTACGTGTTTCAATTCAATTCAATTCAATGTTTCAAATCATAGACATTGACGGGAAATGAAATAAATTTATTTCGTCTTTTTTTTATCTATAAGATAAATACTTAATATTTATTTCATTATGCAGTCCGTTTTATATGACTTGGACATATATTATCAACATAAATAAACTAAACACGTTAAAGGAAATGAAATTACTGCTGAGAATTTGAGACCAAATAAAGAATATTGCATGCATATTTTATAAACACAAACAATACGTTTATTCTGACGGAGATTTAAAAGTACTGCAGTAAGTAAATTTTAAATGTATTTTCAAAAGCAACTATCAGAATATTATCACATTTCAATATCATATGTAGGACATACTTGTACATCACAATTGCATAAATTCTGCTCTTTATATTTTGTAAAACTGTATTTTATGAGTCACTCGATACCCGTAATAAATATCAATTTAACATTTTATTATTTATTAACAAAATTTAATGCAGTTCAAAAAGTGGTATCATTTTTTTTTTCCTACAGTTAATTGCATAAATATTAATTATATCTGCTATTTTTTTCTTAGTAGATTAGTTGAGATATAAACGACACATCAACAAGAATATTTATGATATTATTTATAATACATATTTATTCATTCATGGTTATTGCTTTGAGGTCAGCACAATCATTTAACAAACTACGTGCCAGCCGCATCCAGCATCTCAAATCGATTAGTCGGTGGAAGCGGTTTTAATGGAGCTTGTCATCAACACTGCACTCAGAGGTGGAAATGAAATGCATCTTGGAGCTTCCTTACAAAAATAACTTTCTTTATTTTTATCGAAGATTTTATCTATTTTCTATAATTTAAAACAATTCATGTCAAAGAAAATCGAAAAATAAATCAGAAATAGTACTAGGTATTACAAGTTATATGACTAAGATGAGATGGAGAGATGTTCATAGAGTTTAGTTGGTATAGGTCACTTATACGATTCTACCTAAATTTTATTAACGTAGTCTATTCTTCGACTTGATAATATCTTTATAATATGTACGATAACATAAAGTACTTGCATTAAACATTCGGTTACAAATCAACTACATTTACTTAATTATTTTAATTGAGCTTATACTGTGTCGCTTTATTGATGTCAAGATGTGTTAATAGAAATAGTGTTTCATTAATTGTCCCACTTTTACTTCATCAATACATGTGACCTGAATCAGCATAGGTTTTTAAAATAATACAAACCAGTCTTATAGTTTAATATTTTGTTAATTCAGATAATTAAATAAAGCAGACGATGTCATTAGCATTAGCAATCATCTGTATATTATGCTATATACCTCCTACAGAGCGTCGTTTACATGTAAATTTTGTAAAATGTTATATACAATATTGTATTATTCGTTACCGTATACCGCATATTTCATAAAACTACAAAGAGCTAGTCATTTATTAATATCTAGTTTGTGTTATGAAAATACATATTTTTATTAATTAGAAATTTTATATCACACGCGATCCTTTGACAAAGTTATATATTTACCTGTAATGTGGTTTCCAATTTATATCTAAGAGATACTATTATATAAGACAATTTTTATACGTATAAAGGAAATAAAATCGGGAATTGTAATAGATTCACAAAAAGTGTATTAAATTATTTCAAACACTTGTATGTGATAAAAAATGAATCAAATTGTAATTACAATAAAGATAGAATCAACTAATGTAATCGGTAATGGAAATGATTTCAACTTGCAGTTTTGTGCAGCATTTAATCAGCTGTCATTTATATAAGATGTGTATCTTTTCTTTTCATAAATTCTGTTCACTGGTTCATAGATTAAAACAATTTATTACACCTGTACTTACTTTTACGGACAAAATATCGTTGTTTTAAAATATATTATATTAATTATAATATAATTAAAATTTACTTCATTTTAAAGTTTTTGTAGTAGTTCTCGTCAATAAATGCTTTCTTGAAATGTTACATATATGGTAAATAGAGTATAGTACTTCGTAATAAGATAATGAATAAGTTCATATCTATTTCATATTGGAAATAAATGATTGATCACTAAAAATTAATTTCAAAAAAATATTATATCTACGTAGATAAATATTTTTTTTAAATTAATATTATTTCGTCTATAAAATATAATTTTGTCTTGGTTTCACTTTTACCACTTCCACCGCTACCGTCGCCATTGCAATCGCTATTCTTAGAATTTCTGATAACTTCATGACTTAATGAACGATATAATGCATAAAAAAATATTTTGTGGTAGTCAAAGAACAATAATATTTTACTGTTTATTATTTCAATAATTTAACTGAAACCTTATATTATTACAATGAATTAAAAAAATATTTATGTATTCATTTATTTTACTCTTTATCTTTATATTAATTAGGTATTATATTAAATTCTAATCGATAAAACCGTTATAACCATTGTATCTAAAAGTAAATTTAAGTTTACTCTTTATGTAATAAATATTATATCATCTCCTCTAGTTGTTTCTATTTGATAAAACAAACTCTACAAGGTTATCAGATCAACAACCCCGAGACATTGTGATAACTATTTGATAAAATAAAGACAAATACTAAGAAGATATGAAGAAATTATTATCTATTTCAATAATTGTTTACTAAAGTTAAATAACTTTCATAAAACTTCAGTACGTTCTAAAAACTAATCTATCGTAGCATATTTAATATATATTTGATTATTTTAAGAAGCACGTAATTATATATAATTTATGTTAAATTTGATATAAATACTTCGTTAGATTTATTTGTAAATCAAAATGGTCGGGTACTAGTAGAAACATAACTCAATGCATATTATTTTAAAATAGTACATACCAATGTCACAGACCACATATATATTGAAAACATCATTAACATCAGTTATTTGCGGTTCACTTACACTATATACTATAGATTATAGAAATAAAATTTATTATGGTTTTCACCGATAACCAATACTCTATGTAATCAAATTAGGTAAAATATTTCATTTTAATTCACATAATTTTAACAACAAAGAACAAGTACATAATAAATCTAAATATTAAATGGCAGATTTCATATTATCATTTATTATTTTAATATCCTTATTTGTGTAAATTATAGAATTTTTCAAAATAAAAAACCTTTATACCCACAACATTAAAATATTTACGAGTAAAATATATTAGCGTCAAGCAATATTTAGTTAAATTACATCAAGTTATATTGTTCTTAATTTTTTTTATTTTTAAAATTTTTCTAACAAAATCCTAAAAAAGCTGGAATGAATAGAAACCAAAAGCATACGACAAATATTTATGCCGTAAAAAGCAAAATTACAATTCAAAAACGCCTAATTTTATATGTGCTAAGACTCAAATTCAATACACGAGTTAGACATAATTTAAGGAAATTCATATAAATTCAGATGTTCGAACTCTAACAACTACCTGCAAAGCCTCTAATCTTAATTAGTACAAGTTAATATTTGATTATGCTATTATACTATGGCTCATTTGTTTTATAACTAGTGAATTAAAGAGGTGCATTGTATAATTTGATATTAGATCGATAAACTTTGATGCTGTAATCTTAAAGAGATGTGAATAAACCGCGATTGACAAGACAACAATTGTAAGAAAGCGATAGTATTAATACAACCCGAAATTGGCGCTTTATTTGAGATGTGTCTATTCTGTGATAGAGATTTTGCCACATTTCTTAATATTTGCCGTGGAAAAAAGTTGAGTTGGAGCCTATTAATTATTATTCCTCCCAAAATAAACTTTTTCTGGTTAAACAAACTGATTTAATCAATAAAAGTAATACTTTACAATATTAATTTTATGAAAAAAAAACATCATATTTCAATAACGTTCAAAGGTTAAGGTTTAAGCTGTAGATAATGTAAAAATACATTGTGTATAATACTTAAAATTTTAATTTTGATCTAACTATGACGCGTTTTAGTCATTACATAATTTATAACTAGCTGTGCCCACGAGTTCGTTTGCGCGGAATATAATATATTATATGTATATGTAATTATATGTATAGATATGACAGCAATAGCTACAGTCAACCGTTATCCCATCGTTAGCTTTCACTGTTATATCTATTTAAAAAAACGTATATAAAAACATATATCGTTATCTCTATTTATTAAACATATATCATAATGGAAAAATAACATCGTATAACCAATCTTTGTAAAAAATATCGACTCTTCATCTTTCTATTTGAAACTTCTTCTATCATTTATGTTCAAAGGATAAAATGTTCCGTTTGTTTACTCGTGTGCTCGTAACGTGCACTGACATAAACAGCATTCATTAAAATAGGTTTAAAAGTTTTAGTTTATTGGAATTTATATATATATATATAGAATAATCATTTCAAACGTTGACATATTGCTATATAAAATTATTTATGGTGCAATAACAACAGTGCTTTCTTGTTTGGATTGTTCTTGTGCTAATCTAGTAATATTTAATTTTATATTATATAAAAAGATGAAAAGTGCGAGGTTGTCATGGTGTGAGCATGTTATGAGAAAGGATGAAAACTTATTAAGCTCAAGAGTTATGAAGGTGAATGTAGATGACTATGCGCTTATAGGACGGCCAAAAAGGAAATGTATGAATTGTGTGAATGATGAAAGGAGTTGAATGAGCAGTGACATATATCAAAGGTAAGTAAGTAAGGTAAGCCAGAAACAACTTGTTATGCCGACTCTACCTAAAGTGAGATGAATGCAGGAGAATTATTTTAAATTTTAGTCATTAATGTTTAAACACACTTTATGACAAGATTTTTGTGCCGAAAAGATCGATAGCATAATAATTAGAGTAGAATCCATTAGAAAACTAAAACGCTTTTATTAGCTTACTTTAGTAAGTATACGGATTTAATTACTTTAGAGTATTGATATACCCTGGACGTCACCAGACTTTAATTCGATTTCTTATTCTTCTTTCTGGAATTATTTGAAGGGACCCCTTTAAATATTTCCAATCAATAAATTCTGTTATTTTCACTTTAATAAATGGAAATATTTTAAAACTTATTTATAAGGTGGGACAGAAAAAACAGTAATAAAGGTGTGATGAGTGTGAATGGTTTTAACATTCATAATCTAAGGCAATAATTATACAGTTCTGTTAAAATGTGTTTAATTCATTGTATATATTTGATTCGCTGTTTCTTTTATTTTGTATGCAGGAGAATTAGTTTCATTCATTCAGCATTGGTTCACAAGACCGTAAACATGCTACACATGAATTTGTAGAAACAGACACTTGAAAATATAATATTTTTCAAGTGTCTGTTTCGTTGAATATATTTCAAGTGGCTGTCGATATCTATGTCAAAGTATAATAAGAACTTTAGAAACAATAACCTCATTTTAATTATTTTAATAATATTTTCTTTTTCTGAAATAATACAAAAAGCAGGAAAGAAGTGCTTTCAAAATGTAAAGATAAAAAAACAAAAGTCACAAAATTATTTTAAAGATAAGGAAGAAAGAAAAAGTTTAGAAAAGGAATGCAAAATATTAACAAAATCACAAAAATACTTATTGACTTTTATAAATTCACAGGATAGTTTATTTTACATTACGTGTATTATTTATAGTTACATATAACATCCTTTGATAATTTTGAGAGATAATTTTTTTTATAAATATGATTAAATATAATACTGAAAATTGTTTTGGCAATAGATAGAAAATTTAATCAAACAAAAAAAAAGTCTAGCAGATGTAAATGTTGTGTGTCTTTTTATTTACCAATATTTTCTAAATAAATGTTTTATATCCTAGTTGGTCACTGTACTGTGTCCAAATTTCAAATTGGACTTGATTATTTAATTATTAATTAGAAGTTAACTGAAAATTGAAATTTAAAGTAACGTTAAAGATCGCAGATAATAGCATCAATTAACTAATCGGTAAAAAAATATCTATTTCAATTAATAGTGTGTACTAATTTAGGTAGTCAAAATGTACTTGTAAATATTCGCTTTCATATTCAAATCACGTTATCGCCCCTGGGGCCACGCGACAATTAAAATCAATTAGCTGTACCATATAGAGAGCTATCATTAATAACTGCTTTAGTGGGTAGATGGTATAAGGAGTCTGTGTAAGAAGTTCAACAAACTTCGATTTAACGTGACCCTAGAGTTGATCCTTTTCTGCATTACCACTGTGGAACCATTAAAGGCACGCGTACACTCTGATTTGATCGTTCATATCTTAAGAGTACAGGTATCAACCTTAAAAATTCTGTAGGCCACCGTAGCAGATATCCTCTCTTAGGAATATAGATACCCCGGCGTGTAGTATAAAAAGATGTTCAAGTTTATAATCGGGTTAAAATAGGTGCGCTGTATTTCTAGGTTGTGGTATCTGCGTCTCCGTTCAAGACGAAAATACGAGCGTCCCGACCAAAATTCGAGAATCATTCCCCCGATTTCGTTCGGGATATTTGTAAATTTTTTGATTGTTGTACTTTAAAATATTTTCAATTCTTTAGTTTGATTAGCTAAACAAGTGTAGTTCATAGTTTTTCAAACTATAATATATTTATTCAGAAGCAGAAACTGGGATACAAAACGTAAGATATTTTATTTTCATTGTTACAGCTTTTAATAGAAGAGTGTTAGTTAAAATTATATAATAGGTATGTTTAACGTTACATATATATATATATATATTTTCGTAATAAACTCTTAATTAACTTAACTAAAAAAACTACGTTCAATAGATTTAGCAAACCTTCTATTTAGCTTCTTCTTTTTCGGTATTTAGCTTCACTCAACTTAAGACAATATGATATATAAATAATTTTTAAACTTTGATAGACGAGTGAATTGTTGCATTTTACAAATTAAGAATCATTTTCATTAGATAAACTACTGTTAATTACACACTTTGTTACACTATATTTATGTGAATTGTTCAAAATAATGTGAAGACCACTTTATGTCCGCATCTTGAAATCCTGCTTTAATTACAAAGTTGTCAAACAAGAATGTTAGAGCACTTCAAGTAAAGCTTTGTATAGTTGATGAGACTTTACTTAGAACAACGACCCAGCACCACCTGAGCGGCAGTACCAAATGTGTCTTTTTTAAGTATATTCAGTAATTAAACTATATATAAATTAACTAAATTAGTTTTATCGTGTGGAATATAGATTTTAAAAGTCTAAATGTAAAAGCAATACTTCTAGTGTATACTGTCCTGCACATTTAATATCGCAGATTTATTTATAGAATTTTACTAAGCTTTTCAATGAACAGTTAATATTATATTTTTGCCTTAAATGTAAGGTTTAGATCATACAATGTAACTAAACGATTATTATTAGTAAGTTAGAACCAAAATAGCTTGTCGTTATCTTTAATAGACAGAAAAGACTGTAATCTGGCACGATTCATAGTTAACTATCGATATCTATTCATTTTTACGAAATAGAATTTTTATAATTTGAATTTGTAAAATTTTTAAATAATAATATTATTCAAATTTTTTAATAAAAATATTATAGCCTTCTGTTGTGATATTGGTACTACTGTTAACATAAAATCTCAACCAATCTATTACATTGTCGGTAAGCAGCAACGTTCAAACGCTGTGCCCATACAAAATATTATGTAGGTGTTATGTGTACAAGTTTACTCTTTCAGCATTCGTTATAGAAGAGTATTGGAACGTGGAATGGAACGCTGATTGCTCTATAATTTTTTTATCTATTTAGTTAGTCTTTAAATATTTCTTTTAAAAATATGAAGATCAATTTCTTTAAGGAAAATTGTTAATCGACTCAATTTGCAGTCTCTTTACAATACTTGACTTATTAAACTATTATTATTTCGGATTTCAACGACGTTTATTTTTTACCGGTCATATAAACTGAAACCTTTGATCTGCAGTCCTGTAAAAATATGTTGCTGCAAAATTATAAATCAAGCCGTCAAGTCAGTTTGCGGTATCCATTATGATCTGAAGCCAAACCACGCCTGAGTTTTCTAAAATTCAGCGAAACTAACATTCAGGTAAGTTCAAGGGTTCGAGTGCCAACAACTACCTGCAGAAATAGAAACTTATATTAACTACCGCTGTTTCGATTTAATTACTGAAATTAAAATCCTAAACATAGGATAATTAAACTTATGACACTTACAAGTAACCTAAGTACCTACCTCATATGTCTATTTTTATGCTATGCGAGGGGTCAAAGTATCATCAATATTTGTTGAATACTAATAAGACCCTTTACTTCTTACTTATTCAGTAACTAGCTATCATTTATCATGTCATAACCGAGCCTAAATTACTAAATCTTATAGTACTATGTACAGATGTTGTAATATTATCTTAATACCGAAATTAATGTGTTTAAAGTATTCAATAATATAAACTTACTCTGATATGTAAATTTTCAAGCTTCGTAAAATATATTTTGTATAAATTCGTAATATGATACGTGTTTTCAGAGAATATCTATAGGTATTTAGATATTTATACATATTATAAAACGGTCCTTAAAAGCTGTCCGTCTGTATGAACCAACTTGATTATCTCAAAAACAACTGAACGGATTTTTGTTCGATTTATACTAAATGATAGTGAAACTCTCGAGGAAAGTAAATAGTACATTACAGTTTTATGTAAATTGACTGAAACTATAACGATTATTGTTAAAGAGGTCTCGCGTTTGTTAAAACCTCGCCTGCTGGGAGCTTTACTCGCGTGTGCCGTGTAAACAACACTAAAATACTGTGTAAAATAATGTTTCAGAATAATATTAAAAACTTAAGTATTAAGCGTAATGACTTGCGGGTAAAATGTGGTACTTATTAAATGATCTATTGATACCATGCACCCTACGCTTTTTTACATTACAATATTTTTTTTCTTATTTACGTCATTCTTAATCTGTATTTATTTTGTATTTATTAGTTAGGATTTGATAAAATCATGTTTTTTAACTATTAAGTATTTTTTTATATTTCTTATAAAAAAAAGCAAATTAATATGTGTTTGTGAAAAAAACAGAAGTGTGTGTGTGTGTGACAATGTGAAAATGACAGGTTATGGGCATGATTTTGGAGATCTTAGTCCGTGGTAATTATTTTCAGAATTTTATTAGATGTATTCGGGTAATAAAAAGATTTTAATTGTAGGTCATTACAATTTGAATTACAGCACAGTTTAAAAGTAGTTAAAAATAAGTAAATAATTTGAAAATCGTTTATTTCACATGTAGTTAACACTCGGAAAACTGGAGTGCAGATGGTCCAAGCTTTAATTACCGTCGACAAATGAGAGTTTAATGAGTAACTACTTGATTAAAGTGGTTGGATTTGTGATCGTTTGAGGGTACTTAAAGAAAAATTACCGCATTCAAAATAAGGCAAAATAAATATATTTTTTGATGGACGAATGTTTAAGTAGCTTTATTACTATTGAGCTAGAAATTAAATGACAATTAAAATTAAGAACTAAGCTTTTTAACGCGGTTAGGATAAAAAAAAAAAATATCTATCTAATTATATTATTTCCGAAAAAAAAGAAACTTTACCTTAAAAATTGAAATTATACAAATATTATAGATACAAATTGGCTTCTTAATATACTATAATATAATATAGATGATTATATAAATTTATATAAAGATAATCATCCTAGTGCCACGGAAGTGCCTCCGCAAAGTATAGCAAAAAGACACGGTTGAATCGATTAGGGCCATTTCCAGACTTCTAATATTTATTTATAAAAAAGTCTAAAAAGTTTAAACTTTCAGTAACCTAGAAGGTTAACTATATAACTGCATATATTTCTAAAATACATTTAATTCAACTATTAGTTTAGGAATTATTGCAAGTCAAACTTCCTTCACTTGGTCACTGATTCACTAACTGACTCACCGACAATGAAAATAGAAGTGATTTTTTCCGTTATCCTAGAGAGCTGAAACTTGGTATACGATTTTGTTTTAATCTACAAAAAAAACATTTTCTTAAGTAACAAAATTAAATAATATAATAACGTGTAGTGTATAAATAAATTACTAAGTAAATGTTAAGGTTTTTAAACTTTGTAATGAATACATTTCTTTAATTATTATAAAACTCGAAACTGTCTTAGTTATGGCTGCTAGGCAATGTTTTTTTATAATCAAAATATTTAAACCTTTAAGAATAGCCCACCGAAACAGGGAGTTTGCTTTGAAAAAGTCAAGGTGAAGTGCAAGATACGAGTATAATTCCAGATAAAAAAAAAGAAGGAGTAATTCCAAGAAGAAATAAGATCCTATCAAAAATATATGTATAAAATTTCACAAACTTCGCAACGACGTAAAAGTTATGAAATCTAATCTAAGCCAAATCGATTAATTCACTATACCTATCTATGGGAGTAGCTATCCAACATTCAGAATTGATACCTTGTTACTTGACTAAGAACATTTTATTTAAAGGGAAGGCAGGAATTTTATTTGTAACTATTGCATACTAGAGTAGAGAATGTTCTGTGGTAATTAAGTTCGCCCCAGGGTCCCTTTGTTGGCTCAATAAAGATATAATTAATAAAAATAAATATTTTTGGGTTACAATGCAAATTTTTATAATTTATTTAAAAGAAATATATATTTGTGATTTTCTTTTTTTTTATTATTTTACTTGTAGTCACAGCATAATTGTGTATACTACTCCAAAATAAATAATATCACCCTAATAAATTCGTCGAATAATTAAAAATAATTAACTTTTAGAATATAATTTCTAATACAAAGAATCATAATTAAGCTCCCATGTTTTAATAATTTTATGAATTCTATTCTCTTTTTAGAAATATAAACATAAAGAATATTCCTCTTTTGATGTATTATGAAACATACTTAGTGTACTTTTTTTATAAAAAAATAACCTATATTTTAATAGCATTTCTTACTAAGTCCACTAACGATGTTCCTCTTATTTTTAAATAAGGTGGTCTTTGGTTCGAATGTGTATACATAAAATTTACTTTCTTTTATATATTAACTACATTTTAGCGACAGCTTCGCTCGCATTATTTAAGTATTTACTTTTGGACTTCCCATTTGATTCTTAGATATTGAAACCGGTATGTCACGGAAAGAGCGCTAGCTCGCAGAGTTATTTTTTTTTGTGGCGTATAGTTTTAATCTATAATATCTTTTAAAGTATTTATTTAATTCATATAGTATTAGGACAATTTTATTCTATATTTAATACATGCATACATGCAATGCATTTATTTAGATTAGGATTAATAGCGAACGTAATATTTTTTATTCTAGCTTCGAAAATAACGTAATATTTTTTATTAAAACTTTGACAATAAATGTAGTTATTTTGAGTGAACCATAAGAGATAGGAACTTTTAATCACAGACTTTTTATAGTATTTTTGTAGAGCTACAATTCTTTAAAGCATCGTTCTTGTGTATCGTTGCTGGTCTACACGGTGCACGCTAGTAAAGCTCCTAGCAGGTGAGATTTTTAAGAACGAGGGACCTCTTTAACAATAATGGTTATATTTCAATCAATTTACATAAAACTGCAATAAACTATTTACCTAAACCTTCGTCGGAAATTTCGCCATATTTTAGTAGAAACCGTACAAAAAGTAGTTTTTTATAAAAATCAATTACACACATACGGACTTTGTTTAGTAATATGTATAGATAATTTTAAAGACTCTAAAAAGTGTTTTTAAAGCCTTTAATGTATTTATGAAAAGTCAAGTATTAGACATTAATATCATATGTTGTGACGACGTGTTTTCAACTATGACAATTGTAAAAGAAAACTGTATGCGTTTTTTAAAAGATGTCCTAGCATGTATAAACAAAAAAAAATACAACTACATATTTGAAAAATTATTGACCATTCAGCATTCTATTTCTAATAATTATAATTTTAACTTTTCTATAACGTATGCTCAAAGGGTAAAATTTTCCATTAATTTGCCTCTGTGCTCATAACATGTGCCGATATAAAATGTCGACTTCAATTTTATTCATTAACATAAGTGAAGAAACGGTGCTTTATTGTAAGTCAACAATAGATAAATTTAGTAAATATTAATTTCAAACGTTTATATATTTCATATTATTTATGAAAAAATTACAAGTGTCTCGGGATTATTCTTACGATAATCTAGCAATTTATATTTGCGGTGCTCTAATCTCAAAATAACAATAATAAAGGCATGTTACAGCAAATTCCACGTCACATTATCTAATTAAGTTCTTCTAGTTGTAGGTTAGTTTATTTCTTATAAATTAAATTATTGCTTAGATTTAGATAATAATTAAACTTAGAATAAATAAAACTTAGAAAAATTAAAAAATATATATTTAAAATAAAGTATTCAATTATTATTTTATATATCTTAACCCAGTATTGTTTTCAATATTATAATTCGGGTCGCATATCCTCACTAAATAGTTGTAGAAAATCATAAGAGATACGAGTAATTAGCTTAAAATGAGTCAAGAATCTTGGTCTGTTACAGACAAAGATTGGATCATATCCATTACTGATTATAATATAAGACAGTTATTACAATAAAATAATGTATGAGATATATAATCAACAATATTGTTAGTAAATTAAAAAAAGTATGATTTTGTAAAATCTTTATTTATAGCTTTTCAAAATATTTTAAAACCCCTATGCATTTGGGTGAACCAGCTTAGAAAATCTTTAAAAAAAGTCTCTTGCGAAGGACTGAAAAATTGGCCTCGTTGGCGGTGTTAAATTTTCGCCCCATTAAGCTTTTTTTGATTTTGTAAAATAAAAAGGGCAGGGAGCTATATCTGGACTATACGGAGAATGGGGTGACATTTGTAGTCCTGAAATTTCAATTACCGATAGGTTTAGCAGCTGTTTCAGCGAGTGCGTTATCCACCAAGAGGTAAAGGGAATGCCTGGGATGCTGCAACTTGGGCGCTCGCTATTAAACTCCCCGAAAGCTTGAGGCAGAAAAAATATACAATTATTTGAATAATGTATGAATTGCGATATTGAGTATAAAATATCGCCCTCAAGACGAAATATCGTCGTTAGTACAAATATAGTCTCCGAAAAAACAATTCACAACCATCGAAATCAATATCTTCCATAACTACTACCATTAAAGAACATACTCACAAAAACATCATTTTAATTGGAAACTTTGACGCCCAAGTTGGGAGCCCAAGAAAGGAAGAAGACGATGTACTCGATACTGAAACTATATCAACTCAATGGATGGACTCGACGATAATGAGGCATTTGGTCATCGGTAAGGAAATAAGTATCCATTGCAAAACAATCTTCCTAATTTCATCAGATTCAGATGTTCATGCAGGACCGTGGAACATACTTGTGCACGTGTAATGTTTTTATTTTTAGTCAATAACCACTCCACCTGATGACCTTTGACAATTATTCAGAATTACGTTTAAATTCACGGAACAGATTAGAAAGTATTGCTAACGAAAGAGTGGACTCCCCGAAAGCAGTTAGTAATACTAACGAAAGTTCATTTCATAGTACTGAATAAATATTAAAATAGTTTATATATTCAATTCAATATGAATGTACAACGTTTTTGGATGTAACTTTTTTTTATTAATATAACTTCACTTTCAAGTAATATGAGTCCTTGTTATGTTACTATTCTAATGTTTTAAATTGTACATTTTAGCGGGAAAATTGTGTTAATTTAATTGATGAACTTTTATTTAATGTAAATATACATGGTTGATTTTCTTCTTTTATTTTAATGGTCTTGCTTATAATCATAGTGTATTACTAATTGAATATTCTAACCTAAATTTATTTCTTAAATATTCAAGAATGATTAGCATTTAGAAATGAATTCTCATTTGAGGAAGCAAATATAAGGCCCAATGTTCCATTAGTTCAATGAAAACTATTCTATAGTTTTAGAAAAATTGAAACAATGAATATTCCTGTTTCTTATTTAAAATAATATATATGATTGGAAAATCGTTAGGGTACACCTTACTTACTTAATTACTTACCTTCACGCCATATCCCTTGCGGGGTAGCCAGAGACGACGGAGCGCCAAATGCTACGGTCCCTGCATACCTCTTTCGCCTCGGCCACAGACATCAACCTCTTCATACATGCCCTCCGGGGGGTCCTCCTGCTTTTTACGTGACCTTCCTACAGTATCATAGATACTGTTTTTTCGAAGGTCACTCGAGGCTTTCCCCTGTCTCTCTTACCGCTCACTTTTACTTTATAAATCTTTTTTACCATTCTTTCATCACTCATTCGCTCGACGTGCCCAAACCACCTGAGCACGTTCTTCTTCATTTTAACCGTGACATCTTCGCTAGTACCTGCCATTCTGTGGATCTCTTCATTGCGGATTCGGTCAGCTAGACTGACTCCGCATATTCTGCGAAGAGATCGCATCTCCACAGCATTCATCTATCTTACATTCCTCTTCTGTGTTACCCACGTTTGGCTGCCGTATAACAGCGTCAGTAGCAAAACTGCATTGTGCGTTTCGCCGTCTCAACAATGCAGCCAAAGCACCGTTAACTCTGTTATCGGCAGCAATACGTCTTTCCACATCCATTTCGTATCTTACGTCTCTGCTAAGCATACTTCCCAAATATACCACTTCATTCACTTGTTCTATTATCTTACCATTCACGTTGATCTTACATTCTGTCCTTGCTTCATTTCTTTCAAATATCAGAACCTTCGTCCTATCTGCATTCAGGTTTAGACCATTATTTTCACACCCATCTTTGAGAGTGGTGACCAATGCCTGCAAATCGCATTCTGATGATGCAATGAGCACTGCATCATCTGCATACAGCATTGACCTTAAGGTCACCTACTTTCACTCCCATGTCACTGTCTTTCACGCCTTGGAGAAAACTATCCAAATACAAATTGAACAACGAAGCTGACATAGCGCAACCTTGCTTAACTCCCGATTGGATGTCAAACCAGGGCGACATGTCAGCTCCTACTCGCACACAGGCTGAGTGATTTCTGTAAAGAGACTTTACAGCCTGTAGCAAGGGTCCGCTCACATTGTAACGGGGTCAGTATCTCCCATAACTTCTTTCTCGCAACCCTGTCAAACGCCTTTTCCAAATCCACGAAAGCACAGAAAACCTTTTGGTTTAGGGCCAAAAACTTTTCCGTGATCATGCGGAGGGAAACGATCTGATCCATACACTCTTCCAGGTCTAAAACCTCCTTGGGCCTCCCACAACAGCCTTTCAGATCTCTCTTGCATTCTTCTCGCTAATATTTTAGCATAAACGTTACCACCCAAGCTAATCAAACTGATAGCCCTATAGCTTGCAGAGTCTATCTGTGAACCTTTGCCCTTATACAAAGATACGATGACTGCACCTCGCCAATCGCCTGAGACCTCCCCTGATTTCCAGCATAAATTGCACAAAAACCAGAACAAGTCCCAGACGCGTGGCCCACCATATTTGATCATCTAGGCAGTAACTTCATCTGCTCCCGCAGCTTTACTACATTTCAGACTTCGAATCGCGCTCGCCACTTCTTCCAAACTGATTTCACTATCGGCTACATCCGGACTCAGCATTTCGCTGGTACTCAAGGCCGAGGCGTCCTCACATTTATACGTCTCCTTGTAGAATTCCGCCCACCGCTGCAAAACGTGTGCTGGTTAAAACTTCACTACTCTTCGAAAGCACCCCTTTCATTCTACAGGTTACCGAACAACCCAGGGAATCACTAACTTCTCGCCAGAAAAGCTTTGTGTTTTCCCGAAAGTTGTTCGTCAACCTGTCGTCTATTTCTCTCCCAGAATTTTCACGCTTCATCTTTATAAGTGCTTTCGTTTTGTGCTTTTGCAGCTTGTACTCTGTTTTTCTTATCTCCCTCATACTTTTATCCTTATCCGAGGCTTTATAATCCAGCCCTGCTTTCTTCTTTAACTCTACAGCGCCTTTCACTTCATCGTCCCACCATTCATCGCGCTTTTTACTAAAACCTCTTTTCCTGTTAGCACATACCTCTGTCGCTACTTTCACCATACCATTCCTAAGGTTCTGCCAGCATACTTCAACACTTTCATTTCCAGAATTACAGCTTTCAAGCTTCTTGGAAACCCTTTCTTGATATTCCTCTCTGATCGGTGGATTTTGAAGCTTCCAGCTTCTTATGCGATAATTCGACTCCAAGCAGGACACGTCGTGAGGCTGCGCCAACCTGCAAACAGACCCCTTATTCTAGCAACAACTAGATAGTGGTCCGTTTCCAGATCAGCACCCCTAAACACTCGCGTGTCCATAACTTGGCTTCGAATACGCTGATCCACTAGGAATAAATCAATCATACTTCTTTCTTCCGCTTGTGTGTACATGTGAATTTGTTTATGATCAAACATCGTGTTTGTCAGAAACAAATTTTTCTCCTTACAAAATTCCAAAATCAGCTTTCCAGCTTCATTTACTCTCTTATCACCGTACTTGCCTAGCACGCTTTCATAACCACTTCGCGCGATTCCAACCCATCCTTTCATATCTCCATATACTATCAACTTTTCATTATCTATGACACTACTTAGAACATCCCTGACACTTTCCCAAAACTCCTCGAGCTCGCTCACTGGAGCTGAGGATACTGGCGCTTAAACGGCCAACAAGAATACTCTTGTTATCCCCAGCTTAAAGACAACCCAAAGAAGCCTCGGGTTGATGGCCTTATATTCTACCATTGCATTAACCACACACACACACACATTAGGGTACACCTAGAACGTGTTATTATCGTTGTTTTTACTTTTAATGTTTCTATTACAGAATTGAATAAATAAAATTTGAGTGTGTATGTAAAGTTTACTTATTTTTATTAATATGTTAATAATGTTAAAGGACCTATATATATATATATATATATATATATATATATATAGGTCCATTAATTGCATATTTTAATAGATTTGATTTTATTTAGTATTGTGAAGAACACATACCAGTATCTTTAAAAATTAAATTACCAAAAGTTCATATAAAAATTTAAGGTAAAGTGAAAAGGTTGAATACTGTATCAATATTTCGAAGTAAATTAATTTCGGAGTTTCGGTAATAATCAAAACTTTTGGCTTTTAACTTAAATAAAGGCACAACTTGAATAACTGATTATTGATTAGATTATATTGTGGAATCAGAAACTTCTTAGAAGGGAAAATATTGTTCTCATTAATGTCAAAATAATTAAATTAATAATTTTTTTATGAAGAACACGTCAAAAGTTTTGTAATAGAAATAGTTACTCTATTTGCGTTTGCTTTTAGAAGTCAAGTAAAGTAATTGGATCCAATGATGTGACTTAAAAATTCACTAATGATATTCCTCGGACGAAATCAGATTTTAATTATGTTAGAAAACGAATGTGTTCACCTTCCCGTAACCATTTCTCAGCAAAATTTTCTGATCTCATTGCTTGATTAAGGCGAAATATTTATCATCGGAACGCATCATAATAATGAAGGTGCGATACCAGTGTGAATGGTTTTTTATTGTGATTTTCACTAATACTCAATGGCAGTAATTACATAAGTTGTTATAAAATATATTTTCGTATATTCACTGTATATTTCTTATTCGTTCCTTACTTTCGTTTCTATGCAGCAGTAGTTGAATTTTAACCATTTTATTATTATAATTATTATTTGTGTAAAAGGAGGGCAAACGAGCTGGCAGGTCACAGATGATACGTGATTACAGCCGCCCATGAACATCCAAGGATTCATAAGAGCGCTGCCGGCCTTGAAGATTGGAGTAAAAATCTTTTTTGAAGGTACCACTTCGTACCAATCTTGAAAAAACGCCGAAGGGAGTTCGTTCCACATTCGAGTGGGACGTGGAAGAATGGTCCTTGAGAACAGCACAGTGGAGGATCACCTTGCATCCAGGTGGTATGGATGGTATTGGAGGAGATGACGCGTTAGTTTAGATGACTATGAACGATCATACATCTACGCTATATGAATCTGTAGCCGGTGTTGTAAACATCCACCGGTAGCGCTGTCATGGCCAGTAGGGCTAACAGCAGAGACATACACAAAAAAAAGGTGTTATAGATTATTTTATTTTAACAATGTCTATTACTTATATGTTTTAAGTAACTGAAAATAACTATGTCAAAACTGGGGTAAAACAAAAACTCTGGAAATATTAATATAAAAAAAACAACTTATTAATAAATATTATTGTTATAATGTAATATTGTAACAGTTCAACTATTTTAATGACATTTCCTTTCACTGAGACAATATAGATTATTTAAAAGATAGAAAAAGTTATCTCTTAAAAGAAAAAAAAGAAAAGACAAATAATAGGTCACAAGACGTTTTAAGGATAAGGAAGAAAAAAATATTAAGATAAGGCGGGCAATATTAACATATAAGACAAAGTTGACGATGTCTTGAAAATTAACAGGATCGTTGGTTTTTAATTACGTTGTTTATTTATAATTTTATTCCATTTCCATTTCTTTCTCGTTTGTCTTTTATACTCTAAAAAAAAGAACGTATCCATAATCAGGTCAATAATAAATCGGTTTTGATAACTTAGACAACTAGTTAAATCACGATATCGTTCCTGGAACCACATAACAATGAAAGTCGATTAGCTTTACCAGAAACAAATATATCATAAATAAAAGCTAAAGCTTTTATTATCACGTTCTAAAGAACGTGGGTATAAAATTGGTATTTACAAATGTTGTGTTTTTGTTTACAATAATTTATTATCATTGTTTATTTAAATATTCATTCAAATAAGGTTTTTAAAATGTGGTCTGATATGAGCCTAATATAAGCATTATATCTATATAAGCCGTAATCCAGAAAACTTTGAAGATCTTATTCTGAATGTTGCGGTAGTTAATGATAAGAAAAATCACATAAAAACGAGTGTCTACCAGTATATAGTATTTAGTGTAATTTCTATATATATATTTCAATAAAAATTTCTTTAATTACAAAAGTGATCCCTGGTATAGAATATAAAGAGTTAAGTGCTTGTGGAAATCCAGTAAGCAGCTGTCGTGTTTCGACACTTGTCATAGGAGAGTATAACCTTTGTCTGATTTATAGACAATCTTCGTAAAATGTAATCAAGGTCTAAATGACAGGTCAATTAGCAACTAATTAATAATTATAATTACTTATACAATTATAATATGCTATATCAACATAAAGCCATATATTCCCAATAATAATTTCAGCACTCTCATATCACTTGACCTTTTTTATTTATTATTTATTTAACACTTTATTGCACTGTATAATATAAAAAAAAAAAAATAACAAGAATAGACAAGACAAAAAATATAAACCGTGCAAAGGCGGTCTTATCGCTTAAAGCGATCTCTTACAGACAACCTTTGAAGATAAGTAACAATAAGAGATCAGACGGGATAGTGCAATTGATAATACATATTAATATTCATAGATGATAAACATACTTATACTAGAAATAATATATACTTATATACCTACATATTAAATTATATTTGTATATATATATATATACTTAAATTTATACTTTACGTATATAGATAATGTTGCTTTAAACGATTTTTAAAAACTGATAAAGTAGGAGATTTTCTAATAACTAAGGGAAGAGAATTCCAGAGTCTTACAGATTTTACAGAAAAAGAGTTAGAATAAGTGTGTGTGTTATATATTGGTAGTTTCAATTTTATTTCATTAAGAGAACGGGACTGAGAGCCAAAGTATGTAAAACGTTCTTTAAGATAGGAAGGAGTTAAAGGATGAAAGAGAATGGTATATAAAACGGATAGAAGATGCATGTTTCGTCGTTCCCTTATGGGTAGCCATCCCAGCTGAGCACGGTGTTGCGATATATGGTCGAATTTTTTTAAATTAAAGATGAAACGAATGCAGATGTTTTGTAATCGTTCGAGTTTGTTGAGCAATACCTCTGAAAGGTCTGGATAAGCTGTATCTGCGTAGTCGATGATCGGAAGAAGAAGGGTATTAGCTAGGACAATTTTAGTTTTTATAGGTAACAGATGTTTCCAACGTCGTAGTGAACCAATAGTAGCATAGACTTTTCGGCTAATACTTTCAATCTGTGGTACCCAAGAAAGCTTACTGTCAACGAATAATCCAAGATTCTTTATAGTGCTAGAAAAAGTTAAGCTGGTTTTATCCCAGATAACTGGGGTTAAAAGGTTACAGTTAATTTTAGAAATTTGTTTGGGATATCCTACAATAGCAACCTGCGATTTATTGGTGTTAACGGTAAGCCCAAAAGCGTTGCTCCATTGAAAGACTTTATTAAGCTCTTAATTTAAGGAATTTATTGTATTATTTATATTATCTGTATTTCCTGTGACATATATTTGTAAGTCATCAGCATAAATATGGTAAGAAGAAGAAATAAGAACTGATACGGTATTAATAAATATAGAAAAGAGAAGGGGAGAGAGCACACCACCTTGAGGGACGCCGGTAGTAAGTGGCAAATATTGGGAAAACTTTTCATTCAATTTAAGGCACTGCTGCCGATCACACAAATATGACCGTAGCCATTGTACAGCATTGGGAGAGATATTAATATGCATCAATATATTCAATAGCACATCATGGTTAATGTTATTAAATGCATTGCTAAAATCAAGTAAGGCTATGACAGTAACATTTTTATTATCAGCAGCCATACGGATGTCATCGCAGACCTTTATAAGTGCAGAGGTAGGTAGACCTTTGTGATTGTCCTACACTCTATGCAGTTATAATGTAATTTAAATCTAAACCTTGTATATCATGTAATGTTATTAAGTAAACGTATGTGCGTAACTTAATATAACATATAATTTAAAACTGATTTTTTTTATATGATGGTGTTATCGATAGAATGTATGTATTTATAAAATTTGGTTTAGTATTGATAGATAGAAAGAAATGTTGCTCTGTATCAAAACAAATGGACTGTTTAGAAATAATTAAAAATACATCATGTTAAAACATGTGTGTCTATAATTCTTCGTAAGTTTAATAACTGGTAAATAGCTCAGCGCTGTTAATGAACACAGTGCAAAGTTCCAATATTGATGAGAGGTCTTTATCTGTTTAGGTTTAGTAAGTATCGTTGTTTGTGATATATAAATATAATTAATCCTATTGTGTTGGTCTTATTTATGTAATATTATCATACAACAACTAAATACAACAACAATACATTTGAAAACTGTCTTGTATCGAAGGATAAATTCTAATTCTAATGGTTTGCGGTAAATAATCCTCTTCTTCCTTTTGTTAGCTTTTTTACCTTAACTGAATTTAACTATTTGTTAAGGTTTAATATTCTGTCAAATGAGAAATATATATTTTGTTAAAGTGGCCGGGTTTGTAAACGCATTATATAGCGCAAGTGAATAAAACACGGAATCGCAACCGAGGCAACAATGAAGATTTTGTGAAAAGAGTTTACTTATAGTTCAATACATAGAATTTTCATCTTATCGTGTATAATATAGTTATAATATAATCCATTTAATATGGTTAAATAGAATAACAAACGATTTTAAAGAATGATCTGAAATAAATCACCTATGTTTTAAATACTTACAAAGAGTTTATAAAAAATGCTGCCGGTAATTGTTGGCAGCTCGGCTGTATTTTGGCTTCAGACCACAGCGGGTACCAAAACTGTTGAAGGCTCGATTTTACTTTTACCGCATCACTACTTCCAATGTTGTGAATCGTTATTATTTTACCGACAATAAGGTTAAAAATAACGTAAAATTAGGCAACTTCATTAGTATAGGCGAGCTTTATATGCTTAATAATAACCAATAATCTGAAATCGAAGAGATAAGAAGAGTTTTGTTGAACTATATTGTACGTCACAGACTAGAAAGTGTATTAATTGTAGTTCATAGTTTATGAAAAAAAAAAAATTTACAGATACAATTAGCAAAATTGTGTAAAAAAAACACAGACTATTCCCCAGTGTAGGTTTCAGTTTATATGACGGGTAAATTTTAAACTTCGTTGAAAACCAAAACGAGTTTGATAAGTCAAATAGTAACGATTATCGTGAAAACGCTAGTCGAGGTCAGTAACATTATTACTTAATATTTGACATAACTAACAAAATTGCGTAATATTTTTTCTAATTTATTAGAAAAAATATTACGTAATCTTTGCCACATATAAGAACAGTTGACGTGGACCCATAATATGTGATTCAAGGGAATTAACTTTTATTAATAGAGTTACCATTATGATAATGGTGGACATTGTAAATTAAACATTGAAAAATATTTTTCGATGCTACATTTAGTGTCCTGAGTTTTGGACAACTGTATTTTTTATAATTCATGTAGCGGTAGTGCTTCTATTGTACTACCGCTATTGTACCTTTTTTTTTTCTTTAATATTTCTGCGGCAACGTCGAACACATAAATGACATTGTCCACTTCACCTTCGTTTTTAACATCGGTCGGTCATTGAAATATATGTATGTTTACAATTATAATAAAGATTTTAAAAGGTATATAAGTAAGAAAAAGAGCATGAAAACACTCAATTTCTTTGACTGTCTTTTGACTTCCGCTGTATAAACTGTCAATTTCGGAAGAAGCGGTAACAATATGCGGTAGCGGTATTTATATAGTGGCATTCCAGAATTCAGTGCCCACTTCCATGAAAGTTGAAACTGAATGTAAACAGCCGTATTTGATTTAGAACATATGGCGTAAATTAACCGATCCATTAGTTAGTATTTATATTGATAGTTCTTTAGTAACAATTAGATAAAAGTTCGTAGCTCTGCGTAGCTTCAATATTAATATAGTTTTTCAGTAGCTTGAGTGTATAACTAATATACTGTAATATATATATTCCAGTTTTGTTAACACTTGACTTCAAGGGATCAAAGAGTTGAAATAATTACACCGTATCAGATATTAGACCAGCTTACAAATAATAATCTAACTTTGACTTCATGTTTTGAGACACTCAGTTTGTGAGAACGAGACAAGCATTTTACAGCAATTTGAAATTATTTCAAATATAGATAATTGAATAATTTCAAACAATAACAATGTGTTGTTGCTTATAAATATACCCATATGTATATTATTATTACTTAGATATGTATAATAAAAAAATATACAATTTAAATAAATTATGCTTTATAACTAGATATTTTAGATTAGATCTCACAAAAGAGAATTATGTTTTTGACTCTACAACAAAATATTTTTAATCACAAACAACAAACGGATTTTTATAACCTTTGGTTAAATTGAAAATGCTGCAAAAGTATGATATGATGGAAAAAAAAATCAAAGAAATTATCAGAATTTAGCATAACTAGAGAATACAGTAACTACATATAAGCAAAATAAAAATACAGTCAATGTAATCAGTATTAGAAATTATCACATGAAGATTGCACTTCATTGGAGTAAAATTAATAAATACTATTTATTAATTAACTAATTATTTATTCTGATGTTATTGAAACATTTAATTACGTACCTAAGACTAAAAACCATACCAATTAAGTTGAAATAATTAGAGCATTTGGAGGAAACAAGTTGATTAGAATAAATAATAATTTTTTTAAAGATTACATATATTAATATAAGGTGGTGTAGGAAAGTGACCATATTAGTTATAACCATTATCAACAATGATCTAATATATTTTTTCACTATTATACTTATTATTTTTGATTAATCCATTCTACAATAATTCTGACATTTTCATTTCTGAAATAGTAATGACAATAGTAATTTTATTGCTTTTGCGGGATTGGAGTTTTTCAATTTATAATTTTAACAAAAAATATTAACGTTACTGCGTTAATTTTTTTCATTAATTAATTATTATTAATCACCTGTATTATAATTTAAAATACGCAATTATTTGTTATAGCTACTTTATAAAAAAATGTAGTGGAAAATAGAGATGATAGAGGTGACAAACATATTTAATCGCAAACCTGAAATATAACTGAATTATTTCCTAAAATGAAATATTAAAACCGAAATAAAGTCAAATATGTTTTTCATGCTGTAATCTTATTTTTTTCCAGTCTTTGACGAATATGCAATATCTTAATTAATACCAATTAATGATCCAGTGCTGAAAACGGGTAAAATATATACAAGTCTAATTGTTCATTATAACAAACATATCCTTTTTATATTGCAATAAATTTTGCGTTAAAAAACATGAAATTATATTTGTGTTTCTATTTAAGGAAATAATGTCTTCTTTTTTATTAATAAACAACAAAATGTATCGAGCATTCAGCGCTCCATTTCACGTTCCGATACTCTTCTACAAAGGACGTTGACGGGTCAACTTATAGCGAACGTCAATATATGAGTAACATCTGCATAATATTTTCTCTGGGGACTGCGTTAGAATGTTGCTGTTTACATAATATATAATACTATGCACCAGATTAAGATTTTATGCTAACAGTAGTAGCAAAATCAGAATATTACGACTAAATTATAAAGATATTAATTGTGAATTCACTTGGATTACAGTCTCGCCTGTCTATTTAACATCTAATTGCATTCACGGGATAGAGAGCAACTTAACTAGTCATTGAAAAGTAAAGTTAAATTCTATTAAAAAACTTGCGAGTATTAAATGTAGCAAGACAGTATACATTAGGAGTCTACTTTTTAAAGGTCATTATAACTTCAAATCTATTTTTCCACACGGTCCAACTCATATAGTTAATTTATATAAAATTTTATTACTGAATATGCATAAAACGGGCCCATTTTGTTATATCTATCGGTTGTTACTAGATCGTTGTTTAAAGTAAAGTCTCATAAACTTTACAAAGCTTTACTTGAAGTGCTCTAACATTCTTGTTCTACAACTTTGTAATTAGTCCAGGGTTTGAAACTTAGGACATAAAGTGGTCTTCACATTATTTTGTACAATCACATAAACATAGTATGACATACTGTACAATTGTATAACAAACTAACTCAAACCAATCACATATTTCGTTCATTTTTATTATGTAAATGATATTTAACTTGTACTGAAATAGCATTCGTATGTCCTTGTTTCCTTAAGTCCTTAATTATAAAGTGAATTTTTTATGATAGAAGAGAGTAAACGAGTTCACCGATGACAGTGATCACCGCCGCCCACGAACTCTTGCAACATTCGGGGAATCGCAATATTGTTGTCAGCCTTGAAGGTATGACCATACGCCTTTCATGAAAGTACCTATATCGAATCGATCCGGAAATACCGCGGAAAGAAGTTCATTCCACATCTTAGTGGTATGTGGAAGAAAAGATAACCACACCATGATATGTTGGAAATATCAAACATATCATTGATGTGCAGAAGGAATAGAGTTGGAGGTAGAACGCAGCCATGGAGTACACAGCACGCAGCCATGGGGGTTGGGGTCTGATCATTAACCGTCCAAAAAGTCCTGTATTCTCCGCCCAATGGGAAAGCCGGTGATCCACTTGCATAAACTCCTGGAAAGCCAATAAAAAGAAAACTTCGAAAGAAGCCCGTTGTGCCATACACATGATCGAAAGCTTTCACCATATCCAGACTAACTGCCAGACCTTATCTCTCTTTTGGTTTCAATAACCACTGCCCAACGGTGCTTAAGATATAACAGAAGATCACCAGCTGATCGACCCTGACGAAAACCAGGTTGCCGGATTTCCATTGATCAACTGGTGATCTTCAGGAAACGTTAGAAACTTTTAACTTATGATGCTCTCCATTACTTTGGAGAAAAGAGAGATAATGACGATAAGTCTGTAATTAGTTAGATTCGAGCTATCACCTTTTAAGGAATCAGATGGACACGGGCACGCTTTAATGAGACCAGGACTAGGCCTTTAAGGTAGGAGTACCGAATTATACGTGTTAGCACTGGAATGAATACAGGGGCATATGTTCGTAGTACCATTGGGGAAATGCCCTCCGGCCCACTCGACTTATGAACGCTAAGGAAAATAGAGACTTTCGGATGTTTTTTTTAAATCAAGGTCGCGTTCTGCCACCAAGTGGTACCACAGAGTTTAGTACGAGTAATTCCAGCCCGTGTATTATGATATTAGCTACAGCCGCAGAGCCGTCACTGAAATGATTGGAAGGGAAACATACCGGTCCTCATAAGTAGGCTGCAAGAAAGGACCACATTCCATCCCAATCCGCTTAATCGTAATGGCAAACGTGTCGGGTTGTGAATACTCGCTACACTCTGTACCGAGCAATTATCAGAGGACCCGAGGGGATCCACAACTGCGTCCTGGTACTTGCCGGGATGTGTGGTCATCAAAAGATCCAACAAAGAGGACATATGGCTGTCCACGTCCGGTAGACGAGTGTGTTTTTTACCAACTGGAACAGACCATTTGCCAAACCAAAGTTGAAGACAGTTCTCAAGGAACTCCCGTCTAATCACACCCCATGTCACGTCACCCACGTCATGGGGTAATCAAGAAATTTAAAAAAAAATTAATAGGTGTATACATGTAGTGATACAGAAGCACTGCCGCTAAAATAAAATTGTCAAAAAATATGACAGTAATTGTAGCACCAAGAAAATAATTTCGAAAATTATCTGTCAATGTTAGATTAATATTCTCCAATGTAAACAAGGCCTACGTTATTATTGTAATATATTTTTTCAGATTAATACATGATAGTATGTAAGACTATTAATAGAAAATAATTTTACATAAATCTCATCATATGGGTCTCTCGTTTTTATTAAATCTAAGATATTATTTTAGAATTTTTTTTTTTAATATTTCGGAAACATATCGTTAACTTCTAAATAATGATTTAACGAAAATTGTTATCAAACTCAATTTGCGGCCTGCTCATAATATTTGACTTATAAAACACTTTGTGTAAATTTGATATTTATAATTTTGAAATTGGCGTCAGTCAAGTTAAAATAGTATTAAAAGTAAAGAAAGGCTTTTATGTCCTTGTCACATCTAAATGACCGTTAGTCTAGACTAGCCTCAATTTCCAAGCGTCAGATTAGTCTGAAATGTTTATAATATATACGAGTATATACAATATTATACATTATAAATGTTTCAGTGAGAAAGTCCGATTAATTCAATACAATAGATGATTCTAGTGTAAGTTTTATGAACATTATGAAAATTTTGATATTTCAATTTTAAATAAACTCTATGTTGTCTTGTTTAATTTAATTTCACTTAAAACTTTATATATTTATATATGACTTACGGCTTAACTTTTTACTTTTTAAATTGCTTATAATTACTAATAACAGAAATTTACAAACCATGTAGTTTCAATATTATGTGTATGATTTTAAAGTTCCATATTGTAATTCATAAAAAGCAGCAAAAGTAATATTTTAAATCAATTTATAGAGATATCCGTCATGATGGATCAATCGACCAATCAGCGCTCCATTGCACGCTTCGATAATTTTCTATAACATTCTCTAAATAGAAAAATTTTCAAGCGCCGTAAGATATATTTTGCATAATAACTTACATATTTTCTGAGAAAAGCTGTGGGTATTTAAATGTCGATATAAGCGTTAGTTTCCCCTTTCTTTATTTAGTATACCAAAACAGAGGATTAGGAAATATATCTTAAACGATTATACTAAATGAATACGAATATAACGTATCGATTTATTATTGTACGATGATAGGAAAATCAAAATAATCATGTATATATTTTTAAGATTTCACAGTGTGGCCAGAACGAAGGTATTCGTTTAGGTTAGGTTTTATTATTTTTCTTCTTCTAAATACGACTGGTATATTTGCGTTGACTACCCTTACTCATAGCTGTCTAATTTCAATAACAATTTCTCAGATAGCTACTGAGTACTAGTAGTCTCAGCGGCGTAAGGGTAATCATTTTACCAGATATAAGATTTTATTCCTTATAAGTTGGGTAAATAAAAGTGGGATGAGGTGCTGATCCCTTCCCCGCTTTTCCAAGCGGAGGGCACTTGCAGGTGCCTGTTGAAGCCATGTCGTCATACATGGATAGGATGCAGGCGAATCTGAACCATTCTGCCAGGGCCAGGGTCATTGGGAGCTAGGCTTCGGGAATTGTTCAACCTCTGTTGGCGCACTGGGCAGTTCCCAAAGGCCTGGAAGGAGGGCACGTTGTGCCTGTTGCGGAATGAGGGTCATTCTACCGACTCCCCTTCCGCATACAGGCCAATCGTGCTGCTGGACGAGACGGGCAAACTCTTCGAGAATTCTCTTTACCCATCATGTCCAACATCTCTAGGAGGTGGGACTGGATCTCTCGGACGCACAGTTCAGCTTCAGTGCGGGTCGATCTACGATCGACGCCCTGAGAGCTCTGAGACACCTGACCCAAAAGGCAACTCGCGAGTAGGACGTAGTCCTGGCTGTGTCGCTGGACGTCGCCTATGTCTTCAACAGTCTTCCGTTTGAGACTTTGGTTGAGGTACTTCGGTTACGTGGAGTGCCTCCCAATCTCCGTAGACTTTTGGGGGCCTACCTGCAAGATAGAGAGGTCCTGTGGGTTAGCGGCAACCAACAGATACACCGGCGTAGCGTATGCCGCGGGGTTCCACAGAGGTCCGTCTTGGAACCGGTTTTGTGGAACCTCAATTACGACTGGCTGCTCCACTGCACTCTCCTGCCGCGGATGAGGCTTTGTGTTACGCAGACGACACCCTCGTCACATGCAGGGGAAGGACATATGCGGAGGTGGCCCTTCTTGCAACAGTCGGAGCCACGCTGGTTGCGGACCGCATTGGACTGTTGAGTTTGGTGGTCCCCGTATCCAAAACGGAGGCCATCCTTTTGTGAGGTGAGGAGGTAGTGGTGAAGGCTCAGCTAAGATATCTGGGTCTCACCCTGGACGGAAGATGGAACTTCGGAGCTCATTTCTCTCTTCTGGCACCGAAATTGCTGTCCACCGCGGCTACCTTGGGAAGGCTTCTGCCCAAAGTCGGCGGGCCGCAGGCTCTGTGGCAGCAACTCTATGCCAGCATCGTGAGAAGTATGGCGCTGTACGCTGTTCGGTGCCCCCATATGATACGGGTCCCTCACCGCCGATTCCAAAACCCTCCTGCGATGAACGCAGAGGGTCTTAGCGGTGAGGATGATCAGGGGGTACCGTAAATTGTCGTACACTGCGGCCACACTGCTGGCGAACGATCCGTTTTGGGGGCTGCAGGCAGATGTGCCCACCAGGTTGTATTAAGGCCGCCACTCGTCGCGGTCCTGTTTAGGTGTCTGGGCTCAAGTGGAGAAGAGTCAGATAGGGCCTCTTTAATTCTGAGTTCGGCGGCTTGCTGTCGCCTCGGTGAAGAAAGTTGTCCAGAATGATCCGGCTCAGTCGGCTTGGGCGGGGGGCAGTGGAACACCTCGCGACAAAACAGGCCGACCATCGGAGTGGGGCGCATTCCTGTCAATAGTTTGTGTCGCTCCATTGTCTACATCTTTGTGGAAATTAAAACATAATTGTTACACCAACTTTCAGCTTTCTAGATTAACGGAAATAAGCACTTCCTTTTTCATAGTCGGTGAGTCAGTTAGTGAATGAATCAGTGACAAAATGAAGGAACTTTTACTTGTAATAATTCCTAAAGTACTGGTTTTAATTAATTGTATTTTAGAAATATATGTAGCTATATATGACCCTCTAGGTTACTGAAAGTTTAAACTTTCTAGTTTGAAAATGTCCTGAATTGATTCGGCCGTGCCTTTTGCTCGACTTTGCGGAGGCACTTCCGTGCCCCCAGTTTATCTTTATTTAAATTTGCATAATTATCTATATTACATTATATTTAAAAGCCAATTTATATCCATAATATTTGTATAATTTCAATTTCTGAGGTATGGCATTATTATTTTTTTTGACATAAACATATATTTGGATAGTCAAACATTTTTTTATCTTAACCGCATTAAAATCTTGAGTTCTTAATATTAATTTGTCAATTGTAATAAAATTACTTAAATAACCATACATCAAAAAATAATTATATTTAGCCTTATTTCAACTGCAATTTGCTGACTTTAAGTACCCTCAAACGATCACAAATCCAACCACTTTAATCAAGTAGTTACTCATTAAACTCTCATTTGTCGACGGTAATTAAAGCTTGGAACATCTGCACTTCAGTTTACCAATTGTTAACTACATGTGAAATAAACGATTTTTAAATTATTTACTTAGTTTTAACTACTTTTAAACTGTGCTGTAGATCAAATTGCAATGACCTACATTTAAAGTCTTTTTATTATTTGAATACATCCTTAATAAAATTTGGAAAATAATTGCTTCATCGTCTCCTACGGACTAAGTTTTCAAAAATCATGACTGGTGGCGCCAAAAACACAATTCTAGTAACCTTCCTAGTAAGGTTACTACGGTGGTTAGTACGGTGGAGGTCCACCGGGGAGCAGTAAATTGTAGAAATGTGTAACTCGCAAGGGTAATAGGAGTAAATAGGAAACCATGCGTGCACCAACCTCAGAATCCAGGGCAGCTCCAGACAGATAATTCAGGAAGGTCGACGGCGCGTAACGGTTAAAGTTCAAACACGCAGGGTAGTTCCAAAGACGTCCAATAACACTCGCGGTCAAGATTTGGCACTACCACTTAATAGCGGGAGACTATAACAATGACTTTTCACGATCCTGTAATGCAATACTCAAAGATCGGGTGGTAAGCTGGAGTTGAAGACGGAGTTGTAGGGCCTCGTCTTCTGCCGATGCGATGAATGCTGTATCCAATACTTGAACGACCGGGCGCCGCAGTGGGCGCTGGTGTGCATTATTTTAGGAAGAGTGAAGGAAATGGATTGCGATGTCACATATAATTGACTCATTCACTATTATGAATATAAAGCCACAAGGTGGCGTTACCAATGCCCATAACTTGAAATTTTTACTTCGATAAACATGATCACACCACTGTTTCTTTCACAATGTGTTAATGTGTTTTTATAACAAAAGTAAAAAAAACACTTAATAGTTAATAAAACACGATTTTATGAAATCCAAACTAATAAATACAAAATAAATACAAATAAAAAATAGTGTAAATAAGAAAAACAGATATTGAAACAATGTAAAAAAGGGTGCATGTTATCAATAGATCAGTTAATAAGCACCGCAGTATTTTATTTGTATATTATTAAAACCTGTTTTTAGTTTATTTTAACTATTATTTATTCATATTGTTGCATTGCAATCGCTCCTCGATTAGTATACAAAGTTTAAAATAGATTCGACATCTTTAAGTACGTCAAGATCGTGTTCAAGGTTTCCGTTATATATAAACATACTACCAAAGCTCATAAAAGCGTGTTATAAAGAAAACGAGTGTGCTGATCACCTAATGGTAGTTGTTAACTACCAACATTAGAAAAAAAAGACACAATAAGCGTCACCGGCTATAGAGAAAGTAATATTCGTTTTTTTCACAATTACCTATAAAAATCCGACAAAGATTTACTAATAAATTTAATATACATACATTTTTGTAATGTATATTGTCATGCAGTATTTATTTCTTTTTATAAGAACGGTTTAAAACTGTATTTTATGAGAGCACTCAATATCCGTAATAAATTTTAAATTCAATTTTCATACTGCAATTCCATTGCTGCGAACAAATTTGTGGGTAGTTAAATAACTTCGTTTTTATAATTTTAAGTCGTAATAACAATTTATTTTACTGTTACTATCTTAATAGAGAAAGCATTTTTTTTAAGCATGTAATTTTTTAAGAACACTAAATTTATTTAGGTTTATTTAATTAAATATCAACAGATTAAAAGACCTTATGCCTACAGACTTGCCAATGAAACCATTTTAATAATAAGACCGTGATCAAAAATATGTAAATTATTATAGGATTGAAATGTCTACGCTATAATACTAATTATAAGATTGGATTCAATTAAGTTATCTTAGCAAAAGCAACTAAATTAGTAATAAAAGTATTCCAAATTTTAATACCTGAAATTTATAAAATAATTAGACCTGTTCTCAAGAAAATTTGCCGGTGTTTACAGAGTGCTTAAGTACATTAAGATCTATAATGGAAATAGAGGAAAACTTAGGAGTTGAATCTTTTTATATTTTAGGAGATTTTAATGCTCATCCTAACGAGCTATTTTTTAATGAGATGTGTAGTTTCTGTGTTGAACAAAAGTGGTTGTGTATAGATGTTGAAAATCTAGGAATAGACTCGAATTCGTATACATTTATAAGCGATGTGCATGGTAGTGAAAGGTGGTTGGATCATTGCTTAGTCACGGAGTCAGCTAGACAAACAATTAATAATATATACATTAAATATGATGTGTACTGGTCGGACCACTTTCCACTAGTGCTTCACTGTAATTTATTTAATGTAAAAACTAAAGTAATATCACCTAAATGTTGGCATAATAATGACCAGGATAGAGTATTATGGGGTGTCAGAAACATGTCTCAAACACAAAAGTATAGGGAGATTTGTAATTTAAAACTTAGTGAAATTAACTTTCCGGAAGAATTATTAAATTGTAGTGAAAGGTATTGCAATAATCGTGAGCATAAGACTATTATTAATAGATTATACGACACCATAATAAACATTTTATCTGAAGCTGCCGCAGCAACGTATCGCAGCAAGTGTCCTAGAAAAAATGGTTTTATAGCAGGGTGGAATGGGTATGTCGCAGACCTGCACAGAGAGGCTCGATTTAGATTTCGAATTTGGGTGGAACAGAGAAAACCACGTGCCGGAAAAATTTATGAAAACATGTTAGAAAGTAGGAAACATTTTAAAAGAAAATTAAAGTGGTGTCAAGACAGACAAGAACAAATAAAAATGGACGTCTTAGCGAACAGACTTATCGGGAAAAAATTTTGGCAGATTTTGGAAAAATACAAATAAGTTAAATATTAGGCCCAGCATCCCCGTAAGCGTAGAGGGTGAGCATAATTTGACAACGATTGCGAATGTTTTTAAAAAACATTTTACAGTAACATCTCTCTTAGACTCAAAGTCGATTAGGAATAGTGATATTGTGTCTGGGCGATGTGTTCAAGTTTTGGTAAAAAATGTAACAGAAATTATTACTAATATGTCGAAGGGAAGGTCACCTGGTCATGATCGCTTAAGTATAGAACATTTTAGATACGCCGGCGAGCATCTGCCTCGTTTACTTGCGACACTCTTTAATGTCTGTTTGGGACATACCCATTTACCAGAAGCGTTAATGCGTACCATAGTAGTGCCTGTTGTTAAGAATAGAACGGGAGACACATCTGACAAGAGTAACTACCGGCCTATATCGCTTGCAACCACAGGTGCAAAAATACTTGACAGTTTGCTTAACGGCTACCTCGCTAAGCATGTAAGGCTCCATGATGCTCAATTTGGGTTTCGACCGGGTGTTTCTACAGAAAGCGCTATTTTTTGTCTTAAGCATACTGTTAAATATTACACTACAAGAAAAACACCCGTATATGCGTGTTTTTTGGACTTGTCTAAGGCCTTTGATCTTGTAAATTATGAGTTGCTGTGGGAGAAGCTAAGAGGCACGGGTATGCCGACGGAATGTACTGAATTATTAAAATTTTGGTATAAGCACCAAAAAAATCAGGTTAGGTGGGCAGGTGCCTTGTCAGATGAGTATACCCTTATGTGTGGCGTGAGACAGGGTGGACTTAGCTCTCCTACTCTCTTTAACCTATACGTGAATGAGCTGGTTTAGAGGCTCCACAGCGTCCATCTGGGGTGCTATATTGATGGCCAATGCGTCAATAACTTGAGTTACGCTGACGACATGGTTCTGCTGAGCCCCTCGATCGGGGGGTTAAGACAATTGATAGGGATCTGCGAGTCGTACGCGAAGACCCATGGCCTGGTATATAATGCCACAAAAAGTGAGATCCTCGTGTTTAAGGCTGGTAAGCGGTTACCAGGTCGTGTGCCAACAATAACTCTCAATGGGTCAACATTAAAGAGAGTTGACAATTTTAAATATCTGGGCCATATTATTACTGCTGATTTATGTGATGATGAGGATATTGAAAGGGAGCGTAGGGCGCTGGCGGTAAGAAGCAATATGCTCGCACGCAGGTTTGCTCGTGATACTGCGGATGTCAAGATTACCCTTTTTCGGGCTTTTTATCAGTCGTTTTACTCGGGTGGCCTGTGGGTGAGTTATACGCGTCGAGCCTACAGTACTCTACGAGTGCAGTATAACAATGCCTTCAGAATGCTGTTGCGACTACCTCGGTTTTGCAGCGCCTCAGCAATGTTCGCAGACGCACGGGTTGACGGATTTCATGCAATTATGCGTAAAAAAGCATCGTCTCTGTTGTGGCGCATGAGGGCCAGCAGCAACAGCATTCTGAAGACAATAATGGATCGCCCTCATTGTTCTATTCAGAAACATTGGATAGAAACAATGACTGGCCAAATAAAATGAAATAAAATGAAATATTTTTATAATGTAACTAACAATAACTAACTTAGTTTATAAGTAAACATTGTTACTAACATACTAACACTATATGGATTATCTTGTCCGAAATAAATGTTTTTATTATTATTATTATTATTATTATTATTATTATTATTATAATTAAATTGAAATAATTGTTTTGATTGTGTCCTAATCCTCTGTTTTAAGTAACTAAATAAAGAAATGAATAATTAATAATTATATCGATACTAGCTTTAACCCGCAGTTTCGCTCGCGTTTTGTAAATTTCTTTCTTTTACTCGAAGATTGCTATTTCATTCTTAGATTTTGATTCCATCACGTCTTTGTAAAAGCGCTGGCTCGTGGAGCTAATAATTTGTTGGTGGCGTATAATTTTAAATCTATAAAATCTTCTAAGGTATTTATTTGTTTCATATAATATGCAGGACAATTTTATTCTATACTAAATGGCTAAGATTGTAAATGTATTTATTTAGGATTTACACTGAACAAAAAAAAAGCCTATTTTGTAACATTTTTAACAGAAGTCTTGAACCTAAATTAAGTTATTGTGAGTTAACCAGAAAAGATAGGCACATGCTAACAGATACTTATTTATAGTATTTATGTAGATGTAAAATTCTCTTATACATTATTTTAGTGTCGTTTTGTTGGTTTACACGGCGCACGCGAGTAAAGCTCCCAGAGGGAAAGTTTTTTACGAACGAGTGACCTCTTTAACAATAATCGTTATAGTTTGAGTCAATTTACATTAAACCGTAATATACGATTTAACTTCCTCAAGAGTGTCTCTATCATTTAGAATAAACCGTACAAAAATCCCGTCAGTAGTTCTTGAGAAAATTAAGTACATACAGCTTTTAATAATATGTATAGATATTTAAATTTATATACCTATTTTTTTTTTCTAAAAATACGTAACATATTACGAATGTATACAAAATATATCTTACGCAGCTTGAAAGTTTACATCTTACTTACTTAAAAGTATACAATATTGAATACTTTAAACCCACTAACTTCGGTATTAAGGAAGATAGTTTTACTTATTTTTTTCAAACTATTAAGACATTTCAAACTGCAACATTTCAAATATATAATATTGTACATAATATATATTAGATATTATAAAAATTTCAGAGATAGGACAGTAAGTGCTCGATATGATATAGATGTAACAAGCTCATAAAAGTTTTTATATTAAAACTGTTTAAAATTAATGGAGTAACGTGATTTTCATATTTAAAAATTTAAGAATTTCCTCGCACACTGATATCGATTGTATTTCAGTTGAATAATATTACTCTATAAGCTTCTTATGAAGTGATAAAAATATTTCTTAGAAAAGTTTTTATAAAAGTTACTGTTACAACATCTGTATATAGTACTATACGATTTAATAATTTAGGCTCTGGTTATGATATGATAAATGATAGCTAGTTACTGAGTCAGTGGGAAGTAAAGGGTCTTATTAGTATTCAACAAATATTGATACTTTGACCCCTCGCTTAGCATAAAAATAGGCATATTAGATAGGTACTTAGGTTACTTGTAAGTGTCATAAGTTTAATTATCCTATGTTTAGGATTTTGATTTGAATAATCAAGTAGAAACAGCGGTAATCAAAATAAGTTTTTACTTCTGCAGGTAGTTGTTGGCACTCGAACGCTTGAATTTACATGAATGTTAGTTTTGTTGAATTTTAGAAAACTCGGCCGTGGTTTGGCTTCAGATCATAACGGATACCGCAAACTGACTTGACGGCTTGACGTATAGTTTTGCACCAACATATTTTTTATGTTAAAATGAGCATAGTGTAAAAACACAGACTCTAGATCACAGGTTTCTGTTTATATGACGAGTTAAATAATAAAATATTGTGACCAGACTGCAAATGGAGCCTTTTAATAATTTTTTTTTAATATTAGTTAAACGTCATCATTAATAATTCCTAAATTATATTTGATTCAAATATTACAGATCTAAGTTTGACATTCTAAGTTTGACGTTCAAGTTCTGAGACCGCTCTGATTTTCTAAAACGAAGCAAATATATGTCACAGTAATTAGAACTTGGAATTGATTGAAATAAAGATTTCGATTTAAATTCTAAATAATGTAATATTTTTGATTAATATAAGACACATATAAGATGAAAGTGATCTATTGTAAAAAAAAACTATTATTTAGATGGATTGTGCTTTTTAACAAGATATTTCAGATTAAGTGAATTTTTAATATAAAGTTTAATATAAGTATATAAATTAATTAAAATTAAATGGCTCTGACTGAAATGAAAGACGTACCTGAATTTACAAGAAAAAAAAATATATAACAGCGTGAATAAAACGAGAGATTTGTCTATTTTATGCTTTTATTTGGTTATAAATCTTGTAGGAGTTTGTCGTTTATGATATTAGGTTACAGTTATTTTTAGCTGTGTGTAATGATATTTTAGGCAACTCATATTCTAAAATGAGATTTCATATTTTTATGTTACATTTTTCAGAAAAGAATGTTTTGATTTTTTTAATAAACATGACGAAACTTTCACCAGTCCTGAATAATCTATCGAGCAATCAGCGTTCCATTTCACGCCCCAATACTCTTCTATAACGAATGCTGAAAGAGAAAACTTGTACCGAGGCTTGACATAACACCTACATAATATTTTGTATGGACACTGTTTGAATGTTGCTGCTTACCCACAATGTAATAGATAGATTGAGATTTAATAGTAACAATAGTACTAATAGCACAATAGAACGCAATAAAAATACTAATAAATTTAACAAGCTCAAATTACAAAGGTTCCACTTATAAAAATATATATAGATATCGATGGTTAATTATGAATCGACCTAGATTGCAGTCGCTTCTGTCTTTTAAACATATAACAGTGACAAACTGTTATAATTCTTAATAACTAATATTAATCGTTTAGTTACATGTTATAATCTAAGCCTTATATTCAAGGCAAAAAGAGCATGTTAACTGGTCATTGAAAAGCTAAGTTAAATTGTATATGAAATGTGTGAATACTAAATGTGCAAGACAGTATACACTAGGATTCTTGTTTTTACATTTTAAATGTTATTATAATTTAAAATCTATATTCCAAACGATAAAACTCATTTAGTTAATTTATATATAGTTCAATTACTGAATATACATAGAGAAGACATATTTGGTACTGCCGCTCAGGTGGTGCCGGGTCGTTGTTCTAAGTAAAGACTCATCAACTTTACAAAGCTTTACTTGAAGTGCTCTAACATTCTTGTTTGACAACTTTGCAATTAGACCAGGATTTCAAAATGCAGACATAAAGTGGTCTTCACATTATTTTGTACAATTCACATAAACATAGTGTAACAAAGTATGTAATTGAATAAAAACAATTAAAAGCTCGAATGACTTACATAATTAACCTCCACCTCGAATGTTGGAAAAGGTCATGAGCGGTGGATAATAATAAATAATGGAAGGTATAAAATTTCTTGATACACAGCTTACTGTACATTCATAATAATTAGTAAACTGTTTTCATAAAATTCTTTACTACGTCTGACTTAAAATCCCTTTTATTGATTTTATAGAACTACAACAAATGCGGTCACTTTAACGAAGTATTTAAACCAAATTAAATTTTCGTTTGGCGGCATTAATTAAAGCTTGGTCAGCCTATACTCAATATTAACCACAAATTGTTACCATGTGCTGCAGGTAAATGATCATAAAAGTATATTTTAGAGAATATTGTTTATTTACAAACGAGAAAAATATCCTTTTAATCTTCTAAATATGTTGTCTATTATTATTTTATATTTTAATAATATACACATTTTATTATAGTCGGTACCTAAATTATCTATAGTATTATATTTGCAAATCTGGGATGTGTAAACTGCGGTGATGAAATTTCAAAGTTGGTTAGGTGACTTCCATTAGAAGTTCAGCTTTTGGGCGAGTTGCCAAGAGTTGCCAAGAGAGTTCAACAGAAATATACTGTTAAGGGTTAAATAAAACTTTAAGAAAAGTGTAATAAATCCAATCTTCTTTTCAAAATAAAGTTTGTCAGTTATGGAAAAAAAATTAACTCGAATTTTTCCTCAAAAACAAAAAGATAAAATTATTATATTTACAAATCACAAACAAGGCAACATAAACAACGGTACTAACTTAAACAGATAACGACCGCTCTTCAATATCGGAACTTTGTACTGTTAGTGAACCTATTTATCAGTTATCAAACTTACGAACATTTGTAAACACGCATGCTTTAACGTGATGTACTGTTTCTATTAGTTCTATACATATAACGAAACGGTTTCCTTACATCTTTGATTACCATGAGCAGTAAATTAACAGTGATATTTTGGGTCACTCTATAAAATATAAGAATATCAGAAATTAGTAACCGTAAATCTATTAGACGTTTGTCTTTATATGCAATTTATAAACATTCTTTTATATATTTTAATAGTTTAGAGCTGTTAGTTACATTTACTCTATTAGCAGTTTTAAAATACTAAACATTTAAACCGGTTGAAGACTTTAACAGAAGTTCCTTCACTTTTTTTCATATTAACTCCACAAAATGAAATTCACATCAGAATAATCATTTAGTATCGAATGCAAAAAGGTTTTACTCATACATGAACCTTTAAAAGGCTCTTGTAAATGTGAACGTTCGAGTCCCGGTTTAACAGTCTATTGACAAGAGGTGAACGAATCTCAATAACTCATGGAAACACACCTGTGTTACTTCAGGTTTATGCTATGATTTGAATTGTTTTGGTTTTTAATGCACTAACTTACTATATTTCATCACATTATATTATCCAACATATGATATATGCAAATTCTGAGCATTTCTTGGATTTTAATACATACTGGATCTGAAATTAACTTTTTTACATATGATGAGATAAAAGCTATACAATTGATATTTTTCCAAAATAAATATTTCTGAATAATTTATTTCCTGACAATACTAGAAAGTAAGGTAAGATTACCTTATTCTATATCTAATCAAAGTTACTTTATTAGTATCACTAATTAATTAACCAGAAAGTATAAAGGTGATATGTATTTATTTGCACTTCTATTAAAACTTAATTAATATATTCTATTTCAATATTAAAACTTAATAGTAACATAAAGGGGAGTATTTCTATTTAAATATTATAGAACAAGAACATAGAAGAAACGAAATATATGTACTTTATTTACGAATAGTGTTATTACCTTAGTATTGATAGTTTTAATTGTGACTTACATATTTTACATAGATATAAAGATCGGCGTATCTCGTCATCTTTAGGAGATTAAAAGCAAAAAAACTGGATAATAGCAATAAGAAATTAATGCTTTATTAAAAAAAATCGTAGGTCTTGTTTAAAACAACTATTTTCACAATCGCTGTTACTGTCACTGGGCATTGTAGGGACATTTCAAACTGAATATGATTTAATAATCAATAACAGTTTTCATGTTAACCTATCTGTGATAATTAATCATACTTATTAAATAAAAGAAACTGTATTGAGGTGCCCTGAGAGAGGAATGGAAGCCGAAACTGCTGAGTAGGTACTGACTATATTTCCAATAATTCATACATTAAATAACTACAAAATGAGGTTACATAACATATATATATATATATATATATATATATATATACATATACATACTTGTTTATCATTATATATATAATAATTAACAAATATGTTTAGTTATCATAATCTATTTATTACATCTTAAAACAAGAAGCAATCTTAGACATTAACTTAAATTATTAAATTAACATTCGTATGAAAATATATAATATTTTAATTAAATAGCGCCTTTTTTTTAAGTAAAAATATTGTAAATTTAGTACCGAATTAGAAAATACTACGTATAATTTGCTGTTGCAAAATATTTGCATTGTTATTTCGATATCAACGCAGTTTATCTCATGAGCACTCCTGTTACAATTTCATCATTAATAATATGCGATTCCCCTGTAGTTGCAAGAGGTCATAGGCGGCGACCACGAGCGCGAATCTTTGGCCAGGCTTAAAAAACTACCTCGCTCTACTTGTCACTCCTAATTTCATAGAGACCAATTTAGCCTTGCTCTGCAGATGACCACGAAACCGACAGTTATATCGAAATAGCAAGGCTTATATAACTTTGCTCTAGCGATATGCCGTTTGAAGCAATGATTAGAGAACTCTAGAGGAGCCTCCACAGTGACCTGATACTTTCCGGGATGGGTAGTCAGCAGGAGATCGAACAAAGAGAGCAGGCATATGGCTCTCAACGTTCGATAGACGCACAATCATCTAAACCAACTGGTATAGACTATTTTCCAGAGCAAAATTAAACAAACATTTCCCCTCGTAGTATTAGCAGTAGCAGCTGCTATGTTGTCTCGTGGTTTGCCTTCAGTAAACGCAAAACACGATGCATTGCCCGTACCAGAAATGGTTTACTACATGTCGATCTTCAATGAGAGTGATCCTTCCCTGATCCAGCCAGCCCAATGCGAGTTGCAGTTGAATAACTGCAGCTAGACTTTACCACCAACAAAATTAATAATTGACTGAATAATTCATATGACTTACGGTCCAACGTTGGTTTATCCCAAATAAATTGCTTTTAATACTTTTATTATTTTACTTTTTGTAAACTAAAACTATATCTACAAAGATTATCACACTAAAATGAGGCTTTGAATGAAAACAAAAAAATATTTTTAATTTATCACAAATTAGATTAGAATTATTAATGTATAAATTATAATACTGAGTTAACTAGAAATTTCTACATATCCGTTATAGTTTCTTTAAAATTAATTAATTTTAACTTTTGATTTACACTCAACGAAAAAAGTATGTATTCCAGGATAATATTAAACTATAATTAAGGTTTCCACTTGGGATATTATATTTCACTTTGGAAATATTAAAGAATATTACGACCTACCTATAACATGAAAACGCTTAAACTTTTAATTTAGTTTTTAATTTATTTAAAAAACTTGTTCTTGGCATAGAAAACTTTACAATTATTTTCAATTTAAATAAACAATATTTTATAAATTTAACCAATATTGCTGCTAACAATTTTACAATGTAGATATAGAACCACATTAAAAGTAATGTATACAATATATTACAATATTTGGACAATCTACATGTATATTGTCCAAATATTAAATGAAAATCTTATAAGAGTTTATAGACTCCACAAATCAGTACCTGAGATATCTCTATATAAAACAGACATAAAAGAATAATAATATTACAAATTCTATTTTACCAATAATTAAATAACGTAATTCGTATCGTTGAGTGGAGACCGACAAAGTTGTTAAAATTATTACCAACAAACGAGGCTTTATTAAATGAGTTATTTAGTGGCTGGATTTCGGATCGTTAAAGCCGTAATAGGTATTAAGGTACTACTACTTCAAATAATATTGAATTACAAGCAATCAAATGTAAAATGTTTTATGAATGATTTAAAAAGTATTTGCTGGGTATTTATTATAACATTCACGTACTTACTAACCTTAAATATAAATCTATAAGATAGCAAAACTAGTAAAACTCATAAAGAACTCTCAATATTTTCTCATGTTTACAATGGTTATTAGCCCTGCATCAAAAAGTAACATTCCTATCAATCAAAATAAAATAACTGCTAAAATATATAAAAAATATTATACATAAGGCATTATAAATTAAAAACAATGAAGCTTTTGTAACCAAGCATAGAAACGTATTTTACCTGTACGGTTTTGAAGATGAAGATGAAGATGTAAAGTTGATAATAATTCATGTCAGGATAAAAATAAAAAATAATACATTATTAATTGGATTTTTCTTGTATAATATGTAGCCATCCAAATATTATTAAAACGATCGTTCAATATTGAAACTCGTTGAAAACCAAAATTAGTTTGCAAATAGAGTCTGTCTACCAATTTTATTGCATTCGCTTGTTTAAGGTGAAAACATTTGAAAACATTTTTTCTGAAAGAATATCTGGACACTAAAGTAAATGGTCGAGGTTAATACTCGTATGCAGATTGCAATGTGCTCGAAGAATTTAAGAATCATCTGCAAAGAATTTAATTTAAATAATACGATGCCCTCTGACGCCAAACAGATTTAATAAAACTATATGACATTTTAATAAGAAGTATACAAAATTCTAAGAATATGAATGTTATATTGATCAAGATTTACTTAAAATATTTCACCGCCGCTTAAATAGTTATCATAAAATTTTATATTGGATTTGCCATCCGGGACCATCTAATAGTCGAAGACATAAATAATATTGATCGGTTGCAAGCTTTATAAGTACGTTCATTAAAATTGTAATCTGCATGTATATTTTCATTATAATAATTAATTATAAATATTTATAAATTATATAAAAGGCTTTAATTCCGCAGTCTTCTTTTGCCCAATGAAAAGTAAACAACGAGTAATACATAAATGAAATGATTATGAATCCATTTGTATTTTGCTTCTTATATGAATGTAATATTACAAACAATCATTAAAGACTAAACCCATAAATTTAACAAGGCCAGTTATAAGGGTTTATTACATACTTTTTAAAAGATGTCCTCGGTCAACGATAGATCTGACAGGATTATAATTTTGCTGACTAACGAGCGCTTCATAGTATTGTATACCACCACAACAATATAGTATTTCAATTACATAACATACATTACAGAACATTTAAAATATAACGTGTGAATTCGCACCTAACATATTAATATAATCTGTTAATAAATATGAGGAAAATCTGAAAGTATAGAAAGTAAATAAAGATAAGTCATTCTTGAAAGAAACTAATGTTATTGAGTTAATGAGTAATATTTGGTTTAGTAGATTTATAATATACATTGAGTCGTGGTTATGGAATTTCATTATAAACGACACAACTAACAGGCACATTTTTCTCTTCGAAAACACACTAAAAAACCTTATTAAATAGTCTATCGATATCTACAAATACCTTATGCAAGTTTTTTAGTGCACATCTGTATTTTTCATATCATTTGTGATTCCTCGTCACGACTGAAAGACAAATTGTTTTGGGTGATCTCACGTTGTCGTTTTGGGTAGACCTCGAAGAATTCGGTCTGCCCATTCAGGTGTACCAGACTTTCGAATTGTGTAAAAATTTCTTTACAGGAGGTCTTCTTATGACCATTGGTACCAATACACAACACAATATACACAATAGATAAATATACATACATATCTCTTGTGTATCTCTTTTATCATTAAGTATTTTTTATCAATACCAGTGGTCATTTATTTACGTCAAATGAGAGTGGCAGGAGGGTCTATTTTGATACTGTACTTATCGAAATAAGGACTTCTGTAAAAATACAGGGAGGGTTCCAACCGCGCCCTGGTCGGAAAAGAAGTACAGAGAAACTTAGCCAGATTTTTTTACTTGTGGTCACTCTTCGACAAATATCAATTTATTTAGTAAGCAATGTACGAACAACTAGAATCATGGCAATCAATTGCATAAGTCAGCCTAATGATTAGTTAATTATAAGAAAAAATGACGACGATAGTCACCACAAGTAGCAGCGTTAAGGTCAGCCATCAGCCCCCTTCGCCATATTTAAGGGAAGGGGGCAACCCGGCTCCCACTGCTACCGCAAGTAATAACTTCAAACAACAACAACAGCAAACAGTGTCCGAAAAAAAATCATAGGTTACTAGTTAATCGCTACAATACAATTAATTTTCAGGTCATAACGTTGTTAATGTAATCCTTTACACTATAATGTTTTTTTATATAAAATTCATTTTATATAAACAGCAGTTACTTTTCTTCTTAAATTTGTTCCTTTTGGTCTTGATGAATTTGCCACAATGGTCAGAATCTAGTATATTGATCAAAAAATTTAAAGTTGGAATAATATTAGTAAATATATTATCCATACAGGTGGTGCCAGTACAGGTGATTCTAATAGACTTCATAAATGTCATATTGAATTATTTTTTAAGATAGTAATATTATAATCTGCACAAAAAAGCTGTTTATTTATATTTGATATTTTAAGTATAACTTTATCCATAATTTGCTCAAATTGATCAAAGTAAGATGACAGTCGCCTATAAACGCTTATAATGATAAATTGCTTTGTGGCTTTATTATAATTATTTATGTAACTAGTTACTCTACTTTTAATTATATACATTTTAACATCACTAATTTATATTTATAAATAATTTTATATTCCATAACCTAAATAAATACCTTTTGAGGGTTCCGTAGTCTACGAAGAACCTTATAGTTTCGTCGTCGTATATATGACTGTCCGTCTGTCTGCACCCTTTAGTTCTATGAATTTTTTTTTGGAAGATGCCAACCCGATGCAGATATTGAGTTTGGCAGACTCTTCTCCAGTCACAGCGGTTCTCCGTCCTACAAAATCTACCTATAATGGTCGCTTTTGCATTCAAAATCCTCGACAATGCGGATTCGAGAGCACCTGGAGTGACAAAGCAGCTCTGTCTTAAGAGGCACTATTTTTCTCAGTCAGCCAAGGGGCTAGAAAATTTACCCTAAAAAATGCTCGTCTCCAATTAGAAGTACGTGGTAACCGCGGCTGTCATAGCATCATCCTAATCTTAGGAGGTAGGTTTAAGTAATTGTTCAACCTCTGCTTGCGCATTAGACAGTTCCCGAAGGTCTGAAAGGAGGGCAGGTGGTTCCTGTTGCGGAAGGACAGTTGTTCTGATAACTCCCCTTCCGCATATAGGCCAAGCGTACTGCTGGACGAGACGGGTAAATTCTTCGAGAGGACTCTGCCCGTCTCTTCCGCCACCTTGAAGAGATGGGTCCCGGTATCTCGGATGCTCAGTTCGGATTCAGGGCGGGTCGTTCAACGATCGACGCTCTGAGAGTTCTGAGAGACCTGGCCCAGGAGACTGTTCGCGAGGGGGACGTCATTCTAGCGGTATCGGCGGTCACGTATCACGAATGGAGAGTGGCGAAGCGCATCTCTGTTATTCTGAGTTGAAGAGGGACAAGTGACAGTAGGACGGTATACTACTCAGATACAAAAAAGTTCAGAAATATCACATAAAAAGATGCAACATAGAGCCCTCTCAGTGGAAGTGCTTGGCTGCTCAGTGACCCGAATGGCGTAGGATTGTGAAACATCGAATCCACGAATTCGTAGAATAGCGCCAGGTGTAACTCGACGGCAAACGCCAACGTTGAAGACCCCTCCACCTACCTTCATTCACTATAATTATGTGAACGATAAATTCACATGTTCACACTGTGGACAGGAGTTTGCAGCAAAAATAGTCTGTATTAGCCGTTATCCAAACCAAATTGACTAGAAGTTGAACTGATCACCAAGTTTGAAATCCAAACAGATCATAAATCTTAGAAAATAGATTAAAATAGTGTTCTATTAGTTCTACTTCAGAATCCCATTATTTATGTAGACATTTCCATGCACTTTTGAACCGTCAATCACTACATGAAAAAAGGTTAGCGTAGTCAGTTCGTGAGCAAGCTACCACCGGCTCAAAATCCTACTCTGCTGAGAAGATCCGCCCAGAACCTCAGCAATTGCTCTTTTTAAATTATTATTTTTTAATTATGTTATTAATTTAATATACATTATTATATCAACCCGGCAAATAAGTTAACACCATAAGTTTCACCCATTTCGATCAACTAAAAACTCTTGAATGCCATAATAGGACTTATTTAATAATACACTTATTTTAAGTTTAAATCTAAGAAAAAGAAGGTCTTGTAGATATTTTAAAAGATATCTTGTGGAATATGAAGGGTTTGACAACTTTTTTAAGACGAAATTTAGGCGTTACTAGTTTATTTTTATTTCTTCTATTTATCGTAAGTCTGTCACTGTTTATAGTACTAGTTGTTCCAAAATATCTTTTAAGATTGACGTTTGTGAAACAGTGATCACAATATAAAAAAAATATATCCGGCTGAGTTTGTTGTGTGGTTCTTCTCAGACCGGGACGGGTTTGGAACCCTCATAGCTTTAACATTAAGTTGGAAAGTGCTTTTATAGAAGGGCTTATTACGATAAATCTGGTATTGAAATAGGCCCTCCTGACACTTCCATTTTGACATACACAAGTGATCACTGATAATGATTCAAAGTGGAAAAGATATAAATAAATAAAATACTATGGTATTAAATTTTTGGCGTATTATATTTTGTAATATGTTATTAAAAATTCTCTTCAATCACTGGCTTTAAGTTATGAATACAGATATTTTTTGTAAAATAAATATAGAATTAAGTTCGGCAGCCCTGCCCAATAATAAAATGATAAAAAGATGTACAAAAAGTCCGCAAGTATAGGCATAGGCCTATGTGAGCATCATAATAATCCCTCATGGTCATCTACGGAAACTTACAGTGTTCGTTACTCGACAAGCACTTGGCCGATTTTTTTTTATTTATTCACATTAACATTCCATGTAATAAGGCCATCATTATTTAAAGCATAATGCCTAAACGTTTAACCTGAAGCTTTAAAAGGCTCTCGTAAAGTTGAGTGATGAAACCCTAGTTTCAAAGTCTATTTACATTCGCTTGTATTGAAGGAGCCTCAACAACTCACCACATCATACCTATGCCACTTCACGTTCTAAATGTTTATTTTTTAATGGTGTATTTATAAAAACGGTAAGAAATAATCATTTAAATCTGTAAATAACTATAACTATAGACATAAAAATAATTGATACATTAGAAAAATGCCATTACTTTATTAATTACAATAAATATATTTTAATTTAAAATATAACTATTTCATAAAAATAACTAATTGACTTGAATTGAATGCTGAGCGTAGCGAAGCGTTTGTCCGAAGGACTACGTTTCCACTAGATAGGCCCATTCTGCTATTTTTCCGTATGTATCGCAGCGTGTTTGTTTCGGCGTAGCCGGCGTATTTTTCATCCTATCGTTACCAAAATCGGCAGGCGTATTCTTTGAATTATTTGAATTTTTATGTCGAGCCGTTTTTTTGATTGGGTGAAAAAATCCAAAATGGCGGCGTTTTTTAGTTTTGTTTTTGACGTAGCAAGAGCAATTTTCATCCGATCGACACATAAATTGGTGATCATGTTCTTTGAGTTATTTTTTTTGTCTCGCCATTTTTCTTACTGGGAGGAAAAATCCAAAACGGTGGTGATTTATGTTTTTGTTTTGGCGTAGCAGACGTATTTTTTATGCAATCGTCACGAAAATTGGTAGGTGTGTTCTTTGAATTATTGAAATTTTTACGTCGTTTTTTTGCATGGCCGAAAAATTTCAAAATATCTGGTCCTTACCACAAAAACGGACTTTACGGCAGCTAGCGGGCTGAAATTTCGTCTCAATATTCTTTGCCGAAACTTAAGGTGCTTTTTTGTTTATTATTTTAAAATTCAAAATGGCGGCCATAGCGAATTATCAAAAATTTTAAAGTTGAATAACTCCGTTGTTATTTGGTGGAACCAAATTTCGTTCGGTAGTTTTGTACCTACATATATATACATAGGTATTAATGATTATATTCTTTAAAAAATTTCGTAATTATTTATAATTAGTTTTTAAATAATTATTCGTAATCACAAAACTGTTATTTCTCTAACTTCAATCTCTTAAAGACTGTATTGACTGATTGGTTGGTGATTGGTAAATTTCTCATCCAATCGGTAAATTTCACATTGGATGTGAAATTTATTATTTAATAATTCATATTGTTGCACCTTTTCATGTTAAACATTTAAAGTAAAACTAAATTAGATTTATTATAACTCCAACATTCATTATGTTATTAAATAAACCAAACTTTATTTAATTTGCATCCTACGTGGTGCGCCATCTGTTGAAGATTCATGTAAACTTGTAAGAAATGGAGTTTATAATCTTAAAATAAATGTAATTTGTATAAAATAAATCATTTAGAGTTAGATGAAATTCATTATAATATCAATTATAAAGATTTAACTATATTTGAAGATTTTATATACAGTAATTTTAATATTTGCTTTAAACAAATTTTGATGGTTATTTAATACTCGTATAAATGTAATTTGTATTAAATAAATCATTTAGAGTTATATAAAATTCATTTTAATATTAATTGTGAATATTGAACTATATTTTAAGATTTTATATACAGTAATTTCAACTCTTGCTTTAAAATAAGTTTTGATTGTGACCACGCCTAGAAATAAGTATAAATATAGCTGCTATTGTTCAATTGCATCATTCTTGTTACTAGCAGTTGTACGAATGTTGTTTCATTATAATGGACAACGAACACGGAATCTCTGACCTTTCGCCGACATATACATACTTATTCCTTTTTGGAGAAGGCACTTGAAACATTGTCTCATCCCCTAAAGTACTGAGGTCTACTGTTCACAGAACGACTAGCTTATATCTGTAGAATTACAATGTAATTTTAACCCGCCGTTTCAGGTGCTTTACAGCAAACCTGTTCGCGGAAGATCTGGTATTGTTATTTGAATGGTATTCAAAGCGGCCTAAGTATGAAATGGAATAAGAAGAATATTATATTACGCATGTCAAGTGTATGAAAATTAAAAAATATTGTGTAGAATTTAAGACTACATTTCCCCATCCTAACTTATTTCAACAAATACACCAATACGATCAAAGATCAACAAATATGAAATTTCGAGGCAGTGGACCAAACAGTATATCTACTTCTAGTTCTTAATAACACTTAAATGTTCGATAAAGTATGTTCGTGTAAAAGCTTAAATATTTAAATTGGCAGTTAAAATAATATGTTATATCCGCATACTCTGCATCTACATATTGGTTGATTTAAATTTGAATTAAATATTTAAGTTATGTCAATTACATTCCTATACTCCTTCATTTACAATACCGCGGTTTATTCAGGATCTTTATTTGAGACAGACGGCTCCTGCAACTATAAAACTGGGCTCATTAATAAAGTAATTGGCAATTGTACTCCTATTTGTGGGTAGTAATTAAAATCGTGTTTAATGATTGCGCAATCAATGTAGGTTTTTTTCTATGAAACTATACAATATAAACACTTCATTATATATAACAGTGGAGATACATAAATCAGATAGAGGTTTCGGATTCTAATATCGCAAATCACGAATTTCACCACAGTTCCTTACTTGATTTCCTAACACTTAAGTCTTTTGGCAGACGCGCACGATGATACATCTAATAAATTGACAAGACTTACTTTACTGCTTTTTAAAATTAATTTGACAGATTTTTGTCACATAGTAGAGTGTATTAAAAAGAGAGATTGTATAAAGATGATGTAAATGAAAGATTTTAAAAAAGGTAGTGATTCAACTAGTTCATATACGCGTATCATAAATGGATACTACTTTTTTCATTTCATTCGTTTTCTTTGAGACCAACTACTAAAACCTTTCGTTCAGGGTTTTATAGTTTCTGGATTATGGCACAAGAAAAATCATTAAGTTTACAGTCTTTCTTAAGTAGAAGCGATCGACAATCTTGAAAGACAATTTTGTTTTGCTATTTTTTTTCTCAACGAGCGAGCTTTTCATATTGTTATTTACAGAATTTTAAATGTCTTTATGAAGTTTAGTCTCAGTATCTAAATAATACAAAAAATATAGTTTTATTTATTATGGGTATTTCAATATATTAATGCTACGTGGATTTGTAAATACGATTGCATAAGCATATCTCTGAAGATACGAAAAAAGTGAAGGTTGGTACGAGAAGGACACATCTCAGATCTATAAAAAATACTGGAATACTAAAATAAATAATGAGGTTATTTATAGGAGCTCTGTATGTAATACCTAATTATTTTAAATTTTTGCGGGGTTTTTAGTAATATTATTTTTGCAAATAGATTGACATACGTCTATTATTAATCATATTTATTATGCCAACAAAGTGACAGTTACAGTGATAGTCAAAGTAAGCTAGTTAACGTAGTTATACGTAATCAGTTTACATTTGAAATATTTATTTTGTAACTAGCATTTAATATCACAACCATACTATTTACATTTTTTTTTTATTTATATACAAAAATTTCATAGCTAAATTAACAATTTTGAAAACGGTATTTTAATAATCAATAGATATTGATTGTTGAAATATCGTTTTCAAAATTGTTGTTTTCGAAAATGTTTAAAAGTGACTAGAAAAGAAGAGATAAGAATATATAAGAAATCAATAAATAACGTATATAAACGACAAGATCGTTAGAAACTGTTAACTTCTTTGTTATTTAACTAATATTTTTCTTTTCTTCCTTCCTTATTCTTAGAACGATCTTTGGCGCATTACTTTTCATTTACTTTCTTTATTATAACTTTTAAAGTTGTGTAGTAAAAGGAATAGTTATTAACATAATTAACCTTTCAGACTATTTAATACACGTTTTTTTATATTGTTAAGGCAGTTCAAAGAGTTTTCATTATATTTGCTTTATGATATTTTTAACGAGAAAATAGTTTATTTTCTTTTTAAACTTTTACATAATCTTTTTGGTTCCTCCTACCTTCAGAAGTAGAATCTCATTTAAGTGCCCTCGCTTAGGTGCTCGCTCTCAGAAGTCATTTCATATTCCCTTAGGAAGAATAAATATTTTAAGAAATAATTAAATATGATATTGTAATAATTATAATTACAGTATCACCATAGTGACTTATTTAATAATAATTTTAAACTAACATGATTAAGCGTACCTAGATTAATTTTAGGATTATTTTTATTGTTTTTCCCTCACGAAAATCAAATAAAATGTAAAAAATATATATTTAAAATTCACTTCACATTCAACTAAAACCAACAACAAAGAATTATAGTAAAGTACAAAAACAAACTTTAACAGTACCCTTTATAATGTTACATTGTATGAATGTAAGAACAACTCAAACTCATATTACATACTTTCGTATCATCATGAATAATAATTTTAAAGTATTTCTAATTATTCAAACAATAAGAACCGCATTTTTAGCGTCGTTATGATAGGAGGAAGGTTAAAGGTTAATATAATTTAAGTCTGGTTACGTCCACAGAATATCCTTAGTGAATTGTTAAGCCACTTTAGTGGATCCAATTACTAAAAGCGTCTTCTCAAAGGTGCCTTCTCAAATAGAACGCAAGTAGAGTTACTACTTTTATTACTTTTCATAAGAATCTTAATATGAATTTTATTTAATTTAATATAAATCATATATGAAGTTTATTTAGTAAAACTTCCTCTTTTCTAAGTTCTCTTATAAATCGTCAATACATTTTATGCCAGTTTTAAAGATCATTTTATTTAATCTGCAATGTAACGAAATCGAAAAGTAACAGTTAATTCGAGTTGCGCATTTTTAATGTTAAAATCATTTTTTTTTATTTAATTATCACGACAATATCGCACTCCTCGTCTTGTCTATAATATTAAAATTCATTAACATCCAAACATATATGAGAATGCACCCTGCATTAAATCTGTAAACGATTATATTATTACATTTTCAGTAATACTCATTACATTGTAGCAATAAATATTTTGCAGTTTAACAGAAATATATCATGTACTTAAAATAACAACAACAACACCTTTACTTTTTAAGTATGGGAATTGTTATAATAGAAATTGAAAACCAGTTTTATAATATTAACCCCTGTAAAGTATAATTAATGTCACTGACATTTATTTTGTGCTCTTTTACGCTATTTTACTTATAATAAACGTTATTAAATATAAGAATATGATTTATAGAATATTGTATATTTACAAAAATGTAGATAATAATATAATTACCTTGAGACCTGTTAACTATATTATAATATTTTGATTTGAATATGTGTGTTTAGTACATGTATATTTTAGGTTTCAAAGACTATATGAAAAATCTATAATACAAATTTTAATATTTGCAAATATCAGATATATACAAACTGTGGTGATCTAATTTCAAGGTTCGTGAATTGACTTCGACTCAGAGTTCAGCTCGTTGGCGTAAGGCCAAATGCAGCTGTAAATAAAGATTAATGGTAAAACAAAAGTTTCAAGGAAATAAAATGATTTAACATACAGTATCAATATATTACATGATATTTCCAAACTAAGTTAATATCAATGAAAGAAAAAAAACTAACCAAACGAACAAGAAGAAGGTTACTTACCGCAAAGCATTGAAATTTGTCTCTCGAGATAAGACGGTTTGTATATAGCTCGCTCTTATATATATTATGGCGACATTATGTAAATAGGACCAAAATAATAGGATCAATTATATTTACATATCTCAAACAACGATACTTGCTAAACTTAAACAGATAACGACCTCTCATCAATATCTAAACTTTACACTGTTAGTGAAACAATTTATCAGTTATCAGAGGCCACTTCGTGTCCCCGCCAAGTCGAACAAAAAGGCATGGCCGTACTATCGTTTTCTCAGTGATTCAGGCCTTTTATAAACAGAACTTAAGTATACAACTAAGTGATTTAGACACCTGAAATTTGCTGTACAATGAAGTTTTTGTGTCTAAGCCAAAGAAAAACTATAAAATTGTAGATATACTTGATGTGCAACCCTAGAACACAGCTAAAGTAACGGAGTAACTGAAAAACATTTTCTTAAATAACATAAAATAAAAAACTCGAAACGTTTTTTTATAATCAAAACATCAAAAAAAAAGCCCACCGAGACAGAGAGTGGGCTTTGAAGCGCAAGATATGAGTTATTACAAAAGTAATGAGATCTCATCAAAAACATAACATGTAAAAAATGCAACGCCGTAAAAAGTTACGAAATCCAATCTAAACCAAGTCGGTAAATTCAGTATGTGCAAAACGCACCAGACAACATAAATCAATTTCAAGATAAAGTATCTTAATAAAAATATCTCTATACAAAATTTCAACACAAACCATTTGCTGGTTTAGATGTGAAGGTATCACAGACAGATAGTTACTTTTGCATTTATAATATTAACAGTCTATTTTATGCCGCATGCGTTTGCCAAGTTTGTTAGTAAACTAACAAGTTATCAATTATGACAAAGTGGTTGGATAGGTCCTCCCATAGATATGAGTAGGTATACTGACTTAACTGACTTGGTTTAGAATGGATTTTATAACTCTTTACGGCGTTCCGAGACTTTGACATTTTTATACATGTTATGTTGTTGATGTGACCAGTCTTAGATTTGTATACACATGATGGTGATATTGTTTCAATGAATTCTAAATTCTATTGAGTCTATATTCTATGAATTCTAAATATCACGAAACGATTATATCTCATGTTTGTTTAATGAACAACATTTGTGCGTCGATGATATGATTTTAAAATATCTTAGTTACTAAACCCACATTACATATTTACATTACATCGATAATATCAACGTAAAAAAGAATTATTCGGTGATTAAAATCTCTGTCTTCAATGTTTTATCATGTATATTTATGCATCTTATACATACAGATAAAGAGGTATGATTTATTCTTCAGTCACTAGTGGTACTATAAGCTTTACTCCGTAAACTCCCTGAAGTTTACGGAGTAAAGCTTAGACCTGGTCTGTCCTTGTGTTGCCTAAAATTTAACAAGCTCCATATTTTTGCTATAATAAAAGAAATCTGATTAAAAAAATGAATAGATAAAACCAGTAAAAAATATCATAAATAGTCATTATCATTAAAATTATCAAAAGATGTTATCAACCTGATTACAGTTTTCAAAAATATAAATTTTCTCTTAAAAATAAAGAGAGGAAGTAATAGATATAGATAGTATAGAAAGTATTATACACCTAAGTCTGTTTTTATAAGGTGTTTTTTTACACGGTTTTGATATAACACGGTTTGAAAATAAAATATTTTTTTAATTTTTTTACACGATTTTATTCCATTTAGCACAATTTAAAATTTTTTGGGCTTAATTTTTTTTGTCAAACAATTTCTGCGAAATATGTTCATATCACAAATTTAGGGGAATTCCCTTTTTGTGCATACAAGCAAATTTACTGGTCAGAGCAATTGAAATGTGTTAATATTATTATTTGGTTATTCACAAATCTTCAATAAATACGCTTGTAAAACTAAACATTGTATATGTGATTTAATTAAATAAACCTGAATACTTGTTCTTAAAAAATCCTTGTTTTCACTAATTTTAATAGGTCTTAGATATTAGGAACCAATCACCTATTTTTCCATACGATCAATGTCTTTTTTTACACGGTTTTTTCTGGAACCAATCTACCGTGTAAAAACAGAATTAGGTGTATACTATATAACTATAAATAATATACGTAATGTAAAATAAGCTATCCTGTGAATTTATAAAAGTCATTAAGTGTTTTTGTGATTTTGCTAATATTGATTTCTTTTTCTTACCTTTTTCTTCTTTCTTTATCTTTAAAACGTTTTGTGGCTTCTTACTTTTGAAAGCACTTCTTTCCTGCTTTTTAAATAATTTGTATTATTTCAGAAAAATAAAATTATAAAATTATAAATGAGGTTATTGTTCTTAAAGTTCTTATCTTATTACATTTTGACATGGGTATCGGCAGTCAGTTGAAATATATTCAACGAAACAGACAGAAATATAATATTTTATAACTTCGGCTACAGATTCATGTTATGTTTACGGTCTTGTGAACCAGTACTAAATCAATGAAACTGATTCTCCTGCAAACAATACAAAATATACAACGAATCAAATATATACAATTAATTAAACACACTTTAATAGAACTAAATAATTATTGCCTTAAATTATGAATGTTAAAACTATTAACACGCACTACTGTTTTTCTGTCTCATATATTAATTTTAAAATAATCCACATTGTTAAAATGAAAATAACCGAATTTATTGACGGAATATTTAAAGAAAACCCTCCTATAAATAATTCCATGATAAAGTCAATGACTAAATTTTAAAATAATTCTTCTGCCTTCAGCTCACTTTCGGCAGGGTCGGCATAACAAGTTGTTTCTGGCACTTACCCTTGATATATGTCACCGCTGCTTCAACTCCTTTCATCTTCATAACTCTTGAGCTTAATAAGTTTTCAACCTTTCTCATTACATGCTCACCATGACAACCTCGCACTTTTCATCTTTTTCTATAAGATTAAAATTAATGAACATAACTACATATAGCATTACAAAATTATATCTGTGGTCGATTTTATTATTCATGCAATAGTCATGAATTTTATTTTAATGTTAAATTTATTTTTTTATTTTAATGTTCTTTCAATATTATTTATATATTTTCAATAGTCATCAATAATTTGTTTTGATACATTTCGTAGTTTAACAGTATACAACGTCCAGAAAAGGGACTAAAAACATGTAATGAGAACAGTTTTAAGTTAACTCATAAGAGTTGGATGAATGGTTAAAAAAATAAAAGGCGATGAACCATGTCTCACCTGATATAATATGATGTGTCTTTGTATTGGTACACTCAGCTCATCTAAAAAAATTAATTGAGCTGAGCGTAAGCGAAGCTCTTAACCGTTTGGGCTTAACCTTTTTTTGTGTTTAGTTGTCTCCAAAATGCGACGAGATAATTAGCTAAAACTTTTTTCATGCATGTTTGAGCCCCACGCGGGTAATATAGCGAAAACAGATTGAAAAAATGTTTAGCCATTCAAAAGTTATCAAGAAAAGAAGAAAGGAGAGGGGCTCAGCTCAAGACCCGCCGCGCACGGTTGGCGGACCCTTATAATAAAAGCTATTTCAAACTTCAATTAAGAGAGAAAAGAGATAAATATCTCAATACTGTTACAATGTTATATTTAATAAATAATATAGTCTTATTTAAACAAAGACCACTCACCATTTTTGCGTCCTTTATTCCCGATTGGTAATTAATTTAAGACATATGTTACTTTGTATAAGATAGACCACTAGAGTGCCTGTTTATTTTCGCCCGCCAATAACTATAATATCTGAATAACTATTACATTTGATAAGAAAACGAAACTTACTTAACCGTGCATGTTTATATTAAACTATATTATAATTTTAGAACTGATTTATATAAATACGACGTGCAATTTGCCACAACGCCACAGCATATATTTGCGTTTACATTGTTGTTTCGAGATAAGAGCACGGCAAAGTTAGATTGCTAGATTAGCTCACGAACAATCCTGAGGCACTATTGTTATTGTAACATAAATAATTACATATAACAATATATATATATATATATTCCACTAAATCAGAACTTTGAAACCTATTTTAATGAATACAGTATATGTCAGCGCACGTTACTAGCACACGAGCAAACAAATGGAATATTTTATCCTTTGAACATACGTGATAGAAGAAGTTTCAGATAGAAAGATGAGGAGTCAATATTTTTTTTTAAAGTCGATGTTATTTTTCCATTACAATATATGCTTATATAAGGCTTACAAAAAAAAATAATAATAGTTAAAAAAAACTAAAAAAACACGCTTTCATAATCCAAAGTAAATATATTAAAACTGAAATTAATAGATCATTTAATAAGCAACAACCTACATATATTATATTTATTAACCTACTATTACTTAAAACTTGTAAAGCCTGTTTAGCTGTGATACTTTTTGTTTTTAATTCGTAATACTTACAATTGTTATTTATTTATTTATTTAAATTATTTATTGCACAACAAGGTCCAAGGAGTGGGCTTAACGCTGAAGCATTTTCTACAACCTACAACGTGCAAATGAATACGTATGAAGGCGAAGTACAAAAAAAACGAACTAGATATCGATATATAGATATCATATATAAACTGTATACATACATAAACGTACACAAATACTAACATACATATATACAAAGCTACAAATATATAAATAAATAAGTTTTATGCATATACTTACATATACTGTCTTGATTTTTTCAAATCAACCATTTGTCAGGGGAGGGAAGACTGGAATCTAGCAAAAATTTGCAATGCAAAAAATGGTTTTTGTATATTTTTAAAGACCTATCTAACGATATCCCACATCTTGGGGTACTAGAGAAAAAGTGCGAATCTAAACTAAGAAAATAATTTTAAATGTGTATTCTACCACTTTGTTGGCATGGTTAATATGTATGTTTATGCCGAATTAGAGCCTTCTATTATTCTCTGAGCTAAGTTGCGGACAGACTGACTGACATCACGAAACTACAAGGGTTTTTAGTAGATTCCGAAACTCTAAAAACAATACCAAATAAGACCCTTACCTTTAAAAATCACTTTTTATCAGTTAACAATCGCGCTGACTTAAAGGGATTATAAAAATAATTCTTATACCTTCAATTTAGTTAGTCAAAACCCAAGAGTCTGTTAGTCATAACTGAATATTCTTGAAAACCTTAAACAATTTAAACCACATCAATACATATATACCTATATATGAGATTAACGGTTGACTGTTGTCATTGCTGTCTTATCTATACATATAAATAAAAATTGGAGTATTTGTAATCCCAAATTAATAGCATGCATATAAAAGTACGTAGGGAACTTACATAAAAAAAAACATTTTTAAAATTCTTTTCTATCTGTCTATTTATTTCGGCTAAACTCTAAAACGGCTGGGCCGACTTTAACAGGACTTTCAATGGCAGATAGCTGGTGATATAAGGACTTAGGCTACTTTAATTAGAAAGAAAACATTATTTCGTATTCGACGCAAACGAAGTCGTGGGCACAGCTAGTTAAAGATAATGTAGTGACTAAAATGCCTCCTAGTTAGACCAATTTTAAAACGAAGTATTATACACAGTATATTCCTAGATTATCCTCGATATTAAATATTCAAATAAATAATAAAAAATTAATAAATCATTTTCAAACACGAAAGATCTTATAATTTAATTTATTCGATCATATTCATTAATTAGCTAAAACTTATATATTTGTGTTATCGTTTCTGAGAACTAATTGAAAATAACTACTATTTTAACATTCAGTTCAACCTTTGAGCGTTATTGATATTTGATGTTTTTTTTTCATAAAATTAAAGATTAACATATTTTAAAGTATTTCCTTCTCGATTAATTCAGTTTGTTTAGTTGTTTTTCAGTTTGTTTGTTTGTTTTGTTAGGAATAATAATTAATAGGCTCCAACTCCACTTTCTTTTACGGTAAATATAAAGAAATGTGGTAATATCTCTATCATAGAATAGACATATAAAAAATAAAGCGTCAAGTTGTATTATTTAATACTATTTCTTATATCTTTGTCAATCACAGTTTATTCACATCTCTTTAAGATTACACAACCTAAATTTATTGATCTAAAATCAAACTATAAGATGCACCTGTTTAATTCACTAATTATAAAACTAATGAGCCATAGTATAATAGCATAATCAAATCTTAACTTGTATTAATTAGTGTCTTTGCAGGTAGTTGTAAGCGCTTGAAGGTCTGAATTTATATGAATATCTATCTCATATTTTGTTATAAAAAATATAAAAATAAAAAAAAGCTAAAAACAATCTATAATGTAATTTAATGATGCTAATATATTTGAAATATTTTATTGTTTTGGGTATAAAGGTTTTTTATTTTGAAATTAACAAATTAAGATGATCAAATAACGAATGAGGATAAAAGCTTACATCCTTTATAAAATCTAATATGCACTTTAATGTGCAATGCAATGTCATTTAATATTTAAATATTACGTACTTGTTCTTTGATGTTAAAATTGTGAGGACAAAAATGAAACATTTTACCTAATTTGACATAAAGGGTATTGAAATTTGGATATTATTTGATTATCGGTGAAAACTATAATAAATTTTATTTCTATATTCTATAGTATACAGTGTAAGTGAACACAAATAACTGATGTAAATGATGTTTTCAATATATATGTGGTCTGTGACATTGTTATGTACTATTTTAAAATTATGTTTATTAAGTTATGTTTCTACAAGAAGTCAACCATTTTGATTTACCTACAAATATAAGGAATGTAATTGAAATATCTATAAAAAATTTAATTATGTATAATTACATGGTTATTAAATTAATCAAATATATATTAATTATGCTACGATAGAAAAGTTTTCAGTTGAAGTTTTTTGAAAGTTATTTAACTTTAGTACACAATTATTGAAATAGATAATAATTGCTTCATATCTTCATAGTATTTGTCTTTATTTCATCAAATAGTTATCACAATGCCCCGGGGTTGTTGTTCAGATAACCTTGTAAAGTTGGTTTTATCAGATAGAAACAACTAGACGAGATGACTATCATATCATATTGAATGCGGACCAAATGTTTGCGATTACTCAATCCGTCATCCCGACACAGGGAATTCTAAAAGCGACAACCAAGGTATTTGCCGAGCGAAACAAAGAAACTATGCCATGTTGATCATTTTAATCGTATTCTGTTAGATCATTATGTTGCTCAGCTTAAACACAGATGGGAATGATCGAGCCCTTCCACTCCTATCTCACTCCACATTCTAACATAATAACTTCAACGTGATAAATCTTTTTAATAGGTTGATAAAGCGTTCTGTGTAATGTTTACTTATTCCTCTTAATTAATAATATAAGATAATAAACTAAAGCAGCTCAATTTATACAATATTCAGATAAATAACCAAATGTGTATATTAAAATATCTGTTATCATTTATCATCGCTTTCACTAGTTTTTACACAGAACACTGAGTAATACAGTAAACGAATTCGAAACGAAACTGTAACTTCTCCATAGTCATTGTCAATGGTCGTATGATCCTGTCCTTGTGGTATATATGTCAACTATTTCTATTTAATAATATTACTAAAACTGTAAACTAAGTTATCGTTTTAGTTCTGAAGAAGTTAAATTAAACCTACTCTAATATTGTTCTCTGTTATTTGTATAGTCATACAAACATAACTTAAATATGAAGAGCAATAAACACACGCCACTCGCACGTAGCAGTAACAAAATCGAATCATGAAATGATAAATGACTAGCTCTTTGTGGTTTTATGAAATATGCAAATACGGTAACGAATAATACAGTATGTACATAACATTTTACAAAATGTATATGTCTTCTTCAAATGTATATGACTTCGTCTGCTTTATTTAATTATCTGAATTAACGAAATACTAAACTATAAAAGTTATTAAAATCCGGTTTGTATTATTTTAAAAACTTTAACACATTAGTCACATGTAGGTTGGTCTTCACGAAGTAAAAGTTGGACAATTAACGAAACACTATTTAAATTAAGACTTTTCCTTTTCGTAGTTGAAAGCATCACGAAAGCACAATTAAAATTAGTAAGTAAGTAAATGTAGTTGAGATGTATCCGAATGTCTAATACCGGTACTTCATGATATCGTACATACGATAAAGATAAAGATATAATCAAGTCAAAGAATAGACTACGTTAATAGATTTTAAGTAGTATCGTACAAGTGACTTATACGAACTATACTCTATAAACATCTCTCCATCTCATCTCAGTCATATAACTTGTAATGCCTTGTTCTATTTCTGATTTATTCCGATTTTCTTTGACATGAATTATTTTAAATTATAGGAAATAGATAAAGATTCTATAAAAATGAAGAAAGTTATTTTTGTACAGAGAAATCTGTAGTAAGGAAGCTACAAGATGCATTTCATTTCCACCTCTGAGTGCAGTGTTGATGACAATCTCCATTAAGGCCGCTTTCACCGACTAATCGATTTGAGATGCTGGATGCGACTGGCACGTAGTTTGTTAGATGATTGTGTTGACCTCAAGGCAATAACCATGAAGTAATATATAATGAAATATATATAAGAAACAATATCATAAATATTCTTGTTGTCTCGTATATATCTCAACTAATCTATTAAGAAGAATATGGCAGATATAATTATTATTTATGCAATTAACCATAGGAAATAAACAAAATGATACTCGTACCTCTTTTCGAACTGCATTATGTTTTGTTCGAAGCGTTGGAAATGCGGCATTAAATGTTAAATTGATATTTATTACGGATATCGAGTGGCTCATAAAATACAGTTTTACAAAATATAAAGAGAAGAATTTATGCAATTGTGACGTATGTCCTACATATGATATTGAAATGTGATAATATTCTGATAGTCTCTTTTGAGAATACATTTAAAATTTTCTCACTGCAGTACTTTTTAAATCTCCGTCAGAATAAACGTATTGTTTATGCATATATAATAGGCAAGCAATATTCTTTATATGGCTTCAAATACTCAGCAGTAATCTCGTTTCCTTTAACGTGTTTAGTTTATTTATGTTGATAATATATGACCAAGTAATATAAAACGGACTGCATAATGAAATAAATATTAAGTGTAATTCTTAGAGGTAAAAAATATAAGATGAAATAAATTTCAATTCTAATTTAGAATTTTATAAACAACCTTTCATTTATGAAGACTATAAACCTTTTGATATGGAAATGATGAAAACGCAACTACAATGTTATTTTCGTTGAGCTTTTATTTATACAAATGTTTCGCTATGCTGCGTCTGTTAGGGTTATTGTGTGTAAAATAAGCTGCAGTAGAAATAATTTTTAAATGGTCATTTTTATTGGATTATTAGTTCTCAAATGATAAAGAAACATAACCGTGTTTGTATGAATGTAACTAAATTTCAAACAGACGGACAAGCAATAAAAAAATTTATTTACGTGACCATTAATGTGAAAATGGGCCTCGTCCGCAAACAATACATTCTCAAGGCTAGAGAATCGCTCTAGTATAGTGTCAGCAAATAACTTGCGTTGAATGTTATCGTTTGGTTTCATCTCCTGTACAATTTGAAGCTTATATGGGTGCAGTTTAAGGTCCAAATGCAAGATTCGCCGCAGACTAGTTCTTGGTATAGCAAGAGCCGCCGACCGCTTACGCGTAGATGATTCTGGATCGTCCCTTACAGAAATTTCAACCTCCCGAATGTTCTCTTCGCTTCTTCTTGAACGTGGTCGCCCAGTTTGTTTAATATTCGTTGTCGATCCCGTTTGCTCAAACTTTTTAACCCAAGCTTTAATTAAATTAACACTTGGACACTCACTTACACGTTGTAATCCGTATTCAACTCTAAAGAGGCGTCGTACAGTAACGTAGGAATTGTTGTTTTTGTAAAATTGTTTTACGCAAAAAGCACGCTGTTGCCCCGTGAAGCGCTCCATCGTGACTAAAATTGCATTAAACGTCGCACAATTCCCCGCCACCCGCGCGCCCCTTGCTCTCACGGTTTTGGAGAAATCAAGTGTTGCTATTTGCAAAAATTTTTGGCCCACCCTGTACAAGGGGTGCGCTTAACGCTGAAGCATTTTCTAGCAGACAACCCAAAACGTGCAAGTGAATACGTATGAAGGCGAAGTGCAAAAAAAACGAACTAGATATCGATAAATAGATATCATATATAAACTGTATACATACATAAACGTACACAAATACTAACATACATATATACAAAGCTACAAATATATAAATAAATAAGTTTTATGCATATACTTTTTTCAAATCAACCATTTGTCAGGGGAGGGAAGACTCGAATCTAGCAAAAATTTGCAATGCAAAAAATGGTTTTTGTATATTTTTAAAGACCTATCTAACGATATCCCACATCTTGGGGTACTAGAGAAAAAATACGAACCTAAACTAAAAAAATAATTTTAAATGTGTATTCTACCAATTTGTTGGCATGGTTAATATGTATGTTTATGCCTTCTATTATTCTCTGAGCTAAGTTGCGGACAGACTGACTGACATCACGAAATCACAAGGGTTTTTAGTAGATTCCGAAACTCTAAAAACAATACCAAATAAGACCCTTATCTTTAAAATCACTTTTTATCAGTTAACAATCGCGCTGACTTAAAGGGATTATAAAAATAATTCTTATACCTTTAATTTAGTTAGTCAAAACCCAAGAGTCTGTTAGTCATAACTGAATATTCTTGAAAACCTTAAACATTTTAAACCACATCGATACATATATATATACGAGATTAACGGTGGACTGTTGTCATTGCTGTCTTATCTATACATATAAATAAAAATTGGAGTATTTGTAATCCCAAATTAACAGCATGCATATAAAAGTACGTAGGGAACTTACATAAAAAAAACATTTTTAAAATTCTTTTCTGTCTGTCTATTTATTTCGGCTAAACTCTAAAACGGCTGGGCCGACTTTAACAGGACTTTCAATGGCAGATAGCTGGTGATATAAGGACTTAGGCTACTTTAATTAGAAAGAAAACATTATTTCGTATTCGACGCAAACGAAGTCGTGGGCACAGCTAGTTATGAATAATGTAGTGACTAAATCGCGTCATAGTTAGACCAAATTTAAAACTTTAAGTATTATACACAATTTATTTCTACAGTATCTTCGATATTTAATATACAAATAAATAATAAAAAAGTAATAAATCGTTTTCAAACACGAAAGATCTAATAATTTAAATTATTAGATCATATTCATTAATTAGCTAAAACTTATATATTTGTGTTATCGTTTCTGAGAACTAATTGAAAATAACTACTATTTTAACATTCAGTTCAACCTTTGAGCGTTATTGATATTTGATATTTTTTTTCATAAAATTAAATATTAACATATTTTAAAGTATTTCCTTTTCGATTAATTCAGTTTGTTTAGTTGTTTTTCAGTTTGTTTGTTTCTTTTGTTAGGAATAATAATTAATAGGCTCCAGCTCCACTTTCTTTTACGGTAAATATAAAGAAATGTGGCAATATCTCTATCATAGAATAGACATATAAAAAATAAAGCGTCAAGTTGTATTATTTAATACTATTTCTTATATCTTTGTCAATCACAGTTTATTCACATCTCTTTAAGATTACACAACCTAAATTTATTGATCTAAAATCAAACTATAAGATGCACCTGTTTAATTCACTAGTTATAAAACTAATGAGCCATAGTATAATAGCATAATCAAATCTTAACTTGTATTAATTAGTGTCTTTGCAGGTAGTTGTTAGCGCTTGAACGTCTGAATTTATATGAATATCTATCTCATATTTTTCCAAAAAAATTTCCAATTTTCTAGGATTTTGTTATAAAAAATATAAAAATAAAAACAATCTATAATGTAATTTAATGATGCTAATATATTTGAAATATTTTATTGTTTTGGGTACAAAGGTTTTGTATTTTGAAATTAACTAATGAAGATAATCAAATAACGAATGAGTATAAAAGCTTACATCCTTTATAAAATCTAATATGCACTTTAATGTGCAATGCAATGTCACTTAATATTTAAATGTAACGTGCTTGTTCTTTGTTGTTACAATTATTAGGACAAAAATGAAACATTTTACCTAATTTGACATAAAGGGTATTGAAATTTGGATATTATTTGATTATCGGTGAAAACTATAATAAATTTTATTTCTATATTCTATAGTATACAGTGTAAGTGAACACAAATAACTGATGTAAATGATGTTTTCAATATATATGTGGTCTGCGACATTGTTATGTACTATTTTAAAATTATGTTTATTAAGTTATGTTTCTACAAGAAGTCAACCATTTTGATTTACCTACAAATATAAGGAATGTAATTGAAATATCTATAAAAAATTTAATTATGTATAATTACATGGTTATTAAATTAATCAAATATATATTAATTATGCTACGATAGAAAAGTTTTCAGTTGAAGTTTTTTGAAAGTTATTTAACTTTAGTACACAATTATTGAAATAAATAATAATTGCTTCATATCTTCTTAGTATTTGTTTTTATTTCATCAACTAGTTATCACATTGTCTCGGAGTTGTTGATCAGATAACCTTGTAGTTGTAGTTGGCTTTATCAGATAGAAACAACTAGACGAGATGACTATTATTTAACATTTATTACATAAAGTATAAAATTAAATATACTTTTATATACAACGGTTATAACGGTAATTTTATCAATCACAATCGAGCTTTTTTACATAATTAGACACCAACTTTAATAAAAATAACACCTTATTATTAACTAATTAATATAAAGATAAAGAGTAAAAAATAAAAGAATACATCAATATTTTTTAATTTATTGTGATAATATAACGTTTCAGTTATATTATTGAACTCAAAAATCGTAAAATTTTATTGTTCTTTAAATAACTACCATAAAATATATTTTTATGTATTTTATCTTCCATAAAATCATGAAGTTATCAAAAAGTCTAAGAATACATAAAGAGTATTAAAATTTGGATATTATTTGATTATCGGTGAAAACCATAATAAGTTTTATTCTATATTCTACAGTAAACAGTGTAAGTGCACCGCAAATAACTGATGTAAATATATATGTGGTCTGCGATATTGTTGTGTACTATTTTAAAATGCTATTTATTAAGTTATGTTTCAATAAAAAATCTACCATTTTGATTTACCTACAAATTTAACTTTCATTTCATCATCATTTCAATTAATATATACATTATTTATATTAGATTATATATATTACTAACAGATTGCAATGGCGACGATAGCGATGGAAGTGGCAAAAGTGAAACCAAAACGAAATTATATTATCCGAATGTTTAAAAAATTAATTTCTAAATAAAATTATATCTACGTAATTAGGGTGAAGAAAATAGTTAGAGATTTATTTTTATCATCATTATCAATTACTTCCAATATCAAAAAAACACGAGTATAAACTTCATCATTATCCTATTACAATGTGAATACTCTATTTACCATATATGTAACGTTTCAAGAAGGCCTTTATTAACGAGAAATCATTCAACATTAATATAAAGTAAACATTACTAATATGATAAATCTTTTCGACTTTACAAAATTAATTATATAATATATTTTAAAACAACGAGATTGTGGCCGTAAAAGTAAGTACACGTGAAATAAATTGTTTTAATCTATAAGCCAGTGAACAGAATTTATGAAAAGAAAAGATACACATTGTATATAAATCCGCAGCTGATTAAATGCTGCAGAAGACTGCCAATTAAAATCATTTTCATTACCTTTACATTAGTTGATTTCACTTTTATTGTAATCACAATTTAATTCATCATTAATTACAAGTTTTTGAAATAATTTTGTGAATCTATAACAATTGACGATTTTATTTACTTTATACGTATAGAAATCGTCTTATTAGTTCTTAGTATCTTTTAGATATAAATTGAAGACCACATTACAGGTTAATTTAAAACTTTGTCAAATAATTGTGTGTAATATAAAATGTCGAATTAATAAATGTATGTATTTTCATAACACAAACTAGATATTTTATTTGATCTACGACATATTATGAGAAATACAAAAATAGATAACATTCAAACCAAATATACATACGGATTTCCGAATAGCAACAGTACAATATCCCTCTGTAAACGATTAGAGATGCTCGTGTGTATGTAAATAACTAAATAATTGAATGCGGACCAAATGTTTGCGATTACTCATCATCCCGTCATCCCGACACAGGGAATTCTAAAAGCGACAACCAAGGTACTTACCGAGCGAAACAATGATACTTTGCCATGTTGATCATTTTAATCGGATTCTGTTAGATTATTATGGTGCTCAGCTTAAACACAGATGGGAATGATCGAGCCATTCCACTCCTATCTCACTCCACATTCTAACATAATAACTTCACCGTGATAAATCTATTTAATGGGTTGATAAAGTGTTCTGTGTAATGTTTACTTATCCATCTTAATTAATAATATAAGATAATAAACTAAAGCAGCTCAATTTATACAATGTTCAGATAAATAACCAAATGTGTATATCAAAATATCTGTAATCATTTACCATCGCTTTTAACTATTATTTACACAGAACACTGAGTAGACGGATTCTAAACGAAACTGTAACTTCTTCATAATCATTGTCAATGATCGTATGATCATGACCTTGTGGCATATACTCGTATATATATATATATACTATTTTTATTTAAAAGTTATAATAGGATAATCTTTCAACTAAGTTATCGTTTTAGTTCTGAATAAGTTAAATTAAACCTACTTTAATATTGTTCTCTGTTATTTGTACAGTCATTCATACATAACTCAAATATGAAGTGCTATAAACACACGCCACTCGCACGTAGCAGTAACAAAATCGAATCATGAAATGATAAATGACTAGCTCTTTGTGGTTTTATGAAATATGCAAATACGGTAACGAATAATACAATATTGGATATAACAGTTTACAAAATTTATATGTAAACGACGTTCTGTAGTAGACATGCTATATACAGATGATTATGTATTATTAATTACTAGCTATTGCTAATGACTTCGTCTGTTTTATTTAATTAACCGAATTAACGAAATACTAAATTATAAGAGCAAAAAAAAACTAGAGATTAAATTATGAAAGCGATACATTATTAGCACAATTAAAATAAGTAAGTAAATATAGTTGAGTTGTATCCGAATGGCTACTGCCGGTGCTTCATGATATCGTACATACGATAAAGATAAGGATATATCAAATTTACGAATAGACTACGTTAATAGAATTTAGGTAGCATCGTAAGTGACCTATACGAACTATACTCTATAAACATCTCTCCACTCATCACAGTCATATAACTTTTACAAGGTATTACATACCTTGTTCTATTGCTCTTTTTTTTTTCAATTTAATTAACATGAATTATTTTAAATTATAGTAAATAGATAGTATTCGATAAAAATGAAGCAAGTTATTTTTTTATAGAGAAATCTGTAGTAAGGAAAATCCAAGATGCATTTCATTTCCACCTCTGAGTGCAATGTTAATGACAAGCTTCGTTAAGGCCGCCACCGACTTATTGATTTGAGATGCTGGATGCGGCTGACACGTACATTGTTACATGATTGTGTTGACCTCAAGGCAATAACCATGAAACAAAATATATATATTACAAACAATATCATAAATATTCTTGTTACTTACTTACTTACTTAGCTCGACGCAATATCCCTTGCTTGGTAGCGAGAGACGACGGAGCGCCAAAAGCTACGTTCCCTGTATACCTCTGTCGCCTCGACCACAGACATTAACCTCTTCATACATGCCCTCCGGGGGGCATGCCCTCTCTTACCGCTCACTTTTCCTTTATCTTAAATTCTATTCTTTCTTCATTTCTTTCAAATATCAGAATCGTCTTATCTGCATTCAGGTTTAGACCATTATTTTCACACCCATCTTTCAGAGTGGTGACCAATGCCTGCAAATCGCATTCCGATGATGCAATGGGCACTGCATAATCTATGTATAGCAAGCAATTGACCTTAAGGTCACTTACTTTCACTCTCATGTCACTGCCTTTTACGCGTTGGAGACAACTATCCAAATATAAATTAAACACTTAAGCTGACATAGCGCAACCTTGCTTAACACCCGATTGGATATCAAACCAGGGTAACATGTCACCTCCTACTCGCACACAGGCTGAGTGATCTCCCATAATTTCTCTGTCACAACCCTGTCAAACGCCTTTTCCAAATCCACTAAAGCACAGAAAACGTTTTCCAAAAACTTTTCCGTGATCATGCGGAGTTAAGAGATCTGATCTATACACCCGTCTTCCAGGTCTAAAACCTCTTTGGGCCTCCCACAACAGCCTTTCAGATCTCTCTTGCATTCTTCTCGCTAATATTTCAGCATAAACTTTACCGCCCAAGGTAATCAAACTGATAGCCCTATAGCTATATAGTTCACAGATAGACTGCACAGTCTTTGCCTTTGCCTTTATACAAAGGTACGATGACTGCACCTCGCCAATCGTCTGGATCCTCCCCTGATTTCCAGCATAAATTGCACAAAAACCAGAACAAGTCAAAGACGCGTGGCCCACCATATTTGATCATCTCGGCAATAACTTCATCTGCTCCCACAGCCTTACCACATTTCAGGCTTCGAATCGCGCTCTTCACTTCTTCCAAACTGATTTCACCATCGGCTACATCCGGACTCAGCATTTCGCTGGTACTCAAGGCCGAGGCGACCTCACATTTATAGGTCTCCTTGTAGAATTCCGCCCACAGCTGTAAAACGTTGCAAAAAATATTCTTGTTGTTGTCTCGTATATATCTCAACTAATCTACTAAGAGAAATATAGCAGATATAATTCATATTTATGCAATGAACCATAGTAAATAAACAAACTCATACCACTTTTCGAACTGCATGAAGGTTTGTTCGAAGCGTTGGAAATGCGGCATAAAATTGTTAAATTGATATTTATTACGGATATCGAGTGGCTCATAAAATACAGTTTTACAAAATATAAAGAGGAGAATTTATGCAATTGTGACGTATGTCCTACATATGATATTGAAATGTGATAATATTCTGATAGACTGTTTTGAGAATACATTTAAAATTTACTCACTGCACTACTTTTTACATTTCCGTCAGAATAAACGTATTGTTTATGCATATATAATATGCAAGCAATATTCTTTATATGGCCTCAAATACTCAGCAGTAATCTCGTTTCTTTTAACGTGTTTAGTTTATTTATGTTGATAATATATGTCCAAGTAATATAAAACGGACTGCATAATGAAATAAATATTAAGTGTAATTCTTAGAGGTAAAAAATATAATATGAAATAAATTTCAATTCTAATTTAGAATTTTATATACAACCTTTCATTTATGAAGACTATAAACCTTTTGATATGGAAATGATGAAAATATACCTAACTTGACACTATGAACTGAAGTCCTACCAAATCACACCAGTTTTTTAATGTAACTGTAACTTTCCATTCCACCGGTAAATTAATATTTGTATGACCAATACTTTATTTTGCAGAGTCTATTAGGTTAAGTAAAAATATTTATAGGCAAATATTTTTATTAAATAATGTTTATTTTAGTATATCGTTGCGTCGATTCATTATTAGTAATTAAATTTGGAACTAAAAATGATAGTCTTTTGTAGGAATATCTTTTCTTGTATCTAACTTTTTTATCTATTTAATCGTCTGGTAATTAAAATCTAAGAATCTAAAAAAAACATAATTATTATGAAGTATGTAATTATCAATTTCATATGTGATATTAATTATCTTGATATCTGATCTGATCGATTTAATTTGGATAATGCTATGGTAAAGAATATAAAACGTGCAATAATACAGCGTCCTATTTTATATATATAACGTTATTTACTGAAAAACTATGCGCCTACAAACGCAACTACAATGTTATTTTCGTTGAGCTTTTATTTATACAAATGTTTCGCTATGCTGCGTCTGTTAGGGTTATTGTGTGTAAAATAAGCTGCAATAGAAATAATTTTTAAATGGTCATTTTTATTGGATTATTAGTTCTCAAATGATAAAGAAACATAACCGTGTTTGTATGAATGTAACTAAATTTCAAACAGACGGACAAGCAATAAAAAATTAAAAAAAAATTAAACCCAGATATTTTTTTTTTTTACTTATCACAAATGTCCATTTGCTTACTGTTACAATTGACTAATCTTATAAAATATATCTGTTGAAATAGAATTTATTATTTAAATGTATATTTTTGGATATTTTAATAAATATAGAATGACAAACCATCGACATTGGTAGGATTCGAACCCGCTACCTCTTGAAAACCAACTAACTATATACTTTGCTATAAATCCATTTATCGACTTTACAAAAACACCAACCTAAAAGAAGCATTTATTACCATTTTATCCCTTTTTTATTAAAAATCTCATATATTAACAACAGTTCAAAATACATTAAAATCATAAAAACTTATACTTTGGATTAAAAAAATAGTATTTAGGAAATTCAATATTGCGATAAAATTTACTCAAATCTAAATATGGACATTGACACATTTTCGAAGCATCCAAAGCCGTTCGCTTGGAAGAATGTTTTGAAGGATCAATAAAGTCTCCAGTCCAATAATCTAGCAACGTTGACATAAAAGAGTTGAAGTGTATAAAAAAGTACTTTATTTTTATATTACTCATTCATATTCCTACTCATTCCGTTCGATATGAGATATAAAATAAAAATTTAAAAATATTAGAAAAGTAAATTTGGAACACAATACAAAAACAAACACAGATTTCGTTATCCGCAGAGCTCCAAAACCAAACCACGAACTTGTCATAATTCAGCGAAACAGACATTCGTGCAATTCCAAGCGTTCGAGCTAACAACTACCTGCAAGGCTATTACACTTCGTTTAACGAGCATCCGTTAAGCCTTGATTACACTATTTTATTCTGTTTTTATAAAACAGAAACAATAAACAGAATAATAACGAACTTTAAAATAAATATATATATATATATATATATAACCCTTGCAGATTAAAATGTAGTCTAAATTATTACGTAAACTAATTAGTTTGGTTAGCCGATAATACTAACATAAGCTAGTGTTTTAATTGTGTTTAGTTTTTGATAACAATTATTTCTATTTCAGTGGTCACTTCTAGTTTAAAAAACTTAATAAAAGCTATATTTTTCAAGCAATAATAAAATCTGAACAAATTTTAATACCTATTATTAATAAAACAGTAGTCTTTACAATCCGAGCTATTTTCAAAATAATTACTTGTTAAACAAAACAAACGCTCCAGGGTTTAATAACAGGATCTGTCAAGGTTTTAGGTTTTTACGGTTGACTCTCAAACGCTTTGTTGCGGAGATTTCTTTAGATAGTGTTGGATTAGAACACTAATCGGCTTTAAGAAGAATTCTTTATCGCCGTCCAAATTCTAAGCAACATTTATTATAGCTTGGTAATAAAATATGCTTTGTGTAAGATTGAGTGACAAACTGAAAGCTTTTTAGGAAATCTTCATATAATATTAATATAAAATTATTTAATTTTATTTTATGTTTACAAGAAATTTGAATACCATGAGATGTACTTTTTCCTTTTACATACTAATTTTTAAAATAAATTTTCAAAACAATTCAGTTCATAATTGAACAAATAATACGTTAATTTGGGTTAACGTGATACTAAGAAAGATCAACAAAACAACCGACCCAGAAACCAGATTTAAATGTTCTCTTTTATGTTAACTAGAAAAAACATCAGTAAGTACACTTAATTTAAAAATTTAATAAATTTGTGCTGTATTTGAAACTGTTGAAAAGATAAAAAATTAAATGTTTAAAAATATATAATTTAAAATTAAATTCATAACATATTTCATCCCGTTTGGTGGTTGCATGTCACCAAACCACTTTTTCCTTACACTCTTGCAAAGTCAAATGCTATTCGGTTTTCTATTCTACAATTTTATATCTTTATCTGAACTTGTGCTAGAGGTCAGTGTGTTAATCAGGTAATTAATTAGATTAAATGAATTATCACCTTTCCAATTTAAGTAAAATAAATATTTAATTTTGATTTTTTTTATTACAGATATTAAAATACTCACTTTCACGTTTGTTACTCACAGTATAGTATTATAAAATTCTTCACATCAATATATATTATATAGTGGCATAAAATCTGACATCATAAATGTTGGTGGCTCACTTTCATTACGATTGGCAGTTGTGGCATCTACCAATTGTATGTTCTCTGTATCCCCATGTCGATGTTTCCACTTCCAGCCTATTACAGTTGAAACACCGCATAACAATATTGCGAAGACAATTCCACCAAACCATAAACTAAGGTAATTTTGATTCACTATTGGTACTTTATTCCAGTTGTTACAGACATAGGCGTAAGCTAGCGTCGTTGAACACACTCTTACGGGATATGTACTTGCTTTGATTGATTTCACCGACAGACTTGTCTCGTTGCCAAAAACGCACCAAATTTGAGGCAATAAATGGCTCATATCATTTAACTTTATATCTGGATAAACTTCCAAAGTGTACGATAATATGGGTCCATTTGTAATTGCTGGTGGATTCCATTTCACGGTTATTAAACCATTTTCATCAGCACTTGTAAATATAATTGAGATTCTATGCAGGTTTTCTGAACGCAATGTTCGCACAACTTCTCTAGCCGATCTACTACACAAATCATTAATACACGCTCTAAGATGAAACTTATAATCTCTAAAAGGTGATAAACCTCCTTCTTGATAATCTTTTCTAGGAGCAGTTATATTCAAGGATAACGTTTTTATTACACCTTTCATAGTAGTATTTACAGGACGTTCTACTTCCTTATCACAGTTCTTTAAGGTGTTACATATGTAGAAATGCTCATCTACCAACGCACAAAAGGTAAAGGAAGATAATATAATGCACATGGTTTCGCAACCTTTTCCATAAGTACTCGGTGGTCTCATTACTTTTGCGTGACGAAGAATAATCGATATCATCAATATTGTCTGAGTTCTCACAATAATCAGTTGTAAAAAAATGATTGGCATATTTTTCAATTAGGTGCACATCTAACTCATAACTAGTTTTTATGATCAACCCATCTAATTACAACTGTTTTGGAAGAAGATGCTACGAGTTCTGTAATAAATGCTCTGGTTTGCCAGTTGGGGTGGTGAAGTTAACTATATTACTACGAGCAAGATGTCGAGTCGATGGTTCATACTTTTCAATACAAACCGCATAAATTGAAGTGGGACGAAGGGATGACAGTTGCACTTCATTTAAACCACTAGTTACTTTTGGAACAATAGTAGCATTCCATTCAGAGTCACTACACGCCTCTGGTACAATAGGTATTTTAGTACTGTGAGCTATCCTTACGTATAAAACAGTGTAATGTACGTCATGTACGGCCCCAACATCAAATGTTGCAACGGCAAAAGTTTTATTTTTAACATTAATTTGCAAGCCTACACTTATCTCTTTACAACCTCCACTGTAACCATTTAAACCTTGAGGTTAATCAATTTCATTGGGGGCTATAGGAAATAATGGTTTCAACTTTTCAATTTGGCTCATGCAGAGCATAGGCTTCCTATAAAATTTCATGAAACCTCGATCTATTTTAAGGTTCTTTGTTACATTAGATGGAAACAGCATCTGAAGGTTTTGCATGTCATAAACCACCAAACTGTACTTTTCATTCAATAAAACCCTTCCTTTAATGCGTTGAAGTGATGTGAGAAAATGAAGTGAAGTAAGAGTGAGAGACCCGTAAATGACAACATAATCAGATACTTCTTTGATATTCTTTAAGTAATATACCAATTCATCCATTATTCCAGGAATTGATCGTAGATGTATAGTTAAAGAACCATTTGCGTAAACGCACTTTTCTGTTGATTGTATTGTGGCCAAAATCTGGATGTTGAGACTCTTACAAGTCTGTATACAAATTTAATAAAATTTATATTTAAATTGTTAATACCTACATAGCGCTTTTTTAATGTTATAAATATCTTATCACAATTAAAACAAGGTTTGCAAGACGTATTTACGTTTTATAATTCTTTGGACATGTTTCAACACATGTTCCGTTAAATGCAAATTTGTTTAAATGCTTACATTCGTCAATTGTAATACAATAATTGCTCTCCGTCAGCAGTATGCTTAAAGAATAATAAAAATGTCAAATAAAAATATGTCAATAATAAATATTTTCATTGTTGTAACGGCTTTAAATGCGTACTTCATTATCAAAGATATGTTGTAATTAATTCGAATATTTAACAATAATTATTAAAAGAATCATACGTGTCATCAGGACAACGAGAAACACAGGTGTCATTGTATGTAAAGTGTCGACACAAGGAACAGCTGCCCGAATTTGTCTTGCGACACCCAAGACACTGCTCGTCGCACACCTCCGCATCCGGCCCTTCGATGAAGCGCTGACATTTCCTTTAAATTGATAAATAAGACTATATAATTATATCTATGGATGAAAGTGTAATTAATTTGAAAGTTAAGTCTTAAAAAATACAATCGACAAATAATATATTTTCGCCAAACTAATCATTAACGAAAAAGAATGAATAAAGCTTTTTAATTTCTGAACTATGTTTGTGTTCATCAAGACGAAAGTAAATTCTGAGAGTATTTTGTGAAATATAAGTCATTAAGTTCATAAACACTTTAAATGATGATGACTCCTAACTAATAGGGAAAGATCAAAGAATTATTTGCTTAAGTATTCCGTATTGACTCAATTGCTTCTCAATATAGATATAATTATAAATGTATTTATTATTTTACGACTGCTTAAACAAGAAATTGTAAACATGCTTTGATTCCTTGATTGGTTTAGATCTGTCCTCCATCATGTCAAGTGTATTACAAGAATATTGACTTTATCAATTATTGTACTAGGCCAAAACTTACTTAATTGCCAAAGTAGTACATTTCATTGATTTGACTTAATAATATGAAAATTAAATAAATTACATTTGTAGATGTTTCAATAAGAAAGTCAAAGGAACCTTATTCTAAAACCACATACTCACTTATTATTCTAGCAATGATTGGTTGAAGCGTTCCTTGTGTGTGAAATGTTAGGATATCAATAATAATTTAAAGCGGAGACGAAATAATTAATATTAATATGTAACTAGATATGACCCACATACAAGCACCATAAAATGTATATAGGTACATTGTTTCTTTAAAAGAGACAAATGCATAAATAAATTCGTAAAACTCCTCAAGGAGGTCTAATAATAATATTTCAGTGTCTAATTATTAAGGTAAAATATTTTCAAACAAAACAAATTAAGAGCTACTGCGAACGGTCGGTCTTAATTAACTAAATTAACACTATTCCGAGTTTAAAATATGTCATTTAAAACGTTTAATTTTAAAGAAGAACCTCTCTCAAACGCGGCAGATCATAAACAATCAACGCGTAATTATACAGGAGAGCGTTTCCACGAATCCGTGCTAAATTCGGGAACAGAGCCCCAGGGACTCCAATCCAGACATTCGGTAAACAATCATAAATCCTGTGACCTAAATGTTATAACATAAATTATTGTAAGCCAACAATTTATTATATCTGATACTCAGATAATTACTAAATATGAATTATAATCTTTTCTATGGATATTCGTATGAGTAATTTTGGCCTAATATATGACACATCCTATCTAAATCTATTTATTAATCTCAATAATACTGTACTTAATTAAAAAAAATAGGCCATCCGTTGGGGATATTATAATTAAATTTTCCTTATTATTTATACCTCTTTTAAATTAGGAAAACTTATATTCTTAAAGTCTTTTGGTTTTCTTCTTTCTAGAAGTGAAATTGTTAGATCCCCAACCACAACTGTGCAGTTCGATAAGGTCTTCATGTTTGTCATTTTATTATTGAAGATATTAATGCAAGGTCCGTGGTATTCTTTTGACTCTCCTATGTGTATCTTCCCGTGAGAATACGAGAGATAAGCGACACAAATTATTAACCTGAAAAATAATTGTTTACATTAGTATAATAAAGTGATAACGAGACAAAATCTGTACAGTGTTATTTCTTATAAGTAATTGCTGCTTATTAGGATGAGATATAGACCAATAAACTATTATTAAATCTCATCTGTTAATTTTGCTCTAAAACGCAAAACTGGTATCAGTTATAATTACAATATGTCTAAGAATATTCGACTTTTGTACAGATTGTATATGATAATAGATGACGTAAGATAGGTACGGCATACGATAGGGGAGAAGAAAAAAAAGGCGATGATTATAGCTAAGATTATTTTCTTTCTTTGACAGTATGTAATAACTTATATATTTTATGTTATTGTTCTATTTTTGTTCCACATCCGATAAGGACGTAAAATTTATGAACAACAGCTAACACAATATAGATATTATTAAGATCATTAAGGATAGGCCAAATACACTTAATACTATTGTAAATCGTAATGTATAATATCTATTATAAGACTTTATGTATTGATTTTTTTATATAACGTCCTATAAAATAACACAATGGTTATATAAAGAAGAAATATCTTCAGTACATTCTGTACGAGGGTATTATCCTTCCTCAGACGATATATTAAGTTGCATGACACAGATAATTTTGACCCTTTTTAGGAAAGTGACATGTATCCGTTTAAGAAGTTACTGTCGAAAATTTCATTTGAAACAGAATTGTCGTACAATTCGTAAATATACACAACATCACTTAATGATCTTCAAGAGTTCGATACTAATACTGTTTGAAATTTTAACCTCAGCTTTCAATTGTGAGTATTTTTTTTTCATTTTCAAAAGCCGGTCTGTCTAACCGCGGAGAAGTCACTTACATCTGTTTAATTTAATTGTTCGAGAGTGCTGTGAGCATATCGACAAAATCAATATTTACAATAACACAAAAATATAATTGATATAGTATTTGATATTAAAATAACATAATATTTAATTAACATACTAACAATGCGAATTTATTAAAGATTTCTATTTCTCTACTATTAACAGCAAGCAGCTGAAATGCTTTGCAAAAGCTTTAATCTGCAGTTTGTACAGTTTGTTACACAACACGACATTCTATGCAGACTTGGAAGAAAAAGTAACAGCGTCTAACAGAACCCTGGTAAAGAATTTTAATTGACACTCCAACTTTCAAGACTATAGTGTCTAAAACGACGCCAAAACGTAAATGTTGAAATTTCAATAACTATAACAACATAACTAAAAAAGACGTATATCATCATATGTAACATATATATATATATATATATATATATATATATTACATCAATTAAGCCAATCGTAATAATGGTAAGTTTTTATAATTAATCTAAATTACCATATCAGCGCCTCTTTCGCCATGACACCATAATGTACTTTAAATTAAATCTCTTGTATTTATTTGATTTACAATGTGATGCTTTTCTCTAAAATACTTGTCGGAGAACTCTTAAGTATCATTTACTTGGAAAACAAGACATTGCTCGTTATATTCCATAACTTAGAAAAAATGCTTCAACATTTAAAACTAGAACTGCTTGAGACACTAAAATAATTTAAATGTAGAAAAAAACCTAAAATTCTGAGTAAAATATAAAAAATAAACTGAGTATATTACAAAATATTATTTATAAAATAGTTGACTTAACACTAAACTACACTATTTTTGATACTAACACAATAATGAATTACAAAGAAAAATTTTAAACTACTAAAAGTCTTTCTTGGATAAAAGCGATTGACAATCTTGAAAGACAATTTTGTTTTGATAATTTTTACTCAGGGAACGAACTTTTCGTACTGTTATTTACAGAGTTAAGTTAATTTTAAATGTCTTTATGAAGTTTTGTTTCAATATCTAAATAATATCTCAGATCTATAAAAAATACTCGAATACTAAAATACTTTAATGGAAAAACAAATAATGATGTTATTTATTATAGCTCTGTATGTAGAACCTACTTGTTTTAAATTGTTGCGGGGTTACGGGTGTGATACTGTGAAAGCGAACGACTATGAAATTAACGATGACATTATGTTATTTAAAAAACTTATATAGTATTAATAGCAAACGATATTTTATTTAAATAATTATTTTTAGATTGATTCGATTACCTATGATTGATGATTATTTTTTCTAGTTATAACTAATATTATTTTTGCAAATAGATTGACATACGTGTATTATTAAGTATAAATATTATACCCACAAAGTGAGAGTTACAATGATAGTTAAAGTAATTGCTAAGCAAGTTAACGCAGTTATACGGAGGCAGTTTACGTTTCAAATATTTATTTAGCAACAATCATTAATTAATACAACCACACAATTCACAATCTGCTAAATATGAGCGTAAACATTTTTTTTATTTATATATAAAAATTTATATCTATCTATTAATTATTAAAATACCGTTTTCAAAATTGTTGTTTTCGAAAATGTTGAACGATAACTATAAAAGTTGAGTAATATGTAAGAAATCAATAAATAACGTAAATAAATATAAACGACATTATCTTTAGAAACTGTTGACTTCTTTGTTGTTATGCTAATATTTTACTTTTTCTTCCTTCCTTATTCTTAAAACGATCTTTGACGCATTACTTTTCATTTATTTTCTTTATGATAACTTTTACCTGCCTTTTAAATTACTTCGGTTGTTTAGTAAAAGGAATAGTTATTAAAATAATTAACCTTTCAGACTATTTGATACAAGTTTTTTGTTTTATAAGTGCAGTTCAAAGACTTCTCATTATATTTCCTATATCAAATTTTTAACGAGAAAATCGTTAATTTGTTTAAAAACATTTACATAATCTTCTTGATTCCCTCTGAATGAGATTTTGCTTCTAAAGGTAGAAGTAGAATCTCATTTAAGTGCCCTCGCTTAGTTGCTCGCTCTTGGTAGTCATCTCATATTCCCTTAGGTAGGATAAATAATTTAAGAAATAATTAAATATAAAATTTAAATTTAATAATAATAAAATTATAATTTTAAACTATGAATTATTTCTAATGAATGTAGGTAATTAATTTTAGGATTATTTTTATTGTTTTACCCATTTGTTTTGTTTATGTTTGTTTATTTTTTAGTTTATTTTTTCACTTCCTCTCTGTAAATTTGTTTAGTGCAAAGTGACATTTGTATTTTTGCAATATTTACTGTCGAATGATGTTGACGTTGTTTCTCCTACTAAAAGAAAAAAAATGTAAAAAAAAAATATTTTTAAAATTCACTTCACATTCAAGTAAAACCAACGATAAAGAATAATTATTTTATTTATTTTATTTTTTTGTGGAAGAGGAGGGCAAATGAGCTGGCGGGTCCTAGATGATTTGAGATCACCGCCGCCCATGAACTCTAGCAACATCCGAGTATTTACCTGAGCATTGCCGGCCTAGGAGGTGGGAGTAAACGCCTTTTTTAAGGTACCCATATCGTACCGATCTGAAAATACCGCCGAAGGGAGTTCGTTCCACATTCGAGTGGAACGTGGAAAAAATGTACTTGAGAACCGCATAGTGGAGGATCGCCACGCATCCAGGTGGTACGGATGGTATTAGAGGCGGTGGCGCGCTGTGCGATGATAAATTTCGGTGATAAAATTCGAATTTTATCACCGATCTTTTGATTCGATCTGATGATCGAATAGCTCTTCGGAACACTCCCCGTGGTAAATGCGGTAGAAGACGCAAAGAGATGCAACGTCTCTACGCAATGCCAGAGTCCAGCCGTTCGCAGAGCACTGGGTTCCCGACAATCCGAACGGCTCTCCGTTGTACGCGGTTAAATGGTAGAAGCTGAAATTGGGATGATCCGGACCAAAAATGAGAACAGTACTCCATGTGTGGCCGGACCTGAGTTTTGTAGAGCGCAAGTCTTTGGCCAGGATTGAAATACTGCCTCGCTCTATTGATCACGCCCAAATTCATCGAGGCCAACTTGGCCTTGCTCTTCAGATGACGACGTAACTGATAATCGCTCGAAATGTCGAGACCCAGTATAATACTTGGCAAGGCAAAGAGGGGAGTGCTCTCGAAGAGCGGTGATATGACAAATGGGGTATTCTTAGTGGTAAACGCGCAAGCCTCTGTCTTCTGGGGATTCAACTGAACGTGGTTCAGTTCACCCCACTCAGAGACCATGCCCAAGGAAGTCTCTATAGAAGACACAAGTTTCTTTCGGCACTCGTCGACGTTTTCTCGAGAGAGACCTGCACGGCCGGAATATACTGCATCCCCAGTGCTGTCATCTGCACAACAATGTATGTTGGAAATATTCAACATATCATTAATGTGCAGGAGGAATAGAGTTGGGAATAGCACGCAGCCTTGGGGTACACCAGCGTTCACGGGCTTAGTGTCCTAGCAAAAACCGTCGAAAATGACCTGTATGCTCCCCCCAGTGATGAAGCTGGTGATCCACTTGCACAAACTCTCGGGAAGCCCATAGGAAGGTAGCTTCGAAATAAGCCCCTTGTGCCAAACACGATCGAAGGCTTTCGCCATATCCAGACTAACTGCCAGACCCTCTCCCTTGCTTTCAATAACAGCTGCCCAACGGTGGGTAAGATATAACAGAAGATCACCAGCCTATCGACGATGGCGAAAGCCATATTGCCGGTCATTGACCAACTGGTGATCCTCGAGGTACGTTAGGAGCTGTTTATTGATAATTCTCTCCATTACTTTGGAGAGAAGACAGGTAATGGCGATAGGTCTGTAGTTAGCTGGGTCCGAGCTATAACATTTTTTAGGGATCGGATGGACAAGGGTACGCTTCCATGAGACCGGGACTACGCCTTTAAGGTAGGAATACCGAAATTCCGTAGCAAAATTGGAGAGATACCATCTGGCCCACTCGACTTATGAAATTTCAAGGAAAAGAGGGCTTTTCGGATGATTGTTTGCCGAAAACTATTTCCGGCATTAAGCTCTGACACCGCGGAATGATAGGCGGTGTCTTCCCTTGGTCGTCCTAAGTCCAGTTGGAGGCAAAAATAGTGCCTAAGAAATTGACTTTCTCTTTTGCCGTGTGGTCCAGAGAGTCATTCCCAGTGTGCAGGGGCAGTAGGGATGGCTAGTAAAAGTTTCCCAGACTGGCTTTGGCAAGCGCCCAGAACTTGCGCCTGCCAGGCGGGTACCTAGCCAGCTGATCCCCGATTTTAACGACATACTTGAAATTTGCTGTAGCAATTTTCCGTTTGAAGAATCTGGAGCCACGATTATATTTCCTCTTCAGAACTCTAGAGTTCGGATCCTTGGTGATTAAGGCATTACTCCAAGCTTGATAAACCTGCCGTTTGCCAGCTGCTGCAGCCCTGATACACGCATCAAACCAAGGCTGCGATTTGCCACCTTTGGGCTTCCCGATTCTCTCACTCACCGACGAAACATAACCAAATGAATTTGGTTACTACACGTCGGTCTTCTGTGAAAGGGTGTTCCTGCCCCGGTCGAGTCAGCCCAATACGAGCTGCAGTCAAATAACTACAGCTAGGCTCTACCACCTAAGATTAAGGTGAAATACCAGAATAAACTTCATCAGTACCCTGTATTTATAATCTTCCATTGTATGAATGTAAGAACTACTCAAACTCGTACCATCACTTGATTACTTTCGTTTAATCCTAAGTAATAGTTTTAAAGTATTCCCAATTATTCAAACAATAAGTACGGCATTTTTTGCATGGTAATGGTTAATGGAAGGTTGTAGGCTAATATCATTTAAGTCTGGTTACGTCCAGGGAATATTATTAGTGAATTGTTAAACTACTTTAGTGGATCCAATTACTAAAAGCTTCTTCTCAAAGGTGCCTCCTCAAATAAAGCGCAATTAGAGTTACTACTTTTATTACTTTACCTAAAAATCTTCATATGAATTTTATTTTATTTGATAATATCAAGTTAATTTATTGAAACTTGCTCTTCTCCGAGTGCTCCTATTAATCGTCAATATTATAACATCTTGCGCAAGTTTTAAAGATCAAATCATTGAATCTACAATGTAACAAAATTGAAACAGTACCAGTTAATTCAAGTTGCTCATATTTTAAGTTAAAATCATTTTTTTATGTTATCACTAATATATTTTAACTGTCGGAACGGAAAATTAATTAAATTAAAAATAAAATAATTATCATAAGTATGAATTAGAGACTAAAGACAACACTACAAGCTAATAAACTGTCATTATAATAAAATGCATTAAGTAATACAAGTAGGCTTTATTCTAAAGTACCATCCCATCCCATCCCATGCCCTCATCCCTTCCTGGATAGAGTTGACATAACAAGTTTTTGCCGGCACTCATACTTGTCTAAAGTCAGGGCTATCACAAATTCTTTCATTCGGCAGTCATCACATGGAGTAAATTTATCTGTATTCATTTACATTACCCGCTTTTTTTTAATATTTTTCATTCCCTTTGATTACATTATCTTATGACGACGATAAAGCACTACTATATAATGTCATGAAATAAGCTTTCGTTAACATTCTTTCAATATTATGTCGAAATATTTTGTACATTTACAGTAATACTCATTACATTGTAGCAATAAATATTTTACAATTTAACAGAAATATATCACGTAATACGTTCAACACCTTTACTTTTTAAGTATGAGGATTGTTATAAGTTGAAAACCAATTCTATAATATTAACCATTTTTTATAATATTATCCCTTGTAAAAGGTAATTAACATAATGTCACTGACTTTTAAACTGTGCTCTTTTACGCTTTTATACCTACAATAATCGTAATGATTATAAAAAATATGAGAACGTGATTTACTGAATATTGTATCATTATAAAAATGTATATAATATTAATTACTTTAAGATGCGTTAACTACGAGTATATTATAATATTTTGAATTTAATACATACAAAGTACATATATATATATATGTGTTCGCTTTCAAGGACTATATGAAAAATATAAAATACAATATTCGCAAATATCAGATATATATAAACTGTGGTACTCTAATTACAAGATCGGTGAGTTGACTTCGACTCAGAGTTTAGCTCGTTGGCGTATGGCCAAGTGCAGCTGTAAATAACGATTAATGATAAAACAAAAGTTTAGAGGAAATAAAATGGTCTAACGTACAGTATCAATACACTATATGATATTTCCAAACCAAGTTAATATCAATGAAAGGAAAAACTAACCAAAAGAACACGAAGAAGGTTATTTACCGCAAAGCATTGAAATTTGTCTCTAAATATAAGACGTATTGTATATAACTTGTTCCTATACATACAATAACATTATGTAAATAGGACAAACATAATAGGATCAATTATATTTACATATCACAAACAACGATACTTACTAAACTTAAACAGATAACGACCTTTCATCAATATCGGAACTTTGCACTGTTAGTGAAACAATTTATCAGTTATCGGGGGGCACTTTGTGTCCCTGCCAAGTCGAACAAAAAGGCATGGCCGTACTATCGTTTTCTCAAAAAGTAATTCAGCCCTTTTTAAAACAGAAAATTTGTATACAATGAAGTGTTTGTGTCTAAGCCACTGAAAAACTATAAAAAAATAAAATCGTAGATGTACTTTATGTGAAACCCTAGAATACAGCTAATGTAACGGAGTAACGGAAAAGCGTTTTCTTAAATAACATAAAATAATATAATATAATAAAAGCGTATAGGTACTTTACAGTAAATACTCCGATTTTTAAACTTTGTAATAAAGACGTATCTTTTAATTATTTTAAAACTCCAAACTTTTTTTTCTTATCAAAATATCAAAACCTCTGAAAGAAGCCCACCGAGACAGAGAGTGGGCTTTGAAGCGCAAGATATGAGTTTAATTACAGAAAGGAAAAAAGGGTTACTACAAAAGTAATAAGATCCCGCCAAACATAACATGTAAAAAACGCAACGCCGTAAAAAATTATGGAATGCAATCTAAACCAAGTCGGTAAATTCAGTATGTGCAAAATACACCAGACAACATAAATAATTTCCAAGATAAAGTATCTTAATAAAAATATCTCTATACAAAATTTTAACACAATCCTATGGTTGGTTTAGACATGAAGTTGGTTTAGGCGTGAAGGCATAACAGATAGAATTACTTTTGTATTTATATTATTATTAATAGTTTATTTTTTTTGCCGCGTGCGTTTGCCAAGTTTGTTAGTAAACTAATAAGTTATCAATTATGACAAAGTGGTTGGATAGCTCCTCCCATAGATATAAGTAGGTATACTGAATTAACCGACTTGGTTTAGAATGGATTTCATAACTTTTTACGGGGTTCCGAGACAGACATTTTTATACATGATATGTTTTTGATGGAATCAGACTTAATTTGTATACACATATTATAACATGATGGTGATATTGTTTCGACGAATTCTAAACATATTATAAAACGATTATATCTCATGTTTGATTAATGAACAACGTTTGTGCGTCGATGATATGCTTTTAAAATATCTTATAATTACTAAACCCACATTACATATTTACATAACATCGATAATATCAACATATAAAAGAATAATTCGGTGATTAAAATCTCATTCTTCAATGTTTTATCATGTTTTTTTATGCATTTAATACATACAGATCGCTGGCTATTATTCAGTCACTAATGGTACTATAAGGTTTACTCCGTAAACTCCAGGGTCTGTCTTTGTGTTGCCTAAAATTTAATAAGCTCCATATTTTAATTATTATAAAAGGAATCTGATTAAAAAAATGAATAGATAAAACCAATAAAAAATATTATAAACATAAATTCAAACATTTATCGAATTTGCTCACAAAAAAATCACGAAAATCGTTGGTAACATGCGACCTATATATGTATTAGACAACAGCCGGACAGAACTCTAAAAGTAGTTCGTGGCTTCTGCCAACAAATACACGAAGGCGTCTTTGCTCAAGCTGAAATGTGGACGCTCTGAATCGTTTTGAATCGTTCACTCGTTATATACGAGAAAATATAATTTCAATAACAGATCTCTGAAAATAAACATCTAAGGATTTTCTAACTAATAACGCTACTCAGATCTATAAAATCTCAAAGAATACTAAACCATTTCACAACAGGTTAAAAAATATTTAAAAAATATTCAAATTTAAGTTCTAAATTTACAAATAATTGCCGTTTACCCACTAAAACAGTTATTAATGATAGCTCTCTATATGGTACAGCTAATTGATTTTAATTGTCGCGTCGCACCAGGTGCGATCACGTGATTTGAATATGAAAGCGAATATTTACTAAAACATTTTGGCTTCCAAAATTAGTTTATACTATTAATTGAAATAGATATTTTTTTTATCGATTAGTAAATTGACGAAATTTTCCAGGTAACTTGTAATTAATAATGAAATAATCAGGTCTAATTTGAAATGTGAACACAGTGCAGTGACCAACCACGTTGTAAGACATTTATTTAGAAAATATTAGTAAATACACATTTACAACATTAACCATCTGGTAAACTGTCTTTTCGTTTGCTTCGATTTTCAATACAGTCCAGTATTATCTCTAATCTGACCATAATCTTATTTGTAAAAAAATGATAATATGTAATACAATTTGTTTCTCAAAATGATCAAAAGATGTTATCAACCTGATTACGGTTTGCAAAAATATATATTTGTCTCTAAAAAATAAAGAGAGAAAGTAATAGATATAGATAAAAATAGATAGTATAGAGAGTATTATATTCTATATAACTATAAATAATAGACGTAATATAAAATAAGCTATCCTGTGAATTTATAAAAGTCATTAAGTGTTTTTGTGATTTTGCTTAATATTGCTTTCCTTTCCTTAACTTTTTCTTCCTTCCTTATCTTTAAAACATTTTGTGACTTTTTAGTTTTGTTTTTTATTTTTACATTTTGAAAGCACGTCTTTCCTGCTTTTTGTATTATTTCAGAAAAAGATAATACAAGTTATTATTTTATTGGTCTTTTCTGTTGTTTATTTCTGTCTGTCTGCCCTATCTCCTTTAAAACATAGGTTTAAAGGAGACAGTTTAATTATATAATAAAGTCAACGGCTAAATTTTAAAATAATTCTCCTGCCTTCATCTCATTTTAAGTAGGGTCGGCATAAAAACTTGTTTCTGGCATTACCCTTGATATATGTCAGCGCTGCTTCAACTCCTTTCATCATTCACACAATTCATACATTTCCTTTTTGGCCGTCCTATAACCGCATATTCATCTACATTCATCTTCATAACTCTTGAGCTTAATAAGTTTTCATCCTTTCTCATTACGTGCTCACACCATGACAACCTCGCACTTCTCATCTTTTTATATAAAATTAAAATTAATGAACATAACTATATATCGCATTAGAAAATAGAATCTGTAATCGATTTTATTATTCATACAATAGTCATGAAATGGGCTGTGTTAAGATTATTTTAATGGTCTTTCAAAATTATTTATATATTTTTAATAATAATCAATAACTTGTATGAATACATTTTGTAGTTTAACAGTATACAACGTAAAGAAAAGGGATTAAAATCATGTAATGAGAACAGTTTTAAGTTAACCCATAAGAGTTGAATGCATATGCTTAAAAGAAATATAAGGCGATGAACCTTGATATAATATGATACGAGAGAGTTGAAAGGTATTGAGATGTTACGACGATATTAAATAATTATAAAGGCGGCTTTAGTAGGTTCTTATGATACTTGGTTAGGTAGGAAGAAGAGCGTAGACAGTGAAGGTGAGCGTGTATGCGCATAGTAAACCTTAAACCTACACCTGGGTCGCAAGTCCCAGGTATTGTTTGAACTCCGGTGAATCCATGGAATGCTAAGAAGCTTCGTCTCTGGAAAAGGTGGATAAATGGTAGTTATTATTAAATTTTAATTATTTTTTTTTTCATTGTATTAACTATTCAAGCCTACTCGTAATTGATATATGCGAATAAATTAGAATTAAATGCTTTCATATTTACAGCAATCTAATTTTAAACGACAGACAATTATTATAGAATGCCGTTTGAGGTAAGGATAAGATAGACCAGCGGGCACTCTCACTTATTTACAGCCGCCCGTCCAGCATAACTTATCAGATGAATACACGAACAGAACTATAATATCTGAATAACTATTAAATTTGTTAAAAAAACTAAACTTACTTAGCCGAGCGTGTTTATATAAAACTATATTATAATTTTAGAACTGATTTATATAAATACGACGTGCAATTTGCTACAACGCCACAGCATATATTTGCGTTTACATTGTTGTTTCGAGATAAGAGCACGGCAAAGTTAGATTGCTAGATTAGCTCACGAACAATCCGGAGGCACTGTTGTTATTGTTACACAAATAATTAGATATAATAATATGTTAACGTTAGAAAAGATTACCCATACACCAGATCCAATACACCAGAACATTTAAACCTATTTTAATGAACATAGTGTGTGTCAGCGCACGTTACGAGCACACGAGTAAACAAACGGAATATTTTATCCTTTGAACATACATGATAGAAGAAGTTTCAAATAGAAAGATGAATAGTTGATATTAATTTAAAAAGACGATGTTATTTTTCCATTACAATATATGCTTATTTTAGAGGTACAAAATTATAATAATAATATTTTTAAAAAAATTAAAAATGACGCTTTTATAAAACCCAAACTAAAATATTTAAAACTAAATTTAAATTAAGAAAGAAATTAAATTTAAATTTCTATTCTACCACTTTGTTGGTTTGGTTAATATGTATGTTTATGCCGAATTAGATCTTTTTATTACTGTCTTAGCTAGGCAGCGGCTAGACTGACTGACATGATGAAGCAACAAGGGATTTTAGGGGACTTTGAAATTCTAAATACTAAATTAATTATACCATCGCAATTTAAATCGTAATAAAATTGTTTAAAATCACAATGAAAAGCATGGACAAATGTCTATGGTCTTTAAAAAAAAAAAAAAAAAAAAAAAAAAACTTAATATTCTTGACAAGCTTAAATATTTTAATCCACATCGACATATATATATATATGAGATTAACGATTGACTGTAGTTATTGCTGTCTTATCTATGCATATAAGTAAATAGTGGATTGTTTGTTCGTAATTCTAAATAAACAGCATGCATATAAAAGTATGTTGGGTAATTAAATAAAAAAAATCATTTTTAGAAAACTTCTTTGCTTGTCTATTCATTTCAGATATATTTTAAAACGACTGAACCGACTTTAATTCAAAAGAAAAACATTATATTATTTTGTATTCCGCGCACGAAGTCATGGGCACAGCTAGTTATAAATAATGTAATGACTAAATCGCGTCATAGTAAGACCAAATTTAAAACTTTAAGTATTATACCTAATTTATTTCTACATTATCCACGACATTAATACACAAAAAAATTTAAAAAAAGTAATAAATCATTTTCAAATACGAAAGATCTTATAATTTGAATAATTTAAATATTATATTCATGAATTGGTTAAAACTTATATATTTGTGTTATCGTTTCTGAGAACTAATTGAAAATAGCTACTACTTTAACATTCAGATCAACCTTTGAATGTTATTGAAATTTGATGTATTTTTTCATTAAAATATTTACATTAAGTGTTAATATTTTTAACTATTACTTTGTCAATTAAATCAGGTTGTTTCATCTGAAAAAGTTTATTTAGGGAGGAATAATAATTAATAGGCTCCAGCTCCACTTTCTTTTAAGGTAAATAGTAAGTAATAGGATAATATTTATATCATAGAATAGGCATATTGCAAAGAAAGCGTAAATTTCAGGTAGTATTATCTAATAATATCGCTTTCTTATATCTTTGTCAATTTATTCACATTTACTGTTTCAGATTCCACCAACAAAATTTATTAATCTAATATCACTCAAATTATAAAATGCACCTCTTTAATTCATTAGTACTAAAACAAATGAGCCATAGTATAATAGCATAACCCAATCTTAACTTATACTAATTAAGATTAATGGATTGCAGGTAATTGTTAGCTCTCGAACGTCTGAATTTATATGAATATCTATCTCATGAGTTATGTCTAACTCGTGTGTTGATTTTGAGGCTTGGCACATATAAAAATAGGCATTTTTTAATTATAATTTTACTTTTTTATATAAAATCTATTATCCCATTTAATATGCAATGCAATGAATATGCAATGAATATGCAATGCCATTTGATATTTAGATATATTATGTACTTTATCTTTGTTGTTAAAGTTGTGAGGACAAAAATGAAACATTTTATCTAATTTGGCATAAAGAGTATTTAAATTAGGATATTATTTGATTGTCGGTGAAAACCATAATATATTTTATTTATATATTCTAAAGTATACATGTACAGTGTAATTAAACACAAATAATTGATGTAAATGATGTTTTCAATATATATGTGGTCTGTGACATTGTTATGTACTATTTTAAAATGATATTTATTAAGTTATGTTTCTACAAGAAGTCGACCATTTTAAATGTAATAAATGTAATTGAAGTATCTATAAGAAAATTAAATTGAATTACGTGCTTTTTAAATTAATCAAAATATATTTAATATGCTTACGAAAGATTAGTTTTCAGGACATTGTGAGGTTTTTTGAAAGTTATTTAACTTTAGTAAACAATTTTTGAAATAGATAATAATTGCTTCATATCTTCTTAGTATTTGTCTTTATTTCATTAAATAGTTATCCCAATGTCTCGGAGTTGTTGATCAAATAACCTTGTAAAGTTTTGGCGTTACCAGATAGAAACAACTAGACGAGATGACTATTATATAACATTTATTACATAAATTGTAAACTTGAATAAACTTTTATATACAGTAATTTTATCGATCACCAACTTTAATAAGAATAACATATTATTATCATCTAATTAATATTATTAATATTAAGACAATGAGTAAAATAAATCAATATATAAACATTTTTAATAACAATTCAGTTATATAATTGAACCTATAAATAGTAAAATCTTATTATTCTTTGAATAACTACCACAAAATATATTTTTATATATTTTATCGTCCATAAAGTCATGAAGTTATCAAACAGTCTAAGAATAGCGATTGCAATGGCGACGATAGCGGTGGAAGTGGTAAAAGTGAAACCAAGACGAAATTATATTTTATGAATATTTTTAATATTAATTTCAAAAAAATATTATGTCTACATAATTAGGATGAAGAAAATATTTATATTTAGAGATCAATCATTTATTTCCAATATCAAATAAATATGAGCTTGTTAATTATCCTATTACAATGTGAATACTCTATTTACCATATATGTAACATTTCAATAAAGCATTTATAGACGAGAACTCATACAAAAACCTTAAAATAAAGTAAATATTAAAAATATTATAAATCTTTTCGACTTTACAAAATTCATCATATTATAGGTTTTAAAACAACGAGATTGTGGCCATAAAAGTTAGTACACGTGTAATAAATTGTTTTAATCTATAAGCCACTGAACAGAATTTATGAAAAGAAAAGATACACATTTTATATAAATCCACAGCTGATTAAATGCTGCAGAAGACTGCAAGTTGAAATCATTTCCATTACCTATTACATTAGTTGCTTCTACCTTTATTGTAATCACAATTTGATTCATTATCAATTACACTCTTTGTGAATTTATAACAATTGCAGATTTTATTTACTTTAGACTTATAAAAATCATCTTCTATTGCTTAGTATATTTTAGATATAAATTGAAGCCCACATTACAAGTAAATGTAAAACTTTGTCAAATGATTGTGTGTGATATAAAATGTCGAATTAATAAATGTATGTATTTTCATAACACAAACTAGATATTTTATTTGCTCTACGACATATTAGAAACTCAAAAACTACATAACATTCAAACCAAATATACATACGGATTTCCGAATTGCAACAGTACAATATCCCTCTGTAAACGATTAGAGATTCTCGTGTGTATGTAAATAACTAAATAATTGAATGCGGACCAAATGTTTGCGATTACTCAGTCCGTCATCCCGACACAGGGAATTCTAAAAGCGACAACCAAGGTCGACGACGTTTACCGAGCGAAACAATGAAACTATGCCATGTTGATAATTTTAATCGGATTCTGTTAGATCATTATGGTGCTCAGCTTAAACACAGATGAGAATGATCGAGCCCTTCCACTCCTATCTCGCTCCAAATTCCAACATAATAACTTCAACGTGATAAATCTTTTTAATAGGTTGATAAAGCGTTCTGGGCAATGTTTACTTATCCATCTTAATTAATAATATAAGATAATAAACTAAAGCAGCTCAATTTATACAATATTCAGATAAATGTGTATATCAAAATATCTGAAATCATTTACCATCGCTTTTAACTAATATTTACACAGAACTTACTCACTTCTTCATAATCATTGTCAATGATTGTATGATCGTGACCTTGTGGTATATATATATATATATATATATGTTAGGCCCAAAGACCGAAAACGCTCAGTGGACGGAAAAAACGGCCACATCGCGTTCTGGCTGTCTTCAAATGTGCAAAACGCGTTTTGGCTGCTATTAAAAGCTCGCAACGCGTTCTGGTAATTGTCGAACGGCCAGAACGCGTTTTGTCATTCGTCAAGCGCTCAGAACGCGATTTTAATGTTTGAGTCGTATTATGTCTCCTCATCCTCATCCTCCTCACTCTCTACCTGGGTACAATCAAATTCATTTTGTAATTATAAAACAAATGAATTTTGATTATTGTTCTACACACATAAGTTATTTCGGGGTACGAAATATACTTATATTTATGATCTTTTCAGTTAATTTTAAATAATTGAATCCTCTACGACTACAATTAAATACATAGGACGTATGTTTTTCGAACTTTTTATTACATCAGAACATTACTTATTTTTACAAATACTGCTTGAATGACATTTCGAATTACATTTTAAGTTCAAATTTCAACAAGTGCATTTCTTATTAGTACAATATCATTTACACTTACAATAAACAAAACCTTGTTTGCTTCCTGAAGATAGAGTTGAAGCTGATCGTAAAGAAATAGTTTTTTCCGCGGATACCTCACTTTCTTTAACAAAATTACTGTCGGCGATTGTAAATTCATTGCGAGCATAAAGACGTTCGAGAGTTCCATTTTTTGTACCTAATGTGTAAAGACCGGAGGATCAACCTGAGTGACAACTGCTAGCACGTTTCTGGGAGCTAATCGTCCGCTTAACATTAACATCGATTTCCGATTAACATCGGGCACTCTTACCACAACACTTGTTACGATTTCAGCTGCTGAAAATTTTGAATTGGACAATGCTACCATTTTCTCTGCTTGTTTTTGTAAATTCTTTTTTGCATTGCTTTGTTCCTAATAGAACTTTTTCTAACACAAATGTTGCGAATGACTGATTTTCCGAACCCTTCGCTCATGGTCTTTCCACAAATCGTATGGATTTAGTTATAACATTCTGAACATTTGTGCGCTCCTGAAGATTCTTGCTCGCAGATTACACAGTACACTTTACTTTTGTCTTCGACGTTTTCCTTGTTCTCGCTGCAATCCTTAATGTTGTCCATTGATTCAAGTTCTGTAAACATATATGAAATGATTAGAAAATAAAAGTTGTACATTTCTAGTACCTAAAATGTATAACTATTCCAATAACGGTAAGCCTCTATTGTTCAAAATTAGTTGAAAAAATCCCAAAATACGCATGCAATTGTATGCAGGTAGGGAGTGGCATATAATACGACTCAAACATTAAGATCGCGTTCTGAGCGCTTGACGAATGACAAAACGCTTTCTGGCCGTTCGATAATTACCAGAATGCATTGCGAGCATTTAATAGCAGCCAAAACGCGTTCTGCGCATTTGAAGACAGCCAGAACGCGATGTGGCCGTTTTTTCCGTCCACTGAGCGTTTTCGGTCTTCGGGCCTAACATATATACTATATCTCCTATTTATATTTAATAATAATATAATCTTTCAGCTAAGCTGTAGTTTTAGTTTTGAATAAGTTAAATTAAACCTACTTTAATATTGTTCTCTGTTATTTGTATAGTCATACATACATAACTCAAATATGAAGAACAATAAACACACGCCACTCGCACGTAGCAGTTACAAAATCGAATCATGAAATGATAAATGACTAGCTCTTTGTGGTTTTATGAAATATGCAAATACGGTAACAAATAATACAATATTGTATATAACATTTTACAAAATTTATATGTAAACGACGCTCTGTTGTAGGTATGCTATATACAGATGATTATGATGATTAATTACTAGCTATTGCTAATGACTTCGTTTATTTTATTTAATTATCTGAATTAAAGAAATACTAAACTATAAGAGTGATGAAAATCTGGTTTGTATTATTTTAATAACCTAATACATTATTCACATGTAGATTGGTCTTGACAAAGTACAAGTTGGACAATTAATGAAACACTGTTTCCATTAAGACTTTTCCTTTTCGTAGTTGAAAGCATCATGAAAGCTAGACATTATAAGTACAATTAAAATAAGTAAGTAAATGTTGTTGAGTTGTATCCGAATAGCTACCGCCGATACTTCATGATATCTTACATACGATAAAGATAAGGATATAATCAAATCAAAAAATAGACTACTTTAATAAAATTTAGGTAGCTTCGTATAAGTGACCTATACGAACTATACTCTATAAACATCTCTCCATCTCATCTGTGTCATATAACTTGTAATACTCGTACCTTGTTATATTTATGATTTTTTTTTTCGATTTTCTTTTACATTAATTACTTTAAATTCTATGAAATAGATAAAATCTTCGATAAAAAAGAAGAAAGTTATTATTGTACAGAGTAATCTGTGGTAAGGAAGCTCCAAGGTGCATTTCATTTCCACCTCTGAGTGCAGTGTTGATGACAAGCTCCATTATGACCGCTTTCACTGACTAATCGATTTGAGATGCTGGATGCGGCTGGCACGTAGTTTGTTAGATGATTGTGCTGACCTCAAGGCAATAACCATGAAGTAATATATATATTATAAACAATATCATAAATATTCTTGTTGTTGTCTCGTCTATATCTCAACTAATCTACTAAGAAAAATATGGCAAATATAATTCATATTTATGCAATTAACCGTAGGAAATAAATAAAATGATACCACTTTTCGAACTGCATTAAGTGTTGTTCGAAGCGTTGGAAATGCGGCAAAAAATGTTAAATTGATATTTATTACGGGTATCGAGTGGCTCATAAAATACAGTTTTACAAAATATAAAGAGGAGAATTTATGCAATTGCGACGTATGTCCTACAAATGATATTGAAATGTGATAATATTCGGATAGTCTCTTTTGAGAATACATTTAATATTTACTTACTGCAGTACTTTTTAAATCTCCGTCAGAATAAATGTATTGTTTATGTATATAAAATATTCATGCAATATTCTTTATTTGGCCTCAAATACTCAGCAGTAATCTCATTTCCTTTAACTTGTTTAGTTTATTTATAATGTTAATATATCCAAGTCTTATAAAACGAACTGCATAATGAAATAAATATTTAGTATAAAACATATAGATAAATAAAAGCTGAAACATATTTTAATTCTTATTCAGAATTTTATATACTAAGTATACCTTTCCTTTATGAAAACTATAAAACCTTTTGATATGGAAATGATGAAAATATACCTAACTTAACACTATGAACTGAGTCCTACCAAATCACACCAGTTTTTAATTGGAAATCTATACTTTATGAAATGGTGTTCACCACATACTTAGTGTACCTAATGTAACTGTGTCTTTCCATTTCACCGTTAAATTAATATTTGTATAAACAATAGATTTATTTTGCCGAGTCTATTAGATTATTATTTATAGGCAAATATTTTTATCAAATAATATTTAATTCAGTATATCGTAGCGTCGATTCATTATTAATCTGCACCGTATCCTGTTTTCGACACGCCTTGGCTTCTGTCGCGCCTCGAGTAGCTATTGAAATAAAATATATTGGACGCACGTAAAACAATTTGTAAAATACAAATCAAATTTGCTAATCCTAATTTATTCCTAACCATAAATGATATTCTTTTTTAGGGATATCTTTTCTAGTATCTAACTTTTTTATCTATTTAATCATCTGGTAATTAAAATCTAAGAATCTAAAAAAAAACTTTTTATTATTATGTATATATTTACCAATCCCATATGTGATTAATAGTTATTTTATAATTTAATTAATAAATTTCCAGTTTTTAATAAAAAAAAATATTTTTTAGTTTGTCTTTGACGTTATTACGTAGGTTCAAATAACAAAAATACATGTAATTGTTAAACCTATTTAGACACAATTCGTAATATATGGAATATTACCAATGTCTCTGATTTGAAACATTTGTAAATGATTTTGAAATCTGAAGTACATTACTTAAGTAGATTCCGAAAAGCACTGCAATATGACTGAGTCAAAAAGAACTTTACAAGCCTATAATTATTATTAGTATTATTATAATTAGTATTACAATATAAGTAAAGTGAAAGTAATCTTGATATCTATTAGGATACGTATATTAATACGTTGGATTTAAGTCGGACAATGCTATGGTGAAGAAAATAAACGTGCAATGATACAGCGTCCTATTTTGCATACAACGCTTTTTACTAAACCAATATGCGCCTACAAACGATACTAAAATGTTATTTTTTTTGTTCCTTAATTTAAACAAATGTTTCGCTTTGCTGTGTCTGTTAGGGTTATTGTTTGTGTGTGAAATAAGCAACAATAAAAATAGTTTTTAACTGGCCATTTTTATTGTATTTAATGATAAAGAAACATAACCATATTTGTATGAATATACTACAGTCAGACAAACAAACCTACGAGCAATAAAAAAATATAAACCTTAAAATGTTTTTTTTTACAAATAACCAATTATATTTGTTGAAATAGAATTTATTATTTAAATGTATATTTTTGGATATTTGAATAAATATAGAATGATAAACCATCGATATGGGTAGGATTCGAACCGGCTACCTCTTGAAATATACTATATTCACTAAATTCACTTTTCTATAAGTCCATTCAACCACCTTACATAAACACCAAACTAAAAGAACTCTTTATAACCATTTTACCCTATTTTTATTTAAAATCTCATATATATTGACAGAAGGTCAAAATAAATTAAAATAATAAAAAACCTATACGTTTGACTTGAAAATATAGTATTTTGGAAATTCAACATTGTGATAAATTTTACTCAAACCTAAATATGTATATATATCGAAGCATTAAAAGCCCTTCGCTTGGAAGAAACTTGTAAAGGATCAATAAAGACTCCAGTCCAATAATTTAGCGACGTTGACAAAAAAAGAGTTGAAGTGCATAGAAAAACTACTTTATTTTTATATTATTCATTCATAACCCTACTTATTCAATTTGATATGATATAAAATAAAAATTTAAAAATATTAGAAAAGTAAATTTGGAATACAATACAAAAACAAACACAGATTTCGTTATCCGCAGAGCTCCAAAACCAAACCACGAACTTGCCATAATTCAGCGAAACAGACATTCGTGCAATTCCAGGCGTTGGAGCTAACAACTACCTGCAAGGCTATTACACTTCGTTTAACGAGCATCCGTTAAGCCTTGATTACACTATTTTATTCTGTTTTTATATCACAGAAATAATAAACAGAATAACAACAAACTTAAAAATAAAAATACTAAACCCTTGTAGATTAAAATGTAGTCTAAATTATTACGTACACTAATTAGTTTGGTAATACTAACATAAGCTAGTTTTTTAATTGTGTTTATTTTTTGATAACAATTAATTCTATTTCAAAGTTCACTTCTAGTTTTAGAATCTTAATAAAAGCTATATTTTTCAAACAATAATATAATTTAACAAATTTTAATAACTATTATTAATGAAACAGTTAAGTAGCAGCGGTAGTCTTTACAATCCGAGTTATTTTTAGAATAATTCCTTGTTAAACAAAACAAACGCCCCAGGGTTTAATTACAGGATCTGTTGAATTGAGATAAGTACCGGTTTTACGATTTTACGGTTGACTCTCAAACGCTTGGTTGCCGAGATTTCTTTAGATAGTGTCGGATTAGAACACTAATCGGCTTGAAAAGGAATTTTATATCGCCGTCCAAATTCTAAGCAACATTTATTATAGCTTGGTAATAAAATATGCTTTGTGTAAGATTTACGAGTGACAAACTGAAAGCTTTTTAGCAAATCTTCATATAATATTAATATACAATTATTTTGTTATATGTTCACTAAAATTTTTAACACCATGAGATGTTCTTTCTGCTATTAGGATTTTTGATACGAGTATTTTGATATTAGGACATATGATATTTATTTTAATTAATTCTTTTTAATAAATTTAATAATAATTCAGTTCATTATTGAACAAAGAAAACGTTAATTCGGATTAACGTGATATTAAGAAAGACCAACAAAACTTTTGAATCACAAGATATGAGTTTAATTAACGAAAGAAAAAAGAGGATTAGTACCTACAAAAGTAATGAGATCCCATAAAAAAACATAACAATAAAAAAAATACCAATTTTACCGTAAAAATTTATGAAATGCAATCTAAACCAAGTCAAACTTAATTCAGTATGTTCAAAACGCACCAGACAACATCAATTAATACCAGGATAAAAAGTATCTTAATAAAATAATCTCTATACAAAATTTCAACACAATCCGTTTGCTGGTTTAGGTGTGAAGAGATAACATAAATACCCAAGTTTGTCAGTATACTAATAAGTTATCAATTATGACAAAGTGGTTGGATAGCTCCTCCCATATATATGAATGGGTATGCTGCATTAACCGACTCGGTTTAGAATGGATTTCATAACTATTTACAGCGTTCCGAGACTTTAGCATTTTTATACATGTTATGTTTTTGATGGAATCAGACTTAGATTTGTAAACACATACTATAACACGATGGTAACATTGTTTCAATGAATTCTAAACATATTACAAAACTTTTATCTCATGTTTGATTAATGAACAACATTTGTGCGTCGATGAACATAAACAAACATGAATATAAACATAAATTCACATAATTATCGGATCTGCTTAGAAAAAAAAACACCAAAATGGTAACATGTGACCTATATATGTATTAGATAACAGCCGGACAAAACTCTAAAAATAGTTTGCGGCTTCTGCCAACAAATACAAAGGATTCTTTGCTCAAGCTGAAATGTGGACGCTCTGAATCGCGTTACGCCGTCACTCGGTATGTACGAGTAAATATAATTTCGGTAGCAGATCTCTGAAAATAAAAATGAGAAGATTTTCTAACTAATAACGCTACTCAGATCTATAAAATGTCAAAGAATACTAAAACACTTCAGTCGAAAAAATATAATCGTCACCAATGGTCTAAATTAGAACAGGTTAAAAATATTTAAATTCATATAACCAAGTTCTAAATTTACAAATAATTTCCATCTACCCACTAAAGCAGTTATTTATGATAGATTTCTATATACTCGTAGTACAGCTAATTGATTTTAATTATCACGTGGCATCGGGTGCGATAACGTGATTTGAATATGAAAGCGAATATTTAGAAGTACATTTTGGCTTCTAAAATTAGTCATTGGAAGTCATACTATTCATTGAAATAGATCTTTTTTTTACCGATCGGTAAATTGACGAAATTTTCCAGGTAACTTGTAATTAATAATTAAATAATCAAGTCCAATTTGAAATGTGAACACATTGCAGTGACCAAGCTAGACCAGTGTAGAGCCTAGCTGCAGTTATCTGACTGCAGCTCGTATTGGGCTGGCTCGACCGGGGAAGGACCACCTTCTCAAAGAAGGCCGACGTGTAGTAACCAAATTCATTTGGTTATGTTCCGTCGGTGAGTGAGAGAATCTGGAAACTCAACCCCCCCTCCCCCCGCCAAACATGAAAGCGATGCGTAAAAGAAAAATACCCCAGGAGGGTACCGGCTTTGATAAAGCCGGGGACCCCCTCCCCGAGCAAAATCGGGGGAATGAATGATCCTCGGATTTTGTTCGGGCTGCCCGTCGTATCTGGGGCGGGCAAAGTATGGCAGCTTGTGTTTTCTGAGGGAAAACGACGGCAAACAGCGGCACCCCGATTTGTTTCCCTTCCAACGATCCTAGTGACTGCGCTGCGGCTGTAGCTGATGTAATACTTCAGGGCATGGAACTTTTTGTACCAAGCTCTGTTGTACCAATTGGTGGCAGATCGCAGCCTAGGTTTGATACGTCTGTCAGGGCTGCAGCAGCTGGCAAACGGCAGATTTATCAAGCTTGGGCCAATGCGTTAATCACTAAGGATCCGAACTCTAGAGTTCTGAAGAGGAAATACAACCGTGCCTCCAGATTCTTCAAACGGCAAATCGCTAGAGCAAAGTTCAAGCATGTCGTCAAAATTGGGGATCAGTTGTTAGAGTACCCGCCTGGCACGCGTAAATTCTGGGCGCTTTCAAAGGCCACTCTGGGCAATTTTAGCTAGCCGTCCCTACCGCCGTTGCACATGGGGAATGAGTCTCTAGCCCACACGGCAAAAGATAAAGCCGATCTCTTGGGTACTCTTTTCGCCTCCAACTCGATTTTGGACCACCAGGGGAAGACACCGCCTATCATCCCGCGGTGTCAGAGCTCAATGCCGGAAATAGTTTTTCGGCAAAAACTATTAGGCAGACTCTATTTACCTTGGACGTTCATAAGTCGAGTGGGCCGGATGACATTTCTCCATTGGTGCTACGAACGTGTGCCCCTGAGTTGACTCCAGTGCTAACGCGTCTATTTCGGCATTACTACCTTAAAGATGTAGTCCCGGTCTCATGGAAGTGTGCCCTTGTCCATCCGACCCCCCAAAAAAGGTGATTCGTTTGGACCCAGCTAACTACAGACCTATCGCCATTACCTCCCTTCTCTCCAAAATGATGGAGATTATCATAAACCGACAGGTCCTAACGTATCTCGAGAATCACCAGTTGATCAATGACCGGCAGTATGGCTTTCGCCATGGTCGATCAGCTGGTGATCTTCTATTATACCTTACTCACCGTTGGGCAACGGTTAGTTTGGATATGGCAAAAGCCTTCGATCCTGTATGGCACAAGGGGCTTCTTTCGAAGCTACCTTCCTATGGGCTTCCCGAGAGTTTATGCAAGTGGATCACCAGCTTCCTCACTGGGCGGAGCATACAGGTCTTTCTCGACGGTTTTTCCTCGGACCCTAAGCCCGTGAACGCTGGTGTACCCCAAGGCTGCGTGCTATCTCCAACTCTATTCCTCCTGCACATCAATGATATGTTGGATATTTCCAACATACATTGTTATGCGGATGACAGCACTGGGGATGCGGTATATTCCGGCCGTGCAGGTCTCTCTCGGGAAAACGTCAACGAGTGCCGAAAGAAACTTGTGTCTTCAATAGAGACCTCCCTGGGGAAGGTCTCTGAGTTGGGTGAACTGAACCACGTTCAGTTCAATCCCCTAAAGACACAGGTTTGCGCGTTTACCACTAAAAAAACCCCATTTGTCGTATCACCGTTCTTCGAGAGCACTCCTCTTATTGCCTCGCCAAGTATCAGTACTGGGTCTCGACATTTCAAGCGATTGTCGGTTTCGTGGTCATCTGGAGAGCAAGGCCAAGTTGGCCTCGATGAAATTGAGAGTGATCAATAGAGCGACGCAGTACTTCAAACGTGGCCAAAGACTTGCGCTCTATAAGGCGCAGGTCCGGCCACACATGGAGTATTGTTCTCATCTCTGGTCCGGATCACCCCAATATCAGCTTCTACCATTTGACCGCATACAACGGAGAGCCGTTCGGATTGTTGGGGACCCAGTGCTCTGCGAATGGCTGGACTCTTTGGCATTGCGTAGAGACGTGGCTTCTTTGTGCATTTTCTACCGCATTTACAACGGGAAGTGTTCCGAAGAACTATTCGATCTGATGCCTATCGCCGAATTTCACTATCGCACGTTATAAAACATTTATTTGGAAAATATTAGCAAATAAAAAGACACATTTACAACATTAACCATCTGGCCTGTCTGTCTTTTCGTTTGTTTCAATTTTCAATACAATTCAGTATTATTTTTAATCTGACCATATTCTTATTTGTAAAAAAAATTATAATATGCAATATAATTTGTAAATTAATTTAATTTTGCTAATATTGCTTTCCTTTTCACAACTTTTTCTTCCTTCTTTATCTTTAAAACATTTGTGACTTTTTAGTTATTTTTTTTTTTATATTTACATTTTGAAAGCACTTCTTTCCTGCTTTTTGTAGTATTTCAGAAAAAGAAAATATTATTGAATTAACTAAAATGAGGTTATTGTTCCTAAAGTTCTCATTATATTTTGACATGGTATCGTCAGTCGGTTGAAATATATTCAACGAAATAGACACTTGAAAAGTATTATATTTTATAACTTCGTCTACAGATTCATGTTATGTTTACGGTCTTGTGAACCAGTACTAAATTAATGAAACTGATTTTCCTGCATACAATATAAAATATGTTATACCACGAAACAAATATATACAATGAATTAAACACATTTTAACAGAACTGTATTTTTATTGCTTTAGATTATGAATGTTAAAACCATTAACACTCTCATCACACCTTTATTACTGTTTTTCTGTCTCATATATTAATTTTAAAATATTCCACATTGTCAAAATAGAAATGACCGAATTTATTCACGGAATATTTAAAAGAAGCCTTCCTTCAAATAATTCAAAAAATATATATTTAAATTCGTATACTTAAAAAAGTAAGTTGAACCTATTACTAAAAATGTTTTATTCTTCTAAAAAAAAACGCATGTGGATTTTACAACTCTAATTATTATGTTATTGGTCTTTTCTGTTGTTTATTTCTGTCTGTCTGCCCTGTCTCCTTTAAAACATAGGTTTAGAGGAGACAATCTTAATATATAAAACACAAAGACAATTCATTCATCGCTCTACAGCCCAAACCATAATACCTAGAAAGCTGAAATTGGGACACAAGACTCCTGGCATATTGAATAGGTGTAATAAGAAAGGATTTTGCAAAGGTCCAAACCGTTCCAAAGTTACAGCTAAAAAACTGAAAAAAATATAACGCGCCTGTTTGATACCTAATAGGAGGTGTGGAAATTCAAACAAAATGTTTCATCACTTTCGCCTTCCGTTGCGAAGCATGGGTAACCTGCAAGTTTAATTATATAATAAAGTCAATGACTAAATTTTAAGATAATTCTCATGCCTTCATCTCATTTTAGGTAGGGTCGGCATAACAAGTTGTTTCTGGCATTATCCTTGATATATATGTCAGCGCTGCTTCAACTCCTTTCATAATTCCTACATTCATACATTTCCTTTTTGGCCGTCCTATAACCGCATATTTATCTACATTCATCTTCATAACTCTTGAGCTTAATAAGTTTTCATCCTTTCTCATTACATGCTCACACAATGACAACCTTGCACTTCTCATCTTTTTATATAATATTAAAATAAATGAACATAACTATACATCGCATTCAAATCAAATCAAATCAAATCAAAAATCGTTATTGAAATTAAGCTTCGTACAAAACATTTTTTGACTTAACCTGAGAAGAGCTGGCGACAGAAACTCAGCGGGATTGTCATGATTTGTTTTTTTTAATTAGTTATTAAATTCTAAATTACATAAATACATTACACAATACTAAGTAAATAATCTTGAAGTAGCCTGGCAGCGATCGCCTCATACCCACGGTGCAAAATATAATCTGTAATCGATTTTATTATTCATATAATAGTCATGAAATTGGCTTTGTGAAGATTATTTCAATGTTCTTTCAAAATTATTTATATATTTTCAATAATCATCAATAACTTGTGACTGTTAAACTACAAAATGTATTAACTTGTTTTAATACATTTTGTAGTTTAACAGTCTACAAAGTAAAGAAAAGGTATTGAAATAATGTAATGAGAACATTTAACCCATAAGGGTTGTGGTAATATTTCAATATAGTTACAACGTTATATTCAATAAATAATATAGTCTTATCTAAACGAAGACCAAGCACCGTTGTTGCGTCCTTTATTCCCGATTTGTAATTAATTTAAGATATACTTTGTATAAGATAGACCACTAGAGTGCCCGCTCAATTTTGGCCGCTTGTTCAGCGTAACTTATCAGATGAATACACGAACAGAACTATAATATCTGAATAACTATTACATTTGTTAAGAATACTAACCTAACTTAGCCGTGCATGTTTATATAAAACTATATTATAATTTAAGAACTGATTTATATAAATACGACGGACAATTTTAAAAAGACGATGTTATTTTTCCATTACAATATATGTTTATTTTAGATGTACAAACAAATATAAGAATAGTAAAAACTAAAGAAACACATTTTCATAAAATCAATACTAAAAAAAAAAAAAAAATAAGAACAGAAATAAAAAAATATAGTGCAATGTAAAAAAACTTGGGGTGCTTGGTGTAAAAAGATCACTTAAAAAGCAAAAAGCACATATACGAGTATGTTTATTAACTAACCTTAGTAGGTTAGTTAATAAACAATTCGTGATAGTTCACGAATTGGTTAAAACTTATATATTTGTGTTATCGTTTCTGAGAACTAATTAAAAATGGCTACTACTTTAACATTCAGATCAACCTTTAAACGTTATTGAAATTTGATGATTTTTTTTCATAAAATTACATTAAGCGTTAATATTTTAAAGTATTACTTTTTCGATTGAATCAGTTTGTTTAACCTGAAAAAGTTTGATTTGGGTGGAATTATAATTAATAGGCTCCAACTCCACTTTCTTTTACGGTAAATATTAAAAAATATGATTTTCAGGTTGTATTATTTAATACTATCGCTTTCTTATATCTTTGTCAATCACAGTTTTTTCACATCTATTTAATATCCATCTAAATTTATTGATCTAATATCAAATTATAACATGCATCTCTTTAATTCACTAGTTATAAAACGAATGAGTCATAGTATAATAGCATAATCAAATCTACTACTACTAATTAAGATTAGTGTCTTTGCAGGTAGTTGTTAGCGCTCGAACGTATGAATTTATATGAGTGTCTATCTCATGAGTTATGTCTAACTCATGTGTTGATTTTGAAGCTTGGCACGCATAAAATTAGGCGTTTATTAACTGTAATTTTACTTTTCTATATAAAATCTAATATGTTATTTAGTATGCAATGCAATACATATGCAATGAATATGGAATGCCATGGATATTTAGATATATTATGTACTTTCTCTTTGTTGTTAAAATTATGAGGATAAAAATGAAACATTTTACCTAATTTGACATAAAGAGTTTTAAAATTTGGATATTATTTGATTGTCGGTGAAAACCATAATAAATTTTATACCTATATTCTATAGTAAACAGTGTAAGTGAACTGCAAATGATGTTTTCAATATACGAGTATATGTAGCCTACGGCATTGTTATGTACTATTTTAGAATAATATTTATTGAGTTATGTTTCTACATTAAAAAACAACATTTTGATTTACCTACAAATATAATAAATATAATTGACGTATAATATTATAAGAATTATTATACGTGCTTATTAAATTAATAAAATATATATTAATTATACTACGATAGATTAATTTTCAGAAGATTTTTGAAAGTTATTTAACTTTAGTACACAGTTATTGAAATAGATAATAATTGCTTGATATCTTCTTAGTGTTTGTAGTTATCACAATGCCTCGAGGTTGTTGATCAGATAACCTTATTAAGTTTTGGAGTTATCAGATAGAAACAACTAGACTATCATATTATATAACATTTATTATATAAAGTATAAACTTAAATATACTTTTATATACAATGGTGATAATGATAATTTTATAGATCACAATCGACCTCTTTTACATAATTAGGCACCAACTTTAATAAGAATAACACCTTATTATTAACTTATTGATATTAAGATAATGAGTAAAATAAATGAATACATAAACATTTTTCAATAACATTTCAGTTATATTATTGAACTAAAAAGTGGTAAAATTATATTGTTATTTAAATAACTATCATATAATATATTTTAATGTATTTTATCGTCCATAAAGTCATGACGTTATCAAAAAGTCTAAGAATAGCGAGTGCAATGGCGACGATAGCGGTGGGAGTGGAAAAAGTGAAACCAAGACAATATTATATTTCCGAATGTTTTAAACATAAATTTCATAAAAATATTATATCTACGTAATTAGGGTGAGCAAAATATGAATATTTAAAAATCAATGATTTATTTCAGATATCAAATAGATATGAACTTGTTAATTAACTTATTACAATGTGAATACTCACCTCACTCAACAATACTTTACCAAATATGTAACATTTCAAGAAGGCCTTTATTGACGAGAACTCTTTAAAATAAAGTAAACTTTAATAATATTATAAATCTTTTTGACTTTACAAAATTCATTATATAAAATATTTTAAAACAACGAGATTCTGGCCGTAGAAGTAAGTACACGTGTAATAAATTGTTTTAATCTATAAGCCAGAGAACAGAATTTAAGAAAAGAAAAGATACACATTCTATATAAATCCACAGCTGATTAAATGCTGCAGAAGACTGCAAGTTGAATTCATTTTAATGTATGTAGTTTCATATAACAAACTAGATATTTCATTTGCTTTACGGCATGTAAGAAGTGTAAAAAAATAGATAACATTAAAAACAAATATAACAATAACCAAATGTGTATATCAAAATATCTGTAATCCTTTATCATCGCTTTCACCTATTTTAGGTAGATTCCATAGATGAATCTACCTATTGCAATCGATGCGATGACGGGACCCAGACCCCAGAGTAGGGGCGCTACGCCGTTTATGAACTGGAGATTGAGAATCCGTCGAAAAAAAAATTTATATATCCCTCTATATATATATGTATGTATGATCCATCAGTCCAAATTCATCGTAGGCAAAATTTGACTTCACAGGTCGATAGGATAAATTAGTAGGACAAACGTAGCATCTCGTTTTTTTTTTGGTAAAAGGGAAAGGGGGGACTGGGAGGAGGGGTGAAAGTGCAAACATTTGGGACACGCTACAGGTCGCAAATATTGACGGAGGATTTTCAAACTTAGTATACACATTCTTAAGGACAAAATGAAGGTTAAGTTCTTGAACGGGGGAAATCGGTCTGCGGGTTGGAGGGCTGGGGGGGTTGAAAGTTAAAAACCAAAAAAAGTCACAGAAGAAGGCAAAATTTTTCGGTCGGAAAAATCTTAGAAAATTAACAAATTAAAAGAGGAAACCTTTTTGTCCGAAAAGTTTTTTGATGCGACCCCCCGTTTAGGAAATAGGGGTGGGGGGTGGTTCCCCGCCCACCCAATATATGCAGAGTGACCCGTCATAAGACTCGCAATGACCAGTAGAATACTGCTGGCTAGTTTTTCTTTGTTGATCCGTCCGACGAGAATCTACCTAATTCGATCGACCCTGTCGAACGAGGTATTTTATACAGAACATTGAGTTGACGAATTTGAAACGAAACTGTAACTTCTTCCTGATCCTTATCAACGATCGTATGATCCTGACCTTGTGGTATATTCGCATATATATATATTTATATTATTTAATAGTTATATTAATATAATCTTTCAACTAAGTTATCGTTTTAGTTCTGAATAAGTTAAATTAAACCTACTTTAATATCGTTCTCTGTTATTTGTAGAAGTAGATGATACAAATATGAAGAACAATAAACACACGCCACTCGCACGTAGCAGTAACAAAATACAAATGATTATGTATTAATAAATTACTAGCTATTGCTAATGACTTCGTCTGCTTTATTTAATTATCTGAATTAACGAAATACTAAAATATAAGAGCGATTAATTTGTTTATATTATTTTAAAAACCTTTATACATTAGTCACATGTAGATTTGTATTGACGAAGTAAAAGTTGGAGAATTAATGAACACTGTTTCCATTAAGACTTTTCCATGTCGTAGTTGAAAATCATGAAAGCGATACATTATAAGCATAATTGTAATATGTAAATAAATATAGTTGAGTTATATTCGAATGGCGAACGCCGTTGCTTCAAGGCATTGTACATACGATAATGATAAGGATATAACCAAATCAAAGAATAGACTACGTTAAAAGAATTTAGGTAGCATCGTAAGTGACCTATACGAGCTATATTCTATAAACAAATCTCCATGACCGAGATGAGTCTTAGTCATAAAACTTGTAATACCTTGTTCTATTTCTGACTTATTTACCGATTTTCTTTTACATGAAACGTTTTAAATTATAGCAAATAGATAGTCTTCGATAAAAATGAAGAAAGTTATTTTTGTACAGAGAAAACTGGAGTAAGGAAGCTCCAAGATGCATTTCATTTCCACCTCTGAGTGCAGTGTTGATGACAAGCTCCATTAAGACCGCTTTCACTGACTAATCGATTTGAGATGCTGGATGCGGCTGACGCGTAGTTTGTTAGATGATTGTGCTGACCTCAAGGCAATAACCATGAAGTAATATATATATATTATAAACAATATCATAAATATTCTTGTTGTTGTCACGTCTATATCTCAACTAATCTACTAAGAAAAATATGGCTGATATAATTAATATTTATGCAATTAACCGTAGCAAATAAATAAAATGATACCACTTTTCGAACTGCATTAAGCATTGTTCGAAGCGTTGGAAATGCGGCATAAAATGTTGAATTGAAATTTATTACGGGTATCGAGTGGCTCATAAAATACAGTTTTACAAAATATAAAGAGGAGAATTTATGCAATTGTGACATACGAGTATGTCCTACATATGATATTGAAATGTGATAATATTCTGATCGTCGCTTTTGAGAATACATTTAAAATTTACTCACTGCAGTGCTTTTTAAATCTCCGTCAGAATTAACGTATTGTTTATGCATATAAAATATGCATGCAATATTCTTTATTTGGCCCCAAATACCCAGCAGTAAACTCATTTCCTTTAACGTGTATACTTTATTTGTATTAGTAATATATGCCCAAATCATATAAAAGGTACTGCATAATGAAATAATTCTTAATAAAAGTATAATTCTCAGAGATAAAAAATAAAATATGAAATAACTTTCAATTCTAATTCAGAACTTTATTTTAAATTATGAAGACTATAAAACTTTTTGATATGGAAATTATGAAAATATACCTAACTTAATACTATGAAAAGAGGTTCTTTCAAACCACACCAGTTTTAAATTGAAATCTATACTTTATAAAATGGTGTTCACCACATACTTAGTGTACCTAATGTAACTTTGTCTTTCCATTCCCCGTTAAATTAATATTTGTATAAACAATAGATTTATTTTGCCGAGTCTATTAGATTAAGTAAAAAATATTTATAGGCAAATATTTTTATCAAATAATATTTAATTCAGTATATCGTAGCGTCGATTCATTATTAATCTGCACCGTATCCTGTTCTCAACACGCCTTGGTTTCTGTCGCGCCTCGAGAAGCTATTGAAATAAAATATACTGGATGCACGTAAAACAATTTATTCCTAACCATAAATGATATTCTTTTTTAGGAATATCTTTTCTAGTATCTAACTTTTTTATCTATTTAATCGTCTGGTAATTAAAATAAAAAATATGAAAAGAAAATCGTTTGTCAATGATATTACTGCTTAGGTTTAAAAATAAAAAAAAAACTTGTAATTGTTTAACTTATTTAGACACATTATGTAATATTCATATCGATTTCTATGATTTGAATCATTTGTTAATGATTTTGAAATCTGAAGTAGGTACATTACTTAAGCACATTCCGAAAAGCACTGGAGTATGACTGAGACAAAATAAACTTGGCAGGCTCAGTTCATAATCTATGATATGAATAGTATTATCTTGATATCTATTAAGTCGTATATATAAATACGTTCGATTTAATTCGCAAAATGCTATGGTAAAGAAAATAAAATGTGCAATGATACGGAGTCCTATTTTACATATAACGCTATTTACTGAACCACTATGCGCCTACAAACGATACTATTTTTTATTTTCGTTGTGCTTTTATTTAAACAAATGTTTCGCTTTCCTGACTGTTAGGGTTATTGTGTCTGAAATAAGCTGCCATAGAAATAGTTTTTAAGTGGTCAACATTATAGGATTATTACTTTTTAAATTATAAAGAAACCTAAACATATTTGTATGAATGTAACTACATTCAAACAAAAAGACCGACAAGCAATAAAAAAATTTAAAACAATTAAATCCTGAATTTTTTTTTGTTACTACCGGTTTACACCCGGGCTACGACCGGTTTGGCGTCGAGTTGGTGTTTATTGTGTCGGGCGCCTAGTCGTGAAGGGTAGCGGGATCTTAAACGACGACGACGACGATCCTATCCTTAGCGGCAGGTCTGCTTCTCTTCTTTGGATCCGTCGAGTTGCGGAAGGGAATGGAGTATTTCATTCCTTTTGCTAACGCGCCCATCGGTGGCCAAGCTCGCCCATGGTTTAATGCTGAAGACCGAAAACATTCGGCATACCTCATTTGGGCTGATGCTCGAAGCCGCAAAGCTCCGGATGTACGTTAAAAGAAAAGAGCCTTTAACCAAGCTACCAAGTCCTATAAAAAGGCATTAAAATGGCGAAAAGCTCTCGCTTTTCTAAGTACCACTGCCAGTAAGTTTGACAGAGATGTCAGACTTACTGGCAGTCGAACTTTCTGGTCTCTTGCCAAAGCGATCGAGTCGAACTTCTGCCAACCCTCACTGCCTGCTCAGCTGAAGCCGGATGGATCTCTGGCCCATACAGCGACAGAGAAAGCGAATGTATTTGCTTCTCTGTTTGCCGATAATTCGTACCTAGACACTTTCAATGCTTCTTCAGCACATCTTCCGTATTCTCCAGCACATCTATCACTGCGGTATTTCGATGCCTAAAATCGGCATCATTAACAAAGAGATATGAAGAGCATTGTGTCGTCTCGACGTGTATAAAGCCAGTGGTCCTGATAGTATACCAGCCATTCTGCTCAAGACATGCGCAGCTGAGTTGTCTCCTGTATTGAAACGTCTGTATCGTCTCTTTTTCAAGACTGGAATATTACCAAAATCCTGGAAGCTTGCCAACATCGAACCAGTGAACAAAAAAGGCAGCCGTGCAAATCCTGCCAATTATAGACCAATTTCAATCACCTCCATACTGTATAAGATTATAGAGCGTGTATTGAACTTACGCCTTCTAGCATACCTTGAAGGTAACGATCTCCTCAGTAACCGACAGTACGAGTTATACCGAAATAGGTCCACTAGGGACCTTGTAGTGTATGCTACGCACCTTTTAGGTGAGGCCATCGAGAAGAACGGAGAAGCGGTCGCCGTCTCTCTGAACGTCTCGAAAGCAATTGACAGGGTCTAGCATGCGAGCCTTATAAGCAAGCTTTCAGCGTACGGTATATCTCCTGGTCTGATCGGCTGGGTAACGGACTTTCTGAACCAGAGATCTCTCCGAGTAGTTGTCGACGGATGTTCATCGGAACCCTTGACAATAAATGCCGGTGTGCCTCAGGGGTCCGTTCTTTCTGCAACTCTTTTTCTATTGCAAATTAACGATCTGCTGAAGCCCGGTATCTATGGGTATGCAGACGACAGCACCGTTGTAGAAAGATACCTGCCGAGTAGTCAGGCTAGTAGAGATCAAGTATAGTCAGAAAGAGAAGCCATGGTGCAACATTTGAGTGACAAACTCCAAGCAGTCTCCCATATGGGGCAATGCCAATCTTGTCAAATTCAACACCACCAAAATGCAGACGTGTCTGTTCATCGCCAAAAGGAGCTCTTTCACTTTGGCTCCTTCTTTCCAGAGTGTATCTTTGGAATACAGTGACCGGTTTCAGTTGTTAGGCTTAGAAATTTCCACGAACCTTAACTTTGGTCGGTGTATTGAGTCCAAAGCGAGAGCAGCTGCAGGAAAACTTGCCTTTCTTGCGAAGGTCCGTCAGTACTTTACTCCGGGATAGCTTCTTGTATTATAAAAAGCACAGATCCGTTCGTGTGTGGAGTATTGTGGTCACATATTCGCTGGTTGGCAATTGAGAGGCGAGCAATGAGGCCTATAGGTGACCCTGAATTGGTTTAAGCCAACGTCCATACTCTCAGTATTCTATAGGATACATTTTGGTGAGTGTGAACAGGAATTACACGATTTAATTCCTCCGTCCCTTTTCCATCACAGGACGTCCCGACGCAGGGTGAATATCCATCCTTACGTTTTGGACATTCCCCCTGTCCGAATGAAGCGCTTTGCTTCGTCTTTTTTAATTCGTACAGCGAAGGACTGGAACAGCTTACCTGCGTCGGTATTTCCGTCCCAATACAATGTGTGTCTCTTCAAGAGAAGAGTGATAGGTTGCTAGATTAATGCGCCTTGCCACCTATGGCTACATTTCCACTTCCCATCAGGTGGAATATAGTCAAGCATTAATCTCATCTAGATTAATGCTTGACTTGATGCAAATAAAAAAAAAATATCACCAATTAGGTACTGTCACAATTGGCCAAATAACCAAATATATCGAAATACAGTTTATTATTTAAATGTATATTTTTGGACATTTGAATAAATATAAAATAACAAACCATCGACATGGGTAGGATTCGAACCCTTGAACCTCTTGAAAACCCACTATATTCACTTTGCTATAAATCCATTTATCGACTTTACAAAAACACCAACCTAAAAGGACTCTTTATTACCATTTCATCCCATTTTTATTAAAAATCTCATATATATTAACAACAGGTCAAAATACATTAAAATAATAAAATACTTTGGATTTGACAAAAAAAGAAGTATTTAGGAAATTTAACATTGTGATAAAAATTAACTCAAACCTAAATATATATATTCATTGACACATTTTCGAAGCATCCAAATCCATCCGCTTGGAAGAATCTTATAAAGGATCAATAAAGACTAAAGTCCAATAATCTAGCAACGTTGACATAAAAGAGTTGAAGTGGATAAAAAAACCTACTTTTATTTTCATATTATTCATTCATATTCCTACTTATTGAATTTGATATGAGATATAAAATAAAAATTTTAAAATATTAGAAAAGTAAATGTCAAATACAATATAAAAACAAACACAGATTTCGTTATCCGCAGAGCTCCAACACCAAACCACGAACTTGTCATATTTCAGCGAAACAGACATTCGCGCAATTCCAAGCGTTCGAGCTAACAACTACCTGCAAGGCATTACACTTCGTTTAACGAGCATCCGTTAAGCCTTGATTACACTATTTTATTCTGTTTTTATATCACAGAAATAATAAACAGAATAACAACAAACTTAAAAATAAAAATACTAAACCCTTATAGATTAAAATGTAGTCTAAATTATTACGTAAACTAATTAGTTTGGTAATACTAACAAAAGCTAGTTTTTTAATTATGTTTATTTTTTGATAACAATTAATTCTATTTCAGTGTTCACTTCTAGTTTTAGAATCTTAATAAAAGCTATATTTTTCAAACAATAATATAATCTAACAAATTTTAATAACTATTATTAATGAAACAGTTAAGTAGCAGCGGTAGTCTTTACAATTCCGAGTTATTTTCAGAATAATTCCTTGTTAAACAAAACAAACGCCCCAGGGTTTAATTACAGGATCTGTTGAATTGAGATAAGTACCGGTTTTACGATTTTACGGTTGACTCTCAAACGCTTGGTTGCCGAGATTTCTTTAGATAGTGTCGGATTAGAACACTAATCGGCTTGAAAAGGAATTTTATATCGCAGTCCAAATTCTAAGCAACATTTATTATAGCTTGGTAATAAAATATGCTTTGTGTAAGATTTACGAGTGACAAACTGAAATCTTTTTAGCAGATCTTCATATAATATTAATATAAAATTGTTTTATTTTATGTTCACTAAAATTTTTAATACCATGTACTGTTTTCTTTTACGTATTATTTTTTTTTACTTATGTTCAAAACAATTTAGTTTATTATTGAACAAATAAAACGTTAATTCATGTTAACGTGATACAGAAGCCAGATTATGTTTTCTTTAATTATAACTAGACAAAAAAAAACAATAAGTAAACTTAATTTAAAAACTGTATAAATTTGTGCTGTATTTGAAACTGTTAAAATGAGAAAGAATGACATGTTTAAAAATATATAATTAAAAATTAAATCCATAGCATATTTGTTAGTCAATCCCTTTGGTCGTTCCATATCACCAAACCACTTTTTCCTTACACTCTTGCAGAATCAAACGCAATTCGGTTTTCTATTTTACAATTCTGTACTCGTATATCTGAACTTGTGCTAGAGGTCAGTGTGTTATCATTAACACATTATTTTATTATTTAGGTTAATAATTAGAATAAATGACTTATGGCCGTTCTCATTAAAGTAAAATAGATAATTTATTTTGCACTTTCTTTATTAAAGATACTATAATACATGTTACAAACATATATTGTAGTATCTTTAATAACTCACAGTATAGTATTATAAAATTCTTCACATCAATATATATTATATAGTGGCATAAAATCTGACATCATAAATGCTGGTGGCTCACTTTCATTACGATTGGCAGTTGTGGCATCTACCAATTGTATGTTCTCAGTATCTACATGTCGATGTTTCCCCTTCCAGCCTATTATAGTTGAAACACCGCATAACAATATTGCGAAGACAATTCCACCAAACCATAAACCAAGATAATTTTGATTTACTATTGGTACTTTATTCCAGTTGTTACAAACATAGGCGTAAGCTAGCGTCGTTGAACACACTCTTACGAGATATGTACTTGCTTTGATTGATTTCACCGACAGATTTGTCTCGTTGCCAAAAACGCACCAAATTTGAGGCAATAAATGGCTCATATCATTTAACTTTATATCTGGATAAACTTCCAAAGTGTACGATAATATGGGTCCATTTGTAATTGCTGGTGGATTCCATTTCACGGTTATTAAGCCATTTTCATCAGCACTTGTAAATATAATTGAGACTCTATCCAGGTTTTCTGAACGCAATGTTCGAACGACTTCTCTAGCCGATCTACTACACAAATCATTAATACACGCTCTGAGATGAAACTTATAATCTCTAAAAGGTGATAAACCTCTTACTTGATAATCTTTTCTAGGAGCAGTTATATTCAAGGATAATGTTTTTATTACACCTTTTATAGTAGTATTTACAGGGCGCTCTACTTCCTCATCACAGTCGTTTAAGGTGTCACATATGTCGAAATGCTCATCTACCAATGCACCAAAGGTAAAGGAAGATAATATACCGCACATGCTTTCACAACCTTTTCCATAAGTACTCGGTGGTCTCATTACTTTTGCGTGACGTGAATAATCAATATCATCAATACTGTTTGAGTTCTCACAATAATCATTTGTAATAAAATGTTTGGCATGTTTTTCAATCAACTGTACATCTAACTCATAACTAGTGATATGTTGTCTATAGTTTTTATGATCAACCCATCTAATTACAACGGTCTTGGAAGAAGATGCTACGAGTTCTGTAATAAATGGTGGCTCTGGTTTGCCAGTTGGGGTGGTAAAGTTAACTATAGTACTACGAGCAAGATGTCGAGTCGAAGGTTCATACTTTTCAATACAAACAGCATACATTGAAGCAGGATGAAGGGATGACAGTTGCACTTCATTCAGACCTCTAATTACATTTGGAACATTAATAGCATTCCATTCAGAGTCACTACATGCCTCTGGTACAATAGGTATTTTAGTACTGTGAGATATCTTTACGTATAAAACAGTGTAATGTACGTCATGTACGGCTCCAACATCAAATGTTGCAACGGCAAAAGTTTTATTTTTAACATTAATTTGCAAGCCTACACTTATCTCTTTACAACCTCCACTGTAACCATTTAAACCTTGAGGTAAATCAATTTCATTGGGGGCTATAGGAAATAATGGTTTCAACTTTTCAATTTGGCTCATGCAGAGCATAGGATTCCTATAAAATTTCATAGAACCTCGATCTATTTTAAGGTTCTTTGTTACATTAGATGGAAAAAGCATCTGTAGGTTTTGCATGTCATAAACCACCAAACTGTACTTTTCATTTAATAAAACTCTTCCTTTAATGCTTTGAAGTGATGTGAGAAAATGAAGTGAAGTAAGAGTGAGAGACCCGTAAATGACAACATAATCAGATACTTCTTTGATATTCTTTAAGTAATATACCAATTCATCCATTACTCCAGGAATTGACCTCAGATGTATAGTTAAAGAACCATTTACGTAAACGCACTTTTCTGTTGATTGTATTGTGGCCAAAGTCTGGATGTTGAGACTCTTACAAGTCTGTGAATACAAATTTAATAAATTTTATATTTAAATTGTTAATACTTACATAGCGCTTTTTTAATATTATAAATACCTTATCACAATTAACACAAGGTTTGCAAGATGTATTTCCCGTAGTATTCCACTTTTTGTAATTCTTTGGACATGTTTCAACACATGTTCCGTTAAATGCAAGTTTGTTTAAATGCTTACATTCGTCAATTGTAATACAATAATTGCTCTCCGTCAGCAGTATGCTTAAAGAATAATAAAAATGTCAAATAAAAAATATGTCAAAAATAAATATTTTCATTGCTATAACGGCTTTAAATGCGTACTACATAATCAAAGATATGTTGTAATTAATTCGAATATTTAACAATAATTATTAAAAGAATCATACGTGTCATCAGGACAACGAGAAACACAGGTGTCGTTGTATGTAAAATGTCGACACAAGGAACAGCTGCCCGAATTTGTCTTGCGACACCCAAGACACTGCTCGTCGCACACCTCCGCATCCGGCCCTTCGATGAAGCGCTGACATTTCCTTTAAATTGATAAACAAGACTATATAATTATATCTATGGATGAAAGTGTAATTAATTTGAAAGTTAAGTCTTAAAAAATACAATCGACAAATAATATATTTTCGCCAAACTAATCATTAACGAAAAAGAATGAATAAAGCTTTTTAATTTCTGAACTATGTTTGTGTTCATCAAGACGAAAGTAAATTCTGAGAGTATTTTGTGAAATATAAGTCATTAAGTTCATAAACACTTTAAATGATGATGACTCCTAACTAATAGGGAAAGATCAAAGAATTATTTGCTTAAGTATTCCGTATTGACTCAATTGCTTCTCAATATAGATATAATTATAAATTTATTTATTTTACGACTGCTTAAACAAGAAATTGTAAACATTCTTTGATTTCTTGGTTCGTTTAGATCTGACCTCCTTCTTGTCAAGTGTATCACATTGAATATTGACTTAATCAATTATTGTACTAGGCCAAAAGTCACTTAATTTCCAGAGTAGTACATTTAATTGATTTGATTTAATAATATGAAAATTAAATAAATTACATTCGTAGAAAGTCAAAGGAACCTTATTCTAAGACCACATACTCACTTATTATTCCAGCAATGATTGGTCGCAGGGTTCCTTGTGCAGGTGCAAACAAACTCACATCGAGTAGCTTTGTCTGGTATACTGAGGACATGGCGGGATCTTGGCGCTATCACGTTCCAGTCAATGGAATCTATAAAGCAAGTGAGTTTCCCTCCCCATATAATTACTCCACCTCTGTCGATTTTAAGGAGACTGTAGAAACCTATCTGAAAAAAAAGTTATAATAACCTTAAAATTTACAAAAGGACATTTACCCCTATTTATTAAAAAATATCTAAAATAATTTTAATTTATTAGTAACAGATTTGAACAGCCGAGTAGAATTTAAAATTAATGAGAGTAAAACGTTGGGATATCAATAATAATTTAAAACGGGGACAAAATGATATAATTAATATTAATATGTAACTAGATATGACCCACATACAAGCTTCATAAAATGTTAATAAGTACATTTTGCTTTAAATGAGACAAATACATAATTAAATTCTAATAATAATATTTCAGTGTCTAATTATTAAGGTTAACAAAATATTTTCAAACAAAACAAATTAAGAGCTACTACGGACGGTCGGTCTTAATTAACTAAATTAACACTGTTCCGAGTTTAAAATATGTAATTTAAAACGTTTAATTTTAAAGACGAACCTCTCTCAAACGCGGCAGATCATAAACAATCAGCGCGTAATTATACACGAGAGTGTTTCCACGAATCCGTGCTAAATTCGGGAACAGATTCCCCAGGGACTCCAATCCAGACACTCGGTAAACAATCATAAATCCTGTGACCTAAATGTTATAACATAAATTATTGTAAGCCAGCAATTTATTATATCTGATATTCAGATAATTGCTAAATATGAATTATAATCTTTTCTATGGATATTCGTATGTGTAATTTTCAATTCATATATATTGACACATCTTCTCTAAACAGAAGAATATTTAATATTAGTCTCGAATTTAATTTCATTTACTATTTATACCTCTTTTAAATTAGGAAAACTTATATTCTTAAAGTCCTCTGGTTTTGTTCTTTCTAGAAGTGAAATTGTTAGATCCCCAACCACGACTGTGCAGTTCGATAAGGTCTTCATGTTTGTCATTTTATTAATGAAGATATTAATGCAAAGTCCATGGTATTCTTTTGACTCTCCTATGTGTATCTCCCCGTGAGAATACGAGAGACAAGCGACACAAAATATTAACCTGAAAAATAATTGGTAACATTAGTATAAAGTAATAAAGTGATAACGAGGCCAAATCTGTACAGTGTTATTTCTTATAAGTAATTGCTGCTTATTAGGATGAGATATAGACCAATAAACTATTACTAAATCTCTGTTAATTTTCTCTAAAATGCTAAACTGGTATTAGTTATAATAACAATATATATATATATATATTTTAATGTAAGAGGAGGGCAAACGAGTTGGCGGGTCACAGGTGTATTGTAAAGGAGTCGATGGCGAGTCGAGTAGGAGTCCCGAAATAGACGCGTTAGCACTGGTGTCAACTCAGGGGCACATGATCATAGCACAACTGGAGAGATACCATCTGGCCCACTCAACTTATGAACTTCCAAGGAAAGGAGGGCTTTTCGGATCAGTTTTTGCCGAAAAATTATTTCCGACATTAAGCTTGGACACCGCGGGATGATAAGCGGTGTCTTCCCCTGGTCGTCCAAAGTCGATTTTGGGGCAAAAAGAGTGCCCAAGAGATCGGCTTTCTCTTTTGCCGTGTAGACCAGACAGTCGTTCCCAGTGTGCAATGGATGGCTGACAAAAGTTTCAATACTGGCTTTGGAAACTGGCCTGGCGCCCAGAACTTGTACAGTGCCAGGCGGGTACCCCGGATCCCCAATTTTGACGACATGCTTGAACTTTGCTCTAGCAATTTTTGCGTTTGAAGAATATGGAGGTACGATTATATTTCCACTTCAGAACTCTAGAGTTCGGATCCTTAGTGACTAACGCATTAGCCCAAGCTTGATAAACCTGCCGTTTGCCAGCTTGGTACAAATAGTTCCATGCCCTGAAGTATCACATCAGCTACAGCCGCAGCACAGTCACTAGGATCATTGGAAGGAAAACAAATCGGCCCCCATAGGCAGGATGCAAAAAAGTACCGCAATCCAGCCCAATCCGTTGACTTGTAGTGCCAAACGCGTCGAGTCGCAGGTCTTGCGCGAACAATACGTTCAATGGGCCCTACACTCCGTACCAAGCAATGATCAGAGGACCCTTAGAGAACCTCGACAGTGACCTGGTACTTTCCGGTATGTGTAGTCAGCAGAAGATCCAACAAAGAGGGCATATGGCTGTCCACGTCCGGTAGACGTATGTGCATCTTGACCAACTGGGACAGACCATTTGCTAGAGCAGAGTCAAACACAGATATCCCCGCGTAGTCGGTGGCACGTGACCCTAGCCAATCGGCATTGTGCGCATTGAAGTCCCCGAGGACTACGACATCGTCGGAGGGGGTCTGTGAAAGCAGATCGTCAATCTTAGCCTGAACATGGCCCAAGAGTTGATCCGTTTCTGCATTACCACTATGGGACCTGTAGAGACACGCGTAGACTCTGACATGGTCGTCCATGTCCATGCGCAGCCAGAATACAGACAGATCCCGACCTTCAAAAACCTGAAAGCGACGGTAGCAGATATCCTCCCTTACGAACACAGATACCCCGGCGTGTGGTATAAAATGATGTTCTAGTTTATACCCGGGGTATGACAGGTACGCTGTGTCACTAGGTTGAGATATCTGCGTCTCCGTCAGAAACAACAAAGTCGGCTGCGCCGTCTCTAGATGATAGTGGACGGCATTCAAGTTGGAATGAAGTCCCCGGAAGTTGCAAAAGTCCACATTTAGAGTGAATCGGGGTGCCACTGCGTTGACTTGTCGTGTGCCCTCAAAAAACACAAAAGGCGATTCTTTGCCCGCCCCAGATACGACGGGCAACCCGAACAAAATCCGAGAATTATTCCCCCGATTTTGCTCGGCGTTGGTCGGCTCGAGGTTTGAGGGGTTCAATGGCTTCGTCAAAGCCGGTACCCTCCTGGGGTATACTTTTTTGAGGCATTGCTTTTATTTTAGGGGGGGGGGGGTATCGATTATCCGTGAGAGGGTGGTCCTTCCCCGGTCAAGCCAGCCCAATACGAGCTGCAGTCAAATAACTACAGCTAGGCTCTACCACCTAATATTATCTAAGAATATTCGATTTTTGTACAGATTTTATGTGATAACAGATGACCTAATGCTATAGGCGATAAGCAGATAAAGGCGATGATTATAACTAAGATTATTTTCTTTCTTTGACAGTGTGTAATAACTTATACATTTTATGATAGTGTTTGATTTTTGTTCCACATCCGATAAGGATGTAAAATTTATTTATGAACAACAGCTAACACACAATATAGATATTATTAAGATCATATATTATGAAGATCAAACTACGCCAAATATTCTTAATACTATTGTAAATTGTAATGTATAATATCTATTATAAGACTTTACATATTGATTTTTTGTGATTACGTCCTATAAAAACAACCCAATATTTATGTAAAGAAGGAATATCTTCAGTACATTCTGTTCGAAGGTATTATCCTTCCTCAGACAATATATCAAGTTGCATGACACAGATAATTTTGACCCTTGTCAGGAAAGTGAAATGTATCCGTTTAAGAAGTTAGTGTCGAAAGTTTCATTTGAAACAGAATTTTCATACAATTGGTAAATATACACAATATGTATTACTAAATGATCTTCAAGAGCTCGATACACATATTGTTTGAAATTGCAACCTCAGCTTTTAATTGTGAATATTTTTAATATCATGTTCAAAAGCCGGTCTGTCTAACCGCGGAGAAGTCACTTACAGCTGTTTAATTTATTTTTTCGAGAGTGCTGTGACAAAATCAATATTTACAATATGCATTATTGTAAAAAATATTTTATAATAATTGATATATTATTTGATATTCAAATTACATAATATTTTAGTAACATACCAACAAAGCGAATTCATTAGAAATATGTATTTGTTAATTTTTATTTTTGTTATTTATTCTTATTAGCTTAATAGTAACGATTCAGAAATCACGATAGAAAATTTTACAAACCGACTATAATAGTTGAATCGTTGATGATATCAAAATTCATAGTAACTTTTAGTTTTCAAAACGTTGTTAAGAATTTCAAAGGATATTTATTTAATTTATTTATAGAGTACAAAAATAATAATAAAACACTTTTATTTTGCACATTTCGATATAGCATCTGAAATGCTTTGCAAGCAGCTTTAATCTGCAGTCTGTAAAGTTTGTTACAAAACACAACATTCTATGCAGACTTGGAAAGAAAAACAGCGTCAAACAGAACCCTGTTAACGATTTTTAATTGACACTCCAACTTTCAAGACTGAAGTGTCTAAAACGATGACAAAACGTAAATGTTCAAATTTCAATAACAATAACAATATAACTAAAAGAGACGTATATCATTATCATTTATATACATATATTCATATATATATATATATATATATATATATATATATATATATATATATATATATATATATATATATAATGATATACGTCTCAATCGTAAAAGTAATCGTAACAGTGCTCAGTTTTTATAATTAATATAAATTACCATATCAGCGCCTCTTTCGCCATGACACCTTAATGTTCTTGGAATCAAATCTCTTATATTTCTTCGATGTACACTGTGAGGTCTTTCTCAAAAATACTTGCCGGAGAACTCTTAAATACCATTTACTTGGAAAACAAGACATTGTTCGTTATATTCCATAACTTGGAGAAATGCTTCAACATTTAAAACTAGAACTGCTTGAGACACTAAAATCATTTACACGTAAAAAAAAATAAAGTTCCGAGTAAAATATGAAAAATAAACTAAGTATATTACAAATTATTATTTATAAAATGGTTGACTTAACACAAAACTACACTATTTTTAATACTAACATTATAATGAATTACAAGGAAAAATGTGACTCAATTTTTATCCGATTATTCGCGGCGGTCAAAGTAAAGTCAGAATACAGACTGCCAACAGAGCTGGTGTAAATTATTTAATTATACCTATTAAGATTCGATAGACCCTTAATTCAAGAGTTTGACCCCAAAGGTTATTCATATACAGCATGTAGAGCGAAATAGATTTAATAGATTGATTATCCTTAAAGCTGTATTTTCGAAAAAAAAAAATACATTTCGCAATGAACGAAGTCTTAGAAGTCTACTCGAGAAGAAAACTGTTTCTCTATTAGAATGACGACCAAAATATTTTATATGGTCCATGCTCTATACATTTGAAGATACAATATCACCCAGTATTTATACTTTATTTCATAGACGAATAACAGTACCCAATATCAAAACATTTTATTACATTTCTTATATGTTGGTAACAAACGAACAAACTCACAAACAATTACAATGTTACGATATGTATAATATATATATAAGAATTCCCGTTCTCTTTTAATTAGTACATGTTTAATTAGTACAATTATATAATTGGTCTATGGTTTTATCTACTCTTTGTAACATACAAATATAAAAAAAACATTTTTACTTTATGTAAAGTTGATACTCAAAGATTTTATACATAAAAAAATTAATATATTACCTACAAAAAAAATCCTTTGACTCGCATTTACTGGCTTATGATATTAAATCTGAAGTTTGATCATGCAATATTTCGTTTATGTTCCTTAATATTTGACGTGGAGTGCAGTAATAATACAGGCTGTATAAGGGGACCTGCGGGTCAAGTGGACTTAACAAGTAATATTGCATTTTGAGCTGTTGGATGTTGTTAGTGCATGTTTTAATATCGCTATAAAGTTTCAAGTCTCCAAAAACGAACTAGTCGTTTGTTTTTTTTTTTATGATAGCTGTATTTAAGCTTAATATAGTCAGATAAAAATGATGCTCATTTTAATTACAATAAAACAGTACTGGTCTAATAATAATGTAACGCTCTGTCATTAACTAGTAAAAACAAAAATGAGTTTAGACATAATTACAGTAATAAGAAATAATAATTTGTTAAAATTTTAAGTGATGACTTATTAGGCTAAATAAGTGGGAACAATTTGTTTAAGATTTATACCTGTGTCAAAGGTCAAATATGTATCATAAAAAGACCTTACATTTGTGGGTAACATTCTATCGATATTCAAAACGTTTTAGCGAGATATATTTCATTGTATATCTCTAGGAACTTTGAAAGGACCCACGATAGTAGCCCAGAGGGCATTGTGGAAGAGATAAGAAAAGTTTTGCCGAGAAACAGTATGATTCCAGGAAATGTAAGATATTTCTTTTAAAGTAATATATATGTCAAAATCACCCAAATCTGAACTCGTATCTTTGACTGCCGAAAACCATACCACGTTTCTTTCAGCTTACAAGTATCATGTCTTAATGAAAAGCTACTTATAGGAATATTAAAAATCCTTCATGTTTATACGTTTAAGAATTATTATGATAAAGGTAATTTTAAATCAATACGAGTTAATTCCAAGTAGATAGTTCTGAACTGTTTGCAATCGCCAACTTCCCGAGATAAGTAAAATATGAAGAGAGAAATTTGTATTCCTTCTTTCTGGCGTGTTTCTTACATTTGTGTTAACGAGGAGAAGAAAAGTTTTAATGATGCTGAAAGATTGCTACCTATTGTTTGGAATCAAGTAGTTCTCTGGAACAACTACCAAAATTGGGACATTTATTTTATGTCATACATAATTAAAGTAAAATATGAACTCATTATTAATATATATTATTAAATTTATACATAACTAACCGATTAAATATTCAAAATATATTAAATAATACTAATCTTAATTGCTAGTATATTATTATCGAGTGTGCTAATTGAGACCTATTCTTTTATGCCTTTAGTTCATCTTAATTGATCGGACTAATTAGCGAATACGTCGGTTGGACTAATTAGATATGTATACTGCTATAACACCAAAAATTTCGGTTAAATTAATGATAAATATGAATAAAATAATTAAACTTATTGTTAAATACAAAATAGAATAAATATTTACATTATACAAAGCTCCCACGAGTTATGACTATGTTAAATCGCCATCGACTATAACTCTTAAGATAAGCCTATCTAAGCTATATGTGACATAACCCAATTGAATGACGATAGCGAATCCCAGAATAATAATTATAGTAACCGATATTATGATTCTGTGATGTTTTATCCATATTAATACTATTATTGTTATTGTAAAACTTCTGAGTCAGTATTTTCTATTTATAAACAAATATACAAGATAGATAGGTATATATATTTAAGTAGTGTTAAGTTTAGAAACATTTTAATACCTTATTTCTTTCCAGTTCAAAGTACATCTTCAACTTATAAAGATTCATAATTTGGACCACAGAACACCAAGCTCACGTAATATTATCCGTGATTTATTATGGATTATTATGGGTTTAAAATTGTGGTTGCATATTTTATGCAAATGGGAAAACGTAAGTTAATTTCAATGTATGGTGAAAAAAATATTGTTGTTTGATTTTTTAAGACTTTAAAATATTTTCCGACAAATTTGTAAACTCAAAATTAATTAAATCTCGGCAAATATTTCTACTATGTTTGTAAATAAATTTAAACAAAAAATAATACCTAAAATAAATATTAGGAGCCCATTGACATACTCGTGTAAATCTTCGTCTTAAATCATTTTTACGCACAGCTATAATTCTATACTATATTCCTTTCCATCTATACTTATAATAAATCTGTAGAGAGGTCAATTCTGTACATGAAATATATTTACAAAATAAGTAGCAGGGGGTGATTAGTGTTCGATACTGATGCCAAAAATGCAGTTAAAAAAATTTTTGTCTGTCTGTCTGTCTGTTTGTATGTTATTTATAGAAAAAAAAACTACTCGACGGATTTTAACGAAACTTAGTACAATTATTCTTTATACTCCTGGGCAGGTAATAGTATACTTTTCATCACACTACAATGAATAGGAGCAGAGCAGTGAAAGGAAATGTTGAGAAAATGGGAGAAGTTGCTTGATTTTTTAAGCTTCCGTCGCGTGTGCAGCCTTAATGGTTAGAGCTACATAGAAACTATGTATAACGGAAATATTCTACATAAAAATACACGAAAAATATTCCAAGACAGCATATATCTACCTTTTATAGTTAACTCACAATAACACGCATAACTCTCGATAGCTTAGCAGTTCGGAGATTTCTTATTATATTTGTTTACTTTTACGTTTATAAAACCAATAATGCTCACCATCATTCCTAATTAAAAAAAAATAAACATTAGCACCAATTCAATAAAAAAAGAATCATTGAAATCGGTATAGAAACACCAAACTTATCAAAGCGGGCGTTAGCTAGCTCAGAGTGACGAAAGCACCCATAGTGCTGAAAGTCTAACTCTGTATATATACGCGCAATATCGATTTTTTTATATATGAGACCTTCTGGTATGAGTGTGGTATTTTTAGAAAGCCCTTGGCCCATAGACCCAGACAATGCATTTACACTTAGCAATATACCTACCGCCTCACCTCTACGGCCGTTTGAAAAATGAGACTAAAATTTAGTTTTTGGCTCCGCACCAGTATAAAATCACTTATTTCCACCTTGAAAAAGATTTTCCTAAAGGTCCTCGTCGAGACCTTTTCAACAAGCCCAAAAACGCCAAAATCCGACCACCGGTTGATGAGATATGACATTTTGAAAATTTTGACTGGCGCCTCCATCGATGATTACTTTGTCTGTGTGTGGGTATATTCGTAGTTTCAACTGATTTTGTTCAAACTTTCAGGGATTGAAGTACATTAAAAACTAAGACTTTTTTGTTCTACGACATTTCGATTTGGCCGCCATGTTGGCCGTGGCCAGCCCTCGAAAGGCCAAAAATGGCCATTTTTCGTACAGGGACTGTGGCCAAACCAGTTGACGCACATTGACAAATTGGGCATCATTGGAAAGGTCTTAAGCTTATCTTTTGAATAATGTCCATTTTAATGGCAAAAACATTTGTTGGCGTGACATTTTTGGTCAAAAGGCAAAAAATGGCCAACTGGCCGGGGACAGATCGGCAATTTTCTCGAAAACGGCGCCAACGATTTTTTCCAAAATTTCCTCATTCGTAGCCCCAAATTAGAGCTAAAATTTGGTATATAGCACATATCTGGGAAAACTCGTAATTTTGAGATATGGCCCTGAGAAGTTCAAAAAATCATGAAAAATGACCAAAAATGGCCAAAAAATGACTTTTAAAGCCAGAATCGTACTCACAACACGGTTAAAATTCAATGCTAGTTGCACAGTAATAAACACATGATAACAACAATAAACAATGAATAAACTCACTAACGCATTGCCGTCTGTAACAATAAAACAAAATTTACAGAAAAAAATCCGAATACTGAAGAAATTCTGTTTTGAAGCAATGAATTAAAAAAATAAATGGAAACTGAAAAAATCAAATGAAAATAAAATCGGGCACCTGTGGGAATCGAACTCGAGGTCTCGTCTTTGTCATTACAACGCTCATCCTCTGAGCCAAAACACTCTCATTTTGTCAAAGGCAACTATTCCAAATAATAATAATAATAATAATAATAATAAATCAATTTATTTCAGATAATTCATCCATAAGTGTTAGTAACATTTTAACTTAAGTAACTAATGTTATAATACTACTCGTAGTTAGTATTCAACATAACAATCTCAAATTATACAGAAAAATAAAATTAATAAAATGCACAAAATTCATAAAATTATTAAAATTAAATATAAATTCAATTCAAATAAATATAAATTCAATTCAAATCAAATATAATTAAAATCATAAAATACTATTAAAGAAATTAAATAAAATAAAATTCATGGAAATCATCGTTCTAATTATTTTTTTTTTTAATTCTACAAATAACTCAACGCTATACTCCTACAGTCAGTATACGCTACGCTTCGATGCTACGTGTACACTATCCCAGGACCTCCAGAGGGGAGCGTCTAGCTTTAACGCCAATATGCTGAGAAGACTGTTGGAGCTGTTCAGTAATCTTGTCATTGCGGACACGGTCCGCTTTCGTATTATCGCACAGAAGTCGTCTACACGAGCCTCCGCAAACATTGCCAATGCACTGCAGTATCGAGGCTTCCTCAACAAAGCCCTCAGCACATTGTTGTACTGAACACGCAGTGCGCTATATGTCCGCCGCGTATAGTTCTCCCATAGGCTGCACGTGTAAAAGGACTGGCAATAGGCGTTAAATAATATTAATTTTACCTGTGTCGAACACCGTGCAAACCTACGGGCCAACATATTGCCTCTAACCGACAGAGCCCTGCGCTCCCGCTCGATATCACTATCATCACCCAGGCGTTCATTCACAATATGACCAAGGTATTTAAATTCAGATACTAGTTTCAGAGAAGTTCCATACAGATGTATTTTAGGAATGAAATTTAACTGTTTGTTTATTCCTCGAAAAATTTAAATTTCGCTCTTTTTAGCGTTATACCTCAGTCCATTCTCCTTTGCATATTCCTCACAGATTTTTATCAGTCTTCGAAGACCACTGACCGACGGGCTCAACAGAACCATATCGTCTGCGTAACTAAAATTGTTCATCATTACGCCATCTATCGAACAACCGACGCCTGCCCCGCTAAGCCTCTCTATGAGCCCGTTTATGTAAATATTGAACAATCTGGGTGACGTCAGGCCCCCCTGTCTTACTCCACACCCTAATTTATATGGTTCACTAAGTGCATCACCCCATCTTACCACATTACTTTGGGCACCATACCAGTACTTTAATAGAGATATCAATTCCGATCTTAAACTGCTATCCTTTTCAAGCTTCTGCCATAAAATTTTATAGGATACGAGGTCAAATGCCTTCGACAGATCCAAAAAACACGCAAACACATGGGTCTTTCTATCCGTGTAGTACCTTACAGCTTGCTTGAGACACAATACTGCGCTCTCAGTTGACAGCTCTGATCTAAAACCGAACTGCGCATCGTGTATGTTAATTGTTCTGCTAAGTTGAGTATCAAGCAAGCCGTCAAGCACTTTGGCTATGATGGTAGCAAGAGATATCGGTCTGTAGTTGGTTCGGTCCGCCGCATCCCCCGCCCTATTCTTGATTATAGGCACGACTATTGTCCTTGTCATCGAGTCCGGCAGAAAGCCATGGCTTATACAAATATTGTACAACAAAACTAGGACTCTAAGAAGGTGCACACCAGCGTGTCGCAGATGCTCAACACTCAGGCCATCATGTCCAGGCGACTTTCCACGCTTCATACCCATTATTGTATCTACTACTTCGCTAGACGTGAAACGTACAAAGCTTTCCCCATTATTTACGATATCCCCCCTGCCAGCCTCGGCGAAATTGATCTCACAGGGATCCACTGTAAATTGTGTTTTAAACATATTTGCTATGTTACGGCAACCGCTCACTCCCCCTACTTCAGCCGGAATATTCGATCTTGTATTCCGTTTGTCTGTTTGTTGCCAGAATTTTCCAAAATGTTTGTTTCTATATGACGTAGCCAGTATGTCCATTTTAATCTGTTCTGAATTGTCTTGGCACCATTTAAGTTTGTTTTTAAAGGCCCTACGAGAGTCCCTCATGTCATTATAGATAGTTCCATGTGTTGGTCAAATAAATGAGTATATATTTGCATGAAAAATAATCGCACAGCATTTTGTTTCCAATCCTTTTACAAAACTATTGATATCAAAACAAAAACTTCTCAACGAAGTAAATACCGAGTGACGAAAGCGAATCCACTGACAAAACTCCTGATATGAATTTTGCGACGAAAAAAACCACGAACATTTTTATTCACAAACGTAAACAAACACAAAAAATGTGAATGTGTTCGGAACGTTGCCAAACAAACAAACAAACAAAAAATGTGAATGTGTTCGGAACGTTACCAAATTGCCTTGATCAATCTAATAAAATAAAAACAAAAATGCAATTTGTGCAACGTTTCGAGCACATTCACATTTTTTGTGTTTATTTACGTTTGTGAATAAAAATGTTCGTGGTTTTTTTCGTCGCAAAATTCATATCAGGAGTTTTGTCAGTGGATTCGCTTTCGTCACTCGGTATTTACTTCGTTGAGAAGTTTTTGTTTTGTACTTACTTACATGAAATACGCCAACAAGACATCGCGCGTGAATAGTGAATCAAGCTATAAGGATTATTTTTGCGTAACGGTTGCCGCGCTCGACGGGGCTCGCGGCGGCAGAGTATAAAAGGGGCGGGAGGCGAGCGCAAGCGTCATTCAATATTTGGCTGTTGATGCGTTCAGAGTGTTGAACTTTATTGACAGACAATAATTGTTATTTTATAAACCGTGCTTATCAGCGCGACTTTTTGTCTTTAAATAGTTTATTTTAATTTCTTTTGTTGTTATTTTCTAAATTAGTTTTAGTTTTGTTTAAATTCTTAACTATTAATAGTTCCTATTTTATTTCTTTTTAAGTAGATTTAGATTCGATTTTTAGATTAGATAATAGATAGATAGATTAGATTATTGTTAGATTTTTAGTTACTGATAGGTTAGTTTTGGGCATTTTATGTTTAGTTTTTTTTGTATTGAGTAGATAAAAGCGTAGGTAGGTACTTTTATTAATTATAATATTCATAGGTATTTTTTATTTATTTTTAAGTGAAGTAGGTATAGGTAGATATTGCCTACTATCTACCTATACTGCACACGTGTTTTAGCTTTATTTTCATTTCTTTTTTTTTTGTACCTAAGTTGTAGGTAGGTAGGTACATATTTCTTAGTTTAATTCTATTAGAATATTAGGTATTTAAGTTTAAATAGGCACTTAGATTTATATTTTTTTATTATATAGCAGCTGTACTTAGAACATCTAAGGTTTTTTTTGTATTAGCATAGGTACTTTGATTAATTACAGTAGTTGTAGGTATTTCTTATTATTCATTTTTAAGTGAAGTAGGTAAGTGTAGATAGTATTGCACACGCATTAAGTATAGCTTTATTTTCATTTTTTATTCTTTTGTAATTTGTAGGTACCTACGTACATATTTATAATTCGATTAGAATATTATTTTAGTTTTAATAGGCACTTAGATTTATATTCTATTTATTATATACTTAGCTATAGTTAGGACCTCTGACGTAAGTTTTTTGTTGGGTAACTAAATAGAATTTAAGTTACCGTCGATTAAAAATAAAATAAACGATGCCACCTAAAAAACGACCATCTTTATCTCGAACTTCGAGTCAAGCTAGGAGAATGAGAATGACGCGTTCTCAAGAATCGGAAGAGGAAAGAGCACATCGGTTAAACTCTATGAGAGTTAGTGCCTCAACATCTCGAGCTAATGAAAGCTCTCCAGAAAGAGAGATGCGATTAGCAGCTGAAAGAGCGAGACGAGCTACAACACGGGCTTCTCAAAGCTCTTCTCAACGAGAGCTAAGGCGTTCCATTGACCGGGAACAACATGCGTTATCCCGAGAAGCTGAAACTGCTTTACAACGAGAATTGCGACTCACAGCTGACCGCGAACGGCATACATTATCTCGCGAGTCTGAAACCTACACTGAGAGAGAATTACGGCTTACAGCTGACCACGAACGTCATATTTTATCTCGCGAGTCCGAAACCTTCACTGAGAGGGAATTACGGCTTACAGCTGATCGCGAACGTCATATTTTGTCTCTTGAATCTGAAACTTTTACTCAATATCAAGACCGTTTGACAAATGATAGGGCGCACCATAACATGATTCGATCTCTTGAAGATGAACATGAGCATGAACAACGACTAGAGTCGGGACGCGATTATTACAATTCTTTGAGACAAGAACAATTGATTACTTTATCTAATGAAAGATTAAGAATTGAAAATATTCGGTCGCTTGAAACAGAAGAACAGCGAGAGGCCCGTCTTACTGCAGATAGATTTCGACATGGTCTTAATGACTTAGATATACACGTGGTAGATCAATCTACAAATTCGGTGGCGTGGTCCGATAAATATAAAAGTGGGTTTGCTTATAACCTCACAATTGATTACAGATCATCTTCTGAAATAGGCGATATGAACGTAGTATGTTCCTTTTGTAATGCTTCGAAGTGGAGGAAGGAGTCTGCTGGTTTCTGTTGTTCTGGAGGTAAAATAAATTTGCCTTCGTTCGAAGACCCACCGGAACCTTTAAAATCACTACTTTTAGGGGAACATTTGCAATCCAAACAGTTTTTAGATAATATTCGCACTTATAATAGTGCATTCCAAATGACATCCTTTGGTGCTAAACAAATCTCAGAAGGCCCTTTCATGCCTACTTTTAAGGTACAAGGTCAGGTTTACCATTTGATAGGGTCCCTTTTGCCTGAAGAACAACCTAAATTTCTTCAAATATATTTTGTATCCGATTACAACGAACAGTCGAATATAAGAAATCAATATTTTCCGAATTTAAATACTGAACTCATTTCACAACTTCAGAACATGTTACATCAGGTTAATTCGTACGTATGCAGTTTTAAATCGGCATTAGAAGCCCTTTCTCAAGATGGTAATAACAATTATAAAATTGTTATAAATGCCGATAAGCGTCCAACTCAGGAACACCCTGGGCGTCATAACGTTCCATCCACGAATGAAGTTGCTGTAGTACTGGTCGACCAGGAATGTGATAGGCGTGATATCGTTATACGTTCCAGAGACAATCGTTTGCAACGTATTTTCGAAACCCACAGGGCTTACGACAGTTTGCAATATCCTATGATATACTGTCGAGGGGAAGATGGTTATAATTTCGCTGTATACCAAACCGATCCGCGCACAGGCGCACCTAATTATAATAAAAAGGTGTCATGCCTTCAATTTTATTGTTACCACCTGCAAGTGAGACGGAATAGATTGGTATACTTTCAACGTTTTCGTGGCTTATTTAATCAGTTTATTGTTGACATGTACGCAAAAATTGAAACCGAAAGATTAGTTTATATACGATTTAATCAAAGGCAGCTGCGCGCTGAAGAATACGTGCACCTTCGCGATGCCATGCAGCAAGATAACGATACTGTGAATATGGGTCGTTTAGTTATTTTACCCTCTTCTTTTACTGGTGGTCCACGCTACATGCATGAACGTACTCAAGACGCTTTTTGTTACGTAAGAAAATATGGACGTCCCGACTTATTTGTTACTGTAACTACCAATCCCAAGTGGGATGAAATCACTCGGGAGCTTCTTGAGGGTCAGGCACCGCATGACCGCCATGATATTATTGCAAGAGTGTTTCATTTAAAATTAAAATCAATGATAGATCTTCTTACCAAAGATAACATTTTTGGAGAAGTATTGTGTTATATGTATAGTGTTGAGTGGCAAAAACGCGGCTTACCTCACGCACATATCTTGCTTTGGTTAAAAGATAAGGTTCGACCTAATGATGTAGACAGATTAATCAGTGCTGAAATTCCAGATCCGACTGCAGATCCCCTGTTATACGACATTGTTAAAACTCATATGATACATGGTCCATGTGGTGCATTTAACGCAAATGCTCCTTGCATGCAAGACGGTCGTTGCACTAAAAGGTATCCAAAAGCATTAGTGGATGAAACTGTAACAGGACATGATGGATACCCATTATATCGTCGCCGTTCAAGAGACAATGGTGGTTTTACTGTTGAAAAGCGAATGTCTGGACAACAGGTTACTTTAGATAATAGGTGGGTCGTTCCGTATTCGCCTGTATTGTCCAGAGCATTTCAAGCTCACATAAATGTAGAAATGTGTAATAGTGTAGAGTCGATTAAATATATTTGTAAGTACATTAACAAGGGCAGTGACCAAGCTACGTTTGCGTTAAGAAATGAACATGATGAAGTTACTAGATTTCAGTCAGGCAGATATATCAGCTCTTCAGAAGCTGTGTGGCGGATCTTAAGTTTTAATATTCACGAAAGATATCCACCTGTGACCCATCTGGATGTTCATCTGGAAGGCGGTCAACGTATATATTTTAGCGCTGAAAATGTTACAGAACGATTAGAGAACCCTAGACAAACAACTTTATTGGCATTCTTTCGACTTTGCCAAACTGATAATTTCGCAAAGTCTCTTTTGTATGAAGAAGTTCCATCGTATTATACCTACGATAAACAACGAGGTGTCTTTAACCGTAGACGCCGAGGCAGGCCTGTAGATGGCGAGACAGGTATTTTCAAAGAACATGTTCTTGGTAGAGTGTATACTGTTCATCCTAACAACGCAGAGTGTTTTTATTTGAGATTATTATTACATACAGTGCGAGGACCAACATCATTTATAGATTTGAGAAAAGTAGACGATGTTGTTTATCCAACTTATCATGCAGCTTGCCAAGCGCGTCATTTGCTTGAAAATGATCAACATTGGGATGACGCTTTAGCAGAATCCTGTGTTAGTGATAATCCACGACGGTTACGCCATTTATTTGTAACATTACTCACATTTTGTAATTTATCTGATCCTGTCCAATTATGGGAAAAATATAAAGAAAAATTTGCAGAAGACTTTCTACGGAATTTATCTCACAATAATGAAGGCGCAACTAATGATAATTTTCGAGATCTGGCTATAAATCAGTGCTTATTAGCTCTTCAGGAAGACTTAACAGCAGTAGGCGGTAAATCACTTTGTGAATATGGTTTGCCAACGCCAACCTCAGTCGGAGAGGTTACCAATAGGGAATATTCCGCAGAGATTGGTTACAACCCAATGGAACTGCTGGTAACATTAGAAAACGGTGTCCCAATGATGACTGCAGAACAACGCTTAGTCTATGATCGCGTGTGCGAGAGTGTGCAGAATAATTTAGGAACAATATGGTTTTTAGATGCACCTGGAGGAACTGGGAAAACTTTTTTGACTAAATTAATATTAGCTTATGTTCGAAATCAGCGTAAAATCGCTCTTGCCGTGGCTTCATCAGGTATAGCTGCAACATTGCTACCAGGAGGTAAGACTGCTCACACTATGTTTAAAATACCAATTAATTTAGATCGCACGGAAAGTCCAACCTGTAGTATTTCAAGAAATAGCGACAAAGCTAAGGTATTGCGTGAGTGTAATTTAATCGTATGGGATGAATGTACGATGGCCCATTGAAAAGGAGTAGAAGCAGTAGACAGAACTCTAAGGGACATAAGACAAAATGATCGACCAATGGGCGGTATTACGGTTTTATTTTGTGTTGATTTCCGACAAACCTTACCGGTAATACCACGGGGAACCCGAGCTGATGAGATTAGGGCTTGCCTGAAAAGCTCTTATTTGTGGCGTGATATACAATCGGTGCATTTGACTATAAATATGCGAGTGAGAACTGGAGACAACGCAGATAATCGTGAATTTTCTGATACATTATTGAAGATTGGTGAAGGTACCTATCCACAACTACACCAAGGAAAACTTATTCTGACACCTGAGTTATGTTGTATAGTGCAATCCCAACAACATCTTATATCTTCGGTTTACGGTGACATAACAATTATATTAAATAGGGACAATTCTTGGCTTTGCGAAAGGTCCATTTTGACTCCTCGCAATGACCAGGCATCTGAAATTAATAATAAAATACTGTCTAATATACAGGGAGAAAGCAAAGTTTATAGTTCAATAAATAGAATGGTTGATGAACAAGAAGCCACTAATTACCCGATAGAATTTTTAAATTCTTTAAGTATGCCTGGACTACCTTCTCATATAATTTGTTTAAAAATTGGCATACCGATAATTCTGCTCCGAAATTTAAGACCACCTCAACTTTGCAATGGAACTCGGCTAAAAGTAACCCAGTTGCAACAAAATGTAATCGAGGCTCAAATTTTAACAGGTTGCGGTGCAGGAGAAACTGTCTTTATTCCCAGAATTCCCATAATACCAAATAATTTTCCATTCCAATTTAAAAGAACGCAATTCCCAGTATCGGTGTGCTATGCCATGACTATCAATAAAGCTCAAGGGCAGACTTTTCGTGTTGCTGGAGTAGATCTCGGTGTTAGCTGTTTCTCGCATGGTCAATTATACGTCGCTCTTTCCCGGGTTAGCAATTCTAGGAATCTTTACGTTCACGTGCCGGACGGGTCGACTCTTAACATAGTCTACCCAGAAGCTTTGCGCTGAAACATTTTAATTTGATCTAAAAATATTAGCAATATATTATCTTATTAAAAAACAAGGAGTTACACGCTGACCGAGTCGTGGGTATAGCGTGGGTATATTATAATATTCTGCGGTTACTTATATTTTTCAACAGTTTTGTGGATTGGCATATTATATTACTATTGCCCTTCTAAAATACGAAAGTGAATCTGCCTGTTACGTCAAAACTATGAGGGAGGACATCTGCTAATTTTTTTTCGAAAAACGACGGAAACGCGGACGAAGTCGCGGGCAAAAGCTAGTTATTAATAAGTTAATATTTACTTCATGATTGTGTTTTATAACTATTAATAATACAAAGTTTACTATCCATTAAAATATTAGTTGGCACTATTTCAACAATACAAAATTGAATACACAAAACTATGATATAAAAAGGAAATTGAAATTTAACAAACATATTATTTCCTTATAATTTGGTATACCATCAGATCGCCATTTTGTTAATTTTTTTATATGAAAACAATTAAGTTGTTAAGTTAAGTTGCATGAGATGTTGACTTGATTGCCACTAAATTTTAGCATTCATTCATCCCGCTTATTCCATTGTTTAATTTAATGTTATTCTATATTGTAAAGTATGGAATATTGGCTGGGGTTGTTTATTAAACAGGGGATTCAGGAAAATAAGAGCATTACAACAATTTTTATTGCTTTTATACAGCAATCTCTAGGACTTATTTATACAAGATGTCCACGAAACAATGGAGAACCTCTGAAAGGCTAATAATAAAAATAAAGGCAAGCCCGAAAAAAAAAATATGACCCTTACACTGCTAGAAAAATGACGCTTTTAACAAAAACATATATTTTTTTGTCCGATTTAATAATTTTATTCGTAACGAGGTCAAATCAGTTAAAATCATAATTATTTTTATACTTAAATATTTTTTATTAACCGTATCAGTGAATAACTATCAAATAACATAGCTAACTGTAGTATTTTTTTCAAAAAATAATGTTAAACTATTGTTTTGTATAAAATTTCTGAAGAAATATTTTTGATTATGAACTTTGAATAGGTCTGGTGTAAAAAAAAATGAAACCAACAGTGACCAATCTCTTTAAAATATTCCTGGTTTAATGAGGTTTCTAAAAAGATGTAATATGTCGTTATTGTAATGAAAAAATAGTGAACTATTGTTATTAATGTGTAAAATGGGATAATTATTTAATACACGCAGAATTAAAAACATACAATAAAACCAAAAAAATATGATTTTTAATTGATATTTATTGCACACACATTACAATAATTTAGAGCATTAAAATTTTCTGCCTCCCCCCCCCCTCCTGATACAGGCCCTACATCTACGAATAAAGGATCTTCGAAGAAATCGCGCGTGACGTCGATCATAGATTTTGTTTGCAGCGGCCTGAACACGGTCTCGTAGATCTTCTAAGGAAGTTACTGGCTGCCGGTAAATTCCATCCTTAAGACACCCCCAGTAAAAAAGTCTAAAGGGTTTAGATCTGGGGATCTTGGGGGCCATAGAATATCTTTGAAAATCTTTGAAAAAAATGTTTTCGTGAAAAGAAAAGGAATGATGCATATGTTACCGTTGGCTTTTTAATTAGGATATCTTGATTTGATACTCTACAATATGGCGTTGATTATTGTTTTTGATATATATATGTTTAAAGGACATAATAATTTATAGTTCGTAATCTTAGGAGAAAGATAATTTTACTTAAATAGCATCATATCTAACTTTACATAAACTTCTCTGGAATATTCTACTAACATATATTTGATCTTCGATTAGTTATAATATTATCTACATACATATATTATCGAGCATATTTAAATATTACACATAATATCAAATTTAAACTATCTTTATTCAACTAGGAATATACACTCTTAAATGTCAATTATTACATTACAAAAGTCAGTGTAATCAGTCCATGAGTAAGCAACCACTGTTTCGAAATGCTGCTCTGCTGGAAGAACCGGCCAAAAACTCAACAGTTGCTCTTTTATAAAGAAATTTAACAAAGTTATATAAATTAATTAAAATATCATCTAGTAAATATGAATTGTGCTAAATATGTATTGTGAGGTTACCATAAGAATATCAATTTCTTTAAATTACACACTAGTTTTAAAGTTCTAAGTAGGCCGCACAGTACTTTTACTGTAAAATAAATATAGAACTAATCTCAGCAGCACTGCCCCATAATAAAATACCATTAGACAAAATACTATCAAAATAACTAAAATAAACGAGTCGAGTCGTATTATGATCCGTTAATTGTCTTACTTTTGTAATTGCAAGGACGGCCGAGCCCGCCAGTGTTAAAAGATTATAGTTATACCCAAAGATAATTGTTAAGTCAGTCAGTTCTAACGCTTCATTGTTAAGGAGTAAGCTACAATTTTGACTTTATTGCCTTAGGAATTGTAAACTCTATGCATTAGTTTTCTTAGCATTTATAATCAAATTATTAATTTCGAACCAATAAATAACACATGACAGAGCACTGTTTACTTCGTTCCTATTACGTTCAATTTTCATTGATTTATTTTAGTCAAAATATTATATATCGTTCTATATAATAATAATTGCCCATGTAATGATGTGACTCATTGCGCTATCACTCACTTTTTGGGTATCATTATTTAACTTTTTAATCGTCATAAATATGGCTGCCATATTGTAGTATTCGGTATTATCGTTATAAGTCATACTCGACAACGGTGATATGGTTCGCACCGGTTTTTGACATTTTGGAAAACGTTTTTCAATAACGCTTTAAAAACTGTCATCGCCCATCTCTAGTTGCCTCAAATTGTCAGAATCGCAAACGTCAAGTCTCAAACTCATATGTTTACAAATATTGCTATTAGTTAAACTCTGCCGATTTAAATATATTAAAATGTCCAATGTAGATAGCAATGTAACTTTGTAAGTATTACCTTAAAATAATCTGCATCTTATTATAAAATAACCGTACAAATCCTAAGCAATAAACAGCAGCATATGGAATTAATATTCTAATGTAAAAATTATATTATCTTATTAAGTTACATTTTAGCGAAATCTTTTAATTTAAAAGATAGAATATAAATTAAAAATAACGAATATCCAAATGAGCAGATTTTTTTGATCGCATATATTGCAGTTGTCATACTTTTAAAATATATTAATATAAACATGTACTCTTATGTATACTTAACTTAGTATAATATATAAAATTGTGTTTAAAAAACTAGGACAAAAAAGAAGAGAAAGAAGCGTAGGAAAAGAAATCCACAAATAATACCTTCTCAGCCCATAGTTTCACCAGTGAATACAATTGCAGCTTTGTTTAAATTGCAGCAAAAATTGACAAATAAATCTACATCTTGTTTCTCTAAAGATAAGCCTCTTATGTCAGGACCTAGATTTAAGCCTCAAATGAAATGGATGAATCCGTTATTAACTTCTGCAACACAAAGCAATTCTACATTCCGAGCACCTCAACCTACTCATCAACAAACTAAAAGTGTCTTACCAAATATTAAAGAAAATTCAAATACCACTGTAAGTCAGGAATCTTCAGAGCCCGGTCCATCACAAACTATCAATGATGATAAAAAAAAAGAAAATCCAGAGAAGCTTAAATTTCAAACAAATAAATCATATAACCAAAAATTTTATCAGAATGACAAATTTGACGACTGCGAAATATATGGCAGTCCAAACTTCATAAACTTTGAATCAGATGAAGGAATGACCGATTTAAATGATGATGATATTTGTAACAAGAATTTAGGAGCAAATGTTATCAGTGACAAAATGTGAGTACATTTTATTTAAGAAAGTTTCACCCCCAATATATCACTAATCAGCTAGATATTTATTTTCTAAATAATCTTATTGAGTTTATGTTATCCCAGCTTAAATTGTTAAAATTTTTAGGTATGTGACATGTTACAAATTTTTTTGTTGTTTTAGAATTTAAACAATTAATTATTACACCAATCATAATCAAATTAATGATATGAATGATAAAACATATTGTAATTATTTAAAATTTGCAGAAACATCAATAAACCAGATAATCAAATTAGTTTTGAAACAAAACTGCAACAACAACATGCAAAGAAACTTGAATCAAGAAATCAAGTGGATACTAAAAGTAAACAAAATGAAGAAATAACCGAGGAACCAAAGACAGAATTATCAGCACCGGCATTGGGTAACAGCTTTGTATATGTTTGTCTTCTCTTTAATTTACAATTTCTATAAATTTTTATATAGAGATATAGTCTTAAAAAATATTAAAAGCCGAGAATGTTACAAGAGTTGTACTATATCTGAAATGTAGATTTTCATATTGTTTTATTCGTACTGCAACTAAAGAAATAATGTTTTTATATTTTCCAGTTCATAGATCTGCAAACCAGGAACTGATAGAAGCGCTCTCCTCTGATATTAATACAGTTGTGAGAGACAAATTGAAAACAACACCCTGTGATCAAAACAAATATAACTTAAATGAACAAGAAACAAACTTTCCAGGTAAAATAACTTTCTCAAACACTATGAAACTAATCCAATTTAAATGTATTTTTTCAAAGTTGTTTTACATTTATTTGTTTCAGAGTCAAGATATCTTGCAGGTAATTAAAAAAAAAAAAATTATAAAAATTTTTATTTATATGGTAAAAATAGTTTTAATACAAGTAAGTTATTTGTTAATAATTTGATTCACTCGTCAGGTGTTCCAAAAGTTTTTATGCAGAATTCAAACATGGGATCCATACAGCCTCAAGGTGAGAACTTATCTGTGTGTATATATATATTATAATGCATTGTAAAAAATGTGTATATAAAATTTTGTTACAGGATATGTGAAGGCCAACACACCAACACCTGTGACCAATGATAAGCCAATATTTGTTCAAACAGACAACCCAATGACGCCACAAGTGTATTCACCAACAGATATCTACAAGGAAACGCAAGGTAAAACTTTTTAACGGTTTCATATTATAGTACTATACCGTACTATACTGACTGCACTGTATCGTACTGTACTGGCTGTACTGTATCGTACTGTACTGACTACTGTATCGTACTGTACTGACTGCACTGTATCGTACTATACTGACTACTGTATCGTACTATACTGACTGCACTGTATCGTACTGTACTGTATCGTGCCGTACTGTACCGTACTGTACTGTACTATACTGAAGCATCTACTTTGTAAGGATCATCCAGAAGCAACTGATATAAATTGGTATATTGGTATTATTACAGTTATTTTATGTATTATTTTATAATATTACTAGCAACAGCCACCGACTTCATCTGCTGTTTCAGAAACTATTTTACATTAATTAAAATTTTATTATTAATACCGCCATCTATCTTAAACTTATAGAACTTAGAAATGTATTAAACACTTTATGAATAAATAAATAACTGTATAAAAATTTAAGATTATTAAAAATTATATTGTCTAAAAGTTATATACCAAACAATAGATATCTACAAAATTTCATTAAAATCGGTTCAGTGGTTTCAAAGATTAGTTGAAACGAACATCGTGACACGGGAGAAATCCCGAATATAGAAATATATACATATACTAGGGGCGCCAACAGAGCCTTAATATCGACTCGTTGCGCTCGCAAATCTCGGGTGCCGTTTGCATATTGAGCGAAAGGAGCCCAGTGTAATGAATCATCGTTTCCCATTGACTTCAAAGGCATATCAGTTTTTTTTCATGACTTTTTTCAAATATTTTTTTTTTACTACATTTTAAAATTATTGTTTTTTAAAACTATCACCTAATGTGTGTCTTACTGATTGCAAAATTTCATAATTTTCGTCAAGTAGTTCTCGAGCCTATACGTGACAAAGAATGTGAAAAAGTCTCCAGTAGAACGCTCCGCTCGCTGCGCTCGCTTTGCTCAATAATACCATATAGTTCCAGCTTCTCCGGAGAGTCAGAAGCGTGTAAGCGCGTTCCAGCGACTCGGTCCCATACAACACAAGAAATCAAGACTCACTATCAACCTCAGTATGAACGACGAACAAACTGTTAGGTAGTATGCGACTTATATGTAGTGACTGAATTTAAAGTAACAGCTTAAATGAAATATGTCTGTTAAGTTAAGGATTGGTGAAGGTTATAATGTTAGTACAAACTTACGGATCATACATATATATAATCCGTAATATATATATATAGGTACAACACAAAAAATGGATAATCCTGGAGCGCACAATATTACAGGTGCTCGAAAAGAATTTCCCAAAAAAAAATTCCATGTGGTGCCCAAATCATGTTTAAAAAATTGTTTTTTTTTTTTAAATGCAATAATTATTCATACTATTTACATGCATTTCTAATAATATTGTCTGTGGGAATAGGATAACACCAAAACGCAACAATTTATTAATTATCGGCCGTGGTGTACATGAAAGTAAGTAAGGTAAGGTCAACAAAAAGGTATTTAGAAAAAACTTCATAATTTGGGCACAACATGGTTTTTTTTTTGAGCACCTACTATTATGTGCTCCAGGATTATCCACTCTTTCTGGAACACCTGTATACAAACATTACTGTGTTTTTGATTATAGTAAAACAATAAATATTTCCAGAGACGTAGTAGAGGAGAATGAGAAATATAAACCGACACACGAGAAACCACATATAATAAACAGCAAGGACCCTACAGTGGAGGCCTACCTCCCTCACTGGCCGTGGAGACAGGCGGTGCCTACTAGGAAGACTGCCACGGCGAGAAGCTCTAAGGTACATTCAATAATATAAAAAAAATTGTCTATTATTCTATTTCAAAATATATACTTTTTTTAAACCCCTTTTTACTCACTTCAGAAGATAACGAAGAAGATTTTGCAATTTTTTTTATATTTATGCGTTTTTGTCACATTTTTAAATAAAAATTAATGATTTTTCTATATCAATAAAATAAACTATGAACACTTTTTAAAAGAAAAGTCCAATTATATAATATAATTTGCTATTATCAGACAGTGATGATGATAGAGAAGGAGTACATGGAGGAGACGTACGACAAAGACACGGCATTTATATTAGTATCGGTGCGTATAAACTAACATTAATTAAATTATTATATTATTATTAGTTATATATCAATTACTGTCGTTATAAAACACAGGTGGAAGGGTATCCTGAACACTGGAGTAAGGAGGACGTTTTGGATCTCATCCTGGAAAACTTGAAAGATAAACATTTTATTCCCTGTTTTATAGAAGTAAGTACTTTTGTAATTACCTTTCTATAAAAATGTTCTATATTTTTTGTATACATATATAAATTAAAAAAATTGTGTATGTATATATTTCCACTAGTTAGAACTAGTTTAAACTAGTTTAAACTAGTGCCTAGAATCAACTAATGCTCAAAATTAAATATTAGTTAAAAGTAATTCTTAGTAGAAACGAGTTTTCCCAAAAACGAATCCCCTTCCCACGTATAGATTGATTCCAGCATAATTGACATATCAAACTAAAATGATTATTTTATAGTTTTAAAACTATATCTTGATTCAATCTAATCTAAAATTAATGGCTCTAGTGCTACTTTTAACTAAAGCTAAAAGTTCCTACCAGTTTTATTTGAAAATCAAATATATCTACTGTAGTTCCAACTAGGTGTTTCTATTTTAAACAAAGGCAGCTAGTTAAAACTAGTTTTAACTGGAAAAATCGGGTTTTTACGAAATACCTTCACTCTTCATTACATATAATGATAATAATAATTCCAGTTCACGCCAAAGGAATGTAAATTCTTTGTAATCCGGAGTAGGGGTGCGCTATCCAGCATACACTCCATGGGCTTCGTGATACACAGAGACAACGCGGAGATCAAAATAACAATATCGCTGACTCTGCTCACGTTGAAGCAGATCGCCTTTGTGCCGCGACTCGTCCTGAGGTCCCGCCTCGCTCGGCAGTACGACGGCGAGGACAAGTTGGATTTGAGCGAATTCACCCTCAAGGATGGTAGGTTATAGAAAAATATTTGACACCATTCGAGTCGTCCCTTGATCGTGATAGTTGCATGAGAGTTTTTTTTTAAGAATTTCTTCTATAGGATTTATAGAAGAAAAAAAAATGGTATGTCCATAATTAATTAAGAAAGTACCTGTTTATTATGAAATTCTGATCTATCGAAACCGATTGATTGTTGCGGATAAAATATCGTTTGTAAAACTTTTTCGGGTGTATAAAGTAAATATAATATTTTTTCAGATATAAGTCACTTTATATACTTTCCGCTGCAGCGAGTCCTCAACCAGACGGAGCTCATCCACTTACAGAGCGCGGTGTCGTGGGATTTGTTAACTGAACTCAATTTGTCTCGCAACAGACTTAAGTAAGTACTAGGATCCGTCGCCGTGCGCTGCGAGAGTTGAGCTGAGCCCCCTCAGTTATTTGACCATCATTTCTGAACGGAATGAGATATGTTAATACTGTTTTTAAAAACGTGCCCATTCCCAAGCTCTACAGCTCTGCCAATTCTCATTCAAATCGGTTCAGTGGTAAAAACCACTGAACCGATTTGAATACCACCGAACCAACATCACATAAAAATGTGATGTTGCTTCAAATAAAAGTTTCCCAAACGCTTTATATTACGCTCCGTTTTCTCCGCGTCATATAAAATGTGAAAAAAATATTTGAATTATAATGTTTTTAACGTTATCTGTACTGCAAATTTTGAGAACTGTAAGGATTTTCGAAAGAAGTCTAACATAAAAAAATATAGCTGGTAGCGACACGGTAACTTAATGGCGAAAAGGACGCAGGATAGAGTCCCGCTCAGGTTAATTATTTCTTTCAGATCTATAGAGGGTTTCCGCTTAGAGAAGACAACCCCACGATTAAAAGTATTGGATCTTTCATACAACTGTCTGGAGAGCGTTCTTCTACTAACTCCGTGCCGTTCCTTACACTTGATAAAGATCACACTGGAAGGGAACCCGCTCTGCACTGACTACACACAGCCCGATCATTATATCAAAGTTTTGAAGACCATGTTTTCCAGTTTAAGGGAACTTGTGAGTTCTTTTTTCATTAAAATATTTTTTTTAATAATTTTGTCAGTAATTTTTCATTACTTTCAAGAGATGGCGCTGTTTATAATTTACTGGTTTAGTTTATTTTCATATTTAATTATATTAATTACTGTTTTGTATTATTATTAATCACACTTTTTTGTAATTTTTTAGTTATTATAAATAAACATGTATTTAACATTTTTATTTTCTTCAGTAAATAATAACCATTTTACTTAAAAATCAATAGTTTTTTTTATTAACATTTATAATTTTGTCAAAGTTCGTTCGGGAAGTACCCTGGGTATTTGCATATTGACTGGTTTTTATTATTATTTGTTAAGTCTAAATATGTTTCAGGATGGAGTTCAAATAGTTGGTAACTCTCTGCCGAGAACGATACAGAATTACTGTCCAGAAAATGGCAAAAATATAGTCGAGAAGTTTCTAGAAGTATTCTTTCCGTTGCTGGAGTGTGTTCAGGAAGAGAGGAAGGTTCTTCAGTCAATGTACGCAAATGACGCTCTCATGACAGTCACACATAAACCCCAATTGCGTATGTTTTTAATTATTTATTATATAACTTCTTAGATATATATACATATTATATATATACTTAATTTATATCCAGGTTACAACGTAACAAACAAACTCGTACTCAACTTGCTGATTAAAAGCAGAATTCTACTGGACGGAGACTTCGACAGTATACAGGGTCGGTCCAATATTGTCAAACTGATTAGAAAATGGCCGCGCATACAACACGACGCCTCGACCTTCACCGTCGACGTCATTTATTGTACTGTGAGTTATTTTATCATTAATTATCATATAAATATTTAATGAATTATTTATATATATATTATATAATCCCTAACCATATTGGAGTTTTTCGCTAAAAATTTTTCCTACTAGAAAATGTCAAATCAGAATTATCATTATTAATTCAGGATACGTCAATAATTTTCACAATAAACGGTATCTTCAAAATAACGTCGGACACACTAGCCCAGGACGAGACCCTCCTTTTGTTCACTCGCACGATAACACTCCTAACAGATGACGGCTTTGAATATAAAATATTAAACGAAATGGTATACTTCGAGGAGCCACACGTACATTGGGAGAAGAGAGCCTTCCAAATGGTCGCGGTGAGTTATATATTGTATTATTAATTACTGAGAGATAGCGCTGTTATCATTTACCAATCAGAAACGGGTGTCTACTTTTTTCTTTTTTTTTAAATATATGATATGCTAGCAATTAGAGAAAGTATTGAAGCAGGTGATATAAAGGCAATGTATGCATTTGTAATAAATGCGTAATAACTTGTTTAGAATATTATATTAATAAAATATCACAAGCCTATGTTGAAGCAGTTTATAAGACATATATAGTAAAATAATTTACACTGGCAGGAATGGAACCGGATATTATCATTTATTGTAATCAAATACTGTTATTATTATCATTATTTATAAATTAATATTATCTATATATATATATATATATATAATAATTATGTAACTGATTGCTATCTGTATATAGAAGATATTTGGGACAAATCATACCTTTATCTTTAGTAATGAATAGAACCCAAATTTTATGTAAAACAAAACACATAATTGTTAATAAAAAAAATACACCATACTATCTTTAACACAAGTTGAATCATATATCCAATGAAATATTAGTTTTATTGAATTGTCTCGAAAAAAACCGTCTCAAACGCTCTATTTCTTTTGTTTCCTTTAAATATATCTTATTGTGTAAAGAAAAAAAAACAATATTAATTAAAATATTTATATTTTTCACTGAAATTAAAATGCACAGAAACTAAAGATCTCTAACATTTGTATCACTTAAACTAATCATCGGTTCTTACAATGTAAAATACTTAATTATTTATTATCAGATTTTTTTGTTATGGAACCATCATGGAGGAATGACGTCACGTATGTATATAAATACAAGCTTGCAATCATTGGGGCCTAACTTCTAAACCATTTGAAACAAAAATTAACACCAAAACACTATTGGCACTGTTCAATAAACTTATTTTAGGACGCGATACAAATGGGGATATACTATAATCTATAAACAAACTTAAACTAAACAGTATCCATAGATTCTTCATTTGTAGGTTCAGTCTCCATCAACATTTCTTTGTCATCAACTCCACCAGCATACTTTATTCTTAGCTTTTCATAGTGCAGTTGCTCTTTTGAAGACACAGATGGTTTACACTTTGATAATGCAGCCCGAAAGTCTTCGAATGATACAAATATATCGCCCTCGAGTGTACCATTCGCAATGTGATTTGTCAAAGAATTGGTAGCGGATGCTCGAACCAAACCGGACAAATCGGCGCCTGTGTATCCTTCAGTTAAATCAGCAATCATTTGCAAATCTACATCAGGGCCCAATAGAGGCCTAGTTCCCCCTTTTGTTAACTTTTGCAAGATATCAAATCGGTCTTCGGTTGCTGGCATTCCCACATACATGATTCTATCTAAACGACCAGGTCGTAATACTGCAGGATCTATAATATCTGGTCGATTTGATGCAGCCAAGACAAACACTCCTTCCCGGCTTTCTATACCATCCATTTCAGTTAGTAGTTGATTCACAACTCTCGCCGCTCCATTGTTGTCATGAGAGCTACGTCTAGGACATAAAGCGTCAAATTCATCGAAAAATATAACACAAGGGGCTGAATTTCGCGCACGTCTGAAACAAGTACGGACTGCTCTCTCGCTCTCACCAACGTACATGTTGAGTAATTCAGGTCCTTTCACAGAAATGAAGTTTACTCCAGCCTCATTTGCTACCGCTTTTGCTAGTAATGTTTTACCACACCCAGGGGGCCCACAAAGTAATACTCCGCTTGGTGCTGATAACCCAAGTTTTTTTAATTGTTCAGGATATTTAACAGGGGCTAAAACAGCCAATTGTAAATCTTTACGGACTTGACTTAATGATCCAACATCATCCCATGTCACATCAGGAACAGTTACAATACCTTCTCTTACAGCAGAGGGTTTAGTTGTTTTGAGAGCTTTAAGGAAATCTTCCTGATTTATGGATAAGCCAGTTAGTTGTTCTGCAGTATAAGGATGGGTGTTCTCAAGAAGGCATGAAACTTCATCAAATGGATCATTTGGTTTCACGTGAACTTCAGGAACTTTTTCAAGTGGTTCAATAATTCCATTAGTTGGCTCTTGAGTAGTACCCAACTCAGTGCCAACTACCGGCGCGGAAGGCTCTATATTTTCGGGATCAGCATCAGATTCCTTTACAGATTCTTCACTACTATTTTCACCGTTAGGTACATTGTCATTATTCTCCTTGCTTTCAACAACTTCACATACATTTTCTATACTATGTAATCTGATTTTGGCAAAAATTCTTTTTACAGCATATGTACTTGCTTTATTGACAAGTGCCTGCAAATCAGCTCCAACAAAACCCGGAGTGATCTGGGCCAACACATTCATATTTACATCTTCACTAAGTGCAAGATCTTTACAAAGAATTAATAATATTTCTTTTCTTGATTTTAATGAAGGAATGCCTAAAGTTATTTCTTGTTCAAGTCGGCCAGCCCTTCTCAATGCAGGGTCTAAAGCATCAGGATTATTTGTAGCAGCAAGTATTAAGACTGAGGCATTATTATCATTTAAACTATCTAAACTGGCAAGCAGCTGAGCAACCATCCTCTTCTCCATATCTTTTTGAGCATGTATTCTGTTTCCACATACAGCATCAATTTCATCAATGAATAAGATACATGGTGCTACAGATATGGCCCGCTCAAAGAGTTCTCTAATCCTTTCTTCAGATTCACCTGATACTCCACCAACTAACTCGGTCCCAGTAACAGCTATAAGAGGCAATTGAAGTTTACCGGCAATAGCATGTGCTAACAAAGTTTTACCGGTGCCGGGGGGTCCGTGTAATAAAGCACCTCTGGGTGATTTTATACCCAATTTTGTATATACTTCAGGATGCTTCATGTGTAAGACAAGATCACAAATTTGTGTTATAATATCTGCTATGCCACCAATGTCTTCAAAACTAACCTTAACATTTTTAACTGTACCAAATTCAGATTTTTTCTTAGGTGCTACGCTTTTATTAATTTCGGGCTTTCGTTTTTTATCTGCCGCATTTGGAGTGGGTTGCGATTTCTCACGTGCAGGGCTCTCCACAGCCGTACTTTTTGCATTTCGGTTGGGTATGTGGGGTGTGATGGTTATTTGGTCATTAATTTTCGGTATTTTTGGAGCTGCGCTGCCATCTTCGTCGCTACTCAATATGTCTATCGGTTCACCAGACTTATCAGTAGCTCGGCGGGAGGCCGGCGGCCGTTTTTTATCCTGCATTTTGTACATAGCTAATAAACGATCATTCAATTCACTGTTATTTTCGTCTAATAACTCTAAATCTGATTCCTCCTCTGAGCCTTCTGACGTGGAGGCTCCATCTAATCCATAGCTTTGTAATACTACTTTATAGGCACTTTCAACCATTTGACAAAAAGCATTGTCGCTTCTGTTGCTGTATTCACGATAGCGCTCTTTGAGAGAACGCGCCATTTGGCTAACATCAACGAATGTCTTATCTACATTTTCCGCAAGGTAATTTTTTACCCGCGATACAATGACTGGATCATTAATAGTCTTTTGTCTCGTTTGATGTTTCTTCATATTTTACGAATATAAAAAATAAAATTATCCAATGTTTTAACACTTCGTCGCAGGTTGCAATGTTTGACAGCGGCGTCGCCGAAATCAATGGAATTATTGCCATAATAAAAATGGTAGTCTTTGATATAAAGCTTACCATTCATAACTGTTAATACTTCATAAAAAAATTATATACATATGCTTAAAAAAAAACAGAAAAAATGATTTTGAGATTTTAAAAAATGAATAAATCCCGCGATTGCAGTGAGCGAGTGGTTTGATAATTATTACCGGAACTTAAAATAAAATAAGTAGTTTTTCCCCGATATACTAAATGTATTAAAAATCATAAAATATATACTTTTACAAGTATAATTACATATGTTATATATTATGTTCTAATGAAATGATTATTGCAGGTTTTATTTAACTTATTTACATTTACAGTTTGTAGATTTTAGATCTTAGTTTCTATGCAAAAAATAATAATGACATTTTATTGTTTTATTACAGATTCCAAAAAAAATACTGAGTTTAAAATTGGAATCCCCGCTTGATGAATATACAAAAGCACGCCTTGTCCATATATTTATGAAAGTAACAAGTGTAAACAAACAGCAATGTGAAAGGTATATTATTTAATAAAAGGATATGTAATTTTTTTACCTATCTTCTATCATTCATCAAAATCTTATCTGGAATTAACATTTTCAGTTATTTGATAGAGAAGAACTGGAACTTAAGAGAGGCCTTGGAACTTTTAATTTCAGTGTTTAAATCAAGTTCCATTCAAACCATATAGTAATTCAAAAAAGGAATAGAAGGTAATTTATTACTCTTTTTGGCGAAAATAAATACTAACAATAAAGATATCGCATTTTTATTTAATTATGTTCAAGAACACCAGAAATACGACAACACATAAAAAGGACATTTATTATATTAGTACAACTATTTTTACACAATCATTTCCAGATGTCTAGCGTATTCTATAGTCTGTTCAGCTAGCTCTGCCGACGGGAACACTCCAGCAGCAGAATTGCAGGTTTCCTCAGCTGCATTGAAGTGATAACAATTATCGGCTCCCAAGATCCAATTACGCTTGTAACAAAAAATAATAGGACAATTATTATACATGGAATCACCATTATTTATAGACACAAAATAAGTTTGATCAAGTTTTCTTTCAACACATTCACTACTTATTATTCTTTTAAACATGTGTACATTAAGTTTTATTAATCACTTTACTAGTAACAATAATAACAATAAAAACTATGACATCTACATAAACCAGCTCTCTTCCTTAGATATGTACACTCTTAAACTAAGCCAATAATAAAGAATATATATTTTACATAATAAAAAAAAACATAGGCTTTTAAATATTAAAATGTTAGCATTATTAATAACTAATTAAAGATAAATCTTTATTCATTGCTAAACAATGAAAAAAGAGCTCTTTAATTTGAAGATTCAGAAAATTAATTCAATACCTTCTTGCCATATTCCAGCACAGCTTGCTGAGATGGTAGGTTCAGTCTTCGCGCTGCCTCTGAGCAGGATATGCAGAAGTATGCCTTCTCTATACATGCAGCTATTTCTCCCCTCACTGTGTCAAGTAGTGTATCCATGAAGAGGGTGTAACTCTCTGCTGGGACATTATCCTGTGTGTATAATAAAGAAGTCAATAAAGTATTTTAGTGTTACATAGTACTAAAATTGTATTTATTTGAGAACTTGGCAGTTTATGTATAAACATAGTGTTATTATCCAACCCAGTCATATAAACCATGGAGAAAGTTCATTTTTCTAAGATAAAAAGCAGAAAATATAGAAAAGTATACGACTTCTACTAACATTAAGTAAATGGTAGTTTACAATATTGTAATGTAAAAGTATAAATACCTTGGCCAAGAATATCTTGTTATAGCTTCCTTCCATCAGATATTGTTCTAAAGCTAATGGATGTTTGACATATGGGTCTGCCCTGATCACATCCACTGGAAGACGCTCTAGTTCTGTGTGGAACTCTGCCACCCGATTCTGCGCGAGCAGGAATAATAGGTTAAGGCCTAAAAGCTGGTATGTAAATGCTGATTCTGGAAGGTAGTCTCTGGAAATATACAATATTGTGGATTTATAAATTTTTCAATTAGTATATTATGTAATGCAAACTCTTTAAATAATACTTATTATTGATAAAAATAATTGTAAATGATATTTTTATTATTTATTAAACATTTATTATCTTTAAAACCTTTAACTGTCGATATTATTATAATATAAAAAAGTAGTTCCATTTTTTATAATGTTAACACTTTGCTGACCGGTGACAAGTTAACTCATCTTTTCATGTCCAAACGTTGTTGACCGGTGACGAGTTAACTCGTCATTGCACTTGCATTATCTGTTTCAATTTATAGCAACAAAGGCGGTGACATGACATAGTTTCCGTTTTTCCGAAATTGCCGATCATCGAAGTATTTCTCTAAGTTCTTATAAGAAAGTTTAGGTAAAATATACAGAAACATCCCAAATTTAATTTTTGGTAAAATTTATAAAACTGTGAATTAAATTATATAAAAAGACATGCAATAATTAACCTAGCTACTAATATTATAATTTTCTTTTGTAGCCAAACAATAGCTATTGAGCTTTACTACAAATCTTAAATTTAAAGAATATGATAGATAAGGACTTACTTGTAATCAAAATAATAACACTTCAACTGGGACATGTATCTTTCAAATGCCTTCACATCTTTAGTGGCCACTGCCCATTGAGCTCCAATTTCTAGAACATCACGAGCTAATATAAGCTCTTTTTGGTTAGCTGCGGTATTATTACTGGGTAAGAAACTAAGTTGAGTAAGTGCTATCTGAAATTAAATGATTAATTAATATCTTGTATTGCATTGAATTCTTATTTGTTATATATTAGTTCTAGTGTTTGTTGATATTTGACGAGTCATCCTTCTTACCTTTATTTTATTTAAGAGCTCGCCGCATTTATCTAGCTTTCTGGGTTTCTTAGCCCATTCTGTTTTAAGATTTTGATAAAGAGTGGCAACGTCCTTTACAGAAGTCATTTCGTTCTTAAAATTTTTAAGTTCTTTTTAATTCACTATTCAATAGCTTACAGTTAACATCAAAATTTTGCGAAATCAGTAAGTCAGAAACTACAAGGCATAGAGTAAATTTTAAAACAACTTGACATTGACATTTTTTATTATATTATGCTCTATGTTTAATAGGTTGTACTTTAGGAACCAGCGTGATTAAGTTTAATTAATTAAAACAATATTGTTTTAGATAGAATTTATAATTATAAGTTTAGCTGAGCGTAAGCGAAGCTCTTAAATGTTTGGGAATTTTTTTTTTGTGTTTTAGTTGTCTCCAGAATGCGACGAGATAATTAGCTAAAAATTTTCTCATGTATGTTTGAGCCGAACGCGGGTGTAATGGCGAAAACAGATTGAAAAAATGTTTAGCCATTCAAAAGTTATCAACAAAAGAAGAAAGAAGAGGGGCTCAGCTCAACACCCGCCGGTTGGCGGATCCTAGTTATAAGGATAATTTAGATAATAAACTAGGGGCGCCAACAAACCCTCAATTTCGACTCGCTGCGCTCGTGAAATCTTGGGTACCGTTTGCATATTGAGCGAAGTGAGCCCAAAGTATTGACCCATCGTTTCCCATTGATTTCAATGGGATGTCAATTTTTAGACATTTTGAAAAAAAATTTTTTTTTTGCGCACATTTTTCAAAAATTTTTTTTATAAGAACCATCACCTAATGTGTGTCTTTTTGATTGCAAAGTTTCATAATTTTCCGTTTAGTAGTTTTCGAGCCAATTCGTGACAAAGAATGTGAAAAGTCTCCAGTAAAACGCTCCGCTCACTTCGTTCGCTTCGCTCAATAAATTTTGACCTACGTGGTATAAAAAAATCATTTTTATACCTTTCGGTTCTTTAATACAATGAAGAAAAACAAAAATCACTTTCTATACTTTTAATGAAAAAATGTATATGGTCATCCTAAAAATATATATTTTCATTCAGATGAAATAACTAACAACATAAGATTTCAACATTCTACGCGAGGTTACCTAATAATGTATTTTTTTAACTTTCATTACCCAGTGAGCTTACATTGCAAGTGCTATGATCACGGAATATATTATTTACTAATAATAAAATTTTTAAATAAATACATGGTAAACATCTCGTAAAAAAATTGTCACTGACAACTACTCGAGGTTAACACCATAAGACAAAAATAACAATCGTGATATAGTTAATAACAAAGATATGTTTGTAATAAGAGTACTTAAATAACCTTAATAAAACCTTTATAACTGCAGTGGTTTTAATTAAAGGTGTTGTCACGATAGTATTACCATTACATCACCCGAATATATTTAGGTAAAAAGGGCATATAATTATACAAGCATGTTTCGGACTTAATTGTCACCAAACAACAGAGACTTGTCAATTGCTCTATTTCTCGTCACATTTTCTTTTATCATTCGTCTAAACAACTCATAATAGAAGATTTTAAAATCAGATAACCTTTTTTTAGATTTATTTTTCTTATTACATATTGTTTAAAACCTATTTTTGTAAAGTTCAAAAACTGAATGATTTTTGTACTAGAAAAATATATTATTGTTTATAGATTGTGATCTAGAATTTTTAAAGCATTTCTCTAAGAAATAGTAAAAACCATCGATAATAATGAAAGTTCTATTAATGTCAATTTTTTTTATTAAAGACGATGGACTCTTTCTTTTACACACATGTCGTGTGTGCGAGGCTTAATGTTTTATCATTATCGTGAATTTATCAGTAACTGTTTGACTGTCATTTAGCTGTCAGGTTTTTCTCTCTCTATATAAGTGGAGATTGTAGTCGATTATTCAATAATGGATATTAAAGCTCTAAGTATTAGATATTGTAATAATGAAGTTCGATAATAATGTTAAATAAAGTAGACAATGAGACCTAAGTATGAGTTCGCCGTCGGCTGTGGTGTGTCGTGAAATATTTGATGAAAACAGTCAACCCTCAGCCGAAGGTATTGTTTGTATCTACGTTTATCAGGATTTCTCTGAATAAAATTACCAATTTTCTATTTGCTTTTTAGCTAAAATTAATGATAAAAATAGATATTAATTTTCAAAGATACTACCTTGATAAGAGCACTTGTACATTTATTACTAATATTTTAAAAATTTTAGTAAATCTGCTTTTAAAATACTCATTTACTATAATTATCATTTATTGACGGCCAGCATTTTAGATTTTTATTAAAAATCAATTAAAAGAAATTAAATTAATTAAATAATTATGAATATAATAATTAATACTATAATATCTATTATAATGACCCAATATAATTTATAGAAGTATCTGACTATGCCTGTCAACTTGGCATTGATCCTGAGAGTGAGAGCCATCTCTTGCCACTGGCGAGGGATGGCCTCATGCAAGCCCTGCCTGCTCCGTGGAAGGCCTAGTAAGTTTATTAATAATTTATGCCAATTGTGATATTTTACCTATTTAAATTTCAACTTCTTGTTGTAAGCACAATGAAATTTGTATACACATATATGTATATTTATTAATCTCATTGTTGATCTGTTATAAAACCTTTAACACAAACATTTTACATAAATACTTACACATAAAATTTTACATGTTTGTTAAAATTTTTAAAACATTCAACTTTACTAAAAAAAATAAAACCAATTTTATTTCATATTTTAAAATGTAATATTCCATATTTATTTAAATTCTTCAATGTGCATATTATGTAATTTTATATAAAAAACCTTCTACTTCTCTATAAGTTATGATATTTTAAACTAACACAAGTCTTACTTAATTACTGTAAAGAGAAGAACATTTAAAACAAAATTATAAGATTAAGGACATTTCATTGTATATGATAATTTTATATAGATAATACAAATATCTTTACATAACTATATAAATTGATATATCCTTATGTAATAATTATGTTCTCTTAAATGTCACATCACATCTTAACTTAACTTAACTTGAGTAACTTGTGTTATTTTTGATGTTATAGATGTTAGAGTAAAAACTAACTGACTGACTTGTCATGATAAGAACTAAAAGGACAGTAATGACTGAAATGTTGCTTAAAGACTCAGCTTAGGATGAAGGTTCAAACTATCACTTGAATTTTTTCCTTCTTTAGAAATAAAAGATATCCTACTATTAAAAAAGAAAATATAAATGTTTGTCTACAACTTCTTTATTTTGCCACGGAGGAACATGATCTAATCACTAAAACCATTCAGCCACTTTATAAGAAATTATTATTTTATATGAGTTTATGAGGTGCTGGTTAATCAAGTATTAAATATGAATATGCAATTATTTATTTATTTATTTATTTATTATATATTTATTTATGCACCAGTAAATCACAATATACAATTTATTTAAAATATAGTATACACAAAAAGGATGACTTATCTCTTAAAAGAGATCTCTACCAGAAACCCTTCGTTATCGGAAAAAATATTTTGATAATCGCGGTATAGGTACAATAAATATCGAAAAAAAATATATAAAAACATATATATTAAAAGTATTAAAAAGATATTCAAATATATATTAAATACATACAAATTACATACATACACATTTATATCTAAATATATAAACACATATTTCTTAAATATACAAAAATATAAATAAAATACATACTTACATAAATATAATATATATACCGAGGACATTTTAGAGGGAGAGGAAGTAATTCTTCAGTCTAAACTTAAAGCAAGTAATAGTGGGACAGTCTTCGTACAAGTGAGGAGGTAATGAGTTCCAGAGTTGAGCAGCAAGAACAGAAAAGGATTTGCGGTAATGGGCAGTGTTATAGTGCGGCACCTCAAGAAATTTTAAGGAAACACAAGATCGCTCAGGCAATTGTCTAGGTGGACATAATTGAAAGAGATCTTGCAAGTAAGAAGGAGAAGATTTTAGAAGAATTTTATAGAGAAGTGTTAATACATGCACATTCCGGCGGAAGCGGATAGGGAGCCACTTTAACTCACGGCGGTATTCCGAAATGTGGTCAAATTTACGCAACCCGTAGATAAAACGGATGCATAAATTCTGAAGTCGATCGAATTTGTCAAGTAGCTCCTCAGTCGCATCTAAATAACAAATGTCAGCATAGTCAAGAAGAGGAAGTAGGAGAGATTGGGCTACTATAATTTTAGTTTTAAAGGGAAGTAAATTTTGAAGACGTTTAAGTGAGTGTAGCGAACGATATAGGCGCCTGCTTATATCGCTGAAGTGAGCTACCCAAGTGAAATGGGAGTCCATGGTTAATCCCAGATTTTTTACAGTATCTAGGTACTGTATTGGAGTACCATCGTAAAGAATAGAAGGCAAGGTGGAAAAATTGATTTTATTGCGAGATTGCTTGTTATAAATTATAGTAGCTTGAGACTTATTTGGATTAATTAGTAAACCATATTCTTCTGCCCATAAGTGTATGTTTTCAAGGTCGATGTTGATAGATGCTATTCCCTGTTCGATTGTAGAAAAAGTGTCGTGTCTGTAAAGCTGTAAATCATCTGCATAGAGATGGTAGGAAGAAGATATTATTTTAGAGACTTCGTTTATAAATATAGAAAAGAGTAATGGAGATAGTACGCCGCCTTGAGGTACACCAGCAGTAAGATCCATCCAATGAGAAGAACTGTCATCGGATTTCACAATCTGCCGACGCCCGTAAAGATATGATTTGAACCAGTTTAAAACGGAAGGAGATATAGAGAAAGTGGAGAGGATACCAAGCAAAATATCAAAGTCCACTGAATTAAATGCATTACTAAAATCCAGAAGAACGAGTATCGTAAGCTGTTTATTATCCATCGCATATCGGATATCATCAGTAACTTTGATTAGTGCTGTGGTAGTGCTATGATGAGGACGGAAACCAGATTGAAAAGGACTTAAAAGATTATTACCAAGAAGGAATTCTGAGAGTTGCTTGTGTACAGCGTCTTCGAGAATTTTTGAAAGGAAAGGGAGTATAGATATTATGTGCATGTTACTGATTAAAACTAGTATATAACCAATAACTGAAAAATCTAATAAAAATTTTACTTATACCTTTAAAATTGTAAACAGTTTTGATGAAAAACTCCAAAGTCACTACTACTACAATGATGAAACAAAGAAGACGCAGTGGGAACATCCCCTCGATCACGTCTACATGGAACTGGTGAAGAAAGCACGGGATGCATCAATGCAAGATGACACCTGTGCTTCTGTTCAGGTAAAGTATTAAGACAGAACGTAAGACATCTTCGTACCAAATACCTTACACTATTTTGAAGCTAAATTTTTTAAATATAAAAAGTTGTATAAACCTATAATTCTATCACTAGTCGATACGGCTTATTGTAAAACAACTAAATTATGCATTGGTGTTGTGAACTTGCATGATGCTGCCAAGAAATATTAAAAATTAATGGATCTGTCTGGCTTCTAATAAATTGTTTTTCAAAAGAATATTTTGACTTTGTTCCATTATTGAAATTTTAAGTTATTCTTTCTTAATGTTAATAAATATATTTAAACTGTCTTTATAAATTTAAACTTAATTAATCATGAGACCCTCATGAAATATGAACATTATAGGAATTGCTTACATCTGAAGAAAATACAAAAAATCTCGAACGCGTGGAAACTAAAGTCGAGAGCGAAGATGAAGATTTGAGTACCGATAGTGATCAGCATGTCTCCGATATAAAAGAGACTACAAATGCAACCTTAATACCAGGGAACAGACGTCTAACTCCTTTGGGAAGACCACCGCTAGCTCCACTGTCGAGATTAGAGAAAAAACTTAGTGATCTCCGAATATCACCCTTAAGACGTAGCGTGGAAAGTCCAGCATCGCCTAAACCTAACCTTGTTAGGAATATATCTGATCGTGACATTCTAAGCCGACCAACATTCGAAAGACCCAAAATGTTGTTTAAACAACAATCTGAGATTATTGATCTGAAAATGCACGTATTGACTAGTCCGGAGGAAGAAAACTTTAGTCCTTTGTTGTCTGCTGCTAAAGTGGATAGGGGACTTCCTTTGACAGGTACTTTATGAAAATTAACTGCAAAGCTGCTTTTGATATATTGATAAACGTAACAAAATTTATTCTATTGACAGTTCAGTTTAAACTGTTTTATTAAGTTATAACAAAATCTTAAATTAACAGGCAAAGGAAATATGTTCCTCAAGATATCTCGCTCGAATCTCCCAAGTCCCGATACAGAAAAATCTTTGCAATTAGATTCAGTAACTAAAAGTGATCCGCCAAAAGGAATTCTACGAGAAAAGACTTATGACGCAATACAAAAAAAGGCTGAAATCATATTGGGGAAGGCAAAACAAATTGCAAGTTTTGAGGAAGACAAGAAAAGTGTTAGGTTAGTATCTGTAATATGAAACTTAAATTAAGGTTCACAATCTTTTCAAAAACTAAGGAACAATATTATAGAAGCATATTTTGAAACAATGCACCTTTTTGTAATATATAATTATTTCCATGACTAAAACTCCGACTAAATAAGTCTTCAGCCATCTCAGAGTACGAATTATTCTGGAAATAAGAGTTTTTTTCTTTCCTGTACACAATATTCCTATCCTATCTGTATCTTTCTTGAGATCAAAATATTCTTATCCTATCTTTTCTTAATCCGTAATACTGTGATAAATTAAAGGCAAACTGAATCATTTTCCATTTCCCATTTATAAGTACTACTTTAATATATAGTATATTTCACTTTTCAGGTTCAAGCTTGAAAACCTCCCTGAGCCAACAGTCAGTCCTGGTTCAAATAGTTCTTCCGAACAGAATGACGGCCAGAGTTCGATACGCGCCGCTCTGCCATCACCCACATCTATAACACCCACACCCATGGCGACCATCGCACCTATCACCCATACCACGCCATTAAATATGTCTTTATCACCATTACTAACAAGACCACCTTTACCTCCAAAAATCGATAGTCCGAGAGAAGTTAAAAGTGTGTCTGGCTCGGACAAAGATTCCATTGGTAAGTGGCGTAGTAAAACAGTCGGTTGTTGCTGAATGTTCATTTTTATATATAATATAAAATATATATAATACTAATAGTAACGTTTTAACAATTAATATTAACATATGAATTATTTCACAACAGATAGTGAAAGTTTAAACAGAGGCACCTCTCCCCGCCGCCGTCTCGTCAAACCCTCGCCCGCAGATTACATTAAACCTGAGTTATTCCAAAAGAATTTCCAGAAAATATCTGATTTAGTGCGACGAACTGACATTGAGCCACCTGCCTTGGAAGAACCGCTGTCGGATAAAGAGACGAGGCCAAGGTATGTTATATTATTAATTATGTAATTTGGGTATATATGAAATGTTATTTTTGATACCTAAAATAATAAATGAAGTTAAGTCAAAAATAATTAATAATTTGTAGATCTCCAATGATACCACTGAAAAGTAAAATATCAATTAACCTCATGGAGAGTATTGAATCTGAAACGTCAATCGATTCTCCGGACAGAGAGTTTGCCAATCTAGATCTTAACGATTTAGACGATTCGAATGTAAAAGAAACGGATGTAAAAGATATTGAAAAAGATAAAAGTCCAAAAACTGAGGAAATATCAGATAAATCCCATTCTAAAGCTACCGACTCAGTCCAAAGATCAAGAGACATTTCAATACCTCAAATCAAAGTTCCTAAATTAGAATCCATTCCAAAACAAGTTAAAATGATTCATTCAGATTCAGAAGATTCCAAAAAGAGCGGTAAAGATGACGAAGTCAAAAGTAGCGCCAGATCCAATAGCATAGAAATACCGAAAGGTCGACCCCAATTAAAACTATCGCCGACCCCCAGTTTAACTTCAGACAAGTCGCCTAGATTGGAATATGCGAAAAACTGGTCTAGTCCCTTGACAACCTTTAAGCCGTTTAATAAATCAGTTGTAACGCCACTAAAGTCATCAGATTCGACATCTAGTTTGGGCAAGGGATTGACGAGTCCGAGATTGGACGGTGTTATACTATCTCAAGGAAAATCCAGCACAGATAATGTAGTAGTGGTTTATCAATTCGAAACACAGGATGATACTCCAAAACCTATAAAGTCCCCTTTAATACCCGACATGGGTGTTCGTGAAATGATAGAAAGAAATAAACAAGATGAACGGAGAAGGTTGGAGTTAGCTATGCAGAAGGAGTTAGAGATAATTAGAATAGAGTTCAGTGCGAAAGAAAAGAGAATGAGAGCCGAGTTGCAGGAGGAATTGAAGGAAGCGGAGGAGAAGTTTTTAAACGAAAGCAGAATTAGATTGAAAGAACAGGGAGATAGACATCGGAGGGAAATGGACGAGGTGACTGAACTGAAATAACGTAATTAAGAGAGTAATAATAATAAAAAATGAATTAATAAATTAATTTCTAGGCGTTAACGGATGCGGAACGAAAGTACCAACAGGAACTACAAACCAAATTAAAGGATATAGAAAGGAAATATCACAGTGACACTGAAACGGCAGCAAAACAGTACGAAAGCGACGCGGCGAGGCTGAGGAGCGATTATAGCAGAAAATTTAATGAACAACGAGAACAATTGGAAATAGGCAAGTATTAAATGATATGGATTTATTTTTTATTTTATTATACTTGTCGATTTTTTTTCAAACAATTTCATACAGCTCAGCAAATTGTACAAAAGTATAGTTGAGTCAAAGTTTCATGTATGATATACTCTTTAAATAACTAAAATTATAATTCTTTCCTTGTTTCATTAAAAGCATTTTTTTTAATTTGATATTTTTGTTAATTCCGATAAATGTTAATATTTTCTTAACAAATCCGCAACTCTACAGAAAACGAACGCGCTCTAACAGAAGTGCACACCCAACTGCAGTTCAACTTGAACAGGGAGAGGTCTAGAATGATAGAGGAGAACCGAGCCACCATAGACACGCTGAGAGAGGAACACACCACCAGGGTCACTGACCTGAGACACGACTATAGAGCTGAGGTAGGACAAGAGACGGACCATGTGTTCGTTTTACTTAACGAGGATATTTCCCCATTCGATCATGCACCGACGTATTTGAAAACTAGGGGAGATCTATCTGTTGGATCGACGAAGTGTTAATATATTTATAATCTGTATGTAGGTGGATCGTCTGCGGTCGCAACACGCGTGTCACCTGCAGGAGGTGCGGGCGCGGCTGGCGGGGGAGCGTGCCGCCTCGCGCGCGGACGGCCGCCAACTGGCCGACAAGTACAAGTGCCTCAAGGAGAAGTACGCGCGCCTCAAACATGACGTTAAGGTGCCGACTCTTAATAGCAACTAAAACTATTGCTACAAATACAGTGCTGGACTTATTCATTTAGATATATATGTTATATAACGTTGTGGAATTTTTTTTTGAAAATGTAATGTCTGGATAAACTTTTTCCATTATTAAGTTGTTTAAAATGATTTACAAACAATATTAGAAAATGTCTAATATTACACAACATAAATCACTTCCAGATGTCAATCGAAAGACGTAACAAGCGTCGTGAGATGAGTATGACGACGGGCTCCGAGACCGAGAAGTCGAACTCGCATAAGACTAATAACCAGTCCTTGGAGAGGTTTGTAAAATAATCATATTAACTAAGACTCGGTGTTGAACGGTGAACTAATCATGTTCTGGCGAAGTCCTGTAGTAGCTTCCCTTTGGTTTTAGTGGATTTCATTCTAGATAACCACACTGCCTTCCTATTTGTCCAGAGAAATTGATAGACGTAAAAAAAAATCTATATCTAGAAAAAAATCTATATATAGATACCTTATTTCAAAACTTCACGAAGAATCATATACGCCTTTCGGAAAACGTAACCAAATTTTAAGCCGCAAAGAAGACATTTTTTTTTAAATATATTTCTGTAGTAAAATAGTTGTAATTGAATTATTTACAGATGCAAAGAACTAAACGAAACCTCAGTGAGCGCTGTGATAGAGTCGGAACCTCCTCGGCCGAGAAACAACAATCCTACCATAAAGTTTACAGACGAAACGTCGTATTCTGAGAGTAACGCGCAAAAATCCATAGACAATAATAATGACGAGTGGAAGCAGAGGAGGGATAATGTAAGTGTCAAAAGTAGGACTTGTCTAACTGTGTGTCTTGATGTAAATGTGTGAGTGCTAGTATTTACAACGATAAATTTGTCTGTGTGCGTGCATCAACCTTTGCGTGATCTGCGATCTGTTTGCGACATTGCGGTCGACTAGTCGCGTGACAAATCCGGCAACACTCTGAGTCGTACCACTGGCTTGTTGTATGAAACAAGACGTGCGTTGTCTCGCGTGCTCGGAGAAATCTAAACTAGTTGAACAAAAAATCCGAAAACAACCGTTCCTTAAAATAAGTAATGTCAGCAAATATTTTTGTATGTTTTGTTTTTTCATATATTAAACATTATTATTAAAAAGTTCCTCATTTTTTTTTTCAAACTCCATTCTCCGCTCTTTATTTAATTCGGTGGTAAAACTTCGCAATAGGTCTTTACCTTAAAAAAAATAATTACCTATTAAAATTAACATAAAAAAAATATCGATATTTTTTTCCGACTCTGAAGATGATTTTTGGTGGACATGCTGGCGGTACTTTTGTTATAACTGACAACTGATTGACCAATAGCATTTGTTTTTATATGTGTGTTGCGTACACATGTTACATTTGCCTGTGTGCGTAGATATTACAGTGGAGCAATAGAGACAAGGTCTACTTGTGTAGGATTTTTTGTTTATTCTATATAAGATTAGTATAAATAAATATCCAAAAAGGATTTAACAAAGTTGACATATTTATCATATTTAATATATATTACATATTTTAATTAATTTATAACAACTAATAATTAAAACATAACTACTACATAAGTGTTATTTCAGACGCTGCAGTCCGACTCGTCGAAGCTATCATCCAAACCTCGGAAACGAAACGCCGTCGCCTTCAGAGAGCCGCCGCGGCGGAGGAGAGACAAAGATGACGCTGGTAATTATGAGATGAATTTAGATTATTAACTCTATATAGCCGTCTGTCTTGGTATGGGCATGTTATGAGGAGAGATGGAATGCATGTAACCAAAAGAGGGATGGGTATGGTGGTGGAGAGATGGACATTTACAGAAAAGAAGGATGGATTGCGTGAAAGACGATATGGAGAAGAAGGGATTGTATACAGAGATGACGAGTAACCGGAGACTACGGAAGGAAAAACTATACTGTGTCGACCCCGAAATTGGGATAAGGGCAAGAAGATGATGAACTTTATAAAACAATTTTATATACAAATTATTAATCTTTTAATTATTAATATGTTTTTTCTGACTTTTATAACAATCCCTAGGTACAACAGATTGCCAAGATTCCTCAGACGCGACCACCGCAGACGAGAAACCGAAAGAGACGATAAATGGTAAATAAATATAACAATTAATATATAATAAATTCTTTATATAATAATAATATTAATAATATGCATTTCCTCTTCATTAGATGAATATATTACAGGTCACGGAAGACGTAGGTGTTTTACGAGATTAAAATCTGCTTCGACATCGAGATTGAACTACTCGCCCAAGTATGTATACATGACTATTGCAAGTAAATAAACTTAATAACATACCGATTTTGATTTATAGTAACGTCTAGTGAGGTTCCATATTGCGGATAGGGTCGCGGGCAAAAGTTATAGTGAATACAGTTATCTCCCCTATAACACGGTACTCTTATAACGCAATTGTGTTGTTATAAAATTATTTATTAATTAAACGAGATAAGTTAAACGTAACATATCGCGTTATAAGGTCATACGAGCGCTTTATACGATAATATTCCTACAACGCGTTTTCCTATAACGCGGAACGAAACCATTTTATAGGAGGGGGATTACTGTAATTGGACTGTGTTTATGGTCAGACGCGGCGAGGGCTGGTCCAGTCCACTGGAGTGTCTCCGCCAACAGTTACGTAAGCTGGACGACCTCGAGGACCAGTTCCCGGACCTGGCCTGTCAGCCCGCGTACAGCCTCAGATATCCGTTTGGTGAATTGGGTATGTCACGAGTAATTAGGATCAATGATATAGTGGATCTCTTTACGAATATTAGAAGTAAATGGTTAAAAATATAATAATGCTAAAAGCTTGAAGCTCTCAATATCGAGACATCGGTTTCCTAAATCTACACCACGTGTGTTATTCGTAATTTTGATTATTTTGATTCAATTAACCTATCCTTCATTCATCCGCTAACAAAAAGTTTTTGAAGAATATATATTTATTATTTAAAAACTTATACTTGACTGATAATGCCGATATATACTTGTTTACTATATTTAGATGTATATTATATTTACGACAACCTTGTGTAAGTCATCTATAAGGTAACCCTGCGGCAGGTCCCGGGCCGCCCGCGGACACCCCAGAGCTGGAGTTTGTCCGTCACCGCGCGCTGGTGGAGCGCGAAGGCGTGCGGCGCGCACGGGACGCGCTCAGGAGACGACGAGCCACGCTGAGGGAGCGGGACAGACTGTCGCCGCCGCGCGCACCCTCCGTGAGCAGACACTTAGACGTACACACATGACGCACACACGCACACGCACACACACGAACGTATAGCCGAGAAGAGTACCTTAGTTATTACTGTCCTAAGTATCTCGTATTAGTAGATTTATAGGGATTTAGCTGTAGTTTCTTTGGTGAGAGTAAAAATCGAATCTATTTTCAAGTCAGCAGCCGACTAAGCGTCACCAGATATACAGTTTACGGTATGTTCGTGTCTTGTATACTTGTAACTATATAATTTAGGAGGAACGCGAAGCGACAGAGCTAGAGGTAGCACTACACCGAGCGCGAGCATTGCTCGGTGAAAAGGAGATAAGGCTGAGACACATCGAGCGAGCTCTGCGTAAACTGGCGGACGCGCACCCGCCGCCGCCTATACAGGTTCACTAGCCCAGTCTGTCGCCGTCCTTATTTTTATTTGCGTCACATTTTGCGGTCCATCGTTTCTTTTGTCACATCCATATGTTTTCTCTCTATCGGCAGACGGGTCTATTACGAGCGCTGTCGTATTTACGTTTCGCTATGTTTATATCGTTTATCGTATTATTATTTACACTTCGCTTTTTAGCATCAATTATTTAGACGTAAAGTATACGATTACATCTCGACGTGATAGTTCTTATTCGACTATGATAGTGTGTTTTGAGATGTCGTAAATCCTAGGAGGCGACGACGAGTGACGCGTCGTCGGGTAGCGAGTGCGGGGGCCCGGGGGGCGGGGCCGGCGCGGGCGGGGCGGTGCTGCGGTCCCTGCGCGCGCTGCACGCTGACGTCAGAGACATTTGGCGCGCTCTCGACGCACGACGTCCCAACACCGGTATCACGCGGGATCACATGTTATAACTCCGTATCTGCCAATGACGATCTGTAACTCATATTTACTAAAGATAATTCAAGTATTAAAATACTTTGATTAAATATACTTCTGAATTACATCCACGATCTGAAGGTAATTTATTAAATCTAAAATGACTTATGACAATTACTTCAGCTTCTCCGGAGACGAGTTCCTGTGTACCCACTACTTCCCACACCAGATTGACATTGTCGGCTGTGAGTAAAAATAACTATTAACATTTCCAATCATATCATATCATACAGAGCTCACTTATGAGAGAAAAATATTCATATTATATGACATAAGTACTTAAATTATTCATAATACAATAATCTCCTCTCCTAATATAAATATACACGTTTTGTTCCTTTTAAATCGTCTTAATTTAGAAGTAATTTTAAATCTAAAATTTTGCAAAGCATACTACAGGCAGCAGATGATGTGTCTTCCATAATATTACCAATATTATTTCCTTCGCGGTTGGTTAAAGTTAGTAAATATATAGGGTGGGCCAAAAATTTTTGCACTTTTGAAACATGTCTAGAAATAAAAGTACAAATGTTATTTTGTTTATGATTTATTTAACGTAATTATCATTTATTAAAATTTATTTTTTAAAAATGACATCGTCGAGATCTCGTCGTTGGCACTCCTGCAATCGACTACGTAAACTTTGGAAAACTCGTTGACACATGCTGCGAGGAATCGCGGCTATCTCCTCGTGGATGTTTTTTTTTAATTAGGATATGGTCGTCGGTTTATTAAGGTATACTCGACTCTTCAGATATCCCCACAAGAAAAAATCGCAAGGTGTAAGGTCCGGGCTTCTGGGAGGCCATGGGATATCACCTCTGCGAGAAATCAATTTGTTAGGAAACATTTCTTTGACCACCGGTAAAGTCACGTTTGATGTATGGCATGTTGCTCCATCTTGTTGCATCCAAGTCCGGCTATTGTATCCTTCAAATTCATGCAACTGTGGTGTCAAAAACTCTCGCAACATTTTCACGTATTCCACTGAGTTCACAGTTACGTTATTTCCTTGATTATTTTCAAAGAAGTATGGACCGATTATGCCCTTTGCGGATATGGCAGTCCACACTGTCGTTTTTGGTGAATGAAGAGGCTTTTGGTGTTTATAGTGAGGGTTTTCCGTGCTCCAATATTGACAATTATGTTTATTTACGTGACCATTAATGTGAAAATGGGCCTCGTCCGCAACCAATACATTCTCAAGGGTAGAGAATCGCTCCAGTATAGTGTCAGCAAATAACTTGCGTTGAATGTAATTGTTTGGTTTCATCTCCTGTACAATTTGAAGCTTATATGGGTGCAGTTTAAGGTCCAAATGCATATAGCATGCGTATAGCAAGAGCCACCGACCGCTTACGCGTAGATGATTCTGGATCGTCCCTTACAGAAATTTCAACCTCCCGAATGTTCTCTTCGCTTCTTCTTGAACGTGGTCGCCCAGTTTGTTTAATATTCGTTGTCGATCCCGTTTGCTCAAACTTTTTAACCCAAGCTTTAATTAAATTAACACTTGGACACTCACTTACACGTTGTAATCCGTATTCAACTGTAAAGAGGCGTCGTACAGTACCGTAGGAATCGTTGTTTTTGTAAAATTGTTTTACGCAAAAAGCACGCTGTTGTCCCGTGAAGCGCTCCATCGTGACTAAAATTGCATTAAACGAGGCACAATTCCCCGCCACCCGCGCGCCCCTTGCTCTCACGGTTTTGGAGAAATCAAGTGTTGCTATTTGCAAAAATTTTTGGCCCACCCTGTATTTAATTAATGCTAATCTGGTATAGAATGTAAATTTAATTCCAGCCCGAGCCTTGCAAGACGAATTCACCTGAATCTGACGCTATCACGGAGCGGGCTAAAGGTTTACGCGCTTGGCTTCAAACAGCACCATAAATATAATACAAGAATTTAAACGGAATATAACACTAAATACTTATCACTTTTAAAAAGAGATAAATAAAAAAACCTAGAATAAAACACGCATAATATGAAAACGCTACATCCCGAAATAAAGTGGGAGTTTTGCTCTATCTCTCTCACAAACTAGTTCAACGAGAGAGGAAGGAGATGCCGATGTTTGGATTTGTCATACAAAAATGTACTTTATTATATGTACATTAAGATACATTCCAGATGTAATATCTAGTCATAATTGTAGTCAATCGACTGATGAAACTTTCTACTTTAATCTAATACCCGTTATTTACTAGTGACTTGTAGACTAAATGTATTTTCTACTTTGTAGTGTGATACTGTTTAATATTCATTGCCCTTCAGATTCGGCAAACGGTAACGAAGTATTTGATAAAATTCACACAAAACTGAGTGAGGGATGATATGAATCTCTTCTGATGTATTGATTTTGACTATATTTATTAAAATATAATACAATAATTTTAGGTTTTAAAACATGAAAGATGTTATTAAATGAATATTTAATCTTAAACGCACCCATTCCGTCAAATATATTTTATTTGATTGTTAAAAAATATTAATTTTAAACAATTATAATATATTTTACATTAAATATATTTATAAAGTAAATAAAAATAAACTAATATATATATTACATTACATTTTAACAAATGACAAAGTTTTAGTCAATTTTATTTACGTGTTTAATGAAAATAAAAATGTTTTTAAAATTTCATTATTTACACTACACAAACACAAATGTTTACATAAAATATTAAAAAAATCACTAAAGCTGTCTGTCTGAAAATGTTATTATATATACTAGGATCCGCCAACCGTGCGCGGCGGATGTTGAGCTGAGCCCCTCTCCTTTCTTCTTTTCTTGATCACTTTTGAATGGCTAAACATTTTTTCAATCTGTTTTCACTATAACATCCGCGCTCGGCTCAAACATACATGAGAAAATTTTTAGCTAATTATCTCGTCGCATTCTGGAGACAACTAAACACAAAAAAGGTCTCCCAAACGGTTAATAGGTTCGCTTACGCTCAGCTCAAATATTTTAATTATTGGGTTATAACATTTTAAATTATTTTATTTACAAATGATAGAATAAAATTTTACGCACAAAATCTTTTTGTGGTTTAGAATAGTAGGTGATTCTTATCCCATATTAGTTAACCAAGTAGACTGATTGGATTGGAAAAGTAGAATCTTCTAACAGTTTTGTATACATTGATATTATATCACAAGGTATATTAAAATTGTTAGCATGAAGGAAAGAAATATGTACTGTGATAATAAGGTAGTTTAATCAAAAATTGCTAAGACTTAAACGACTCTATAGTCCATTTTATTTGGTAGTGTTTTACATTAATATCAATTTAACATACGTTTAGGAAATTAAATGTTTTAAATAATAAAAGTTCAACAAATTAATGGCCTACATTTAATAATAATATCTATTTAGTTTTTGTAATCACCATTTTAAAACACTATTGCACATCCATATAAGACATTGATTTAAATTTTTAATAATTTTTGCATAGATGAGAAACACGCACAAATATTTGTCACAAATTTTAATTTTTGAAATTAATAAATATTTTCAAAAAAAACAGGTAAAGTATGGTAAAGAGGTGAAATCTCATAAAAGAAATGGTATAATGAAACGCGAAGTTTTTTAGTAAATCTTTATCTTTAGGTAATCTTAATCTAGTCCCGACTTAGCTAATTATTTAATTTTAAAACGTAACGTCCATTAAATTTTTATTTACATCTGTACATATTTGTTTTAAGCACGTTTCGCAAACGGTTCTATTACTTAAGGTAGATTATAATAATCTTATAAATATTACATTCAAAATATAAACGATGCCAAATAATACCACGTCACTAATCTTGAACTACGATAAATAAATATCAAAGATATACTGTTTCGCTATAATATAATAAAATGTAAATTAAAATAATTGAATTTTGTAGTTATCTTTGGCATTTGTAAAATTAATTTACATTAATATTTATATACAATTTTCTTTATTAAAAATGAATACTACAATAGTAATAATTATATTCTAGATCTAAATGTGTGCAGTGTGGTACAATTGATACAGTCTGTTCACCACTAGTTAGTTATTCTGAAACGAATTCACATTTTTAATGATTTATAGTATTATATAATACATATTGTAAAGATCAGTTTAATAACAAAATCTTGCCAAGAGTGAATACGGGTTTATTGTAAGTTTTATAATCTGTGCTCTTCGTTCACTGTAACCTATTTGTAATGTCTGTTAAGTCAATGTAATAATTCTGAAAATAAAACGATATATCTACGTGTTTGTTTCATTAATACCACTACCTTATTACACTTAATATGAGTATGGTTATGAGGACGAACGAGGTATCTGAAAATTAAATATTTTTATGAAGTATTAAAAATTAATACCACAAATGCCCGGTAGAGGCTTCTAAAGAAGATTTGTGGATCAGAGCTGACTGATATAGAAAAACATAGCAAGGAAATGTTAAAAGAATTGATGTTGTAAGTATACTAAGTAACATTTATCAGTGGTAACTCATTAGCTAGTATTTGAAGTCAATGCCAATTGCAAAATCTATTAGTCGATACTGTTCTCCATTTAGAATTTTAATAGTATAATATCTATTTATTCATTTATTTAAAACTTACCAAGTAATCGTGTAGCGGAGTTAAACTCAGCTGGTTTTCCACTGACGATATCCCCATTGTAATTTACCTCTGGTTTGCATATTACCTTAGAGTCATCAACACGAGTGTACGAAAGGTAGGACCAAACTTTCCAAAGCTTTGACGTAGCATTCCACACTTTACCAGTAAAGTCTGGGTGTAACTGTAATCAAGAATTATAGAAATTACCAGCTATAATTTGAGAACTACATTTAATTAAAAAACAATAGAGAAATTGTAAACTACTTTACAAAATTTTAAGCGTCATTACAATGAAAATATGACAATTTAGTTTTGAAATCTTCTATTATGTTTTTTAATATCGCTTACAATAAAATACATTGCAGACACAGAATTCTAGAAAGTACCTGCTTATAAATAACATGGTATCTACGTAAGCGTCGCCGTCGCAAATTGTAGAAACTAATTATTAGAATAAAACCTACCCTGGTCATTAATTTTAACTCTGAGCCGTGTTTAACTTTGTGGTGCAACTACAAGTTATCATTCCGTCGAGTTAAAATGGATATACCAAGAGTTTTTGTCTTTTCTAAGAATGTCAGACTTAAGATTTACTTTTTAGGAAAAGCCAATACCAAATGATATTTAACTCTGCTACTTCAGATGCTGTGGTTAGATAAAATTATATGAATGAAAATAAAAACGTTTTTTTATTATTAATTAGTTTTTATGGGTTAGGTTAGCAAAAGAATTCATAAGAGATCATTGGATTATAATTGTTGTTTATGGCCATGGATGTTTGCCAAAATAGATGCAGTTCGCACTTTCCTTGAAAAATAAAAAAAGCTAATAAAGGAAGAAGATGGGTGGGAGATTGAGTCCTCGGCTCTGTCACGACAATCGATTATGAGTTGGTGGTCCCTAGCAACCTGGTGCAGTCAGACCGCAACTTTAGCCAAATGACGATTCTATCATGTTGATATAATTCTTTATCATATCTCATGAAAATATCATCCATAAATTCCTCCCAAACAATTTTATTTCTAAACAATGAAGCATAATTTTTGTCTAAAATACATATTACAAAATCGTCAAAATTCTCAGATGTAATCGGTATCCTCTGGTAAGAAAATAATAATACGGGGAAATACCGAGGAAATGCGAGTAGATGACAACAAAACGATAAGATGGCCTATCAGTTTATGTTAGTACTTTATAGAGGGTGGCATGTTCTGTTTACGCGGTACTCTTGTTAATTTAAGTTAAAACATTGAAAACAAATAATATATAATAATATTTACTGTAAAGATATTTAGTTCCAATAGATTGTTTTTACTTTTATTGCATATAAAGGATTTTTTCATATTCATTGAATCGTCAAAAGCTTTTACTGCGAATAAAGACTGTTAGTAACAAATCAGGTTTTACACATTCCCAATAATGTTATTGGGAAGTTTGTATTATTTATTCACAGAGCGAGATGAAATAGTCAATCGTATATTTAAAAAAACTGTTTTATTTCTAGACTTACACCGAACTTAATATTTATTGCATAAAATAAAATTTGATGACGGTTACGAATTCTGTGAGAAATATTACAACCTTGTTTGTCTACATATTAGGATCAGACGATAAACAACTTTTAAAAAAGATTAATGGTATGTCATTATTTATACCTTATCATGGTTGACCGTCCACAAAAGATTTGGAGGAGGCAATCCGGTGGAAGAGCAGTTCATCATCACTCGACTTGGCAAAGAGTCACCTTGCTCGTGGCTGACTAGTTCTGCGTCTGACGGTGGCACTAAAACAACACTTAGATATTACATACCTAACAAAGTCTATAATTTCAGTAAATATAAGATGTTTACACCGTAAAAAATATTTTCAAATATCTGGTTCTTTCTCATCCATTTTCATTTACAAGTATTTCACTTTGTCGAAGTATTACTCTATTTATAAAAATTCTTACCTAGAATCCTGACAAGAAAATCTTTTTTGCCAATACGGAACATTGGTCTTTCACCGGACACTTCGCAGGAATACGTAAAGTCGTTTGCTGGTGGTTGATATGGTTCCATTACCAGGACACAATGTCCCTCCCTACCTCGGTCTCTTATTATAGCACAATTAACATTCATGATTTTTTCAGGAGTTCGGAATACCTCGTTACGGGAAGGTCCATGTTTCTGGAATATTTTATCAACTATAAGAAAAATAATTCATATTACTTTACCATTAGAATATTGAAGAGCTTCCTAAAGAATTAAGATTGGTCAGCGAAAAGCGGTCTTTGTCAAAAATATCTAACAAGATACAACAATCATGTAAAGGAAGCGGTCAGTTACTCGTTAAGTACTCGAATAGAAAGATTACTCACTTCATTGATGATTCAAATGAGAATTACCTAAAAAGTAAAGACGCTCTGTTTTGTCACCAATTCACAACTTTAAAAAGTTGTTTTATAATCAGTATTGCAAAACGTTTAATTAGTTAATATCTAAAATTAAAGCAAACAAAGATAAAAGTAATTCAACGCGAATTCAAGGGATTATCTACGGAATACATCTGTGTAACCAAGGTTTTCTTTACAAATAGCTTTCCAGTCTGTTAAATAAATAAAAAGGGACCAAGGACGTGTAACGACGAAATTAATTGCTTCGCCCGGCTATTCATAATAAAAATTACTTCTGCACGAAATGTATTTCCTACTAACCATAAGAGATAACTCGACTAGTTTTTATAACGGCTAAAAGATTGCTTTCGGGGTGTGTAGAGCTTTAGGTTAAATACATTTCATGTGTATGTACGTATATGGATTACTTAAAGAAATTCTAATGAAAAATGTTTCAATTAGAACAGGAAATGTTCTAGTTTATATTACGAGGTACATTTGCATCAAACACGTATATTGACTTTTTGTATCTAAATAAAAACCTACGGATATGTATATTATATACAGAATATATTAGAAACAGTGGTTATAGGATTGAGATGTAAAATTTAATAATACTTTCTCCTTCTTTTTATGTTTCAATAGATCTTTCTTTCATTTAAATTATTGAATGTTAAAAAGTTCTTAAGATACCTCAGGTCTATAAATCATAAACTGCTGTTCATTGTTATACAATCTAACAGACTGCAGCGTGTCGTTGTCCATCGTATGCCAGTTACACGTGACCTGCCACCCGAGATCTGGTTTCCACTCACTTGACACATCCACATCTATTGCACGACTCGACGCCACTGTATAATGAGAGAAAAATAATTAAGCACGGAAATACAGAAATATATTTCTTTACATTATGTTTGTTTTGAATTAGATTTTAATGAGATAAAGCTTAACCTACTGATTAACAATAGAGAAAAGTCGGAAGTTCAATCTTTCAAAATATTAAATTCTTTTATAATTATAGAAAGTGCCTGACATTTAAGAAATGTTGCAATTCACTTAGCGGTTACCTTTAGCTTACACTGTAAAAATCAGCAGTTTTTGATTAAGAAAATACTAGGCTTTCCATTGCACTGCATTGCACCCTGGTCTTATCTCATGCAATCACCTTACAGTAAATGTTTTTGCCAGTTTAATAAACAAACATTGTTTACGCCATGAAAGGTCTTATTTGCATAAGTAAATGGTTTTTGCCAGTCGCAAGTGGATTACACAATTAATTATGCAAATGTAAGTATGAATTGGAAAATGGGCTGGCTACGCGGTTAATATTATTGAGTCATATGAAAATATTATTTTTATTAAACAATAATAATCCTGGGGCATAAAATATTAATTAAGTCTAATCACTAAGAAAATAATTACAATCATAGATGTTGTTTTACATTTATTAGCAATTTTTTTTAGTATTGTACGAAAACCATAAAATATTTAAGATTACATTTGAAAAAATCATACATTTTAAAAGATATAAACTTATAAACGACTGTCATAATAAATTTTCTAAAACTTAAACACTGTTATGAATAACACACACTTAACTTTATGGTGTTTTAATATCGTGACCCAGTTATTTAATTTTTTAAATTAGACAAATAACCAAACTCGCGAGGGGACCGCGCCGTCATAATACAATAATTTTAGAACCGTTACTTTGCTTTGATCACACTAATTTATTAGCGTCGATTTTATAAGTTTTTAAATACTTAACTACAAACAACACTGCAAATTTAAAATTGAAATTCATATATAATGACAAAAAATTCTTAAAGCAACATCCCATGGCAGTAAACAGAACATAGTTACCTTTGAAACCAACATTGATATTTTGTTTTGTCTGAACGTGTCGTCACAGTTCAATAAAAAGAGCGGAACACCGAGTATACATTACATAAAATAGTACATGATCTAGCTTAGTAGCCAAGAAAAATTAAATGCACTATTAATATAAACAGTTTATTCTGTTTAAGTTGAATGAACCATTTATTGAAAATAAAATATAACCTATATAATTCAGGATAATGATTTATATTAATCAAGATTTATTAAATTATTATATCACACTAAAACCACTCTAAAATTTATCAGTGCTTTTTATATTATAAAGCTCATCGTTGTCTTTTTCTATGAACGTGACATTAAAAATGTTATGTTGGTTTCAACAGATTTTTGTTATGTCGTCTTTAGTATGTAAGCTCCTATGAACTTATTTAATATGATCAATTGGTGACTCGTGCGCTCTAATACAAAATGCTACATTTAGAACAACTTGAGATAGTGATTGATGATATTAAAGTTTTGTAGTTAACTTTTGTTAGTTATATTTATTTTACAACAACAAATATGATAAAATCGAGTTAAATAACAATTCGATTTAGGAAAATTTACTTCCGCAATATTCAATCTAAAATATACGATTGAAATTGCTTTACATATTTCTATATTATGATATATGAACTTTATTTCGAGGCATAATGGACTGAAAGGTTATAAATTTTATAATAAAAAAAAAGATTCCACTTTCAATTGGATTTTTATATATATATTTAAATTAATATATAAAGTAATACAGTTTCTTATGTGCGAAGAAAGAAATATGGAATTTTAAATTAAAAAACCGACTAACATGAGCAGGAATAGTCACGTGCGGACAGCTAGTTACGTTTAGGCATAGTTGGGCATAAAAGTTCGTTAGTAATGAAATGTATTTTTATTGGCATCAACAAAGCTAAGTGCAATTATGATGGCCTTTATGTAAGCTCCGGTTCCTTAGTAATTGGTTTCAATTGAGAATAATTAAAGAGACATCTGCACTCTATGTCTTTGATGTGAAAATATTAAATATGCAATAGGGTGGTTCTAGGAGAGGGTCTAGGGTCTGGAGGGTATGCTTCATATTATCACTATTTACATATTAAATCGCTCTTTAAGGCAGAATTTTTTATCATATTAGTTTATATCTATAAATCCTATAATTATCTAAATATTAGCAGAATGAAGATACTTGTGTTATAAAATTATCACTAAAAATGAGTTTGTAAAGAAATATTAAACTTTTTATTTCAAATCATTAATATATATTTACCTCCACAGATGAAACCTACAGTCATATTTATTATTAGTAATGATTACTTATATAAAGTGTTATCAATTAACTTCCTTTGATAACATATGACGAATCGATTTGGGGTTAACCTAATATTTATAGAAATAAATTAGTTTATTCAGATAGCAAATTGCAAATCATTTATTTGTGTCAGACATTGTTTAATTTGGACATTCATTGTTTATATATATATACACACACACACACTCATACACACACATCGTCCAGTTATTAAGTTATGTATCACATGGAATTTTGTCAAAACTCGTAAAGTTCTAACTTTATCATTATAATAGCTCGAATCAGTCTTCAGGTTCACTTGTGAAAATTATTATTTTTCGACAGAAATAAAGTATCCTGATAAGATAAATAATTTTCTTGAAGAATCGCTAGTTTTTGCGTTTTTTTTTTAAAGAAATAAACAGATAAAACTATGAATACTATTGTCTTGGAATCTGTATCTATTATCTAGCTACCATGCAGAATCACTTTTTTAGTTTAAAATGTTATGTAGCTACAGATTTGGCCTCGATAGACTTGAACTAGAATCCGTATTGACAAAATAATAATTAAATGTATTAATTTAAAAATAGAAGTATAACTTTGAAGTTAAAGTCTGATAACTTTTTAGTATAAGTTACATAATGTTACAAAATAATGAAAAATATTACATAACTGATTTGAGCTCGTAATGAAAATGCTACAAGATGAGTTGCCTAGGTAACGCTAGTATTAATTACATATGAATATGTTACTTACTCACAGTTAGTGATCATAAAAGCTAATTAGTTACAAAAAAATTATACTAATTATACGAAATTGAAATAATTACCCAAAAACAGCCATAATATCCTAAAAGCAATCATCACAGCCGTATCGGTGTTAATCCAACCAGAAACAAAACAATTATAATTTTTAATACAAAACACGTCCACTTTACGATTCAGTTGTTACTAAACTGCCTCCCCTGATACCGGCGCGGGCGCAGACAATACTATTCTTCATATGAATGAAGCGTGTGGGACCTGTGGACTATTTCAATTGTGTAACGCTATTTAGTTTATACAATAGATTTTAATTGTTTTAGTAATGTTGGATATGACTAAAGTGACGGGGCTAGGAATTTTGATTATAGTATATATAAAGTTTAATAACATGGACGGTTTGATAGAAGTCAACCATTTGACATCATACCGACTACGAAATTGAAGTATAGGTTATGTACTTCAAAAGCATGAGTACCCCCCAGAGGGCATGTATGAAGAGGTTGATGTCTGTGGTCGAGGCGAAAGAGGTATGCAGGGACCGTAGCGTTTGGTGCTCCGTCGTCTCTGGCTACCCCGCAAGGGATATGGCGTGAAGTAAAATAATAATACTAAATAAATAATACTTTGGATGCTGCTTTCATGTAGATAAAGTAAATGTTGGTGAGCATTTATTATATTTAATTAAATCTGGTGACCAGCAATGGATATTATGGTATATGTTAACTTAATTCGACCACAATTAATATAATTTCACTCGCCGTTCATGACTTTGCATATTCAACGATTTTTGACACAAACGATTCATTTTATATCAACCTTAACGTGCTATTTTCAAACTACATATTGAAATGACTTTTATTTCGACGTAATAAAATCTATTTTATCCTTAATAAAGGTTGATTAAATTGCTATAAATGAGTGCACGTTTATTTAACGAATGACCAGTAATAAATCCGAACCCTCAAAAATAATTGCATGTTCAATAGATATAATTAAGCGAGGACAAAATGCTCTTTTATTCAATAAGTTTATTATGGAAAACGTAATTTATATTTTATAAAGTAATTCCACAATGTTTGGAAATTACTTATAATATAATGTTGAAGTACTTTAGCTGGCCGTTATTAGATATTTAATTTCAAAATTTAATAAAACTTCAATATATTCGATACGTAAAAATGCTAGAAACTTTATATGACAGGGGATGTAAAGTTGATAAACTATGAAGTAGATATTCATTTGATATTACTCCATGACCCGTCAGTTGTAACTTTTTCCATTACAAAAGTTTTATATGTATTGGGTTATATAAATAGCTTTTTTTTTTATATCAAACAATCTTTGAAATCATCTTTTATAAAATTCATTGGCTCCTCCAGACATATAATGTTATATTTCTTTTTCATATAAGCTTTGGATAATTATATTAAATATTCTGTAAGCGTTTTAATATCAGCGACATGTAATTGCCTACATACGTTTTCCCTTAAATCAGTTATTAGTAATGTCTCAAGTAGTCCGGACTATTGATTATTATTAAGGACCAACTTGACAGGATGAAGTGGCTATTAATTTGGAGTCGTTGAAATGCTTTGGATATGTGTAGCTTAATTGAAAATAATAAAGAACAGAGACATTGTTTGTAAAGTAAGTTTATTTAATAGATAAATATACGAGCTGTATGTTTATGATATACATATGAGTATAAACGTTACATCGGATTTACGATCACAGCACTGATACCGATAGGTCTGAAGCTTTTCCAGAAATGAAAGAATTAAGCAAGTGATTAGGGACCGTTCTTAGATTCAATTTATCCTCATTAAAGTAATGTCGTCGCAGTATTAATCACTTTTGCTCCATTAGTGCTGGAATTACTAAGCATGGTTGAATTTTACCAAATAGAATTGCATCCGGCCAGCTCTTATTGTTTGGATCATAGAGTTTAAAATCGTACTCAAGTCTTTTGCACCAGCTAAGTCTTTTGAAGCCAACAACTATTTTGAGGGGATGTTCGCTAATTTTTTGGCTTATCTGTCCATTATTAAGTTGTTGAGTCCATTATTAAATGTAATTTGTCAGTGCAGAATAATTAGAGGAATCCGAAATTGAAATTGTTGGAACTTAAAAAGTATTATCCATTAAATATATTTAAAGGTATTGGTTCGCTACCGCAAATTACCAATGATTATGATGTTAGTAAAACCGGGTATCGCTAACGTTTTCAATATGAAGGTGCCAATATCAATTTTCCCGATGATCCCTCATCCATCAGATTGCTCGTGTCATTTTACACGAATGGCGAAATCGATTAGGACCAATCTGTAAAGTAATACTACCTATTAAGAATATAATATTGAATATTTTTATGGTTTATATTAATTCAACTTGTTTTGTAAATAAATTTATAAATTTTATACATTTTGTATTTAGTATTTAAATATGATCTAAAACTTTGAAAGTTACTAAGTTGAACTTATTATAACTCACATATTTTGAGGATAAATCTTTTAAGCTTCTGCTCATAAATTCTACTAATACTATAAATATGAAAGTTTGAGAGGATGGATGGATGTTACTCTTTCACCCAAAAACGGTTGAACGGATTTAGATAATTTTTTTTATTATCTGGATTAACACGTAAGAGATTTTTTATCCCGGAAAATGAGAATGAAGGCACGGGTAAAATTCTAGGATTTAATATAGTATCGGCCGGGAGGTCCATCTTAAATTGGGGCGAGCGAGGAATTCAAACAAATGACCATTCCGTACAGTATAACTAGAGCTCCAATCAACGTTCAGAATGCAATAGGACTAAATATCACAGTTCGTTTTTCGGAACTTTTTCGTACCTTACTCCGACTAAATGTTAAAAGATACATAGTGACAATGTATAAGGTCTTACAAAGGTCTATGAATTTCATCAACCTTAAGCCTCATCGGATAAACTATAAACATTTCAATGCATATGTTAGAGTATTTATTAAATCCTTATCAAAATTTACACATTAAAGCATAGGTCACTTTTCATCAATACACCTCGAGGGCGAAGCCGGCGGACACTAGTAGTTATAATAGGGATAATGACAACCTAAAAATATCAACAGATATTGGAAATTATTTTGTAATCCCAACATTCAACTTCGTTAGGTTTAATGAAAACATGTTTTAAGCCGATCAGCCATGCTTTGATGTTACTGATGCCAAATGTAATCTATTTTTATAAAACCTTTAAAATAACTATATTATACTCGTAGAAAAGAAATACAATTTTGAAAGTAATGCATATATTTAAATAAATTATTTGAATAAAAAGTTTTTTAAAAGGTATAAACCAATTCATTATTTCAATATCAAAAGTTCATTGTAATTCTCTTTATGCAAAGTTAATAACGAATAGCGTATATGAAATAGTTACAATGGAGTATGTTATATAAGAACTTACATAACCGGGCTCTCCAATGTCCTTTCGGAAATTTTCCCAGTCCGAGGCATAATGAAGTGCACGTCTCTCGGTGCGATGATAAAATAGAATCTGTGCGAGTCCCGGAAAATCCCAGGAAAGAGAATGGAAAAGTAAGGAAATAGATATGCTAGATAGATTTTGTCAAGATATTATTACTCATTTTGCTATGACTACATTTTTGATGTTGTTAAAACAACCCGACACTTTCTATATACCTCATAAAATATTATATATTAACAGAAAAATCAAACAAAACCATACTTATAATAAAGAATCTGCAAAGTGTCTCAGCCTCAGTCTTTTTATTCGTTCAGTTCTTCTACGCTAAGTAGTCTTCGGATATGTATATTTTTCCCTACCACTATGACGAATTACTCTGGCAACTTCATATATTTAATAGACAAAAATTTAAAAGTAATAGAGAGACGTCAATAAATGATATTATATTTATTAATCTTATGCTTATCTAAATCTGTTGAGATATAAATTTTAAAATAACTTACGACTTTTAAATAAAGTCGTTACAATTATAAATTTATTATTCACAAATTAAGAAATGTAAAATGAAATTGAAAATCTATTTTCATTTAGTAAAAGTCACTTCCAGCGTATAATACTGGAGCGGGATCAACCTCAAAGCCACAGGTCTCTGAGGTATGACGTCACAGCTAATAACTATTCAGAATTCGCCGCTATTCAATCTTTTATCGCTCTATTACTGTACTAATGGTTAACTGGGATTGGGTTTTGATTGCTTTTGCGATTAATTGATTATATAATAGACATATTTAGTGATACATCATAAGTAAATCCAGACGAGATACTTTTAAATTGTATAAGTCAATTTAATCATATAAGTCGTGTTGTAAAACTCCTGTACCATCATCATTCTCCTCCATTACTGCATGCGGGTCTAATTTATTCCCACATACAATTATCCATCTCAATATTGTTATGATGCCAGATTGAATAATATAGGGAAGACTTTATATATATATTTTTTCGTCTGTATAGACTTTGTTAATATAAATATAAATCTATGTAATTTCATATAAAGATACCAGCTCTTAAGCGAAACAAAATTTAGATTGCAGGTGAAACTATAATAGATAACGTACTTATAAGGAGTATAGAAACTTATCCTGACTTCAATAGTCTTTGTTAGGTTTTTAGAATTCGCGACATGTAACTATTGTTCCGATACAAAGGGAGTTTGCGGAATTAGAGGTGCTTTCAAAATGTAAGAGGTGTCCGTAGTTCAGAATCCTTTGACGTCATATGAAGAGAATTTGTGATTTTGACTCTAATTAAAATACATATTTTTCCTCACTAGATGTGTATTTATGTACTCAGGAAAAATGTTTAATTTAGTTATGAATTACTTTTGGTAGGGAATACTATACTTATTTTTCTATAATTTATATTCTGTAAAAGATTTCATTTAATAGAATTAGACTAGACCTACAATATCTCAACAAACAATGGCTTCGTTGTTTCTATGATCAGTTATGTCACTTTGCCGCGTATATAAATATTGAATATAAATTCAATATTCACTGCCTATAATTTGAGAATATATTCCACTTTATGTTTGAGACATCACGTATAACATGTACATTATTCAAAGGCCGCGAAACAGAATTTTTGATACTTCGAATAAGATAGATACGTATTTGAATATAAAAGTTTGTATGCATTGATACTCGGGACGAAGTAAAAAGTTGTCGAGCGAATATCTTAAAACTTATTTGGTTTGCATTAATATATTGGATATTATGTTAATGTATTTCATATATATTTATAAAATATTATGTTATTTATTAAAATATTTGTATTTATCAATGTCAGGATCGTCATTATTATCCAAAGGAATTTCATTTGAATTTCATTAAAAAAAATCATCAAAAAGACTGGCTTTATCGCATTTAATAAAGGCTTTTGTAAAAATAAAATGTCAGTGATAAATGGAACGTGTTCGAAATTCGAAAAGCGCCAATCGGTGCGTCACAATCTTTCAAATCGGAAGGTGTTCGGATTAATTCGTGTCCGAATTAATTCAGTCGGGTTTCTTAGGAATTGTTAGACTTTGCGCACTGTTGATTTTGTTTTACAGTTTTTGTCACCTAAAAACTAAATTTTTATAATTTTTTTTTACATCTCTGTATAATTTATAGGTAATATTTGTACTGTTTAATTACTAAATTACTATCATGTTCTAATTAATTTTTTTACTTTATGCATTGTAGATATAATATTGCGGCAGTAATTTTTATTATTTCAAGGCATATTAAATTATTATATGATATATAGTTAATATTAATATATTTTTACCAGTGAAATACCAGACGTCACTTAATGTTGGTATTTATTATAATATTCTGAGGAATAAAAAGATTACCCTGAAATGTATTTAACATCAAAAGTCTACATTTCATAGTTGAGATACCACTAGCTTCAAAATTCGGAATTCCACATTCCGTAGTGCGCGAATAATCTCTCCGTCTCCGCGAAAATTTAAATTCACGAGTCCCAATCTCTCTCGCATTCGATTGTCAAAGACTTCCCCTCTAAGCAGCTTACGTGAATAAGGGGATTTTGCGATCCGAACGGCTGGAACTTTGTAGTCTTAAAAAATTTAGAGTCCCAGATTTCGAACGGTTGGGCTGACCAGGAAATGTTATCTGCTCTGCAGGTTTGACATAACATATTTATATTTTATCTAGCTTACTATTATTGAGTATTAAATTAATAATAAATGTTTATGATATTTTTAATTTGAAGTGTAATTTTACTTCAATGAAGATAAATTGCATCTAAGGACGGTTATTAGGGAACTGATCACATAATTCTTTCGTTTCTGGAAAAGCTTTAGACCTATCGACATCGGTCTTCTTTTATGGTATTAAGTGAAAGGCGTGATATTCATTGCGATAATGTGATGTAAGTTGTACTCAAATCTATATCACAAATATAGAGTTCGTTAACATGTATATTCTTTTTTGTAGATACATATACTATATAATAATAAATATAAATAAGAATGTGGGTACTACAACATAAACACCAATCTTTTGTTAATATGTACTAGCTTTATTAACATTTCTAATTATTGGTAGCTGTAATGGTTTTTATATATTAGAAGACATCTTCATTTGTAATATATTTATGCTATAAAAAAATCTTTATATACTATTTTTGTGTGTCATTATCTATATATTAAGGTTTAAATTAAAAAGGTTATAATAATGATGATGGAACATTCAAAACATGATCACTAGTCATGTATAACTGTAACTATTGTTATTATAAATAATGATTACACACAAAACTAAACAGGCAGACAGTTAAGACATATTTAAAGTTAAACTGGAGAGGAGCAGCGTTCGAACAAAGAACAAAAATTTATAACTTTCTTTATTCATTTAAAATTCTCTGATAAAATCTTTACTATTCAAAATCTATTTTCTCGAGTATTTATAGCCCACTTCAAGTCCTTCGCCCGGAGCGTCCTTCATACAATGAGGTTCGATAAAAAATATAAGAGTACTTTCGCAGACGGACAGTCGCCAGCAATTCGTATAAAATGAATGGAGCCTTAATTATCCGGTTAGGTTCCTTGATCGGAAAGAAACTACCTTTTTATTTGGGACACTGTTTCGTATCTCGATGTATCCGTATGTGGGTCAACTTATCTCTCTTGTTTGAAGATTTCTTGATTGAAGTGATCTTGTATACTGAATAATATAATAATTAATGATCGTTTCATTTCATTTCTTCTCGGATATGAGGTCTAGTGGAATTGATATATTTGTCTGATTCAATGTATTAAATAATAAATCGGTGTTCATTTTATGTATTATTATAAAAATAATTTCATACAATCATTTTCATGGCTGATGATGACGTCATTGGGTTTTTTATATAACTGTTAACATATTTCATACTGATATTATTTTATTAATTAATAACCGAAATATGCAAACCAAATCGAATTTATTTAATAAATTAGTTAACGGATTTAGAACATAAAGAATACGGGTGGGTGAACTTCTAAACAGAAGTTAATCAACCAAAAATAATTCTCACTTAGTTTCCATTGTAGTGATATATATTGTGTGAACAATGTAAGTTTACAGCCTCACCTTTATCCAAACGCTGGCTCTGGCCTATGTCAATAAACAAAGCTGTTTAAACGCTAGCTTAGTGCTTTAAGTACTATGAATGTTCTTGAATAAAACATAGATTTGCCTTTCCGAGTTCAAATCTACTATTTGTGTTTTGTTGATATTTTGTAATTATTGTTCAAAACGTGTTTAAATTTGTTATAATCTTAGAAATCTATATATTTAAGTTTCAAGACACATTTTAATTAGAAACTATTTTTATATGCTGTCGAAGCAACTTAAAATACTTGATGTGTAATTTTTTTCTTTTTATTTTCTTAGAAATCATTACACTTATAAATTATTATGATTTATAATATTTTATTGGTATGTTTTGCTAATATTTTTACAACGTTAATCCTTATTTCTTTTAAGATCTATCAAATAAATATAATTAAATATTATATAACACTAAAATTTTAATTAAAATCTTTATTATAATATCTGTTTATCAAGCTGTTAGATGAAGGAAGTTTAAACATTGTATACGATAGCAGTACACATAGTCTCGCTTTAAGGAACCTCTGTGGGGGAGAATAGTGTATTTAAGACGTATGTTAGATATTTCACCAGACCTCAGGAAGTTAAACTCTTAACCTCGCCGTAGGGAATGCTTTTTGTTTTACATATGAAACGGTTTTGCTATTGAATATATCATATGAATGGGTAAAAGGTGTATCTGATTAAAATATATGTTTAGGAGTATATTGACTGAAGAAATTCTGAACCACAAAGACATTATTGTTATATTTATTTAGAGCGAAGGTTACATACACATATAAACTTTTTTATAAAGTCTAATTTCCATCTTTTAACTGAATATAAATATGTCTTTTAAAAAAACGCGATTAAACGCTGAGTGTATAATCCGCCTAATGCCAACATACTGGGATCTTATTACGAAGCTTTGTTATGTGAGAACTGTTTAAGTTTTGAGTGGCTACCTGTGAGTACCCCAAAGTTAATGAAGATATCCTTTGATACTAAGTGGATTTAAAAAGTGTTTCAAACGTAGTAGTGTGTGTTTTGTTTATAAATCATCTTATTGTTATTTAAAATATGTTATCAAATGTTTAAATTTATAAATATTTTGAGTTGGCTTTCGTGCGTTACTACAAACACCTTGACACTACAAACTGAAAATATATTATACATAAATATTACTAAATATGATCATATTAATTTCTGAGCTAATTATTTTATTTAAGAAATTATAATTATATTAAGTAAAATGATTTTTAACACAAAATAAACTTACCCGTTGAGACTTTACATATGAGTAGTTATTTAGAAGTTTAAGCATTGAATACTTTATTAGTTATCGTCTTATACATATACGATATAATATATGTATAGTATATAGTCTATTTTAACAGACAGAGTACCTTTTAAGGGTAGTACCATTTTACTACCAATTCGCTTGTCATATTTGTATAAATTTCGTTAAAGACATATTTATGGTTACAGTATAAATTACGTTTTTTTCCAAAGTTGAAGTTTCAAATAAGACATAAAATCGTATATATCAAATCTCCAAACATTTCAAAATGTCATATTAACAAATGTACTAAAATTTTTAATAACATAGTCGGGTAGGTGGCGCTGTGTATGAGTAAAATCGTTAATTTGCGGGTGGAGCTGCAGACAATAGCTACTTGATCTATAAGACACATATAATTAATCAAAAAGTCACCTCTTTAATGTAAGACTGTAATAAGATTACATCTGATATATTGACAAACATTTAAGTTACTATTTATTTTAATAAATGTCGCTTTCCTATTAATTGTATTCTGAACGTAATATAACTTCTTTCAATGCTTTAGATGGTCTACATTTATAACTAATTGATATTGAACTAAGACAAAGCAATAACCTATAGTGGTTGTGTAATAGGAACATTTTGTTACGAATGTAAAATGTGTTTATCGAACTTAAGAAACCTTTTGGTAGTTTTTGAAACGTAAATTCAGACGTTAAACAATTATGAAGGTCACATCATTGCTTGTCAGTTTATATTTTTCTAAAACATTATAAATTATCACCATATCTTTAATTTCTGTACATATTTTAGACAAATATTTTAATATCTCCACTTTCTTTGATATATATTTGAATGTTTTGATTGAGAGAGTAAGGTTATTTATATAATATATTTAAAAGCTAATGTTTCTTAGATATATTGTATTCGTGATAGTATAATAAGCGTGTCATCGATAGTATTTATCAGACTGTTTTTATTTTAACTGAGTTTGGTAAGTTTTTACAGCATAGTTAGAATCCCAAGAGTGCTGTGAGTGGGGTTCGTTTTATTACACATAATACGACTTGCGGGGTGTAAATCTGAAACAACGTAATAAAATCGTAGTGCTTTTACTATATTTTATGCATTATAATCAAATATATATAACATTGCTAGACTAATTTATATAATTTAATAGTTCTCTAACAATTATAAAGATATCTTTTATTATATATACTAAAAATTTATTCAAAATAAGGAAATAACAAGATCAAATAGCGAAACTCATCATTTCGTTCTTATATTTAAAAGTAGTTTCCAAACGCGTAATTGGTGCTTGGAGAATGATAGGAACGAGATTCTGAAAGTTAATAAATTTTAACTTTAAAAATGTTATATTTCAATTTTTGTTATATAACTACAGGAACTTTAATATGAATTCGGGCGTTAACCAAACCGTTAACAAACATACCGCATTCGTGTCAATGAGGCATTAAGGGAACACATTGCTTATTTGAGGCTGAAAACATTAAATGGAACGTTATTGCAGAGGCGTGGGTGAGAAATGCGTTATAACATACACCCGTGAAGACAACTTTGAATAACTAATAACTAAAAGAATATATATATATTTATTTATTTAACAATATCCATGTTATATTTTTTCAGAACAACCAACCGTTATTGGAAAAGAATTATCTGTTTTTAAATCAAATAAGTATTAAAAGTTGTTGCAGGAAAACCTCTTTTAATTTATAAGAATATTATAGTACTTACATACTCACCACCCTCAAGATCCAGTCAAGGTATTGGTAAAAGAATTTTTAAAAGTACTTTCAAAGAATTTCTCCTAAATACCAATTTACAAACATACAAATATTATTTAATATATTTAATAAAAATAAAAATTGAGTTACAAATATCGAGATACATCAAGGTTAAAAATATATTTATTTTTTATTCAACTTTCAATCTTGTTGTAATGTTTTTAAATGTATTCGAAAAGTTTTAGTTGAATTAGGATCGATGATGAGATTGATGATAAAGGACAGATTAAATAAAAAAATATATAGGCTTAAAAGATGTTAGCTTTATTTATATAAAATATTTTATACATACACAAGGATATTAACATTTTCACACAATATAGATACTATAACTTAACTTATACTTATATAATATAACAAGTACATAACTTTAATGGTATTTATTAAGAACTTATTTCTTCATAATTATTTAAATGTGTGTAAATAATTAAAAACAGTGAATGAAATGTTATGTTAAACAATTTCCTAGGATAAAGTAGAGTTAATTAAATTAAAAATTATATTCACATTGATTCATGCAGCTACCTTTCTGCAGTTGGCCAAGTAACGTCTGAAGTCATTATCAATAAAAGATCACAAAAAATGCAAATCGCATTCATAACATTTGCCGTTCTTATTAATATTTTTCTGTTAAAATCACTTAATATACTGATATATAAAAAGATACGAGGAAGATGTCATGATTCAGCATTTAGTGTAAAGAAGTTAAGGTTCCTCTAATATATAGAGGAATAATTTTGATAGTTATAAAATTTTTGATTTTCGTGTAATGTGTGCATTTTTTGACCATGATTCACAATTTCTGACATTATTGATACCAATAATGTCAGAAACCACGTAAAGTTAAAATAAGTTTTTATAACACCAAATGAGCATCATTGTTTTATTGTGAGGGTTGTAAGTACCGTATGACCCTTAATTGGAAAATACAATAGCATAAAAGATAACGTTATACCCAGTGAAGAGTTAAACTGCTCATTAAACTAGTAACTTCGTTTTATTGTATAGTCTAAGAGCAGGAAATGTTTATATGGTTATATAATTTATGTAATTCTAACAAATTTAATACTATATGTATAATGAAATAAAATTTAAGTAAGCATAATATGTGTAACATATTGTTTTTTGTTTTATTGAATGACAATCGGTCAGTAGAGTCGTTTGACGGTATTTTGACATATGAAAAAAAACAAGATTTTAGGACAACAACAAAATAAAAACAAGGAAGCGATATAAAACATATCCAGCTCTGTTACTCACTTTACGAGAGAGTGTGGCACTGCCTCGGGCGAGGCAGCCCGTGTATAAGCTGTTGGCGAGTGAGCTCAGCTGCTGCAAGGTCCTAATACCTTCATGCTGCTCTTTTACGTGCCGCGTTTTAACATATTTCAAGATAATAATCAAACATAAAGGTTATAATTTCATATATACTTCAAGAATAATATACCCATATCTATTTATAATGTTAATTATATGAAAAGTGACAATACATAATAAAGCAAAAATTTAATAAAAAACATAACAAGATATATATATCTACTTTTCGTTTTTTCAAAATAGTACGAACCATTTCTTTGTCTGAGTATTTATTTTATACCCTATATTCTTCCTGCACAAGCTCTTACACTATTATTACAATTGGACTCAGCTTGAAAAAGTAAAATGGATATTCAACTAACGAAATTAAAATGCTTTCCACGATCTTTGAGCTCTCAATATCTAGAATAAATGAGACTTCGGTTTCATAATAGTTGTAGAGGGTTAGATAAGTCCAATATTACGTGATGAGATAGTCTTGATTACAGACACTAGGATTTTATAATACATTTAGGGGGTCATACAAATACATTTTTAAAGGATATAGGTCGCGTTTATTGGATTATATCGAAATTATATTGGAAAATATCGAAAGTATTGGAATTTCGTTAAAATATGTTTTTTTTGTCAAATAATATTTACTACATTTAGAAGCGTTAGTGGCTATAAAACATTAAAATCTCAAAAAAATATATATGTATTATGTACAATTTGATTAATGTATTAGTGAGCGCGTTTAATATTATCTGTTCCTACATTTTACGTTTATATTATACGGGTATTTATATATAAAAAAAATTATAATAGGTATTAAACTACTATACCATAGAAAGGTAAACATATAAAAGGGTATTAAATTGAGCCCTCAAAGCAGATCCATTATACAACTACAGTTAGAGGAATAAAATAAATTACTATATATTTCCCACAAGACGAGCGAAATTGTTCGAGGCTGAGATAATAAAAATCTCTGATTACAATCGTAGATTACTAAAATAAGAAGAGCTATAAAGTGTTCGCTTGAAATGTATTGGATGTGAGAATAGTAATGATGACAATGTTTAGTTACATGTTGCATGTACTGACTATGTAATTTTGATATATCGGTACAATTAAAACGTATATTAAACATTTTATTTAAGAGTACCTTTGAATACATTTTGTATTTATATTTGGGTGCTATGTAAATTATACATTATAAATAGAAAAGTAAACGTTAAGTCAAATAACAAAGGAACATTTTAATATTATAACTTCCAAGCTGTTATTTATTAGGTAAGGCTATGAAATATAGTTTTGTCGTTGATTGCTTTGTTAGCTTGTATCAGAGGTTCCCAAACTTTTTCGCTTAATTTGAAAATTATTTACTTTGTAGCATCTCCAATTTTTTTACTTTAAAAACCTCAATAAGATATTAGTCTCGTCTGGAGTTTAATTAAACCTATATTCTTAACGAAACGTACGAGAGATTAATAATTCAACTTTACAATATAAAATGTATCTTTTATTCAAAATTAACAGTAATCAACATCATATCAGCGCCTCCCATTTTATTCTGGGTCCCTTACCCTCTCCCTCTAGCTCTCCAGGGCCCACAAGGGGGCGTTCTCACTTTGGAAAAGAATGGCTTATATGATATCGAGAAATATTAACCTAACGATAAAATCTCAACTTTTTTTAAAATATATATTTCTAAGAAAACTGGATAGAATTTTTAGTGTGTAATTTGGAACATTTCAAGTTACCTATTGGCTACTGTTTTAATTAAGTTGTTAAGCCCAAGTCCAATATTTACGAACGCTTTCCTCTGGGAAATAGAGGCTAAATTGTTTGTAGGTCAGTATTTGTACAACAAGCTGCTCTTTTACGTGCCGCGTTTTAATGAGTCGAATATTAATAATTAGATTTGTAATTGTATACTTGATAAACGAATAAAATTAACGATACTTTATAAAACATTTTTGAATCTTAAACTACTGATCAAGAAAATGAAATGCCACAACTGAGAACAAATTACGGACGAAACTTGTTCTTTATTGAGTTTTTTAAAATCAAACTTATAGTTTATTACAGTAAAAAGTAAATTCTTGAAGTTGCTTGCCGATCTTTTTATTTCTAGCTGATTAATATTGGTCTCAATATTCCGTTATACTAAACATATAATTATAATATAAACAATTCTTAACAGTTGAAGTTACGTCACTTCTTATTGACAATTTATAGAAATATACTCATATATTCCTCAAAACATAACGAAATGTATTTATTCATTTTAGATTCTACAATTATCAAACACGGTGCCAAATGTTGCTATAAAATCGTTCCGGCTTCACCCTTTCTTCAGTAAGCCCCAATTTCCGTTTCTAATTTTCCAATATATTTCTGTGAGTATAGAAACCTTTGTTAATAGTCAATTATGAGCACAATGCCACATTTAGGGGTTAATTTTTCTTTAAGACTTCTCTTAATGATTGTACGATAATGCGTGGATGTGAATCAGAAATACTTTTGACTCTAGAAGTGACATATGTGTTACGTTACAACTCACATATCAATTGTGCACAGTTAAAGATATTGCTTGGTTTTTAATATTTAAGCATAGAGATATAAAATAATAATCCTACAAACAGTTTAATTATAACCCAGACTTTACAGACTTAGCTCTTTCAACCACAGATAAATAACAGTACCACATCCATATTCTCTGTATCGAGTATCAATGTTGTTTTACATTGAATGTAGGTAGCGTGTTGGAAACAGCCGTCAAGTTTAATGTGAGATTGACACGAGAATTGAACACGTTAGGGGTGTGACTCATCAAGTCTAGACTTAACTGCATTTTGATTTACAGACAACAGTTTGAGGTATAAATAGATAATTTTATTTTAGCAGCTGGTAAAAGTAAAATAATTTTTAGTACAAAAAGAAAATATGTTCTGCTAAAATTATTTAATATAAGGTATAATTAACAATAATAGTATTTCATATAATTCAATTCTTATAAATGTAGTTTGCTAATTAGAACACATGAGATGGGGATCATAACCTGCGGGGTTAATTTAGGAAACAACTGTGAAAATGGCGGCCGAAAATGACTTCATATTTCTTGAGCCGACCTCCCTATTATTATACGTTCACCCCTTGACTATAATGGACTGTATAATATTTTTCCCTCTCAAATTTCAAAAGAGGTCGTATGCATATGAGATATTTATATATATTGTTTGATTTAATATTTACATTTTTTTTAAACTAAAATATAAATATTGAAGTAACCTTCATAGTTGATTGCTAATATATTAGAAACAATGTAGAAACTAAGTGTATTGAAGTATCAAATTAATATTATATAAGTAATATTACATGTGGATTTGTTGCAACACTAATGTATTCAAAACGAATCAAATTTTATTAGATTTGAATATGAATATCTCTTTTTAAATAAAATAGGCAAAGTCACAGAATTAAAATAGTTTCTTTTTATATTTTGCGTACTGACGAATGTGACAAATAAATCAAACTAGCCGCGCCAACCCTCCGATGTTTCACGCAACGTGGTCCTTGGAGCCATATTTTATATTAAAAAATGCTAATAATGACACCTATAGGCGATAACGATTAATTTTGAGCAAATAAAACATTATTTGACAAGGTTTCAGCACTAATTCAGGTGAAATACTTTAATCAAAATGCGTGTTACGCACGTTTTACATATATTATTTTTCCTTCCCTACATGTGTTTATATATGGACTGGCAGATTTATTTATTTTTCTGAGTTTATGATACAATTTCATGTTTTAATTTTCTTGACAGGACGTTAGCTAGGATGTGTATTGTTTTGTGTCTTTACCAAAATATTTTCTACACCTACACGAACATTTTCCCATTATGTATTTCCATTTTTCATTTAATATTTGTTTTCAAAATATTACTTTAAGCATTTTATTTTAAGTAACTTTGTGTGTTTTTTTATTATGTTTTCCTTGAGAATTATAGAGATGTGATAATAGGTTATAAATATATAGGACAAAAATTAAGACCTTCCTCTCACGTAGTCTTTATTATGTATAAATAATAATTGTTGCATATCCAATCGAAATACATTCGATTATAATATGTTACATGTCTCTAAATCAATAAATAATAGTCTTTATAATAACCAAAATTTTAATATGTTCTATATTTTCACTTTGTTTCCAAATTATATTATTTATTAAACAAAACAAAAAAACTATTGTCGTAACTTTATTAAATTCTTTAAATTAATAGCTTTAATTATAATTGTCAAATCATTCCAGTTATTTATTAAACTTTAATTACATAATGAAGTACCTTAACTTAACTGGGAAGTTGTCAAACTTTGCTAAGTTTCATAACTTTCTAAATTTCTCAGTTGCCAGTTACCACTGAGATGCTCTTTTCAACTAACAGTATAGTTTAAACCACACAATAGCCGATTTAATTTTACTTCTAAACTCCAATAATATCTTATAAAATATAACAATTTGACATTAATTTATAAATATAATTTAATAAATATCGACGAAAAAAATTTGTTTTTTTTTTATTTTAAAAATCTATCACGATTTATTCCGTTCACAGGACAAACTAGGTTTATAATAGAATTTTATCCACTAAAACCTCTATGCTCTTAAATATGTATGATTCATGGATCGTATATACTGAATAATTGAAATTTTAAAATCATTTATATATTATAATAACTATACTATAATTATCCTTTGATATTTATACATAAAATGTCTGTTATTTTTCACTGTAGTAGGAAATATTAAACAATATAATATCAGGGCCGTATAAGAGTTTTTGTTATTTTATCTTTATACTATGAACTGTATTCATTCATCAGTTTTTTCATTAAAATAAAAGGGTTTTCTTTGTGCGTCTTCTACCGCATTTACAACGAGGAATGTTCCGAAGAGCTATTTGATCTGATACCTGCCGCCGATTTTCATCTCCGCACTGTACGTCACGCTTGTAGTACCATCAGTACCACCTGGATGTATAGCGAACCTCTATTGTTCAGGTTTTATGGAACTTTCTAACAACAACTAAGATTTGGAATACAATTCCCCTGATTGATATGATTTGGGTACCTTCAAAAAAACGTATACTTCCACCTCCAATGCTGGCAATGTTCTAGAGATTTCTCGGATGTTGCAAGAGTCGTGGGCAGCGATGATATGTAAAATCTGTGTAAACGCTCATTTGTCCTCATCTAACATTAAAAAAATACTGATGCTACAATGAAAGTAATATTTCAGTAAGGCTACATGTTATTTTAGGAGATTTTATAACATTTCCTGTTTTGAATTATTTTTTGTTTTTTAGAGAAAGAGAGCATTTTGAGAATCTATTCATAGCAAATTAAAAACCTATTTTTAAATTAATATATCTAATTCATTATTCCCATCACTGATTAGCGAAAAATTTGAGGACCATTCGCAATTTTTAGTCTAACTAGACGTAGGACTGACAGTATGACGTCACCTGTCCCATATATCAGGACCGTTTGGACATAGAGTAATCACGCGTGTATGTTGAGCGAAATTTTTCTTTATAAATTTTGGATTTGAATTGCTTTAGACTTAGAAATTTTAATATTGCTTTAGTTACTAAATATAACGGTATTAAACGTAGCCGTTGAAATATCATAGTTACTTTATCTATTCAATTAATTTAGAAGGTTGATACTATATACTTACACTAGCATTTAACCACGACTCTGCTCGTGTGGCTGTTGGATATTTAAGAAAATGTAACTCAAGTAATAGACGTGTGAAAACTATTTACAAAAAATACCGCTTTAAATAATCGTTTATTAAAAAAAAATACAAAATTATTATTTGATATATTTAGCGTGATTGACCAACAAGGATCTAAACATAAAAATTTATATTTCTGTTAAATCTGGTGTTGCAGGTGTTTTATATTAATTGCTGTTTTATCTTAACCAGCTTTTTAAAATATTATACTTAATTTATTATTGAACTCTACTAATGTTCTGTATCTCAAAAAAGTCAAACAATAAACAGCAATATTTCATAAAGATATGATATAATCTCTCTATAAAAAGGTGAGCTGCGTTTATGGACAAAACAATATTTTATTTATAGACCCATTTTCTTTTCACTTTTCTATTGATATGGGTCGCGAACGAAATGTTAGGATATTTATTACCTAGACATTTTTGATGCCTAACCTAACCTGCATGATAGAAGGGAAAATATGTATTAATAATTAACATATATATCAAAATCGTTTATCGTGGTATGTTTGATATTTTTAAGCTTTATTTTACTTTTCATTGCGTTACAAACTCACAAATGCGTTTTTATTACTAATGACAGTAAAAACCGTAGTACTATAATATGTATTTATCTTTCCTGAATTAAACACATATAGCTTAAGCTGTAGCAGTGAGAGCAGAGAGTAATCCTGTGCTGCTTTCTAATGACTTTAAACCAAGGCAATGTATTAATTAAATAATTTCATTTGTATTATTATTAACTTAAAATGTTTAAATATTCTTTGTTTATTATTTTTTTTAAATTATTATATAATGATAATAATTGTTTTAAACTAAATATTTAAGATTTGAATTCATTTAGTTTCATTTATTTACAAAATTTAAAAGGAATGTTCCTTATTCGGCGATTTCAAGTTTTTTTAAATCAGTGACGATATAATTGGCTTCTTATATATCCTTTTTAGGGTCATAAATAAAGAAAATCGCAAAAGATGCTATCACTTACACCTGTCCCTTACGCACTGTGAATGTGGAAACAGTTTTACATACTAAAACTAATAAAAATTGTTTTTGTTTGTTTGTCCCGCTTTACCTTGAAAAAGAGCAATAATTGTACTTATTTTTGTATTGTCTGTTCTCTGTCACTCTAAAGAAGTGAGCATTTAGACAAATGATTTTTATTATAAGAAACATTGTCACAATTCATGGGACATATTTTGTTAGTAGAATTATTATGCTGCAAATAAAATTTTGATTTTAAGTTATTAGTATTCGAAAATATAAAAAGAAAACAAATATTTCCATTTTTTACTTTGATTTTTGGATTTGATTGGAGTGGAAGGACGAAAACGAATGAAAATGATTCACTTAAAATATCTAACGACGCTATCACTTAAAAAGGAAAGCTACATAGTACAATGCATTCAGTTCTAATTATCTTCTATAACTAAATATATTTATATATATAAATAACATTGCAGTGTTTGTTTGTAATCCCATATCAGCTTTAAATGCGTTTGAAATTACATACAGTGCTTGCTTAAAATTAATTTTCAATTTTTTTCTTTGTCTGTTTGTTCAATCTCTGAAGTGGCTGGACCAGCTTTGATAGAACTTACAGATAGATGATATTGTAAAGAGTAACTTAGGCAATTTTATTTTAAAAATAACGTACGAGGTCGCGGGCACAGCTTGTAAGCTATATATTTACCTTATTATTAATTAACTTTATCTATTACAGAGTTATAACATAAAAAATATCTGAATAAAATGCAAATTGTCTTTAAAATAAATAGGTTACAAAGAAAAAGACAGAAGCTATTTCCATAGTAAGCGACAGAGAACGGATGGTAATGTGATGATATCTGCGGGTGTCAAATGCTTTAGGACGCTTCTGACCTGAATTTTTCCTATCGAAAAAAATCCTTAGTATTGTTGACCGCTAAAATTTTGTACTGTACAGTTTGCTTCGTATGGTAAGATTAACTATACGACATAATGATATTAAAAAAAAATATAGCAATACAAAGAAATATACATTTTTTGTGAATTCTTATTTATTTTTATATGATGTAATTAAAAAGAAAAAAGAAATCTGATAGATACTTTTATTATAGTTATCTCTAGAATGTTGTCTGAAATTCTAGTTAAAATAATTCGTTACACAGTAAGAATAAACACATATTTCTAGTTTAAGAAAATTCTCTACAATTGATTTTAAAAACAGTATGTGGGTAAAGCACGCCTTCATTATTTCGAGGCGGAACTAAGATGCTTTAAGTGCGCTTTACACGGTACTACATTAAAAATATATTTTCATTTATATTAATTATTATATATCTTTTATTAATTTATATACATATATTCTTGTTATAATCTTATATAGACTACCATTTTTGTTAATAAAAAAATATCTGACGAGGATTGAAATATAATTCATATTTAGAATATGAAATCAAAATGTTCAGAATAAAATATTTTATTTTTATCAAAAAAAATGAGCGAGTAAATGAATGGAGTGCTTTATAAGTTCTGTTTGTAGAAATACGTTCCACGTTGCAGTCTAGAGTTTTATGTATTAAATAAATTAACAGTTCGCTATTGTGACACGGGAAAGCCGATTTAAAATATGAAGGGAGGCAGCATTTAAATTGGAAGTGTTTTTGTTTATTCATCAATCTGTCTGATTGAAGCGCTCGTCTATATGAATGAAGTTTGTAGTGCCATTGAAAATTTAACGCGTAGAAAATTGTATGCCCATTGCATATATCAGTCGATATTATAGATATTATGATGTAGAAACGATGTCTATCAATTTAATTTATTATTTTAATAAAAATATAATAAAAATTGGTCTACTACAATGTTACGAAAAGGCTTCGAGTCAATGTCGAGTGCTCGTGATTTCGTGGGGATAAAAATGTTATTATCCACAAGTTCAGTGAAACGTTATATGTAAGTAAAGATATTTATGAAAATAAAGATTGAAAATGTTAAAAAGTACATAACATCTGTAAAAGTCGTAACACTTTGGAAAAGAATATTTCGGCATCTTGACGTGTGAATAAAAAGTTAGTTTTAAAACAAAATCTCGAGACGATATCTTCTTAGTTGACTACCTTTATATTCGTAACAAGCACGGTAAGCTACTTACGAATACAAAAATAAAATTCGATTTATAATAATATCAATAGTTGGCTAAACAAGCCTACGTGACTCAATAGCTCTATGTTGGGAATTCTGGAATATTGCTTACACGTGTTCTATTAAGTAAAGCATTACCTTGACTCGACTTCCTCTTGTTGGCTGGCTTAAGAGTCAATAGACTGCTTATATTTTTATTTGTATGAAATTCATATAACTGATAGGAAAGTATTCAGTAGTAAGAATACTTTTTATCTTTTGATTACAGACGAATGGATGGTATGTAATTAGATTAGTAGGACTATATATATTTTTTATTATATATAAACTTTAGTCATCTGTATTTCTACCACTACTTCGTATTTCAAAAGCTCATTTAATATAATAATTTCCCGATAGAATTACAGATCGCACTTGCCTGAAATTTATCTGACGGGTTTGAATCTCATTTAAAGTTTGATTGTGATTACTTTTACCGAGAACAGCCACTGTATTTTATTTTAATGTTTTGATTAGTTTTGCCGTTGTTTCACCTCAGATGAGTAAATACGATACCACGAGGACTTTAATTAAAAGTTAGATATAATGTTTATAATATAGGTTGTTGTTTGGTTTCTTAGTTCGCTTTTTTTGGGTGTGTTTTTGATACCTTCGCAAATAAATGAAGTTTTGAGACAAGTGTTCACGAAAGATTCTTTTTTTATTTGAGTTTTACGAGTAAGACTTGTTTAAGCTTGAAATCTGGGATTGTATTGCAAATGTGCAAGAAATTCGCTTTCTTATCTCCGACTCGGCAAAGCCAGCGGTTAGACGTAGTTTAGTTCTGGCTTCTTTATCAGATTAGCTTGATACTTTGTTGAGACATTAAGTGTGAGTATGCATATATAGGTATTTGAGTTTAATTATACAAATTAGTTTTAATAAATATAATTATTACATGTCGTAAATGTAATGGAATGTCATCAAGAGCACTTCTACTTGAGTGGTTTAATACGTCACGGTATCCAACATTGTTGTTGTAAAAGCATGTTGTTTATTAAACAGTTTATTATTATTGTGGTACTACCGACGGTACACAATTTCGTTATTTTTATGTTCTACCGGCAAAATAAGGTTAATGATATAAATGATATAAGTATGGTATGATAATTCTGTACCAAGCGACACTTTATCTAGAAGTGTCTACCGCAGTCTTTACGAGGTTGTACTTAATTTGAGATTGATTTGACTTAAGAATATAACAAAGTATATTTTTATAAAATCATATTATTCTGCTGCTAATAATTCTTTGTGAAGCTGTTATAATAGTATTACTATAAAATTTAATATTTTAATTAGAATTCTTACTAATAGTTTGATAAAATAATTATAAAGTTAAATCAATATCAATAAAGTACTAATCGCATCTAGTAGCTCTCTGACTTCCATGTTATACGGTTCAAAGCTTGAAAGCTTCAGTTGTTCCCTTATCGTCGTGGCGACATCACGCCCGCTCTCGCCTTCGGACTTACGTGCTTGTTTGAAAGTGTTGTGGTGGTTTTGATTCGGGTATGGTATAACTATTATATTTATAACTGCCATATTTTGTCTTTAATATCTTTTACAATTTGGAGTGCACATTTTTTAGGATGATTGTTAAAATATGTTTTACTTACATTAAATAAATATGAAACACTATAAAGTACAAATAATAAAACTAGATAAATTATTTGTTTTACGCAGAAAGTTACTGATTTAACATCACATTTTACCTTAAAGTAATTGTTGTCATAAATCTTAAAACAACGCAACAAAATTAGGAAGTTAGTTTACGACCTTAATATCCCAATTTAAGTTTAATCCAAAAGATTTGAGCGTTAAATATTTAGCGAGATAAAATTAATGGGTAGAAGTAAGTAAAGATATTAAATAACTTTTGTTTTGATAGTAAAAATTTATTCCCAAGAGAACTTACTGCTAAAGTTTTTAATCGTGAAATAAAAACAGATGAAATTTTAAAAAGTTGTTCGTATCTTTATTTAATGGTTAATGTTTATATTCAAAGTTGTTAATAAATATCCAAGGTGCTATTTTAATAAATATAGAGTACGGGTGACAATCCTAAATACAAGCAACGAATTTTGAATTATATTTATTACGAAAAATAATAATAATATGTAATCTTTGTGAAATTGTAACATCAGAGTCAATAGTTTACTTTTAGTAAATCTTACTTAATTTAGAAGCAGTATAGGAAATATAGGAAATAATTCCTAATTTATATACAATCTAATTTAGTTGGGTTTACATATTTGATTAGTTACAGTGCTAATTCCGTAGCACTACTAGAAGTACACTTTCTAACTCAATTTATAAACCATTTGAATGAATTAGTATTATATGTATAATTATTTAAAAAAGCGCTACAATATTCTTAAGTAACACGGTAGAAATTAAAAACGATCGCTGTATAATTACGTGACTAATTGTAGCCTTACAGCAATTATCTTTTTGTGTAATTAAAATTCCATCGCCGTATTCCTTTAAATAATTCAACCTGAAAATGAGGCGTGAGTCAATAAAATATTCAAGCGGCGATTCCGAATACAGTCGAGGATTTTTTTTTTTAACTTTTCTCTTGAGTTTTGTTGAAAAAATTAGTTCAAACAGGATTTTGTTTTTGACCAGTTATTTATGTTTATACTTAATTATGTTTATTTTAAATGTAAAAACGGTTTTAGGATTGAAATATTAAATTACGTACATATTCTATTGAATATTATTTAAATTAGATTATTATTCCACAAGGAGTCTTACACTATTATCACAAAAGGAATAATCTAACCCAGAGTTAGGCACAAAGTCCTCTTTAGAATGTATCTACATTCTAAAGGGGACTTTTGTATCTAAATATTAATCTGGTAAGAAAATCTAATATCATGTATATTATAGTATGCTTTTAATATTATAATTATGAAAAATATTATTTTTCAACGATATCTTTAAGTATTTCTCAAGATTCAGGATTTATTATTACAAATCCCTTAGAGCAAACAAGGAATTAGAAAAATTCTTGAATAAAAACAATTTTCAAGTCTTCTTATTACTTGGAAAAAATATTATTACGTAGTATTATTTTAGTCAAAAAGCGTAATTTTCAAGATTATTGAAGTTGAGATTGCTTTAATAACAGTTGTTTGTGATACAGTTTCTTATCGGACATTGTAAAACAAAAACTAATTACAAAATTGTCACATTATTCGTAACCCTAGTACTTTTGTACACTGACATTATTTCTAATGTATACAATGTAACACAAAACTCAAAACACAAACGAGGGCGAATTTTTCAGACAAATATTAATGACGGTCCTCGCCGCCTAGACCAACAATGTTGGTATACTTCGAAACGTAGTCTATACACATTTATTCTTGATATGGAATCATAAATCGCTTCATTGCTGAGGTAAATAAATAAGTGGTTTCCTTATTTTGTTTGATAAACTTACTTCTGTTACTTTCAAATCTTGTTTATATTTGTAAATATATTCGCTCGTTTATCTTTTAATATATCTTAAATAATCAAAAGCTTATTTAGTATAAATAAGATAAAATAAATATATTCTCAGATATTTGCAGAGTTTTATCTTAAAATCTATTTTAATATTGCATTTTGTTTTCTGAGGATCGGGCGGAATTCACGGTACGCTCAAAGAACGTGTTAGAGAGATTCTCTAAAACGATTTATTTATTCGACTTTGTGGTACTGTGGTACTGTCGACATACTCTGTCATTGCTTGTCGAAATTTTAAATCGTCTTTCTTCATGATCATCACATATATTCAATGAAGCCTAGGAGTGAATGCTAAAAAAACATAAAAAAACATTGTAAGCGGGTTTAATAAACTTCATATCAAAATATTTTAACTACACGAATGAAATTATTTAATATTTTCTAGGCATTTTGGTAATTCAATAACATAATTTTTGTTACTGCATCACTATTTTGTTTAATAAATATATTTCTTTGTGCTACAAAATTGTTATTGTACATAATAATATAATTCAATTTAAACATATTTTGCGGAATAGTATTAATGAAGTAAATTCTTTTTGCAAAAAAAAATATTTTTTGTTTCGAAAATTGTTCTGTATTCCTATTTTAAAGTCTCTGTAGAGCACCGCACATTAGTTTTTATGGTTATGTCTCCATTATACAGGAAAATAAAGGTTTTTTTAAAATCGATGTTCCGTTACACCGGACTATTAACGAGAATAACAATATATAGGTCTATATAAACTAACACTATTTTTTTTATTCTATTTGAAACTATATTTTCTAACGAAAATCTATAGGTCAAACCGTAACTTGTGGTTTTTATTTATCTGGGTAGGTTATTAGTAGTAGTTTTCGAAAAAAAATTGTATAAGTTTGTTAATAATAATTATTATTGTGTTTGTGTAATTGATATTGTGTTTTTTTATCTAGTTTGTATTCTTCTTTCAAGAAAAATGTTAAAGTCTGTATACTTTCAAGTTAATTGAAAATTCCAGTGATATGAAAAGGAAAGATCACTGTATGAAATTGTATTATATTGTATGAATATTATTTTCTTTATAATATTTATTTTCTTAATAAAATAAATATAATGTTTGTAAAAAAATATTTCAAGCCAAATTAGCCATTAATTAATACATTACAACATATTTCTATTGACATTACAGTCTAATCGCTGTACCTAGACTAGGTTAAACATACCCTAAATTTGCCAAGAATGACTGGATTTTGAATATTAAACTCAAGTATATTGAAAAACCGTTAAATGAAAGCTTCATAAAAAGTTCTTTTAACATAAAACTTTGCATGTTGAAAATCGATCTGAAATTATAAAAGCGACAAGGACATACAATTCAAGTTGTTCGAAATATATTATGTTTTGCGTTTTACTTTAATTTGTAACATCTTATTATTTATAATAGCTTTGTTAAAAAAATATAAGCTTATAATAAATTAAAACAAAAAAAACAATGATAATATTTCATCAACCGAATCTTAACTTTCTATTTCACCCTTCAAAAGCTGTTTAATTAATTAGCCATGTGCATTCCACCCTTGGTTATTAAGAATTCTATTTAAATTAATTAAATACTTTTAGCTCAAATTAAAATTGATGATCAGGGTAAGATATGTTGATTTATTATTAAAAAAGGTCACTTAATTCCACTTTTGGGTTACTTTGGATTATTAATCACGTGGTACATTCAAAAATGGTGGAAACTTTTAAACAATAATCATAATAAAACCATTTGTCAAACAACACAAAACATATTTCAAGTAGTTCCACGAAGTATACGTTTCATATAAATTAATATCAAAGCATAGTTCAGGCCATTAGATTACTAAAATATAATTCAGGGTTGAACCAAATAAATAATGAATCTAACAATGTTTATATTCATAAATCGTTATATTTTTACACTAAAATAATATTTTAATGTATCATTGGACCTGTTATTATTAATATATTTATGTTTAAATTAAAATATATATGGGACGTGTAAGTTACATTACATATTACATGACGAAGCACAAGCTTCCTCGCTATTAAAATTTAATCACCAAAAAAAGTTCTTCCAAGATATATAGATCACAATATTTTCCTTCATTAGAATGAGATTTGACAAAATTCAGGCTACAGATATTTTGTCACATCGGAAATAGAATGGAAATGTTTGATTCTAAACTAATGCATTAAACTAAACAATCATTACTTTATTGAATATTGAATTGTGAATAATAGAACACAATTTACGCTTTATAAGTTGTTAAACATAATTATAAATACGAATGTCTAGAATGAAAAAGTGTAATAATTGTTTTTTCTCAAGGTAAATTTATGTTATAATTCATTTCACTAGAATCGTTCTTTAAAAACTCTGACCTAAATAACTAAATATTATTAAAACTACATTTAGCACACGTTTTCTTCATTGAAATAATTATTTTCTATTTATAGGTTTCTAATAGTTATATATTAAACCAGTTTATATTTTATTTTTATTGTTATTAAAGCAAAGTAAATCAATATTAATAAAATAACATATTAATCGTAATGGATCAATTTCGAGTTAAGTTACGATAGTTTTCATTTACTATGTATCGAGTATCTGTACATTGTATATGTAAACTAATGAAATTTATTATTTCATAGTAAAAAAATATTCGATATAAAATCGATTTCACTATATGTTAAATTAATTAGCTGTATTTTAAATTGAGAGATTTAGCATATTATTAAGAAATGGTTATAAAAAGATACATTATTAATGAATACATATGTTAGTTTCTATTGGATATGTCTCAGCTAAAGAAAATATTTCAGTGCCCACTCGTATACATAACACAATACAAAGCTTAAATTACATAAGCTCTTGAGCCATAATTAAAAATATTGAAATAATTCTGCTTATAAAGTAGTGTTGATTGAATACAGCGAGTGTTATTTAATATGTAACGTACGTCGCTGTCGTCATTACACCACATTACCGCACGAGTAGAATATGAACGATCTATTCAGCACCATTAAATCGATTCATCAATTATAATCGGAACCAAAGTACTCGAAACACCAGCACTAATGATGCGATTGTACGGACGTTTTTACATTGCAATTAACTTCCGAAACTCGATTGTGGTTTATTTAATCACTGGACGGTTGTTTTAAGTTTTTTTTCTCAATTAACTCCTGACCATAGAGGTTTGCTTTGCAAGCTTCTTTACTGGATTTAGGTCATACTTTTCTATTTAATTCAATTATGCTATTCTTTGCATCGATGCTCTGTTATTAATAAGTAAATACTTAATAACACTTAATAATATGTATCTGTTGAAAATTGCTCTATGGAAAAAATAATCGCATGTAATTAAATTGATTTACCCATAATTGTAAGAAAACGTTTCATTTCGTCCAAAAAGGCAATAATAATAATGGACAGAAAAAGTTTTATTTTTATTTAAAAAAATACAAGTATAAAACATACTGCTCAATTATTTGTTTGATTTATATTCGAAAATCAGTTCCAAATTACGATATCAGTAATATGTAATGATGCGGTCAATCATTTAGCGTTGAAAACTGCGTCATTACGAGAGGTATGTTTCATAGAACTTTATATAATACTTGAAAGAATTTGAACCAATTAATAAATTTAGTTCTGGCGTAGCAAGATTCTACGATATTATGTAGACCCACCCACAGATACAGGAAAATGAACTGTAGGAAATATAAGGATGGAATTCTAAATCTAATACAAAATGAAAAACACTATAATAATAAATTGCTATTTAGGCAAATTCTTTTGTTTGAAATTTACAATTTAAGATATTATGAATATAAATAAAGCAAAAAAAACTGTACTACTTGAAGTTAATATTATACCTATTTCCTTAGTCAGGCGAAAAAGCGATTAGCCTATAAATGTCTCCAAACTAGACCAGTAAGTTCACAAATTTATAATATTAATTTGGTAGATAGACGATTTATCACACTTATTTGTCACTGATAATACATATACCTTAAGATTAATATATGTCGCATCTGTCGCGATAATGATTATAATATATTAGTACCATACACCGTAGATCAATTGGCATAACAAAGGGAAAGTTATCAAGAGGTCGCAAGTTCGACTCCTGATCGTGTTAATGAAAATTTTTATTTTTATTATAAATAATAATGTTTTTCGGTTATCTGGAACGTAAATAACAACATAGGCTGGGTTTAACATATATTGAATTACCAAAAAACAACAACAAAACGAAATGTGTTTGTAACATAATTGATAAATTATTCGACAAAACGATAACTTATAAATAAAAACTATATGAAATTGCGTGTAAAAAGGCTTTTAAGGTGCCAATGCCATGAGATTTTAATCACTTTTCTTGTAAAACTGCCATATTCTGGTTACTCGTTGGATAATTATATTTACATTTACTTTCAGATTTTAATTATTTACTAATTATAACTTCCAATTAATTAACACTAATATATATTGAGATATATGTGTAATATACGGTATTTCCTCAATTGTGAGCATTGAATTGTTTCTGTTATAATAATATTATATAAATATATATTTTTTAATATAATGTCCGAATGAACAATGCATTTTAAAAGACAATCCATTAAAAATATTCAACGTAGCGGTGATTATAACTTCTAAAATCGTATATTATAAAAGCCTTTTACTGTAACACGGTAACTGTATCATGCTGTCATGGTTTACGGAAGTAGAGGACACGTGGCGTTCTACTTGCGAGCTTTTTATTATAGCGCACGCCTGTTTTGACGTGACGGCGACGACACGACCGCATTCAAGCGGCTATTAAATTACTTACACATGAAATAAATTGTCGTTATTAATTAGTTTCCTTTGTTACCTTTATGTGTGGTAGTATTATTATATTAGAATAAAAAAATAAGCTTTTTTTTAAATACCAACATTTATTCTTATATATATTTTTACCACCTATTGATTTAAGTATAAGACGTTAAAATTATAATTTAAAATGTGAAATTATAATGTCAACTTTATATTTTCACTATTTTCCAATAAACTTGTAGGTTTTTAGTATAACCACTATGAAGGGTTATATTTGACACACAAACTACGTCGTTAAAATAATTTGTAAGTATATTCAATATTAATCCAAGGCATATAAAATTTAAATATCTTATCTACAACTAAATTATTTTTCCAGCGAGGGTGATAATAAGCGTGGGGTTGTTATTGTAAATGATAGATAATTTGAGGTCATATATCAAAATGCTTTATCACAAAATATGATATAAAAATATTTTAACATAATTATAACGATTATTATTTTTAATTTAGTTTTTTTTTTGTGTTCTTAATAATAAGTATTAACGCAGAAGACAGTTCAATTGAGATTGACTTAGCTGTTTGTTACGGTTATTGTATGAACGTTTAATTAACTAACAGTTAACAAAAATTAAGTCTTCATTTAACTTGACTACAATTACAATTTAACCCTAATTCGGTGAGTGTGTTTAATATTACTAATAATTTCGCTTCCTACATAGCTCGGGGTTTTTTTTATATTAAAAATGATCATAACGATATTAAGCAAACAATTTTTTTTTCTACGATATTAACATACATGATATAATTTTATTCCTTCTTTTATATCTTTTTCGAATGTACAAACTTTTTACAAAATTTATAATTGAGTAAAAGTATAACACTAAATTATAATATATATATATATATATATATATATATATATATATATATATATATATATATATATATATATTTAATTCAAAGCAATAAATAGAAAAAAAACAGTAAAACTAAATAATTGATCAAATATAACATTAACTATAAAGAAATATCGATAATTCATGATAATTTAAGTTAAGTTAAGTTAAGTTTTTTATAAATTATATTATTAAATTTTGCGTCAGTATAAAAGTTCAATTTCGAACTTTGGTGCACTCGACACGTTGACTCGAAAAAGTTGCTTTCAAAATTAATGTCTTTGTTTCGAATACAATAGCAGTTTTTTCTGCTCTTTTTTCTTCTTTAGGTTTCATGCTTTGTGTTTCGATACTTTCAGTTTTTCTGATGGTAGTGATGAAAATTCCAAAGTGTATTCTAGTTGTAGCTGATAATTATTCGTATTTGGTCTGTTGCTGAACAAAAACACAGATTTCTTTTGCAATAACATTCTTCAATCTGTTCTTCAGAAATATGGTTTTGCTATATACATAATAGCTTATTTGACAGATATTATTTACTCATTTACACACTTCGTGGAACAATAAGGTGTAATTAGCGAACAAAACAAGAAACAGAAACGAACAAAAAATTATGAAGAAATATAAAATAAATAAAAATACGTTATAGTTTTTTTGTATCTCTATATATATAAGTTAAAAATCTAACTTTATAATATTGTTTATATAACATATACGTATATAAAAAAAATGATAGTTATATATTAAAGAAAAAAGTTATTTAACTATTTTTATGACAGAAGAGTGCAAACGAGCGAGCTGGCCATAGATGATACGTAACCACCGCCGCCTATGAACTTTTGCAATATCCGAAGACTCTCAAGAGCGCTGCAGGATTTGAAGATGGGAGTATGCGCCGTTTTTAAAGATACCCATGTCGTATTGATCCGGAAATACCATCGAAGGGAGTTCCTTCCATATTTTAGTGGTACGTGAAAGAAAGATCATTGAAAACCGCAAAGCATCGAGATACGGATTGTATTGCATGCGATGATGTGCTGTGCGGTAAAGAAATTCAGCAGCAGAAATATCTCTGATGAAATATCTCTTCGGAACACTTCCCGTTGTAAGTGCGGTAGAGACATGACATCTTTGTGCGTACAAAGATGTCATGTCTCTACGCAATGCCAAACAGTAAAGCAGTAAACTGACAGTCGCTCGAAATGTCTAGGCCCAGTATACTGATATTTGGCGAGTCATTGAGAGGATACGACAAATGTTTTTTTTGTGATAAACGCACAAATATATTTCACCACTAACTGCCGGACCTTCTTCTTTGCTTTCAATAACCGTTGCCCAACGGTCCGTAAGATGTAACAGAAGACCACCAGCTGCTCGAACATGGCGAAAGCCGTATTGCCGGTCATTAATCAAATGCCGAGATTCGAGGTACGTTAGGAGTTGTCAGTTAACGATATTTTCCATAATTTTAGAGAGAAGAGAGGTAATGGCGATAGGTTTGTAGTATTATCATTTTATAGATATGAGGTATCACCTTCTTGGGGAACGGATGGACAAAATGATACCATGATACCGGGACTACGCCGTTAAGGTTGGAGTACCGAAATAGACGCTTTAGCAACCTAGGATGCACATGATCCAAGCACCATTGGCCTACTCGAGCTATGAACGGCAAAAGAAAATACAGACAGAAAATTATTTACGGCTCTGACAATGTGGAATGGTAGGCGTCTTCTCTTAGTCGTTCAGTAGAGTTTGAGGTAAACAACGTGTGTACGTTTCCCAAATTGGATTTTATTGAAAGAACATCGAACCAAATCATATTATTCTCTGCTCTGGCAAATTATTCAATCTATCTAAACCCGACGTGATGAAGGTGTTCGAGAATTTCTGCGGACATTTATTCTCTTCGAAACGAAAATTTGTTACCAATCTGGCTAAAGATACACGAGTAAGGTTGACTCCGTCTTATACCAAAGATTTTACGGACATTAGCCGGTTTGAGATTAATTTCAAACATATCAACAACAACAACAACAAGGCTCTAGATGAAAATGAAACTACGGATGAGCTTCTGAAGGCAGGTGGCCGATCAGTCTTGAAATACTTTCAGAAACTATTTTATACCATCCTTCATGAAAACAAGACGCCACAGCCATGAAACAGGAGTATGGTGATGCTGTTCCTCAAAAAAGATGATAGTATTTTTAAAAAGGTAATGATACCTTGACGAATTACAGACCCTTCTTACGAATCGTCTCGCATGCAGGTTTGATAAATTCCAGCCTCCCGAAAAAATCGTTGTCTGCAAAAACTTTAGCATTATAGACCACATTCATACGTTGTGACAAATTATAAAGAAGACTTCAGTCTTCAGTCTGAGTAAAATCGGCCACCATGTTTGGCATTTGTGGATTATGAGAAAGCCTTTGATTCGGTAGAAATTTGGGTTGTACTGCAGTTTTTCTAAAGTTGCGAGATCGACTATCGGTACATTCAAGTGTTAAAGTGCTTGTATGAAAATGCCACCATATCAAAGCAAATACAGGCAAATAGAGATTGAAACCTAGAAAAAGTTTCAGAGAGCTATTAGAAAGGGAGACGTTATTATTCCGAAACTGTATATATCGAACGGCACTGGAAGAAATCTTCAAGTTCATGGACTGGAGCGGGCTCAGCATTAACATAATCGGCGAGTAAATCACTCACCTTTGGTTAGCAGATGACATAGTCATAACTAGATGATGATCTCAGTAGAGTCGTCAAATCAGTAGGAATAAAAATGAAGAAGAACAAAACGAAACTGAAGTTTAATATCATGCCCATGTTGTGGCTATTCAAGTATTTGTCGGCGGTGCTACGAAACTGTACACGTTTGCATATATTTGGGACAAACCATCTAGCTAAGTAGATCCAACTTCGAGACAGGGATCATTCTCGAATAGAAATAGTTTAGGCAGCGTTCGAGAAGTTCTGAAACATTATATGGTCCAAAATGTGAAAATGAAGGCCTTTGACCAATGTGTGTTGCCAAGGATGTCTTTTGACTCTGAGATGTTTGCGATACATTTTTAAAGAAGGCTCAAGATTACCCGAAGGACTATGCTCGGAGTTTCGCTACGAGATCGGATAAGAAACGAGAATCAAGAACTAAGATCGCCGACATAGCTTCAAGAATTGCTCATCGTTCGTGCAACCAACGGCCGATGGAGCAGAAAGCTTCTTGAGTGGGGACTATGAGCCGATAGACAGGGCGTGGGTCGGTCCTCCAGTAGGTGGATCGACAACATAGTGAAGGTCGCGGTATGTATGCGTGTCGATCTTTAGGGGAGGTCGCCTTGCAGTGGGCGTCTATAGGCCTATGTGATGATGATGATGATGATTACAATGAATCTTTCTTTAAAAGTTAATTTATTATTAAAAGTTCGAGTTTTTATCAAAATCATACAAATTTATTGACAGCTTCATTTTTATTATGTACATACATTATAATTAATATTAAGGAAACATACTGTAAAGCATTACAATACAACACTACCATTTCATAATCGGTAGTAAAAACAAATTGATTACAGAAATATAAGTATAATACTTAGCTCTGTAATTTTTATCAAATTTATCACTATATTACATGTCTACAAAAATAACTGAAGCGTCAGCGAAATAGGTCACATAAAGTAAAAAGGTGCATAGCGCACCCACAAAACACACTAAATACAATTTAGCCTTTATAAATTTCATTTAGAACTACCGGACTTCGTTATAATAGTTTAACGACCTCTACAAAGTATGTAGTGCCCTAAAGCATAGAAATAAGGGTTGCCACTTGATAATTTTGTAATAGTGATACTTACGTAATTATAGAAGAAATAAAAGAAAAACATCTTTCTGGATTTTTTTTCGTTGCTTATTTATTGCTTATTGCTATGCTTATTAACTTTAATTTTTAAATTATCCTTAAAAATGTAAAAGGTAAAATATATTTACTAAACTTATAATAATTATGGCGTGTATTGTAATTTAAGAAACCAATTTTTAATGTTTGGTTGGCAACCCTAAAACAATAAAAGTAACAAAACAGAGTGATATATACGCCCTCTGATAGTTGAAGTTGTAAATATAGCTGGTTTCATAAATTAAGAAAATTATGAGCATGTTTTATTTTGTGATTAAATTTTTGTTTTACCTTTTTTGGAGGATTAAGTCACGTTAAAATGTAGTATGATTATCTAAGTAGAAAGTATGAATGAAGTTTTTTAGATAAACTAAAAGTAATTACATTAACTTTGGTAGAAAGAAACTTTATATACTTTATATATTATAAGTACAGGCTACACAAAGAAGATATTAATTACGTACGTAGCGACCACTAGTTGTCCTAATGAAGTAATTAAATTTAATTGGGCGTACTGTAGAGTGTAGGCGAGACAAAAGGATTCGACAATATGTTCGGGTTAACATCTTATTCCTGTTCCAATTAATTCTAATTTTCGGAAATACTTGTGATAGTTTGGTAGACAACCGTTTAATCAAAGGAAGAGCTTGTTTGTATCTTTTAGCATTAATACAATTTTATAATTATTATCAAAAAATATGCGGATGATAAATGTAAAATATGCCACCGTGAAAGCTTAAATTGAGCAATGGTGCACAATACTCATATATTTTATAAGTAACTTATTAGAAATACATTAAATTGACACACAAAAAAATCCACACATTACCATATGTTTGACAAAAACAATGTCAATATACACAAAATTTTGAAAGATATGAGTAGTTTGTCGCCTGCTGTTGTACAATAAGATTCAATAAAGGTAAATGTAATTATTGTAGAAGATATTAGGCCGTTTGGCGACCACTAGTTTATTAACACATTATAAATATATACGCAACAAGTCATGATATATATGTTTTGTGAATTAGTAGAAGAGATGTTTAGGGTTTTTTTTAAAAGAAACTAAATTTTTGGTAAAGAAATCTCTAACAGTTTTTTAATGGTTTATTTTTACATACGCAGAAACAATTGAATGTAATATAATGGAAGCCTAACTAACAGCTGCACCATTTAGCGGATGTTCAAATTAGTCGCGTACCAAGTTGTGTAGTCTAAAGTTGTATTATAAATACAATTTAACATTATTTCTGAGTGTAATTAGAATTTAATTGAAGTTTTAACATACACATGCAAACCTATTTCGGTTATTAAACGATTTTAGGAAATATAATTATGGAAAGAGAAACGTAATATTTCTTCTGTAACAAATAAAAAGTATGTGGAATGTTATGAACTTATTGCCGACTACAATAAAGACTACAAATAAAGGTTTTGGAGACAACTGTCAATAATACTGTACCAGGTTTTGGTGTATTAAAATTATAAAGATGTGAAAAATTTGAACAAAATTTAAAAATTTTTATTTGTTAATATTTCGACCAAATATTTTATTTACATTACAGTTTAATTAATCAGTTTTATTAGCCCTTTTTGAACTCAACAAAAGCTTTTTCAATATTTTTAATGAATATTAATTAAGCGTATGTTTCATTAGTAATTGTGAGATTAAAGGCTGAAAATAAATACAATACTCGTATCAGCAGTCAAGAACCGTCACGAAGTCTTTAATTATATGGCCTAACATTTTATTTAAAAAATGGTTTCAATGGATACCGTCTTATGTCGAATTTATATTGTGCAAAATGTTTTTATTAAATACTTTGCACTTTTTATAAAACACTTGGGTAAAAAAGTTAAAATTGCAAACGCTATAAATACAATTATTGCCGTATAATAAAACGAAAAAGTCGAGGCATGGGATACTTAATATTCTTTCCTTTGTTTCAGATTCGATGTGAAAAGCAATAAATATGGACTTTAAGTACCTAATCCTGATGATTGCCTTCGCTACGGTCGAGATAAACTTGACGGAGAGTCGTCAAAATGATAAACGGAGATGGAAATCCGAAAAATCCCTCTACTCTCATTATGTCAACATCTGTGATATACAAGATCGTATATCTAAAGTACATTGTTACTGTGAGAGTATTAAAATAAAGACAGCAACAAAGGCAGATTGCTGGGTTTTTAATGGTGGTATAGCGGAGGATGATCCGTTTTGGTCAAACTTTTACTCACAGCCTAAAATAGAAAGACTCACTTTCAACGTGAGAGCAGATGGCGGCCTCACATATATTCCAGCAAAAGTTATTATACGACTAGATCGATTACAATATTTAAACGTACAATATGCCAACATTTATAGTATTCCGTCATTCGCATTTACTAACTCTTCAACACTGAGAGAAATATCTTTGCAAAAGAATAAAATTGCAAAACTAGAGAAAATGTCTTTTGCACACCTAATATTACTTGCTAATGTTAGTTTAGCGGATAATCAGTTATCTGAATTGCATAGAGATGTATTTTATGTTTTACCGAACTTGCAAAGACTTCATCTATCTAAGAATACAATAAGCGTTGTTCATGATGGATGTTTCAAACATTTGAATAATTTGATCAAATTGGATCTGAATAGCAATCTGTTGACAGTTGTGATAAGGGAGAGTTTCCAAGGGTTATCCAATTTGATTACTTTGGACATGAGAAACAACAAATTGATGATGATAGGCGATTTGACTTTCGCAGAAATTTGGAGCCTCCAGGAACTTTATTTAGATGAAAATGAAATAGAATTTATATCTGAACGAGGTTTTGGTGGCTTGACTCATCTGAAAAAACTTTCTTTAGCCGATAATAAGTTGGCTACATTCGATGATGGAGTCTTTGATGATACAAAAAAGTTGAATATTCTGGATTTGAGGAACAATTACTTAGAAACTTTGAAACAGGAAACGCTGCGGAGTGTTGTAGACAATATGAAAACAAATTACGCATTAATTTCTCTTGATGGTAAGTTTAATAAAATTATTTGAAAATATCAATTATTCATACTTTGTTTCGCATTTAATAACTTTATTTAATCAACTTTATGTGACAGGCATAAATATCATACCATAACAAAACATTATTTATTATAAATATATTAACCAATAATAAAAATATGTTCAATAAATGTAAAAAATAAAAACATATTCAATAAATGTAAAATATCGGCGGTATCAACTTCTATTGTATACAATTGGGTTTCCTCGTTACATTGAAATAAACAAAGAATACTTCAAAATAGAATAAAAAAAATAACTCTTAATTAGTTATTTGAATATAAAATAGGTATGTAGTATTTCTTGATAAATTAATTGCATCAATACAATTGATATCTTTCACCACAATTGAACCGTATTATCACACAGTAAATCATTATTATGTCGAATTTGTGTCAATTAATCATCTAAATAAATGTGATATATACACAGCGTATACTTGAGATACGAGTATATATATTATTACATTATACAAGTAACTAATAAGTAGGTACTACTAAGTACGTTTGTATAAAATTATATTCGCAAAAAATATATCTATTACTACAACTGTTAGTATAAATAGGAAAAATGTATAATAATTTGAAATAAATAGAGGAACAAGAACAATTCATTAAAATAAGGCAATTAAATAATCTCGAAATTATTAGCCTATAATGTATTTAGAAATTTAGTAGTCAATGCGAGGGAGCAAATGTGAAACTTTAGCACGAGCTAATTACCAAGTCTAAAGCGGAATGTTAAAGGATATTAGAAGGTCGTTCTCAATGTCATGTTGTAAAATTGTCGCTAAAGTTATTTCTTAGTGAAGTATAAAGCATACTCAGCATTACAGAGAAAATGATGATTTTCTTTACAAAATGTTTTATAATTGAATTCTCAAAATGAACATAAAATACCAAAAGGGACATAATAAACCAATATAACGTATAAAATTATACTTTACGTTTTTCATCAGATTCGGCTTAATGGCTTTAACAAAAATGTGTTTTGCAAAAAAATTACGAATATTTACATCTTAAAAATATTATTTTTTTAGAGAAGCTCTCACAGTATTTCATTTGCGGCGCCGTTAGAATCATATACTACTAATATCGCTCGGTAGCTGTATTTGTAGGTTATGATAAACTTCAGCAAGTTTCATAGTAATTAATCTTTCGTGTTGTAAAATTCATCAGTCCGTTAATGTGCACGCAACTGAAATTTATGTTACACATAAGGGTGAAATTTACATGTTCTCATGTCACAATATACTTTTCCACTTGCACAAACATATACAAATCGTACCACAAAGTCTAAAGTTGTGTGAATTCATACTTTACAATAAACTTGTGTTGCCTACTGTACCTGAAATTTAATACGTTCATAGTCTATGAATCAGAGGCTGAAATATAGTTGTTTGTTGTACTGTGACATTTTAATGGGGAGTATATTTCGCGGTCAGGAGATATTATATTTGCCACAAAACTGCTCGTTACTGCACTTGCATTGTCGGATATGATTTAATAGTACCTAGATGCAGGTGATGAATTTGTTTTTGTGGTTGTAGTCTGGAAATATTACTTTGCATAAATAAAGCTCCCACATAAATAGTAGGTGCCCGCCAATGTATCATACGACTTCGCTGGTTTTTAATTAAGTGAATAATATTTAAATTGCAAATGTTTATATCTTTGCTTTTTAGCTAATGAATTTCGAGTGCTTGGCAGTTATGTAATGACATACAATGCCTTTGTTTATTTTTATCCTCTGATTGTCACAGTACGTCAACACGACGCTTTGGATTGTAAAAGAATGAAGCAACATTGTCATTGTAAAAAAATATATCTTTTTTTAAATAGCAATTCATGTTTAAATGAACGTTTACTATAGCATAATATATATATTTTTAATATATTAGTATATATATTATTTGTTACGTAACGTTTAAATATAAATATATGTATCTTTTGCCAGGTAACAAGCTCACCTGCGACTGCCGTCTTTCATGGTTACATCAACTACGAAACGAAACTAGAAGCAAACGCGTACGAGTATCACTAGACCGACTTAACTGCATCATGGATACCAAACTAAAAGCAAACTTAGGTAACATAAAGGTTCAGAAGTCTGAAACAACAAAACTAAATAACGGTATCATTAAAACTGCAGACAAAACAGACGATGACGATGAAGATGTCGATGATGATAACGTTTACGATGACACTATGCAAGATCAAGAAAACGGCTTAGATTCACTTAAGATAGAATATCGCAGAAAGCTAATGGAAATTCCTGTTGACATGCTCCCTTGTGCTAGCAAACTAAGCTATGAGGCTTCATACTCGCCTCCGACACAAGACGAAGTCAAATATTATAAAACTTCGGGATGCGAAAACTGCTTTGCGTCAATCTTGACTTTGATGTTATTATGCACTTTAGTGAGCATATTGTAGCGTAATACAAATGTAGATGGCTATAAAAGTAGTTATAACTTTGACATTAAAACACCTTCATAGTTTTTTAAGACCTGCCTTGAACTAGTTGCTAATTATTAAATACAAAATCATTTGTCTTTGGTTACTATTAAATATTTTGGAAGGCTCTCAAATAAAATTGTTTATGAATAGAATTACTATATATTTTCTTTATTGAAAATTACATATATATATAGTATTAGATTTTATAGAATGTAGCATTAAAATTGAAACTCTTTTTTTATAATCTAACGTCTAGTATAAATAAGTAATTAGTATTACAATTCCGTGTAGATTTTGAAGAGAATTACATTTTCAATATCGAAATAGTTTGAATGTAAATAGGATAGTAAGTTTATTGCAATATTTGAAGAGAAATATCCTCTTTTAAATTAGTCCCAAAAAGTAACATATTGTACAGCAAACTAGAAATATTTTAATTCAATAAACAAAACTTGTCACAGTATACTCTAGCTTCTGCATTGTACATTCATTAGCTTTTTTAAGAAGAACGTTATATTATATTCTTCATTTGCACTTGTCGTGCTCTCCTTGGTTCCGAGTAAGAAAATAATGCTTCTACACTGTCATTTTCAAATTAACATTATTAGTTTAAACTGTGTTTAATATTACTACTAAATGTAATGTAAGTAGTAGTTTATAATAATAATGTAAGTTAAACAATATTAAATTTTTTTCATCAACATATTTATTATAAAAATCTATTTTATTAGAATTTCAAAAATCTATATTGTAAATATATATAACTTAATCATTTAGAACTTTTAATATTTAATCGAAGATTGTTACTTTAGGTTTAATAATTTCGATGTTAATTTAAACTTTGTGCTTTAGTTAAAAGTCATTTAAGAACCAAAGATTATTTATCTAAGCATCCAAATGTTAAATCATAACTTTTAGGATTATTATTTTCTTAATTTCATTGTAAATATTCCATAATTAGTTAATCTAATATAATGTAAAAGAACCGTGTGAACATAATAAATTGATACTTTTGCACTTCCTTTGTTCTAATTTATGTACATCCTTTTAACTGGTCTGTATGTATTACAATCGCATAATATTATACAATTTTTATTCATTTAAATAATTTATTTCAACAAGGCATCCCATTGTGATTTACAAACTTGAACTAGATTTAGTGATATTCTTTTTTAGCATTATATCGATAAAAAAGCATATGAAGATAAAACAAATAAGTAGCGGTAAACATTTTTCTTGGAACGTTTATGATTGTAACTAAAAGACAATACTGTAAAACAATACTTTACAAACGAATTAATTCATTAAAGACCTTTTCATGACTTTCACTATTTTCATCAATTTGATTTGAATTCTTTGAATCTTTTCTTACAAAATGTAAGGGGTCAAGAGATATTCCGTGATACACTTGCAAATATAAGTAGTAGTAGATGCGTAATTCCTTGAAGAATAGATGAGAGAGAAGAATGGGATGGAAAGAGACAGCAATCAGTATCCACAGTAATGTTAAGATTCATTTGACTAATTAATTGAGGGACTAGTTAAAAAAAATATGATTTTTTACGTCTTGCTAAAACTTCCAAAACAATATTAAATACAGAATAAATTATATTCAAGTTACGTAAAAATAATTTAGTGATATGAAAAGCCAAAGGCAAATGTGTTTTATAAACAGCCAGCATCTTATACTTCCTTAATTAAAGGCAATTGATAAACAAGCACTTCCTACTGAAAAGTCATCCTTCTTTGACCCATTGCATTGAGAATTGTGGAATGGCATGCAATGTTATTTTGTCTTTTGTTTATCTTTATTTTACAACGATTATACTTTCCTCTCGTACATGTTTTTATTTGTTCAACATTCACCATTTATTTATTCAGATGTATCAATATGTTTTTATTGTTCCGGAATCATGTCTCATTATTCCATTAACAGTGTTCTCATTAGCTTTATTTAATTCCATTTCTGATGTTGCATTGGAGTTCATTCAGAAAGCCTTTGTATTTAATGTGATAATTATAATAAATATATATATAATACTATAAAAATCTGTGACCTATGTACACAGTCAGTTATATAATATAATTGAGAGGACAATATATTTGATCGATTATTCACAGTTTCTCAACATATGGTGAGCATTAGGTTTAGTTTTCGTAAATATAAAATTAATTGATTCGTATATATGGTATTTAATATTTATGGTAAACCTATTTAGAATGGACTTTTTTCGTAAATAATGAAGTTTGAAATGTTAAATTTTTATTCGACGTTTCAAGATGCAGATAGCAGCGTTTGTGATTTGCGATCCCTATCCCTATCAACTAACTTATTATGTAACAAATTGCTAACATTTATATCATAATTATTATCATAAATGATTATCGATAGTTATAATTATTAAAGGTTTTACTTAAAATAGATTAAACGTTTTTGAGGGTATGTTGTTTAAATAACTAATTAAAAATAAATATTGCCTAAACTTATAATATACTTTGTTTTGTTATCGTTGTTGTAGCACAGATTAAAAATTACTATTGAGACTTATTCTTGATTCTATCCAAACTTATAATTAAAAATATATTTTATAACTCCAGCAACATCTATTTTCTCTATAATCCAAATCACGAAAATGTCACGAAAATGTGTTTTAAAATAACTCGTACTAAAACAGAAGGTGTTGATTTTGTGCACAATTATTTCTCCGCTTATACTCGTAATAACAGATTGCTTGTTTATTTTGCAAGGTGCTGGCTAAATTTGTTTACTGGACGATTTCGTTTCGGAATCTTTGAAATGTAAATTGGAGGTTGTCTTAACATTATTAATGGTTTTGCAACTTTTATTTTTACATACCATTTAATTTTAATATAAAATTGTATAATCATTTTATTTAATTACATTTCAAATTATTTTGAAATAAATCAAATAAAGGTTTCCAATAAAAAAAATCACAAAATAATGACAATACTTTAATCCGGTTACAAAAAAAGGCCATCAAAAATGTATTTTGATATTTCGTCAGTAACAAGACTCAAAGCCGCTAGATTTAATCCCTACAACGTTCGTAAATTGGTTAGTCTGGATAACAATGATATATTCTGTTACATTTGTCTACCCTTTCGTGATCTTTTTCAATATTTTATGGTTGATAGGAAAAAATATTTTAATATTTGGTAGGAATATTCCATTTAATAAAGCTGAAATATTGATACAAATTATAAAACACTAAAGGCCAGATATGTTCATTAATTTCTTTTGAAATAATTGATACGAGTGAGCACATCATACCAGAGTCATATTTAATATTATAGTTCTGGTAATTTATATAATTGTGTTTATGCATCACTCAAAACTACTAGTTCCATAATAATAAATAATACAATTGATAGAAATGAGATTAATTAATAAACAAAGGAATATAATTTTTGAAACAACGCAAAAATCTATTTTAGTACAATCCAACTAGTACAAAATATATGAATTATTTGTATTATGAATTATGACGTATTACTAAAGAGCAAAAGGCAACTAGTTTATAATTAAGTTTTAATGATGATGAGTTTCATTTATATTATAAATTATACTTAGAAATCATATGCAAAAACTTATTTAATAAGTGTCTAAAATCTTCGTGCGGGTTAGAATACATAGTTTGGATCTGTATCTATCTTTGAATGTGTATGGCACAAGAGGCTTCTTTCGAAGCTTCCCGAGAGTTTATGCAAATAGATCAGCTTTCTCACTGGGCGCAGCATACATGTTGTTTTTGACAGCTTTTTCTCAGTCCTCGATCCCCTAAACGCTTGTGTATCCTAAGGTTGCGTGCTCTGTCCAACTCTGTTTTTCCTGCATATCAATGGTAACTGGGAATGCAACATATTCCGGTCTTGCAGGTCTCTTTTTGAAAAACGTGGACGAGTTCTAAAAGAATCTTGTTACCCTTCTTCGACGTACTACGAAGAAGTGGAAAAAAGATCCTTCGGCGCTATTTCTGGATCGATACGGCATGGGTACCTCGCAACACTCTTGCGATTCCCCGGATATTGCAAGATTTCGTGGGCGGCGGCGGTGATCACTTGTCATCAGTGACTGGCAAGATCTTTTCCCCTCCGCCACCATAAATAAAAGAATATTGTCAAAGTTTATGGTCTTTTTCAATATTTTTTTACTATTCATTTTAAAGACTTTCCTTAAAACACTACAAATCCCATTTTGGTAAATATTATTATCAATTGAATTTTTTTTAATTTATTATTTAATTTTTGTATTTTCATACTTAAAGTCACAGGGCGAGTTGTTTGTTAAATTACAACCAAAAAATATCTTTAATTACTCCCCACTTAATTATAATTTTAAATAAGTTTAAACAAATACAATTTGCAGACATTTGTTCCCCTTTCACAGGCGGCAGATGCTGTATAATATTTTCATAAAAATCCGGAAATTAAATCGGACTGGTGCTCACGCAAAATTTTATGAATGTTGGTTTTATCTCAATGGAAAGGAAAATCTGTTTTAGATTCCACATAGGCAAATATTGTATGCCTTTAAACTGCTGCTTTTAGAAATATATAATATATATATATATATATATATAGTAATTTTTTAAACTTTTATATGATTTTGTTATATGCCAATATCAAGATATGTAACGTTATCTTATCCTAAAATAAAATAATAATTATACCAACAAGAAATTATTATACACAAATGAGAGAAGTTTATTTTTACAAATGACAAATTCGATACGATTCCGACATATTTCCCCGCTTCTGTTTCCTGATGTAATAAGTAATATCCAACAAATGCAGTACAACAGTTCATAAGGAGTAAACGATTCTATAATGTTTGTAATGACGTGTTACGAATGAGGCGTAGCAGGCTCTTAAGGGGAAGTTGTGTGTTGTTTTATATTTTTATTTTGTTTATATTGAAAGATATTAAGCTTAAATTAGTTCTTATTTTTATATGAATATATATTTTTTTCATATATGTTTTAATTTCATTTTATTCTTAAGCCAAATTGAATTAGTAATAAGTTTTTTTAAACGTAATTTAATAAATTAAGTTTTATAATATAAATTTAGGATTTTAATTTTTTAGGTGTATCAAATATAAATTATATATATATATATATATATTTTTAGGTTATATTTAGTTAAATTATTTTACATTATATAAACTTTGGCGACAATAATATTTTCCAACATCAAAACAATGTTATATTTATTTTATTGTATTTTTTCACTTTTTGTATATCAATGAAATCAAAATAAATATTATATTTTATTGACAGAAACTGTTAAATAAAATATCAAAAATTCGATAAAATATTAATTTGTAAACACACTCTATAGTAGAGTAACAACTTCAAGTTAAAGAAGCCACTTTACAAGTGTCTTTTTTCTACTTTCCACGCCAAGCCTACAAGTATTAAGGAGGAACATAAAACATATTTTTCTGCGCTAAAAACTGTATTGTAAAAGAAACCGCACTTATAAATAAAGCTAGGATTAAAAAGGGTACTACATCTTAACAATCACGACACAAAGAAACGCCTATTAGTCTCGTCAGATTACGAGGGGGCGCCAGATGGCGGGGACATTAACGCTGCTAGCCAGGTATTAAGAGATTTAAGGGCCTTTGTCACTTAACTTGAAAAATTTATAGTTCTGTGTATCAATAATATTAGTCTTATTTTAATATCATATTTATTCACATATCTTTTTATTATTTTAATATTTTAAATTATCTACATTATTATTATTATTAAATATAATATTTATACAAAACACATTTAATCAAACAAAACCAACATTCATATAAACCCATACAGAACAGAATTACTGTAATACCCGAAAAGGCGATGAAAATGTATACGAGGCTCAAAAGGCAACTAAACCTGATATGTGATTTTAAGGTACCGGCAATTTAACTTCAGTACTGATGGGAGGTCAGATAAAACGCTTTTATTAACACTAATTTACCTCTTGTTACCGAAATAGAACCATTTAAAACAGAGCTCTATAATTATTAATTGCTTTATTCACACTTTTCTTTAAATTTACTTTTGCATTTTTTTAATGTTTTATTTAATTATTCCAAAAATATATATATTTTATTCATGGTAATACGAGAAAGGAACTAAAGAAGTAATAAAAATAATATTTTTAGGGAGTCATATGGATTTGGTAAAAAAAATTCATAAATGTTATGCGACTATAATGCCAAAGAATAAAGTATATCTGGCATTATCGTGAACTACGTGCTCAAATTGCCTCTATAATAGCCTTACTCTGTTCAATGTAATCTCAGAAGTTTACAGATGACATACTTATGGCGGAATCAAATTAGGGTGAAGAGTCAGATTTTCATCCGTGATATGTGTTCTTATCCAAGATCAGGGGTAAACGTTTACGGTTTCAATTTGCTTAAGCTTCTTTGTAAGGTAAGTGCGGTTTAAGTTCGCTTGTATTAAATAATTTGAATCGTCGCTGACAATTGTGAACAGCTTTTAAAAATCAAATTTATTCAAATTGAACAATCTGACTATAAAATAGACAATGACATATTTATTTCTACTTATTCTTTATTAATGTTTTATTATTAGAATATATAATGCAGGGCTTAGCCACCTTATTTACGAGTACTAAGAGATTCTGATCCTTGTTTGACACAATTTATTAAAAATAAAAGTCTGTTTCTTAGTTTTTAAATAATAATAATCGCCGTGTATGTGGATTGAATTAAGGAATAAAATGTAGATTTGAGGATAGGAAGATGTATAATTTCAATCTACTATTGTAGATTAATGAGTAGGATTTAAAGATATTATTGTAACAATTTTCTTATTAAAATAGTAATAAATTTATACCATTACATAAACTTCTTAGGGAAAATAGAACTTTATGCGTCTTAATGAAAACGTGGATTTACATTTAAAAGGAGTGTTTGGTTGGTCATAACCATTTAATAAAAAGGCAACATACTGAAATCTCAAAAGTAGTACTGTACTCTGTGCAGTGTTTCTCTATTTCCAATAAGTTTGAGTTGAGTGTGATGTAATAATTGTATCTATTACTTAATTATTATCCTTTATCTAATAAATGATTCATAGTCCTTATATATACCATAAAATATACAGTTCGCAAATTGAATAAGATAAGAAATTAAGCTTATTTTTTAGTCATCCAATATATTTTGATAATTATTTTTTTAAATCAAAGTTACAATATCTATACCATAAAAATTGTACGTGAACACGCAAGGAAAATTTTTAATAGGATAAACATTATTTATAGCAATAAATAATATAAAAATATGGTAATTTGCCTTGATGCATGTTATTAAACGATCACATGTGAATTTCAGGTTTAATCATGCTTTATGCACTATAATTTTTACGGTAGCCAGTAAACATCGCAAAGTGCCTGTATAGATGTAATTATTATAAACTACACACTATATAGCATGCTTGCGTTTATCATTAACTATAGACCTTTATTTTTACAGGTAAATTTTTTAAAATATTGAAGTCTAAATCAAAGTTTTTTTTATTTTATTTTCATAAACATCTAGACTCTGCATATATTTCCATAGCTCTAGAGGGTCCTTAGAAAAATAATAGCTGAAAATTACATTAAAACTTTTTTAATTTGTTATTAATTTACATTTTTATAAGATTATTCATAAAATTATTATGACTCTTAAAAGAGTCACAGTCATAAGGGAGATGTGAGAATAGATAAGAATTCAAGAAAATCTTGGTACCAAAATATTTAAATCGTCGTCAAGATCATGAATCTGCAATATAAATTATTCGTTAAACAAAGTTGCACTTGCAAATAAATAATGTAAAGAATTTTACAGACAGGTAAATGTTTGTACATGTACATTGTATGAACGTACTTTAGTCTATCACAAGTCTATTGTTGCTTTAACAATAGATGCATGAGCCTGCTAAGGAAAACAGATGGAGTATTAAAATATATTTGATAAGGTATCCTAACGAGACTACAGTAACCGTATGATAGACTATTCATGGCGTAAGTTTTTTCTATTAATCTTGAATAAAGTACTATTTGGTTATTTTTAAGTTAAAGCGGTCACTACCCTGTAGTTGAATATAAAATAGATTGTGATTTTGGCTAGTAATGCATTAGAGAAATAAAGAAAATCATTGGAAGTAGGGACGTACGTACGTCGGTTGTGATAAAAAACAAAGGAACAAGTCTACAGGTTGTGTAAATAATGTTGTCAAGTCTAATAATTATATATTACTTCATAGATTACCTATTCAAAGTTATGAACGATAACAAAATCCCAGTGGCAAGGATATAACTATATAGTTAATATTGTTATGATTAAACGTGTTTTTAGTAGACATTATTAAATTGCAGGCTCGCATAAAGATGTTAGTCATTTGCACTCCTTTTTATTATTGGTACCCACATTTCTCAGTAAAACACCAACAGTAAACATAATTAATAATGGGAGAAAATAACGTAATCAATATATACTCATCATTTAGCGTCATATCTATATTTAGTTTTCCTATGATGTTAATATTGAGCATAGTTTTTGATTGAATAATTACTAACTTAGGTAGATTGGAATTAATTTCTCTCACTATATACCTTAAAACTACTTTAAGTATTATAGTTCGATTTTAAAACGATTTAATTTAAATGTTTTGCAAAATTCATGTTTATTAGCCTACGAGATGTTTCGTCTGGTTTAAATTTTAAAACTGCTCCTAAACATTTTAGAAAGCTTTCAAAGATCATGTGTTTAATTTTATATAAACTATTTTTTCCGAAGGAAAGCGTATCCAAAATCTTCATGGATCACAAATTTTATGCATATTTAATGAGACGTTCGGCTGAAATTCTAGCCAATACCCGAGGCGACGAACGTTCTCCAATGTTAATATCCACAGTTCTGATACCTTGTTAGTATTAATTATAGGTAAAATTATTCAGGTAGACAGATTTAGTGTAGTGTAGGATCAGTGTGTAACACTGTTGGGTTAATTATACTATAAGAATTGTGGTCTTCTGAGCTATTGTTTGTTTGAAAGTCAATTTCAATGAGACACCATTTGTAGCTTTTTGTACTATTTCATATAACCGTTAATCCTTTTGTAACATCTACGATAGTGTTAGTAAGCTATGTGTTACAAGTAATTTTTAAACTCCTTGTGTAATTGTTATACTATTATAACACACGTATTGTTATTCATGTTTTCGGTACTATTAAAATCAGAATTTATCGTGACGCCTCTTTAACTGTTTAACTCAATAAACCAACTCAAATCTACAAAGACATTCTCATATAAATACTTATTAGTTAGAAAACGGTAACCTAATTATAAAAGAAACTATGTAAATACAATCCATGTTGCATTGAGAATTCAATTTTAAATTTCAAATAATACGAGTGCTCAATAGCTCAAAACTTTTCCACACCAGTAACAGCCTATTACTGAATAATGTAGCGCCGTAAAATATACATTAGCCGAGGCCAAATTAAATGTTTTATTCATGGGGGGTTAACATTTTTACCGCGACAGTAAAAATCTATAGTGATTTATGGATATGGGGACGTTATCGGGAATATGGTAATAAGTGTTTAAATTATATGTGGTTATATTAGACCATATTTTGGTATCGCGATTCTTAGAATATAATAGAAATATTTTATATTAACATACAATTTTACCGATGATAATATATTCATATTACATTGTTTCATATTTATTAAAGCAGAAATATTTATGCAATATTTCAGTAAAGTCTATACTTTATAATTGTAGTATAAACATTTTGAGATAAGTGTACTTTATATTATAACCACTCAAAAACAGTTTGGATTTGTTATAAAGCGCTGAGATGGTCTGTCATTGTAAGGTTCTTCTAATAAGTTTTTGTAAAACAAATTAAAGTCTTAAAGTAAAAAATATAAATTAAATGTATGAATTCTAAACTATTTTGTAACAGTTAACTTCAAAGATAATTCTGGTTTTGTAATAAAAATAACTTTTTAATTTTCATTTGTTTTATTCTTACCACTATGAAATATCATAAATTAAATACCTTACTTATCAAAAATCATTATTTATGGAATAGGTACCATCAGTTATTAAAATTAGCAAAGTGATTTTAAAGCCAAAATCATGTTAAATATATTAACTGTTAACAAAAATATTCTAAACATCAACGTTAATACATAATAGACGTATCCATCAAAATATGGATATCATAGTTCGAATAGCAGAGGTACATGTTTGAATGATATAATATATATCCTCAAATTTACATTATTCAATATAATTATATTTCAATAATTTGATATAACAGCAAAAATTTTATAGAATCATAGTTTAAAGTAAACTTTGACTTAATAACAAACCTGTTTTTAATTTCACGTAACTGGTTCACGTTCAGATCCAAGTAAATATGGATAACACTGTATAAAGCCGTGTTTGATTGAACTATTGACTTTTTGTTTAAATAATATCCAACTCAAAGCTATACGAGTGGATATTGAATATTTATATTTAAATCTATCAATGGGAATACATTAAATTGTTTTGTTTGCGTTATATAAAGGATAATGGTTGTATTTTAAATTTAAAATACAACTACACTCGGTATTGATATAACATTACCTTCAATTATAAATATATTATATTTCATTTCTGATAAAAAAATATTTCACATTATGTAGTAATAAATCTTTAAAGGGTTATAAGACTTGTGCTCTTGGGTGACATTGTGAGTATCGGTGTGAATATCTTATCAATAATATTATTAGAGATATATGTTGTAAAGATAGTTGAATTATCTGATACTTTTGGCGTTGCGTTGATAATGATTGAAAAAAATGAAGCCTGTATACTGTAATACGGTTAGGAGTATCGAATAGTGCTTACATGGTGATTCAGTTTAATTATTTCTAGTAGATTTATGTGCCGTGAAGTGTCAACGTCAATACTGCGAGCGACGGAGCGGAAAATAACTCGCAATTTATACGAGGACCAACTAGCGAGGCTAAAAACTTGATTACGGCTGTAATTGTAAGAGCTTTTTACTTCAATGGCGATACTTACTGTATGTTGTTTGAATGTGGAAGTAGATAATTTCATTTGATTTAAATTACAGGGGTTTATTGCTAGTAATGTTTAATGTTTTTGTTATGAAAAATTAAATTAAATAGCATCAACATTTATTGAATTTAAATGTACTACTGAAGAAATAAATGAAGAACATAATTTTTTTAGGAATTAATATAAGATTTTGCAAAATTTGATGCATTATATATTATTCGCATTTAAATGAATACATATTTTTATGCAGAATTTTAACATTAATTTATAAAAAGTACATTATACAAATTAAAATTATGAATAATTAACTAATACATTAATAAGCTACTTTAAATTAAAAATATAAAATTTATTTAACATCAATTTACATACAATAACGTATAAACCAAATTAACATAAAATTACACTGGTTTATTTAAGTTAACTGCCATTTTTATACGAATATATTTATTATACCCAAATATTCTTGTACTCTATGTATGTGTCTATTTCACATTTATCAATAGATAAGTAAAAAAGATACTTTCAAAATCAAATTTTATATGAAAAGTTTATAGTCTATCTTTTACAATCTTAATATTACATAGTATGTAAATAAATAATATTAATTATCAGAATAAAAATACATGAAAATCTTTATTGCATCACACAAATAACGTGACTTTTTCCTATTTATGAAAACAGGCATGATTTATTAATAATCATGGTTTCATTTACAACATTTAACCTGTGAAACTTAATTTGCATCATACCAACACCTCCAGACTAATTATGTAAAGTACTATTACGAGAACAATACTTAACGTCGTAAAATTCACGTTAACAATATTTTATATATGTTTTAAAGCAACCAAGATTTACTTTTCCATATGAACGAGCTCTGTAATTGATAAACGATATTTGCGGGGCGAACTTCGTTTCTGATCAGAATCCTTTACAGAAAAAGTTTTGTCGTGTAAGCTTAGAGTTTATGATAGCTTGTTCTAACATGTAACTTTAAAGTACATCAGAGATAGTTATGATACGTATAAAATAAAATGAGACTTTAAATCCTTCAACCGTTCTAGTTATTTATTATTATAATATTTAAGTGTAAGTAGTTTTAGAAATTATAGTGTAAATTATGTTACCCAATTATAGTAAAGCATATATGTTCTTTGTTTTGTTTTATAATTATATTAGATAAAATGTATGATGATAAAAATGATGATAAAAAACTGCGTGGCCAAAGACTTGTCCTTTATAAAGCGCAGGTTCGGCCACACATGGAGTACTGTTCTCATCTCTGGTCCGGATCACCCCAATATCGGAGAGCCGTTCGGATCGACGGGGACCCGGTGCTCTGCGAACGTCTGGACTCTGTGGCATTGCGTTGAGACGTGGTTTCTGTGTGCGTTCTTCTATCACATTTACAACGGGGAGTGTTCCGAAGAGCTATTCGATCTGATGCCTGCCGCCGAATTTCATTACCTCACAGCTCGCCATCGCCTCTTTTACCATTCATACCACCTGGTGGCGACCTTCCACTGTGCGGTTTTCAAGAACTGTTTTTCAACGTGGTCGTACCACTCGAACGTGGAACGAACTTCCTTTTGTGGTATTTCTAGATCGATACTACATGGTTACCTTCAAAAAAAGCTATATACTCCTATCTTCAAGGCTGGCATCGCTTTTGTGAATTCTCGGATGTTGCAAGAGTTCATGGGCGACGGTAATCACATACAAACGGTGGGTCACCGTTTGCATGTGATTACCGTCGTTTGCCCTCCTCTAACATAAAAAAATGCGTAGATCTTCAATGTATTTGAATTTAGACACGACATTTAAAATCTTCCAGACTATTTTACATGGAATTAAAGTAAACAGAAATTCCAGCAACGGAATTAAATTATTCCCAATCAATCATCATCATCAATGCTTCTCATTTTTCTGATCCGTCTTATAAAAATATTTTACGTAATTTTATATATTGTTTGTGAATACGATCCGCTAAGACAACGCCTCGTATATCCTTCTCCTAAATTTGTAAGGTCCGCCGAAAATATCATGACACCACCGCAAATGTGATCTTCGTATTTTGGACCAGATCTAGAGGAATCCACTAACAAATATTGAAACCGATCCTTGCAGTATTTATAAACAAGAACTGGATTCCCTTTCCCCCAAAAGGCTTGTATTTTTATCATAAAATATATTGTATGCTATAGTTAGACGATAATGGACGTTAATACGGCTCGACTTGTTTATTTTAGTTATTTTCGTAGTATTTTATCTTACTGCATTTTATTTTAGGGCAATGCTGCCGAAATTAATTCTATATTTATTTTACAAAAAGAGATGTGCGGGCTATTTATAATTTAAAAGCTAGAGATTCTCTGATGTTTTTAAAGAAATAAGTATTCTTACAGTTGCGTCCCGCTACATATTTAATAACATATTATATATACGCCAAAATTTAAATAGTTATATACAAAACAGTGACAAACACGCAATAAATACGAGAAATAAAAACAAACTCGTAACGCCAAAATTTAGTCTTCAAAAAGTTAATAAATCCTTCATGGGTTTGAGTATATGCATATATAACAACTTTCCCAAGATCAAGGTCAAAATATCTTAGACCTTCCTTTTCTTGGTTTTTAAATCTAAAACCAAAGGTTTGTTATTTATTAATCTTATTAAACGTTAGAGTTTTTAGTGGATCGAAATATGTGGAACTTAAGTTGTTGAATCATTTGCAGGATTTATATTATAATGTACATCATCTAAGATTGTTATATTTCTTTTGAAAAGAGCAACTGTTGAGTTTCTGGCCGGCTCATCTCAATAAAGCAGCATTCCGAGCCAGTGGTAGCTTTCTTACGGACTGACTACACTGACTTTTTTTTGAATTGTATTAATCGACGATTCAAAAGTGCGTGTAAATGCCTACTTGAATAAAAATATTTTGAATTTGAATTACAAATGTAAATTTATGTTTAAAAAATATATACAAAAGAATATAAATTCCAACTACAAATATAGAATAAGTTAAAGATTCCAAAATAGCTTCTGTCACCGCAGCACAAGTTTATCGACTAAAATAAACTTCAAACAAGTAACAGTTTCTAGTTTCGAAAATATCATTGCTGTCTTATTACGCCAACACTAAAATATAATATCGAACAAAGCAGAAACTTGAACGTGTTTAATTTCAGACGAGGCTTCCAACTTTTGGGAAATGAGTTATATAACAGGTAACAAATTAAATAAAGTTATTTATAATATATATTACAAAACTAAATCCTTCAACTATTATAGTCCTGTACATCAGTTGGGGTGAGTGGAGGAAGTAGGGATGAGAATGTGGGCATAAACATTACGATCCCCGTGATACCAACAAAGGCTGTGTTACTAACTAGATTTTATGTTTCCTCTCCCTTGTTACTTAGAGACAATTAAGTTTGTTTTTTTTTAATTTATATGTTAATAGTAGTTATGGAGTAAATTAAATGGAACTAGATAAATAATTGATATATTTACATATATATTATTGTTCTACCTTTTTATTTTTAATATTGATATATAGATATATTAAAATTTTATTAATTTGGTTGCAAGTAGGGACGGATAGATTCAAGAGACAGGCACACAAGGAAGGCAAAAACCAATATTTTATATATAACTCTGGAGATTTAAGCTCTTATACTAAGCGCATTAAAGCGAAAAGGAAAAATAAACTGCGCCCCACACATAAAAAGCGTGCAAAATATAAAATATCCCGCAACTGGTGCAGCAACATTTGTCACCCCACGTTTTAATCTACACTTCAAAAGTTTGGAGTAAAGTAGCAAACGTGCTCACAGTATCCCAAATCTTGATATCCTTAATTGAAATTGTATGACTGCTACAGCGCTGAATGATCATCCAGCGCTGCATCATTTGACTGAATAAAACTAAAAATGCTAGACTGTTTAAAATCCTTGCCTATAGCTTAAAGATTCAGTGATGTGACTGTAGATGCAACGAAGAAACATATTCTTACCATCGAATCGAATGCAATGGTAAGTGATGAAATTAGTTGTTTCTTGCTGCTTCTTAATAATATTATCTTTAAATTTTCTGTATTTTCTTTGTACCATTCCCCAACAAATATAGAAAAGTTTTTTTATTATTCCTAACAATAAAATGCTTTATTTCACATTTTCTATACTTTTCTGACCTATATCTATCTTTTATAAGGTTCTAGAACGTAAAACGTTAATAAACAACTCAGTACATTTCGTACTGAAAAAAATAAAATAAATAAAAATTAGAAATACTTTACACTACAAATTTAGAAATAATCACAGCACTGCAGTGATACTGATCAAAGTATGCGATGATATCCGATAAAACATGTCTAAGAATTCAGACATTATTTTTATTCTCTTTACCTTTAGCTTCGCTTTCAACAACGTCGATCGATCTACTTCTAGAACTTCTAACCATACTTAAAGTATCGAAAGAAGTATTACATTGGTTCGGTTCGTATCTATGCGTACGTCAATAACGAATATGTTATGTTCTCTTCTTCTGTTTATCATTTTCATAAATTCTCCTAAGCAATTTCCTCTTCTTTGCTTGTCTTGTATGCTGATGACTTATACATTAATAAATCATTTTTCATTGATACTCTGACGCTTTCAGCAATATAAATCCAGCCTTACAAAATATTGTTGAGTGGTATCAACCATTTAAAATTTCAATAAATCTTTAAAATCAGAGACTATCATTAATGTTTCGAGTATATCTTAATCCTCAAGTATTCTCTTAGATATATCGTTTACACAGATCGCTTTGCTGATGCAGTTATAAAATTCTAGAATATTGTTGAAAACCTTAGTCTAACTTTAGTACTATACTACATACTACAAGGTACAACAAGAACTAGGGATGGAAAATGTTTGTCATTCTTGGCTATTTGAGGCGATTAAAGAATCTATTACTTCTGAAAACGAAGCTTATACTAGTAATTCTTTGTTTATTAGATCATATTTCAATCAAAAACTTTTAAACTTTCTTAAAAGATTATAGAATGTGTTTATCAGGTTTAGTTTTGAACTTAGAAAGTTCGATCACTTGTCATAGTAACACTATTAATTTAACTGATTCTTAGTTAGCCGGCGAGGAGAAAAGCATATCATATATCTGCTCTTTTGGATTCCGCTATTTTCGCAATGTCCAAAACACAAAACACACAAAGATAAACTTTCTTTGATAATGACAATCATATCTTCTTTCGTTTATAACGATAAAAAGCAGACAAATACATTTAAATAATAACCTACATAAAGTTAAATGTTCGTAACTATTAAATAAACTTCTATTATGTAAACTGAAGAAAAGCATTACATATTAGGAACATTAATTAGAAGTCTCGGAAAAAGTAACCTCATTCACACTTCCTTGGTACATTTTTTGAGTCTTTTTTTAATACTGTTTGTAAGATTCATGGTATGTTGTTTCTCAGTTTCAATGAATAGGTCGAATTCAATAATATCTCACATCTTATACCTCACACGTGACTGGAAAGAACTAAAAAAGTCAAAATGTATGTCTTTATCATCAATAAAATTTTTGCATCTAAAATATCTTGATGTTCTATTGATAATAATTATTAATCTTGCAGCGGTGTTTGTTCATCATTAACATTGCCCGCTATGGCGTAGTATTTTTTAATAATATTATATATGTTTATTTAATACATACCTACATTATTTAAATAAATATATAATGATAAATACATCAATATGAACAGGGTTCGAACTTGCAATCTCTGGATATTCCAGAGGCCGGAGGTCTTTAATATGAAGAAAAAATAACAAACATAATATTGCTCTACTGTCTCATTTATAAACACTCCTATATATATACATACGTAATTTATGGTCCGTTGTGCTATCTGAATACCATAATATCAAATAATCTTTTTAATATCTGTTACACTCGGTCGGTTTGAAATAAACCTGATTCTGTCCCTAGATACTTTAGCGTATAAATCTCGCCATAGTACCTGCCGGTTTGTTTAGGATGGTCCATTGTCTCGGTGCTCCATGTTTTTTTACCCCTAACGCAATTTTATTCACAAACATTCATATATTTTCTTATCTTGATTAATTCTTTTCTGGTCCGGTCTTTAAATAGCCGCTTTATATATATTTTGGAATAATTAATTTTCCTTTCACATTTAATATCTGTTGTATCTAAATCATCTTATATTTAACGTTTCACCTCACATTGATAATAAATTTAATAATGTATTCTACAATAAAAGTAATATATCACTTTTATTGACTTCTCAAAATTTATCGACCGAATGTTAAAGACCTCAACTCTCAGAACAAAGACAAAATACGAAAGATTCAGAGTAATGTAACGAGCCATTCAGTTTGGTTGTATTCTTTTGTATAGCGACATTTTAGTTTAGATGTTCCACGGATAGACCTTATTTGTTTTGATCTAAGGCTTTTAATAATAATTCTTAAGTGAAATTTAGATTTTCATAAAAATTTTTGACAAATATAATATATATAAGTTTGTTACCAAAGGTTCTGGATTAAGTAATTGGTTATGGAAAATTACAGTACATCAAGAAACTTCAATTTGTTAAAGGACTATTAATTACTTTATATCTATGAGTTACAAAATAAGTTACCGCTTCATAACTTTGATATTCCGTTCCTAATAGTTTATAAAGTGCAATTAATTATAAAACGACGTACGTAAGAAGCTCGTTAGACCAACTTATTAATTGCTTCTCATATTTTAATATGGTTATTATTAATTTTAGCTTTAAGATAAATATCTTAACTGTTTCACAGCATTACTAAATGTTTATTCTATATAATTTGTAACATAAAAAAATGAAGTTTTTTATGAGATTCAGTTCAAATTAAGGTTACTTAAACTTAATTTGAACAAGTTACTTAAGATTCGATTTACTAAAAATAAATATAGAGAGACATGACTTTTCTGCATTTAGCAAGTTATTAAGACGATACTATAAGAATAACCATAAATTAAAGCCACTCGGATGCTACCGTATTAACTGAGCTTTCGCTAACCAGCAATTAATCAAACATTTAATTGCAATTAAAATTATTTTTAAGACATATCAGGAGTTTAAAGGAAACTGTTTTTTGTTGAAAGTTTATTCGTCTCTTTTTGAACTCTACTTTGTCAGATTGTAAATAGAATAGACTCAAAGAGGCTACGGGGTAACATATTTGTTATACCGACGGGACCGTTTCCCAGAGGTCCCAGCTTTGAATTTTATTCGTGTCGATGAAGTTACATTCTAAATTTATTTATGCTATCATAGGTAAAATATTTTTATAAAAAATTTGCAACATAGCTTTGTTTTTTAAATCATAAATTATAAGCAACGCTTAAAACCTTTAGGTCTTATGTCACAGGGAGCCGTGGTCTGAATATGGTATTTAGGTTTAATAATAAGCTAATTTTATTTCAGTACAAGAACTAAAATATGTAACGAAAACAGGTAAAACATTGCCAAGTTTATGAAAAAAGAAAAGCAGATGAAAATCACAAAAAAACGAAATATGGTATTGTAGTTCTGAAAAATTTTAAACCATTGGCCAATTTTTCCACTTAATAACCATTAATCAACGCGAGTCAACGAAGGGTGAAATGTTCTTTTTCAACAATATTCTTCAATAACAATTTTCAATAACAGTCACAAAATTATCTAAAGTATTTTAAAATGTTGATCTTGTATAAACTGTTGACGTTCCTTAATTTTTTTTAATCAAACGTATGTTCTCTAAACATATGGCTGAACTTAATATTAATAATAAACAATTGACCATTTATGATTTATACAATAAATATGTTATACAATGGATATAGTTATAGTAAAACCTGACTAACGATACAATACGAGTATCATCGGTTTCTAAAGATGTTAACGAAATCAAATGTCCCTTAGTTTATTGGTTAAATTAGTCTTCAAATAAATAACTTTTTCTTTTTCAAAAACTAACTACTACTACTAATAACTACACAAATATTAGAATTTAAAGATAAGATAAATATCATTATATACATAGCACTTACTATCTAGAAATTTATAGATCTCGTTTGTTTATTTTTGGTATCTTATTATATCATGTTTATGGGAAATGATTTCCAAGTATATATTTAAGATGAACAATATAATACTTGAATAGTTTTCATAGCAAAATATATTTTAAAAATCTTTGCCACCTATTAGTTCGTAAATAAAACCGATTAAAAATATTTCAAACACATAAAATAATATTAAATAAAAAAAACTTTACAAATTGGAATATGAATGGCAGTTCAGATTATATAAAATGATTATAATAACTAATAATAATGACTAGTGATTGATACGAAAACTTCTGAAAGAGCCATGTCACAGCTCAAGCTCCGCCGAGAAGTCGTTCGTTATGAACATTTATCTTCCGGAAAAACGATCGACTTTTAACTCTTCAGCTCGCGGATAGAGTTGAAAAATGTTAAGATGTTTTAACTATTTGTGTTTTATAAGTATTAAAGGAACGCTTTAACTATAATGCAAATGTTAATGTTTGTAATTGTTATGTTAATATAACATTGTGTGCTTACATTACAGTAACGACATTAAAATTTGCACCTAAATTGCACCTAATTGAAAAACTGTATTAATTATATCGAAAACGTATTCTATTGATTTTTTTACAATAAACAAAACAGTTTACATATTTTTTTCAAATAATATCAAAACTATAATAGTACCAATTCAATTACTTTTATGTATCACTGGAATAAACATTTTTCATTACAAATTAATGAATGGATTATAACCAAAAAATACGAAGAAGCTTCATTATTTGCAAAAAATTTATTAGACTCCATATATGAACTTAAGTTGGCTAATAAATTATATTGTATGTATGCATGTCTTCTATGTAGGTATGTTATTAGTTTTAGTTAATAATAAACATTAATCCTTAAACTAATAAAAACTAAGCAATTTCTTTTAAAGATTCTTTGAAAATAAGTACGAAGCGTCGACAATCTTCAGTTAATTTGTAGCAGCGTAAACTATAATCTAATTACACCTGAGTTAACTCCTCGATGAGATAACTTTATTTATTAAGCGGTTAAAATATAACAGCTTGTATACAAGGTAAGTATTTCTAATCGAGCGAGAGATACTGACCATTGAAAGATTAATATCGACTGTAAAAGCTGTAGAAACCCTGTAAAAAATAAAAGTAAGATTACAGTGTTCGTGTTGATTATTAAAAGTAGTACTTACAAATGAACTCTGCTTAATAATTTTAAAGGTAAGATAAATATGAATCTTCTTTTAAAAGAAAACGATAGACTTCTTTTTAATACAAAGTATAAAAAAGAGTTCAATCTATAAAAGAAAAGGAATCAAAATAATGAGTATTTACTGTATATTAACTATTATGTGGTAGAGCCTAGCTGTAGTTATCTGACTGCAGCTCGTATTGGGCTGGCTCGACCGGGGAAGGACCACCCTCTCACAGAAGACCGACGCATAGTAACCAAATTTTTTTGGTTATGTTCCGTCGGTGAGTGAGAGAATCCGGAAGCCCAAACCCCCCCCCCCCCCCGCCAAATATGAAAGCGATGCCCAAAAGAAAAATACCCCAGGAGGGTACCGGCTTTGATGAAGCCGGGGACCCCCTCCGAGAATCATTTCCCCGATTTTGCTCGGGCTGCCCGTAGTATCTGGGGCGGGCAAAGTATCGCCTTTTGTGTTTTTTGAGGGCAAACGGCGAGTCAACGCAACGGCACCCCGACCCATTTTAAATGTGGACTCTTGTAACATTCGGGGACTTCATTCCAACTTGAACGCCGTCCACTATCATCTAGAGACGGCGCAGCCGGCCTTGTTGTTTCTGACGGAGACCCAGATATCTCAACCTAATGACACAGCGTACCTTTCATACCCCGGGTATAAACTAGAACACCATTTTATACCACACGCCGGGGTATCTGTGTTCGTAAGGGAGGATATCTGCTACCGTCGCCTTCAGGTTTTTGAAGGTCGGGACCTGTCTGTACTCTGGCTGCGCGTGGACATGGATGACCATGTCAGAGTCTACGCGTGCCTCTACAGGTCCCATAGTGGTAATGCAGAAACGGATCAACTCTTGGGTCATGTTCAGGCGAAGATTGACGATCTGCTTTCACAGACTCCCTCCGCTGAATTCGTAGTCCTCGGGGACTTCAATGCGCACCATGCCGATTGGTTAGGGTCACGTGCCACCGACTATGCGGGGAGATCTGTGTATGACTTTGCTCTGGCAAATGATCTGTCCCAATTGGTCAAGACGCACACTCGTCTAACGGACGTGGACAGTCATATGCCCTCTTTGTTGGATCTTCTGCTGACTACACATCCTGGAAAGTACCAGGTCACTGTCGAGGCTCCGTTAGGGTCTTCTGATCATTGTCTGGTACGGAGTGTAGTGCCCATTCAACGTTCGGCTCGCACAACACCTGCGACTCGACGCGTTTGGCACTACAAGTGAGCGGATTGGGATGGAATGCGGTCCTTTTTTGCATCCTACCTATGGGGGCCGATTTGTTTCCCTTTCGATGATCCTAGTGGCTGCGCTGCGGCTGTAGCTGATGTGATACTACAGGGCATGGAACTATTTGTACCAAGCTCTGTGGTACCACTTGGTGGCAGATCGCGGCCTTAGTTTGATGCGTCTGTCAGAGCTGCAGCAGCTGGCAAACGGCAGGCTTATCAAGCTTGGGCCAATGCGTTAGTCACTAAGGATCCGAACTCTAGAGTTCTGAAGAGGAAATATAATCGTGCCTCCAGATTCTTTAAACGGCAAATCGCTAGAGCAAAGTTCAAGCATGTCGTCAAAATTGGGGATCAGCTGGCAAGGTACCCGATGGCACGCGCAAATTTTGGGCGCTTTCAAAGGCCACTCTGGGCAACTTTAGCCAGTTGTTCCTACCGCCGTTGCACATGGGGAATGACTCTCTGGCCCATACGGCAAAAGAGAAAGCCGATCTCTTGGGCACTCTTTTCGCCTCCAACTCGACTTTGGACGACCGGGGAAAGACACTGCCTATCATCCCGCGGTGTGAGACCTCAATGCTGGAAATAGTTTTTCGGCTAAAACTCATCCGAAAAGCCCTCCTTTCCTTGGAAGTTCATAAGTCGAGTGGGCCAGATGGTATCTCTTCAGTTGTGCTACGAACATGTGCGCCTGAATTGACACCAGTGCTAACGCGTCTATTTCGGTACTCCTACCTTAAAGGCGTAGTCCCGGTCTCATGGAAGCGTGCCCTTGTCCATCCGATCCCTAAAAAAGGTGATAGCTCGGACCCAGCTAACTACAGACCTATCGCCATTACCTCTCTGCTCTCCAAAGTAATGGAGAGCATCATCAATAAACAGCTCCTCACCTACCTCGATGATCACCAGTTGGTCAATGACCGGCAATATGGCTTTCGCCATAGTCGATCGGCTGGTGATCTTCTGTTATATCTCACGCACCGTTGGGCAGCTGTCATTGAAAGCAAGGGAGAGGGTCTGGCAGTTAGTCTGGATATGGCGAAAGCCTTCGATCGTGTATGGCACAAGGGGCTTCTTTCGAAGCTACCTTCCTATGGGCTTCCCGAGAGTTTATGCAAGTGGATCACCAGTTTTCTCACTGGGCGGAGCATACAGGTCGTTCTCGACGGTTTTTGCTCGGACCCCAAGCCCGTGAACGCTGGTGTACCCAAAGGCTGCGTGCTATCCTCAACTCTGTTCCTCCTGCACATCAATGATATGTTGGATATTTCCAACATACATTGTTATGCGGATGATAGCACTGGGGATGCGGTATATTCCGGTCGTGCAGGTTTCTTTCGGGAAAACGTCGACGAGAGCCGAAAGAAACTTATGTCTTCAATAGAGACCTCCCTGGGGATGGTCTCTGAGTGGGGTGAACTGAACCACGTTCAGTTCAATCCCCTAAAGACACAGGTTTGCGCGTTTACCACAAAGAAAACCCCATTGGTCGTATCACCGCTCTTCGAGAGCACTCCTCTCATTGCCTCGCCAAGTATCAGAATACTGGGTCTCGACATTTCGAGCGGTTGTCAGTTTCGTGGTCATCTGGAGAGCAAGGCCAAGTTGGCCTCGAAGAAATTGGGAGTGATCAATAGAGCGAGGCAGTACTTCAAAACTGGCCAAAGACTTGCGCTCTATAAGGCGCAGGTCCGGCCAAACATGGAGTACTGTTCTCATCTCTGGTCCGGATCACCCCAATATCAGCTTCTACCTTTTGACCGCGTACAACGGAGAGCCGTTCGAATTGTCGGGGACCCGGTGTTCTGCGAACGGCTGGACTCTTTGGCATTGCGTAGAGACATGGCTTCTTTGTGCGTCTTCTAAAGCATTTACAACTTGGAGTGTTCCGAAGAACTGTTCGATCTGATGCCTGCCGCTGAATTTCATCACCGCACAGCGCGCCATCGCCTCCAATACCATCCTTACCACCTGGATGCGTGGCGATCCTCCACTGTGCGGTTCTCAAGGATATTTTTTCCACGTTCCACTCGCTTGTGGAACGAACTCCCTTCGGCGGTATTTCCAGATCGGTACGACATGGGTACCTTCAAAAAAGGCATTTATTCCTACCTACAAGGCCGGCAACGCTTTTGTAAATCCTTGGATGTTGCAGGAGTTCTTGGGCGGCGCTGATTACGTCCATCCATGACCCGCCAGCTCGTTTGCCCTCCTCTTACATAAAAAAAAAAAAAATATGATTTGAAAGACATTACATTGTATAACCTTATGTATTTACATTACAAGTCCTTGACTTATAATGATTTATTTAAGGAAATTTTTGATATATTGTATAAAATTTTTATAAAATAATCAGGCTAAAAACATTGACCCAAGTTTCTTTTAAAGAGATCTGTGTAGGGCAAGACTAAATAGGAAGGGTCCTATTATGTGAACGAACCCAGTCTTAGTAGGTGCTTGTAATGTATTCGTATCAAGATACCTTTATCCACACATGTAAAGTCTATTCACAATACAACTACTATATTTGTTATTTTTTTTATTAACAATGAATTTTAAATAATGTAACATTGTTAGTTGTAATTATTTTTGTTTCCATTTTTTTTATTAGAAAAATCTTTATGGGAGTTTCGCATATAACTAAAGATGGTCATCGAAAAAGTGATGGCCGGGGTAGTAATATGGGCCTGTGGGAGGCAAGAAGAACTTATAAAGATAACGTCTCAAAATCAATGGTTACCTTCATCACCATGTATTTGCTTTTGCTACCGACCTTGAGGCTCTGACATAAGATAAATCCTTATTATTATTTTGTTAACAAGCAATTAACATACATTGATGTCAACTCCACTTCATAAAGCATTGGGTACTGGTACTGAAGGTCTGAAGTATTATCTCATTGTCTAATATTCATAGATATAAATTTATCAATACTAATTAATTCGTAGGTAATATTGATAATAATTAATAAGAACAAATGGTTAAATTTTAACCTATAAGATTTATGCATTGATAAATAAATAAAAATTTTCATAAAATCTTCAACCCAAGTTAAAAACTTATCAAAATCTATAAAAGAAATACCTTGTATTGCATCTCGATGTTAAAATACATGTATTGTTCCAAAAAAAACAATGTAGATTTGAAATGTACGTTTCATCCATTTGTTTATCTTTTAAAAAAAGAAAAGTTGCATGTAGATACATTCTTTCATTAGTCATTAAAACAATGTTCAATAACATTTATTAAGCTTTTTTAATTGTTATATATTTATGAATACCTTTGACTGAAGGGGCAAGCGAGATCAGTGCTATGAAAGGAATATTTGATGGCAAATGCATGGGACTAAAATGTAAATGTTGAGTTGGGTGTATGACGAAAAAGTAAGTTTATGAGAGTTAGGTCAAAAGTAGCTCCAATAATAGAAAAAAATAGAAAATAATACTCGACGTAACGTAATGCGGAGAGATGAAAACCATGTAACAACAAGAGTTTTAAGTTTGAATGTAGGTTTTATAAGAGACGAGGACAAAAGTATATGTGATGTGGGTGAAGTGTGTAAAAAATAGCTGATGATAGAAGAGTGTGAAAGGAATTCCCATATTGTGACGATCGTAAAAATAATTATTTGTATAAGTTCAAATGGTTGAAGATAATGAGGATAATTTTGGATTCCCTGTGACGTGGAATTTAGGTTCTCATGTGAGATTTATCACAAAGAAGTGAAAAATTTATTCAATGCAATATTTCTCAAGTCCCAGCTAGTGATAAAATTTCGTACCCTAATATTTATTTAACAACAACTTCTTTTAAGCTGTTATTATATCATAGATCGTTTAGATTGTTCAATATATAACACATCTATATATTAAGTGTAAAGTGTACTTAATTCGGGTTTGGACAGTTAACTCAACAAATACAACTTGGTATAAAGTTCACAATCGTTAAGGACAGAATATATAAATATATCTTATAAATATGTTAATAGTCATTTATAGTAATACTTCATTTGTGAATTAATAATTGTTTCTTTAATGCTTCATTTGTAAACCATTTGTATACTAGATATTTTATTTAATTTATATTAGATTAAAGAAAAAAAACAACTTATGATTAAAAAATAAACCTTTCATTCTCGAACGTTAAATAAGAATCAATGGAATTTAAATCGAGATGGTATAAAACTAAAACTGATAGTTTTAGTTCTATGCTATCTCGATTTAAGCTGGTCTGGGAACGATTAACCTTACTATCGGTTAAAACAATTTTCTTGATCGTTCTAAAGATGTGAGTTGTCGATTTGTTAGAGAGTTACTCGATTTTATTGGACGTTACTTTCGTTCTCTTTAGATATATGTTTAGCTACACTTTGCTCGAAAAAGAGCAAAGCTTAGATAAATAGATTTGGTACTTTGTTAAGTGACATGTATAAATGAGTGTTATTAGAAACACGTTCCACCCAACTACGGTGTATGGTTAATGTTACGTTATATAAAAGTAAGACTTGTTTATTTTGGATCAGTGAACTGTTTAAATTAATGTATTACTCTATGTTTTTTACTAAATTAAAATAAATTAAAATTAAAATAACAATAAAATGTTATATTCGATTGAAAAGTCATTAAATTAGACAAAACATAATAGATAATCGCAAAGTTTTAATTATTTAAATTAAATAAAATTGTGAGTAACAAAACATGTATATTGCTATGAGGTTACTTAAAAAATACAACAATTTCGTGAAACTATTTCGTAAATATATCACTAAAAAATATGTTGTCGCATTTCGGTAGAGGTACTGTTGTTTAAAAGTAATTATTTTCATAATTAGTCAGCGAGAGCCGTACAAAGCAAAATATGCTACCACTACGAATGTGGACTGTGACTTTATTTAATTAATATTTTTTGTGACATACTCTGTTATACCTTGGGGTTCATTTAAATGTAAAGTGGTAAAAAGCAATAATAATCACCTAGTCTTTAAATATACGTCCTTCATAAACTTATTAAGGACTACATCTTTTTATCTTATATAATAAATAATATGCGCTCCAGAAGGAAATATGAAAGTCTGTTGGAAATTATAACATGGGTAATTAGTATAAAATTTTTCTTGTGGCCAATACTTTTTATAACTTAATGAATTAATTCGTTGCTAAAAGATATCAACCTTAGTTTCAAAATATATTCCTGGTTAAACATTTTTAAGTACTATTTATAAATTCAAAGACTAATATAGAGGACATATTTATTTATAACACTATTTAGTCGATATTTTAAAAATAGTTCTATAATATATTTCACCACAATTAATTTAAAAGTAATAGAAAGTTGCTGATCAAATTACTCAATGTCTATCCGGAAACATCTAACTTAAAGGTCGCTGTTACGCAAGAGGACACAACCTTAGTAAATGGCTCGTAAAATTGCTTTGAGTCTACCGTATTTTCGTTTACCCTGAGAGGTCGGAGTCTTTAACATTCGACCGATAAATCGTGGGAGCCGATAACAGCCGTTATTATCGCAACTGAACACATCGCCGCTATTTAGTTCTTATAGGATTTTCTTGACACTGATTTTAACATATACGGACTTTTGACAAATATTTAATTTTTATATAGCGAAAAATTTTAATTTTTATTGATATATATGTATAATATTTAATTATTCTTAAATTATAAAGAAATCTATGAATCGATTAGTCACTGATGTAACAAGTATTTCTCACATTATATGTGAGAAATCTACTAAGACTACTGTCCATAACAATTATGGACTCGAGACTGAGGTGTCATAAAACTAAAGCTATTAAAATTGGTTCGAGAACCATTAACCCTACCATCAGTTATGACAATTTTCACGGCCGTTGTGAGGATCCGAGTTGTCAATTTGTTCGAGAGTTACTCAAGTTTAATGATGTCACTCGTTAATATGTAATGTTAACATTTAACTTCGAAAATGGTGGACAAGTCTTGGGGAAAGTAAAAAACAAAAGAATAATAAATACAAATTTTATATTTCAAATGATCTATTAATGACTTAATCGTGTTTTAATTACTATTTTTTTATTTAGAGAGAATCAAACATTCATAAACACTCGCTGGACCTAAACTCGATCTGAGAGGTTGCTGTGCGCGGCAAGTTAGGACTGATGTGTTTTATTTCGACGTAGATGAAAGCTATTAGATTTCTCGAAAGTGTTATCGTTTGAAAGAAACATGACAGTTTCAATCATTTAATCTAAAAAAAAATAAATATAAATTTTGATTGTCTTATATTTAAAATAATGTTGTATCCCAGAGGTTGTAAGGTTGAGTATTGCTAGTATTTATAACATTTTAGTTTATTTAAAAAATTAAATATACCATGATAATATTATATTTAAAATATATTTTTAAACAAATAATAATGTAAGTAAAAAGCTTTAACATTAAATTCTGACCTTGTAGGCAATTACCATAAGCTTTAAATTTAAACGGTTATCATAAGGCTTAGTGAAACGATAATAATGACACGAAAATAGTTGAGACCACGACCTCTATATTATATTTATACAATACATCGAACAAAAGACATCTTTTTTAATAACTAGTGTATAAGATATAATTTGCAATAATGATTTACCATTTTCAAACTGTGTCTGTCTACTTATAAAAGTATTACAAATATCATGTTGTGCCAATGTGGAAACCCTATTCCTTACATATGAATAGTAATAGGTGGAGATATTCTCAAACCGTACGTCTCTGACCTTTAGATACTTCAGATCAACTTTAGCTATAAAATTATAATGACGTCATCCTTAAAGTTTACTTGTATGTAGTAAACTAAAACAAAGTAACATGTCGATATATTTTGGGTGATTTAAATAATAATAAAATAAAAACTTCAAAAATAATTATTATATTTTTTTTTGCTTCAAACCTTGCCTAGGTTTGAAGCAAAAAATAATTAATAAATAGAAAATATGTTAAGTAGACATGTATGTTTGGGAATGAAATTGTGTCGGGCATAAATAAACAGGGAGCATCGAGACAATGTCGAATCATCCTAAACAAACCCGCAGGTGTTATGCCAAGACTTATAGGCAAACCGATCTAGGATAGGATCAGGTTTATCTCAAATGGATTGCAAATACGAGATATCAGATTGATATATTGCTAAGATTCCAAAAAAAATATATAAGTAAAGTGGTAAAGGTAATTAACAAGATATAGAAAAGTACCTAACTACTATTATTAATTAGGTTTTAAATTGAATGTTTTGAATTCGAAAGCTTGGTTAAACGAGTTCGACAGTGCGGTAAACTGTTAAATAATGAAAATGACAAATAAAGAGGTCAATGCCAAACTAAAATAACGGCATTCAGAAAAGGAATACGTAAAATAATACTTGATTTGGGTTCGGTCGTGCGACTGAATTCAAATAAGATTCAAATAAGAGTTAATATTATTTCTTAAAATGTTTAAAAATATGACTTGATATTTTATAAACAAAAAAGTTATTAAGATTGCTAAGCTTAAGACTATTTTAAAAAGAATTATCTTGAAGTTGGTTATTTTGAACAGCTCTTTTTATTGTATTTTAATTCTATTATTATTTTCAATGAATATCTAATTCATTAATCAACCACAATACGGACATCAAAGTGACCATCAATCCTTTTAAAACTTTTAGAATCGATCACAACCCTTCAACGATTATTACTTTAGTAATTAGATTTACGTTTTTTTCTTTTCATTAATTCTATTTACATTTATCACTACTGAGTTAATAACTTTGTACTGTCGTGAATATATTATTTACCTTATAAATTATCTTATCTCTTGAAGCTGAGATTTAAGAGCATTATTTGTGTAATTAAATCCGGTATTTTCTTGTTTCAAGTCACTATGATACTATACAATTCTTTACATATAATATTTTCTTTAGTAGCAACCATTAAAACTAGAAAACAGTACAAACGTCATTAAAATAAAAAAGGTATAATGGGGTAACCTTATCGTTTACTACCGATTTCTTTCATATACTCTTATCAAGATAAAATTTAAATTGAGAGCAAGAAAGAATTTATTTATATAACAATATGCATAAGTAAATATCATATTTTGGGATATTTACATTTTTATTCAGTGTATTTAAATTATAAAGTAAAGATAATAATTAAATTGTATCAGATAATATTTGTGTTCAATGTAAAGTCCTCATTATATAATAATTTAATTAATTTAGAGCTAGTTTTATTCGTTAATTACTCGTTGTTATACAATAGGTTATATTATACGTTATAATCTATTAACCTGACATTGTATACATTTAAAATTAAAATTAAATAGTTTTTATAAACTTAAAAGTTTGAAGTTTTGTAATGCATTTCACTGCAAAATTTGGACGAATATTTTTCTGTTTGCAAAGAGCAATAAAAATCGCTTTTCTGTCTTCAAGTTAACTTAATTGTAATAAAAGGTTATTGATTTTCGTGTATGGTATGTCAATAAACTATATTGGCAATTGTTATTTTATGGTTATAAAAATAAATACATCAAATAGAGTTTAACAAATATATAACGAAAGTTATATCACTTTTATTATTTTATTTTAAAAGTTGTGAACATTATTCCCAAACTTATCGAGTGTTAGTAGTTTGTCAACTCCTATAGCGTATTTTATCGTATTTGACTCACATGTTCGGTTCCACGTTCTGTTTCCTTCATTTACTTCAAAACAGTCAAAACAGTCCTAAAATGATTAAAATGAAAAAAAAAACACAACTTAGACTAAAATGCTCTATTACTAACAAAATTCTTGAAAATATATTATGACATTTTTTTTTAACTATTGATAGTAGTGAATAACAAAACACTTTCCTATAAGTTTTTCTCCGAAGGAAGCAAAATATACATGATCGGATTAATTTAGGTTTCAATTATTTAATAATTTTTAGACTAAAATGAATTTTCTTTATATAATATAATTTCAGTAAAATATAATATATAATAAATAAAAAATAAGTATAATATATAATAAAGCTAGATTTCTCTGTAAATGCCTATAAATTTGTCTATAAATGCTGTGCTCCTAAAAGTAGCGTGCAATGTATTTATCAAAGAATCTGAACTCACATTGTGTTTTTTCATTCTACACGATCTTTCCGAACTTATTTCAGAAGCGCATTGGTATGACTTTTCATCGTGATATTAATAATATATAAATTATAATAATAAAAATAAAATTATTTCGTCAATAATAATTATTATATACAACTAACTACATAACACTTGGGAAATAAGAAATCTTACTCTTAAAATATATGCCTATACAGTATAATAGCTTAATTATTTCAAGGAGATTTATGTGCCGTGAAGTGTCAACGTCAATACTGCGAGCGACGGAGCGGAAAATAACTCGCAATTTATACGAGGACCAACTAGCGAGGCTAAAAACTTGATTACGACTGTAATTACGCGTTTTTTACTTACTTTTAAAAATCTTTAAAATACACTTTAAGTTCCATACTTACTTATATATCTAATATATTACTTTAAGGTAGTGTGTAGTAATTTTAGAGTTTTATATATTTATTAAATATGTTTATATTTTAGTGTTCTTTGATAAAGAAAACCTTAATTAAATTATGCTTCAGAAAAAATCAAGAAAAGTATTTCTTATTTCTATAAAAACAAAAACACAATTATTAGAAATAATTAAGTGGCTTTGAAAGCTACTTGCTGTTGTAAGGCTTAAGTTGTAAGTTGTTGAATCTGTCCACAAATTAAAAATGGAGATGAAAAAAAAGTTTTCTCTCTCACTAACCCTATGAAACGTATAACTACTACAAATTGATCTTCTGATAAGGAGTAGTACTTACTAGCGCAGTAAGACCAGTTTTTATATGAGTTATCACTTTTTAGCTGAGGACGAAATGCCTTCATTTCATCTACCGCTATTGGTCCGACATTCCCAGCTTATTAGCGTTAAATCTATATAAACATTGTGAAATTAAACTACTATACCTAACTACAAGAGATTTATATATTTTTTATAATTTTCAGATTTTCTCTATTCTAAAAAAAGGTTACAACCAGCATAAAAATAAGAAAATGAGGTTAGAGAGCTAAATATTGCAAAAAATATTTCTTATTTATTTTGTACGAAATGTGATTACCATTTCATATATTTACATGTTTCGCATATAGCATACATTATTATTCGTGAAATGTCAGGATTCTGTGTTTTCATGAAAAACCCATTTGTTGTTTTTATATAAATATGCATGACACACTCGATACAGTTTTTTTGTCAATATTTCTATAAATTTCAGTATATTATATTATAATTTCAGTTTGACTTACTGAACTTAAAATCGACTGCTTATTTGATGCTGTCTAATAATGATATTAAGATTAAATTCGTATGGACGTAGATAAGTAATTTATTTATGGCATTAATTAATTCTAAAATTTAAATTTAAAATATAAATTTCTTAAATGAAATGAATATTATAATCACAGAGTTAAGCAAAATACTTATTCTCTGTTAATATTTTGAACATAACATACATTACTCGGTTGTATACAATCCTGAAATAATAACCATTTTCATGTTTATGTTTTGTGCTGGGAATTATATATATATAATAATTCCCAGCACAATAATATATTATATATATATATTGATATTACAAACATTCTGATATTTCGAAATTTAATTCAAACAACATGTTTCTTTTTATAAATAATTCAGTAATGATGATTTTTTTCTATACTTTCAATACTAACATCGTCAGATTCAAATATTGAAATACTAATTAAATGTTATAAAATATTAGGTTTAAAAAGTTTTTAAATGCAAAAAAAGAAAGTAATTTAATTATTTTAAGATTTGCAAAGATACTGCGATATAGATACATGTTTTCTTATGATTATTCAGTTTATTATATATTTATTATATCAGAATTATATAGAAATAGCGGATATACGACAAATTGTTTTTTTAGTGGTAATTTGCAAATTTGTGTCTTTTGGGGATTAAACTGTAAGAGGTTCAGTTCTTCCCAGTCTGAGACCATCCCCAGGGAGGTCTCTGTTGAAGACACATATTTCTTTCGTCACTCGTTGACGTTTTCCATATTTTCAGTGCTGTCTTTATGTCATAACAGTGTATGTTGGAAATATTCAACAAATCATTGATATGTAGGAGGAACAAAGTTGAGGATAAGTCGCAGCCTTGGGGTACACCAGCTTTCACGGGCTTGGGATCCGATCAAAAAACGTCGAGGAATGTCAGTATGCTGCGCCCATTGAGAAAAACTGATGATCAACTAGCATAAACTCTCGGGAAGCCCATAGGAAGGTAGCTTCGAAAGAAGCCCCTTATGCCATACACTATCAAAAGCTTTTGTCATATCCAAACTAACTGCTAGACCCTCTTCTTTGCTTTCAATAACAGCTTTCCAACGGTGCTTAAGAAATAACAAAAATCGACCCGATCCGATCGATGGCCGATCGACCATGACGAAGGCCAAATTGGTAATGGTGATAGATCTGTAGCACGGTCCACTTTCACCAAAGGGTTACAATAAAAATTTCAAGTTACACAATCTTGTGGATTCTTTATGATTATTAATGATAATTATTAATTTGTAAGTTTTCTTAAATTTTATTGGTTTCGTAGTTTTATCATTAGTTATTCACAAGCTCTCTTAAACCCTTATATATAACCGAAAACAACGAAAAAAAAAATTTTGAATTTCAGAAAACTACCGACCTTATATAAAAAAAAACTACCAGCTTCACGAATCTCGAAAATAGATTACTAGATCGGCACTTTCCTGTGTTTGCATGTTATACTTTAATCTTTTATTTTTTATTATTTTTTTTCAATTGTAGTTAGATGTTAAAATTGTATGGGGAAAAATGTAGACACGCTTGTAATGGTTATGGATCTGCTGCAAAAGCCTTCATAGCACATAGATACTTAAGGTATAAATATTCTATATGACAACTAGTTTTCTATTTTCTACAGGCTAATATTTTTTATAAATAACGATTGTGTTTTATAATTTGTGCACCATAGATGCCTTACACTATAATAACACTTTGCTTATCGTGGTAAATGCTTGTTCCGTGTAATTTTCATTGCAAAATGGCATCAACTATGAATTTAAAATCGCCTACTACACCGTAATACTCGGTTGTCGCGTCTCCGTGTGTTTCAAAAGTAATTTCTCTTTAATTTCAATCGGCTATTAATTTTTTTTTGCGTAACAATTGCGTGTAACATATCAAAAATATTCTATATTCATTTATTACAGGGTAACGAATTCTAAATGCGAGTTTATTATATTGATTTAAGTGATATTTAACATTATCTTATAACTTTGCTTCATCGTTTTTTATTTTATATAATGTATTAACATTATATAAAAAAACGATGAAACAAGCAAAGTAGAAAAAAGTGTTTGATTTTAATTCTTACTAACCATATGAAAGCCAATGATAAATTCTTATGTGAATATATGTAATTCTTATGATATAATTGGTATTCGAGCTGCAGTTAATTGGCAACGCTTGAGCGTTACCATCTTCAAATATGATTAATACAGATGCTTTTCTTGACAGCAATATAAGTATCTTTAAAAATAATCCATACTAACATAATGTCTGTGTGTTTTTTCTGAAGGCTTAACTCTTTTAAGAAACAACCGTCTATCTAATTTGAATTCCGTCACAGCCATCGCACCCAAATCAAAAGTGTTTATTTATGTCTCCTTCCTCCGAATACCTTTATTTTCGGTTCACCATTGACCTTTTGTTTATTTCGCAGTTCATTGGAAATTCTATCTCTATCCTTTTGAAGAATATCGCTCTTAAACCATCTTGTAAAGTAAATATATATAAATAGTTTATTGCCAATTGAATTGTTAAATATATTATACAAAATTATAATACTTACATATAATTTTATATATAATATATATAATATATATTCTAATACTCAGTATTATTTTGGTTTCATTTCGTTGCCAGGACGGCATCGCTGAAACTATTCACGCTCTTATCATCAGTTCCATTTTCACTAAGCCTTGTGATAGCCTACGTTTAAATTGAACGCTTGAGCAAAATGCCTTCTAATTTAAGGGCTTACTGTGTTAATTTTTTATCATTCATGCACTATTGTTACTGTAACTAAGGTCCTAATTTTTTGGCATTATTATAAAGTTTTATTTATAAGTTGATTATTGCTTTGTAAATAAGAAAAAGTACTTTTTATTTGTAGTTTTAGTTGATTTTATTTAGTAATCTTTTATTTTTTATATAGTTTTAATTTCTATCGTTTATCATACGGCTTTAATTATAACGGATAAGAACACTAAACTCAAGTAACAAATCGACGATTAGGATCTTCGCAATGACCCTGAAAATTGTATTAACCGATAGAAGGGTTAATAGTTCCTCAACTAGTTTTGATACTTTTACCTTTACGGTAACTTACAGTTTTGCTGTTTGTTTTTTTACGCTAAAACGAAGTATACGTCTTAGCTTATTTCATAATTATAGTTAAAATACCATTTTATGTAAAACTTTTTAAAGCTCTGGTTATCTTTTTATCTCTGTAATTTACAAACAAGTCATAAACTCATATGTTAAACACTTGCTAATTAGCCGAGAGGTGTGAAAAATGAATAATTTATGTAATAAGGTAATAATATTGTCACTTCCATTATTATTATTCTTAAAGAAAAAAGTTAAATTTGATGAAGAATGCCAATAGATACACGATTAAAATTTAACTATAACAGACTGAATTATTGTTTAATAATTTAAAACCGTATTTTGCAAAACAAATATACAAATACTTGATATAAAGTATAACCAGCCACGGAACAACAATCCAATCAAAATATTTAACCTTAAGTATCCAGTATGGAAATCGATCCCAAAATCCATGGAACATCAGGTAGTACCACCAATCAGTAGATCTCAACAGGCTGTTCAAGACCTTTGTTGTAAAGAAGTGCACTTGAATAATTGAAAAGACAATTAACAAATTTTGATCTTACCGAAATAAACATAATGTACTTACGACGAGGGTTTACCTTTAGAAATTATTTTAAATGTTATTAGGTTCTAATAATAACATCATAACTACCTTCTATTAAAATCAATTTGGGGCCATTAAGGTACTTGAGGAAGATATTCGTGATACAAATCAGTTCCCGACTCACAATTACGATGCATGGTTGCTATTAGTATTGAAATGCAATTTACTATTAAACTGGGATATATAAGAAGCTCATAAGGTACAATTCAAGGGTCCTCTAAATAAATCTAAAGTTTGCAAAATATGTTTTGTTTGTATTAATCATCGCTGCTATTCTATAGATGTGTTTGACTTTTTATCTAAACATTTAGCGTTCAGGTTTCGATAAATTAAATGTACTTTATTTTTTAGGAAGATACCGCAGTAAATAAAATATTGAGCATTATTTCTATTTTTTAAATTAACTAAATAAATTATCATGAAGTTACAGCTACTATTACAAACTTTATATATAAAAGATCCCATTTTCTTTTATTACTCATAAACATATTTTTATACTTTTTATTTGAAATTGATTTGCTTTCCAGGTAGGCGATTTTCATCATTCAATTGCCATTATTCTTTAGACTACTATTACATAACAACTACCTATATTAAAAAAAAAATCTCTAAGTAACTCAGACTTGAAAAGAAAATTAAGTAGTATTAAAAACTCCCGGGTGATTCCCTATTAGCCGAGCTTGCCAACTACTAGTTAATCAACCGTTTAAGTACAGCTTAAAATGTAGTTTGGAATTACTAAAGTTAGAGCCAGTGAGGGATTTTAGCTAGAAGCTCTATACAGCATTATACACTTATAGTACAAAATAAAATAACAGATTATATTTATGTTTTTAAAAACTTTTTACGCAATATATTAACGAATAAAAAATAACTTAAGAAAATCACTTTGTTTACTATACAGTTAACTTTAAAAACTTTCGATATAAGAAGCTAAAAATTACAATACAAAGTTGGACCTACAGATTTAAATAAAATACCAAATTCATTAGTGTCTTAAGTATACAAAGAAATTTTCTTCTAAATTGCATTAAGATCGGTTATTCATTACAAGTTTTAATTAATGTATTTAATTTTGCAAGTTGCAGAGCCGTCCGCTGTATTAATATTGACGAGAAAAAAAGCATTTGAATATATTTTAACGCATATGCTTCAATAAATGGTGATTTATTATTAACCTTATTACATTTCTCACTACAAAAGTCAACCTAACATAAATACGAGAAAGTGAAGCGTTACATGTTTATCTTAAGGTAAGAATTTCTTTGTCATATCATGGTTAGTTTGAGATACAATGTCCATAAGAGTCTGTGAAAATCAATTTACTTATGAGAAATCTTTTCCTGTGAGTTCTACCCACTGAAAATTTACACACAATATTTTTTTAATTCTTAATATGATATATTCGTATCTAATATTAAGAATTTAAAAAAATTCACTATCGGTAATATATTGCTTATTATACGCTACACCTTATACTAATGTATGTGAAATTTTGTTACTGGAATTACCATATACATTTATCCTAATATATTCAGTTTATAAGAATATATTGTAATTTCAATAATATTCATAATGTAACGACTATAGTAGTCGATGCCTGGCGACAGATTTGAAATAATTGTCTTTCTTGTTAGCTAAGTTCATATATTCCATTGAAATTACTTCAACAGACAGACAGGGTTCAGACGTATCACAAACTTTAGCAGTTATTTGATATTTCCAATTTTGTAAACACAAATATTAATTTATAATTATATAAGAAAATTTTAGCTGATACGGAATTGTCTCTTTTATTAACTATATTTAGCGTAAATTGTATTTTTTAGGAAAGACACAATTTACAATATACATTACCAAATGTATATGAAAAATTGTATCTTTCCTGAATACCCGTTCAGTTTTGTTACCAAACAGCACAGTTGCTTTGAGTACATTTTATGCTTTGTTAGAGTTTACTTGAGAAGAGTCAAGACAAATTTGAGCTGCAGTCATTTGACAACATCTAGGTGGTACCACCTTTAGGTTCATCTTTGCGTCCAACTCGACTTTGAATGACTAAGGGAAGACACCGCCTACCATCTCGCGGTATCAGAGCTCAATGCCAAAAAACGAACGAACGTGTGCCCCTGAGTTGACTCCAGTGCCAAACGCGTCTATTTCGGCACTCCTACCTTAAAGGCGTTGTCCCGGTCTCATGGAATCCTTGTCTATCCGATCCATAAAAAAGGTGATAGCTCGGACGCAGCTAACTACAGACCTATCGCTATTACGTCCCTAAAATAATGGAGATTATTATCAAACGACAGCTCCTTACGTACCTCGAGGATCACCAGTTGATCAATGACAAACTGTATAGCTTTCACCAATCAGTATGGCTTTCGCCATGGTCGATTGGCTGGTGATCTCCTTTTATACCTTACGCACCGTTGGGCAGCGGTTATTGAAAGCAAGGGAGAGGGTGTGGCAGTTAGTCTGAATATGGCAAAAGCCTTCGATCGTGTATGGCACATGGGCCTTCTTTCAAAGAGTTTATGCAAGTGGATCACCAGTTTTCTCATTAAGCGGAGCATATAGGTCGTTCTCGACGGTTTTTGCTCAGACCCTAAGCCCGTGAACGTTGGTGTGCTATCCCCATCTATGTTGGATATTCCCAAAATACATTGTTATAGGGATGACAGCAGTGGGGATGCCGTATATTCCGGTCGTGCAGGTCTCTCTCGGGAAAACGTCGACTAGTGGCGAAAGAAACTCGTGTCTACTATAGAAACCTCCCTAGGGATGGTATCTGAGTAGAGTGAATTGAACCACGTTCAGTTCAATCTCCTAAAGATACCAGTTAGCGAGTTTACCACAAAGAAAACCACTTTTGTGTTATCAAGAGAGCATTCATCTTATTGCCTCGCCAAGTATCAGAATACTGGGTCTCGACATTTCGAGCGATTGTCAGTTTCGTGGTCATCTGGAGAGCAAGGCCAAGATGGACTCGATGAAATTGGGAGTGATCAATAGAGCGAGGCAGAATTTCAAAACTGGCCAAAGACTTGCGCTCTTTAAGACGCAGGTCTGACCACACATGGAGTACTGTTCTCATGTTGGGTCCGGATCACCCCAATATCAGCTTCTACCATTTGTTCGCGTACAACGGAGAGCCATTTGGATTGGCGGGGACCCGGTGCACAGCGAACGGCTGGGCTCCTTGGCATTGCGTAGAGACGTGGCTTCTCTGTGCGTCTTTAACCGCATTTAAAACGCGGAGTGTTCCGATGATCTATTTGATCTGATGCCTGCCACCGAATTTCATCACCGCACAGGTCGCCATCGCCTCCTTTACCATCCATACCACCTGGATGCATGGCGATCTTCCACTGTGCGATTTTCAAGGACTTCTTTCCCACGTGCCACTCGTATGTGGAACGAGCTTCCTTTAGCGATATTTCCAGATTGATACGACATGGGTACCTTCAAAAAAGGGATATACTCCTATCTCCAAGGCCGGCAACTCTCTTTTGAATCCTCGGATGTTGCGAGAGTTCATGGGAGGCTGTGATCACTCATGAACGCTGACCCGCAAGCTCGTTTGCCCTCCTAAATAAAAAAAAATACGTATACCACCTACGTACTTAATAAGATTATTTTTCTAGGAGTTGGTATAGATGAGTAATAAGCTGAAAAATAAAATTTTATTATGTAAGTACTTAATGTGGGTCTGTTTTATTTATTTTAAATAGGTTTTACCAGCTGCTTCGCTCGTGCTCATGTTACGGGACTGCCTAATTATTCTTAAATTTTTAATTCGGCTTGTTATGGAAGAAGCTCTGGATTGCGGAGCTAATAATTTTTTATGGCATATAATTTTAATATCAACAAATAGTATACAAAAAAAAAATTACATTTAATAGCTAAGTTTTATCCATTTCTTTAAATAAAGATTAATACTGATAGGAAGAAAACGGCCTCGAAGATAAAATAATAATTTTAAATATAAATTTTGAACCTAACAGCAGTTATTGTGTGTTAACTATAAGACACTTTGTACGTTACTTTAGTGTATCTTTGCTGCTAAATGCAACGCACGCAAGGAAAGCTCCCAGCAGGCGACTGCGTGCCCTATTTAACAATAATTGTTACAGTCAATTTTCATTAAACCGTAATGTACTATGTACTTAAACCTTCCTGAAGAATTGCATCATTTATTTAAGACCTTTAAAATAGGTTCAATTGTTTTTGAGAAAATCCATTATTTGCAAATTGCTTTAAAAACTTTGTTTTATAATATGTAAAGATGATGACAAGCAGAAAACTAAATAACACTTTAACAGTTACTTTGGTATGTCAACATACAATAATGTATGAGTACGATCAAATATAAAATAATATAATTTATATACCTATTATTACCAAAGCTACGATTTATTATCCATTAATCACTAGATTTAGTGTCGCGTTAAAAAGTTAATCTTCATGAATAAAACGTTAAAACTGACTTTGTCTGTGGGTTTTATGGTGCTATATTCAAATTCAAAATATCTTTATTCAAGTAGGCATTTACACGCACTTTTGAATCGTCAATTATTACAATACAAAAAAAGGTCAGTGTAGTCCGTCCGTAAGCAAGCTACCACCGGCTCGGAATGCTGCTCTGTTGAGAAGAGCCGGCCAGAAACTCAACAGTTGCTCTTTTCAAAAGAAATATAACAATAGGTGATGTATATTATAATATAATATAAATCCTGCAAATGATTCAACAACTTAAGTTCCACATATTTCGATTCACTAAAAACTCTTGAACGTTATAATAAGCTTTATTTAACAATAAACTTTTGATTTTACATTTAAAACTAAGAAATGGAAGGTCTAAGATATCTTGTGGAACTTTATTATATATGCGTATACTCAAACCCATGAAGGATTTATTAACTTTTTGAAGCCGAAACTTTGGCGTTACGAGTTTGTTTTTATTTCTCGTATTTATCGCGTGTCTGTCACTGTTTTTTATATAACTATTTAAATTTTGACGTATATATAAAATGTTATTAAATATGTATTGGGAAGCGAATGTAAGAATACCTATTTCTTTAAAAACATCTCTCAGAGAATCTCTAGCTTTTAAGTTATAAATAGCCCGCACAGCTCTTTTTTGTAAAATGAATATAGAATTAATTTCGACAGCACTGCCCCATAATAAAATACCGTAAGATAAAATGCTGTGAAAATAACTAAAATAAACAAGTCGAGCCGTATTTATGTCCGTTAATTGTCCAACTTTTCTAATTGCAAAGACGGCGGAGCTGAGTTTGGCTGCGAGTGTTGAGAGATGGGGGTTCCACTGGAGCTTTCTATCTAATGTTAAACCTAAGAATTTTGTTGAGTCAATCAATTCTAACACTTCATTGTTAAGGAGCAAGTTACAATTTTTACTTTTTACATTAGGAAGTGTAAACTCTACGCATTTAGTTTTCTTAGCATTTAACACTAAATTATTAATTTCGAACCAATGCAGGACTCGTGACAAAGTACTGTTTACTTCGTCATAATTAATCCTATCACGCTCAACTTTAAAAATAAGCGAGGTATCATCAGCAAAGAGTACAATGTCACACAGACCCTTAACAAAAAAGGGCAAGTCATTAATATAAAGTAAAAACAAAAAGGGGCCCAGAATAGATCCTTGTGGAACACCCATCTTTAGGTGAGAACTAGACGATTTAGAATTATTTACGTAAACTGTCTGGATTCTTTGATTCAGGTAAGAGGCAATAAGATCAAGCGCAGCGCTACGTACACCGTAGTGGTTTAGTTTGCATAGTAACGTCCGATGGTCCACACAATCAAAGGCTTTGGACAAATCGCAAAACACCCCAATTGCATTCTGCGACTTCTCCCACGCGTCGTAAATGTGCTTAAGAAGCGCAGCACCCGCATCAGTCGTTGATTTTCCTTTGGTGAAACCATATTGTTCACTATGCATGATCCCACTGCTATACATAAACTCTGAAATCTGATTTAAAATTATTTTCTCGAAGACCTTGCTCAAGGTCGGTAAAACCGAGATAGGCCTATAATTTTCGGGATCCAATCTATCGCCACTTTTAAACAAAGGAACTATTTTACTGTTTTTCATCAAATCTGGAAATATACCGGTTTCGATACATTTGTTAAAAATAAGGGATAATTGAGGGGCAATATCATTTATAATAGTACTAAGCAATTTAACTGACATACCCCAGAGATCACCGGTTCTCTTCGAATTTAAGGTTCTAAATGTGTTAACTATTTTATCTGATGAAACAGGTTTAAAAGCAAAATATTTATTATTGACTTTAACATTTTTGTTCAATTCTGCGATTGCAACAGATGATGAGGAATTTAATATATAATAATATAATAATATAATCAGGAATAGAGTAGGAATTTATGATATTATATATATTGTATGTGGCTCAGGACTTAATAGTAGGAATTACTAGATAAGGAAAGGTTGCATTACTACAATCCTGTTTTTTTATGTAAGAGGAGGGCAAACGGGCTTGCGGGTCACAGATTATCATCGTCGCCACCCATGAACTCTTGCAACATCCGAGGATTCACAAGAGCGCAGCCGGTCTTGCAGGTAGAAGTAAACTTATTTGTTATGTTAGGAAAATATACTTTTTTTTAGTTATAATAGTAGGTTACTCTTAAAAGTATCTATTTAAATAATTACTTATAAGAATAAATGTTTTAAGTTTAAATGTTTATTATTGACAGCTATTATATTTCTCGGAAGTGATTTTATATAAAAACAAACATGACAAGATTCTGTCATAAACCTAAAAAAATAAAATATTAATTTTGATTGTCTTGTATTCAAAATTATTATGTATTTTAATTTCCAGAGGTTGTAGGGTTATAAACATATAGTATATAATTAAAATATAATTTTTATAATGTATGTAAAAAGCTTTAAAATTTAGTTCTAAGCTTGTAGGCGATTTACATAAACTTTCAATTTAAACGGGTATCATAAGGCTTAGTGAAAATTGAAGCGATAATAATGACGAAAATAGTTGAGACCACGACCTCTATATTATATTTAGCAATGCATTAAACAAAATACTAAGATTTTTAATAACCTATGGATAAGATATAATTTTGCAATAATGATTTCCCGTTTCAAAACTTTTTCTACTTATAAAAGTATTACAATTATCATACTGTGCCATTGTAGAAACCCTATTCCTTTCCTATGAATAGTAATAGGTGGAGTTAATCTCAAAACGTACGTCTCTGACCTTTAGATACTTCAGATCAACTTTAGCTATAAAATTATAATGATTTCATCCTTAAAGTTTACTTGTATGTAGTAATCTAAAACAAAAATAACATGTCAATATATTTTACTCGTTGATTTACATTATAGTAAAATAAAAACTTCAAAAAGGCAAGGTTTGGAGCAAAAAATAATTAATACCTAGACGATATGTTAAAAGACTTGTATGTTTGTGAATGAAATTGTGTTGGGGATAAATAAACAGGGAGCATCGAGACAATGTCGAATCATCCTAAACAAACCCGCAGGTGTTATGCCAAGACTTATAGGCAAACCGATCTTGGACAGGATCAGGTTTATTGCAAATCGATTGCAAATATGAGATATCAGATTTATATTTTGCTAAGAATTCGAAAAACATTATATAATTGTCAGGTTTTAAGTAAAGTGGTATAATTGACAAGATATAGAAAAGTACTTAACTACTAGTTGCATTAAGTTTTAAATTGGATGTTTTGAATTCGAAAGCTTTGTGAAACGAGTGCGAAAGTGCGGTTAAATGTTAAATAATGAAAATGACAAATAAATAGCTTAATGCCAAACTAAAATAACGACATTCAGAAAAGGAATACGAAAAGGAAAATAAGACTTGATTTGGGTGCGATCGTGCGACTGAATTTAAATAAGATTGTTAATATTGTTTCTTAACAAAATATGAAGTTGTGTTTTCGAGAAAGAATCAAAGTGTTAATATTGTAAATAAATATTGATAATTGAAAAAAAAAATTATATACCCTTGTTTTCATTTAAATTTGATAGGATTCTTATATCATTCTTAAATACTGCCGATCTTAGAATTTCTAAAATGTTAAGATATTGTAACATTTAAATTCATATCTAAATAAGAATTTTGTAAATTGTATTTAATATTTATTCTCAAAGGACAGAGTTCCTGCCCTCCGGCCTTTTACTTATTATTATTTATATATATTATAACCTCTTTCTACACTGCTTTCGAATATAAACAATATCATAACAAAAATAAAGTCATATTGATACCCCAGCGGTAATAGTACTTAGATTTTCATATTTATAGAAAAAAATATATAATATTATACATTTAGGTTAGTTGCTGTGTATTTTTAAAAATATAGCTTCTAAATTTCTTGATAATAAGTCGGGTTAGAAAAATTATTGGGTTGTCATTAATGTAAAATTACTTCTAAATTTATAACCGAATGGACATAAAGAAAAAAATCTCACATTTTAATAACCTACGATACAAACAAAATCCACTATTAACTTATTAACTTTAATGGCTAAAGTATGATCCAAGGTTTGTCGTTTTACATTTTTTATAAATGTAAAAAGTCGAACCGACGGTGACGACGGTTGTTTATGGTATGGATGTACTTTTTTATAGTATCCACTTACTTTTACTAATGAGACCTTCATAACAATATTTTATTTATATATGGATTCGGATTAATCTAAGTGTGTCAGACCGTGTTAGTTTTATTTATTTTTGTGTACTTGTTAGAACTCTGCTCTTAATATAATATAATAATAATAGTAGAATTAGTATAATATAATAATATAATATAATAATAATATCCTTTAGGTCTCAATACCTACTTATCTAATTTTAATATACAATATTTAATAAAATATTATAATTTCTCTTACTATACTAATTTCCTCAAAGTTACGTTTGAAATAGAACTTACAGGTTTTAGCTTTGTTTTAAATAGAATTGCTTTAATTAATATTTAATTTAATTTAATGGAAATTATATTTTATAAACAAAAAATTAACTAAGATTGCTAAGCTTAAGATGATTTTTGAAAGAATTATCTTGAAGTTGTCTATTTTGAGCAGTTCTTTTTAGTGTATTTCAATCCATTATTGTTTTCAATGAATATCTAATTCATTAATCAACCACAATAGATAGACTTTTGCGGACATCAAAGTGACCATCAATCCTTTTAAAACTTTTAAAATCGATCACAACCTTTCAACGATTATTACTTTAGTAATTAGATTTAAGTTTTTTTCTTTTCATTAATTTTATTTACATTTATCACTACTGAGTGAATAACTTTGTGCTGTCATGAATATGTTATATAATAAATTATCTTATCCCTTAAAGCTGAGATCTTAGAGCATTATTTGTGTAATTAAACTCTGGTATTTTCTTGTTTCAAATTACTATGATACTATACAATTCTTTATATATAATAATAATCCTTTAGTAGCAACCATTAAAACTAAAAAACAGTATAAATCATATAATTTATATACCTATTTCTATACTTTTTTATTTGAAATTGCTTTGCTTTCCAGGTAGTCGTTTTTCATCATTCAATTGCCATTTACATAAGTCAGATGCCGTAACTTATTTGATTTCTTAAAGAGTTGGATAATTTCAGTATTTATAGTAATCACCACATTGTTTTATCCATTTACATTATTTTTTAACTTTTAACTAGAGATTTTTTTTTAATTATAGGTACCTAACAGGTACCTATAATTTCTAGAAAATGTAATAGTTTACATAACAGGTAGCTATAATTTTTAGAAAGTCCTCTAAGTAATTTAGACTTGAAAAGAAAATTAAAAGTAGTATTAAAAACTCCCGGGTGATTCCCTATTAGCCGAGCTTGCCAACTACTAGTTAATCAACCGTTTAAGTACAGCTTAAAATGTAGTTTGGAATTACTAAAGTTAGAGCCAGTGGGGGATTTTAGCTAGAAGCTCTATACAGCATTATAAACTATACTACAAAATAAAGTAACAGATTATACTTATCTTTTAAAAAACTTTTTACGCATACTTTTTACATATTAACTAAAAAAAATATTTTGTTTATTATATAATTTACTTTAAAAACTTTCGGTAAAAGAAGCTAAAAATAATAATACAAAGTTGGACCTTTAGATTTAAATAAAAATCCAAATTCAGTAGTAGTAGTCTTACAAAGAAATTTTCTTCTAAATTGCATTAATATCGGTTAGTCATTACAAGTTTCAATTAATATATGTAATTTTGCAAGTTGCAGAGCCGTCCGCGGTATTGATATTGACGAGAAACAATTTGAATATATTTTAACGCAGATGTTTCAAAAAATGGTGAATTATTTTTAACCTTATTACATTTTTCAGTACAAATATCACCCTAATATAAATGCGAGAAAGTGAAGCGTTACATGTTTTTTTTAAGATAAGAAGTTTTTTGTCATATAATGGTCAGGTTGAGATACAATGTCCATGATGAGTCTGTGAGAGTCAATTTACTTATAAGAAATCTTTTCTTGTGAGTTCTACCCACTGATAATTTACATACAATAATTTTTTAACTCTTGATATGAATGTTCAACTCACCTCTTACTAATGTGTGTGACATTTTGTTACCGAAATTACCATATAATTTTTATCCTAATTTATTCAGTTTATAAGAATATATTGTGATATATTAGCTGACAGACTTATTGGATGATTATAAAATACAATAAAAAATTAACAACCTCTTGTTTTTCTAAAATAGAATTAGAGAGAAAAGAATTAGAATTAGAATTTTTTTGACTACATAGGTAAGTTCAGCCGTCTCTGTTTTTTGTCGGTTTATGAGGCAAATACTAAAACGTTATTGGTTACCGTCTATTAATGGTGCCGTTTGCTTTGGGTTTGGGTCTTTGCACTATAGAATAATACAAAACATATCGTGGATATAAATTACCTAAATTTGTAATTTCTATGTTTTTGTCGTAATACGTAAAGAAAAATAAATTAATGGAATTTAATATAGCGTGCTTATTACTGTATAAACATGTTTTTATTTATTTACTTACTAAAACTATAACTGTCCTTAAGAGTTCCATGCACTGATCATAATGTAACAACTGTAGTAGTCGATACCTGGCGACTGCTTTGAAACAATTATCTTTCTTGTTACTAAAGTCTATACATGAAACACTAAAATTACTCTAACATGTCTGTTGGACAGGGTTCAGACGTATCACAAACTTTAGCTGTTATTTGATATTTCCTATTTTGTAAACAAAAATATTGATTTGTAATTTTTATAAGAAAATTTTATCTGACACGGAATTGTGTCTATTATAAACAATATTTTACGTAAATTGTATTTTTTTAGGAAAGATTTACCATTTACAACATACATTGGATGTTAAGTTTTGTTACCAAGCAGCACAGTTGCTTTGAGTATTTTTTTTGCTTTGTTAGAGTTTAGGTGAGAAGAGTCAAGAGAAATTTGAGCTGCAGTTATTTGCCTACATCTTGGTAGTACTACCCGTTAGTTTAAAATATACATATACCGCCTACGTACTTAATAAGATTATTTTTCTAGGATTTGGCAAAAATGAGTAATAAGCTGAAGAATTAAATTTTATTATGTAACTGCTTAATGTGGGTGGGTCTGTTTTATTTATGTTTAATAGGTTTTACCAGCCGCTGCTTTAATAGCTAAGCTAATTTAGCCATTTCTTATAATAAAGATTAATACTGATAGAAAGAAAGCAGCCTTGAATATAAAATAATAATTTTTAATAGAAATTTTGAATCTAATAGCAGTTATTGTGTGTGTTAACTATAAAACACTTTGTACATTACTTTAGTGTATCTTCGCTGGTATATGCAACGTATTTCTGCAAATATACATAAAACCATAATGTACTATGAACCTAATTTTCCTCCTCAATTTTCCTCAAATTTCCATCTTTTATTAAAACCGTAAAAAAATCCGTTCAGTATTCTTTGAGAAAATCAATTATATACAGACAGCTTTTGAAGATTTTACTTTATAATATTTAAGGATGATGACAAGAAGAAAACTACACAACACTTTAACAGTTACATTGGTACTTCAACATACAACAATATATGAGTACGATCAAATATAAAATAATATAGTTTATATACCTATTACCAGAGCTACGAATTATTATCCATAAATCACTATATTAAGTGTCGCGTTAAAAAGTTAATCTTCATGAATAAAACATTAAAACTGACCTTGTCGTATGTGGGTTTTATGGAGCTACATATAATTAGAGTCAAATAGAGTAGGAATTTATGACATTATATATATTGTATATAGCTCAGGACTAAAAAGTAGAAAAAGTACTAGATAAGGAAGGGTTGCTTTACTATAATCCTGTTTTTTTATGTAAGAGGAGGGCAAACGGGCTTGCGGGTCACAGATGATCATCGCCACCTCCCATGAACTCTTGCAGCATCCGAGGATTCATAAGAGCGCTGCCGGTCTTGCAGGCAGAAGTAAACTTATTTGTTATAATAGGAAAATATACTTGTTATAGTATTAATAGTAAATTACTCTTAAAAGTATCTGTTTAAATAATTACTTATTAAACTGAATACTTTTGTCTCTTATATTGTCAATGACTAAGATTATAATTATTGGCTTTAAAACCGCAATAGGTACTTTTTTAAATATAAGTACCTAACAAGGTTGTCTAGTTATTAAATGTTATTTACAAATATAGAAGATAAATAGAAATCATTTTCATTTAAATCTAGGATAAACATTTATTTAAAAATATTTTATTTCCAGAGTTTCTTTTCGAACTGAATTTCGAATGAAGGAGTAAAAAGTTTAAGATTGTATGAAATGCAAATATGCAAGCAATGTAATCGGGATATATTATATAACGTACATTTGTGAACAAATAGCTATTTTAGCTGTATGTTAAAAAATTAAAAACTTAAGAATAAAAAAATATTGACATAGCTTCGAATCTTTGATTTGTAAGGATACGAATTTTTAATTCTATATTTATATAAAATTTAAATAAACTGAACATGACTTAACAAGTTTATAAATAGTTTTGAACGTTATGTCTATTTACATTTAGCACTGGTAGTTGTAACAAAACAAATTATAAAGCTGTTTAGCATTTATGCACTTAAGTTGGCCAAAAAATTATATTGTTGTTACAAGTAATAATTAAAAATAGTTTTTCTTTGCGCACATTACATGTTTTCTATGTAGGTATATAATTAGTTTTATTTAAGAAAAACATTATTCCTTAAACTAATAAAAACGAATCATTTTTAGAATAATTTACGACGCATCGACAATCTTCAGTTAACTTCTAGCAGCGTAAACCATAATTTAATTACAGCTGAGTTAACTTCTTGACGAGATAACTTTATTTATTAAGCGGTTAAAATATAACAGCTTGTATATAAGGTACGTATTTCTTGTAGAGTGAGAGATAGATTGAAAGATTAATACTGAGAAGAAAATAAAACTGAGATTACAGTGTTGGTGTTGATTATCAAAAGTAGTTCTTACAAATGAACATTATTGAATAATTTTAAAAGTAAGATAAATAAGAAGATTAAAAAAAAGTGATAGACATAATTTAATACAAAGTATAAAACAGAGTTCAATTTAAGAAAGAAATGGAATAAAAATAATGTTTTTTTTTTATGTTATAGGAGGGCAAACGAGCTTGCGGGTCACTGTTAATGTGTGATCACTGCAGCCCATGAACTCTTGCAACATCCGAGGATTCACAAGAGCGTTGCCGGCCTTATATTATATACTAGCTTTTGCCCGCGACTTCGTCCGCGTTTCCGTCGTTTTTCGAAAAAAAATTAGCAGATGTCCTCCCTCATAGTTTTGACGTAACAGGCAGATTCACTTTCGTATTTTAGAAGGGCAATAGTAATATAATATGCCAATCCACAAAACTGTTGAAAAATATAAGTAACCGCAGAATATTATAATATACCCACGCTATACCCACGACTCGGTCAGCGTGTAACTCCTTGTTTTTTATTAAGATAATATATTGCTAATATTTTTAGATCGAATTAAAATGTTTCAGCGCAAAGCTTCTGGGTAGACCATGTTAAGAGTCGACCCGTCCGGCACGTGAACGTAAAGATTCCTAGAATTGCTAACCCGGGAAAGAGCGACGTATAATTGACCATGCGAGAAACAGCTAACACCGAGATCTACTCCAGCAACACGAAAAGTCTGCCCTTGAGCTTTATTGATAGTCATGGCATAGCACACCGATACTGGGAATTGCGTTCTTTTAAATTGGAATGGAAAATTATTTGGTATTATGGAAATTCTGGGAATAAAGACAGTTTCTCCTGCACCGCAACCTGTTAAAATTTGAGCCTCGATTACATTTTGTTGCAACTGGGTTACTTTTAGCCGAGTTCCATTGCAAAGTTGAGGTGGTCTTAAATTTCGGAGCAGAATTATCGGTATGCCAATTTTTAAACAAATTATATGAGAAGGTAGTCCAGGCATACTTAAAGAATTTAAAAATTCTATCGGGTAATTAGTGGCTTCTTGTTCATCAACCATTCTATTTATTGAACTATAAACTTTGCTTTCTCCCTGTATATTAGACAGTATTTTATTATTAATTTCAGATGCCTGGTCATTGCGAGGAGTCAAAATGGACCTTTCGCAAAGCCAAGAATTGTCCCTATTTAATATAATTGTTATGTCACCGTAAACCGAAGATATAAGATGTTGTTGGGATTGCACTACAACATAACTCAGGTGTCAGAATAAGTTTTCCTTGGTGTAGTTGTGGATAGGTACCTTCACCAATCTTCAATAATGTATCAGAAAATTCACGATTATCTGCGTTGTCTCCAGTTCTCACTCGCATATTTATAGTCAAATGCACCGATTGTATATCACGCCACAAATAAGAGCTTTTCAGGCAAGCCCTAATCTCATCAGCTCGGGTTCCCCGTGGTATTACCGGTAAGGTTTGTCGGAAATCACCACAAAATAAAACCGTAATACCGCCCATTGGTCGATCATTTTGTCTTATGTCCCTTAGAGTTCTGTCTACTGCTTCTACTCCTTTTCGATGGGCCATCGTACATTCATCCCATACGATTAAATTACACTCACGCAATACCTTAGCTTTGTCGCTATTTCTTGAAATACTACAGGTTGGACTTTCCGTGCGATCTAAATTAATTGGTATTTTAAACATAGTGTGAGCAGTCTTACCTCCTGGTAGCAATGTTGCAGCTATACCTGATGAAGCCACGGCAAGAGCGATTTTACGCTGATTTCGACCATAAGCTAATATTAATTTAGTCAAAAAAGTTTTGCCAGTTCCTCCAGGTGCATCTAAAAACCATATTGTTCCTAAATTATTCTGCACACTCTCGCACACGCGATCATAGACTAAGCGTTGTTCTGCAGTCATCATTGGGACACCGTTTTCTAATGTTACCAGCAATTCCATTGGGTTGTAACCAATCTCTGCGGAATATTCCCTATTGGTAACCTCTCCGACTGAGGTTGGCGTTGGCAAACCATATTCACAAAGTGATTTACCGCCTACTGCTGTTAAGTCTTCCTGAAGAGCTAATAAGCACTGATTTATAGCCAGATCTCGAAAATTATCATTAGTTGCGCCTTCATTATTGTGAGATAAATTCCGAAGAAAGTCTTCTGCAAATTTTTCTTTATATTTTTCCCATAATTGGACAGGATCAGATAAATTACAAAATGTGAGTAATGTTACAAATAAATGGCGTAACCGTCGTGGATTATCACTAACACAGGATTCTGCTAAAGCGTCATCCCAATGTTGATCATTTTCAAGCAAATGACGCGCTTGGCAAGCTGCATGATAAGTTGGATAAACAACATCGTCTACTTTTCTCAAATCTATAAATGATGTTGGTCCTCGCACTGTATGTAATAATAATCTCAAATAAAAACACTCTGCGTTGTTAGGATGAACAGTATACACTCTACCAAGAACATGTTCTTTGAAAATACCTGTCTCGCCATCTACAGGCCTGCCTCGGCGTCTACGGTTAAAGACACCTCGTTGTTTATCGTAGGTATAATACGATGGAACTTCTTCATACAAAAGAGACTTTGCGAAATTATCAGTTTGGCAAAGTCGAAAGAATGCCAATAAAGTTGTTTGTCTAGGGTTCTCTAATCGTTCTGTAACATTTTCGGCGTTAAAATATATACGTTGACCGCCTTCCAGGTGAACATCCAGATGGGTCACAGGTGGATATCTTTCGTGAATATTAAAACTTAAGATCCGCCACACAGCTTCTGAAGAGCTGATATATCTGCCTGACTGAAATCTAGTAACTTCATCATGTTCATTTCTTAACGCAAACGTAGCTTGGTCACTGCCCTTGTTAATGTACTTACAAATATATTTAATTGACTCTACACTATTACACATTTCTACATTTATGTGAGCTTGAAATGCTCTGGACAATACAGGCGAATACGGAACGACCCACCTATTATCTAAAGTAATCTGTTGTCCAGACATTCGCTTTTCAACAGTAAAACCACCATTGTCTCTTGAACGGCGACGATATAATGGGTATCCATCATGTCCTGTTACAGTTTCATCCACTAATGCTTTTGGATACCTTTTAGTGCAACGACCGTCTTGCATGCAAGGAGCATTTGCGTTAAATACACCACATGTACCATGTATCATATGAGTTTTAACAATGTCGTATAACAGGGGATCTGCAGTCGGATCTGGAATTTCAGCACTGATTAATCTGTCTACATCATTAGGTCGAACCTTATCTTTTAACCAAAGCAAGATATGTGCGTGAGGTAAGCCGCGTTTTTGCCACTCAACACTATACATATAACACAATACTTCTCCAAAAATGTTATCTTTGGTAAGAAGATCTATCATTGATTTTAATTTTAAATGAAACACTCTTGCAATAATATCATGGCGGTCATGCGGTGCCTGACCCTCAAGAAGCTCCCGAGTGATTTCATCCCACTTGGGATTGGTAGTTACAGTAACAAATAAGTCGGGACGTCCATATTTTCTTACGTAACAAAAAGCGTCTTGAGTACGTTCATGCATGTAGCGTGGACCACCAGTAAAAGAAGAGGGTAAAATAACTAAACGACCCATATTCACAGTATCGTTATCTTGCTGCATGGCATCGCGAAGGTGCACGTATTCTTCAGCGCGCAGCTGCCTTTGATTAGATCGTATATAAACTAATCTTTCGGTTTCAATTTTTGCGTACATGTCAACAATAAACTGATTAAATAAGCCACGAAAACGTTGAAAGTATACCAATCTATTCCGTCTCACTTGCAGGTGGTAACAATAAAATTGAAGGCATGACACCTTTTTATTATAATTAGGTGCGCCTGTGCGCGGATCGGTTTGGTATACAGCGAAATTATAACCATCTTCCCCTCGACAGTATATCATAGGATATTGCAAACTGTCGTAAGCCCTGTGGGTTTCGAAAATACGTTGCAAACGATTGTCTCTGGAACGTATAACGATATCACGCCTATCACATTCCTGGTCGACCAGTACTACAGCAACTTCATTCGTGGATGGAACGTTATGACGCCCAGGGTGTTCCTGAGTTGGACGCTTATCGGCATTTATAACAATTTTATAATTGTTATTACCATCTTGAGAAAGGGCTTCTAATGCCGATTTAAAACTGCATACGTACGAATTAACCTGATGTAACATGTTCTGAAGTTCTGAAATGAGTTCAGTATTTAAATTCGGAAAATATTGATTTCTTATATTCGACTGTTCGTTGTAATCGGATACAAAATATATTTGAAGAAATTTAGGTTGTTCTTCAGGCAAAAGGGACCCTATCAAATGGTAAACCTGACCTTGTACCTTAAAAGTAGGCATGAAAGGGCCTTCTGAGATTTGTTTAGCACCAAAGGATGTCATTTGGAATGCACTTTTATAAGTGCGAATATTATCTAAAAACTGTTTGGATTGCAAATGTTCCCCTAAAAGTAGTGATTTTAAAGGTTCCGGTGGGTCTTCGAACGAAGGCAAATTTATTTTACCTCCAGAACAACAGAAACCAGCAGACTCCTTCCTCCACTTCGAAGCATTACAAAAGGAACATACTACGTTCATATCGCCTATTTCAGAAGATGATCTGTAATCAATTGTGAGGTTATAAGCAAACCCACTTTTATATTTATCGGACCACGCCACCGAATTTGTAGATTGATCTACCACGTGTATATCTAAGTCATTAAGACCATGTCGAAATCTATCTGCAGTAAGACGGGCCTCTCGCTGTTCTTCTGTTTCAAGCGACCGAATATTTTCAATTCTTAATCTTTCATTAGATAAAGTAATCAATTGTTCTTGTCTCAAAGAATTGTAATAATCGCGTCCCGACTCTAGTCGTTGTTCATGCTCATGTTCATCTTCAAGAGATCGAATCATGTTATGGTGCGCCCTATCATTTGTCAAACGGTCTTGATATTGAGTAAAAGTTTCAGATTCTCGAGACAAAATATGACGTTCGCGATCAGCTGTAAGCCGTAATTCCCTCTCAGTGAAGGTTTCGGACTCGCGAGATAAAATATGACGTTCGCGGTCAGCTGTAAGCCGTAATTCCCTCTCAGTGAAGGTTTCAGACTCGCGAGATAATGTATGCCGTTCGCGGTCAGCTGTGAGTCGCAATTCTCGTTGTAAAGCAGTTTCAGCTTCTCGGGATAACGCATGTTGTTCCCGGTCAATGGAACGCCTTAGCTCTCGTTGAGAAGAGCTTTGAGAAGCCCGTGTTGTAGCTCGTCTCGCTCTTTCAGCTGCTAATCGCATCTCTCTTTCTGGAGAGCTTTCATTAGCTCGAGATGTTGAGGCACTAACTCTCATAGAGTTTAACCGATGTGCTCTTTCCTCTTCCGATTCTTGAGAACGCGTCATTCTCATTCTCCTAGCTTGACTCGAAGTTCGAGATAAAGATGGTCGTTTTTTAGGTGGCATCGTTTATTTTATTTTTAATCGACGGTAACTTAAATTCTATTTAGTTACCCAACAAAAAACTTACGTCAGAGGTCCTAACTATAGCTAAGTATATAATAAATAGAATATAAATCTAAGTGCCTATTAAAACTAAAATAATATTCTAATCGAATTATAAATATGTACGTAGGTACCTACAAATTACAAAAGAATAAAAAATGAAAATAAAGCTATACTTAATGCGTGTGCAATACTATCTACACTTACCTACTTCACTCAAAAATGAATAATAAGAAATACCTACAACTACTGTAATTAATCAAAGTACCTATGCTAATACAAAAAAAACCTTAGATGTTCTAAGTACAGCTGCTATATAATAAAAAAATATAAATCTAAGTGCCTATTTAAACTTAAATACCTAATATTCTAATAGAATTAAACTAAGAAATATGTACCTACCTACCTACAACTTAGGTACAAAAAAAAAAGAAATGAAAATAAAGCTAAAACACGTGTGCAGTATAGGTAGATAGTAGGCAATATCTACCTATACCTACTTCACTTAAAAATAAATAAAAAATACCTATGAATACTATAATTAATAAAAGTACCTACCTACGCTTTTATCTACTCAATACAAAAAAAACTAAACATAAAATGCCCAAAACTAACCTATCAGTAACTAAAAATCTAACAATAATCTAATCTATCTATCTATTATCTAATCTAAAAATCGAATCTAAATCTACTTAAAAAGAAATAAAATAGGAACTATTAATAGTTAAGAATTTAAACAAAACTAAAACTAATTTAGAAAATAACAACAAAAGAAATTAAAATAAACTATTTAAAGACAAAAAGTCGCGCTGATAAGCACGGTTTATAAAATAACAATTATTGTCTGTCAATAAAGTTCAACACTCTGAACGCATCAACAGCCAAATATTGAATGACGCTTGCGCTCGCCTCCCGCCCCTTTTATACTCTGCCGCCGCGAGCCCCGTCGAGCGCGGCAACCGTTACGCAAAAATAATCCTTATAGCTTGATTCACTATTCACGCGCGATGTCTTGTTGGCGTATTTCATGTAAGTAAGTATAAGTTTGGTGTTTCTATACCGATTTCAATGATTCTTTTTTTATTGAATTGGTGCTAATGTTTATTTTTTTTTTAATTAGGAATGATGGTGAGCATTATTGGTTTTATAAACGTAAAAGTAAACAAATATAATAAGAAATCTCCGAACTGCTAAGCTATCGAGAGTTATGCGTGTTATTGTGAGTTAACTATAAAAGGTAGATATATGCTGTCTTGGAATATTTTTCGTGTATTTTTATGTAGAATATTTCCGTCATACATAGTTTCTATGTAGCTCTAATCATTAAGGCTGCACACGCGACGGAAGCTTAAAAAATCAAGCAACTTCTCCCATTTTCTCAACATTTCCTTTCACTGCTCTGCTCCTATTCATTGTAGTGTGATGAAAAGTATACTATTACCTGCCCAGGAGTATAAAGAATAATTGTACTAAGTTTCGTTAAAATCCGTCGAGTAGTTTTTTTTTCTATAAATAACATACAAACAGACAGACAGACAGACAGACAGACAGACAAAAATTTTTTTAACTGCATTTTTGGCATCAGTATCGAACACTAATCACCCCCTGCTACTTATTTTGTAAATATATTTCATGTACAGAATTGACCTCTCTACAGATTTATTATAAGTATAGATGTGTATTTGTTTTATATAAATTATTATATATACATAAATATATATGGATAGCAATTTATAATGTACAATCTTGTATTTTCTTTTGTGACTTGAAAGAAATTACATCGTATAAATTTATGTATTTACATTACAAATCCTTGATTTTTAATGATTTGTTTAGAGTTTTTTTTAACATATTGTCTAAAGTTTTCATAAAATAATAAGGCTAAAAAATTTACCTAAAGTTTTTTTAAAATGACCTGTTAACCTGTGTGGGCAAAACGAACTAGGAAGGATCCTATTAAGCTAAGCGAACGAACCCAGTCTTAGAAGGTGCTTGTAATTTATTCATACTAAAATACCTTTGTAAAATCTATTCACAAAACAAACATTATTTTTATTTATTATCAATGTTTTATAGAATGAATTAAAATTTTATTAATTGCAGTAAAATAATTTTTTGTTTCCACTTTTTTTAATTAGAAAAATCTTTATGGGGATTTGCCCATAAAATAAAATGTGGGCGTCGAAAAAGTGATAGCCAGGGCGGTAATATGGGTCTGCGGGAGGCAAAGAGAACTTTTAAAGATAACGTCTTAAAATCAACGGTCACCTTCATTACCATGTATTCGCTTCCGCTACCGACCCTAAGGCCCTGACATAAGGTGAATTCTTATTATTATTTTGATTAATAAGCAATTAACACACATTGATGTCAAATCCACTTCATAATTCATTGGGTACTGGTACTGAAGTTCTGAAGTATTAACTTATTGTCTAAATCGTAGATATAAATTTATCTATGAATACTAATTAATTCGTAGGTAATATTGATAATAATTAATAGGAACTAATTACTCATGAATAATTTATTAAAATTTAGCCTGTAAGATTTATGTATGTATGTATAAATAAATATAAATTTACACAAAATCTTCAACCCAAGTCAAAAATTTATCAAAATCTATAAAAGAAATACCTTGTATTGTATCTCGATGTTAAAAAACATGTTTTGTTCCAAGAAGAAAAATGTAGATTCAAAATGTATGTTTCATAGTTAAAAAAAATTAATAAGATTTTAAAATTGTTATTTGTATTTGAATACTTTTCCCCTTTGATGGGACAATTTTTAAGGAGCAAGTGGGATCAGAGTGCCGTGAAAGGAATATTTGATGGAAAATGCATGGGACTAAAATGTGAATGTTGACCATCTCAACGTGTGTGACGAGAAAGAAGTTTATAACAGTTAGGTCAAAAGTAGCGCCGGTGATAAAAAAATGAGAAAATATTACTCGACATATCGCAAAGCGAAGAGATGAAAACTATGTAACAAAAAGAGTTTTAAATTTGAATGTAGGTTTTATAAGAGACGAGGACAAAAGTATATGTGATATTGATGATGTGTGTGAAAAACAGATTATGATAGAAGAGTTTGGAAGGAATTCCCATAAGGTGACAATTGTTGAAAAAAATATTAGCCGAAGTTCAAATCGCTGAAAATAATGATGATAATATTGGATACTTGCGACGTGAGATTTATGTTCTCGTACGAGATTTATCACAAAGAAGTGAAAAATTTTTCAATGCAATATTTCTCAAGTCCCAGCTGGTGGTTAATTTTCATACCCTAATATTTATTTACCAACAACTTCTTTTACATTTCTATTATAACGTAGATCGCTTAGATTATTCGATATACAACACATGTATATATTAAGTTTAGAGTGCGCTTAATTCGGGTTTGGACAGTTAACTTAACAAATACCACTCGGTATAAAATTCACAATCGTTAAGGACATAATATATAAATATATCTAATAAATACGTAAATAGTTATGTATAGCACTCTTTATTACATCTGTATACCATTTTTATACTAGATATTTAATTTAATTTATATTAGATTAAAGAAAAAAAAACAATTTATGATTAAAAAATTAACCTTTCATTCTCAAATTTTAAAAAAGAATCAGGTGGAATTTAAATCAAGATGGCATAAAACTAAAACTGATAGTTTTAGTTCTATGCCATATCGATTTAAGCTGGTTTGGGAACGATTAACCTTACTATCGGTTAAAACAATTTTCTTGATCGTTCTAAAGATGCGAGTTGTCGATTTGTTCGAGATTACTCAATTTTATTGGACGTTACTTTCGTTTTGCTTTAGATATATATCTATCTAAACTTTGCTCGAAAAAGAGCAAAGCTAAGATATATATCTTTAAACAGATTTGGTACTTTGTTAAGTGACATGTATAAATGAGTGTTATTAAAAACACGTTCCACCCAACTACGGTGTATGGTTAATGTTACGTTATATAAAAGTAAGTCTTGTTTATTTTGGAGCAGTAAACTGTTTAAATTTATGTATCACTTTAAGTTTTTTACTAAATTGAAATAAATTAAAATTAAAATTATAATAAAATGAAGGAAGAGTTTTAGACAAAAAATAATAGATAATTTTTAGCAATTAATAGCAAAGTTTTAATTAGTTAAATTGAATAAAATTTTAAGTAACAAAAAATGTATATTGCTATGAGGATACTTTAAAAATACAACAAGTTTGCGAAGCTATTTCGTATATATGTCATCAAAAAATATGATGTCGCATTTCGGTAGAGGTACTTTTGTTTAAAAGTACTTATTTTCATAATTAGTCAATGAGAGCCGTACAAAATAAAATATGCTACCACTACGAATGTGGACTATGACTTTAATTAATATTTTTTGTGACATACTTTGTTATACCTTGGAATTCATTTAAATGTAACGACATAAATAGTAATAGTAATCACCTAGTAGTTAAATATACGTTCTTCATGAACTTATTATGGACAATATCTTCTTATCTTTTTTAATAAATTAATATGAGCTCAAGTAGAAAATATGTCTTTTAGATATTATAACATGGGTAATTAGTATGAGATTTTCCTTGTGGCCGATACTCCCTTTTTTATAACTTAATGACTTAATTCTTTGCCAAAAGATATCAACCATTGTTTCAAAATATATTCCCGGGTTAATATTTTTAAGTACTATCTATAAATGGTAAATTTTTTGAAGGACAAAGGAAAAACATCATTATTTACAATACTATTTATGCGATATTTTATAAATAGTTCTGTAGTATATTTCACCACAATTAATTTAAAAGTAATAGAAAGCTGCTGATCAAATTACTTAATGTCTATCCGGAAACATCTAAACTTAAAGGTCGCTTTTACGCAAGAGGACACAACCTTACTAAATGGCTCGTAAAATTGCTTTGAGTCTACCGTATTTTCGTTTACCTTGAGAGGTCGGAGTCTTTAACATTCGACCGATAAATCGTGGGAGCCGTTACAGTCATACGTTATTATTGCAACTGAACACATCGCCAACATTAAGTTCTTATAATAATTTTTTGTCATTGATTTTTGACTCTTGATATATATTTCATTTATATAGAGAAAAAAAATCAATTTTATTGATATTGATGATTGATGTTAGCATATTTAATCTGAAACTCCACAAATATTAAATTATGAATTTAAAAACGAATTAATTTAATTCTTCTTAAATTATTAATAAATTTATGAATCAATTAGTAACTGATTTTAGTAACTGATGTAACATGTATTTCTCACATTATATGTGACAAATCTACTAACACTACTTTCCATAACAACTATGGACTCGAGACTGAGGTGTCATAAAACTAAAGCTATTAAAATTGGTTCGAGAACCATTAACCCTGCCATCAGTTATGACAATTTTCACGGCCGTTGTGAGGATCCGAGTTGTCAATTTGTTCGAGAATTACTCAAGTTTAATGATCTCATCCGTTAAAATGTAATGTTAACATTTAACTTCGAAAATGGTGGACAAGTCTTAGGGAAAGTAAAAAAACAAAAGAATAATAAATACAAATTTTATATTTCAAATGGTCTATTAATATCTTCATCGTGTTATAATTGCTTTTTTATGTAGAGAGAATTAAACATTCAGAAAGACTCGCTGGAACTAAACTGAATGTGTGTTGTTTTTAAACGTTTAATGACATCTATTATATTTCTCGGAAGTGATTTTATATTAAAAGAAACATGACAAGGTTCTGTCATAAATCGAAAAAATTGATATATTAATTTTAATTTTCTTATATTCAAAATTATTTTGTATATTTCCAGATGTTGTAGGGTTATAAAAATATACTATATAATTAAAATATAATATTTATAATGTAAGTAAAAAGCTTTAAAATTTAGTTCTAAACTTGTAGACGATTTACATAAGCTTTCAATTTAAACGGTTATCATAAGGCTTAGTGAAAATTGAAGCGATAATAATGACGAAAATAGTTGAGACCACGACCTCTATATTATATTTAGTAATGCATTAAACAAAAGACTAAGATTTTTAATAACCCAAGGATTGAGATATTATTTTGCAATAATGATTTCCAGCTTCAAAACTGTTTCTATTTATAAAATTATTACAATTATCATACTGTGCTAATGTGGAAACCCTATTCCTTTCCTATGAATAGTAATAGGTGGAGTTAATCTCAAACCGTATGTCTCTGACCTTTAAATACTTCAGATCAACTTTAGCTATAAAATTATAATGATGTCAACCCCAAAGATTACTTGTATGTAGTAAGCTAAACCAAAGTAACGTGTCTATATAATTTGCTGGGTAATTTAAATTAAAATAAATTAAAAACTTCAAAACAAGCAAGACTTAAAGCAAAAAATTATTATAAATAGAAGATATGTTAAGAAAACATGCATGTTTGTGAATGAAATTGTGTCGGGGATAAATAAACAGGGAGCATCGGGACAATGTCGAATCAACCTAAACAAACCCGCAGGTGTTATGCCAAGACTTATAGGCAAACCGATCTTGGACAGGATCAGGTTTATTTCAAACCGATTGCAAATACGAGATATCAGATTTATATATTGCTAAGATTCCAAAAAAAAAATGTAAGTCAAGTGGTTATAATTAACAAGATATAGAAATATACCTAACTTTTAAATTCGAAAGCTTTGTTAAACAAGTGCAATAGTGTGGCTAAGTGTAAAATAATGAAAATGACAAATAAAGAGGTCAATGCCAAACTAAAATAACGGAATTCAGAAAAGGAATACGTAAAATAAGACTTGATTTGGGTTCGATCGTGCGACTGAATTCAAATAAGATTGTTAATATTGTTTCTTAACAAAATATAAAGTTGTGTTTTCCAGAAAGAGTCAAAGTGTTAATATTGTAAATAAATATTGATAATTAAAAAAAAATATATATTGTTTAAATTTAATTTCGATAGGATATTTTATATCATTCTTATATCCTGCCGATCTTAGAATTTCTAATGGTTAAGATATTGTAACATTTAAATTCATATCTAAATAAGGATCTTGTAAATTGTATTTAATATTTATTCTCAAAGGACAGAGTATCTGCCCTCCGGCCTTTTACTTATTATTATTTATATTATAATATAATAAACATATATATACTCGTATATTATAATAAACTCCTTCTACACTGCTTCCGAATATAAACAATACAATAACAAAAATAAAGGCATATTGATACCCCAGCGTTAGTTGCTGTGTATTTTTAGAAATATAGCTTCTTACTTTCTTGACAATAAGTCGGGTTTGAAAAATTCTTGAGTTGTCATTAATGTTAAATTACTTTTGAAATTTATAACTGCATGAACTTTTATATACTTTTCTTCCAAAAAGTCATATTAATAGAGAAAAATCTCACATTTTAATACCCTGCGATGCCCACAAAGTCCACTATTAATTTATTAATTGTAATGGCTAAAGTATGATCCAAGGTTTGTCGTTTTACATTTTTTATAAATGTAAAAAGTCGAACCGACGGTGACGACAGTTGTATATGGTATGGTTGTACTTTTTTATAATATCCACTTACTTTTACTAATGAGACCTTCATAACAATGGTTTATTTATATCATGGATGCGGATTAATTTCAGTGTGTCAGACCGTGTTAATTTTATTTATTTTTGTGTACTTGTCAGAACTCTGCTCTTAATATAATATAATAATAATAATAGAATCCTTGAGGTCTCAATACCTACTTACTTAATTTTAATATACATATTTAATACAATATGATAATTTCTCTTAGTATACTAATTTCCTAGAAAAAGAACTTACAAGTTTTAGCTTTGTTTTAAATAGATTTTTTATAATATTAATACTTTATTTAATTTAATAGAAATTATATTTCATAAACGAAAAAGTTACTAGGATTGCTAAGCTTAAGACGATTTTAAAAAGAAATATCTTGAAGTTGGTTGTTTCGAACAGTTCTTTTTATTGTATTTAATCCATAATTATTTTCAATGAATATCTAATTCAATAATCAACCACAATAGATAGACTTTTGCGGACATCAAAGTGACTATCAATCCTTTTAAAATTTTTAAAATCGATCACAACACTTCAACAATTATTACTTTAGTAATTAGATTTACGTTTTTTTATTTTCCTTAATCCTATTTACATTTATTACTACTGAGTTAACAGCTTTGTGCTGTCGTGAATATGTTACCCAATAAATTATCTTATCCAGTGAAGCTGAGATCTCAGAGTATTATTTGTGTAATTAAACTTTGGTATTTTTTTACTTACTTACTTAGCTTCACGCCATATCCCTTGCGGGGTAGTCAGAGATGACGGAGCGCCAAACGCTACGGTCCCTGCATATCTCTTTCGCCTCGACCACAGACATTAACCTCTTCATACATGCCCTCCGGAGGGTCCTCCTGCTTTTTACGTGATCTTCTTTCAGTATCGTAGCTACTGAGTTTTCGAAGGTCACTGTCTTTCTTACCCCTCACTTTTCCATTATACATTTTTTTACCATTCTTTCATCGCTCTTTCGTTCGACGTGCCCAAACCACCTGAGCTCGTTCTTCTTCATTCTCACCGTGACTTCGCTAGTACCTGCCATTCTGTGGATCTCTTCATTGCGGATTCGATCAGCTAGACTGACTCCGCATAATCTGCGAAGAGATCGCATCTCCACAGCATTCATCTTTCTTACATTCTTCTTCTGTGTTACCCACGTTTGGCTGCCTATAACAGCGTCGGTAGCAATACTGCATTGTGTACAGCCAAACGTGCAGCTATGCTGACGTTTCGTCGTCTCAACAATGCAGCCAAAGCACCGTTGACTCTGTTACCAGCAGCAATACGCCTTTCTACATCCCTTTCGTATCTTCCGTCTCTGCTAAACATTCTTCAAATATACCGCTTCATTTACTTGTTCTATTATCTTACCATTCACGTTGATCTTACATTCTGTTCTTTCTTCATTTCTTTCAAATATCAGAACCTTCGCCTTATCTGCATTCAGGTTTAGACCATTATTTTCACACCCATCTTTCAGAGTGGTGACCAATGCCTGCAAATTTCTGGTAAAAAACTCTGGTATTTTCTTGTTTCAAATCATTATGATAGTAATGAAGTCATTAAAATAAAAAAAGGTATAATGAGATAACCTTATCATTTATTACCGATCTCTTTCATATACTCTTATCATGATAATATTCAGGTTGAGAGCAAGAAGGAATTTATTTAATAGTTATATTAATGCGTGTTTCTGGTAAAAAACTCTGGTATTTTCTTGTTTCAAATCATTATGATAGTAATGAAGTCATTAAAATAAAAAAGGTATAATGAGGTAACCTTATCATTTATTACCGATCTCTTTCATATACTCTTATCATGATAATATTCAGGTTGAGAGCAAGAAGGAATTTATTTAATAGTTATATTAATGCGTATTAAAAGTAAATATCATACTTTGGGAAATTTATTTTTTTCTTAATTCAGTGTTAAATTATAAAGTAGAGATAGTAATTAAATTGTATCAAATTAAATTTGTGTTTAATATCAAGTCCTCGGTAGATAATAATTTTATTAATTTAGAGCTAGTTTTATTCGTTTATGGTTAGTTGTTATACAATATGTTATATTTTACTTTATAATCTATAACTTGATGTTTAAAGTTAAAACGAAACACTTTTTTATAAACTTAAAAACAATGAAGTTTTCTAAAGCATTTCACTGCAAAATTTGAGAAAATATTTTTCTATTTGCAAGGAGCAACTAAAAACTCGCTTCACTTCTTTTTAATTTAACTTAATTTAAATAGAAGATTATTGATTTTGGTGTACGACCATAAAATATATTCAAATAGTTTTTTAATGGGTATAAAAATAAAAATATAAAATAAAATTTTACAAAAATATAACGAAAGTTATATCATTTTTATTATTTTATTTTTCAAAGTTGTGAACAATATTTCCAAACTTATCAAGTGTTAGTAGTTTGTCAACTCCTATAGCGTATTTTATTGTGTTTGACTCACATGATCGGTTCCACGTTCTGTTTTCTTCATTTACTTCAAAACAGTCAAAACAATCCTAAAATTCTTTAACTGGAAAAAAATTACAACTTAGACTAAGATGCTTTATAACTAACAAAACTCTTAAAAAAGACATTTTGAAAAAATAAAATTTTAACTTTTGATAGTTGTAAATGACAAAACACTTCCATATAAAGTTTTTCTCCGAATCAAGCATGATACAATACATGATCGGTTTAATTTAGATTTCAATTTTTGAGAAATTTTCAGGCTGAAATAAAGTTTCTTTTTAATTTTAATAAAATATAAAGATTTATAAGATATATATTTCACTACACACCAGGACACCACAAGAAGCCAAACAGCATCAGTCTATAAATGCTTCTAGAAATAGCGTGCTATCTATTTATCAAAAGAATCTAAACTCACATTGTGTCTTTTCATTCTATACGTACTTTCCTAAAATATTTCAGAAGCGCATTGGTATGACTTTTCAAAATAAAATTAAGTATATAAGCAATTAATAAAAAATAAATTTATTTCGTTAATAAAAAGCATTATATACAACTAACTACATAACACTTAGGAAATAAAAAAAAATACTCTTAAAATATATGCCTATACAGTGTAATAACTTAATTATTTCTAGTAGATTTATGTGCCGTGAAGTGTCAACGTCAATACTGCGAGCGACGGAGCGGAAAATAACTCGCAATTTATACGAGGACCAACTAGCGGGGCTAAAAACTTGATTACGACTGTAATTACGCGTTTTTTACTTACTTTTAAAAATCTTTTAAATACACTTTAAGTTCCACACTTACTTACTTTTATATTTAATGTATTAATTTTATGTAGTGTGTATTTTAGAGTTTATATATTCATTGAATATGTTTATATTGTTATGTTCTTTGATAAAGAAAAACTTAATTAAAATTATGCTTCAAACTGAAAAAAAAAACAAGAAAACTATTTCTATATATATAATTATTAGGAATAATTATTTTTGCTTTGAAAGCTACTTGCCGTTGTAAGACTGTAAGTTAATTAATTATATCATGCATTGTTGGAGCTGTCCAAAAATAAAAAATGGAGATGAAAAAAAAGTTTCCTTTGTCATTAACCCTATGAAATGTATAACGACCACAAACTGATCTTCTGATAAGGAGTGGTATTTACTAACCCAGTAAGACCAGTTTTTATATGAGCTACCAGTTTTTAGTTGAGGATAAAATAAATGACTACCGCTATCGGTCCGAAATTCCCATCCTATTAGGTTCAAATCTATATAAACATTATGAAATTGAACTTCTATACCTAACTAGAATAGATTGATATTTTTTACATAATTTTCTGATTTTCTCTATTTTGAATAAAATATTACAATCACCTTACAAATAAACAAATGAGGTTAGAGAGCTAAATATTACAAAAAAATATTGCTTATTTATTTTGTACGAAATGTGATTACCATTTCATATATTTACATGTTTCGCATATAGCGTACATTATTATTCGTGATAAATGTAAGGATTCTGTGTTTTCATGAAAAACTCGTTAGTTGTTTTTATATAAATATGCATGACACACTCGATACAGATTTTTTGTGAATATTTCTATAAATTTCAGTATATTATATTATAATTTCAGTTTGACTTATTGAACTTACATTGGACTGCTTATTCGATGCTGTCTTATAATAATGTAAGATATTAAGTATCGATTAGTACTAAATTCGTATGAACATAGAAGCGGTAATATATGTACGTCAGAAAAAAAAATACTCATAAGTTATTATTATTCTTACATTTAAATACAGAATATAAATTCCTTTAAAATTAATATTATAATCAAAGAGTTAAGAAAATACTTATTCTCTTTTTTATTTTTTGAACAGAACATAAATAATTCGGTTAAATACAATCCTGAAATTATAATCATTTCTGTTTATATTTTGTGCAGGGAATTATAACGTTAGTTATATACGTTGTATTAATTAAAAATCTTTTTATAAGTAATTCAGTAATAATATTTTTTTATATACTTTCAACACGAACATTGTCTGAAAGAAATATTGAAATACTAATTAAAATATTATAAAATATTAGGTTTAAAAAGAACTAACTGCAAAAAAATCAAACGATATATATACATGTTTTCTTATGATTTTCCAGTTTATGAGTTCGAATTATATAGAAATAGCGGATATACGGCAAATCGCTTTTTTGGTGGTAAACTGTTCGAGGTTCAGTTCTTCTCATTCTGAGACCATCCCCAGGGAGGTCTCTGTAGAAGACATATATTTCTTTCGTTACCCATCGAGTTAACAGAGTTGGAGATAGCACGCAGCCTTGGGTTCACCTGCTTTCAAGGGCTAGATATCCGAGCAAAAACCGTTGAGAAATACAAGTATATTCGCCCAGTGACAAAAGCTGGTTACCCTCTATCATAAACTCTCGGGAAGCTCATAGGAAGGAAGCTTCGAAAAAAGCTCCTTGGGCCATATACGATCTAAAGCTTTTGTCATATCCAAATTATCTGCCAGACCCTCTCCCTTGCTTTCAATAACAACTTCCAAATGGTGCTTAGGATATGACAGAAGATCACCAGCCGATCGACCATGGCGAAAGCCATATTGTCCGTCATTAACCAACTGGTGATCCTCGAGGTACGTTAGGAGCTGCTGATTGATGATGCTATTCATTACTTTGGGGAGAAGAGGGGTAATGGTTATAGGTCTGTAGTTAACTGGGTCCTAGCTATCACCTTTTTTAGGTATCAAATGGACAAGGGCACGAATTCATAAAACCGGCTTCCGACTACGCCTTTAAGGTAGAAGAACCGAAATAGACGCGTTAGCACTGGAGTCAACTCAGGGGCACATGTTCGTGGCACAATTGGAAAAATATCATCTAGCCTACTCAATTTATGAATGTCCAAGGAAAAGAAAATCTTTCAAATGATTTTTTTCTGAAAAACTCTTTCTGACATTGATACCGCGGCATGGTAGGCGCTTTCTTCCCTGGTCGACCAAACTCGGGTTTAATGCATTAGCCTAAGACTGATACGCCTGCCATTTGCTAGTTGCTGCAGTCCTGACAGACTTATCAAACCAAGGCCTTGATCTGCCACCGAGTGGTACCACAGATTTGCTTACAAATAATTCCATCCCTTGTAGTATCATATCAACTGCAGCCGCAGCGCATTCACTGGGATCATAAGGAGGAAAATAAACCAGTCTCAATAGGTAGGATGCAAAAAACAACATCTTACTATTCCAATTCGATGACTTGTAGTGCCAAACGCGTCGAGTTACAAGTCTTTTGCTAGCCAGACGTTGAATGGGTTTTACGCTCCTTACCAAGCAATAATCAGAGGACTCTAGAGGAGACTTCACAGTGACCTGATACTTTCCGGAATGTGTAGTCAGCAAAAGATTCAACAAAGAGGCCATAGGGCAGTTCAGGTCTGGTAGATAGTTGAATAGTACACTTGGACCCAACAGGTTACAATCCAAAGTTACGAAATCTTTTGGATAAATTATGATTATTTTTATTGATAATAATACAGTTTATTACAAAATTACAAGTTTGCTTAAACTTTGTTGTATTTTTAGTTTAATCATTAGTTATTCACAAGCTCTCTTAAACTCTCTAATATAATTGTAAGCAATGTAATGTAAATTGATTGAATTTTAGAAAACTACCGTCCTTATATTAAAAAAAAAAACAACTTCACGAATCGCTACAATCGATTACTAGAACGACACTTTCATGTGCTCTGATATTATACTTTATTTTTTTTTGTTTGAATTGTAATTAGATGTAAAAATTGTTAGGGAAACAAATTTAGACACGCTTAAAATGGTTATGGATCTGCCGCAAAAGCCTTAATAACAGACAGATACTTAAGGTATAAATATTCTATATGACAACAACTTTTCTATTTTCTACAAGCATTTTTTTTTTATAAATAACGGTTGTGTTTTATAATTTGTGCACCATCGATGCATTATACCATAATAACACATTGCTTATCGTGCTAAATGCTTGTTCCGTGTAATTTTCATTGCAAAATCGCATCAAATATGAATTTAAAACCACCTACTACACCGTAATACTCGGTTGTCGCATCTCCGCGTGTTTCAAAAGTAATTTCCCTTTAATTTCAATGAGCTATTAATTTTTTTGCGTAACAATAGGATTGCGTGTAATATTTTAAACATATTCTATAATAATTTATAACAAGGTAACGAACTCTAAATGCGAGTTTATAATGTTTATTTAAGTGATATTTAACTAATACATTATATAAAAAAACGATTGAAGCAAAGTAAAAAAAGTGTTTGACTAAATTCTTACTAATTATAAGAATCCCAAAGGCTAATTCTTGTGTAAGTAAGATGATAACCTGATATAATTCATATACGAGCTGCAGTTAATTGGCTGCGCTTTAGTGTTACCATCTTCAGATGTGATTAATACAGACTCTTTATTTTGTAATATAAATATCACTAAAAATATTCCATACTAACATAATGATTGTGTGTTTCTTCGGAAGGCTTATTTCTCTTAAGAAACAACCGTCTATCTAATTTGAATTCCGTCACAGCCATCGCACCCAAATCAAAAGTGTTTATTTATGTCTCCTTTCCCCGAATACCTTTATTTTCGGTTCACCATTGACCTTTTGTTTATTTCACAGTTCATTGGAAATTCTATCTCTATCCGTTTGAAGAATATCGCTCTTTAACCATCTTGAAAAGAAGATAAATAACGTATTTTTAATATATATCAATAGTTTCTTGGCAATTGAATTGTTAATATATATTCTAATACTCAGTATTATTTTGGTATCATTTTTTTGCCGGAACGGCATCGCTTAAACTACTCCCACTCTAATCATCAGTTCCATTTTCACTAAGCCCTATGATAACCTATGTTTAAATTGAACGCTTGAGCAAAATGCCTCCTAATTTAAGGGCTTACTGTGTTATTTTTTATTATTCAAGTACTATTGTTACTGTTACTAAACTCCTCATTTTTTGGCATTAAGTTGTATTTTTAAGTTGATTATTGGTTTGTGAATAAGGAAAAAGCGCTTTTTAGTTGTACTCTTAGTTGATTTCATTTAATAATCTCATAATTTCTATATAGTTTTAATTTCTATCGTTTATCGACGAGGGTTTACTTTTAAATGTTATTAGGTTCTAATAAAAACATCTTAACTGCCTTTCATTAAAATCAGTTTGGTGGCTATTAATGTACTTGAGGAAGATATTTGTGATACAAATCAGTGACCGACTCACCGATAATTACGATTCTTACTTGCTATAAGCATTGAAATGCAATTTATTATTAAACTGGGGTATATAAAAATCTCATTAGACACAATTCAAGGGTTCTCTAAATAAATTTAAAAATTGCAAAATATGTTTTGTTTGTATTAAGCATCACTGCTATTCTGTAGATGTGTTTGGCTATTGATCAAAACCTTTAGCATTAAGCTTTCTTTAAACTAAATGTAGTATATTTTTAGGAAGATACCGCTGAAAATACAATATTGAGCATTATTTCTATTTTTTAATTTACTACCTAAAATATCATAAAGTTTCAGATACTATTACAAAACTTTATATACAAAAAACCCCATTTTTTTTTTTTTTTTTTTTTTTTTTTATGTTGGAGGAGGGCAAACGAGCTTGCGGGTCACTGTTGGTATATGATCACCGCCGCCCATGAACTCTTGCAACATCCGAGGATTCACAAGAGCGTTGCCGGCCTTGGAGAAATGAAATATATGCCTTTTTTGAAGGTACCCATGTCGTATCGATCTGGAAATATCGCCGAAGGAAGTTCGTTCTACATTTGAGTGGTACGTGGGAAAAAAGTCCTTGAAAACCGCACAGTTGAAGATCGCCATGCGTCCAGGTGGTATAGATGATAAAGGAGGCGATGGCGAGCTGTGCGGTAGTGAAATTCGGCGGTAGGCATCAGATCGAATAGTTCTTCGGAACACTCCCCGTTGTAAATGCGGTAGAAGACGCACAAAGAAGCCACGTCTCTACGCAATGCCAAAGAGTCCAGCCGTTCGCAGAGCACCGGGTCCCCAACAATCCGAACGGCTCTCCGTTGTACGCGGTCAAATGGTAGAAGCTGATATTGGGGTGATCCGGACCAGAGATGAGAACAGTACTCCATGTGTGGTCGGACCTGCGCCTTATAGAGCGCAAGTCTTTGGCCAGGTTTGAAGTATTGCCTCGCTCTATTGATCACTCCCAATTTCTTCGAGGCCAACTTGGCCTTGCTCTCCAGATGACCACGAAACTGACAACCGCTCGAAATGTCGAGACCCAGTATTTTGATACTTGGCGAGGCAATAAGAGGAGTGCTCTCGAAGAGCGGTGATACGACAAATGGGGTTTTCTTAGTGGTAAACGCGCAAACCTGAGTCTTTAGGGGATTGAACTGAACGTGGTTCAGTTCACCCCACTCAGAGACCATCCCCAGGGAGGTCTCTATTGAAGACACAAGTTTCTTTCGGCACTCGTCGACGTTTTCCCGAGAGAGACCTGCACGACCGGAATATACCGCATCCCCAGTGCTGTCATCCGCATAACAATGTATGTTGGAAATATCCAACATATCATTGATGTGCAGGAGGAACAGAGTTGGGGATAGCACGCAGCCTTGGGGTACACCAGCGTTCACGGGCTTGGGGTCCGAGCAAAAACCGTCGAGAACGACCTGTATGCTCCGCCCAGTGAGAAAACTGGTGATCCACTTACATAGACTCTCGTTAAGCCTATAGGAAGGTAGCTCCGAAAGAAGCTCCTTGTGCCATACACGATCAAAGGCTTTTGCCATATCCAGACTAACTGCCAGACCCTCTCCCTTGCTTTCAATAACCGCTGCCCAACGGTGCGTAAGGTATAACAGAAGATCACCAGCTGATCGACCATGGCGAAAGCCATACTGCCGGTCATTGATCAACTCGTCATTGGTGATCCTCGAGGTACGTTAGGAGCTGTCGGTTGATAATAATCTCCATTATTTTGGAGAGAAGGGAGGTAATGGCGATAGGTCTGTAGTTAGCTGGGTCCGAGCTATCACCTTTTTTAGGGATCGGATGGACAAGGGCACGCTTCCATGAGACCGGGACTACGCCTTTAAGATAGGAGTACCGAAATAGACGCGTTAGCACTGGAGTCAACTCAGGGGCACACGTTCGTAGCACTAATGGAGAAATGCCATCCGGCCCACTCGACTTATGAACGTCCAAGGAAAATAGAGACTGCCTGATAGTTTTTTGTCGAAAAACTATTTCCGGCATTGAACTCTGACACCGCGTGATGATAGGCGGTGTCTTCCCTTGGTTGTCCAAAGTCGAGTTGGAGGCAAAAAGAGTGCCCAAGAGATCGGCTTTCTCTTTTGCCGTGTGGGCCCGAGATTCATTCCCCATGTGCAACGGCGGTAGGGACGGCTGGCTAAAGTTGCCCAGAGTGGCTTTGGAAAGCGCCCAGAATTTGCGCGTGCCAGGCGGGTACTTTGCCAGCTGATCCCCAATTTTGACGACATGCTTGAACTTTGCTCTAGCGATTTGCCGTTTGAAGAATCTGGAGGCACGGTTGTATTCCCTCTTCAGAACTCTAGAGTTCGGATCCTTAGTGACTAACGCATTAGCCCAAGCTTGATAAGCCTGCCGTTTGCCAGCTGCTGCAGCCCTGACAGATGCATCAAACCAAGGCCGCGATCTGCCGCCAAGTGGTACCACAGGGCTTGGTACAAAAAGTTCCATGCCCTGAAGTATCACATCGGCTACAGCCGCAGCGCAGTCACTAGGATCATTGGAAGGGAAACAAATCGGCCCCCATGGGTAGGATGCAAAAAAAGACCGCATTCCATCCCAATCTGCTGACTTGTAGTGCCAAACGCGTCGAGTCGCAGGTCTTGTGCGAGCAGGACGTTGAATGGGCACCACACTCCGTACCAGACAGTGATCAGAGGAACCTAAGGGAGCCTCGACAGTGATCTATTACTTTTCTGGATGTGTAGTCAGCAGAAGATCCAACAAAGAGGGCGTGTGGCTGTCCACGTCCGTTAGACGAGTGTGCGTCTTTACCAGCTGGGACAGACCATTTGCCAGAGCAAAGTCAAACACAGATCTCCCCGCGTAGTCGGTGGCACGTGAGCCTAGCCAATCGGCATGGTGCGCATTGAAGTCCCCGAGGACTTAGACTTCGGCGGAGGGAGTCTGTGAAAGCAGATCGTCAATCTTCGCCTGAACATGGCCCAAGAGTTGATCCGTTTCTGCATTACCACTATGGGACCTGTAGAGGCACGCGTAGACTCTAACATGATCGTCCATGTCCACGCGCAGCCAGAGTACAGACAGGTCCCGACCTTCAAAAACCTGAAGGCGACGGTAGCAGATATCCTCCCTTACGAACACAGATACCCCGGCGTGTGGTATAAAATGATGTTCTAGTTTATACCCGGGGTATGATAGGTATGCTGTGTCGCTAGGTTGAGATATCTGCGTCTCCGTCAAAAACAACAAGGCCGGCTGCGCCGTCTCAAGGTGGTAGTGGACGGCGTTTAGGTTCGAGTGAAACCCCCGGATGTTGCAAAAGTCCACATCTTGAGTGGAGCGGGGGCCGCTGTTTGCCGTCGTTTGCCCTCAGAAAACACATCAGGCGATACTTTGCCCGCCCCAGATACGACGGGCAGCCTGAGCAAAATCCGAGGATCTTTCCCCCGATTTTGCTCGAGGAGGGGGTCCCCGGCTTCATCAAAGCCGGTACCCTCCTGGGGTATACTTTTTGGAGGCATCGCTATCATGTTTGGCAGGGGGGGCGGGGGTTGGGCTTCCGGATTCTCTCACTCACCGACGGAACATAACCAAATGAATTTGGTTACTACACGTCGGTCTTCTGTGAGAGGGTGGTCCTTCCCCGGTCGAGCCAGCCCAATACGAGCTGCAGTCAGAAAACTACAGCTAGGCTCTACCACCTAGGAATCCCATTTTCTTTTATCACTTATAAACATATTTATTTCCATACTTTTATTTAAATTACTTTGCTTTCAAGTCAGATGTCGTAACTTATTTGATTTCTTAAATAGTTAGATAATTTCAGTATTTTTAGTAATCACCACATTGTTTTATCCATTTACATTATTTTTTAAACTTTTAACTAGAGAATTTTTTAAAAATTGTAGGTACCTGTCATGTAATAGTTTACATAACAGGTACCTATAATTTTTAGAAAGTTTTCTAAGTAATTCTGGCTTGAAAAGAAAATTAAAAGTACTATTAAAAACTCCCGGGTGATTCCCTATTAGCCGAGCTTGCCAACTACTAGTTAATCAACTGTTTAAGTACAGCTTAAAATGTAGTTTGGAATTACTAAAGTTAGAGCCAGTGAGGGATTTTAGCTAGAAGCTCTATACAGCATTATACACTATAGTACAAAATAAAATAACAGATTATACTTATTATTTTAAAAACTTTTTACGCAATATATTAACGAATTAAAAATTACTTTAAAAAATCGCTTTGTTTACTATACAAATTACTTCAAAACTTTCGGTAAAAGAAGCTAAAAATAATAATACAAATTTGGACCTTTAGATTTAAATAAAATTCCAAATTCAGTAGTCTTAACTGTACAAAGAAATTTTCTTCTAAATTGCATTAAGATGTGTTAGTCATTACAAGTTTTAATTAATATATGTAATTTTGCAAGTTGCAGAGCCGTCCGCGGTATTGATATTGATAACAATTGATTGATAACAATTTAAATATATTTTAACGCAGATGTTTCAAAAAATGGTGAATTATTTTTAACCTTATTACATTTTTCAGTACAAATATTAACCTAATATAAATGCGAGAAAGCGTTACATGTTTTTGTTAAGATAAGAAGTTCTTTGTCATATAATGGTCAGGTTGAGATACAATGTCCATGATGAGTCTGTGAGAGTCAATTTACTTATAAGAAATCTTTTCTTGTGAGTTCTACCCACTGATGATTTACATACAATATTTTTTAATTCTTATATAAATATATTAATATAATATGAATATATTATAAGCTGAATAGTTTGTAAGAATATATTGTGATAGATTAACTGAAAAACTTAGTGGATGATTGTAAAATACATAAAAAAATTAACAACCTCTTATTTTTCTGAACTATACTAAATAAATATTCTGACTCGTAGAAGTTTACTGACTAACGGCTAGCCTCTGTTTTTTGTCAGTTTATGAGGCAAATACTAAAGCGTTATTGGTTACCGTCTTTTAATGGTGACGTTTGCTGAGGGTTATATTTGTTATCATTTGACCGTTTCTGTAAAAGTCATAGTTTAGTACATAGAGCAATGTATGTAAGTTCTTTGCACTATAGAATAGCAAAAAAAAACATATCGTGGATATAAATTGTATAAATTTGTAATTTCATGATTTTGTCGTAATACTTAAAGCGAAATAAATTGTTTGAATATTATTTAATTTTACCACAGAAATTGGGTGGTAAGTTTTGTTACCCAACAGCACAGTTAATTTGAGTATTTTTTTGCTTTGTTAGAGTTTAGTAGAGAAGAGTCAAGACAAATTTGAGCTGCAGTCTTTTGATTACATCTAGATGGTACCACCTCTTAGGTTCAAATATACATATGTCGCCTACTTACTTAATAAGATTATTTTTCTAGGAGTTGGCAAAGATGAGTAATAAGCTGAAAAATATAACGTTATTATGTAAGTACTTAATGTGGGTCTGTTTTATTTATTTTAAATAGTTTTTACCAGCCGCTGCGCTGGTGTTATGTACGGGACTGGCTATATTATTCTTAAATTTTTAATTCGGCATTTTATGGAAGGAGCTCTGGTTGGCGGAGCTAATAATTTTTTGATGGCGTATAATTTTAATATCTACTTTAGTTTAAAAAAATATTTTAATTTACATTTAATAGATAATTTATCCATTACTTTAAATAAAGACTAATACTGATAGGAAGAAAACAGTCTCGAAGATAAAATAATGATTTTTAAAAGAAATTTGGAATCTAACAGCAGTTATCGTGTGTTAACCATAAGACACTTTTTACATTATTTTAGTGTATCTTTGCTGGTATACGCAACGCACGCGAGGAAAGCTCTTTAAGAGACGAAGCTTCTTGGCATTCCATGGATTCACCGTGCGGGTGCTGGGCCCATCGCGTTGCAAGAAGAGGAGCGCAAGCAATGCCTGGGACTTGCGACTCCGATGTAGGTTTAAGGGGCCCCTTTATTATGCGTATAAGTCCGGCCTAGATGACGAAAGACAAACATCCCCGGGAATTATGTATTGCCCTTCATACGTGTCCATCATGAGAGTCCAATCAGGAGACGTGTCCAAGATAGACTACGGTTTAAATTTGGATTTTTTGGAAGAACCTACCTTTACGAACTCTACTGATATTTTGGTGGTTGTTATACCCTTCTGCGCTCTTGCTACAGAAAGACTAACCGCTTCTTGTACGATTTCTAATACTTTATCGTAGTGACGCGAGTATTTACCTCTATTTAAAAGTACCCTACACCCTACTAGCAAGTGTTTCGAGGTTCCTACTGCCTCGCCACAGATGTTGCAAGATTTTTCGGTGGCTTTGCTCCATCTTACTAAGTTACTTTGATCTGGGAGAGTTATTTGGAATGCATTAAGATAAAATTTTAATAATGCTGGGGACCAATCATGAAGCAGGGTGCGCCATCTTAAAGCTAGTGGAGTACAAAAATCACCTATGGTCACCCATTCATTTTGCAATTCTAGGTTCAACGCATGCAACCGGTAATTATCATTTTCATCTTGCCGAATAAAGGATTTTATTATTTCTACGTCTTGTTCATTCCTACTTGATCCTAGCCCTGCTTTTTTTGTTTGAGCACCTATCATAAATTGTTTATGGAATTGAAGTCGTGACTCCAGCTCTGCAGCAATTTCATTTTTTGGGAGAGATGTTATAGTATCATCACTCGATTTTGAGATGATATGTCTTTTGGTCACTCTTAGGTTTTTATAGAGTTCCGATGGTTTCTTTAATTTTATCCCAAAATATGTCGGTCTCTAAATAAGATAGAAGAGCCCGCTGAATGCGCTAAGCTGAGCCATGACTTCAATGCCTTATGACGCTTGCATCTAACTTCAACAAACGGGTCTTATTTATATCATAAACAATCATGACGTTAAATAGTTATCATATATCCAAGCCTTTTTGATGTTACTTATTGGTTGATTGTCTACCTTTCTAAGATCATTCAAAAAGCTATCGACTATTATATCTAACGATGGAGTGCGCCCTTGGTAACCGATTTTTTTACCTAAGAATTTGATCGGAGCTGCGTCGGTAATCGTAGTAACGCACTTACCGCTTATTATAAGAATTGGATCGTAAGAGGTTAATCTGGTGTTCTGCCTACTATTTGATTTTGTCCTCAATCCGTCCGTCTAAGCACAGAAATCCTCCATAACAATTAAAAGTAGCTGACATTGTTTTGGATTACGTGTCAGTATCGCAGGATCGTCTGCGAATGCTAGTATGGATTCTGTGTATTTATTGTTAAACTTAAACTGATAACCCCATTTCTTTTCGTTTTTAATTAATTTATCTTTGAAAATATTGATTACTATGTTAAATATAATTGGAGAAATACAACAACCTTGAAATTAACCTATGTTGTAATTTAATGGTTTGGAATGATTTTCATTTGTGATTACGGAAAAATTTTAATTTTGAATAATATGACGCAATCATGTCATTTACTAACGTTGGAAAATTATATCACCTTAGCGCGAACATCATCAGTTTATGTCGTACCGACCCGAAAGCGTTCTCTAAGTCTATCCAACATACCGTTATTTGTCTTTCACTAGTTCTTTAACTTAATAATTAAAATTGAAAACCGTAATGTAGTATGCACCTAAACCTTCCTCAAATTTTCATCTTTTATTAAGACTGTAAAAAATCCGTTCAGTAGTAGTCTTTGAGAAAATCAGTTACATACAGACAGCTTTTGAAGACTTTGTTTTATAATATTTAAGGATGATGACAAGAAGAATACTTCAACAGTTACATTTGCACTTCAACATACAATAAAATATGAGTACGATCAAATGTAAAATAATATAATTTATATACCTACGAGTATTACCAGAGCTACGAATTATTATCCATAAGTCACTAGATTTAGTGTCGCGTTAAAAAGTTAATCTTCATGAATAAAATATTAAAACTGACCTTGTCGTATGTGGGTTTTATGGAGCTCTCAGAAATAGAGTAGGAATTTATGATATTATATATATTGTATGTATCTCAGGACTTAAAAGGAAGGGCTGCATTACTATAATAATGACTTTTTTTATGTAAGAGGAGGTCAGAGGACAGTGCGGGTCACAGATGATACGTGTTCATCGACGCCCATGAACTCTTGCAACATCCGAGGCTTTACAAGAACGCTGCCGGCTTTGGAGGCGGGAGTAAACTTATTTGTTAAGTTAGAAAAATATATTTTTTTATAGTATTAATTATTGATTACTCTGAAAAGTATCTGTTTAAATAATTACTTATTAGATTGAATACTTTCGTCTCTCTCTCGACTAATACCATAATTATTGGCTGTAAAACCGCAAAAGGTACTTTTTTATATATAAGTACCTAACACGGTTGTCTAGTTGTAAAATGTTATTTATAAATATAAGATAAATAGAAAACATTTTCATTTAAATCTAGGATAAACATTTATTTTAAAATATTATATTTCCAGAGTTTCTTTTTGCAAGCTGTTAAATATCTTGAGATGAACTGAATTTCGAATGAAGGAGTAAAAAGTTTCAGATTATATGAAAAGCGAATATGCAAGTAGTTGGGACTGACTATATAGCATACATTTCTGAACGGATGGCTATTTTAGTTTTATGTAAATAAAAAAAAAAAAAAATAATAAAAAAATATTGAATCGCTTCGAATCTCTGATTTGTAAGAAAACGAATTTTTAATTTTATATTTGTAACAAAACAAGTTATAACAACATTTTAATAATCTTGCAACTAATTCACTATTATATAATTTCAACATCAATTCTAATTTCTGTAGTGATCGTATTTAAATTCCATTGTATCATTGAGTATTTCATTACTATTTTTATTTAACGTAATACTGTCGATCTTCTTTGAAGTTCAAATATAAGGCACTACTGGAAATAGCTACATCATTTTCCTCTTTTCGCAGATTGAAAATTTCTCTTAAAATACTATTTTGCGAGGAGCGGCATGAGTCAATATTTATCAATTTTTAATAAGCTTACTACAATACCAATAACTTCAAAAATATAGTACAATATTTTATGAGGAGAAATAATTAAAATAATAAAATAAAACAATTAAAATAATTAATGACTACGTACCTAATATCTAATATCGTGTGGCGAAGTTTACTGAAAATTATTAGACAACGTCATTCTTCATTCCAATTCTTGGATTGAGGCTTTCTCGATAGCAAATTTCGCCAAAATCCAATCCGTATTTTTTGAGCCAGCTTCAAAAGACGAGTTTGCAAATAACTTTATTAAGAAACGATACCAAGTTTTAATTCCAACTAGCTGTGCTCACGACTTCGTTCGCACGAAATACGTTTTTCGAAATAAAAATAATGTTTTTCAAAAATAGTGTTTTTTCAAATAAAATTAACTTAGACTAAATTACTCCTTTTAACATCAGCTACCCACCCGCTAAGGAGAGTCCTGTTAAACCCAGTCTAGCCATTTCAGATACTATCCGGATCAAACAGAGAGGGAGACAGGAGAAGATTTTTTTTTATGTAAGCACCGTATATACTTTTATATGCATTTAGTGAAACGCTATTAATTAGAAATTACAAACAGATATTTCAACTTTATTTATAGGTATCGATTATTAAAGGGTAAAAATATTTCTGGAATACATTTAAAAATGTTAAAACACTGCGAACCAGATCAGGTATTCATTAATTGTGGTTTAGAATTAAATTTTATTATAATAGTGTAAGTTAAATATTGAGTATCGAGTAACATCAGTTATTATATTGCGCTTAAGCTACGTGTCTATATAACGTGAAAGAGTCCGGCGGTTGACAGAGCACCGATTCTCCTCAAATACGAACGGCTCTCCGTTGTACGCTTTCCGAGGATAGAATCTGATTTGTGACCCAGACCAAAGAGGAGAACGGTACTCCATGGATAGCCGACGTTTTCCCGAGAGTTTTCCCGATTCGACGTTTTCCCGAGAGAAATTACAGGGCAAGGATGGAATATACCGCAAAAAGGTGCCTAAGAGATCGACTTTGTCGTGTAGGCCAGATTCATTTATCATATGCAATGGCGGTAGAGATGGTTGGAAAAAATTGCCTAGAGTTGACTTAGAAAGGGCCATAATGCAATCACTAAGATTATTGGAAGGGAATCAAAACGGACGTCATGGGTGAGACAAAAAAAAACTCATTCCATCTCATTTTGCTGACTAGTATTGTTAAGCGCCTCGGGTTGCAGGTATTATGCGAGTCGGATGTTGATTGGGAACTACATTCCCTATTTCCTGGTACTTTCCGGGAGTCTGTAGTAGTCAGCAGAAGATGAGTGTGCGCCTTAACCAACTGGGACAAGCCATTTGGCAGAGCAAAGTTAACTAATTTATAACTGCGTAGTCGGTGTCACATGACTCTGGCTACTCAGAACACTGTAAAAATTAAAAATCTGCGTTTTCGTCAAAAATAAATAGGCACGACTAACCGTCTCTAGGTAGTGGACGTCGGTTAAGTTAGGTGGAAAGCCCCGGATGTTGGAAGGGGGGTACCGTAATCTTCACTTGTCATTGGCTCTCAGAAAACACAAAACACGATATGTTTAAGATTGACAGGGTAATTGGACTTGCAGATTCCTTAATCTCGTTAGTCAAATGAATTTGTAGTGAATTGAATGTGTAGTAACGAAATTTTAATTATTTTGTTACTACACGTCTATCTTTTGGTAGAAGGGGGTCCCTGTTCGAACTAGCCCAATAAGAGCTGCAGTCGAAAAAATACAGTTTACAGTTTGCAGAGTGGCTAAGATCCATAACTTTTTTAAAATAAGAAAGATCTGTAGTCAGCAGCGGAACACGTAGAGGCTAGTTTACTTCGTTTTTTTTTATTTCCAAGTAATGTTAAGAGTTCTTCTGCTTTTAGAATCAATAATCTCCAATTCTTGAAATCATTTATGTATCTTTATGAATGTTGGAAATTTTGCAACTTGACCTTTTAGCTAATTCTATAATGAAGATCCTATGAATACTTATCTTATGAACTAACAATTATATGTGTAGTATCGTCGAAATAATTAAGTTTAGAATACCTAAAAAAATAAAATCTGAACGCAGTATATTTATTTTCGTCCTGACGTTGCTCGGCAAATTAAAACTCCTTAAAGAACCGAAAATCGTTCAATATGTCAATCACTGTTCAATATGTTCAATCTACAGCCAAATTGCGCGGTTGGTTAAGTTTCTTAATCTTTTAACCATAAAAAAAGATAGTTTTGGCCAATTATGGCATTTATTTCTAATCAAACAAATAAGATACTTCATAGAAGATACCCTAGATAAATTCTAAATAACCAGCAGTTTGTGTATAAATTACCTTTTTATCTCAATAAAAAAGAATTGAATAATTGAAGGCATTGATAAGATACTGGTAAAATAATTATAAAAAATACAATATTCAACATTATTTCTTGGATAACAAATTCCTCTAAATGAAAATGATTCACATTTCAAAGAAAAAGTTACCTTGTTTCGTAAGTTAGGAACTTTCGAGCAATAAAACACTTTCCGGGAATCGTGTAATCACTAACTAATTGTAAAAGCTGTTTGTACATAATTAACAGCACTTAGCTTTCCTATCGACATGATAGCTAACTTAATAATAAAATCGTTTGTGAAGCGGCTCATAAGATAAACAATTTGAGTTATAATATCCTTTGATTAGAGAAATAATTTTTTGGGACTGTAATATTATTAATTGAATTGAACCAACAATAATGTCTTGTTTGCTTTCATTTATATTATGTAATAGAAGAATTTTATGTGTGTTAGAGTATTTTTACAATTCAAACAATGATTTATATTATTAGATATATTTAGCACCATATATGTATTAATATAGAAGATAGCTTGTTAAATGACGTATATTATTTTTAAGAAGTAAGGTTTTCCAGTATCTACATCTACAGATAGGTAATAATTTGATTTCTGTTTTACGGTGCTAATAAATGTAGTGTAAAGATTTTATTTGTGTACAAAAGTACAGCAAATACATAATTTTCTGTGCAATAGACACCACAATTTTAATAATAAGGTAAAAAATATTTATACATAATTTGGCTATAATATGTATTTGAAGCTGATTTCTACTAGAGAGTTCCCTATCCGAGACTATGAACTGTTAAAAGTAATTTATATTTTAAGTAATTAATGGTTATGTTTTCAAATATCAATTTGTCCAATAATTTTGATGTGTGATTGTAGCTTCCAAACATTTTCTTTATGTTTAAATATTGTGCCACTGTTGATCAGAGTCTGTCTATCAATCCAATTAATGGCCATGTATTTATTACATAGAATGGAAACACAGCCTACAAGGTGTAAAAGGTTTTAGTAATATTGGACTAGCTTACACTATAGCTCCCAGTTCGATCTGGTTTCAGGTATCGTTTCCACCTTACACTGATAGGATTGTCTAGTACAGCTCTGAATAACGTTGATACTTATGAGATATTTTTGACGTCTTTCAAAACCACCGATGAGCAACTATTTTTAGAATACAAATTCTAACATAAGCAAAATTTTTTTAAACCAAACACATAATTAACAGTTCAGGAATGTAAGAAAAATTTTATATATCTTGATAATTAAAGAGAGCAAAACAGATAATACAATATTTAGATTATTTTGCAATAATTTCCTATTAGCTTACATTATATTATGTTTGACCTAGAATATATCTTTCCTCTTTGGAATTGCTGGCTACAAACAAAATGCATTAACTAAATAATAAATGCTAAAGCCTGGCTGGTTAAGTACCTCCTTGCCTAATGTTTAAAAAAAATAATCAATAAATTACATGATACTAAAAATAAAATATATTAATGGAACGTTATATTAAATTTTACCTACATTCAATGTTGTTAATATCTAATAACAAGTTAATGCCCTTGTGAATTCGAAACTATTATGTTTTAAGATTAGCCGTCAGCGTCCTCTTTTATATTTCAACTTAAAATAATTTATATTTTTTTCTTAATGTATAACTGAATTATTAATTAAGCTGACTAAATGAAACATATTCGAAAAATACATACTTAATTCTCATAGCTACTTTGGGGACTACTAGACAAATGACATGATAAATGTCGTAGAAAGTATTTTAGTGACTGGTGTAATGTAAGCATCAAAAAATGGCGAAGTAGTCTATTACTTATTTAATTTTTTATGTATAAAAAAAATGTGTTAAACTTTATATGTTATCAAGAAATATAAATTTTTCATCGTTTCCATGCCTCAGAAAAAGCGATTACGAGCGCTTTTGGCCCTTGTAATTATCTTAATATCGGATAATAATTATCAATGAGTTAAGACAACATTACATTAATCAAAACTGGACTATCTGTCTTCTATGTATTGTATACATAAATGTATTTGTGTACATAAACTACGATCCGAGATATGTTATCATATTGCTATTGAGCTTTGTTCCTATGTTTTAGAAACAAGAGCTGTGAATTGTTAATATTATCTTTTAAAGTCTTAAATGTATTACTTAAAAAGTATTACTGAGGTTTAAAGTTAAAATAAGTCAATTATACCTACAAATATTTAACTATAAGTTTTTGAACGACAACTGGATGCAATGAATAATTTGTACATTTATTCGTATTATAACCATAATGAATAAAAATTTGTAAAAGTGTTTTATCAATGACAATGACATTAAGTAGAATATATCTTAATCAAATATAATTCTCACCCAAAACAAAATATTAACACTTGATAGAATTTCTTTTAATATTTAAAATGTTTTTTCCCCCCCATTAGTTGAACCGACGACATAGCCAAGGTCGCGTGAAGTCACTCGTAGCGGGCATCATAACGATCTTTTGGGGAAGCCTATGAATGATTAGTTGATGCTTTATTCTACGTTTCTTTGATCATGCTCTTCTTAATCACATAGAACAAAACCATGTTATTATTCCAAGTTATATTGAGGCTATGATAATGATATTGTAATTATTTCTCGGAATACAGTTTTTGTACGCAAAAAATTAAGAGTTTTATATATTTTTGAGTTTATATATAAAACGAATGGCATGAGTCAATCGATAAGTTTAGGTCCTTAGCAACTTCTAAAAGGAGTGGCTGATACTATTTTCTTCACTTCAATAATGTTTTTGACTGTTTTAGATGTGCTCGGGCATCCGAAATTCGTAGTATCGATAAATGTTGCTATGACCCCAGGGTACCTTTACAATATATCGCAGACAAAATTTAGAGTACATCCAATTTGTTATTATCACAAAATTTAATACGGATTAATTTATGATTTTTTTTTGTAAAGGCAACAATTAAAGTCCAGCTAAAATACGTTCAGTCAAAACAACTGTCAAAACTTAACAAAATATTTAAAATGCTCTACTAGTTCAGCATAAGTAAAAGACATAAGTACCAACAAAACACCACAGTGAATCAGACATCTAATATACGTTACCTGCTGAAATTCAAAGTTTTGTTATACTTTTTGTACAGATAAACATATAAAACTAGGAACTGAAGTGGACAATGACCCACTTCAGTTCCCATAATTCACACAATCAGGTTGGTTGTGTACTCAAGTACTCAATAATTTGGATTAATGTTTCATTGAGATTACTTAAAATTACTAGATATCACATTGTTGTCACTTTTAAGTAAATATATTTATTAATTATTGATTCATATACAATATTAAAACCACATGAGTCAATCAAGTATTAAACTAAAATTAAGTAGTAAGTAATTAAAATTGTATTTATGGCTTTGCCTTCTCCTTTAGTCTCTTGAATATCTGATCTTAAGTAACAGATATTTCCATAAAAAAGCTAGAAAGAGTAGGTTAATGGGAATCGTGAGAGATAGGTACTATATCAGAATTAAGATCACGATCACTGTGATATTCAATACATTTATTATTTTAATATATTCAATCTTATAGAACCGGAATTATATTTACAATTACTTTAGAGATAATTGTATTCTATGAGGCGCACATTGATTTCAGGCGTAGAGAGCGACGTAGAAGGTCGTACACTATCAACGTTCACATGGTTTACCATGTGTTCCATCATTGATGTGTTCATAATAGGACTAAAAATTTTGTCTAATTAATTTATATAGGAATTGTATGCTGTCGCGTCATTTCACTTTAAATCAAAGATCCTCGCTAATCGGTACTAGTTACTTGTTAGAGCACAACTTTCGCTCACGTGCCGGTATCTGTGTGTACGCACGGAACGACCTCTGTATCCTGCGTCTCCGTCACTTTAAAGACCCCACTTTTTCTTCCCAATGGGTGTTAGTACTTTAGGAAACGAATAAAATCTGTTTTCCTGTATCTACCGTTCGCACACATAAATAATCTAGTCACCGGACCAGGAGACGACTAGATTATTTATCAGTATCTTTCATTGCAGCTCGTCTTTCTGGGGGACTTTAGTGCCTGTCATCAGGACTGGCTGTTCCCACCACCAGAAGACCGACCATGCTGGCATTTCTTTGCGTCTTATCCTTGGTGGCAGGTCTGTTTCTCTTCTTTGGATCCATCAAGTTGCGCGGACGCTGTAACCGATGTGGTACATCAGGCAATGGAGTATTTCATTCCTTTTGCTGACATACCCATCGGTGGCAAAGGTCGCCCATGGTTTAATGCCGAATGTGGTCATGCTGAAGACCAAAAACATTCGGCATACTTCATTTGGGCTGCCGCTCGTAGCCACAAAGCTCCGGATGTAAGTTTAAAGAAGAGAGCCTTTAACCAAGCTGCCAAGTCCGGTAAAAAAGCATTACGGAAGGCTCGTCGCGACCGTATCGCTAAGAAGGGCAAAAAGCTCTCTATAAGACATACTGGCAGTCGAGCTTTCACTCTCACTGCCTGCTAGATAGATCTCTGGCCCATATAGTGACAGAGAAAGCGAATGTATTTGCTTCTCTGTTTGCTGATAATTCATATCTAGACACTGGCAATGCTTCTCCAGCACATCTTCCTCACTAATAAGCAAGCTTTCAGAGTACGATATATCTCCTCGTCTGATCGGTTGGGTAACGGACTTTCTGAACCAAAGATCTCTCAGAGTATTTGTCGACGGCTATTCCTCGGAACACTTGACAATAAATGGCGGATTGCCTCAGGAGTGTGTCATTTCTGCAACTCTTTTTTTGCTGCACATTAACGATCTGCTGAAGCCCGGTATCTTTGGGTATGCAGACGACAGCAAGGTTGTAGAAAGATATCTGCCGAGTAGTCGTGTTAGTAGAGATCAAGTACAGTCGGAAAGATAAGCCATGGTGCAACGTTTGAGTGACAAACTTCAAGCAGTCTCCGCATGGGGCAATGCCAATCTTGTCAAATTCAACACCACCAAAACGCAAACATGTCTGTTCACCTTCAAAAGGAGCCCTTTCACCTTGAGTTCTACTTTTCAGAGTGTATCTTTGGAATACAGTGACCGGCTTCAGTTGTAAGGCTTAGGGATTTCCACAACCTTGAACACAGGCGTAATATTGCTAGCCTCTCAGTATTCTATAGGATACATTTTGGTGAGTGTGCGCTGGAACTACACGATTTAATTCCTCCGTCTCCCTTCCACCACAGGACGTTCCGACGCGCGGCAGATATTCATCCTTAAAAGAATTACTAATTTTAGTGCATTCACAGTATTATCTACAATTAATATATGCTATTTACTAATATACTTAGACTTTTGCAACTAGTAGTGTCTTTTAAATAAATATAGAAAATCTGGGAACAACGCTCTTTGTTCGCGGACTTCGATCAGTTGCTCTGAATTAATATGACGAACGTGTTCTGAATGCTCTTCTGTAGTCCGTACCGGTGGACATATTAGAAACAGCTTGGAAATATTTTAGTATATTTTTTGTAGAAATAAATACGATTTTATTTAAATAATTTTAAAATATAATAATTTAATCGGTCTAAAATATTTCATACTTGAATATGAATGTATTATGTTTATCATCATTACCAAATTTATGTAAATTAGTTCATCTACGGGCAGACAGGTTCCATATACCGAAATGGTAAGTCTTTCATTTGTATGCACCTACACCTACCTATATATTTATTTATAGAACAAACACAAACCTCATATTCTGTATTTTTATTATTTATTAAATTGTTTAAAATTACGTAAAAGTGAGCGGTAAGAGAGACAGAGGGAAGCCTCGAGTGACCTTTGAAAACATCTATCTATGATACTGGAGGAAGGTCACGTAAAAAGCATGCCCGGAGGGCATGTATGAAAATGCCTGTGGCCGAGTCGAAAGAGGTATACAGGGACTGTAGCGTTTGGCGCCCCGTCCTCCCTGGCTACCCCGCAAGGGATATGGCGTGAAGATAAATAAATAAATATATTAATAATAAAATTACGTAATAAAATATTGAAGCTTACTAATTATTTAGAGTTTGGGATATTCATCAAATAAATTAATTAAAAAAAAAAATTGAGCAGTTGATGATGTTGCAGCATTAAAAAAAAGTTATAATTTGGCAAAAAAAATTGTATGTATGTGAATTAAAAATGTTGGAAATATTTTGTTTCCATAAAAAACATGAAACGTTGTACCAAAAGAGTTTGTAAACTGTCATTAATCAAACTAAATAGGGTCTATTGTCCAGTCGCTGTACATTTATCATGAGCTTCTCAATGTAAAAAATCCACAATGAAACCGATTTATGATTCCGCGAATCTCGATTAAACAAAGGTAATCCTTTTCATGACTGGTTGAAAAGTGAGAGACAGGTATAATAAAAAAAAATTGTATCCACCCCAAAAAACCTGAAATATAAAATGTTCTAAAAGAAGAATGCATTAGGACAATTATTGATTAAACTCGCTAGAATTTACCAACTTTTAAACTCACGGAACTATTGAACCTTATTGAATAATTGTTTGTCAATAAAAAAAGTACTGGTTTATCGAATTGTTAAACAGCATTTTATATTAAATCGCTCGGTGTACTGTGAGGGGTCGTGATATCCTTATTGCTTTCTTTGTGCATTCTGAACCTTATACTCTAAAATAAATAGTCATTGGATGTAATTTTAAGCTGATATAACACACCCACTTTTACTCTTCTTGTTAGTTTTGTGTCTATTATTAAATTTCTAAATACAACAATAAAAAGTATGTAACGAATAATACGTAACCAATGCTAGATATGAATGCAGGCATAAAACTGTAACGATAAATGATATTTTGATTGTTCTATTTCGAGAAAAGGCGACGAACGTAGACAAAGAAACTTATTTATTCTCGGTCGAAATTCAAATCTTCTTAGGTCAATGAAAAGTGTGAATATTGGAGAACTTGAAATAAAAATGAACGAAACACAATAGGAATATTCCGCTACTCAATTTGTATATAAATATCTGTTTGGGTATTCAGTTCTTTGCAAGTTATAAAACTTTTATTTTAATTATATGTAGTTTAAGTTATAATTTATAGGGTTTTTAGTATACCACAACGGATGTAATATATGTCTCTCGATGATAAATTTTGTTTTCAGTCAAGTGTAGTTGTTTTATTATTATTATTAAGTATTATTACTATTCTATTCTGTACTACAGCTATATTACAACAATAAAAAGAATTTTACTTTATACCAAATGTTGCTATACACTTACATTTATATATATTTTATAACTTTTTCAATTTGAAAAACTTTTCAAAAATCATTGAAGTCATTAATTAGTTTCAGACAATATTCATCTCATCATTCATCATCAAAGTCCATATATCATTTCAACTTCCGATGGCTATGTGGCAATTTAGTGGATGGGTGGAAATCGATCCCAGGGTTTCACATACATCTCTTTGTACATCTACGAAGCTTCAAATGAAGGAAACGTTGTACTAAGCGGTAATCTAGGTAAGTACGTATACGGCACACTTCATACATATACGAGTATATACTTATTATTGCCATAAAAGTTGTTAGAAAGAAAAACAACATTTTTTTATTGTACATAACACTCACTGTTATTACCTATTGTGTCTAAATTTAATAAATTATTATAAACTATACAATACATAAACTTATTCGAAATAGTCTCCATTGACTGCAATACAGTCTTTTAAGGGTTAAGGCCAGTTATCAGCTGCACGCAAGAATGGTATCTTGATACACTTGTGTCGATGTTTTGATATTTTTTTCACAAAAATATGGCTCAGTCACTTCTTCATAGAAAAACACCGCAACGAACCATCACGCAAGTCGGATAATGCAAACGTTGTACTGTCTTAAGTAATTGAGAAGTTTCTTTAGATCCTCTATCATCAACGCAATATTTTTTTTTGTTAAAATATTGCGATAATTGTAAAAAAAATAAGTCGTAAATTTTTTTCTGTGACCTTCCTTTGCGTACGGTCTAAGAAGTTATTTTGATCTTACAACTCTATTCTTTTTTATATTATCAGTAAAGAAACGATCAGTGCATTCTCTTATGGGCTGCAAGTTGTTTATTTCTTTTTTATTTATTTAAATATTTTCCACTTTGAATCCATACCAGCGATCACTTGTGTGTAAGTAATGTAATGTTGTAAGTCATCTTTCGCGTATTTCGTACGAACACTATGTGGACGGCCAGATCTTTTACTGTCACAAACAGAGGAAGTTTTATTGTACCTGTCAATAGCAACAAACATTTGACTAATACAATTTGATTTTAAAAATTTTATTTGATTCCATACCTACTTAATGTACTGCTATAACAGCGATACGGTTCTCTTTATCATTTCACTCCATTTAAATGTCACAAAATATTTTATAATATATTGGCACGAAAATAACAATGAAGAATCGTATAAAAATGACAGATGCCAAATTCAACATTAATATTTTGTGTATTTTTAATTGTAACAGTATTTATGAACGTAATATATGTATACGAGTTATTATATAAAATTTGCCAATAAAATTCAGTGTGATTATAAAATCACAAGAAAATTAATGAATGTCAGACACGAAACATGTTTGCTAATTAACCAAATAGGTACAAAAGACATCGCAACGAAAATAAAAACGAGGAACTACGCTCATTATCTTGAACAAGCTAAAATTGTTACTCCTCATTCCTTATATTCTAAATAGACGAATTGGTACGTACTATAAGGTCAAAGTAAAAATCCTTGTTACAAAAATCATTTCAGTATTTAAAAATAACTTTTTTTAACATTTTATAGTCAAGATTACTTGTTCAGGTGTTTACCTTACCCTGAAAAGATTTATAAATTTAAACAATAAATTTAAAGTAGATAGGCAGCAAAACTAATTTATATGAACAAATATTTGAAATATAAAATTAAAGTTATTTTAAAATCTCAAGTAAATTTTTCGTGATCTAGTTCTTGTGGATCACCTACGTTGAAAGTATTTTCACGACTACTTATGTAATGAAAATCATAACAGTAGATGTTGTAATAACTACAAACTAGATTTAACAGTAAAATTTAAAAATTTAACACTAACCCCATTTTAATCAAATTTTGTAGATGACTATTGTTTGGTCCAACTTAAAAGATAAGATAGTTTCTATCTCGATTAATAATCTTCAATAATTTTTATGGCGAATTTGAGGTTTTTTGTACATAAATGGTTTATTTCACTTCTAAGTTCTGTAAGTTGACAGTAGACGGCGGTGAGAGTTCCACAATTGCCCTCAATCTTATTTTTAGGTTGTGTAAATATTCAATAGACAGAAATGTGCTTAAATTTTAAATGTTTTCTAAATTATAATGACACTTTAAATGCACGGATATTATATAAACTTTGAGGTTTTCGTTGTATAACTACGTTGTATAACTACGGGAAGGGAGTGAGGAGGGAGGTGACGGGCAGGGGAAAGCTAGTTGCTGTATAAAATAATTAAGCAGATCAGAATCTATTCATTCAAAAGTTGCAAGATTTGTAGCCAAACTATCTGTATTATGTATTCGGTTCTAATTAAACTCTTATCACTGCTTTTGTTACATCAGGCTATTCATATCCGCAAATCGGATCATTTCCCTTTCCATTGTTAGTTTAGGAATATTCCTTAGCTTGAAGTATTATTTCATTGAAAAGGTAATGTAATACTTACTCTAAAAAGTACTTACTCTACTAATTCTCTATTCATAAACAATATGAGTAGCTAATGAATATTCATCATCGATAAATATTCATTAAAATAAAAAAAAGAGAAATGTGTATTTGGAACTGTATGACAAAACAAGTTATTTATTTATTTCTTTATTTAAAACTTTATTGCACATAACAATGTTATAAAAGAATATTACAATGTTTATAAAAATGCAGTAAAATTACGTGCAAAAGCGGTCTTATCGCTTAAAGCAATCTCTTACTGACAACGTTTGATGAACAATGACAATTAGAAAAGTCACAGGGTAGTGCACATTAATCTACTTCACAATCATATAAGAGTAACTATCGGAATAAATAAACATATTATAATCTATACAATACATAAACAATTAAATTAAGATCCATATATACACATATCCTTACTATATAATAATGACCTAATTGACTCTGTATGCACGCGCATCACTTATCACCCACAAATCACACAATAATGTGTAATACATCAAAAAAAAGCTATTGAATCAGGCTACACAATAGGGTGGGTGCCAACCTTATACGTGACATTTGACCCTTTCCGGCCCTTCGGGCCGAGAAGTTCCCTCGTATAATATAATGTAATAACTAATAATATACAATATATAACAATATACATATATAATTATAATTTTATTTATTTATTTAGCTAAATAATATTGTTTCAAACGATTTTAGAAAATTAATAATGACTTTGATTTTTGATTTCTAATGGTAGATCATTCCAGAGCAATATAGATTAACGGTGAAAGAGTTGCTGTAGAGACGGGTGTTGAAATAAGAAAGGAATTTAAGTTCGTTAATAGAGTGTGAGTTGAATAATGATTGTGAGTTAAGAAAAGTGAAGGCCTCTTTGAGATAATGAGGAGTATGAGTATGGAAAAGGATACAAGGATACTGAGACAAGTTATAGTGGCAAATATTTTGCGCCTAATATATTCAACCTGTGGTGTCCAAGAAAGACAACTATCAATTTGAAGGCCAAGATTTTTTATTGTAGAAGAATAAGGTAGAATGGCATTAGCCCATATTACTGGGCGTAAGTTATTAAATTAAGGTCAACTTTACCAATTTGATTTTGATGACTCAAAACAGCAACCTGGGATTTGCTAGTATTTACAGTCAGGCCAAAAGCTTCACTCCATTCTAAAACTTTGCTAAGCTCTCCGTTTAACTCAGTTACAACATCATAAATCATAAATAGTAACTAACCTGAAACATAAACTTGTCAATCATCTGCATAAAGATGGTAAGAGGAGGATAGATAGCTAGTGACAGTGTTAATAAAAATTGAGAAAAGAAAGGGAGAAAGAACACCACCCTGAGGGACATCGAAAATTTGTTATTTAATTTTAAGCATTGTTAGCGATCACATAAATATGTACGAAACCATTCTAATGCACACGGATTTACAATAATTGATTTTAATATGGCGAGCATCATCATATCAGAGCAATAATTGTAACATTTCTATTATCCATCGCAACCCGAATATCATCACATACCTTTAGTAAGGCCCATGTAGTGCTGTGGCCAGGCCGAAAACCAGATTGGGAGGGGCTTAGGATGTTGTTAGTATGAAGAAACACGTTTAGTTGGTGATGTCCAATGCGCTCAACAACTTTGAAAAGAAAAAGAAGAATGGATATAGGACGATAATGTTCAAAGCCAGAGGGGTTAGTGATTTTCTGGATAGGTACAACTAAACTGGCTTTTCGCCAGTTGCTGGGAAATTGACACGAACTAAGAGAGAACAAATCAAATACACTTGAATTAAAAATGGCTATATTCTCATCGAAAGAAGGCGCGTTGAAAATGGAGTTCCAGTCGATTTTGTTAAGATCCTTTATAAAACTAGCTTTATCAAAATTTGTAAAGGATCGACGTAGAACAATTGATGGCTTTATTTTTGGTGGACGAAGTTTATACGAAAGAAAAATTAAGTCATGATAAGAGAAGGCGTCGGCTGGAAATAGACCATATTTGCTAACAAGTTCAGGAGAAGATACTGTTACATACATTAAATCCAATAAAGTCGGAATACAATTTGGGAAAAAATGTGTGGCAGGTGTTTTAAGAATATCAAGGTTACAACTGTTGACAATGAGTTTTAAGCGTTTTGTGCAGGAATAATTTTTTAACAAGCATGTTTTGAAGTCTCGGAAAAAGGACAATATTTTTCAAGAAGAGTCAAACGTATCGAAATAGTTTATGTGAAGAGATGGACTGTAGAAAATACCGAGAAGAAGTTTTAGTTTACCAAAAAGTACTTCAATAAAAAGATGTTCTGATGATTGATTGTAAGGTGTGGGGGATTTATCTAACATCCTGTATGCGATGTGACTACGGAGATAGATTGCGATACCGCCCACACCTTTGCCAATTCTATCTTTACGGATAAGATGAAATCCAGGCAAACAGAAAGAAGAAGAAGGTAAACATGGTTTAAAGAACGTTTCGGAAATAAGAATGGCATGGATATTTTTATTATCAAAGGCGTTTCACAAATCTGGGAAATGCGAAGGAATGCTTTGAGCATTGATGTGAATAACATTAAAATATTTAGTACATGTAAAAAAAGTAGAATCCAGTAAGGAATTAAGTGGTAAAAATGTACTAACAAAACTGTCATCAGATGTGTTTGTAGAACTACTAATGTTACTATCGTTTTAATGCCTAATATAGAATAATATCTTATAATAAAAATATTTAATATGAACCTAATACAGCTACTAAATAAGTTTAACTATTTAATTAAATATTATTAGTATAAAAATAAGATACTATTCTCTATAATTTATATTATATAATACAATAAACTACCGGCTTTTAATTAGTATTATAATTACTTAATAAGTTGCGGAATGTCAAAAGCTGGCAAAAAAACAAATATTGCTTTTTATAGTGGAGCAAAGGTAAAATAGAAATCAACATTATACCCTATATACATGATATGACATACTTTAATTCAGCATTATATTTAATTTTATTAACAAAATACAAATATTTATGTACAGTTTTTATCTGTGATTACAAGCATAATAATATAAAGAATATGAGTGTTATAATTGTAATAAATGATAAGATATATCTGTTGATGTAGTGAAGTTATTAAAGTTGTTTCTATCTGACAACTAATAATGATGCTGAGCGATTGTAATGTAACCGTCAACTTCATATTAGTAATCATACAATAAAAAGAATTAAGAGGGTACTTATATATTAAAAACCTATACTGTGCAAAAAAACAAAAAATAAAAGCAATAGTAGGTACAATCTACAAGATAGTGGTGGAGTTTTAAAAATATAGAAGTTACATTAATAGTTGAAATATATTAAATTTATTTTCTGATATTTCTCTTCGATCTAAGAGTTTGTGTGGCTTGAGGGTTATCATCTTTTTTATCAACACTTTGATGACCAACTGAAGAAGACACATGGCTAAAATTAGGTGGGATATTGGCCGTTCTGTAAGGGATTGACTTCAGATCATGCAGTAAAAAAATACGTTGGCGCTTTTCGTTAAGATCAATGAGAAAAATATCACCATCTCGTGTCCAGCTTTTAGTGATACCAAAGCGTTAACGTGCAGCTAGGAATGCTTCATGACGTTCCTTAGTCAGAAATTCGGTTACAGTGATACTAGTTCCTTTTAAGATACTAATGGAGTACCAAATCTTATTTCTCAATAAGAGATTTCGAAACTTAACAAGAATAGATCTAGACCTATTCGCCTAGCGACGCCTAGCGTATCATCCTGCCTTTGACCTTTACGATGGCAGCGGCTAATAACATCTTCAAGAAGGTTCAGGTTCAGTTCAAAGTGTTCTAAGAGAAGTTTGCAAAATTACAGAAAATAATTTTTCTCCGTTAGCTTCATGGACATCATGCAACATCAACATCTTTCTTCTGCTTCTCATCTCTATCTGCTCGTATTTCTTATCAAGAATTTTCACTTGAAATTGAAGAGCCTCAAGTGCCGATAAAACGAAGTTCCGAAAAGTAGTAAATTGGCCCGTTAAATTGAAGGTGGGACTCGTTGCAGGAATAGAAGTATGAAGATTTTGAAATCCATTCATTCTTGTATTGAAGTGCTCCGTTAGTTCAGCTTTTAATTGTTTGATGGAATCCACAGTAAAATATATTTATGGAAACAGTTCGAAGTATATTTTATTTATGATAATAAATTAATTGCTTTTGAAGATAAAATAGTGCACTGGAAATGTACGCCAGTAGGTTACGGTTTTAATTTAGTTTAACTGCACAAATATATATATTTAGAACAATATTAAAAATAAAATTTTAAAATTTTAAAACAACCGAAACTATGTTTTACGGGTCAGGCAGCTACCCTACCCTACAAGTTAGTAAATCCAATGTAAATATATAACAGGATACTTGTGTTTGCCACGTGATGACGCCATTGTCACGCCTCGCCCTCCTTTTTAAAGGAATTAGAGTAAAAAAAACCTCTATATTATCATAGCTCGTATCTTTTCCAAATCTTATTTTATAAAATCTAGTAGCCAATAACTCTATGTGACTATTTGTTACAAGACCATTGTCATTCGTAGTATGAAAACTGAACGCATACTAAATAATAAATATTACATGTAAAATTCAGTTTTTTCTACTCTTACTTAATATTAACTTGAGCTATGCCAAATCTCACAATCCCTCGTCTCAGAATATGCTTCAAAATGGATAGAAAGCTTTCTCTTCCAGTATTAATATATGCATAGTGATATGCGCTTTATATGCGTTATATATAGTACTGATGTAGCTACAAAAAGTGGTACAAGATTAAATAGTTTACAGAAGATAATTAATAACGAAATTAAACGGTCTAATTAAAACTGTATCAAGAGCCAACATTGCTGAAATTCACTGCAATCTGCTTAATGACTTTCAGTGGTCAAATGCAATCCAACTTGTGGATAATCATTTCATTTCGAATATTTTAACGTTATCGTAAATTTTGATGTTAAACCTTCTGATTATTATGAAATACATTATAAGAGTTTAAACTGTCTTGATTATTGGTCACTCCAAATAAATTAATTAAATTTGTTTACGATTATAGCGCCAGCAACGGATTCGATATATTCAAAAGTAAATAAAAATAAAATACATTATAAATGACATTAACTCTACAGTAGTAATAATCTTAAATCAATTTATAAAGGTTAGTAAAAAAAAAACAAAAAAAAAACAATCTAGTCACTGCTACTTTAATCGCACCTCAACAAAATAAGCTTTCGTCCTTTAATTCACCCCTTCTGTTTTATCCACCTAAAATTTTTATTTATCTATTCATTTAGCCTTTTTTTTTAAACGAGAACTTAATGCCTAGTGGCATTCTTTAATATTTAACCCCTGTAGATGTTGTGAAATTGTGGTAGGTGTAAAAAAAATATTAAATAAAAGAATAATATAATTAATAAAAAATCGATCTATTATTTACTGTAAGAACAAAGAAGTTTTGAAGAAGAAAGCCAACGTACTTATAAAATCATGAAACGGTTCCTTAAATTTACCAGTTCTTAATTATAACACATAATCTTTAATACTCGCTTAAAGATTATGTGTTAATATAATATAATAATAATATAATAATAATAATAAGCCATTTATTCCATATTCCTTATGTTACATTTCAAACCAAGTTAGTAATGTTAGTAAATTTCTTATATTGATTGTTAGTATGTTAGTCTTCTTTTTTTGAAATATGGACCCCGTCTTGGGTAAAGGCCTCCCCCAGTTTTTTCCATCTATCCCTGTCCTTACCTATTTCCATCCATTTGTCCCCTGTAACTTGTACAATGTCATCAGCCCACCTTGTTCTTGGTCTTCCTATGTTTCTTTTCCCCCTTGGGCCTTTCCATCGCGTGGTTTCTATGGTCCATCTTTGATCAGTGTACCGTGAGATGTGACCTGCCCACTTCCATTTAAGTTTGAGTGCGTGATTGAGAGCGTCAGTAGTTTTCGTTTTTTGTCTGATAGTTTCATTCCTTATTTTGTGAATTTTTCTAATTTTTAACATACTTCTCTCCATTGCAGTTTGTGTGCATTTGATTTTTTGTTTTATTTTGTTTGTGAATACCCAGCTTTGACAACCATATAGTAAACATGGTAAGAGGCATGTGTCAAACACAATTTTTTTCAGATGTAAGGCATAATTCCCCTTCAGAATTTCTTTTTGAGCCCAAAACTTTCTCCAAGACCCGTTGATTCTCCTTGCTATTTCGTTTTCATTATTAGATTTACAAAATGATATTTGTTTTCCTAAGTATATGTACTCCTGGACGTATTCGATGTTGTTTCCTTTAATTACAATGGGCCTCTTGCTGCTGTTTGTCATTATCTTAGTTTTATTTAAGTTCATTTCAAGTCCTATTTTTGAGCTTTCGTGGTCGAGTGTTCTCATCATTTCCTCTATGTCTTTTGAAGTTTCAGCTGTGATAACTATGTCGTCAGCAAATCTCAAATGGTTTAGGTAGTTCCCATTTATTAGCAATCCTTTGTTTGACCAATTTAACTTCCGAAATATATTTTCCAAAACTGCAATAAAAAGCTTTGATGATAAAGGATCTCCCTGTCTGACACCCCTTTCTATTTTTATTTCTTCTCCTCTTGTTTCTAATTTTATACGGCTTGTACTATTTGAATAAATATTTATTAAAATGTTGATATACTTTTGGTGAATATTTGCACATTGCAATGCATTCCAAATTGAGCAATGGCTGATGCTGTCGAATGCTTTGCTGTAATCTATGAAGGCCACATATATAGGTCTATTGAATTCTTGGTATTTTTCTATAACTTGCTCTAATGTCTGTATGTGGTCCATTGTGCAAAAGCCTGATCTGAAGCCAGCTTGCTCTTTAGGTTGCATATTATCAATCTCAGGTGTTAATCTCTTTAGAAGTATAGATGAAAACAGCTTGTACATACTTGGTAATAAACTTATGGGTCTATAGTTTCTTATATCTAAGGGATTTCCTTTTTTGAAGAGCAAAATGATATCAGATTTGCGCCATTGTTCCGGTACATTTTCAGTTTCTATTACCATATTAAATAATCTTGTTAGGTGGTGAATTAATATAGGTGCGCTTATTTTAAGAACTTCATTGCATATTCCATCTGGCCCGGGACTCTTCTCATCTTTTAATCGTTTAATATGCTCATATACTTCTGAAACTTCGAATGGCCTTATGTCATTTAGAGGTACAATACAATTGGTGGTTTGTTCAATTTCATTAGTATTCCTTTTTCGGTATAGATCTTTGTAGAAGTTTGTGCAGTGTTGTATTACATCTTTCCTTGAGTTAATTGTCTCAGATTCATGCTCTATTTGATGTACCCATGTTTGGTGTGTGGAGAGTTCTTTGTAAGCTCTTTTTGTGCTTCTAAAATTCTTAATATTTCCTGTAATAACGTCTTGTCTGTGGTTATTGTAATCTTTCTTAATGGATCTCTTGGTTTCTTTATATATTTTGCTAAGTTCAGTTTTCATTTCTTTACTTTTATTTTTAGTATGTATTAGTTCAGTACGCCTTTTTATCAGTTGAAGTGTGTCTTTGCTAAATATTTTATGTTCTTATCGGGTTGTAATTTTTGATTTCAAACTATCCAATATGCTCTCTTCTATTAAATTATAGTAAGCTTGTGCATCATTTAGCTCTGAATGTTTCGTTACTAAGCATAGTTGTAAGCTTTTTCTGTATTCTGTGAGTTCAATTTCTGATTTTGGTATTTTAAGTGGTGTTACAAAATTCTGTCTACTTTTTGGTAGATAGTTTAGGAGTACTGTAGCTCTTAATAACCGATGATCAGAAGGAAATTGTATGCAACTTAGTGTTTCTGTGTCTGTTATTAGCCTAGGAGTATTAGTCATTATATAGTCAATTTCATTCTTTGTTTTTTGGTCCGGTGAAATCCAAGTCCATCTTCGGTTATGTTTTTTCTTAAAAAAAGTGTTCATTATAGACATGTTGTATTGGAAAGCATAATTAATTAGACGGTCACCTCTTTCATTACGGTTTCCCAAACCATATTGGCCAAGAATTGGATATTGATCTGTTTTTGAACAGCCTATTTTTGCGTTAAAATCTCCCATTACAAGGACTCTCTTGTCGGCTAATTCATGTGCAGCTTCCAGTTCTTTGTAAAATTGTTCAATTTCTTCTTTGGGGGATTTCTCTGTAGGTGCATATGCTTGAATGATTGATATTGAGAACTGTTCAAATTTTAGTCGTAGAAGTGCTACCCTTTCGGATATTCCTATGAAACTATTAATATTTTCCTTGTATTTTTTCTTTATTAGGAATCCCACTCCATGAAGGCCTTTTGTATAACCAACGTAGCAGAAGATATAGTTTTGGTGTTCTTCAATATTGCATCCCAGTCTCCTGACTTCTGAGAGTCCTAGTATATCCCAGTTAATATTTAGTAACGAATGATTGAGTTCGAGTAATCTTTCTGTAGATGATAAGGATCTTACATTGTAAGTGCACACTTTTAGACTTGATTCATTGTTTACACATATTTTACTATTTACTGGAGGGTAGTGGTCTAGTTCCCCACGAGGACCAGTCGGCTTGGGGAATATTTTGTTTTTAATTTTGTTTAAGGTTGACTTACTTGAGTTTTCATTTCGGTGGCTGATGACTTTTTCCTATGCTTTCCGTTCAGGTGAGTAGTTATTAGAAGGAAGGGAGTTGCTGCGGTTTCTCATTAAATCGAATGCATTGAGCCTGTTTGTTTGTGATTTTAATTGTTGTTTACGTGGCTGTTCGGATGTCAGAGGAGAAGTGGAGGTCTCTCTTTTGCGCTTTTCGTTTTCTTTTCTTCCCTCTTTGATAATTAATTTATCATAATTTATTACGGCGTAATTTCCTTTCTTTCTTTCTTCTTCGAGTTTGGGCAGTAGTTCCCGTCTCTTGTTTAAAACGTCTTTTGGATAGTCGTCAGATGCGTATACATTGTATTTTAGTTTATTTCTTCCCTTCATTATCTCATTTTTTTTCCAGTTATTTACAAATGATATAAGTATCGGCCTTCCTTTTTCGTTTGTCTTTTTACCAATTCTGTAAATCGTGTTTACATCTCGGTTATCGACTGAGATGCTTAGATCGTCTTTGAATTTCTTTCCAACTAATTCCATAAGAGATTTATTTGATATTTCACTTTCTTTTAATCCGTATAAAACTAAGTTATTAAGTCTTGAGTTCCTTTCCAGGTGATGGATTTTTTCTTTTAATGTTTTGTTCTCTGACCTCAATTCTTGTATATCCCGTGTCAAGGGTGCCAACTTTTCATCCAGTTGCGATAATATTATTTTCGTCTGGTTTGACATTTCCAATTTTACTTGGTCGAACAATTTTTGGAGATCATTCATTTTTATATGCGTGAGACTAAACGTAGTTGAGTGAACACAATTTTTAGCTGTCAGGTTGGTAATAGTCTATAATATTTTAAGTTGCAACACTGCACTAATATTGACAATTGTCTTTGGATGTCAACGGTGATTGACATATAACTTTGAATGTTTTTAGGTTCTTAATCACCAATAATAGTTTATTTAACACAGTTACCACTTAGTTTATATAATGTTATTGTACTACAGCATGTTATAATTAATATTTTACTGGTTTAACACTGAGTTGGAAATATTTTACACGATTTTAATGTGAAAAAGCAGAGCACGATATCACTACGTCTTAACGTCAACACAGCCGGAACCGGAAAAAAAAAAAAAAAAAAAAAAAAAAAAAAAAAAAAAAAAGTGTTAATATAATACTAGCTTATTCCCTTCCTATTAATTTGGATGTGAACTTAGCTTGCTATGGTAACCTTTATCATATTATCCGTTGTCATCGTAACCGTTACTGTAATAACCATTGCTGTAGTAACTCTTACCCCCACGTTAAGTGTATAGCTCCAACAGATTTAAAAGTTGGCGAAATGTAAAAGTTGAAATCCGTTGGGATAGATAGGAATTCCGTAAAATCTATTCTTAGTAGACGTCTACGTCACAAAAGAAGTAATTATGTAAAATTTTAAGTCAATCGGGCAGTCAGTTTCGGAGATTTCGTGATGAGTCAGTAAGTAGTAAATCGCTTATATATACATATATAGATTATAAGTTATTTAAAGAAAAGCTTTTTCACATTCTATAAAACGCGCATGTTCGAACCTTATAATAAGACCTTTGACCAATAGAGTGAGAGTAATGTACTGATTTGAAAATAGCTACAATAATACCCTGAAGTTATCTTCATATATTGAAATATAAATAGATGAGTTTACATTAAAATAAATCTTTCACTTATATATTTTTCTTATAAACCCTTTTATAGTTCAATTAACTAATAGCAGATAAATAAGAAATAAATTATATAAATAGAAATTATCATAGAGTAAAGTGATGTAACAATTTCTTATTGATCTTATGATTTCTTTAGTATGTTATGTTATCGTTTTCGAAAGCACTGAATAATTAAATTTATTGTTTTATTGTTGCAACAAATCTTCATTAAAAGCTTTTAAGTAATTATTTCTACAATAAAGAATAAAGTAGACATTTTGTTTCTAAGAGGCCTTTGTCTTGATGTTAGGAAGTTTTGTCTGTTTATCGCTTTCGACGTTTTCCAGCATCGGCACAATGTATATTCTTTTGAAGTTCTGTAACATTTTACAGATATTATAATATTGTGTGTAACATAATTAATTCTGTTTTAACGTTTTATGTGTACACACTTTTTTAGGAAAGCTTAAATATTGGGATGAAAAGTGGTTTATGCAGTGAAGGGCATATACACTTTAAATGAGTCTATTAATATAAGGGTGGTTTTAGAGCTACTATTTTATAAATGAAAATTATAAAAATACAATAATTATAAACCAAATACAAGGACATTCTTAATACTCCTTGAAATCTTTTTCTTTTTATTCTGTTTATTTTCATGTCGTTATTGAATACGGAACTCATTTATTGTTACTATTTATTGTTATTGTTAATATTGAGATTTTGTTATATACTAATCACATAAGAAGTTTATAACAACTACTTACCAAGAAAATAAACATTTCTTATATACCTCCAATATAACGTTTAATAAATGTATTTAAGACAAAGGTCTACTTTTAAATAGGATTATTAATTCTAAAATAAAAAATATTAGCTTTATTGTGCAAGTCTGCATTTGCTTCTGTATCTATCAAGAGATAGAATATTTATAAGTTAAGACAATTTTACTTTTAAATCATAAATATTTTCATATTAAAAAAAGATTAAACGAGTATGTTTTGTATTAAAAGTACTTTCCTTGGCAGTAAAGCAAATGTATCCTATCTTTGTACTTCTTGAATTATTCTAATTTGTTAAAGATAAAATTAAAGTCAAAGTCAAGTCATGTACCTGAGGCAGCGTAAGGTTATTAAGAGGGAATATAAAGATATTAGCTTTTAATAACTTTCATTTATTATCTCTCTTTCTTTATTTCTTTCTTTCTTTCTTGTACTAGTCCTTATACTATGATGCACAGACAATAATTATTACATTCTTAAATAACTTCTTAATTCTAAATTAAAAAAATATATATGTAAATTCTAGTTATGGAAATAAAATGAACTAATTAAAACTCTCTCGGGAAAGTACTAACCTTAAAATCCGTTATTGTTAGTATTTTTACTATTGTTATTATAATTATATTTTAGTACGATTTTTTAGTAATTTCATGTATTCTTAAAGTAAAAATAATTGTTATATTACTATAACAAAAAAAATTATAACATAATAAATTGTGTAAAAATTATAATAGACCTCCAATTTAGATTATACACTCACTTTGCAAACATTTCATATTATTTGTAACACAAAAGTTCCTTTGGTATTCTAAAACATTTTAAAGTTTAATATATTACGTTTTTTTATTTTACGTAGCTAGAGTCCTAATAAATTTTAAAAACTACAAAGATAATTTTGTTGTCTTGTGTTACTATTTTACATAAAGAAATGAAATTAAAGTAACTATCAAGTTTTATTTCGGATTTCTATATATATTTTTATTCTATACGTACACGTAACTGTATATTCCTAAATATTATGTAAACAGTAATTTTTAAATGATGAACATATTTCAAGTTGTTCTTATAATCTAAGACAAATTATGTATCTTGTCGCTGAATTCTCTTTTAATCTTGCTTAGATCTGGAATCTCAAAAGAAAATATTTTCGTAAACTGTAAACCGCGTCGGCTCGAGCCTTCCCTTAATAAACCCTTTGACCTACGGAGCGGAGTTAAATTGCTGCTTCAAAAAAAGCTACAAAAAAGCAAAATGGTCATAATCTGTAACAATGCTTATATAATACCACATCTAAAACTAGTACTGCTCTCTGTATATACTATTGTGAAATCATATATATATACAACATCTATATTTTTTTATATATATTGTATTTATTATAATATAGAATAGATTTCCTTATTATAATTTATATAACGTTTTAGTCTAATATTTAATACTTAGTACACAAATACTTCATAAATAAATAAATATTAGATAAAATAAATTAAATATTTGGAACAAAAGACTAATACAATACAAAAATTTGCCAAACTGTTTAATAATAATAATACATTATGTAATGCAAGGAGTAATAATCATGTATTTTAAAATAAAAGATTTGTATAGGAAAAGTGACCGGTAAGAGAGACAGGGGGAGGCTTCGAGTGACCTTCGAAAACACAGTATCTATGATACTGGAGGAAGGTCACGTAAAAAGCATGAGGACCCCCCGGAGGGCTTGTATGAAGAGCTTGATGTCTGTGGCCGAGGCGAAAGAGGTATGCAGGGACCGTAGCGTTTGGTGCTCCGTCGTCGGTGGCTACCCCGCAAGGGATATGGCGTGAAGCTAAATAAATAAATAAATAAATAAATAAAATCAAAGAAACTGATTATGTTTCAAATGTCGTTTGTGTTTTCTCCAAAGATGCATGGAATATATTTTTGTCACCGAAATACGAATTCAGGAATCTAAAAAGATTTCAGATTTATAAATAATTAAATATTAAAAAAAAATTAAAAACCTTTTTATACCACACGCCGGGGTATCTGTGTTCGTAAGGGAGGATATCTGCTACCGTCGCCTTAGGTTTTTGAAGGTCGGGACCTGTCTGTACTCTGGCTGTGCGTGGACATGGACGACCATGTCAGAATCTACGCGTACCTTTACAGGTACCATAGTGGTAATGCAGAAACGGGTCAACTCTTGGGCCATGTTCAGGCAAAGATTGACGATCTGCTTTCACAGACTCCCTCCGCAGAAGTCGTAGTCCTCGGGGACTTCAATGCGCACCATGGCGATTGGCTAGGGTTACGTGCCACCGACTACGCGGGGAGATCTGTGTTTGAATTTGCTCTGGCAAATGGTCTGTCCCAATTGATCAAGACGCACACTCGTCTACCGGACGTGGACAGCCATATGCCCTCTTTGTTGGATCTTCTGCTGACTACAAATCCACGTTCCACTCGCTTGTGGAACGAACTCCCTTCGGCAATATTTTCAGACCGGTACGACATGGGCACCTTCAAAAAAGGCGTTTACTCCTACCTACAAGGCCGGCAACACTCTTGTAAATCCTCAGATGTTGAAAGAGTTCATGGGCGGCAGTGATCACGTCCATCCGTGACCCGCCAGCTCGTTTGCCCTCCTCTTATATATAAAAAAAAACCCACGTTTAAGAAGAAAATAATTTTGCTCTATGGCAGCTTTGAGCTCCACATCTGCCTCACTCCATCACCCCTCCTGCAGCTGTTACCTTAATTTGTGTCACTCGTAATCTTGTACTAAGCTGAAGACTGAAAACGTGGGGCGCTGCCATAGGGTAAAATTATTTTCTTCTTTTGAGTGCATTTGTAAACGTGGGTTTAAATTTTTTTTATTATTTAATTATTTCCTACTTTTTAGAATTCTTTTTTATGCTTGAATATTAAATTGTCATCGACTTCTGAGCGATCCTCAAAATTTCAGCGCTCTAGCTAGCTGGAAAGTGGATGAAATTTCGATTGCAAGATTTGATCGCCACAAACAGAGAGACGTGACGAAGACGAGCTAAATAAAACGTGGTAAAAAACCGAGTATACCTTTTGCATTAATATGGCAGAGAAAATTTTAATTTCAATATTATGTATAATGTGCAAGTAGAAATAAAATGTTAATATTTTTGTATTTAACAATTAAATAACAAATTTTGTTTTCTTGTTAGTAAAATAATTATTAGTGGATATAGAGACAGAGATGAAAACTCTAAGCATCGCCAATTTTACTAAAAATCACTTCTAAGGTTATATATATTCTAAAAAAATCTTAAGGTCAATGAAAAGTGGAAATATTGGAAAACTTGAAATACTTGTAACAATGAACGCAGCACAATGAAAAATATTCTTCGATTTATTATTGTTCCTAAACCTAGGTTTTAAGTATTGTTGTTGCTAATGTAAAACCATCTAAATGACTATCTGTCTTTTCTAAAGATGTTACAGAAAACAAGAACAGAACATTATTCTATGTTCTTATTAAAATTCTTATTTTAGTACAAACTTTTTTTTGTTACAAGCTATTTATCTCCAGACGTAAAAAGTTTTTATAATAACAAGACCCTTGAAATGTAAATAAATCTTGTACTCTACATCTTGTGGCCTTAAGTTGAAATTAGAATGTAAAAAGTGTAATAGATTTTATACTGAAAAATAACATCTTTTAAAACTTGAAAGCATTTAAAACATTCGTCTGGAGTCACTTATTACTAACTATTTGTAGAAGTTATTTATATAGCCTTGGCAATGTAACCTTCTATCGATACCACACTTAAATTCAGTAATTTGGTTGTGTTTTGAATTATCATAGTATTTCTTAATAAAGCGTTGTTAATTTAGTAGGTTAATATGAAGGAGTGATAGTTCACGTAGTTCTACTACATTGATAAACTACCATGGCTCTTATAAGACTATTACAATAAAATAAAACTTGAGAATGTAGTAAAATAAGTAGATGCTTTGAATAAGATAATATAGCAAATTAATTGCATAATACTAATCACAATAAATAATGTTAGTGTCATATTTCTATATGTTTTTTAATATTTATATAGCTCCGTTGTCACATTATCAATACGTAAATGAATATGTAATGTCACAAAGTAATTAAGATGTAGCGAAAGAGCAGAGGAAAAAAATATATTTAAAAAAATATCGCAGAAGACGAACTACTATAGTTAACGTCTCTGAGGAATTTTTAGTAAGCTTAGTCAACTTTGTTACATACATGTTGTTTTATATACATGTTTTTGTTAATATTAATATAAATAGTCTTTTTCCTTAGTGGATAGAAATCATGAGAGCATGACATCAGTTAGTGTTTTGTAAATTTTTTGATATTGTTGTAATTACGTATCGAAATAACATAAGCAAATAAAAAATCATAGTAATCATTTATTAGTGAAGTAAATTGAAAGGGAGAGAGAATACATCGTCATCTAAAAAAATATGAAAATTAGTTTTTTTTAAACTTGTAAACAACATACACAAAATTTTGTTAGATTTGATATTTTAACTGTCTTATACATATCGTATACTTTTATTTCTACTACAATATTATTGGATATCTATTTATTCATAAGTTTAACGATAGTTTAAAGAACATGGCATATTTATTCGTTATACAATTTCAGTTTGTAATTTAATGAAAATATAATTTGAGTATACACATATTTATGTAGTTAAATTATGTTCGTCATATTTGATAAATAAAAATTTATATATATTGAATTGTAATAATATGAATTATCCGACATATGGTGACGGAAGAAATTCTTGGAGAATAAACTAATACGTACGTAAAATAAATTAAACGTATATTCAGGGTAATGTAAACAAGGCATCTTATTAAACCCTCAAATATGTAAAAATATTTTTATGCCATCAAGAAGTTGTCATGGTCATTTGACGTGAAAAAATATTTAGTAATATAACCATAAGAATAAGGGAAAATAACAAATTATAAATTTAATCGTGTAATTTGTCTGAGTCTCTGTTGTTTCGATAGTAAGCTTTACATATAATATAAACAGATAAATAAACGATGGACGAACTATTGTGTCGGTGTTATTTTTTATTTATTCATGTATTTTTTTCCTAATTTTTAAGGGTCTTTTATCCCACTTGAACACGTCTGTGAACATCTGTGAGCTGTTATTATTAACTTTATAAAACTTATATTATATCAAAATATTTATGGTTAACATTACGTACAATTACTGTAAAAAAAATATGATTATAGATAATTTTGATCCTACATTTGTTGTTAATTTTCTTTTTTTATCAGCCTCTTTATTTCCTCTTAAACCTAAATGACAAGGAACCCATCAGAATCTCAGATTTTTTTTAATTATTATTCTGCTTAAAAATTTGAAAGCTATCAATTAAAGCTATTATTACACCTGTAATATCCAGAGGTGCATAAAGCTAAATGCTGTAAAACGTTTTTGCTACAAGAAAAGATTACTTATGTAAATAGAGATAATTTTATATAAAAAAAATCTAATCGACCGATTTGATCTGGTTATTTTTGTTAATAATATTAATACAAAACTATGGAAGAGTAATTTAAAATAAATCATGTTTCAAAATTTTTATATATTTTTGAACTGACCTTCAATGAACCACTCAAGGCTAACATCGAATTGAAGATTGCTATAACTATGATGATAATGACAGTGAGGTAGGATACAACTCTTTTAATTTATATAAATTGATAGGCTATGTTATATATTTTTAAACTCTTTATTTGGAGTATCAATTCTCCCAACTCGAACTTTAAGAGGTTATAAAGAAATTCCATTGTATTTTGACATAAACTATTTTAACTCTAATTCAAAAAGGTCAATGAGGTTGGAGATATTAGAAAACTTTATGTAAAGTGTTAAGTTACAATACAAATATAAAAATAAACTCAATAATGAAACGCTATACATGAAGATTTTTCTACTAAATTGTTCTGCTCTTGTGTTCTACTTGAAATTCTTTAATAAAACGCGTATTCATATATATTTATAATATTAATATACAAAATATTTTTTACAATCTTATTCTAATACGAGGGAACTTCCCGGCCCGAAGGGCCGGAAAGGGTCAAATGTCACGTATAAGGTTGGCACCCACCCTATTATGTAGCCTGATTCAATAGCTTTTTTTTGATGTATTACACATTATTGTGTGATTTGTGGGTGATAAGTGATGCGCGTGCATACAGAGTCAATTAGGTCATTATTATATAGTAAGGATAATAACTCGTCTAAAGAAAATATAAGTTTAATAGATTTTTTATCAAGATTCACATAGCATCAGTAAACAAAGTAAAGTTGTGATCTCAAAGAGTGTTTAGTGTTATTCTGAAAAATATATCAAAGCACCTTGTTTAAGATTTATTAATATAGATAACATTAAGAAGAAAACAATAACAAATAAAAGAAACTCATCTTTAATGTTTCAACTGGTAAAGAATAATAAGATATTGATTATATTTTGATAATGTTTGAAAACTTTTTTACTTTTATAATAATGGCAATTGTTGAGATATTAAAACTTATTAATGATAAATGGTAGTAGATGTCTCATATATACGTACAATTTGTAATTCTACCTTTTTTCTTAAAATATTGTCATTTTTTAAGAAATATATTACTATATCACCTTCTCACCCAGATAAGAGAGCACCGGTTAATTTGAACTCGAACTTTCTATAGTTTGAAATCAAATTTCCATGTATTTAAAAAGGAATAAAATTTAAATAACATTTACATTAATGTACGGTAGTAAAGACCGTTTCAATTTTGTTACAGAGATTGTAACTGTCTCGTGATTTTTTTCTAATTATAAAAAAAATCTAAATTGAAATTGATTTGAGTTATTCTATTAAAATTCATAAATGTACATTATATAAAAATTCCACAACATTTTAAAAACTACTAATCACTTTGAACTTAAAGTTCTTCATAATTAATTAGTTACAGTGAATTTTCAAATTGAAAAGGCATCACGAAACTTCTTTATAGGCGTGAGATGGAATGCCTTGTATATTATTTATAATGTTAATAATATTTAAGTTTTAATTTAAAAGGAAAAGGTAATATAATATATAAAAATATAAGAGATAGTTATGTTATAAAAATATTCTTGTTCATCAAATAAGTATAAAAGGAAAGTAAAGGTTTGTACTATGAGTCTATAACTACGAAATATGTTACAATATATTATGGCATAAGTACATAAATATTTCTTAGAGGATTATATTAGGTCATTATCAAAAACCTTACATGAACTGTTTGTCTCTCTTAAGAACGAAGAAATCTGCAATAAATGATTATTGGTGCATGACATATTAAAAAAAAAAGACTCAAAGGTATTCTTTGTTACTATGACTAAATATGAAAAAAAAATGTGTTGCTTTGATGTTCATAAACTGATATGGTTTTTTTTTTTTTTTTTTTTTTTTTATTATTATATATTTACCATAGACTTGTAGTCCATGCCATTTTTAATTTGTTTTATAATTATTATTTTGATTTCTTTTTTTTGAGATTTTTGCCTGTGTATTCAGGCACAAGAATTACTTTAATAAATACATAAATAAATATTCTGTTCAGTTGGTTAATTTTGTTATGACCTTCTGGTCTTGGTTGTGTATTGCTAATTTCAAGTTGTAATCATTTATTGTCTTGTCCGTATTAACAATGCTGTCTTTGATGAACCTCGCCAGCGCATCTTCTTGATGGTCCGTGTAGTAGACAAACGTCCTGGTGTGTCGGGAAATGGCTACTAGCGCATGAGGTACGCTGTCATGGAGTGGGAGGCTCTTTCCGGTTCTTTTTACTACTATTGTGCTTTCATAACACAAACCTTGTGCCTCATGAACGGTGAGTGTTTTGGATCCATTCCCTTTTCCGTACCCTGTTTCTTCCAATGCTAGCTTCTCTTCTTGAGTGAAGGTCAGGTATAGGGTATTTGGTTGGTCAATGGGGATCTTTTCACCTGTAAGGGATTTTATGTTCATAGATCTTGCTATGTTGCTACGCTGCTCGAGGAATATATACCGTCATATACTTTTCTAAGGGCGTAGACTACATCCCTCGGGCATCTGTTTGAGCACATAAGTTGTGTTATGATGGCAGTTGTTATAAAGTCTGGGCGGTGGTAGTAGACTTCGAACAAGTTTTCTCTTTCAATATAAGGAAGCTGATTTACGTCACCAATGAGTAGCAGTTCTGTGGCTTCGGTGAGTTGCAGGGCCATCACGATGGATCCGAAGTGGTTCATCAGTGCTTCATCGACTATAAGCCTTTGGCATTTTCCCTTTTTTTCTTTCGGTAGTCCGTTTGTTAGGATCGAAGCCAGTGTGCTAACTCTGCGCGCGGCGTCAGCCCCCTCTTTTTCGGAGATTTTTAATACTAGTTCTAGTTTAGCCTCTTTAGTGGTAGTGACTATATGGTCGTCTTGGGAGTTGAAGTTATTAATTATCCATGTAGTCTTACCGCATCCTGGTACTCCGTATATCATCTTTATTAGTGGTAACTCCCATTGTTGGCATGTTTCTGACAATTTGTCCGCTCTTTCGAGTATTTTGTCGTCTAGCCATATCTTAGTGTTCTTTGTGGTTACCACTATTGGATCAGTCGTCGGGGTTCGGTAAGTGACTACTCCTGATGTTTCTGTTTTTTCTAAATCAAGTTCGACCATGCCAATTGTCTCACTGAATGCAGCCATGTGCTGTTCTGCCTCTTCTCCCTCGATCACTTCCGCGGTCTGGTTGTTATAAATTGTTGCCTTCGCAGTCTTTATCCTTTCATATAATAGGTCTTTGAGTTTGCTGTGACGTGCTTCCAGGATGTTTTGGCACTCTTTGATCTTTTTCGCTCTTGTTGCCTTAAGTATGGCGGTGTACTCTATGAAGGCATTTATCATATGGTCCCGTGGTCTGACTACTGGTAGGTATTTTGGGAGTTCGGCGGGGCCTTTTGCTGCTTTCGTTGGTTTTTTCGTCGTTTTTGGTTTTGATTTGTATGTTTGTTTTCCTACTGGCTGTTCTTTTATAGGATTTTTCCTAAGGGTCTGGTTCGAGGCTATGCTGACTGCTTTAATGATAGAGGTGATGATGCTTTCCTTCGGAGATTTTCTTGCTGTTTGGTTTTTGGCATCTCTCTCCTCCTCATGTTTTTTCTGCACTCTCTCTGAGCCACTTGGATTTGCCAGGTTTCTATAGTCAGTGTCAAGGACTGCCGGGTTTTGTTGGGGTTTTGTTGGTTTGGGTTTTAAATAGCTGAGATCTTCGCCTCTATTCTCATAAGCCACGAGTTGGTGAATCTTGGAGGCTACAACTATACCCAGGTGGTCTGCAACTTCGCCTTTGTAATATCCGGCTGTCATTGTATCCACGCTGATTATTCGAGCCGGATCTTGGGGCTCGCTGACCTCAGCTATGATGTTAAGTAGTGAGCTTGCTCTTGCAAACTGTGTTAATACTTCTCCGTCTTCGAAAATAAGTACCGTCTTGTTGTCTTTGCGGTATAGACGACATTTCTGGTTTGCTATTAAAATCACGCTCATTGCCTCGAGCTTTTTCCGTTTTAATTTGCTTTTTGTGGGACTGCCTTTCATCAATGCCGCTAGTCCCGGGGACATCTCTATGCTGTTTGGGCCCGTTTTGCAGCAGAAGCTGATACCCAGTCTTTCATGTGGTGTGTTCATGAATACTACCACACTTCTGGTCTTGATGCCAGGTAGACCGACTACTCCATTATCTAGCAGTTTTGCTACTGTCTCTCTGTGATTTTTGGTAGCAGGGAGGGTTGTTTCAGGTGTTGGTAATTGTCTTGGAATTATTAGTGCGGTAGTACGGGTGTTTTCTCTAATTTGCGGTGGTGTTGTGTCCTTATGCCTTTTGGCTGCTGTGCGCATGATTTTTTCAGCGTAGTCCAAAAAAGGTTTTTTGGTTTTTGGGTCGTCCAGAAGTTTGGGTAGTAATTCCATTGTCAGATTGGTGTTGAAACTTTGTTCCAGGTCCATTCTCGCCGTTTGGAAGCGAGGACAGTCCAAGATCAGGTGCCACACAGACTCTATTTCGTGGGGATCACACTCGCATCCGGGGTCAGTTATTAACTTGAATCTGTGCAGGTATTCAGCAATTCCTCCATGTCCCGTCAGCAACTGTATGTGAACTGGGTTCAGAATTGTATTCCTTACCGTTCGGTATAATTTGTTCACCTCTGGTAGGAAATGCTTCGTGACTGAACCTGTAGTTGAGTTGTCATATCTGTCCTGCCATTTGAGTATGCTCTCCTCTCGGATTTTCCTCTTGGCATATGACAGCGGAACTAGTTCGTAATCTGGAGTCAATTTAGGTGTTAGGGCTGTTACTTTTGCAAGTTCGTCAGCTCTTTCGTTGCCGGCCGTGCCCACATGTGCTCTCAGCCAGAACACTCTGATCCGTCTTCCAGTTCGTGTTATGATAGAAAGGTCTTCTTTGATCTTGTTGACCAATGGGAGTGTTTGTCTAGGGTTTTTAAGTAGGTCTAGCGATGATCTAGAGTCACTCAGAATGTTGATGATGGGTTCCGAGCTCTCCTTAGCTTCCTCTATGGCCTTATGCAGGGCAAACAACTCTGACTGGAAAACTGTACATGCTGGGTCCAGACTGTATTTGGTGTGTTTTATCTCCTTTCCATTTGCCCACCACGTGAGAGCTGCTCCTGTCTTCCCCTCTATCTTGCTCCCGTCTGTGTATATTTGGGGGCCCATAATTTGAAGGGATGTTATGGTTTCAGAGTCCATGTTCTCTAACAGTTCATAGTCGAAGGAAGTTAGTTGAGACGGGTGTGGATAGTCTAGGTAGTTAACTACTTCTTCGAGCTCCTTGCCTGGCGGTAGGTAGTCCACTGACAATCCTTTTTTGATTTTGTATAAACTGGCAACTTCTTGTATTCGGATGTCTATCGGCAGGATTCCTGTAAGGGCTAGTGCAGATGTGAGTGATACTGTTCTGTATGCCTTGCATATTTTAAGAGTAAAGCCTCTTTGGATTGATCTTAGGGTCTTTTGGATCATTTCGTAATCCGTCGCTTGGGCCCATGCGCATGCTGCATATGTCAGTATCGGTTCTATCACCGCCACGTATATTGTTCTTATTATTTCTGAGTTTAATCCCCAAGTTACCTTTGCCGCACATGCTAGCTGTTTGTAGATGTCCGCCGCTTTCTTGCATATTGCGGCCACATGTGATTTGAATGTCAGGGTTTTGTTGATGGTTAATCCTAGTATCTTTATTTCGTCAACCAAGGCAATTTCTTTACCGTCCATGTAAATTTGGGGGTTTGATACTTTCAGTTTCTTTGTTAGCATCATTGCGAAGGTCTTGTGTGGTGCAAAACTTAGCTTGTTCTTCTGCCCCCAGTCATGTACAATATCAAGGGTCTCGTTGGCTTGACGCTCCAGCTCATGGATTGAGGGGCCGGAGAATGTTAAGACCACGTCGTCTGCAAACGCCTGGCATCTTACTCCTTGGGCAGTCAGGTTCTGTAGGAGCGAGTCCAGAATCAGGTTCCAGAAGGTTGGTCCTCCTATGGATCCCTGGACGCATCCTTTTGTGGTTTTTTTCTCGCTCGATGCCCTGGCGTAATGTACTTGGACGCTTCTATCTTGAAGATAGGAACCTACCATCCCGAATAAGTTCTTAGGGCACTTTTTATCTACCAGTTGTTTTTTGAGTGATGGCCACCATGCGTTGTCGAATGCTCCTTCTATGTCCAGTGAGATTACTATGGCAATGTTCTTCTTGCTTATCTCTTCCCTGAGGTGTTCCGTTAGGACATAGAGTGCATCTTCTGTACTCTTTCTTGGCATGAACCCGTACTGCATTTTGTTAAGTGTTGGAAAGACGTGCCACTGTATTCGGCCTATCATCATTTTCTCTAGAATTTTGCCTAGTATTGAGAGTAGGCCTATTGGTCGGTGTGATTTTGGTTTAGTATAGTCCTCTTTTCCTGGTTTTCTCAGGATCACCACATGTGCCTTTTTCCATTGAGTAGGAAAGTATTCCAGTGTCATGCATTTGTTCGCAATCGCCAAGAACACCTCCCTGTTCGCTGTGATGGCTTCTATACAGATATCCGCCGTAAATCCATCCGGACCTGGGGCCTTTTTTGGGTTTAGTTCCGCCAAGACTAAGTTCAGTTCGGCTAATGTGAAGGGTGGGTCGTCTGCATATGGGTATTCCGATGATTTGGGATTTGAGGGCTGGACAGTATTTCTTATTAATTGATGATGTGGGGTGTCGGTCTTCTCATCGTCATCCGGATAAAAAGTTTGAGCTAGGAGTTCCGCTGATTCGTAGGGGGTGAGGGTGTTTCCCGCAGCGTCTCTCAATAGGGTGTCATCTTGTCTCCTAGCTGTTTTCCGGATCACTCGGTATATTCCGTCCCACATGCTTTCTCTGTCCTGTGTTGCACAAAACTTTTTCCAACTCGCTGTTTGGGCCTCCTCTGCTGTGATGTTGTACAGCTGTTTTGCCTCTTGATATTCGGTTACCACCTGTAATATTCTACAGGCAGCGGCGTTGCGGATTCTGCGCTTTTTTCTTAAGACTTCTTGTTTGAGCTGTTGCAGGGCTGGTGTCCACCATGGCGGTATGGGGTTTCCCTTGTATGTATTTGCAGAGGGTATTGATTTTTCACAAGCCTCTTTGATGCAGTCAATGTAGGTGTTTGAGACGGTTTCCAGGTCTACTGGTTTTTCTATGGCTGTTATTGTATGTGGAGTCAAATTCTCGTTTTCCAATCTGTTGTTGAAAATTTTTCTGAGTTCTCGCCATTTGGCCTTTTTTGTGTTGTATCTCCTGGTGGTGATGGGCTTGAGTGGTAGCGGAGCCCTTTCCAATTGGAGGTAGAAGGTGATGGCGTTGTGATCCGAATTTATCTTGTTTCGGCTCACTCTCCAGTTGTTAATTTTCCCCAACAGTGGTTTGCTGCACGCTGTAACGTCCACTATACTTGTATAGAGTTTACCTCTTCTGTTCGTCTCAAACGTTGGTGTGTTGCCTTTGTTTAGGATGTGGAGGTTCATCTCATCGAGGAAGGCGTTGTATTCTATGCCTCTGTCGTTTTCCGATGAACTTCCCCACCAGTTGCTCCAGGCATTTATGTCACCTCCCACTATGATGTTGTTTGTGGTGAATTTGGTCATAATGGTCTTGCACCTGACGATGTAGGGGCTGATGGCTTCATTCCCCTCTAGGTAGAGTGATATTAGGCCAATGTTCGTCTTTCCTGTTGTTATTGTTGCTGGTACTTCGGTTTCTGTGACCATTTGTGGATCGTGGGTGACTGCGATTTTTTCGCCAAAGATGACGACTGCCGCTTTGTTCGGTTTTCTGCGATTCAGAGTGCACTGGATTATTGTGGTGCCTGGATGTTGTTTTAGGACACCCGTCTTTCCCACATAAGGTTCTTGGACGAGTGCTATCGAAATTCCCTCTGAATCTGCCACCTGCATCAATTCGGCGGTTGCTAGTTTCGATCATCAGGAGGTTGACTTGGATAATTTTGATACTATTTTGGGATTGGTTGGTTTGGGCTGCTGTTGTTTGAGGAGCTGTTGTGTCATCTTTAGCAGAGGTAGGAGACTCTGGCTCTTGCTATTGCGTCCCATTTCTGGCGTTCAGGGCATACATTGCTGTATGCTATGTGGTTTGTTTCTACCAGTGGTGCGCCTAGAGATCTCTTTATTTTTTGGCAGTTAAAACAGTTTGGTGGCTTGTTCTCCTTACGGCTAGGGCACTTTTCCCAGGAGTGGGCTGCTCCGCAGAAGTTGCACCTCTCTTCCGCTTCCTGGCAAATTGTTTTTGTGTGGCCAAAACCGAGGCATCTGGCACATTGGACAAGTGGTGAGTGGTCCGCCACTGGTCTTCTCTGGAGGTCTATGTAGAGCTTCTCAGCCTCAAGCATGTTTTTGTGAATTTTGGGGGAAACTTCCAAGACTGGGTGGCATACTAGGTTGCTACGCGCACGCTTCCTGTATCTGACTCTAATTACCCGCTCATTTGTCTCCGCGCCTTCCAGCACCTGCTTGTTCTGGGCCAGAATATGTGCCACAAGCTCTGCGTCTGTGTGATAAGCCATGACGTCTTTAATGATAATTAGTGGATTTGTTGTTTTTGCGGACTCGGTTTTTAGGGTATTGGTTGTTTTGATTTTGTCCCTTACGAGCTGAAGATCATCCTTGGTATTGCAGGTGATAATAACTTTTTGGTTCTTAACCTTCTTTATTCGGTCCACTTTTGCGCCCGTGTTTTTCACGTCTAACGCAGTTCTAATCATCGTCACGACGTGCTCGCTGGTTTTTGTAGCGTCCGTTGATGAAATGATGATGGAGTGGTTCGGCCTTCTTGGTGGTGGGGAGTTATTTTTCGTTATTTGGGCATATGATGGTTGGGGATAGCCCTTCAACTGGTTTTTGATGAGCTCGGTTATAGCCATCTCGGTGCCGATACTCATACCTATTTGTTGGGTAGTATCTTTTCGTTCTTCCCGCATCGTCCTTAGCTCCGAAGTAACCGCCTTGAGCCTTTCACTTATTGGTTGGAGGTGTTCGTCCAACTTGATGACTGGTGGTGGTGGGGCTAGTGACGATGTTGCGGCGATGTCCGCTTTAGCTTTCAGGTCGCTGATGCCTTTTTTAATGTCTTCCAAGTCCTCTCCAAGATTAATTGGCAGGTCTGGTTGTGTTGCGGCACGCGTGTCTTCTTTCAGCTGTGTAGACATCATCTCCATTTGTTTTGTGACCTTAACTACTCCTTTCTCCAGGTCTTCAATTTTTATGGCCATGGTTTTGGTGGTCTTAATCATTGTTTGTATCTCCTGGCGGAGCGTTTCTGTGTTATTATTGTCACTCTGCTTGATGTTTTGTTGCAGAAGTTCTTGTAACTTGTTACTCTTTTTGGTTTGAATAGGGATATGTTCAGATATTTCTTTAATGCGTCTGCATGGGTCTCTTGTTTCGAACTCTAGCCACTTTCTCACGTCAATCGTCTCTTTTTTGGAAGACACGATCTCCTCTCTTAGGGTGGCGAGTTCTTGAGTCATGGCCGCTATTTGCTTATTGTGGGCCCTTTCAACCCTCACAAGCTCTTTGGCTTTGCTTACGCGCTCCCTCTCCAAGTTGTATTTGTGACGTGATCTCGACTCTGATAAGGAGAGCACTGTTTCAAACAGGCCTTGGAGGCTCTCTAGTGCGATGGCCTTACACTCTTTCTTCATGTTGCTTGCTTCTTCTAGAGCAGTCTTCCCCTCCTGCAGCATTTTATTCGCCTCTTTTGTTGCGACGTCCATTTCTATTCCTCTACCTCTCTTGTTGGTCAACAAAAGGCTTGTTCTTGGTTTTCTGACCGACGACGCTATGGAGTCTGCTTCTGAGTCTTGGTAGGATGTGACTGAACTGGCGTCCTCATCCGTTTGTTGAAGTTCATGGGACGTTTGTTGTTCAGCAATTCCCTTCCACTTGAGGAGTCTCTGGTGGATGTCTTCCAGTGGGGTTTGTGCTGCTGATAAGGCCTGTTTTTCTCCCGCCAATGTTGGGCTGGTTGAGGCGAGGGGGGGTGAGTTTATGTCCAGGGCTTCGGGCTTCTCATGTTGTTCTTTGAGCGCAGCGTCCAATACTTTATGGCGAAGGGTTCGCAGTACTTTTTCCGCTTTGCTCTTTATAATGGGACCCGTTGTGGTCTTAGTTAAGGTTTTATTGCTTGTCGTTTTTGTTGTTGTTGCCTCTTGTTGCTTAGAGGTTGTGGCTAGCTTGTCTGCCATTTTTTATATATTATTCCTGTGCCTGAGTACACTGGCTTGCGTCTTGGTTCGTCCGTTGGTATGTCGATTTATTTGGCAAGTATTTGGCTGTGCAAATAAGGTTTTTGTTGGAGCCAGATGATAGAGCTCTTTTTTTTTTTTTTTTTTCCTGAAGTCGGTGACACCTCTCACGATATCTTAGGATAAGTAGATCCCGAGATATGGTGTTGGGTGTTGGGGGGTATTCGTAGTATGGGGTCTTCTTGAATCTGTTGGAGCCAGATGATAGGGCTTCGTTTCTCAATTCCAATGGGACCTCTCCTGGTTTTCAAAGATGGCCGGTTCAAAAGTTATGGGCCGCGGGGTATTGTTTCCTCTGGTATTTCAGTAATAACTTCCGAGGGGAGTGTAATCTTGAATTTCTGTTGGAGCCAGATGATAGAGCTTCTCTTCCCGAATTCGGTGATACCTCTCGTGGTGTTCCAGGACAAGTGATTCCCAAGATATTTCCAGAGGGGTTTTCGGGAAAAGTGCGGGTTGAGGGGGAAGGGGGAAAAATTTATTTTTGTTTGAGCTGGAGAGTCGCCAAGTTTGGCAAAAAGTTTTGTAAGGGGGGGTTTATTTAAGTGGGGGGTGTTCCTGAATGCGCCTTGTCAATCTGAGAAGAATGAGCCCCCACACGACGGGGTTCTAGATGTTACACACGTCTATGTGACGTCCTATGTGTATGGTAGGTAGGCTGTGACAGTTTGTTGTGACTTCTGTCAGTTGAATTTGACAGATAGTTGACGGATGACGTTATGTCAGTGTTGCCATGTAGCTGTTCCGTCGATAGAATACAACAGTCGTTTGGCGGGTGACGTTTGCCAAATCGGTGCTATATAGTTCCAACGTGTAGCTTTTCTGCACCACGTAGCGATGATTTCACTCCAAATGACGTCACAGAGAACAAAGGTTCGTGTTATTTCCTAAACCGTTTGACGGATCCCGTCGTGTGAGGTATCATAAGATAGGTCTCCTTTCTGCGATCTCTTAGGTGTTTATTTGGAGATGATTCCAGCCACGCAGGCCGAGATAATGACGTGCCAAGGTGTTTTATTAAAAACCACCCTGAGCCTCAAGATCCTTAACAGAAATCACCAATATTGGTATCCTCGTGTACTGTAAGATGAAGCCCACACGGTGGCGATTAGTAGGAATTTTTTACACTAACCTTTGCGAAGATATTGGTAATTTTGTGTTTTTATTTTGCTTAGATGGTTGTTTTTGGGGGTTGGCACTTTCTGATCACTTTGCCCACAATGTAACTTGTGTATTGCACTGCACTGAACACTTCACCAAATTTTTAGACGCGTAGCTCGACCTTTACTAATTAATAGTATTTTTTAAGCGGGAGCTATATCTTTCTCGTGTCGCGGATGAATGTGTAAAAAAAAACTGATATGGTTAGTTTAAAAAGTAATTTTTAAATATTTAAGAAGCTGTTTTATATAAGTGGTAGGAATTCGTTCGAATCTTAAATATTTATTCCTTCGGACGTGTATTTTGATATCTACGAACTAATTAAACAGATAGCTACAAAGTCAAATCGCTACTAAATAATCCTTTCATTGTGTAGTTAGCACATAACATCACACCGGTTCGTATTGTTAGCTCGTACACAATACTACAGTTATTATATACACTTAGCTCGGTCTGCGTTTATTCTGTTGGTAAGATAAATGCACAGTTAACAGTAATCGGATTGATTGTGTGGTCTTAAATATATTTAATGCATAATAATATTAATTACATCAATATAATCGGTTCTCTTTTTAAAATGTATATTGTATACAAGAAATTGGTATAAATTAATTATAAATAAAAATTAAATCTAAAAGAAAAGAATTAATACTATTTGTTTAAATTTGAAATAAAAGAATCTAATAATAAACATTAAAATTTCCAATTCCATATTTCATCAATAACTTTAAAAGCTATTGTTTGACGTTAAACTTTTTTTCCTTAGCTTGATAAGGGTTCGAGCTACATTGCTTTTTTATTTATTTTTTAAATTATTGCTACACTGCTTATAGATGTAAAGAGACACTTATTTTAGGATATCCATCTGTCAACTAACTAACTTCTCAGTAAATTTTAGTATGTACTAACAAGATAGTATAAATTAGAGGTAGTTTATCAACTAAAAATATATATTAATTCAAGTAATTAAAGAAAACAAACTAACTATATTTATTTTCTTGAAGTATTTCTTTCACTTGAGGTAAAATTTACTCAATATCTAGTTAATATTCCACGCTTACAATTTTCTGATATAATATTTTGAGGAACATTTTTATTATAATTGCTAACTTATTCTTGGGAAACTATATTTTTGTACAAATACAAAATAAATTATTTTATAATAATCTTTCATCTTTTATGTTTTTATTTTAATTATTATCAAACAAGAGATTCAAGACAACTATGTGACAAGTGCAATGTTGACGCACTTTTAAAAGGAAAGTTAGTGACAGCTGCTGCGAAGAAGAGAGTAAACAAGTTTATTTGGAATTTGAAGAACAAATGGTGCTGCTTTTAGATACTTATTTCGCATGTACTGGCACACGCTATGTGTGGAGATTAGATGAATTCAGGCTAACAAATAACTGTCCTTGGTGTTCACTTTACTTTATTTACTGAACACTACTATAAGAATCTTGATTCTTTAAGTATGATTGATGATTTTGAGGATCAAATGGAGCTGCTTTTAGATACTTATTTCTCATGTACTGGCACACGCTATGTGTGGAGATTAGATGAATTCAGACTAACAAATAACTGTCCTTGGTGTTTACTTTACTTTATTTACTGAACACTACTATAAGAATCTTGATTCTTTAAGTATGATTGATGATTTTGAGGAGCAAATGGAGCTGCTTTTAGATACTTATTTCTCATGTACTGGCACACGCTATGTGTGGAGATTAGATGAATTCAGGATAACAAATAACTGTCCTTGGTGTTCACTTTACTTTATTTACTGAACACTACTATAAGAATCTTGATTCTTTAAGTATGATTGATGATTTTGAGGAGCAAATGGAGCTGCTTTTAGATACTTATTTCTCATGTACTGGCACACGCTATGTGTGGAGATTAGATGAATTCAGACTAACAATTAACTTTATTCTTTCTTTGGTTTTCACTTTACTTTATTTACTGAACACTACTATGAGAATTTTGATTCTTTAAGTATATGTAAAATATCCGAATATTTTTATTTCAAACATAGTGTTTGGGGCTTTCAAGCTTATTTTAATAATTATATAATATATTTAAAATATTTAATAGCAAATATGCCACAACTGAACCATTATTCTTAATTATTACTATTTAAATGGTTCTATTAAAAAGTTTTAAGCCACTTTTGCTTCTAGACATTTAATGTGAAAGTTCTAAAATAAATGTATACTGATACTGTTCTAACACACAAAAAGTTAGATATTTTACGAGTTTAATTCTTCAATTCTACACCTTAACGTGTATTTTTGCTTTAAATTTGTTTCAACAGATATTGCAAATAGATAAGGGACACATTGTCAGAATATTGTATTCGTAATTGTAACTCGAAGAATGAATATTTTATAATATTATTTATTAAATTACGCATTATTTATTATTTTAAATACAAATATTATAATTTATGTTACAAAATACATATATAGGAATTAAAATATAGCTTTTTTTGTAATTCATATATTGTACATAACACATCGTATGCCAAATGCCTATCTTTTATTGTATAATGACCATAGAATGAATAAAAACTATGTGCAATGTCAACAATTGTCAAATGATTTCACTATTTCAGGAGTGTTTTACTTTAATGATTTAATTTTCAAATGAGGGTCGAATTTTTGTTTGAATTTGTATGTCAGTTGCAATAATATTTCAGCCTTATTTCCTGTGCATAAGATATAAACTCAAAGAATTCTAATTACAATTCAAGGGTCTCATGAAAAACTTTCCTCGTTACGTTAGCTATCACTTGTCAGTAGCGATAGTATCATTTTTCTGGGCTGGTTTTTACGAGAGTAATATTTAAAAAGAGATAGTAACGAATTTCTGATCAGTTGTTAAAAAATAAACCAAAGAATATTAATGTATTGTGTTGTTAACCATTAAAAGTTTTCTAATATCTTCACTTCTTACTAACATTTATCCGACCACGACCTTCAAAGTTTATAATTAAAACTTCGATATGAAGGTCATATTGATTAATCATTTGAAAGTTTTATTATTAACACGTTTAATCTTAACAAAAATTTTAACTTTCTTAAGTAAAAGTAATGGATTATGAATTCATTAATATTGAAATACATTATTTTGTTGTTCTTTAACAAGTTATAAACATTTATTATTCTATTGAAGCATATGTTAATATATTAATTAAGACAGCTTAAAAACTCAGTCCGTAATAATTCACAAATCAGTATATGTGAATTGTTATTTTTCCTTAAAAAAATTCCTTTTTTATTTCATAATCGTCGTCACAGCAACTTGATATTCATTGTACAAAAAAAAGTTTACAATCAAACGCCACTTTACAGAGCTGTCTGGTCGAGTAACGTTTCGTGTTATACTTTATAGTAGTTTTCACTAGTCGATGTCAAATCTGTCCCACAACAAACTCTAAATACACTAGTAGTCTAGTAGAATCTTTAATGATCGGCAGTAAATTACAATAATAACAAAAAAATACATAACATTTGTAATTTAGTTAAGATTTTATAAATACTAATAATAAATATAGTAAATTGATCTTGTAAATAAAGAGAATTATTCATAACTTATATTTTATATGATAATTTATTAAAATCTTATTATTTGATTATAAATAATAAATTATGTGCCTTAAAAAGGTTTATAAAGAACAAGATAAAAGTTAAGTTTTCGCTTATAATAAAACACGTTTCAATATAATTTCTCTTGCTGGCATTATTGGTAAGGGTACAAAACAAGTACTTATTTTGTGTTGTTTTTACACGCGTTTAGGTTTTCTTTTTATTCCTTCTAGGACCATTTTCTTTTTATTCTGTTTATTTTCATGTCGTTTTTGAATTAATTAATATAATTATTTTAAAGAATACCGGACTTATTTATAATTATTTTATTCTTTTGTGTTTAAACTATTTATTCATAAATTAATTTGTTATAGGATTGCACATAGACAAATGAAACAAAGCCAAAAGTAAATTTAAGAATACATGAATGGAAATTTTATTCTAAAATTACTTTCTGAGGTATTTATTAGAATGAAATTGTTGTTTTTTATACGAAGACCACCGTGTTATATTATATATGGAACAATAAATATAATGATGTTATTAAATACTAATATTTCAATAATGAATTCCATGTTCATATAAAAAAAATAGAAACAAAAAACATATTTATAATAGATGATGACTTTTGTTGCATAATAATCAAAGAAGAAGTAGTTACGTCAGTCCAAACAGCTGACTCGACAGTCACACCAGCCCATTCCGCTGAGTCGGCATCTCGCAATGTTCGCACGATGGGAATATTCGAATGATGGGAACAATACCCTTCAGGGTGGCCGCCTCGATAGTATTTAAGACATTGTATTAATATTGATTTAGTCTTGTTAATGTAGCCTAAGTAATTACTTGTTCATTAAAGTTATTAGATTTTATATAGAATCTTTTTTTAAAAAGTCATTCGCCGTTTTTTTTAAAAAGTCAAAACTTGACTGGCGCAGCCGGTAGGATTCCGCGTCCGGAAAATATTATATAGAAAAATATGAGAAATAATTATGTTATAATAATATTTTTGTTCATCAAATAAGTGTAAAGGGATAGTAAAGTCTTGTACTTTAAGTCCTTAACTACAGAATATGTTACAATATAATACGACACAAACATATAAATATTCCATAGAGAATTATGATTAAAAACCTTTCATATAAGGTTTTTAATAGTTTTAACTATTTGATTCTCAAAAGAACGAAGAAACCCGCAATAAAGACGATCATTGGTGCCTTATATACATAAAAAAAAACTTTATGGTATTCTTTGTTACTATGAATATATATTAAATAAAAGACGTGTTGCTTTGATGTTCATAATAGTTATTTCTAGCTATTTAAGAAACTGTTTTATATTAGTGATAGGAATTCGTAATGAATGAATTATTTATTCTTTTTGACGTATATTTTGATATCTACTAAATAATTAAACAGATAGCTACAAAGTCAAATCGCTACTAAAAAACTCTTTCATTGTTTAGTTAGCACATAACACCAGATCACCAGACCATTCATATGCTTTTCATATTGATTTATCAAATATAAATGATTATTATTCGTGTCGTTCAGATGTTTGCTGTTATTTTAGAGTCTTTAAATGAATCACTGGCAGATGTATTGCTTGGGTAGAACGGATCTGTTTTGGTCAGCTCCTATTGTGTCATTGCAGTTTCTTTTTCTAAATTTTTTAACATTTTCTTAACATTTTACTGTTATAGCGTTAGCTTCAATTTGAGACACCGGTTTTCATTTTAAACAGTAATACGACATGCTAGGTTACATGCATCGGTATTTAGGCTACGAATGAAATAATTGACAGACAAGTATATGCGAATGTTAACGTTTGTCATAACAAGGTCACGTGATGTGAAAAAGGAAAGGCAGGTAACGAGATCAGTTTTAAGCATGAATGTAGGATAATTAAAAGAAGATGTCGACCTAAGCAGACCTGGATAATGTTCTTAAATAAATTATATTGGCCAAGGAGTATGTCATGTGATAGCGTATGAGACAAGAACTTGAAAAAATAATTAGAATGATGCCACGCGGTTAATGATTAATTTTTAACTAACAACAATTGACAGTACTTTAAAAGACGATTTAACGTTTTTAATTATAAATCTTATGACGTAACACTATTGTGTTAGTGTTAAATCATAAAACGTAAGTTTTAAATAATATTTACGTATATTTCAATTAAAAGTGGAGTGGAAAATGGAATTAATAAATTAGCTTTAATTTTGTACCTTTTGCCGTATTATGCAATAAGGAATCATTAATTTTTATGCATTCACAGCATAATAAAGAAACAATATATGATTATACTTTGATTTTTGCAACCAGAAGTGCCTTTTAAATAAATATAAAAAATCTGCGAACAACGCTCTTTGTTTCTTTGTGACTTCGATCAGTAACTTTGAACTAATATGACGAACGTGTTCTGAATGTCCTTCTGTAGGTCGTACCGGTGGATATATTAGAAACAGCTTGAAAATATTTTAGTATGGTATATCTATTCTTTTTGAGGAAAAATATACGAATTTATTTAAATAGTATTAAATTATAATAATTTCATTAGTCTAAAATATTTCGTACTAGAATTCGAATGTATTAATGTTTATTTCGTTCCCAGATATATGTAAATTCCATATTATGATACTATCGTATCATTTGATAGATACCGAAACGGTAAGTCATTCATTTGTATGCACCTCCACATACCTATATATTTATATATAGGACAAAAACAAACCTTATACTCTATGTTTTGATTATTTATTAATTATTTATCATTGAAGTCCTTAATTAGCTTAAGATAATATTAATCTATCACAACGCGTATACCATTTCAATTTCCGATGGCTATGTGGCAATTTAGGGGATGGCTAAATCGACCCCAGGGTTTTAGATACATCTCTTTGTAGGTAACTACTTACGAAACTTCGAACGAAGGATATGCAGTACTATGCAGTAATCTAGGTATATACATAAACAGCACCGTTAATACATTAAATATATATCTATGAATTGTGCCATATGTGTGTGTGAATTTCAATAAATATTGTTACAAAGAAAAACAATTTTTTTTTGTACATAAGATTCATTACTATTATTGTGTGTTGGTTAAATAAATTAATATAAAACTCTTAAAAATATATAAAGCTTATTCGATGTGATCTCCATTGGCTGCAAAACAGTCTTTTAAACATCAGTTATCAATAGCAGCACGCACGCTATGTATGAGAAAAATTTTCACTGCTAATTGTATGGATTGTTTTAGTGACTCCAAATTGTTATGCTGTTTACAGTAAGCCTGACTCTCTAAAACTGACAATAAATTATAATCCAGTGGATTAAGATTAGGACTAGATGGCGGCCAGTCTTCAGCTCTGATGAAGTCCGGAACGTTCGTTTCTCAACAAGGTTGGGTGGATCGAACCTTATGACCGGGCGCGGAGTCTTATTGAAAGGACCATTCTTGGTTATTGAAAATGGTGTTGTTAAGGCGTTTGATTTTACAACCCTATTTGTTTTTATATTATCAGTAAAGAAATTACCAGTGCGATCTGTTATAGGCTGCAAGTTATACGTCATCTTTAAAAATACGTGACATGGTTCTAGTTGCTATCTTCATCTCCCGAGATAAAAGCTTTTGATTTCGGACAGGATTTCTTCAAATTCTTTCCCTTACTGATTTGATCACCTATTCCGTTCGAACATTATGTAGATGCCAAATCTTTTACAATCATAAACAGAGGAGTTTTCATTGTACCTATCAATAGAAACAAGCAATTTGACTAATGCCAATGGAGGATTTAAAAAATTGTACTTCGTTCCATACCTACTTATTATACTGCTATAACAGTGATACGGTTCTCTTTATCATTCCACTCCATTGAAAAGCAATAAAATATTTTCAAACAATAAACAATAGTATAAAAATGACAGATTCCAAATTCCAAATCAATATTTTGTGCATTTTTAATTGTAACAGTATTTATGGTCAGAATAAGCACGAATATAAGAGTTATTATGTGTATTGTGTAAATAACATACAATATGAATATAAAATCACAAGAAAATTAACGAATGTCAGAAAAGAAACATGTTTGCTAATTAATAAAGTAGGAACAGAAGACATCGCAAAGCGCAACGAAAATAAAAACGAAGAACTGCGCTCATTATCTTGAACAAATCACGGGTAGAGGAAAGCTAGTTGCTGTATAAAATGATTAAGCAGATAAGAATCAATTCATTCAAAAGTTGCAGGATCAATATTTTCTTATTCTAAAATTAACTTTGTAGCCAAACTATCTGTATCATGTAGGTTTAGGTAGGTTTAGGTTCTAATTAAACTGTTATCACTGCTTTGTTATATCAGGCTATTCATTTCCCCAAATCGGATCATTTCCCTTTCCATTGTTAGTTTTAGAATGTTCCTTAGCTTTAAGTATTATTTCAATGAATAGGTAATGTAATACTTACTCTAAAATGTAGTTACGCTACTAATTTTCTATTCATAAAAATATTATGAGTAAAAAATTAATATTTATCATAGATAAATAACTAGAAGAGAAAAATATATTTTTAACTGTATGACAAAAAGAGTTAGTAAACCTAATGTAAGTATATAACAGGATACTTGTGTTCGCCACATGATGACGCCATTGTCATGCCTCGCCCTCCTTTAGAAGGAATTAGACAATTAAATAAATCCTCTATATTATCATTGCTCGTATCTTTTCCGAATCTTATTTTAAAACGTGTAGTGATAATAACTCTTTGTGACTATTTGTTACAAGACTATTGCCATTCGTAGTATGAATATATAATAAAGTTCCACAAGATATCTTAGACCTTCCATTTTTTAGTTTTAAATCTAAAATCAAAAGTTTATTGTTAAATAAAGCTTATTATAACGTTCAAGAGTTTTTAGTGGATCGAAATATGTGGAACTTAAGTTGTTGAATCATTTGCAGGATTTATATTATAATGTACATCACTTATTGTTATATTTCTTTTGAAAAGAGCAACGGTTGAGTTTCTGGCCGGCTCTTCTCAACAGAGCAGCATTCCGAGCCTGTGGTAATTTACTTACGGACTGACGATTATGACTCAAAAGTGCGTGTAAATGCCTACTTGAATAAAGATATTTTGAATTTTGAATTTTGAATACTGAACGCATGCTAAATAATAAATATTACATGTAAAATTCAGTTGTCTGTGTTCCTACTTAATATTAACTTGACCTATGCCAAGTCCCACAATACCTCGTTCTCGGAATATGCTTCAAAATGGATACAAAGCTTTCTCTTCAAATATTAATATATGTATAATGATATGCATCATAAACGTTATATATAGTACTGATGTAGCCACAAAAAGTGATACAAGATTAAATAGTTTACAGAAGATAATTAATAACGAAATTAAACGGCCTAATTAAAACTGTATCAAGAGCCAACATTGCTGAAATTCACTGCAATCTGCTTAATGACTTTCAGTGGTCAAATGCAATCCCACTTGTGGATAATCATTTCATTTCGAATATTTTAACGTTATTGTAAATTTTGATGTTAAACCTTCTGATTATTATGAAATACATTATAAGAGTTTAAACTGTCTTGATTATTGGCCACTCCAAATAAATTAATTAAATTTGTTCTCGATTATAGCGCCAGCAACGGTTTCGATATATTCAAAAGTAAATAAAAATAAAATACACAATAAATGACATTAACCGTACAGTAGTAGTAATCTTAAATCAATTATAAAGGTAAGTAAAAAAAAAAATTATAACAACCTAGTCACCGCTAGTTTAATCGCACCCGAACAAAATAAGCTTTCATCCTTTAATTCACCCCTTCTGTTTTATCCACCTAAAATTTTTATTTGTCTATTCATTTAGCCTTTTTTTATTAAACGCGAAAAAAACTTTTTTAAAAAGTCTTTTTTTCTAAATGAATGCCTAGTGGAATTCTCTAATATTTAACCCCTGTAGATGTTGTGAAATTTTGGTAGGTAAAAAAAAAAATTAAATAAAAGAAAAATATAATTAATAAAAAATCGATCTATTATTTACTGTAAGAACAAAGAAACTTATAAGAAGAAAACCAACGTACTTATAAAATCATAACACAGTTCATAAAATTTACCAGTTCTTAATTATAACACATAATGTTTAATATATAATACTAGCTTATTCCCTCCCTATTAATTTGGATGTGAACTTAGGTTGCTATGGTAACCTTTATCATATTATCATCGTATTGTCATCGTAACCGTTACTGTAGTAACCGTTGCTGTAGTAACTTTCACCACCACGTTAAGTGTATAGCTCCAACAGATTTAAAACTTGGCGAAATGTAAAAGTTGAAATCCGTTGGGATAGATAGGAATTCCGTAAAATCCGTTCTTAGTAGACGTCTACGTCACAAAACAAGTAACAATGTAAAATTTTAAGTTAATCGGGCAGTTAGTTTCGGAGATTTCGTGATGAGTCAGTAAGTAGTAAATCGCTTATATATACATATATAGATTATAAGTTATTTAAAGAAAAGTTTTTTCACATTCTATAAAACGCGCATGTTCGAACCTTACAATAAGACCTTTGACCAGTAGAGTGAGAGTAATGTACTGATTTGAAAATAGCTACAATAATACTCTGAAGTTATCTTCATAAATTGAAATATAAATAGATGAGCTTATATTAAAATAAATCTTTTACTTATATATTTTTCTTAAATCCCTTTTATAGTTCAATAAAGTAATATCAGAAAAATAAGAAATAAATTATATAAATAGAAATTATCATAGAGTAAAGTGATGTAACAATGTCTCATTGATCTTATGATTTCTCAAGTATGTTATCGTATTCGAAAGCACTGAATAATTAAATTTATTGTTTTATTGTTGCAACAAATCTTCATTAAAAGCTTTTAAGTAATTATTTCTACAATAAAGAATAAAGTAGACATTTTGTTTCTAAGAGGCCTTTGTCTTGATGTTAGGAAGTTTTGTCTGTTTATCGCTTTCGACGTTTTCCAGCATCGGCACAATGTATTATTTTGAAGTTCTGTAACATTATACAGATTTTATAATATTGTGTGTAACATGTAATTAATTCTGTTTTAACGTTTTATGTGTGTGATACACATCATTTTAGGAAAGCTAAAATTTTGGGATGAAAAGTGGTTTATGCAGTGAAGGGCATAGACGCTATAAATGAGTATTTTAATATAAGTGTGGTTTTAGAGCTACTATTCTATGAAAATTATAAAAATACAATAATTATAAACCGAATACAAGGACATTCTTAATACTTCTAGAAATCTTTTTCTTTTCATTCTGTTTATTTTCATGTCGTTATTGAATACGGAACTCATTTATTGTTAATTTACTTTTCTTTTGTATTTAAGCTATAAACCAATTTGTTATAAAATTTCACCTAGACTAATGAAAACAAAGTCAAAAGTAAATTAAAGAATATTTGAGTTTACTAATGGAATAATGGAAGTCAGTAATGGAAAATTTTATTCTAAAACTATTTTTTGAGACCCTTACATAGATATTTATTAGATGATTGGTTTTTTTTATATGAAGACCACCGTGTTACATTATATATGGAACAAAAAATATAATTATATTATTAAACACTAATATTTCAATAACGAATTCATTATTCACAAACTGTAATTTCATTAAAAAAATAAAAACAAAAATATTTATCACAGATGATGTTGTTAAATAATGTAATATAATAATAAAAGATGATGTTGTTATATAATAAAAACAAATTATTTATCACAGATGATGTTGTTAAATAATGTTATATAATAATAATGAGATTTTGTTATATAATAAAAACAAAAATATTTATCACAGATGATGTTGTTGTATAATAATATTGAAATTTTGTTATATATTAATCACATAAGAAGTTTAAGTTTAACAACTACTTACCAAGAAAATAAACATTTCTTATAATATAACTGTTTAATAAATATATTTAAGACAAAGCTCTACTTTTAAATAGGATTATAAATTCTAAAATTAAAAATATTAGCTTTACTGTGCAAGCCAGTGTTTGCTTCTTCATCTATCAAGAGATAGAATATTTATAAGTTAACACAATTTTACTTTCAAATCATAAAGATTTTCATATTTAAATAAAGATTAAACGTGTTGGTTTTGTATTAAAGGTACTTTCCGTGGCAGTTAAGCAAATGTAATCTATCTTTGTACTTCTTGAATTATTCGAATTTGTTAAAGACAAAATTAAAGTCAAAGTCAAGTCATGTACCTGAGGCAGCGTAAGGTTATTAAGAGGGAATATTACCTTTTAATATTACCTTTTAATTAGCTTCATTTATTATCTCTCTTTCTTTCTTGTATTAGTCCTTATACTATGATGCCACAGACAATAATTATTATATTCTTAAATAACTTCTTAATTCTAAATTATAGTAAAATGGTAAATGAATTAAAAAAATATATATGTAAATTTTAGTTATGGAAATAAAATGAACTAATTAAAACTGTCTAAGGAAACTACTAACGATTAAATCCGTTATTGTTAGTATTTTTACTATTGTTATTATAATTATATTTTAGCACGATTTTTTAAGTAATTTCATGTATTCTTAAAGCGCTGCTATTAAATTTTTTTTAATTAAAATTGGTTTAAAAATAATTGTTACTTTACTATAACAATATAATAAATTGTATAAAAATTATAATAGACCTCCAATTAAGATTATACACTCACTTTGCAAACATTTCATATTATTTGTAACACAAAAGTTCCTTTGGTATTCTAAAACATTTAAAACTTTAATATATTACGTTTTTTATTTTACGTAGCTAGGGTCCTAATAAATTTTAAAAACTACAAAGGTAATTTTGTTGTCTTTTGTTACTATTTTACATGAAGAAATGAAATTAAAGTAGCTATCAACTTATATTTCGGATTTCTGTATATATTTTTATTCTATACGTACACGTAACTGTATATTCCTAAATATAGTGTGTACAGTAATTTTTAAATGATTAACTTATTTCAAGTTGTTCTTATAATCTAAGACAAATTATGTATCTTGTCGCTGAATTCTCTTTTAATCTTTTTTAGATCTGGAATTTCAAATGAAAATGTTTTCATAAACTGTAAACCGCCTCGGCTCGAGCCTTCCCTTAATAAACCCTTTGACCAACGGAGCGGAGTTAAATTGCTGCTTCAAAAATAGCTACAAAAAAGCCAAAAGGTCATAATCTGTAACAATGCTTATATTATGACACATCTAAAACTAGTACTGTTCTGTGTATATACTATTGTGAAATCATATATATATATACAACATCTATATTTTTTGGTATATATTGTATTTATTATAATATAGAATAGATTTCCTGATTATAATTTATATAACATTTTAGTATAATATTTAATACTTAGTACACAAATACTTCATAAATAAATAAATATTAGATAAAATTTAATATATTTGGAACAAAAGACTGATGCAATACAAAAATTTACCAAACTGTTTAATAATAATAATATATTATGTAATGCAAGGAGTAATAATTATGTATTTTAAAATGAAAGAAACTGAGTTTGTTTCGAATGTCGTTTGTGTTTTCTCCAAAGATGCATGGAATATATTTTAGTCACCGAAATAGGAATTCAGAATTCTAAAAAGATTTCAGATTTATAAAAAAAACCGAGTGTACCTTTTGCATTAATATGGCAGAGAAAATTATAATGTCAATATTATGTATAATGTGCAAGTAGAAATAAAATGTTAATATTTTTTATTTAACAATTTAATAACGAGTTTTGTTGTCTTGTTAGTAAAATGATTATTAGTGGACATAAAGACAGAGATGAAAACTCTAAGCATTGCCAATTTTACTAAAAATCACGTCTAAGGTTATATATATTCTAAAAAAATCTTGAGGTCAATGAAAAGTGGAAATATTAGAAAACTTGAAATAAAAATGAACACAATAGAATGAAAAATATTTTTCTATTCATTATTGTTCCTAAACCTAGGTTTTAACTATTGCCGTTGCTAATGTAAAACCAACTAAATGACTATCTATCTTTTCTAAAGACTTTACAGAAAACAAGAACAGAACATTATTCTGTGTTCTTATTAAAATTCTTATTTTAGTAAAAGTTTTTTTTTTGTTACAAGCTATTTATCTCCAGACGTAAAAAGTTTTTATAATAACAAGACTCTTGAAATGTAAATAAATCTTGTAATCTACATCTTGTGGCCTTAAAAGTGTAATAGATTTTATACTGAAAAACAACATCTTTTAAAACTTGAAAGCATTTAAAATATTCTTCTGGAGTCATTTATTACTAACTAATTGTAGAAGTTATTTAGATAGCTTTGGCAATGTAACCTTCTATTGATACCACACTCGAATTCAGTGATTTGGTTGTGTTTTGAATTATCATAGTATATAATTTCTAAAAAAAGCGTTACTCGTATTAATTTAGTAGGTTAATATGAAGGAGTGATTGTTCACGTAGTTCTACTACATTGATAAACTACCATGGCTCTTATAAGACTATTACAATAAAGTAAAACTTGAGAATGTAGTAAAATAAGTAGATGCTTTGAATAAGATAATATAACAAATTAATTGCATAATACTAATCATAATAAATAATGTTAGTGTGAAATTTCTATATGTTTTTTAATATTTATATAGCTCCGTTGTCACATTATCAACACGTTAATGAATATGTAATGTCACAAAGTAATTAAGATGTGGCGAAAGAGCAGAGGAATAAAATATATTTAAAAAAATATCGCAGAAGACGAATTACTATAGTTAACGTCTCCGAGGAATTTTTAGTAAGCTTAGTCAACTTTGTTACATACGTGTTGTTTTATATGCATGTTTTTTTAATATTTAGATACTGTTAAAGGTAATATCAAGTAAATATGATATTACCTTAACTATTATTAAACAAATTTGTATTTAAAACTATTGGTATTAAAGATCTTAGTGAAGGAAATATTGTTGTTGTTCTTTAATTACTCATACATGATAATCTTCTTCAGTTATTACTTACTTTTCATAGCAAATACAACCTAACTGGACAATTTTAATTAACTAACGCATGCAGTGACGTTAAATATAACCCAAACTCAAAAGTCGTTTGTATAACAGGTCTGTAAGCACGGTACCATGTATTCCCAAAAGTGCAACTAAAGTTGTTTCTTTCTTCTGAGCTTCTTTCGCAAACTTTACTTCCAACGACGCTTTAAGGTTTTCTTCCAAGTAGATAATAGAGTAGTGCTACTTCATCATCCTTTGTTTACCTTTTTATTTTCATACGCTTACATAATTTTTTTTTCTAGCAAACAGTTTATCAGAGAAAGAAACATGGAATGTTTATGTATATAATACACAGAAAACAGCGAGATAGAAGAATATCCAAAAATATCAAACGGTGAATCACGAGGCAGCTCTTTTTATATTGAGAAATGTTTATTGTATGCACTTAGTTATGGAATTCACAAAGTCTTTTTCCTTAGTGGATAGAAATAACGTTCGTCATATTTGATAAATAAAAATATATTAATTGTAATAATAGAAATTATCCGACATATGGTGACTGAAGAAATTTTTGGAAAATAAACTATTATAACACCACATTAGAAGTAGATTCAGGGTAATGTAAACAAGGGTTCTTATTAAACCCTCGAATAAGTGAAAATATTTTTATGCCGTCAATAAGTTGTCATGGTCATTTGACGTGAAAAAATATTTAGTAATATAATCATAAGAATAAGGGAAAATAACAAATTATAAATTTAATCGTGTAATTTGTCTGAGTCCCTATTGTTTTCGATAGTAAGCTTTACATATAATATAAACATATAAATAAACGATGGACGAACTATTGTATCGGTGTTATTTTTTATTTATCCACGTATTTTTTTCTTAATTTTTAAGGGTCTTTTATCTCACATGAACACGTCTGTGAACATCTGTGAGCTGTTATTATCAACTTTATAAAACTTATCAATATATTTATTGTTAACATTACGTACAATTACTGTAAAAAAATTATGATAATGGATAATTTTGATCCTACATTTGTTGTTAATTTTCTTATTTTATCAGCCTCCTCATTTTTTTAAAACCTAAATGAGAAGGAACCCATCAGAATCTTAGATTTTTTTAAATTATTATTCTGCTTAAAAATTTGAAAGCTATTAATTAAAGCACACAATTACACAAGCTATTAATTACACCTGTAATATCCAGAGGTGCATAAAGCTAAATGCTGTAAAACGTTTTTGCTACAAGAAAAGATTACTTATGTAAATAAAGATAATTTTATATAAAAAAAATCTAATGAACCGATTTCATCTGGTTATTTTTGTTAATAATATTAATACAAAACTATGGAAGAGTAATTTAAAATAAATCATGTTTCAAATTTTTTATATATTTTTGAACTGACCTTCAATAAACCATTTATTGATTTAACCGAAAGTACTGTCCAACTTTGAAAACTGTTGACGTTGATGTGAAGAAAAAATGGTTTTATATTGTAACAGTAATTTCTTGTAATCAGAGTAGATTTCAAATAGGTTTAAAAATTGTCTATAAACATTTTGACCATGATATTATTGTTTAAATGTTTAAATAAAGTTCGGTCCGTCCAGAAGTAAAAAATAAATATTATTACTATTTGAAGGAAGGTTAATTTCTTTTGTTATAACTAGAAATCTTATATATAAACATACATATAAACATTAATTTTAATGGATTTTATTTTCATATTAATTATCAAGATTCACATACCATGAGTAAAAAAAGTAAAGTTGAGAACAAAGTAAAGTTGTGATCAAAAGAGTGTTTAATGTTATTCTAAAAATATATTAAAGCGTCTTTTTTTAAGGTACATTTATCTAGATAATATTATATAGAAATAAATCCAAATCATATTTAATGTTTCAACTGGTTAAGACTTACAAAATATTGATTATATTTTGATAATGTTTGAAAACTTGTTTACTTTTATAATAATGCCAATAGTGGAGATATTATATTTTAATAATGATGATAATGATAATAATATTCAACATGCTGTCATAAAATATTGTAAGTTTTCTAGAAATATGTTACTGTACCACCTTCTCACCCAGCTTAGAGAGCACCGGTTAATTTGCACTTGTACTTTCCATAGTTGAAATGAAATTTCCATGTATTTAAAGAGGAATAACATTTACATGAATGTACCGGTAGTAAAGACCGTTTCAATTTTGTTACAGAGACTGTAATTGTCTCGTGGAAAACCTATTTAATATTACCAAGGCGTTTTTCTCTAATTATAAAAAAAATCTGGATTGAAATTGCTTTGAGTTATTCTATTAAAATTCATAAATGTACATTGTATAGATATTACACAACATTTTAAAAACTACTAATCAGTTTGAACTTAAAGTTCTTCATAATTAATTAGTTACAGTGAATTTTAAAATTGAAAAGACATCACGAAACTTCTTTATAGGCGTGAGATGGAATGCTTTGTATATTATTTATAATATTAATAATATTTAAGCTTTAACTTAAAAGGAAAGGGTAATATAATATATAAAAATATAAGAGGTAGTTATGTTATAATAATATTCTCGTTCATCAAATAAGTAAAAAAGGAAAGTAAAGGTTTGTACTATAACTCTATAACTACGAAATATGTTATAATATAATATGGCATAAGTACATAAATATTTCATAGAGGATTATTTTAGGTCATTATCAAAAACCTTACATGAACCGTTTGTCTCTCTTAAGAACGAAGAAATCTGCAATAAATAATTATTGGTGCATGACATATTAAAAAAAAAAGACTCAAAGGTATTCTTTGTTACTATGACTAAATATGAAAAAAAAATGTGTTGCTTTGATGTTCATAAACTGATATGGTTAGTTTAAAAAGTAATTTTTAAATATTTAAGAAGCTGTTTTATATAAGTGGTAGGAATTCGTTCGAATCTTAAATATTTATTCCTTTGGACGTGTATTTTGATATCTACGAACTAATTAAACAGATAGCTACAAAGTCAAATCGCTACTAAATAATCCTTTCATTGTATAGTTAGCACATAACATCACACCGGTCCGGTATTGTTAGCTCGTACACAATACTACAGTTATTATATACACTTAGCTCGGTCTGCGTTTATTCTGTTGGTAAGATTAATGCAAAGTTAACAGTAATTGGATTGATTGTGTGGTCTTAAATATATTTAATGCATAATAATATTAATTACACCAATATAATCGGTTCTCTTTTTAAAATGTATATTGTATGCGAGAAATTGGTATAAATTAATTATAAATAAAAATTTAAATCTAAAAGAAAAGAATTAATACTATTTGTTTAAATTTGAAATAAAAGAATCTAATAATAAAAAAACATTAAAATTTCCAATTCGATATTTCATCAATAACTTTAAAACTTTTTTTCCTTAGCTGGATAAGAGTTCGAGCAACAACGTTTTTTTATTTATAATTTAAACACTTATTTTAGGATGTCACTCGCCCATACTAACTAATTAGTAAATTTTAGTATGTACTAACAAGATAGTATAAATTAGAAGTGGTTTATCAACTAAAAATATATATTAATTCAAGTAATTAAAGAAAACAAACTGACTATATTTATTTTCTTGAAGTATTTCTTTCACTTGTTATTGTTATTGTTTATTGTTATTATAATTTTCTGGTATAATATTTTGAGGAACATTTTTATCATAATTGTTAATTTATTCTTGGGAAACTATATTTTTATACAAATATAAAATAAATTATTTTATAATAATCTTCCATCATATAAGTTTTTATTTTAATTATTAAACAAGAGATTCAAGACAATATGTGACAAGTGCAATGTTGACGCACCTTTAAAAGGAAAGTTTGTGAAAGCTGCTGCGAAGAAAAGAGTAAACAAGTTTATTTGGAATTTGAGGAACAAATGGTGCTGTTTTTAGACACTTATTTCTCATGAACTGGCAAATGCTATGTACCGAGATTAGATGAATTCAGGCTAACAAATAACTATCCTTGGTGTTCAGTTTACTTTATTTACTGATCTTATCTAATCTAATCTATCTATCTATCTATCTAATCTTATCTTATCTAATCTTGATTCTTTAAGTATATGTAAAATATCTGAATATTTTTATTTCAAACTTAGTGTTTGGGGCTTTCAAGCTTATTTTAATAATTATATAATATATTAAAAATATTTAATAGCAAATATGCCACAACTGGACCATTATTCTTAATTATTATTATTTAAATGGTTCTATTAAAAACTTTTAAGACACTTTTGCTTCTAGACGTTTAATGTGAAAGTTCTAAAGTAAATGTACACTGATACTGTTCTAACAAACAAAAAGTTAGATATTTTACGAGTTTCATTCTTCAATTCTACACCTTAACGAGTATTTTTGCTTTAAATTTGTTTCAACAGATGTTACAAATAGATAAGGGACACATTGTCAGAATATTTTATTCGTAATTGTAACTCGAAGAATGAATATATTATAATAGCCACGCATTATTTATTATTTTAAATACAAATATTATAATTTATGTTACAAAATACATATATAGGAATTAAAATATAGCTTTTTTTGTAATTCATATATTATACATAACACATCGTATGCCTAATGCCTACCTATTATTGTATAATGACCATAGAATAAATAAAAACTATGTACAATGTCAACAATTGTCAAATGATTTCACTATTTCAGGAGTGTTTTACTTTAATGACTTAAGTTTCAAATGAGGGTTGAATGTTTCTTTGATCTTGTATGTTAGTTGCAATAATATTTCAGCCTTTTTTCCTGTGCATAAGATATAAACTTAATGAATTCTAATTACAATTCAAGGGTCTCGTGAAAAACTTTCCCCGTTACGTTAGCTATCACTTATCAGTAGCGATAGTATCATTTTTCTCTGCTGGTTTTTATGAGAGTAATATTTAAAAAGAGATACTAAGGAATATCTGATTGGTTGTTGAAAAATGGACCAAAGAATATATTCTTATATATATTGTGTTATAACACAATACATTAGTGTTGTTAACCATTGAAAGTTTTCTAATATCTTTACTTCTTACTAACCTTTATCTGACCTCGACCTTCAAAGTTTATAATTAAAACTTCGATATGAAGGTCACATTGATTAATCATTTTAAAGTTTTATTATTAATAGGTTTAATCTTAACAAAAATTTTAACTGGCTTAAGTAAAAATAATGGATTATGAATTCATTAATATTGTTTACATTATTTTGAAGTTCTTTAATAAGTTACAAACATTTATTATTCTATTGAAGCATATATTAGTAACATTTAAAATGAGTGTGAAAATTAAACTCAATCATTTGTGATTGGTATTGCGGGGAAAAATTGTTTGTTTGTTTTGTTTAACGACAGTTTAAAAACTCAATCCGTAATAATTTACAAATCAGTATATGTGAATTGCTATTTTTCCTTAAAAAATTAACTTTTATATTTTGTAATCATCGTCACAGCAAATTGATATTCATTGTACAAAAAAAAAGTTTAACATCAAACACCACTTTACACAGCTGTCTGTTTGTTTCCGGTGGCCCACAATCTATTAAGATCAACTGTTCACCTCGGAGGAGGTCGAGTAACGTTTCGTGTTATATTTACTTCAGTTTTAACTAGTCGATGCCAAATCTGTTCCACAACAAACTCTAAATACACTAGTAATCTATAATAGTAGAATCTTTAATGATCGGCGGTAAATTACAATAATAACAAAAAAAATACGTAACATATGCAATTTAGGTAAGATTTTCAAATACTAATAATAAAGATAGTAAATTGATCTTGTAAATAAAAAGAATTATTCATAACTTATATTTTATATGATAATTTATTAAAATCTTATTATTTGATTATAAATAATAAAGTATGTGCCTTAAAAAGGTTTATAAAGAACAAGATAAAAGTTAAGTTTTCGCTTATAATAAAACACGTTTTAATATAATTTCTCTTGCTGGCATTATTGGTAAGGGTACAAAACAAATACTTATTTTGTGTTGTTTTTACACGCGATTAGGTTTTCTTTTTATTTTTTTCTAGGACCATTTTCTTTTTATTCTGTTTATTTTCATGTTGTTTTTGAATTAATTAATATAATTATTTTAAAGAATACCGGACTCATTTATAATTATTTTATTCTTTTGTGTTTAAACTATTTATTCATAAATTAATTTGTTATAGGATTACACATAGACTAATGAAAACAAAGCCAAAAGTAAATTAAAGAATACATGAATGGAAAATTTTATTCTAAAATTACTTTTTGAAATCACAGACCTACAGAGATATTTATTAGAAAGAAATTGTTTGTTTTTTTATACGAAGACCACCGTGTTACGTTATATATGGAACAATAAATATAATTATATTATTAAAAACTAATATTTCAACAATGAATTCCATGTTCACATAAAAAAAAAAAACAAAAAATATATTTATAATAGATGATGACTTTTGTTGCAAAATAATGAAAGAAAAAGTAGTTACACACCAGCCGATTCCGCTGAGTCGGCATCTCGCAATGTTCACACGATGGGAATATTCGAATGATGGGAACAATAACCCTTCTGGGTGGCCGCCTCGATAGTATTTAAGACATTGTATTAATATTAAGTTAGTCTTGTTAAGGTAGCCTAAGTAATTACTTGTTCATTAAAATTCATTAAAGTCATTCGCCGTGCGTAAAACTTGACTGGCGCAGCCGGTAGGATTCCGCGTCCAGAAAATATTATATAGAAAAATATGAGAGATAATTATGTTATAATAATATTTTTGTTCATCAAATAAGTGTAAAGGGAAAGTAAAGTCTTGTACTTTAAGTCCTTAACTACAGAATATGTTACAATACATAATTCTCTATGAAATATTTATGTTTGTGACGTATTATCACAAACATAAATATTTCATAGAGAATTATGATTAAAAACCTTTCGTATAAGGTTTTTAATAGTTTTAACCATTTGATTCTCTAAAGAACGAAGAAACCCGCAATAAAGACGATCATTAGTGCCTTATATACATAAAAAAAAACTTTATGGTATTCTTTGTTACTATGAATATATATTAAATAAAAGACGTGTTGCTTTGATGTTCATAATAGTTATTTCTAACTATTTAAGAAGCTGTTTTATATTAGTGATAGGAATACGTAATGAATGAATTATTTATTCTTTTTGACGTATATTTTGATATCTACTAAATAATTAAACAGATAGCTACAAAGTCAAATAGCTACTAAATAACTCTTTCATTATTTAGTTAGCACATAACACCAGACCACCAGACCATTCATATGCTTTGGATATCGATTTATTAAATATAAATGATTATTATTCGTGTCGTTCAGATGCGTGCCATTTGCTGTTATTTGAGAGTCTTTAAATGAATCACTGACAGGTGTATTGCTTGCGTAGAACGGATCTGTTTTGGTCAGCTCCTATTGTGTCAGTGTAGTTTCTTTTTCTAAATTTGTTAACATTTTCTTAACATTTTACTGTTATAGCGTTAGCTTCAATTTGAGACACCAGTTTTTATTTTAAACAGTAATACGACATGCTAGGTTACATGCATCGGTATTTAGGCTACGAATGAAATAATTGACAGACAAGTATATGCGAATGTTAACGTTTGTCATAACAAGGTCACGTGATGTGAAAAAGGAAAGGCAGTTAACGAGATCAGTTTTAAGCATGAATGTAGGATAATTAAAAGAAGAGGTCGACCTAAGCAGACCTGGATACCGTTCTTGAATAAATTATATGCCCAAGGAGTATGTCATGTGATGACGTATAAGACAAGAACTTGAAAAAATAATTTGAATGAGGCCACGCGGTTAATGATTAGTTTTTTACTAACAACAATTGACAGTATTTTAAAAAACGATTTAACGTGTTTAATTATGTCTTATGACGTAACACTATTGTGTTAGTGTTAAATCATAAAACGTAAGTTTTAAATAATATTTACGTATATTTCAATTAAAGGTGGAGTGGAAAATGGAATTAATAAATCAGCTTTAATTTTGTACCTTTTGCCGTATTTTGCCATATGGAATCATTAATTTTAATGCATTCACAGCATAATATAAAATAAAATATGTGTTATACTTTGACTTTGGCAACCAGTAGTGCCTTTTAAATAAATATAGAAAATCTGCAAACAACGCTCTTTGTTCGCGGACTTCGATCAGTAGCTTTGAACTAATATGATGAACGTGTTCTGAATGTCCTTCTGTAGGTCGTACCGGTGGACATATTAGAAGTAGCTTGAAAATATTTTAGTAAGGTATATCTATTCTTTTTGAGGAAAAAATACGAATTTATTTAAAAAGTATTAAATTATAATAATTTCATTAGTCTAAAATATTTCTTATTAGAATTCGAATGTATTAATGTTTATTTCGTTCCCAGATGTATGTAAATTCCATATTATGACACTATTGTATCATTTAATAGATACCGAAACGGTAAGTCATTCATTTGTATGCACCTACACATACCTATATATTTATATATAGGACAAACACAAACCTTATACTCTATGTTTTGCTTATTTATTAATTATTTATCATTGAAGTCCTTAATTAGTTTAAGATAATATTAATCTATCACAGCGCGTATATCATTTCAATTTCCGATGGTTATGTGGCAATTTAGGGGATGGCTAAATCGACCCCAGGGTTTTAGATACATCTCTTTGTAGGTAACTACTTACGAAACTTCGAACGAAGGATATGCAGTACTATGCAGTAATTTAGGTATATACATAAACAGCACCTTTAATACATTAAATATATATCTATGAATTGTGCCATATGTGTGTGTGAATTTCAATAAATATTGTTACAAAGAAAAACAACATTTTTTTTTTGTACATAAGATTCATTACTATTATTGTGTGTTAGTTAAATAAATTAATATAAAACTCTTGAAAATATATAAAGCTTATTCGAAGTGATCTCCATTGGCTGCAAAACAGTCTTTTAAACATCAGTTATCAATAGCAGCACGCACGCTATGTATGAGAAAAATTTTCACTGCTAATTGTATGGATTGTTTTAGTGACTCCAAATTGTTATGCTGTTTACAGAAAGCCTGACTCTCTAAGTCTGACTATAAATCATAATCCAGTGGATTAAGATTAGGACTAGACGGCGGCCAGTCTTTAGCTCTGATAAAGTCCGGAACATTTGTTTCTAAACAAGAATGGGTGGATCGAGCTATATGACCCGGCGCCGAGTCTTATTGAAAGGACCATTATTGGTTATTGAAAATGGTGTTGTTAAGGCGTTTGATTTTACAACCCTATTTGTTTTTAAATTATCAGTAAAGAAATTACCAGTGCGATCTCTTATAGGCTGCAAGTTATACGTAAAAATTTTAAAATACGCGACATGGTTCTAGTTGCTATCTTCATCTCCCGATATAAGATCTTTTGATTTCGGACAGGATTTCTTAGAATTTTTTCCCTTACTGCGTTGATCACCTATTCCGTACGAACATTATGTGAATGGCTAGATCTTTCACTGTTATAAACAGAGAAGTTTTCATTGTACCTATCAAAAGCAACAAGCATTTGACTAATTCCAATGGAGGATTTACAAAATTGTATTTGGTTCCATACCTACTTATTGTACTGCTATAACAGTGATACGGTTCTCTTTATCATCCCACTCCATTGAAATGTAACAAAATATTTTCAAACAATAAATAATAGTATAAAAATGACAGATTCCAAATTCCAAATCAATATTTTGTGCATTTTTAATTGTAACAGTATTTATGGTCAGAATAAGCACGAATATAAGAGTTATTATATATATTGTGCAAATAACATACAATATGAATATAAAATCAATCAAATCAGAAAATTAATGAAACATGTTTGCTAATTAATAAAGTAGGAACAGAAGACATCGCAAAGCGCAACGAAAATAAAAACGAAGAACTGCGCTCATTATCTTGAACAAAAATATTATGTAGCTAATTGTTACTTATCCTTCCTTATATTCTGAATAGACAAATTGGTATATACAATAGATACATGTGACAACTTGAAAATAGATTTAACAGTAAAATTTAATACTAAATTGATTTTAATGAAATTTTGTAGATGACTATTGTTTGGTCCAATTAAAAATATAGGATAATTTTTATCTTTAATCTTTAATGTTTTTTTTTTTTTTGCGAATTTGAGGTTTTTTTATATATAATTGGTTTATTTCACTTTAAAGTTCTGTAAGTTGACAGTAGACGGCGGTGAGAGTTCTACAGTTACCCTCAGTTTTATTTTTAGGTTATGTAAATATTCAATAGATGGCACTGTGCTTCAATTTAAAATGTTTTCTAAATTACAATAACACTTTAAATGCACTGATGTTATAAAAACTTTTGGGTTTTAGATGTATAACTACTTAAAGTACGGGACAGGAGTGAGGGAGGTGACGGGTCGAGGAAAGCTAGTTGCTGTATAAAATAATTAAGCAGATCAGAATCAATTCATTCAAAAGTTGCAGGATCAATATTTTCTTATTCTAAATTTGGGTAAGGAAAACAATTAACTTTGTAGCCAAACTATCTGTATCATGTAGTCGGTTCTAATTAAACTCTTATCACTGCTTTGTTATATCAGGCTATTCATTTCCGCAAATCGGATCATTTCCCTTTCCATTGTTAGTTTTAGAATGTTCCTTAGCTTTGAGTGTTATTTCATTGAATAGGTAATGTAATACTTACTCTAAGAAGTAGTTACGCTACTAATTCTCTATTCATTAAAAAATTATGAGTAAAAAATGAATATTTATCATAGATAAATAACTAGAAGAGAAAAATGTATTTTTAACTGTATGACAAAAAGAGTTAGTAAACCTAATGTAAGTATACAACAGGATACTTGTGTTCGCCACATTATGAGGCCATTGTCACGCCTCGCCGTCCTTTAGAAGGAATTTGACAATTAAAAAAACCTCTATATTACCATTGCTCGTATCTTTTCCGAATCTTATTTTAAAACGTCTAGTGATAATAACCCTTTGTGACTATTTGTTACAAGACTATTGTCATTCGTAGTATGAATACTGAACGCATGCTAAATAATAAATGTTACATGTAAAATTCAGTTGTCTGTACTCCTACGTAATATTAACTTGAGCTATGCCAAGTCCCACAATACCTTGTTATCGGAATATGCTTCAAAATGGATACAAAGCTTTCTCTTCAAATATTAATATATGTATAATGATATGCATCATATACGTTATATATAGTACTGATGTAGCCACAAAAAGTGATACAAGATTAAATAGTTTACAAAAGATGATTAATAACGAATTTAAACGGCCTAATTAAAACTGTATCAAGAGCCAACATTGCTGAAATTCACTGCAATCTGCTTAATGACTTTCAGTGGTCAAATGCAATCCAACTTGTGGATAATCATTTCATTTCGAATATTTTAACGTTATTGTAAATTTTGATGTTAAACCTTCTGATTATTATGAAATACATTATAAGAGTTTAAACTGTCTTGATTATTGGTCACTCCAAATAAATTAATTAAATTTGTTCACGATTATAGCGCCAGCAACGGTTTCGAGATATTCAAATGTAAATAAAAATAAAATACACAATAAATGACATTAACCGTACAGTAGTAGTTATCTTAAATCGATTACAAAGGTAAGTAAAAAAAAATAACAATAACAACCTAGTCACCGCTAGTTTAATCGCACCCGAACAAAATAAGCTTTCATCCTTTAATTCACCCCTTCTGTTTTATTCACCTAAAACTTTTATTTATCTATTCATTTAGCCTTTTTTATTAAACGCGAAAAAACTTTATTAAATAAAAGAAAAATGTAATTACTAAAAAATCGATCTATTATTTACTGTAAGAACAAAGAAACTTATAAGAAGAAAACCAACGTATTTATAAAATCATAACACAGTTCATAAAATTTACCAGTTCTTTATTATAACACATAATGTTTAATATATAATACTAGCTTTTTCCTTCCCTATTAATTTGGATGTGAACTTAGGTTGCTATGGTAACTTTTATCATATTATCCGTTGTCATCGTAACCGTTACTGTAGTAACCGTTGCTGTAGTAACTCTTACCCCCACGTTAAGTGTATAGTTCCAACAGATTTAAAACTGGGCGAAATGTAAAAGTTGAAATCCGTTTGGATAGATAGGAATTCCGTAAAATCCGTTCTTAGTAGACGTCTACGTCACAAACGAAGTAACTATGTAAAGTTTTAAGTTAATCGGACATCTGTCCGATTACTTAAGTTTCGGAGATTTCGTGATGAGTCAATAAATGGTAAATCGCTGATATATAAATATATAGATTATAAGTTATTTAAAGAAAATCTTTTTCACATTCTATAAAACGCGCATGTTCGAACCTTATAATAAGACCTTTGACCAGTAGAGTGAGAGTAATGTACTGATTTGAAAATAGCTAAAATAATACCCTGAAGTTATCTTCATACATTGAAATATAAATAGATGAGCTTATATTAAAATAAATCTGTCACTTATATATTTTCTTAAATCCCTTTTATAGTTCAATAAACTAATAGCAGAAAAATAAGAAATAAATTATATAAATAGAAATTATCATAGAGTAAAGTGATGTAACAATATCTTATTGATCTTATGATTTCTCAAGTACTTATGTTATCGTATTCGAAAGCACTGAATAATTAAATTTATTGTTTTATTGTTGCAACAAATCTTCATTAAAAGCTTTTAAGTAATTATTTCTACAATAAAGAATAAAGTAGACATTTTGTTTCTAAGAGGCCTTTGTCTTGATGTTAGGAAGTTTTGTCTGTTTATCGCTTTCGACGCTTTCCAGCATCGGCACAATGTATATTATTTTGAAGTTCTGTAACATGATACAGATTTTATAATATTGTGTGTAACATATAATTAATTCTGTTTTAACGTTTTATGTGTGTTATACACATCATTTTAGGAAAGCTAAAATTTTGGGATGAAAAGTGGTTTATGCAGTGAAGGGCATAGACGCTTTAAATGAGCATATTAATATAAGTGTGGTTTTAGAGCTCCTATTCTATAAGTGAAAATTAGAAAAATACAATAATTATAAACCTAATACAAGGATATTCTTAATACTCCTTGAAATCTTTTTCTTTTTATTCTGTTTATTTTCATGTCGTTACTGAATACGAAACTCATTTATTATTTCTTTACTTTTCTTTTGTATTTAAACTATTTATCCATAAATATTTTATAACAAATTTTGTTATAAAATTTCACCTAGACTAATGAAAACAAAGTCAAAAGTAAATTAAAGAATATATGAGTTTACTAATGGAATAATGGAAGTCAGTAATGGAAAATTTTATTCTAAAACTATTTCTTGAGAACCTTACAGAGATATTTATTAGAAATGTATGTTTTTTTTCATATGAAGACCACCGTGTTACATTATATATGGAACAATAAATATAGTTATATTATTAACACTAATATTTCAATAACGAATTCATTATTCACAAACTGTTATTTCATTAAAAAAATAAAAACAAATATATTTATCTTAGAAGATGTTGTTAAATAATGTTATATAATAATAATGAGATTTTATTATATAATAAAAACAAAAATATTTATCACAGATGATGTTGTTACATAATAAAATAAGCTAATTACTAATAAGAAGTTTATAACAACTACTTACCAAGAAAATAAACATTTCTTAAATACCTAATACCTAATATAATTGTTTAATAAATAAAGTTAAGATAAAGCTCTACTTTTAAATAGGATTATAAATTCTAAAATTTAAAATGTTAGCTTTACTGTGCAAGTCTGCGTTTGCTTCTGCATCTATCAAGAGATAATCATCTAGAATATTCATAAAGATTTTCATATTAAAATAAAGAATAAACGAGTATGTTTTGTATTAAAGGTACTTTCCGTGGCAGTTAAGCAAATGTAATCTATCTTGGTACTTCTTGAATTATTCGAATTTGTGAAAACTGCTGCGAAGAAAAGAGTAAACAAGTTTATTTGGAATTTGAGGAACAAATGGTGCTGCTTTTAGATACTTATTTCTCATGAACTGCTATGTACTCAGATTTAATGAATTCAGGCTAACAAATAACTATCCTTGGTGTTCACTTTACTTTATTTACTGAACACTACTATGAGAATCTTGATTCTTTAAGTATATGTAAAATATCCGAATATTTTTATTTCAAACATAGTGTTTGGGGCTTTCAAGCTTATTTTAATAATTATATAATATATTTAAAATATTTAATAGCAAATATGCCACAACTGAACCATTATTCTAAAATAAATGTATACTGATACTTTTCTAACGCACAAAAAGTTAGATATTTTACGAGTTTAATTCTTCAATTCTACACCTTAACGTGTATTTTTGCTTTAAATTTGTTTCAACAGATGTTGCAAATAGATAAGGGGCACATTGTCAGAATATTGTATTCGTAATTGTAACTCGAAGAATAAATATTTTATAATAGGCCACGCATTATTTATTATTTTAAATACAAATATTATAATTTGTGTTACAAAATACAAGTATAGGAATTAAATTATAGCTTTTTTGTTATTTATAACACATCGTATGCCAAATGCCTATCTTTTATTGTATAATGACCATAGAATAAATAAAAACTATGTACAGTGTCAACAATTATTCAATGATTTCTATATTTCAGGAGTGTTTTACTTTAATGATTTAAGTTTCAAATGAGGGTCGAATTTTTCTTTGATCTTGTATGTTAGTTGCAATAATATTTCAGCCTTATTTCCTGTGCATAAGATATAAACTCAAAAAATTCTAATTACAATTGAATGGTCTCATGAAAAACTTTCCCCGTTACGTCAGCTATCACTTGTCAGATGCGATAGTATAATTTTTCTCTGCTGGTTTTTATGAGAATAATATTTAAAAAGAGATACTAACGAATATCTGATTGGTTGTTGAAAAATGAACCAAAGAATATAACACAATACAATAGTGTTGTTAACCATTAAAAGTTTTCTAATATCTTTACTTCTTACTAACCTTTATTTTACCTCGACCTTCTTAGTTTATAATTAAAACTTCGATGTGAAGGTCACATTGATTAACCATTTTAAAGTTTTATTATTAACAGGTTTAATCTTAACAAAAATTTTAACTGGCTTAAGTAAAAATAATGGATTATGAATTCATTAATATTGTTATACATTATTTTGAAATTCTTTAGCAAGTTATAAACATTTATTATTCTATTGAAGCATATGTTAATATATTAATAACACTTAAAATGAGTGTGAAAATTCAACTCAATAATTTGTGATTGGTATTGCGAGGAAACATTGCTTGTTTGTTTTGTTTAACGACAGTTTAAAAACTCAATCCGTAATAATTTTTTAAGGAAAAATAGCAATTCACATATACTGATTTGTAATCAGTATATGTGAATTGCTATTTTTCCTTAAAAAATATTTTTTATATTTCGCAATCGTCATCACAGCAAATTGATATTCATTGTACAAAAAAAAAGTTTACCATCAAACGCCACTTTACAGAGCTGTCTGTTTTTTTCCGGTGGCCCACAATCTATTAAGATCAACTGTTCACCTCGGAGGAGGTCGAGTAACGTTTCGTGTTATAGTTACTTCAGTTTTAACTAGTCGATGCCAAATCTGTCCCACAACAAACTCTAAATACACTAGTATTCTAGTAGAATCTTTAATGATCGGCAGTAAATTACAATAATAACAAAAAAATACATAACATTTGTAATTTGGTTAAGATTTTATAAATACTAATAATAAATATAGTAAATTGATCTTGTAAATAAAGAGAATTATTAATAACTTATATTTTATATGATAATTTATTAAAATCTTATTATTTGATTATAAATAATAAAGTATGTGCCTTAAAAAGGTTTATAAAGAACAAGATAAAAGTTAAGTTTTCGCTTATAATAAAACACGTTTTAATATAATTTCTCTTGCTGGCATTATTGGTAAGGGTACAAAACAAATACTTATTTTGTGTTGTTTTTACACGCGTTTACGTTTTCTTTTTATTCCTTCTAGGACCATTTTCTTTTTATTCTGTTTATTTTCATGTTGTTTTTGAATTAATTAATATAATTATTTTAAGGAATACCGGACTCATTTATAATTATTTATTCTTTTGTGTTTAAACTATTTATTCATAAATTAATTTGTTATGGGATAACACATAGACTAATGAAAACAAAGCCAAAAGTAAATTAAAGAATACATGAATGGAAAATTTTATTCTAAAATTACTTTTTGAAATCACAGACCTACAGAGATATTTATTAGAAAGAAATTGTTTGTTTTTTTATACGAAGACCACCGTGTTACGTTATATATGGAACAATAAATATAATTATATTATTAAAAACTAATATTTCAACAATGAATTCCATGTTCACATAAAAAAAAAAAAACAAAAAATATATTTATAATAGATGATGACTTTTGTTGCAAAATAATGAAAGAAAAAGTAGTTACACACCAGCCGATTCCGCTGAGTCGGCATCTCGCAATGTTCACACGATGGGAATATTCGAATGATGGGAACAATAACCCTTCTGGGTGGCCGCCTCGATAGTATTTAAGACATTGTATTAATATTAAGTTAGTCTTGTTAAGGTAGCCTAAGTAATTACTTGTTCATTAAAATTCATTAAAGTCATTCGCCGTGCGTAAAACTTGACTGGCGCAGCCGGTAGGATTCCGCGTCCAGAAAATATTATATAGAAAAATATGAGAGATAATTATGTTATAATAATATTTTTGTTCATCAAATAAGTGTAAAGGGAAAGTAAAGTCTTGTACTTTAAGTCCTTAACTACAGAATATGTTACAATACATAATTCTCTATGAAATATTTATGTTTGTGACGTATTATCACAAACATAAATATTTCATAGAGAATTATGATTAAAAACCTTTCGTATAAGGTTTTTAATAGTTTTAACCATTTGATTCTCTAAAGAACGAAGAAACCCGCAATAAAGACGATCATTAGTGCCTTATATACATAAAAAAAAACTTTATGGTATTCTTTGTTACTATGAATATATATTAAATAAAAGACGTGTTGCTTTGATGTTCATAATAGTTATTTCTAACTATTTAAGAAGCTGTTTTATATTAGTGATAGGAATACGTAATGAATGAATTATTTATTCTTTTTGACGTATATTTTGATATCTACTAAATAATTAAACAGATAGCTACAAAGTCAAATAGCTACTAAATAACTCTTTCATTATTTAGTTAGCACATAACACCAGACCACCAGACCATTCATATGCTTTGGATATCGATTTATTAAATATAAATGATTATTATTCGTGTCGTTCAGATGCGTGCCATTTGCTGTTATTTGAGAGTCTTTAAATGAATCACTGACAGGTGTATTGCTTGCGTAGAACGGATCTGTTTTGGTCAGCTCCTATTGTGTCAGTGTAGTTTCTTTTTCTAAATTTGTTAACATTTTCTTAACATTTTACTGTTATAGCGTTAGCTTCAATTTGAGACACCAGTTTTTATTTTAAACAGTAATACGACATGCTAGGTTACATGCATCGGTATTTAGGCTACGAATGAAATAATTGACAGACAAGTATATGCGAATGTTAACGTTTGTCATAACAAGGTCACGTGATGTGAAAAAGGAAAGGCAGTTAACGAGATCAGTTTTAAGCATGAATGTAGGATAATTAAAAGAAGAGGTCGACCTAAGCAGACCTGGATACCGTTCTTGAATAAATTATATGCCCAAGGAGTATGTCATGTGATGACGTATAAGACAAGAACTTGAAAAAATAATTTGAATGAGGCCACGCGGTTAATGATTAGTTTTTTACTAACAACAATTGACAGTATTTTAAAAAACGATTTAACGTGTTTAATTATGTCTTATGACGTAACACTATTGTGTTAGTGTTAAATCATAAAACGTAAGTTTTAAATAATATTTACGTATATTTCAATTAAAGGTGGAGTGGAAAATGGAATTAATAAATCAGCTTTAATTTTGTACCTTTTGCCGTATTTTGCCATATGGAATCATTAATTTTAATGCATTCACAGCATAATATAAAATAAAATATGTGTTATACTTTGACTTTGGCAACCAGTAGTGCCTTTTAAATAAATATAGAAAATCTGCAAACAACGCTCTTTGTTCGCGGACTTCGATCAGTAGCTTTGAACTAATATGATGAACGTGTTCTGAATGTCCTTCTGTAGGTCGTACCGGTGGACATATTAGAAGTAGCTTGAAAATATTTTAGTAAGGTATATCTATTCTTTTTGAGGAAAAAATACGAATTTATTTAAAAAGTATTAAATTATAATAATTTCATTAGTCTAAAATATTTCTTATTAGAATTCGAATGTATTAATGTTTATTTCGTTCCCAGATGTATGTAAATTCCATATTATGACACTATTGTATCATTTAATAGATACCGAAACGGTAAGTCATTCATTTGTATGCACCTACACATACCTATATATTTATATATAGGACAAACACAAACCTTATACTCTATGTTTTGCTTATTTATTAATTATTTATCATTGAAGTCCTTAATTAGTTTAAGATAATATTAATCTATCACAGCGCGTATATCATTTCAATTTCCGATGGTTATGTGGCAATTTAGGGGATGGCTAAATCGACCCCAGGGTTTTAGATACATCTCTTTGTAGGTAACTACTTACGAAACTTCGAACGAAGGATATGCAGTACTATGCAGTAATTTAGGTATATACATAAACAGCACCTTTAATACATTAAATATATATCTATGAATTGTGCCATATGTGTGTGTGAATTTCAATAAATATTGTTACAAAGAAAAACAACATTTTTTTTTTGTACATAAGATTCATTACTATTATTGTGTGTTAGTTAAATAAATTAATATAAAACTCTTGAAAATATATAAAGCTTATTCGAAGTGATCTCCATTGGCTGCAAAACAGTCTTTTAAACATCAGTTATCAATAGCAGCACGCACGCTATGTATGAGAAAAATTTTCACTGCTAATTGTATGGATTGTTTTAGTGACTCCAAATTGTTATGCTGTTTACAGAAAGCCTGACTCTCTAAGTCTGACTATAAATCATAATCCAGTGGATTAAGATTAGGACTAGACGGCGGCCAGTCTTTAGCTCTGATAAAGTCCGGAACATTTGTTTCTAAACAAGAATGGGTGGATCGAGCTATATGACCCGGCGCCGAGTCTTATTGAAAGGACCATTATTGGTTATTGAAAATGGTGTTGTTAAGGCGTTTGATTTTACAACCCTATTTGTTTTTAAATTATCAGTAAAGAAATTACCAGTGCGATCTCTTATAGGCTGCAAGTTATACGTAAAAATTTTAAAATACGCGACATGGTTCTAGTTGCTATCTTCATCTCCCGATATAAGATCTTTTGATTTCGGACAGGATTTCTTAGAATTTTTTCCCTTACTGCGTTGATCACCTATTCCGTACGAACATTATGTGAATGGCTAGATCTTTCACTGTTATAAACAGAGAAGTTTTCATTGTACCTATCAAAAGCAACAAGCATTTGACTAATTCCAATGGAGGATTTACAAAATTGTATTTGGTTCCATACCTACTTATTGTACTGCTATAACAGTGATACGGTTCTCTTTATCATCCCACTCCATTGAAATGTAACAAAATATTTTCAAACAATAAATAATAGTATAAAAATGACAGATTCCAAATTCCAAATCAATATTTTGTGCATTTTTAATTGTAACAGTATTTATGGTCAGAATAAGCACGAATATAAGAGTTATTATATATATTGTGCAAATAACATACAATATGAATATAAAATCAATCAAATCAGAAAATTAATGAAACATGTTTGCTAATTAATAAAGTAGGAACAGAAGACATCGCAAAGCGCAACGAAAATAAAAACGAAGAACTGCGCTCATTATCTTGAACAAAAATATTATGTAGCTAATTGTTACTTATCCTTCCTTATATTCTGAATAGACAAATTGGTATATACAATAGATACATGTGACAACTTGAAAATAGATTTAACAGTAAAATTTAATACTAAATCGATTTTAATGAAATTTTGTAGATGACTATTGTTTGGTCCAATTAAAAATATAGGATAATTTTTATCTTTAATCTTTAATGTTTTTTTTTTTGCGAATTTGAGGTTTTTTTATATATAATTGGTTTATTTCACTTTAAAGTTCTGTAAGTTGACAGTAGACGGCGGTGAGAGTTCTACAGTTACCCTCAGTTTTATTTTTAGGTTATGTAAATATTCAATAGATGGCACTGTGCTTCAATTTAAAATGTTTTCTAAATTACAATAACACTTTAAATGCACTGATGTTATAAAAACTTTGGGGTTTTAGATGTATAACTACTTAAAGTACGGGAAGGGAGTGAGGGAGGTGACGGTTCGAGGAAAGCTAGTTGCTGTATAAAATAATTAAGCAGATCAGAATCAATTCATTCAAAAGTTGCAGGATCAATATTTTCTTATTCTAAAATTGGGTTAGGAAAACAATTAACTTTGTATCCAAACTATCTGTATCATGTAGTCGGTTCTAATTAAACTCTTATCACTGCTTTGTTATATCAGGCTATTCATTTCCGCAAATCGGATCATTTCCCTTTCCATTGTTAGTTTTAGAATGTTCCTTAGCTTTGAGTGTTATTTCATTGAATAGGTAATGTAATACTTACTCTAAGAAGTAGTTACGCTACTAATTCTCTATTCATTAAAAATTATGAGTAAAAAATGAATATTTATCATAGATAAATAACTAGAAGAGAAAAATGTATTTTTAACTGTATGACAAAAAGAGTTAGTAAACCTAATGTAAGTATATAACAGGATACTTGTGTTCGCCACATGATGACGCCATTGTCACGCCTCGCCCTCCTTTAGAAGGAATTAGACAATTAAAAAAAACCTCTATATTATCATTGCTCGTATCTTTACCGAATCTTATTTTAAAACGTCTAGTGATAATAACCCTTTGTGACTATTATTATTATTATTTACATGCTAAATAATAAATATTACATGTAAAATTCATTTGTCTGTACTCCTACTTAATATTAACTTGAGCTATGCCAAGTCCCACAATACCTCGTTCTCGGAATATGCTTCAAAATGGATACAAAGTTTTCTCTTCAAATATTAATATATGTATAATGATATGCATCATAAACGTTATATATAGTACTGATGTAGCCACAAAAAGTGATACAAGATTAAATTGTTTACAGAAGATAATTAATAACGAAATTAAACGGCCTAATTAAAACTGTATCAAGAGCCAACATTGCTGAAATTCACTGCAATCTGCTTAATGACTTTCAGTGGTCAAATGCAATCCAACTTGTGGATAATCATTTCATTTCGAATATTTTAACGTTATTGTAAATTTTGATGTTAAACCTTCTGATTATTATGAAATACATTATAAGAGTTTAAACTGTCTTGATTATTGGTCACTCCAAATAAATTAATTAAATTTGTTCACGATTATAGCGCCAGCAACGGTTTCGATATATTCAAAAGTAAATAAAAATAAAATACACAATAAATGACAGTAACCGTACAGTAGTAGTTATCTAAAATCAATTATAAAGGTAAGTAAAAAAAAAAACAATAACAACCTACTCACCGCTAGTTTAATCGCAAACAAAATAAGCTTCAATCCTTTAATTCACCCCTTCTGTTTTATTCATCTAAATTTTTTATTTATCTATTCATTTAGCCTTTTTTATTAAACGCGATAAAATCTTTTTTAAGAAGCCTTTTTTTAATATTTAACCTCTGTAGATGTTGTAAAATTTTGGTAGGTAAAAAAAAATATTAAATAAAAGAAAAATATAATTATTAAAAAATCGATCTATTATTTACTGTAAGAACAAAGAAACTTATAAGAAGAAAACCAACGTACTTATAAAATCATAGCACAGTTCATAAAATTTACCAGTTCTTAATTATAACACATAATGTTTAATATATAATACTAGCTTATTCCCTCCCTATTAATTTGGATGTGAACTTAGGTTGCTATGGTAACCTTTATCATATTATCCGTTGTCATCGTAACCGTTACTGTAGTAACTTTCACCACTACGTTAAGTGTATTGCTCCAACAGATTTAAAACTTGGCGAAATGTAAAAGTTGAAATCCGTTGGGATAGATAGGAATTCCGTAAAATCCGTTCTTAGTAGACGTCTACGTCACAAAACAAGTAACTATGTAAAGTTTTAAGTTAATCGGACATCTGTCCGATTAATTAAGTTTCGGAGATTTCGTGATGAGTCAGTAAATGGTAAATCGCTGATATATACATATATAGATTATAAGTTATTTAAGGAAAATCTTTTTCACATTCTATAAAACACGCATGTTCGAACCTTATAATAAGACCTTTGACCAGTAGAGTGAGAGTAATGTACTGATTTGAAAATAGCTACAATAATAACCTGAAGTTATCTTCACACATTGAAATATAAATAAATGAGCTTACATTAAAATAAATCTTTCACTTATATATTTTTCTTACAAACCCTTTTATAGTTCAATAAACTAATAGCAGAAAAATAAGAAATAAATTATATAAATAGAAATTATCATAGAGTAAAGTGATGTAACAATTTCTTATTGATCTTATGATTTCTCAAGTACTTATGTTATCGTTTTCGAAAGCACTGAATAATTAAATTTATTGTTTTATTGTTGCAACAAATCTTCATTAAAAGCTTTTAAGTAATTATTTCTACAATAAAGAATAAAGTAGACATTTTGTTTCTAAGAGGCCTTTGTCTTGATGTTAGGAAGTTTTGTCTGTTTATCGCTTTCGACGTTTTCCAGCATCGGAACAATGTATTATTTTGAAGTTCTGTAACATTATACAGATTTTATAATATTGTGTGTAACATGTAATTAATTCTGTTTTAACGTTTTATGTGTGTGATACACATCATTTTAGGAAAGCTAAAATTTTGGGATGAAAAGTGGTTTATGCAGTGAAGGGCATAGACGCTTTAAATGAGTATTTTAATATAAGTGTGGTTTTAGAGCTACTATTCTATGAAAATTATAAAAATACAATAATTATAAACCGAATACAAGGAAATTCTTAATACTTCTAGAAATCTTTTTCTTTTCATTCTGTTTATTTTCATGTCGTTATTGAATACGGAACTCATTTATTGTTAATTTACTTTTCTTTTGTATTTAAGCTATAAACCAATTTGTTATAAAATTTCACCTAGACTAATGAAAACAAAGTCAAAAGTAAATTAAAGAATATTTGAGTTTACTAATGGAATAATGGAAGTCAGTAATGGAAAATTTTATTCTAAAACTATTTTTTGAGACCCTTACATAGATATTTATTAGATGATTGGTTTTTTTTATATGAAGACCACCGTGTAACATTATATATGGAACAATAAATATAATTATATTATTAAACACTAATATTTCAACAACGAATTTATAATTCACAAACTGTTATTTCATAAAAAAAATAAAAACAAAAATATTTATCACAGATGATGTTGTTAAATAATGTTATATAATAATAAAAGATGATGTTGTTATATAATAAAAACAACTTATTTATCACAGATGATGTTGTTAAATAAAGTTATATAATAATAATGAGATTTTGTTATATAATAAAAACAAAAATATTTATCACATAAGACGTTTAAGTTTAACAACTACTTACCAAGAAAATAAACATTTCTTATATACCTCCAATATAACTGTTTAATAAATGAAGTTAAGATAAAGCTTTACTTTTAAATAGAATTATAAATTCTAAAATTAAAAATGTTAGCTTTACTGTGCAAGTCTGCGTTTGCTTCTGCATCTATCAAGAGATAGAATATTTATAAGTTAAGACAATTTTACTTTCAAATCATAAAGATTTTCATATTTAAATAAAGATTAAACGAGTATGTTTTGTATTAAAAGTACTTTCCTTGGCAGTAAAGCAAATGTAATCTATCTTTGTACTTCTTGAATTATTCGAATTTGTTAAAGACAAAATTAAAGTCAAAGTCAAGTCATATACCTGAGGCAGCGTAAGGTTATTAAAAGGGAATATAAAGATATTACCTTTTAATAACCTTCATTTATTATCTCTCTTTCTTTCTTTCTTTCTTGTATTAGTCCTTATACTATGATGCCAAAAACAATAATTATTAAATTCTTAAACAACTTCTGAATGAATTTAAAAAATATATATGTAAATTTTAGTTATGGAAATAAAATGAACTAATTAAAACTCTCTCGGGAAACTACTAACGATAAAATCCGTTATTGTTAGAATTTTTACTATTGTTATTATAATTCTATTTTAGCAAGATTTTTTAGTAATTTCATGTATTTTTAAAGGGCTGCTATTTTAATCTTTAAAATGAAAATTGGTTTAAAAATAATTTATACTTTACTATAACAAAAAAAAATAAAAAATAACATTAATTCTATAAAAATTATAATAGACCTCCAATTTATATTACACACTCACTTTACAAAAATTTCATATTATTTATAACACAAAAGTTCCTTTGGTATTCTAAAACATTTAAAAGTTTAATATATTTCGTTTTTTATTATACATAGCTGGGGTCCTAATAAATTTTAAAAACTACAAAGATAATTTTGTTGTCTTTTGTTACTATTTTACACGAAGAAATGAAATTAAAGTAGCTATCAACTTATATTTCGGTTTTGTGTATATATATTTTATTCTATACGTACACGTAACTGTATATTCCTAAATATTATGTATACAGTAATTTTTAAATGATTAACTTATTTCAAGTTGTTCTTATAATCTAAGACAAATTATGTATCTTGTCGCTGAATTCTCTTTTAATCTTTTTTAGATCTGGAATTTCAAAAGAAAATGTTTTCATAAACTGTAAACCGCGTCGGCTCGAGCCTTCCCTTAATAAACCCTTTGACCAACGGAGCGGAGTTAAATTGCTGCTTCAAAAATAGCTACAAAAAAGCAAAAAGGTCTAATCTGTAACAATGCTTATATTATGACACATCTAAAACTAGTACTGCTCTGTGTATATACTATTCTGAAATCATATATATATATATACAACATCTATATTTTTTGGTATATATTGTATTTATTATAATATAGAATAGATTTCCTGATTATAATTTATATAACATTTTAGTATAATATTTAATACTTAGTACACAAATACTTCATAAATAAATAAATATTAGATAAAATATATTAAATATTTGGAACAAAAGACTAATACAATATAAAAATTTGCTAAACTGTTTAATAATAATAATACATTATGTAATGCAAGGAGTAATAAGCATGTATTTTAAAATAAAAGATTTATATAGGAAAAGTGAGCGGTAAGAGAGACAGGGGGAGGCTTCGAGTGACCTTCGAAAACACAGTATCTATGATACTGGAGGAAGGTCACGTAAAAAGCATGACGACCCCCCGGAGGACATGTATAAAGAGCTTGATGTCTGTGGCCGAGGCGAAAGAGGTATGCAGGGACCGTAGCGTTTGGCGCCCCGTCGTCTCTGGCTACCCCGCAAGGGATATGGCGTGAAGCTAAATAAATAAATAAAATAAAATAAACTGATTATGTTTCAAATGTCGTTTGTGTTTTCTCCAAAGATGTATGGAATATATTTTTGTCACCGAAATACGAATTCAGGAATCTAAAAAGATTTAATATACACAATATTTTTTATAATCTTATTCTAACTCGTCTATAATAACTTATAATAACTCGTCTAAAAAAAATATAAGTTTAATAGATTTTTTTATCAAGATTCATATAGCATCAGTAAACAAAGTAAAGTTGTGATCTCAAGAGTGTTAAGTGTTATTCTGAAAAATATATCAAAGCACCTTGTTTAAGATTTATTAATATAGATTACATTAAGAAGAAAACAATAACAAATAAAAGAAACTCATCTTTAATGTTTCAACCTGTAAAAATAATATTGATTATATTTTGATAATGTTTGAAAACTTTTTTACTTTTATAATAATGGCGATAGTAGAGATATTAAAACTTATTAATGATAAATTGTAGTAGATGTCTCATATATACGTATAATTTGTAATTCAACATTTTTTCTTAAAATATTGTCAGTTTTCAAGAAATATATTACAATATCACCTTCTCACCCAGATAAGAGAGCACCGGTTAATTTGAACTCGAACTTTCTATAGTTTAAAATCAAATTTCCGTGTATTTAAAAAGGAATAAAATTTAAATAACATTCACATTAATGTACGGTAGTAAAGACCGTTTCAATTTTGTTAGAGAGATTGTAACTGTCTCGTGAACTTTTTCTAATTATAAAAAAAATCTAAATTGAAATTGTTGTGAGTTATTCTATTAAAATTCATAAATGTACATTATATAAAAATTACACAACATTTTAAAAACTACTAATCACTTTGAACTTAAAGTTCTTCATAATTAATTAGTTACAGTGAATTTTTAAATTGAAAAGGCATCACGAGACTTCTTTATAGGCGTGAGATGGAATGCCTTGTATATTATTTATAATGTTAATAATATTTAAGTTTTAATTTAAAAGGAAAAGGTAATATAATATATAAAAATATAAGAGATAGTTATGTTATAATAATATTCTTGTTCATCAAATAAGTAAAAAAGGAAAGTAAAGGTTTGTACTATAACTCTATAACTACGAAATATGTTATAATATAATATGGCATAAGTACATAAATATTTCTTAGAGGATTATTATAGGTCATTATCAAAAACCTTACATGAACCGTTTGTCTCTCTTAAGAACGAAGAAATCTGCAATAAATGATTATTGGTGCCTGACATTTAAAAAAAAACGACAAAGGTATTCTTTGTTACTATGACTATATATGAAAAAAAAATGTGTTGCTTTGATGTTCATAAACTGATATGGTTAGTTTAAAAAGTAATTTTTAAATATTTAAGAAGCTGTTTTATATAAGTAGTAGGAATTCGTTCGAATCTTAAATATTTATTCCTTCGGACGTGTATTTTGATATCTACGAACTAATTAAACAGATAGCTACAAAGTCAAATCGCTACTAAATAATCCTTTCATTGTATAGTTAGCACATAACATCAGACCGGTCCATATTGTTAGCTCGTTCACAATACTACAGTTATTATATATACTTAGCTCCGTCTGCGTTTATTCTGTAGGTAAGATTAATGCAAAGTTAACAGTAATTGGATTGATCGTGTGGTCTTAAATATATTTAATGCATAATAATATTAATTACATCAATATAATCGGTTCTCTTTTTAAAGTGTATATTGTATGCAAGAAATTGGTATAAATAAAATTATAAATAAAAATTTAAATCTAAAAGAAAAGAATTAATATGTACTATTTGTTTAAAAGAATCTAACAATAAACATTAAAACTTCCAATTCCATATTTCATCAATAACTTTAAAAGCTATTGTTTGACGTTAAACTTTTTCCCTTAGCTTGATAAGGGTTCGAGCTACATTGCTTTTTTATTTATAATTATTTTTCATTATTATTAATACACTGCTTATAGATGTAAAGAGACACTTATTTTAGGATATCCATCTGTCACGCTAACTAATCAGTAAATTTTAGTATGTACTAACAAGATAGTATAAATTAGAGGTAGTTTATCAACTAAAAATATATATTAATTCAAGTAATTAAAGAAAACCAACTAACTATATTTATTTTCTTGAAGTATTTCTTTCACTTGAGGTAAAATTTACTCAATATCTAGTTAATATTCCACGCTTACAATTTTCTGCTATAATATTTTGAGGAATATTTTTATTATAATTGTTAACTTATTCTTGGGAAACTATATTTTTGTACAAATATAAAATAAATTATTTTATAACAATCTTCCATCTTATCAGTTATTGTTTTAATTATTAAACAAGGGATTCAAGATAAACTATGTGACAAGTGCAATGTTGACGCACCTTTGAAAGGAAAGTTTGTGAGAAGCTGCTGCGAAGAAAAGAGTAAACAAGTTTACTTGGAATTTGAGGAACAAGTGGTGCTGCTTTTAGATACTTATTTCTCATGAACTGGCAAATGCTATGTACCGAGATTAGATGAATTAAGGCTAACAAATAACTATCCTTGGTGTTCAGTTTACTTTATTTACTGATCTTATCTAATCTAATCTATCTATCTATCTATCTAATCTTATCTAATCTTGATTCTTTAAGTATATGTAAAATATCTGAATATTTTTATTTCAAACTTAGTGTCTGGGGCTTTCAAGCTTATTTTAATAATTATATAATATATTAAAAATATTTAATAGCAAATATGCCACAACTGGACCATTATTCTTAATTATTATTATTTAAATGGTTCTATTAAAAAGTTTTAAGCCACTTTTGCTTCTAGACGTTTAATGTGAAAGTTCTAAAGTAAATGTACACTGATACTGTTCTAACAAACAAAAAGTTAGATATTTTACGAGTTTCATTCTTCAATTCTACACCTTAACGAGTATTTTTGCTTTAAATTTGTTTCAACAGATGTTGCAAATAGATAAGGGACACATTGTCAGCATATTTTATTCGTAATTGTAACTCGAAGAATGAATATATTAAAATAGGCCACGCATTATTTATTATTTTAAATACAAATATTATAATTTATGTTTAAATGCACTGACGTTATAAAAACTTTGGGGTTTTAGATGTATAACTACTTAAAGTATGGGACAGGAGTGAGGGAGGTGACGGGTCGAGGAAAGCTAGTTGCTGTATAAAATAATTAAGCAGATCAGAATCAATTCATTCAAAAGTTGCATGATCAATATTTTCTTATTCTAAAATTGGGTTAGGAAAACAATTAACTTTGTAGCCAAACTATCTGTATTATGTATTCGGTTCTAATTAAACTCTTATCACTGCTTTGTTATATCAGTCTATTCATTTCCGCAAATCGGATCATTTCCCTTTCCATTGTTAGTTTTAGAATGTTCCTTAGCTTTGAGTGTTATTCCATTGAATAGGTAATGTAATACTTACTCTAAGAAGTAGTTACGCTACTAATTCTCTATTCATTAAAAAAATATGAGTAAAAAATGAATATTTATCATAGATAAATAACTAGGAGAGAAAAATGTATTTTTCACTGTATGATAAAAAGAGTTAGTAAACCTAATGTAAGTATATAACAGGATACTTGTGTTCGCCACGTGATGACGCCATTGTCACGCCTCGCCCTCCTTTAAAAGGAATTAGACAATTAAAAAAAACCTCTATATTATCATAGCTCGTATCTTTTCCAAATCTTATTTTAAAACGTCTAGTGATAATAACCCTTTGTGACTATTATTATTATTATTTACATGCTAAATAATAAATATTACATGTAAAATTCATTTGTCTGTACTCCTACTTAATATTAACTTGAGCTATGCCAAGTCCCACAATACCTCGTTCTCGGAATATGCTTCAAAATGGATACAAAGTTTTCTCTTCAAATATTAATATATGTATAATGATATGCATCATAAACGTTATATATAGTACTGATGTAGCCACAAAAAGTGATACAAGATTAAATTGTTCACAGAAGATAATTAATAACGAAATTAAACGGCCTAATTAAAACTGTATCAAGAGCCAACATTGCTGAAATTCACTGCAATCTGCTTAATGACTTTCAGTGGTCAAATGCAATCCAACTTGTGGATAATCATTTCATTTCGAATATTTTAACGTTATTGTAAATTTTGATGTTAAACCTTCTGATTATTATGAAATACATTATAAGAGTTTAAACTGTCTTGATTATTGGTCACTCCAAATAAATTAATTAAATTTGTTCACGATTATAGCGCCAGCAACGGTTTCGATATATTCAAAAGTAAATAAAAATAAAATACACAATAAATGACAGTAACCGTACAGTAGTAGTTATCTAAAATCAATTATAAAGGTAAGTAAAAAAAAAACAATAACAACCTACTCACCGCTAGTTTAATCGCAAACAAAATAAGCTTCAATCCTTTAATTCACCCCTTCTGTTTTATTCATCTAAATTTTTTATTTATCTATTCATTTAGCCTTTTTTATTAAACGCGATAAAATCTTTTTTAAGAAGCCTTTTTTTAATATTTAACCTCTGTAGATGTTGTAAAATTTTGGTAGGTAAAAAAAAATATTAAATAAAAGAAAAATATAATTATTAAAAAATCGATCTATTATTTACTGTAAGAACAAAGAAACTTATAAGAAGAAAACCAACGTACTTATAAAATCATAGCACAGTTCATAAAATTTACCAGTTCTTAATTATAACACATAATGTTTAATATATAATACTAGCTTATTCCCTCCCTATTAATTTGGATGTGAACTTAGGTTGCTATGGTAACCTTTATCATATTATCCGTTGTCATCGTAACCGTTACTGTAGTAACTTTCACCACTACGTTAAGTGTATTGCTCCAACAGATTTAAAACTTGGCGAAATGTAAAAGTTGAAATCCGTTGGGATAGATAGGAATTCCGTAAAATCCGTTCTTAGTAGACGTCTACGTCACAAAACAAGTAACTATGTAAAGTTTTAAGTTAATCGGACATCTGTCCGATTAATTAAGTTTCGGAGATTTCGTGATGAGTCAGTAAATGGTAAATCGCTGATATATACATATATAGATTATAAGTTATTTAAGGAAAATCTTTTTCACATTCTATAAAACACGCATGTTCGAACCTTATAATAAGACCTTTGACCAGTAGAGTGAGAGTAATGTACTGATTTGAAAATAGCTACAATAATAACCTGAAGTTATCTTCACACATTGAAATATAAATAAATGAGCTTACATTAAAATAAATCTTTCACTTATATATTTTTCTTACAAACCCTTTTATAGTTCAATAAACTAATAGCAGAAAAATAAGAAATAAATTATATAAATAGAAATTATCATAGAGTAAAGTGATGTAACAATTTCTTATTGATCTTATGATTTCTCAAGTACTTATGTTATCGTTTTCGAAAGCACTGAATAATTAAATTTATTGTTTTATTGTTGCAACAAATCTTCATTAAAAGCTTTTAAGTAATTATTTCTACAATAAAGAATAAAGTAGACATTTTGTTTCTAAGAGGCCTTTGTCTTGATGTTAGGAAGTTTTGTCTGTTTATCGCTTTCGACGTTTTCCAGCATCGGAACAATGTATTATTTTGAAGTTCTGTAACATTATACAGATTTTATAATATTGTGTGTAACATGTAATTAATTCTGTTTTAACGTTTTATGTGTGTGATACACATCATTTTAGGAAAGCTAAAATTTTGGGATGAAAAGTGGTTTATGCAGTGAAGGGCATAGACGCTTTAAATGAGTATTTTAATATAAGTGTGGTTTTAGAGCTACTATTCTATGAAAATTATAAAAATACAATAATTATAAACCGAATACAAGGAAATTCTTAATACTTCTAGAAATCTTTTTCTTTTCATTCTGTTTATTTTCATGTCGTTATTGAATACGGAACTCATTTATTGTTAATTTACTTTTCTTTTGTATTTAAGCTATAAACCAATTTGTTATAAAATTTCACCTAGACTAATGAAAACAAAGTCAAAAGTAAATTAAAGAATATTTGAGTTTACTAATGGAATAATGGAAGTCAGTAATGGAAAATTTTATTCTAAAACTATTTTTTGAGACCCTTACATAGATATTTATTAGATGATTGGTTTTTTTTATATGAAGACCACCGTGTAACATTATATATGGAACAATAAATATAATTATATTATTAAACACTAATATTTCAACAACGAATTTATAATTCACAAACTGTTATTTCATAAAAAAAATAAAAACAAAAATATTTATCACAGATGATGTTGTTAAATAATGTTATATAATAATAAAAGATGATGTTGTTATATAATAAAAACAACTTATTTATCACAGATGATGTTGTTAAATAAAGTTATATAATAATAATGAGATTTTGTTATATAATAAAAACAAAAATATTTATCACATAAGACGTTTAAGTTTAACAACTACTTACCAAGAAAATAAACATTTCTTATATACCTCCAATATAACTGTTTAATAAATGAAGTTAAGATAAAGCTTTACTTTTAAATAGAATTATAAATTCTAAAATTAAAAATGTTAGCTTTACTGTGCAAGTCTGCGTTTGCTTCTGCATCTATCAAGAGATAGAATATTTATAAGTTAAGACAATTTTACTTTCAAATCATAAAGATTTTCATATTTAAATAAAGATTAAACGAGTATGTTTTGTATTAAAAGTACTTTCCTTGGCAGTAAAGCAAATGTAATCTATCTTTGTACTTCTTGAATTATTCGAATTTGTTAAAGACAAAATTAAAGTCAAAGTCAAGTCATATACCTGAGGCAGCGTAAGGTTATTAAAAGGGAATATAAAGATATTACCTTTTAATAACCTTCATTTATTATCTCTCTTTCTTTCTTTCTTTCTTGTATTAGTCCTTATACTATGATGCCAAAAACAATAATTATTAAATTCTTAAACAACTTCTGAATGAATTTAAAAAATATATATGTAAATTTTAGTTATGGAAATAAAATGAACTAATTAAAACTCTCTCGGGAAACTACTAACGATAAAATCCGTTATTGTTAGAATTTTTACTATTGTTATTATAATTCTATTTTAGCAAGATTTTTTAGTAATTTCATGTATTTTTAAAGGGCTGCTATTTTAATCTTTAAAATGAAAATTGGTTTAAAAATAATTTATACTTTACTATAACAAAAAAAAATAAAAAATAACATTAATTCTATAAAAATTATAATAGACCTCCAATTTATATTACACACTCACTTTACAAAAATTTCATATTATTTATAACACAAAAGTTCCTTTGGTATTCTAAAACATTTAAAAGTTTAATATATTTCGTTTTTTATTATACATAGCTGGGGTCCTAATAAATTTTAAAAACTACAAAGATAATTTTGTTGTCTTTTGTTACTATTTTACACGAAGAAATGAAATTAAAGTAGCTATCAACTTATATTTCGGTTTTGTGTATATATATTTTATTCTATACGTACACGTAACTGTATATTCCTAAATATTATGTATACAGTAATTTTTAAATGATTAACTTATTTCAAGTTGTTCTTATAATCTAAGACAAATTATGTATCTTGTCGCTGAATTCTCTTTTAATCTTTTTTAGATCTGGAATTTCAAAAGAAAATGTTTTCATAAACTGTAAACCGCGTCGGCTCGAGCCTTCCCTTAATAAACCCTTTGACCAACGGAGCGGAGTTAAATTGCTGCTTCAAAAATAGCTACAAAAAAGCAAAAAGGTCTAATCTGTAACAATGCTTATATTATGACACATCTAAAACTAGTACTGCTCTGTGTATATACTATTCTGAAATCATATATATATATATACAACATCTATATTTTTTGGTATATATTGTATTTATTATAATATAGAATAGATTTCCTGATTATAATTTATATAACATTTTAGTATAATATTTAATACTTAGTACACAAATACTTCATAAATAAATAAATATTAGATAAAATATATTAAATATTTGGAACAAAAGACTAATACAATATAAAAATTTGCTAAACTGTTTAATAATAATAATACATTATGTAATGCAAGGAGTAATAAGCATGTATTTTAAAATAAAAGATTTATATAGGAAAAGTGAGCGGTAAGAGAGACAGGGGGAGGCTTCGAGTGACCTTCGAAAACACAGTATCTATGATACTGGAGGAAGGTCACGTAAAAAGCATGACGACCCCCCGGAGGACATGTATAAAGAGCTTGATGTCTGTGGCCGAGGCGAAAGAGGTATGCAGGGACCGTAGCGTTTGGCGCCCCGTCGTCTCTGGCTACCCCGCAAGGGATATGGCGTGAAGCTAAATAAATAAATAAAATAAAATAAACTGATTATGTTTCAAATGTCGTTTGTGTTTTCTCCAAAGATGTATGGAATATATTTTTGTCACCGAAATACGAATTCAGGAATCTAAAAAGATTTAATATACACAATATTTTTTATAATCTTATTCTAACTCGTCTATAATAACTTATAATAACTCGTCTAAAAAAAATATAAGTTTAATAGATTTTTTTATCAAGATTCATATAGCATCAGTAAACAAAGTAAAGTTGTGATCTCAAGAGTGTTAAGTGTTATTCTGAAAAATATATCAAAGCACCTTGTTTAAGATTTATTAATATAGATTACATTAAGAAGAAAACAATAACAAATAAAAGAAACTCATCTTTAATGTTTCAACCTGTAAAAATAATATTGATTATATTTTGATAATGTTTGAAAACTTTTTTACTTTTATAATAATGGCGATAGTAGAGATATTAAAACTTATTAATGATAAATTGTAGTAGATGTCTCATATATACGTATAATTTGTAATTCAACATTTTTTCTTAAAATATTGTCAGTTTTCAAGAAATATATTACAATATCACCTTCTCACCCAGATAAGAGAGCACCGGTTAATTTGAACTCGAACTTTCTATAGTTTAAAATCAAATTTCCGTGTATTTAAAAAGGAATAAAATTTAAATAACATTCACATTAATGTACGGTAGTAAAGACCGTTTCAATTTTGTTACAGAGATTGTAACTGTCTCGTGAACTTTTTCTAATTATAAAAAAAATCTAAATTGAAATTGTTGTGAGTTATTCTATTAAAATTCATAAATGTACATTATATAAAAATTACACAACATTTTAAAAACTACTAATCACTTTGAACTTAAAGTTCTTCATAATTAATTAGTTACAGTGAATTTTCAAATTGAAAAGGCATCACGAGACTTCTTTATAGGCGTGAGATGGAATGCCTTGTATATTATTTATAATGTTAATAATATTTAAGTTTTAATTTAAAAGGAAAAGGTAATAAAATATATAAAAATATAAGAGATAGTTATGTTATAATAATATTCTTGTTCATCAAATAAGTAAAAAAGGAAAGTAAAGGTTTGTACTATAACTCTATAACTACGAAATATGTTATAATATAATATGGCATAAGTACATAAATATTTCTTAGAGGATTATTATAGGTCATTATCAAAAACCTTACATGAACCGTTTGTCTCTCTTAAGAACGAAGAAATCTGCAATAAATGATTATTGGTGCCTGACATTTAAAAAAAAACGACAAAGGTATTCTTTGTTACTATGACTATATATGAAAAAAAAATGTGTTGCTTTGATGTTCATAAACTGATATGGTTAGTTTAAAAAGTAATTTTTAAATATTTAAGAAGCTGTTTTATATAAGTAGTAGGAATTCGTTCGAATCTTAAATATTTATTCCTTCGGACGTGTATTTTGATATCTACGAACTAATTAAACAGATAGCTACAAAGTCAAATCGCTACTAAATAATCCTTTCATTGTATAGTTAGCACATAACATCAGACCGGTCCATATTGTTAGCTCGTTCACAATACTACAGTTATTATATATACTTAGCTCCGTCTGCGTTTATTCTGTAGGTAAGATTAATGCAAAGTTAACAGTAATTGGATTGATCGTGTGGTCTTAAATATATTTAATGCATAATAATATTAATTACATCAATATAATCGGTTCTCTTTTTAAAGTGTATATTGTATGCAAGAAATTGGTATAAATAAAATTATAAATAAAAATTTAAATCTAAAAGAAAAGAATTAATATGTACTATTTGTTTAAAAGAATCTAACAATAAACATTAAAACTTCCAATTCCATATTTCATCAATAACTTTAAAAGCTATTGTTTGACGTTAAACTTTTTCCCTTAGCTTGATAAGGGTTCGAGCTACATTGCTTTTTTATTTATAATTATTTTTCATTATTATTAATACACTGCTTATAGATGTAAAGAGACACTTATTTTAGGATATCCATCTGTCACGCTAACTAATCAGTAAATTTTAGTATGTACTAACAAGATAGTATAAATTAGAGGTAGTTTATCAACTAAAAATATATATTAATTCAAGTAATTAAAGAAAACCAACTAACTATATTTATTTTCTTGAAGTATTTCTTTCACTTGAGGTAAAATTTACTCAATATCTAGTTAATATTCCACGCTTACAATTTTCTGCTATAATATTTTGAGGAATATTTTTATTATAATTGTTAACTTATTCTTGGGAAACTATATTTTTGTACAAATATAAAATAAATTATTTTATAACAATCTTCCATCTTATCAGTTATTGTTTTAATTATTAAACAAGGGATTCAAGATAAACTATGTGACAAGTGCAATGTTGACGCACCTTTGAAAGGAAAGTTTGTGAGAAGCTGCTGCGAAGAAAAGAGTAAACAAGTTTACTTGGAATTTGAGGAACAAGTGGTGCTGCTTTTAGATACTTATTTCTCATGAACTGGCAAATGCTATGTACCGAGATTAGATGAATTAAGGCTAACAAATAACTATCCTTGGTGTTCAGTTTACTTTATTTACTGATCTTATCTAATCTAATCTATCTATCTATCTATCTAATCTTATCTAATCTTGATTCTTTAAGTATATGTAAAATATCTGAATATTTTTATTTCAAACTTAGTGTCTGGGGCTTTCAAGCTTATTTTAATAATTATATAATATATTAAAAATATTTAATAGCAAATATGCCACAACTGGACCATTATTCTTAATTATTATTATTTAAATGGTTCTATTAAAAAGTTTTAAGCCACTTTTGCTTCTAGACGTTTAATGTGAAAGTTCTAAAGTAAATGTACACTGATACTGTTCTAACAAACAAAAAGTTAGATATTTTACGAGTTTCATTCTTCAATTCTACACCTTAACGAGTATTTTTGCTTTAAATTTGTTTCAACAGATGTTGCAAATAGATAAGGGACACATTGTCAGCATATTTTATTCGTAATTGTAACTCGAAGAATGAATATATTAAAATAGGCCACGCATTATTTATTATTTTAAATACAAATATTATAATTTATGTTTAAATGCACTGACGTTATAAAAACTTTGGGGTTTTAGATGTATAACTACTTAAAGTATGGGACAGGAGTGAGGGAGGTGACGGGTCGAGGAAAGCTAGTTGCTGTATAAAATAATTAAGCAGATCAGAATCAATTCATTCAAAAGTTGCATGATCAATATTTTCTTATTCTAAAATTGGGTTAGGAAAACAATTAACTTTGTAGCCAAACTATCTGTATTATGTATTCGGTTCTAATTAAACTCTTATCACTGCTTTGTTATATCAGTCTATTCATTTCCGCAAATCGGATCATTTCCCTTTCCATTGTTAGTTTTAGAATGTTCCTTAGCTTTGAGTGTTATTCCATTGAATAGGTAATGTAATACTTACTCTAAGAAGTAGTTACGCTACTAATTCTCTATTCATTAAAAAAATATGAGTAAAAAATGAATATTTATCATAGATAAATAACTAGGAGAGAAAAATGTATTTTTCACTGTATGATAAAAAGAGTTAGTAAACCTAATGTAAGTATATAACAGGATACTTGTGTTCGCCACGTGATGACGCCATTGTCACGCCTCGCCCTCCTTTAAAAGGAAGTAGACAGTAAAAAAAACCTCTATATTATCATAGCTCGTATCTTTTCCAAATCTTATTTTAAAAAATCTAGTAACCAATAACTCTATGTGACTATTTGTTACAAGACCATTGTCATTCGTAGTATGAAAACTGAACGCATACTAAATAATAAATATTACATGTAAAATTCAGTTTTTTCTACTCCTACTTAATATTAACTTGAGCTATGCCAAATCTCACAATCCCTCGTCTCAGAATATGCTTCAAAATGGATAGAAAGCTTTCTCTTCAATTATTAATATATGCATAGTGATATGCGCTTTATATGCGTTATATATAGTACTGATGTAGCCACAAAAAGTGATACATGATTAAATAGTTTACAAAAGATAATTAATAACGAAATTAAACGGCCTAATTAAAACTGTATCAAGAGCCAACGTTGCTGAAATTCACTGCAATCTGCTTAATGACTTTCAGTGGTCAAATGCAATCCAACTTGTGGATAATCATTTCATTTTGAATATTTTAACATTATTTTAAATTTTGATGTTAAACCTTCTGATTATTATGAAATACATTATAAGAGTTTAAACTGTCTTGATTATTGGTCACTCCAAATAAATTAATTAAATTTGTTCACGATTATAGCGCCAGCAACGGTTTCGATATATTCAAAAGTAAATAAAAATAAAATACACAATAAATGACATTAAATGTACAGTAGTAGTAATCTTAAATCAATTATAAAGGTAAAAAAACAACAATAACAACCTAGTCACCGCTAGTTTAATCGCACCCGAACAAAATAAGCTTTCATCCTTTAATTCACCCCTTCTGTTTTATTCACCTAAAATTTTTATTTATCTATTCTATCATTTAGCCTTTTCTATCAATTAGCCTTTTTTTATTAAACGCAAAAAAAAACTGTATTTAATAAAAGAAAAATATAATTAATAAAAAACCGATCTATTATTTACTGTAAGAACAAAGAAACTTATAAGAAGAAAACCAACGTACTTATAAAATCATAACACAGTTCATAAAATTTACCAGTTCTTAATTATAACACATAATGTTTAATATATAATACTAGCTTATTCCCTCCCTATTAATTTGGATGTGAACTTAGGTTGCTATGGTAACCTTTATCATATTATCCGTTGTCATCGTAACCGTTACTATAGTAACCGTTGCTGTAGTAACTTTCACCCCCACGTTAAGTGTATAGCTCCAACAGATTTAAAACTTGGCAAAATGCTAAAGCTGAAGTCCGTTGGGATAGATAGGAATTCCGTAAAATCCGTTCTCAGTGGACGTCTACGTCACAAAAGAAGTAACTATGTAAAGTTTTAAGTTAATCGGACATCTGTCCAATTAATTAAGTTTCGGAGATTTCGTGACGAGTCAATAAATGGTAAATCGCTGATATTTACAAATATAGATTATAAGTTATTTAAAGAAAATCTTTTTCACATTCTATAAAACGCACATGTTCGAACCTTATAATAAGACCTTTGACCAATAGAGTGAGAGTAATGTACTGATTTGAAAATAGCTACAATAATAACCTGAAGTTACCTTCATACATTAAAATATAAATAGATGAGCTTACATTAAAATAAATCTTTCATTTATATATTTTTTTTAAAAACCCTTTTATAGTTCAATAAACTAATAGCAGAAAAATAAGAAATTAATTATATAAATAGATATTATCATAGAGTAAAGTGTTGTAACACTTTCTTATTGATCTTATGATTTCTCAACTACTTATGTTATCGTTTTCGAAAGCACTGAATAATTAAATTTATTGTTTTATTGTTGCAACAAATCTTCATTAAAAGCTTTTAAGTAATTATTTCTACAATAAAGAATAAAGTAGACATTTTGTTTCTAAGAGGCCTTTGTCTTGATGTTAGGAAGTTTTGTCTGTTTATCGCTTTCGACGTTTTCCAGCATCGGCACAATGTATTATTTTGAAGTTCTGTAACATTATACAGATTTTATAATATTGTGTGTAACATATAATTAATTCTGTTTTAACGTTTTATGTATGTGATACACATCATTTTAGGAAAGCTAAAATTTTGGGATGAAAAGTGGTTTATGCAGTGAAGGGCATAGACGCTTTAAATGAGTATATTAATATAAGTGTGGTTTGAGAACTACTATTCCATAAATGAAAATTATAAAAATACAATAATTATAAACCGAATACAAGGACAGTCTTAATACTTCTAGAAATCTTTTTCTTTTTATTCTGTTTATTTTCATGACGTTATTGAATACGGAACTCATTTATTGATACTTTACTTTTCTTTTATATTTAAGCTATAAACCAATTTGTTATAAAATTTCACCTAGACTAATGAAAACAAAGTCAAAAGTAAATTATAGAATATTTGAGTTTACTAATGGAATAATGGAAGTCAGTAATGGAAAATTTTATTCTAAAACTATTTTTTGAGAACCTTACATAGATATTTATTAGATGATTGGTTTTTTTTTTATATGAAGACCACCGTTTTACATTATATATGGAACAATAAATATGATTATATTATTAAACACTAATATTTCAATAATGAATTCATTATTCACAAACTGTTATTTCATTAAAAAAATAAAAACAAAAATATTTATCACAGATGATGTTGTTAAATAATATTATATAATAATAAAAGATGATGTTGTTATATAATAAAAACAAATTATTTATCACAGATGATGTTGTTAAATAATGTTATATAATAATATTGAGATTTTGTTATATATTAATCACATAAGAAGTTTAAGTTTAACAAGTACTTACCAAGAAAATAAACATTTCTTATATACCTCCAATATAACTGTTTAATAAATATATTTAAGACAAAGCTCTACTTTTAAATAGAATTATAAATTCTAAAATTAAAAATATTAGCTTTACTGTGCAAGCCACTGTTTGCTTCTGCATCTATCAAGAGATAGAATATTTATAAGTTAAGACAATTTTACTTTCAAATCATAAAGATTTTCATATTTAAATAAAGATTAAACGAGTATGTTTTGTATTAAAAGTACTTTCCTTGGCAGTAAAGCAAATGTAATCTATCTTTGTACTTCTTGAATTATTCGAATTTGTTAAAGATAAAATTAAAGTCAAAGTCATGTACCTGAGGCAGCGTAAGGTTGTTAAGAGGGAATATAAAGATATTAGCTTTTAATAACCTTCAGTTATTATCTCTCTTTCTTTCTTTCTTTCTTGTACTAGTCCTTATACTATGATGCCACAGACAATAATTATTACATTCTTAAACAACTTCTTAATTCTAAATTATAATTTACTATAGTAAGATGGTAAATGAATTAAAAAAAATTATGTGTAAATTCTAGTTTTGGAAATAAAATGAACTAATTAAAACTCGCTCGGGAAAGTACTAACCTTAAAATCCGTTATTGTTAGTATTTTTACTATTGTTATTATAATTATATTTTAGTACGATTTTTTAGTAATTTCATGTATTCTTAAAGTAAAAATAATTGTTACATTACTATAACAAAAAAAATTGTAACATAATAAATTGTGTAAAAATTATAATAGACCTCCAAATTAGATTATACACTCACTTTGCAAACATTTCATATTATTTGTAACACAAAAGTTCCTTTGGTATTCTAAAACATTTTAAAGTTTAATATATTACGTTTTTTATTTTACGTAGCTAGAGTCCTAATAAATTTTAAAAACTACAAAGATAATTTTGTTGTCTTGTGTTACTATTTTAAAATTTAATGTGCTGCTTCAAAAATAGCTACAAAAAAGCAAAAAGGTAATAATCTGTAACAATGCTTATATTATGACACATCTAAAACTAGTCCTGCTCTCTGTGTATACTATTGTGAAGTCATATATATATATATATATATATACAACATCTATATTTTTTGGTATATATTGTATTTATTATAACATAGAATAGATTTCCTGATTATAATTTATATAATATTTTAGTATAATATTTAATACTAAGTACACAAATACTTCATAAATAAATAAATATTAGATAAAATTTAATATATTTGGAACAAAAGACTGATGCAATACAAAAATTTTGCCAAACTGATTAATAATAATAATATATTATGTAATGCAAGGAGTAATAATAATGTATTTTAAAATAAAAGAAACTGATTATGTTTCAAATGTCGTTTGTGTTTTCTCCAAAGATGCATGGAATATATTTTTGTCACCGAAATACGAATTCAGGAATCTAAAAAGATTTCAGATTTATAAAAAAACCCAGTGTACCTTTTGCATTAATATGGCAGAGAAAATTATAATGTCAATATTATGTATAATGTGCAAGTAGAAATAAAATGTTAATATTTTTTATTTAACAATTTAATAACTAATTTTGTTGTCTTGTTAGTAAAATGATTATTAGTGGACATAAAGACAGAGATGAAAACTCTAAGCATTGCCAATTTTACTAAAAATCACGTCTAAGGTTATATATATTCTAAAAAAATCTTAAGGTCAATGAAAAGTGGAAATATTGGAAAAGTTGAAATAACAATGAACGCAATACAATGAAAAATATTTTTTCATTATTGTTCCTAAACCTAGATTTTAAGTATTGCTGTTGCTAATGTAAAACCGATTAAATGACTATCTATCTTTTTAAAGACGTTACAGAAAACATGAACAGAACATTATTCTGTGTTCTTATTAAAATTCTTATTTTAGTAAAAGATTTTGTTTGTTACAAGCTATTTATCTCCAAACGTAAAAAGTTTTTATAATAACAAGACTCTTGAAATGTAATTAAATCTTGTAATCTACATCTTGTGGCCTTAAGTTGAAATTAGAATGTAAAAAGTGTAATAGATTTTATACTGAAAAATAAAATCTTTCAAAACTTGAAAGCATTTAAAATATACGTCTGGAGTCACTTACTACTAACTAATTGTAGAAGTTATTAAGATAGCATTGGCAATGTAACCTTCTATTGATGCCACACTTTAATTCAGTAATTTGGTTGTGTTTTGAATTATCATAGTTTTTTTTTTTTAATAAAGCGTAATTAATTTAGTAGGTTAATATGAAGGAGGGATTGTTCACGTACTTCTACTACATTGATAAACTACCATGGCTCTTATAAGACTATAACAATAAGGTAAAACTTGAGAATTTAGTTAAATAAGTTGATGCTTTGAATAAAATAATATAACAAATTAATTGAATAATACTAATCATAATAAATAATTTTAGTGTGAAATTAATTATTTCTAAATGTTTTTTTATATTTATATAGATTCGTTGTAACATTATCAAAACGTAAACGAATATGTAAAGCCACAAAGTAATTAAGATGTAGCCGAGAGCAAATATATATTTAAAAAAATGTGGCAGAAGACGAATTACTATTGTTAACGTCTCCGAGGAATTTTAGTAAGCTTAGTCAACTTTGTTACATACATGTTGTTTTATATACATGTTTTTGTTAATATTTAGATACTGTTATAAGTAAATACGATATTACCTTCACTATTATCAAACAAATTTGTGTTTAAAATTATTGGTATTTAAGGTCTTAGAGAAGGAAATATTGTTGTTGTTCTTTAATTACTCATACATGATAATCTACTTCAGTTATTACTTAGTTTTCATTGCAAATACAACCTAACTGGACAGTTTTATTTAACTAACGCATGCAGTGACGTTAAAGATAGCTGAAACTCAAAAGTTGTTTGTATAACAGCTCTGTAAGCACGGTACCATGTATTCCCAAAAGTGCAACTAAAGTTGGTTCTTTCTTTTGAACTTATTTCGCAAACTTTACTTCCATAGACGCTTTAAGGTTTTCTTCCAAGTAGATAATAGAGTAGTGTTACTTCATCATTATTTGTTTACTTTATTTATTGAAACTTATAATTCTTACTTCTTATAACTCTATAATTATTTACTTTTTCAACTTTCATAATTTATATTTTTATTTTCATACGCTTACGTGACTTTTTTTCTAGCCAACCATTTATCAGAGAAAAGAAACATGAAAGGTTATGTACGAGTATATAATAACTGCGAGATAGAAGAATATCCAAAAATATCAAACGGTGAATCACAAGCCAGCTCTTTTTATATTGAGAAATGTTTATTGTATGCACTTAGTTATGGAATTCACAAAGTCTTTTTCCTTAGTGGATGAAAATCATGAGGGCACGAGATCAGTTGGTGTTTTGATAATTTTTTGATATTGTTGCAATTACGTATCGAAAAAAAAATCATTTCATAGATCAGTTTATCCTTAATTTTAAATATTATGTCATATAAATCATAGTAATCATTCGTGATGTAAATTAAGAGGGAGAGTACTTCTTCTATTGCCTACAATTACACTCTAGCGCTCATCTAAAAAAATATGAAAATTATTTTTTTTAAACTTGTAAACAACATACACACAAAGTTTTGTTACATTTGTTATTTTTACTACCATATACATATCTTATACCTTATAGAATTTTGTTTATTGTAGTCTAATAAAACTTATATTGATACTACAATATTATTGTATATCTGTGTATTTATAAGTTTTACGATAGTTTAAAGAACATGGCATACTTATTCGTTATTCGTTATATAATTTCAGTTTGTAATTTGATGAAAATATAATTTGAGCATAGACATATTTATGTAATTAAATTATGTTCGTCATATTTGATAAATAAAAATAAATATATATTTAATTGTAATAATATAAATTATCCGACATATGGTGACGGAAGAAATTCTTGGAAAATAAACTAATACGTAAGTAAAATATATTAAACATATATTCAGGGTATTGTAAACAAGGCATCTTATTAAACCCTCGAATATTTTTATACCATCAAGAAGTTGTCATTGCTATTTGACGTGATAAAATATTTAATAATATAATCATAATAATAAGGAAAAAATATCAAATTATAACAAATTTAACTGTGTAATTTTTCTGTCTGTTATATGGTTTTGATAATAAGCTTTACAAATAATATAAACAGATAAATAAACGACGGTTCAAATATTGCGTAGGTGTTATTTTCAATTTCCTTATATATATTTATTTTATATATATGTTTATTTTAAGGGTCTATTATCTCATATGAACACGTCAGTCCCTTCGTAACACCATCTAAATCAAATTAACTTATATTATACTTCTACCCCCCTGCACGTTAAATTTATTACATTTCACTAGTAAATCTCATCGGTTATATCATAAATATCATAGTTGGCAGAATTGGCTTTTTTCATTAAAAAAGCAATATTCTTTGTGGGTAATATCTTAAATTGTTGGTAATGTGCTGTGAGCTGTTATTATTAACTTTAATAAATTTATCAATACATTTAATAATAACATTACAAACAATTTCTGTAAAAATGGTTATACTCGTAATAGATAATTCTGATCTTATACTTGTTGCTAGTTTTTTATTTTATCAGCATCCTCATTTCCTTTTAAGCCTAAATGAGAAGACACCCATTAAAATCTTAGAATTATAAGACCAAATCATATATCTGTTTTGCAATTGTGAAAACTATTAATACACTTTTGTAATATCCAGAGGTGCACAAAGCTAAATTCTATTCAGTTTTATTTCTAAACATTATTCATGTAAAGTGTTAGGTTACAATACAAGTGTAAAAATAAACACAATGATGAAACGCTACACATGAATATTTTTTTCTAAAGGGTGAATTGTTCTACTTTTGTGCTCTACTTGAAAATTTTTATTAAAACGAGCATTCTTAGACATATAAAATAACAATAATCTCTTTTTTTATAATCTTATCCTTAAAGGATTATAATAAAATATCTTAACTAAATTGGTTGTATGTTTGCAGTATGGAATAAGTTAAAAAAGACGTTTTAACTGAATTTAATGTTTCATATATTCTACAAACTTTTTAAATTTAATAACACATAAATAAATCTAGCAAGAAAGAATCACCAAAACTACCGCTACTAAGTATACGAAATTATTATTTAACTGTAGTTTGAAATCTAAAATTTTAGTAACAAAATTTCATCAATACATCTTTATGTATCTTAGTATCTATATGTTCGTTTCCTCAATATTCGGAAATAATTTTTAATTTATATTACATTTATCAGTAAACAAAGTAAAGTTGTGATCACAAAGAGTGTTCAGTGTTACTCTGAAAAATATATTAAAGCATCTTGTTAAGATACATTAATCTAAATAACATTATATAGAAAACAATAACAAATAAAACAAACTCATATTTAATGATTATGTTGAAACTGATGAGATATTGATTGTCTTGATAGTTTTTGAAAACTTGTTTACTTTTATAATAATGCCAATAGTAGAACACGATGAATAAAAAATATTAGAACATGTCTCATGTATACGTATAATTTGTAATTCAACATTTTGACTTAAAATATTGTCAGTTCTCAAGAAATATATTACTGTATCACCTTCTCACCCAGCTAAGAGAGCACCGGTTAATTTGAATTTGTTCTTTTCATAATTGAAATCAAATTTCCGTGTGTTTAAAGATGAATAAAATTTAAATAACATTTACATGACTGTACCGGTAGTAAAGACCGTTTCAATTTTGTTATAGAGATTTTAACTGTCTCGCGGAAAACCTATTTAATTTTACCAAAGCGTTTTTTTTTATTATTAAAAAATCGAGATTGAAATTGCTTTGAGTTGTTCTACTAAAGTTCATAAATTTATATTGAATAAATGATAAACAAGATTTTAAAAACGAATAATCAGTTTGAACTTAAAGTTCTTCATAATTAATTAGTTACATTGAAGTTTCAAATTTAAAAGGCATCACGAAACTTATTTGTAAGTGTGAGATCTAATGTTTTATAAATTATTTATAATATTAAAAAAATTTAAGTTTTAACTTAAAAGGGACAGAAAATATAACATAAAAAAATATGAGAAATAATTATGTTATAATAATATTTTTGTTCATCAAATAAGTGTAAAGGGAAAGTAAAGTCTTGTACTTTAAGTCCTCAACTACAGAATATGTTACAATATAATACGACACAAACATATAAATATTCCATGGAGGATTATTATAGGTCATGATTAAAAACCTTACACGAACGGTTTGACTCTCTCAAGAAGAAACTCGCAATAAAGACGATCATTGGTGCCTTAAATATATAAAAAAAAGACACTCAATGGTATTCTTTGTTACTATGAACATGTATTAAATAAACGACGTGTCGCTTTGATGTTCATAAACTGATATGGTTAGAGTAAATAGTTATTTCTAACCATTTAAGAAGCTGTTTTATATTAGTGATAGGAATTAGTAATCTGAATTATTTATTCTTTTTGGCGTATATTTTGATATCTACTAAATAATTAAACAGACAGCTACAAAGTCAAATCGCTACTAAATAATCTTTTTATTATTTAGTTAGCACATAACACCAGACCACCCGCGACCATATGCTTTGGATATTGATTTATCAAAAATAAATGATTATTATTCGTGTCGTTCAGTTGCGTACCATTTACTGTTATTTTAGAGTATTTAAATGAATCACTGACAGGTGTATTGCTTGCGTAGAACGGATCTGTTTTGGTCAGCTCCTATTGTGTCAGTGTAGTTTCTTTTTCTAAATTTGTTAACATTTTACTGTTATAGCGTTAGCTTCAATTTGAGACACCAGTTTTTATTTTAAACAGTAATACGACATGCTAGGTTACATGCATCGGTATTTAGGCTACGAATGAAATAATTGACAGACAAGTATATGCGAATGTTAACGTTTGTCGTAACAAGGTCACGTGATGTGAAAAAGGAAAGGGAGGTAACGAGATCAGTTTTAAGCATGATTGTAGGGTAATTAAAAGAAGAGGTCAACCTAAGCAGACCTGGATACCGTTCTTAAATAAATTATACGGCCAAGGAGTATATCATGTGATGAAGTATGCGATAAGAACTTGAAAAAATAATTAGAATGAGGCCACGCGGTTAATGATTAGTTTTTTATTAACAACAATTGACAGTATTTTCAAAAACGATTTAACGTGTTTAATTATAAGTCTTATGACGTAACACTAGTGTGTTAGTGTTAAATCATAAAACGCAAGTTTTAAATAATATTTACGTATATTTCAATTAAAAGTAGAATGGAAAATGGAATTAATAAATCAGCTTTAATTTTGTACCTTTTGCCGTATTTTGCTATACGGAATTATTAATTTTAATGCATTCACAGCATAATATAAAACAATGTATGTTCTCTTTGTTCGCGGACTTCGATCAGTAGCTTTGAACTAATATGATGAACGTGTTCTGAATGTCCTTCTGTAGGTCGTACCGGTGGACATATTAGAAACAGCTTGAAAATATTTCATTATTAGATCCCAGGGTTTTAGATACATCTCTTTGTAGGTAACTAACTACTTACGAAACTTCGAACGAAGGATATGCAGTACTATGCAGTAATCTAGGTATATACATAAACAGCACCGTTAATACATTAAATATATATCTATGAATTGTGCCATATGTGTGTGTGAATTTCAATAAATATTGTTACAAAGAAAAACAATTTTTTTTTGTACATAAGATTCATTACTATTATTGTGTTAGTTAAATAAATTAATATAAAACTCTTAAAAATATATAAGGCTTATTCGAAGTGATCTCCATTGGCTGCAAAACAGTCTTTTAAACATCAGTTATCAATAGCAGCACGCACGCTATGTATGAGAAAAATTTTAACTGCTAATTGTATGGATTGTTTTAGTGACTCCAAATTGTTATGCTGTTTGCAGAGAGCCTGACTCTCTAAAACTGACCATAAATTATAATCCAGTAGATTAAGATTAGGACTAGATGGCGGCCAGTCTTCAGCTCTGATGAAGTCCGGAACGTTCGTTTCTAAACAAGGTTGAGTGGATCGAACCTTATGACCGGGCGCGGAGTCTTATTGAAAGGACCATTCTTAGTTATTGAAAATAGTGTTGTTAAGGCGTTTGAATTTACAACCCTATTTGCTTTTAAATTATCAGTAAAGAAATTACCAGTGCGATCTGTTATAGGCTGCAAGTTATACGTCATCTTTAAAAATACGCGACATGGTTCTAGTTGCTATCTTCATCTCCCGAGATAAAATCTTTTGATTTCTTCAAATTCTTTCCCTTACTGATTTGATCACCTATTCCGTTCGAACATTATGTGGATGCCAAATCTTTTACAGTCATAAACAGAGCAGTTTTCATTGTACCTATCAATAGAAACAAGCAATTTGACTAATGCCAATGGAGGATTTAAAAAATTGTATTTGCTTCCATACCTACTTATTATACTGCTATAACAGTGATACGGTTCTCTTTATCATTCCACTCCATTGAAAAGCAACCCAATATTTTAAAACAATAAACAATAGTATAAAAATGACAGATTCCAAATTGCAAATCAATATTTTGTGCATTTTTAATTGTAACAGTATTTATGGTCAGAATAAGCACGTATATAAATACATACAATATGAATATAAAATCACAATAAAATTAATGAATGTCAGAAACGAAACATGTTTGCTAATTAATGAAGTAGGAACAGATGACATCGCAAAGCGCAACGAAAATAAAAACGAAGAACTGCGCTCATTATCTTGAACAAAAATATTATGTAGCTAAAATCGTTACTTATCGTTCCTTATATTCTGAATAGACAAATTGGTACATACAATAGATACATGTGACCACTTGAAAATAAATTTAACAGTAAAATTTAATACTAAACCGATTTTAATGAAATTTTGTAGATGGCTATTGTTTGGTCAAACTAAAAATATAGGATAATTTTTATCTCGATAAATAATCTTTATGTTTTTTTTTGTAAATTTGAGGTTTTTTTATTGAGCGAAGCGAACGAAGTGAGCGGAGCGTTTTACTGGAGACTTTTTGCATTAATTGTCACGAATTGACTCAAAAACTACTTGACGGAAAATTATGAAACTTTGCAAACAAAAAGACACACGTTAGGTGATGGTTTTAAAAACAAAAAATTTAAAAAATGTCAAAAAAAAAAAAAAAATTAATTTCTTGTCAAAAAACTGACATTCCATTGAAGTCAATGGGAAACAATGAGTGAATACACTAGGCTCGCTTCGTTCAATATGCAAACGGCACCCGAGATTCCGCGAGCACAGCGAGTCGAAATTGAGGGTTTGTTGGCGCCCCTAGTATATAAATGGTTTATTTCACTTTAAAGTTCTATAAGTTGACAGAAGACGGCGGTGAGAGTTCTACAGTTACCCTCAGTTTTAATTTTTAGGTTATGTAAATATTCAATAGATGGCACTGTGCTTCAATTTAAAATGTTTTTTAAATTATAATAACACTTTAAAAGCACTGATGTTATAAAAACTTTGGGGTTTTAGATGTATAACTACTTAAAGTACGGGACAGGAGTGAGGGAGGTGACGGGTCGAGGAAAGCTAGTTGCTGTATAAAATAATTAAGCAGATCAGAATCAATTCATTCAAAAGTTGCAGGATCAATATTTTCTTATTCTAAATTTGGGTAAGGAAAACAATCAACTTTGTAGCCAAACTATCTGTATCATGTAGTCGGTTCTAATTAAACTCTTATCACTGCTTTGTTATATCAGGCTATTCATTACTGCAAGTCGGATCATTTCCCTTTCCATTGTTAGTTTTAGAATGTTCCTTAGCTTTGAGTGTTATTTCATTGAATAGGTCATGTAATACTTACTCTAAGAAGTAGTTACGCTACTAATTCTCTATTCATTAAAAAAATATGAGTAAAAAATGAATATTTATCATAGATAAATAACTAGAAGAGAAAAATGTATTTTTAACTGTATGACAAAAAGAGTTAGTAAACCTAATGTAAGTACATAACAGGATACTTGTGTTCGCCACATGATGAGGCCATTGTCACGCCTCGCCCTCCTTTAGAAGGAATTTGACAATTAAAAAAACCTCTATATTACCACTGCTCGTATCTTTTCCGAATCTTATTTTAAAACGTCTAGTGATAATAACCCTTTGTGACTATTTGTTACAAGACTATTGTAATTCGTAGTATGAATACTGAACGCATGCTAAATAATAAATATTACATGTAAAATTCAGTTATCTGTACTCCTACGTAATATTAACTTGAGCTATGCCAAGTCCCACAATACCTTGTTATCGGAATATGCTTCAAAATGGATACAAAGCTTTCTCTTCAAATATTAATATATGTATAATGATATGCATCATATACGTTATATATAGTACTGATGTAGCCACAAAAAGTGATACAAGATTAAATAGTTTACAGAAGATAATTAATAACGAAATTAAACGGCCTAATTAAAACTGTATCAAGAGCCAACATTGCTGAAATTCACTGCAATCTGCTTAATGACTTTCAGTGGTCAAATGCAATCCAACTTATGGATAATCATTTCATTTCGAATATTTTAACGTTATTGTAAATTTTGATGTTAAACCTTCTGATTATTATGAAATACGTTATAAGAGTTTAAACTGTCTTGATTATTGGTCACTCCAAATAAATTAATTAAATTTGTTCACGATTATAGCGCCAGCAACGGTTTCGATATATTCAAAAGTAAATAAAAATAAAATACACAATAAATGACAGTAACCGTACAGTAGTAGTTATCTTAAATCAATTATAAAGGTAAGTAAAAAAAAAAACAATAACAACCTACTCACCGCTAGTTTAATCGCAAACAAAATAAGCTTCAATCCTTTAATTCACCCCTTCTGTTTTATTCATCTAAATTTTTTATTTATCTATTAATTTAGCCTTTTTTATTAAACGCGATAAAATCTTTTTTAAGAAGCCTTTTTTTAAATGAATGCCTAGTGGAATTCTCTAATATTTAACCTCTGTAGATGTTGTTAAATTTTGGTAGGTAAAAAAAAATATTAAATAAAAGAAAAATATAATTAATAAAAAATCGATCTATTATTTACTGTAAGAACAAAGAAACTTATAAGAAGAAAACCAACGTACTTATAAAATCATAACACAGTTCATAAAATTTACCAGTTCTTAATTATAACACATAATGTTTAATATATAATACTAGCTTATTCCCTCCCTATTAATTTGGATGTGAACTTAGGTTGCTATGGTAACCTTTATCATATTATCCGTTGTCATCGTAACCGTTACTATAGTAACCGTTGCTGTAGTAACTTTCACCACTACGTTAAGTGTATTGCTCCAACAGATTTAAAACTTGGCGAAATGTAAAAGTTGAAATCCGTTGGGATAGATAGGAATTCCGTAAAATCCGTTCTTAGTAGACGTCTACGTCACAAAACAAGTAACTATGTAAAATTTTAAGTTAATCGGGCAGTTAGTTTCGGAGATTTCGTGATGAGTCAGTAAGTAGTAAATCACTTATATATACATACTCGTATATAGATTATAAGTTATTTAAAGAAAATCTTTTTCACATTCTATAAAATGCGCATGTTCGAACCTTATAATAAGACCTTTGACCAGTAGAGTGAGAGTAATGTACTGATTTGAAAATAGCTACAATAATACCATGAAGTTATCTTCATACATTGAAATATAAATAGATGAGCTTACATTAAAATAAATCTTTCACTTATATATTTTTCTTAAATCTCTTTTATAGTTCAATAAACTAATAGCAGAAAAATAATAAATAAATTATATAAATAGAAATTATCATAGAGTGAAGTGATGTAACAATTTCTTATTGATCTTATGATTTCTCAAGTATTTATGTTATCGCATTCGAAAGCGCTGAATAATTAAATTTATTGTTTTATTGTTGCAACAAATCTTCATTAAAAGCTTTTAAGTAATTATTTCTATAATAAAGAATAAAGTAGACATTTTGTTTCTAAGAGGCCTTTGTCTTGATGTTAGGAAGTTTTGTCTGTTTATCGCTTTCGACGTTTTCCAGCATCGGCACAATGTATATTATTTTGAAGTTCTGCAACATTATACAGATCTTATAATATTGTGTGTAACATAAATAATTCTGTTTTAACGTTTTATGTGTGTGATACACATTATTTTAGGAAAGCTAAAATTTTGGGATGAAAAGTGGTTTATGCAGTGAAGGGCTTAAATGAGTCTATTAATATAAGGGTGGTTTTAGAGCTACTATTCTATAAATGAAAATTATAAAAATACAATAATTATAAACCGAATACAAGGACATTCTTAATACCTCTAGAAATCTTTTTCTTTCTATTCTGTTTATTTTCATGTCGTTATTGAATACGGAACTCATTTATTGTTACATTACTTTTCTTTTGTATTTAATATATTTATCCAGAAACCAATTTGTTATAAAATTTAATTTATATGAAGACCATTGTGTTACATTATATATGAAACAATAATTATAATTATATTATTAAACACTAACATTTCAATAACGAATTCATTATTCACAAACTATTATTTTATTAAAAAAATAAAAACATTTATCACAGATGATGTTGTTAAATAATGTTATGTAATAATAAAATATGATGTTGTTATATAATAAAAGCAAAAATATTTATCACAGATGATGTTGTTATATAATAATATTGAGATTTTGTTATATAATAATCGCATAAGAAGTTTATAACAACTACTTACCAAGAAAATAAACATTTCTTATATACCTCCAATATAACTGTTTAATAAATATATTTAAGACAAAGCTTTACTTTTAAATAGGATTATTAATTCTAAAATAAAAAAAATTAGCTTTACTGTGCAAGTCGGCGTTTGCTTCTGCATCTATCAAGAGATAGAATATTTATAAGTTAAGACAATTTTACTTTCAAATCATAAAGATTTTCATATTTAAATAAAGATTAAACGAGTATGTTTTGTATTAAAGGTACTTTCCTTGGCAGTTAAGCAAATCTAATCTATCTTTGTATTTCTTGAATTATTCGAATTTGTTTAAGTCAAAATCAAAGTCAAATCATGTACCTGAGACTGCGTAAGGTTATTAATAGGGAATATAAAGATATTACCTTTTAATAACCTTCATTTACTATCTCTCTTTCTTTCTTTCTTTCTTGTATTAGTCCTTATACTATGATGCCACAGACAATAATTATTACATTCTTAAATAACTTCTTAATTCTAAATTATAATTTACTATAGTAAGATGGTAAATGAATAAAAAAAAATTATATGTAAATTCTAGTTATGGAAATAAAATGAACTAATTAAAATTGTCTCGGGAAACTACTAACGATAAAATCCGTTGTTGTTAGTATTTTTACTATTGTTATTATAATTATATTTTAGCACGATTTTTTTAGTAATTTCATGTATTCTTAAAGCGCTGCTATTGCTATCTTTAAAAAAAATGGTTTAAAAATAATTGTTACCTTACTATAACAAAAAAATTATAACATAATACTTTGTATAAAAATTATAATAGACTTCCAATTAAGATTATACACTCACTTTGCAAAAATTTCATATTATTTGTAACACAAAAGTTCCTTTGGTATTCTAAAACATTTAAAAGTTTAATATATTACGTTTTTTATTTTACGTAGCTAGGGTCTTAATAAACCTATTTCAAGTTGTTCTTATAATCTATGACAAATTATGTATCTTGTCGCTGAATTCTCTTTTAATCTTGTTTAGATCTGGAATTTCAAAAGAAAATGTTTTCGTAAACTGTAAACCGCGTCGGCTCGAGCCTTCCCTTAATAAACCCTTTGACCAACGGTGCGGAGTTAAAATGCTGCTACAAAAATAGCTACAAAAAAGCAAAAAGGTAATAATCTGTAACAATGCTTATATTATGACACATCTAAAACTAGTCCTGCTCTCTGTATATACTATTGTGAAGTCATATATATATATATATATATATATATATATATATATATATATATATATACAACATCTATATTTTTTGGTATATATTGTATTTATTATAACATAGAATAGATTTCCTGATTATAATTTATATAACATTTTAGTATAATATTTAATACTAAGTACTACTAATACAAATACTACTAATACAAATACTTCATAAATAAATAAATATTAGATAAAATTTAATATATTTGGAACAAAAGACTGATGCAATACAAAAATTTTGCCAAACTGATTAATAATAATAATATATTATGTAATGCAAGGAGTAATAATAATGTATTTTAAAATAAAAGAAACTGATTATGTTTCAAATGTCGTTTGTGTTTTCTCCAAAGATGCATGGAATATATTTTTGTCACCGAAATACGAATTCAGGAATCTAAAACGATATCAGATTTATAAAAAACCCGAGTGTACCTTTTGCATTAATATGGCAGAGAAAATTTTAATTTCAATATTATAATGTGCAAGTTGAAATAAAATGTTAATTTGTTTTTATTTAACAATTAAATAACAAATTTTGTCGTCTTGTTAGTAAAATAATTATTAGTGGACATAGAGACAGAGATGAAATCTCTCAGCATTGCCAATTTCACAAAAAATCACGTCTAAATACGTACGTCTACGTTATATATATTCTAAAAAAATCTTAAGGTTAATGAAAAGTGGAAATATTGGAAAACTTGAAATAACAATGAACGCAATACAATGAAAAATATTTTTTCATTATTGTTCCTAAACCTAGATTTTAAGTATTGCTGTTGCTAATGTAAAACCGATTAAATGACTATCTATCTTTTTAAAGATGTTACAGAAAACATGAACAGAACATTATTCTGTGTTCTTATTAAAATTCTTATTTTAGTAAAAGATTTTGTTTGTTACAAGCTATTTATCTCCAAACGTAAAAAGTTTTTATAATAACAAGAACCTTGAAATGTAAATAAATCTTGTAATCTACATCTTCTGGCCTTAAGTTGAAATTAGAATGTAAAAAGTGTAATAGATTTTATACTGAAAAATAACATCTTTTAAAACTTAAAAGCATTTAAAATATTCTTCTGGAGTCACTTACTACTAACTAATTGTAAAAATATTTAGATAGCTTTGGCAATGTAACCTTCTATTGTTGCCATACTTGAATTCAGTAATTTGGTTGGGTTTAGAATTATCATAGTATATATTTTCTTAATAAAGCGTTATTGATTTAGTAGGTTAATGTGAATGAGTGATTGTTCATATAGTTCTACTACATTGATAAACTACCATGGCTCTTATAAGACTATTACAATAAAGTAAAACTTGAAAATTTAGTAAAATAAGTAGATGCTTTTAATAAAATAATATAACAAATTAATTGAATAATACTAACCATAATAAATAATTTTAGTGTGAAATTAATTATTTCTATATTTTTTTTGATATTTATATAGCTTCGTTGTAACATTATCAATACGTAAACGAATATGTAAAGCCACAAAGTAATTAAGATGTAGCGGAAGAGCAGAGGAATAATATATATTTAAATAAATGTGGCAGAAGAAGAATTACTATTGTTAACGTCTCCGAGGAAATTTTAGTAAGCTTAGTCAACTTTGTTACATACATGTGGTTTTATATACATGTTTTTGTTAATATTTAGATACTGTTATAAGTAAATATGATATTACCTTCACTATTATCAAACAAATTTGTGTTTAAAATTATTGGTATTTAAGATCTTAGAGAAGGAAATATTGTTGTTGTTCTTTAATTACTCATACATGATAATCTACCTCAGTTATTACTTACTTTTCATTGCAAATACAACCTAACTGGACAGTTTTAATTAACTAACGCATGCAGTGACTTTAAATATAACTCAAACTCAAAAGTTGTTTGTATAACAGGTCTGTAAGCACGGTACCATGTATTCCCAAAAGTGCAACTAAAGTTGTTTCTTTCTTCTGAGCTTATTTCGCAAACTTTACTTCCAACGACGCTTTAAGGTTTTCTTCCAAGTAGATAATAGAGTAATGTTACTTCATCATTATTTGTTTACTTTATTTAGTGAAACGTATAATTCTTACTTCTTATAACTCTATCATTATTTATTTCTTCAACTTTCATAATTTATTTTTTTATTTTCATACGCTTACGTGACTTTTTTTTTCTAGCCAACATTTTATCAGAGAAAAGAAACATGGAATGTTTATGTATATAATAACTGCGAGATAGAAGAATATCCAAAAATATCAAACGGTGAATCACAAGCCAGCTCTTTTTATATTGAGAAATGTTAATTATATGCATTTAGTTATGGAATTCAGAAAGTCTTTTTCCTTAGTGGATGGAAATCATGAGAGCACGAGATCCGTTGGTGTTTTGATAATTTTTTGATATTGTTGTAATTACGTATCGAAAAAAAAACATTTCATAGATCAGTTTATCCTTAATTTTAAATATTATGACATAAGCAAATAAAAAATCATAGTAATAATTTATTCGTGAAGTAAATTAAGAGGGAGAATACTTCTTCTATTGACTACAATTACACTCTAGCGCTCATCTAAAAAAATATGAAAATTAAATTAAAGTTTTTTTTAAACTTGTAAACAACATAAACAAAGTTTTGTTAGATTTGTTATTTTTACTACCATATACATATCTTATACCTTATAGAATTTTGTTTATTGTAGTCTAATAAAACTTATATTGATACTACAATATTATTGGATATCTGTGTATTTGTAAGTTTTACGATAGTTTAAAGAACATGGCATATTTATTCGTTATATAATTTCAGTTTGTAATTTAATGAAAATATAATTTGAGTATACACATATTTTTGTAATTAAATTATGTTCGTCATATTTGATAAATAAAAATAAATATATATTTAATTGTAATAATATAAATTATCCGACATATGGTGACGGAAGAAATTCTTGGAGAAAAAACTAATACGTAAGTAAAATAATTTAAACGTATATTCAGGGTATTGTAAACAAGGCATCTTATTAAACCCTCGAATAATTTTAATTTCCTTATATATATTTATTTTATATATGTTTATTTTAAGGATCTTTTATCTCACATGAACACGTCAGCCCCATCGTAACACCATCTAAAAAAAATAAAAAAAAATTTACTTATACTATACTTCTACCCCTCTGCACGTTAAATTTGTTACATTTCACTAGTAAATCTCATCGGTTATATCACAAATATCATAAATGGCAGAATTGGCTTTTTTCATTAAAAATGCAAAATTCTTTGTGGGTAATATCTTGAATTGTTGCTAATGTGCTGTGAGCTGTTATTTTTAACTTTAATAAATTTATCAATATATTTAATGATAACATTACAAACAATTTCTGTAAAAATGGTTATACTCGTAATAGATAATTCTGATCCTATACTTGTTGCTAATTTTCTTATTTTATAAGGCTTCTCATTTCCTTTTAAGCCTAAATGAGAAGAAACCCATTAAAATATCAGAATTATAAGACCAAATCACATATCTGTATTGCAATTTTGAAAGCTATAAATACACCTTTGTAATATCCAAAGCGTTTTTGCTGTTTAAAAGAAAAGATTAGTTATGTAAACATAGATAATGTTTTATTAAAAAAAATCTAATGAACCGATTTGATCTGGTTATTTTTTTTTAGAATATTAATACTATGCAAGAGTAATTAATAATAAATCACGTTTCAAAATTTTTATCTATTTTTTAACTGACCTTAAATGAGACGAAGCTTCTTAGAATTCCATAGATTCACCGTGCGGGTACCGGGCCCATCGCGACTTGCGACCTAGATGTAGGTTTAAGGGGCCCCTTTACTATGCGCATACACGCTCACCTACACTGTTTCCGCTCCTACCTAACCAAATATCGTAAGAACCTACTAAAGCCGCCTTTGAAATACGTTCCAGAAATTAACTGATGATCGTTCTAGAAAGGCCGAGATCCTTAAATAAGTTGAAGAGAGATTTTGCTGTTATACCTCTCGCTCCTACTTCTACAGCGTACAAGTTAACTATAAATTTATTCCTGATCAGTTCGTTACATAGTTCGTAATACTTGTTAAGCTTAAATGTATGATCTTTAGGTATATTTGTTTCCCAGGGTACAGTAAGCTCCACAAGTATAACGCGCCTTAGTTGTTTTGAGTACAGGTATAAGTCCGGCCTAGATGACGAAAAACAAACATCCCCGGGGATTTTGTATTGCCTTTCATACGTGTCCATCATGAAAGTCTAATCAGGAGACGCGTCCAAGACGGAATAAGGTTTTAGTTTACGTTTTTTGGACGAACCTGCCTTTACAAACTCTACTGATATTTTGGTGGTTGTTATACCCTTCTGCGCTCTTGCTACAAACCGCTTCTCGTACGATTTCTAATACTTTATCGTGGCGACGCGAGTATTTACCTCTATTAAGAAGTACTAGAAGGGTGTAGACCCTACTAGCAAGTGTTTCGCGGTTCCTACTGCCTCCCCACAGATGTTGCAAGATTTTTCGGTGGCTTTGCCCCATCTCACTAAGTTACTTTGACCTGGAAGAGTCATTTGGAATGCATTAAGATAAAATTTTAATAATGCTGGGGACCAATCATGAAGCAGGGTGCGCCATCTCAAAGCTAGTGGAATACAAAAATCTCCTATAGTCTCCCATTCATTTTGCAATTCTAAGCTCATCGCGTGCAACCGGTAATTATCGTTTTCATCTTACCGAATAAAGGATTTTATAATTTCTAAGTCTTGTTCTTTCCTACTTGACTCTAGCCCTGCTTTATTTGTTTGAACACCTCTCATAAATTGTTTATGGAATTGAAGTCGTGACTCTAGCTCTGCGGCAATTTTATCTTTTGGGAGAGACGTTATAGTATCATCATTCGATTTTGAGATGATATGTCTTTTGGTCACCCTTAGGTGTTTATAGAGTTCCGATGGTTTCTTTAATTTTAACCAAAAATTGTGTCGGTCTCTAAATAAGGTAGAAGAGTCCGCTGGATGCGCTAACCCGAGCCATGACTTCAATGTCTTTGTGTTAAATAATTATCATATATCCAAGCCTTTTTGGTGTTACTTAATGGCTGATTGTCTACCTTTTTAAGATCATTCAAAAGCTATCGACTATTATATCTAACGATGGAGTGCGCCTTTGGTAATCGATTTTTTTGCCTAAGAATTTGAACGGAGCTGCGTCGGTAATAGTAGTAACGCACTTACCGCCTATTATAAGACCCGGATCGTAAGAGGTATATCTGGTGTTCCGCCTACCCAGACATAGACTGTAGCATTTATTAGGTTTTGTCCTCAATCCGTCCGTCTAAGCACAGAAATCCTCCACAACATTTAAAAGTAGCTGACATTGTTTTGGAATACGTGACAGTATCGCGAGATCGTCTGCAAATGCTAGTATGGATTCTGTGTATTTATTGTTAAACTTAAACCGATAACCCAATTTCTTTTCGTTTTTAATTAATTTATCTATTAAAATATTGATCACTATGTTAAATACAATTGGAGAAATACAACAACCTTAAAATAAACCTATGTTGTAATTTAATGGTTTGGAATGATTTTCATTTGTGATTATGGAAAATTTTAATTTTGAATAATATGATGCAATCATGTCACTTAGTAACCATTTACCGATTAAAACCGAAAGTACTGTCCAAAAACAAACTGTTTCAAAACTGTTGACGCCTCGTTCGCTATTTCTATTATTACTGACAATACAATAGGATACAGCTTTTTTAATTTATATACATTGATAGGCCTAGTTCTTATTATATACTTTAAAACTTTTCTTTGGGTATCAATTTTACCAACTTGAACTTGAAGAGGTAATAAAGAAATTCGATTGTATTTTGACCTAAACTATTTTAAGTCTAACTCATAAAGGTCAATGAGATTGGAGACATTAGAAAAATTATGATATAAAAGATTTGATACACAATAAAATATGTAATTATATTCAGTTTTATTTCAATAGTTAGGTTACAATACAAATGTAAAAATAAACAATAATAAAACGCTACACATGAATATTTTATCTTAAGGGTGAATCGTTCTACTCTTGAGTTCTACTTGAAAATCTTTAAAAGTATATTTATAATATATTTTTTTATAATCTTATTCTTAAAGGATTTTAATAAACTAGGATCTGCCAACCGTGCGCTACGGATGTTGAGCTGAGCCCCTCTCCTTTCTTCTTTTCTTGATAACTTTTGAATGGCTAAATATTTTTTCAATCTGTTTGCTATAACATTCGCGTTCGGTTCAAACATACATGAAAAAAAATTTAGCTAATTATCTCGTCGCATTCTGGAGACAATTAAACACGAAAAAAGGTCTCGCAAACGGTTAAGCGCTTCGCTTACGCTCAGCACAACTATCCCAACTATTGGTTGTGTGTTTGCATTATGATATAACGTATTAAAGACGTTTCATATGAAATTTATGTTTCATATAAAGATTTTAAACTTAATTACACATTAAATAAATCTAGCAAGAAATCTAATCCTAAATTTAATTAATAAAATATCATAAATCAGGAAAGACTTTCATAAAGCTTTGTATTTATACACGTATGTTTATTTCCCCATTATCGGTTAATATGTTTTTATTTATATTATATTTATGGTCCAGCAGCAGCTTGGGAATACACAACCCAGAAACAAATATAAATTATTAAGTACAGATAATGCTCATTCTCTTTCTCTCTCTTTCTCTCTCTCTCTCTCTCTCTCTCTCTATATATATATATATATATATATACATATATATATATATATATATATATATATCTATATATCTCTCTTTTAGTGAATATTAATTCGTAGGTACTATTAATAACTCATATTACTCATTAATAACTCGTGTAAAGAAAATATTCGTTTAGTGTTATTCTGAAAAATATATTAAAGAATATTCTTTAAAATACATTAATCTAAATAACGTTATACAGAAAAACAATAATAAACCAGTGAAGATGCCAATACCCAGGGTATTTCCCGAATGAACTTTGACAAAAAAATTACAAAAAAGTGTTATTAATAATAAAACATAATAGTATAAAAATATAATTAAATTTGAAAATAAACTAAATCAGTAAATTATAAACAGCGTCATCACTCGACAGTAATAAAAATTTTTCCTGTCCACAGATATCCATCCATCCATACGAGAAAAGTGAAAACAATAGAGAACGGACAAAGTTCGTTCGTATAATAATACAAAATAGTGAAATTAAATATGAAAATAAACTAAATCAGTCAATTATAAACAGCGCCATCTCTCGATAGTAATGAAAATTTTTCCTGTCTACAGATATCCATACATCCATCCATCAATACAGAACGAACAAAGTTCGTTCGTGATAAATCAAACTCTTCTTTAATGTTTCAACTAGTAAAGACTGTTAAAATATTGAATATATTTTGATAATGTTTGAACACTTGTCTACTTTTTATTAAAATGCCAATAGTTGAGATATTAAAACTTATTAATGAAATATGTTAGTACATGCCTTATATATACGTATAATTTGTAATTCAACACTTTGTCTTAAAAAATTGTCAGTTTTCAAGAAATATAATACTGTATCACCTTCTCACAAAGCTAAGAGAGCACCGGTTAATTTGCACTTGTACTTTCCATAGTTGAAATAAAATTTCAGTGTATTTAAAAAGAAACAAAATTTAAATAACATTTACATGAATGTACCGGTAGTAAAGACTGTTTCAAGTTTGTTACAGAAATCTTAATTGTCTCGTGGAAAATCTATTTAATTTTATCAAAGCATTGTTTTGTAACAATATTAAAAATTGCTTTGAGTTATTCTATTAAAATTCATAAATGTACATTAATTAAATATTACACAACATTTTAAAAACTACTAATCATTTCGAACTTAAAGTTCTTAATAATTAATTACTTACAGTGAAGTTTTAAATCGAAAAGGCAACACGAAACTTCTGTAAAGACGTGGAAGGGAAAATATAATATTATATATTATTAAATATGAGAGATAATTATGTTATAATAAAATTTTTGTTCATCAAATAAGTGTAAAAGAGGAAAGTAGGGCTTGTACTATAAGTCCATAACTACGGAATATGTTACAATATAATACGGCATAAGTACATAAATATTTCATAGAGGATTATTATAGGTCATTATTAAAAACCTTACATGAACCGTGTGACTCTCTTAAGAACAAAGAAATCCGCAATAAATGATTATTGGTGCCTGACATATTAAAAAAAAAGACTCAAAGGTATTCTTTGTTACTATGACTATATATGAAAAAAAATGTGTTGCTTTGATGTTCATAAACTGATATGGTTAGTTTAAAAAGTAATTTTTAAATATTTAAGAAGCTGTTTTATATAAGTGGTAGGAATTCGTTCGAATCTTAAATATTTATTCCTTCGGACGTGTATTTCGATATCTACGATCTAATTAAACAGATAGCTACAAAGTCAAATCGCTACTAAATAATCCTTTCATTGTGTAGTTAGCACATAACATCAGATCGGTCCGTATTGTTAGTTCGTACACAATACTACAGTTATTATATACACTTAGCTCGGACTGCGTTTATTCTGTAGGTAAGATTAATGCAAAGTTAACAGTAATTGGATTGATCGTGTGGTCTTAAATATATTTAATGCATAATAATATTAATTACATCAATATAATCGGTTCTCTTTTTAAAGTGTATATTGTATGCAAGAAATTGGTATAAATAAAATTATAAATAAAAATTTAAATCTAAAAGAAAAGAATTAATATGTACTATTTGTTTAAAAGAATCTAACAATAAACATTAAAACTTCCAATTCCATATTTCATCAATAACTTTAAAAGCTATTGTTTGACGTTAAACTTTTTTCCTTAGCTTGATAAGGGTTCGAGCTACATTGCTTTTTTATTTATAATTATTTTTCATTATTATTAATACACTGCTTATAGATGTAAAGAGACACTTATTTTAGGATATCCATCTGTCACGCTAACTAATCAGTAAATTTTAGTATGTACTAACAAGATAGTATAAATTAGAGGTAGTTTATCAACTAAAAATATATATTAATTCAAGTAATTAAAGAAAACCAACTAACTATATTTATTTTCTTGAAGTATTTCTTTCACTTGAGGTAAAATTTACTCAATATCTAGTTAATATTCCACGCTTACAATTTTCTGCTATAATATTTTGAGGAATATTTTTATTATAATTGTTAACTTATTCTTGGGAAACTATATTTTTGTACAAATATAAAATAAATTATTTTATAACAATCTTCCATCTTATCAGTTATTGTTTTAATTATTAAACAAGGGATTCAAGATAAACTATGTGACAAGTGCAATGTTGACGCACCTTTGAAAGGAAAGTTTGTGAGAAGCTGCTGCGAAGAAAAGAGTAAACAAGTTTACTTGGAATTTGAGGAACAAGTGGTGCTGCTTTTAGATACTTATTTCTCATGTACTGGCACACGCTATGTGTGGAGATTAGATGAATTCAGGCTAACAAATAACTATACTTGGTGTTCACTTTACTTTATTTACTGAACACTACTATAAGAATCTTGATTCTTTAAGTATATGTAAAATATCTGAATATTTTTATTTCAAACATAGTGTTTGGGGCTTTCAAGCTTATTTTAATAATTATATAATATATTAAAAATATTTAATAGCAAATATGCCACAACTGAAACATTATTCTTAATTATTATTATTTAAATGGTTCTATTAAAAAGTTTTAAGCCACTTTTGCTTCTAGACATTTAATGTGAAAGTTCTAAAGTAAATGTACACTGATACTGTTTTAACAAACAAAAAGTTAGATATTTTAAGAGTTTCATTCTTCAATTCTTTACCCTAACGTGTATTTTGTTTCAAACAGATGTTTATGTTACAAAATACATATATAGAAATTAAAATATTGCTTTTTTTGTAATTCATATACTATACATAACACAGCGTATGCCCAATGCCTATCTTTTATTGTATAATGACCATAGAATAAATAAAAACTATGTAGAATATCAACAATTAGTCAATGATTTCACTATTTCAGGAGTGTTTTACTTTAATGTTTTAAGTTTCAATTGAGGGTCAAATTTTTCTTTGATCTTGTATCTCAGTTGCAATAATATTTCAGCCTAATTTTCTGTGCATAAGATATAAATAAACTCGAAGAATTCTAATTACAATTCAAGGGTCTCATGAAAAACTGCCCCGTTACGTTAGCTATCACTTATCAGTAGCTATAGTATCATTTTTCTCTGCTGGTTTTTATGAGAATAATATTTAAAAAGAGATACTAAGGAATATCTGATTAGTTGTTGAAAAATGGACCAAAGAATATAACACAATACATTAGTGTTGTTAACCATTGAAAGTTTTCTAATATCTTTACTTCTTACTAACCTTTATCTTACCTCGACCTTCAAAGTTTATAATTAAAACTTCGATATGAAGGTCACATTGATTAACTATTTTAAAGTTTTATTATTAACAGGTTTAATCTTAACAAAAATTTTAACTGGCTTAAGTAAAAATAATGGATTATGAATTCATTAATATTGTTATATATTATTTTGAAGATTTTTAATAAGTTATAAACTTTTATTATTCTATTGAAGCATATGTTAATATATTAATAACATTTAAAATGAGTGTGAAAATTCAACTCAATCATTTGTGATTGGTATTGCGAGGAAACATTGCTTGTTTGTTATATTTAACGACGGCTTAAAAACTCAGTCCGTAATAATTCACAAATCAGTATATGTGAATTGTTATTTTTCCTTAAAAAAAATCCTTTTTTATTTCTTAATCGCCGTCACAGCAACTTGATATTCATTGTACAAAAAAAAGTTTACTATCAAACGCCACTTTACAGAGCTGTCTGTTTTTTTTCCGGTGGCCCACAGTCTATTAAGATCAACTGTTCACCTCGGAGGAGGTCGAGTAACGTTTCGTGTTATAGTTACTTCAGTTTTAACTAGCCGATGCCAAATCTGTCCCACAACAAACTCTAAATACACTAGTAATCTAGTAGAATCTTTAATGATCGGCAGTAAATTACAATAATAACAAAAAAATACATAACATTTGTAATTTGGTTAAGATTTTATAAATACTAATAATAAATATAGTAAATTGATCTTGTAGATAAAGAGAATTATTAATAACTTATATTTTATATGATAATTTATTAAAATCTTATTATTTGATTATAAATAATACAGTTTGTGCCTTAAAAAGGTTTATAAAGAACAAGATAAAAGTTAAGTTTTCGCTTATAATAAAACACGTTTTAATATAATTTCTCTTGCTGGCATTATTGGTAAGGATACAAAACAAATACATATTTTGTGTTGTTTTTACACGCGTTTACGTTTTCTTTTTATTCCTTCTAGGATCATTTTCTTTTTATTCTGTGTATTTTCATGTTGTATTTGAATTAATTAATATAATTATTTTAAAGAATACCGGACTCATTTACAATTATTTTATTATTTTGTGTTTAAACTATTTATTCATAAATTAATTTGTTATAGGATAACACATAGACTAATGAAAACAAAGCCAAAAGTAAATTAAAGAATACATGAATGGAAAATTTTATTCTAAAATTACTTTTTGAGGTATTTATTAGAATGAAATTGTTGTTTTTTTATACGAAGACCACCGTGTTATATTATATATGGAACAATAAATATAATTATGTTATTAAATACTAATATTTCAGTAATGAATTTCATGTTCACATTAAAGAAATAAAAACAAAAAAATATATTTATAATAGATGATGACTTTTGTTGTATAATATAAAGATATTACCTTTTAATAACCTTCATTCATTATCTTTCTTTCTTTCTTTCTTTCTTGTACTAGTCCTTATACTATGACGTCACAGACAAGAATTCTTACATTCTTAAATAATTTCTTAATTCTAAATTATAGTAAAATGCTTAATGAATTTTGTTATTATTATTGTATTTTTAGCGACCTAATTATATTTTAGTACGACTTTTTAGTAAACTCATGTATCCTTAAATTCCTATTTTTAAATGAAAATTAGTTTAAAAATAATTGTTACTATGACAAAAATATATAATAACATACTAAATTCTATAAAAAATATAATTATTTCGATTATTCACTTACTTTGCATAAATTTCCTAGTATTTGGAACACAAAAGCTTATTTGATATTCTAAAACATTTAAAAGTTTAATATATTACATTTTTTATTTTACGTAGCTAGGGTCCTAATAAATTTAAAATACTACAAAGATAATTTTGCTGTCTTTTGTTACTATATTACATGAAAAAATAAAATAAAATTAACTATGAACGTTCATTTCAGATTCCTGTATATATTTTTAGTTCTATACCTATACTTAACTGTAAATTCCTAAATATTATGTATAGAGTAATTTTTATATGATTAACTTATATCAAGACTCTTATAATCTCAGACAAATTATGTATCTTGTCGCTGAATTCTCTTTTAATCTTGTTTAGATCTGGAATTTCAAAAGAAAATGTTTTCGTAAACTGTAAACCGCGTCGGCTCGAGCCTTCCCTTAATAAACCCTTTGACCAACGGAGCGGAGTTAAAATGCTGCTTCAAAAATAGCAACAAAAAAGCAAAAAGGTCATCTGTAACAATGCTTATATTATGACACATCTAAAACTATGAATGCTATCTGTATATACTATTGTGAAATCGTATACAACATCTTCATTTTTGGTATATATTGTATTTATTATAATATAGAATAGATTTCCTGATTATAATTTATATAAGATTTTAGTAGATAATAGTAAGACAATATTTATTACTTAATACAGAAATACCTCATAAAAAAAAAACCTTTTGCATTAATATGGCAGAGAAAATTTTAATTTCAATATTATGTATGATGTGCAAGTAGAAATAAAATGTTAATTTGTTTTTATTTAACAATTAAATAACAAATTTTGTCGTCTTGTTAGTAAAATAATTATTAGTGGACATAGAGACAGAGATGAAATCTCTCAGCATTGCCAATTTCACAAAAAATCACGTCTAAATACGTACGTCTACGTTATATATATTCTAAAAAAATCTTAAGGTCAATGAAAAGTGGAAATATTGGAAAACTTGAAATAACAATGAACGCAATACAATGAAAAATATTTTTTCATTATTGTTCCTAAACCTAGATTTTAAGTATTGCTGTTGCTAATGTAAAACCGATTAAATGACTATCTATCTTTTTAAAGATGTTACAGAAAACATGAACAGAACATTATTCTGTGTTCTTATTAAAATTCTTATTTTAATAAAAGATTTTGTTTGTTACAAGCTATTTATCTCCAAACGTAAAAAGTTTTTATAATAACAAGAACCTTGAAATGTAAATAAATCTTGTAATCTACATCTTCTGGCCTTAAGTTGAAATTAGAATGTAAAAAGTGTAATAGATTTTATACTGAAAAATAACATCTTTTAAAACTTAAAAGCATTTAAAATATTCTTCTGGAGTTACTTACTACTAACTAATTGTAAAAATATTTAGATAGCATTGGCAATGTAACCTTCTATTGTTGCCATACTTGAATTCAGTAATTTGGTTGTGTTTTGAATTATCATAGTATATATTTTCTTAATAAAGCGTTATTGATTTAGTAGGTTAATGTGAATGAGTGATTGTTCTCGTAGTTCTACTACATTGATAAACTACCATGGCTCTTATAAGACTATTACAATAAAGTAAAACTTGAAAATTTAGTAAAATAAGTAGATGCTTTTAATAAAATAATATAACAAATTAATTGAATAATACTAACCATAATAAATAATTTTAGTGTGAAATTAATTATTTCTATATGTTTTTTGATATTTATATAGCTTCGTTGTAACATTATCAATACGTAAACGAATATGTAAAGCCACAAAGTAATTAAGATGTAGCGGAAGAGCAGAGGAATAATATATATTTAAATAAATGTGGCAGAAGACGAATTACTATTGTTAACGTCTCCGAGGAAATTTTAGTAAGCTTAGTCAACTTTGTTACATACATGTGGTTTTATATACATGTTTTTGTTAATATTTAGATACTGTTATAAGTAAATATGATATTACCTTCACTATTATCAAACAAATTTGGGTTTAAAATTATTGGTATTTAAGATCTTAGAGAAGGAAATATTGTTGTTGTTCTTTAATTACTCATACATGATAATCTACCTCAGTTATTACTTACTTTTCATTGCAAATACAACCTAACTGGACAGTTTTAATTAACTAACGCATGCAGTGACTTTAAATATAACTCAAACTCAAAAGTTGTTTGTATAACAGGTCTGTAAGCACGGTACGATGTATTCCCAAAAGTGCAACTAAAGTTGTTTCTTTCTTCTGAGCTTATTTCGCAAACTTTACTTCCAACGACGCTTTAAGGTTTTCTTCCAAGTAGATAATAGAGTAGTGTTACTTCATCACCCTTTGTTTACTTTATTTAGTGAAACTTATAATTCTTACTTTTTATAACTCTATAATTATTTCTTAAACTTTCATAATTTATTTTTTTATTTTCATACGCTTACGTGACTTTTTTTTCTAGCCAACATTTTATCAGAGAAAAGAAACATGGAATGTTTATTTATATAATAACTGCGAGATAGAAGAATATCCAAAAATATCAAACGGTGAATCACAAGCCAGCTCTTTTTATATTGAGAAATGTTAATTATATGCACTTAGTTATGGAATTCAGAAAGTCTTTTTCCTTAGTGGATGGAAATCATGAGAGCACGAGATCCGTTGGTGTTTTGATAATTTTTTGATATTGTTGTAATTACGTATCGAAAAAAAAAACATTTCATAGATCAGTTTATCCTTAATTTTAAATATTATGACATAAGCAAATAAAAAATCATAGTAATAATTTATTCGTGAAGTAAATTAAGAGGGAGAATACTTCTTCTATTGACTACAATTACACTCTAGCGCTCATCTAAAAAAATATGAAAATTAGTTTTTTTTAAACTTGTAAACAACATACACAAAGTTTTGTTAGATTTGTTATTTTTACTACCATATACATATCTTATACCTTATAGAATTTTGTTTATTGTAGTCTAATAAAACTTATATTGATACTACAATATTATTGGATATCTGTGTATTTATAAGTTTTACGATAGTTTAAAGAACATGGCATATTTATTCGTTATATAATTTCAGTTTATAATTTAATGAAAATATAATTTGAGTATACAAATATTTATGTAATTAAATTATGTTCGTCGTATTTGATAAATAAAAATAAATATATATTGAATTGTAATAATATGAATTATCCGACATATGGTGATGGAAGAAATTCTTGGAGAAAAAACTAATACGTACGTAAAATAATTTAAACGTATATTCAGGGTATTGTAAACAAGGCATCTTATTAAACCCTCAAATATGTAAAAATATTTTTATGCCATCAAGAAGTGGTCATGGCCATTTGACGTGATAAAATATTTAATAATATAATCATAATAATAAGGAAAAAATATCAAATTATAAAAAAAAGAACTGTGAAATTTTTCTGTCTGTTGTATGGTTTTGATAATAAGCTTTACAAATAATATAAACAGATAAATAAGTAACGGTCAAAATATTGCGTAGGTGTTATTTTTAATTTCCTTATATATATTTATTTTATATATGTTTATTTTAAGGATCTTTTATCTCACATGAACACGTCAGCCCCATCGTAACACCATCTAAATCAAATTTACTTATATTATACTTCTACCCCTCTGCACGTTAAATTTATTACATTTCACTAGTAAATCTCATCGGTTGTATCACAAATATCATAAATGGCAGAATTGGCTTTTTTCATTCAAAATGCAAAATTCTTTGTGGGTAATATCTTGAATTGTTGCTAATGTGCTGTGAGCTGTTATTATTAACTTTAATAAATTTATCAATACATTAAATGATAACATTACAAACAATTTCTGTAAAAATGGTTATACTCGTAATAGATAATTCTGATCCTATACTTGTTGCCAATTTTCTTATTTTATCAGCCTCCTCATTTCCTTTTAAGCCTAAATGAGAAGAAACCCATTAAAATCTCAGAATTATAAGACCAAATCATATATCTGTTTTGCAATTTTGAAAGCTATAAATACACCTTTGTAATATCCAAAGCGTTTTTGCTGTAAGAAAAGATTAGTTATGTAAGCATAGATAATGTTTTATTAAAAAAAATCTAATGAACCGATTTGATCTGGTTATTTTTTTTTAGAATATTAATACTATGTAAGAGTAATTAATAATAAATCACGTTTCAAAATTTTTATCTATTTTTTAACTGACCTTAAATGAGACGAAGCTTCTTAGCATTCTATAGATTCACAGTGCGGGTACCGGGCCCATCGCGTTGTAAGAAGAGGAGCGCAAAGAATGCCTGGGACTTGCGACCTAGATGTAGGTTTAAGGGGCCCCTTTACTATGCGCATACACGCTCACCTTCACTGTTTACGCTCCTACCTAACCAAATATCGTAAGAACCTACTAAAGCCAAATTTGAAATACGTTCCAGAAATGAACTGATGATCGTTCTAGAAAGGCCGAGATCCTTAAATAAGTTGTAGAGAGATTTTGCTGTTATACCTCTTGCCCCTACTACTACAGCGTACAAATTAACTATAAATTTGTTCCTGATCAGTTCGTTACATAGTTTGTAATACTTGTTAAGCTTAAATGTATGATCTTTGGGTATGTTTGTTTCCCAGGGTACAGTAAGCTCCACAAGTATAACGCGCCTTAGTTGTTTTGAGTACAGGAATAAGTCCGGCCTAGATGACGAAACACAAACATCCCCAGGGATTTTGTATTGCCTTTCATACGTGTCCATCATGAGAGTCCACTCGGGAGACGTGTCCAAGATGGAATAAGGTTTTAGTTTACGTTTTTTGGACGAACCTGCCTTTACAAACTCCACTGATATTTTGGGGGTTGTTATACCCTTCTGCGCTCTTGCTACAGAGAGACTAACCGCTTCTCGTACGATTTCTAATACTTTATCGTGGCGACGCGAGTATTTACCTCTATTTAGAAGTACCCTACACCCTACTAGCAAGTGTTTCGCGGTTCCTACTGCCTCCCCACAGATGTTGCAAGATTTTTCGGCGGCTTTGCCCCATCTCACTAAGTTACTTTGATCTGGGAGAGTCATTTGGAATGCATTAAGAAAAAATTTTAATAATGCTGGGGACCAATTATGAAGCAGGGTGCATCGTAAAGCTAATGGAATACAAAAATCTCCTATGGTCACCCATTCGTTTTGCAATTCTAGACTAATCGTGTGCAACCGGTAATTATAATTTTCATCGTGCCGAATAAAGGATTTTATTATTTCTATGTCTTGTTCTTTCCTACTTGATCCTAGCCCTGCTTTATTTGTTTGAGCACCTATCATAAATTGTTTATGGAATTGAAGTCGTGACTCCAGTTCTACGGCAATTTTATCTTTTGGGAGAGACGTTATAGTATCATCATTCGATTTTGAGATGATATGTCTTTTGGTCACTCTTAGGTGTTTATAGAGTTTCGATGGTTTCTTTAATTTTAACCCAAAATTGTGTCGGTATCTAAATAAGGTAGAAGAGTCCGCTGGATGCGCTAACCCGAGCCATGACTTCAATGTCCTTATGACGTTTGCATCTAACTTCAACAAAAGGGTCTTATTGATATCGTAAACGAGGAAAGGCCAATTTAGACGTGATGTTAAGTAATTATCGTATATCCAAGTCTTTTTGATGATACTTATTGGTTGATTGTCTACCTTTTTTAGATCATTCAAAAAGCTATTGACTATTATATCTAACGATGGAGTGCGCCCTTGGTAATCGATTTTTTTGCCTAAGAATTTGAACGGAGCTGCGTCGGTAATAGTAGTAACGCACTTACCGCCTATTATAAGACCCGGATCGTAAGAGGTATATCTGGTGTTCCGCCTACCCAGACATAGACTGTAGCATTTATTGGGTTTTGTCCTCAATCCGTCCGTCCAAGCACAGAAATCCTCCACAACATTTAAAAGTAGCTGACATTGTTTTGGTTTACGTGTCATTATCGCGAGATCGTCTGCAAATGCTAGTATGGATTCTGTGTATTTATTGTTAAACTTAATTTATCTTTTAAAATATTGATCACTATGTCAAATACAATTGGAGAAATACAACAATCTTAAAATAAACGTATGTTGTAATTTAATGGTTTGGAATGATTTTCATTTGTGATTATGGAAAATTTTAATTTTGAATAATATGATGCAATCATGTCACTTAGTAACCATTTATCGATTAAAACCGAAAGTACTGTCCAAAAACAAACTGTTTCAAAACTGTTGACGCCTCATTCGCTATTTGAATTATCACTGACAATACAATAGGATACAGCTTTTTTAATTTATATACATTGATAGGCCTAGTTCTTATTATATACTTTAAAACTTTTCTTTGGGGTATGAATTTTATCAACTTGAACTTCAAGAGGTAATAAAGAAATTCGATTGTATTTTGACCTAAACTATTTTAAGTCTAACTCATAAAAGTCAATGAGGTTGGAGACATTAGAAAAATTATGATATAAAAGATTTGATACACAAAAAAATATGTAATTCTATTCAGTTTTATTTCAATAGTTAGGTTACAGTACAAATGTAAAAATAAACAATAATAAAACGCTACACATGAATATTTTATCTTAAGGGTGAATCGTTCTACTCTTGAGTTCTACTTGAAAATCTTTCAAAGTATATTTATAATATACTTTTTTATAATCTTATTCTTAAAGGATTTTAATAAACTAGGATCTGCCAACCGTGCGCTGCGGATGTTGAGCTGAGCCACTCTCCTTTCTTTTTTTCTTGATAACTTTTGATTGGCTAAATATTTTTTCAATCTGTTTGCTATAACATTCGCGTTCGGCTCAAACATACATGAAAAAAAATTTAGCTAATTATCTCGTCGCATTCTGGAGACAATTAAACACGAAAAAAGGTCTCGCAAACGGTTAAGCGCTTCGCTTACGCTCAGCTAAACTATCCCAAGTATTGGTTGTGTGTTTGCATTATGATATAACGTATTAAAGACGTTTCATATGAAATATATGTTTCATATAAAGATTTTAAACTTAATTACACAATAAATAAATCTAGCAAGAAATCTAATCCTAAATTTAATTAATAAAATATCATAAATCAGGAAAGACTTTCATAAAGCTTTGTATTTATACACGTATGTTTTTTTTCCCATTATCGGTTAATATGTTTTTTATTTATATTATATTTACTGTCCAGCAGCAGCTTGGGAATACACAACCCAGAAACAAATATAAATTATTAAGTACAGATAATGCTCATTCTCTTTCTTTCTCTCTCTCTTTCTCTCTCTCTCTCTCTATATATATATATATATATATATATATATCTATATATCTCTCTTTTAGTGAATATTAATTCCTAGGTACTATTAATAACTCATATTACTCATTAATAACTCGTGTAAAGAAAACATTCGTTTCTTTTTTAAGCATACAATACACATTAATCATTATTTTAATGGATTTTGTTTTCATATTTATTACCAAGATTCACATAGCATTAATAAATAAAATAAAGTTGTGATTTCAAAGAGTGTTTAGTGTTATTCTGAAAAATATATTAAAGAACATTCTTTAAGATACATTAATCTAAATAACGTTATACAGAAAAACAATAATAAACCAGTGAAGATGCAAATACCCAGGGTATTTCCCGAACGAACTTTGACAAAAAAATTACAAAAAAGTGTTATTAATAATAAAATATCCTTACTATATAATAATGACCTAATTGACTCTGTATGCACGCGCATCACTTATCACCCACAAATCACACAATAATGTGTAATACATCAAAAAAAAGCTATTGAATCAGGCTACAAAATAGGGTAGGTGCCAACCTCATATGTGACATTTGACCCTTCCTGGCCCGAAGGGCCGGGAAGTTCCCTTGTAATAGTATAATAATATAATTAAATTTGAAAATAAACTAAATCAGTAAATTATAAACAGCGTCATCACTCGACAGTAATAAAATTTTTTCCTGTCCACAGATATCCATACATCCATCCATCAATACAGAACGAACAAAGTTCGTTCGTGATAAATCAAACTCTTCTTTAATGTTTCAACTAGTAAAGACTGTTAAAATATTGAATATATTTTGATAATGTTTGAACACTTGTCTACTTTTTATTAAAATGCCAATAGTTGAGATATTAAAACTTATTAATGAAATATGTTAGTACATGCCTTATATATACGTATAATTTGTAATTCAACACTTTGTCTTAAAAAATTGTCAGTTTTCAAGAAATATAATACTGTATCACCTTCTCACAAAGAGAGCACCGGTTAATTTGCACTTGTACTTTCCATAGTTGAAATAAAATTTCAGTGTATTTAAAAAGGAACAAAATTTAAATAACATTTACATGAATGTACCGGTAGTAAAGATCGTTTCAAGTTTGTTACGGAAATCTTAATTGTCTCGTGGAAAATCTATTTAATTTTATCAAAAATTATTTTTTTGTAACAATATTAAAAATCAAGATTGAAATTGCTTTGAGTTAATCTATTAAAATTCATAAATGTACATTAATTAAATATTACACAACATTTTAAAAACTACTAATCATTTCGAACTTAAAGTTCTTAATAATTAATTACTTACAGTGAAGTTTTAAATCGAAAAGGCAACACGAAACTTCTGTAAAGACGTGGAAGGGAAAATATAATATTATATATTATTAAATATGAGAGATAATTATGTTATAATAAAATTTTTGTTCATCAAATAAGTGTAAAAGAGGAAAGTAGGGCTTGTACTATAAGTCCATAACTACGGAATATGTTACAATATAATACGGCATAAGTACATAAATATTTCATAGAGGATTATTATAGGTCATTATTAAAAACCTTACATGAACCGTGTGACTCTCTTAAGAACAAAGAAATCCGCAATAAATGATTATTGGTGCCTGACATATTAAAAAAAAAGACTCAAAGGTATTCTTTGTTACTATGACTATATATGAAAAAAAATGTGTTGCTTTGATGTTCATAAACTGATATGGTTAGTTTAAAAAGTAATTTTTAAATATTTAAGAAGCTGTTTTATATAAGTGGTAGGAATTCGTTCGAATCTTAAATATTTATTCCTTCGGACGTGTATTTCGATATCTACGATCTAATTAAACAGATAGCTACAAAGTCAAATCGCTACTAAATAATCCTTTCATTGTGTAGTTAGCACATAACACCAGACTGGTTCGTATTGTTAGCTCGTACACAATACTACAGTTATTATATACACTTAGCTCGGTCTGCGTTTATTCTGTAGGCAAGATCAATGCACAGTTAACAGTAATTGAATTGATTGTGTGGTCTTAAATATATTTAATGCTTAATAATATTAATTACATCAATATAAACGGTTCTCTTTTTAATATGTATATTGTATGCAATAAATTGGTATAAATTAATTATAAATAAAAATTTAAATCTAAAAGAAAAGAATTAATGCTATTTATTTTCATTTTAATTAAAAGCATGAGGAACCCTCGGAGGGCATGTATGAAGAGGTTGATGTCTGTAGCCGAGGCGAAAGAGGTATGCAGGGACCGTAGCGGTTTGTGCTCCGTCGTCTCTGGCTACCCCACAAGGGATATGGCGTGAAGCTAAATAAATAAATAAATATAATATGAAATATTAAACTATTTTTAATAATAAACATTAACATTTCCAATTTCATATTTCATTAATAACTTTGAAAGATATTGTTTGATGTTCAACTGTTCTGCCTTAGCTGGATAAGAGTTCGACCTACAACGTTTTTTATTTATAATATTTTTTTATTATATTATTGCTTCACTGCTTTCTGATGTAAAGAGCCACTTATTTTAGGATGTCCATCTCCCACACTAACTAATTAGTAAATATTAGTATGTACTAACACGATATTATAAATTAGAAGAAATTATCAATTAAAAATATACATTAATTCAAGTAGTTAAACAGAATAAACAAACTATATTAACTTTATTAAAGTCTTTCTTTCTTCATTTTTATTATAATTGTTAACTTATTCTTGGGAAACTATATTTTGGTACAAATATAAAATAAATTATTTAATAATAATCTTCCATATTATAAGTTTTTGTTTTAATTATCAAACGAGAGTTTCGAGACGACTACCTGACAAGTGCAATGTTGACGCATCTTTAAAAGGAAAGTTTGTGAAAGCTGTTGCGAAGAAAAGAGTAAACAAGTTTATTTGGAATTTGCGGAACAAATGGTGCTGCTTTAGGACACTTGTTTCACATACACTGATATATAGTATGTGTGAAGATTAGATGTATTCAGGCTAACAATTAACTTTTTTGTTGTTCACTTTATTTTATTTACTGAATACTACTATATGAATGTTGACTCTTTAAGTGTATATAAAATAACTGAATATTTTTATTTCAAACGTAATGGTTGGGACTTTTAAGGTTATTTTGATAATTATAAAATATGTTAAAAATATTTAAATGCCAAATATGCCACAACTGAACAACTATTCTTAATTATTATTATTTAAATGGTTCTATTAAAAAGTTTTAAGCTACTTTTGCTTCTAGACGTCTAATCTTTAAGTTCTAAAGTCTATACATTAAAACAAAATGGTCACTGATACTGTTCTAACAAATAAAGAGTTACAATTGGAGGTAGATATTTTACGAGTTACATTCTTTAATTCTACATCTTAACGTGTAACTTTACTTGAAATTGATTTAAAATCGATGTTCGAGACAGATAGGAAACACATTGTCAGAATATTGTATTCATAATTGTAACTCGATAAAAAAATATTTAAAAAAGGCCACGCAACTTATAATATATTTTAAATACAATTACTGTATTGACATTACAAAATACATATATAAGGATTAAATTCCTATCATTTGTTATATCATGACCATAGAATAAATAAAAACTACAATTTCAATAATTACTCAATGATTTCACTATTCCAGGAGTCTTTTACTTTAACGTTTTTAGTTTCAAATGAGGGTAACATTTTTCTTTAATCTTGTATGTAAGTTGCAATAATATTTCAGTCTTATTTCCTGGGTATAAAATATAAACTCAAAGAATACTAATTACAAGTCAAGGGTCTCATGAATAACTTTTCTTGTTACGTTAGCTATCGCTTATCAGTAGTGATAGTATCATTTTTTCTCTGCTGGTTTTTATGAGAGTAGTATTTTAAAAGAGATACTAACGAATTCCGGATTAGTTGTTGAAAAATTAACCAAAGAATATTAATGTATTATGTTGTTAACCATTGAAAGTTTTCAAATATATTCACTTCTTACTAACCTTTATCCGTCCTCGACCTTCCAAGTTTATAATTAAAACTTCGATATGAAGGTCATAGTGATTAACCATTTTAAAGTTTTATTATTAACACGTTTAGACTTAACGAAAATTTTAACTTGTTCAAGGTAAAAGTAATGTATTATTAATTAATTAATATTGTTATTACATAATTATTCTATCAAAGCAGATGTTAATATACTAATGACACTTGAAATCGAAGTGTGAAAATTCAACTCACTCATTTGTTATTGGTATTGCGAGGAAACATCGCTTGTTTTGTTTTGTTTAACGACAGTTTAGAAATCAGTATATGTGAATTGTTTTTTGTTCTTAAAAATACCTTTTATATTTCATAATCGTCGTCACAGCCAATTGATATCCATTGTACTCGTACAAAGAAAAATTTTACCATCAAACGCCACTTTACAGAGCTGTCTGCTTGTTTCCGGTGGCCTACAATCTGTTAAGATTAACTGTTCACTACTGTTCACCTCAGAGGACATCGACCAACTTTTTGAGTTAATAGTTACTTCGTCCGTTAGTTAGTTAGTCGATGCCAAATCCGCTCTACTATGAACTTTAAAAGTGCCTAATAATACACCAGTAGTTTTGTAAGAGCTTTAATGATATAAAGTAAATTACAATAATAACAAAGAAATACATAACATATGAAATTAGGTTAAGATTTTATAAATACTTATAATAAATATAGTAAAATTTTTCCTATAAATAAAGAGAATGATTAATAAATTATAATTCATATAACAATTTATTAAATTTTTTTATCTTGTATTGTTTTATTTGATTATAAATAACACAGTATTTTTTTAAATGGTTTTAAAAGAACTAGATAAAAACTAAGTTTTCGCTTATAATAAAACATGTTTAAATATAATTTCTCATGCTGGCATGATTGAAAACATATATTATTTAAAAGTTTTTTCTGTATTCTTTATTCAAATTAAGGCAACATTGAAAATGATTCGGTTCATGTCTTTTGCAATGCTTTCCTGACTGCTAATAGTTACAGCTCGTTGAAAAAGTATTTTTAATAAATTTTGGATTGGTTGTTCCTGTCTTGCATGTTATTATTTTGTTGTGATATTTAACAAAATATTGGCAGTTGACCAAAATTTAATATAATAGAGTTAGATGTGTCAAAATAAATTTGAATATTTTAAGGAATACGGATAAAATATGATTAAAAATAATCCTGTTATATCTGTCCTCTATGTATGTAGGGTAAACATAAAATTAGCCTTCCGATTATTAGGTAGCGAAGTTGATTTGCTAACATTGCTAACATATCGCAAAATGAAAAGATCGTTCCATCTTATTATTTGGTCGAGTCTATTATTGGTCCAACTAGTTATTATTTTACATGAGATTTAACGGGAATATTGTAAAATGTAAGACTTTCTAAGAATCATATAGACTTAGGAAATAAATAAAAGAGAAAATAATTACTTTTAGTATTATCCTCTTTAATAGTTTAAGAGATTATTGAAGGCGTTTCATGCTATGTTATTTATAATAGTAATTAGAAACAAGTCTTAATACGCACATTTATAAAACTCTAAGAGATCCAGATTTTCAGATTATATCCCTATCTTTTTTACTATGCTCTATCAATACTTAATTTAAGGGTCAATGAACTTATTTCACAGCATCATTATGTGCGTCTTCCGCTCATTTGGTTCTGTAATAATTTACTATTATAAGATTGGTTCTAGCAAGGTATTAGCTTTATTATATCTAAAATTCTAGTGCGCTTTACGAAATTCATTTCGGGATTCCGTCTTCATCACAAGTCTATACAAATAAAAAGATAGTCCACTTAGGCAATATGCAAAACTTTAAATAACAATGTTTATTATAGGTATCGTTCAGATGAGTACCAATTAAAATGATTGCTTCCATTAAGTGGTATATGGTCATTAAGAAATCGCTTTATTTTGGAGTCTTTAAATGAATCAGTGAAAGGTGCATTGCTTGCGAACAACGGATGTGTTTTGATAAATGGCAATTAAGAACTGAGATGTATTATTATTATTGCTAAAATATGCATTTAAACTTTAGATACAGTTCCTTTGTGTTACTTTTCCATTATATTAGTTATATATAAAAGATATCAGAACAAAGGTTTTTAATTAATTTGATTTTCACACTACAAAGTGAGAAACTGCTTCGAAAATATATTTTTATAACATAGTACGTTTTCCAAAAACGTAATATATTTGTTATATATGATACAAGTATAACAATATAATGTCTGTTCATTTTATAAGAAATATAGGTACTCTAAAAAATAATATAAAAATAAAAAGTAAATTAAAGTAAATCTAAAAATGTTATTTGTATTAGTCGACTTGTCGTAAATATGTGGCTGAGTAAAATCAGGTTTATTTATTAATTTTAAGCAAGAATCATGGAATTTAAGGGCACGATATATATGACATTGGCAAAAGGAACTTATAGGATTCGTCCACAAGATAAAAAAGCGACAAAAAGCTACAAAATGTTATATATTCTTACCTACGTATGTCAGTCTACCTAGTGTAAACTAATAGTATGTGTAGTAAATTCATCTCCACAATTAAAACTAGAAAATGGGAAGAGGAAAAATCTCTACGATTGCTACATGAGCAGTATAACAAGTAGATGAAAGTAATAAGTTTTTATCGATTGAATTACAAATAACCCTAGTATCAGAAGTTATGCTCAATATTAATTTCTTTGCTGTCTTTTTTAATTATATACTAATCACTTTTTAGTTTTACTAATAAATGAAATCCAATGAAAATATATGGATGCAAATAAAAATGTTTTAGTTACAAAAATCAATAAAATAAATCTAATACTATGAGATAATAAAATAAATTAGTTTTAGTCTAAAGTTAATTACGTCGGTCACAACGGGAATATCGAAAAAACACAAATTAATTAACTTAAAATAAAAAATTATATTCTAACTACGTAGTCTTTGATTAAAGATAGAGACAAAAATGAATATAACAAAATAAAATTATAATTAATGGAGCACCGAAAAAAATGTGTAACAAACAAAGGTATTGGAAATTACATTCTGAGATTTAAATATTATAAAATGTATGTGTCTAATCAGTAGTTCCACGAATCATGAGATTATAATAATTGCTAATTTACCTATTTTATAATAAATAACAATATGACAAGTTTTTAACAAATTACCACACTGTATATGGAAATATAATAAATCTAAAACAATTGTTTAAGGGTTTGTATCTTATTGATTAAAATTCAAAATTTAGATTGCTTTAATATTTTACATTTAATGATAGATACTGACCTTATATTAGGTAGATTCCATAGATGAATCTACCTATTGCAATCGATGCGATGACGGGACCCATACCCCAGAGTAGGGGCGCTACGCCGTTTATGAACTGGAGATTGAGAATTCGTCGAAAAAAAAAATTTTATATATCCCTCTATATATATATGTATATATGATCCATCAGTCCAAATTCATCGTAGGCAAAATCTGACTTCATAGGTCGATAGGATAAATTAGTAGGACAAACGTAGCATCTCGTTTTTTTGGAAAAAATTAAAGGGGGGACTGGGAGAGGGGGTGAAAGTGCAAACCTTTGGGACACGCTACAGGTCGCAAATATTGACGGAGGATTTTCAAACTTGGTATACACATTCTTAAGGACAAAATGAAGGTTAAGTTCTTGAACGGGGGAAATCGGTCGGGGGGTTGGAGGGCTGGAGGGGTTGAAAGTTAAAAACCGAAAAAAGTCACAGAAGAAGGCAAAATTTTGCCGTCGGAAAAATCTTAGAAAATTAACAAATTAAAAGAGGAAACTTTTATCTCCAAAAAGTTTTTTGATGCGACCCCCCGTTTAGGAAATAGGGGTGGGGGGTGGTTCCTCGCTCACCAAATATATGCAGAGTGACCCGTCATAAGACTCGTAATGACCAGTAGAATACTGCTGGCTAGTTTCTCTTTGTCGATCCGACCGACGGGAATCTACCTAACACGATCGACCCTGTCGAACGAGGTATTTTTAAGATTTTATAGCAATTCGTATTGTAGTTTTATTTAAAAGACTTTTATTTTTAGTTTAAGTCTATACTTCTTTACTATTATAATGGCTCTTAGACTAACAATTGGAGACTGTAAAGTGAATAAAGACATTTTAAAAAACATTACATTTCTAAAATATAAGTAATTTATTATTATTTTCTAAATGTTACTATTATTTATTTTATTACTTGACAGACAGTAAATACGTGAAATTTAAAATATTATAAGCTTAGTTTATCTAAGTAATATTATAATCACAACGTTGATAAGTGTACAAGTAACGTAGCACGTGGAGGTGAAAATGAGTGATTTAGAGAGTGAGTCAGCCCTACTGTGACAGCCTTCCACGCCGGAAACTATTCATTACAACCCTCTATGACACGGGTTAACGGCGTACAACAAAAAACTGTTAAAAGCTTTAATTTGTAACAAATTTGTTCATATATCAACATACATATCATTTAGGTAGTAAATTTGGGTACTTCAGAGGTCGCTAAACATTTATTTATATTTATAGATGGGCAAAAGTGTAGCTTGCATTTCAGATTGATTAAGAAAAAATTAATTGCATTACTTTAATATTACAGTAAATAAAAAATAACTTCAATTTACAGTCGTTGTGTATTTATAGTAGTCGCAGTGGTATAATTACTTAGTGATACGTTAATATTTTTGAAGTGACCTACAAATTGACTGTGATCGTTGAGTCTGAATCTGTCTGACTTAAGCCTGGAAGTGAAGGTCTAAAGCAAAACATACGTAAGTTAAATTTGATAGTATACAGTGACTATATTGGTATATCATACTAACGTAATACCTGTCTTTGTTTTGATATACATTCAAAATCTACTAATCATTATTGCATAGTATTTATTGACACTGATAACAGAGTGTATGGTTTTAATTCTAGGTCTTTTGAAGCGATATGAGCGGTGACATAGGTTTCTAATCTCGATCCCTTATTATTTCGTCTATTTATTAATGATTTGCTTCAATCTATCTCTAAATCATCAACATAATTGATGATGATGATTTAAAGATGTACCACAAAATCAGCAATCCCAACGACTGTCATGATCTCAAAATTAGTATAAAGTTGAAATTTTGGTACACTAAAAATAATATAACTCTAAATAAAGAGAAATGCCATGTTATTTCATTCATCAAAAACCGCTCCCCCATTTTACATTTGTATAAACTCAACATGACGACATCACAAAAATTCGATGTCATTAAGGAGCTCAGAGTTTTTTAGACAGCAAGCTAAACTATACTCATCATTATGATATAATGTTTGCAAGGGCTACTCAGATCATAGCTTTTATTCTGAGAATCGAGTCTAGAAACACTTCACAGTGTTTGAAATGTATCGGGATCATTACGAACTATGCAAATATATTAATGTAACTTGTTAAGCCAGCCAGTGTTGCACCTCTATCTAGCACATTATTGTTATACATAAATCTTTTATTGCATGCTGTGGATAGCCTTATCGGGGTTAAAATGTAACATGTATCATGCTCTCTGCATTGCGTAATCCTAAATTTTAGTTTTAATCTTGTTTTGTCTTATAATAAATAAATAAATAAATACTTATTGCAATTATGTTTATAGGATTTTTGAACATTTTAATTTACACGTCGGTGTAAAAGAAAAAAATAAGAATGTATATACAGGTATATAAGTATTAAACTAAAATATAACTGAGCATATGTGAGTTATTGCAATTTCATAAATGTCATGTTACCAAGATTTTGTTTACAAAAATCTAGGCAATCTTTTTTAAAAATATAAGAATCTATTAAAATTAACTATTCCCAAAAACTTTATTCGCATTTTTATAATTTTTATTTAGATTATTAACGACTAAAATTAAAACACAAAAACTTTGTGTTTTCTAATTAAAAACAAGGTTACCACTATAAATGAAACAAAAAACTGATCTTACAACAAATTTTAATAACATCTGTCTAGTGAATGATTAGTAAAAAAATTAAAACAGAAAAAATATTTTGAGGCGGTACTTTCCAGACATATGAATGTAAGCATAAATTGTGTGTTTTGGTAATTCAGAATGCTCTTAGATGCTCGCTTAAATAAGGTGCTGCCATAAATATTTTCTTTTTCTGTTACATATTATTCTATATACACGTAATCCTAATAATATATTATTATATATATTTTATATCCACAAAAGTGGACTACATTTGACCGCTGAAAGTTATTAAGCGGATTGTCGTTAATTTTTAACATTGCGGGTAATCAAAGAGCAACCTCAACATTGTTGGGTCCTCGTGCAGTTTTAATTGAAGCTTTGTATTTCGGTGGTTATAACTATATAAATAATAAAAATGTGTTGTACTTTTAGTCTCATTTAAAATATTTTTTGTTCCACTCTATAAGGAACAAGAACAATTAACGTTATTCTAAAAATATTATACTTTTGTAATCATATTACTTATGATGAAAATAGTTTATATTCTAATGGAGGTACAAGCATAGCTAAAATACGTTTATTATTAACTACTGTTTAATTTATTATTTGTTTATATGCTTTGTCGTTTATATAATGTATTATTATATAAATTTCGTGCTTTAACAAAGCACTACGCCACTGCCGTAAATTTTACGAGCGTCCTTAATAAATCCGTCGGAGTTTATTATAAATAGCATGTATGTGATATCTATTCGCCAGATATAGAAAATTACATATTTTTCAAATAGCGAAAAAAAATGTTCTACCACATGATAAGACTTTAACGTTGTAAATAATAATTTTAAAGTATGGAGTTACATACGCGTTATCACAGTTACTATCTTTCATATGTAAAAAAAGGTTTATGTAATAAAGTTACAAATAGCTCTTGATGTAGATGGGTTGTCATTTTTTAGTTAAAAAAAAATATTGTTTTTAATACAAATTTAATTTTAACTTGAATGTTATGTACATGACATTTAATGTGAATTGTTACGAATAAATCTGGAGCCAAAATATATAAGTGCTTAAAACTTCGGAGACACTCGATGCAGTAAAATTTATACCAAATGTGTTAGAAACGTGTGTTAGAGATATATATGACCATTTGATATTTTGTTTTATTTGGTGTTAATGTTATATTAAAAGTTTTATAATACTTGTATGGTTTCTAAACTGAATATGTACCTAAATACATAAACATATATATAAGCGACACATACGTTATGTTCTAGCATTTCAGTTATTGCAGATTGAATGCGTGGAAAAGTTTAAAATATAAAGGACAACACAAAATATTATATAAAACTCATAAACTTGCAGTAGCACCTACTAAAATATGCATACCTACATTTGATGTATGTGTGCATATTTTTAAACATTATCGAACCCACCGGTGACGCTGTCATGGCCAGTAGGGCTAACAGCAGAGACACACAAAAAAAAATACATTATAGAAAGTACAAGTACAGGTAAGGTAAATAACAGTGTACACTTATTAAGCTTTACAATTTCGAATTTGATACCACGTTTTATTTGGATTTTAATTTTTTATCATATATCCATTACGATTGTCACCTGATAAAATATTTAATATTATGATAAAATTTTTTTGTTCATATTTTTACAAAAAATTGTAGTAAGCGACAAAGTAAGTCTAATGCTTCAGCAAATTATTATAATAATTAATCGGTCGCTTGTTTATGTAACTTGAGTACTAAGGATAAGACATTAAGGTTTCGATTTAATTACAATTTTTTTTTAATTTGTTTTTTTTTTAATCAGGTTACACCAACTTTTATTATTATTAGTTTTAAGTGTTTTTTTTTGTATAACAGATTGTAGTTATATTATTATTAAAGTAATCATAACTTTATGCGGTTGAAAAACATTTTCAAATAATAAATATATATTTGAAAAAAATACATAAAATATGCCTGTCCAACTCTTACTAGCGATATAACGAAATTAACATTACACCGAACTTAGTTCGTAACAATATTACGTAACATTATGATCAAACCTTATCCGTTATCTACATAGTTTTATAAACTTATTAAAATAATATCTAGCATGTAATCGTTAATCAGTAGGTGTCTTCAATTAATGAGAAACTTATAGAAATTCAACAAATTAATACACAATAATTAACAAAGATAAACAATCATTACATTAAGATATGTTAAACATGTAATTGAAATATTATAAAATATATTATAATGAAAATAAGAGTGAAATAATACACGGATTTAAAAACATAAGGATTTGACTGTTGGTATTGAGAATTCGATGCATTATCGAATCGCTTGACATCAACATTGCAAAACTGAATTATATTAAAATGTTAAATATTTTTTTTTGTATTTGAATTATATATTATTATTATAATATTTTTTTTACAGAATATTATAATAATAATATATAATTCAAATACAAAAAAAAATATTTAACAAAAATCTATTGAGATTTTTTAAATATTTTTGGAAAAGATTGTCCTATATTACAAAGAAAGTTAACTTCTTCCCTTGCTATTATCTACTAAATTTAATATGAAGGACCATAGCAGTTCCAAAAATACTTTAACAAGTCATATTCTAAAAAAATGAGCTATATCTTTATACCTCATATTCTTAAAATAGTTGTATAGTAAGTACAACTTAAAGTAACGAAATAAAGTATTTATTATTGTACTAATTTTAATCGATTTATTATATAAATTAAATAATTTATAAAAACAGATAAAGTATTCATATATTCATAAACATTATTTTAAATAATAAATCCAATATAAACCTATAATATGTTGACAAAATGTTGATTATAAATTTCCATTTTTTTCTTTGTTTTTTATATATTACAAATAACAATATTTCAAACAATCTATAAGTAGGAGTAGAGAAAAACCTTAAAGAACAATATAAAAGAAATAAAAACATCCTATATATATGTATATATATATATATATATAATTAAAAGGACTTAATCCTCACAAAAAATATAATTAAGAAAATATATGCTTTTTTAAGTAAGTAAAAATAACCCAAACGATTACTTAACTGGTTGATTTAAAAAATTGGCAACATTCCAGATAATAATCAATACAACTAATCAAATTGTATTAAAATCACTCAAATTCACCAAAGGATAGAGAAAGGAAAAATTGTTTGTTGTCGTTATCACATGGTATTGATACTCGTAAATAAAAACGATTTGGAGCCAAAAGTTTACGAGATATGGGTACCATGTTGTAAATTAAAAGTAACGATAAATTATTATTTAGGAATAATGTAGTTCTAGCGTTATTATAAAGATAAAAATCATAGTTTGCAAATACTTTCTGTTACATTAATAAGTAGGTAAAAAATCACATCAGCGGTACACTGGAGAACTGGTATATTTCAGAAAAGTTTTTAAATCGTTTTCAACAATTTAGGAGTTCAAAATGCACTCTCATCGATAGTCTGTGGACTGTAAGTCTATGTTTTTTGTTTGGAAATAGGGTGAATATGGTCTTATAAATATTTAAATAATAAGCGCTATAAAAAAATGCAATATAATATATTGTATTAAACGAGTCCAAATAGAAATTACTTATAAAACTAAGTTGCAGACCACAATTCGACTAATTTTACTCATTTATATGTGGCAAATTCACAGTCTTTTGATTTGGATGAAGCCTCCTGACCACAGTGTTTTTGAATACACTTAACGGCTCTTAATCTTTTAGGTGTTATAAATCTGGCACAATTAAAAGATACTATTTGATGCTAGGATTTGAAGACAAAAGTCATGTTTTTCATTTTTTGTGGCTAAAATATTCTTTAAGATCAGATTTTTTTTTTTTTTTTTTATGGAAGAGCAGGGCAAACGAGCTGGCGGGTCACAGATGACTTGTGATCACCGCCGCCCATGAACTCTTGCAACATCCGAGGATTTACAAGAGTGTTGCCGGCCTTGTAGGTAGAAGTAGACGCCTTTTTTGAAGGTACCCATGTCGTACCGATCTGGAAATACCGCCGAAGGGAGTTCGTTCCACAAGCGAGTGGAACGTGGAAAAAAAGTCCTTGAGAACCGCACAGTGGAAGATCGCCACGCATCCAGGTGGTAGGGATGGTAAAGAAGTCGATGGCGCGCTGTGCGGTGATGAAATTCGGCGGCAGGCATCAGATCGAATAGTTCTTCGGAACACTCCCCGTTGTAAATGCGGTAGAAGACGCACAAAGAAGCCACGTCTCTACGCAATGCCAAAGAGTCCAGCCGTTCGCAGAGCACCGGGTCCCCGACAATCCGAGCGGCTCTCCGTTGTACGCGGTCAAATGGTAGAAGCTGATATTGGGGTGATCCGGACCAGAGATGAGAACAGTACTCCATGTGTGGCCGGACCTGCGCCTTATAGGGCGCAAGTCTTTGGCCAGGTTTGAAATACTGCCTCGCTCTATTAATCACTCCCAATTTCTTCGAGGCCAACTTGGCCTTGCTCTCCAGATGACCACGAAACTGACAATCGCTCGAAATGTCGAGACCCAGTATTCTGATACTTGGCGAGGCAATGAGGGGGGTGCTCTCGAAGAGCGGTGATACGACAAATGGGGTTTTCTTAGTGGTAAACGCGCAAACTTGTGTCTTTAGGGGATTGAACTGAACGTGGTTCAGTTCACCCCACTCAGAGACCATCCCCAAGGAAGTCTCTATAGAAGACACAAGTTTCTTTCGGCACTCGTCGACGTTTTCCCGAGAGAGACCTGCACGGCCGAAATACACCGCATCCCCAGTGCTGTCATCCGCATAACAATGTATGTTGGAGATATCCAACATATCATTGATATGCAGGAGGAACAGAGTTGGGGATAGCACGCAGCCTTGGGGTACACCAGCGTTCACGGGCTTGGGGTCCGAGCAAAAACCGTCAAGAACGACCTGTATGCTCTGCCCAGTGAGGAAGCTGGTGATCCACTTGCATAAACTCTCGGGAAGCCCATAGGAAGGTAGCTTCGAAAGAAGCCCCTTGTGCCATACACGATCGAAGGCTTTCGCCATATCCAAACTAACTGCCAGACCCTCTCCCTTGCTTTCAATAACCGCTGCCCAACGGTGTGTGAGATACAACAGAAGATCACCAGCCGATCGACCATGGCGAAAGCCATATTGCCGGTCATTGACCAACTGGTGATCCTCGAGGTAGGTTAGGAGCTGTTTATTGATAATGCTCTCCATTACTTTGGAGAGCAGAGAGGTAATGGCGATAGGTCTGTAGTTAGCTGGTTCCGAGCTATCACCTTTTTTAGGGATCGGATGGACAAGGGCACGCTTCCATGTGACCGGGACTACGCCTTTAAGGTAGGAGTACCGAAATAGACGCGTTAGCACTGGAGTCAACTCAGGGGCACACGTTCGTAGCACCAATGGAGAAATGCCATCCGGCCCACTCGACTTATGAACGTCCAAGGAAAATAGAGACTGCCTAATAGTTTTCTGCCGAAAAACTACTTCCGGCATTGAGCTCTGACACAGCGGGATGATAGGCGGTGTCTTCCCCTGGTCGTCCAAAGTCGAGTTGGAGGCGAAAAGAGTGCCCAAGAGATCGGCTTTCTCTTTTGCCGTGTGGGCCAGAGAGTCATTCCCCATGTGCAACGGCGGTAGGGACGGCTGGTTAAAGTTTCCCAGAGTGGCCTTTGAAAGCGCCCAAAATTTGCGCGTGCCAGGCGGGTACTTTGCCAGCTGATCCCCAATTTTGACGACATGCTTGAACTTTGCTCTAGCGATTTGCCGTTTGAAGAATCTGGAGGCACGATTATATTTCCTCTTCAGAACTCTAGAGTTCGGATCCTTAGTGACTAACGCATTGACCCAAGCTTGATAAGCCTGCCGTTTGCCAGCTGCTGCAGCCCTGACAGACGCATCAAACCAAGGCCGCGATCTGCCACCAAGTGGTACCACAGAGCTTGGTACAAATAGTTCCATGCCCTGTAGTATCACATCAGCTACAGCCGCAGCGCAGTCACTAGGATCATAGGAAGGGAAACAAATCGGCCCGCATGGGTAGGATGCAAAAAAGGACCGCATTCCATCCCAATCCGCTGACTTGTAGTGCCAAACGCGTCGAGTCGCAGGTGTTGTGCGAGCCGACCGTTGAATGGGCACTACACTCCGTACCAGACAGTGATCAGAGGAACCTAAGGGAGCCTCGACAGTGATCTGGTACTTTTCTGGATGTGTAGTCAGCAGAAGATCCAACAAAGAGGGCGTGTGGCTGTCCACGTCCGGTAGACGAGTGTGCGTCTTTACCAGCTGGGACAGACCATTTGCCAGAGCAAAGTCAAACACAGATCTCCCCGCGTAGTCGGTGGCACGTGACCCTAGCCAATCGGCATGGTGCGCATTAAAGTCCCCTAGGACTACGACTTCGGCGGAGGGAGTCTGTGAAAGCAGATCGTCAATCTTCGCCTGAACATGGCCCAAGAGTTGATCCGTTTCTGCATTACCACTATGGGACCTGTAGAGGCACGCGTAGACTCTGACATGGTCGTCCATGTCCACGCGTAGCCAGAGTATAGACAGGTCCCGACCTTCAAAAACCTGAAGGCGACGGTAGCAGATATCCTCCCTTACGAACACAGATACCCCGGCGTGTGGTATAAAATGGTGTTCTAGTTTATACCCGGGGTATGACAGGTACGCTGTGTCGCTAGGTCGAGATATCTGCGTTTCCGTCAGAAACAACAAGGCCGGCTGCGCCGTCTCTAGATGATAATGGACGGCGTTCAAGTTGGAATGAAGTCCCCGGATGTTGCAAAAGTCCACATTTAGAGTGGGTCGGAGTGCCGCTGCGTTGACTCGTCGTTTGCCCTCATAAAACACAAAAGGCGATACTTTGCCCGCCCCAGATACGACGGCCCCAGATTAACGTGACATTATGTTACAAATTTTTGACAATATGTAGTTCATTTATATTAGAAGTCAAGATTAACACACTCTAGATCTGTGTCAGTAATCCTTTAAAAATTGTAGATAATACACTCGTAATTGAGAAGATTATGAAGCAAGAAACTAAACATATCAATAATTGTGGAAACGTGTTGGAAGAATCGAAAATAAATGAAAAATGAATGGTGATGGTGACAACATGGAATGATGAGATCTTAAGGATTGCTATTGAGAAATATCTAATTTTATGGCAAAGTTACATAATATCATGTAGTGGAAAAAATATGTGGCCAGCTTGAGGTTACTTGAAATTCGTTTAAGTTAAGAAAATATACACTATTTTATTATTTGGATAGTATTTTTCTTAACTCATAAATTATATGAATTGACAGTATACTGCTGATATTAGTTAACAGTAGCTGTCATTCATTACAGATTTTTAGATGCCACCTATATTACATTATTGATATATTTAGATTATAATTAAATGTTATTAAATAACAATGCTTATTTGTTTCCCAAGACATTAAGTTCTTTAGTTTATTATTACTATATTAATTATTTCATTTTGAGATTATTTTCCTTTTACCTACATTAGCTTTGAAGTTCTGCGTGTAAAGCTGCGTGTATTCTATTGTGTATTATTGCTAGGTTGATTAAATATTATGGATTAATCATAATTCGTATTGTCAGCACTTTCCAGCCAGTTTAAAAGTTCATTTCAAGAATATTTCGTAAGTGATTTTGATTCTCATTATAAATTAGGATGATGTACTATATCAAAACTATTTCTATATCAACGCTGATTTTCTACATATATAGTAAAAGGGGGAAAGAAAGACCATAGAAATTGTGAAATAATGAATTGCTTAAAAGATAAAATTTTAAGAAATAAAATCTGTTGTAACATATTTTAATATTTTTATATTAAAAATAAAACAAATAAATTAAAAGTAATATATTTTCTTTCAAGTCATTTAATACCAAGTTTGCTATTAAGTTACGTAGATTCGAATCTGTAGTGCTGGTAATTTCACAGACTCAATTGAATTTTGTATTGGTCTAACAATTCTCACTTAGTTTTGTTTGATATTTGAAATATCATTCTAAATATTTGATTATAAACAAAATAAAAAGGTTATCAATACAACAGTTAAAATTTATTTCCATCCACTTTTAAATCTTAGCATATTTTAAATTGTTAGTTTAGGTTACAAACTTATACATAAATTCGGAATAGATTTTGGATTAAAATAAAAATTATAGAAATCATAAAATTAAATTAAATCTCTGTTATTATAAAAAAATACTGTAGTTTTTATTTATGAAATCAAACAAAATATTTGTATATTATTCGGAAATGGAATAACATTCCACCGCAAAAGTAATTAATTTTAAAAACTGCGGCAAATCAAAGAATAACCTCAGCGACGTTCAGTTTTAATTGGACAATGCAATTGTTTGTTTTGGAATATATTTTATTGTTCATAATAAATAGTTACTCGTAAAGATCCAGTTTATTTTTAAAACTTATATTATATTATATATGTTTAAATATATTATAGATCCCTTGGTTTTCGTATATAAACTAAATAGGATAACTAATGGAATAGTGTTAATTACTATAACTGTATTGGATTTTTTTATGTTAGAGAAGGGGACAGAAGCATGTGGGTTAAATAGAAGTACTAGATTGCCACGCATCTAGGTCGCACGAAAGGTGTTTCATGTGACGACGTACTATGCGGTAATGACATTCGGCGGCAGGCATCAGTTCAAATAGCTCTTCGGAACACCTCCCGTTGTAAATGCAATAGAAAACGCAAAAAGAATCTTTATCTCTAGGCAATACCAGAGAATCCAGCTGTTTGTTGAGCACTGGGTCCCCGACTATTCGAACGGCTTTCGTCGTACGCGGTCAAAAGGTAAAGCTGACATTGGGGTGATCTGGATCAGATATGTGAATAGTACTCCATGTGTGGCTGGACTAACGCCATAGAGAGTGCAAGTCTTTGGGCCAGGCTGGAGATACTGCCTGCCTTTATTAATAATTCTCAATTATCCTTCTAGCCAAACCTAGGCTAACTTAGCCTTGCTCTCCAGATGACCACGAAAGTGACAGTTGCTCGAAATGTCAAGGCCTAGAATGCTGATACTTGGCGAGGCAATGAAAGGAGTGCTCCGAAATAGCGGCGATACGACAAATGATTTTTTTATGATAAATCCAAGATTCAGCTTACACTATTCTGTGAACATTCCCAGGAAAGTCTCTATACAAGTCATAAGTTTCTTTCGGAACTCATCGATGTTTTCCTGAAAAAGTCTTGCAGGGCCGGAATATGCCGCATTCTCAGTGAAGTTATCTACCTAACAATGTAATATGTTAGAATCATTCAATTGATCATTGAAGTGGAGGAGGAACAGAGTTGGAGATAGTATGCATTGGTATCCTTGGGATACATTAGTGCTCACAGACTTGGGGTCCGAGCAAAATTCCTAGTGAGAAAGCTGGTTATACACTTGCTGAAACTAAGAAAGCCAGTAGAAAGGCCGCGATGTGCCTCTAAGTGGTACCACAGTTTTTGGTACAAATAACTAATAAACTGATGAACAGTTATAATATTAAATAATAATTTTCTGTTAAAATATGTTTGTTATTATATTTTATACCATTTTTTTTGTATAAAATATAATAACAAATAAAAATGTTTTTTTAATACCTTTTAGTTAAAACGTATCACTAATGATTTCAATATAGTTTGTAGTATGTAGCGTGTTTATTAGCGGTCAGTTAGTTACTGAAAAAAAATGCTTTTGCAGATCGTCTTTCTACGTAAAATTATTTATCAGTGATGACTAAAAATGAATTACTATTTAAGAAAACCAAATCCTACTCGTGGAAAACATGGCCACGTGTGGTAATGAATATTATAATATTAATGACTTTCTGTATAATGGTGACTAAAATATGTTCAGATAATCTTGAAGATTAATTAATACTGTCTGAAATTCTTTTAAACATATTTTTGGGTTCTTGTTCGTTTAATGTTTATATTATAGAGTAATTAGATGAAAATATAAGAGATGTCATAATTTACATGCGGCACAATTCTTTTTTGAGGATTTTTTCGACCGCTTTGATGTTCAAAGTCGTTACATACCTTCGTTTCTATGCATCATAAAGATAAGCATTAGTCGACTGTTTACAAAAAGAGTAACCAAAAATTTTCCCGTTGTTCATACACATTCACATTACATTTATACACTCAGTACATTTTATTCATATTAATTTTATTTTGGTACTAAAACAACTCACAGTTGACTGGTTTCATAAACTTTAATTAAGTTTAATTAAATACGCACAACTTGGTGGACATTTATGTAATCTCTATTCTATTCTGAAAATAATGTTCTTAGATAAATAAAGAGAATAATTTTCTTAGATAAATTATGTTTCAAATACTTATTTACACACATGATTAATATTTGGGTGTATGATTGACAAGAAAACAAAATTTTAAAACAAAAAATGATTTATTATAAAACATCTATTTTTATTATGGAATTTAATATGAATATGAATCAATGTTAGGTTTTAAGTTTTTAAATATTTTTTCTTGTTTATTAATTTTATATTTTATAATCTTTTTTATTTTTCCTTGTTATTTAATTATACTTCATACTAAACTAAAGTTTTTTTAATTAAAATAAAAAACGTTCAATGAGGGCAGCCTATAAACGTATAATAAGACTGTGGAATGGTAAACTTACAAAAAATATATTTTTGAATACTTACACAAGTTTTAGTATATCTATTTTTTATACAAAAATAAAATATTTTTAAAACTTTACCTTAGCTTTGTGTTTTTTGAACTTAAGGATAAGTCTTATATTAATTTCTAATCTAACATTTATTTTTAATAATACTAATAGATTAATTTTAACCAACTTACCTTTTATAAATACCTCCAGTAATATTTGTCAAAATTATTGCTAATTGTAAATTAATTAAAAGTCATTTAAGTTAACCCACGAACTCAATTATTTAAATTGTGAAAGTTTAGTTTGGAATTCAATTTAAAACTGTAACCACTGTCTGCTGCATCCAAATCGTGACAACGGATGGCATATCTGTTATTTCTTGACTTTCATAATATATTTTATTTATGTGGCTTAAACGTTAGGGATTATTTAAAAATTGAAAAGTTAATATTTTTCTTTACAAGAGATGTGACATGTATGTTTATGTGTATCAGATACTTGAAAATGTTTTAAGCGTATCTAATAGTGTAATGTTATATTAGATAGATAAAAAAGAGATAAATGCTTAATATATAAAATAGAAAACAGAATCTGAATAACTAATTCTTAATAATTGACAAAAATGGTACAAAAGTATTTTTAAGATTTTAGCTTATTATCTAGTTTATTTTTAGGTTTAATTTTAGGTAGACAAATGTAGGCACAAAAGAAAAACCAGGTCATGTTAAGAAAAGGCGTCAGCTGGGAATTGATCATGAGTACTATATATTCTATTCAATATAATCAATAATAATATCTAAAAGGGACCAAGTGCAATTTTGGAAAAGTTTGTAGCTTTAGTTTCAAGCTGCATAAATAAATTGCAACTCTATCCTTATCTTTATCAATTCTATAATTTCTGATGAGTTGTAATCGAGGCAAAAAAAAGTGGAAGGTAGAATAGGCTTAAAAAAGATTTCGGAAACAAGATGTATAAATTTGCTATAAAAAAAAATTTGGATATTATTGAAATCAAATGGGATACCTGGCATACTATGGGATACCACTACATTGAGATGAATTACATTCAAATTTTTATGACGCGTGGAAAAAGGAGTAATAAGAAAGGTAAAGGTAAAAATACACTATGATAAATATTTTCGGATGTAGAGGTGTTGCTAGTAAAAAGGTTGTTAATTAAATACATAATAAAGTAAATACATAGCAAAGGCAAAAATAAACAAAAAAGTCAATAGCGACAATATAAATGTATATATATATTTTAAAAAAGATAACACTGAAATAATTATGATGTAAATAATAATAATATCATAATAATATATAATATTTTATACAGTTATTAAAATTGATAATTAAAATAGAATTATAATTGTCATTAAATACTATACAACTAGTTAAAGAAAATATATATTAAAGTTAATAAAAAAAGAATTTTATCAGGCTTCATAATCTTAACAACAAATACAATAATGCTCAGACAAGTTCCCGCCGGCTGTCTATAAGAATTCAATTAACGTCCAATAAATATACAACGTTAAATCAAACTAATTAAATCAATAAATGTACTAAACTATAATTTATAAAATAAAAATCACAAAGTTTCATCCATAAGAATTAAATGGTTGGCATAAGAATTAAATGGTCAAAGACTTGCGCTCCATACGACGTAAGGCCGGTTGCATATTAAGTATTTTTCTGATCTCTGTCTAGATCACTCTAATATCTATCAAAATAGTCTACCATTTGACCCGCGTAAAACGGAGAGCCGGTCGGTTTGTCTGAGACCCGGTTCTCTTCGAACAGCAGGAGCAGATTAGAGAGACTAGATGACTGGATAATTCAATCATTCACCATTTTTTTTATTCGGTTTTGGACTCTTGTTAGTGGAATTTCAGAAATCTATACGTTGATTGGTTCATTGTGTGTGGTATTGATTTGGTGTTCCAGTGTATTGATAAAAGGTAGGGAATCTTCATTTAAGTAAAAGATATCGGAATAATTTGAGCAAATTTCGTATGGAGCGTTGGCTTGTTCGATATTCTTATGTGGATCATGATCATTTTGGATCTAGTAGGAACGGTATAGATTGTTACGAGAAAATACATCGGTATTTGAATTCCGTTAATTTAAAGTTGAAGAATCTGCTAGTTAAATTAAAGGAAAACCGAATACTGTGGTTTCCTTTCACCTCCCTAGACGACGGAGCTTTTGTTTTAGGATTGAACTTAGATACAGCGGGCTAAACAAGATTTTTCTTAATAGATACAATGACCACTATGGATACAGTGGAAATAAAAATTTTCGGTAGACTAACATTTTGTTATTGCACGGATATAGAGGAAACTGCCAGTGTCTACAGTATTATAACCTTCGTCTTAAGAGTTGTCTTTATGAGGATCTTCATAGTATAGTTCTTCGGACATAAAATTGACATTTGATATAGGTTGGATTGGAATTCTAACCTGATCCTGATTGAAGTTTCTGAAGCGTTAATTATTTACGAAAGGGTTCCTGGGTATACCCGGTAGCTTTACAGTATCGTAGATACGGTATTTTTTAAGTCATTCAATGTTTTCTGACGAATAAAATTTTATGTAGTTTGTTGTATTAACCTTTAATTCTACGTGTAATTTGGACGTTTAGTTTGAAATTATATGAATTATCTTGACGAATATTACCACTGCTGTTGGGTTTAATATCTTTGTAAGGGGACTGTTGAATTATGTCTTCGGAAATTGCTGTGTTTATTAATGCTTGTGTCATTTACGATTTTAATTAATCTACATCTGTTTATATAAGAAATTCATGGTGTCAATTCCATCTGAAAACAATGGAGGGTTAATAGTTCTTTCATCGCTGCCATACAGCCTCCCATTTCACTTTTTTATGCCAGTGTGCGATTTAACTTTCTGTAATAAGGCAGGACAAGTTTCTACTTGCGGGGCGTATCGATCAATCGCTTCATTGAATTCGACTGTAGTTCCTTTAGTAAGTCAGCGTAATGTTTACGCTCAAATCTTGCATTGGGTTTTGAGAAAATGTTTTGTCTGTTACCAATTGGTGCACTCTTTGATAGAGGAGGCGGTTTCCACTTTGGCCTGCAATTGGAATAATATGTATTGAAAATGCCTTTTTGCACCTTCGAAGCCAATTTATAGAAATGAAATTAATATATCCCTACGGCATCGTAAGGTTTAATAAATTTGAATGAAAATGAGAGTTCCAACTTTAGATGGTGTTTTTTTTCGATGCAAACCTCACCAAGTCACTGGCACTAGAGGAGGGGGACAAAGACTTTCTTTATCTTCCTCGGTGTCAGCCACGACCGCCTCTGGTCTTTCATATTTGACACTTTTGCGATCTACTTTTTGCCATTTTATTTAACACCCAATTCACAAAAAAAATATTTCGGAAAATATAAAAAAAAAACAAAAAAACATTAATTACTAATAATATACTTCACATAATAATAGTCTATTATAAAGTTTGAGCTAAACAATTATCAACAGATAAACTTGTTTGACGTGTATTTCTCGCAAACAGGGCCAGAGCGACGTCGTTGCCATCGCTATCTAGGTGTAGATGCAGCAGTATTTATTTCACATATCTTGTTTATATTAAATATAAGAGGCAACATGGCCAGGCGCTTTAAACTTTTCACCAACCGTTTGGTATGATGAGCAGGAGGCAAACAGAAAAAGTGCTGATAGCGCAGAAATAGATGTGGAGTGAACATAAAATGGGTATTTTGATTATCTTTAACAATACGAAAAGACCTTGTAAATTGTACTAATTATTCTTCCGTAAAATTTTTTAGTGTAAATTATGCAAAAATATTACTACTTCTTTATTGTTATTTTATGAAAGAATGTTAAGTGTTCAAAAATTTTCTGAAAACATATTTTTAAGATTAATCAATTAATAAAATTTAAGTTAGTAGTAAAGTTATATAAGTTATAAGGATAACATATATGCTGTTCAGCTACTGTTGTTTTAATGTTTTAATGTTTTTTTCAGCTTAAAAACTAATAACGTCTTTAAACAATTTTATATTTTTTTTATAATGTGGTGTTAATATTGCTTGTAAGTATAATTTGTAAATGCAGACTTTTTTAGACTTTTTTATTGATTAACTGTTTTTTTATCATCTAGTACCAATCTGAATATACCTTACAATCCAAATATTAATTAAAATATACTACAATCAATTTTATTACTAAATATTTATAACCATACAATTCATTTATAAATTATTTGTAATTTCATTCATCGGCACATTAAAACATAAAGTTATCTTCATACTCAACAAAGCTGTACTGCACGTGTGGCTTAAAGCGCTGAATTGTCGGCCCAATACACACAGTGAAATGAAATACAATGAAAAACGAGGCAAATCAAAACGTAATGTTATCTTTAAACTCAACGAAGCTTTTCTGCAAATATTGACGTAAACAAGTAAATCATCACCCCACTGTAAAAAGGATATAGTTATAGCAGTTTTAGGACATTCAGTTCGAGGAGCTTGAGCTAAAGACATTTCTCGTCATATTTTGTGAACTATTTTAAATTAATTATTAATTCTACGACTGTTGGCTTTTGATAAGTTTTTGTGGTATAAACGATTATCATGAGCGATCTCGAAGATTTTATTGTAGAAGGAGGTGCCTCTCCTATATATAAAGTTATATTTATTAAGATAAGTCCAGATAAGTATGGCAACTGATTATGATAAAATGATCCACACAAATAAGTACTTAAGAATAATAAAATCGAAAAAAATATATGTATCTTATTTATGACCAATAAGCTATTGTAGTTTTAATACCAACTATTGAGTTATCTGAACTCAATAGTTGGTACTTTGGGTAGGATTTGTTTAGTGAAACATTTACGTTATTTAACTAAATAAATATTAGTAAAAGCTAAAAAGGTGGTCTAGCTTATGCTTAGCACTCGAATTAGCATACCTATTCGCATTAGGCTTACGGAATCTTAAATATTATACTTTGGCTTAAAATTGTTCTTTTTTAACGTTATAATCTGTAAACTAGTCTTAGGATCAAACTGGAATATCCAACTAGATCTATTAACAACTGATAGAAATATTACGTGTAATTCTTTTTTAACCACCCACCTTTAGACTTATGCAAAAAAACCTTTTTTATCATATTACTCATAAATTAAAATATGCTTTGCCTATTTAACATGCATGCATTCAGAACAAAAACAAATTTGAACATTTTGAAAAGATGTATTTTAGTCTATAACCTACCGAAAAAAATATATGTTACTACGAGTAGGTTATCATCATTTCTTCCAAAAGGTGTAGTTAGAGATGTAGCTACATATTTTTCATCGCTGTTTTAAAATTGTCGATGACAATAGTTTATTTTTAGGTAAACGAGTTTTTTAAATACATAATAAATATGTTATGAAAAAATATTTTTATACTAAAATGATACAAAAACAAAGCTTTTATAAATAATCCTCCTACAGTAATGTACAACGTAAAGACACCTGAATAATAAATGACACGTGTTTAGACTTCTTACGCACTCTGTCAAATTATTATATATTCTTTCATAACAAAAATAAATAAAGACATTAAGATTAATATTCTCTTGTACTTAGTTATACTTTTGATAAAGTTAAAATTTTATGTATTTTGTTTCTTTTTTATTTTAATATTAATACATACTCGCAAAAGTTGCGGTGGTATTTTTATAACTTAAAAGTTTACATTCGCTACTTGTTTAAAATAATACGACACAAACATATAAACATTTCATAGAGCTACAGGACATGAATTAAAACCTTACACCAACCCCTTGACTCTCAAGAGCGAAGAAACCCGCAAAAAACCACGATCATTTGTGCCTTCCATATAAAAAGATAAAAAATAAAGGTGTTCTTTGTTACTTTGAATATATATTATACAAGAGATACGTTCCTTTGAAGTTCATAAACTAATAAGATTAGGTTAAAAAGTTCCTTCTTAACATTTACAAGGCTGTTTTATATAAGTGACATAAATTCATAAAAATTTTAACCATTAATAAAATTAATTGCCTTTGACGAATATGTCGATATCTACAAACATATTAAACAGATAGCCATAAAGTCACTTAAATGGTTACTAAACAATCCTTTCATTGTGTAGTTAGCATATAATACCAGGGCGCTCCGTATTGTTAGCTCGTAACCAATACTACAATCATTATATATACTAAGCTCGGTTTGCGTTTATTCTGTGGGTAAGATTAATACACGGTCAACGGTAATTGGACTGATTGTGTGATTTCATATATATAAATATAATTACCGCATAATAGTATTACATCAATAAAATTTCGATCTCTATCATTCACGCTTTTATTACTTAATATTATTTAATACAACTTTTATTAAAATAATTCACACCTCAAATAAGTAATGCATGTTTTACAGGCAAATTTGCCTAATGCTATTTATTTTATTTTAAATAAAAGAATTTAATAACTAACATAAGCGATTACAATTTCATGTTTTGTCTACAGCTCAAAAAGCTATTGTTTGACGTTGGACTTTTCATCCTTAGCTGAATACACGTGTTACATAATATATATAAGATTTCGAGCTACAGCTCTTTGCAATTATTTATTCTTAAGTTATTCTTGAGAAACTATATTTTTCTTTATAAACGTAAAATATTTTTTTTCCTTGCAAATAAAAATAATACTCTGATAATCTTCTACATTATAAGTTTTTGTTTTAATTATCAAACGAGAGTTTCGAGACGACTACGTGACAAGTGCAATGTTGACGCACCTTTGAAAGGAAAGTTTGTGAAAGCTGCTACGAAGAAAAGAGTAAACAAGTTTATTTGGAATTTGAGGAACAAATGTTGTTGCTTTTGGATACTTATTTCACATACACTGGCACGTGTTGTATACGGAGATTAGATGAATTCAAGCTAACAATTAAATTTCTTTGATGTTCACTTTACTTTATTTACTGAAAACAGAAATGTGGATTATAATTCTTTAAGTGTATGATAAATATAAAGCTGATTTTATTCAAAAAGTAATCGTTTAGATTTAAAAGGTTATTATGGTAATTATGAAAATTATATTAAAATATTTTAATGTCAAATATGCCACAACTGAACAATTATTCTTACTTTTATTTGAATGGTTTAGAATTTGAAGCTAAAGTGTTTCTAGACATCTAATGTGAAAGTTCTTTACATTTACATTAAAACGAAATGCGCACTGTTCTAACAAATAAAGAGTTAGCATCTTGAGTTAGATATTATTTTAGGAGTTTCATTCTTCTGTTCTACTACTTAAAGTGTATTTTTACTTGAAATCGGTTTCAAACGAATGTTGCAGACAGATAGGGAACACATTGTCAGAATATTGTATCATAGTATTTTAAAAGATAAAGTAAAAATGTTAAGTTTGGGGCAAATATATCTTTAAAGAATTTATGATTTTTAATAATTCGAAGAATATTTATGTTATAATAGTCCATACAATTGATAATATATTTTAAATACTAAACAATTTTTGATTTTATGACAAAATACATAAAAATTTTATAATTATGTTTATTTTTAATTGATATATTTATACTCTTTTTGTGTTGATGGGCAGTTAAATATAAATAAGATAAAGAGTTACGTAACACAGCATATAGCAAATGGCTATCTTTTGTTGTATCAAGACAGTAGAATAGATAGAAACTAGATACAGTGTTGCAGCCCCTACAATTAGTTAGTGATTTCACTATTCCAGGAGTGTTTTACAGCTTTAACGTTTTAACTTTTAAACGAGGGTCTAATTTTTCTTTGATCTTGTACAAAGTCAGTTACAATAAAATATCAACCTTATTTCCTGTACATAAGATATAAACTCAAAGTGTGTTATTATAACTCTGGGGTCTCATGAAAAACTTTTCCCGTTATGTTAACTATCGCTTGTCAGTAGCGATAGTATCATTTTTCTCTGTTGGTTTTTATGAGAGTAGTATTTTAAAAGAGATAGGAAGGAATTTCTGATTAGTTGTTGAAAAATGATCCGAAGAATATTTATACAGATGTTTTGTGTTATTAGTTATCTATATTTATTACTCTATTGAAACATATGTTAATAAGGCTTAAAAGAGATGTGTGAAAATTCAACTCAATTATTTATGATTGAATACATTGGTGTTGCGAGGGAATATTGGGTTTTGGTTTGCTTAATGACAGTTTAAAAAACTTAATTCGTTATTATTCACAAATCAGTATTTGTGAAATGTTCCTCGTATTATTCCTTTAAAAAATACCTTATTTATTACATAATTGTTACATTACATAATAAAGCAGCAGTAGGAGCTTTAATGACACTCAGTTCTTATTTGCCTTTTTTGTCTAAGAAGATTATGAAATATATAAAAAACACGATTTGAAAAATCTAAATATGAGGACTACAAATTATTGCTTGCACACATTTGGTTTTTAACATTGTAATATTAAATTAAAGCCACTTTTACATTATTTAAACTTTACCTTATACAATCATTATTTAAATCGTTATCGTTATCGTTAAATTACAAAAATAACGAAACAATACATAACATATGCAATTATGTTAAGTTTTTTTTTATTACGTAATTTATAATTAATCAAGTAAAATTGTTTTAATAAAACCAGGGAATGATTAATAAGGGACTTACTTAATTTATATTTTATATAATTTATTATTAAAATCTTTTATCTTGTAATGTTTCAGTTGATTATAAACAATAACATAGTATTTGTCCCAAAAAAAGTTGATAGAGAACAAAATAAAAGTTTTATTTTAGCTTATAATAAAACTATTAAATATAATTTATATAGCTGGCATCTTTGATAAGTGAACATAAGAAATACCTATTGTTTTTCTTATGTTGAAAGAAGTATACATGTAGGTGTAAAATGAATGATTTAATCACTCGGGCTGCCTTACTATGATAGCCTTCAGCGCCGGAAACTATCCATTACAATTTGTTATACAGACTAACGACGTACAGAATAAACAAACAGGCATTTTTACCGACCGAAAACCGAAAAATACCTTGGGTTGATAAAAAACTTATGAACTTACAACTATTGAAACATATATTATTTAAAAGTTTCCTGTCCCTTATTCAAATTTAGGTAACATTAAAATGATTATCATTGTGTTCATATCACAAAGTACCTTAATATTATTTTTAGTTGCTATCGTCACTATTATAACATTTTACTAAATATTAAAGAAGTTGACTGGGGCTGAATATAATAGAGTTAGGCGTGTCAATGTAAATTTTAATGTTTTAAGGAATATACTACGCTATCAAAGTCGAAATGCTACGATATATGCTATGTTACGCATTTTTATATTTTAAATAAATTTAGAGTGAGCAATATGAACAAACTTCGAACGTATTGTTTTTAATATAATTAAGTCATATTAATACTAGTGAAGTATATGATTGATGACAATACGCATTTATAATTTAAAAGTTTTTGATTTATGATATAGTGAAATATTTTATCATTACGAAGTATATTCATTTTGTTCATACGTCCTTCTAAATTATTTATATGACATAAAACAATTGCCCTGATTAAACTGCGAATAGCCGACGCGGTCCCTGTGACCATTTGGGAAGGATTTTTACTCTTATACCTACCTCTTCTCCATATATGTAGGGAATATGATATAGAAATAATATAGAAAAGACCAGTGTAGTCAGTCAGGTGAGTAAGCTACCACCGAATCGAAATTTAAAAATATATCTGGGGGAATCCCTAGTTTAGTTAAAAATAGAACCCGCCGTTCTTTTTTGTCAAATAATTATAGAATTAATTACGGTTAGACTGCCGCATAATATAATTCTGTGAGACAATATACCATGAAAAAAACTAAAACAAACAAATCGAGCTGTATTAACGTCCCTTAATGGTCTAACATTTCTAATTGCAAATACGATCAAATTGAGTTTGCCTGCGAGTGCTGAGATTTGAGAGTTCCATTGGAGATTTTTATTTAAAGATATACTAACAAATTTGTTGAGTCAGTCAGTTCTAACACTTCATTGTTAAGAAGCGAGCTACTATTGGCAAATTCTACATTAGGAAATGTAAACTGCGTGAACTTAGTTTTCTTAGCTTTTAAAAGAAAATGATTAAGTTCGAACTAATGAAGAACACGTGCCAGAGCACTGTTTACTTCGTTATAATTAGTCATGCTCAACTTTAAAAATAAGCAAGATGTAATCAACAAAAAAGTGCAATGCTACATAGACTTTTTACGAAAAAGGGTAAGTCATTAACCTTTAACTATGGACCTCATTTTTTTGTCACACTACCTTGGACGCGCGGTCTCTCGGACCGCTATGTTCTGAAGTCCAAATATAACGTAAATATTAATTTTATTTGTACACTTTTGTATTGAAAGTTTTTTAGGTATATTAAAATTAAATAAATTCGAGGCTTTTAATCAATATTTCTTTATTTGTAAATAAAATAAAGCATACTAACAGTTAAAGGCACTTTTTGGCATACATTTACTAGAGATCAATTTTAGGACGGAAAAATTGAACGAATTAAACTTTTTAGAAAAAGTAACAATCAAAACTATTAATCTAAAGTTTAACCTAATATAAAAACGAATAAAAGTCTTCTCAAATTAAAATACAAAATTTTTGACATTGGTCCAATTGTTTAAAATTATTGGCAGTCCTTGCACAAGGGTTTGGAACACTGTAAACATATGACCTCCCTACAACTTATACAAGTGTAATTGGACTTTCTCTTTAGTTTTGGTGAACAAAAACGACATGTTTTTCGCTTTAATGAATCAATTTCCTGGCTAGGGGGTTTATCTGGGAGCGTATCTGCCCCTAAAACTCGCCTCATTGTCATTTTCAATTCGTTTGATATATTTGGTTTTATTGCTCGTCTTTGCATATGCGGAACGACTAAAGATCTTAAAAATTTTTTTCTCTGATGCTCATTGTGTAGTACATGAGCATTTATACCACACAAGTCAAGAATGCGATATAAAATGACCGTAGGCCATCTTCTTGTTCGTCGAATACTTGAGTAAATGGAACACTTCTTGTCAGTTTCGTCTACTCCTCCTTTAGTGGATTGTAGAATTGTATAATCTCGGGTTTATTTGTAATGCTATCTATATTGTTATTATGATGCCTCGAAGAAATCAAAAGTACAGCTTTATTCGACTTTGGGAAGTGTAAACATAAAGTTTTGTCTTTCGTGAAGCCAAATAAAGTTGAACCGACTTCTCGAAACTTGTGCGGCTGAAATTGTAGTGGAATCTCCCTCTTATTTTTAAAAGTTCCAACGTATGTAAGTTTTCTCTTAGACAACTCATCCTAATCATCATAAATAAATCATAATAATTCTAAACCTTGAAGTTCTAAAAGGGGCACGTTATCACCTGAGCTATCAATATTGGGACTGATACGTCTTATAATATTACTGTCTATACTAGGGACATCGGTATTTCCTTGGAAGTCTTCAAGTTCACTTATATGATTCTGGATAAAATCATTTTCATATATCAAGCAATCCTCAATAGTTTCTTCGTTATCAGACTTATCCGACTCTAAAAGTAAATCATACTCGTATACTTCTTTTTCAAAAGAAGGGTTCTCAACTCGCCATATTTTATTCGCACGCTGTTCGAGCTGTGATGTTGACGTTCTTTTTAGTGTGGATGCACGTTGATCAATATTCATTGACATTTTGAATGGAAATAACCTAAAACAATCAAATTAAACAAAATCACCGTTTATATTATTTACGCAGGAAACGTGGACGTGCGGTCCGACAGACCGCAGTTAAAGTATAAAGTAAAATAACTCACCTAATTTTTGGCCGCCGACACAACCTCTCATCTCAACAAACGTTTCGGCACTAAAACTAAAGCTACTGAGCGCATTAAACGCGGGGAGCAAGGGAAAAGGGATAAACACAAAAATTACAAACTGCAAGCGGTCTGTGAGACCGCGCGTCCACAGTTAAAGGTTAATATAAAGTAAAAATAAAAAAGGGCTAAGAATAGATACTTATGGAACACCCTTCTTTAGTTGAGAATCAGCTGAATTTAAATTATTTACATCAACCTTCTGGACTTGTTGATTCAGGTAAGAGCCAATAAGATCAAGCGCAGTACAACGCACACCCTTGTGGTTAAGTTTGCAATAGTAACGTTTGAGAGTCTACCTAATCAAAGGCTTTGGCTAAAATGCAAAACATACCGATTGAATTCTACGACTTCTTTCATGCATCGTAAATGTGCTTAAAGAGCTTGTTACACGCATCAGTTTTCGCTTTGTTAAACTAAATTTAATATGTTAATGAATTAATTTACTTTACATTAATTTAATTTACAATATATAATCTGAATTATTTGTTACATATAATTATAAAAGCATTTCAATATAATACAATTAAAAATTAAAAATATTTTAAAGATGTCACAGAAATTGTGGTCTGATATACATCCTTACAATATGCAGCAATATAGCCGTCTTTTAATAGACGATTAGTTAAACACTTTCTTTGAAACGAGAAATATTTAAATGTTTTCTGGGTTCTTGCCGAAGAAGGCATTTTGTATTTCTCATAAACAAAAAATATGAAAAGGAGTTAATTGTAATATATTTATTTTCATTTATTAAATCAAAGTATCAAAATCAATTTATTGAATGAAAGGGTGGACTTAATGCTACAGAGGATTCTTTACCAGTCCACTGTTATATAAATTTAAAAACAAATTACGCACAGTCAACTAGAGTAATTTTATGAATATTAAACCAATATTTTGTTTTGGATTTTATATTTTAAGCTTCTGGTTTAATCTGGTTTACATTAAAATATACGACAGTAGCGTAGTATTTTGTTGTATGTATGTATTTTTTCTAAACTTATACCTCCTTTAGACTATGAAATAATAATCTGTATTAAATATTATTGTCCTTTATAAAATGAAACAAAAATTTTTTAATATATAAGACCAAAAGCATAACCCAACCTTATTATTAATGTAGTTACACAACCGAAATACAAAGCTTCAATTAAAACTGCAAGAGGACCCAACAATTATCCGCAATGTTAAAAATTAACGACAATCCGCTTAATGACTTTCAGCGGTCAAATGCAATCCAGTTTTGTGGGTACAAAATATATATGCTCGTGATATATAATAGAAATATAAAATATTTATTGCAGCATTACATTAAAAATTTTTTGATGGAAAATACTTAATTAAAATGAAGAAAAACTAACTAAAACATACGATATTCTTTATTATATCGCGCTTTGAGCATTTAAAAAGATTTTCTAACCGAAATTTCAAATTTAAATTTGAATCAATAAAGTACACACAACCTTGTTTAGGTTGTTTAGACTTCTAGACGGGTTATCTGATTGTTTGTTTTGCACATTACATACCGTGAACCAGATAGATTTTATTGATTTTTTCATAAAATTGTTCCCTGGGTAAAACAAATAATCAGTAAAAAGTTATTATTAAAATTGTTTAATAATAGAACGATAGTGAAATTATTATGTGACGGTTCAAGGCCACCGCTGGATCTAGACTACAATTAATTTATATTATTATTTCATAGTTGTCGTTTTATATTATTATTTCATAGTTTTCACTTTTTTTGTGTTTATATATTTTTATTCAATTTCATTTCTCAGTAAAAATTATCTGAAGTATATAATTTTAAAAACAGAAAGGGAATTAATATTGAGCATAAGTTATTTGTAACTCAATCGATAAAAACTTATTACTTTCATCTACTTGTTATACTGCTCATGTAGCAGCCGTAGAGATTTTAAAGTATATATATTATAATATATAACTCTTATCTTTCTCTTGTATGAATTATGGCGACGAATATACTACATTTACTTAGGAATATAATATTTTATTTAGTAGCTTTTCGTCGCAGTTTTATCTTGTAGCCGAATCGTATAATTTCTTTTCTTCAATGTCATGTCTTTAAACTTTATGATCCTTTATTTAATTTAATAATTAAGGTTGACCTCAATCAGTTACTTATTTACGACAAATACGACAAATATATATAAAATTTTCATATTTATTTATTAAATTTAAACATTTATTTTTTAATTTTTCCAAAACCAAAAAGTAAACAAAAAATAATATTTCTTAACTACAAAATTATCTAAAAATGTAAATCTTTATAATAGGATTTTTATTGAGAGATAGATATATGTATGAACGAGACACCCGAAACTTACACGATGAAATCTTAAGTTTAACTTTTTCACTCGATTCAATTAGTAACAAATATGAATCCTGACATAATCAAATTAAGGAAAATGTTCAAGCCACAAGTAATTTAGTTGACTCGTGAAATTATAACTTAGAGCAGTTAGTGTTCTTGGGTGTTTCGGCTATACATAGTGATAAAAATTTGGATAACATGACAAATAGTCTATAAATTAATAAATTCTCTGTTGTGTAAAAAAATAATGACTTTATTTTTTCTGACCTATTAGCTAAAAACTTGGGGAAATAATGTTTGTAACGTATACTTGCCTGGCTAGTTCATAGCACAATTTTGACAAAATTATCATCTTTAATTTGATTAAAAATAGTATTATTGTACTGTTACATCTAGATGGTTTGTTTGTTAAGAAAACTAAAATTATGTAAAATATAGAAAATTTATTAACGTTACAAAACAAAAGTAACTGTCAATTTGTAATGTGCATTTTTCAATTATCATCAACTTTTCGGACAAACAAAACAAGTATATATACAAGCTGAAATTGACATTGTATAATTTGAGATATCGTCATAGCGACGTATTCTTTTATTTTGATATAAATAAATTAGTTAATAACATTTTCAGGGTGACAAAAGGTAGAATGTTTCTTCCTCTGTAATATAGAAAAACAGGTGCTACTTTATAAGCATTGAATTAAAAAAAACTTAGTTATAACGAAACATAAATGTAGTCAAAATAAAGTAGTAATGATAAGAATAATAATAAATATAAAAAAATAAAGTACAATATTATAAATAGAAGAAAGAAAATTACAGATTGTAAAGTTCGTTCTATAGGGAGAAAGCTTAATTTTAATCCGGATCAAACATAGTGGCGCTCTTTATTGTTGGTATTATTGAACTATCTTGCATTGGGCTTAATAGCAACCCCCCTGTAGTACCTAGTGATTTGGTGTATAAGACAATTAACGGACGGTAATAAAATGAGGCAACTGCGACTCGATACGTTTTTTTTTTGTATTTCCGTATTTGGTCTTATGGTATTATAATGTCTCTGTGATAAAAAAAATAGATTATGCATGTTTATAAAGTTTAATACTTTTTAACATACAAGATTAGATTATGAACCAAAAAGTAAAAAGTAAAAGTAAGTATGTTCTCGTTATTATGATAACTTGAAATATAATTTTAACCTTGTGTTAGGTTTTGGAACACTCGTATTTAAGAGGAAGTAAAAAAAAATCCGTGCCCGCAGGGGGACACGCGTGGGTAGACCTCGTGTGTAACTCGTTTAAAATATAACTCACTACCTAAGAATAACACATGATGCCGTTGTTTACATAAAAAATTTTCAAGAAAAAACGGTTTTTATTTTTTTTCTCGGAAAAGGTATCTTTTTTGGAAATACTTTTGGTACTTAAATTTGGAGTAAAAAATAACCTTTCTATTAAAAATATTTGCGAGGAGGGAATGTTTACCAGAAATAAGTTGCCGCGGTTTTTCCTACCTTAAATTTTCAAGCTAAAAGTGGTTTTTATTTTTTTTTCTCGGAAACGGTACCTTTTACGGAACAACTTTTGATACTCGAATTTAGAGTAAAAAATAACCTTTCTATTAAAAATACTTGTAATGTAAGAATGTTTACCAGAAAAAAGTTATGAATTTTTTTACAAAAACAATCGGTTTTTTACCCCCATCCCTAAGTTATTGAAGTTAGGTTTTCGGTTTATCTACATTAGTTATAGGTATTCATCAAAGACATCATATAATATGAACGCGATTGATCTATTTTGTATAGGGAAAAAGTTATGGTCGAAAAACTGAAATCAGAAAAAGTGAGCCCCTAGCGCCCCCTGTGGCCAGATTTCTCTGGTTAACGAACTTGACCTTTATTTTTAGATGGTTGATTTTTGTGCAAAGTTTGAAAGCGATCCGAGCGAAACTGCGGCCGCTATCGTGCTGACAAAAGTCGAATCTGGACGCACGCACGCATATATATATATATATATATATATATATATATATATAAACTTTTTGACCAATGGTCATTTCGGACTCAGGGGGTCATAAGAAGACCTCCTGTGAAGAAATTTTTCCAAAATTCGAAAGTCGGGTACAAATGAATGGGCAGACCGAATTCTTCGAGGTCTACCCTAATTGTACTGGTGACGGAAGACGGCGACTTGATATAGTCATATTGTAGCTAGTGTTTCTAGACGTCTAATGTGAAAGTTCTTCAAATCTTTACATTAAAACAAAATGCGCACTGTTCTTACAAATAAAGAGTCACTTCGCACTGTTCTTACAAATAAAGAGTTAGCATCTTGAGTTAGATATTATTGTACGAGTTTTATTCTTCTGTTCTAAAACTTAAAGTGTATTTTTATTCGAAATTGATTTCAAACGGATGTTGCAGACAGATAGGGAACACATTGTCAGAATATTGTATCATAGTATTTTAAAAGATAAAGTAAAAATGTTAAGGTAGGGGGAAATATATCTTTAAAAAAGTTGTGATATTTTATAATAGTCCATGCAATTGATAATATATTTTAAATACCAAAACAATTTTTATTTTCATTACGAAATACATATATAAAAATTTTAATATAATCTTTATTTTTAATTGATATATTTCTACTCTTTCTTTGTTAATGGATAGTTAAATATAAATAAGATAAAGAGTTCCGTAACACAGCATATAGCAAATGGCTATCTTTTGTTGTATCAAGACACTAGAATAGATAGAAACTAGATACAGTGTTACAGCCCCTACAATTAGTTAGTGATTTCACTATGCCAAGAGTGTTTTACAGCTTTAGCGTTTTAACTCTTAAACGAGGGTCGAATTTTTCTTTGATCTTGTATGATGTCAGTTACAATAAAATATCAACCTTATATCCTGCATATAAGATATAAACTCTAAATTTTCCATTAAGGTCTCATGATAAACTTTTTCCGTTACGTTAAAAATCGCTTGTCAGTAGGGGTAATATCATTTTTCTCTGCTGGTTTTTATGAGAGTAGTATTTTAAAAGAGATAGGAAAGAACTTCTGATTACCTGTTGAAAAATTATCCAAAGAATATTTATACAGCTGTGTTGTGTTATTAGCTTAATATATTATTAATATATTACTCTATTAAAATATATGTTAATAAAATCGAAGTGTGAAAATTCAACTCAATCATTTATGATTGAATACATTAGTGTTGCGAGGGAACATTGGGTTTTGTTTTGCTTAACGACAGTTTAAAAACTCAATTCGTTATTATTCACAAATCAATATTTGTGAAATGTTACTCGTAATTTTTTCTTAAAAAATACCTTATATATTACATAATGCTCATCTCAGTCAATTTATATACATTGTAACAAAAATTTTCCCATGAATTGCCATTTTATATATCTCTCTGCTTCTTTCCGGTGGCTCACAATTTTTTAAGATCAACTGCTTACCTCGGAGGAGGTCTTAAAGTGTCTTATAATGCAGTAGTAGTCTAGCAGAAGCTTTAATGACATACAGTCCTTACTTGCCTTTATTATCTAAGAAGATTATGAAATATATATTAAACTTGATTCGACACATCTAAATATGAGGACTGCAAATTATTGCTTGCAAACATTTGATTTTTAATATTGTAATATTAAATGAAAGCCACTTTTACATTATTTAAAATTTCAATTTTAAATTACAAAAATAACGAAACAATACATAACATATGCAATTAGGTTAAGTTTTTTTAATTACGTAATTTACATAATTTATAATTAATCAAGTAAAATTGTTTTAATAAAACCAGGGAATGAATGATTAATAAGGGACTTATTTGATTTATATTTTATATAATTTATTATTAAAATCTTTTATCTTGTAATGTTTCAGTTGATTATAAACAATAACATAGTATTTGTCCCAAAAAAAGTTGATAGAAAACAAAATAAAAGTTTAATTTTAGCTTATAATAAAACTATTACATATAATTTATATTGCTGGCATCTTTGATAAGTGAACATAAGAAATACAATAGCATGTGGGTGTAAAAATGAATGATTTAATCACTCGGGCTGCCTTACCGTGATAGCCTTCAGCGCCGGAAACTATCCATTACAATTTATTATACGGGCAAACGGCGTACAGAATAAACAAACAGCCATTTTTGGACTTGTTATTAAATTAACCCAAAAAATACATTGAATTCATAAAAACTTATGAACTTACAACTATTGAAACATATATTATTTGAAAGTTTTTCCTGTGTACTTTATTAAAATTTAAGTAACATTAAAAATGATTATAATTGTGTTCATATCACAAAGTACCTTATTATTTTTAATTGATTTTGTGACTATTATACCATTTTACAAAATATTAAATAAGTTGACCGGGTAGAAATATAATAGAGTTAGGCGTGTCAATATAAATTTGAATGTTTTAAAGAATATCCTAGGCTATTAAAGTCGAAATACTATAATATATGCCATGTTACGCTTTTTTATACTATATTTTAAATAAATTTGGAATTTGAACAATATGCACAAACTTCTAACCTCGAGCCTAATTTAGTTATATTATTACGGATTTATAATTTAAATCTTTGATTTATGGTGTAGTGAAATATTTTATCAATACGAATTATATTAGTTTTGTTCATACATCCTTATAAAATATTTTAATGCCCTGCTTAAACAGCGAATAGCCGACGCAGTACCTGTGACCAATTGGGAAGGATTTTTTCTCGTATACATACCTCTTCTTCATATACGAGTATGTAGGGAATATGATATAGTTAATTTAATATGATGTAGTTAATTAACTATAAAATTAAAAAAAAATCCGTCTCAGGAGTATATTTCAAAGGTTTGTATTAAAATTTAAATTCAAATTCAAAATATAAATTGAATATAAATTCAAGTAGGCATATAGAGCCAGTCGGTTCTAATACTACATTATTAAGGAACAAGCTGCTATTGGGCCTTTCCACATTAGAAAATGTAATCTCCATGAATTTAGTTTCCTTAGCATTTAAGACAAAATTATTAATTTTGATCTAATGAAGAACAGTTAGTCACGCTCAACTTTAAAAATAAGCAAGGGGTCATCAGCAAAAACTACAATGTCATATAGGACTTTTACGAAAAGGGGTAAGTCATTAATATAAAGGGGGAGAAAGAATAGATCCTTATGGAACACCCATATTCAGTTGAGAATCGACTGAATTAAAATTATTTTACATCGACCGTCTGGACTCTTTGATTCAGGTATGAGCCTAACGCACACCAAAGTGGTCAAGTTGTTAATGTTGTACTGTTTAATGGTCTACGCAATCAAAGGCTTTGGGTAAATCGCAAAATATACCAATTGCATTCAAAGACTTCTTTAATGCACCAGCATCAGCTTTACCTTTGGTAAAACCAAATTTACTTTGTTAATTCATTAATTTATTTTAAATTAATTTTATGTACTATGTATAATCAGAATTATTTATAATATATAATTATAATAACTGTAAAAATTTCAACCAATATCACAGTAATTGTGGTTTGAGAAACGACATGACTAATTTATTAATATCAAAAATGACTCAGAACATAAAAATAACAAAACTTTGGAGAATAATATAAAGAATAAATATTGCTGTGCTTCGCAAAAACTAAGACAATTAGAAGTATCAATAAAGTATTTTAGATTTAACTTAAATAAAACCATTCTTAATAAATTTAACTTAAACAATGGCGACTTCTAACAAAAATAATATATAATCTTAAAGTCCTTGTCTAACGTAGAAAGATTTCATTACTGTTGCAGTAGCGCATTATTTATGTCTTTTTTCTGTATCAGGAAAGAAGACGTTCAAATCGATCCATTCTATTTAATTATAAGATTGATACCGAGGAAAAGCAAGGAGCTTCAGGTCTTTTTTTATTAAACGCCATAGATATCTAGAGAAATATTCATTTCTTGTGATTTTTTTTTACCTCATAACGTTTCATGCAGTTCTGATTTTAATAGCATTTACATCTCTTGTTTTTTTATAACTGAATTTTTTATTACAATATTTAAAAGGTATATTGAAAACAAAAATGAAACATATTTATTTTTTTTGTATGTAAGTGGGACATTGAAATGTAGAAGAGGTTTTTGTGTTAAATAATGTTTAAAGTATATGCAGAAGTAATCGAATCAATTTATGTAATATTGGTATGGTTGTATGCAATATTGTCATGTAGTTTTTTTTGTATCTTTTAATTATCTTTACAATATGCAGCAATATAGCTTACTTTTAATAGACGATTAGTCGAACACTTTTTTTGAAATGAGAAATATCTAAATGTTTTCTGGGTTCTTGCCGAAGAAGGTTATTTTATATTTTCCATAAACAAACAATATTGAAAGGAGTTAATAATAATGTATTTATTTTTATTTATTAAATCAAAGTCAATTTCTTGTGTCAAAGGAGGGACTCAATGCTACAGAGCATTCTTTACCAGTCCACTGTTACACAAATTTAAAAACAAATTAAGTACATTCATTAAACTTGAAACTAGAGTAATTTTATGAATATAATATAATATTTTATTTTGGATTGTATATTTTAAACTTCTGGTTTAATCTGGTTTACATTACGACGCTCGTAAAATATACGACAGTAGCTAAGTATTTTGTTATGGTGGGTTTTTGTTATAATTATACATAATATAAAATTCAGTACAAGTATAAAATACAATACCTATAAACCATAGACTTATGTATTTTTACTAAGCTTATATATACCTCTTTCAAACTATAAAATAATAATTTTAATCTTTTAAGTATTGTATTAAATGTTATTGTCCCTTATAAAAGAAAACAAAAAATATTTAGTATTTTAAGACCAAAAGTATAACCCAGGTTGGGTTATACTTTTATTATTAAAGAAGTTACACCACTGAAATACAAAGCTTCAATTAAAACTCCACGACGACCCAACAATGCTGTAACATCAGCATTGTTTCTTCTTTGATTATCCGTAGTGTTAAAAATTTACGAAAATCCGCTTAATGACTTTCAACGGTCTAATGCAATGCGGTTTTGTGGATACAAAATATATATAATAATATGTTATTCAGATTACGTGTAATAGAAAAATAAAATATTTATGTTTCGATATTTTATTTCAAATTTAAATTTGAATCTATAAATAACACACAATCTTGTTTAGGTTGTTTAGACTTTTAGACGGGTTATCTGATTGTTTATTTTGCACATTACATACCGTGAACCAGGTAGATTTTATTGATTTTTTAATGAAATATACTGTTTTATTGAATTTATTTTTTTAGTAAAAAAATTATAAGATGTATGTAATTTAAAAAAACAGCAACGGAATTAATATTGAGCATAAGTTCTGATACTAGGGTTATTTGTAGCTCAGTTGATAAAAACTTATTACTTTCATCTACTTGTTATACAGCTCATGTAGTAGCCGAAGAGAATTTAAAGTTATAATATATAACTCTTATCATTCTCTAGTATGAATAATGGAGACGAATATACTACACTTACGTAGAAATTTGTTATTTTATTTAGTAGTTTTTCGTCGCAGTTTTACCTTGTGGCCGAATCGTATAATTTATTTTCGTCAATTTCATGTATATCATGTCATTAAACTCCATGACCCATTCAATTTAATAAGTAGGGCTGATCTCAGTCAGTCACATAATCATGACAAAAACGACAAATATAAATAATATTTTCAGATTTATTTTTAATTTATTTATTATATTTAAACATTTTATATAAGTTTTCCAAAAATAATATATATAACATGTTATAAAATTATATTTCTATACCATGTCAAACTTTGTAGATAGAGAATTAACTCAAAAAGAACTTTCGATTTTATATTTTCGAAGGGAAAGGAAGGGATGGTAACATAGTGGAAATTTACCAAAGAAATCCTATTCAAAGCTTAAATTCATAGTTTAGAAAAAATATAATACATCTGATCCCATAACGATGATGATTCCATAATAATGATGATGATCCCATAATAATGATGTGCGTCGCTTAGGATTGTCGTAGTGCACCCATTTTTCGTCCCCAGTAACAATACGATGAAGAAATCCTTTTCGTTTTTGTCTTTCAAGCAGCTGTTCACAAGCAAATAAACGTCGCTCAACATCTCTTGGTTTCAACTGATACGGTACCCAGTATCCTTGTTTTTAGATCATCCCCAGCGTTCCAGGCGTTTTGATACTGCTTGCTGAGTTACTCCGAATGATTTTGCTAGCTGTTCTTGAGTTTGGCACGAGTCTTCATTAAGTAAAGCCACCAGTTCATCATCTTCAAAAGTTTTTTCTCTGCCACCGCTATGCCGATCTTCAACAACAAAATCACCGCTTTTAAAGCGCTGGAACCACTCGCGACACGTTCTTTCACTAATAGTCTCATCACCATAAGTACTTAAAATAACCCGATGAGCCTCAGCCGCCGATTATTACATGTTGAAATGAAAAAGTAAAATCTCCCGCAAATGACGTGAATTCGGTTTATAAGTTGACATATTTAATTAAGTGTAACTATATGACGCAAACAAAAATTAGCTAATATCGTTGTAAGGTTATATTTATAGATGTCAAAACTGATGGAAAACAACTGCGATTTATTTATTTGAACTATTACTGGCTACTAGCGCCATCTTTTGGAAAACGGCGGGAGCAAAGTTGTAGACCTAATACTGATTTCTAAATTACTATATATCCCTTATCGATTGCAATCTTTTAATTTGATACTCATATGAGCGACGTGAATAATAAAAATATATGTTTGTTAAAACGATATATAAGGAAAATTAATGTCCTGAAGTCCACTTACTTAGATGATCTACACCTTAGGTATCATTTAAAAGACAAACAATAATTCCTTAGGTTTCAACTCTGGTTTACTTTTACAAAAGAAATAATAAATAAACAACCACTATAAGAAATATATTATTTCTTTTATACAACAAATAACAAATGTTGTCTAATTTAAATCTCTAGTTATCTAGTTTTTCTATTTTCTTCTTAGACCACAATAAATTTGAAAAAAATGTAAAAGTTAATAAATTAAATAAAATTAATAAACTTATAAATAATAGGTTTTCGGCAAATAATAAGTTATTTTAAAAATGAACGCCCAAAATTAACTAAGAAAGTAAATCTTTATAATAGGAATCTTATTGAAAGTAGGTGTATGTATGAACGAGACACCCAGAACTTACAACATGAAATCTCAAGTTAAACTTTTTTACAAGAGTCAATTAGTAACAAATATGAATCCTCACAAAATCAAATTAAGGAATATGTTCAAGCCACAAGTAATTTAGTTGACTGGTTTAATTATAACTTAGAGCAGTTAGTGTTATTAAATGGTTCGGCTATACATAGTGATTTAAATTTAGATATCATGACAAATAGCCTATAAATTAATAAGTTCTCCAATGTGTTAAAAAAAACTTTGTTTTTTCTGACCAATTAGGTAAAGACTTTGGGTCTCTTTTAAAAAATGAATTGAAAAATGTTTGTAATATATGCTCGCCTGACTAGTTTCCAGCACAATTTTGACAAAATTATCAACTTTAATTTCTTTGAAAATAGTACTACTATTACATGGATATGGTTTGTTCGTTAAGGAAAATAAAATTATTAAAAATATAAAAAAAATATTAACGTTACATAACAAAAGTAAGTGTAAATTTGAAATGTGCATATTTTAATTCTCATCAACTTATTCGGACAAACAAAACAAGTATGTATACAATCTAAATTTGAAATTGTATAATTTGACATTCCGTAATAGCAACGCATTCTTTTATTTTGATATAAATAAATTTGTTAATAACATTTTCAGGGTGACAAAAGGTACAATGTATCTTCCTATTACTATAAAAAACAAAGAGCTACTTTAGTAGCATTTAATTAAAAAAATGTTATAACGAAACACGAATATAATCAATATAATATAGTAGTATAAGAATAATAATTCTACTTAGAATTGAAAAACCCCAAGCCTAAGCTATTTAATGATGACATCAAAATATACAAAACCTGGGTGGCAAGGATGTAATGCACAGAAAACTAATAAGATTAATATATTGTGCATTACAGAGCACTGGTTTTCAAAGAGCCACAACATTAAAAATAAAAAAAATTACAGATTGTAAAATTCTTTCTGTAGGGAAAAAACTAGTCGCAGTGACTCACTTATATTAGCTCATAATAATGTAGTTTTAGTTTCGATCAAACGTAGTGGCGCTCTTTATCTCACGAATTATTGAACTATCTTGCATTGACCTTAATGGCGACCCCCTCTAGTTCCTAGTGGTTTGGTATATAAGACAGCTAAAGGACGTTAATAAAATAAAGCAACTACGGCTTGACACGTTTTTTTTTGTATTTTCGTAGTATTTAGTCTTATGGTATTATATTGTGGTATGTGTCTTTGATTAAAAAAAATATATTAAGCATGTTTATAAAGTTTAATACTTTTTAACATACTGATTAGATTATGAACCAAAAGCGTAAATGTTGTCGTAATTATGAAAACTTAAAATATCATTTCAAATCTATGCTAGGTTTAGGGTAGGAAAAATCGAAAAGAGGATGGTAATGATAATGACATAGTTGAATGATGAGGTCCTAATAAATATTAATTATAATAATTATATAATATCATACGAAGTTGTGAAAAGAAAACGAGAACGGGACGAGAAATAGAAAGATAATGCAAGGAGTATATAGAATGTTAAATAAAGCGTAAAAAGCAGAAGTATAAAAAAGACTGCACCATTCATTACAAAGATGGCAGGAACAATATCACCTATACAGTATAATAAAGAGAAGACATTAGAAGGCAAGGGTTATAAAAAACATGAAATGTATTGAAAATTACGTAGAAATGAAAGAAGGGAAGTAAAGAAAGCAGCCGAAGTTTGAAAAATTAAGAGGCTTATGGTCTTGTGGATGTCCGGTAAAATAAATACATGTGTTTAAAAGCAAGCAAATATGCACCAACCTTCTTTTTAAGTTTTGCAACTACAATCGAGGAACAAAACTCTACCCACAGATAATGAAATCTATGTATGTAAAATATAAGGATAGATAAAATTAGAGATAAGTATGTAAGAGGGAGTCTAAAATATGTGTTGTTGACGGAAAGGCTGCGAAACAATGGGCTGGCTTGATATAAGCATATAATGCAAAGGGATGATGTACTATAGCAAACTTTTCTCTATATCAACGCCGCTTGCCCTTGTATAAAGTGAAAAGGGGAGAGAGAGTCCAAAGAAAGTATTAATGGACAGTTTGAAAGATAATATTTAATAAAAAGAAGTGAGTGCTGAGATGGCGCAGGATTTTTATCATTACTTCTGTGAGTGGCAGAGATTGTTCTTAGACTACCTAGTAGTAGTTTTATAGTATTTAAAATAAATAAGGAAACATGTTTGTCGTGCTCGATTGGGTTTTTTTTCTTAATATTTTGCTGATGGCATAGTACTTACAATTAGAAAAATAAGAAGCTGCCTTTATATATATTACTAAAACGGTGTAACTTCTCAAAAAAGACATTTGAAAGTCATTTTTATAAGTAATTAATTTGTAAACTACAAGCAGTGTCTATTTTATTAAGTTTGTATACAACAGGGCTGTTTAATTTCGTACATAATTGATTTGACACGTATACGTGAGTATGGGATGGTAAGGTTTTATAACTTTTGTTGTTTGGAAGTGAATTGCAACAGTTGTTGTAAAAAGAATAGTTAATTGTGTTGTCATACAACTTGTATATGAAATTAACTTCTTCGTCAAGATGAAAACTAAAGTTAAAAATTTACGTAATTATTTCGACTAATAAGTTTTTGGTACTTTATCGAAACTGAAACTTTCATGTTAAAAAGTGATAATGTACAAAATATTACATAAATGGCAATTATGTAACAATGTTAATTTTAAATGAAATTGAAACAAGATAACGAAAGAACGACTTTTTTTATTTATTTAACTATGACTAGGTATAGGGCTTTATTTCTACTTACGTTTTTAACTTTTCTTGTCACTCCTACTTAGAATAATTTAGTGAGGCTTCATATTTTCACACCTATAATTGTGACATACTATTTTATAACCTATATAAAATAAAATAAAGTTAATTTTGCACTGCAGCTATTAATTTCTACTGTCTAATATGTGAAGAATAATTTACCATTAATTGTTTTATAATAATATTTAATATTTATTTAGACTAAATATAAAAAACCAAATCCTACTCGGGGAAACCGTGTGTTAATAAATATCATAATATCGATTACTTTTTGTATAATGACGACTAAAATATATTAAGATAACCTTGAAGGTTAATACTGTTTGAAATTCTCTTAAATATATTTTTGTTTCCTTTTGAAGATGATACATACAAAATAAAATAAAATAAATTACGTTGCCTAAGCTCCAAGCATTCTTGTTCCTTTAATGTTTATATTACAGAGCAATTACATGAAAATATAAGAGATGTTACAATTTACATGCGGCACAATTCTTCTTTGTTGATTTTTTTGACCGCTTTGATGTTTAATGTCGCTGCATACCTTTGTTCCAACGCATGACAAAGTTAAACATTACTCGACTCTTTACAAAAAGAGTAACCAAAAATTAGTCTGTTGTTCATAGTACGTTTGGTCATTTTAATTTTATTTTGGTACTTAAACAAAACAGGCGCAACTTGGTTGACATTTATGTATTTCATATTCGGGTAAAGTTATATTAATATTATTTTCGTGAAATTTTATAAAACATATTAATTAATTATATTATTAGATTATGCTGAAACGTAATTAGATAAATCCAACTAGACTATGATTCAAATACTTACTTACCTATTTACATTATTACCAATTAGGTATGTGATTCCGGACTAGAATATAAAAATTATAAAAATAAATAATTTATTTAACGTGTTTCTATAATATAATTATATTATAACACATCCATTTTTCTTATGGAATTAAAGAAGAATATAAATATATGTTGGGTTTGTTGTTTCAAAATATTTTTCTTGTAAATTTATTTAATTATATTTTATTCTATAATAAAGTATATAAAAATAACAAATTTAGAATTAGGGCAGTATATATATAGGCTGCGGAATAGTAAACTTAAAGAAAATATATCTTAACACTTACAGAAGTTTTTATTAGATCTGTTTTTTTTATATAAAAAATAAATGTATAAAAAAACATTAAATATTGCTATTTAAGTTGAAATAAACGATAGCTTTGTGTTTTTTGAAAATAAGAATAAATATTGTAATAATTTGTAACGACATTTTTAAATTATTAATACTATTGGATAATTTCAACCAACAAACCTTTTATAAATATGTTCTGTAATATTTGTCAAAATTATTGTTAAATATTAACTAATCAAAAGTTATTTAAGTTAATCCATGAACTCGATTATATAAATTGTCAAAGTTTAATTTGGAATTCAATTTAAAACTATAACCACTGTCCGCTGCATTCAAATCGTGACAACGGATGGTATATGCATTATTTCTTGACTTTAATAATTAGTCCACTTATGAGGCTTAAAGGTAGAGATTACTTAAAAAAATTTTAAGATAATATATTTTTTGACAAGAGATGTGATATGTGTGTATGATAATTGATATGAGGAAATAAGACCGGTTCTTGGTTATTAATGTTTTGACTTTATACGATTCTTTTACTATTGTAATATTATTATTCTTAAACATAGAAAGTCAGTTTAAAACTTAGATAACAAATTTTCATAACCAATTTCTGAATATTGGATGTAGCTTTTCAATTATTAATTTTAAGTACTTCAGCAGTTCCAAGACTTTGTTACTGATATTAATTTCAAAGGCAATTTTAACCAACTTGAGTTATATTTCTGATGTATTGCTTAAGAAATTACAACTGTAATGAACATTTCGAAGTCGAGTCTTAAATAAATCCTATTTCTGCTTTTGTTAAAACTACTAAAAGCAGTTAGTATAGTTAAAATACAATAAAATACTATCTATTAGTATGTTTTTCCTATCTTGTTTTAATACTAGTAAAAATTTACTTTCTATTGAGCATCGAGATGTGTTTAATTCATAAATGTTAAATATTATTTTGTTGCTAAGTTTTAAGACATAATTTTGTTTGAATCTGATATAAGGTTAAATAAAATATTTATGTTTTTTTTTTTTTTTTTTTTTTTTTTTATGTAAGAGGAGGGCAAACGAGCTGGCGGGTCACGGATGGACGTGATCACCGCCGCCCATGAACTCTTGCAACATCCGAGGATTTACAAGAGTGTTGCCGGCCTTGTAGGTAGGAATAAACGCCTTTTTTGAAGGTACCCATGTCGTACCGATCTGGAAATACCGCCGAAGGGAGTTCGTTCCACATTCGAGTGGTACGTGGAAAAAATGTCCTTGAGAACCGCACAGTGGAGGATCGCCACGCATCCAGGTGGTAAGGATGGTATTGGAGGCGATGGCGCGCTGTGCGGTGATGAAATTCGGCGGCAGGCATCAGATCGAATAGTTCTTCGGAACACTCCCCGTTGTAAATGCGGTAGAAGACGCACAAAGAAGCCACGTCTCTACGCAATGCCAAAGAGTCCAGCCGTTCGCAGAACACCGGGTCCCCGACAATTCGAACGGCTCTCCGTTGTACGCGGTCAAATGGTAGAAGCTGATATTGGGGTGATCCGGACCAGAGATGAGAACAGTACTCCATGTGTGGCCGGACCTGCGCCTTATAGAGCGCAAGTCTTTGGCCAGGTTTGAAGTACTGCCTCGCTCTATTGATCACTCCCAATTTCATCGAGGCCAACTTGGCCTTGCTCTCCAGATGACCACGAAACTGACAGTCGCTCGAAATGTCGAGACCCAGTATTCTGATACTTGGCGAGGCAATGAGGGGAGTGCTCTCGAAGAGCGGTGATACGACAAATGGGGTTTTCTTAGTGGTAAACGCGCAAACCTGTGTCTTTAGGGGATTGAACTGAACGTGGTTCCGTTCACCCCACTCAGAGACCATCCCCAGGGAGGTCTCTATTGAAGACACAAGTTTCTTTCGGCACTCGTCGACGTTTTCCCGAGTGAGACCTGCACGGCCGGAATATACCGCATCCCCAGTACTGTCATCCGCATAACAATGTATGTTGGAGATATCCAACATATCATTGATATGCAGGAGGAACAGAGTTGGGGATAGCACGCAGCCTTGGGGTACACCAGCGTTCACGGGCTTGGGGTCCGAGCAAAAACCATCGAGAACGACCTGTATGCTCCGCCCAGTGAGGAAGCTGGTGATCCACTTGCATAAACTCTCGGGAAGCCCATAGGAAGGTAGCTTCGAAAGAAGCCCCTTGTGCCATACACGATCGAAGGCTTTCGCCATATCCAGACTAACTGCCAGACCCTCTCCCTTGCTTTCAATAACAGCTGCCCAACGGTGTGTAAGATACAACAGAAGATCACCAGCCGATCGACCATGGCGAAAGCCATATTGCCGGTCATTGACCAACTGGTGATCCTCGAGGTAGGTTAGGAGCTGTTTATTGATAATGCTCTCCATTACTTTGGAGAGCAGAGAGGTAATGGCGATAGGTCTGTAGTTAGCTGGGTCCGAGCTATTACCTTTTTTAGGGATCGGATGGACAAGGGCACGCTTCCATGTGACCGGGACTACGCCTTTAAGGTAGGAGTACCGAAATAGACGCGTTAGCACTGGAGTCAACTCAGGGGCACACGTTCGTAGCACCAATGGAGAAATGCCATCCGGCCCACTCGACTTATGAACGTCCAAGGAAAATAGAGACTGCCTAATAGTTTTCTGCCGAAAAACTATTTCCGGCATTGAGCTCTGACACCGCGGGATGATAGGCGGTGTCTTCCCCTGGTCGTCCAAAGTCGAGTTGGAGGCGAAAAGAGTGCCCAAGAGATCGGCTTTCTCTTTTGCCGTGTGGGCCAGAGAGTCATTCCCCATGTGCAACGGCGGTAGGGACGGCTGGCTAAAGTTTCCCAGAGTGGCCTTTGAAAGCGCCCAGAATTTGCGCGTGCCAGGCGGGTACTTTGCCAGCTGATCCCCAATTTTGACGACATGCTTGAACTTTGCTCTAGCGATTTGCCTTTTGAAGAATCTGGCGGCACGATTATATTTCCTCTTCAGAACTCTAGAGTTCGGATCCTTACTGACTAACGCATTGACCCAAGCTTGATAAGCCTGCCGTTTGCCAGCTGCTGCAGCCCTGACAGACGCATCAAACCAAGGCCGCGATCTGCCACCAAGTGGTACCACAGAGCTTGGTACAAATAGTTCCATGCCCTGTAGTATCACATCAGCTACAGCCGCAGCGCAGTCACTAGGATCATCGGAAGGGAAACAAATCGGCCCCCATGGGTAGGATGCAAAAAAGGACCGCATTCCATCCCAATCCGCTGACTTGTAGTGCCAAACGCGTCGAGTCGCAGGTGTTGTGCGAGCCGACCGTTGAATGGGCACTACACTCCGTACCAGACAGTGATCAGAGGAACCTAAGGGAGCCTCGACAGTGATCTGGTACTTTTCTGGATGTGTAGTCAGCAGAAGATCCAACAAAGAGGGCGTGTGGCTGTCCACGTCCGGTAGACGAGTGTGCGTCTTTACCAGCTGGGACAGACCATTTGCCAGAGCAAAGTCAAACACAGATCTCCCCGCGTAGTCGGTGGCACGTGACCCTAGCCAATCGGCATGGTGCGCATTAAAGTCCCCTAGGACTACGACTTCGGCGGAGGGAGTCTGTGAAAGCAGATCGTCAATCTTCGCCTGAACATGGCCCAAGAGTTGATCCGTTTCTGCATTACCACTATGGGACCTGTAGAGGCACGCGTAGACTCTGACATGGTCGTCCATGTCCACGCGCAGCCAGAGTACAGACAGGTCCCGACCTTCAAAAACCTGAAGGCGACGGTAGCAGATATCCTCCCTTACGAACACAGATACCCCGGCGTGTGGTATAAAATGGTGTTCTAGTTTATACCCGGGGTATGACAGGTACGCTGTGTCGCTAGGTTGAGATATCTGCGTCTCCGTCAGAAACAACAAGGCCGGCTGCGCCGTCTCCAGATGATAGTGGACGGCGTTCAAGTTGGAATGAAGTCCCCGGATGTTACAAAAGTCCACATTTAGAGTGGGTCGGGGTGCCGCTGCATTGACTCGTCGTTTGCCCTCAAACAACACAAAAGGCGATACTTTGCCCGCCCCAGATACGACGGGCAGCCCGAGCAAAATCCGAGAATCATTTCCCCGATTTTGCTCGGGGAGGGGGTCCCCGGCTTCATCAAAGCCGGTACCCTCCTGGGGTATTTTTGTTTTTGGCATCGCTTTCATGTTTGGCGCGGGGGGGGAGGTTGGGCTTCCGGATTCTCTCACTCACCGACGGAACATAACCAAATGAATTTGGTTACTACACGTCGGTCTTCTGTGAGAGGGTGGTCCTTCCCCGGTCGAGCCAGCCCAATACGAGCTGTAGTCGGATAACTACAGCTAGGCTCTACCACCTGCTAAAATGTGTATATATTTTACTATGTTATATATTATTATGGAGCACACGTTGTATATTCGTATATCGATTTTGACCTATAGTAATTACTGATTAATGTTCACGCAAATTTCGTTATTTTGATATTATATTTCTTGCTTTAGAGCAGGCTTATTTCCTTTATAGAACGGGGACGGTAAACTATTATTTCCCTTGTGAAATAATTGCAACAAAGAAAGTTTTGAAGTTTCTTAAGCAAACATTTAATTTTAATTATTTCTGTTATTATTATAGTATAATAATAGTGACTCAGACCGCATTGCCTTTGAACTATAAGAGAAAGCGAGTCACGAGTATTAGTAGATTACAAAGCTAATTATATTCCTGAGTGTCAAGTACAGAATGTTTGTTTCTAACGTTCATGTTAGTTTTAACCACAATCTGTAGGTTAAGACTATTGATTTAATAGCAGAGAATTTGTAGTACAATGATATTTTATGTTTTTGATGTTTGGTTTGTTAAATATATATATAATGCTATGTCCCACATACTTAGTCACATATAAAATTTTTATGTTTGTCGATTGCATTGCCTGTAGACATTAGTTTGATTAATTATTTGGTAAAAGGTAATTCAAAACACTTTACCAGTTTATGACATTTTGTATTATTTTAGAAATTAGATATTATGATCATACGGTTAGTTTAAGAACAATATTTTTATTTTTTAACCATTTCACTGTTTTTTTTATATCCTAAATAAAATAAATTAGACAGCACACTGCTGAATATTATTTAAAAGGAGCTGTCATTCGTTTCAGATGTTAGAAGATGACTACCTTGTCTTCTTTATATATTTAGTATTCTATTAAAATGTCATCAATTAATAATGCTTATTCGTTTCAAAATACATTTAATTCTTTAGTTTAATATTAAGAAATTAAACTAAGTTTGACGTTCTGCGTGTGTATCAACTTCTAGTCTTTCTAGTTCTTTCTTTCAGAAGCACTTCCGAGATTAACTTTTCAATTAGCTTCCGATGAGTGTTGTTGTAATTACTATTTTTAATAACGCTTATAAGGCGTTGGTCCTTACAATCATTCATGTGTATTATGCAGAGTTGATTGATTATTATGGATTAACCATAATTCGTATTGCCGGCACTTCCCAGGCAGTGTAAAAGTTCATTTGAAGGATATATCGTAAGCATTTTCAGTTCTCACTATAAATTCAGATGTGTTCTTTAGTTTTCATAACTTTATTTAATGCTTTATGTTGCATACTTTTAATATTTGTCCTTTTCCGACAATTGGATTCCATATGATGCTTGTAAGGTCTTTTTCATCCATACGGTATTATAATTTGACATTATTAAAATAGATTACTGAGGGATTAGTGTAGTCACTAATAATAATATACAGGTTAACCTAGTGGTTAACCTGTATATTATTCATAACAGGAGATTCTTTTATTACGGGGATATAAATCAACCGAATATATTCTTATCTCGGATATAAGTGAAAGTTCGGGGCTTCAGAAACTTTGGATGTCCAGTTTCCTGATATCTAGTTGTGGTTGTACCTGAATATGAAGCCTGTTTTTAAATGCTTGATCATCGATAAAATATTAAGAAGTTTTCTGGTGATGTAAAACTTTATATATATTTATTCAATACCATATATTAATAGTTAAAGAAAATGACTATGGCTGCAGTCTACTTGTACTAAAAAACAAGGAAGCTGTGTATATGTCTACATTCGTACAGTTTCAGTGACGCCTATGATTTTAATTAAGAGACGATTATGTTAAGGATGTTAAAGAATAAACGTGTTTTAATTGTATTTTATAAAAAAAATATATAATCCGAAATAAACAAAATCAGACGAATATTTAAACAATATGCTATGATTGCTTTAGTATCGAAAGGTTCTTTATATGAATGATCTTTATTGGGTAAAAAAAATAGGCTCTCCCATAGGAATACAATATTTACAGCGGTGATATAAAATCATACCAAGTGCCACTAAAGTGCTGTATAAGAAGATAGAACTTAAGATTATCGAAAAGCTTAACACTTCAATATCTTACAAAAACATAACACTTATTTGAAGTCTTGTCTTATTTTTTTTGGCTGCAAACTATGAGTTTTTATTATTATTACTTTTTTATTAGTGTTCCACAAATTTTGTAAGAATTTATTTTTAAAATTATAATTATTTTGCAACAAGAGTGGTCGAAAAAAAAAATTACGTTAACATGTTGCTATCAGTAAATTATATGTATCTTAGGCTTATTTACAGCTTATTACATTAGAAGTTAACAAATTCAAACCAACGCATTTATGATTCCGTAAGCCTAATGCGAATCGGCCTTGCTAAGCATAAGCTACACTGCCCTTTCAGCTTCTGCCAGATTAAATTTAGTTGAATAACGTAAATGTACACGGAGCTTCAGTAGGTGAAGATTTAATTAGGTTACGGCCGACCCTTGCAGGTTTCACTCGACAAATCCTTCCCGAAACAGTGTTGGCTGCTAATTTAGTTCGTAATTCCTCATTTTTAAATCCTTTGAGTAAAAACTCATAGGATAATTAAAACTACAGTTTCCTAATATCTACATATAAGATACATATAAGATTTTTATCCCTTAGCATATGTATTTGTGAGAATATTTTAATCATAATTAGATATATTTTTTCCATAATCTGTTTAGTTTGAAATCAAAAACTTAGCAATTGTCGCTAACCGCTGGAGCCAATTCACAACGTTTGTTGATTGTGTTACGTTACTTTCTTCATTTTAATAATTGACTTAAGTAATAGGAAAAAAGTATTTTTAAATTTATTAATACACTAGTTCACTCATATTGTGGTAAATAGTATATTTTATCTTTGTAAAGTTTTATATTAATAAAATATTTTAGATTATTTTGTAACTGAAATCTTAAAGTTTTGAGGAAGTAACAGATATTATTTATGCGCAATAAGTATTTTTTATTGGTTTTGGAGACACTAAAGGGAAAGAAGAAAAAAATATTTTGAGATTCGTTTAAGTTGATAAATATAACATGAAATATCAAAAAACCTCTTCATTCATATTTGTGTCGAGATTTTTATTGAAACAATTCAAATTGACTGCTTATACATAAATTGTCATTATTTTAAATGCAACCACCTCACAAATAAATTCAAGGGTAATGTTTAAAGTTTTCTTTAAAGTTAAGAGGTTAAAACTGAACAAATTATTTATGTTGTTTATTTGTTACAAAATGGGTGTCTGAAATGAATAATGATAACATTAATAACCTTTGTTCCGATATAAAACCGAACCATTTTTTAAATTCTGTTATCTTAGAAATACCCAAATCAACTATAAACTGCCTTGGCGTTAATACTAAGAAAAGTATAACGTGTAACGTTAGTCAATGGGACGATCTTGATCCCTTTTGCTTCGGTACTTTTTGTTATTGTAGTAATTCAATGATATTGGATAATCGTAAAAATAATAATAATTAATGAATAATCAATTCATGAAGTTGAACAAAGAGTGAGTATTCCGAACAAAAAGTCTCGATGGATTTTTGCCTTCTAGGTAATTCATAAAAGTAAAAGTTGAAATACATAAATATTGAATTAGAATTACAAGTTTACACTAAGGACCACTATTAATTCAACCTTTTTACTCTTATTTGTGAGCTCGATTCATCGATAGGTCCAGCGAGTGCTATCTCGTCAGGTGGTTCTCGTCTTCATGTTTTTATTATTCTATTTGTAAACGTCATCTCCCGGACATATATGAAAAATACAATATTCATAAGTAACCTATTGATTTTGACTATTGTTATTGTTATTTTATGGGAACACTATATATTTATGAAATTATTTTAACAGGAAGTGGAAGTAACTATATTGTTTCTGCCTACAATATCTGCTGATATCCTTTGTTTTTATTATTTCAAGTATGTTTCTTTACATATTTGTAAAATGTACGAGTATGAGATATTACAAATTTTATTTTTTAATTAATTTATGATATTTTGATTGTTTTGACACAATATTTTGTTTCCAAAACTTACGTAACCCGCAATAAATTTTTAAAAAACTTACAGAAATACCATTATTTAAGGACTTATATAAGTTGAAAGGAGTTACAAATTTCCCATAAGTTTCTGAATTAAATCACCATACTTATGGGGTATTAAAAAACTAATAATTTAAGTTAAAAAAGTTCTTTTTAACCATTTAAGAATTTGCTTTATATAAATGACATGAATTCTTTATTATCAAATTTTAATCATTAATTAAATTTATTATCTTTGATGAATACGTTGATATCTACGAACACATTAAACAGATAGGCCAGAGTCACTGAAATGGCTACAACACAATCCTTTCATTGTGTAGTTAGCATATAATACCAGGCGTTCCGTATTGTTAGCTCGTAACCAATACTACAATCATTATATATACTAAGCTCGGTTTGCGTTTATTCTGTGGGTAAGATTAATACACGATCAACGGTAATTGGATTGATTATGTGATTTTATATATATTATATAAATATAATTACCGCATATTAGTATTATGTCAATTTACTTTCTGTCTATATCATTCATGATTTTATAACTTAATATTGTATAACACAATTTTCAGATAAATAATTAAAACTTCAAATATGTAATGGATGTTGGGCAGAACACACAAGTTTGCTGCGAAAAGAATTAAACTTACTTACGTAGTTTAACTTAAATAATCCAATAATTAACATAAAAGATTCCAATTTCATTTTTCGTCTGTAGCTTCAAAAGCTATTGTTTGATTTTAAATTTTCATCCTCAGCTGGATACACATGTTACATAATATATATAAGAGCTCGAGCTACAACTCTTTGCAGTTATTTATTTTATTTATTACTGCTGTACACTGTTTTAAGATATAAAGAGCAGCACATTTTAGGGCTTTCATATCCTGTACTGACTACTCGGTAAATATCAGTATATTAATTTTATTTAATTATTTTTTTCACTTGAGACAAAAATTACTCAATATCTAGTTAATATTCCACGCGTACAATTTTATAAAATAATATTTAGAGGATCTATTCTCAAGATTTTTGTTAAAATTGTTAACTTATTCTTGAGAAACTATATTTTTCTTTTAAATGTAAAATATAGTATTTTTAAATTTGCAAATGATGATAATACTCTGATAATCTTATTAGTTTTTGTTTAAATTATCAAACAAGAGATTCGAGACGACTATGTGACAAGTGCAATGTTGATTCACCTTTGAAAGGAAAGTTTGAGAAATTTGAGGAACAAATGGTGCTGCTTTTGGATACTTATTTCACATACACTGGCTATGTATTTTTTGGAGATTAGTTGAATTCAGGCTAATAACCAACTTTCTTTGGTGTTCACTTTACTTTATTTACCGAACACAAATATGTTTATCTTGATTCTTTAGGTGTATGATGAATATAAATATGATTTTATTTAAAAAGTAGTAGATTAGATTTAAAAGGTTATTATGTTAATTATGAAAATTATATTAAAATATTTTAATGCCACATATGCAATATCTGAAGAATTATTCTTAATTTTTATTTTAATGGGTTTGCAATAATTTTGTAGCTAAAGTGTTTCTAGACGTCTAATGTGAAAGTTCTTCAAATCTTTACATTAAAACAAAATGCGCACTGGTACTGTTCTTACAAATAAAGAGTTAGCATCTTGAGTTAGATATTATTGTACGAGTTTCATTCTTCTGTTCTAAAACTTAAAGTGTATTTTTATTCGAAATTGATTTCAAACGGATGTTGCAGACAGATAGGGAACACATTGTCAGAATATTGTATCATAGTATTTTAAAAGATAAAGTAAAAATGTTAAGGTGGGGGGAAATATATCTTTAAAGAAGTTGTGGTTTTTAATAATTCGAAGAATACATATTTTACAATAGTCCATGCAATTGATAATATATTTTAAAAACTAAACAATTTTTATTTTCATTACGAAATACATATATAAAAATTTTAATATAATCTTTATTTTTAATTGATATATTTCTAATCTTTCTTTGTTAATGGATAGTTAAATATAAATAAGATAAAGAGTTCCGTAACACAGCATATAGCAAATGGCTATCTTTTGTTGTATCAAGACAGTAGAATAGATAGAAACTAGATTCAGTGTTACAGCCCCTACAATTAGTTAATGATTTCACTATGCCAAGAGTGTTTTACAGCTTTAACGTTTTAACTTTTAAACGAGGGTCGAATTTTTCTTTAATCTTGTACGAGTATGACGTCAGTTACAATAAAATATCAACCTTATATTCTGCACATAAGATATAAACTCTAAATTTTCTATTAAGGTCTCATGAAAAACTTTTCCCGTTACGTTAACTATCGCTTGTCAGTAGGGATAGTATCATTTTTCCCTGTTGGTTTTTATGAGAGTAGTATTTTAAAAGAGATAGGAAAGAACTTCTGATTACCTGTTGAAAAATTATCCAAAGAATATTTATACAGCTGTATTGTGTTATTAGCTTAATATATTATTAATATATTACTCTATTAAAATATATGTTAATAAACTCGAAGTGTGAAATTTCAACTCAATCATTTATGATTGAATACATTGGTACTGCGAGGGAACATTGGGTTTTGTTTTGCTTAACGACAGTTTAAAAACTCAATTCGTTATTATTCACAAATCAGTATTTGTGAAATGCTACTCGTATTTTTTTCTTAAAAAATACCTTATATATTACATAATGCTCATCTCAGTCAATTGATATACATTGTAACAAAATTTTCCCATGAATTGCCATTTTATATATCTCTTTGCTTCTTTCCGGTGGCTCACAATTTTTTAAGATCAACTGCTTACCTCGGAGGAGGTCCTAAAAGTGTCTTATAATGCAGTAGTAGTCTAGCAGAAGCTTTAATGACATACAGTCCTTACTTGCCTTTTTTATCTAAGAAGATTATGAAATATAAATAAAACTTGATTCGACACATCTAAATCTGAGGACTGCAAATTAAAGCTTGCAAACATTTGATTTTTAATATTGTAATATTAAATGAAAGCCACTTTTACATTATTTAAAATTTCCTTCATATCTTGTTAAATAAATTACAAAAATAACGAAACAATACATACCTAACATATGCAATTAGGTTAAGTTTTTTTAATTACGTAATTTACATAATTTATAATTAATCAAGTAAAATTGTTTTAATAAAACCAGGGAATGTTATTAAGGGACTTATTTAATTTAAATTTTATATAATTTATTATTAAAATCTTTTATCTTGTAATGTTTCAGTTGATTATAAACAATAACATAGTATTTGTCCCAAAAAAAGTTGATAGAAAACAAAACAAAAGTTTAATTTTAGCTTATAATAAAACTATTACATATAATTTATATTGCTGGCATCTTTGATAGGTGAACATAAGAAATACAATAGCATGTGGGTGTAAAAATGAATGATTTAATCACTCGGGCTGCCTTACCGTGATAGCCTTCAGCGCCGGAAACTATCCATTACAATTTATTATACGGGCAAACGGCGTACAGAATAAACAAACAGCCATTTTTGGACTTGTTATTAAATTAACCCAAAATACATTGAATTCATAAAAACTTATGAACTTACAACTATTGAAACATATATTATTTGAAAGTTTTTCCCGTGTACTTCATTAAAATTTAGGTAACATTAAAAATATTATTATTGTGTTCATATCACAAAGTACCTTATTATTTTTAATTGCTTTCGTGACTATTATACCATTTTACAAAATATTAAATAAGTTGACCGGGTAGAAATATAATAGAGTTAGGCGTGTCAATATAAATTTGAATGTTTTAAAGAATATCCTAGACTATTAAAGTCGAAATACTATAATATATGCCATGTTATGCTTTTTTATACTATATTTTAAATAAATTTAGAATTTGAACAATATGCACAAACTTCTAACCTCGAGCCTAATTTAGTTATATTATTACGGATTTATAATTTAAATCTTTGATTTATGGTGTAGTGAAATATTTTATCAATACGAATTATATTAGTTTTGTTCATAAATCATCCTTCTAAAATATTTTTATACCCTGCTTAAACAGCGAATAGCCGACGCAGTACCTGTGACCAATTGGGAAGGATTTTTCCTCGTATACATACCTCTTCTTCATATACGAGTATGTAGGGAATATGATATAGTTAATTTGATATGATGTAGTTAATTAACTATAAAATTTTAAAAAATCCGTCTCAGGAGTATATTTCAAAGGTTTGTATTAAAATTTAAATTCAAATTCAAAATATTTATATTCAAGTAGGCATATAGAGCCAGTCGGTTCTAATACTACATTATTAAGGAACAAGCTGCTATTGGGCCTTTCCACATTAGAAAATGTAATCTCCATGAATTTAGTTTCCTTAGCATTTAAGACAAAATTATTAATTTTGATGTAATGAAGAACAGTTAGTCACGATCAACTTTAAAAATAACAAAGGTGTCATCAGAAAAAATTACAATGTCATATAGGACTTTTACGAAAAGGGGTAAGTCATTAATATAAAGGGGGCCAAGAATAGATCCTTATGGAACACCCATATTCAGTTGAGAATCGACTGAATTAAAATTATTTTACATCCACCGTCTGGACTCTTTGATTCAGGTAAGAGCCTAACGCACACCAAAGTGGTTAAGTTGTTAATGTTGTACTGTTTAATGGTCTACGCAGTCAAAGGCTTTAGGTAAATCGCAAAATATACCAATTGCATTCAAAGACTTCTTTAATGCACCCGCATCAGCTTCACCTTTGTTAAACCAAATTTACTTTGTTAATTCATAAATTTACTTTAAATTAATTTAATGTACTATGTATAAACAGAATTATTTATAATATATAATTATAATAACTTTAAAGATTTCAACCAATATCACAGTAATTATGGTTTGAGAAACGACATAATTAATTTATTAATATCAATGACTCAGAACATAAAAATAACAAAACTTTGGAGAATAATATAAAGAATAAATATTACTGTGCTTCGCAAAAACTAAGACAATTAGAAGTATCAATAAAGTATTTTAGATTTAACTTAAATAAAACCATTCTTAATAAATTTAACTTAAACAATGGCGACTTCTAACAAAAATAATATATAATCTTAAAGTCCTTGTCTAACGTAGAAAGATTTCATTACTGTTGCAGTAGCGCATTATTTATGTCTTTTTTCTGTATCAGGAAAGAAGACGTTCAAATCGATCCATTCTATTTAATTATAAGATTGATACCGAGGAAAAGCAAGGAGCTTCAGGTCTTTTTTTATTAAACGCCATAGATATCTAGAGAAATATTCATTTCTTGTGATTTTTTTTTACCTCATAACGTTTCATGCAGTTCTGATTTTAATAGCATTTACTTCTCTTGTTTTTTTATAACTGAATTTTTAATTACAATATTTAAAAGTTATATTGAAAAAAAAGTAAACCATATTTATTTTTTTGTATGTAAGTGGGACATTGAAATGTAGAAGAGGTTTTTGTGTTAAATAATGTTTAAAGTATACGCAGTAGTAATCGAATCAATTAGTGCAATATTGGTATGGTTGTATGCAATATTGTCATGTAGTTTTTTTTTGTATCTTTTAATTATCTTTACAATATGCAGCAATATAGCCTACTTTTAATAGACGGTTAGTCGAACACTTTTTTTTTTTAATGAGAAATATCTAAATGTTTTCTGGGTTCTTGCCGAAGAAGGTTATTTTATATTTTCCATAAACAAACAATATTAAAAGGAGTTAAAATTAATATATTTATTAAACCAAAGTCAATTTATGGAGTCAAACGAGCGACTCAATGCTACAGAGCATTCTTTACCAGTCCACTGTTACACAAATTTAAAAACAAATTAAGTACATTCATTAAACTTGAAACTAGAGTAATTTTATGAATATAATATAATATTTTATTTTGGATTGTATATTTTAAACTTCTGGTTTAATCTGGTTTACATTACGACGCTCGTAAAATATACGACAGTAGCTAAGTATTTTGTTATGGTGGGTTTTTGTTATAATTATACATAATATAAAATTCAGTACAAGTATAAAATACAATACCTATAAACCATAGACTTATGTATTTTTACTAAGCTTATATATACCTCTTTCAAACTATAAAATAATAATTTTAATCTTTTAAGTATTGTATTAAATGTTATTGTCCCTTATAAAAGAAAACAAAAAATATTTAGTATTTTAAGACCAAAAGTATAACCCAGGTTGGGTTATACTTTTATTATTAAAGAAGTTACACCACTGAAATACAAAGCTTCAATTAAAACTCCACGACGACCCAACAATGCTGTAACCTCAGCATTGTTGGGTTGATTATCCGTAATGTTAAAAATTTACGAAAATCCGTTTAATGACTTTCAGCGGTCTAATGCAATCCAGTTTTGTGGATACAAAATATATATAATAATATGTTATTCAGATTACGTATAATAGAAAAATAAAATATTTATATTTCAATATTTTATTTCAAATTTAAATTTGAATCTATAAAGTACACACAATCTTGTTTAGTTTGTTTAGACTTTTAGACGGGTTATCTGATTATTTATTTTGCACATTATATACTGTGAACCAGGTAGATTTTATTGATTTTTTTTTTGAAATTTTTCCCTAGGTAAAACAAACTCTCAATAAAAAATTATTATTAAAATTAAACTAGAACGATAATGAAGTTTTTATGTGACGGTTCAAGGACACCGCTTTATCTATACTATAACTAATTTATATTATTATTTCATAGTTGCAGAGTTGACTTTTAAACTTCAAAATTTTTTTGCGTTTATATACCATATTTAATTGAATTTAATTTTTTAGTCAAAAAATTATGAGATGAATGTAATTTAAAAAAACAGCAACGGAATTAATATTGAGTATAAGTTCTGACACTAGGGTTATTTGTAACTCAGTTGATAAAAACTTATAACTTTGATCTACTTATTATACAGCTCATGTAGTAGCCGTAGAGATTTTAAAGTTATAATATATAACTCTTATCATTCTCTAGTTTGAATAATGGAGATGAATATACTACACTTACGTAGAAATTTGTTATTTTATTTAGTAGTTTTTCGTCGCAGTTTTACCTTGTGGCCGAATCGTATAATTTATTTTCGTCAATTTCATGTATATCATGTCATTAAACTCCATGACCCATTCAATTTAATAAGTAGGGCTGATCTCAGTCAGTCACATATTCATTTCAAATACGACAAATATAAATAATATTTTCAGATTTATTTTTAATTTATTTATTATATTTAAACATTTTTTATAAGTTTTCCAAAAATAAAAAGTGAACAAAAAATAATATATATATATATATATAATATGTTATAAAATTATATTTCTATACCATGTCAAACTTTGTAGATAGAGAATTAACTCAAAAAGAACTTTCGATTTTATATTTTCGAAGGGAAAGGAAGGGATAGTAACATAGTGGAAATTTACCAAAGAAATCCTATTTAAAGCTTAAATTCATAGTTTAGAAAAAATACAATACATCTGATCCCTTAACTGTCAGTTATTAAATAAAGCAGATCCGTTGTATGCAAACAACACACCTGTCAGTGATTTATTTGAAAACTCAACAATACTACTGATTTCTAAATTACTATATATCCCTTATCGATTGCAATCTTTTAATTTGATACTCATATGAGCGACGTGAATAATAAATATATATGTTTTATAAAACGATATATAAGGAAAATTAACGTCCTGAAGTCCACTAACTTAGATGATCTACACCTTAGGTATCATCTAAAAGACAAACAATACTTCCTTAGATTTCAATTTAAATAAACAACCACTATAAGAAATATATTATTTCTTTTATACAACAAATAACAAATGTTGTCTAATTTAACTCTCTAGTTATCTAGTTTTTCTATTTTCTTCTTAGACCACAATAAATTAAAAAAAATTAATAAACTTATAAATAATAGGTTTTCAGCAAATAATAAGTTATTTTAAAAATGAACGCTCAAAATTAACTAAGAAAGTAAATCTTTATTATAGGAATCTTATTGAAAGTAGGTGTATGTATGAACGAGACACCCAAAACTTACAACATGAAATCTCAAGTTAAACTTTTTTACAAGAGTCAATTAGTAACAAATATGAATCCTCACAAAATCAAATTAAGGAATATGTTCAAGCCACAAGTAATTTAGTTGACTCGTGTAATTATAACTTAGAGCAGTTAGTGTTCTTAAATGGTTCGGCTATACATAGTGATTTAAATTTAGATATAATATCATGACAAATAGCCTATAAATTAATAAGTTCTCCAATGTGTTAAAAAAAAACTTTGTTTTTTCTGACCAATTAGGTAAAGACTTTGGGTCTCTTTTAAAAAATGAATTGAAAAATGTTTGTAATATATGCTCGCCTGACTAGTTTCCAGCACAATTTTGACAAAATTATCAACTTTAATTTCTTTGAAAATAGTACTACTATTACATGGATATGGTTTGTTCGTTAAGGAAAATAAAATTATTAAAAATATAAAAAAAATATTAACGTTACATAACAAAAGTAAGTGTAAATTTGAAATGTGCACATTTTAATTCTCATCAACTTATTCGGACAAACAAAACAAGTATGTATACAATCTAAATTTGAAATTGTATAATTTGACATTCCGTAATAGCAACGCATTCTTTTATTTTGATATAAATAAATTTGTTAATAACATTTTCAGGGTGACAAAAGGTACAATGTATCTTCCTATTACTATAAAAAACAAAGAGCTACTTTAGTAGCATTTAATTAAAAAAATGTTATAACGAAACACGAATATAATCAATATAATATAGTAGTATAAGAATAATAATTCTACTTAGAATTGAAAAACCCCAAGCCTAAGCTATTTAATGATGACATCAAAATATACAAAACCTGGGTGGCAAGGATGTAATGCACAGAAAACTAATAAGATTAATATATTGTGCATTACAGAGCACTGGTTTTCAAAGAGCCACAACATTAAAAATAAAAAAAATTACAGATTGTAAAATTCTTTCTGTAGGGAAAAAACTAGTCGCAGTGACTCACTTATATTAGCTCATAATAATGTAGTTTTAGTTTCGATCAAACGTAGTGGCGCTCTTTATCTCACGAATTATTGAACTATCTTGCATTGACCTTAATGGCGACCCCCTCTAGTTCCTAGTGGTTTGGTATATAAGACAGCTAAAGGACGTTAATAAAATAAAGCAACTACGGCTTGACACGTTTTTTTTGTATTTTCGTAGTATTTGGTCTTATGGTATTATATTGTGGTATGTGTCTTTGATTAAAAAAAATATATTAAGCATGTTTATAAAGTTTAATACTTTTTAACATACTGATTAGATTATGAACCAAAAGCGTAAATCTTGTCGTAATTATGAAAACTTAAAATATCATTTCAAATCTATGCTAGGTTTAGGGTAGGAAAAATCGAAAAGAGGATGGTAATGATAATGACATAGTTGAATGATGAGGTCCTAATAAATATTAATTATAATAATTATATAATATCATATGAAGTTGTGAAAAGAAAACGAGAACGGGACAAGAAATAGAAAGATAATGCAAGGAGTATATAGAATGTTAAAGAAAGCGTAAAAAGCAGAAGTATAAAAAAGACTGCACCGTTCATTACAAAGATGGCAGGAACAATATCACTTGTACATATAATAAAGAGAAGACATTATGCAAGGATTATAAAAAACATGAAATGTATAGAAAATTACGTAGAAAAGAAAGAAAGGAAGTAATGAAAGCAGCCGAAGTTTGAAAAATTAAGAGGCCTATGGTCTTGTGGATGTCCGGTAAAATAAATACATGTGTTTAAAAGCAAGCAAATATGCACCAACCTTCTTTTTAAGTTTTGCAATTACAATCGAGGAACAAATCTCTACCCACAGATTATGAAAATCTATGTATGTAAAATATAAGGATAGATAAAATTAGAGATAAGTGTGTAAAAGGGAGTCTAAAAATTGTGTTGTTGACGGAAAGGCTGCGAAACAATGGGCTGGCTTGATATAAGCATATAATGCAAAGGGGTGATGTACTATAGCAAACTTTTCTCTATATCAACACCGATTGCCCTTATATAAAGTGAAAAGGGGAGAGAGCCAAAGAATTAATGGACAGTTTGAAAGATAATATTAAAAAAAAAGAAGTGAGTGCAGAGATGGCGCAGGATTTTTATCATTACTTCTGTGAGTGGCAGAGATTGTTCTTACCTATTCTGAAGAGATCGGAAGAGGTTGCAATTATACTTTTAGGCTGTAAGTTGGAAATACAGTTTTATAGTATTTAAAATAAATAAGAAATCATGTTTGTCGTGCTCAATTGGGTTTTTTTTCTTAATATTTTGCTGATGGCATAGTACTTACAGTTAATTAGAAAAATAAGAAGCTGCCTTTATATATACGAGTATTACTATGACGGTGTGACTTCGAAAAAGACATTTGAAAGTAATTTTTATAAGTAATTTAGTTAATTTAAATTATAAACTACAAGCAGTGTCTATTTTATTAAGTCTGTATACAACAGGGCTGTTTAATTTCGTACATAACAATTGATTTGACACGTATACGTGAGTATGGGATGGTAAGGTAAGTGAACTGCAACAGCTGTTGTAAAAAGAATAGTTAATTGTGTTGTCATGCAACTTGTATATGAAATTATCTTCTTCGTCAAGATGAAAACTAATGTTATAAAATTTACGTAATTATTAGACTAATAAGTTTTTGGTACATTATCGAATCTGAAACTTTCATGTTAAAAAGCAATAATGTACAGAATATATTATTTACATAAATGGCAATTATGTAACATGTTAATTTTCAATGAAATTGAAAAAAGATAACGAAAGAACGATAAATAATTTTTTTTATATTTAACTATGACTAGATCTAGGGCTTTATTTCTACATACGTGTTTAACTTTTCATGTCACTCCTACTTAGAATAATTTTGTGAGGCTTGATATTTTCACACCCATAATTGTGACATACTATTTTATAACTTATACAAAATAAAATAAAGTTAATTTTGCACTGCAGCTATTAATTTCTACTGTCTAATTTGTGAAGAATAATTTACCATTACTTATTTTAAAATAATATTTAATATTTATTTAGACTAAACATAAAAAACCAAATCCTACTCGGGGAAACCGTGTGTTAATAAATATCATAATATAAATTACTTTTTGTATAATGAAGACCAAAATATATTAAGATAACCTTGAAAGTTAATACTGTTTGAAATTCTCTTAAATATATTTTTTGCTTCCTTTTGAAGATGATACATACAAAATAAAATAAAATAAATTACATTGCCTAAGCTCCAAGCATTCTTGTTCCTTTAATGTTTATATTACAGAGCAATTACATGAAAATACAAGAGATGTTACAATTTACATGCGGCACAATTCTTCTTTGTTGATTTTTTCGACCGCTTTGATGTTTAATGTCGCTGCATACCTTTGTTCCAACGCATGACAAAGTTAAACATTACTCGACTCTTTACAAAAAGAGTAACCAAAAATTTGTCCGTTGTTCATAGTACGTTTGGTCATTTTAATTTTATTTTGGTACTTAAACAAAACATAGTTGACTGTTTCATAAACTTTAATTATATTTAATTAAGCACGCGCAACTTGGTTGACATTTATGTATTTCATATTCGGGTAAAGTTATATTAATATTTTTTTCGTGAAATTTATTAAATCATATTATTAGATTATATTATTAGATTATGCTGAAACGTATTTAGATAACTAGACTGTGTTTGAAATACTTACCTACATTATTACCAATTGGGTATGTGATTCCGGACCAGATAATACAATTTATAACAATAAGTAGTTTATTAAACGTGTTTCTATAATATAATTATATTATAATACATCAATTTTTATTATGAGATTAAATAAAAATATAAATAAATGTTGGGTTTGTAGTTACAAAATATTTGTCTTGTAAATTTATTTAATTATACTTTCTTCTTTCTTAATTATACTTCTATAATAAAGCTTAAAAAACCAAATTAGAATGAGGGCAGTATATAGGAAATATATGATGGGCAACTAAATGATTGTTTGAATGATGTGTTTTTTGAACATACGAATAAATCTTAAAATAATTTCAAAATGAAATCTATAATAATACTAGTGGAGAATTTCAACCAACTAACTTTTTATAAATATCTTCTGTAATATTTGTCAAATTTATTGCTAATTATAAACTAATCAAAAGTTATTTAAATTAATTCATGAACTCGATTATTTAAATTGTCAAAGTTTAATTTGGAATTCAATTTAAAACTATAACCACTGTGTGCTGCATCCGAATCCTGACAACGGATGGCATATTCATTACTTTTTGGCCTTTATAATTTATTCCATTTATACACCTTACGAGTAGAGATTACTTTAAAAAATTTTAGGTTAATATATTTCTTGACAAGAGATGTGATATGTATGTATGATATGTGATATGAGGAAATAAGACCGGTTCTTGGTTATTAATGTTTTGACTTTATACGATTCTTTTACTATTGCAATATTATTATTCTTAAACATAGAAAGTCAGTTTAAAACTTAGATAACAAATTTTCATAACCAATTTCTGAATATTGGATGTAGCTTTTCCATTATTAATTTTAAGTACTTCAGCAGTTCCAAGACTTGTTATTGATATTAATTTCAAAGGCAATTTTAACTAACTTGAGTTATACCTATTGATGTATTGTTTAAGAAATTACTACTGTAATGAACATTTCAAAGTCGAGTCTTAAATAAATTTTACCTCTGCTTTTCTTAAAACTAATAAAAGAAGTAAGTTTAGTTAAAACAGAACTAAATACTATCTATTACTAGTGTTCCCTATCATGTCTTAACACCAGTAAAAATTTACATCCTATTGTCTCATTTGAGCATCAGGATGTGTTTAACACATAAAATGTATGATGTGTTTATCACGTAAAATATTATTTTATCGCTAAGTTTCTGATTATAATATTGTTTGAATCTGGTATAATTTTAATGAAAATATTGATGTATATATATTTTACTACGTAATATATTATTATGGAGCATACGTTGTACTTAAAGTCTCTACTTTACACTATTTCAAATATTTTATTGATTTTGACTGATAGTAATTAATGGTAAATATTTACGCAAATTTCCTTATTTGAGAATATATTTCTTGCTTTCAAGCAGGCTTATTTTCTTTATAAAACGTCGACAGTAAACTATAATTTCCCTTGTGATATAACCGTAACAAAGAAAGTTTTGCAGTTTCTTAAGCAAACATTTAATTTTAATTATTTCTGTTATTATTATAGTATAATAATAGTGATTCAGACCGCATTACCATTATAGTTACAAGAGAAAGCGAGTCACGAGTATTAATAGATTACAAAGCTAATTATATTCCTGAGTGTCAAGTACAGAATGTTTGTTTCTAACGTTCATGTTAGTTTTCCACTACCACACATCCACAATCTGTAGGTTAAGACTGTATTGATTTGGTAGTACAGAATTTATACTAAAATGATATATTATTTTCCTTGAAAATGTCTACATAAATATTGTATATATATAATATTTATATACAGATTATATTTCTGTACTAATATAAGTACTTACGTACGTACTTAGTCATACATTAAAATTTTTATGTTTGTCGATCGCCTTGCCTGAAGACATTAGGGTGATTAATTATTTGGTGACAGGTAATTCAAAACACTTTGACAGTGTATGACATTTCGTATTATTTAAAAAAAATAGATATTATCAACATGAGGTTAGTTTAAGAACAATATTTATATTATTTTACCATTACACTGTTTTCTTTATGTCCTAAATAAAATAAAATAAATTAGACAGCACACTGCTGAATATTATTTAAAAGGAGCTGTCATTCATTTCAGATGTTAGAAGATGACTACATTTTACGTGTCTTATTTAAAATGTTATCAATCAATAATACTCATTTGTTTCAAAAGACATTCAGCTCTTTAGTTTAATATTGCCAAATTAAACTAAGTTTGACGTTCTGCATGTGTATCAACTTCTAGTCTTTCTAGTTCTTTCTATCAGAAACACTTCCGAGATAAACTTTTTAATTAGTCTCCAATGATTGTTGTTTTAATTAGTGTTTCTAATAACGCTTATAAGGCGTCGGTGCTTACAATAATTCATGTGTATTATGTAGAGTTGATTAATTATTATGGATTAACCATAATTCGTATTGCCGGCACTTCCCAGGCAGTGTAAAAGTTCGTTTGAAGGATATATCGCAAGCATTTCCAGTTCTCACTGTAAATTCAGATGTGTTCTTTAGTTTTCGTAACTTTCTTTAATGCTTTATGTTGCATACTTTTAATATTTGTCCTTTTTCGACAATTGGATTCCATATAATTAAGTAAGGTCTTTTTCATCCATACGGTTTTATAATTTGATATTATTAAAATAGATTACTGAGGGATTAGTGACCAGGTTAATCTGTCTATTATTCATAACAGGAGATTCTTTTATTATTGGGATATATTTCAATCGAATATATTTTTATCTCGGATATAAGTGTAACTTCGAGGTTTCAGTAACTTTGGATGTCCAGTTTCCTGATCTCTAGTTGTCGTTGTACCTGAATATGTAGCCTGTCCTTAAATGTTTGATTTTCGATAAAATAGTAAAAAGTTTTCTGGTGATGTAAAACTTTATATATATTTATTTAACACTATATACTAATATTTAAAGAATAACTGTATAAATCTGCATTCATACTAAAAACATTTTCTTGTTCTTGTACTAAAAAACAAAGGGACTGTGTATATGTATTCACTCGTTATTTTTTAGGGGTGCCTATGATTTTAATTTAAGAGATCATAATGTATATTTTCTGTTGTATTTATATTAAGATATATTAACGAATTGGTTACTCAGTATTAAATTTGGTTTCACAAATACAATCATATATCAATACATATCATACCTATAATATATATATATTATAGCTTTGCTATAAACTTTACAAACGGTATATATAAAGATGTATAAAATAAAAAACGTCCATTATGTAAAAATGCAATATGCATATTAACATCTCCATTCGTTCTTCAGCAGTTAGATAATACATCACCATCTATCTCATTTGTGTCTTATTCAAACATAAAATATTATTTCCAGTAATAATAATAATAGTTGAATTGCTAAGTTGTAAAATTAAAATTATTATATTTTATAAAAAAAATCTATCCGAATTAAACAAAATCAGATGAATATTTAAACAATTTTGCTATGATTGCTTTAGTATCGAAATATTTTTCATGAGAATGACCTTTATTGGTTAAAAAAATACGCTCTCCCATAGAAATACAATATTTACAGCGGTGATATAAATTTATACCAAGTGCAACTAAAGTGCTGTATAAAGAAGATAGAACTTAAGATTGCCGAAAATAGCTTAACACTTCAATATTTTACAAAACAATACTACTTATTTAGTTTGTAAAATTATAATAATTTTACAAACTAAATAAGTAAGTAAGTAAGTATAATTATTTCGTAAGAAGTGTGGTCGAAAAAAAAAATTACATTAAAATGTTGCTATCAGAAATTATATGGATCGTAGGCTTATTTACAGCGTATTACATTGAAGTTAACAAATTCAAACCAACGCATTTATGATTCCGTAAGCCTAATGCGAATCGGCCTTGCTAAGCATAAGCTACACTGCCCTTTCAGCCTTTGCCAGATTAAATTTAGTTGAATAACGTAAATGTACACGGAGCTTTAGTAGGTGAAGATTTAATTAGGTTACGGCCGACCCTTACAGGTTTCACTCGACAAATCCTTCCCGAAACAGAGTTGGCTGCTAATTTAGTTCGTAATTCCTCACTTTTTAAGCTTAAATCCTTTGAGTAAAAACTCATAGGATAATTAAAACTACAGTTTCTAATAGCTACATATAAGATACATACAAGATATCTTTCTGATTTTTATTATACTTCATCACTTAGGCTATGTATTTGTGAGGATATTTTAATCATAATTAGTTATTTTTTTTCCATAATCTATTTAGTTTGAAATCAAAAAAATCAGCAATTGTCGCTGACCGCTGGAGCTGATTAGTTTGTTGGTTGTGTTACGTTAATGTCTTCGTTTTAATAATTAACTTAAAAAATAGGAAAAAGTATTATTTAATTTATTAATACACTAGTTCACTCCAACTGTGATAAATAGTATATTTTACCTTTATTAAGTTTTATATTAATAAAATATCTTAGAATTGAAAACTTAAAGTTTTGAGGAAACAACAGATATTATTAATATGCAATGAGTATTTTTTTTATTGTTTTGTTTTTGATGAAGGGTAAGAAGAAAAAAATATTTTAAGATTCATGTAAGTTGATAAATATATCATGAAATATATATGTACATTGTCACAAGACACAAGTCGTAAGCAATTAAAATTGACTATTTATATATGTGCATAAATATATTTATATATATGCATAAAGATATATATCATTATTTAAAATGCGACCACTTCACACATAAATCTAAGAGTAACGTTTAAAGATTTTTTAGAGTAAGGACGTTAAGAACCAACAAATTCTATCTATTATTTATTTGTAACAAAATAGATATAATAAACGAAGAATGGGCTTGGTGGTAATAGTTGAATAGGTATAAGTGTAAGGTTAGACAATGGGACGATCTTGATCTTGATATTGTAACGTCGTCAAAATAATCATAATTAATGAACAATTAAATCATGAAGTTAAACAAAGAGTGAGTATTCAGAACAAAAAACCTCGATGGATTTCCACCTTTTATGTAATTTATAAAAGGATAGCTACCAAAACTATGTATTTGAAAAAAATGTATATGCAATAATAATTACGAGGTTAAACTTGGGATCTCAGTTGATTCAACCTTTTCACTCTACTAAGTGAGGTCGATCCATCGATAGTACTACCTCGTTAGGTGGTACTCGTCTTGATTATTCTATATATAAACGACGTCTTCCGGACATGAAAAATACAATGTACATAAATAACCTATTGATTTTGACTATTATTATTGTTATTTTAGGGACCACTACATATTCACGAAATTATTATAACAGGAAGTAGAAGTAACTATATTGTTTCTACCAACAATAGCTGATGATATCGTTTGTTTCTATTATTTCGGCAAATGACATTCAGTGTCGAATACAGGAGATTAGCTGCAATCACTGTTTGTATGCAATTCTGTATCTTTATTTTTAGTACTTTAAGTATGTTTATTTTATTTTTTTGTAAAAATATATGAATCGCTACAAATTACAATTTATAATTAATTTATAATCTTTTTACTGTTTCCTAAGTTTATGAAACGTATAGTAAATTATATATTTAAAAGCAGATATTACAGATATACTATTATTTAAGGATTTATATAAATTTAACGGAGTTCCAAATTTTGCATAAGTCTCTGAATTAAATAGTCATCTTTATGGGGTATTAACTATTTTGTCTTTACTTTGAATAATGATATAATTCATTAAAAAATAACATTATTATTGACCTTGTTACGTTTTAGCACTCCAGCCCAGAATTATTTATCGACAAAGCGCTCATATTGAGACAGAATTAAAGTGTCACTTCTAGTCGGTTGGTCTTTATATCAAGTATTTAAATACATTAGATGTACATATATCAACGAAATATGTACATTTAGTTACGTTATATAGTAATGTGTATCATTGACACCATTATTACTTTGATCTTTGACTAGTTTATGGATCAATAGCTCTGAATTGACAACGTTTAACCAAAAGCGTGCGATTCTGAAGGATTTTTGATTTGAGGCGCAACCACGCTATCGTTTCAATTACCGTCTCTAATAGTCTGTTGGAGTCTGCGTATTGAATGTCACAGCGTCTATCTAAAGTCAATAATTCAGTTTAGTTATTAGTAGTAGTCAAGTTTTTGGACCTATTTGAGACTACTTTAACTAATTTGCCTCGTACTTATAAGTAAATTAGTTTTTAAAATGTAGCAATGACAGCATGACAACTAAATTTTAAAACTGAAATCTTGCGTAATTTTTTATCGCAATAGTTTGTTTTTTTTTGTATAAATTAAGTAATTAAAAAAAATTGTTTTACTTCAAACCATAATAAAAAAAGGCCATTAGACATTCTGAAATTATATAACTTTAGCTACTTATTCAGATAACAAATACATTTATTTATTGTATTAGAGAAACTTCTGCTGTCAAAACATTTCTTTATCAATTTTAAAAACTTCTTCGTCTTTTTAAAAACCTCAAAAATTCATCATATTGAAGTAACGTTAATATTTAGGATGTCGTTAGTGGTTTCTAGTTATTTTGTTGAATATGATAGTAAATTTTTGGCAATAAATTTTATAATTGCCGTTAGATAAAATATTAAAATTGTATATATATTTACATTTATCTAAATGATATTTTTTGTTAAGAAATTATTTCCTTTTGTTAATTCAATTAGAAAAATAAAATAGACACAATGTAAAATCATTCTTTTTTTAATAAAATAAAATTTAGTGATTTGTTTTTTATGCGTTACGTATATATTATGATAAATAAATAATATGTGGTTTGGTTGGAATAATGAGTTACCTGATAGCAACGTATCCTTCATAGTAACATACAGTATGATAAGACTACTATAATATATATATATACATTAATAAATACACATATAACGTTCTCGTCCGTAGTCTACTCGATACTCGCACACAAAACATACCGCAATTCGCAATATGACAATTTCTACTGACTCCCCCAAGCCGCATTGAAGAACTTTGGTCCAATAGATCTTGCTTAAGTAATGTTTATTTTCTGAATTTAAGATTTGAAAATGTATATGAATAATCCTCAACCTATCTTCACCTCTTTTAAGCGCATACTAACTTTGTTTTTATTATTAAAGCTTAAATATTGTAAACTTGAGTATTAGTTCCATATAACGCTCACGTTATATGGAACTAATACTCAAGTTTACAATATTGTTACAACAATGTTTACACGTATGTCTCAACATACCTACATCATATGATCCTTTTGAAGTTGAACATTTGATTTACTGTTTGTAAACAACAAATCTAAGTAGTATATTACTAGGAGTAAAAAAGTAACAATTTATAATTCTAATGAGTAAAATATGATGGAGCTTTTTTTCGAAGATTGTTTTACCATTTTAATACAACTAAGACTGTATTTAAAACGTCTAAATAAATCTATGCTTTCTCTCTCTCTCTCTATTTTTAATATTGTGTATAAACTTTTAATTATTTGTCGTCCACTTAAAGTTCTATCATTTATATTGAAATGGGAAATAACAGTAACAATAAATAACATGTATTTTTTATATTGCACTTAATTTAAGTAAAAAGATATGTAAGATTTAAGAATGTGGATGTTACTTAGGTATATTCACAACAAGTTCGTCAGTGTACCTGATAAATAAATAGATTAAAATGTATAAGTTTTGCTTTATCAAATTGGTAATTGAATTATTAGTAACAATACAAAAATTATTATAATTATTCACAATTTATATAGAACATAGGACAAGAAACTTTATTATGATTAACCATAAAATTAATCTAATATAAATAATATTTATAAGTGGCTGGAACAACTATGTTTAAAATACTTTTCTTTCCCTTTCCGAAAAAATGTCTAATTACTAAAATTGTATTTTTTCCTTACTTTGTATTAAATCCCTACCTTGGTTGTGATTTACAATTCCTATTAACCTGTGTTACATTGAAATAAACAAAGTGCATTTTTTTACAAATATGTTTTCATGTTGATAGATTTACATGACGAGAAGGGACACGAATATATGACAGATGCGATATAATGTAGTTTTACTTCGATGAAGTAAAAAGTACCAATTTTACTTATTTTTTTACACTATTTCTGGATATATAAATTGAGACCATAGACAATACATGTAGATTTTATTTAAGGGTTTAATATATATATAAAATTAGTATAGCGAGAAACGACTTTATTGTAATAAATTTGTCTTACATTTGAAACGAAAGTCTTTGAGAGCCAACGCTATTAGACAGTTAGAATCTTGACGCGTCTTTGAAAGGAAAGTTTGTGAAAGCAGCTGAGAGGGAAGCAGTAAACAACTTTATTTTGTTATTTCGGAAAATAGTAATGCAGTGTTTGTAGCGAAGTCTAAAGTGCTAGATTTCAGATGCACTTGATAATAAATATTAGATTATATGAGATTTGTTTAGTTGATTAATAAAATATATAATAAAATGAGAATGAGATTTTTTTATCCACCGTTAAACAACTATTTTAAAAGTATTGGGTCATTGGTTGTTAATAAATTATTGGTAAATAATCATTACCTATAATAATTGTAAGTTTCTGCAGAAGAAATGTGTTTAAAGCTTTTATATAAAACAAATTGAAGTGTAGGTACTAAGATCATCCTCATATAACACAAATACTATTATTATTCAGTCTTATATAATATCTTTCACGTACATATATATAAAGCATATTAGAATTGACGATAATTATATACTTAAATCAAATACAGAGAAATTAAGTTTAGAAAGTCATCCATGCTGAAGTGAGTTAGCAGACAATGGCACTGCAGGAAGGATATATTGGGTGAAACTTGTAAGGGTCGCGACTACAATACTATTATATACTATACTAATTACATCCTTATATACTAAAGCTAAACACATATAAAATGAAAAGTGAAGGCTAATCTAAATTGTTTGAATGGACAGGATCGTAGATGTTACTAACTAGAAAAGTATTGTATGGAGCTATATCGTTTAGATTTTAAAGCTTTTAAAGCTAGATTTAATCTCCCAAACTCAGAAGAGAATATCAGTATCATATGTGGGAATAATTGGGAGCCCTATAAATATGTATTAAGTGAATGTTCTTTACTTGTTTCTATACGTATAAGCCAAGGTGTATTACGAACAATGGAGTCAATGAATGCTGTTGTTTGCGGTAAATGTGCAAATTTTTGTGAAAATGATGACTATTTAAGGACGTAAAACAAGTCTTTCTGGTAATTTTTCTTGTTATAAAAGATGTTTGGCTCCCAGAAAATGAATGTATTATCGAAAATATCTACGTAACTGATGTAAAATTAATTAAAAAAAAGTCATTCTGACTGTTATCACCTCGGTAAAGTAACTTAAAAATCTGTTTATTTCACCTTATCTGAATTATCAGATAAGCTGAAACAGGCAAAATATATTTTGCTTCAAATGTTTAAGGTATAAAGCACAAATTGTGTATAGCATACAATGTTCATAAATACTTATAATGAACAATATTCAGAAAAATATTTAAAAAGAATTACATATTCCTAAAAATGATATATCTTGAATGTACGAAAAATATTTCTTTGTTGATGTGAACGAATAAACTATTAATATTTTTTTTATTTATAAAATATCATGTAATAGTATAAAACTACTACAAAATACTTTTAAACTTTTTTCTTTTGTAGACTTCCTTTAAAAAAGGATATTATATTATTTCTTATATCTGATATGTTTTTTAATTAAATAATTATTGATTATAAAATTTATGTATTAGAAATGCAGTTATTACTCCATAAACAAAAGATCAATAAATGAAAAGAAATATGACAAAATCAAAGACAACAAACAGGCTTTATAAATATTCCTTTTGTAGTACTTTATGGAGACACCTGAATTATAAATGATACTTGTTCAGACTTTATACGCTCTGCCTCAATAAAATTATTAGATTTTTTTTCATATACCATACGCTTGTTATAAAAATATCACGTTCAATATATTATATTATATATAATAATAATTTTAACGTTGACAACTTTGTGAGTATTGTGTTTTAACTTTACCTTATATCTGTCTGCCTTGATGTTCTTGAATTAGAAGGTGCATTACAAGGTAACAATAGTATTTTCTCATAATTTATTACTTACTTACTTACTTACTTATCTACACAAAGATATAGCATATCAGTGTTTCTAGATCTTTGTGAGCATAAGTAGTACTCTGTATAAAATAATCGTATAGAATTTCTTCAAAGATAAAGGAGCTTTAGATATTAATTATAACGTCCTGGGAATGTAACATGGAAGAATCTGGAAGACAGTTATTATTTTCAATATTGTAAATTTTAGGCTTAGTAACGTTTAGTGGGGATATCTATCTATCAATCTGAAAAAATCTAAACATTTTATTTACTGCATGGATTACGGAAAAGTATTAAACGTCTGGGGAAATAAGTTCGGAACTAAAAATGTAAGCCAGGCAAGAAAATAACGTTGTCCAGATGTACAAAATTATGTAAGAAAATATTTAAATTATTTTATTAAATATTATAAGGCACTTTTTGAATCTAGCTGTAAGGGTCGTGATGTTTTTTAATCAATAAAGTTCAACGAAAGTTGGCCATCAAATGCAAAAATTATATACATTATTGTAATCCAATTATGAGTTATGAGTGTTCTAACAAACAAGAAATGATTGTTCCCTTTCTAATTATGGTATACGTAATTTAAAATTAGATTTGTTTTTTGTAATAGTATATAAAATAAAATGATATTCATAATAAAGGCAATGATTATAATAAAAAACAATTGTTTACTTCGTTTTTATTATATATTGTTGTTGTTGTTGTTGTTATGGTATGACAATATTTTTAAATTTCTTTACTGGAATGCTTAAAGGATAGGATACGACATTTTCTTTTAATAATCTTAGCTCGTACTAGGCAACAGACCACTTAATAAATAAAATATATTTTTTTATATCAGTTTAAAACTAGAAAAATCGATGATAGTAGAACCTGTTTAAAGAAGTTAAGTATAGTTAGTTTAATAGTAGGTTGAAACAAAGAGCTGTCATGCATAATATATTTAATATGCATAATATCTATAACTACACATCATCAGCTGTCAGTGACTTCATTTGTAAATAAGTAAAAAATAAGTTGGTTTCAACAATTATACTATCAACAGAGTTTTCCAGAATTTGCTGAAAGGATTGTTGAAATTAATAATTTCGCTAAAATTAAAGCAAAAGAAAACGTTTTTCAACTAATTAAAAGTTTTTTAAGAATTTCAAACTCTATTTTAATTAAGTTTTGTTTTGAATTCAATTTTAAACTGTGGACGCTCACCGCTACAACTCGCTATTCACAACATCGGTTGATTCCATTACAATACTTTCGTGACTTTCATAGTTGACATGGTCATTGGTTAAGCAATATTATTTGAATGAACTTATTACATGTTCTTGTCAAAACTTTCAAATTTTGCATGTGTTTCAAATTATTTTATTCATAAAAAATATCTAAAACCTACAAAAATACTCAATATATCTTATTACTTTATTTTTAGACCTAGGTTCTGAAGTGTTTAAAAAATATTTCGACGTTGCGTTTAATGTCACAAATGATTATAAATATTATTCTTTGCTAAAAGTGACTTAAAATAAAAACTGAAATTTAGTTATTTATCAATCTGAAACTTTACATAAAGGTATACATACATGTTTACAAGACAAACCTCAGAAGTCAAAACTATATAAAATGTAAAATAATGTAGCCTCCTTAATGGACATATTTGTTTGTTTCAAATAACATTTTTTCGCATGTCAATTGAACTTGTAGTTCTAATTAAAAAACACAAGAAATAAATTAAAATGAACAAACAAAAAACAGTTATTGGAAATTATAAACTACTAAACAAAGTCAATATTCTTTACATAAGTTTTAATTAATACTTATTATTCGATGAAATGCGTTAACGAACATTTGTTAACCAAGACAAGCCCAAGACATAAAAAGTATTAATAAACCTTCTTCAAAGTAAAAGAAACTTATTTGGCTATTTTAATCAACTTAATTATAACAATTTCAAAGAAAGTGTAACATTTAAAAGTTTATAATTAAACATTCCAGTTAGATTTAATAATATTAAAATAGAACTTTAAAGTAATATTTTATGATCCTATTTCTTGGTTTTCTTATCTTGTATACGATAGCTGATAATAAACTAAAAGTTATATCCTATTTAGATAAACAAAAAATCTTATTCAGCCTTCTACAGTCCTTTTTAAACGCCTACGTCATAACCTGTATTAAACTATTTTTATTTAAAAATATATATTTTTTAATTATCTGCTTACCATTAAAACTAAACGATTGTTATTCTTAGATTTACTTGTCTTAATGTTGTGGAATAACAAGAGAGTTTTCCTTTAAGTAATTAAACAATTCATTACAAAAGCTCAATTAGCATCGTTTTGAAAAAAAAGACAAAGGAAAATTAAATGTTTCTCCTTCGGCATTGCAATTAGAATTAGGAATTCTTTAATGTAGATTTTAATCTTAATAAGTAATGCTGTATTGTATGCTTCTCGAGTTTTGTTACTTTGTAATGTTGGTAATTTTATTTGCTAAAAAAAATGGTTTTCTACGTCTTTATACAAAAACTAAGAGGTTTTTTTAGGTGGCAAAACTTAACTATATTTATTTTACTGCTGCTCGTATTGAGCTGTCTCTACCGGGAAAGGACCACCCTCTCACAGAAGATCAACGTGTAGTTACCAAATTCATTTGGTTCCGTCAGTGTGTAAGAGAATCCGGAAGCCGGATGCGATCCCACAAAAAAATATATACCCAAGGAGGCAACCTCCAACCTCTGGGTTTTTCATTCTGATCTAATCGCCGTCCATTATTATCTTAAGATGACGCAGCCGGCCTTGTTGTTTCTGATGGAGATGCAGATATCTCAATCTAGCGACACAGCATAACTATCATACCCGGGGGTATAAACTAGAACATCATTTTATACCACACACCGCGGTATCTGTGTCATATTCGTAAAGGTATTATTATGACACGTGACAACGACTACACTGTGAGATCTGTGCTTAATTTTGCTCTGGCAAATGGTCTGTCCCAGCTGGTTCAAGTCAACGGATTGCAATGGGATGAGGTCCATTTTAGCATCCTACACATGGGGACCGATTTGTTTCCCTTGCATCGATCCTACTGACTGCACTGCGGCTGTAGCTGATGTCATACTACAGTGCAAGGAATTATTTTTGAAGCCGATCTCTTATGCAATATTTTGCCTCAAACTCGACATTGGCCGTTCAAGGACAGACACTGCCTACCATCCTGCGGTGTCGGAGCTCAATGGCGGAAATATTTTTTCAGCAACAAAATTACCTGATCGTCTCTATTTTCCTTAGACGTTCATAAGTCGAGTAGGCCGGATAGCATTTCTCCAATTGTGATACGAACATGTGCCCCTAATTTGACTCCAGCGTTAGCGCGTCTAATTCGGCACTCCTACCTTAAAGGCGTAGTCCCGGTGGCATGAAAGTGTGTTTTTGTCCATTCGATCCCTTAAAAAGGTAATAGCTCGGACCTAGCTAACTACAGAGCTATCGCTATTACCTATCTTCTCTTCAAAGTAATGGAGAGCATAATCTGTTAACAGCTCCTAACGTACCTTGGGGATCACCAGTTGGTCAATGACCGGCAAAATGGTTTTCGCCATGGTCGATCGGCTGGTGATCTTCTATTATATCTTACGCACCGTTGGGCAGCTGTCATTGAAAGCACGGGAGAGGGTCTGGCAGTTAGTGTGGATATGGCGAAAGCCTCGATCGTATATGGCACCAGGGGTTTCTTTCGAAGCTGACTTCCTAGGGGCTTCCCGAGAGTTTATGCAAGTGGACCACCAGCTTTCTTACTGGGTGGAGCATATAGGTCTTTCTCAACGGTTTTTGCTCGGCCCTAAACCCGTGAATGCAGATGTACCCCAAAGTTGCGTGCTATCCCCGTTTCTGTTCCATCTGCATATCAATAATATGTTACAAATTTCCAACATACATTGCTATGCTATGTGTATGATATCACTGGGGATGCATGTTGTTCCAGCTAGACATATGTTAATATAACAATATTTCCAGCCTGACCAAAGACTTGCGCTCTATAAGGCGCAAGTTTGGCCACACACGGAGTGCTATTCTCATCTCTCCTCCGGATTACTCCAATATCAGCTTCTACCTTTTAATCGCGTACAACGGTGAGCCGTTCGAATCGTAGAGGACCCGATGATTTGCCAAAGATTGAACTCTCTGGAATTGTGTAGGGACGTCGCTTTTTTGTGCGTTTTCTACCGCATTTACGGGGAGTGTTCCAAAGAGCTATTCGATCCAAAGCCTGCCGTCAAATTTCATTACAGCACAGCACGTCATCGCCTCCAATATCGTCCGTACCACTGGAATGCGTAACGATGTTCTACTGTACGGTTTCTTCAAGGCCCTTTCTTCCACGTACCACTCGAACGTGGAACAACCCTTTGGAGGTATTTCTAGATCGATATGACATGGGTACTTTCAAAAAACACTTATAGTCCTACCTCCTAGGCCGGTAACGCTTTAGTATATCCTCGAATGTTGCAAGAGTTCATAGCAGGCAGTAGTCACATCTCATCTGTGACCCGCAAGCTTATTTGCCTTCCTCTATAATAAAAAAAAAGAAATCAATTTAAGTTGAGTAGGAGTAACAACCTAACATACAACGAGAAATAATATTTATTTTACAAACGTGCGTCCTTTTAGCGATAAAACGTTCTAAAAACAAAACCAGGAAAGTGCGTGTCCGGCCACGTAGGTACTATCTAGAGTTTCGTAGTTTGACATGAATAATAGATAGAGAGATAAAAATAAACACATAGACAAAAGATATTTTTAAAATATTCAATTATATAGTACATTATTTTTATTTCCTAATGCTTGCTAACGTTTGCAATGTAAGCGCAAAAAAGTGTATATTTTAAGTAAACTATCTTTTTTGTAATAGTTTTCTTGTAAATTTGTTCTAAGATCATGTCTAAAATCAACTGTTTAACTAACATGGGACACACGCTTATCAATCTAATACTAAATATTTTACAAACTTTATCGAAAAATGGATTTTGCAAATCAATCATATATATTTTTAATTATTTTATTCCGGTTATTACTTATTTAAAAAAATAATTAATCCGAAATACGTATACAAGATACAAACTTTATGACTACAATTTTTTAAGCTAAATATTTTTATAAACTGAGGAAATAAATTGTATTTTTATATCATATTTCAAATTCAAATTCAAAATTCAAAATATCTTTATTCAAGTAGGCATTTACACGCACTTTTGAATCGTCAATTATTACAATACAAAAAAAGGTCAGTGTAGTCCGTCCGTAAGCAAGCTACCACCGGCTCGGAATGCTGCTCTGTTGAGAAGAGCCGGCCAGAAACTCAACAGTTGCTCTTTTCAAAAGAAATATAACAATAGGTGATGTATATTAATTATAATATAATATAAATCCTGCAAATGATTCAACAACTTAAGTTCCACATATTTCGATCCACTAAAAACTCTTGAACGTTGTAATAAGCTTTATTTAACAATAAACTTTTGATTTTAGATTTAAAACTAAGAAATGGAAGGTCTAAGATATCTTGTGGAACTTTATTATATATGCGTATACTCAGACCCATGAAGGATTTATTAACTTTTTGAAGCCGAAACTTTGGCGTTACGAGTTTGTTTTTATTTCTCGTATTTATCGCGTGTCTGTCACTGTTTTTTATATAACTATTTAAATTTTGCCGTATATATAAAATGTTATTAAATATGTATTGGGAAGCGACTGTAAGAATACCTATTTCTTTAAAAACATCTCTCAGAGAATCTCTAGCTTTTAAGTTATAAATAGCCCGCACAGCTCTTTTTTGTAAAATAAATATAGAATTAATTTCGACAGCACTGCCCCATAATAAAATACCGTAAGATAAAATACTGTGAAAATAACTAAAATAAACAAGTCGAGCCGTATTTATGTCCGTTAATTGTCTAACTTTTCTAATTGCAAAGACGGCGGAGCTGAGTTTGGCTGCGAGTGTTGAGAGATGGGGGTTCCACTGGAGCTTTCTATCTAATGTTAAACCTAAGAATTTTGTTGAGTCAATTAATTCTAACACTTCATTGTTAAGGAGCAAGTTACAATTTTTACTTTTTACATTAGGAAGTGTAAACTCTAAGCATTTAGTTTTCTTAGCATTTAACACTAAATTATTAATTTCGAACCAATGCAGGACTCGTGACAAAGTACTGTTTACTTCGTCATAATTAATCCTATCACGCTCAACTTTAAAAATAAGCGAGGTGTCATCAGCAAAGAGTACAATGTCACACAGACCCTTAACAAAAAAGGGCAAGTCATTAATATAAAGTAAAAACAAAAAGGGGCCCAGAATAGATCCTTGAATTTAATATATAATATTAAAAAGGAATTTAGGATAAATTACAATACTTAGAGACGAAGCTTCTTAGCATTCCATGGATTCACCGTGCGGGTGCCGGGCCCATCGCGTTGCAGGAAGAGGAGCGCAAACAATGCCTGGGACTTGCGACCCAGATGTAGGTTTAAGGGGCCCCTTTACTATGCGCATACACGCTCACCTTCACTGTTTACGCTCCTCTCCCTACCTAACCAAATATCGTAAGAACCTAATAAAGCCGCCTTTGAACTACGTTCCAGAAATGAACTGATGATCGTTCTAGAAAGGCCGAGGTCCTTAAATAAGTTGTAGAGAGATTTTGCTGTTATACCTCTCGCTCCTACTTCTACAGCGTACAAATTAACTATAAATTTATTCCTGATCAGTTCGTTACACAGTTCGTAATACTTGTTAAGCTTAAATGTATGATCTTTGGGTATGTTTGTTTCCCAGGGTACAGTAAGCTCCACAAGTATAACGCGCCTTAGTTGTTTTGAATACAGGAATAAGTCCGGCCTAGATGACGAAACACAAACATCCCCGGGGATTTTGTATTGCCTTTCATACGTGTCCACCATGAGAGTCCAATCAGGAGACGCGTCCAAGATGGAATAAGGTTTTAATTTAGATTTTTTGGACGAACCTGCCTTTACGAACTCTACTGATTTTTTGGTGGTTGTTATACCCCTCTGCGCTCTTGCTACAGAAAGACTAACCGCTTCTCGTATGATTTCTAATACTTTATCGTGGCGACGCGAGTATTTACCTCTATTTAATAGTACCCTACACCCTACTAGCAAGTGTTTCGCGGTTCCTACTGCCTCCCCGCAGATGTTGCAAGATTTTTCGGTGGCTTTGCCCCATCTTACTAAGTTACTTTGATCTGGGAGAGTCATTTGGAATGCATTAAGATAAAATTTTAATAATGCTGGGGACCAATCATGAAGCAGGGTGCGCCATCGTAAAGCTAATGGAATACAAAAATCTCCTATGGTCACCCATTCGTTTTGCAATTCTAGGCTCATCGCGTGCAACCGGTAATTATCATTTTCATCGTGCCGAATAAAGGATTTTATTATTTCTATGTCTGGTTCTTTCCTATTTGATCCTAGCCCTGCTTTATTTGTTTGAGCACCTATCATAAATTGTTTATGGAATTGAAGTCGTGACTCCAGCTCTGCGGCAATTTTATCTTTTGGGAGAGATGTTACAGTATCATCATTCGACTTTGAGATGATATGTCTCTTGGTCACTCTTAGGTGTTTATAGAGTTCCGATGGTTTCTTTAATTTTAACCCAAAATTTTGTCGGTCTCTAAATAAGGTAGAAGAGTCCGCTGGATGCGCTAACCCGAGCCATGACTTCAATGTCCTTATGACGCTTGCATCTAACTTTAACAAAAGGGTCTTATTAATATCGTAAACGAGGAAAGGCCAATTTAAACGTGATGTTAAATAATTATCGTATATCCAAGCCTTTTTGATGTTACTTATTGGCTGATTGTCTACCTTCTTAAGATCATTCAAAAAGCTATCGACTATTATATCTAAAGATGGAGTACGCCCTTGGTAATCGATTTTTTTGCCTAAGAATTTGAACGGAGCTGCGTCGGTAATAGTAGTAACGCACTTACCGCCTATTATAAGACCCGGATCGTAAGAGGTATATCTGGTATTCCGCCTACCCAGACACAGACTGTAGCATTTATTGGGTTTTGTCCTCAATCCGTCCGTCCAAGCACAGAAATCCTCCACAACATTTAAAAGTAGCTGACATTGTTTTGGATTACGTGTCAGTATCGCGAGATCGTCTGCGAATGCTAGTAAGGATTCTGTGTATTTATTGTTCAACTTAAACCGATAACCCCATTTCTTTTCGTTTTTAATTAATTTATCTATTAAAATATTGATCACTATGTTAAATATAATTGGAGAAATACAACAACCTTGAAATAAACCTATGTTGTAATTTAATGGTTTGGAATGATTTTCATTTGTGATTATGGAAAATTTTAATTTTGAATAATATGATGCAATCATGTCACTTACTAACGTAGGAAAGTTATACCACCTTAGCGCGAACATCATCAGTTCATGTTGTACCGACCCGAAAGCGTTCTCTAAGTCTATCCAACATACCGTTATTTGTCTTTCACTATTTCTGGCATCTTTAAGGCTTTCCGATAGTAACGTGTTATGTTCGAGGCATCCAGAAATGCCAGGCAAAAACCCTTTCTGGTGATAAGGCCCGAAATATTTATTATTTATCATGAATTGCGTCATTTTTGTTTGTAAAAAAGAAAAAAATATTTTTGATATTGTATTTGTTAGAGCTATCGGTCTAGTGTCCCTAGGATCCGAGACATTGTCGCTTTTGGAAATGAGGACAAAAAGAGCATTTCCGAATGTTACCGGTGTTTGTCCTCTTGACCAGATTTTATCGAATATATTCAATAGATGTTTATGAATCGACGGACATTTTTTATAAACTATATAAGGGATACCATCCGGACCTGGTGCTGACTTAGATGGTTTCTTTTTAATTATTTTATTGATTTCCTCCAAAGTTGGTGGGTTGGCATGAAAATCTATGGATGGACTCTCAGGTTTTCGATCGTTGGGATCCCCATACAGCCTTTGATTTTTAGGCACTTCGTATGTGCTTTTATAATAATCAAAAATTTGCTCGTTGGTCAAGAGGAGTTTACCTTTTTCGTCTTTGAAAATGTTTTTAGAGTACTTAAAAGGATTTTTATCAAAGTCTACTTCGTGTTTTGCCCGGTCAAAGCTATCACGGTTTTTTGTTATTTGTTGTGATATGCCTTGTATTAATTTAAGAATTGACCTTAATGCCCTAGACAGTTGGTGACTAAGTTGGTTGTCGCCCATGGCTTTGGCCCTACGAAGTTTCTTTATGAGGTCCCTTTTTTTCCTTCTCATTTTCAATTTAAAACCGTTTTCTTTATACTTGTGAGCATAACGATTCGAAGGTTCATGATGATGCTCATTGAAGTAGTCAAAAATAGTATTTTGTAGAGTCTCTACTTGCGCGTTGAGTACCTGGTTTGAGCCCGGATGCTCTAACAGGTCCGCTATATTTTGATCGTGTATTTTCCATGTCGATTGTTTAATAGTGGGAATGCTAAGACGCGTCCGGATGGTTATGGACTCCTGGTGATTCGCATTTAATGGTTCACCATGGGATGTATGAGGGTAAACTCTATCCGAAGTGAAAACTGAAGATATTACCGGCGATTGCCGCGCTTCAGCACCATCGTGTGTTTTGAGATGTTTAATAAACCAGGCTCGTCTTTTGTAAATTTTCCCGCACGTAAGGCATTTCAATTCCGTTTTCGCGCCGTTTTCGCCGTTATTATCAACCGATGGACAGTTCTTCCGCCCCCCCTCTCGGACTGTCCCAGGGGTATTTTTCTTTTTCGGACTTTTAGCTTTAAACGAAATTCCCGGGCTTGGCTTGCTAGGCCGTCACCCTCGGCTGTCTTTCCAGCAGTCATCTGTCTTCCCAGCTGCCATCTGTCTTTCCAGCGTCAGCTGTCTTTCCAGCGTCATCCCGTCTCTCCGGGCTGTATTATTAGTAATATGTATTAGTTTTAAATAGCTGATAAATTTTGAAACGAACTTATAATGAATCACTTGCTTTATTCGAAATATATTAACTACAATTTTCATTGACTTACTTTAATAATGTAAAAATATATGCTCACAATCGTACATTTTTTAAAAACATGTAAATAACAAAACATAATATAATTAACATTGTCGCTAGTTCGAGTGCGTGTTTAGCTTTACGTGTCGCATTCTCATGGGATAATTTCAGTCACACTTCACTGTAATACCAACCTTCATATTTTTCCTCCGATGTACAACTTTATACTTTTGAATATAAAGTTAATTTTGCATTGAATTCAGTGATCTTTGTTAAATAATTATATATTTTTTTAATCTTTAGGTTTTTTGACAATTGTTGTATACCTTAGGGATTTTTCATTATATTGCCAAGTAAATATAATAAATTGTATAGGTTTTAACTCATTATTAAATATTGCTACTTATATAGATTATATCATTAGTAAAGTAAATATTTTATAAATTACATTAAATAGAATTAATCCTCAATATTTTTTTTTTAAATTTTATTCTTTTTTATTAATTATACATAATTATTCCAATATCCTTAATCCGGAGGATTAAGTTAACACAATTATGCAATATTTTTGAAAACCTGTAAAATTCATAAAAATTGATCAAAGTACTCAGAGATACAAACCAAAAATATTAATATTTTCTTTTGACCCCTCATGACTTTTATTTTCAGAAGTCATATAATGGCTTAACACTAAATTCAACTAAAACATTTATATATAAATTTAAATTTTGAAGTCGCCTTATTTAGTTTGAAAATGGTAAAGTTGAGTGATTGGTATATTTCAATGAAAATATTATAAATTGTATTTACTTTTCAAAATAATATATATTCAAAATTCTGTGTAGATGTAATTTACATTTTAGTTTATAGCAACAAAAAAGGACAATCTTAGATAGACACTTTTTGTCACATTAGAAAATACATTTTAACAATGACGATATTGATAAAAATGGAACTAAGGACAAAAATTGAAGGAGAAAAGAGTAAGGACAAAATAAATAAATGCTAGGACATTTCTACATAACGATATCTAGTTTTGAATTAGCCATATCTTGAGCTATCCCATAAGGATATATTTAAGAAAATATATAATATACGAATAAATGAATGAATGAATACATTTATATAAAGTTATTTTTTTATTAGGTTTGCATACATCATATATAATATCAAAACATCCAGACTGTAGAAAAAGACAACACCTGACTGTTAAGTGTCTATGTTAAGCGCCTATCGCAAAGTCAGAAGCATTATGACATTGCTTTCAATAGCGAGGCGCGGGCGACGGCAAGCAGCGGGTGCCGGGCGGAAGGAGGAAGAGTGGTAGTGGTGTGGTTCGGTAGTCCAGCCAGAACGACTTTGCTCACGCTCCTATTCGTACATACTTGTCTATTATTAAGTGATTCAATACAAATTTATTATTCAGTACACTCTTTTATTTTATCATCATCATTTGGATAGTCAGTTCTCCCTACCAGATGGGCACAGGGCACAGACTCCAACATGTCAAAACCAACACATACGGTCATAAAATTTAATGCATCTCTAATGTATAACCTTTCAATACGACCGTCCTTCAGGTCCTAATTGAAATAAATAGCACTGTTAATTTAACCTTCAACTTTGTTGTGGTTCAAGATATTAACATAAAATATTTGATTAAGTACATTGCAAAATACATAAAATCCGTAACTCCGACATCAGCATATGATGCATCAGCATATATCAGTTTGAATTTCTATAGACTTTATCCAAAATATGATCCAATCAACAACGTTACAGACAGACAACATCCGGGGAAGTGACGCCAGACTGCAATGATTTACGTCACGCCCATTTTCATTTCCTGTCTCATTTCACCTTTCCGGATCATTTTGATCGCAATATATGCTCGGTTATGATTTGTTCTAAGCAAATCTCACCTGCAATATTTAAAAGTGTTATTTATAGTAAATAATATTAATACTGACCAGTACACACAACCACTATCCAAAATATAGAAGAAAGAGTTTATCATATTTTATATCAGTAGCCTGTACTAAAATATTATTTGGAATTCGTTCCAATTTGTAGGATATTTTGAGAATTCTGTAAGACACTTAGGGAATATCTTAATATTTTTTAATAATAAATATTACCTCATTATCATTTCGATTTGAATATTAATTTTTGATTAAATAACACCACGTGGGGGGGAAGTATATTGTTAATACTGCTTTTATATTCTAAGAACTTTATGGATGCTACATAGTACAATAAATATAACTCTTTTCTAAATGTTCAGTCTATTACTAGTACATTCAAGATAATATTATTCTAGATAAGAATATTGTTTTTATTATACTCTTAAATTAGTCTAAAAACGTAATTCTATAACATTTTAACGTAATATATACAACATAAAATATGAATATTCTCTATACAATATAACATTGAACAAAACCTTATTTATAGTAACCACCGTGGTGAGAGATCTGATAAAATTAGGGTTGTTTTTTTTTTTAATAATTATTATATTAATAATATATCACTTATTACGTTACTGTACAGTTTTTATGTACGTTCGTTTTTAAATATGCTCCTACCGTATGGAATCTTAAGTTATAAGCAAATATATTGATAAAATTTAAAGTGACATAAATTGTGTATACTCTTCTCTTCAGCGACTTCAGCGACTTCAGCGACTTTGATTATGTCGTCGATCCATCTAGTAGGGGACTTACCCTAAGCCGCTTCTAACGGCTCGCGGTCGCCACACGAGAACTTTTTGGCTCTATCGGCCGTCAGTTGCACGAGCGATGGGCTCCGCCCTCTCTTACTTCAGACGAGCAATTCTTCAAGCCATTTCGTTGATCTTAGTTCTGCAGATCTTCTCGTTTTTTATTCGATCTAGCAGCGAAAGCTCAAGCATAGCCATTTCCATTGATCTCTGGGTTACCTCGAGCTTTCTTATAAGACCCATCGTAAACGACTGCGACTCAGAACCATAAGTCATCACTGCCAACATACAATGGTCAAAGAACTTCGTCTTCAGAGTTTATGGTGTTTGGACGTGAAGACATTTCGGAGATTCCCGAATACTTCCAAACTGAGTTGAATTCGGAGAGTGATCTGTTTCTCGAAGTTGGTCTTACCGAGCTGGACGGTTTATCCCAAGTATATTTAATCGTCTACAACTACTAGCGACGCGACAACTACTTGAGCAAGCACGTCATAGGCATTATACATCAGTTTTGTCTTGCCCTTGTTAATTTTAAGGTCTATTTGTCTAGAGGATCACTGAATAATTGCAAAATCATATCTCTCTTCTGCTTCATTAGAGTCGGTTCAAAGATATTTTGTGTTATCGATATGGCAGCCCTTAAGGAACATCGAGTGAACCATATGGACAGGTTTACGAACCCGAACTATACGCGCAGCTCTCCAGGCATTCTAAGTGGTTTTGGAGTTCTAGCTGAAAATTTTTGGGGTTTTGGACCTCCGGTTTAACGTGCCTCGTACAATATGATGATCATTTCCTTTTTTAATAGTGTTGATTATGGATCGTTAAATATCTACTGTTCCATCGACATGATGAATAAATCTCATTTTTCGTCACACCGTCCGGTCTCAGCTAGGTCTACCTCCTGTGCACGCCTTTCTTGCAGAAAGAGTTCATCATGAAGAATCCCTCCTTCTCAAAGAATCTAACCAGCAGATGACCCCGATGAGTTAATTAATTAATTAATTTTTATTTTCCACATTTTATCATTTTAAGGTGATATATTCATTAATTTACACTCTCTTAATTCACAATGAATTATCGTAATATATGGACATTTTAATAGTAAAATTAATAATTAGAAGACTAAAGTATTTAATGTCTCTCCTATTAGATAACTTACTGTTAATTTTATTGTTTTATTGTTATGAATTTTATGATTGAAAAATCATTATCCGAACTTTCAAACTTTCTCAATACAAACAGAAAACTCATATAGCCGAGAAAATACAACGCAGCTTGTTGTTGGTGTTGTTCAAAGATTATTAGATAGGCAAAAAGCAAATCACTGTAATCTCAGCTATTTCGTAGCCTAGCATAGAAATTGTTCGGTCCAAAGACATTGGCTTTTTGTTTGCAAATATTTTTCAGTTCACATAAACTAGAAAAATATTGTAAATGAATTATAATATTTTTGTAGTTTATATCTATCTTTTACTATATAACATATTTATTAAATGGTAAGTATGCTTTTAGTTTTTAATTTTAAAATAATTGTTTAAAGTTGTTAAGTTTGAACCCAAGGAAATGTTTGAACCCATTTGATTTTTTTTCAATTTAATTATAAATGTAATGCAATTGTAATAAAGTTTAACTCAGGTGACTTTGTGAATAAAGCAAACATAATAAATATAATAAATATTTATTATAAGTAAATAAAATTATAATTTGGGCTTATATAATAGAGGTCGCAGGTCACAGTCGCACCCCTCTAAAGATTTTTAATTTTTATTTAAAAAGCAATTAAATATATTAAGAACTCATTAAATAAGCATAACACCTCATTAATAATCTGTTTCTATAGTTGAGAATATTCAGTTCTTAAAATTTTAACCTTAAGACAGAAAATTGCCCAAACAACAATATTTGGTTACCAGAGTTATTAACGTTAGCCACAAACATACTATATTTGAGCTTAATATCCCTTGAAAGACATAAACAACCATAACTACTCATATTACAGTGCAGAGGTAAAGTTGTCAGCATCAGTGCTTGTGCTATTAATATTAGCAATTTATTGGACTTCTAAATAGACGTGTGTGAAATCCTAGAACCAATGCTTATATTTTATTAATTTATTTACCCCTATCTTATTCTATAGTATTATATATACATATATTTTCTTATAACACAATAAAAACACGCAAATAGTAAGATAATTGTGCTCATAAAGGATATTTGTAGTAAAAGTAGTCTTTTTAATAATAATAAAATGCATTTTATTAATTTATCGTGATCGTTTCTGTAGTAAATATTAATGATTAAATTAATAAAAATAGACATATTTGCTATTTGCTATAGTTATATGTTGAAAATTTTATGTCTAATGCCAAGGATCACAATGCGTTTTATATTCAAAATGTAGCTTCATGCTGTGGTATTTCGAGGTTTAATTAGGAAAGAACATCAAAATATTTTTAGGAGCTAATAAAAGCGCTTAAATTTTTAGTTCATAGTTGTTGTGAAGACTTTAGGTGCTAACAAATATATATGTCTATACACTGTGTAAGTGTTGTTGTTGATAACTAAAGAAAATAATATAATATAATAAACAATATGCACGAAAATAGAAAAAACCGGTTAAATGCTTCTCGGGACCAATGTAGGGCTTCTGTAATTGCCTCTGATGAATAGATGGTGAGATAAACATGTACACTCGCGGACTTTTTGCAAGATTATCTTAGCTTAACATGCAATGTATGTTTGTTAGGCCGGGTGTAACCTTGCATTAAAACTATAAATCAGTCATCTTTAACAAATGAAGCTGTAATTTGGTATACAAGCTTATTTTGGATGTCAATGCTAAGATATGTGACGTCATTTTAATTCCAATATGGCGAATCAACCAAGATTACGGACTAGTTATTTTATTAGTTTATTAAACGATAGAATAGCTTATGGTGGGATTTGCTTATTTTACAGCAAACATTTTTTTTTCATAGAATTACTTATAATAAGAATGTCAAGAAAGGCTAAAATTCACAAGTAAATCTTGGACAACCAACAAACATAATTATAAGGGTTAACTGATGGGTTTGAGCACATCAAAGAGGATAATCTAACAATTTCTCAGTATTTGAGCTGAAGGAATAAGAACTGGAAACGACTTCTAATCGAAGTGTGCTTTCAAGCAAGTTATCTAATATAAGATCAGTCTTTTATATAATATTAAAATAGCAGATGAGATATAATAATGTGTAACATGTTAATAATTTACAAACAGTAATAAAATATTTTGGGAGACTGGTGGTATTTTAATAGATGTTAACTTATCGGCTGATTTTATTGTAGTTATGTATAATAACAAAACAATAGCATTTATTAAAATTTTTAAAATAATATATTGGAATATATTATAATATAATAGTCTTAGAGTCAGCAAGGATTGTACATAGATATAACTCAGGTTTTACATTGGAACGTAAGTAGGATATCTGGCAAGGGGTTTCCATGGTGTTAAGTGTCTGGCAATGTATGACGTAATACAAAAAAATCACGGTTTATAATCTGATAAATTTAGATTGATATTTTACACACCTTCAGTACCGTTTACCTGCCCACGTTAACCCAAATTTCGTAATGGTTCATGGTTCTCACCTGTGTTGTGAGCATGCATTATAAAATAACAAAAGTCTGGGGTTCACGGGCTCTTGCTCTATAATATACTAACATTAAGCCAATAATTGTTTCATTTTGATTACAAATAACTAAATTAATGTATTTATGTATATTTATGACGAATATGTTCTTTTGTCATTATAATATTATTTATTGTGATTTCTATATGACCCTATACATATGTTAATATTATTTTTGTTATTTCTTTCTATGACCATGATCTTAATTCTTATTTCCAGAACTTGAATTTCTGTGATATAAATAACATCACAGAAATTAATATGTAAGTACTAGTTGTTTGTTAATGTTATAATAAAATAAACACGATCATTTTTTTTATTTAAAATTTTAGACTTTATAGGTATTGTTTTCTAAAGCGTGTTCTATAAAGCTGTTAATACCATTATGTACTGTTTTAATAGATTATGATAATCATTATTGCCATTGAAAAAGAGCTAAAATGCTTTACCACTCTGAATGTTAACTGTTTACAAATAGCAAATAGGATAAAACGATATTGGCTTTTATGACTTTATCCTCAAAGGACATGTTAAGTTGTTAACATAGTATAAAGTATCTCATAAGCCTCCATGGACATAATATTATCCTTTAGCTCCCAATTTCTACAACTATAAGAGTCGTTTTAAGTGTCGTTAGTTTATTGACATATTGAGTCATAGTATTTCTTTAATAGTATTTTTACAAATAGTGGCCGAGCTGCGATACTTAAGTTTTTTATTTTACTAAATGAGTGACTAAAGTAAAGTTTTAAACAAAAATTGCTTTAAACTGGTTTTGATTTTGAAAATATTTAAAAACCTATTACTCTGCCAAAAAAACGACGAAAAAAAATTTTTATGAAAATAGTCCCATCTTCACAGTTCCGAGAATAAAAATTAAAAAACATTATAAAAGGTCAAATTAGTTTTTCATTGCCATTTGATTCTACAACTCGTTATTGATTCAACAGCTCTGAATGTGGAATACTAAACCGCAGAACGACCAATTTTGATGGATTTTTGATTTCAGGTGCAACCACACTACCGTTTCAATTATCGTCTCTAATAGACTCTCGGAGTCTGTATATTGAATGTTGGAGTCGTCAATCGATTGCCACCAATGCTCTCTCTCTTTGTGTATATGTTTGAGCATTTATTATATAAGACCAGATTATCACCTATAGTTTTAGTTACTTTCTATAATGAGTGCGTAATAACGTGCTTAAAACATTATTAAAAGCATAAGATTTAACGTCTGGGTGTATGGTATAAGATATCTTATGGGAGTGCAATCGCGTCGTTTTCGCTTATTTCAGAACCGGCATATTTTATAGACAAATTTAAAGAAACATTTTTTATAGACAATGGCATGACGAATAGTTTTTATAATGACCTCTATTGATCTACGAGCAGTAAAATGTGTACAAAAAAATCTGCCTACTTGGAATTTTTGCACAACTTAGGGTTTATAGCGCCTAAAATGACTGAACTATAAACAAAATTACATATTCAGACTAAATGCCTAATGTAGCTATTTATATTTGTAGCGGGAGCAATAATGGAGTGCAAATGAAATCGGCCTTTAAATATGTAAAGAATTAATTATAAAAGTGAAATAAGGTACAGGTTTTTAAAGGAAATAAGAAATAAATCTGATTTTCTAACAGGATTGTAATTAGAATTAGGGACATCGTAAGAAAAGTTCTTTGATGTAGATTATTATCTTAATTCGTAATGCTGAGTGTAACTTCTCATGTGTAACTGTCGTATTATTTTTTGTTTTTTCTGAATAAATCTTTTGGGTAGACCTCGAAGAATTCGGTCTGCCCATTCATTTGTCCCCTACTTTCGAATTTTGGAAAAATTTCTTTACAGGAGGTCTTCTTATGACCGCCTGAGTCCGAAATGACCATTGGTCAAAAAGTTTATATATATATATATATATATATATATGCGTGCGTGCGTCCAGATTCGACTTTTGTCAGCACGATAGCGGCCGCAGTTTCGCTCGGATCACTTTCAAACTTTGCACAAAAATCAACCATCCGAAAATGAAGGTCAAGTTCGTTAACCAGAGAAATCCGGTCACAGGGGGCGCTAGGGCCTCATTTCTTCTGATTTCAGTTTTTCGACCATAACTTTGTCCCTATACAAAGGAGATCAATCGCGTTCATATTATGTGATGTCTTTCATAAATACCTATAACTAATGTAGATAAACCGAAAACCTAACTTCAATAACTTAGGGGTGGGGGTAAAAAAACCGAAAATTTTTGGAAAAAAAATCATAACTTTTTTCTGGTAAACATTATTGCATCACAAGTATTTTTAATAGAAAGGTTATTTTTTACTCTAAATTTAGGTACCAAAAATTTTTCCGTAGAAGGTACCGTTTCCGAGAAAAAAAATAAAAACCACTTTTAGCTTGTAAATTTTAGGTAGGTAAAACCACGGCAACTTTTTTCTGGTAAACATTCCCTCCTCGCAAATATTTTTAATAGAAAGGTTATTTTTTACTCTAAATTTAAGTACCAAAAGTATTTCCAAAAAAGATACCTTTTCCGAGAAAAAAAATTAAAACCGCTTTTTGCTTGAAATTTTTTGATGTAAACAACGGCATCATGTATTATTCTTAGGTAGTGAGTTATATTTTAAACGAGTTACACACGAGGTCTACCCACGCGTGTCACCCTGCGGGCACGGATTTTATTTTGTAACAGAATGTTTCGGACTATAAACTATGTGTAAATATGAATATACTTTGCTATCTTACCAATACCTAGTTTGTTTGTGGTTAACATAGATTAATATCTACTTACTAATTTATTTACTTTACTTACTTACTTTAATTACTTTACTTATTAATATTTGCTTACTTCCTTCCTAAAATCATACAAAATGTAAGCCAAGAGACAATAACAGCTATAAAAGTATCTTTGTTATTCAAGGATTTTATTTGTTTTTTATTTATTCCATGTGGAAAATTTTATAAACGCGTACAATAAAACTAATTCTGAATTGTTTGATGTTATTTATTTATTTATATGCAATGGAATGCGAGGAATGAAAAGGTTCTATGATTGTATGACGAATGATGATGATTGTGTCAAAACGCGATTTTTTGGGATCCTTATCCTTTTTGTAATCTGCAGTTAAAATTTTAATTTATTGAACCACCTAGTATATACCTTGTTTTATATATCACATGTACTTATTTATAATTTAAAATATATGTACCACTAAATAAATTGGGGTCAAATCTAAGATCGATAAATAGATTTTTAATATAAGAAAATATTGATTAAACCTCTGAAATGAAAGACGGGTAACACTTACAACAAATTCGTAACTAAAGATTAAATTGGTAAATAAAATAAGTAAGAGATATATTTGTCATTATTTTTAAAATAATAATTAAACGGCCAAATTTTATAAATTTTATGACTTAGTCGTAAAAACTAAATTCCTTAATTTGTCATTGACTATTAAGAAATTATTAAAATAATGTATATTAAGAGCCTCAACAAACTATTCTTCTTTTCTAATAAATAATTGATTATGCATTTATGGGCGTTTCTATTGAGGTAAGAGATATGACTTTCTTTATATTTTTAATTATTATGAACAACACAAACTACAAAGAGAAACTCATTGTAAAAAAAAAGTATTTTGTCCTTTTAATGACCAGATGTATTGGTTTTAAAGAATTAAATTAAATCGCAACACGATTTCATTTTATTTGTAAAATCAATTATGGAGTGTAATTAAACAACTTAATATTTTTTACTTTACCACCCTTTCCACATTTCTTAAATTTTAAAAAGATATACCATGTAAAATCAACATACTATTAGGAGTCGGACGCAACTTGTTATCCCTGGGTACCATTTCTTCTGCCAACTAGTGGGGGTGGTTCGAGTTCGAGTCTGACACGATAATGAGTACCGACTTGCTATATATATGTAATGTTCGGTTATAGTAGTAGTCGCAGTGGAGTTAGTTTAGCTAAATATTGAGTATCATGCTATTTTTAAACGCAAGTTTATTTATCTTATTTTATGTACATAAAATAGAAAAAAATGCTTTGCTTATCGATGATCCAATAGACGAAACTGTTTAATAATCATATAAAATACAACAACATATTTTATATGCTTCAATGTCTATACGGTGAACAAAATATGATGACCAATTCAACAACGTTACAGAAAAACAACATCGGGGGAACTGCCGCCAGACTGCAATTATTCCCGGCACGCCCATTATAATTTCCTTTCTGACTTCACCTGCGGAACATTTTTTAGCTATATATGTATTACATAAGGATATTATTTTAAATATCATTTTAATTTATTATTTTATTAAAGTACATATTTTATTCATATAAAGATTGCAGGGTTACTTTAGAAATGTGTAATTTATTGATTATTCCTTGTTTGTGTTTATATTGAGTGAGTGCTTAGGTGTTTCAGATTAAAACTTGGGTCCGGTAAATAACACCGCAATCAGATTCTAAGACGTATGTTTTTTGTTTTAGTATAGGTTACCGGATGTCGAAGGTTTAGTTTACCTAATCAATTATTTCTTAAGAAAGAGCATCTCTCTAAGTATCTTTTCAAGTTTCATTAAAAGGAAACCGGATTTGAACATAAGTTACCCTTCCAGTCTTTACAAGATTACTTTTGTTCAAGAATGATTAAAAAAACTTGTCCGTTGACTTTATCTTTAAGGATTTAATACACACAGAAAAGCTCTTTTATATATTTAGTAACAGAAATCCTTTCAGACGTAAACTACGTGGCTTATTTAATAACTCTATCGATTGGTGAATTGTATATACATATTTATATAAAATACAAGTTGTTTGCTTTAACATGCGACTTAGGAAAAATATTATTTAAGGAAATAAATTGTAATAGAATGGCTATTTAGTTCTTATCTTTTGATATGATAGTATGTACATATACTACAGTATATACAGAAGTGGACATATTTCTTACTTTTATACACATGCTTTTAAAAATGAATGGACATACAATGTAGTTTAACAACTATAGTGCAGGTTTCGAGGGCTACAAAACTGCTACAGTATTGCTGTGATTTAAAATGAACCTACGGAATTTATGAATACATATAATAGTTTAGTTGAACAATGTTCAAACTTCAATCGATGGTAAACAAAAAGCTTGCAAACAATAACATAAATATGAGTTAGATTCAAAACATGAACTTGTTCACTGACATGCTTTCCAGAGCATTAACCATATTATAACAACAAACTAAAGAAGAAATATTATATGTTATAGAATTATGTTATATTATAGAAATATTTTAACAGTTATAGAAATACTTTATGCAATTATGTGTATATTTTCAAAGTATTATTACCTAATTAAACAACAAACAATAGTTAACCAGGAGGTTTATATTTAGACTAAGCTTCTTAAAAGTCTTTGAAAATCAATTATAATAAGATAACGCACGATAAGATGAAATGATTTAATTATATTTTATAACCATTTTTAGAATTAATTAACACAGCCTTTGAGTTCTCAATGAAATAATATTACAAAACATATAAAAAATATATATATATTCTTAGTATTTTATACTTCACATTGCTGTTTACTTCAAGTGAAGTTAAAATGTAAGCATTTCTGCTTTTCTTACAATTATAATAGAAAAAGTATTGTTACAGTATTGTAAAAAATATCATAATATAATAGGGATACAAAATATAAAGGCTCATATGTTCTATTGCAATTAATTATCGAGAATTATTGAGTTTATTGAAGTGTATATTTTTCAGGCGTTTGTAAAAGCGATTTAATAATTGTTTACTTCTTTTAATGTAGCAATTCGCCGGGGTATCTGTGTTCGTAAGGCAGGATATCTGCTACCGTCGCCTTCAGGTTTTTGAAGGTCGGGACCTGTCTATACTCTGGCTACGCGTGGACATGGACGACCATGTCACAGTCTACGCGTGCCTCTACAGGTCCCATAGTGGTAATGCAGAAACGGATCAACTCTTGGGCCATGTTCAGGCGAAGATTGACGATCTGCTTTCACAGACTCCCTCCGCCGAAGTCGTAGTCCTAGGGGACTTTAATGCGCACCATGCCGATTGGCTAGGGTTACGTGCCACCGACTACGCGGGGAGATCTGTGTTTGACTTTGCTCTGGCAAATGGTCTGTCCCAGCTGGTAAAGACGCACACTCGTCTACCGGACGTGGACAGCCACACGCCCTCTTTGTTGGATCTTCTGCTGACTACACATCCAGAAAAGTACCAGATCACTGTCGAGGCTCCCTTAGGTTCCTCTGATCACTGTCTGGTACGGAGTGTAGTGCCCATTCAACGGTCGGCTCGCACAACACTTGCGACTCGACGCGTTTGGCACTACAAGTCAGCGGATTGGGATGGAATGCGGTCCTTTTTTGCATCCTACCCATGGGGGCCGATTTGTTTCCCTTCCGATGATCCTAGTGACTGTGCTGCGGCTGTAGCTGATGTGATACTACAGGGCATGGAACTATTTGTACCAAGCTCTGTAGTACCATTTGGTGGCAGATAGCGGCCTTGGTTTGATGCGTCTGTCAGGGCTGCAGCAGCTGGCAAACGGCAGGCTTATCAAGCTTGGGTCAATGCGTTAGTCACTAAGGATCCGAACTCTAGAGTTCTGAAGAGGAAATATAATCGTGCCTCCAGATTCTTCACATGGAAGCGTGCCCTTGTCCATCCGATCCCTAAAAAAGGTGATAGCTCGGAACCAGCTAACTACAGACCTAGCGCCATTACCTCTTTGCTCTCCAAAGTAGTGGAGAGCATTATCAATAAACAGCTCCTGACCTACCTCGAGGATAACCAGTTGGTCAATGACCGGCAATATGGCTTTCGCCATGGTCGATCGGCTGGTGATCTTCTGTTGTATCTTACACACCGTTGGGCAGCTGTTATTGAAAGCAAGGGAGAGGGTCTGACAGTTAGTCTGGATATGGCGAAAGCCTTCGATCGTATATCGTACAAGGGGCTTCATTCGAAACTACCTTCCTATGGGCTTCCCGAGAGTTTATGCAAGTGGATCACCAGCTTCCTCACTGGGCGGAGCATACAGATCGTTCTCGACGGTTTTTGCTCGAACCCCAAGCCCGTGAACGCTGGTGTACCCCAAGGCTGCGTGCTATCCCCAACTCTGTTCCTCCTGCACATCAATGATATGTTGGATATTTCCAACATACATTGTTATGCGGAGGACAGCACTGGGGATGCAGTATATTCCGGTCGTGCAGGTCTCTCTCGGGAAAACGTCGACGGGTACCGAAAGAAACTTGTGTCTTCAATAGAGAACTCCCTGGGGATGGTCTCTGAGTGGGGTGAACTGAACCACGTTCAGTTCAATCCCCCAAAGACACAGGTTTGCGCGTTCACCACTAAGAAAACCCCATTTGTCGCATCACCGCTCTTCGAGAGCACTCCCCTCATTGCCTCGCCAAGTATCAGAATACTGGGTCTCGACATTTCGAGCGACTGTCAGTTTCGTGGTCATCTGGAGAGCAAGGCCAAGTTGGCCTCGATGAAATTGGGAGTAATCAATAGAGCGAGGCAGTACTTCAAACCTGGCCAAAGTACTGTTCTCATCTCTGGTCCGGATCACCCCAATATCACCATCAGCTTCTACCATTTGACCGCGTACAACGGAGAGCCGTTCGAATTGTCGGGGACCCGGTGTTCTGCGAACGGCTGGACTCTTAGGCATTGCGTAGAGACGTGGCTTCTTTGTGCGTCTTCTACCGCATTTACAACGGGGAGTGTTCCGAAGAACTATTCGATCTGATGCCTGCCGCCGAATTTCATCACCGCACAGCGCGCCATCGCCTCCAATACCATCCTTACCACCTGGATGCGTGGCGATCCTCCACTGTGCGGTTCTCAAGGACATTTTTTCCACGTACCACTCGAATGTGGAACGAACTCCCTTCGGCGGTATTTCCAGATCGGTACGACATGGGTACCTTAAAAAAAGGCGTTTATTCCTACCTACAAGGCCGGCAACACTCTTGTAAATCCTCGGATGTTGCAAGAGTTCATGAGCGGCGGTGATCACGTCCATCCGTGACCCGCCAGCTCGTTTGCCCTCCTCTTACATAAAAAAAAAAAAAAAAAAAAAAAAAAAACAATATGCGATGCAATTGTTCAATTCTTGTATTTTTTTTAAACAATACAAAAGAAAATTTTGGAGTTACACTTTAATAAATTGTTTATTAAGATATAACTTTTCCGTTTACGGTGTAACAAAAGTGTTACTATCAAAAACAAAGGGACTGTACAAAACTGACAATGGAGAAAATAAATTCAGTTTTAGCCACGAACTAAAAAATCAGTTAAAACAATTTGTTGTCTACACGTTATAATACTGTGCTGAATTTTTTAAATTAAGCTGTGTTGTGAACAAAGAAATGGCAATATCAATACTTATCAAAATGGTAGGTCAATTGCCAACAACCTTCGTTCATATAAGTTAAAATAAAGTATTTGTTGTACCTTTGTAAGTGAAATAGTTTTTTAGAAACTGAAAAAAAACTTTATTTAACCAAAACAAAAGTCTGATATTGCGATGGACCTACCTACCTTCCTATCTAAATTTCCAATAAATGCCAGAAATACTTCAATTACACAGGAAAGGCAAGAAAACATTCCTATTAAATTGATGATTATTGTCGAAATTATTTGTTTGTAAGCCCTAAAATATAAACATAATATAAATTCTTTGAATTCAAATAACTAAATATATTTAATAGTCAAATATTTATTTTAAATCTTTAAATTAACGTTTCCCTCTTATAGGTAGCTTTATAAACAAACATTTTATACTAAGATTTTCATTATGTACAGAGAATAAAAATTTTGGAAGTCTGGTATAAAAATATATTTGAATTCTGTTGCAAGAAAATTTTTAGACGAGCTCAGAAGAAATATTTCACAACTTTGTAGAATTTTTTTTTTCGTAGAAATTAAGCACAAAAATATCATATTTATTTAAGTTATTTATATAAATTATGAGACTTTTTTGTATCATATACTGTAAAGAACTGTCAAACTGTATCGTGATACATACTTTTTTAGCCATCTCTACATATCATGGCTTGCACAAAGCAGTTAATGTTGTAGAAATTTATTTCTTATTTTTATCAAGTTAGTATATTGTAGTTAGTTTTATGAACAGTGTTTACAATTGAAACTACAATAAAATCTCTTGTTACCAATTAATATGTAGATAAATTGTATTTGTTAATTTTTTTTAACCAATATTATATTAAATTTATTTAATGTACCTACAATTCTCATAAATTGAATTTTATAAATATTTTTTGCATTCTATTATAGTTATATGCGGAGTGCAAAAATAACTTCTTTATGTATTTATTATTATTTACTTTTTATAAATATGTATCTTTTTTCATATTTAATCTAACATAATATTAGTAATCTATTTACATTAGCTTATTGTGGGAAAACAGTACACACGGAACTCGAGAACATTTATTTGATATCACACGATGTAAATTTGTCGTTTATTACTGGACATAAATTTATATTTACAGCTCCTAATGCTGTTTGGTTGGTGAATATAAACATGTTTTATGACTGCTAACTATCATTTATTAACCATTTCAGAGTAAAAAATAGAAAATAAACATCTGAATAATATAAGTGAACCAATATAATATTATTGTATCGATTTTAAATTATCAATTGCGGTTTGTCCAGAAGAAAAATATTAATCTTAAAAACATAATTGAAAAAAAGGTAAATTATATGTATACCTAACACATATGATAATAAATAAACATACCTAGATTATTAATTCAAAATCATTTTATAGATCTTTTATTCTTATTTTTATATTACCATTTTCAAACCTCTGTAACTCTGTTAAAATTCCAGTATATTTAAAAAATAAATTTAATTTGAACCCCTTAGTTTAAGAATTATTCCAAGTCAAAATTATTATATTTTGTTACTAAGTCACTGACTCACCGATCATAATAGAATTGATACTTCCCGTTAACCTAGAGAGCTGGAATGTAATATACAATAAGGTTATAGAGGCTTACACAACTACCAAAACTTTGAAAATCGAAGATGTAAAGCATTTCATGGGAAACCCTAGATAACAGTGAAACTATTAGACAAATGGAAACCATATTCTTTAGTAACACAAAATAAAATAAAAAAATCCTTCGTTATGTACAATGTTATATTAAAACCGGAAGTAATGTTTAAAGAATATTCGACCTTATCTATGGTAACTCGCCTATCTTGAACTCACTGAATGTTGTCGTCAGTGATCAGATCTGACGGTTGCCTAGCTCCCACTTGATGTGTTACCCCCTCTTGCCCACTTTATACATTTCGATCCATAAATAAATGCTTTTACGAGATAAAGCAGCAGATGCGTAAAAAATTACGATAAAACTAAAATATGAAGTTTATTTGGTATTAATATGTGGTATATTAATCAAGCAATATTATTTTTGTGTTTCAAAATTGATATACTTAATTCAAAAAATAATTAGCTAGTTTTCAAAGGTTATTTTGCTAAAATTGATAGATTGCTTGAAATCAGTTTTATGCAGTTGCCTTAATCTTCCCGTCCTTATCCTAATTTACTTCAAATAGTTGCAGAATTTTTTCTCTTCCTATAAGTGCAGCCCATCAGTTTTTCCACTTATGCTTTACTTTAAGCCTATTATTTTTCGGGCTTAGTTGCCTTTCTAATATTTTGAACATTACCAGGTTTTTATAGGTGTAACAACATCTGCGAAAGGTTTTTATAACAACATCACATGGTAATCCAACTCTAATGCAGGTAACCACACAAAAACTTAAATTTTTATTAATAATAATTAATAAAGTATGACTATCGCAACTTGTGTACTTGATAACAATAATTACTACCTCCAAAAATTAAAAATGAATATTTTTATTACGATTATTGGACTTTATAATAAAACGATCTTTGTTTTATAAAGCTCCTTTATGATGGTTATATGTATTTCGATATCTGTTTATGTTTATGGCTTTTTGATTCAACTTTTATTTTAAAATAATGTTTCTCTGCATTTTAATTGTAATTTCATGTCACTATGTACATGTACTTTTACATTACTAAATTATAGCCAGTGTATCGCTAATGACTAATACTGAGTACTTTTCTAAGATAAGTTTTCTATACGACAGACAACAAAATCAGAAGTAATTAAAACATAACAAAAGCATCAACAGCAATGAAGCAACGAACAGAAGGAATAAGCATAACATAAGTCAAGGCAAGGTAAACTGGAATTTGTGTGGTGCGAACCAAATCAAATTAAATATTAGGTTACAAACAAAAGACACGAGAATTAATTTTATTGTTTCAGCACATGGTGAATCTACGGCTAAAGTTTTTATATATTTTAAAAAGTGAAGGAATCTGAAAGACAAGGTAATTTAACTGAAGTCAAGAGCAAACAGTCTTAAGCGGTCATTCAAATGAATGGTCCTACATTATAAAAAAAAGGAACCATTCGGTGAAACAGTTAATGCTTGCGGGGAACCTTGTTGGACTAGGATTATCCTTCACTGGGACTGATGGGAATAGCAGAATGTGTCGTCAGAGCGTCCTTCAACTTTACCGCCCGTTGGGCTGAATGAAACAATATACACGCTTAGGTTCCCCACGTGGTTCATATTATAAATTTATTGCAACTGAATAAGTCACCATAATTTTTCATTCACAAAACAAAAAATAATTCTAAAACATAAAACATTATCAATAAAACATATTCGTCCAAGAAAGCAGTATTTATGGATATAACTATGTTAGACAAAGGACGGCGACAAAATGGAAGTACAGATTTTAACAATTCTCTAATATAACTTTATGGGAGGCTACACTAGCGATATTAATAGTACAAGCACTAATGCAGACTGAATTACCTACAAAATATTAGTACATAGTGATTGTTTATAGGTACTAAAAGATACACAACCTGAGGTATTTTTGATAAATTAAATTTTTAGACTGTTAACAAGATAATTTCTTGTTTTAAAAGTTAAGTTTTTACTGTATGTAACATATAACTATTCGCTTTTAGCTAGCTGTTTGTTATATTTAAGAACTTACCTATCTATTGCATTCTTAAACTTTTAACATGACTTATTCTAAAATACCTTATACCACAGGCCGTATTGTCATAAATATAATGTTTCAATCAACTTCTTCCTCTTCCTGCTGCCTATGTCCGTGTTTTTTTTAAATTTAGTTACCAATTATAATCTTTCAATACAATCAGATAATGTGTTTTTTTCATTTCTTTTAAGTTTTTTAACGTCAAAAATGTTCATTATTATACACATCACTGGTATTTCATAAATTAAAAAACTGATCTTTATAATTTTATATAATTCATTATACAAGCGAATGACACGCACACACACACATAACCATACACACACTAATCAATATTTTTACTTCAGTATTTTAAACTGTTGGTGCTCATTTTGACTGGTTTTGTATAATTTCCTGTGACAGCACTAAAATTGAGATGGTAGGTAAGAAATAAATACATCTAGTTTGAAACGTAGACCGCAAATTGTTTCAAGTGACTACGCTTTTAGTTCGTAGCTAAAACTGGTTGTATCCTTTACATTGTCTTGTACAGTCCCTTTGTTATTTATTAACTTCATATTATAACGGAAGAGAATTATACTCTACAAAACAATAGTCGTTCTGTTGTAGTATTATGATGATAAGAATTATGTCTGTATTCTGTATTCGTCTACAGTATATACGTATACATTAACTTCGAATCGTATGTATGTAGCATTGAAATTAATGTAACAACAAAAGATGATATTTACGATTGAGTAATATTCTTTAACGGAGTCATACTACGAATATTAATATTATTTCATCATATAATCCTTATAAGTTAAGTTAAAAATATCATAAATTGTAAATCTCTTAAACTTTAAGAATGCGTTATCTGATAGTTAAATATTGTTGATAAGTAGTTTAACCAAAGGATATGTTTCGTTATTATTAATTATTTCGTGTAATGTAAAGTTATAATCAAAATAACGTACTTTACGTCTTAATTTTGTTTTATTTTTATTATATTAAACAGTTTCGTTATAGGAAAAAGAACATAGTGTTTCGAGTGCAACTAATAACAGTTGTTTGTTTGTGAGCAGTTTGTTCAGAATGCTCGAACAATGTAGCTATGGCTGCATTGTGAACTAGAATTCATAGATATAACCCAAGTATTCTAAAAATCAATATAAATCACTATGCGCAGTAAAGTATTTGAATCAAATTATAAGAAAACTTACTATTTCTAATAATATTTTTTATGTCATCTGTAATTTAGAGAAAAAAAAGAAACACTATAATTTAAAGAAATACTCATATGATACCTAATTTAACGATATAAATCATTTGTTTTAAGTATAATATCCGATAACGATACGCTCTTACGCTGAAAAGGATTATGTCAAGTAATAATACATTTGTAAAGGGCTACCGTAAGCATATTAAATCTTCTACAGAAGTGACCAAACGAGCTTTTTGTTACATTTTGGTACATCTTGAACAAAACTAATCTTGTAAGAGCAAAGAATACGTAGCTTACGTAGAAAAAGTAATTCTCATTAATAAGGTGATGAAATTATATTTATCTTTTATTACAAATGAATGTCTTTATTTTTCATTTCAAATGAGGATCAAGAAAAAATTTTTCAAGTTATTTTTATAATTACTAGACTTTTTGTTTCTTTTGTAAAACTGCTTGAAAACACACTTTAAAATGCATTTTGACTTTTGTTTACTTTCCCTTATTCTTTTGGAAGTGGAAGAGTATTTATTTTATTTATATCTTTTCCACTTTAAATAATTATTAGTGATCACTTGTGTCTGTCAAAATGGAAGTGTCAGGAGGGCTTATTTCGATACCAGATTTAGCGAAATAAGCCCTTCTGTAAAAGCACTTATCAACTTAATGTTAAAGCTATGAGGGTTCCAAACGCGGCCTGGTCTGAGAAGAACCACACAACAAACTCAGCCGGATATATTTTTTTTATATTGTGATCACTGTTTCACAAACGTCAATCTTAAAAGCTATTTTGGAACAACTAGAACCGTCGCAATAAAATGAAAAAAATAATAATAATAGCAAAAAAATAATAATGATAATAATAATAAAAAATAAAAATTGGCCTGCTACACAACCAGTCACCGCAAGCAGCACCCGTTCACGAGCATAACGCAAGAGCGTTTGTAAATTGACCTTGTGTTTGAGATTTAAGATATCACAAAAACGTTCCTGCTTTCCATGGGTACCGTCGGTGAGGGTCAGACTATGGCTTAGGACGTCGTTACTAGATAGAAATGAGGAAGTAGGTTTAAGGGATTATAATGAAATTTACAGAGTAAAGGTTGGCTAATAACAGCATTCTTTATTAAGACTGCATATGTTAATATTAAAATAGCAAAAAAGATATAATAATGTGTAATATGTTACTTATATATAATAATAATAATAATAATAATAATAAGAACTTTATTCAAGAAGCACACACAAATTAATTAAGATTAACAATAAATAACTTAAATAATTAGGTAAATGTATGCAACTGAAAAGGAAATGAACTCAGCTTAGAGCTGCTTTTCAGTTCAAGCCTTGTGCCAATGCTGCCACAGCATGCAGACCAAAATTGCAACTAGACAAAATAAATAAAGGGATTCACAAAAAAAAAAAATACAATGGATTGTTATCAATCTGATTATGGTGTAAAGTTATCGAGTTGTTAGTGTTAGTTAATTAGGGTGAACACATAAGCTGTCGTTGTACAGAATAAGGTATAAAAATTCCTATCATTGAGTTAATTTTTTTAAAAAGAAATAGTACAAATGAGTCGAAAATTTATAATATAAAATTGAAAACGAAAAAAATAATAATAGTAAAAAAAAAAAAAAAATAAAATAAAATGTAAGCACAGAAAGCGACAATATTAAACAAACTTTAAGGTAGTGCAGTCCAATTATGTTTTTGTTTTTGAAGATTCAGTAACCAGTCTTTACATAACAATCTAAATCTTGTAAACTTTGACATTCTTATAGGAGGAGGAATGTCATTCCAACATTTTGAAGCTGCAAAACGAAAACTACCCCTGAAGTGAGAGAGCTTTGGTCTAGGTACGATAAGATTAATAATCCGCGATGTACGATATGTAACATTTTCATTTCTGTTCTTCTGCCAGTCGAGCTTGGAAATTAAGTAACGAGGGCCGATATTTTTGTGTAACTTGTAAATTAGAGAACTGAATTTGTACTTTCGGCGGTTTTTCATGTTTAAAATATTATATGAATTTAAAAAGGGTGTTATATTGGAGCGAGGGGGCACGTTGTAACAAAATCTGATACAAGAATTTTGCACCCTTTGAATTTTTTTTTCTAATTCTTTGCTTAAACAGGGGCCATATACAATGTCACAATAATCAAGATGTGAAAGAACTAATGAATCAGCGAGTTTTTGTCTGATTGCAGGATTTAAATGTGATCTAAATTTATACAGCATTTTAAGCACTGAGTATGATTTGCTGATCTTTTGATCGATGTGTTCATTAAAACGCAACGTATTATCAAGTATTAAACCTAAATTACGAACTTTAAATGATTCTGTAATTATAGTATTATGGATGGCAACTTCAGGCGCTCTAAGTTGGACTGCCTTAATTTGTGATTTAGTTCCCAAAACAATGTATGTACATTTTAATGGGTTCAAAGATAAATTATTATTTTTAGACCAATTATTGATTAGTTCTAGATCTTGATTTAAATTATTTATACAATTTTTCGATTCGAGCGTTGATTTGGTATGAAATTTTAATAAAATTTGGGTATCATCAGCGTACATGTGCAGCAAAGTAGACTTTATGCATTTTACCAGATCAGCCGTATATATAGAGTAAAGCAGTGGCCCTAAGATGGATCCTTGTACAACTCCATTGCTTACATCAAGCGGGCAAGATCTCAGTGTCTTACCTTTATTATTTATATATTCTACAATTTGTTGCCGATTGTGGAAGTAGCTCTCAAACCAAGTGCATACTAATTCATCACAACCATAGTAACTCAGTTTTGTAATCAGTAATTTATGATTAAGGCAATCGAATGCACGGCTATAATCTAATAAAACAAGAATTGTAGGAACATTTTCATTTGAAGCTGCTAGAATCTCATCTACGATATGTAAAAGTGCTGTGGTTGTGCTATGTCGTTTCCGAAAACCAGATTGCTGAGTGGGTAAAATATTATTATTTTCAAAATAACTTGTTAGTTGAGAATTTACAATTTTCTCAACAACTTTGGATAAAATTGGTAACATGCCTATTGGGCGTAAATCTTTTATAGTATTAACACTACCTTTTTTGGGTAATGGTTTAATTACTGCTATTTTCCACAAATCAGGAAAGTGTCGTTTTAGAATGCATGTGTTAACTATGTGGGTCATGGCTGGTAAGGAATAAGGCAACGTCAATTTTATCATCTTTATTGATATGCCATCTAACCCTTGCGAATTAGATTTAATTGAGTTAATTACTTTTAGTAATTCGCCGGATGATATTTCTGAAAATGAAAATTGACATTTGTATTGACTTTTAGAGTATTGTTCCAAACAGGCATTACTGATAGGGTTGCAAAAGGGAATTGATTTCAGAAACTCTTGGTTAATAATTTCTGGATCACGTAAATGTTGTGGAAAATCAATAAACCTATGATTGCCCAGAATTTTGTTAAACTCACTCCACATCTTTATGGGGTTATTTATATTATTATTAATATTTTGAGTAAAATAATATTCCCTTTCATTTCGAGAGACAGATAGCACTGAATTCCGTAGTGATCGGTAGGAGCTCACATCGTCATCACTTTTAGTTTTCTTCGCAATATCACATGCCCTATCTCTATCTGCCATAATAGCCTTCACAGTATCCGTAATCCAGGGAGTGGGAGAAGTTCTAAATATTTTTGACCGCACTGGCACAAAGTGATCAAATAGACCAAGCAAAAGATAATTAAAACAATTAACCATTTCATCAATATTTTGAAGTTGTAATATCCAATCCCAAGGAGTAATACTCGAAGCAAATTCATATGTATTCCGATCAAACTGATTAAATGGTCTATAACTAATAATTCTTGGTATTTTTTTTGGAGCTGCAATTGGAAAACTAGCCTGGATATAAGCGTGATCACTCAGGTCATCATTATGCTTAACGCTGGTGCAGTGTGAACTTAACTCTTTGTTGCAGCAAATAACATCTAAAAGAGAACTGCAGGATACGGATATACGTGTCGGTTCGCGTACAATTTGATGTAAGCCATGTCCTTCTAAAAGGGACAAGAAATCACGTTGCTGAGAGTCATTACTTAAGAGATCGATGTTTACATCGCCTGTTAAAAATGTAAAATCGTATGTTGAGGTTAAAGTTGACAATGTTTCATCCAACAGATCCAAAAATATTTTACAATTAAGCCTAGGTGATCGATAGAGAACACCAACTACTATTTTGAAACGACATAACTTAATCTCTAACCACATTTGTTCGAGCTGTGTTGTTGGCATTAGGAGCTGACGAACATGTATTCCCCGCCTAATATACGCTCCAACTCCTCCCCCACGAGTTGTCCTAAGAAATTCGGAACGCGGCATATGAATAAATCTGTAATCATTTATGTCAAACGAAGTAGCGTTCGATTCGTTACTTAGCCAAGTTTCAGTTACGGTGACTACATCCGGCAAAAATGTGGCTATTGTATTTATTAATTCATCTCTTCCTGTGTTTAACGATTGCGCGTTTAATGTCGCGAGATTAAAGTTAGGTTTACGCTTACCTATCTTTAGTAAATATAAATATAAATATAAAAACTTTCAACTCAATATTAACATACAGCTTATGTGTTTTAAATTCCAATATATAACAATTAATTAGCAACATAAAACAATTGAGTTCAAAAACAAAAAAATGGTACAGTACCGATGATTCTGACACATAAATAAAACTATTAAGACTTGGATATAAATAAAGGAAAAAAATGCTTACAATTACACATAGACTTGATAGTCATAAAATAGCTGAATTCACTTCACTGATCTTAGATATTTGAATAACAGGGGATTTGTTGGTTTTACGAGTAAAAATTTTAGAATCCTTTACCCAAACAAAGGCGTAATTCCTTTCACGGGCTCGTTGCTTTGCTAGTCGAAGCAAATATAAGCTATAAAAAGTAATAAAATATTTTGTGAGATGGTGAAAATTTTAATAGATGTCAATTTATCGGCAAATTTTATTGTAGTTATGTATAATAACAAAACAATAGTACTTAACAAAATTATTAAAATAATATATATCTTCACGTGTTTTAAACATATTATAATATTCTAAGAGCCAGCAAATATTATGTATAAAACTCAGCTTTTACATGTAATCGTAAGTAGAAACACTTAATATTTCATTAAGGTTGTCTGGCAAGGGGTTTCCACGGTGTTAAGTGTCTGGCAATGTATGATGTGATTTGTGATAATATCCTGAAGAAAAAATCACACTATAATTTGATGAATAGATCGATATTTTACACACCTTCAGTACTTTTTACCTGCCAACGTTAACCCAAAATATCATAATGGTTCATCGTTCTCATCTGTGTTGTGAGCACGCACTATAAAATAACAAAGGTCTAGGGTTCACGGACTCTTACTCTATAATATGACAATTCAATAATTATTTTATTTTCATTACAAATTCCTAAATTAACGTATTGATGTATATTTATGAAGAGTAATATGTTCTTTTGTCATTATAATATCATTTATTGGGATATCTATATGACCCTATGGATATGTTAATATTATTTATAGTTATTTCTATTTATGACTATGATCTTAATTTTTTTTTCTACAACTTAAATTTGTGTTTATTTGCGTCATAGAAATTAATATATAAGGACTAGTTGTTTGTTAATGTTATAATAAATTTGTTAATGTTTATTTCTTATGATAAGAGTTAATTTATTTAGTATATTTTAGATTTTATAGGAACAGTTTTCTACAATGCTATTAATAACATTATTTAATAATTTAAATTATTATGATAATCATTATTGCCATTGAAAAAGAGCTAAAATGCTTTACCACTCTGAATGTTAACTGTTTACAAATAGCAAATAGGATAAAACGATATTGGCTTTTAAGGCTTTATCCTCAAAGGACTTGTTAAGTTGCTAACATAGTATAAAGTGTCTTCTAAGCCTCCATGAACATGATGTTAGCCTTTTGATCCCAATTTCTACAACTGTAGGAGTCATTTTAAATGACGTTAGTTTTTTTACATATTGACTCATCATGTTTCTTTAATAGTATTTTTACAAATTGATTCCTCAATTGTTGTTTCAATTATTAAGACATCAATGTCATTACATGATTGTCAGAAAAGTTACAGTATTTAGATATTCAATACCGTCACTTCTATTTAGTTTAGCTTTTTTAATGATTGTAGACCACGCCTAAGTTCTACTACATCACCATACAAAAACAATTTATTAGATATAAAGCAAGTATGACTTGGTATGAAAACTGTTTAAGAGCATGAAACTAAAATAACGTCTTTAACGCTCAAGGAATATTTTTCAACTGAGTTGAATACTGTCCAACAGACAGTACCAGGTTCAAAAGGACGTTTCTCAGAACAATAAAGTATGAAATATCTGCAAATCGAGGTCATTTTTATAATGTACAGTAGATATTACTGATAGATATTATTTTATAGATAATTGCATGACGAATAGTTTTTTATATTGACCTCTATTGACCTCCGAACGGTCTCCGAGTTGGTCGCTAAATATTCGCGGAAATCTGAGTATCCTGACCTTTTGACCTTCATCATATTTTTATTCGGTACGATAACAATGTAGATTTTTCACATCTTCATTGAAACGCCGCAATAAAAATGTATACAAAAAAACAGCTTACTGGAATTTTTTGCACAATTTAGGGTTTAGAAAGCGTAAAAGGACTGGATTATAAAAAAAAAAAACCTATTTTTATTTGTAGCGGGAGCTGTAATAGAGTGCAAATGAAATCGCCCTTTAAATATATAAAGAATTAATTATAAAAGAGAAATAAGGTACAGGTTTTTAAAACTAAATAAGAAATAAATGTGATTTTCTGATAGGATTGTAAGTATAATTAGGGACATCGTAAGAAGTTCTTTGATGTAGATTATTATCTTAATTCGTAATGCTGACTGTAACTTCTCGAGTGTAGTTGTCGTATCATTTTTTTTTTCTTTGCGGTTGCGGAAAAGGTTGCAGATATATAAACTAAATATAAATATAATACTTTGCTATCTTAACAATACCTAGTTTGTTCAGTGTTTGGTTAACAATGATATTATGCATGCTTCATTCCTCAAATGAAATAAAATTAACAAAGAGAAAATAAGAACTCTACATAGAGACCTTGGTTATTCCAGGTCCATATTTGTTTTATATTTATTCCATGTAGGAAATTATAAGTTTCTTATCTTTTTTGTAAACTGTAATGACGAAATAAACTTTAATTTATTGAACCTAGGTGGTTCAATAAAATAATGTTTCACGCCAGTTTTATTATTCACATTTATTTTCTTATAATATAACACACCTATATTTATAAATAAATAAATTAGGGTGAACTCTAAGATCGATAAATAGATCTTTAATATAAAAAAAACTCTGAACTTTAGAACGGGTAATACTTATTACAACTTCGTAACTAAAGATTAAATTGGTAATTAAATAAGCAAGAGAAATGTTTGTTATTTTTAAAACAATAATTTTAAGGAAATATTTTGTTAATCGTATGACTTCGTCGTAAAGACTAAAATACTTAAATTATTATTGACAAGTAAAAAAATTAATAAGCTAAGGTCTATTATGAGCCTCAACAAACTATTCTTCTTTTCTAATAAATCGAGTTAGTTTAGCCGAATATTGCTTATCATGCCATTTTTAATGATATTTAGTTACATATTTAATGGTTTAATTTTATAAGTGGGTTTAGTTTTCTTATTTACATGCAATGCATTTTTTATGGATGACCAAATAGATGAAACTTTTTAATAGTCATATAAAATACAAAAATATATTTTATACGTTTCAATTCCTATAGACAGTAAACAAAATATTATGATCAAATCCACAACGTTACAGACAGACAACATCCGGGGAATTGCCGCCAGACTGCAATGATTCACGGCACGCCCATTATCATTTCCTTTCTGATTTCACCTGCGGAACATTGATAGCCGTATATGTATTACGTGAGGATATTACTTTAAACATAATTTTAATATATTATTTTATTAATGTTAATATTTTGATGATATAAAGATTACATGGTTATTTTAGAAATGTCTAATTTATTGATTATTACTTGTTTGTGTGTATGTTGAGTAAGTGCTTAGATGGTTTAGATTAAAACTTGGCTCCGGTAAGTGACACTGAAGTCAGATTCTAGGATGTATGTTTGTTGTTTCAGGAGAGGTGACCGTATTTTGAATTGTTTAGTTTAATTAATTACTTCTTAAGGAAGAGCGTCTTTCTAAGTATCTTTTCAAGTTAAACATTAAAAGAAAGCCGGATTTGAGCATAAGTTACCCTTCTAGTCTTCACAAGATTACTTTTGTTCAAGAATGGTTAAAAAAACTTGTCCGTTGACTTTGTCTGTAAGTAAGGATTTAATACACTCGGAAAAGCTCTTTTATATATTTAGTAGCAGAAATCCTTTCAGTTATATATAGTAGTTTTTCGCTAATTTAATAACGCTATGGATTGGTAAATTGTATATACATATTTTGTATAAAATACAAGTTTTGTTTGCTTTAACATGCAACTTATGAAAAACAAATATTAAAAAAAATAAATTATAATAGAATGCTATTTCATTCTTATCTTTTGATATAAAAGCACGTGCCTATACTATAGTATATACAGAAGTGGACATATTTCTTACTTTTGCATACACTCTTTTGAAAATTAATTGACATATATGTAGTTTAATAACTGGTTTTAGTGCAGGTATTGAGAGCTATAAAATTGCTACTGTTGATATGATTTATAATGAACCTACGGAATTTATGAAAACATATTATAGTTTAGTTGCCACAATATTCAAACTTCAATCGATGGTATACAAAAAGCTTGCAAACAATAACATGAACGTGAGTTAGATTCAAAACATGGTCTTGTTCACTGACAGGCTTTCCAGTGCATTCAACATATTATAACAACAAACTAAAGAAGAAATTATCTGTAATTATGTTATAGAAATATTTTATGTAATTATGTGTATAATTACAAAGTAACATTATATTATTAAACAATAAACAATAGTTAATCAGGAGGTATATACTTAGAGTAGGCTTCTGAAAAGTCCATGAAAATCAACTATCAGAAGATAACGCACGTTCGCAATAAAGTGATTGGTGATGAAATTATTTAGTTATATTTCTTCTATTAGTATTACGCTGAACTTGAATTTTTATTTGTTCTTACATATTCATTATGAGTGTGACTATAAAATTATTAATTAGTTAAAGGGGTATGCAGGGAGTATCTTACCATTAAGGTCCACGGGTCCCTCTATAAAACCATAAAACTTAAATCAAAAGTTTTAAAGTGCTAATTTAACAAAAATACTTAGATTTTATACAAAACTTAAAAACTAACACAATTTCTTAATTCTTGTATTTTTTTTAAACAATACAAAAAAAAACAAGTTACATTTAATAAATTGTTTATTAAAATATAACGGTTTCCGTTTCCGGTGTAATAAAAGTGTTAATATCAAAAACAAAGGGATTGTACAAAACTGACTATGGAGAAAGTAAATTCCGTTTTAGCTACGAACTAAAAAGATAGTTAGTTAAAACAATTTGTTGGCTACACGTTATAATACAATGCAGAATTTTTGTTTGTGAATGTTTTGTGAACAAAGAAATGGCAATATCAAAGCATATCAAAATGGTAGGTCAGTTGCCAACTATCTTTGTTCATATAAGTAAAATTAAAGTATTTGTTATACCTTTATAAATGAAACAGTTTCTGTCGAAACTAAAAAAAAAAAACATTATTTAACAATAACAAAAGTCTGATATTGCGTTGGAACTATGCTACAAGTTATTCCTACTTATGTTTCCATTAAGTGCCTTCCATTACACAGGAAATGCGAGAAAACATTCTCTATTAAATTGATGATTATTGTTGAAATTACTTATGTCATCTGTGTTCCCGATGTAAGCACTACTAAAATATAAACGTCTATAAATTCTTTGAATTAAAATAACTAATGTATTTAATTTAAAGATTTAAAATAAACTAAATATTTATTTTAAATATTTAAATTAAAGTTTCCCTCTTATACGTAGCTTTATAAACACACATTTTATACTAAGATTTTCATTGTGTACAGAGAATACAAATTTTGGAAGTCTGGGATAAAAATATATTTGAATTCTGTTGCAGAAAAATTTTACACGAGCTCAGAAGAAATATTTAACAACTTTGTAGATTTTTTTTTGTCGTAGGAATTAAGCACAAATAATATCATATTTATTGAAGTTATTTATATAAGTTGTGACACTTTTTTGTATCATATACTTTAGAGAACTGTCAAACTGTATCATGATATATACTTTTTTAGCTGTCTTTGCATATTATCGTTTGTACAAAGCAGTTAATTTTGTAGAAAATTATTTTCTATTTCTATCTAGTTAGTGTATTATACGAGTAGTTAAACTACAATAACAATCTTTTGTTACCAATTAATATGCACATAAATTGTATTTGTTTATTCTATCTTTTTTTATAAGAATATGTAAAAATTATTTAATATACCTACAATTCTCGTAATTTGAATTTATTTACTATTTTATGCATTCTATTCGTTATGTATGGAGTTTAAAAATAATCTCTTTATGTATTTATTATTATTTTATTAAATAATATGTGTTAAGTTGACTTTTTTTAAATATGTATTTTTTTCATATTTTGAAAACATAATATTGGTTATCTAAATACATTAGCTTATTGTGTGAAAACAGTACACACGGAACTCATGAACATTCATTTGATATCACACGATGTTAATTTGTCATTTATTACTGGTCATAAATTTATATTTACAGCTCCTAATGCTGTTTGGTTGGTGAATATAAACATGTTTTATGACTGCTAACTATCATTTATTAACCATTTTAAAGTAAAAAATTGCAAATAAATATCTGAAAAATTTTTGTTCACTTAAATATAATATTCTAATTTAATTTAAAATACAATTTCGGTTTGTCAAAAATTAATATATAAATCTTAAACACGTGATTGAAAAAGTTCAAAATATGTTATATATATGTTTTAGATATATATATCTAAAACATACGATAATGAATAGATTATAAAACATACCTACATTATTAAGTCCAAATCAAAATCAAAATCGTTTTTATTGATCTTTTATTCTTATGCTTTTATAAGTTAAATATCTCAAATATAAAATTCACTTTTAAATTTTTCAGAAGGAAATAATCAGTGAAAGGGAAACCATATTAATAAGTAACACAAAATAAAAATTTACCTTCGTCATGTATAACATTAAAAACCGGAAGTAATGTTTAAAGAATATTCCACCTTATTTATGGTAACTCGTCTATCTTAAACTCACAGAATGTTGTCGTCAGTGATCAGATCTGACGGTTGCCTAGCTCCCATTTGATGTGGCTCCCCCTTTGACCACTTTATACATTTTCATCCACAGTTAACGCTTTAACGAGATAAATTAGCAAAATTCGTAAAAACATTGAGATAAAACTTAAATAGGACGTTTTTTTAATTTTACCACAAATTAATCAAGCTATATTATTTTTGTGGTTTTAAATTGATATATTTAATTCAAAAAATAATTAACAAGTTTTCAAAGGTATTGTTTTTTTGCGAAAAGTTATAGATTACCTTAAACCTATACTATTCTATACTCTGGAACAATCTTCCTGAAAATATAAGGAAGGCACCTACCAAAAGGTCTTTTAAAAATCTTATTCGCAAGTACTTCCTAGAATCTTCCTAATACACATTTCATTCAGATATATCCGCTATTTATTATATGTAAGTATACTTAATTAGATATTATATGTGTTTATAATATGTATATATATTTTATATACTTTTTTATATATATTTTATTTATTATTATTATTAGTATTATTACTATTAATAGTACATATATATATATATATATATATATATATATATATATAATTTCACTCAGTACTAGTTTTTTATTTTAATTTTTTGTTATTTTTGCTTTTGTTACGCCTACCGCAATTTCTCACCATCCACAAAGGTTAGCTGGTAGAGAATGCCAACAGGCATTAAGTTCGCCTTTTGTAACTTACAATAAAGGGTAAATAAATAAATAAATAAATAAATAAACCAGTTGTGTGCATCTGCTTTGTTCATCTTCCTATCCTTATCCTAATTTTACTTCAAATAGTTGCAGAATTTATCCTTCTCCTACAAGAATCTCAGCCCATCCAATTTTTCACTTATGTTGTACTTTAAGCCCAATATTAATCAGGCTTTGTTGCCTTTTTAATACTCGAAATCTTTACCCATTTTTTTATATGCATAATAACATCTACGACAGGCTTGAATAAGTACATCACAGGGTAATCCAATCCTAATGCAGGTAACCACACAAAAAGTTTATTTGTTGTTAATAATAATCAATAAAGTATGACTATGTAAACGTAACTTTAATACATAAATACTTGATAAAAATAATTACTCCAAAAATAAAAGTTGAATATTTTTATTACGATAATTGAACTTTATAATAAAACCATTTTTGTTTTATTAAGCTTTTTTATAATGATTATATGTAAAATACCTAAAAACTAAATTTTACTTTATATATATGTATTTCGATGTCTATTTACGTTTATGACTTTTGATTCAACTTTTAATTTAATATAAAATAATACTTCTCTGCATTTTAATATTTTGACAATATGAACTTTTACATTACTAAATTATAGTCAGAGTATTAGTAATGAAATAATGTCTAATACTGGTCATTTTTCTATAAGAAAATAACAAAGACATTAAAATCAGAAGTAGTTAAGACGCAACAGAAGCAGCAGCTACGCAGCTACTATGGTATCCCTAAATACTCTAACGCACTATCCATATAAAAGGAATCAGCATAACATAAGTCAAAGGTAGGTAAGCAAAATAACAAACAACGATACATGGGGTAAAATTATCTCAACTGGAATTTGTCTGGTGCGACCAAAATCTAATTAAATATTAGGTTACGAACAAAAGCCACGAGAATTAATTTTATTGTTTCTGCATATGGTGAACCTACGGCTAAAGTTTTTATATATTTCAAATAGTGAAGGAATCTGAAAGAAAAGCCAAGGTAACTGAAGTCAAGAGCAAACAGTCTGAAGCGGTCATCCAGGTGAATCTTCCTAAAATATGTAAAAAAGAATTTCTTCGGTAAAACAGTCAATGCTTGGACAACCTTGTTGGACTAGGATTATCCTTTGCTAGGACTGATAGGATTAACAGAATGTATCGTCAGAGCGTCCTTCAACTTTACCGCCCGTTGGGCTGAATGAAACAATATACACGCTTCGGTTTAGATCTACCCCACGTGGTGCATATAGAGATTGAGTAATTTTAGATATAAGATATTTTACAACGAAAGGAACTTTCTAAGCTTAAAATTAAATGTATTAAATTGATTGTAACTAAATGAGAGAGCTTAATTTTTATTCACAAAACTAAAAATAATCCTAAAATATAACTACTAATTTTTAATCATCTTTAAAAATATATCAAGTCATTAATCTCCACATATTAATTTTAATCCACAGTGAGCCCAACGGCGTGTGATTATAAGCAAAGAGATTATACATATTAACATACAAAACATTGATTTTTCGTATATTATTTATAGTATAAAATAAAAATAAAATAAAAAGAAAAAAGAAACCTTATTTATAATATTTACAATTTATAAATACAACACATTCGTCCAAGAAAGCAGTATTTATGGGTATAACTATTTTAGACAAAGGACAGCGACAAAATGGAAGTACAGATTTTGATAGTTCTCTAATAAAACTTTATGAAAGGCTACACTAGCGACACTAATATTACACTCACTAATACAGACTGAATTACCTAAAAAATATTAGTACATAGTGATTGTTTATAGGTACTAAAAGATACTCAACCTGTGGTATTTTTGATAAATTAAATTGTTAGACTGTTAACAGAATAATTTCTTGTTTTAAAAAAAGTTTTTACTGTATGTAATATAGCTATCTGTTTGTTATATTTAAGAACTTACTGTTTCCTACAGCATCATCTACTCCCACTTACTTACTTACTCCCTTAAACTTTTAACATGACTTATTCTGAGATACCTTATACCAGAAGCCACTATGGTCACAAATATAACGTTTCAATCTACTTCTTCCTTTTCCTGCTGCCTGTGTCCATGTTTTTCATAATTTAGTTGCCAATTACTATCCTTTAATACAATCAGATAATGCGTTTTTGCCCTTTCTTTTAACTTTTTTAAGTAATAAATCTTCATTATACACATCACTGGTATTTTATATATTAAAAAACTGATCTTTATTAATTTAAATAATACATTATACAAGCGAAGGACGCGCACACACTCTAATCATTATTTTTACTTTCAGTACTTATTGTTGCTCATCTTGACTGAACTGAGAATTTAGTTTCTTAAGCTGATTGACTGTTTTTTTAATTTTTGTATAATCTTTCGTTAGTGTGAAAAATTATTATTTATATCAAGAAAGATAATGTTGTTTTTACTAGTATGGTAAACTAAATATCTATATTCTTTATGAAAAAATTTGGTTATGCTATGTTCTTAGTTGCCTTGAACAAATAAAATATATCTAATATTTTTTTATGACGCTAATATTTTGTATATGTATTGTGTACCAACAAAAATTAAATCGAAATTATTTCTATAAAATTTTATTGAAAACTTTTTTTATAAACTTAATATTCGCTAAAGGGACAACTTTTTAAAGGGAAATGATTGCTTTAAGTTTCAACGATATTACATAATATTTTAGCTATTAAATTCAACTGAAGTTACTTAATCAACAGAAACAAATTGGCGGTTATAATCTGCCAAATGTTACGGTACTACTGTTACAATTACCGTTACTAATATAAGCTGTTAGAGTATTATTTATTATTTAATAGTTAGAGTATTTGTTGTATTTATACGGAAACAAAAGTTATAATATAATAATTTATTAAAGAATTGGTTAGAGCAAGTAGTAGAAGTAATATCGTCTTTGCAGGTCTCGTGCAGGTTTTCGTCACTAGCGGTAATGCTCCAATCCAAATTGTTAGTTTTTCTCCCTTCCGTCATCACCAAAGCAGAACGCAAAGAGAACCTTTGTATTCAGTTCAAGCTGCAGTATCGAAAAGTTACGAGCTCATAAGTAAAGACCTTGAATCGGGTCGAAACTAGTTGGTCAATTTCCGATTAAAGTGAATATAGATTAAACATATAAAATATTGTTAAATTGGTTCAGTAACATAATACTAACTTTTTTTTCTGTTTATTTTTTAATGCAGCTAAATAATAGTTAGCACTCATAAAATATGTTGATAGACGCCAACAAAGCAGGCATTAGTAGCTGTAAATATAAATTTATGTCCAGCAATAAACAACAAATGTACATCGTATGGTGGCAAATTGAAGTTCGTGGGTTCCGTATGTACTGCTCTCCTACAATATACGACTGTTAATTATGACTAATATAATTTTATTATATTTAAATATACTCGTATATAACCGGAAAAGCTTAAGTAACCAGAAAATGAATCCATTATAATTACCACAAACAAGCCAATAAACAAAATTCTAAATACGTCATACCTAAACAGTAAAGGAATTTTGTTAAGATTTTTAAGAACTCTAAAAACATTTCCTTGGCAATTAACAGAAAAACAATATCCCAATTTATACCTCGATATTGAAAACTGAGCTTCTAATCCACACTCTTAAAGTTCAAGTTCAATTAACAAAATCAATCCTATTATTAGATTAGAAATATACGGAACATTTATTCCAATTTTCACATTATCTTTATCATTTATATTTGTAATTTTGCTGAATTGAATGGAGCTAGACTCCACCAAGAGTGAGATAAGGCAATTTTAAGTATTGTAAGTATTACACGTATTGCTTGAAGTTTCATTTCAGAATAACAAATATTAAATTTTCAATACGTATATGTAAATATACATTCGTCTAAAATTTTCCATCCTCACTGTCTTTAGCGATTATAATAGTAGTAGAATTTATTTATTATTATTTTGTATTGCAATAGACAGATTTTTCATAAAATTCAAGTAATAATTTAATTCGCCAACATACTGAAATATTAATTGATCATTATTTAATAACCAAATAAAAATTTTGCGAATCGTTTGAAATATGTTAAATCTTTTTATATTAAAGTATTGGTTAAAAAATATACAGAATCCATTGTATCTGCTTAGACTGATAACAAAAAATGTTGTCTAGTTCCAATAGTAAACATTGTGTACTATAGTTATACTACTATATACATAGATACTATATGATTTAACTACACTATACTAACGAACTAGATAAAAAAATATAACTTTGTTAAACACTAAATGTTTTGTGCAAACTACAATATACCATGATATGGATAAAAAATCTTTAAAAGTCCTTTGTTTCTTTTGATATTAATTTGATTTATCGATATATATAATATTTATAATTTATCGATAATATTCTTCCATCTTCCAGACTGGTATTGTATAATTTTCTGTGACAGCACTAAAATTGAGATGGTATGGTAAGAAATAAATACATCTAATTTGAAGCGTACACCGCAAATTGTTTCAAGTGTCTACGCTTTTAGTTCGTAGCTAAAGCTGGATGTATCCTTTACATTGTTTTGTACAGTCCCTTTGTTATTGATGTTAACTTCATATTATAACGGAAGAGAATTATACTCTACAAAACAATAGTCGTTCTGTTGTAGTATTATGATGATAAGAATTATGTCTGTATTCTGCATTCGTCTTCAGTATATATGTATATATTATATTATATAAGTTCGAATAGTATGTATGCGGCATTGAAATTATTAGAAAAACAAAAGATGATATTTACGATTGACACGATTATTTAAGGAAGTCATAATACGAATATTAATATTATTTCATCATATAATCCTTATAAGTTACTTTATGTATTTTATATGTGACTTAGCTTATGTATATAAATGAATTATTTTGAATTTTTTGTATATAGTAGACGATGTAATAAAAACTGAATTGTTAAATTGTGTAATGTTATTTTAGCAATACTTATAATTGTAAAAATATTTATCAATCAATCAAAAAATAGTAAATCTCTTAAACTTTAAGAATGCGTTATCTGATAGTTAAATATTGTTGATAAGTAGTTTAAACAAAGGATATGTTCCATTATTATTAATTATTTTTTGCTAATGCAATGTTATAATCAAAATAACGTACTTTACGTCTTAGTTTTGTTTTATATTTATGATATTAACACTAAACCTACCAACAATTCTTGTATACCTGTTCCTACCGCACGCAGTCAAATTGACCGGTAATTAAAGGTTATTTTATTATATAACGCAGGTAATAATGGAAATAACTAAAAGTAAAGAGTGAAGACAATATTATATGCATATTCTAAGAATTGTCATGTAATGTGATAACGATATTATAACGTTTAAAAATGTGCAAGTTTTACAAAAGTTTAAGAACGGTCAATTTGACCGGTACTTGGTAGGTTTAGTGTTAAATAGTGTTGTTATAGGAAAAATAAGATCGTGTTTCGAGTGCAAGTAATAACAGTTGTTTGTTTGTGAGCAGCTTGTTCAGAGTGCTCGAACAATGTAGCTATGGCTGCATTGTGAACTAGAATTCATAGATATAACCCAAATATTCCAAAAATCAATATAAAATCACTACGCGCAGTAAAGTATTTGAAACAACTTATAAGTAAACTTATTATTTCTAATAATATTTTTTTTGTTATCTGTAATTTCGAGAAAAAAAAGAAACACTATAATTAAAAGAAATACTCATATGATACCTAATTTAACGATAGAAATCAGTCGACTTAAGACGAAGCTTCTTAGCATACCATGGATTTACCGTGCGGGTGCTGGGCCCGTAGCGTTGCAAGAAGAGGAGCGCAAACAATGCCTGGGACTTGCGACCCAGGTGTAGGTTTAAGGGGCTTCTTTCCTATGCGCATACACGCTCACCTTCACTGTTCACGCTCCTCTCCCTACCAAACCAAATATCGTAAGAACCTACTAAAGCTGCCTTTGAAATACTTTCCAGAAATTAACTGATGATTTTTCTAGAAAGGCCGAGATCCTTAAATAAATTGTAGAGAGATTTTGCTGTTATACCTCTCGCTTCTACTTCTACAGCGTACAAAATAACTATAAATTTATTCCTGACCATTTCGTTACATAGTTCGTAATATCTGTTAAGCTTAAATGTATGATCTTTGGATATATTTGTTTCCCAGGGTACAGTAAGCTCCACAAGTATAACGCGCCTTAGTTGTTTTGAGTACAGGAATAAGTCCGGCCTAGATAACGAAACACAAACATCCTCGAGGATTTTGTAATGGTATGAAAGGCATTACAAAATCCTCGTCCATCATGAGAGTCTAATCAGGAGACGCGTCCAAGATGGATTGAGGTTTAAGTTTAGATTTTTTGGACCAACCTGCCTTTACGAACTCCACTGATACTCGTATTTTGGTGGTTGTTATACCCTTCTGCGCTTTTGCTACAGAAAGACTAACCGCTTCTCGTATGATTTCTAATACTTTATCGTGGCTACGCGAGTATTTACCTCTATTTAAAAGTACCCTACACCCTACTAACAAGTGTTTAGCGGTTCCTACTGCCTCCCCGTAGATGTTGTAAGATTTTTCAGTGGCTTTGCCCCATCTTACTAAGTTACTTTGATCTGGGAGAGTCATTTGGAATACGTTAAGATAAAATTTTAATAACTCTGGGAACCAATCATGAAGAAGGGTGCGCCATCTCAAAGCTATTGGAATACAAAAATCTCCTATGGTCACCCATTCATTTTGCAATTCTAAGCTCATCGCGTGCAACCGCCAATTATCGTTTTCATCTAGCCGAATAAAAGATTTTATAATATCTAAGTCTTCTTCTTTCCTACTTGATCCTAGCCCTGTTTTATTTGTTTGAGCACCTATCATAAATTGTTTATGGAATTGAAGTCGTGACTCTAGCTCTGCGGCAATTTTATCTTTTGGGAGACTTATAGTATCATCATTCAATTTTGAGATGATAAGTCTTTTGGTCACTCTTAGGTGCTTATAGAGTTCCGATGGTTTCTTTAATTTTAACCCAAAATTATGTCGGTCTCTAAATAAGGTAGAATAGTCCGCTGGATGCGCTAACCCGAGCCATGACTTCAATGTCCTTATGACGCTTGCCAAGACCAATTTAGACGTGATGTTAAATAATTATCATATATCTAAGTCTTTTTGATGTTACTTATTGGTTGATTGTCTACCTTTTTTAGATCATTCAAAAGCTATCGTCTATTATGTCTAACGACGGAGTGCGCCCTTGGTAATCGATACATACATTTGTAAAGGGCTACCGTAAGCATATTAAATCTTTTCCAGAAATGACCAAACGAGCTTTTTGTAACATTTTGGTACATCTTAAACAAAACTAATCTTGTAAGAGCGAGGAAAATGTAGGTTATCCTTAGAAAAGGTTACTCACATTAATACGGTGATGAAATTATGTTTATCTTTTATTACTAATGAATTTTTCATTTCAAATGGGTATTTAGAAAAAAAAATTCAAGTTAACTTTTATAATTACTCGATTGTTTGTTTCTGTGTAGAACTGCTTAAAAACACAGTTTAAAATTAATTTTGACTTTTGTTTACTTTCTCTTATTCTTTAGGAAGTGGAAGAGTATGATTTTACCTTGTGTCTGAGAATTGAAAAATCACAAAAAACGTTCCTGCCTCCCAAGGGTACCGTCGGTAAGGCTCATACCATGGCTTAGGACATTGTTACTAGACAGAAATGAGGAAATAGGTTTAAGGGATTGTAGTGAAACTTACAGAGTAGCGGTTGGCTAATAATATCATTCTTAATTAAGACCATATATGAGCCAACATTTTTTGTGTTATTATATATTGCCAATGAATATTTTACCTACCATGACTTCATTTTTGTTACCTATCAGATCTTGAAGCAGACTTGGGTTTTCCTTAGGGACATCTTCAGACAAAATATCGAGTATTTTAAGTTAAAGCAGAATTACACTCAGCCTATTGCTATTTATATTCAATCTAATTTGATTGATTGATTAATATTTTTTTCACTTTGAATTAATACGAAAGAGCACTTATGTACGTGAAATAGAATTGGTAGGAAGACCTATTTTGATACCATACTTATCAAAATAAGCCCTTCTGAAAGACACTCTCTAACATAAAATACGGCTATAAGGGTTCCAAAGAAGCCCTGGTATGAGACGAACCATACGATAAATTCAGCCGGTTTTTCTTTTATTGTGACAACTGGTTCACAAACATTCAGTTAATAATAGTAAAAGAAGAAAAATAGATTGGAGATGGAAGTGATATGGAGACGTCACCTACCGTTATAGTAATAGCATTTTTATTTATTATAATTAATAAAAATTGACAAATCATTTATTTATACAATATTTTAAAAATATTCTTTAAGAGAATAAAAACCCACCTTTGGCTTAGTAATCAGGCCTCTGAGCTCTAGACCAATAAGGTCACAAAATATTAGTAAATATAATATTACAAAAAATAATATTAGAAATAGCATTCTATTTGTTTTTAAGCATTGCGTAATAAAACACAATATAATATAATACATAATGTTTTAATATTGTGTAGAAATCTTCCTCAATAACTTTCAAAATTTGTTCTTGTCCTGCTGAGTTCAGTACAGACATCGATAATATCAAATATCGGCAATATATTGTTGTTTTAAGATTATTTATTAAAGATTACATACTCTTATTTATACCTTTAGTTATTTTGTATTATAACATATTTAAAAATATTTATATAAAACTTTATGTAAGGAAAGGTTTTAAGTTTTGAACTTTGGCCACCGACAAGAAGTAAACTATAACACTAAGTAAAAAAAGGAACTTGTCACATTACATTGTTATTATGTTGTTGTTGTTTTTGTTGGTTGGTTGTATTTTATAAAAAATGAATGGATAATATGATAATATTATATAAATGTTTATATAACAAGTGAAACGAATATTAAAAAGCTGTTAACATTGGAATATTGTTAAAATTCCTCTTCCAAATATCCTATAACCAATAGGATTTGTTAAGACATTAAAAAAATCTAATTCCTTGCACCGTAATGCTGTGTTTGTAGCATATATTTCTGGACAATCATAGCTCAAACATCATGACATTATAAATTTCATCAAATCTTTTTACAAACGTCCATCAAGTGTGTAAAAATTAGCTGTCATATAAATATATGTATAATTTTTATGCATACTTTTGAATATGATATATTCAAATCATAATAATTTAGGGTATAAACAAATATTCACTATTGAAATATGTATATAAAATAGTGTTGCAAATTAATATTCTTTTTTTTAAACTAAAATATTTTCGATTGTATTTCTTTTCGAACGAAGAAAGTAACGAATTTATTTCTTTTATCTCTAAATAATTGACACTGTTTGTAGCTTTAAGCAATTAGTAGCAGTGTCCAGTAAAATTTCAGATGTCTTATAAATAAATCTATAATTGTAATTTATAATACTTTTATTTAAATAAAGATGTTATAAATACATTTGACAATATCTACACTTAGAAGAACTATCGTAACTCTATTTAAATATTTACATTTAATATTAAATTAGTCGTTAATATTCATATATCACAAACGCAAATACAACATTGCCAATGAATGCTGTCATTTTATTTTCCTACTAAGAGCTTTGTTTGAATCGTTAATTGTGCTTAATTTTGTAATAACTTAAAAGGTATTGTTTCATTAATTAATTTGGGAAATTAAATTTCTCTCTTCTAATATTCTTTGTTTATTTTGGACTATTTTCTTAACATAAAATATTTGTATCGGATATTCGCTTTTTTCAGCAAGATTATTAAGAGTTATTAGATGATAACTTAGAAAACAAGAAATTGGTTTATTATTATTTTCTCGCAAAAAAAGCTGTCGCTGTTGCACCAAAAAATATTCCTTATATTCCACATTCAGATACCGATAATTATTGATACAAAGAATAATTAATTTCTTTAAAAATTCTGGATGATTGTCAATATGTTCCATAATTTTTGGTTTTATTTATTTTTTCATTCTACTTCATAGCGTCATTCTTTTGAAAAAAGAACTGCGGCCATTATACGATAAATTGACAGTTTTTTTTTTCAAATAACTCTAAAAGATTGTTGGTGACACTTTAAAAATATATTTAATTTTATGGCCATTTGAGTAATGAAGAAAATCGTATGAATATGTTCCTGTTTTATTATGCTATAGCTATTATTAAATTATATTGAGATGAAAAATGTAAAAGTTACAGAAACAAAATAAATTTTCTGGGCGGAGCAACCTCTGTGTTCGCGTTTCTATATTTTCCGATAAAGCGAAATAAAAAACATTTTTGTTTTGAATTTGTTGATTTATTTGATATAACTCAGGATATTATAATTATGTTATTTAATCATTTTATTTTAATTATGTATATTATAAATGTCATGTTTCAACTATAACTTTTCTCAATTTTTTAATCTTGTTGCAAACTTGTAGCGAAGCCACAAAAATGTTTACAATGACTTATATTTAAAGTATGTACAAATTATAGAAGATTATTTAGATATTATCATAATTATATTTAGTCTATAACTAATACTAAATTGCAATATAGAAAAACATTGTCAAGGTGACACAATAAAAATATATAGTATAAATTTTCTTTAAATAAATATATTTGGACATGTCACGTCAACCAATTTTAAAAGGTCTAGGATAATTACTACATCAGACGTAAAATATATCTATAAAATAAAATAAAATTTGGTTTGACGAAATAGACATACTTGGTTTTTATGTAATTTAAGAATTCATTACTTATTTTACTAAAATGAATTTAGTATTAACATTTAGAAAAAGTTGTTATTACTACAAAAGTTAATCCTAGTACACGTAATTTACTACACTTTATGTTAACTAAAAAAGTATATAAATAAGTACAAGTTATCCTATATTATTACAAAGAAAATACCAACGAACTAATTTGACCGTTTTGACGTAGCCATTCTGTTTGAAAATATATAAACTATAAATAGTCTGAATGAAGTCCAGTTAATAAAAACCACCATAATACACGCAAATCACACGAATTTGTACTTTTTTGTGAGTTAATTTATGGTCATACCTAACAAGGTGAAACAAGCACGTTTCTTTTTTTATTACTTAGATCACGCACTTTTATAACCAAATTCTGTAAATCCCTTTCATGTTTATCAAATTATTGGATTCTTGAATATTGAAAAATTAATATAAGTTTACACAGAACATTTTAAATACAGGATGAAGAAAAAGGATAACTCTCCACTACGACTATAATAAGATAAAATAAGTTCTTAAATAAGCCAATATCTATATCATAATGTGGATTGAGAAATCGTAACTTTGCTTTATTATCAAATAAAATCATAAGATTTAAATAAAAAAAATGAACATTGCGTTTATTTTTTATTCTAGAAATAATTTTGTATATATTACATTTTTTTTAGAATGGAATGTTTGTTTAAATAAATTAAATTTTCATAAATATAATGATTGTAAACTGTCATAATTTTGAAAACCCTGGATGTATTTTTAATGACTCTCGGAACCTTATGTTATAAATTACTCGAGCAGCTCTATAAAGTATCTATGTATGATACATTACAATAAGTCAACGGAAAATTGCAGTCACATATATCACTTTAAATTGTTTAAGATTATGTTATTCACTCGTTTGTTTCAGACACATTATAAAAATATTTGTCGCCAACGAAATATTTTATAAGTACTTATGAAAGACAAATAGTTTGAACACCTTTGTTATTCTGCAGACCAGATAGTAGAGTCATTAGTAGTATCAATAGTAGTAGTAATAATTTTATGAGCTGTCCACTACTAATTACTTTAGATTTGTTGTTAACCAACATTTAGGATAGTTTAAGCTTTCAAAAACACTTTAAATTCCTGAGTTTTTATTTAATGTATCTTTTTCTACCTTGGTCAATCAGAGCTGTACTGTATTACTGTAAAGAAATTTCGAAATGGGAAAAGTTGTAAAATTCGTGATGTCATATTTTTTTAACACAATGAAATGTTGTTTTTAAACTTAAGTTGTCAAAGACTTGTGTGCTTATAACACAATAACCCGCTACAAGCAGATTGGTTATAATCTGGATCGTCAGCGATCAGGATGCTCTAGAACCACAATTAATAGCAAGTTTTTTCATTATCAACAGCAGCACCCGGTATAGATGCCTAAGAGCATCAGAAATCCACGCAGAAGTGGACAAATCTAGATATAAATCAATGTCATTAGCTAAAGTCAAAAAAACGATTAAGAGGTGCTAATTTATTTGGTCACATTGCCGTGCAAAAACCACTATTGACGCCCTAAAACAATGAAGATTTGAAAAAAGTTCTTTGGACAGATGAATACAAATTTGAGACTTTTGGTTCAAAATGACGGCTATTAAGAAAATAAGGAAACAGATGGGGTATTAAAAACATCTTGTGGCTTTTTCTTAATACCAGGATCTTTACCCAATTGACCTATTGTGGGAAGAGCTTGATAGAAATTTGCGCAGTTGTTGTTCCTTCTCGCAAGATGATATAAAGGCTTTACAGAAAAGCTGGAGCTACATTTCTCAAGTTAACATTGATAAATTAATTGCTCGTATGTCAAGATTGTTGATCGATTGATGATCTTATGTCAAGGTTTTTTGAAGAGAAATCTGTTTAAAATATCAAAGGCGTTTATGACGTTACAAATTGATAATTCTCTATATATTAATTTGATTCTTAATGTGTGTGTATTACTGAATAAATATTGCAATTATAAATTAAATATCTTCCTTTGTTTATTAAATTTTGTCTCATTTGTCTCCATAAGTAGTGTTTAATTAACTAATGTTAATTAATGGTAAATAATAACGATTAAAAAAGTTTAATTCCTGCTATCCCTCGATAGATGTCGCTCACCAAAGTTAGAACACGCTAGAAGTATGTTTTGACCGATTATATATAAGCAAACTGGGAACTTAGCAAATTTGACAGTGTGTAATACTAGTAAGTAAGTTATAAATAAATAGTGTAAACTGTTTTATGAGTGTTTAATTAACCAAATGGTCCTTCGATACGGATTATTAAGAGTTTGAGATACCAGTGATGTATTAAGTTCCTGAAATTCGTCTGGATAAACAGTGAGTAAAGTGCGAACTAAAATAACTTAGAAAAAATCAGTGTTAAAAGGACTTAGTAAATTTCGAGTCAAAAATAACTTAGAAAAAATCAGTGTTAAAAAGACTTAGTAAATTTCGGGTCAAAAAGAACTTAGAAAAATTTGTGGTAAAAAGACTTAGAAAATTTAGTGTTAAAAAAGACTTGTAAAATTTTCGAGTAAAAAGTGAAAGACTTAGAATAATTTGCGATATTTAAACTTAGTTTCTGGTGATATTGGACTTGTGTTTGCTCCGAACATTGTATATTGATATTAATATTTTTACAACTTCATAATTGGATTGTGATATTCAATTTGACTGTTTACCCTCAACAATTTGCGAACTTTATTTACCATGGCGGATAAAAAGATTAAACAATATGTTACCCAGATGATTCAGAACTCAACTAAAATTGAAAAATTACTTGCAAATTCAAAGAAGTGTGCTAAGGATAAACGAACAAGAGGCTTTTTAGATTCACGTATGGAAACTTTGCAGGAGTATTGGGCGAGTTATAAGAACTTTTTTGTTACTCTTTCCGAAGCGGATGAGGAAATTTTGCGATCAGAACATAGCCTGGTCTTAGATGAGAACTATGAACAGACGGAAGAAAACTATTTAGAGTTGCTAACATGGTTGAAAGATAAGATGTATGAGTTTAAACCTCAGAAATGCGAAACATCGAACACGGAAACTCATGTAGAACTTCCCAAGATGAGACCAAAGCTACCCCCAATATCTATTCCACAATTTTCCGGTGATTATAATCAATGGATGAGTTTCAGAGATTTATTTCACTCACTTATTCATGATGATGAACGTTTGACTAAAATCGAAAAACACCATTACTTAAAGTCGAGTTTATCAGGAGAAGCTGAACAATTGTTGAGAAACTACACACTCACTGAAGCTAACTATGATGATGCTTGGAGAAAACTGAATGAGAGATACGAAAACAAAAGGATGATAGTGAATAACATACTTAGCCGATTCTTAGGTCAAAAAACATTGACCACGGAGACCGCGAAGGGTATAAAGGATCTGTTAGATACGTCTAGCCAATGTCTCACCTCTCTCACTAATTTGAAGATCGATTCCTGGAACGCAATCGTTGTGCACATACTAGTCTCAAAGTTAGACATTGAATCTCACAAACTTTGGGAGCAGTCTTTAGAGAAATCCACAAGTATTCCTACATATGAGGAATTAACTAGTTTTCTTGAGAAGCGATTCCGAGCCATGGAAATGGTCAACATATCACAACTTCCAACAAAAAGTACTTCGAAAACTGTTCAACAATCTACTAAAGTAACAACCGTCAAAAGTTTTGCCACTGAAATGGAAAGCACTTGTACTTACTGCTCACAAAATCACTATATTTGCCACTGTAAGGGTTTTGCCTCACTCTCCGTTCCTGATCGTCAAGACTTTATAAAGAAAAGCAATATTTGTTTCAACTGTCTCGTAAAAGGTCACTCAGTAGTCAACTGTAGGCAGAGTACCGTCTGCAAAAAGTGCGGTCGTCGTCATCATACGCTTTTGCACTTTACCTCTGCTAAGGATGGCAAGACAACTGAAATCAATCAAGACAAAAATGCTCCCAAAGGAAATACAATCGGGGCGAAAACATCCTGCAATATCAGCGTCAACCTAAAAGCAGAAACAGAAGATGATCTGGTTATTTTGGCTACTGCTGTTATTAATGTTGAGTCAAAGCATAATAGTACTTATGCATTGAGAGCTCTTGTTGATCAAGGTTCACAGGGTTCTTTCATTTCCTAAGCAGCTGTGCAGTTGTTAAATTTGAATCGCACCCCCGTTAATGGCAAAATATCTGGAATTGCTAATTCTTCAGTGGTATCTACAAAGTATATGGTCACACTAACAGTCCACTCCACAAAAGATAATGCAGAAACCTTCAAAGTTAATGCATATGTTTTAAGAAAACTCACTTCATTGTTGCCTTCACGAGAATTCCCACAGGATACCTGGCCTTCATCTATGCAGTTGGATCTAGCTGATTCAGACTATCACAAGCCAGGCCCTATTGATGTTTTGCTTGGAGCTGAAGTTCATGCATACATACTACTAGAAGGCTTACACAAGTGTAATTCTCTTATCGCACTCAACTCTCGCCTAGGTTGGTTAATATCGGGCCGAGTTTCACAAACTGATTCGACAGCATGCGAACACAATATGATCGTTATGCAAACTAATGTTGAGACGGAGCAGTTACTCAGACGATTCTGGGAGATTGAAGAGAATTTACCTCACAAAAAACAGATGACCGAACTAGAAATACAATGTGAAAAACACTTCAAAAATACTTACACACGCGATGAGGTTGGTCGTTACGTAGTACGGTTACCATTTAAAGATGATCCACCCACAAACCTTGGTGATACTAAACCTCTTGCTATCAGTCGCTTACTACAGATGGAGAAACGTTTTCTTCGTAATCCTGATTTCAAGGCAGAATACCACAAATTCTTGAAACAATATGAATCACAAGGTCATATGATGATGGTACCTGAAAAAGAAATACAATCACAGCAAATATACTACTTACCTCACCACGCTGTCCTTAGGCCGACGAGTCTAAGCACAAAGCTACGGGTAGTCTTCGACGGAAGCGCTGCACCTGATAATGGAGAATCGTTAAACGATAACCTACTTATTGGTTGTCCCCTTCAACAAGACGTTAGAGATTTAGTGACTCGATGGAGACAACACAAAATCTGTCTAGTCGCAGATATTCGACAGATGTACAGACAGATATTAGTCTCTAACAAGGATACTGACTATCAGAGAATTTTATGGCGAGAATCCCCCACACATCCTTTCAAGGAATATAGACTACTCACCGTCACCTATGGCACCTCGTGTGCTCCATTCTTGGCAATTCGCACCATTCTTCAGTTGGCTGAAGATGAGAGGCCTGACTTTCCCACTGAAGCTGAAATCCTGGAAACTGACCTGTATATGGATGATTTGATGACTGGCGCGGCCACGGTGGAAGAGGCTGCTACTCTACAAAGAAGGTTAACAGAACTTTTAGCTCGGGGTGGATTTCCCCTACACAAGTGGTCCTCCAATAGTAAAATTGTTATGTCCCAAATTCCCGATGTTGACAAAGACGTTGAAAGTGCAGTAAATATTAAGGTTGAAGATACAATTAAAACATTAGGTATTACCTGGAATTCTGAAACAGACAATTTTGAACTTAATGTAAATTTAACTCATGTCAATAATTCAATTACTAAAAGAAATGTACTGTCCACTATTGCAAAATCGTTCGACCCGCTAGGTTGGCTAACACCTGCAATCATACTATTGAAAATCTTCATGCAAAAATTATGGCTAGCTGGCTTAGATTGGGACGAAGAGTTACCCTCTGATCTTAAAGATGAATGGATTACTTACCTTAATCGTTTCACACACTCTAAAAATATTCAGTTCCCGCGGTGGCTCGGAGATTCAAATAACACCACTAAACGAGAACTGCATGGTTTCAGTGATGCTTCCTGTACTGCTTACGCTGGAGTAGTGTATCTCAGAGTTTTGAGTAATAATGGTGATGTAAAACTTTACCTTGTACTTGCAAAATCTAAAGTTGCCCCAGTTAAACAGATTTCTCTCCCACGTCTCGAACTTTGTGGTGCAGTGCTTTTAGCAAAAATGATTAAACATGTTAAGACTCTTTTGAATATATCTGATAATGACGTATACACCTTGACAGATTCTACCATAGTTTTGGCATGGCTGCGTAAAACACCAAATACTTGGACTACATTTGTTGCAAATCGTACTTCAGAAATTTTAACACTTACTAATAGTAATCAATGGCATCATGTTAGTTCTTCAAACAATCCCGCCGATGTAGCATCACGTGGACTCTTTCCAGATGATTTACGACAATCCGAACTATGGTGGAATGGCCCTCAGTATTTATACAGTACAAATGAAATTGATTATTCTAATGTTGAGATTCCTTCGATTGATTTGGAAATGAAGCCTGTCACTAAAATACAATCTAATGTTAATTTTTGCGAGAATAATAATGTAACTTCTTATCTGAACCGATTTTCCACACTATCGAAATTAATTAGAGTTACTGCCTATTGTTGTCGTTATTTCAAAATATGTAAAGCTAAAATCACCCAGACACCGTTTGTTCCAAACAATTATCTAAGTACTAATGAACTTGATGCAGCTCTTAATCGTTGTATTAAATTATCACAATCCATTTCATTCGGAAATGAGATCCATCTACTGTCTCTAGGCAAACCAGTTCAGACTTCAAGTAAACTATATGTCCTACACCCCTTCATAGATGATGAAGGTATTGTTCGTGTTGGCGGTCGTCTTGCTAATGCAGAAATTTCAAATAATATGAAAAATCCTGTTCTTTTAAGTTATGATTGTGTTCTGTCTAAACTTATCGTGTTAAATGCACATTTGAAGTCTCTGCATGGAGGACACCAACTCACCTTAAATTACATTCGCCAAAATTATTGGATTATTCGAGAATCTTGTCAAAACTGTAATTAAAAAATGTATACCGTGTTTCAAACAGAAAGCTAACCCACTTGTGCCCTTTATGGCAAATTTACCTAAATGTCGTGTTTCACCTGGTCGTTCTTTCAGCACAAGTGGAGTAGACTTTTGTGGACCTTACACAATGAAATTGTATTCTGGTAGATGCCAAAGAACTTGTAAATCTTATGTTTGTTTGTTTGTTTGCACCGTCACAAAAGCCATTCATTTGGAGTTAGTCACTGACCTTACTTCTGCTGCGTTTATTGCCGCATTTAGACGCTTTACTGCTCGACGTGGTCACTGCAAGGAACTTTGGAGTGATCATGGCACAAACTTTGTAGGCGCGTCCCGTGAACTAGATCTTGCATTTAAAAATTCACAATCTCAGACAGTAACTGAAATTTCTGAACTTCTTGCTAATGATCGCACACAATGGAAGTTTATTCCACCACGCGCTCCACATTTTGGAGGGATCTGGGAGTCCGGTGTCAAAAGTATTAAGGGTCATTTGAAACGAGTTATCGGACAAACGTTACTAACCTACGAAGAATTATCTACTTTGTTGTCGCAAGTAGAAGCATGTGTTAACTCTCGTCCACTTACACTCATGAACTCCACTCTGGACGAACCTCCCTTCACAACTGGCCACTTTCTGGTCGGTGAACCATTAATCGGCGTTCCTGAGCCTTCTTTGCTTAATGTTAAATTAAGTCCATTGAATCGATGGCATATCATACAACATATGGTGCAATGTTTATGGTGTCGTTGGCAAAATGAGTATTTAACAACATTGCAACATCGTTACAAATGGAATACTAAGAGACCCGACCTGCCTATTGGCACTGTTGTATTGGTAAAAGATGGTGATACACTTCCTCCGGGAAAATGGCTTTTGGGACGAGTTATTCAGAAACACCCAGGGCCCGATGGGGTCACTAGAGTTGTTACATTACAGTATAAGGATAGTATGTTCAAACGGCCAATCGCTAAATTGTGCCCTCTGCCCCTGGATGATTCTTGAGATTTTGTTTTAATTTTTGTTTCTGTCCGTCTTAAGGACGTAGTCGTCCTTGGCCGGCGGTATGTTTAATTAACTAATGTTAATTAATGGTAAATAATAACGATTAAAAAAGTTTAATTCCTGCTATCCCTCGATAGATGTCGCTCACCAAAGTTAGAACACGCTAGAAGTATGTTTTGACCGATTATATATAAGCAAACTGGGAACTTAGCAAATTTGACAGTGTGTAATACTAGTAAGTAAGTGATAAATAAATAGTGTAAAGTGTTTTGTGAGTGTTTAATTAACCAAGTAGTCTTAAGCATTTGATAGTGTATATGTATAATTTAACCGTTTGTACTCATGGGCATTGCGGAACCGCAGCGTAAACTGTTTACCATACCACGAGCTCATGATAAGGACTCTGAATGTTTTTGAAACTAGTCGGGAAAATTCTAATTTAATTACTCACGTTGATTAAAATGGAATAATAACATGTAAAATACATGTAATAATAATTTATGACTTCAATTACCCAGTGTAAGAAATAATTTAATTTTAAAATTAACCTGTCATTGAGAATAATAAGGTATGTATTATAATTTATATATTATCAGGTTCTTAAACCATCACAAGTTGGAGTAGACCCCAATTATTTATTTATTTATTTAAATTAGTATTAACCTAAAATTAAGGAATACAAAGGGCAGATTTAAGGCCTATTGGCATTCTCTAACAATCGACCCGCGGTGTTCGGAATAGTTATTAATTAAATTGTACAGTTGCTAATGGCAATCGTCAGGCGCTAAATATATTTTAATTATTAACAAATCGAGGGTAGATGTTACGTTTTTGGTGGTGTGACAAACGCACGCGTAACGGTCGAGACAGTTCTCGAACCACAGTTCTCGAAGATAGTTCTCGGTGAGCGGTTCTCGGTGAACCTCGGTGCTTAACGATTTTGCGGAGTAATCATTATCGGTTCTAGAAGTTTCCAAAAGAGTAAATTACATTAGTGTCGAGTGTTTGAATTGTTGGCTGCAGCGCCGAATTGGTGGCTGCCTTCTCACTCGAAGTGTGCGTGGAACCGAAGGTCACGCGACGGAACACTTAAGTATCAAATTATTTGTCCCATAATTATTTCCCTTTTATTAATTTTATACAATTTATCCTATTCTCTGGGGAACCCCAAATCCTTTACTAGTACAGACTGACTATGTGACTGCCTTCTTTGAAGCATAACAGAAGCAGACAGGTAAGTCGTTAGTTTTAATAAGCAAATTAGGGAGTAATCGTATACGTAGCTATTGATGACGTTGCCCGTTTAGAGGTTGTGTCGTGGGGTCAGCCGAGCCCCTTTGTACGATACAAGTGCTGGTAGCAGAGCGTGGTTGTTAATCGAGTAGGTTTAAAACGTTAATATTCGGTATTACGGGTTGCATAATCAATTGATATACGTTTGTTATACGCGGCTATTACTAATTAATTATTTTGTTATTTTATTATTAAGGGTTATTTTTTATTAACGGTTAATTAATATTTAGTTGTATAATTTCTATTATTTTCGTAAAAATAAATAGCTAGGATTACTTTCTTTGTGACGTTTATAAAATCGTTATACGCTTACTCGCTACGTAACATATTTTTAAACCGGTTTGTTAATTAGTGTAACTTAATTTATTTTCAATTTAGTTGTTTCAGTAAGTAATTAGTTAGTATTATATTATTCAATATAATCGTTGGTTATTGGCTCACATATTATTATTTTCGGGAATTCTTTATTTTGGATTTAAATTTACTTTTTTTATTTTATTTAATTTTTATTTTTATTTTCGCGATGAGTGCTAAACATACCGCACGAATTGCCGGCGTATTGCGTTGGCTCGGCTCCGCTGTTCTAAATATTGAACGTAAGGATCGTGCTCAGGCTTTATTATCGCGTTATAAATTATTAGATAGTCAGTTGGCTGATTTGTATGATGCGTACCGGTCTCTTTTGGAAATGGACTTGGACGGTGACGTTCTGAGTAAAATCAATTGCGACGTTAATCAAGCGGACGATCTGGCGGATCAATTACGTCAGGCAGTAGGCAATATCAATGCTTCTAAGATAAATGATCCTTGCATAATTCCAGATACGGATAGTTCGCCGGCATTAATTAGTAGGTTGCCAGTCCTCGACTTACCGCACTTCAGCGGCGATTTAGGACAGTGGGTTGCGTTTAGTAACTTGTACGATAGCTTGGTACATTGTCGTAAGGATTTGACCCCTGCTCAAAAGTTAGCTTATTTGATGGCTTCATTGACTGGTGAGGCTAAAGGGTTAGTGCAACACTTGGAGCTCGTCGATGCAAATTATGACATTTCTCGGGACTTACTCAAGCGTAGGTACCAGAATGTTCGACGGCTAGCAGATAATCATGTTTCTGCCATTTTAGGTTTACCAAGGATCGTTGGAGCTCACGCCTTACGAACGAAGCTTCTTAACCCGTTGTTAATTGCATTTAACGGTTTAAAGGGATTAGAATTGCCAGTGTCGAGTTGGTCATTTTTATTATTACACATCGTGTTAAGTAAATTATCACATGACTTAAGAAATCGGTTCGAATTGGAATACGGTGGGGACTCCGCCACTCATCTTCCCCAGTTTGATGAATTAATTGTTTTCCTGGAGGAGGAGTGTCGTCGTATGGAGAACGTTCCTCTACCCGGACCCTCAGTTGCTTATTCTCGTATACGGCCCGCAGCTGAAAATCGTCAGATGGTTCGGCCGCGTGAGATACCTCGTATGTACACTGGGGCAGCAGCACAGAAGGATGATCGTAGGTGTTCATATTGCCGAGATTCTGGACATGGTGTTACGAGCTGCCATAAATTTAAAAATCTTCGTTGGCAGGCGCGGCGCAGTATTACTCGTCAGCGTAACTGGTGTTACAATTGTTTAGGCAGCCATCTCGCGTTTCAATGTCAGTCGGCCCGTCCCTATGCGCAGTGTAGAGGTAATCATCATCTCCTGCTTTGTGGCAATCGCAATGGATCTCCTCAACCAGTTGCTACGGGTCGAGTATCACCATCAAATTCTCCAGGGTGTGATATAAGGAACTCGCCTCAGCCTTGGACCGGAGGCGTCAAGTATGTTTCACCACGAAATAGTAATTCGTTTTCTAATCGAGATGACAATGGTGGTCGTCGTTCACCACCTCGTACGGGCGGGGGTCCTCACGGTTCTCGGAACAAGGCTGGTGCAGATACGGATCGGAGCTGCTGGATTGAGCCACAAGCGCAGCTTCCTTATATAGATCATCCTCGCTTGGGGCAACGCAATCAACATTCTCATCGACGTTTGAAGGAAGGGTCTGGTAACGTTCTCTCACCGGACAGCTGTAATCGTGATCAGGATTGTTGACTCCTTCCTCGTTCTCCATGCGTGTCTCCATCTTCTCCTATAACCGTTTTGCTACCTACTGCGTATGTTCGTGTTGGTTCTCTTCGGAGCGAACAGGTTACCGCGCGCGCGATTTTGGATTCAGGCTCTCAGGGGTGTCTTGTGTCAACACGGTTGATGAAGAAATTATCTTTACATGTTGCTCCTGGCGCGAACTTTATTCATGGGGTTGGTGGAGTCAAGGTGTCTGGGTTGGTGGGGAAAGTCTCACTATCCTTTTCTCCACTTCATTCCCCTTCTCCTCGGATCACGACGACAGCGATCGTCTTGGATAATATTTTGGGACAGCATCCAGTAGTTTCATTACCTCCAGGCGTCGTAGGTTTAACGTCTAAACTCTCTCTTGCTGACCCGGGTTTCCACATTCCGGGACCAGTTGATGTTCTACTCGGAGCAGATGTTCTTGGATTGTTACGGTTGGAAAGCAGTAAGCTTCTTCAAGCAGGTGGTCTTTCTGCAATAAATACTGATCTTGGTGAAGTCATTATGGGTCCAGCATTTCCAGTACTCTCCTCTCCGGATAACGCCAGCTTTCAAGTAGGTCTTTCCCTCGCTGACGCAGTTCAGCGATTTTGGGAAATAGAGGAACCTCCTACAGTGCCTCGTGTCAACCCGCAGCACCAGGAATGCGAATTATTCTTCCAGAATAATACCGGTCGGCTCCATTCAGGTCGGTTTGTGACACGGTTGCCCTTCTTGCCCTCTCGTTCTCCCCTTGGTCAGTCCAGGATGCTGGCAGAGAAAAGACTAATCTCCATGGAACGTCGTATGAAACGTGATGTGGCTTTCAAACAAGACTATTTAAATTTCATGAGGGAATACCTGGAGTTGGGCCACATGTCGGTTTCCAAATATGATTGGCGTTCTAAAGAGCATCATTTTATCCCTCATCATGCTGTGTTTCAGGCAGGAAAGATTAGAGTAGTTTTTGATGGTTCAGCACCCACCTCTAACGGTGTTACCTTAAACCAATGTTTGCATGCCGGTCCAAAACTGCATCGTGATATTTCAGACCTCTTAACCAGCTTCCGCCGACATCAAGTCGTTTTTGTTGCGGATATAAGGATGATGTTTCGTCAGACTCTTATTCATCCAGATGATCGGTGTTATCAGCTCATACTGTGGCGAGAGGATCCATCTCATCCAATGACTGTATATGAGCTAAATACGAACACTTATGGACTCAAGTCTAGTCCGTTCATTGCTATAAGGTCTTTACTGGAACTTGCGGATCGCGAGCGTATTTACTTTCCCAGGGCAGCCGCTATTTTATCAAGCGATGTCTATGTCGATGACATATGTACAGGTGCTGCCAGTGAAGAAGAGGCGAAGGTTTTAAGAGATGAGCTGATCGGTATCTTGAGGTCTGGTGGGTATGAATTAAGAAAGTGGATATCCAACTCGCAGGTTCTTCTTGAAGATTTACCGGAGGAGCACCAGCAAGCCCCACATCTCTTTCAAAATATAGAAAATCCTAACGCAGTCACTCTTCTCGGAGTACAGTACCAACCGGTCCCAGATGTTTTCACATTTCGTGTACAGGATATAACTATCTGCAAGGTTTGGACTAAGCGTATGGTACTGTCAACCGTAGCTCGGATTTTTGATCCCAATGGTTGGTTGGCGCCGGTTGTGTTTTGGGCCAAGTGTTTCCTTCAGAAACTTTGGTTGCAGGAATTGACGTGGGATGCCCCTCTCATTGGTGAGTTGCTCCAGGCTTGGTCTCGGTTTGTAACATCTCTGCCAGATCTTGAATTTATTAAAATAGACCGAGCCTTCTTTCCGACGTCTAAATGTCGTGTCAGCCTGCATGGATTTTGTGATGCTTCCGAACGAGGTTATGCGGCTGCCGTCTATCTTCGTGTTATGGACCCGAAGGATAATGTGACTATTAAGTTGGTTATGGCTAAGAGTAAGGTCGCTCCTGTGAGATCAAGGCTCACGATTCCGAAGTTAGAATTATCCGGGGCAGCCCTTTTAACAAGACTTCTAAATCATTTGAATTCTACTTTGGGGCAAGTGGTGGAAATTGAAAAGGTATTTGCTTGGACTGACAGTCAGATTGTTCTTGGTTGGTTAAGAGCATCTGTCCATGCTTTGGAGGTTTTTGTGGCTAACCGGGTATCACAAATTCAAAATTCAAAGGCGGTTATTAATTGGAGACATGTTCCCGGTGATTTGAACCCTGCAGATTGTGCGTCACGAGGCTGTGAATCTCCGGGTTTGGTTGACCATCATCTCTGGTGGGGACCAGCTTGGCTTTGTGAACTTGAAAGTTCTTGGCCTCATACGGTTCTGGATATTGTGGAGCCTTTACCAGGTTTACGTATTTGTACGGTACAGAAGGAACTTACTGGTGATTTGCAACCTTTACTAGATCGGTTTAGTTCTCTTAATAAGTTATTGGGAGTTACGGGATGGATTAAGAGATTTATTCGAAATTCACGGCAAAGGTCTAATAGGCTATCATCTCCGGTGCTCGATCCCGAGGAGCGTCACGAAGCCTTGGTTTTCTGGGTTCGCGTAGTGCAACGTGAAAATTTTAAATCAGTTATTTCCAGTTTGCAAAACGGGTGCGTCAAGTTGAAAGGTGCTGTAGCTCGATTGAATCCGTTCCTCGATGACAAGGTTTTAGTTCGAGTAGGAGGTAGATTGCGTAACGCAGATTTACCTTATGAGGCGCCACATCCTCTCCTACTGCCAAAGGGTGGTTCACTTGTGAACCTTTTAATTGTAGACCGACACGTAAGAAATGCACACGCGGGGCTAAATACGCTGCTAGCTATCCTACAGCGGGAATTTTGGATTTTGTCAGCTAGACGGGCAATTCGAAAAGTTATTTACCGATGTATGCCGTGTTATAGGTTAAAGGCTACCCTTACTCAACCTCAAATGGGAGACTTGCCTCCAGATAGAGTAAAGATTTCTAGACCTTTCTCTGGAGTTGGTACGGATTTTGCGGGTCCGTTTATGGTCAAAGCTTTTACTGGTCGAAGTGCTCGAATCTGTAAGGCGTACTTGTGCGTGTTTGTTTGCCTATCTACTAAGGCCGTACATTTAGAGGTGGTCTCAAGTCTTAGTACTGAGGCTTTTATAGCTTGTCTGTCTCGATTCGTCAGTCGGCGCGGTTTACCTTCTTTGATTCGGTCCGACTGTGGTACAAATTTTAAGGGAGGAGATAGGTATCTCTCAGAGGTACACAAATTTTTATATGAAAGTCAGGATTGTATAGGTCAAAAAATGTCTCGGCAGGGTATCCGGTGGAAATTTGATCCTCCAGCATATCCTTCTTGGGGTGGCATATTTGAGGCGGTTGTAAAGGTCGCGAAGACACATCTTCGCCGGGTGATTGGAGATACGGTACTCACCTTTGAAGAATTGCAGACGGTGTTTTGCAAAATTGAAGCGGTCCTTAATTCGCGACCTCTTTGTTCAGTCTCTTCGGACCCAAATGATTTGGATGTATTGACTCCAGGTCACTTTTTGGTCGGTGGTCCACTCACAGCTCTGCCAGAATATCCTTTAGAGAATACCCCACTTTATAGGCTCACACGTTTTGAACTGTTACAACAGCTATCTCAAAGTTTTTGGCGTAGGTTTAATTTAGAGTACTTACATTTGTTGCAACAGCGTGTACGATGGTCTGATAAAACTGACCCACCTAAGGTCGGTGATCTTGTCTTAGTTAAAGAAATGAATATGCCTCCACTCTCCTGGAGACGGGGTCGTATTCTAAGGTTATTAACAGGCGCAGATGGAATTCCAAGAGTCGCAGAAGTACATGTGGGCAATTCTGTGTTAAAGCGGGCAGTAGCTACTCTCTCTCGGTTACCAGTAGCTTAGACACTTTTCAGGTGCCTGGTATTACGTTTAGACTCAGTCAGGTTTCGCCTGGCTGGGGCGGGGGATTGTTCGGAATAGTTATTAATTAAATTGTACAGTTGCTAATGGCAATCGTCAGGCGCTAAATATATTTTAATTATTAACAAATCGAGGGTAGATGTTACGTTTTTGGTGGTGTGACAAACGCACGCGTAACGGTCGAGACAGTTCTCGAACCACAGTTCTCGAAGATAGTTCTCGGTGAGCGGTTCTCGGTGAACCTCGGTGCTTAACGATTTTGCGGAGTAATCATTATCGGTTCTAGAAGTTTCCAAAAGAGTAAATTACATTAGTGTCGAGTGTTTGAATTGTTGGCTGCAGCGCCGAATTGGTGGCTGCCTTCTCACTCGAAGTGTGCGTGGAACCGAAGGTCACGCGACGGAACACTTAAGTATCAAATTATTTGTCCCATAATTATTTCCCTTTTATTAATTTTATACAATTTATCCTATTCTCTGGGGAACCCCAAATCCTTTACTAGTACAGACTGACTATGTGACTGCCTTCTTTGAAGCATAACAGAAGCAGACAGGTAAGTCGTTAGTTTTAATAAGCAAATTAGGGAGTAATCGTATACGTAGCTATTGATGACGTTGCCCGTTTAGAGGTTGTGTCGTGGGGTCAGCCGAGCCCCTTTGTACGATACACGCGGTGTTGGTGAGAGGGTGTAGTAGGTACACACAATATAAGTATATATATATATATAAATAATAATAATAAACAATAATAATAAATAGTAATAAAATTAAATAAATTTTAATGAAAATAAATAATAAAATACAATTAAATGATAATAAATAACAATAAAATTAAATAAATTTACATAAAAATAGATAATAACAATAATTATGAAAATAATGGTCTACAAATAAATACATTACTTTATATACATTATACATATATTCATACTAAGTGACAACTTTGTCGGTGATTTTCCGATCAAAAGGCAAGAAGTTCCAGAATATGGTAGTATAGCCTGAATGGTGAAAGAGTTATGAAGAAATACCGTTCTGTGCGGTGGAATAAAAACCATAGAATTAATAGATATGCGCAGTACTCTGTCGGCTGAGAAATAACCAAATTAAACTTTGGAGCACTTTCAGTCTTATAAAATGAAAGGGATAAAAATCTGCGATATTGGAATGGCTATAATTAAACTTATATTTTACAACTTAGTTATATTCTAACAAATTAGATTGATTGGTTATACGATATTAAGATAATTATGGTTCGCCAAAGCCAATGCAATTGTGGATGATTCAATAACGTAATTATTCACTAGAATCAAATTATTAGATACATTCATTCAATTATACTATCGAATATAGGCTAATCAGTGAAAACTGATTACCTACAAATTAATTTAATATGTGTATTTTTATAATTATAATTTATTACTATTAGTGTTATAGTAGTGCATAGTTTAATAACTTGTAGGGATTGAGGTATCAGACGTCAAATGAAAATCAATTATAATGAGCATGGATTTTATTTTATTCAACTACGTACATGCGTACGTCTTAGGAAGCTTTTTACTACAATGAAGTTTCTGTTAAAGAAATATCGCTCGGTTATTATGACTTCAAATATCTCAGATCCAACAGATCGCAGAATCCTCAGATTAACATTAACTGAATTTAAAAATCCGGCAAAAGCTGTTTAAATTCATGTTCAAATCTGGACAATGAAAGCACTTCAGATATGAATTTGGATCTGGTTTGACAGAAATCCCTTCAGATACGAATTCAGGTCTGGTCCGGAAAAAAGCCCTTCAGACAAAAGCCAATAAGATTTGGTCCGGCTAGTATAGCTCTTCAAATCTCCCATTTTATTTTTTTCTTTAAATTTTATTTTTCTTTATGAGCTTTTAATATACTGGTCCTTTATTAGACATTTTATTAAAACTTTGATGTTTTATCAAAATATTGATCTTTTATTAAAATATTGATCCTGCAGTTAATCTTCTTTTCTTTTATTCCTTTTTTTCTTTTTTTCTAGATTTTATTTGGGGAGAATCATTAGATTGATTATCGATTCCTTGATCCACCGTCACCGGTCAGTCTGACAATCGCTCGTCCTCGGCCATATGACATTTCTTCTCTGCAGAGATACAAATCAAAGTTTAATATAAACAACTCTATGTAACGATCGTCACTTACAACCTAGGAGAGACTAGTACATTGAATTTGAGGTAAAATTTTAATTTAATAAGATCGTCATGTGGTGATCCATCAAGTGGAGATGGAACTGACACCACTTTCGATATATATATTGAGGTTTCATATAACAAATGAAAAGCAACTACAATGAGGGTAGATATTATTTTTATATATTATAACTGGTAAAAAATGTCAGTAGTCAATAAATAGGTCTTAACCACATTTATAAATAAAATAATAATTAATTATCCATAGAGTTAAGGATAGCCAGCGGCAGAATATTAGTAGTGCGCCGAGCTTCGCCAAAACTGCATGTCCAAAGCCCACATAGCCCTTCTTATAGTCGTTAACAAACAAGCAAAAAGGGAGATAATTAATGACGCGCTTGAAAGTGGTGTGACTATTACCCTGACAGGCAAACCGTACGGCGATGCTGCCATGCATAATAATAACAGTTTTATAATATTGTGAGTAAATAATATATATATATATAACAAGCTATATATACATATACGTAGATAAATACTGATAGACAATTAAAATGTATGATTGATAACATTATTTACGTCTAAAATTCATTCATAGAGTTTAAAATATTCGATCATAAAAAAAAAAAACAAAAATAGGAGGTATGTATAAAAAATCTATGAAAAAAATTAAAGTTGTTATATCAGAAATAAAAGGTAGTAAGTAAAACTTTTGCACTTAGGAGACAATTTTATTTTTAAATTTGATATTGCGAAGTTTTTCGTCGGAAAAGTGAAAATGTACCAAATACGTTTATATTATTACATTGTTAGAAGGTCGTTTAATAAGCAATTCTTGAGGGTTTCTCAAAGTTTTAGTATGGAAAATAAAATTGTGTTTAATGTTACCGCGATCCCGCGAGCGGAATGGCCCATTTGATCTCCGAATAATGGTCCCAAAGCAACAAACGCCACGTCAATGTGGTTCAAAGATGTTGAGATACGGATTACATTTGGAGTTGGCGTAAAATAACAAATATATTTACTTTATTCTATTCTGGTTATATTTTAATTATGAAAGCTATTTAAAACATTGTAAATATACCCTACAAATATTTTCCCAAAAAATATATAAAATATTATAATTTGTGAATTCAATTGTATTTGATTTTGATTCTATCTTGTAAAGTATCTTGCTAATGATACATTTCTGTACGTCATACCATGTCCATTTGCTATCACGATTTCCACCATCCATGTCACGTAGGAAGGATGCCGTTTCGCTAGACTTTATTACATGAAATACGTATCTTAAGAACGTATATTTGAACATTTCCTTACTCTAACACTTATGACATAAAATGTAATATTTCCTTAACGTAATATATTATCTAGAAAAATGTTTCTTTCATTTATGTAATTGAATAAAAAAAAATCCAAATTATAGTACTAATCGTTTCAGCATAATGTTAACTACAGAACTTATAGCGTTATAATAAAAATAATTTGAATACGTTTTACTAAAATGTGTATCAAATTGAAGTATCTTTGTGAATATCAATTAATTACTAATAAATATTATTCTATTTATTAATAATAAAATCTCATTAGTGCTTAACGATTTGAATAAGCGTTTCATCATGACTGGTTTATAAAGCCCGTTAAAGTCCCAACGGTCTATAAAAAGGCTTTTAACATCAAGTTTAACGCAAAAAGAATTTATTTCCTCGAACACCACTCTTATAAATTACGTTCTGTCATAACTCTGAAGAGGTTCTTAATGAAATTATATTTTTATCGTTCCCAAGTAACCTTTTTAATTTAGTTTTCATATTGTTGTATAGGTTTATAAATATTGCGATTTTTCTTTAACATAAATATTAAACAAACGTTAATATTGACTCAAATTTCCAGGTTGGCAGATTAAATTATTAGACATTAGTCCATATCATTACATCTTTTTATATGTACAAATAGTTCTAATTAGATATGAATTATCAAATTTTATTCTTATCAATATCCGCTATTAATTCAAACTGGAAAAGATATAATTAAATTTATAAATGAACATACAAATCAGTTTCTAATAAATTCTTTCTTTTTTGAAATTGGAGATTCGGAGTTAGTAAATGCGCCACTAGTTCATGAATTAAGTTAATAACATATAAACCTTTTAAAATAATAAGAAAGAATATTTCATTGTAAATTATCGTCGGTCGGTCGGTCATTTGTATATAAAACTAAATAACCATTTAGTTTTATATACAAATGACCGACCAACAGGTATATCTACTTGGCCGCCGGATGTACGTTGTCGTTTATAAAGAGTTGCCATAAAGCATGGGTTTGTTATGCATTGCCATAATTTTTATATATATAAAGAACCCTATGTCGTAGGTCAATGAGAATGTACCATAGAGAATTCTATTTACAACTTATATATTTAAGAAAAACAATGATCTAGAAAAATGTACATGATCATCAAACCTCCCAGTTAGAAAGTGTACGAACAATTATTGAGTCATTAGAAAAGGAATTAAAATTATAACTATGGTATTGGAACCTGTCAGTGAGGTTAAAAATCAATCATAGAAATATCTAATTTGTTTTTAGAGAATTAAAAATGTTGTAAGTTAATAGCCGCACTACCTCGAACTTTCTGAAGCACAACCATAATACAATAGCGCAAAGAGGAACTAAAAGTGGTATTACTATATTTATTTAATCGTCTGTAGACAGGTTGATTTTACCGTTCCGGACAGTTCACGCTGCGGTTTCTATCAAATCGACGTGAGTACAGTGATATTGTACCCTTAGTAAGTTTACAATATCACATTTAGTATTTCTGTAACCAGTGGATCGCTTTAAATCAAATAATCAAATTAATATTTAGGACTCAATTTATACCTAAATTTAACTATATACAATAGATAATGTGACAGCTAGACGCAATGGTGGGAGACTTGAGATTAAAAGCTCAAATACTTATATTCAATAATATCCTTAATATAATTTTATAAATTAAAGGGTCCTGATAATTTACAATAGACAAATGAAGACATATACACAACCCCCTTGTTTGTCAGTAGAAGAAGACTGCAGTCAAACTCTAACTCAAATTTATAGTTTAGAATAATTATATATCAAAAAGTACATCATCAAATACTTTCTTAATATATAACGATAATCAGACATTTAAAGGTAGACCTCACTATAGTTACAGCAACAGTTCAGGAAGCAGGACATTTAGGTCGACGAACCGAAGTTACACGTATATACGTGATAAAGATTTATTATAAAAATAAAAAACGTCCTTTAATGAACAATATACATGTTGAATTACGAAATAGAACTAAACACGTAGCCGTGTTTAGTTCTATTTCGTCTCTATTTATTCAAAAAATTACAAATTATAATATCTTATGGAGGAATAAGGCCTTACAACAATACCTAATGTCGAAACATGGCAAATATTGAAATTCTGCAACGTAAAGCATTAAAAAAGTTATGAAATCTAAAGAACACATTCTAATTTATAATGCCAAACCATATATCCCTCAAATTAACTTATAATCTGTCCGGGAAATGCAAGCAATATAAATTATGATTATAAATTATGGTTAATCCATAATATTTTATCAACCCTGCAATAATACGCAAGTATAACTAAAACAATAAACGCCTTATAAGCGTTAATAAGAACACTCATTTTGACCATACTCGTCGGAGCCTAATTAATAAAGAAATATCGGAAGTGCTTCCGATAAAAGAAACTAGAAAGGAAACTGAGGTAGGAACTAAACAGCCCATAAGCGAATATTGGTTCAACACCACGCAGAACGTCAAAATAAATGTAATGTTTTTAATCATAAGAAACGGTAATAATAAATTTATTAATTGACAATATTTTAATACTTTTGTTTGTTTAATAAAAATCTAAATATATCGATATACTAACGTAGGCAGCATCTGAACATCTGAAACGATTAACAACTAATTTTAAATAATATACAGCAGTATGCTATCAATTTATATTGTTTAGTACATAAGAATAACACTAAATCTAAATAATAAAATAGTATGATATTTCGAGAAATCCAAAGTAGCCAAATTATTACAGAAATGAAATATCTACGTAAATTATTATACATATATATATATATATATATATATATATATATATATATATATATATATATATATATATATATATATATATATATATGTATAATAATTTATTTGGATCACGAAAGTTCGAATAAAATTTGTGTAAATGCAATTGTTACCCTACAAACAAAACTCCTTATGGAGGTAAGAATGTCACAAGCAGTACATTATAATAGCCTACGTCAAGTCTAGTTGTCAAAATAGGACAAACACTGAAATTAAGAAAAAGTAAAGCATTAAATAGTGTATGAAAACTAATTTATAGTGAAGTAATTTATAGTAAATTGCCCGGGATGTGCTATCAATACGAATTTTGGTTATGCGAATAAGCCAGTACGAAAGCAAAACGTCAAACTACCTGTGAGTGAATTGAACATAACCACCAAAGAATATGATTGTCTTTGGGACCAAAAAAGCATTATTAACTGATAACAATTAAATATAATACTAAATATATCAATAATATAACGTGGGCAGAATCAAAAATCTGAAACGAAGGACAGCTATTCTAAAATAGTATTTAGTAGTATGCTATCAATTCATATAATCTATAATAATAAACGAAACTGTTAATTTAGATTTTAAAATAGTGTATCTTTAATATTTCGAGGAACTTAGGGTGATCTGATAACATCTAATTTCTAAAAGAAGTTGAAATGTCACAGACCGATAAAGTTAAATCGACTGTCAACAGATAATCAATTAACTCAATGTCTTGAGACTACTCGATCAGCAGACATAACAAAAATTAGAATATGTGACAATACATAAAATTTATAAAATATACAATGACTTAGAATGTCTTAAAACGTGTATCGATTATGTTATATGTAAATTAAGGAAAAATACATTGTCACAACCAAAATCATTACTGCAGATTGAAGTTTAAGAAAACGCCGTATGTAGTCACAATTCATATGTATAATACATATGTATAATAAGGGCTAAATTATTAGCAGCCTGTGAATGTGTAAGGGCTCCACGTGTGTTGATTGGCTCCTTTGACAGTTAAGAAGATAAACGATCACCGTCATTTGTCATTCGTGTCCCCTCGAGCGTTGACTAGAACTCAAAGGCACGTTTATGCATACGAACTGGCTTTTTCGGACAATCGATTCTAATACTTAAGATATTACCTATAAGAGATATATCACCCTAACAATATTATGTTTTTATGTGCATACTATTTGAATCGGAAGCGCCCTATTAAATATAGCTAATGAGAATTTTCGTCGATTGATTGATGTTTTATTAGACTTCTATTGTACATTCCGTTTATTCCTAATATGTTGAATACCTTAGTCACTCTATCATTATATAGATAGTATATTATTAATGAATACTTTTCATACAGGTATTCACATATTTTATTTATAAGTAAAACATATTTGAAACTGTAATTAATAAAAAACTCATATTTTTAACCTTTTTGACACTTTAAATTATATATTTCAGGAACAATTATTAATTCGTTTGTTTACTTATTATAAATATTTATTATATCGTCAATCAAGTTAATTTAATCACGTAATCTAACTTTTTTATATTATTACAACAACTTTTACAAAACTGAAATCTTTTTTTCAAAGTACCATTTTTTATGTCCGAAGATTTAGGTAACATATAGCTGATACCGTATTCCATCAATCACTTAGAATTGTAAAAGAACTACGAAACGAGAGAGCTGATAACATTGACAGGTTCGCAATTTTTATCAGTTGGAAAAACTTACGAGGCTTTATTTACATTGTAAGTAGTTGAAAATATATAATGGTGTTTTCTGATCTTATAAAGATGAATAATATATATTAGAATACGTGTATGAATCATTAACAAGATATTATCATTATATATCTTGCAATCTTTATGGGAGAAGCTAAATAGGTGAGACATTAAAAAAATATTCATCATAAACTTTTTAACACTTTTGTTGGTGTTTAAACTACAATATAGAAAATATAATTAAATTATAACTAATTTATAGTTTAATATTAGATTTAATATGAATATTTAATTCAAAAGAAAATTGTTGTTGCTGTTATATATTGTTTAAGTATAAAACAATAAGTAAGTAAGGGAGGACATCTGCTACCGTATCCTTCAGAAATTTGAAGGTCCCCCAACTTGATCATTGCTTAGTACTAAATATAGTATACATTCAACTTAAGGCTCTCACAAAACCTGCAACGCGTTTGATACTAGAAATCAGTGGATTGGAATTGAATGTGGTCTTTTTTACATCCTACCCATGGGGCATTTGTTTCTCTTCTGATAATTCTAGTGAACACACTGCGGCTTTCACTGATGAGAAATACCCAATGAATTACAGGGCATGGAACCATTTGTACCAAACTCTATTGTGCCAGTTGTTGGCAGACTACGGCCTCGGTGTGATGTACCCGTCAGGGTTGCAGCAGCCATGTCGTCAAAATTGACGATCATCTGGCATGGTACCCGTTTAGCACAAGAACTTGCATAAGTTCTGGGCGTTTTTAAAAGCCGCTCTGAGAATCTTTTCCCTACCGCCACTGCATACGGGAAATGATTCTCTGGCTCATACAGCAAAAGAAAATGCCGATCTCTTGTTCATACTTTTTGCCTCAAATTCGAGTTTGGACAGCCAAGAGAAGACACCGCCTACCATCCTGCAGTGTTAAATAGTTTTTCGGAAAAAAATATCCGAAAGTCTTTATTTTATTTGGATGTTCGTAAGTCGAGTGGCCTGGATAGCATTTCCCCAATGGTACTATGAACATGCCCCTGAGTTAACTCCAGTGCTAATGCATCTATTTTGGTACTCCAACCTATAAAGCGTTAGTCCCGGTTTCATGAAAGTATGCCCTTGGCCATCCGTTTTAATTACATATCTATCACCATTACATCCATCCTTTCCAAACTAATGAAGAGTGTCATATCCGACAGTTTCTAACGTTTCTCAAGTATTGCCAATTGATTGATCAATGATCGGCAATGTGGTTTTCGCCACAATCAAACAGCTGGTGATCGTCTGTTACGCACCGTTGGTCAGCGGTTATTGAAAACAATTACGATGGTCTGGCAGTTAGTTTGAACAAGGCGAAAACCTCACGATTGAAGGTTTTCATCATATCCAAACAACGGCATAGCGGAATCCTTTTGAATTTTCCTTGCTACGATCTTCCCGAGAGTCTTTGGAAGTAGATCACCAGCTTTCTAACTGACTGGAGTATACTGGTTATTTTTGCCGGTTTTTGCTCAAACCCCAAGAACGTGAAAGTTACCCTGTACTCCAAGGCTACGTCGTATTAACAACATGTAACTCCTGCACATCAATAATGTTTTGTCCAACGTACATTCTTATATGGATGACAGCACTGGGGATGTGGTACGTTCCGGTCGTGCAGGGCTCTCTCTAAAAAAATATCGACAAGTGTCGAAAGAAACATGTCTTCTATTGAAATCTCCCTTAAAGATGGTCTCGGAATGGGGTATACTGAAGCTCTTTAGTTTAATCTTGTTTACCATTTTTAAAAGCCATTTTTTGTTTCGCCACTCTTCGAGAGCACTCCCCTCAAGGCCCCGACAAGTTTGGAAATACTGGGCCTTGACATTTCGAGCGACTGTCATTTCATGGTTACTTGAAATGAGGAAAAAGCAAAGGACAATAGTAACATCAGTTGTCCACAGCCAGAGTTCTGTTAAAATCAGTCTAGCCGTTTCGGAAATAAGTCGGACTAGAGAGATAGACATACAGAAACAATTTGTAAATATTGTTTTTTTTATGAAAGTATCTTATAAACTTTCATATGCATTCAGCATACTAAATTTTAAATAAGTAATTCCAAATTAATAGCTTTTCATAAAAAGCTTTTAATTTGAAGTAACTTATTTTAATTATTACTATTATTACATTAGTTAGGAATGGGTGGTATGAGAGATTAGCATAAGAAAATAGTATGAAAAAACTTTTATAGTTGCTAAAAAATTTTTTGTATACAAATAGTATCTTCAAATTGTGGATTGTGAATCAAGATATATATATATATATATATATATATGTATATACATGTATACACATCTTATCATATGTATATATATGTGTGTGTGTGTATACAATTTATCTACATCTTAATTAAACATTCACAATGCTAAAATACTATTACACAAAGTATATTTATAAGAGAGAGCAAAACACGCGAGGAACTGATATGTAAATAGAGACCTAGAATTAAAGGTTAAAATAAAATAACAGAAATTGTTACATCAGCAAATATTATGATATGGTATCATAAGTAAAAGGTATGTCTAATTTAATTGAAACCTTAAAATAATTGAATCTTTACACGTTAATAAACACATTATTAATAATCTGCACTGCGAGTTATTAACTTCCAAGTCAAGCAATTTTTCCTTTCTTTATATATTGAAAAATTAAAACAAACGTAACTATATGTTTAGATAAAACGAAATGTATACATACATTCAGATTAAATTGATATTACAAAATTAGTCAGTTCATTAATTTGTATGGCCATAATTGTGAAAACGAGTAGACGTATATAAAGTATAGTGTTTATAATTTTCTTTAATTTAAATATCTTTTTGGATTCATTTGATATTTGTCAAAGAAAAAGAAACAACATAAGGCGGATGTAATCTCCATTCTTATAAAAACTGTCCTTCTAGCATCAATTTTATTTTCTTGTTAACGTTTCAGAGAAAAAAATCCCAATTTCTCGCTTTATTATCTTTGTCCGCTCCCTTGATAGGTCTGAGTATATAAAAGACTTCATAGTAAACAGTGCTTATTACATGGACAGTACTGCCGGCGGTCCGTGAAATTATGCTTTAGGCGCCATGCTAAGCCCACCGTTCAGCAAGTTCCGATTAATAAGCGTTAGCGGAACCGGTTTAACATATTTTTTGTTGATCTCTCTCTCATTTGAGTGCTTTAATATCTAGATAGCTAAATATTTAGTTAATTAATCTTAATCTGTAACAAAAAAATTAATAATATCAGAAAATTTACTTTTTAAGACTAAAAATTAATATATTTCTAACTGAAAACCATATTATGTCTACTAAGATACTAATACTTACCAAGATACATTAGAATATAATACACAATTATGACACTTCATTTGACTATGACAAAGTCAAGGTTAATATTTAATTTATAAAAAAAAATCTCTGTATTTTTGTCAATTGCACCAACAGTATTATAACAACCATGGGGGATCTGCACGTAATACCTGGAGTTTAGTTTATGTTAGGGGTGTTTAGTACGACGTTTGAAGGGAAAAGAATTACGTAAAGGATTTTACGGTCACCAATTCACAATTAGTAGACAAATTAAGTAACTGGTTATATCAAAAAATTTATACAAAAGTTGTACATGTAATACATCGATTTTATACGCTTATTTATGGTTTACGTATAATTATTAACTTCTACACCAAAAATAATTCCTAATTCTTAAAGATATACACGTACCGTAACTTTAAAATAATCAATTCAAATATAAACTTCATTTACATATTATATTAAATTTACTATTTATTTAATATAATTAAGTTTCTATATCTTATCTAATGCACCCTTCTCTCAGCTTTTGTAAACACCCCTTACAATGCACCCTCACGCATATTATACACTGAAATGGTGACCCTCAGGAATGAGCAATCAATGGGTAAATTAAACCTTAGTCCAATTTCATGCATATAGAGAAGAATAAAATAAAAGGATAAGATTTATTTTTATATTATTTTAAAATATCAAATAAGTATTTAAATATATCGCAGTATAAATATTTCACATTGATATAAAAATAATATTTAAAAACATAATGGAGTTTAATAATTAGTTTTAAAACGGTAATATTATATTAGTTATTCAATTCAAGATATATTAACATCTTCAATCTGGACTATCAATCTTTTCTGGAGTATCATTTCTAGTGCTATATGATCTGTTAACAGACCCCTTGTTTGCTTAGCGTGAAGATTCAGTGAGTGATCGGCTTATTTCGGCGTAGATAATTAAGTGACGTACAAAGGCAATGTGTTTGCAACCGCACCTTATAACATGTAAAATATTCCAAACTTTAATTTAAAATAATTTAATTTAAATGTCCCTAATATTTTATTGTTCTATATATCATAATAAAATATAAAACTAAAAGTTTTAAATAATAATCTAAAAACGAAGATAAAATTAAATAATTATATAAGTATATTAATTAAAATAATATTTTCAAAACTATACCTTCCTGTAGCTTTGCTTGTTTTATAGTACTATTATTAATGAGTAATCTATATATAATTTAAAAATAGTGTATATAATAATTAGGCTTCTGAAGTAAATTTATTTTAGTCACATTTGAAAAAGCATATACTCGTATATACTAAATAAAATGAGTAGTACAAATTAGACTTTCAGTTATTTTAGGTTTTTTCAACTGAAACAGAACTAAAAAGTCCATTAGTGTAGCTTTGCCGTCTAATTTTTCTAAATTTGCTTCCGTTAGCGACATTTTTTATTTAGGCTAACAAGTTTCATGGCATGGTCTGTAAAATATAAAATATATATTTTAAGGAAGAAGATAATTGAAAATCCCGCATTTCACTCGTAATCCATTTTATACATAATATATATGAAATATAAAATTTCGAGAATTGTTCACTTTCGTAGTATTTGTATTTACCAGTAAATAAATAAGTGCTTTTAGGAATTTCAATGTTATAAAAATAAAAATTGAATGTAAAGTCAGATTCATATTTTTAACACAAAGACAACGAGGGACAAAGTAAACGTCGCAATGAAAACACAAAGGAAGCTATAACACAAGATATTTCCGATGTCGAGATATTCGACTGTAAATTCGTTGGAGTTTACAATGTACTTTTATTGCACACACTCGTAAACTGAATCCTCAAAGCGAGTAACGTACTCGAGAAGAGTTAGATTACATAAAATATGGAATTGGAGTAAAATTTCCTTTAGGTGTTAATTACTTAAGCTATTTTGTATCCCAAATGAAACAAAATTCACCATTCGAAACAAGTGAAAAGAATAGATTTGCAACTAAAAATATGTGATTGCCTCACAAAAAGGATATTTTTTCCGTAATTGTATTTTAAAATAATTTTTAATAAAGCTTCCAATTCTACATAGATATATTTTCATAAATGATAAGATTCTTTGGAGCTGTATTTTTTATTAAGCATATATTTATCCTGCTATATTTATTATTAAAATCACTTAAGCTTAATTAGATTTTGAATTATTTTTTTATTTTATAATCCTTTTGTTAATGGTGCAATTATATTTAATATGTATTGGAAAATGATAATTTCTTTTGTTTATGTAATTTTAAGCTGAGGTAAAATATATTTATTTTATTTTAAAATCCTAATAATTTATTATATTTTTGCGTTTTCTACTTATAATTTTTATTAATAACCATAAATATGTTCAGAGTTTTCGTAGTCTTACGTTACAACGATATGAAACGACAACATAAGTCTTGCAAAGGCTTCTTAGTGCAGAATCGCAAAACCAATTTACAATAAACATAACTATATGACTTCTAAAGCCTTCATAATAATTCTAATATGATACTAAAATACTAGCTCTTATATCTTGTTAATTAATTTCACACTTTATAGTTATTATATTATATTTATTTGCTAGGTATGAAATGAATGAAATGAAAATGAATGTCATAAGATAATATATAGGAAGAAGCAAACGAAATCTAGTTGAAGTAAAAATATATCAGCAGAGTTATTGTTATTTAACAATAAGCGAATATTGCCATAAGAATGTATTAATAATTTCCTTGCTTGTAATATATTATTAGGTAAAATATTTAATATACAATGAAATTAATGTTTAAAAACACAAACTTCGGGAGTCTATAGAAATATATATTATAAAAAGATGTGCAATGTGCTACGATTACAGAATAAGAATTACACATCCCGACCTACCTTTATTGCTTTCATTTAGATTCCTCCCAGTTTATTTTTTTTATCTTGAGTCATACTCGAATTATATTAAAAATAAAAAATTGGAAATATTGTAGTGACCCACATATGAGTCTAGCTGACAAACTAGACTCAGGGGTCAGTTGAGGTAAAATGTCAAATACTTTTACTAAATAAGATCCTTATTATTATAATGAGGATCAGGGATATATTGGCAGGCTTCACATTCAGCCAGAGCTACAGCTACAGAACAGGAAACTCGACATCCAGAACGACGCCCTGAAGTTTCACGAATACCCGAACTAAAAAATATATGGGTGAAATATATCCCCAAATAAAAAATCTTATGGAGGAAAAAGGCCTCGCTAGCAATACATTAGTCATGTCGACTCTGACCTCCGTTCTAATTCTTCCGATTATGAATTTTTAACTGCCCCGGAAGTGCCGGCAATACGAATTATGGTTATTCGTTAATTTATCAACCCTGAAATTATATACGAATAATTATAAGCAACAAAATTAAAATTCTTAATAAGAACACTATGTGTTCTTGTGTAATTTGATTACAGCAATACTCACCGAATGTTAATTAAAAAGTGAATCGCTGAAGTGATTTCATTAGAAATAATTAGAAAGGTTACGAAGTCAAACTCAAAATTCAAAATAAGCAAATAGTGTTGTTATACAAGCAGAGCGTCATACTAAATGCGGATGACTTGAAAATAGCAACCAACGAAAATAGTTATTTTAGAAATATTAAAGCGAAGAATTGAGTTTCTTTGGGAACGAGGTAGCTTAATAAATTTCTTTAATATTTTGAAAACCTCAGAGTAACCTGAAGCTGGCAACAACACATTTCTAAAAAAAGACGAAATGTCACAGAATAGTTAAGTTTTAAAAATACCTATCAACTGATAATTAATCAAACTAAAATCTTCAGACTAGACGATCGACAAAAATGTGATGCAAGTGAGTAGGTATGACTATATATAATTTATTTACTATAGATTTTTCTACGTAATAGTATATGTATGTATATTCATGTATTTTAATTTTATATATAAAGTAAACTGCCTTATTGTTTTTTTTTTTATTTCTATTGTTTTTTGCTGAATCGACTGTTTGAAAATGCTGTGTAGTTTATAATATATAACATTATACGTGTATACTATATTGATAATACATTTTATTATATGATTTATGTTGTTTCAGGAGCTGAAGACCAAAACAGAGAGCAAGATCAAATTAATTATATACCGGTAGACATTTATAATAGAAACGTATTTATGTCCTAATACCGAAGAATTTATCATTTTTGTTATCAATGTATAGCTGTGAGTTATTAAGCTTCTCTGGTTAAATGTTCCCGTTCACGTTTCTGTTTTATGTCCGTCACTCACGCACGAGCCTCACAAACAAGAAAATATTTAGAACTTCCAGTGGGTTTCTAGAGCATATTACATTTTAAGTTTAACTTTTATTACGCCTCCTGTCTAGCTGACCTAAAATGCTACAGTACATTCAGTGGAATTGAGAATATTTTAAGAGACCAAAGAAATTCGTTCATTTTAACATATCGTAATCCTAAATTAAAAAAAAGTTGAAGTAAGCATGTCATGATCAATATGTTATCAGATAACTAAAAGAAATAAATTTTGTTACTTTCAGGTAAATCTTTTTTCTGTTATACTTATTATATTGTTTCACATTTTCTTAATATACCTATTTATTAATATAAAAAGTAAAATCGAATAAAAACTAAAATATATTAATTCCTTGTATATGAAATTGGCTTTTTGTTGTACTGGCCTCTGTTATCACACACTTCTCCTCTTTGGTTAGAAAACTCGAACTCAAGTTTATACAGCTATTTATACATGTATTTATGTTTTGTTACCAGTGATTTTTTTTCTTTTCTTTGTACGTTACTCAATTACGAAATTTAAAACTTGAAATATCGCGTTATTTACGAGTACGAGTTCCACCATGGCACCAGTGCTTCGAAAACGGCTCGAGGGGTTAATGGTGCGTATGGTGGTTGTGTCGCAAAAGCAAACTGTACGTTTCTGGTTCCAACGTTTTCATTCTGGAAAATTTTACCTGCAAAACAAGCCCCGTGGACGACCGGAGACCTAAGTTGATAATGAAGAATTGAAGACTATTGTGGAAGCGAATTCATCGCAAATCATGTCCCAGCTGCAAGCTGCGATGTTAGTGATAAAACTGTATTAATCCACATGAAGCAGAATTATTTTATTGGAAAGTTTGATAGGTGTCGTTCATTACAGTTACGGCAAACGCCTATTGTCAGCAATTGCAAACCATTAAGGAAAAGCTAGCTACTAAACAACCAAAGCTGGTCAATCTATGCCAGTAGATACTGCTTCACGACAACGCTAGAGCACACTCTGCACAATAGAAGGCTACCAAATTAGAAGAGCTTCAATTGGACTATCTAAAACTTCTACCGTACTCCCCGGATCTTGCTCCAACAGATTAACATTTGTTTCGAAATTTGGATAACTTCTTGCAATAAAAAATTCAACTCCTATGGGGCAGTCCAGCCCGCTCAAAAATTTTATTGTATTTCCGTCAAAATGGTTTTTTAGTAAAGGAATCAATTAACTACCTATGAGATGGCAAAAATACGTAGATAACGATTCATGCTTTGATTAAATAAATAGATTATATTGAATAAATAATATTTGACTTTTTGTTCCTCCCATACCAAACGCTAATCTCATTTGTAAGGACTTAATACATACTCGTATTATCATAAATACGTTATTGCAAGTGCTTATTTATTTAATTACTTATTTATTGTATGCTTTTAAATTAAAATAAATAAAATTATTAAAAAAACATAAAATAAAATACAGCTTTCAGCAACGAATCCCTAAATCGAAAATCTTGTACTTTATAATCCGCAAAGGGAATGGATTTTATATAAATTGAAATATCCGATTTCATAAATTCATCTGAAAATGCTTTCAAAGGAAAATCAGAATACAGTGGTTAGATGACTATGCAAAAATCACACCAATGAATTTATCGATGTGAGGATGTGAGTCAACGAACATGTAGCACAATTGGTAGAGCACTAAATTCCCGAAATACAGGGATGAACACTTTTACAAACGTTCCTTTTTAGAGTTTACTAGATAACCTTATAGTCTCGTCATGTCCGACCGTACATCTGTCTATCCGCAGAGACTATTAGTACTAGAAAGTTACAATTCGGCATGCTTATATACATTAGCCACTTTGACAAAGTGTTTAGAATTGCATTTTGAAAATATAGTTTTCCAGGTACCTCTACCTATTTACTGTATTTTTACTTAAAAGGAAAACTATCACAACTTAGTAGGCTTTGCAAGTTTACGACAGTCGGTTAATTTAAAATATATATTTTTGCTTATATTTCAAACGCTGGGTAAATATTAGAAGATAGATTTACTATGTGTATCTTATAAAGATCTACAAACGGATGCGGTTGCGTATAACTAGATAGACATCTAGATAAATAGATATCTAGCTATACATCATGGGCAACTACGGAACCCTACATTGCGCATGGCTCGACGAGTACATACACTTGCGGGTTTTTATTAGTTACATCGACGAACGATATACTCGTTAGTCAGTATTCAAAAAAATAATTATTTTTAAAATTACATTATAACAAAAGTACATTTTGAAATAAACATAACATTATTATAATAGTATATGTAAAATTCATGTTTTTATTTAGAAATATTTACATTATACTAAGTAAATATAAATTACAGATTTTATTTAATTTTCAAAACCATTATCTGTTAGTGCCTATTTTTAAAAATATTTTACTTAGCAAACTTCGTCATTGTACTTTAAAGTTTGTCTAAGTCTAGAGGAAGTATATCGAAGCTATTCATCTAATCTTTTATACTGTCTTCTTTAATCGGATTTGGTTGAAACTCTGTATTGTTAATCTTGTTTTTATTAGGTCAATGTATATTCTATGTTTCAGAGATCATTCTGTATATTCTGCATATTCTTTTAATAATATTATATCCGATAGTCGTTTCTTGATTAATTGAAGAATTTATATTTTTAAAGAAAGGGTTGTGTTATCAATATGTAAATACATTTATATTCTACTTCGAAATAGAATAATTCAGTTTATATACCAGTAGGTTACAGAAAAATATGTTGTCATCATGTTTTATTGAATTTCTAATTTAATCATCCAGAAGGATATATTTATAGTATATTGTAAATAGTGTATTAACACTTAATACACAGTATTATCATAAATATTTTGTTGTTATTCTATAATCAATCAATCAATACGGCTTTGTAAATTTATCTTTATATTTAAAAATAATTATTTTTCTTAAAACCAGCCTTTAACAAAATTATAACAAAGTATTGAAAATATTAATAGCTACTGTTTTTCGATTTGGTAAGAAGTTTGTAACTACAATAGTATATATACCCCCGTAAAGAGCCCTCGATAATACGCGGAAGGTGTCGCGGGTTACAACTAGTACTTATCATTTTATCACATTACATCTCTATTGTTACAGTGGGTGGTTATAATAATTTATTTAACTACTATAATAACTTATTTTGGTAGGCAGATGTGAATTTGTTATGTCTTGCCTATTTATTCATATCAAATATACGTGTGAGAAATACAGAAGACTTTTGTTCTTATTTTTTTTTTAAACTTATTATAACACAAAAATAAATAAAAAATAATAGACACACTTTTAAAGTATCAAAAACAATCCCAGTTTGAAATAATACCATATATTAATAACGTCTCAGTGATTTTAAAAAGGCTTCTTACAAAAATAACACAATTAATCCGACGGAATTCCATTATTATAAGTTTAGTGAAGGGCGGTCGTATGGGACTTTACAAAGGAATTTCTCCTTCCGAGCGAATGATTCTTATTTAAAGGATTTGGTTTAAGTTGTTAAGAATAGCGATATATTTGCATAATAATTCTTAGTTATAAAAAATTGTCTAGTCAAAACGTGTTATCTAAAAAATATTTATGATCAAGATTTTAAAATCTAAGCTTAAAAAACAATGCAAATAGATTTCTATTTAAACTAACTTTAAATAAAAGACTTCTACTATTCTGTCATTTCTAATGTTAATAGTATATATTTAAATGTGTATTACCATTGTCTTTTCTTCTACTTTACGAGAAAAACTTTAGAGCGTTATATAAGGACAAATACACCATATCTATTTGTAAAACGCTTATTGCTCATGACTTATTTTCTTTCAAATAAGGCCTTATAATAATGCATCCCTGTTTTCAACGTGAGTAACTTTTTGGTATCGATGAAAATGAGTTATTTATATTAAACTACCATAACGTTTTTTTAAAGAGGGTTGGACGTAATATAAGAATAAAAAAATATTTTTAAACAGGGTTTTATAATTTTGATACTTAAGATTTAATGTTTATATCAAATATTTTATGGAATAAGATTTTATGCAGAACGTATTTTATTTTTTTAGTTTATTACGAAGGGACACTTTTTAAATCATAAAGTATTTACTGTTTCTTTATAACATTTTTAATTAACATAATCCGTTCTACTTATTATTAAAATAGAATAATATTAAGAAATTAATAAGCAAAAATAATAGCAGTTGTAGATACTTAAATTACCAAAGGGGCGAAACCGTCTATAAAACGTCATTTAACAAAAGCCGTACTAACTTTATAGTAGAGATTCTATAATAACAAAAACCTCCAACAATATCAAGTAAATGGTCACACATGAGTTGACATTACAATACTATCAATGTAATCTGATCACGATCAATCTCTGACAATTTGAAATAGGGAGACGCAGATGTTGAAGAGATTACTAGCAATTGTATTCGAGCTGTTTTCAACAGTGGATGACATGGACCTAAGGTTGACCATACATATTATTTTTCTATATATATAATATTATATATTTGATATCTACATGCTTAAAGGTTTCCGCTTGAATATATTACTGAACCTAAAATTATTTTTGAAGTTTTTAATAATACCTTAAAAAGTTAAAAATAACCAATTATTTTAAAAATTCAAATATGATGGAAACCGAATTTCAAATAATGTGTGTTTTGAAGATATGAAACACTTAAATATTGTAAAAAGTTAAAAATAAAATATTTAATTACGTAATTTTAAATTAATATAAATTATAATTGAAATTGAATTTATAAAGACTGACATGAAATATTAAATGCATTTAGGGATTTCTTGTAAAGTAATTATTATTTTGGCATTGGTGATTCTGAATGGAGGAAGAGTAAGTTTAATTTTCAATGATCTGCATTAAAATATAAGTTATATTGTATTCCTGAAAAACGCAAAAATAAACCAAATTGCATATGAATACGCACAAAAGGCAAAGCCGGCTTTGGAAAGGCATTCGAAAAACGAGACCACTGTTCGAAAAACACAGACATTGGTCCGAGGTATCCCTTTGAAGTGTAGTTAGAATAAAACTCTACAATGTACGTTTACTATAGTTTCAAAACCATTATTTTGAAAACTTTTAATAATAAATATATTTTGTGATTCTATAAAAAATTAAAAATATCTTTTTAACGTCATACGAGTATTTATAGTCAATTATGATGTTAATAAAAATGATTTTTATCGTTTGATATTTGCGGCTTCTTAGAATATTCATTTGAATTAAAACTTTAACTGCGATCGTAATAGTTAATTTTATTGGATGGGAATTGTTTTTGTAGAAAAGTTAAAGTTAAATAAAATGTGCTAGATATTTATAAAAGTAAAAAACAAAGAGACCTTTTAATATATCGCTTGCAGTCAAACAGTAACGCGACAATATTCTGAAACAATTTCAGTTGTGTAGGTGGTCTTAATCCCTGAATATAATATAAAAGTCAAAAAGTTATGTATGAATAATATTATTATATTTGTCTATATAATAATATATATATTTTTTATTTTTTCTTGTGGTGGAGGAAGGCAAACCGTATAGTCAGAGATCGCCAAGCATTCACGGCAAGCAAGCAGGCAAAACAAATTAGCAGATAAAAAGGTGTAGTTAAGATCAGTTTTTTGTATCCTATTATTGTTCTTAACAACTTTAAAATTATGTAATTTCTTGTAAATTGGTTTATAGTAACCGTACCAAATATAATACCTTCTTATCCAAATAGGCAGACAGACAGATGTGAGTGAAATTCAATATACATGGACATTAGATTATAATTTCATTGTGATTGCGATAAGTACTTTAATTATTTAATTGTTAGAGGATTATCGTTTTAATATGACAGACAGTATTTATTATAAGTTATTTTTGTTTTTGTTTGTATACAAGTCCATTAATTGACACATTTTCTAAAGCCATGATCTCTAAAGTCCAAGTGAGTCTCCTCTTGATCCTTATGGATATTTTTTTTGTAATAATACTTATAAGGCGCAGGCACTATCTCACAGATACAAAAAATTCAAACATATCTATATAACTTTAATAATATTTTTTTGCACATTAGGCGTTACATACAACAAAAACCACATACTGACATTTTGTACCATTTTATTAAAGTTTACTCAACACAACTCAATACCCACATAAAGAACAGGATATTTTTTATAATAATCTCTTTAGGGAAGCGAGAATTAAACACCATGACCCTATTCCTCTGGTAAAAGTCCTTGCTTTCAATTTTAAGCTTTAACACCTAGACATAAGGAATATTTGGTCTTACAAGCAAGACTATAATATCATAAAAGGATATCTAATATAACACATATTTTGATTTTTTATTTCCATTTCAACAATGGGGTATTACATTTCGTTGAGGGTAAATAAATAATTATTATAGGCGACGCTTCGTATTGAACTGAGCTGCTAAGAATTATTATGATTGTATAAGAATTATAATATTTGAATGTGTTTTATATTTGGATAGTATTATGAGTAACTTTATGACGAAATTGTATATTGATATATATAAACCCTATTATTTTATTTATATAAGCTAGAGTATTTTCCATTAACTTATAGAAATAGATTATGAAGTAGCTATTGTAAATTATATATAGTATACAATATTTAACAAAAACAAATTATATAAAGAAAGTCTTTTACCTGAGTACTTGTAAAATTAAACAATGGGTTTGCTTTGTCTTTATGTCTTGGGTTTTTATTACTCTGTAAAATAAAGCTGAGTGTATACTTGTGTTTTATTGTACTTGAAGTTCTTTCGTAAGTAAGTGCATATTTTTGAAGATTTGTATTGTTGTTTGCGGAGTATCTTCTTTAAAATGATCTTTAAATCACGAAAGTTTTCACTTAAGAAACCTTTTTTATATTGTTAAATTGTCTTGTACCCTACCACTTAAATATTATATGAGGGTTTAAAATAGAGATCATAATAACCAAGTTATTATATCATATTAGCTTATTTAGTTATTTCAATAACTAAATATATAAAATAAATTAAGTAGTTTGAAACATACGGCCATATATACAGCTCTTATATTTTAATTAGAATTCATAGTTCCGTGGGTAAAGTTGAAACAACTTCGAATTTCAATTACTTATCAGTTATAAAATTTTCAGTCAAATCAATATAGGAAAGTTAACTTGAATATTCTCAAGAAAAAGTTTCTGCAAACAGTCAGACGTCATTAAAATATATGATATTAAATTTATAACATTATATTTTTTGAAATACATATAATTATGAGTTCTCTATGTATTTAAAATACCACATATTGTATTTCCATAAGTAATCATAATAATTAGAACCATTATCAATATGAAAAAAATCGTTATTAGGACTTCAAAGTACTAAATAAATGATACAATCAAGATCAATGGATGCGATAAATCAATATTTAAGTCTGCTCTGATTGTTTAATGATATTAAACTCAGGTGACTCATACAGGGGTGTAAAACCATTGGGGTCTTGAAAACAATAACCATTATAGGTCCATTATCTGTTCGATTATCGATATCCTAATAAAAGTTGTTGTTTAACGGTGCAGGAAATAATTATATTATAGCTGTGTTGTTCGAGGCATTTGTTTTTTCGGCAGGGTGGGTACAGAATTATTACACAAAACTTTTTGAATTGCAGATACATAGAATAGTAACTGTATCTTTAAAATGATACAAATGTAAAATAAAATCAATCAATCGATCAATCAATCAATCAATAAATCACCAATCAACTAACATTATAAATACGAAAATTTATGAGATAAATACGTATCTACAGTTTCATTCAATTGAAAAATAGTCTCTTAGTAATTTATTTATTGAACGTAAAACAAAGGTAGTATGGCACATTAAAAAAAAATCTGTAACTTTTATATTTAAATAAATAATAAAAATTAAATAACGATTAGTAACAACTTTATACCATGAGTTAGTATCTTCAAATAATAATAAGATAATATCTTATATATAGATAGATACATATAACAATAATATCCTAGGTGATATTAATACTTAATGCATTCAAGAAATAAAAACAAAAACCTGTTCTGACAAAAAACATCGACTGATAAAAGCATTATCTGAGACGCCAGAAAGACAGCAGAAACCAGTTTAAACTATATTTGAATTCTAGTGAAGCCACCCCGATGTGTCCACTCCCTCTCAATTGAAGCTTTCGCCCCATCGCTCAGTTGTAAACTCGGTAGCGGAACGGGACGAACGTCTCTTACCAAAAATTTCCTCAACTTTCGTACGGGAAACGTTCTATCTTTGAAACGTCTGCGAAAACTTGCATTTAGCTAATTGTGATTATACTGTGCGTGCCCAAAGGAGTTTGAGAAGTTCCAATATTTGGGTAAGTTCATTATTTTGGATGTTGTTACGGTTGTTAGAAAGTTTAGCGATTTTGTACTCTCGGTGTTTTTGTTCTTGTATCAAAAGTTAAGATTGTAAGGATTTTACTTGAACAAGTTATTGTTCTTAACATTATTTCGGTTTAATTACTGAATATTATTTTATTTTCATATATTGAAAATTTGTTTTAAATAAAATACTTTTAAAAACGTTAAACTTATATAGGTAAAATTTTTAATAGTAGTTTAATATACAATTTCACATAAACATGTACGTGTATGTATATTATAAGAGCAAAACTATTATTATTTTAAAACCCAATAACGTTATACATAACTATTAAAACATTTCCATATAAATTAGGACGTAGATCATATTATTAAGAATTTCATATTGTCTTTATTAACATACTCAACGATTTATTAGGGCAGAAATGTACACAAATATTTGAGTATACAAAAGAAACAAATAACGTTTAGTAATAACGTCGGTTTATGAAAAAATCATATGATATACAATTTTCCACAGACCTCCCACATTTAATAACATGTGGAACCTTTTATTTACTTTAGTATTAGTATCGTATCTGAAATAAAGTACATTCTTATAAATATACTAAGCACTATTTTTATAAGAATACAAAGTTTTAGATTATACATTTTATATTACTTTATATAAAAACATTAATTATGCAATAAAGAAACTTAATATTGAAATAGTTCTGTGATTATGTTTAAAACACTTTATTTTTCAGAAGTCTCACAAAATGTCAATGTGTAAAAATATAGGTACTCAATCATTTATTGAGGAAGTATGTCATACTGAAGACATTTATAGGTTTATATTTTGTCAAACAGACGGAATCAAATGATCCGCTTGCGAAGACTCTTATTTTTATGATAATTTAAATCTGAATTGGCAAAAAAAATTATATATAAGACGAATTTAATAATAAACGATACAAATATTTTAATAAAATTTAAGTATGTTAAGCAATATTGGATGAAATTATTGCATACTAGATGACCATGTTCACTTCGGAAGTCGTAAATTATCTTTTGTTATGCATAGTTCTTAGTATCGAGATTTTTTTTTTTACTTATACCCATTTTATTTGCGTAGGTCGATCGATTCCTTTGAATATCTGTGAGAGGGTTTTTGAGATTAGCCAATAGAAATAGAACCAAACAAAACTTTATAATATTAATACTTGTAGGTATTACTATCGACATCGTAAAATATATTTGACGAATGTTGTCAGATGAAGGAGAGGATGAACTGATTGAGGATTTAAATTGATTGATTTGCGAATATAAAACTCTTTAATATTAAAAAATCAAGTAATTGCTCTTATTTTTTTATATATAAATTAAAAGATTGTTGGTATCTTGTCTTGTGGAAATAATCGCGTTTTATAAAGTATTAAACTTTATACAACTAATTTGTTCATACGTAATATAGCCACCATATCTCTTTTTTTACAAGTAGCATTACCTACTCGGTAATTAAAACGTATTCAATTCATATATTTTAGATAAAATTTTGTATAACATTTAAGAAAGTATGCTGATAGCAATGCTTTTGTTCAGTTACAATTATATAAAGGTAGGTATTTGCTATCTTTTTTTCTGTATGTAACATTAAGACAAATGTAACATTCAGTTTATCTAAGCATTATAAGTGGTTAGTAAAATATTATTTATTAATTTTGTTTTAAAATATAAGAAAAAACCATTGCCAAGTTATATTATTTTACACTTATGATGTTTAAACTCAAATACCGCATTTATTTAGGCACAGAACTGTTTACTTTGGATAATCTTTTAACGTTTTAATTTATATATCTGCAACCAAACATTATATAACCTGAATATGTGATGCCAATATAAATAAAGTCAGTCTAATAATGAAATGTAAACAAAGTTGCATAAGCTCGGCCGGTAATCGGATTATCTTATGTTATCTGTTGTATTTAGAATTAGCTTGTTCTATACATATTTTATTTTGAATTGAAGCTAAACAATATTATTTTTCTTAACACAAATTAATTATTAATATGAATTAATAAGCTAAACATTTGTGGTGAGTAGTTAATAATTTGCAATGAAATTAAAATTAATAGAATTAATTGAAATGTTTTGAGATTTGGAATGTTTGTAATTATAATTTAGGTATTTCATATGAAATAATTTAAGTTTAAAATTAAATCCATTATTTTCTGTCTTTTATTTTTGAGCATAAGTTAAATTCCTTTGATTCAAATATTAACATATACTTTTGGAAGTACAGTTAACTAGATATTATCAGATCAAATAAGTCTTGTTGTTTATCTGTCACTAAATCTCTTCATCATATTGTAATCGTTCAAATCAAAGTTTGAAGATGCAGAGACAAAATTAAAAGTTCTCAGTTTTTAAGCATTACATTATAGAAAATATAACCACTTAAATTCTCATCGTGTTGAAGTTTATTTTTTGAAATCGAATAAACCGGGTTTCTGAACATAATTCATAGGTGCGATGTTAATGAGTATAGCTTACAGATTAAAAGGGCTTGGGCTTTTCAAATATACTAAAACATACATTTTTATCTTTTTCTCCAACATACAAACAAATATGAGAATTTTTCCACTGATAGCAATTGCCTATATTGTTATGTGTTATAGGGATATTAGTGAACATTGAAGGTATGAAAGAATCTCTTAGAATTCATAGCACACAACATATATAAACTGAATTCCAGTAAATTTATTGAAGGCGATAAAACATTCCGTACTGAAACAGTTTTACTATAAAATGTTAGACAATTTTCCGGCTCATTCTACTTTTTTCCGTATAAAACCGGATAAACAAACGCAAATGTTAAAATAAAAGAAGAAAACGTGTCCACAGTTATCTAAATGTTAAAACAGACTCCTAGCAACTCAGTTATTTCGAATATTTTTCTGTTAACGCTATGAGAATACTTTTGTTGGTTCATATTATACATATTATACAGGTACACATTATGTTTTTTTTCCATAATCATATATACATATATATCTATATGTGGGTGTGTATAGATACACAACTTAAAATATAAACGTAAATAAACTTACCTTTATTATATTTTCTAAGAAATTTCAAAGAAGAAACTAAAGATATTTTGTTCCGTAATAAGTGCCGAAGACATTGAAGCTCGGCTAAAAATTTTTAAAAGAATTACTTGAGCGCTCGCAATGAAATCTCTGTCCAATTAGTGTCAACCATTTATTAGTGCAGGCTTTGGGAACGCCGCAGTATGTGGGTATTATCTAAAAAGACGTGGCTATCTTTGGTCCAGTGTATTTTAATTAGGATATCGTCTTCATGACGTTAAAGCTTAAAGATTTAATTTTCTAGTTTAAATATATTAAGGTGAATGTTTAAATATTAGAATTAAGTTTATTTAGAATGTGATTTTGCGTATTTATCATTGTTTGAAAATTGTCTTCCATTTAATCATATTTATATGTATACACGTAAATATAGTTAAATGTAATACAATTTTCAGAAATAATTTAAATTTTTAATTACTAAGATAAAAAAATTATAACGTAATAATATGTTGTATAATATGTTATACAATATATTCTTATCTTTATCACTATACGACCGTTATTTGAAATACAATAATTAAAATTTATATCAATTAGTCCAATACCAAAAACAACAATATGAAAACAAAATAATCTATCAACCTGAATAGTGTTTATAAGTATCAAACATCTAAACAAAATAATCTTCTTTACATTTTTTGAAATAATTTATAAACATAAATGGGCTTTAGGTACTAAGGGATTCAAAATCCTACATATGGAGTGCTAGTATCATGAAAGCAAATAATAAAAGTATATTTTAGACCAATGCTTAAATATAAAAATATCTTTAATTGATAGGATATGTTTAGAAATGTAAATTACAACGTTACGCTTATCGCATGTAATTAATTCAAACCCAATCGTTGTGTAAATTATTATTAAACTTCGGCTTCGATATCATATTCATTTGAATGATAAGAAAAAGGGTGAAGCCAATTCTCTATTCTATGTCCACATAATTCTATAAAAGTTTGCCATTATTGTTCAGACGAGTTGATCTCGCCAAGTTTAGTTAACTTGTTAAAACTTTGCCGTGTTTGAATCTAACTCATCGTCATTGGTCCGGAAGTAGATACACTAAAGCTTGCTTGTTTTTCGTATAAAGTAATTTAATATTGTTTGCAGCACCTGAAGTTTTCATTTTTATGTTTCCGCAGTGTACTAGCTACTTTTATAGTTTCGTTCGTCGTTCACTATAGATATTGAGTTCTACATATTATCATTATTAAAACTTGTATTATTAATTTTATTTATATTTTAAATTTTATTTAATAAATTAATAATTTATTATTGTGAATATAAACATATACAACAAATTATATTAGAAGTTTTGTAAAATTGAATTCTTAAAGACAGTGAGAACATTTGCAGCTGTACCATCGTATCCGTAATTCTCAGGACCATTTAAGGAATGCTATTATATAGAAGATTTAACAAACCTTATTTGGCATTATTTACATGAATACGTTTCTTTCAGTTCTTTTTCATTTACTAGCTAAAATATTTTAATGAACCCTTATATTTAAGTCAGGCTATATATGTAACGTACCTAATTAATAGCAACGATAAAGGAAACTTTATTCAATAAAGAAAGATAATGTCCATTCTCTCTACAAAAGAAAAAACAGTTATTTCAAGAGAACATTACAAGATTTTTATTCTCAAGAAGTTCCGATGTCTTACGTCGCGTCTCTTACATGGCAACTTCTGATATCAAACTAAGCACTTAAGTCTGGCAAAGAACCTTCCTTAATTTCCATTTGAGAATTGCAAAATAAAATGGTTCTAGAAATATCTAGGCATTACATTAAAAACTTCCGAGTTTTTGACGAGATGTTATTATTATGTTTATAAGTTTTTTGTTATTATGTATATAATCTGAGTTTGTTTTTGTTTTTGTTCTATTATAAAATTGTTTTTTATTATGTTTCATTAAAATACAATTTATAATTATATAAAAACCTATTATATTTTTTCACGTTTAATAGATATAAAATACGTAAAAAATATAAAATCATAAAACATTTACATGAACGTTCTTATGAATATATTTTAAATGTTCTATTTCGAATAGAAAATTCTATTTAGGGTAATTCACCTTTTGGCAGAGTCCTCAAAATTAAAGTGCTTTAGAAGTTACTCGAATATAAACATTTATGAGTACGAAGAAATCACTTTCTTTTAATGTTTGAACATTCCTTGCTTTTGTCGTTCATTTTATATTAATTTTTATAGTGACTATGCATTTCTTTGTAATTTATATCATAAGTACATACTTATAATATTTAACAATAACAATACAAATTACATAATTTTGTATTATTATTGCTAAATATTAAAATAGTTTCATATGTTGAATGGGTCTTATACAAGTTGTTTCTTATGAAAGTTATCAATGATAAAGTTTATATGAATGACGTACATCGATTCAAATAGATGTTCAATCGAAGATTAAAAAAGTGTGTGTTATATTATTAAGTTACGTTTATCCAAGCGTGTTTCAATTTTAAACTTTTAGTTTATAAGTGGGAAGCGTAATCGCGTTGGTGCTTGACTAACCGACCTTGCTATCAAGTAGACGAAACCGCGGTCCTCGTTAATGGATTAAAGCCTCAGCCATCAGCCACATTACATAGCCTCCAAATCTAACAGGGGCAAAATTGTCGACAATCGACCGTAAATCACCTTTGAACCAGAACTCCTAATTGTTCTTGTTGCGTGATTACGATTCAAAAGATTTATAAGGAATCCAATGCTAAGCTTCATTTTCAAATTAGTTTTCACAATAATATATATATTTTTATACGAGTTACAATTTTGAAAAATAAGTATGATGAGCTCGTAGAAAATGTTATAATTTTATATATCTAGAAAGTTCTTTTATTCGACGAAAGTTCTTAGTTGTTTGCCGAATGAACATGGCGGCTAGATAGCTTTGTAAATACAGCGTTATATTTCAGTTTATTTTAGTTAAAAGTAATGTTCATGATTTTTTGTTTCTTCAAGCGGTTCAAATACCAGTTTTATACATTTAAGAAAATTTTGGATTGCTTTTATTATATATCCATACAAATAGTTACAAGTACAAAAATCACTGTTTAATATAAACTTTTAAAAATTCCATCGTCGTTTATATGTTTCTCGCAATTTAATAAACCACTTAATACATTTATATTAATAAAAATATTTGAAAGCATTGCAGTGATTTAGTAGAATATATATTGTTATAACTTATGAAGGATTTGTGTAATTTCATCTAACATATGTGAAGGCACATAGTTCGGCCGCGATTATTGTAGAACAACTAGGATAACCATTCTATGTGAACCAAACTTACCAGGGGTTGTTGACGCGGATTGCTACTAAAAATATGAACTTATTCATATTCATGTAAGTCTTAGACTAATACAACCAATTGAATCCTAAGAGAATCAACTAGTTAAAGCTAACCAATTTGTAACGAGTTCCATCAATCAAATCTTCGCGTAAATTATCTACAATTAATTGACTTAAGTGAAAACTCGCAAGACTCAAATTCGACTTAAACTCCGCGAAACTCTCGGTAAAGTAAGATTAAGTCGACATTAATTTTGCAAGATCTACCGAATGATGGAATACCTAATGGTTTAAGTATGTTTCCTCAGTTTAGATTGACCAGAAGTTCTTGAAGTTCTAATACTTTCATAACACTTTAAACGATAAGTAATTCGATACTTTCGTGAATAAATATTATCTAATGATTAAACAAAAATAAATATATGATATAGGTACTTATATTTTGAATATGACACCATATATCAATTACAAACAAAGATCAGAGGATTGAAATTACGGAAAAAATAAAAAAGTTAAGTTTAATTTATTTTAAAATTATTAAAAAAATATATATATTTATTGCTTCTTATTAAAACAAATATGATAGAATCCAACAATTTTAAGAAACAAGTAAGCCTAAATTAAATAAAATTGCCATTTGTAGAAATTAACTAAAAATAGTATGACGAATATCTAAGACAATTTCAGTTGCGGTTCTTCTTTTTAGATTTCTAAGCGTACGTAAATTCTTTGAAAATTTCAACCATTATCTATATCCTCCATCCCCCATCCCAATAGCAGGTAAAATTGTTCACATAAACAAGTGAATGTGAAAGAAATAAATACGTGCCTCGTGACGTTTTTGAGGCAAATATAATGACAAACTCTATGTATGACAGGTAGAATCAGGTAATTTCGTGAAATCCATTCAGTTACCTGCTCTTTTGTTGGTTAAAAATAGATTTCTGATGATCCTTGGGTCTTTTCGATGTGAAATTTATTTCGCCTCTTTTATACTTCATAATAATGTACTTATTGGGTAATGGACTGACTTTGATTAACTAAATTGTGTGTTAGCAAATTTTACTTAAAATAACTTCTCCTCTATGCGTCTTAAGATTAAGGTAAAATAAAAAAATACAAAAGATTTCATTTACTATATGTTTAGATTTTTTTCGATTATTTTCTTATTATTTATTTAATAAGTATCATGAGATTGAACTTTATATATCAAAAGACCAGTATATTGACTCTAGTTACCTGGTGACTGCAGAGAATTGATATTGGCAGTTTCATTCCCCTTGTAATTCATGGATCAAACGACGTACGTCTGTAAAGTTGTTTATTTCTCGGAACATTGTGACTTTGACTTCTATTGCATAAAACAAATGCCTTTTGAATAAATTTATTATAAATGAACATGAGTTTCATAAAATAAATATATAAAAATTATAATAAATTTTATTTTGTGATAAAAAATTGCCTGTTACGCTGAAGTTTCAAGTACACTTTCATTACACGTTGAAGTAATATTTTGCAAGTGGATGTAATAACATGCTCTTTGTGAGCACCAATAGCGGTCTATGTAAAAATAAGATCCATAAGATAAATCCCTTTTCTTCTATTAGTTAGAAAATGAGCGGGATATTTTGATCCCTTGCCAACTCATAGGAAGGTAAATTCGGTGGAAATCCCTCGGCACTGAATTTTTATGAAAAAATTACAAATGATCGCATAAAAGCATACTGTGACTATAGATTAATTCCACTTTTCTCTTTTTGCGTTTTTTTTTTGTCGTTGATAGTAAATGTATATGTAATCAATTAACTTATAATTTTTGCCGTATTAGATAAATAGAATACGAATTGCAAATTTTAGCGCACGCAACTTAGATGGCTTTCAGTTTCCGGAACAAGCCGGTTTCCGTAAAAACATTAGCACCATAATCCACATACAGACACTGTTGCAGATTTTTCAGAAGTCTGAATAGTATAATCAGACGGTATGCTTGGTATTTGTGAATTTTGAGAAAGTCTCTCATTTGCTCGAGACCTTGGCTAAACCGCAGTTTTTCCGAAGGTACCAGATCGATTATCGTGGAAGTGCTTGTATGAAATGAAGAGATGTTCTCTCCAAAACTGTTCACTGTTTTGAAAGATGTCTAGAAGACCAGGAGTTTGAGCTCATTGAGTGGAGCGGGCTCCGCATAAACGGCAAGTATACTCGTATACTCGCCTTCGGTTATCCGATGACATAAAACCATAAAAGCATAAAAATATGCCTCTAAAAATCACATATTTAAACCGGGTAAAGTTAAACTTTTCCTGTATAAACGTTCCCTTATCCTTTTATTTATAATCTAAATTTGACATTTCTCACTAAAAATTCATCCATTTTTTTATTTAAAAGTTTGCTATTTTCCGACACATTTTATATGACTTTATTATCAATAAATATTAAAATGATACCAATATTTTAAGTAAGGTCCCGACGTCGCAAAAATTTCTTAAACTTTAATAAAACGGAATAGAGTCTATTTTTCAATAAACGTGATCATCCTATTTCTGAGGCAGTGTCTCGTAAATTCCCATTGCTTGTCAGAACCACTTTAGGGCGTTCGGAATAACTTGAATATTTTAGTCTTACTAATTGAAATGCATGCTCGGTACTGAATTCGGTTGTATTATACATCGATGTATTATCCAATAATGACAATACATCAATTAAGAATCTATATAAGATGTTTGTTAATATATATATATGTAGCTTATCTTTAGGTAACACATATCTATCACAACCATTTTAAGTTTACCTTCTCACTAGTAAGATTTTGACTTAAACTAGGAGATTTGGTATTATCTACTTCTGAAATTAATTTTGGGTATTTTGGTCAGTCCATAAAGATGTTAAACTTTTAGGATTGCTTAAAGATACCAGATACTAAGTAACATCTAACATTTTAAAAAGTCAATAGGTCGAGTATTATTATAAAATAACTATCTTTTTATTGTCAATTTATTTAAATTTTGAGTATATTGTTGAAGTTAAATGTTTTTTGGAAGGTCAATGAAGTGGTGTTTAAAATGTTAAAAGGAAATCAAAATAATTTTCACATAATTATAAATGTATAAGCAAATAACGACAAGATCTTACCACGGAGTAACTATGATATTAATTATTTTATGCGATGTCTAAGATATCATGTAATTACGTCTTCATAAACTAAGTAGGTACATACAATATTCATAGTTGAAGCTCCGTTGTTTATTCTACAATTACAAATTCACACACCAAACTTTGCGTGTCTACGTTTACTTTATTATTTATACATCTAAGGAAGTATGCTTTAAAAACACAAAGAAACAATTCGGGCGTTTTGAACCACTCAATAGAACTCCGCTTTACCTGCAAACTTTATCTACAATCGTAAAATTGTCTCTTCAAACATTTTCAAAGAAAGATCAAACTTCGCCTTAAGAGCAACAAAAAGGCATTTTAGTATTAAAATGTAACATTCTAAAGAATAACGAGATGGAAACAATGTGAGATAAGTAGACAACTTTAAGTAAAAATTTATTCAGGAGATTATATGATAAAGGCAGGACGTTTTTTTTCTATTTAAGGCTCAAATCTAGCGAAGATAGTGATAAACTCAATACTATAATCATTTAGGACAACAAAGGGCCTTTATGTTCGGCCCGTTCTGATCCTCGATAAGATCATTACTATAAAAAGAAACGAATGACGATCTAATTAAAAGAATCCTTAATTAAGTAATAATCTCTGGAGACGGTCTTTTTGAAGTTAACTACTATAAGGACGACAATCGTTAGAATCATAAATATTTATAATTTTTAACCACTTCACACAATTTTAATTCTTAATGTGTGTATAACTAAAGTATTTTTATAGCAAACATCTATTATATAACAACAACATGCATTATCAAAACCAAATAATTTTCATCTAAACTAATACGGCTCTTAAAAAAACTTTTTTAAATAATACATTTCATGTAAAACACGAGCTTTACATAAAAACAGTTGTAAAATATTGTTTTTACTCTAAGTCAATAGGCGTCTATATGGCTTAAAGTGAAGAAAGTTTGAATGACTCACTCTCTCAATTTTAATTTATAAGCCGTATTTTGTGACTCATTTGAAGTGTGGCGTCATGACACACCCTACAAATTAGTTTGAGTGCACACAGTTTAAATTGCATTATTATAAAAGTAAAAATAGATTTTTTATTTTATCCGAGTAACTGTAACATCTCGCAATAACATAAAAGAGGTATAATGGAACACAGTATACTTTTTTGGGTAATGAATGATTAATGGGTATTTATGATAACAAAGATGACTATTATATTCGCTAACATTATTTCAGAAAAATAATAAACTAACAAAATTAAATTGATAATAGTTTACAATCCCTAATTGTAGTCAGATTTCACTGTAAGTAATTTTTGGATTTTTATTAATTTATCTGTAGGTAACTAATTCATGTTTCCGATTATTAAAATAATTACAAGGAAACAAATAAAATTATTTTTATACATTTAAAATTTTTAATATTATTTAAAGTAAGCTGGTTTATTTTAATATAGATACATTAGCTTGCTATTATAAGTTGTTTAATGCTAACGAAATATATGAAAATATAATTTGTTTTGGTCATAATATAGATATAAATACAATATTGAACTGTTGATAGTTATTAACGTGATTTTCTGAATTATTTTATATATTTATTTATCATTTAGCAAACAAATATAATATCTTAGATACTGCAACATCTATTAACCAAAAGGAGCGTTAAATAAACATTTAATGAAGTTCTGAATGAATTTTATATATATGAAAGATTTTAATAACATTTTTGCTGTCTCTCCTCAAAAGAAATCTCTCTTTAATATATATTTTTTGTTTGTTTCAGATTCCTAAAAAAGCTAGAGAGTATGGAAAGCGTCATTCAATATTTACTCCTGGCTCTTGCACTGACCTCAGTGCAAATATCTTTTACTGAGAGCCGACTAAATGAAAAACGAAGGGATAAAACAGAGAGACGATATCATGCTGTTCAAGCTAAAGACAACATGTGCGAAATTACTAACAGAGAATCTAAAGTTCATTGCTACTGTGAAAATACCGATGTTAAAACTGCCACTAGAGCAGACTGTTGGGTATTTAATGGCGGTATCGACGAAACCGACCCAATTTGGTCGAGCTTTAACTCCCAACCCCATCTAGAAAGATTAACATTCAATGTCAGATCCGATGGAGCGCTCAAGTTTATCCCTCTTCAAGTAATCTATCGTTTGAAAAGATTGCAAAAACTTTTTATTCACTACGCGACCTTGAATAAAATTGAAAAAAACACTTTTACAAACATCTCCACTGTGAGAGAAATAACTTTAATGAATGATAAAATAATGGAGTTAGATTTTTCCGCATTTTCCAGCCTACCAGCGCTCGTAAACTTGACGATAAAGGGAAATAAAGTAACTGAGATACAGCGCGATGTTTTCGTCGATTTGCCAAGTCTAAAATACCTCGATCTGTCGTTTAACAGCATTAGTCTGACTCACGATGGATGTTTTGAACATTTAAATGTACTAAACGATCTCGTACTAGAAGCGAATTTAATATCAGTATTAACAAGAGATACTTTTAAAGGACTCGCTAATCTGACAAGATTAGATTTGAGGTCAAATAAGTTATCTATGATTGGTGATTTGACCTTTTCAGAATTATGGAATTTAAATGAGCTCCTATTAGACAACAATGAACTGAAATATTTGTCAGAAAGGGCCTTTGACGGATTAGCGATGCTTCAAAAACTATCGATAACAGGAAACAAATTGCAGACGATAAATGAAGGTCTTTTGGAAGGTGTAAGAGGATTGGAATTATTAGATTTAAGAAACAATGAAATTGAATTATTCACGTATGAAACTATAAAACCTATTCTTGAAAATTTGAAAATTAAGACTTCAGTTTTATATTTAAGCGGTAAGTAGCAATTAACTTAATAGTTTATGTTAAGATAAATCAAATAAAAGTAATTTATTTAAATCCAAACCAGTCTGGCACATTATTAAAAGCCTATTAACATATATAATAATATTTCTAAACATATAACAATGATAACACGAAATAAATAATTAAACATAAGTATCTAAATTCAATAAAGGAAGCTTGGTGAGATAAACATGTTATTTAGAATGCAATAACATATCGTATTTACTAAAAGCACACTTCATGGGAAGATAAATAACTATATTTTGTACAAACAATGGCGCATTCCCTGCAGGGTTTTAATCCCCTACCAAAAAGCTAAAAGCACCCTTCGAACGTTAAGGACAATTAATGAGTGTAACAAACAGTTCCCTTTAGCGAGTTAACAATGGCGTAATAACACGATTTAGATACAAAGAAATATGAATTATTAATATATAATAAACAAATATAACGGTATAGTTCTCATGATTATTTTATTATCATATTTTTGTTGACCAGTGCGCGCCCCTTTATTATTAAATTAATCCTTATCAAAAAAATAATGTGAAATATGTGTTTTATGACTGAATTCGTGTAACTAAATATAAAAATTTATCAATTAAAAAAATTGATTTTATTTATCAAAGTATCTATATTTTTTATACTCTACACGATTACGATTAGGTACACTGTCAAAATAAAACAATGATTTATATTTTTCTTACAGGTAATGAGTTCAAATGCGATTGCCGTCTGTCATGGATTCAAGTGTTACGAAACGAAACAAAAAGTGAACCACTAAGGATGGCTCTCGATGAAATTACTTGCACATTTATTTCTGTAAATACTAATAAGGCTTTACCTAACGCTAACACTGATATAAATTACGAAAAGAATAAAGATGAAAATATATACGATATAGAATCAAATAGTGGCGTATTTCAACAAGACGGTAATGATGAAGAAATTTATGGTGATATAAATTCAGCATACAAAATCGAAACCACGATAAAACCAGTGGCTGATCAAGTTATTTTAGTTAATTTACCATCAGATGCTCTACCTTGTCCAGGAGAATTACAGGCTACTGGAGAAGATTCATTAATGCTTTCATCAAAAGACGAGAGCTATTGGCAACCGAATTCAAGTTTTAAAATCTTATCAAATTTATCAACAGTGCTCACATTGGTACTGATAAGTGTTATGCGTTAAATAAACATATTTCTTTATAGAGTGGTTTTCTAAAACTTAATTTGAAATCTAGCTTCATAGCTGCTGTGTTATTGCTTATTTAAATAATTAAAGAAGACTGGTTAAGTATATTCAATTACATTATTCCAAAATTTATACATTTGACTTTTGTTTCTTCGAATTGTGTGCGGTATTATAAATAAGTTGTGATGATATAGATGTAATTTTTTTGAAAAAAAAAATTGTACGGATATGATTCCTATTTTTGATTTTCTTTAATAAGAAGTGATTAAGTTGCGTAATATTTTTCAAGGTTACTTCACTGTATATTAACAAACGAACTATTGAAAAAAAATTCATGTCATATGATAAAAAATATGTATGCAATACACATTTAGAATTAAACCAATACCTACAACATCGGGTTTTGTAGATATTTGAGCCGCAAAATATTTTATTTACTTATATGGTACTGATGCCAAAATATAGATATTTTCAATACGCAGCCACATTTGGCATGTTTTCAACTAGTGAAGAGATCAAAAGCATAACTCCAATATGTATAACGCTCCAATTCCTGTTTATTACTCTTATGTGTTCAAATAAAACAGACACTTACTTAATAAAGTAATATAACAAATATGCGATAACAGTTCACTATTATTACACAACAGTTCCGTTTATTAATTAAACTTTTTTCTTTCTTTCATGTAAAATTGATACTTTATAATGTAGTGTAGATTCAAATATTTATATATTAATTACATATGTAATAAAAATTTCATATGTCAACGAGATATTATAAGTAATTTTGTCTGGCTTATTGTTTCGTAATAATTGTGAATATATAAATAAAACTATATTAAGATTTAGTTAATCGTGTGTCGAAGTTGTAGATAAGACTAAGCTGTAAATAACAATTTAAAATAAAGATTATCACATTTTTTTTCTTATTTCTCCTCTATTTCAAGAATTTTATTTTCAAATTTCAGGAAATTTTACACGAAGCTTATAACCAAAAGAACAAAAACACACACAATAGTCAAAGCAGATAAATAATTATTTGATATAAAAACAATATTCATAAACATGGAATAATTATTATTATTAATATCATTATTAACAACTTTATTATTAATAATAATTATATTGCTCTCAAATAAGTATCTAACTTAAATATAATTTGCCATTAATTTAACAGAATTTCATATAATGACAATGTCTATAATATACGTTGAAATTGGGTTTAATGTCAAACAATTAGGCGCAATCTGTTGTGATGTGAAAATTAATAATTAGCTACAGTGTATAACCAATTGATTATAAATTATATGAATACAGAAACTTGACTTTTGACTTTGACTATTTAAATTTATTTGTTTAACAAATAAATTTAAATATATTCAAATTCTCATCTATTTCTTAAAAAATTCTGTTGAGAACAGTCATTTTTTTTATTATTTTAAGTACTGTAAAGAAAATTCTTACACTCTTTTTACGTTACATACTCAAAATTCAATATTTGAATTTGGATTATCAAAGCAAGTAAATAGTGATATTTGTTTACATTTGTCTATATTTTCCAGAATTTCAAATATTTGTGTTTTATTTATAATATGATAACTCATAACTAATACAAACAAAAAAAATACATACAATTTTATTGATATTTATTTTCCTTTTACAATTCGTAGCCATACGTAATTTAGTGTTAGAATTTACAAAAATGTAAATGTTGCATATGCAAATAAGCTGACCTTATTAAAATCAAGATACCACTAAAGATATAACCTCACAAAGAAATGAAAGTATCTTTATACTCCCTAAATGGCCATCGTCTCGTCTTACCTGTATTACGGTCTCAAGAAAATCCTCAAAAATGGCCAAAGGCGCGCAAAGCTTCATTCGAGGTCTAAATATTTTAAAACACCAAAGTAATAAGAAGATGAAAAGTGTTTTTAAAATTTTCTTGAGATTATTCATTTAGGAAATCTATTTCATGAGAAACTATTATTTTATATCTATAAAATCTATATCTATAAAAACAGATACAATAACAATTTTCATACCATTTTTAAATTAAATATATTAATATATTATTACATATTAATTAAAATATTGTGCTATGCATGTCATGTCATTTCACCTAAATGAGAGAATTATAAAATATTTGGAAAATGAAACTAATTAAACCAAATAACTAAACCATATATTCCCGGTACCAACGTTATATAAATAACCTCATTCAATTCCTTTATCACTAAAACGAGTTTTGGCACAACTCATTTCGTCACCTATGAGTTATGACATCATCATCATCCCTTCATTCATTCTTGATTGGGTTACTTACGCGGCTTTGAAAGGTTCCTTTGAAAGTGAAGCCTTTATAAGCTTATGTTTCTATTTGTTCTTACGCATTTGAGAGGCTCTTATATCACTGTTATTATTTTGCAGGTGATTGAAGTTTTTTTTTTAATGTAATGCTTTTTATCATATTTTATTTCTCTTACGATGCTAATGGATATTCTTAAGTTACTCCAATATAAGATGATTTTAGGAATAAATTTAACAAATATGGTTTTAGTTATTTATTTTATACTGTTTGAAAATATGGTTTTTCTTGTTTACACTAGAAAAAAAGCTATAAGATTTATAAGGTTTCAACATAGATAAAATAATTAAAAACGTGACATAACTTAAAATATTATCTTATTGATTAATTTATTATCTATTAAGAGCTCTATACAAATCGGCTTAGTAAAGTAGGCGGGTTTTCAGTCCTTTTTTTATTCTGACATATTGTGTTTACTTCGGATTACTATTTACTTACTCTTACTCTTACTATTGATAGCAAAAAAAAACTTTCTTTGTTGTTGTTTTTTACATAGAAAGCAAAGGGAACATTCCATGAACCTACTCTTTAGAATTGTGAAACTAGAATCTGCCTGAATTATTCATAAGTGCTATTCTAACTAAAATAGTAACTTATTACTTTCACTGGTACATAGTACGAGTATATTATAATAGTTATGTCAATAGTATTCTATGCTCAAAAAACACACAAAAGGCTACGGTTTTCCGTTGCCATTTTTGGGGAGTTTAACTAGAAAGTCGTAACCTTAAAAGATTGAATTTGTTTTACTTTCCAGTATTTACACAATAATCGAGAGAGCTAAGCGTGCTTGCTAGCAGAGAGCATCGAGTGCCAAAACCAAAGCCTATCATGTCCCTTCAGGCGCTTTTAGCTGTTCAGTATTTCAGTGTATTATTTCTTTGCATTAATATTTAACAAGCTTCTGGTTTTATTTCATGATCGTTTCAATATTATTTTTTATTGGATTTAAAATTTAAGATACTGAGTCATAGTTTACGTTATACAACGTGAGTAGGTAATAAAGAATGTTTCCTATAAAATCCAAAATATTAATATCTTCAAGAAATGAAGATTATTTAAATGAATAAATAAGTAGCATGTCTCCGTTTATTATATTTAAACAGAATATTTTTATTAGAACCAATTTTATTTCTTTAAGAAACCCTAATATAATTCTTAGTAAAATTAAAAAGAAGTTATTATAGCAGTAAAAATCGGAGTACCAAATTAAATGCCGCCGTTGGAAGTGATCCAAACACTTTTGAAGTTCGCCAAGGAAAGAATAATTAAAAATCTGACAGTCTTATTTAAATTTCACATACAATTAAGAAAAATATTTTTTTTATATCTTATTATACACCACAGAACATAGAAAAAAAGCGGTCGTGTCATAAAACGGTATCTGTAAAGATACAAATATTTCTGAAACCGAGAACCTGAATTTACTGATTACTTATTTTTTTTATTAACTGTCACAATTGGCAATAAAATAATTTCCTATTTTGTTATTACAGCAATACAATTGTTGTTGAATGTAACTGTACGTTACTAGAAATGCTCCTATAAATGCTAATTGCACTCAATAAACTGGCCACCCACGCAATAAATAACCAAATTACAACCAAACTAGAGGTTGTAAATCATTGGCACGTTTCAATTAATTCACTGCCGTACCTGATTCTAATCCGAGCAATCAGCTTTTGTTCCAGAGTGGACCAATATTTGAAGCACTGGAATATTTCAAGCCATGATTTAGGTTTCGGTGTATATCAAGAATAATGTAGATATAGTATATTTGTATACAAGCTCTAATAATCTATACAGTAAAATCTGTTCACTTTATATAAGTAAGGGATACCCCTTTACTAAGGAATAACCCTTTTTTCTGATTAGGTAGAGTACGAGTATAAGTATATAAATATCAAATTAACTCAACATATAATAAAATCCTTATACTATTTTTTTCTATTTTTTATTAATTTAATTTCAGAATTTATATAATGCATTTAATATAATAATGATACGAATATCAATTTTTATATCAATTGGTTTGAAATTTACCATAATTATTAAAAAATACTCTGTGTCCTGAACTTTAAAAAGCCTATACAGAGTCACGCCGCAATATAAACTTCTATAAAATAATTATTGTTTTTTTTCTATTAAGAGCGTTTCAATTTTTCATTTTCATTCTAAAAGCGTAAGATTTGCGAATAAGCTGTATAGGAAGAGAACAACGTCATGAATATGAAAGTACAGTCGCATGTATGTACATTATATGTGCAAGGAGAGAATAACATTTGTAACAGAAGCTGTATTAACAGTATATAGTTATATTTTTTTTACTTTTCGTTTTCGTAAAATAAAATAGATATAATAACAAAATAAACATTTAATGTATTACGTGATTTGATTATACTAATTATTGTTGATATAATACTACAGATTGCTAGGGCTACAAATTCTGCAGGCATTGAATGATTCATAATAGTAACAACTTTATATATTACTTCTTAAAGAAAAGGCATTTAGGAGCATTGGGAAGTAACAATCCGCACTTATGCTTGCTTGCAGAAAATAGCTTTGAATATCCTTAACTGAAAACACTTTTAAAGGGTAAAAAAACTTAAATATTATAAATGGAGATGCCGCCCATCTTATCCATCATTAAGAAAAAAAAAATTGAATAATCCAAAAATTGTTAGCTATTCAATTATAATTAAAATATCAAGATTTAATAAACTCGATAGTCAGATTTAATAATCGTTTGTATTCTGCGGGTAAGGAATACTTGCACAAATACGCTAGATACTAGGCCAATAGCTACTAGATGTAAATTAACTTAGCTATAATTAATGCATCTTCAAAGCCTCTGTGCCGCAGTGTTGCGTATGTATGTACTCGTACTTAGCTTAATAGCACGAATAACGTTAAAGCACATTTGAACACTAATAGAAACAAAAAGCGGCAACGAAATTTATGTGATTATTTTACAGAATAATTGTTAATTTACTGCAGATAGCCATGGGCCATATTCTTTAGTAAATAACAATAAAATATGGTTAAACTTTTAAATGTTATTAATTAATTTGGACACCGAAAACAAATTTTAGAAATCCAATTATATGAAAATCGTAGGTTAAATTAAAAAAAAACAGGAATATAATTTTAAAATTTATATAAAATCTAATGTCACTCGTTTTATTATAATTATAAATTATAAAATAATATTTTTTTTTCTTTACGGATAAGTATCCGTAATTCCAGAAACTAATTATACACAGCGGCTATTAAGCCTAAAATGAATAATAAAGTAATATTCCCGCAGATAATTAAATTACTTAATGCTTAAGAGTCAACTGGTAAGCAATAAACTTAATGAAAATAACAAAGTAACTAATCCCTTGTCTACATTAAAAAAAAACAAAAATGTCTTGATTATAATAAGAGTCAAATGTTTTAAAAGATATTTTATTTGTATTAGCTTTATTACTTGACAACTATTATCCCTCAATTCATTGTAATTAGTATCTCATGAAATTTTACATTTTAAATATATTATTTTTTAAGAGTAAATATATTTTATACAGAGCTAAAATAAGTTGTAATGACAAAGTCGAAATTATGTATAATACTTATGAGGTTTAGAAAAAACTAATAATTACTTCAATTAGTATCTAATTAGAAATTTTAACAGGAGTGGCGTGATCAGTACAAAAGTCATCTCGTGAGGTACCATTGAGGCGATGAGGGAAACCTTTGGATTTTAGTGGATAACCTTAACAATGGTGACGTCTTCTATGCTGCTAGATCCTCTCACATAAATCCCGGATATTACTTGTTTATCAAAAAAAGTCTCATAAAATAGTGACATTAAAAAAAGGGACGCTTAGTTTTTAAGTAATATAGGTACGTAAAGAAAAAGCAACTAATGTGGGTGTGAGAGTCTAAAATAAAATTAAAAATTGGATTTATTGATGGTTCTTATAAAATGGAAGTTCCGAGAAAAAAAAAACAAAAGAACGTTCATATTGAAATTTTAAAAGGAAATTGAATATATATTTTTAATTTAATTAACACAGATGTTCCGGACACTTCCAGTTTGCGGGCGAAAAATATAGGAAAGCTCACAAAGCCTTTTCTCGCAAATATTTTTATAAAATTGTAAAGTTATATTATTTCACATCAATTATTTTTATTTTTCTGGAGTCAACAATTAAATATATACATATTTTGAATCGGTCAATAAATGATATTTTCAATGTTTACATCAAATTGTACAAAATAAAATGTATATTTTGTTAGACCGGCGTTACGTGAAAAATAAAACGTATATTTTGTTAGACCGTTACGTGATTCATGGAGTTCGTTATCGAGAAAAACCATCGAGAACCATGAACCATGTGATACCACAGAGTTCGTTACAAATAATTCTATGTCCTGTAGTATCACATCAGCTACAGCCGCAGCCCATTTACTGGGATCATTGGAAGGGAAACCAATCAGACCTCATGCAAAAAAAGACCGCGTTCTATTCAACATCCGCTGACTTGTAGTGACAAACGCGTCTGGTCGCAGGTATTGCAGGTAGGTTGAGCCGGAAGTTGATTGGGCACTACACTTCATAGCAGACAGTGATCAGAGGACCCTATGGGCGCCTAGACAGTGACCTGTTATATTCCTGAATATGTCAGCAGAAGAACCAACAAAGAGGGTATGTGGGTATCCACTTCCGGTAGACGATTGTGCCTCTTTACCAGCTGGGATAGACGATTTGAAAGAGCAAAGTTAAACACAGATCTCTCCGCATAGTCGGTGGCACGTGATCCTAGCTAATCGGTATTATATGCTGTATGCTGTGAAAGCATGACGTGGCCCAAGAGTTGATCCGTTTCTGCATTACAAGTATGGGATCTGTAGAGGTACGCGTAGACTGATAATGTCCTGATCGGTCATGTGCACGCACAGCCAGAGTACAGACATGTCTCAACCTTCAAAAATCTGAAAGCGACGGTAGCAGATACCCTCCCTCCCTTATGAACGCAGATACCCCAGCGTGTTGTATAAAATGATATTCTATACTTCTATATGTTTATACTCGGGGTATGATGGGTACGCTGTGTTGGTAGGTTGAGATATCTGCGTCTCCGTCAAAAAGAACAAGGCCTGCTGCGGCATCTCATGGTGATAGCATTTAGGTTAGAGTGAAATCCCCGAATGTTGCAAAAGTCCATGTAGAGAGAAGCGGGTTGCCATCGTTTGACCTCAGAAAATACAAAATGCTTTACTTTTCCTGCCCTAGAGACGTCGGGCTGCCCGAGCAAAATCTGAGAATCATTCTCCCGATTTTACTCGGCTCTCCGGCTTCGTCAAATCCGGTACCCTCACACCTACCTGTACCTGTTTATATGTGAATTTGATTATATTCACGTATAATCAAATTCACAATCAAATTCAAAAAATTGCGACCACCAACGAATAATCGTATGAATTAAGTCCCGTTTGGATAGTGTGTTACGTAGCGCATTACAGTTAGTGAAGGTTTTAAAATTAATATCTAACAAGTAAGTTATGAATTTAGATAATGAAGCAATGACTTTGAATGAATGCAGTTTTTATTCATAAACGCTAGTGTGTCTACTATAATATGCAACAATTTGGAATAAAACGCTTTCGTTTTTTTTTACATAAGTATAGACTGGATATCACAAATTTATATGTATCTATATGTAGCCGAGTTGCCGCGTTTGGATAACAGTATAGTAAAAATAGTCGTTTTACAAGAAGTGCCTTTAAGGTTTCAAAGGATTTTCTTTCAGTTTCGCCCCACTTCCAAGGACTATCTGTTTTTTAACAGAGACCTGATCGCACAAGCTATAAGGAAGAAATTTTTAAAAAATTTGCTTAAGAAGCTCTCGAGATTCAAAAGTCTTCGAATTTTATGACTATTACATGGTGTAGGGAGTTTTTCTACAGCTTCAGTGTTAAGAGTCATATACCAGACAAACTAACCTCGTTTCCAAGCTAATCAATTTTGTCGTAAAAAAGTTGCATTTGCTAAGTTTTTAAGTAAATCCATTTTCTTATAAAAGGTCATTTAGTTTCCTTAATCTATCTTATCCGTAATCAAATGAACTAGCTTGGATCAATATATCGTCCATGTAGACTAAGACTTATGAATGAATAATGGATATTTGAATAATTTTGTTTATGGAACGCTAAAATATAACTGGTGCATTTACAAACCCAAAGAGCGTACATTCAGTCTCTTCCTGCGATTTCTCAGAAATGAGAATTTGGTAATAGCCCGATGCAACATCTAATATTAGGTAAAGGAAGCTAGGACCAGTTTAGAGATCAAGTCGATCTTCTATTCTTAGAAGGAGATAATGTTCTTGAATATTTTTGTTATTGAGGGCATGGTTCTCACTCTCTCCCTATATCAGTTAGTCTTGTTATATAATCGACACACAACTATTTTTCTAATATAGGTGCTTTCGGTTCACTATATAGTTTTAAAGCATTTAAGAACTTGTTCCTGTTCAGTACCTATAGTCAACGGCTTGCGTTCCTAATCGTGTACACCTATATTCTATACCAAATATCTAACAATCAACGACACGCCTACCTTTTATGTCACAACGATTAAGAATATTCATTTTTGCATAATAACATGATTCAAGCGATCCGCCATAAGGAGCCTTCTTGCCTAATATTTCACTAAGGAATTCATCGCAATTGTCGAGATAGAAAAGATTCGACATTCAGTCATCCTCTGTCGAGCTTGCATGGACCACAGCAGGAGTATGCGATCTGCTATTTGGAGACTTGGTGTGCAATATCACTTCATAGAAGTTAAATCGGCGTCTAGGACAGCCAATCCAAACAATTCACTTCACTCAATCTTGCAAAATTACTGCACACACTATTTACTTTTTTTCAATTTCAAACACTTCAAACTATCGTTTCCTATAGAGTGGCCTACATTGATATAAAATACCGACTTTATTTTGAAGTTGTATCTGCGCCAAAACAAAATCCCTATTCTTAAAATATTTAATAATTTACGAATACATTTTATATTTATATTACAATATATTTTCAAGTGTAATATTTAGTTAAGATAAATAAATATTTTTGTACTACTGTTGAAATTCCAATTAAATTAAGGACGGTATATGACTTCAGGTTGATTTTTATGACCAATACGTTAAGTCAACAACTTGTTCTACAAATCGGCAGTTACAATCGCAGTTACAGAAAGACTAAAAACTAAATATCGAATAATTGTTATTATAATAAATTTAATTCTACATACTAATGAACAGATACTCGTATCAATAAAATATTCGTTGTTAAGATAAGGGCTAATATTAATATCTTCATAATTAAGACTATATAATCGAGTAATGAATTAGTATAATATAGCTTGGTATATTTTAATGAAACCTTATCTTTTTTCATCTTCCCTATTGCGGAAACACTGCTCAGTACATCACATAAAAGAGATTAAGCGAGTTAGGTTACCAATTTCAACTCAATTTGCTTAGAATTTTCAGCGTTATTTTCGACTCGTTAGGGACTAAACTTGAAAAGCTTATTTAGTAATTGCTTATTAGCTTTACAATCGCCATTACTCTGCTTTTGTACTAAGAAAGTTATTTGATAAAGTTGATAAGGGGTATTCAGTTACATGCATTTTATATCTCCTTCTTCAACATTGTATCATCTTATGAGTAGCAATTACTTATGTTACTTAGAAGAACCATGAAATCTTTTGTGACTATTTAACGATCTACCACTAGTTCTAAATTGGTCTAAATAATGCTTTCAGAAAATATAAATTAAGATGCAATTGTAGTTTCGTTCTTTCCGGCGAGATAAAAATAAATAAATTATGTTATTATAAATAGTTAGCAAAATAACATATGAAGTACTGTTATTTAGATTTAAAATGTGCCATAAACCGTCAATTCATTTATTTCTTCGCAAAATTATTAAGTATATATTTGAAAGAATTCTTTTATTTTGTACTTACTTCAATCTCAAAACAATTATTATAAAGATATTTAATGAAATATATTTTTAAAAAGAAGAGTTATTACGCCAGATTAAAACTAAGAGGCCATAAGAGAATATTATAACCTATAAAATACATATTTCATTTAAAGGAAAGTCCCTCAGGCCACGTGAAAGCAAGTCTTGCAGAAGAGAACCTTACAACTACAACCGTCAGGTCACTGCAACTCGAATTCACCGCAAACTTAACATTTATCGCACAATTTATTACGAGGGTAACTTGTTGCGTGCAAAACCACCATGTGGCAGAAAATAAATGATTGTACATTGCAATAAAAAACCTTACACTCTATCTACAACTCAAGCTTTACAGTTTATGCATTTAATTCACATTTCAGATAAAACTCATAATTGCAGTGATAATTTTAAGATATCTACTATAACTTTATTTTAGGATTATAATTTAAATATGGTATTAGTATGACTTTGACGTGAAATTAATATTAAGTATTTGATACGGGGTTTTGTAATAAATTTATTTGGCAATGTAAAATTAAATTCTTAAATAAAATTTAATAAGTTCCGTTATAGTTGCTAAGCTGCATTTGTTAATTTGCTCCTAGTTTACAAAGCTTTTAAATATTGCATAATACTTTTGCAACTCTGTTCACCATTTTCTTAGTAAATCGGGTCAGAACGGGTCAGCTCAGGTCAGCTTATCTTTTTTTATTTTCGGTTCAATATCGACAATGACTTAATAAAACGCCAGCAATTAGTCGGTTGCAATGAATTTTTAAATCAAAAATTATATATTATTATAAGTACGATAAGATAACACTATATTAATGTTAATACAGAAATAAAGAACGAAAAAAGATATTAAATACTACATTGTAATTAAGTACAATAATGTAGATGTAACCTAATATTACATAGATTATACGGTATTCCATTATTCGCAAATAATAATGAAGTGAACAATAGAATTGTAACAATTGTGACGACAAAAAATATGTCATGTGTATTAATGTTTATGAATTAATTGTAACGTAGGAAAATAGAGAAGATATTATGTATACCATTTAATTGATAGTTTTATATATCTGTTATAATTACAAAAAACCTTCGATATAAAAGCGTTTAAGCCATCAAATATTACTTAAAATTTACACGTCGTATTATTAGCATAGGGTTTAATTACAGAGAAATTAATGTTACGAGTACAGGTGATGGTCCCGCATGAGTTGGTTATTTATTAAGACTGAATAAGGTAGTGTATGGTTTAAGTAAATGTCTGTTTTTTTCTTTTGAATACTTAATACGAGATTGCGTTAATTGCTCTACATAATAAGGAACCCTTAAATTACAAAACACTGCTGCTTTGTTTTTTAAATTACCTTCTAAGATTTGTTATTTTTTTTAATGCTTGATATATATTGTATTTTTGTAAAAATTCAACTATTTATCGTTATAATTCCTATTGAATCGCATATTTTAGTAGCGTTAATGTTACATCATGATAATTTTCTTAATCAAATTTAGCTCAAATGTTACATTTTCATTTTTAAATTCTAAATAGCAATATCGATATTGGTTTACATTTCGTCGTATATTACATTTCATTTCAGAAATTGTGTCATGTAAGAAAAATATACCGGTATCGTATGTCAATAATACAGATATTACAAATTGACTTTTGGAAAATTCTATATGTTATGATCGATTTAGAATTGGTTAACTATTTATATAAATAACTGTTTTAGAAATGTATAGCAAACTTTTTTGATAGTAATGAATTTAAATTTAATAATTGTAGATAGCTATAAAATTAAAACGCCATTTTTTATTTCTCTTCCCATTTCATATTGTTCAGTATTGTAATACAATAACAAAAATTAAGGTTTACTTAGTAGTGGCTACTTGCAGATAACAGTATTTGAACTAATATAAGTGTAAAAGCCACTTAGATCTTATTTGTAAATAGGACGCAAACATTTTTTAAACCAATTGTATTTATTTCAATAAACTAATTAAAAAGTAAATATCTAGGAGGTGGCGTGAAGGTGTGAAGTTCAAATGAGCGTAAAAAGTGGGTAATGTTTGAGTACAGAATACTTTTCCCACGATCACGACCAACTTACATTCAATTATTATTTGTTTTTTTTTTCTCTAGCACTAAATTTATTTTTTATGCAAATTTAAAGATCTTTTTTTTATATAAAATATTCATTTATAACACTTTTTTTACGTAAGCATTTCAAAAACCCATAATAAATGCAATATTTTAAATACACTACATAGACGTGAGACATATTATGTATGTTAAAATTTTTTAATTATATACAACGGAAAATCTATTATCATATTGCCGGTCGAAGTTGAGTTTGGTTCGAGTTTCGCTTGTGTTGATGAATTTTAGATATCGTATGTAGTTAATATAAATATATGAGCTCCTTATAAAAACACAACGAGAACACGAGTTATGTTTATAATATTTATTTGGGGTTCAAAACCACCCACTGGCACCATAGACAATGATTTTGGACTGTTATGACGGTTTTCAAATAGATTATGGTTTTAATTCTTTCCTACATACAAAAGCAGTATTTAATTAACTGTCTGAATAACATATTTAATAATCTATCCATTCCCTTCATTCATCAGCTGTGTTTTTATACATTTATATTATAATATTTGTGTGTTCACAAATAATATACAATATATTTCTTTATCAAAATAACTCAAAAATACAACAGAGCCACAGCAGATATAGATTAATTGGCGCCAAGATATAAAATCGCGTGGTGCCACTTGAACAAATTGCTTCAAAAAATTTCTAAGACTTATCAATTGTACCACACCTTGCGATAATTATAAGTATTGTATAGTTAATTAAAGGCTTCAATATAACTCCACATGACGTATAATTCAATATTAATTGATTTTAATTCCATACGTCTACGTCATTTGCTACCTGTTTTAATTAGTTGCAGTACTATTAAGGTTTATAATATTTTCTTTCTTCTGAAAATAATACTTTAATTTATTTAAAGTAAAGTAGATTATATATATTTATTTCTTCTATAACATTTTTAGATACTTATGAGAAATATAACTAGAAACCTAAAATCTATATATATATATATATATATATATATATATATATACGTATATATCTTATAGCTTTGCTTTCGTGTAATTAATGACACATGTCAAGCAACAAACTTTTGGCACACGTGAGGGCATCCATTTTGCCAAATGTCAACCCTTGTTTTAAATTATAGGTTAAGTTTGTGACTTGAATTGAGTATTTTTTAGTAAATATATTATATTTTATAGACATCATTATACAAGATACATTATAGATATTAATTCACTGTCATGTGAAATAAATTACATGGTCTCTAAAAAGTATCTAAACTTAAAAATTTTATTTTTAAAATTTAAAATACTTTACTATATTAGAAAATAAAGGAAATATTTTTCTTCTAAATTTAAACATACTTCCAACGCTACTAGTATTTAGGTCATCAGGAACTAATATACTGAAAACATTTTACAAACTTTATGAGCTTGTTATATCGTACGTAGTTACAAAGTAATTTCATCGAAACATTGATTCCTTTGCAAAACAAAATAAATGCAGCGCTCTTGTATACATTTTTAAAGGTAACATATTTATAATATTTTTTACATAAGAGAGGTTTGGTAAGTAACCTTTTTAAATTCTACCTGCAATCATCAAATATATTACACAATATTGCATTGTAGGTATAAAAAATTGACCATTTTGTTTATACAAAAAATAAATGCTATGTTAGAGTAAAGGTAGCAATATTATTAATTTAATCAAAAACCTAGCTATCAAAATCTCATACATTATTTAGTTAATTTTCCCTTAACCAATCCCGAACCAATCATCCCTTTATTAACGACCAGTAAAGTGTATAATGTAATAATTGCTTTATTGAACATCAATCTATTGATTAATTACTATCCAGTGACATAACGGTCCTTTATATTACCGGGTTTAATCTGACAAAGAGTAAATTGTCTCAGAAGTTTTGTGAACTAATTTGTACAAATGTCACCACGCCATTTCGTTTCTTGGCGCCAATTAATCTATATCCTCTGTGGTATTGTTTCATCTTTGAGTTATTCTGATAAGGAAATATATTTAATGCAATTATTTGTGGATGAATGGGATGGATAAAGTATAAAATATGTTATCCAGACCCCATATAGAGAACTCTACTCTAAAATAAAAAATTTAATAAAATCAGGTAAATTGATAGCTAATTACACAGGCACACAAAAAAAAAAAAAAGTCATGAACCAGAGGGGAGACCCCATTATGCTTAGGTTTTTGGGATCGCTGAAACCGAATATGACAATAAAAACTAATTTTAAATGCCAGTTTTCCCGCTAGCACCCCCTTACTACCTCCTAATTGGTGAAAATTGAAATTTTTGTATAAAATCAAGATAGATGTGTATTTCTACGTTTTTTGGGATGCTGAAACCAAAAATGATAATTAAAAATAAATTTATGACCACTATCACCCCCTACCACCCCTTACGGGGAGTGAAAATTTAAATTTTTCTATAAAGTCAAGATAGATGTGTATTTCTACGTTTTTTGGGATGCTGAAACCGAAAATGATAACCAAAAATAAATTTATGACCACTATCTCCCCCTACCATCCCTTACAGGGGGTGAAAATTTCAATTTTTCTATAAAATCAAGACAGATGTATATTTCTACGTTTTTTGGGATGCTGGAACCGAAAATGATAACTAAAAATAAATTCATGACCACTATTACCCCCTTACCACCCCTTACAGGGGGTGAAAATTTAAATTTTTCTATAAAATCAAGATAGATGTGTATTTCTACGTTTTTTAGGATTCTGGAACCGAAAATGATTACTAAAAATAAAATTTAAGACCTCTATCACCCATTAACATCCCTCACCAACCCTTAAGACTGAATCATGATTTTTGTCCTATGCTTCACAATTTTTTTCACTTTTTGTTTTTTTTTTTGCTTTCTATTTAATACTACTTATACTGTTATCCATCTGGCAGTGTTGTAAAACGCTTAAAAGATGCTGAACCTAATTCTTTGCCTCCGAAATAGAATTGTTACTATTTTCGTGAAAATTTAGGAGACTAAAAGATGCTGAACCTAATTCTATGCCTCCAAAATAGAAGGGACTATTTTCCTTTAATTAAATCATGAATATATATCAGATACTTCTGATCGATAAAGCATTTGAATTTCTAATATAAGAGCGAGAGAGAGAGTAACCTCAAACTAGCTTGATAAACATGTCACTTACTGTAAATCGTTAAAATTTCTTCATACATCTTGATTTTATACAAAATTGAAACCCCCCATTAGGGAAGGTTAGGGGGTGGTATTAAGTAAAAGAGGTATCAAATTCACTTTTGGTTGTCATTTTCGGTTCCAGCATCCCAAAAAACGTAGAAATATACATCTGTCTTGATTTTATAGAAAAATTGGAATTTTCACCCCCAGTAAGGGATGGTAGGGGGAGATAGTGGTCATGAATTTATTTTTAATTATCATTTTCGGTTTCAGCATCCCAAAAAACGTAGAAATACACATCTATCTTGACTTTATAGAAAAATTTAAATTTTCACCCCGCGTAAGGGGTGGTAGGGGGTGATAGTGGTCATGAATTTATTTTTAATTATCATTTTCGGTTTCAGCATCCCAAAAAACGTAGAAATAGACATCTATCTTGATTTTATACAAAAATTTCAATTTTTACCCCTTAAGAGGTAGTAAGGGGGTGCTAGCGGGAAAACTGACATTTAAAATTAGTTTTTATTGTCATATTCGGTTTTAGCGATCCCAAAAACCTAAGAATAATGGGGTCTCCCCTCTGGTTCATGACTTTTTTTGTTTTTTGTGTGCCTGTGTTATTAACCAAGCTAACATATTAATAATAAAGACTTGTGTTTTTTTTTATATAAAGATGATTAATAAATTAATTGATAAGTAATTATATGTTTGGAAGCTACTATAATTGATTTATTAAAAAAAGGATAACAACTTAAATTGATTTTTATAAAACATTAGAAACGAAAATCAAACGATTACTGATTCCAAATTAAAATTACGGATTATTATTATTAATTGTAAGTAGTATGTTTTTTTAATAACATATTTATGTTTTTTGTTTGGTGACTGCAACATGAACATATTTCATACCATCAATATAGATTTATTACATAAATAAATAGATTACCGTAATTTGCAATTATAATGTATTTAATTTTCGCTCCGGTCATATCAATTTAAATAATATTAAATATCCATTACAACTGACATATTGATTAAAACAGTGTTGAATGGGTCATGCGTGCTATGACTTCCTGGATTTTATGTGCCATTTTATTCATTGACTATGCAAAGGCTGATTTTATGACGAAAAATGCAGACAATTATGTAAGTCACCAAATAAGAAATACGAAATTCTTTTTTATACTTTAAATAAATGACTAAAGTTGTTATTATTATAGTTATATCTGCTAATTTATATGTTAATTTATTATAAAGTCTAAGAACACACTACGTGTATCTTCTTATATCAATTTATTTGATGATTCTATTCATACAGGGTCCATATATTGTAGAATGGGATCATTACGACATATGTCGCGGTCCAAAAAGCGTAAATTTGACTTCATACACAACAGCACTCATCAAAACCGACACTGGCATGTACAGAGGTACTTTGAATATTACATTTTTAGATCAAACCCGTGTAGAAGAGGTAAGTGAAACTTAAAAAGTAATGTATTATACCAAACAATTTATTGAGTATTTATAAGTTTTTGATAATACTTTTTAATTTAAGTAATATCGTTTTTTAATAAATATGTACTTAAATAAAGTTCAGCTTACTAAATAGTTAAATATAGTTAAAAGTAAAATGCGTAAATGAAAATGTTACATACATTTTCAAATCAAAATCCTTAGTGTATCTAAAACTCGATATTGCTAATGTCAAAAGGAAAAGCAAAGCGAGCTCGAAATGAGTCTCATAATGTTTATTTTGGTTTCATATAATATTGTACTAAACATGTTTTCCTGTACAAAAGAATAAAAATTTCATATAAATTCTTATACAACAAAATTTTAATATGTATTTAGATACGAAATATAATGCTTGTTGGAAAAATTTACCCACGATCGATGAACGAAACTTTATGTCTCATTGTAAGAGATATGCTGAAAGCTTCGAGCATCCACATATTACGGACGACATCGTGTGCGTTTGAATCCAACATTGTTGTGTTTTGGCTGAACGTGACATACCACGTCAATCAAAAATATTGAAATTAGATAATATGATGAATCGGTATAAGACGAGGAAATTGAAATTGAAATATTAATGTAGTATCTTTGTTCTATAAAATTTGGTTAAAAAAAAACATCTTTTTGCCTGAGCGTTACTCACAAACATGTATATTATTTTCAACATATGTTCGTTATGTTGTAGTGTTAGAATTTTAAATTTATTTGTATGTAGTGAATAAGTAAGTAAATATATACAGAGGTATATATATATCGAAGTATATGTATGTAAGTGTATTTATTCACTTTTGCTTTTTCTATTATTTATAATAAATATGATAGACTGTGCAAAAGGCTCTAACAAAACTAATATTTCTAATTAACGAGAGATTTCTACATTAAGTAAGATATTATAAATATTCTTATTTATTTTTATATAAAAATCAACATTCAACAGATTAAAATGTCAGTCTTCACGATGAAAGATAAAGTGAAAACTCTTTTATGGAATTACATTGTGAGTAAACCCTGCCAACACTACTCATTAGCGTCTCTGATCGATTCGAAGCTTGGTGTTAAAAATTGTTTAGTAAAAAAGGTAAGAATCATTAAAGTTATTTTGAATACAATCCTTTGCAAGCATTTACACTTATAGAATAAATAAACAACTGATTAAAGTTAATACTCTTAAGTAAGTACTCTTAAGTAAAGTGACGATGTGAGAAGGGATCAAATTTTTACTCAATGAACATTGTGTTTATTGACAAGAAAGGCCAGCAGATGCTATACCCCTACTATTTTTTCACCTCAACCTTCAATTGTTTAGATTTCAACTGGTTTAACTTTGGACTTAATTGGAAGTAAATAAATATTGAATAGGAAAAAAAAAACTTTCTCATAGCATATTTATTAGTAATATCACCCAATTCACCAGGCTAAGCTTATCGATTATAAAGAAAACAGTATACTTTAAACGTTAAAGAGAACCTTTATCGTTTAAAGTACATAATTTCATAGTCAAAAATTCCATTTTTATATATTTACTAAGAATTATGTAATACTTTCAGGGTGTATATTTCATGGACCTCAATCTGACGGAGTTAATGATGAATTACCTCGGCAATTCTTTTTTTTATGGAGAATATGTATTTAAAGTAGTCACCATTTCCAAAAAAGGTAACATTGTATGCCTTATTTTTGATCCTAAATTCAAGAAGAAACCAAAAAATTAATTTTCTTAATAAGAGGTAGTTCTTAAAATTACTGTAATTTTGTATCTCTGTAATCTTAATTGTTTATTTTGAAATCAATTCATCCTAACGTAAAGAAATCTATACATATAAATAAAAATTATATGTCTGTCTATCTGATTTGTAAATAACTGTTTTCTCCAATGATTATTTATAGTTATTTACATGATACCTTACTGTTTGCTCCAGTCTTTATTTAAAACCAAACACAACTTTGTAAATCTTAAGCTTGTAGGAAATTTTTAAATCCTATAAAGAAATTTTAATTCATTAATCAATAAAAAAACATAATTTGGCAAATATAAATAAATATTTATACTAAGCGAATAATAAACAACCATGTTATAATTTACAAATAGTGCAAACAAAGCTACTTAGAAAAGCTAGTAAACAATAAAATAAAACAAAATTTTGTGTTTAATTGCATTGTAAAATAATACACCTCATGTATAAAAATATTAAATAAATTTCACTATACCTAATCTAAGAGTTTTTGCCGCTGGTAGGCCATAACATCCATCCACAACTCATCGGCAAAGTAGTGTCGCAAATCGACTTTGTTGTGTTTCGGCACCATGTACGGGATAAGCGGCCGACGTCTCTTTATATATCTCAAAGGTATTTGCAAGCCTTTTAAGCAGGCTTTCAGCGTACGGTATCCGGTCTAATTTCCTGGATAGTGAACTTTCTGAATCAGAAATCTTTCCAAGTATTGTTGACGGATGTTTCGGAGTGACTCAGGGGTACGTTCTGTCTGCAATTCTTTTTCTGCTGCATATTAACGAGCTGATCAAACCCGGTATTCATGTGTATGTACCCGGTATCAACTTTGATCGGAGTATTGACTCCAGAGCTAGAGTAAGAGCTGTAAGAAAACTACGCGTTCTTGCAAAGGACTGACAGTACTTCACATCGGGACGGCTTCTAATATTACACAAAGCACAGAAGCAGACACGTCGTGGACATCTCTAGTTCGAACAAGGCGCTTTACGGCGTCTTTTTTAATACCCATAGCAAATGGAGCAGCTGGAGCAGCTTGCTTGCGTTGGTGATTCCGATCGAATACAAGGTGGGTGTTCTCAAGGCGAGAGTGAAAAGGCAGTTATTAAGTTAATATGCTTTTCTACTAATGACTAAATTTCCAATTTCCAATAGTCATGCATTTACTTAGACTATGTTTAAAAAAAAAGTAAAAGAATTATTTATGGCCTTAAATAACACAACTGCCAAAATCGGACAGTCATTTGGATATATAAACTTATAAATATTGGGTGTACTAGACATAATTGTTTTAATTGCAATATTTTTTTGTTGCCAAGAGATGTTTTAGACATAGTTTAGATATAAATTTTATTGCTAAAGCAACACTTCATATATTGATTAAGACATTCGGTGTTAGTAAGCGGGATACCTATTAAATAAAACTTAGGTTATCAATGATGTTTTGTTTTAGATTTTTTTAATCTTTTCATTATTACTAAATAATAATTTCGCATTTACATTTGAATGTAACATTGGATATTATATTTGGATGTATTATTTAATATTTGTTATGACCGGAAATCGAACTCCGAAACATGTTCATGCAACGTTAAACATATAAGCCGCATCATTAGACCGCTATTATTAATATTCATTTTCTATTATATTATAAATTCCAAAAAACAAGTTTTACAATAGTATAGCCTTAAAATCTATTAAAGTAAACACTAAGGTCTGATAAATTAGGTTTAAAAGTAAAAACCATTTGGGGTCGTATTGACCACCATATTTCTCTTAGTCCATATAGAAATCTAAACTGTACCCTGAAATATTCCAGTACTTAATAGTGGTCCACACTGGAACAAAAGCTGATTGCTAGGATTAGAATCAGGTACGGCAGTGAATTAATTGAAACGTGCCAATGATTTACAACCTCTAGTTTGGGCGTAATATAGTTACTTATATAGAGCTGCTATTTAGTTTACTGAGTGCAATTTGTATTTATAAGAGCATTTTTAGTAATGTTCACTTACATTACCAGTATACATAGAATTAATAAAAATGTGAAATACAAAAATAATAGCTACTTATAATAACACAAATGGAAATTCCATATTAACCTTATTTTATAATAAAATCTAATTTTAAATGGAATTAAATTTGTTAATTGAAGTAGTTTAAAAATTTAATTAATAAACGATCTTCAATTATTTATCAAATTATTTTTTAAATTGTCGATTCTTACATTTAAGGAGAGCGTTTTTGTAAGACCTTAAAATATCAACTAATTTACTATAATCAAACTTTAAATATTATTACTTTAGTTTTAAGCATAATTTTTTGGTATTTACTTAACTTTTATGGGCTTGTAAGCTTGAAAATATATAAAAATGATTTTCTACTACACTCAGGCTACTCCTGATGAATTCCTCTAAGTGACTTCCACTGAATTCATTTTTATGTTTAATATAAAGTTCTGAGTTTGATTCTCTATAATAGTTATAAAAATATTTGAAAATAGGTAATCTTATTCTTAACAGTTGCTATGTTTTCTGCTATATGTACATTATTTAAAAGTGACACAGGCAAAAACAATTTGGGTTCTGATTTTCAAAACTATATAAAACATATGTTATATTTATTTATTTATTTAACTTCACGCCATATCCTTTGCGGGGAAGCCAGAGGCGACGGAGCGCTAAACGCTACGGTCCCTGCATAGCTCTTTCGCCTCGGCCACAGACATCAACCTCTTCATACATGACCTCCGAGGGGTGCTTTTTACGTGACCTACCTCCAGTATCATAGCTACTGTTTTTTCGAAAATCATTCGAGGCCTCCCCCTGTCTCTCTTACCGCTTACTTTTCCCTTATAAATATTTTTTACCATTCTTTCATCACTCATTCGTTCGACGTGCCCAAACCACCTGAGCACGTTCTTCTTCATTCTCACCGTGACATCTTCGCTAGTACCTTCCATTCTGTGGATCTCTTCATTGCGGATTCGATCAGCTAGACTGACTCCGCATATTCTGCGAAGAGATCACATCTCCACAGCATTCATCTTTCTTACATTCTTCTTCTGTGTTACCCACGTTTGGCTGCCGTATAACAGCGTCGGTAGCAAAACCACATTGTGTACAGCCAAACGTGCAGCTATGCTGACGTTTCGCCGTCTCAACAATGCAGCCAAAGCACTGTTGACTCTGTTACCGGCAGCAATACGCCTTTCCATATTCATTTCCTATCTTCCGGCTCTGCTAAACATATTTCCCAAATATACTACTTCATTCACTTGTTCTGTTATCATACCATTCATGTCAATCTTACATTCTGTTCTTTTTTCATTTCTTTAAAATATCAGAACCTTCGTCTTATGTTATATCACAAAATCAGAATAAAAAGTATTAGAACTAAAAAAGGAATTTTATTAAAAAGCTTCCATATATATTGATTATTAATATGTAAATCGTGTGACACCTTAAATAAAACTTATCCAATACCTTTCTTAGTATGAAACCCCTAACGGTAAAAATTAAATGTAAGTTATAATAAATTCAATTTAAGTATGGACTTTATACATATAAGAATAGAATCAATAATCCTACGTAATGTTCAGATCAAACACGTAATTTATCTCCTAATCTTTTTTATGTGATGTAAAAATCTGAATATTACCGCGACGATAGGGAAGATATAACCAGATAATGAACAAGTATATAATGATGTAATCATAGAAAATATGTTATCTTTAGCTTCGATATAGATATAGATGGCATGTAGATACGATATAGACATAATCTCCTGGAACAAGTAAATTATATTTTTGTCAGTTTCATTAAAAGTAAAATTCATTGCTAAGAACCACTTTTAGCTAAGGTTATCTCATTTTAATAAAACTGTTTAAAAGGTTGTTTCTATTATTATAGAATATGGCAAGAATTAATGACGTTATTATTGATAGCTACTTGATACCTCCGTTTTCGCTCACGTTATGTAGGTTTCTTTTTTTTTACCTCGGGACATTCTAGTTGATTCTTAATGGCAAAGCACGGTCTTGGTTTGATGCGTCTGTCATGGCTAAACCAGCTGGCAAACGACAGGCATATCAAGCTTGGGCTAACGCGTTAATCATGAAGGATCGGAACTGTAGACTTCTGAAGAAGAAATATAACGTTAGGCAGCAGTTGATGAAAGCAAGGGAGATGGCAGTTCGGTTGGATATAGTGAAAGCCTTCGATCGTGTATAGCACAAGGTGTTTCTTTCGAAGCTTCCTTTCTTTGAGCCTACATGTTTATGCAAGTGGATTACTAGCTTTTAACTGAGAGAAGCATACGGAAGGTTTTTTATCGGACCCCGAAACCCGTGAACGCTGCTGTACCCTAAGGCTGCGTGCTATCTCCAACTCAACAACAACGTATAATTAAAATCGCAATATCAGATTATCGGTATTTTATAAAAAAGTACATTGAGAAAATGCTTCATTTTCATGAAATTATTAAATTAGCTGCAAACTGTAACAGAGTGTATCTGAGGTAATTAATTTTTAAAATATGGACTGAATTTCTTTAAAAACAGCAACAATAATTTTGTCATACATTTACAGTTTTTTCTTTAATAAATTATGCAGAATAAATTTATATCATCTCTTATGTTATTGTTGATATTTATTTTTAATAAAACCGGGGTGGTCAGGAAATTACTAAATATCTGTTATATACCTACTTCCTTTGCAATATTTTGTATAGCATTTATATGATATAGTATTTAATATCTATTTATTGAAGCAATAAAAATATGTTTAACAGATTAAAAGAACAGAAAACAATAAACATGTAGTAATGATATATGTAACCCTATCATAGAAAAAAGATATCTTGACACAATATTTAATTAATACCTATTTTTGCGTACAAACAAATATTTATATGTAGACAAATATATCATTAATGTAAAACAAATGCATTTAATAGTAATTCTATTATTCATTGATAAATGACAATTATTATCAAAATATGTAAAAACATTCTTTAACATTCTTCAACTTACTCTTGGGTTAAGTAAATAGATCCAAATGACAATGGATATATTAAACTAGTCCTTAATATATTACAAGAATTTACAATTAGTTATAACAATAAATAAATAATTAACAAACAAAGTTGATTTGTTAATAATAAAAACAAGCTAAAATTATATAAAGTCTGCGTAATTTTAATGGCTTTTTGAAGACGTTTAAGAAATTGTCATAACGTAGTCTCCATTTTCTCTTTAATTTATAAAACGTAGCCACGGGATTAATAATTTCTTTTAACTTCCATAGACTTTATTGCTAGATGTTTTAATTTACATAACTTATCTGTTGTTCAACATTTTTTTATTTCATTTTTATATCTTAAACCATATTTTACGTTATTGTGCTTTTAACTTATTGTGCTTTTACTAATTTATAAAAAAAAAATTTCAACATTCGAAACGTATACCATAGTTTTTTTTATTTAATATAATATTCGTAGCACGTAGTGAATTAGTTAGAATATGTTCAGTACAAAGTATATATGCAGATATACTACACAATTTTCGGGCAAACACAATATGACGTTCGGCTTGCATGAAAGAATTATGCATGCATCAATTTATTTCACTGGATATTTTAACAAAACAAAACTAATATTAACAGCTTGTTGAAATATATTGTTTTTCGATTTTATGCTTACGATATGCATGGAATTTTAATACAGAAAATTTTACCGTTTTGTGTTTTTGTTTACAATATAATTTTCATATCTTAAAATTAAATATTTATATTATTTGTGCTTTATTAAATCATATTTATGTAATATAATAACGCAAAAATAAATATATAAATCTATTTAAAATATAAATTTATAAATTTATAAAGTTGTATCAACGTTTTGTTTTGTAGAAAACTAAACTATTTTTTTTTATTAATGTTCTCCGATCAATGTTTATATATAATATTATAATATATATATCACTATAATACCAATGGCATAATCAAACTACCAAGACCGGTTAGAGCATTATTGGACTAATTGTTATATGTGCTATTAAGCTAAGTCTATACACAGTGCCGAATGGAAGCTTTGTAGATGAATTCATTAAATCTAATATGATTTACATAAAGTAGTATAAGTGTTATGGCCAATATATAAAATTGTGACGAATAGATTGGTTATGTAAGTATTTAAGTTAATATGTGTAAGTTTATTAATTTATTATAAGCTATAAGCCCGCGTGAACTTTATGTACCCTAATAGTATTTACCAAGTATTGACTTATTAGGATTTTTCCTGGAGGGAATTTATTTTCTCTCTGTAAAAAGCAGCCTGTGTTAGGGGAGACCGGGGCTGGTTGACTATAGGGGCAGGTAGACTAATTATCAAAAACGCGAGTTAGGCAAACTTTTTGCAAAGATCGACTAGGTGAACGTATCCATTATTTCCCATCAGAAAAACCGCGGAGCAGACGCACACCGTTTGTCAGCTAGAACCTATTGTTCAAAAACAAGACACTTAAGTAACTATTTTTGCCTTAATTCTATTTATTATAACTCTTTTCATTTTGTTTTGATTGCTTGTCAAACTGTTTAATACGAATGTTTGCTTTCCGAACTTTGTATGCTTCTTTATTATTTTTAATTACGACCCCATTTTAAGGTTTTGGCACGTAGTTAAAAATTACTAGGTCGTTTGGGGCTGGTTGACTCATTTATAAAGGGGTTGGTTGACTATCTAGTCAACCTGCCCCATACAATTTTCGATATACTAGGTATAAATTGGTATAAAAATTATTAACCTAACATTTCCAGTTTAGAACGAAATCTATAAACGAAAGTCAAATCGACGTAAAGACATACTGGAGAGAGTATGTCGACAAGTTATTTTCGCCGAAGTATCAATTCCAGCAAAAGAATTTTGCTATACCATATAAAATATCGCCATGTAGTAAATATGAAAAAAAAAGAATGCAATCCCAGACTGTCTAGATCTCAATTGACCTTGGAAAGCGTTGGCTACATAAAAATCAGACAAATATTCAGTGACGAGGAAGAGCATGCATCAGAAAATTGCCCATACGGGAGCTGATGATGTTTATTATGGATTAACGCCTTACAAGTCCCTAAAATTAGCATATGAATTTGCAAAAAAAAAAAAAATATTCCTGAATCATGGGATAAAAAACAGATTGCTGATGAAGATTGGGCAGGGAGTTTGCTTAAACGTCATCCTATTCTCTCTATTCGATCTCCTCAAGCTACTATTTCGAGCCACTTTTTTCAACAAAAACAACGTGCAGTTGTTCTTTGATTACCTAAGAACCGTTTACCTACGTTTAAATGTAAGCCCTGGGTATATTTAGAATGTAGATGAAACAGGACTGACAACGGTTCACATTCCTGATAGAGTAATAGCTCATCTTGACACCAAAAAATTGGGAAAAATGACGTCTGCTGACCGAGGTTTCGCTGGTAAGAGTCGCAGTTGCTGTCTCGGCCTCGGCAATGTGGTTCTTCCGTTCTTCGTTTTCCCACGTGTTCACTATAAATACTATTTTGACTATTTTAGACTAAAGGACTATCAAAGACTATTTTAGACTGGAGGTGGACCGATAGGTTCTTAACGGTGTTTAATGTTGTTGAAGATGTTCTTAAAAATGATGATTGCATTTACTTTAGTATTTAAATCTTGTTCCTTCGTAGTCTTGGTACTCATTACTTCTTAGGTCAACTTACCCCGAGTGACAAGTCAACCTGCCCCAGGCACGGGGTAGGTTGACTCGTTTTTCCAGTTCTATAAAATCGAGCCTATATACTATGTTTTAATAGGTATCGAGCTTATTGTAATTTCTTTCTAGAGCTGAATAGTGTCACTATCAATGGAATTGCTTTTCACAAAAATAATCATTAAAGCAATAAAAATATTAACTTTTAAACTGAAAATTGGTCAACCATCCCCGGTCTCCCCTATTCTAGATCAGAATAACTTAAACTTTCATAATTCTGATATCTGCTCAACGAATTGACCAATTTTAATGATGTACAAAGTTATCTAATTGAAATTGACTATCTGATGAAATATTTTAATTTCATAAAGATTATATTATCTTGAAAAAATGCTTCTAAAGTATATAGTGGTTGTTTATTTTTTTTTTAAATAAGAAACGCATTTTATAGCATAGCTGTTATAGATAGATTAACCTTAGATCTTTTTAACAAGCTTACATTAGCTTCGATCGTATGTTTGTATGTAACGGAAACTTTGAACATAAATTTTACGTATTTTAAGATGTTGGACTAATTAGAAACTGTACACTTATCAAGAACCGATGACGATACAATAAGATGAAATTAAAAAAAACTAAAAACCACGCTTTTATGAAACCCAAACCAAAATAATAAATAAATAATAATTTAAAAACTAAAATGACAACACAAACACGCTTTCACTAAATGCAAAACTAAAAAATTTTTGTCAAGAATAGTGCAAATAAGTAAAAAATGTATTGCAATGTAAAAAAGCTTTTTAAGTAATCTATGGAAACATTTTTTCCTTGTTTACAAAATTCTTAATATAAAATTTTTATATTTTTTTTGTTTCGAATTTATGAAAGCGTTTTTTTATATTATTTATTTATTCACTATTCAACTTAAAATAAGGCTACAAAAGTTCCAAACGCGCACTAGTCTGAGAAGTACAACAACAAACTCAGTCGCGTTTTTTTATTGTTATCAATGTTTCACAAACAAATTATCTATATATATACAAATCTGTTGTCTTTATAATATAAGTATAGATTAAGTAAGTAATTATCTTTTTAATTCGTCAATATATATTTCAATATTATAAAATTAAAAAATATTGTTTATGTATTTAACACATTAGAATAAGTCATTTACAATTTTATTTAAAATATTTATTAATTAATCTCTTTATCTTTATTTATTATCTTCCTTTATTTTTGGAGTGATACCACGATATATACAATAAACTTTATGTATATTTAAAATTTACACCTCTGACAAAAATAAATACATATTTTGTAAAATATAAAAGTTGTACGAAATACTAGTGTATAAAAGTGTTCCCAAAAACAGACACCGATAGTTATTGTTTCAGTACTTGTGAATAATTTTCTTATATTATATAGCAGGCGTGAAGCAGTGACAAGTTTTACTTAGTTTTAAGACATGTTTTGTCCAAAAGCAATCTTCGTAAAACGCGAGCGTCGGGTGCGGTTTGTTACTTCCCAACGCTCGTATACGTACCTCCTTCATCGGGCTTTCATATTTTGATATTAAGGCACTGTTTTATTACAGACACAAAATATATATTTTGCTTCCACAACTTGAAAATACATTTCTCTTTGCAAACAAAGAAATAAGATTCATAGATACTTATTAATTTTATTGAAATTAATTATTTTAATATTAATTCTTTTTTTCTCTACATTATGTTTCTTTACAGAAGGGCTTATTTCGAGAATTATGGTACCAAATACCCTCCTAACATTTCCATATGACATTCTAAAGTGATGACTTGTAATGATTGAAAATGAAAAAGTTATAAATAAATAATAAATTAATTTATTTTTAAATATGTTTACAATTAGATTTCTTTAATAATAATAAGTATGCAGATTACAGATTACAATATAAAAACTGACAAAGCAAATACGCGGTAAAGAAACGGTACCTTAATCACTGTCATCGTTGCGGCGTAAATAATAAAGACACGGCAAGGCTTGCATGTGCACATATGTATACGATCTTACGCTTTCGTATTCATTATGACGTTCTCTTCCTATGCAGCTTATCTGCAGATCTTACGTGCCTCGGATGAAAATGAGGAATTCTGATGTTCGTAATGGAAAAACAACAATGATAATTTTGCTCAGGCGTTATTTGAAATTTTTGTGTTTTTTAATAGAAAATTGGTATATATTTATAACTATAGAAATGATCGTTATTTTCATCGTGAATATGATAATCATTTCTTAATTCATTCTAAACATACCCATGGATACGTTAATCTGTTTATTGCAGCGTAAGCCTTCGTCATTATGTTCTACTCGATAATATTTTAATATATGTACGAGTATATCACTAAAACTAAATAATTATTTTTACATTTTATAATAGTAGTAAAAACGAAAATAATCTCAATTACACTACACTAATTGAAGAGATTTTAGAATTCAAATATTTTAGTTACTCAATTAATATATAATATTTGTAATTAAAAATAGCCATGTTTTTCGTTATTTTATCAAAACCAATTAATCCTATACATGTTTATTATTTTAAAATAGGTACGCTTTTATAGGTATGCTTTTATCTTAATATGGGTAAAACGATTTTACTATTATTTTATTTACGTTTGTGAAAAAAACAAACCATTATTGAGAATTAATAGAACATGTGAATTAATAAGTATTTACGACGATTCTTTCAATACAAAGAACTTTAAAGAAACGCCACAAATCCTGTAAATAGTCTAAGCTACATTTAAGCCTTATAAATTAGCTTTAACTCTAAAGGCTTTTTAGAGTTTTGGAATTTCATTTAAATAAATCACTTCATATTATATCTTAATACAAATATATAGAAGTAGTTGAAAATATTTATTTGTCAAGAATGCATAGTAATTGTATAGTGAGAAAAGAGATGGGTGAACGGCATTTTCACTCATAAAAGAAAAAGTCAAAATTTTGATTTCAAAGAGGCATACACTGTACTTATAACACAATATTCTCTAGTTGCACGTTTCTATGAAGAACAAGAAAAGAAACTTCAATATTATAGGTAAACAGTATCTCTATTATCTGGTATTTATAATATTGGTATTCCTTAATGCTATCTGTGAAAACATTTACCGATTAGCAGGCAATAGCAAAATCTCAATTGTTCCCTGAAATATTAGTCTGCACTCGAACGAGAGCTGATTGCTCGGATTAGAATTAAGTGCGGCAGTGAATTCATTGGAATGATCCAATGATTTGCAACCACTAGTCGAGTGTAATTTGGTTATTTATTGACGGGGTCACTACTGTCCTGGGGGCAATTAACAGAGTGGTAACAGTTCTCTCAATTAAGAGACCTATTTAGTTGCATGCCAAGGGCATGTAGGTAGTTAGGTAGGTGACAGGTAGGTAGGTATTACAAAACATTTAAGTTTTCTACAATGTTCTAAGCTTTTTTTAAGTAATAAAACGAAAAACATACCTAACGTTTAATCTATTTATCTTAAATAAAAGTGCTTGAATGGTTTAGACATATACTTTCTAATTATATATTATGCTTTATTGAACCAGGTCTTAGTTATTTAAAATCCCGCAATTAGTCTTTGTAAGAATTTTAAGTATCTTATTGCTGGCGGACTCCAAGAGACATTGGCTAAGTTCCAGTCGCGGTATTTAATTTAGTTTTCCGATTTTCACTCCTTAGATATTAAAGAAACTTGAAGGCATTTACTGTTAAGCAATCTGCTTAAAGTTTTATCAAGATTAATTAAACTTAGTAACCTCCCAGTCTTTTTTCATACTTATTCACGTTAAACTTAAAATTAATCTGCTCCCTATAAAGTTAAAAGAATCAAATCAGAATCAAACGCTACACAATATATCACACAAATATATTTATGAACAGAATAAAAATACTTGAACAATTAAAATCTTGTCAAAGTATCCCTATATAATATAATATTATAATATAATATTATAATAAGATTAATTATTACGATATTTGATGAGAAGCAAAATGTAACGACAGCAATGAGATGTCATTATAGTCTAGCTAGAATCTACTAGTACTTTCTTCTAAAATGGTATTTAAAAATTCTTTCAGTTATGATTTAGGGTTATCTTAAGTCCGACCAAGTGTGTGTTACGCCACGTATAATATAAGATTCCGTAGTTGTCTATAATGAAGAGGTAAAGAAATATCTATAGACTGGGGATTAGCAAACATTTCCAAGTTAACCGACTATTTTCTAATGATACGATGCAGGGCTCCTAGTGGACTACGGTATCCCAAAAACGTCACGTAAATCACATAAACTAGCAAACTATCGCATAAATTGGGTTGATTTGTTCGTTGTCGAGTGTAAAAGTGGTCCTTCTCAAATTTTTTAACTTACAAATTGGTTAAACTTAAATTTTCTCAGCTATAACTTTTCTCAGCTGTAGGAAATTCAAAATGTAGCTAACACTAGAGTAATTAGATGAAATGTGGTACAACACTCCAACTTTGTCACGACACAGGCCACATGGTGTGAAGTATGAAAGAGAAATTTTTACACGGATATACAATTTAGACATAATATATTATAACATTTAGTAGCAATATTTATATTACAATTATAATCCGTTGAATGACTATCAAACTGTATATTATTTTAGTAAGTATATATTTTTTTGAAATTCACAATAAATATTACATCTAAAACAATATATTTATTATACACTAAAATAAAACCTACAATACAAAAATGAGAAAAATTATTAAAATTCCCATATCTAGATAATATATCTCAGGGTACGTTCACTTCGCGGTAAGAAAGCACTTTGCTTAAAACAAATTATCAAGTTGCTCCAAAAAGGGTTAAGATATTTTTGTTGCTACTTTCTTACTAAATATCATAATAGTGCTTTTAAAAATCGTTTTTATTTTATATTTGAAAACATGGAAGTAGAATCTTTATATACAATCTTTTTTAATGTCTCAGAAGAATAGGGAATACTAATCTGAAGTAATCTTAGAAATAAGAGGATGGAGATACTCAATAAATATTCAATAGATTGAATTGCCAATTAATATACTTTCATATATATATATATATATATATATATATATATATATATATATATATATATATATATATATATATATATATATATATATATATATATATATATTTAAATGTACATACTTACTAGTATAAGTATTTATTATAAGTACTTGAAAACTATTAATTACTTTCTTTTGTATTGTGCCACATTACTTTAAAATCGAATACTTACTTACTTTAATATCTTGTATGAACGTTATATTACAAAACCTCAAAGATAATATTAATTTATTGAGCGAAGCGAACGAAGTGAGCGGAGCGTTTTTGAGCGAAGCGAACGAATTGAGCGGAGCGTTTTACTGGAGACTTTTTACATTCTTTGTCATGAATTGGCTCGATAACTACTTGAAGGAAAATTATGAAACTTTGGTATCAAAAAGACACACATTAGTTGATGGTTCTTATAAAAAAAAAACATGACAAATGTCTTAAAAAAAAAAAAAAAAATTTATTTTAAAAAACTTATTTTCCATTGAAGTGAATGGGAAACGATGAGTCAATACACTGGGCTCGCTTCGCTCAATATGCAAACGGCACCCGAGATTTCGCGAGTGCAGCGAGTCGAAATTTAGGGTTTGTTGGCGACCCTAGTATTTATTATGATTATTGAGTACAAGTAATACAAAGCTTATTCCAAGCTTAAAAAAATATTAATAACTATAATGGATTGTAAATCGAATTAATTAGTTACTTTTATTTGATGTTTAACAAATCTGAGCATGATATATGTAAGATAATTATGAAGTATATCTATCTAAAAAGAATATTTGTGCGGTTTCGGCAGTCATTCATGATTAATTTTGAACCAATAATGACAGTGCTAGTTCACCACTATGCTCGGATTTTCGGTACCGGTTTGATTAACACAAGATAAATGGAAACAAAACTGTATTGCCAGCAGGTTACAGCTCCAACCAATATGCAACTATCAAAAACTGCTAAAAGCTCCAACCAATATGCAGCTTACCAATATGCAACTCCCAAAAAACCTATATACATCTATTTTATTTTACAATAATTGACAGTACTCAAAATTTCGCGTGTGCTAAATTTAACCCAATTGAATATAATAAAAACAAATTCAAATACCCTAAGGAGTTTATCAAATAAGTTAAATCGGAATTCACAGGAACACCCTCATGGGAGATAGCGGATTAAGTTCCTACTCAGCTATTTTCTCTTGTTGTTTTGAGTGAAATTGTTATTGCAAAATTTAAAATCTACTTTTTCACAAAATAAAAATATTTAGGATCTACTTATTAGTCCTACTGGGTTTGATAATGTAAGTTATAGAAAACCACTAAAGTAAACCGAGATGAAGAAATATTTTTTTTATATAATATAACCGTTTTAACATTGGAGGTTTTTGTGATAGATACTCTGAGAACTTTAGGAAAATGCCATCAGACCCGCACGGTTTTAGAATGTCAGATGAAAGTTTGCTCAATGTTAAAATACTACCTGGCATTAAACCCTGATATAGCGGAATGGTAATCAGATAGCTTATAATATCGTCATCTGTAGTTGAGTTTTACAAATAGATTGTCCATATTATCCTCTTCTTCTTTTGACGGGTAAGCCCCAGTGACCCTCCGTACGGACAACGATGGGAGTAATGGCTGTCAGAATTCTGACATCAAAAAAATCCAATTGGTAGTTTTTGAGAGCGCCTAAAAAATATTGAATCCTGGCTGGAAAACTTTCTAGACATACCACATTGCATCTTAAAGAATCTGCAAACACGTTTGCATTTTCTTTCTATAACTGTAAGGTAGCGTATCAGCCCATAAACGCCTGACGTTTGTAAGCAAGAGCTGCTCGAGCACACGTATGAAACCTACCACTACGGAGCTTGATTTAAATATATCCATTCTCTGTAGTAACATTTAGTAGTCACTAGGACGAGCGCGATAGAAAAAAACTTATCTCATGGATGCTTCAAAAAGACAACCTTCTCTAGAAAGGTTTCAATAATTGAAAGTCATCTCAAGCAGTTGGAGAAGACCATTTTTGCAAAATATCTAAACGTGTGTCTTTCTATCTTTCGGTGGTATGTAACCGAATAACACCAAGAACTATTAATCTGGTGGAGGCAATCTCTGATAGTTAATTGTTATTTGGATATGGTCAATGAAACGAGCCATTGCTGCATTACATTACATTTTGAGACTTATAGAGGCACACGTAAAAATACTGACTGTCCAATAACTGCGATCGCGCGCGGTCGTGATTTCTACGCCTATATTAAAAAGAGAAAAGCCGATTATACCGCCTATATATATTATACCGTCTTCGTAACGGTTGCCTCGTGATTGCTCAGACAAGTATTCCGGAAAAGTTGGAGTTTCTTTGGAGTACTATACCCACCAGAAAATTTGTTCCAGAAGGATTTCTGGAGTAGATGATGCTATGTAACAAGTTAGGTTATCTACCATATTCGGGGTATCATCGAGGTTAGAAATTCCTGAGTAGTACTCAAAATGAACCTATGCGAAATAATTCACGACGGCCTAATTTTATTACTATTACTGTTACTGTTGCTGTTACTGTTACTGTTGCTGTTGGTGTTACTGTTACTGTTGCTGTTACTGTTACTGTTACTGTTACTGTTACTGTTACTGTTACTATTATTATTATTATTATTATTATTACTACAAGAGCGATCTGATCCTAGATAGATCCTTAAAGTTATTTTTAAGATGTCATTAAATAACTGTAATTTAGTTGACTAATTCCCTACATTAATCTAAATATATATTTCCGACCTATCAATCTACAAAAAATATATATAAAATCAGTTCTTTAATTATATATTGTTTAATTGTTTACTGTTTTTTTACGTTTTACAATGCTGACGTTTATCTAAGTATTTAAAAAATATATATTTATGTAGGTTAAAAATATATATATATATATATATATATATATATTTCTAAATTTAGTAAAGTATGTATTATTATGTAAAATATTGTCTATCTTATTAAGACTGACAAAAAAAATCCCTATTACAAGATTGATTAATTACTTCACAAGGGTCCAGATCCCTCAAAGCCCTTCGTGTCCCTTATTAATGTACTACTTAACATCCAATCAGAGGACCCGTCAATTTCGTGTCTTCTTTGGACCTTTTAAGATTTTGAGGCACCCATTAGCTTGCAACATAAAATACTAACGTTTTGTCAAACAAGATAATGAATGTTCAAGAGTTGGAGTCGAAGTAATCGTGTTTCTTAAGGAAAATTGGTATACTTTGCTTACGATTTGTCTATTACTATAAAAAAATATTCTAAGAATTACGTATGTTCCATAATTATTTTCTTAGCATTTTTTAAATAACTTTCCTATTTAAGAACAAATAACCTATATACCACGACATTGCACTCAAAGTACATCTAGAGTCCGAATAACAATCTATGGAAAAAAGAAAAAATAATATACATATAGGAATAAATAATATATATAGGAATGGACAACCTTTGCTTCAGCATCAGGATCAATAATTAACCAATCGTTAAAAATTAATAAAAAATATCTAAATCAATATGTTAAATTAAATCTAACAATTTCTTACACAATAATAGAATATAACTGTTATTGCAAATTTTTTGTCCTCATCGTAATCAACAAATATTAAATATTTCTTAAAAAGGGATACTATTAAATAAACAGACTGAAAAACATATCATTATATTCTTAAATGTGTTATTGTTGTTTTTATATATTACCCAAAATACATTTAAGAATTAACAAAAACAAATAAAATGGATCTTATCTAAGCTGCCACTTTTGAACACAAAGCTTCGTAATTACATTAATTAAAGAATAATAATATATCTCTTAATATAAATCGCTTTTCTTCCATCAATGTCCGTACCCTTGATAACCCTGAATAACGAACGCTTCGAGTGGGTTCTAATTGAAAGCGTTCGATAATACCAAGTTTTTGCCAATTGAATGTTCTTCCTGATAACAATCCCTTTCATTAGAAGAATTGTATGCAATCTTTGAACTTTTGTTGTTATTCAAATGAATCGAGAATTGCTTTAAATTTTTAATGATTTTATAAATATTGACACTTAAGGAATGAAATTGAAAAGTTATTTTCATGTATTTAGACATCTTGAAGAAGGCAGAAATTTTTATTTCATAATATAAATATTATATAAATAACTTATAATCTATGAAAGAAATAACAACATTTGGCTACAAAAATAGAAAAATATATATATTTGTACCATTTTTTGTACTCTTATTGATTTAGAATGCATCCTATTATCCCTCTAGCCTTGTCACACATCACAAATGGCCAAGTATCATCAGTCCAGTCCTAAGTGCTGATTTCAATCTAACGCAATTTTCTTTTTCAAAGTTCTTACAGAATCATTCTTAGCTAAAAAGCACCTGCTACGGATAGTATGTGACGATGTCTCTTAAACAAAAAGAAATTATCATTTGTTAGCTAGGGTTATACTCGTATTTATCTTCCTACATGGGCCGTAACATTGGACAAATAAGAATATAGCTTATAAAATTAACAAGAGATATTTTAACAAATTTAAACATGTTATATATTGATTCAATTGAAATATCTACCTATCTTTAATAAAATTGTAAATAATAAGAAGGAATAGGTCTAATTCATTCGGCTTTTTATAACAATTTTATCAAATTTATTATTTGAAAATAGCAAATCGTTTATATGATATACAATCATTCCTTCGGACATAAAATAAATAATATTAGTCAATATTATCTTTATGTGTCTGATAAACACTGAAATAAAAAGAAACATAAATTCTATAATGTAATAAAACGGCGGCGTTGGACATAATGAAACAAAAACTTATGTTATCATGATTTCTAATCCTTTAAAAACATAAATTTCAATATGAAATAGTTATAATAATTAACCACAATACGTTTAGAGAAATATTCATCATATGTTATTCTTAGAAATTGCTTATGTAACTTTAAACGGAATGATATATTTGAATCGGTAATGGTAAATAAATAACTATTATTTATTGCTCCTTCGTATTTTCTTCCATATATTTTCAAGTAACATATTGGTGAAGTTTTTTAGCTCAATTGATTATTACCAACGTTTACAGACGAGAACATGTTCTTCCTTGACTTGTTAACTTATTGCTTTTAGGAATACCAATTACTTGCGATAAATGATTAAATTCTGTGACATAGTAACGTAAAAATACAAAGATATGATAATGAACAAATATGGCAAATAATCTAAATAATAAAAATGGATTTTCTATATTCATGAAAATAGAATAGAATAAATACGATCTATAATATTTACCCATAACTAATTAAAACACAATAGGATAAAATATATTCAATATATTCATAATTAAAATGACTGAATTAAATAATTAAATAATTGATGGTTTGGAAATGCATGAACATATTTTATATGCAGTCTATTTCAATTAACGTTAAATTTAATGATAATATTGGTATTATATTTCCAATAAGAAATAATAATGTCACAACACTACGATACTGTCGCTCTGCCAATTACGGCGCGAACGTGTCCGTACTCGTCTTGATTAATTTAACATTCTATATGTAGTACCTAGTCTTTGTGAGGACATAGGAAATATTTATTAAATTTCTGTGAACATCGTGACTAACATGTTTATAGCTAATTTAAAATATTGATATACTCACATAAATTGCTAGTATATAAAATATAAACATATAATAGGTAAACAATTATATAATAAAGTGTATTCGATCATAAACACCTCTATTATTATTATTATAATATGATCATTAACTCCGCTATTGATAGTGTTAACATTGACTTTATTCGGATCCCTGATCGGTGAAACAGTTTTTGAATTGATCTTATCCTACAAAAGTATCAAGTGTTTTTATAGGCAGCAAGTATAGTCTTAACATGCTGCCATCAACTTAAAATGCTGTTAGAATACCCGTAACGCAGTCTGTAAAAAGTCTCGTCGTTCATATTGATAATACGCTCATTTGAAGTGTCCATATAACTGAGATATGTCGAAAAGTTACGTAATCGTTACGTTTACTTTATCGGCACAAAAACTTTTTACCATTTCGAACCAAAACTCTGTTGGTGCATTCTCTTATTCTTCCATTTATAAACTACGCTGACGTATGTTACTCTAATATTTCTAAAGCTAAACTAGATAAATCGTCTCGTTAATAATTGCATTCGTTATTATTATTAACTTACATAAATTTGATCACATATTTGAATATCGTTCTAAGCTAAAATGGCGTTTGTAAAATAAGAATTTTAAAAACTCCCTTTCAGTTATTTTTTTATTTTTAATGACTTATTCTCGCCTCTGTAGTTGAAGTCATAATTTCAATGACTGAGGACCACTCATGACTTATTCATATATATTTCATCATTGTTCATCATCCAACTTAAACTTACTTATCCCTTCGCACCATACTGGTTTTATACCTAATTCCTTCACAGAACACGCAATAAAACTGTGGAATAGGCTCATACATACACTTGGTCGTGCTCCCAACTGACACATATTTAAGAACAGCATTTGTGAATATTTTCATGAGAGAACGCAGTGAATATTTAATTCCTTACCCATAATTGCAATAACTTTACAGTTTGAGTATTTGTATTTATTTTAACCTACGTGTTTACTTTATTTGTAATATGATATCGTACGTATCAAAATAAGCCCTTCTATAAAGACACTCTCCAACTTAAAATAAGGGTTCCAAACTTGTCCTGCTCTGAGAAGACAATACAACAAACTTAGCCTGGTTTGTTTCACAAACGTCATTAAATTTAGTGAGCAATGTAGGAACAACTAGAACCATCGCAATCAATTCGATAAACTGTCCTAATGATAATTAATAACAGGTCAAAGGAAATATTATTTTGTACATAGATACATATGTATTTTCTTTGAATAACGTATTTCAAAATCCTGAAATCAAGTATAAGTGATAGAAATTGTTTTTTATATAATAATTGCAATAACTTTACAGTTTGAGTATTTGTATTTATTTTAACCTACGTGTTTACTTTATTTAGTAGCGATAAGACATTTATGTACATTTATGTAGTATTTATTATTCTTAGACTACTTTAGTATATTAGCCTGTAATTCATTATGAAATTATGTAATTCTTTTATATATATATTTTTTACTGTTAATATTGTTAGTTGGTAGATTATGTATTATGTCTGTTGAACTATTTTTTGTACAATGAAGTTTTAATATATAAAATAAATAAATAAAACGAATATAGTATATAGGTTTTAAATAATTTGGTAATATCATAAATAGTCTGAAAAATATACTATTCATAAAAATAAAAATGTTATGGACTTAAAAAAGTCGTTGAAGGTGCGAGGTATGTTTAATCGTAGTGCAAATACAATCAATCTTCTCTACATACGTACATTCAGAATTTGAGAAGACACTTGAGCGTCCTTGATTAAGAAACTACTGTTTTTTTACTATTTTCTATCGTATACTAAGTGTGATTATCGTATACTTTGTTTAATATTTTATATTTACGAAATGAGAAATGATACGAATTATTTTTAAGTAAAGGTCCAGTTGCACGGTAATCTAAAGAGCAAAAATACAAGAAATATATGAAATATTTCTTGTAACGTTAACATAACGTTATTATCATATATTCCTATAAAATTTAAAGTAAAAGAATCTTTATTATTTTTTTAACAATATTGCTTTTTACATACAAATTTTGAGTAGTGGGTAGGGTCAACTACTGGCCTCCTTCTGCGTTTGGCCTCCTTCTGCGAGCAGGTCATCGCCGCGAAGGAGGCCGCGGAGCGGGTCAGGGAGCAGGCCTCCACCGCTGACCCACTCCGTAGAGGAAGGCTGGGAAGAAGGAGGCGGGAGTACGCTCGCCGCTTCCTTCCCCAGCTGTAGTGCCTTGGTGGGAGGGGAGGGTGACCTCTCTCACCTATTACAGGCCTACGTCGTGAGGGTACTCTTAGTTGCTCGGAGCACCCTTACACGGGGGGTTACCGCCGGAGCGTCACGGTGAGTGCGCAAGCGATCCCGTGGCGTCCCATTAAGGCGTTGAGGGCAACCGTTGGTTTTTTAGTGGGTAACCTTAAAAATGGCAGCGTCCTCTATGCTGCCGGGTAGTCCCACATAACCCTCCGGCCATCACCTTCTTGGTCGGCGGGTATCCGTAACGGATTTTTCCAACGATAAAAAAAAAAAAAAAAAAGGGTCAACTGCTATTTTAATTATAAGAAGATGAGAAGGGCCTTATTATTTCTGAATTACCCAGGGAATTGCAATTTCGAATTCTTTAGTGTTGCAAGAGTTAGTGGGCACACTCACGTTTGCCCTTCTTTAACATAAAAAGAGATGTTAATTATAAAGTGATAACTTTATAATAAATGTTATAAATAACAAATAATTGCAGATTAATGCTCTGCTATGATACTTTCCCTAAACAACTTCATTAACAGGTTATTCCTAAAATAAATAAAATATAGATTAAGACGTTACTTGTACTTAATAAATTATACATAGGCGTGTATTTAGATATTCGTCCTTCCTATTTCTTTAAAATAGAGGCTAATTTATTTTAAAAAGTAGCTTATAAATTTGTTACTTCTATTATAAATAAATTCTTTTCACCTTAAGCCAATTTTCTATTAAATTATTAGAGTCTTTTGACATGGAAATGGAATCCAATGTGTACCTTTATATTGTTGTAGTTCTCTTACTAAGTATTTTTAAAACTTTTTTAGTTATTAGGTGGGCCTACCTATGAAAAATGTTTACTATTATTTATCTCTGTAAATCTTTAAATAAAACGATCTGCTATATTTTATATAATTAAATAAGTTATAAAAGTTTGTATCAGCAACTTGTAATATCTAACAACGTGCCTTCCTGTAATTTAACTTAATATATAAAGTTACCACTAATTTATATACTAGGGACACCAACAGACCCTCAATTTCGACTCGCTGCGCTCACGAAATCTCGGGTGTCGTTTGCATATTGAGCGAAGCGAGCCCAGTGTTATGACTCGTCGTTGTGTGTTGTGTTGTTGGTAATGTAGATGTCATTGTAAAGAAATATCAGTTTTTGGACGATTATTCCTCAACGACATGACATTTTTCAATTTTTTTTTTAAACTATCACTTAATGTGTGTCTTTTTGATTGCAAAATTTCATAATTTTCCACCAAATAGTTTTTGAGTTATTCGTGACAAAGAATATTAAAAATTCTCCAGTAGAACGATAAGTTCGCTCCGCTCAATAATATATATGTCGAAATGTATTTGATATGAATATTAAAACACTGGCTGTTAAAATTGTAATGAAAAATTCTTGGAGTAGGTATTAAAACATATTACATAAATACTATATAATATCAATCACGAAAAGTAAATGTAAGTTTCGTTCTCAAAGTGAATCGAGAAGCGATTGTTTAATGTACTGTACTCGACGCCGTGACATAATCGAACCAGTGAGCTGTGACTAAATAGATACATTTGGAACTCTAAGAAGACCTGTTAGGTAAAGTTATAGAGGAAGTACAATTTATAGCAGTTTAATAATTATGTTGGTCTTGGAGTCAATTTAATTTCTTTTAACACTTCTTTTTTGGGTATTTATTTATTTATTCATATATTTTCCACTTTAAATCCATATCAGTGATCACTTGTGTATGTCAATTAGAAGTGACAGGAGGGCCTATTTTGATATCGTACGTATCAAAATAAGCCCTTCTATAAAGAAACACTCCAACTTAAAACAAGGCTACAAGGATTCCAAACTTGCCCTGCTCTGAGAAGACAACACAACAAACTAAGCCTGGTTTTCTTTTTTATTTTGTTTATTGTTTCACAAACGTCATTAAATTAAGTGAGCAATGTAGTAACAACTAGAACCATCGCAATCAATTCGATAAACTGTCCTAATGATAATTAATAACAGGTCAAAGGAAATATTATTTTGTACATAGATACATATGTATTTTCTTTGATTAACGTATTTCTTTATTTATTTATTTACCTTCACGCCATATCCCTTGCGGGGTAGCCAGAGACGACGGAGCGCCAAACGCTACGGTCTCTGCATACCTCTTTCGCCTCGGCCACAGACATCAACCTCTTCATACATGCCCTCCGGGGGGTCCTCATGCTTTTTACGTGACCTTCCTCCAGTATCGTAGCTACTGTGTTTTCGAAGGTCACTCGAGGCCTCCCCTTGTCTCTCTTACCGCTCACTTTTCCCATATAAATCTTTTTTACCATTCTTTCATCACTCATTCGTTCACGTGCCCAAACCACCTGAGCACGTTCTTCTTCATTCTCACCGTGACATCTTCGCTAGTACCTGCCATTCTGTGGATCTCTTCATTGCGGATTCGATCAGCTAGACTGACTCCGCATATTCTGCGAAGAGATCGCATCTCCACAGCATTCATCTTTCTTACATTCTTCTTCTGTGTTACCCACGTTTGGCTGCCGTATAACAGCATCGGTAGTAAAACTGCATTGTGTACAGCCAAACGTGCAGCTATACTGACGTTTTGCCGTCTCAACAATGCAGTCAAAGCACCATTGACTCTGTTACCGACAGCAATACGTCTTTCCACATCCATTTCGTATCTTCCGTCTCTGCTAAACATACTTCCCAAATATACCACTTCATTCACTTGTTCTATTATCTTATCATTCACGTTGATCTTACATTCTGTTCTTTCTTCATTTCTTTCAAATATCAGAACCTTCGTCTTATCTACATTCAGGTTAAGACCATTAATTTCACACCCATCTTTCAAAGTGGTGACCAATGCCTGCAAATTGCATTCTGATGATGCAATGAGCACCGCATCATCTGCATATAGCAAGCAATTGACCTTAAGGCCACCTACTTTCACTCCCATGTCACTATCTTTCACTCCTTGGAGACAACTATCCAAATACAAATTGAACAACCAAGCTGACATAGCGCAACCTTGCTTAACACCCGATTGGATGTCAAACCAGGGCGACATGCCAGCTCCTACTCGCACACAGGCTGAGTGATCTCGGTAAAGAGACCTTACAGCCTGTAGCAAGGGTCCGTTCACATTGTATCGGGGCAGTATCTCCCATAACTTCTTTCTCACAACCCTGTCAAACGCCTTTTCCAAATCCACAAAAGCACAGAAAACCTTTTGGTTTAGGGCCAAAAACTTTTCCGTGATCGTGCGGAGGGAAAAGATCTGATCTATACACCCTCTTCCAGGTCTAAAACCTCCTTGGGCCTCCCATAACAGCCTTTCAGATCTCTCTTGCATTCTTCTCGCTAAAATTTTAGCATAAACTTTACCGCCCAAGCTAATCAAACTGATGGCCCTATAGCTTGCACAGTCTATCTGTGAGCCTTTGCCTTTATACAAAGGTACGATGACTGCACTTCGCCAATCGTCTGGGACCTCCCCGGATTTCCAGCATAAATTGCACAAAAACCAAAAAAGGTCCCAGACGCGTGGCCCACCATATTTGATCATCTCGGCAGTAACTTCATCTGCTCCCGCAGCCTTACCACATTTCAGACTTCGAATCACGCTCTCTACTTCTTCCAAACTGATTTCACCATCGGCTACGTCTTGACTCAGCATTACGCTGGTAGTCAAGACCGAGGCGTCCTCACGTTCATACATCTCCTTATAGAATTCCGCCCACCGCTGCAAAACGTGTGTTTGTTCAGTTAAAATTTCACCGTTCTTCGAAAGCACCCCTTTCATTCTACAGGTTACCGAACAACCCCGGGAACCACTAACTTCTCGCCAGAAAAGCTTTGTGTTTTCCCGGAAGTTGTTCGTCAACCTTTCATCCCTTTCTCTCTCAGAATTTTCACGCTTCATCTTTATAAGTGCTTTCGTTTTGTGCTTTTGCAGCTTGTACTCTCTTTTTCTTATCTCTCTCATACTTTTATCATTACCCGAGGCTTTATAATCCAGCCATGCTTTCTTCTTTAACTCCACAGCGTCTTTCACTTCATCATCCCACCATTCATCGCGCTTTTTACTAAAACCTCTTTTCCTTTTACCACATACCTCTGTCGCTACTTTCACCATACCATTCTTAAGGTTCTGCCAGCATACTTCAACACTTTCATATCCAGAATCACAGCTTTCAAGCTTCTTGGAAACCCTTTCTTGATATTCCTCTCTGATCGGTGGATCTTGAAGCTTCCAGCTTCTTATGCGATAATTCGACGCCAAGCTTGGACACGCCGTGCGGCTGCGCCAACCTGTGAACAGACCTCTTATTCTAGCAACGACTAGATAGTGGTCCGTTCCCAGATCAGCACCTCTGAACACTCGCGTGTCCATAACTTGACTTTGAATACGCTGGTCCACTAGGAATAAATCAATCATACTTCTTTCTTCCGCTCGCTCCCATGTGTACATGTGAATCCAATGATTTCAAAATCCTGAAATCAAGTATAAGTGATAGAATGTAATTGTTTTTTTGTTATTTTTCCACACTGTACTCACTATACAGACACGCAACAAAGCAATAGTTGTAAAGTGACTGGAGGCTGACATGGTACTGTACAATATGCAGCTACTAAAAGATACCTTATTTATAGAAATATTGTATCTTCTACCAAAAATGAACCAATAATATTCGATAATACTTTTGACTTCCTGAGATGTAACATTTCAAACATAATTTGGTAAAATATTTTTAACTTGTGACAAACTCATTCCGATAAGAAATAGTTATTGATGTTTTTTGTAAGTTTCCAAGTCATTACTGCGCAGAGTTTGCCCATGTTTGTAACAAATTGTGTATTGTGTATAAATATGTAGTAAAAACTTGCCCAAGTTGTTATGTTTTAAAAAGAATTTTGTTCCTTTTAATATTTAAAACTAAACGATCCCCAACGTTCTGACCTACTATTAACCTTTACATGGACTTTAAAGGAATTTCTGGAATTTATCTATATATATAATAAATGAAACTTCTAAGTACACAACAACAAACCTAAATCGTCAATTCATGTTAAAGGTAGAACCTACTTTTACTTGCCCAAATTGTGTAAAAATGAATGTTCCTTAGTTTTCTATTCATATTTAACAACGCTTTATTGTACAATATAAGAATTTTTAACTAGCAATTCTATTCAGCAATTAGATATAATAGAGACTAAATCGTGACATTAACAACGTAAATTATTAGAAGTCTAAACCCAACGTAATTGTTTTTGATAATTACAATGAATTATAAATATTAAAAATATAATAATACAAACATACATATGATTATGAAATAGAACCCCTTTAAAATTGTTGACTTTAAATATATATTAACATCAAAACAAAACACTTTAAGGCATATGTGATAGAAAAAAACTAATAGTTAATTTCATTTTTTTTATTTATTAACAACAAAGAAACAAATTAAATGAAAAAGAAATAAAAGTTATAAAAAAGATATATATTAATTCATCATTAAAAAAATCAAATGCCCCGAAGATTTAATTAAATGTGTTAGAGTCTTGTTCATCGGAGTGTTTCTATGAGAATATTCTCATAGGAGCATACTCCATCCTACTACAATATACAGAGTTTAAACTTCGCTCTATAATTCATACTTCTGAGCAAACATAGTAATTGTTATTTTATGTAACGATTAAAAGTTTTCATCAGGCTGTAAATAATGTATTCTGAGAAGTATAGCAGATATCATCCAACTGTCGTAATGTCAACACCGTACTCTCGTTTATAAGCTTTAAAAAAGTTTAAGTGCTTTAATCTGTCGTGTAACTTAAAATGATATATAATCAGAGGGACAACTACTTAGGATAATATAATGGAAACCGTGCGAAAGCAGTCTAATTTAGTATGAAGTACAAAATAAGATCCATCAAAGAAAATCATTTGAAATACGTTGCACAAATGACAAGATTATAATCGTGTTAAGCAGTAATGAAGTCTATATGAGAAGATTGTATCTGAAATCAAATTACAGTTATTTATGATCAGAATAAAAATAATTTCAAAAGACATAAAGGAATTAGTCTATACCGAATAAAATATTGTAAATACATATAAATCAAAGACATTGGAATTAACTAACGAAAATAATTAAGCCGTAAATAATAGTAAAGTTTGTGTATCAAGAAAATTTTCTTTTACTTAAATTATAAACTTAAAGTCACAACAGTAAAAATGGTAAATGGAACTCATCTCATTGTCGAGTACCAATTAACAGTGCCTTCTATCGGAAGTTACATTAACTACTTCCAAGCCCTTTGTTGAGCCGCGATCAGCCATCTATCGGCGATAACACCTAGCAAACTTCCACAGATTGATCAATAAAAAACGGAAACGCTTATAGAGGGCACTATGAGACTCAAAGCGGAATAAAATATGGAGGAATCGATGAATATGTTATTTAGCATGCAGCAATATATAAAATAACAAAGTCAAAATATTTTAGAGATGAAAGATGACATGCTTCTATTTACATGCTTCTATTAGCAGCTACTGGTTACAAACAATTGGACAAAGGCGCTAATCATAAACGATGCGACCTTTCAGTTCTAAAGTGAATATTTAAACACGCTTCCAAATTCTTCAAAAGTCAAATCGTTAGATCAAAGCCCTCAACAGCAATAAGTTGCAAGAATCCAAGGGCGGCGGTGAATTCTTGTCATCGGTGCCCCCGCACGCTCGTTTGCCCTCCTCTAACAAAAAAAATCGATTAAATTAATAATTAATAATTAATTATATAATTATTTGTTTACGTGTTTATAATTATAAATCATATGCGAATATATATCACAATAGCATAATGATATATTAACTTAGCGATATTACATTATAATTGATACAAGTATTGCAATTCTCCGTCTATCGATGTCGTAATGTTCGTTAATGTGGGTTAACTGAAAGAGATCATTTCATCAGTAATAAGGTCGCCTATTATTTTATTATTTTTTCCTGTACTCTCTGTGTATTATTGTTTATGTTGGTGAAAAATTATTTAAATATTTCACACGTGTATTATTGTTAATTACCAATAAACAAGAAAGATTTTAATAAAACATAATTAAAAATGTGGAGCTTGCCAAAAAAAAAACAGTAATAAATAGTCGCTCTTCACTGGTTTAATATATTTTGTGGATATGTTACAAATATGTAGTCCGAGCGAAACGTGAGATTTTAATATTTTTAAACCTTTGACCCTATCAAATAAAATGTTTTACAAAGCTGGTATATAACGTCATGTTTTGATGACAAAATAAAATCCTCTATCACAAGAACGATTAATTACTTCACTAGGGTCCTGATCCCTCAAAGCTCTTTTGTCTCTAATTAATGTACTACTTAACATCCAATCAAAGGATCCGCCAATTTCATATTTTTCAAGCATTTATTGGAGACATAAAAGAGAAATATATTTTAGTGAAAGTATAAAATTAGGGAATAAATAAGTAATGTTTAACTAATAGAGAAAACAATTTTACCGCAAACAAAAAATATTTTAAAAGCGTGCTAACTGTCTGTACTAAAAAACATATTTTTTTATATATACTTTTACATATGTATATAATAGATATATTCGTAGATATAAGAGTGAGTGAGATTATTTTTCAGTAATATAATAAAATGTAATAATTCTAATAAATAATGTTTATATTATGATGTGTCAGAGGACTAGAATAAGTAACCGTCCCTTAACTGGTTGTATGATTATTTTTACCATTCCAAATAAAAGTAATCTTATAACTTTTTTTTCTATTTTTAAAATAAAAATGCTAATAGACAACACTTTGAAAGTGGTTATACTTTATTATTTATTTATTTACCTTCACGCCATATCCATATATATATATATTTTCCCAATATTATAAAATGGATCGTGGACGAGGCAGAGGAAGAGGCAGACGGCGTGCAAGTGGCATATCGCGATACACAGCAACTTCTGTCCGTTCACAACAGTATCGAGATAGTGCAGCCACACATATCACGCTGCCTAATATCGCAGCAAATAAGCGTCGATTCAATACAGAATTAGAAAAATTGGCATACGTTTCCTGTTCTAAATGTTCAAGAACCGATTTAAAAAAAGCAGGAGTTCCCTATACTTGCTCTACATGCTGTTCTATTCGAACAACAGGATTGTTCACTGCAGAAAATTATATGGATCCTGGGGCAGTGCCACCACAATTACAAGGTCTGACACAAATCGAAACTATGCTCATTGCACGCATACAACCAATTATGCGAGTGTATCGGCTCAGGGCAAGCGGTGGGCCCGGGCAGTTTCGTTATGCAGGACATATTTTAAACGTCGAACAAGACATTCAAACGATGGCAACTGTACTTCCTCAACGATTTGCAGATCTGCAAATAATCATTGTACGACGCGAAGCAGCAACAGGCTTTCAAGACTTTCGTGTAAGACGTCAGAAAGTGCTCGATGCTCTCCGGTGGCTTAAACAAAATAACGAATTCTATCAAGATATTCCGATTGATTTGAGAGAACTGGACAGGCTACCGTCTGATGATACAGATGTAACAAGCCTCCTTAAATATGCAAAAGAAGGAAACAGTGGAACGGACGACGTTACCGAAGATGATGACGTGGTTGAAACTGCAGTTATTAATTTGCCTTATGTTACAACTGATCAACAAGTAACGAATCACTTAGCGTGGCCATCGTCAACTGCTCAGCCGATTAACGAATACAGAGAGGAAGGCTACATTGCAAAATGTTTTCCACACCTGTTTCCGACCGGCAAGGCTACTTTTAACTGCAGTAGACGAACACAAAAAGTAGAATTTAAAAAATGGGCTAATTTTTTGATGCATTATCCAGACAAACGGTTCGCCCAGGATCCCAGATTTCGGTTCTTTTGCCTGAATACTGATCAAAGGCATGATAGTGCTACTAAGTGCTCAATATACGCAAACAAGCAACACTTCACTGGAACTGTTGAACAACTAGCTGCACGTCTTGAACTGCAGCCTTCGCTATTGAATAACCTACTCGCTTTCAATTCAGGAATCAGAGGCACACCACCATACTGGTATCAAAGGAGATGCGAATTAGAAGCAATGATCAACCAACTTGGCCTCCCGACAATTTTCCTTACACTAAGCGCTGCTGATCTGTGGTGGCCAGACATTCAAAAACTGTTCTCAGTAGAAGAAAGTTTTTTTGAAAACGAGAAGAGTCTTGCAAGGCATATGCAAAGACATTTAAACGACAACCCACAAATGGCAGCTGAGCACTTCGAGAAACGGGTGCTTATTTTCATGAAAGAAGTCGAGAAAATTCTGAATCTCAAAGACTTTTGGTACAGATTTGAGTGGCAGCACAGAGGATCAGGGCATGTTCACATCATAGCATGGATTCAAAACGCTCCTGATGTACGAACATTCGATGCTTGCACACCTGACGAAATCCTTCAACACTGCAGTTTTTATGACTCAATTGTTTCAGCAATGAACCCGAACCGTAGTGCACCACCGGCGTTTAAGCACCCGTCTCGAGAGAGTTGCCTCTCCGTTGATATTGGTGATCCAATGAGGCAGGCAGAACTAGTGAATAGAGTACAACGTCACACAGAATGCCGAGAGAGCTATTGTTTGAGGAAAGGAAATGGGAAGAAATACTGTCGTTTCGGTTTTCCAAAAGAGCTCCAGCCACATTCTAAACTCGAACGAGATGCAAATGGCCAATGGCAATTTACACCAGCACGAAACGATGAACGTCTTGATGAACACAATCCTATAATTTCTGGAATGTGGCGAGCAAACACAGATTGCAAGATTGTGACGTCACCGCACGCAATGCTACAGTATCTCTCTAAATATGCGACGAAACCTGAAACAAAGTCGATAGACTGCAATACGATCATTCAAATACGAAATAACATACGAAATCACCAAAAGGTACATTATGTTTCTCCGGGTGACCTTGTCGCAATCGCATATCAATAGATGAAAGCATTCTCATACCAATCATCGAATACTCATCTATGATTACAACCTTTACTCTACTCATTCGCGTTTCAAATGCACGTTTTGATTCGCCTTTCAAATCAGTCAGTGTACCGGTATTGAGACGAATCCTCAGAGCGGAATGTATAGTTTCGCCATTGATGTTGTTTGCTGCAACGCCTGTAGGAGCTAGGAGCAGCATTGATTCAGCTCCGTAAATTTCCTCTGTCTTACGAAACATTTCGTGGATAACGCACGATTTCCCAGTGCCTGCAGGTCCAGTGACGATTGTTCGACGAAGGTTGGATTGTCCATTCAGTTGCTTATCAAAATGATCTAGTATTTTCGACTGCTCAGTGTTGAAAGCAATGACCAGATTTGATCGCTCTGTACGGAGTGAAGCATGCTCTTTTGACGTTTTGATAAAGTTGAGTTGCTGTTCGATATCTGGGAGTGTGTGATACGATGCAAACCAATCGTACTCCCTATCTATATCCTTATATCCGGCAGCAACAGAAGCAGGGACCACGTTAGGAGCTACTGCACAAACCTCCATCCACTGGAACGGCTCTCTTTCTGGCTGCACTATTGGCTCTTCTTCAATTTCACTTATGTCACCTTCGAGAATCCAATGATCGATTCCTAAAGCGGCATATGTCTCCTTCCAAGTTGAGTGTGTTTTCAATGCCTCAATTGTTCGGAAGTGGGATCGGAGCAATACCTGCTGTTTACAGAATAAGTCGTCCCTTGGATCTGATTGACCGCGTGTAACACTGGGTACAACACGAACTATCTGTTCTTTCCTAGTTGCTTTGAATTGACCACCAACCTTTTTGTATCGACTTGCAAACTCGAATAGTGTCAGCGTCTCTAATTCGACATTTCGTTGCATATATTGATCCAGAAATGCTTCCTTCGCGTTACCAACTTCTCTGTATATGTCATCCCCGATTCCAATTATCACGAATGATCTCGAGCATCTGTAAAGCGGCAAACCACTCAGAAGATGGTGTACTTCACAAGCACTGTAGTCACGCTGGCTTATGACTTTATTCACCACTTTTGTCAATGCGGATCTTGCAGTCGTTTCTGGTGGTAGTTGAACAATTAAATGTTTGCCTATTCAAATTGTGGTTGTTAATAATATTAATTGTTATTGTATAGAATATGTATAATATATAAAAAGTTATAGTTTATAATTATCAATATTAAATTAATATGTATATATATATATATTAATATATACTTACGTCTAATATATATATATATTATATATATATATATATATCATTCTTTTAGTGTGCTTCGAGCTCAATGTGAACTGCATTCTGACGAATTTATAGTCAGTTGTGCTATGTATGAGAGTAGTTACAAACTTTCTTAGATTTCAATCCACTCCTAACTCGTGCATCGAGCAGGTGCGCACTGGTGAGTCACTAATGGAACTAAATTAGTTCTGTTAATTGTTCAAGATCTGTCTATCGAAATTATCCGAAATTTTGCACAGTCATAAAACAATGTGACATCAATCACCATGCCGAGTTTCGTAACTGTGGTATGCGTAGTTTCAGAGCTAGCACGTAAATTGTCCTAAACTGAATTAGTAAATTATACTGAATTCAGAATTACGATTTTTACAAAATTAAATATATGCTTAGCACCTTATGCTGGCAATCGTTGTGGCGAGTTTCGTCAACGTAGCTCGAATAGTTTTTAAGAACAGAGAGTTCGCATTTTTTGCGATCTGACCAGTAAAGAGCTTCGCTTCGCTCAGCTCAATAACTTTTTTTTCTATTTTTAAAATAAAAATGCTAATAGACAACACTTTGAAAGTGGTTATACTTTATTATTTATTTATTTACCTTCACGCCATATCCCTTGCGGGGTAGCCAGAGACGCTACGGTCCCTGCATACCTCTTTCGCCTCGGCCACAGACATCAACTTCTTCATACATGCCCTCTGGGGGGTCCTCATGCTTTTACTTGACCTTCTTCCAGTATCATAGATACTGTGTTTTCGATGGTCACTCGAGGCCTACCCCTGTCTCTCTTACTGCTCACTTTTCCTATATAAACCTTTTTTACTATTCTTTCATCACTCATTCGTTCGACGTGCCAAAAACCACCTGAGCACGTTCTTCTTCATTCTCACCGTGACATAATCGCTAGTACCTGCCATTTTGCGGATCTCTTCATTGCGGATTCGGTCAGCTAGACTGACTTCCCATATTCTGCGAAGAGATCGCATCTCCACAGCATTCATCATTCTTAGATTCTTCTTCTGTGTTACCCACGTTTGGCCACCGAATAACAGCGTCGGTAGCAAAACCGTATTGTGTACAGACAAACGTGCAGCTATGCTGACGTTTCGCCGTCTCAACAATGCAGCCAAAGTACCGTTGACTCTGTTACCGACAGCAATACGCCTTTCCACATCCATTTCGTATTTTCCGTCTCTGCTAAACATACTTCCCAAATATACCACTTCATTCACTTGTTCTATTATCTTACCATTCACGTTGATCTTACATTCTGTTCTTTCTTCATTTCTTTCAAATATCAGAACCTTCGTCTTATGTGCATTCAGGTTTAGACCATTATTTTCACACCCATCTTTCAGAGTGGTGACCAATGCGTGCAAATCGCATTCTGATGATGCAATGAGCACTGTATCATCTGCATATAGCAAGCAATTGATCTTTTTTTTTAGCGTCTGGTATCCGTTATGGGTACACACCGCATTCCAGGGGAGGAAAGCGGTGGATATGTGAGACTCCTACTCATTAAACCAGACGGTTGCCGTCGCCGTCATGATGGGTCACCGCGGGAACGCTTGCGCATACAACCGTGGCGCCCCAACGGACACCACGTAGAGGGCACCCCGCAACGAGAGGCCCCCTCCATAATTTTAAGGCTTGTTAGATGGCGGGAGGGTCCCGTCCCCCCCGCCCAAGCGCCGAAGAAAGAAAGAAGAAAAGGGCCGAAGCCCTCTTCTAGCCAGGAACGGTGATCTTCCCGAAGGAAGACCACCGTTCGGACCCCACATGAGCGGACAGCCAAGCACGACCCGGCTGGCTGGCAGGGAAGACTACCAACCTCTCAAAAAGGGAGCCCGACCTCGAACCCGACAGTCCTCTACCGCCGAACACGGTGGTCAAGCGAGTCCAGCAAGAAAGAGGCATAAGTCGGGAACCCACCAAGCCGGAACTAACGACCGCCGAGCAAGACCGTGGTGTCACGCTCCACGAAGGTTAATCCGGGTACCGTCTGTAGTTAGGAGAAACTAAATCCCGAACCGCTTCTTAGAGAGCGACTGGACAGGAAGAACCCCAAACCCTAATCGCCCCTGAAACCCCGCAACCACGAGACCACCCCACGGTCAACTCTGCAATCAAAGAAGTACCCGGAATGACCCCGCGGCTGTCCCCCGGAAAAGAGGGCCTGTGCCCTCTCACTAAGACGCCCAGAGCCACTTTCTAACGGCTCCATCCAAATACAAATTGAACAACCAAGCTGACACATAACCTTGTTTAACACCCGATTGGATGTCAAACCAGGGCGACATGTCAGCTCCTACTTGCATACAGGCTGAGTGATCTCTGTAAAGAGACTTTACAGCCTATAGCAAGGGTCCGTTCACGTTGAATCGGGGCAGTATCTCCCATAACTTCTTTCTCACAACCCTGTCAAACGCCTTTTCTAAATCTACAAAACCACTGAAAAGCTTTTGGTTTAGGGCCAAAAACTTTTCCGAGATCATGCGGAGGGAACAGATCTGATCTATACATGCTCTTCCAGGTCTAAAACCTCCTTGGACCTCCCACAACAGCCTTTCAGATCTCTCTTGCATTCTTCTCGCTAATATTTTAGCATAAACTTTACCGCCCAAGCTAATTAAACCGATAGCCCTATAGCTTGTACAGTCTATGTGTGAACTTTTGCCTTTATACAAAGATACGATGACTGCACCTCGCCAATCGTCTGCGACCTCTCCTGATTTCCAGCACAAATTGCACAAAAGTCAGAACAAGTCCAAGACGCGTGACCCACCATATTTGATCATCTCGGCAGTAACTTCATCTGCTCCCGCAGCGTTACCATATTTCAGACTTCGAACCGCACTCTCCACTTCTTCCAAACTGATTTCACCATCGGCTACATCCGGACTCAGCATTTTGCTGGTACTCAAGGCCGAGGCGTCCTCACATTCATACGTCTCCTTATAGAATTCCGCCCACGGCTGCAAAACGTGTGTTTGCTCGGTTAAAATTTCAGCGCTCTTCGAAAGCACCCCTTTCATTCTACAAGTTACCGAATAACCCCGGGAATCACTAAACTTCTCGCCAGAAAAGCTCGTTTTTACCCGGAAGTTGTTTGTCAACCTTTCGTCCCTTTCTCTCTCAGAATTTTCACGCTTCATCTTAATAAGTGCTTTCGTTTTGTGCTTTTGCAGCTTGTACTCTCTTTTTCTTATCTCTCTCATACTTTTATCCTTACCCGAGGCTTTATAATCCAGCCATACTTTCTTCTTTAACTCCACAGCGTCTTTCAATTCATCATCCCGCCATTCATCGCGCTTCTTACTAAAACCTCTTTTCCTTCTTATTTTTATACATATATATATGATATTTCGACTCTAAGCTAGGGCACGTCGTGTGGCTGCGCCAACCTGCAGACCTCTTATTCTAGCAACGACTAGATAATGGTCCGTTCCCAGATCAGCACCCCTAAACACTCTCGTGTCCATAACTTGGCTTCGAATACGCTGATCCACTAGGAATAAATCAAATATACTTCTTTCTTCCGCTCGCTCCCATGTGTACGTGTAAATTTGTTTGTGATCAAACATCGTGTTTGCCGCAAACAAATTTCTCTCTTTACAAAATTCCAAAATAAGCTTCCCAGCCTCATTTATTCTCTTATCACCATACTTGCCTAGCACGTTTTCGTAACCGCTTCGCGCGGTTCCAACCCATCCATTCATATCTCCACATACTCATTATCTATCATTATCTCTCACACTACTTAGAACATCCCTGACACTCTCCCAAAACTCCTCGGCAAAACACGACTAACAAGAATACTCTTGTTATCCCCAGCTTAAAGCAAACCCAAAGAAGCCTCGGGTTGATCGCCTTGTATTCTACCATTGCATTAACCATTCGAGAGGACAACAGCACACCTACACCTTGGCAACCTCGCTCACTCTCTGGAACCCCAGCCCAGAAAGCGACCCGTTTGCCAGGCAAATCGGTCGCATCATTGCCTTTTCGTTTGGTCTCAGACAGACAAATAACATCCAGATCTTTGTCATCCATCACATCTAATAATTCATTTATCTTCTGTTCCATTCCTCCTCTTACATTCCACGTAGTTATTTGTAGCTCCGTCCTCCATCTTCCGCCGTTCGGAACATGGCGTGTTGGTTGGCGGTCCCCAACGCCGCATTCGTTCATTTTATAATTAAATTTTAATAAATTAAATCATTATTTCAAAAATAAATAATTCACTATAAATCAATTAAAAATTACAAAAAATAAAAAAATATATTAAAACTAATAAATATCATGAAAAAATTAACTTAAAAAAAATATAATAAATGTCACAACGATTCCAAAAAAAAAATAAAAATACAAAATAGAATAAAATTTCAATAACAATTAGATATAAGTATGTTGATATTAATAAAATTTTGCTGAATGCCGTGTCCCACAACTAAATCTGGATCCAACTTCTAGAAATGCACCATGAAGTAGTTGAGGAGTTCCTTTTCACTGTCACATTTGGTTAACATATTTGCTTTGTATTGAGGCAGGGTTTCTTTTCGATCAAATCGGCCACTTTTCTTTGTCTTCACACAAAAATGCTTATTATTTTAAGTAATATTGGTTACAGAATTACTTAACCACACTTTACTTTTATTTTATTTTAACTTGTACCCTTTCTATTTTCTGTTTTGCTATTACTCCTTACAATTATTTGTTAAGTCCAATCTTAAATTTATGAAAAACCGCCGCCAATGTGTAACCATTATACCAAACTTTCTGACAGTCGGAAAGGCGAATTTTGTAATGCGTATCCAGTTCGCTTCCACGTAGAAAGTGGTTATAGTGAAGCAACATACTGGTACTAAGTTTATTATTGCCATGCCTCCGTATCGTCAAAATAATCCTGTGTTTTAAAATAATCTTTAAGAAGAAAATAATTATCAATACCTGAAAGATTCTTAGATATATGCAGAAGTTGCCAAACTACTCATGAAAGTCGACGGAATAGTGGAACGACGTAGAGTTGCTGGCGTCTTAGTTAAGTTTAGTTAAGTAGATTAGTAATATTAAGTAGATTATTATTATATATTAGACTTAGGTAAGTTAGGTTAAGTAGGTTATGTGAAATACGACGAAAAATAACTCTTTGTAAGCAGAAGCTTCGATCATTATATTGAAATATGATATTGGTTTCAATTAAGATGATGTTGAATTCTGTCTTTTATCTTTATATATAAATTTTTTCGAAAGTAATAATATTACAATAAAATTATAGGTTGAAAAGGTGAAGATGAAAGGTGAATGACAAATTCACAAAGTCTTATCGAGAGGCTGATTAGTAATTATTTCTTCATTTGTTAAATTTTCATTGATATAATAAGAATAATGCAATAAATATATTATTGTGTTCACACTTTAGTAAAGCTAAACATTACATGACAGACATTTCACGTCATGACTTTGGCAACTCATAGCAAGTAATCTTGAACCTCACAACTTTCTAAACTATTAATGCCTAAACTTTGTTGCTAATTATTTCTACTTCATGATTAGGTATTATAACATATGTTATAAACAGTGCAAAGACTATGAACTTTAATTATTATAACCACATTTTTGTTTAAATTTTAACGATTTAATATAATTTATTTCTTTGTAGACGTTGTATACACATAAAGTTAGTAGTTTGCTTGTAAAATTTAAGGTGCGAATGCTTTTAAAATGGAATTTAAATAATTAAAAATGAATTAAATATTTGTAATATTAAATAGTAAAAATATTTTTTTTTATTATTTTATACTTGGGCCTTGTTATATAAAACTATCGATTCATCTTAGAAATTTCGTTGAATTAGATAGTTGTATGTAAAAAGTGGTACCCACTAAAAAAGAAATAAAATTATGGTTTTGGTTAAAGTGTAATTTTATTAAAATGTATTGTATATGTATATATAAATGTATTAAAATTTAAAAATATCTAAGAATGTATCGACTGATTCTTTAGGATATCATTCAGTTATTTAACCAAGATTGATTTGAGGGAAAGTGTAAATACATTTTGAATGGGTTTACATTTGCTTTATTTGCTTAAAGCGCCGATGCTTTTTGGAGACAGTAAAAACATGTTGTTCTTGGGAAAAGTCAAAGTTAATTAATAGTTTCTCAAATAAAGCTGCGCTGTCTGGTTTAAGTTTAATATAAGAAATTGATAAACTTATGACGTAAGAAAATATAGCTCGGAGTTCTGTCGACTAGTTTTAATTAAACAGATAATAATTTCAGTTACTTACTGTTTAACAGAAACATTGTTAATTATTAATAAATTAATGAAATAAAGTCTCAATGATTCATTGTAACTTTATATCAAAGTATATTTAAAGTACTTCTTTTGATGCGTCTGGGAAAAAATATTGATCTGAATTTTTACGGATATGGATACACATCTTCGTTTTAAATTGATACCACAAAGATGATTTATATCTGTATGTAAATATATACGTGTGTCTTTTAATAATTATTTGTAAATATTAGTAATACAAGTGATTTTACATATTGTGAACGTTTTAAAGTACGTTTTAATATTTAAGATTAATTGTCTGAGGAAGATTTTATAAATTTTTAACGTATTTAACTTTAAATTATACCATAATAAGATATTAGATATGTTTCAAACAATTTTGTTAAAATTAAAATATTAGGGTAGATTTATAAAACATCACTCGCTTCACGCGTGCCACTGGCCTCAGCGGTCTATAAATAAGCTAAGCGCCTGTGGAGAAATTCAATCTCTCCAACGATGACACTGTCATAGCCAGCAGAGACACACACTCAAAAAAAATGTGGAGATCAGACGTTGTCAGGAATCAGATATGGCACGACCTAGTGCTCTAGAATATCTCTCCTTTTCAGGTAAGTGAGTATTATATTACAAAGGTATATTGAATTGTATTACGAAGGTATATTGCAATGGCAATATGTGGATTATATTGAGGTCATCTTGATGGAATAATTTTTTATGCTATGCTTGTTATTTTATACTTAAAAACCTTATTTATACTTTAAATTTGATGGTGTAATGTTCAAAAATAAAATATATGGTAATTATTTTGATATTTTAATATTTTCTTAACATTTCTGTCACATGTCAATGTATATTATTTTATTTACTTACCTCTTGACTATGTCTTTTTTATATTTTCAATTACTTTTAAGCGGGAATAAATGGTATACCAGAGGTAGGAGTTTTGAGCCCTATTCGATTTATTTTGGTGTCGTATTATTTGAAACATAATGTATATAGTGAATAACGAAATACTGAAACATAAATAACAAACATTTCTATTGAGTAGACCTCAAAGAATTCGGTCTGCCCATTCAGGTGTACCCAACTTTCGAATTTTGGAAAAAATTCTTCACAGGAGGTCTTCTTATGAGTTCGAAATGACCATTGGTCAAAAAGTTTGCGTGTGATTTTTTTTGATTCGACTTTTCGTCAGCACGATAGCGGCCGCAGTTTCTCACGGATCGCTTTCACACTTTGCACAAAAATCAACCATCCAGAAATGAAGATCAAGTTCATTAACCAGAGAAATCCGGCCACGGGGTGCGCTAGGGCCTCACTTTTTCTGTATTCAGTTTTTCGACCATAACTTTTTCCCTATCCAAAGTAGATCAATCGCGTTCATATTATATGATATCTTTGATGAATACCTATAACTAATGTAGATAAACCAAAACCTAACTTCAATAACTTAGGGGTGGGGGTAAAAAAACCGAACATTTTTGGAAAAAAATTCATAACTTTTTTCTGGTAAACATTCTTACAACACAAGTATTTTTAATAGAAAGTTTATTTTTTATTTTAACTTTAGGTACCAAAAGTTTTTCCGTAAAAAATAACCGTTTCCGAGAAAAAAATAAAAACCGCTTTTAGCTTGAAAATTTAAGGTGAGTAAAGCCACGGTAACTTTTTTCTGGTAAACGTTCCCTCCTCGCAAATATTTTTAATAGAAGGGTTATTTTTTACTCTAAATTTAAGGCAACGCACTAGGTACTCCTTTGACTAAGCCAAATAAAATTATCACAGTTTATTCTCGCAAGGGGTATTATTCTTAGATAGTGAGTTATATTTTAAACGAGTTACACACGAGGTCTACCCACGCCTGTCCCCCTGCGGGCACGGATTTTTTTTACTGTATTGTACTAGTCTATGCATTTTATGGATTATGTTTTGTTCCTTGAGTAATGCAAAATGGCCCATGTCAATAATGGTGTTATATTCAGTAAAAGTAACTGAATAATATTCTGATAACATCAATGTATCAATATTACAAATATTTAATGTATGCCTAATTTTGATGGAATAATTGAAATAAAATCAATTACATCGTATAAATTCCAATGCATATTTGAAAATGTTAGAGAAAAATATTTATATAGTTATTCTTCAAATGCAAGAAAAAATGTTTTGATTATATTTAAAATATTCTTTTTCCGATACGTTATGACAATGTACAAGTAATTTTATTTCTTTATAATCTTAAATTAAGATTATAAAGAAATAAAATTAAGATTCTTAATATATAAAGCACAAATACACTCACTCACTGACTCATTCATCGCTCTACAGCCCAAACCGTAATGCCTAGAAAGCTGAAATTTGGACACAAGACTCCTGACATATTGAATAGGTGCAATAAGAAAGGATTTTGCAAAGGTCCAAACCGCTCCAAAGTTACAGCTCAAAAACTGCAAAGTTGTCCCCCCGCTCCCTCTCTTCTCCCTTTGCATTGCAGTAGAATTTAAAATTATTTGGCCAGTCACTATGTTTATTTTCAACACGCTGCGATGTGAGCAACAAGAGTGTACCTATATACCGACAGGAATGAAACTCTGTAGTTATCAAACTCAAGGCTTTCTCACGAAAGTCAGTTTTTTTTTTTGTTTATTCCCGTCGCGAAGCACGGGTAAACTGTTACTATGTTATAAAGAAGAATATAAATCTACCAACATCTTTAGTAAGAAGAAAAGTACTGGTTGGTTAAACACAATTATGTCTAAACATTCGAGTTAAATTAGTATCCGGACCTAGAAATTTCGTTCATTCAATTACAGCATGAAGGGATGCCTTAACGTGTGGTCCAGCTAACAGACGATTTAACTTTATACGATTAATTAGTTATCAAAGATTATATGAAAATAAAAGACTAGATTAAGTGAAATCCTAATGATAATAAAAATTACATATACTTAAATAAGGCATTTTAATTTACAAGTTAACTAATGCAATACAAAACACATTAGTTCAATTAACAATAAACGTAATCACAGCTATTCGTAAGCTTGAATTTGGAAAGTTCTCTTTAGCTCTTAAGTTGAAACCGATTTAGAAATGCGGTTAACCTTTAAAGGAAGTGTTCCGGAAAGCTGGCGTCACAACTACATTACATTGTTAGAAGTTTAATTAGTTTAATTAAATTAATATATTTGTTTTAGGGTTTTGTTTGATTTGATTTTTTTATAATTTAGAACAATAAAACATTAACGAAACTTGAAAAGAAAAGATAAATATGGTTAGCAATAGTGTTGCAATTTTATTTTAACTTAATTATCCTTATTAACTTATAACTGTTAGAGTTATTTTATTTTGCATTTTTAAAATTCATTGTTTTCGATTGTTCATTGAAAATAATTACTGCTTATATGAATATTTCATTCTTTACACAGTATTTCACGTAGAAAATTAAAAGTGTAAGTTACAGCAGTTGTTAAAGATAAATTACAGTCAATCATTAAGACAATCAATCAATCATCAATATAAATTGTTTCACTTTAATGTCTAAAATATATTATTAATTTGTTATTGAACCTATAAAACGTGTAAGCATTGAAACTTTTGAAAGTTAGAATTGTTGATAGACGTCTGTTCCTATGGACTAGACAGGAACTATACACTAGACAATATATAATAGACAAAAAGTATGGATTAATATTTTATCCATACTTTTTAGGATTATATAATTTCTTAGACCCCACTCAGATATTTCTATAAAAGAAAAATATTTTATTAAGTATTTCATACTTTATATATACGAAAAAAGTATAAAAGGCTAAGTAAGCCATGAATACGGAAGTATGCAATCTGCCAACAGTCCATCTGATAAGGCAATACTAAAGACTGTAAGAAATATACATTTGAGTTGACTATTCAGAAGAAGACAAACAATTTATATTTGTTTAAAGATAATTCATAAGAAATATCTTTAAAATTAATCCATCTCTCAATATCTCTTGAAATATTTAAGGTTAGGAATAATATTCATGTAAAAAAAAGCTCTAAAAGCTCTTTTTTTAAACTTAACAATTGTGATTTCTATAATTGAAATATGAAACTATCATTAAATTTATATTTCTTAAATATGATTGATTGATTGGAACCGAATGAATAGGGGATGTTCTCAAAAATATCAGGATGTAAAAAATAATTCAAAATTGTCAAACAATAACTGTTTCTATAATTATTTTACGTCACAAAAACAAAATCGAGAGTTCAGGGTTGTTTTAATATTTTGTAATATCAATTGCTGCGATGAAATTTTCGGAATGCGGAAATTTTGCTTTGTTTTTTTCATCGGAATTTATATTTTACAAGTGTCTGTTTATTTTATAATAAAATAAAATTAATGTCTGAATATTTGAAATAAGTTGAAGTTTAATAATATATTGGAAATATTTACAAATGAATTTTTCGATGTTAATATTTTGCCAAGGATAGTCAGAATATTTTATTCGTATTTAACAAGTTTCAATTTCTGTTAAATTTATTAAGCAATAAATATTTTCATAGTTATTTATCTTATTAGAACCACAAGGTTATAATAAAAGCAATGGTATTATATTTATTTAATAGGCATTATCAACAAAGTATTGGTTGCAAAGATATCGTTTCTACTTTTGTACTTAATTTTTGAAATATATTAAAAAGTATACCTTATAAACTGAACATTGTTTTAACTATGTATTGTAGATATTGGATCTTAGGTCACATAAAAACTATAATCTGTGACTAAATAGGTATATTTAGAACAAAATGCCTATTAAATTAAGTCTATAGATATTATTGATATGTTATTTTGACATAAAATTGGTAAAAGTATGACGAAAAACTGTATTTACGATTTTATTCTTATCGCCGCTTTTTGAATTCCTGAAACATCTTCTATGTAACAAGAAAAAATTAACAGTAAAAATTATTGAATTCATAAAATTAATAAAGTTAAATACAAGGTTAATCTACTCTTTATACTAACAAATTCTTGAGTTTGACTCAAGAGTCTACTTAATAGTGTTTGATATTGATTGTAAGTTTCAAACCCATTAAAGCTCGGAGCTGCCTAATATTTGGAACAAATTGTGTCAACGTAATTAGTATAAGAAGTGTTATTAAAATTTGTTTTGCTATAGAAGAGGTAATGTAGCTTGTATATTTAATATTAAGTGGTTTCAGCGTAGCAGCTTCATTCTCACAAGTATTCCAATTACTAATAACAAATTTAAATAAAATTTTGCTATGGTGTTGTTGCTATATAATAATATAAAGGATTTTATATGATAAATTTTGCAGATTAAAATTAAAATAACAGCACACAACTACAACAAGAAGAGTATTAAGAAGAGTTAGTTTTCTTAAGTCAGCATAAAGCTCGAGGTTGTAGTTTGCAGGGATTTTTTTTTTTGATCTATACAGATCGGTGAATGTCAGTATTTTAATATTGTTTAAGATATATTGGTACCTAATAATATTTTGTTAATAATTTTGAAATCATACAGATACTGTTTTGCTTACTTTAAATAAATGAATTGTTTAATTAATAAAGTGAAAAATAATAATGAGACTCATAAACTTATACCCATCTTTATTTGTAAGTGTGTTAATGTAAGGTGTTTTTTTAGATCTTTTGTTTGTTCTTTTATCTGCAAGTAGTTGATTTGTTGAGTTAAAAGGGTAGTTTGTAATGAGAGGTATATCAAAACCTTCACAGTATTATTTGACAGTGAAGTTATAATCTATTAACAAGTAATAATTTGCATACAAGAATATCAAAAATAATGGTAATGCAAAGACGGATTCAAACCAAACAATAATAAACAAAACTACAACATACTTAATCATTTCAAACATTTTATAGTGTAAACCAAAAGGAGATTTCTTTTCTTTACTTTTATTATATAATAAATAGTTACAAGTGCATTACCATGTTTATAACAAAGAGAGCGGCCAAAGTAAACACGAAGAGAATGTATGAAATTCTATATGACGAAGAATCAAATCTTCACTGAGATGATGTTTGATTAAATCACATGGAAGAGGTTAAGATATTGCGGTGACTCCAAATAATTATAGTTATTGAATATTTTACTTTAAAAATATTTAAAACGACAATGGTGTAAATAATAATCAATAATACGAGGGCCAAACTGAAAGTTTTTAGAACTGGCCACTTAAAAGCATTATATTAAAAAAAATAGTTTTAATTTTGAAAATAGAACTCTTTATCAATATTATTGAGTGTACATTTCATTCATTTGTCATTTGTTTTACGATTTGGCGGCAAATTGAAAATTGTCTGTGCACGTCAGAATGAATTTAAGCCGAGAAAATTTTCGTGCAATGATTTTTTATGACTTTCGATGTCATTTAAGTCAACAAGAAAGTTATGATAGACTTCGATGGGCTTTTCACGATGAAGCCCCATCTCGTGCCACAGTTTACAACTGGTTTAATGAATTCAAACGTGGTTGAACTAATCTCACCGATGATTTGCATAAGGGACGGCCTTCTACAGCGACGACTGAAGATAACATCAGTGTTGTGCGGCGTATGATAGAGACTGACAAAAGAGTGACCTATCAGCAGATTCGGACAAGGCATAGGTGCACAAAATCCTCCATGAACATTTAGCGGTCAGGAAGTTTTGTGCCCGCTGGATACCGCATAATTTGACCGAGGCTCAAAAACTCCGCCGTGTTGATTGGTGCCGAGAAATGATCCAAAAATTTAACGGAGGTGACTCAAATGCTGTGTTCGACATACTAACGGGTGACGAAAGCTGGATTTACTGTTATGATCCGGAAACCAAAAGACAGTCTGCTCAGTGGGTGTTTCCTTCCGAAGAGTTGCCAACTAAAGTGAAGAGAGGTCGAAGTGGTGGAAAAAAGATGGTGGCCTCGTTCTTCGGCAAGACAGGTCATTACGCGACAGTAGTCTTGGAGAATCAGAAAACGGTTAATGCAGAGTGGTATACTAACAATTGTTTGCCACTTGTCTTGAAAAAAGTTCGAGAGAAACGACCTCGCAGCAGGATCCTCCTTCATCACGACAATGCCTCGTCGCACACCGCCAGGCAAACGATCGACTATTTGGTGACCTCAGACGTGGAATTACTGGGTCACCCGCCGTATAGCCCCGACCTCGTACCCTGCGATTTTTATTTATTTCCGAAAATAAAAGAAAAACTTCGAGGAAAACGTTTTATAGACGCCGAAGAAGCAGTGGCTGCGTTTCAAAACGCCGTCGAAGAGACCCCTAAGGCCGAGTGGGCAAGGTGCTTTTCTCAATGGTTCCATCGAATGCAGCGATGTATTGATGTAAAAGGAAGCTATTTTGAAAAGTTGCAATAAAACTAATAACTTGATAGAATGCTTCGTTTTTGATTTTCTAAGAACTTTCAGTTTGACCCTCGTAGTATAACACTAATTGACATGACTTCTGACAATCATATCCCAGATTCCACGTATTAATATGTATGAACTTATAGTAACAGAATGAAGTCATTTGATATATGTCACATTTAACTTAAACGGTTTTGACTAAAATATATGGAGATTAAATCTCAGTATTAACAACGGAAACTATTACGAATGCTTTACCCAACGTATACTATAAACATAAATCTCATTATGAAGCATTAGAACCGCTTTCATGTTAAGTGGATTTTTTATAATATATTAATATCAACAGCAGCAGCAGCATCTAGTTGGTTGTTGATATTATGTTAAAACCCTAGTAACTTCGTCGTAGTGGATAGTACACATCACAAAGCGATGCACAATGATGATTCGATGAAAAAACAAATCAATAGACAAAAATTTAAAAAAAGCAGTAGTCGTAGTTATTTTATTATGTATGTGGAAAATAAGTCTAACAGAGCATAAACCTTTTGAAAATGAAATCTTTTATGCTAAAATTAGAATATTTGTAATTAACTGAAGATCTCTGAATCTATACGTTACCTATAATATAGCCGTAATCAAAAATCTGTACTTTAAAAGTATTGATTGTATTAGTATGTTGAATAAATAATGTCTTGGATCATCAGTAGTTTTAAAATTATTTTCAGAACACATTACGTTCTCCTCTACTCTACTATATTATATATACACACGATAAAAAACACAAAAAGAAAACAAAAATTGTGTATACTTGTTTATCGCACGGTAATATTGCAATCTAATTGAATATAATAAAAACAAATGCCCTGGAGACTTAATCAAATAACTTGGATTGTTATTCACAAGAATATTTTTATGAGTAGGTTGAAGTTAAATTTGTGTTCTTTACTTTATCTACACTTGTTATATAATATTATTTAATTTTGAAGTACTGCAGCAAAGATTTAATTTTGAACTAATAAAATAAAGTTATATATATATATATATATATATATATATATATATTCGTTTGATATGTTGTAAATCCATGAACACAAAAATATACAAACAAACTTATAGAAATCCAATTAATTTAAATTTCCAATTACAAAAAATGTCTTATAATAGAATTAAACTGTCATAATATCTTTTCTTTACAATAATAGATTAAAAATAGTCCTTATAATATAATAATTTTCCACCTACATTTGATTACCTACTTCTAATATTATAAGAATATGTTTTAACCCTGTTATAATTAAAGAGGCTCACAGACGTCTCTCAATATATTCAAGTTTAACCTCAACAAACGTCTGGTATAACGATACAGACGTTTGCGTTTGGACTGACGGACTGTAAAATCAAAAGGTTAATTAGAAATTAGTTATTTGTTCATAATTAATTACTAGAAAAAAAATCTCATCTCTAATCTCAAATTTATAATTACACTTTTAAAATAATTGCTAGGGATATCAATTAAGATCTAGAGAACATTCAGGTATTTTTTGTCACTATAAAATGTTTAAAATAAAAATTGTTAAAATTAATATTATGAATGTCAACGTCGTCTGCAGTTGTTTCAGACTTTGCTATGAAATATCTTTAAAATATTTTCAGAAACCTATTTTCTTCAATAACTTTACAAGGTACGCTCTAAAAGAATGTGTTAGAAAATCCAACTTTAAGGCTATCCTTGAAATTGGGCTTTCTTGAGAGAACTTGATAAGTGGCAGATATAGTGCTGATGACTAATTAAACTTTTAGTTATTTAAATTCTATTGTAACAGATTTTTTAAGTGCTCGGTTACCGTAATAATATTTAATGTTAAGGTTGCTGAATTACAAAGCAATCTAAACGCTAAATTGAAACTACTTTGCTCCAATAATACAACCTTAAAGTTTACACTTATGGTTTTATATCACATTTGAAGTTATTAATCGCGGTAGCGTTGGAGGTCGGGTTGCCCCTCTCTCCCAAATATGGCAAAAGGAGTGACCCTTAAGTTATGCCCGTGAATGGACGCTGGTTACGATGTCGGTCAGTTTACGTCTTGCATCTTGCTAGCAACAAAATTCTTTTTATATTTTATTTAGTGTCCATAAAACCTGAATTATACTATATGTATTTATTACCTTCATATTTGACTTTCATGATATAACATTTTGTAATGTGAGTAATATAATAATAACATTGTTGGTAAAACTATTAAATTCTATTAAAACTACATAATGTAAATGTGTTAAAGTTTATTATTATTGTATTAATTAGATTTAAGAATTTACATTAACTTAGAACAATTGTTATTACTGTAACATTATTGAAGTAGTAAAAGTCATTATTGATTTGTTGTATTGAAGCCATATTTATGATATGAAATTATTAAGTTTAACAGAACTGTTTAAGTTATGGTCGCTACAAATACATTTAGAAACTTAGTATCGTTCAGAATAATATTATTGAGGATAATTATTTTATTAGAATTTAAATTATTGAATTGTTTTGAGGAGGGAGTTACTAGTCCCCTATTATATATAAAGACCCTATCTTGTTATACTAGTCTATGTATTTAGGATTATATTTAGCTCCTTGAGTAATGCAAAATGACCACTTGTCAATAATGGTAATGGTAATAAATAATGTTATATTCAATACAAGGAACAGAATAATATTCTGATAATATCAATGTATCAATATTACAAATGTTTAATGCATGCCTAATTTTGATGAAATAATTGAAATGAAAATGAATTACATCGTATAAATTCCAATGCATATTGGAAAATGTTCGCGGAAAATATTTACTTTATTTTAGTGACGTCACTTAGTGGAAAGGAAGTCAAAGTTGTCAAACAATAATACCAATATTATTATACGGCACTACTACGGCGTGATATAATACAGAGAGTTGTTTAACGTTTACTTTAGTATACGTTACGTTTGTTATTACAAATAAGCTAAATTACCAATAAGCTATTGCTTATTGGCATAGAATTTTAGTTTAATAACCAATTGATCTCACTGTCTCAATTAGGTTAACTTAATTAAATACATTAAAAAATACATTTTTGGTGGTTTACAAACCACATTACATTTTTGACTTTAACGCAACATTTTAAATCGTTTTTGCAGTAATTATTAATATGGGAAGACCGGATGTAAGCGTCTGTCAGTCAATTAGTTAATTTCCCACTTACTACCAATATTTATATTATATTAGTCATAGTTTTTCGAATGCAAACAACAACAGACATAGAATCTTAAATTTTCACAAAAACAGGTTTACAAATATCTTTTTATTGAAGTTTGCTTGAAGATATTTTTTAATGTCAATAATTGAAACATGGAACTTGTTGGATACGAATGACAAATTACCGACTAATTAACATACACCGTGAAATTAAATGTAGGTTTTAAATGGAAAAATTTCAAGCAACATACACAATTTAATACTAAACTACCAGTGCAATCTTAAAAACATCACAATCAAGTTTCTTGATAGATTATAGCATAATATACCATGAAAATTTACAACTTTGCAAAAATTGATAATTGATTTTCATACAAGTCAAACTTGAATACTTAATATAGACACTGGAATGAGATTAATATTAAATCTAAAGTTTAGATGTTATAGTTGAAGTTGTAACTTATGATGGAGTATTTTTAAGCGATTACAGTTTTTTACGGTTATTTTGTTGTTGTTTTTCATCTAATATTTCATAAAACTCTTTTTTCAACGTATGTTCAATTCGTCTGTTACAGCCACCTTGTGGTTACGGTGCGCCGTATGGATCGGGGGCTCCTGGTGGTCCCCAGGTCCAGGTCCCCCATAAAATCTGAAAATAAAAAGACTCATGTGGAGTTACCAATATTAACTTGTTGAACTGAAAAACGCTCATTAGTTTATTCGGTCGATTATGAGAAAGAAAAAAGTATTAATTTCTTATTTTATTACTTATAACTTATAACATCATTATTTTCACAAATTATCCTTTATTAAAAATAATAATAATTTCTTCAATATTTTGAGATTGAGTGTTGCCATATGTTAAGTACACTATATGTTAAGTACACCATACAACTTTACTATTTTACATTTAACATATGACAATTGATAAGATATTGCAATTTATATCTTTATTATACACCATTACGCCATGGAGTTGCTTGTTTCTTATTTAAGTTAAGTGGATTATGTAGATTAGTAGTATAAAGTAGATTATATGAAATACGGCGAAATATAACTCTTTATAGGCAGAAGCTTCGACCTTAATATTAAATTTGATATATATATATATATATATATATATATATATATATATATATATATATATATATATATATATATTTTTAAAACGAAAAAAAATTTTTTTTTTCATGCTTTGGTTTATCCATGCCTCTAGAATCTGAGGTTTCACATTACAATAAGAATATAGTATGGAAAAGGTTAGACACTGGTGAAGGTCGATGACAAATTCGCTAAAACTTATCGAGAGGCTGATTAGTAATTATTTATTCAATACATACTAATTTGTTAAATTTTCATTGATATAATAAATATATTTTTGTGTTCATGTGTATTTAAGTTAAATATTACATGACAAACATTTAACGTCATGACTTTAGTAACTCATAGCAAGCAATCTTGAACCTCACAACTTTCTAAACTATTAATGCCTAAACTTTGTTACTAATTATTTCTACTTTATGCTTAGGTATTATAATATATGTTATAAACAGTACAAAAAACTATGAAGATGATTTATAACTAGCATATTTTTGTTTCAATTTACGGTCCAATATAATTATTTCTTTGTAGACGTTGTATATAAATAAAGTTAGTAGTTTGCTTTTTAGTAACAGATTTCTTGAAGTGAAATGTTATTATATCTGTGGATGTATTGACTGATTCTTTAGGACACCTCTCAGTTATTTAACCAAGACTGATTTGAAGACAATTGTAAATACATTTTGGATGGATTTAGAGTTTATTTGCTTAGAGCGCCGATGCTTTTTTGGGATATTAAAAACACGTAGATCTTGGGAACAGCTAAAGTTAATTAATAGTTTCTCAAATAAAGCTGCGCTGTCTGGTTTAAGTTTAGTATAAGAAATTGGTAAACTTATGACGGAAGAAAACATAGATCGGAGTTCTGTCGAATAGTTTTCAGTAGCGATTTGAATTGTTTCTGTTAATTAAACAGATAGTAATTTCATTTACTGTTTAACAGAAACATTGTTAATTATTTATAAATTATTGAAATTAAATCTCTGCAATTTACTTAACTTTATATTGAAGTATTTTTAAAGTACTTACTTTGGTGTCTCTGGAAAAATATATTTCTCTAAATTTTTACGATGCGGATGAACATATTCACTTTAAATCGACATCACAAAGAAGATTTATATCTATATATAAATATATATGTGTGTCTTTTAATATTAATTTGTAAATTAATAGTAATACAAGTGATTTTGTATATTGTGAACGTTTAAAGTATAAAAACATTTTGTTTCAATTAAAATATGACGTTAGATTTAAGAAACATCACTCGCTTCACACGCGCTTCTGGCGTTAGCGGTCTATAAATAAGCTAAGCGCCTGAGGAGAGATTCTGTCTCTTCACCGATGATGCTGTCATGGCCAGTAGTATTAACAGCAGAGCCATACACAAAAAAGATTAAAAAAAGGAGAGATCTGATGTTGTCAGGAATCAGACATGGCACAACCTAGTGCTCTGGAATATGTCTCCGTTTCAGGTATGTGAGTATTATGTTACAAACGCATATTGAATTGTGTTACGAAGGTATATTGCAATTATAATATGTAGATTATATTGAGGTTATCTTGCTGGAATAATTTTTAATGCTACACTCATATAATTTGGTACTTAAATATATTAACTATACCTTAAATTAAATGTTGTATTGTTCAAAAAACTAAATATATCATTATTATTTTGATATTTTAATATTTATTTACCTACCTCCTGAGTATGTCTTTTTTATATTTTAATTACTTGTAAGCGGAAAAAAATGGTTTACCAGAGATAGGAGTTTTAAGCCCTGTTCAAGTTATTTTGGTGTCGTAACATTTGAAATATAATATATATATATATATATATATATATATTAAATAACGAAATACTCAAACATAAATAACAAATTTTTCTATTTTTTACTGTGTTGTACTAGTCTATGCATTTAGGATTATATTTTGCTCCTTGAGTAATTTAAAATGACTACTAGTCCACAATGCATTCAGTGAAAGGCACTGAATAATATTCTGATAATATCAATGATATAATGAGATGCACTATTGATATTAAACGAATTTTTCATTTATAAAATAACCAATATTTCGTATTCCAGATACAATCTTTCCCGTATGTTAGTTATATTTAAATTATTCTTTTTCCCATACGTTATGGCAATGTTCATGTAAAGAAATAAACTTTCTAAAATGAACAATAAAATTCTACCAACATCTTGTGTAAGAAGAGAAGTATTAGTTAGTTAAACACAATTATGTCTAAACATCCGAGTTAAATTAGTACTCGGACCTAGAAATTTCGTTTATTCAATTACAGCATGAAGGGATGCCCTAACGTGTGGTCCAGCTAACAGACGATATAACTTTATATGACTAAATAGTTATTAAAGATTATACGTAAATAAAAGACACCTAGTCTTTTATTTACGTATAATCTAAGTAAAACAATTCAAACAATAGTAAAAATTACATAAATTGCATTCAAATTTACAAGTTAACTAGTGTAATACAAAACATATTAGTTCAAGTAACAATAAACGTAATCGCAACTATTCGTAAGCTTGAATTTGGAAAGTTCGCTTTAGCTCTTAAGTTGAAACCGTTTTAGAAATGCGGTTAACCTTTAAAGGAAGTGTTCCGAAAAGCTGGCGTCAAAACTACATTACATTGTACGAAGTTTAATTAGTTTAATTAAATTAATACATTTGTTTTAGGGTTTTGTTTGATTTTTTTAATATTAAGAACAATAAAACATTAAAGAGACTTGAAATAAATGAAAAATACGTCAGCAATAGCGTGATTGCAAATGTTATTTTAACTTAATTATTCTTATTAACTTATAATTGTTAGATTATTTTTTAATGTTTGTATTTTTTAAAATTCATTTTGATATTTAATATCTACAATGTGTAAGCATTGAAACTTTTAAACGATAGAATAGTTGATAGACATCCATTGATTGACACTCAGATATTTCAATAAACATATCTTTATTGAAAGTAGTCTTATTTTTATTTTATACTTTATATGTACGAAGAAAGTAGAAAGGCTAAGAAAGCCGTGAATGAGGAAGTATGCAATCTGCCGACAGTCCATCTGATAAGGGAATACTAAAGACTATAAGAAATATACATGTCAGTAGACTAATCAGAACAAGACAAACAATTCATATTTGTCTATGTTTAGACAAGTTTATACGAAATCTCTTAATAAATATTTTAATCACAGGTTAGGAATAACATTCAAGTATTATACTAAAAGCTCTATTTATTAACTTAACAATTGTGATTTCTCAAATTTTTTACATAAAACTACACTTAAATTTATATTTCTTAGACATGATTGATTGATTGGTAACAAATACGTGATAATCTCAAAAATATCAATTTGTAAAAATAATTCAAAGTTGTCAAACAATAATAGAGATTGATTTTCATGTATATTGTTTCTATAATTATTTTACGTCACAAAAACAAGTTCGAGAGTTCAGGGTTATTTTAATATTTTGTAATATCAATTCCTGCGATGAGATTTTCGGAATGCGGAAATTTTGCTTTGTTTATTTCATCGGAATATATATTTTACAAGTGTCTGTTTATTTTATAATAAAATAATTTAATATCTGAATATTTGAAATAAGTTGAAGTTAATTACTGTTTAATGATATATTGAAAAACTTACAAATGAATTTCTTGTTGGTATATTTTCCAAAGCATTGTCAGAATATTTTATTTGTAAACATGTAAACATGTTTCAATTTCTGATAAATTTATTAAGTGATAAATCGTTTCATGGTTATTTATCTTATTACAACCACGAGATATAATAATAAAAGAAGTGGTACTATAATTATTTATTACTAAAAAAATATTATTTGAAATCTATAAAAAAGTATGCCTTCTAAATTGAACATAGTTTTTACTACTATATTGTAGATAGTGGATCTTACGGCCGCATCAAAAACTATAATATCTATTAAATAAAATCTATAGATACCAAAACCATTGCTATTTTGACATAAAATTGTTAAATGTGCGATGAAAAACTGTATTTATGATTTTATTATAATCGCCGCTTTTTGAATTCCTCAAACATCTTTTATATAACAAGAAAAAATTAACAATATTAATTATTCAGTTCATACTAATCTACTACTATAAACTAATAAATTCTTGTTTTTGACTCAAGAGTCTACTTAATAGTTTTTGATATTGATTGTAACTTTCAAATCCAATTAAAGCTCGGAGCTGTCTAACGTTTGGAAGAAATCGTGTTAACTTAATTAGTAAAACAAGTGTTATTAAAATTTGTTTAGCTATGGAAGAGGTAATGTAGCTTGAATATTTAATATTAAGTGGTTCCAGGGTAGAAGCTTCATTGTTACAAGTATTCCAATTACAAATAGCAGATTGCAATGAAACTTTGCTATGTTGTTGCATGCCTCGAAATCATTAAATAATAAAGAGGATTTTATACTATAAATTTTACAGAATAAAATTAAAATAACAGCGCATATTTATGACAAAAATAGTATTAAGAAAAGTCAGGTTTCTCAAGTCAGTATAAAACAAAAGGTTGTATTTTGAAAGGTAATTTTTTGGTTTTAATTTTGTATATATTTATATTAATAAAGTAGTAGTAAAGTTCATTACCATGGTTATAATAAAGAGGGATTGCGCTTGATTGTCCGATCCTTCCATCCGGATCCAAGGGACCGCATGAAATTCTATATGGTGAAAAAGCAAAGCTTCACTGAATTGACGTTTTATAGAAAAGCATGGAAGAGGTTTAAATATTGCGGTGGGTCCAAACAATTATAGTTATTGAATATTTTACTTCAAAGGCTTTATCCAATGTAAAATATAAACATAAATCTTATTATGAAGCTTTAGAACCGTTTTCATGTTAAGTGGATTTTTATAATATATTAATATAAAATGCAGCCGCAGCATCTAGTTGCTTGTTGATATAATATTAAATCTCCAGTGACTTCGTCGTAGTGCATAGTAGATACCACACAGTGATACCCAACAATAACAAACAAATTAATAGACAAAAATTGGAAAATGTTATCGTTAATATATCGTTCTCGTAGTCATTTTATTATGAGTGTAGATAATAAGTTTAACAGGACATAATCCTTTTGAAACTGCAATCTTTTTTGCTAAAATTACAATATTTGTATTCAAATTAAGATATCTGAATCTATACTTACAATATAGTCGTAAGCAAAAAAAGATCTGTAGTTTAAAAGTACTGATTGTATTAGTATGTTAAATAAATAACGGCTTGGATCAGTAATTTTGAAATTGTTTTCAGAACACGTTACGTTCTCCTCTACTCTACTATATTATATTTATATATGATAAAAACAATAAAAGAAACCAAAAATTGTGTATACTTTTGTATCGCACCGTAACATTGAAATCGAATTGAATATAATAAAAACAATTGCCCCGGAGACTTAATCAAATAACTTGGATTGTTATTCACAAGAATATTTTTTTGAGTAGGTTGAAGTTAAACCTGTGTTCTTTACTTTATCTACACTTGTTATATAATATTATTTTATTTTTATGTACTGTAGCAAATATTTCTTTTGAACTAATAATATAATTCCATGAACAGAAAAATAGTCTATAAGGACTATTTAATAATTTTCCACTTAAATTTGATTACCTACTTCTAATATTATAAGATAAGTTTCAACCCTGCTGTAATTAGAGAGGCTCTCAGACGTCTCTCAATACTTTCAAGTTTTATTAGAAGGTAACCTCAACGAACGTCCGGTATAGCGACAAAGACTTTTGCGTTAGGGCTGACGGTACTGTAAAATCAATAGGTATATTACAAATTAGTTATTTGCTCATAATTAATTACTAAAATAATGATTACTGAAGATTACGCAAATACTAATATCATATTTTCAGTAATTTAAAGTTACACTTTAAAAATTTAAAGTATAGGTACATTTTTTCATCGTATTTTTAACATTTTAGGTCAAAAAACATATCAATAATATCTATAGGCTTTATTTAATGGGTATTTTGCTCTAAATATATCTATTTACTCACAAATTATAGTTTCTAGGGGGCCGTAAGATCCAGTATCGACAACACATAGTCAAACAAGGTTTAGTTAAAAAGGCATACTTTTTAAAGTTATCATTTATGACCTACAGAATATCCAGGTATTTTTTCCATTGATGATAAAAAGATAAAAAAGTTATTAAAGATATAAAATGTAAAAATAAAAATTGTTAAAATTAATATTATGTATATGAATAATGAATGTAAACGTCGTCGTCGTATGAATAATAATGAATGTAAACGTCGTCCACAGTTGTATCTGACTTTACTATGAAATATATTTAAAATATTTTCACAAACATGTTTTCTTTAATAATTGTCACTATAAGGCACGCTCTACAAGAATGTGTTAGAAAATTCAACTTTAAGACTAAGTCCTTGAAATTAGGCGTTCTTGAGAGCTTGATAATTATACAATTAAATTATTTAAATATTACAGTCTCATCACATTAGCTTAACAAATTTATATCAGATTTTTCTAGTGCCCAATTACTGTAATTAGAATTAATGGTAATTAGTGTAATAAGAATAAATGGTAAACAGTCTATATGTTAAATTTAAACCACTTCGCGCCAATAATATAACCTTAAAGTTTACACTTACGGTTTTATGTCACATTTGATGTTATTAATCGCGGTAACGTTGGGGGTCGGGTTGCCCCTCTCTCCAAAATATAGCAAAAGGAATGACCTTTAAGTTATGCCCGTGAATGGATGCTGGTTACTGTATCGGTCATTTTACGTCTTGCATCTTGTTAGCCACGAATTTATTGTTTTTATATTTTCATTTAGTGTCCATAAAGCCTGAATTATACTATATATATTTATTACCTACATATTTATCTTTCATGATATAATGTTTTGTAATGTGAGTAATATAATATGTAATAACATTGTTCGTATAACTATTTTATTCCAATAAAACTGAAGTAAAAGTTTATTATTATTGTATTAATTAGATTTAAGAATTTACATTTACTTAGAACAATTGTTATTACTGTAATATTATTGAAGTTATAAAAAATATTATTGATTTGTCGTATTGGCAGAAGCTATGATATGAAATTATTACGTTTAACAGAAACGTGTAAGTTATAGTCGATACAAATATATGTAGAAATTTAGTATCGTTCAGCATAAGTATTTTATAAGTGTTAAACTTATTGAAATGTTTTTAGGAGAGAGTTACTAATCACCTAGTATATAGAAAGACCTTGTCTTGTTGTATTATTGTAAGTATTTAGGATTATATTTTGCTCCTTGATAATGTGTCAATGCTACAAATATTTAACGTCTTTTTTTATGTTAGAGGAGGGCAAACGAGCTTTGCCCTGGGAGCTGCAGGCGGAGGTGCTCGCCGGGGTGTATTGGCACCGGGCGGAAGCCAGGACTACGAGGGTAAGGCCCGAGGCAGCTCGAATCAGGGTTTCAGCTCACCGAACCCTGATTCGACGATGGATGAGGGACTTAGAGTTGCCTGCCGCCAACGATCCAAGTGGGGGCGAATAGCCCCCACTTGGATCGTTGGATCATCCGGCGACACGGGACTCTGACATTCCGTCTTGTGCAGGTGCTCACGGGGCACGCATGCTTCGATAAGTACCTGCACAAGATTGCAAGAAGGGAGGCGGCCCCGTCCTGCCACCACTGTGACGAGTCGTCAACACGGCTCGTCGCACCGTGGAGGAGTGCGCAGCCTAGGGGTCATCAGCGCGCTGAGCTGATGGCCGTGGTTGGCAGGGACCTGTCGCTGCCGCGCCTTATTGGCGCGATGGTCGGCAGCGAGAGGTGCTGGGCCGCTATGGCCTCCTTCTGCGAGCAAGTCATCGCCGCGAAGGAGGCCACGGAGCGGGTCAGGGAGCAAGCCTCTCCCTCTTATCCGCTCCGCCGGGGGAGGCTTGGGAGAAGGAGGCGGGAGTACGCCCGCCGCTTCCTCTCCCAGCCGTAGGCCTTGGTGAGAGGGGGGGGTGACCCCTCTCACCTGCCATAGGCCTACGCCGTGAGGGTGTCCTAAATTGCTCGGGATATCCTCGCAGGGGGCGTAACCGCCGGGGCGGCACTGTGAGTACTAACGCAATCCCGTGTCGTCCCATTAAGGCGTTGAGGGCAACCGTTGGTTGGTTTTAGTGGGTAGCCTTAAAAATGGCGTCCTCTATGCCGCTGGGTAGTCCCACATAATCTTCCGGCCATCACCTTCCGGGCCGGCGGGTAGCCTTAACGGATTTTTCCAAAGAATGAAAAAAATAAAAAAAGGCAAACGAGCTTGCGGGTCACCATTGAAATGTGATCACCGCCGTCCATGAACTCTTACAACATCCGAGGATTCCAAGAGCGTAGCCGGCTTTTCAAATAGGAATATATGCCTTTTTTGAAGGTACCCATGTCGTATCGATCTCGAAATACCGACGAAGGAAGTTCGTTCCACATTCGAGTGGAACGTGGGAAAAAAGTCCTTCAAAACCGCACAGTGGAAGATCGCCACGTATCCAGGTGGCATGGATGGTAAAGGAGGCGATGGCGAGCTGTGCCATGGTGAAATTCGGCAGTAGGCATCTGATCGAATAGTTCTTCTGAACACTCCCCGTTCTAAATGCGGTAGAAGATGCACAAAGAAGCCACGTTTCTACGCAATGCCAAAGAGTCCAGCCGTTCGCAGAGCACCGAGTCTACGACAATCCGAACGGCTCTCCGTTGTACGCAGTCAAATGGAAGAAGCTGGTATTGGGGTGATCCGGACCAGAGATGAGAACAGCACTCCATGTGTGGCCGGACCTGCGCCTTATAAAGCGCAAGTCTTTGGCCAGGTTTGAAATACTGCCTCGCTCTATTGATAACTCCCAATTTCTTCGAGGCCAACTTGGCCTTGCTCTCCAGATGACCACGAAACTGACAATCGCTCGAAATGTCGAGACCCAGTATTCTGATACTAGGCGAATTGTTGATTGTTGATGCGTGCCTAATTTTGATGAAATAATTGAAATGAAAATGAATTACATCGTATAAATTCCATTGCATATTGGAAAACGTTAGCGAAAAATATTTACATAGTTATTCTTAATTTTACACTTAGTTTTCTAACTAACTAACTATCTAACTAACTTAGTGCTTCTGCTCTTATAAAAATATTAGATTTTATTATATGAGGTTTTATATTTAACGACTTGTTCATTAATAAAATAAACAATACTATTATACGGCACTTCGTGATATAATACAGAACATTTACTTTATTATACGTTATGCTTGTAATAGCTTATTGATATAACACTTACTTTAATTACCAACTGACCACACTGTTTCAATTAGGTGAACTTACCTACTTCAATTTTTTTTGTACAGGAATTATTACATTATATTTTTGATAATTTATTTTTGAAAAAAAAAACAATGTTTAATATGCTTTCGAATTCCAGATAAAATCTTTTAAATGTGTTGGTTATATTTAAATTATTCTCTTACCAATACGTTATGAAAATGTACAAGTAATTTTATTTCTTTCTAAATGTTAAAAAGAACAATAGAATTCTACCAACATCTTTTGTAAGAAGAAAAGTACTGGTTACACACAATTATGTCTAAACATCCGAGTTAAATTAGTATACGGACCTAGAAATTTCGTTCATTCAATTACAGCATGAAGGGATATCTTAACGTGTGGTCCAGCTAACAGACGATATAATTTTATACGATTAATTAGTTATCAAACATTATATGTAAATAAAAGACAAGTAAAGTTAAATAAGACAATGCAAATGATAATAAGAATTACACATAAGTATATATATTTAAGTAAATAAGGCATTCTAATTTTCATTTTAACTAATGCAATACAAAAAATACTAGTTCAAGTAACAATAAACGTAATCGTAGCTATTCGTAAGCTTGAATTTGTAAGTTCGCTTTAGCTCTTAAGTTGAAACCGATTTAGGAATGCGGTTAACCTTTAACGGAAGTGTTCCAGAAAGCTGGCGTCACAACTACATTACATTGTTCGAAGTTTAATTAGTTTAATTAAATTAATATATTTATTTTAGGGTTTTGTTTGATTTTTTTTTATTATTAAGAACAATAAAACATTAACGAAACTTAGAAATAAAATAAAAATCAGCAATAGTTTTGATGCAAATATTATTTTAATTTAATTGTCCTTATTAACTTATAATTTTCTTCGTTTTCGTTTTCTAATTTTGCACTTCTTAAATCCATTGTTTTCGAGTGTTCATTGAAAGTATTTACCGCTTTTATAGATGTGAAATGTCTTAATAATGCTTTACAGAGTATTTCACGTAGAAAATTAAAAGTGGTAGCTACAGCACTTGTTAAAGATAAATTACAATCAATCATTAAGATTATAAATTGTTTCACTTTAAGGTATAAAATATATTATTAATTTGTTATTGAACCTATGTAACGTGTAAGCATTGAAACTTTTAAAAGATAGAATAGTTGATAGATATCCGTTGATATGAACTAGATAGGAACTATTCACTAGACTATATATAATAGACAAAAAGTATGGATTAATATTTTGTCAATACTTTTTATTATTATATAGTTTAACAGACTCCACTCAAATATTTCTATAAAAGAGAAATATTTTATTAAGTATTTCATACTTTGTATATACGAAGAAAGTATAAAGGCTAAGTAAGCCATGAATAAGGAAGTATGCAATCTGCCGACAGTCCATCTGATAAGGGAATACTAAAGACTACACGAAATATACATGTGAGTAGACTATTCAGAACAAGACAAATAATTCATATTTTTCGGAAGATAGTTTAAAAGAAATCTCTTGATAAATATTTTAATCGAAGGGTAAGGGAATAATATTCAAGTGTTATTCTAAAAGCTCTATTTTTTAACTTAACAATTGTGAATTCTATGATTTAAATATAAAACTACCCTTTAATTTATATTTCTCAGACACAATCGATTGATTCGTAACGTAATAATCTTAAAAATATCAGGATGTATAAAATAATTCAAAGTTGATAAACAATAATTGAGATAGATTTTCATGTATATTGTTTCTATAACTTTTTACGTCACAAAGACAAGTTTGAGAGTTCAGGGTTGTTTTAATATTTTGTAATATCAATGTCTGCGAAGAGATTTTCGGAATGCGGAAATTTTGCTTTGTTTATTTCATCGGAATATATATTTTACAAGTGTCTGTTTATTTTGTAATAAAATAAAGTTTATTTGAAATAATTGAAATAAGTTGAAGTTACATTTTAATGATGTTTGTTGGAAATATTTACAAATGAATTTTTTATGATATATTTTATCAAGCATTATCAGAATATATAATTGTATATATTTTACAAGTGTCTGTTTATTTTGTAATAAAATAATTCAATGTCTGTCTGTGTTGAAATAAGTTGAAGTTAATTACAGTGTAATGATATATTGGAAATATTTACAAATGTATTTTTCGATAGTATATTTTGCCAAACATTGTCAGAATATTTAATGCATGTTCAACTTGATACAATTTCTGTTTAATTTATTAAACAATAAATTCATGGTTATATATCTTATTAGAAATACAAGATATAATAAAAAAAATATTTATTACTAACAAAATATGTATTGAACCCTAAGATTTCGTTTCTACTTTACTACTTAAGTAATTTTTCGAATATACCAAACAGTATACCTTCTAAACTGAACATAGTTTAACTACGAGTATGTAATGTAGATACTGGATCATCAAAACTATAATCAGTAACTAAACAGATATATTTAGAACTAAATACCTATTAAATAAGGTCTATATATATATTATTGTTATCTTATTTTGACATTAAATTGTTAAAAGTACGATGAAAAAATGTATTTATGATTTTATTCTAATCACCTCTTTTTGAAATCACGAAACATCTTCTATAAAATAAGAAAAAAATAACAATATTAATTATTGAATTTGTTCCAGAGTTTACTTAATAGTTTTTTATATTGATTGTAAGTTTCAAACACATTAAAGCTCGGAGCTGCCTAACGTTTGGAACAAATTGTGTCAACTTAATTAGTATAAGAAGTGTTATTAAAATTTGTTTTGCTATAGAAGAGGTAATGTAGCTTGAATATTTAATATTAAGTGGTTTCAGCGTAGCAGCTTCATTCTTACAAGTATTCCAATTACAAATAGCAGATTGCAACGAAACTTTGCTATGTTGTTGCATGCCTTGAAATCATTAAATAATAAAAAGGATTTTATACTATAAATTTTACAGAATAAAATTAAAATAACAGCGCATAACTATGACAAAAAGAAAATTAAGAAAAGTCAGTTTCCTTAAGTCAATATAAAAAAAAACACAAGGTTATATTTTGCAGGGATATATATTTTTTTTATGTATAAACTTCGTTGAATGTCAGTATTTTAACATTGTTTAAGATATATTATTAAATTAATAACATTTTTTTAATAATTTGTAATCATACAGTTATTATTTTAGACCCTTTATTCGATTTTCTGTCTTCAATAAGTTGATTTGTTGAGTTGAAAATGTAGTTTTTAATGAGAGGTTATATCATAACATTCCCGGTATTATTCGACAGTTAAGTTATAATCTATTAATAATATATAAATTATTAATAAGATATAAATTGCACACAAGAATATCAAAGTAAAGGTAATGCAAACGTAGATTCAAATTTAACAATAATAATCAAAACTACAACATACTTAAAACAAAAAGGATATTTCATTTCTTCACTTATATAATTAATTATTTGGATAATTTAAAACTTGGTTTTGGTTTTGTATATATTCATATAAATAGTTATAAATTCATTACCATATTTATAATAGTGAATGAAATTCTATAAGACGAAGAAGAAGAAGAAGAAGAAAATCTTCACTAAAGTGATGTTTGATAGAAAAGCATGGAAGAGGTTGAGATATTACTGAGATAAATAATAATCAATTATCATAAATTTAACACTAGATATGACTTCAGAGAAGTATGTCCCAGATTCCACGTATTAATATGTGTATGAACTTATAATAACAGAAATGAAGTCATTTGATACATGACAAACTTGACTAAAACGGTTTTGACTAAAATATAAGGAGATTAAATCTTGGTATTAACAACGGAAACTATTACGAAGGCTTTACCCAACATATAATATAAACATAAATCTCATTATGAAGCATTGGAACCACTTCCATGTTAAGTGGTTTTTATAATATATTAATATCAAAAGCAGTAGCAGAATCTAGTTGGTTGTTGGTATTATATTAAAATCCCAGTGACTGTCATAGTGAATAGTAGACATCGCACAGTGACGCTCAACAATAAATAACAAATCAATAGACAAAAAAATTAAACAATCGTTATCGTAGTTATTTTATTATGTGTGTAGATAATAAGTCTAACGGAGCATAATCCTTTTGAAACTGCAATGTTTTTTGCTAAAATTAAAATATTAGTAATCAACTGAAGATGTCTGAATCTATACTTTACTTATGTTATAGCCATAAGCAAAAAGAGATCTGTACTTTAAAAGTACTGATTGTATCAGTATTCGAAATAAATAACGGCTTGGATCAGTAGTTCTTAAATTATTATTAAAACACGTTACGTTCTCCTCTACTCTACTATATTATATGTATATGTAAGGCCCAAAGACCGAAAACGCTCAGTGGACGGAAAAAACGGCCACAACGCGTTCTCGTTGTCTTCAGATGCGCAGAACGCGTTTTGACTCCTATTTAACGCTCGCAACGCGTTCTGGTAATTGTCGAACGGCCAGAACGCGTTTTGTCATTCGTCAAGCGCTCAGAACGCGATCTTAATGTTTGAGTCGTATTATATGTCACTCTCTACCTGCGTACAATAAGATTTATTTTGTACTTATAAAACAAATGAATTTTGATTATTGTTCTACACATATAAGTTATTTCGAGGTGCGATATATACTTATATTTATGATTTTTTCAGTTAATTTCAAATAATTGAATCCTCTACGACTTCAATTAAATACAATCGTCGTATATTTTTCGAACTTTTTATTACATCAGAACATTACTTATTTTTACAACTACTGCTTGAATGACATTTCGAATTACATTTTACGTTCAAATTTCGACAAGTGCATTTCTTATCAGTACAATATCGTTTACACTTACAATAAACAAAACCTTGTTTTCTTCCCGAAGATTTTTTCCGCGGATATATCACTTTCTTTAACAAAATTACCGATTATAAATTCATTGCGAGCATAAAGACGTTCGAGAGTACCATTTTTTGTACACAATCCTCAATGTCGTCCATTTATTCAAGTTGTTTAAACAGATATGAAAGAAATATATCAATCAGAAATATAATGATAATAATAAAAATAATAATAAAAATGATAATGATAATAAACTGTCACTATTGATACATTATATGATATTGACACATTATCACTTTGGAGGATAAATGGCGCCCCAAACATGCAAAAAATGTCAACGAGGTTGTAAGCTTTTGGTTTTCAGTAGACGTAAAAGTGTGAATTTGGTCAGGTGGCCTTGGTAATTCATGATGAAGCGAAAAGGGCCATCTGGTTCCGACTGCATATCTATAAGATCGACTTGGCAACGACAGTTCATGTAATTGGAAAGAATCGGACGAACAACTAATCCTCTTTTCGGCATCTTTTTTTTCCATTGACATTGTTCACAGGTTGACAGGAACACATCGATGACTTCTCTGGTAATGTCGCAGTACTTTTTTCTTAGTTCAGCTTCCATAACTACAAAAGAAAGAAATTGTATATGTTATTATTGTTACGGAATTTTAATTTTTTTTCTTTCAACGACAAACTGATCTTATCCCTGCACTGACGAGAATTGTACTGATTTTTCATGGGCTCAAGTTCGATGTTATATACTCAAAAGCAATACTCCCCTTGGTGTTATAGGATGTAATTAAATTGAAATATTTTCGAAAAGATATCCCTAGACAATAGTATAATTTTGGAAATAACTGAAACAAAAGTTTGTATGTAGTCATCGGTACGTGCATTGTTCTGAATTTGCTGAAAAGATCATACTAATTACAGAGGATCATAAAAGTAAAGGCTCTTTATTACGAAGCCAATAAAATGTTCTATTGAAATGATTAGAAAAGAAAAGTTGTACATTTCTAGTACCAATAACTATTGCCAATAACGGTAGGCCTCTGTTGTTCAAAATTAGTTGCAAAAATTTCAAAATAAAAAAAGGTTATTAATAACTTTTCCTTTTCAATTTCATTCATTCATATTTTATATACTCTGCAATATAAGTGTATACGTAGTGTGTATTTCTTCCGAGAACTAAAGAACAATAATTGATAATTAACCAAAAGATCATAAATTGAAGTTTATTCCGTACTGCACAAATGCGTTTAACAATAATCAAGATTCATTTGTATTATAAGTACAAAATGATTATTATTGTACGCAGGTAGAGAGTGGCACATAATACGACTCAAACATTAAGATCGCGTTCTGAGCGCTTGACGAATGACAAAACGCGTTCTGGCTGTTCGACTATTACCAAAATGCGTTGCGAGCGTTTAATAGCAACCAAAAAGCGTTCTGCGCATTTGAAGACAGCCAGAACGCGATATAGCGGTTTTTTTTTGTCCACTGAGCGTTTTCGGTCTTCGGGCCTAACCTAACATATATACGATAAAAACACAAAAAGAAACCAAAAATTGTGTTTACTGGTGTAACGCACCGTAACATTGAAATCGAATTGAATATAATAAAAACAAATGCCCCGGAGACTTAATCAAATAACTTGGATTGTTATTCACAAGAATATTTTTATGAGCAGGTTGAAGTTAAATCTGTGTTCTTTACTTTATCTACACTTGTTATATAATATTATTATATTTTTATGTACTGTAGCAAATATTTTATTTTGAACTAATAATATAAAGTTAAAAAATAATAATATCCGTTTGATATGTTATAATTTCATAACCAAAAAATTAATATTAAAAATATAAAAATGAACTTAAAAAATCCAATGAATTTAAATTTCAAAACCCAAAAATTATGTCTTATAATAGAATTATTTTATCATAATATCTTTTTTTTTACAATAGATTTAAAAATAGTCCTTATAATATAATAATTTTCCACTCAAATTTAATTACCTACATCTAATATTATAAGGATAAGTTTCAACCCTGTCATAATTAGAAAGGCTCTCAGACGTCCCTCAATACTTTCAAGTTTTATTAGAGGTTAACCTCAACGAACGTCTGGTATAGCGATGCAGACGTTTGCGTTTGGAATGGGTACTATAAAATCAATAGGTTAATTACAAACTAGTTATTTATTCATAATTAATTACTAGAATAATAATTGCTCAAAATCACGCAAATACCTGCGTGATTTTCAACAATTTTTAATTACATTAAAAAATTATCGCAAAGAAGATCATTTAGAAAATAGAGAATATTCAGGTGTTTTTTGCCATTGACGAACAAAAAAAATGTAAAATGTTAAAAATAAAATTTGTTTAAATTGATAATAATTCATATTATCTCAGTCAACGGCGTTGGCAGTTGTTCCAGACTTCACTATAAAATATCTTTAAAATATTTTCACAAACATATTTTCTTTAATAAGTACTACTTTCACAAACATACTTTCTTTAATAAGTACGTCACTATAAGGCACGCCCTACAAGATTTTTTTTTTTTTCTATAATAATCTCTGCTGTTATTAGCCCTACTGGCCATAACAGCGTCACCGGTGGAATGGACGGGTGCAGAGACCCGCCCTTAAAAAAGGGGGGCCTGAAGGGCCCCATGGGAACGCGCGTCCTGAGGGCGCCTCCTGTGAGGTTCGGACCACGGCTCAGGATGCCATTAGGTGGGAAGCGAGGGTTGGATGTGGGTTATGATTTGCCACTATCGTCCTCCGACGGCAGAACGCCGGAGCAACATACTTGAGTTGGGGCCTCGTCTTCGTCGGCGAAGACGCTGTGTGTGTGTGTGTGTATGTATGTGTAGTGTTTATGTTCGCTTTGCCGCTTTTACGTAGCGTTCCCTAAAGTTATCGCGTTGTCCGGATTGAAAAGTACCGATTTGGGTCTTCTCTTTCTGACTTTAGGAGTCTTACGGGCCGTGTATCTTGTGGCCTAAACCACCAGTGGGTTTGGGTGTGCCACAGGATTGTCAAAGTAGCTTTTGGAGAGCCCCTTGAAATTCTGTGCGATCGTAGGTAAGTCTAAGTCTCGGTGCAAGTCGATATTACGCATAAACCACGGTGCCCCACTGACGAGCCGCATGAATCTGTTCTGAAGCACCTGAAGGGGCTTCAGGTTCGCGTGAGCGAAGGCAACGCTTTCATAGGACATGACGGAAGTTATGCAGGCTTTGTAAAGTGTGACCTTTTTTCTAAAGGATATTTTACTCCGCTTGCCTAACAGGGGATAAAGCCACCCTAGTATAAAGGCCGCTCTGTTGCGAAAGTCCTCGATATGAGAAGTGAATACTAGCTGTTTGTCCAGCGTCACTCCTAGGTACTTGGCCTTGTTTTTCCAAGGAATCGGTTTGTCAAAGAGTTTAATCTCCGGGCCCCTTGTGGATCGTGACCGTTCAAAGAGTACCGCGGTGCTCTTCTCCGGGTTCACCTCAATCCTCCATTTCCGAAACCAGCTCCCGAGGTATTCGGCTGCGGATTGGAGGCGTTGAGAGATCTCATAAGGATACCTTGTATGTGTAAATTGCGGTGGCATCCGCGAACATTGCTAATTCTACTTTAGAACGCGGCCTAGGAATGTCGCTGGAGTAAATTGAAAATAGAATTGGTGAGAGGACTGAACCTTGGAGGACGCCCGCTCTGATGGGGCGGGGAGTCGACATCACGCCTTCCACTCTGTAGCGGAAGGAGCGTTTCGACAGAAAGTCCCGTATGATTAGTACGAGTCTATCCGACACCCTGAACTGGTATAGCTTGTACACCAGTTCATTGTGCCAGACCCTGTCGAATGCCTTTGCTACATCGAGGAAGAGCGCTCCTGTCCGACGTAGCTTGCGGCACATAGTGGCTCCAGAAAGGATGTGCTCCGTGAGGCGCTGCACCTGATGGGAACTGGAATGATAGGCTCGAAAGCCAAACTGCTCATTTGGGATGATGTTCAGTCTCCTTACTTCCGACTTGAGTCTACTGAGGATAATCCTCTCATAGATTTTCCCTAGGGAACTAAGGAGACTAATTCGACGGTAACTAGTTGGAAGATTCCAGGTCTTACCCGGTTTGTGAATGCCTATCACTATGGCCTCTTTCCACTAGGCCGGAAACCGGTAACCGGCCAGTAGAGCATTAAAGATAGTTACTATTAGGTAAAGCAAAGGAGGCGGAAGGAGTTTGATCACTTTGTTGGTGATCCTATTTGACCCTGGCGATTTTTTGGCGTGAAGCGCCTTAACTAAGATCGTCACCTCTTCGAGGTTCGTTTCCTCTATAGAGGGACCTGCTGGTGGTTGAGAGCACATGACTCGATCAGTGTTGTCGCCGACTTCGACATATTCGCGTTCGACCGGTTGCATGCTAACGCTACACTGGCTCTCTAAGCTGTCGGCTAGACATTCCGCTTTATCGCGGTTGTCGAAGGCGGGCGTGACTCTATAAGAATGTGTGAGAAAACCCAACTTCAAGGCTGTCCTTGATGTTGAGAGTACTTGATAGCTGGTAGATATGTTGCTGCGATGACTACTAGAATTTTAGTTATTTAAATACTAATCTCATCACATTAGATTAACAAAATTATATCAGATTTGTTTAGTGCCCAATTACCGTAATATGAATTAATAGTAATCTTGCTGAATTACAAAGCAATCTAAATGCTAAATTGAAACCACTTTACGCCAATAATATAACTTTAATCTTGCATCTTGCTACCGAATTTCTTCTGTTTATATTTTATTTATTGTCCATAAAGCCTGAATTATAGTTATTACCTTTGTATTAAACTTTCAAAATATAATATTTTGTAATGTGGGTAATATAATAATAACATTGTTTGTATAACTAACATTATTAGATATTAGTAGTAAAAGTTATTATTGATTTGTCGTATTGGCAGAAGCCATATTTATGATATGAAATTATTACATTTAACAGAAATGTGTAAGTTATGTAACAAATATATTAAGAAATTTAGTATCGTTCAGTATAACTATTTTATTAGAATTAAACTTATTGAAATGTTTTTAGGAGGGAGTTACTAGTATTCTAGTATATAGAAAGACTTTATCTTGTTGTAATAGTCTTTGTATTTAGAATTATATTTTGCTCCTTGAGTAATGCAAAATGACCACTTGTCAATAATGGTGTCATGATCAGTGAAAGGCACTGAATATTTTTTTTGATATGTTACAAATATTTATTGTATGCCTAATTTTGATGAAATAATTTAAATGAAAATGAATTGCATCGTATGAATTCCTATGCATATTGGAATATGTTTGCGAAAAAAATGTACACAGTTATTCTTAATTTTTTTGACGTCACACAATAATACTCACTCAATTTAACGACTTTTTAATTAATAAAATAACAAATAAGATTATATGGCACTTTATGATTTAATACAGGTGTTGTTTAATGTTTACTTTGTTATACGTTACGTTTGTAATAGCTTATTGATATAGCATTTTAGTTTAATATCCAACTGTTCTCACTGTTCCATTTAGGTTGATTTATATCGTCTGTTAGCTGGACCACACGTTAAGGCATCCCTTCATGCTGTAATTGAATGAACGAAATTTCTATGTCCGAATACTAATCTAACTCGGATGTTTAGACATAATTGTGTTTAACCAACTAGTACTTTTGTTTGTATATTTTTATTTTTTTTATTTTTTTTTATTTTAGGGGAGTGCAAACGAGCTTGCGGGTCACCGTTGGTATGTGATCACCGCCGCCCCTGAACTCTTGCAACATCCGAGGATTCACAAGTGCGCTGCTGGCCTTGGAGAAAGGAATATATGCCTTTTTTGTAGGTACCCATGTCGTATCGATCTGAAAATACCGCCGAAGGAAGTCCGTTCCAGATTTGAGTGGTACGTGGGAAAAAAGTTCTTGAAATCCGCACAGTTTAAGATCGCCACGCGTCCAGGTGGTATGGATGATAAAGGAGGCGATGGCGAGCTGTGCGGTAGTGAAATTCGGCGGTAGGCATCAGATCGAATAGTTCTTCGGAACACTCCCCGTTGTAAATGCGGTAGAAGACGCACAAAGAAGCCACGTCTCTACGCAATGCCAAGGAGTCCAGCCATTCGCAGAGCACTGGGTCCCCGACAATCCGAATGGCTCTCCGTTGTACGCGGTCAAATGGTAGAAGCTGATATTGAGGTGATCCGGACCAGAGATGAGAACAGTACTCCATGTGTGGCCGGACCTGCTCCTTACAGAGCGCAAGTCTTTGGCCAGGTTGGAAATACTGCCTCGCTCTATTGATCACTCCCTATTTCATCGAGGCTAACTTGGCCTTGCTCTCCAGATGACCACGAAACTGACAGTCGCTCGAAATATCGAGACCCAGTGTTCTGATACTTGGCGCGGCAATAAGAGGAGTGCTCTCGAAGAGCGGTGATACGACAAATGGGTTTTTTTTAGTGGTAAACGCGCAAACCTGTGTCTTTAGGGGATTGAACTGAACGTGGTTCAGTTCACCCCACTCAGAGACCATCCCTAGGGAGGTCTTTATTGAAGACACAAGTTTCTTTCGGCACTCATCGACTTTTTCCCGAGAGAGACCTGCACGACCGGAATATACCACATCCCCAGTGCTGTCATCCGCATAACAATGTATGTTGGAAATATCCAACATATCATTGATGTGCAGGAGGAACAGGGTTGGGGATAGCACGCAGCCTTGGAGTACACCAGCGTTCACGGGCTTGGGGTCCGAGCAAAAACCGTCGAGAACGACCTGTATGCTCCGCCCAGTGAGGAAGCTGGTGATCCACTTGCATAAACTCGCGGGAAGCCCATAGGAAGGTAGCTTCGAAAGGAGCCCCTTGTGTCATACACGATCGAAGGCTTTTGCCATATCCAGACTAACTGCCAGACCCTCTCCCTTGCTTTCAATAACCATTGCCCAACGGTGAGTAAGGTATAACAGAAGATCACCAGCTGATCGACCATGGCGAAAGCCATACTGCCGGTCATTGATCATCTGGTAATCTTCGAGGTACGTTAGGACCTGTCGGTTTATGATAATTTCCATTATTTTGGAGAGAAGGGAGGTAATGGCGATAGGTCTGTAGTCAGCTGGGTCCGAGCTATCACCTTTTTTAGGGGTCGGATGGATAAGGGCACGCTTCCATGAGACCGGAACTTCGCCTTTAAGGTAAGAGTGCCGAAAAAGACGCGTTAGCACTAGAGTCAACTCAGGGGCACACGTTCGTAGCACCAGTGGAGAAATGCCATCCGGCCCACTCGACTTATGAACGTTCAAGGAAAATAGATTCTGCCTGATAGTTTTTTGCCGAAAAACTATTTCCGGCATTGAGCTCTGATACCGCGGGATGATAGGCGGTGTATTTCCTTGGTCGTCCAAAGTCGAGTTGGAGGCAAAAGGAGTGCCCAAGAGATCGGCTTTCTCTTTTGCCGTGTGGGCCAAAGAGTCATTCCCCATGTGCAACGGCGGTAGGGACAGCTAGCTAAAGTTGCCCAGAATGGCCTTGGAAAGCGCCCAGAATTTGAACGTGCCAGGCGGGTACTTTGCCAGCCGATCCCCAATTTTGACGACATGCTTGAACTTTGCTCTAGCGATTTGCCGTTTGAAGAATCTGGAGGCACGGTTGTATTTCCTCTTCAGAACTCTAGAGTTCGGATCCTTAGTGACTAACGCATTAGCCCAAGCTTGATATGCCCGCCGTTTGCCAGCTGCTGCAGCCCTGACAGACGCATCAAACCAAGGTCGCGATCTGCCGCCAAGTGGTACCAAAGAGCTTGGTACAAACAGTTCCATGCCCTGAAGTATCACATCAGCTACAGCCGGAGCGCAGTCACTAGGATCATTGGAAGGGAAACAAATCGGCCCCCATGGGTAAGATGCAAAAAAGGACCGCATTCCATCCCAATCCGCTGACTTGTAGTGCCAAACGCGTCGAGTCGCAGGTCTTGTGCGAGCAGGACGTTGAATGGGCACTACACTCCGTACCAGACAGTGATCAGAGGAACCTAAGGGAGTCTCGACAGTGATCTGGTACTTTTCTGGATGTGTAGTCAGCAGAAGATCCAACAAAGAGGGCGTGTGGCTGTCCACGTCCGGTAGACCAGTGTGCGTCTTTACCAGCTGGGACAGACCATTTGCCAGAGCAAGGTCAAACACAGATCTCCCCGCGTAGTCGGTGGCACGTGACCCTAGCCAATCGGCATGGTGCGCATTGAAGTATTATTTTTCCGATACGTTATGACAATGTACAAGTAATCTTACTTCTTTACAATATGTTACAAAGAAGAATACAATTCTACCAACATCTTTTATACAAATAAAAGTACTAGTTGGTTAAACACAATTAGGTCCAAACATCCGAGTTAGATTAGTATTCGGACATAGAAATTTTGTTCATTCAATTACAGCATGAAGGGATGCCTTAACGTGTGGTCCAGCTAACAGACGATATAACTTTATACGATTAATTAGTTATCAAATATTATATGTAATTAAAAGACAAGTAAAGTTAAGTAAAACAATCCAAATGATAATAAGAATTACATATAGGCATTCTAATTTACAAGTTAACTAATGCAATACAAAACATATTAGTTGAAGTAACAATAAACATAATCGCAGCTATCCGTAAGTTTGAATTTGGAAAGTTCTCTTTAGCTCTTAAGTTGAAACCGATTTAGAAATGCGGTTAACCTTTAAAGGAAGTGTTCCGAAAAGCAGGCGTCACAATTACATTACACTGTTGGAAGTTTAATTAGTTTAATTAAATTAATATATTTGTTTTAGGGTTTTGTTTGATTTTTTATTATTAAGAATAATAAAACATTAACGAAACTTAGAAATAAAATAAAAATACGTCAGCAATATTGTTGGTGAAAATATTATTTTAACTTAATTATCCTTATTAACTTATAATTGTTAGAGTTTTTTAATTTGTTTTTTTTTATCTATTGTTTTTCGATTGTTCATTGAAAATATTTACCGTTTTTATAGATGTGTAATATCTTAATAATACTTTACATAGTATTTCACGTAGAAAATTAAAAGTGCAAGCTACAGCACTTGTTAAAGATAAATTAGAATCTATCCTTAAGAATATAAATTGTTCACTATAAGGTCTAAAATATATTATTAATTTGTTATTGAACCGATACAACGTGTAAGCATTGAAACTTTTAAAAGATAGAATAGTTGATAGACATCCGTTGATATGAACTAGACAGGAACTATAGGTACACTAGACAATATATAATAGACAAAAAGTATGGATTCATATTTTATCCATACTTTTTATGTTTATATAATTTCACAGACCCCACTCAGATATTTCTATAAAAGAGAAATATTTTATTAAGTATTTCATACTTTATATATACGAAAAAATTATAAGGGCTAAGTAAGCCATGAATAAGGAAGTATGCAATCTGCCCACAGTCCACCTGATAAGATAATACTAAAGACTATAAGTAATATATGTACATGTGAGTAGACTATTCAGAAGAAAACAAACAATTCATATTTTTTTAAAGATAGTTTATAAGAAATCTCTTGAAAAGTATTTTTATCGAAGGTTAGTAGTGACTTCTGTAATTTTAAATATGAAACTCTACCCTTCAATTTATATTTCTTAGACATGATCGATTGATTGGTAACGAATACATGATGATCTCAAAAATATCAGAATGTAAAAAATAATTCAAAGTTGTCAAACAATAATTGAGATAGATTTTCATGTATATTGTTTCTATAATTATTTTACGTCACAAAGACAAGTTCGAGAGTTCAGGGTTGTTTTATATTTTGTAATATCAATTTCTGCGATGAGATTTTCGGAATGCGGAAATTTTGCTTTATTTTTTTAATCGGACTATATTTTTTACAAATGTTTGTTTATTTTATAATAAAATAAAATTAATGTCTGAATATTTGAAATAAGTTGAAGTTAATGACAGTTTAGTGATATTAGAGTAGAGGAGAATGTAACGTGTTTAGTCCAAGATCAAAGCCTTTATTTATTCAACATATTAATACAATCAGTACTTTTATATTACAGATCTCTTTTTGCTTACGGCTATATTATAAGTAAAGTACAGATTCAGAAATCTTCAGTTGCCTACAAATATTTTAATTTTAGCAAAGAAGATAGCAGTTTCAAAAGGATTATGTCCTGTAATTCTACACACGTAATAAACTAACTACGAGAATTATTTAACGATATATTAACGATAACATTTTCCAATTTTTGTCTATTAATTTGTTTGTTACCACTGTGTGATGACTACTATCCACTAAGATGAAGTCACTGGGGTTTTAACATAATATCAACAACCAACTAAAGGCTGCTGTTACTTTTGATATTAATATATTTCTAAGATCCACTTAACATGAAAGCGGTTCTAATGCTTCATAATGAGATGTATTTATCTATTATACGTTGGTTAAAGCCTTCGTTATAGTTTCCGTTGTCAATATCAAGATATAATCCCCTTATATTTTAGTCAAAACCGTTTTAGTCAAATTTGTCATACATCAAATGACTTCATCGCTGTTACTATAAGTTCATACATATATTAATACGTGGAATGTAAGACATAATTGTAAAAAGTCATATCTAGTGTTAAACTTATGATTATTGATTATTAATTACGTCAGTTTCGTTTTAAATATATTTTAAGTAAACTATTCAATAATTATAATTATTTAAGACTAATTGCAATATTTAAACGTCTTCCATGTCATCCATCAAACATCATCTCAGTGAGGATTTGCTGCTTCGTCATATAGAATTTTATGCATTCTCTTCGTGATTACTTTGGCCGCTCTCTTTATTATAAACATGGTAATGAACTTGTAACTATTTATAAAAAAATATACAAAATTAAAATCATCTTTAAACTATCCAAATTATTTACCTATATAAGTTAATAAAATATATATATTTTTTTAAACCATACAATGTTGTAGAATAAAATTAATATAGTGAATGTCAACGTCATCCGCAGTTTTTTTCAAACTGTACTATGAAATATCTTTAAAATATTTGCACAAACTTATTTTCTTTAATAACTGTCACTATAAGGCACTCTCTACAAGAATAATGTTAGAAAACCCAAGTTTAAGGCTGTCCTTGAAGTTGGGCTTTCGTGAGAAAACTTGATAGCTGGTAGATATCGTATCGCAATCACTAATACAATTTAGTTATTTAAATACTACAGTGTCATCAAGTTAGCTTAACAAATTTATATCAGATTTTTCTAGTGCCCAATTACCGTAATATGAATTAATGGTAATCTTGCTGAATTACAATGCAATCTAAATGCTAAATTGAAAACACTTTACGCCAATAATACAACTTTAATCTTGCATCTTGCTAGCGCATTTTTTCTTTTTATATTTTATTTATTGTCCATATAGCCTAAATTATATTATTACCTATATATTTAATTAACTTTCATGATATAATATTTTGTAATATGGGTAATGTAATAATAAAATTTTTCGTATAACTACTTAATTCCATTAAAACTACGTAATGTAAAAGTATTAAGGTTTATTATGATTGTATTAATTAGATTTAACAATTTACATTCATTTAGAACAATTATTATTACTATAACATTATTAAAGTGGTAAAAGTTATTATTGATTTGTTGTATTGAAGCCATATTTATGATATGAAATTATTACGTTTAACAGAAAGTTATGGTTGCTACAAACACATTTAGAAATTTAGTATCATTCAGCATAACTATTTTATTAGAATTAAACTTATTGAAATGATTTTAGGAGGGAGTTACTAATCTCCTAGTATATAGAAAGACCTTTTCATATTGAATATTTTTATTTCAATTCTGCACATCTATATACAAAATTGTACTGTACAAAATATTATTAGTGTAGCGAGAGATTGATAAAAGTAGCCAATAGCAAAGGACGATCCTACGATTTATGACGTCACTATCACGTCATCGTCTGCAAAGATTATAAATATAGGTGGCGAGCGCGGGGAGGGCGAGCTTCATTCTGCGGCCGTCGCGAGCTGTAGACGTGTATATGTCAATGGTAAGTTATTTAAAATGTTCTTTTGAGAACAATATTATGAAGCTCATACAGTTCTTTTTCAGAACAAATAACACGGCAGCTACATGTTTAAATCTATGATACATATATTGGTATATATATTATAATTTTGTGTGTAATATTTTGTGTTATTTGTACTTGAGGAAAAATTAAATAAGTTTATATTCTTTTATATAAATATTTTATTTCTGTTCTTTTAAATAAATCCCAACTAATGTATTTTCGTACATTTTCTAATTACTAGATAGTATAATTTAGGTTGATTGATATAGGTTGTCTCAATTATTTAATCTTCTTTATTAATAGACTTTAAATAATCTAACACTTGCCTATCAAGTTGATTGCGATGGTTCTAGTTGTTCGTAAATTGCTCACTAAATATTGACGTAAGTGAAACATTTATCGAAAAAAAAATCGAGGCTGAATTTGTTGTGTGGTTCTCCTACCAGGACACATTTGGAACCCTAGTAGTCCTAATTTTAAGTTGGGGGATATCTTTAGCTTTATATTCTACAACTTAAAATTAAGATCAGAAGAGCTTATTTTGGTGAATATGGACTTAATGGACTTTTCGGACACTTCCATTTGACCTACATAATGATACTGATTCAAAATGGAAAAGTCATTAATAAATAAATAACGACTTTTATAATAAAATATGATAATATTTTTACAAAAAGTTATACACAGCACCGAATATATTTTAAGACGCAAATAATAAACACCTAAATGTAAACAAAGCTGCAAACATTTTAGGTAAACGTCATCACTACTAGTAACTGCCTCAAGTCCGGTCACGTACGGCCTTTATAACACAAGTTGAGCAATTTTCCTCTACACGAACACGAGAATTTGAAGCGCATTATGAAATTTTAGATCCAAATGACTCTATCCAGCACCTGGAGGACTTTTATTACTATAAGTTTACTTAATTAAATATTTAATGTCGTTTTGAGACAACACTTTTGAGTAGGGTTGTATCTTAATAATAAATGATAGTTTTAAAAAGTATTCTTTATTTATATAATAATAAAAACTTATTTCGTACCTAATAATTATTTAATATTAATTTAAATTTAATATTAAATATAGGTACTTAAAAAAACTCATATTGTAATAGAAATAAAATAAAATAATAGGAAAATTTAAAAATTAAATACTAATGCTCAATGTCTTAAAATTTTCAGAAAATTTAGAATTATATCATTTTCAGTAGTTGGTAGAAAAATATAGAATATATTTTTAAATTAATGAATCACCATGGCCTTAATTATTATAATTGTTAACCACAATTTTTTTAAATTAAGATTACTAAATCAACGCCTTAAAATCAACACAGATAATAAATGGGGTTTCACCCAAATCTCTCGAATCAGTTGCTTATTCAGTTGGGGTCGAATTTGCGAGCGAAGACACATTTGGGTGCAGTGTACAATTTACATTTCATTTGCTTGTACTGTCTGTGTGATTCGAAACGTTGATAATATATGGTACTTGGAACATAGTAAATTAATAAGAAGGATGAATCCGGTGATTAAATTTAGTATAAGATATTTGACTACTAAGCAGAAAATCATTATTCAGAATTGGCTTGAAGACTTATTTAACTTAAAGATTCTTATATATTTTAAAAAATTGGATGATTTTTGCAACTTTTGTATAATAAAATACGTTTCATGAGTTACGTTCAAGATCATGACATTAATCTTTTTTGTCATATTTTAATGACCCTAGGTTTTATTATAGGGAAAAAGTAATTTATATATAAATGTCTAGATACATTAAAAATAGACCTAGAATTTAAAGCTATACTGAAGAATTAACTCCAGCTGTGAAATCAACCATTGTGGTTAAAGCACTACCGGTTGATGCCAATTTTAACTCATCTAACTCGATATCTATGGTCCGTGTACAATGTTTTATTCTGGAATTAAGGATAACTCAATGCAATATTGATATAAGATACAAAAAACTTGATTGTAATTAATTCAATCTTTATAAAAGGAATTATTCTAATGTTTAATGTGAAAATTCTTTACATTTTGTCATATATTAAAATGATTTATCCTTTTATTTTCAGTTTTCAGTGAAATTGTATATTTTATTAGAATTATAAATGTTAAATTATAAATTTACATTTGCAGATTCAGATATATTTGATAATTTGACAAATAAAATTCAATTATTCTTTTAACTATTTGAGCACGCAAATAAAATTTTTATTTCCGTGCTCAAATGGTAAAATAAGTTAACACATCAAAAATTTTAATCTCTTTTTCACTGTCTGTTATCACTTTTAAAATGAACAGAAATACGTTAAAATGGTTTGAAGTGCAATTACTGTCAATCTGCGTGAAGGCTTGAAAAATCCGATCACTTTTAGAGCTCCTCTAAAAACTGTTAATAAAAAATAAAAAGCTTTATCGAGTGGATTTTAAACCAATTTATTTTACAATCAATTAGGCCGTGCCGCGGGCTGCATTGTACTAAAAATATACGATACCGAGCCCGCGTTTAATCATTTATTTAGATTAAATTTTAAGGTAGATTATTGGGAACTACACTGCATGTTATTCTGTTGATAATACGATACATGAATATATGACAATTGCGGGGTTTTTGAGGGTCCTTTGAAAATAATAGGTGGATCTATTCTAACTTTGAGGAAGGAAATCTGTACAATTCTGTTTGCTTTTACATTTCGTTTCACAATAATATCGAAAAAAATATATGGAATGGTGAGAAATAAACAGACTTTTTAAAATTTCACCTTATCCTAAATGTAGTAAAATGTTAACTTTTTAATTGATGCAATATTCACGTTAAACTATAGTTACAGAAAAGAAACAGTAAAATTATACAGATAAAAAAATGCATTTTATATTAAATAACCATCTAATTAAATTTTTTCTCAATACGAGTATTATTGCTAGATAGTTGTAACATTTCTGACAGTAATGTTTCATCTGAATTTTTTTATGAGCTAGTAAGTTTTTCCATTCATCGTCCCTGTAAATGTGAATTCTCCTTAAACCTTCATTATGTAAATCAGACTCTGGACACCGCAATACAATTTTGTATAAAAAATTTTTTTAGTATGCTGTTTAAAAAAATAATATAATGTTTTTAATATCTAATATGCTAATGTGCTAAATATGTATGCATTAATATATACCTTATAACAAAATTTACCATATTGAATGTCTTTTGCTTTTTTCAGTAATTTAGTTAACATTGTTTGTGTGTTGAAGTTGTGAATTCCTTTTTGTAGTAGGAATATAAAATTGATTAAGTTCAATTACTTATATTTTTAACCAATTCCTGTAGTTTTATATAAAATTATTTAATGTCAAAATAGTATGATATCTGGATATTTATTCTACATTCGTATATTGTCAATATAGAGCACAAAATATGATAAATTATATGTGTTAAAGTCTTCAGATGGGGGAATTTCGTTTGCAAAATGTTTACATGATATTAAATAAAAAACCAACGCCTTTGAACACCAGACTAAAGTTAAAAGATAAAAGCTGAATTTTAATTACATAATGTGCTTAATTAATATAAGAATGATGGACTATTATCAAAATTAAAAACAATCTTGGCAGTGAGGTTTTTAGTTGTTTACACTTTTGGTACCTGTTATTTGCCAAAGCCACGATGATCCAAACTTTATAGTAGGCAATAGTTTATATCCTGTGTTTTATTTCATGTTATCTATAAATCAGCTCAAAGGTATTACCTGTTGTTGTTATCAATCTTGTCTTCTCTATATATTATTTGAATATTAAAAATAATTAAGTCATCGATACGATTATTACACGGTATCAAGCATAGACCGTATTTAGCATATATAGCGGTATTTAGCTTTTTTTTCTAAATTCACACGTAGTTCTTTGTATTATAAGACAAATATATTTATAAATTAAATATATTTTAATATTGCATTTTTTATGTCTTTAAATATTATTTCATATTTAATATTTATTTTCGTAGGTATTTTATTATTACAATAATAAACAACAAAGTGAACAAAGGGACGACGTACATAAACAAAGCAAGTATATAAAATAAAAAATAGAATATGCCACCAAAATAATATCAGATTCAGATATAAAAATGCAATTTTAGGAATTTTTTTCTGAAAATTTGTATGCGTATCTCGCTAACACTTCTGAGAATTTACATTTTCGTTTTCACTGTTGCATTGCATTTAAATTACAAAAATTGTGTGAGTCATCGCAGCACGATATCTACGAGTTGTCAAGTTCTTTCCAGCTGTCCGTGAAACTGAGTTTTCTTACATTGCACCGTGTATGTAGCGGTGTGAGTAAACGGGATCCATAGTGACAGTTATTTAATAAAATGTGCTAGTGAAAACATTTTTGTGCTAAAAATATTTTAAGCTACAGCGAAACCAACTGATGCAGAGGACGTTGTTGACTATTTGTATTTAAGCTTTTGAAGTTTGAACATATTATATACGTTAACTCAGCTGTACTTACTTTATTATTTAAGTTAATACAAACTTAAATATGTATAACTATTTCAAAAATAATCGTCAAGAATATCAAGTTTATTTCATATCTTTCAAGATTATAAAAAAATATTTTGGTTATATATTAACTAAAACTGCATACCATACACAGGAAACATACTCGTATTAACTTCATAGAAAATATGAACATTTATTGTGATGGAGGATATTTTATAATCATATAAATAATAACTTTTTGATAAAGACGTCCCCTAAATAATGCGTTCTGATAACGGATTAACTGGTGTCCCTATATCACGTTTTCCCAAGGTTTTAATAATATTATTGAAATATATCATCAAATATCATCATAGCTTTGTAAAGGGATAACGTTGTGGCGTTATGGTTTCACTGGTTAAAGTGAAAAAATAGGTTAATTAAGTAAATAATCGATAAATTTTTCATATTTAAAAAATATTTTTTATTCAGATTGAATCACAATTTATAAATTCTAATTAAATTTTAAATATATGTTAATTTGCAGTTCTGTAAAAAATTAATTGTATATATATATATATACACATTTAATTTATATATATATATTAATTAATACATACATTAATACAAATATATATATGTATATATATATAAGAAGAAGGTAAACATTTTTAATTTGTAAATAAAAATTAAACGTGGATCTTATATGAATAAAGAAAATTTTTATTAGTAATCGTTATAAACATCCAAAACTTCAACAATACAGAATATTATTGAATTGCATAACAAATGAAGACTAAAAAGACGAAGGTTTAACTCCAACCTACTTCCCACGAGAATGTTATTGTGAATAAGAATTCGAGGTTATTTGATCAAAACTCTAGGGAATTAGAATATGTTTTTATCATATTACATTTGATTTCAACATTTGAGTTTATTCTATATGATTGATTGTAACGTGTACTACTTTTAAATTTGTTACCGTTAGATCTTTTTCTTATATAAAAATATATAAGAGTTAAGAAATAAAGTAAGCGAGGTACCAATTATTGAGAATAACAGACCAGTTTGATCCCGACTGTAAAATTCTGTGTTTATGTTTTACATTAAAAGATTACAAGTGTTTATCAGAAATTTGAATTTGTTTTGTTTTTGTTCAGTTTTTTTTATTTAGTTAATATTTTTTACGCAGTCCAGTTTTTTATTTTAGTATATTTTTTCATATATATTTAAGATTAAAAAGAAAGGCTTTTAATCTTTTTATTCTATAAATACTTAATATTTATAAATATTTTAAATACTATAAATATTTAGAAACTTCATAGTTGCGAGGATAAGTTTTTATTACATATTCATGGCAATGAACATATTTCCATCGTAAGAAAGTTTGGTAACAGTTCTTACACTCCTTAAGAAGACACAATTTGTTCCATGAGTCAAACTCCACGCATTAATGGCTTTGAAACTTACGAGACACGTCAAAAACTATTCTATGAGTTGGGGTTAAAGTCGTAAGATACATATATTTTAGTACATAGCAGTAGAATTCAAAGTTTTAAAGTATTAGCATTAGTATAGTATATATTTTTAATATTTGTTATTGAAAAATCCTTATAAATATGTCACATATATATATTAGATATATTTATATTTTTTTTGTTAAATAAGATTCCTAGGGTAGATCTTAGAATAATAATATCCCAAAGATTATCTCGTCTGAACTATGAAACGAATCACCTGTACATATTTAGGACTAGAGTCATGATAATGGTAATTAACTGATTAAAATAAAACAATTTAAGTTCACACCGTCAACCGTTGCTAAACTGTCACGTAGTAGTGTTATTCGATATATAGTATTGTACTCGCCTTAATGAATCTACATCTATAGTATGTCGAAACGTAGGTGGGAAATGAGGACCAGCTATACTATACTATGTTTATATAATATGCTGTAAGAAAATAAGTAGTATTCTTCAACATTGAAGATATTAAAGAAAATGACTATTAATCTAGATTGAAGGAATAAAAATAATTTAAATTTATTTTTTCTATATTCATGCAAATATTGGTCAAAATAATATAGAGTAGGAGTTCAAATTCAATTCGAATTAATGTTTTATGATAATAATTGTTATAATAATTTAATTAAATCTGCAATTTTGCAATGAGCATTAAGGAAGGTTACAAAACCAATAGTCCTCCTACAAATTTATAGCGAAGAATTAAATTACTTACGAAATATTATTCCAATAAAATTTTCTTTTGCTCGAAAAGTGCCGGCAATACAAATTATGGTTTTTCATTATATTAAGTAAACCCTGCAATAAAACTCATGAATGATCATAAGGACAAGTTTGTCCTTATCCAATTAATTAATTAATTGGAAAGGTCAAGACATCAAATTAAAAATTAAAAATTTGCAAACAAGCTAATATTAGTGGTATATACGCAGAAAATCAAACTTATTGTTAATAGATTGAAAATAAACGAAAATAATTAATTAATATATTGTCTTCTTGAACAAGGAAGAGTACGTTGGGTGAAATTTTATATAAAATTAAATATATCAATAACACAACATAGACAGCACCTAACCATCTAAACCAATGACAGCTACTTTTAAATAATATTTAGAAAAATGCTATTAATTTCTATAACTTGTCACGACAGCAAAATGCCGAATATAAATAATAAATAAGTTTATATTTTCTTTAATATTTTATGAAACTAAGAGTAACATCAAGCTGGCAACATCTAATTTCTAAAGGAATATTATCACAGACTAATTCAGTCTTCTGAATTACCCGTCAACCAATAATTATTCAAACTAATTTTTTAAGACTAGCCAATCAACAATTTTATAATATTACCATAAATATTAAAGGTTCTACAGAAATAAATTTTGTACTTAAGTATATAATTAAATTTAAAACGCAATTAAAAATATTCTTGCCTCAATTAATATTGTACCTAATAACTTAAAAAGTGAGAAATTTGGGGATATTCTAATCAAATCAAAACAATCAATGTCACAATCGAAAAAAATTTATAACGCTAAGGCCCGAGAATCGCTTAATGTTTAATTGGAAAAATCATAAAACATACCGCGAGGTGATATATTTAGATTAAAAAAAATTTACTGCTTATTACTATGAAGAACAATTAATTATTTAATTCGATAAAATATATAAATAAAATTAAAGGCCTGTAAATAAAATACCCATTATTTTTATGAATTAAATATAAGCCACGTTATTGCAAAAAAAAAGGAAAGTTTTAAAATTAATTCCGAAAAATAAATGCAAAATCATTAATTTTTATTTACCTAAATACATCCCTATAATATGTATTCGTAAATTTGAAATAACATTGAAATTTTTCTACAAAAATGAAATATTTTTGAAATAACATATATACCGGTAGAAGGTACCTTAAAAAAAAATATTTTGCTTATTCCGATTTTTACATGTGTAAATAATATTATTTTTTTCATTTCATCATATTCTTAATGCGATATTGAATTCTATGCATATTCAGAAGCAACGATTTTTGTTGGGTGGAATAAAACCTCCTAACCTCCTAAAACCTGGATTTTGATCCACTTATTAAGTTTATTAAGTTTTAGAGCACAATTTTCAAAAAATAGGACATCATATTTGACATTTTGGTTTAACTTTTTATCTAACGATAGTGAGGTATCGAACTAAAAAGGTTTTCCTCTTCCCACCATTTTAGTTGAATAGCAGATAAAGCGTTTTTCGATATAGCTGACTTTGGATAAAAAGTTCCTTAATACATTTTGCTATAGAAAATTTTTAAAATACAGAAATACTTTTTTTATGACATATAATTTTAATAAACTTTACCTTCTACAAATAATACAGTATTAATTATAATTACATTAGGTGGTCGCTGTAAAAAATAAATAAACCATGATAATTTTTTGTCTGAAAATTTACTTTTCATTAAGTACTAAACTAACTTTAAATGCGGTAAATTATGTCACCTTTATATATCTATACTATATTATATATATAACCTAATTGACTTTAATACAAATTATATCTTTTTCAAAACTTTAAATTTTTTTTCCAGGTATGTTAAAAACAGCTATGCTCTAATATCAAAGAATCTCCAAAAATAACTATAAATTACGTATAATCTTAATATAAGATAATAATAAACTTTTGTGATAACCTCATACTTAAATAGTGTGTGTATATTTTAAATTAATTAACAGTTAATGTACTTTTCATTGATTTTCCTAAAAGTAAACTTTACTCAAACTTAACTTGAATGCATTCCCAATTTCGGAATACTTCATTACACATACAATGGCAGTAAAGCCAAAATAGGTTTCGACTAATTTTGAACGCGTGACAACATACACCGACAACTTGTCATTTGTGGTAACAGTTCTCAAGCTTATTAATATAGCATATACATGGACTAATAATTAATACACATTTTTATTCACTAATGAATTTAATTAATTATATTTATTTCAATACAGTCAGTATTGTAAAATAATAAACGGTAAGAGTAATTGACGAACAGTACAGTATAAACAAGATTATACTTCACTCTTCCCCGTTTTTCTCCTAAGCTCCTTTCTTGAGGCACAGCTCAAGAATGGAACCACAAGTAGTGATTATACGACATATATTATAGTACCTAAAGACTTAAATAGGCATAATTTATATGAAACATACAATAAAATACAGAATTTAGCCAATTTTTGAAGATCAAAAAGAATTATCTATAAGTTGGCATTTAGGTTATGACGAGAAATTTCTGTCACATATCACTTTAATAATGGGTATTCGGTGTTGTTTTAGAAACTCTTAGTTTCATGATGTTTTTTATCGAGAAATGTAGATCGAAGTATTATAGAATGTAATAACACTAGAATACATAGATCATTTAAAAGGACAGTAATAGTTTATACATATATGTGTCTTAATTCCAATTTTTATTTACGAGTGTGTGTTATTATCTTATACATCAAAGATGAAGAGATGGGAGTGTCTAACATCTATAATACGTTTCATATGAAAAGACTCACAAAACAAGTCTTGAATTATTCAAATAATGAAATATTCTTTAAGACCTATATTCTATATTCATTATAGCTTCAGCTTGGATATATTTAAAAAAATATCGATAATATTTCAGACGGCCTTAAAAATATCTATTTATTTATTCATATCTTTTCCTCTTTAAATCAATACAAGTAGTCACTTGTATACGTACTTTAATGTAATATACATTAGGTATTATTTAAATAAGCAAAAAATATTTCAAACGAATTAAATTACCAGTGATATCAATTAAAATACTTCCAAACTCATAGTGCATCTATGAATACACTAAAAAAGTGAGTGAGTTGATACGTTGGGCTTATTCTTAAAATATTTTAATGCAAGTAGAAATCTTTATCAAGTGAATATAGTAATCCATTAGGCCAGCTGGAAAATACATTTTACTTTATATATATGTACCTGTTGTACTTAAAAATGATGATTTATAATTCTTATTCAGATACACAACTTTTTAATTTAAAACAAAAATAAATGTTACTATTTCATTGAACTTTATTTTTATAAATACACTATACTACCGTCTCGATTTGCTGCTCTGCTGAGAAGAACCGGACAGAAACTAAACAGTTGCTCTTTTTAAATGAAATTTAACAATGTGTAATGTATACAACATAATAACATAACAACAAAACCCTGCAAATTATTCAACAACCTAATTTCCACAAATTTTGATCAACTAAAAACGTTATAATAAGAATTTTTTATTAATACACTTTTAATTTTGAATTCAAAACTAAGAAAAGGAATGTCTAAGATGTCTTGTGGAATCTTAGTATATACCTACTGTAGCGCATGAAGGATTTGTTAACTTTTTGAAGACGAAAGTTAAACGTTACGAGTTTATTTGTATTTCTTATATTTATTCGTCTCTGTTTTTTGTATAAGTAGTATTTAAATTTTGGCCTATTAATAATATGTTATCAAATATGTATTGAGAAACGGCTGTTACTGTTGTAGCAATTACTTTAAAAACATCTCTTTGGAAATCACTAGTTTTTAAGTTATAAGTAGTCCTCGTAGCTATTTTTTTATACAATTTTGAATTAATTTGGGCAACATTGTCCTATAATAAAATATCATACGATAAAATACTGCCGAGCTAAGTATGCCTGTGAGTGTAGAAAGACAGGAGCTTTTTATCTAAAGTCATACCTAATAAAACCTGAGTCAATCAGTTCTAACATATAATTTTTTTGTACATTAGGAAGTGTAAACTCATTTATCATTTGCTGAGAAAACTAAATAGAAAACTAAATAGAGATAGTCTTAAATAAGACCAAATTATTAATTTCGAGGCAATAAAATATATTTATTGTCCTGCACAGTCCTGTTTACTTCGTCATAATTTGTTCTATTACGCTCACCTTCAATAAAAACTGTCAGCCAAAAGTAGTCCTTTTATACCTTTTAGTTCGTTCGTTGTTATTTATTAAAATCTATGAAAATATATCAAAATGTTTTACTACATTTAATTTTAATTGCGGTTATTAAGAGAAAGCTTTTATGAGAATTTTCTAACATTTGGGTTTCCCTCTGTTTTAATCATTAAAACGGACTAATGGATCTTTTTGTCGTAGGTTTAATTTGTGGTTATTTATACACAAAGTAAATGGCTTTATAGAGAATGTAATTGGAGAAATACCAGTCTCAATGTAGGATTTTTTAAATATTTTCACATTACTTTGATCTATCTTCTAAGGGTTAGCCAGCAATTGCAATATACGTTGATAGACTATTACCCGTAAACTTGTAAAGCCTTCTTAGTCGTTATACTTTCCTTATAAAATCGTCATAAGTACTACCGTCTTGAATTTTTCACATCTCTGATATCAAACATTTAGCTGGCACCTGAATGTAGCAAAAAATTATGTGGAACAATTTTTGCTCTCTGGTTATATAAATTTTAATATGAGTAATATACAATTATTTTTTTTTTTTTAATAATTTAGAATTGGGATATATTAAAATATATCCAATCATTATAAGTTTTATCTATTAAATATTTAAAGAAAGTCATCAGCTTTTAAACACGCGGTTTTATTGCTTATCACTGTAAATAATTTCATTTTTAAGTGCTTTGTCTAGTTAATATCTTTAAAATTAATATCTAAAGAGAATCCGTGGACGAAAAAAAAATATCTATACTAATATTATACAGAGGAAATATTTCTTATTTGTTTGTTTGTTGATAGGTTCTACAAGTACTGTACCGATTGTAATCATTTCGTCACTACATAATACATTATTTCTTAAAAACTTACGAAAAGTAAAACAATTATTTTTCACCTTAATGGTTATTTATTTTTCAAAATATATGAATCCAAAAAACTCTTAGTTAGGGTATTTCATAAAAAAAACATTGCATACCTTTTATTGCGAAAACAGAGGTCAGAATAGATGATAAAAATTTGTGTAGAAGTTGATCATTGTTAAAGATAAAATCACGAATTTTCTATTTAGGCACATGACAAGCTAACAAATAAATATTGCTACATTTTTACAAGGGATTAAAAAATTAGGGTACAAAGCCCCATCCCCTATTTCAATCCCTTACACAAGTAAAAAAACTTATTTAACGATTTTCTTTAGTGTATGCGGGTAAAGCCGCGTTTTTGTCATAATTATTTTTGTCTCATTTCAAAATCTGAAGAGTGGGATAACAATGTGGCCAGCATAAAGATTTCCTAACCGTAACTCTAATAGTTAGTCATAGTAGAACGTCACGGGAGCACTGCTCGCCCGCGCAGTTACATATATGGGATGGAACTTAATAAACAGTTTGTTTCACCTGAATGCATAATGAAAAGTATTTTAAAGATTTAGGGGTTACAAATTATGTGTTAGTCAGCTTTATACCCTAAGCTTAATAGTGTACGTTCATGCTTTTTCCAAAGATTAAACCTCGACTATTCTGTCAACCAACGACAACGCCATACGTCATCCAATGCATTGTTAATATCGGATGAATGTAAAATAAATCAATAATATGCACTACTCGTAACGTAAATTATTTTATATTATTGTGATATCTATAAGCATGTAAGTAAAGTTACGCTTACTTAATATTGAAATAATAATAAAATAAAAGCCTACTCAACCCATGCTGGACTTAAATCTGCGATCTTTGAATAAAATACTCGTCAATATTAAACAAAATTATAGCCAAGAAAGTCGTTTTAATGAAATGTTATACTTAGTCCTTTCTGTTATTTTAAGGTAATTAAACAGTTGTTGATTAAATATAAAAAAAGTATTAAAGAATCCATATAATATTGTACCGTATCGAACTGTACTTACTGTACCGTACATAAAAAACTATTTCCAAAACTGTAATTGTGCCGATTAAAATGTCATGAATTCGTTGTCAAAGATCAATCACACTTTTTATATTTATTATATTTATATATAATTTATTTATTTATTTCATATTTTATAGCTTCACGCCATATCCCTTTCGGGGTAGCTAGAGACGACGAAGCGCCAAGATGTTACAATCTTGCACACTGTTCATTTTAGAAATTAAGTAATATTATCTTAAATATAAAATCAATTAAAAAATATGCAATCACTATCATTGATGGAAGAAGAATTATAATAATATTTCAGATGAATCCTTTTATTTGACAAAATGCAATTAAACTTATATATAAAGATATAACTTCGAATGCGTTCCTTATTTGCATCCTACCCATCGGAACTGGTTTGTTTCCCTTGCAATTTACCGAGTAACTGTGCAGAGGCTATCACTGATGTGACACCACAAGGCATGGAACTATTTGTACCATGCATTGTGGTACCACTTGGTGGCAGATCGCGGTTTTAGTTTGATGTCTATCAGGGCTGCAGAAGTTTTCAAACGGCAGGCATATATCCGTGCCTCCATATTCTTCAAACGACAAATCGTTAAAACAATGTTCACGTGCACTTCGTAAAAATTCAGAATCAGCTGGCAAGAACATCCGTCACACGCAAATTCTAAGGCCAAATAGTGCAACTGTTGCTAGCCGTCCCTACCACCATTATACATGCTGAATGATTCTCTGACCCATAAGGCAAAAGAGAAAGCCGATATCTTAACCACTCTTTTTGACTCAAACTCGACTTTGGACTTTGGAAATCAAGAAACCGCCAAAAAGTTATTGACAAATAACTATAGACAGCCTTTATAAAAATAAAATATTTACGTATACTAATAACTTAGTGATAGTATGAGTAGTATACTGAGAGTAACTATGAAAATAATCCAAACCAATAGTAATAAAATGCTTGCCGTTAATTGCAAGTAAAATAAGTTTATTCTCGGTACACTATGTTATGGTTTATTTTAATTATAATCTTGTTACGCCAGTAATAAATACGCTTTTTATCTTCACAATATTTATTTTACTTCCAATAGTCACAATTTTGATAACATTTATAGCAATGGCATATATAGTGGTAACGGTTGCAGCAAATAAAGAATTATATCACCTTTTATCAAATGTCTTAAGTATCGACTATCATATATAACCTTATTTACAATTTTAAAATAAAGTTACATCTTAAAATTTTTGTAACTATGAACACATTTATGAATCTTAAAATAAAATAATATAAAGAAAAATATTAAAAACCGATAAAAAAAAATTTAATACTGTTTCAAAATAACTCTTTTTAAAACCTTAACAATTCCTGAATAAAGGTACTACATACTTAAAAAAATTCTTTAATGTGGCGAGTGTAATTTTTGGGTTATTCATTTGTACTGAAAAAAACTATCGATATAAGAACAACATATCTTTACCTCCTAAAAATAAGTTAAATAATTTGTTACAAGAAGTAAAAATCTAAAATGAAAATAATGATCCCCTGAATATATAGAAATAAAATTAACTATAGGCATAGCAGAGTATCTTATTTTGTTCAAAGTAACTTTCGTGATGATAAAATACATTTTTGTTGCAAACATATATCTGTTATTTGTCAATATTTGTCAATTATTTAAGAATATTTATGTGCATATAACACAAACCATCTAACTAAGATAAGAGACTAAACGTTTGTAGGTCTTTCTTAATTTATTAAAAAATACACTTCAAACTCTGTATAAATCAATTTAACTCTTCTGGAAAGTCATAATCCAGGAGACGAAATGTGAGGTATCAGTATGTATGTATTTTTATTTTTTTATTTATTTATAAATATACATTGCAGCACAGTTAAGGTAAAATGGTTCAACAAACTTGGAATGTTATGCGATATTTTGTATCTATCTATAGTCAGATATTGCTTCTGGGTTGTGTACCAAAACTCTGGAATAATGCTTGCACGTGTGTGATAATTCCTTTGTTAACTTATAACTCGTATATGGAGTGGGGAATCATAGCATATCGGAAATAAGTTTAAATCATACCATTTTAATAGTTATATATATTATATATGATATTGTTATTGAAATAAAGTAAATTGGTACACAAAAATATATTGCATATTAACGGCTTTTCTATTGAGATAAAGTTAAATATTATAATATACGGCAGTTGTTTAATGTTCATTTTATGACTTTTGTTACTTGTTTGTGATCGCTTAATTACTGATATGGTATTTGTGGGCTTACCCTAGGGTTACATTAATATTACTTAATTATACTCTATTGACCCTAGTAGGTATATTTTAAAATACTTATTTCATTATATGGTTTTAGCGTACATTGAGAGTGCAATCAAGTATTATTGTCGTATCTTCAAGAATGTTTTTAATGTTTTGTAATCGTCTTACTGACAGCCCCTTATTAAAAAAATATAAAAGTTTTATTTGTTAATGTTTGTGATATAATTCTGACAGGAAATTACTTACTCTCACTTAGTTTGAGCTTAAAATAATACTTTATTTACTAACTTTGCTTTACAAAGTCAACTCCATAAATTGTTTAGGTAACATTATGAATATCTCCAATAAATTTCATTTAATTAATGTATTTAATCTTGTAGCTGTATTATATGATGTAACATAATGTACATTTAACTTAATCGATGAGAAGCTTATCAAAAAATAAATCACCATAACATACAACTCTGTATCAATAGCTTATATTAAATACATTACACAGAAATATACTAATTAAGACCCAAGTGTTTTTTGGTTTCTCTGGTCAATCATATAAATTTAAGAAAATTGTAGAAGAAACAAACATCTCTTAGCAAAACACATAAATAAACATGAAATAAAAAAAAGATTCTTTATAAGAATTATTAGAATCAACAAGATATAATATAAACATATAATTAAGACAAATAATGAAATAGAAGTACTGTATACAATATTTTTATTTTAAAATAAACGCTGTTGTTATAATATTTTCAAGAACGATTAAACATAATTTTATAATTTATTGGTTTACTTGATTTAATTTTAAATATTTTGCATCTCCTTTTAAAGCTACCCATAAACCATATATTAGCAAAAGCCCAATCCAATTGATTGTGATTTTGATATTATTAGTAACGAAGGTATAGTTATAGAGGAACATGACCCCTGCCCATTTAGCCATACATGGCGGGAGTTTAATTATTTCGATTCCATCCTTGTTCTAACGACGCCTTTGCGGGCAATTCACAAGTTTAATATAATATTGCTTATATTATAAAGCCGTGAGTTCCGAATAAGTCAGCTAAATGATTATTGAATCTACGTTTATTTAAATCTATAACAAACAATTCATTCTTGACTGTATAATTTTTTTTAATGTATATAATAATATAATTATTATATGATTCTGACAAGTGACATGGATATATGATTTAAAATAATCCATATTTTACGGACAGCTTATAGAAATAATGATTAAAACTCCCGTTTATTTAAATACAAGCAATAACATTCAACTTATATATTCAAATGATAATATAACCCTTTGCCTTCGACTATTATTACTTTATGACTATCTTTACTGGTCAGATCGCAAAAAATGCGAACTCTCTGTTCTTAAAAACTATTCGAGCTACGTTAACGAAACTCACCGCAACGATTGCGACCATAAGGTGCTAAGCATATATATATTTTTTTTAAATCGTAATTCTAAATTCAGTATAATTTACTATATTCAGCTTAGGATAATTTACGTGCTAGCTCAGAAACTACGCATACCACAGTTTCGAAACTCGGCATGGTGTTTGATGCCACATTGCTTTATGACTGTGCAAAATTTCGGATAATTTCGATCGACAGATCTTGATATATATATATATATATATATATATATATATATATATATATATATATATATATATATATATATCCATTGCCATTTTGCACAACAGACGATATTACCAAAAAATCTAAAAATCTAAAGTAATTAAACATTTTAAAGAATGTATTTTACCAATTTATTAATTAACAAAACAACATTAAGAATATCTGAATCATGAAAAAAATATTCTAAAGATTCATTTAAAACTTAATGTATTTGAAAAATCACTAACCGCAACCAATTTAACAGTTAATTTTATGGTATTTTTATTATTTGTTAATGTATTTTTCTATAGTGTTAGTACTACTATAAACGTTTGATAACATTTTTATTTATCTTTTTATTTTTTATTACTAATGAAAATATGAAAAAACTAACAGTTCAAAAAAAGCTTTGTCACGAGTAGGTTTCAAAATACATAAAAGGAAAGTACAAACTTGTGAAATCTCACATATTATCTAATGAAAACAAAACATTAATATAAAAACATTTTTAGTCAAACGTCTTTACCAGCACCGCAACACAGAACACGTACGACCTTCACAACAAAGTTTGGAAATTTCCATCTCCACAGACACGTGTGAGTCAAACAAGAGCATATTATGAAATTATATGTCCGTGAGGTTACTGAATCCAGCACCTGGAGGACTTTCATTACTCTAAGTTTACAAAATTCATTACTTTATGCCACAAGGTCAACCTTTTACGCTCCCGATATCTTAATAGATCCTTGCTTTGTAGTGTGCGATCTATAAATATAATAGCAATGTCCATTAGACGAGGTATTTAATTTTATTCCGAATAGAGATTTTATTAATCTTAAACTTAATACATAAATCATAATCACAATAACGATATGGGATTACATTGAAACAAACTCAATCTTTACGCTGGCACGTAGCCAGCGTAAATTACTTCCAGTTTTCCTAAAGGGTTACTTGATTGAGTTAATATTAAATATAAGCCAAAATAGTTGATTGTTTGTTTTATGAAGTTTGTAACCTAATTAATAATGGTTTAACTAACAGTGTTATATTTTTCGATTGACTCCAATTGAATCCTTTGAATCGAAAACGTGTGAGTTTTAGCAGTTCGTTACCGTTACTTTGACAACACACATGTACAAAATCAAACATTCTATACCTACATTTATTCAACGGAACAATTGTTAAGTTTCTTTCCAATAAATAACTCGCGATTGTTGATGATTGTTTGCTCCTATTTTTATTTGTGCCAGCCTATACAATTAATTTCAAACACTGACATATACGAGTAAATTGTAGAACAGAAAAATAAATCACAGTTGACTGAAATACAATAATTGTCAATCATAGTCATACCTGACTAGGGTTATCATATCATAATCATACTACTAGAATTTTTTTTTGGTTTAATAATTTTTAAAAGTTTTATCGACTGGGCTTTGAACCAAATTATTTCATAAACATTTATGCAAAGCCAGCTGCATTGTACTAAAAATATAAAGAGCAAATATTTTTAATATTCTCAACTAAAATTTGATTTAAATAATAAATATTCATGCACATCAAAATCAGTTTCATAAGGTTATTGAAAGTATTTAAGGGTATTGTTACATTAAAAATAAAAAATTTGAAAGCACTCTCAATACTTGTAACTGGATGTTTATCATAAAATGAACCAAAAAGTTTCAGACATTATTTTGAAGTAAATTTCACTGACAAGATAACCTTTGAAAACCTTTCCGTCACTCTGCCAATTGCGGTACCGTGTCGCTATCATTTCTATAAAAAAAATTACAGGTTTTTTCTATATTTACATTAAACAACGATTTAACAGCACTAATAAAATGACAAAATGTGCACTGGTCGTTCTGAAGTAGCTGCTATCGGAGAGAGGCGACGTGGTTACTATGCTTCTGTAGTATGGTTTCAGCTCCAGTTTCCTGATGACCGATCACTGAATTTGGTTAGAAAGCAACTACAACTTTGGCTTCATCTATTAATAATTTTAGATCATATCTTAGTAGATATAAACTTGGGAAGTATATTTTACGTTTTGAAGAAGATACGAGTACATACAACCTATAATAGCAAAAGTTTCAAGACACGAGAGAAGAGAGAATAATATGTATTTAAATTAGTTAGGTTACGTTTGAGTTAAAGTTTGTAATTTGACATAACAGCTCTCTGTTGTTTTTTTGTAATTAAAGTAGAGGCTTCGTTCTCCCATTCCTGGAATGGTTTATCCACTTCCCTTTTCCCGAGTAAAGAGAATTTCACAATTTTATAGAAGACAGTCTTTTGCCTGGCATGATATTTTACGGTCATCAGTACTTTTATCTTCTTGATCTGCAGAATTGGTACGTCGTACGTCGTTCATTACGTGAAGATCCCACTTCGGAATTGATAACAATTATCTTGGTAAAATAATAAATTCCGTAGGTAATAATAGATAATTTTATGGCCGCTGTACAAACATTAACGGTTTAGTGCTAAAAAAGCAAGTGGCTTATATAGTGACTGTCTGGCTTGGCAGTGACTGTCACACTCCTTTAAAAAATGGCGTTACTATTAGAAGCAGTTTGTGACGTCAAGACTGGCTGACATCACACCATCAACATCTCATAGTGGCGTGTTACAAAAGCTTCAGTGACATAAGATATAACTTTAAAACTACTTTCTTTTTAACAGATATTATTATAATTCCTTGGAATTCTATTTTGTAACAATATAGAAATTTATTGCACATTTTTATTATAATTCCTTGGAATTTACTTTTGTAACTATATAGAAATTTATTTTTCGTTTATTATATGTTAACAACATATCTATTATAACATTTTCATCTTCAAAATGGTTATGACAAGACAGTTCAAAACCCAAGAGATTCATAAAAAAATATAAAAGTCGTCAAAAAATGAATTCTGTAAAAGCGTAATTTTGGAGTCGCAACAATGCTAGTTCTGCTGATAAGATAAATACTGGAACTGTCATGAAAACGACACACCCTGATCCAAAAAGTATCGTGTATACCAAAGTCCTTAGAGCTGTTCTTAAAACGTTTTAATGAAAGTTGAAAGCTTTATCAAGTGGGTTTCATAATCCATTCGACGAGCTGGAGGATACGTTTTACTTTTAAAATACTTACTTTTATGCTTAATAATATGAATATCATAGAAATGTTCAAATAAAACTGAACCTTATTAAAATTACAAAATTGTTTTTGTTTTTTATTAATATTTTAAACTCTAAAATGCCTATTTTATAAACGTCTCATGTATGTATTTTTTTATTACAATCAATTCGGTGAAATAACAACAATATACTTATATTCCAAAAAGTTTAAACGCGATCATTAAATCAAACTTTGGTTAAAGGCATACCCACATTGAAATTTATAATACTTTACTTTTGAGTATTAATGTTTCTTTTATTCAGTTAAAGTTCAATAATATAATGTATTGTATTTGTTTAATGTTCTAAAATATGCATTAAGAGCAAACTAATTTAATATAGAAGACAAGACAACAGTTTGCAAATACAGTAGAATAAATATGATGACATGACCTTGTTCATTTTAGGATCGTTGATGGATTTGAATCAAATATTTCTACTAATAAACTGCGACACTACTAAACTAGTAATGACAAAATTAGAAGCAATCTATGAACAGAAATCAGAACATAACAAAATGTTAATTCACGATAGTTTTATTAATATTCGTATAGGGGAGACCGGGGCTGGTTGACCAATTTTCAGTTTAAAAGTTAATATTTGTATTGCTTTAATGATTATTTTTGTGAAAAGCAATTCGATTGATAGTGACACTATTCAGCTCTAGAAAGAAATTACAATAAGCTCGATACCTATTAAAACATAGTATATAGGCTCGATTTTATAGAACGGGAAAAACGAGTCAACCTACCCCGTGCCCGGGGCAGGTTGACTTGTCACTAGGGGTAAGTTGACCTAAGAAGTAATGAGTACCAAGACTACGAAGGAACAAGATTTAAATACTAAAGTAAATGCAATCATCATTTTTAAAAACATCTTCAACAACATTAAACACCGTTAAGAACCTATCGGTCCGCCTCCAGTCTAAAATAGTCTTTGATAGTCCTTTAGTCTAAAATAGTCAAAATAGTATTTATAGTAAACACGTGGGAGAACAAAGAACGGAAGGACCACATTGCCGAGGCCGAGATAGCAACTGCGACTCTCACCAGCGAAACCTCGGTCAGCAGACGTCATTTTTCCCAATTTTTTGGTGCCAAAATGAGCTATTACTCTATCAGGAATGGGAACCGTTGTCAGTCCTGTTTCATCTACATTCTAAATATACCCAGGGCTTGAATTTAAACGTAGGTAAACGGTTCTTAGGTAATCAAAGAACAACTGCACGTTGTTTTTGTTGAAAGAAGTGGTTCGAAATAGTAGCTTGAGGAGATCGAATAAAGAGAATAGGATGACGTTTAAGCAAACTCCCTACCCAATCTTCTTCAGCAATCTGTTTTTTATCCCATGATTCAGGAATAGATTTTTTTTTTTGCAAATTATTGCATATGCAAATTTTCGGGACTCGTAAGGCGTTAATCCATAATAAACATCATCAGCTCCCTTATGGGCAATTTTCTGATGCATGCTCTTCCTCGTCACTGAATATTTGTCTGTTTTTTATATAGCCAACGCTTTCCAAGGTCAATTGAGATCTAGACAGTCCGGGATTGCATTCTTTTTTTTTCATATTTACTATATGGCGATATTTTATACGGTATAGCAAATTCTTTTGCTGGAATTGATACTTCGGCGAAAATAGCTCGTTTAATTATAACTGGTATTAAATTTGTAGATTAACTCAGAAATTTATGGTGCGTAAGAAATCAGAAATTACAAGCAATAGATACTCCAACTAAAATATGCATTAAGAGCAAACTAATTTAATATAGAAGACAAGACAACAGCTTGCAAATACAGTAGAATAAATATGATGACATGACCATGTTCATTTTAGGATCGTTGATGGATTTGAATCAAATATTTCTACTAATAAACTGCGACACTACTAAACAAGTAATGACAAAATCAGAAGCAATCTATGAACAGAAATCAGAACATAACAAAATGTTAATTCACGATAGTTTTATTAATATTCGTATATTGCCAATGATACGATGTCACAGCATGTGATCAAAAGTAAAAAGCTTTGCAAAGTAGCTACAGAAAATTATGATTTTATATATATTATATTTTGTTTAAAAGTCCCAGCAATATATCAATATATCAATCAAAGTAGTACTAGGAAAAGTCCAATCAATTGCAAGCAAAGGAAGGGATAATTGTTGCGGAAAATGTTGACCTTTGCCCATTTAAGCCATAAATGATGGAAGTATAATTATCTTCATTCCTCCCACGTTCTAATGACGTATTTATTGGAAGTTCATAAGCTTAATGTAGTTTTTCTTATACAATACAACAGTATAAAGCAATCCGTCAATATAGTTGCAATTATAGTTGCAATTTAGTATCAACATAAAATTCAAGTCTACTCGTAATCATTTCGGTGTCTTCTTAAGTAATTTCTGTAGTGACTTGACTATTTTGAGAGTTTAACCAGATTGTCTTGCAACATTTTTTCGTCTTAGTTAAGAATAAATTGCCTCGTATACAAAATTGTCATCTAAATAATAGTGCGACTTTCGTACATTTTTTATAAATTAATTATCAAACTTTAATTTTCCAATTTCACGTGTCGAACTAATTTTTAAAAATCTTTACATATTTTGTAACTCAACTATGTCAGAACTATATATGTTATAGTTATTTATAAAATACTTGTGTTTTATAAAAGGAAGAAATTTTGTATTCTCAGTGAAATATAATACTCGTACAAACCCTCCCTTCTAAGAAGGCTGGATACACATAATAAACGCAATCGAAAAAATGTATTTAAAAATATGTTAACATACTTACAGATTACTTTGCCAGCAGATTTAAAATTTCTTCGAGCGATTACCTTGCCAGCTGATTACCAATATTGACAACATGCTTGAACTCTGCTCTAACAATCTGCCGTTTGGGGAATTTAGAGGTACGGTTATATTTCCTCTTCAGATTTCTAGAGTTCAAATTCTTGATCCTCAGTGGCTAACGCATTCGTCATGCTTGATATGCGTGCCGTTTGCCAGTTGCTACAGCCATGACAGACAGATCAAACCAAGGCCGCAATCTTCCAATAAATGGTACCACATAGCTTGGTATAAATAGTTGTATGCCCTGTAGTATAACATCAGCGACAGCCGCAGTGCAGTCAATGGGATGACTGGAAGTTAAATTAATCGTCCCCGATGGGTAGGATGTAAAAAAGGACCTCATTCCATCCCAATCCGCTGACTTGTACATCAGGGGGCAGATTTTCTGCGTGCCGGTAATTTAATAGGCACTACATTTTGTACCAGGTAAAGATCAGAGGACCTTAGAGGGAAATTTGCAAAGCTTTATAGAGAACCTATTTAGATAATAGTAAAGTATTTCATTCTATAAAATATCACTCGCATATGACAAGAGATAGTATATTGAAATTGACAAAAATGATAAAGAAATAGCAGCCACGTGATTGGAAATCTAATTGATCATTAACTGTACTCAACCGTAGGTGGGCTATTAAATTATCGCAAAAGAAAACAAATTGCTGCTGAGATATTTCTCGTCGTTTACTATCCTCCTGGTGAATGGAATGGTGTTTATTAGCCCACTCACAAGTAACTTGAAAGAAATAAACATATTTTATCGAGGATGAATACTTGTTTTAATCATTTTGTTGTTTTTATTCATACTTTTACTTTTATTTTACTAGTAAAGTAAAGTTAGTAAATTGTTTATCCCTGCTGCTGAAATAAACTCAAATAAACGACTGCATAAATTACTCCCATATTCCCTAAAGGGTTCAAAATCAAAAATCTTTATTGAAAATAAGTTTCATACAAAACATTTTTTCATTGTCAAAGCTACCACCAGCTCGGAAAAATAATTCCCACACACCTGAGATGAGCTGGCAACAGAAACTCAGCGGGATTGTCATGATTTTTTTTTATTAGAACTTAAATTCATTACATTAATACATTACACAATACTAAGTAAATAATCTTGAAGTAGCCTGGCAATGATCGCTTCATAAACACGGTGCATTATCCTCTAAGTATTCAGATACATTATAGTATCCTTTTGCACATAAACGTTCCTTAGTTATTTGATTGAGTAAATATTAAATATTATAAGGGGAAATAATTGTTTGTTTCATAAATTTTGTTAATTGGTTAAAATAGTTTAATTAACAATGTTATGTTTACGATTGACTCCAATTGAAACATTTGAATCGAAATCGAACGTGCAAGTTTTAGACGTCTGTTACCGTTACACTGCTATCTGGGGTAAAACACAAAAAAGCTTTTATGAGATATTGTGATCGTTTAGGATTTACTTTATTTTAACAATAAAGACAATTGATGAACCTTTTGTTATATATTTTTACAGGAATTTTTATTTACTGTGATGTATAGCGATGTTCAAAAATGTCAATATTATTTTAATTTTATTAATATAGTTTTGAAAATCTTCTATTTGAAACGATGTTGGCGCTCTGCTAATTGAGCTACCGCATCGCCATCTGCCATTTACGAATCAAACATTCTATATAAAGAGGAAAGCGATGGCTATTAGGCTTTTTTTTCATCAGTTTAGGTGGTAGAGGTGAGTTACAATTGTTGTTATTTCTTTTATCTTCTAGAACATACTTACACATATCTTAATTTTGGATTTGTTTATTTGTGTTTATACATACATCTATATTAGATTTTGATTAACTAACATTCATTTGAATGAGTCTCTTGTCACCCTTTTTTCCTTATATCACGAAATAAGGAAAAAAGGATGAATATCACATGTACCTCAAAAATAATGCTTTTAGAGAATATTAACGCACTACAGTCATTATCTTACCGTTCCACTTTGTCCAGGTTCAATCGACTTCTCAAGTCAAGAGATTGAACTTTTAGTGGGAGCGGTATAACAACAACAATTCAACGATATCATTATAATAAGTTGCATTAATAATTGTTATTGGATTACATGAAGTCCACTTTTATGCTTTCGTCTCATTTTCAGGCTTTCAAGTCAGTGCAGGAAGGAACACAGAGAAAGCAAGTAACCCTATTTCCCTATTTATTGCTCTTTAAACAACATGTATCAATGTTAGTAGTATCTTAAAATTGTATTTATTATTTTTTTATATTAATCGAGTAACATAACTCTAATCTTACAACTGAAATATGGCATATTTCATTTTAGTCTAGGTCTTTATAAAAACAAGTTGTGTGAGTTACTTATAACTTAAAAGCTAGTAAATTCCTAAGAGAAGTTTTTAAAGACATTCGTATACTTACGGTAGCCTCTCAATAAATATAAGCAGGTAGCTCTTAAATTTCGTCTTCTAAGAGTTAACAAATGCTTCAAGGGGTTGGGTGTACGCATATATAATAAAACCCCACGAGATATCATAGTACTTCCTTTCTTTAATTACCTAAATCTAAACTCAAGAATTTTTAATTGATCGAAATGTGTGAAACTTAGGTTGGTTATTCATTTGCAAGAATTATGTTGTAATATATACATAAAACATTTTAAAATTTCATTTAATAAAAACAACTGTTGAGGTTCTGGCCTGCACTTCTCAACACAGCATTCCGAGCCGTCGGTACCTTACTCATAGACTGACTACACTGACCTTTTTATTGTAATAGCTGACGTTTCAAAAGAGTACTTGAATAAATATATTTTTAATTTGAATTTGATGTTAAGTCAACAAAAAAAAGTCAACTAAATTATTTACGTCTCATCGTTATCACATATCCCAATATATATAAAATAAAATTCGTTTGGAAGTATTATTTTATTGTTGTTTGGTATTACAAGTTTTGCTAAGAATTAAAAGTTTACATTTATTTTAAATTTGTTTATGCACCGGCATAAATAAATGTTTATTTAAAATATCGAAAGAATATTCAAAGAATAAGCAGATACTATTTAGTAAGATATTTTATTTGAAACCTAATGCATATATTATATATTATGCTGGTGTTCCCCAAGGTGGGGTCTTATCTCCTCTTCTTTTTTCAATCTTCATAAATACTCTTACCAGTCTACTCTCTGTACCTTACCATTTATCTGCTGATGATCTCCTACTTTATGTATCCACTCCTGTCCAACATGTTTCTGAAGCAATCAAATGCCTAAACCATAACCTCAATGTCGTATGTGATTCATGGGAGTAATTCCCATGGTTTAGTGAAAAACTGCAATAAGTCACAGGTTATTATTATTGGTAACTCCCGACAAATTTCCAAACTAAATTATTCCTTACTCCCTCCTATTGTTTTTAATTCTACTATTCTGCCCTATTGTCAAACTGTTAAAAACATTGGAATTATCATGGACAGCAACCTTTCATAGAATCCACAGGTATCAGCCTTAATAGGAAAGTTTTTCAGGCTTTTGGTTCGCTGAAAAGGTGGAAAAATCTCTTGCCTGTTAAGACGAAAACCCTGCTTGCTAACGCTCTCCTTATGCCAATTTTAGATTATACTGACGTTTGCTACCTCGACATAAATGAAGAGCTTTTAAATAAGCTGGAGCGTCAGCAAAATCTCTGCATTCGTATCATCTTTTGCCTAAGGAAATTTGATCACATTTCTTAATACCGCAAAAAACTCAACTGGCTTCCTATCAGACATCGACGAAACCTACATATAATTTCTATCCTTTTTGCTATTCTCTTCTATTCTTGGCCTCCATGCTATCTCAAGGATCGCTTCAATTTCGTTAGCTCCTTTAGGCACGATTGCACCTTGCGTCCCATTAGACACTACACACTATGTATGACTGTGTGTAATTAAAAAAAATACATGGATTCCTTCACTATAAAAGCCACTACGCTGTGGAACGCACTTCCTACTGAGATAAGACAATCTCAATCCATAACAGTTTTTAAAGTCCGTGTCAGAAAACACTATCTGTCACTATAATAAATTTACTTATATAAAGTTTAGTTCTATTATTTATATTTATGTAGTATATACACCTTTATAGGAGATATTTTTATATATTATGTATGTATGTATATATGTTATGTGTTATAGATGTATATATATGTTTGTAAGTTTATTTGTTATTTGTATATATACGAGGATATACATGTAGAATGAAAGGGGTGCTTTCGAAGAGCGGTGAAATTTTATCTGAGCAAGCACACGTTTTGCAGCGGTGGGCGGAGTTCTATAAGGAGGTGTATGAAAGTGAGGACGCCTCGGCCTTGAGCACCAGTGAAATGCTGAGTCCGGATGTAGCCGATGGTGAAATCAGTTTGGAAGAAGTGGAGAGCGCGATTCGAAGTCTGAAATGTGGTAAAGCTGCGGGAGCGGATGAAGTTACTGCCGAGATGATCAAATATGGTGGGCCACGCGTCTGGGACTTGTTCTGGTTTTTGTGCAATTTATGCTGGAAATCAGGGGAAGTCCCAGGCGATTGGCGAGGTGCAGTCATCGTACCTTTGTATAAAGGCAAAGGTTCACAGATAGACTGTGCAAGCTATAGGGCTATCAGTTTGATCAGCTTGGGCAGTAAAGTTTATGCTAAAATATTAGCGAGAAGAATGCAAGAAAGATCTGAAAGGCTGTTGTGGGAGGCCCAAGGAGGTTTTAGACCTGGAAGAGGATGTATAGATCAGATCTTTTCCCTCCGCATGATCACGGAAAAGTTTTTGGCCCTAAACCAAAAGGTTTTCTGTGCTTTTGTGGATTTGGAAAAGGCGTTTGACAGGGTTGTGAGAAAGAAGTTATGGAAGATACTGCCCCGATACAACGTGAACGGACCCTTGCTACAGGCTGTAAAGTCTCTTTACAGAGATCACTCAGCCTGTGTGCGAGTAGGAGCTGACATGTAGCCCTGGTTTGACATCCAATCGGGTGTTAAGCAAGGTTGCGCTATGTCAGCTTGGTTGTTCAACTTGTATTTGGATAGTTGTCTCCAAGGCGTGAAAGACAGTGACATGGGAGTGAAAGTTGGTGACCTTAAGGTCAATTGCTTGCTTTATGCAGATGATGCAGTGCTCATTGCATCATCAGAATGCGATCTGCAGGCATTGGTCACTACTCTGAAAGATGGGTGTGAAAATAATGGTCTAAACCTGAATGCAGATAAGACCAAGGTTCTGATATTTGAAAGAAATGAAGAAAGAACAGAATGTAAGATCAACGTGAATGGTAAGATAATAGAACAAGTGAATGAAGCGGTATATTTGGGAAGTATGTTTAGCAGAGACGGAAGATACGAAATGGATGTGGAAAGGCGTATTGCTGCCGGTAACAGAGTCAACGGTGCTTTGGCTGCATTGTTGAGACGGCGAAACGTCAGCATAGCTGCACGTTTGGCTGTACACAATGCAGTTTTGCTACCGACGCTATTATACGGCAGCCAGACGTGGGTAACACAGAAGAAGAATGTAAGAAAGATGAATGCTGTGGAGATGCGATCTCTTCGTCGAATATGCGGAGTCAGTTTAGCTGACCGAATCCGCAATGAAGAGATCCACAGAATGGCAGGTACTAGCGAAGATGTTTCGGTAAGAATGAAGAAGAACGTGCTCAGGTGGTTTGGGCACGTCGAACGAATGAGTGATGAAAGAATGGTAAAAAAGATTTATAAAGGTAAAGTGAGCGGTAAGAGAGACAGGGGGAGGCCTCGAGTGACCTTCGAAAACACAGTAGCTACGATACTGGAGGAAGGTCACGTAAAAAGCATGAGGACCCCCCGGAGGGCATGTATGAAGAGGTTAATGTCTGTGGTCGAGGCGAAAGAGGTATGCAGGGACCGTAGCGTTTGGCGCTCCGTCGTCTCTGGCTACCCCGCAAGGGATATGGCGTGACGATAAGTATATACATATAAATTTATTTATGTATTTGTATTTTTATTGCAATAGCCCGTCTATTAGTACTTAAGTCCGTAAGTGTGGGTTGCCTGGAAGAAATCACTTTAGTGATAAGGTCCCTCTTTTGCTGCTATTATTTTTTACTGGTTGTTACATGCATATATGCAATAAAATTATTTAAATAAATAATTAAAAACATTATAGTAAAAATTATAGTATATAAATTTAGGTTCACATTACGCTATCCGAGCATTGAAGCAATGTTATCCCTATTTCATTGTAAACGTTTACGTTCGTCACATATAATCCGTCGCTTAATATTTCTAAGCACAGACTATTTTTTTTATACGATGTTAATGACACTAAGAAGGAATTTAAGAAAATAAACCCTATAATAAAAATTAAAAATTATCATTAAGTAATTTTCTATAATAAAAATAATGAATACTGTGTTTCCGACTTTTTACAAATTTAATCCTTTAGGGATGGTACAGGCGATCGCAGCAGGTATATATATTATATTTTTTTCAAATAATTCATATTAAAGTGTGTACATCTAATCCACAGTACAAATAAAGTAATATTCCATTAAACATGTTTATAAATTTAAGTCCTAAAGAGTTTATCTAGGAGGTGAAAACTGATGGGCTATGAAAAAACTTACTATCCTTATAAAAATATAGCAAAATAAATTGCCAGTTCTACTCGTATATACAAAATATGAAACATGGGGATAATACTGTTTTTTTTCTATTTAATAAGTAGAGTGACCTCACATGTGACATCGTTCTGTAATTCACGCAGGAGTGGCCCTAATCCTTAATAGTATGAGTAAATTTTAGTTTTGTCCTATTATTTTATATATAATTTTGTTTTTTTTTTTCTTCAGTGTAACATAATTTTGACTAATTTCAATACTTTTTTTAACTTTACGAAGCTATATTGTAGTGTGATATAGCTTCATTTAAAAATATTAAATATGTTAAAGCATCACTGAAATGGTCGTTTATTAAATGAAATTTATATTTTTAAATATTCTCCATAAGATTCTTACGAGAAATTCCATTGAGCCTTGTAAAAGAAATTTATCTCAGTATTTTATTCAAAGTAAAATCGTCTTATAAGACTTTACTACTAACTTTATGAATCTCTAATATTTATTTTCCATTGAAGAATTTATGTCGTAACTAAACTAACTGGTACAACATAATATATTGAGAAGTGTTTCTTTAAAAAGTGAAACAATATCAGTAGAAAAGAAGTTAGAACCATGTTAAGTTATTTTAGTTACATCGTGTATTCACAATTATAATTTCAATGTAATCGAAAGTATAGTTTTATGTATTTTATGTTTTAGATACAAATTATGGAAATAAGATCATTTTATATACCATTTCTATTAAATATAAATTTTAATTTTAAGTTACAAACAACATCTTTATTATTTTTCGAATTATTTTACTTCTTAATCAGAACAAAATATGGCCCATTCTCAGTATCTTTAGTTTTATGAATTAATTTATACAACTAGTTTATAAAAAAAATCAGATAACTATTGAAAGTAGAAGATTCTTAGGAATTTTATATTACTTCTTCTTCTTTAATTATTTCTAATCTGTATTATTTGCATTACAAAAAAAAATCCTTGTTTTACGAGTTGTATACACGGCTACATTCAAATACTGTTGTATTACCACGATTTGTCTACTATCTACATATATATTAAGAAAAACAGAATATATTTGATACTTTTACTCAGTCATTTACAATAATAGACTGTATTTGTAATATTTGACCGAATTTGACACTGATCGCAATTCTTTTAAAGGTTTACAAATAGCTAATAGTAGTGTGATGCTTCATTTGCTTCAATTATATGATTAAATAAAAAATAAACCCTTTGACATTTCTTAATACATTCAGTGATGATAATGTTTAGAGATTGTAATGAGAGGTTTTTTCATATTGTAATTATTTTTACAATTGATCTTTAAACATCTAGTAATTCTTAAAAAAGTGGGTACTTTTTCAAAAAAACAGTTACCTATTTAATAGGAACAGTTAGTTACTTCTAACTTTGTATTAGCGTCTGTAATTTGTTTTCTGTTCATATTAATTTGAGATCTATTCATAGCGCTAAAAAAGTAAAACTCATTAAAGGAATTTTATTAACAACATTTTAAATTTTACAGTATTTGTTGTAAAATTAAAACCAAAACACTATTAAAATAAATAATGAAATACTATTTAGTAATTAACATTTTATAAAACAGTTTTCTTATAACTTGTTAGTTTACTCGTCTTAGACTTCTTAGTCCTTTTAATTTTATATCTTTAATATTTCCATTTACGAACAAATCTGTGAGTGTAAATGGTTATGTAAATTCTATTCACAAAATTAATTCATTTTGGCAATAGTCCAATCTCTTGTAAACAAATGTAGGTATAAAATGTTGACCTCTGCTCATTTTAGCCGTAAACTTTAACTATCTTGATTCCGCCCTCGTTTTAACGATGCCTTTGTGGCTATTATTACTTTATATGCGGCTGAATGGATTACTTATTAGACAAGATAACTCATTATTATAATATAATATATAAACCAATCTGTCAACATATTTATATTTTTATAGTAACTTTATATAAGCTGTTTTAAAATCTAAGCTAGCTAAGTGAGTATTTACTTTATATATAATTCGAAATTAATTATCTAACAAGTCATTCAATCAGTGAATCATTATTCACAATAATAAATAACTTATCATGACTAATCACCTTTTAAAATTGACATTAGCAAAATAATGTTTCGTAGTGGTAGAGCCTAGTTGTAGTTATTTGACTGAAGCTCGTATTGGGCTGGCTCGACCGGGGAAACCCCACTCTCCCACAGAAAATCAACGTTTAGTAACTAAATTCGTTCGGTTTTGTTCCGTCGCTGATTGGGAGAATTCGGCACTACAGCTCCTACCCCTCCCCCCCCCCAAACATGAACACCTCCCCGAGCAAAGTCGGGGGTATGATTTCCAGATTTTTCTCGGGCTGCCCGTCGTTTCTGGGGCGAGTAAAGTATCGCATTTTGTGTTTTCTACGGTCAAACGACGATAGACAGCGGCATCCCGTTCCACTCTAAATGGGGATTTTGCAACATCCAAGGATTCACAAGAGCATTGTCGGCCTTGAGCGCCAGTCTTTGGCCAAGCTTGAAGTAGTGCCTCGCTCTATTGATCACTCCCAATTTAATTGAGACCAACATAGCCTTGCTCTCCAGATGACCACGAACCCGACGATCGCTCGAGATGTCGTGACCCAATATTCTGATACTTGATGATCATCTATCAACGGTTTCGGTTTGTTTGCCCGTCTCTTATATAAAATAATATTAATAATAATAATATCGCAACCCTCATTACTTTTTAGTAATGAGGGTTGCAATCATCTTTTCAGGGAACATCTTTTGATGTGACATCTTGTTTTTAACATCAAAATTAGGATAACATTTATAAAAACAAAAAAAAATCATAATATATAAAAATATAAATAATAAAATGCAACAGTTGCTTTAATTTTTCCATAAAAGATGTAATCGCAAATAACGTATACATACTCCATTTTGTTTGGAATAATGCAATGCAAATTATAAAGATTTAATGGCAGAGATTAACAAGCATTTATTGTAACACAACACTGTACCGAAGGACAATATAAGATTTTACATTTACGGACCTAGTTCCTAAAATTACTAATAATTGTGACATATATTTATTTCTTAATATGAGAGATTAAAAATAAAATAAAATGTAACTTTTTAAAAATATTGTAAGAAAATTATGGAAGAGAGAAATAGCTCTAAGCAAAACACATAAATACACTTGAAATAAATAAAAATCTTTTAAAAGAATTTTCCTTATAATAATGAAAATTGTATAATATATGTTTTGTCAGAATTATTAAAATCAACAAGGACACATAATTAAGACAAATAATGAAATATTCTGATTTCAAAATAACCGCTTTTGTTATAATACTATCAAGAACGATTAAATATTATTTTATAATTCATTGGTTTATTTGATTTAGTTTTAAATATATAGCACATTACACTACATATAAACCAAGTAATATTAGCAAAAGCCCAATCCAATCGATTGTGATTTTGTTATTATTAATAATGAACGTATAGTTATAAAGTAACATGACCTCTGCCCATTTAGCCATACATGGCGGTAGTTTAATTATCTCGATTCCATCCTTGTTCTAACGACGCCTTTGCGGGCAATTCACAAGTTTAATATAATATTGCTTACATTTACTCTACTAGGATGAATTATGAATTAGGCTAGACATTTTTTTAAAACTACGACATATAGCTACAATATTGATATCATTATATTGATGGAAAGTCAAAATACAGCGCCTTAGTAAGCTAGGGTCAAATATATTTAAATTTATTACCTGTTTGACACTTCAAAACTGTATAAACAGAAGTTTTAGGATCAAGCCATGAGTCCGAACAAGACCCCAAAAAATTTTTGAATCTACGGTTATTTAAATCTATAATATAGGGTAGACCGGGGATGGTTGACCAATTTTCAGTTTAAAAGTTAATATTTTTATTGCTTTAATGATTATTTTTGTGAAAAGCAATTCCATTGATAGTGACACTATTCAGCTCTAGAAAGAAATTACAATAAGCTCGATATCAATCAAAACATAGTATATAGGCTCGATTTTGTAGAACGGGAAAAACTAGTCAACCTACCCCGTGACTGGGGCAGGTTGACTTGTCACTAGGGGTAAGTTGACCTAAGAAGTAATGAGTACCAAGACTACGAAGGAACAAGATTAAAATACTAAAGTAAATGCAATCATCATTTTTAAGAACATCTTCAACAACATTAAACATCGTTAAGAACCTATCGGTCTACCTCCAGTCTTAAATATTCTTTGATAGTCCTTAAGTCTAAAATAGTCAAAATAGTATTTATAGTATTTATAGGACCATATTGCCGAGGCCGAGATAGCAACTGCAACTGTCATCAGCGAACCTCGGTCAGCAGACGGCATTTTTCCCAATTTTTTGGTGCCAGTCCCGTTGTCAGTCCTGTTTCATCTATATTCCAAATATACCAAGGGCTTACATTTAAACGTAGGTAAATGGTTTTTAGGTAATCAAAGAACAACTGCACGTTGTTTTTGTTGAAAGAAGTGGCTCGAAATAGTAGCTTGAGGAGATCGAATAGAGAGAATAGGGGATGACGTTTAAGCAAACTCCCCAGCCAATCTTCATCAGCAATTTGTTTTTTATTCCATGATTCAGGAATAGATTTTTTTTTTCGCTAATTCATATGCAAATTTTCGGGACTCGTAAGGCGGTAATCCATAATAAACATCAGCAGCTCCCTTATGGGCAATCTTCTGATGCAAGCTCTTCCTCGTCACTGAATTTGTCTGTTTTTTTAAGGAGCCAACACTTTCCAAGGTCAATTGAGATCTAGACAGTCCGGGATTGCATTCTTTTTTTTTCATATTTTTACTAAATGGCGATTTTTTATATGGTATAGCAAATTCTTTTGCTGGAATTGATACATATTCGGCGAAAATAACTTGTCGACATACTCTCTCCAGTATGTCTTTACGTCAATTTGACTTTCGTTTATAGATTCGCATCATTCTAAACTGGAAATATTAGGTTAAGAACAATAATTTTTATACCAATTTATATCTAGTATATCCAAAATTGTATGGGGCAGTGACTAGATAGTCAACTAACCCCTTTTAAAATGAGTCAACCAGCCCCAAACGACCTAGTAATTTTTAACTACGTGCCTAAACCTTAAAATGGTGTCGTAATTAAAAATAATAAGGAAGCATACAAAGTTCGGAAATCAAACATTCGTATTAAACAGTTTGACAAGCAATCAAAACAAAATGAAAAGAGTTATAACAAATAGAATTAGGAAAATAATGATTACTTCAGAGTCCTGTTTTTGAACAATAGGCTCTAGCTGACAAACAGTGTGCGTCTGCTCCGCGGTTTTTCTGATGATTGTGCGCGGGGGAATAATGGATACGCTCACCTAGTCGGTCGATGCAAAAAGTTTACCTAGCTCGCGTTTTTAACAATTAGTCTACCTGCCCCTATAGTCAACCACCCCCCGTCTCCCCTACATTTCAATCTTAACTGCATTATTATTTAAAATATAAATAAAAATACAATTATTATATGATTCTGACAAGTGATATAATCATATATGATTTAAAATAATCCCTTTTTTACGGACAGCTTGTTGAAATAATGATTAAACAGTCCCGTTTATTTAAATACAAGCAATAATATTCAAATAATATAGAGGACCTTAAAAGATAACAAAACCTTTCGCCGACGAATAATATACGATTTTTTATTTCCAGATATTATCAAAACACTAATTATTTTAATTTATATACACCCACTGCCTCACAAACGACATCAATAAAAAAAATAAATCCATGAAACATTTTAAAGAATGGTATTTTTCCAATCTATTCATTACAAAACGGCATTTAGAATATCTGAATCATGAAATATTTATTCTTTAATAATTAATGTGTTTGAAAGATCACTAACCGCAGCCAATTTTTTTTTGTAATTTTATATTATATTTGTTAATGTACTTTACTATATTATAGGTACTACTATGTATAAACGTTTGACAACATTTTTATTTATCTTTTTATTTTTTATTACAATTAAAATTTGAAAACACCAAGAGTTCAAAAAACCTTTGGTCTTTGAGTGGGGTGAACTGAACCACGTTCAGTTTAATCCCCTAAAAATACAGGTTTGCGCGTTTACCACTAAGAAAAAATCATTTGTTTTATCACCGCTCTTCGAGAGCACTCCTCTTATTGCCTCGCCAAGTATTAGAATACTGGGTCTCGACATTTCGAGCGATTGTCAGTTTCATCTAGAGAGCAAGGCCAAGTTGCCCTCCATGAAATTGGGAGTGATCAATAGAGCGAGGTAGTATTTCAAACCTGACCAAAGACTTGCGCCTTATAAGGCGCAGGTTCAGCCACACAGGGAGTAATGTTCTCATCTCTGGTCCGGATCACCCCAATATCAGCTTCTACCATTTCACCGCGTATAACGTAGAGTCGTTCGAATTGTCGGGGACCCGGTTCTCTGAGAACGGCTGGTCTCTTTGGCATTGCGTAGAGACGTGGCTTCTTTGTGCATCTTCTACCGCATTTACAACGGGGAGTGTTCCGAAGAACTATTCGATCTGATGCCTGTCGCCGAATTTCACCATCGCACAGCTCGCCATCGCCTCCTTTACCATCCATACCACCTGGATGCGTTCTTCGGCGGTATTTCCAGATCGATACGACACGGGTACCTTCAAAAGGTAAATATTCCTATTTCCAAGGCCGGCAATGCTATTGTGAATCCTCGGATGTTGCAAAAGTTCATGGGCGGCGGTGATCACATATCAACGGTGACCCCCAAAGCCAAACATCATCACCAGCACCGCAACACAGAACACGTACAACCTTCACAATAAATTTCGGAAATTTCTATCTCCACAGACACGTGTGTGTCAAACAGCAGCATATTAAGAAATTTTAAGTCCATAAACTTACTCTATTCAGCACCTGGAGGACTTTCAGTACTCTAAGTTTACAAAATGCATTACTTTATACCACAAGGCCAACCTTTTACGCTCCCAACATCTTAATAGATCCTCGCTTTGTAGTGTGGAATTCTTTGAATATTATATCTGTTTCATACTTTTAGTTATATTATAATATGTTAATACATCATTTGATGTACTAAATTTATAAATATTTTCGAAATAAAATGTATTAGAATTTCTAAATGTAGTTACTTTTATTTTTACATTGACTTGACATCGTCTTTAAGTAGCAATAATTTAATCGATCTACGGTAAGTGAATAATGTAATAAATTTAATGCTGAACAAATTAGATAAGAAGATCACTTAGTACCGATTTTTAATTGTTTGTCACGTAGGTAACCTTATATTAAAAGCAGAGAGATAAACTCTGCTTTCAGGTTACATAAACAAATTTAATATATATTAGTTATATATCCCTTATATTCGCACTTCAACAGTCAATAATAAAAGCATTTAGATACTTCTGTTTCGTAAATATTTTAATATTTAAAACGAAACAAAGTTCAAAAAATGGATATTTATAATACACCGGTTCTCTAAATATAACAGCAATGTAAATCAGACGAGGTATTCATTTTATTCCGAACAGAAATTTTATTTTTAAACTTAATACATAAATCATAACCACAATAATGATATGGGATTACATTGAAACAAATTCAAATACATGCCTGCGTAAATTACTTCTAGTTTTCCTAAAGGGTTATTTGATTGAGTTGATATTAAATATAAGCCAAAATATAATGAATTTTGTAACCTAATTAATGATGGTTTATTTTTCGATTGAGTCCAATATGCCTCTGAATACTTTGAATCGAAAACGTGCGAGTTTTAGCAGTTCGTTACCGTTACTTTGCCAACTTACATTGATAAATCAAACATTCTATACCTAAATTTATTCAACGGAACAATTGCTAAAATTCTTTCCAATAAATAACTCGCGCTTCTGTTGATGATTGTTTGCACCTATTTTATTTGTACCAGCCTATAAATTTAATTTTGAAATATGACGGATAAATGGTAGAACAGAAAAATTTATCATAATTGACTGAAATACAATAATTGTTAATCATAATTACACTTGCACAATATATCCCCTACATACCTGACTAGGGTTATCATATCATAATCATACTACTAGGATTTTCTTTTTCACTTATTAATTTTTTTTTACTTGGCTTGGAATCTAATTATTTCATAAATATTTATGCGAAGCCAGGTGCATTGTACTAAAAATATATAGAAAGAAAACATTTTTTTTTAATATTTTGAACTAAAAATTGATTTAAATAATAAATATTCAAGCACATCAAATTCAGTGTCATAAGGGTATTGAAAGTATTTATGGGTATGATTACATTAAAAACTTGAAAGCACTTTCAATACTTGTAAATGGATGTTTATCACAAAATCAACCAAAGTGTTTGAGACATTATTTTAAAGTAAATTTCGCAGACAAGCTAAAGCGAAAACCTTTGAAAACCGTTTCGTCACTCTGTCGATTAGGGTATCGTGTCGCTATTTTTTTTATAAAAAAATATTACAGGTTTTTCCTATATTAACATTAAGAAACGATTTCACAACACTACAGTTAAAATGACAAAATGTGCACTGGTCGTTCTGAAAAAGCTGCGCAAGCTATCAGAGAGCAGCAACGTGGTTATCATGCTTCCGTAGTATGGTTTCAGCTCGAGTTTTCTGATGACCGAACACTGAGTTTGTTTAAAAAGCAACTTCAGCTTTGGTTTCATCTATTGAAAACTTTAGATCATAACTTAGTAGATACAAACTTGGAAAGTATATTTTACGTTTTGATGAAGATACATACAACTTATATTAGTAACAGTTCCAAGACACAGGAGAAAGGAGAATAATATGTATTTAAATTAGTTAGGTTATTTTTGAGTTAAAGTTTGTTATATTACAAAGTAGCTCTCTGTTGTTTTTTTTTGTAATTAAAGTAGAGGCTTCGTTCTCTAATTCGTGGAATGGTTTATCCACTTCCCTTTTCCCGAGAAAGGAGAATTTTCACAATTTTTCTTGAAGAGAGTTAGACGTCTTTTGCGTGGCATGATATTTCATGGTCATCAGTACTTTTATCTTCTTGATCTGCACAATTCCTACGTCTTTTCATTACGTGAAGATCACACTTCTGAAATTATAACTATTATCTTGGTAAAATAATAAATTCCTTAGGTAATAATAGATAATTTTATGGCCGCTGTACGAATATTATTGATTTAGTGCTAAGAAAGCGAGTGGCTGTCTGGTTTGGAAGCGCTTGTCACACCACTTCACAATATGACGTAATTGTTAGAAACAGAGTGTGACGTCACGGCTGGCTGAGATCACACCATCAACTGCTCATAGTGGCATATTACAAAAACTTCAGTGACATAAATTATAACTTTAAAACTTCTTTATTTTAACATTTATTATTATTATAATGCTTTGGAATTCTATTTTGTAACTAAATAAGAATTTATTACGCATTTTTTAAATATATTTTAACAATATTTCTATTATAACATGTTCATTTTTAAAATGTTTATGAAAAGACAGTTCAAAACCCAAGAGATCTATAAAAAAAAGTCGTTAAAACATCGTAGTGCATCTATAATTCGGTTAAATAGAGATTTCGGAGTCGCATCAATGTTAGTTCTGCTGATAAGATAGGTACTGGAGCTGTCATAAAAACGACACACCCCGGTCCTAAAAGTATCGTGTGTACCAAAGCCCTTGGAGCTGTTCTTAAAACGTTTTAATGAAATTTGAAAGCTTTATCAAGTGGGGTTAGAATTTATTCGGCCAGCTGGAGGATACGTTTTACTTTAAAAATACTTTCTTTTATGCTTCATAATATGAATATCATTGAAATATAAAATATTTAAATTGAAGTGAACCTTATCGAAATTACAAAAATTTTTGTTTCTTATTAATATTTCAAACTCTAAAATACGTAAATATCTCACGTATGTGTTAATTATTTAAATCAATTCGGTGAAATAACACCAATATACTTAACAAAGTTTAAACACGATCATTGAATCAAACTTTGGTTAAAAGCGTACCGACATTGAAATTGTATAATAGTTAATACTTTACTTTTGAGTATTAACGTTTCTTATATTCAGTTAAAGTTCAATAATATAATGTATTGTATTTGTTTAATGAATTTCCTTTTATGCCTTTTGTTACTTTTTTGTGATTGTTTAATTACTGATTATAATTATATTCGTAGTTTAACTCATCAATTTATTGTGATACAATCTTTATACTTGGGTTATATTAACGTTATATGATTATGAAGTATAATTACTTTTAGTTTCTTACAAATCAGAATATATTTAAACATACCCAAATATTGTGAATTCAGTATATGAAATATCAAAAGAAACTCATTATTGAATAAATATAAATATGAAAAATAAATAGTTTTTGTTACCATTTTGTTCCTGGATATCTCAATGGAGGTATTTAGTTTCTCTTTTCTGGCACTGGCGGCGCTTTAATTTTTTTCATGTCATGTTAGTTTTTTTTTTGGGTGCACTTTCACAGTCTAACTTTAGTTTTATTCAGTTAAAATATTGTCGAATTCCCAACAAGCTATATGCTCAGGTATATATCTGAGACCATGGTCCTGCCTAGTTGCCATGAAAAATAAATTATAAACGCGATGAAAATGGAGAAGTTTGATGACAGAAATTACAAATAATAGAAATTTCAACTAAAATTTTAATTAAGAGCAAAAGGATTGAATATAGAAGACAAGACAAGACCCAAAGAAAACAGCTCGCAAGTGCAGTGGAGTAAGGATGATGACTTGGATATTTTCATTTTAACATCGTTGATGGATTTGAACCAAATATCTCTTCTATAAAACTGCGACAACTGCTAAACAGGTAATAACAAAATTATAAGCAAACTATAAACAGAAAGCAGAATATAACAAAATGTAAATTCACGATAGTTGTACTCGTATCAATATTCGCATATTACCAATAATACGATAGCACAGCATGTGTTCAAAGATGAAAGGCTTTGCTACAAAAGACTGGGAAGAAAATCAGGGACACAGCAGCAATGACAACGATTTTAACTACATTACCATCAACGTACTAAATGAAGAAGCCAACTTTGTCAATGATACAAGTCGATGCGAAATTTCAAATCAAGTAATTGAAATAAACAGAATACTTCAAATGGTCAAAGAAACTCAAGTCATCGATTTTTATGTTACAATTCCAATAAAGAAGCCATTTCGCTAGAGATTGTAAGATGCTAATGACAAATACCATAATATTATACACAAAGCAAAGTTAACTTATAAAATATTTGAGTATCATTATGAATATCTAATATCTATATTTCATTTCTAATTAATCTTGTAACTACATTATATGATGTCACGTAATGTACACTTGACTATTCATAAGAAAAACAATATTTATAGAAGAAAGTTTTTAAAAAAATATTAGTTCGTATTATTTATTGCATCAACAGTAAAGTAAAAGCAGTAAAAGTACCATAAAAATTACAACTTTTGGTATTTTACTAATTAAACGAAAGCAAAATATTGAAAATTATTCTTGTTTGACAAAATATAAAATGAAATGTTACGTTTATTCATGTTATGAAGTAAATTCCTGGAAAGGTTAATCGCTGACAGTGGTGTGATGCTTCATTTGATTTAAGAATATGATCCAATAAGCCCTTTCAACATTTCTTTTTACATTTGGAACGTCGGCATTCCAATTTAACGTGATGAGTGATTTTTTAAAATATTATGTTTATTTTTGTACAATTAATTTCAAAACATGATGCACAAAGGAATAAAGTACCAGTTCAAATAAACAATTTGTAAGGAATTAGCTAAGTATCTGTCAGGAATTATTTAATCTAAAGAAGTTATTTCAAACATTAAAAATAGCTTCTGTAAATTTTTATACCAGTTTATTTAATTTTGTATTCAACATAATATAAAAATCTTTCAAATCCTTATATGCTTAAGATTAATAAAGAAAAAAAAGTAATACATAAAACATTCTGATTTTAAAAACAACCTCTTTTTTATCATACTCCTTAAAACGATTAAACATCATTTTATAATTTATTGGTTTACTTGATTTGAAATTATGATTTTATACATATTATATTTCCTTTAAAAGTCCTTTCAAAGTTTAAATGTTATTAGTTATGTAAATTTACAAAAAAAAAGAGAATTTCTGAGAATTTACATTTTCGTTTTCAGTGTTGCATTGCATTTAAATTACAAAAATTGTGTGACTCATCGCAGCACGATATCTACGAGTTGTCAAGTTCTTTGCAGCTGTCCGTGAAGCTGAGTTTTCTTACATTGCACCGTGTATGTAGCGGTGTGTGTAAACGGGATCCATAGTGACAGTTATTTAATAAAATGTGCTAGTGAAAACATTTTTGTGCTAAAAATATTTTAAACTACAGCGTAAAACAGCTGATGCAGAGGACGTTGTAGACTATTTGTATTTGTTTTTGAAACTGATACGAACATATTACATACGTTAACTTAACTGTACTCACTTTATTATTTAAGTTATTATACACATAACGATGTTTATAACTATTAATAACTATTTCAAAAATAATATCAACTTTATTACATATCTATCAAGATAATAATAATAATAATATACTTTATTGCAACCACAATGTAAAATAACAATACAGGAACAAATAATTATAAAAATTGATTTTGGTTAAATTTCCAAAATTAATTAGTAATAAGCAAACTACATACCATACACACGAAACACACTTTTATTAACTTCATAGAAAATATGAAAATTTATTGTGATGGAGGATATTTTATAATCATATAATTAATAAATTCTTAATTCACCGATGTTCAAAAGAAGCGCTTGATTTTAATCTTTAATTTAATTTACATAGATAACTTCTGTAAATTCGACTTTTTGATAAAGACGTCCCCTAATGTGTTACTGCGTTCTGATAACGGATTAAATGGTGTCCCTATATCACGTTTTCCCAAGATTTTAATGATATTATTGAAATATATCATCAAATACTAACATTGTAAAGGGACAAAGTTACCTAACTAACATTGTAAAAGGTTTCACTGGTTAAAATGAAAAAAATAGGTTAATTAAATAAATAATCGAAAAAATACAATAAAAAAATATATAATTGTTTATAATAATATATTTATAAGAAGACAATAAACATTTTTAATTTGTAAATAATAATTAAATGTGGATCTTATATGTGTAAATATTTTTTTGATTAGTAAACGTGATAAACATGCAGGACTTCAACAATACAAATGAAGACTAAAAAGGCGAAAGTTTAACTCCAACCTATTTCCCACGAGAATGTTATTGTGAATAAGAATTCGAGGTTATTTGATCAAAACTCTAGGGAATTAGAATATGTTTTTATCATATCACATTGGATTTTAATATGACGTCACATTTGAGTTTATGCTATATAATTTATTGTAACATGTACTACTTTTAAATATGTTACCGTTAGATCTCTTTCTTATATAAAAATATATAAGAGTTAAGAAGTAAAGTAAGCGAGGTACCTATTATTGGGATGAACAGACCCGGTTGACATGTCGGCCCCGACTGTAAAAGTCCGCAATTTCGTATTTTTATGTTTTGCATTAAAATATTAAAAGTGTTTGTCAGAAATGTGAACTTTTTTTCATGTTCAGTTTTTTTTAATTAATATTTTCTACCGTCAGGTTTTTTATTTTATTATTATATTTTTTCATTTATAAAAAGAACGGCTTGTGATCTCTATATTCTATAAATACTTAATATTGATAAATATTTTAAATGAGATCAATATTTAGAAACTTCATAGTTGGGAGGCTAAGTTTTTATTACATATTCATGGCAATGAACATATTTCCATCGTTAGAAAGTTTGGTAACAGTTCTTACACTCCTTAAGAAGACACAATTTTTTCCATGAGTCAAACTCCAAGCATTAATGGCTTTGAAACTTACGAGACACGTCAAAAACTATTCTATGAGTTGGGGCTAAAGTCGTAAGATATCGAATATTTTAGTACGTAGCAGTCTTAAAGTATTAGCATTGGTATAGTATATATTTTTAATATTTGTTATTAATAAATCATTATAAATATGTCTAATATATATATGACATAATGTTTATATTATAAGCATATATATATTTTTGTTAAATAAGGGTAGAGTAGAACTTAGAATAATATAACCAAGGATTATATCGGCTGAACCTTATCTCGTCTGAACTATGAAACGAATCACACATTTACACATTGAAAAAAACAGTACACATTTAAAAAAATAAGCGAAGTTCACACCGGCAACCGTTGCTAAACTGTCACGTAGTAGTGTTATTCGACATATAGTATTGTACTCGCCTTAATGAATCTACATCTATAGTCTATCGAAGCAGGTGTGAACTGAGGGCAAGCTATACTATACTATCTATTTATATTAAGCTATAAGAAAATAAGTAGTAGTCTCCAACATTGAAGATTTTAAAGAAAATTTAGTTTAATCTAGACTGAAGCAAGATTTATGCAAATTATTAGTCAAAATAATATAGAGTAGCAGTTCAAATTCAATTCGAACTAGTCGTTCTGTGAACAGTAGACCTCAGTACGTTAGAGGATGAGATTATGTTGGGAAATTATTTATGGTGGATTTCACGAGGTGCAGTGGTTACGATATTTCACCCGCGAACCAACTATGAGCGCCATCCCAGTAATCTCCGTACACTGGAGACAAAACAAAAAAAAGAATATTTAGACAAAATTTGGCCGCCATTTTGAATTTTGAAATAACAAAAAAACCACCTTAGATTTCGGCAAAGAATACTTAGACGAAATTTCAGCCCGCTAGCTGCCGCACAGTCCGTTTTTGTGGTACGGATCAGAAATCCGCCATTTTAAAATTTTTCGCCCAAAAAAAAAAGGCTCGACATAAAAATTTAAATAATTCAAAGAATACACCTGCCAATTTTCCTGATGATTGTATATTGTATGATATGTATACGCCAAAACTAAAACTTAAATCACCGCCATTATGAATTTTTCCTCCAAGTAAGAAAAATGGCCGACAAAAAAAATTAAATAACTCAAAGAATATGATCACCAATTTTTGTGGCGATCCGATGAAAATTGCTTCTTCTAGGCCAAAAACAAAACTAAAAATCACCGCCATTTTGGATTTTTTCGCCCAATCAAAAATTGACATAAATATTCAAATAATTCAAAGAATACGCATACCGATTTTCGTGACGATAGGATAAAAAATAGATCGGCTACGCCGGAACAAACATACTGAAATACATACGGAAAAATAGCAGAATGGGCCTATCAAGTGGAATCGTAGTCCGTAGTCCTCAGCATTCGTCCTTCGGTCAATTAATGTTTTATGATAATAATTATTATTATAATAATATAAACTTTTTAATTATAATTTTTGCAACGAGCATTAAAGAAGGTTACAAAACCAATAGCCTACCTACTAAATTATATCGCAGAATTAAATTACGTACGAAATATTCTTTCAATAAAATGTTCTTTGCTTGGAAAGTGTCGGCTATACAAATTATGGTTTTTCATTATATTAAGTAAACCCTGCAATAAAACTCATGAATGATCACAAGGACAAACGCTTCAGAAGCGTTAGTTAATTAATTAAAAAGGTCAAGACATCAAATTCAAAATTTTTAATTTGCAAATAAATAGTGGTGGTATATACGCAAAATTAGTTAAATTATTGTCTTCCTGAACAAAGAACAGTAAGTTGGATTTAATTTATAATAATATAAAATAATACATATCAATAACACAACGTAGACAGCACCTAACCATCTAAACCAATGACAGCTACTTTTAAATAATATTTAGAAGAATGATATTAATTTATATAAGTTGTCACAGCAAAATGCTGAATATAAATAATAAATTAATTTATATTTTCTTTAATATTTTGTGAAACTAAGAGTAACATCAAGCTGGCAACATCTAATTTCTAAAGGAATATTATCACAGACTAAATTAAGTCTTCTGAATTACCCGTCAACCAATAATTATTCAAACTAATTTCTTAAGACTAGGCAATCGACAATTTTATAATATTACCATAAATATTAAAGGACAGAAGTAAATTTTCTACTTAAGTATATATTTGAATTTAAAACGCAATTAAAAATATTCTTGCCTCAATAAATATTTTATCTAATAACTTAAAAAGTTAGAAATTTGGGGATATTCTAATCTAATCAAAACAATCAATATAAAAATCTAAAAAAAATTAATAACGTAGAGGTACGGATTCACTTAATATTTAATTGGAAAAATAATAAAATATAAGAGATGATGGTACTACTATATATTTTATGGAATTAAATAATTAATTATTTAATTCGATAAAATATATAAACAAAATTATCGCTCTGTAAATAATATATCCACCCATTATTATTATGAATTAAATATAATACTTATTGCAAAAAAGTTTTAAAACTATTTCCGAAAAATAAATAAAAAAATTGAAGTTTATTTTCCGGAATACATCCCTAAACTATGTATTCGTAAATTTGAAATAACATTGAAATTTGGACGTAAAAATAAAATATTTTGGAAATGACAAATGTACCGGTAGATAGTACCTTAAAATTCATTATTAAAAATTTATTCTTACCGCGATTTTTAGATGTGTCAAAAATAAAATATGGTGAATATCATCATGCTCTCTAGATGGGCGGAATAACCCTTGATTTTGAACCACTTATTACCGTTTTAAAGCACAATTTTCAAAAAATACGACATCATATTTGAAATTCTGGTTTAACTTTTTATTCCAAAGATACGGAATAGTGAGGAATCGAACTAAAAAGAATTTCCTCTTCCCACCATTTTAGTTGAATAGCAGATAAAGCGTTTTTCGATATAGCTGACTTTGAACAAAAAGTTCGTTAATACATTTTGCTATAGAATATTTTTAAAATACAAAAATACTTTTTTTTTATGACAGATAATTTTAATAAACTTTACCTTTTACAATTAATACAGAATTAACTGTAGTTACATTAAGTGATAGCTGTAAAAAATAAATAAACTATGAGAATTTTTTGTCTCCAAATTTTCTAATTATTAAGTACTAAACTAACTCTAAATGCTGTAAATTACGTGACCAATGCCACATTACAAACTAACTCTTATATAACCTATTTGACTTGAATTAAATACTTATTACTGTTTCTTCCCTGTGTCTTGAAACTTTTGCTATCATAGGTTGTATATATCTTTTTAAACAATAAATATATGTTTTCCAAATTTGTATCAACAAAACTACGCTCTAATTAATATTTTATTATTCTAATTTAGATTTCAAAGAATCTCCAGAAACAACTATAAATTAAGTATAATCTTAATATAGATAATAAACTTTTGTGGTTACCTCGTACTAAATTACTCGTACTTATTTTTATTATGTTTTTTTTATGTAAGAGGAGGGCAAAAAGGGCGGGTCACAGATGGACGTGATCACCGCCGCCCATGAACTCTTGCAACATCCGAGGATTCACAAGAGCGTTGCCGGCCTTGGAGAAAGGAATATATGCCTTTTTTGAAGGTACCCATGTCGTATTGATCTGGACATACCGCCGAAGGAAGTTCGTTCCACGTTTGAGTGGTACGTGGGAAAAAATTCCTTGAAAACCGCACAGTTGAAGATTGCCACGCGTCCAGGTGGTATGGATGATAAAGGAGGCGATGGCGAGCTGTGCGGTAGTGAAATTCGGCTGTTGGCATCAGATCGAATAGTTCTTCCGAACACTCCCCGTTGTAAATGCGGTAGAAGACGCACAAAGAAGCCACGTCTCTACGCAATGCCAGAGAGTCCAGCCGTTCGCAGAGCACTGGGTCCCCGACAATCCGAATGGCTTTTCGTTGTACGCCGTCAAATAGTAGAAGTTGATATTGGGGTGATCCGGACCAGAGATGAGAACAGTACTCCATGTGTGGCCGGACCTGCGCCTTATAGAGCGCAAGTCTTTGGCCAGGTTTGAAGTACTGCCTCGCTCTATTGATCACTCCCAATTTCTTCGGGGCCAACTTGGCCTTGCTCTCCAGATGACCACGAAACTGACAACCGCTCGAAATGTCAACCCAAAACCCAGTATTTTGATACTTGGCGAGGCAATAAGAGGAGTGCTCTCGAAGAGCGGTGATACGACAAATGGGGTTTTCTTAGTGGTAAACGCGCAAACTTGTGTCTTCTCGGGATTGAATTGAACGTGGTTCAGTTCACCCCACTCAGAGACCATCCTCATTTTCCCGAGAGAGACCTGCACGGCCGGAATATACCGCATCCCCAGTGCTGTCATCCGCATAACAATGTATGTTGGAGATATCCAACATATCATTGATGTGCAGGAGGAACAGAGTTGGGGATAGCACGCAGCCTTGGGGTACACCAGCGTTCACGGGCTTGGGGTCCGAGCAAAAACCTGTATGCTCCGCCCAGTGAGGTAGCTGCTGATCCACTTGCAAAAACTCTCGGGAAGCCCATAGGAAGGTATCTTCGAAAGAAGCCCCTTGTGGCATACACGATCGAAGGCTTTCACCATATCCAGATTAACTGCCAGACCCTCTCCTTGCTTTCAATAACAGCTGCCCAACGGTGAGTGAGGTATAACAGAAGATCACCAGCCGATCGACCATGGCGAAAACCATATTGCCGGTCATTGACCAACTGGTAATCCTCGAGGTAGGTTAGGAGCTGTTTATTGATGATGCTTTCCATTACTTTGGAGAGAAGAGAGATAATGGCGATAGGTCTGTAGTTAGCTGAGTCCGAGCTGTCACCTTTTTTAAGGAATGGATGGACAAGGGCACGCTTTCATAAGACCGGTACTACGCCTTTAAGGTAGAAGTACCGAAATAGACGCGATAGCACTAGGGTCAACTCTGGGGCACATGTTCGTAGCACAACTGGAGAGATATCATCTGGCCCACTTGACTTATGAACTTCCAAGGAAAGGAGGGCTTTTCGGATGAGTTTTTGACGAAAAACTATTTCCGGCATTAAGCTTGGACACCGCGAGATGATAGGCGGTGCCTTTCCCTGGTCGTCCAACGTCGAGTTTGAGGCAAAAAGAGTGCCCGAAAGATCGGCTGTCTCTTTTGGCTTGTGGGCCAAAGAGTCGTTCCCAGTGTGCAATGGCGGTAGGGATGGCTGACAAAAGTGTCCCAAACTGGCTTTGGAAAGCGCCCAGAACTTGCGCATGCCAAGTGGGTACTTTGCCAGCTGATCCTCAATTTTGACGACATGCTTGAACTTTGCTGTAGCAATTTTCCATTTGAAGAATCTGGAGGCACGATTATATTTCCTCTTCAAAACTCTAGAGTTCGGATCTTTAGTGACTAACGCATTAGCCCAAGCTTGATAAGCCTGCCGCGGCCGTTTGCCAGCTGCTGCAGCCCTGACAGACGCATCAAACCAAGGCCGCCATTTGCCACCAAGTGGTACCACAGAGCTTGGTACAAATAATTCCATGCCCTGAAGTATCACATCAGCAACAGCCGCAGCGCAGTCACTAGGATCATTGGAAGGGAAACAAATCGGTCTCCATGGGTAGGATGCAAAAAAAGCCTGCATTCCATCCCAAACCATGGCACGTAATCCTAGTCAATGGGGATGGTGCACATTGAAGTCCCCGAGGACTACCACTTCCGTGGAGGGAGTCTATGAAAGCAGATCGTCAATCTTCGCCTGAACATGGCCCAAGAGTTGATCCGTTTCTACATTACGGACGGCAGCAGACATCCTCCCTTACGAACACAGTTTCCCCCGGCGTGTGGTATAAAATGATGTTCTAGTTTATACCCGGGGTATGATAGGTACGCTGTATCGGTAGGTTGAGATATTTGCGTCTCCGTCAGAAACAACAAGGCCGGCTGCGCCGTCTCTAGATGATAGTGGACGGCGTTCAAGTTGGAATGAAGTCCCCGGATGTTGCAAAAGTCCACATTTAAAGTTGGTCGGAGAGCCGCTGCGATGACTCGTCGTTTGCCCTCAAAAAAGAGCCAGCCCAATACGAGCTGCAATCAGATAAATACAGCTAAGCTCTACTACCTACAGCTAGGCTCTACCACCTACAAGGTAAAATAACTCAATGGCTGTTATTACATTATCACCTAATATTTTGATAGTATTAGTTACATTTCTAACGAGATCGATTCTAACAACACAATATTTGATTATCAACATTTTTTGAAATTAATAACGATTAATATACTTTTCATTGATTTTGTTAAAAGTAAAGTTTACTCAAACTTAACTTAGATGCATTCCCAATTTCAGAATATACTTCAGTATACATATTCGTACAATGGCAGTAAAGCCAAAATAGGTTTCGACTAATTTTGAACGCATGGCAACTTACACCGACAGCTGGTCATTTGTGGTAACAGTTCTCAATCTTATAAAAATAGCTCTAGATACTATATTTATTTATTTATTTATTTATTTACCTTCACGCCATATCCCTTGCGGGGTAGCCAGAGACGACGGAGCGCCAAACGCTACGGTCTCTGCATACCTCTTTCGCCTCGGCCACAGACATCAACTTCTTCATACATGCCCTCCGGGGGGTCCTCATGCTTTTTACGTGACCTTCCTCCAGTATCGTAGCTACTGTGTTTTCGAAGGTCACTCGAGGCCTCCCCCTGTCTCTCTTACCGCTCACTTTTCCCATATAAATCTTTTTTACCATTCTTTCATCACTCATTCGTTCAACGTGCCCAAACCACCTGAGCACGTTCTTCTTCATTCTCACCGTGACATCTTCGCTAGTACCTGCCATTCTGTGGATCTCTTCATTCCGGATTCGATCAGCTAGACTGACTCCGCATATTCTGCAAAGAGATCGCATCTCCACAGCATTCATCTTTCTTACATTCTTCTTCTGTGTTACCCACGTTTGGCTGCCGTATAACAGTGTCGGTAGCAAAACTGCATTGTGTACAGCCAAACGTGCAGCTATACTGACGTTTTGCCGTCTCAACAATGCAGTCAAAGCACCATTGACTCTGTTACCAGCAGCAATACGCCTTTCCACATCCATTTCGTATCTTCCGTCTCTGCTAAACATACTTCCCAAATATACCACTTCATTCACTTGTTCTATTATGTTATCATTCACGTAGATCTTACATTCTGTTCTTTCTTCATTTCTTTCAAATATCAGAACCTTCGTCTTATCTACATTCAGGTTAAGACCATTAATTTCACACCCATCTTTCAGAGTGGTGACCAATGCCTGCAAATTGCATTCTGATGATGCAATGAGCACTGCATCATCTGCATATAGTAAGCAATTGACCTTAAGGTCACCTACTTTCACTCCCATGTCACTATCTTTCACTCCTTGGAGACAACTATCCAAATACAAATTGAACAACCAAGCTGACATAGCGCAACCTTGCTTAACACCCGATTGGATGTCAAACCAGGGCGACATGCCAGCTCCTACTCGCACACAGGCTGAGTGATCTCGGTAAAGAGACCTTACAGCCTGTAGCAAGGGTCCGTTCACATTGTATCGGGGCAGTATCTCCCATAACTTCTTTCTCACAACCCTGTCAAACGCCTTTTCCAAATCCACAAAAGCACAGAAAACCTTTTGATTTAGGGCCAAAAACTTTTCCGTGATCATGCGGAGGGAAAAGATCTGATCTATACACCCTCTTCCAGGTCTAAAACCTCCTTGTGCCTCCCACAACAGCCTTTCAGATCTCTCTTGCATTCTTCTCGCTAAAATTTTAGCATAAACTTTACCGCCCAAGCTAATCAAACTGATGGCCCTATAGCTTGCACAGTCTATCTGTGAACCTTTGCCTTTATACAAAGGTACGATGACTGCACTTCGCCAATCGTCTGGGACCTCCCCAGATTTCCAGCATAAATTGCATAAAAACCAGAAAAAGTCCCAGACGCGTGGTCCACCATATTTGATCATCTCGGCAGTAACTTCATCTGCTCCCGCAGCCTTACCACATTTCAGACTTCGAATCACGTTCTCTACTTCTTCTAAACTGATTTCACCATCGGCTACATCTTGACTCAGCATTACACTGGTAGTCAAGACCGAGGCGTCCTCACGTTCATACATCTCCTTATAGAATTCCGCCCACCGCTGCAAAACGTGTGCTTGCTCAGTTAAAATTTCACTGCTTTTCGAAAGCACCCCTTTCATTCTACAGGTTACCGAACAACCCCGGGAACCACTAACTTCTCGCCAGAAAAGCTTCGTGTTTTCCCGGAAGTTGTTCGTCAACCTTTCATCCCTTTCTCTCTCAGAATTTTCACGCTTCATCTTTATAAGTGCTTTCGTTTTGTGCTTTTGCAGCTTGTACGCTCTTTTTCTTATCTCTCTCATACTTTTATCCTTACCAGAGGCTTTATAATCCAGCCATGCTTTCTTCTTTAACTCTACAGCGTCTTTCACTTCATCATCCCACCATTCATCGCGCTTTTTACTAAAACCTCTTTTCCTTTTACCACATACTTCTGTCGCTACTTTCACCATACCATTCCTAAGGTTCTGCCAGCATAGTTCAACACTTTCATTTCCAGAATCATAGCTTTCAAGCTTCTTGGAAACCCTCTCTTGATATTCCTCTCTGATCGGTGGATCCTGAAGCTTCCAGCTTCTTATGCGATAATTCGACGCCAAGCTTGGACACGTCGTGCGGCTGCGCCAACCTGCGAACAAACCTCTTATTCTAGCAACGACTAGATAGTGGTCCGTTCCCAGATCAGCACCTCTGAACACTCGCGTGTCCATAACTTGACTTCGAATACGCTGGTCCACTAGGAATAAATCAATCATACTTCTTTCTTCCGCTCGCTCCCATGTGTACATGTGAATTTGTTTGTGATCAAACATCGTGTTTGCCACAAACAAATTTTTCTCCTTACAAAATTCCAAAATAAGCTTTCCAGCCTTATTTACCCTCTTATCACCATATTTGCCTAGCACGCTTTCGTAACCGCTTCGCACAGTTCCAACCCATCCATTCATATCTCCACATACTATCAACTTTTCATTATCTCTGACACTACTTAGAACATCCCTGACATTCTCCCAAAACTCCTCGAGCTCGCTCATTTGATCTGAGGATACTGGCGCATACATGGCTAACAAGAATACTCTTGTTATCCCCAGCTTAAAGCGAACCCAAAGAAGCCTCGGGTTAATCGCCTTGTATTCTACCATTGCATTAACCATTCGAGAGGACAATAATACGCCTACACCTTGGCAACCTCGCTCACCCTCTGAAACCCCAGCCCAGAAAGCGACCCGGTTGCCAGGCAAATCGGTCGTATCATTGCCTTTTCGCTTGGTCTCAGACACACAAATAACATCCAGATCTTTGTCATCCATCACATCTAATAATTCATTCATCTTCTGTTCCATTCCTCCTCTTACATTCCACGTAGCTATTTGTAGCTCCGTCCTCCACCTTCCGCCGTTCGGAACATGGCGTGTTGGTTGGCGGTTCCCAAATTCAAAAAATTTATAAACACTTTTTATTAACTAATGAATTTAATTAGTATTATAAAATAATAATCGGTAAGAGTAATTGACGAACGGTACAGTACAAACAATATTATACTTAATCCTTCCCCTTTTTTCTCCGAAGCTCTTGTAGGTTTCTTTCTTGAGGCACAGTTCAGGGATGGTACCACAAGTAATAATTTTACGACATATATTACTTACAGACTTTAATATTCGGTGTTGTTTTAGAAACTCTTAGTTTCCTGACTTTTTTTTATCATACATACATGTATACATATATATGTATACATGTATCACCTTGTACTATGTAAATATATTATATGTATACGTATAAATATCTTACATATATAAAAAGATACATACATACATGCATAGAGCGGTAGTAAGACGATGATGTATATATAAAAATAAGGATAATAATATGCCAAATATATGATGTAACCACTTACACTAGAATACAAAGATCATTTAATAGGATAGTAATAGTTCGTAGTTACATAACTACGTATGTATGTGTTTTAATTAAAATATTTTATGAGTGAAATCATTTGCGTTATTGTCTTTTACATAAAAAATGGGAGTGTTTGCCATCTGAAATACGTTTCAAATGAAAAGACTCACAAAACAAGTCTTGAATTATTCAAATAACGAAATATTCTTGAAAACCATCTATACTTATTATAGCTTCAGCTTGGATATATTTTTAAAAATATCGATACCATTTCAGACGGCCTTAAAAATTTATTTATTTATTCATCATATCTTTTCCTCTTTAAATTAATACAAGTAGTCACTTGTATACGTACTTTAATGTAATATACATTGGGTATTATTTAAATAAGCAAAAAATATTTCAAAAGAACCAAATTCCAAGTGAGATCAATAAAACAATTTAAAGACTTTCAAACTTCATAGTGCATCTATGAATACACTAAAAGCGTGAGTGAGTTGAAACCTTGGGCTTGTTCTTAAAAAAATTTATTGCAAGTAGAAAGCTTTATCAAGTGAATATTTTAATCCATTAGGCCAGCTGGAAAATACATTTTATTATATATATATATATATATATATGTATCTGTTGTACTTAAAAATGTAGATTTATAATTCTCATTCAAATACATAACTTTTTAATTTAAAACAAAAATAAATGTTACTATTTCATTTATTTTTATTATTATAAATATACAACTGGCTCGATTTGCTGCTGAGAAGAACCGGACAGAAACTTAACAGTTGCTCTTTTTGAATGAAATGTGACAACAAAACCCTGCAAATTATTCAACAACCTAAGTTCCACACATCTCGATCAACTAAAAACGTTATAGCAAGATTAATAAATAAACCCACTTTTAATTTTTAATTCAAAACTAAGAAAAGGAAGGTCTAAGATATCTTGTGGAATCTTACTATATACTGTAGCGCATGAAAGATTCGTTAACTTTTTGTTATTAAGTTAAGTTGTTTTTTAGTTTTTAAGTTATAAGTAGTCCTCATAGCTATTTTTTTATAAAATTATGAAATAATTTTTACAACATTGTACCATAAGACAAAATACTACCGAGCTAAGTTTACCTGCTAGTGTTCCGAGAACAGAGCTTTTTATCAAAACTTATACCTAAGAAAACCTGAGTCTATCGGTCCTAACATATTTTTTTTTGTACATTAGGAAGTGTAAACTCATTTATCATTTGCTAAGAAAACTAAGTGCATAAAGATTATTAATTTCGAGGCAATCAAATATATTTTTTGTCCTGCAGAACACTATTTGCTTCGTCATAATTTGTCCTATTACGCTCACCTTCAGTAAAAACTGTCAGCCAAAGGTACAACGTGACATAGACCTTTTTATACCTTTTAGTTCGTTCGTTTTTATTTATTAAAGTCTTTGAAAATATATCAAAATGTTTTACTACATTTAATTTTAATTGCGGTTATTAAGAGAAAGCTTTTATGAGAATTTTCTAATATTTTGGGTTTCCCTCTGTTTTAATCATTAAAACGGACTAATGGATCTTTTTGTCGTACGTTTAATTTGTGGTTATTTATATACACAGTAAATGGCTTTATAGAGAATGTAATTGTAGTAAACACCACTCTCAATGTAAGATTTTTTTTGATTAGATACAATTCTATAGTACATTATTTTGATCTATCTTCTAAGATTTAGTCAGCAATTGCAATATAAGCGCACAAATATATATACTTTTTAAGTTGATATACTATTACTATTTACGGGTGTAAACTTGTAAAGTATACTTTCGTTATATTTCTTTATAAATTAATTATAAGTACTACCGTCTTGAATATTTCACACCTGCGAAATCAACCATTTAGCTGACATTTTTGTCCTCGAGCTATATTAATTTTAATATTAGTAATATACAATGTTTTTTTTTTAAATATAAAATTGGGATATATTAAAATATACCCAATAATTTTAAGTATAATTAATCTATTAAATATCAAAAGAAATTCATTAGCTTTTAAACACGCGGTTTTATTGTTTATCACTGTAAATAATTTAATTTTTAAGTGCTTTGTCTAGTTAATAGCTATAAAATTAATATCCAAACAGATACGTGTGCAAAAGAAAAATAATATATACTAATATTATTAAGGAGGAAATATTTTTTATTTGTTTCTTTGTGAATAGGCTCCAAAAGTGCGGAACCGATTGTAATCATTTCGTCACTAATAGGAATACATTATTAGGAAGTAACATAGACTGTAATTGATTTCTAAAAAACTTACAAAACGTAAAACACTTATATTTAAAAAATTAAATATATAAAACCAAGAAAGTTTGTGTTAGGGTGTTTCATAAGAAATAAATAAATATTGCAAACCTTTTATTGCGGAAGAAGAGATGATAAAAGTTTGTATAGAAGTTGGTAATTGTTGAATATAAGATTGCGAATTTTCTTTTTAGGCACTTGACAAGCTAACAAATAAATATTGCTATATTTTACAACGTAATACGAGATTGAAATTGTTGATTAGGGTACAAACCCCCATCCCCTATTTCAATCCATTACACAAGTAAAAACACGTATTTAAAGATTTTCTTTAGTCTACGTTGGTGAAGTCGCGAGCATAAGTTATTATTATGTATTCTTATCACAATAATATTTGTCTCATTTTTAAATCTGAAGAGCGAGAAAATAATGTGGCCGGCATAAAGATTTCCTGACCCTAACTCTTGTAGTTAGTCATAGTAGGACGTCACGGGAGCACAGCTAGATCGCGCAGTTACAAAGATAGGATAAAAATAACAGTTTTTTAACCTGAATGCATATTGCAACATGCTTTACATATTATGTGTTAGTTAGTTTTATACCATAAGCTTAATAGTGTATATTCATGTTTCTTCAAAAGATCAAACGTCTAATATTCTGTCAACCAACAACGACGTCATACGTCATCCAATGCATTGTTAAAATCAGATGTATGTAAAATAAATAAATAATATGCACTACTCGCATTCTAAGTTATATTATTGTGATATCTACAATATTAGTCAAGTTAAGCTCACTTAATTTTTAAATAAAAATAAAATGAAAGCCTCGTCAACGCATACTGGACTTAAATCTGCAATCTTTGTAATAAAATACTCGTCAATATTCCGAAAAAACAGCCAAGAAAATCGTTTAAGTAAAAAGTTATTCTTACTAATTTCTTTTATTTTTAATTAATTAAACAGTTGTTGATGAAATGTAAAAAAAAAGAATTAACCTCTTAAGTGTCTATGACAGCTACATAACAACAATATATGCAATACAAAACAACTAAGACGAATATATTCGCATAAAATTAAATTGTGTATACCACTACTGATAAAACGAATATGTTCGCTTGCGTATAATATACGTATAAATATACGTTTTTTATATTTCATTTATTTGTTTTTTATTTGTTTTTTATTTTATATATATATGTTATCATTCGTTGCGTTTGAATGGCACGGAGTGGTCATAAGTACTTACATGGGAATCAGTGCTTGTGCCTGCGTGCTTAGACCTGTTTTATGTTTAGGTTTATAATTTTATTTGATATACTGTTAATCTTAAAACGACGGTAAAAAATGTTTGCTTTGTTATCAAACTTGTTATTTTATATTATTTTTTATTTTTGAGAGACGAAAGCAATTGACCTAAATTGGCAAAATATGTTCAAAATATATCATAAATATTACTTTTGTTAACATAGTATCTTAATATATGTCATCCAAAAATTTACTATTTTATTTTTTATAACACTATGCCCAAGCCTTATATATACGCTAAAGGATAACAAAACTCGCCACTGAGAAGGGCATCTCGTTTAATGAAATACACCACTTAAGGTTAAGGTTAAGGTATCCATATAATATTGTACCGTATCGAATCGTACTATACCGTACATAAAAACCATTTCCAAAACTATGAATGTGCCAATTAATACGTTGAATGAATTGAATTCGTTGTCAGAGATCAAACTTTTTTCATTTTATAAATTAATCTTTATTATCTTAAATACAAAAGCAATTAAAAAGTATGCAATCACTAACACTGATGCGAGAATTATAATAATACTTCAGATGAATCCTTTTATTTGGCAAAATATAATTAAAGTTATATTTAAAGATATACCTTTTTTTCATCTCTTCCATCGGGACTTTGTTTCACTTTTAATGAACCCAGTGACTGTGTAGCGGCTGTCATTAATGTGATACAACAAGGCATGGAACAATTTGCACCACGCTTTGTGGTACTATTTGCAAATAGATCGCGGTCTTGGTTTAATGTCTATCAGGGCAGCAGTTGGCAAGCGGTAGGCGTATATCTGTGTCTCCTGATTCTTCACAGGGCAAATCGTTATAAAGTTCAAGCACGTCATAAAAATTGAGAATCAGCTATCAAGAATACCCGGTACACGCAATTTGTAAAGCAACTTATTGCAACTGTTGCTAGCCGTGTCCCTACCGCCATTACACATGCTGAATGACTCTCTGACCCATACGACAAAAGAGAAAGCCGATCTATTGAGCCCTCATTTTGTCTCAAAATCGAGTTTAGACGAGCAAAGGAAGAAACCGCCTATTCTGAATTATATTTTCAACAAATAACCATAGAAAAGTTCATTGGACGTTTATAAGCCGAGTAGGCCAGGTGCCATTTTCACAATATTGATATCAATAATCAAAGATCAACAACTCCTCAGTTGATCAATGAGCGGCAATATGTCTTTCTCCATGGTCGATTGGCTGCTGATCCACTGTTATATCTTACGCTCCGTTGGGCAGTTATTGAAAGTGAGGGAGAGGGTCTGGCAGTTAAACTGGATATAAAAAAAGCCTTCAATCGTGTATGGCACAAGAGACTTCTTTCGAAGCTTCTTATATATATATATTTTTCAAAAATAATATATTTATCGGAAATGCTATATACTTCTAATATCGATAATGAACTTAATATTACACAATTTCTTTAAAATAAATTAATATGTTTATAAGCCTTTGTTGTAGGTAGGGTTGTAGGCTTACCCTCGGGTTACATTCATATTACGTAATTATACTCTATTGACCCTAGTAGGTATATTTTAAAATACTTATTTCATTATATGGTTTTAGCGTATATTGAGAGTACAATCAAGTATTCTTGTTGTAACTTCAAGCATGTTTTCACTTATAAAAAATTTTTTCATTATTTATTATTTAAATCTGAGAGAAAGCTTCAGAATCTTATTTACTTTAGAGCTTACTGATAAAATTATAATTTATTTACTAACTTTACTACATTTTACATAAGTTGACTTAGTTTTAAACGTCAACTCCAAAAAAAATAAGGTAACATTATGAATATCTCAAATATATTTCATTTAATTAATGTAATTCATCTTGTAACTGTATTATACGAGTATGATGTACCATAACGTACACTTGAAACAATCAATGAGAAGTTTATCAATAAATATTAGTTCATATTATTTATTGGTTCCGCCACCATAACATACAACTCGGTATCAATAGCTTATATCAAATACATTATACCGAAATATACTAATTTTAAATTACAAAAGAAAGAAATAGCTCTAAGTGAAACACATAAATACACGTGAAATAAAAAAATATTATTTGAAATAAATTTCCTTTTGATAATGAAAATTGTATAATATATGTATTTTAAGAATTATTAGAATAAAAGAGACAAGATCACCTAATTAAGACAAATAATTAAACTAAAGTGCTGTATACAATATTTTAATTTAAATATAAAAGCTTTTGTTTTACTACTCTCAAGAACAATTAAACATTATTTTATAATTCATTGGTTTACTTGATTTAGTTTTAAATATTTTGCACATTACACTACACATAAACCAAGTAATATTAGCAAAAGCCCAATCCAATTGATTGTGATTTTGATATTATTAGTAACGAAGGTATAGTTATAGAGGAACATGACCTCTGCCCATTTAGCCATACATGGCGGGAGTTTAATTATCTCGATTCCATCCTTGTTCTAACGACGCCTTTGCGGGCAATTCACAAGTTTAATATAATATTGCTTATATTTAGTCTACTAGGATTGATTATGTACTAGACTAGATATGTTTTAAAAACTACGACATTTAGCTACAATATTGATACATTGATGGCAGATAAAATACTGCGCTTTAGTAAGGTAGGGTCAAATATATTTAAATTTATTACCTGTTTGACACTACAAACCTGTATAAACAGAAGTTTTAGGCTGAAGCCGTGAGTCCGAACAAGCCGGCTAAAAGATTTTTGAATCTACTTTTATTTAAATCTATAACAAACAATTTACTCTTGACTGACAAGTGACATAATGATATATGGTTTATTTAAATACAAGCAATAACATTCAAGTTATATAGAGAATCTTAAAACATAACAAAACCTTTCGCCGACGGATAATATAAGATTTTACATTTACGCATATTATCAAAACACTAATTATTTTAACATAGATAAATATATATTTCCACTTTGCCTCACAGACGATATCCATAAAAAATCGAAATTCATGAAACATTTAAAGGATTGTTTCTTTCAAATTATTAATTCATAAGACGGCATTTGGAATATCTGCATCATGAAATAATTATTCTAAAGAAGAGAAGAAGAAGAAAGATAACTCACCGCAACCAATTTAAATTTTATTTTTATGGTAGTATTTGTTAATATATTTTACTATATTACCAATACTACTATAAACGTTTGATAACATTTTTATAATTTTTTTATTACTAATGAAAACACCAAGAGTTCAAAAAAGATTTATTATGAGTAGGTTTAAAAAATACACTAAAGGAAACTACAAAAATCTCACATATCATCTAATGAAAACAAAACATTAATCTAAAAACATTTTTAGTCAAACGTCTTTACCAGCACCGCAACACAGAACACGTACGACCTTCACAACAAAGTTTGGAAATTTCCCTCTCCACAGACACGTGTGTGTCAAACAGGAGCATATTATGAAATTTTACGTCCGTGAAGTTACTGTATCCAGCACCTGGAGGACTTTCATTACTGTAAGTTTACATAATTCATTACTATATGCCACAAGGCTAACTTTTTACGGTACCGATATCTTTATAGATTCTTGTTTTGTAGTGTGCAAATCTTTGAATATTATATGTTTCATATTTTTAATTACATTATAATATGTTTATACATACTGCTACATTTACATACACACATACTAAATTTATAAAAAAAAATTAATAAAATATATTAGAATTTCTAAATTTAATTATTTTTATTTTTACATCGACAGACATTGTTTTTAAGTAGCAATGATTTAATCGATCTACGGTAGGTGAATAATATAGTCAATGTAATAATTAACAAATTAGATAAGAATGTCACTTGTTACTGATTTTTAATTGTTTGTCACGTAAACTTAAAAGCTGGGAGATGAGCTCTGCTTTCAGATTACATAAACAAATTAATATACTATTTATTTATCTCTCAAATTCTTACTTCAACAATCAATAATGAAAGTATTTAGATACTGTTTCGTAAATATTTTAATATTAAAAAAAGAAACAATTTTCATGTAATGGATATTTATAACACACCAGTTCTATAAATATAATAGCAATGTCCACTAGACGAGGTATTCAATTTTATTCCGAACAATTTTATTAAACTTAAACTTAATACATAAATCATAATCACAATAACGATATGGAATTACATTAAAACACTCAAATACACGCCTGCGTAAATTACTTCCAATTTTCCTAAAGGGTTATTTGATTGAGTTAATATTAAATATAAGCCGTAATAGTTGATCGTTAGTTTTATGAAATTTGTAACCTAATTAATGATGGTTTAACTAACAATGTTATATTTTTCGATTGACTCCAATCTGCCTCTGAATCCTTTGAATCGACTTACCGTTACTCTGCCAACACATATTGATAAATCCAACATTCTATACCTAAATTTATTCAACGGAACAGTTGTTAAGTTTCTTTTCAATAAATAACTCGCGCATTTGTTGATGATTGTTTGCTCCTATTTTTTATTTGTACCAGCCCGCATAATTAATTTCAAATACTGACAGATAAATGGTAGAACAGAAATACAATAATTGTCAATCATAGTCATACCTGACTAAGGTTATCATATCATAATCATAGTACTAGATTTTTTTTTGTTTTATTAAATTTTAAAAGTTTTATCGAGTGAAATTTGATCCAAATTAATTCATACACATTTTTGCAAAGCCAGCGGCATTGTGTATAAAGAGCGAATACAACTTTTTAGATATTCTTAACTAAAAATTGATTTATATAATAAATATTCATGCATATCAAATTCAGTTTCATAAGGGTATTGAAAGTATTTATGGCTAAAATTTGTACATTTTTGAGCACTCTCAATACTTGTAAATGGGTGTTTATCACAAAATTCACCAAAATGTTTGAGACATTATTTTAAAACTAATTTCGCTGACAAGATAAAGCTAAAACTTTGAAAACCGTTTCGTCACTCTGCCAATTGAGGTACACTGTTAATGTCTTTTTTATAAAAAAATATTACTATTATAAGGTTTTTCTATATTAACATTAAGTAACGATTTACCAACACTAAAGTTAAAATGACAAAATGAGCAGTGGCTGTTCTGAAGTAGCTGCGCAAGCTATCGGGAGAGAGGCAACGTGGTCATCATGCTTCCATACTATGGTTTCGGCGCGAGTTTCCTGATGACCGAACACTAAGTCTGGTTAGAAAGTAACTTCAGCTTCGGCTTCATCTATTGAAATTTTTTTTTTATTTTTTTTTATTATTTTTATATAAGAGGAGGGCAAACGAGCTGGCGGGTCACGGATGGACGTGATCACCGCCGCCCATGAACTCTTGCAACATCCGAGGATTTACAAGAGTGTTGCCGGCCTTGTAGGTAGGAATAAACGCCTTTTTTGAAGGTACCCATGTCGTACCGATCTGGAAATACCGCCGAAGGGAGTTCGTTCCACATTCGAGTGGTACGTGGAAAAAATGTCCTTGAGAACCGCACAGTGGAGGATCGCCACGCATCCAGGATGTAAGGATGGTATTGGAGGCGATGGCGTGCTGTGCGGTGATGAAATTCGGCGGCAGGCATCAGATCGAATAGTTCTTCGGAACACTCCCCGTTGTAAATGCGGTAGAAGACGCACAAAGAAGCCACGTCTCTACGCAATGCCAAAGATAGAGGCTTCGTTCCCTAATTCCTGGAATGATTTTTCCACTTTCCTTTTCCCGAGTAACGAGAATCTTCGTTATGTTTCTAGGAGGGAGTCAGTCGTCTTCTGCATGGCATGATATTTCACGGTTATCATTTCTTTTATCTTCTTAATCTGCACAATTGGTACGTCTTTTCATTTCAAGATCCCGCTTCTGAATTTATAACAACTGTCTTGGTACAATAATAAATTTCGTAGCAAAAAATATATAATTATATGGCCGCTGTACGAATATTAATGATTTAGTGCTAAGAAAGCGAGTGGCTTTTATAAGGACTGCCTGGCTTGGCTGCGACTATCACACCCAGTCACAACATGGCGTAGTTATTAGAAGCAGACTGTGACGTCACGGCTGGCTGATATCACACCATCAACATCTCATGGTAGCGTGTTACAAAAACTTCCGTGACATAAATTATGCTTTAAAAAATATTTTCTTTTTAACATATTTTATTAATATAATTATTTAGAATGCTATTTCTTAACTATATAAGAATTTATTGCGAAAATTTTATTTATTTTAATATGTCTTAACAACATTTCTTTTATAACATGCTTATCTTCAAAATGTTTTAGAAAAGACAGTTCAAAACCCAAGACATCCATAAAAAATAAAGGTCGTCAAAACATCGCAGTGTAAAATTGAGATTTTGGGGTCGCAACAATGCTAGCTCTACTGATAAGATAGAAACTGGACAGTTCACAAAAACGACACACTCCGATCCTAAAAGTATCGTGTATACTAAAGCCTTTGGAGCTGTTCTTAAAACGTTTTAATGAAAGTTGAAAGCTTTATCAAGTGGGTTTCATAATCCATTCGACGAGCTGGAGGATACGTTTTACTTTGAAAATAATTACTTTTATATTTATTAATATGAATATCATAGGAATATAAAACGTTTAAATAAAACTTTTAAACAATTCGGTGAAATAACACCAATATACTTATATTCAAATAAAGCGCGATCTTTGAATCAAACTTTGGTTAAAAGAATACCGACATTGAAATATATATTACTTTACTCTTGAGTATTATTAACGTTTCTTCTATTCAGGGAAAGTTCAAAAATATAATGTATTTTATTTGTTTAATGTTCCTTTTATGACTTGTTAATTGTTTGTGATCGTTTAATTACTGATATTATATTTATAGGTTAACTCAGCAATTTATTGTGTGACAATCTTTATACTTGGGTTATATTAATGTTATATGATTATGAAGTATAATTATTTTTAATTTCTTACAAATCAGAATATTTTTAAACAAACCCAATTATTGTGATTCTTTTATATAAACTATCAAAAAACTCATTGTTGTATAAATATAAACATCAAAAATAAATATGTGTAAACTTTATAAATATTTTGTCTGGTTAACTTTGTTCAGGTATTTAGTTTCCTTTTTCTAACTTTCTGACACTGGCGACGATATATTTTTTTTTCATGTCATGGTAGTTCTTTTTGGGTGCACAATATATCAGTGTTATTTTTACAGAAATCTAACTTTACTTTTATTCTGTGAAAATATTGTAGAATTCTCAACAGGCTATGTGGTCATGTATATGCCGGGGCACATGGCCCTGCCTATTTGGCATGATAACAAATTATAAATGCGATGAGAATGGAGAAATTTGATGACAGAAATGACAAACAAAAGAAATTTTAATAATATAATATTGCAAATATGTTTACAGATTGGTCTCTATAATAATAAGTTATCTTGCCTAAAAAGTAATACATTCCGCGGCATATAAAGTAATAATAGCCACAAAGACATCGTTAGAACAAGGACGGAATCAAGATAATTAAAGTTTCACAGTTTATGGCTAAAATGAGAAGAATCAACATTTTATACCTACATTTGTTTACTAGAGATTGGACTATTGCCAAAATTAACTACTTGAATAGAATTTACATAACCGTTTACACTCACAGATTTGTTCGTAAATGGAAATATTAAAGATATAAAATTAAAAGGACAAAGAAGTGTAAGACGAGTAAACTAACAAGTTATAAGAAAACTGTTTTATAAAATGTTAATATTAAATAGTGTTATAAATACTATTATTATCTCATTGTTTATTTTAATTGTGTTTTGATTTCAGTTTCACAACAAATATTGTAAAATTTAAAATATTGTTAATAAAATCCCTTTAATGAGTTTTATTTTATTAGCCCTATGAATAGACCTTAAATTAATATTAACAGAAAATATAATTCAAATGCTAATACAAAGTTAGAAGTAACAAATTGTTTCTATTAAATAGGTAACTGTACGTTTAAAATAGTATTTTTTAATAAATTGCTAGATGTTCAAAGATCAATTGTAAAAATAATTACAATATCTTTTAAAATCCTCTCATTAAAATCTCTAAGCATTATCATTACTGAATATAAAAAAGAATGACAAAGGCTTTATTTATCATATTTTTAAAGTAAATGAAGCATCGCACAACTATTTGCGATTAAGCCTTTAAAAGAATTCCTATCAGTGTTAAATTCGATCAAATATTACAAATACATTCTAGTGTTGTAAATGATCGAGTAAAAGTATCAAATATATACTCTTAATATCTATAGTTGTTAGTTAAATCGTGGTGGTAAAACAGTATTTGAATGTAAAGGTGTATATAACTAGTAAATCGAAGGATTTTTTTAGTAACGCAAAAAATACAGATTAGAAATAATTAAAGAAGAAGTAATATAAAAATCTTAAGAATCTTCTACTTTCTATAGTGGCCTAAAGTTTATTATAAACTTATTTTAAATTAATTCATAAAAATAAAGAAACAAAGAACGGCCCATATTTTATTCTGATTAAGAAGAAGTAATATAATAATAATAATGTTAATTAAAACAACAACGACTTTGTTTTCAACTTAAATTTAAAATTTGTATTCAATAGAAACGGTTTATAAAATGATATTATTTCCATAATTTATCTCTAAAACATAAAATACATCAAACTACAATTTCTATCACATTGAAATAATAATTGTGAAAACACGATGTAAATAAAACAAATTAACATGGTTGTAACTTCTTCTCCACTGATATTGTTTAACTTGTAAAAGAAACATTAGTCAATATATTGTATTGTACCAGTTAGTATGGTTACGACATAAATTCTTTAATATAAAATAAATACTAGGTATTCATAAAGTTAGTTGTAAGATGTTATAAGATGACTTTACTTTGAATAAAATACCCAGGTAAATTTCTTTTAGAAGGCTCTATGGAAATTCTTATAAGATTCTTATAAAGAATATTTAAAAATATATATTTAATTAAATTAAAGACCATTACAGTGATTCTTTAACATATTTAATATTTTTAAATTAAATAATAACACACAACAATAGAGCTTCTTAAAATGTAAAAAATATTTGCAATTAGTCAAAATTATGTTATAGTGAAGAAAAAAAAACAAAATTATATATAAAATAATAAGACAAAACAAAAATTTACTCATACTATTAAAGATTACGGCCACTCTTGCGTGAATTACAAAATGATGTCATTATTTATTAAACATAAAAAAACAGTATTATCCACATGTTTCATATTTTGTAGCACTGTCAATTTATTTTGCTTTATTTTTATAAGGATAGTAAGTTGTTTGATGGCCCGTCATAACCTCTTTAAGGCGTAAATTTATAAACATGTTAAATGGAATATTACTTTATTTGTACTGTGGAGTGTACTTGTATGTATAAACTTCAATATGCATTATTTGAACAAACAATATACCTACCGCCATCTCCTACTCCATCCTTAATGGATTAAATTTTCAAGAAGGCGGAATCACAGTATTCATTATTATGTTGTAGAAAATGACATAAAATAATAAGTAAAAAATTTAATTTTTATCAAAGGATGAATTTCCTAAAATTCCTTCTTAGTGTCATTAAATCGTATTAAAAAAATTGCTGTGCTTAGACATATTTAGTGACGAACGGAAACGTTTACACTACAATAAGCATGACTTTGCTTCAAGGTTTGGATAGGGTAATGTGGCCCTAAATTCATGTATTATAATTGTTACTATAATATATACATTAGGTTTTAAATAAATTATCTTACAAAATAGTGTCTGCTTATTGTTTAAATGTATATTAATATTTAAAAAAAAACTTTTAGTTTTTTCGGTGCTTACACAAATATAAAATAAATGTAAACTTTTAATTCTTATCGAAAATTGTTAAATCAAACAAAAATAAAATAATATTTCGAAACGAATTTCATTTTATATATTGGGATATGTGATAACGATGTGACGTAAATAATTTAGTTTAATCTATTTTGTAGACTCAACATAATATTCAAATTCAAAATATCTTCATTCAATAACACTTTTGAAACGTCAATTATTACATTAAAAAGCTCAGTGTAGTCAGTCCGTGAGTAAGCTACCACAGGATCGGAATGCTGCTCTGCTGAGAAGAGCCTGCCAGAAAGTCAACAGTTGCTTTTATTAAATGAAATTGCAAATAAATTACCAACCTAAGTTTCACACGTTTTGGTCTACAAAAAACTCTTGAAGGTTATACTAAGATATCTTGTGGGACATTCAAGCCCATGCAGCATTTGTTAACTTTTACAAGACAAAATTTCAGCGTTACTAATTTATATTTAATGATAGGCTACCCTAAGAAAACGAATTTCTTTAAAAACACATCTTAAGGAATTACTAGTTAAAAAGATATAAAGAACTCGCACAACTCTTTTTTCTAAAGAGTCAGACTAAATTGGAATATGCCATATTTAAGTAGTAAGATTATAGTTATGTTACTTTGTTAATATTTTGATAAATTAGGTAAATAAAGCTTTAAGATATTACTTAAGATAGATGCATGTTGTGTAAGGAGCAAAAGGTTGATTAGGGAAATAGGGTTACTTGCTTTCTTTGTGTTCCAGCGCTGCCTTGAAAGCCTGAAATTGGTCTTGATGTATGGCGTAGAATCCAATAACAAGCATTAAAGCTACTTATTATAATGATATCTTTCATTTGTTGATGTTATACCGCTCCCACTAAAAGTTCAATCTCTTGATTTAAGAAATCGATTAAACCTGGACAAGGCGGAACGGTAAGACAGTGAATGTAGTGCGTTAATATTCTCTAAAAGTATTATCTTTGAATCAAACTTTGGTTAAAAGTATACCGACATTGAAATATATATTACTTTACTCTAAGTATTATTAACGTTTCTTCTATTCAGTTAAAGTTCAATAATATAATGTATTGTATTTGTTTAATGTTCCTTTTATGACTTTTGTTAATTGTTTGTGATCGTTTAATTACTGATATTATATTTATAGGTTAACTCAGCAATTTATTGTGTGACAATCCTTATACTTGGGTTATATTAATGTTATATGATTATGAAGTATAATTATTTTTAATTTCTTACAAATCAGAATATTTTTAAACAAACCCAATTATTGTGATTCTTTTATATAAACTATCAAAAAACTCATTGTTGTATAAATATAAACATCAAAAATAAATATGTGTAAACTTTATAAATATTTTGTCTGGTTAACTTTGTTCAGGTATTTAGTTTCCTTTTTCTAACTTTCTGACACTGGCGACGATATATTTTTTTTTCATGTCATGGTAGTTCTTTTTGGGTGCACAATATATCAGTGTTATTTTTACAGAAATCTAACTTTACTTTTATTCTGTGAAAATATTGTAGAATTCTCAACAGGCTATGTGGTCATGTATATGCCGAGGCACATGGCCCTGCCTATTTGGCATGATAACAAATTATAAATGCGATGAGAATGGAGAAATTTGATGACAGAAATGACAAACAAAAGAAATTTTAACTAAAATGTTTTTTGAGAGTAAAGGGGCTGATTATAGAAGACGAGACAAAGACAACACCCAGAGGAAAGAGCTCACAAGTGCAGTGGAATAAAGATGATACCATGACCATGTTTATTTTAACATCGTCAATGGATTTTAACCAAATATCTGTTGTAGAAAATTGCGACGCTGCTAGACAAGTAATAACTAAATTACAGGCAATCTATGAACGGAAATCAAAATATAACAAATTGTTAATTCAGGATATTTTTATCAATATTCCTATATTGCCAATAATACAATGGCATAGCATGTGTTCAAAGGTGAAAGGCTATGCAAAGTAGCTACGGAAGACTGGGAAGAAAATCACTGACACAGCAATAATGACAAAGATTCTAACCACATTAACATCAATATAGTAGATGAAGAAGCCAACCTTGTCAATGATACAAGTTGTAGTAGTAGTCGAAAAGAAATTTATAATCAAGTAATGGAAATAAACAGATTACTTCAAATTGTCAAAGAAACTTAAGCGATCGATTTGTATGCTGCAATTGCAATAAAAAATAAATTTTGCTAAAGATTGTATGATACTAATAACAAGTACACTAACAAGAAACCGAATAATTTACGTGCATTCAAGGCTGAAGGTTACTCATCTGAATGTAAAGAGCCATGGATACTAGATAATGGAGCATCAATGCATATGACCTTCACGAGTGATTACTTATGTGTGTTAAACGAGTCTCGATTCACCAATCTTGTTAACTGACTAACAAACAACGTAGAAAAGTATATGGTTAAGAAAATGCAACTATAAACTAATAGTACATGGGAGAGATGTAAATTTCAGCATTTGTTATTTGTCTATCAAATTGTAACATTGTACAAACAAATATAAAAGTTTGGTATGAAAGATAGAGACATTTGAATGTCAAGGAACTTCAAAATTTAGGAAAGAATAGTTTTATCTTATTTCAGTATTTTGTTTGCTAAACGTGCCAATCAAATAATATTGTAGTATCTCCATATCTAATCATGTTTTCACTGTTTGGTAAAAATCTTATCAGTAAGATCTTGATGAAAAAAGTATGTACCTTTGTTCCATATAAATACAAAATGACAAAGTTCCATACTTTTACTTAGAAGTGATAATATTATACACAAAGCAGAGTTAACTGTATAAAATATTTAAATATCATTATGATTCTCTAATCCTTTTCATTTCTATTTAATCTGTGACTGCATCATACGATGTCACACAATATACACTTGACTATTCATAAGAAAAACAATATTTATAGAAAAGAATTTATAAAAAGTTATTAGTTCATATTTTTTGTTGAATCATCAGTAAAGTAAAAGTACAGTAAAAGTAACAACTTTTATATTTTACTAATTAAATGAAATAAAAATATTAAAAATTATTCTTTAACGTAGCATTTCATGTCATATTTGACAAAATTTTACATCAAATGTTCATTCAAGTTATGAAGTAAATTCCTCAAAAGATTAATCGCTGACAGTGGTGTGATGCTTCATTTGATTTAAGAGAATGATTCAATAAGCCCTTTCAACATTTCTTTTTATATTTGGTGCCGACGTTCTAAGTTGACGTGATGACAATTTTTTTTAAATATTATGCTTATTTTTGTGCAATTCAATTTCAAATCATGAACCACGAAGGAATAAAGTATCTTCTCAAATAAACAATTTGTAAGGAATTAGCTACGTATTTGTCAGGAATTATTTAATCTCAAGATGTTATTTCAAATATTAAAAATAGTTTCTGTACATTTTTCAAAAGATTATTAAATTTGGTATTCAACCTAAAATAAAAATCTTTCGAGATATTATTGCTTTACTTGATTTGAAATTATCATTTAATACATATTATATTTTCTTTAAAAGTGCTGTCAAAGTTTAAATGGTATGTTATGTAAATTCACTAAAGCTAGTAATATTAGCAAAAGTCCAATCAATTGCAAGCAAAGGAAGGGATAATTGTTGCGGAAAATGTTGACCTTCGCCCATTTAAACCACAAGTTGTGGAAGTTTAATTATCTTGATTTCTCCCTTGTTCTAATGACGCTTTTATAGGAAGTTAATAAGCTTCATGTAGTATAAGCTTATACAATACTACAATATAAAGCAATCCATCAATATAGTTGCAATTTTAGTATAATCATAAAATTCACGTCTACTCGTAGTCATTTCAGTATCTCATTAGGTAGTCAAGAAATTTCTGTAGTGACTTGATTATTTTGAAAGTTTAACCAGATTATCCTGCAGTATTTTTTTGGGCTAACTTAGGACTAATAATCCTTTGCCTTTGTAGACAAAATTGTCATCTAAGAAATAGTGCGACTTTTATATATTTTTTATAAATTATTTTTTAATCTTGAATTTTTAAATTTCGAGAGTCGATATAATTTTTAATTATCTCTACATATTTTGTTACTGAAATATGTCAGAATAAGTCAGAACTTGTTTATAGTGATTTTTTAAATTCTTGTATATTATAAAAAGAAGAAAATTGTATTTCCAGTAAAATATAATACTCGCACAAACCCTAACATAATAAACGCAATAAAAAAGTCTATATAAAATATAAAAAAAAACGTTAACATGCTCACAGGTTACTTTTTGTTATTTTTATTCATTCTAGTAACTGCTTTCTATTTTACTAGTAAATTGTTTATCCCTGCTATGGTTAATGCTAAAACTAATATAAGCAAGACTAAATTGTATATATTTTTAAATGTTTTTATAATATCTGCTGCTTTATAATATTTACGGCGGTGAAGTAGGAATAAATGTAGATAAAATATTTATTAAATATGGAATGGTACATAAGGATTACCAATTTGAATTTAATCTGAAATAACTTAGTTCCCTATTAGAGAATGTATTTCTTCTTATATACATTTTATCTTTGGATAGTCCTGCATAGTATTAAATTTTATACAGTATTAAAATTTGTATTAATCTCAATACAAAAACAATCATTAATAATCATAACAACAACATTATGGTTTTATATTGAAACAAACTCAAATAAACGCCTGCATAAATTACTTCTGCATTCCCTAAAGGGTTATTTGATTAAGTTAATATTAAATATAAGGGGAAATAATTGTGTGTTTTTAATGATTTTTTTTAATTCGTTAAAATAGTTTAATTAACAATGTGATGTTTTCGATTAACTTCAATTGAAACAATAGAATAGAAATCGAACGTGCAAGTTTTAGCAGTTTATTACCGTTACACTGCCACCTGGGGTAAGAAACAAAAAAGCTTTTATGAGATATTGTGATCGTTTAGGATTTTCTTTATTTTAACAATAAAGAAAATTTATGAACCTTTTGTTATAGATTTTACAGGAATTTTTATATTCTGTGATATATAGAGATGTTCGAAAGTGTTAATATTATTTTCATTTTAATAATATAGTTAAAAAAAAATCCGTGCCCGCAGGGGGTCACGCGTGGGTAGACCTCGTGTGTAACGCGTTTAAAATATAACTCACTACCTAAGAATAACACATGATGCCGTTGTTTACATCAAAAATTTTCAAGCAAAAAGCGGTTTTTATTTTTTTTCTCGGAAAAGGTATTTTTTTTGGAAATACTTTTGGTACTTAAATTTAGAGTAAAAAATAACCTTTCTATTAAAAATATTTGCTAGGACGGAATGTTTACCAGAAAAAAGTTGCCGTGGTTTTACCTACCTTAAATATTCAAGCTAAAAGTGGTTTTTATTTTTTTTCTCGGAAACGGTACCTTCTACGGAAAAACTTTTGGTACCTAAATTTAGAGTAAAAAATAACCTTTCTAATAAAAATACTTGTGATGTAAGAATGTTTTCCAGAAAAAAGTTATGAATTTTTTTCCAAAAATTTTCGGTTTTTTTACCCCCACCCCTACGTTATTGAAGTTAGGTTTTCGGTTTATTTACATTAGTTATAGGTATTCATCAAAGACATCATATAATATGAACGCGATTGATCTACTTTGTATAGGGAAAAAGCTATGGTTGAAAAACTGAAATCAGAAAAAGTGAGGCCCTAGCGCCCCCTGTGACTGGATTTCTCTGGTTAACGAACTTGACCTTCAATTTTAGATGGTTGATTTTTGTGCAAAGTTTGAAAGCGATCCGAGCGAAACTGCGGCCGCTACCGTGCTGACAAAGTCGAATCTGGACGCACGCACGCATATATATATATATATATATATATATATATATATATATATATATATATATATATATATATATATATAAACATTTTGACCAATGGTCATTTCGGACTCAGGGGGTCATAAGAAGACCTCCTGTCAAGAAATTTTTCCAAAATTCGAAAGTCGGGTACAAATGAATGGGCAGACCGAATTCTTCGAGGTCTACCCAAAAGGAAAGCGATGTCTGTTAGTCTTTTTTTATTTTTTCATCAGTTCAGGTGGTAGAGGTGATTTACAACTGTTGTTATTTCTTTTATCTTCTGGGGCATACTTACACTTACAATCTTATTTTTTGATTTGTTTATTTCCGTTTATACATACGTCTTTAATAGATTTAAATTAACTAGCATTCATGTAGATGCGTCTCTCGTCTCCCTTTTTTCCTTATATCACAAAATACAGGTACCTCAAAAATAATGCTTTTAGAGAATATTAACGCACTACATTCACTGTCTTACCATTCCGCCTTGTCAGGTTCAATCGACTTTTTAAGTCAAGAAATTGAACTTTTAGTGGGAGCGGTATAGCATCAACAAATCAAAGATATCATTATAATAAGTAGCTTTAATGCTTGTTATTGGATTACACCCCCTACATTAAGACCACTTACAGGCTTTTAACTGATTTTCAGGCTTTCAAAGCAGTGCAGGCATCCCTATTCAACCTTTTTCTCCTTACACAACATGAATCTATCTTATGTAGTATCTTAAAGTTTTTTAAATATTAACAAGGTAACATATTTATATTCTCACAACTCAAATATGTTATATTCCAATTTAGTCCAGGTCCAATTTAATCCAGTCCAAAAAAAATTGTGGGTTAATTTATAACTTTTAAACTAGTAATGCCTTAATAGATGTTTTGGAAAGAAATTCTTATTCTTACGGTAGCCGTTCAATAAATATAAACTTGTAAAGCCTAAATTTCGTCTTCTTAAAATTAACACATGCTTCATAAGCTTGAGTGTACGCATATATAATCCCACAAGATATTTTAGTATTTCCTTTCCTTAATTACCTAAATCTAAGATCAAAATCAATCTTATTATAACATTCTAGAGTTTTTAGTAGATCGAAATGTGTAAAATTTAAATTGTTCATTCACTTCCAAGAATTATACTATAGTGTATACATTTTCAAATTTGATTTAATAAAAGCAACTGTTGAGTTCTGGTCGGCTCTTCTCAGCAGAGCAGCATTTCGAGCCTGTGGTAGCTTACTCACGGACTGACTACACTGGATCTTTTTAATGTAATAATTGACGTCTCAAAAGTAATCTTGAATAAAGATATTTTGAATTGATCTTAAACTAACAAAATAGAGTCAACTAAATTATTATCGTTATCACATATCCCAATATATATATGTATATATATATATATATATATCTATAATGCAATTCGTTTCGAAGAATTATGTTACTGTTGTTTGGTATTCCAATTTTCGCTAAGAATTAAAAGTTTACATTTATTTTAAATTTGTTTAAGTACCGACAAAAATAAATGATTATTTAAAATATTAAACTATATTCAAAGAAGAAGCAGATACTATTTAGTAATTGATTTTATTTGAAACCTAATGCATATATTATAGTATCAATTATAGTATGTAGTATGAATTTAGGTCCACATTACCCTATCCAACCATTGAAGCTATGACATCCCCATTTCATTGTAAACGTTTACGTTAGTCAAGTATTATATCGTTGCTTAATACCTCTAAGCACAGACCATTTTTTATACGGTATAAATGACACTAAGAAGGAATTTAATAAAATTAATCCTTTAATAAAAATTAAAAATTATTATTAAGTAATTTTCTACAATAAAAATAATGAATACTGTGATTCCGCCTTCCTGGAAATTTCATCATTTAGGGATGGAACAGGCGATGGCAGGTTTTTTTCAAATAATTCATATTACAGTTTTTAAATATACTCCACAAATAAAGTACAAATAATGTAATATTTCATATAACATGTTTACAATCTTTAATAGTATGAGTAAATTTTTGTTTTCTCGTATTATTTTATGTATAATTTTTTTTTTCCTTCAGTATAACATAATTTTGACTAATTCCCATAGATTTTAACTTTAACAAGTTATATTGTTAATGCTTCATTGAAGAATATTAAACTAGTTAAAGCATCACTGAAATGGTATTTAATTAAATTAAATATATATTTTTAAATATCCTTTATGAGATTCTTATAAGAATTTCCATTGAGTCTTCTAAAGGAAGTTTATCTCGGTGTTTTATTCAAAGTAAAGTCATCTTATAACATCTTACAACTAACTTTATGAATACCTAGTATTTATTTTATATTAAAGAATTTATGTCGTAACTATACTAACTGGTACAACATAATATATTGACTAGTGTTTCTTTTACAAGTTAAACAATATCAGTGGAGAAGAAGTTTCAACCATGTTAATTTATTTTATTTACATCGTGTTTTCACAATTATTATTTCAATGTGATAGAAATTGTAGTTTGATGTATTTAATATTTTAGAGATAAATTATTGAAATAAGATCATTTTATATACCGTTTCTATTAAATATAAATTTTAAGTGCAGTTGGAAACAACATCGTTATTATTTCAATTAACATTATCAGGTATTAATTTACTTCATCTTAATCAGAACAAAATATGGTCCGTTCTTTGTATCTTTATTTTTATAAATTAATTTAAAATAAGTTTAAACAAACTTCAGGCAACTATGGATAGTAGAAGATTCTTAAGATTTTAATATTACTTCTTCTTCTTTAATTATTCCTAATCTGTACTTTTTGCATTACTAAAAAATCCTTCTTTTACGAGTTGTATACACGGCTACATTCAAATACTGTTTTACCACACGATTTTATTAATAACTATATATGTCAAAAGAAACAGCATATATTTGATAATTTTACTCAATCATTTACTATAATAGAATGTATTTGTAATATTTGACCGAATTCGACACTGATCGCAATTCTTTTAAAGGCTTAATCGCAAAGTGGTACGATGCTTCATTTACTTTAATAAGATAATTAAATAAAACCTTTGACATTCTTTTTTATATTCAGTGTTGATATTGCATAGAGATGTAAATGAGACATGTTTTGATTTTTGAACATGTAGTCATTCTTAAAAAGTGAGTACTTTTTCAAACAAACAGTTAACTATTTAATAGAAACAAATTGTTACTTTTAAATTTGTATTAGCGCCTGTAATATGTTTTCTGTTAATATTAATTTGAGGTCTATTCATAGGGCTAATAAAGTAAAACTCATTAAAGGGCTTTCATTAACAAAATTTTAAATTTGACAGTATTTGTGTTGAAATTGAAATATGTAAGTGTAAATGGTTATGTAAATTCTATTCAAGAAGTTAATTTTGGCAATAGTCCAACCCCTTGTGAACAAATGTAGGTATAAAATATTGATTCTGCTCATTTTAGCCCATAACTGTAAAATTTTAATTATCTCGATTCCACCCTCGTTCTAACGATGCCTTTGTGGCTATTATTACTTTATATGCGGCCGAATGTATTGCTTATTAGCCAAGATAGCTTATTATTATAAAATAATATATGATGCAATCTGTCAACAAATTTGCAATATTAGTAATTATTAATAAATATCCACTACTTAAGATTGATTGATTGTTATTTTTTTGAAGCATAGTTGACCAAGTCTTTGAATTTAATATATTTATAATAACTTTATATACACTCTTTTACAATCTAAGCCTATTAAGTGAGTTTTTACCCTATATATAATTTCTAATTAATTATTTAATAACTAGGTCAATCAAAAGTGAATTATAATAAAGAACATATTTACGTATAACATGATGAGTGAGAAATTTATTTTCTGGAAGCCGTTAATGGTCAAAGTTTGCTCCATAATCAGAACAACCTATCTCTACCTCTAACTGCATCTATTTTAAAATTGTTTTCGATCTTAAACAGCGATGATCGTCAAAGAGTCCTGCAGTGCTTATGTGTTCTCTAAACACTGATTCCCTAAACATTTACTTTTTCATGACTACTAATTAATCTATCCCCTTTTAATATTGATATCAACAAAATAATGTTTCGTGGTGGTAGAGTCTAGCCTTAGTCCATTTACTGCCCTCGTATTGGGCTGCCTCGACCGGGGAAGGATCACTCTCCCACAGATTTTCTGAGGGAAAGCGGTCAACGTTTAGTAACTAAATTTGTTTGGTTATGTTCCGTCATTGAGTGGGAGAATAAGGCAGTCCAGCTCCTACCCCCTCCACCCCTCAAAAATGAACCTCTCCCCAAGCAGAGTCGGGGGAATAATTTCTAGATTTTGCTTGGGCTGTCGTTGTATCTGGGGCGAGTAAAGTATCGCATTTTGTGTTTTCTGAGGGCAAACGACGGCATACAGCGGCATCCCGTTCCACTGTAAATGTGGATTTTTGCAACATCCAAAGATACACAAGAGCGCTGCCGGCCTTGAGCGCAAGTCTTTGGCCAAGCTTGAAATACTACCTCGCTCTATTGATTATTCCCAATTAAATTGAAATCAACATAGCCTTGCTCTCCAGATTACTACGAAACCGCCAATCGCTCGAAATATCGAGAACCAATATTCTGATACTTGATGAACATCTATCATCGGTTTCGGTTCGTTTGTCCTTCTGTTAAATAAAATAATAATAATAATAATATCGCAACCCTCATTACGTCACACCTTTTTTTTACATAAAAATTAGAATAACAATAAAAAAAATTAAAAATATTAGGAATTCATAATATATAAAAATATATATTAAAAATAAAAATATATATATATATAAATATATATATTAAATATAATAAATATATATAATTATATAATTAAATACATGTGTTGCTTTAATTTTCCCATAAAAGATGTAATTGCAAATAATGTATGCATACTCCATTTTGTTTGGAATAATGCAATGCAAATTATAGAGATTTAATCGCAGAGATTAACAAGTATTTATTGTAACATAACACTGCACAAAAGGACAATATAAGATTTTACATTTACGGACCTAGTTCCTAAAACTATTAATAATTGTGACAAACATATATGTTTATTTCTTAGTATGAGAGATAAATTAAATTAAATGTATTATTAAAAAATGTATGTTCATTAAATATTTTAAACCATGTATGCCGAGTCATTTATTTAAGACAATATAATAACAAAATATCTTAATCGGCATTCGTAATATATCATTTAAAATTCGATGTGATCGGAAATGCACTTACCGCTGCCATTTTACCGGAAAGTCATATATTTACTGTATTATTTGTATTAAACATCCAGAATAAAATAAAAACTTCTTATAACAATTCCCGTCTATTTTATTTTTAAGAATAATAAAAGTCTTAATATATCTCTATTTATGAAAAGCTGTTAGGACATTTGTAAGTTATATTGCTAATCAAAAGTGGCAGTACCGTCATTGCTTTGTGTTAGTACTCATTATAGTAATCTTTATGTAAAGATACAACGAGACTCGCTAAATATTTCATTGTAAAAGTCATAATATAATATATAAGAACTTCTATACGAAGGACTGTTGCTATACGAGATGATAGGTGCAGATTCATTCATTCTTTATTCTTTTTAGTGTATAATTTACATTAAAAATATTCCCTGTCTTATTTTATTATCCACAACATGCTATGTTCAATATTAACTATTACTATTCAATATTATAATATTCATTTGACGGGTAAAAGGTTTTGTTATAAAGATAATATTTTGAACGATATTGAGCTCTATCCATATTCGGAATCAGCAATTTTTGTTGGGTGGAATAACTGATTCGTTCTAGTCTGAGCACTCATTAGTGCTTTAAATGCATTTTTGGGTATATTTTTATATCAATTCTAGTTTACCTTTTTGTGCAAGCCATACGGTACAGTAGAGAATTGGAGTAAAAAGGTTTTCTCTTCCAATAATTTTAATTTAATTACACAAGCGTTTTTCGATATAGCTGACTTTGGATAAAAAAGTTAATACATTTTTCTTTCACCTACTTATACAATATAATGTATTTTCAATGAATTAGTCATTAGTCATAAGCCAATTTTGAAAATGTAATTCGGTGTAACACTTTTCCGTAAAAAACTAATAAGGTTTCTTTTTAATTTTATGTATTTTTTATTACAAATATAATTCCAATACACTTTTATTTACGAGTAGATAAAGATTATCTTCTACAAAAGCTTATAAGAATTTTATAAAGTTACAATAAAAATCAATTTAACAGCACTATATTAAAAAAAATTACAAAGTGTACGTTTACAGTTCCGAGGTATTTGCTTAAGCCATCCCAGAGAAACAACGTGATTTTACCCCCCTTACTATATGAATTTTCTAATGTCCGTTCTAAAGACTAGTTAGAAAGCAACTTCGCGAACGTCGTCTATTTAGTAGGGTTGGGTCTCCTCCGAACAGAGTAAGCTTTTTTTGCCATAGCAAGTTAGATAATCAAAAAAGTTGCATGTGTTATAAGTACTATTTCACTTTAACTAGCTAGAAATTAGAAACTCGCAATGTTTAACATAATTGTTTATTTAGTATTATGAACTTTTAAGTTGAAACCGAGAATGCCATTAATCTTTAAAGGAAGTATTTTGGAAAATCGATGTCTCATCTATAATAGATAATTGGGCCTTAAATTAGTTTAATTAAATTAAAAATAATTTTTGACGATGATTGTATTAAAGAAAATATAGTAAAATTTTAAGTAAGTACTGCTATAAATACTTAAGAAAACTTTAAGCCCCATGGCTTGTACATACAATCCTATGAATTGTAAAAATAATATGAGTATCATTAAAAATAAATTGTCAACTAACAAGACATAATATAAATTTCTGAAATCTTTAGACATATAATATTTTGTATAAATAAGCTTTAGAAAATATTAAGTTAGGTTCAATTTTTTAAACATTTTTCAGTGTTAAAATCGATCATATAAAAAATGTTATTTATCCTGTTAAAGCATAAACTGATGATTTAATAGAGGTCATAGAGTTATTTTGCCATTGACGCAGCTACCACGCTGTTACTAAGTTACCACAAATGTTTATTATTAATCCAGAGAGGATTAAGCTCTATACTTAATGTAACTATTTCTGAAAACTGACCAAAAAACTTTAGAGCATAGCTTTGTAGATACAAACTAGAAATGTACATTTTGCGTTTTAAAGAGGAACTATCATCTTATGATAGCAAAAGTTACAAGACATGGGTGAAGGAAAAATATTATGTATTTAAATCAGTTAGGGTATATATGCGTTATTGTTTGTAAATTTACATAATTGAAATAATATCAGCGTTTAGAGTAAGTATACTGTTTAATGAATTGTAAATTTAAAAAAAAAATCTTATAGTTTATTAAAGTTATTACCGCTAAATGTAACTATAGAAAAATATATTTTATTATTGTAGAAGGTAAGTTTCATCTATGCAACGATTGTTTTTGTTTCATATGTTATATTAAGAACATTAAAAAAAAAATTCTTTTGTTACGGAAAAGTTTTGACAGAAACTAATCAAACCAAAAGTGATCAAAACATCTGCAGCAAATCGAGTTTAACTGACTTACTTTACGAAATCGGCCAATGACTAGTTGATTGAAATGACATTACAGTTACTGAATATTTTGCTGAGGTTCAAGTTAACTAACGAGTTGGTGAAAAAAAAATGTATGTTGGAATTTTTCATCTAAAGTCAGCTATATCGAAAAACTAATAACTTTATCTGCCATTTAACTAAAATGATAAAATATTATATATAAATAAATTTTAATTTAATTACACAAGCGTTTTTCGATATAGCTGACTTTGGATAAAAAAGTTAATACATTTTTCTTTCACCTACTTATACAATATAATGTATTTTCAATGAATTAGTCATTAGTCATAAGCCAATTTTGAAAATGTAATTCGGTGTAACACTTTTCCGTAAAAAACTAATAAGGTTTCTTTTTAATTTTATGTATTTTTTATTACAAATATAATTCCAATACACTTTTATTTACGAGTAGATAAAGATTATCTTCTACAAAAGCTTATAAGAATTTTATAAAGTTACAATAAAAATCAATTTAACAGCACTATATTAAAAAAAATTACAAAGTGTACGTTTACAGTTCCGAGGTATTTGCTTAAGCCATCCCAGAGAAACAACGTGATTTTACCCCCCTTACTATATGAATTTTCTAATGTCCGTTCTAAAGACTAGTTAGAAAGCAACTTCGCGAACGTCGTCTATTTAGTAGGGTTGGGTCTCCTCCGAACAGAGTAAGCTTTTTTTGCCATAGCAAGTTAGATAATCAAAAAAGTTGCATGTGTTATAAGTACTATTTCACTTTAACTAGCTAGAAATTAGAAACTCGCAATGTTTAACATAATTGTTTATTTAGTATTATGAACTTTTAAGTTGAAACCGAGAATGCCATTAATCTTTAAAGGAAGTATTTTGGAAAATCGATGTCTCATCTATAATAGATAATTGGGCCTTAAATTAGTTTAATTAAATTAAAAATAATTTTTGACGATGATTGTATTAAAGAAAATATAGTAAAATTTTAAGTAAGTACTGCTATAAATACTTAAGAAAACTTTAAGCCCCATGGCTTGTACATACAATCCTATGAATTGTAAAAATAATATGAGTATCATTAAAAATAAATTGTCAACTAACAAGACATAATATAAATTTCTGAAATCTTTAGACATATAATATTTTGTATAAATAAGCTTTAGAAAATATTAAGTTAGGTTCAATTTTTTAAACATTTTTCAGTGTTAAAATCGATCATATAAAAAATGTTATTTATCCTGTTAAAGCATAAACTGATGATTTAATAGAGGTCATAGAGTTATTTTGCCATTGACGCAGCTACCACGCTGTTACTAAGTTACCACAAATGTTTATTATTAATCCAGAGAGGATTAAGCTCTATACTTAATGTAACTATTTCTGAAAACTGACCAAAAAACTTTAGAGCATAGCTTTGTAGATACAAACTAGAAATGTACATTTTGCGTTTTAAAGAGGAATTATCATCTTATGATAGCAAAAGTTACAAGACATGGGTGAAGGAAAAATATTATGTATTTAAATCAGTTAGGGTATATATGCGTTATTGTTTGTAAATTTACATAATTGAAATAATATCAGCGTTTAGAGTAAGTATACTGTTTAATGAATTGTAAATTTAAAAAAAAAATCTTATAGTTTATTAAAGTTATTACCGCTAAATGTAACTATAGAAAAATATATTTTATTATTGTAGAAGGTAAGTTTCATCTATGCAACGATTGTTTTTGTTTCATATGTTATATTAAGAACATTAAAAAAAAATTCTTTTGTTACGGAAAAGTTTTGACAGAAACTAATCAAACCAAAAGTGATCAAAACATCTGCAGCAAATCGAGTTTAACTGACTTACTTTACGAAATCGGCCAATGACTAGTTGATTGAAATGACATTACAGTTGCTGAATGTTTTGCTGAAGTTCAAGTTAACTAACGAGTTGGTGAAAAAAAAATGTATGTTGGAATTTTTCATCTAAAGTCAGCTATATCGAAAAACTAATAACTTTATCTGCCATTTAACTAAAATGATAGAAAAAGAAAAGCATTATCTGTTCAGTATGTTATTCTATCAATTATGGCTTGATTTAAGACTTAGTTTAAAAATTCGAATTAGATTTCATTTTTAATATTATACACTATAATTGCATTGCTATAAAAACGCTATTAAGTGCTCAAACTCGAACAAGCTGTTGTTCAACACAATAAAAATCGTTGATTCCAAATATACATACAACTCAATATTGTCCTAAATATAATATTTAGAATATGGGAAAATGAATATTATAACATATTATTATAATGTTATTATATTATAGCATATTATTTATGTGTTTTTGTTTCACCAATAAAGAAGATATCTCTGTGCCTTGTATGTGATTTCTTATTGTTTCTTACAAAACAAACTTATAGCAGACATGTTCATTTTTAGCTATATTTTTTATTCTTTAATAATGGAATGATTTTCATACCCATTTCGATCAAAGTTTTTTTTTTACATAATACATGTAATTCAATTTAAAAAAATATTTTTATTGAATTATGTATAATTCATACTCATGTAGTTATTTTTAAGATGGACTATTGCAATATAAAAAAAGATAAGAGACAAAAACAGATCAAAAATTTATGTCATACTTTTCAACATAATTATTTCATTTTGATTACAAAAAAAATCTATAAATGTGTGTATTTCCATATAATATATTGATAATAAATAATACGAGCAAAATGATTCATTTTAATCCTTCCCCTTTCTCCTGTACTCGTTTATTTCTTTTTATACTTTTAAAATGGCAAGACAATTCATCGTTATGCGACGTAAATTATAGCACTAAAGGACTTAAATGGGCATAATTTGTTTGAAACATGAGCATAGTTTAGATCTTAGCGTTTGTGAAACTTTGGAAGATCAAAAACTATTACTTTCGTTATGAGTTGGCGATAGAGTCATGAAAAAAAATTGGTGTCACGTATTACTTTACTAGAAGGTATTCTGTGGTATTTTAGAAATAAATAGCATTCTGGGATTTTTATCTATAATTTAGGACGGCGTGTTATACAATGTTTGCATATGATGTAATAAGTGTGCATATCGCTAAATAGCGATTTCTACCAGACAACCCTATTCTGGTAAGGTTATATCAAGTACAATAAAGTATTACTCTAGAATGGCGTTGATCTCCACTACATTATTAAGACTAATTTAATAAGTTAACTAATGAAGGTTCTCGAGAGGTTATATAAGTTGCAATTACAATAATTTAAGGTGTGTAAATTGTCACTATTTTTATAAATAAAATAGGTTAAAAGAGCCATAATCAGAAGTAATTGAAAACGGTACCATAACAAATAGCTTGCTGAAAAGTTTTAATACTATTGTTTGTAAATTTAAAATTGTACAAGAAAATTGTTAAGTGTAAAAAACAAAATAAAACCTGAATGCAATTTAATTTGCTGTGATTTGCTCTTGATCGATTTTCAATAAACACGTTACAATTTAAACATTTAAAGCTGTTTTGGAAAAAATGTTTTAGTGATGCTTAAGACAAATTAAAACTAATGTGAGTGCCTTTAAAAGACTTTATTACACAGATATTTACTTTAAAAACTGTTTAATGTTATTTATCTATTATGCAAAAGCAGCACTGCAGATCTCTTAATTCTCAAAATTTACGATAATTTAGAAATATAAATAATTTTTAGCAGTAGTTTAGTTGTTAATGAAGATGTAACCAATATGATGTGATCATTTAAATGTTTATTTTTTACAAATACTCATGTCCCTTAAAGTCTTTGTAATAAATTATTTTTACATTATCCTTTGTAGCTGATAAAGAACATTTATCTTACTGGTTGCAAAAAAACAAGTTATAGTATTAATAAAGTTATTAATACTTATATGAATTATTCAACGGATAATATAAACTCAAGTAAACTCAAAGTTTGTTCTAAATAAGTATATCTATTTAATCACAACTCACTGGTTCAATTATGACACGACATACGAGTAGAGTACAGTACATTAAACAATGGCTTCGCTATTCGATCAGAATTCCTCTTCATGTCCCGTGATTGATATTATACTAGAAAGCGTTGTCATAGACACATAAAATCTGATATTAATAAAATATTTATTTTCAATCAATTGTGTCTTTTATTTATACTCTACTCTATTTTTATACCTTATGATATATAAGATAATACGATATTGTACGATAACACGTATAGATTTATATGCTACATTTAATTTAGAGATCTCACATGTTAGAAAAGGAAAAATAAGTTCAAAGTGTACGTCTGTTAAGTCTGAAGCATCTTTTTAACAGATTTTTTAATACATACCAATCCGGGTTTAAAGCTGGTCATAGTACAACAACTGCCCTACTTAAAGTTACCGAAGACATCCGCGAAGCCATGTTCTCCTCGCTCTTCTCTCAAGAACAAATATCTCAGACTCTGCCCTACAATGGTTTTCTTCCTATCTTCGAAGGCGCAAGCAGTCTGTACGCTTTGAACAGAAGCAATCTGTCTGGTGTGACATCACTACTGGCGTTCCTCAAGGCGGAATATTATCTCCCTTACTATTTTCGACATTTATCAATTCTATTACTTCCTTTATTCATTCACACTACCACCTTTACGCCGATGACTTGCAGCTATATCAACACACTATTATCGCTAATTTCGATCAAACTATTTCTTCTATTAATTCTGACCTTATGCGCATATCTTCATGGGCCGATCGATTTGACACATCTATAAACGCTTCCAAATGTCAGGCGATTATAATTGGCAGCCTTATACTCTATCCTTTACAATCCCTCTTATCCCAAATATCTTCAAAATAAATTCCTACTTCGTACGCATGCCCACGATAGGCCTCTGCGCTCGAGTGAAAACCAACTCCTTACTGTTCCCACTCATCACACTGGTTTCATGTCTGACTCCTTCTCTGTTTTTGCTGTCCGACTCTGGAACCAATTGCCTGAAAACATTCGTAAGGCACCTTCACGAAACTCTTTCAAGAGACAGGTGAAACAGTTCTACCTCAACAGCTTATAATCTTTTATTTTCCCATCTGAGTATATCTAAGTATATGTATAAAACTTATTTATTTATATATTTGTAGCTTTGTATGTATGAATGTTAGTATTTATGTATGTTTATGTATGTATACAGTTTATATATTATATCTATAGTTTGTATAGTTTTCTTTTTTTTTTTTGCACTCCGCCTTCGTACGTATTTTCTTGCACGTTTTGGGTTGGCTCGTAGAAAATGCTTTAGCGTTAAGCCCACCCTTTGTACCTTGTTGTGCAATAAAGAATTTAAATAAATGAATCAATTATGATTTGGTATTAAATTTCGGGCAAAGGTGATTTGCTGAAGATTTTTCTGAAGTTCAAGTTATTATAAATGTATTTATTTTTATTACCATATAACATTACCCATATATAAATTTAACAATGGGGTTACATTGAAATTTGTATATTTACTAACTTTTGGTTATAGATATATAGCTATAAACATCGTGTAGCGTATATCGTTCAACGTACTTGCTCCAGGTTCTTTTATATGTACACATGTACTTTAATATATATACACTACGTAGACATATACATAGAACTTAAAGTATTTAACGAAATGATCCTGATTATTATGTTGCAAGTGAAAGTAAGTTCTTCTTCAATCTAAATTTAAATATATTAGTAATATTAATGTCTCAATAAATATATTGAGTTAGTGGATTTCATAGTTACGCATCAAGAACAGTAAAAGTAAAGTAAAATTACTATTGAACGTTTTCAACAATATACTTTCTGTTAAAATTTAGAATTAGATATTGGTAATGATACCAAAATTTAACTTAAAGCAGCCTAAAACTATCGTCTTTGTCTCAAGGTGAATGTCTTGACATTGTATTAGGGTTTCAATGAAATTTAAACAAAACTAATTTATCAGTAAATACAGCTATAGCTTATGGGTTCTATACTAAAACTCTGGAATTATTTGCTTGCACGTGTGATACAATTATTTTATTCACTGACTCGTACATGGAGTCGAAAACCATAGCATATCAGTTTAACTTTAAACCATGCCATCTATAGTTTTACCTTTTTGTAAGTTGCTATATGTTATATTGTTTTTGAAATTAATTAAATTGGTACACAAAAATATATTGTTATTAACGGCTTTTCTATTGACATAAAGTTAAATATTATAATATATGGCAGTTGTTTAATTTTCATTTTATGTCTTTTGTTACTTGTTTGTGATCGCTTAATTACTGATATCGTATTTGTAAGCTTACCCTCGGGTTACATTAATATTACTTTATTACACTCTATTGAACCTAGCAGGTATATTTCAAAATACTTCATTATATTGTAACAAATAATATTTTCGTTTTTTTGAGCATGTTTCCATTGTTTTGTAATCGTCTTAATGACAGTCCCTTATTAAAAAAATATGAAAGTTTTATCTGTCAATGTTTATGATATAATTCTGACAGGAAATTACTTACTCTCACTTAGTTTCGAGCTTTGAGCTTAAAATAATACTTTATTTACTAACTTTGCTTTACAAAGTCAACTCCATAAATTGTTTAGGTAACATTATGAATATCTCAAAGATATTTCATTTAACAAATGTAATTAATCTTGTAATTGTATTATATGATGCAACATAATGTAAATTTGACCTAATCGATGAGAAGTTTATCAATAAATATTAGTTCATATTATTTATTGGTTCCGCTACTATGACATACGACTCCTTACCAATAGCTTATATTAAATACATTACACAGAAATATATTAATTAAATAAGAAATATATCAATTATATAAATTAAAGAATATTATAGAAGAGAGAAATAGCTCCAAGCAAAACACATAAATAAACATGTAATAAAAAAAAAATCTTTGTAAGAATTATTAGAATCAACAAGGTCACATAATTAAGACAAATAATGAAATAGAAGTGCTGTATACAATATTCTGATTTTAAAATTACTGCTTTTGTTATAATACTTTAAAAAACAATTAAACATTATTTTTTAATTCATTGGTTTATTTAATTTAGTTTTAAATATTTTGCACATTACACTACGCATAAATCAAGTAATATTAGCAAAAGCCCAATCCAATTGATTGCGATTTTGTTATTATTAGTAACGAAGGTATAGTTATAGAGGAACATGACCTGTGTTCATTTAGCCATACATGGCGGCAATTTAATTCCCTCTATTCCATCCTTGTTCTAACGACGCCTTTGCGGGCATTTCACAAGTTTAATATAATATTGCTTATATTTACTCTACTAGGATGGATTATGTACTCTAGACTAGATATTTTTAAAATAAACTACGATGACAGCAATCCGTCAATATAGCTACAATATTGATATCATTATATAATATTTACTTATTTTGATTGAAACACAAAATGCTGCACCGTAGTAAGCTAGGGCCAATGTTTAAATTTCTTATCTGTTTGACACTACAAAACTGTATAAACAGAACTTTCAGTATGAAGCCGTGAGCTCAGAATAAGTCAGCTAAAAGATTTTTGAATCTACATTTAATTAAATCTATAACGAACAATTCACTCTTGACTGTCTTATATTTTGAAATATAAGTTATAATACAATTATTATATGTATTTGACAAGTAACATAAAATAAAGGATTTAAAATAATCCATTTTTTACGGACAGTTTATTGAAGTAATGATTAGACACTCCCGTTTTTTTAAATACAAGCAATAAGATTCAAGTTATATAGAGAATATAAAAAGATATCAAAACCTTACTCCGACGGATAATATAAGATTTTACATTTACGCATATAATTATTTTAACATAAATAAATATATATATCCACTTTGCCTCATAGACGATATCCATAAAAAATCGAAATTCATGAAACATTTTAAAGAATTGTTTTTTCCAAATTATTAATTCGTTAAACGGCATTTAGAATATCTGAATCATGAAATAATTATTCTAAAGATTCATTTAATACTTAATGTATTTGAAAGATACCGCAACCAATTTAAGTTTTAGCTTTATGGTAGTATTTGTTAATATATTTTACTATATTATCAGTACTACTATAAGCGTTTGATAACATTTTTTTTTTATTACTAATGAAAACAGCAAGAGTTCAAAAATCTATTAATATGAGTAGGTTTAAAAAATACACTAAAGGAAACTACAGACTTGTGAAATCTCACATATCATCTAATGAAAAGAAAACATTCACCTGAAAACATTTTTAGTCAAACGTCAAACCAGCACCGCAACACAGAACACGTACGACCTTTACAACAAAAGTTTGGAAATTTCCCTCTCCACAGACACGTGTGTGTCAAACAGGAGCATATTATGAAATTTTACGTCCGTGAAGTTACTGTATCCAGCACCTGGAGGATTCTCATTACTCTAAGTTTACATAATTCATTAATTTATGCCACAAGGCCTACCTTTTAAGGTTCCGATATCTTAATAGATTCTTGCTTTGTAGTGTGCAATTCTTTGAATATTATATGTTTCATATTTTTAGTTATATTATAATATGTTAATACATACTACAAAAAAATTGTAATAAAATATACTAGAATTTTATATATAAAATAATAAAATTAAACTTGTCTTTAAGTAGCAATGATTTAATCAATCTACAGTAGGTAAATAATATTATAGTCAATGTAATAATTAACAAATTAGATAAGAATTTCACTTGGTAACTGATTTTTAATTGTTTGTCACGTAAACTTAAAAGCCGGGAGATGAGCTCTGCTTTCAGATTACATAAACAAATTAATATACTATTTATTTATCTCTCAAATTCTTACTTCAACAATCAATAATGAAAGTATTTAGATACTGTTTCGTAAATATGTTAATATTAAAAAAAGAAACAATTTTCATGTAATGGATATTTATAACACACCGGTTTTATAAATATAATAGCAATTTCCATTAGACGAGGTATTCAATTTTATTCCGAACAATTTTATTAAACTTAAACTACATAAATCGTAATCACAATAACGATATGGAATTACATTGAAACAAACTCAAATACGTGCCTGCGTAAGTTACTTCCAATTTTCCTAAAGGGTTATTTGATTGAGTTAACATTAAATATAAGCCGTACTAGTTGATTGTTAGTTTTATGAAATTTGTAACCTAATTAATGATGGTTAAACTAACAATGTTATATTTTTCGATTGACTACAATCTGCTTCTGAATCCTTTGAATCCCCTTACCGTTAGTCTGCCAAAACACACTGATAAATCAAACATTCTATACCTAAATTTATTCAACGGAACAGTTGTTAAGTTTCTTTCCAATAAATAATTCGCGCGTTTGTTGATGATTGTTTGCTCCTATTTTTTATTTGTACCAGCCTGTAAATTTAATTTTAAATACTGACAGATAAATGATAGAAAAGAAAAACAAATCATAATTGATTGAAATACAAAAATTGTCAATCATAGTCATACCTGGCTAGGGTTATCATATCATAATCATACTACTAGGTTGTTTTTTTTGTTTTATTTAATTTTGAAGTTTTATCGAGTAGACTTTGATCCAAATTAATTCATAATCATTTATGCAAAGCCAGCTACATTGTGCTAAAAATCAAAGAGCGAATATTGTATATTTTAAATATTCTTAACTAAAAATTGATTTATATAATAAATAATCACGCACTTCAAATGCAGTTTCATAAGGGTGTTGAAAGTATTTGTGGGTATGATTACATTAAAAACTTGAAAGCACTCTCAATACTTGTAAATGCATGTTTATCACAAAATCAACCAAAATTAAGACATTATTTTAAAGTAAATTTTGCTGACAAGCTAAAGCAATAACTTTAAACGCGATCTTTAAATCAAACTTTGGTTAAAAGCATACCGACATTGAAATATATATTACTTGTCTCTGAGTATTAACGTTTCTTCTAATTAGTTAAAGTTCAATAATATAATGTATTGTATTCGTTTAATGTTCCTTTTATGACTTTTGTTAATTGTTGTGATGGTTTAATTACTGATATTATATTTGTGGGTTAACCCAGCAATTTATTGTGTGACAATCTTTATACCTGGGTTATATTAATGTTATATGATTATGAAGTATAATTATTTTAAATTTCTTACAAATCAGAATAGATTTAAACATACCCAATTATTGTGAATTTTTTTATCAAAAAAACTCATTGTTGAATAAATATAAACATGAAAAATAAATATGTGTAAACTTTATAAACATTATCTTCCTGAGTAACTTTGTTAAGGTATTTAGTTCTCTTTTTCTAACTTTCTAACACTGGCGACGATATATATTTTTTTCATGTCATGGTAATTCTTTTTGGGTGCATAATATATCAGTGTTATTTTTACAGAAGTCTAACTTTAGTTTTATTCTGGGAAAATATTGTCGAATTCTCAACAGGCTATGTGCTCATGCATGCCTGGGCACATGGCCCTGCCTATTTGGCATGATAACAAATTATAAATGCGATGAGAATGGAGAAATTTGATGACAGAAATGACAAAGAAAAGAAATTTTAACTAAAATGTTTATTGAGAGTAAAGGGATTGATTATAGAAGATAAGACAAAGACAACACCCAGAGGAAACAGCTCACAAGTGCAGTGGAATAAAGATGATAACAAGGCCATGTTTATTTTAACATCGTCAATGGGTTTGAAACAAATATCTGTAGAAAATTGAGACACTGCTAGACAAGTAATAACAAAATTACAAGCAATCTATTAACAGAAATCAAAATATAATAAAATGTTTGACTAACAAACAACGTAGAAAAGTATATGGTGAAGAAAATACAACTATAAACTTAGAGATATGTAAATTTTAGCATGTGTTATTTGTGCCTGGTTTAAGAAAGAAATCTTCTACTAAAAGCAAATATTTTATAGTAAGGAATAATAATAAAGCAATAGAACAATGTAGTTGTTATAACAATAATTTATATAAATTGTCTATCAAAATGTAACATTGTGCAAAAAAAATTAAAAGTTTGATACGAAAAATTAAGACATTTGTATGTCAAGGAATTTCAAAATAGGGGAAAGAATGGTTTGATTTCAATTACATTGAGACGAAATCAGTCTTTTGTTTGCTAAACGTGCCCATCAAATAATATTGTCGTATCTCCATATCTTATCATGTTTTCACTATTTGATTAACCTCTTATCAGTAAGATCTTGATCAAAAAAGTATGTACCTTTGTTCCATATAAATATAATACAACAAAGTTCCATACTTTTAATTAGTATTGATAATATTATTATTATTTAAGTATCATTATGAATCTCTGATCAATGTACACTTGTCTACTCATAAGAAAAACAATATATATAGAAAAGAGTTTATAAAAAGTTATTAGTTCGTATTTTTTGTTGGATCAACAGTAAAGTAAAAGTACAGTAAGAGAAACAATTTTTATATTTTTCAAATTAAATGAAAGAAGAATATTAGAAATTATTCTTTAACTACGTTAACATACTTTTCATGTCACATTTGACAAAATTTGACATGAAATGTTACGTTCATTCATGTTATAAGGTAAATTCCTCAAAAGATTAATCGCTGACAGTGGTGTGATGCTTCATTTGATTTAGGAGTATGATTCAATACGCCCTTTCAACATTTCTTTTTATATTTGATGCCGACGTTCCAAGTTGACGTGATGAGTGATTTTTTAAAATACTATGCTTATTTTGTACAATTAATTTCAAATCATGATCCACGAAGGAATAAAGTACCTGTATTTTTAAGGAGTAAGCTACGTATTTGTCAGGAATTATTTAATCTAAAGATGTTATTTCAAATATTAAAAATACATTTTTCAAAGATTATTAAATTTAGTATTCAACCTAAAATAAAAATCTTTTAAGGTATTATCTTCATATGTTTAAGATAAGTAAAGAAATAGAAGTAGTATAAAAAAATTCTGATTTTTAAAAAAAGCTTCTTTTTTCAAATTATGATTTTATACATATTATATTTTCTTTAAAAGTTCCAGCAATATATCAATATATCAATCAAAGTAGTACTAGCAAAAGTCCAATCAATTGCAAGCAAAGGAAGGGATAATTATTGCGGAAAATGTTGACCTCTGCCCGTTTAAGCCATAAAGATGGAAGTTTAATTATCTTCATTCCTCCCTTGTTCTAATGACGCATTTATTGGAAGTTCATTAGCCTAATGTAGTATTTCTTATACAATACAACAGTATAAAGGAATCCGTCAATATAGTTGCAATTTTAGTATCACCATAAAGTTCAAGTCTACTCGTAATCATTTCGGTGTCTCATTAAGTAATTTCTGTAGTGACTTGACTATTTTGAAAGTTTAACCAGATTGTCTTGCAGCATTTTTTTCGTCTAAGTTAAGAATAAATTGCCTCGTATACAAAATTGTCATCTAAATAATACTTTTAACTTTCATACATTTTTTATAAATTATTTTTCAAACTTTAATTTTCAAATTTCACGTGTCGAACAAATTTTTAAATTTCTTTACATATTTTGTGACTTAACTATGTCAGATGAAGTCAAAACTTGTTGTAGTTATTATTAAAATTCTTGTGTTTTATAAAAAGAAGAAATCTTGTATTCTCAGTGAAATATCATAATACTCGTACAAGTCCTCCCTTCCGAGAAGGCTGGATACACATAATAAACGCAATCGAAAAAATGTATTTAAAGTTTAAAATTTCTCTGAGCGGTTACTTTGCCAGCTGATTACCAATATTGACAACATGCTTGAACTCTGCTCTAACAATCTGCCGTTTGAAGAATTAAGAGGTACGGTTATATTTCCTCTTCAGATTTCTAGAGTTCAAATTCTTGATCCTCAGTGGCTAACGCATTAGTCATGCTTGATATACGTGCCGTTTGCCAGTTGCTACAGCCATGACAAACAGATCAAACCAAGGCCGCAATCTTCCAATAAATGGTACCACCTAGCTTGTTATAAATAGTTGTATGACCTGTAGTATAACATCAGCGACAGCCGCAGTGCAGCCAATGGGATCATTGGAAGTTAAATAAATCGTCCCCAATGGGTATGATGTAAAAAAAGACTTAATTCCATCCCAATCCGCTGACTTGTACATCAGGCGGCAGTTTTTCCTGCGTGCGTTTTTTCTTTTTTTTTTTTTTTAATAGGTTTTATTAGAAGTCACAAGTAACTTAAAACAAATAAACACATTTTATCGAGGATGAATACTTGTTTTAATAATTTTGTTGTTTTTATTCATACTTTTACTTTTATTTTAATAGTAAATTGTTTATCACTGCCATGGTTAACGCTAAAACTAATCTAAGCAAGACAAAATTATGAAATTTTTTGTATACTTTTGTATACTGAAATGTCTTTATTATATCTACTTTGCGTTGAATTTGGAATAAATCTAGATAAAATATTAATAAATATGGTATGATACATTAGGATTATCAATATGGATTTTATCGGAAGTAACCTAGTTCCCTGTTGGAGAATGTATTTTATCCAGTTTTAAAATTTTAAATAATGTAAATACAAAAACAAAAATTAATAATCATAAAAACAACATTATGGTTTTATATGTAAACAAACTCAAATAAACGCCTGCATAAATTACTCCTCAATTCCCTAAAGGGTTATTTTGTTGAGTCAATACTAAATATTATAATAAGGGAAATAAATGTTTGTTTCATGAATTTTGTTAATTAGGTAAAATAGTTTAATTAACAATATGATGTTTTCGATTGACTTCAGTTGAAACAATAGAATAGAAATCGAACATGCAAGTTTTAGCAGTTTATTACCGTTACACTGCCACCTGGGGTAAGACACAAAAAAGCTTTTATGAGATATTGTGATCGTTTAGGATTTTCTTTATTTTAACAATAAAGAAAATTTATGAACCTTTTGTTATAGATTTTACAGGAATTTTTATATTCTGTAATATATAGAGATGTTCGAAAGTGTTAATATAATTTTCATTTTAATAATATAGTTTAAAAAAAATATTATTTGAAACAGTTTTAGTGCTCTGTTAATTGAGCTACCGTATCGCTATCTGCCTCTACGAATCAAATATTATATATAAAGAGGAAAGCGATGTCTGTTAGGCTTTTTTTGTTTTTTCATCAGTTCAGGTGGTAGAGGTGATTTACAACTGTTGTTATTTCTTTTATCTTCTGGGGCATACTTACACTTGCAATCTTATTTTTTGATTTGTTTATTTCCGTTTATACATACGTCCTTAATAGATTTAAATTAACTAGCATTTATGTAGATGCGTATCTCGTCACCCTTTTTTCCTTATATCACAAAATACAGGTACCTCAAAAATAATGCTTTTAGAGAATATTAACGCACTACATTCACTGTCTTACCGTTCCGCCTTGTCAGGTTCAATCGACTTTTTAAGTCAAGTAATTGAACTTTTAGTGGGAGCGGTATAGCATCAACAAATCAAAGATATCATTATAATAAGTAGCTTTAATGCTTGTTATTGGATTACACCCCCTACATTAAGACCACTTACAGGCTTTTAACCGATTTTCAGGCTTTCAAGGCAGTGCAGGCATCCCTATTCAACCTTTTTCTCCTTCCACAACATGAATCTATCTTATGTAGTATCTTAAAGTTTTTTAAATATTAACAAGGTAACATATTTATATTCTCACAACTCCAATATGGTATATTCCATTTTAGCCTAGGTGATTACAAAAAAAATTGCGGGTTAATTTATAACTTTTAAACTAGTAATGCCTTAATAGATGTTTTGGAAAGAAATTCTTATTCTTACGGTAGCCCTTCAATAAATATAAACTTATAAAGCCTGAATTTCGTCTTCTTAAAATTAACACATGCTTCATAAGCTTTAGTGTACGCATATATAATAAAATCCCACAAGATATCTTAGTATTTCCTTTCCTTAATTACCTAAATCTAAGATCAAAAGCAATCTTATTGTAACATTCTAGAGTTTTTAGTAGATCGAAATGTGTAAAATTTAAATTGTTCATTCACTTGCAAGAATTATATTATAGTGTATACATTATACATTTTTAAATTTCATTTAATAAAAGCAACTGTTGAGTTCTGGTCAGCTCTTCTCAGCAGAGCAGCATTCCGAGCCTGTGGTAGCTTACTCACGGACTGACTACATTGGATCTTTTTAATGTAATAATTGACGTCTCAAAAGTGATCTTGAATAAAGATATTTTGAATTGATCTTGAACTAACAAAATAGAGTCAAATAAATTATTTAAGTCGCATCGTTATCACATATCCCAACATATATATATAATGCAATTCGTTTCGAAGTATTATGTTACTGTTGTTTGGTATTCCGATTTTCGCTAAGAATTAAAAGTTTACATTTATTTTAAATTTGTTCAAGTACCGACAAAAATAAATGATTATTTAAAATATTAAACTATATTCAAAGAAGAAGCAGATACTATTTAGTAATTGATTTTATTTGAAACCTAATGCATATATTATAGTATCAGTTATAGTATGTAGTATGAATTTAGGTCCACATTACCCTATCCAACCTTTGAAGCTATGTCATCCCCATTTCATGGTAACGTTTACGTTCGTCAAGTATTATATCGTTGCTTAATACCTCTAAGCACAGACCATTTTTTTATACGGTATAAATGACACTAAGAAGGAATTTAAGAAAATTAATCCTATAATAAAAATTTTAAATTATTATTAAGTAATTTTCTACAATCAAAATAATGAATACTGTGCTTCCGCCTTCGAAATTTCATCCTTTAGGGATGGAACAGGCGATGGCAGGTTTTTTCTCAAATAATTCATTTAACAGTTTTTAAATATACTCCACAAATAAAGTACAAATAATGTAATATTTCATATAACATGTTTACAATCTTTAATAGTATGAGTAAATTTTTGTTTTCTCGTATTATGTATAATTTATTTTTTTTCCTTCAGTATAACATAATTTTGACTAATTCCCATAGATTTTCATCTTTAACAAGTTATATTGTTAATGCTTCATTGAAGAATATTAAACTAGTTAAAGCATCACTGAAATGGTATTTAATTAAATTAAATATATATTTTAAAATATCCTTTATAAGATTCTTATAAGAATTTCCATTGAGTCTTCTAAAGGAAGTTTATCTGGGTATTTTATTCAAAGTAAAGTCATCTTATAACATCTTACAACTAACTTTATGAATACCTAGTATTTATTTTATATTAAAGAATTTAAGTCGTAACTATACTAACTGGTACAATACAATATATTGACTAGTGTTTCTTTTATAAGTTAAACAATATCAGTAGAGAAGAAGTTTCAACCATGTTAATTTATTTTATTTACATCGTGTTTTCACAATCATTATTTCAATGTGATAGAAATTGTAGTTTGATGTATTGTATGTTTTAGAGCAAAATTATGGAAATAATATCATTTTATAAACCGTTTCTATTGAATACAAATTTTAAATTTAAGTTGAAAACAAAATCGTTGTTATTTTAATTAACATTATTATTATTATATTACTTCTTCTTAATCAGAATAAATTATGGGCCGTTCTTTGTATCTTTATTTTTATGAATTAATTTAAAATAAGTTTATAACAAACTTTAGGCAACTATAGAAAGTAGAAGATTCTTAAGATTTTTATATTACTTCTTCTTCTTTAATTATTCCTAATCTGTACTTTTTGCATTACTAAAAAATCCTTCTTTTACGAGTTGTATACACGGCTACATTCAAATACTGTTTTACCACACGATTTTATTAATAACTATATATGTCAAAAGAAACAGCATATATTTGATAATTTTACTCAATCATTTGCTATAATAGAATGTATTTGTAATATTTGACCAAATTCGACACTGATCGCAATTCTTTTAAAGGCTTAATCGCAAAGTGGTACGATGCTTCATTTACTTTAATAAGATAATTAAATAAAACCTTTGACATTCCTTTTTATATTCAGTGTTGATATTGCATAGAGATGTAAATGAGACATGTTTTGATTTTTGAACATGTAGTCTTCTGTAGATTCTTAAAAAGTGAGTATTTTTTCAAACAAACAGTTAACTATTTAATAGAAACAAATTGTTACTTTTAAATTTGTATTAGCGCCTGTAATATGTTTTCTGTTAATATTAATTTGAGGTCTATTCATAGGGCTAATAAAGTAAAACTCATTAAAGGGCTTTTATTAACAAGATTTTAAATTTGACAGCATTTGTTTTGAAATTGAAATATGTAAGTGTAAATGGTTATGTAAATTCTATTCAAGTTGTTAATTTTGGCAATAGTCCAACCCCTTGTGAACAAATGTAGGTTTAAAATATTGATTCTGCTCATTTTAGCCGTAAACTGTAAAATTTTAATTATCTCGATTCCACCCTCGTTCTAACGATGCCTTTGTGGCTATTATTACTTTATATGCGGCGGAATGTATTGCTTATTAGCCAAGATAGCTTATTATTATAAAATAATATATGATGCAATCTGTCAACAAATTTGCAATATTAGTAATTATTAATATATAACCTATCTCTATATCTAACTGCATCTATTTTAAAATTGTTTTCGATCTTAAACAGCGATGATCGTCAAAGAGTCCTGCAGTGCTTATGTGTTCTCTAAACACTGATTCCCTAAACATTTACTTTCTCATGACTACTAATTAATCTATCCCCTTTTAATATTGATATCAACAAAATAATGTTTCGTGGTGGTAGAGTCTAGCCTCAGTCCATTTACTGCCCTCGTATTGGGCTGCCTCGACCGGGGAAGGATCACTCTCCCACAGATTTTCTGTGGGAAAGCGGTCAACGCTTAGTAACTAAATTTGTTTGGTTATGTTCCGTCGTTGAGTGGGAGGATTTGGCAATCCAGCTTTAACCCCCCCCCCTGCCCCTCAAACATGAACCTCTCCCCAAGTCGGAGAAATAATTTCTACATTTTGCTTGGACTGACCGTCGTATCTGGGGCGAATAAAGTATCGCATTTTGTGTTTTCTGAGGGCAAACGACGGCATACAGCGGCATCTCGTTGCACTCTAAACGTGGATTTTTGCAACATCCAAAGATACACAAGAGTGCTGCCGGCCTTGAGCACAAGTCTTTGGCCAAGCTTGAAATACTACCTCGCTCTATTGATCATTCCCAATTAAATTGAGACCAACATAGCCTTGCTCTCCAGATTACTACGAAACCGCCAATCGCTCGAAATATCGAGAACCAATATTCTGATAATTGATGAATATCTGTCATCGGTTTCGGTTCGTTTGGCCTTCTCTTAATTAAAATAATAATAATAATATCGCAACCCTCATTGCGTCACACCTTTTTTTTACATAAAAATTAGAATAACAATAAAAAAAATAAAAAAATATTAGGAATTCATAATATATAAAAATATATATAATTAAATACATGTGTTGCTTTAATTTTCCCATAAAAGATGTAATTGCAAATAATGTGTGCATACCCCATTTTGTTTGGAATAATGCAATGCAAATTATAGAGATTTAATCGCAGAGATTAACAAGTATTTATTGTAATACAACACAGTACCAAAGGACTATATAAGATTTTACATTTACGGACCTAGTTCCTAAAACTACTACTAATTGTGACAAACATATATGTTTATTTCTTAGTATGAGAGATAAATTAAATAAAATGTGACTTATTAAAAAATGTTTGTTCATTAAATATTCTAAACCATGTACGCTGAGTCATTTATTTCATAAGACGACAATATAATAACAAAATATTTTAATCGTCATTCGTAATATATCATTTAAAATTCGATGTGATCGGAAATGCACTTACCGCTGCCATTTTACCGGAAAGTCATATATTTACTGTATCATTTGTATTAAACATCTAGAATAAAATAAAAAAATTCTTATGACAATTGCCGTATATTTTATTTTTAAGAATAATAAAAGTCTTAATATATCTCTATTTATGAAAATCTGTTAGAACATCTGTAAGTTATATTGCTAATCAAAAGTGGCAGTACCGTCATTGCTTTGTGTTAGTACTCATTAAAGTCATCTTTATGTAAAGACACAACGAGACTCGCTGAAAATTTCATAGTAAAAGTCATAATATATACGTAGTTCTATAGGAATAAATGTTATGTTGCTATACAAGATGATAGGTGCAGATTCATACATTATTTATTGTTTATAGTTTATAATTTACAAAAAAAAATCGATTCCTTATGTCTTATTTCATTATCTATAATATATCATGTTCAATATTAAATATTATTATTCAATATTTTAATATTCATTTGACAAATAAAAGGTTTTATTATATAGATAATATGTTGAACGATATTAAGCTCTATCCATTTTGCAGAATCAGCGATTTTTGTTGGGTGGAATAACTGATTCGTTCTAGTCTGAGCACTCATTAGTGCTTTAAGTGCATTTTTGGGTATATTTTTATATCAATTCTAATTTAACTTTTTGTGCAATCCATACGGTATGTAGAAAATTGGAGTAAAAAGGTTTTCTCTTCACATAATTTTAATTTAATTACACAAGCGTTTTCGATATAGCTGACTTTGGATAAAAAGTTAATACATTTTGCTTTCACCTACTAATACAATATAATGTAATTTCAATGAATTAGTCATTACCCAAATTTGAACATGTAATTCGGTGTAATACTTTTCCGTAAAAAACTAAAAAGATTTTTTTTTTAATTTCAAAAATATATATACTGGTATGTATTTTTTATTACAATTATAATTCCAATACACTTTTATTTACGAGTAGATAAAGTTTATCTTCTACAAAAGCTTATAAAGATTTTATATAGTTACAATAAAAATCTATTTAACAGCACTATATTAAAAAAAATTACAAAGTGTACGCTAACAGTTCAGAAATATTTGCGCAAGCCATCCGAGAGAAACAACGTGATTTTTAACCCTTACCCCCCTTACTATATGTATTTTCTAACGTCCGTCCTAAAGACTAGTTAGAAAGCAACTTCGCGAACGTCGTCTATTTAGTAGGGTTGGGTCTCCTCCGAACAGAGTAAGCTTTTTTTACCATAGCAAGTTAGATAATCAAAAAAGTTGCATGTATTATAAGTTCTATTTCACTTTAACTAGCTAGAAATTAGAAACTCACAATGTTTAACATAATTGTTTATTTAGTATTATGAGCTTTTAAGTTGAAACCGAGAATGCCATTAATCTTTAAAGGACGTATTTTGGAAAATCGATGTCTCAACTACAATAGATAATTGGACCTTAAATTAGTTAATTAAATTAAAAATAATTTTTGACGATGATTGTATTAAAGAAAATATAGTAAAATTATAAGTAAGTACTTCTATATATACTTAAGAAAACTTTAAGCCATATGGCTTGTACATATAATCCTATGAGTTATAAAAATAATATGAGTATCATTAAAATAAATTGTCAACTAACAAGACATAATAAAAAATTTCTAAAATCTTTAGACATATAATATTTTGTATAAGCTTTAGAAAATATTAAGTTAGATTCAATTTTTTAAACATTTTTCAGTGTTAGAATCGATCTTATAAAAAATGGTATTTATCCTGTTAAAGCATAAACTAATGATTTAATAGAGGTCATAGAGTTATTTTGCCATTGACACAGCAACCACGCTATTTTAGTACTAAGTTACTACAAAAGTTTATTATTAATCCAGATAGGATTAAGCTTTAGACTTAATGTGTAGCTATTTCTGAAAACTGACCAAAAAGTTTTAGAGCATAAATTTGTAGATACAAACTTGTTATAAACATTTTGCTTTATGTTATTATCATGTTATGATCGCAAAAGTTGCAAGACATGAGTCAAGGAAATATATTTTGTATTTCAATCAGTTAGGTTATGTATTAATTATAGTTTGTTAATTGACATAGGTGAAGAAATATTAGCGTTTAAAGTTAGTATAGTGTCTAATGAATTGTAAATTTTGAATAAAATTTTCTTATAGTTTATTAAAGTTATTACCGCTTAATGTTACTATAAAAAAATGTTTTATTGTTGTAGAAGGTAAGTTTCATCTATGCAAAGATTGTTTTTGTTTCATATGTTATATTAAGAACATTTAAAAAAACATTCATACTTTTATTAAGGAAAAGTTTTGGGACAGAAACTAATCAAACCAAAAGTGATCAAAACAGCTGCAGCAAATCGAGTTTAACTGACTTACTTTACGAAATCGACTAATGGCTAGTTGATTGAAATGACATTACATTACAGTATGTTAGTAGGTGAAAGAAAATGTACTCGTATGTTGGATTTTTTTATCTAAAGTCAACTATATCGAAAAAGTAAAAACTTTATCTGTAATTGAACTTAAATGATAAGAAAAGGAAAGCATTATCTGTTCAATATATTTTTCTATCAATTATGACTTGATTGAAAACGTAGTTTAAAAAGTGGAATAAGGTGTAATTTTTGATATTATATACTATAATTGCATTGTGCTAAAAACGTTAATAAGTGCTTAAATTCAAACAAAGCTGTGTTGAATACAACACAACGAAAATTGCTGATTTCGAATATTTATAGAACTCAAATTCTCATTATTAGAATATGGACAAATGAATATTTCGAATATTTATAGAACTCAAATTCTCATTATTAGAATATGGACAAATGAATATTATAACATATTATTATTATTGTTATATTTTTTGTTATGTCACCAATAAAGATATCTCTATACCTTTTACGTGATTCCTTATTGTTTTTACAAAACAATCTCATAGTGCAGCATAGCATATTATTTATAAAGGCGTTTCAAATATTTGTTAAGCCTGTTTAATCCTAAACTTATAAAAAATTTAAATAATAATGAAATAATTCTCATACCTATTTCGATCAAAGTTGTTTTAACATAAAAAATGTAATTCAATTAAGAATTTAGAAAAAAAATGATTGAATTATTCATAATTCAGACTCATGTAATTATTTTTAAGATAGACTATTGTATTATAAAAAAGATAAGAGACAAAAAGAGATTAAATAATTATGTCATCCATTTCAACGTAATTATTTCATTTTGATTACAAAAAAAATCTATAAATGTGTATTTCCACATAATATATTGATAATAAACAATACATGCAAAATGTGATTAAAAAATGATTTATTTTAATCCGTCTCCTTTCTCCTTCTGTACTCGTTTATTTCTTTTTATACTTCGAAAATGGCAATACAAGTCATCGTTATACGACGTAAATTATAACACTTAAGGACTTAAATAGGCATAATCTGTTTGAAACATGAGCATAGCATCTTAGCGTTTGTGAAACTTTGGAAGATCAAAAATTATTACTTTCCTTATGAGTTGGCGATTAAGTCTTGAAGAAAAATGTCTATCACGTATTGTTTTATTAGAAGGTATTCTGTGGTATTTTAGAAATAAATAGTTTTCTGGGATTTTTATCTATAATTTAGGACGGAGTGTTATACAATGTTTGTATATGATATAATAAGTGTGCGTTTATCGCTAAATAGCTATCTCTACCAGACAACCTTAATCTGGTAAGGTTATATCTAGTGTAATAAAGTACTATGCTAGAATAGCGTGGCTACTGGCGTTGACCTCCACTACATTATTAGGACTAATTTAATAAGATACGTAATGAAGGTTCTCGAGAGGTTATATAAGTTGCAATTACAATAATTTAAGGTGTGTAAATTATTACTATTTTGATAAATAAAATAGATTAAAAGAGCCATAATCAGAAGTAATTGAAAACGATAACAAGGACAAATAGCTAAATGAAATCTTTTAATATTATTGTTTGTAAATTTAGAATTGTACTAGAAAACTGTTAAGTGTGTAAATAAAACCTGAATGCAATTTAAATTGGCTGCGATTTCCTCTTGATCAATTTTCAAAAAACACTTCACAATTTATACATTTAAAGCTGTTTTCGGAAAAATGTTTTAGTGATGCTTAAGGTAAATTAAAACTAATGTGAGTACCTTTAAAAGACTTTATTTAACAGATATCTACTTTAAGAACTGTTTAATGCCATCTATCTATTGTGCGAAAGCAGCACTGCAGCTCTCTTAACTCTCAAAATTTATGATAATTTTAAATATAATTTTATTTATTTTTTTCTTAATGAAGATGTAACCAATAGGATATGATAATTTTCATATTTATTTTTTACAAATATTCATGTCCTTCAAAGTCTTTCTAATAAATAAATATAAAATATAATTTTGGATTCTCCTTTGTAGGTGATAAGGAACATTTATCTTACTTGTTACAAAAAACCAACTTATAGTATTAATAAAGTTATTAATACTTATATTACTTATTCTACGGATCATATATACTCGTATATTTTCAAGTAAACTCAAAGTGTGTTCTAAATAAGTATATCTATTTAGTCACAACTCACTGGTTCAATTACGACACGACATCGAGTACAGTACATTAAACAATGGCTTCGCTATTCGATCAGAATTCCTCTTCATGTCCCGTGGTTGATATTATACTAGAAAGCGTTGTCATAGACACATAAAATCTGATATTAATAAAATATTTATTTTCAATCAATTGTGTCTTTTATTTATACTCTACTCTATTTTTATACCTTATGATATATAAGATAATACGACATAGTACGATAACACGTATAGATTTAAATACTGCATTTAATGAATATTTTGTAGATCTCGCATGTAAGAAAATTGCAAATACGTTCAAAATGTGCGTATGACAAGTCTAAAGCACCATTAAACAGATGAATCAATTATGATTTGTTATAAAATTTCGGGAAAAAGTGATTTAGTGAAGATTTTTCCGAAGATCAAGTTATTATTTTTATGTATTTCTTTTTATTCCTATATAACATTACCCATATACAAATTTAACAATGGGGTTACATTTAAATCTGTATATTTACAAATTTTTGGTTATTGATATACAGCTATAAACATCATGTAACGTATATTGTTCAACGTACTTACTCCAGGTTCTCTTATATAATTGGGGGGCCATGCTGGAAACCTCCTCGTGTGCCCGTCCGCTACCAATGTTGTCCGGATTCGTCCGACGGGATTGGAAGCGGTACGGGCCGGTGCTCCCTGGGGGACGGTTAATGCGGTCGGATCGCGTTAGCCGTCTGCTAATGTCCAGCGCGGGGTTATCAGCCATGAGGTGCCCGAGTCTGACTCATGGTTGACAGGGGGGGTTGATGCTGCGATCTGCCCTTAGGGGTGGCTCGGGTCCCTTTCCTTCAGCCTCAGCCGTTGGAAAGTGGGCCTGGGCAATTCGGTGGGAGGGCACAGACCATCTTTTCCGGGGGACAGCCGCTTTGTCATTACGGGTACTCTTATTGCAGAATTGACCTTGTGGTGGCGTCGTGGTTGCGGGGTTTTTGGGGCGATTAGGGTTTGGGCTTCTTCCTGTCGAGTCACTTTCTAAGGAGCGGTTCGGAAGGTCATTTCTCCAAACAACAGACGGTGCCCGGATTAACCTTCGTGGAGCGTGACACCACGGTCTTACTCGGCGATCGTTAGTCCCGGTTGGTGGGTTCCCGACTTATGCCTCTTTCTTGCTGGACTCGGTTGACCACCGTGTTCGGCGGTAGAGGCCTGTCGGGTTCGAGGTCGGTCTCCCTTTTTGAGCGGTGGTCTTGCACGGCTGCGGTGCGTTGGTAGTCCTCCCTGCCAGCCAACCGGGTCGTGCTTGGCTGTCCGCTCACGTCTTCCTTCTTCCATCGGGAAGATCACCGCCGAGGGTGCTGGGCCTGGACGAGGTCCTCGGGCGTTTTGGGGTTGAGCCTAGACTCCCCCCCACGTTTGGGCTCTGGACCGGGCCTGGGTAGAAGAGGGCTTCGGCCTTCTTCTTAAGGAGGGCTTGGGTGGGGGGGTCTAGCGATCTATCAAGCCTGCTGACTATGGAGGGGGCCTCTCGTTGCGGGGTGCCCTCTACGTGGTGTCCGTGGGGGCGTCACGGTTGTATGCGCAAGCGTTCCCGCGGTGTCCCATCATGACGGCGACGGCAACCGTCTGGTTTAGTGAGTCTCCTACTCACATACCCACATACATACCCACCGCATTCCAGGAGAGGAAGGCATGAGAATTCCAGACACTAAAAAAAAAAGGTTTGTTTATATATAGACATACATGTACTACATAGACATATACTTATAACTTTATGTAATTAACGAAATAAAAATAAGTTCTTCTTCAATCTAAACTTAATTATATTAGTAATATTAAAATCTCTATAAATATAATGAATTAGTGTATTTCATAGTTGCACATCAAGAACAGTGAAGGTAAAGTAAAATTTCCCTTAAACGTTTTTAACTTTAAACTATTTTTAAAAATTTATAATTAGATATTAATAATGGATACCCAATATTAACTTAAAGCAGCTTAAAACTATCGTCTTTGTCTCAAGGTGAATGTCATGACATTGTATTAGGGTTTCAACGTAATTTAAACGAAACATACACAATAATAATTCCATTTAAAGCAACAATATTTCAACAATTAATTTGTCAGAGTATTTATAGATTCGTAAGATTTTCTCATTATCTAAAACAGCTTAATTTAACCTATGCTTTTGCTCACTTATCATACTTTTTATAAAATTAACTTAAAAAAATTATTGATGAAACATTTTGGTGGCTGGAAGATACACCATATCTTCGGAGGTAATTTTTTTACATATAAAGTGGAAACTAAAGCACAATAATATTAGTAACGAACCTAAAAGTTAGCAAATCCTTCATGGGCTTGAGTATACGCATATATAATAAAGTTCCACAAAATATCTTAGACCTTCCTTTTCTTAGTTGTAAATCTAAAATCAAAATTGAATTATTGCAAAAATCTTATTATAACATTCAAGAATTTTTAAGAAGTGATTTTAAATTTTGAAGAAGAAGATCGAAATGTGTGGAATTTAAGTTTTTGACTCATTTCAAGTGTTAATATTATAATGTACTTCATCTAAGAATCTTACATTTATTTTGAAAATAGCAACTGTTGAGTTTGTGGGGGGCAGAGCAGAGTAGCATTCCGAGCCTCTGGTAGCTTACTCATTGACTGACTACACCGACATACCTTTATAATAATTAACGATTCCAAGATGCGTGTAAATGCCTACTTGAATAAAGATATTTTGATTTTGAATTATTAAAGGACACGTTCTCACTAAATGACCTGCATGCTTATAGGAAATAATTTTATATAATGTTGTCATATATAAATTCAAAGGCACCGACACCAGATTAGGAATAAGTATCACGAAAAACATGCCACATGTTCTGATTGATGACATTAAAACCAGGAATAGTTTTATAGAACTCTGCAAAATAATAACCATATGTCACAAAACTCACTGAACTCCGATCTTAAAAGTATCGGATATGCTATAGTCCATGAAACTTTGATTAACAAATGGATTTTAATATACATTAGGCCAGCTAAAAGATTTATTTTATTTTAAAAGTAATTTTGTGTCACACTTAAAAATAGAAATATATCTTAAAAACACATCATCACTTAAATCAAAAGTAAAAAATATAATGTAGTTTAGTTTTTAATGTCATAAACCCTAAATAATGTACCTACTTTTTAGTATTGATACGGTACTTTTGGTACGTTTAATATAATTTTAGTTTGTATACTCGTATATTGCATTATAATGTATTAGACTGTTATTGATCGTGGTTAGTTTATAAAATGAATAGCAAAAGCAAAATTACAATTTACCAATTCTTCTTAAATATTTATAAGTTTAAGAAGGCACTAACTGATCTGATTTGATCTTCTACCAAAAAACTAATACCTTCTACCTACCTTCAGTTATTTCAGTGAGTTCTCGAAGAAACAGAGCATAGATGTGGGTTCAAGAAAGATACATTTAAATGGTAATATACCAATGACATGTATCTTTTTATACTAGAGCTACGTAGCCAAAAAAGATAAAAGCAATCTGGATTGCATATTAATAACAATTGTAGCCCGATACCGAACATATAACCAAAAATACTCACATCACAACGAAATTTTATTGGAAATAGAAATATAGAAATTGTGTTTAATTATGCTACAAATTATCACAGTTTTTGTCCGTGTTAATATTTGAAACTTCTTCTAAGTAATAAATACATTATCATTAATTAAAGTAAATGAAAACGACAGCAAAATATTTTATTCCATTTTTTTAAATTGCGGATATCAAAAGAAAGCTTTTTTGGGTTTAACTTTTATTTTAACAATTAAAGTAGAGTCCATTACTCTACTTTTTGTCGTGACTTTAATTTGTAGTTATTTTATATACACTAATTGGCTTTATAAAAAATCGAATTATAAAAAATAATAATATTAATACTGACAGTAACTATAACTTCGGCAGATAAAGTGTTGGGATCGTAGGAAATGTCAGTTATTTAAAATTCAAACAACGCTCCGACCTGATACTCCGAATCTCACTACAGCAACTAACTAAAACTTTAACGAAAACCGACTCTACTATTATGTTCCCATAAAATGCGGTTCATAATATTTTTTAACGCCTACTAAGATTACTTCAATTACATCAATATGATCAATATATGTAATTATATCAATATATATGTATATATTGTACATGTTGTGTTTTTTAAGATATACGTAATTTTTATTACATAAATGAAATATCTAACATTATATAGTGCGATATATGATAAAATTGTTCTATCTATATAAAATAATATCTCAATAATAATGAAAAAATATGTATTTTGTATATGGATCTCTATTTGACTACATAACAACTTTAATAATACAAAAAGGAGAAAACTGCAAAAAAAAAAGTTTTGGATGGAGTTAGAGAAGTTAATCACGTACTGTCTAATCTTTATATCTATATTTCTAAAATATCTTTAATTTGAACCACTAGTTTAGGATTTACTGAAAGTCAAAGTTCCTTTATTTTGTGATTCACTGATTAACCATCATAAAAATAAAAATGGTACTTCCAGTTAATTTCGATTGCTGAAATTTGATATACAATTATGTTCTATAACTATAAACTACAACGACGTTTTTCGACCACTCCTTCATGCTCTGAAACAATAGGTCCTGAGCCCTGGTGCAATGATTATTATTCGCCTGTAGGATGCTCATTGCCATATCTAATCAATGACCTTGAATCCCCATCAGGCCTAACTGGCTGCGTGGAGGCCCTGGCACCTTTCCGTGCTCTAACCGATTTCCTCCCCTTCGGAGCAGCGATACACTCTTTAGGCCCCATCCGATGTTTAGAAGACCTGCCAGCCACTTCGCAAGTACTACAGTACGGCTCAGCAGAGCACTCCTGCACCTTATGTCCGTATTTGCTGCATCGATAGCAGAGGTCACTCCGATCGACCTCCGCTTTACAAGCAGCCCAAATATGCCCCAGCTCAAGACACCGGAAGCAACGCAGTGGCCGGTCGTCTAGCAACTTTACCTGTGCCGACACCAAGCCCACGAGGAGTCTGCCACCACCTGATATCTTTCTGGCTGCGACCGAATATTTAGTCCATACAGCTCTCAATCCAACAGCGCCGATTTTGGACGATTCTGCAGACGAGGTTGTTTGCACCGCTTCCCTCCTTCTGTCAGCTGCCAATGGAGGCCGAAGGCGCTTCTCTGAGAGAAACCGTTCCTGAATGGACCTGAAGTGAGCAGTCATCATATCCCACACCTGGGATATGACCGCCCGATAGATCTCCTCCGACGAGCGCAACGTTACGGGGGACGCAGCCACCGTCAAAAGCAGTGGAGTGGAGGGCCTCGGACTGCCTTGCTTCTGGGTCCTCTCGATGTTCTTTTTCAGAGTGGACATCTCCTTGAGAAGAACATCCATCTAATCCATCCAGCCCTAAGGCGCGCATTGTCCTCCTGAAGATGACCCGTCTCCTTCGTGATCGTCCGAGTGCTAAGGACTTCCATTTAAGTTCGGACCTTTGCAGAACAAACTCCGTCCACGACAGCCCCACGAACGAGGCCATCGCAGGAAGCAAAAGTGAAGCTTGCATTCCGGCATCCTCAAAATCTGCACACACATGCATACAGCACAAACACCCACTGGTATAAACCATATCCCACTAACTACCAAGCTACTACTATATTACGGAACCATCCGCCACCGAGTACGTTGTAAAAACACCACACCGGCAACCGGCATCGGGTTCGGGCCGCTGCTAGCGAGATCCATCCCCTACTGCGATGAATTCCCGAAAGAAGTGTTAGCAAGGGGCATTTATCGGAATCTCGCTGAAGCCGACCATGAAGTCTTCCACTCAGTCTGCTCTGCCAACGGCAGTAGGACCGGGATTGACCCTATAGTCAAGCTCTAACTATGTAACTAAACTACAAAGCACAGTTCCAATTTGTCTATGACTCCCGCCTCAGCACCCGTTGGTAAACCAAACAAGGCACTTCAGAGGACCAGAGGCCAAGACCTACTGGCTGGACTGACTGACTGGAGCAAGCTAGGGCAGCGTTACGCACTCCTAACACCTCCACCATCGAGCGTCATGCAGGCATAATGTTCGAAATCGACCATAAGGTTCGGGCCTACCTTCACAAGGTCATCCTTCATCCACAGCAGCCCCGCGAATAAGGCCACCGCAGGGTGCACAACAAGACCCCCCATCGCGGCGCCCTTGGAAACCATCTACAAGCACCCATCCCAAAAGGCACCTCACCTCACCGTCAGCCAAGAAGTCCTAACCGTGGCCCTCACTAATTGGTGATGATGACCATGATCAGGACGTAACCTCAAGACTGACATCTATGACCAAGCCTCGAAATGAGACCGCCAAGAACCCCACTGTCAACCAAGGAAGCTCTTCCACAGATGTGACCAGGAGTGACTCCAAGTTCGACGCCCCAAAACGCATACAATAGAGACTCGTCCCTTACTGAGTCTGATGACAGCAGAGTAGGCCAGGAGAGGCCTCATTATATATAGCCAACCCCCGTTCCGGATAATCAACGGCCAACCAAAAAAAGCCTAAACAACGACAGTTATCAGCGGGCTCCCAGAGATACCGTCCCGGCTTACACACTCAGTATAGGAGCTGTCTTCAGCACTCGTAGAGGAATCCTGATTGCCCCAGGTGTAGAACACCATAGCACAACTAAACTATCTTAGTTACGAAAATGGTGTCTAACCAAAAGTTATTGGATCTTATAGTTATTGGATGTAAAAGCCCAGGCCTCAGCCAAACTATCAGAAAAACGGAAAAGCATATTCTTATAAAAACATAAAATAAAATAATGGAATGACATGTAGCGTACAGATTACCTTACTTTACTTAGAATTAAGATCAAGAATTAAGATTAAGAAAAGTAAAAATCTCGTTTTGAAACTAAAACTAGCCTTGAATTTTACTCACGAGTTACGTTAGGTTAGGTTAGGTTAGGTTAGGTTAGTTAGGATTCGAGGTTGAACTGCCGTAGCGAGCGGACGTGTTGATAGTGTGCGCTCTGTAGTAGTAATAAAGTAGTAGTAAATTGGAGGTTTCTATCGGTTATTAAAAAGGCCCTTTTCAGGGCCCCGATGGTTGTGTCGTTTTTACGTTTTTCGGTGTTTTTGTTTTTCTTTTCGTGGTTTTCCTTTCTTCGTGTGAGTTCTTTCTTTTTCTGTTTGTTTGTTGCCTTTTTTAAGGCTTTTGTGTGGTCGTTAAGACCTCTGTGGTTCGGACATCATGTCCGACCACGAGGTCGAAGGCTCGCGTAAGAGACCCCTAAGCGGGGTTGTCGAGGTGACCAGTGGCGCGTCGGATAGCGACTCCGAGCTCAGTGTTGCGTTTGGAAAATGCAACACTGCTCGTCGTGGACGCGTCACTGCGAGCATTCGCGGGACTGGCCTCTCTCGGGCAAAGGCCGATTTACGAGCCCTTGCGCTCGAAGCCGAGGATGCGGAGATGGAGAAGGCGCTGGCAGCACGGGCATACCGTAAGCAGGCGCCTTCTTCAGGCAATGCGACGTGTTCCGAGGAGGAGGCTCTGCAGGGAGGTTCGCGTAGGCCTGACCCTGACTCCCTCGGGGCCGAGGAATTAAGAGCACTGGCGGGGAAAAGTGCGGCTTCCATACTGGAGGTCAGCCGTAAGTCCGGCAACCTTAAGGGCACGATGATCAAGGCCCTTAAGGAAGCCTCGCGGGACCTATTGGAGGTCGTTGACACGCTCGTCAGCCGTACGGAGGCTGACGAAACCCGCAATCTGAGGGCTGCGAACTCCCGCCTGATTCGAGAGGTGGAGGCCCTAAAGGCTGAAATAAAAGCTCACAGGCGGGAGTTTGTTGAGCTAAAAACTGTGGCAGCGAAATCCTCGGCCGCTGCGGCTGCCGCTGCCGTAGCCGCGCCCTCTCTGGACGCGGACTGCATTGAGGAGTTGAGGCGCTCCATTGTGTCCTCGGTGGGGGTTATGGTGAACGCCCGGTTCGCCAACGTTGAGGAGCGCCTCCTCCCTGAGAGGGTAATGCGTCCGCCCCTAGCAGCGGACCGCAGGGCTAGTGCGGCAGCGGTTGCTGAGTCGCAGCAGCCGAGGTCTGCAGGCGCGACGGCGCGAGTGGCGTCGGCTAAAGCGCCGGCAACTGCTCCGTCCGCCGCTACCACCGAGACCTGGTCTTCGGTGGTGAAGCGGGGACAGAAAAGGGCCAATAAGCCAGTTGGCCCTGCTCCTGCCGTCCATGCTTTGGTGGCTCAACGGGCTGTAGCCGGTGAACCACCAAAGAGAAAAACTAAGGGGGGGAAGAAGAAGGGCAGCAAGACCGGTCAAACTGGACCGGGCCAAGGGTCCTTCCCCAAGCTCCCGTCCCCTCGGTCACCTGCAGTGGTCATCACACTGCAGCCCGAGGCGGCGGCTAAGGGGGTCACCTATGCCCAGCTCCTCGAGCGCGCCTCCGAGAAGGTGGATCTCGGGGAGTTGGGGCTCGAGGACGGGCTAAAGATCCGGAGGTCGGCCACCGAGGCCAGGCTTCTGGAGCTGCCTAAGGCGGCTCCAGAGAAAGGCGAAAAATTGGCAGCCAACCTCCGGACTGTTTTAGACGGAGTGGCAGACGTCGTCCGACCCGTAAAGAGGGTCATGGTAAAGGTGAGGGGTCTGGACGACTCTGCCACCAAAGAAAAAGTGGTGGCCGCGATTTGCCGCGTCACCAATTGCCCTAGCGAATCCCTCCGAGTTGGGGAGATTCGCTGGGGCAGCGGGGCTATTGGCGTTGCATTCGCCCGTTGCCCCGTTGACGCGGCAAAGTCACTTATTGACGCGGGGAGACTCCTGGTGGGCTGGAGCTCGGCCAGGGTCGAGCTCCTCGAAGAGCGCCCGATGAGGTGCTTCCGGTGCCAGGAACCGGGGCACACACGGGCGCTCTACCCATCAGAAAAAGACCGGAGTGAGGTGTGTTTCCGGTGCGGCTTGTCAGGGCATACCCGTGACAGCTGCACCGGAGTTCTTCGGTGTGCCGTCTGCGCAGACCTCGGTCTCCAGGCGGCACATGAATTGGGGAGCCGGGCCTGTAAAGCTCCCCGAAAGAGAGGCAAGGCAGCTGGTCCCTCCCCAGCTGCCCCAAGCAGAGGGCGCCTACAGGCGCCAGTTGAAGCCATGTCGTCATGAATAGACGACGACATGGCTTCCTCCAGTCGAATCTGAACCACTCCGCCAGGGCCCAGGATCTCTTCATCCAGACCATGGCGGAGTGGGACATCAGTGTTGCGGTGGCCTGTGAGCCCTACTATGTCCCCCCTAATTCCAACTGGGCGGGGGACACTAGCGGTTCCGTGGCTGTGGTTGCGGGTTCTGGTCCCGGTCCCCCTTTCTCCACCTTGGAGACTGGCCCGGGTTTGGTCGTGGCGCGGTGGGGGGAGTACGTCGTCATCGGCGCGTACTTCTCCCCCAATCGTCGACTGGCGGAGTTCGAGACTTTCCTCGACTCCGTCAGTGCGGCGATTGGCAGACAGGCGTCGGGGAAGCTCATCTTCCTCAGCGACCTGAACGCCAAATCCGCGGCCTGGGGGAACCACGCCACGGACGCTAGGGGTAGGGCCGTCCAGGCCTGGTCGCTCCTCTCCGGTCTGTCCCTCCTCAATAGAGGGACCGATGCGACCTGCGTGCGACAGCAAGGGAGTTCTGTGGTGGACGTTTCGTTCGCCACCCCAGCTGTCGCACGCACGGTCGTCGACTGGAGAGTCGAGACGGAGGTGGAGACTCTATCGGACCATCTCTACGTCCGATTTGAGATCTCCACCTCCCGGCCGGACCAGGCCGGGCCACCGCGGGGGGGGAGTCGCTTTCCTCGGTGGGCAATAAAGCATCTGGATCGGGAAATGGCCAGGGAGGCAGCCATCGTTCAGAGCTGGGCCTTTCCCGATCCGCCCAACGAGGAAACCGACGTGGAGGTGTCGGCTGGCCGCATGCGCGAGGCCCTATCACGGGTCTGCGATGCGGCCATGCCGAGGGTGGGGTCTAGGCCCCGGCGCAGAGCAGTGTACTGGTGGTCGTCCGAAATAGCCGAACTTCGGACGGCCTGTTGCAGGGCTCGGAGGGCCTTCGTCCGGTGTCGCCGTCGTCACGGCTTCGACCCGGACCTGGAGGCCCAGCTGCGGAGTCGTTATCGCGAAGCGAAGTCGACTCTGCGGCTGGCGATTCGGAAGGCGAAGGACCTGGCTCGGGAGGAGATCCTGGCAGGTCTCGATAGGGACCCATGGGGGCGCCCGTATCGGGTGGCGCGGAACAAACTCCGCGCCGCTTGCGCCCCGGTCATGGAGTCCCTTCAGCCGGATTTCCTCGAGCGGCTGTTGGGGGACCTATTCCCTGAATCCACCGGCCACTCGCCTCCCGTGATGGCCCCCCCTTCTTCTAATGGGGGGGTGGGTTCTGTCCCGGACATCACAGAGGCCGAGCTGGAGGTCGCCTTGAGTCGTCTCCGAGCCCGCAGTACTGCGCCGGGGCCGGACGGTATTCCGGGGCGAGTTCTATTCCTCGCCCTGGAATACCTGGGGGGCAGGCTTCGGGAACTGTTCAACCTTTGTTTGCGCACTGGACAGTTCCCGAAGGCCTGGAAAGAGGGCAGATTGTGCCTGTTGCGGAAGGACGGTCGTTCTGCCGACTCCCCTTCCGCATACAGGCCAATCGTGCTGCTGGACGAGACGGGCAAACTCTTCGAGAGAATTCTCTCTGCCCGTCTCGTCCAACACCTCGAGGAGGTGGGGCCGGGTCTCTCGGATGCTCAGTTCGGCTTCAGGGCGGGTCGATCGACGATCGACGCCCTGAGGGCTCTGAGAGACCTGACCCAAGAGGCAACTCGCGGGGGGGACGTGGTCCTGGCGGTATCGCTGGACGTCGCCAATGCCTTCAACAGTCTTCCGTTTGAGACTTTGGTTGAGGCACTCCGGTTCCATGGAGTGCCTCCCTATCTTCGGAGACTGTTGGGGGCCTACCTGCAGGACAGAGAGGTCCTGTGGGTTGGCGGCGACCAGCGTATACACCGGCGTAGCGTATGCCGCGGGGTTCCACAGGGGTCCGTCTTGGGCCCGGTCTTGTGGAACCTCGGGTACGACTGGCTGCTCCGCTGTTCTCTCCTGCCGCGGATGAGGGTGTTGTGCTACGCTGATGACACCCTCGTCACATGCAGGGGAGGGACGTATGCGGAGGCGGCCCGTCTGGCAACAGTCGGTGCTACGCTGGTTGCGGACCGCATAGGGCTGTTGGGATTGGAGGTCTCCGTATCCAAAACGGAGGCCATCCTCTTCCACGGCCCTCGCCGGGGTCCCCCTCGCCGGGCGTCCATCTCCGTTTACTCACCGAAGCACCCATGGGTGCTTCGGTGAGTACCTGCACAAGATTGCAAGAAGGGAGGCGGCCCCGTCCTGCCACCACTGTGACGAGTCCGTCAACACGGCTCGTCACACCGTGGCGGAGTGCACAGCCTGGGGTCATCAGCGCGCTGAGCTGGTGGCCGTGGTTGGCGGGGACCTCTCGCTGCCGCGCCTTGTTGGCGCGATGGTCGGCAGCGAGAGGTGTTGGGCCGCTATGGCCTCCTTCTGCGAGCTGGTCATCGCCGCGAAGGAGGCCGCGGAGCGGGTCAGGGAGCAAGCCTCTCCCTCTGACCCGCTCCGCCGGGGGAGGCTGGGAAGAAGGAGGCGGGAGTACGCCCGCCGCTTCCTCTCCCAGCAGTAGGCCTTGGTGAGAGGGGGGGGTGACCCCTCTCACCTGCCATAGGCCTACGCCGTGGGGGTGTCCTAAGTTGCTCGGGGCACCCTCGCTCGGGGGGTAACCGCCGGGGCGGCACGGTGAGTGCTAACGCGATCCCGTGTCGTCCCATTAAGGCGTTGAGGGCAACCGTTGGTTTTTTAGTGGGTAGCCTTAAAAATGGCGGCGTCCTCTATGCCGCCGGGTAGTCCCACATAACCCTCCGGCCATCACCTTCCTGGCCGGCGGGTATCCGTAACGGATTTTTCCAACGCAAAAAAAAAAAAAAAAAAAAAAAAGGTTAGGTTAGTTAAATTGATCTCAAAAATTAAACAAACTGAATAGAGTATTGTTAATGAAATATTTATACTATGAATTTGTAATTCATTACTTATTGCACATAAATCTATACTTCCGTATTTCTATTTCAATTCAACAATAATTAACTATAATAAATTGACGATAAAATAAATGCCGTTTAAAATAAAAGAATCCAGACAACTTACAAATGAATCTTACTCAGAATACCGAGTACGTTTAAGAAAAGTAAAAATAGATGAAACCGATGGTTGTAAAAGAAGAAAGCTATGAGAACTTTCTTTTTATTGGCGCAGTCTGTAGTCTACAATGAGATTCTAAAAAGTTAATGTCTGATTAATTATAGCTCGGGTAATTGAAATGAAAAATAACTTATTTTCTTTTGAATTCCGAGTTCGGTCACCATCTTGAAATCTATCATAGAAATTTAAGAATCTATTGAAATTAGACACCAACATCTCAGTGACCACTGCGCGCTAATAACTTGACTTCAGGCTGAAAACTATATCGGGCATCGATTATTGACCGACGTAGAGAGCTATCTTTGTGAATATTTATTTGACAATAGTTATTTCGCGACTGCCGCTGGCAAGTCTTTAATTATATCCACTCGTGTGTTCTAGGTTTGGTTTGACGCCCCTTCACTTTTATAATATAGTATTTTTTATGGATCACAGGATTTCGTTTCAATAATAGTTTATTAACAAATAATTATGATTTCGGAATAAGGTTCTACGGTAATTGTTAAATATCCTTTAAAAAGAAAAATGCTGCTTGAATTCACATTTGCTTTTACTTATGATTTATTTATTTAAATATAAATTTCAATTACTGCCAACTAACTGAGGGTTTCTTTGGTAAAAATAAAAATAAAGTCAAATGAACAAATATATTTTTATTATTATTACCAACAGTGACTGACAATGGCTATATCGGATAAATTGATATGAGTTGCTTATTCAACTGGGTTCAAGCCTACTCGAATTCCAGCAATTGGTGTAAGCGAAATACACACAGATGTAGTAAACAATGAGCAATTTACAAGCAGATGTTGAATGGCAGAAGGTTTATTAAGATTTTAGTTCAACCTATATAAATTTAATAATATTGTTTTCTGACTTGATATTATCTTCATATATCGATTCATTTATTATAATCATTGTGTTACATATTTAGAAATGCAAGGAATGTAACAACTTGATAACTAAGAATACATAGAGATCGGTTTAATAGAGTAAGTCTGATAAAAATTACTAATCTTCGTTTATTCTTCCAATGACTGCACAGTCGTAACTGATGTTCATTATACTAAAGTAGGTGTTTTTTACTTATTGATGACAAATTAAACGTAAAACTTTGGTTTTCAAGTTGTCTCTAAAAATGTTTATTTATATTAGATTTAGCCACATTGAGCTCATTTAAAATGTTAAAGTTGCGTTTCAAGTGAAAACTAATTACACTTAAAACTTTTACCATCTATTTCACTCCTTAGTATTGATTTTACAAAAACGTTGTATCAAGAGGTTCTTTACTATTTTATTTCAATATTTCAAGATGCCAGTAATATATAACAATCCTGATTACTAAACCGTCTAAAATTAACTTCATTCATATCAGCATGTGTGTTAAATTAGTCAAATCTCTACGGAATACGTTGTTAATTCAATTATGGGCAATGTGGAATGTAACTATTATTTAAATGCACCGACCCACATTGTTATAATATGACCCAGATTTCGTAACATATTAAAGTTAATGCGTTTCTAGATTATTGTTGCGAATCAATTACAAGTAAAAATGAACGCTCAAAATTAATTTAAAAAGTAAATATTTTTTTATTAGGAAAGTGATTGAGAGTATTGTATACTAAAATTTAAAGTGTATTTATTAAACAAGCATTAGCATTCAAGAGTTTTTAGTTGTTCGAAATGTGTAGTATTTTGGTTGATTCACTTGCTTAACTAATAATATATAAATCAAAAGTTGTTAAAATTTATTTAAAAAGAGCAACCGTTGAGTTTCTGGTTGTCTCTTCTCCGCAGAGCAGCATACACACCCGGAAGAGGTTGCATGTGGTTGCACTATATTTTCAATCTGATGCTGTTTCTTAGCAGTCAATATAAGTAATAAATTCCTTCTTACTTTCCACAGTAACTTGTTCCTAGCTTGGGAAATGTTTATATCTATATCGCTATCCCTAGGAAAGTTATGTGAATACGACCAGTTTAGTCACTAAAAACTACCGAATACCTTCATCGATCGCCTTTAGTAAGATATCACAGGATTATTTTTTCTGGACCTTAGCACATTATGACATCATATTAGATAAAGAGAGAGAAATTATAAATTTTATTGAATATACACTACATTTATATTTGAAGAAGTACTTTAATTCAAGATATGACATTTAATTACTCCGTAAAAATACAACGTAAATTACTGTTTTTATACATTCCACGACTTATACACCTGAGATTATAAAAAAACTGTTTCAATTTTGAAACACTATGGTGAAATTACATGTTCATAGGTCATTGTGTTTGTTACATTTTCATATACTTAAATATAATCTGAAAATCCCAAGCCTCCAAAACCCAAAGTTTTCACACAAATTATATTTAAGGTGGCTTTAAGTGCGGGGAACGCTTACGAAAAAGTAGTAACTAAAAGCATGTAGAAATGTATTTTAATTGTTTATAATTAAATTTGGTTGCTATTTACTATTTGTAGTTTGACTCACAAAAAACAACACCAGCAATTAATATTACAAATAATTCAGTTTATCTAATATCTATATCTATCAGTCTAGTCTAATATTACAAAGTGACCGCCTAATGTAAATTTGTTGTAAGCAGATACAGATAGATAAATAGATAGATTTTGCAATCAAATAATATATTAAATATCTCCAGTTTTAAATATCATGATATCTTTTACATATAATTGTGTTACAAATATTATTTAACAACATCGTCGCCGGTCCACGTAGTGGACAATAGTGCACATACAACTCAAGGTAATAGTCAAGGTCGCGTGAAGTCGCTGGATGCCGACATCGCAAGACCGGTGGAGACGGTGACCATCGTGGAGATCTTTGGGCTATCTTTGGGAGCCTATACTTGCAGTGGGCGTCTATAGGCTGACATGAAGATGATGATATCATTAAAAGTGTAGTGGCTCAAAAAACACGAATCCATTTGAATATAAGACGTAAAATATTATAGAATATCAAATTAAGTAAACTTCAAACAATGAAAGTTCTCCAAGTGTTAAATACAGTTATTTCACGTATGTAAAGTGTCACGCATTTCAATGCTCCTGTTTGACACGCACGTGTTCGTGGAGATAGAAGTTTCTAAACTTGCCTTGTAAAGGTCGTACGTATGTATGGTCTAGCGGCACTGATGATGACGTGTAAATAAAATATTTTAAATTATGATTTAACCCTATAGAGTTTGTTTAAATATTTGTTCTCTTTACTATTTAAAATATTTTAAAATATCTAAGTATTTTTTTTTATTTGTAAATAATTGAAAAGGTATACAAACAATATTTGTTTTAAGTTTAATTTTGTAGAATTGGTTGTATAATATATTATACAGTAGGAAAAATATTTTTTCTATAAAATTAACCATTAAATTGGCTGCGGTAAGAGTGCTTCGATCATATCGAGTTTTAAATGAACACTCGGAATATTTAATGATTCATATATTTTAAACGCCGTTTTGTTTACTAAGTGGTTTGGAAAATATAAGTTTTAGGATGATTAACAAATACCGACTGGATTGTGTAAAAATAATTTCAAATAATACTTTTTATTATCTGAGTTAAAAATCTCTATATTAATTACCTTGGTAGGTATTATATTGAACATTTTATAAAATAAATTTTTAGTAAAAAATACAGTACCGTTAACCATATCCATACATTTTTATTTAATATATATATATATATATAAATATATTGTAGTTATATGTATTACTAAATTACAGGCAAGACAGTAATTGCATGTGGCAATTTACAGCAACTATTGAAAGTGGGATTCTTTTAATTATAAAAGATAATCTGATTATAGAATTAATTAAATAAGTAATGTACGTAAAGTTTGATATGTACTAATTTTATATTTATTCAAACAAATGAATATCTAGTTTTCGATCAAGAAGAAGTATAATAACTCGATTTTTTATGGTAGTAATTAATTGTTATATATTAAGCTATAATTTCTATAACATTTACCTTTTAATTGTAAATGCGCGATGTGACTAAATAAAATAAAACAACTTCTATTCTACAAACGTCGTTCCACTTTGAATAAAGCTATTAAAAATAGGTAACGTTATATTACATCAATCAGTATAATTACGATTTTGTTGATAATTGTAATTAAATAATTTCAAATCAAATCAAATCAAATCAAAAAACTTTACTCGGATAACATAGATTATTAGGTACACATATTAGAAATTAAATAAAAGTAAAATTAACATAAATAAAATATGTTCTATATCATCCGAATTGGATGACCACTCAGCATATGTTGAGAATAGAAAACTCTCAACGCTGGTATTCTGTGGCTGCCATTTATTGAGCCTGGTCGCACTGTGCCTTCATTGAAAATGACAACAACAATATAACATTAACTTAACAATAGTTATAAATTAAAAAACAAAACAGAAAAACAAAAAAAAAACAGGAACTGTCACTTAAAAATAAGTATTTTATAAAGAATAATAATATAATAATATTATAAAGATACATATATACACACAATTTAAGTAAGAACATAGAAAAATATATCTATATACATTCACGCATACACATACAATATACATAGAATATGTATTTATCTTAAGATGAACCTAAATCACAAAATAGTAAAAAAAAAATATTAGATATGTTATAAAGAAATGTAACCAGTAGATAAAGGAACAACGTGATAAACCACTTTAATACTACTTATAAAAAGTTTACGTCAAAGCAAAAAAATAATTATTATTTAATTGTAAATTGATAAGATATGATTTATATTTTAATTTAAATGCGTTTATCATATTTAATAAACGAAGAGGAGGGGGCAGGTTGTTCCAGCACTTAGTTGCCGTATAATGCCGTAGCCGTAGTATAATACGATTATTTAGTAAGTCATAAAATGAAGATTAAACAACTGCTTTATATTATAATATTTAACTTCATCTCAATAGAAAAGCCGTTAACATTCAGGAGTAACACGTAATATATTTTTGTACAAATTTATTTCAATGACTATATAATAATATGACATTAGTTTTATATAAGTTTAAATATTCTTAGAAAATATTCAAATGTTCCGTTTACTTTATTAAACATGAATAAAGTTGAAGTATTTAAATTTTACAGTAGACTCCAGTGCAAGAGTCAGCATTAAAAGCGAAATCGTTAAGGGACGGAAAAGTTTAATTTGAGGAAAAGACATGGCATGGCTGCAATTCTCGTTTAGGGTAAAGTGGTTCTAAATGAATATACTACAATTAAGTATTATATTATATCATATATGTACCGAATGAAAATGTTTAACTTGTTATTAACATATACATAAGTGAACGATAATATTTATATTATGTAAACATATGTTTAAAGTCACCATAATGTTTTCATAAAAATAAATGTGATGCTTTAAATCTTAGTGAAAATTGTAAGACCAGAGGAAAACAAAATAACACTTCTCAACGACTTTCTACTTTTTTAGTATGTAAATTTCTTATACCGAAGGATCTATAGATCCATAGAACTAGAAAAGGCTTTCACCAGCCTTACAGTCAGTTTATCGAATATACTTTTCTGGTTGGTTAATGGTGTCATAGAGTAAATGGGAGTACTTGAGCATGAGTACTGAATTATATAAAAATATACCATATCCATGTTTGGAAATTATTGTAATTTCCAAACATGGGTATGGTATATTTTTATATAATTCAGTAGGGACTGAAGGCTAGGGAGCGTGCTCTTATTGATACTAAAAGAAGTTGAATTTCTCAAATTATTAGATTAAATTTACATTAACTTGGTGTTTTAATACATTCTTCTTCTATGTTATGTAAAATATTAAATATTATTATACTTCATAATCATAAAATATTAATATAACTCGAGGTTAAAGATTGTCACACAATAAACAGCTGGTTTAAACTTCAAACAAAATATCAGTAAATGCACAATTTTAAATAAGTAATAAAAGTCACAAAACGAACATTATGCAACTGCAATACATTATATGATTGGACTTCAACTCGATAGAAGAACCATTAATACTCAATTTAACACATTTAACCAAAGTTTGACTGAATGGTCGCATATGTATGTTGTTGAATATATCGGTGTTATTCCACTAGTTGCTGTTAATAAAATAACACATACCTACGAGTATGTGAGATATTAACAAACAAGGCATTTAGAGTACTAATATTAATAAGAAAGATAAATATTCTTAAAAATTAAATAAAGTTCAGTAATTTTTATTCTAATATTTTATATGGTATATTAATTTATTTCAAAGTTATTCGTTATTACAGTAACAGCGTTGGGTTGGTTCCGCTGGGATCAAGATAGTAAATCCGTAATAGGTGTCGATCGGATAAGCTCATATCGACAAGTGGCCATATCAGTGCGTGTATACTTGGTAAGGATATTATAACTCTGGATGCTTCATATATTGCAAATTATACAAAAAATGTGTAATTTTTTTTATCAACCTTCTATTAATCGCCCTTTATTGTACGTAGTTAATTCATTATTACAAAAAAAGGGTTTGTAGAATAAATAATTCAATAGAATTATTTATTCTAAAAGAATCCAGATAGTCTATAGACTATCTGGATTCTTTCAATTTATAAAATATTATATAATAAAATAGTTATTTCTTTTCTTGATTTCAATTAAAAAATAAACAAGTCTAAACTTTAAGCGACTGAGAGGAATAATTAAAACTAATTAACATTTAAAAACTACTCCCTTTCTACTTTTCCGACTTTAGAACTATGAATATTTCCTATAGTAAATTAAAGCAAGACAAAAATGGATTCATAAAACTCTGTTACATATATCTAGTGACACACAACAAGTACATTTAAGTGAATTGGTATTTTTGCATCCAAATATATTTTCATTCGAAAATTAATAAAACTCGCGGGGCATTATAATGCATTTATTTAGAATTCTTACTATGTTTAACTTAATAAGAAAATTATTTTATTAAAGATGCTTCATAAATCATAATATGTCAATAATGACCTGATTTAATCTTTAAAAAGGCCATAACAATACAATTTTAGAAAAGTTAATAAATTTGCCATTTCACTTATTAGAAATGTGAAATCTGTTATTACAATATGAAACAAGACATGTCATAAGAAAATAATCATAAAAGAATATATTATTACAATTCATAAATAAAACCAAGTTATATAACTAACTACAGTGTAAAAAGCTTAAAAAAATAGGAGCATATAAACGAATACTTACTTAACTTCACGCCATATCCCGTGCGGGGTATCCAGAGACGACGGAGCGCCAAACGCTACGGTCCCTGCATACCTCTATCGCCTCGGCCACAGACATCAACCTCTTCATACATACCCTCCGGAGGTCCTTATGCTTTTTACGTGACCTTCCTCCAATATCATAAATACTGTGTTTTCGAAGGTCACTCGAGGTAAGAGAGACAGGGGGAGGCTGTCTCTCTTACTATATAAATCTTTTTTACCATTATTTCATCACTCATTCGTTTGACGTACCCAAACCACCTGAACACGTTCTTCTTCATTCTCACCGTGACATCTTCGCTAGTACCTGCCATTATGTGGATCTTTTCATTGCGGATTCGGTCAGCTAGACTGACTCCGCATATTCTGCGAAGAGATCGCATCTCCACAGCATTCATCTTTCTTACATTCTTCTTCTGTGTTACCCACTTTTGGCTGCCGTATAACAGCGTCGGTAGCAAAACCGCACTGTCTACAGCCAAACATGCAGCTATGCTGGCGTTTCGCCGTCTCAACAATGCAGCCAAAGCTAATAAGTTCTTTAAATTATAAGTTATAAAAGACATTTATTTAATTATTGAATAGATGATAAATTCGAATAGTTGAAAATAATCGTTGTCACAAGAGTTCGAGATGTTGGTGTCTAACTTCAATATTCTATGATAGATTTCTAAATGGTGCTCGAACTCGGGATTCAAGAGAAAGTAAGTTATATTTCATTTAAATTACCCGAGCTAATTAATCAGACATTAATTTTTAGAATCTTATTGTAGACTACAGACTGCGCCAATGAAAAAGAAACTTCTTACAGCTTTCTTGTTTTAAACCAATGGCTTTGATCTATTTTTACTTTTCCTCAACTTACTTGGTATTCTGAGTAATATTCATTTGTAAGTTGTCTGGATTCTTTGATTTTAAAAGTCATAGCCTCTGTAATTTATAATAGTTAATTATTGTAAAATTGAAAAAAGAATACGGGAGCATCGTTTTATGCGAAATAAGTAATGAAGTGCAAATTCATAGTATAAATAATTCCTTGATAAGACTCTATTCAGTTTGTTTTATTTAAGATCAATTTAAGTTTTTCTTTAGTTTTAATAGCTAGTTCAAAACAATATTTTTACTTTCCTTGTTCCTAATTGTCTAAAAACATTAACATTATATGTATATTACGTGATTATTAAATCGCTTATACATATAGATATTGATCTTAATGATGTAATTAAAGTAATCTTACTTAGTAGGCATTAAAACATATTATGGATAGCATTTTAACATAATAGTAGTGTAGGTTTTCATTAAAGTTTTAATTAGTTGCTGTAGCAGGATTCGGAGTATCAGGTTGGAACGTTGTTAAAATTTTATATAACTGACTTTTCCTACGATCTCAACACATTATTGCATCCGCTAATGTTTAAGTTACTTGCAGTACTAATATTATTATTTTCTTCATTCGATTTCCTATAACGCCAATTAAACTGTATATAAATTAACAACTGTATTAATTTATATTTAAATAATACTACGTACAAACATCCATTTTTAAATTAACATTACCTCTAATTATTACAGAATGGTATAACTATCGGACCTAACTATTTAAATAACACAAAGAACTGTAAATTATAAGCGCAAAGATCAAGCGCCCGAAAACTGTAGATAATAACTCAAATAAAACAATTGGAATTCTGACTATTGTCCCGTAATGGTAATAACATATGACATACGGCTTATAAGAGCTTTTTAATAACATTTTAAAAACGTTTTTGTATAAAGATTATTGTTATGTGAAGTTTATATTAAAAAAATATTACTTATTGAAAAAAAAATATAACTCAATTTATTTATTTTTAAATGCAATGACACAACTGAAAATTTGTCAAAAACATGCCAATTTTGAACCTAACAAAATAGTATATTAATAGTTTGGTTATTCTGAATAAACGGTGTTATTCTGAAAGAGACATAAACAGTACTGCCCTCCGCAGGTGGACAATAGTGAAGTGTTCCTTTGTGAAGATTTATTTGTCAACGTTTTTAGTCCTGCGCTTGACTTCCGAAGCCGCTATTATTTTCAGTCGGATATTGTAGGAAAATTTTGGGTTTCCGCCTTTTCACTATTACGCGTATATGAAAAGTATTTTGTTTGTGTTTGAAATATAAGGACGCCTTAAATTTATTGTACAGTTTTGAATAGTAATCAATATTAAAATGACTTGATGTATTTTTTTTAATTCGTCAAACTGAGTAAATCATAATATTTGATTTCTGACTCACCGTCCTCTCCGTTTTGTCAATTGGGTATAATGTTGGTAATGTATGTATCTATAACATTTTAATAATATAACAAGTACGCTATTAAATCTTAAAATTATAAGAAATTAATATTATAACACTTTAAAGAAATTTTTATACATTCTAAATTAAACTAATTAAATTCACAGAAATATATATGAAACGATTTGTCTAACTATTTTAACAACAGTTTAATATGTTTATTCAAGTTAACGAAATTAAAATAAATTAAACATAGTTACTGATACATTACTGGATTATAGTGTATATAACTAGTCTCATGCATTTAGTACAACAATACTCTAACAGAGGTGTAGCGCAGCAACATGACCACTAGTCGATGTGAGCATCCCCGATCGGCACTTATTTACAATTTACTGCAATGTCCTTGTAGTGAATTCTATTTCCTATTTCGGAATAATGTTCAATGTTAAACGATACGAAGCGCCCGATTTAAACTAACTAATATAAGAAGCTTTAGAGCTTTCGCATGGGTTAATAATTTTACGTACTTTTGATGTTTATAACATAAACTTGATACATTACCAAAAGGGTAAGTTTAAAATAACTATAAATTTATTCTCTGTGATTGTCACTGTTTTATGTAGACAAAATTATATGAGTACACGTAAGCATAAAATAAATAAAAATCAAATACGTGTGTATGTGAGTTATTCAGATGCGATTCTTAATGCGAAATCAATTTTCGGTAAACACAAAGCAATATGGGTATTTCTGCTGTTGAAAAGGGTCTGAGTAATTCCCTGAAGTATTTTGTATAATGATTTTATATAATGATACAAGTTCTGAATTACGTTTCCGAGATCGAGGGTTTCGGTATTTAGAATCTGAATATATCATATTTCATGTTTCTTTGACTTATATTTTATTTAAATCAATATTGTGTCTTAGTACTTAATAATAATGATTCAAAATTGGGTGAAGTAAGTATGTAATAAATGTTTATAAAAAACCAATTACGATAGGGTTTAGTATAAATATATAATATTATCCACTTTAATGAAATAATATATATAAACAATTTGGGATGAGCACAAAATGTCAAATTCTATCACGCTGTTTTGTAATACATCATCTCACTTGAGACTTTCCTTATACTTTTTCAACGCAAATTCGTCGCTCTTTGATACAAAATATTCAAACTTACTCCACTCTTTTAATAAATAACTTATTATAAATAATTTGGCGATAGTCATTTGACTGCTTCTCATACACCGGTTGACTTGTATTATTTTAAAAGAAGCTTGGTGTAGAGAAGCTACTACGAGTACAAGTTTTTCCTCTATTTCTTCTAGTATCCTCAAACTGCGTATGGGTATCAACCCATTGTAAAATTTTGAGACGGCGCCATGGAAACCCTGTTCCATGTAAAAACGTATTAAAGAACTTTTTAAGAGGAGCGAATCGTTTAAAGTATATACATAAGAAGATATAGAATTTTAAAATTTAATGACAACACGATAATCTGAAATGTACCGACATTGTCAGCTTTACAAATCGCTGACAGACGTATTACGCTTCATTTGATTGTAAAGTGTGCTTCAGAGATCCTTAAAAATTTGGTGAGGTCGTATATATTATAATTAAGAGTGTTAAAGCTCTTTTAATAGTTGCAATTTATGTGAACTGAAAACCATACACATACCGTATATTCCGCTGCGCCTGTATAGTTGTTAACTAGTGATAAAAAGATAAAGAATTGACATAATTATTTAACTTCCGCTTTCACAAGGTAAATGTTAATATTATATGAAACATTTTTATTATAAAAGTTACAGTGACAACCGCTTTAGAATCTCTAAACAAGGCCAGTCAATATGTTTAATGCGGCCTGAATGTAAACTGTCAAGAAGTAAATTAATCCGTCAGTCACTGAAGAGACCACTCTGGTTTGAATAGACCTTATAAATATGTCCGCCTTTTAAGAGATTAATTTTTAGAAAAATTGCCGTCGGATTTAACACATTTTCTTCTTTCTTTTATATTATATAGTATTTTTTTCTGAAGTCGTATTTCAAATCGGGTCTTTTATACGACTACATATATTATTTTTTTATTTAATTCGTTGATATAGTTATACACTATTTCCGAATCAGTGAACTACAAAAAAAACAAATTCGTACTTCTTATTCTGTTATTCTTTACAAATATAGATAGACACAAAAAAAAAAAAAATAGAAATAGAATTTAAATAAAGAAATACAAATAATCACCATAGTAAACTACCATTAGCAAACCACCATTTGTATAATTGTATAAAGGATTGCTAATAGTTTTATTAAAGAGATTAATACAAAGTAAACCTTGTGAAAACTAAACTTTTTTTACAAATTTTCTTGAAATGTAAGTATAAACAACAACATGTCCTGATAATTTTATGTAAGCGGGGAATGGCTTAGCTGATATGAATGAAATACGTTAAATTTGAATATAAATTATTCTCTAGATTATTCAAAAGTGTAATATTAAAACGATTTCAATATTTTTATAAGAATCATAAGTATTACACTCATGATTCTTCTCATTACCTAATGCAAATATAATACATTTTTTCTGATTAAAAATCATGGGCTTATGAAAAATTATTATAAAATATTACTTTAAGATGATTGATACGCTGTATGCTTATCAGTACAAATTGGTTACATACCACTTCAAATTATTAATTTGGAGGTTTCAGTTATGTTTTTAAATTAAGTAACGACCTTTTCGCCTTATAAAACATTTACAAATATAAGAAAATTATAAAAACTAAGACTTATTAGAGAACTCCTTTTAAAGAATATATTGTTAATAATGCAGATAGTGCTCTATTTTCTCATGTTCGATCATTAGTTATCTGATCTAATGTTCTGAAGTTGTTGCGTACCTGATATTATATTTATTATTTACCTTCACGCCATATCCCTTGCGGGGTAGCCAGAGACGACGGAGCGCCAAACACTACGGTCTCTGCATACCTCTTTCGCCTCGGCCACAGACATCAACCTCTTCATACATGCCCTCCTGATATAATATTTAATTCTCTTTATTCGTTAATCCATAAAGGGTTGCAGTGAACAGCAAAAAATATATACATCCAATCAGCGTGTGTTAAAAATTCATCATATCCACATAAATAATACGGATATTTATCTTTATTTATTACGTTCTTGTAGTAAATTATAAGGCAAATCTACAAACTCTTATGTATGATTAATTTTTATGTTAATATTTTCTGAACAACTGTGTATTATTTTATTTTATAAGAATATTCCATATAAACAAGAATTTATAAATTAACATCACCTCCAAATATTATATAACAGTATACCTATCGGCTCTAAATATTTAAATAACACAAAGAACTGTAAATTATAAGCACAAAGATCAAGCGCCGGAAAACTGCAGATAATAACTCAAATAGGACAATTGGAATACTGACTATTGTCCGGTAATGACATTAACATATGACGCACGACTTATAAGACATTTATAATAACGTTTAAAATACTTATTTGTATAAAAATTATCTTTATGTTTATATTAATAAATTATTACCTTATTTGAAAAAAGAAAGAATGACTTAATTTACTTGATTTTTAAAATAACGACACAACTGAAATGTTAGTAAAAACGTGTCCGGTTTTGAACCTATCAAAATAATGTATTAATAATTTGGTTATTCTAATAAACGGTGTTATTCTGAAAGAGCCATAAACAGTACCGCCCTCCGCAGATGGACAATAGTGAAGTGTTCCCGTTGTGAAGATTTGTTTGTCATTGTTTTTAGTCCTGCGTTTGACTTCCGAGGCCTATAGAACCGCTATTATTTTCAGTCGGGTATTGTGGGAAAAAATTGGGTTTCCGCCTTTTCACTATTACGCGTATATGAAAAGTATTTTGTTTGTGTTTGATATATAGGGACACATTAAATTTATTGTACAGTTTTGAATAATAATCAATATTAAAATTATAATGCATTTTTACGGCGCAGTTCCAGCCACACATGGAGTACTATTCTCATCTCTGGTCCGGATCACCCCAATATCAGCTTCTACCATTTGACCGCGTACAACGGAGAGCCGTTCGGATTGTCGGGGACCCAGTGCTCTGCGAACGGCTGGACTCTTTGGCATTACGTAGAGACGTGGCTTCTTTGTGCGTCTTTTACTGCAATTACAACGGGGAGTATTCCGAAGAACTATTCGATCTGATGCCTACCGCCGAATTTCACCACCGCACAGCTCGCCATCGCCTCCATTCCATTGTGCGGTTTTCAAGGACTTTTTTACCACGTTCCACTCGAATGTGGAACAAACATCCTTCGGCAGTATTTCCAGTTCGATACGACTTGGGTACTGTAAAAAAAGGAATATATTCCTATTTCCAAGGCCGGCAACGCTCTTGTGAATCCTCGGTTGTTGCAAGAGTTTATGGGCGGCGGTGAACACTAACCAACGGTCAAACTCGTTTGCCCTCCTCTTACATAAAAAAAAATAAAAAATTGATCTAATGAGTATTGTCTTGGATGTGCACTATACAGTGCATCAATTAGTTAAAAATCAGTGAACAAGCAACCAGTTCATCCATATGGAAGGACTGATTGATTGTTCTATCTCTCAAACCGTATATTATACCATATATTCGACACATATTAATATATATTGGACACATTTAGATTTAGATTCAAAAATAAAGAAAACGAAATACAAAAAAAATAATAATAATCTGTCGTCTTCATTTACATCGTTCAAATATAGTTGGCAATAGTAACTTTATAATTAATATTAAATCGAATGACTTTGTGTATATATTATAGTTATTTTCATGCATATTTATAGCTGGCTGTTATAGCTGAGTCTTTTTAAGTTTTGGGTCAGCTAGAAAACCGGATCTAAAACCCACCGTGCTGCGTCATGTTTTTTCCTGAAAAGCGAATCAAATATTCATATTTAAAAATGTATATGAGAGATATCCTACATACTATGTAGATAGTAAGAAAAGAAGCAGACGTTCGTTTGACAATTGATATAAAACTTATAATTAGCAATGGATATTATTTGTATGAAATATAAGAAAGAAAATTTAATGTACATTAAAACTTTAAAATATACCAAATATAATAAATTATGCTAAAGTAAGTTAAATTCATCCTAAATATAAGTATTTAGACACAGCTCACTGAATCCATTATGACTCGACATTGACTACAGTACATTAAACAATCGCTTCTCGATTTGCTTGAGATTCTAAGTTTCTCTTTGTATTACGTGATTGATATTATTCAATCTGGACTCCATTGTCATAGATCGCATTCACTGTAAGATAATTTATATTTCATTTCTTTTTCTATCTTTTACATTTATTTTAAAATAAAAGTAAAGGAATTTTAATTTCATATATATATATATATATATATATATATATATATATATATATATATATATATATATATATATATATAATATATACTGGCACATACTCATAAACATTATCTCTTTATATTATTAGTAAAGTTAAAAACTGATGGCAAAAAATTGCTTTGCAACAATTTAAGTATCGCTAAATTAGATAATTTAATACTCGGTGCATAAATATTAGAAATTTTGTTAATAATGCTTATTTTTGATATTTCGTAGTAACTTTGAATAACTCTTGTCAGTGCTGAATTTATGCTTTATGTCACGCAATTTCATTTAACTTAGGCTCACCTTTCATGCTCTGGCATAAAGGGAGAATGCAAAATAACTTATATATAAGGTATGCTAAATTTATAAATTAAAGGGATAGAGAAACTGACTTATATTTTATTTTTAATATACATATCATAATCATCTCGGTGGCCTGTGAGCCTAATTCTAGCTGGGCGGATGGCACTAGCGATTATATGGCCGTGGTTCTATTTCCTCTTTCCTCTCTGGTCTGGACTGGTCCAGGTTTGGCGGTTGCACGATGGAATATGTTATTGCGGGAGTGTGTACTCCCCCAATCGCAGACTTGCAGACTTTGAATTTTTTCTAGTAGTAGTAGTAGTAGTAGTAGCAGATAGTAGATAGCAGATATGTGTTGGAGAAAAATATCTTCTTGGCGATATGAAAGCCAATTACGCTTCTTGGGAAAACCACGCCATGTACGCTAGAGACAGGGCAGGCAATTGTCTCTTGTTGCGAGCAAGTTATTGCAACGAAGGATTTTTTCAAAAGAAAAAAAAATATCACATCCACCCGAAACACCTTTTGAGCGTAAAAGCAACATTTACACTGATGGCTATAACTGAAGATACTCTAAAGAAATTGGTGTTTTCATTAAATTTATCTTCTTTATAATAATATAATAAACATATTTTCTTTTGCAGTGTGGCTTTTAACAAATGTGTATTAACTTTATATGACAAAAATACATTAACAACATTATATATAAAAAGCGAAATCTAAAATTATTCTTTCATCACCGTGAAATGTTGCTCCTTTATTCGTTCTACGTGCGAACTAAAACTGATAAAGTGACGCTACAGTCATCCAAAATGGGGATTCAGTGTAGTGATCGCTTTATTTCTCTCTCTATTCATGTGACGTCAACTTTCTATTGAATACCACCTCTATAGATGCATCTCCACTTCTAAATAAATTTCTATATTGAGATAACCTTTATCACAATGCGAAATATTAAAAGTATCTTTTCTTGATAAATACATACCCTTTGATAATCATAGTTATTTTCTTATTAGGGTTTATTTCATATAATGTTGCTAAATGTAATTTAATGTACTGCAACTGTTTTAGATTATAAAAAAAACCATAAAATCTTAAATAAGTTATGAAATAGATCATATTAATAACACGTCAAAAATAAATAGTTGTATTTAAATATGTGAAAAAAGAATACATTAACGTAAAAAGAGAGAACTGCGAAATTTGGTATGAATATTAGTTTACTTACGGCAAGTACTACAAATTACTCATCAAAGCAATAAAAAGAATAATTAGATTTTGTCTTTATATCTTGTAAAAATAATATACATCCATTAAATAATTAACAGCTTTTAACAAAACGGTCTGTTACATTCCTTGAGTGCACCCCTTCTCAGCACCTAATCACCTAAGCACTCGTCCCTAGCCATGCATCACTCTCACAATCAGTCGCCTCCTAATATTCCCGTCGCGCACTTCTCTCTCCCATAAACTCTCGCATATTGTAATTGAATAAGTTTATTCAAAGAAAATATATTTACTATTCTTTTATGAAATTAGTTTCCTTTTATAAAAGACTCTTAAAAATCGAGTTCTAACATTGGTAGCAGCGCTAAAGGGATTGTAAAATCCTTGGTTTCCCGCGAGTACAGTGTACATAGAGAAGTGCCAAATCGACTTTGAGCCAAAAGCGACTCGGAACCGTCCAACTATACCCAGTCCATTGTGCAGTAAGTGACAAGGAAATAACACAGAAAGTGTCTCCCAAGTGATTCCAAGCCCAGCACCGACCAGGTCTACGACGATCCAGGCTCCAAACCACAGTAATCACAAGAAGTTCCAGTTGTTCCAGTTCCATATACCTAGTGAAATCATAAAAGATATGTGCATCGTGATTCTGTGAGTTATTTAAAATATAAATAATTAAACCCGTGTTTCTAAAAACACTATTTAACTTTCGACGACAACGTCTTATCAAGCTTGTGAATGTTTAGTACTTGACTACACACTTGACGCCCGACACTTTATCTCCAAATCTACGAACCGAAATTCTTTCATCGTGTTTATAAACTATTAATATTTCCAGTGTTTGCTTGTAAGTTTATTTTATTATATTGCTTACAGTATTTTATTTTATTGTGTTTTATAAAATATTTTCAAAATGTCTAAAGATTCAAAGAACGTTAAAGAGGACTCCAAAGAACAAGTTTCTTTAGAAGTTATTTTAAAATTTATTAAACGATTCGACGGATGTCGTGAAAAATTAAACCCCTTTCTCAATAATTGCGATAACGCAATTTCTTTAGCCTCTTCACATCAAGAAAACGTCGTTTTTAAATATATTTTGAGTCAATTAGATGGCAAGGCTGAAATAGCATGCTCCATTAAAGATTTCGATTCTTGGCCATTACTTCGTCAATTTTTACAAAACCAACTTGGCGAAAGAAAACATTATGCTCATTTATTGACAGACCTCCAAGACTGTAGACAGAGTTCCCAGGAGAATGTAAATCAATTCTCGCTTCGAGTGGAAATCAATCTATCAAAATTACTGACAGAAATATCTATAGCGAATCATAAAAAAAGCGAACTTTCAGGTAGAGTGGCCGCTATGGAGGATCTTGCCCTTCATACATTTACAATGGGCCTAAATCCACGTATTTCTAATATTATTAGATGTAGGGATCCAAAAAATTTAAACGAGGCCATTAATTATGCAATATCGGAGGAGAAAATCCAACAACACACATTTAAACATATGATATCTAATTCAAAAACACAATTCCGTCACAATGATCCTAATAAACCTGGTTTTAATACAGGTAATTCAAATAATAATAATTTTAAAAATCAACAAAAACAATTCTCGTCCTTCTCTGATTTATTCTGCAGATACTGCAAAAAATCCGGTCATGTGTTAGAAAATTGCAAACTACGCGACTATAACAACAAGAAATACGCAACCAGTAACAGGTTTAATAATCCAAATCTAAGACCAAGTACATCCAGTTTTAAGCCCAGAATAAAATTTAAACCACAAATTAATTTTGTTACTGAAGAAGAAAGTTATGATACCGTTGTTTCCAGCCAAGATTTAAACTAAGCAGTGTCCCGGTTAGGTGCCGCACGGGACATGTTTCCTCTTTAAAAGACGACACCAAAATTCCTACAGAAACCCTTCCCTTAAGGACCTATGGACATGGTAACCAGCCCAAAAATCAAGGTCACTCAAATAGAGTCAAGCAACCGGGTAATCAGCCCCAAACAGTAGGCTCAAATCAAATTCGTAGAGTCAAGCAACCGGGTAACCAGCCCCAAACCGTAGACTCGATCATATTGAATCCTGAAAAACCTATTAAAGAAAATATCATCAGTCATAAAGTATACGAGTTTACATCTAATATATTCGATAAAAACTTACCACATGTAAAAGTTAATTCTCCCGTGTCTTCTAATCATTTATCCTTGCTCATCGATACTGGCGCAGCTATAAGTATAATAAAAAAATCTTCAATCAAAAATATGCCTAATATTAATAAATCAATTAGATTCAAAATCCAAGGCATAGACTCGAAAGATGATTGTCCCACCTTAACTTTAGGTCAAATCCCAATTATAATATATAATGAATCAAATGATAACTGCAAACGTCTAACTCATATATTTAATTTAATTGATAATATTAACTTGCCCTATGATGGAATAATCGGTAACGACCTACTTAACATCATGGAAGGTCAAATTAACTATATGAATGGTACATTAAATCTAAAGGATATAACACTTAAAATGTTTTTCAATAATCCTATTTATACTATTGCACCACGTAGCGAAACTATAATAGAGTGCACAGTATCGAATCCCGATATTAAAGAAGGTTTAATAATCAACCAACATTTATCTGAAAATCTGTTAGTAGCTAACTGTATCGTCCAAGTAAAAACAAATAACCGAGTAAATATCTCAGTCGTTAATACCTCAGAGAAACCTGCAACTATTGAATCTAACCTTCAATTAAACCTTGAACCTTTCGAAACAAATTCTTCTATTCCAATAGCTAGTATATCTGAACCAAACATTCTAGAACGCACTGAAGAAGTTTTGAAACTTCTTCGTGTATCTCACCTCAATAGCGAAGAGACAGAAGCTCTATACTCTGTCTGTTCTCAATTTTCGGATGTGTTTCACTTACCCAATGATCAATTAACATCGACGAATGCAATCCAACATGAAATAAATACCACTTCAGATAATCCCATTAACGTAAAGACATATCGATTTCCTGAATGTCATAAAAAGGAAGTTGAATCCCAAGTAAACAAAATGTTAGAACAAGGTATCATCAAACCCTCTATGTCCCCATGGTTTCTCCAATCTGGGTCGTACCCAAGAAACTTGATGCCTCAGGCCAAAGAAAATGGCGAGTAGTAATCGACTACCGCAAGCTTAATGACATACCTATCGGAGACTCCTACCCCATTCCTAACATATCTGAAATATTAGACCAACTAGGTAAATGTAAATATTTCAGTACACTAGATCTAGCTTCCGGTTTTCACCAAATTAATATGAATCTAAACGATTCCCCCAAAACCGCGTTTTCAATCCCTACAGGACACTACGAGTTCACACGAATGCCCTTTGGACTCAAAAATGCTCCATCAACCTTTCAGAGGTTAATGAATTCAGCACTATCTGGTCTTCAAGGCATCCAATGCTTTATATATCTTGATGATATCATAATTTACTCATTTGATATCGCATCCCATGTCAATAGCCTTTCCAATGTATTCCATAGACTACGACAATTTCAATTAAAATTACAACCGGACAAATGTGAATTTTTGCGTAAAGAAGTCACATACCTTGGACATGTCATCACAGACAAAGGTGTAAGACCTAATCCTGAAAAATTCAGAGTAGTACATCAATTTCCTATACCGAAATCCCCTAAAGATGTTAAGTCATTTCTTGGTTTTGTCTCTTATTATAGAAGATTTATTCCCGATTTTTCAAATATTGCAAAACCCTTAACTAGTCTGCTCAAGAAAAATACTGATTTCATTTGGCTAAACGAACAGCAACTATCATTTGAAACCTTAAAAAATAAATTAACTTCAGCACCTTTACTAGCTTATCCTGACTTTTCCAAACAATTCCTTCTCACCTGTGACGCATCTAACTATGCAATAAGTGCTATTCTGAAACAGGGAAAGACAGACCAATATCTTATGCATCCCGTACACTTAATAAAAGCGAGTGTAACTACAGCACTACAGAAAAAGAATTGCTTGCAATTCTCTTCGGTTGTAAAACCTTTCGCCCATATCTTTACGGTAGAAAATTTACAATTATTACTGATCATCGCCCTTTGCGTTGGCTATTCAATCACACTGATCCCAGCAGTAAGCTCCAAAGATGGAGATTAAAACTGGAAGAATACGAATACGAAATAATTTACTGTAAAGGAAAACTTAATAATGCCGCAGACGCATTATCTCGATACCCTCCGACAGTGCTTGTGAATCCTGTTGAATCTATTTCCTCACCTGTACATTTACCAGAATTAGGTAGCATTGATAATCTAGATGACATAATAGATAACAACGAAAATTTACCCTCACCCCTTGTTGAATCTCCAAATCCAGCAGCCCCTGCAAACATTCCAAGTCCCACTACTTCAAATGTCCAAGATGGTTACTATTCAGAATTTCACAAAGTCACTTCAAAAAAAATTTAATTCTAATGCAACTATTATAGTACACCATGAAAGTTTGTGCAAAACTAATAAAAAGCACATCATTATTCCAACGTCTATAGACATGGATGAATCCAATCCTTACTTATATGAAATTACATCTAACTTTCCTAACCAAAATGAATTTATCTCATTAGAGAGAATATTACATTCATTCCTTAAATTTGAAATAGATAATAAAATCTATTATTTTATTTTTACTAAAGTAAATCATTTTGATACCTGTTCATATGAAGATATCTATAAATGTCTAAAATCTGTTAGAAATGAACTATTAAGTGCTTTATCTGGCCAGGATAACACTGAACTAGCTATATTCGATTTCAACAATCCTTTCGATACTCATCAGTATATTAAACTATATAACATAATACTATATTTGTTCCATAACTCCAAAATAACAGTTCATATCTATAAAAACCTTATTATTTATCCGTCCTTAAGCGGAATACAGAAAATTCTCAAAGAAAATCACGATATTCCAATAGCCGGTCATCTAGGCTCTTATAGAATGCTTAAACGCATTCAAGATAAGTACTACTGGAAAAGCATGCGAACAGACATAGAAAACTACGTTAAGAAGTGTCCACAATGCCAAACAAACAAAGCACTTAGACAACTTAATCGTGCCCCTATGCAAATCACATCTCTTTCCACTCGACCTTTTGAACGCCTAGCTCTTGATATAGTAGGTCCACTGCCCGAAGCCGGTAATGATAAATATAAATATATCCTCACACTTCAAGATGATTTAACTAAATTCTCAGCAGCCTATCCCATTTGCAATACTACAGCAGAGGAAACAACCGAATGTCTAGTCCATTTCATTACACTATTTGGTATCCCCAAATCTATTCTAACCGACCAAGGTACAAATTTTACTGCCCAATTATTTAAACAGACCTGTAATCTACTTAAAATCAAACAATTGTGGTCCACCCCATATCATCCTCAGACCCAAGGCGCTCTCGAGAGGAGCCATTCCACTCTGAAAGAATACCTTAAGTCGTATGTAATTGAGCAACAGAATAACTGGCACCGTTTCGTATATAGAGCCATGCTCACATACAATTCAGCTATCCACTCCACAACTCACTACTCTCCTTACGAACTCTTATTCGGACATAAACCGTTCATATCCGATTCCATCTATGATGAAGTCCCAGGAGCTACTTATCCTGAGTATATCCGACTCCTTCAAAATAGGCTCGAATTTTCCAGAAGAAAAGCAATAGAACATATTCAAAAATCGAAAGAGACCTCGAAATCCTATTACGATACACATTCTCGACCAGTGAAATACAAAGTAGGAGATCTAGTATATCTAAAAAACCATTTACGTCTGAGAAAAGCTCTTTCACCCATATGGAAAGGACCTTACAAAATAGTCAAAATCCATGGAAACAATACTGCATCCCTCTTAATAAACCGACGTCACGTTAAACATCATTTTGACGAAATCAAAATATCTACTACGATAATTAAGTAATACTGTAGCATATTATTATTTAATTGTACACCCATTTCAGACTTGGTTTCATATATTTTACCTCGGCATCCAATAATCTAGAATATATCAAATAACGCCGGAATATATTTCGACCCCATTGGTTCTGTAAAAATAACTGATGATAACATTTGACGTTATCATTCAAATAGATATTTCATTCGTTCAACCACATTTAGAAAATATTAATATTATCTTTTAAGGTAGACGATATTGTAAATGCTAATAGCAAATCATTTATTTTGTATCCATCTATTATTACTCCTAAGCAACTATTTTCTGACCTTGTAAAGAATTATATATTTCTTCCTAGTTCTAAGTAATTACCTATTCTGTTAGTCTTAGACAAAATGCATATTTTAGAAAATGTATCCGATGTTTCATGCTGTTATACGAATAACAAAATAATATTTGTTTTACAAATACCACTGGTAAATACAAAATAATTGGACTTGTATCGCATCATACCTTAACCTGTAAATCTTAAAACTGTAAACAATACATTGTATTCTAGTATTACACCTTCAACTAAATATTTAAGCATAACTAAAGATAAGTCGTCTTATTTTAAATAAGTTACCCTATCAAATTGTAAAGATATGAATACACAATACCATGTTTGTGAAATACATAATGTATATTCAGTCATATCTGTATGTGAAACTGCAATATTTTTATTCTTATACTACTATTGTAATAGTCCTTATTATAATGTTGTCCCTATTTTATAAGCTGTTTGAATATTGTAAATTAGTTAAGATACATACATGTAATCCCGATCCTGAAGAACCTATAGAAATGAGACCCTCAGATCCTGATGATGATGTCCCGGCTCCCAGACTCCGCAGAACCTAACTTAATTGAACTTACTTTTCATTCCTCATCGTCAACTTACCTCTCACCCGTAAGTTTCCTCTTATCCGGGGGGTTGTTACATTCCTTGAGTGCACCCCTTCTCAGCACCTAATCACCTAAGCACTCGTCCCTAGCCATGCATCACTCTCACAATCAGTCGCCTCCTAATATTCCCGTCGCGCACTTCTCTCTCCCATAAACTCTCGCATATTGTAATTGAATAAGTTTATTCAAAGAAAATATATTTACTATTCTTTTATGAAATTAGTTTCCTTTTATAAAAGACTCTTAAAAAACGAGTTCTAACAGGTCGAATCTCAGAATTGAATTTCCTTTAAAAAAAGTAATTGCAGCTATTTTTAGAATCCAGAATCAAAAACAGCAGATAGGTTGAATACGATATCGGGATGGGAACTGTCGAGGAGTAAATTAACCCGTCAATCACTGAACAGACCACTCAGGTCTGAATAGACTTATAAATATTCACGTTTTTGCTGCGGTGACTTCTGTAATGGTTGTCTTGTTGTCTTATATCTGTGACAGGAACTCTGAAGAATTAGATATACATAATCAATGTTAAGTGAATATATAAATTAAATACTAATTTCATAAAATGATAGACAAATATTTCTTCATCGTATGAAATATGGTTAGATTTTGTAACACAACTGTGACTCGATATTTCAATTGCTCCGTAGCCATTATTTTACTTATGCTTTCTTGTCGTCTTCCCGTAAAATGTGACCTACTTTATATATAGGTGAATAACAAAAATAAATTATTATTATTATTAATAATAATGTTATGTATTACTTATATAATTTATATACAATTCACAATACGATAATAATTTCAGGTCGCACTACTTGAAATAATTCTCGGTTGTGTTCCAAAACTTTGTTTTCCATCGAATGATCCTGAACATTCATCGAAATATATTTTTGTTGATTTTTCCACTGAACTGAAAACTGCTACTTCAATTGCAGTCAACAAATGCGAGTCCAATTATAAAGAGGATGAACAACAACAAAAAAGAAGACGAATTTGAAGTGCATTTAAAAAGAATGTTAAACAAAACCAAGCCAACAAGTATTTTTTTTTATTATATAAATGCGGAACTTTTTTTATTTTACCAAGTAAAAATTAATACTTATAGTTTTTATTATCTAGATTTTACAAGAGACGTAAAAAATGAAATTGTACGCACCTTACAGGCACACAATAGTGAAGTTAGTTATTTATTTTTTCCTGTTCTATTATACCATGATGGTTTCATCTCGCATAAAATAATAAGGGGATGTAATATAGCTGTTTATTTGTATGTTAAGCAGAAACATTTCTATATGATATAATAGATTATATAAAATAAGTTGAACAAATAACAATTAACATAGTATGTGTCTACATGTAGCCATGTTTTGGAAATCTCTACAATATCAGTTGTTTATTCAATCGGTTTCCGAGCGAATGAAAATACTTTTAGGTGCAGCGAACAATTTACAATTCACTAACATGTACCGGTTGTGAGTAGGTTGACAAGGTAAGCCTTTAGACCACACTAAATAGGTTATATTACGTGTTTTTTTGTGACCAGTTAATGTGCTTCATAAAATTTAGATGTAGACGTTTAATGAGGAAAGGAGAGAATATTGATAACATTGATATTCACAATTTAATTTCACACAAATAGATAACAAACTACATATTATTGTTCACAAACAAATAAATCGCAAAATCAATTCCATACTTGCCCATATTTTTATTTTGTTGTAAACTACGTATTGAATTGAAATTCACAAACGTACTCATAAGACAAATTAGGGTAGCAATATTCTACAAAGAAACATTATTTCGATGTACAACCGAGTCCAAATTCAGATTAGAGATACGCAATTGTATATTTTGTATGCATATGTGTTATACATGAATTTACTTTATATATTTGTAGCTTGTAAGTAGCAAGCTGTGAGATTTTTATTATATTTTCATTCACTAATTTTACATAAAATATCGATTTTCGTTTTCTCAATGTAAAGAGTAACAGAAGATTATTAAAATTTTAAATTATCATAAAAAACTTTTAAACTAAAAAGCAGGAGAAATTAATCCGATTTCCTAAAAAACAGAGAAAAAAGAACGTTTGTAAATTAAAAAACTAAAAATTCTTCATTATACTATATACTTAACATTCAGTTCAGTATTGCTATGAGTTTGCTTACTAACAATAATAAACTACAGAATATTTATTGATTGCTGTATATCTCTTCACAGATGGAGACTTTTCGGAACAAGTACCTTAGTCCATCTTGACCAATTAAGACAAGATTCATGTTTTACTCTTCATATTCACTAAGTTTATACGATATGAAGTATATTTATACTTCCGTAACTTTCCGATTGGACATAATGTCGTATCATTTTATTACTTATGATGAAGGGTGTCGCTGCTCGGATCTGCTCCATTGAAGCAAGGCTGCCATGTTAACGTTAACATCTTTCTTCGCCGGCTGTTAATGGAACTTATTCGACTTGTAGATATATGGTTTACGGTGAATGGTATTCGAATTAAACATAACACTCGTTAGTGTTATTTGCATTGTAAATGAAAAGATAAACAAAACAATTTAAAAGTACAAATTTTTGTTATCGATATTTGAACAAATATTATGAATTTCTTTCTTTTTTCCTTGAAATAAATAATATTATCTAATCATGTTCGAACACATTATTTTCTTTTTTATATATCACATATTTTGTAAAAGTATATTTTTAGATCATTCCCAAATCTTGTTGCATAACTGTTATAAGAAAAAAAACAAAATTAAAATTACTAGTCTGTCTGATGTTTAAAATATATTATATCAATTTTCTAAAGCATAAGTCATATATTATGCTTTAGAAAATTGTTCATCTCTTAATACTTGGACACATTAGAATGAATCCATAAATATAAAATATATAACTTTGTATATTCCAATGTAATTGTATTGATAAAGAACATTTAATTACTTTATTTAAATTATCAACACCTGACCGAAACTGACCAAAACATTTTGAAATGCAATTACTGTCGATCTGCGCTGAGGTTTGGAAAAACCTATTACTGTAGAGCTTCTCTAAATATTTATTAAAAATGTCGAGTGTAACAACCACTGTTTATATAATTATATGGATAATAGATTAGATTAGCACTATCTGGCTAATTGTTTTTTATTATAATAAAATAAATAATTTCGTAGTTTGTTTGATAGTGTATATATAGACTAAATAGTAATTATTGATCCTATATTGTCTTTCTAACCCTGAATTAAAACGTAACACTATTGTGAATAAATAGATGTACTAAAGTAAACCTTTATTTGAATAGCAAAGTCGTAAAATAACAGTTAATTACAGTTAGACTTTAATCCAATTGGGACGCAGTGAATAGAAATGGACTAATTGTGAACCACGTGTGTTTTATTTTATATTTACGTGCGAACGATCGGTATCTCAACACGTTTAAATTTGTTTGTATACCTAAATACGATAGTGAGGCGCTTCATTTCAAATTAGATAATCCCAACTTATATAAAACAATATTAAATATGATATCGGGTTTAAAATATCGATATTTCAATGTTTATTTTAAATATTGATATTTTTTTTACTACAACATCGCTCTATTCGGTCACTATTTTGATTTTTGACACTTTCAAAACGGTTGCCGGTAATGTAAATTGTCACCTTTGTTTATTAATTGTTAATATTGTTTATTATTTTTAAAGGCTCTAAGTTGAATAAGTTTAATGTTTTTGTAAAGTTTAAATGTTTAATTATTATTGTGCCTTAAATAATGTCAGTAATGGAACCACATAAAATTTTGAAGAAATAAAAAAAATTGGAAATATAACAAGTAAAGTAGAATTACGTGAATATTGTGATGCAAACCTAGGACAGGTGAGTTTTTAATATTAACATGCATATTCCAGATTAATGTTATCTTATTAACCAAGTTAACTTTATTATTTTCAGATACTAAAATATCTGCCCACAAGGATCCTAAATAGTGATTAGGCATATATAATAGATTGTGTCCTCAGAGGTTTATCTGAAAATTCTCAAAATAAGTCGAAGGTAATCTGATAAAATAATTGTTATTTTTGATTATCAGAGTATTCAATTAGTTGTCTTTATACTTCTATAGGTATATTTATTTATTATTCAACATCTATAATGTGTATAATATGCATGTATGTATGTATAAATTATAAATATTTTATTACTATATATAATACTATATTGTAATGTATTGTATTTGTTATTATATTATATGATTGTAGTTATATTTCTGGATTTTTAGGTTTTTTTTTTTGTGTTTTTTTTTTTTGCACGCCTACCAATGTTCTTTCATGTACATTCTAAGGTTGGCTGGTAGAGAATGTCTTTGTGGCATTAAGCCCGCCTTTTGTGCATTATTTTGTATATTGTGCAATGAAGAATTAAATAAATAAATAAATAAACATCATTATTCCTAACATTTGTAATTTTTTTAATGTAGGTAATTGAATTGGTATTGAAATCATTGAGGAAAGAGCCGATGCCGCTTGTGTATTGTGGTGATTTAGTAAGCAGGCTTTCTTTAGAGTTGTCGAGGTTGCAAATTGATAACCTGTTGAAATGGAGTAATGACAGCATACAGTCCATCCTGCATGATACCGATGTCAATATGGTGTAAGAACTTTGTATGTAACGATATGTAATTAGTTACACAAATATATCTGCATTAATAACAAATATTGGTTTAATGTTATTAAATTACTTTGTACTGTTACTGTTATTTTTATCTTTGCAAGTATTGTAATAAGATATTACCGAATTAAACATTTTGATATGACTCCCTTTTTATTAAGTTATCGGATAATGCTTATAACAATTGCTTTATCTTTATTACAAATAAAATGTTTATATTTATTTTATATAAAAATATAATAAAACAATGGATTTTATTAACTTAAGGCACTTCTTCTACATTTAAAACAGCGCAAAAATACAACTGGGATGTTATAGAAATTCACAGCTATGAAATTCAAACAACGTTCCACTCTGACACTCTGACTCCGGATTCCACTACTGCAACTAATTAATACTTCAGTTAAAACCGACACCGCTGTAATGTTTGTACACAACGAGGGTTAACTCCGTATTAAGTAGATATCAGACTGCAATCACACAGTATTCATATATGGGATATACAACGTCGCATTTATTTTTAAACTTATTTACAGGGATAACTATATAATCATAGTTTCTTTTTGCTAACATTATAAATATAATATTAGATTGAATTGTATGTTACCCCAATACTTTGGATATGCTTACTTAAAAAAAATATTATGTTTCACTTGTAATTGTAATTGTTTTTTGTTTTGTGTTTTCGCATTTGATATATCTTTTTAATTACACGATATAAAGTTAAGTAATATTGCTCTGCTACAATCATTTTAGTTTCTTTTACCCGTCTGGAGGTTTAATTTACAATCCTTCTTTGTTCTGTTTTAACAGAGAAATATCGAAAATTTATAAATTCACATAAAAATGTAGATAACTCAATTGGGACAATCACAATCCTGGCCACAGTCTATGAATAACAATACACATGATACTAATTTGAAATGCGCTTTATAATGAAATTGTGAACACAAACGTGCAAGGGGAAGAACAACATTTTATTGTCAAAGATCTTAAGTACAACAAGAGTCTTACATTTCTTGAACTACCAAAAGTTTATTTAATTAATATTTTTTACAACATGTACGAAATATTATTTTGTAAATATTAAAGAGAAAAATATTTTATAGATTCTGCTATTGTTTGTTCTGGTGCAGTATTGTCGTATAATATATATTTTGCCTAAAATATTATAATACTAAAAATGAAGTTTATAATGTAACTTTAGTAGGTTTTTATAAAGACATAACATAAATTAGGTAAACTGTTGAAAATGAACGTCTATAACAAATCTGTTAATATAATAAATTAAAGTTTTAAATAATAAGTTTATTTAATAAAACCAAAATAATGTTAATAATAATGAAATTAGATATTTGAAATTACAATTTATAAAAAATTTTAGTTTTTCTATAACACTATCAAATTTATAGTAAATAATATAATATCAGCTGCTTATTCAGTCAGGTCTACGACACAACGAGAGAGAACTTGGGAGTTTGGGTGCAGTGAGCGACTTGTTAACGTTAATTTAATATAAATAATATTTCAATATCAATTTGATAAAACAAGTTAGTTTTAATTATTGTTAAGTTAAGATAGCACAAAATACATCTGTCAAAATATATTTATCGCTTAACTTGTTTTGTTGTTTCATCATTTAATTTTAATGTATTAAATGTTTCAATAAAAACTAATGTCAAAGCAGCTTTACGTGTATTCCAAATTTTTATAAATGTTTTCAAAGCTTAAGTTGAATTTGATCTATGAAAATTTATTAGCAAAATCCTTTTTAAAATCTTCGAGTAATCCCAGACCACGCTTTTAATCTAAATGTATTTAAAAATTTTAATATATATTTAAATATATTTATATTTCATTAAAGGTATTGTTGAAAATGTCGGTTTAAGTTATTATCAGTTTCTTTTATATAAAATGTAAAATATAGTTTGTATTTGGTTCTATTCATCATGCTCCTGGTTGTTCCCTTGACATCCCACGCGAATATATATTGAACACATTTAAATTCAAAAAGAAGAAAACGTAATACAACAAATTTTAGCGCGTCGTCGTTATTAAACCCTTATGATCTTGAGTATACGCATATATAATAAAGTTCCACAAGATTTTTTAGACCTTCCTTTTCTAGTTTTAAATCTAAAATCAAAAGTTTATTATTAAATAAATCTTATTATAACGTTCGAGAGTTTTTAGTGGATCAAAAGATGTGGAAATTAATTTGTTGATTCATTTGTAGGATTTATATTATAATGTACATCATCTAAGATTGATATATTTCATTTAAAAATAGCAACTGTTGAGTTTCTGGCCGGCTCTTCTCAACAGAGCAGCATTCCGAGCCGGTGGTAGCTTACTTTTGGATTGCCTAAAAAAGACAAAATATTATTTAAAGAACTGTAAAAGTTTATTACTATTCATAACAAAAAACAGCATCGTAAAAATATTTACATTTACATTCATTTTATTACATTATTTTAAAACCTCTCGATGAGGGTAGATGTAACTTCAAATTATTAATATAAGGGGACTGATATCATTTCTAAATAATGTCAAATCAAAGATAATAATAGCAATTCAACAATCAAGCTCTTAGAAAGCTAAAGAATCTTTGTAGGAATATTTATTCTTTAATTCATACTTACAACAATAGATTTAGTTATTATAGATCCCAGGATTATTGAATAAGCGCCTAAACCTTTTACATCATGGCAATGTTTTATGTAGACAAAATTATATGAAAATGTAAGCATAAAATAAATAAAAATCAAATACGTATGTATGTGACTTATTCAGATTACGGTGCTTAATGCGAAATCAATTTTCGGTAAACACAAAGCAGTATGGGTATTTCTGCTGTTGAAAAGGGTCTGAGTAATTCCTTGAAATATTTTATATAATGATCTGCGATACAAGTTCTGAATTACGTTTCCGAGATCGAGGGTATCGGTATTTAGAAACCAAATACCTCATATTTAATGTCTCTTTAATTTATATTTTATTTTATTATAATCAATATTGTATCTTAGTGCTTAGTTCAGGTAACAATGATTTAAAAATGGGTCAAGTAAGTTATTATATTTAATATGTTTATAAAAAACAAATTAAAATAGGGTTTAGTATAAATATAAAAGAATATTATCCACTTTAATGAAATAATCTGTATAAACATTTTGGGGTGAGCGCAAATTGTCAAATCCTATCACACTGTTTTTCAATACATTATTTCACTTGAGGCTTTCCTTTTTCAATGCAAATCCGTCTCTTCTTCCGTCGCTTTTTGGTATAAAATATTTAAAACACTCTTTTAATAAATCATTTAATACTTGTATTATAAATAACTTGATAGTCATTTTAAAGTCAAAGAAGATTGGCGTGAAAAACCTACTACAAGTACATTTTATTTGCTAAATGCAAGAACAATACGTTCTTTCTCTCTGTTTATTCTAGTATCCTGTAGAGTTAAACTGACTATGGGTATCAACCCATTGTAAGTTTTGAGACTGCGAAATAGGAACCCTGTTCCATGTAAAAAGTATTAATCACGTTTTTAATACGCACAAAACGTTTAAAGTATCTGTGTACATAAGTAAATATATTACAAATTTAACATTAATCATATTTAAAGATATCACGATAATATGAAATGTACCGACATTGTCAAATTTGCAAATCGCTGACAGACGTATTACGCTTCATTTGATTGTAAAGTGTGCTTCAGAGATCCTTTAAAATTTGGTGACGTCGTATATTTTTAAAATTAAGAGTGTTCAAAGTTTATTAATGATTGTTATTTATATGATGTGCATGTTTACTGGTTAACTAGTGATGAAAAGGTAACGAATTGACATAAATATTTAACTCCCTATTTCGCAAGGTTATAATATTTTAAACAAGCGATTTTTGTTATAAAAGTTACAGTGACAACCGCTTTAGAATCTCTAAACAAGGCCAGTCAATACGTTTAATGCGGCCTGAATGTAAACTGTCAAGAAGTAAATTAATCCGTCAGTCACTGAACAAACCACTCTGGTTTGAATAGTTATATTTATAAGGTATAAATATGTCCGCCTTTCAAGAGATTAATTTTTAGAAAAATTGCCCTCGGATATAACACATTTTCTTCTTTCTTTTATATTATATAGTATTTTCTCTGAAGTTGTATTTCAAATCGGGTCTTTTATACGACTACATGTATTCATTTTTAATTTTATTCATTGATACAGTTATACACTATTTCCAAATCAGTACGCTACAAAAAAACTAATTCGTACTTGATTTTCTGTTATTCTTTCCGAAGAAAGATAGACACAAAAATTAAATAAATATAATACAAATAATCAGCAAAGTAAAATACCATTAGCAATACCAAACCAAGCAGTAATTTAACACATTCATTTACTTATCATTTTAACTTTGAAAATGTTCCTTCAAACTCTGTAGTATTAAGGATAGCTACACTTTTAATATAAAGCGATAAAAATTTTAATGTATATAAAAATCTAATTGTTAACACAAAATTGTGTAAATAAATACTATTTTGAATTTAATTTAATGAATTTAATGGCTTTCATGTAAAAAGGAGAAAGGTTGTTACAGATTTTATTTAGAGCTTTTTAAGAAAAAAAATTCTTATGGTCATTATCTTTGTTGTGTTCCAATGATTTAAGCGGAGCACGCCGAGTTGGCTTTGAGAGGACAGGGTATGTCCCAACTTACTCGATATTGGACGTTTTATTGTGACGAAATTACACAAAGATTTAGAAATTGTATTCTATGTTACACAAATAATATAACTGTGTTTCATCTCAAAAACCTAAATAACACCTAATAAACATATATTTTGTATAACTGTATAAAGAATTATTAATAGTTATATTAAAAAGATTAAGGTCATAATACAAAGTAACCTTTATGAAAAATACAATTGTAACAAATTACTTTGAAATGTATAAGCAACAACGTGTCCTGCTAGCTTCAAATAATTGTATGTAAGCGAGGAATGAGCTGATATGAAAGAAATACGTGTCATTTGAATATAATTTATTCGCTAGATTACTCATAAGCGTAATATTAAAACGGGTTTCAATATATTTTTATAAAAATCATAAGTATTACACTCATGATTCTTCTCATAAATGCAAATATTAGACATTTTTTACTGATTAAAAATCATGGGCTTATGAAAAATTATTTTAAAATATTGCTTTAAGATGATCGATACGCTGTGTGCTTATCGATCGAAGTTTGTCACATACCACTTTGAATAATTAATCTGGGGAGACTTCAATTATGTTTTAAATTAATTGACGATTGATTTTCGTTGTCTAATATTGTTGAAAGAATCATGATATAGAAGTACACTGAGTTTACTCGATATATATAACAGTATAAGGGCAAAAATTGTACAAAAACAGATACAAGTAATAGTTTTACATCCACAGAAATAATACAGATATTTATATTTATTTATTACATTTATTAAAATCTTTTAATAATTTACGTGACCATATTTTTTTAAACCTGTGTATTAATTTGTATTATAAGAATAATCTATATTATAAATAACTATGTGATCTAAATATTTAAATCACTCAAAGAACTGTGAATTATAAGCGCAAAGATCAAGCGCCAGAAAACTGTAGATAATAACTCAAATAAGACAATAAGAATCCTGACTATTGTCCGGTAATGGCATTGACATGTGGCGCACGACTTGTAAGTGCTTTTTCCTAACATTTAAAATACTTATTTGTGTACCGAAAATATTTTTTAAAGTTTATATAAAAAAAATATTATTTTATTTGAAACAAAATTGATATTATAACATTTGTCATAACGTGTCCGGTTTTGAACCTAGCTATTTATTTATTTATTTATTTACCTTCACGCCATATCCCTTGCGGGATAGCTAGAGACGACGGAGCGCCAAACGCTACGGTCCCTGCATACCTCTTTCGCCTCGGCCACAGACATCAACCTCTTCATACATGCCCTCCGGGGGGTCCTCATGCTTTTTACGTGACCTTCCTCCAGTATCATAGATACTGTGTTTTCGAAGGTCACTCGAGGCCTCCCCCTTTCTCTCTTACCGCTCACTTTTCCTGTATAAATCTTTTTTACCATTCTTTCATCACTCATTCATTCGACGTGCCCAAACCACCTGAGCACGTTCTTCTTCATTATCACCGTAACATCTTTGCTAATACCTGCCATTCTGTGGATCTCTTCATTGCGGATTCGATCAGCTAGACTGACTCCGCATATTCTGCGAAGAGATCGCATCTCCACAGCATTCATCTTTCTTACATTCTTCTTCTGCGTTACCCACGTTTGGCTGCCGTATAACAGCGTCGGTAGCAAAACCGCGTTGTGTACAGCCAAACGTACAGCTATGCTGACGTTTCGATGTCTCATCAATGCAGCCAAAGCACCGTTGACTCTGTTACCGGCTGCAATATGCCTTTCCACATCCATTTCATATCTTCCGTCTCTGCTGAACATACTTCCCAAATATACCACTTCATTCACTTGTTCTATTATCTTACCATTCACGTTAATCTTACATTCTGTTCTTTCTTCATTTCTTTCAAATATCAGAACGTTCGTCTTATCTACATTCAGGTTTAGACCATTATTTTTACACCCATTTTTCAGAGTGGTGACCAATGCCTGCAGATCACATTCTGATGATGCAATGAGCACTGCATCATCTGCATATAGCAAGCAATTGACCTTAAGGTCACCTACTGTCACTCCCATGTCACTGTTTTTCACGCCTTGGAGACAACTATCCACATACAAATTGAACAACCACGCTGACATAGCGCAACCTTGCTTAACACTCGATTGGATGTCAAACCAGGGCGACATGTCAGCTCCTACTCGCACACAGGCTGAGTGATTTCTGTAAAAAGATTTTACAGTCTGTAGCAAGGGTCCGCTCACATTATATCGGGGCAGTATCTCCCATAAATTCTTTCTCACAACCCTGTCAAACGCCTTTTCCAAATCCACAAAAGCACAGAAAACCTTTTGGTTTAGGGCCAAAAACTTTTCCGTGATCATGCGGAGGGAAAAGATCTGATTTATATACCCTCTTCCAGGTCTAAGACCTCCTTGGGCCTCCCACAACAGCCTTTCAGATCTCTCTTGCATTCTTCTCGCTAATATTTTAGCATAAACTTTTTGAACCTATCAAAATAATATATTAATAATTTGGTTGTTCTGGATAAACGGTGTTATTCTGAAAGCCATAAACAGTACCGCCCTCCGCAGATGGACAATAGTGAAGTGTTCCTTTGTGAAGATTTATTTGTCAATGTTTTTAGTCCTGCGCTTGACTTCTGAAAATTTTCGGTTTCCTATTGTATTAATTTAAAGAAAAAAATGCATAACTTCTAAATCAAACTAATTTACTTGATGTAATACTAAATTGTATTTTAGTCTTGCCTACTTGTTTGAAAATATGAAATGTAATATTATTTAAATAATAGCTTACTATGTTTATTCGAAAGTTACCGAAAATAAAACAAATTAAACATAGTTACTGATTTATTACTCGATTATAGTTTATGTAACTAGACTCGTGCATTGTGTGCAACAATGCTCCAACAGAGGAGTAACGCAACGACATGACCACTAGTTGATGTGAGCGTCCGCGATCGGCACCTATTTCCAATTTACTGCAATGTCTCTTGTAGTGATTTCTATTTCCAATTTCGGAATAATGTTGTTTAAGCGATACAAAGCGCTCGATTTAAACTAACTATTAATTTAACGTACTTTTATTGTTTATAACATAAATTTGATTCTTTACCAAAAGTGTAAGAGTATAATAACTATAAAAATTATTCTGTGATCGATATTATTTTAGGTATAATATATTACTTCTGAATGTTAACGGTTCTTCGATAGAGTTAAAGTCCAATATTTTAATGTTCGTTTTATGACTTTTGTTAGTTGTTTACGATCATTTAATTACTAATATCATAATTCTTTATTCACAAAATAATTCATTACTTATTTAATCTTGCATAAAACTATTGTAACTGCAAATTGTAAATACAAAATACATTATAATTAGTGTAATGATTGTATTTTAAGTAAGTGAGTTGTCGGTTAAGTGTTATTGATTTTGGCCATGGGAATATTATTACACATAAGATTGATGAAAATATAATCTTTTTTAAATGTATATATGTTTCCCTTATAATATGAATTAATACATTCTTAATAACTGGCTAGGGAAGTTGTTTATTGTGCTAAAACTTATGTATCAATATTATCGGAAGTTTTGGTTTTAATTTTTAAATCTGTATTTTACCTTTAAAGGTAAATTTAATAAAATTTCTATTGTAGATTGAAGTTTTGTTGAAAATGTCGGTTTACGTTATTATGAATTACATTATTCAGCTAATTTTATATAAAGATAAATGTAGTATGTATTTGGTTCTATTCATGATGCTCCTGGTTGTTGTCTGGATAATTTAGTTTATATTAATAATAATAATTATTATTATTTTTGTAAAGTATTGTATTGTATTTAAAATAAAACATCCACTCAGATCTAATGAGATGACCTTGGATGTTCACTGTATTGAAGGACTGATTTATTGATCTATCTCGCAAAACTTTGTCTCCTTGACATCCCACGCGAATATATATTGAAGATATTTAGTTTTAAAAATAAGAAAAAAAAATACAACAATAACAATTTAATGCGTCGTCTACATTTACAACGTTCCAATATGCTTGATGCAGTAGTAACTTATTAATATTTGACCATATTTCATTTTTTTTAACAGCAAATCTAATAATGAATAGGAAGGAAGACCAATAAGCATATTTAATTTGAATAGTTTGAACTCCAATTAATAAAAAAACAGTCATTCTAAATTCAAACAACGCCCCGACCTGACACTACGAACCCCACTGAAGTGACTAATTAAAACTTCATTTGAAACCGACACTGCTATTATGCAGATAAAGTGGGTAATCTTTACTGAGGAGTTCAGGCTGCTATCACACCGTACCGATACTAATGACTTTGTCTGGTTATTTTCCTGCATATTTATTTTAGTTAAAATCTAAATGTTATTAGCTGTTATAGCCGAGTCTTTTTAGGTTTTGGGTCAGCTAGAAACCCGAATCCAAAACCCACCGTGCTGCGTAATGTTTTTTCCTGAAAAGCAAATCAAATATTCATATTTACAAATGGATACGGAAGATATCCCACATAGTATCAAGTGACTGTATACCTACATACAGAAAACGTATATAGAAAAAAGCAGACACTCGTTTAATAATAGATATTATTTGTAAGAAATATAAAATTTTATGTATGTTAAAACTTTACAATTTACAAAATATCATTAAGTGTGCTAAAGTAAGTTACAATTCATCCTAAATATAAGTATTTAGACACAGCTCACTGAATCCATTATGACTCGACATTGACTACAGTACATTAAACAATCGCTTCTTGATTTTCTTAATATTCTATGTTTCTCTTTGTATTCCGTGATTGATATTATTCTATATGGACTCCATTGTCATAGACCGCATTCACTGTAAGATAATTTACATTTCGTTTCTTTTTCTTTCCTTTACGATTCTTTTAAAATAAAAGTAAAGGTATTTTAATTTCATGTATTCTAAGTATAAATAATACATAGAGGAACACACTCATAAGCATTATATCTTCATATTGTTAGTAAATTCGAAAAATTAAAGTGATACAAAAATTACTCATATTTTATTTTTAATATAGATATCATAATCATCTCAGTGGACTGTGAGCCTAATGCAAACTGGGCGGGTTAGAAAGAACCATTGCCATGTAACCGCTAGTGTCTAGCGGTTACATGGCAATGGTTCTTTCTCATCTCTCCTCCCTGTTGTCTGGCCCGTGTTTGGCGGTAGCACGAAAGGAGGGAGTATGTTGTCGCAGGAGTGTATACTACCCCAATCACAAACTAGCGGATTTTCAATTTTTTCTTCTCTCCAGAATAGCTATTAGCAGGCTATTAGTAGGAGAAAATTATCATCTCGGCGATCTGAAAGCTATTTCCGGTTCTTCGGAGAACCACGCCAAGAACGCTAGAGGCAGGGCTGTCCAGACCTGATGGTTACTCTCTAGTCACTTCTGAACACACCAGGAGTTATAAATAGAGGCCGGGACTTCAACTCATCGAGCTCTGCTTCGATAGTTGAAGAGATATTTGGGATCCCCTGCCACTGGACTGGCGAAAGTGGAGGGAAACTATCCCCATTTTGATCGTTGGGTCAACCGGTGGCATAGAAGACTTACGTTCTAACTTGTGCAGGTGCTTACGAGGCATGGGTACTTTAGTGAGTACCTACAGAAGGTAGTACGAAGGGATGCGAATTCATTCTTGTGGCCATGGCAACCTCTGACTCGTCAGTTCGTTGGTTCGCAGGTAGAGGTGTAGAGTCACAATTGTCTCTTTCTGAGAGCAAGTTATTGCCACGAAAGAGGTTTCTAATGTAAAAGAACGGGGATTCATATCCACCTAATGTCTTTTCAGCGTCAAACAACATTTAAATTGATGGCGGTAACTGAAGCTATTATAGAGAAATAGTTGTTTTCATTAAATTTTTCTCCTTTATTGTAATATAATAAAAATATTTCCCCACTACAAAACTAGTGTTGCTTTTGGCAAATTATGACGTACTTTATATGACGTTTGAAAGATTAAGCTAAAAGTGTTTTTGTGATATTTTAATATATATATATATATATATATATATATATACATATATATATATATATATATATATATATATATATATATATATATATATATATATATATATATATATTTACGATACGACGCTTAAAAGAACTACCGTAAAATGTTATTCTAGCTACGAAACTAAAACTGATAACGTAATGCTACAATCAACAAAAATGGAGATTCAGTGGTAGTGGTCTCTTTATTTCTCTCTGTATTCACGTGACATACAATTTCTATTGAATACCTCGTCTATATCTGCATATCGACTTATGAATGAATTTTTAAAATGGAGCCTTTATCATAATAGAAATATCATATTAAAAGTTTCTTTTATTGATAAAAAAATAACCCTTTGATAATCATTTCAAATAATAGTGCTAAATGTATAATTTAATGTGATGCAGCTGTTTTAGATTGTAAATTATAATAAAGTTTTAAATAAGTCATGAAATACATCATAGTAATAAATTGTCATAGAATACATAGTTACATCTAAATATGTATGTGTAAAAAGAATAAATTAACGTAAAGAGACAGAAATGCAAAATTTAAACAATTAATTACTTTTAAGTAATCAACAACAAGAGGTTATAAATTCTAAAATGAATTTTCGTTAAAAAAAGTATATGCAACTATTTTTAGAATCCAGAATCAAAGATAGCAGATAGATTGAATACGATCGGGATGTGAACTGTCGAGGAGTAAATTAACCCGTCAATCACTGAACAGACCACTCAGGTTTGAATAGACTTATAAATATTCACGTTTTTGCTGCGTTGACTTTTGTAATGGTTGTCTTGTTGTCCTAAAGTTCTGACTGGTACACTGAAGAATGATGTATATATTAATGTTAAGTAAATATATAGGGGTAAATACTTTTTTCATCATATCAAATATATATAATAATGGTTTTGTAAAACAACTGTAACTCAATATTTTAATCGATTCGTAGCCATCATCATTCTCTCATCATTCTTTAATCGCTTCGTAGCCATCATTCTCATGACGCATGAAGTAATAATGGGATATAATATTTCTGTTTTGTTTGTATGTTAAGTCTAACCATTTCTATATGATATAATAGATTATGTGAAACAGGTTGAACCAATAACAATTAACATAGTATATAACTATATTTAGTCATGTTTTGGAAATCTCTACGATATCAGTTGCTTATTCAATCGGTTTCGGAGCGAGCGAAAATACATTTAGTTGCAGCGCACAATTTACAATTCACTAGCACGTACCGATTGTGAGTAGGTTTACAAGGTAATCCTTTACATCAAAATATATAGGTTTTCAACATTGAGACCAGTTAGTCTCCTACATAAAACTTAGATGTAGACGTTTAATGAAGAAACGAGAATTTTTTATAATATTGATATTCAAAATTTAGTTTCGCACAAATAGATAACAAACTACATATTATTGTTCACAAACAAATAAATCGCCAAATCAATTTTATTCTTGTCCATATTTTTATTGGATTGTAAACTATGTATTGAATTGTAATTCACAAACGTACTCGTAAGACAAATTAGGGTAGCAATATTCAACAAAGAACCATTATTTCGATGTACACCGAGTCCAAATTCAGGTAAGAGATACGCAATTGTCTATTTTATATGCATACATGTGATATATGAATTGACATTATATTTTTGTTTCTTGTAAGTAACAAGCTATGAGTTTCTTTTATAATATTTTCATTGTTAATTTTACATAACATGTTAAATTTCGTTTTCTCAATGTAAAGACTAACATAAGATTTGTTATATAAAATTTTTGAACTACCATAAAAATCTTTTAAATAAAAAGCAGAAAAAAATAATCCAACTTCTTAAAAAAGAAATAAAAATAAGAAAGTTTGTAACCTAAAAAACAATTTTTTTTTTAATTATATAATTTAAAATCATATTAGTATTGCTATGAGTTTGCTTACTAAAAATATTAAGCTTCATATATATATATATATATATTGAGCGCTGTATATCTCTTAACGGATGGAGACTTCTCTGAACATGTTCTTTAGTCCACCTTAACTAATTAAGAAAAAAATCATTCGTATTCACTAAGTTCATACGATATGAAGATCACTCTTCGTATTCACTAAGTTCATACGATATGAAGATCACTTAAGCTTCCGTATGATGAAGGGTCGCTGCTGCTCGGATCTGCATTGGATCCATTGAAGCAAGGCTGCCAAGTTAACGTTGACTTCTTTCATCGCCGGATGTTTATGGAACTGATTCGACTTGTAGTTATAAAGCAATCAACTGCAGGGCAAAGCAGCTCTTGTTAGTTCCAGTCCAAAGATAAGTAATATTTCTGAAATTTTAAATTTTTGTAATTATAATATATTTAAGATTTTTTCTGAATATAACAAATTCAAAGGCAATAAATATGATTGCAGATCATCCATAATATAATTGACAGCCTTGGGGGAATTATGTACAACAACACAATGCGTTTACGGAAAACAGAAAGAATTGCATAATTCTATAGAATATAAATATTTTATGTCTGACCCTTAATGTTAAGGTGGTGATGAGTTTTACGGTGAGTGGTATTAGAATTAAATATTACACTCGTTAGTGGTATTTCTATTGTAAATAAATAGATATATTATTTAAATGTATATATTATATTTCTACGACATATAATGACTAAATGGGAAGTTTGTTTTAATTTGTTTGCTAGTTGATTAGACAAAGGAATTTAAAAAGTACAAATTTTAACAAATATTTGAACAAATATTATGATTAGGTCTTTTTTATATAAAATCTGTAATATAATATATAAAAATTATATCCGAATATATTACTTTATTTTTAAATGTGACGCATTTTGTAAAAGCATATTTTTGTTTTTTATCGGTTCCTAAATCTTTTTTTTTATTGTATTAAGAAAAAAAATTAAAAAACTAAATGTATACAATACTAAGTCTTCAATATAAGATGTCATTTGAGAATTGCTAATACCCTAATACTCGGATACATTAAAATTATTTTCTTTCAGAAAATAATACACAGCTTTGTATATTTTACTGCAATTGAGTCGATACAAGACATATAATTAGTTTATTTAATTATGAACTTCCGAAACTGAGTGAAGTGGTTTGAAATGCAGTTACTATCGATCTGCACTGAAGTTTAGAAAATGCTATTACTGTAGAGATTCTCTAAAAATAAAAATAAGTGTGTATAATTACCTAGATACTGCAAGTCCTTTTTTATAATAAAATAATATTATTATTGTTCCTATATTCATTTTCTAAACCTGAATGAAAACGTAACACTGTTGTGAATAAATAGATGTACTAAAGTAAACCTTTATTTGAATAGCAAAGTCGTAAAATAACAGTTAATTACAGTTAGACTTTAATCCAATTGGGACGCAGTGAATAGAAATGGACTAATTGTGAACCACGTGTGTTTTATTTTATATTTACGTGTGAACCATCGGTATCTCTAATTATACAAATATATCTGCATTAATAACAAATATTGATTTAATGTTATTAAATTACTTTGCACTGTTACTATTATTTTTATCTTTGGGAGTATTTTAAAAAAATATTACGGAAATAAACATTTTGATAGGACTGTTTATTAAAAAATCGGATAGGGTTTATAATAATTATTTTATGTTTATTATTTGACATAAAAATATCTCCAAATACTGGGTTTTATTAACTTATGTCAGTTCTATTACATTTAAAACACCAAAAAAAAATACGACTGAGGCGTTAAAGAAATTCACTGCTGCTGCATTCAAAGAACGTTCCACTTTGACACTCTGACTCCGAATTCCAGTACTGCAACTAATTAATACTTCAGTTAAAACCGACACTGCTATATTGTTTGCACACAACGAGGGTTATCTCCGTACTAAGTAGATATCATCCTGCAAATACACAGTATTCATATATAGGATATACAACGTCGCATTTAGTTCAAAACTTATTTACAGTGAAGACTATAAAATCATGGTTTCTTATTGCTAACACTGTAAATATGACATTAGATTGAATTGTATGCTAACCCAATAATTTGGATATGCTCACTTAAAGAAAATATAATTTTTCACACATAATTGCTTTGAAAATTTTAATTCTTCATGTTTTCATATTTGATATATCTTTTTAATAACACGATATAAAACGTAATGCTGCTCTACTACAATCATTTTCATTTTCTTCAGCCCTGTAGGAGTTTAATTTACAGTCCTTCTTTGTTCTGATTTAACAGAGAAATGTCGAAAATTTAATAATTCACTTTAACATACCAAAAAAGATTAAGTTAACATAAAAACAGAGTTTCAATAATTGAATAGTGTAAAATTGAATATAGTCTAAACCAATAGATCACGCAACAGAAAACCGTAGAACTCAATTTGGAAAATTACAATCCCGGTCATAGTCTATGAACGACTTTAACACACGGAGCAGATTTAACAAGCGCTTTATAACGAAAGTGTGAACACAAACGTGCAAGTAGGAGATTAAGTTCAATAAAATATTTTTTTATTTTATTTTTTTTCAAAATATTTATACGAAATATTATTTTGTAGATAGTAAAGAAAAAAGTATTTTATAGATTCCGCTATTGTGTATGTGGTGCAGTATTGTCGAATAATATATATTTCGCCTAAAATATTAAAAAAAAAAAAAAAAAAAAAGGTTTTAGTTTATGTAACTAGTCTTATGCATTGTGTACAACAATGCTCTAACAGAGGAGTAGAGCAGCGACATGACCACTAGTCGATGTGAGCGTCCCCGATCGGCACTTATTTACAATTTACTGCAACGTCCCTAGTAGTGAATTCTATTTCGAATTTCGAAATAAACTTCAATGTTTAAGCGATACGAAACACTCGATTTGTACTAACTAATATTAGAAGCTTTAGAGCTTTCGCATGGGTTAATAATTTAACGTACTTTTATTATTTATAACTTAAATTTGATTCTTTTCCAAAAGTGTAAGAGTATAATAACTATAAATTTATTTAGTGATCGTTGATATGAGAGTTCAGATAAGTGCGTACATTAAAAGGAAAAATATATAACTTCTGAATGTTAACGGTTATTCGATAGAGTTAAAGTCCAATATTATAATATTGGACTTATATACGGCAGTTGTTTAATGTTCGTTTTATGACTTTTGTTAGTTATTTATGATCATTTAATTACTAATATCATAATTCTTTATTCACAAATATTCAGTAATTCATTACTTATTTAATCTTGCATAAAACTATTGTAACTGCAAATTGTAAATACAAAATACATTATAATAAGTGTAATGATTGTATTTTAAGTGAGTGAGTGGTAGGTTAAGTGTTATTGATTTTGGCCATTGGATTATTATTTCATATGTGATTGATGAAAATATAATCTTTTTTAAATGTATATATGTTTCCCTAATAATTCTTAGTAACTAGCTAGGGAAGTTGTTTATTGCGCTAAAACTTATGTATCAATATTATCGGAAGTTTTGGTTTTAAATTTCAAATCTGTATTTTACCTTAAAAGGTAAATTTAATAAAATTTCTATTGTAGATTGAAGCCTTGTTGAAAATGTCGGTTTACTTTATTATGAATTACATTATTCAGCTAATTTTATATAAAGATAAATGTAGTATGTTTGGTTCTATTCATGATGCTCCTGGTTGTTCTCTGGATAATTTAATTTATATTTAGTTTTGTAAAGGTTTAAAATAAAACATCGACTCAGATCTAATGGGATGGCCTTGAATGTTCAATGTATGGAAGGACTGATCGATTGATCTGTCTCGCAAAACTTTGTCTCCTTGACATCCCACGCGAATATATATTGAAGATATTTAGTATTAAAAATAAGAAAAAAAAATACAACAATAACAATTTAATGCGTCGGCTACATTTACAACGTTCCAATATGGTTGACGCAATAGTAACTTATTAATATTGGACCACATTTCATTTTTTATAACAGCAAATCTAATAATGAATAGAAAGGAAGACTAATAAGCACATTTAATTTGAATAGTTTGAACTCCAATTAATAAAAATACAGTCATTCTAAATTCAAACAACGCCCCGACCTGACACTACGAACCCCACTGAAGCAACTAATTAAAACTTCATTTGAAACCGACACTGCTATTATGTTTGCAGATAAAGCGGGTAATCTCTACTAAGGAGTTTAGGCTGCTATCACAATGTAGCACTAATGGTTTTGTTTGGTTATTTTCATGCATATTTATTTTAGTTAAAATCTAAGTGAAAATTATTAGCGGTTATAACTGAGTCTTTTTACGTTTTTGGTCTCCTAGAAAACCGAAAGCAAAACCCACCGTGCTGCGTAATGTTTTTTCCTGAAAAGCAAATCAAATATTCATATTTACAGACGTGTATGGGAGATATCCCAATATCTATAGTATCAAGTGAAAAAAGCAGACGCTCGTTTAATAATCGATATTAAACTAATAGATATTATTTGTTAGAAATATAAAATTTAATGTATGTTAAAACTTTATAATTTACAAAATATCATTAAGTATGCTAAAGTAAGTTAAAATTCATCCTAAATATAAGTATTTAGACACAGCTCACTGAATCCATTATGACTCGACATTGACTACAGTACATTAAACAATCGTTTCTCGATACGCTTAAGATTTTAAGTTTCTCTTTTGTATTTCGTGATCATCGAGTTCTGCTTCCATAGTTGGAGAGATATTTGGGATCCCCTGCCACTGGACTGACGAAAGTGGAGGGAAACTTTCCCCATTTTGATCGCTGGATCAACCGGTGGCATAAAAGACTCACGTTTTAACTTGTGCCGGTGCTTACGGGTCATGGGTTAAGGGAGTCCCTGCACAAGGACTACCTTGTGCAGGTACACAAGAATGAGTTTGCATCTCTTCGTACTAACGAAGAGATGCAAACTCATTCTTGTGGCCATGCTAACCTCTGATTAGTCGGTTGATTGGTTCGCAGCTAGAGGTGTTGAGTCACAATTGTCTCTTTCTGTAAGAAAGAGGTCACTAAAAGAAAATAAATTGTATCACATCTACCTAATATCTTTTCAGTGTCAAGCAATTTAAATTGATGTCGGTAACTGAAGTTATTATAAAGAAATTGGTGTTTTTATTAAAATTTATCTCCTTTATTGTAATAAAAATACTTTCACTCACTAAGATTAGTGTGGCTTTTGGTAAATGTGTATTAACATTATATGACGTGTGAAAGATTAAGCTAAATTTTTTTTGTGATATATTAATTACGTTAGGATCAAAAATATATATATATTTGCGATACGAGGGTTAAAAGAACTACCGTTAAATGTTGCTCCTTTATTCGTTCTAGTTACGAACTTAAACTGATAACGTGATGCTACAGTCATCAAAAATGGAGATTCAGTGTAGTGGTCTCTTTATTTCTCTCTGTATTCACGTAACGTAAAATTTCTATTGAATACCTCGTCTATAGCTGCATATCGACTTCCGAATGAATTTCTAAAATGAGGATACCTTTATCATAATAAGAAATATCATATTAAAAGTTTCTTTTCTTTATAAAAACGTAACCCTTTGATAATCACTTCAAATAATGTTGCTAAATATATAATTTACTGTACTGCAGCTGTTTTAGTTTGTAAATTACTCGTATAATAAAGTTTTAAATAAGTCATGAAATAGATCATCTTAATAAATTGTCATAGAATACATAGTTACATCTAAATATCTATGTGCAAAAAGAATAAATTAACGTAAAGAGACAGAAATGCAAAATTTAAATAATTGATTAATTTTAAGTAATCAACAACAAAAGGTTCTAAATTCTAAATTGAATTTTCGTTAAAAAAAGTAATTGCAGCTATTTTTAGAATTCAGAATCAAAGTACAGCAGATAGATTGAATACGATCGGGATGTGAACTGTCGAGGAGTAAATTAACCCGTCAATCACTGAACAGACCACTCAGGTCTGAATAGACTTATAAATATTCACGTTTTTGCTGCGGTGACTTTTGTAATGGTTGTCTTGTTGTCCTAAAGTTCTGACTGGTACACTGAAGAATGATGTATATATTAATGTTAAGTAAATATATAGGGGTAAATACTTTTTTCGAAGGATAATAGACAAATGTTTCTTCATCATATCAAATAAATATAATAATGGTTATATTTTGTAAAACAACTGTATCTCAATATTTTAATCGATTCGTAGCCATCATCATTCTCTCATCATTCTTTAATCGCTTCGTAGCCATCATTCTCATGACGCATGAAGTAATAATGGGATATAATATTTCTGTTTTGTTTGTATGTTAAGTCTAACCATTTCTATATGATATAATAATAGATTGTGTGAAACAGGTTGAACCAATAACAATTAACATAGTATGTAACTATATTTAGTTATGTTTTGGAAATCTCTACGATATCAGTTGCTTATTCAATCGGTTTCGGAGCGAGCGAAAATACATTTAGTTGCAGCGAACAATTTACAATTCACTAGCACGTACCGATTGTGAGTAGGTTTACAAGGTAAGCCTTTACATCAAACTATATAAGTTTTCAACATTGAGACCAGTTAATCTCCTTCATAAAACTTAGATTTAGACGATTAATGAAGAAACGAGAAATTTTTATAATATTGATATTCACAATTTAGTTTCGCACAAATAGATAACAATCTACATATTATTGTTCACAAACAAATAAATCACAAAATCAATTTTATTCTTGTCCATATTTTTATTGGATTGTAAACTACGTATTGAATTGAAATTCACAAACGTACTCGTAAGACAAATTAGGGTAGCAATATTCAACAAAGAAACATTATTTCGATGCACACCGAGTCCAAATTCAGGTTAGAGATACGCAATTGTATATTGTATATATGTGTTATACATGAATTGACATTATATTTATGTTGCTTGTAAGTTACAAGCTGTGAGTTTCTTTTATAATATTTTCATTGCTAATTTTACATAACATATTGAATTTGGTTTCTCAATGTAAAGACTAATATAAGATTTGTTATATTAAATTTTTAAACTACCATAAAAATCTTTTAAATAAAAAGCAGAAAAAAATAATCCAACTTCTTAAAAAAGAAATAAAAATAAAAAAGTTTGTAACCTAACAAACTATTTTTAACAAACTATTAAATTATATAATTTAAAATCATATTAGTATGCTATGAGTTTGCTTACTAAAAATATTAAGCTTCATATATATATATTGAGCGCTGTATATCTCTTAACAGATGGAGACTTCTCTGAACATGTGCTTTAGTCCACCTTAACTTATTAAGAAAATAATCATGTTTTACTCTTCGTATTCACTAAGTTCATACAATATGAAGACCATTTAAGCTTCCGTAAGATGAAGGGTCGCTGCCGTTCGGATCGGTTCCATTGCAGCAAGGCTGATTTTGTTTGCTAGTTGATTAAACAAAGGAATATAAAAAGTACAAATTTTAACAAATATTATGATTTCGTCTTTATTATATAAAATCTGTAATATAATATATATAAATTATATCCGAATATATTACTTTATTTTTAAATGTGACGCATTTTGTAAAAGCATATTTTTTTTTATCGTTTCCTAAATCTTTTTTTATAATTGTATTAAGAAAACAAAATTAAAAAACTTAATGTATACAATACTAAGTCATCAATATAAGATGTCATTTGGGAATTGCTAATACTCTAATACTCGGATACATTAAAATTATTTTCATTCTAAAAATTATACATACTTTGTATATTTTACTGCAATTGAGTCGATACAAGACATATAATTAGTTTATTTAATTATGAACTTCCGAAACTAAGTGAAGTGGTTTGGAGTTTTGAAAATGCTGTTACTGTAGAGATTCTCTAAAAATATAAATAAGTGTATATAATTACCTAGATACTGCAAATCCTTTTTTAAAATAAAATAATATTATTATTGTTCCTATATTGATTTTCTAAACCTGAATGAAAACGTAACCCTATTGTGAATAAATAGATGTACTAAAGTAAACGTTTATTTGAATAGCAAAGTCGTAAAATAACAGTTAATTAAAGTTAGACTTTAATCCAATTGGGACACAGTGAATAGAAATGGACTAATTCTGAACCACGTGTGTTTTATTTTATATTTACGTGTGAACGATCGGTATCTCTAATTATACAAATATTATCTGCATTAATAACAAATATTGGTTTAATATCGGGTGGGCCAAGAATTCGTTAACATTTAAATGTAACTTACCACGCAAACTATTGCCGCGCGGGGCGCGGGCGCGGGCGGGGGCAATAGCTCGCTTCTTGGAAATTTAGTCGCAATGGATCGCTTCACGGGGCCACAACGCGCTTACTGTGTGAAACAGTTTTATTTAAACAACTTTTCGCTCATTACTGTGAGACGCTTATTTCGCGTTGAATATGGTTTACACGACTTAAGTCAGTGTCCAAGTACTCCTTTAATAAAGAAATGGGTGAAGAAGTTCGAAGAGACGGGATCTACACTAAATGTGAAACAAACCGGCGGCCCGCGGACTTCTCGAAGCGAAGAGAACGTGCAGCAAGTTTCCGCTTCCACTTCACGCCACTTCACTCTCCTAAGGTAACTGTATGGGCTGCAATTTCAGCAAAAGGAATCATCGGACCTTACTTTTTTGAAGATTCTCGAGGCCGTTCAGTTACTGTTAATTCTGCCGAGTATGTGAAAATGTTACGGGAGTTTTTAGCACCGATGCTACTGGAATTTGCTGGCTATAATCGTAACACATGGTTTCAACAAGGTGGAGCCACGTGTCACAAATCGAATGAGTCCTTGCCGGTGCTCAAAGAAATGTTTCCGGAAAAGCTGATTTCCAGACGAGGTGACATCCCATGGCCGCCCAGAAGTCCAGATCTATCCCCAGCAGACTTCATTTTATGGGGTTATTTAAAGAGTCGTGTCTACATTGATAAACCGAATACACTCCGTCAACTTAAAGAAAAAATCATCGAAGAGATGTCGGCGATCTCGCGGTCTTTTTTGCAGAAGAGTATTCGAAAACTTCAGGACTCGCTTAGATGAGTGCAAAATCCGAAACGGTGGTCATTTAGACGAAATAATTTTTAAAAAATAAATTACAACTAATTAGCTTTCTCGTAAATAAACTATTTCTAAAATATGTTAAATGGTTTTTTTTATACGATTTTTTCAAATGTTAACTAATTCATGGCCCACCCTGTATTATTAAACTATTTTGCACTGTTACTACTATTTTTATCTTTGGAAGTATTATAATGTTATATTACCCAAATAAAAAAAATTGAAAGGACTCGGTTTTTATTAAAGAATTATAATTGCTATATCTTTATTAAGAATAAAATGTTAATATTTATTTGACATAAAAATATAATAAAATAATGGGTTTTATTAAATTTAAATATAATAGTCAGTTCTATTATATTTAAAACAGCAAAAAAATACGACTGGGATGTTAAAGAAATTCACTGCTATGAAATTTAAACAACGTTCCACTCTGACACTGACTCCGGATTCCACTACTGCAACTAATTAACACTTCAGTTAAAACCGACACCGCTGTAGTGTTTGCACACAACGAGGGTTAACTCCGTACTAAGTAGATATCAGGCTGCAATCACACAGTATTCATATATAGGATATACAACGTCGCATTTAGTTTTAGACTTATTTACAGGGATGACCATATAATCATGGTTTCTTTTTGCTAACATTATAAATATAACATTAGATTGAATTGTATGTTACCCCAATACTTTGGATATGCTTACTTAAAAAAAATATTATGTTTCACTTGTAATTGCTTTGAACGTTTTTTGTTTTGTGTTTTCGCATTTGATATATCTTTTTAATTACACGATATAAAGTTAAGTAATATTGCTCTGCTATAATCATTTTAATTTCTTTTACCCTTCTGGAGGTTTAATTTACAATTCTTCTTTGTTCTGATTTAACAGAGAAATATCAAAAATTTATAAATTCACATAAAAATGTAGATAACTCAATTGGGACATCACAATCTTGGCCACAGTCTATGAATAACAATACACATGGTGCTAATTTGACATGCGCTTTATAATGAAAATGTGAACACAAACGTGCAAGGGGAAGAAACAACATTTTATTGTCAAAGATCTTAAGTTCAACAAGAGTCTTACATTTCTTGAACTACCAAAAGTTTATTTAATCAATATTTTTTACAACATATTTGTACGAAATATTATTTTGTAAATATTAAAGAGAAAAATATTTATAGATTCTGCTATAGTTTATAATGTAACTTTAGCAGGTTTTTTTAAAGACATAACATAAATTAGGTAAACTGTTGAAAATGAACGTCTATAACAAATCTGTTAATATAATAAATTAAAGTTTTAAATAATAAGTTTATTTAATAAAACCAATATAATATTAATAATAATGAAATTAGATATTTGAAATTACAATTTATTTACAAAAAATTTAGTTTTTCTATAACACTATCAAATTAATAGTAAACAGTATGATATCAGCTGCTTATTCAGTCAGGACTACGACACAACGAGAGAGAACTTGAGAGTTTGGGTGCAGTGAGCGACTTGTTAACGTTAATTTAATATAAATATTATTTCAATATCAATTTGATAAAACAAGTTTGTTTTAATTATTGTTAAGTTAAGATAGCATAAAATACATTTGTCAAAATATATTTATCGCTTAACTTGTTGTTGTTGTTTCATCATTTAATTTTAATGTATTAAATGTTTCACTAAAAACTAATGTCAAAGCAGCTTTACGTGTGTTCCAAATTTTTATAAATGTTTTCAAAGCTTAAGTTGAATTTGATCTATGAAAATTTATTAGCACAATCTTTTTTAAAATCTTCGAGTAATCTCAGACCACGCTTTTAATATTGAACTAGACTAAAAAATTAAATAATCAATCTTTTAACAAATAACACTACTCTGAACTGAACTTACTCAAGTTTTTTTTCGGCTACTAGAGAGATAATTAGACACGCAGTCTAGTTTGCAGTCCTTTTCACCATTACCATGCTTTAAATGTTTACAAATGTAAATAATTTATTTAAAATGCTATAAATGTTCACGCTGTCCACTAAACATTACTTACGATCAAATGAACATAAGCATCAATTTACATTTTTGTCAATATTGTCACTGAATTGAAAACTAAGTACTGAATTGCATTTCACGGACGAAAGACAAATTACCCTTACTTTATTCAACAATGAATCAAAATGAAGTAAAGTTTCTTTTTTATTTTTAAATCGTGACGTATTTCTATAATATTGTAGAAAACGTTATGTGTATACAGGTTAAAGTTATTTTCATTGCAATTAAACTCTTCTTAAAAATTGTTGGTTCTGATACGATTACAATTCAGTACTCATGAGAATATAAAAATAGGTTAAAGGGAATCTCTAAATTATAATTAAAAGAACGTTTATGAACATATCTAATGACAATGCTAATGAAAAAAATGCTAATGAATACTTTGTTTAAATTCTTGGAGATTCAATGAATATAGTGGAATACCATTATATGTATATTATCCTGAAAAAAGTTAAAGTTGATTAATGCGTTCTTAGAATCATGCGGCACAACTTTGTGCTCTCTCGTTTAATTTATAGTTGACATAGATTAAAAGGTGGAAGAAGTTCCTTTGGAGTTTAATCTTAATTCATAAAATATGTATTATTCTTCAAATAATTGTATGTAACTGAGTAACAGCTTAGTTGATATGAATGAAATACGTGTCATCTGAATATAATTTATTCTCTAGATTATTCAAAAGCGTAATATTATAACAGATTTCAATATATTTATACAAAAATCATAAGTATTCATGAATCTTCTCATTAATGTAAACATTAGACATTTTTATCTGATAAAAAACATGGGTTCATGAAAAAAAAATTTAAAATATTACTTTAAGATGATTGATACGCTGTGCACTTTTCCGTCCAAAATGGTTACAAACCACTTCAAATAATTAATCTGGCGAGACTTCAATTATATTTTACGTTAAATAACAATCTTTTCACCCTATTAAAATATTTACTAAAATAAGAAATTTGAAGGACATAAACTTATTAGAAAATTTCTTATAAAAATATATTGTGAATAATGCAGATATTTTACCAGGTTCGATCATTAGTTATCTGATCTAACGTTCTTAAGTTCTTACATAGCTGATATTGTATATAATTCTCTTTATTCAGTAATGTTAATTTAGCAAAAATAAAATGTCCTTAACTATATGATGATATGATCAAATATCTAGTGGTGTCATGACATCTTCGTAGACGTAGAATTAGATAGGTTATTAAAGAAATAAGAAGGTTGTACGATTTAAATAACTTTACTACATTATAAAAACTTTGTTCAAGATATTTCTGATGTTATTTTCAATCACCTTGATGTATTGTTATAGAATCACTGAAGATTATATTACGACGCACAAGAGGTATATATTGAGATATATGTCACTGTATCGAAGTACAAAAGAACCGTCATTATTATAAAAATGTTATGTAACTAAGTATTATGATTTTACATCTAACACAAACAATATAAACATAATTTATTATTTTAAACCTATAACATATTTTAAAGAAACCATCGTATACAATAACAAGTTAATTGAACAATTGTGACTGTTGTTAAACATACTTTCACTTCGAATTTCAACTTCTTAGCAAAATAAAGTGCAGAGATTAGGATAGTCTAATATTTTTATTACAAAGACATACACATATGTTTGCACTCACACTATCATCACCTCTTATAGTATTTTAAATAGTAAACTATTAATCCAAGACAAGTCTTTTTACAATGCGCCGGTGACAAAAAGTAGTGTGAGAGGTTATCGCTTACCATGCTATAATCACGTGAGGAGAAGAGGGGACCGAAGAAGATATGGAAGGAGTGTGTAAAAAAATTTAGGGCGGAGAAGTTATTTCTTGCAAAACTAGACCGAATCCAAATAATTGGGTTAAGAGGAGGTGAAAATTGATTCTTTTGTATTTGTTTTTCGATATTTGATGTTATTGAAAGTGTTACGCAAGCATAGCCAAGGGCAATTGTTATAGTAAGAACCAACTTGGTTTCACATGGTTAAATGCTGACACCACGCTTCGAGTATCCTGAAGACGACACCATACGGCTTGCGTTCTCACCATCGATGGGAATCGAGGATAAAATATATTCATTCTTGGGTCAGTCGCTGACCTGGAATCACCTTTTTTTAGTATTAATTAATTATAAGTTTTAATTGTAACTCTTTAATATAATTTTATAAAATAATTGTTTTTCTTTGCATCCTTCGCTGCCACCAAACTTAATTGGCGCAGTCGGTAGGATATTCGAGATATATTCGGTACGCGTCGCGTCAAAATTTCCCCTAATATCGGTACGAGATCCCGCGTGACTAACCGATTTCGAGTATCCGAATCTACATACATCGTGGAGGGCAGCGGAGGTGAATCCGAAAATCGATTCGGCAAGAAAATCATTTTCATGTAAGTACTCTGATTCTTTCAGGTCCTTACCTTTCCTAATTTTTAACCTTAATCTTTACCTAATCTAAGTATTTTTTTTAATTTCAAGTAAATTACTATTTAAAGTATTTTTTGAAGTTACTTAGAACTTTAAAGCATACATCGATATATTCTGAGTGAATTACTTTTTTATTTGTCTATTTGTAGTGTTTTAAATTAGTTTTAGATTTTCTATTCAAAAGAATCGAGTAGCTGTAGTTTGTAGAAGTAGACCTAGCAGCATTAGTAAAAAAAATATAAGTCAAAATCTAAAAAAAAAAAAACAGGAATTATTACAATTTGTTGATTTAAGACTAACTATTCTCATAACTAGCGATAACGTTGATAGGTTATCATAAGAGATATCTAAGGTACAGAATTTTTTAGCTTTTGTAAACAACATTTACAGCTGACTATGAAGTTTTTAATTTAAACTCTGATAGAACTATAATTAATAAGTAACGTAGTATATATGGCAGTAATAAAGTATTAAATATACGAGCGAGAGAATATTAAGATACGATACAGTTAAAGAAATAATCATAGTATATCAATTCCTAATTTTTCTATTCCACACATGATTTATATAAGATATCCATAGTAACTAACGAAAATTATGAGATTCCTGTCCCTCACTTCCAATACCCTGCAATCCATCTGAAAGATTTCAAGTACACAGAGGCAGAATGCCCGAAGGTCACTAAAGGGTATCTATGTGAAGAGATACACAACATACATAGTCGTACATCGCCGGATTGTGTAACAGCCCTCGTTACTACGCAGCAAAAACTCCCCGAATGTAAACCAGTCACCGTATCCCTACTTACTCGAGAAACTCGACGATCGCCACTACACCATCAGCTTTCCAACTCTTACTAAAGTATCCTGCGATCAAAATATCTACAAGATGTTGCAAGGAAGTTATCTCGCTATAATTCCATATGATTGTTTCATTCAAACAACAGAATTCATCATCTCGAACTTCAACGATCGACTAAAAGGTCAAGCCTTGAAGATAATAGATGTCCCTATTGAAAATACACTCAGTTCAGCAGTACATCTGATATTCAAATTTAACTCCATAAATTTGACTAATCTTCACGCTACCAATAGAGAGGTTATTCTACAGTCACCAATAACTTAAGCAAGAACAACGATATAAGCGTCTACCATACAACAATACCTTTATATGCATTACTATTCGGTGCATGTGTACTAATTAGCGGCCTTGCATACCGGAAATACCGACTTAAACATACGAAACACACCATCCAAAAAAATCAAAGGGATGAATCAGAACTTCCAGCGCAATTTACAACGAAGGTCTTCAATAGTCGCTGTTCTACGGGGGGAGGTGTTACGAAAGCATAGCCAAGGGCAATTGTTATAGTAAGAACCAACTTGTTTTCACACGGTTAAATGCTGACACCACGCTTCGAGTATCCTGAAGACGACACCATACGGCTTGCGTTCTCACCATCGATGGGAATCAAGGATAAAATATATTCATTCTTGGGTCAATCGCTGACCTGGAATCACCTTTTTTTTAGTATTAATTAATTATAAGTTTTAATTGTAACTCGTTAATATAATTTTATAAAATAATTGTTTTTCTTTGCATCCTTCGCTGCCACCAAACTTAATTCGTTGTAGGTTGTAGTGTTATTGATTCATGCTCCTAGTTGTTCTCTTGATAATTTAATTTATATTTATTGTTGTAAAAATTTAAAATGAAACATCGACATTGAGACCTCCCTGGGGATGGTCTCTGAGTGGGGTGGACTGAACCACGTTCAGTTCAATCCCCTAAAGACACAAGTTTGCGCGTTTAACACTAAGAAAACCCCGTTTGTCATATCACCGCTCTTCGAGAGCACTCCTCTTATTTCCTCGCCAAGTATCAGAATACTGGGTCTCGACATTTCAAGCCATTGTCAGTTTCGTGATCATTTGGAGAGCAAAGCCAAGTTGGCCTGGTTGAAATTGGGAGTGATCGATAATGCGAGGCAATATTTCAAACCTGGCCAAAGACTTAGGCTCTATACGGCGCAGGTCCGGCCACTCATGGAGTACTATTCTCATTTCTGGTCCGGATCACCCCAATATCAGTTTCTACCATTTGACCGCGTACAATGGAGAGCCGTTCGGATTGTCGGGGACACAGTGCTCTGCGAACGCCTGGACTCTTTGGCATTGCGTAGAGATGTGGCTTCTTTGTGCCTCTTCTACCGCATTTAAAACAGGGAGTGTTCCGAAGAACTATTCGATCTGATACCTACCTCCGAATTTCACCACCGCACAGCTCGCCATCGCCTTCTGTACCATCCATACCACGTGGATGCGTGGCGATCTTCCATTGTGCGGTTTTCAAGGACTTTTTTTCCACGTTCCACACGAATGTGGAATGAACTTCCTTCGGCGGTATTTCCAATTCGATACGACTTGGGTACTTTAAAAAAAGGAATATATTCCTATTTCCAAGGCCGGCAACGCTCTTGTGAATCCTCGGTTGTTGCAAGAGTTCATGGGCGGCGGTGATCACTTACCAACCAAAAAAAATAAAAAAATTATCTAATGAGTATTGTCTTGGATGTGCACTATACAGTGCATCTATTAGTTAAAATAACGAAATAAAAAAAAAAAAATAATGTGTCGTCTACATTTACATCGTTCCAATATAGTTGGCAATATGGTCCAATAGTAACTTTATAATTAATATTAAATTATATTTTCATTCTCCTTAACAGCTGATCTAATAATGAATAAGAAGAAAAACTTTATAAGCATATTTTATTTGAATTGTCTAAATTCTATTTCGTAAAAAAACAATCATTCTAAATTCAAACAACGCCTCAACCTGACGCTCCGAACCCCACTGAAGTGACTAATTAAAACTTCATTTGAAACCGACACTACTATTATGTTTGCAGATAAAGTGGGTAATCTCTACTGAGGAGTTCACGCTGCTATCACACCGTAACGATACGAATGACTTTGTGTATATATTATAGTTATTTTCATGCATATTTATAGCTGGCTGTTATAGCTGAGTCTTTTTAAGTTTTGGGTCAGCTAGAAAACCGGATCCAAAACCCACCGTGTTGCGTCATGTTTTTTTCCTCAAAAGCGAATCAAATATTCATATTTACAAATGTATATGAGAGATATCCTACATACTATGTAGGTAGTATGAAAAAAAGCAGACGCTCGTTTGACAATTGATATAAAACTTACAATTAGCAATGGATATTATTTGTAAGAAATATAAGAAAGAAAATTTAATGTACATTAAAACTTTATAATATACCAAATATAATAAAGTATGCTAAAGTAAGTTAAACTCATCCTAAATAGAAGTATTTAGACACAGCTCACTGAATCCATTATGACTCGACATTGACTACAGTACATTAAACAATCGCTTCTCGATTTGCTTAATATTCTAAGTTTCTCTTTGTAATCCTTGATTGATATTATTCAATCTGGACTCCATTGTCATAGATCGCATTCACTGTAAGATAATTTATATTTCATTTCTTTTTCTATCGTTTACATTTCTTTTAAAATAAAAGTAAAGGAATTTTTATTTCATATATTCTATATTTATATAATATATACTGGCATACACTCATAAACATTATCTCTTTATATTATTAGTAAAGTTAAAAACTGATGGCAAAAAATTGCTTTGCAACAATTTAAGTATCGCTAAATTAGATAATTTAATAGTCGGGGCATAAATATTAGAAATTTTGTTAATAATGCTTCTTTTTGATATTTCGTAGTAACTTTGAATATCTCTTGTCAGTGCTGAATTTATGCTTTATGTCACGCAATTTCATTTAACTTAGGCTCATACATATATAAGGTATGCTAAATTTATAAATTAAAGGGATAGAGAAACTGACTTATATTTTATTTTTAATATAGATATCATAATCATCTCGGTGGCCTGTGAGCCTAATTCTAGCTGGGCGGGTGGCACTAGCGGTTATATGGCCGTGGTTCTACTTCCACTTTCCTCTCTGGTGACTGGTCCAAGTTTGGCGGTTGCACGATGTGGGGATTATGTTATCGCGGGAGTGTGTACTCCCCCAATCGCAGACTTGTGGACTTTGAAATTTTTCTAGTAGTAGTAGTAGTAGTAGTAGCAGTTAGTAGATGTGTTGGAGAAAAATATTTTCTTGGCGATATGAAAGCCAATTCCGGTTATTGGGAGAACCACACCAAAGACGCTAGAGACAGGGCAGGCAATTGTCTCTTGTTGCAAGCAAGTTATTGCAACAAAGGAGTTTTTCAAAGGAAAAAAAAGTATCACATCCACCTGAAACGCCTTTTGAGCGTTAAAGCAACATTTACACTGATGGCTATAACTGAAGATACTCTAAAGAAATTGGTGTTTTCATTAAATTTATCTTCTTTATAATAATAAAATAAACATATTTTATCTTGCAGTGTGGCTTTTGAGCAAATGTGTATTAACTTTATATGACAAAAAAAAACATTAACAACATTATATGTAAAAAGCGAAATCTAAAATTATTCTATCACTACCGTGAAATGTTGCTCCTTTATTTATTCTAGATGCGAACTAAAACTGATAAAGTGACGCTACAGTCATCCAAAATGGGGATTCAGTGTAGTGGTCGCTTTATTTCTCTCTGTATTCATGTGACGTCAACTTTCTATTGAATACCACCTCTATAGATGCATCTCGACTTCTGAATAAATTTCTATATTGAGATAACCTTTATCACAATGTGAAATGTCATATTAAAAGTATCTTTTCTTGATAAATACATACCCTTTGATAATCATAGTTATTTTCTTATTAGGGTTCTATTTCAAATAATGTTGCTAAATGTAATTTAATGTTTTAGATTATAAAGTACCATAAAATCTTAAATAAGTTATGAAATAGATCATATTAATAACACGTCAAAAATAAGTAGTTGTATTTAAATATGTGAAAAAAGAATACATTAACGTAAAAAGAGTGAATTGCGAGATTTGGTATGAATATTAGTTTACTTACGGCAAGTAGTACAAATTACTCATCAAAGCAATAAATCTATATATTTATATCTTGTAAAAATAATATACATCCATTAAATAATTAAAAGCTTTTAACAAAACGGTCGAAACTCAAAATTGAATTTCCTTTAAAAAAGTAATTGCTGCTATTTTTAGAATCCAAAATCAAAGACAGCAGTCAGGTTGAATAGGATCGGGATGTGAACTGTCGAGGAGTAAATTAACCCGTCAATCACTGAACAGACCACTCAGGTCTGAATAGACTTATAAATATTCACGTTTTTGCTGCGGTGACTTCTGTAATGGTTGTCTTGTTGTCTTATATCTGTGACAGGAACTCTGAAGAATTAGATATACATAATTAATGTTAAATAAATATATAAATTAAATACTAATTTCATACAATGATAGACAAATATTTCTTCATCGTATGAAATATGGTTAGATTTTGTAACACAACTGTGACTCGATATTTCAATTGCTTCGTAGCCATTATTCTACGACAAGAAAGCACAGGTTCTTGTCGTCTTCCCGTAAAATGTGATCTACTTCATATAAAGGCGAATAACAAAAAAAAATTTATATAAAAATATCAATAATTTTATGTTTTACTTATATAATTTATATACAATTCACAATACGATAATAATGTCAGGTCGCACTACTTGAAATAATTCTCGGTTGTGTTACAAAACTTTGTTTTCCATCGAATGATCTTGAACTTTCATCGAAATATATTTTTGTTGATTTTTCCACTGAACTGAAAACTGCTACTTCAATTGCAGTCAACAAATGCGAGTCCAATTATAAAGAGGATGAACAACAACAAAAAAGAAGACGAATTCGAAGTGCATTTTAAAAGAATGTTAAACAAAACCAAGCCAACAAGTATTTTTTTTTTATTATATAAATGCGGAACTTTTTTTATTTTACCAAGTAAAAATTAATACTTATAGTTTTTATTTTATAGATTTTACAAGAGACGTAAAAATGAAATTGTACGCACCTTACAGGCAGACAATAGTGAAGTTATTTATTTTTTCCTGTTCCATTATACCATGATGGTTTCATCTAGTATAAAATAAAAAGGGGATGTAATATAGCTGTTTATTTGTATGTTAAGCAGAACCATTTCTATATGATATAATAGATTATAGAAAATAGGTTGAACAAATAACAATTAACATAGTATGTGTCTACATGTAGCCATGTTTTGGAAATCTCTACAATATCAGTTGCTTATTCAATCGGTTTCGGAGCGAACGAAAATACTTTTAGGTGCAGCGAACAATTTACAATTCACTAACATGTACCGGTTGTGAGTAGGTTTACAAGGTAATCCTGTAGACCAAACTAAATAGATTATATTACGTGTTTTTTTGTGACCAGTTAATGTGCTTCATAAAATGTAGATGTAGACGTTTAATGAGGAAAGGAGAGAATATTGATAACATTGATATTCACAATTTAGATAACAAACTACATATTATTGTTCACAAACAAATAAATCACAAAATCAATTCCATTCTTGTCCATATTTTTATTTTATTGTAAACTACGTATTGAATTGAAATTCACAAACGTACTCATAAGACAAATTAGGGTAGCAATATTCAACAAAGAAACATTATTTCGATGTACAACCGAGTCCAAATTCAGGTTAGAGATACGCAATTGTATATTTTGTATGCATATATTATGTGATACATAAATTAACATTATATTTTTGTAGCTTGTAAGTAACAAGCTGTGAGTTTTTTTATTAAATTTTCATTCACTAATTTTACATAAGATATCTAGTTTCGTTTTCTCAATGTAAAGAGCAACAGAAGAATATTAAAATTTTAAATTATCATAACAAACTTTTAAAATAAAAAGCAGGAGAAATTAATCCAATTTCTTAAAAAACAGAAAAAAAGGAACGTTTGTAAATTAAAAACCTAAAAATTCTTCATTATATTATATAATTAACATTCAGTTCAGTATTGCTATGAGTTTGCTTACTAACAATAATAAACTACAAAATATTTATTGATCGTTGTATATCTCTTCACAGATGGAGACTTTTCGGAACAAGTACCTTAGTCCATCTTGACCAACTAAGACATGATTCTTGTTTTACTCCTCATATTCACTAAGTTTATACGATATGAAGTATATTTATACTTCCGTAACTTTCCGATTGTACAAAATGTCGTATCATTTTATTAGTTATGATGAAGGGTGCCGCTGCTCGGATCTGCTCCATTGAAGCAAGGCTGCCAATTTAACGTTAACATCTTTCATCGCCGGCTGTTAATGGAACTTATTCGACTTGTAGATATACGGTTTACGGTGAATGGTATTAGAATTAAACATAACACTCGTTAGTGTTATTTGCATTGTAAATGAAAAGATAAACAAAACAATTTAAAAGTACAAATTTTTGTTATCGATAATTGAACAAATATTATGAATTTCTCTCTTTTTCCTTGAAATAAATAATAATATCAAATCATATTCGAACACATTATTTTCTTTTATATATATTACATATTTTGTAAAAGTAAATTTTTAGATCGTTCCCAAATCTTGTTTCATAACTTTATTCATCTCTTAACACTTGGACACGTTAGAATAAATTCCTCCATAAATATAATACATATAACTTTTTACATTCCAATGTAATTGTATTGATATAGAACATGTAATTGTTTTATTTAAATTATCTACACCTGACCGAAACTGACCAAAACATTTTGAAATGCAATTACTGTCGATCTGCGCTGAGGTTCGGAAAAACCTATTACTGTAGAGCTTCTCTAAATATTGATTATAAATGTCGAATTTAATAATTTATATAATTGTTACACTGTTTATATAATTATATAGATAGTAGATTGGATTTGAATTATCTGGCTAATTGTTTTTTATTATAATAAAATAAATAGTTTCGTAGTTTGTTTGATTGTGTATATATAGACTAAATAATAATTATTAATCCTATATTGTCTTTCTAAACCTGGATTAAAACAACTGTTGTGAATAAACAGATGTACTAAAGTAAACCTTTATTTGAATAGCAAAGTCGTAAAATAACAGTTAATTACAGTTAGACTTTAATCCAATTGGGACGCAGTGAATAGAAATGGACTAATTGTGAACCACGTGTGTTTTATTTTATATTTACGTGTGAACGATCGGTATCTCTAATTATACAAATATATCTGCATTAATAACAAATATTGGTTTAATGTTATTAAACTACTTTGCACTGTTACTGTTATTTTTATCTTTGGAAGTATTATAATAAGATATTACCGAAGTAAACATTTTGATACGACTCACTTTTTATTAAGAAATTGGATAATGTTTATAATAATTGCTTTATCTTTATTACAAATAAAATGTTTATATTTATTTTATATAAAAATATAATAAAATAATGTTTTTTTTTTACTTAAGTCAGTTCTTCTATATTTTAAATAGCGCAAAAATACAACTGGGATGTTAAAGAAATTCACAGCTATGAAATTCAAACAACGTTCCACTCTGACACTCTGACTCCGGATTCCACTACTGCAACTAATTAACACTTCAGTTAAAACCGACACCGCTGTAATGTTTGCACACAGCGAGGGTTAACTCCGTACTAAGTAGATATCAGGCTGCACAGTATTCATATATAGGATATACAACGTCGCATTTAGTTTTAAACTTATTTACAGGGATGACTATATAATCATGGTTTCTTTTTGCTAACATTATAAATATAACATTAGATTGAATTGTATGTTACCCCAATACTTTGGATATGCTTACTTAAAGAAAATATTATGTTTCACTTGTAATTGCTTTGAACGTTTTTGGTTTTGTGTTTTCGCATTTGATATATCTTTTTAATTACACGATATAAAGTTAAGTAATATTACTCTGCTATAATCATTTTCATTTCTTTTACCCGTCTGGAGGTTTAATTTACAATCCTTCTTTGTTCTGATTTAACAGAGAAATATCGAAAATTTATAAATTCACATTAAACTGTAGGTAGAGTTATCTACAGTTTATTGAGTAATTGGGACAATCACAATCCTGGCCACAGTCTGTAAATAACAATACATACACATGGTGTTAATTTAACAAGCGCTTTATAATGAAAATTTGAACACAAACGTGCAAGGGGAAGAAACAACATTTTATTGTCAAAGATCTTAAGTTCAACAAGATTCTTACATTTCTTGAACTTTATATAATTATATATATAATTTATATAATTTTATATTATACTTATATAAACTATACATAATTATAAACTTTATATAATTATATATTATAATAACCAAAAGTTTATTTAATTAATATTTTTTACAACATATTTGTACGAAATATTATTTTGTATATATTAAAGAGAAAAATATTTTATAGATTCTGCTATTGTTTGTATCTGGTGCAGTATTGTCGAATAATATATATTTTGCCTAAAATATTATAATACTAAAAATGAAGTTTATAATGTAACTTTAGCAGGTTTTTATAAAGACCTAACATAAAGTTGATAATTGACGTTCTTAGAATCAAGGGCCACAACTTTGTGCTCTCTCGTTTAATTTATAGTTGACATAGGTTAAAAGTTGGAAGAAGTTCCTTTGGAATTTAATCTTAATTCATAAAATATGTATTATTCTTCAAATAATTGTATGTAACCGAGGAACGGCTTAGTTGATATGAATGAAATACGTGTCATTTGAATATAATTTATTCTCTAGATTATTCAAAAGCGTAATATTAAAACAGATTTCAATATGTTTATACAAAAAACATAAGTATTCATGATTCTTCTCATTAATGTAAACATTAGACATTTTTATCTGATAACAAAACATGGGTTCATGAAAAATTATTTTAAAATATTACTTTAAGATGATTGACACGCTGTGCACTTTTCCGTCCAAAATGGTTACAAACCACTTCAAATAATTAATCGGGCGAGACTTCAATTATGTTTTACATTAAATAACAACCTTTTCACCCTATTAAAATATTTACTAAAATAATAAATTTGAAGGACATAAACTTATTAGAAAATTTCTTATAAAAATATATTGTGAATAATGCAGATATTTTACCAGGTTCGATCATTAGTTATCTGATCTAACGTTCTTAAGTTCTTACATAGCTGATATTGTATATAATTCTCTTTATTCGGTAATGTTAATTTAGCAAAAATAAAATGTCCTTAACTATATATGATCAATTATCTAGTGGTTTCATGACATCTTCGTAGACGTAGAATTAGATAGGTTATTATAGAAATAAGAAGGTTATACGATTTAAATAACTTTACTACATTATAAAAACTTTGTTCAAGATATTTCTGATGTTATTTTCAATCACCCTGATGTATTGTTATAGAATCACTGAAGATTATTTTACGACGCACAAGAGGTATATATTGAGATATATGTCACTGTATCGAAGTACAAAAGAACCGTTATTATTATAAAAATGTTATGTAACTAAGTATTATGATTATACATCTAACACAAACAATAAAAACATAATTTATTATTTTAACCTATAACTTATTTTAAAGAAACCATCGTATACAATAACAAGTTAATTCAACAATTGTGACTGTTGTTAAACATACTTTCACTTCGAATTTCAGCTTCGTAGTAAAATAAAGTGCAGAGATTAGGATAGTCTTATATTTTTATTACAAAGACATACACATATGTTTGCACTCACACTATCATCACCTCTTATAGTATTTTAAATAGTAAACTATTAATCCAAGACATGTTCCATTATTAATATTAATATAATATTAATAATGGATGTAAAAAAAGCTCTTATAAGCGGTACCTTATAAGAGCTTTTTGTACTAACATTTAAAAAACTTTTTTGTATAAAGATTATGTTTTTGTTAAGTTTATATTAAAAAATTATTACTTTATATGAAAAAAAAAATATTATAATTTATTTGATTTTAAATACAACACAACTGAAATGTTTGTCAAAACGTAACCGGTATTGAACCTATCAAAATAAAATATTAATAATTTGGTTATTCTGAATAAAGTGTTATTCTGAAAGAGCCATAAACAGTGCCGCCCTCCGCAAAAGGACAATAGTGAAGTGTTCCCTTTGTGAATTTGTCATTGTTTTTAGTCTTGCGCTTGACTCCCGAGGCCTATAGGACCGCTATTACTCGTATTTACATTTGGGTTTTGTAGGAAAATTTTGGTTTTCCGCCTTTTCACTATTACGCGTATATTTAAAAGTATTTTGTTTGCGTTTGATATATAGGGACACTTTAAACATATGTAAATTATTGAAAAATAATTAATATTAAAATGATAATTTAAAAAATATATAAAAATTCGTAAACCTGACCGAAACATAATTATTGTCAAATTTTTAAGAACTTTTCATACTTTCTAAATCAGACTAATTTGCATCACATAAATACATATGAAACGATTTGACCAACTATTTAAATAATAGTTTATTATGTTTATTCAAGATTCAACGAAATTAAAAAATAAATGAAACTTAGCTACTGATACATTAGTGGGTTATACTCCTAGTTTATGTAACTAGTCTCATGCATTTAGTACAACAATGCTCTAACAGAGGAGTAGCGCAGCGACATGACCACTAGTCGATGTGAGCATCCCCGATCGACAACTATTTACAATTTACTGCAATGTCCTTGTACTGAATTCTATTTAGAATTTCGGAATAATGTTCAATGTTTAAACGATACGAAGCGCTCGATTTAAACTAACTAATACAAGAAGCTTTAGAGCTTTTACATAGGTTATCAATTTAACGTACTTTTATTGTTTATAACATAAATTTGATTCTTTACCAACTGTGCAAGAGTATAATAAATATAAATTTATTATATGATCGTTGCTATTTGACTTCAGATAAGTGTGTACATTACAAAGGTATAATATATTACTTCTGAATGTTAACGGTTCTTCGATAGAGTTAAAGTCCAATATTATAATATACGGCAGTTGTTTAATGTTCCTTTTATGACTTTTGTTACTTGTCTGTGATCGTTTAATTATTGATATTATAATTCTTGGTTTACAAAGTAATTTGTTACTTATTTAATCTCGCATATAACTATTTTAACTGCAAATTGCAAATACAGAATACGCTATAATTTGTTTAATTATTGTATTTTAAGCGAGAGTGTTTAGGTTAAGTGTTATTGATTTAATCGGAATATTATTTCACAATGATTGATAAAAAATTAAAGCTTTTAAATGTATTTAAATGTTTTTAAAAACTTTAATATATATTTAAATATATTTATATTTTATTAAAGGTATTGTTGAAAATGTCGGTTTAAGTTATTATCAGTTTCTTTAATATAAAATGTAAAATATAGTTTGTATTTGGTTCTATTCGTCATGCTCCTGGTTGTTCCCTTGACATCTCACGCGAATATATATTGAACACATTTAAATTCAGAAAGAAGAAAATGTAATACAACAAAAATTTTAGCGCGTCGTCGTTAATAAATCCTTCATGATCTTGAGTATACGCATATATAATAAAGTTCCACAAGATATTTTAGACCTTCCTTTTCTAGTTTTAAATCTAAAATCAAAAGTTTATTATTAAATAAATCTTATTATAACGTTCGAGAGTTTTTAGTGGATCGAAAGATGTGGAAATTAATTTGTTGATTCATTTGCAGGATTTATATTATAATGTACATCATCTAAGATTGATATATTTCTTTTAAAAATAGCAATTGTTAAGTTTCTGGCCGGCTCTTCTCAACAGAGCAGCATTTCGAGCCGGTGGTAGCTTACTTTTGGATTGCCTAAAAAAGACAAAATACTTTTTAAAGAAATGTAAAAATTGATTACTATTCATAACAAAAAACCAGCATCGTAAAAAATATTTACATTTACATTCATTTTATTACATTATTTTAAAACCTCTCGATGAGGGTAGATGTAACTTCAAATTATTAATATAAGGGGACTGATATCATTCCAAAATAACGTTAAATCAAAGATAATAATAGCCATTCAACAATCAAGCTCTTAGAAAGCTAAAGAATCTTTGTAGGAATATTTATTCTTTAATTCATACTTACAATAATAGATTTAGTTATTATAGATCCCAGGATTATTGAATAAGCGCCTAAACCTTTTACATCATGGCAATGTTTTATGTAGACAAAATTATATGAGAACGTAAGCATAAAATAAATAAAAATCAAATACGTATGTATGCGAGTTATTCAGATTACGGTTCTTAATGCGAAATCAATTTTCGTTAAACACAAAGCAATATGGGTATTTCGGCTGTTGAAAAGAGTCTGAGTAATTCCTTGAAATATTTTGTATAATGATCTGCGATACAAGTTCTGAATTACATTTCCGAGATCGAGTATCAATCAGTATCGGGTATCAGTATTTAGAAAACAAATACCTCATATTTATTGTCTCTTTAATACATATTTTATTTTATTCTAATCAATATTGTATCTTAGTGCTTAGTTCTTTTTTTTTTTTTTTTTTTCATGTAAGAGGAGGGCAAACGAGCTGGCGGGTCACGGATGGACGTGATCACCGCCGCCCATGAACTCTTGCAACATCCGAGGATTTACAAGAGTGTTGCCGGCCTTGTAGGTAGTTCTGGTAACAATGATTTAAAAATGGGTCAAGTAAGTTAATATATTTAATATGTTTATTAAAAACAAATTAAAATAGGGTTTAGTATAAATATAAAAGAATATTATCCACTTTAATGAAATAATCTGTATAAACATTGTGTGGTGGGCGCAAATTGTCAAATCCTATCACACTGTATTTCAATACATTATTTCACTTGAGGCTTTCCTTTTTCAATGCAAATCCGTCTCTTCTTCCGTCGCTCTTTGGTATAAAATATTCAAAACACTCTTTTAATAAATCATTTAATACTTGTATTATAAATAACTTGGTAGTCATTTTAAAGTCAAAGAAGATTGGCGTGAAAAACCTACTACAAGTACATTTTATATGCTAAATGAAAGAACAATACGTTCTTTTTCTCTGTTTATTCTAGTATCCTGTAGAGTTAAACTGACTATAGGTATCAACCCATTGTAAGTTTTGAGACTGCGAAATAGGAACCCTGTTCCATGTAAAAAGTATTAATCACGTTTTTAATACGCACAAAACGTTTAAAGTATATATATATATATAGTATAAGTATAGTTTTAAAGTATATGTGTACATAAGTAAATATATTACAAATTTAACATTAATCATATTTAAAGATATCCCGATAATATGAAATGTACCGACCTTGTCAAATTTACAAATCGCTGACAGACGTATTACGCTTCATTTGATTGTAAAGTGTGCTTCAGAGATCCTTTGAAATTTGGTGACGTCGTATATATTAAAATAAAGAGCGTTCTAAGTTTATTAATGATTGTAATTTATATGCTGTGCATGTTTACTGGTTAACTAGTGATGAAAAAGTAAAGAATTGACATGAATATTTAACTCCCTATTTTGCAAGGTTATAATATTTTAAACAAGCGATTTTTGTTATAAAAGTTACAGTGACAACCGCTTTAGAATCTCTAAACGAGGACAGTCAATATGTTTAATGCGGCCTGAATGTAAACTGTCAAGAAGTAAATTAATCCGTCAGTCACTGAAGAGACCACTCTGGTTTGAATACACTTTATAAATATGTCCGCCTTTCAAGACATTCATTTTTAGAAGAATTGCCCCCGGATATAACATATTTTCTTAATTCTTTTATATTATAAACTATTTTTTCGGAAGTTGTATTTCAAATCGGGTCTTTTATACGACTAGATGTATTCATTTTTAATTTTATTCATTGATACAGTTATACACTATTTCCAAATCAGTACGCTACAAAAAAACTAATTCGTACTTGATTTTCTGTTATTCTTTCCGAAGAAAGATAGACACAAAAAGTAAATAAATAGAAATATAATACAAATAATCAGCAAAGTAAAATACCATTAGCAAAATCAAACCAAACAGTAATTTAACACATTCATTTACTTATCATTTTAACTTTGAAAATGTTCCTTCAAACTCTGTAGTGTTAAGGATAGCTACACTTTTAATATGAAGCTATAAAAAAATTTATGTATATAAAAATCTAATTGTTAACGCAAAATTGTGTAAATAAATACTATTTTGAATTTAATTTAATGAATTTAATGGCTTTCATGTAAATGTAGAAAGATTGTAACAGTTTTTTTAGAGCTTTTTAAGAAAAAAAATTCTTATGGTCATTATCTTTGTGTTGTTTCAATGATGTAAGCGGAACACACCGAGTTGGCTTTGAGAGGACAGGATATGTCCCAACTTACTTGATATTAGACGTTATATTGTGACGAAATTACACAAAGATTTACAAATTGTATTCTATGTTACACAAATAATATTACTGTAAAGTTTCATGTCTATCCGTTCAGTATTTTTATGTTGAAAACCTAATAAACATATGTTTTGTATAACTGTATAAAGGATTGTTAATAGTTATATTAAAGAGATTAAGGTCATAATACAAAGTAACCTTTATGAAACATAGACTTGTAACAAATTACTCTGAAATGTATAAACAACAACGTGTCCTGATGGCTTCAAATAATTGTATGTAAGCGAGGAAAGAGCTGATATAAAAGAAATACGTGACATTAGAATATAATTTATTCGCTAGATTACTCAAAAGCGTAATATTAAAACGGGTTTGAATATATTTTTATAAAAATCATAAGTATCACACTCATGATTCTTCTCATAACTGCTAATATTAGACATTTTTTACTGATTAAATATCATGGGCTTATGAAAAGTTATTTTAAAATATTGCTTTAAGATGATTATAAGACGCACGACTTGTAAGTGCTTTTTACTAACATTTAAAATACTTATTTGTGTAAAAAAAATATTTTTTAAAGTTTACATAAAAAAAATATTACTTTATTTGAAACAAAATTGATATTATAATATTTGTGTTCATAACGTGTCCGGTTTTGAACCTATCAAAATAATATATTAATAATTTGGTTGTTCTGAATAAACAGTGTTATTATGAAAGAACCATAAACAATACCGCCCTCCGCAGATGGACAATAGTGAAGTGTTCCCTTTGTGAAGATTTATTTGTCAATGTTTTTAGTCCTACGCTTGACTTCCGAAAATTTTGGGTTTCCGCCTTTTCACTATTACGCGTATATCAAAAAGTATTTTGTTTGTGTTTGATATAGAGGAACATTTTAAATTTATGTACATTTTTAAATAATATATATATATTTTTTTATTGGTTATCATAATTTCTAAACTCTGACTCACCATCCTCTTCGTTTTACCAATTTAATTATAATGTTGGTCATGTATGTATCTATTACATTATTAACACTAAACCTACCAAGTACCGGTCAAATTGACTGTTTCTGAACTTTTGTAAAACTTACACATTTTTAAACGTTATAATATCGTTATCCAACTACATGTCAATTCTTAGAATAAGCATGTAATATTTTCTTCACTCTTAATTTTAGTTACTTCCATTATTACCTGCGTTATATAAAAAATAACTTTTAATTAGCGGGCAATTTGACCGCGTGCGGTAAGAACAAGTATACAAGAATCGTCGGTAGGTTTAGTGTTAAAACGGAATTGAAATAAAAATCAACCAAGTGAAAGATTTTTTTACAAGTTCACTATTAAATCTTAAAATTATTGGCAATTATTGTGTTAATATAAAGAAAAAAATGCATAACTTCTAAATCAATCTAATTTACTTGATATAATACTAAATTGTATTTTAGTCTTGCATACTTATTTGAAAATATGAAATGTAATATAATATTATTTAAATAATAGCTTACTATGTTTATTCGAAAGTTACCGAAATTAAAATAAATTTATCATAGTACTGATACATTACTGGGTTATAGTTTATGTAACTAGTCTCATGCATTTAGTACAACAACACTCTAACAGAGGAGTAGCGCAGCGACATGACCACTAGTCGATGAGAGCGTCCCCGATCGACACCTATTTACAATTTACTGCAATGTCCTTCTAGTGAATTCTCTTCGAATTTTGGAATAACGTTCAATGTTTAAATGATACGAAGCGCTCGAATTAAACTAAGTAATATAAGAAGCTTTAGAGCTTTCGCATTGGTTATTAATTTAACCTACTTTAATTGTTGATAGCATAAATTTGATTTTTTACCAAAAGTGCAAGAGTATAATAACTATAAATTTATTCTGTGATCGTTGCTATGTGAGTTCAGATAAGTGCGTACATTAAAAGGTATAATATATTACTTCTGAATGTTAACGGTTCTTCGATAGAGTTAAGGTCCAATATTATAATATACGGCAGTTGCTTAATGTTCGTTTTATGAATTTTGTTACTTGTTTGTGATCATTTAATTACTAATATCATGATTCTTGGTTCACAAAGTAATTCGTTACTTATTTAATATTGCATAAACCTATTTTAACTGCAAATTATTAATACAGAATAGGCTATAATTAGTGTATTTATCTTATTTTAGTGAGTTGTAGATTAAGTGTTATTGATTTTGACCATGGGAATATTATTTTACATATGATATGATTAATGAAAATATAATCTTTTTAAATGTACATATGTTTCCCTAATAATATAAAATAATACACTCTTAGTAGCTAGTTAGGGAAGTTGTTTATTGCGCTAAAACTTATGTATCAATATTATCGGAAGTTTTGGTTTTAAATTTCAAATCTGTATTTTATCTACAAAGGTAAATTTAATAAAATTTCTATTGTAGATTGAAGCCTTGTTGAAAATGTCGGTTTACGTTATTATGAATTACATTATTCAGATAATTTTATATAAAGATAAATGTAGTATTTATTTTGTTCTATTCATCATGCTCCTGGTTATTCTCTGGATAATTTAATTTATACATATTTATTGTTGTAAAGGTTTAAAATAAAACATCGACTCAGATCTAATGAGATGGCCTTGGATGTTCCCTGTATTAAAAGACCGATTTATTGATCTATCTCGCAAAACTTTGTTTCCTTGACATCCCACGCGAATATACATTGGAAACATTTAGATTTATAAATAAGAAAAAGAAATACAACAATAACAATTTAATGCGTCGTCTACATTTACAACGTTCCAATATGTAGTAGTAACTTATATTTGACCATATTTCATTTTTTTTAACAGCAATTCTAATAATGAATAGGAAGGAAGACCAATAGACATCTTTTATTTGAATAGTTTGAACTCCATTTAATAAAAAAACAGTCATTCTAAATTCAAACAACGACCCGACCTGACATTCCGAACCCTACTGAAGCAACTAATTAAAACTTCATTTGAAACCGACACTGCTATTATGTTTGCAGATAAAGCGGGTAATCTCTACTGAGGAGTTCACGCTGCTATCACACCGTACCAATACAAATGACTTTGTCTGGTTATTTTCCTGCATATTTATTTTAGTTAAAATCTAAATGAAGGTTATTAGTTGTTATAGCTGAGTCTTTTACGTTTTGGGTCAGCTAGAAACCGGAATCCAAAACCCACCGTGCTGCGAAATGTTTTTTCCTGAAAAGCAAATCAAACATTCATATTTACAGATGGATATGTAATGGGAGATATCCCACATAGTATCAAATGACTGTATGTAGGTAGTATATAGAAAAAAGCAGAGGCTCGTTTAATAATAGATTTAAAACTAATAGATATTATTTGTAAGAAATATAAAAATTTAATGTATGTTAAAACTTTATAATTTACAAAATATCATTAAGTGTGTTAAAGTAAGTTAAAATTCATCCTAATTAGAAGTATTTAGATACAGCTCATTGAATCCATTATGACTCGACATTGACTTCAGTACATTAAACAATCGCTTCTCGATACTCGTACGCTTAAGATTCTAAGTTTCTCTTAATATTTCGTGATTGATATTATCCAATCTCGATTCCATTGTCACAGATGACATTCACTGTAAAAGAATTTATATTTCGTTTCTTTACCTATCCTTTACGATTCTTTTAAAATAAAAGTAAAGGAATTTTAACTTTATGTATTCTAAATATATATAGTACATACTGGAACACACTCATAAACATTATCTTCATATTGTTAGTAAATTTAAAAAATTAAAGTGATAGAGAAAATGACTCATATTTTATTTTTAATATAGATATCATAATCATCTCAGTGGCCTGTGAGCCTAATTCAAACTGGGCGGGTGACACTAGCGGTTACATGGCCATGGTTATTTCTCTTCTCTCCTCCCTGGTGTCTGGCCCGTGTTTGGCGGTAGCATGAAGGTGGGAGTATGTTGTTGTGGGAGTGTATACTCCCCCAATCGCAAACTTGCGGAGTTTCAATTTTTTCTTCTCTCCAGAGTAGCTGTTAGCAGACAGGTGTAGGAGAAAATTATCTTTTCGGCGATCTGAAAGCTATATCCGCTTCTTCGGAACACCACGCCAGGGACGCTAGGAGCAGGGCTGTCCAGACCTGGTGGTTCCTCTCTAGCCACTTCTGGACCCACCATGATTTATAAATAGAGGACGGGACCAAGGGTTAAAATCCCTTTCTACTTGGGGTAGGACTTCAACACATCGACCTCTGCTTCGATAGTTGGAGAGATATTTGGGATCCCCTGCCACTGGACTGACGAAAGTGAAGGGAAACTATCCCCATTTTGATCGTTGGATCTACCGGTGGCATAAAAGACTCACGTTCTAACTTGTGCAGGTGCTTACGGGGCATGGGTACTTCAGGGAATTCGTCGATGAGTCACAATTGTCTCTTTCTGTAAGAAAGAGGTCTCTAAAAGAAAATGAAAGGTATCACATCTACCTTATGTCTTTTCACTGTCAAGCAACCTTTAAAATTGATGGCGGTAACTAAAGCTATTATGAAGAAATTGGTGTTTTTATTAAATTTATCTTCTTTATTGTAATATAATAAAAATACTTTCATACTACAACATTAGCGTGGCTTTTGGCAAATGTGTATTAACTTTATATGATGTTTGAAAGATTAAGCTCAAAATGTTTTCGTGATATTGCTCCTTTATTCGTTCTAGCTACGAACTAAAACCAATAACGTGATGCCACAATCATCAAAAACTGGGATTCAATATAGTGGCCTCTTTATTTCTCTCTGTATTCACGTGACGTAAAATTACTATTGAATACCTCGTCTATAGCTGCATATCGACTTATGAATGAATTTCTAAAATAAGGATATCTTTATCATAATAAGAAATATCATATTAAAAGTTTATTTTCTTTATAAAAACATAACCCTTTAATAATCATTTCAAATATTGTTGCTAAATGTATAATTTACTGTACTGCAGCTGTTTTAGTTTGTAAATTACTCGTATAATAAAGTTTTAAATAAGTCATGAAATAGATCATCTTAATAAATTGTCATAGAATACATAGTTACATCTAAATATGTATGTGTAAAAAGAATAAATTAACGTAAAGAGACAGAAATGCAAAATTTAAATAATTGATTAATTTTAAGTAATCAACAACAAAAGGTTCTAAATTCTAAATTGAATTTTCGTTAAAAAAAAGTAATTGCAGCTATTTTTAGAATCCAGAATCAAAGAACAGCAGATAGATTGAATACGATCGGGATGTGAATTGTCGAGGAGTAAATTAACCCGTCAATCACTGAACACCACTCAGGTCTGAATAGACTTATAAATATTCACGTTTTTGCTGTGATGACTTTTGTAATGGTTGTCTTGTTGTCCTAAAGTTCTGACTGGTACACTGAAGAATGATGTATGTATTAATGTTAAGTAAATATATAGGGGTAAATACTTTTTTCAAAGGATAATAGACAAATGTTTCTTCATCATATCAAATATATATAATAATGGTTTTTGTAAAACAACTGTAACTCAATATTTTAATCGATTCGTAGCCATCATCAGTCTTTAATCGCTTCGTAGCCATCATTCTTATGACGCATGAAGTAACAATGGGATATAATATTTCTGTTTTGTTTGTATGTTAAGTCTAACCATTTCTATGTGATATAATAGATTGTGTGAAACAGGTTGAACCAATAACAATTAACATAGTATGTAACTATATTTAGTTATGTTTTGGAAATCTCTACGATATCAGTTGCTTATTCAATCGGTTTCGGAGCGAGCGAAAACACATTTAGTTGCAGCGCACAATTTACAATTCACTAGCACGTACCGATTGTGAGTAGGTTTACAAGGTAAGCCTTTACATCAAACTATATAGGTTTTCAACATTGAGACCAGTTAATCTCCTTCATAAAACTTAGATTTAGATGTTTAATGAAGAAACGAGAAATTTTTATAATATTGATATTCAAAATTTAGTTTCGCACAAATAGATAACAAACTACATATTATTGTTCACAAAGAAATAAATCTCAAAATCAATTTTATTCTTGTTCATATTTTTATTGGATTGGAAACTACGTATTGAATTGAAATTCACAAACGTACTCGTAAGACAAATTAGGGTAGCAATATTCAACAAAGAACTATTATATCGATGCACACCGAGTCCAAATACAGGTTGAAGATACGCAATTGTCTATTTTTATATGCATACATGTGATACATGAATTGACATTATATTTTTGTTGCTTGTAAGTAACAAGCTGTGAGTTTCTTTTATAATTTTTTCATTGTTAATTTTACATAACATATTGAATTTCGTTTCTCAATGTAAAGACTAACATAAGATTTGTTATATTAAATTTTTAAACTACCATAAAAATCTTTTAAATAAAAAGCAGAAAAAAATAATCCAACTTCTTAAAAAAGAAATAAAAATAAGAAAGTTTGTAACCTAAAAAACTTTTTTTTTTATTAAATTATATAATTTAAAATCATTTTAGTATTGCTGTGAGATAGGTTACTAAAAATATTAAACTTTAAATATATATTGAGCGCTGTATATCTCTTAACGGATGGAGACTTCTCTGAACATGTACTTTAGTCCACCTTAACTAATTAAGAAAATAATCATGTTTTACTCTTCGTATTACTAAGTTCATACAATATGAAGATCATTTAAGCTTCCGTATGATGAAGGGTCGCTGCTGCTCGGATCTGCATTGGATCCATTGAAGCAAGGCTGCCAAGTTAACGTTGACTTCTTTCATCGCCGGATGTTTATGGAACTGATTCGACTTGTAGTTATAAAGCAATCAACTGCAGGGCAAAGCAGCTCTTGTTAGTTCCAGTCCAAAGATAAGTAATATTTCTGAAATTTTAAATTTTTGTAATTATAATATATTTAAGATTTTTTCTGAATATAACAAATTCAAAGGCAATAAATATGATTGCAGATCATCCATAATATAATTGACAGCCTTGGGGGAATTATGTACAACAACACAATGCGTTTGCGGAAAACAGAAAGAATTACATCATTCTATAGAATATAAATATTCTAAGTCTGACCTTTAATGTTAAGGTGGTGATGAGTTTTACGGTGCGTGGTATTAGAATTAAATATAACACTCGTTAGTGGTATTTCTATTGTAAATAAATAGATATATTGTTTAAATGTATATATTATATTTCTACGACATATAATGACTAAATGGGAAGTTTGTTTTAATTTGTTTGCTAGTTGATTAGACAAAGGAATTTAAAAAGTACAAATTTTAACAAATATTTGAACAAATATTATGATTAGGTCTTTTTTATATAAAATCTGTAATATAATATATAAAAATTATATCCGAATATATTACTTTATTTTTAAATGTGACGCATTTTGTAAAAGCATATTTTTGTTTTTTATCGGTTCCTAAATCTTTTTTTTTATTGTATTAAGAAAAAAAATTTAAAAACTAAATGTATACAATACTAAGTCTTCAATATAAGATGTCATTTGAGAATTGCTAATACCCTAATACTCGGATACATTAAAATTATTTTCTTTCAGAAAATAATACACAGCTTTGTATATTTTACTGCAATTGAGTCGATACAAGACATATAATTAGTTTATTTAATTATGAACTTCCGAAACTGAGTGAAGTGGTTTGAAATGCAGTTACTATCGATCTGCACTGAAGTTTAGAAAATGCTATTACTGTAGAGATTCTCTAAAAATAAAAATAAGTGTGTATAATTACCTAGATACTGCAAGTCCTTTTTTATAATAAAATAATATTATTATTGTTCCTATATTCATTTTCTAAACCTGAATGAAAACGTAACACTGTTGTGAATAAATAGATGTACTAAAGTAAACCTTTATTTGAATAGCAAAGTCGTAAAATAACAGTTAATTACAGTTAGACTTTAATCCAATTGGGACGCAGTGAATAGAAATGGACTAATTGTGAACCACGTGTGTTTTATTTTATATTTACGTGTGAACCATCGGTATCTCTAATTATACAAATATATCTGCATTAATAACAAATATTGATTTAATGTTATTAAATTACTTTGCACTGTTACTATTATTTTTATCTTTGGGAGTATTTTAAAAAAATATTACGGAAATAAACATTTTGATAGGACTGTTTATTAAAAAATCGGATAGGGTTTATAATAATTATTTTATGTTTATTATTTGACATAAAAATATCTCCAAATACTGGGTTTTATTAACTTATGTCAGTTCTATTACATTTAAAACACCAAAAAAAAATACGACTGAGGCGTTAAAGAAATTCACTGCTGCTGCATTCAAAGAACGTTCCACTTTGACACTCTGACTCCGAATTCCAGTACTGCAACTAATTAATACTTCAGTTAAAACCGACACTGCTATATTGTTTGCATACAACGAGGGTTATCTCCGTACTAAGTAGATATCATCCTGCAAATACACAGTATTCATATATAGTATATACAAAATCGCATTTAGTTCAAAACTTATTTACAGTGAAGACTATAAAATCATGGTTGCATTGCTGCAAACATTGCTAACACTGTCAATATGACATTAGATTGAATTGTATGCTACTCCAATAATTTGAATATGCTCACTTAAAGAAAATATAATCTTTCACATATAATTGCTTTGAAAATTTTAATTCTTCTTCATGTTTTCATATTTGATATATCTTTTTAATAACACGATATAAAACGTAATGCTGCTCTACTACAATCATTTTAATTTTCTTCAGCCCTGTAGGAGTTTAATTTACAGTCCTTCTTTGTTTTGATTTAACAGAGAAATGTCGAAAATTTATTAATTCATTTTAACATACCAAAAAAAAGGTAACAGACAAATAGAGTTTCAATAGTCTAAAATTGAATATAGTCTAAACCAATAGATCACGCGACAGAAAACTCAACTTGGACAATTAGAATCTTGGCCACAGTCTGAATGACATTAACATATGGAGCAGATTTAACAAGCGCTTTATAACGAAAATGTAAACACAAACGTGCAAGGTGAAGAAACAACATTTTATTGTCAAAGATCTTAAGTTCAATAAGATTTTTAAGTTTCTTGAACTACCTAAATTTTATATAATTAATATATTTTTATAATACGAGTATATATTTATACAAAATATTTATTTTGTATACATTTTCATTAGGAGAATACATTAGAGAACATATTTATTATAACATACATTAAGAGAAGATTATTTCATAGATTCTGCTATTGTTTGTATCTGCTGCAGTATTGTCGAATAATATGTACTTCGCCTTAAGTATTACAATATTAAAAATAAGATTTTTAATATAACTTTAGCAGTTATTTATAATGAAATAACATGTTTTATAAAGTAGGTAAACTGTTAAAAATTTACGTCTATAATAAATCTGTTAATATAATAAACATAAGTTTTAAATATGAAGATTATTTAATAAAACCAATATAATGTTAATAATAATGAGAATAAAAATTTAAGATTTTCTATTACACTACCAAATTAATAGTAAACAGTATGATATCAGCTGATTATTCAGTCAGGACTACGACACAACGAGAAAGAACTTGAAGAGAGAGTCTGGGTGCAGTGAGCGACTTATTAACATTGATTTAATATAAATATTACTTTAATATCAATTTGATATAACAAGTTAGGTTTACTTATTGTAAGTTAAGTTAAGGTAGCATAGACTACAACTGTTAAAATAAATTTTTCGCTTAACTTATTGTTTCATCATAAATTTTAATGTATTATATGTTTAAATAAAAACTAATGTCAAAACAGCTTTACGTGTATTTCAACTTATTGTAAATGTTTTCAAAAGTTAAGTTAAATTTGATCTATTTGCACAATCCTTTTTATAATCTTCGAATAATCCCAGACCACGCTTTTAATCTTGAACTAGACTATTAATTTAAATAATCAATCATTGAACAAATAACACTAGTCTGAATTGAACTTACTCAAGTTTTTTCTTTAGCTACTTGAGAGATTAATTAGTTACGCAGTCTAGTTAGCAGTCCTTTACACCAGTACCATGCGATAAATGTTTACAAATGTTAAAAAAATAATTAAATTGATATAAATGTTCATTGTGTCCACAATTTTATTTACGATCGAATGAACATAAGCATCAATTTACATTTTTGTTAATGTTTTCACTGAATTGTAAACTACGTACTGAATTGCATTTCACGGACGAAAGACAAATTACTCTAATTTTATGCAACAATAAATCGAAATTAATTGAAGGTTTTTTAATGCATTACGTGACGTATTTATATAATATTGTGGGAAACACTAAAAATATTGTGCGTCTACATTAAAGTTATTTTTCATAACTAGCCAAAGGCTTACAGAGATAAACAATGTAGTATTTGACAAATGTATAGAATATAAAAAGCTGTTGAAAAAAAAAGGATTATATTTAAATTCTTGGTGATTCAATGGATAATTTGGAACAACATTATATGTATATTACCCTGAACAAAAATAAAGTTGATTAATGCGTTTTTAGAATCATGCTGCAAAACTTAGTACGTTTAATTTATAGTTGACATAAGTTAAAAGTTGGGAGAATTTCCTTTGCAATTTAGTTTCAAATCATAAAATAATCAGTATGAGGCAAAAAGTAAGTAAGAGTTATTGTAACTAAATCGTATTATTAATAATTAAAATAAAGTTCCTTAATTTTTCATGTGTAATATATATTTTATACGATGTTTAAATCTCTATACAACTCGTCAATGGTATGTTTGGTTTGCATTTAGAATTTGAATTGCATTTAAAAAAAAAACTATTTTGTGTTTATTATACCTTACTCAATATTTAATGGATATTTTTATCTTCCCATAACATATTTATTTATAACATATATATTATATTATACATTATATTATATGTATAACATATATATATAACATATAATAACATATTTATTTATGCTAAAAAATTGATTCATTATTTTATTATTTATTTTATAATTTAATTATCATTCACAATATTTCCAATTCTCTTATGTATTTAATTCACTCTTTTTTTCAATTTTCGAAGAACATGTCCGTCTATATTTTGCTCATTCATTCCATTCTATTAAATCAAAATATTCAATGTTATATTTCTATATACATATACATATGTAGAAATCTTTTATCCAAACAGCTATTGTTTTTTTCCTATACCAATTTCTTATGCTATTCCTATACTAATTTTCAAATAGTACTCGTGTCATAAAATTAAATAATATTCTATACATATTTATCTCTCATCCCAATTTAAATTTTGGAGTATAAATAATATGTTGTTAAATATGTATTGAGAGGCTAGAGGTAAAAAAGCCAATTTTTTTAAAACATCCCTAAGAGAATTACTAATTTTTCAGTTATAAATAGCCCGCACAGCTCTTTTTGGTAAGTGAACATAAAATTAGTTTAGGTAAAATCGCCCTATAGTAAAATACCATAAGACAAAATACTATGATAATAACTAAAATAAAAGAGTTTAGCCGTATTGACGGGTTTTACTTGCCTTATTTTTTAATTGCTAAAACGTCCGAGCTATCGGAGGTCCGTCCACTGGAGCTTGTTATACAATAATACATTAATTTCTTATAATTTTAAGATTTAATAGCGTAGGTACTTGTAACTTTTACTTTTACTTGTTTGATTTTTATTTCAATTCAGTTTTAATAATGTCATAGACACATAAAATTACAACTTATTGGTAAAACAAAGAGGACGGTGTATCAGAGTTCAGGAAATGTGATTTACTTAGGTTACATATTATCATTTTAATATTACTTATTAATAAAAAATGTACATAAATTTAAAGTGTCTCTATATATGAAACGCAAACAAAAAACTTTTTAATATACGCGTAATAGTGAAAAGGCGGAAACCCAAATTTTCTCACAATACCCGACTGAAAATAATAGCGGTCCTATAGGCCTCGGAAGTCAAGCGCAGGACTAAAACAATGACAAATAAATCTTCACAAAGGAACACTTCACTATTGTCCATCTGCGGAAGGCGGTACTGTTTATGACTCTTTCAGAATAACGCCGTTTATTCAGAATAACCAGATTATTTTGAAAGGTTTATTATAATTGGCCAGGTTTTAACGTAATTTCCAGTAGTGGCATTGTATTTAAATTTCAAATAAATTTAGTCATCAAATATTCAATCAAAGAATGTAATATTTTTAATATAAACTTTATAATAGGACAATCTTTATACAAATAACTATTTTAAATATTAGTAAAAAAGCAGTGCTAAACCGTGTACCGTACATAAGTGAGGATTCTAATTAATAAATAGCACACTATTGGGGTTATTATTTACAGTTTTCCGGTGCTTAATCTTATAACTTATAGCTCTTTGTGTAATTTAAATATTTAGATCACATAACTATACCATTATACAATATTTAGAGATAATGTTAATGTAAATTTCTGTTCCTTATAATTTATAATTAATACTACAGAAAAGTCTTAAAATTTACTTTATAATTTACTACAATTAGGCACGTTAAAAATAACATCAGAAACATCTTGAACAAAGTTTTACAATGCAGTAAATAAATATTTAAATCGTAAAAAAGCTATTTTAATGGCACACCCTTCTAGTTTTAACAATAACCTATAAATGGCCTGGAATTTTTAGGATAGAATAGTTCTAAGAAGATGCCGTGACATCACTAGATATCTTCAAGTTAAAAGAAAACAAATTTTTAACATACGCTAATTGGATACATATATATTTTTTACTGTACACTGCAACCCTTTATGAATTAACGAATAAAGAGAATTGTATACAATATCAGCTACGTAACAACTTCAGAACATTAGATCACATAACTAATGATCGTACCTGAGAAAATAGTGCATTATCTACATTATTGACAACATATTCTTTAAAAGGAATTTTCTAATAAATCTTAATATTTAAAATTTTGTTAAATTCATAAATTTTTAAAATGGCGAAAAGATCTTTAATTAATTTAAAACACACTTATGGCTTCCCCAGTTCACTCATTTGAAGTGGTATGTAACCAAGTTCGACCGAAAAGCACACAGCGTATCAATCATCTGAAAGTAATATTTTAAAATATTTTTTTATAAGTTTATGATTTTTAATTAGAAAAAAAAACAAATATATGCATACAATGGAAGAATGAGTATAATATTTATGTTTTTGATGTAAAAAAAATATATATTAAAATCTGTTTTGATATGATGTTTTTGAATAATCTAGCAAATAAATTATATTCGAATGACACGTATACATTTTAGCGAAACCATTGCCCGCTTACATGCTATTATTTGAAGCTATCAGAACATATTGTTGTTTATTCTTACATTTAAGGATAATTTGTTACAAGTTTATTTTTCATAAAGGTTACTTTGTAGTACAACCTTAATCTTAACGGATGTAGATGAAACTATAAAGTAATATTATTAATATTTAAAAATAATACATAGGATACAATGTATTAATAATCTTTCTGTAATTTAGTCAAAAATAACGTTTAATATAGAATAAGTTAGAAACCTGTCCTCTAAACCACACAGAAGCCCACCCAGCAAACCATCACCGAAGGAAGCAAAGACGCTGATAAGACCGAAGATAAAGGAGTTTGGTATTTGACATGCTTGATTTGTTGGCCAAAAGAGGCCAGCAATACCATCTCTAGCAGACAGCGGCATTAAACAAGCAAATTCAACACAACACCACCAACAAACTAGCAGGGATAGAGAAGAATCAAAGCAGCAGATGAGCTATGCGGAGAGGACAGCGGCGCCTAATAATGATCATTAAAAAACTCCTAACTACTTTATTATTCGTCCACGGATGACAAAATAACGATCGAAGACGTTATCGCTAAGGTACGTTGTTCAGCAGACGACGGCAAGTGTGTAGTGACTGCGGACAGAAATAAAAGGCCCTTAACCAGAAAGTGGTCATTCGGCTCTGCATCCCTCCGACTGTTATCAATCTTGGAAAATGTGCTAGAGAATTTGCTGATCCTGTGCCTAAGATGGCATTTTTTCAACAAACTAAATCACCGGCAATACTGTTCGTGCCCTAGAGGACTAAAGAGGATGCCGTCTATAACCTAATCAATTATATTAAGGAAAGACGGAGAACTAAGAAAATAATATCATCAAATATAGAGAGGGCCTTCCACAGCACATGGGAGCTAGTCATTCAATACCAAGTGGTCAGCAAGAAATTCCCCAGTAACCTGACAATTTAGTAGGAACTGCCGAGAAAAATGTTGCAGATGAATAACGCAAAGGTAAAGAGAGAAGACCACAAAAGTGTGTGAAAGAATCACTCAATCAGTTCTGGTATCTTTTGCCGGACCCACTTCTAAATATAATGAAAGACGATGGGAGGTACTATCAGGCATTCGCAGGTGACGTGGTCCTTTTATTTTCCGGATAGAGCTTGGCAACAATTCGAACAACTCCCATCCTAGACAAAATAAGAAAATGGGGTCTAGGCAACAAACTATGATTACAGCGACAACCATCAAGATATTTCTGCCAGACGTGAAAAATACATAAAATTTTAATAAAATCTAACCACAAATCCTACACTCGCTTAATCCTTGATAGCCCACTGAGGTTTCACAGGTTCAAACTCAAACACAGTCCATCTTGCAAAAACAACGCCGGTCACGGTAAAGATCACCTAATCACTGAGTGCCCTGAACTAGTAATGCAAAGACGACACCGACACCCACTACGAGCAAGCATGTCGGAAAACACGCTACAGATCCTCTACACAATTCTAATACGTTCTTAAACTACCTTCAGTTCTTTCAGGTAATTTTCGTAAAAACAGAGCAAAGATGTAGCTTCAAGAAAGATATATTTAACTAAAATTACTCACTTCCATAACAAAGAGATACTATGCGGGAACGGGATAGAAATTGTGTTTTATTATGTTACAAATTATCACAATTTTTGTCTATGTGTTAATATTTCAAACTTTGTATAAGCAAAAAATATATTATCGTTTTTTGAAGTATATGAAAACGGTATCAAAATATTTGACTATATTTATTTTTAATTGTGGATATCAAAAGAAAGCTTTTATGAGAGTTCTAACATTTCGGTTTAATTTTGTTTTAACAATTAGAAGTATTATTATAACATTTTTAAAGATTCACTCAAGTTATTATTATTATGTAGTGATTTGTGAAGCCTCTTTAATAAAATAATATTTATATTAAATTAAACGTAGCAAGAATTTAGAATAAATAATTTATATTGCCCCCTGAGTTTTATTAGTTTTTGAGTGAAAATACACTTGATAACAGCTCACTTAAATGTACTTATTGTGTGTCACCAGAAATATGTAAAACCTGAAATAAGTTTAACTGGAATAACGCGCTCTTTAATGAGTTTTAAGAATTTGTTTCTGTCTCGCTTTAATTTTCTTTAGGAAACATTCATAGTTCTTAAGTCGGAAACGTAGAAAGGAATAAGATTCTAAATGTTAATTAGTTTTAATTATTCCTCTCAGTCACTTAAAGTTTAGACTTGTTTATTTTTTATTTGAAATCAAGAAAGGAAATAACAATTTTATTATATAATATTTTATAAATTGAAATAATCCAGATGATCAATAGAACTATTTATCCTACCAACTTATTATTTTGGTAATAACGAAATAACTACTAAAAGGCGATTAATATAAAGTTGATAAAAATTTACACATTTTTTGTAAAGTAATGCAATACATGAAGCATCGAGAGTTATATTATTCAAACCAAGTACACATGCACTGACATGGTCACTTGTTGATATGAGCTTATCCGATCGACACCTATTTCGGATTTAATATCGTGATCACAGCGGAGCGAACCCAACTCTGTTACTGTAATAATGAACTTTGTAATAAAATAATTTATATTATAAAATATTTAAATAATTATTACTAAACCTAATTAAATTTCAAGAATATTTATCTTTCTTATTAATATTAGTACTCTAAATGCCTTGTTTGTTAATATGTCACATAAGTATATGTTATTTTGTTAACATCAACTACTGGAATAACACCTATATATTCTACAATGTTCATATGCGACCATTGAGTTAAACTTTGGTTAAATGTGTTAAATTGAGTATTAACGGTTCTTCTATCGAGTTGAAGTCCAATAATATAATGTATTGCAATTGTTCAATGTTCGTTTTGTGACTTTTATGACTTATTTGAAATTGTTAAATGAGTGATGTTATATTTTTAGGTTAATCCAGCAATTTATATTGTGACAATCTTTACGCTCGAGTTATATTAATATTATATGATTATTAATTATAATAATATTAAATTTATTATATAACATAGAAGAAGAATATATTAAAACAACTAATTATTGTGAATTTAATCTAATAATTTGAGTAATTCGACTTCGCTTAGTATCAATAAGAGTAGGCCAGGGGATGAATTATATGAAAATATACCATACTAAGATGCATTTGTTGTTGTTGTATTAAAATATCCATGTACTAAAAATAATTCGTTAGTTAATTATTGCAATTTCCAAACATTCGCATATAAAGTTCGATGATTATAAATATTTATTGAGAGCATGCTCAAGTATTCCCATTGACTCCATGACACCATTACCTAACCATAAAAGTATATTCAATAAACTGAGGGTAGTAAAAGTGTTTTTGTATTATTTCATTGTACTTTTTTTAACAAACTTATCAATTAACTTTGCTACACGTACTTAGACTTTTTTAATACATAATCATAGGAATAATACTTTTCTAATTATATTGAAATATTTAATACATATCATCATGTATGTATAATATATGCTATAACATTTATACATATTTATATATTTATATATTATAGTTATGTATATGAGTAAAATCAAAGTTTTTAAAGCGAATAAACAACAAATCCGTTGAATTCAGTTTTAATATACATGCGGTAAAATTATTTTGGGAATAAAAACAAAAAGTTATTATGAGTTATCATTTGGGAGTTACTTTATTTTAACAATGAAAACAAAAAAACATATTAATTCTAGGAATAAAATTTTGACCAAAATTATTTAATTCAGATGCTATGGATTAATTACTTTAGAAATTGTATATATTGTTTGTTACCAAGCCACAGGTGATTTACATACGAATTACATAGTTGGTGACATAGTAGTGACCATGGTCATATGTTTTTTTCTGGTCACACTAAAAAATACATTAGTGTGTACAATTTTTATTTTATATGTGACACTTGAAATCATTTAATTTGAACAATGCGCTTTCAACCGAGTTCTATGGATCCTTCGGTGTAAGGAATTTACATACTAATAAAGTAGAGTCGTAGAATAGAATTCGTTAAGTCTTATTTTATTTTCTTCTGGTCTTACTTTTCACGAAGATTTAAAGGATCACATTTATTTTTACGAAAACATTATGCTGACTTTAGAATATATGTTTACATAATATAAATATTATCCTACACTTATGTACACCTTAATAACAAGTTAAACATTTACATTCGGTACATATATGCATGCTTTAGTAAAGTTACTATTTTAGTATATACAAAGTGACTTTTACTTTACCCTAAACGAGAATTGAAGCCATGTCATCTCTTTTCCTCAAATTAAACGTTTCCGTCCTTTACCGATTTCGCTTTTATAGCTACGACTCTTGCACTGGAGTCTACTCTAAACATTTCATACTTCAATATTACTCATGGTGAATAAAGTAAACGGTTCCGGTTCCGTTTAAATTTGAATATTTTATAAGAATATTTAAACTTATATAAAAGTAAACTATCACGCTGTTATCATATCAGTCATTGAAATAAATTTGTACACAAAAAATATTATGTGTTACTCCTGAATGTTAACGGCTTTTCTATTGAGATAAAGTTAAATGTTATAATGTATGGCAGTTGTTTAATTTTTTATTTTATGGCTTTTGTTACTTGTGTTTGTTTTTTGTGTTTGTTTTTGTTACATGTTTTCGTTTTTTCAAGCATGTTTCCACTGTTTTATAATCGTCTTACTGACAGTTTCTTATTAAAAAAAATAAGAAAGTTTTATTTGTATATTTGTGATATAATTTGGACAGAAAATTTCATACTTTTACTTTTAAGCTTACTGATAATATTATACTCTAAGCAAAGTCAACTATAAAATATTTAAGTATCATTATGACTATCTAATATATATATTCCATTTTTAAATAATCTTGTATCTATATAATATAATGTACACTTGACTATTTATAAGTAAACCAATATTTATAGAAGAGATGTTTATCAAAAAATATTAGTTCATATTATTTATTGGTTCTGTTACTGTAAGATACAAGTCTGTACCAATAACTTATATTAAATACATTACACAGAAATATACTAATTATGATCACTGTTATTTATGTATTCAGACTAATTGTGGAAGTTATACCATTTTATATCAGTATTACTTTATTTAAGTAATAATAGACAAATATTATATTATGTTTCATATTATCGACAGCAAAATATGGTTAATTATTATTGTTTAATTCATTTTATTTTGTATTAATTTTGTGTTTTATGCAATGCTATACACTGGTTTACTTAACATTGTCATTTTTCTAAATTTATAATAATAATAGTAAAGAAAAAGAATGAATATTTTATTTATTGTATAATATTAATTATATATGTGTTTGTTAATTCATTGATTTGTTCGATTTTGACTTTAAATGTTACGTTACTTTATGTTAGGAATTAAATTCCCCTAATGATCTACATTAGGATTAGAATGAAAATAGACAACCCAACTTAATAACATAGTTGCAATATTGGTAATTAAGTAATGCCTAATAATAGAATGTCTATTTATATTTAGTTAAATCAAGTCGTATAGGTATGGTCAAAGGTACTGTATTTATTCGTAAAAATTTATTTTAAAAAACGTTCAATATAATACTACCATGGTAAAATAGAAATATTAAACGTACATAATAAAAAGTATTATTTGAATTTATTCTAACATAGTCCAGCCGGTATTAGAACTAGGCAGACCAATATGACGGATATAGTTAATCAAATCACTATCGATTGTTATAGGAATATAAGAGTAGTTCAACTTATTAGCATTGCAGATTAGAGTTGATATGGTATGGCATGTTATTTAATCATTCTGAAACTTATATTTTCCAAACCACTTAGTTAACAAAACGGCATTTAAAATATTGAATCGTTAAATATTCCGAGTATTCATTTAAAACTCGATGTAATCGAAGCACTCTTACCGCAGCCAATTTAACGGTAAATTTTATAGAGAAATTATTTTTTTCCTACTGTATTACATATTATACAACTAATACTACAAAACTAAACTGAAGCCAAATGTAGTTTTTATAGCTTATCAATTATTTACAAATAAAAATAAAAAGTACTAAGAGATTTTAAAATAATTTTAAAGAGAACACATATGTAGACAAAATCTGTAGGGTTGAATTATAACTTAAAATATTTTAGTTAAACGTCATCATCACTGCCGTAGACCATACGTACGACCTTCAGCAGGCAATTTCTCGCATTTCAATAATGCGTGAAATTTTACATCCGTGAAATAACTGTATTTAGCACCTGGAGAACTTGCATTGCTCTAAGTATACTTTATTTGATATCTTACGATGCATGTTATTAATATTTTCAAATGGATTTTTGATTTTTAATTCGCTATACTTTTGATAATATTATCATCGTCATCTTCGTGTCAGCCTGTAGACGTCCACTGCAAGTATTGGCCTCCCCCAAAGATCGCCATGATGACTGGTCTTGCGCTGCCATCATCCAGCGACTTCCCTCGACATTGGCTACTATAATACTGAATAGTGTCCACTACGTGGACAAAATGTATTTAATATTATTTATTACACAATCATGTATAAAATATTACATATTATATTATTTAAAACTGAATAATTATTTGCAAAATGTATCTACTTATAAGAAATTTAGATTAGACGCTCCCTTTTTTGTAATATTAGACTAGACTGATAGATTGTAGATAGAATGAATTATTTGTAATATTAATTACTGGTGTTGTTTTTTTTTGAGTCAAACTACAAATAGTAAATAGCAACCAAATTTAATTAAAACAATTAAAATACATTTCCACAGGCTTTTAGTTACTTCTGTTTCGTAAGTGTTCCCCGCACTCAACCCCACCTTAATTATAATTTGTGTAAAAACTTTTGATTGAGGAGGATTGAGATTTTATTAAAGTATATGAAAATATAAAAAATACAATGACCTACTCATATGAACCAATAATTTCATCACAGTGTTTCAAAATAGTTTTTAAAAATAACTCCGGTGTATAAGTTGTAAAATGGAAAAAAAAGTAATTTATGTTATATTTTTACAGAGTCATTAAATGTCATGTCATATATTAAAGTAGTTCTGCTAATATAATAGTAGTGTCTTTTCAATAAAATTTACAATTACAATTTCCCTCTCTCCTTATCTTGTATGATGTCATAATGTGTCAAGCACCAGTAAAAACGATCCTGTAATGTCGCTCTAAAGGCGATTGATGCAGGTATTTGTTAGATTTTAGTGACTAAGTTGGTCGTTCCTACATAACTTTGTGTGTGTATGCTGCTCTGCTGAGAAGAGCCGGCTACAAACTCAACATTTGCTCTTTTTAAATGAAATTTAACAACGTTTGATGTATATATTATCAACTGAGTAAGTTGATCAACCTAAATCCTACACATTTAGATCAACTAACAACTCTTGGAGGCTTGTTAAAAAAATACATACAATACTCTCAATCAGTTTCCTATTTAAAAATATTTATTTTTTAATTAATTTTCATTTTTGATATCATCTTCTTTGCTGAAAATTTATGATTTTATTACATTTACTTATTGACAACAGTTACTTATAATTGATTCGGAACAATACTCTAGAAACACATTAATTAACTTTAATATGTTACGAAATCCGGGTCATATTATAACAATGTGGGTCAGTGCATTTAAATAATAGTCACATTCCACATCGCCCATAATTGAATTAACAAAGCATTCCGTAGAGATTTGACTAATTTAACACACATGCTGATATGAATGAAGTTAATTTTAGACGGTTTAGTAATCAGGATTATTATATATTACTGACATCTTGAAATATTGAAATGAAATAGTAAAGAACCTCTTAATACAACGTTTTTGTAAAATCAATACTAAGGAGTGAAATAGATGGTAATAGTTTTAAGTGTAATTAGTTTTCACCTGAAAAGCAACTTTAATATTTTGAATAAGCTCATAGATAAACATTTTTAGAAGACAATATGAAAACCAAACTTTTACGTAATTCTTCGGTAATAAGTAAAAAACACCTATTTTGGTATAAAGAATATCGGTAACAACTGTACAGCCGTTGGAAGAATAAACGAAGATTAGTCATTTTTATCAGACTTACTCTATTAAACCGATCTCTATGTATTCTTAGTTATCAAGTTGTTACATTCCTTGCATTTCTAAATAACACAATCATTATAATAAATGAATCGATATATGAAGATAATATCAAGTCAGAAAACAATATTATTAAATTTATATAGGTTGAACTAAAATCTTAATAAACCTTCTGCCATTCAACATCTGCTTGTAAATTGCTCATTGTTTACTACATTGTTTTTTAATTTATTATTATGATTGTATTTTACTTTTTCAAATATTTTTGACATTTTTGACATTTTAGATATGAATAATTTAATTGATATTGTTATTAACGTGTTATCAGAGAATGTTAATTAATTTAGTATTGTATAAATAATATTTTTGACGACTAATTTGGGACGCCCTAACCGGCAAATTTATATTTTTGAAAATGGTTTTAAGGAATTTGTAAACCAAAAATATTACCAAATAAAATGAATATGAATATGAATACATCTGTGTGTATTTTGCTTACACCAATTGCTGAATTTCGGGTAGGCTTGAACCCAGTTGAATAAGCAACTCATATCGATTAATCCGATATAGCCACTGTCAGTCACCGTTGGTAATAATAATAAACATATTTGTTAAATTGACTTTATTTATTTTTATTACATAAGAAATAGTATTGCTAGCCACGGATTTCCCTTTACTTATAATTAATTATTATTAGGACGGTTTATCAAATTAATTGCGATCGTTCTACTTGTTCGTACATTGGCCACTAAATATATTGATGTTTGTGAAACAGTGATCACAATAAAAAAACCCGACTGAGTTTGTTGTGTGGTTCTTCTCAGACCAGGGCGCGTTTGGAATCCTCGTAGCCTTATTTTAAGTTGGAGAGTGTCTTTACAGAAGGGCTTATTTTGATACATACGAAATAAAAATAGGCCCTCCTGTCACTTCCATTTGACGTACACAAATTATTGCTGGTATGGATTCCAAGTGGAAAATGTATAAATAAATAAAAATAAAATAAATCCTCAGTAGGTAGTGAGTGATTGAAATTGATTTTAAATATTTAAATCATAAGTATAATCAAATGTGAATTAAAGCAGCATTTTTGTATACAAAGAATATTTTACAATCGCCGCAAAGCCTTACTCCGAAATCATAGTTATTTGATAATAAACTATTATTGAAACAAAATCCTATGATTTATAAAAAAGTATTATGATATAACAGTGAAGGGGCGCCAAAACAAACCTACAATTCACGACTGGATATAATTAAATACTTGAAAGTGGCAACCGCGAAATAACTATTGTTAAATGAATATTCACAAAGTGAACCTTCTGCGTCTGTCAACAATGGAAGGCCGGTACAGATTTCAACATCAAATCATGTTATCAGCACACATATTATATATGTATCTGTTTATTTCAAAGAAGTATTACCGCCTTTTCCTTACATTGTGGGTTATTTCTAGGGCTAGGTAAATATTGTATAGTCTTAAGCTTTGTAATTAGTAACACAAAATCATGATGATCTTTGGGTGAGGCCAGGAAAGAAAAAGTCATGAAGGACATGAAGAAGTAAAAGAAAACATACGGTTTACATTAAAACATTCAATAGAGATTTAATAAATGACAAAATAATATTTCACATCAAATCAAAATCATCTACAATTAGAATCTAAGTCTAAACTATTTTTATTGGTATTTAATAACAGTTTAATTGTGTTTTGAAGTCCTGAACACAATACTAGGTTAGTAGTAATAGTTTCTATTCCATAAACAAATAGGGCATTTTTATTTAAGTTAAAAGGTTAAAAGTTAAAAGGAGATTTTATTCTAAATAGCCCAAAAACAACATATATAATGAATTATTTTTTTTTATATTTAATTAAATATTTGCATTAATACTATTGACGATTGTCATTTATACCTTAAGTTCTTTAAGAATGCTCATTACTATTTTAAGCCTAGTCAATGGTAAAACGTAAAGAAACATTTCTACAATTTGTTCTCTTGCCAAATATATATATTATATTGAATTTCCAAACGTATAACATACTTAAATAATTAACATTTAAAAGTAAAAGATAATTTTGGTTTTAATATTATTTTATTAAAAAATATGAAAATGAGAATAGTAGTTCTCTGATCTATAAAAGTTTTAACTGAAAATCATCTTTTGAATATAAATTAAAAAAAAATAATCCAATAGTATTAATATTTCTCCACATAAATATAGCTATATGTATTATGACGATATAATTTTTATTTATACTAATAGAACATAGCTATTTTTTTTCTAGTCTAAGGAATAACTTAAAATGTATTCATATGATAACGTATTTTTTGTGAAACTATAAGCAGTAAAATATTATACTAGGAGCCAGTATTAGATAAATCTATATTTTTGAACATGTAAGGCCTTTGTCTGATCAACATTGAAGAGCTTCTAATAACAGGTGAGTACAAAGAAAATAAAAACATGGTGTTTGGTTTTAAATATCAATACTTAATTTAAATTACTCCACACTTTAAAGATATACTTACTAATTTACTATATAAAAGATACGACTAACATGAACACCTTTAACTGTAAAATCTTTTAATAGTTGATGCAAGTTTTTTTAATTCAACTGCGCCTCCATCCGCGTTGACGTTAGACTGCGTTCGTAAGAATTGCAGTTTTTAATCGGATGGCATTTGACGATACAATATACTAACTTATGTCCTTTCTCCAGTATACAAACTAACTCCCAAACATCACTTCTTTATAATATTAGTATAGTTTACATAGGTTTTAAATGAATAAATAAATAAGTTATACTTAATGATTGTATTATGTTTAAACCCGTTATTCGGAAGCCAATCTTAAATAGTTGACTACGTAAAGAGACACAGAGGACCAAACTTTAGACATTAACGGCTTCTAAACTTGAAGGAGAGATCAACTATTATTACCTCCTCAACTCACACCGCGTTTGAATAATGTTACGAGTAATCACAAGAAAAATAACTAAAAGTTTAAAGTTTGAATAGATAACAATCTATGGTTATTAGTATTAAATATGTTCAGTATATTGTAACTGGAGAATTACAATACATTTGAACATCAAAAAATAATAAAATAACAATATTTAGATGCCATATTTATAACAACAAATTTATAAAGGAAATTATAGTTAATAATTGTGACAATAGTTTACAAATATTTAAGTTTATTTTTTCATAAATAAATATTGTGACAATAGCTTACAAATATATAACTATTTAAGTATATGTTGTCGTAAATAAATATTTAAGTAAAATTTTAATAATATTTACTTCATATATTGAGAATTGATAAACTTATTAATAAACGAGCTTGATAATATCTCTAAGAAAGGAACTATAATATCCTCATTAAAATCTTTGTATCCATCATACGAATAACTTTAACAAGCAGTAATGTAACCTGGCGTATCATTTTAGTTCTTTAACACTTGCTCACCGTTGAATTTGAATTATATTTTGTTATTTTAGAGGCATAACTAAATATTTAAATTGTAAAGATATTTGTTTTACCCTTAGTCATATTTTATTTCGAAAAGTAAAAATAATGTAATTGAACATTTATAAATACTAATAAATGTCATATCGAATGAAAATTGTATAGGCATTCTTTACTTTAATTAAAATAGCAAAGAGATTTGTATTTCTCCATAAGAATAAAACGTTAATTTAATTTGGATAAAGTTTTCAATGAATTAAATAATAGTGAAAGTTTATCTGAACTTTAATTAGTCGGTAGTTTAATTCGGACCATTATGTCGAAATGTTGTTTAAACTAAAATAGTGAACACCTCAGAAAGCCATGCAAAATAATGCGTGATTGTAATAATTTATGATAATTTTAAAAAGGCATTTATACTCTTATTTTATAATAACAAAAGGAATCGTTGGCGAATGGAATAAAAGATAGATAAATATACAATTTCTATCGAGTTCAGTTCGAGTTTGCGTGTATGTTAAAGAACTCAATGTAAACAATATTTAGTATAAAAAGAACTTTATTTCATAAACGATCGGTAACATAAAACGTACGTGCTTCAGAATTACTCCATTTCTATACATTGGATTTTGTATTTCAATAGAATTAACAGATAAAGATTAGAAATTCTGTTCTTGTTCCTGTTTTGGCTTCAACATTAATAATAATCTTTGAAAACATCTTAATATTTTTATTCAAATCTGCGGATATCAATTTTAAACTTATAGAAAAATAAAAAAGATATAAGTTTTGTTATTATAAAATAAGCCTGTTTTAAGTAATATTTTGACATTACAACGATAACATTTCATCAATTACAAATCATTAAAATCAACAATTTAAGTTAAATAATCCTAATATCCTGAGGGCTTGTCTTAAGAAATATATAATTATAATATTTTAAACAAGAACCATCATACAGCTCATGTAATTTATTTATTCGAAAACAAACAAACTTGAGAAGTAAGTGGGGGACACCATTCTTGAATGATTCTGTGTTAAAATAATTACTGGATTTTCATTATTAAAATCTTATTGAGGAAGTTGTGAAAAGTAAAGGAATATTGTTTCAATTATTTATAATAAAATAAATTGTTATATACGATTTACATACCATAAGTCAGATCCCCTTCTAACTTAATTTGGTCTTCATACCAAACATTTTATTATTTTAAAATAATTTCCAAAGGAACTTCTTCCAACTTTTAACCTATGTCAACTATAAATTTAACGAGAGAGCACTTTGTTTTGCAGCATGATTCTAAGAACGCATTAATCATCTTTAACTTTCTTAGTTTCTTCATATGATGTTTTTCCACTTTATTCATTGGATCACCAAGAATTTAAACATAACCCATTTTATATTCTACACATTTGTCAAATACTACATTGTTTATCGCTGAATCACAAGTCTTTGGATAATTATGTAAAAATAACTTAAAAACTGTATTTTAAAATATAAAATTAATTTGAAACCTTTATAAATTGAAAGTAGTTGAAGTTAATTAGGTATCGTAAGCTATGACAGCATTATACATTTAAATATAAAATATATAATAAAGTAACCTACAAGGTGTCGCCACTCTCTGCACCAATAAAATAATAAAATAAAAGGATAAACGGAGAATAAGGTGCTCGGAATGATGACAATAATATTAAAACTTCGTCCACTCTTACCCTAAGGATACGTTGATTTAGAAATAAATGTATTGCGTTTCCAGGATACGGTAATTCGGAATTGTAGAATTTTTAAAGATATATAAAAATAACAAGATACTTTCTATTACTTTCTTTTAATTTTAGTTTAGATTTTCTTTAATAACTTTTTAGATATCTTGTAATTGTAACGGAATCAAGCGTTTTTTTAAACAGATTAATTGCTATGAAAATAACTTTAATGTGTAGACGCACAACGTTTTATACCATATTATAGAAATATGTAACGATATAAAATTAAATAAAAACTCATTTCGATTCTTTGTTAAATAAAATTAGAGTAATTAGTCTTTCGTTCGTGAAATGCAATTCAGTACGTAGTTTTCAATTCAGTGAAAATATTAACAAAAATGTAAATTGATGCTTATGTTCATTCGATCGTAAATAAAGTTTAGTGGACAGCGTGAATATTTATAGCAATTTAATTATTTTTTAACATTTGTTCAATGATTCATTATTGAATTGTATAGTTTAGTTTAAGATTAAAAGCGTGGTCTATTTAAGAGTAAGGATTGTACAAATAGATTTTTATACATCACATTCATCGTAAGTTTTGAAAACATTTACAAAAAGTTGGAATTAGGTTCCTTAGTTAGACATTAGTTTTTACTGAAACATTTAATATATTAAAAGATTATGATGACTTCACTTCACTTCACTTACAATAAGTAGAACTAACTTGTTATATAAAATGGATATTAAAATAATATTTATATTAAATTAGTTAATAAGTCGCTCACTGCCCCCAAATTCCCAATTTCTCAGTCGTTGTATCGTAGTCCTGACTGAATAAGCTGATAGCATTCTGTTTACTATTAATTTGGTAGTTTAATTCCAAATTCATTAACATTATTTTGTTTTTATTAAATAAACTTCATATTTAAAACTTATATTTATAATATTAACGGATTTATTATAGACGTTAATTTTCATCAGTTTACCTACTTTATGCAAACCTGTTATTACATTATAAATAACTGCTAAAGTTATATTATAAATCCTATTTTTAATATTGTTATATTTAAGGTGAAGTTCATATTATTCGACAATACTGCACCAGATACAGACAATAGCAAAATTTATAAAATATTTTTCTCTTTAGTATCTACAAAGTAATACTTAGTATAAATATTTTGTAAAAAAATATTATTTTATTGGCCTTTGTCTCGTTGACAACAAAATGTTGTTTCTTCTCCTTGCACGTTTGTATTCACATTTTCGTCATTCACAAAGTGTGGCCAGAATTGTAATTGTCCAAATTATTATCTACAGTTTTATGTCGCGTGATCTATTGACTCAAATTAAATTTAATTTGAGACAATTTAATTATTGAAACTCTGTTTTTCTGTTAACTTATTCTATTTTTCTACGTTGGTTAAGTGAAATAATAAATTTGCGATATTTTTCTGTTAAATCAGAACATAGGACTGTAAATTAAACCACGAGACGGGTAATTAAAATGATTGTAGTAGAGCAACTTTACGTACCTGTATGTATGTATGTAAGTAAATAGATATCAAGTATAAAAACACTAAGAAAAATTAGAACGTTCGAAGCAATTACACGGGAAAAATAATATTTTCTTCTTCTTCTAGTCAGCATATGCAAATTATTAGAGTAGCATACATATTTTATGTACTTATATAATACAATTCTAACGGGTGCGTGTGCTGCCACCGCAGTGTAAACATATTTTTGCTTGTCTCGTAACAAATAATTGTCTACGCCGTAAATAACTTGGACATTAGTTTTTAAAGTATTGAACGGAACATTTAATCTATTTATCTTCAGTGTATGTAATTCAGTTCTCGGTTTAAAAGTGTACTTCGTCTAAAAAAGTTTGTTAAAAAAAAATAGTGCAGTGAACTTGTGATATATTTTTAATCATTTACCTACATCAGCTGTTTTAACGTGGAAACGAACTGGATACTCATTACAAAGTTCGCCTTTCTGACTATCTAATAGATTGGTGAAACGTTTACAAATTGGTATTGTAAACGTTTAGTCGCGCGTTCGATCCCCACATGATGAAGCTTTTTAAAATTTTTTCACAATCTTAAGATTATACTTGTCACCTGCTGTCTGTATATTATTTAAAAACACAATTTAAATTAATACAATGGTCGCCGTTTGCGAGAAATGCAACGGTAACATAGCAGTTGCTCAAAAAAGAATTAAATGTTCTAGCTGTGGCAATATATTTCACTCTGATTGCGTCCGCTTTAGCAATGAATCAGGTAACATCAGGGCAATCTGGAAGTGTCATATTTGTGTGTCGCTGTCTTCGAGTAAAAAGAGAGGTGATTCAAGTTTGAGTTATAAAGGCGGTGATAATGAGCCTGTGGATATGAATAACATTTTAATGGAACTCCGAGCATTTCGCTCTGAGATTAACAATAAACTAAGTACTCAAAACGAAACTTTACAAACATTACAAATGTCCTTTAATTCTATTAAGGAAGATTTGATAGACTTACAAACAAGAGTTAAAGACATTGAAAATAAAAATTTAAATGTTGATTTATTGGATAAAAAAGTAACCGACTTAACGAATCGAAATGAAGTTTTAGAAAACGAGATTAACAAGAGGGACCAACGTGACCGGATCAACAATATTGAAATTAGTGGTATCCCCCATTACCCTAAGGAAAATATTCCCAATATTGTTATTAAAGTCGCTAAAAGTCTGGGCTTAGAAATCAAAGAAACTGACCTGGATTGGGCTTTTAGGACTAAGTCGTGGAAGCCTCTAAATAAACCAGACATCTCAATGGCCGACGATACTTCCGTCGAGGGCACTTTTGCGAGTGTTGCTGCTACTACTCTTAATACTAGGCTGTGTGTACGTTTTCACCGGCGGGAGGTAAAGGAAACAATATTAAAATTATCAAAAAAAATTCAAAACAGCCAAGGTGGTACCGGACTAACTTCAACAGATATCGGTTTTAGTGGCGAAACTCGTCGTATATATCTCAATGAACATCTGACACCAATTAATAAGCACATACTCCGACTAGCAAAGCTACGAGCCCGTGAAAAGAATTACGCCTTTGTATGGGTAAAGGATTCTAAAATATTTATTCGTAAAACCAACAAATCCCCTGTTACTCAAATATCTAAGATCAGTGAAGTAAATTCAGCTATTTTATGACTATTAAGTGTATGTGTAAGTGTAAGCATCTTTTTCCTTTATTTATATCCAAGTCTTAATAGTTTTATGTATGTGTCAGAATCATCGGTACTGTACCATTTTTTTGTTTTTGAACACAATTGTTTTATATTGCTAATTAATTGTTATATATTGGAATTTAAAACACATAAGCTGTATGTTAATATTGAGTTGAAAGTTTTCATATTTATACTTATATTTACTAAAGATAGGTAAGCGTAAACCTAATTTTACTCTCGCGACATTAAACGCGCAATCGTTAAATACAGGAAGAGAAGAATTAATAAATACCATAGCCACATTTTTGCCGGATGTAGTCACCGTAACTGAAACTTGGCTAAGTAACGAATCGAACGCTACTTCGTTTGATGTAAATGATTACACATTTATTCATATGCCGCGTTCCGAATTTCTTATGACAACTCGTGGGGGAGGAGTCGGAGCGTATATCAGGCGCGGAATACATGTTCGTCAGCTCCTAATGCCAACAACAGAGCTCGAACAAATGTGGTTAGAGGTTAAGTTATTTCGTTTCAAAATAGTAGTTGGTGTTCTTTATCGATCACCTAGGCTTAATTGTAAAATATTTTTGGATCTGTTGGATGAAACATTGTCAACTTTAACCTCAACATATGATTTTACATTTTTAACAGGCGATGTAAACATCGATCTCTTAAGTAATGACTCTCAGCAACGTGATTTCTTGTCCCTTTTAGAAGGACATAGCTTACATCAAATTGTACGCGAACCGACCCGTATATCCGTATCTTGCAGTTCTCTTTTAGATGTTATTTGCTGCAACAAAGAGTTAAGTTCACACTGCACCAGCGTTAAGCATAATGATGACCTGAGTGATCACGCTTATATCCAGGCTAGTTTTCCAATTGCAGTTCCAAAAAAAATACCAAGAATTATTACCTATAGACCATTTAATCACTTTGATAAAAATACATATGAATTTGCTTCGAGTATTACTCCTTGGGATTGGATATTACAACTTCAAAATATTGATGAAATGGTTAATTGTTTTAATTATCTTTTGCTTGGTCTATTTGATCACTTTGTGCCAGTGCAGACAAAAATATTTAGAACTTCTCCCACTCCCTGGATTACGGATACTGTGAAGGCTATTATGGCAGATAGAGATAGGGCATGTGATATTGCGAAGAGAACTAAAAGTGATGACGATATGAGCTCCTACCGATCACTACGGAACTCAGTACTATCTGTCTCTCGAAATGAAAGGGAATATTATTTTACCCGAAATATTAATAATAATATAAATAACCCCATAAAGATGTGGAGTGAATTTAACAAAATTCTGGGTAATCATAGATTTATTGATTTTCCATATAATTTACGTGATCCAGACATTATTAACCAAGAGTTTCTGAAATCAATTCCCGTTTGCAACCATATCAGTAATGCCTGTTTGGAACAATACTCTAAAAGTCAATATAAATGTCAATTTTCATTTTCAGAAATATCATCTGGTGAACTACTAAAAGTAATTAACTCAATTAAATCTAATTCTCAAGGGTTAGATGGCATATCAATAAAGATAATAAAATTGACGTTGCCTTATTCCTTACCAGCCATAACCCACATAGTTAACACATGCATTCTAAAAGGACAGTTTCCTCATTTGTGGAAAACAGCAGTAATTAAACCCTTACCCAAAAAAGCTAGTGTTAATACTATAAAAGATTTACGCCCAATAGGCATGTTACCAATTTTATCCAAAGTTGTTGAAAAAATTGTAAATTCTCAACTAACAAGTTATTTTGAAATTAATAATATTTTACCCACTCAGCAATCTGGTTTTCGGAAACGACATAGCACTACCACTGCACTTTTACATATCGTAGATGAGATTCTAGCAGCTTCAAATGAAAATCTTCCAACAATTCTTGTTTTATTAGATTATAGCCGTGCATTTGATTGCCTTAATCATAAATTACTGATTACAAAACTGAGTTACTATGGTTGTGATGAATTAGTATGCACTTGGTTTGAGAGCTACTTCCACAATCGACAACAAATTGTAGAATACGTAAATAATAAAGGTAAGACACTAAGATCTCGCCCACTTGATGTAAGCAATGGAGTTGTACAAGGATCCATCTTAGGGCCACTACTTTACTCTATATATACGGCTGATCTGGTAAAATGTATAAAGTCTACTTTGCTGCACATGTACGCTGATGATACCCAAATTTTATTAAAATTTCATACCAAATCAACACTCGAATCGAAAAATTGTATAAATAATTTAAATCAAGATCTAGAGCTAATCAATAATTGGTCTAAAAATAATTATTTATCTTTGAACCCATTAAAATGCACATACATTGTTTTGGGAACTAAAACACAAATTAAGGCAGTCCATCTTAGAGCGCCTGTAATTGCCATCGGTAATACTATAATTAAAGAATCATTTAAAGTTCGTAATTTAGGTTTAATACTTGATAATACGTTGCGTTTTAATGAACACATCGATCTAAAGATCGGCAAATCATACTCAGCGCTTAAAATGCTGTATAAATTTAGACCACATTTAAATCCTGCAATCAGACAAAAACTCGCTGGTTCATTAGTTCTTTCACATCTTGACTATTGTGACATTGTATACGGCCCCTGTTTAAGCAAAGAATTAGAAAAAAAAATTCAAAGAGTGCAAAATTCTTGTGTCAGATTTTGTTACAATGTGCCCCCTCGCTCAAATATAACACCCTTTTTAAATTCATATAATATTTTAAACATGAAAAACCGCCGAAAGTACAAATTCAGTTCTCTAATTTACAAGTTACACAAAAATGTCGGCCCTCGTTATTTAATTTCCAAGCTCGACTGGCAGAAGAATAAAAATGAAAATGTTACATATCGTTCATCGCGGATTATTAATCTTATCGTACCTAGACCAAAGCTCTATCATTTCAGGGGTAGTTTTCGTTTTGCAGCTTCAAAATGTTGGAATGACATTCCTCCTCCTATAAGAATGTCAAAGTTTACAAGATTTAGATTGTTATGTAAAGACTGGCTTCTGAATGTTCAAAAACAACAACATAATTGGACTGCACTACCTTAGAGTTTGTTTAATGTATTGTCGCTTTCTGTGCTTACATTTTTATTACTATTATTACTTTTTGGTTTACAATTTTATATTTAATTTTTTTTAAATTTATTTCTACTATTTCTTTTTAAACAATAACTCAATTATAGTAATTTTAATATATTATTCTGTACAACGACAGCTTATGTGTTCACCCAACACTACTCGATAACTTTTCACCATAATCAGATTGATAATAATCCATTGTATTTTTTTCTTGTGAATCCCTTTGTTTATTTTGTCTAGTTAAAATTTTTGTCTGCATGCTGTGGCAGCATTGACACAAGGCTTGAACTGAAAAGCAGCTCTAAGCTGAGTTCATTTCCTTTTCAGTTGCATACATATACCTAATTATTTAAGTTATTTTTTGTTAATCTTAATTAATTTGTGTGCTTCTTGAATAAAGTTCTTATTATTATTATTATTATTAATACCATATTTACAGTATTAGCAAAAAGAAACTATGATTTTATAGTCTTCCCTGTAAATAAGTATAAACTAAATGGGACTTTGTATATCCCATATATGAATACTGTGTGATTGCAGCCTGATATCTACTTAGTACGGAGTTAACCCTCGCTGTGTCAAACATTACAGCGGTGTCGGTTTTAACTGAAGTGTTAATTAGTTGCAGTAGTGGAATCCGGAGTCAGAGTGTCAGAGTGGAACGTTGTTTGAATTTCATAGCTGTGAATTTCTTTAACATCCCAGTCATATTTTTGCGCTGTTGTTAAATATAGAAGAACTGCCTTAAGTTTTTTTATGCCATTATTTTATTATATTTTTATATAAAATAAATATAAACATTTTATTTGTAATAAAGATAAAGCAATTATTATAAACATTATCCGATTACTTAATAAAAAGCGAGTCGTATCAAAATGTTTATTTCGGTAATATCTTATTATAATACTTCCAAAGATAAAAATAATAGTAACAGTGCAAAGTAATTTAATAACATTAAACCAATATTTGTTATTAATGCAGATATATTTGTATAATTAGAGATACCTATGGTTCACACGTAAATATAAAATAAAACACACGTAATCACTGTGTCCCAATTGGATTAAGTCTAACTGTAATTAACTGTTATTTTACGACTTTGCTATTCAAATAAAGGTTTACTTTAGTACATCTATTTATTCACAACAGTGTTACGTTTTATTTCAGGGTTCGAAGGGCAATATAGGAACAATAATTATTCTTTAGTCTATACATACACTATCAAACAAACTACGAAACTATTTATTTTATTATAATAAAAAATAATTGCCCAGCGCTAATCTAATCTATTATCCATATAATTATATAAACAGTGGTTATTACAGTCGACATTTTTAATCAATATTTAAAGAAGCTCTACAGTAATAGGTTTTTCCGAACCTCAGCGCAAATCGACAGTAATTGCATTTCAAAATGTTTCGGTCAGTTTCGGTCAGGTGTTGATAATTTAAATAAAGTAATTAAATGTTCTTTATCAATACAATTACATTGGAATATACAAAGTTATATATTTTATATTTATGGATTCATTCTAATGTGTCCAAGTATTAAGAGATGAACAATTTTCTAAATATATTTATATTACTTTGTATTTTAAACATCAGACAGACTAGTAAATTTAATTTTGTTCTTTTCTTATAACAGTTTTGCAACAAGATTTGGGAACGATCAAAAAATATATTTTTACAAAAATATGTGATATATAAAAAAAATGTGTTGGAAAATGATAAGATAATAATATATATTTCAAGGAAAAAAGAGAGAAATTCATAATATTTGTTGAAATATCAATAATAAAAATTTGCACTCTTAAATTATTTTCTTTATCTATTCATTTACAATGCAAATAACACTAACGAGTGTTATATTAAATTAGAATACCACTCACCGTAAACCTCATCACCACCTTAACATTAAAGGTCAGATATAAAATATCTATATTCTATGGAATGATCTAATGTTTTCTGTTTTCGACAAACGTTTTTATTATTATTACTAAAATTTTAAATTCCACAAATATAACAAACATATCCTTGGACTGCAATAACAAGAGGTGAATTGCCCTGCAGTTAATTGTTTCATATCTACAAGTCGAATAAGTTCCATAAACATTCGATGAAAGATGACAACGTTAACTTGGCAGCCTTGCTTCAATGGAGCAGATCCGAGCAGAAGCACCCTTCATTATAAGTAATAAAATGATACGACATTATGTCAAATCGGAAAGTTACGGAAGCTTAAATAATCTTAATATCGTATGAACTTTGGGAATATGAACAGTAAAACATGAATCTTGTCTTAATTAGTTAAGATGTACTATGGTACATATGCAAAAGTCTCCAGCTGTTGAGAGATATACACCGCTCAATAAATATTCTGAAGTTATTATTTTTAGTAAGCCAACGCAGCAATACTAAACTGTTTTTAAATTATATAATATAACGAAGAATTTTTAGTTTTTTAGTTTCTTTTCTTTCTTATTTTTTTCTCTTTTTTAAGAAATTGGATTTATTTCTTCTGCTTATTATTTAAAAATTAAATATAACAAATGTTGTGGTATTTCTTACATTGAGAAAACGAAACTCAATATCTTATGTAAGAATAATAAATGAAAATAAAAAAAAAACTCTTACTTACAAGCAACAAAAATACAAAGTAAATTCATGTATAACACATATGCATATACAATAGACAATTGCGTATCTCTAACCTGAATTTGACTCGGTGTGCATCGAAATAATGTTTCTTTGTTGAATATTGCTACCCTAATTTGTCTTACGAGTACGTTTGTGAATTTCAATTCAATACGTAGTTTACAATCCAATAAAAATATGGACAAGAATAGAATTGATTTTGAGATTTATTTGTTTGTGAACAATAATATGTAGTTTGTTATCTATTTGTGTGAAACTAAATTGAGAATATCAATGTAATTAATATTCTCTCGTTTCTTCATTAAACGTCTATATCTAAGTTTTATGAAGCACATTAACTGATCTCCATGTAGAATTATAAGAAGGCAAGTTTTTTGTAAATGGCGTCGACGCAATGTATGATAGTTTAGTAAAATAATAATTATTAAACTGAAATCAAAAAATATCTTGTTTATTACCTGTAAATTAATTTAAAAAACAATCGTAAAATCAGCAATAACTTATATGTCATTTACAAATTAGCTATAACTTGACATCGTCCATTATTAAAATATTTAAAGTCACGTAATATAACTTATTTTGTTTGATATAAAGACTTACCTTGTAAACCTACTCACAACCGGTACATGCTAAATTGTGAATTGTTCACTGCACCTAAATGTATTTTCGTTCGCTCCGAAACCGATTGAATAAGCAACTGATATCGTAGAGATTTCCAAAACATTACTATATGTAGTCACATGCTTATGGTTATTGGTTCAATCCTTTTTACATAATCTATTTCTTTCTATTCAATCCTTTTTACATAATCTATTTCTATTTCAATTTCTATATAATAATTATATTCTATAGAAATGGTTCGACTTACATACAAACAAACCAGCAATATTACATCCCTATAGTTATACTACGACATGACGTCTACGTAAGCGATTGACATTGTTATTCAGAACTTTTAAAGATTTTCACTTTAATGTCTTAAGTACAAAAATATTATATGAAGTGAAGAGAAAATAAGTCTTCAACTGCCAAAAACAGAATGGAATATTAATATTTTAAACACATTTATTTTTGGGATATTAATTATTCCATGCGACATGATTATATTATGTTATAACAGAAAAAATATATTATATCAGATAACTGAAGATCTATCGCCTTTGGAAGTCAGCTTCAGAACCAACAAGAAAAAATAAATAAATGACTTCACTGTTGTCTTAATGCAAAAGTGCGTTCAATTTTAAGTCAGTGATGTCTTGCAAAGTGTAAGAAAAAATACACAATAATTATTTTTGTTCGATGAAATAAATAATAATAATAAAATCACTTATTTATGTAATCAATAAAAAATATTGGATAGCTCGGTTTTGTTTCATCTTTTTTAAAATGCAATTCAATTTCATCTTCTTCTATATTGTTATACATTCTCTTTATAATTGGGCTCGCATTTGTTGACTACAATTGAAGTATCAGTTTTCAGTTCTGTGGAAAAATTAACAAAAAATATATTTCGGTGAATGTTCAAGTTCGTTCAATGGAAAACAAAGTTTTGTTAAACAACCGAGAATGATATCATGAAATAACTATACATTGTGAATTGTATACAAATTATATAAGTAACCTATAAAATATTTGATATTTTTAAATAATATTATTTTTGTTATTTACCTTTATATAGGTCACATTTTACGGGAAGGCGAAAAGAAAGCAGAGGGAGAATAATGGCTACGAAGCGATTGAAATATCGAGTTACAGTTGTGTTAGAAAATGTAACCATTATTATATATATTTGATACAATGAAAAAACATTTACCTGTCATCGTTTGAAATTGGTATTTATTCCATATATAGACTTAACATTGATTATGTATGTCTTATTCTTTAGAGTTCCAGTCAGAGGTATAAGACAACAAGACAACCATTACAGAAGTCACCGCAGCAAAAACGTGAATATTTATAAGTCTATTCAGACCTGAGTGGTCTGTTCAGTGATTGACGGGTTAATTTACTCCTCGACAGTTTACATCCCGATCGTATCCAACCTATCTGCTCTCTTTGATTCTGGATTCTAAAAATAGCTGCAATTAATTTTTTGAAGGAAATTCAATTTAGAGTAGAGTAGATATATATTCTTTTTATAAGATATAGAGAATAAATCGAATAAATATTTTTATTTCTTTGATGAGTAATTTGTGCTACTTGCAGTAAGTAAACTAATATTCTTAAGATATTTTGTAATTTAGTTTCAATAGACAAAGTCATTCGTATCGTTACGGTGTGATAGCAGCCTGAACTCTTCAGTAGAGATTACCCACTTTATCTGCAAACATAATAGTAGTGTCGGTTTCAAATGAAGTTTTAATTAGTTGCTTCTGTGAGGTCAGAGTGTCAGGTCGGGGCGTTGTTTGAATTTAGAATGAGGGTTTTTTTTTACGTTTAATGGAGCTTAAGCTATTAAAATAAAATATGCTTGAAGGTCTTTCTTCTTATTCATTATTATATCTGCTGTTAAAGAAAAGTAAAATATGATCAAATGTCATAAGTTACTATTGCGTTAACCATATTGGAACGTTGTAAATGTAGACAACACATTCAAATTTCAAGAGGACAAGGTTTTTCGAGGTAGAAAAATCAATCAGTCTTCCATACAGTGAACACCCAAGGCCATCTCATTAGATGTGTGTCGATGTTTGTATTTAAAACTTTTACAACAAATATAACCGTAAAAATTGAATTATCAACCAGGAGCATGAGCAATAGAACCAAATACATTCTAAATTTTACTTTATACAGAAAAAAATGGAATAATTTAAATCATAATATCTTAAACCGACATTTTAAACAATACATTTAAAAAGATAAAAATATTCATTTAAACGGATTATTTTTTGTCAATCACATGCGAAATAATATTCCATTAAATCAATAACACTTAACCTACAATTCACTCACTTAAAATACAATAAATACAGTAATTATAATGTATTATTATGTATTTACAATTTGCACTAACAATAGTTTTACGCAAGATTAAATAAGTAACGAATTACTTTTTAAACTAAGAACTATGATATGATATCAGTTATTAAACGATCACAGACACTTGTCTGTAACAAAACGTAACAAAACAACGTAACGTAACAAAAGTCATAAAACGAACATTAAACAACTGCCGTATATTATAATATTGGACTTTAACTCTATCAAAGCACCGTTAATATTCAGAAGAATATATTATACCTTTTGATGTACGCACTCATCTGAAGTCACATATCACCCATCACATAGAATAAATTTATAGTTATTATACTCTTACACTTTTGATAAAGATTATTATATATTCAAATTTATGCAATAAACAATAAAAGTACGTTAAATTAATATATATATAATAAAATTAATAACCCATGCGAAAGCTCTAAAGCTTATTATATTAGTTAGTTTAAATCGAGCGCTTCGTATCGTTTAACATTGAACATTATACCGAAATTGGAAATAGAATTCAGTACAAGGACATTGCAGTAAATTGTAAATAGGTGTCGATCGGACACGCTCACATAGACTAGTGGTCATGTCGCTGCGCTACTCCTCTGTAGAGCATTGTTGTACTAAATGCATGAGACTAGTTGCATAAACTATGCTTCTTCCTTCCTATTAAATTCCAACTATAATCAGAATTAACGATAAAATGTCTATTAAAATCAAAGAATCCATACAACTTACAAATGAATCTTACTCATAGGAATAATACTTTTCTATTATATTGCAATATTTTATAGATATTATCTTGTATATATAATATAAGCTATAACATTTATTAATCTTTAATTTCAGTAAAATAAAAGCTTTTAAAGCGAATAAACAACAAATCCGTTGAATTCAGTTTTAACATACGTGCGGTAAACTTATTTTGGGAATAAAAACAAAAAGTTTAAAATTATGAGTTATCATTTGAGAGTTACTTTATTTTAACAACTAAAACATTTAATGGCTCTTGTGTTATATTATTAGAAGGAAGAAAATATCAATTCTAGAAATACAATTTTAATCAAAATAATTTCATCCAGATGCTGTGAATTAATTATTTAAGAAATTGTAGATTTTTCAGTACTTGACTAGGGTCACATGTGTTTTAAAAAGTTTACAAATTACATATATTTAGATTGTCAATAAAGTATAGATATTTTTAATGCACTTATTATTAATTAGGAAATGAAGCAAAATTTAAAAAAATATATAATTAGTTTGTTGTTTGTTTGTTATACTTAAAACTTAACAAAATTTCGAAGAAAGAAATAGTAAAGATATTGTTCAACAATCGCTCTTTTTTTATATCCCAACCACTTGTTCAAAAACGTGTTCAAAACGTAAATATTTTTTATATTTGTAGCAAATTAACTCTTCGATTTTTTATTCCCAGTCGATTCTCATAGCATTGACCAATTATTTATCAAAGGACCAGATATAGTGCTCTCATTATTAACTTTCACAATATCTGATATCTTTGTCTCATCTATCGTAAGATATGGAGGAATTTTATACTTCGACCTCCAAGGCCCATGAACTCTTGTGCATCCTCGGATGTTGCAAGAGTGCATAGACGGCGTTGATTACTTATCATTAGTGACCCGCAAGCTCGTTTATCCTCCTCTAAAACAAAAAAAAGAGGGAAACTTTTTCTCAACTATTGTGAGATATGGAGGGAAAAATGAAGATAACGATATAATATCAAAATTACCTCATCAAAGAAAAATAAATCTGTTCTAAAATATATTGCTAAATTAATTATTGACGTTATAGTACGTTTTATATTACGTTATAGCAGTCCCTTATTTAGTTCAAAGTAACGATAAAATACATTACGGTGTACAATATTTATTTTGTAAACATTTACTTGTTGTACGTCTATACAAATATATGACACTTAGAATAATTTAAGTTGAATAATGCGCTTTCTTCTATGAATTCTTCGCTGTCGCACCTAAATATATCGGTATAAGAAATTTAAATTCTAGGAAAGTAGATAGTCATAGAATTCATTCAGAAGTATTGTTTTGTTTTCATCTGGTCTTACAATTTGTACTAAGAGTAAAAGGTTCACATTTATTATGTTAAAATTTTATGCTGATTTAAAAACTTATGTACATATTCAAAAAAATATCTTATATCTTATATAAAAAATATCTTATATAAAAATATGTATGTTTATAAAAAGTTAAACATTTTTATTCAGTACATATACCATAGTAAGTATTGCAGTATATGCGTATATAATAACATTACCCTCAACTAGAATTTAAGCCACGTCATGTCTATTTCTCGAATTAAACGTTTCCGTCCGTCACCAATTTCAAAAATTAATGCTGTTACTCTTACACTGGAGTCTATTCTAAAATTTCAATACGGTGAATAAAGTAAACGGAATCTTTTCTAAGAATATTTAAACGTATATAAAATTAACAGCTATCTAAGTTGAGCGTTTGTATATTTTATTTTATATTTCAATAAATACACTGCATTTTAAAATGTACAAACGTGATTCAACCTTTTTGAATAGTCATCCTCTAAGGGCGGAAACATGAGGTGGCAGTAAGTATGAACAGAATTATTTGTTATAGAATATTATATATATACTTTGTAATACAATTAAAGTAAAAGTTATTCAACAAGTAAACCTATTCAATACCATATTTTGTATCTATATTTAGATATAGCTTGTGGGTTCTTTACTTAAACTCTAGAATAATACTCGTACGTGTGATAATTCTTTTGTTCACCTACTCGTATTTAGAGTCCGGAACCATGGCATATCAGAAATAAGTTTAAAACTAACTATTTTCTAGTTTTGATGCCTATCTGTAAGATGCTATATGTCATATTGTCATTGAAATAAATTACATTTGTACACAAAAATATATTACGTGTTACTCCTCAATGTTAACGGCTTTTCTATTGATATAAAGTTAAATATTATAATATATAGCAGTTGTTTATTCTTTATTTTATGACTTTAGTTACTTGTTTGTGATCGCTTCATTACTGATATGGTATTTGTGGGCTTACCCTCGGGTTACATTAATATTACTTTATTATACTCCATTGACCCTAGCAGGTATATTTTAAAATGCTTCATTATATAGTATTATCGTATATTAAGAGTGCAATCAAATAATATTTTCGTATCTTCAAGCAAGTTTCCACTGTTTTGTAATCGTCTTACTGACAAGTACGTTAATAAAAAAAAAAGTTTTATTTGTCTATTGTTATGATATAATTCTGACAGGATGTTTCATAATTTTACTTAGTTTTAAGCTTACTGATAACATTATACTATAAGCAAAGTGAACTATAAAATATTTAAGTATCATTATGACTATCTAATATATATATTCCATTTCTAATTACTCTTTTATCTATATTATAATGTAACATAATGTACGCTTAACTATTTATAAGTAAACCAATATTTATAGAAGAGATGTTTATCAAAAAATGTTAGTTCATATTATTTATTGGTTCTGTTACTATACCATATAAGTCTGTACCAATAGCTTATATTAAATACATTACACTGAAATATACTAATTATGATCACTGTTATTTATGTATTCTCAGACTAATTGTGGAAGTTATACCATTTTATATCAGTGTTACTTTATTTAAGTAATAATAAATGAATATTATATTATGTTTCATATTATTGTACTTTTAGTCAATCGACAACAAAATAAGGTCAATTATTATTCTTTATTTCATTTTATTATGTATTAATTTTGTGTCTTATGAAATGCTCTACACTGGTTTTTCTAAATTTATAATAATAATAGTAAAGAAAAAGAATGAACATTTTATTTATTGTATAATATTAATTATATATGTGTTTATTAATTCATTGATTTGTTCGATTTTGACATGAAATGTTACGTTAATTTATGTTATGAATTAAATTCCTCCTAATGGTCGATATTAGGATTAGAATGAAAATAGACAACCCAACTTAATAACATAGTTGCAATATTGGTAATTTAGTAACACTCAATAATAGTATGTTTATTTATATTTAGTTAAATCAAGTCATATGAATATGTTCAATGGTACTGTATTTATTCGTAGAAATTTATTTAAAAAACGTTCAACATAATTCTACCATGGTAAAATAGAGATATTAAACGCACATAATAAAAAGTATTATTTGAATTTATTCTAACACAATCCAGCCGGTATTAGGACTAGGCAGACTAATGTGAGATTGACGGATATAGTTAATCAAATCACTATCGATTGTGATAGGAATATAAGAGTAGTTCAATTTCTTATCATTTCAGATTAGAGTTGGTATGGTATAGCATGTGATTTAATCATTCTAAAACTTATATTTTCCAAACCACTTAGTTAACAAAACGGCATTTAAAATATTAAATCGTTAAATATTCCGAGTGTTCATTTAAAACTCGGTGTGATCGTAGCAGTCTTACCGCAGCCAATTTAACGGTAAATTTTAAAGATATATATACATATTATACAACCACTACTACAAAACTAAAAATAAGCCAAATGTTGTTCTTATTATAGCTTTTCAATTATTTAGAAATAAAAATAAACAGTACTAACAGATTTTAAAATAATATTAACAGTAAAATATTTCTATTGTTAGATATTGTTGATGACAAGTTGATTTAAGTTTAACTGCGCCTCTATCTGCGTTGACATTTGACTGCGTTCGTAAGAATTGCAATTTTTAATCGGTTAGCATTTGACGATACAATATTAGTATATTGTAAGTTAGTACTTATGTCCTTCCTCCTACATACAAACAAACTCCCAAACATCACTTCTTCATAATATTAGTATAGATTACATAGGTTTCAAATGAATAAATATATAAGTTATATTTAAAAAAATGTATTATGTTTAAACCCGTTATTCGGAAGCCAATCTAAAATAGTTGTCTACGTAAAGAGACACAGAGGACCAAACTTTAGACATTAACGGCTTCTAAACTTGAAGGAGAGATCAACTGCTATTACCTCCTCAACTCTCACCGCGTTTGAATAATGTTACGAGTAATCACAAGAAAAATAACTAAAAGTTTAAAGTTTGAATAGATAACAGTCTATGGTTATTAGTATTAAATATGTTCAGTATATTGTAACTGGAGAATTACAATACATTTGAACATCATAAAATAATAAAATAAAAATATTTAGATGCCATACTTGTAACAACTAATTTATATAGAAAATTATACGTAAAAAATGTGAGAATCGCTTACAAATATATAAATATAGTTTATTTTTTCATAAATAAATAATTAAGTAAAGTTTAAATAATATTTATTTATTAATAAACGAGGTTCTACAGGAAAGGAAATATAATATCCTTATTAAAATGTTTGTATTCATCATACGAATAACTTTAACAAGCAATAATATTACCTGACATATCATTTTAGTTTTTTAACACTAGCTTACCGTGGAATTTGAATTATATTTTGTTAATTTAGAAGCATAACTAAATATTTAAATTGTAAATATATTTGTTTTGCCGTTAGTCATATTTTATTTCGAAAAGTTAAAACAATGTAATTGAAGATTTATAAATACTAATTAATGTCATATCGAATGAAAATTGTATAGGCATTCTTTACTTTAATTAGAATAGCAAAGAAATTTGTGTTTCTCCTTAAGAATAAAATTTAATTTAAATTTGATTCAAGTTTTCAATAAATTTAATAATAGTGAAAGTTTATCTGAACTTTAATTAGTCGGTAGTTTAATTCGGACCATTATGTCGAAATGTTGTTTAAACTAAAATAGTGAACACCTCAGAAAGCAATGCAAAATAATGCGTGATTGAATTTTAAAAAGGCATTCATACTCTTATTTTATAATAACAAAAGGAATCGTTGGTGGATGGAATAAAAGATAGATAAATATACAATTTCTATCGAGTTCAGTTCGAGTTTGCGTGTATGTTAAAGAACCCAATGTAACCAATATTTAGTATAAAAATAAATTTATTTCATAAACGATCGGTACCATAAAACGTAGGTGCTTTAGAATTACTCCATTTCTATTCATTGGATTTTGTATACCAATAGAATTAACAGATAAAGATTAGAAATTCTGTTCTTGTTCCTGTTTTGGCTTCAACATTAATAATAATCTTTGAAAATATCTTAATATTTTTATTCAAATCTGCGGATATATTTTACAGTTATAGAAAAATAAAATTGATATAGGTTTTGTTATTATAAAATAAGCCTGTTTTAAGTAATATTTTGACATTATAACGATAACCTTTCATCAATTACAAATCATTAAAATCAACAATTTAAGTTAAATAATCCTAATATCCTGAGGGTTTGTCTTAAGTAATATAGAATTATAATATTTTAAACAAGAACAGCTCATGTAATTTATTTATTCGAAAACAAGAAAACTTGAGAAGTAAATGGGGGACACCATTCTTGAATCATTCTGCGTTAGATCAATAATTACTGGATTTTCATTATTAAAATCGTATAGGTTGTGAAAAGTAAAGGTTTCAATTATTTATAATAAAATAAATTGTTATATACGATTTACATACCATAAGTCAGATCCCCCTTCTAACTTAATTTACTCTTCATACCAAATATTTTATTATTTTAAAATAATTTCCAAAGGAACTTCTTCCTACTTTTAACCTATGTCAACTATAAATTAAAGGAGAGAGCACTTAGTTTTGCAGCATGATTCTAAGAACTTATTAATCATCTTTAACTTTCTTCAGGATAATATTCATATGATGTTTTTCCACTTTATTCATTGGATCACCAAGAATTTAAACATAACCCATTTTATATTCTACACATTTGTCAAATACTACATTGTTTATCGCTGAATCATAAGTCTTTGGATAGTTATGTAAAAACAACTTTAAAATATAAAATAATTTTAAACCTATATAAAATGAAAGCAGTTGAAGTTAATTAGGTATCGTAAGCTATGACAGCATTCTATATTTAATAAATAATATAATATAATATATATAATAAAGTAACCTACAAGGTATCGCCACTCTCTGCACCATTTATAGATATTTTTAACACGACGGACGAACAAAAAAATAAAAGGATAAACGAAGAATAAGGTCCTCGGAATGATGTCAATAATATTAAAACTTCGTCAATTGTTATCCTAAGGATACGTTGATTCAGAAATATATTGCGTTTTCAGGATACGGTGATTCGGAATTGTCGAATTTATAAAGATATATAAAAATAACTTTAATATACTTTCTTTTAAATTTTATTTTAGAATTTCTTTTATAACTTTTTAGATATCTTGTAATCGTAACGGAATCAAGATTTTTCTTAAACAGATCAATTGCAATGAAAATAACTTTAATGTGTACGACGCACAACGTTTTTTATATAAATACGTCAGGATATAAAAATAAATAAAAACTTTTATTCCACAATATTACAAAATACGTCATGAACTGATTTAAAAAATAAAAAAGTCATTTCGATTCTTTGTTAAATAAAATTAGAGTAATTTGTCTTTCGTTCCGGAAATGCAATTCAGTGCGTAGTTTTCAATTCACTATTATTATTATATATATATTATATTATATTATATATTATACATTATTACTATATTATATATATTATTATTAACAAAAATGTAAATAAATGCTTATGTTCATTCGATCGTAAATAAAGATTAGTGGACAGCGTGAAAATTTATAGCAATTTAATTATTTTTTAACATTTCTTCAATGATTGATTATTGAATTTTATAGTTTAGTTTAAGATAAAGAGCTTGGTCTGTTTAAGATTAAAAGGATTGTGCAAATAGATTTTCATACATCACATTCATCTTAAGTTCTGAAAACATTTACAAAAAGTTGGAATTAAGTTCCTTAGTTAGAGATTAGTTTTTACTGAAACATTTAATATATTAAAAGATTATGATGACTTCACTTCACTTCACTTACAATAAGTGAAACTAACTTATTATAAAAAATGGATATTAAAATAATAATTATATTAAATTAACGTTAACAAGTCGCTCACTGCACCCCAACTCTCAAGTTCTCAGTGGTTGTATCGTAGTCCTGACTGAATAAGCAGCTGATATTATTCTGTTTACTATAAATTTGGTAGTGTAATCCCAAATTCATTAACATTACTTTGTTTTTATTAAATAAACTTCATATTTCAAACTTATATTTATTATATTAACGGATACTAACTAAAGTTTTATGATAAATCTCATTTTTAATATTATAATATTTTAGGCGAAATATATATTATTCGACAATACTGCACCAGATACACAATAACAGAATCTATAAAATACTTTTCTCTTTACTATCTACAAAGTAATTACACGAGAAAAGTAATATTTTCTTCAGCATATGCAAATTATTAGAGTAGCATTTATATTTATGTACTTATATAGTACAATTCTAACTAATACCATATTTATAGTGTTAGCAAAAAGAAACCATGATTTTATAGTCTTCGCTGTAAATAAGTTTTAAACTAAATGGGACTTTGTATATCCCATATTTCATATATGGGATATACAAAGTGATTGCAGCCTGATATCTACTTAGTACGGAGTTAACCCTCGTTGTGTGCAAACATTACAGCGGGGTCGGTTTTAACTGAAGTAATAATTAGTTGCAGTAGTGGAATCCGGAGTCAGTGTCAGAGTGGAACGTTGTTTGAATTTCATAGCTGTGAATTTCTTTAATATCCCAGTTGTATTTTTGCGCTGTTTTAAATATAGAAGAACTGACTTAAGTTAATAAAACCCATTATTTTATTATATTTTTATATAAAATAAATATAAACATTTTATTTGTAGTAAAGATAAAATAATTATCATAAACCTAATCCGATTTCTTAATAAAGAGCGACTCCTATCAAAATGTTTATTTCAGTAATATCTTATTATAATACTTCCAAAGATAAAAATAACAGTAACAGTGCAAAGTAATTTAATAATATTAAACCAATATTTGTTATTAATGCATAATATATTTGTATAATTAGAGATACCGATGGTTCACACGTAAATATAAAATAAAACACACGTGGTTCACAATTAGTCCATTTCTATTCACTGCGACCCAATTGGATTAAAGTCTAACTGTAATTAACTGTTATTTTACGACTTTGCTATTCAAATAAAGGTTTACTTTTGTACATCTATTTATTCACAACAGTGTTACGTTTAAATCCAGGTTTAGAAAGACAATATAGGAACAATAATTATTCTTTAGTCTATATATACACTATCAAACAAACTACGAAACTATTTATTTTATTATAATAAAAGATAATTTGCCAGATAGTGCTAATATAATCTACTATCCATATAATTATATAAACAGTGGTTATTACACTCGACATTTATAATCAATATTTAGAGAAGCTCTACGGTAATAGGTTTTTTCCGAACCTCAGCGCAGATCGACAGTAATTGCATTTCAAAATGTTTTGGTCAGTTTCGGTCAGGTGTTGATAATTTAAATAAAGTAATTAAATGTTTTTTATCAATACAATTACATTGGAATATACAAAGTTATATGTATTATATTTATGGAGGAAATCATTCTAATGTGTCCAAGTATTAAGAGATGAACAATTTTCTACAGACTAGTAATTTTAATTTTGTTTTTTTTCCTTATAACAGTTATGCAACAAGATTTGGGAACGACGATTAGATAATATTATATATTTTAAGGAAAAAAGAGAGAAATTCATAATATTTGTACAAATATCAATAATAAAAATTTGTACTTTTAAATTGTTTTCTTTATCTATTCGTTTACAATGCAAAAACACTAACGAGTGTTATGTTTAATTCTAATACCACTCACTGTAAACCTCATCACCACCTTAACATTGAAGGTCAGATATAAAATATCTATATTCTATGGAATGATGAAATGTTTTCTGTTTTCGACAAACGCATTGTATTGTTGTACATAATTCCCCCAAGGCTATCAATTATGTTCTGAATGGTCTTCAATCATATTTATTCCCTTTGAATTTGTTAAAACTATAAAAAATCTTAAATATAATATTGTTACTAAAATTTTAAATTCCACAAATATAACATATCCTTGGACTGTAATTAACAAGAGGTGCGTTGCCCTGCAGTTGATTGCTTTATCTATTTATATACAAGTCGAATAAGTTCCATAAACATCCGGCGATGAAAGATGTCAACGTTAACATGGCAGCCTTACTTCAATGGAGCAGATCCGAGCAGCAGCACCCTTCATCATAAGTAATAAAGTAATACGACATTATGTCCAATCGGAAAGTTACGGAAGCATAAATATACTTCATATCGTATAAACTTAGTGAATATGAAGAGTAAAACATGAATCTTATCTTAATTTGTTAAGATGGAATATGGTACATGTGCAAAAGCCTCCATCTGTTATGAGATATACAGCGCTCAATATATATTATGAAGTTTATTATTTTTAGTAAGCCAACGCAGTAATACTAAACTAATTTTAAATTATATAATATAATGAAGGATTTTTAGTTTTTTAGTTTACACACTTTCTTATTTTTTTTTTTCTTTTTTAAGAAATTGGATTAATTTCTTCTGCTTTTTATTTAAAAAAAATATTTCGAGATAATTTAAAATTTAAATATAACAAATATTGTGGTATTTCTTACATTGAGAAAACGAAACTCAATATCTTATGTAAAAAATATGAATGAAAATATAAAAAAAACTCACAGCTTGTTACTTACAAGCAACAAATATATAAAGTAAATTCATGTATAACACATATGCATATACAATATACAATTGCGTATCTCTAACCTGAATTTGGACTCGGTGTGCATCGAAATAATGTTTCTTTGTTGAATATTGCTACCCTAATTTGTCTTACGAGTACGGTTGTGAATTTCAATTCAATACGTAGTTTACAATCCAATAAAAATATGTACAAGAATGTTATTGATTTTGCGATTTATTTATTTGTGAACACTAATATACACTTTGTTATCTATTTGTGTGAAACTAAATTGAGAATATCAATGTTATCAATATTCTCTGGTTTCTTCATTAAACCTCTACATCAAAATTTTATGAAGCACATTAACTGGTCTCAATGTGGAATCATAAAAAGGCAAGTTTTTTGTAAATTGTATTGGAGCAGTGTCTGATAGTTTAATAAAATTATAATTATTGGAAATCGTTTTCAAACCACAAAGTGAGTCAAAACTATTCTTGTTTATTACCTGTACATAATAATTAAAACAAAAATATAAAGTCAGGAATAACAACTGTACATTTATAAATAAAACATCATTTAACATCATACATTATTAAAATATTTAAAAACACGTAATATAACCTATTTAGTTTGGTCTAAAGGCTTACCTTGTAAACCTACTCACAACCGGTACATGTTAGTGAATTGTAAATTGTTCGCTGCACCTAAATGTATTTTCATTCGCTCCGAAACCGATTGAATAAGCAACTGATATTGTAGAGATTTCTAAAACATGGCTACATGTAGACACATAGTATGTTAATTGTTATTTGTTCAACCTATTTTATATAATCTATTATATCATATAGAAATGGTTCTGCTTAACATACAAATAAACAGCTATATTATATTCCTTATTATTTTATGCGAGATGAAACCATCATCGTATAATAGAACAGGAAAAAATAAATAACTAACTTCACTATTGTCTGCCTGAGGTGCGTACAATTTCATTTTTTACGTCTCTTGTAAAATCTAGAAAATAAAAACTATAAGTATTAATTTTTACTCGGTAAAATAAAAAAAGTCCAACATTTATATAATAAAAAAAAATACTTTTGACTTGGTTTTGTTTAACATTCTTTTAAAATGCACTTTAAATTCGTCTTCTTTTTTGTTGTTGTTCATTCTCTTTATAATTGGACTCGCATTTGTTGACTGTAATTGAAGTAGCAGTTTTCAGTTCAGTGGAAAAATCAACAAAAATATATTTCGATGAAAGTTCAAGATCATTCGATGGAAAACAAAGTTTTGTAACACAACCGAGAATTATTTCAAGTAGTGCGACCTGAAATTATTATCGTATTGTGAATTGTATATAAATTATATAAGTAGAACATAACATTATTGATATTTTTAAATAAATTTATTTTTGGTTTTCGCCTTTATATGAAGTAGGTCACATTTCACGGGAAGACGACAAGAAAGTACAAGTAGAATAATGGCTACGAAGCAATTGAAATATCGAGTCACAGTTGTGTTACAAAATGTAACCATATTTCATACGATGAAGAAACATTTGTCTATCATTGAATGAAATTAGTATTTAATTTATATATTTACTTAACATTGATAATGTATATCTAATTCTTCAGATTTCCTGTCACAGGTATAAGACAACAAGACAACCATTACAGAAGTCACCGCAGCAAAAACGTGAATATTTTTAAGTCTATTCAGACCTGAGTGGTCTGTTCAGTGATTGACGGGTTAATTTACAACTCGACAGTTCACATCCCGATCGTATTCAACCTATCTGCTGTCTTTGATTTTGGATTCTAAAAATAGCAGCAATTACTTTTTTAAAGGAAATCAAATTTTGAGTTTCGACCGTTTTGTTGAAAGCTGTTAATTATTTAATGGATGTTTATTATTTTTACAAGATATAAAGACTAAATCTAATTATGATTTTTATTGCTTTGATGAGTAATTTGTACTACTTGCCGTAAGTAAACTAATATTCATATCAAATTTCGCAATTCTCTCTTTTTACGTTAATGTATTCTTATTTCACATATTTCAATACAACTATTTATTTTTGACGTGTTATTAATATGATCTATTTCATAACTTATTTAACATTTTATGGTACTTTATAATCTAAAACAGGTGCAGTACATTAAATTACATTTAGCAACATTATTTGAAATAGAACCCTAATAAGAAAATAACTATGATTATCAAAGGGTATGTATTTATCAAGAAAAGATACTTTTAATATGACATTTCACATTGTGATAAAGGTTATCTCAATATAGAAATTTATTCACAAGTCGAGATGCATCTATAGAGGAGGTATTCAATAGAAAGTTGACGTCACATGAATACAGAGAGAAATAAAGCGACCACTACACTGAATCACCATTTTGGATGACTGTAGCGTCACTTTATCAGTTTTAGTTCGCAGCTAGAACGAATAAAGGAGCAACATTTCACGGTAGTGATTGGAATAATTTTATATTTTGCTTTTTACATGTAATGTTGGTAATGATTTTTTATTTTTGTCATATAAAGTTAATACACATTTGCTAAAAGCCCCACTGCAAGAGAAAATATGTTTATTATATTATTATAAACAAGATAAATTTAATGAAAACACCAATTTCTTTAGAGTATCTTCAGTTATAGCCATCAGTGTAAATGTTGTTTTTACGCTCAAAAGGTGTTTCAGGTGGATGTGATACTTTTTTTTCTGTTGAAAAACTCCTTCGTTGCAATAACTTGCTCGCAACAAGAGACAATTGCCGGCCCTGTCTCTAGCGTACTTGGCGTGGTTTTCCCAAGAAGCGGAAGCGGAATTTTCATATCGCCAAGAAGATATTTTCTCCGACACATATCTACTAACTGCTACTAGTACTACTACTACTTGAAAAATTTCAAAATCCGCAAGTCTGCGATTGGGGGAGTACACACTCCCGCGATAACATACTCCCCACATCGTGCAACCGACAAACTTGGACCAGTCACCAAAGAGGAAAGAGGAAATAGATCCACGGCCATATAACCGCTAGTGCCACCCGCCCAGCTAGAATTAGGCTCACAGGCCACCGAGATGATTATGATATCTATATTAAAAATAAAATATAAGTCAGTTTCTCTATCCCTTTAATTTATAAATTTAGCATACCTTATATATATATATATGCTATTTTGTATTCTCCCTTTATGCCAGAGCATGAAAGGTGAGCCTAAATTAAATGAAATTGCGTGACATAAAGCATAAATTCAACACTGACAAGAGATATTCAAAGTTACTACGAAATATCAAAAAGAAGCATTATTAACAAAATTTCTAATATACGAGTATATGCACCGAGTATTAAATTATCTTATTTAGCGATACTTAAATTGTTGCAAAGCAATTTTTTGCCATCAGTTTTTAACTTTACTAATAATATAAAGAGATAATGTTTATGAGTTTGTGCCAGTATATATTATATCTCGTATATAGAATATATGAAATTAAAATTCCTTTACTTTTATTTTAAAAGAAATGTAAATGATAGGAAAAGAAATGAAATATAAATTACAGTGAATGCGATCTATGACAATGGAGTCCAGATTGAATAATATCTATCGCGGAATACAAAGAGAAACTTAAAATCTCAAGCAAATCGAGAAGCGATTGTTTAATGTACTGTAGTCAATGTCGAGTCATAATGGATTCAGTGAGCTTTGTCTAAATACTTATATTTAGGATGAGTTTAACTTACTTTAGCATACTTTATTATATTTGGTATATTATAAAGTTATAATGTACATTAAATTTTGTTTTTATATTTCTTACAAATAATATCCATTGCTAATTATAAGTTTTATATCAATGGTCAAACGAGCATCTGCTTCTTTTTATACTACCTACATAGTATGTAAGATATCTCTCATATACATTTGTAAATATGAATATTTGATTCGCTTTACAGGAAAAAAACATCGCGCAGCACGGTGGGTTTTGGATCCGGTTTTCTAGCTGACCCAAAACTTAAAAAGACTCAGCTATAACAGCTTATAAACTTTATTTAGATTTTAACTAAAATAAATATGCATGAAAATAACTATAATATATACACAAGGTCATTCGTATCGTTGCGGTGTGATAGCAGCGTGAACTCCTCAGTAGAGATTACCCGCTTTATCTGCAAACATAATAGTGATGTCGGTTTCAAATGAAGTCGTAATTAGTTGCTTCAGTGGGATTCGGAGTGTCAGGTCGAGGCGTTGTTTGAATTTAGAATGACTGTTTTTTTTTACGAAATAGAATTTAGAAAATTCAAATAAAATATGCTTATATGGTTTTTCTTCCTATTCATTATTAGATCAGCTGTTAAGGAAAATGAAAATATAATTAAACATTAAGTATAAAGTTACTATTGGACCATATTGTCAACTATATTGGAACGATGTTAATGTAGACGACACATTATTTTTTTTTTGTATTTCGTTTTCTTCTTTTTGAATCTAAATCTACTCTAAATGTGTCCAATATATATTAATATGTGTCGAATATGCGGTATAATATACGATTTGAGAGATAGAACAATCAATCAGTCCTTCCATATGGATGAACTAATTGATTGTTCACTGATTTTTAACTAATTGATGCACTGTTTACATATAGTGCACATCCAAGACAATACTCATTAGATCAATTTTTATTTTTTTTTATGTTAGAGTAGGGCAAATGAGCTTGCGGGACACCGTTGGTAAGTGATCACCGCCGCAAATGAACTCTTGCAACAACCGAGGATTCACAAGAGCGTTGCCGGCCTTGGAAATAGGAATATATTTCTTTTTTTAAAGTACCCAAGTCGTATCGAACTGGAAATGCCGCCGAAGGAAGTTCGTTCCACATTCGAGTGGAACGTGGGACAAAAGTCCTTGAAAACCGCACAATGGAAGATCGCCACGCATCCAAGTGGTATGGATGGTACAGGAGGCGATGGCGAGCTGTGCGGTGGTGAAATTCGGCGGTAGGCATCAGATCGAATAGTTCTTCGGAACACTCCCTGTTGTAAATGCGGTAGAAGACGCACAAAGAAGCCACGTTTCTACGCAATGCTTAAGTGTCCAGCCGTTCGCAGAGCACTGGGTCCCCGACAATCCGAACGGCTTTCCGTTGTACGCGGTCAAATGGTAGAAGCTGATATTGGGGTGATCCGGACCAGAGATGAGAATAGTACTCCATGTGTGGCCGGACCTGCACCTTATAGAGCCCAAGTCTTTGGCCAGGTTTGAAATACTGCCTTGCTTTATTGATCACTCCCAATTTCATCGAGGCCAACTTGGCCTTGCTCTCCAGATGATCACGAAACTGACAATCGCTCAAAATGTCGAGACCCAGTATTCTGATACTTGGCGAGGCAAGAAGAGGAGTGCTTACGAAGAGCACTGATACGATAAACGGGGTTTTCTTAGTGGTAAACGCGCAAACCTGTGTCTTTAGGGGATTGAACTGAACGTGGTTCAGTTCACCCCACTCAGAGACTATCCCCAGGGAGGTCTCAATGCCGATGTTTCATTTTAAATTTTTACAACAATAAATATAAATTAAATTATCAAGAGAACAACCAGGAGCATGAATCAATAACACTTAACCTACAACGCACTCACTTTAAATACAATAATTAAACTAATTATAGCGTATTCTGTATTTACAATTTGCAGATCTAATAGTTTTATGAAACATTGATTAACAAACGAATTATTTTGTAAGCCAAAAATTATAATATCAGAAATTAAAAACAAAAAAGTAACAAAAGTCATAAAACGAACATTAAACAACTGCCGTATATTATAATATTGGACTTTAACTATATCGAAGAACCGTTAACATTCAGAAGTAATATATTATTTATTGTACGCACTTATCTGAACTCACATATCAACGATCACAGAATAAATTTATAGTTATTATACTCTTACACTGTTGGTAAAGAATCAAATTTATGTTATAAACAATAAATTTACGTTCAATTATTAACCCATGCGAAAGCTCTAAAGCTTCTGGTATTAGTTAGTTTAAATCGAGCGCTTCGTATCGTTTAAACATTGAACATTATTCTGAAATTCTAAATAGAATTCAGTACAAGGACATTGCAGTAAATTGTAAATAGGTGCCGATCGGACACGCTCACATAGACTAGTGGTCATGTCGCTGCGCTACTCCTCTGTTGTTGCATTGTTGTACTAAATGCATGAGACTGGTTACATAAACTGTAATACACTAATGTATCAGTATGTTTAATATATTTTTAATTTCGTTAACTCTTGAATAAACATATTAAACTATTATTTAAATAGTCAAATCATTTCCTATATATTTATGTGAATTAAATTAGTTTGATTGAGAATGTATAAGAATTTCTTAAAAATGTGATAATCTTTTTTTAAAGATTTATAAGCGTACTTGTTATATTATTATAATGTAATAGATACATACATTACCAACATTATAACTCAATTGGCAAATCGAAGAAGACGGTGAGTCAGAGATCAGATATTATGATTTACTCAGTTTTACGATTAAAAAAAAAGTACAATATCATTTTAATATTTATTATTATTACTATTATTCAAAAATGTACAATAAATATAAAGTGTCCCCATAGATCAAACACAAACAAAATACTTTTTAATATACGCCTAATAGTGAAAAGGCGGAAACCCAAAATTTTCCTACAATACCCGACTAAAAATAATAGCGGTCATGTAGGCCTCGGGAGTCAAACACAGGACTAAAAACAATAACAAATAAATCTTCACAAAGGGAACATTCAACTATTGTCCATCTGCGGAGGGCGGTACTGTTTATGGATCTTTCAGAATAACACCGTTTATTAGAATAACCAAATTATTAATATATTATTTTGGTAGGTTCAAAACCGGACACGTTTTGACAAACATTTTAGTTGTGTCATTTATATTTTAAAATGAAATGAATTAAGTCATAATTTTTTTTTTTCATACGGTAAAAATTTGTTTATATAAACTTTACAAAAACATAATTTTTATACAAATAAGTATTTTAAATGTAAGTAAAAATCTTTTATAAGTCGTACGTCATATGTTAATACCATTACCGGACAATAGCCAGTATTCCAATTGTTCTATTTGAATTATTATCTACAGTTTTCGTGCGCTTGATCTTAGCGCTCATAATTAACAGTTCTTTGTATAATTTATATATTTAGATCACATAGTTATACCATTATATAATGTTTAGAGCTAATGTTAATTTATAGATGCATGTTTATATAGAGTATTCTTATAATACAAAGTAATACACAGTTGTTCAGAAAATATTAACACGAAAATTAATCATACACAAGAGTTTGCAGATTTGCCTTATAATTAATTTACTACAAGAACGTAATAAATAAATATAAATATCTGTATTATTTCTGTAGATGTAAATCTATTTATTTTATCTGTTTCTGAACTATTGTCCTTATTATATTATACATTAAGAGTAAACTCAGTGTTCTTGTATATCTCGACGCTTTCGATAATATCAAATATCGATAAACAAATACAAAAGAATCAACATTCACCTCCTCTTAACCCAATTATTTGGATTCAGCCTAGTTTTGCAAGAAATAACTTCTCTATCCTACATGTTTTTACACACTCCTTCCATATCTTCTTCGTTCCCCCTCTTCTCCTCCAACGATCCAAGTTAATGTATTTTATAACGTGGTTATAGCATGGTAAGCGAATATTACTCACCTTTTTTGTCATCGGCGCATTGTAAAAAGACTTATCTTGGATTAATAGTTTGCTCTGCAACCCTTTATGGATTAACGGATAAATAGAATTGTATACAATATCAGTTACGCAACAACTTCAGAACATTGGAACAGATAACAAATGATCGAACCTGATAAAAGAGCAGTATCCGCATTATTTACAATATATTTATAAAAGGCTTTTTCTTATAAGTCTTAATCTTTAAAATTTGTTATATTAAATTTTTAATACAACGAAAAGCTCGTTACTTAAAGTAAAACATAATTGAAGCCTCCAAATTAATAATTTGAAGTGGTATGTAATCAATTTGTACTGCACACAAAAACGAAATAAAAAACACACAGCGTATCAATCATCTTAAAGAAATATTTTGTAATAATTTTTCATAAGCCCATGGTTTTTAATCAGTAAAAAATGTTTAATGTTTGCATTTATGAGAAGAATCATGAATGTAATACTTATGATTTTTATAAAAATATATTGAAACCCGTTTTAATATTACGCTTTTGAATAATCTAGCGAATAAATAATATTCAAATTACTTGTATTTCATTCATATCAGCTATTCATTCCCCGCTCACATAAAATTATTTGAAGCTATCAGGACACATTCTTGTTTATACTTACATTTCAGGGAAATTTGTAAAAAAAGTTTAGTTTTCATAAGGTTTACTTTGTAATAGGACCTTAATCTCTTTAATAAAACTATTAGCAATCGTTTATAAATTATACACAATATGTGTTATTAGGTTTTCAACATAAAACTACTGGAAGTAGATGAAACTTTACAATTATATTATTTGTGTTTGAAATAATACATAAGATACAATCTGTAAATATTTGTTTAATTTTGTCACAATATAACGTCCAATATCGAGTAAACCGTTGGAACTTCACAAAGATAATGACAGTAAGATTTTTTGTAGTATCTAAATACAAATACAAATAAATAAATATATAGCCATAAATACACATGAATCTGATACTTTTATTTACACCATTTTGCGTATAAAGTATACCTATCCCCTTTACACTACAGAGTTTAAACAAATATTTTAAAAGTTAAAATGACAAGTAAATAAATGTGTTCAACTACCGCTTGGTGTGGTTTGCTAATGGTAGTTTACTATGGTGATTATTTGTATCTGTTTATATATATTCTATTTCTATTTATTTATTTTTTATGTCTATCTATCTTTGTAAAGAATAACAGAATATAAAGTACGAATTCGTTTTTATTAGCGTACTGTACGGAAATAGCGTATCAAAGAATTAAATTAAAAATTAATATATGTAGTCGTATAAAAGACCTATTTGAAATACGACTTCCGAGAAAATACTAGATAATATAAAAGGAAGAAGAAAATGTGTTATATCCGAGGGCAAAGTTTCTAAAAATTAATCTCTTGAAAGGCGGACATATTTATAAGGTCTATTCAAACCAGAGCGGTCTCTTCAGTGACTGACGGATTAATTTACTTCTTGACAGTTTACATTCAGGCCGCATTAAACGTATTGACTGGCCTTGTTTAGAGATTCTAAAGCGGTTGTCACTGTAACTTTTATAACAAAACTGTTTTATATAATATAAACATTTGCCTTTTGAAAGTGGAAGTTAAATAATAATGTAAATTCTTTATCTTTTTTATTACTAGTTGACGAGTATACAGGCACAGCGGAATATACGGTATGTGTACAGTATTCAGTTCATATAAATTGCAACTATTAAAAGATCTTTAACACTCTTAATTTTAATAATATACGACGTCACCAAATTTTAAAGGATCTCTGAAACACACTTTACAATCAAATGAAGCGTAATACGTCTGTCAGCGATTTGTAAATTTGACAATGTCGGTACATTTCAGATAATCGTGCTGTCATTAAATATGATTAAGATTATATATCTCCTTATGTATATACTTTAAACGATTCGCTCCTTATAAAAAGTTCTTTAATACGTTTTTACATGGAACAGGGATTCCATGGCGCCGTCTCAAAACTAACAATGGGTTGATACCCATTCACAGTTTGACTTTACAGGATACTTGAAGAAACGGTGAGAAAGAATGTGTTGTTCTTTCATTTACCATATAAAATGTACTTGTAGTAGCTTCTCCACACCAAGCTTCTTTTAAAATAATACAAGTCAACCGGTGTATGAGATGCAGTCAAATGACTATCGCCAAATTATTTATAATAAGTTATTTATTAAAAGAGTGGAGTAGGTTTGCATATTCAAAGCGCGACGAATTTGCATTGAAAAAGTATAAGGAAAGTCTCAAATGCGATGACGTATTACAAAACAGCGTGATAGGATTTGACATTTTGTGCTCACCCCAAATTGTTTATATATATTATTTCATTAAAGTGGATAATATTTTATATTTATACTAAACCCTATCGTAATTGGTTTTTTATAAACATTAAATGTAATAACTTACTTCACCCAATTTTGAATCATTATTACTAAGTACTAAGACACAATATTGATTTGAATAAAATATAAGTCAAAGAAACATTGAATATGAGATATTCAGATTCTAAATACCAAAACCCTCGATCTCGTAAACGTAATTCAGAACTTGTATCGCAGATCATTATATAAAATATTTCAAGGAATTACTCAGACCCTTTTCAACAGCCGAAATACCCATACTACTTTGTGTTTACCGAAAATTGATTTCGCATTAAGAACCGTAATCTGAATAACTCACATACATACGTATTTTATTTTTATTTATTTTATGCTTACGTGTACTCATATAATTTTGTCTACATAAAACATTGCTATGAAGATGTAAAGGGGTTTAGGCTTTTTTATTTAATAATCCTGGATATTTCGAGTGTCAGTTAAAGATTAACTATTCCAAGAAAGATTCTTTAGCTTTCTAAGAGTTCGTAGACTGTTGAATTGCTATCATTATTATTAAAGTTAATTTGTAATGAAATTAGCCCATGTATACTAATAATTTGAAGTTACATGTACCCTCACTGAGAGATTTTCAAATGTAATAAAATGAATGTAAATGTAAAATTTTTTTTACGATACTTTTTTTTTCTTATTAATTTTTACATTTCTTTGAATAGTGGTTTATCTTTTCTATTCCTATTACAATACATTTGCTTAGTTTGGTCTATTATTATCTATTAATTTCAGTTGTTGTCTGTGGTAAAGGATAATTAAGGATAGCTTTAATTTTGTCATTGTTTGGTGTAAGTCCATCACTTGTAATAGTATGTCCTAAATGAAGTACTTCTTTTCGTAGAAATTTTGATTTGTCTAACTGAACTTTCAAGTTTGTCTGTATGAGTCTGTCAAATACTGTTCTTAATTTCTGAATATGTTCCTGTAAACTAACTGAATAAACTATTATATCATCCAAATAAACTAAGCAGTGGATTCCTTGTACTCCTCTTAAAACATTGTCCATTGCCCTTTGAAAGGTTGCAGGTGCTGTCTTAAGTCCAAAAGGCATACGAGTAAATTCAAAGTGTCCTGCGTTTGTACTAAAGGCTGTCTTCTGTTTATTTTCTTTTTTAACTTCAATCTGATGGTAACCACTTGCTAAATCTAAAGTGGTAAAATAAGAACTTCGTCCAAGTTTATCAAATAAGTCAGTTATATTAGGTAAAGGGTATTTGTCGTCGATAGTTATCTCGTTTAATTTTCTGTAATCAATAACTAAGCGAAATTTTCGTTCGTTACTAGCATCAAGTTTCTTTGGGACTAGGTGAACAGGTGCACTCCATGGGGAATGGGATGGAATTACTATATTATTTTCTATCATCTTGTCTATTTGTTTATTAATTTCGTCATTAATTACTTGGGGTTGTCTGTAAGGTCGTATATATATGGGATCTTCATTATGTGTCCTAATTTGATGTTTCACGTCATTTGTAAAAGTCAAGGGTAGTTTTCACAATGAAAAATATCTTTATGTTCTATACAGAGTTGTTCGATAGCTTTATTTTCTTCTGAATTCATATGGTCTAATCTGAGTTTATTTAAGTTGTCTGTCAGTATTTCGTCTATTTCTAAAACTGTATTGTCATCTAATTTATGAATAATGCATTTGCTTGGGTTATATTTTGTTACTATGAAAGGGCTGGTAATAGTCAAGTTTAGTTCTGTCTCAAGGGTATTTTGAATAATAGTGGTTGCATATCCGTCTTTACAATTTACTAAAGCGGCAGGCATTCTAACACCATTACAAAATTGTTTAAAATTTTAAATAGCATTTCCATTACGTAAACTTGTTGGTAATTTAACTCTCTGTCCACAACGGGGATGAAGACGAATAACATTATTGGGGTTATATATGATAGGGATAGCTGTTGTATTAGTATATTTTTTTTTGTTTTTTTGTTTGTTTGTTTGTTTGGCAACGTTCCGAACACATTCACATTTTTGTGTTTGTTTACGTTTGTGAATAAAAATGTTCGTGGTTTTTTCGTCGCAAAATTCATATCAGGAGTTTTGTCAGTGGATTCGCTTTCGTCACTCGGTATTTACTTCGTTGAGAAGTTTTTGTTTTGATATCTATAGTTTTGTAAAAGGATTGGAAACAAAATGCTGTGCGATTATTTTTCATGCAAATATATACTCATTTATTTGGAATAGTTGCCCCTGACAAAATGAGAGTGTTTTGGCTCAGAGGATAAGCGTTGTAATGACAAAGACGAGACCTCGAGTTCGATTCCCACAGGTGCCCGATTTTTTTTCATTTGATTTTTTCAGTTTCCATTTATTTTTTTAACTCATTGCTTCAAAACAGATTTTCTTCAGCATTCGGATTTTTTTCTGTAAATTTTGTTTTATTGTTACAGACGGCAATGCGTTAGTGAGCTTATTCACTGTGCAACTAGCATTGAATTTTAACCGTGTTGTGATTACGATTCTGGCTTTAAAAGTCATTTTTTGGCCATTTTTGGTCATTTTTCATGATTTTTTGAACTTCTCACGGCCATATCTCGAAATAACGAGTTTTCCCAGATATATGCTATATACCAAATTTTAGCTCTAATTTGGGGCTACGAATGAGGAAATTTTCGAAAAAATCGTTGGCGCCGTTTTCGAGACAATGGCCGATCTGTCCCCGGCCAGTTGGCCATTTTTTGCCTTTTGACCAAAAATGTCACGCCAACAAATGTTTTTGCCATTAAAATGGACATTATTCAAAAGATGAGCTTAAGACCTTTGCAATGATGCCCAATTTGTCAATGTACGTCAACTGGTTTGGCCACAGTCCCTGTACGAAAAATGGCCATTTTTGGCTATTCTAGGGCTGGCCACGGCCAACATGGCGGCCAAATCGAAATGTCGTAGAACAAAAAAGTTTAGTTTTTGCTGTACTTCAATCCCTGAAAGTTTGAACAAAATCAGTCGAAACTACGAACATACACACAAACAGACAAAGTAATCATCGATGGAGGCGCCAGTCAAAATTTTCAAAATGTCATATCTCATCAACCGGTGGTCGGATTTTGGCGTTTTTGGGCTTGTTGAAAAGGTCTCGACGAGGACCTTTAGGAAAATTTAATTTAATTTATTTTAATTTTTCAAGGTGAAAATAAGTGATTTTATACTGGTGCGGAGCCAAAAACTAAATTTTAGTCTCATTTTTCAAACGGCCGTAGAGGTGGAGGCGGTGGGTATATCGCTAAGCGCAAATGCATTTTCTGGGTCTATGGGCCAAGGGCTTTCTAAAAATACCACACTCATACCAGAAGGTCTCCTGTATAAAAAAATCGATCTTGCGCGTATATATACAGAGTTAGACTTTCAGCACTATGGGTGCTTTCGTCACTCGGAGCTAGCTAACGCCCGCTTTGATAGAATTTCTTTCTTTATATCTATTGTGGCATCTAATTGTTTCAAAAGGTCACTTCCAATTAATCCGTCGTAACGTCCATCTACGTCATAGTCATATCTATCATAAAATTAGCATTAGTTTCAGGTATGTAAATATAAGGTAATGTAAGAGTGTTACAATTTAAATGTATTATCTAGGAATTTGGTAAGGGGTATCCATATGAAAATTTTCAAATTATTCTCCAATATTATTATTTGTCATGTCATTAATGTCTTCTTGTATTGTGGGGTCATAATGGTCACAATATTCAGTCTCATTAGGGTCATAGTATTCGGTTTCAGGGTCTTCAGGAATTTCCTGCTCAACAATATGCTCGTTTAGACGAAAACCTTGTGGTTTAGTGGGTAGAGCAGTTCTCATGCTCACATCCGTGCGATGCATAGGTCGTTGGGGACAGTAACCAGAGGGATGTTGTCCTTGGTTTTGATTAAGTGGTGGTCTGTATCCAAATTGATTTTGATTATACTGGGGTCTATATCCAAATTGGTTTTGGTTTACCTTATTTACTTTAAGCATTTCCAAGGGTGTTACAAGCTTTAAGTCTAACAATTCTCAATAAATCTTCAGGTAAATTATACAAGAATACATTCATCGCCAAATTATCATATATCGTTATTTTACTTTCACGCAAACTACTATTTGAAATTAAATTTACTTTAGCTATTAATGTGCTTTTAGTGTGTTGTATTCTATTACAAAAATCTAGGTAAGATTCGGTACTATTAATTTTTAAAGTTTCTAATTCAACCGCGATACATTCATCGGAACGCGGATCACCGAAATGTTGTTCAAGGGCGGATTTAAGGCTGCTCCATGTAATTAAATCTTATCTTTCACTAATTAAACTAGCTGCTCGTCCTATTAATTTTGAAGTTATGACATGAAAAACGTAAAGGTCTTGGTCGGGATTTCCTTCCACTACACATGTTTGTATTACATACTCGCATTTCCTAATAAATAAGGATAATAATTTTTCATCACCATCAAACTTAGGGATGATATTACTAACTTCTACTGGAATCTTTACAATGTTTTCCATTTTTAATAAATTGATTCACTTTAAATAAAGAATATTAATATTGTATCTAAAATAATTATATATATTTTTTTTTTGTTCTTAATTTATTAATATAATAAATTTCAGTTTCTTTTATAATATTTTAATTCACTTTATCTTTAATTCAATTCAATCTTATATTTTATTATTAAAGTTCACTTAAAACGAAAGTCAATAAAATCTCAAGAACCTTTTAAATTTTAAAAAGGAATCTATAATTTAAATTGACACATATAACTAGGGTTGAATAGGAAATGAATAGATAGGAATAGCTTTAGGGTCTACTCACCAAATCATATCCCTCGTGAGCCTTAAGGTAGCGATCTTTCCGAAGCCAGACGCAAGCGCTCGATGAGACTTATTTATATTTGGTTCGGATTCCGTAGAAACGCTTGGAACTAACTTAATATTAATACAATGTCTTAAATACTATCGAGTCGGCCACCCAGAAGGGTATTGTTCCCATCATTCGAATATGAGCGTGCGAACATTGCGAGATGCCGACTCAGCGGGATGGGCTGGTGTGAGTGTGTGTGATTGAGGAAACCAGAGAATATTGATAACATTGATATTCTCAATTTAGTTTCACACAAATAGATAACAAACTACATATTATTGTTCACAAACAAATAAATCTCAAAATCAATTTTATTCCTGTCCATATTTTTATTGGATTGGAAACTACGTATTGAATTGAAATTCACAAACGTACTCGTAAGACAAATTAGGGTAGCAATATTCAACAAGGAACCATTATTTCGATGCACACCGAGTCCAAATTCAAATTGAAGATACGCAATTGTATATTGTACGAGTATATGCATATGTGTTATACATGAATTTACTTTATATTTTTGTTGCTTGTAAGTAACAAGCTGTGAGTTTTTTTTTATATTTTCTTTGAGATATTAAGTCTCGTTTTCTCAATGTAAGAAATAACACAACATTTGTTATATTTAAATTTTAAATTATCTCGAAATATTTTTTTTAAATAAAAAGCGGAAGAAATTAATCAAAGTTTGTAAACTAAAAAACTAAAAATTCTTCATTATATTATATAATTTAAAATCTGTTTAGTATTACTGCGTTGGCTTACTAAAAATAATAAACTATAGAATATTTATTAAGCGGTGTATATGATGAAGGGTGCTGCTGCTCGGATCTGCTCCATTGAAGTAAGGCTGCCATGTTAACGTTGACATTTTTCATCGCCGGATGTTTATGAAACTTATTCGACTTGTATATAAATAGATAAAGCAATCAACTGCAGGGCAAAGCACCTCTTGTTAATTGCAGTCCAAGGATATGTTATATTTTTGAAATTAAAAACTTTAGTAATAATAATATATTTAAGATATTTTATAGTTTTAACAAATTCAAAGGGAATAAATATGATTGAAGACCATTCAGAACAAAACAAAACAATATTTCTAATATTTATGCACCGAATATTAAATTATCTAATTTAGCGATACTTAAATTGTTGCAAAGCAATTTTTCGCCATCAGTTTTTAACTTTACTAATAATATAAAGAGATAATGTTTACGAATGTGTGCCAGTATATATTATATATAAATATATATATAGAATATATGAAATTAAAATTCCTTTACTTTTATCTTAAAAGAAATGTAAATGATAGAAAAAGAAATGATATATAAATTATCTTACAGTGAATGCGATCTATGACAATGGAGTCCAGATTGAATAATATCAATCACGGAAATCACGGAAAAAGAGAAACTTAGAATCTTAAGCAAATCAAGAAGCGATTGTTTAATGTACTGTAGTCAATTTCGAGTCATAATGGATTCAGTGAGCTGTGTCTAAATACTTATATTAAAGATGAGTTTAACTTACTTTAGCATACTTTATTATATTTGGTATATTATAAAGTTTTAATGTACATTAAATTTTGTTTTTATATTTCTTACAAACAATATCCATTGTTAATTATAAGTTTTATATCAATTGTCAAACGAGCGTCTGCTTTTTTCTATACTACCTACATAGTATGTAGGATATCTCTCATATATTTTATTTTAATTAAAATAAATGTGCATGAAAATAACTATAATATATACACAAAGTCATTCGTATCGTTACGGTGTGATAGCAGCGTGAACTCCTCAGTAGAGATTACCCACTTTATCTGCAAACATAATGGTAGTGTCGGTTTTAAATGAAGTTTTAATAAATCACTTCAGTGGGGTTAGGAGTGTGTTTTTTTTTACGAAACAGAATTTGACAATTCAAATAAAATATGCTTATATGGTTTTTCTTCCTATTCATTATTAGATCAGCTGTTAAGGAAAATGAAACATATTTAAATATTAAGCATAAAGTTACTATTGGACCATATTATCAACTATATTGGAACGATGTAAATGTAGACGTTTTCTTCTTTTTGAATCTAAATCTTCTTTAAGTTTGTCCAATATATATTAATATGTGTCGAATATACAGTATAATATACGGTTTGAGAGATAGAACAATCAATCAGTCCTTCCATATGGATGAACTGATTGATTGTTCACTGATTTTTAACTAATTGATGCACTGTATAGTGCACATCCAAGACTATACTCATTAGATCAAATTTTTATTTTTATTATGTTAGAGGAGGGCAAACGAGTTTGACCGTTGGTAAGTGATCACCACCGCCCATGAACTCTTGCAACAACCGAGGATTCACAAGAGCATTTCCGGCCTTGGAAATAGGAATATATTCCTTTTTTTTAAAGTACACAAGTCGTATCGAACTGGAAATACCGCCGAAGGAAGTCCGTTCCACATTCGAGTGGAATGTGGGAAAAAAGTCCTTGAAAACCGCACAATGGAAGATCCAAGTGGTATGGATGGTACAGGAGACGATGGCTAGCTGTGCGGTGGTGAAATTCGACGGTAGGCATCAGATCGAATAGTTCTTCGGAACACTCCCCGTTGTAAATGCGGTAGAAGACGCACAAAGAAGCCTCGTCTCTACGGAATGCCAAAGCGTCCAGCCGTTCGCAGAGCACTGGGTCCCCGACAATCCGAACGGCTCTCCGTTGTACGCGGTCAAATGGTAGAAGCTGATATTGGGGTGATCCGGACCAGAGATGAGAATAGTACTCTTTGTATGGCCGGACCTGCGCCTTATAGAGCCCAAGTCTTTGACGAGGTTTGAAATACTGCCTCGCTTTATTGATCACTCACAATTTCATCGAGGCCAACTTGGCCTTGCTCTCCAGATGATCACAAAACTGACAATCGCTCGAAATGTCGAGACCCAGTATTCTGATACTACGCGAGGCAATAAGAGGAGTGCTCTCGAAGAGCGGTGATACGACAAACGGGGTTTTCTTAGTGGTAAACGCGCAAACCTGTGTCTTTAGGGGATTGAACTGAACGTGGTTCAGTCCACCCCACTCAGAGACCATCCCCAGGGAGGTCTCAATGTCGATGTTTCATTTTAAATTTTTACAACAATAAATGTAAATTAAATTATCAAGAGAACAAACATGAATCAATAACACTTAACCTACAACGCACTCACTTAAAATACAATAATTAAACTAATTATAGCATATTCTGTATTTACAATTTGCAGTTCAAATAGTTTTATGAAACATTGATTAACTAACGAATTATTTTGTAAGCCAAGAATTATAATATCAGTAATTAATAACAAACAAGTAACAAAAGTCATAAAACGAACATTAAACAACTGCCGTATATTATAATATTGGACTTTAACTCTATCGAAGAAGCGTTAATATTCAGAGGAATATATTATACTTTTTAATGTTAGCACTTATCTAAAGTCACATAACAACGATCACACAATAAATTTATAGTTATTATACTCTTACACTGTTGGTAAAGAATCAAATTTATGTTATAAACAATAAAAGTACGTTAAATTAATAACTCATGCGAAAGCTCTAAAGCTTCTTACTCGTATATTAGTTAGTTTAAATCCAGCGCTTCGTATCGTTTAAACATTGAATGAACATTATTCCGAAATTCAAAATAGAATTCACTACAAGATCATTGCAATAAATTGTAAATAGGTGCCGATCGAGGACGCTCACATCGACTAGTGGTCATGTCGTTGCGCTACTCTTTTAATTATATTCAAATTACTTGTATTTCATTCATATCAGCTATTCATTCCCCGCTTACATAAAATTATTTGAAGCTATCAGGACACATTCTTGTTTATACTTACATTTCAGGAAAATTTGTTACAAGTATATATGTCATAAAGGTTACTTTGTATTATGACCTTAATCTCTTTAATATAACTATTAAAAATCCTTTATACAAAACATAGGTTTATTAGGTTTTCAATATAAAACTACTGAACGGATGGAGATGAAAGTTTACAGATATATTATTTGTATATGAAATATAAATAAGATTTAAAATCTTTCGGTCATTTTGTCCCAATATAACGTCAAATATCGATCAAGTTGGGAGTTATTCCATCCTCTCAAAGCTTACTCGGCGTGCTCCGATGAAACCGTTGGAACTACACAAAGATAATGAATGACCATAACAATTTTCACGAACGAACTTTGTTCGTTCTGTATTGTTTTCACTTTTCTCGGATGGATGGATGTGTCTATGTCTGTGGACAGCAAAAAAAATCCCTACTGTCGAGAGATGGCGCCATTTATTATTTACTGATTTAGTTTATTTTCATATTTAATTATATTACTATTTTGTATTATTATTAATCACACTTTTTTGTAATTTTTTTGTAGTTATAAATAAACATGTATTTAACATTTACTTTTCTTCAATAAATAATAATCAATTGTTTTTATTAGCATTTATAATTTCGTCAAAGTTCGTTCGGGAAATAAACTGGGTATTTGCATCTTCACTGGTTTCACTTAAAAAGCTTTAAATGAAAATCTGTAACAACGTATCTACCTTTGATATAAAAGCCATTATATTCAAAATAGCGATCTAAAATACAAATGAATCTAATACTTTTATTCACACCACTTTGCGTAAACTATTAGATTTTTATATAAATGAATATTTGTGTCGCATTATATTAAAAGTATAACTATCTTTTACACTACAGAGCTTGAACGAATATTTTAAAAGTTAAAATGATATGTAAATGAATGTTTAACTACTGCTTGGTCTGGTTTGCTAATGGTAGTTTACTATGTTAATTATTAGTATTTCTTTATTTTTAATCTATTTCTATTTATTTACTTTTTGTGTCTTTCTTTCTTCGGAAACAATAACGGAAAATCGTACTGAATCGGAAATAGTGTATAACTGTATCAACGAATTAAATGAAAAATTAATATATGTAGTCGTATAAAAGACCTGATTTGAAAATATAAAAGAAATAAGAAAATTAAAATTTGTAATATATTTACTTATGCATATACTTAAAACGGTTTCTTTTTTTTCCTTTGGAAAACTCCTTCGTGGCAATAACTTGCTCGCGGCAAGAGAGGATTGTGACCCAACACTTCTAGCTGCGAACTAATAAGCTTATGAGCGCGAAGCCATGAACAAAATTGGGATCGCATCCCTTCGTATAAGCTTGAGCTGGTACTCTATGAACTACCCATGCCCGGTAAGTACCTGCACAAAACGGAACGTTAGTATTCCTTGCCACTGGTTGATTCAACTATCAAAATGGGGCAGTTCCTCTCCACTTTCGCCAGTCCGGTAGCCTACACCCCCGCCTATAAATCCTAAGGCATTGCTTGCCAGGGAGGACCCACCAGTCCTGGATAGCCCTGCCTATAGTATTCTTGACGTGGTTCTCCCAAGAAGCAAAATCGGCTTCCAGATGGCCGAGAAAATATTTTTTTTCAACACCTGTCTGGTAACTGCTAATCTGGAGACAAGAAAAATTCCAACTACGCCAGTCTACGATTAGAGTAGTACACCCTCCCACAACAACGTACACCCTCCACCGTACAACCGCTATACCCGGGCCAGTCATCAAAGAAAAGAAAGGAGAGAGGGAAAAAAACCAAGGCCATAGTGTCGCACGCCCAGGTAGAATTAGGCTCACAAGCCATCGAGATGATTACAATGTCTATATTAAAAATATAATATAAGTTATTTTCTCTATCACTTCAATTTATAAATTTGGCGTACCTTATATATAAGTTAGCTTGCATTCTCCATTTCTGCCGGGTCATGAAAAGTGAGCAAAAATTAAATGAAACTGCGTGACATAAAGCATAAGTTCAGCACTGACAAGAGATATTCAAAGTTACTACGAAATCAAAAAGAAGCATTATTAACAAAATTTTTAATGTTAATGCAGCGATTATTAAATTGAGTAATTTAGCGATACTTAAATTGTTGCAGGGAAATCTTGCCATTAGTTTTTAACTTTACTAATAATATAAAGAGGTAATGTTTATGAGTGTGTACCAGTAAATATTACATATACATAATATATGACATTTAAATTCTTTTACTTTTAAAAGAATCGTACGGGATAGAAACAGAAACGAGTAAAATAAATTGTCTTACAGTGAATGCGACCTATGACAATGGAGTCCAGATTGAATAATATCAATCACGGAATACAAAGAGAAACTTAGAATATTAAGCAAATCAAGAAGCGATTGTTTAATGTACTGTAGTCAATGTCGAGTCATAATGGATTCAGTGAGCTGTGTCTAAATACTTATATTTAGGATGAGTTTAACTTACTTTAGAATACTTTATTATATTATAAACTTTTAATATACATTAAATTTTGTTTTTATATTTCTAACAAATAATATCCATTGCTAATTATAAGTTTTATATCAATTTGCAAACGACCGTCTGCTTCTTTCTCTACTACCTACATAGTATGTAGGATATCTCTCATATACATTTGTAAATATGAATATTTGATTCGCTTTTCAGGAAGAAAACATGACGCAGCACGGTGGGTTTTGATCCGGTTTTCTAGCTGACCCAAAACTTAAAAAGACTCAGCTATAACAGCCAGCTATAAATAAGCATGAAAATAACTATAATATATACACAAAGTCATTCGTATCGTTACGGTGTGATAGCAGCCTGAACTCCTCAGTAGAGATTACCCACTTTATCTGCAAACATAATAGTAGCGTCGGTTTCAAATGAAGTTTTAATTAGTCACTTCAGTGGGGTTCGGAGTGTCAGGTCGAGGCGTTGTTTGAATATAGAATAACTGTTTTTTTTTACAAAATAGAATTTAGACAATTCAAATAAAATATGCTTATATGGTTTTTCTTCCTATTCATTATTAGATCAGCTGTTAAGAAAAATGAAAATATAATTAAATATTAAGTATAAAGTTACTATTGGACCATATTGTCAACTATATTGGAACGATGTAAATGTAAATGTAAGTTTATTTTTTTTGTATTTCGTTTTGTTCTTTTTGAATCTAAATCCACTATAAATGTGTCCAATATATATTAATATGTGTCGAATATATGGTATAATATACGGTTTGAGAGATAGAACAATCAATCAGTCCTATGGATGAACTGATTGATTGTTCACTGATTTTTAACTAATTGATGCACTATATAGTGCACATCCAAGACAATACTCATTAGATCAATTTTTTATTTTTTTTTATGTTAGAGGATGGCAAACGATCTAACGAGACACCGTTGGTAAGTGATCACCGCGGCCCATGAACTCTTGCAACAACCGAGGATTCACAAGAGCGTTGCCGGCCTCGGAAATAGGAATAGTAGGCATCAGATTCAATAGTTCTTCGGAACACTCCCCATTGTAAATGCGGTAGAAAACGCACAAACAAGCCACGTCTCTACGCAATGCCAAAGAGTCCAGCCGTTCGCAGAGCACTGGGTCCCCGACAATCCGAACGGCTCTCCGTTGTACGCGGTCAAATGGTAGAAGCTGATATTGGGGTGATCCGGATCAGAGATGAGAATAGTACTCCATGTGTGGCCGGACCTGCGCCTTATAGAGCCTAAGTCCTTGGCCAGGTTTGAAATACTGCCTCGCTTTATTGATCACTCCCAATTTCATCGAGGCCAACTTGGCCTTGCTCTCCAGATGATCACGAAACTGACAATCGCTCGAAATGTCGAGACCCAGTATTCTAATACTTGGCGAGGCAATAAGAGGAGTGCTCTCGAAGAGCACTGATACGACAAACGGGGTTTTCTTAGTGGTAAACGCGCAAACCTGTGTCTTTAGGGGATTGAACTGAACGTGGTTCAGTTCACCCCAGTCAGAGACTATCTCCAGGGAGGTCTCAATGTCGATGTTTCATTTTAAATTTTTACAACAATAAATATAAATTAAATTTTAAAGAGAATAACCAGGAGCATGAATCAATAACACTTAACCTACAGCGCACTCACTTAAAATACAATAATTAAACTAATTATAGCGTATTCTGTATTTACAGTTTGCAGTTCAAATAGTTTTATGAAACATTGATTAACTAACGAATTATTTTGTAAGCCAAGAATTATAATATCAGTAATTAATAACAAACAAGTAACAAAAGTAATAAAACGAACATTAAACAAGTCGTATATTATAATATTGGACTTTAACTCTATCGAAGAACATTCGTTAACATTCAGAAGTAATATATTATACCTTCTAATGTACGCACTTATCTGAAGTCACTTATCAACGATCACAGAATAAATTTATAGTTATTATACTCTTACACTGTTGGTAAAAAATCAAATTTATGTTATAAACATTAAATTTACGTTAAATTGATAACCCACGTGAAAGCTCTGAAGCTTCTTGTATTAGTTAGTTTAAATTGAGCGCTTCGTATCATTTAAACATTGAACATTATTCCGAAATTCTAAATAGAATTCAGTACAAGGACATTGCAGTAAATTGTAAATAGGTGTCGATCGGACACGCTCACATCGGCTAGTGGTCGTGTCGCTGCGCTACTCCTCTGTTAGAGCATTGTTGTACTAAATGCATGAGACTGGTTACATAAACTGTAATACACTAATGTATCAGTAACTATGTTTAATATATTTTTAATTTTGTTAACTCTTGAATAAACACATTAAACTATTATTTAAGTAGGCAAATCATTTCCTATATATTTATGTGAATTAAATTAGTTTGATTGAGAATGTATAAGAATTTCTTAAAAATGTGATAATCTTTTTTTAAAGATTTATAAGCGTACTTGTTATATTATTGTATACTAATACATTATCATTTTAATATGAATTATTATACAAAAATGTACAATAAATATAAAGTGTCCCTATATATCAAACACAAACAAAATACATTTTAATATACGCGTAATAGTGAAAAGGCGGAAACCCAAAATTTTCCTACAATACCCGGCTGAAAATAATAGCGGTCCTATAGGCCTCGGGAGTCAAGCGCAGGACTAAAAACAATGACAAATAAATCTTCACAAAGGGAACACTTCACTATTGTCCATCTTCGGAGGGCGGTACTGTTTATGGATCTTTCAGAATAACACCGTTTATTAGAATAACCAAATTATTAATATATAATTTTGATAGGTTTAAAACCGGACATGTTTTTACTAACATTTCAGTTGTGTCGTTGTTTTAAAAATCAAGTAAATTAAGTCATCCTTTCTTTTTTCAAATTAGGTAATTATTTATTAATATAAACTTTACATAAAGATAATCTTTATACAAATAAGTATTTTAAATGTTGGTACAAAGCTCTTATAAGTCGTGCGTCATATGTTAATGTCATTACCGGACAATAGTCAGTATTCCAATTGTCTTATTTGAGTTATTATCTGCAGTTTTCCGGCACTTGATCTTTGCGCTTATAATTTACAGTTCTTTGTGTAATTTAAATATTTAAATTTGTTACAAGTATATTTTTCATAAAGGTTATATTGTATTACGAGCTTAATTTCTTTAATAAAACTAGTAACAATCCTTTATACAGTTTTACAAAACATATGTTATTAGGCTTACAACATAAAACTACTAAACGAATGGAGATCAAACTTTACAGTTATATTATTTATGTTTTAAAATAATTCATAGGACACATTCTGTAAATATGTGGGTAGTTTTGTAACCATATAACGTCCAATATCGAGTAAGTTAGGAGATATCCTGCCCTCTCATAGCTTATTCGACGTGCTTAAACCGTTGGAACTATAAAAAAATAATCACCATAAAAATTTTTTTCTAAAAAGCTCTAAATAAAAATCTGTAACAAAGTTTCTACCTTTTACATAAAAGGAAATACAAATACAAATGAATCTGATATTTTTATTTCTTTGAGTAAACCGTTAGATATCTACAAAAATGAATATTCGTATCGCTTTATATTAGAAATAAAACTATCCTTTACACTGCAGAGTTTGAACGAATATGTTAAAAGTTGAAATGATAAGTAAATGAACGTGTTTAATTACTGTTTGGTGTGGTTTGCTAATGGTAGCTTACTGTGGTGATTATTTGTATTTCTTTATTTGTATTCTATTTCTATTTATTAATTTTTTGTGTCTATCTATCTTTGTAAAGAATAATAGAATATAAAGTTCGAATTCATTTTTTTGTAGCGTACTGATACGGAAATAGTGTATAACTGTATGAACGAATTAAAATAAAAATTAATATATGTAGTCGTATAAAAGACCGATTTGAAATACGACTTCCGAGAAAATACTATATAATATAAAAGAAAGAAGAAAATGTGTATATATAAAAATTAATCTCTTGAAAGGCGGACATATTTATAAGGTCTATTCAAACCAGAGTGGTCTCTTCAGTGACTGACGGATTAATTTACTTCTTGACAGTTTACATTCAGGCCTCATTAAACGTATTGACTGGCCTTGTTTAGAGATTCTAAAGCGGTTGTCACTGTAGCTTTTATAACAAAAATGTTTTATATAATATAAACATTTACCTTGTGAAAGCGGAAGTTAAATAATTATGTCAATTCTTTACTTTTTGATCACTAGGTAACAAGTATACAGACACAGCGGAATATACAGTATATGTACGGTATTCAGTTCATATAAATTGCAACTATTAAAAGAACTTTAACACTCTTAATTATAATATATAAGACCTCACCAAATTTTAAAGGATCTCTGAAGCACACTTTACAATCAAATGAAGCGTAATACGTCTGTCAGCGATTTGTAAATCTGACAATGTCGGTACATTTCAGATAATCGTGCTGTCATTAAATTTGTTTAAAATTATATATCTCCTTATGTACATACTTCAAACGATTCGCTCCTCTTAAAAATTTCTTTAATACGTTTTTATATGGAACAGGGTTTGTATTGCGCAGTCTCAAAACAATGGGTTGATACCCATACACCGTTTGACTTTATAGGACTTTACAGAAACAGAGAGGAAGAACGTATTGTTCTTTCATTTACCATATAAAATGTACTTGTAGTAGCTTCTCCACACCAAGCTTCTTTTAAAATAATACAAGTCAACCGGTGTATGAGATGCAGTCAAATGACTACCGCCAAAATATTAATAATAAGTTATTTATTAAAAGAGTGGAGTAGGTTTGAATATTTTGTATCAAAGAGCGACGAATTTGAGTTGAAAAAGTATAAGGAAAGTCTCAAGTGAGATGATGTATTACAAAACAGCGTGATAGGATTTGACATTTTGCGCTCACCCCAAATTGTTTATACAGATTGTTTCATTAAAGTGGATAATATACTTTTATATTTATACTAAACTCTAGCGTTATTGGTGTTTTATAAACATTAAATGTAATAACTTACTTCACCCAATTTTGAATCATTATTACTAAGTACTAAGACACAATATTGATTTGAATAAAATATAAGTCAAAGAAACATTGAATATGAGATATTCAGATTCTAAATACCGAAACCCTCGATCTCGTAAACGTAATTCAGAACTTGTATCGCAGATCATTATATAAAATATTTCAAGGAATTACTCAGACCCTTTTCAACAGCCGAAATACCCATACTGCTTTGTGTTAACGAAAATTGATTTCGCATTAAGAACCGTAATCTGAATAACTCACATACATACGTATTTTATTTTTATTTATTTTATGCTTACGTGTACTCATATAATTTTGTCTACATAAAACATTGCTATGAAGATATAAAGGAGTTTAGGCTTTTTTATTTAATAATCCTGGATATTTCGAGTGTCAATTAAAGATTAACTATTCCAAGAAAGATTTTTTAGCTTTCTAAGAGTTCGTTGATTGTTGAATTGCTATCATTATTATTAAAGTTAATTTGTAATGAAATCAGCCCATGTATACTAATATTTTGAAGTTACATCTACCCTCACTGAGAGATTTTAAAATGTAATAAAATGAATGTAAATGTAAATATTTTTTTACGATACTTTTTTTTGTTATGAATTTTTACATTTCTTTGAATAGCGGTTTATCTTTTCTATTCCTATTACAATACATATATTTAGTTTGGGTCTTAATACATATTACGGTTTATTTAAAATGAAAATAAATAAATTAAATAATATATACACTGGATTCTTAATTATAAGCATACGTATCCCTAATACAATAGAATTTCAATATTAAACCTTATAACCCCGAGTCATTTTATATTTTGCATAAAATCTTTAATATTAGGGTAAAAATCGTAATTTCCGTCAACCTGCATAGAAATTGTATATAAATATTCATTTCTCCATAGAAAGCGTCACAGGTGCCGACAAACGGTGAAATTGGAAAATTTTATTAGATTATTCTATATCTTATTTACTCTTCTTTGGAGTTATATATTAAGAATTATTCTTGACACATGTATATATATATTTACAAAATGTATCTTTTAATTATTATTAATGATCTTTTAATAAATAAGATTATTATTCAAGAAAATGACCATTTTTTGCGTACCTTATTTATTATGTTCTTGGCACATTTTTTATTCAAAAATATACATTAATTTAAAGTGCAAAAGTCTATTTATCAAAAACAAACAAAATACTTTTTAATATACGCGTAATAGTGAAAATGCGGAAAACCAAATTTTTCCCACAATACCCGACTGAAAATAATAGCGGTCCTATATAGGCTTCCGAAGTCAAGCGCAGGACTAAAATCAATAAACTAATAAATCTTCACAAAGTAACACTTCACTATTGTCCATCTGCGGAGAGCGGTACTGTTTCTGGCTCTTTCAGAATAACACCGTTTATTAGAATAACCAAATTATTAATATATTATTTTGAAAGATTCAAAATGGGCCACGTTTTGACAAACATTTCAGTTGTGTCATTCATTGTATTTAAAAATAAATAAATTAAGTCATCTATTTTTTTCTCAAACAAAGTAATATTTTATTAATATAAACTTTATAACATAATCTTTACACAAATAAGTATTTTAAATTTTATTATAAAGCTCTTATAAGTCGTGCGTCATATGTTAATGTCATTACCGGACAATAGTCAGTATTCCAATTGTCCTATTTGAGTTATTATCTACAATTTTCCGGCGCTTGATCTTTGCGCTTATAATTTACAGTTCTTTGTGTGATTTAAATATTTAGAGCCGATAGTTATATCATTATATAATGTTTCGAGGCAATGTCATATAGAGTATTCTCATAATATAAAATAAAATCTTATCGGCGTTGGGAACCGCCAACCTACACGCCATGTTCCGAACGGCGGAAGGTGGAAGACGGAGCTACGAATAGCTACGTGGAATGTAAGAGGAGGAATGGAACAGAAGATGAATGAATTATTAGATGTGATGGATGACAAAGATCTGGATGTTATTTGTGTGTCTGAGACCAAGCGAAAAGGCAATGATACGACCGATTTGCTTGGCAACCGGGTCGCTTTCTGGACTGGGGTTTCAGAGGGTGAGCGAGGTTGCCAAGGTGTAGACGTATTATTGTCCTCTCGAATGGTTAATGCAATGGTAAAATACAAGGCGATCAACCCGAGGCTTCTTTGGGTTCGCTTTAAGCTGGGGATAACAAGAGTATTCTTGTTAGCCGTGTTTTGCCGAGCAGTTTTGGGAGTAAGTAGTGTCAGAGATAATGAAAAGTTGATAGTATGTAGAGATATGAATGGATGGGTTGGAATCGCGCGAAGCGGTTACGAAAGCGTGCTAGGCAAATACGGTGATAGGAGGGTAAATGAGGCTGTAAAGCTTATTTTGGAATTTTGTAAGGAGCGAAATTTGTTTGTGGCAAACACGATGTTTGATCACAAACAAATTCACATGTACATATGGGAGCGAGCGAAAGAAAGAAGTATGATTGATTTATCCCTAGTGGACCAGCGTATTCGAAGTCAAGTTATGGACACGCGATTGTTCAGAGGTGCTGATCTGGGAACGGAACATTATCTAGTCGTAGCTAGAATAAGAGGTCTGCTTGCAGGTTGGCGCAGCCGCACGACGTGTCCAAGCTTGGCGTTGAATTACCTCATAAGAAGCTGGAAGCTTCAAGATCAACCGATCAGAGAGGCATATCAAGAAAGGGTTTCCAAGAAGCTTGAAAGCTGTGATTCTGGAAATGAAAGTGTTGAAGTATCCTGGCAGAACCTTAGGAATGGTATGGTGAAAGTAACGACAGAAGTATGTGGTAAGAGGAAAAGAAGTTTTAGTAAAAAGCGTGATGAATGGTGGGATGATCAAGTGAAAGATGCTGTAGAGTTAATAAAGAAAGCATGGCTGGATTATAAAGCCTCTGGTAAGCATAAAAGTATGAGAGAGATAAGAAAAAGAGCGTACAAGCTGTAAAAGCACAAAACGAAAGCACTTATAAAGATGAAGCGTGAAAATTCTGAGAGAGAAAGGGATGAAAGGCTGACGAACAACTTCCGGGAAAACAAGAAGCTTTTCTGGGGAGAAGTTAGTGGTTCCCGGGGTTGTTCGGTCACCTGTAGAATGAAAGGGGTGCTTTCGAAGAGTGGTGAAATTTTAAGTGAGCAAGCACACGTTTTGCAGCGGTGGGCGGAATTCTACAAGGAGATGTATGAACGTGAGGACGCCTCGGTCTCGGCTACTAGCGCAATGCTGAGCCCAGATGTAGCCGATGGTAAAATCAGTTTGGAAGAAGATAGGAGCGTGATACGAAGTCTGAAATTTGGTAAGGCTGCGGGAGCAGATGAAGTTACTGCCGAGATGATCAAATATGGTGGGCCACGCGTCTGGGACTTTTTCTGGTTTTTGTGCAATTTATGCTGGAAATCTGGGGAGGTCCCAGACGATTGGCGAAGTGCAGTCATCGTACCTTTGTATAAAGGCAAAGGTTCACAGATAGACTGTGCAAGCTATAGGGCTATCAGTTTGATTAGCTTGGGCGGTAAAGTATATGCTAAAATATTAGCGAGCAGAATGCAAGAAAGATCTGAAAGGCTGTTGTGGGAGTCCCAAGGAGGTTTAAGACCTGGAAGAGGTTGTATAGATCAGATCTTTTCCCTCCGCATGATAACGGAAAAGATTTTGGCCCTAAACCAAAAAGTTTTGTGTGCTTTTGTGGATTTAGAAAAGGCGTTTCCCTGTCAAACGTTGTGAGATAGAAGTTATGGGAGATACTGCCCCGATACAATATGAACGGACCCTTGCTACAGGCTGTAAAGTCTCTTACAGAGATCACTCAGCCTGTGTGCGCGTAGGAGCTGGCATGTCACCCTGGTTTGACATCCAATCGGGTGTTAAGCAAGGATGCGCTATGTCAGCTTGGTTGTTCAATTTGTGTTTGGATAATTGTCTCCAAGGCGTGAAAGACAGTGACATGGGAGTGAAAGTAGGTGACCTTAAGGTCAATTGCTTGCTATATGCAGATGATGCAGTGCTCAATACATCATCAGAATGCAATTTGCAGGCATTGGTCACCAACACTGAAAGATGGGTGTGAAAATAATGGTCTAAACCTGAATATTGATAAGACGAAGGTTCAGATATCTTAAAGAAATGAAGAAAGAACAGAATGTACGATCAACGTGAATGATAAGATAATAGAACAAGTGAATGAAGTCGTATATTTGGGAAGTATGTTTAGCAGAGACGGAAGATACGAAATGGATGTGGAAAGGCGTATTGCTGCCGGTAACAGAGTCAACGGTGCTTTGATTGCATTGTTGAGACGTCAAAACGTCAGCATAGCTGCACGTTTGGATGAACACAATGCAGTTTTGCTACCGACGCTGTTATACGGCAGCCAAACGTGGGTAACACAGAAGAAGAATGTAAAAAAGATGAATGCTGTGGAGATGCGATCTCTTCGCAGAATATGCGGAGTCAGTGTCAGTCAGTGTCAGTCAGAGTCAGTGATCGAGTCCGCAATGAAGAAATCCACAGAATGGCAGGTACTAGCAAAGATGTCACGGTGAGAATGAAGAAGAACGTGCTCAGGTGGTTTGGGCACGTCGAACGAATGAGTGATGAAAGAATGGTAAAAAAGATTTATATAGGAAAAGTGAGCGGTAAGAGAGACAGGGGGAGGCCTCTAGTGACCTTCGAAAACACAGCATGTTTTCATATGATACTGAAGGAAGATCACGTAAAAAGCATGAGGACCCCCCGGAGGGCATGTATGAAGAGGTTGATGTCTGTGGCCGAGGCGAAAGAAGTATGCAGAGACCGTAGCGTTTAGCGCTCCGTCGTCTCTGGCTACCCCGCGAGGGCTATGGCGTGAAGCTAAATAAATAAATAAATAATAATATAAAATAATACACAGTTGTTGAAAAAAATCACGAAAATTAATCACAACATGAGTTTGTAAATTGGACTTATAATTTACGTTTTTGTAACGTAATAAATAAATACAAATATCTGTATTATATCTGTGAATGTGAAAATATTACTTGTATCTGTTTCTGAACTCAGATAACTAATGATCGAACCTGGAAGATGAGCACTATCTGCTATACTTACAATATATTTTTAAAGGAATTTTCTAAGTCTAAGTCTTTGTCCTTCAAATTTCTTATTTTATTAAACATTTCAATAGGCGAAAAGGTTGTTATTTAATGTAAAACATAATTGAAGCCTCGCCAGATTAATTGTTTAAAGTGGTATGTGACCAATTTGTACTGAAAAGTACACAGCGTATCAATCATCTTAAAGTAATATTTTAAAATATTTTTTAAGTCTATGAATTTAATCAGATAAAAAACGAATATATGCATTCAATGCAAGAATCGTGAGTATAATATTTATGATTTTAATGAATTACACATTAAAATGAAAATATATTAAAATATTATGTTATTGCATAATCTAGCAAATAATTTACATTCAAATGACATGTATTCATAATATATGTCCTTCTCCTACATACAAACTAACTCCAAAACATCATTTTCTTATAATATTAGCATAGATTACATATATTTTTAATAAATAAATATATAAGTTGTATTATGTTTAAACCCGTTATTCGGAAGCCAATCTAAAATAGTTGACTACGTAAAGAAACACAGAGGACCAAACTTTAGACATTAACGGCTTCTAAACTTGAAGGAGAGATCAACTACCATTACCTCCTCAACTATCACCGCGTTTGAATAATGTTACGAGTAAGCACAAGAAAAATAAATATAATTTAATTAAATAAATAAAAAATAAATAAAAATATTTTTTTCACTATATTATAACCGGAGAATTACAATACATTTGAACATCATAAAATAATAAAATAACAATATTTAGATGCCAAACTTATAACAACTAATTTATATAGAAAATTATACGTAAAAAATGTGAGAATCGCTTACAAATAAATAAATATAGTTGTTTATTTTTTCATAAATAAATATTTAAGTAAAGTTTAAATAATATTTATTTATTAATAAACGAGGTTGGTATATTCTACAGGAAAGAAAATATAATATCCTTATTAAAATGTTAATATCCATCATACGAATAACTTTAACAAGCAGTAATATTACCTAACATATCATTTTAGTTTTTTAATACTAGCTTACCGTTGAATTTGAATTATATTTTGTTATTTTTGAAGCATAACTAAATATTTCAATTGTAAAGATATTTGTTTTACCTTTAGTCATATTTTATTTCATAAAGTTAAAATAATGAAATTGAACATTTATAAATACTAATTAATGTCATATCGAATGAAAATTGTATAGGCATTCTTAACTTTAATTAGAATAGCAAAGAGATTTGTATTTCTCCTTAAGAATAAAACGTTAATTTAATTTTGATAAAGTTTTCAATGAACTAAATAATAGTGAAAGTTTATCTGAACTTTAATTAGTCGGTAGTTTAATTCGGACCATTACGTCGAAATGTTGTTTAAACTAAAATAGTGGACACCTCAGAAAGCAATGCAAAATAATGCGTAATTGAATTTTAAAAAGGCATTTATACTCTTATTTGATAATAACAAAAGGAATCGTTGGTGGATGGAATAAAAGATAGATAAATATACAATTTCTATCGAGTTCAGTTCGAGTTTGCGTGTATGTTAAAGAACTCAATTTAAACAATATTTAGTATAAAAATAACTTTATTTCATAAACGATCGGTAATATAAAACGTACGTGCTTTAGAATTACTCCATTTCTATTCATTGGATTTTGTATTTCAATAGAATTAACAGATAAAGATTAAAAATTCTGTTCTTGTTCCTGTTTTGGCTTCAACATTAATAATAATCTTTGAAAATATCTTAATATTTTTATTCAAATCTGCGGATATCAATTTTAAAGTTATAGAAAAATAAAAATATATAGGTTTTGTTATTATAAAATAATTCTGTTTTAAGTAATATTTTGACATTATAACGATAACATTTCGTCAATTACGAATCATTAAAATCAACAATTTAAATTAAATAATCCTAATATCCTGAGGGTTTGTCTTAAGTAATGTATAATATTTTAAACACGAACCATCATACAGCTCATGTAATTTTATTCGAAAACAAGCAAACTTGAGAAGTAAATGGGAGACACCATTCTTGAATGATTCTGTGTTAAATCAATAATTACTGGATTTTCATTATTAAAATCTTATTGAGTAGGTTGTGAAAAGTAAAGGATCTTTGTTTCAATTATTTATAATAAAATAAATTGTTATATACCATAAGTCAGATCCCCCATCTAACTTAATTTGCTCTACCAAATATTTCATTGTTTTATAATAATTTCCAAAGGAACTTCTTACAACTTTTCACCTATGTCAACTTTAAATTAAACGAGAGAGCACTTAGTTTTGCAGCATGGTTCTAAGAACGCATTAATCAACTTTAACTTTCTTCAGGATAATATTCATATGATGTTCTTCCACTTTATTCATTGGATCACGAAGAATTTAAACATAACCCATTCTATATTCTACACATTTGTCAAATACTACATTGTTTATCGCTGTATCACAAGTCTTTGGATAGTTATGTAAAAATAACTTTAAAATATAAAATTAATTTGAAACCTTTATAAATTGAAAGCAGTTGAAGTTAATTAGGTTTCGTAAGCTATGACAACATTCTATATTTAAATAAAAATATATAATAAAGTAACCTGCAAGGCATCGCCACTCTTTGTACCATTAGAAATATTTTTATCACGACGGACGAACAAAGGTACAGATAAAAGGATAAACGAAGAATAAGGTGCTCGGAATGATGTCAATAATATTAAAACTTCGTCAATTGTTACCCTAAGGATACGTTGATTTAGAAATGTATTGCGTTTTCAGGATACGGTGATTCGGAATTGTCGAATTTTTAAAGATGTATAAAAATAATAAGATACTTTCCTTTACTTTCTTTTAATTTTAATTTAGAATTTCTTTTTTAACTTTTTAGATATCTTGTAATCGTAATTGAATGAAGAGTTTTATTTTAACAGATTAATTGCAATGAAAATAACTTTAATGTGTAGACGCACGTTTTATACAATATTATAGAAATGTGTAACGATTTAAAATTAAATAAAAAGTCATTTCGATTCCTTGTTAAATAAAATTAGAGTAATTAGTCTTTCGTTCGTGGAATGCAATTCAGTGCGTAGTTTTCAGTTCAGTGAAAATATTAACAAAAATGTAAATTAATGCTTATGTTCATTCGATCGTAAATAAAGTTTAGTGGACACAATGAACATTTATAGCATTTTAATAAATTTTTAACATTTGTTCATTTATTTATTTATTTATTTACCTTCACGCCATATCCCTTGCGGGCTAGCCAGAGACAACGGAGCGCCAAACGCTACGGTCTCTACATACCTCTTTCGCCTCGGCCACAGACATCAACCTCTTCACACATGCCCTCCGGGGGGTCCTCATGCTTTTTACGTGACCTTCCTCCAGTATCGTAGCTACTGTGTTTTCGAAAGTCACTCGAGGCCTCCCCCTGTCTCTCTTACCGCTCACTTTTCCCATATAAATCTTTTTTACCATTCTTTCATCACTCATTCGTTCAACGTGCCCAAACTACCTGAGCACGTTCTTCTTCATTCTCACCGTGACATTTTGTTCAATGATTGATTATTGAATTTTATATTTTAGTTTAAGATTAAAAGCCTGGTTTGTTTAATATCAAAAGGATTATGCAAATAGATTTTCATACATCACATTCATCTTAAGTTTTGAAAACATTTACAAAAAGTTGGAATTAAATTCCTTAGTTAGACATTAGTTTTTACTAAAACATTTAATGTATTAAAAGATTATGATCACTTCACTTACAATAAGTAGAACTAACTTGTTATATAAAATGGATATTAAAATAATATTTATATTAAATTAGTTAATAAGTCGCTCACTGCACCCAAACTCTCAAGTTCTCAGTCGTTGTGTCGTAGTCCTGACTGAATAAGCAGCTGATATCATTTTGTTTACTATTAATTTGGTAGTTTAATCCCAAATTCATTAACATTACTTTGTTTTTATTAAATAAACTTCATATTTAAAACTTATATTTATTATATTAACAGATTTTTTATAGACTTTAATTTTTAACAGTTTACCTACTTTATAAAAACATGTTATTTCATTATAAATAACTGCTAAAGTTACATTATAAACATTATTTTTAATATTTAAATATTTTAGGCAAAATATATATATTATTCGACAATACTGCACCAGATACAAACAATAGCAGAATCTATAAAATGCTTTTCTCTTTACTATCTACAAAGTAATATATCATAAAAATATTTTGTAAAATAAAATATTATTTTTTTGAACTTAATCTCGATGATACCAAAATGTTGTTTCTTTCCCTTGCACGTTGGTGTTCACATTTTCGTTATAAAGCGCTTGTTAAATATGTACTTATACTTTTATAGTACAAATCTAACTAATACCTAAAACTAATATTTATAGTGTTAGCAAAAAGAAACTATGATTTTATAGTCTTCACTGTAAATAAGTTTTAAACTAAATGGGACTTTGTATATCCCATATATGAATACTATGTGATTGCAGCCTGATATCTACTTAGTACGGAGTTAACCCTCGTTGTGTGCAAACATTACAGCGGTGTCGGTTTTAACTGAAGTATTAATTAGTTGCAGTAGTGGAATCCGGAGTCAGAGTGTCAGAGTGGAACGTTGTTTGAATTTCATAGCTTTGCATTTCTTTAACGTCTAAGTTTTATTTTTGCAGTTTTAAATATAGAAGAACTGGCTTAAGTTAATAAAACCCATTATTTTATTATATTTTTATATAAAATAAATATAAATATTTTATTTGTAATAAAGATAAAGCAATTATTATAAACATTATCCGATTACTTAATAAAAAGCGAGTCGTATCAAAATGTTTACTTCGGTAATATCTTATTATAATACTTCCAAAGATAAAAATAAAAGTAACAGTGCAAAGTAATTTAATAACATTAAACCAATATTTGTTATTAATGCAGATATATTTGTATAATTAGAGATACCGATCGTTCACCTGTAAATATAAAATAAAACACACGTGGTTCATAATTAGTCCATTTCTATTCACTGCGTCCCAATTGGATTAAGTCTAACTGTAATTAACTGTTATTTTACGACTTTGCTATTCAAATAAAGGTTTACTTTAGTACATCTATTTATTCACAACAGTGTTACGTTTAAATCCAGGTTTAGAAGGGCAATATAGGAACAATCATTATTCTTTAGTCTATATATACACTATCAAACAAACTACTAAACTATTTATTTTATTATAATTAAAAATGATTTGCCAGATAGTGCTAATCTTATCTACTATCCATATAATTATATAAACAGTGGTTATTACACTCGACATTTATAATAAATATTTAGAGAAGCTCTACAGTAATAGGTTTTTCCGAACCTCAGCGCAGATCGACAGTAATTGCATTTCAAAATGTTTTGGTCAGTTTCGGTCAGGTGTAGATAATTTAAATAAAGTAATTAAATGTTTTTTATCAATACAATTACATGGGAATATACAAAGTTATATGTATTATATTTATGGAGGAAATCATTCTAATGTGTCCAAGTATTAAGAGATGAACAATTTTCTAAAGCATAATATATTACTTTGTATTTTAGACATCAGATAGACTGATAATTTTAATTTAGTTTTTTTTTCTTATAACAGTTATGCAACAAGATTTGGGAACGATCTAAAAATATACTTTTACAAAATATGTGATATATAGAAAAGAAAATAATGTGTTCGAACATTATTAGATAATATTATATATTTCAAGGAAAAAAGAGAGAAATTCATAATATTTGTTAAAATATAAATAATAAAAAATTTTACTTTTAAATTATCTATTTTGTTTATCTATTTCATTTACAATGCAAATAACACTAACGAGTGTTATGTTTAATTCTAACACCACTCACCGTAAACCTCATCACCACCTTAACATTAAAGGTCAGATATAAAATATCTATATTCTATGGAATGATGAAATGTTTTCTGTTTTCGACAAACGCATTGTATTGTTGTACATAATTCCCCCAAGGCTATTAATTATATTCTGAATGGTCTTCAATCATATTTATTCCCTTTGAATTTGTTAAAACCATAAAAAATCTTACATATATTATTATTACTACAATTTGAAATTACAGAAATATTACTTATCTTTGGACTGGAGCTGCTTTGCCCCGCAGTTGATTGCTTTATATCTACAAGTGGAATGAGTTCCATGAGCAGTCGACGATAAAAGATGTCAATAACTTGGCAGCCTTGCTTCAATGGAGCAGATCCGAGCAGCAGCAACCTTCATCATAAGTAATAAAGTGATACATTATGTCACATCGAAAAGTTACGGAAGCTTAAATAATTTTCATATCGTATAAACTTGTGTAAGTGTATATGAAGAGTAAAACATGAATCTTATCTTAATTAGTTAAGATGGTCTAAGGTACGTGTTCCGAAAAGTCTCCATCTGTTAAGAGGTATACAGCGCTCAATATATATTGTGAAGATTATTATTTTTTAGCACACTCATAGCAATACTAAACTAATTTCAAATTATATAATAAAATGTAGATTTTTTTTTTTATTTTACATATTTTCTTTTTTTCTCTTTTTTAAGAAATTGGATTAATTTCCCTTGCTTTTTGTTTAAATATTTATTTGGAGATAATTTAAAATTTAAATATAACAAGTCTTATGTTACTTCTTACATTGAGAAAACGAAACTCAATAACTTATGTAAAGTTATGAAATGAAATATAATAAAAAAACTCACAGCTTGTTACTTATAAGCAACAAAAATATAAAGTAAATTCATGTATAACACATATGCATATACAATATACAATTGCGTATCTCTAACCTGAATTTGGACTCGGTGTGCATCGAAATAATAGTTCTTTGTTGAATATTGCTACCCTAATTTGTCTTACGAGTACGTTTGTGAATTTCAATTCAATACGTAGTTTACAATCCAATAAAAATATGGACAAGAATAGAATTGATTTTGAGATTTATTTGTTTGTGACCAATAATATGTAGTTTGTTATCTATTTGTGTGAAACTAAATTGAGAATATCAATATTATCAATATTCTCTGGTTTCTTCATTAAACGTCTACATCTAAATTTTATGAAGCACATTAACTGGTCTCAATGTGGAATTATAAAAAGGCAAGTTTTTTGTAAATTGCGTCAACGCAGTGTCTGATAGTTTAATACAATAATAATATTTAAAATCGTTTTCATACCACAAAGTGGAATTAAAAATGTTATTGCTCATTACCTGTAAATAAGTTAAAATTAAGTAAGTAAAATCAGGAATAACATGTAATAACATTTACAAATGAATCATCATTTAACATCATACATTATTAAAATATTTAAAAACACGTAATATAACCTATTTAGTTAGGCTTCTAAAGGCTTACCTTGTAAACCTACTCACAATCGGTACATGTTAGTGAATTGTAAATTGTTCGCTGCACCTAAATGTATTTTCGCTCGCTCCGAAACCGATTGAATAAGCAACTGATATCGTAGAGATTTCCAAAACATGACTACATGTAGTCACATGCTTATGGTTATTGGTTCAATAAGTTTTACATAATCAATTATATTATATAGAAATGGTTCGACTTAACATACAAACAAAACCGCCACATTACATTCCTATAGTTACACTAGATTATGATATAAACATTATCCATATTAAAGTTAAGTACAAAGATATTATATGAAGAGCTTTTACAAAATAAGTCTTAAACTCAAAAATATAATAGAATATATATTTATTTTTTATACTTATTATTTCATGCTACGTGAACCCGTCATGGTATAAAAGCAAAAGGATATTATATCAGATAACTGAAGACTTATCGCCTATGGGGAAGTCAGCTTCAGAACCAACAAAAATAAATAAATAACAAACTTCACTGTTCACTGTCTTCCTGTAAAGGTCCGTACAATTTCAATTTAGACATGTTTTGCAAAATCTAGTAAAAAAATATAAATATTAATTTTTACTTGTTAAAATAAATATTAAAAAATTCAATAATTTATGCAATCAATAAAAATAATTGTTGGGCTAGTTTAGACGCATAACTAGCAAAATTCAATTTAAATTCTTTTTTTTTATTGTTTTACATTCTCTTTATAATTTGGCTCTCGTTGGTTGACTGCAATTGAAGTATCAGTTTTCAGTTCAATGAAAAAATAAACAAAAAATATATTTCGGTGAGTGTTCGTTCGATGGTAAACAAAGTTTTGTGAAACAAAAAAGTATTATTTCAAATAATTATCGTATTGTGAATTGTATATAAATTATATAAGTAATCCGTAAAATGTTTGTTTTTTTTTTTATATATTTATTTTTGTTATTCACCTTGATATAAAATAGGTCACATTGAAAGCGATTGAAATATCGAGTTACAGTTGTGTTACAAAACGTAGCTATTATTATATATATTTGATACGAAGAACGTTTGTCTGTCATCGTTTGAAATTTGAATTTAATTCATAAATTTACTTCACATTGATTACGTATATCTTATTCGTCAGAGTACCAGTCAGAATTATAAGATAACAAGACAACCATTACAAAAGTCACCGCAGCAAAAACGTGAATATTTATAAGTCTATTCAGACCTGAGTGGTCTGTTCAGTGATTGACGGGTTAATTTACTCCTCGACAGTTCACATCCCGATCTTATTCGACCTATCTGCTCTCTTTATTCTGGATTCTAAAAATAGCTGCAATTACTTTTTTTAAGGAAATTCAATTTAGGGTTTCGAACCTTTTGTTACAGATTACTTAAAATTTATCAATTATTTAATGGGTATAGAGAATAAATATAATAAATATTTTTATTGCTTTGACGAGTAATTTGTACTTCTTGCAGTAAGTAAACCAATATTCATAAGATATTTTGTAATTTTGTTTCATTGCGTTAATTTATTATTTTTTACACATATTTAGATACAACTATGTATTCTATGACATGTTATTAAGATGAAGTGCTTTAAGAAGAAATAGAAGCAATAACTTGAAGTAATTTTCGGTCTAAAACAACTGTGCAACATAAAATTACACGTTAAGCAACATAATTTGAAATAGAGCAGAATTAATAAAATAACTATGATTATCAAAAGGTATGTATTTATCCAGAAAAGATACTTTTAATATGACATTTCACATTGTGATAAAGGTTATCTCAATATAGAAAGTCAATATGCAGCTATAGACGTGGTATTCAATAGAAAGTTGACGTCACGTGAATACAGAGAGATATAAAATGATCACTACACTGAATCCCCATTTTTGATGACTGTAGCATCACTTTATCAGTTTTATTTCGTAGCTAGAACGAATAAAGCAGCAACATTTCACGGTAGTGATTAGAAAAATTTAGGATCTTTCTTTTTACCGTATCGCAAATATGTATTTTTTTTTCAATCGTAACGTAATTTAAATATCACAAAAACATTTTTAACTTTATCTTTCAAACGTCATAAAAAGTTAATACAAACTTTCAAAACGCCACACTACAAGAGAAAGTATTTTTTATTTTATTCTAATAAAGAAGATAAATTTAATGAAAACAGCAATTTCTTTATAATAGCTTCAGTTACCGCCATCAGTGTCAATGTTGCTTGACGCTCAAAAAATATTAGGTGGATGTGATACCTTTTTATTTCTTTTGGAAAACTCCTTCTTGACAATAACTTGCTCACTGCAAGAGACGATTGTAACCCAACACTTCTAGCTACAAACCAACGAGCCGACGAGCAAGAAGCCATGGTTCACAAAAATAGGATCGCATCATTATCATCATCTGAAGTAGTCACCGATTGATCCAACGATCGAAATGGGGGCAGCTTCCCCACACTTTCGTCGATCCGGTGGCAGGGAATCCCAGATCTCTCTTCAAACATCAAACCAGAGCTCGGTGAGTTATAGCCCTGACCCAAATAGTCTTAGATCTTAACCCCTGGCCCCGACGTCTGGTCGGTATCAATACATTCCCACGTACACCTCCGCCTATAGCTCCTAAGTTATATTGTTTGCCAAAGAGGAGCCACCAGACCTGGACAACCCTACCTCTAGCGTTCTTGGCGTGGGTATCCCAAGTCATTGAATAAAAATTTCAAACTCCGCAAGTCTACGACTGGGAAAGTACACACTTCCGCTATAACATACTCCCCCATCATGCAACCGCCAATCCCTGGCCAGTCACCAGGGAGGAGAGTGGGGAAAAACCAATCAATCAGTCCTTCCATATGGATGAACTAATTGACTGTTCACTGATTTTTAACTAATTGATGCACTGTATAGTGCACATCCAAGACAATACTCATTAGATCAATTTTTAATTTTTTTTTATGTTAGAGTAGGGCAAATGAGCTTGCCGGACACCGTTGGTAAGTGATCACCGCCGCAAATGAACTCTTGCAACAACCGAGGATTCACAAGATCGTTGCCGACCTTGGAAATAGGAATATATTTCTTTTTTTAAAGTACCCAAGTCGTATCGAACTGGAAATGCCGCCGAAGGAAGTTCGTTCCATATTCGAGTGGAACGTGGGATAAAAGTCCTTGAAAACCGCACAATGGAAGATCGCCACGCATCCAAGTGGTATGGATGGTACAGGAGGCGATGGCGAGCTGTGCGGGGGTGAAATTCGGCGGTAGGCATCAGATCGAATAGTTCTTCGGAACACTCCCTGTTGTAAATGCGGTAGAAGACGCACAAAGAAGCCACTTTTCTACGCAATGCCAAAGTGTCCAGCCGTTCGCAGAGCACTGGGTCCCCGACAATCCGAACGGCTCTCCGTTGTACGCGGTCAAATGATAGAAGCTGATATTGGGGTGATCCGGACCAGAGATGAGAATAGTACTCCATGTGTGGCCGGACCTGCACCTTATAGAGCCCAAGTCTTTGGCCAGGTTTGAAATACTGCCTTGCTTTATTGATCACTCCCAATTTCATCAAGGCCAACTTGGCCTTGCTCTCCAGATGATCACGAAACTGACAATCGCTCGAAATGTCGAGACCCAGTATTCTGATACTTGGCGAGGCAATAAGAGGAGTGCTTTCGAAGAGCACTGATACGATAAAAGGGGTTTTCTTAGTGGTAAACGCGCAAACCTGTATCTTTAGGGGATTGAACTGAACGTGGTTCAGTCCACCCCACTCAGAGACTATCCCCAGGGAGGTCTCAATGTCGATGTTTCATTTTAAATTTTTACAACAATAAATATAAATTAAATTATCAAGAGAACAACCAGGAGCATGAATCAATAACACTTAACCTACAACGCACTCACTTAAAATAAAATAATTAAACTAATTATAGCGTATTCTGTATTTACAATTTGCAGTTCAAATAGTTTTATGAAACATTGATTTACTACCGAATTATTTTGTAAGCCAAGAATTATAATATCAGTATTTAATAACAAACAAGTAACAAAAGCCATAAAACGAACATTAAACAACTCGTATATTATAATATTGGACTTTAACTCTATCGAAGAACCGTTAACATTCAGAAGTAATATATTATACCTTTTAATGTACGCACTTATCTGAAGTCAAATATCAACGATCATATAAATTTATAGTTATTATACTCTTACACTTTTGGTAAAGAATCAAATTTATGTTATAAACATTAAATTTACGTTAAATTATTAATCTATGCGAAAGCTCTAAAGCTTCTTATATTAGTTAGTTTAAATCGAGCGCTTCGTATCGTTTAAACATTGAACATTATTCCGAAATTCTAAATAGAATTCACTACAAGGACATTGCAGTAAATTGTAAATAGGTGCCGATCGGGGACACTCACATCGACTAGTGGTCATGTCGCTGCGCTACTCCTCTGTTAGAGCAATGTTGTACTAAATGCATGAGACTGGTTACATAAACTGTAATACACTAATGTATCAGTAACTATGTTTAATATATTTTTAATTTCGTTAACTCTTGAATAAACATATTAAAGTATTATTTAAATAGTCAAATCATTTCCTATATATTTATGTGAATTAAATTAGTTTGATTGAGAATGTATAAGAATTTCTGAAAAATGTAATAATATTTTTTTAAAGATTTATAAGCGTTCTTGTTATATTGTTATAATGTAATAGATATATACATTACCAACATTATAACTCAATTGGCAAAACGAAGAAGACGGTGAGTCAGAGATCAGATATTATGATTTACTCAGTTTTACGAATAACAAAAAAAGTACATTATCATTTTAATATTAATTACTATTCAAAAATGTACAATAAATATAAAGTGTCTCTATATATCAAACACAAACAAAATACTTTTTAATATACGCGTAATAGTGAAAAGGCGGAAACCCAAAATTTTCCCATCCGACTGAAAATAATAGCGGTCCTATAGGCCTCGGAAGTCAAACGCAGGACTAAAAACAATGACAAATAAATCTTCACAAAGGGAACACTTCACTATTGTCCATCTGCGGAGGGCGGTACTGTTTATGGATCTTTCAGAATAACACCGTTTATTAGAATAACCAAATTATTAATACATATATTATTTTGGTAGGTTCAAAACCGGACACGTTTAACTAACATTTCATTAAGTCATCCTTTCTTTTTTCAAATAAGGTAATAATTTATTAATATAAACTTTACATAAAGATAATCTTTATACAAATAAGTATTTTAAATGTTAGTAAAAAGCTCTTATAAGTCGTGCGTCATATGTCAATACCATTACCGGACAATAGTCAGTATTCCAATTGTCCTATTTGAGTTATTATCTACAGTTTTCCGGCGCTTGATCTTTGCGCTTATAATTTACAGTTCTTTATGTTATTTAAATATTTAGATCCGATAGATATACCATTATACAATATTTGGAGGTGATGTTAATTTATAAATTCTTGTTTATATGGAATATACTTATAATATAAAGTATTACACAGTTGTTAAAAAAAACACGAAAATTAATCATACACAAGAGTTTGTAGATTTGCTTTATAATTTACTACAATAACGTAATAAATAAATACAAATATCTTTATTATATCTGTCGATATGAATTTTTAACACACGCTGATTGTATGTATATATTTTTTGCTGTACAGTGCAACCCTTTAAGGATTAACGAATAAAGAGAATTAAATATAATATCAGGTACACAACAACTTCACAACATTAGATCAGATAACTAATGATCGAACCTGAGAAAATAGTGCACTATCTGCATTATTAACAATATATTCTTTAAAAGGAGTTCTCTAATAAGTCTTAGTTTTTATAATTTCTTATATTTTTAAATGTTTTATATAATGCATGGCGAAAAGGTCGTTAATTAATTTTAAAACATAATTGAAGCCTCCAAATTAATAATTAGAAGTGGTATGTAACAAATTTGTACTGAAAAGCACACAGCGTATCAATCATCTTAAAGTAATATTTTAATACAATTTTTCATAAGCCCTCGATTTTTAATCAGAAAAAATGTTAAATGTTTGCATTTATGAGAAGATTCATGAGTGTAATACTTATGATTTTTATAAAAATATATTGAAATCGTTTTAATATTACTCTTTTGAATAATCTAGAGAATAATTTATATTCAAATTACTTGTATTCCATTCATATCAGCTAAGCCGTTCTCCGCTTACATAAAATTATTTGAAGCTATCAGGACACGTTGTTTGTTGTTGTTTGTTTTATATTTACATTTCAAGGAATATTGTAAAAAAAGTTTACTTTTCATAAGGTTTACTTTGTATTAATCTCTTTAATAAAACTATTAGCAATCCTTTATACAGTTATACAAAACATAAGTTATTAGGTTTTCAACATAAAACTACGGGAAGGAGATGAAACTTTACAATTATATTATTTGTGTTTGTAATAATACATAAGATACAATCTGTAAATCTTTGTTTAATTTTGTCACAATATAACGTCCAATATCGAGTAAACCGTTGGAACTTCACAAAGATAATGACAGTAAGATTTTTTGTCGTATCTAAATACAAATACAAATAAATAAATATATAGCCATAAATACACATGAATCTGATACTTTTATTTACACCATTTTGCGTATAAAGTATACCCATCCCCTTTACACTACAGAGTTTGCACGAATATTTTAAAAGTTAAAATGATAAGTAAATGAATGTGTTCCACTACCGCTTGATCTGGTTTGCTAATGGTAGTTTACTAAAGTTATTATTTGTATTTCTTTATTTGTATTCTATTTCTATTTATTTACTTTTTGTGTCTATATATCTATCTTTGTAAAATATATCAGAATATGAAGTACGAATTCGTTTTTTTTGTAGCGTAGTGATACGGAAATAGTGTAACTGTTTCAACGAATTAAATTAAAAAATACCTCGTTCGACAGGGTCGATCGTGTTAGGTAGATTCCCGTCACGCGATTCTCGATATGCAATATTCGAAGGTAACAATGATTAGAATGAATGATTTACTTTAGTTGTGGTCGGATCGACAAAGAAAAATAAGCCAGCAGTATTCTACTAGTCATTACGAGTCTTATGACGGGTCACTCGGCATATATTGGGTGAGAGGGGAACAACCACCCACCCCTATCTCCTAAACGGAGGGTCGCATCAAAAAAGTTTCCTCTTTTAATTTGTTAATTTTCTAAGATTTTTCCGACAGCAAAATTTTGCCTTCTTCTGTAACTTTTTTCGGTTTTTAACTTTCAACCCCCGCAGCCCTCCAACCCCGCGACCAATTTCCCCCGTTCAAGAACTTAACCTTCATTTTGTCCTTAAGAATGTGTATACCGAGTTTGAATATCCTCCGTCAATATTTGCGACCTGTAGCGTGTCCCAAAGGTTTGCACTTTCACCCCCCCTCCCAGCCACCCCTTTCACTTTTTCAAAAAAATGAGATGTTTCGTTTGTCTTACTAATTTATCCTATCGACCTATGAAGTCAGATTTCGCCTACGATGAATTTGGACTGATGGATCATATATACATATATATATAGTGGGATATATAATTTTTTTTTTCGACGGATTCTCAATCTCCAGTTCATAAACGGCGTAGTGCCCCTACTCTGGGGTCTGAGTCCCGTCATCGCATCGATTGCAATAGGTAGATTCATCTATGGAATCTACCTAAAATAAATTATTTATGTCGTATCAAAGACACGATTTGAAATACGACTTCCGAGAAAATACTATATAATATAAAAGAAAGAAGAAAATGTGTTATATCCGAGGGCAATTTTTCTAAAAATTAATCTCTTGAAAGGCGGACATATTTATAAGGTCTATTCAAACCAGAGTGGTCTCTTCAGTGACTGACGGATTAATTTACTTCTTGACAGTTTACATTCAGGCCGCATTAAACGTATTGACTGTTCTTGTTTAGAGATTCTAAAGCGGTTGTCACTGTAACTTTTATAACAAAAATCGCTTGTTTAAAATATTATAACCTTGCGAAATAGGGAGTTAAATATTTATATCAATTCTTTACCTTTTTATCACTAGTTATCAAGTAAACAGGCATTCCGTAATTTGTACGGTATTCCGTAATTTGTACGGTATTCCGTTCATATAAATTGCAACTATTGAAAGAGCTTTAACACTCTTAATTATAATATGTACGACGTCACCAAATTTTAAAGGATCTCTGAAGCACACTTTACAATCAAATGAAGCGTAATACGTCTGTCAGCGATTTGTAAATCTGTCAATGTCGGTACATTTCAGATTATCGTGATATCTTTAAATATGATTAAAATTATATATCTCCTTATGTATATACTTCAAACGATTCGCTCCTTATAAAATTTACAATGGGTTGATACCCATACTCAGTTTACAGGATACTAGAAGAAACGGAGAGAAAGAATATATTGTTCTTTCATTTACCACATAAAATGTACTCGTAGTAGCTTCTCCACACCAAGCTCCTTTTAAAATGATACAAATCAACCGGTATATGACATGACCGCCAAGTTATTTATAATATGTTAGTTAACTAAGGCGCGTTATACTTATAGAGGTTACTGTACCCTGGGAAACAAACATACCCAAAGATCATACATTTAAGTATTACGAGCTATGTAACGAACTGATCAAGAATAAATTTATAGTTAATTTGTACGGAGAGGTTGTAGGGAGAGGAGCGTAAACAGTGAAGGTGAGCGTGTATGCGCATAGTAAAGGGGCCCCTTAAACCTACATCTGGGTCGCAAGTCCCAGGCATTGTTTGCGCTCCTCTTCTTGCAACGCGATGGGCCCGGCACCAGCACGGTGAATCCATGGAATGCTACGAAACTTCGTCTCATTTTAATAAAAGAGTGGAGTAGGTTTGAATATTTTGTATGAAAGAGCAACGGATTTGCGTTGAAAAAGTATAAGGAAGGTCTGAAGTGAGATGATGTATTACAAAACAGCGTGATAGGATTTGACGTTTTGTGCTCACCCCAAATTGTTTATACCTATATATATTATTTCATTAAAGTGGTTAAAATTTCTATTTATACTAAACCCTATCGTAATTGGTTTTTTATAAACATTAAATGTAATAACTTAATTCAACCAATTTTGAATCATTATTACTAAGTACTAAGACACAATATTGATTTGAATAAAATAAAAGTCAAAGAAACATTGAATATGAGATATTCAGATTCTAAATACCGAAACCCTCGATCTCGGAAACGTAATTCAGAACTTGTATCGCAGATCATTATATAAAATATTTCAAGGAATTACTCAGACCCTTTTCAACAGCCGAAATACCCATATTGCTTTGTGTTTACCGAAAATTGATTTCGCATTAAGAACCGTAATCTGAATAACTCACATACATACGTATTTGATTTTTATTTATTTTATGCTTACGTTCTCATATAATTTTGTCTACATAAAACATTGCCATGATGTAAAAGGTTTAGGCGTTTATTCAATAATTTTGGAATCTATAATAACTAAATGTATTGTTGTAAGTATCAATTAAAGAATAACTATTCCTACAAAGATTCTTTGCTTTTCTAAGATCTTGATTGTTGAATTGCTATTATTATCTTTGATTTATAGTTATTTTGGTATTAAATCAGCCCACCTATACTAATAATTGGAAATTACAAACTACCCTCATCGAGAGGTTTTAAAATAATGTAATAAAATGAATATAAATGTAAATATTTTAATACGATACTGGTTTTTTTATGAATAGTAATCAATTTTTACATTTCTATGAATAGTAGTTTATTTTTTCTATATTTTTTCCACTATTCCTATTGCAAAACATTAATTTAGTTTACGTCTTAATATATATTAGGGTTTATTTAATATGAAAATTAATTAAACAATATCATTACATAAGATTCTTAATTATAAACATACATATCCCTAATACAATACATAATATTAAACCTTATAACCCCGAGTCATTTTATATTTTACATAAAATCTTTAATATTAGGGTAAAAATCGTAATTTCCGTCGACCTGCATAGGAATTGTATAGAAATATTCATTTCTCCATAGAAAGCGTCACAGGTGCCGACAAACGGTGAAATTGGAAAATTTTATTAGATTATTCTGTATCTTATTTACTCTTCTTTGGAGTTATATATTAAGCATTATTCTTCACACATGTTTTTATATATTTATATAATGTAGCTCATAATTATTATTAATATATCTTTTATTATATAAGAATATTATTCAAGAAAAGGACCATTTTTTTGCGTACCTGATTTATTATTTTCTTGCCAAAATTTTTCTTATAGAAAAAATATTTAAGTTCAATATTACATTAAAGGGAAATAGGGCTTCGAGCAATATTTGCGTAGGCCCAGCATCCTTCGCTACGTTATATTAAGATGTTTGTATTCTCATGCTCTTAATAATTTTGAAATTATTTTATCTAACCGAAATACTAATAAGAACTCATTTTAACTCTGTAAAGTTTCAATTAGTCAATAATTACCCTATTTCTTTTATTTATCTATTTATGTATCTAAATATTTTTCACTTTGAATCCATACCAGTGATCACTTGTGTACGTCAAATGGAAGTGACAAGAGGGCCTATTGTGATATCGTATTTAACTTAAAGTAAGACTACGAGGGTTCCAACCGCGTTCTGATCTGAGAAGAACCACACAACAAACTCAGTCAGTTTTTTTCTTTTTTATTTTGATCACTGTTTCACAGACGTCAAGATATTTAGTGAGCAATGTACGAATAACTAGAACCATTGCAATCAATTCGATAAGCCGTCCTAATGATAATTAATAATAAGAAAAGGGAAATCCGTCGCTAGCAGTACAACCAGTTACCGCAAGCAGACTTCTTTATATAACTTGACTATGGTTGAAATGTGTGTGTTACGGTATGAGGTATTGTGTTCTATACACAAAAGACTGCAAATGTCATATTTCGAGCACGACTGTACATTAAATAACAGAAGTGCACATAATAATGCACCCTCACGCGTATTAGGCGGTTCCCATTCGCTATCACCCCTCTCACCCGAACTCTATAGTCATATGAAAATATACGTATATAAATTGCAACTGCAATTAAAAATATTTAGTTAATGCAAAAAAATCACAGCAATATTTGACTAATTTACATTTTTAAAACTAAGAATTCTATATTTATAAATTAATATTCAAATGACTCTTTATATAATGACTGATAAAGGGCGACCTTGCGAGAAAAATAGTATAAGATTTATTGCTATTACATTATTTGATACTTATATATTTTTAGATTTATGGATATAAATAAAAAATTAGAACGCAATAACTTCCCGTGTACATTCTGCAATGAGGGAAGGAAATTGCTTATAAATAAACACATTAATGTAAAAGCCGGATTTGAGAGTGTTAACGCTTCCACGAGCTCATTGTGCGACGTGTTATAGGCACTCATCATTTGATTTATCGAAGCTTCAACCCTCGTTATTATTACCAGTAACTGATGTATATTTTTCTTTTATACGGATACTTTAAAAACTTTGACGTTTAATTTAACAATACTTTAGACAATTTTAACATTAACTCCGAAGTCAGAAGTTTTAGACGTACGCTGAACAAAATAAAACTCAATGTAGGTAATACAACGAATTAATCGCGTGTCAGGCTTGTCTTCAATCACCCTGCGATTGATGAATGGACGTTAGTTCGGGTGCCATCCATCATGTGCTCGTATCGATTCGTTGTTCGACAACAGTATTTGTAATATTTTGAATATGCATGTGGCCTGGTTCAATTCAATGATAGGTCATGATTTGAATCAATTATTCAGTTTAAAGTTGAATTTATAATTGATAGTCAGATTTTTTTATTGTGTAGCTTTATTATTTGATTGAATAAAAACTATCGTATAAATTTAATTGAATAAGTTTTTGTTTCAATATTGGATATTGTGTTTGATAAAACTTCGAAAAATTCGTCCCAATTCTCCTCGTTTTGTGAATGAAGTGATATTTGTGAGTTTATTTCAAATGTGATCGTTAGAAACAGAGTGCTGGAATGAAGTTCATTTTTATAACAATCATTTATAAAGGACGACAATTTATCAAATCATTTATATTGTTTGCTTTATGACTTTTAGCATTACTCGCGGCTCTCCCTCACTAACAGCCACAGCACCATATATATTTTCAATGAGTCATTTTAATATTAAATATAACTTTAATTACATATATACAAATTTCAATTTGCTATTTCAAGTCAATCACTATTTTTGAGTAAGTAATCCATAGTACCCTATGTCTACCTGATGCCTGTTCCAAGCCTCAAATTATATGTACCTGTATATCAAATTTCATTACAACATTCTGCGCATTCTGTCGTAAAATACTTTTTAAGATTTACTTTCACATTTATAATATCAGTACACTCGTATATTACAAATTAAAATTAAATAATACAATCTATTTCAGTTATTTTACTACATCAGTAGCTTTTATATTACTAATAAACTTTAGTTAAATAAGTTTTTTTTTTAATTTTATCTATATACAGATAAAACATAAATTTAATTTACAAAACTGAACGTATATTAATATTTGTATAAAGACAGCGACACGCCTTCGTATTGGATTTTTTGACAAACTGACAGTTCGCCACAATTCCAATTCCATTCACATCCAGATTATAAAATTTTATTCAAAATTTGAAACATGCCATATATCTTACATAGATGTGTATACAAAATGTAATATTTTAAAAAGTTTTCAATTTCTTTATACTAAAAACGTTGTAAATATGTAAAGTAATCAAATATTAAAAGATTAATTAAAAAAGCATAAAAACTAAATTTATTTACCGCTTATCGTATCGCTTTTAAAATTCATTAGGAATTTTAAATTATGATTAAATATTTGATATTTTTAACACTTTTAGTGAAATTAAATATGTGTAGAGATTATTATGCGGGTATGTTCAAGAAAAATGACCTCCTAGTCGCACAAGACACACTGTATAAAGAAAAAGTGTCTTTCCGTTCAGTTTATGCAAAGTATGGAAGAATTTTTAAATGCCCGGTAACATTTCATCATTATTTTATATAAAATTTTGACATGAACAATTTTATCGACAAACTATCCATTATTTTAAAAATAGCATTAATATTTTATACTTATTTTCATGTCACCATTTCAGATAACGTATTTCCATGTAGTAGATCGTCTTGGGATTGGTAGAGGACCACGTGTCGAGATAATTCGGGGAGGTCTTCAGCACAAATACGTTGTTCTTCGACTGACATCACCGTATAACTATCCAGTGTCTGTTAACATTTACGTTGGCTGTGAGAATAAATTAACAACAAGAAGTTCTACACCTAAGATAGATGTGAAAGTAACAACTATAAATGAAATACCAATCACCAGTAAAGGTGGTGAGAGTGCCACTACTAATAAATCAGCTGGAAATACCACCAGCGGTAATTCTAGTGTTGCAGCAGTTGTAACTTCAGCTCATACTTAGTTTAATATATAAAGTTAATATGATAACGAAAATATTTATAATAAATATTAAAAAGCGAAATTATAATTAAAAATATAGTAATATGAATATATGAAGCACATTGGTTGTTAAATATATATATATATACAAAATCGATGGAATCCCATTATAATTTAGTATAATTTGCGTAAATACCACTAGAAAAAAGCAATATAAAAAAAATTAAAAGCTAGATTACTGTAAGTAATAATTTATGATAGTTGAAATTCAATTTATAGTTATAATGTTTTTGGAGTACTAAATATTTGTTAGAGCCCATTATTATTTCAATAGTTAATCATGAACGGTTTGTCTCAATATCATTTAACCTAAAATAAATATTGCTAGGTTTAAAAATAACTTGACCGATTCAAAAAGAAGGAAGCTAAAAAAATCGACATCTATTGAGAATTCTATGTGAGGATTATATATTCTATTATCACCAAGTCTTACAACACCAGCACCACGTTCAAGGCAAACTTTTTCATTACAAGTCTAACTTTCAGCTGGTGCTAACTATACCAAATCATTGTACAACTTTCTCTTCAGCTATTTGTACTGAGAACCTGAAGTAAACATGTTTGTAAAGATTTTTGCTTCTTCTTTTTTAAGATTTTAGTTGTTACTAACTGTATATGTAGTTTCTTTTTATGGACAAACATTTAAATAACTAAAACTCCTTAAATTTTAAAAACTTTTATTGGTTGACATTATATTCCGAGTATCTTTTTTTATATTTATCTTAAAGTATAAGATCCATTTCATACATTCTATGTTTGTATTTTAAAAGGTAGTCTTAAAATGAAAACATTGCCTTTCATTGTGGAAATTATTATTTCATAGAAAAGAAAATAAGACACTATTGTTTCATATGTTATGATATTTCTAATCGACTACATTATACTGAAGTATAATAAGAATATTAACTATAAAAGGGAAACGTATAATTTTATATCACATTTTTGTAAATATCCTACGCGAGTCACAATGTTCGTTTTAATATTGATTTCTGTTATAATTTTCAATAACTTATGTTATAGTAATTCACTTGATAAAGTAGATGATGTTATCAAGACAAATATGTCTGAAAGTGAAATACAAAATTTTATATTAGATAAGAAAATACAATATAATATGACATTTGGAAACCGAACCGTTTATGAAACGAATAAGAATTTAGAATTAATTCTGCCGAACGAATATTGTCGAAAATTTAAAACTTGTACCGAGTGTTTACAAACATCTGTGTATAATTGTGATTGGTGTCATAATTATGGATGTACAGATGACGGTTTCAAACTTTGTCCCAGAGCAGCCAAAAGAACAAACACCCTAGAAACGGCGTATTGTCCGAGAATAGACTATGGTAGTGAGATTTTTATATCGTACGGAATCAGAGTTAATATAAAGATAAAACTGTATGCACCTGATCCAATACTTTACGATAAGGAAGTTATATGTCAAGTTAGACTTGGTAATCGACTGACGCATCTCAGAGCATTGATATTGAGTAATGTGATTTACTGTTATCCGATAATTTTTAATGAAACATCTCAACAAACAACAAGTAATGGGACTCTGCGAATAATTTGGGGTGGTATAGAGCCATTTTCTAATATTATCCCAATAATCTTGTACCGTTGTGAAACAATGGCGAACGACTGTGAATCTTGTATTACCGTTCCACGTGGTTATGGTTGCGGGTGGTGTCCCACCACCAAGAGATGCGTTATTGGAGACAAATGCGGTGATGACATTATCCGATGGACTGTAAGTAGGGTAATATGTAATGAAAAAAGATTACGATATATTTAATATCACATAAATTGAATAATATATTCAAGATTATGTAAATTTAAAAATAGATGTTATTCGCAAATTCAGCAAAATCACTCTCTTTGCCTTAAAGAGAAATGTAGAAAACTAAATCTAAAAATCGATGACATAACTTTATATAAACTTTCATAGTTGCGAGATTCGACTGCATCGAAAAGCGATGTCGACTTTAGATAAAAATTCTCTTGTACTCATGATGCAACGAAGAAAATATCACAGTATTATAACATTTAGAAATAATATATGTATACTAAATTCTACTAAATTGTTTTATTTCACCAAATTATTAATTCCAACAATAATTATATAGTAACTAATAAATATAAATCCAATATAATGAAGTATTTAAAAAACAGGAATATGCAAGTAATCCAATCCTGTATGTGCAAGGTCGTATCTCAGAGTCGTGGGCGCGTAAATCATTTGACGAATGTTCTTGCTCAGAGTACAATGGAATGATATCAGTAAATCTAGTGTATTGTATTACGTTTGTTCTTACAACAAATAATTAAGTTAACGTCCAATGTTATGGTGAATATGAATTTATTGAAGATTTTTCACAAAATACTGTCTTAGGATTAAATTTATTTCATATATATAATTAATTTATTATAGTAGGTAATTGTCGGATTATTTCTCTTTATTCTGGTAGATAAAGATAACATTTCATTCTAGGGGAAATTAATCTAAACTGTGGATAATTTGTTATTTTCGTCACTGTAACATATGATATGGATACTTTATTGAAATAATATTTTTGTTCTTCCTAACGGTAATATTTATTTTAACAATATCAAGTCTGAAAATAAATATTATTATATATAAGTTTCTACGATTAAAACGTATTACGTTATAAAGTCCAATAGTGACGAGCAAGTTTCAGCATAAAAAACCCGGTACGACATTAATTCGCCATTGGTGCAATATGTCTTCCCAAACTTTCCAATTTACACAATCCGATCGTAAATCTGCGGAGCTTTGTCTGAAATTTTAAAATATTACCGGTGCGGCCGACGCAGAGCCGGTCTAAGATACCCGGGATTACAATTTAAGGGTTGAATGATTTATACTGAACAAGTTCAGTTTTTCAATACCTATATATTCCGGTCAGTTTATAATTGAAGGCGATATTGTCTCAATTTGAAATACTTTGTTATTTTCAAATTAAATTTCATTTCATGTCCCTTGAAATTATTTCTTAATATGTTCTAGATAATAACTAAATATATACCTGAATCTCAAATTAAAGCCTAAATATAAAAGTTGGTTTAACGGAAATAACAGAGCCTTAGACTGACATTATTTTAAACCTATACAGTTACAGGTTGATTGGGGTGTAAAACAGCCTTCTCCCTAACTTAATCTCCCATAGACAATAATAACAGCAAAACCTGCATTTACAGCTAGTTTTATGTATTGCCGCCTCACTCACTAAAAATGTATTGGAAGATGTTACAATTAATATTAGAATAACAATATATACATTAATTAAAATAAAATATAACAAATAGAAGCATTTAATAAAATTGTGTTTTTATTAGTCACACCCTTATTAGATCCTTTTAGGATAATGAATATGTAGTAACAATATTGGTTCTTGACCCGAAACAAACCTGAGGGGAAATTGAGCAGATGCCGCTGATTCGGCCACCTTTATCGAGTTACATTCTCCGAGAACAACGATGTTATAAATGGATGCGGTATATATATATATATATATATATATATATATATATATATCTTAGTCTACACAATATACTCGTAAGTAATAATATAATAATAATATTAGTAGTAATAATATTGTAATTATAAAATTATGATTTTTTATGTTGTGAAATGGAGAGACTAAGGTTTATGATAAATAAAAAAACTCTAAAATATATCTTGTTACTTATAATATATATATCTTTTAAACTCGTGAACACATTCTAAATAACTGTATAAAATAACAAATACCCCATCTATAATTTATACTCCACGGTCTAGTTTAGTACGAGGACATTGATTTTCACAAATGGTTTGGTAAGTATATTGCGTTATAAGAACCTTCAAGTTAAGTAAATCAATTTGAATTGGTTCTACATTTACAAATAAATACTCTGGCCCATAAAACAAAGGGCAAGCCGATCTCTTGGGCACTCTTTTTGCCTCAAACTATACTTTGGACGACTGAAAAAGACCGCCTACAAATCCTGCGGTGTCAGAGATCAATGCCGGAAATAATGTATAAAAAAGGTGACAGCTCGCCCCAGCTGACTACAGACCTATCGCCATTTTCTTTCCAAAATCGAGAGCATCATTAACTAACAGCTCTTAAGTACGAAGATCGCATTTACAAATACTGTATAAAGATTTTACGTAAAATCCAAAACACGGAGTAAATAACATAATCCTTCCGGATGTTGAACAGTTTATACGAAGGTGAGGTATTATCCGTTGAAATTCAGTTTCGGGTTATCTTTTTCTTAGTTCTTACAAAGTACAGTATGAAAGAAAGTGCTTATATATAAAATAATGATTTATATCACATGTAAATGTATTTTTTAATTTACAAACATTCATCTTACAATATAATATATGATTTGTAAGTTACTGACATATCTTATTAATAGAGAGTAAACGAAATTACTCATTCGAATTCAATACACTTTAAAACTTTTACCAAGTAAATAGAAACTTTAATGAATACGTTTCTGATGTCTTCAATGAAGTTCGAGCGTTATAATATTGGAGAAAGATAATAAATTAATATTATATACAAACACTAAATCGAAATTATCTCCTTTTTAATAATAAATTTATTTTATATCGTATTATTTTATAATATAATAACTGTATATGACTGTACATAAAATTGTGATCCCTTCACAAACAAATAAGCTGCTGGATCAGAAATGAAAGGGAAATACCAGGAAAGGAATGAAATTTAAGATCGTGGATTTATTTAAAATGCGACTAAGGAGGAGAACTGATAGCTTAAGTTCAACTGTCTCGAAAATTTTGCATAATTATCTTTTATTACAGTAACATTCAATTCATAATCTTAATAGATGTTATACAATAATTAAAGTAATATATTTAATATTCCATGAATAATCTAAGTCATATATAAAATACATTTAATGATTATAATATTCCGCTACCATTAACTTTGCATTTAAATTTTTTTCAACTTCATTTTCTTCAAGCGAGATAATACGAATGCATTTCATCTGTAACGTCCCGTATCAGACCCGCATTTTATACTGAAATGGGAACAGTTTACGTACGCTTCGTTTTATTTTATTCGATTTCGTGATGTGAATATATATGGAAATGTATTTTAAATTATCTATACAATACAATACAAAGAAAAGTTCATATCAGCTTTCGAGGCGGTCAGTTTTAACGAGTTGAATTTTAAACACGATTTACGTCTTAAAATTAATATTTTACTTGAAATATTAAATTATATTTATAATGACTCTTTTGCTATTTACCGTAAAAGTGATAAAGAAAACAAATATATACAAATACAGTTTTAAACATTTTGTAAATTTGTTCACCTGTCTGAGGGTGAGCCGTTTGAATATTTAATATACATAAATATTTATATTTATATTTTACATTGCAAACTAAATGATATAACGAGTCCAGAATTCGTTCTACTGATGATATAACGAGTCCAGAATTTTTTCTACTGATAATATAACGAGTCCAGAATTCGTTCTACTAATGATATAACGAGTCCAGAATTCGTTCTACTAATGACATAACGAGTCCAGAATTCGTTCTACTAATGATATAACGAGTCCAGAATTTGTTCTACTAATGATATAACAAGTTCAGAATTCGTTCTACTAATGATATAACGAGTCCAGAATTCTTTCTACTGATAATATAAAACGAGTCCAGAATTCGTTCTACTAATGATATAACGAGTCCGAAATTAGTTCTATTAATTATATAGCGAGTTCAGAATTCGTTCTACTAGAAGTAGTCAAAAATGTACGTTTATAATCAGTATTATTGTTTTTTTGTTTAATATATAAGTGGACAAAAATATATTGGTATGATCAACAAATTCCTTTGATCAGTGGTTCTTAAATGGATTGAGATTAATAAATTTAGTAAAGTCCAAATATTTTTTGGTTATATCACAGAACGACATGTTAACTTCGATCTTTTTATTAAATATGCAGCATTTATTTAATGACCAGCTCCAAATAGGCAGTAAAAATTTTGCGATTTTTCCCCACAGTTGAGGACACCTGTCACCTTTATTGCGAACATTGAGAAAATCGTCGAAGCTTTCACATTTTGTTACGCCGCCTATTAACGTCACGAGAATTCAAATATAAAAATCACCAGATTAAGATACATGAGAATTACAAACTTTAATCGAATTTTACCAAATATTTCAACCGATTAGGTTTTTCTTTTCAAGACAACATTGTCCCTTGCGTTAATAGAAATTCAGAGCTATTTTCTCAGTGTTCAAAAAGTTTTTTTTTATTTATTTGTTTATATCGAATAGGGTTCAAAACTAATTATCCGATTTTAACCATTTTTTCTCTAAAATAAACCTACATTAACAGGAAGTATAACATAGGCTATAATTTATTTTAAAAAAAACCTTAGAAATGTGTAAAAAAATAGGTTAACAAAGCATTTTGTATTTATATTATTTGGAAATAAGTATCTTTTTCAAGCGGACGAAGTTGTGAGCAAGCTAGTATTAATATACAATCACAAATTTATGAAACATGATGAATAATGAATGAAGTGGTTATTAAATTAATATCAAATTTTAATAAAACTCTATGTCAAAGTAAAATGTTTGAGGATCAGATGTTAGCGACTTAAGAGATTACATACCTCTAGCGTATCACACCACAGACGTAAAAAGTATACATTTCTTTTTTGTACATATTATTTTATCAAATCCGACTCAGTCATCTCATTGGCTCGTAAATTTTATACACCTTTTTATTTTTGGCGTTTTTCTGCTTAAAAATGCACGCTTAACATTTTTTGCCTAACCACTGCACTATTTTTACATACTCTTTTTATAAGAAAATACAGTTTTTTTGGAGTTTATATAGTTTATATAAATAAAATACATCATTTTAATATATAATAAAGATGTACATTTATTTTGCTCTTCACTGTACAATATTGCTCTAAAGGGCTGTTAATTTATAATTTTCTTAAGTATTGTCAATCAACCTTTAGCGGTGTAATATTCAATTAAAATCTAATTATTCTGAAATGAATACATAGATATATTATTATAACTATAATTAATTTTAATACAAACTTCAGACTAAGTTAGAGAGTGCAGTAGCAGGATCAAATAGTTTCTCAAACTAATTCATGTATAAACTAATTTGATATCTAATAAATATGTACATTATATTACATTGTGTAACTTTATATTGGAAATCAAATTAGATAATGTATATAAACTTTAAGCAGATTTGAGATATCCTTTACTATATAATAACGAGCTAATTGACTCTGTATGCACGCGCATCACTTATCACCCACAAATCACACAATAATGTGTGATACATCAAAAAAAGCTATTGAATTAGGCTACAAAATAAAGTGGGTGCCAACCTCATAGGTGACCTTTGACCCTTAAAAAAATACGAGGAAATTTCCCGGCCCTTAGGGCTGGGAAGTTTCCTCGTATATTAATAGGCAAATTTATTTTTATAACATCAATACTTTATGCACAGACAGCTATATTCGTAATTTAATTTACAGAGTTATAAGGTATATTTTTTTCCCTTTAATCTCAAAGTAGGCTATTTTAGACTGTTCTCAAAATTATACTCTGACATAAGTTAAATATACCTTGTCTGCTCTACAAATGACTCAAGAAGGCCATATTATGTAGAACGGCCGGTTTCATTAAGACAATGGGTTTAAATTGCAGTGGTTAGACAGATGGACGGAAAATGGAATTCATTTGATAGGGGGAGAGCGGATTTTATAATATATTTTATTACAACAACAAACAAACCATTCATATGTACTTGTATGTATTGTCTTATTTATTACATTGATATTAGGCATTAACAAAGTCCTGAATATTAAATATAATTTAGATTTGGCGTGTCGCCATGTAATAAAGCCTGGCCATAAATGTTTATGGTTAACTGTTGTCACTGCTTAACTATTATGACCCGTTCTTGTTATACAATTATATTGTATTAATTATTTTGACTTACGATATATTGCTTAATTTTAATAATCTCATTCTCGCGTTACTCAAAAGTTTTTAGCGCGTTTTGATGATATTTTATGGTTCCCACGTGAAAACATATCTCAAAACAATATAATAACATAACAAATATATATAATGAAATATGAAATTTGTTTTTCAAAAAATGTTGTGTTATTTTTTGTTACGATAAAATAAAGATATCACCTAGTTCATACATAATGGTTATAAAATTTTTTATATATTTCTGAAGTTTTATATATGCAACGAAAAACGTATTAAATAGTAACAAAAAATATATATACTACTTTCGCTATAATCAATTTTTTTTTTTTACATCAGCTCCAAAATTGTTATGACCGCAAAACTAAAAAATAGGTAAAAAGACTTAATAAGTTCGTATTAGAATAATTTAAAGAAATCCGAATACAGATGAAGGCTAGTCAAACAGCTGTTATATAATAAAATGTTAAAATAAACTTTATATAGATATCTCTTGTAATTTGGACGCATTGCCGGAGATAGATGAGCAAACAGAGGCATAGTTAATTCCGAGCCACGGAAATAACGCGCATTAGTCAACTGCAGTTGTAAAGCCTCATATCTATACGTTTCCAATTATTTAGATTGCATTCATCTCACACAGGATGAAGCATAGGTAGTAGATAGACAGATTCATGAAATTAATTGAATTTGACTTTGTTTGGGGATTCTTATTTCATGTCGTATTAATTTTTGATCAATTGAAAAGTTACATTGGCGAATCTCAAGAACAAATGAGTTCCAATGTTTAAAAATAAAACAAAAAAACAAACTATCCTTTCTAAAATGTTATTCTATCACTCATTCATGTAACTACAATTGAAAAACTGGTGTGAAATGCAGTCAGCAAATCAACAAAGAACATTAATTCTTAGTTTTTTTGTTAATATTGACAAAGAAATTAGGTCAAATATGCTGAAATAGAAGTATTTCTTTCCAATATGAGGTTAGAAAGGTAAGTATCTCTAATAAGATTACAAATGTATCTGAAGAACCTGAATTCTGTAGAACCGTAATTGGATTTTGTGACAATATGATACTGCTGAATCCATCAATACTTCCACTAGGAAGATATTTGTTATATGGAATATGTTTTACATATTAAAATGCCTTGACTCTTTTGAACTGTTAAAAAGGTGAAGTTATCGAATGGTATCTTTTTAATAACTAAAATAACTAAATTTCGCTGAAACTTCAACTTTTCCGACTCGATATATTGAGCGTAAGGCGAGCCAGGCGATGCAAGGTGAAGAAACTATATTGTCAAACGTCTTATACATGCAGCATATGAGACATATTTTACTTAGAGACTAATGACTTTGTTTGCCCAATTTAACTAATAATGAATACAGAATATTGTCAAGATTTGCGGTTCTTTAGAGCGTAACTGATAGAAGTTCATGCCGATGTCTTTAAAAATAACTCTACTTCCAAGAAGACATAAATATTATTTTTAAGCTGATATGAAATGAATAAACATGAAATTACTATTACAAATAATGATAACATGCGGTTACAATTATGGTATGAAATAGTTATAATTAGAGAATTAAACATTGTTACACTCTTATTTGGTCAGCAGTATTCGAATGTTAAGTGCAGATACTATCTATTAACTATAAATCATAAAGTATTTTACCATCGTCTTCTAGTAGTCATTAGTATCAGAAACTAAAACCTCTCCTACATTAATTACAAGCATTACATTTCATTAATAAGGAACAGTTAAACAACAATTTTATATTAACACCAACATTTTTATAACTTTGTCGCGTTCACTATATCACTGGCGTTCACTGTTTCTTTTTATCCACCCGCCATATAAATCTTATTTTTCAGTCGCATAATTTTTAATGGAAAGTGCATTTTTTCTGAGATATATTTTTTTCTATTTATTTAAAAACTGATTAAGATATGATGCTGTAATAAAACTTATAAGCAAAGTATCGTTTGTAAGGCTATAGAAGAAGTTTTTCCGTGATAAAAATTAACCTACATCTATAGATGTAATAATCTACATAAGTGGTGTCCGACAAAGTAAATCTTTATTTGTCATATCATATTATATTATAATCATATTAATAACAAGTGGATTTATGGTTACTTAATCACAAATGAATAATTTAATCGACGTTAATTAATTAAGTGCATAAATGATTAAAATAATTAATGAGATTTTACCAGATTTGTAACCAAACATTAATGTAATGTAATCAAATCACACAATTTGGTGAATTATTTTTTATTGTACTATTTGTTTTATTTTTTACTATCATCATTACTATTATAAGCAATTTAAATTATCGAAATTATGTATTGTTTTAGGTGACTAAGTTAATTTTCTATACTCTTTCTTCAATAGAATATGACTTTTCCTTTATTGATATTGATTTATATATTATTTTTGCATGTATACTCATAAATATATTAAAATCTTACAATTTCATGTTTAAATTTTATACAACTATTAATTAATAACGGTCGTTTATCAAAAATAAAATCACCATTTTATATTTTATGAAACTACTGTATAACAAAAGCAAGTCTTAAGTGAAAAAGTTGTTTTTTCTGTTATTTTCTTAGAAACGACAGCAAAAGTATTACCTGTAACTGACATTAAAGGGAATAGGGCAATTTAAAAAAAGTCCACTCTCCAGCGCATAATAACCGTAAAAAATCCTCTCACAGACTTAGTTTATTGAGCGTTCAACTTTTTATTGTATCCGGGAAATTATATGAAAGACATAATTGAGGAAATTAATTCATAATGTTAAATGGAAATTTTAAATACCTCCTTATCTCCTTAGAGACTTGGAAGAAAATATTATATTATATCTAACAACTTTTAATTTATCTTGATAAAAGTCAAAATAAATTGAGAATGTCTACAACAATAAATTTTTGCCTCTTTGTATGCACCGACTTTACCAAAGATTTTTATAATAAAATATGTACGGTATATTATTATAATTACAATGGAGAGACAATCTTTTTTTTTTCCTTTTTATTCTTATTATCAATAGTAACAAAAATACAAGAACACAGTGTGTATGAAATTGAAAGATGCAGATTGGCAATTACTTGGTAAATTCGACCACCAGCCTGACCAGTTAATTACTGTTGATAAACCATTATTTCAGAGAACAAGGCAAGTTTCAGGATGTCAATCGTGTTTCAGTCAACAACCACCTCCCTCTACTTCACTAACATCAGTCACATGAAACTAACCACAGTTGAGGTGCAACCGGCTCTACTAATATTTACAAGGAGAGTGGCTGATAGAGTTTGTAATCATAAAAATATGTTTGCACATTATACTAGGGGCTCCAACAGACCCTCAATTTCGACTCGCTGCGCTCGCGAATTTTCGGGTGCCGTTTGCATATTGAGCGAAGCGAGCCCAGTGTAATGACTCATCATTGTGGACAATGTCGGTAATGTAGGTGATTTCAGATTAGGCTGACAGTCGCGCCACGATCACCATCAAGCCATCAAATTGGACCTAAACCAACCTAACCAAACCTAACACGATATGTATACCTATGTATATATATATTTATGTATATGGGATAACAGTTTTTTGACGATTATTCTTCAACGACATGACATTTTTCAAATTATTGTTTTTATCATCTAACGTGTGTCTTTTCGATTCCATATTTCCAAATTTTCCGTCAAGTAGTTTTCGAGCCTATTCGTGACAAAGAATGTGAAAAAGTCTCCAGTAGAGTGCTCCGCTCGTTTCGCTCAATTAATATACTTGAAGACATTCCATGTTTGTTTACCAAATACTGCACACTGTTATAATCCATGGACGTGAACAACAGTACCGCTATTGCAGAAACCGGTGATTTACGGTAAACAAGGATGAAAGGAACTCTTTTTTTTCCCTCAATGCTTTAACAAAGAAGAACTTTCTTCGTTGCTTATTAACCATTCACTATGCACTTCTCCAGTGAGTTTATTTTAAAAAGTAAATCAGACTCGATATGAAATGGCTATAACTCAACAATACAAAACTAAACAAGTATCTTTGACTATTAAAAATAATTAATTAAAAGTAGGTTGTTTCTCTATTACTATGATATAGTACAAATAGTCACAATTACGATGTATAAATACCTATAAATACATTTTTAAATTAATAACATCTAACTTCAGTATTAAAATAACTTATATTGTATGGTATATCTGTTAATGTTTTCGGTACAAATGTCAGTTGAGCCAGGCCTTATTGTACTTTTACGTAAAAATGACGATGATAGACGAAATAGAACCTTTTCTTCAAAAAAAAGGTTGCCCTAAATGAACTAAATATGCAATATATTACTTATATAGTTTTAATATAATCAATTAATAAGGAATTTATTTGGAAGTGTTGCAATCTTCAAGAAATGTTTATATTCTTACTGTAGTCTATTTGAAAATAAAGATGATTTTAGAACGATAATACATAACAACAAGATAAGACCATAATATTATATATAATATATATTATATAGAGAAATATATATCGAATATCGGATTGAATTTCAAAACTACAACGCAATTTATTTTTCAATCACCAAAAGTACTAGAGTGGATTTTTTCCAAAATTTAATCTCCGAAATCCGTAAAGCCGCGTGTTTGAAGGCAAGGATAACACTGGACCAACTCTCATACATATTCGATTTCGATACTATTTCATTTTATCTGAACAAATCCGTGTAAATTTTTCTTTGTATAAAATTCTATTTGGAATTAAGTGATGACCATTCAGTACTTCTATAGATATATCTGATTATAATTATAATATATTATTAAAGCAAAAATATATTCTTATTTAAAACACCTTGACACTTTAATTTTTTTTTTTATTTGTGTAATATTATCATAATGAAAAATATAAGATGTATTTAAGGCTTAATGAAATCGGCACCTATGCAAACAACTCAAAGACAGTTAAGAAAAATAATATTTTTGCAGCTGGAGTACTATTATATTCTCACAGACAAATAAGACAACAGGAAAATAATTAATGAATTTAAATTATTATTATTATTATTAGATATTATGTTATCTGTAATAATATCTTATTATTTCGTTGTAGGACTCCATTTTGTGACAAAAATTAAATTTAAAAAAATTTACTCTGTGAGAATTCTTTCGTACTCAATATGACGAGTATTTTATTTAGATAATTTATAAATAAGAAAACCATATTTATCACACGATATTAAAATCTTTTACAAGGTTATTTTCTATTGAAAATAGCGCCACCTCTAAAAATATACCAACACTACCCCTGCACCTGACTACACCTACGTTACCACATTGCCTCATATCATTTCATTATAAGTTAAACATCTGTTTTACTAATAAACTGTATTCATCTTTAGATGGCGTATACAATGTCTTCTACCTCTTAAAGAATTTTAATTGTTTCAAAGATAACTGAAATGCTGAAAATAACAAATCTTGAAGAGACTAACTAATTATTAAAACCATTGGACTTCATTTCCATTTATTATAATTTACATCTCACTTCAAGTCATTTAAGATAAATCTTATTATAGATAACTTAAAGATAAAAGATTAGAATTGACGTTTTCTTAATTTAAAACTTTCTTTAAATTATGTAACAAAAATACTCCAAATTTTGGCTAAAGTGTAAATTTCAGAAGATAAATGTAAAATAAAAAAAAATTTACTTGTTTCTGTATAATAAAAGTGCAATGATTTTAATAATAGTCAAGTCTTTTAGAAAAATAACTACCACAGAAATTCATAACGGCTTGAGGAACATTGACTAGTAACGAAAAGTGTCCATCAGACAACTGATGTCAGGGACATGGTATGGAAGAGTTATATAAAAGTGTGTTAAGCTATATATTATTAACGAAATCCCTCAGGATTCCCCTAAATCCCATCTTTTAATCCCAATTAAAAGATGGACTCGTTAGAAGACTGTGAACAATATATTATACGATATCGCTTTCCTTCATTTTCATTATTCATGTGTACATTATACATATATAATATTTATACAGCGCTTGTATAAAATATTATGTAATCCACAAAAATATATGTATATGAAATTCCATAGATTTTTTTATAAAGAAATTATATTTTTATCATTAAGAAATGAATCAATGGATAGTATTCACTTTAAAATTTACTTTTTAATATTTGACGCTTACGTAATCAATATATAAAGTATATATAGCAAATATTTTAATTGTTAGTATTATTTCGTCCGTCCGGTAGATATCATGTATTCCCACATTCTTACAATAATATTTTTTGCTTTAGTCCTATATAAGACTACAGATGGAGCTATAGCAGTATATCCACCAGAGGAGAAACCTGCAGAATTCGGTAAGCTATATTTATAAGGCTAGGACAATTATACATTCTCTAATATTATGTATGTGTGGACATTTATGTTTAATACAAATATATCTGACAACATATTCGCTATTATATACGCATTACTATAATAATTAATAATTAAATATAATTATTCGAATTTTAATATGATCTAAATTATAAATTATGTATGACAATATATAAAGTATGTATGACAATTTATTTTATTATAGCCGATCAAAAAGGATGCTACCTTTCTTCTTTGGACTTATTTTTACGAATTGGAGTCCCTTACTCACCGAGAGATGGCGCTAGTTGCCAACAATATACATGCAATGAAAACGGATTTACTCAGCTGTTTACGTAAGTTATAACTTTATACATTAAAATTAACAAATTTTATAGAATTATCCAAGATAATAACCCGCTTGTGGACGACTTACATAAAATCTATAGTGTATTACAACCTTGGGTAATAGTATTCATTATAGAAATTTTATTCGTAAACAGTAAGGAGATACAAATATTATTTATATATTATTAAATATTTGTTTAATTAAAATGTAATTGTTTTAAAACATGCAGGACTTACATTTGCACATAGTCTGTATACACAAACTTCTAATAAAATCAAAATTACCTCAACTTTAGTTATCAAAGAAAATTGTTAATTAGAATTGAAAAATTTGGTCTTGAACCTGAACTACTTTCTACTTGCAGTTAAATAAATAAAGTTTTATTATTGAAGTAACTAGTAAGGATACTATCAAAATATATTAACTGTTGTGAATTATTCGTTTATCAATCAATAATCTGATTTTATCTTCAATCAAACTTTAAACTTGGTATGATATTTGTGGCTTCATTTAATAATTATACATATAAATATGTATATGTCTACTTTTTACTCCAGAAACGTCTCCCATTTTCTCTGGAAAACATAATTTGGAATATAATTTCGATACAATTTTAATAAAATGTTATATATGTTGGCTTTTATTAAAGGGCAAGTATGAGAAACTTTTGAATCTACAGATTCACTTCACAAATAACTTTAACTTTAACTTCACAAATTCACTTTGTTGGAATACGTAAACGGGTTTATATAATAAAAATATAGATTTCTATATATTATGTGTTAATTAATAGATGGTTAGGGAGAGAGCAGACGAAGTAGCTGGCGATAGCTAGTCTAAAAGAAGGAAATACACGTTTCTGTGTTTTGTTATAATAGCAACCGATGTTTAACGAAGGCTTTATTTTATAATTTATATTTTTTCTGAACTGTGAACTCATATTATGATAAGTATTTAATGATTGCTATTTTTACAGGTGTGGTGTTTTAGGAGTAGGTAAAGACTGTGTACGAATTGAAGGCGATAGAACCTTACCATATCCAGACTGCTGTGACTCAATGAGATGTCCTCAGGAAGATGAAACTTTTACTGAATCTGATAAATCATGTGATGATTAATTACTAAGTTATTATTAACTTCATAATAATCAACAGTTGTTATTATAAACTTATTTACATGTAAATTAATTATATTTGAACTTGAAATGTCAACTCTTGTTTCTTTATATTCTAAAAAATAATGACGTATTATTTTTATTTGTTTATTGTGTATTGTATTTTTATTATACACCATACATATAATAAAATTAATTAAAAAAAAAAAAAAGAAAAACAGATGTTGGAGATACAAACTTGAGTTTTTTGACGTAATAAAAAAATATGATCATATTTGCTCAACCCAAATATAAAACGTATACCATTGTTTTGGAGTCGCTTATACTTATTTTGATGCTCCTCAGTTAAACTTCGATAAGGATAGGAATTTAACGAAACGGGCTAACATAATTTTGGTAGGAATTGGAAGAAAAAGTCGATATTGTAGTAAATGGATCCTGGCCACAATTGTTTTTTTGCTGAGTTCTATCATTTGAGTAGTCCAAGACAATTTGTGATCCATGAAGATGCCAAGATTTGTTAAATTAGAGCAATATGATATTTTAACATTATTGTATACAATAGGAGATACGTTTGGGCAATCAAACCTTGCAATCATTCCCGGGCTGCCATTAATGATAGCCTGAAATTTTGTAGGATTTACTTTAAAGTCATATAGTTTATTCCACTTATAAGTAGCGCTCGGGTCATTCATGATTGATAGTGAGGAAGACATATATTGTCTGCAAATATGTGATACAAAAAGCTCACAGATACGCCGCCTTGGGGTACCCCTGCCAAGACATCACACCAGGATGATAAGGTCTTATCAATCCAAGTGCACTGTTCACGGCCAGTGGGGGAACTTCAAAACAAGTCTCCACCAGTGACAAACTTGTTTGTCACTGGTGGAGATGTGTAAGAGATATGTTAGAATATAGCATTGCTAAAAATTAGCAATGTCAATACTGTATGCTGTTTACTATCCATTACCAACCGTATGTCATCAGTGACTTTAATTACTGCAGTAACCGTGCTATGACCGGGACGAAATCTGGATCGAAAGGGATTAAGAAGAATAATGTTAAGGAATAGTTTTAACTGTTCATAAACAATCTTTTCAAGGAATCTAGAAAGGAAAGGAACGGAGATAGGTCGAAAGTCGCTGAAGGTCACAGATTCGCTTTTAGGAATTGGAATTCTTTAAGCCTGTCTCTAAGAAATATATTAACGGAAATGGAATGATTAACGATATGGGTCAATATGGCGGAAATAATATCTAGGATAGGAACGATCATATTACAGCTAACGCTGTCTGCACCAACAGGAAATGGAAAGCACTCTTAATATCACATTCAGTGAACGAACAGATTTTTTTTTTTATTTTTACCTTATTTTAAATCATCTGATGGAAAAACAGATAAATTTAAATTAAAAGAAAGTTTTTTCCTCTAAACAGTATAACAGTATGAATCAAATATTGATACTCGTAATTACAGTAACACCAATAAAATTTTAAGTATCCAGCACAAAATAAGAAGACTAACATTTGAACAAAATGTATCTTTGCGTACAATATACCTTATTCCAGTCGCTCTCTCAGTGTTCTGCTTCCAACTGTTGATTTTACAGAAAATGCAAGAGGCATTTTTGGAGACAATTGCAAGACTAATATTGTGTGTGAGGTACACACACATTATTAACCTTATTATATTATTAACCTTCGAATAGGTCGCGATATTCGACAACTGATTATCATATTATTGACCTTATCTTTTTAACTGGCAGAATATGAAGGTCTACAAAAAAATTCACCTTTTAATTTCCGCGTTATGGTTGAAAATGCCTAAAATGTCTAGACTGCTTATTTTTAAGGGAAAATACAAAAAAGATTATCATAAAATTATGTTTTTGTTGATTTTTTATCTGTATATAGTACTTATTATTTACAGACAAAAAGCCAGAGCGTCTATCGGGGACCTCGCCTTGTTCTGTGTTGTCTTGTTTGTCATTTTTGTTTCTTGAATACGTTTTTTTGTCGTTTTGTTACTTTTTACGAACGAGCTTTGTTCGTTCTGTATTTAGTAAAATAAATTTTGAAATATTTTAGTATAAATAAACGTGCATTTAACATTTTCTTTTCTTCAATAAATAATAATCATTTTACTTAAAAATCAATTGGTTTTTATTAACATTTATATTTTTTTCTCAAAGTTCGTTCGGGAAATACCCTGGGTATTTGCATCTTCACTGGTTACTTGCTTATTGATATCTTTTCCACTTTGTATCAATACTATCACTTGTGTAATCCAGAGGGACTATTCTGATACTTACCGAAAGACCTGTAGAGACACAGACACTCCAACTTAAAAGGCTACGAGGTTTAAGATATAACATAGAATATAATGAGAGGAGACAATGAAAGACAATATAGTAAGTTTCATTTATTTTTTCAATATTAACCAATGATCTCTTAAGCAGTTACAGTATAGCATAGCGTAGACCTTACAATACAGCTGTACGACGGACAGCCCGCCAACATTATGTATATATATAACTCGGAAGTAGCTTAATTCACGAACACGTTAATTTAATCAGAAAGCCCGGTTTAATGTCGTACAAAAATATTATAATAGTATATATTAAAGACAATTTATTATCAGGCGAAAAGTAAAAAAATATATTTGAAAATAAATGAATCACTAGCTCTTAATTACCTACCGAGTACAAAAATTACTCTCAACTCTCAAAGGCGTTTCACAAATTATATTAAGCGTATTGCAAAATAAAATATTTAAAAATAAAACATCCGTCGGACACACGTACAATTTTAACATTTATTTATATATATATAACATTTTTATAAGCTTTTTTTTAATTTGTTGATAGAAAACACGTAATTTGTGATATGTGATGCTTCGGGGAACATTTTAGAGAGAGTGAAGTCAGAGTATTTAGTTAGTTTAAAAATAAAAATGTATTTTTTTATAAAAACCAATTATGAATCCTAAACACCACAATACAAAATGTTCTATCTAAAACCAAATTACAGTTATCCCCCCTATAACGCGGTAGATTCGAGCCGCGTTATAGGAATATTCTTGTTCACATTCTTTTTCTTGTCACAATGTTCAAAGGTAAGCGAAATTAATTATGAACTGTAAAAAATTATTATAAATTTCATAGTATAGAAATATAACGTGATACCCCGCGTTATATGGGGGAAAACTCGCGTTATAAGATCGTTTATAGGGGGGATTACTGTATTACAAAGAACAATTTTTTTTTCTAATATTAAAATTATATAACAAAACATGTTTTAAATACAAAAAAATAATAAAACTTTAAAAAAACATCTATACAATAATACTAAATGTATATGTATGATGTGCGCACTCAACCTAGATACATACATACATCTTATAATATTTACAAAACTACGCACAGAATTTTGTAATAACACATAAATAAATATTAAATTATAATATAAGTACATTATATAAAAATAGGTATTGTTTTGTTTTCGTTACAAAAATAAACTATTCTGAGTTTTGAGGTGAGGCGTTCGCAAAAAACAAAATGGCGGTTATTACAAAATACTGTAACGCGGACCGAGCTATACGATATCGAACCTTATTCCACAAGCTTTAGGTACATTTTGTTTTTTTATATATATGTATATAAAAAAAAACGTAACTGCCGACTAACGGTTGACTAGATTCGTCTAATTATATATCTGAGTGTATATTGGACATTTTACTATTGAAAAAACCGACTAACCATCATCGGCGGCTGTTTAATATTAAATATGTACACAACACGCACAGCCGCGGGTCTACTGTATGTGTGTCTGTCACCGGATACGACTCCCGGTGCGGACGTGAACGTGTCTAGTGCGCAGTGTCTATAACTAACCTATATTTAAGCTTACGGCATGTAGAGGATAATTAATTAATTAATTATATTGACAAATTGCAAAAATATAATTTCGAGGCTTCCTAACTAAAGTAGCGTAAATCAGTACACGGATAGCGATTAAAATTTACATAATATGGCCGGTATCGTTTTTGTCAAACACATAATCAGCTTAAACTTTAAAAATTTATAATATAAAATATTATCTAGGCGCGTCTCACGTTTTTAAAGGTTTTCGACGACATTGTAAATAAATAAATAAATAAAAAAATAATACACAGCCTCCGCTCGGGGAGGACGTACGATGGCAGTAGGAATATCCGAGGTATATACACTTGTATAATAATTCAATCTACATTATCTTAAGAGGAGGTGCAAATAATAAATCTCTAATGGCGTATCGGATAACCTTAAACACGTCAGACGCGTGTCACGGGGTCTCACGCTAGGGAGTTGCTATTGTCCCTCAGGGAGTTGTTCCTCCGCAGCTCGTCCTTGATTGAGGCGTCCCTTGACCCCAGGCCCCGGCGGGGGGACGCCGCCTCCCGGCACTCCGACGACGAGCGCTTGGTGTGGGTCCCTTAGATATAAACATAAAAAAATTGTAAATACTCTCAATAGGACCTAATTTACGAAATCGCATATTAATTAGAAAATTCTCTACTGCTCTAGAAATATAATTCGATAAGCTACATTACGACTACAAACATTCTCGTTCTCGACTACATGTGCGTGCGTGTTTGTGTGTTTGTACGTGTGCGCGAGTACGTGCGTGTGTGCATGCGTATATGCGTACGTGCATGTGTATGTGAGCGTACATGTACCTATGTATATATGTATGGGTGTGTCCGTGTAAGCGTGCGTGCGTGCGTGCGTACGCGCGTTTGCGCGCGTGTAAGTGTGCGTGCGTGTGCTCACCGGGCAGATCTCGACCGCAGCTCATGATCTCGTGGTCGAGTGAGGCGGAGGCTGGCTCTGCGGGCCGCCGCCGCACGCCTTGCTGCAATCCCACGACTGTATACGTGTTGTGTTGTGTCGGTACACATTATTTTATCACAACATAATAATCTTAATTGTATCCGTAAAACAAATCTACATTCGGTAAATCGTTATTATGTTACTAGTACATTTAGATACTCACTTTGTACCCGCTGGATCCGCTCGTGACCGACGAACTGGACCCTAAGGGATGAGTGCCGTTCTGAAATAGATATGTTCTCATTTTATATAACAATAAATTTTTCGAAATTGAAATTCGCATTTTATTCATCCGATTAGTTCAATGATAGGTTTGAGTTAAAAAGAGATGGGAAGCAGATTTATTTAACAAAGAAATAATTTTAATATATATAACCTAAAGCATTAATTAATATCAAAATACCAAGACCTAGGAACCTAGCTCACCTGGTCGAGCTGGTCGATGGAGGTGTGACTGGTGGGACTCTTGACGACATCGAAGACCGAGGAGTCGCTGTCGTGGTCGGAGTGATGGTGGGGCGTCTCAGGACTATCGGGAATCTCGGACGCCGCTGAAAGAAGATACTCTTTATATCAATCCGTTGTTTTTGATTAAAATGACAAAGTAGTCTGTCTAGAAATTTACAGGTTTCCGTTTAATTAAAAAAAGAATTATTAGTTAGTCGCAAAGCTACAACACGATACTGTGGATAGTCATTGCGCTAAGGTGTGTGTATGTGTGCGTGTCTCCATTCATCGTGCGACGCTATGGTTCATCGTTGTGCACGTACGTATATATGTGTGCGTGTCTCCACTCACCGTGCGGCGCTATGGCTCGTCGTTGTGCTCGGGGGGATGGCGGGTGCGGGTGCGGGATGCGCGAGGAACCGGGCGCACGACATACTGCTGACTGTACCACTTCACACACGCGACGGAAACGACGAATGTTACCTAAACCATACATTATACGATATATTAATTGTGTACAACAAATAGGAGTGTCGAGTGTCACGAGGATCTATTATGATGCCATACATAAGTATGGCATAAGTATTTTGATATCAAAATAAACCCCTATGTGAAGACATTTACCAACTTAAAATTAAGGCTACGAGGATTCCAAACGCGCTCACCCTGAGAAGACACACAACCAAGCGGTGTATTTCTTTATTATAATCACTGTTTTTCAAACGTCAATATTAGGTGAGCAATTTTCGAACAACTAGAACCATCGCAATCAACTCGATAAGTCGTCATAATGATTAATTAATAATAAAAAAAGAAATCCGTGACTATCAAGACGAACAGGCACGGCAAGCAGCACCCGTTCACGAGCATAACGCAAGGGTCAGCTATCACCCCCTTCGCCATATTTGAGGGAGGGGGCAGTAGAACTACCAAGAACAAACAGCGTCCGAAAAAATTGCGTATGTCCTTAGTTGATCGCTAAAACACAATTAATTCCCAGATCAAACCGTCGTTAATATAATCCTTTACACAATTTTTTTAACAATTTTCTTTTAATGTACAATTTAGATTTATTTAATGATAGACTTAAGGCTTTACTGGGGAGTTTATTGTAAAAATGTATACAATTAACCCTAAAGGAATTACCTATTTTATGAAGCATTTCATAGATTTCTCGAATAACCCTCTTCTGCAGTACAAAGATAATATCCATATCCCATTCAGTACCCCGTAATAGTATGCCGTATGAAGTGATACTGTGAAAGCAGTTAAATTAAAGTAATCTAGCTGTTTCAAGGTTTTTCAACCAGCAGGAATACGCTCAAAGAATTTTGAACCGCGTATGTAACAGAATTAAGTCTGTTCGATAAATCGCATATATGAGGATTGCATTACAATTTTGCATATAAGCATTTACTTATTTGGGCATTTAGCAGTAGATTATTAAACCATTGTACAACATCTGACTGCTGTCTATCAATTTTAAAGTAAGAAGTATCATCAGCAAAAAACACTGTCCTATGTTATTTCTCTGTTCATGTAAGTGAGGAACAAGAAAGGTCCTAATATAGAACCTTGTGGCATGCCTATTATGAACGCACTAAATAAACCAAGGGAACGTTTTCCATCAACATCTTCTTTTTGAATACTTGTCAGAAACATCCCTAGATACTTAATTTATAAATATAGGTCCCTAAATAGAGGTATTTGTGTTAAACATAATTATGTGTTTTGTTAGAAGTACTTGTGGAATGGTCTTTATTTGGAAATGGATTTTTTATTACTTCTTGATGATTATTCTTACATATGAAATGAAGATATTGAAAGCATTTCCAATGACCCCGATGTTTTCCGAGCTTGTTAAGAAATTTCGCGTGACTATGTCCAACACTGTTTTCAAATCGATACAAAGTTTTTTATTAATTGTATTGATAAATATTTCCTTTAATTTGTAACATCTAAAGGAACGGATAATACATTACAGTACATAGTACTGATCATTTTGGCAAATTGATGAAGGAAGAAATAAAGTAATTGTTAAAGAAGGACTTCCATATCTAGAAGTTGACAAGAAATTAGAAGAAATTAGAGGAAATCCATATTGAAAAGGAGTCTTCCATTTGGATCAGACATTTAGAGCATACAAGAAAATTTATCAAAACCCGAAAGCAGTATAAATATATAAGTGGGGTAAGTATTAATACTACACTCTTTGAATTTTTAACAGACTCTAAAAATGTGGAATAAGGAAGATTTGGAAATACTAACATGTTGAAAATATACTTTAGTGTGATGAGAGATGAAAATAAAAGCGATAGAACAAATCATATAAATACAGGAAAAGAACAGGAAAGAAAGGAAATTACTAGATGCAAAAACCAAGATCTATTGTTTGTAAAGAAGACTTAGTCTGGACTCAGTTAAAGCCTGAATACCTTGGTTATAAAGGAGGCAAATGTAAGCGTAAGCAGATATGATGTGGAGAAACTGGCTAGCACCGTAGAGGGAGCGATTAGAACATGAGTTCTACTGACTATGAAAAGATGAATAAAGTATGGTGAAAGAGTATACCCGGATATATGAATGAATAAAAAACAAGTTAATACACTAGGTGGATGTATTTTTGATAACAGTTACTTTTGTCTGTTTCAGTATTAATAACTAGTACAAAGGGAAGATACTGAGAGCATATTTCAGTGAGAGCGAGAGAGAGATATGTGTTGGAAGGAGATGTAAACCTAAAGTCATAAATATTATCAACAAATTTTATTTAATTATCTCTATTTTACTTATCCATGCATACTGAATACTATACATTATTTTAAACTAGAAAACTAAAGACCGAGAAACGCATCACTTATAAGTCTGTGGCCATCTTTAAATACCTAAATTATAGATAACTATATTTTATTTTATTTTATGTTGATACCTCATTATATTTTCTATAAATATTGATTTGTTAGCCCATGTAAGAACATTAAAAAAACACGAGACCGTAGTAACAGATGGCAGCACTAGAAGTCAATGTTTGCAAATTTATTTTCAAAGCTTTGTCCTACTAAAAGTAAAGCCTATTAAAAATTATATACTTTTTGCTATAATCTAGAATTGAATCTGAAATCTAGATAATGTTAATATAAATACAAGAACGATTAATTATTTCAGTAAAAGTAAAAAATAAATAGAAAAAAAACACAAAAAATTATCAGGCCGTTGTTAATAAATATTATTTTCGCTCAGCCCATGACTCTTTCCCTCTCACTCACCAGACAGCAGTGTGAAAGTGATAGCGTATAGATACTCCTTCCCGTTCTCGCCCGGCGCCTTCGTTATCGTAGAAATATCGACCTTGGATAAAAAAAAAATTGTAAGAATTCATTAAATCATATTATTAATTAATTGAAAATTAGTTTATCTGTGCGTTTATGGCTCGACAAAGTTAAGTAAAAAAAAATTTCAATATATTATCTGTGGCAAAAAATAACCTATTTTCATGAATCAATAATTTATAACCCAACGAACGAATGAACGAGCGGTACATTACCTGGAACCGGACGTGTCTCTGGAACATGGCGGGCGCGTTTGAACCCCTCTTGTACTCCACCCGGAACGACATCGGACTTAGCACACTGTGAGACAACTCCGCTATCTGTAATACATAATTAACACTAAACCTACCGACAATTCTTGTGTACCTGTTCCTACCGCACGCCGTCAAATTGACCGCTAATTAAAAGTTATTTTATTATACAAAGCAGGTAATAATAGAAATAACTAAAAGTAAAGAGTGAAGAAAATATTATATGCATATTCTAAGAACTGTCATGTAGTTTGATAACAATATTATAACGTTAAAGAATGTGTAAGTTTTACAAAAGTTTAAGAACGGTCAGTTTGACCGGTACTTGGTAGGTTTAACAAACAGGACTCAAACCTATGATTACTATAAATTGTATATTTATTTATCGATATCTTTTCCATTTTAAATCAATAATAGTGATCACTTGGACATCAAATGTCAGGACTAATTTTATACCATACTTATAGAATTAAGCCCTTTTTTAAAGATACCCTCCAACTCAAAATTAAGTCTACGAGTGTTACAAACGGTCTGCTCTGAGAGAAACCACGAGACAAACTCAGTGTGGTATTTCTTTATTGTGTTCATTGTTTAACAAACCTCAATATTTTGTGAGCAATGTACGAACAACTAGAGCCATCGTAATCTCAAAAAACATATAAAGATTTGATATAACTGACAAACATACATACACTTAAAAATGCATGAATAAGGTCAGCCTTGACGGTAGCTAAGGGTTTGCCCTTGACCAGGGCTGTGAAGGTTTCCTCTTTGTCCGCAGACAGCAATAGAGAACCGAACCAGGAACGCTTCGTGAGCTCAGGAGACGAATCTGGGGTCAAATGGACCTCTTCCGACGACGCTGAAAAAGAAAGTAAAACATTTAAGGTTCTATTTATTTTATAATAAATCCTGATTTTGTTTTTTATATAAAGATATACTAAAAAAATATAATTAGTCGTAATACGTAAAATATTTTTTATTGCACTTTTAGCTCAAATTATTTTTTTATAACTTAAATACAAGATAATATTCTACCAAGAATTATAGCAAGGTTTTTATAGAGCAGCGCTGTGTGGTATAACTATATCACATTACCAACTTGGCAAGACATGGCTATCAAATTTGTAATCCTGGCATGATATCTTAGATTGACTTGCCAAGACAATCTTCCTATTATAGTAGGCTTTAACTTAATCGGATTAAATTTATGGTTAAGTTACGGTCCAATCATAAATGTAAGGTAATTGAGATCAGGCTTGGTAAGGTTTCAATATCACCACATATGCCTACATATTCATATGGAAGAATAATATTGACATACAAAAGTTAATGACACACGTATTTTAAATTTATTGAGCGATGCGACCGCAACGAGTGGAGCGTTCTATTGGAGACTTTTTCACATTCTTTGTCACGAATAGGCTCAAATACTACTTGACGGATAATTATGAACTTTTGCAATCAAAAAGACACATTTGGAGATGGTTTTTTTTTTTTTTTAATCATGTCTGAGTAATAATCGTCAAAAAACTTATATCCCATTGAAGTCAATGTGTCAAACGATGAGTCATTACACTGGGCTCGCTTCGCTCGATATGCAAACGGCACCGGAGATTCCGCGAGCGCAGCGAGTCGAAATTGAGGGTCTGTTGGCGCCCCTAGTTATTATATGTTTATTTATTTATTATATTATATATTTTCTGACATTTCAGTTTAATTACAATGATTTGAATATTTTATTATATTATATTGATATTACTATTAAAATGTTATCAGAGAATTCTAATTAATTAAGTAATATGTAAATAAAAGTTAAAAAAACTGACTTTGGATGCCCTAATATATGAGTATTAAGAACTTTGTAAATCAAAAGTATTACCAAATAAACATTTATATATGTATATAATATGAAGAAGTTTTATGAAAATATTATCAATACGAGCTCGTCATTTAAGATAAAAAACCAATCTACCAGTAAAAATATGTTAATAGAACTTAGAATTATTGAAATCTTAGTGTTAGTATGGTCTGTGATAACTAAGACCAGAGCTGTTCTAGTTATATTACTTGACTGAATTCAGATTGATAAAGATTAATAGCCTATAATTATTATTAAAAATTCCTTTGAGTTTGGACCAGCTTTTTTAGGAAGGGCAAAGTTTAATTTCGCAAAGGCTTTCTTGGACATAGAACAATTACATTTTTCGATGAATCAGAGAATTATGCAATAGATATGGAATTCTTTAGGATATAAGAAAAATGCTATCAATAGGAATTATCTTATGGGCAATCGATACCAAGGTAATTGGAAAAAATAAACATTATGTTCTTCTAACAACATATTTAGTGAATAGGAAAATGAACGGAGGAAAGTCAGGAGTTAGGCGAAGACGAATTATAGCAACAGATTGGGTTAGGGAAGATTAAGATAACACTTTAAGTAAGGTAAGGATATAGTAACATTCAGCTAATGAGGTCATCTCCTTTATCTCTAATTCCAATTCCAATTTATATCTTCAGAAATATTACTAAAGTACACGATATACTAGTTCTGAGATATTTCATCGTGAAAAACCTTCTTTAATAAATGGAAATAAATATAATAACTATAAAAGTGATACCTTGCATTTTCCGTCTATGGAACCTCGGCGACCCCAGGAAGGAGTTCTTGATGGTGGCGAGACGCGCGCGCCAGGGGGCCGCCGGGACCCCGGCCGCGCCGCACGCGCCCGCGCACGACACCGGCGCTGCACAACGACGAGACGTGATCAATTAATTATACAGTATATCATTTTTGTTTTTAAATAATTTATATTGAGATTCTTCTTGAAATCGTCGCGGCGTCTCGGTATTAGCAAAATTTTCTCACTGCTCCTTACGAGCGTTCAAAGTCCCAAGTAATGGAGTCCTAGGCGTAATATTACTAGTGATTGAGTTTCGCGATCACATGGGGAGAGTATTTTAGTCTCAATGAAATTGAAAGAGAAATAGACGAAGGCAGAACAGCGTCTATCTCTATATATCTCCTTTTATCAGTTCCTATCATGTATAACAAGAACAGCGAAGGAACAATCGTTGGAAACCTCGTGCCATGCAATAAACTAAGTCCGTTGCGTAGAAACGTCTCGTCGATTTCAGTTCCTTGTATAACACGTGTTTTCCGCCATATAACGCGGGGTTTCCCATTTTATATTTCTATACTTTGAAATTTATAATATTTTTTTATAGTTTATAATATACGGCCATATAAGCGCGTTATCCAAGAATATTCCTACAACGCGTTTTCCTATAATGCGGAATAAATCTACCGCCTTATTTACTGTATCACTGTACTAAGATCCTCGTTATCTGTTCGAAGTGAAATCTTTTAAATTTAACATGTTTATGTATTATAGATAGAAATTACAAATTTATTCATATATAAAAAAAATGCCGTTTTTAAAAAAACGCAAAGAACAATCTAAACAATCTAGAATCAACGTATTTTATTGCTAATATTATAATAGTTACCTGCAACGGTACCCAGATTCGGAAAGAGGGATGTTTGGGCCGGACTCTGAGTGGTTCCCGGACCAGGAAGAGAAGATCTCTCTCGAACTGAAAGCATTAATGATACGGGGATCAAGATATATTTGTCAACTACCAGCTGTATGAATTTGTATTATTTTATATTAATTAATACATTTACTGACCCCTATGCGAGGGACTGTGGGGTCTCACTGACACAGACGACATCACGGGTTCGTTGATTATTATAACCGCTTCACCCGGCTCTCCACCTACGATTTATATTACATAATAATATAAAAACAAAAATGGCTACACCCCACTAAATAATGTTGGTAAATATGTTAATAATATCTATCAAAAGTAATAAAATTAAGTAAATTAGTTTACATTCTTCCAGACAGACAGACCGACAGAGAATATAAAAACGCCATAAACGAACCGTTTCTATTACACACAAATTTTACACATTTTTCACTGTATAATTTTTATTTAAATTGCAACAAATCATTAACTTTATTTATGACTTAACTACTTACTTTTACATATTTTTTAAAATAGAATATGCCTTGTAATAGATGGCGCCACCTATGTTAGCTTTTATATTGAATTGACGCGAGCAAAGTCGCGTCGGTCGCCTAGTTTTACGTCATTTATACTCACTTATATTTAAGCTGATGGTGGGTCCCGTAGAATTCGCTCTCTGGTGGTGGTGTTCACGCACAGACGGCGACGCTGACGGGAATTAACATTTAAAAAATCGCAATTAATAAAGTGTACAACTTAATAGATATTTGATTAATGTACAATATATTACCCAAGGGTGACCCCGGGGTCGCTGGAGTACCCCCCAGGGAGGACACGCGGTGGGGGGTGTGACCTGCGAATGTATGACTTTATAAACAAATACACACAAACATATATATATATATGGTATGTGTGTATTTGTTGTATGTAACTAAGAAACATCTAAATATATTATAACGTTTGACTAAAACTATGTGAAATATGATTATAAATGAAAAACATTTTTATATAAAATATATATATATATATATATATATATATATATATATATATAAAACTGTGATAGTCTGTTTGTGAGTGAGAGGTACCATCCCGTATATATATGTGTATGGTATGTGGTATACAGATGGCACCACGTCCTCAATGAAGTACTCACCAGGAGGGCTCGCTGAAAGCTGCGGGGAGGCGCGACCCTCACTGCGACGGGATCCAGACCTGGCAGACATACATACATTGTATTATTATATAAAGATCATTATTACTATGTTAAAGTAAAATGATGAATATTTTTTTTATTTCGATGCTGTTTTGGTCCAAATTTGTTATAATTTTAAAGTTTTTTATATAGTATGAGACCATTTACTATTATACACAAGTAGAGGCGGTTACAATATACAGGTATACAAAGTGTATCTGTTATTCAATAAAGTAATAGTAACATGTACACTCACAGGCACAATTTGTTTTTCCTTAAATTGATAGAAATCGTTAAATTTATACCACATTTTATGAGAGGTACATTGAAAGCTACCTTTAAGATCTTGGAAAAAAAACAAAATTCTTCAAAAAAAAAAGGGGGTCTTATTAAACGGTAAATTCCAAAAATCGATTGTAGGAAAATTTTCGATAAAAATACAACAATTTTTATTTTGAAAAAAGTGATCTAATTAAAAAGAAGATTAAAAGTTAATAATAGGTGTTGCCGCCTCGGGCTCCAATGACTTATTGGAGCCGGTGTGGCATTCCATCCATGATGTTTGGATATCCGATTGGGGGATACTGTGCATCTCCTCTACCACAGCCGTAGCTAGCCGTAGTGTAGCTCTACAATGTTGTGGGAGCAGTGTTAGGGCACGAACTGAACGAAAAGCCCTCAGATTCCTTTTTGCCAGTCTTCACCTAATTGTTCGTTCACTCACACTGACATTTTACACCTCAAAAAGATACGAACTTCAGTAACCGTACAAAAGTGATTTCTCAACACGTTGCTGACAACGAAGCGGTCATCTTTAGCTGAAGTGCATCGATGTCGGCCTTGACCTGGTCTGCGCGTGTATGAGCCTGTGTCCCGAAATCGTCTGATGGCATCCCGTACCGTAGTACACCGAGTGTACTGGCGATGCGAAGTTCGCTGTACCCAGCGTCAGCTAAAGCCACTGCCCTAGCTGCACCAATTGCATTGAGTGGCATTTTTTACAGTTACAAACAATAAGCGAACACTGGAAACTTAAATTAAGCAATATTCACACACTATGGTATAAAATAACTGGAAATGTTAACACGGGAACACAACGGCAATAATGTCAAATAACGACTAAATTCTAAAAACCTGTCGGTGGCACAAAATTAGGAAACGAATTAAGGGTATAAGTGTTTAATTTATTGCTAGAGTACCCACTTGATAAAAAACAAAACAGTTTATAAACCATAATAAACGTAAACAAACATGGCGACGAATGATAAAGGTGGGCGGTTAAATGTGCCTGTGAGTGTATTTTGAACTGAAAACTAATTTCCTAATAATAAAAATAGTCTGAACTTTTGGTTACACTTATTGTATTGATATCATATATATTTATTGTAAATTCTTTAAAAAAATATACTAAAAATAAATTAGTGATTACAAATATTAATAAATAATTATTTTACCTGAACTGTGATCGTCTGGGAGTTATGGGCGACCCCTCGCTGATCTGTCCGAAGTGAGCCGACTGTCCGTTCACCTGAAATGTATTAAAATTTATTCAGACATTAGAGATGTAACACGTGTGGCGATGTTGTGTGTGTACACAACGCGTATTGATGTGTGTGTGTGTGTGTACTGACGCGGCAGGTGTCCAGTCTCTTCCGGGGAGGGTCTGCAGGGGCGGCGGGGGAGGGAGGCGCCGGGGGGCGCGGCTCGTCGTCCCTCGCCGGCCGCCGCCGCTTCCGCTCCAGCAGGAGGAAGTAAATCACCTTCTCGGTGTTGTGGCTGGAATGTACAAAAAGTAACTGTACTTATTGGTTCACATTATTCACTAACGTCTTACGGAATATAGCGATAGATTGCGGTGGATAAATTAGTTTTGAATCGATTTCTTTAAAGAAAAACTGGAAGGTCTTATGATGCATCCAAAGTATAGCCCTGATCTTGCACCCACAGATTTCCATCTGTTTCGGTCCCTCAACACTGACTTTGATCCTTTAAAACTTTTAAAAATGTTGCTACGAAATGCGGCTGAAACACTAACGTTGTGTTTAATAAAAATCTACACAAAATTGAGTGATAACAAACCGCTTGTGTTTATTTGGTCGTAACTCGGGTGTGGCAATACACATTTACACATAATAATAATATCTCAAATCAGAATGCAACATTTTTTCTATGAATTTATTTATTTAAATATATATAAACAATACGGAGATGGTGACAGATCTCCAGGATCTCCAGGTCGCAGGATTGGGTTGTTGATTTCTTTTTAATCTATATATATGATATAAAAAAAAAATTATCCTATTCAAATATCGCCTATATTTGGGATAAAATATTTTTATAAACATAAAAAACGTAAATAAATTTACAACCCAGTGATCCAAAGATCGATAATTACTTAAAATAATTACGCAAAATCAATCCTAAGTGTTCAAAGTGCATTTAATATTCACTGTTTATATATATATATGTACATGTTTTTATAGTTCGCATCTTTTAAAAATCGTTATATTATATACTAGATCATAAAATATCGAAAAAAATTCTAAAACAGTTAGTTTTTTCACATAATGTAGTATAATATTAAAATTATTAAATTGTATTCTTTATGTTTTTTTTAAACAAATATATATTTAATAATATACTTTCAATTGGAAGCAATATACTTTCCACAATATTTGTGCTGAGCCGCATCCGCGTTACGATGTGCTATACGAGTGCCTATACCAGTAAGACTCTTACTTCCGCGTGTAGGAGCCGCATTGATGTAGTTACAAAGTTTTATAGGCCACAGTCAGTGTTAAGAATTCTTTAGGTAGTGTAAGGTTAACAACAGAAGAGGATTGTCAAAAATTGTTATTTAATGAGGTCTCATGTCACTACCTTCAAGATTGCAATTTACCAAACAAAATGGTACATACATATAATGTTATAATTAAATATAAAGAAGTTTTGTAATAATTTGATTTGCTAAATTAAATATGAAAAAACTTTTTCCTCAACTCAAAATATTTTTAACAATTACTTTCCAAAGACCTACCCTTTAAAACCATGCATCTATTATAATCTGATGTATTACTTAAATCCAAGAAGGCACAGCACAGGTAACAATTTGAATTTCATAATATTTTATGAAACGTCAACACTTGTAAACTCAGGACTTTTATCTGTTATGTAAAAAATATATATATTAAAATCTACTTACTGCGGACTTAATAAGTCCTGTATAAGTTTGTCCCTATGTTTGAAACATCCTAAACTGCATATAGCCTGCAACACATCCGGGTCTATGGACTCGGCAGACGGCAGCACTCTGGTCTGGACCACTTCCATCATTGGGAGCTCCTGTTCCAGCTCTCCCCTCCCTCCCGCTGTGACCCATGGATGACGGGTAATTTCTGCTAACTGAAATAATCAATTTGAACTTAGTTATATAAAATTAATGACAAATATTGAGGTATAATTTTTCGTGTTTTAATTAATTTTAATTTCATCGCTCTCATGGGTAGAGATCTCTGTTTAGAGATAAACTCATCCAATGTTTTACATGTTGCTGAATATTACTAAATCTGGTATGTAAATAAATAAATATTTTCTTAATAGAAATGCAATTTTTAAGGCTTTAATAATTGAAGTAATTTATTTTTATTTAATTTAACCTCTATTTGAATCTGTTTAGTAACTATATTCGTCATGAATGTCGTATTCGTCATATGTTCACATTAAGTGACTTTAAAAATAAAACGAATGAAATCAAACACTTTATACTAAAATAAAGTAATCCATTTGATCCAATATTCCAACCGCACCATTTACTCTGAGACTGTCCCCCACATCTCATGATCAGATAGATAAACGTGCTGTGCGAAAAGATCACAACAATTAAAAAGTTAAAACATGTTTGGGTAACCACTACTTACAGTCATTCTTTTCTCGGGATTTACTTCAATCATTCCTCGGAGAAGCTGTTGACAGTCCGGCGGGACAAAATGTGGTACATGGAAGACCCCTCGTTTCACCTACAAAGTATGCATATTTATCGTAAGACATTTTGGTCTCGTGAAGAATTATTAAAATTACAATTCTGAGACAATAACAGTTAATAAAGAAAAATAATGTTTATTGGACTACGGTATAGAAGTAACTTAAATGTGCGTAAATAACACAACTTTCTTAATTTACCTTTTCGAGAAGTTGCCGCAGATTATCGTCATCGAAGGGCAAAGCGCCAACCAGTAGCGCGTAAAGAATTACACCACACGACCACACATCGGCGCGTCTTCCATCGTATTTTTCACCCTATAAACATTTAATTTATAAGCATCCATCACGAGTCTCAACATTTAATAATTTGATTCGATGAAGTGACAATGGTATAATTGATAGATTTGTTTACAAATATTACAAAAACTTGTTTCTTTTTTAGTAGAAATAGCGTTTTATTTTGTTTTTGTAAAAATATTTATATCCATATATATATTGTAACATTTAATAAAAGATGTTATGAAATCTTACTTTTCAAAATTTTTATTTAATAAAGAAAAAAGTACAGACGTCATAATTATTTTCAATATACGTATATTATAAAAAGAATGTCTTATTCTAAGAAATAATAAATTGAAAATGAAACCGTAAACAAAACGCTATTTTATTCAAGTGTCTGTTTTGACATTTTTACAATTTATTATTTAATAATTATGCATATTTAAGTATGTTTTGTCTCTATAGATGAATGAGTTTTTTATAATGAATTAATACTCTTTTCATTACAATTTAATAATATTAAAGTTTCCATTTTGAATTTAATGTAGTATATTGTATGGCAACTCTGAAACTCTGGGTCAATGTCAAATGTATTACAATAATTAAAAGCCGACTGATTTCAAACGTTTACATCTGTCAACGGTTTTTATTCAAAACAGAAAAGTGCTATATGATTTGTGTGCATTAGAAAGAGATCAAAGATATTTAGTTTATTACGAGAGGATACCATATTAGTTTGGTTATAAATTTCTGTATCGAGCGACGGTTGCTTTGATTCCGCTTAACCGTTAAAAATATATTCTTTAAAGTAAAGTGTTAATATTTGTAAATTTGTGAAAATGAAGTCCGCAAAATCTAAACAGAGACTTAACGATATTCGGACGCCGGCTAGAAGTAAGCAGAACTTATATCAAGGAGAAAGAGATCCTGTACAAGTATATTGCCGATTACGCCCAATGCAAAGAGAATCGGACATTTCGTGTATTAAAATATTATCACCAACTACTGTTTTAATGACACCACCCTCAACAGCCATAAGTTACAGGAATGAAGGTAATAAAACAATGTCGTATACATTTAAAGAAGTTTTCCCGCCAGAGGCCAACCAGCAAGAAGTTTTTGATAAGTTAGCTTTGCCCTTGGTTGAAGGGTTGATTAGAGGTAAAAATGGTTTATTATTTACATACGGTGTAACCGGAAGCGGAAAAACGTTTACCATGACAGGGGAAGCGAACAATTGCGGCATTTTACCCCGATGTCTAAATATCATATTTAAAACAATTAACGAATTACAAGCTCATAAATATATATTTAAACCCGATAAAATGAATATGTTTGATATTCAAAACGAAGCCGAAGCTATGTTGGAAAGGCAGCAGGAATTACACAAGTTCAAGAGCAACAGAAAAAATAACTCAAACCCTGATCTGGCAATGTCCGAGTCTGATGTTTCAAAAATAGCTGGTGTTAATGAAGATAATCAATATGCAGTATTTGTTACATATGTAGAAATTTATAATAACAGTGTATTTGACTTGCTTGAAGATGGGCCTAATATAAATAAAAACTTACCTGTTAAAATCATTAGAGAAGATGCAGCGCATAACATGTATGTACATGGAGTGACTGAAATTGAAATTAAGTCTGCTGAGGATGCATTTGATGCTTTCTACTTGGGTTTGAAACGGAAACGGATGGCTCATACAACTCTTAATGCAGAATCAAGTAGAAGTCACTCAGTTTTCACAATCAGACTGGTGCAGGCACCGGTGGATGAAATGGGAGAAGCCGTGATACCAAATAAAAAGTTCTTATCAATTAGTCAGTTAAGTCTTGTTGATTTAGCTGGAAGTGAAAGGACTAATAGAACTAAAAATACTGGCCAAAGGCTAAGAGAAGCAGGGAACATTAACAAGTCATTAATGACTTTGAGAACTTGTTTGGAAGCTCTAAGAGAAAACCAGATAAATAATACAAATAATATGGTGCCCTACAGGGAATCTAAAATAACACATTTATTCAAGAATTTCTTTGAAGGTGAAGGGCAAGTTAGAATGGTTGTTTGTGCTAATCCAAGGGCAGAAGATTATGATGAAACATTGCAAGTTATGAGGTTTGCCGAAGTGGCAGCTGAAGTTGAAGTTGCTAAGCCACAAATTAATGATGTTGCAGCCTCTATTGGCTTAATGTCTGGGCGTCGTAAAGCTAACAGACTTTTTAACGCGGCTAGGGACAATATTATGAGACCCGAAGCTAAAGAACTAGAACTAGATTTGGGACTGGTTTATAGTCTTGGTCCGGACTTCCCTAGTCTGGAATTAAATAGTTCACAAGCATCCCATATTATAAAAGAGTTAATGGCTCATTTAGAAATGAGAATAAGTCGTCGAGAGACACTAAAGAGGAGTAAGGCAATTAAGGATGAAAAACTAAGATCAGCTATGTTAGATTTAGTTAATAAGTCTTTAGAAGTCAGAAGCGAGAACTCTTCTTTGCGAGCTCAACTGGCAGCAGCAGAGCGCCGAGTCAGAGCTCTCGAAGAAAGATTGACTACTACAGAAAATGCTTCCCTTTCGCATCAACGAAAACTAGCCGAAATGACTGACTACACTTCAGCATTGAAACGGGATTTGCAAGAAAAGGAACTACTTCTTAGCCAAAATAAATTGGATAAAGAAAAGCAGAAGAAGCTTCTAGAAAGAAAATATCACAATAAAATCGCTGCAGAGCATGAGAAAGCGAAAGAAATTAATTCCGAGAAAGAGAGACTGCGAAACGCGAATGAAGAAAAGGAAAATAGACTACGAATAATTGCTAATGCTTTAAATGCTGAGCGTGGTGATAATATCGATAATGTTCCTAAATTAACAGGAGACATGGCTGCACAGACTAGCGTAAGAGATTTCACACCAGGATCTACACCAAGGGCACTACCAGCTCATCTCCTGACTCCGTTTAGTTCAATGCCACAGACTAGAGAATCGAGAGACACACCGGCATCATCATCTCGCCGTGGTGTCGCCATCGCCAACCCACGCCATCGACGATCCCTATCTGCAGATGGCAAAGGGTGGGTGGAACATGCACCCAGGAAAATAGTCCCAATGGGCACAGTATTAAAACCGAACATAGCAAACAGCAAATATGTAAACAAACTAACGAATGTAAAGGATATTGCTAACACAAAATCATCCAAATACTGCCTTATTTCTCAAGAACAGGACACAGATGGCGAATTGGAAACTAAACTTTACAAGGGAGACATAGTTCCTACCTGTGGGGGGGGAGCCCAAGTTATATTTAACGATGTGGAAATGTTGAAGCAGTTTTCTCCAACTCGAGACCGTGATTCATCTCGGAGGACATCCGGCAATACCTGTGCTCGTCACTCTGGGAAACGTCGTGATACAGGATGTTCCCCTCCCCAAACCCCCTCAAATACCAGCAAGAAACAGAGGGTGGATGATGATTGAATAAGTTTATTGATTTATTGCCGGAAGTCTAAAATCGGCGGCCATTGAGAATGGCGACATTTTAAAATTAATATGTCCTCTTTCTCGATAAAGTCTGAATGGTTTTGCGTCTTTCATTATTATTTAAGTTGTGACATCAATACTTACATGATATACCTCATTGTTAAATAGACATTTGAAGTGGTTTAAGTTGCTCAATTAATTATTTTATTACTAAACTTTTCTAAACAATTCCTGTGATTCAAATAACGACAGTACTTAAAACAAAAACATAAAACTATCTTTATAATACTAAACTAAATTTATTTCAGTTAAAATATTCACTTATACATGTGTGAAGGAAGGTCAAAAAATTTACAGCTTGTAAATTTTTGACATTTAATTTAATATAAAGTACTTAATTAGTTCGTTTAATTATAATTTTGTATATTTTTAGTTAATATTAGTTTCTATTTTGTATTTTGAACATTGTAACATTTTTGGTAATATATTGTCTCTGGGTTAATTAATGTTTTTATTTATTTCAATTTTATCTATTTTTAGCTAACTATTAAATACTTTTCACACTGACACAGACCTTATTACAGAATAACTATTTTAACCGTTAACTATTCATATAAATAAAATGAATATTTTTTTGAGCTAATCTTATATGGAGATTATTATTGTAGATGTAGTATAAAAACAAATAATTATTTTTAAAGTTACATATATTTCACAAAAAATTAAATGAGTAATTATATTTATAAAACTGAATCCAATTTCATAGTTATGTATCGGACATACATAATAACATTACCAATACAAGCAGGATTTAAAGCTTTCTCCTACTTTCGTAGGTTTTAGACAAACTGGAAAAACATCTGATTTCTTATTTATGTATACACATTAATAATTACCCGTATGACTTCTGGGCATGCGTAGTGAGGGCTACCACACGAGGTCTCCAGCAGTGAGCCGGCTGGTTGGAGTGAAGCCATTCCAAAGTCGGCTATCTTAATGTTGTTTCTTTCATCCAGCAAGAGATTCTCCGGCTTCAAGTCACGGTGGCTGAAGAAAACAGTGTAATAGGTAAAATCTCTGAATAATTTTGTTTAATATTGTACATTAGACTTCACAGATTTAAAGGTCGTAGACGCTAGAGCAGAACTGACAAAATTAATGGTTATTCTTATAAATCATTCATTATTTATTTCTACTCAAGTATGTTAGAAGAAGGGTTATATTTTTCGGGTATCTGTATGTATATTTCTTTGGTAGCCTAAACGGCTTGATGGATGTAGATTGAACGTTGGCGTTAGATTCGTCTTAATTATGAGAATGGCACTCGAAGTATAAAAATTTTCCTTGCGGTCGGCTTTTTATAGTTCCATAGTCCATTAACAACCCTTAAAGTTTCGCCATGTCCGTCGGTCTGTCCGCAGTCTAGCTAATAGTAGTAGTACTCTCGTACTAAGTACTAGAATGCTGTTATTTGGTATGAACATACATATTTACCACGCCGGCGAAGTGGTAAAATAAAGTTTTTTAAATATTTTTTTAGGGTAACTCATTTCTCTCTACGTATAGTGGGGTTGTATTTTTTTTCGAGTACCATATGACATGGCGTGACATCGTGAGATAAGTCTTTATATTAGGTCTCTTTGTAGGTTTACTACAACCATTTTTCGATTAAGAAATTCGTTTGTGAATTATTAATTAAGCTCTAAAATGCACATTACTGTTAGATTCAAATTACTGATTTTCAATCTTCATTACCATGGCTCACGCGGTGGTACTCAGATAGATAGAATTTCTTTTTGTGATGTTAAGATTTGTAACTCTTTATCAGTTACCATCGTCCTAGTTGCGCCCGATTTAAGTTATAAAACGACTGCCAAAACCGTTAATATTTAACTTTCAAGCCATCCATCTGATGACTTAAAACTTGGGGGGCAACTACGGAAACTTAAATTGCGCTTGCAAGCTGGTATGACACGAACTTGACCAGTTTTTTTCAAATATTACGCAGTTTCATCCCTACTTTTTTACATTAAGGCTGTCAGAACTAATATTGCCTACAGTACTATCGATATAAAGTGACAGTACAGTAGCTATTTAATAACTTCATACCATTGCAAGTAGTCATTATAATGTTCCTTATATTACAACGGTTTTTATATTAAGTTATAATTTTTAAGTTTTGAAAAAAATTTAGGCATACCGTAAAATATTTCATGTGAAAAATCCCCATGAAAATAGTCTGAGACAATAATACTGTTTCTTCAGATTAGTTTTATAATTGAAATATTACTGAGGCAGGTCAGACAATATTGTAATTTTATCCTTATACGACGTTATTATTTAGAATGAAGGGAACAAGTCGCTAACAAAAGTAAGTATATATAAATAAAGTAATAAAGTGTGTTTTGAAATAATAAAAAATAATCTCACCAAATAGAATGGCTGTGACAAAAATCCAAAGCTGATATAATTTGTCTGAAAAAGCGTCTCGCTTCCTTGGGCGTAAGTCGGCCTTTCTTCACCAAATAGTCGAAGAGCTCGCCACCGCTCACGTGTTCTAATACTAAATACCTAGAAGTGGTTTAAGATTTAGATTAAAATTATCGTTATATAATAATAATGTTTGAGTAAAAATATAGCAAGACATTAAGACTAATAGCAATGAATAAAATAACTAAGATATAAGCCATAGGATGTTTATACCAAGAATACAAGATATTTTTTAATTCCAAATCAATTATTTTTATTTTATTATTAAATCAATCGTGGCGCTTGTTATATTTCTTTTACGGTGTTCTATACAATTGATTTAAATAAATATATATTTTAAGGTTCTATACTTACAAATATTTCTTATTTTCATAGACATCAGACAATCCTAGAACGTGTGGGTGTTCTATTAACTTCATTATAGCTATTTCTCGCTCGACCTGTTTTAAAAATAATTTATTTTGATTTGGTATAGATATCAAAGCTATTGTTAAACTTTTCCCATAGATCAGAAGCAATCAGAATATAATTAGATACTATAATTGTCTCTGCTTTTGCAATTTACTCTATGGTATAGACTTTATTTTTTATCACCTTACCTTCATTAAAACGGATTCGCTAAGTTTCTCCCTGTTTATGATTTTGATGGCCACCTTCTTCCCCGTTACACAGTGGACTCCCAGTTTAACAAGACCTGCAATAAATACAGAATTACATTATTATTCTTATCAAAGTTTCGATAAAAATACAACCTACAGATTAAACAAATAGATAAGTATAAGTAGGTTATGTTGACCCGTAGTCGTTCGTGTCCCGTGACAATTAAACTCTTGGTAAATGAGAATCTTAGATAAGAATACTTTTTTATTTCGTATTTCCTCTACTTACGCGTCAGAAAAGTTAGGATTTTTTGGTATTGGACGAAAAGAATTGAGTTCTACTTGTATTAGTGGTTCTGAGATCACTACTTGAGTAGTGGTATTGGGTTTTGGCATTCAAAATAAAACCTATAATTCAACTGTTATGTTTGAAATAGGTATTGCTAGTCACAATAGAGCAATTAATATAGTTAAGTTACGACTTGATAAGGATAGTACCTCCAGTTCTTACAGAAGATAAATATAAAGTAACTTATAAAACATTTCGTAGGCGGTAAACTGAGACAATATGGACAGAAGCCTAAACCTTATTAAGTTGATATAAGTTTTGTAGAAGAACGCCATGCCCTCAGTTAGTAATGTACCTACTGCAGTCAGTAGCATAGTAATAAACTCCATTCATAATATTTATTGCCTAGGACGCAATTGAAATGTGTGTCTTTCGGCATTCATTGGACTTCTGCTGAAGAAGCCTTGCATGCCCGACATATACAGCATTACCAGTGCGTCATCTACATAATAAATGTAATTGGAGAAATCACATTGGTAACGGACGCTAAAGCATATACAACTTTTTACATCTGTTCTCATCCAACTATAGTATGGCTTACTAGCGAATGAATCCTTTTTTGTGAGCTGATGGCAAAAGTGGAATCGATCAATGTGTGAAGATCTCTCTCTTCTTCATTCATCTAAAGGGCATGACGTGCTTATCAGGTACAGAAACTCAACTCAGCGTGCAAAAACGACAGACGAAGTTTCTGAATCCAACATCTCCGGTGTTGGGCAAAATTTATTTACATAGATATATACCGATCTCGGTAATAATAAAAAAAATATTATACTATGTTATGTTTATTATGTTTATAATTTTTTTACATATTTTTCAAGTTCTAGTGCACGTCCTTACATTATTTTATTACATATATTTCATAAATTTTATAGTAATATACAAAATATCATCATAATATATAAAAAAGGGTAAGTAACACTAGACAAACTAAAAGACAGAACTGAGCTTAAAAACAAATTATGCCCGTAACTTTTGTTAACTAAGTATTATAAATATTTTGCGGAGGCAGCTAAAAAGCTAATCGAAAACATTATATTAACAGAGAGCCAAAATAATAACTAGTCTACCCGATGAACTCACCATTGCGATAATTTGGACTATGGGGTACAAAAATAGGCGAAGCTCAGAATGTAAAAAGAAATCTAATATTTAAAAGTGCTCCCAGCTGGGATAACAATCCGATAAGTTTATACGAAACAATAATTTCCAGTAATTCATTACTTTAAATTACTGTTCAATTATATAACATCAGCCTAGCTTATTAAAAATACATTTATCACATCAGTCTGTAACAATGACACCAAAGACGAGGTTAGTAATTAAATACCAATCTCAGTATTGACTTCGATATCTAAAGTTTTAGAACAACTGCTACACAAACTGCTAAACAAGGGAAATGGACTGAGGTTGTAGTATAATCTACCTACCCATAATTTAACATATTCACCGTGGTAAAAAAAGTTTGTCGATTTTCTTCCATTTCAAAAGGGCTTTTTATAACTTCTCGATTCCTATTTTATACATAAGCTAAAGTTGATAGGAATAAAAGGCATCCCTTGAGAGTTTTTTTAAATTATATCAAATCATATGTTCAGATTTAAAAGCAACTATGTAGATATTTCGTTTGGTGTTCTATAAGGCAATGTAATTGGGCCCACACTGTTTCTAATTTACATTAACTGTTTATATTGCAGATTGAAAGTTCCCTAATATTCTTATATTTCAAAAAAGGTATTTCTTATAAGACCTATATTTGAGCCCGGGTTGGAATCACTGGACTCACTGCTCAAGGCCTCGCGAAGTATAAGTATAATGGGCCTCGATATTTCGAGTGATTGTCAGTTTCATACTTTTCCAGAGAGCAAAGCCAATTGACCTCGATGAAATTGGGAGTGAAGAGTGAGTGTGCGTCATTTATCAAATTTACAGCGGAGTGTGTTTCGAAGAGCTATTTAATCTGATGCCTGCCTCTGATTGTCATCACCGCACAGCATGTCATCGCCTGTAATACCATCTGTACCACCTGGATGCGTAGCGTTCTCTTACTGTTCGGTTTTTCTTCTACATACCACTAAGATGTTGAATGAACGTCCTTCGGCATACGACGATACGACATAGGTACCTTAAAAAAAACTCGTATGGTCCCTCCTCCAAGGCTGGCAACGCTGTTACGATTCCCCAGATATTACAAAAGTTCATAAGCGGCAGTGATCATTTTTTCATCACTGACCCATATGCTCGTTTGCGCTCCTCTATCTTAGAAAAAAGATCAAAGAGTCCACACGGTTAATGAAATAACTCTAAATCTTTTGGTTCTGGCCTAAAGATGGGTGTCCCACTAGGATCTAATCCCTTTTTAATTTTAATTTATATTAATGACTTGCCCTGTTTCATAAACTGTCTATGTGACATTGTGATGCTGATGATAGCTCGCTAATATTTAAAGAAAGTAGTAAGATTGATAATGACGAAGTAAATAGTGGTATGTCACGTGTTCTTCGTTAGTTCGAAATTAAAATTTTGGTCTTAAATGCTAAGTAAACTAAATGCATTTTACAAAGAACAACCGTGTTATTATAACTTAAATGCCTGGGAGAGATTTTAAAAGAAATTGGTATTTTTACGATCGCTTCTCCATAGATAGGTACTTAAAAACATATTATTTAGACGCCAAAATTTGAATACTTATATAAAAAAAATGACAGACACGCGATAAATACAAGATATAAAAATGAACTTGTAACGCCTTGATTTGATCTTCAAAAAGTTTACAAATCCTTCTCGGGCTTGAGTGCACACTCATGCATACATAATAAAGTTCCACAAGATATCTTAGACCTTCATCTTCTTAGTTTTAAAGCTAGAATTTAAATTTTATACTATAATAACATTTATTTAATCATATTAACAGTTATTAAAACTTCGAGATCGAGAGTTCTTAGTTGATCGAAATGTGTAAGTTAGGTTGTTGACTCATTTTGCATTGTTAATATTATAATGTTCAGCTGATCTCAGAAGAGCAGCATTCCGAGCCGGTGGTAACTTGCTCGCGGATTGACAACACTGACCTTTTCAATGTAATAATTGACTATTAAAAGTAAATGTAAATGTCTACTTGAATAAAGATATTTTGAATTTAATTAAAATTGTGTCACACAACACCACAGGTAAAGCCTCTGTTTCAAGTTATCATGTTTATGTAATAGCGATGACATTAAATTAGAAAATTTACAGGACAACTTTTTTGTTTTGAAGTTTGAAGTTTTTTTTATGATTATATGTTCGTATGCTTTGCATTATTAATTGAGCGAAGCGAACGTAGTGAGCGGAGCGTTCTACTGGAGACTTTTTCACATTCTTTGCCACGAATTGGCTCGAAAACTACTTGATGGAAAATTATGAAATTTTGCAATCAAAAAGACACACATTAGGTGATAGATTTGAAAAAAATTCAATGTCAAAAACTGATATCCCATTGAAGTCAATGGAAAACGATGAGTCATTACACTGGGCACGCTTCGCTCAATATGCAAACGGCAACCGAGATTTCGCGAGCGCAGCGAGTCGAAATTGAAGGTCTGTTGGCGCCCCTACTATATAATATTATTAAATTACTTCATATTTAAATTTCAAGGAAAGGAACTAAAAACTAAAACAAAAAGAAATGAAATAGAATTGATAAATAATATTATTTACGAAAAAAACGGCAATATTTTTTTTTTGTAGTAATATCATTTTTTCAATACTTATTGCTTTTAATACTATACCAGACTTACTTGTACTTTCATTAGAGAAAAATATTAACATTGTATTAATAGAATATTCGAAGTAGTGATGAAGTTTTCAAATTGAGTTATGAAAAACTGAATTACAATTACTATTACAAAACGATCGAGTTACAATCTGTTCTGAGAAAACGTATAATTATAAGCGGCAGTTATTTCATTCTCAAATAATTTTATATATAGACTCCTATACTACTTTATACTCCAGTATTTCTATATGTATATAAATGCTCCTAAACCGAGATGAATTTAAAAAAAATATAACAATTTATTATAAAGGAATAAAACTTTAAAATGTTGTAACAACTCAAGTCGATATTAATTACGAGAAAAATACGAACTCCTGTTTCAAAGCGCCTTATTTGTCAGTAAGACGATCATCGTTAGTTCTGATTGACAGACAAACCAATATGACATCCATTTTGAGCAGGTAATACAATTTATTTTATATGTACCTATAATTGTATTTTTAACTAGCTTTACGGTCTAAGCTCACGTTATTATAATAGTTATTTCCGGGTAAATAAAAATGTACAATTTATAAGTTAAATGTAAAACTATTTTTCATTGTAATGGGCCGGTAAAAAAGATATTTAAATGTTGCTACATATAAAAATTTGCCACCGTAGATATTAAATATTAGTGCAAGAGTATGTTAATCAATTTTAAGAACAAAAAAGTTAAAATATTTTTTGGTGATTTATTGTATTAGTAACATAAAGATACACTTTAATATATATTAAATATACTTCAATCGGTAAAAAATCTTTTATAACCAATATGTTTAATCACTTCTATTTAAAAAGCGTAGTCACTAATGAGTTCGATTCCTAACAAAAGTGAAAGTTTAGACTGAGATAGCTATAGAATATTGTCTAATGTGAACTTCTGGTTAACACACCCATGGTCAAAGTTCGTATAATATAGGGGAGAGGGCCTGGTAGTCAGTCTGGCTATTGCGACAGCCTTCATTGTGTTCACATTGTCGTTTGCCTTTTCTTAATATAAAAAAATATAAAATTTACTATGTTTATTATTTGGATAGTAATAGTATAGTATAATAAATTCATATTGTTTTTTTAGTTCTCTACTGTTTTTTACTGTTCTCTACTGTTTTTTAGTTCTCTACCAAATAATAATACTCCACAAAAAAAAATCCTTATATTTCTAATTTAATTTTATTTATTTAAAGAGACATTATTCAATGCGACTATTGAAATTAGATATTTTTCGAACAACACTTAAAATTATTTATTTTACAATTTATTTTAGGATTTTATTATGAGCTATATTAAAAGATCTATTGTTTTATGTCTAGTTCGGTATAGGTATGTATTAATAATGTATTTTTAACTTTATGTATAAATCCAACTTTACTTAATACCATTTTTACCCTTAGATATTTAATTCAGGATCCGCACTGCCGTATCAGTATACGATCTTACAATTTATCGTTTCAGTAGTTTTTATTTCATAGAATTTGTTACATCTATTTATTTTATTTTAGCATCTTCCTACTTCTTATCACGAGGGTATTCTCACTACCTACAGAATACTCAGCTTCTATACAAGCAATGCCGCCCAACGTTTCTGTTCAACCCATAAGTGATAAACAGATGGACGGAACTACCTTTAGTGCAAGTAAGTATTTGCAACAAAATGTTTAATATAATATTTAATGTAGTACAATTCATAGTTCTTACTAAAGAAAAAGATATAGAAGATTTGCTTTTAATTATACTTGAAGTATGCTCCAAATGTTTGTCTTTGTTTTCCACGAAGTCTTCGTGGGAGATATAAACTTTTGATTAAGCTATTCTTAGAATTTTATTCTATATAGATCTGTTATTTTTTAACTTCTCCAAGCGATATACCGCTGTGCTCTACCATATGTATATATGAAGAATATAATTGGGATATGAAAAACGATAATGCCGTCAAAATTATTTATTTTACATCAATAAAAGTTTTGAGTTTGTAAGCGCCGGTAACCAAATATGAGGTGGATGGATCGTGGATTCTTCATATTGATTATTGTTAGGTTATTGCTGAATATTATTTATTATAGATACATTATGTATGTACATTATCGGTCGTCATGTAATTACATTATTTCATAAAACATATATCGTCATTGAATAACGCGCGACCTACATTGCAACCTACATCGCGACCGGAATGGTCAATGGCTTGTCAGTTGTGACATAACGTCGGAACTTGTCAGGCGGCCATTTTAGTTATTATATGAGTGTCTCTTGTGTTTGGGGAATTGTTTTTATGTATGACTTGTATTTGATTATTTATATGAGGCTCAGAAATTGTATAGAAATATATATCTTACGTTAATAAATATTTAAAAGGAAGGACAAAAATAACTTGACAAAAGCTACAATCCTGAAGGATAATCAGGATTGAATCGCACTTAAAAGTAAGACAAAAATATATATGTATTATTGACTGCCGAGAAATAATTTGTAATTTTCTAAAATTTTCATATAAACAAGAATCACTACTTAATTGTATATAAAATACAAACAAATTCAACAAATTATGAACAGTGATAGTGACGGTATTTTAAATTATTTCTAAAACAAAAATATTGTGTATAATTTTTACACATGGGATTTGTTAAAACTGCGGTATGTCGTTTGTTTCTGTGGTCATATGAGGATGATTTGAATTTTAACGTCTGATTGTATATCCGTTTAGAAGTTTTGTTTTGTTTTTTTTTTTTAATTAGGCTTGGCAGTGACATAAGCAAGACCGATTTTTTAAAAATTTAATTTTAGTTTCACTCTTGTCCATCTGAGTCTAATATTGCAATCCGACCTAACTACATATAAGTTTATTAGAATCGCATCTCTGTTCTCCGAAATATTTCTATAGCAAACTTCTCTAGTACAGGGATTTTAATCGATATTACCTTTCTATAGATAGTAGTTTCAAGAAATTCTAAATGCAGATTTCCTCAGATGCACACAGATTCTACAGGGTTGCTAAGCCTCTTTTTGTGGAGGTGGCTTAAAAATTACAGAACTCTCAAGCATATTTCTATATTATTATGTACACTTTTCTTTCACAGCTGTTTGCAGCTGGTTGTAACCACATTTACGGGCTGATGCCAAGTAAATGCAGCGTTCTGATGTCTGATGTCTGCTGTTAGGTTCTAATTGTAAATAATTTGTTGTTTCCGGGTCAATGTCATTTACTAACTTTTTGAATTTTCTCACTATTCTACAAGTGTTTAAGATGACGCTCTTTTGTAGCTTTATATAAATGGAATCTCTTAACTATTAATTTAAGGTTACGATAGAAATGTTTAGGAATGACTCCTGAATTGGTACCCCGTATACCTTGTTTGTGTCCATCTTCATTCAATTCTGTGTATTTGCTAATTCCTTCTGTTATTGTTTTCTGCAAATTATGAGTGTTAGGAATTGCGATATCTATTAGGTAAGTAATCTGATGTTTTTTGTCTCGTAAAGTTATATCTAGTCTTATTATAGTGCGCTGTTTAGTCGGTAAGTCTGAAATAATATAGTTTGTATAAATCGTTTTCTAGATTGCTTTAAGGTGTGTCTTTGTAATAAGGTATACGGGTGTCGTATGAGTTTATGGTTCAGAGTTAATGTTTGTTGAATGATTTTTGTTCCCTGATTATGCTTGTGAATGCAGACAGTTTTGTGTTGGATGATTTCTAATTGGGTGCATTATTGGTTGTTTGAAGGACGAGTGACAATTCCTTTATATTTCGTCAGGAATTCATTAAAATGATTTTCGAATTGCTATATATCACTAGGACCGAATGTATCTCTTCAGTGTCTAATATTTGTGTACGTTCTGGATGGTAATTATATTGTGAGTGTTGATGTCGATTGGGTAAGTGTATTGTGTGGAAAATTTAGTTGATTAATGAATGCCAACGTCGACGGGTGTAAATTGTTTACTTGAGACCTTAGTCTATTTGGGAAGAGCTACTGTTTATTGAGAATGTGTTAGTGATTTGGTCGGGCAATGCATTAGTGTTATTTTAACTTTCTTGTATTCCTTTTCCATTGTTTCTCTATCTATTGATAAAATTCTATTGTTACGATATAACTCGTATCTGATCTGCCAGTCTCTGTTCAGAAACTATGTTTGTAGGTCGGAGTAAATATCTATAAATTTATGGTTGAGTTCTCAGCGGTATCTAATATGGTTTTGCTTCCATTATTTAACTGTTTTATAGCAGCGGAGTTTTTTAATTTCGTCACTCCATTTCATCTGCTGCAAAGTTTTCACCAAGGGTGGCTGCGAGGCGCATTTCCTTTCATTTCTTCCCGTCTTGTCTATAGTTGTGTCTATTGGTCTGCTGATATCTTGGTTGACCGCCTGCTCAGGTGACGACCACTGGCGGTACATAAGCTGCAAAACTCAGCGTCACCTCCAGACGTGCCCTGGCAATTGGTCCAAGGTAGCGACATTAAAAGTTTTTTCTTATTAATACTCTCCATATTTAATGGTTATCATTGTTAGCATAATTATTTTAGTGCGTATACAATGTTGCCTACCCCTTACTAGAATCACGTAGTCGGTTTTTGAGTTTTAGTTCCGTCACCCGGGGTGCTCTTTAATCCCTTGAGCAAGTTGTTTAGAAGGTCATCTACCTTAAGTTCGGGAAACAAAGATGATGAGCTTGATGTCCTTAGTCGCCTGGTACGCCATCCATGGCTAGTAAGGTGTGGCGCTAATCTACTCTTCTGGCGTCACGTGGCTTTATTATTATTATATATAAGTAGCACAAAAATAACTATTGGTTAATATTCTTATTTCAAAGCAGAGACATAAATTCTCAAAATCAAAATTACATAAGGAAAAGCTATTTTAAAATATTTTACGTCGACGCCATTTCAAGCCCACTCCAGGAATTGGAGCGAAAGAACTTCACATAGAATTATTTGTGCTAAAACTCAAACTCTTAATAAATGGGCATATTATGAATTAAAAATTGTGAATATAATGAATAATCAAAAGAATTAAAGTCATATGATTTTACGGATTTTTCTTTAAAGTCTTAAGTTGTTGACTTCCAATCTTCGATTCAGAATTTACTAATATCAAAAATAGTTCCCACTGCTTCGCTGCCATGCCATATAGCTGCTCTTTGGCAGTTTTCTAAATAATCTAGGCAATGGCGTAAAATTTTCAAGGACATTTCAGTTTTTATGGAACCAATAAAGAGATAATGAAAAGAGAAGTTAAAAATGACAGAGATAGAGAAAGAAAGACGAGAAAAGTGACCACAGGACTCGATCGTGTCTGATCGATGTTTCGTGAATATAACTAAAATGATTAATATTTCAACTTCAGGTCGTAACGAAATATTCATGTGAAATTGCCGGACAAAAATAAGTATATACTTATTTTTGTCCGGGTACATATGTCTACATATTATAGTAATTCCCTCATATACAAGGATCAGAACAACGTGGCAAACTTTTGCTTAGATTCCTGCCTTTGGAGATCTTATATTATTACATAAATATGATGTATTTAAAACTATTTAAAACTGATTTTTATTGCAAAACACGTTATATATCGCAATTAAATATATTTTTACAATTTGACCTTTATACATATTTGAAACAGTAAAAGTAAAGCTTTTTTTTTTCAGGTCAAGTGTTGTCGAATTCTTTATTTCGATGGGTTTTGGACGAATCTGATAACAAAAGACGCGTTCAGAGATACAGGGACATTTGAAAATAATAATAGCAATACAAATTACGACAAGTATTGACTTCATAAACGCGTATATTATGTTAATTTATAATATTCCTATTTATATCTATAATATATAATAAATAATATTAAAGTTGTTTTAATTTTTATAACCTCATTTTTTTATAAAAATTTAATCTATTTAAAATAAATTATTGACTGTTACACTGAGTACTTTAGGGGGGAATTAAATAGGGGATTGACATTCACAACAAATCACATAGGATTAATATAAACTTATCACCTGTTTGTCCTTTTCCCAGTGTTTTCTCCAGTCGAAATGGTCCCACGTAGGCCTCTGAGGCCGTGGTATTAGTGGTTTCCATCTTCAGAACGGGTCAAGTCATAACGGAATCAGATATAAAGGTCATATTGAATCCTTGCAACATCTTATATCTCATACTTAGGTTCCATATAAACGGACGGGCATTCCTTTAATTGTAAATTAATTAATATTTTTACACATATTCGTCAATCGTGTACTTATATATCAGTGCCTTATTAAAATATTTTGTTATTAACGTATGATCACGTATTTGCTATTAATTTTAGACAGGCGTTGTAGGTTTATATTTTTCTTTATTGATTATTTCGTAATTATATGTATATTATTTATTGTTGTCTATAACTAGAGTCAGTTAATTTTTAATATTCAATATTTGAAATATGTTCAAGCATAAAATTACATAAGTTTAACAATGTAGCTCGCTTGTTGGAGTAAAACTCAATATTTTGGCATCATTCCAAGCTTTTAACATATTTTTGTAACCGATAATACCGCAATTGTGAATGTATTTTTATTTATTTATTGTACAGAATTTTTTAATGTTATTACAACTTCACTTTTGCGACATTATTAAAATCATTAATAATGGAAATCAAGCGTATTCAGCCTATTAACAATATTGAGAGAGAACTTGTTACTGATTTAAGGATGGATTGTGTTGTTGCAATAATCCTAACAAATGGTTTTTCATATTATAAGCATAATATATTATACGTGAAATATTCGATTTTGAAAGCGTTATTGCCAATTTTTTTTACACTATTATTTTTTTATCGTATATTTAAGTATGAATGACAAATCTGAATCTAAGAAACCTTCGGTACTATTTTCTTAAGTAAATATATATTTTTTTCGCAAACATTTAAACGTATTAATTAAAAATAAATTCTATATCGTCATACTCGAAGGAATTTGAAATATAAGAAAAATTTCGTCCTTCTATTATAATGTTTTTTATTTAATTTGTAAATTGCGTTCAATTTGTCCAATTTCCATTTCAAGTGTTACCTGGAATTAGTTTTTGTATATTTTTTTTTATTTAATTTTCTTCCCTCTTTAAACCGTATATAGTTCATTTGAAAAAGTTTTTTGTGTAAATGATTATTTGTTATCTATATATCTATCACGTTAAAATCACATCGCGTCCAATTTGTGCTAGTTTTGCGGGCAGTTGTATATTCCTATAATAAATGCATAATAATTTGACCTCTAGCTATGGAAATTAAGAATAAATTATTTCATTCAATGTTAAATTTAACATATTAATTGGGAAATATTTGACAAACACTAAATATAGTTATACTTAGTGTTAGTAAAAGATATATTAAAATTGACAAGACATTGCTTTTATTTTTTATCATATACTAGTAATAGTTGAAATGTATAGTATGTATGTATGTATGTATACTTTATAAATAGTAATCTCGTGGTTCACACGTGAGAAATGATCACATCTCGCTGTGTTTAAATAATAGATTTTTATGAAAATTTTCGTGAAATAAGTAATTCGAAGCTAATGATTTTTATTATATTATATAAAAAACAATGTAATTTTTATTAATAACTTATTTTTAGGTTTATTTTAATATCTTATATTGATTATTTGGCTGTAATAATAATTTTAAGAGCTACATCTGTTTAATTGAAAGAAATGTATGAACCTAAACAGCATTGCTACAAAGCGCTACGATCGATAGCGTCTACGTACGATTTCTTGCGAAAACTCCTTGAAAATTAAATAAACAGTGTGATTTTTTACATACGACATATTATATAAATTAATTGTAAATTAAAAAACATGGCGGATGAATGTACACAAATCTTTCACTTGATTTATATTGTTTTTTTTTTATTATCATGTTAAGTTTTTAAATTTTTTAATGAGGCACTGATTTTTTATAGGCACCTTTTTAATATATTTTTTTATTATAATTCCAAATCACTCACTTCAAGGAACACTATATAATATTTAAAGACACATTTAATAACACATTGGCGCATAAAACGGTCCTCGTACGTCACTAGAAAATCAATAGCAACATCACGCTTTCGCTCCGTTTGATAAATTTTATATAATTTTATTAAGCCACGAATAAATATATATTAATTATATAATTGTTTTATATATACTGTGTATAAAATTATGTTACATAACTGTTGTATTGTAAATGTTATCCGTGACTTGGATAGGGATCGTGAACGGCGGGAGCGTATTTTCAACTGGGGGTGAAGTGAGTCATTAGCCTCTGAGGGGTGGATTTGAGTTTCGTTTTACGCTCGAGTTTAATAAAATGTAAGTACGATATACTTATTTAAATCTAATATATTTATATATTGTCTGTTAATATGATACTTAATAGTATTAAATCTATAATTTATTTCCTATAAATTATCTATCTAGATAATAATAAGATATTGTTTATGATTATATAGATTGGTTTTAAAAAGTAAATAAGTATTTTTTTTTCATTATACCTAAGTATAATTTTATTCTTGGGTCAAGCACGATTGTAGTCGGTTTATTATGTATTCTTTGAATATAAATTAAAAATTGTAATTGTAAAATCGAATTATTAAACAATATGTTAAGTAATGACATTTGAACTCAGAGGTCCGCAACATTTCCTAGTGAAACGTAGTCACAATGGACTATGAACCATCTCTTCACTGAAGGTAAGGATGAAGTAGCTGGACAGCGTGTTTCAGAGAGAGGGAAAGAGAGATAGAAAAAAGACAGAGAGGAAAGATGTAGTGAAATAACTACTTTTAAAGAGCTTCGAAAGTATCATCAGGTTGAGTAAGAATGTCAAACATTTTTGTTGTCATTATTGTGTATAAATGCCACAGATATTTTTTTTCTTCATCTTGCCAGTTTATTAACAACCACTTCGTTCACTATGTCCTGCGTAATAAAAAAACTATTCTGTCACTTACATAGCATTGAAATTTCCACGCATGCCGACTAACAGAGCGACTATTTTATGAAATAGCGCTTAATTGAAACAAATTATATATCTAGTATATAACAAGAATGTTTGCATATAAAAAAAAATAGATTTTTTTACAACAGACATGAGGAGTCAGAGTCAGAGTCGAGTGGAATCCGAGGCTCCCTTCTCTTACACGATCAGAGCCGAGGCCATAAGTAGCAATAAAAATATATTGAAAAGGTTTACAACAACTGTTTAACATTAAGCCACGGGGAAAAAAATTAATAATTACTTCAGAACAGAATTCGCTTTTATTTTTATTTTCTACATTTGATCTAGCATAGGTAAGTCCTTTGAATCAATATATTTTTTTAATTAAATTGTTTGTCATAATATAATTAAATTTTTCAATCTTTAGCCATTCTTACATTTAAAAATTTTTTATTTTGCTTATAAACTTTTTTAATTGTAGACATAGGTAGCCACTTGTCTGTTTATTTTGCTTGTATAATTCCATGTTAAATAATTAAATATTTGTATATAATAAATATATATCGACATTTTATAAATATATATTAATAATTTCACTAAAGCAACTGAAAGATTTTTCAGTACGTGTACATAAACTATTTAATAGACACTTACTGCCTATTTTATTGAAATGCAAAACTTTCAGAACTAAGACAGTACATTTACTTTTGTTGAAAACATTTCGTCTTTTAACTGTTACAATTATTCTTATATCTTTACTTTCACGTTTATAACATTCATTAGTAGATAATTGTGATGAAATTTAATAAAATTTCTATTTCTTTTTGAAAACAGATAAAATGCCTTACAATCAGTACCTTCAAATCACCGAAGAGCGCTACAATGTGCTCTGCAAAAGATTTGAAAAATATTTAGAGGATGTGGATGATATTAACAAGGAACCATTTAAATTCTTCGATCCACTGAATGCTCAGCAAATTCGGGAGTTGGAGCTGATCAGGGAAGTCAGCAAGGACTTGCAGAATAAGAAAGAGGAGGATAGGAAGAGAGCCGCGGTAACATTTTCTGAAATATTTTATTTTCTCGGTGTAGGCAAACGTATTGTACAATAATATTCTGGATTTCATAATACTGTTGTGAATTTCAATCTCGGATACCAGATCGATTGTTAATGTTCACTGTAAAATTATTTACAAAATAGGTTTTTTTCCGACATTAACTTATCTTACATTGTAATACTTGCGCATTGAAAAAAAAATCTTCGGCGCATCTTATTATTTGTTAATATATATGGACATATTTTAATCAGTTATTATAATAAATCGAAGTAAATAAGTAAGACTATAATTATGTTACAGGAAGCAGCATTAGAAGCTGAAAAGGCTGCAAAAGAAAAGAAGGAAGCCGAGAAGACGGCACAAACTAACGAAGCCGAAAAGAATGAAACTGAAGAAAAGGAAATCGAGAAACCAACATAAATAACGCCAATCGTAAATTAGTATCTATTTATTAATGTAAACAGTAAAGAAACAATGAAATAAATGCAATTATAATAGAAAAACCTCTTTTGTGTATGTCGCCTACTTTATTTTCCCAATCCCAAGGACTAATAACCGAAATTAATATTTCATTGATTTCCTGTCACTTAAAAAAATGTTCGTTATTTCAATGTTATAAAATTAAGTTATTTATTAGTAGATATAATTAAAGATATTATATCTGATAAGAGTCTGATATTGTTCTTAACAAATGTTTCATTTCTATACAAGTGTCTCTCAAGAAATGTTTCCATTCATAGGATCTTTTCAACACTTCAATACAATACAAAATTGATAAAAATTTACTATTTTGTAAAATGTGATTTATTTGATTGAAATAATAAATTAACTCCATAAATTATATTAACTTTTATTATTATTTTAAAATAAAATGTATGTTATTAAAAAATATTAGTAATTATTTTGTATGTTGGACTTAAAATATTTCATGTTTCACAACATAAATGTTAAAATAAAAAAACAATACTGTTAGAATAAAAAAGTATAATTATCCATTAATAATACATGATAGCTGTTTAACTAATATTAAAAACTAGGAATTATCTGTCATAACATCCTCATCCTCGTCCTCCGGCTCCGCCAGGTCTGGGTGACACACTCTTATGTGTAAGTTGAGGTTTATCTTAACGATGAAGCTCTTGCCGCATGTGGAACATTTGTATGGCCGTTTAACGTCATCATCGAGAGTTGACGGATGAGCTCTGGCGATATGGGTCCGTAATAATGATGAATGCATCGTCCGATCGCACTGGGTGCATTTTACGTGACAATCCATAGGCTGCCCTTCGTGACTCTGACGATGCTTCTCCATAGTTATCTTGGACACAAATAACTTGTGACAACAGTCGCATTTGAAGTTTTTGACTTTTGTATGTTTTTTCATGTGGATTTTTAAACAATTCTTCGTTGGGAACATCTCATCACATTTTGAACATTTGAATTTCTTGATGTCGTTGTGTAATTGCATGTGCAGTTTCAGATAAGCTTGTCCTGTGAAGCTTTTGTTGCAAATTTCACAATTGATTGTGCTTGTAAGAGAGTGAGACTGCATATGACTTTTTAAAAACTGAGCAGCAACAAAACTTCTATCACATACTTGACAAATGTACTTTTTCGAAGCATTACCTTCATGTTTACTGTGATGTATATCGAGATGATACTGGGAATTAACTTTTACGTCACACTGATCGCATTTGAACTTCTTCCGTTTTTTCGGGCCCTCTTTAACGACGACAGGTTCCGGTTCCATTACTGGCGTATCTTTATCGTTACCGTGGAACTTTTTGTGCAAAATCAAAAACTCCATACCTTCGAATGTAAGATCACACACATCGCAACGATACCTTCCTTCTCCCTGTTGTTGTTTCATATCGTAAGATAAATTATTGTCTTGGCCGTTATAAGCTTCTGCCATTTTTTCGCGTTTTACTGAGGATCTATTGTCGTTCTGTATTTGTTTGTCACTACCGGCCGGCTCCATCATACTTTTTATCCAATGGTCAGTAATTCCTACCCCAGACTTTGTCTCCATTGGCAGTGACGCTATGAAGACATTTTATTAACTTGAATATTGATCCGTAAAACAACAGTTTTTCTCATAAAATAACTTTAATGCCAATGTTATTACTATTATTAAAGTAATTAGCGCATTGTTGACATGATTGTATCCGAAAATTTTAAAGTTTTCCGATGTGAAACACAAAAGCGAGCCTTGTTACAGTACCATAAATTCCAAAAGAGAAGCGAAGCGCGTTGGTTTTTTTTCTCTAGAGTTAAATGCTAATGACAGCGATAACTTTTTAACATTGACATCGGTTTTGTTGCTAGTAAAAAATAAACAATGAATTTTTGGTTTGTTTATTTTATCGAATTATTATTTATACTTCATTATTTTAATATAAATAAAAGTTATTTGTATTCAATATGGAACTTCATTTTATTTTTCTTTATAGAAGCTATTAAAATATAATTACATTATTAAAGTTGCTTTTGACACAAAATAAATTACATGAACATCGTCAAGTTATACGAAAAATGCCGATAATAGTTTTTCATTCTGAATATTAAAAAATGTGTCACGTGAAGTAGAGCAACCTTTTATAACCAGTCCGGTTCTAACTTCTATTAAAAATAAATATGCCTTATTTTTATATTGTTTTATTACATTATTATCAAATATATTTTTTTATTTAAAATATTTGAATTCCAAAAAGCTTTACTTTTGATAAAGGCATTTTTGGTAGATCTTTTTTTTATTGCAAAATGACATATAATTAACAATTTAGATTTCTTAAACAATTAATTACTCGTATATTAATATTATAAAATTACATATTAAGTACGCCTTTTTACATCTTTTGCTCTTTAGTCGGATATGGGTGGCTATTTGTCTTTATAAGTTCTTATATTATGGATGGTTGCTATGGTTGTCTTTGCACTGTGTGTCTTTGTATCTTTCACTTGTTATGTACCGTCATACATACTTTTAAGGGGTCTATCTGAAACAGAAAATCTCTCTTTCTCTCTTTGTGCAACATTGGCCTGTTCCATTTTATTATTGTGTTTCCATGTGCAGTTCATAAAGTGTAATTGGTAGGTTTTTGCTGCGCAGTTCTTTCTTTACCATTATAGCGACATAGAAATCTTCAGCGCCACACCAAAATGTTTTTTCCCCCTTTTTTTAAAATTTTATATTTGTTACTGCAGACCCTTTATATAACTAAATCTTGACGAAAATGCCTATTACGGTGATACATTGTTTTTATAAGTTCCCTTTTCTTAATAGGGCAAATTTATTTATTTAAATAAAAAAATATACCAAATTGCACCAAATTACAGATAAATTTGGAAGTATTGGCTCCATATGATATTGCTCCCATTGTATGGGAGTTATGTCATAAATACTTACACAGACACATTTTAAACTTATATCTAGGTTTGCATTGCGTTAATAAGAAATAACATATTAATATTTACAAAATATATTTATTTTTAGACCTAATATTTCTTTTATATAAAGTACATTTACATTATATAATCTTGACTAATATTTTTTGACTGATATACAGTAATCCGCCCTATAACATGGTACTCTTAGAACACAATTTCAGTCCCTCGTAAAACACGTGTTTTCCCCCATATAATGCGGGGATTTTATTAAGTTCTTTCTTAATATTATGGTCATATGAGCGTATTATACAATAATATTCCTACAACGAATATACCGTGTTATAGCAGGGATTACTGTGTCTATTTATTAAAATTGGTAAATACTGACCAAAGCATTCTCTACAACCAAAATAAAGTACAGATAAATAAGAGCTACTTTGTAGAATTATTTGCAATTTTTTAAATAAATTATACAATTTTGAGCACTTCATGGTCAAGACAAAATAACTGCATTGTTTTATAATTTCTCTAAATATATATATTTTTTTCTATCAATCCTTTCTTAATGATGGAGGAACATTTTTTTCTAGGACATTTTCTTTGTATTTTAGTTTCTGAACATTTGTGGGATCTTTTAAGATTTCGTCTTCCAATCTCTCAAACCTTTGGTCTTGAATTGGCTCTGAAATTAAATGTTTTTTATTATTATTACTAAAGAAAATAAAATTACATAACACTAAGCATTAATTGTATTAACAATATAATTTTATTCATCTCTTTACATCTATATTTGTTTAAAAACATGTTAAAAACAATTCCACATCTATAGTAGATACAAGGACAGAAATGATTACATGGAGTTGGAGTTCACAGTGTCAGTTAATAATAGTCAAAAAGTGAGTGTTAAAATTAGAGAATATAAAACAAAATAAAGTTATTCTACCAATTATGTGTTTTTTTAGGAAATACTAATATAAATATCATATATTAGATTAATTTAGTGTATACACACATATACTTTATACAATAATGGTAAGTTACACCAAAATATTAAAAAAAAATTGCACGCTGCGATTAGTATTTGTAGAAAGTGAAGAAAATCGTGCTAGAGCGTGCACTATATCTTTTTGATAAGAGACTTACTGTTGTATGGAGTATATCTATCTGATAAGAGACTTTCTAAGTTGTATCCTATAAGACCCACAACAGCAGCCACGGGTAATGTTATGTATGGAGCATTGGATCTCAAGAATTGCATTAATATAGGCCACATCTGAAACAAAAAGTTACTGGAAATCGATTACAGAGTAACGGCCACTGTTTTATGTTACTTTATGATGAAAATAATATTTTCAATAATGTAGATAACAACCTAAAAATATATTATAAAACTATTTTACTTACTTTTTATTGTGCTATTATTATATTCTGATAAGGTGGTTTTTCTACTTTGTTTATTAAAAGTTATTTCATCGTTCGTTTACTTATTTTTAAAGCAAATAAATTACCTAATGTTCAAAACGCCGTATATAATCAAGTTCAGTAATTGTCAAAATTCTTCAAAAGTGTTTGTCAAAATTGACAAAATTCCAGAGACAAATCACAAAATACAACAGTAATATTGTGACAGGTGACAGCCGTGGAAGACATCCAATTCATATTTATTGAGCAAAGCGAACGAAGTGTGCGGAGCGTTTTACTGGAGACTTTTTACATTCTTTGTCACGAATTGGCTCAAAAACTACTTGACGGAAAATTATGAAACTTTGCAATCAAAAAGACACACATTAGGTGATGGTGTGAAAAAAAAGAATTTTGAAAAATATCTTCAAAAAAAAAAATTTTTTTTTTTTTTGAAGACAAAACTGATATCCCATTAAAGTCAATGGGAAACGATGAGTCAATACACTGGGCTCACTTCGCTTAATATGCAAACGGCACCCGAGATTTCGCGAGCGCAGCGAGTCGAAATTGAGAGTTTGTTGGCGCCCCTAGTAATATCTGTGTGATTAGATAGAATTTTATAGAATAGGTAACGTAACCATGTGTTTAATGGATGATTGTGAAAATTTTACCTTTAAAATTACAAAAAATCTCAGTATTAAAAAATACCAAAAATATATTTAAATGTTACCAACCGCTATTATTATACTCAGGACTTCATACATTTCCACATTGTAAATGGAACCAAAATTAATGTGTACAAGTTTTTCCATCATTAACCTCAGCAGTTCCGATTGTGCGTTGATAAGGATGAACAATAACGTTTCTCTTCTTCTCTTCGTACCTTTTTACCTATTTGCAGATAATATTAGGTGTTATTACTATTTAACAAAAGGTTGATTGAAATTATATCCCTAGAAGTAGATCAACATAATTAAATACAATACTGTTGGGAATTAGTCATAATTCTAGATTCAAATAGATGTAACAATAAACAGAACTATTAACCGTTACAAATAAATTTAATTTACTTTTAATTGAAAGCAATGTATTTACGAATATATATAATATAGAAAGATCCTAATTTTTCAAAAATTCTTTCTCAAAATTATTTTGTGTAATGTTGTTTGCAAGCTAAGGAAGAGAATACTTTTTTTTGAGAGGAAACAAACGAAAGTGGCAAAGGAAAGTGCGAGTCACCGATAATAAGTAATGACTGCAGAAAAACAACTTTTGAAACATTTGAGAAATCGCAAGAGCGTTACCAGCCCGGGTTTTTGTAGTAGGTATATACTATAACCGCTAAGGCATATCAATACGCCATGGGTACTTTCAATAAAGGTGTTTTTGAATGGTACAGGTGGTATTGCAGACGGTGACGTGTAATGCGGTGTTGAACATCGGGAGCAGGTATCAGATCATAGTCGCCCTCGCCTCCTTCCGCCCTAATGTTTATGTTTATAGCATCTCAACCCCACCAACCCTCCGGTTATAAAGGTTGAGCCGCTATACATGTGGTCCAGGTTTACCCCGGTCACATGGATCCTTGGTACGGCAGATCAGACCTCCGAAGTCGTCCGACAACGGTACTATAAGACTAGTAAGCTCGCAAGACTATCGGTCATAGACAAGTTTAATCGCGACCACCCAGCTACCTTTTCTCCATCAAAGGTTCCGGAGCTGTAAGGCACGTTCACTTCCCGCGTGATTTCTCGCACTAGCAATAACTTGCTGAGAACGTCAGAGAGGCTAACTACCAGTTTCCAGCTAGTGCCGGAGCTGTAAGGCACGCTCACTTCCCGACAGGCAGTCAGGCTGCAAGCCTACCCTACAATACAGTCGGGTGACCGGATAGATGCTAGCACATCCATCTAACCTCTAAGCAGGAGGCTACCCCGAAGTAAAAGACCGCAGCAGCCCTTCGCCTTAGGCTGGTCAATCACCTCTCGCTGCGCACGAGATCCGACGAGCCCCCGACAACTGTGGGAACCCAGACGAACAGCGCCGAACCTTTACAGCTAACCACATTACCACTACGAATCCAACACCAAAACCGGTAACCCGGCAGTTTACACGCGCAAGCGCATGCGTCGCTGCCGGAGGGCTTAGGTACCGGGGTACCATAGTACCCTGATCTTAGCAGCTGCCCCTTAGTTCAGCTGCAAACTATCTACCGCCGGGTGTCTCAGTAGATAGGAAGGTATCAGATCAATTAGTTCTTCGGCACAATCTCCGTTCTAAATACGGTTAAAGACGCACAAAGAAGCTCCGTCTTTACGCAATACCAAAGTGTCCAGCCGTTCGGACTGTATTGGGTCCCTGCCAATCCCCTGTTTTATCTTTAAAAATATCTATAACATATTTAGGTATGTTAAGATTATCTAAAAGTGTACCTAAATTTAGAATTTCAAATTTGAAATGTTATATTGGTATAGCACGCTAAAATCACCGTAAAATTAATATTTGTTTTTTATTTTTGCCTGAACATGACGTCTTAAACGTAATATATGTTAGTTTTTTTCATTATACCGTTTTTAATATGGTGATACGTGTATCTTATTTTTTAATGACATTTGACAGTGAAGTTAAATCAAAGTCAAACAATTGACATATTTATGAAATATAAATAGATATCAAATAAAAATAACCTACATTAAAAAGCGGTTTTAAAGTGTCTAATTAAAAATAATTAAAGTATAATATGTATTTATTAAACTTATAAAGTTCTTAAAATGTCTCAAACCAAAATATTTAACCCGATAGCAAGAATAATTATTCTTCGCAAAGTGCTTGACATAGGAAATAATTTATATAATAATCGACTTATTCGATGCCAGAGTACAAATACATCTAAAAAGAAAACCGCCAGCTCTGTTTATCGTACCATGAATATTTTCGATAGAAAAGCGAAAATGTTACAGAAGGAACGATCGGCTAGGAGTGAAGATTATCATTTATTTGAATACATCAAAGAAGAAGTCGGTTGGAGAACAGCTGACAGAGTTTTCGATATAAAACGAACTTTCAAAAATGCTGTTGAACTAGGTAATTACTTATTATTGTAATACATTTCTTTAAAAGAACCCGTCTGATATAGTCTTAATATCTTTTAATGTAGTAATATTAATGAGATGTATAGCAGTTTCTTTAATAAACTAACTTAATACATTATTATTATTTTGCACTTTATATATATTTTAAATATCTGACTTAGTATTGGTATGGTTATTTAACTGACAAAATTGCATATTTCTATATTTGAAAATATTCATATATTCACTTTAGGGCTGTTACCCAATAATAAAACTTATTAAAGGTGCGGGTCGTGGGTATGTCTCACGTCATTTTCTCCCCGACAGTGTTGAAAAAGTTACTCTATGTGACTCCTCACAAACCCATCTAGATAAAGCAATCGTTGGTGATGATGTCAAATTCGATAAGATTGTGATGGACGAAGAGAACTTTGATGTGAGTAGAATTTTATACAGTCCATATCTAATGTATTACATGCCCGTACATTCATTTACTATAATTGTTAATAAAGTTATTAATAATTTTGCTACCAAATTTTAGATTTTAATATAATAAATGTTTGTAGAAATAACCTTATTAGATTGTTTAATAGATCATTGAATTAAATAAAAAAGGTATTTATTACTATTATCAATAATAAAATGGTTCAGTTATCATTCATAATACGAGGGTCAAACTGAAAGTTCATAGAAAATCAAAAACTAAGCATTCTAGCAAGTTATTAGTTTTATTGTAACTTTTCAAAATAGCGTCCATTTACATCAATACATCGCTGAATTCGATGGAACCATTGAGAAAAGCACCTTGCCCACTCGACCCTAGGGGTCTCTGCGACGGCGTTTTGAAACGCAGCCACTGCTTCTTCGTCTATAAAACGTTTTCCTCGAAGTTTTTCTTTTATTTTCGGAAATAAATAAAAACCGCAGGGTGCGAGGTCGGGGCTATACGGCGGGTGACCCAGTAATTCCACGTCTGAGGTCACCAAATAGTCGATCGTTTGCCTGGCGGTGTGCGACGAGGCATTGTCGTGATGAAGGAGGATCCTGCTGCGAGGTCGTTTCTCTTGAACTTTTTCCAAGACAAGTGGCAAACAATTGTTAGTATACCACTCTGCATAAACCGTTTTCTGATCCTCTAAGACTACTGTCGCGTAATGACCTGTCTTTCCGAAGAACGAGTTTTTTTTTTTTTTTTTTTTTTTTTTTTTTTTTTTTTTTTTTGTTTTTTTTTTTTTTTGGTGGGTAGACTTTAAAGTGTAAAGACGTGTTTTTAGCTATCTCATATATTTATTTCCATAAATATTAAATTTTATAAGTTTTCTATACTGTGTTGCCAAATTACTTACATGGAATAGTTTTTAAATTAACTACCAGCTGATTATCACAATATTCAAACATCACTTATTAAAAAATACACTTTTTCTTTTGTTCTCGTTTTTAAACTATTAAATAAACAAAATGGATCCAATTTTGGAACTGCAGCATAAAATGGATGCTTTAACTAAGATGTTTTCTTCTAAAATGTCAGCATTTGAAGATTCAATTTCCACTGCCAAGACTCCGGATGTTTCTTCATTAGCAAGTGATTTCAATACATTTAAATCACTGATTTGGAAAACAGTTTCTAATTTGAAGAGTCAATTAGACATTATATTTAAATATCTGGATACCCTGGAGATGAAGTCAAGGTCCAATATTCTTCTTCTACATGGTGCACCGGAGACAGCAAATGAAGATATTTTGGATCTCTCCGTGAATGTTTGTAAAAACAAACTTAATATATGTAATTTTTCAAGACAAGCAATCATTACTTGTATGAGACTTGGTAAAAGTGCTGGCACTAACAAGCCTCGACCAATTTTGCTCCGCTTTGTTGATCAGCAAAGCCGTGGTCAAGTCTGGTCTAATAAAAGTAAACTTAAGAACAGTGGTTTAACTCTTTCTGAATTTTTAACGAGCCCCAGACATCAGGTCTTCATTGAAGCACGCAAATTGTTTGGTGTGAAGAGTTGCTGGACGTGTGACGGCAAGATTGTGGTTTTGTGTCCTGATGGTTCGCGTAGAAAGATAGTTTCGCTGGAAGAACTTAACGCGATTAATTCCAAGCCAACTTCATCTCCTAGTGCCTCAAGTTCCATGGGTGCCAACGCAATGTCTGTGGATGTGCTCAAGGTCTCAAAATCTCGTTCTGGTCGTGTTTTTAACAAAAATAAGTAAAGTATGCCGAATTTTATTAACTTTGATTTATTCTATATTCTTATCTCGTTATTTATAAAGTCGAAATTTCTAAGTAAATTCTAAGTCTAATTAGTGACAATTATGATTTATATTTTATAAATTGCAAAATGTGTAAATATTATTGTTGACGTATGACTTCTGTCACTCTGACAAGCTTGTCATTTCGTCTGGAAATTAGACTGTTTATAAACTGTCACTACAGATACATGAATTGTCAAAGGTGTTAATTTATGCATTAAAATATAAATAGTAGGCAGAATTAAATATTAATATTTAATTAAATATTAATATTTATTTACTTTTTTTACAAGGTATTAAATATGTGTATTCCTTATGAATTTTATTTTGTTCTAGTTAATGTAGTGAAAGCTTAAATATATTGTGTGTGTGTTTTTTACAAAACTATTTACAGCAGCTGGTGTTATTATTTTTATTAATTTAATTTAATTTTGTTTTATTTTATTATTATAATTCATTCTTATTTTTATTTTATTTTATTATTTTTTTTTTTACTCTTATTTTATTTAATTTTAATATATATTTTTTTTATTTAAGACAAATAATCTTTTATTATCAATTTATATATTAGTTATATAACTAAGTGTTTTATTCGCTTTATTTGTACGGTGTTTAATTCATCACCACAATGCCTGATATCTTAAGTGACAACTCAGATAGTGAATATTTCTCAATATGTTCGTCTTCGGACAGTCTATTAGACGCAGAAACCAATTCTCCTGCTATGCCGTTACTATCTGAAAGACTGCGTGAGACTTTCGTGGCTTATCCTGGTAATCTTAATGTGGTACATATAAATGCTCAAAGCCTACCAGCTCATTTTTCAGAGATGCAAGTAAATTTTGAAAATAAGAACATTCATGCAATTTTAATATCAGAGACTTTTCTAAAGCCTTCCTTGGCTTCTGCCTCTTTCTCCTTACCTGGCTATCGTCTGATACGAAACGATAGAACATATCAACGATCAAATGAAGGGAAAACTGTTGGAGGCGGTGGAGTGGCCATTTTCTTGCGTGATAACATACCTTGTAGTATTGTTCTCAAATCAACAGCTGCAGAAAATTGCTCTGAATTCTTATTTCTTGAAATAATCTTAAATCATACTAAAATTTTACTTGGTGTAGTCTACAATCCGAATCCGAACATTAATTACTTTGAATCTTTTGAAACCATTTTGTCTAATTTTCGTCCGTTGTATAACCATATAATAATTATGGGTGACTTCAATACGTGCCTTATTAAAGATGACCATCGCTCCCAAAAATTACTTTCGATTGTAAATTCCTTAAATCTGTTTTCCTTGCCGCTCTCAGCAACACATTTCTCACATAACGGCCCGCCTTCTCTCCTTGATATAATTATTGTCGCTTGTCCGGAATTTTGTGAGTCACACGGTCAGATGAGCGCGTGTGAGTTCTCCCGACATGATTTAATTTTTGCTTCCTACAAAATACGACCACCAAAACGTAGACATAAAATGATTCTTATGCGTAATTACCGAAACATTGATTATAATCAGCTTAGGGTTGATTTCTGTAATGCGGATTGGCGATCGGTTCTCTCTGCCCCTGATGTCGAAACAAAGATTACAGCATTAAACGAAATCGTTTTGGCATTATATGACAAATATGCTCCACTAAAAACTGTGCGAGTTAAGCATTATCCAGCCCCTTGGCTCACTCCTACCCTAAAGAATCTGATGGCGTCTCGTGATAAAGCATATTTAAAATATCGTCACGATTGTACTGATGCTAACCACGAAGTATATAAATCCTTAAGGGCTAAATGCAACAAAATGTGTCGTGCAGCTAAAAGACGCTATATTCATATGAGGATTGAGGACTCTCCGCCTGAAAAATTATGGACTTTTCTAAAGTGTCTAGGGGTAGGAAAAGACTGCAGCAGTTTACAACCAGCGCTTGATATAGACGCACTTAATGTCCATTTTAGTACATGTCCAGCTTTCCTCACTTCAGAACAAAAAAGACTAACTCTTGCTAGCCTGCAGAAGAAGCAACAACATCTGTCGCCTTTTGAGTTTGACGAAGTGTCAGTCTCAGAAGTTTCTAAAATTATTAAGTCTCTAAAATCTAAAGCAATAGGAAGTGACGGCATCGGATTGGAAATGATCTTACCAATAAATGAACAAATTTCTCCGGTTCTGGCTCATATATTTAACTACTCTCTTCATTTCGGCGTTTTTCCTGCAAATTGGAAGCTTGCTCATATTATTCCCCTTCCAAAAAGTTCGCATCCCACTGACTTCACTCATTTTCGTCCTATTTCCATTCTTCCTTTTCTCTCTAAGATATTGGAGCATATTGTCAGTCGTACCCTTACTAACCATTTACGTAAATTTGATTTAATTAGCCCGTTCCAATCTGGTTTTCGATCTGGGCATAGTACTACTTCTGCTCTGTTAAAAGTTACCGAGGATATTCGTTTAAACATTAATGAGAAAAAGGTGACTATTTTGGTACTTTTAGATTTTAGTAGCGCATTTAATTCTGTCGATCTAGACGTACTTGTCGGCTCACTGGAAAGAATAAACTTGTCAAAAGTTGCTATATCATGGTTCAAGACCTACCTTTATGACCGTCAACAATTAGTTAAATATAATAATAATCACTCTAAGCCGTGTCATCTTACATCAGGTGTACCTCAAGGTGGAGTACTCTCACCCATATTGTTTTCCTTTTTTATTAATTACATAACTTCGATTCTCACTTGTTCATACCACCTTTATGCAGACGATCTGCAAATTTACGCTGCGGCTTCGATCACTAATATTGATGACGCTATCAAACAATTAAATGATAACCTTGTCTTAATTTCAAAATGGGCAGGAAACTTTGGTCTTGCAGTCAATCCGCTCAAATCTCAAGCAATTATCGTGGGTAGTTGGAGCTATATCTCTAAGTCGCGCGAAATGGTGTTACCTAATATTGTTTTTGACGGTATTCCTATCCCATTTACTACTACAGTTAAAAATTTAGGTATCATAATTGATCAAACTCTGTCCTGGGCACCGCATATTAATGAAATCAGTCGTAAGTTATTTTTTTCTCTTCACTCGCTTAAAAGATTACAACATTTTTTACCAATAAAGACCAAGGCTATGTTGGCTAATTCGTTATTATTACCTCTCATTGATTATTGTGATGTAGTCTTCCTGGATCCTTCTTCGGAGTTGTTATTAAAGCTTGAACGTCTTCAAAATGTAGCAATAAGATTTGTTTTCGGTTTGCGGAAGTTTGACCACGTAACTGAATTTCGCAAGAAACTTAATTGGCTACCGATTAAATTTAAAAGAAATACGCATATACTCTCACTCCTGTACAATATTCTTTTTAACCCCACGTCACCAATATATTTAAAAGAACGTTTTAAATATTTGTCCTCCCTAAGTAAAGATCGCTTGAGATCCGGCGCTAATTTAACACTTGCTGTTCCTATTAGCAACTCACATTGCTACTCAAGGTCTTTCACTGCTCAAGCAGTGAAATTATGGAATAGCCTCCCGAGATTCATTCGTGAGTCATCTTCTTTAGACTCCTTTAAGAAAAACGTCCGCAGGTTTTACGAAAACGAATAATAAATACTTGTTGAAATTTACGAGTATATATATATATATGTATATATTTTAGTTATATTTTTATATATTTTATATAAGTATTGGTTATATTACGACAAAACAAGCCCATGTGGGCAATATTTTATTGTTATGAGTAGCACTTTAGATTAAATTAGTTTTAGTTACTTAGTTCTTTATAGTTATTTTCTTTTTCTTTCATATTATTGCTTTTTTTATTGTGTTCTTTCACTTTAGTTTACCATGTGATATATTTTATTTGTTCATTCATCCAGAGGTTGACTGGAAGAGATCCCTTCAGGGGATAAGTCCGCCTTTGTGCATAATTTTTTTTTCTTGTTATACATTAAGCTATGTACTTTAGTATTATTTATGTACAATAAAGAGCATACAAACAAACAAACAAACAAACCATCTTTTTTCCAACACTTCGACCTCTCTTCACTTTAGTTGGCAACTCTTCGGAAGGAAACACCCACTGAGCAGACTGTCTTTTGGTTTTCGGATCATAACAGTAAATCCAGCTTTCGTCACCCGTTATTATGTCGAACACAGCATTTGAGTCACCTCCGTTAAATTTTTGGATCATTTCTCGGCACCAAACAACACGGCGGAGTTTTTGAGCCTCGGTCAAATTATGCGGTATCCAGCGGGCACAAAGCTTCCTGACCGCTAAATGTTCATGGAGGATTTTGTGCACTTGACTCATACCTATGCCTAGACTTGTCCGAATCTGCTGATAGGTCACTCTTTTGTCAGTCTCTATCATACGCCGCACAACACTGATGTTATCTTCAGTCGTCGCTGTAGAAGGCCGTCCCTGACGCAAATCATCGGTGAGATTAGTTCGACCACGTTTGAATTCATTAAACCAGTTGTAAACTGTGGCACGAGATGGGGCTTCATCGTGAAAAGCCAATCGAAGTCTATCATAACTTTCTTTTTGACTTAAATTACATCGAAAGTCATAAAAAATCATTACACGAAAATTTTCTCGGCTTAAATTCATTCAGACGTGCACAGACAATTTTCAATTTGCCGCCAAATCGTAAAACAAATGACAAATGAATGAAATGTACACTCAATAATATTGGTAAAGAGTTCTATTTTCAAAATTTAAACTATTTTTTTTAATATAATGCTTTTAAGTGGCCAGTTCTAAAAACTTTCAGTTTGGCTCTCGTATAATTAACACATTTGGTTAAAACTAGCTTACAAATTAATTTTAGGTGATGAAATCGATTCCAACATAACGATTGATTTGAAGATTACTTATGTTAGGATCGATCACTAGCCTAAACCTAGTGTCACCTAAGCTTGTTTGGGTCTAGATCTAGCATTATTAACTGTAGGTGAAGGTTTAACGATTTATCCCGGAAATAGATTTATATTTTCTTAAGAATACAAACTACCCATATACTCTAATACTCTACTACCCATCGTTAAACTTATAGTATTTGGTGTACAACTTTTTAAATTACTAAATAATAATTAAAATTTTTGAACCTATTTAATTAGTTAAAATTTTCTTCTCATTTTTAAATTTTGTTATCGTGATTCAAACTAAATAATTGAAATCATTAGTAGAAGTATTTTAAGCCTTTTTATACAGTTATTGCCTTCGAATTTGTGCTTCATCTAGCCAGATTTGGCCCTTTTTAAATTCTTCATGGACCCCCCATTACTAAAACTAAGGTGGCAACACTGCCTACATCTCCTTTGAGCATATTTCGATATTTAAAGTAAAACGACAAGTAATAATAAAAAGACAAAATTAAGAAGAGTTAACCTTTCCTATTCTTAGAAACACAGGTTTTTTCATACCCTTAATAAAAATGATCCCTCACCAACAAGAATACCTCCAAGACATTATATCATAGTTATTTTCATAGCAAAAATATTTGATATAAATATAGTTTTTGTTTTATAATAAGAGGGTTATCTGTGAAACTTAGTTTCTGAACTCGTTGTAGCTTTGACAATGAAAAAATGTTTTTAAGAAAACTTACTTCCTATAAACATTTTGATTCACTATTTGACACTACAGGGAAAAAATGTAACACAATCAGCATCATCAATTAAGAGGGTTAATATTGATAACAATATACACTTTTTAGGGCCCATAAAAAAACCAAAAAACATTTACTTAACCTAAAAACTTTTTTTAATAATAAGTAACTGCATGACTATAATCTTTTGAATTTCGAATTTTCTGTTCTAATGAAATGATGCTCAGAATCTAACTCATATGAGGATTGATTAGTTCATTAGTAATTTTTTATAATTCTATTCCTTCCAGTTCCCTGACAACAGTGTGGATTTGTTTGTGTCTTCACTGGCTCTGCACTGGGTCAATGACCTGCCGGGGTGTTTCGACAGAGTAATGAAGTGTTTGAAACCAGACGGGGTAATTATTAGGTGTTTATATATTTTTTTAATACATTATTTATTGGGTCTGTCCTTATAAATGTCAGTGACCTCCTTAGTATCGAAGATATTTTTCATTTGGTTACTATTACAGATACTATCTTAATTCTGTCATTGTAAAGAGTTTTATAGACTTTTGTAGCAATATTTATAATATTTTCGCGGTAATTTATAGTTTTATCTCCCGCTTTTTAGACCTTTAATTTAGCAATTTCATTTTTCTGGCTTGTATTTTATTTTGATGTGTGCTGTTTCTGATATTATTTTTTCTATTTGAGTTATTGATTTATGTTCTATCGTTCCAAAGGCACTCGATGATGCCCCGTTAGTTGTTAGCTTCTTCTTAATTCTTCAATCTAGAGTTATAGCAAGTAGTATAACTATTATTTGATTTTGACAGTTATATTTGCTCTAATTGTTCTGTGCGTGGTTATATAGTTAAGTTGTGGGATATATTAATGTATACGGATGGGATCTCTAGTGAAATGACGCGTAGGCAAGCTAACCGCCATATTTAAATAGAGACCCTAAAAGGACGTCGTCTTCCACATCGTCACGTCGTCACGTGGTCGTGTCGTGTCCGATCACTTCAGATTATCCAAGAAAAGCTCTCAATCATTGGTAAATCGATATTTTGATTCGTATATAACTAATAGCGGTAAGAGAGACAGGGGGAGGCTTCGAGTGACCTTCGAAATCACAGTATCTACGATACTGGAGGAAGGTCACGTAAAAAGCATGAGGACCCCTCGGAGAGCATGTATGAAGAGGTTGATGTCTGTGGCCGAGGGAAAAGACGTATGCAGGGACCGTAGCGTTTGGAGCTCCGTTGTCTCTGGCTACCCCACAAGGGATATGGCGTGAAGCTAAATAATATAAATAAATAAATAAATATATAACTTTCTTAATAATGTTAAAAATTAAAGTACTCCCTTCGATAGGTAATATCGTCGTAAAAATAGTATTTATTATATTACTTTGAATCAAGATCAAGATATGACATGAAGTTAGGGAACAGTAGAACCCCTACAAGGGGTACAAACCCCTAACCCCTATTCTTTCACTTATAGTTTGGTTTCATTTAAAAAAAGCATTTAGATTTGAAATCTTGTTTTCAATAGCTAAGTCTATGAGAATTTTTCCTCGTTTATTTTTTACGCTGTATGCGTTTGGTGTCATAATAAGATCATCTGCTTATGGTTGCGTTGAGGTCTCAAAGGATTGTGTAAACTCTGTGTGTTTGTTTTATAGCTTTATAAGTCTATATACATTTTTTCTCTGCTTCTAACACAGCGTACATTTATATAAGTTATAGTTTGATATAGTAGATTTAAGTTTAGTAGAACTCTCGCAGAAGGATACTCTCGCTGATATTTGTTTATGTATTTTCTTTAAACTTCTATGTAACGTTGTATGATTTTTTCTTACTCTGATATTTCTGTATCAAATCAACGAATTTCATATAGTTTAATTTTTGTATTCTTCAGAGGTTCGTTTCACTCGATTTGGGTGATAGGGTTCTTATAGTTTAGTTTAGTTTGAATGTTATGTTTTTTTTAAATATGTACGTGGCACAACAGCTCCCTCTTTTAGCACACTTTTTAATACATTAGTCGTGTTGGTGTCAGTGCCCTGTGCCTATGTGGTAGGGAGTAGTGACTATCCACATGATGCTGAAGATGGAATAAAAGAGTGGACTGTATAATAAGATTGTATTAAATCACAATGTTTGTACGAATAGGAGCGTGAGCAAAGTCATTCTCACTGGACTGCCGAACCATACCACTCTTCCTCCCTCTGCCCGGGCCCCTCTATGTCCGCCCGGTGCCCGCTGCTTGCCGTCGCCCGCGCCTCGCTATTGACAGCAATGTGTCATTGCTCCTGAGTTTGCGCTAGGCGCTTAACATATTTCTTAACAAGTCGCTGTGTTCTTATGTAAATCATATGTTAAATGGTTAAAATTAATTGTATACAGGTGTTTCTAGCGTGTATGTTCGGCGGAGACACGCTGATGGAGTTGAGACAAGCCCTCCAGCTTGCGGAGATGGAGCGGCTCGGAGGCATGCACCAACACATATCACCCTTCACTCGGATACGAGATGTAGGAGGGTTGTTGAATGCGTAAGTGTAAAAACTTAATAATAATAAAATAATAAATTGTAATTTATTTTTTTCCACTTTGAATCTATAGCAATGACCACTTGAGTGCGTCAAAGGGTCTATTTTGATATAATACTTATCGAAATAAACCCTTGTGTATAACACTCTCCAACTTAAATTAAGTCTACGAGTGCTACAAACGCACTGCTCTGAGAGAAACCACGAGACAAACTCGGCCGAGTGTTTCTGTATCGTTATCACTAACGTCACCCAGGGCGGGGTTCACGCTGCAGACCGTGGACGTGGACGCCCTGACCATCTGGTACCCGAGCGCGTGGGAGGTGATGCGGGACGTGCGGGGGGCGGGGGAGGGGGGTGCAGGGGGAGAGCGACCTCTCCGGCTTGCCAGGGACGTGCAGTTCGCGGCGGCGGCCATTTACGATGAAATGTACGGGAAGGTGAGAGATTTTTTTTGTTTTTTTAAAGAAGTAGAGTGGGGTTTGAGATTAAACAAAGTAATGAAAGCTCAATAAAACTAATCTAGATGAAGAAATGCCCAAGTCAATGTTAAATGTCCGCATGCTGAATACTTAACATGAATGAAAAGATAAAAAGGATATCCAATCCAATCTAATTCCAACCGGGGGTGGATTGAGAAAATTTTTAATTGCACATCTCTATCATGAGTCTAAGCGTTCACTAGTTATGGCTACAGACGGACGGACAGACGACTCTATAAAGCAGCTTTCGCTACTCAATAAGGATAATCTCTTTGGTTGGTGCTAACCTTTCCAGGATATCCCCGAGCGTAATACCAGGGGTGTTCCAGCGACCTTCCAGGTCATCAACTTCCTGGGCTGGAAACCGGATCCATCACAACCAAAGCCCATGGACAGGGGGACAGGTGAAGTGTCCCTCAAGGACCTACACCGTATAGACGAAATAATAGGACACTAGAATTGATATCACAAATAATAAATATAAATATATGTTATTGTGTTTTTATTTATTATTATATATTGTACATGTGTATGCTCTCCAAGGGCTCGATACTGTCGAAGTTGTCCTCCCACCCGTCCTCGTAATCTGGAAGAATTGTATCATACAGCGTTTTAACTAACTCTCACCCTTGGCTTCGCTTGATTTTGACACAGATTTTAGTAATATCAATAACTTACCCGAGTGTCGAGGTGTCGGCGGCAGCGCTGCAAGTATATAAGAAAATATTTTATATATATGGGAACTAGGAATTCAATTTGAACTAAGCTTAATTTTTATAAACGTTGTTAAATTCCAATAATTTACATATTTACTAAAACATTATTTACAACGGGTTTAATTATTTTTTTATATTTTAAGCTATTTAGATTCAGAAAAAGCAGCTACTTTCGAGGAAAAAAAAGACTTGAGACATTAAAGATACTGCAAATTTTATCCTACCCTCCAAAAAAAATATCTCAAACTAAATGTAAATTATTGTTATGGAGAAGTTCAAATATGTATAATGCCTTCGCTGATATATATATATATATATATATATATATATATATATATATATATATATATATATATATATATATATATATATGTATATATTACGTTTGGTTGTCGGTGTGTGGACTCGGTTGGTTTGTTTCTGGGTTTGTGGTTGATGTCTCGAGTCCGGTATCACTGAAAAATATAATATAAAATATTTAAGAAAATAACTTTTTAATATTTACCAACAAATTAAAAATTAAAAACGAAAAAATACTTACACGCTGCCCTCTTTTTCAACTTTTGCATTAATTCATCTTGAACGTAAGGTTCACCTTAAAACGAAATATTAAATATTTTTGTATTAAACAGTTTTTTGTTTAGAAGATGATAAAAATTGGCAATAATTCATAAAAATATTGAATCGAAGTTCGAATTTATTATAAATAAAATTACGTTTTACTGGCGGCGGTTGTATACGCGTCGGACCATTTGTTACTTGTACTGGAATTTCATTTGACAATGACGGGATCCCTGCAAAATAATAGATTTTTAAAATGTCAAATAGTGTTTGTGTAAGTTGTTTTTTTTTTGGCGCTTTTTTAAAGACAACAGACTAAAAATTTCACAGTCAACAGACTAAAGTCTGAAGTCGAATCCGTAATTTAGTTAATCCTATTAAAATTTTTGTTTTTATTTATGATAAGAATAAAAAGCGTTCAAAAGACAAAAAATTTTAATTAATATTATACATTACTCTCTTATACTTACTCTGTGCTCTCTTCTTTAACTTTTGCCATAACTCTCCGTCAACCGAAATTTCGTCTGAAAATATGAATTTTATTCTTTTTCAACATACGTAATACAAAAATTTTGTACAAATGAAAAATATTTTTTTTATATTGTGACATCTTATAAAATTTTTCAATTATTTATTATGTACTGAATATTTAACACTTACGATTTTTTTCAGATGGTAACGTAGTTTTGTTCTGAATTTCTTTCGGAATTCTAGGTTTTGGCAAAGTCCTAACCTCCAGAGGACTAATATTTGGGATCTGAAGGCTGGACGGCGGCATGGCCGGTGCTAAAATAAAAATAAATTCATACGATTATAATTATCTTTTCTTTTAGTCTGATTTAAAAGTGGAATAAGCGTAGCAGAAGGCCAAGAGTTGTATATATTTATTAAATTGTACTTACGATGCGGTCTTGGAGGTGGCATTTGGTTGTTTATAGGCAATCCCACATATCTTTTGTTGGGGTAGGGAGAGTCGTTATGGTGATAACGGTTTAACGTAGAACCTTAAACAAAAAATTATTTATTAATTAGGGGCGCAAACAGACCCTCAAGTTCGACTCGCTGCGCTCGTCAAATCTCGGATGCCGTTTGCATATTAAGCGAAGCGAGTCCAGTGTAATGACTCATCGTTTCCTAATGACTTCAATGGGATTCCAGTTTTTTAACAATTATTCCTCACGACACGAAATTTTTCAAAAAAAAAAATTTTTAACACCATCACCTAATTTGTGTCTTTTTGATAGCAAAATTTCATAATATTCCGACAAGTAGTTTTCAAGCCTATTTGTGACAAAGAATGTGAAAAGGTCTCCAGTAGAACACTCCGCTCGCTTCGCTCAAATATTATTTGAGATATCAAAATTTTAAAGTCAAGTCTTTCTATTTATTAAAACTCTTAATTCTCACTTATATTCGGTGTTGGAACTGGTTTAAAGATAGGCATCCTTGGCATTGTTGCGAACACGTTGTTTTTCGGAGGTAGTTGTAAGGCTGAAAAATAAAAAGAATAGTTATAACTGTTACAGCAGCTCTTATATTAAAATGGACAGATCTGATATAGATTGAATATTTTAAAGCTTATTATATATATATATTTGTTTTAGGAACATCATGTCACTTTACCTCCACTTTCGTTTGGAAGCGGCAACCTTGGCCGCCTCGCCATGGAATTAAACAATTCTTTATCTGAAATATTCATTTCATCCTTATTCTGACTGATCACAAAATACCAGTTAAAGTATAGATATATATAGAGGTCATCATAGTTTCATTTCCGTAATTTATAAAATATGGCTACTGTTATGTTTGTTAAGTACTTTTATTTTTTATGATTTATTAACCCGCTATTAGCATCAATCACTTTAAGTAACGCTCTCCTTATCATATTTTTAATAGAAAATATAAATACTTGTAAATTTATGAGATTACATGGAAATCGAACGTTCGAACCATGATAGTAAGTGTAGCAGTCGCAATTAAAAATCTAATAAGTGCCCACCCTCGAGCATAGGCGAAGGATGCTGAGATCAGACATGGAGATACATCATTTACATCGTACTGTTATACCCCATCCATGATCTCTTCATCATAACGTTAATAATGAGAGAATATAGTCGGTCCCTATTCCACCTAGCCACCTGCCAAACGATCTCCAATTTCTTTACTATCTTCTGTTTTATACTTCATTAATATATATTTATACACACTTAAAGCCAAGCCAAGCAATGAAAACTTGAAAAAGACACTTATTTTACGTTACAACAGTAAAGATAAAGTAATATATACATATATTACAGACCGGTCTTACATGACATTTTTACTTACCTTCAGCGTCATCATCACGGCCAAGAGTATCCAATGATTGAACATTTTCTAAAGGTTTCCGTTCTGAAAAATAAATAAACAATTTAAGGATATTTTAATTTAAACATTGATAGGACCTGTTCCCAAAGGTCGTAGGTTCCATTATTGGTTAAATGAATTTTGAGTTTTAGATTCAGTTAAAATTTAAATACTAATAAGAGTATTTTACAATTATATTACGGTATAGGATCCCAAGATGGCCGATGGTTCATGTCATGGCACGTCTCCATTACTCATGACTTGGCCATGGACATCATTAAATATTATTGCAATTTTTAAGATATAATGAAGGAGACTAGGAAAAGGGGAAGGGATCACTTGCTCTTGATTTGTGAGGGGTCTTATAATCCCGGTTGAACCAGCCCATACTAGTACTCTAACGACTCCATATTAAGTAGCTTTCAGTATAATTCTATATATTTGTTCAGAAACAAAATAAATAATGATAATTTATGATTAAAAGATTCCTTATTTCCATTGCTCAATAATAAAATAAACCAAAGAATAGATTTAATGTTATTAAATATTTTTTGAAATTATAAAAGTAATTTCCTTTTTTTAAAGTTTTAACTTCGAATGAATTTTCACTAAACCTACAGACAGACTTTATATTATGTAGTTATGTGAAGGACTTACTAGGTAATGTGGCGATTGGAGGCAGTGGTGGTGCTGTATTTGCTGCAATAGTTAAAGTTATTTTAATATCAGTTATTTGTAGATAATAATTTAAAATAATCTTAAAACTCACGCGTTACATCTTTTAACGATTCATAAATTTGCGGGTCAGACACTTGCTTCAACGGCCGAGAGCTATACCGTTCTGAAAATTACATTATCATTTAATACATTACTACATTAAGTGCAATTCTATATCGGGTTTTATGTGAAATCAATTTTTCAATCAATCAATAATATAAAATGTCAGCACAAGTCAGACAAACGGTATTATTTGCTCGTCATATGCGCTATCGGATCTAAATGTTAGAAACACACATTTTTTTTTTTTTTTTTTCTGTCTCTGCTGTTAGCCCTACTGGCCATGACAGCGTCACCGGTGGAATGGACGAGTGCAGAGACCCGCCTTTGAAAAAGGGGGGCCTAAAGGGCCCCAGGGGAACGCGCGTCTTGACGGTGCCTCCTGTGAGGCTCGGACCACGGCTCAGGACGCCGTTAGGTGGGAAGCGAGGGTTGGATGTGGGTTAGGATTTGACACTAACGTCCTCCGACGGCAGAACGCCGGAGCAACGTGTTTGGATGGGGAAAAAAAAAAAACATTTTACATCCTTGAGGACTCATACAAACTTCCATTCCCTGTCAATAACATTTAACATCCACGTGGAGTCGCGGTCTAAGCTAGTTGTAGAATAAGCTGACAGTTATTAGTTTCTCATAACCAATATTTTCAACTCACTAGCGCCACCTCTATATAGAACTGCATACTTCGTTAATATGACGATCTTTTGTGAAAATATCCATACCTGTATCATTTTCCTCATTAGATAACGGTTCTCTTACATTTGATATTAAACTGCGTTCGCGTTTTCTTCTTCGTTTACTTTTAACTGAAAAAAATATATTATTTAATATCTAAATACGTGTTAAGTATCATGTATACAAACATATCTATTATATATATAATTATACCTTTTATAATGTATGCAACGAAGCAAATACTTTGTAGAATAAATATAATTACAATGATCCCAATACCGCAAATCAATATTTTTTCAAGCTCTGAAACATGAGAAAATATTAACTGTATTATTGATGTGTGCTTATAAAGTAATTTTATTTAATACTGTTTTATTGCTCATCGCTATTGACGAACAAACATACAAGCGAATAGTTGAATTAAAACAGAGTAATTCGATAAGCTTACAGTAAAATAACAATAAATATCCATAATTGTCATACGCGCAGCGCCATCTATCGGAAATCTTCTAATAAGTCCTAAACATTAGTTTAAACCAAAACGAATATTGTCTATCTGTTAAATCGTGTAGATATTTCAAAATTAGCTTTGATAATTAATACTTATAATAAAAGAAAACATTCAACTTGTAAAACGCTGATACCGCGAGATAATTATATCATCGACTTACTCGTAAAAGAGCTGAACAAGGTTGGAGGTACAGGGGCTGCAAAGAAATGTATACTTTATTGAATATTCACATAAAATTATCACAACCTGTAATTAGTTATAGCATATGTAGAATATTATACATTTTTTATTTTATACAATTGAGCGCTAAAAACGGCCTTTGTAGTTTCTGTAATATTCCATTTCTAATCATCAATGCAAAATGTATCATACTTTCCAAAAGGACAAACCGATTAAGTAAAGTTTTCTTTAATTGAAATTGTCTCGTGATAGTTCTGCTCCCATTGTATTTAGTAACAATATTTGTTGACATATTGTCAGAGGTTTTATAATTTGTGTCAATTATAGATTACTATATTGTGACAAATTGTTGGTAAATTGCAAGAAATAGTATGAGAGAGCAAGAAACTATTTCATTGCTTGATATAAAAATTTTTGTAAATAATTTTAATTCGATTCACGTTTTTTCAACGTATTTAGAAATAAATTTACTAGGAGCGCCAACAGATCCTCAATTTCAACTCGCTTCGCTCTCGAAATCTCGGGTCCGTTTGCATATTAAGCGAAGCGAGCCCAGTGTAATGACTCATCGTTTCCCATTGACTTCAATAAGATATCAATTTTTTGACGATTATTCCTCAACGACAGGACATATTTCAATTTTTTTTAAATCGATCCTCCCTGATTTGTCTTTTTGATTGCAAAATTTCATAATTTTCCGTCAAGTAGTTTTCGAGCCTATTCGTGACAAAGAATGTGAAAAAGTCTCCAGTAGAGCGCTCCGCTCGCTTCTCTCAACTAATATATAATCAATTTTAATATAATTCATAATTCAATTTAAATCTTGATTCATATTAAGTTGTAATTGTTGATAACCATTCAAGTTTTAATGGCAATTGTTTTATAATTGATTTTCAATTAAAATTATAATAATATAATAAATAAAATACCCGTAATTACATCGACGCATCATCTATTTAATTTGATCGTTGACAGTATCCTGTATTTTATTATATCACATAAAATTAGATAATAATCTGTTGTTATTCTTTAGTTAATGATCTCATCACTGCCGTGTTTTGTACTTGTCCTTGTTGAAAATAGATAAATGAATGTAGTATTTTTCTTTAGAGTGAGATAGAGAGAGTTAGATTTCTTTCTTTCTTTCAAATCAAAATTGAAGTTACAAACTTTTTGTATCGCGTGAGCTATCAAAGTCTGAGTAAAAATCTCCATTTTCTAAGTTGAAACGTAAATCTCGCTTCTTTAACGTTTAATTTAGCTTATATTTTTAATAAATTTGTTCATTTCGTGATATTATATATACGATAATATCATCTCATTCCCCTAAATTCAGGTTACAATGCACGAATTTTGTTGTTCCTGATGATATAATTATTGATACTATAATCAGTTTTTTGACCTATCGGAGCCAAATACACATGGGATTGTCACTTGCGATCTTAAAACGATAAATATATATCAAAGATACAATATTATATTAATGCTTCAGGGAATACTCACTTGTACTATTAAACATGGTCACGTTAAACCTGTAAAAAACAGTAAGAAAATTATATAAAAACATACCTATATTAACTAGAGTTATTGAGCTGAGCGTAAGCGAAGCTCTTAACCGTTTGGGAGACCTTTTTTGTGTTTAGTTGTCTCCAGAATGCAACGAGATAATTAGCTAAAAATTTTCTCATATATGTTTGACCGAATGCGGATGTTATAGCGAAAACAGATTGAAAAAATGTTTAGCCATTCAAAAGTTATCAAGAACAGAAGAAAGGAGAGGGGCTCAGCTCAACACCCGCCGTGCACGGTTGGCGGATCCTAGTATCTATAATTGAGGTTACATTGAGTTCATATTATATGTTAATTTAATATAAAAAACTTACCCAGACATCACTAAAACAATAATCACATAATAAATAAAATATTATAAGATATAACAAACACTACACTACACACGTATGTCAGTTCCAGTATAACAAATAATGGGGTTTTTAATTAGGGCGACCATATAATTATTAATGAAATTAAACATACAAAAGTAACATTAAACTGCACCATATAATATTGTGGTCAAAGAAGATAAGAATGATTTTTATTTACGATTAAATCACTTTAACTGTCTATTAAACAATTCTTTATATTTCCAGAATGTTGTGCTGCAATGGTCTTCCTACTAGCGGTCATCTCTGAATGACGCAAACAGGATAAATATTTATCCTGAACATTATATTTAATATTAATTATTAGCAGAGAATAAAGCAAATAACAGATAATATTTTTATAGGTCCCATCCGTAAAATAAGTTTTTTATTTTTATAAAAATAAATATATTTACAAACGAGAAACAGGCTACAAATAAGTGTTATATACACTATTAGGATGTTTGTATGTAAGCGTGTATGGTATCCATACATTTGAGACATGTTACTAATTAATAATATTTTTTTATATTTAGTATTGACTATGACTCATGCATTAGATATGTGAGTATATTTTCAAATAAAGCGTAAAGAAAAATGGTAAAACTAAACACAACAATACTTGTTAAATATATATGTATATATAATTAATAAGCAATTATAGATAATTTCATTTATTAACTATATGTTATATATGATATGTTTATATATATATTATGATATGGTTAACTGGATTTATGAGACGATGTTTCTCGAGAAAATTGGTAGGTATCTTATAAAGTTATTAAAAATATGGAAGGAATGATAATAAGAGGTCATTATTAATACGATAGAACGTTTAATATATTTTAAAATTAGACCAAAACATCTGTTATTCATTAAATTGTTTTTCAATATGTTGTTTTTGTAAACACAACAGTCATTGCTGGAGATGAATAATGGTTTTGACGCAATCTTCCTAGGAACAATTGTCTTTACATTAGTATATTATAATAATATTTTGTTAGTTTTTATTAATTGATATTTAATATATAAAAATCACTATTTTGATAAAATTGGCTTACGCATTGACAGTGGATGACTTTCTTTGAGTAAAGTTGAGTTTTATGTAAGACTAGCTTTTGCCCGCGACTTCGTCCGCGTTTCCGTCGTTTTTCGAAAAAAAATTAGCAGATGTCCTCCCTCATAGTTTTGACGTAACAGGCAGATTCACTTTCGTATTTTAGAAGGGCAATAGTAATATAATATGCCAATCCACAAAACTGTTGAAAAATATAAGTAACCGCAGAATATTATAATATACCCACGCTATACCCACGACTCGGTCAGCGTGTAACTCCTTGTTTTTTATTAAGATAATATATTGCTAATATTTTTAGATCAAATTAAAATGTTTCAGCGCAAAGCTTCTGGGTAGACTATGTTAAGAGTCGACCCGTCCGGCACGTGAACGTAAAGATTCCTAGAATTGCTAACCCGGGAAAGAGCGACGTATAATTGACCATGCGAGAAACAGCTAACACCGAGATCTACTCCAGCAACACGAAAAGTCTGCCCTTGAGCTTTATTGATAGTCATGGCATAGCACACCGATACTGGGAATTGCGTTCTTTTAAATTGGAATGGAAAATTATTTGGTATTATGGGAATTCTGGGAATAAAGACAGTTTCTCCTGCACCGCAACCTGTTAAAATTTGAGCCTCGATTACATTTTGTTGCAACTGGGTTACTTTTAGCCGAGTTCCATTGCAAAGTTGAGGTGGTCTTAAATTTCGGAGCAGAATTATCGGTATGCCAATTTTTAAACAAATTATATGAGAAGGTAGTCCAGGCATACTTAAAGAATTTAAAAATTCTATCGGGTAATTAGTGGCTTCTTGTTCATCAACCATTCTATTTATTGAACTATAAACTTTGCTTTCTCCCTGTATATTAGACAGTATTTTATTATTAATTTCAGATGCCTGGTCATTGCGAGGAGTCAAAATGGACCTTTCGCAAAGCCAAGAATTGTCCCTATTTAATATAATTGTTATGTCACCGTAAACCGAAGATATAAGATGTTGTTGGGATTGCACTATACAACATAACTCAGGTGTCAGAATAAGTTTTCCTTGGTGTAGTTGTGGATAGGTACCTTCACCAATCTTCAATAATGTATCAGAAAATTCACGATTATCTGCGTTGTCTCCAGTTCTCACTCGCATATTTATAGTCAAATGCACCGATTGTATATCACGCCACAAATAAGAGCTTTTCAGGCAAGCCCTAATCTCATCAGCTCGGGTTCCCCGTGGTATTACCGGTAAGGTTTGTCGGAAATCACCACAAAATAAAACCGTAATACCGCCCATTGGTCGATCATTTTGTCTTATGTCCCTTAGAGTTCTGTCTACTGCTTCTACTCCTTTTCGATGGGCCATCGTACATTCATCCCATACGATTAAATTACACTCACGCAATACCTTAGCTTTGTCGCTATTTCTTGAAATACTACAGGTTGGACTTTCCGTGCGATCTAAATTAATTGGTATTTTAAACATAGTGTGAGCAGTCTTACCTCCTGGTAGCAATGTTGCAGCTATACCTGATGAAGCCACGGCAAGAGCGATTTTACGCTGATTTCGAACATAAGCTAATATTAATTTAGTCAAAAAAGTTTTCCCAGTTCCTCCAGGTGCATCTAAAAACCATATTGTTCCTAAATTATTCTGCACACTCTCGCACACGCGATCATAGACTAAGCGTTGTTCTGCAGTCATCATTGGGACACCGTTTTCTAATGTTACCAGCAGTTCCATTGGGTTGTAACCAATCTCTGCGGAATATTCCCTATTGGTAACCTCTCCGACTGAGGTTGGCGTTGGCAAACCATATTCACAAAGTGATTTACCGCCTACTGCTGTTAAGTCTTCCTGAAGAGCTAATAAGCACTGATTTATAGCCAGATCTCGAAAATTATCATTAGTTGCGCCTTCATTATTGTGAGATAAATTCCGAAGAAAGTCTTCTGCAAATTTTTCTTTATATTTTTCCCATAATTGGACAGGATCAGATAAATTACAAAATGTGAGTAATGTTACAAATAAATGGCGTAACCGTCGTGGATTATCACTAACACAGGATTCTGCTAAAGCGTCATCCCAATGTTGATCATTTTCAAGCAAATGACGCGCTTGGCAAGCTGCATGATAAGTTGGATAAACAACATCGTCTACTTTTCTCAAATCTATAAATGATGTTGGTCCTCGCACTGTATGTAATAATAATCACAAATAAAAACACTCTGCGTTGTTAGGATGAACAGTATACACTCTACCAAGAACATGTTCTTTGAAAATACCTGTCTCGCCATCTACAGGCCTGCCTCGGCGTCTACGGTTAAAGACACCTCGTTGTTTATCGTAGGTATAATACGATGGAACTTCTTCATACAAAAGAGACTTTGCGAAATTATCAGTTTGGCAAAGTCGAAAAAATGCCAATAAAGTTGTTTGTCTAGGGTTCTCTAATCGTTCTGTAACATTTTCGGCGTTAAAATATATACGTTGACCGCCTTCCAGATGAACATCCAGATGGGTCACAGGTGGATATCTTTCGTGAATATTAAAACTTAAGATCCGCCACACAGCTTCTGAAGAGCTGATATATCTGCCTGACTGAAATCTAGTAACTTCATCATGTTCATTTCTTAACGCAAACGTAGCTTGGTCACTGCCCTTGTTAATGTACTTACAAATATATTTAATTGACTCTACACTATTACACATTTCTACATTTATGTGAGCTTGAAATGCTCTGGACAATACAGGCGAATACGGAACGACCCACCTATTATCTAAAGTAACCTGTTGTCCAGACATTCGCTTTTCAACAGTAAAACCACCATTGTCTCTTGAACGGCGACGATATAATGGGTATCCATCATGTCCTGTTACAGTTTCATCCACTAATGCTTTTGGATACCTTTTAGTGCAACGACCGTCTTGCATGCAAGGAGCATTTGCGTTAAATGCACCACATGGACCATGTATCATATGAGTTTTAACAATGTCGTATAACAGGGGATCTGCAGTCGGATCTGGAATTTCAGCACTGATTAATCTGTCTACATCATTAGGTCGAACCTTATCTTTTAACCAAAGCAAGATATGTGCGTGAGGTAAGCCGCGTTTTTGCCACTCAACACTATACATATAACACAATACTTCTCCAAAAATGTTATCTTTGGTAAGAAGATCTATCATTGATTTTAATTTTAAATGAAACACTCTTGCAATAATATCATGGCGGTCATGCGGTGCCTGACCCTCAAGAAGCTCCCGAGTGATTTCATCCCACTTGGGATTGGTAGTTACAGTAACAAATAAGTCGGGACGTCCATATTTTCTTACGTAACAAAAAGCGTCTTGAGTACGTTCATGCATGTAGCGTGGACCACCAGTAAAAGAAGAGGGTAAAATAACTAAACGACCCATATTCACAGTATCGTTATCTTGCTGCATGGCATCGCGAAGGTGCACGTATTCTTCAGCGCGCAGCTGCCTTTGATTAGATCGTATGTAAACTAATCTTTCGGTTTCAATTTTTGCGTATTGCGAAAGTATACCAATCTATTCCGTCTCACTTGCAGGTGGTAACAATAAAATTGAAGGCATGACACCTTTTTATTATAATTAGGTGCGCCTGTGCGCGGATCGGTTTGGTATACAGCGAAATTATAACCATCTTCCCCTCGACAGTATATCATAGGATATTGCAAACTGTCGTAAGCCCTGTGGGTTTCGAAAATACGTTGCAAACGATTGTCTCTGGAACGTATAACGATATCACGCCTATCACATTCCTGGTCGACCAGTACTACAGCAACTTCATTCGTGGATGGAACGTTATGACGCCCAGGGTGTTCCTGAGTTGGACGCTTATCGGCATTTATAACAATTTTATAATTGTTATATTACCATCTTGAGAAAGGGCTTCTAATGCCGATTTAAAACTGCATACGTACGAATTAACCTGATGTAACATGTTCTGAAGTTGTGAAATGAGTTCAGTATTTAAATTCGGAAAATATTGATTTCTTATATTCGACTGTTCGTTGTAATCGGATACAAAATATATTTGAAGAAATTTAGGTTGTTCTTCAGGCAAAAGGGACCCTATCAAATGGTAAACCTGACCTTGTACCTTAAAAGTAGGCATGAAAGGGCCTTCTGAGATTTGTTTAGCACCAAAGGATGTCATTTGGAATGCACTATTATAAGTGCGAATATTATCTAAAAACTGTTTGGATTGCAAATGTTCCCCTAAAAGTAGTGATTTTAAAGGTTCCGGTGGGTCTTCGAACGAAGGCAAATTTATTTTACCTCCAGAACAACAGAAACCAGCAGACTCCTTCCTCCACTTCGAAGCTTTACGAAAGGAACATACTACGTTCATATCGCCTATTTCAGAAGATGATCTGTAATCAATTGTGAGGTTATAAGCAAACCCACTTTTATATTTATCGGACCACGCCACCGAATTTGTAGATTGATCTACCACGTGTATATCTAAGTCATTAAGACCATGTCGAAATCTATCTGCAGTAAGACGGGCCTCTCGCTGTTCTTCTGTTTCAAGCGACCGAATATTTTCAATTCTTAATCTTTCATTAGATAAAGTAATCAATTGTTCTTGTCTCAAAGAATTGTAATAATCGCGTCCCGACTCTAGTCGTTGTTCATGCTCATGTTCATCTTCAAGAGATCGAATCATGTTATGGTGCGCCCTATCATTTGTCAAACGGTCTTGATATTGAGTAAAAGTTTCAGATTCTCGAGACAAAATATGACGTTCGCGATCAGCTGTAAGCCGTAATTCCCTCTCAGTGAAGGTTTCGGACTCGCGAGATAAAATATGACGTTCGTGGTCAGCTGTAAGCCGTAATTCCCTCTCAGTGAAGGTTTCGGACTCGCGAGATAAAATATGACGTTCGCGGTCAGCTGTAAGCCGTAATTCCCTCTCAGTGAAGGTTTCAGACTCGCGAGATAATGTATGCCGTTCGCGGTCAGCTGTGAGTCGCAATTCTCGTTGTAAAGCAGTTTCAGCTTCTCGGGATAACGCATGTTGTTCCCGGTCAATGGAACGCCTTAGCTCTCGTTGAGAAGAGCTTTGAGAAGCCCGTGTTGTAGCTCGTCTCGCTCTTTCAGCTGCTAATCGCATCTCTCTTTCTGGAGAGCTTTCATTAGCTCGAGATGTTGAGGCACTAACTCTCATAGAGTTTAACCGATGTGCTCTTTCCTCTTCCGATTCTTGAGAACGCGTCATTCTCATTCTCCTAGCTTGACTCGAAGTTCGAGATAAAGATGGTCGTTTTTTAGGTGGCATCGTTTATTTTATTTTTAATCGACGGTAAATTCTATTTAGTTACCCAACAAAAAACTTACGTCAGAGGTCCTAACTATAGCTAAGTATATAATAAATAGAATATAAATCTAAGTGCCTATTAAAACTAAAATAATATTCTAATCGAATTATAAATATGTACGTAGGTACCTACAAATTACAAAAGAATAAAAAATGAAAATAAAGCTATACTTAATGCGTGTGCAATACTATCTACACTTACCTACTTCACTTAAAAATGAATAATAAGAAATACCTACAACTACTGTAATTAATCAAAGTACCTATGCTAATACAAAAAAAACCTTAGATGTTCTAAGTACAGCTGCTATATAATAAAAAAATATAAATCTAAGTGCCTATTTAAACTTAAATACCTAATATTCTAATAGAATTAAACTAAGAAATATGTACCTACCTACCTACAACTTAGGTACAAAAAAAAAAGAAATGAAAATAAAGCTAAAACACGTGTGCAGTATAGGTAGATAGTAGGCAATATCTACCTATACCTACTTCACTTAAAAATAAATAAAAAATACCTATGAATACTATAATTAATAAAAGTACCTACCTACGCTTTTATCTACTCAATACAAAAAAAACTAAACATAAAATGCCCAAAACTAACCTATCAGTAACTAAAAATCTAACAATAATCTAATCTATCTATCTATTATCTAATCTAAAAATCGAATCTAAATCTACTTAAAAAGAAATAAAATAGGAACTATTAATAGTTAAGAATTTAAACAAAACTAAAACTAATTTAGAAAATAACAACAAAAGAAATTAAAATAAACTATTTAAAGACAAAAAGTCGCGCTGATAAGCACGGTTTATAAAATAACAATTATTGTCTGTCAATAAAGTTCAACACTCTGAACGCATCAACAGCCAAATATTGAATGACGCTTGCGCTCGCCTCCCGCCCCTTTTATACTCTGCCGCCGCGAGCCCCGTCGAGCGCGGCAACCGTTACGCAAAAATAATCCTTATAGCTTGATTCACTATTCACGCGCGATGTCTTGTTGGCGTATTTCATGTAAGTAAGTATAAGTTTGGTGTTTCTATACCGATTTCAATGATTCTTTTTTTATTGAATTGGTGCTAATGTTTATTTTTTTTTTAATTAGGAATGATGGTGAGCATTATTGGTTTTATAAACGTAAAAGTAAACAAATATAATAAGAAATCTCCGAACTGCTAAGCTATCGAGAGTTATGCGTGTTATTGTGAGTTAACTATAAAAGGTAGATATATGCTGTCTTGGAATATTTTTCGTGTATTTTTATGTAGAATATTTCCGTTATACATAGTTTCTATGTAGCTCTAACCATTAAGGCTGCACACGCGACGGAAGCTTAAAAAATCAAGCAACTTCTCCCATTTTCTCAACATTTCCTTTCACTGCTCTGCTCCTATTCATTGTAGTGTGATGAAAAGTATACTATTACCTGCCCAGGAGTATAAAGAATAATTGTACTAAGTTTCGTTAAAATCCGTCGAGTAGTTTTTTTTTCTATAAATAACATACAAACAGACAGACAGACAGACAGACAGACAAAAATTTTTTTAACTGCATTTTTGACATCAGTATCGAACACTAATCACCCCCTGCTACTTATTTTGTAAATATATTTCATGTACAGAATTGACCTCTCTACAGATTTATTATAAGTATAGATTTTATTAGCTTAACTCTTACGATCTGACAGCACACTAATATAAATATATATTCGTATACAGCTCTTACATCGAAGATAGTCTTGAAGTAGAAGTGAGAAAGACCGGAAAGCCAACTCTCTCTCTTCTAATGAACATCTAGAGATAATAATCTGTCCCCTTCATCATCTCAGTTCGAATCCCTTTGTCGTGCAGGATATCCCTGGATATCTATGGGTAATTTGTCTTAAAAGATTTGAAAAAAATCTTAAGGTTATTTTGTTATTAAACAAGGAACCCTCCTCCTTATACAACGGTTCATGGATTTGGAATAATTTTCACATTTTCAAGACTGATTACATACAGACCTCAATGGCCTTTTTAAGGAGGACATGTAACGGCGATAAAGCTAAACAAGAAGACACGCAGTTCAGATCAGCCTGACTGACCTTGAAGCAAAAGGTCTATGAATCCTATGTTGGGTCACTCGCTACAAAAATTCTGACCAACATTAATTAGTGTGTTCATGCATTTATGCTACATTTCTTAAGGAAAGAGAAACTAAATAATAAACTAAAAAAGAGAAAACCTGGCAATTTTTCTTCTGACTCTTCTCTTTCGTATGCGGTAGTTAATTTTGAAACGGCTTTACTGTTGACTGGAGCTTTCTTTCTGAATTCTATTGCTAAATCCAAAATTCTTTTTATAATAATATAAAATTTGGAAGAATATGAATTTGTCATTCATATCGGCACCATACCGTGTCTGCTTTAGGTGATGGTTCATATATTTTTGGGGTAATATTTACCATCATACCCTCATCATTACCCTCATTACCCTCATTGCAGGTAACGGACGATGACTTCTTTCATCCTTCATATTTAAGAGAACATTAAACTTATTACACCAGTACGTAGTTGCTTTAGAAGACGCTTTTACAGTAATAAATAAGGTTCCAAGTTGGGGTAAATTATAAACAATATGATTCCGATAAAATAATAACACCCTTTTAAATTTCAATTATAATAATTTTAATAGAATTATAAGAGACAAGACTAAAATTGAAAATTGACCAAATTTGTAAATTATTCAGAACTCTAAAAGTGTCACGTGATTTATATTTGAATGAGTATTTTTTAACAACCAGACTCGATGCTATTACTAGGATACTAGTTTACTTGTAGGAGAATGTAGTTTTAAAGTAACTAAGTAACAGTAGTAAATAAGTAATAATAAGGTAGTAAATAAGTAACAGTAAAAGTAAACTTTTCAAAAGATTGTGACATCAAATAATTACCTATTATAGTAATAAAATATATGGAATAAATACTATCTCGATTACATATATTGTAATTTTATAAACATTACGTATAAAGAGATGACAGTCTATTTATTTATTGCTTTAGGTGTGATTTTAATAAAAAACCTGACAGGTACGCATACGCATAAACAAAAGGATAAATATAATTAATTTATCTAATTAGAATAAGATCTAAGTTAGTATTCGTTGTGTATGAAATTGCTTTATTATTACATTTGTAATTCTTTTATCTTTCATATAAAGATATATATATATATATACATCCTGGACTTAAGAAAAATAATTAAAATAATCGCTACGCATTCAGAACGACTACATAAAACAGGTCTTAAACTTGAATTATTGTTTGTGTGTTTGTTTTATTTCTTCGCGTGTCTTGTATAAATTCATTTCCCTTAAAAATCTTTAAATAAATACTTCTTAAAAGAGAAATTTAAATTCTATAAATAATAAATGATCAGTTATTAAGGAGTATCTGGTAATACCTAGTAAAAGTCTATAACTGGACAGTTTGCTGAAAATCACATAGAGGATAATATTATTAAAGGCAAAACAAAGAGAAGATAAAATGTAGAGTGAAAAGATTTCACTCCGGCTTATGGTTATGTAATTTCAGGATATCGACACCCCTATAATTACGATAGCGAAAAACCAAACCCAAATTCGAAATGACAAAATCTTAACATAGATATTGTAATGCCGAAATTACATTCATATTGAAAGTAATATTATAATCTATGTCATCTCTGAAAGCTAGTTAAAAAATAGTCTATAGGCGGCGGGACGCGCATGCGCTCTCCTGCTCACCTAGTCCGACAAAATGGCCGTATAGCGCGTTCGTCGATTGATTTTTTATTCTCTCCGTTCATACACCGATCGCCTCCGAAAAAAACAGGAAACCACAAATTAAATTATATATATATATAATTCCAGCGCACCGCGTTAATGTATAACATATAACATTTCATAACCTGTAATCGTGTTCAGTGAATGTTATGTGCCGTTCTGTGTTTTATAGTTTTTGGTGAGTATTCGTAATTTTAAATAATAGTGACCTAGTGTTCAGAGCTGCTAGTGACACTTTATTCATATATTAAGAAGAGATTTTTATTTTATTATTTAATATTCGAAATTCGAATGACATAACACCAAAAGTGATTTATGTGTGGGATCTTAAATTTTAAGGTTTTATAAATTTTGGATATTGCATCTCTTTCGTTCGTAATAACACCTCTCGCTCTGTATCTTCAATTGGTTGTTAAGCATGCGCGGTGATTTTCAGTGATGAGATAATTTTTCTTAAAAAAATCTTAGGTATGTAGGTTAAAGACATTACCTAAATTAAAGGTCGCTTAGATTGACGTTAACTTGTAAATCAATATTTTATATTGTCATTTTATGTCTTAGAAAGTATTTAGGTTTCCCTAAAAGAAATTAGTCTTGCCCTAGTTTTCGGATTTTTACAATCATAATTATATATGATTATTATGAATTATATTAATTGAAAGTCAAAAATATGTGTTGAATATTCGCCAGAAATATATATTTTTTTATAATAATATTACATTTATATAAAACAAATACCTTAAAAAAGCATTTCCTTATACAAATTAAATATTCTTACGTTTTAATTTAAAATAAAAAATATATATATATTTTTTATATAAAGTAATTTAAGAGATCAACCGCTCAGCACAAATCTTTATGTCATTACTATAACCGGGTAAGACAGACATATCGTCTAGTATTATATACATATACATATGCATACAATAAATACATACAAACTTACATAATGGATAAATAATATTTTTTGGCGTTACACTCGTATACATTTTTACTTAACAAGTAGCGCCATCTCTTATTGAATTACTGCAATCTGCCGTTTATAATTAGGTAGACAAATATCTGCAAGCTAAATTTATTCTTTACTATTACGAAAATAAGGTGTATATTCCTCTGAGATTGATTTAATATTAGCCTTAGTTACAGGAAGTAATCGTTTAAGAGATGACGGATAATGATAAAGAATGTTACATTTTTTATTTAGACCAACAAATTTTAAGGATTATTTGAATTTTATAAAAAAATATCAAGTATATAAGGATAATGCCCAAATAACATTATAATAATAGAATTCATTTAATTGTATTATTTTATTATAATATTTATTCGCGTCGCATGTATAACTTATTATTTGAGACAGTTACAGTATTATTTTTATAAAGTACGAAATGAGACGATCGTTGACGTCCTGATTTTATTAACCTAAAATAAATAAGCCTTCCACCACAAATAAGCTATTAATTCAAAAATTTGATCCAAACCAACCATAAGATATAGTCACAATTTTGACCTCAATATATTTTTGTAGATTAACAGTAAACTCTATGAACGTTCATAGTTAGTTTTCTTTCTTTCTCTCTCTCTCTCTCTCTCTTTCTCTTTTTAAGTGTATAGCTATAGTCTTATGTATTATGAAGGTCCATTCTGTCAATTTTTGAAATCAAATGAGATTTGAGTTGTGTATATTGTATTTTATGTCGACCTCTCCAATGTGTGTGTGCAATGTGTGTGCAAGGTCAATTAATTCTTCATCTACCTTCGGTTTCTCAATTTCCATACATGGAGTTCAAGTGCACACAAAACGCACTAACAATATTTTTGTATCCTTCATTATATTCACAGACGTTTATATTTTTCTTAAATCCCAGATGCTACAGATTGTATTTAAATTGAATTTTTTTTTTTTTATTTAATAGCCTTGCGAATTATTTTAAAAATAAATATTTTAGCAGAATACAATCAGGTATTTTGAGATTTATCCAAAGCCTTTGATTGTGTAGATCACCAAACATTACTATGCAAACTTAACCATTTTGGTGAGCGTTATGCTTCGCTTAATTTTATCGCCTCTTAGCTTTACCGAAGGGTTTTTACGGTTGATGTAAATAAATCTAAATCGGATGGTTCTCACTTAAAGATGGGTGTTCCACAAGTATCTATCCTTAGCCCCTCTTTATTTTACTTTATATTAATGACTTGCCTCTTTTCATGTAGGGTTTATGTGACATTATACTTTTTGCTCATGATACCTTGCTTATTTTTAAAGTTGAGTGTAATATGACTAATTATCACGTGGTAAACAGTGATCTGTCACATGGTCTTCATTGGGTCGAGGTTAATAATTTGCTAAGTGCTAAGTTAACTAAATGCTTGGAATTTAAACTTCCTAATGTAAGTCAAAATTTTAGACTGGACTATTGAGATACCTATCACCCCCACCCAGGGGGGCCAGTGTATACTGTACATACAGTGTGGGCCAAATGTTAGGATTTTTGATAACTAAAATATCAAAGACAGATAGAAAACTATTGACTTGTATTATAAATTTTCTTATAAGAGAATCAACACTTTATAGAAAGGCAGTGATTTGGTTTGGTTAGGAATGTGTAAAACTGTCATCTACTAAGATTTATCTAACATATCGGCTGTATACTGCGGAATGATGAATTCTAATGATCAAGTTGATGAACTAGCAAAGGATTCTTAACTTAGTGTTAACGTTTTTAAAACATCTAATAGTTATATGAAGAATGATTAGTTCACCAGACACGTAAGTGCATTATACGACAAATGAAATTAGTTGTGTGAGTTTGTAGATATATGTGTGTGTGTTTGTCTCAACGTATATCGTTTGTTTAATTTTATTTATATATATATATATATATATATATATATATATATATATATATATATATATATCACTACCGTACGTAGCAAATTGTCAAACGGTTTCTCGTCTGATTAATAGATAAATAATTAATTCGCTGTCAAATCGCGTGTTATTCTTTGTGATTGATGTCGTGACGTAAGATAAGATGACAATGTTGTATGTTAAATGATTATTTAATATTATTATGTGTACGTAATATAAAAATATATAGCAGTGAAGATAGTTTATCCTTTATTAAGTATATTGCAAGATATACCAAGGAATGTAGGAATATAAAATATTTAAAAAAAACTTCGCTATAATTCAGTACATAATCGATGGTATTAGAAAAGCTGTCTCAATACTGTCCAGTGAAAAATGAAATTAGAACAATGTTAGATAAATTGGATAACAGATTGAGAGTACAATTCTTAAAGGGTCACTGACACGACATTAATTTTATAAGCGGTGGGAATTTTGTTTGTAGTGTAGGAGCCCTTAACACGATAAGACCGTTACACAACGTTTGTAATTTGATAACATTTTAATTCTATAGCATATTTAAATCAAAATTTACCACATTAGAAGTTAAACTAGATAATATTTATCTCGTGACGGCTGAAATTAATTCTATCGAAACGTTAACATTTGAGATTTTTCTTGAAGCACGATCAAACAAACTAATAGCTGAAACAAATAGACGAACAGTTTCGATATATATATATATATATATATATATATATATATATATATTCATTCTAGTTTGAAATAAAATACTAACGGGTGACTATTTATTAGTTGTTTTTCAAGACAAAATCTAAACCAAAATGTGAATGCTGAATAATTTTAAATATAAGGACGGTAGGTCTGACACAAACGTACATATTATATTACATTCAGAATAATATGGGGCAATTGGGTATTTCCTATACGGCTACTTGGCTACCTATTGACGTTTACAATTATGACGTAAAAATATTTTGTCTCTGCTTTCATTCAATATAAAAAAATACAAGAACTTGTCTCTGGTTTGATAATAAAAGAATCAAATATTATATTTTTTATCTATATTTTTCCTCAAAAATAATAGAATTTATTTTGATAATGCTTTTATTTAAAAAGGTAAGACAGCGACAGACCTCGACAGAGTTCGCAGACACACTGATTTTTTTATAGAAAAATCAATATAAAAATAATTCCCTTATAATTTTTCATCTGCTATATGTAATTATCACGAGTGAGCGAGCGGGTACCCACCACCTAAAAGGAACCTCATTTAAATATTTCAGTTGTAACCCTTGTTTCAGATATTTCAATTAATGGGGGGTAGCGCACAAAATATGTTTTCTGTGACCTGTATTTGAATACTTATATATATATATATATATATATATATATATATGTTGGTAATGACAGAACGTCTACACAAACTTTGAACCACATTTTAAACTTTATAAAGATGGGTGTCTACTAAAAGAGAACTCCACCGGTGATGCTGTCATGGCCAGTAGGGTTAAAAGCAGAGGCATACTCAGAAAAAAAAAAGGTCAAAGCGAGTCATACATTCTATCAACAAAGTTTAATATTTAGTCATTGGTATTTCGTTTTGAGGGTTCCGTAGTCCACTAGGAGGTTTTATAATTTCATCATGCGTGTATCCTCAGCTTAGCTTAGTGTATTAGTTAGTGGCATAACCATACATATTTGACACAAAGTTGTAGTATATATATTTTTTATATTCTTCATAGGGTACGCCTCTACATGTATAATTTCACACACTTCAAAGGTTAAATTATCCAAGCATAAGAGGGGGGGACCCCATGTAAATGGTTGATATGGGTGGTGTAAAAAAAATCATCACACTAGTACATATAACGAATTTAAAATGAAAACTATCACGACTAAGTAGACTTTACAAGTAATAGTCTTATAGTATATCTATGTATATATATATATATATATATATATATATATATATATATATATATAACTATATATTTACCCACACGCACTTTGGCTTTTTTATTTCAATTGTTAGAAAAACTCATATCTATTATTTTAGACGTTTGTATAAAATAGCGTCCTGTAATAATTGTTTTTTCATAACAAATTTAATAGTTGGTAATTGAGAATTAAAGACAGTTTAATATAAAATTTATATTTAATAATAATATTGTTATTATTTTTAATATTTATAAATAATATTTTATTTATTTTGTTGTATAAATAGATAAGATTGGTAAATAAACTAAATAAGCTTTCTTTACCGTTTCTTCAATACTTTAGAACTACTGAAAATCTGAAGATCTATTTAAGGTGTAAGAATTTAAGAAATAAGATATAAAAAGATCACTTCTCACATACAGATTGATAATGTATATTAGTAGTTATTTATCTTGGACAAAAATATATACTAGCGTTATCGTGTGACTCCACCGCATAGACTGCGCGCCACACGTTACATTTTGTAATATATACAAAATGTAGTTATTAACACGAAGTGTAAGAATAAATATAAATAATTTACCTGGTTTAATTATTTAAATGTACAGACATTAAAAAAAAAGCAAAAAAGCAAACAGACAAAAAAAAACCGGTATTTATCGTCATCTCATGTGCTTTGTTATTAAACATATGAATAGATCTGTAATCAAAACTGTATACGGGCTGAATTCTCATTTTTTTTAATTAAAAAAAAAACTAAAATGTGTGAAAAGTTGGATAACGTTTGTAATTTGTTATTTGAAAAAAAAACAACATTAAAACAATAAATTTTTAATAATTCATTTGTTTGTTTAGTATAAAATAGAACTGGCATGTTTAATAAACAATGGCCCTTAAATGAGTGACGATTTAAAAAAAAGTATCACTTATATATATATATAAGCGTTCAGAGTACAATGCTTTCCGTCTGTCAGTCCGTGGTGTCACGTCGTAGCTAACGGTATACTGTGACTGCTATTAGTGTAAGTGTGTCTTCCATCAATAGGTAAGTAGGTTCTCAATTGTCGTTCATTTTTTATGGTTCCATTTTTTTACATATATATTTTTTTTAATTTTCTATTTTTGAATATATAAATATAATAATTGTTAATTTTAATTTTTTAAAATTTGTACGTAATATTTTGATATTTTTAACAGTACAGACAAAACAGTCCATATAGTCCAAATTAGTTTTCTATTGGATATATATATATATATATATATATATATATATATATATATATATATATATATATATATATATATATATTTATTTGAATTTTGCATTAATTGTTTCGATATTTTTTGCAAAACAGATAAAATTTATAACAAAAAAATTAAAAATATATGCTAAGTTAACGAGTAAAGGAATTAAATTTAAGTTCAAATCAATCCTCAGCGACACTTAATTATAAAAATAAATCTAAGTTGTTTTTTTAACATTAACATTTAACATTTTTAACAAAACTTAATTAGATGACTCGTAGTTTTAAATTAATAATAAATTAATAGGTTAAACTTAGGTTCATATATTTATAAACAAACAACTGTATATATATATATTATCAGTTTGGGAGTCAGGAGAATTTCCCGTAAGACTTTCTCCAATTCCTTACTTTCAAATGCAATGAGCAACGAGTGATTCATGGCGATTTTAGGGATCCCAGTGAAATGACAAACCCCTATCATTTTGAAATAAATTACATTTATTTTATCATTAATATATTAAAAAGGATTATAATATTTAATATAAACATCGTTAAAATTCATAATATAATAAATTGCATACAGATAAATCTATGAAAGTCAACGCCATATTTATTTAAGGGTCAAAGTCTACTTGCAGGGTTAAAATAGTTATAAACGATGGAAAAGACAGGAGGAGTCACGAGATATTATTAACTTGTTTATATTTTGTCATATTTATATAACTAATTAAGTTATATATACGGAACCGAAGTTAACGTTTTGACGGACTATTTTCTAAACTTTCTACATTATAGAAAAAAAATTATTATATTATTAACACTAAACCTACCGACAATTCTTGTTCCAACCGCACGCGGTCAAATTGACCGGTAATTAAAATTAGATTATTATTTAAATTAAAATTAGATTATTAATTATTTTATTAGAAATAACTAAAAGTAAAGAGTGTAGAAAATATTATATGCATATTCTAAGAATTGTCATATAGTTTGATGACGATATTAAAGCGATTAAAAATGTGTAAGATTCACAAAAGTTTAAGAATGGTCAATCTGACCGGTACTTGGTTGGTTTAGTGTTAAGTACAATTATAACATCTAAATGATGTTATATTATATATTGATATATATCTTGCGTATCTGTCTATATGTATAAATAGTGGGTAAAGTATATCTACATACATACATATATACATTGTATTTATATCTTAAAATGATATGTGCATTTTTTTACTCTTTGTTATCAAATTTTCTTTTCACTGCTGTAATTTCTTGAAGAATTAACGAATATGTGTAATCATAGAGTAAGTTACATCTATAGAAGTAGTCAATTTTATTTTTAAAAACTAAATTTTAATAAATTTTAGTACTCAGTACATAAGAATTACAGTGTAATGCTTACATTTTTTTTTTATCACAAATAATAACAATGAGTTTTATAATATAAGTTATGTATTTGTATCAGTGGAGCTTAACTAATCCGAAGTCTCTATGTTGAGTTGATCTGTATAACTTTCTCCGGATCAATAAGGCGAGTCATGGCCGGTCGTTGACACTGGATTGCCGAAAATATTTGCACTAACCGTTTGACAATTTAACATCCCTCTATTTGTATTAGATTCAAACTTGCAGCGCCACCTACCGGATACATATTTTAAATATAGGGGAGCCCGGGGATGGTTGACCAATTTTCAGTTTAAAAGTTAATATTTTTATTGCTTTCATGATTATTTTTGTGAAAAGCAATTCCATTGATAGTGACACTATTCAGCTCTAGAAAGAAATTACAATAAGCTCGATACCTATTAAAACATAGTATATTGGCTCGATTTTATAGAACGGGAAAAACGAGTCAACCTACCCCGTGCCTGGGGCAGGTTGACTTGTCACTAGGGGTAAGTTGACCTAAGAAGTAATGAGTACCAAGACTACGAAGGAACAAGATTTAAATACTAAAGTAAATGCAATCATCATTTTTAAGAACATCTTCAACAACAGTAAACACCGTTAAGAACCTATCGGTCCACCTCCAGTCCAAAATAGTCTTTGATAGTCCTTTAGTCTAAAATAGTCAAAATAGTATTTATAGTGAACACGTGGGAAAACGAAGAACGGAAGGACCATATTGCCGAGGCCAAGATAGCAACTGCGACTCTCACCAGCGAAACCTCGGTCAGTAGACGTCTTTTTCCCAATTTTTTGGTGCCAAGATGAGCTATTACTCTATCAGGAATGTGAACTGTTGTCAGTCCTGTTTCATCTACATTCTAAATATACCCAGGGCTTACATTTAAACGTAGGTAAACGGTTCTTAGGTAATCAAAGAACAACTGCACGATGTTTTTGTTGAAAGAAGTGGTTCGAAATAGTAGCTTGAGGAGATCGAATAGAGAGAATAGGATGACGTTTAAGCAAACTCCCTACCCAATCTTCATCAGCAATCTGTTTTTTATCCCATGATTCAGGAATAGATTTATTTTTTTTTTTGCAAATTCATATGCTAATTTTCGGGACTCGTAAGGCGTTAATCCATAATAAACATCATCAGCTCCCTTATGGGCAATTTTCTGATGCATGCTCTTCCTCGTCACTGACTGTTTTTTATGTAGCCAACGCTTTCCAAGGTCAATTGAGATCTAGACAGTCCGGGATTGCATTCTTTTTTTTTCATATTTACTACATGGCGATTTTTTATATGGTATAGAAACTTCTTTGAATTGATACTTTTTTCGGCGAAAATAACTTGTCGACATACTCCCTCCAGTATGTCTTTACGTCGATTTGACTTTCGTTTATAGATTTGCATCGTTCTAAACTGGAAATGTTAGGTTAAGAACAATAATTTTTATACCAATTTATATTTAGTATATCCAAAATTGTATGGGGCAGGTTGACTAGTTAGTCAACCAACCCCTTTATAAATTAGTCAACCAGCCCCAAACGATCTAGTAATTTTTAACTACGTGCCAAAACCTTAAAATGGTGTCGTAATTAAAAATAATAAGGAAGCATACAAAGTTCGGAAATCAAACATTCGTATTAAACAGTTTGACAAGCAATCAAAACAAAATGAAAAGTGTTATAACAAATAGAATTAAGGCAAAAATAATTACTTAAGTGTCTTGTTTTTGAACAATAGGCTCTAGCTGACAAACGGTTTGGGTCTTCTCCGCGGTTTTTCTGATGATTGTGCGCGGGGGAATAATGGATACGCTCACCTAGTCGATTTTTGCAAAAAGTTTGCCTAACTCGCGTTTTTGACAATTAGTCTACCTGCCCCTATAGTCAACCAGCCCCGGTCTCCCCTACTCAAAGTATTTATTAACAAAAAAATTAATAATCAAATTTTATGTTTTTTTTAAGGAAATTTCTAAAACAATACAAGATATTATTAAAATGAACTTTGACCTCTTGGATGCCGATTATTATCAGTTTATCAAAATATATAATAATCAACTCGATCTACAAAGACATATTTAAAATTTTCAAACAGTCCACAAAACTTTCGTTTCATCGTACGCTGTCTGTATAACAATTAGGTTACTACTGATATCTATACGTGTTATCTACATCTATATCTATCTATCTATATATCTATCATCTATATAACTTATCACTTTAATGACTTTTCAACTATTTTTTACAATTATTATTCTAATATAAGTTAGTAAGTGACTGTACGGTAGAGAATCAAAATAATATTTTTTTTAATTAATCAAATTAAAATCAAAATTAAAAAAGCAATATAAGGTACAACGTTTCCACTAAGACTAGTTGCACGTCTCCAAAATATTAGAGTTCATACAGAAAAGTAAAACAAGTGCTTACTCACTTTAGAAAAAGTAATTCCAATTTATTAAAGTAATGAAATTTACTTATTATATTACATTTTCAAGGTTACATTGTAATAAAACTATTTTCTATTTTACAATCTAAGAAAAGGATGAGGGTAGTTGACAAATTGAGTACTAATTCCCCCCTCCCCCAAAATTACTGCATTTCAAATTTAAAATGCATCTAAACCTAGTGTGTGTTTGTGAATATTCTTGATTGAATTTCACCAAACAATAATATAAAATAATATAAATGTTTTATGTTTGTTTGTGTATAAATGATGATGTCATATTGTAATCTATTGTTATCAAATATACAACTTTAATCGTCTGCGTTATTATCATATCATATATATTAAAGTACAACTCTTTAAACATTGACGAATTATTAAAACTATATCAGTAATTTCAATATTAAAATTTCTATGTAACAATAAATTAAACAAGAACCGAACAATATATATATATATATATATATATATATATATATATATATATATATATATATATATATATATATATATATATATATATATATATATATATATATATTATTATTATTATTAGGAATGGTGTTCCTTTGAACGATGTACCTTAAATTTAAGTTAGTGAGACCCTTGGTAAAATATGTATGTATAGCAAAATTATAATGAAAATGACTTCTAAGTAAAGAAAACAATATCACAATTAATAATAAATAATGATGATCAAGTTAATAATAATAAAAAAAATCCGTGCCCGCAGGGGGACACGCGTGGGTAGACCTCGTGTGTAACTCATTTAAAATATAACTCACTACCTAAGAATAATACATGATGCCGTTGTTTACATCAAAAATTTTCAAGCAAAAAGCGGTTTTAATTTTTTATCTCGGAAAAGGTATCTTTTTTGGAAATACTTTTGGTACTTAAATTTAGAATAAAAAATAACCTTTCTATTAAAAATATATGCGAGGAGGGAATGTTTACCAGAAAAAAGTTGCCGTGGTTTTACCTACCTAAAATTTACAAGCTAAAAGTGGTTTTTATTTTTTTTCTCGGAAACGGTACCTTTTACGGAAAAACTTTTGGTACCTAAATTTAGAGTAAAAAATAACCTTTCTATTAAAAATACTTGTGATGCATGAATGTTTACCACAAAAAAGTTATGATTTTTTTTCCAAAAATTTTCGGTTTTTTTACCCCCACCCCTAAGTTATTAAAGTTAGGTTTTCAGTTTATCTACATTAGTTATAGGTATTTATCAAAGACATCATATAATATAAACGCGATTGATCTCCTTTGTATAGGGACAAAGTTATGGTCGAAAAACTGAAATCAGAAAAAGTGAGGCCCTAGCACCCCCTGTGACCGGATTTCTCTGGTTAACGAACTTGACCTTCAGTTTTGGATGTTTGATTTTTGTGCAAAGTTTGAAAGCGATCCGAGCGAAACTGCGGCTGCTATCGTGCTGACAAAAGTCGAATCTGGACGCACGCACGCATATATATATATATATATATATATATATAAACTTTTTGACCAATGGTCATTTCGGACTTAGGCGGTCATAAGAAGACCTCCTGTGAAGAAATTTTTTCAAAATTCGAAAGTAGGGGACAAATGAATGGGCAGACCGAATTCTTCGAGGTCTACCCAAAAATGAATATTAAAAAAAATAAAAATAAAAGAAAAGCTATAAAAGTGAAAATCACTTAATGCGCGTTACACATTAGTGACAAATCGTCTATATGAAGTTAACGATAAGCGATTATCACACTTATCTGTTGAGCTTATACGATTAAAGAATTAAGGGTTTACTTAGTATGTTTTAGGTTATATAACATCCGATACAATTATTTAATGTAAAAACGGACACATACGCACACACACACATACGCACACACACACAAACAAGTCTTATAGAACATAGATAATTTTTTTTTTAATTTTTTAGATAACTTTTTATTTCAACTAATATACAAAATGCAAATGGCACGTATATAAATAGCATTTCCCCGTGACTCCGTCCGGCTACAGAAGTGCTTTGCACTGTCGATTAGCTCATAGCTCATCGACAGTTAATAACAGAATTATATTTAGCTTTGCTTTTAGTGAAGGCTGAGAGACCTTTGTCCAATCTTTAGTTATTTTAAATCAAAAAGGTACAAAATAAATATAGTTTTTATATCTGATGTTTTTGTAGTGATATCAACAATACTCGTACAATCAATTAGGAACATCAACTTATGTAGTAAATGTAACAGACAAAATATATATAACAAATTAAATATCACTGATCAAATTAAAATATAACACCATCTATAACTATCAGTTCACTGATCTATCATTATCGGTGACGAATTATTTCCTACCCTCTTTATCGTTTAAACTACAGCGTGTTTAAATTAATAATATTAAATTGTAGCGAAAATTTTCAAGAAATTGTCTTTTCGTCTCTACTCTGTCGTATTTTCTCTGGCAGGATAAATGTGAGGATACGTCCAGGGGAGATACTGCAGGTAATAAAATGTTTGTTCAAACTAATTCACATAATGCCTAGATATATCTTTCTATTACACTGTCACAAAATTTATTGGTATCCGTAAATCAAAACAGGCGTGAGACATAAGAAAATATTGAAGAAGGGCGACTTTATTCTAGTCTAACTACCAATAACAACAAGAAAACCATGGTCTATGTATGAGTCTGGGATCGAAGTATCTTTCTGTATAATAAGAGACAACATGTCAAAATTATTTTAATATGATAAACAGGATTTATTTTTGTCTGAAGTGACAAGACTGGATTCACTTCCTACTTTAAAAAAAATAATTTAATAAGGCGAAGGACGTTTTCTCTGTCAAAGTCAGTGGATATGTTTAAGAAGGGATATTTATATATATTTTTGCAGACAAGATAGTACTTTTTAATTTGTTACGCATTTCGATTAGTTTATAAATGATAAAATAACCTTCATTTAAAGAAACATGTATATATGTAGTATGAGTTCAGTTAATATGAAAATTCTTCTCATTATCATTTAAGGCACCTGTACAATTAGCATGAATAAAATATTCTCCATTACTTGTTGAAGATGTGTTAGAATATATTTTTTTTGTCATAAAAACTTAAAAGATCTAGCTTTATAGGATAGCTGTAATACAAAACTGACAATGGGCAAAAATTATCTACCCTGGTCTTGATGTCTTTATCCTGGCCTTCTAAAAATAACTAAATTATTTAGTAACTTGCTCCTAAAGTAAAAGGGAGTAAAATCATTACAATATGTTAAGAACTACAACTTTTCTTGTTGTCTTTGCTAGCTTGCTTAAAAGGGATTCCGGGTTCAATCCCTGTGTTTAATTTTATTTTCCTGGGTCTGGTCCATGAAGGAAAACGCCGTGCAGAGACCTGCATGTCATAGAAAATCTCCGATATCTCTAGCAGTGCACGTCACACTGAACCAGTGGTGAGTTACAATGACGAAGACAATAATTATGTAATAATAATATTAAAAATTTAACACCAAATATGAACCATTAAATAAATTTTCAATAAAAATAATACAAAAAAAATCTAGATTTTAAGGTTTTACCGATGACATAGAACAACGTAATCCTATGACCTACATTCTGACAGCGACGCTGTAATCCAAGATGCTACAAATGGGATTTCCCTAACTTAATTCTAGTTAAGCATGTACAGATGTTTGTAAAAACTCCTGATGCTAAGGAAAAGGAACGAAGAAGGAAGAAGGCAGATTGGACCATTTATTTAATGTTCAATAGTTTTTTTTTTCTTTACAAATATATCTGGCGTTAGATGTTTTTATTACAACAATAGTAGTCTATGAAAAATATTTATTATATTTGGTACGTTCTATAAAAAACTCCGCTTTCAAACACGAATTAAAACTGCGTTATTTATTTAAAGAGATTGAGCGTTAGACTCGTTTAGAACCATTTTAACGTGGGCTGCACATCCTTAATAAATATAAGCGAGTTGAGTCCTACGTATACTGTCCATTGTTATCACTGTTAGAATTGTTTTGGTGAAAACGATATGATATCATGTAATTAAAAATGACATATACACATTTTATGATTTTATTAAAAACTGATAATTAAAATCGATTCAATAGTTTTCGTTTTAGTTCAAACACACAAACATTCTTCTTTTTTTCTATATTCATATAATTCATATAATTATATTATTCATATAATTTAGGATGTTTCTATATATTATTAAATTTTAACTCATTACTGCATATGCTTAAATCTAATAAGTTAATCTATGGTAACATTGGTGTACCTAAAGTAAGAATGGACCAGTGAAAAACAAAATTACGAAAAAAAAAATGTTTGGCTTAAAAAAACATTTATATAAATGTAAAAAAATCAACAATGGAATACTGTTTGTAGAAAAATTCTTACCCTGAATGGAAAAAAAATGTTTGAACCAAAATTATTTATAAATTAATAAATAAGACTTATCTGAAGTATAGCTTACTGAGTATATAGTAGGTAATGTTGGCAAATTTTTATATACTAGTAGTAATGTATTTCTAAAAATAATCTACAAAGATATTACCTTTCTGCTGTCCTCAATATAAATCTTAACTACGAAACTTCACACTGCAAACTACGTAATTTTCCTAAAAAATGGTACTTTTTTCCTTCACATATTGATTAGTCTTGCTTATGACATTTGATTGTAAATTATTAGTTAAAATCATATCTATTTTAATTCTTTTTTTTTTTAATAAAAAAAAGGAAGCGCAGTGTTTTGTTTAAAAATAAATAATTATCTTGACGATGGTACATATTATCAAGATAATTTCACAGAAGTAAAAACTTCACACGAAGATGTCATAACAGAACTGTTTGAGATATTATAAAACAGGAGATATGAAATGACTCCAGGCTGACTGCAATGTTATTTAAAACTAACTATTATCTGCGTCTCCGTCCGCGTGGATTATTAGTGGTACACGGCACAAATATTCATTATTAGGTTGTCCTTAAATATATTATAATTTTAAGGGCCTAAGAACTAAAAACGGTAGCATATGTACGTTCTGTGAGTCGTGAGTAATGTTGTAAGATTACGAACAAGGAAAGCAACGCATTAATATCTAGTCATATATGTAAATGTCTATGGACTACAATAACACCTTTTGACAGCAACCACCAAAGAGTATCTATGAAGAGTTAAAAACCGAAATCTAAAGAATGAAATCTAAAATTCCCCTTCATATTGTTTGGGGTAATATCGACGGAAATTTGAGATAAGGTTATTTTCACCCTTATCGGGAAACAATGTGGTGTCAATTGGCTGTATTCGTATATATGAGTCAAGTGGTAACTGACTGACTCAACCGAGAACAAAAAATACTAATGGAATAGAAATATAAAATTAGGGGAGTTGATATTATTGAAAACTTAATATACGGTTAATATTTAAGAATAATACAGGAAAGCATTAACAATGATTTCATTAACATCAACGTAAAATTTGAAGTATTTTTTTATATAATGTATAAATCATAATACACATTACAAAGAGCTAATCAAACACAAATCACAAATTTTCGGTTATAAATGAACCCGCCATTTTCGATTCAAAAAGTATATAATGAAATGCAATATAACCTCAAACTTTTTTCACTCGAGCTGGCAGCGTAAAAGAAGAATATAGTAAAATGTATAGATAGGTTATGTTACTGTCGCATTAGATATAAATGTAACATTTTTATCAAATAAAATATTTTTCAGTGATAACTGGCATTTGGATATGGATGGCCGTGTTTTCTAATTCAGTGTCTATATCTAGTGTCAATAACAGCTATTATTGGATCAGATCAGGTACAAATACATATAGTCGGTGATAGAATTGTAATTGTGATTTCTCTAACCATGTAACAGTCAAATGACTACATATTTTATATATTGACAGATCCTTTTGCGATACATTTTGTTATATATAGTTTAGAGTTGTGAGATTTAGGTGTTATAACAAATAGATTTCTTTTCGACATTATAAAAATTATGACGAAATAAATAAGTTAAATTCTATATCATATAAAGTATCTAATCAAATATATTTAAACTTTTCATTCTTATCTAGAGGTTGTCATATAAATGTGTTATTTTTATGAATGTGTTAATTTATAATCTTCTTTAGTGATATTTATTGAGTTTTCATCAGACAACATATTGTATTATTTTATATACCTTTGATTTATTTATGGTTAAGAGAGAAAAGATAGACAAAGTCAAGATCTTTCATAGTATTAAATAAGATCATTTTATGGATATTACAATTTAACTGAGGGTCAAGGGTTTACAAAATATGAACTAGTTACAATGAACACAGGATCATTATACTTTGAGATCATTAGTTCATTTAAACTTTTGTAACAGCAACCTCGTTTATATTATTGTAATAGAAAACAAAGATCTTTACTTTTTTACATAATTAATTTTACTATACGTCGTCTTCGACTTCATCTATAAGAAATGCCGGATGCCGGAAAATCTCGGATGCCGTTCCCATATTGAGCGAAGCGAGCCCAGTGTAGTGACTCATCGTTTCTCATTGAGTTCAATGGAATAACAGTTTTTTGACGATTATTCCTCAACGACATGACATTTAAATTTTTTTTTATTAAACAATCATCTAATGTGTCTTTTTGATTGCAAAATATCATAATTTTCCGTCAAGTAGTTTTCGAGCCTATTCCTGACAAAAATATGAAAAAATCTCCAGTAGAGCGCTCCCCTCGCCTCGCTCAAATATCTTAATAATGTGTTATAACTAATAATTTCCAAGTCGGATGAGAAGCTGACAATAGGCTGACCGTCTCTTTTGTTACAGTTGAACAAACCATGTTGAAAACAATGAGAGTGACATCCCAATAACATTAAATACACACGATAAAGAGCCTAAGAAAATATATTGATGAATTTATTATAAAGTTGTATTGAAAAGTATTTAAAATGGCGTCGTGCCTCGGTGGCCATTTTGGGCCTAGTCAGGAGTACATTCCTGTGGCTGAGTTCTACGCGGACAAGACGATCTTCGTCACCGGCGGTACTGGGTTTATGGGGAAGGTGAGGAAAATTAATATAATAATGATATTATAAAGTTAAATTTCTAATTGAAATTTCATTCGCTAGGTATTAGTTGAAAAGCTGTTGCGAAGTTGTCCAAAAATCAAGAAAATCTATCTCCTAATGCGGCCGAAGCGTGGACAGGACGTCGCCTCGCGACTCACCGAGCTCACACAGTCACCGGTAAATATATATTTATGTTATATATTGTTTTGCTCATGTATGCATCAGGAAGAATACACTCTTAAAATACTCTCGCTCCCGAGACCCTTTAACAGTAGAATTATTGGTCATACATTTTTGTCACTTGCGTTGCTTTAGTTATCAACTAATCTCGGATTGTAAATAGATTATTATTTTTGATCTTAAATTTAAAGAAATGACAGATACTTTGTTTTTTTTTTCAGTATGTATATTTTTTTCTCGGATATCTTTGATAAATCCCGAAAAAAGATAATTCCAACTTGTCTTAATTGTGAAACTCAGTTTAAAACAAATTTATAGCATTTTATACAAATATACCGACGCAGTTAAAATTACAGAATGGGTAGAATAAAGACATAATATTTGTTAAACAATAAATTATATAGAAACATATATTTTACATTTAAACATTAAATATTAACAACGTGTATATAAATACAATAATATTAAAATTATATTAAATATAATAAGCAAGTTATATTGCAAAGATGATGTAACCAAACTAAGTCGTTTCAAAAGTTTTTTGGTAGTGTCTGAAATAATACTAAGACTAGTATTTAAGTAAATTAAACAATTGAACTTTGGAGTCCAAGTAAATTCAGTTGTAATGTCAAATTGATTCAATTCATATAATATTTCGTTATATATGTAAATTAGGGAAATTGAAAAAAGCGGTATAAAATTAATTTAAATAGAATGTATCTAAATGTCTCAAGTTTAAAATGTTTCATTATTCTCGTCGCCAATAATGATTTTTCTTCAATTCATATATATATATATATATATGGAGCAAAATAATAATAAAGTATAACATTATAAACGCAAATTGTAACAATGAGTCCAGTGAGTGCCCGTGGGATCGATATTAATTATAATGTTGACCCGAAACACGCGATTAAAGAATAAAAAAAAATATTCCGTCAAAGCCTAAACTTCAATGACGAATTATTTGAGAAACAAACTATTTAATATTATAAAAATTCACAGTATTACATAACACCATTGAAGTTAATTAAATGATAAAATTTTGTTTAAAATTACAATTAAAAACTATACTCACTAATATGTATAAAGAATTGTAAAAAGCAAGTGCACATAATTGGTACGAATTAAAAATATAAATTTGAATAAAATATTATAATGATATTTTGACGGACTTATAATAGTATTCCTTATTGCTGGTTTTTGAAATATATTTATTTAGCTTAAAGCAGTCTATTTAAAAAACTACCTTTAATACTCGGTTTCACATGGATTGGTAATAGAACTACTTAAAAAAAAAGAATATCGTTATAATAGACAGTGAACTGACAGGGTTTAAAACAGCGGGTTAGAACAAACTTAGCTAGAACAGTTAATATTTGCAGTAACAGATCTTCGGATGCTACTTGCCTGAATTGCTTAAATAATCACTTATTTTCTAGTGCGGTTACTTACTAATTCAATATGATAGTTGGTTATCAAGTGTTTCGCCTAAATATTTGGTTTTATCTACTTTATCAAGAGTTGGACATATGCAATCAGAGGTTTACAATTTGAGACATTGATGTATTTTTATTTTAAAATTATACATTTAGTTGATTTACATGTATCATCGCAAAAAACTTATATATTTTTTATAGTTTTTTGTATGTTGAGCGTTAGTAATTTTTTCTTCCAACACTCAGCTCCTCTCCTCATCACATATTCTGCGATTCTTTTCACAATATTTAAATTGTATCTTGTGAATATGATGGCGATCCAGTTACTTTCAATCTGCAATTTACACAGGTCATCGATATAAATCCGAAACAGGTTGGACCCAAGTACACTGCCTTGTGGAACACCAAACGTATATTTTGACTCCCCGTGTACGATTTGATAGATACCTTTTAAATAGCTCTAAGGGGATACCTCTTATTCTTATCAACTCCACCTAATATATCAGAATGCGAATCGGGACGGTATCAAAAGCCTTTTTATATCAATGAAGATTGATATTTCTTTTTATCATGATCAAGGTATTCAGTTATGTATGAGGTAATAGATATTACTGCATCCTCTGGTGATTTGGCTTGTCGAATTCGTGTTAGGAACTTGTCAATAATTTTATATTTATTTACGTGGGGTAGGTTTGATAAATTAACAATAATTTGAAGTAATTATTCTTTAGCTACTTTGACGTAACCTATCGGAATGTTATCCTAGCTGGGATCACTTTTAAATTCATTATCACACCCCAAACTTCGGCTATATCTGTACTTAATAGTCCAAATGATGTCAATGGTGAGTCAACGGTTGAACTGATAAAAGTATTATTTTGGGTCGAATTTAAAATAATGTTTTCCGCTTGGCCTGTTTACCCCCCACAAAATATTCATTTAAATAGTTGACAGCATCTACGGTTCATTATCTGATCTGTAAGATCTCAGTACTATGTGTTTTAGTTTGTATAGGGTGTTATATTTTTTAATTAGACCAATTTTTTTTATTCAACTTTAAGTTGTTTTCGATCATATTAATGTCTAAATTTTTTTTATAATTGGTTGCCATAATTTCAATACGTATTGTAACTTATTTTTTAATTTCATTATAGTTATCTTCTTTTAGTTCTTTCTGCATTTTATTAGTGTTCTGATATATTTAAAAACTCCAGGAGTTATCAAAGATTTTATGCTCCTTTTTTTTGGTATGTTTACTGTAGTCGTGCTACATTATTGAGCGAAGCTAACGAAGTGAGCGGAGCGTTTTACTGGAGACTTTTTGCATTCTTTGTCACGAATTGGCTCAAAAACTACTTGACGGAAAATTATGAAACTTTGCAAACAAAAAGACACACATTAGGTGAGGGTTTTTTAAAAAAAAATTAATAAATGTCCAAAAAAAAAAATTATTTTTTTATGTCGTTTTAAAAAACTGATATCCCATTGAAGGAAACGATGAGTGAATACACTGGGCTCGCTTCGCTCAATATGCAAACGGCACCCGAGATTTCGCAAGCGCAGCGAGTCGAAATTGAGGGTTTGTTGGCGCCCCTAATTAGTTAAATGTTCTACTATCTCTTCAGAATTTTCTGACAATATTTTTGTTTAAAAGTTTCTTGAATACCAGTTCAAAGTCTATGTTTGTTTTTGTTTCTATTACGGTAATAATTGGTTTGAATTTAGTTACATTAACAAAAAATGACACATGATCAGTAATAATTGTATTCAGTACTGTACAGTTAATTTTAATAATCTTTTGGCAAATATTTGCTTTATATCATTCAGCGTTTGTAGTGAGTTATACATATTATTTTAAATAGTCAACTTTTGGTTCAGAATTATTATGTATGGTTTGGTATGAAAATAAATGTTGGCTATAATGCTTATCATGCTATTCTTGAACACAGGAGAGATATGAGATTCGTATAACATATAGGGTTGTATTTATATATAACTCTGTGGCAGTATGGTAGGACAGTATATTGTATTACCCCACCATATGAGTTTGAGTGCACTTACATCATCATCATCATCATCATCAAGTGTTTAATGTGTTAAAGTATTATTCTCGTCTACCTCCTTGTTACTCTATATATGTCCTTAACAGTCCTTCTTCTCCAAGTTGCTGTCGATATTGTACGACTAGGATCCAGCTTCGTGCGCTGCGGGAGTTGAGTTGAGCGCCCTCCTCTTCTTTAATGCTAACAAACTTAGCATATAATATTGCTCTTTAACATGCTCAGCAACTATCGGTTTAGAATCTCAATTGAAAAGAAAATCAGTTCATCATCAATAAAATTATAGCCATATATCTTTTAAATGAATCTTAACTTTTTAAAACTTTTTTCTAGACTGTTTTTTTTGTTCTGTTTTTTGCAGAACCATCTTTAGTAAAAGATCTAGCCATGTGCCAAATTCTAAAATAATACATCTATAGGTTTAAAAATTACCGATGTCCTAAAACAGCAAAATGAACGGTAAAAAGCTTCGCTTACGCTCAGCTCAATAAACAAAGAACCATCTCGAGGAAACCAAACCTTCGATTCGTCACTTATCTTGGGAATGTTTTTTTCACTTATACATATATATAATAAATATAATTTTCACAGTTGTTCGAGACATTAAGGAAAGAACGGCCGCAGGAACTGAACAAGATAGTACCGATAGTGGGGGACATCACCGAACCGGAGCTCGGGATAAGTCCGGCGGATCAGGCCATGCTTTGTCAGAAGGTAAGTGTTTTGTATGACGAGTGAGGGAGTCAAACGCTCAGTCCCTCTCCCTTCCTCTCACATGATAATCGAAGGGTACATTTGAAAACTAGTCATGTTTGAAGGCGTCCATAGTGATGGTAGCCAATGAGGAGTAAAGTCTAGGTTTTAATAATAAAAAACTTATTAACCTTTCAGAGATTATTATTAATAATTTTTCTTCATTAAAATAATTATATAAATTTTCTTTGTAACAAAACATGTCACCTAATGCGAGATTAATTGGCTCTTAACTTTTGATTGTGTAAACAAATGAGTCTTGAAAATTAAATTAATTTATGCATGCAAACCAACGAACCAAACAGTTTTCGAGTGGTCGCAGGGTCGAGTCCCGATCGTGTCCATAATATGTTATTCCACATATCAGTTATTTAATTATTCGATTTTTAATAGTTATTTATTTGGGTCCTTTACTTTGACTATTAAACTTGTATGTTAGATAAAGTTTTTATACAATTAATTATAACTTCAAATTGCTGTTCCTAAAATTTTTCACCTGCGACTCGACGCGTTTGGCACTACAAGTCAGCGGATTGGGATGGAATGCGGTCCTTCTTTGCATCCTACCCATGGGGGCCGATTTGTTTCCCTTCCGATGATCCTAGTGACTGCGCTGCGGCTGTAGCTGATGTGATACTACAGGGCATGGAACTATTTGTACCAAGCTCTGTGGTACCACTTGGTGGCAGATCGCGGCCTTGGTTTGATGCGTCTGTCAGGGCTGCAGCAGCTGGCAAACGGCAGGCTTATCAAGCTTGGGCCAATGCGTTAGTCACTAAGGATCCGAACTCTAGAGTTCTGAAGAGGAAATATAATCGTGCCTCCAGATTCTTCAAACGGCAAATCGCTAGAGCAAAGTTTAAGCATGTCGTCAAAATTGGGGATCAGCTGGCAAAGTACCCGCCTGGCACGCGCAAATTTTGGGCGCTTTCAAAGGCCACTCTGGGCAACTTTAGCCAGCCTTCCCTACCGCCGTTGCACATGGGGAATGACTCTCTGGCCCACACGGCAAAAGAGAAAGCCGATCTCTTGGGACTCTTTTCGCCTCCAACTCGACTTTGGACGACCAGGGGAAGACACCGCCTATCATCCCGCGGTGTCAGAGCTCAATGCCGGAAATAGTTTTTAGGCAGAAAACTATTAGGCAGTCTCTATTTTCCTTGGACGTTCATAAGTCGAGTGGGCCGGATGGCATTTCTCCATTGGTACTACGAACGTGTGCCCCTGAGTTGACTCCAGTGCTAACGCGTCTATTTCGGTATTCCTACCTTAAAGGCGTAGTCCCGGTCTCATGGAAGCGTGCCCTTGTCCATCCGATCCCTAAAAAAGGTGATAGCTTGGATCCAGCTTACTACAGGCCTATCGCCATTACCTCTCTGCTCTCCAAAGTAATGGAGAACATTATCAATAAACAGCTCCTAACCTACCTCGAGGATCACCAGTTGGTCAATGACCGGCAATATGGCTTTCGCCATGGTCGATCGGCTGGTGATCTTCTGTTATATCTTACGCACCGTTGGGCAGCTGTTATTGAAAATAAGGGAGAGGGTCTGGCAGTTAGTCTGGATATGGCGAAAGCCTTCGATCGTGTATGGCACAAGGGGCTTCTTTCGAAGCTACCTTCCTATGGGCTTCCCGAGAGTTTATGCAAGTGGATCACCAGCTTCCTCACTGGGCGGAGCATACAGGTCGTTCTCGACGGTTTTTGCTCGGACCCCAAGCCCGTGAACGCTGGTGTACCCCAAGGCTGCGTGCTATCCCCAACTCTGTTCCTCCTGCACATCAATGATATGTTGGATATCTCCAACATACATTGTTATGCGGATGACAGCACTGGGGATGCGTTATATTCCGGCCGTGCAGGTCTCTCTCGGGAAAACGTCGACGAGTGCCGAAAGAAACTTGTGTCTTCTATAGAGACCTCCTTGGGGATGGTCTCTGAGTGGGGTGAACTGAATCACGTTCAGTTCAATCCCCTAAAGACACAAGTTTGCGCGTTTACCACTAAGAAAACCCCATTTGTCGTATCACCGCTCTTCGAGAGCACTCCTCTTAATGCCTCGCCAAGTATCAGAATACTGGGTCTCGACATTTCGAGCGACTGTCAGTTTCGTGGTCATCTGGAGAGCAAGGCCAAGTTGGCCTCGAAGAAATTGGGAGTGATCAATAGAGCGAGGCAGTACTTCAAACCTGACCAAAGACTTGCGCTCTATAAGGCGCAGGTCCGGCCTCACATGGAGTACTGTTCTCATCTCTGGTCCGGATCACCCCAATATCAGCTTCTACCATTTGACCGCGTACAACGGAGAGCCGTTCGAATTGTTGGGAACCCGGTGCTCTGCGAACGACTGGACTCTCTGGCATTGCGTAGAGACGTGGCTTCTTTGTGCGTCTTCTACCGCATTTACAACGGGGAGTGTTCCGAAGAACTATTCGATCTGATGCCTGCCGCCGAATTTCGTCACCGCACAGCGCGCCATCGCCTCCAATACCATCCTTACCACCTGGATGCGTGGCGATCCTCCACTGTGCGGTTCTCAAGGTCATTTTTTCCACGTTCCACTCGCTTGTGGAACGAACTACCTTCGGCGGTATTTCCAGATCGGTACGACATGGGTACCTTTAAAAAAGGCGTTTATTCCCACCTACAAGGCCGGCAACACTCTTGTAAGTCCTCGGATGTTGCAAGAGTTCATGGGCGGCGGTGATCACGTCCATCTGTGACCCGCCAGCTCGTTTGCCCTCCTCTTACATAAAAAAAAAAAAAAAAAAATCTTTATTTTTTTATTATTACGGTTTACATAAATTGTATTTTTATGATACACACGGAAGGTTAACGACAGGTCGATATTTTATAATTCTCATCAGTAATAACATATTTTATTATTATTAAATATTACTTTATATATTACTTTATATATTAAATATAATGTAACAAATATATAATATGTTTTAGGATTATGTTTTAACAAAGTAAGTTATTTACCCGTCCCAGGTGTCCGTGGTGTTCCATTCGGCCGCAACTGTTAAGTTCGATGAGAAGTTGAAGCTGTCTGTGACAATCAACATGCTGGGCACGCAGCAGCTGGTGCAGCTGTGCCACCGGATGATGGGCTTGGAGGTGAGACACCACCTGGATTATGGGATATATTCAGGACTGGCAGTACCTGTATAATATATGGATATTCTTTTGATTGTTTTTTACACACCTATTGTAGGTTGATAAATTTTTTAGTTTATGTTGATTATCAATAATGTCCGTTTTTAAGTACCGACCAAATAAAGTGAAGTGACTGAACAAGTATAGTGACTGACCAAGTATAGTGACTGACCAAGTAACCCACTTGACGTTAAGATTTAAAACTATATTTCAAACAAGCCAGTATTACCTTCCGATATAGATATTAATGTTTGTTTTTTTTTTCTCCTTTGATTGCTGAACAGATTGCGATGAAACTTTGAACATTTTTCCATTCAATTTTATATCAACAATTTAATAAGTGACGGAGTGTTAGATGTTTAATCTCTATAAATGAAGTTATCTTTACAAATATGTAAGGAATTATATATTGTTTTAAAAGTGTAACTCTAACAGACGTGTCTTCGCATAATACCGTATACATAGTGCAAGTGCATAAATTTAAATATTTTTCATCAACTTTCATTTCATCCACAAAATGGTACTCTGTATTTTCATTTAACGGGAATACAATAAAGTAACCATTGTAGAAATGATTACGCATAATAGAATGTTGTCTGTCCGTTTGTAAATATAATAAAACGATCAGTTCTAACTAACACGATAACGTGAACGAAACGAAACGAAACGAAACGTGCACTCTATTGTGTTTATGAACCATAGTTAACAAATTATTCGGTCCTATATTTAGAATTGATAATTTTGTACAGGTGTAATATCTAGAATAAAATAGAGTAATATCTCGTCGTTTGACTCGCTCTCACTGCATTGACTCATTTCTTATATATATATTAACTAGCAGGTTAGCCGTGCTTCGCAAAGGAAGGCGAAAGTGATCAAACATTTTGTTTAAATGTACACACCACCTATTAGGTATCATACAGGCGCGTTATATTTTTTGCAGTTTTTTAGCTGTAATTTTGAAACGGTTTGGACCTTTGAAAAATCCTTTCTTATTGCACCTATTCAATATATCAGGAGTCTTGTGTCCAAATTTCAGCTTTCTAGGTATTACGGTTTGGGCTGTAGAGTGATGAATGAGTCAGTGAGTGTCTTTGTGTTTTATATATTAAGATTTATGGTTTGACTACTTTGTGCTATTTACAGTTGTCGTATTGACATGTAATTGTATACGTATACGGTGTAGGCTCTGGTGCACGTGTCTACGGCGTACTGTAACTGTGAGAGGGAGCGCGTGGAGGAGTGCGTGTACGCGCCGCCCGCGCCGCCCGACCACGTGGTGACGCTGGTGCAGACGCTGCCCGACGACCTCGTCGACAGGATCACGCCGGACCTCGTCGGTGAGTTCATTGCACTATTGGGGGTTACTCTCCTCAGGTTAGGTTCTTCGGGACTTAGACAAGATACTAGTAATATGGTTCACTTGACTTAGACGAGATTTTAGGAATATGGATCACTAGGTTGTTGGGTGGGTTCTCCTAAACTTCGACGAGATACTAGTAATATGGATCACTAGCTTGTTGGGTGGGTTCTTCTAAACTTAGACGAGATACTAGGAATATGAATCACTAGCTTGTTGGGTGGGTTTTTCTAAACTTAGACGAGAAAATAGGAATATGGATCACTAGCTTGTTGGGTGGGTTCTTCTAAACTTAGACGAGATACTAGGAATATGGATTACTAGCTTGTTGGGTGTGTTCTCCTTAAAGTTAGACGAGATACTAGTAATATGGATTACTAGCTTGTTGGGTGGGTTCTCCTAAACTTCGACGAGATACTAGTAATATGGATCACTAACTTGTTAGGTGGGTTCTCCTAAACTTAGACGAGATACTAGTAATATGAATCACTAGCATGTTGGGTGGGTTCTCCTAAACTTCGACGAGATACTAGTCATATGGATCACTAGCTTGTTGGGTGTGTTCTTCTTAAACTTAGACGAGATACTATTAATATGGATCACTAGCTTGTTGGGTGGGTTCTCCGAAACTTAGACGAGATACTAGTAATATGGATCACTAGCATGTTGGGTGGGTTCTCCTAAACTTCGACGAGATACTAGTAATATGGAATACTAGCTTGTTGGGTGGGTTCTCCTAAACTTCGACGAGATACTAGTAATATGGATCACTAACTTGTTGGGTGGGTTCTCCTAAACTTAGACGAGATACTAGTAATATGAATCACTAGCATGTTGGGTGGGTTCTCCTAAACTTCGACGAGATACTAGTCATATGGATCACTAACTTGTTGGGTGTGTTCTTCTTAAACTTAGACGAGATACTATTAATATGGATCACTAGCTTGTTGGGTGGGTTCTCCTAAACTTAGACGAGATACTAGTAATATGGATCACTAGCATGTTGGGTGGGTTCTCCTAAACTTCGACGAGATACTAGTAATATGGATCACTAGCTTGTTGGGTGGGTTCTCCTATACTTAGACGAGATACTAGTAATATGGATCACTAGCTTGTTGGGTGGGTTCTCCTAAACTTCGACGAGACACTAGTAATATGGATCACTAGCTTGTTGGGTGGGTTCTCCTAAACTTAGACGAGATACTAGTAATATATATCACTAGCTTATTGGGTGGGTTCTTCTAAACTTAGACGAGGTACTAGTAATATGGATCACTAGCATGTTGGGTGGGTTCTTCCAAACTTAGACGAGGTACTAGTAATATGGATCACTAGCATGTTGGGTGGGTTCTTCCAAACTTAGACGAGAAACTAGGAATATGGATCACTTGCTTGTTGGGTGGGTTCTTCTGAACTTAAACGAGATATTAGGAATATGGATCACTTTATTGTTGTGTGGGTTCTTCTGGACTTAGATTTGGAAAGTAATTTTACAGAAGGGCTTATTTTGACAAGTATGGTATCATAATAGTCCCGCCACAAGATATAAATAAAAAAATAAACTAAATTTAGGGTAAATGTTAATTTTTATATTCCAGGGGATCGACCCAACACTTACACATTCACGAAGGCGTTGGCGGAGGACATGCTCATAAAGGAGTGCGGGAACCTCCCCGTAGCCATCGTCAGACCTTCTATCGGTGAGAATAATAAATATATATAATATATAAATACATTTCCTATTATATAATTTTGTATAATCTAAGATATCGAAAGATTGTTTCAGCTATATATATATATATATATATATATATATTATGTACAGACAAATATTTTTATATTTACAATTTAATAATTGACGACGCCTCAAATAAATATATATAAAAATATATATATATATATAAATAATTTAATATAATCTAAGATTTGTTTGATAACGAGTATGTAGCTTTCGGACTGATAATAATTACAATACTAACATCATCGTTTGAAATAAAATATCTATTATAATGAATTCATTAATAGTAGATAGTTTTTGTACACTTTTTACTAAGTCTTTAAATATTTTTTTAAATAAACATTTATATTATATTTAGATTTGCAATCGAGGTGAGATGAGAGATGGTCGTTACGGATGAACAAACACATTTTTCTTTATAACTATATATATATATATATATATGTATATATAAGCGATTTACCACTCCGATTTAAATCTCCGAAACCATCTGTCCTATTAACTTAAAATTTTACATAGTTACTTCTTCTGGGACTTAGACGTCCAACCTGAACGGATTTTACGGAATTCCTATCCCAACGGATTTGAAATTTTTGCATTTCGCCAAGTTTTTAAACCTGTAGAGGATATACACTGAACGCGGTACTATGAGTTACTATAGCAACGGTTACGATGACAACGGATAATATAATAAAGGTTACCATAGCAACCTAAGTTCACATCCAAATTATTAGTGTGCCCACCGTAGGGGGAGGGAATAATCTAGTATTATTGTATATACACTTACATAAATAGGAATTTTAGCTTTTTTTTTTCAGTTTTTAAATAAAATAATACAACTTTTACATTTTTTAGGTAAAAATTAATGTATTATCTTGTCCGTATAAGATATGGATCACAATCTACGAATTACCAGTAATTTTTTTCATTATCTTTCCTTTTATCTTATCTTTTTTTTTTGCAGTTAAACTATCTTTTCGTATATCGTTTGATTTATCGTACTTGTTATTGATAGGCAGACGGATATATTTCTTTTTATAATTAGTAGACATACTGCTGACAAGCAGTCCTCAGACATTCGTAATTATCCGAATCTCTTATAAAAGTATTTTTTATATGTAATATTTATTTTAAAAAACCAATAATTATATATGAAATTGAAGTGTCCGTTTGTAATTCCAAATTATCAGCTTTTCACTAAATGCGTATGAAATTATATACGGTACTTAAATAAAAATCTTTTTTTTTTCTGTCTGCCTGTCTGTTTCTGATAATTTCTGCCGGCTAATTTCTGAAACGGCTGTATCGATTTTAACAAAACTTTCACTATTAGCTGATGCTATAAGGAGTAACTTGGGCCACATTTATTTTAAAAAACATATTCCGAAGTCCAGTCAGCTAGTATTTACTATATATATGTATATTAATATTACTCAAAACTATTGCTTTTTTCATGGTCAACTGTTGCAGAGTACCTTTTAACATTGTATAATAAATAAACTAGTAGCTCCAACAAACCCTCGATTTCGAATCGCTGCGCTCGCGAAATCTCGGGTGCCGTTTGCATATTGAGAGAAGCGAGCCCAGTGTAATGACTCGTCGTTTTCCATTGACTTCAATGGGATATCAGTTTTTGACGGTTATTCCTCAACGACATGATATTTTTCAAAAAAAAATTCGCACATAAATATACATAAATAAATAAATAAAAAGTGCAATCGTCACTTTAGTGCAGTCTTCGTTTCTAGTATATTTAGTGTATTTTTCATGTATTGTATATGTATTGATGAAGTATGATTTGAAAAATACAAATTATAACCATCTATATTGAAATAAATAGCGAATAAAAATGATTGATTTGGTATATGTTTGATAACACTATCACATCACACGACTAACCCAGTTGTGATTAGATTGTCACTATCGGTTAATGGCAGACCAGAAAATGAAATTTTATTTTGTAACAATATTTATATTACATTATATAATGTAGATGTTGTGAATTCCTGAATATTCCTTTAAATTTTTTAATCGGAGACTTTATATGTTTATTGATATTTTTCATACACAAGCGCGGGACTCGAACGTGCGACTTGTGTCTGCTTTGTCGTTCTGCGAACTAAGCTATTGGCAAAGCTTGTAGTAGATAATTTAGTAGTATTTGTAGTAGCGTAAACGAAGCACTTAACCGTTTGAGAAACTTTTTTTTGAAGCAACATCACATAAAAACTACTGTACTGATCTGAATGAAAATTGGCAGAGTTATAGAGCTTGGGAATGGGCATGTTTAAAAAAAACTGAATTAAAATATCTCATTCCGTTCAGAAATGATGGTGGAAAACTGCTTGCTTCCATAGACTTAGTTTGTGAAAAATTAACGTTATCGTTTGTAAAAAATAATAATAATAATAATATAAATAGACATACACGCTCTAAGGTCGCACTGAAAGTAACTATTTACAGTTCAAAGTTAAAACAAACGCGTATCCAACATTATTGTATTGTAAATATAAATATGTGACTCGGTCATTGTGTTTAAATGTTTGTTGTATCAATACTATATATATACAAATAAGCCACGTTTGTGTGTTTGACGTCTGTTTGTTTTTAATAAACCGTAAGTGAAAAGATTATGTATGTATATATTCAGTTCTAGCTTCGGACTTTTGATTTGAAGAAGATATTAAAATCACTTTGATTTTTTTTTTACACATTAATTTTTTTTTGTTGTTTTATGTATATCCAATACAAGCCTATTTATAGTTTGTCTCTCTCTTAACACTGAACCTACCAAGTACCGGTCAAATTGACCGTTCTTAAACTTTTGTAAAAATTACACATTTTTAAACATTATAATATCGTTATCAAACTACATGACAATTCTTAGAATATGCATATAATATTTTCTTCACTCTTTACTTTTAGTTATTTCCATTATTACCTGCGTTATATAATAAAATAACTTTTAATTACCGATCAATTTGACGGCGCGCGGTAGGAACAAGTATACAAGAATTGTCGGTAGGTTTAGTGTTATTAGAGTTACCTTACGTAACTCAGTTTACATGTACATAAATAGGATCCTTAATAAATTTTAATTATCATTACAACGGAAATAAAATATATTGATAAAAAAAAATTGATGATTTGAAATCATTAAATGATTGTGTGTCATAATCTAAATTCATAACGACCTTTGGTAGCCGTGACTTCGAAATTACCCTAATTTCAATATCGATTGTTTGTTGACTGATTGATTGATTGATTAAGGGTTTGGATAAAGAGACACATCTATAATCTATAAATTAAATCTTCCTTACTTATGAAATAGTTTGTCATTTCTAACACATTATAGTTGAAGCTAAAATTTAAGCTTATTTTATGAACCTCTAGGGGGGGGGGGGGGGATTAATATGAGATGGATGTTAATAAATGAAGAAGGGAGTGTGGGAGAGATGACGAGTAACAGGAGAGTGAACGAGTATGTAGAGAGACGACGAGTAACAGGAGAGTATGGAAGGAAAAACATACTGCGCCGACCCCAAAAGTGGGATAAGGGCAGAAAGATGATGTTAATAAATGATTCCAGTGTTATCATCCGTCCGTGAGCCGGTGAAGGGCTGGGTGGACAACTGGAACGGTCCGAACGGTATCATAGCCGCAGTGGGGAAGGGAGTGTTCCGTACAATGCTGGGCACGGGGACGAGGGTCGCCGACCTCGTGCCGGTGGACACCGTCATCAACCTGATGATCGTGTGCGCCTGGAGGACTCACCTGAGGAGGTAAGGGGATTACATTACAAGAGGAGCACCGTTTAAGTAAGGAGGTGATCTTCAGAAAGGAGGCTAGATTACAGGTGGAGCACGTGACGTCGAAGTTACCTTTCCTTTTATCTTTTCAACTTTTAATCAATACCAGTGATCACTTGTGTATCAAATGGGAGTGTCAGGACTATTTTGATACCATACTCTTCGAAATAAACCCTTAACTTTTCAACCTAAATGAAGACTGCGAGTGTTACAAACGCACTGCTCTGAGAGTAACCACACAACAAACTCAGTGTGATATTTCTTAATTGTGATCACTGTTTCACAAACGTACCGTCTTCAGCTATCACTATTTTCGTTTTGAACTTTTGACTATCGATTACCATTAGTAGTATTCTTGTAATGGTCTCCATGTATGCAGGGGCGAGGGCGTGGTGGTGTACAACTGCTGCACAGGACAGCAGAATCCGATAACCTGGCAGCGTTTCGTCAAGACCAGCTTTAAATATATGAGAAAACATCCGTTCAGTGAGTCGATTTGTTCTTTTTGCTATCGTTTACAATCTCGCAGCGCGTTTACTCAATAAATGTTCGAGTCTTTAACACTCCTCGTGTTTCCAGGCGAGGTGGTGTGGTACCCCGGGGGTAACATAACGTGCAGCCGCGTGCAGCACGGCGCCAGGGTGCTGCTGCAGCACCGCGCGCCCGCCGCCATCATCGACCTACTGGCCAGGCTCACCGGGAACAAACCAGTGTCAGTACACCTCACCCTTTCACTCACTCTCCACACGAGATAATCACGTTCAGAGCAATTTCGAAAATGGTCTACCATAGCTTAAAATGCCTATAAGTACACTCTAGCAGATAACTTCTAATGTAAACTTATTTTGTCCCTTTGTCTCTCTCAAACCAGTCAATTTCTGTAGAAATGATGACAAACTCCACATTACAGTATGGTCAGGGTGCAGAACAAGTTGGAGAAGGCGTCGGCCTGCCTTGAGTACTTCACGACGCGCCAGTGGGCCTTCGCGGATAACAACGTGCAGGCCCTCTGCGGCGCCATGTCCCCCGACGACAGGGACACCTTCGACTTCGACGTCACCAACATCGACTGGGACGCCTACATCGAGTCCTACGTGTTAGGGATAAGGAGGTTCCTGTTCAAGGAGAGCCCGGATACGTTGCCCAAATCAAGGAAAACGATGCGGAGGTAAGGCTTGTGACGTCACTCGATCTAACATACCCGAGTAATGTGCTCTACATTTTTGAAAACTTTAATAAAACTTCTTTTTTCTTTGCGTATAATAATTAATGCTATTTTTTTCAGGTTACACATAGTGCACATTGTAACTCAGGTCGCTGCCGTGTTCTTCCTGTGGAGATTCCTCTTCAGTCAGTCCAAAGCACTGCAGAACATCTGGCGTCGCATCATCGATCTTTTAACTCGCACCGCTAGACTCCTGGCCGTCGCCTGATGTCGCGCCTCCATAAAGAACCTCGTTTGACAGTTACATTTTAGGAAAGCTTACGATAAAGAACCCATTTTTGACGTTTCCAATTCTCACGCTGACATTGACATTGACACGGAGGTCGATAGTTAGTGCGTCTCCGGACCCGGCTACCGTCCGCGGCTGCGGCGGGTTTTAACCCAAAAATGTATAAATTACAGTAGGCGATCGATTGACTGTGAATATTGTCCGCCTCAGCCGCGGCGGCCGGGTGCGGAGGGTTACGGCGAGCGATTAGATTTTTTTCTTTAAAGCATGACGGAGTTGCTGCTTCCTTGGACGCGTTCGATAATTTTAACGGCGAGCCGAGAAACGTTAAATAAAATGAATGGCTTTGTCATTTTGAATAGCTACACTTCGCTAGGCGTTAGTTTTAATTAATACGTGACGTTGAATCCGATGATTTTGTACCATTGCAGCTCAATCATAATTATTATATATTTAAATAAAAAAAAAAAAGTTCAAAACCTGTTATTGCATAGTAATAATTGTTTATTGTAATAGTTGATAATGAAGAACGTAATATTCCACATCTCTTAATATTAAAGTAATGTGGACATTTCTTATTTATAACGTATTCAAAGTGTGTCGTTCACGAACGTTACGACCACCGACACAAATGTTTCTGCTGCCAATAATATAGTGATAAGTAGTTGCTCTGCCGGTAGCTCAACCGGTCGGTATAATTTGAAATAAATGTCCTACGGTGGGTACATTTTGGTACCGGTTGGTTGCTGTGTCTGTAACCGGTTGAGCTACCAAAAGATACAATTTATAACACAAAAGGGCCTTTTCGCTTTTTCTGTGTATTTAGATAGAATACACCAAAAAGAGGAGATCGTAATTTTTCATTAGACAATTCGATTAAAATTAGTGAAAAGGATATTTAAAAAAAAAAACGAGTTAGTGAAGAAAATGTTTTTTTTTTTTTTTCGCGCGTATTTTTTTTTTATTTTATAAAATTAGAAATGAACGCTCAAAATTTTAGCCGTTAACTTAAAAGTCCAGATTATTATATATATATACATATTATTTATATTTTTTCTTATAATTAAAAACAATTAAGGATTTAAGATTAATGCGTTACAACGATTTGGTGAATGTTTCGAGCGACTTCTATATAGAGAGAATTTGAGTAATGAAGTGAGGTTTATTTTTTTTGTCTGTAGTAAAATTTTGACGCTTTGGGGGTGGGGAAGGGGGTTTGAAAATATTTCCCGACTCGAATCGCATCGTAAGTGACTTTTTTTTATATTATAAAGTGGCTTTATAACACGAATAACGTTATAATCCGGTAGTTAAATGAAATAGAAAAAAAAGTTATTACTCGTCACTAAAATAATATTAAAAATATTGAAATTTTTTGAAATTTTTTATCGTAACCGTTAAAAAAATTCCAAAATTTTTTTAGGTGATAGTAAATAAATATATAATCACAGCTGAGCGCGGATCTTCTGATATATCAATAATAATAATAATAATAAATATTCTGCGACGAAAAAAACACCAAAATGTTTTAAAATTAAACTTTTTTGTTCCATCTCATTACGCTTTCATAGTAATAAATATAATATAAGATATTTATTTTTAAATTTAATAAAAAAATATATATATTTATTTATTTTGCACATTAATTAATTTATTTTAATGTAATGCTAGATTAAATTAAATGAAATGCGTTTTTTTGAAAACTAACTAACTACCAACCTAAAGAAATAATTACTAACTACCAACCTAACGAAAATAATTACTTCCGAAATATAACATAGACGTAGTTCAAATATTCCAAGTAACCATTGAGGTGTAAAATTTTTTTTTTTTACGTTGACACGAAAAAGTCTATACCGGTCTTCCCTTTATTTGTTTTTTTTTTATAAATTATTCAATGAAATATCTAATCGACTTCCATTTTCTTTATTAAATTATTGTCCGTTGGGGATGAGATGTACGGTGTAAGTTGTACTCGTTAAGTATTGCCTAAGCTTTTTTCTTTATTTTTTTTTGTTTTTGTATTTTATTAGCATTTTTCATAATATGTAAGTCTAACGCTTATCTCTCGAGTACTCGGATCGGATCGCGGACATTGGATCGAATGTATCGATATTGGATAATATTAACACAAATTGTTAGCTGCCATTAATTTTTAGACGAATCTTTAATCGATTGGAGCGTTTTATTCGCTATCGATTATCGATTCATTATCTCTTCCAGTGTTATATATTTCTTAAGTTATCGTATATAATGTGGATGGAGGGAGGCGTGTGAATGTTGTTTAGTAAATAATTTTTATTGTACTTTATAGTTGCGTTTCTTAATTTTCGCTTGTAAGTATATTATTATGTGTAAATTTTGAACAAATTTCCGCTTGAATGATTATTTTAGATTGTAAAGTTGTGTTTTTTTTTTGTATATGAGTTGGATATACGTGAGTCAGTGCGTTTATTATCGTGTATATAGAATTTAGTTAGCGATGTTAAATAAGTAATTATGTTTCGGTTTCTCGCGGTGCGGTGTAGGTGATTTTTTGGGTGATGTGTTTAATGGAATCTGGACGGACATTTGACGCAGATAACAAATAAACGCTTGTGTAACTTAAATATATCGATATTAACTCGACGGTAAAAAGGGGGGAATATTCCAAGATGGCGCTCAGTGTCCGTTCGGAAGCCGTCATAGGATGCTTTGAAATTAATTTGTTTCGCTTAGATGCCAGCGGTTTATGGTAATGGTTATAAAATCCGTAAAATCTTGGTGGAATGTTAATATTTAGTACTGGGTGATGTGCTCAACGGTTGATCGTCTCGGTCCTTGTTTAGTTAGGCCTAACAGAAAAATATATTGTAACATAGTTATTACTTGACAATTCTATATTCCGATTATTGTATAGCGTTCTTTGTCTGATGTTAGAGCAGGATAGCAATATACTAATGTACCTAGCTAGATCGGGACAGGGATAGCTCGCAGACAGCAAACGAGTCTCGGTGATAGAATGGTATATACATGGGGAGTTAATTTATTATTCCATATATATTAAAATAAAAGAATGTAAAGTTTGTATTGTTTTATTTTATTCCCTAAAAAGTTTAATATTTAGCATAAATATGTGTGTTAAAGGTGACAAATAACTTTCTAATGCATCTGAAATCCGAAGACAAAAATACAGATAAAGAAAATTAATTAAAATTTAAAGTGAAATGTCCTAAGTATACCAGAATTTGCATTATTTTTTCACATATGTCACATTAAAAGGTGCAAATATATTGAAATATAACAATTTATGTATGTATGTATAATAAAAAGTATTCAATCTGTAATAACGCCACCCATTGCTACTTCCTTTTTGGGTAGATTCACGTAATTGTTGTCTTCGTACCTAAAACAAAATTAATACAATTAAAAAATTTTACGGTTAACATTTTTCGGATACAACAAACATAGTATATTTAACGAATAACAAACAATCAAATTTGTTATGTTATAGTATTTTGTGAAACTGTTTCTCCAAGTTTGTTTGGATAGTCTTAGTAACACAAATAATAGATATTTGAATGTCTTTGACGTTTTAATGTCGGATGCCTTTAGTCTTTAACAGTTATCTTTACAAATATCCTCATGGATTAAATGGTTAAAGATAATAATATCCATGAGGATATTTGTAAAGATAACCATACATATATCCTTTACAAATACAATGACGCATTTGTTTATCATATATATATATATATATAACCAATTCCTACTTCTCCAATGGCGGACACATGAAGTGTCTTAGGTTCCTCGGCATAATTAGATCTGCTTGTACGCGGCTTGATTCCAAAAGAAACTGCTCCAATTCCAGGACAATATCCTCATCCACGACTGGACCGATACCAGGAACTGCATGAACTACTGTCACCTAGAATGTCATAGGATTTTTTTATAACTAGTGCCTCCTAAAAGGCTCAAATCGAACTTCATTTGACAAAATTATTTTAGTTATGTGGCAATATTAATGACAAGTAAATGTACATCTATAACCAATTCTCAAAATATTGTGTATTCTGCGTCATAAACTTTCAAAAATAAATAATTTCTTAAACTTGCAAGTCAAAGTCAACATTCTTAATTGAACGGCAGTTCTTTACATAAAGTTATTTTATTATTCAAGCTACTACTAGCGTGAATAAATAAAAAATCGATCTTTATATATTATTAATAAACATGACTCATTCAGGGTTCATCTCTGGATTAATTGTCAAGAGAAATAAATCATTAATAAAACTATATAATAAGGAATATAAAATATAAAAACCAAGGATCTAAAGTCAACTATTATTTTATAAGACCATTTGTTAAAGGTATTCTGTGTCTATAACATATTTCTTATAAAATATAATTTGGTGATATAAGAGACATCTTAAAATTTATTTCAAACCGGATATAAGTGACCTAAGATCTAACAAGAAACAAACTTCAGGTATAGGATGTTCTTCTTCCTCTACTTCCTCAAGTTCTGGTGCAATAATGTCCATGTTGTCATCCAGAAACTGGTCCAGTAGGTCCCTAATCATGGCTACTTCTTCGGGCTTTGCCTGGAAAATTAAGGAGCATTCAAATAAAATTTTTACTATTAATATTTATTTATTATTTATTTAGCTTCACGCCATATCCCTTGCGGGGTAACCAGAGACGACGGAGCGCCTAACGCTACGATCCCTGCATACCTCTTTTGCCTAGGCCACAGACATCAACCTCTTCATACTTGCCCTCCTGGGGGTCCTCATGCTTTTTACGTGACCTTCTTCCAGTATCATAGATACTGTGTTTTCGAAGGTCACTCGAGAGAAAGGGGGAGGCCCTTTCTCTCTTACCGCTCACTTTTCCTATATAAATCTTTTTACTTTTACTATTAACTTTTAACCAATATCATAAGATCTCGTCATTAATAGATCTGCTCTTTTTACATCTCCCAATTTCTTCCCTCATTCGTGTACTCTGATTTTACTTGTTTCATTTTTGTCTCACAATTGACGCATTCCCTCCATCTGTTTAAAACATCTTCCACACTCACATACTCGTATGAACAATCTACGACTTTCCTCCCCTTTCATTGTGCGCATGACACTTTGACCTCACTCCTCTCTCTTCTGTCACAGATACATGTCTTAAATTGCTACGTAAGAGGAACCTCTTACGTATCCACTGTAGCAATTTCATCCTTCTTTTGTCATTTCCTAACACTTTGATCCATAAAAGTAATAAGACTCGTATACACAACAACATTCTCTCCCTTCATTAATTTTGTAAAGATATATTTTCCAGCTCTTTTACATTCTAATCATTTGTCAGATTCTTTCATACATTTATATCTATATCTTTTTCATTCTGCTCCCTAATTTTTACTTTCACAATACAGATTTTTGTCCTTCGAAGCTCTTAGATCATTTATGTACAATTTGTACTTGTACCATGCCGCTTTAAATATTTATAAATGATAAATAATAGACCATATTTTATAGCTTACAGACGTAGGTTTGTCACAAAATAAATTATCTTTATTTAACACTAAACCTACCAAGTACCGGTCAAATTGACCGTTCTTAAACTTTTTTAAAACTTACACATTTTTAAACGTTATAATATCGTTATCCAACTGCTGTTAGCCCTACTGGCCATGACAGCGTCACCGGTGGAATGGCCGGGTGCAGAGACCCGCCCTTGAAAAAGGGGGGGCCTGAAGGGCCCCAGGGGAACGCCCGTCCTGAGGGCGCCTCCTGTGAGGCTCGGACCACGGCTCAGGACGCCGTTAGGTGGGAAGCGAGGGTTGGATGTCGGTTAGGATTTGACACTAACGTCCTCCGACGGCAGAACGCCGGAGCAACGTGCTTGGATGGGGGCTGACTTTAGGAGTCTTACGGGCCGTGTATCCTGTGGCCTTAACCACCAGCGGGTTTGGGTGTCCCACGGCATTGTCAAAGTAGCTTTTGGAGAGCCCCTTGAAATACTGTGCGATCGTCGGTAGGTCTAAGTCTCTGTGCAAGTCGATATTACGCATAAACCACGATGCTCCAGTGGCGAGCCGCATGAATCTGTTCTGAAGCACCTGAAGGGGCTTCAGGTTCGCGTGAGCGAAGGCAACGCTTGCATAGGACATGACGGAGCGTATGCAGGCTTTGTAAAGTGTGACCTTATTTCTAAGGGACATTTTACTCCGCTTGCCTAACAGGGGATAAAGTCACCCTAGGATAAAGGCCGCTTTGTTGCGAACGTCCTCGATATGTGAAGTGAATATTAGCTGTTTGTCCAGCGTCATTTGTGATCGTTCAAAGAGTACCGCGGTGCTCTTCTCCGGGTTCACCTCAATCCTCCATTTCCGAAACCAGTTCCTGAGGGAGTCGGCTGCGGATTGGAGGCGTTGAGAGATCTCATAAGGATCCCTTGAGGATGTGTAAATTGCGGTGTCATCCGCGAACATTGCTAATTCTACTTTAGAACGCGGCCTAGGAATGTCGCTGGAGTAAATTGAAAACAGAATTGGTGAGAGGACTGAACCTTGAGGGACGCCCGCCCTGATGGGGCGGGGCGTCGACATCACGCCTTCCACTCTGTAGCGGAAGGAGCGATTCGACAGGAAGTCCCGTATGATTAGTACGAGTCTGTCCGACACCCTGAACTGGTATAGCTTGTACACCAGTCCATTGTGCCAGATCCTGTCGGATGCCTTCGCTACATCGAGGAAGAGCGCTCCTGTCCTACGCAACTTGCGGCACAAAGTGGCCCCAGAAAGAATGTGCTCCGTGAGGCGTTGCACCTGGTGGGAACTGCAATGATAGGCTCGAAAGCCAAACTGCTCATTTGGGATGATGTTCAGTCTCTCTACTTCTGACTTAAGTCTACTGAGGATAATCCTCTCATAGATTTTCCCTAGGGAACTAAGGAGACATTGGACGTTAACTAGTTGGAAGAAGAAGAAGGAGCTTACCCGGTTTGTGAATGCCTATCACTATGGCCTCTTTCCACTGGGCTGGAAACCGGCAACCGGCCAGTAGAGCATTAAAAATATTAACCATTAGGTAAAGTAAAGGAGGCGGAAGGAGTTTGATCACTTTGTTGGTGATCCTGTCTGATCCTGGCGACTTTTTGGCATGAAGCGCCTTAACTAGGGTCGTCACCTCTTCGAGGTTCGTTTCCTCTATGGGGGGACCTGCTGGTGGTTGAGAGCACATGACTCGAACAGTGTTGTCGACGACTTCGACATGTTCGCGTTCGACCGGTTGCGTGCTAATGCTACACTGGCTCTCTAGGCTGTCGGCTAGACATTCCGCTTTGTCTCGGTCGTCGAAGGCGAGCGTGGAGTTAGGTCTATCGAGCGGGGGCATTGCCGAGACAGTTCCGGCTTTCAGGGCTCTCTGCAATGACCAGTAAGCCTGGTGTGAAGGAGAGAGCTCTGAAAGCTTCTTGTCCCAGCCTCCATCTCTAAAGGTGTCAAGAGCTTGTCTCAACTCCCTTTGGAGCCGGCGTAGCTCCCGTCGATGTTCGTCTGTCGGATATGTGTCATGGTTCCTGATCGCGGCGTTTTTACGGTTAACTAGGTGCCTAATGTCCGGAGGGAGTGCACGGCTCCCATCGAAGGTTGCGCAGACCTCCCTCGAGTACGTTCCTATTATGTCTGATAGATGGTTTGTGAATCGCGTCGCGGCTTTTTCAGCGTCCTCGACCGTTACGATCTGGTCAGGTATTTCGTCGAGGTGCACTGAGGCGGGGGAGTGGAGTTGCTCTTCTAGCTTTCTCCAGTTGATTATAGTTTTTAACGCGGGTGCCGTAGGGTGGAGGGGTGCTAGCTGGATTAGGACTGGTCGATGGTCGGAGTCTAGCTCGGATAGTGTCTCGATTGATCGCAACTGAAGCGTTACGTCTTTCAAGAGCGCTATGTCGAGCACGTCAGGTGTGTCGTGTCGGAAGTCCGAGTCAAAGTATCGCGTGGGGCTCAAGGGCGCTATGATCTCAAAGTTGAGACCAGGCGTGTTACTTAGCCTATCAAGAAGACGTCCTCTAGTATTTACGATTCTAGAGTTCCAGCGGGGATGTTTACAATTTAGGTCGCTGGCCAGAATGGTTGCGTTACCTAATTGGAGTAGGGATTTAAAGTCCCCCTCTAGTAGGTTCTTATTCGGGGAGAAGTATACTGATGCTAGTATGATCGGCTGATGGCCAGTCATACCCACCTGACATAGTGATGCCTCTATGTTAACTAGTGGGGGCGGATCGAGCGGGGTACAATGAAGAGACCTTCTGTAGTAAATGATGGTTCCCCCCATCGCGGTTGCCCTATCGTTCCTAACTGCGTTGAAGTTTGCGATACGCGGATCGCGGTTACACGGTTTTAGAAAGGTCTCTTGGATTAGCAGTATGTCTATCTGGTGGGCAACTACGAAGTCGCGTACCTGATCTATCTGTTTGAGCAGTCCGTTCGCGTTGAATGTCGCGACAGTCAGAGAGCGAGGTTTTATTCTACTATGTGATGTCATTTAAGATGACATTGTGTTTGTAAATTTGACTGATTAGGACGGCGTGCTTGAGGAGCACATCCATCCGCGCGGGGGGATTCTTTTCCGTATCCCTCATTTCGTTCGAGAACGCGAGTACCTCCTCGATGTCTATTACACCGAAGAGGCTTGAGACGCACGCGAACGAGCCCGCAATTCAGTCGGCGGAATTGCGTACCGGCGGCGGCGGTGTCGGTTTAGGCGCGGGCGTGGGGTTCACCCTCGGGGGTTTCACCCACGCGTTCGCGTGTGCCTGAGGGGCCTGGTTTGCCTGAGGGGCCGCGGCCCTTCCCGGGGCTAGAGGAGCCCAGGGCGGCTGAACAAAGCACGAGGGGATCCTCGCCGGCTGCGTCCTGCGTGGTGCTTTGGGGCACCCGCGGTAATTCGCGGGGTGGCCCTTCTGCTGGCACAGGACGCAGCTGGGAGGATCCTCCGGGATCGGTTGTTTGCGCGGACAGTCGGCTGTCGCGTGGTCGTCTAAGCATTTAACGCACCGCGGACGCGCGTGGCAAAACCGTTGTGAGTAGCCGTTGAGTTGGCAGCGATGACACTGCCCGGGAAAACCGCGACCGCGAGGGGCTTCGACCCTAAGACCGGATAGTTGGCAGATTGCCTTAACAATTAAAATTTGCTTTTCTTCCGGGGAAAGCTCTAAATGAACTAGCACGAGCTCGAAAGGTGCCCTAGTGGTCGGTCGGTACATACGGTAACTACATGACAATTCTTAGATAAAATAAAATAACTTTTAATTACCGGTCAATTTGACCGCGTGCGGTAGGAACAGGTATGCAAGAATTGTCGGTAGGTTTAGTGTTAATAAAATATACAGATCATATAATTGTAGATAGTTTATATAAAATTTTGACAATAGTGACGTAAAAGATATCTCGTGTGATGCCACGTAATAATTTTCATGGTATATGTACCAGATATTTGAAAGAAATGAAGAAAGAACAGAATGTAAGATCAACGTGAATGATAAGATAATAGAACAAGTGAATGAAGTGGTATATTTGGGAAGTATGTTTAGCAGAGACGGAAGATACGAAATGGATGTGGAAAGACGTATTGCTGTCGGTAACAGAGTCAATGGTGTTTTGACTGCATTGTTGAGACGGCAAAACGTCAGTATAGCTGCACGTTTGGCTGTACACAATGCAGTTTTGCTACCGACGCTGTTATACGGCTGCCAAACGTGGGTAACACAGAAGAAGAATATAAGAAAGATGAATGCTGTGGAGATGCGATCTCTTCGCAGAATATGCGGAGTCAGTCTAGCTGATCGAATCCGCAATGAAGAGATCCACAGAATGGCAGGTACTAGCAAAGATGTCACGGTGAGAATGAACAAGAACGTGCTCAGGTGGTTTGGGTTCACGTTGAACGAATGAGTGATGAAAGAATGGTAAAAAAGATTTATATGGGAAAAGTGAGCGGTAAGAGAGACAGGGGGAGGCCTCGAGTGACCTTCGAAAACACAGTAGCTACGATACTGGAGGAAGGTCACGTAAAAAGCATGAGGACCCCCCGGAGGGCATGTATGAAGAGGTTGATGTCTGTGGCCGAGGCGAAAGAGGTATGCAGAGACCGTAGCGTTTGGCGCTCCGTCGTCTCTGGCTACCCCGCAAGGTATATGGCGTGAAGGTAAATAAAAATAAATAAATAAAATATATGATCTGATAATATTTTCATCCCACTTTAATTAAAGTTTTACATACAGCTGACGATAATAATAAATAAGCTGAAATCTTGCAAACATTAACGTAAAAAATCCTTAAATATGTAAAAAATGACATCGCAGTCGCTAACGATAGATAATTAGGTACTTCTGTAAATTAATATAAACTATTACATTATTATCATGATGAAAAATATACCTTCTTCTTCTTCAAGGCTGGATCCGGAAGGATATCGATCTGCTCATTAATATAATCCATTATATCCTTCTCCACTTGAGCCACGATGAATTCTCCGCTTGTGGTAGACATCTGTCGACCGGCGACCATACCTGAAATTGCAATCAGATTCAATTTTACGGTTTTACCAAACTTCATGGGTGCTTTATCCATGAAGTTTCTTGTCTCTAACTAAATAAGTCACACATTTTCAATGCTATAATTGAAAGAAAACATATTATACTCCAAGTGAAACTTGGTAAGACTTATGGACCTACTGGTACAGAGCATTTATCGAAATAGCTAATAATACTGAATGAGTAACAACAGAAACAAAAATAAGACAGTCCAATGTGATCTGAATTCAAATATAAATTCAATACTAAGCGATGGAATTCTATTTCAACACTTTCAAGTTCGAATATTTTTCACAATAACTTATTACATCGAATTCTTTAGACTATATTACAGATATTACAAATCTAACCAAGATCGTAATTCGCAGATTTAAATCTATCAACTATTGCTGCGATCTCGTCAAACGTTTGCTCCAAATCACAGCGCCTCTTCAGCCGACTTTCATAACACTGGATGTGAAATTGAATATTTTTAAATGTACAAACAAAAAATTTCTTAAAATACGATTGAACGATCTACAACAAGTTAAAATTTACTTCATGAACAAACTCTTTGATCATATTGATTTCTTCGTTCCTTTGAAACTCATTAGTTTTAAATTCCTCAGAACCGAATATATTTGAATCTCCTCCAGTTTCATCGATCTCTTCTATTTCTTTTGGTTCTCCTGTTTTTGTCAAATTTATTAAAAATAAACCAACTATTAAATAAAACACAAACAACTATTCTAACAAAACGTTAAGAATTTCTATTATTTAGTTTATTTGTAATCGACTCATAAATACAGAGTATATCGCTCATAGATGTATTTAATTTGAAATTTAATATTTTGTCAGTTTAAAGCTCCAAGATAATTTAATTTTATACTATTAAATTTCCTCTATAATCTAATCTAATCTATAGACAATTAACAACATATAACCGTATATCTCGTATGGTATTTCATTCATGTCTTCATCAACAACTACAATTTCTATCCCTTCCTTTTTCTTTTCAATCTTCTCTTCTTTTTGTTTGGGATGCGCGTCTAGGTTGAAATATAAGGTAAATAACGTTATCTTTTTAGTAGCTTCAAGATCATCTAAATATCTTAATTCTAATAGACAATTGAGTAATTGGAATCACGTAATTACCATCTGAAGAAGCGATAGAGATGTTCCTAAACTAATCGAATCCAATCGATGCTATTTATCTCAAAATATATAATTAATCTTACCTTTTTCGGTCTCTTGCGCTATTTTCGACCCGCTCATTTCACGCAGCTTTTGCTGTAATGAAGACAGAGTATTGAAAATAATATATACACATATGGTAATATAATGCTGCCTTAATGTTCGTAGATAAATATCAAACGTAAAATGGACCTCTCTAAGCTATGTCTTCTCAATGATACAATTACATACTACAAATCTATGTAAAATATATACCGACAATTTCTTGTTATAAAAAGAAAAATATATTACAAAAAAAATCAGTAAAAGCCACTGAACTAAAGATAACTAAAGAAAAAAACACTAACTTCTACTTCATCGCTCGTTGAGGCTCTCCCTGAAATGTTCATACGTTTAAGAATAACATTCCCAATAACTTACTACAGATAGGAAAAGCTATCTAAGATAAGTAAAAACCTACAACAGATAACTTATTGAAAATGGACATGAACATGTGCATCTTTTTCTAATATATATTTCATAGCTTAGTTCATAGTCTATACATTTTTTTCCTGGTATGATCTTTTACTGATACAATCTGAGTAAAATATAACCTTTTCTCTCTCTCATATAGTTCTCCCGCTCTATCTGTCCCGCTCTCTCAATGGACGGAGACCTTTCTATCTTGCCAATGAGTGGCATATTTAGTTTGATGCTGAGTCGTGCCGTTTGGGGCACGTGGTCGTTAATTAGTGTCAGCTTTTGAAGGTTTTTTGAATCGTACCAATATTCATCCGATATTGTCTATAGTAGCAAATATATTTAGAATATTATTTATTGATAGAAATAATTAATTCTTACTTATATACTTACTTCCTCGTCGGTTTGAGTTTGTGAAGTTTGATGTTCCTCTTCTTCTATCGTCGAATCCGGTTTGGGAATCAATCCTAAAATAAAAAAATATTGTATGACTTAAAGTATTGTAATATTTACTTACAAGTATGTATTCTTAAGACCTACCCTCTCGATATCCATTTAGATATTTGATGTCTTTGGAGGCGTCCATGGCTGCTAAGAACCGGTACATCACGAGGAAGTCCTGAACCGGTACTGCAGCTGAGCCTCCGTCCGGCTCCTGGGTGAGGATCTCGCACAGCAGGATCATGGTATGCGTTAAAGTCTGGAGAAAATATCATTTCACTATCACTAATAATTAATAAAGGTACAAATTGTAGGATTAACAGATGCATTTCAGGAACCTGTACATGGTATATAAAATAAAATAATCTTTATTATTATAATTAATTAGATTACATACGACGCAATTTATTGATATATTTATTTAATACAAGATATTTTATATATATTAATATATTATTGAGAACATCTTCTTCGACGACAAGGCGACTAACCCTTCCGCGACCAGCACCACCTACACCGCCACCAAGTATTCTGCCTTCGGAATAACAGCCATGAACCCTAATAAAAACACGGTAATCTGGATGACGTGAATTAGGATACCGTTCGCGATAAAGAGCTGCAGCAGCATTTGTTAATGCAAATACCTATAATGAGGTAATAGAGGTATTACTACACTCCCCATACCTATAATGAGGTAATACCTCTACACTCCCCATAGATAAAGTGCGTATTGGCATATTCTTGAGATGTCCAAACGTATAGAATGGGGGGCAGACAATTTGCTCTAAATTATTATAATGTGTATGCAATAAATATCAATTAAAAATCATATTTTTTTGGTTTTATTGTATGTTTTTAATTTTGCTAGTATTAAATAATTATCCCATCTTACACAATAATAACAATAGTTCACTATTTTTTCATTACAATAACGACATATTACATCTTTTTAGAAACGTCATTAAACCAGGAATATTTTAAAGTGGTTGGTCACTTTTGTTTCATATTTTTTTTACACCAGAGCTATTCAGAGTTCCTAATCAAAATTATTTTTTCAGAAATTTTACACAAAACAATAGTTTAACATTATTTTTAGAAAAAAATTCTACAGTTAGCTATGTTATTCGATAGTTATTCACTGATACGATTAATAATAAATATTTAAGTATAAAAATAATTATGATTTTAACTGATTTGACATCGTTACGAGTAAAAATATGAAGTCAGACAAAAAAAAAAGGTTTTTTTTTAAAGCGCCATTTTTTTAGCAGTGTAAGGGTTATAATTTTTTTTCGGTGCTTTTAGTTTTACTATTATACTATTCGGTGCCTTTCATTCTACTATTATTATTGTCATATATTAATGTCATACTTTAAAAGGAATTACGTTGTTTTAGTCAACATATAAGAGCCATCAACTTATATTTGAGGATGACATTTACTAGGTCTCCTTATAATAGGTCGTAAGGTTAGAGGGTCTGCCTGTATGGTAGGAATATAAGACCCTCTTGCGAGTCAGAACGAATGAAGAGCCTCGCGTTTTTCGGTTTCTAGGATCCTGTATTATCCACTAGATCATTGGATCTGACCTTTCTTACCTTCGTCAACAAACCCCCCGCCACAGCAATGAAATGCAAGAACGGCACTGCGTCCTCTCTCATGTAAACCTCACATAAGCACAGAATCTTGTGAAGCTCATGAGAATCTAAGCAAAAGCCCTGCCAAGCTTGACGAACCGCTACCAGGGGTACCGACAACATGCTTGACAGCTGGAAATGAGAACAAGTGTGAACAAGTTAGAGAAAGCAACATTTTTGCCAAACTTTAATTATAAGAAACTATAATAGTTTAGATTATTATAATAAAAATAAATAACTATAAAAAGCAGAACTATATACTTTTTTAATGATAATTATTAAACAATAAGCCGGGTCATCAATCACGATAAGAGGTTGAGGGGCAAATAGACCTCTGAATATATTTTGCGTTGCAAATGCGACGGGGAAAAGAAATACAACAGACGAAAGACGGTTCATCTGCTTCCCTCAATCTTATATAATCGTTATTTTTCTATTTATCCTACCTGATTCGCCAACACCTTCAAGCACCCCCTCGTCAACCCCCCCTCAGTGCTGTAGATGGGATATTCCAAACGCAGCTTGACGGGCGGCGGCCGGTGTTGGGCCAACGCTGTAAAATATTCATACGACCACCGCAAAAGATCATATGGTTGGGTTTTAATGGCCGCTGGAATATGGTTTTATATGAAATTATATTCATTATCGTATTTTAGTCCCGAGTAACATTCATATTATAAAATAAGTTCAACTATTGAAGTAGCTAAAGTAATAAGTTCTTACCTTTGCAATATCTCTTTAATAAATACGGAAATTTCGGAGGAATGACGATCTGCTGAGAACAATACATCTGTTCTATTAATTCCGGCATCTCGAAGATTTAAATCTAAGAAAAATATACATAATGAGATATAATAAAACTAGTAATCTTTAGAAGAGACACAACCTAAGATACTTATATTAACAATAATAGTAACATTACTTACTTTAATTATAAATAAAATGGTAAAGATATATAAAAAAACTTACCGCAGCTGAGGTGTAAAGTTTGACTGTCGGTAACCATGGCAACAGTGATCATATTATAAGTACTGTTCACACGATCAATTCTTCAGCCTGATTTAGGTTTGTTGACAACCACTTACTTATGTACCACTCGACTATAATATATTAGATAATTGATATTTAAACCAATTTTTTTATTGTCTGTCTGTGTCTTCATTTCTTAACTCTGAACCTACCGACAGTTCTTGTATACCTGTTCCTACCGCACGCGGTCAAATTGACCGGTAATTAAAAGTTATTTTATTATATAACGCAGGTAATAATGGAAATAACTAAAAGTAAAAAGTGAAGAAAATATTATATGCATATTCTAAGAATTGTCATGTAGTTTGATAACGATATTATAACGTTTAAAAATGTGTAAGTTTTACAAAAGTTTAAGGATGGTCAATTTAACCGGTACTGGTAGGTGTAGTGTTAATGTAAACGATATATTTCAGTCTTTTAGACAGATGTCAGAACGCAAAATTACCCTCAAAATCGGCACTTTCTAAGCTATATTAAATTCTATATATATTTATTTAAACTAATGTTTGTAATATTTACTATAAGTCGAGGTCTGTCTGTGCGTCAGTTATTAATGGTTTCTTAGGTCAGGATTTAATTTTTTTTATGTAGATTCAAATTGTAGAGTTTATTGTTTTTTTTATATATATTTTTTTCATCCGTAAATGTTAATAGTTCTGGCGATATATAATTGTGGAAAATAAGTTCTCTCGGAAGACAAATATTATAACCTCTGGGTCTTATATATGCTATCGTATCGCCGTATTTAAATTCGGGTGCAATAATACATCATTTAACCGGCAGGGGGCAGGGGCACATGATACTAAGAATTGCATCTTAGGGTTTCATATTTTACAAAGAAATTTCTTAATCGACAAATGGTTTTGGCAAATCCACAATTTATAAAGATCTATCTTACGATGCCTTTCATCATGCGGTACTCAAGAAATTATAGAAAATCACTATACGTATAGTGGTAACTTACATATATTTTCTAAAATTAATTCTACCACTCTGTCGGCGTGGTTAATGTGTATAATCTTGCCAAAATTACAGCTTTCTAGTACTAAGAGTCTAAACTAGGCTGCAGAAAAATGGAGGGACATACGAAAATATAAGATACGGAACCCTAAAAAATTCCATGAAATGCAAATGTAAACAAATAAATAATCAATATCAATTAGAATCTCTTTTTTGGCCACATATTGTAGCCGAAATTAACAATTAATCCTGATCCAATTTTTGTTAATAGAAATAGTAATTACAATCCTTATCTTCAAAGCTGTGCAAGGTTAATTTCAATCTCAATTATTAATATTGTCCAAATACATACTATACTTCGAATTAGTACTTAATATATATCACCGGAATTGTCAATATATGTCACCGGAATTAAATTTTCTTGTAACAACTCCCTATTTCGACATTTTTACTATCAAAACTGTCAGACAGCCGCTTAACATCAAATGAAATAGTATTCAGATAGCATAATAAATGTAACGCAGAAATTGGAAATATATCATTTTCAAATATGTTTGCAATGTAATCACGATAAAAAACAATTTCTATGGAATTTTAAATGCCAATAAAATCTTCTACGCTTCGTTACGGGCGAAAACAATACTCGATGGCCAGTTTCAATTAATTTTCCCGCTTATATGTGGCAAGTAACGCCATCTAGCGGTTATGTGTTGAACTTCTTCATCAAAGTCGATCACGTGGTACTCCGCAGTGAGACATGAAAAAAATAAACCTGTTTGGTTCGATGACGTTCGCTCGTGTTATGTGCCGAGAGCTTTTTTAGCACAGTATTTGTGATTGTATTGAATTTAGACCATAAAAATAAGTGATAAGTGTGTGATAAAGTTGTTATAATATACATATACCCCAAAAAGTTGGTTTTACAAGTCTATTTGTTATTTAATCAAGTTTTTATTGGATAATCGTCGTATTGTCGGGTGAATGAAACGCAACATCGTATCATATCGTGTAGAAGAGAAAAATGTGTGACATTAATAAGTTATAATTTTGCAATGTATGAGTGGCTTAACGAGAGGTTGACCAAAAATTGTTTATGAGAAATGGGTGACCGCTTCAAACATCCATTTAAAGTGAAATCAAAGACATTTTTGGCTGTGTTTTTAAAAAAATGGATTTTATTACCGATTTGTCACCACTGAGTAAGATTTTTTTGTTCTTTTTAATAATTTATCGTAAATATTATATATTAAATAAAATTCTGTAGATGGCAGCATTTTAGTGATGTATTGAATTTAAAAATATCTATCGATAATTTAACTTAATATTTAAATTATCGCTGTCCAAAAGCTTGTTTAGAAAAAAATAAACAAACAATTCAATATAACTAATATTTAAAACATTTAAAGAATTTGTCGTGATAAGGCTTGACTTTAATCTTTTGTCTTTTATGTAAATACAGTTAACGGGCGCGTTTCATTTTTTTTTTAAATCATTACACAAAATAAAAGATATAAAAAGATAATGTTATTCCAAAAGTACTGACGTGTTTCGACATTGAATACATGTAGATAGTATCGGATGTCATAAGCACCTAAAAGTTGACTAATTCCATTCTATCCGTGTGACTCTTCATAAGGTCAATAATGGATACGATTCTGTAAGGTCAAAGGTTAATCCTCGTATTAGTTATAATACATAAATTCAAAAGGAAATGAGCAGTTTGTCAATGATTCTTAAGATGCAAAAGACGATTCTTTGAAACCGTTTACGTCTCGTTCTGAGATAGATGTGTTCAGGAAAATATGAGGAAGTTAACATTATGTGTATTATAGATTTACTTATAAGAAATACGTTTAAAGTCTTTTTAACTATAAATCTAACTAACAGACACTAATTTGATTGGTGATTTTGATTGTAACATTATATTGATATTATTATTACTTATTTGAATTGAGTTGGTAATATTTGTTTTGTGATCTATCACGGCTATACTATTTACGTTATCTTACGTTGTCTTTTCTGGTAAGTATACTTGGGATTTAATTAATATCCTTAATTAAGGTTTAGTTTTCTATATTAAAATAGTAATCTCTAAATTAAATAGATAAAGAGAGATTGCTACAGACAGAATACATTACAAAATTACTTGAGTCAATACTATAAAAATAATTGAAAGGGTTAAAAAGTATACATATTTCTTTTTGACGGTTTTGCTCTCGAGAACTCACCTTTTGATACAAATGGTTAAAATAAAAAAATTTAACCTTCAAGATTAATAATAATTTATGAGTATTTTTACCTGAAATGTATAAAAACTTAAACAATATGTTTAATGAACGAAGTTTTTGTAATGTTAAAAAAATATGTATATAAAATAGAAGTCATAATAAACTCACTTAATTAAGGATCGAATTTAAAATTTCAGTTTGAGTTTGAGTGGTTTAAGTGGTTTACAAACTCAAACTCAAACATTGAGTCACATTCCCTTGAGGGTTCCGGACGAGTTGAGTCTGAATTTTTATTAAAACATTTACAAAGGAATTTCCTGATCGCTGTCTACTAACCCAGTGGCCCACACTGGCCCAACTATCTACTTTGCTATTTTTTTAATTCATTAACAAAAACTCCTTACCTTTCTTTGTTTTTTAATACACAAATTATTCGTAATTTACGTCCAAATACACCTAATAATAATAAAACACAAAAGAAATTCAAACTTCCAAAATGGCCGATCAACTGTCAAGTGTGTCAAGGGAAGACACTTATTCAATGGATTCTTAATGTAGGTATCCTGTTCGTCTATTTTGATACCTTAAATTGTTTGGGATTGATTTTGTGAGAACCTTGTTACACACATACAAACATGTATTAGCGTATATATATATATGTATCTTTAAGACTTGTATTGCTTGTGGTTTATATAGGGTTGTACCATCGTCTATAATTTGGTTCCATTTTGTGATATATTTGACAATATTAAAGTATGATTTCACAACTTTTCTTGTAAATGTTATATTTAAAACTAGGTTTTTTGAGGATTACTCCTCAACGACATGACATTTTTATAAACTTAAACCTTATTTTTTTAAACCATCGCCTAATGTGTGTCTTTTTGATAGTAAAATTTCATAATTTTCCGTCAAGTAGTTTTCGAGCCTATTCGTGACAAAAAATGTGAAAAAGTCTCCAGTTGAGCGCTCCGCTCGCTTCACTCAATAATTATGGTATTCATTCCAATACTACAAAAAAAATTACAGACAAGGATAAAGAATATTGTTTAAGGAAAATATTATGTCAATAAAAATGATCATTAAATCAAAGACTGGACTAATCAAATGACCCGTCTTCTCCTGATAATCGTATCTAATACTATGTGACCAATATATATAAAAATATATAGTTCATATTTTCATTATCTCCCTTAAATTAACGAGCGTATTTCTTATCTTCTTTATTGTTTATAAAGAATGCAACAAATAGACAAACATATATTTATATTAGATATTTTATTTGACATTATAGTTTTAAATTTACCATCTAATAGCAACCTTAGAATAAATAAATCGGATCTATCCTCAATCATTCCGAGCCTTACCGAATAGTTAGACAAGGATAGACACACACAATCCATATATTAGACAGAGATAAAAGGCATGTAAGGTAAGTGTTTAAAAGAATCACGATAAAAAATGTAGACAATGGTTAGAAAACAACGTACACTGGGTAACAAACAATTCTATTATTAAAACTAAACTCGTGTGGTGCATTGTACACCTGTATTTGCAACTTATGCTATAAATGTATTAACTTGTAGTTTTGTATCTTAAGGCTTGGATATACAATAAATATTATAGTACAATTTTCAATTAACACTAAACCTACCAAGTATCAGTCAAATTGACCGTTCTTAAACTTTTGTAAAACTTAACATTTTCAAACGTTATAATATCGTTATCCAACTAAATGAAATTTCTTAGAATATGCATATAATATTTTCTACACTCTTTACTTATTTCTTTATATATCTTTAGTTATTTCCATTATTACCTGCGTTATATAATAAAATAACTTTTAATTACCGGTCAATTTGACCGCGTAGGAACAGGTATACAAGAATTGTCAGTAGGTTTAGTGTTAAAGACAGCGTAAGATCGGATTCTTCCCCCCTTGGCTGTTGGCTTGGCTTGATAACAGTTCCCTAAACGTCTTAATTCAAGCGACCTCTAAAATCAAAACAAACGATGTATTTCATATAAGTAATGAAAATAATAGTTTTTTCTTCTTTTTCTGACAAAAACGTTATAAGTGTTTATCATGAATATATTATTAGATAGGATTTCTTTACTGATATTTATTTTCATAGCTCTTAAAATAAAATTGAATTTAAAAAATACAATAACTGTGAAACATTGTAAAACTACTACTACTACTAAACAATCCAACGTATATTTAAAATTAAACACTAAAACTATGAACTTGGATTATTTGTTAACCGACTTTACAAAACGAGGTTGCGACTTGTCACTGTGTCAAGTTCTTGTTGATTTTTTGTTGATTTTTTTTTATTATACACAGTCCAAGAACTCGTTTAATATAATAAGGTTTCTAGAATAAATAAATAAATATATGTATATTAAAAATATTAAATAGTTTAAGATGTCACTCATTGTAGCTGTCAAGTCAAGACAAATCATACAGACAGACAGATCTTTGTTATCATTGATTTATATATATTTTATACGTATACCTTTATTTCTTTATTTTTTTAATTTTTCTAAAAGTAATTTTGGATTAGGTAATTTCTATTACTTGCCACATCATTGGATAGAATCTAAATGTTTGTTCTATTATCATACACTTTAAAGAAAGTAACATTTCCCCATATTCTATTGCATATTTCTTGCAAGTAATTAATATATCAACTGAGGTTAAGTTCTGATTTTCTATATTAAAGTGAATGCAACCTTTTTACAAAAACAGCTTAGATGTTTCATACCTTTGACTCAGATTAAAAAAAAAAAACGCATTCCTTTGATTTTATTTATCCATGCGTCCATCTTGTAATGTTGTTTTGTTACTTCTGTAGTTATTCTTTGCGTCTTCCATTTATAATTTGTATTATTACAAATTTATCTGTTATTAATTTAGTGAAATGCGTTTTGTGTTTATTGTTTTCGTTTTTGAATAAAATCTTGTAATTGTTCTTTGAATAAATATTGCCTTCTTGAATAAATCTTTTCTAGCTTCTATTTTTTATATTTCCCGTATCTTTTATCCGATGTATCTGCATACATTTTTCTTATTTTTATCTTAAACACATCAACATTTTGAGCTGTTATTAGTCGAGATGAGTGATGTAAGTGTTACTTATATTTTCAATATTTTCCTCTTAAAACAATGCTCTCTCCATTTCTTTTTTAGCTTTTCCGTGTTCACGTGACGTTATATCTTTAACAAGTCTAAGTCCCGATACCTTTTAAGATAATTAAGGTGTATCTTCTTTCTTATATCTCTTTTCATTTCATTCTTGAGTCGCTCACATCTCTTTACCTTTGTAAAGTTTTACTTTATTTTGTTTCTACTTGGTTGCCATGCTTTAAATATATTGTACCTATAACAACCGAGTAACTATATATATATTAGACAGTCCTGAAAGTAAAAGCAGTCCCCTCACCTGTTTCAATGCAGGGGACTGTTGCCATGGTACTGTTTATTTCGATCAGATTGAAAAGTAACAGAATATATATATATATATATGTTGTTTTCATGGATACTATTGAGAGTTATTGATTAAAATAATATACATTACATGAAATCTATTAAACACTCAAATTAAGTAAAATATGTCTTTCCAGAGGACTCTCTCTCTGTTTGCCCTCCAAACAATATTTGAGTTTTATATTTTATACGTAATTTCAAATATACTTACACAGTGATGGTGTGACCAACAATTTTTTTTTTTATAATAAATTATTGAAAAAATAAGCTTTTTTTATTAATTTACATGTTATTGTTAAATAATGGTCGAGTTAGTTAATTTTTGAACTCAATTGTTTCAATAATTATCTGTAACCATTGCGACATCACATGACTTAAACATTACATTAAAAAAAAATTTTTAAAATGTTAATAATAGTTTGTCTATAATTTATATTAAATACAGACAATTTTTTTTCATCTACAGTTTAGGTATAGTAAGGTCAGATAGATTAGATCGTTAATTTAAAAATAATAATAATAATAATAATTTTTTTTTTTGGCAGATCACAAATTGATCAGATTACATTACATTACATTACATTACAGAAAAACCCATACATTGACAACTTTCATTTTGTTCATTTGAGAGATCATTTATTGGGGAAGAATATATATATAAGGAGAACAAACCTTCAGAACCTTCATATACAAGAGAAGAGCCATTTGTTAATTCCTAAACCTCCGATTACAATAAACGTTTTAGATAACCGAAATTAATAATCGATCTCAATCGATCTTAATCATATATTAGTAGTAATTTAATCATTATATTTATTGATATAGATTAGTATCTAGTAGTAGTACTAGCAGGTTACCCATGTTTCGCAACGGACAGCGAAAGTGATCAAACATTTTGTTTAAATTTACACACCACCTATTAATAACAATTATTATCAAACAGGCGCGTTATATTTTGTAGCTGTAACTTTGGAACGGTTTGGACCTTTGCAAAATCCTTTCTTATTGCACCTATTCAATATGTCAGGAGTCTTGTGTTCAAATTTCAGCTTTCTAGGTATTACGGTTTGGACTGTTGAGCGATGAATGAGTCAGTGAGTGTCTTTGTCTTTTATATATTAAGATAATTTCAATTGACAAGGCGAAACAAACTAACATATATTAGGATATTATTTATATAAATAAAAGGTTAAAAACAGATTACTTGTAAATCTAGAATACTTCAAATTGTCTATAAACAATAATATTAAAAAATAAACAATTTAATATAAAAAAAAATAACAAATATTTAACATTTATACTGCGTATAAATTAGTGGTTTCATTCAGCACGCTATGGTAACATACAGGGGGATGTTATATTTATATATTTATTTATTTACACTTTGAATTAATACTACTTGTGTATCAAATAAAGGGACTATGATACTTATGAAATAAGATTTGAAAAAAAAATCCTTTATGGATATCCGCCGGCAAGGAAGACAACACTAAATCTACCGACAATTCTTGTAAACCTGTTCCTACCGCACGCGGTCAAATTGACCGGTAATTAAAAATTATTTTATTATATAACGCATTTAATAATGGAAATAACTAAAAGTAAAGAAATTAGAAAATATTATATGCATATTCTAAGAATTGCCACGTTGAAAAACGTGTAAGTTTTACAAAAGTTTAAGAACGGTCAATTTGACCGGTACTTGGTAGGTTTAGTGTTAATCGATTCCAGTGACAGTCCAAAGGTAGGTTTGGTGAGAAAAACCGGCTGAAAACAACAGTTTTTACTTTTTTTCGTCAGATTATCAAAGAGTAAAGAATTTCTTAAATAAAACTATTAACGGTTAGTGCTTTTTTTTGATTGATGTGTTTGTTTGTAATTCCAAATTAACAGATTTTTACTAAATTAATATGAAAGTATAGGTATACGGTGCTTTTTTTTAATTGAGCTGAGCGTAAGTGAGGCTCTTAACCGTTTGGGAGACCTTTTTTGTGTTTAGTTGTCTCCAGAATGCGACGAGGTAATTAGCTTAAAATTGTCTCATGTATATTTGAGCCGAACGCGGATGTTATAGTGAAAACATATTGAGAAAATGTTTAGCCATTCAAAAGTTATCAATAAAAGATGAAAGGAGAGGGGCTCAGCTCAACACCCGCCGCGCACGGTTGGCGGATCCTAGTTTGCAGTCTGTCTGTTTGGTTTAGCTTGTCTCTGAAACGGCTGGACCGATTTTAAGTCTTTAAAAACATATCCCGAAAGAAGTCGTAGGCACAGCAATATGTATAATATAAAAGCATGTATCTTTCACAATAAATGACATTATTTCAAGTAATGCCAATATTTAATTTGTTCTGTTCGCATCTTACAATTTTTTACGTTGTATGACAAGTTATTAATTATATTTACATCTTCATATATTACGCATATATAAGAAATTAGAAGATGTTAAAACTATTATGGTAAAACTTTTCATGCAGATGCAAATAATAAATAATAAATCTAAAATTTATAAGAACAGCCCCTATACAAATGTTTTGGTTTTGAAGATATGTCAATTTTGACATTTCACACGAGTGACGCATCGGCACGCGTCCTCGATTTGGAACCACCTGATTGGTCGATTCCACCCCAGTGGAGGGGAGGCTCCACCCACCACCCCTATCGTTTGATCAATATTTTGATCAATCTATTTATATATTTTCCCTTTTGATAGCCTTGAAATTAATTTGCCGTCTGTATCAATAAAATTTTAGCTGAAGCTTTAATATTAACAATTTTTGACATTTTAATAGATATTTTTAATTAAGTTCTAAGATTCATCACTAATTTTGTTCTAAATTCTTATCAATGAGTATATTTCATCACCAGCTAAGTTCTTGAGATCGATCCAACGGATAGTTACCATGGCAACCATCTCGTGACTTATCCTATTTAAATTGATAATTGTCAAGGTATAATTAATTGTAAATATGTTAATTTTATTACTAAGGGTTGTTATTGTATTCAAATTATATAAAATTTCAGTTGATTTTGTGATAGACAATTATTGGAATAGGAATGGAGTCGTTAATTATTTGTACAGACAAACATTAATAATTTAATCATACATAAATACCCACAAAATATGAAATTAAATTTAAACGTAAAATGTATTTTAAAAAAATAACACTTAAATTACACGAAAAATCTGTCATTTTGTATCTTCCTAAAGACAATATTGTTCTAAATAAGCGGGTACGGCCGCCGGATTGTAACTAACTACTTAATATATGAACAATAAATTCTTTTAAAACATTATAACACTTCAATTCCACGAAAAATCTGTCATTTTGTATGTCCTTAAAGACAATATTGGTCTAAATAAGCAGGGAGAGCTGCCGGATTGTAACTAACTACTTATTATATGAACAATAAAGTTAATTCTGTGATAAATTAAATGCGTGTATTAAAACGGATATACGCGTTAAAGGAGGTGACAGACACACACACACAATTATCATTATTAGATAATTAAATTTAATAAATCAATGTTTTACCAACTAACCCTCTGCCGACGACTCCTCTCTCCAGATATAAACTGAAAAATGACATTAATTTTTCTCAAAATATTTACTGTTAAAAAAATTTTTGACAGTGAAATGACTAGACTTTCTCTTGTATATTATAAGTATATTTTATATACAAACAGATTAACATACATATATATATATATATATATATATATATATATATATATATATATATATATATATATATATATATATATATATAAATTGATATGAAATTTATTTGTAAACAGATTTTTATATACATATATATTTATGTATGATATTTATCAATACAATATTATTTTATAGACAGACAATCTGTCTATAAAATAATATATATATCACCTGCGTAACAAATTAGGTATACCCGGTCTTCCCACGATCACGATTAGGGGAGTCAGTTAAACGTTTAGCTTCATACACACGGGGGTGGGTTTAAATTGTTTACAATCACCTCGGGTTTGCTCAATAAATATGGTAACACACCACTCTGTTTGTTAAACACTGATTTTGTTGTTAGGTAGTAACCCGCGGTAGTCACTTGAGGTAGTCTACCTATAACTACTTACTATACCTGGTTATGATTATTATTATTAATTAACACTAAACCTACCAAGTACCGGTCAAATTGACCGTTCTTAAACTTTTGTAAAACTTACACATTTTTAAACGTTATAATATCGTTTTCAAACTACATCACAATTATTAGAATATGCATATAATATTTTCTACACTCTTTACTTTTAGTTATTTCCGTTATTACCTGCGTTTATTATAAAATAACTTTTAATAACCGGTCAATTTGACGGCGTGCGGTAGGAACAGGTATACAAGAATTGTCGGTAGGTTTAGTGTTAAATTCAATAAACAGATTATATTATTATTATATATATGTATATATATATTTGATAAAAATAATTTATTTAATAATTTAATTCGCCACTACCCATTAAGCAGCACCTTGCCTGTGCTGTACCGTTGGCGATGCAATCGACCGTAAATAATAGATCAAGTGACCAATCACCTGTGACTGGGGACAGCTGGTACACGAAATATTTGTTTGTCTGTTTGTATCTTAAATATACTTGATAATTCTCCTTGAACTCACAGTTATTATTATAATATAACTTGTCTATTGCTAAGTTATGGTCGTGAGTTCGATTCCTAGCCGTGTACAATATTAAAAATATATTTTTATAAAAATCAATACTGGAAAACGTTGTTTGTAATTTAAAAATCAATTTCCTAATAAAAATCTAATACGTTGAATGTTTGTATGTCACCAATTGGTTTCATATCTCAGGAACATTCAAACAAATAAATATTGACTAGCTACCGTGAGTATATATATATATATTACTTTGCTATGTTATGGAAAGGGAAAGGGGAAGGGACCAAAGACATTTCTTTCGTTCCAATTTTGAAAATTGACATTAATGTTACATTTTTTTATTTTTCTTTATGAAGTAATTATTTAGCGACAGATTATGGGAAGAAATTAAATAAGTTTTAGGATTTTTTTTAAGGTAATTTTCAAAGCAAAGGCAACTTCCTTATTTAATTGTATTACTTGGTTTTCTAAATGAAATATTGAGAGTCACTGCAATTGAATTGTCACTGTACAGGTCGTATAATGGCTGGCTACGTGTGAATTTTTAGGCTCAATATTTTTAACATGTCACAAAGATGTATACATTATTTAGTTTAATTTTTTTACTCACTACGGGTAAACGTGATGCTCATTCACTTTGGCATTGTTAGAAAGTAATTGTAGAATTTATTAATTTATTATATATATTTATATATATGTATATATGCGCGGAGGGCATGTATGAAGAGGTTGATGTCTGTGGCTGAGGCGAAGGTATGCAGGGACCGTAGCGTTTGGCGCTCCGTCGTCTTTGGCTACCCCGCAAGGGATATGGCGTGAAGGTAAATAAATAAATATATATATATATATATGTTAGTTTGTCTTCAGAATATCCAAAAACTCAATTATCGTGCGTTACTCGGTCAGTATCTATATAAATAATCAAACAAGACATGTTGTCTCACTTTGTTTATGTGGGTAATCTACAAAACCGCACTTAAATGAATGTAAGATTGTCATAATAAGTATAGAATTATTGAAAAAATTAAAAAATCTTCTAAATACAGAAAACAATATATTTATTATTATTTTTGACACAACAAAAAGGGTATAAAGAAATCTTAAAATCAATAAATGTACAAAAGACAAATTCGTTTATTGTACGCCATTTTGTTACTTATTTTAACCGCGAAAAAATCATTTCAGAATGTCTCTTCTATCTATACATTATGTTTTCACTAAACCAACCCCATTGGTCAATATTTTCCTCGAAACCGCCAATATTTACTCGAAACCGTTAAAAGATAAATATATCCGTCTCTTTCTTTCGTATGTGATATTATTAGCAGGCGTCTCTTTTACACGAGGGTAGATTCAATGGAATCCGTCAGTGCCTTCTCCGTTTAAACTATTGACGGACGTTTGGAATAAAGTTTTATAGTGACGAGAAAATTTAAATAATTATATTAAATGAAATAATATTTATATAAATTAATTGTTTAATAAAAATAAATAAAAAGTGCTTTTTATTTAAATTATAATGTGTCATTTTGATTTCGCTCTCGATACCACGTAAATGAACAATGAAAAATGATTTTTTATTATAATTAAAATGGAATATACATGGCAAATTGAGGACGGCCAGGAAACAAGCGGACGGAACATACGAGTACAGGGCAGACACCAAGGTACAGATAAATAAATTATAATGATTAATGTAGATACATTTAATGTTGAAAAACGTGAAACTTTGTATTTTTGACGAATTAAAAAAATACAAGATTTAAAAAAAAATCCTACACGAATAAATGAAAACAATGTAACCTAAATTTTAATTATAATATAAAAATAATCTATTGAAATTAATTTTACTCTAAATTAATAATCTAATATTTACTCTAAAAATAGTATTTTATAGTGAGTAATATTACTTACGAAATTAATATTCGATCTGCTATCGAGGATAAAATTAACTATAAAAGAACACGATTATTTACTAATTAATTTTATATAACAAAATATCTTATACAGACTGGCAGACTACAGTTATATATAGAGATTTGATATCTGCTAAATAAATTATTAACTATATCTATGAAGTGTTTTACATAATTGTATTAAAATACTTTGTCAAACAAACGATTTGAATACATATATATATATTTTATTTATTTATTTATTTATTAAAACTTCATTGCACAAAAAATGGTACAATTTGATCTAGGCATTATCTACCAGTCAAACAACAATGTTAACAGGAAAACAATGAGGGTAACAAGTAAACAACAAAAAAAAAATTATTGAGCGAAGCGAACGAAGTGAGCGGAGCGTTTTACTGGAGACTTTTCACATTCTTTGTCACGAATTGGCTCGAAAACTACTTGACGGAAAATTATGAAACTTTGCAATCAAAAAGACACACATTAGATGATGGTTTTAATTATTTTTTTTAAATGTCCTCAAAAAAAAATCATATCCCATTGAAGTCAATGGGAAACGATGAGTCATTACACTATGCTCGCTTCGCTCAATATGCAAACGGCACCCGAGATTTCGCGAGCGCAGCGAGTCGAAATTGAGGGTCTGTTGTCACTCCTAGTATACTATACCTACTATACTAAAATAAAGAATAATAAATACAACATAATTATCTTATCGCTATAAAATAAATTCGAAAGTGTAAATAAATATAAATACTCAAATTTAATAGTCAGGTTGTAAATGAACAATAAATATTCACTGCCTTCTCTCATGAAGATATTCACAAATGCGCTTCTTAAATATTTATAAATTTTTATAGGTAGTACCTATAGTAGAACTTATACTTGTTCTAACAAGCGGAGCCAAAAAACTAACTAGTATTGTGTTGATTTCCACAAAATACAGGAGGTTTTTTATAACAGATAAACAGCGGACATATTGTATTGTAATAATAACTTCTTGTTGATAATTACTGTATTTTTTTATTCTTAACATGTTTTAATAAGATTCGTATAAAATATTTACATACTTTACCAATCCAATCCAATCCAATCCAATCCAATCCAATCCAATTGTCCAATTGTTTGCGCACTATTCGACCCTAAAATAGCGAGCTGAAAGCTGACCACCGATCACTAATTCACAGTAAATTTGATAACGGAATGGTTGATATACATATAAATAAAATTGAAGTGTCTGTTTGTAGTCAGACGTATAAAATATTTAATACATACTTTACCAATCCAATCCAATCCAATCGTCCAATGGTTAGCGTACTATTCGACCCTAAAATAGCGAGCTAAAAGTTAACCACCGATCACTAATTCACAGTAAATTTGATAACGGAATGGTTGATATACATATAAATAAAATTGAAGTGTCTGTTTGTAGTCAGACGTATAAAATATTTAATACATACTTTACCAATCCAATCCAATCCAATCGTCCAATGGTTAGCGTACTATTCGACCCTAAAATAGCGAGCTAAAAGTTAACCACCGATCACTAATTCACAGTAAATTTGATAACGGAATGGTTGATATACATATAAATAAAATTGAAGTGTCTGTTTGTAGTCAGACGTATAAAATATTTAATACATACTTTACCAATCCAATCCAATCCAATTGTCCAATTGTTTGCGCACTATTCAACCCTAAAATAGCGAGCTAAAAGTTGTTCACAATACTAATTCACAGTAAATTTGATAATCATATAAATTAAATATATATATATATATAAAATTGAATTGTCTGTTTGTAATTCCAAATAACTTTTCACTAAATGCATATGAAAATATATATTTACTTATAAATAATAACCTTTTTAAAATCTCTCTATGTTTAGTTCGGTTAATCTCTGAAATTGCTAAACAGATTTTAATAGGATTTTCACTGGCGAATAGCTGATGTTATACTACATTTATTTAACATTTAACCAAAGTCGTGTGTAAAGCTTGTATTAAATAGATAGACAACAACGACCATATTATGTCGCCTGCGTCAATTATTATCAATGGTATCAGATTACCACTAGATATTTAATGTTATAAAGTTGTATTGTTATAAGCTTGTGTGGGTCACAGTCACCCCTGTGACCCCAACAAGTGACCCCACTTTAATGACACCAATGCAATGATGTGTATGAACAATTTTCAAAAGATATTCAGGAGTTTCTTGGTGTTATAGTGTAATAAAATTATTTTTTTTTTAATTTCTTTAAACGTAAATATGTAGTGTATGAGTTTTACAAAGACGTGCTTTATCTTTTATATAACAATTGTTGTTAACATTATTTGTAGCGAGAGAAGAAAAAGAAAGTATAAATATAAATAACGTATAACAATACAATAAAAAAAAAGTACATTGTTGCCATAGTAGAAAAATAAAGAAAGGTAAACGCAATTATGAGAGTGTATCTTTGAAAAAAAACAATATATATATATATATAAAAGAAAAAAAATATTTGTTGTCAAACTGAAAACTTTATTGAAAGTAAGTTTTTTTATTGTCAAAGTTACCAGTTTGGAAAGTTAAGCCTGATCTGGGAAGAGCTGGAGACACCCAAACGGCTTATCTTGTTTTAAAGCATACTGAAGACTGTAGTATCTTAGCCCACAGGCGTTGCTTAATAACTTTTTTTTATTTATTAAAAAGGTAAAATTTTAACGTTCACTTAGAGCTTGTTAATATACATTGCCCATAAAAGAATTAATCACATTTTTTGAGTCGATCAACAGATTGTGTTTGTTCCGCGTATATGATTAGCACACTACTTAATAATTCTTATATACATATATAAAAGAAAAAATATAATATGAAATTATCTCGTAAGGAACCCCAAGGCCCACGCTAAATTGCATGGATAACTCAGCAAAACAAAAAATTAATCAGCGTTACCCCAGAGTAATTAATACCATTAATTAATACCAACTTACTTAATACCATTAATAAAATAACTATAATAAACTACCTTAGTTGTAATCTCGTCTTTATCTAAAGAATTTCGGGTACTACTACTTATAGTTAAGTGAACAGTAGAACGCTAGTAACATTATTATAATCAGAGAGCCGGATCCACCTATAAGTTGGCATTGTGCTATGAAACTAACTAGAATAGACCACTCTTTTTTTTTTTTTTTTTTTTTATGTAAGAGGAGGCCAAACGAGCTGGCGGGTCACGGATGGACGTGATCACCGCCGCCGATGAACTCTTGCAACATCCGAGGATTTACAAGAGTGTTGCCGGCCTTGTAGGTAGGAATAAACGCCTTTTTTGAAGGTACCCATGTCGTACCGATCTGGAAATACCGCCGAAGGGAGTTCGTTCCACAAGCGAGTGGAACGTGGAAAAAATGTCCTTGAGAACCGCACAGTGGAGGATCGCCACGCATCCAGGTGGTAAGGATGGTATTGGAGGCGATGGCGCGCTGTGCGGTGATGAAATTCGGCGGCAGGCATCAGATCGAATAGTTCTTCGGAGCACTCCCCGTTGTAAATGCGGTAGTAGTCTAGAAGCACTCGGTAGTAGCCTCGTCTTTATCTAGTAACTAACGAATTTCGGGTACTACTACTTATAGTTAAGTGAACAGTAGTACGCTAGTAACATTATATATAATCAGAGAACCGAATCCACCTACAAGTTGACATTGTGCTATGAAACTAACTATAATAGACTACCCGGTAGTAGTCTCGTCTTTATCTCTTAGTTATCTAACGCATTTCGACTACTACTACTTTTAATAAGGTAGTAAGTAGAACGCTAGTAACATTCTTATCCTAGAGCCGGATTCACCCATGAGTTATAATATATTTATATTATATTTAATTGTGTATATTTCCATTATCATCATGATTGTAAGTAATTAAATACTTAATTATCATTTATAATCTTATTCTTTAATAGTCATTTATCGCGGCTTTGTCTTCTAGAATCGTATGTAATGTTTTTGCCGAATTTTTAAATAAACTTGAAGTGTGTTCTTAAAATAAATTAATTTAAGTCTTGCGTTGGTGCAGATTCCTTCCTTCCTCTCTTAATAGCGCGTTCCTCCAAAAATTCCAGACCCCTCACAGTTTCAATCCAAGGGCATCAGCCCTGGGGACGTAGTTTGAAGTGTGTTCTTAAAATAAATTACTCTAAGTCTTGCGTTGATGCAGATTCCTTCCTTCCTCTCTCCTTAATAGCGCGTTCCTCCAAAATTCCAGATCCCTCACAGCTTCAATCCAAGCGCACTAGCAGCACCAGCCGTCAACAGTGCTGGTGCTGCTGGTGCTTTCGTTTAATATTTCTATTTTTGTCAATCTATAAATATAAAATTTGTGAAAGCTATCTCCAAAACCAATATTTTTATTAATTAATATTAAAAGCAAATGAGTTTCTGGGCGGGTCTTCTCAGCAGAGCAGCATTCCGAGCTTACTCACAGACTGACTACACTGACATTTTTATTGTAATAATTGATCCAAAAGTGCGTGTAAATGCTTACTTGAATAAATATATTTAGAATTTGTATTACGATTATCGATATACTAATTTTAGTACAGATGTTTTGACGGTTGAGTGGCGAGGGTTAGGATGGGTTCATTGGAGCGAGGATCTGATCATGGATCATGGTAGCACCTGGATATATACTGTTTTATATGGGAGTCGGGGAATATATTAGAGTTTTTCTATTAATACTTTTCTTGATTTGGATCTTTTAGTATTAAAGAATTAGGCGTTTTATGAATTCTAGTAGGTCCATGGAGACGAACCGGCAAGAAACTGGACTTATTTGTCATATTCCAAGAAAACATATATATATGTGTGTGTTGTTAAAATAAAAACTATATCACAACAAACATTATTATCTTCAAATAACTGACGTCAGTGGAAAATACATGAGGATAATATTATACTTTTTATACGGTAATCTTAATAAAATAATTAGTTCTGGTAGTTCAGGTGTGAGGTTGAATAATATAATACTGATCTGTCTATCAAATTTGATTAGAAAGATTGACTGAATTTGATATCAAAATATTTTTTTAATAATATTAGTGGCATTTCTTGTGATCTTATGGTATAACAGTTTAATAATTGAGCTAATAAAGATAAAAAAGATTGTCAAAGAAAAAGATTGGTTCGTTCATAAAGATTAAAAATATGATTTTATTAAAATTTTATATGATATTTTATTTAATACAGATAAAGCCGGTGAGAACAGTTAGTCTAAACTATTCTAATATATCCTAGATATTTTAGTATTTTAAATTTTGTACTTTTGAAAATAGATGATTTTTTTTTTGTTTATTAAAGTCATTAATGAGTTCATAATAAAATAAAGTTTAATTAAAACAATTAATATACTTCTCTCTTTCCTTCTCTCCCTCTTCCACTCGTCTCGAGTTTCAGCCGTTAACCCGACTTTCACTAGCATTCTTCAGCGCGATTATGTTGCAGTTAGGGTGTATAAGTAGTTTTTTCATAATATATCCATTTCTGCCTATTATTATAAAAGTATTGGTTTTATAGGGTCTTTTATTGGACTGTTTTAGAACAATTTATTTTAGTGTTTATCTTTCTTAATGAAATACACTTTTTTGGTTTAGTTTACACTATTCGGTCAGGTCTATGTTACTATTTGGTATTTAAAAGGCTAATCAGTAGAGCAACGCCGTTGGATAATACTAGTAAATTATTGTTTTCTACAATTTCACACTATATAAAAAAAACTAATTAGTTAATTTTTAGACTTTTTCATATTTGTTATTTAAATATAATTAAAAAAAAGAATATTTTATTTTTATTGTAGATAAATAATATAAATATCATACTAATTTTAATTTAATGAAATAAACATTCTTACAATTTATAAACAAATAAGTAAAATCATCAAACTGCAACATTTTCTTTATGAATAATCATGACGCAATATAACACGTAATATAGCATTTATTTTCTAACAACATCACAAACAACACGTGTATTTAATATTTTTTTATATTTAATCTATAATTATTATGATTTATGTAATGGTGGATAGGAAATTGTAAAATTTGACAAGCTGTGAATTGAACTGTGACATAAAATTCAGGTAAATATTTGCACAAATACTCGTACTCGCAAACGTAAGTTTGTAATTTTTTGTCTTATTTTAGACGCGTTAAGATTATTTTGTTATGACTTTGTCTTATTTTCAACGGGACAAAAACTATTCATTTCTATCACTGCCATAACAGACACAAAATACCCCAAACAAACATTTAACACAGATAAATTATTTAAAAGAAGAAAAGAAACTTAAAATTAAAAAAAAAAATAGTGTCTATGAAATCTAAGTACATTATAATATTCTGTTCCATGTATTCTCTAAATTCTTATTTATATCTTTATCTTATTTTATTTTATCTATCTTTTTTATAATTGCAATCGATTCGAGTTTAAAAATGGAACGTATTTGAAATACTGATAAATTTTGAAATTCGAACGTTTTGAATACTTTTATCTATTTTATTTTGTTTTGGTGTTTTTAAAACAGACGCAATACTAGTTAACGGCATCTATTTCTCACTCAACGTGCCACTGCGAAGCGGGATATTATTTTATTTAGGATTCAGTCACATTTGCTGTTCCCTATATTACATTTTAATATTATTTATCCATGTTTTTAAATAGTAATACAATATAGTTTTATAAAAATATGATGTATCGAGTCAAAAGTAGAATATTCAACACGTAAAATATTATTTTTAAATACATTTTTATACGTATTTTTTTGTTAAAAATCTTATCTTATTAAAAACTTAAAATTGAGATAATTTTGTGCGTACACAGAACTACACAAGCGTTGCCCTCCCTGAGAGGATCCCTAATAGATCCTAGACAGAGACCCTAGATAATAGATTTGTTGCTGTGATCTGATGATTCTGCTGTTTATATTCACATTATAAGACACATTTATTCTGATTTTTGAAACCGAAGAGCCTGGTTTACCTGTCCTTTGGTTTCAAATAAGAGGGTGATGAGGTGGAGGGTGAGGGTGATCTTATGAATGTCCTTTACAAAGAACTTAACGAAGCTCATTGTTTTAGAAGTCATTACAAAACGCAGTCATTTCATCAATAAGAATCGAAAACACGTTATTGAAACAATCTAAGAACGAAAATTATTGTATGATTTTTATTGTTGCAGGTCCGGGGTTGATAGACGAATTGGAGGCCTTCATGACCCCCGTCGGTGAAGGGTGCTACACGCAGCCTCTCGATGCACGCCGGATTGGGTGAGAATAACTAACACTAATATAGAGAAAATTTAGTTTAGTTTAATCAAATAATAAGAAAATAATGTAATCTTTAATGTAAAATTATGATTAGATAATGATTTTCTGAATACCAGGGGCCATCAGCTACCAGAGAGTCCTCCAGACTCCGGCTCAGAGAATCCATACAGTCCAGATAACCAAGTCTCTCACACGATAGCCGTAACCCAAACTGTGCTGGGTCCGGAGTACATGCTGTGTCCAGATCACATGACCTCCCATGAAATCCTCCAGAACGGGGACTATATCTACGATGGACTGAAACCAGATAACATTGACCACGAGGTCCTGAGGACGAATCTCAACGATGTAGTCGTTCTGCCAGCTGACCCAAATTTAGATTTGGGGTTGCGATCGGTCCGCCATGATTTGGGCATGTCTGACCCCTTTCAAAGCAGGTACAACCAAATGAGGGTTGAACTACCGGAGTTGGAGCAGGGCATGATTAATCCCCAATTGGTAGCGCTTGGTCACGAAAGCCTTCCAGTGTACACAAATCTTCAGGAACCAAGCAGTAAGAAACGGAAGCATTCACAGGATATTAATTCACAAGTGAAGTGTGAACCAGGTCAGTTATCATTAACATCATACCTATGTCATTCACTTAAATACTAAATAGAAAATATAATAATAAACGTTTAAAATTAGCATTTTAAACGTTTTTTTTTCTCAGAATTCTTCCAAAATTCCTAGCATTGTTAATTTATTTAAAACATTATAAAACTAATGGGGAGAAATCAAATCTTCATTAAATATACTTTCTAAATAAGAGAAAGATTGCCCGATTTGTGAGATTTATTTTCCCTCCCAGCGGCTCTCTCCCCCGAGAGCTCAGTCCGTCCTCCCCCCTCCGTGGATGGTTCTGAAGCGGGGGATGACAGTCCACTCCAGTGCATACGATTCTCTGCCTTCCAACAGAATGCCTGGTGCTCGCTGTATGATTGTAACCTGAAGCCCATGTGAGTTATGCGTTTGTTTAAGAAAAATCACTAACTGTTACAATAGAAGGGCGGCTTTAAGCATCCTTTCGGACCACAATTACGTTTTTTGACTTCATTGCTTTAATATAGTAATTCATGAATTATTTCTATTAATATAAATAAATGTTATGAAGCGACATATCTAAATTGTTCAATGCCACGTCCATGGATATCAGAAATTAATATATATTATATAATATCTCTTTCTTAATATTATCTTTCTTATTTTTAGTCTCGCCCCCTCATACGTAGTCGGTGCGGACAAAGGTTTTAACTTTTCCCAAATAGACGAAGCTTTTGTGTGTCAAAAGAAAAACCACTTCCAAGTCACCTGTCAGATACAGGTCCAAGGAGACCCGCAATACGTTAAGACTCCGGATGGATTCAAGAAGATAAATAACTTCTGTTTGCACTTCTACGGCGTTAAGGTAACGGCGATAAACAGTATGTATGTTACTGATTTATTTTGCCTACCATATCACTTACATTTCAATCAAAATTGATGTTTTTTTTCAAAAATTAAAAGTAGGGCTGAGCGATTAAAATATATATGTGTGCCGACAGGCGTCAGAAACTAATTTCCTTATGTTTTTCTTCAACACCGAATGTAATTCGAATTGAAATTATAATAGTATATTTAAATTTTTATTTTATAATGACAAAAATTCAATGCTAATTGCATCTAAAGAAAGGGAACACATCACACACATACACACACACACAAACAGTGTACGGAATTTCGTTACGTGATGATTTACTAAAACTTGTAAGCCCCTTTAAGAAACTTCCTTCCAAAAATATTAATAATATTAAAATGAAAGGAACAGCTGCCCCACTTAAAAACAATACCTGTATCGTGGTTTCACAAACTAACATATAGCAGATACAAAGTTTTCTTTACCGACTTCCAAGTGACCCACATCGTTGGAGCCATTAAGGGGGTCACTAACCACTAGAATGAAAGACGTTAACCTAATTTATTTGTTTCCCTTTAAGGCCGAGGACCCAAGCCAAGAAGTAAGAATTGAACAAAGTCAATCAGATAGAACAAAGAAACCATTTCATCCAGTACCGTAAGTATCTTTTAATTTTTCTAAAAATCATAACAATATAATTTTATTTCAATGTTAGAATCAATTTGATGAAATCTATCTACGAAATATAAAAATGTATTTTCATTTAGTATATTAACAAATTATACATTATATGTTATGCAAAGATACTTAAAGACAAATATATTTTCGACATTTGGAAATTAACACCTCAGTGTGGAGATCCGTCGCGAGGGTGCAAAAGTGACGGTGGGTCGCCTTCACTTCGCGGAGACAACTAACAACAACATGAGGAAAAAGGGTCGCCCCAACCCCGATCAGAGACACTTCCAGTTGGTGGTGGCTCTACGAGCCCATACCACCCACGGGGAATACCTGCTAGCGGCGCAGGCTAGCGACAGGATTATAGTCAGGGTGAGACATTTCAAGATATCAGCATAAGATCCGACTTTCCTGAAAACTCTATTAATCATGATTCTCTGCTCATCCATCACCATCTCGCCTGCATGCGTGCAAAGTTTTCTGCCCCCCCTTCTTTTACTCTCCTATGTTCTTCATACTATTTCTCTGTGTTCAATTTCCTTTTATTAATTAAAAATTTTATTGAGCGAAGTCAGCGGAGCACTCTACTGGAGACTTTTTCGCATTCTCTGTCACGAATAGGCTCGAAAACTACTTGACGGAAAATTATGAAATTTTGCAATCAAAAACGCACAAATTACAAAAAAATTGAGAAATGTCGTTGAGGAATATTCGTCAAAAAACTGATATTTTATTGAAGTCAATGGGAAACCGTGAGTCATTACACTGGGCTCGCTTCGCTCAATATGCAAACGGCACCCGAGATTTCGCGAGCACAGTGGGTCGAAATTGAGGGTCTGTTGGCGCCCCTAGTATAGATAATATTTAGTAGTCCCGTGCCGATAAAAGTCATCTTTATTACTTATCTTTTATCGTCTTCAATACCAGGCATCGAATCCTGGTCAATTCGAATCAGACTGCACTGAAAGCTGGTGGCAGCGTGGAGTCGCAGAGAACACCGTCCACTACAGCGGCAGAGTGGGCATCAACACCGACCGACCTGACGAGGCCTGCGTTATCAACGGTGAGTTAAATGGCTATGGGCCTATATGTAACGATTTCTTCGATAATTAATTGAATTGATAATTTAACAGGTAACCTTAAAGTGATGGGTCACATAGTCCATCCTTCGGACGCGAGAGCCAAACATAACATAGAAGAATTAGATACGGCGCAGCAGCTGAAGAACGTACAAAGTATTAGAGTTGTCAAGTAAGTTATGATTACTAATATTTACTGTTATTTAAAACTACAAGTTCTTCTACCACGCATGAAGCTGCAGAAATAGTTTGAAGAATATTTTTTCCACTTTGAATCAATACCAGTGATCACTTGTGTACGTCAAATGACTCTCAGGAGGGTCTATTTTGATAGTATACTTATCGAAATAAGCTCTTCTATAAAGACTCTTTAACTTAAAATAAGGCTACGAGGTTTCCAAGTGCGCCCTGATCTGAAATGAATGACATGTATGGAATAGGTATTGAAGAGAAATCACAAACATTTCCTATGTAAAATTTAAATTTATAGAATAAACATCACGGACGACCGGAGGCAGGTTGATTATATATCATTAAAGGTAAATGAGTTTTAAAACAACCACATCAAACACAATACTACTTATAGATTCTAATAGAACATAAATGTTTAACATCTGTTATTTTGTAAAATAATCATGAAGTCCTGGCTATATAATTTTAAAAAATCCAACAGTCTAGTTATATTTGTGGTCCTGCAATTCGTGCAGTAGTTTTGATGAAACTAAAAGGCAAATTATCTTCTGTTACGTTCCATTCATCACTTTTACTTGTAGTCTTTATTCGTTCTGAATGTTCGTCATCATCATTCATCACAATTCATGAATTCACTGAATTCTTAGTTCATTATCTTAGGAGGAACTAAGCAGTTGTCGCCGTTGCCACTTTAATATTTTTATTATGTACTTTAAACTCTAATCCATTGTCTTCATTATTCCTAAACTCTTCGATTTATAGGAATCACACTGTATAATTGAAACTAAATTAAAATTTTCAAGCCAAATTTGATGATTTATATGGATAAAGCATACTGATCCCGGAAATTTTGTCTTTCCTCTTAATATCTTGACGCCAAGGTGGATCTATACTTTATTAGAAACGATCGCTAAATTGAAGAAACTGCGAAATTGCCATTTTTTTCCGATTTTATTCAATTTTTGCAATTTAAAAAAATCTGATAAGGCAAACACCCTTCGAATTTTATTTCGAATTTTGGAATGACTGCATCACCAACACTATTCCTTGAAATAACAGATTGGCATTTTTTTCCAGAATTGCAATTTTTTTTTGCAAAGAAAAAAACATATGATAACCCTTCAACATCTTTTTCTAATTTCCGTTCCCATAAAGTTTTTTTAGCAATGGAATCAACGAAGTATCCATGAAATAGTGAAAATGCATGAATAATAATGGTACCTACTTTGATAGATTATAAGTTTTAAGTACTTTTGGGTGCCTTATCTGGAAAAAATTTACGTTTAGAAGAAACTGAAACATGTAACTATATCCACAGTGCCGCTGAAACCGCTAAAATGAGTTATTATGACAATTAACAATGTAATAAACATTTATAATAAATGTTTATTACATTGTTAATAATTAATCATTAGGTATAAAGTTTTCTCTCGAGTAAACAACTTACATTACTAAAACTAGAAACTCTAATTTGGAACATAGATTTATTTTACGGCGTAAGTTGAATTCCAGTATAATGACAAATCGAACCAAATGGATACTTAGAGAATCACCCGTTAGGTTCAACTACGACGCATCGTTCGCGCAGCAGTCTGGCTTGTCGGGTTACGCCCCGGGCGCGGCACCCGATACCGGTGTGCTGGCCCAGGAGGTACGGGAGGTACTCCCCGACGCCGTCAAGGAGGCGGGAGACATCACCCTAGATAATGGAGACAGAATCGCCAATTTTCTCGTCGTCAATAAGGTATGTTCAATGTTGGTGCTTTTTAATATTCAAAAGAGCTTAAGGAGCGAGCATAAGGAGGTGGTGAAAAGTGAGCACCGTTGTCTACAGGTAGACGATTCGGGCGTGTCCGTTCGTTTCTGAAACGCCATGTATGTAAGGGGTAGGAATAGTACCTATTGTAAGCGGCTTGCAGTGCGGTAATGGAAATCGTAGGTAGAAATCAGAACAAACAGCTCAAATCAAATAAGAAGGTGGTGGTAGTGGACGGTGGTTGTGGATGTAGGTTGTAGATAGGCAAAAAGATGCGTCATTCTTACGCGAGACCAAAGGGTCTAACCTTTTACAAAGCACGGAGTCCTCCACTATCCGAAGGCTCTTAGCCGTACTCGGTCCAATGGTAGAGACTGACACGTGAGTGATTTTTCCCAGAGATGATAATATTACTGCATGTGAGGTCTGACCTGTGCTTTATATGAAGAAAATCCTTAGTCCGGCATAAAGTAATTTCTAAGTAATATTATCGATGTTAGTTTAGCACTGCGCTACATGGCGAGACACTTGGAAGACGTTTTCAAAGAGCAGTGTAATACGACGAATTGCGTTTTGTTATTTTTAAACGCGCAAACTTCTCTCTTTTTGGAGTTAAACTGAACGGGTTCGATTAACTCCATTCATTAATCTTCGCTGGGGCTGAAGTCTTTCAGAAAATCCAAATTAACTCTCAGTCAGCCAGTGAGGATATGTTATCAGCAGGTTCTGTGTGCCTTAGTGTGTAATATAAATATTCCTAATCATCATCGACATCATCATGTATAATATCGTTTAAAGCGCTACTGTGAGTAAATCGCCTAGGAACCGTCATCATTACTTTTATCTCCCAATAGCTCGAGTATCTCATTCGTAAACAGTGTCCTTTCGATTGTTAGGTGACGTGTTACTTCTTTACTTTTTAAGCTTTTTTAGGATATAAAGGCTTTCTTAATATGAATATTACCATAATCCTATAAAATAAATATAATCCACATCTCCAGGACCGCATCTTTATGGAGAACCTGGGTGCTGTGAAGGAGCTGTGCAAAGTTACGGGAAATCTGGAGTCACGCATCGACCGCTTGGAGCGTTTGGACCAGCGAGCCCGCCGCAGCGGTGAGACAACCACTATGGATTACGATAATTTGCCTCTCTGATCCATACTTACATATATACAGCAAATATTTCGGAAATAGTCCCAAGTCAACCCAACGTCGGATATATTAATTTGCCTACAATAAGTATAAGTAATTTTAGAGTATTGCAACGTATTGTATATCAAGTGAGTGAATGAGTGAGTGAGTGCAATATATGTTGTGAAAGACTTTAGTAAAATTATATCCGTGAAGAACAAATCACAAGCAACCTTATTAATATTTAGTTTTAAAAATGAATGAACATTGCTTCTTCACTTGTTTATGATCTAGTACTTTAAGGGTAGTTTCAAAATTGAACACAAATATTCAAATCTATATTATTTCTTACAGATTCACACATCTCAGGAACCTCATCGTCAAAATCGTTCTACAGCGATGGCAACATTTCCATAGATCAAATCAGAGACATCGCTAGAAGCATCCGACGCCACGAGTGTTGCCATAAACTGAGCCACAACTCCCCAAAATTTACCCGAAAACAGTGCAAGAACTGCCACGGAAATTACTCAAAATTTGGAAAATATTATAATTATAACAAAACCTGCGTCAGGTACCATTCAAATAAGCATGACAAAAATGAATCTCACAACTCGTATCCGGCGTACATCAACTCAGTGGAGTCTGACAAGTTACCAGACGACAATTATAGTGTTATATCCAAAAACAAATCATGTCTCTGGTTGCGCGATGAAGACAATTTTGACAATGGCAGTTCTAAACTGCCGTTCTGCTGCAAGAGGACGTACAAATACGGGGATGCGGGAGGGGAGTTGATATCTAATAAGTTTCTACAAATTGTCATCACAATATTAATACTGGTAATGGCAGTGTGGTGAGTATATGATATTCTATAACATAAATGTATGTACAATGTGTTTGTGTATCATTACTGAATAATTATTGTTCTATCTATATTTTTTTGTCTTTCCATAGGGACATATATTTCCATAGCTCAAAAATTACTTCATCTTTCTCTATGAAAAGTAGTCTACAATAAAAAAATCACTAATGGGTAGTACTTTATTTGATTTGTAATCTTTTCCCTTCTCTAGTCTAATTGCGATGTCGGCGCTGTACTTCCGCGAACACCGCGAGCTGGTCTCACTGAGGGAGCATCGAGTGACACCGCGTGGGACCAAACACAACACTATACAAGTAAGAAAGACACACACACACGCTCACGCACACATGCACGTGTCCAACCACGTGCAAACATACACGCACACACACACAAGCGTGCATACACACACACACACACACACACACACGACAATTACCTAATATATAATTTTATTTTATTTTTTACAGAATTTAAAGATCGCTCAGCACATGGTAGCCAAAAAGACAGCAAAAGGTTTGTATTCATTATTATTATAACATATATCAGGGTTTATTAGTTTTAATATCACTTAAATTTACAGAGAAAGGACCTTACAAGACCAGTCCGGAGTACACAAGTTCGAGTCCCGAGACAACAACTGTACCTCCGTCGAGGAATTACGTCAGGAACTTAATATGTAAGTAACTAAAAATTAGTCTTCCATATCCAACTATTTTAATTTCTATAGGGCACATCTTAATATATAAAAGACAAAGACACTGACTCACTCACTGACACATTCATCGCTCTACAGCCCAAACCGTTATACCTAGAAAGCTGAAATTTAGACACAAGACTGACATATTGAATAGGTGCAATAAGAAAGAATTTTGCAAAGGTCCAAACCGTTCCAAAGTTACAGCTAAAAATATAACGCGCCTGTTTGATAATAATTGTTGTTAATAGGTGGTGTGGAAATTCAAAACAAAATGTTTGATCACTTTCGCCGTCCGTTGCGAAGCACGGGTAACCTGCTAGTTGCTTATACTCGTAAAGCACATTGTAACTTGCGACTTTTTATTATATTTATTTATATATTTCCACTTCTATTCATTACCAGTGATCACTTGTGTATAAAATGAGAGTGTCAGGACTATATTGACTAGGACTTATCAAAATAAGACCTTCTGTAAAGACTCCAACTTAAATGAAATCTACGAGTGTTCCAAACGCACTGCTCTGAGAGGAACCACACAACAAACTCAGTGGTATTTCTTTATTGTGTTCACTGTTTCAAAAACCTCAATATTTATGAGCAATGTACGAACAACTAGAACATGTTATCCATCCTTTTCCCACGTGTGTGTATATCGTGCGTCTTTGTCTAGCTGGTGGGGGCGTATCCCGGGCGGCGGCGGCGGTGGGCGCTGGGTGCGTGCTCGCAGCACACAACGAACTCGACTACGGCTGTCAGGTGAGGAACTTACACGTATTATTATATCAAGACATATCTACACTAACAAAAACTATGGCAAATTTCAATATGATATGTAATTGAATTCAAATTGAAAATATCTTTATTCAAGTAGATTTACACTTTTGAATCATTTATTACATTAAAAAGGTGAGTGAGTAAGTTAGCTACCAACTCTGAATGCTACTGAGAAGAGCCGGTCAGAAACTCATAAGTGACTCTTTTTAAATTAAATTTAACATTATAATATCAACTCTGAAAATGAGTTAACAAGCTATGTTCAACACATTTTGATCAACTAAAAACAATTAAATGTTTTAAATAAGATTTATTTAATAATATACTTTTAATTTTAGATTTAAAACTAAGAGTTAATGTTAACTTATAAACACTTATTAATTTACTTATCAATAAATATAAATATATTGTATTTTTTTCACGCGGCCACTTACAGGAAATTGAAAATATTTTAAAATGGATATTATATGGTCTGGTAAGGAATAAAATGTATAATGTTTGCCAAAATATTACATTAACTATACGCTATACGCTTTTACTATATATATATATATATATATATATATATATATATATATATATATATATATATATATATATATATATATATACATATATATACATATATATATATTAGGAAAGTAGAAGTAATAGTTTATTTAATTTAATCTTTTTATTCACTATCCTTTCATTCCAGTACTAATGTCAATCTGAGGTTTTATATAAGATAGTCATGACGCAATTGATTTTTATTTAGATCATTCTTACAAACTATTTATATATATATACAGTCGTCATGCGGCGTGGACCCTTCACAAACATACGAAAATGAGGAACCCTTGGAAGAGAGGTCTAAATTTGAGAAGGAACTAAATGAAACCTTTCCCTTGGACACACCCAAAGACAAGCTCCCTCTAACCCCAGTGATAGCTGAGAAAAATAACTCCATACAGAAATCTGATGAAATAAAAGATCAAATTAATGAAGAAATTATTGCTGGCTCCAATTTCCTTGATAAGAATGTGACAGAGAGATTGAAAGAGAGAGAGAGAGATGGGAGAAGAAAGAGAGAGGTGCGAGATAATGAAGCGATTCCGAGGAGCAGTTCAGATGAAATGATCATCGAGCAAACTGAGGACATCGATGCTTCTGGTAAGGGATAACTAATATTTTAATAATATTCACCTCGCACGATAGCTCAATTGTTGGACCGCCGACATGCACAGGAGGGTCCAAGTTCAAATTTTACAGAATAGCGAATGATAAACGATATCTTACAGAATGCGACACGGTTACCTTGGGTATTATCAGCAAAACTCACACAAACACATCAGTGTTCTCTGAGCGTGTGTGCGTGCGTATGTTACAAAACTACACTTACACCATACCGCTGTCGCACTGCCTCCAACAGAAGCACGTGGACGTTGTTTTCAGGTATTCTAATTACTGCCTTTATTGTGATTGGACGAAGTTGCGGGAAATATATAGTATATATATTCTATAGATCATCAAAGTTAAAGAAGATTCGCCTCTGCGACCTCCATTGCAAGTATGACACTTTATCCAACTGTCAGATGAATCGCGAAATATCGAAGCCGGTGCTGAGTGGTGGGTACTGGACGTCGCGGGTGACGCTCCAATGCAACATGGATAGGTGGATGAAGATTAGGGCGGGCTTTATGCCGCTCAGGGTAAGATTGAAATTTTAAGTTTTTTTTTTATGTGGGTTTCGAACCCGTACTTTTAAATTTGCCCTAACATTTGAGCTACCGTGTCCGAACAGATTGTTGCTTTTCAGGACCTGTGCTACCTTAATCCGGACAGCAAGATACCGTTCGTTGAATTCAACATACATATATATAGGGATTGTCGTAATTAGTATTAATATATGTACAGTAATATTGACAAGTGCAATTATATATTCCATCCGTCCTCATATGTTCATTCCATTTTAGCTTTAAATTATTTTGGTGGCAGCCATTTTTTATATAAGACAAATACTCATTTCAAACGATCTGACGACATATATATATATATATAGATTTAATTACTACATTCCATGAAAGTACTTAATTAATATTATTTGCACGAATATATTAAATTTTTTTTATTAAATATAAGAATTATTATAAACTAACAAATTTAATGTGTATACAGACATAAATAAATATAATTTATATAGATATAGATATAATGTAGATTAGTTATAAAAGACATCACATTTCTTTTAATATTAATTAAATTATAATTAGGTGTTATTAAATTTAATATTTCTTGCCATATTCATATTCAGTTTTTAAAATATTATTTTTTTAATTTTATTTTTATTATAATGAATGTATTAGATGTATTAGCGCCATATATTTGTATTATTTGTTCCGGCGGTTATTTTATAGATAATAAATATTTAGTTACAAAAAAGAAAACAGTGTTTTAAGAAATAAATAATATAAGAGTAGATTTGTTAAGGTTTTATTTTATTACCCTTTCTTTACACAAAAGTGGGTTATAAACTAAGATTTACCAGAAATTCTATATAAAAAAAAACAATAAAAAAAAATGTATACACTTAAGATTATTACAGATTATCGTGAATCGTTAATATTGTGTCATTTTGTTTAATATATTTACTTATTTATTTTGCACATATTTTCCAAAAACAAGATGAATGCTTTGGCATTTAAATTCAAAATATCTTTATTCAAGTAGGCATTTACACGCACTTTTGAATCGTCAATTATTACAATACAAAAAAAGGTCAGTGTAGTCAGTCCGTAAGTAAGCTACCACCGGCTTGGAATGCTGCTCTGTTGAGAAGAGCCGGCCAGAAACTCAACAGTTGCTCTTTTCAAAAGAAATATAACAATCTTAGGTGATGTACATTATAATATAAATCCTGCGAATGATTCAACAACTTGAGTTCCACACATTTCGATCCACTAAAAACTCTTGAACGTTGTAATAATATTAATTAATAATAAACTTTTGATTTTAGATTTAGATTTAAGATTTAGATTTAATTTCTTTACCAGATCCTCAAATCATGAAACAGAAAAAACACAAAGATACAAAAAACCAGGTCTACTTAAAATAAATAACTAAAAAAAGATAATCATACAAAAACCACACCATTATTACTTAGGATGAGATGAGGCAATTATATAATGTAATAAAGAAAAACAAAAAAAATGGCAAAGAAAAGGATTTTTGTTAAGTATTTGATGTACGAATATACTTTTGTAGAAAGGTTTAAGGATATCAGAAGATCAGAAGGAGTTGTCCATAACAGGTAATGTCAAAGTTTTTTTACAGATAGGCCTAAAGCACCTTAAGAAAAATGTGACGCAAATATAGTTTATAACTTAGCAAGAAAAAATAAGAAAAATACGATGTATTTTTCTTCCATATAGGTCCATTATTAAACGCTTTTAAAAATAATAGGGAAATTACTCTAAGACTACCCGCTTTGCGAGAGGAGGGGAGCTAGAGCGGGTACTCGTTTAGGGCAAGTGGCATGGGTTGAGCTAAAACCAACATGGTTAAAAAGTAGCAATAGAGATGAAAGAGATAGCTGTATTCTGATTTCTGTATAAGTAATGGCAACTAACTGTTTGGGTTAATTTTGGCTGCTTCCTATATTATACAGCTATGGTGTTGTCCAATAGCTTCTTCAAGGTGCAAAGATGCTACAATTTGTTGTGCAGATTTGAGCAGAATTAAAGGATTTTCTGTAAAAATAAACCGTTTTGTTGGGGGCAGATCATTCGTCTTAAAGAAATCGACTAACAGTCAAACAGTCGACATAATCGAAATAAGATAGTAATTCTATCTGAAATTAAAAAAAAAAATCTTTTTGGGTGTCAATGTCAGAAGTTAGGAGCAAAAAGTACTTTTACGTATAGATATTTTTTCTTTTTAATTATACGTCCAGCACGAGCTTTGGGACGGTGCAAAGTTTTTTTTTAAGGGCAACGATTGTCTATGCGAAATAATAACCAACTTTGACAGAACAATTCGAATTTGTTTTTATTCTTATATTTAAAAAAAAGGTCTTAAATTCTGTATTGAATAAATATGTAAAACAAAAAACATTCCACAAACAAATATAATTTGGTAAAACAAAACAAATAATAAATATTTTTTCTTATAAGTTTGTAGAAAGATTCTATATTTTGTACTCATCTATTAGAGAAAAAAAAAATACATTGACAATATCTACGCAAAAAAGATTTTTCTAATTTTATAGTTTCCTCACTCCTTAAAAGAAGGTACTTCTTGGTTCCTCGACGAACACCACTAGTCAGTCAGTTAGTACCATAAAAAGAGATAACATTTTTAATAGTTTCTACATTCATTTCATTCGATTAGATTCTTGACTTCCTTGTACTTAAAGATTGTTTAAAATTACCAAATGTGTTGAACAGCTTATACTTCTTGTAAAATACGTTATAGTTTTACTATAACTATATGTACAAATGTGAAATGATGTTAATTAAAAATTGATATGCGTTGTGAGCAGTGAACGGAAAGCAAGCGTCTCGTTCCTTCTCATTCGTGAATCATCATTCACTGAATACTGAATAGTGAATACTGAATGACAGTTACTACTCACCAGCTAGTTATTAGACCAGTCGCAAGCAGTAACAAACTCGCTTTCGTTGGTGGTGGTTGTGTTTTTAGTGCGTGAATTATTTTTTGTTAAGTTTTTGTTACAAAGGTAAGTACTTTCATCATCTTAGTTCACAAATATAAATGACAAAACTAATACAGAGCATTTATGAATGTAGTAAATATTATTATGGAATTGTAACACTTTTTAACCATTCATAAGGAAGGAATTATAATTTATTATTTTTCTATAATTTATTAATTAACTTGATATTGCATCTTTATTAATCTTATAAAGCTACTATAAGTAATAAAAAAATAAGTAAGAAAAAATTTAATTAAGTAAGAAGAAATAACATAACTGTCTAATCAAAAAAAGTGAAATTTTATATTCTAATAATCTAAACCGTTAACTCTCCCGTTAGTTACATATTTGTTAAATAACTACAGCTCAGACGTGACCGTAGTTTTAATGTATTTTTTGATATATTTGCATTGCTAATTAGTTGAAATAAGTTAAGGATCTAGGCTATTTCCTCATAACATCTAGTGTGTACAACCAATATCGTCTCGTAATAACATATTCGCAAAAAAATAATGAAAATAATAATTGCAACTAAAGCTTTAATTTACATTTATACAACGGTTTAAAAAATGTACATATTTTAATAAATATAAGAATAATTTAGGAATCTTCTAAAAAAAGTTATACAATAAACCCTGATCTAGAAAGTCATCCTTAATAAGAGATTTCTTTCTACTTTCTCCCGAAAAAGTCAATAAAGATTCTCAAGCTTTGTATAATTTTTTTTAAAACCTAAAATACTACTAGGATCCGCCAACCGTGCGCGGCGGGTGTTGAGCTGAGCCCCTCTCCTTTCTTCTTTTATTGATAACTTTTGAATGGCTAAACATTTTCTCAATCTGTTTTCGTTATAACATCCGCGTTCGGCTCAAACATACATGAGAACATTTTTAGCTAATTATCTCGTCGCATTCTGGTGACAACTAAACACAAAAAAAGGTCTCCCAAACGGTTAAGAGTTGCGCTTACGCTCAGCTCAATAACATAGATAATGTTAGTGTAGTTTTTAGTGTCATGGTTTATATATATATATATAACTGCACACTAAGTGACAATATGTACACAGTACAAAGTCTTATTTAATAACTACGACCGTGAACCGTCTAATTTAATACACTATATATATATTGAGGAAAACTCAAACATAATCATTAATATAATAAGCACTTGAAATTTATGGTATATAACAACGAATCTATAAAAAATATGTAGAAAAAAACGCAGAGTAGTGTCGATTATTGAATTGTTTGCAAGGTTTAAAATATATTTATGTATAACCGAGTTCAGACGTGCTAAATGAGAAAATGTGAAAATAGCAGCTTTTCTCTTTACGCGTTAAACTTTCCAAACCACAAGTAATTAAAGTACAAAAATAAAGTAAAAACAAGAGACGCCATGTTGGTGAGGTAGAATTTTGAGCACAAGGTCCTCTCCGAAAACGGAAAAGTTATACACATTTAAATAATAAATGGTATTATTACGTATTCTGCTTTTTAATTTTAACCGAGGATGGATTGTTTTGCAATATTTTTTTTTACTTTGGTACATATTTTGAAATCGATCTCAGATCGCCGGCAATCCAATAATGCTCCGACATTTTGTATCTATATCGAGGTTAAGTAAATATATTTGACAGAAAACTATAGGTATTAAATAAGTCCTACAGAAGACAAAGAATTATCATCTTTAATTTAACCAAAATTTTGTAATTTACAACTCCCGGTTGTTTTAACTAGGAGTGTTTAGGAGTTCTAAAGTATTTCTAACTTCGTCATAAACTACCACAAACCACAAATATTTTAAATGAACGTCTCAAAGTATTTTCAGAGTACCTAATCTGCCAGGGTATGCTTCTTCAAAGGTTTAATTCCTTTTAAGTAGTTGGAAGAAACTTTGAACGTTGAACTACGTGAGTCCTTGGTGAAGAATATAAATAAACTGCAGTAAGAGAGAAATGTTTTGGCATTAAATAAGCAAAAAAATTGGGTTTTTTAGGCACATAAGAATTGGGAAGTCAAAAAATACGTTTTCATCACTTTCTTCACTCTTAAATTGACTCTTAGTTAATTTATCAGAAAATTCTAATTCATCTAAAAAATCTTATTCATAATATAACCTACTTTGCATACAATGTATCTGTGTGTGATATTTTTTTGTGCAAATTTGTTCCAAATGTTAAATTTGTATACCTCTTGTTAGATATACTTGTATGGTAGTAACGTGTCTGTAATATCACATACAATTGATAATTAAATAGTTGGAATGTGTTTATAAGTGATTAAGTAATCACTGAGTAAGTACTCAGTGTAATATAAGAATACGTTGTAAATCACAAGTGCAAACAAAGAACTAGAAATCCCCCAAATCAAGTAGCTAGTTTGTCTCAACTGCGAACTGGTAAATGTACCAAAATTTATATTTATATTAAAGATTCAGTTTTATAAATATAAACTATTTTATAAGAACTAATTAAAAAAATAACCTAATAAATCTTAATTTTGTTATTATGTTCAATTAGTTTTATGAGGCTTCGCTCTTGAAATTTCAAACTTCGTTCCTTCACACCAATTTAGGTTTCCCTCAAGTCCTTTCACGAGACGAATACGTTGGTCGCTATCCAAATAAAATGTTTTTAAACAATCCGTCCACAAAGATATTACCGAAATATTATATATTTTTTTATTTCCCACAAACACATTTAATTCCAAAGTTTATTATCGGTAGTGTGTATATATTTTTATTATTTATATATGGTTAATATATATTATAATTATATTATTTATATAAGTATATATTCGCATGTATCTGTGTATATGTATATTAATATATTTTAATGTTCTGTATAATGTATACCGCCCTATTGTTTTTCCTTTGTATTGTTTTTTTTGTGTTGACTGCTGGAGAATCACGGAGTTCGATCATTGTATTTTTTATGGAAGAGCACGGCAAATGAGCGTGCGGTTCGCTGATGACAAGTAATCAGCGTCGCCTACGAACTCTTGCAAAATCCGGGAAATCACAAAAACGTTGCCGGCCTTGAAGGTGGTAGTATACTCTTTTAAGATAAAAGATACTCTTCTCTATACTTTTTTAAGATATCCACGTCGTATCGATCCGTGAACAACGCCGAAGAAAGTTCATTCCACATCTTGGTGGTACGCACCACGTACCTACGGAAGAAAGTTCCTTGAAAACCGCACAAAAAAGATCCCCACGCACCCGGGTGGTACGGATTGTATTGCAGGCGATAACGTGGTGTACGGTGATGAAATTAATATATCATATATCTCTACGGGACACTCCCTGTTGTAAATGCAGTGGAAGACGCACAGAGATGCGACGTCTCCACGAAATGCCATAGTATCCAGCCGTTTACAGAGCACCGGCTGCCCGACAATCCAAAGGACGCTCCGTTATACTCGGTCAAAAAGTAGAAGCTGATATTGGGATGACACGGTCAAGTAATGAGAACAGTACTCCATGTGTGAAATACTCTCTCGGTCAATCACTACCAATTTCATTGAAGCCAAGAAATGCCATCCGGCTTTATAAACGTCCAATGAAAATAGAAACTTATAATTTTTGGCCGAGAACTTATTTCCGGAATTGAGCTCTAACACTGCGGGATAGTAAGCGGTGTCTTTCATTAGTTATCCAAAGTCAACTTTATGGCAAAACTTGTGCCCAAGAACGGTAGGAAGGGCTGGCAAAAGTTTCCCAGAGTGGCTTTAGAGAGCGCTCAGAAATGGCGCGTGCCAGGCGACTTTGCCAGCTGATCCCCCCTTTTTGACGAGTTCTTCAATTTTGTCACCGTTAAATCATTTACGTCGTTTAAACTAAAGTCTATTAATCTACTTAATGCTAAACCAAAAACGTTTAATAAAATTAAATAAAAAATAACCTTTATACGACCTTAACAGTAATCCTAGACATAAATGTACATTTTTATAAATAAATATCAATTTATGGATAAATATTTAAGGTAATGGCGGGTCACAAAACCGTCCTCCTCTTCTGTGCCGTTCGTGTTCACAAAAGGAGTAGGTACTTATAACATCTTGAACTTTAAGCTCTGAGATGTATCTTTTTATGTGATGACATCACCTTCCTTGGCACCAAGCAATCAAGCACTAACCAATTACATAATACACGCAGTTAATAGCAAAATAATAAGTCTTGAGCCTTCAACTATCCTATATTTATATTGTAACTACACAGACAGATAGGGTCAGTTTAAAATTATATAAGTTATATGAAAATATATTATAGGTTCTAGTTTTAGATCTAATTATACCAATTATAACTTGAAATTAAATCGGATAATTCTTTACATATTGCTATAAAAGAAGTATTTAATCATAAAACAAAAACCATTTCCAAAAAATTTGTTATTATCAACGAAAAATTCTTTAAAAACCTTAATAAATTTATTAAACACTAACAATGCCATGCGTTTTCACACGCGTAGATACCGATCTTGTGGTAGTTGACTTTTGAATGGAATGTCCTATTTTAATAATTTAAAAGGTATTTTATAGGTATTAAAACGATTTAATAAAATATAACTCAATGGGATAAGGATTTGTGCAGATGAATAGTATGGTTTGATTATAGTCGGCACTTTTATCAACTTGTAAAAAAGCATTATTACAGTAGTTGGATATATGGTATCAAGGACTTTCTTGTAGAGATTAATACGTTCTATAATACTGTAGAACATTTTTTTATTCCATCATCAATACTTTCCGTAGCGCACGCCATAACAGATTTTTTATAACCAACTTTTGCGCACTTTGAGTCATATTATTGTATTTTTATTAAGGATCCCATTTTTTTTGGAAATATAATATAGATTATCTCACTCAGTGAAGATGCAGTTTTCGAATGGTTAAAGAATATTTGAAACCGATCCAGTAGTTTGTGTGAAAACATAACAAATATACATACAAAAACACAAATGCTTCCTCTTCATAATATTAGTATGATGTAAAGTGAAATTTTATACAAAATAATAATATAAAATATATAATTGATATAACATGTTACTATGAAAATATAATAATAAATTTAAATATTTATAACATAATATAAATAAATTACAATGGGATCGTTTATTAACTTGTGAAATTAACGATTAGAAAGTTTGGTTGCAAATGTTTATTTCACTATAACACTAAATTTTAACGATTCAAAAGTATAAACTTTTAAAAATAACATTTAATGTATTTTAATTAAAAAATGGTGTTAATTAGTTTAAAGTAAACGATGTTTTATTATTTACTTATCTTTACGCCATATCCCTTGCGGAGTAGCCAGAGACGACGGAGCGCCAAACGCTACACTCCCTGCATACCTTCGCCTCAGCACGACATTAACCTCTTCATACATGTCTTAATACTTTCAAAGACAAGTAAAATCAATAAGAACTAAGAAGACCGTCAACAAAAACAAACAGTTTTACACAAACAGATACGTAATGGGTATTTTACGAAACAATCCAACCGGTTTAATGTAAACAGAAAAATTACGTATTATTTTCCACTTGTTAGCAAACAATGAGGACATGTGACAACAATGTGTAACATAGATCTTTGATTTCGATTAGGTTTTAATTCTTAATACTTAAATAATTTTATTCGTGGCACAGCGCCATTTTGTCGGTATTAAAAATTTGAGAAGACATTATTTTATCTGGACTTTCCCATTGCAACAGATGTAAAACGCTTCAGAAGAAATGGAGAAAGGGAAATAGTATAATAGAACAAATGTCTTTTCATAGCTTTTTTTTGATATCAAAACGACTTCGTCGAGGTAGTTGGTGGACCAAGTGCTTGAACTGTACTATCTTCGAACTACTTGCTATTACCATGAAATTACTAGTTCCGATGTTTATAGTTACAGCTGGAGTACTAACCATATATATATATATACTTCAGTTACGCAATCAAGGACTCATCAATCTAGAAATTGAAATACCGTGGAGCCACTTAAGTAATAAGTCAATCTCTAGTTGTAAATATTAATGTTCATCTTATAACGGATTAAATTTATTGTGTTTTTTAAATGTTATGGACGTATCTTATATATGCAATAACATTTTAATTACATAGCACATTACTTACAACGGGACGAATCATTTATAACATAATAAAAAATTATTACCAATATATCTTTATTCACATAAATAATTTTGATGAATAATAATAAATTTAAATTAATAACACGAGAGAATGCAAATTGTGTGAAACGAACGGTGTTGGATGTAAAAAATATTTAATCACCACGCTACCAGTATTGATGGGGTCAATATGTACTTCTTGGTTATATATATATATATATATATATATATATATATATATATATATACACTACTTGTACATGTGTACGTATATAACAGTAAAACAGACAGACAATCTTTTATTTTCTGTTATATTTATTTTCAATAAGAAATCAATTTTTTTAAAATAATAATCGATGTTTTAATGTATGTGTGTGTTATGTAATTATATTATTATAAAAAATATCAATTAACATGTAACCTCATAGAACATACAACCTTGTTAACTCTCGACAACTCGTGCTTGTGAAAAAAGTTCTCAATAGCCATTATTGCTTATAGTTATCAAACATTTCCATCATAACAAGGTTATCTTATGAGAAACTGTTACGTATTCATCATTAATATTTCGTCATTATTATATCTTCGAAGATAAATTTCGAAATTTATTATATTACAACTTTTTCTTTCATATTTATTAATGTTATTAAAACTGAAGTATGTATATACCCCTTTAAATAGTAAAAATAAGGCCATTGTCTAATAATTAATTGAGCGAAGCGAACGAAGTGAGCGGAGCGTTTTACTGGAGACTTTTTGCATTCTTTGTCACGAATTGGCTCAAAAACTACTTGACGGAAAATTATGAAACTTTGCATACAAAAAGACACACATAAGGTGATGGTTCTTAAAAAAAATTTTTGAAAAATATCAAAAAAAAAATTTTTTTTTTTAATATCATGTCAAAAAACTGATATCCCATTTAAGTCAATGGGAAACGATGAGTGAGTACACTGGGCTCGCTTCGCTCAATATGCAAACGGCACCCAAGATTTCGCGAGCACAGCGAGTCGAAATTGAGGGTTTGTTGGCGCCCCTATATACATAGAAAGACTTTTCTTGCATGTATGTTTGTCCCTTTTGTGACCAACGCCTTGACCAATACTATATTTATTGTCATACCTTGAGTTATTAGGGAATTAAAGTTATAATGTCACTTATAAACTAAGTAACGAAATAAAAATAACATATTTCGTAATAAAACTGGTTATTTTCCCATAAAGTAACAGATCGTATGCTAATATAAGAAATTATACTAAAATATTTAACCCCCATTAAAATTGAACTGTACATAGAAACAATACAAACATTTGAATTGTGAACTTGACCTCAAAATAATAAACGTACCTATAAATAAACTCATAATCCCGTAATTCATATTTAAATTTAACCAAATCAAAGTCATAGAATATTTACTGAATGTATACATTGAGACGAGGTCGATGACTTCTTAGAAACTTCGAGATATTTTTCTAATATAACAATAATAATGACATCGATGTTATAAACAAACCACTTTATATATACTATAATAGTAACGAAAAAATATCTGTACATTCGATTTAAAAAAAAATGCTACCGGTTTTACACGATACAGACTAAACAAGTGTTTTTAAATTGTCATCATCACGCGAGAACTATTACACAGATTCTAAGAATTATTTAATAAATTCTAAGATTTATTTTAAAAAAGACAGACGCGGCAGTGGTCTAGTTTTACTTTGATTCGTTCTAAACAGATATAAAAGATTCTTGCAATTGAACTATGTTTATAAATGTAATTTATAAACATAATTCTAGTCATTAGGGTTGTTTCAAAAAACAATTTAATATTTTTTTTTTCCAAATGCATAAACACCAAATTTCATTTTCAATGGTGGTTAATCAAACATTTTATTCAATTTTATTATAATTAGAATATCGCTAGTAATAATGTAATTTAAAACCATGTTGAATGTTTTATTAGATATAAACTTTTTTATTTCAAAAATTATATAAAAACACGAAGTTATCACCCGTGACCGACATAAATATGCAAATTAGGTTATTACTTTGTATTATGTGTAAGATAATTATGTAACTTGGTGAATTCATTATAAGTAATATCTACTAAGTTATTAGTATTATTATTTTTTATTAAATCGAACAGGCGCGATCATTTTTAGGTTTTAATTATAAATATCTCTATTTATTTATTTCTATTAAAACGATTCGAATGTTTTAATATCTTTCACCATTATACCTATTTTTGCCTTATAAGAAGATATTATGATTTCTACACTTAACTTCTGTTTTAATTTCGGACTTCTTAGTTATGAGTAGATTTGAGTAATATCGTCTTTGTTAGATATAGGATCGGAACTACATAGTTATTGATATATGATGTCGAATTTCAAAACGATATATTTTTTAAAACTACATTTGTGAAAATCGCAACAATATTACGATTTAAAATAAGGTATAAAAACCGTGCACCATAACGGTGACTCATAGGAATACAGTTGATTATTGAATGTTGATAGTTCGTCGACTGCCGCCGCCCAAGTTACAGAACGTCAGTCATAACTCAAATTGACAGAACGTTTCAACTTTAGCGTCTAAATAAAAATTAATGTAAATAAATTACATTCCACTGGGTTCTTTTGGATGTATTAATTTGAAAACCATCTATTTGACTCGCTTTACATTTGGTTACCTGTTTCAGATCAATAGAGTATTAAGTAAGGATGGAAGAATCACAAGTTAAAGCCTTTTATTCTGGGAAAAACTTTTTTATCACTGGGGGAACAGGATTCGTTGGACTATGTTTAATTGAGAAAATACTAAGAACAATCCCAGACTCAGGCAAGATATACTTGTTAATGAGACCTAAGAAAGGAAAAGACATATCTGACAGACTTCTAGAATTTCCAGCTAATCCTGTGAGTATTTCGATTACTTAAATTATGTAGATGTAGTTATAGGTAGGTACACAATATAAATATTTTTGTTCATAATAAAAGTACTTTTAAGTAGTCAGATGTAATTGCCTTAGGTAGAGATATAAATATGGCTGCATCTAGTGTTATTCCTCAATATAACAATTAAATTTTTTTGTGAATCATTAAGTTATTATTAAAGCCACATAAACATTGACATTGCTGAAACCCTTATAAATATATATATATATATATATTTCTTACCCATTGAGACCTAATAATCTCTTTATGACAAAATGAAACTCACAATTGTGGAAAGAAACAGTAAATATTCTATTAAGTTGACAACTTTAAGAGTTTTATAAAAATAGTTAAATATATAATAAATTATATACACATTAAATTAAAATGATTAAATAGTAAATGTGAGTTAAATATTAAAAGAATTGTAGTTTCATTTTAATATTTGAATTGAATTTGTCAATATAGGAACTCTAAAAAATATATATATATTTGATTTTTCTTCAAACTGATTATAAATTTATATATTCCAGGTATTTGAACATCTTCTCAAAACTTCATCAAATGAAATTTTCAAAAAGCTCATCCCCATATCTGGAGATATTGGTTCAAAAGACCTGGGTATAAGCCAAGAGGATCGTCAAACTTTAATAGATAATGTAAATGTTGTAATACATTCGGCGGCTACTCTTGACTTTGAAGAAAATTTACGTCCTACAGTTAACATTAATGTACTTGGAACCCGATACGTTATGGAGCTGTGTCAGCAAATTAAAGATCTGAAGGTAAATCATAGAATCCAATTCAATAAATAGATACATATTTTTCAAACTAACGGCAAACTTACAAGTAAGAAAGTTATCAGTGCCGAATAAACCTAAAAAAGAAACTCAGCATGCTTATCTCTTGTGCTTTTTACATTTATAGTGCTATTTAGTCTAACAAAAATTGCTAATGGCTTCCAGGTGATGGTGCATGTATCATCGGCATATGTGAATTCATATTTAACAGAAGTTGATGAGAAAGTGTATGAATCTCCAGCCGATGTTGAGAACATCATCAACTTGGTGAACACACTGACGGATGAAGCATTGAACGATATGGAAAAAACGTATGTACTTGGATAATTTCAAATATTTAGTTATATTTTATAATTTTGAATAAAAAAAGTATATATATTTTTTTATTTAACTTTTTTTTTTGTTGCAAGTATGTGGCACGTAAATAAATGTTTTGAATTTGAATAAATTGTTGGATTTGATTAATTAATTTAAATTAATTTTTGTTTGCAGAATAATAAACAAACACCCGAACACATACACATTCACAAAGCACCTGGGAGAGCATGAAGTTAAAAAATGCAGTGAATTATTTCCAGTTACCATTGTGAGGCCTACTATGAGTAAGTAAAACTAAATTTAAATAATACATTGTATAAGAATTATTGTGTTTAAGTTATATAGATGTATAATGTAATTTATTTACCAAATATTCTTCAGTTGTGGCGTCCCTGAAGGAACCGGTAGAAGGATGGACATGTTCCAAGGTTGGACCCCAAGGATTCCTCATGGGAGCTGCTAAAGGTAAAGGAATATGTCTTAAATGGAACATTTTTATATATACATTATAACTTTTAATGTAAAGAGTGATCTTCACTTGTGGATTATGAGAAAAATTTAAAATATCTTTATTCAAGTCGACATTTACACACACTTTTCAAACAATTATTACATTAAAAAAGTCAGTGCAGTCAGTCCGTGAGTAAGCTACCAACTCGGAATGCTGCTCTGGTGAGAAGAGCCGCCCAGAAACTCAACAGAACGAAAATTTAACAATGTTTAATGTATACATTATAATATCAACCCTGCAAATGAGTCAACTAAGTTCCACACATTTCAATCAACTAAAAACTCTTGAATGCTCTAATAAGATTTATTTAATAATACACTTATAATATTAGATTTAAAAATAAGAAAATGAAAATCTAAAATATCTAGTGGATCTATTATATAAGCATACTCAAGCCCATGAAGGATTTGTTAACTTAAATACAATATAAAGTTGCTTAAAATATAATATAAAGTCAACTTGACTCCAAGTTACATTTTTTTTGAGATAATATTTCTTTCAATGTTTGTCACGTTTCTGAATGTTTTGTTCACTAAATCTGGTACATAAATAAATATATAATATTGTTTGTTTGTTTGTCAGGAGTGGTCCGCCGCCTGCCGCTGTCCAAAGAGACCATAGCTGACTACATTCCAGTAGACATCGTCGTCAACCAGCTCTTAGTAGCCGGATGGAATGCTGCCCAAGAAAAGTAACTATTACAATATTAATATTTTTTATGTAAATAAAATATGAAGGTAATCATTTATTATTTATCATACACTTCATAATTGTGTATCAACTTAATAAAATAATGAAGGTAATCATTTAATATTTAATATACACTTCAATAATATTTGTGGTGTAAATAAAAAATGAAGGTATTCATTTAATATTTATCAAAAAGATGAAGGTAATCATTTAATATATAATATTTGTTACTCTTTAGCCAACTATGAAATATTATATATGATATGATATGATATGATATATGATATTTATAACGATATTGTATCATTGTATGGATCATGTGTTTATTTTAATACTACACCATATATATGTATCTCTTGTGTTCTCATTAATGGGAAAGTACTAAGATTAATACTTATCAAAATAATATTTTTATATCTGATATTTAAAGTATATAAACTGTATTTTACATGACTAGTTGAAAAAGAGGGGGGATGATTTTTTCTTTTTACTATTCTATTTAATAAATTTAATAATTAATCATATGATTAAATTACTAAAAATTTCTTGTTGGATTTTATAATTTTTTAAATTTCTTAGAATTTATAATGTATGCTGGGACTATCATTAATAAGTCTAGGATGAATGTATCCTAGATATATTGATGATATTACTAATATTTATTCCAGGTCCGGTCTCACAGTGTATCATTGTTCCACATCAACTCAGAAACCATTCAGATGGTCCATTTTGGACTCTGTTGTAAACAAAATGATGCACAATTATCCCCTGAAGGGTGCTGTATGGTGAGTTGGATAACTATCATCAACAAAGATTATTTATATATGTGTGTATATATATATATATATAAATATATATATATATATATATATATATATATATATATATATATATATATATATATATATATATATATATATAACTGTAACTAACCGTTGTATGTATATAGAGATTTGAGAGGAATTATTGCATTTAATAAGGATTCTAATAACGCATAACCTAAATTTGATTAACTAATTTTTTTACTATCTGTGTGCTTGTGTGCGACAATCTGTGCAAAGGCTAATCCGATTTTGATGTGGTTTTAAAGGATTTATTATGTTAAAAAATTGTTTTTTAATAAATGCATTTTCGTCTTTTGTTTTACGCTTGATAAAATATTATTCAGAAATTCTTGATAAATCGCCTGAAAATTTTATTAATTCGATAATCTCTGTTAATATTATTTTTGAAGTAATTTTGTAATAATAGTATTGTGTAAATGACTTTCAGGTATCCCCATCTAGATTTCGTTCCATCGCTGTGGTTGTTCCGGATATCTGCAATCTTTGTTCACTTCTTCCCGGCTATCCTACTTGATATGATTTTAAGGATCAGCGGAGGAAAACCCATGTTAGTATACAAGATATACAGTGTGCCTAGTAAGAGTTTTTTTTACCAAAGTAAAAAGTATTAAATAAGAACAACGCCATCTAGCGTAACGAGTTTAAAACTAAAACGACATCATCTAGCGTAATAGTCTTGGGCGTAATAGTTCGCAACTGAGATCGAACGACCTAGTTCGCCTTTTTTTAATGAACTAGTTCGCTCTTTTAGTTCGTTAATTCGCGTTTAGTTCTGAGCTCTCTGCTCTTCGTAGCAGGATCAGTTTTAGAAAGAGCAAACGATTTTTCTTGTATTGAATTATTTTAAGGTAGTTCGTTCGGTCGTTTTGATACTGCGACAAGATTATTGAAAAAATTTTACTTTTACTTAAAATATTTGGACACTAAAAATGGGACAAAAATATGAATTAATAAAATATATATTTTTATTGTAAATAAATAGGTTTATTGTTTATGTAGTAAATTTTTTGTCTTTATATATTAATTTAGTTTTGAAATTTATAAATACTTTATATATATTATACATATTCTATACAATAAGAAATAACATTGTTAACAATTGCAATTTGAATAGGCAACCATTTTATTCATTACCGCATACTAAAAATGTCATCGTAAATTTGTTTGGTTTATTTTAAAGTCGCTAATACTATACCGATATGGATCAAAATAGTTTACATTGCTCACGGTAAGTAATATGAGCGAGAGGCAGATAGCGTTTCGTGTGGTTGCGAGCGAGACGTCAGTAGTTCCTATGACACTTGATGTTTCCTTAACTCATCTGTCACGAACTAGCGAACTACGAAGCGAAAAATTTGGGATCCAGTTCGCGTAGTTCAGTTGTGGGAGCGATCTTTCGAACTAGTTCGTTCGCGAACTACACAAGACTATAGCGTAACAAATGTAAAATAAGAACAACGCCATCTAGCGTAACGAGTTTAAAACTAAACCACCGCCATCTAGCGTAACGAATGTAAAATAAGAACAACGCCATCTAACATAACGAATGTAAAATAAGAACAACGCCATCTAGCGTAACGAGTTTAACACGGAACCAACGCTATCTCGCGTAACGAATGTAAAATAAGAACAACGCCATCTAGCATAACGAGTTTAAAACTAAAACAACGCCATCTAGCGTAACGAATGTAAAATAAAAACGTCATCTAGCGTAACCAGTTTAAAACAAAAACATCGCTATCTAGCGTCACAAATGAAAAATTGATTTTATTTCGTCCACATTAAAATTTACTGTAACGCGATCGAGTTGGTAAAAAGACACGGCACACTGACAATAACTTGACATTAATACAATGTTTTTGACAAATATATATATTTGTATATACAAAATTATGTTTCTATATAGAATAAATATTACTTTATACAACATATTTCTATCTATATACACAAACTATCTCATATTTCTAGATTATTCCGTCTCCACAAGAACGTATGGAACTCGTTGAATCGTTTGGAAATATTCATATTTACCGAATGGAAGTTTCATAATCCAAAAACAAGGGAATTAGGTGAAAAATTGAACAAGGTGGACGCTGAACTGTTTAATATAGACGTATCTCGTATTTGTGTGAGTATTGTTTATGCAAAAAATATATTTTGTTATTTTTAGGCATTATTTTAATAATTTCTCTAAATATTGTTTGTTCAACATATTTTTTTAAAATATTTTTATTTTTAGTGGCCGGAGTACTTTGTGAAGCTTCATTTGGGTGTCAGGAAGTATTTGAACAAGGAAAGTGAAAAAACTCTGCCGGCCGCTAAGAATAAAGATAATATGTAAGTATATTATTTTTTTTTTTTATCTCCTAAGATGTGTAAGTGATTTTAAAGAATGTATGATGCTTGTTTTAGATTTATTACCACTTTTTTTGTATATAAAAATAAATAAAAAGTACAATTTATTATATATTTGTTTTTTGAGACCTCTTAACAATAATGTTAAATTGAAATTAACAAATATTTATAGAATTAATTTATATTTGTTGTGATCACTCACGAACGTCACATGTCTGTTCCAGTCTGTACTACGTCCACATGACGTGGCAGGTGCTGGTCGTAGGTCTGACCTGGGTCACTCTGTCCAGTCTCGCCGGGGTCAGTCTGACCCACACGGCCTGGGCGCCTCCTCTTATATACTTCTTGTATTGTCTGCTTTAAAATGTATTATTTTCTATTACAAACGCTGAAATGTATTTTACATTCAATAAATATTTATTTTTTGTTTAAATATTGTTTTATTTTTATTGTATTATTAAATATATATACATATATATATATATACTATTAATGTGAAATATATTAAGACGTGGCTCAAACCGACTTGTAGTGTTTAAAAAAAATCTATTATAACACATTTAACCCCTTAATGTACAACTTTTTTGAAGAAGGTCGAGCAAAATATTTTTTTTTTTATGTAAAGAAACAATTTAGAACATTGTCTTGGTAAAAAAATTAGAAAAGTACAAAAATAATCAACATTTTCATTGAAATTTAGGATTTTGATCCACATTAAAAAAAAATCGAATATAATAATATTACAGACAGTTTTTTATTTTTTCAAATTCCTATTTTTGAAAAAAAAACATTATCAGTAAATATAATTATATTTATAAACAAATAATAAAAATGTATTTATAAATTTATTTTCTTTTGTATTTCGAATATATTTCGAAACAAGTTGCAGCACTGCCCACATATTATTATTATATTTTATATTATATTGTAGTAAAAATATACATTCAAATATGGATACTGTCGAAAAGCGACTCACAACGAACAGATAAATAATAGATGATAATTAGAAAAAGGTTATATTTATTAACTTACAATCTCAAATCATAAATATCAATAAAACTATTGTTTCTCTTTACTTTAATATGATCTATGTCGACTGCATTGGAATAGTAAAAATTCTATAAACATGAAGTACAATGCTATGAGTTAATTCAAGTGTATAGTTTGGTAAATTTTACGTTAAAGGGTTAAGAAACCAAAGGTCAGCGAATAAAGCATTTTCATTTTGACTAAACTTTAATTTTGATGGTAAATATTTATTATACGAGGGCCAAACTGAAAGTTTTTAGAACTGGCCACTTAAAAGCATTATATTAAAAAAAAAAGTTTAAATTTTGAAAATAGAACTCTACCACTATTATTGAGTGTACATTTCATTTATTTGTCATGTTTTACGATTTGGCGGCAAATTGAAAATTGTCTGTGCACGTCAGAATGAATTTAAGCCGAGAAAATTTTCGTGCAATTATTTTTTATGACTTTCGATGTCATTTAAGTCAACAAGAAAGTTATGATAGACTTCGATTGGCTTTTCACGATGAAGCCCCATCTCGTGCCACAGTTTACAACTGGTTTAATGAATTCAAACGTGGTCGAACTAATCTCAGCGATGATTTGCGTGAGGGACGGCCTTCTACAGCGACGACTGAAGATAACATCAGTGTTGTGCGGCGTATGATAGAGACTGACAAAAGAGTGACCTATCAGCAGATTCGGACAAGTCTAGGCATAGGTATGAGTCAAGTGCACAAAATCCTCCATGAACATTTAGCGGTCAGGAAGCTTTGTGCCCGCTGGATACCGCATAATTTGGCAGAGGCTCAAAAACTCCGCCGTGTTGATTGGTGCCGAGAAATGATCCAAAAATTTAACGGAGGTGACTCAAATGCTGTGTTTGACATACTAACGGGTGACGAAAGCTGGATTTACTGTTATGATCCGGAAACCAAAAGACAGTCTGCTCAGTGGGTGTTTCCTTCCGAAGAGTTGCCAACTAAAGTGAAGAGAGGTCGAAGTGTTGGAAAAAAGATGGTGGCCTCGTTCTTCGGAAAGACAGGTCATTACGCGACAGTAGTCTTAGAGGATCAGAAAACGGTTAATGCAGAGTGGTATACTAACAATTGTTTGCCACTTGTCTTGGAAAAAGTTCGAGAGAAACGACCTCGCAGCAGGATCCTCCTTCATCACGACAATGCCTCGTCGCACACCGCCAGGCAAACGATCGACTATTTGGTGACCTCAGACGTGGAATTACTGGGTCACCCGCCGTATAGCCCCGACCTCGCACCCTGCGATTTTTATTTATTTCCGAAAATAAAAGAAAAACTTCGAGGAAAACGTTTTATAGACGCCGAAGAAGCAGTGGCTGCGTTTCAAACCGCCGTCGAAGAGACCCCTAAGGCCGAGTGGGCAAGGTGCTTTTCTCAATGGTTCCATCGAATGCAGCGATGTATTGATGTAAATGGACGCTATTTTGAAAAGTTACAATAAAACTTATAACTTGCTAGAATGCTTAGTTTTTGATTTTCTAAGAACTTTCAGTTTGACCCTCGTACATACAATTGTTTGATTTTCCACATATGTACCACTTTATGGAAATATAGCATGCAAAGTTTCCGCCATTTTATATTGAAGTCATTTATGATCAAAAAAGCCTACCTGAGTACCACTCCACTTCCACTTCCACTCAGAGTATTGTCCATCGCTTTCCTCCACCTTTTCCCATCTTTCTGGCAGCATACGGATGCCTCGTCGGAAGAACTCATCTTTTGAGGTTATCTATGAATCGACACAATTTTTGGTCTCTTCATACGATGTGAAGTGCTCAGAAAGACCAGGTGCGACGACGAAATATATGAAGCATCGTCCGGTGAATAGGGCGGGTGGAATAGAACTTAAAAATTAAGTATATTTCCAAATATAATTCCAAATAGTTTATCGTGGGTCACTACCGAGAAAATCCACCCTAGTCTGACCCGAATTGTAATAAAAAAAAATAAAGTTTCATCGTGGGTCACTTTACCGAGAAAATCCACTATAGTCTGACCCGAGCACGTACAATGTTATGAGAGCTCGAGTATAAATAAAACATCTTTAACTTGTGTTATTTATTGATTAATATACTAAAATAAATAATGGCATTACGGTAATACTTAGGTAACTACTACAATGTTTGAACAATTCACTAATAAATATAACACTTAATACAATATATGTACAGGATGTAAGGAAATACTACTTTTGTTAGCTTACAATTATTTAAAGTTCAATGACAGAAGGGCTTATCAAATATCAGTTCATTGATAATGTAAAAAACAATGAACAAAAAAATAAGGTATCATTTTTAAGCCGCCATTTTCACTCTAAACTAATTAGTAAGCTTTGTGTTTTTATCTCAACAGTTCCCAATTTTTTACATAATTTTACATTAAATTGAAAACCGATGATAAATATTTGGTTATTCAACAATATACATGAAAAAAATACTACTTCAAGATTTTCAAGTTTCAAAAATGTGTGCAATTTAAAACTTATTTTTGTAGACACAAAGTTTAAGTTTAAGATACTGTTTTACAATGTTTTTAAATTTAGTTTTAAATATCCAACGAGTTACATTTAGATGTCTACTTTCATGCATTGAGTGTGTACACTAGCAGCGTCCGATGTTCTGAAGGATGCTGGCGACGACCTCGCTGGAGGTGGCGGAGCCCCCTGCATCGGGTGTCAGCACGCGGTCCACGTCGATGGTCCTGTGGAGCGCCCGACGGATGAGACCCGCGTGGTAGTGGTGCCCGAGGTGCTCCAGCATGTCAACGGACGCGTTGATCATGGCCATCGGGTTGGCGATGTTCTTGCCGGCTATGGCCGTGCCTGGAAATTATTATTACATACATATTACTTATGTTATCTCTTAATATCTTATCTTTTGATGGTCCTGAATAAAAATCCATTTTTATATCGAAGCTTTTCCGATTACAAATTTAGTGTGGCTTCGTAATTGTTATTTTGAAAACCTATAGAATAACATTCACCCACTCACACAGGCAGACACACCCACGCAACTATACACGCACACACTCGCACGCACGCGTACGCTACACACACATACGCGCACGCTTGCACACACACACGCATACATGCACGCACAAATTAAAAATATATATTTTTTAATATGGCGCTTTTATACCAGTGTTTCTGGTTCCAGGTTCAAACACCGCGTAGTGGTCCCCGTAGTTTCTCCCGGAGAGGAGGCCAGCGCCGCCCAGCAGACCGCACACCACGTTGGACACGATGGAGCCGTACAAGTTGGTCATCAGCATCACATCGAACTGGTGAGGCCTTTATAATATAACCATCATTAATACACTAGATACTTATAGCATAATTAAATGTTAGATAATTGTTAAAAAAAATCTGTACGGATTTAAAACAGTTTAATATAAATTTACTTTAAACCAAAAAGTTCCAAATAATTATACATATACATAATCAGATACCTTGCAACAAGTTGCATGCAGCAGTTGTCAATGATCATGTCGTTGTGTTCTATCTCTGGGTACTCCTGAGCGAGGCGGCGAGACGTCTCCAAGAACAGACCATCGGAGAGCTTCATTATGTTTGCCTTATGGACTGTTGTCACCTGGAAATATGTTCTACTTGTTGAGCGAAGCGAACATAGTGAGCGGAGCGTTCTACTGGAGACTTTTTCACATTCTTTGTCACGGATAGGCTCGAAAACTACTTGACGGAAAATTATAAAATTTTGCAATCAAAAAGACACACATTAGGTGAGGGTTAAAAAAAAAATTTGGAAAATGTCATGTCGTTGAGGAATGATCGTCAAAAAATTGAATTCAATGGAAAAAAACTGAATTCAATGGGAAACGATGAGTCATCACACTGGGCACGCTTCGCTCAATATGCAAACAGCAGCCGAGATTTTGCAAGCGCAGCGAGTCGAAATTGAGGGTTTGTTGGCGCCCCTAGTATATACTATAATGTTTAAAGTAATCATCTTTATGGAATCAAAATACTTCCTTTTTTTTTAAGACAAGACAGAGGATTCATTGTATAAAGTTACCTTCATGGATATATATTGTTTAAGGACCAAGAGTTGAAAAATAATCTTCCAACTGACCCATAAAAAAATTATACACAAAAAATAACCTTTTTCCTTCCATTCCTTTTGGCAAACTCGAAGGCGAAACGCGCCACCCTCTCAGAGTTGCTGGCCGTTACAACTTTCATGGACTCAATCACTCCCTGCACAGATTCGTGCTCCAGCATGGCATACTCACCCTCTGTGTTCTGTCTATAAATTAATAGGATTAATGATTTACTGTCATTAATAACAAAAAAAACAAAATAAAATTTGTTTCTTGCATTATCTTAAAGCTAGAAAGCCATCTAAAGTTGAAAGAGAACTTACCTTATAATAACAACATCAATATCTTTATGCCTTGTAGTGACTCCGGGGAAGGATTTGCAATTCAACACATAGGCATACATATCCAATTCGTTACGTAGCGCTACATTACGTGACGTCACATAGGCTGCCTCGCTCTTGGTTTCAATGTTACCCTGTAAGACAAACAAAACAATTCAATATTTCTCATCCAGAGGTATGTAAGTATGTGATTAGAGTATTAATTTGTGGATCTGCCTTCTATAAATATATCAAATATATGTAACATATTGAATTAGATATAGAATTGGTATCCAAGAGTTGAATAGGATTTATATTTAACAAGTTTATTTTAAATTACCTTAAGTCCCACACCATTCCTCTTGATAGTTGTGATAGCATACTGGACATCATCATCATTGTCCACATTGGGGTCAATGTCCACAACCTCAAAATCTACCGGTGCTCCAATGTACCTAAAACATTTCAATTGTATGCTTTAACCTGTTCACAGGGTATGACGAATTATGTTCCCACATATAAAAGCCTTCTACAATGGGCATGAAGACCTTTTTCTTTCTACATTGTTATTATCTATTAAAAACAATATTCTTTTATTATTTGAGGTGTGATGATATTACTTATAAATAGAAATAAAAAGTCCCCATTGTGAAATGAGTTGAACAAAAGCTTATTCCACTGTTAACAGGTTTATAATTGTAAATGATGTTACTCTTTTTATGTGATTTCTTATATATATAACAATTGTTGTGTAAACTAATAAGTTAAAAAAGTTAAGTAATTTATCAATATAGTAGTTGTAACTTAAAAAGGTTATTAAGTTATTACAATTTTTATAACTCAGTTCAGTCCCCTATCATTATTTGTTTCTTTATATTACATTTAGATTTAAATATATTAATTAATATAATCCAAATGAATATTAAATATATATTTAAAGGGTGTTATATTTAATTAAAGACGTCACTATCCAGATGTATGTAACCAAACTTTACTATGTACTTTACAATTTGATACATAAGATTCTCATTATCTTATCAGGGCACATTGTTTTGTAAATATTTTTTAACTAAATTAGTAACAAGGTCCGAATCTATGATGCATTATTGTATTTTGCATAGAAAGTATTACAGATTTTTCGATAATAGACTTCGGCTTATTTTCTAAGGTCCTGTCATCCATATTTTTCATGACGGTAACAAAAATTTGTTTGTATTATAATTATTATACCATATGTATATGGATTATTGTAATTTTATTATACTACTATTTATCTTGAATGAAGATTTTTGTAGTATTTGAAAACGTTTATTTTGTTGACCGTAGTGTCAGATTACATCTGCGCACTTGTAATATTTATAAGACTTACTTGAAAATATCCCTGACGTATCCCATACATTCAGGGCCGATTCCACCACCAGGCAACATGGTAACAGCATGACGACCACCATACTGAGCTATGGGGATATTTTTTTGCTTTCGTATTACGGGGGTCTTATGTTGCAAATCGAAGTCTGAAAGCTGAGCTGGCGCGGCTGAACTCGCAAAAACCGTACCCTGTATTGCCGGTAGGATTTTAACTTTCGATAATAATCTCACTGCCATTATTATGAATAGTTTATATTTTTAGAGGAATATTTTCAAGAAGTTGGATAACCACAGGAAGAGGAAGATGAGTTTGACAGATCAATTTCTCGTGATGGTGTCAAATAGGCGCCACTTGTGTTTCTAGTTTCTATATACTTGACAGCAGAATGTCAAATATACTAAACAAATCCGTTGCTTAAGCAAAAAATTAAAATTAATATTTTATTGAATTTCATCAAGATTAGATTAACTAATTAAATATAATTTTAATATTTTTAGATATGTTAAGTACAATAATAGGAATTAAAAACATGATCTATATTGTAATACATTGCAGAATGACAACAAAATATTTTTACACTTGCAACATTTTTATCATAACTTATTATAGCCTCTAGGTGTTGCTGCTTTTTCTACGGGGCCTCGGCAATGGGAACGGGCGTCCATTTTGCATCGCCATATTGAAATTGGTCGGACATCTTTGGACGCCATGTTTAGTCGGACATATTTTATAAACATTTTCGCGTAAATTTCAAATATTTTTGAGCACTAATTATCGAACTTTTTTTCACTGGAGTGTGTGGTTTTGTTTGCGGTGAAAACAACTGAGAAAAAAACTTTGCCTACGCAGCAGCCCGTATCTGAGTCTGGGGGGCCTTGCAGCTTTTGTTATAAGCTAAATAAAGGTAAAATATTTATACTGAAAACAATCACACTTTTTGACACTTTGTAACAAGTGTTTCCAAAATTCTATGTAATTACGTTACGTATTGCTTTAGTAAAGCTAGAAAAATGAAGGTTATGGAAGGAGGTTTGTTTCCGTAAATGTTTGGCGTGGTCGTTTTATATAATTATGTGAAAAAATCCTTCAGTTACCCGGCCGGTCGCCAGTGTTGGTGCACCTGCCAAGACTAATTGTCATTTCGTTACCAGTTTACATTTTTATACAATAATCACCGTTTTAAAGCGGTGGGAGGTAATACAATATACTTTTAAATTAATTACTCTGGTTGGTTGGCTTGTTATGCGATATCAAGATTTAATTGTAAAACAAGTCGAGGGAATGTACGACGCCCATGAAGTGTTAAAAAAATAAACTATTGAAAAACTTTCCGTTATTTGAATATATTATTATTGTGGAATGTAGATTATTTAATAAATATATTTTACCATAATTCAGCTACTAATTAGCCAGTCGGCTGTCATTCCAATAAACAAAATTGACAGATATATTTTAAAATGAAAACAAGTGATAAGAAAACATTATCAAGCCAAACAGTATTGTAAAATCATGGATAAATAGTTTTAATATAAATCTTATATTATGCACAGTTCAGAGCTATTAAAGAAATATTTAATAATTATTCTGATAAGTTTCTTTTTGCATTAAGAGCCTATTAACAATCCTTCCTAATAGATATAGTTTTAATTATTTTCTGGTTCAACATAATAACATATTACTAGAATAATAACAGTTCTAGTTTGACTTAATAATATATAGCAAAATGTTACAAGTGGGCTTTACGTAATAGATAATATAAAAGCAATTATTTTATAACAAACAAATAATATAAAATTGTACACCCATTACCATACAAAAGAATTGCTAAAATTAACTTATAAGTAGGACAAAAATAAATAATTAATTATTAATCATCAATATAATTAAATTTTTCTAATAAGTTATATTGTTTATAATAATATAATGTTCCAAAAAAAATTGAAACCATAGAAGTATTATTCTGTTAGTTGGGGTAATATCGGAAGATTGTTGATTTTATATTATTTAAATTTACTGTAATTTAAAAATCTTTTTTTAATACTTTTTAAAGGTACCCTATCTGTTGATAATAAAGTTCAACTAAAATATTAAATAATAATTTTTATTTCTAGAATTGAACCAATATTTTGTCAGGATCATACAATCTTATTTCATACATCTGTATACTATAAATTTATACTGATTGACCTAGTTTTACTTTATTAGTCAGTCCAGTGCAGTTAAAAAAATCCTTTAATTTTCAGCTAGAACAGTACCAATTATACTAAGCAAAGTGATATATCATTTGAATGCCATGTTCAATAAGATAGTCAATGGAAAAACATGAGTGCCAACATAAGTTATTTAAATGTTCCGAATTTAACGATTAAAAATTTAAATCATATATTTATAATTTTTTTAATAATATAAGTGCTTTTTAATGTTTCATTTTATTCATCATAAACCTTTATTTACAATTTTTTTTTAGATATTGACAGAATCATTTGCTCTTGCTTTCTGGTATAGAGCACTAAAATTCTCTATATTATATTAATCTATAGTTTGCTTCCAATTAATATTAATAAAAAAAAAATTGTGTGTAATATTTTATGATATTAATTTCAGCTAAGCTGGCCTGAAAATGATGAATCAGGAGATAATGTGTGAGGTGGAGATCGGAACTCATGAAGGAATGGTAGAAATAGATGTGGATGATCAGGTTGGGGTTAAGGTAAAGCATTTTAATAATATTAAACTTTATAAAACTAACTGAACAACAAATTTAATATAATATACATATAATTTTCACAAAGTTCAAATAAAATATTTTGTTAATATTCAACTATAAGTGTGTCTATTACTTTGGACGTGAAAACTTACACAGTTTACCCTTTAAATGTAGGATTTTGCAAAATCCATGTTAAATATTAAGGAAGCATCCTCAAAGGGGTCCTCAAAAACACATACTATGATAGCCCACCTAATTCACAGATTGGTAAGTAATTTATGTACATATATAAAAGTTGTTGTTTTTAATGTTTCAGTATGAAGAAATAGAAGCCGGCCAATATGAAGAATACATAACAGATGATCAGTATGAAGAAGTTGAGGAGCAGGTCATTGGAATGCAGCATTTAGAGGAAGGTCGGTTATATTATAATAATAAAAACAAAAAAACGTATTCGTGTTTTTCAAAGGATTATTAATATAAATTAACTAACTTGTAAACAACACAACTCTTGACAGTGCTATTACTTTTACAATATTATTTTAATTATATTTAAGTAGTAGTAATAGTTCAAATTCAAAATATCATTATTCAAGTAGGAATTTATGCTTACTTTTTAGTCAATTATTACGTTAAAAAAGATCAGTGTAGTCCGAATGCTGTTCTATACATTTTGATCAGCTCAATCCAATTGGAAAAACCAAAATAAATTGTATTTGATAAAACCTAGCTGTAGTAATTTGGCTGAAGTTTTTATACATGACTTCTCCTTTCTTTCTCACAGAAAACCCATAGGACATAGAAATCATAGTTATATATATCTCTCTCTCTCTAACACCCTTTCATCTATTCCATTAATAGTATAACCTTTACCTATTAGTAAATGATCCATGGGTGAATGAACCTTTTATCATCATACCTTTGCTGTCATTACAACAAAAAGTCTTAACTATACACACTATCTGACCCTTGTCTATAAAATTTCAGTTGGCAGCGAGGAGGTAATCCTTCCTGGCATCTCTGAGGAGGGACTCCACGCGGAGGGCTCCTATGACCAGGTCTACCAGCCCCCGGGGAACAGCAGGTACAGTTCCTAAGGCCTTATATGATTTAGATGTGATTTTCTTCTAACCTTTTTATATAAAGTAATTATTAATTATTAGTTAAGTCTTTAGTATCTATTATATTTCCTACTTCAAAATATCTTCAGAATAATAATATCTTCAGTGATCACAATAAAGAAATACTCTACTGAGTTTGTTGTGTGGTTCTTCTCAGAGCATCTCGTTTGGAACACTCATAGACTTAATTTTAAGTTGGAGAGTGTCTTTACAGAAGGACTGATAAGTATGGTATCAAAATAGTCCTGACACTCTCATTTGATGTACACAAGTGATAACTGGTATTGATTCAAAGTGGAATATATAAATAAATATATAAAAAAAACAATGTTAATGTCATTATTGTATATAAGCTTATGTTTAATACATCAAATGCTCTTTAGTATTTTATTAGAGACAATGTTTTAAAGGATATCTATAGTTCCGTTAAATCAAAATTAATTTAACGAAATTGTTTCCAGAAGGGGTCGCGGCAGACCCCGAGTCAACGCCTCCAATAATATACATCATTTGATGCCAATAGGTAAGATATAATCGAAATTTCGAATCAATTATCTGTATGAAATGGTAACAAAGCAATATATAAGTTGGTTTTTTGCTTAGGATTAAAGTAGTATTAATTTAACAACAACACTCTCAAAAGCCAATCAAAAAGTTGAAGATAAGAATTGACGGCAAATATTTAGTTTACAATTCTATGATATGATATTCTTTATTGTACAAAATCAATACATAGAAAAAAAAACACAAATGTAAAAATTACAAAAGGTGGCCTTTGTACTAAAGATCAATCTTTCACGAAAGCTTTGGGTAGAGGACATGAGGTATAAACGTGGATAGAGACGGTGTATCAAAGAATACATACATATTACATACATAAATAACATATGTTTATATGTTAATTATAATTTAAAGGTGAAGTGCCGATGGGTCTGATGGAGAACAGCACTGGCAGGGCCGCCAGGAGGTGGGAGCAGAAGCAGGTCCAGATCAAAACAATGGAGGGAGAGTTCTCTGTCACCATGTGGGCTACGGGGGAGGATGATGGTGAGAAATAATTGATTGATTATATAGTGTTAATAAATAACAAAAACCAAAAATAAGTCCACTGAGTGCAAAAAAGTCGGTTCATACTGGTGGTACTTCCAAAACGTTTTGTAAAGACTAGACTTTGGGTGGAGAATCGGTCCAAATAAAATGATATAATTCAAAACCCTGACATTGAATGTTTGCTCATAAATCTGTATGTGTGAGTATGAGTAAGTATAAAATATGTATGTATGAGAATGAAATAAGTGTGGGTATATATATAAAAAATATATATATATATATATATATATATTATTTTTTTTCAAATTAATTCTTATAAAAACAATAGTTATTTAAGAGATATTCAAACCCAAATATTATGAGGCTGTAAGTAATCTTTGTTTATAAAGTATAATCTTAAATATAATGATATTTTTAACAATGTAAATGTTTATTGTCAGATGATGGGTCCAATCCAGAGCCGGATCCAGACTACACAGAGTACATGACGGGGAAGAAAAATGTACTAGGGAATGATACTATGCCAGGTAATGGGAGAGAGAAACAAATATACATTTAAATTTGTTTGTTAGACCTAAGTCATATTTTCCTTACTGTAATATTTAATGTCTACTCTTTTATAATTTATTAAATATATAGGATTTTTTTTACAAATATATAATAAAAAATTAATTATGTATATATATTGTAAATATGTCCATGTGAGTTATTCAAATAGGAAAAGATGTTAATAAATAAATATAAATAATGTTTATAGACAATTTGAAACGAAAAAATAATAATTATTATATTATTGTTAAAGGTTTAGATTTATCAGATCCAAAGCAATTAGCTGAGTTCGCTCGTCCCGGCCACAAGATACGACTAAAGAAACCATCCCCAGAGTCCTCTGACCGTACTATAGGTAAGTATTTATCCAAATATACAAATTATTTTTTATATAAAAATTTGTGTGAAAATGTTTTATTTTGGCATCGTTTTAGATTATTTTAGAATTTAGCAATTTACATAATATTTTTAGTATTGAGAATATGTATTATATATGTGTACCTATTACTTACTGCCTTTTAAAGCCAACTTCGTAACTCATGGGTAGCTGGTGGAGATCTCTTTTGAGAGATAAGCTCATCCAATGTTTTTCATGTTTCTGAATGTTTTGTTCACTAAATCTACTACATAATAAATACTAATATAATTAATGATGATACATATTCCAGCATGTCCTCATAAAGGCTGTTCAAAAATGTTCCGAGACAACTCTGCAATGAGGAAGCATCTACACACACATGGACCCAGGGTGCATGTGTGCGCTGAATGTGGTGTGTATTATATTAACCATATATAGACATATGTACACCAGTCATTGACTAGCTCCTGTACTAAGCCACGAAATTCATGTTTTTATCCATAGTATCACTTGTCTTTCTAATTTAAGATGTTAAATTAATATTATTAAGGTAAAAATATGTCTAAAAACAACATTTAAAATCATCAAATTTTAGTGTCGGCGCAGTATGTTTATTTTCCTTCCATACTCTCCTGTTACTCGTCATCTCTACACGCTTCCTTCTCCTCCGTACCAATTCATCCATCTTTTCTTCAGCCGTCCTCTTCCTGTCCATCCCTCCACTACCATACCCAGCACTTTTTTGGTTAGATTCCTTTCATCTCTCCTCATAACATGCCAATACCATGACAGACAACTACCTCTATTTTTTTCTGTCACTGGTGTTACTCCCAAGCTTCCCCTAATATACTCATTTCTTAATCTAAATTTTATATTTTTATAGAAATTTTATAATTATTAGCTAAAAAAACATAGATAAACCATTTACAGATAATAATTGTATTAATTATATAAACTTATATTCTTATTGGAAGTTAACAATAATTTATTTGATATGATTTTTTGTTCATCAGGTAAAGCTTTTGTAGAGAGTTCAAAATTAAAGCGACACCAACTCGTACACACGGGTGAGAAGCCGTTCCAGTGTACCTTTGAAGGGTGCGGCAAGAGATTCTCCCTTGACTTTAATTTAAGGTAATATGGGTAATAAAAATAAATCAAAATCAAATTATAAATGTATATAGACTCCATACATTGAAATAAACACAAAAGTGCACTTTGTCTGATTCTTATGTGACCCCAGTGACAGTATTTATACCTTAATAGAGAATTTTAATATGTATGAAATATATTTAAATAATATTTCCAGAACCCACGTGCGCATCCACACAGGCGACCGTCCCTACGTGTGTCCCTTCGACGGATGCAATAAGAAATTTGCACAATCCACGAACCTCAAGTCTCATATACTCACACACGCTAAGGCTAAGTATGTATATTATTATATAATACGTAATAAACAAATCGATATTGAATTATCATAAATAAATAAAAGTTATTTTCATTCAGATCAAGAAACTCGCTATCCCGCAATGGAAACGCTTACGAGTCAGCGCGAACTACACCCCAATATGTCCAACTAGAAGTGTCCCCGGACGACTCCAACCCTCAACTAATATTCTACACTCACGAGTGATCAAGTGTACAAAGTGTTTACGTACAAAGTGAAGTGATGTGAAGTGAAGTGAGTGAAATGTAAATAATAGGTAGGTTATGAAAGACTATGAACTATTTGATCTGTTAGAACATATTCGATTGTAGGTTTATATAGTTTGGTGAACTATTATTTTTATAAGCCGCGTTATCTGTTATGGTATACTTAAAAGAGTAGATTTAATATTCTAAACTAGTAAAAAAATGAAATATCAAAAATGTTTTAGATATATTATTAACAATAACAATGGCTTAAAATTTTTGTACCTAGTTAATGATTAACAGGCTGTGAGGTCACAGATTATTGTTTTGATTTATTGATAAAAAACTAATAAATATTTATTGTAACAAACATCACAACTAGTATATATGATATATGATGGTATCTTGTCAATAACAAATATATATACACCATTTAAAACAATGGGGGCATTGCTTTCTGTATCTGTTATAACAGTAAAATAATTGTTTGTTTGTCACTCAACACTATTGTTCTTGTTAAATTATTTATAACAAAAAATCACAGAAAACTGCTACGTATATGAAAAAGAACAAAAAAATTTTTTTTTTTTAATTTAAAAAAAATGCCTGTTGACAATTCAAGAAAAAAGCATAATATCTTATATGTAAGTATTTTTTATATTTTAACTATATTTATCATTATAGCATTCAAATTAGATTTTTAAAACCTCAATGGTTAGGGACCTTAACATTTGGCTGTAAAAAAATCCAAAATTTTGCCAAACCGTATGAAACAACAATTGTTTTAACGCAATGTATATATATCATATCCAAAAAACACACAAGAAACTAGAACATTATATTTTAAGGAAGCAATTCATGTGTTATTTAAAATAAAAAAAAAACAAAATATATATAAATATGCCAAAAAAGTAATATGTAATGATATAGATGATTATTATCCTAAAAGAATTTATGTGAGATATTTATTATTGAAGCCAGTTAATAAATATTGAAAACTAACTTAATTATCTTGAAATTACAAGTAAATTAACAGTGTGAATAACTTTTTTTTGGAAGCCATCTTGAACATTAATTTCGGCCATTATTCATTTTGTATTATCTTCACAGCCCTTAATGTAGGTATTATAAATACAAAATTAAAAATGTTCCTGGACTAATAAGATTCATATATAATAATGGAACACCTCAACGTGATAACATAATAATAAATTTATTAACTGGTAAAATAAAAGTGAATTTAGTCAGAAATTAGCAGGTGTGAAAAAAAGTTAATGGATTTTAATTTAAGGTTTTAAGTGATTTCCATGTCTTGCACTAAGTTTATAATGACTGATGTAAATAATTTAATTTCCTCACCATATTGTGATATTTGAAATATTTTTTATTAGAACAAAATGTTTTCAATTAAGTCATTTTTTATCAAATTTCAAATATGGCAATATGTGTCTAAATGATTGTAAGTACAGTACAATCTAAAACGAAATAAAATGTAAATGTTAATAACAATGTTTTTTATTATTCTTTAATTTTTGGACCCTTATAGTAAAGATGGAATGGTAATAAATATTACCATTAAAAATTATAGTAGTTGTTTTTTATTGTATTTTAAAACTTGATGCAATCACTTTTGATTGCACTTCTACAGATTGGGAAATATTCGTAGTTTTTGCGTAATATCTATTTTAATTTTCTTTTACATTTTATATAGTAGTACTAAAAAGTAATCCATATATCTTTGATTAAAATCAGGTAAAATATTTATTTACCTGTCGAGTAAAGAAAAGCATTTATTTTTGTTTTTTTTCAATTTAATTGCGAAAGATAAAAAAAAAGAAATACTATTAAATTCATAACGAAAAAATAACAATTATTTTAAGAACTAGTAATTATTGTATGTTTCAAGTTCGCAAAATATATATTTTAAACTTTCCGCCAACAAAATATCCGAACGCAGCATGAATTTGACAGCCGAGTTTAGAAGACAACAAAATCGATGCGACGTGTACTATCTAGATACTATAAAATAAAAACTGTATTCGTCGGCACCCCATAGTTTCTTAATATCACCGAAGAAGAGGCTCAAAATGAGCTCCTTTAAGCGTGATAAGAAAGAAGAAGAGGATAGTGGTGGATGTCCGTTTACAACTTTGGATAAAACAGTCGTATTACAAGAAGCCAGATATTTTAATGAGACTCCGGTGAATCCTCGAAAATGTACTCATATTCTGTCCAAAATTCTCTTCATGCTCAATCAAGGAGAGATATCATTATCTACTCAGGAAGCTACAGATGCGTTTTTCGCTACCACGAAACTATTCCAGTCAAAAGATGTAATGTTGCGACGAATGGTATATTTATGTATCAAGGAGCTAAGTAAGCTCGCACAAGATGTGATAATAGTAACATCCTCGTTAACCAAGGATATGACGGGTAAAGAGGACCTCTATAGAGCGGCGGCTATTCGCGCTTTATACAGCATTACTGATAGTAGTATCATACAGGCTATCGAGAGGTATATGAAACAGGCCATAGTTGATAAGAATCCTGCAGTAAGTTCCGCGGCATTAGTGTCAGCATTGCATTTATCAAACAGCTCACCAGACCTTGTAAAACGATGGACAAGTGAAGCTCAGGTATGTACAATCTACACAATATAACAGTGAGAAGGCATGATTTTGTGTGTTTATAAATGTCCCAGTCAAAACAATAGCTTCTTTAAATTTTTAACCGTTAATTAAAGTCATATAGTTTGATTATAGCTTATTGTCATAATTAATATATAAAATACTTTTAATTCTGGAAAATTCTCTCGTAGTTACACAAAAATACAAAAAGTAATATGAGGCGAAATAGTAAATGGTAATTTAGTATTAATTGTGTATTATTAGATTGACTTAAAATTATTGTAGCTTTTGTCTTTGGCTTGCTTTATAACCAACATCTTAATAACAATCCACTGAAAAAACTTCTTACTATTGATAAATTGTATTGCAAAGAATTGTACACATTTTTTATAAATAAAACAATCACAGTGCAATGAATTGGTCAAGTAATATTATTTGTAAACATTTATTTTATTTATTTATGTACCAGGAAAAGTACAATTTACCATTTATTTAAAATATAATATACACAAAAAGGATGACTTATCTCTTAAAAGAGATCTCTACCAGAAACCCTTCATTATCGGAGAAAATAATTTGATATTTGTGGTATAGGAATACAATAAATATCGGAAAAATAAATAAATATAAAAACATACATATTAAAAGTATTAAAAAGAACATGTTTAGACATCGTTAGATTATTTGTTTAAACTTCCCGAGTCTTGTATGAATAAGTTATGTATTTACCATTTGACACAATTACAGTACAAACTAAGTGGCTGTAAATAAGTTAACATGTATTCTAGAGGTGTGTGAAAAGCTCTTCTATATGTTCAATTTTATGTATTTTGTTTGTTATTATGACTTCCAATCAATCTGAATAATCTTGTAACTAAACAATAATAATTTAATAGGAGTTTTTATAATTTTAATTGATTTATTATGTTTATATGATAAAATTATATTTATATGACAAAAAGAAACTCTTTTTGTAATGTTTATATGTAATTAGTTGAGAGTGTAAAGAATTTTTATATAATTTGTTTTAATAATTTGTTAAGAAATGTTATTTGTTTTTCTGCACTGCAAATTTGTTTTCTGCTTATTGCAAAGCGAATACAAAATTTCACACCATTAAAAATCCTATATTCAGCGGCTGTAGTACTATTCAAAATTATTACTTAATATCCAATATTTCCTTTCTCACAGGAAGCCATCAACAGCGACAAGTCACTGGTATCGTACCATGCGCTTGGGATACTAGTAAGTACACGCAAGAACGACAGGTTATCAACTGTTAAACTCGTCTCACGTTTAACAAGATCATCACAAAAATCTCCATACACCCTCTGTCTATTGATCCGTCTCGCGGCACAGCTGGTGGAAGATGACGATTCTGAAACCTCTCAGGGGTATATAGAGTTCATAGATGGCTGCTTACGTCACAAGTCCGAAATGGTAATATATGAAGCCGCTCACGCAATTGTTAATTTGAGGAAAACCGGCCGAGATCTGGCTCCAGCCGTGTCAGTTTTGCAATTATTCTGCGGTTCCTCTAAAGCGTCATTAAGACTAGCGGGAGCCAGAACATTAGCGAAATTGACGACTAAACATCCCACAGCAGTATCGTCGTGCACGATCGACTTGGAAAACCTTATTTCTGATCCAAATAGATCAGTTGCTACCTTGGCAGTAACTACCTTATTAGCTACGGGTGCTGAGAGTTCAGTTGACCGTTTAATGAAGCAGATATCTAGTTTTGTGTCGGAAATATCTGATGAATTTAAGATTATTGTAGTTAAAGCGATTCGACGTTTGTGTAAAAAATATCCGAGAAAGCATCAGTCACTGGCCACTTTTTTGGCTGGCATGTTACGAGATGAAGGAGGTCTGGAATATAAAGCTGCGATCGCTGACGCCATCATCGCCTTGGTGGAGGAAAACCCTGAGTCTAAAGAAACTGGATTAGCCCATTTGTGTGAATTTATAGAAGACTGCGAACATCAAGCATTGGCTGTTCGAATTCTGCATTTGCTCGGTCGAGAAGGTCCAAAAGCTCGTCAACCTTCTCGATATATCCGTTTTATATACAACAGAGTGATTTTGGAATCCGGACCGGTGCGGGCGGCGGCTGTTTCAGCGGTAGCACAATTTGGAGCCCAAAGACCCGAACTACTCCCAAATATAAGAGTGCTACTATCACGCTGTGAACTCGATGAAGAAGATGAAGTGAGGGACCGTGCAATTTATTACAATGCCATCTTAGATACGGGCGATCAGAAATTAATCAACGATTACATTATCAATGTACCTAAACCCAATCCGGTTTTGTTAGAAAAGGCTTTGGCCGATCACATTAAAAACACACCAAATAAACCTTTCGATATTCTAACTGTACCTGTGGAAGAGAAGAAAGAGATAAAGGAAGACGTGGTTGAGGTTGAAGTGCGGAAACCGAAACTCCTTTCATTAGAGGAAATTTACACCCAACAACTGTCAAAAATACCTGGAATAGAAAAAATTGGACCCATATTCAAAACTAACACACCAATAGCGTTAACAGAAGAAGGATCAGAAATCCAAGTGAAGCTCATAAAACACGTTTACGTCCGCCACGTTGTATTTCAGTTTGAATGCGTCAATACTATGAATTGCCAAGTCTTGGAGGATTTTACGGTCAAATTGGATGTACCGCCAGAATTTGAGATCAAAGATACTGTAATTTTAAAAGCACTTGAGTATGATAAGCCGGAGAGTTTATTTGTGGTTCTCGAATTCCCGTGTGCTTACTTGGACAGTATGAATTCATTTGAAGCCGTTTTAGAATTCGTAACGCGGGACTGCGACCCCAACACGGGGGTTCTCGATCCGGGAGAAGGTTTTGTAGACACGTATCCCCTAGAAGACTTCTACGTGACCTGCGCTGACCAGATCCGAACCAGGGTGATGGGGGATGACTGGGAACAGACCTGGGAGCGAGCTTTTAATGTGATTGAGATATCCGACACCTTCTCGCTACCGCAGCGCGACGCGGATGCGGCTGCGCAGACCGTGTGCGAGTACCTCGGCCTATCCAAGGCGTCTATCAATGGGGATCCAATCAAAGAAATCAGAGGGGCCGGTATATTCAGGGGCGGAGCCCCATTTTTGGTGAGAGCTCGTATAGCCCCCACGGTTTCTGGTACCGCCACAATGTTGATTGCTGCGCGATCACCAAGAGAGGATGTAGCTCAGCTACTACTTAATGCAGTTGGTTAATTAATCATGAGTATTGACACGATTCTTATATCAATTGACTAGAAGTCTAATATTTTTCTAATTCGTTATAATTTGACTTTGAATAACGGCTCTAAATGTTAAAAATGTTAAAAAATTTATATCTACACATTATGTAGTTTTTGTAGTGTAATATTCGACGAAACATATTCATTCCAGCTAGTTTGTTGGGTTTTTTTATAGCAGTAAAGTTGGATGTTCAAAGATTTTTATGAAAACTAAAATCAGTATAGGTTCAGTTTGAAAGAAACGCACAGATGGAACTACTAGTCTTTTATTATCAAATAGATATGTAATTACTCGTCTAAGCCCTCTTTATTTTCCTATTTAATATATATATATATATATATATATATATATATATATATATATATATATATATATATATATATATATATATATAAATTTAATATTCGTCTAAATGTCTAATATAAAAGATTTGTAACAATTTATAAGTATTCAGGCATAAGGCATACTTTTAATTAAAACCTGGCAACAAATTTAGCATTTCTCTATTGCTCTATGTGTTACACCTGTTCAATAAATATCTATAGACAATAGAAATTTAAAAAAAAGTTAAAATAAAATTAAAAACTATGCTATGTCAAATATATTTTAATGTTTTTTTTTTAATAACTTATTGTTATTATTATTTCTAAGTTTGTGATAAAAAAGAATAATATATTTTTTACGTTTAGAAATTGTTAATAAAAGGCCTAATTTAATTTTTTTACCAGTATTTGTATTTATAGTTTCACAATTATTATGATAAGTTTATTTTAATGAGCATTTATATTATATATACGTACAATGTTATATTATAAATGTTAGTAACAAAAAATAAACATTCAGTAGCAAAAATCTTTGTTTTTTTGTCAATCGCCTTGACACGAAAAAAAAATTGTTGAAAGCTCAGAAGAAAATATAAAACCTTTTTTGTTTTTTTTTTTAGAAATTGTAGAATATTGATGAATATGGATTTTTTTATATACTACATAGCTGTATCTGGCATGAGATGCGATATGAAAAATTTGTTACCTTTGGTTCTCAGATTACTGAAGAGCTTTTTATACATAATATATTAAGTATATCTTTATGATGCTTACATAATATGGATGGTTCCCGAGGCACGAGTGTGTGAAGTAGGGATTTTCTAAATGTAATTCATCAATTGAGCGAAGCGAGCAGAGCGCTTTCTGTGGGTCTTTTTGCATCCTATGTCCGAGGTTCATCTGTTCATCTGATCTGATCTTCAAGAAATTTTGCACATTTATAGCGATGGTTTATAAAAAAAAGTGAGAAAAAATCAAGTCGTTGAGGAATAATCACCAAAAAATGACAGCCCCATAGACTTCAATATTAAAAATTTTCGCTATGTGATATTTTATTATTCTATATTTTTTGCCTGTCGGTTTCAGCTTTGAACGCTGAATTGAAGATGGGTTACTCGCTTCGCTCAATTCGCCGAACTCTGCCGAGATTTTGCGAGCGCAGCGAATCAAAATCGAGGTCCGGTTCGCGCCCCTAGTAGTTATATCAAATACAAATTGCACCGGCAGTTAATTGTCAACGATTGAATTTAAACGGTAAATCTGTAGCCATCTTAGATGTATGTGGCAAAAAAACATTTATTCTTAAATTTTTATTGTAATTTCGGTAACACTCCGTTGAAAAGAAACTGTATTGTCATGTAATGGGTATTACAATATTTAAAATTCAGACATGGCGGTATGGCTGGCAAAATATTTATTACTTTGCCTTGATTGAGTGAAATATTGATGGATGTCATGATTTCACCTGGTATTTTGTTTTGAATTGAGTACCTTTCATACAGAGTACACGATTCGACTATTTTACCCATTCAAGAATTTTTGCTGCTGCTGCTGATGCTGATATTGGTGCATCAATGATACGCATAGTCATTTTAAAGTTAAATGTTATCCACCGTCTAAAAGGATTGCTGAAATTTCAAATGCAAACTTATCAGTGCAATATTTTTTCGTGAAGTGTAGTGATAAAATAAAAAAACCTCTTTATTAATTCTGTCATACTCATTGACCTGAGCGTAAGCGAAGCTCTTAACCGTTTGGGAAACTTCTTTTTGAAGCAACATCACATAAAAACTACTGTTAAACCGATTTAAATGAAAATTAGCAGAGGTGTAGAGCTTGGGAATGGTCATATTTAAAAAAAATAGAAATTAAAATATCTCATTCTGTTCAGAAATTATGCTCAACTGCGATGATGATGATGAGAACCTCCGAGCGCTTGTCTTGTGGCGGATACTAGTATTTGAAATGTTTGATGACATCTGAATAGGCAGATTTTGGGTGGATGGGAAGCTAGTTAGCATAATTTGTAAATGAGGTCCGTATTTTCTATGATAGTGTAGTATCTGTTACATCTGCGAGCAGTGTCCTAATATGTATCATTTTTGAATTATGAAACTACAGAAACGAAAGTGGCTATCGATAAAGTAAATCTTTTTTTTTGTCTTATTCAGATATGCAAAGTAGATTTCAAAGGTGGGCCACAGGAATCATGATCATGTTTTAGTATACTCAATATAAGTTTGGGTCAATGACGAATTTCACATTTCTGTAGTGACAGCTTGATTAAACTTTTTACCTAACCAAGTCAATGTATGTCTGGCTAACAGTGTTGGCAACCGTACGAAAATTATCTTACGTGTACAATAATTTCGTGGGCCGTCGAACGCAATATAAGTTCGTGATAATGTCTATTTTGTTAATAACTAACACCTTTTTATGTTATATTTGAAAACGTACGATAATTTTTTGTCAGGTACGATAATTTTACGCCCCTGGTACGATCAGCGCCTCATTCTAGGTTGCCAACACTGCTGGTAAACCGCTCCTTGTCATTCAACAGAAGACATTCAACAGCGTGTATCTAACCATGACACTTGACAATGGAATATAAATATGAATTTACCATAAAATATTAGTTTTTGTTTTAATACACTGATGTTGTGCAGTCTAACAAGTTCTGAAATTTTATTTCATAATACATATTGAAATATAGACTGCATTTCAATCCTCATAATTATCATTGTTTACACAACAAACAAACTTTTTCCATTTAACAATTATATTTGACATTAATTTTGTATTCAGATATTAGACTTATTTTATTGGCAATATCTTTATATTACATATAAATATTAATTTAATTAAAAACAAGATAAAAGTAATAGTGTACTAATTAAATTGAGGGGAGGCAATAAACTCAAGTATCAAAGTTGTTTAGTTATCTAAATATGCGTGTGTGTGCATGTGTGTGTCTCTGCGCATCTGTGTGCGTGTGTGTTTTCAAGCTTTGTCAATTGAGTGATGCAATTTTGTACCTTTCTCATTTCAAATACGTTCTTAATAATAAAATAATTACTTAAATTATATATTTGGCAGTGTGTTCATTAGATTCCTGACCAAATTGCCAACGTTTTATCAAAATCTGATGGATGGTTTAGAAATGCACATATAACAAACATATATATATACAAAAAATGGAAGAGACATTTATAAAATTAGTTAAAGCAGTATCTGATTAAGATGATAAAAAAAAACAAAATATCTTTATTCAAATAGGCATGTACACGCACTTTTGAATTAATTATTACAATAAAAACGTCAGTGTAGTCAGTCTGTAAGCTACTACCAGATCGGAATGCTGCTCTGAGAAGAACCGGCCAGAAACTTAACAATTGCTCTTTTTGCTATATCAGGTAGGATAAAAACATTATAAAAAAACTTTTTTAATTTCTGATCAAGCAATAAAAATAGCAATAAAAATATCTATAATATCTATATAAATTATTTAAGAATTTATAAAAAAATTCTAAAAACAATTTTGTCCAATTTTATTTAAGACGAGGAGTTTTTTTGGAAAGAAAAAAAAATACAAAAATATGATTTATTATATAATCAAAAACAATACTTAAATTAACAAAAAAATATTAAAAACTTATTTAAATCAAACTTAAAAATGTAATGTCAACAAAAATTAAATTTTGAATACAAATAACATTTTGAGGGAAAGAGACAAAAATGTTATAATAATCATTAATAACAATGTATGTCTGTGTGAAGTCTTTTATATATTAATGAAGTGTCAGTCGTCGTCGGTTAACTCGACTATTAATTTTAATGAATTTCCGATCATGGTGGCTTGTTCCAGACACTTCATCACCACCGACCTGGAACAACATACTAATACATTACTTTTAAATCATCATCTTTATCATCATCATCATCATCATCGTCAGCCTATATTTATTTATATATTTTCCACTTTGAATCCATACCAGTGATCACTTGTGTATCAAATGGAAGTGACAGGAGGGCCTATTTTGATATTGTATGTATTAAAATAAACCTTTCTGTAAAGACACTCCAACTTAAAATAAGGCTACGAGGGTTCCAAACGCGCCCTGCTCTGAGAAGAACCACACAACAAACTCAGCCGGGTTTTTTTTTTATTGTGATCACTGTTTCACAAACGTTAATATATAGACGTTCATGCAAGGTATCCCCCCAAAGATTGACTGTTCTTGCGCTGCCCACATACGAATTTTCGCAGCCTTGACTATGTCGAATCACCAAAGGGGGGTTGCTGGTTCTCGTCACTCGAGAAGCTTTCACCCCCTTTCGACTCCATTGGCTTTCATTCTACGCAATGTTCCCACTCCCACATTTTGGTTTGTAACACTCGTAGACTTAATTTAAGTTGGAGAGTGCTTTACAGGTCTTATTCCTATAAGTATCATAGTCCTGACACTCCCATTTAATACCCAAGTGATCACTTAAAGTGGAGAACATATAAATCGACATTGACACGGGACTCGAACTTGGGACTTAGGAATCCATCCCTGCTATTCCTATCAATCATTAATAATACATATCAACTCACCTGTATCTGTTTACTTTATCGTTTTTTATTAACAACGACTCGTCCGTCTCTCTTTGTATTATACTAAAAAATAAATACAATAATTAAAAAATTATAAATGTTTAAATTAAATTTATTTATTTATAATATTTATCTTCTCGCCATATCCCTTGCGGGGTAGCCAGAGACAACGGAGCGTTTGGCGCTCCGCTACGGTCCCTGCATACCTCTTTTGCCTCGGCCACGGACATACCTCTTCATACATGCCCTCCGAGGGGTCCTCGTGCTTTTTACGTGACCTTCCTCCAGTATCATAGATACTGTGTTTTCGAAGGTCACTCGAGGCCTCCCCCTGTCTCTCTTACCGCTCACTTTTCCCTTATAAATCTTTTTTACCATTCTTTCATCACTCATTCGTTCGACATGACCAAACCACCCAAACCACATTTATATATAAACCACATAAAATTTTATTTATTATAATAATACCAACATTTGCAACGTATCCATTACATGTGATATGTGAGTGTGAATTTTAGTTACTTTTTCTTTTATTTCATATTTATCTTCGCTTCGATCTTTTACTATTTCTTCACTGAAAATTTACATAAACATAAAATTCAATAGATTTTGATGTTTGTGGTTATAGATGTAGTTAGAAAAAAAAAATTGCTTAACACTAAACCTACCGACAATTCTTGTATGCCTGTTCCTACCGCACGCGGTCAAATTGACCGGTAATTAAAAGTTATTTTATTATATAACGCATTTAATAATGGAAATAACTAAAAGTAAAGGGTGTAGAAAATATTATATGCAAATTCTAAGAATTGTCATGTAGTTTGATAACGATATTATAACCTTTAAAAATGTGTAAGTTTTACAAAAGTTTAAGAACGGTCAATTTGACCGGTACTTGGTAGGTTTAGTGTTAAAATTCTCTCATATCAAGTCAAAACCCAAAAATAGATATCATTGTAATAAAAATTGAAAATTACTTACAAACAAAATATAAACACAAAATTCAATAGATTTTGATGTTTTTTTTTGTTATATAGTTAAAAAAAAACAGAAATAATCTCATTTCAAAGTCAAAACCCAATTTTTTTTTTGTTATGGAATACCTAACTTTTACTGAAAATCTCTCACTTCAAAGTCAAAACCCATAAATTTCTATAAATATAATAAAATTAAAAATACTTACATAAATGCGTGTATTCTCTTAAAAGATATATTCAACTCGGACAAAAACATTCGGACAAGAGAATCCGCGTGACAGACACTGTCTCTCGTATCATTAATATCATTATCATTAATCATTACATTATCATTTGCGGCAATACATTTTGCAACACTAGTACTATCACCTGTATCTGCGTACTTCATTTTATCATCAAATGTGATAAAATCAATATTTCTGATAACTTTCGGAGTATCATTATTTGTATGTCCGTCCGTGTGTTTTACAAACGACATACATTTTGACTTATTAAAAGTCAATTTATCCAAATGTCTCCCGACTGTTCTCACTACTTTTATATTATCATTTTGAAGCTGTGGAATAATAACATTGTAAGACTAGCCCGACTCGCGGTTTCGCTTATTGAGCGAAGCGAGTGGAGCGTTCTACTGGAGACTTTTTCACATTCTTTGTCACGAATTGGCTAGAAAACTCCTTCACGGAAAATTATGAAATTTTGCAATCAAAAAGACACAAATTAGGGGATGGTTCTAAATAATCTTTTTTTGAAAAATGTAAATTTTTTTTTAAATGTCAAAAAACTGATATCCCATTGAAGTGAATTGGAAACGATGAGTCATTACACTGCGCTCGCTTCGCTCAACATGCAAACGGCACCCGAGATTTTGCGAGCGCAGCGAATCGAAATTGAGGGTCTGTTGGCGCCCCTAGTTATTAATAAATAATTAATTTAATAAAAAAAATCCCAACCTTCATCCCATTGCCGCTGTCATTAAGGGTATTGTAATCCCACTCGGAGTAATTTCTCTTCATATAATCCATAACGTATGGAGGGTCTTTAACAACTGATATGATATTAGTATATTTATCAACAACTCATTTTATTCATATTAGTATACTTACAGTTGTAATTGTCTGTTTGTGTGTCCGTGTGTTCCGCGGTATCGACGAGCGCGTCCTCTAGCGGCCGTTCCGCTAAATCTCTCAGATTAATTAGTTTCTTTCTTATATCTTTTATACATACCGGCGATGTTTTCTTTTATAGAAACAAAATTATTATAAAAAAAAAATTCATATATTAAGAATTATTAGCTCCGAATGTCTGTTCGTGTTTAACTCAAAAACTAATTTAAAATTCTATTCACGTTTTTATGGAGGATGAAGTCGGGGGAAGTGAATAAGCTAACAATAATTTAATATTAAATTAATAACAAAAGTCATTCCATCTCACCTCCAGAGCCTCGACCAGAGAGACCCCGCATCCGAGGAGTTTCATAAAATTATAAGGTTTCATATTCGTATCTAAAACACAGACACTTCGATCAAAACTCTTATTATTATTATATATAAATATATTTAACGGTTTAATATACTTGTATATAAATTAAATTTGTAATTATATTTATAGTACAGAGCGTTATGAAGTATTTAATATTATTATGAAATATTTTACTAATAAAGTATTTTACCTATGAAGTATTTTACTTATAAAGTATTTAATTTTATTATGAAGTATTTTACATATGATGTATTTAATTTTATTATGAAGTATTTTACATATGAAGTATTTAATTTTATTATGAAGTATTTTACATATGAAGTATTTAATTTTATTATGAAATATTTTACATATGAAGTATTTAATTTTATTATGAAGTATTGTACATGCGATGTATTTAATTTTATTATGAAGTATTTTACATATGAAGTATTTAATTTTATTATGAAGTATTGTACATGCGATGTATTTAATTTTATTATGAAGTATTGTACATATGATGCATTTAATTTTATTATGAAGTATTTTACTTATGAAATATTCAATTAATGAAGTATTTTAAATATGAAGTATTTAATTTTATTATGAAATATTTTATTTACGAAATATTTTATTTTATCATGAAGTATTTTAATTACGAAATATTTTATTTTATTATGAAGTATTTTAATTACGAAATATTTAATTTTATTATGAAGTATTTTACTTATGAAATATTTAATTTTATTATGAAGTATTTTACTTATGAAATATTCAATTAATGAAGTATTTTAAATATGAAGTATTTAATTTTATTATGAAATATTTTATTTACGAAATATTTAATTTTATCATGAAGTATTTTAATTACGAAATATTTTATTTCGTTATGAAGTATTTTATTTTATTATGAAGTATTTTAATTACGAAATATTTAATTTTATTATGAAGTATTTTACTTATGAAATATTTAATTTTATCACGAAGTATTTTAATTACGAAATATTTTATTTTAATATGAAATATTCAATTTTATTATGAAGTATTTTATTTATGAAATATTTAATTTTATTATGAAGTATTTTACCTATGAAATATTTAATATTATTATGAAGTATTTTACTTATGAAATATTTTATTTTATTATGAAGTATTTTACTTATGAAATATTTAATTTCATTATGAAGTATTTTACTTAAGAAATATTTAATATTATTATGAAGTATTTTACTTATGAAATATTTTATTTATGAAAGATTTAATTTTATCATGAAGTATTTTAATTACGAAATATTTTATTTTATTATGAAGTATTTTACTTATGAAATATTTAATTTTATTATGAAGTATTTTACTTAGAAACTATTTAATTTTATGAAATATTTTACATATAAAGTATTTAATTCAAGAATTGTATTTCATTGTCAATTATTTAATTTCAATTATATTTTGATAGAGACCCTATTAATAAAATAATATCTTCACACTATTTAATATTTGATTTATATATATTAATTTCATTAAAATCACTTACCGTTATCAGAGATATAGTAATATAACAGCTTGTCTATAATCTGTGTGATGTGTTGGTCGTCTGTGTGTATATCTTTGAGGCATTTCATCCCTTCCTGAAGAGACCATGGGGGCGGTTGAGTTGTTTGTTGCATTTGGTTCTGAAAGCAAAAAAAAATAGTTTATGTGTAAGAAAATTCATTTGATTGATTTTACTGACTGTTTATAAATAAAAACGCCGAAGATCGAATTAAAATTGGCATTTATTACAAACTATTTATTCTCTTAGAGCAAATTTATTAAAATTCTAATTATTAACACTAAACCTACCGACAATTCTTGTATACCTGTTCCTACCGCACGCGATTAAATTGACCGGTAATTAAAAGTTATTTTATTATATAACGCAGGTAACAATGGAAATAACTAAAAGTAAAGAGTTAAGACAATATTATATGCATATTCTAAGAATTGTCATGTAGTTTGATAACGATATTATAACGTTTAAGAATGTGTAAGTTTTACAAAAGTTTAAGACAGGTCAATTTGACCTGTACTGGTAGGTTTAGTGTTAATTGTAAATATATAATATTATATATAACCTGTAATATAATATGTATAAAATCTTCAATTATCTGTACGTAGCAACATATAAGTTCATCGAATCTCACAAACAGATTATCTTCCAAGTTTTTATTCTTTATATAGTATTGCTTCAAATTTTCATCCACTACCTTCGTTGTAGATAATCTTTTATCATTAAACCTTTTTAATTCATATTTATCAATATTATCAACTTTATCTTTATCATTATCAGTTATCTTTAATTTGTTGATAATTTCATTTATATCGGACACATCTGATAAATTGTTCAAACCCGTGGTGGTGTTTGAAATTCTTGAACAATCTTGAGGCTCGCTAACGATTCTGCTTATAATGAAAGGATCAAAATCGCTTTTATTCTGAAGAAATAGATTCTTTTTATATTTAATATCGTTGATGTGGTAAACTTTTAAGTTATACAGTCTCGCTGCTTCCAAAAGCTCAATATTTTTTGTTATAAGTACCTGTGAAATAATATATTATAATATCTAATAGTATAATACTTCTAAACTACATACCGGGTAGATTTTGAGATAAGATGATATATATTTTATACCCGGTATATAGTTTTAATTTAAAATGCGAGTGTCATACCACTTCGTAATTCCGTTTTGTTATTTCCAAACAGCACTTTATTATTTGGTTCATTGTTGTATCGTATTTATTTTCCGGTAGATTTACTGAAAAAAAAATGTTTTTATAATTCATTATAATTCTATAAAATATGTTAATTTTATGTTGATTTTATTAACGAATAAATTATTATAATTTTGATGAAGTTTATTTTTAGCAAAAAAAAAAGGGGCCTTATTAGGCGCATGTACCTTATATTATTTTCATTGTACGATAGTATAATACCCGTTGACAATTACCACTTAGTTTAGTACAACAAATTACGAACATTGGTTTATTTTGAAAGGAAAAAAATGATGATGATGCGACATTTTAATTAAATCCTGTTTAGTATCTAATTAGACGAAAAGATGTTGTTAAAATCTTTATTTATTTACTTGTATTAAATATTTTATTCTCACATGTGGTGACGTAAGGAGCCAGCTGTCGCAGCGACTGTCGCGCGACCAACACGCGTTCGCGGTCACCGTGCTCTCCCGCAGATAGAGATTTTAACTCATTTCGTATTACGCCAGGTATGTACAGGTTACAGTGTTCATCTAAAATATTATTTGTAAATCTAACAGACAGTTTTCGTAAGTATTATTAAATGAATAATTGAGCAAAGCCAACGAAGTGAGCGGAGCGTTTTACTGGAGACTTTTTACATTCTTTGTCACGAATTGGCTCGAAAACTACTTGACGGAAAATTATGAAACTGCCCAATCAAAAAGACACAAATTAGGTCGTTTTTAAAAAAAAATTGAAAAATGTCCTCAAAAAAATTTTTTTTTTTATATTATGTTAAAAAAACGGATACCCATTGAAATCAATGGGACGCGATGAGTCAATACACTGGGCTCGCTTCGCTCAATATGCAAACGGCACCCGAGATTTCGCGAGCGCAGTGAGTCGAAATTGAGGGTTTGTTGGCGCCCCTTTACAACACTTTACAATTTTACAACACTGTCTGTCTGAACTTCAACCATTCAGAAAGGATACAATTTTGATTGCTAACACTCAAAACTAAACTACATCAATGCGTATGCGGCTCAACACGCAGGTGTGGGTGTCGCAGCGTAACATCTATGCGGCTTAACACAAATAATGTGGAAAGAATATTTACATCGGCCCTACGAATATTCCAAGACGTGTAATTAAATGGTGACCGATTCCTATCGACCGATAAAAAATAAAATACGTGGCGACTATGACTGCAAGCCATAAAACACCTGGTCTAGTAAAAAATGCTCTCATCGGTACTTTAAGTAATAATCTAATATTTTAGAACTTTGGAGCATTCAATTGTATTTTTTTACCTTTTCCGTGTCTAATTTATGTTTATTACAAGTGTATCCGTATATCCTACATATATATTAATAGAAAAAAGTCTTCAACTCAATCCTGCGACCTGAAGATCCGTTACCATTTCCAAATTGTCAATTTTAATATATCATATATATGAAATAGATAAAGTGCAAATAAAAAATAAATTACTGAAGTGTTAAATAATAATTTGAGATATTATTATTAAAAGGTTAAGAAAATTTTAATATACATTGAAAGAGTTTTCGCTCAAAATTAATACAAAAATGTGTATAACCGCACCCGAGTTACGACGAATTAAACATAAACTGTTTATTAACCCACATCCTTGTATAGATTTTCATTAAACACAACGTTTGTGTTTTAGCCGCATCCGCGTTGTATTCAAAATTACACAAATGACGTGCGGCCGCAGTCAGTGTTAATTACTTATTTTCATAATCATCCTTCAAAAATTGGTATTGGTCAGCATAAAAGAAATCCAACTTACCATTATCAATGTATGCAGTGATATAGTCGCAGTCTTCCAGCAACACATCGAGGTCCACTACCACATACCGTGATGTCTGGTGTTTGTGTTAAAATAATATTAAATCTCATATAATATCATATTTATATATTTATAATACAATCAAATCCACGCTATAGTATATATAGAAAATATTCAGTGAACAATCTGTTTCTTTAATGACAGTGCGGTATATTTCATATCATATTTATATAAAAAAAAAATATTTTTATATCATATATATTTATATATATTTTTTAAATAGTATGAACATAGTAAAAGTTTAAGTACTGAATAGATTCATAAACATTACTATTTCAATACAATTTGAACAATAATATATGTGAACATATTGTTGTGAAAATATATATGTGAACGTATTGTTATTGTATAATAATGAATTTTAAAATAATTTAATCTTCATTTACAATAAAAAATAAATAAAAATTGTGTAGCTAAATCGGTAGGTTTTAATAAAACAAAATGTCAGTCTATTTATTCTAGCAATGGCTGTACTGGTTTTGATTAAACATGTACCAAAATAATAAATCACTTACCACATTTTTATTTTTTGAATAAAACTTATAATTATTATTATAAGTGATTACCTTCTTATCATTAATTGTTGTATGTTCTGAAATAAATTATATAGAGAATTGGAATTTTAGTAAGTTACCACAAAAGTTCCGATGTATTAATCTTAAAATACTTTAAAAACCTAATTAAAAACTTAAACCTTTTTAAGATTGATAAGAATAAACAGAATAATAATAATTTTTTTTAATAATAAAATGAATATTTTATAAAAACATTTCATCCTCTGTTACCTTTGTTATAGAGGTCTGGCTTGACATATTTTATTCTTTTAGCTTTTAATACATATCTTAAATCATTTGTATCTAAATTATTTAGTGATTTTAGGTTTTCATCCTTATTAAGGTGTGATTTGGTTGAATTTTGAACACTTGTATTCCAAACAAATTTGTTAGTTTGTTCCAGTCTCTTTAATTTTGATTCTTTTAAAGGCTTGGCATCCAACTTTCGTTTGTATGCTGTTTCTGTATAAGACTGTTTGCAAATATTGGACCAATCGTTGGTTTTATTCCACCAATTATTTGTTTGGGTTGTACCTTCATAATTAGATGAACTAACACTTTCATTTATTATATTTTCAAACCGCTTTGATAATGGAATTGTACATGTATGAACATAAATATTGTTCTGTTCTGTTTGTGTTTTTTGATCCCTAGTTTGCTTTGTTTTCATAAACAATTGAGGCATTCGGATGGCCCTGTTTTCATTGACATTTGAAATGTATTTAGGGTATGTGGCTTGACCAAATATTGATGAGCAAGTTCTGATTGTGCTATGATAGTGAGATACTATAGGACTTGAGTGATCTGGAGGAGTAATGGGTTCAGGGTACAAGTGATTGATTTTCACATTTTGTTTTGTAGCTTCCTTTTTAAGGACCTTTTTCTAAAAAATATGTATACTTTAGACAATAATAATTGATATCGTATTGAAATTTATTACTGTCTTTTTGTTAAAGTTTAAAGTTAGAAAAATATTATATTGAACATGTTCTTTACCTCATTATCATTCAAACACCATGCAGCTTCACCATTGAGCACATTAAAATAATAGAATTTACCCGGAAAACTTTTGGAAGGACACAAGATCCATCCACTATTATTGTTTTTTCTTATCATTTTAATAACGACCACTGATAGATTACTTAATAAAACACATGCTTAAAGTTTACGTTTCATAAAGTGTTATTGATTTGTTAATATTACATTAAGGCTAATATTTGTAAAGAACGGCGTCGTTTGGCAAAAGTTTATAATTTGTTTCAAATTTGCTGACACCCGCGAAATATTTATAATAAATTATAAATGGTAGAGACAAGGAGTATCAAAATTTATGTATAAGTAGGGATATTCGATATACATCGATGCATCGAAATCACTCGATGTTTACAATGCGACACATCCTATGAATCCAATGTTTTGAAAAGTTATGTATTTTCATAAATCATCGAGTAAATGATCACCAGTTATTTTCATAAAAACTCATTTTGATCTCTAAATCATAACCTTTTTCTTCATTTACATTTATTTTAAAATATGTTGATTTTTCAATAACAATTGTTTTTTTTTATTTCAAACCTACTTGTTAAAATTTAGATGAAAGTAGCCGGAATTATAAGTTTAGGTAAAAAAAGCTCGCTGATTATGATATTTTATTGATGTTGGTCTTTATTGTTTCAGTGAACTTTAAATAAAAACATTGAATTACGTTTAGTTTTAAAAGAAAGATATTATACAAAATGAAATATAAATTCAGACAATGGAATCTGATTCTGCAGGTCAATCTGACAAACTAAAAGACATTTATGTGTCTGGGAAGATCACCACAAATTAGTCTACAAAGCTTTAAAACCCCTAAGTTTGACGATGTTAGTTTTGATGAGTTATTGAGCTGAACGTAAGCGAAGCTTTTAATCGTTTGGGAGACTTTTTTTTGTGTTTTGTTGTCTACGGAATGCGATGATATAATTAGCTAAAAATTTTCTTATGTATCTTTGAGCCGAACGCGGATGTTATAGCGAAAACAGATTGAAAAAATGTTTAGCCATTCAAAAGTTATCAAGAAAGGAAGAAAGAAGAGGGGCTCAGCTCAACACCCGCCGCGCCCGGTTTGCGGATCCTAGTCTATTTACTTGGGTAGCCCAGTAGGCAGGTTAAATAAGAACCCATTGGAAATTTAGAATGATCTCAAAATTCAACTTCCTAAACTCTATCTAGTAGCACATAAATATTTAACCATGGTAGGAATTTCAGCTCCATCCGAACGTTTGTTTTCCATAGCAGCACAAATCTTTTACCAACAACAAAATAGACGCAAAGGAAAGCGTCTAAATAAACTTTAGTTTTTGCAAAGTCTATCAAAACAACACTGGAAATAAGACGTGTTTAAAATTGTAATTTTTTTTTTACTATAATAAAGATTATTCTCCTTTATGTTATGTTAAAAAAGTACTCGATTTTCGAAAAACATCGATGTTTCTAACCGATACATCGGGAGACATCGATGCACCACTTTCGATATATCACATCGAAAAACACATCGATGTATTTTCGAAGTAGACACTTACGTATAATTAATTAATATATAAGCAATGCAAAAGTACTAAATAACAATTTAAAAAGTCATCACAGTAACACTGGTATTCATTAATTTATGACAAAAATAGATAAATGGATAAATACAATTATTGAATAAAACCTCAAAAATCTTTAAATAACTTTCTTAGCTATATTAAAAATTTATATCGTTGCAGCAAAACATAGTTTCTTTTTTAAAATTTTTTGTGGAAGTGCTATTAGTCAAATACTTTCTGACAGACTTTTCTGAATAAAACACAGATGGAGTCTTTCTCCCTACCGATAACTGTAGTCATTGCATTATGCCATCTATCAAGCGCTAGGCCCTTGAGCCCACTAATATTGCATAGTAAAAATAATTCTAGAGAGCTAGCGTTTCTATCTAGTGCGATATTGTGCTATGGTCACTATGAGGCTTAGTCATCAATTGTTCTGGCTTGTGTGACAGATAGTCACGCGAAAAAGGCTCCTATTTCGACTGACTAGTGACGGCAGTGGGGATTAAGGTTTATTGTAAGATTAAAATGCTAGTTAGCTTAATTGGTACTTTTTAAATCTATATATTTGGGTCAAATAGTACGCTTATTATGAATAAATGTTGGGTAGTATATATATTTAATACATTTGTTATATGTATATATATTTTATACATTTGATACAGTGCCTGGGTTATAGTTTTTGATAGAAGTCGGGGGTCTTTATTGACTACTCAATTTAACAAAATATTTGTTTCTTTTAATTAAAACACAACATTTCGTTTTATTAATATTTATTTTAAAAATAAAAAGTAATGAGCAATTATTTTTCACAAACGTAATTATTTTAATAATAATTTGGTAGGAACTTAAACTGTATATTATAATTATTTTTATTTATACAACATTATAATAAAATATATTTTTAAATTGTAATATTATCAAACACCAATGACATATGTCATACGTCAACAAAGATCATTTACAAATTATACAATAAAAAATAAATTAAAAATAAATTGGCATCTATTATACTAAATAACAATATCTTATACAACTCAATATACATTTAGGATGATGTTCTCATAGCCGGTGCCCATTTTTATACTTTACGTATATAACGAGGGTGGGTGGCAACCCTATATTATATTATTATTTTATAATAAAGTATACCAAAATACTTCATAATGTATAATTAGATTTCTCTAAGATTAAAAATAATTTGCCCGCAAGCATTTTACAAGATGTCTGTTGTTGTCTCATTATGTTTATGATAATTTTTAATAGTAAATAAATTCAAATGTCAAAATTGACAATTTCATTGTGAAAACTCCATGTAACTTTAATTTAAATGTAGATTGTTAGGGTCATTTACAAAAAAACAACATTTATTGAATATAAAATTAAAGAAATGTACTTTTTTGGACACGAAGTACTTTTTTATATCTTTAACAAATGTACAAAGTAAAACAAAAGGTGGCAACCCCTTATATAATATAGGAACAATACTTTTACAATAGCAAAACACCAACTTAAAAGAACCTATTGAAAAATCTTTGATGTTTCTATCAGTCTTGGGCAGAGATAAGGTATTTGAAGGCTTTTCATTATAGATTTGTAAAAATATATGTAATTAATTATAAAACAATGGCTTCAAGAGGTCATGTGACAAAAACAGTAAATCTCTTTTGAAGTAATGGTGTTTTGTTAGATATTGGCAACAAGACTGTTAGAAAGAGACAGCAAGAGATCAAAGGATCCTTCTATCTCTTTTCTTTATTTACTTTACTCTTTATGGCAAACATACAATATTACATTTATTTGTCTTAATTGTATTTAATTGGTTGGTATTCTTATTGCCATTTGTATTACATAAATTTATATTTCTCAAAAACATTGAAATGCTTCATCACAGCCTTGCTATACTGGGTTATTGTTTTAATCTTGATAAAAAACTTATATAAAGGACTATATTGTATACAATTACCGTAAAGAAAAGTTTTAGGTTTTTTTTTTAAATTTTATATCAAAGGTCCCATTATTTATCTATTTTACCCAGAATAGTGAAGTCCTTTTTTTAATTTCATCTTGACAGTTGAGGTTTTCTTAAAAACACATCCTTTTCACACGAAAACAACTTATTATCAGCTAAATTATCTACATTTGGTTTTTTAAATTGAATAATCGATGGTAGTACATCTTTTTTAATTTTGTGTGATATTATTTGTTGTATAATTAAAGAGCTTCCCACAAAGAGTGTAATTATAAAAATGACAGTCGATAAAGGAGGTAATATTATAACTATGAAGTATATCATGTACCGGACGTATGAGGGCAGACCTTCTTGTTGCTGAAAAAAACAATTTATGGAATTTATGTTAACAAAAAAAAAACAGCATTTTTCCGTTTTTTCATAAAATCTAAATTAATTTACATATTAGAAAAGGTCGTTAAAAAGTTTTTGTTTTTTTAGATTATATTTTTTTCATTTTCATAATCTTAATGTGATTAAGACAAATGCCAAAAATATCATAACTGGGAATTGAACCCAAACCAAATTATATCGGAATAAATAATATTAAGTACACAAACAAACTTACATATTCTATCCATCCAATAGGTAAAATGAGGTTTGAAAATCGATTGTACTCTGTGGAATGGAACCCGGAGAGATCGTGGACCTGCAAATTGCACTGCAGCCGAGCCACCGCGTCGTACGGAGTACCCGTCAACTGGGATTGAAAATTAGACAAATCAATCAATCAATCAATAGAATAATCACATTATATTCAATATAAAATAATGAGATATAATTAGTACATTCGATACTTGGGAGATGATTTGGTTATAGTATAGTATGGACCGGTATTCAAATATAAATAGTATTATACATTATATACCGTTTGGGTATTATTTATAGTAGAAATAAGAATATTTTTGTGTGTGTGTGTATAAATTTTAAGTGATGACAAATGACTGAAGCAACCACTTCATTGTGCTTATCACACGCTAGGGCAAGTAGGGTACTAACATCGCTAGCTAAATTGCTGTGAGCGGTTAGCGAGCTTGTGATTGGTGGAAATTTAACTCGCGAAATGTGCCAATTTGTTTACATATATAAGCCATTTGTATTGGAGGTAGCCGTCATGGTCATGGTATGGGCATGTTATGAGGAGAGATGAAAGGCATGTATTCAAAAGAGTGCTGGTTATGGTAGTGGAGGGATGTACGGGTAGAGGACGGCCAAAGAAAAGATGGCTGGATTGCGTGAAAGATGATATGAAGAAGAAGGGAAAAGTGTGTACAGATGACGAGTAATAGGAGAATATGGAAGGAAAAAACATACTGTGGCGATCTCAAAAGTGGGATAAGGACGGGAAGATGATGAATAAAATAGTATAGTTGATAAACCTACCGGTTCCACATTAACGTAAGTGTTATGCTTCTCCTTGTCGGGTTTTAACCCTGTGACGTACTTGTCCTTGGGGGGGAATCCCGTGTAAAAGTGGGGATAGGATGCAACCATTGGGAAATCTGTGAAAAAAATTGTTTGTCAGAAAAAAATTTAGTTTTTTGATATTACTTTTTTTGTTGTTAGTTTTTTGTTATTACTTTTCTGTTGTTATTTTTTTGTTGTTCGTTTTTTATAGGATTTTGTTGGTTGGTTCTTATTTATTAGTATTATTATTGTTTGTTGTCAGTTTTTAGTAATAATTAGTTACCATAAAAGCACTTGGAGGCATCATGGAGTCCATCGGAGAGCGGCTCATCGCCCGGGCTGCTACTGGGAGCATCTTTCGGTCTATCGAAGGCATTTTCGGATAGATTATATCTGTATACTTGAAGCCCGTCCATAGTTAGTTCCTCTGGATTAAATAATATTAAATAATTATTACACAGTCTATCTAACCTAATCTAATCTAATCTAAACTAATGTAATCATTATTTAACTTCATATTTTTTTATACACACAATATTTATCGCAAGTAACCAATCTGTGGATTGTGTCATATTACAAGTAACTATAACTCACCATCAAATAGTAAAGGCAACAGCTTACAGACGGTTTTCCTCAAACACAGCAGGACATCTTTCTTATCCATATACTGGTGGTACATGACACCCTCAGTGGAGTCCGACACGACACCCTCACTCTCCTGTTATTAATTAACAATATACAACAAATACACAAAAAAAGTGTTTAAATATTAAAAAAAAACATCTTGCTAACTCACATTTGGTCCGAAACCACGAAAAGTGGTGGCACCATTCATTTTATCAATTTTAAAGAAATTTTTATGACCCCACTGTGATCCTATTTTAACAGTGTACTCATCTGAAAAATTATCGTACATCTAAAACAGAATATGTTTATTATTATTACATATATTTGGTGTGTTGATCTTTTGACATTAAAATTTAACGAATTAAGTTCGAACACTATTACTGGAGACATTTATTGAGCGAAGCGAGCGGAGCCCTCTATTAGAGACTTTCACATTCTTTGTCACGAATAGGCTCGAAAACTACTTGATGGAAAATTATGAAATTTTGTAATCAAAAAGACATACATAGCATTTGGTTTTAAAAAAAAGGATTGAGGAATAATCGTCAAAAAACTGATATCCCATTGAAGTCAATGGGAAACGATGAGTCATTACTCTGGGCTCGCTTCGCTCAATGCAAACGGCACGGGTCTGTTGGCGTCCCTAGTTTATTTTTTGATGATCAATTAATTACTCACTCTGCTTAGCATTCCCATGTCACTGGTTGGTACCATTCCCGGGACTAGAGTTGTGGATGTTTTCAGGATATTCTCCCTGAAGTCCCACAGGTACTGGTATATAGTTAGTTTAACAAAGAAGTGCGGAGCGTGGAGATTAGCGTACGCCATGAAACCCATTTTGAGGAAATAATTGTATTTGTGCATGAACGACGCCATCCCCTGCGAAGTTTATGAAAACTAATTCCAATGTAGTTTCAAAGAGGAAATATCACTTATATTACAACTATGTAATAAATAACTTATTATTTATTAAGAAAACTTGAGGTTGATTTTATTTGACTCAACAAACTGTTATCCAATCTAAAATCTACGAGTTCTGTTTTTTGTTTCATTTTTTCTTAATTTTTTTTTGTTTCATTTTTTTTTCAAAATATTTTATCAATACCTAAAAAGTTATATATAGGATACAAAATATATTTTTTTTTAGATTTTTATTTTTTGTCATGCATTAATTAATTTTGATGTTATGAAAGTTTGTCTGAGTGTACGTAAAAATAATAGTACGAGAAAGTATGCCATTGTAGAATAAATGATTTGGGCTGTATTAAAAAACATGTGATTTGAATATTGAAATAATTAAATTTTCATGTAAAAAAAATATGTTTTTATATTTTTTATTTTTGATTAATATCTTCCACTTAACTGAAAGAAGCCATGTTTAACAAAAGACATCAAGTACAGACGACATTGAAATCAGTTTCATCAGTCTACTTAAAAACTTATTAAGGCGAGGTCTTCTTACACTTAGTTCAATGTTCTTTTATTACACATCATAACCTTGGGTTTTGATAACACTTAGTCATAATTTCATCACGATCAAAGGTCGTAGGTTCGATAATTCTCGTGTGCATTGTTAGAAATGCCTTACAAAGTTGTATTATTGAGCTGAACGTAAGCGAAGCTCTTAACCGTTTGGGAGACCTTTCATTGTGTTTAGTTGTCTCCAGAATGAGACGAGATAATTAGCTAAAAAAATTCTCATGTATGTTTGAGCCGAACGCGGATGTTATAGTGAAAACAGATTGAAAGAATGTTTAGCCATTCAAAAGTTACCAAGAAAAGAAGAAAGGAGAGGGGCTCAGCTCAACACCCGCCGCGCACGGTTGGCATCCTAGTAATTTTGTTAGTATTAATAATAATAAAATACTCACCAATAATGCAATGTTAGGTACAATGATAGTCTGATTCATGTCGATTGTGTTATCATCTGGTAAATATACTAAATAACGCGTGGCCGTGTATGTCATTGTACTGTTCTCGTTGAATGATATGTTGTGATGTTTTAATTTTTCTCTATAAAAAAAATAAAATGTTTTATTTATTTAAAAAAAATCACAGAATAAGTACAAAAAAATAGATACAGAATAGGTACGAAATAATCGCTACAAAATGTATAAAAAATCTGCTACAGAATAAGTACAAAATAATCCGCTATAGAATAGATACAAAAAAATCCGTTACAGAATAAGTACAAAAAAAACCACCACAGAATAAGTAAAAAAATCATCACAGAATAAGTACAAAAAAATCTGCTACAGAATAAGTTCAAAAAAATCTCTACAGAATAACTACAAGAAAATTTAAAACAGAATAAGTACAAAAAAATGCTACAAAATAAGTACAAGAATATCCAAAACAGAGTAAATACAATACAATCCGCTTCAGAATAAGTATCAATAGTTCTAGTAAGGATTTTACTAACATTAAACAGAATAGTCAAGTTCAAGAATTGATTCTAAAGACACGGCTCCAAACTCAGGGTTACAAACTTAAAAACATAGTTATTAATATTGCCGCGTGCAAAGTTAATACAATTAAGACTATTCTGTAAATTTTTATGAGGCTCATATTTTTTAATGATATAATTAAATAAAAATCTTTAACATTTTATATGATTCCGTGAATTTAATTACAAATAATTAAATTTCCTTTCAATGTAAACTACATTTAGTGACCTAATATATATATATATATTTGTTATACTATTTGTTAACAATATGCTAGCTTTGCCCTCGACTTCTGTCGTGGTCAGTCAACACTTCGGCTACTAAATTAGTTTTTATAGGATTGGATGCATTAATTACACGGCACGTACAAACTTACAAACTTCATTAAATATAGATAATCTGGTAGCACTGAAACGATATCAATATATTTAAAGACTATGTAAATGGAATTTTCTATTTATTGTTGTGTTTTGTAATGGTTCCAAGTTCTATATATATATATATATATATATATATATATATATATATATATATATGTATTATAAGTAATTCTGGTAGTACTTGATACATTAAATATTAGTATTTGACACATTTATATGAATCTTTAAAGTGACAAAAAATACGATTAAATAATACTTATAATGTATAAAGTACAGTTATGGTATATCTCAACTTCATAACATTGAGAACCTAAAGTGAAGGGAGTTCAAATTAACAATTACGTAATCCCTTAATCAATAAGTGTATTGAGGGTTAGGTTTTCTATCAGACAATTACATCAATATTTGTGTGAGTGTGTGTCTGTGTGAGTGTGTGTGTGCTTGGGTGCCTGCGTGCGTGTGTGCTTGTGTGTGTGTATGTTTGTGTGATCTTGTGTACATAATAGTATTAAACTTAATATTTTATATATCATATCTACAAGCAAGAGCAAGTATTATATTTATCTGTTAAATGTAAGAGCATATTAACATAAAAATGTATAAAGATGAAAAGCTTTATATAGAGGGGCCTTTTTAACATTTTTTTAATGGATCTCCATAGAAAGCTTTTTTATTTTAATACGATATTATAGACCCTGGAGTGCTTTAGTATCGACCCCGATCACATTGCAATGTCGGGAAAAAGGTTGAATATGTATATACTAATTCAGCTTTCGACAGGTAAAATAATTAAAAAAAAATAATAAATACATACAAAAACAGATAAAATCTAACAACTACTTTATATACTTACGAGTAAACAAAGGGTCCAATTTCTTCGACATTGATCTTGGCGTCCAACCCCGCCATAAATCGCTCGTGATTGGTGACGTTGAAGACGTACGCTTTCATCTTCACTCGGTCGGGGGGGTCCGACCACCACTCATAGGGGGGGAATCCTAGATAATTGAATGAATTGTTTAACTGGGCAAAGACAAAACAGTAGACTTTATTACCTTAGACAATGTAGATTTTTTTTATTAATTGTAAATTGGGAGTAAGCTATCAATAATAGTAATGGTCGATTGATTAATTCAAATTAATAAAAATTAATAACACATACCCGGTCTCATATTAAGTTTCTCCCACAGCATGAAGTCCAATGGTGGGAATATGTATCCGCTGATAGATATTATAATAAAAATAATACCCCATATAATTCGACTTATGGAATCTGAAAGGAAAACATAATTTTAATAGAAATGTTATTAATATATCTCAAAAGTGTGCACAGCCTTGTTGATCTAGAAAGATATTGAAAATAACCATTACAATATATCAAAGCCAATTCCAGAGTAAAGACTGGATATGCTACTATACTTAAATTGGGAATTCCTCTAAAAAAATTGGTTGTATGTTTGCACTTGCGGTTTAAGTTACTACTGTGAATGTGAATGTGTATAATGAAATTTAGGTATAAATTGTGTTGCTGATATGAACTATAACATTAATAATATATCTATATTATTAATATTTTGTACTGCTACTATTAATTGAAGGTAAGTTGATAATATTTAAATATAAAAGGCTGTTCAAGTTTAATCTACCTTCTACCCTTTAAATTCAAATTCAAAATATTTTTATTCAAGTAGGCATTTACATGCACTTTTGAATCGTCAATTATTACAATACAAAAAAAGTCAGTGTAGTACTTTATATATGTACAGTGTATATTATAACAATATTAGACTAAAAGTGTAAAGTTTGACACTTAGTTTTCACGTCTAATTGAACTTAAATCAAAGTTACTCGCATTTGTAAATAGTCTCGAAGTCAAACCGGGTTGTAATACTATATATATGTTTGTTTGTCCTTTATATGACAGTTCAAGGAACGGGAAACGAAGGCCTTTATACATACATATTTTTTACAATTTTAAGGTTTCAGTATAACCTCTTCCGCTTAGATAAGCAAAAGCAAAAACTATTACTTAATATATACATATTTCCTTTAAAATAATTAATTATTTCTAATTCAAACAAAATAAAAACGAAGACAGGAACCAAGAGTTGTATCGGTTGCATTAATTATGTTAATATGATGTATATAATACGTCTGACCTCCACGTATGGGATGTTACTGACTTGCATGGTAATGACGTCACAAGTAGGTCACGAGGTTATCGACCTTTAAATATTATTGTATCATTCTTAATGATTTCCGGATTTATGTTTTGTTTATTTAAAATCTTTGTACTTATATTTGAACTTGACATATATATGGTCCCCGATTACGTAAACTACTAAACTTACAATTAGTTAAATCGTTCAGTAGTTTATAAAGGACAGTTAAATCCTTTTTGTTTCAGATTGATTGCATGCTGTTTAATAGTTTAAGTTCGTTCAAAAAGTTTTTGACAACTTCTTTTGATGAGAATGGTAGGTAATGACTAATTTTGAGAATTATCATCCATGAACTGTTTTTATAGTTAAAGTAGACGTTTGAAATTTCGATGAGAGGATATTTTTTTTGCGCGGTAAACGTATTTTTTCGGCCATTTCAATCAAAGTATTCATATTAACTGTTCAGTGAATAATTTATAAACATTTATCTGAAGTATAATTAAGTAGTATGGAGAAAATTTAAATTTTTCTCTGACATTGTGTTGATTAGAATTCCGATTAGTTAATACTTATTTTGTAAAATTTTGTGCTTTTTTTAATATAAAAAAGTATTTTAGGTTTTTTATAGACATATTTATTACAAATGTAAGTATTGCTGTTTTTTTTCTGAGTTCGTTACGTGATTTTGGATATATTTACAGAACGGTTAACGTTTTTTAGTCATTGCAGGTGGATTCGCTGGCAATAGTTAGTATGTGTTTGAATAATACTTTGTTAATATCAACCCATCATGAAAGACTATCCGAAATCTTAACAAGGTTACTATCTATTTTCTTCACACTATGACCAGATGTAACATTCAATCAACTATTAACACCAGAACTCAAAAAACCTAAAAAAACAACACTTTCTTATAAGAGTTTAAACTTTATAGATTTTTAATGAACATGTAAATACAGAGGTGCGTTTTTTACAATGGCTTTTGAATTAACGGGTGCTGTTTTCGTTGTTTGATTATTAAAACTACAGATATGTGTGTCTGGTCTGTGTATAAAACATAGCTTTTGTTCGCTTATATAAAGGCATATAAACTACTTCTGTTTGTACCATCGTAACCAATTGTATAATCTATGAAAAGACTAAATTTGAATCAAAATCTCCTCAGTAATACTCAAGTTCTATCTAAACACAGAGGCGGGTGAATTAGGTCATTATATTTTATAATATTGTGTACTCTTCTTTGGTGATAAGCAAGCAAGGAGACAAGACAACATTCAAACAAAAGTTTATACCTAAATAATAAAAATATACTCACTGCAGCAAATAGAGTTTCTCTTCTTTAGATTTCTATCAGTGCACGAGATTGAACATTGGTTGGTGCAGTCGTTTTTAACAACCTGTCCGTCTATCAAGCTGTGGAGGGAGTCACTGGCGCTTTCATTGCAATCCACACAAGTCCCCAACTGGGCATGACTTGAAGGGTCTTCTGATGACATGTTCTGGAAAATTGAATTAACATTCATTAATATATACACCTAAGTTCAAGTATTATTTCTTATTATTATTTGTCAGAACAAGATCATTGTTATGTCGTTCTTAAACTTGCTTTTATTACGAAAACGACAACTCAATACATACATATATAATACACATATATATATATATATATATATATATATAGTACTCCCATATAACCTCCTGTTAAGATTAACTCTTTTATTTAAGCTCCATAGATAGAATTATCGAAAATAATTCCCAGCGATGTTTGTGTAATTATATTCACTACTATTCATAATCAGTTAGGACAAACTATTTCTATACATTTTATCATATATATAATAAATAGGAGACCATGACCAAGTCCTTGGCCGTTCTCTAAAAACATATTCCACGTGTCAAATACGAAATAACATTACCAATACTGACACAAACTACATTTAAGAATATACTATATATATATACGTATATATATATATATATATATATATATATATATACTATATATATATGCGTATATATATATATATATATATATATATATATATATATATATATATATATATATATATATATATATATATAGTATATATATATATATATGTAAGAAAATGTTAAAAGTAACTTGAGTCTATATATCAGAAGTGACTGCACTTCAAGATAATTAAATTAATCAATAAATAACATTATTAAATTATTCTTATCACAACAATGTATATATATATATATATATATATATATATATATAGGAGTATAATCGATACGTCTATTAATGATCGTGACTTTGAAGAACATGACCGATATGTATGATGAACTGGCTAGTGCCGCGACTCTGTCTGCATTAAATATACATTTTTAATAATCACAGTATGTTAAATCCGACCATATTTCGTCGTCTTATATAGAGACTGTTCTAATTTTAGTAAAGTAACTTTACTACCAGTATTATTACAATTACTATTTCATAATATATGTAATATGATATATGTTAAACACGTGGTTTTGTGCTTTTTATAGGTAGTGAGTTTTTTTTGCACTAAATATATTTAGGTGGGGTTAAGGGGGGAGACTTACGCGTCACGACAAATATAGAGAAATGAACACAGTTAACTGAAATATTTTAATGTTAATAATATTAATAGATATTTTAAAATGATTTCACACTTTAAACATATTTTACTACACAATTTTATGTAATCGTGCACCGTATCCTCTATATTATACATAGATAACTTAATAATTCCATAAACATCCAGTTTTTTTCAATTTCGTCTATCTGTATATCTTATGATGAATTCTGGAGCAATATTATACTCGTATGTTCAAATATAATACAGAGAACAGCAATGACATGGAAAGTTATTTACATTCATTAGCCTTCAGGAAACGGGATACAATCGTGCAATAAACAGATCAAACGAGGTCTAGGCAACAGATAAGGGGTAATATGACAATACTAGTATATTCCCTCCATTAGGATGTGAACTTTGGTTGCTATGGTAACCTTTGTTATATTATCCGTTGTCATCGTAACCGTTGCTATAGTAACTCGCATTAAGTGTATAGTTTATACAGTAAAGTGGTAAATCGCTTATATATATGTAGATATAAAGTAAATGTGTATAATTAATTATAAAATTATGTGACCTCTCAATCAGTGTGAGCCGTTTTTAAATTATTCATAATGTATTATGATTGTTGACGCACCAAGTATGACCTGACCTGGTTTTGCTTCATGACCGCTCAACCGCAAAGTATATAACTTATTTGACTTATTTTTAATATAAGCCGATGTAAAGGTATAGTTAGTCTTACTTTATATCATAGCAATCTTCGTCACAGGTATTTAACAAGATATTTCATCTTATACCATTTTTTTTCACTACTAAATATTTCATAATAACTCGTGCGTTTTAATTTCTAAAACTTTACAAAGTATTATAACACACGGACGACAATTAGTAGTCTTAGAAATAAAGTGGTTGAATGAGATGCAATGTAAAGATATATAACCTTAATTATATTTATTGGATTGTGTAATTTAAAACGCGGAAATCACTAATAAGTATAGAGTAAGTGATGAATGCACTTTAAAGTTTGAGTATTAAACCACTCAAGTATGAATCAATTTACTATATTTCAAGCTATTATTACGGATGTAAAAATAATATATAACAAAGAGCTTTAAACACGACTTTAGATTATGATGTTACAATTTGATAATATTAAAAAATATATATAAATGTTTATTCAAGCATATATAATATGTATCGATTTGTTTTTTTTTCTTTTGATCCAATTTATGCTAACAAAGTTGGAAATCACAATCCGTTTCTTTATGTATGTCAATAACCGAACTGTTGATTTGGTTAGAGGACGATACCTATATTCAAATGTTGTATTGTAAAACGATTATATTTTTTTTACCACCCACCCCTATCTCAAAGGCGTAGTCCCGATTTCATGGAAACGTGCCCTCCCGATTCCAAAAAATGTGATAGCTCGGACCCAGCCAATTACAGTCATATCGCCATTACCTCTCTTCTCTCCAAAATAATGGATGTCATTAACGTACAGCTATTAACGTACCTCGAGGATCACCAGTTGATCAATGACCGCCAATATAGCTTTCGCCAAGATCGATCGGTGATCTTCTGTTATATCTTACGTACTGTTGGACAGCAGTTTTCCACTAAAAACCCCAATTTGTCGTATCGTCGCTCTTCAAGAGCCCTCAATGCCTCGTCAAGTATCGGAATACTGGGCCTTGACAAGGCCAATTTGGCGTAGATGATCAATAATCTTGATGGATGATCAATAGTCTTGCGCTCTATATGGCGCAAGTCCGAGTACAAGTACATGCAGTACTGTTCTCATCTCTGGTCCAGATCAACCCTTATATCAGCTTCTACCTTTCGACCGCGTACAACGCGTCGGATTGATGGGGACCCGATGTTCTGTACACAGCTGGACTCTCTGGTATTACGTAAAGATGGCGCCTCTTCGTGCGTCTTCTATCACGTTACAACGGGAAGTATTTCGAAGAGATATTTGAGCTGATGCCGCCGAATTTCATCACCGCACAGCACGTCATCGCCTGCAATACTATCCGTACCCTCTGGATGCGTGGCGACTTTGTGCTTTCTTGTCTTTTCTTCCACGTACCACTAAGATGTGGAATGAATTTCCTTTGGGGGTATATCAGGATCGATTCGACATGGGTACTTTAAAAGAAGGCGTATACTCCATCGATAAAAAAAACAGTTTCTTCGATCATCTGATGCCTATTATACATTCATATTGCACAATCTAAGTACTCAAATAATTATTTCTTAGTAGAATTCTTAAGACAATATAATAACAATAATTACAGTGAAATCAGTTTCGAGATTAAATTAAGTAATGCTTTTGAGTTAGAATTGTTATCCTTTGAAATATGTATTAATGTATTAAGAAACATCGTGAGCCAAAGTGTATCGTAATTATTCTCTTAATGTTAAGATGAAAGCGAGGTTATATTATTATGAAGCTTTACAAAGCAATTCAATAAAACACTTATGAATCACGACTTGTCATGATCTCTCATAAAAAATAAGGTTAATTATTTATATTTATATGTAAGTAGCCTTAAGAGTAGCGATAACTGCTACAATAACATTTATTTTGTACAATAACAAATAATATTTCAATATTGTATGATGAATGTGTCCTTCCAAATGCGAAAACAACCCGGTTTGAAGTTCCATCAATCTAAAGCTTATAGATTTTATGTTTCATTTGCTGTTTAAACTTTCCTAAAGCAATTTTACACTGTTTGTTTTAAAGCGATCACTTCAACAAGTATATTATTTAAAATATAGACAATAGTCAATATTATACACCTTTATATTTTGTTTTTAATATATTTAATTTTTTATAGGTAAATATATTTTCGTCAACAAGGATAACATCGAATCTACGACCTCTGAAACACCTTCCCCATCGCTTTGTCCATTAAGCTAATGACGCTACTCGTCTTGAACGTAGCATTTGATTTACAGGGGCAGAGGCAACGGGATGATGTCTCTGAGGTCGGAAATTCGAATCCTGCCAGTGACAAGGAATTTACATTTATTTATTTATTTATAACTATTCACTTTGAATCAATACCAGTGAACAAATCCCAGTTTTCAACAAAAAAAGGAAAGAAAAAGGCTTATTTATCGAAATAAGCCTTTCTTTTAAGACGATTTCTTGCTCTAAGCTACGGGCTCCAATGGCTCCTCCAAAGGCTTATTAGAATCCTAAATAAGCCTTACATAATGTTTTATGAATGTTATAAAAAGTTTTTAATAAATAAAATCGTCCTATTTACACCTTTGTATGTATTCGCAACTATAAAGTAGATTCGAACCTATGAAATTAATATTTTGCCAGGAAGGATGTTTTGAGTTTTTTTTTACCTTAACGTTATTACGTATACGTATTATATTATTTATTTCTGTGTTTGGCTTTTTCTTGGATATTTTTGCTAAACACAAAGTCACATTACATACTTACATAGTTATTTATAATATATTTTAAAGGATTTTTGTAGACAATGTGTGCATTTTACGGTCATCCAAAGACACTGAGGCGGTCTATGAAAATCAGTGTTAGTCAAAACTGCAGACGATACTGAGTCTGCCCTTTTCAGACACTTTTACTGTTTTTAAGTAACCATAAACCATTTTATTTACTATTTTTTTTTAATTATTATTTTTTTCTTTTTATTTATACTTTGTTATAGACTATATTTTTAGTTCGTTTTCGAGTTTACATAATCTGTTTTGTTTAGTGTTTTTTTATTTTTTTCTTTTTTAATGTGATTATTTTTTTTTTATTATATATATTTTATGATGTTCAACATGTTTTTTTTACCTAAGTGTTAGTATAAATGTCTGGAATAAAGTTATCTTTCTTCCTTTTAATTCTCTTAAAAATGATGTATAGATATTTGAATGAATCTCGAGCCTCTTTCAACACTCATTATAGGTGCTTGAGGTCTACTGACAATCTAGTATAAAAAATACATTCATTATTTTCATAATTTACATCAATGTTATTTGAATGCTAATTGTATTATATTTATATCTTACATAATAAAAAAATCATTATAATTTGACACAGCACTGATATCTACATACCAACAAGCAACAAAACATTAATATTAGGCTATCCTGTACTTATGAACTATATAAAGAAAATAGTTGACTCCCGAGCGCTCTGCTGGGCACACTATTGTTTTGGATGTGAACATAGGTTGCTATGGTAACGTTTGTCATATTATCCGTTGTCATGGTAACCGCGTTAAGTGTACAGCTCCTACAGGTTTAAAACTTGGCAAAATATAAAAAGTTGAAATCCGTTGGGATAGGAATTCCGTAAAATCCGTTCTTAGTGGACGTGTACGTCACAAAAGAAGTAACTATGTAAAATTTTAAGTGAATCGGTCGGAAAGTTTCGTATAAATAACTTTCCTTGTAAGTATTCTTAGCCCAAACACTTCAATTACGTATGTACATTACAATACACGTATAAAGTTATCCATAGATAGATTTAAAATTGATTAATAATTACACAGACTTTGATAGCAAAGAGGTCTTACTTTAGAGTATACGTAATAAAGACAATAATCTCTTAAATTGTATTCAAATTAATTTAAGATAGCTTATATTTTGACAGAAATTGCCTTTACTGATACTTCAAGTTCTCTTCCCTTGACCCACTAATGACTCACGAAATTCATGATATTGTGAAATTACTTGATCTGCTTAAGAATTATCTACATTAAAATAAATAAATATATTTAATTATAATGAGTGAGGGTTCTCATAACCTTAAAAGGTGCAATAGCATTATTTGATAAAGGAAATTTGGAGTTTCTTTATCTTATAAGTTTTTATACTTACGAATCAAATTATTAATAAGCTACATTCGTTTACCCGACTTTAACACTAGACCTACCGACAATTCTTGTATACCTGTTCCTACCGCACGCCGTCAAATTGACCGGTAATTAAAAGTTATTTTATTATATAACGCAGGTAATAATGGAAGTAACTGAAAGTAAAGAGTGAAGAAAATATTATATGCATATTCTAAGAATTGTCATGTAGATTGATAACGATATTATAACGTTTAAAAATGTGTAAGTTTTACAAAAGTTTAAGAACGGTCAATTTGACCGGTACTTGGTAGGTTTAGTGTTAAAATTAGTAATATTCTCAAAGTTACGTTGTGTTGATTTTTTTACTATGGACCATATTTCAGAAACTTATAATTAAAATAATTCCTTATCTATAATCAGTATTTAGAAATTTTTCATTCGAAGACGAGGCATTACTGTGAGAATTTACCAATTTTTATTGTTACTTCTATACTTTATACTATCAAATATTATAATTATGTGATTGTTCGATAATATTAATTAACAAAATTGCTTTTAACCTGTACTAGCTTATCCCGCAGCTTCACTCGCGTTGTCTTTCTACAACCTCGGGACTTCCTATGTGATTCTTAGATTCAGAATCTAAGGAACAATTATATTCAGATTCATATTAAAAAAGCAAATCTAACAAATTTATTTAGATAAGGATAATATTGAATAGAAGAAAACGGATCCAAAAATATTAAATTGTAATTTAAAAGATAAATTATTGTAATTTAACCATAAGATAGGCATATGCCATGACAGAATTATTTGTAGTATGTTTGTAGATCTACAATTTTCATATATATCTCTGCTGTGTGACCTCTTTAACAATAATACTATATTTTTGTCAATTTAAAACATAAAAACAATTTAAAAATCGTATAAAAAATACGAATAATTGGTTATATATTGCGTTGCATCAGACATTGGCGACGAGGAAACAGATAACGAGGTTTTGATATTTATATAATTATAATACAGATTTCCCAATATCGTTTATCAGACATTTTTTTATCTAGAACTATATGAACAATATTCCTTTACCCGGTTCGATTCCTGGTTATGATAAAGACTATGGTATTGACAAAATTAGTTGTAGAGACTTGAAGTAATATTTTACTAATGAATTTGAAGATTTTAAATGATTGACGCAAATATTGATCAATATTTAACCAATGATCGTTCAATAAAGTGATTCCAGTATTGTACATTTAGTTCGTGAGCAAAACATTTAGGTCAGTTCAGTACTTATTTAGGTCAATCAATCGAATCCTAAATTATTTATTGATATACCTAGATAATAATATACACTGATGCTGGATTTTTGTGGTATTTATCGTTATAATTATAGTAATAATATATATTTTAACATTTTAGACTACACTCATATTAAAATCTTTTAAGATTTATATAATTAAATTGACAAACATACAAACAATATTTATGTTAGTATTAATATAACAATTTAAGATATTTATCTTACGTATAATGAAATTAGAAATTTAAGACGAAATGTAATACGTACGTAATTTCGTGAAAAGCATCTTAATGTCACTAAAAATAAATTATATAAAATGTAAAATTCTTAAAATTAGTAAAATATACGTTAAAATCTACGAAAATATTAGATTAGATTGATTGATTGATTGAATGATTGATTGATTGAATGATTGATTAAAATAGTTAATACTAGTACTATTAAAGCCATATATATGTAATATCAGCAGAACATATTTAATAACTCATTAACATTCTAACAATTTTGGCAATTTTTTATTTGCTATTATATCAAGTTTCATCTATTTCATTAGTTTTAGTTACAAATTAGGTCACGAATTTTTATTTTATTAAAGAATTTTTTTATATATGAAGTTTTATTGTTATTTTTTTTAATCTATGATTAATTACTGTATAATAAAATTTAAATTATAACTCCAAATATAACCTTAGGAACTCTTAACACTAAACCTACCGACAATTCTTGTCTACCTGTTCCTACCGCACGCCGTCAAATTGACCGGTAATTAAAAGTTATTTTATTATATAACGCAGGTAATAATGGAAATAACTAAAAGTAAAGAGTGTAGAAAATATTATATGGATATTCTAAGAATTGTCATGTAGTTTGATAACGATATTATAACGTTTAAAAATGTGTAAGTTATACAAAAGTTTAAGAACGGTCAATTTGACCGGTACTTGGTAGGTTTAGTGTTAAATGTAGATTATATTATAATTTATATTGATATTTAATTAAAATATAATAATGTTAGTAACGTTTAAACACGTGACATGGTCTTTATCTCTTATCAATACACAAGTACAGAGGTCAAGTGCGCTGGGTTGGTTATTACATGACCTTAAGTGATAACTGTTATCATATTGGTAAAATATTTTTAAATTATTAACTTATGTTGAAATTGAATCGTACTATAATTACATATAACTTAAGGATAATTTTATTTATAACTAAAAAAAAACGTAAAGAAGATAATACTTATTAGAAATTGTTTCTATTAAACAAAATATAATAAATTATTTATTTAGTTTTTTTTTTTATTCTTTCATTGTTATGAAAGTAAATAGGTCTAACTAATATAACTATAGATGAAAAATATACTATTTAAAAACACGTATGTTAAAATGATCTTCATAATGATTTATGATGTGAGATTTATTTTTTATTTAATACTAGCTGATGCCCAGACATTGTTCGCGCGGAATGTTTATTAAAATAAAAAAGTCTGAGTTAATCCTTATAACGTCAGCTATCCGCCGTTAAAATTGGTCCAAAAGGTTCAGAGAGTAGTCGAACCAAACAGACAAACAAGGAAAAAAAAAATTTTTTTAGTACCGTATATACTTTCATATGAATTTTGTGAAAAAAAATTAAGTTGGAATACAAACAGACACTTCAATTTTATATATATATATATATATAGTAGATAATCCAACGTGTGAGGCTTTACTATATTCATAACAATCTGCAAGTCACAAAAAATGTCAAGTGTGAGAGTCGATCCCACGCTCTTAAAATAACACGAAGTTTCATTATTTAACTACAATATAAGAATCTTAAGATATTTCAATGTATTTTTACTTACTAAGTACAATTAAGCGATGTCTAGATTAGGTGTAATATTTAGTATTCGTTCAGTCCTTGGACATTCACTGGCTCGGTTTATATAAACAACATTTCTGTTACTAAAAACGGTTGGATCTGTTTTTTAACCTCTAAAATTAATGTTATTTTATAGTATTACTATAAATAAAATTATCGATATTTAAAATAATTGGATTATCGATATAGTAAAATAAATATTACGAATAAAACAATTAATAATATAATGCCAACATAATAAATAAAGTATTTTATATTTTATCAGTCGAATATATTTATTTATTATATTGGTATATGATAAACTGGCATAAAGGTTGCCATGAACTTAGGTCAATGGACCGCCATTCACTCTTAAATGTTGCTAACAGAAATATGAATAATTCGTTACTAATTTTTAAAATTTTATAACTTTTGTTAATTAAAAAAAACTATTAATCCATTAATTTTAAATTTATATGATTTTTATGAATTATAATGCTTACCACAAACTACTAATCCAATCACCCACAAATATTTTTGTATATTATTTTATTAATAAATATTAAAAAAAAAAAATATGACCGCAATTCGAAATGTCAAAAATTACGCGCGCTTTGGCGCCCGTTACCGCGCTCTAGAGAAACTAAGACCGAATGACTTGAGACTTGAGTTTACATTCTGCCATCACAGTCGGCCTTTAACCAATCTAAAGATTAACTTATTAAGTTATAATTTAAAAAATAAAGGAAGAGCTTTAATTATATATATATAATGTTTTTTAAAGGATGTTAACGTATTTACAACAATTTTTAATTTTAACAAAAAACTTATTGTTTTTCGGTCTTGTCCACAGTTAGGACAAGTAAATATTAAAAAATATATATATAATATTAAAAAAATATATATCACGTGTACTCAAAAGATACTCAGCCATTTATAAAAATTATTTATATGGAAAAGTGGAAGTTAATACTTTATGGATACTTTGGAATAAATGCTTTAAATAATTAAATTATAATATATTTTTTCTCACCGGAGAGACGCCAAAACGAAAAGTTCTGCACTGCGGCATTTCTCGTAATATCCGATCAATAACATACATATTAATTATCTACATATTATTTACGATCAGTCAACTTGATCTACTTATTCTTAAATGGTATCAAGAATTGGTTACTTTCTTATGTTGTAGTTTATAAATTGTGTAATTTCCATCATAAATGGTAGTAATTAGGGCTGAAGACTTAACTATATTGCTTCAAGGTTTTTAGGGTGTATATTATAATATTTATATAAATAATGAGGCTATTAAACATCTTTAGAAGATAGTCTGAATGTACATAACATAATACTTATGAGAAATATAAAATGAACATAATGCAAGGCCCAAAGATATTTTAGTGCGTTTTGAACTCCGTGTATAGAAATTAAGAAAGGAAAGAAAGGAAAAAAAGTATGTTTTTTGTGTGTCTGCTGTTAGCCCTACTGGCCATGACAGCGTCACCGGTGGAATGGACGGGTGCAGAGACCCGCCCTTGAAAAAGGGGGGCCTGAAGGGCCCCAGGGGAACGCGCGTCCTGAGGGTGCCTCCTGTGAAGCTCGGACCACGGCTCAGGACGCCGTTAGGTGGGAAGCGAGGGTTGGATGTGGGTTAGGATTTGACACTAACTTCCTCCGACGGCAGAACGCCGGAGCAACGTGCTTGGATGGTGAAGACACTGTATGAGTGTGTATGTGTAGTATTTATGTACGCTTTGCCGCTTTTACGTAGCGTTCCCTAACGTAATCGCGTCGTCCGGGTCGAGAAGTACCGACTTGGGTCTTCTCTTTCTGACTTTAGGAGTCTTACGGGCCGTGTATCCTGTGGCCTTAACCACCAGCGGGTTTGGGTGTCCCACAGCATTGTCAAAGTAGCTTTTGGAGAGCCCCTTGAAATACTGTGCGATCGTCGGTAGCTCTAAGTCTCTGTGCAAGTCGATATTACGCATAAACCACGGTGCCCCAGGGGCGAAGCGCATGAATCTGTTCTGAAGCACCTGAAGGGGCTTCAGGTTCGCGTGAGCGAAGGCAACGCTTGCATAGGATGAGAGATGATAGATAGATGAGAGAGAGAGATGAGAAAAAGTAGATGAATTAACTGACTTACAGAGGTCTGTACTTACAGAGATGTAGGTACATCTCGTCTACAAGTGAATATTCCTGCAAAGCAGAGACGTTTGCTTAAAAAAATATTAATTCAATGCAGAGGAATAAATCCATAAATTATTTTATTTTAATATCAGAAATAATAAAAAGAAGTGTTGATCCAACAAGTTAAAAGCTATCAATTGCCAAATAAAGCGTCATACAGACGTCATACTAAAAAAGTTTTTAAAAGTAGTTCATTAACTCTATGTGTAATTTTATTTTATCATCGCCGTCGGGTCAAGTGCAAATAAACTTTATTTTTATCACAATTCATAAATTATTTTTATCTATGTAATAAATGAACGACTAAATTAATATAATCTCTAATAGTTATATTTGTACATAGATGTATAAATCAGAATATAATCATATAATACAAATTTTAAGACGTCTTTATTATGACAAGTTCTCTAACGTTCAAGATAATAAGTTATTTGACTGCAACTCGTATTGGGCTGGCTTGACCGGGTAAAGACCACCCTCTCACGGAAGACGTGTATTAACTAAATTCATTTGGTTATGTTCCGTCGGTAAGTTAGAGAATCCGGAAGCGCGAACCCCTGCCCCCCCACCAAACATGAAAGTGGAGATGGATCACCCTCATTCTCTCTGTTCCTTCTGCACATCAATGATGTGTAGGATATTTCCAACATACATTGTTATGACAACACTGTGGATGCGGTATATTCCGGCCGTGCAGCGCTCACTCGGGAAAACGTTGACGAGTGCCGAAAGAAACTTGTATCTTCTATAGAGACCTTCCTGGGGATGGTCACAGAATGGCGTGAACTGAACTACATTCAGTTTAATTTGTATGCTTGCTTACCATAAAGAAAACCCCATTTGTCGTATCACCGTCGTATCGAGAGCACTCATCATTGAAGTGATCAATAGAGCGAGGCAGTATTTCAAACCTCGCCAAAGACTTGCGCTCTATAAGGCGCAGGTCCGGCCACACATGGAGTACTGTTCTCATCTCTGGTCCGGATCACCCCAATATTAACTTCTACTATTTGACGGCGTACAACGAAAAGCCATTCGGATTGTCGGGGACCCTGTGATCTGCGAACGGCTGGACTCTCTGGCATTGCGTACAGACGTGGCTTCTCTGTGCGATGATGTTCCATGTATTTTTCAAGGAATTTCCTTCCACGTTGATACGTTCTAAATTCCAGTGGTACAGAAATTTGGAACGAACTCCCTTCGGCGGTATTTTTAGATTGATATGACATGGGTACCTTCAAAAAATGTGTATACTCCTACCTTCAGGGCCGGCAACACTTGTGAATCCTCGGTTGCAAGAGTTCATGGCGGCGGTGATCACGTATCATCTGTGACCCGCAAGTTCGTTGGCCCTCCTCTTTAATTAAAAAAAAACAATAAAATAATAATTAATGTCATATTCTAGTAGCATATTCAGATACTAATAGAGCCGACAACAACCTTAATTTAAAAATAGATATTTCACCTGGATGACGCAGCGTCCGTCCGTTTAGGAATTATATACAAGATTATATGAAATTAATAATATAAAAGGTATAATAATGTTATAAAAGGTTGTCGAGCGATTTGCATATTTTATAGGAAATTGTTTTTCATAGAATTATTTATAATAAGTATGTCAAGCATGACTACTTAGTATACAAGTAAATCTCATATAATCAATATATTATTTATTAATTGTGTAATACATGTAATAAATTATATGGTAATTAAATAAGAACTTGTTTTTAAAACTTTTTTTTTCCTTAATTTATTTTGTAATATTTAGATACAATGTGACGTATTATTTTTTGTATTCTTAGTAAGACCTTTCCATTTGTTATCCATTCTGTGGTAGTACAGGAAAAATAAATAACCCGCCATCTTGGATGGTCCGCCATATTGGAATTAGAATGACGTCACGTAAGCATGTATTGACATGCAAGATAAGATATCCAATACCAAGAAATAAAATTTGTGTTTCCTTTAAAATATTTGTAAAGACAAAAATATTTCGCATTTTTTCATATTATAAATACAACATAATTTTTAAGTAATGTCTTATTATTTTGGTCCTAAATCTTGGTTGTCAACATATTTTTGTTTTTTTCGGAGAATTGCGTATTATTTTTCTTGTGACGTATCCTTGGTGTAAAATACCTACAGCTATACAATTAATAGAATTTTTATGTAAATGAGAATTATACTTTCATTGTAATGTATTTTTTATTTAATAATAAACATCTATATATTATTTAAAACAGATTCACATAATTTAAAGGATCATTTGGAACATCTCTTTCTATTTTGAAATTCCAGTTAAAAGTTTTTAACCGCTGTAACTAAAGGTGTATTTTTATTTTTGATTCTTTTTTTTTAAATTAAGACGGTTAAAGAAAGTTGTTCAAAAGGTTGTAAACTGTCAATAATTCAATTATGACAATACTTTTTGTAACATATCTGTCTTTTATGATATTGTTATATTTCCATAGTTTATGACGATGATAAAAAGGAGGGTCAAGTTCATTTAAAAGTCAAAGATAAGACCATTTTAATTCTAAACATTTGTAGAACGTTTCGTCATATAAGTTTTTTTAAATTACGCTTTTGATAATCTTAAGTCCACTTACATTTGTTACTTGAAAAAATGTATGACCAATTTTATATATATATTTATATTTGCCTACCAAGGTCACTCTGCTTGTTGTTAAGCATTTAGTGAACTCCAAAAATGATGGTCACCATTCTCATTGAAGCAAAATAGAATGAAGAATGGTGGTCCATTATGGCGGCCTTGATAGATGCCTTTTCAGGCCCCGCTTAAAAGACCCAAGATCCTAGTGGGAAGGAAACACGTGCTGGTAGTGAATTAGTTAGAAGATATATTAAGGTAATTAGTATAATTAAAATTGCAGTAATTTTAGGCATTTTGAACCAAGCTGTCGAAAAAATCCAACTGAGCTGTATTTGTATACACCTTAAATATGCCTTTATAATGAAGATGTGAATAATCGACATTCAAGGTGTGAAAAAGTGTTAAAGGTCGAAAGATCACGAACGTCAATTTTCCGCGTGCTTATTTCGTAATATGCCATGAGAAATGTACAGATCCGTCTTCGGCAACGATCTCGTGTTTGACACTCACAGTATATAATATCACTTCTAGTTATTATTTGTACATTTTTAAAGAGACGAACTTTTACTCCATCAACGACCCGACCCGATAACAAAGCTTTGTATATAAAACTATATCTCTCATTATTAAAACTGTTCAAGAGTATGAAACTACTAAAATAACTTATTGCATCCATTTTTACAATAAACTTTAAAGTAAAATCTTAAACTTGTCACAAAATAATTTCAAGTTAACTGTATTTTATCGATCAATTAGGGGTCTGCGCAATTTCTTTTTGTGATTTTTCACTCTTTTTCTGAAGAGGGTGATGGCTGACTCTGGCGTTATGCTCTAAAGAACGGGTGCTGCTTGCTGTCGCAAGATGCTAAGGATACCTGTTAGTCTACAGCCTAGCATAGAGACTTTGTAGTAGTAAGTTGTAATTCGACATGATATACGTGTCTGTGACGAACACAACGTGGTAAAACAACATTTTTAAGGATAGCTTCTCTACAAATATTTTGGGTTGTTACTTTTTTCTCTTTCACTCGTTGTTTTGTATCGTTACATAGGTCCTTCAAAAGATGATGGGTTCAAAATACTATTTGTAGATTAAGAGATTTGTTTGTGAAATTTTAAACTCTAAAGTGCATATTCTTGTTGCATTCAAGTTGGTTCCCTCCCCCCCTTACCATCTAAATGGTTTATTTTGAAGGGATGCAAAAATATAAATATTTTTGTGCGCTTACAATGAATTATACATCTTAGAAAAATCTACAGTAATTCTTCGAGTGTATGTCTATCTATCTATCCATCATGGGTAACTATGGAACTACTAGTGTGTCATATTGATATCATGTTAGATCACAATTTTGATGAAATAATGGGTTATGTTTGTCTCATATGACTTAATGACTTAATATACGTACTTTAGTTCAGACTTCATTCATTAGTCAGTCAGTTAGAGTTATCTCTTTGAAAATAATAATAGCCAATAATCTTGAAGTCAAATATTAAATCTAAACGCTATTGAAGTTGAAAATTTATCTTAACAGTGGTTGAAGAGAAATCATTTGGTATATATACATATATATTTCTCTTCATACTGTATTAGAACAGTAACGTAAAACATACGACTCAATAAATTTTTTAGAAGTGAAGCCTGGAGCTGTAGTTAGTGTAGCTTCCCTTATTTTGTATACATAGTGACAACAAGTAACTTAACTGTTTTAATTCAAATATTTGAATTGTTAAATAAATATTGATAAAGTTAGTAAGTTTATGAGTTGATGTCAAACAGTTTAATTCGTAAGTGTTGGTAGCGATTTGTGCCCGAAATTGACATTGACAAAAAATATCAAACATGGCGTACATTACCATAAATTATTGACAGATCTTTATTTTATTTTAAACAAAAGTAAACCAGTACTATTGTTGGGTGTAAACTGTTTCATATATATTTACCACACTTCAATAAACTTTTAAATATTGTAAAGTATAATATTGCTGTGGAAATAATAAAATTACCCGCAATAGCATCTGAAGAACAACACATTGACCTCAAATGATAAGAGTTAAAAATAAAATTTATAATTAATATATTAATAATAATCTTAAAGTATTCATTCAATTGGATAACCATTTAGTGTTTGTTAACTCGATGCTTTTTAATTTCAATTAAATATAGGGTAAGGTTGCTTAAGTTGTACCCCTTAAGCGTATACGGCTGTAAAATTTATTGCAATTGAAATATATCAAACTATTTCGCATTAATTAAATCTCTATTGAGACTTTTTACATTCTTTGTCATGAATTGGCTCGAAAAGTACTTGACGGAAAATTATGTAACTTTGCAATCAAATAGACATACATTAGGTGATGATTTAAAATATTTTTTTTATAAATGTCCTCAAAAAAATTTTTTTTTTTTTGTAATATCATGTCAAAAAACTAATATCCCATTGAAGTCAATGGGAAATGATGAGTCCATACACTGGGTTCGCTTCGATCAATATACAATTGGCACCCGAGATTTCGCGAGCGCAGCGAGTCGAATTTGAGGGTTTGTTGGCGCCCCTAGTTTAGTTACCTTTAAATCAATCATTATAAACTTTTAATGACATATATATTTTCGCTTTTTGCGTAAGTGTAGCTTACCGGATACAACCCAAGTCCTACTTAAAACATAGACTTCAATGAAGCCATAACAATATACACCTAAGTCTGTTTTTACACGCTCTTTTTTTACACGGTTTTGAAATAACACGGTTTGAAAATAAAATATTTTTATTTTTTATTACACGATTTTATTCCATTTAGCACGATTAAAAATTTTTTGGGCTTAATTTTTTTTGTCAAATTTAATTTCTGCGAAATATGTTCATATTACAAATTTAGGGGAATTCCCTTTTTGTGCATACAAGCAAATTTACTGGTCAGAGCAATTGAAATGTGTTAATATTTTGTGAATAATCTTCAATAACTATGCTTGTAAAAATAAACATTGTATATGTGATTTATTTAAATAAACATGAATACTTGTTCTTAAAAAATCCTTGTTTTTCACTAATTTTAATAGGTTTTGGAGATTAGCAACCAATCACTTATTTTTGCATACGATCAATGTCTTTTTTTACACGGTTTTTTTTTACACGTTTTTTTCTGGAACCAATTTCCGTGTAAAACCAGACTTGGGTGTACTATATAAAATAATAAACATTAAGAAAATATAATAATAATTAAAAACAATTACTTCTTGAAATATATTTTAAAAACTAATTATTATTGTTATTATATTTCCTTAATTTTGTTTTAAACGGTGTTAAAATACCAATAAATAGTTTTGTGCCACTGCCATAATCATGCCGTTTCCTGAATTCAGTAGTGATTAGTATATAGAAACATGACCGGATAATCAAATGCTGTGTTAATAATTCCATATTTGGAGTCATATTGTTAGGTCTCATAAATTTTGTGGTTTTATTTAGTCCTTTTAAATGTCTTCAGTATATTAAAACTTCTACATGCTTCATTAATTTTGTCCAAAGCTTCGTTCATATCCTCTTGTTATCAAATATTATACTTTGTCTTCGCTATATTTATTACCTGATAAAACCATAAAAAATTTACCAAATAATTTTCTTAATACCTACGTGACACCGGTAAAGAATTCACAAAGATACGATTTAAGCAACGGAGTCTTCAAAGTTTAAAATCAAATAATTGACATAGCCGGAGAAAGTATTTAAATGTTAGTACGCCTAAATGATTGTCTAAAAAATGTTACAAACACATGTTTAAACAAAAGAAACATAAACATCATATTCCTGCCATATAAAGCTTACAAGTGAGATATAAAATTTAATGAAAACAGTGTAAAAAAACTTACTTTTTAATTGTTTTTGCTTCACGCTGCCGGTTTGCCCTACGCTTGTTTATGTACAAGGGTGACTAAATAGTCCAGGTCAACGCCTCTGGATGGCCTATTTGTTGGTTACCAATCGAGATATTAGCGGTGGTACAATTAAAGCAACCTTCCTATACGATTATGTGAGCTTACATTACAATTATTTGTTTAAATGCAGCTTTAGTTTTTAAATGAAACAATCGTAATAACTAATTCTATTGACCAAATAAGTATTTAGAAAATGTTATATTTTTTTTTTACTCAGAACATAGTATTATTATAAAACTAACTTTAAACTTACTAGACAGATTTATGAGTGAGTGATTTTACTTTTAAATAACGTTTTCAGTAAAACTAAGTACTAACTCCAGATATATCGGAGTTTAGTAGTTAAATTTATATAAGTATACTAGGTTGCCCATGCTTCGCAACGGAAAGCGAAAGTGATTAAACATTTTGTTTGAATTTCCACACCACCTATTAGGTATCAAACAGGCGCGTTATATTTTTAGCTGTAACTTTGGAACGGTTTGGACCTTTGAAAAATCCTTTCTTATTGCACCTATTCAATACGTCAGGAGTCTTGTGTCCAAATTTCAGCTTTCTAGGTATTACGGTTTGGGCTGTAGAGCGATGAATGAGTCAGTGAGTCTCTTTGTGTTTTATATATTAAGATTGTTTGAATTGTACTATTGGATAACTTTATGTACGACTTAAATATCGACTAACGTAACCAAGTGTGTAGATTATACTTATATACTCCGTGTATAACTTTACAAAGTACCGATTAAAATGTACACAAAGTACACAATGTAATTTATGTAGTAAATAGAAGCCAGATTTTTTTTCACCAAAGCAATGACGTGGCGTTTGGTCTTTTAATGTTATATTTGTGGACTAGTTCCATCAATCAAAAATTTGTATTATAAATTATTTAAAGAGACTACTTCTTTACTAGGGACTATATGTAGGTATACTAGGGAATACATAAGAAAAATAACTAATAAAAAATTACCGAAGTTAATCAAATATAATGCGTAATTTTCTGAATAGAGTTAACTGTGACCCTCACCCCAATAATTGCTGGGTAGGATTGAATACTAATTAAAACATAATTAATCCTACTTAGTATGTTAATGTGCTTAAACACAGCTCACGCTTCGATAACAATCTGATATTAAAACTAACTGTTTTCGGACTCCTTCGCGCTCTGCATCCGTTACTAATAAACAAACGCATAATGAGCAAAAAGATATATATATATGAGCAAAAAGATATATATATATATATATATCTTTTTGCTCTAAAGCAGAGTAATTTGATGATCAGGTGACAGATCTATTAATCTCATGGGGAGTGATCTTTGCCTCTTTACACAGAGAAACCATAACGGAAATACTTTGATACCAACATATTAATATTTATGACGTCACAAGCAAAAAGTCAAAACGATAGGCCATGTATAATTTAACCGTGTTCTACGGTAATTTAACCGTGATTTTTAAATATCAAGATACTTTGTATAACACTTTAATAATGTTCTTCCTCTTGACCTTTGTACGAATAGCTTCCAAGGATGTTGTATGGACAAGGTATGAGCACTTCCATTCACAATAATTCATTATTTTTTTTTTATAAAAAAAAGCAATTCATACAATAAATTGTATGCTCTGAATACAGGGACATTTGTTTGTATAAACACAAAAATGAAAATATTAAATGATTATAGATTATGTTTTTACACGTTTAATCTTTGTAATGCTAGTGGTGGATGTAAGTAATTCACAGTATATGTTGTCTTTTAAACTTTGTCTAGTAAACTATAAGAACATATAGGTAGGTATTAACTCACTTTTTCATTTTTAAATCAAGCATCTTAATGATGTTAATAAGGCATAATAAACAAAAGGAGCTGAAAAGTGCTGATTGAGAACAGTAAAGGGTGTAGAGGGAATGGGTTATTGTACTAATATTCTAACTCAACATATGTAGGTATGTAATAGGTACCTTACTTTTAATATATTTTTAAATATGTTTTAAATCAAAAGGTGATGTTATTTTTTCATTTATTATAGACAATAGTCGCACTTACTGACAGACTTACAAAAAAGTATAAAAAGTGTGACAATTTAATAATACAAGTTGCATTGAAAAACTATAAAAAATCGATTTGTTCATTATCATTAAAGGTTATTTTGATCGCGTAGGTATTACTGAAAAAGGATTTAAGGATTATTTTACTGGTCCCGATTTCGTAAAAAGTTTCACCCTGCTTCATGATTGGTTCCCAGCATTATAAAAATTTTATCTTAATGCATTCCAAATGACTCTCGCAGATCAAAGTAACTTAGTAAGATGGGGCAAAGCCACCGACAAATCTTGCAACATCTGTGGGGAGGCAGTAGGAACCGCGAAACACTTGCTAGTACGAGTAGAGTGTAGGGTACTTCTAAATAGAGGTAAATACTTGCGTCGCCACGATAAAGTATTAGAAATCATACGAGAAGCGGTTAGTCTTTCTGTAGCAAGAGCGCAGAAGGGTATATAACAACCCCCAAAATATCAGTAGAGTTCGTAAATGCAGGATCGTCCAAAAAAATCTAAACTAAAACCTTATTCGGTCTTAGATGCGTCTCCTGATTACATTAGATTAGGTGATGGACACGTATGAAAGGCAATACAAAATCCCCGGGAATGTTTATGTATCGTCATCTAGGCCGGACTTATTCCTGTAATCAAAACAACCAAGGCGCGTTATACTTCTGGAGCTTACTGTACCCTGGGAAACAAACATACCCAAAGATCATTCATTTAAGCTTAACAAGTAGTACGAACTATATAACGAAATGATCAAAAATAAATTTATAGTTAATTTGTACGCTGTAGAAGTAGAAGCGACAGGTATAACAGCAAAATCTCTCTACAACTTAATTAAGGATCCCGGCCTTTCTAGAACGATCATTAGTTCATTTCTGGAACGTATTTCAAGGGTGGCTTTAGTAGGTTCTTACAATATTTGGTTAGAGAGAGAGAGAGGAACGTGAACAGTGAAGGTGAGCGTGTATCCGCATAGTAAAGAGGTCAATTAAACGTACACCGGGGTCGTAGGTCCCAGGCATTGTTTACGCTCCTCTTCTTGCAACGCGATGGTAACGGCACCCGCACGGTGAATCCATGGAATGCTAAGAAGCTTCGTCTCTCAAAGATAAAGCCAAAACATAAAACAATGGTTAGAAGGCGTACGTCCGTGTAACATTAATTACGATAAAACGAATAAAGTTAAAAAATTGAATCTGAGAATTTTCAACATTTTTGGAAATCCTCTCACAGCCTTCCCACTTTTTGATAATTTTGTGTAATTTGCCCCCGGCTCCTACTGCAAGCTGGCAAATAATATTTACAAAAGTGGCAACATAATATCAATGTTATGTGTAGGAAATAGATATAGTATTTCTCTATTCTCCCCTGTTTTGTCTCAGGTAAAGTCTATATAATTTTCACATTTCTTTGGTTATTTTGTCTTTTTAACGTTTTCATTAAGTAAAGCCGAAAACGATGCAAAAAGTTAACTATGTAATATTCGTACTGCAACATCGATTAATTTGATTGTGAATTTCAATTTCGTTCACTTTTATAAAATTCAAGAAAAACATTGCATTTTTAATTACATTGACTACAGAGTTAATCATTTTCCGTATTATCTAATATATACCGGTCTTTTGGCTTTAACTACAATTCAAGCTATTTTTTAAAAAATATGAAACAAAATTGGATTCAGAAGTACCTACGTTAAATACAAGTAATGGCGTACCATTACTGACTTACATGGTACGTATACTATGCTCGAAAAAAATTCAAATTTCAGAGACCGTCTACTTTCTATTCCACACATCTTTTTATAGTTAAAAAAAGCTTTTACTACTTATTTTCTGATTTAAAATATCGAAGAGTTTTTAAAACGTCGTTGAGTGATGTTAAATACTGGCAATCCATATGAAATAAACTGCAATTCTTCAATTATAGGTTTACTTGTTTATTGACATGTGTATTTTGTAGGTGAGATAAATTGATTCTCATTTATCAATTTATTTTATCTTTACCGGCAGTATCAGTTTAAGTTATTGTTCTTTTTAGGAAAATAAATATCAATATATTTCAAAGTGACAGTAGAAATGACAATCAGCTGACGCCTGTCAGACAGTACGAAGTGTAAAAATGTTAAATGATATCATTGACGGACAAAAATGTTAATAAAAGGATAACATCAATAATATGAAACCATGGCCGACCGCCTCCGTCAGATCGCACAAAGAGTGAAGGACAAGATCCATTTACCTCAAGTCACAACTATTAATAGCCGCGAAAAAGTCGATCAGCTGATAACCAAGTATGTGCCCGCGTCTCGAGTTGCAGAGATCGCTGAGAAGTTTAAGCATGTGGCTGTTACCAATAAGGTGAAAGAATTAGTATCACGGTATGAGAAATTCACCGGAATTGAGGAGATAATGGCCATCCAGAACACCGTTGTCGAAGCCCAGGTATTTAAAATTATTGATTGCCTTAAATGTTAACAAAAATATCTTACTTATTATCTTGAGTGAATGTAAAGGTAAATTATTTAACTTTCATTTGTTATTTCAACTTTATTGTCAAATCAAGAAATTATATGAAAATTCATAGTAGTTCATTGACATGATACCACAATTTTTTTTTGTCTAGGAGATATAACAGAAACAGTAGTAGTAGTTCTGTAATAAACAGACAGAATTATTTGTTTTTCTCTCATTAACTAAACACAGACAAATAAAAGTATTTAAATATTATTTACATAAAACAATTGCAAATTCTCATCTACCAATTATGTATAATAGATTTAGTAAAATAGTAAATCAATAAAAAATATAATAATTTTAAGGAACGTTTCATGACCGCTCAAGACCGTCGGCGGGATTTGGGACGCGAGTTAGCTACCATCGAGGCCCGACTCAAGGAACTTCATGCAGAAATGCAGAACACTATGAAAGGCGATGAAAAGTATCTTCATCTTTGCACAGAAGAACATAAGGTACACTATCAATTACATTGGTGTTTCTTGTTGTTATAGTTCAATGCTATCAACTTCAAACTAATAAAGATTATAATAATTTCTTATGAGTTTCTTACAATTATATCAAAATTCTTATACAGTTAATAATCCAAGAGCGTGCAGTGCGTACACTATTTTCTGAGGCGGAGAGGGAGGAAAGGGAACTATTTGCTACAATGTCTGCAGCTGTGAAACTCGGCCATGAACGAGAAAGGGCACATGCTGAGAGAAATAAATATTGGTACATTGTTGCTTCTATATTTGGTAAGAAATGTGATTATATTCTCTCCATATATTGTTTCATGTAATTTACTATTCATAACATAGTAAAATTACTTTTACCTTGACGTATATCATTCTGAAGATTCAATGTTCCAGGCACAGTGCTAGGTATAGGCGGCTCAACCATCAACAACCACCTCAAAATGGCAGAATTCCGTGATATGATGGAACAACAGATGGCTCGCAGTGCAAGTGTTCTATACACTATCGCGGGGGGAGGCACTGCCAGCAAGACAGACATTGCTGAAGCCATGAAGACTGAGTTTGCGTATCAGGTACCCTATAACTAGAATAATAGACATTGCTCCATTTAATTTGAAGGTGTTAACAGTCTGTATCCTGCATCCTATACAGTTATAGGCCTATCATCAAGTCTCTAAAAATGAATTTCAATCGAGCCTAACTTAGAATAAATAGTTTAATATAAATGAAACCATTTATTGATTGCTATATTTGAATTTTTGTCATTAACAGTTTAGTAATGACAACTTTAATCATTTCAGGAACAACTTGCCAACAATTTAAGTTTAATGCAAGATAACATAAATAATTTAGTCAGTAAACAGGCGTCTCTGATTGGTAAGTAGTAGATAAGTGAAGTTTTTTCTTTAGTATTTGAAAAGAAAATGCTTTTTATATAATAATTATCATTGACAACCAAATGATAATTATTATATATTAAAAATTATTCTATACATTTTAGTTAAACTTCTCTTAACAATATTATTTACTAAAAACTTTTCTATTGTGTTTTATAGCTGTTTTGATTTTAATATTATTTACTTCTCTGAATACTATTAAATATTTATTTAATTTCAGACCATCTCAGCCACCAGGATCATGTTATAGAAACCCAAATGCGTGAACTGAAACGTTTAATAACGGCCGCGTCCCAGAACAGCGCCAAGTCGGACGCGGCACTAGCGAGAGCTATGTCTGAAGTACAACAGGATATAGACGAAGACAGGGATGCGGATAACCCTAAACAAAAGGGCTTAGACGCGAATCAAATACTAACAGGATTGGGTATTCTAATGTGCGCTGCTGTTTTGTTCGGAAATATCTTCGGTCGTATTAGTTGATTTATTGTAAGATTAAATTTTTTATGTCCATGTTTAATATTTATTGTCAAATGTCAATGTCACTTAAAATTTCTCAAATGTGTATTGTAAAAGTTATTTGTATAACTCGTGTCTATGCTTATTAATATAGTTTAGTATAAAAAATTTAAAGGGAATATTGGCTTTTTTAAAACCTCTAAATATAACCTGACCTTGAATTAAGTGAGATAATTTTGTTTCCTGTCTTCTATAACACTGCTGGTCAGTTGGTTTTTATAAGGTTTTGTAAGACATATTGTTGTATTTATCTTGCAATATATTATTAACATTGTTGATATTAAAATATTTTTTTAAAATCATAAGTTATTTAACTATGAACTATGAAAAAGGCTAAGAGGTAGATTGTAGATTAAAATATATGTACATACATACATAATATAAATTTTATGTGGCGACTTTTGATGATACTTTTCTAATATTACAATATTGCAATATATTAATTAAAGAGTATTATAAACAACAAAATGTAAAAGAACATGAGATTTCAAGTTTATACAAAAAATTCTAAATCTCTGCTAACGGCCAGTCCTATTGTTTTAGAATTGAGTAGGACAATTTTCAATTCTTAGTTCAGGTAAAACTAACTCAAAAACATCCAAATCCGACACTAGTGTGTAGTAACTACCAATAGATAATTTTTATAAAAGTAAATTTACACGAGCTTTATTTGCCATAATCCATTGCCTCATTTAAAATATACTCTGTGTTGCTTACTGGTAGGTTTTTACTTCCCAATACCGTTACAGTAATTAATAAATTAATTGAAATTATAATAGTTTTTTTATCATTGTTAAGGTAAACACTGAATATTGGGAATACATTTACTCTATTGTATCTATTACAATCGGGTAAATTAATGTTTGTCAAAAATTCTGACTCACTTCTTTCGTTTTCCTTATAAACTTTTTATAACCTAATAAAATATATCAATTACCACTAAATAAGCTCAGTAGTTATTATCCTTGATAAACTAGCAACACATAATTTAGACTATAATTTTCATGACATTGACATGTACATTAATATTTTGAAGTTAAAGGCGCATAAGTTGTTTACTATAAGGCATTTAAGAGGCGTAAAAAAAACAAAGATAATTAACTAATTCTCTTCTACAACATGCAAGAAGGTATGCTAATCTTTAATTACTTATGTCTTTAGGAGCTTTAAATCCACCTAAATTTTTAAAGTTTACTGTAATGTGCTACTTAGTTGCTGTAGCATAAATAATAATACTTTAGATTTAGAGGTAACTGGGGTGTCTCGGAGCGGCAGGGTGAGGAAGAAAAGCTCGAAATTAATGGACTTCGAGTCTCCGGATGACATTGAAACGCGTTTCCGGCGGCAAACTCCAATGAAGACGTACCCAGGAGTTAAACAGGATGAACCAGTGGAATTTCCGGAGACCCCGCAGAGACCACCAGAGGAAGCGGGAACTGCTTCTGGTAGTGAATCAGATTTTTACGAAAACAATCCAGATAATGTTGATAGGTAAGGTTACGAGATAAACAGTACTAAATGCTAACCTCAAACTCAGAGCTATTGTAAATAAATGGCCATATATTCAATTGCTCTAAGCTATGCAATATTGTTGCTTCCTTGTAATCACTTCCATTGTTTTCCATTATCATTTCTAATTATATAATAATTCTTATTGTTAATCTTTTAAGCGAATGCATCTTACAGTGGTCTATCTAAGAGTGATCTTTCTACTATTCGTTTTTGAAATCTTCTTTTGGACCAAATTTTAATGAAATACTAATCGGTTCTCACATACTAATCAAAACTGTGATTTTTATGAAGTGCCATATACTTGAAATAAAGAACTTTGATTTGAAATATATTTACTTGTATTTCAGCATGGAATCTGACAGTTCAGGATCAGACGAGGGCTCTGCTCGTACTCCAGCTAATTCATTATATATGATGGAGAAGAGCAAGAAAAAGTTGATTGTTAAAGATGGACGGGTAGTTGGTAGAGCTAAGGCTCAACGAAAGGATAAAGGTTAATACTTGAAATGAATATATAAAATAAAAATATCATCATATCTACTTTAATTTGTTAATACAACTTCATTAATAACCTGATAAACATTTTCTAACATAGAGGATCTATTAATGCAGGTAAAACTCGGATAACTGCCTACATGATGTGGGCGAAGGAGGCTCGTAATGACTTACTCAAGAAACATCCAGATATGGACTTTTCAGCTATTTCAAAACGGCTCGGGGAGATGTGGGCCAATGTAAGTAGCTTTATTTATATTGCGACATTGTTATAGCAGTTGCTATTTGGAATAAGGTATCCAAGAAGGATATAAGGGTATGAAAGAGAAGATCTAGGAAAGTTGTGATGTTTTGGTGATGGCTATACTGAAAGTGATTGGGTGGATATTTTAATGGTTTGTGGGGAAATAAATGAAGAATATAAGAAAGTGCAAAGAGGCAAAAAGTATAGATACCTCAATACTAATGGTGCATCCCAGTTTCAAGCTGCTTCAGCATTCTATCCATTGCCATATTAAACATTTGGTTTCTAAGCCAAAATTAACATATAGAAAAATTTACAGTGGTAAAAATGTTATTTTCATTTATCTAAGAGCAAAGATAAACCTCCAAAATAAAATAAAAAATTGGTAAAATAAACAAAAATTAAATATTATAATCTTATATTAAAATACTAGGGAACCAAATTAAGATACTCAAAGTTTTAATCCTATCATTTTGTCACTAGATGGCGTTAAATCAAGATTGGTTATATTTAAAACACGGTGGAAAGATTTTACTAAAACACTATGTTTTTTGTGAATTTTTTATATGAACTTTAAAACAGTTCTGATGAAATCTTATGTATTAATTAATAGTATTAGTGCCGCAAACTGAAATAATAAATAAGTCATAAAGAATTGGTAAATTAATGTTGGCCAGAGATTGCAATTTATATAAGAAAAAGTATTTGGCAAATCATAAGGGTTGGGTATTGGGAGGGTTATGCTATTATAGAAGATGCCTTGTGCTGAAGAAAAAAGATTCAAAAAGAAAGGAAAAAAAAATAATGTGAGAAGTGAAAGTGAGGGATGGCTTTGCTTTGACTATATATTAATAAATTGAATGTTAATTTTAATTTCGATTTATTTATATATACACTATTCTTAGGTTAACTACAACGAGCGGTATTTATGGAAGCGTAAAGCGAAACGATTCGCCATACAAAAGGAACAGAGCCAGGGAACTGTCAGTAAAATTATATCTAACCCAAGTAAGTCGCTACCATTTTATTTATTACCTGTATACGTGATTGTACATACACAATGATGACTTTAAATTAATCTTTTATCTATGACTTGAAATTCTTGATGGCTTCCCATCGAAATCATCGGAAACTACACTCAATCATCAAAAATAATCATCAAAACACCATAAGTACCCCTAACACCGGTATGGATAATATCAAATCAATAGATGTAACTGTGTCAGTCCATTTAAAATATATGCTCCATTACAATAAATAGCCACTTTCAAATCTGATACTAACATCCGATACGAACAGGTATACGATCGTCACCCTCGGGCCCGGGCCGGCCTCCCGGTCAGCCCCCGGGCCGACCGCCAGCCAGGACGCCCGCAAAGCCGCCCACCCCCCCGCAGCAGACCGCCGCAGTGAGTATCGCCACCTCCATGCTTCCCTGTCTGTCTCTGTCTCTATCGTCGTGATAAAATAAATGGTACTGCTCCGTCTCCTAGGCGGCGGCGGCCCCGGGCTCCGCGTACCGCCCCCCGGGCTGCGGGGCCGCAGAGGTGGCTGCGCACCTCCGCCTGCTGGGGGAGAGCCTCGCCATCATCGGGGAGAGACTCAAGGAGCACGAGGTAACCGACACGACAAGCCCGCGAGAGTCGCGAAACCCGACTGACGGCCGTCCCACCCCGCAGGGTCAAATCGCGGTGTCGGGATCGGTGTCCGTGTTGCTGGACACGCTGCTGTGTTCGCTGGGCCCGCTGCTGTGCGTGACGCGCGCTGTGCCCGCCATCGCGCCGCCGCAGGCCCTGCTCAGGGACACGCTGCACAACATCGCCTACATCATGCCGGGGCTGTAGGCCGGACGAGACACCACTTGTCTATTTTGACGGTTCTTTAAGTGTATTATTGTAAGTAATTTGCTAAATAATATACGATTTAGATTTTTTACAGAATCTTAATAAATTGTGTTATTTCAATAAGTGTTGTTTTTATTTTATTACAATTAATAAGCTCTACAACGGCTCAGGCGACCGAGTGATTTTACACATTTCAATAAAAAATTTGAAGTTTCTTGTTTTAATATTTTGTTAACACATTTTCATTACATTAATAAAATATCAAATCCTACAATATCAAAACTTTGGGCTGCCATTGATCTTAAGGCTAAAAAAATAAACTAAGTGTCCGATTGTTTAACTTAACTTTAAACTAATGTAGATCGCCGTTAATGGTATTATTATATTCCATTTAATTATGCGGGTGCCCCGCTCTTAAACACATTTATGACACATGGGAGAAAGCAAGAAAGAAATAGGGGTGTTTTGAAATTTATCCAAAGCCTTTAACTGCTTAGATCATTAAACATTATTACGCAAACTTAACCACTATGGTGTGCGTAGTACTGCGTTTGATCTTATTCCATCTTACCTAAATCAAAGAGTCCAGAGAATTGATGAATATAATTCTAAATTGGCTGGTTGTCACCTAAAGGTTGGTGTTCCACAAGGATCTATATTTGGCCCCTTTTTACTATTAACTTACATTAATGACTTGCCTTTGTAAAAGGTCTATGTGACATTGTACTATTCTTGTTGATGATACCTGCTCATTTTTACATTTAGCGTAATAAGAGACAGGAAACAGTGCTCTGTTACGTGTTCTTTATTGGTTCGAAACTATTAATTTGATTTAAATGCTAAGAAAATAATTGTATAGAGTTTACACTTACTAGTGTAAAAAATCTAAATTGTAGTTTGATCCTTAACAATAAAGTGTTAAGACTGACTGACTCAACAATTTTCTTAGGTATAAAAATATCTTCCTAAAAATATATAATTAGTAATTATATATTTTTATTTATTTTACAAAAAAAGAATTGTGATCTGTATTTATAACCTAAAAGTTGGTGATTGTTTTGATTTTATAAACATATTTTTCTTAAATTCCTTCTGGTTTCAGTGTAAATAAAATATTAATCAAAAATGAGTTTTGGTTGAAGGAGGTATTTTCCGCATTGATCCACCTTTTGTATTTTGTTTTTTTAGTTTATTTTATGGGACAAATATTTTGTAATATAATATAAAATAGGATATGGACATTTATTTTTAAATAAACTGTTTTAAAAAACTAAAATGATCTAACTTTGAAAATAAATAAATTGGAAAAATATTTACCTTTTTTTGTAACCAGAAACAAACCGTAATAATTTATATTAATTTATTATTCTCTTTTTAAAAAAAGAACAACACACTACGTAATTGAAACAGAACTCCAAAATTAGCAAAACAAAGTGAAAATAAAACTATTAAAATTTCGTTGATTTTTAGTTAGAAAGGAAATCTCCGAGTTTTTATGGCATGGCGCAATTAGTAACATTGGTTTGCTATTCGTAAAAAAAAAAGGAAATAAAAAATTAAAGACTTGAATCCAAAACAACGTCGCAACATCGAAAATCTAAAACGCACAGTAAAAATTAGTACTAAGCGGCGACGCAATTAAAAAAAACCGCAAAACGAAACGACGCAAAGCGAGGTATGAGTGTAGTTGCATTTGTAGCCAAAATCAATAAATGAATATGAAGAAATAAATTTCGAAAGTCGAGATTGCCGATAAAGTTAGAGGAACGCATATCGCAAAATTATTTTCGAATTTGTGTTCCTATTTGCTCTATTTTTGAGATATCCTTGTTAACAGCGTCATAGATAATCGGTTGTGATTTTATTTAGAATATCAAAGAAGTATCACAAATTAAGTTTTTAAAATACTCTCATGACCGTTTACATCGTTCTATAGACAACTTATTCCTTAAAATTCCTTCTCACTCTACTACCTTGAACACAACCTCCTTCACTGTCGAGATTGCTCGTATGTGGAATACCTTGCCTTTATCTATTCGACGCGCTCAATCTCTTTAATTTCTCTTCCGTCTCTTACTCCTTTTTGTATCTTCATTGCAAACCATTAGTACTTTTTTTGTAATCAACATTTATATATTATGTGACTTTAAGTATGTATTTATTATATTAATACACAATAGTGTGTTGTACATATATATAATATTTTTTATGTTTATGTTATATTTATTATTTTCTCAGTTGTAAACCACTTCTTCTTTTATTTGGTGTAACTCCTATCATATTATGGTTAGCTATAAGAGTTCGCTTAATAGCGATAAGGTCGCCTTTTCATTTCATTTGATATTGTTTTGTGTTGTTTTTTAAAGTAGGCAAGATATTTTATATAAATACAGAAGAGTAATGGTCCTAAGAATTTTAAAGACATTTCATATCAATGAAGCACCAGAAGATTTCTCACCACAGTACCTTACTTAGCTCGTAAGAAATCCAAGGTTTGAGATCATTGCTTATGACAGGGTTCAATATCTTGATTTGACGACACAACAACAACTATAGATGAACAAATTAAAATAACTACACTAGGGGCATAATAATAAACAGACATGGTATTGAAACTTTAATTCCGATCTTCTCCCCCCCCCTCTAGACAGACATGGCATAAACTATTTAATTTCGAGCTCGTCCCCCCTCTCTACAACAGTCGCCCGCGGCAGGTGGGCGCGCCACAGTAGCAGTAGAGCACCTTCCCGGGCACGGAGCCCACGTCGTAGTTGTAGTTCCAGGTGAGCTCCCCCCCCGCCCGCACGGCGCGCAGCGCGAAGAACGCCACCCACGGGAACCGCGGGTCATGCGTGTCCACGAACACATTCTGCACGAACACGTTCGGCACGCACGAGTGCTGCGAACGTACAAGATTAAATATTATTTATTTAATTCATTTGTATAAGATTGAATATTAAATTATTATTATCATTACTAGTATTAAAGTATTTAATTTGTTTACAGGATTCCATTTTAGTTTATTTCTTAGTATAAGTAAACTAAGAAAATAGTATAAGTATACTAAGAGAATAGTTTTTACTTAAGTTGAAATTTTATTGTTATCCATATTTTTTTTACATTACAACTAACCTAATAGGGCACAACAACAACCAACCAACCAACCACATTGGCAACCCACATACAACTAAAAGTGTGAAGAGCTACTACGATCTGATGTTCACTCCTACGGACCTATTCTCAACCCACTCTAGCGGACTGCTCAAATAATATTAATAATACAATAGAGCATTACTAAAACCCAGATACGTCTCAAGAATTATAAATAAAACTAGTGATCAAAAATAAATACAAATTAATAACAATTAACGGTTTCTTTAACAAGAGATGTTAAAAATGCATGGAGTGTCTCAAGGTACCGCGTTAGGTCCTACTCCGTTCTTCATGTATACTGTTGTTCCTTTTAATGTTGTGTATCAAATTGAGATCAATATCTATTTCAAAGTGACATTGCCTTACATTGAGATATCTGCCGATGTTTCCTTGAACCTTGGCGTCCATGATGTAACAGGCTTCGTCCTCACCGAACAGCGTCCGGACCGATCTAATAACGAAAATCAAGTTCAATTTACTATTTATTATATTAAAATTTCCATTATTTATAGTTTTCAACAAAACATCTGTCGAGACATTCTATAATTTTAATTTCGTTAATTTTACCTATATTTGGATTTAAATTCGTTAGCACCCATCCCGGCGGCGGCCGTGAAGCACGAGGGCTCGCGAACTGAAACAAAATAAAATACATTATTATAATTATTAGAGTTACAATAATTTTAGGTCCATATTATATAAAATAGTGGTGATCCTGGCACCGAGACCGCATTCGGTAATTTTATATTAATGAAGAAGAAATACTAATTTGTTAGTCTATAGATGTCACACGACGAAGTTCTCAAAAGCTGTGTGTCTGTAATTAATTGATTTTGCTCATTTAGTAGTTTAACTGAATAGGTCTTTGTACGGTTTTTAATAAAAGATTTAAGGTTTAAGTAAATAGTTTATAACTGTGCTATATAATTTGACTGCCACATAACGATCATTGACAACGATAAAAAAATCTCGTCCGTTGGAAGCTTAGATCTACCAAATAAGTTCGCAAATCTTATGGTTAGCTTACAATATTTTTTTTTATATTTAATATTTCAATTGTATATATTACGTTCGCAGCTGTTTTTTCTAATCATTATTAATCCTTCTAAAGATATCGTTTGTTACCTTCGCTATTTAACGTAGAACAAAATAGTCCATTACAATATATGAATCAAATAACACTTAAGAACATATTATAGATTTAAAACTATACTATGGTGGATAGTTGTTTTGATTTTAGAAATTGAAAAATTTAAGACACTAATGAGCAGTTCCGAGGTAAAAGAGAAACTTACACAATGCGGGCGAAGCCGCGGATAAAAACTATGTAACACTATGTAAATTACCTTCTTCATCATCGCTGATTGTGATGCATTCTTCATCGTTCTCCTTCCTGACATTTTCCTGATCTTTCTTAACCGGAGTATCTTTGTCCACCTTCGAGTCCCTCCGGCGCAGACGTTTGCTGTCAAAATTAATAATTAAGTTATTTTTTAGTATATAAAGTGAAATTTGTTAATTCACATAAAATAGATTATTATCTAAATCAATTGTAGATTGTCCAATCTGGGAATCGAACCCGGCTGTTAAACTTATATATATCGAAGAGTGTAGCTGTCTGTATGTTTGACTGAAAGATTTGAATAGGACAAGAGAAGAGTGCTTCTCGTCTCCTATTCCAGTCTCCTTTATCTCCTCCTACTCCTATCTATTTACTGGAGTATTCTCTTTATAAAAATGCATCTCACTTAAACTCCGTGACGCCCAGTCCGATGTGTCCCGGCCTGAAGTCGTCGTCCTCCTCCCCGTTGTTATTGTAGCCCTCGTCCTCCGATGACGAGGACTCCGGCTCCTCCTCGGCTATAAGCTGTGTCTTCAGCAGCTCCGCCTGGCGGAAAATAAGTGTAAAGTTTTGTCATTTGTATCGACAGAGATAAGTCAAATAATAATATTAGATTGAGCAAAAATATAACGTATTTTGAATCAGTCAGTATGACAAAATAATAATTATTTTTATTAATATCAACCTTAATAGTATGAGAGTGAAAGATGAAGTCGTAAAATAATAAACTATTAATAAATAAATAAATAATTATAGACGGAATCCAAAACCAGTGGACTGACCTGATCTAGTTTCTTGATCTTCTCTGGTATATCCTCCTCGTAGCCCTCCTTCATCTGCTCCACAACCTCGATGTAGTCCAACTCGGCCAGGTACTCGTCCCCCTCGTTCAATCCGTCCTGGATAGGGATGACGACATCAATAACCCATCTACAATCTAAGATGGAAGGCCACCTGATATGATTTCCTAACTATCTCCAGCCACAAGACTATTTTAAGGGTTTTATTTTTAATTCCATAAAGATGTAATTTTCTAATTAAACCATAGAAAATGTCAAACGCTTCTTGTGATTCCTTTCAGGCTTCGAAACGTTTAACAGTTATAATTTGTAAATATTAACAAACAAGAATCAACATTTTCATGTCTCTCACCAGGTTGGCGGTGGCGTCCGTGAGGAGGTTCCCCGCGTACACGCACACGAAGGCCCCCCGGGGGATGTCGTTGAGGGCCCGGATGCCCCACCCGCGGTTTAGGGTCTTGAACACCTGTGAACCCACACTTACGTCACTACGACATCACACATCACTACGACGTCATTATTCACACTCAAAACAAACTTTTTTTTAACAATATATAAATTAAAGTTTTTTTTTAAAGTTTCACGGAGAAATACTTTATAATTTGTTAAATTCTCAATCACTGAATGATGTAGTCAACTCACCTGTAACTTGAGTTGGAGCGGATGCTGCGCGACGCGGTTGAGACACGTATCTTTACACTTGCACCTGCATTATACAACATTTTAGTTTATATTTTACTTTAAATTGTTTCATAATTTAATTTTTACTGTTCACATTAAATATTGCTATTGGTTACTAAAAAGGAACCGATTAACCCCACCTGGAATTACACTCGTATATTCCGCTCGGTAGGGGCTCGGGCAGTCTCTTGTACACGTAGCCGACGTCCCCCTCGAGGCCTATAGTCCGGGCCCCCTCCAGGGTGAGCTTCCAGCACGCACACTTGCTCTTGTCCTCGCAGTCGTCTTCGCAGTCGCAGCCGCAGAGGAACTCCGGGTCCAGGTTGAGAGGGACCCCGGCGGTGGGAGTGCGCTCCGTGTTGTACGAGCAGAACTCCGGGAGGGACTCGTCGTAGTAGTTCACGCACGGTACCGGCACGTTCTCCTTGCCGTGGGATAAGTCCTGTATTCACGAGGTTTTTTATTATTATAATGTACAATAATGATTTTAAATTTTTATCATACCTATATCGGTGCGTTAATTTAAGTTACTTTTAATATATATATTTTTTTTCGATATCCATTTTACCTCTACGGGAAATATCAGAATATTTTCTCCAATAATGAAAAATGAGTTTCTGGTAGAGATCTCTTTTAAGGGATATGTCATCCGTAGTATAAATTATATTTTATATAGATTGTCATTTGTATTTATTCCTGATACAGATACAGGACACAAGTGTAGGTCACCTTCTTGCCAACGTAGCACTTGTTGAGCACGAACTCGGCCAGGCAGTGGGTGGAGGGCGCGAAGTCGAAGAGGTCGACGGGCAGGTCGTGCCGCACGGCCCGCAGGTAGCGGTGCAGCTCCGCCGCCGACCGCAGCCGCCGCCCGCACGGCGACACGTACGACACCGCCTTGCTGCCCTTGTAGCGGACTATCTGCCTGTACTCACCGCCGACGACATTGTATTAGACAACTGACATTTTTTCTTATAAGTGAGGAGGTCAAACGAGCGTGCGAGTCACAATTCAAAAGTATTGCCGACCTTTTAGGTGGGAGTATACCTTTTTTGAAGGTACCCGTGTCGTATTGACCCGGAAATACCGCCAAAGGAAGTTCCTTCCACATTTTAGGGGTATGTGTAAGAAAGATCAGGTACAAGATTGTCACGCTCCTAGGTGGTACGGAGGGTATGGCAGGCGATGACTCGCTGCGCGGTGATGAAAATCGGCGGCAGGCATCAGATCAAATAATTCTTCGGAACACTCCCCGTTCTAAATGCGGTAGAAGATGGACGAAGCCTCGACTCTAAGCAATGCTAAAGAGTCGACGTTTTGAACGGCTGGACTCAATTCAACAGATCCCCGATTTTGACAACATCCTTGAACCCTTGTCTAGATTTAAAGAATCTGGAGGCACGGGAAACACAAAGAGTAGAGCACCGTACTCTCCTCCCATATACGACTTGGAGTATATATTTTAAGGCATCTCTCGTTAAAAAAAAGTGTAGAAAATATTTTTTAACAAAATGATTCACTAATCGATAGAGCATAGTTGTTAAGATCTTTTAATAAACGAAGATACTACCGATATTGGAGAATTGGAGATATCTGAAGCGTTAACAGATTAAGATATAACTTTGCTCGTACTCATTAAGACATAATAATTAAAAATTAACTAAGGACAACCTTTTACAGAACTGTTGCAAGGCCTTTGTAGTTGAAAATTGGAAGAGCGATAGAATACAATGAAGACATGTCAGGTAGGAACAGATCTTAGAACAGGGGCAGCACTAAACTAAAATGTTTAATTTAATTCTAGGAATAGCAAGATAAATACCCCGATAAAGTCGTAGGTAATTTGGAACTCATCAACCAATACCGAACGAAGCGCGAGCGAAGCTACGGGCGAAAGCAAGTATATTAATGTTACCTCTCCCATCCGCTCAACAGCGGCTTTGCCAGAGGGTTATAGGTCCTGAGGTCCTTGAGCGCCAGCACGTCCGGTCTCTTGCACTTCGGAGAGCAGGTGTGGGGAACCATTTTCAACGGTTTTACTTGTTTTTTGGGAGTGTAGTACTGAAAATATTTATATATATATATCTGTTATATATATCTGTTAGTTCCTTAAATGTTATAAACAGCACTCACCACAACCCGACTGGTAACATTATCCAAGTTCTGTCCGCCGGTGGGAGGCGGCCTCACTTCCGTTGTCGACTTCTTGGCGACGGCTCGCTGGCGGCGCACTTCCTGTGAGGACACATATCCGGTTAGCGCACGTAGCACGGCGGTCCAGTAAAATTATATATATGTCTTAGTCATTACCTCAGTCTGCTGTTGCTGTTGACTAGAATCACTTTGTTTGCTGGTCTGTTCATCTGATCTCGTGTACTCCACGTACGGCATGTTAGTCTACGAAGATATATTTTTTTTTAATTTATCTGTCTTGTTTTCTGTCATAAGGCAAAAGTACTAATTCAAGACATAAAATTTTTCAACACCGGGTAATTCTCAAATTTTCATTCTAACCTCAAATGTATGGATTTGTACAAATCAAATTTTCTGAGGTCACTGTAAAATACTATAATTTAAACTGCAGTAACATACCCTACTATGTGGTTGTGTCCGGGGCAAACCCCTGGGCCTATGTCGCTCCGCGGCCTGCAGCTCCAGGTAGAGGGGAGCCAGCCGGGTGGAGCCTCGGTAAATCCACTCCCTCCTCTCCCTGTTAGTGAACTGGACCTCCACCAGAGACGCGTCAACCGACATCACAACCGACGACCACCAGTTACCTGAATACCAAAGATTTAGGGCTCTTCTTTATTTTTCTATTAAAAATTCGGCTAATACTGATTTTTAGAAACAATTAGACAAGCACAAGGTAATCACTCAATGAAAAGGGATGACTAACATGTACCGAGAACAACCTGGAACAGTCTAGTTCAGATCGTTAAAAGAAAATACGCGGATCGAAACAAATGCAAGTCTCCATCGTAATAATAATAGAATAAAACTAACGCAATAATGTGGTATCACATGGAACTGAAAAGACGACATTAACAAAATATACATATAAATACCCCTCCACTCCGTCTTGAGGCTCTGCCCGGGATGGAGACGCACCATGGGCCTCTCGGGGTACGCTAGGAGGTACTTCCGCACAAAGTCCCTCGACTTCGGCTGCACCTCCTCCCACACGGGGGTGGTGCGCTCGCACACCGCCCGCACCCACGAGTGCGGCGCATACTGTGCGTAGCCGTCGTCGAAGAAGACCAGGTACCTGGAGCACGGACATATATATTTAGTCTCCTAGTATATATTCTTATTGAATTATTTTATACATCTATATACAAAATTTAACTGTATTTTTTTTTGTATTGCGAGAGATTGAAGAAGGCAACCAATAGCGAACAACGATCACTATTACGTCATCGCCTGCTAAAGTTATAAATATAGCTGGCGAGGCGAGGGCAGCTTCATTCCGCGGCCGTCGCGCGATTGGTGTAGACGTGTCTCGAGTTCTAACATCGTACGCGGCTCGCGATGTTTCAATTGCAATAGTTATACAACATGTTCTTTTGGAAACAATATTCTGGAGCTCATACTGTTCTTTTCAGAACCAATAGTACGGCAGCTACATACATATATATAATCACTATAGACCTGGACACTCACCGGTAGTTGTTGACTGGGTTGGGTATCTCCGCTATGATACCCGAGTAGAAGGTGTCTCGCATATTCACGTCCTTGAAGAGGGCTATCACTCGGGTGCCTGCAAATAATAATAAGTACTGATTATTACTATTATTATATTTATGACTTATATATACTTTATAGCTTTTGCATTCTGGATGAGAAATAGTTGTTAGCTTGTATTATAATATTTATTTTTCGTCTATTTAACAAACACGAAAACAAAATCGATAAAACTGTTCAAAAAGTTCGAAATTCAAAATTATTGTCTCTCATTGGAAATGTTCCATTTTCAAAATCTTCGTGTAAGAGGGAAATGTACACTGAGGTCAATTGGAGTTGCAGTAATTTGTGAGTTTTTTAGTGCGTACACAAGCGGACAGAATATGATTATATATATATTAATTGAGCAGTGTTCACCGATGGTCATCCTGACGTCGGGCGGATCGCAGTAGGCGAGACACCTAGCGGGGAGTATCTTGCTAGGTTTAGACAACTTGTAGTCGAACTTCACCACTCTGCACATCGTGAATGGCATCGACTGGAATTAAATTTATACCATGGCTATTATATTGTTTGTATAGGATAGATTTTTTTATGTAGAATTTATTTTAGAAAATTTTATTAATATTTATTTATTTATTTAGCTTCACGCCATATCCCTTGCGAGGTAGCCAGAGACGACGGATACGCTACGCCATACGCTACGGTCCCTGCATTCCTCCTTCGCCTCGGCCATAGACATCAACCTCTTCATACATGCCTTCCGGGGGGTCCTCATGCTTTTTATGTGACCTTTCTCCAGTATCATATATACTGTGTTTTCGAAGGTCACTCGAGGCCTCCCTCTGTCTCTCTTACCACTCACTTTTCCTATATAAATCTCTTTTACCATTCTTTCATCACTCATTCGTTCGACGTGCCCAAACCACCTGAGCACGTTCTTCTTCATTCTCACCGTGACATCAATTAATTAATTTAATTAATAATATTCCATTCAGTTATATTATACAAATAATTATAAATTGTTGTATAATTATAAATACGATGCATATAGCTATGACGATACCAAATTATACCACATCATGAATGTATTCGACAAACACATACTTAACACACATTTGTAAATAAATAAAAATAATAATTAATTAATCTTTTTGTTTATAGATATTTATGATGTTATTAAAACCTACCGCGGTCTTGGGGGTGATCTCCACTATCTTAGCCTTCATCCAGGATCCGTACACGTTCTTGGAGGCGTAGACCGTCATCCCCACCTTGAGGGGTGGGTAGGACATCTCCCCCGCGGGCGGCAGGTCGGGCGGGGCTGCCTCCACCGACAGGTGCACCACGGACACCTCCTGGTTCTGATTATTTACATAGTATATAGTATGGTATAATAGTACACTCTTTATCTGCGTAGTTGGCTGTAGATGGCCGTAGCTGGCCGTAGTTGGCCGTATTTGGCCAAATACAGATTACCGGAGATCAGTTAATCTTAGTGACAATTGTATTTTTGGGTAAAAATATTTTTTTATTCCAACAGCACTAAATACAGTGTTTTAATACAATGACGTTTTTTTTTATTATAAATAGAATAGTGTTTTATTTTTTTACCTTGAACAATTTTATGAATGTTTTTTATTTTACATCAAGCTGACTTACTAACTGACTATCAACGCACGGCTAAGTCATCTTAGATAAATCCTAGGTTCCAATCCAATCAATTCTAGGTAAACTAAAATACGATATTTGAATTACCCCCTAAAGGGTTTAATAGGGTACATTAAGACTATTCATCTAAGTAAAGTTGGGGCTTAGGGGCTAGTCAAATAGTTTTTTGTAAAAATATTATTATCTTATTATCAAAAGGATCAATACTCACTTCGTCTTCTGTCTTTTCGTTTTTGAAATCCATACTTTTAAGGCTCTGTAATAAAAAAATATGTATTCACAAACTTTAAAAAAAATACTTTTTTTAATTTATATATGCACCATAAAAGTAAAAAAAAGTCAATTTTAAAAGACATCCACTTAAGATGAACTTATTTCTACAAAGAGATCTCTTCTCTCACTACTACCAATACTACTCTACTCTTAGAGTGTTGAACAGATGGTTTAAGAGGGCATAGGAAGGTACATAGATATTTTATAATAATAACATATAGATATACATACATATATTATACATCATAATATTATCTCATAGAAACATACAATTAATAAATTTAGTAGCAAAAATAATACAATATCAAATATCATTATAAAATTTCGAAATTGGTCCAAGAGTGTGTAGATTTAAACAAGCAAAGCCGCAAAACGATAGCTAGTAATATACGTACCTGGTCAGCCAGCGGCGTGTATCCCAGTGGTATAGCTGACCTCTTGACAGAAGTCTCGGAAGACGAAGATTTTTTACGCTTCAAAAAACGACTCCCCTTGAAAATAAAATCGCAATCACTATGCATGCACATAGGAAAACAAAAGTCGAAAAAGTTTTTATGTTTGGAATGCTGGCCATTAAAAATTATAAAAAAAAAAATTAAAAAAATTTTGTTCAAAAATTTGAATTATGAAGTTATAAGGTTCCCTTATATAATAGACAAGGGAATAATTTTAGTGTAATGATTTTTCCATCATTGAATTTCGAGACTTTTTTTCTCCAATATGACTTCTCAAACACTACAACTAAAACTTTTAGGTGATCCGCCTTACGGACTTTGAAACCTCTGTTGTATGAAATAAAGTTACTTAAGAAAACAACCCCCCACCCCCTCCCAAAAAAGTTACTTGAGGAAAAAATTGGCTCTAGTATTACAACTAAAGCACACATTTTAAAACAATATTTCACTCACCTTTCCTGAAGGATCCACGCAGGTATACTGAAACAATAAAATGTCACAATATAGTTAATATGAATCTTAGTCCATGGTAGTTTAAAATTATATTTTATTACATACTTTTAAATCAAATAAAATAAAAACTCGATAAAGCCAGATATACATGCAATAAATCAAATATACAATAGCAATGTTAAGGCACAACAGATTTTAATAAAAATCAAGATATTTCATAAAATTATAGGGAAATTTGTGTCATGTACTTAAGGCATGTATGAACAACTACATAAGGAAAGTATATAAGGCTAGTACATACGGGAAGTACGTAAGGAAAGTACATAAGGCTTGTATGTAAGGGAAGTACATATGTTCTCATTGTATGTGTCCTTGGTGTATGAGTACAGAGTAACTCACGGAGCAGTTGGGCACATCGTAGATGACGACGGCGGGTAGCTCCTTGATGTCGCACTCGAAGGTTGCATACAGCTCTGTGCGCAGCTTGTCTGTGTTCACCTGGCACTCATCCAACATCTGATTGATCTCCACACTCTCCTCTGAATGGGATAACAAAATCTTATTAATCACATTAATCAATCACAAGGGTTAACAAGCCTGACATTAGTAAATGCTTGTTGTGAAACGTACTCTGCAGCGCTTTAAGCTCCTCCTGCAGCTCTCCTTGCGCGTGGGTCAGTCGGTCGTCCAGCTCGAAGCGCTGCCAGGTCGCGTTCATTATCGCACAGAGCTTCTCCTCCAGGAACCTGGTCATCATACTCATGAGTCATAGATATTTATCTAAGTAACTTCGTAAGAATGTATGTTTAATCTCCAAAACTAGTAAAGCTATTTAATTTTTTTTATCATCAGGGACATGATGGCTGTATATATATCCGATTAAAAGTTTTTTGTCAGTTTAAAATTAAATAATCACCTAGCGCCCTTCTCCCCCAGGGTGCTCTGGTCGGGGTCCCGGGGCTCCGCCTCGTCCTCTGATTCGGAGTCCGAGATCTCCACCAGCTCGTCGGTCGGACGACCCGGATCCAGCTCCAGCAATGGAACCAAATCGCGGATTCCAGATATCAGAAACTAGTGGGAGGAGTAAACATAATTTTTTTTTAATTGTTTAACAATTCTATTATTTATTGTATTGAAAGGTCTTTAATAATGTGTATATATATACCTGATTCCTTTTCTCCACGACGTCCAGACAGTCTTGGCAGACGTACCCTCGTTTCTTCCGCTCTGGATCGTAGAAGTTGATTGTAGTGTTGTCAGCTCGGTAGTAGTCACAACTGTTCCTACCACATGACTTGTTGATGCACTTCACTGGGCCCGAGGACTGCTCTTTTGGGTTATCTGGAACTATTATTTGACTAATTAAGAACGGGGACAAGCCCACAATTAACACATTCGAGCCCGGTTAATTTTTTACGTTTCTGATCACCGGCTAATAAAATAAAATTCTGAAGCTGGTTGCCGCTAACTAGTATCGTCAAGGGAAGGATAAAAAGTATAGAATATGTTTCGTTACGTGAATTCACGTCAGCGGCAACCATGAATAGAATTTGAAATGACGTGAATTCACGTCAGCGGTCGCGAATGTGTTAATATTATATATAAACATAAATGGTAGAGATTATTGCCTAATAAAATCAATCCAGCCAACTCCAACAGAACAGAACAGAAAATATTATTTTAAAAATCTATTTAAATGTTTGTATCTAGGAATTCTGTAAATTAATAAAATTTACAGACAATTTAGTCATTGAAAAAACATTAAAATATTTAATTGCTTATATTGCCTCTCACCAGTGGATTGATCACCTTGTTTTCCATTAACGTCTTCATCATCAGAGTCCAGAGTGAAAACTTCGAGTCCTTGAGATTTGGTCTGCCAAGGGTAAATACAATTTAGATTATAAATAAATACATATATATAATAATTGATAGCAAAATATATTAATGTTTTACCTTAGTTTGCTTTTCCATATTTTTTTCTGGTTTCTTCGTTTCAGCGGCTGTTTTTATTTCTTCCTAATTAAAATGAGAAATTTAGAATATTTGCTTATTATTTTATTGATTTTAATATAACTTTTTTTTTGAGCGAAGCGAGCGAAGTGTTCTACTGGAGACTTTCATATTTTTGTCACGAATAGGCTCGAAAACTACTTCACGGAAAATTACGAAATTTTTCAATCAAAAAAGACACATATTAGGTGATAGTTTAAAAAAAAAAATTGAAAATTCAATCGTCAAAAAACTAATATCCTATTGAAGTCAATGGGAAACGATGAGTCATTACACTGAGCTCGCTTCGTTCAATATGCAAACGGCACCCGAGATTTCGCGAGCGCAGCGAGTCGAAATTGAGGGTCTGTAGGCGTCACTAGTAAATTTTTCGTTTGAACAAATAATTCTCATAAGCACTAAAGATGTTCTTCTATTTAGGTTATAATGTTTATTTATTTTTAATTTCATTGTTATACTCACTGACACTGAATCCTCTTTAATCATATTACTTCCTTGTATTTCTGTAACTACAGTTTCCACACTCTCCGTTTCATTTTCGATTTTCATTGATTCCTGTGCATCTGAGAAATAAAATTGTTATTATTATTAAATTTATATTTTGATCACAATGTACGTATGTACCTTCCTCTGATGAAGTTTTTTACAAATATACGTAACTCAATTCTTTTGGTATTTCACTTACATTTTTGGTTTCATTATTTTCTATTGCTTTATTCGCATTTAGTTCATGTAATACTTATTCTGTTTTTTTATAATATATAAATGTGTATTAATTATAAAATTTGATTCTTAAGAAAGACAACAACATCAAAGTGGAACAAACACAACAATTTTTTTTTTATTAGTCTTATGGGGTAGGTAGGGGATTGTTTTACAAAAAAAAATCCTTACCTTCTGGTTCTATTCCTTTCTTTTCTTGTATTTTTGATTGTGTCTGAAACAATATGAGCATTTGAATTTCTTTGTTAGTATAGATTCATTATTTTTTTGTTTTTTTAATTATAGTAATGTAATATAGTTAAAAAAAAGTTTTTTTAAATTGCAATTGTAATACATTTTTTTTATGGCTTACTTATTAAAAATGAGAAATTATTGTCTATAACAAAGATTTTTGAACTAATGTTATGCTACATAGATACTCAAGTCCTGGAGTAAGCGGAGGGAAGGAGTAAAAGTTAATGACACAACCAATACATGCTTTCTACAATTAAAAACTAAGAGAAAATCTTACTCTGTGGACTTTTGCGTCTGTTTTACTTTTTTCTTTTTCATCAGATTCCATCTGAAAAGAAACAAGAAAAGTTGTTAATGTTTAGGTCAATATAAAACACATTAAAAAAAATATCCATAAAAAAACAATTAATATGTAAAGTATTAGATAATCATTTAATTATTAGGTCTACAACTTTGCTCCCGCCGTCTTCCAAAAGATGGCGCTAGTAGCCAGTAATAGTTCAAATAAATAAATCACAGTTTTGACATTTTTGTTTGCGTCATATAGTTACACTTAATTAAATATGTCAACTTATAAACCGAATTCACGTCATTTGCGGCAGATTTTACTTTTTCATTTCAACATGAAAAAATCGGCGGCTGAGGCTCATCGGGTTATTTGAAGTACTTATGGTGATGATACTATAAGTGAAAGAACGTGTCGCGAGTGGTTCCAGCGCTTTAAAAGCGGTGATTTTGTTGTTGAAGATCGGCATAGCGGTGGCAGAGAAAAAACTTTTGAAGATGATGAACTGGAGGCTTTACTTAATGAAGACTCGTGCCAAACTCAAGAACCGCTAGCAAAATCATTGGGAATAACTCAGCAAGCAGTATCAAAACGCCTGGATCAGCTGGGATGATCTAAAAACAAGGATACTGGGTACCGTATCAGTTGAAACCAAGAGATGTTGAGCGGCGTTTATTTGCTTGTGAACAGCTGCTTGAAAGACAAATACGAAAAGGATTTCTTCATCGTATTGTTACTGGGGACGAAAAATGGGTGCACTACGACAACCCTAAGCGACGCACATCATGGGGATTGCCCGGCCACACTCCTACGGCGACACCTCGACAGAATATTCACGGATCCAAGATCATGTTGTGTATTTGGTGGGATCAGCTTGGCGTAATTTATTATGAGCAGCTAAAACCTTCTGAAAAAATTACTGGTGCACTTTATCGAACGCAATTAATGCCCGACTCAAACGCATTAAAAGCAAAACGGCCGCAATACGCTGATAGACACGAAAAAGTAATTTTGCAACACGACAATGCTCGACCTCACGTGGCGAAAGTAGTCAAGACCTCCCTCGAAACACTGAAATGGGAAATTCTACCTCACCCGCCATACTCTCCAGATGTTGCTCCATCTGATTACCATTTATTTAGGTCGATGGCACACGGCCTGGCGGGCCAGTGCTTCGATTCTTTTGAAAAAGTGAAAGAATGGATCGATTCTTGGATCTTATCAAAGGATGAAGAATTTTTCCGACGCGGGATTCGTTTGTTACCTGAAAGATGGGCCAAAGTAGTGGAAAGTGACGGACAATACTTTGAAACATAAATAAGATACCATTTTTTTTAAATATAATTTTTAAAATTAAAAAAAAAACGGCGGGAGCAAAGTTGTAGACCTAGTATTAATGTTCCAAATTTAGCTATTTGGTTATTTATATTATCGTTGAGGTATTTTTTTTCGAAACCTTCAATAATATTTTGAATTATATATTATATATCATTAAAATTTACATAAGTAGGATCGAATTTTCGATCTGTGGGGATCTCTGTCCGCTGAGCCATGTCGGAGCTCACCTTGATCATTTTTAATATTAACTAGCTCTGCCCACGCCTTAGTCCGTAGCCTACATTACCCCTTATAACAATTAAAAGCAATTAATTTGAAATTACAAACAGACACTTCAATTTTATTTATATTTATAGATTGTTAAGTGTATACAGATCATAAAACTATATAAAAATATATCAACAAAATGTAGAAATAACTACATAGTTCAATTAATTACTTTAATACTAATAATTCAAATTGTATTAAAGTTTTAATTACCTTATCAAGAGTCTGCGTGGTAACTTTAGTGATGGTGAAACTGAAGTCCTTCTCAACGGTGGGTGTTGCATTTGGTGTGTCATTGGGGTCATCTGATTGGGGATGGTTTGAGTCCTCAGAGTACTCGGCTATCATTTGGTTGCTGCTGTCTGTTAAAGTTAAATTATTTATTTATTAAAAACTATTTTAATGAAGTAATAAATTATATGTCTTAATTATTTTTGTATTAGATAAAATTCCAATCCCTCTATGGCTACCAGCTTATAAAGTTTATTTTGTAATAAAATTTTGTTAGTAAAGAAAAAGCATTGATCTGAAATAAATATTTGGGTTCTTATTTATTTTGATGTTAAGCTTCATCTAGTTTTTTTACGAAATAATTTTATTATTGTGCGGTTTTCACCCTTGAGGTATGGTGTGAAATAAAACCTTACCATCAAAATGCTCTAAATCATCTCCCTCCTCGTCTTCCAATTCTTCATCTTCAACCTCTTCATGCCCAGTGATTCTAGAAGACTCAGACAACAGTCCCAGACGATCAGAAGTTTCCGGAACATCTTCTATATCTTGTGTCGATGAACTGAATAAGGGTACTTTCTGATGGCTTGTTGAAGGTTGAGGTTCTATATCTTTTGGATTGGGAAGTGATTTTTCACTATAATTTACATCACTCTTTCCTAAACCACTTACTGATGGTTGTGGATTTACATCTAGATTTTCAATATTGCTGATCGGTGAATCTTTGATGGAATCTTCATCTAATTCCAATATTTTTGGAGATACTTCCGATGTTTGTTTTAATTTTAAAGATAGTCGTTTTTTCACTTGATCTACAGGTTTTGATGATAACTCCTGAATTGATAATTGTTCAATATCTTCTTTTTTAGTATTTTCTTTTGACAGGTCTAACTTTTTACCAATTTGTAAACTATTTAACTCATCTGTATCCACATTGTCAAGCTTTGGATGTTTCTTGATTTTTAAATATGCTGATTCTATTACTTCTGACATCTCTGAAGTTTCTCTTTCAATATCCATTTCTAAACTTTTAGCATCTTCTATTGAAGTAATATCAATTACATCTTTATCTAATGTTAAATCTACTTTTATTTCTGAGTCAGGTGAACTTTCCAACAAATTTTCCTTTTCAACTCTTTCAGATACTTCTTCTCTAGTTTGGAGCTTAGGTGCTTTTTGGATGTCTAAATTAATTTCTTCTTCATTCAAATCTATTTCTACTATTGGAGCATCCTTTTGTTCATTTTCATTATCATCCCGGAGTAACAAATCTTCATCTTCAAGAGTAACTGCTATAGAGCTGTCATCCAGGTCCATTGCAAGTTCTTTTCTAAGCAAATCTGCAGCCTTATTTCCTTCTTCGCTCAATTCATTATTTGTATGTTTTTCTGAATCATTTACAATATTTTTGTTAAGCAATGAATCATTACTTTTTTCGTCAATTACAAATTCAGTTACATTTTTTTCATTATTTTTGTCAATATCACATGGCTCAAGTTCTAAGTCAGGCGACATTTTAAGATTTGTTAAATCATCATCATCACTTAAATCACTAAGTTCTTGAGTTAGTATTTCCAACATCATGTCCGGTTTATTCAAACCGTGAGCTTTTGCTGGTTCAAATGTGTTATCTAAATTTATTTCATCTATATAGTTACTGAGACTCACTTCCTCCATGTTCCTTTTTCGAATAACATCAAATACCTTTTTAGGTTCTGTGGGTGATACATTGTCATTTTCCATGGTAACATCTTCTAAAAGAGCATCCTCATTCGTTACAGATATATCATCGATATCATCATCGTCCCACCTCAACTCCATATCATCTTCAATACTACCGGCGCGTTGAATTGTTTGGTCTTTGTTTTGATCTACTTCGGGTCCTGATACCTCTTCATTTAAATTTTGCGTCTCGTCAACTTCAACGATATTCTCTTCAGTTCCAATATTTTGTTTTGAAGCCATATTGGTACGGAAATAAAAATCAATGAGAGGATTTTGTATTTATTTATAATACAAAAATACCATTATCGTTTACAAATTGTTACTGTGCATCATTTTATTCAATGTTTCATTCTGACTTTTTCAAAGTACTCTTATCTCTAATACTTGATATTATTTTAATAACATGAATAACATGTATGAGAAATAATAATAAATTATTCCAAACTCAGATTTCAGTATTCAAAAACAGAAACTCATAATTCAGAATACATCAATACTGAATACAATACGAACACCTGTCACAATTTATATGACAAATGGCAATTGTGTAATGACAACTGATTCAAGTTCAAGCTTGACATCTTATAAGAGAGCTTTATAGTCTATATTCTTTCTATAAGATTTGATTAACATAGAAGATAACCACTACTTTTCAATTGGGTCTTAATTGTGATTTCCTAGCTTCGCGAATAGAAATGGAAGATAAGAGAGAGAAAAAAAAATATTATACTGTCCTTACAATTGAATATTGGCGAAAATTTTATGATATTGAAAAGTGTTTTTTATACCTATTACATGTGTTTTTAAGTTTATTTTAATAAAATATATTCTTATAGATTTTATAAACTTTCCAATTTTGTACAGAATTGATACAATAAATAATTTTATTCATTAACTTTACTGAAAAAAAAAAATATTATATTATTTTAATTAGGTAAAATTACTCCTACTTTTTGTTAGTTAACCTTAGATTATGAATTCAAAATAGTAAAAATATTTAAACATTTTGTACATCCGATAACTGATAAATAAGATAAAATATATATTAGATTTTTAAAACTTGCAACATTAAAATCATAAAATCGAAGGTTTGCGAAAATGAAATCGCGCAAAATACATGTTCAATGATAAATTATATATTTAAAAAATACACACGAAATACACAAAATGGGAACTCAAAAACCTGGAGAATGGGCGAACTCTCTCATTGCGAGATTCGAAGAACAAGTATGTTGTGTATTTTTCGTAATATATGTTATAGGTCCCACCCTAAAAAATATTTTTGTTTACAAATAAATAGTATTAACAGATTATTTTGTTTTATTATTTGTTCAATAAATTAATTTTGTCATACATTTGAAACATTTAAATAAAATTAATACAGGCCAAATGGCAATATTATATATATGTAAGCCTACACAATTTTCTGCTGTATATTTTATTAGTGTATAAAATTAAATAATATATTTTTTCAAGTAATCCTACTGAATCATAATTTTGTATAATAAACATAACTTATAATTATTTTTATTACATGATACTTTTGATATTAAACAATAACAACTTAATACTTAATAAATAATTGCAGCTCCCTTATAAGACGGGGGCACAGAATCTGCACTCCCGCATCAATGAGGAGCAGTGTAAGGCGTGTTTGGTTCAGATCAGTCGGCACCGATTTTCTCTTGTGATAGCTGGACTAACCAAGATCTTGCAAAGAGTTAATGAACTGGTAAGAATTTGTGCTGTAATAATAACTAGCTGATTCCCGCCCGCTTTGCTGGGCAAATAATAACAAAGAATCACAAATTGTATGTGAGTAAATTGAAAATAATCACATATAATCACAAACTGTATGTAGGTAAATAGAAAATAATCACAAACTATGTGGGTAAATAGAAAATAATCACAAATAATCACAAACTATATGTGGGTAAATAGAAAATAATCACAATTAATCACCAAATGTATGTGGGTAAATTGAAAATAATCACAAATAATCTTAAACTATATGTGGGTAAATTGAAAATAATCACATAATTACAAACTGTATGTGGGTAAATTGAAAATAATCACAAATAATCACAAACTGTATGTGGGTAAATTGAAAATAATCATGTTCTGTATGTAGGTAAATAGAAAATAATCACAAATAATCACAAACTGTATGTGGGTAAATTGAAAATAATCACAAATAATCACATACTGTATGTAGGTAAATAGAAAACAATCACAAATAATCACAAACTGTATGTGAGTTACGGAACCCTAATCCTACGAATAAACATAGTGAGAGGCTAAATAATTTTAATTTCTACTGCAATGCAATGGTAGAAGAGAGGGAACGGGAGTAAACTTTGCATTTTTTTATCTGTATTTTTGGAACGGTTTGGACCTTTGCAAATTCCTTTCTTATTGCACCTATTCAATAAGTCAGAAGTCTTGTGTCCAAATTTCAGCTTTTAAGGTATTACGGTTTGGGCTGTAGAGCGATGAATGAGTCAGTAAGTCAGTGAGGGTCTTTGTGTTTTATATATTAAGATTAGAAGCATATTAATTTTTGTAATCTATTAACTGAAAATGATATGAATAAGAACTACCAAAAGTAATTGAATAAGAATAAATAGTAAATTTTATTTGCCTTGTACCATCATAATACACAATGTTTCAATGGTATTATATTTTTGGATTTCAGTATCAACCAACTATAACATCATGTATAAATCGTCCTCAAACAGAGTTAGAGAAGGGATATCATGACAGCCTGGTAATAGTTCTAGATACACTAGAAATTTGCTTAAGCTCCCAACCTAAGGACACTGCAAAATATGATGAGGCAATGAATGTAAAGATATTGCTAAGAGAAGTCTGTCAGTTCATTGGTGAGTAATATTTAATATAATGCTTAATTTCATCTCTATGCAGCACCGATCCACCTACAACTTGGTGTTTTAGTTGTAAATCAGAGAACATCAACCATCAATTAGTGGACACAGGGACTTATGCATGTACCTCTATACTTTGGCTTAGAATATATTATAGGGTTTACTGAGAGATTTCAATAATGTGTAGTATCATTAGTAGTAATAACAGAAAAAACTTTTTTAAAGATATCAAGTTTTAAATATAATAGTATGTTTGAGGTACAAGCTGTTGGTTGTTGACTAAGGCATGCTTTATGTTAGATTCATCCAGTACCACGGGTTAGGGTGGTGGGATTATCCATTGGGATATATGTCTGTGTGTGAGATTCCATACATATATAAAGGTATAAAGTCTTTTGTGTTGCGTTGGTTTGTTTTGATTTCTTAAGATAGAAACATCCAGGACAGTTAAGTAATTATTTGAATCTAACTTAATTGTAATTTGTATTTTTCATTGATTGCATTAAGGTGTTCTAGAAAGGCAAATATTTGATTATGTGTAGAATTTCAGTGTTAACAGCATTAAAAAAAACAAACTTAAATGATTTTATTTTAATTTGAAAATGTTAATCCAATTAAATGGGAAATTAATGCATTTTTAAGGACTACTCTCGGTATCAGTTTTGACAAAAATATGTTTTATAAATTTCAGATCTGCGTAACGAGACCAACGTAAACAACACCCTCCTCAGACAACTGGCCAGTAAAGTGCTTTTTGCTTTAAGTCTTAATTTCTTTAACGCAGTGTTTAATAGAATCAGTGCGAGACTGCAGGTGGGTTATATGATATTTTCTTCTCTACAGTAAATATTACAACAATATTTTAAAATGTATAATAATATATTCTTTTTTTTTTTAAGGAACTATCTTCAAGTTCTGAAGAAAATCCAGATTATACCGACATTGAGCTAATACAACATATCAATGTTGATATATTGAGGCTCATACGGCTGCTTACAGGTTTGTTGATTTGTTTGTGTGTATATATATATATAATAAATATATATATATATATATAAATGTATATTTATATGAATGTATGTTTCAGAATCAATACAAAAGTTTAAGTTACTAAGGAAATCGGCTCATATATTTCTAATAGTTTCCCTTGAGAAGGCAATATGGAATTGGATGGATACTTATCCACAGGTAACTTATTTAAAAAAAGAACACTTATTTAAAAAATATATATATTTTTTATTTTATTTATTACATAGTGATAAAACTGTATACTTATTATGATATTTCAGGAGTTCTCCGAAGTTCAGTGTCGGCCTAACGAGGAGTTGAGCAAGTGCTGTGACACGCTGTTCGACTCTTTACAGGACAGCTTCTCGGACAACAAGAAGTCAAGAGTAGCTATGTGGCCCGCGCAGATCATGCTGCTGGTGCTCAACCCCGTTAGTATACATGTACCAACTTTATAATTAATACCGTCTACAAGTTACCACCTAGGTAGAACGCACGCATGCACGCACGTTCACGTAACATTGAAATGTCAATAAAAAGTGTTAAAAAAAAAATAATTGTATGATCTTATGACGGGCGGGTATATTGAGAAGAATACTTACCATGACTAGTCCGTGGTTCGATGTCCGGTTAGAAAAAAAAATTAAGATTGGAAGAAATCGAATATTATGATTATTCTCACTATCTAATCGAATCTAATCGAATATTTCACTAACCCGTGGAGAAGCGTGGATGGCGGGCATTTTTATATATATTTTTTGATACTACAGAAAGTCCTCGAGGAGATAGTAAATGCAGACAGTGGCGCCCCCTGCAGCCCCAGACACACCAAAAAGAAACATTTCATAGATTCAGTCAAACGAGGCCTAAGTAAGTATTGCTAGATGACCTCAAATAACAAAATTAATTTACCTTTTATTAATGGTAAATTTATGCAGTTTTAAAGAAATGTCGAAAATTGATTCGTTTCTGTAAATTTAACAAAAATAAAAATAAATAAATAAATAAATATTCCGGTAGTATATTAAACTTGATATTGTATCTTAATATATAATTAGTGTCTCGTATAAATGTAATCAAAAATATTAATAACATAAGAGAAAACAAAGTCTGACGGAGGCAAAGAACTTTTATAAAGATTAGTATATTCTCGATTCCGCTGGCAGGTCCCCAGAACAACTCGAAGCAGATGACGGAGGCGGCCGTGGTGACGTGCGTGAAGCTATGCAAGGCGTCCACGTACCTTAATATCGCCGACAGCGGGAACGTCACCTTCACCCTCGTCAAGTCCGTCATCAATGACCTCAAGGTAAGGAGCGCGGCTCCCGGCCGGGGACCTGATCTTTTCATCCCTCATCTCTCACCATTCTCCAGTGGCTGCTGTTCAACCCCGGCAAACCATACTGCCGCGCGCCCCCCGGCGGCTGCGAGCTGGAGCTAATGACAGACTGCTTCGTGTCCCTGTTCCGCATCACGCCGCACTCCAACGACGCGCTGAGGGTGTGCCTCAACCTCGCCGCCCACGTCGCCTACCACTACGTCATCGTCAACTCTCTGCTGAGGTAATGCTCCCGCCAGGAGCAACCCTCATACCCTCCCTCCCCCCCTAACGTAACGTAACGACATCCACCCCGCAGGATTATAAAGCAGCCCCGCCTGCCGTGGTGGCCGCAGATTGAGTTGCTGTACCCCAGGGCTGCCGAGCTCAGGGCCATGTTCACGGACACACTCAACAAGGCCACCCAGGTGAGCATATTGAGTCCTTAATGTTGACACCATGGTCTATGGGATTGAAGATATAGAAACCGCTACATGTGTTTAATTTAAAAAATATAGACTTATTGTTGAACCTTTTACCGTAGACGCTGTTACCGTTTAGATATTGGAGATTTCATTTCATATATATTACATATAGGGGTGCATATGACGATAATTTCAGGGCTACATAGTGCATACACCGTTACGAATGATATCGCTGTCACTGAAGTCTAAGGAAGTGCAGTCGAAGTTCAACAAGTCCGAGGAGATGCCGGCCTACAGGAACCTGCTGCTGCTCCTCGTCAAACTGATACACGCCGACCCCATGCTGATGTTGAGTGTAAGGGAAATATATGACATGAATAAGCGGACATAATATCTTTTAATATTATGACATTTGGAGTTTTTTGCTAAATTATTACCACCACTATGTATATAAGAGTATAGTTCTCCATTTGATTTTTTAATTGGGCTTATATTTCTATCAGCCATTAACACACATTAAGAAAATACCAATAAGAAAGCCACCTGCTCCATACTCGTAAATACGAATAGATTGTATGTGAATTCTTTTATGCACATCGAAGTGTAAATCAATTTCAAAAGATCTACGACATCGCTATAGTATCGCCAAAAAACTAATAGCTTTTTATATTTCTTAACCGTCGATTTGATCGAGTGATCCCTTATTTAATTATACATTCCTAAAAATGGCTACACTTACATAACACAGCAAATTCAATACACTAAGAGTATCAAAATAGATTTCATAAAATATGTTTTTTTTACAGACAGCCATTTTTAGTAGGTTAATGGATTTGCTAATTTCATTTTTGCTTTATTTCCTTCGCAACAGTCACTTCTATAAATAAATATATAGTTCATTGAACCCCCCCCCCCCCCAGAACCCGGGTCGCTCGGGCGTGGAGATCCAATCGTCCACCACCGAGCTTATCAACGGGCTGGTGTCGCTGGTGCACCACACCGGGATGGGTGACATCGCGCAGGAGGCCATGGACGCGCTGCTGGCGCTCCACCGACCGGACCGCGTCACCGTCTGGAACCCCGAGGCGCCCTACAACACTTTCTGGGACATCAGGTGACATATCTTCCATATTAAATAAAGTGAGAGGGTTAAAACCCTCTACATTCGGTGTCGGTTGTTTGGTTACATGCCATACATTTTAATGTTTTGATATAACTCATTTGATTGCATAATTATCTATAAATATTTGTTTATTCTCAACAGTTCTCAAGTCCTGTACAATATATCTCAAAAACTAATACAGAGACAAATATCCAACTATCGGGACGTACTCCGCTGGCTACGAGACGTGTTGACATGCAGGAATGAATTCTTGACCAAACACAAGGAATACGCCAACGTTGGCTCCCAAATACCTATATGTAAACAGGCGCATATCAAGTTAGAGGTATGTTTGTATGTAACTTTATTGGTTATTCAAAATTATAATTTATATTAATTAAATTTAAATATTAATTAAATTTCATAATCGTATATAACGACGGTAAATATTGATTTCAGGTGGTGTTCTTCATGTGTCTCTGGTCGATCGATACGGAGGCGGTGCTAGTGGCGATGTCGTGCTTCGCACTCCTCTGCCAAGAAGCCGACATACGCTGCGGCTCCGACGACGTGTCGGCTCACTCGCTGCTCCCTAACTACGCCGTGTACCAAGAGATAGCACACACCTCCACCGTGCTCACTACCGGTCCGTGCATTCACACACCCACACATGCACACCACCGTGCTCACTACCGGTCCGTGCATTCACACACCCACACGCACACCACCGTGCTCACTACCGGTCCGTGCATTCACACACCCATACACGCACACCTCCACCGTGCTCACTACCGGTCCGTGCATTCACACACCCACACGCACACCACCGTGCTCACTACCGGTCCGTGCATTCACTCACCCACGCGCACACCTCCACTTTGCTCACTACCGGTCCGTGCATTCACACACCCACACGCACACCTCTATGGTGCTCACTACCGGTCCGTGTATTCACACACTCACACGCACACCACCTCCACCACTACTGATACTGGCCCCTGCACGCACACATGCACATGTACACGCACATACGACATTCTTCAGTACCGTCTCGTGCACTCACACATCCACACGCACACCGCACTCGTGCTGCGGTCCTGCCTGCCGTGGAGTTAGATACACAAAAACATACACAAACAAGCGCTCACCCTTCACACTACCTACAGCATTATTGCCTTAGGAAAACTAAACTGTTTGTCTTATCACTAATGTTTTTACAAGCAGCCAGTCAGGATATGGCAAGGGGATGTTATTACAAGAATATACATAGTAAGTATATATATATTTAAATAAAGTTGGAAATAATATATGGATGAATAATAATATTTTTAAAATTAATATTTTTAATTTATAGGTTCAGCGGCACTGCAGAAGCGAATAATGGCGTTGTTAAGAAAAATAGAACATTGCGCTAACGGAGTACAACCGGTGTGGGAAGAGACCTTTAGATGTTGGTAAGGAAAAGTAGAATAGAACTTTGGATCGATAACGCGCCTTGAGCCAAGTTGATCATTAAAATCCCGTCCTCTCCTGTCTTTAGCCTTTTTTGTGTATATTTGAGTGCGTGTCTCTTAGCCATTATAAACGAATGTATTAGGTGGAAGGTGTATCGTAATTATCATAGTTATATTATATTATTCATTTTTTATAGTTATATGTGTATATCGGATTTAAACTTTCTAATTTAACTGTATGGAATAATAAAACGTATTTAGTAAATGCTTCAGTTAACACAGACGTACTGTGGAATCAACGTGATTGTGTGCCACGGAGTGCTAACTTTGGGAATCGGATGAAATTCAGTCTGAATTTTACCGTAGAGACACTTTGATCACCTTACAGGTTACGTTAGAAATTTTAACATACCTCGACATACCATCAAACCAGTATCATAAAGTTTTTTTAGTGTTTTAGCCAAGGTGAACAATTGAGCCATGTCATTATTTAGATCGATTGAATTGCGTGATAAGAAATCTGCGTGAGCCATATCTTTTCCTTTGTTATAAATTATGTCAAAATCAAAGCCTTGCAAAAAGGCGATGCATATACAAACTCGCAGTGTCAAGTCAATCTTTGTTTTAAAAGTCATCTGAAGAGCAAGGCCAAGCTGGCCGCGATAAAATTGCGAGTGATCAAGAGAATAAGGCGGTGCTTTTAAGTCTGGCCAAAGACTTGCACTTTATAAGGTGCAGGTTCGGCCACACATGGAGTATTGGTCTCATCTCTCATGGAGTATTGCTCTAGTCCGGATCACCCCAATATCAGCTTTTACCATTTGACCGCGTACAACGGAGAGCCGTTCGGATCATCGATGACCCAGTGCTCTCCGAACGGCTGGACTCTTTGGCATTACGTAGAGACGTAAATAGAAGAGGGTCTATCTAAAACTGTAAAACATGACAAGGGGTCTACGATAGAAAAAAGTTTGGGAACCTCTGCTCTAAAGGAACGTCAGTGTTTATACAATTGTAGTCAGTATTGAGGGTACTTGCGGAATTTCTCTTGCTGCAGCTGCTGGCAGTTATTGCTATCAGACGTGAATGTCAGTACTGGCGACAGTTTCAGTACCAACAAATCGCGCTACGAACAAATCTTTGAATTGTGGCCATGTAGCACCCGGGTAGGATATTTCATCATTCAGGATCACACATCTGTTTCGGTCTTATCAGGACCAATCAGCGCTTTCATATTCGTGTTTTAAATCTCAAAAAGTAGGCGCCAGTTGTTACCGCCATTTTCTTCACCACTGTGGTGTTTCGACTTCCGGTTGGAATCCCACTTCTGATGACGTAGTAGGAGGCCGATTACAGTTGGAATCTTCCCTATTGTTTATATTGTGGTCGTGGATGCGTGGTTAAACTTAGTTTCTATGCTGTTGTGGGTTCGATGGTCCGAATAAAAGTGCCCGATCATCTCAGAGGCAAGAGCAACTCCCCGACCATCACGAACGTCAGGCTAGACTCTGTCAAAGCGCTCTAACTTCACACACTTGCGTTTCGCTGTCATTTGAGGTCCCTTACTAATAACTGTACCGATATATGAATAAGAGATTAAATAATCATAAAGAAAAAGGATCTAAATCTATAAATTAAACAGCAATAAGAACAATAGATTTTTAAAAAATTACTTAAATCTTTAAATTAAATAGTAATAAAGACAATTGATTCGTCGCCAGTTATCAAAATGTCAACCATTTACAAGGATAACAAATGTTTTCATATAATTAGGTTAGGCAATAATTCTAAATACATTTTTAACTATTTGATTATCTAAAATTAATAATAACTTCTTAGATCGATACAACACAACACAACAAAATAATACATCACATGATCCATTTCCGATAACGTTCATAACATAATTTCTAAAAGTATACAAAATTACTTATAGTCGTTTCACTACAGTGTAAGTTTGTTAGACAGTAATTTATTTATTTTTAAAGTAATGAGATGGTAAACTGTAAGATACGAGAAGTAAGCTTGCGGCGTCAATTAGAATATGTTTTAAAAGTGTCTATTTGTATTCGAAGGGACTCCGTTGTGAAGCTGCTGCAGAAGTACCCCAAGTGCGTATCGGAGGACGCTCCCGAGCCGCTCCACCGCGCCGCCGCCAAGAGAAGGGTCACCCACCACGCCAGCGAACACGACCTCGAGGTAACACCCACTCATCCATAAAGCCATTTCGTTCTAAGGCCCATCGATAATTTGAAATACATATCTATATACCCAGATGCAGATCCAGGAGTGGGCCAACATCACATCGTTCCTGTGCGCGTTGGGAGGCGTGTGTCTACAGAGACGACCCGCCGCCGTCTGGAGCACGGCGCCACCCGGTACATACGCACACACGTACACTAGCACGCACACACATGCATAAACACACACGCACACACGCAAAGGCACACGCCCACACACGCACGCACATACACTTGAAACTCTATAAAACTAAGAAGCAATGTTACATTAATAAACTATTGATTTTTTAGATTCAAGAAAATACAATGTCCTCGCGAATAGTTCACAGGAAGTACAGTACTGTCCGGTCACGCAGTGAGTATAATAAACGAAATATATATTATTAATTTAGATTATATAACGAACAAACCCGAATTAACCCTATTTAAACGATAAAAAAGTTTTCAGCAGTCAAACGCTGTCAGACAGACAATATTTGAAAATATATGCAATATAAAATAAATACACTAAAAGTGGTTAAATAGGTGATAAAGAACATAATAACACCATTATTTAAGTTATATATATATATGAAAATTGTTTTAAAATTTTAAGACAATAATTTTAAATTTAAGAACAAGGGAATTTATATGTATGTATTTTCAGATTTATAGGGCAGCTTCTCCGTTTACTACTCTGCAGCAACGAGCGCTTCGGCTCACAGATACAAAGCCACGTGAAGGAGCTAGTTGGCAACGAGATGTCCCCGGCGCTGTACCCCATACTATTCGATCAGATTAAAGCAATAGTTGACAAATTCTTTGATCAGCAGCAGCAAGTAATCAAATATATATATATTAAATATTGTTTTATATTAATTGTACGAACAACTAAGTATCGTTTGATTACAATGTGTGTACACAAGTAATTAGTGTATGTACACACATACATACATATATTTAGATCTTTTTTTTGTATAGAGAATGCTACTGAAATACTTATTTAACTTAAACTAAGTTAACAGAATAACAGAATTATTTCATATAAACTTGTAAATTTTGACTCACATATTGAGATTTGCGAGGTACACATTTCCAAACTTCATAGACATACCTCAAAGGGTTATTTAGATATTGACAGCCAAAAATCGACATTTTTATCGGTCAACCATTTTATATTTACATTAGACATACAAATACACATGATTATAGCTGTATATAACAGCCCTCGTTTTATATTCAAAATATCATTATTCATGTAGGCATTTACAGGCACTTTTGAATCAATTATTATATTGAAAACGTCAGTGTAGTCCGTCCGTGAGCAATCTACCAACTCGGAGTGCTGCTCTTCTGAGAAGAGTCGCCCAGAAACTCAACAGTTGCTCTTTTTAAATGAAATTTAACAATGTTTGATGTATACATTATAATATTAACGCTGTCAACGAGTCAACTAAGTTCCACACATTTTGATCAACTAAAAACTCTTAAATGCAATAATAAGATTTGTTTTAATAACACACTTTTAATTTTATATTAAAAACCAAGAAAAGGAAAAAATAAGATATTTTGTGGAACTTTATTATATATGCGTACACACAAGCGCATGGAGGATTTGTTACTCTTTGATAAGGATGTTTGGGAAGCAATACTAAATAACGATCACATAATATGTTACCGTCCCCGCAGGTGATGTTGACGGATATAAACACGCAGTTCGTGGAGCACACAATATTTATAATGAAGAGCATACTGGACAATAAGAAGAGCGACCAGCCCTGCGAGCACCTCAGCACCACCTCCATAGAGGGATTAATGCTAGCCATCGTCAGGTCGGTATGAGTGATCCAGGACAAGCTATAGAGTAACCTGAACTATCATTATATATAACATTGTATGTCACGTAACGTCCCCAGGTACGTCCGTCACTTGGACATGACGGTGCTGTCCGTGCACATCAAGACCAAGCTGTGCCAGGTCGTGGATGCCATGATGAGGAGGAGAGACGACCTCGCCTTCAGGCAGGTCGGTGATCGAACGGCTATCTCTACTCGATGCGAGTAATGTACATCTTAAAGGAAACTGACTAGAATCACATTTAAACATTCCTATTTATGCATCCATATTGTAAAAGTAACAACAATAGTTGTAAAGTCGGTTAAAAGTAAAATGTTTAAATGATATAAACATTTGTTTTATATATCAAGAAAATATTTTTAGGTAAATTGTAATTTGTATATTGATGAATAAATTATTTTTGTTTTTAAGGTATAAGTAAATTTTAACATCTGACTAATATTTAAATACCATGCATTTATATATAAATTTATATTTCAGGAAATGAAGTTCCGCAACAAAATGGTGGAATACGTAACGGATTGGGTGTTGGGAACCTCCCACCAGATAGCGCCACCCTTGAGAGCGGACGCCTCCTCTATTACCAGGTGATTACATACAGAAATACTAATATATATATATATATGTGAGATTAATACGTAATTTGTGTCCAGGGAGCTGGACCAGGCATGCATGGAGGCCGTGGCGGCGCTCCTGAAGGGGCTCCCGCTACAGCCGGAGGAGTCCGACCGAGGGGATCTCATGGAGGCCAAGAGCCAGCTGTTCCTCAAGTGAGACCCATTTATCATTACGAAAAACAGCTTCTTTTACAAACTGATCAACTATTAAATAGCTTAAGGGAGTTTTTGGTTGTTTCAACTTGAAATAGGGAGGGATGATAAAGGGGAAAAACGACTATAGCTAATACACTCGTGCTGGTCAAATAATTATATAATATTCTCAGGTACTTTACGCTCTTCATGAACCTCCTCAACGACTGCAACGAGGTGGAGCTGGCGGAGGGCCCGGGGCGGCTGGAGACGCTCCGCAACGCCACCATACAGGCCATGTCCAACTTGCTCTCCGCCAATATAGACTCTGGACTGATGCATAGTATTGGTGAGAACCTATTAATTTTGTTCATCCCGACGCGGTTCCCGTTTGGTATATAAGTTAAGGTCTAGTGATCTAACCCAAAAAGATACCAATTTTTTTTTAATATTAAAAGCAAAAAGGGATCGACGGGCAACACACATTTTTTTATTGATTAGCTCAGATCATCACTAGAACAGACAAACAGACAGATCGGTCGCTAGAAATATGTTAAATATAAATGTATATATAAAGAGTAATTTTGATCGTAACGTGGATCACTTTATCCCAACCAGATTTGGGCTACCACCGCGACCTGCAGACGAGAGCGGCCTTCATGGAGGTACTGACCAAGATCCTGCAGCAGGGTACGGAGTTCGACACCCTGGCGGAGACCGTGCTGGCCGACCGCTTCGAGCAGCTCGTGCAGCTCGTCACCATGATATCAGACAAGGTACCACGAACCCTATCTCATATGCTTGTTATAATTTCTACCAAATAAGTTTGTACAATTCATTCCATGTTAAATTCCCCTAAGTTTTATAATTATTTTAAATAACAAACAACATGACCGATATGTTTATTGAAAATTTAAATGAACAATTCGATTTAAAAATATTAGCAAATAAAATAATATACAATAGAATATCATGACTACATTTCTGTTAATACGTTTGTATGTAACAGGGCGAGTTACCCATCGCGATGGCTCTGGCGAGCGTGGTGGGCTCCGCTCAGATGGACGAGCTGGCTCGGGTGCTGGTGTCGCTCTTCGACGCCAAGCACCTCCTAGCGCCACTGCTGTGGAACATCTTCTATAGGGAGGTGGAAGTCTGTGCCGTTAGTATCGTTATTGTATCTATTATTTATTTATATCTTTTCAGCTTTGAATCCATACCAGTGATCACTTGTATACGTCAAATGGGAATGACAGGATATAGGCATATTCAGATACCGTACGTATCGAAATAAACCCTTGCGTAAAGACACTCTTCAACTTAATTAAGTCTACGAGTGTTGCTGACTCTGTTTGCTCTGAGAATAACCACACAAAAAACTTAGACAGGTTTTTTTTTATTGCGATCACTGTTTCAGAAACGTCAATAAATTTGATGGTTTACCAAGATTTTGTTTGTTGATTACAATAATATACCCCTACGTACGTGTCCCCTAGGTGTCGGACTGCATGCAGACGCTGTTCCGCGGCAACTCCCTGGGCAGTAAGATAATGGCGTTCTGCTTCAAGATATACGGGCACGGGTACCTGCAGGCGCTGCTGGCGCCGCCCGTGGACGCGTTGCTGGAGCAGGCCGACCGCAGCGCAGGGCTCAGCTTCGAGGTGGACCCTGCCAGGTACTACCATATTACATTACTTTGAGAGATTAAGTTGGTAAGGTACTACTACTTTTTTGGCACTGGCTGGTGAACAGAAGAATATTATTGCAAATAGTGCTGATGGATATACACAGATTTAGATTGCGGCAAATGTATGCCATTGCAAAGGAAAATAAATTAAAACTAGGGCAGGAAAGGCAAAGGACGGAGGCTTCCGCCTCTTCTGTCTTGTAGTGTTCTAATGATGAATTACAACTAGGTTCTACCTTCTAGGTTATAAACAAATGTATTTTCAGATTGGACCCCAGCCAAGATATCGAGATCAACAGGAACAACCTACTGGACCTCACTCGGGAGGTGTTCGAGAGGATCGTAGGGTCCGCCGATAAGTTTCCCTCCCAGTTACGGAGCATGTGCCATTGCTTGTATCAGGTATTTATTACCTTCAACCTCAAATTTTGAAGTGAAACTTCTTTAGAATCGTGATTTGAAACTCGGATGTAACGAAAATGCGTCACGATAAAGAAAAAAACACAAATATAGGAGAGAATGAGAGAGAAGACACATTGCCCACTGCTGTGGTGCCATCTATTGCTCAATTTAAACTAAAGTTTTATGCCTCTGCCTATATTGAAGTTGTATTTTTTTAAACTTACGATAGATGGCGTTGATACTTTTGTAAAATTGTTAGTTGTGGTAAGTTTTTTGGCATAAAATAAGCAGTTTTATATAAAAATACAAATATTTAACATTAGTGTTAAATAATTTTTTATTCTATTATGTTTGTTAATATCGTCAAACCACGATTTGAAGCGGTTCAAGAGTACCGTTAATATTGGAATAAAAAAATAACATATTAACATATAATCAATTTATGTACTCGTGGAACACATAATTAACTATAATGTCTTTGTCATTGTCAGGTGCTCAGTAAGAGGTTTGTGCAGTTTCCTCAGACCAGCGTGGGAGCAGTCGGCACTGTTCTGTTCCTGAGATACATCAACCCCGCCATCGGTAATATGTTGTTTGTTTATTTATTTATACCCACTTTGAATCTATACCAATGGTACGGTAATGGTACCAGTTGGGTACGTCAAAGGACCTATTTACTTATCAAAATAAGCCCTTAAGACACTCTCAACATAAATTAAGTCTACGAGTGTTCCAAATTCTCTGTTTGAGAAAAAGCGTACAAACTCAGCCGGGTACTTCTTTATTGATCACTGTTTCACAAACGTCAATATATTTAAAGATCAAACATCGCAATCAATTCTATAAGCGGGCCTAATGCTTAGTTAATAATGAAAAAAAGAAATCCGTTGCAAGCAAGACCAGACATTGTTTTATATTATTTGTACAATATTATAATAACACTTTACATTGTTTATTGATTTACATATTCTTTGTTTGGTGTTCAGTGTCTCCCCAAGAGATGGGCATCGTGTCCCGTCCCCTGCCGCCGCACGTGAAACGCGGCCTCATGCTGATGTCCAAGATCCTCCAGAACATCGCCAACCACGTGGAGTTCTCCAAGGAGCAGCACATGCTGCCCTTCAACGACTTCCTCAGGGAACACTTCGAGGCCGGCAGGAAGTTGGTGACATTTTTTATAGGAAATACAAACAAAAACAATAATACAGACAATCAATTTATATACTCTGTTCATTTAATACATCCTTTTTATATATGTATTTTTGTACAACTTATATGTGTGTGCGTGTGCAGGTTTTTCATCGAGATAGCGTCGGACTGCGAGTCGCTGGAACAGGCGTCCCACACGCTGTCCTTCATCAGCGACGGCAACGTGCTGGCGCTACATCGCCTGCTGTGGAACCACCAGGAGAAAATAGGGGACTACCTCTCCTGCAGCAGGGACCACAAGGCCGTTGGGCGCAGACCCTTCGACAAGGTTGGGGTTCCTATTAGTCTTTGTTGCTCCTCGAGATCGCGTCTCCGGCTACCTAAAAAGTTAATTATTCTGTTGTGTTGTGGTTCATATTGACCCGGAACCCCTTTTATTGATAATAAGTAATATTCAATATTCTTGTAAAATGTTCAGATACTCTAATGTTTCTTTTGTCACCGCTTGGTCGTAATTTTCAGTACACTGACAAATATAGCACTCTCTTACTTTTGATAGTACTTGTAAAAATTGTTGAAAGGAAGCCTAAGTGTAGTTTGGTAATGTTCCCAGATGGCGACGCTTCTCGCATACTTAGGACCTCCAGAACACAAACCGGTCGAGTCGTAAGTACTATTAAATAAATTACAAATAACTCATCATCTTCCACCCGCCTTTAACGGTCAGTTCCATCAACTAGTAACTAAGTCATGTACTCCGTAATAAAGTTATACGTCAGTCTCTTTACGTTACGTAAACTTTAAATAAATAAAGTTTCGGATCTTTAACTAACTAAATTAATATATTTTTTAATCCAATTGTATGTTTTATCGAAAATATTATTCTAAATCTAATGTAATCGACTTGCGTCCCCAAAATATAATTATATATATACAAAATGCTCAATTCGTCAAGGCAAGTACCGGTCTCTGTGATACCATGAGAACGATTCATGTGACCCATGTGAACCATCCACGATTCTTGTATTTAAAGGTAGGTATTTAAAGAAGGACCGTGTTCAAAATTTAACCATAATCGTCCTTCAGTACTTCAGGTCTGCTGTTCTCGTCGTACGCCCGCTGGTCGTCCATCGACATGTCCTCGACCAACTTCGAGGAGTTCATCGTGAAGCACAACATGCACCAGAAGGAGGAGTTCAAGAGCATCAAGAGCTTAAACATCTTCTACCAGGCGGGGACCAGCAAGATTGGGAATCCCGTCTTCTACTTTATATCAAGGAGATATAAGTCAGTTTATTATTACTAGTAACATAACTACTAGCCCAAGTAACAGATAGTGCTATAAAAGATTTTTTGCTTGGTTGAATAAGACTTCTAAAACATATATTACGAGATTATTTTGATTTGAATGAAATGAAAAATAAATAAATAAATAAATTAGTTTTATGCAAATGTAATAAATATTCTATATATGTATACAAATCCAGGATAAGCGAGGTGAATGCCGACCTCCTCATCTACCACGTGATCCTGACGTTGAAGCCCTTCTGCCAACAACCTTTCGAGCTGATCGTGGACTTCACGCACACCAACTCCGACAACAGATTCAGGTAAGGTCGAAAGAAAAAGATATTTAGTTTACATTATCACATGTAGGAATTTAAATAACGTTGAAAAATAAATGAACAAACAAGTACGGTCTATTTTCGATACAGATTTTAATTATCCTTAGTAAGAAATAAAAGCCGGAAAAATGTTATTTAAAAAAAAATAGATTGAGTACAGTATTTACGCACATAATATGATAGGTTCTCTAAAGTATAACTCATTAATACCTAAATATATTTCCAGGACGGATTTCCTCCAGAAGTGGTTCAGCGTGCTGCCCGAGGTGGCGTACAACAGCGTGTATGCCTGCTACATCTACAACTGCAACGGCTGGGTGCGGGAGTACACCAAGTTCCACGAGGCCATACTGGCGCCCCTCAGGGTACAACAAAAACATTACCCAAATATATATTACTACGCGACCGTATGCGTGTGCGTGTGTACGCTAGCGTACGTAAAGCTCAACGCATCCATCCGCACTCAAATGATTATTAATTATACATATAAAAGTCAGTGTGAAGTAACTTCGGTTGGATTTGTAAGAGTGTTTTTTAACATTCGATGGCATTTGCATACGGTATAGCAAATTTAAGGAATCTTGTGATATAAATATACGTATCGTTATCAGGGGAATCGGAAGATAATATTCATAGACAACCACAGTCGGCTGAGCGAGTTCGTGGAGCCCGAGCAGCAGAAGCTGCCGGGGGCCACACTGGCGCTGGAGGAGGACCTCAAAGTCTTCAACAACGCGCTCAAACTATCGCACAAGGACACTAAAGTGTCCATTAAGGTTTTTGTTTTTTTTAATATGTGCAAAAAATAATAATTTTATGTTTATTTTTGAAATAGGAAAGCTAATACTTTTGAACGTAGTTCTTTGTTAAATTATTTTTATATATGATGTGGCCAGTGATAGACCTGAACTACTTATTGTAAAAAACGAATTCCATTGACGTAAACTCTTTCTGTTTAGTGAAACTAAATTTATGAATTTGTATTACGAGTCGTTTTTAAAATTTTAATTTTTTTTTCGGGAGCACATTATGTTTTCTAAAATAAAAAGTGATGGAAACGTAAGTATTGACTCCGTTCGTAAAATTGTATAGATTTATTTCCATTCGGAAAGGGCGAATAAGACGACTAAGGTATCTTTTACTTATAAAACTTTAAAATTTACTAACGTAATTATTAGTATAATAATTCTCTAAATGGTATATAATCTGTTCTATATATGCTTGTCTCCTCCCAGGTGGGACCCACGGCTCTTCAGATCACGTCGACGGAGAAGACTAAAGTGCTGGGTCTGCCCGTGATGCTCAACGACGTCTACTACGCCTCCGAGGTGGATGAGGTCATTACAAATTTAATAATAGTATATTACTTGATAACAATTAAATAACAAATGTACAATTATTATTAAAATATTCGATTTTTTTTATCCTTAGGTGTGTCTGGTGGATGACAACCAGTTCTCTCTGTCCATCATCAACGAAGCCACCCCGTTGAGTTTCATTCATAACGACTGCGATAACATTGTACAAGCCATCATACACATACGAAACAGATGGGAGCTCAGCCAGCCAGTGAGTTTATATCACTTTATATGTGTAAATAACACTAGCTTTGTCCGCGGTGTCGGCCGTGCAGGAATTTACCCAGAGAAATGCTTTGAGCTTTACTGGAATTATACATAAGGGCTAAACTTTTTTTTGCGGCTATATACTTTCCCTTATTCCCAGGACACGGTGACCGTCCACCAGAAGATTCGTCCCAAGGACGTTCCGGGTACGCTCCTCAACATGGCGCTCCTCAACCTGGGCTCCTGCGACCCAACGCTGCGCACCGCCGCATACAACCAGCTGTGCGCGCTCACCGCCACCTTCCACCTCAAGATAGAGGGACAGCTGCTGGAAACTGCAGGTGAGTGGAGGAGAGAGTGAACCTCGGCCACCTTCCTAATAATAATAAGTTACTGCCCGTTTCCTTTAGTTCCTTAATAATTTTAGTCTAAATAAAACTTGTAAATAAATAAATAACTTAAAAGGATATCCATAGAGTTGCACGTCGGTTCTTCTCCATTTACCCGCTTGCTCTCATTGCTTTCCATCTCCATTGAAATCGACAAATTATAAGTAATAATATATGTATATAAGTGACTTATAATAGATATGGTTATTACCCCAGGTCTGTGCATTCCGTCCAACAACACCATATTCATCAAGTCCGTTAGCGAGAAGCTCGCTCACAACGAGCCACATCTCACCCTGGAGTTCCTCGAGGAGTGCATACAGGTTTGTATTTTTATTATATACTAAAAATACTTTTAGGGCTAATATTTATATATATATTTTTTTTTGTACCAATAATATTTTTATGTCTTCATCGACCAGGGCTTCCGTGGATCCTCAATAGAGTTGAAGCACTTGTGTTTGGAGTACATGACACCCTGGTTAGCCAACTTAGTGAGGTATTCGTACTTTTGTTTATTACTTATTCTAATAAAATTGTATGTTTGTTTTTGTATTTGAACGCGGTAATCTCTAAAAGTTCCAATTTCGTATTTGATACTTCATTACACTTAACTTTATAACTAATATTAAAATTGTTTTTAAAGAATATCTAAACATTGGAAGTGTTTGATATAAAACTATCAGACCTGTTCCTTGTAAAATAATCTTCACTCCCAAAAACCGGTATTAACCGGAATACATATAACTGCAAGTGTCGTACGTACAGATTCTGCAAGCCGTCGGACGAGTCCCGTCGCCAGAAGCAGGTGGCGGGGATCCTGGAGAAGCTGATCACGCTCACCATAGAGGAGACTCAGATGTACCCATCCGTGCAGGCAAAGATATGGGGCTCCATCGGACACGAGCCCGAGCTCATCGACGTCGTGCTGGACAGCTTCATACAGAGGAGCGTCAACTCAGGTAAGAACACTTGCCTTTTAAAGAGTAATTAACCAGGCTTTTACTCATGATGTTAGTAGTGAGAAATACAACTTCCTTAGCATAGGTTCCTTTTAGGGTTTTTCTCCTTTATACGTATATATATAGATCCCGACCCGTTATTATAATGAACATGATTTGCTGTATTGATGTTTCAAACGCCCCTATTTAATCCTCTAAATCGCCATTAACAGTTAGTTTTCATATATAAAATTTCGGTATTCCTTCTCTGGACTTGGCCTTAATATCACTTTGTAATACAAGAATACAGTTGCTTCAATTTAATAGAATATATATAAAAAAAATCTGAATAGCATTCATTACTATTTGAGCTTTTATATTTTTATAATCATCAGGGCTGGGGTCACCCATGATAGAGATAATGGCGGACACGGCGGTGGCGCTGGCGTCCGCCAACGTACAGCTGGTCTCCAAGAAGGTCATCGGCAGGATGTGTCGGGTGAGAACTCTCTTAACCTTTACGACGTTCGTGATGACGTCACGCCTAAGTAAACATTGCATTGCTTGTACGCTCAGTAAATACAGTTAATATTTTATGTACATTATCGGGGACTAAAAAAAATCAATATTTATAAATCGTGTGCGGTGTGCAAAAAAACATCAACAGAAAAATATTGAAAGATGAGTGGATACTGAGACTCTCCTTTTCGATATTCGGATGAGCAAAAGTTTTTATTAATTACAAGAAATTCTTCAACATAAACAATTAAATTTTCGTTCTGTGGCTTAATAAAATCCGTTTCCATCGTTGACGATTATTAGACTGTATCATTTTAGTACAAAATTACAAATAAACAGCAAAACAATTAATTAAATTATGTAAAAAAAACAATAAAACTCCGTAAGATCAGACAGGTCAAAGGACATCACAGACAAATACACGTTGTTTACTTAGGCGTGACGTCATTCAATCTGATTGGTGTTTCAGTTACAATGGCTGATTGTAGTATTGTATAATTTTATTTTATTGTAAATCGTTTTTTTTAATTTGTTTTCTAAGTATATTTCCTTCAGGCTCTTTCCAAACTGCCCAATAATGCCTTGGGTCCAGTTACCCCGGCCACTGTAAGTTTTTTTTTTCTTTTTTTTAAATAATTTATTTATTTTTATTTCATTAATTTTATAATATTATGAAATTTAATATTTTTTTATTGATTAGAAGAAGATCAATAAATGGGAGTATTGGTACTTAAAAAATAAAATAATTATTAACACTAATTCAATAATTTAATAGCTTTTTAACAACATTAGTCTGCTTATTAAAAACCTTTTATTTTTTTAAGTTTTAAGTCTGTCATTCATTTCAATATATATATATATATATATATATAGGAAATATTAATATTACATATTTGTTTGTTCAAATATCACACAGGTGGTGGATAAAACCTGCCACTCCCCCACCGCCATGTTGGAACAGCACATGATGTGGGACGACATCGCCATCCTCGCGAGATACCTGGTGAGACATGCACCTAACGCACATAACGACATCTATACACGTGATCCCGGAGCGGTGCAAACTTTAACTTTGATTTAAAATTACAATCAAAGGCATGGACCGAATGACCCGCGTCTGTTCCAGCTGATGCTGTCGTTCAACAACTGCCTGGACGTGGCCCGCCACCTGCCGTACCTGTTCCACACGGTGTCGTTCCTGGTGTGCTCGGGGTCGGTGTCCATGCGCGCCGCCACGCACGGCCTCGTCATCAACATCATACACTCGCTCTGCACCTGCAACTCTCCCACCTTCTCCGGTAATGATCTACTATTTTTCTCTATCAAGAGAACGTCCTAACAAGTCTCTACAAAAATATATATCTTACAAGTATATGACACATGTAGATGGATAAATGTAATTCTGAACTAATACCTCGACCACGACCTCTACCTCGACTTGGCCTCGAACGAGTAGAGCTACGAGCGACTTCGATGTGAACGAAGTCGCCAACTGCAACTCTTATTTGATAGGGCGTGTATTTTCAGAGGAAACGCAGCGAGTCCTGAGGCTGTCGTTGGACGAGTTCGCTCTGCCCAAATTCTATCAAATGTTCGGTATATCCAAGGTGAAGTCGGCCGCCGTCACCGCCTTCAGGAGCCCTCACAGCAGACACGTTGGGGACTGGTGAGGGGACGGACAAACATAAACATATACACTTGTTAAATCGAAGATTCCTTTCCAATAAAAACAAATATAGTTATCGTGACGGTAACATACAACAAATACTAAATTAACCTCAAAGCGGCTTTCATCCTTATCATGGAGATAGTGGATCAAACGCATCAACACTTTCTTCCCTTCAGCAATAAAAAAAAATGAAAGTCGCACGATTAGAGCTTTGGACCTAAAATAAGTCATGAAATATTTTTATTCGCAAAAATTTTAAACAGGTACTCCGACCACTCGTACTCGGATATGAGTGTGGGCGGTGTGTCGGTGGGGGTCGGAGTGGGCGCGGGGAGTTCGTGTGGAGGGGCGGGAGGTTCGTGCGTGGGTTCCGGGGGATCCATGTCGGATCGGGAACGCCTCCCGCTGCAGTCGCTGGAGACCATCGCGGACGCACTGCTGGAGATCATGGAGGCCTGCATGAGGGATATACCCAACTGTGACTGGTTGAACACCTGGTAAGACTGTTCCTTACTGCGACAAAGTTGCTCATAATTATAAAAGTATTATTTATCTGTGTACGTGTTTATGCAATATAATATCTGTTCAGAAATTAAGTTGACAAATGCTGTATAACAATTGTTATTCTCAGGACGTCTTTGGCGAAAAGTTTTGCGTTTTGTTTCAACCCCGCTCTGCAGCCGCGTGCTCTTATTGTCTTCGGTTGTATAAGTCAGTATAATTAATACTTAAATTTAGTAAGTGATCTCTTATGTAACATCTAGATATTTTTATATAGTAAATTCCGAAAAAAAAAACACATTTCTCTTAAAAGCCTTTATTATTGACCCATTTTACGTGACTATTTAAAAAACTAAGATTATAGTAAAGTATTTTAGGGTTATTTAAAATTACCAATTAATTAATAACAAATATCAGCAATTAATACATTTATTCAGAAATAATACTCACACACGCACGATACAGGTCAATATGGTCTGAAATAAATTAAGTTACTATGTATGTGCAGGTAAGAACGTGTCCGACGACGACATGAAGCAGCTGCTCCGTATCCTGGTGAAGGCGCTGGAGGCCTTCAACGACCTGGCGCTGCTGGAGGCCATCATCATGAGCCTCACCAGGCTGCAGCCGCTGCTCCATCCGGTACACCTGGATATTATTATATCTACACAATCATAACACGAGTGAACAGTTCTGATGATGATAATGATGGCGTTGTGTAGGAGTCGTCCATCCACAAGGCGCTATTCTGGGTGTCGCTATCGGTGCTGCAGCTGGACGAGCCCACGCTGTACGCCGCCGGTCTCGCGCTCATGGAGCAGAACCTCCACACCCTGGACTCACAGGGCGCCTTCGACCATAAGGTAGGAGACTGTCATGCCATATAAAGTCTTAGTCTTACCCTTAGACTTTCTCTAAGAAGGTAGATAATATTTTCGGCCTGACTAGGTCCTGTGATTGTATAATGTTCAATCTTGCTTGTATTTTATGGTCAATGATTTCATAGACACTAGAGCAAGTGATGATGGAGACGAGAGAGCCACTGGAGTGGCATTTCAAACAACTAGACAATGCCGTGGGACTGAGGTGAGTTTTACACTAAACCAACTTTCAATTTCGTTTTTAAGATGAAAATTTGTTATATTTCGGTTCCTAGGAATGTCTAACAAATCATACCAAAAATTCTCGTGATTTAGTTCTGGAAAAGGCCAACGTCGCTGCCATTAGAACGATAGACATAGAGACAGACATATTCGATTTAGACTATTTATTCATAAATAATTTTAAATTAGATTGCAGATTTCCTTAAAACATCTGCATGTCTGCAATAGATTTTTTATAACTCTTTAAATCCATACCGTCCCTCAGCTTCCGCTCCAACTTCCACTTCGCGCTCGTGGGTCACCTCCTGAAAGGCTTCCGTCACCCGGCGGCAGGGACGGTGTCACGCGCCTGCCGAGTACTCGCCGCGCTACTGGCACTCGCCGCTAGACCCAACAGGGACAAGTTCCAACTCACACACCGCACCGTTCCATACCTTACGGGTACGATCGCACACACACACTTGCCGCCAGACCCATCAGGGACAAGTTCCAACTCACACACCGCATCGTTCCATACCTCACGGGTACGATCGCACACACACACTTGCCGCCAGACCCATCAGGGACAAGTTCCAACTCACACACCGCACCGTTCCATACCTCACGGGTACGATCGCACACACACACTCGCCGCCAGACCCATCAGGGACAAGTTCCAACTCGCACACCGCACCGTTCCATACCTCACGGGTACGATCGCACACACACACTCGCCGCCAGACCCATCAGGGACAAGTTCCAACTCACACACCGCACCGTTCCATACCTCACAGGTACGATCGCACACACACACTCGCCGCCAGACCCATCAGGGACAAGTTCCAACTCACACACCGCACCGTTCCATACCTCACGGGTACGATCGCACACACACACTCGCCGCCAGACCCATCAGGGACAAGTTCCAACTCACACACCGCACCGTTCCATACCTCACGGGTACGATCGCACACACACACTCGCCGCCAGACCCATCAGGGACAAGTTCCAACTCACACACCGCATCGTTCCATACCTCACGGGTACGACCTCACACACACACTCACCGCCAGACCCAACAGGGACAAGTTTAAACACACACACACACACACACTTGTAATTAATACATTATTAAAGTGTCTGTCTCTCTCCAGCATTAGTGTGTGTGAGTGAGGAAGTGAGGTCGCGGTGTCATGTGAAGCACTCCCTGCCCAAGTGGCTGCCCGACAACTGCGACCACTACTGCCCCGCCGTGGAACATCATCAGGTCAGGATTTCTACTACATATCGATCGACAAATAATTATCTACGTCTTTCAATCCTGGCTGCATACAATAGAAGAACTGACATATCGACAAACTCGTCTTTTCAATATATCTCTATACAAACTTGGTCCTAACAGTTATAAAACAGTGTAAAATGGAAGTTCCAAACGCAGGCAACTGATCCTATAGGTTGTTATGGGATTAAAGTTAAATCTAAAGTATACAAGTATGGTCTGAAATTGTATATATATATATATATATGTATGTATGTCCTTCAGTCGTCCATGCTAATCCAGCCGGCGACGACGTCGTGTGCGGGACGACGTCGGGACGGGGACTACACGGGGGGTGAGTACATTATGAACACGACCGGGCCTCAAACGTACGACCACAGTGGCGTCGGCTCGGCGCCACCACCACTGAGCTAACGTGTCCGTACTCGCATTGATGATTTTTTACATATCTTTATAAAGATGTCATGATTGCTCAATATTGATCAAATTAAAATATGATTAAATGATGTGAATGTGAAGTGATGATGATGATGATGTATGAATATGTATCATTAAAGGTAAGTCCCCCCACTCGAGCGGCGGCCACAGCCCGCACCTCCCCTCCATACCCCACCAGGTAATGTAACCCCTCGATCGGTATACATTTATTTACGGAAGGAATATATTTATTTCTATATATATATAAATATAAATATTTTCTTTCCAATTCTCCAATAAATTGGCATAGTTTTAAAATTTGAAAAAAGTAAATCCTCTGTGTGTAATTTGTAATCATTTAAGTATTTCATTACTTGTATCATACGGACGTACAGTCATACCTTAAAACAATATTATATTAAGGCATCGTTTTTCAATTTTACAATTCATTAATACTTCGCTTTTGATGGTAACATTTTTAACTCAATCTAGAAATATTCCAGATTTATTCCTGACAAAATAAATTTGTTTCCAAAAATCCTATAATTATATTAAAAATACATTAAACAATAGCTCTTCAAAGTTAATTTCATATATATATATATATATATGTGCGTATGAAACCTCAAACTATTAAGTATATAGATTCTTCATATCCAAGTAATTGAGTGGCATATTTTTTAACTTTTCAACTTACCATTAAAATAATACTAGAATGACTAACTACGATTATTCTTAACATTCAAAATAATAATATTTATGTAATTTATTACATAATTAAAGAGAAAATAGACAACTTACGCCACTTTGAAAACTAATGCCCTAATAATAACAAATTATTACATAAACAATAAATCTAATATATATATTTATATATATATATACAAAATTATCAAATGACTGTATGTGTATCTATTACTTCTTTATATGTATTTTATGTGATCTGTGGAAGACGGTACGAGTTATATGAATTTTAACACTAAACCTACCGACAATTCTTGTATACCTATTGCTACCACACGCCGTCAAATTGACCGGTAATTAAAAGTTATTTTATTATATAACGCAGGTAATAATGGAAGTAACTAAAAGTAAAGAGTGTAGAAAATATTATATCCATATTCTAAGAATTGTCATGTAGTTTGATAACGATATTATAACGTTTAAAAATGTGTAAGTTTTACAAAAGTTTAAGAAAGGTCAATTTGACCGGTACTTGGTAGGTTTAGTGTTAAATAGCCTCCAATATCTTCCACACATCACCATATAAAAATTCTTCTTTCCAGTAAACTAATCATTCTATCATATTTCATGCTACGCGTGGTGGACGTTTTCGTTCGTATGACAACGCATATTCGTTACGTCACGTTTTGCTTTAACTATATATATATAAATAACACAAAATACATAATAATATTTAAAACGAATATGTCGTCCCGCATGTTTATTATCGCTTCTCCTATACGCTATAGTCGGCCAGGATGCGTTTTAAGACTCAGAGATCGTTCTCCGTACCCACGTCCAAAGATACCATCCGACCACCCAGGGTATTCGTCTTTTACACATAATACTTGTAATAAAACGGAGGAGTGTGTTCGTTTGAACTCATAATCCATATTTTATTGTACTAGGGGCGCCAAAAGATCCTCAATTTCGACTCGCTGCGCTCGCGAAATCTCGGGTGCCGTTTGCATATTGAGCGAAGCGAGTCCAGTGTTATGACTCATCGTTGTGGACAATGTCGGTGATGTAGATTTAATTGTAAAGCAAAATATTCGCGCGAATTTTTTTTTCCCATTGACTTCAATGGGATAACAGTTTTTTGACGATTATTCTTCAACGAAATTATATTTTCTCAAAAATGTGTGTCTTTTTGATTGCAAAATTTCATAATTTTCGAGCCTATTCGTGACAAAGAATGTGAAAAAGTCTCCAGTAGAGCGCTCCGCTCGCTTCGCTCAATACCTTTATATTTAAAAGTCACTGACAAAAGCTAGTTATGAACGAAACTTATATTCTCTTATATATGGTAGGTAAATATGGTGTATGAATTTATTAATATTAAACTTTGTCTTATTGTTGTCGCTTAGCTTCACCCCCAAATTATAAACCCATATATGAACCCATACAGCTTTTAACCCCTAAACCAAAAATTACCCAAATAACTTCGTCTATTAACTTGGACTCCGCTAACAGTAAGAGATGCGTTCAAAATAATAATTAGTTTTAGTTTAGATATGTAGTACCCCTAAATGACGTTTTTTTAGTTGCTTTTTTTATTAGTATTTTTAATAGGAGAGATTAGTTTTTAGATAAAATTATAGTTTTTCTTTAGACACAATTTCACTTCAACCACTAAAATACATTTTAGAAACGAAAATCGGTATAAACTAATATTTAAATAAAAACATTTCCTATAATATTTTAATTTATCTCTCGCAGTTTGTTGAATGACACGCGGGTAAATGACAAAAATATAAATAAGCACAACAGCAATTTTAATAACAGCTTCACACACTTGTAAATAACCACTTATGAAACCCATGCTTCTAATGGTAGGACATACAGACGTACACATATATATATATAATATCTATATATACAGGACAGCGAAGGAAGGGCTCACAGCGTACAGCACGGATCCGCTGAACGAGACCTCGTCGATGTGGATAGCGGCCTTGATGTAAGAAAGGAATTGTTTTCTTTATCTTTCTTTATTTATATGTTTTTTTTTCTGAATTTAAATGGAGGTGAAGATGATGAAGGTGAAGAGGTGAAGTTTGAAAAAAAAGGGTGGGGAGTTTTTTGTTTTTCTTCTTGCAAAGGAGGTTGTTCAGTTCAACTGTTTTTTTTTCACATGCAATACCCAAATAACAGCTATTTCTTGGGCCCTCTATGAGAGAGGGATCCAGAAAAAGGAATAACTTTTTCGGTGTTTGTTGAAAATGTACTGAATGTTAAAATGCTCTCACAGGTGGCGGAGACCGAGGGGCGAAGCACCCCGGCCGACGAGGCAGAACGCCCGGCTTCCGCACGCTCCGGGGACTGCGACTACGCCGAGCACGCTAAGGTCTCTATCATATTCACAGGAACGGACGACTCCACCAAGTTTTTCCATTGTCCTCTCGGTTGGATACCTACCTGTTCGAGTCGGCGTTGCTTCAACAATGAAATAAACCTGCAGTTAAAATGTTTGTCCGCAGCAGTCGTCAAAGGGCGCATGTAACTCTCTGCTGGACCCGTCGGTGTTGGGGGACTTCACGACGCAGGCGCTTGTGCTCACCGTGCTCGCCACACTCGTCAAGTACACCACGGGTAAACCCACCCACTGCACCCATAGGCTACGTCCACAGACTACACCGACTGACTACGCCGATCGACTGCACCCACAGTGATCCCATAGAGTACATCCACAGACTGCACCCGCATATTGCATCCACATACTGCACCCAAGGCTGCGTCCACAGACTATACCGATTGACTGCACCTACAGTATGCAGCCATAGACTGCACGCATAGAGTGCATCCATCGACTGCATCTGCATACTGCGCCCAAAGACTGCTCCCATAGACTGAATCCACAGACTGCACCCATAGGCTGCGTCCACAGACTATACCGACTGACTGCACCGACCGACTGCACCTACAGTATGCACTCGCAGACTGCGCCCACAGACTGCATCCATAGACTTCATCCACAGACTGTATTCACAGACTGCACATTCCACAAACCGAAACATTCCAGCATAGTATTTATACATTTTGATTTTTCTTTTTTCAGATGAAGATGAAATTAGAATTCTTTATCAATATCTCGCCGAAGGTTCCGTGGTGTTTCCGAAAGTATTTCCCGTCATGTAAGTTGGTATTTTATTATATTTTATTTGTTGTTGGTGGCCTTATCCCCTTCCCCCCTCTCTCTCCTAACTCAATATGTGAAGTCGTTAATCGCAACTTGATATTAATTACACATATATTTTTTTATATATATGTGAAGATGGTTCATGATTTATATTTACAATATCTCTGGCTACCCCGCAAGTGATATGGCGTGAAGATAAATAAATATATAAATAAGATTACAAAGTTTTCTCAAGTGAGAATAATTCTAAATACTTAAGGCAACGAAGCCACAGGTACAGGTCGACCAACGCAATTACCAAACTAAATACTAAACCTACCAACTACCGGTCAAATTGACCGTTCTTAAACTTTTGTAAAACTTACACATTTTTAAACGTTATAATATCGTTATCAAACTACATGACAATTCTTAGAATATGCATATAATATTTTCTTCACTCTTTACTTTTAGTTACTTCCATTATTACCTGCATTATATAATAAAATAATTTTTAATTACGGGTCAATTTGACGGCGTGCGGTAGGAACAGGTGTACAAGAATTGTCGGTAGGTTTAGTGTTAAACAAAATCGCTTCATTACTTTTTCCTTAACAGAGATAAATAAACAAACAGATATAAAAATCAATAGAGAAAAATAACAACAATTTTAAAAGTATGTATTATTGCTTCTCGTACACGAAGTTCCTTAACGAGGCTTAGAAATCGTCACGTAACGAATTACCGTATACTTTGTGTGTGTGTGTGTGTGCGTGTGTGTGCGTGTGTGTGCGTGTGTGTGCGTGCGTGCGTGCGTGCGTGTGTGCGTGCGTGCATGCGTGCGTGTGTATGTGCGTGTGCGTGTGTAGAGACACGTGGAAATGTTGAAAAAATATATTTTTCAAAACCTACATTAATTATATATATATTTTCGTCAACTTTCACAATGTCCAACGTTTTTAACAGACACAGTTTACTGGATATGAAAATCAACCACGTACTGATGCACTGTCACGATCAAGTGATACTGAGTGCGGTGCAGAGCATCATACAGGTAGGTATCGTATTTTACTTTTATTATTATTATTATTATTATTAGATAATAATATTTTAATATTTGTTACAAAGAACATGATAGCGTCGGAGGACGCCAGCCAACAGCAACTACACTACATGCAGTCGTGTGGTTTCGGGGGTCTTTGGAGATTCGCGGGACCCTTCACTAAGGTATCATTTGTTATTTATTTTAAAGTTACACTAGAACGTGTGTGTATCTGTAGCGCCCTATTGTGGCATTGGGATTAATAATGAATTGTGTGAAATTGCAATCAAATTCCTTCTTCTCTTCCCTTCGTCCCTTAACTTCCCTTGTCTTCTTCCTTTCCCTTCTTTTCTTCACTTCTTTTTTCCTTTCCATTCTTCCCTTTCGTCTGTCTTTCAATCCTTCCCCTTCTTTTTTTTCATCCCTTTCCTTTTTCCCATCCCTTTTTCCTAAAAACAGCCGACGTCACCACGGTCAAGTATTGAATACACCACTGATCAAACCGTCAGTCTTCACCTCCAGCTAACCATCAGATCCTTGATTGAAGTGCAACCCCACTTCGAGATCGTGGAGAAAAATTGTTGTAATGTCCCGTTAAGTAGTATTGTGGTAACAAAATTGTGACTGCGAGTGTTATTTGACGTCTGCGGAATTAACTCTTATTTGCTTCTACCAGCCATTACTTTTACGTTTAAGTTCTAAGTGATTAGAAAATTAGATACTGGCGAAGGTCAATCTCTAATAAGTACTGAATTGATTTAGGCAACTTCAACGATAGTCCCTATTCTAAAAACAAATAAAAGAACTGTCATCGTTAACTGCAACTAAGACAAGCTCTGTAATTAGAATTACCCATTCTAGAAATAATACAATGTAAAAACTTGTAAGGATTGCAAAGGAGACTAAAATAAAATCAAAATCAAAATATTTATTAGCATATTACCATTATTATTGAAATATTATTTTATAATCATTAACTGTTTTATTACAGTATCCAAATCTATAAAATATATTAATTTGGCTGTAATATATACATACATTTACCGTATCTTTAATCCCGTATTATTAATATCATGAGATAATCTCGAGTAACGCCGTTTCCGTTTACTTTAATGGAATGCACAGAACCAATGCACGGCGGAGAGCAGCGAGTTGTTCGTTAACTGTCTGGAGGCGATGGTGGAGACCTGTCTGCCCGGAGACGACCGGGCACGGCCGGACCCGCCCGACCCCGACCGACATGACCGACACGACCGACACGACGCCGACGACAGGAATCACGCACACCCAGCCGGTAACCACAACAAGCACCACACATCACAAGTGTCCCACAAATTGTAACAAAATTACAATTATTTAATTCCTTCTTAACTTTACTGATTTGGACTACACTATAATGATCCAAACACAAACTTGTCAATGAGGCATATTACATAAACATATTTATTTCAGGAGTTCATCGTCAGCCCACCATATACTGTTCCGGACAGGACACTTAGCAGTCTGAGGTGTGTTAATACATATATACTAACTAGAGACCTATTTCAACTAGTTGCACATTTAAATGATAATAATCATTGACATTAAAAAAGTTAGAAATGCTAGTGTAGAGTTGTTGCTGAATATTTTTGCAGCGACTGTGTACAGCATGAAACTTTAGTTAGAAATTACATTATTATGTCATTAGAAATAAGTTTCTTGATTTGTTTAATGGATATCTTGATGAAAGAATTCGGAATGTAGACGTGAATGGAAAGCGTTCCTCTGATTTATATATCAAAATGGGAGTACCACAAGGCTCTGTGTTAGGACCATTCTTGTTCATCATTTACATACATGACGTTCCTTACTTTGTGGAGGATAAACGTGGGATAGTGTTGTTTGCTGATTATAATTCTCTTTCAAAATTAATATAGCAATTAATAATTGATGAATTGATATATACAATGTTTAACACTGATAATCTGTAACGTCGTAACCATTGTACAATTAAATTATAAGGAACTGGATTTAGTTAATTCTACAGTTTTTGGGCATTTCCTTAGATGCAAAATTGCAATGGATTCCTCACATATGAGATTTTTGGAATAGTACTTGTTCTACCACATACGCGGTTCAAATAATACGCCGGTTGAAAACGTTGAAACAGCCAGAATAGTTTACTTTAGCTACTTTCATAGTATCATATATGGATATAATACATGAGGCCACGAAAGTCGTTACGAAATAAATACAGAGAAATCCAACTTATGACTGAAAAAAAAATTTGTACATAAAAATATTAATAAAGTCAACAGAAATAAAAATAATCTTGCCATGCCCATCAGTAGGCTCCATAAAATAGGTAATTTCTTGAGGGTTAATTGTATACGCTTTTAAAAAAAACTACCCAGTAAAGTCTTAAATGTATTTAGTCAATATTTTTCGTACTTTGCTCACTAAGTATTGAGGTTTGTGAAACAGTCACAATAAGTAAATACCACACTGAGTTTGTTGTGTGGTTCTTCTCAGAGCAGCGCGTTTGAAACACTCGTAGACTTAATTTAAGTCGGGGAGTTTTATTATGGTATCATTAACACTAAACCTACCGACAATTTTTGTATACGTGTTCCTACCGCACGCCGTCAAATTGATCGGTAATTAAAAGTTATTTTATTATATAACGCAGATAATAATGGAAATAACTAAAAGTAAAGAGTGATGAAAATATTATATGCATATTCTAAGAATTGTCATGTAGTTTGATAACGATATTATAACGTTTAAAAATGTGTAAGTTTTATAAAAGTTCAAGAACCGTCAATTTGACCGGTACTTGATAGGTTTAGTGTTAAATAAACTCAAACTATTGTTACAGGAACTCAATCTGGCGTGTTGTCGCACGTGGTGAAAGAAGTGTATGACACTAGTTACTGTTGGATGTCTGTATGTCTCTATGTTCAGTGTAGCACAAGATTTAGAAAATATATTTATATTTATATATATATATATATATATTTAGATACATATATAAATAAATATTAAGGCCTATCCTATGAAAAAAATACTAGTTATTTTTGGGATCTAAACTTTTGACAGAAATTATTAAAATTTATTACTTTAAAGGTATAAATGAAGCATTAATTATTTAATAGTGTTTTTAAAATCAGTGATTTTAAAGATCTGATTCTAAGTTTTATTTAAAATATTTACATAAACAGAAGAATACCATGTTACATATAATTCTTCTTGCGATGAATCGTAATAGAGATTATGAGGTATAATTTCCTCAGATGTTATTATTGCATTAATATAATGTTTTTGAGTGAACCTATTCCTTCCTCCTCCAACTCTCCTTTGTCCCTCCCTGTTACTTGATCGTGGTAATACCACTTGTCACCCTTTTTTTAATATAATGAATTGATATCGTATTTACTATGGTTAAATTTTTTCAAAGCCTAAATTAATCAGTAATTTGAAAGATACTTGCCTATAAATTAAAATTACTAAATAGTTAATAAGTTCAATATTGATTTGGTGTCTATATATATATATATATATATATATATATATATATATATATATATATATGTAATAGTGACCATAATTGATTGTTTGTCCATGTATGATCATCCTAAGTACAGAGTCTATAATTATTCGGTTTTTGTAAATATACTATGGGTATTTTTTTTAATTATTTTTTTTTATATATTAAGCATATTTTAATAGCTATCACATTTTCAGCGCCTCCTTCACATAGTACAAATTATGTTTATACGAGCTACTAGCATTTTAATTCCCGCGGATCCTATCGTTACAATTATAAAGATTTTATTAATTGATGTTTTTGCAAAAAATTTTTAGAATAAAATGTCTTCGTTAATTAATTTAATTTAAAATGAAACTTATATATATAAATATAGGTTTGTCGGGTTGTGTAACCGGTAGGAGCCTATTCTAGTACTAATTTGAACAGATTAAGTATTTTTAACAAAAATATGGCCATGACATGTTATATGTGGCCTAAAACAGGTCTAGATAAATATATACTAAGAGTATAATTGTATAATTATAATAGCGATAGTTCCCACCGTACCTGTGTTTATATACATATATATTGTCTCAAATATTAATTTTAGGATCCGCCAACCGTGCGGCGGGTGTTGAGCTGAGCCCCTCTCCTTTCTTCTTGATAACTTTTGAATGGCTAAACATTTTTTTCAATCTGTTTTCGCTATAACATCCGCGTTCGGCTCAAACATACATGAAGAAATTTTTAGCTAATTATGTCGTCGCATTCTGGAGACAACTAAACACAAAAAGGTCTCCCAAACGGTTAAGAGTTTCGCTTACGCTCAGCTCAACGAGTATACTCTCCACATACATTCACTATTTAAATATATATTATACAGTATTATTATTTATAAGAGTACCTAATTGATATATTGTGAAAATTATTTATTGTATTTAGTAAAAAATGTATAATTACTGGTCGTTTTATTTTCTGTCCCTTCTCAAAATGTGTACGTGTTACATACAGATTGACAAACCAAAGCCAAGATATATAAATACATATAAATAAAATTGAAGTGTCTGTTTGTAATTCTATATTTTTACTAAATGTATATGAAAGTATATACGGTATTTATATAAAGAAAAATTAAATTGTTTTCTGTTCGTCTGTCTGTCTCCGGCTTATCTCTGAAATGGTTGGACCGATTATTACAGCTCTCTCACTGGTCAATAGCTGTTTTAATAAAAGTAACTTTGGATACTCTTATTTAAAAAAAACCAATGCCGCGCAAAGTCGTGGGCACAGCTAGGTGTAAAAAAAACATAATTTCAAACAGGAGACTGGTTTTCCAAAATAAAATCAGATTACATTCGAGAAAAAAATTTAATAACAATAAACCAACAACAACCCCCCTCCCCCCCACACGTATATAAAAATATGAACGTAAATACATTGGAATATTACATCTACATTATTTTGAGCGTTAACGAGCGTTGATTGAGAATAATAAAAATAATTCTTGAAACTATACATATATATATATTTATTATATTTACTATGATTCAGTAATTTATTAATTTTCACTCATCTATTTATAAGTCAACAATTATTTGATATTGAAATACAGATTATAAAATAAATTCATTTATAAATGCAATAAGTGTTGAAGGTCAATGACCTCAACGTTATGTCATATTACATAGTGATGTACCATCCGAGTCCTGTAATTATACAATACTTTATTATACTAAATATTATAATGTACTTGAATCATTGATTTTATACAATTTAATTGTAATATTAATTGAAACTATCATATTTGATTATTAATGTTTAAAGCTTTTACTGGCTAATAAGTAATAAATTTACAATTTAAATTTCATGATTTTAGATGTTTATTATCTTTTATTGAGCGAAGCGAGTGCAGTGCTCTATTGTAGACTTTCACATTCTTTGTCACGAATATGCTCAAAAACTACTTGATGGAAAATTATGAAATTTTGCAATCAAAAAGACACACATTAGGTGATTTGAAAAATGTCATGTCGTTGAGGAATAATCGTCAAAAAACTGATATCCCATTGAAGTCAATGGGAAACGATGAATCATTACACTGTGCTCCCTTCGCTCAAAACGGCATCCGAGATTTCGCGAGCGCAGCGAGTCCAAATTAAGGGTCTGTAGGCGCCCCAAGTTACTATATCTATTGATTATATTAATTAATTATTTCAAAATTATTTATTAATATGTCAAATTGGAACAATATATACAATTATAATTTTAATTAATATGGACCGGGCATTCACATATTAGAGGCATCTTGTGCATTCGACGCTTTGAAACCAACATTGATTTTGTTGCCTGAACGTGACGTCACAACGAAAACATCAGGTACCAAGGTAAATAGTTAAGTTGATATTTAATATAAATATTTTGTTATTAAAGTTAAATGAAACATTTTTATTTAAATACAATTTATGATATATATATTTTAGATAATCATTTAGAAAAAAATTAAAAGTACAAAAAATCTCTGATACGAAATTGAAATGATTATAATATATCGGTCAAACGACTGCAAAAGTTATTACATTTGTTTGTATACTAACAATCCATCGCATTGTTTTTCGCCTGAACATGACGCCACAAACGTAATGCATGTTGGTTTCAACGTATTTTCGTCACGCCGTCTCTAATGTGGATGCTCGAAAATATGAACATATTTTTGACACAAATAATTATTGTCGTTTTAATTTGTGTACAGACTAGTAGTAAGGAATACCAAATTGTGAGAAATAGAAAGCAATTATAAAACTCAACAATAATTCAATAATTCGCCACAATGGCGCTGGTGTTCTATGTAAAAAATACGAATTATATCCGTGTATTAAGATCACGTGTAAATTTACCAAACAATATAAAGAATTATTTAAGGAATTATTTAAGGCAAATACATAAAACCCTTCTTGTAATAGCATTTTTAAATTTAAGCTTCGTTGAAAGTTTCGTTATTAGTTTAGTGTTTTTTTTAAGGACACTTTAGTACATAGAGATGGTGCTTTCTTCTCTCTTCACAGTCGAGACAAATAACCAACTACACTTACGTTGTCGAGGGTGGAGTGTGTATGAACCATTCCTGTGTATGAAAATGGAGCAAAAAGTGGCGCTGCAGAATAGGGTGAATTTATACTATACAATATTGAATTGTTTTCTAATTACTTTATAAATTGTATAACAATTAAAACAATATAATTACTAGCCATTATTAAAAGTTCAGCATAAATATATACATGTTTAGTTATATAAGGAAGTTATTGTAAAGTAGGTTGGTTTCTGTACTGATATTTTATTAAACATTTTCGTAGAGGAAAAAAAAAAAAAAAAAAAAAAAAAAACTTGGCTCACTTCACTCAGGGTACGATAAAAAAAATTGTTATCAAAATACTTCAGTCCCCCACGAGACGGTCACCTCACCTCCACCCCCCACAACTTACAACTATGATATTTACGGAACAGTTATGAAGTCAAAATATCTTGAAGATCTGTGTGTTCTATATCTAACCGGCCACTAAACTCTTTATTTAACTGCATCTGTGAAAAAAAAAACATAAATCAAATAAGTGGGGGCCATTGCCATTAAAAAATTATCAAATACTATTGTAATACCTATATAATACCACAATATAGATTTTGTATTGGATAAAAACAATATATTTAATTATAGAAAAACAAACCGCTTGTGTATGTATGAATAACGTCTTTTAAGCTTTTTCACCAGGACTTAAACCTGGTATTACACTAGTATTACCATAAAAGATATAATAATAAGTAATACCTTATACTTGAGCTCCAGCTACGTATCGGATTTCAATGATTTTGTTTCATCAGATTTTGAGGAATTCTGGAATAACAAATAATAATCAAATAATATACACATGATCTACACTAAAACGTTATAATTTCTACTTTAACACCAAAGACAACTATATTTTAAATTAAATACTGATTGAATTACAGTCTTTTGTCTTGAGGTATGATTGAAACACGAGATAATTCATAGATTGTAGCTTCATTTGAAGCTAATTCTATAGTTTCTGATTGTGGAATCATGATATAAGAACAATATCCCTAATCAAGTATAAGTATCTTTAAAATAATACCGCATCGTCAGGAATAGTGTCATTCCCATTGTGTAAGGTCTCCCTTAATGTGTCCTCGTCGGAAGGCACGTCATAGAATTCTTCGCTATCCATGTCTATGTCTGTGCCTGCAAATATTTTGTACATGGTAAACTAAAGTTGTAAATATATCCTTAGTTCCTAATATAATAATTCCCCTTATAGTTTGTCATCTCTAAAGATGATAGATAATATAACGTCTTTATTGTAGTTAGTTAGTTAGTTAGTTACGGAGGTATGTAACATTTTAATAGTTGTATACTAACCTTACATTTTATTTACAAAGGATGAGTATAGTTTATTTATATGTTGTAATAAGAATCTTTCTAGAATATTTGTAAGACAATAATTTAAATAATGTTAGGAATAACATTTCACTTATGATCTTGCTGACCTTATTAGTAAATGTAGTCAGCACAATCATATTTCAAAAATACAATAAACAATAAAAATATAATATATACCTATTAAGGACTGACAGTCTGTAAAGTATTCGGAGTCAGTAACATCCCCGGCAGCTGGTGCAACTTCTCGTTTTGCTCTTGGCTTGGGTCGAGCTCTCCGAAGGTGACTGGAACCAAGTAAAGTACTGGATACCTTACTTGTATATAATCATGATTATGTAAAGATTGTGATTGTTTTTTGTTTTTTTTATGCCAATTAAATTGAAATGCAGGTTTATTCTATTACACTTATGAAATAAAAATTTATAAAATTAGCTTCAAGAAATGTTAAAAAAACATGTGTTTTTGCAGAATCAATTTTGAATGTAAATGTTTCCTTTTTAAAGTTGTGTTTAATATTATTTGTAATAAATAAACATAATTACGTTTCTTTCTGTAGTTCCCTCAGGGCTTCTAGTTCCGTCCTCATGGCCGCTACTTGTCTATCTAACCGGGCCACTTCACCAACTGTATTTCAGTAACATATAAATAAATCATTTTTTCTTCTTAATTAGTTTATTATAACGTTTCAAACCTTTTAACTATGTCAAACAATTATTTGTTAAAATTCATATGACACCTAAATTTAAGATTTTTATACACTTGATCAATTCATTATACATTTATAACTTTGGATATTGTACCTTATGTAATAAATAGTAATGTAACTATTACTTACCTAACATAGCCCTTCGTTTTTCGGCGTATACTTGCTCATATATAAATACTCCGGCTGCACCAACGATACCTACAATAGCGGCTCCCATCATAAGACGAGGTGAAAAATAGCTGTTAACGTTCATTTCGATTGCCGCAAATTATCAAGTTAGCCTCTGTTTCACAATATGTTTACAAACAGAGGAAGTATATTTAATTGTCTGCTCCAGTTTTTTGCAGTTCCATAAAATGATAAGTATTAAATTGCTCTAGTTGCAAGGTAACCAAATATAAATATTATTTTTAAAGAATAAAGCCAAAATGTTTATTTCTTTAGAAAAGGCTATGCCTGATTAATTCTTAAATGTTGCTATTGACATTTGTAATACTCTCAACTCTGTGATTGACATTTCAGAGCCCAGGAATGTCAAATGTCACTATATTACTGTACCACACTTTTTGGTGTTCTAAAGGGTCGTTAAAAACCGCATATCGAGTAATAAATTATAAAAATATGAAATTATACTTGTATTGAATTTTGAATAATTTATTTTACAAGGATCATATACTAAGTACGTACCATATCATATTGTACAGGATATGCATATGTATCATTTTTAACGCCATAAAAAGATGTAAGACGTAAAAGATTACTGAAAAAACTTTTGTCTGTTTGTTAAATGTAAGTTTGATTATGTTTAAAATTAAAGAACAATGGCAATTTTTTACCTGAACGTTTTATGAAGCGTCTAAAAACAAGACAAAAGTGAAACTTAATTGTATTATTTAGTCGTTTTTTACACGGTGTTAGATTTACTTGGGAAAGCCACAAAAAAAACTTTTATTTAATAAGCTTTTAATTTCTGTTTTTTGCGTATTTTCGGTGTAATACAATTAAAAAATAAAAAAACTATTCAAAATGATAAATAGCAATATTAATTTTTCTTTGTTGTTATTGCTACATAATAAAGAAACTATATAATTGCGTTTGTTGTATGTATTTAACTATAAGATTAATCAAATATATTATTACAGGGCCATTTAAATGACTGACAACTGACTAATAGTTTGACTGACTTTGACACTATTGGAAGCCATTTTAACTAGCTTTGCGTTTTCTATTTAGTTTTACGCTGTCATCGCGACTTCTGTGCAACTATTCATTCTTGAACGTCTTAACAGATTTCGATTGTGTCTTTCTATTCTGAGTGTTCTTTTATCATGGATAGCAAGCGCAAGCACATATTGTGCGTGAATTGTAATATTTGCGTGAATACTCTTCGCCGATATCGGATTTTAGAACAAAATATAAGTGTGTACGATGCTCTGCAACTGGGTTTATCCACAAATCGTAAGTTCTTAAAAACACTATTGCTCGTGTTTATCTCTAAATTATATTAAATTAACTCGTTATTTATACTTTCAAACATAGTTTCTTATAATGCGTTAATACTTATTACAAATTACTTTCAGATAACTGATGAGGATTATGTTTGCGAAGCATGTTGGAAACTTTTTATAGATGCTGTAAATCAGAATCTTCAACAGAATACTGCTAATGAACTACAAGCTGGACCGACACAAAGTCAGCGTTGTCATACCAATGTTTGTAATTTATGCGGATGTTCCCTCATACAAAGGCAAAACGAGAAAATATTAAGAGATAATCCCTCTGAACTACAACGGCAGATGATAGAAATAATTAAATGCCGTAAGGAACCACAACAGGTGTGTACATCTTAGTTTAAGTTGTGTTTTATACTATTATTTTTATGTATTCTATACACATTGAACTTATAGGTTTTATTCTTTTAAAATGTTTGTTTGATTTTATTTATTTTAATATCTAATCTTTTTACAATTATTTAGATTGTGAGACTTACATAAATATATTTATATTATAAGTTTAATTTACCCTGAATAACATCAATCCTAGATATAAGTGTTTTATATGCTAAAATCAGAAAGATTTCTTATATTTCTGCCAGGTAACAACTTCAGACAATGTATGCTATGCCTGTTGGTTGCGAACCAAAAGAGAGGTCCTATATATGAATCGCCTTAATGAATTAAGAGTTGAAGAAGCCATTCAACATGGGGATGACGATGATCTCACATACTGAGCCACCTAACGAGTCTACTGTTGTGGAGTATATCTCAATGCCAAAAGCTGGCATATCTTTGGAGGACCACCAATCTGATGAAGATCCGCATGAGCAAGATATTGTCAGGCCCTCAGGCATTCAGAATACAGAGAATGGAACTATAGCATTACCATTATAGGAGCTTATAGGAGATTATAGGAGCCGCCAATACTTGTAACCATTGCCTCTTTCCTGGCTGCAATAATATTGATACGCAGTGTTTAAAATATTATGTAATTAAAATACCATCTTGTTTTATTTTTACTATAAATACCTATATTTATTTTTTATTTTTCTTTATTTATAGACTTTTATACATGTCTGTCCTATATTATCCTTATCTAAATAAATGTACAACTACATTTTTCTAAACAAAATATTTTTTTCATATGTATACTATACTATATGATCGCTATAGAATAGCGGTGCGCTTGTCGATTGGTACTGCCTAAACGATGGTGTTAGCGGGTTCGATAGTAGGTAATTTGCTAGCACGCATTGGACCATCGGCTGATTAAGCTGCGATTCTTTACCTATCTGGTGAAAGAGGCCTATGCCAAGTATTGGAATGTTAGAGGTTGAAGCTTAGTAAATAGAGATAGTTATCTGACACATTTGCAAAGAAGAAAGGTCGGTTTTCTTATATTTAGACAAATATTATTCATTGCGAATATATATTCGCGTTAATAAACGCAATAAAATCCGTTCAAGACTTATTCTAACCCCTTACTAAACTAATAACTAATATTAAAAACATCATTTGAGAAATCTCTTACGCATTTTTTAATATTTGTATAGATTGTACCTGCAATCAGTGACAACTAGTATTGACAGGTAACCTCAAATTATTGTTAAACAAAAAATGAAATATCTTTTTTTTGTGGCTTTCTAAAAAAATATTTGTTTTTGATTAAGCTTATGCAATGTTACCCCTATCGTTTAAATATTTTTTTATATTTAGACGCTTCCAAAAAATGTCAGGTAAAATGATGTATGGAAAGCTGCCATTGTTCTTTCAAGTCTACATTATCTACTTTATAAAGGCAAAGGTTCACAGATGGACTGTGCAAGCTATAGGGCTATCAGTTTGATTAGCTAGGGCAGTAAAGTTTATGCTAAAATATTAGCGAGAAGAATGCAAGAGAGATCTGAAAGGCTGTTGTGGGAGGCCCAAGGAGGTTTTAGACCTGGAAAAGTGTGTATAGATCAGATCTTTTCCCTCCGCATGATTACGGAAAACTTTTTGGCCCTAAACCAAAAGGTTTTCTGTGCTTTTGTGGATTTGGAAAAGACGTTTGACAGGGTTGTGAGAAAGAAATTATGGGAGATACTGACCCGACACAATGTGAACGGACCCTTGCTACAGGCTGTAGTCTCTTTACAGAGATCACTCAGCCTGTGTGCGATTAGGAGCTGACATGTCGCCCTGGTTTGACATCCAATCGGGTGTTAAGCAAGGTTGCGCTATGTCAGCTTAGTTGTTCAATTTGTATTTGGATAGTTGTCGCCAAGGCGTGAAGTTAAATAAATAAATAAATATATATAAGTCTACATTAAGTATTTGAGGCCAACGTTCAAGATTACTATTACTACTTATGATGTAATCATTAATTTCTCTGTTGATTGAGCGGAATCATATTGGACGATCTAATAGTAACAGAAAGGAAAATTCCATCATAAGTAAAGTAAGTTTGTTTTAATATCAATTTGATTTCGGTTGTGCCATCTTGTTTATGTTGTTCTATTCTGCATGGTTAGATACATTATGACAACGACGACGTTTGTTGTTTGTTGACGATTGGAATAATACTGCTGGCTTCCACAACTCATGACTGTCATGAATGAAGGCAATGTTTGTGTAATAGACTTTTGCCGGTATATCATCTCCGGTACTGAGTTCTGACAGCACGGAAAAGTAAGCATAAAATAAAGGTAAGTCTAGAAGATCAGGTTTCTCCTTTTCCTTGTGGGCCAGGGTATAAATTTTCATGTGCCACGATGATAACGGTAACGGTTGGCAGAAGTATTTTTGAGTGATCAGAACTTTTAAAACCCTTCGACCTTCGCTTCAACCCAATTTTGATGACATACTATTGCTATTTGGTGCTATTTGGTAATAATATGGAAGCACAGTTGAATTTTTTCCTTTAGTACTAAAGAGTTCGGATACTTAGCCACACAGTGTAGAAAAGATAAGCCTGGCACTGTAGAACTTGGTATTCATATCCATTCCCTCTAATACCACTTTTGAGGTAAACAAATATGTCTTCATTGGTAGAATACAATAAAAGACAGAATAGTTCTTCGGCACACTCCCCGTTGTAAATGCGGTAGAAGACGCACAAAGAAGCCACGTCTCTACGCAATACCAAAGAGTCCAGCCGTTCGCAGGGCACCGGATCCCTGACAATCTGAACGACTCTCCGTTTAACGCGGTCAAACGGTAGAAACTAATATTAGGGTAATCAGGACCAGAAATGAGAACTGTATTCTATGTGGCCGGACCTGCGCGTTATAGAGCGCAAGTCTTTGGCCAGGCCTGAAATACTGTCTCGCTCTATTGATCACTCCTAATTTCATCGAGGCCAACTTGGCCTTGCTCTCCAGATGACCATGAAACTGATAATCGCTCGAAATGTCGAGACCCAGACCCTAACACTTGGCGCGGCAATTAGAGGAATGCTCTCGAAGAGCGGTAATACGACAAATGGGGTTTTCTTTGTGGTAAACGCGCAAACTTGTGTCTTTAAGGGTTTAAAGGAGACACAAGTTTCTTTCGGCACTCGTCGACTTTTTTCCGAGAGAGACCTGCACAGCCGGAATATACCGCATCCCAAGTGTTGTCATCCGCATAACAATGTATTTTTGAAATATCCAACATATCATTGATGTGCAGGAGGTACAGAGTTGGGGATAGCACGCAGCCTTAGGGTACACCAGCGTTCACGGGCTTGGGGCCCGAGCAAAAACCGACGAGAACGATCTGTATGCTCCGCCCAGTGAGAAAACCGATGATCCACTTGCATAAACTCTCGGGAAGCCCATAGGAAGGCAGCTTCGAAAGAAACCCCTTGTGCTATTCGCGATCGAAGGCTTTTGCCATATCCAGACTGACTGCCAGACCCTCTCCTTGCTTTCAATAACCGCTGTCCAACAGTGCGTAAGGTATAAAAGAAGATAACCAAGCTGATCGACCATGGCGAAAGCCATATTACCGGTCATTGATCAACTGGTGATCCTCGAGGTACGTTTGGAGCTGTCGGTTGATATTGATCTCCATTATTTTGAAGAGAAGGGAGGTAATGGCGATAGGTCTGTAGTTATCTGGGTCCGAGCTACCACCTTTTTTAGGGATATTATATTATAAATTCAGTCTCCACTTTGCTACTATACAACTTGTAGAGGCATGCTAAAACTCTGATTATGTGTGCGTTACTAGTGTTGAATGATTCTTACGTATAAAATTACCAAATTTGACGGCAGCAGATATCGTCGCTTTCGCACACGGATACTTCGGAGTAAGATGTAAAATGATATAAAATATATATATATATATATATATATATATAAATATATATAATAGGTATCCATGCAGTGTTGCTCGGTTGAGATATTTACACATGGTTCTGCTAAAACGAGCTAGGCCGGATGTGGACGGCGTGTAAGTTTAATATTATAATTCTTAATAAGCCTGTCTATACATATTTATAGACTAATGCAAACATTATATAATATTTAATATATAATTATGAAAAGACTGCAAGTAATACATTTCGTCGATCAAAAGGCTAAACTGTGATGTTCAAAAACACTTTGATGTGTAGTATGTATTTTTTTTATATTTTTGACATAATTCATGACAGCGATACAAGATGTTGACAGTCCAAATCATTTATTAGTTGACAAGTCATTTTTTGTTTTGGTGTCTTAATGTTTTAGATACTATTTATTCTTCAAAGTATTGATTAAGTAGATCAAGTTTACAATCATATTACTTTCTTTACTACGTCCAAAATGATGGTAAGTTGAATAGAGTACATTATTAGGTTATCATAATGAAACCGGGGGGCGTATCCAGTTAGAATCTTATGAACATTTAATTCTTGTACTAGATGATATTAAAATATTTCGGAGTAAACACAAGTTCAAGTATTAAAATTTTATAATAATTAGTATTATTTTGGATTTTTGATGTTACTATTGTTATAAATTATGAAGATGTGACGTGGTTTACAAAAAAAAAACTAATACCGCTATCTGTTTAATTACCTTAACGATAATACGAAATTATTATATTAGTCATGCAACAGTCGATGCGATTCTCATCTACAATATAAAATTCAAATTAACATTTCAATAATGTTACCTACTAAGTACTTACTAAGAGGATAGTTAGTCAGATTTGTAATAACTAATTAACAAGAGATTATAATTATACTTTCCACCATATTTAGGACTGTGTTGAAGATAGCACCAACGATCCTCTCTCTGAACAAGTCTCTTCACCCACCAATGACACTAAAGTGGACAAAAAGAAACCAAGTGAAAATGTGTCACTTGCTGATAATAGTTTGCTGGTGAGTTTATTAAGAAAAGTATATACTATTCTTTATATACATTAGTCATTCCAGACTTAGTTTAAGTAGCAATGGTGGAAATGAAGCCCACCGCTGTTTATGTAATCTTTTATCATATTTTAAAATGTTTGATGTACCAATGACAAGTGCAGCATTTGTGTAAATGCGGGCAAACATCTTCCATATTGTCTTACTTTGTCTAAGTGTTATGTTATGTTTTTTTGTCCCATTGTAGTTTCTAAGAGCAGAACAGTTCTTGAACCTTCTTGAAAGTTTCCATCAAATTTATGATTACTTTAGTTCAGGGCTTATAAAGTAGAATAGTAATTCATTATTTTTGTGTGCACTTTTTACATGTGACAAAAAAAAAGTATAATTTTTTTTTTTGTTCAGTAAATTATTAATATTAATGATGTTTTAATCCATTTTAATAATAAGAGTAATAAAGAATGTCATGTATAAGTAATATTAAATTATAATTATTTTTTCTCTATTTTATAATTTTATTTAAATAGGCAAGAGCACTTTGATTTTTCTTTATAATGACAATCCTTACTTTGTTATTTGCTTCCATGTTTTGTAGATTACAAAAATGTACATAACTTTTTTATATAATATATCAGAAAAACAAGTGTAAATAATTAAAAATAAGACTGTTCACACATGGAAACCTGTTTCCACTATTGACTGCTAGTTGGCTGAAATCTGATAACCTGGTTTTTTAAATATTTCCAATACTATTTTTTAATATATATGCCATAACATAATAAAATATAATATATATTATAATATTTGGGGTTTGGGTTTCTGGGGTTATTCATTATAATAATGAATATTTACACCAGGCTAAATATTATCAGCTCTTACTCCAGGCAGAGGGGGGAGGAGGTAGATCATTTGATTTCGCACTTAATATTATTGTAGCAAGTTAAAAAGATTTATACAGTGTAACCTTAATATAACAAATCTCAATATTTTAAAAACAATTAAAAAAAAATATTAATTTCGAAGAACTAAGGACAAGTGTTAATATAAAATATGCTTTTACGAGTACATATCTTAAAAACATTTTAATGAAAAAAAATATTTATAGAAAATATTATTCACTTCCAATTAACTGAGTTTGACAAAATGTTATCAATTATTCACACTGAATTGAATAATAATTTGGTCAGGGTCAGATATAAAGCTGTGTTAATAATTTTTCAATAGAACATAAAATGTACACATATTAGTGGAAGTTGTTTGTTATAACAGAGTAATCGGATTACTATCTATATAAAGTTGAGATTAATAAAATCAATAATATATTTATTACATTGTTAAAATGAATTGTAACAACTTAATCTCCAACAGACTTTATTTTAAAGAATTATTTGATATACATAACAAATATTTTCTAATTCCCTTCAGTATTGTTTTACGGATGTTGCACTGTAGTACCTAGTGGTAGTAATAATTTGATTATGGACATGTATTTGTATATATGAAGATAATTCTTTACATACCCATTATATGTTTATTATAGATGTAGTAAAATAATTCAGTAGTTGTTAGTTATATATATGTATATTTACAGGTAGATATCTCAGACGCTCTTAGCGAAAAGGAGAAAGTCAAGTTCACCGTACACACAAAAACAACTCTACCAGAGTTTTTAAAGTCTGAGTTCTTTGTGGTCCGGCAGCACGAGGAGTTTGTGTGGCTTCATGACAGATATGAAGAGAATGAGGAATATGCTGGATATATTGTAAGTATTGTATCATAAAATGTAACGTGCTATTTTCCTGGATAACCCTCATCAAGAAGGTTTGCATACGATTACATTTTTTGAGATACTCAACATTGGCATAAAATGTTCTGACATTAATGCGGCTCCTTCACGCAGAACATATGGAGCCGCACTCGTATACCGGAACGTAACGCGGATGCGGCTCAACACGCAGAACGTGTGCAGCGCAACGTAACGCGTATATGGCTTAACATAATATTTATATTTCAGCCGCATCAGCGTTGCATTGTAAAGTGTTAAAACCGCTGATCAACTTCATTGTTTTAGTGTGACGTCACGTGATTGCGTTTGCTTTCGACCGTGACGACTTAAATATTTTATATTAATTGAAATTAAACTTTAATTATTTCGCAAAATTCCGTGTTAGTGACTTTTATTAAGACGCAAAAAAAATTTCACTGTCATGTTTTTGTATTTTCTAAGACTAATGTTTATCTTATCTTTAGGTTAATCGGAACAAAGATTCGATTTTTGTTATGGTATTATCAAATTTGACGGAATATATTATATAAAAATTATGCTTTAAATAAAAAAATAAGTTAATAATAACATTATTATACGGCGTCAATAATATTGCAAAACTATAGATTCCCCCGGCACCCCCCCGACCGGACTTCGACGCGTCAAGGGAGAAACTACAACGACTCGGGGAGGGAGAGGGAGCACTCACACGTGAAGAGTTCCTGAAGATGAAGGAGGAACTTGAAGAGTAAGATGTACAGCATTTATAAAAATGTACAAAGTTAAACTAACATAAAGAAAATCAATATTAACAACATGATAAATAGGGAAATAACTTTTTCCTATATAATACCTTGGACTATAAACGCTTTAATGGGATAAAAGTAGTCATTCTCTTCCAGTTCATACTTGATAAACACACAAACATAGACACATAATATTAGTAAACTATATGTCATGAAACACAGCTGACAGTAGTCTTATCTATATATATATAAAGACAATGTAAGTGTCTGTTTATAATAATATATACGGTACATAACACATCTGTTTTAAAATTTCTTCTCTGTTTGTCTGTTTGGACCGGCTAATCTCTGAAACGGCTGGACCGATTTTAACAGGACGTTTACTGGCCGATAGTTGATATTATAAGGAGTAACTTGACTACTTTTATTATATAAAAAAAGCGGCGCGGACGAAGTCGCGGACAGAGGTAGTTAAGTAAATAGTTAAGCTCAATTCGCGTCCCTTCCAGGGAGTATCTAGCGACATTCAAGAAAACGGTGGCAATGCACGAGGTGTTCCTGCAGCGGCTGGCCTCCCACCCCGTGTTCCGGGGGGACGCTCACCTCAGGGTATTCCTGGAGTATGAGCAGGACCTCTGCGCCAAGCCGAGGGGACGGATGGACCTCATCGGGGGACTGGTGAGTGTTATACTATCCATCACATTCCATTCTATCCCATCCCATCCCATACCATCCCAGATAGTAAGAGATAGTAATACCGAAATCTAAAGTAACTACAATACTTCAACAGATGCGTTCGATGACGACAACAACGGACGAGATATACCTAGGAGCTACCGTGAGGGACGTGAACGACTTCTTCGAGCAGGAGACAACCTTCCTCCAGGAGTACTACTCACACCTCAAGGAGGCAGTCGCCAAAGTGGACCGCATGACCACCAAGCACAAGGGTTAGCAGGGTTTTAAATTCTTGTATTTCACTATTAGATACAGAAGGATAAGCTTGTTCCTCCCCCCAGAGGTGGCGGACGCTCACATCAAGCTGTCCTCGTGCGTTTCCCAGCTGGCGTCCCGCGAGGCCCCGCACACCGAGCGACTCCTCACCAAGGCTGCGGACACCTTCGATAAGTGTAGGGTAGGTATCAGTATTAAAGGCCCTCGCCACATTAGGATAACGAGATAATCACTATTATGAGGCACTATTTTGTTGTCTACAATCTTTAATGGAAATATCATGACGATGAAAGTCAAGATGGTTTCAGTTCTAAATTATCGACGTCTTTCAACAGTAACGGATATTACGTTATGAGTTATAAAATTATAAATATCTATTGGTTATTGTTTAGTAATTAACGCTAAACCTACCAAATACCGGTTAAATTAACCGTTCTTAAGCTTTTGTAAAACTTACACATTTTTAAACGTTATTATATCGTTATCAAACTACATGACAATTCTTAGAATATGCATATAATATTTTCTTTTAGTTATTTCCATTATTTATTTCAGTAACAGGTATACAAGAATTGTCGGTAGGTTTAGTGTTAAGGGGGCTCCAATCGCGAGGCCCTGCTCAGGTGTCCATTGTGCCCAGTCGTAAAGTGGGGATCACTATCTGGACCATGTAAAAAACTAACACTTAAATATATTTTTTATTATTAAAAATTTATTGTCCTTTTGTTATTGTGTCATTTAATGGAATTTTGTTTTTGTCCCATGTTCTATATTAACACTAAATTTTTTTTCAAAATCCTAAAGAAACTATGATATACAAATAAATATACTACACAAAGAAATACATATAGTAGTTGACTGTCAAATATTTTCACTGCATATGATAAAGTAATTTTGTGTTATTTGAAAGAAATTTCACTTCCAAAAGGTTATATTCTTATTTCACTGATTGCAAAATAGATCCTTAACTTAATTTTACAAGGAATTATTTCAACATATTGACATTTTTTATTATATATAATAATGTCCTAAAATTGTTTATTTTTTTATTCATACTTACTGGTTAAGTGTGTTTTTATTATAGCTTTATAAATGTTATAACATTATACTTAACATGGTTTTATTTTTTTACAGAAAATTGAAGGTCGCATGGCTTCGGATCAGGATCTGAAGCTGGCGGACACTCTCCGGTACTACATGAGGGATACGCACGCCGCCAAGGCAGTGCTCGTGAGACGACTGCGGTAAACTCAACCTTATTACAATACACATACGGTCGTGTTTGATACCTATAGCTTTTGACTATTAAGGCCGTGCTGATGAGACGACTGCGGTAAACTCGACCTTATTACAATACACATACGGTCGTGTTTGATACCTATAGCTTTTGACTATTAAGGCCGTGCTGATGAGACGACTGCGGTAAACTCGACCTTATTACAATACACATACGGTCGTGTTTGATACCTATAGCTTTTGACTATTAAGACAGTGCTGATGAGACGACTGCGGTAAACTTAACCTTATAACAATACACATACGGGCGTGTTTGATTTGTAAGACAGCTGCAGTTTATACAACTACAGAGTATAATTTCTACCATCATTAATATATTAATTCATATCCAATCTTCGTTAATTTCAGTTGTCTTGCCGGTTATGAAGCGGCCAATAGGAATTTGGAGCGAGCCAGAGCTAAGAACAAGGACGTACACGCGGTAAGTCACCCCTACGTCATTATTACGTCATCACACCATCAATGTATACACCTCACTACTAACACTACCACATTCATTATATCATAGTATTGTCATGGAGGAGAGAGGTGAATATTATTGGTTCAAGAAAATACAGTGTATATATGGTATGATACACTATTATAAGACTCGTGTCAGTTTGGTATAATATCTATCTGTTACACTGTGACTGTTACTGTCCTTACACTGTATACACCATAAATAATCAGAGTTCATTTATAAAGGTTGGAAATGAAAAAATAGTACATAATATGAAAAAACACGATATTTCTATTATTATTTAAAGACCAATCGAAATGTATCGATTCAGTATCGATATAAAATCGATAAAATCGATAAATTTATTATATATGTATATAAATATTATCATCTCTATCACAAGCACGTGTAATATGTAACACTTTGTCTTTTGTTTGTTGCACCCAGCCGACGGAGGTACAGGAGGTAATGCACGCTTAACACTCTGATCAATTAATATATATACGTGGTTGAAATCGATTCTTACACATTATCCGGATCGATTATCTGCATCGAATTCTGAACTTAAATCAATCGAAATTAATAACAATTATAGGTCAAATCGATCCCTACATAGTCAATCCAGATCGATTATAAGCACCGAATTCTAAACTTACATCAATCGAAATTAATAACAATTATAGATCAAAATCGATCCTTACACAGTCAATCCAGATCGATGCAGATCGGTGCAGATGGCACTGAAAACCGAGCTTAAATCAATCTAAATTAATAAAGAGGTCGAAATCGATCCCTACATAGTCAATCCAGATCGATTATCTGCCCTCAATAAGACTGTATTTAAAGTGAGTGTGTGTGTGTACGTAGGCGGAGCAAGCCCAAGCGGACGCGTGCGCCCGCTTCGAGCAGCTCTCGGCGCGCGCCCGGGAGGAACTCATCGACTTCCGCACGAGACGAGTCGCCGCCTTCAGGAAAAGGTATATATATATATATACATATATATAACATTGAACTGTCCGTTTATTATTCTAAATTAACAGCTTTTCGCTACACGCATATGATACATAAAAAAAAAACATTTTTTTGGTTCAATGATTACTGAAACGGCTGGACCGGTTTTAACAGAATTTTCACTGATATCTAATGTTATAAGGAGGAGGTTACTTTTATTTTTTAAAATGTATTTCTCCCGGGCGAAGTCGCGTGCACAGGTAGTTGAGTCATAAAATAAATTATTGGCTATCAATAATATTTACAGATGTAATGTGACCGTTATTTTGTGTGGTTTATAATTTCGTCCTGTCCGTCCATTTATTCGTATTCTAGCTCAGAAACTTAGTATTAGGAAGCCATTTTTCGACAAACATATTAATGACATTGATATTTTCCAGTTTAATAGATTTAGCGGAGTTGGAAATCAAACACGCCCGCGCTCAACAGGAACTGTTCAGGAAGTCATTACAAGTATTGCGGGAATGCCAATAAATATATATATATATATATATAATATATAAATATAAGTATAATATATCTATATGTTAGCTACCGGGAATTGATTATTTTTACAGGACACGTAAAAAATAGTTATTCCTTATTTTATTTTTTTCTAAATTAATATTATATATTGCTCAATGATGTATCGTATAAATATATTTTTTTATTTTTCTCACTCAATTTGTCTATTTTGAAAGGTCAATGACCTGACATTTAAAGTATTTTTAAGCCAAATATATGTCTCGTAATTATGTGAATTTCCTTTAAGGTACAGTCAACAAAAAAATTATTAAAATTAAAACATATTTTTATTATAATAATTATTGAATTTGTTGTATTTTTCACTCGTTTCGTGTTCGCATAATATAATGTATGTATGTATTGTAAGTTATAGATATTAAATATTTTAAATACACGAATTATATCTGTGTTTGTTGTTTTTTTTACATCTATATATATATATAATAGAATTGATGGGTCTGTTTGTAATTCCAAATTACCTGTTCTTTCTTTACTTAATACTTACATAAAAAAGTATTAAAATATTTGTCAGTCTGTCTGTCTGTTTTGGTTAATCTCTGTAACGGTTGGACCGATTTTAACAGGATTTTCACTGGTTATAGCTAATGTTATAAGGATAATATTAGGCTAATTTCATTTAAAAAAACATTTAAAACACGAGTGAAGTCGTGTGCACAGCTAGTCTTAATATAAAATTATAAACAAACCGCAATACACACAAACAATGTTTAGCAAATGTTTTATCTAGGTAAAGAGGGTAGGAGGGAGGGAGGGAGGAGGGAGGCTTCGCTCTTTGTCTCTGAAGGGCTTTTGTAATGCCGGGTCCGTGAAAAACTAGATAATAATATGTCTAACTACTTATCTTCTCAGCTTTAATTAAAGAATAGGTAATAGAATACAGGATGTATTCTATATGATGTATTCTTTGATTTCATGAAGCACTTATCACACTGCACAATTTATAAATTGAAACACTTAATAAAATGTATAATAATACATGTTGCTGTTTGTACAGACATCATTTAGAACGTTTTTAACTATATTGTGTACAGCAGCGGCGTCAGGGCTACTGACACCCCGGGCAAAAATATTTAGGCGCCCACTTAAGGAAATCAATATCGAGTATTTATTTTTTGCTGAACCAAATCATCTGATAGCTGAACATAGTTGTGAATACGGCACATAGAGAACAGTATTGAGGGTACACAGCGCGGAAGGCAGAAGGCCAAGGCCCCAGACCTCAGCGCCCCCCAAATTTGGCGCCCCGGGCCGTCACCTCATCGCGTGCCCCCCTAACGCCGGCACTTATTGTGTACAATATATATTATGGAATTATGTACTCTTATGTACATATGCCTTATGTACAAAGTAATATAAAAACTCATATCTTTGACTGAGTGTTTATGTAACTGGTAAGTTATCAATTCTATACCCTGTTTGACTCCGCGTAATTTTGTCTAAAATAAAATATTTAATTACCTCATAGAGAGTAAGGGATCTTATACAATTTTTGTCCATGACTGAAACAACAATAAAATTTTTTCACGTTTCAATTTGAAAAATAATCTAGAGTTGCAGCAGTGAGCACAATTTCAGCACAAGAAATATTACAATGGGCTGTTGACCTCGAACCCTTAGGAAAGCTCAGGAAAAGTGAGGAAAGTCTCAATAACAATCAGGATATAAACTGAAATCTGGCGGATTTAGTTACATTTTTGTTTCTAATCTATAATTAATTTTTAATAATAGCTTTTTTTGCACGAAATATTGGAAGACATCTGCTATTAATACGAATAAAATATTCCAGAGAACATATTGCTAATATTTTACCATATGGAATATTTACCATATGGAAAATTAGGATTTCTACAGTACCTACAGGGATGGGAAAAGAGCAGATGGTTCACCTGATGGGAAGTTATGATATCTATAAAATAAGTTCAAATATGTTGTCACTTCTAAGGACTTGATCAGAATGTTAATGTCATAATGTCAAGCGATAATTATCGACAGCAAGCATGGTCTTAACAAAATTAACTATATTTGCCCCCAGTTACTAGCAATACTGTTGGAAAACCACTCCGCCTTCTGTAATCTCGGCCTTCGTATTGATAACGCTCAGTTGGAGTGTTTATATAACAGATTTATACCGAAAAGTTTCGTACCTGTTCGTTTACTATATCGGTACATAAACTTTTTACTTTTGTTTTTAATCATGAGAGAAATATTGAATATTTTGTTCAGTAATTATAATCATAGTAATTAACTTTACCATTTGAGTATGTGCATTTATTTTAACTAATAGTTTTAGTTTATTTTATTCTACATAAATATATAGACGTATATATTTATGTAGTATTTACTTTTTATAGTATTTTACTTTACTATTTTTAAAGTATTTTAGTGTAGCATTTTAAATCATTAGCAATTTCTTTTGCTAATTCTTTTTTGTTTTCTTATTTTACTCATTGATTTTTTTGGTTTACATTGTTGGTTGACTGGTTAATGTTCTAACGCAATGTCCGTTAATTGTAAAATTTTTGTACAATTAAGTTTAATAAATATATAAATAAAGTCTGCGAGATAGGGGTGGGAAATGTGGTTTCATGGTTTCCGCATCTTTCACTCACTACGAAAAGTTATAATATTGACAACAATAATAGCGGTATTGCCCGAGTCGAGCTCGAATACGAGCTACGAGAATATAAATATAACTAGGCTTCCCCACATTTAAAACATATTTTTGAACCGGATATCATATATACATCGAGGCAACATTCCCTTCACAACGGAAAGACGCGAAGTCATAGCAACTATAATCACAACAAAACTGAATCAAAATATCAAGAGTGTTTTGTTAATAAAACTGAATATTATATAATATATTATTATCAAATATGTTATTCAGAGTGGTTTAAAAATTTCATAGTAAGTATACAAGTAGTTTGTTCCGAGATTTTTTAAATTACGATCGCATTTAAATATAATTTGTATAAGTATATAATTAAAATTCTAATGTTATTATTAAGGTTTAACATTTACATGTAAATAATTTAAAATTTTTACAAGTTAATAATGAAAACAATAAATACACGTTAAAATAGAAATAAAAACCGATAAAAATAACAAAACTGATATTTAATAAACCTACTAACCTAAACTATTTGTTACAAACTATTGTTTTTACAATAAATGTAAAGAAAAATAATTATGTACAATATACAATGTTATACATTTGCAAGGAATAGATAATAGTAATACGAAATATACACATTTCTCTTATAGCTAAATCGATTTTGATTGTGATTTTATGTTTTAAAAGTTAATTTAAATGTAAGTTTAACGCTATTAACGTGTGCATTAATATGACTGACCTACTAATATTGTTTTTGCAATTTTTTTATAAATGATACTTATATACAGATTTATTAAAGATTTAATTAACTTTTTATTTCAGATATTAATTATGGGATGTTAAATCAATATGGTCCCGGTAACGGTGTGTATTGTCCTGTTGCTGGGGGGAGTGAGGGGGGTGAGAGGCAAGTGGGTAGAGGGGTGGGTGGATACAAAGGAGGTAATATTATATTTTAATATTTACATTTTGTAAATATTTTTTTTACTGTCTCTGTTGTTAGCCCTACTGGCCATGACGGCGTTGCCAGTGGATATAAATACACTTCACACTGGTTTTTATATTATATAAGTATCTATTTATTTATTAATTTAATTTATATAATATTGTAGCTATATATATATTTTTATCTTAACTGATTTTTTTATTTGTAATTAATTTTTATCCAAAAGTCTAAATAATGACGTAGTAAATGACAAACGTTAGTAAAAATTCATTCCCTATCATCTATTAAATATTGATATGAACTCATTTTTAAATATCTAACAATCTGTGTATTATTAGTTAAGTCTCAATAATAAGTTTCTTTAACATCAGACCTATAGAATATACAGTTTAAATCAAACATTTAAAATATACATCGCCTCCATTACAAGTGGACAGTTTAAAATGTGTTTATTTATTAAAGTCATTGACAGACAACGAATTGAGGAACGACATATATCGAAGTAAAAAACACGCGATTGTAGACATGGTTAATAATTAATTACAAAAAAAAAATAGGCTAAGGCCCTAAGGGTTTAGGTTTTATGTTGATATTTAATGCTATTTGTGCTAGAAATACGGATGTGTGCGTCAAAATGAATATAATATGTTCGTTGCCACGTACGAGTACCCCGTAGGTGTTATTTTTTATTTTTGACAAAAGTTTGCCTTTTACATACGTGGAGTTTATCTAAGCTATGTACCATCGTTCTAATTCAGGTTAGAACAACTTCCTGCAACAGTGAACAGTTTTAGTCAGTTTTCACCCGTGTTCTTGATGACAGTCGACACCTAAAATATAGACATGCTGGTGTATACTATTTTATTGCATTGTTCATATTGTTGACATTCAGAGTTGACTGGGACTAGCAACAAAATGGAGTATTGGTCTTAAAATCAGCAGAATTAAAAGTGAACACATTCTATGATTTCGATTCACATTCTAATATCATGCCAATAGCGCTCAACGGTTCTTCTTTATTAGTTTCTTACAACTTTCAGTACCTTGGCTCGTACAAGATCATGGATAAACTGTCAAATATAGAATGAACTGTAAATTAAATAGATTCGTCCCAGAATAGGAGGTCTGTCTTTTGGTTTCACTGACCCGACCTGACCTATGATAATGATAAGATTATGAATTCATTAACTTACTTACTTACTTACCTTCACGCCATGTCCCTTGCGGGGTAGCCAGAGACGACGAAGCGCCAAACGCTACGGTCCCTGCATACCTCTTTCGCCTCGACCACAGACATCAACCTCTTCATACATGCCCTCCGGGGAGTCCTCATGCTTTTTACGTGACCTTCCTCCAGTATCATAGCTACTGTGTTTTCGAAGGTCACTCGAGGCCTCCCCCTGTCTCTCTTACCGCTCACTTTTCCTTTATAAATCTTTTTTACCATTCTTTCATCACTCATTCGTTCGACGTGCCCAAACCACCTCAGCACGTTCTTGTTCATTCTCACTGCGACATTTTCGCTAGTACCTGCCATTCTGTGGATCTCTTCATTGCGGATTCGGTCAGCTAAACTGACTCCGCAAATTCGGCGAAGAGATCGCATCTCCACAGCATTCATCTTTCTTACATTCTTCTTCTGCGTTACCCACGTTTGGCTGCCGTATAACAGCGTCGGTAGCAAAACTGCATTGTGTACAGCCAAACGTGCAGCTATGCTGACGTTTCGCCGTCTTAACAATGCAGCCAAAGCACCGTTAACTCTGTTACTGGCAGCAATACGTCTCTCCACATCCATTTCGTATCTTCCGTCTCTGCTCTGCTTCCCAAATATACCACTTCATTCACTTTTTCTATTATCTTACCATTCACGTTGATTTTACATTCTGTTCTTTCTTCATTTCTTTCAAATATCAGAACCTTCGTCTTATCTGCATTCAGGTTTAGACCATTATTTTCACACCCATCTTTCAGAGTGACCAATGCCTGCAAATCGCATTCTGATGATGCAATGAGCACTGCATCATCTGCATATAGCAAGCAATTGATCTTAAGGTCACCTACTTTCACTCCCATGTCACTATCTTTCACTCCTTGGAGACAACTATCCAAATACAAAATGAACAACCAAGCTGACATAGCGCAACCTTGCTTAACACCCGATTGGATGTCAAACCAGGGCGACATGTCAGCTCCTACTCGCACACAGGCTGAGTGATCTCTGTAAAGAGACTTTACAGCCTGTAGCAAGGGGTCGCTCACATTGTATCGGGGCAGTATCTCCCATAATTTCTTTCTCACAACCCTGTCAAACGCCTTTTCCAAATCCACAAAAGCACAGAAAACCTTTTGGTTTAGGGCCAAAAACTTTTCCGTGATCATGCGGAGGGAAAAGATCTGATCTATACACCCTCTTCCCGGTCTAAAACCTCCTTGGGCCTCCCACAACAGCCTTTCAAATCTCTCTTGCATTCTTCTCGCTAAAATTTTAGCATAAACTTTACCGCCCAAGCTGATCAAACTGATAGCCCTATAGCTTGCACAGTCTATCTGTGAACCTTTGCCTTTATACAAAGGTACGATGACTGCACCTCGCCAATCGCCTGGGACCTCCCCTGATTTCCAGCATAAATTGCACAAAAACCAGAACAAGTCCCAGACGCGTGGCCCACCACATTTGATCATCTCGGCAGTAACTTCATCTGCTCCCGCAGACTTACCACATTTCAGACTTCGAATCGCGCTCTCCACTTCTTCCAAACTGATTTCACCATCGGCTATATCCGGACTCAGCATTTCGCTGGTACTCAAGGCCGAGGCGTCCTCACATTCATACGTCTCCTTGTAGAATTCCGCCCACCGCTGCAAAACGGGTTCTTGCTCTGTCAAGATTTCACCGCTCTTCGAAAGCACCCCTTTCATTCTACAGGTTACCGAACCACCCCGGGAATCACTAACTTCTCGCCAGAAAAGTTTCGTGTTTTCCCGGAAGTTGTTCGTCAACCTGTCATCCCTTTCTCTCTCAGAATTTCACGCTTCATCTTTATAAGTGCTTTCGTTTTGTGCTTTTGCAGCTTGTACTCTCTTTTTCTTATCTTTCTCATACTTTTATCCTTACCCGAGGCTTTATAATCCAGCCATGCTTTCTTCTTTAACTCCACAGCGTCTTTCACTTCATCATCCCACCATTCATCGCGCTTTTTACTAAAACCTCTTTTCCTTTTACCACATACCTCTGTCGCTACTTTCACCATACCATTCCTAAGGTTAATTCATTAACAAAGTGTCGAAATTTTTTCCACATTAGCTAACATAGAAAAACCGTCGCTAACGCCTTAATATTGATAGGCTATAGGATAGGCTTGGCGGTATAAATTAAGGCATTAATTATTTATACTTTTAATCTGTTTTTCATATATTTTCTTTAAGACGGGTACTTTTCACGTCTATGATATATTAATTAAATGGCTGGAAACAGTCAAGAAACCAAGCAATCAGAATCTAACTTATACTAAATTTTCTATTATTATTATTATTATTATTATCTTTTTTCGTCGATACTTATTTTCCCTAATTTGTTTCTCTGAAATGATAAAATTAGCAAATATTTTATTTGAATATGTAGCTTAACTGAATATTTTTATGTGATCAGAATTGGGCGTTCCTGGCTCGTTTCTGTTTCCTCTCTCTGGAAGGCCAGTTCGAGTATCTAATAGAGTACGATAGAGATATCGGTACACCTAATCTCTTGTTGTATTACGATGAAGACAGCCAGTGGCCGTCTGTGTATCACAGTAGTAAGGTAAGACGACATTGGATAGTGAAGGTTATATTAATGTTAATAAATAAAGTTAATCGACTAATATTTGTGTGTAAATCTGAGTATAGTCGAAATTAATAATCGATCCATGCATAATTGTTCTCTGGATTGAGTTTGTAGGAAGCAATCAGGGTTGTATCTAATCCGTTAATGTTTTACTTACTTGATCTTTATTGTGTTAAATTATTTAAGTGAAGATCAAAAATAAAGTATTAAAGAAGTTCAAAATGTGTAAAATACTCTAATATAGTCAGTAAGTCTTCAACGAATGGAGATACTCTTATCATAAAACAATAATCAAAAGATCAAATAGAATGTTCAATATTTATATATATTATAAATAATATTATTAATTTAACAGACGTGTAAAGAACGGGAAGCCGTCTTGAATAAGGGCGGGCAGAACCAGATAGTGAAGCTATCTCACTGGTATCCAGATACGGAGTACTCCGGCTGCATCCTCACGCAATCTAACAAGGAGCTACCGGCTGCGAAAAGGCATATTATTATTATTATTTAATATAACTATTTACCTTATTGACCTGAGCGTAAGCGAAGCTCTTCACCGTTTGGGAAACTTCTTTTTGAAACAACACATATAAAAACTAACGAACCGAATGAAAATTTACAGAGCTGTAGAGCTTGGGAATGAGGATTTAAAAAAAAAACAGAATTAAAATATCTCATTCCGTTCAGAAATTATGGTCAAAAAACTGTTTTTCCCATAGACTTAACGTTATCAAAACCTCCGCGCGCTTGCCGATCGTCAACCTAGAATACGCTTATAAGCAAATAAAAAACAAATATGTATATAAATATACATATTTTTAATAGAGCATTCAAAAAGGGGAGGGGGTTCAGCTCAACTCCCGGATTCTAGTATTCTTTTGTAATCCAATATCCGGAGGAATTAATTGTACATTACTTTTCAGTACAATTACAACATCGATATCCAAGAATACAACAAAAAATAAAAATACTAATAGCACTAAAACCGAATTACCCTTGGATCCACTATATTACAATCAGTTCTTAAAAACGACTACCCCTAAACCAACTACTGTAAGCGACACTAATACTACCACGTGGTACGAATTGTTGCCGGAAAATGGCACCACAACTTTGTTGCCGGAAGATGAATGGGAAAATATTGGTCCGCAAATAAATGATAGCCGTTTGGAAAATTTAAAAGATGTGGAATTGTTATTCGATAATTCAAATACTAGTGGTGTGAGTATATTTAACGTAAACTTAATACATTACAATGAAATTCTATCAATTGCAATGAAATGCATATATATAAAATATAGTAGTTATTGTGTAATAAACAAAATAAAAACATGTTGAAACAAATTTCAGCATAAAATAAAACGTTCAACATTTGAGTTATACGAACGATACCGCAGACGAAGACTGTATTCGGAATCTAATCAAAACGGGCACAGCAGTTCCAATACTAAAACTGTCAAATTTATTGTTTCGTGCCGCAATTCCAGACGGTTTAGATCAGCCAGGGAGAGGTGGTGGTTTATCGCCATCAGCAACTGTGGTAGTCCCAAGGTAAAGAACAAAGCACTTTATACAATATTCATTAATTTAAATACATCTTATTCTTATAATCAGTCAATTCTAATAATTTTCATGTTATTAATAAATATTATAGGGTTTAGATGTGCGTTACAAATTTTTGATGACGAACGGACCCAACGGCGACTTTTGGCATGAACATTTTTCGGCAGACGAGTTTTGTAAGTATATTATGTTATTACAATATTTGTTCAATATTTTAAACAAATTATCGCATTCCAGATGTACTACCAATACTCCTCGCATACACGTTCGCGTATGTAATAGTGATGGTCGCAGTAGTGATGTGCAGCGTCGAACTCAAAGCTCGACATCTACTACACTCGACATATAAGTTATTTTTGATATCGATAGTGGCACAACACTGCGGTGTAATGTTACAGAGCCTAGCTGGTATACGATATGCGTATAATGGTGTTGGGAACTCAGCTGCGAGAGTGTTAGGTAAGCTTACATTTCAGTTAATATACAATCGATTTTACAAATAGGAATGAGAAATTAAGATAAAATTAAAATTCTCATACAAATTCAGAGGTTTTTTTTTCAAATCGAACCCTACACTTATAATACGTCAGATTCTATTTAATATTCTTTTTACTTATTAATTGACATTTTTATAGAATTTAATATTGACTTAGTCATCATCATATATGATGCTCTTCCCATAAAAATTAAAAAAAAAATTAAAAAAAAAAGATTTAAAGAAAATTTAAAAACATATCTAAAGATTGCTCTTTACAGCTAAGCTATTAGTGGTTGTAATATAAAATATGTATTCTTCTATTAATAACAAACACTAGTTGTTTTTCAAATTTTCTATATAAGAAAATTTTCAAATTTTCTATATAAGTAAATGCCATTTTTTTACTTCAGAAAATTTGCTACTTGGCAATTCTTTCATAGTCTAAAGTTATAATTTATTGAGCAAAACCTTTCATAGTCTAAAGGTATAACTTATTGAGCAAACCCTTTCATAGTATAAAGGTATCACTTATAGAGCAAACCCTTTCATAGTATAAAGGTATAACTTATTGAGCAAACCCTTTCATAGTCTAAAGGTAAACCGACACTATAGATGACTAAAAATATATGTTTAATATCGCTTTTTAGGTCAATTTCTCTGTGGTGTGTCAGAGACAACGTTCCTCCTCCTTCTCATACTATTGGCTAAGGGTTACACCATAACACGAGGTCGTCTCAAGGTCGGCTTCACGGTGAAGTTGACGGTGTTCATGTGTTGCTACATCATCACATACGTAGTGTTGTTCATTTACCAGGCTAAGGTGAGTTCGGATTTTAAAATATTCTACTTCAATGCAATCAGGACAATGTGATAAAATTGATCAAATAGTGTATAGGGCTGAATCCGAATAGATTAGAGTTACTAAATGAAATTATTAAAAAGTAGATTTTTTTTTATTTAACAATTATTGACATCGAAAGTCTATTATAGTTATGACGAATATTATAAAGATAATTTGAATAATATTGACATACAACTTATGACTTATATGACACATGCATTTAATTTTTATTTACATTGTAGTTTATTTATAATGATATGAATATTTTAATTGTTATTATTATTAACATGTTATTAGAGTATGTTAATTAATGATGTAATGTGAAAATTATATTTAGATGAAAGAGGCAAAATTGTTCTTGGAAATAGTTTTAAGAACTTTATAAAACAAAAATTACCAGAAAAAAAGGATATGAATATATATTTTTGGGAGAGCAAATAATTCCTTATTCCAGGCCTTTGATCCTGGTGAAGTGCTGTACCTGTACGAGAGCCCGGCGGGCTACGGTCTAATAGTGCTGCGGATCACGGCGTGGTGTGCGTTCCTGTACGCGACTTTTTTTACTGTTAGAAAGTATCCAGAAAAGGTTAGTTACTGGCCAGTTATATAAATTTTTTAAATATAAATAAATATGGTTGTTATAAAATCAGCTGCGAAATTTTTAGTCCAAAAATATATTAATGTTACATTTGGAAAGCGTTTTAGAGTATGTTTTGTATACACATTCAAAAGACATTTATAAAATTCTTAAGCTTCGAAAAATTTCAGATCGTTTATTTATTTATTTATATCTTTTGCACTTTGAATCAATACCAGTGATCACTTGTGTATCAAATGGGAGGGTTTATTTTGATACCATACTTATCGAAATAAACCCTTTCGTAACCCTTTCCACTCGGAATGCCAGCACTGCTGGCATGAAGTTTTATTCCGGCAACTCGGAATGCCAGCACTGCTGGCATGAAGTTTTATTCCGGCAACTCGGAATGCCAGCACTGCTGGCATGAAGTTTTATTCCGGCAACTCGGAATGCCAGCACTGCTGGCATGAGCATTTATTTCGGCAATTCGAAATGCAGACATTGCTGGCATGAAAAAGATGAGACAGGGCGTAATAAAACAATAAAACGGGCGATAACATGAAAGAAAAAAAGATCCTTTTTGGTAGTTTTTCTAAGAATTGGGTAATTAGTTAGGTTAGATGTAATAAGGTACAATAAGATGTTGTTAAATTTCAAAGGATGTTGAGATTGAGATTGAGATGCCGGTATCCGATAGTGATAAGGAGCAACGTCTACAAAAAGTTCCACATTTCATTTTTCAATTACCTGAAAGAAAAACTAAGGACTGTGCGGTGTGTTCCAAGCCTAATGTTCGTGGCGAAAGAAAGCGGACGAGTTATTTTTGCGATACTTGCGAAAGGAAGCCCGGCCTTCATCCAGGAAATTGTTTTAAGCGGTATCACACTCTAGAAAACTATAAGATGTGAAATTTTATAAATTTTCTCAATAAATTCATGTAAAAATTATATATTTTAATGTTTTATTTTTTGAACTAAAAAGTTATTCAACATTTTTGATGATAAAATATATATATCATTATCGAGTTGTTGGAAGGAAATGTGAAAATGGTCTCAGAGTGGAAAGGGGTAAAGACACTCTCCAACTTAAGTCTACGAGTCTACGAGTGTTACAAACGCTCTGCTTTGAGAGGAACCACACAACAAACTCAGTGTGGTATTTCTTTATTGTGATCACTGTTTCATAAACCTCAATATTTAGTGAGTAATATAAGAATCACTAAAACCATTGCAATCAATTCGATAAGCCATGGCGGCTTATCGAATTGATTGCGATCTTTTTTTATTATTAAGTAATAATTAAATCCGTGGCTATTAAGACGACCACCCACCGCAAGCAGCATATATTAAGTATGATTATATAGTAGTGTAGTCTTCTTTTATGTTATTTAAGATATCTTTAAAACTGTGTATGTGCTGGTGGATTACCCAAAAACTACCATTAGAGGTAATAATAGCAATACAAGTTTATTAATATTATAACACTTTCAGAACATGTTCTACTGTCCTTTCTTCATCTGTGGGACGCTGTGGTTTTTTGCGGGACCCTTATTCATTTTAACCGCAAACTCTTACATAGGCAAGTTAATATAGTACTTATTACTAATTTATATACGTTAACCATGTTATACTTATGTAAATTAAATATTCAGTCTTTTAACACTAAACCTACCAAGTACCGGTCAAATTGACCGTTCTTAAACTTTTGTAAAACTTACACATTTTTAAACGTTATAATATCGTTATCAAACTACATGATAATTCTTAGAATATGCATATAATATTTTCTACACTTTTTACTTTTAGTTATTTCCATTATTACCTGCGTTATATAATAAAATAACTTTTAATTACCGGTCAATTTGACGGCGTGCGGAAGGAACAGGTATCCAAGAATTGTCGGTAGGTTTAGTGTTAAGTGTCGGCAATGTCCCGAAATAGAAGTAGAATATGAAATTAATTAAAAATAACATAGACACTATAGCTCAGGTGTTAGAGCGACGGGATACCTAGTAATCACAGGTTTGAATCCCATTCGCGATCATGAAATTTTCAATATGCATTCTGTTTTTATCAAACATAAACTTTAACAAATATAATGAGTTATATGAGTTACGAAATATAAATTTGGTTGTTTTGTATAATATTAATATTAAATAATTTTGTTTTTTAGATAAGTGGGTCCGCGAGAGTGTGGTGACAGCTGTCCTCCTCTTCATAACATTTAGCGGGCATACTATGTTTTTGGTAATTTCACATTATTGAATTCTATTTATTTATTAAAAATACATATAAAATGCCTATAATATATCTATTACAATGTAATATATATATATATATATATATTTCTTTTCCAGTTGTTAACACTGCCGGTTTTCGCTAATAAAAACTTTCCCTACCACGTACGGACAACTCAGATTGGAGTTATGGAGGTATGTATCAAGTTGAAAACAAGGTATTTTTTTATTAAAATGGAGGGCGAACGATGATGCAACTCAATTCTTATGGTAAGTTATCATCCTCGATGAATAGACACGGATAAGAGACTGAGATGTAGGAGGGGGGAGGTAATTTGAGGATCTCTTTTAGTACAGATATTTGTTTACATAACTATTATGTAATAAGGAGAGGGTCCATTGTTAGGGTTGCCACCATTGTTGTTGTTGTTCTTGTAATTAAAGTAAATTTATTATTAAAGGTGAAGAAAATATATTTTAACTTTTCGTGAATTGTACGATACTACTAAATTTTTTTCAATCTATATACAAATTAACTATTCATAGGTGTAGGAGTTTTCACAATGAATCACTGGTAACATTTAAATTTATTAACTTAATAATTTTCTTGTAAAGTGTGTGCAACTGAACTTTTTAAACTCAGTGAAATCAAAATTTATTTTGGTGTACTTCATTGTCTTTCATTCATTCAACTATAAAGCACTTGTGGCAACCCTATCCTGTAGTTATTTAGCCTAAATATATTAAATTAATATAATAATATCATCATATTTGACTATTATAATATATATAATTTCTTTAAGGTGAATGGTAACTCGACATTGGATAGATTCGCACCCACCGCGTATCATCCCAGCGGTGGTAACGCCCAGACTGTTATCATACCGCTTACTAGGTACTTACATAGTAGACATTATTTATTTATCTCAAATACATCAATATTTAAAATTAACAATTAAAATTATAGACGCACAGAGGAACTCATAGGTAACATGTACAATCAGTACATGGCGACCGCACCTCCGATATCTATGGATAACGAAACACCAAAACTAAATGGCGTTTCCAAAAGATCAATGAAGTCCGGTAATCTCATCCCACAAGATAGTACTGAAACCAACACATCAGATGATATCAATCCTTCCATCAGAGATATATTTACTGTTGAGGGTCAAGTATCAAAAAGGGATCCCGAAGTGGCAGATCCGGTGTTGCCAACAACTGAAAATGAAATAGTTGAAAAAGTTGAATTACCACCAATCGTAAGGTCCAGGAGAAATATTTTGGAGCCAATTAAAAGAGATGTCCCGAGCTGGTCTTTGGCGAAAGGTCCATGTGTTGTTGCTATGCAATTAAAGAAACCAAGTCTTGATGAAGAAGGTAAGAAGAGTTATCTACAACTATACAAATACATTGTGTATATTTACTAAAATCATGTAAATATTTTTGTTTAATTTCAGACGATTCAGAATCAATACCGTTAAATGGTAAAAAGATAAGAAATGGTCAGTCAAGTTTAGGAGAAATGAGCACAATACACGAGGGTCGAGAGAAAACATACATTCGCACACCAACAGATATATTTACTGTGCCGACGAGAAGTTAACTATAATATTAATAAGGTATTTTCGGCGTTTTTAAATTTAGTAACTAATTACTAATAAATCACTTTTTTATGTCATTTATTGTATCCATAAAGTCTCACTGTAAGTGCCTTTAACATTTTTGAAAAAAGTATTAAATAATATTAAAAAATCATCAAGGATTTTGGATCAAAATTGTGACTGAAGGTAGTCTTTTCATATATGAGTAAAATAAAATATATATTTTTTCGGTTCAAGATTTATATTTGTGAAGATGTTAGAGAGAAACAGACATAGCTGTAATTAAAAATTAAAACACTTGCTATACTATAACTTAACCGATATTTTTTGGGAAGAGTAGCCACTATTAAAAATTCTCTAATACCACTTAAATCATCATTCGAAAAGATCTAAATATCTCGGAATCTGAATATCTCATAATCTGACTCTCTCAGAATCTGAATCTCTCAGAATCATTGTAGAATTGTTCTCTTTAACATTATTAAGTTGTAAAGTATGATGTAAGTTTATTCGATATTAGTTTTTGTGTAACACATTAGTGATATTTTCTAGTCAAAGCAATAAAGTTTTTAATTAAATTTATTTTATTTTGTACTATATCTTCAGTAACAGTTTCTAAAACTAGTGTCAGGCATTTAGTAACTTACAGACAAATATGTGAATGTCTTTTTGATATCATACTGTCATACTAATATTATAAAGAGGAAACATTTGTTTTTTTGTATGTATGTTTGTAATGTTTTCACACAAAAACTACTGGACCGGTTTCAAATATTCTTTAACCATTAGAAAACTGCATTTTCACTGAGTGGCATATATTATATTTTCAAAAAGATAGAAATCTATACTTATAATAAATCTGTAGAGAGGTCAATTCTGTACATGAAATATATTTACAAAATAAGTAGCAGGGGGTGATTAGTGTTCGATACTGATGCCAAAAATGCAGTTAAAAAAATTTTTGTCTGTCTGTCTGTCTGTCTGTCTGTTTGTATGTTATTTATAGAAAAAAAAACTACTCGACGGATTTTAACGAAACTTAGTACAATTATTCTTTATACTCCTGGGCAGGTAATAGTATACTTTTCATCACACTACAATGAATAGGAGCAGAGCAGTGAAAGGAAATGTTGAGAAAATGGGGGAAGTTGCTTGATTTTTTAAGCTTCCGTCGCGTGTGCAGCCTTAATGGTTAGAGCTACATAGAAACTATGTATAACGGAAATATTCTACATAAAAATACACGAAAAATATTCCAAGACAGCATATATCTACCTTTTATAGTTAACTCACAATAACACGCATAACTCTCGATAGCTTAGCAGTTCGGAGATTTGTTATTATATTTGTTTACTTTTACGTTTATAAAACCAATAATGCTCACCATCATTCCTAATTAAAAAAAAAATAAACATTAGCACCAATTCAATAAAAAAAGAATCATTGAAATCGGTATAGAAACACCAAACTTATACTTACTTACATGAAATACGCCAACAAGACATCGCGCGTGAATAGTGAATCAAGCTATAAGGATTATTTTTGCGTAACGGTTGCCGCGCTCGACGGGGCTCGCGGCGGCAGAGTATAAAAGGGGCGGGAGGCGAGCGCAAGCGTCATTCAATATTTGGCTGTTGATGCGTTCAGAGTGTTGAACTTTATTGACAGACAATAATTGTTATTTTATAAACCGTGCTTATCAGCGCGACTTTTTGTCTTTAAATAGTTTATTTTAATTTCTTTTGTTGTTATTTTCTAAATTAGTTTTAGTTTTGTTTAAATTCTTAACTATTAATAGTTCCTATTTTATTTCTTTTTAAGTAGATTTAGATTCGATTTTTAGATTAGATAATAGATAGATAGATTAGATTATTGTTAGATTTTTAGTTACTGATAGGTTAGTTTTGGGCATTTTATGTTTAGTTTTTTTTGTATTGAGTAGATAAAAGCGTAGGTAGGTACTTTTATTAATTATAGTATTCATAGGTATTTTTTATTTATTTTTAAGTGAAGTAGGTATAGGTAGATATTGCCTACTATCTACCTATACTGCACACGTGTTTTAGCTTTATTTTCATTTCTTTTTTTTTTGTACCTAAGTTGTAGGTAGGTAGGTACATATTTCTTAGTTTAATTCTATTAGAATATTAGGTATTTAAGTTTAAATAGGCACTTAGATTTATATTTTTTTATTATATAGCAGCTGTACTTAGAACATCTAAGGTTTTTTTTGTATTAGCATAGGTACTTTGATTAATTACAGTAGTTGTAGGTATTTCTTATTATTCATTTTTAAGTGAAGTAGGTAAGTGTAGATAGTATTGCACACGCATTAAGTATAGCTTTATTTTCATTTTTTATTCTTTTGTAATTTGTAGGTACCTACGTACATATTTATAATTCGATTAGAATATTATTTTAGTTTTAATAGGCACTTAGATTTATATTCTATTTATTATATACTTAGCTATAGTTAGGACCTCTGACGTAAATTTTTTGTTGGGTAACTAAATAGAATTTAAGTTACCGTCGATTAAAAATAAAATAAACGATGCCACCTAAAAAACGACCATCTTTATCTCGAACTTCGAGTCAAGCTAGGAGAATGAGAATGACGCGTTCTCAAGAATCGGAAGAGGAAAGAGCACATCGGTTAAACTCTATGAGAGTTAGTGCCTCAACATCTCGAGCTAATGAAAGCTCTCCAGAAAGAGAGATGCGATTAGCAGCTCAGAAAGCAGAAAGAGCGAGACGAGCTACAACACGGGCTTCTCAAAGCTCTTCTCAACGAGAGCTAAGGCGTTCCATTGACCGGGAACTACATGCGTTATCCCGAGAAGCTGAAACTGCTTTACAACGAGAATTGCGACTCACAGCTGACCGCGAACGGCATACATTATCTCGCGAGTCTGAAACCTTCACTGAGAGGGAATTACGGCTTACAGCTGACCGCGAACGTCATATTTTATCTCGCGAGTCCGAAACCTTCACTGAGAGGGAATTACGGCTTACAGCTGACCACGAACGTCATATTTTATCTCGCGAGTCCGAAACCTTCACTGAGAGGGAATTACGGCTTACAGCTGATCGCGAACGTCATATTTTGTCTCGAGAATCTGAAACTTTTACTCAATATCAAGACCGTTTGACAAATGATAGGGCGCACCATAACATGATTCGATCTCTTGAAGATGAACATGAGCATGAACAACGACTAGAGTCGGGACGCGATTATTACAATTCTTTGAGACAAGAACAATTGATTACTTTATCTAATGAAAGATTAAGAATTGAAAATATTCGGTCGCTTGAAACAGAAGAACAGCGAGAGGCCCGTCTTACTGCAGATAGATTTCGACATGGTCTTAATGACTTAGATATACACGTGGTAGATCAATCTACAAATTCGGTGGCGTGGTCCGATAAATATAAAAGTGGGTTTGCTTATAACCTCACAATTGATTACAGATCATCTTCTGAAATAGGCGATATGAACGTAGTATGTTCCTTTTGTAATGCTTCGAAGTGGAGGTAGGAGTCTGCTGGTTTCTGTTGTTCTGGAGGTAAAATAAATTTGCCTTCGTTCGAAGACCCACCGGAACCTTTAAAATCACTACTTTTAGGGGAACATTTGCAATCCAAACAGTTTTTAGATAATATTCGCACTTATAATAGTGCATTCCAAATGACATCCTTTGGTGCTAAACAAATCTCAGAAGGCCCTTTCATGCCTACTTTTAAGGTACAAGGTCAGGTTTACCATTTGATAGGGTCCCTTTTGCCTGAAGAACAACCTAAATTTCTTCAAATATATTTTGTATCCGATTACAACGAACAGTCGAATATAAGAAATCAATATTTTCCGAATTTAAATACTGAACTCATTTCACAACTTCAGAACATGTTACATCAGGTTAATTCGTACGTATGCAGTTTTAAATCGGCATTAGAAGCCCTTTCTCAAGATGGTAATAACAATTATAAAATTGTTATAAATGCCGATAGGCGTCCAACTCAGGAACACCCTGGGCGTCATAACGTTCCATCCACGAATGAAGTTGCTGTAGTACTGGTCGACCAGGAATGTGATAGGCGTGATATCGTTATACGTTCCAGAGACAATCGTTTGCAACGTATTTTCGAAACCCACAGGGCTTACGACAGTTTGCAATATCCTATGATATACTGTCGAGGGGAAGATGGTTATAATTTCGCTGTATACCAAACCGATCCGCGCACAGGCGCACCTAATTATAATAAAAAGGTGTCATGCCTTCAATTTTATTGTTACCACCTGCAAGTGAGACGGAATAGATTGGTATACTTTCAACGTTTTCGTGGCTTATTTAATCAGTTTATTGTTGACATGTACGCAAAAATTGAAACCGAAAGATTAGTTTATATACGATCTAATCAAAGGCAGCTGCGCGCTGAAGAATACGTGCACCTTCGCGATGCCATGCAGCAAGATAACGATACTGTGAATATGGGTCGTTTAGTTATTTTACCCTCTTCTTTTACTGGTGGTCCACGCTACATGCATGAACGTACTCAAGACGCTTTTTGTTACGTAAGAAAATATGGACGTCCCGACTTATTTGTTACTGTAACTACCAATCCCAAGTGGGATGAAATCACTCGGGAGCTTCTTGAGGGTCAGGCACCGCATGACCGCCATGATATTATTGCAAGAGTGTTTCATTTAAAATTAAAATCAATGATAGATCTTCTTACCAAAGATAACATTTTTGGAGAAGTATTGTGTTATATGTATAGTGTTGAGTGGCAAAAACGCGGCTTACCTCACGCACATATCTTGCTTTGGTTAAAAGATAAGGTTCGACCTAATGATGTAGACAGATTAATCAGTGCTGAAATTCCAGATCCGACTGCAGATCCCCTGTTATACGACATTGTTAAAACTCATATGATACATGGTCCATGTGGTGCATTTAACGCAAATGCTCCTTGCATGCAAGACGGTCGTTGCACTAAAAGGTATCCAAAAGCATTAGTGGATGAAACTGTAACAGGACATGATGGATACCCATTATATCGTCGCCGTTCAAGAGACAATGGTGGTTTTACTGTTGAAAAGCGAATGTCTGGACAACAGGTTACTTTAGATAATAGGTGGGTCGTTCCGTATTCGCCTGTATTGTCCAGAGCATTTCAAGCTCACATAAATGTAGAAATGTGTAATAGTGTAGAGTCAATTAAATATATTTGTAAGTACATTAACAAGGGCAGTGACCAAGCTACGTTTGCGTTAAGAAATGAACATGATGAAGTTACTAGATTTCAGTCAGGCAGATATATCAGCTCTTCAGAAGCTGTGTGGCGGATCTTAAGTTTTAATATTCACGAAAGATATCCACCTGTGACCCATCTGGATGTTCATCTGGAAGGCGGTCAACGTATATATTTTAACGCCGAAAATGTTACAGAACGATTAGAGAACCCTAGACAAACAACTTTATTGGCATTCTTTCGACTTTGCCAAACTGATAATTTCGCAAAGTCTCTTTTGTATGAAGAAGTTCCATCGTATTATACCTACTATAAACAACGAGGTGTCTTTAACCGTAGACGCCGAGGCAGGCCTGTAGATGGCGAGACAGGTATTTTCAAAGAACATGTTCTTGGTAGAGTGTATACTGTTCATCCTAACAACGCAGAGTGTTTTTATTTGAGATTATTATTACATACAGTGCGAGGACCAACATCATTTATAGATTTGAGAAAAGTAGACGATGTTGTTTATCCAACTTATCATGCAGCTTGCCAAGCGCGTCATTTGCTTGAAAATGATCAACATTGGGATGACGCTTTAGCAGAATCCTGTGTTAGTGATAATCCACGACGGTTACGCCATTTATTTGTAACATTACTCACATTTTGTAATTTATCTGATCCTGTCCAATTATGGGAAAAATATAAAGAAAAATTTGCAGAAGACTTTCTTCGGAATTTATCTCACAATAATGAAGGCGCAACTAATGATAATTTTCGAGATCTGGCTATAAATCAGTGCTTATTAGCTCTTCAGGAAGACTTAACAGCAGTAGGCGGTCTTAATAAAAAACAAGGAGTTACACGCTGACCGAGTCGTGGGTATAGCGTGGGTATATTATAATATTCTGCGGTTACTTATATTTTTCAACAGTTTTGTGGATTGGCATATTATATTACTATTGCCCTTCTAAAATACGAAAGTGAATCTGCCTGTTACGTCAAAACTATGAGGGAGGACATCTGCTAATTTTTTTTCGAAAAACGACGGAAACGCGGACGAAGTCGCGGGCAAAAGCTAGCGTTTCCATATATTTGTTGGTTTTTAACAGATATTTGTTTAAACAAAAATATTTTATATTAATACAAACTTTTATTTTATTTATTATCTTATTAATTATATATATTTTTTTATTAATTAGTTATTATGTACGATTATAATATTCATTGTACTGTAAATAAATAATAAAAGTGGCTAAGGTACGGGGTAAATTTTAATATTTTTGTATGGTGTTGTCTTATTATCTTAATATATAAAGCACAAAGACACTCACTCATTGACTTATTCATCGCTCTACAGCCCAAAGCGTAATTAATACCTAGAAAGCTGAAATTTGGACACAAGACTCCTGACATATTGAATAGGTGCAATAAGAAACGATTTTGCAAAGGTCCAAACCGCTCCAAAGTTATAGCTAAAAAACTGTAAAGTTTACCCTCCGCTCCCTCTCTTCTTCCATTGCATTGCAGTAGAAATTAAAATTATTTGGCCAGTCACTATGTTTATTCTCAACGCGCTGCGATGTGAGAAACAAGAGTGTACCTGTAACCCGATAGGAATGAAAGTCTGTAGTTATCAAACTCAAGGCTTTTTCGCACAAAAAACACAAAAATTCACAAAAATTCAGTTTGTTTTTGTTTATTCCCGTCGCGAAGCACGGGTAACCTGCTAGTCCCTAATAAAAATGCAATAATATAAGGTGTGAAAAAATCTGTCATGGCGTGCGCTGCGGTAAGTATTGATAATAGAACAAAAAAAATGTTCTACAATATTATAGAACGTATTCATCTCTACTTTAAAGTCATCGATACCATAAATCCAACTACTGTAATAAAGCCAATATAACTACCTTTTTACAAGTTGATAAAAGTGTCGACTATAATCAAACTATACTATCCATGCCTCTGCACAAATCCTTATCCCATGAAGTTATATTTTATTAAAGACCGTTTTAACACCTATAAATACCTTTTAAATTATTAAAATTGGATATTCCATTCAAAAGTCCACTAACACAAGTCATCACATCTACGCATGTGAAACCGCGGGGCATCGTTAGTATATAATGTTAAAGGAATTCTTTACAAAAAACAACAGAAAAATCATAGAACACATACGAAAACTTTAGTTTCCTGTTTTAAGATAATGATAAAGAAAAACAAACATCTCATATAATAATTGTTATATTTAGAATAGACCAAGACAACTTTCATTATACGTAAGAGTGTATTTTAGAAGCGGAAAGTATTCTTATTATATTACATTATTTAGACTTGAGCCGTTAAAGAATTAAATACACAATTTTCTGTATAAAATCAATAGAAATAATAAAGCAACTTTCATGTACAATTATTTTCAATCTACTAAAACATTAAATGTGAATTTAGAAATGATAATCCACAAAATCACAAGACAGACAAACACACATCTTAATCTTCCCACTTCTTAAACTCAAGTCCATCTGGGGGTTTCATTTCCACCTTCTCGCTCGCAACCTGGTTCCAGTTGGTGCTGAGAACTGTGCCACCAGACTCCACCTGAAATACATTGAATATGTATATTAAGTATATAATATCTATACTATAATACTTCTCTACAATTATTTTGTTATATGGGCATGCTCCTATCGCTACAGTAGGATCCAGATCCAAACAGAAATGGTTAATACATTATATACATTTTTATACAAACATTACTTTAGTAAATACAATGTAGTAACAATAACATCTTTTGGAATTTTTCTGTGTTTAATTAAAACTACAACTACCATTGGCGAAGTTCTGAAACGTTTCTAGATCTTGCCCATTTGTAGAATGGGCCATTAGACTAGTAAAGATCTAATATTTAAATACTGGACTGATTTTGATGACATTCGTTGTTATAACTACACCAACATTTAGTATTTCTAAGTAGCATTTCATTTTCATGGATAGAGCATGAAATTAAAATTATTTATAGTCAAAGTATTAATAAACATACAAAGCTCTTATTCATGGCTCGCCTCACTTCATCAGAACCTTCTCCATATATTTTCTGGAACAGAGCATTCAATGCGGCCTCACCATCTGGTTTCTCCTCTTCTTCCTGAAATAGATAATGATAAATTCCTGTTAATGATAAATTGCCTGGTTTTTAAAAATCACAATTAGTTTTTAGATGAAGTAATTGATCTAAGAAAACACTGAATTATTAAACTACAATTAGAATTTCATAGTGTGAGAGTTTCTGGTGTTTTTAATTGGATATTGTGAAAAAATGTATATATATTTACTTATGGTAAATATTGTTACCTGTTTCATATCTTTTTCAATCTTGTCCCAGTCTTTTTTAAATAATTTTGGAGGCTGCTGGGGTCCAGATGCATCTAGGACAGCTGTAACAATAACAATATATATCTCAAATATTTTACAATTTAATTGAGTTGAGCAAGTCAACTTAGTCAATATTACATTATATGGTCTAAGATTAAAGTATGAAGTCTCAATATAATACTCATAATAGTAATCTGACCTTGAGGTATTGCCTTTATCTTCTCTTCATTGCCCTCTCCTTCTAGAAGATTCCACCTCAATCCTTCCTTCTTCCTCAACTTAACCTCTATTTTGGACGGTGTCACGACATGTGTGCACAATGAAGGTACTATTTCATGGGCTAATTCTACTTCTAGACTGTATTCCGAATCTGAATTGGGTATGATGCTTGAAACTGATAACTGAAAAATATATGTATATAAAAATATTTCCATTTTGTTAACATACTTCTGCAATAATTTGAAATAAGTCTTAATAATGTAATTTTAACAATTTAAAAGGTTAGTTATGTATGAAACACAATTGTAAATTAGTTCTTGCTTTCAAGATTGTGTTTTTTATTTTCATGGCTCAAAATTGGCTTTGTCATTAATTATTGTTAATTACAATAGTTGTAACTTATAGGTTTTACAAATTGCATATAAATTGTATTGTACAAGTAGTTAGTTGCCTCTTCATTGTATTCAACAACATTTAATCATTCATCATAAATATTAGTATAATCTACTTACGCTACGCTCACCATAATTAACTTTTACTTTATTGCTGTCTGCATTCTTGATAAGGATAGTAACAACCACTAGTACATCAGTTTGGTACCAGTCATGCCTAATTTTTGGTTTTAGTGCCTATAAATAAATACTTAGTTATAATACATAGTTGTTACGTTTTAAAACTTTATACTATTTAATTATCAATTTTATTACATTTGTAGATTTTAAATAAATACTGTTAGTTTAAATTTAGAACAAGACCAACCTCTGTAGCCGGACCTTCGTTAGGTTTACTCATTGTGTCATTAAATTCCAGGTGTGTAGGATGATGAATCTTCTCACTGTAACTTTTAAATTATGTGTTTTTCAGATTCTTCTAAGAATAAATAATCTTGACAGCAAATCAAAATATTCACTTTTTCTTTACAGCGACTTTTCTAGACTTACGCTTACACTTCGTTCTTAAACTAGTGACTTTGACTTGTCAATATTTTTTTTTATTATTATTGTTAATAACAGTATATTTTGGTTAGGCAGATATTTTATCGTAGATATAATTTAAAAACAAAACGTTTTTTTAAAACAGGTTAATGAAATTTAAAATATAAAACATAATAAATGAAACTCTTTCTCTTTATTTAAAATTATAAATATAGTAAACATTTTTTAAATGACATAAAATATATTGCTATTTAATGTTACACCATCTGATTAATTTATAAACGAAATATTTCAAGATTAATAAAAATTTAAAATAACTTAAATTAGTTATTATGCAGGATTAAATGCGCCGCTTTGTCTCGTCGACCTTTAGCAGAATAATTAATAGTATAATGTATAAAAATTAGAACAAGAACGAATGGTAAAGCAAAGTTATAATAAATGATTTATCCGCTCCGGCTTTGCATTGAGTACAACTGACAACAACACACAACACATTAGGTATTTAATCTAGTTTAAAATTAGCGCCGAGTAGACAAAGGATTTTATAAAATAAATTTATTCAAAATCAAAATCTTAAAATCAAATTTATTCCAATGGTATAAAATTTTAAGCATTTTTTCCCTCCCCATCCATATCCATACTCTTTCAAACAACTTTTCCTTATTTACTCGTGTGCAAAATAAGACTGAAGACTCAGCATCTCTCTATGTATGAATGACATTACATTGTTTGATTGATTGATTGATTGCATTGACATTGACATTTGACAGATATTATCATTTCTAATTTTAACTTAAATAAATATACTATTTATATATAAAGACGCTTTTTTATTTTATATTCATATTTTAGTACATATAATTGAAGTGTTCAGATTATTATGCTGGTAAGACAACAGACTTTAAAATTGTTATAGTTATGATAATGCGGCTTATATTTGTCCTTTTGTTTACTTTCAAGATAATTATAATGTGATAACGCTTATACTGTCTATTGTCTAAAATTTACAAGAATTTTATTTATATACATAAAAGATTATTCTATTATATACATAAAAAAAATTATTAAATATATTAAACATTTTGTTGTTTATTACAATTATATTTACTACGTATAATTTTAACTATATTTATTTGGGTTTATTGATGTATTACAGAATATTGCACTAACCTTTCTGAAACAAATATCACTAGAAACAGCACAATACAGTACAATGGCAAGCAAGAGAGTTGCGGTGTGTCAGATGACTTCAGTGGCGGATAAGTCCACCAATTTAAGTGTTGTGGGTCAGTTAGTTAGCAATGCTGCTAAAGAAAATGTGCAGGTTATATTTTTTATTACTTTTTACATAAGACCTTTTTGAATTTTCAAAACTACTATCCACGCAGAAAGATATTTGTTGGAGACCTGAGAACTAATAACACGAACCGAGCATGTTTCATTTATGCTACTTTATTTTGTTCTTCATACTGTTTGAACGATTACCAGAACCTTGTTGAACAAGTATATATTGCTCCATAACAGAAAAGTTACAGATAACTTTTTAGAGTCAGATTAAGAAATAACAAGCTTGAATTTGTTCTTCCCATTTATATTATGTGTATGTTATATGATTATGTTATATAATTTATTATTATCAAAAATATCAAAAACAAACAGATTCTTGTAATTGGATATTAGGATCCATTTGACAAGAGGATATACCTTCTTGTAGAACAAAACTATATGTCTTTCTATTTAAAATATCATTATTGTATTGTATTAGCTGGTATTTCTTTGGATAACATAATTTAACGATGGTTGAAAAGATCCACATTGTAGGTTGTTGACTCAATTGCGGGGTTGATTTTGCTGAGCGTAAGCGAAGCTCTTAACCGTTTGGGAGATCTTTTTTTGTGTTTAGTTGTCTTCAGAATGCAACAAGATAATTAATTATAGCTAATAATTTACTCATGTATGTTTGAGCCAAAAGCGGATGTTATAGCATAAAAAGATTGAAAAAATGTTTTGCCATTCAAAAGTTATCAAAAAAAGAAGAAAGGAGAGGGGCTCAGCTCAACACCCGCCACGCACGGTTGGCAGATCCTAGTATTATAATGATTTAGAATTTTTGAATTTATAACAATCATTATTTACAGATGTTATTTTTCCCCGAGTGCTGTGATTACATATGTGATAACAAACAAGATACAGTTATGTCTGCCGAGTCACTGTTAACGGGAGATATTGTTAAGAAATATAAGGAGTTAGCCGCTACATACAATGTGTGGCTATCAATGGGAGGTCTGCATGAAAGAGTAAGTGTTTTAAGTGATTTTTATTCATTCAATTTTAGTTAGTTGTCGTTGCTATGTTGCTATTAAAATAATTTTCACAATATAATTATAAGAAAAGCGTTTTTTTAGGATGAAACAAATCCAGATAAAATATTTAACACACATATAATAATAAATAACAAAGGTGACATTGTGCAAACATATAGAAAATTACATTTATTTGATGTTGAGATACCGGAGAGAAATATTCGATTAAAAGAGAGCGACTTTTGTACCCCCGGCGGCCATATTGTGGCGCCCGTTGACTCTCCTGTAGGAAAAATAGGTAGTCTATATTTTGTTATAAATTTCTTATGTTTTATGAAATCCAGTGTTAATAAAAACGTTGGTCCAAAATATATATTAAAATTTGTCATACATTTAATATTAAGTGTAAATAAAAAATTTAATTCCTTCTTTTTTTAATAGTAGTTAGTAAATGTACTATTTCCTTAATTCAGGTCTCTCCATCTGTTACGATCTTCGCTTCCCAGAACTAAGCACAGCCTTAAGTATAATGAAGGCTGAAATTCTTACATTCCCCTCTGCATTCACTTACGCTACAGGATCAGCACATTGGCACGTTCTATTGAGGTATTAATTTAATAAATATATGTACAAAAATATTGTAATTAATCTTATAAAGTAATTTGTATTCTATAATATGTATAATATTACAGAGCCCGCGCAATAGAAAACCAATGTTATGTAATCGCAGCGGCGCAAACCGGTCACCATAGCGCGAAGCGTCGTTCATTCGGTCACGCTCTAGCCGTGGATCCCTGGGGCGAAGTCCTAGCCGACTGCGGGGACGACGCCCCCTGTTATAAAGTGGTGGAGATTACTGATAGATTGCAAGAAGTCAGAAGAAACATGCCCGTCTTCCAGCACCGGCGGTGAGTTAATGAATGAATTGAACGAGTGAATGAATAATTATTAAATATAATTAAATATATTTTGTTAAAATTTTCTGTTTATCAGGCCGGATATATATTCACTATACTCTCTGAGTCTCCGCAACAAGCTCCTTCCGGAACACTCGGGCGCTCCCTCCGAGCCTGTTCCCAGCGGTGGTCCCGCGCACGTGTTCGGTCACGTGTCTGTTCCCGAGTCCTGCGTGTTCTATAAGAGCGACTTGACTTACGCTTTCGTTAACTTGCGGTGAGTACAATTTTTTAAATGTAAATAAAACGGTCCTGTGATATTGTAACATTTAAAAGTCATCCATTGATTTCTATTCGAATTACGCGGACAGAAACATTTGAAAAGTTATTTTTTATATATATTTGACTATTACGGTTGTATTATCTCGAAAGACTGTTATCTATACATCAAGGCCCGGGATTGGCCCAAGGATTGTTGTCTATACATCAAGGCTCGGGAATCGAACCTGTGATATCTATAAATAAATTTATAAAATTTGGCACGAAGTATGTTGTTTATTGGCGTTAATGGAATGTGTGTAATAACACTGCAGGTGTGTGATCCCGGGACACGTGTTAGTGGCGCCCCTCCGCGCCGCCCCGCGGAACAAGGATTTGAACGACCAAGAGGCCACCGACTTCTACAGGACCGTGCGGTTGGTGCAGAATGTGAGTTTGATTTCATAGATGTTGTTCACTTTATATTTGTTCATTCGATCATCAGTCGATCGATTTCATTCATATTTATTTATGTTTTTTTTTTTTTTTTTTTCTTAATCACTATAGACATTTGTCCATGCCTTTCATTGTAATTTTAAAACAATTTTGTTACGATTTTAATTGTGATGGTAACTTCGCAGGAAATTGTACACCTGCACAAGTTTACGAAAGCTATTTTAGAAATTAATAGTAATAATAAATAAGGTAAATAGTAGTATTAGTAAGCTAGGTTGTTAAGTTCACTAGCTTTTTCATAGCCTCGGAGTCACGGTGAGAAATTGCCATCTTGAGGTTGTACTCTACAAGGTTTCTATCGGAGGTATCGCCGGCCCGCCTAATGAATCTCACAATGGCGTCTTCGTCGATATCCGTGTAGTACGTAGAACTTCTTGTGTGTCTAGATATAACCACCACTGCGTGTGGGACACTTGTCAGGTACGATTTTGGTTTGGATTTGGTTTGGATGATTATTACCGACTCGTATGTTAATCCCTGAGCTTCATTGATGGTGAGGATGCGCGAGTTTTCCCCTTTTCCGTACCCTAGGTTTGTAAGGTCCGCTTTTTCAGTCTGTGTGTGGACCAGGTACAGGGTATTAGGGAAATCAGCTTCGATGGTAGCACCCGTAAACCTGACTGTTCTCAGAGAGCGAGTGAATGAATGGGCTGAGTATATGCCGTTGTATACCTCGTTTAGAGCATAGCTTACGTCCAGGGGACATCGGTAGGTTCTTAAGAGCTCTTGACTGATAGACGTCACGAGGTATGGGCTATTATATTTCATATGGAACAGATTTAGCCGGTCTATATAAGGAATCTGGTTTGTGTCTCCGATTATTGTGACTGCTTTGGCCTCTGTTAGTCGGGCCGCCATAACGATCGCTCCGAAATGGTTCATCAAGGCCTCGTCAACGATAAGTCGTTCAGGCTTTTCTTTAACACCATTTATTAATATTGAAGCGATCGTTCGGACCTTGGTCTTCCCGTCCTATGGACAACTGAGGGCGAGTTTATTCCTGAGCTCTAATGCTGCCTCCGTCGTCGTTGTTGCTATCAAGTCACTTTCAAATACGAAGTTTTTTACTACCCAAGTCGATCTTCCACATCCAGGAACGCCGTTGACCCAGTGGAAAATTGGTGCTTCCCATTCTTCCCAGGGTCTTGCTGAATCCTCTACGGCTGTAGCCATTTGGAGGATGTTATCTTCCAGCGAGACCTCCGTGCAGCGGGCTACTACAAGTATTGAGTCTTCGGCGGGTGTTAAATACTTGGGCGGTCCAGTTACTCCTTTGGGGGTTTCAATTATTTTAACGAATCCATTTTTAACGCTGTATGCCGCCATGTGGGGAATTTTAGGTGTTTTACCCCGTACATATTCAGATGTGGTGTTGTTGAAAATGGTGGCTTTTTCTTCCTTGAGTAATACTTTAAGAAGACCTTCGTTTTCGAGTTCGAAGGTCCGCCTGATCTTTTCACAGATCACAAGGTTAGTTTTGATGGTTTCCCTTATAGATGCTGTGTACTCAAGAAATGCGTTTCGCATATGTTCGTTGGCACCACTGGCGGATGGAAAATCGGGTGCACTTGTTTGTCCCATCTCGGCTCTAGTTCTGTTCTTTTTATATTATTTTTGCTTCGGTTTTAGCATTGTAATCATCTTATTAAATCCTTTCTTAGTTTTTAATTTGTCCTGTACTATTTTGTTGGATTGAATTTCGATGGCAATTTTCTCTTGAAGGCGTGCGGCGCTGCTTTGTAGGCTCTGGTTGCTTGGTTCGCCCCAGGTGTTTTCGGGGGTCGTAGTCCTATCTGGTGTTTTTCTTATTTTAAGGAATGTTAGGTCTTCTCCGCGGTTTTCATATACAACCACGTCGTGGTACCTTGAAGCATTTATAGATCCTATAAGATTTGCTACGGTTCCTTTGTCATAGGCAACTCGCATAGCGTCAACGCTTATTGTTTTTGGACTTGTGTTAATATTTTCAGCTCCTAGTGTGCTCAGGTGATCGAGCATCTTACATGCATTTGTGTAAGGGGATTCTGGGTAATTAGCGTCCAGTAGTGCGATGGTTTTGTTCTTCCTCCGCACTATTCGGCAATCCCAGTCCCCCAATGTGACTTTTGGCATGCTGTCGTACACCGACCTCTTCATTGTTGCCCTATCGGTACTTCCTTTAGTGAGGGCAGCTAGTCCGGGTGAGATGTATACCCAGTTTTTCGGTCCTACGATGCAGAAACTGAAACCTATTTTGTCTTGGTCGTCGTTCATGTATAGAGCTACTGGTTTAGTCCGAAGCCCTGGTGTACTAGGTTGTCCATTATCCAAAAAGCGTTGTAGGTTCGACTTTTGTATCCCTGTAGGTTTGATAGGTGTTTTTGGTGTGAGTTTGATAAGATTCTTGTTTTCCAGAGGTCTTTTCCTTAAAGCGATTTTACTTCCATTTCTTATGATCTTCCCTAGCACGGAGAGAAGGCCGATCGGTCTGTAAGACTTGGGATGTGTATAGTCTTCCTTTCCTGGTTTTCTTATAATGACCACGTGGGCTACCTTCCATGGTTTAGGAAAGTAATTGAGGGACAAACACTTGTTAGCTATTGCTAGGAAAGTATCCTTTCCACTGCGGATAGCTGCTGTGCAGATGTCTGCGGTCAGTCCGTCCGGGCCAGGTGCCTTCTTTGGATTCAGTGTTTGAAGCACCGTTTCCAGTTCCGTGAGGGTGAAAGGAGGGTCATCCTCCGGGAGATCTTCTGGATCAAAGCTTGAAGCCCAACTCCGAGTATGCCGATGACACGGGTGATCAGTGGTCTCGGAGTCTTCTGGATAGAAAGTCTGAGCCAAAAGGTTTGCTGAGCCCTGTGGGGTAAGAGTGTGGCCTGTATTGATCTCCCTTAAGAGTGTGTCTTCTTGACGGCCATTTGTCTTCCTGATAACCCTGTAGATCTTATCCCACATGCTTTCCCTCTCCTCATTGGTACAAAATTCTCTCCAGCTCTCTATTTGGGCTTTATCTGCTTCGTTCTTGTACTCCTCTTTAACTTTCAGGTACTCATCTATAACGTACTCTTTCCTGAAGGAAGCTGCGTTCCTTATCATTCATTTATATTTGTTTGTTTATTCATTCGTTCGATACATTCATATTTCTATATTTTTCCATTCGTTCGCGTTATTTTTATTTGTAATTTGCGATTATTATCATTCTTTTATTGTTATTTTTTTATATGCAAAAAATATGCGTATATATTTATATATATATATATATATATATATATATATATATATATATATATAAATATATATATGTTGTTGTTGCAGTTAATGGAGCGTGTCCATAACGCATCGTCGTGTACGGTCACGATACAGGACGGACCGGACGCCGGACAGACTGTCAAGGTATATTATATAGATTTTAAACTTAATTTCGAATTGATTACGATGGTTTCAGTTGGTTTTAAATAGTTTACTAAGTATTGAGGTTTGTGAAATAGTGATCACAATACAGATATACCACACAGAGTTTGTTGTGTGGTTCTTCTCAAAGCAGAGCGTTTAAAACACTAGTTATTTAGTAGGAGAGTGTCTTCACAGAAGGGCTTATTTTGATAAGTATGGTATCAAAATAGGCTCTTTGACGCAAACAAAGTGGAAAATATATAAATAAAATAATTTTAATATTATATTGAAAGGTACTTATTTGAGGGATTTTATAAAATAGTGTATATTTAAGGAGCAAGTATATATATTTTTTTTCTCTTCCTTCAGCATCTCCACTGCCACATAATGCCAAGAAAGAAAGGAGATTTTATAGAAAATGATTTGATATATCTGGAACTAGCGAAGCACGATCAGTGAGTTTATAAACTATTATAACTATATGTTTAATAAATATTTATATATTAACAATTAATATTTCCAAATATTAGAATAAAACCAGGTCATCCATCGAAACCTGCGCGGAGTCTGGAAGAGATGGAGGCAGAGGCGAGCTTTCTTAGGGAGGAAATGAAAAAGATGATTGAATCCAGCTAGCTCGCTCACTCGTATGGATTATCTTGTGTGTGAAAGAGATAGCATGTTTTTTTTTGAAAATCTTAATTTGAGAGACTAATAAGTAATGTAAAGAAATAAAATTAGTAATTGTAGATTATTGTATATTGAATGTAAATATGTTTTAATAAAGTTATTTAAATAATTGTTATTTTGTTTTTTATTTTCCCAAATTAAAGGCATTATACATTTAATTTGCCATAAAAATGTTTAAGATTAGGAAGTAAACTTTGTCTCATATCTATGTGGTTAGCCTAACTGTAGTTATCTGACTGGAGTTCGTATTGAGCTGCCTAGACCGGGGAAGGACCAGCCTCTATAAACTCAAATATAATTACACACCAAACGCCTGGGTGTCTGTGTTCGTATCTGTTACCGTCTCCTTCAGATTTTTGAAGGTGCTCTGGCTGCTTGGAGACATGGACGATTATGTCAGTGTGTACGCATGCCATGCGTGCGTGGTCTATAGGTAATGCAGAAATGGATCAACTCTGGGGTCATCCAAGCGAAGATTGACGACTCACTTTCATAGATTCCCTCCGCCGAAGTCGTAGTCCTCGGAGACTAATGTGCACAATAGCGATTGACTAGGGTCACGTATCGCTGACTACGCGGGGAGATCTGTGTTAAACTTTGGTATTTTATTACATAATATATATTGTTACGCCAATGACAGCACTGAACTGTTGTGGTGTATACGGGACTTTCCTTTAATCTTAACAACTTGTGTCGGTAAATCATGCCCACAACTAAAGAATATTCAAATGATTTAAAAAATGCTGTGATAACAGTTGTACAAAGTGAAACGGCTTAAGCAAAGTTGCTTAATTCTTTAAAGTGTCTCGGAAACTTGATAGTGCGTGGAATGAAGCTTACAATGAACGTAAAACTGAAAATTAAGCCTGATGACTTCAGAATGGTCCAAGGTGTTGTGGAGTAGTTTATTTAGTGTCATTTGATGGCATACGGTACGTACGACGTCCAATAAACAAAAAAAAATATGGCACTATTATGGTATGAGGATGCTTTTCACGCCACGGAGTTACCATTACAACACTAGTTACCATTATCACCATTAGTTAGAAGGTAAGTTAAATCGTTTTGTGTATGCGGAGATAATTAAAAAGCAAATGCTACCATCTTCTAAAATTAGTATGGTACCTGGTTGATATATTCAACAAGATAACGATCCTAAGCACAAGTCGAAGCATGTGACTTCATGAATCGCGCAAAAAAACTCCTGAACTGGCCAAGCCAAAGTGCTAATTTAAACCCGTTAGAGCATCTGTGGGAGAAACTGGATCGCTGCATAAAATGTCGGAATTATTCATACAAGGAAGCTTTTATGAACCATTAACTAGAGAATGGAGTCTAATTCCTATTGATTGTTTGCAAAAATTAGTTTTTTTAATGCAGGCGCGCTGTGAAGCGGTATAAGCGAATGGATATGTAACGAAATAGTACTAATTTATAAATTGAAAATAATTTAACTTCAAAAAAAAAGTTAATTGTCAAAATACTTTTGAGCTGTCTTTGAGCAAACTTTTGTTAAATTTTTTTTGTCTGCCCTTTTATACCTTTTAGGTATCTTAATTTGTGAAACGTGACATCACTTTAAATATATTCATTAATTCAAAACAATACTGTTTTTTTTAATAAGTAGTAAATTGTACATGTAAAAAAAATTTTGAGCGCTACTGTATATCATACTTATTACTTTTTTTATGTAAGAGGAGGGCAAACGAGTTTGAAAAGCAACGACTCTACGCAATGCCTAAAAGTCGTCGTTGTCGGTCAAACGGTAGAAACTAATATTAGGGTGATCAGGACCAGAGATGAGAACAGTATTCTATGTGACCGGACCTATGCCTTAGAGAGCGCAAGTCTTTGGCCAGGCCTGAAATACTGTCTCGCTCTATTGATCACTCCTAATTTCATCGAGGTCAACTTGACCTTGCTCTCCAAATGACCACGAAACTGACAATCGCTCGAAATTTCGAGACCCAATATTCTGTTACTTGGCGAGGCATTGAGATGAGTGCTCTCGAAGAGAGAGATACGACAAATGGGGTTTTCTTAGTAATAACGCGCAAACTTGTGTCTTTAGGGGATTGAACTGAACGTGGTTAAGTTCACCCCACTATAGTATAATGCTAATAAGGCATCTTCCTCACCCATAAAATATATAATTCGCTCTTATATAGCCTAGATAAGCAAAAATAAAAGTCACAACAATAAATCCTATAAATTTGGTTATATCATTCATACTACCACTAACTAACTCACTAACGGCTTCTAACTTTAAACACGGACTTCAAAGTTATTTAATTTGAAATCTAATCACTTCCAAACTTTTCTGGACCCGTGAACTGGGCACTTTAGGGAAAGTATCGCTGCAATGATTGGAGTTTTCTGTGAAAACCCCATTTTTAATGGGATGCTCATTTCGTGGACTACAATGAGGATTTTGTTTATTTCATTAATTAAATAAAAACAAAATATAAGTTACAATGTTTCAATACAAATATAAACCACATAAAGAGTGAAAAAAAACATAATATGACTTTTATTATATATATATATATATATATATATATATATATATATATATAATAAAAGTCATATTATGTTTTTATAACTCTTTATTTATAAATATATATATATATATATATATATATATTTATAAATGTTGTGTTATGTACTTTCTAGTAACTAAACAACTGTAGTTAATTTCAATAATGGTTCATATTTTTTTTGTACTTTCTAAATCTGTACCATAGTATTTTCTTTATACATTGTGTGATAAATTTACACTCACACATTCAGACTGATCTAAATTATTTTTTTTTTTGTAATTTTCGTCTTTCTGTAATTCTAAAAACGGCTCAACGGATCGTTAGATAGATAGATAAACGAGAGAAACTGCTGAAAAGATGTTAATAAAAAATAATCTTTACTAAAACAGTAGTGAAAGGCATTACATAAAACTTGTTACAAAAGGGACAGTGAGAAAAGGTCACCTAATACAATATTGACTGACTTAAATGAAAATCAATTCTAAGCGAAAAGGCTATTGGTATTGAAACTACCTTTCAATTCAATTTATCAAGTGGAACACTTTGTCGCTAATTTTGTTACACAAAATCCTAGATTGAGTGAGTCTTTAACACATTTTACTAATAGTCCTTTTTAGAATAAAATAACTTTGTTTTTAAAATCGATTGTATGTTCATTAATTTTCTTTACTAAAATGGCATTAAAAGTTTCACTTTTATTTAATTTATCTCCAAATTGTTCTTTAAATAAGTGTATGTCTAAAAGTATTGATTTATTTGTATTTTATAGCTTCTTTGAGCGTTTTCTACCGCATTTACAACGAGGAGTGTTCCGAAGACCTATTCTATCTGATGCCTACCGCCGAATTTCACCACCGCACAGCTCGAAATCGCCTTCTTTACCATCCATACCACCTGGATGCGTGGCGATCTATCACTGTGCGGTTTTCAAGGACTTTTTTCCACGTTCCACTCGAATGTGGAACGAACTTTCTTCGGCTGTATTTCCAGATAGATACGACATGGGTACCTTTAAAAAAGGCATATGTTCCTATTTCAGGCCGGCAACGCTCTTGTGTATCCTCGGATGTTGCAAGAGTTCATGGGCGGCGGTGATCACATATCAACGGTGAATCGCAAGCTCGTTTGCCCACCTCTAACATATATATATATATATATATTGCACATACTTATTGTTACTTTTCTATTATTAATAGAATTAAATTAAATTATCCTAAAAATACGTACTCTCGTGATTGTATGTAAAAAGTTTATTGTTGCGTACTGTATCTGGTATTCAGTAAAAACAATAAAAGTATGTTTTTAGAATTCCAATTTATGGAAAAAATTGGGTTGGTTAGTATTTAGTTTTATAACTAAGTATGCCTTAAATGATACATTTCTTATTTTATTATACCCAAGTATGCCTTAAATGATACTTATTTTCAAAGGCCGAACTGGTGGACTGACCGTTAGAAAGAGGCCAGACATTGCTCATGAAAATAACATTTCAGTAATTAATTATGTTTCTTATTGAATACAATTATATTATATTATATTTAAATTAAAAGTATAAATTTTTGATGGCGGTGGCACACGCAAACACGTAACTATTGTCATAATTGTATTTTCTATTTTAACACATTATTTATTATTGAATTTTGTCTGTAAATGATACATTAAGAAGCAATCGTGAAATTAAAATGGTTTTATAGTTGTTTTTTACCTAAAATCGATATGAAAATAATACATATTTATTTATATAAGTAAAGAAATTATTATTTTGTAATTTCTTGTCTCTTAAAATAAAGTAAAGACAATTTAGTGTCATGTCATATCTCGTGCCAGCATTATCTATTTTGTTTTATCTTCACAACTATTGTATTGAATGTTTTTGCTTTATTTTCTATCATTCGAACTCGTATATGTATTCAAAAACTTTGAGATATTCAGCGGAGATACATAATATATGAAGTGCACTCGAGACGCCGAAGTCTCTTGAGGTGACGATTGACGTAAAGAGAAGATGGAAAAGTTTGTCAAAAAGGCAACAAATTATTCTTTATTTGTTCGTAACTTAATTTCTCTGGATTGCTATATATTTATTTTAGATACACAAAATAATCATATTTCTTATTTTAATTTCATTGGTAGGTATTTTGTGTATATTTTATTACAGGTTTAGTATTGTATTATAACAACGTTATAAAACTGGATATTATAGTAACAAAATAATCTCATGTTCGTCACAATTTTATCAATTTAAATAAAACAGAATGCGATGAAATGTTTGTAGTTAATTTAAACCAATTAAATCTGGGGCGCATTGGTAATTAACAGACAGATTTACGTAATTATATAGATAATTATAGAACTGTATAATTATTTGATTAGTGTACATGGATTTTAATTTTATTATAAATAAATTTAGGTATTATTTGTTATTATCTAAAGTATAACAGTCATTCTCGATTTGAAATGATTCATTTCTTACAAGAATTAATCATTTTACCACCTAAATAGTTGCTTTGAATTGTCATTTGACGTTTACAAAATACTTCAATTCAATTCTTGAAGGTTTCTATCAATTCCAATTTCGTTCAGTAAATTTCACCACTGTCACTCTGAATAGATAAAATACAGCGGAGCTTTTGTCGAATATATTTTAAATAAAAATGAGGTTTTCCTTCTGCTGTGCAAGCGTGGTTATTGAAAATGAAAAATGTTATCAAGAGGGAGCTATCCTGGAATTATAACTAGTGTATATTATAATGTTATAAAAAATAATGCAATTTGAACAATATTTACAAAAAACCCAATTTGTAACTTTTGTGACAATCGCCAAAATAAAAAGTTAAAGGTTTCTATTATTTCATAAAAATTCTTGATTTCCTGAAGTTCAAAATAAGTTAAAAAAGATAAACAGAAAATTGTTCTTTGTCTAGTCTAAATCAAAATTAAATATTCAAGTGAACAAGTTTTAATACAACATATGTAGGTAACGAGTTATTACCAAATGTTATTTCTTTTTCAATAATTAAAGGTTATAACATTTAATCATTATCTTTCATTACCTCCATAACTTTCTATATAACAAATAACTTTCCCCTATCTTCCATTGTCGTATTGTTTTCAAACTTTGTAATCTTGCGGGAACAATACTGTAATCTGACTTAACTTGCGGGGTCTTTCGAAGCATACAATATAATAATACGCTTCTTATTATAGTCTAAAAAGAATTATTAGGAACAGTCAGTAACTATGTTTTTTTAAATATATTTTAATATAAATTATAAATCTCATATTGCGACAGATAATATAAATAAATCTTGTTATATATTTTATTCCATCAAAATGTAAATGTGACATTAAGGTTGTATGTAGCCTTTCCTTTCCTTCAGAACTATAAAAATAGCAGTAAATGTGATGAGTTTGTCACAGGCTATCTATATTTCAAATAAATACAACAAGACACTACAAGAATAATATGGTTATTGCTTACTCTGTATAACATACAAAAAATTTACTGTATGACTTATCTGTTCCCACATTTTTATTAACATATCATTAGCGAATAGTAGACACGGTTCAAATGTATTTTCCACTCAGACAATGTGTAAGTGACAGAAAAGATGTTTAAATTTAATGACTTGATATTGACTTATTATTTTAAAAAACGTTTAAAATAAAAGCCCTTGGAGCTCTGAAGTATTAATATTTGTCCCAATTCCGTTCTTACTTTAGCATAGCTATAAGCACACTGTCAACCCAATATTTTTTTAATTCATTATTTATTAAATTAAAATTCTCATTAAGTATTAATATCAATTTTAGAAAAATATAAAATAAAAATTTGTTCAAATAATTTAAATTTTTGTAAAACAATCAGAGTCTGCCATCACAAAGTTAAAACGGAAAAGTGGGTCCCGTTGTAATGAATATTTTAGAAGCTTTTTAATTGGTTGAGGGAGACGATTAAAAATGTATCAAGAATAAATGATAAAAAAGAGGTTATCATTTACACCCGTGTGTTTTAAAATATTTTATCTTTTATCTTTTATCTTATTAGTGGTAGAGTAGCTCTTGTCAATTGAATACAGAATTACTCTTTACACTAGAACCAACGTGCACGTTCAGAGTTATTTATAATGAAACAGTTTTAGTACTCGATTATACTTTATAAATAATTTATACATATATACATAAGTCAAAAATATATATACGTAAGTGTGTGTGTGTTGAAATGTATATATTCCAGATATAATATGGACCAGTACCAATCGAGGATCGAAGGTATTTCAGTAGCAACATCATTAAAATAATTACGTTTTTAAATTTATTGAACTATGTTCGTTGTTCGCTCGTATTATATTTTTTGTTAAGGTTGCCTAAGTTACTCCTTATAAAATCAGTGAAAGTCCTGTTAAAATCGGTTCAGCCGTTTTAAAGATTAAATTAAACCAGGACCAAAGAGACAGAAAACAATATTAAAAATTTATTTTTTATGCAAGAATCGTATACTTTCATATATATATATATTGAAAAGCTTTTAATTTGGAATTACAGACAGACACTTCAATTTTATTTATATATATAGATTTCTTTAAATTTATTTAATTATTTAGTTATTTAGTTAAACTATTTACTTTTTTCAATTAATATCTTTAATAATTTATATTATTCAAACATATCTGAATTATATTCATTTGGAATATTATTGAAAACAGTTTAGTTATTCTGTTACATACTATAAATAGAAAAAACAATATATATTTGGTAATAAAGGTTGTAGTAGTAAAGTAAAGCATGCAGTGATTCCCGTCCTGGTGCTCAGTGTAAGCAGTGTCCTGCAGTGAGCGTCGCGTCAGAGGGCGGAGCGGTCGACGCCTCGCTCGGTGTTTAAAAAGTTTATCGTGTCTGTTTTGTGTTGTGTTTGTGTGTGTGGGATGTTCTGAGCTTCTTGAAAGGTGAGTTCTTTATAATATATATTTTTTTTATTAATAGAAATGATAATGTAATTTTGGTTTTGTTGTAAATATTTTGTAGGTTTTTAAATGTAACTCTAATATGTAATATTTGTATGTTTAACGTCTATAAATAAATACTTATAAGTGTTTATTTTGATAGAGAATTTAGAATTATTACAGTAATTTTGTGCTAAGTTACGAAATAATACATTTTAAAAATATTAGTCAATATTTTGGAGATAAATATAAATTATTTACAAAGATATCAATATTAATACGATGATTATTTCTGTTTTATTTCTTTATATAATGTATAATTCATATATTCTATATTTATTACAAAACTCGTCACGTATGTAAGTTACAAAAATCATTTAATTTTATTGTTAAATGTAATTCTAGAATTTCGTAGACGTTCGTAGACGCTCGTAGACTGTAGATTTGTAGATCTCACGTAGACCTTAAAAGTGTTACAAATATTTATTTGTCATTAAATAGTAAAATTAAATAAATGATGAAAATGAAAAAAAATAATATAGAATAAAAGTCTAACACGATTTTGATAATATTTTTTTGTTATGCAATTGCTAAAATGAAATAACGTAGATTTTAGTACATGTTTAAATAATAAAAAAAATATATCGGAAGGCTTAAAAGTTATGCTATTCTCAGCTTCGGTACCTTTTGTAGGCTTGAGATCTATATCTCATGTTATTTTTCTGACAACGTGCGTGTAAAATGTCATGACATTTGAGTAAGGCATGAAGGCGCAACAAACAAACTCACATTCGCTATAATATTTGTATATTGTCTTTACAACCTTCTTTTAATTTCGATATTGAGGTAATAATATTTCATTTAGAATCATTTTACTGAATCAATTATATTATTTAGTTCATGAAACATGTTTGCTTAACGTAGGTCTAGTTACTGTATTGCGCTTGGCGGTGTATATCATATATTAATATCTCCAAGGAAATCCAGGTTTTCTCATTATATTTTAATCGTACAGACTAATGTAGTAGTCAGATATTTATTATAGACAATGACAAAATACAGTAGTAATACAAATTTGGGTCGCGGCAATACGTAATTTTATAACTACATTCGAATTAATGTATACATATAATAAAATTGAAGTTTTGTGATTTCAAATTAAAATCTTTTCACTATATGTTTATGAAAGTATATACTATATGTATAGAAAGTATGGTACTTACATAACAAAATAAAATTTAAACATTTTTCCTTATCTGTCTATTTGGTCCGACTAATCTTTGGTAGTACTGGACCGATTTTAACAGGAGTAATTGATTTTATAAGGAGTAACTTAGGCTGCATTTATGTAAACAAACATTCTGAGTGAATGACGTCATGGGCATCTAGTCAGCTAGTATATATAATTTGATGTAAAGTTTGTTAAAATTCCTGAGTTTAATAACGGTCAAACCACTATTTTGAAATTATTTTTACTTAGGAATACAACGGATCATTAAAAGTAAGGCAAAAGGCAAAAACCTCTTGAATAATTAACTAAGGTTTTGGATACTTCAATGGATATTTTAAATATATTAAAAATTCTTGATATGTTTTATTTTGGACGGAATTTATCCTCAATTATGTTCTGTAATATCAAATATTAAACTGAATTTTGTGTTCTACTTTTGGGAAAATCAACAAAACTTTTTTTTTTAACATGAAAATTATATTCTGGAAAAAGAACAATAACATTTTTGAAAAAGCTCACTAACATTTCACAATATTTTGTGGAACATCCAGATTTTATGATAATCTTATCTCCTCAATCAATAATATGTAGTAGTTCGAATATGACACTGAGTAAACCCTGTTACTCTGTGCGATTTAGTTTTTATTGAAATTGTCTATGAACTTGTTTTTCTTACATATATTTCATAAAAAAATCTTGCCAGTTTTGGCAATTTTATAAACTTATTGGATTCAAATTCATTCATCTTTATCCTTCTGTTACAGATGGTAATAGATATAATGTTTAATTCATTCAGGCCTTTAAAGACATGGTAGATCAATTGTCAGAGCGACGAGGCATTGTCTCAAAGGTCGAAGGTTCGAGTCCTCTTCTTGTAATTTTATGTCTATTAAATGATATTGCGTGACCTTTATTACTACCTACCTACTAATTTAACAACTGTCTTATTAATATTCTATATCGTTATTTGGTAGTTTCGGACAGCTGTCCCAGTTCGCGTATGGTTTTAAATAATAAATGAATTCAAATTTTCGATAACCTACATACGTATTATGTTCTGTTGTGTTAGTAGGAGTGCGTGCCAGTCACCATACTTGTAATTGCTTCAATACAATATATATGAATATGGAATTTGTGTTATTATATTCACATAATATACTATTCTATATTCTATAGTTTAAGATAAAATAGTAGTAATAGAGTATACATCGTTATTTTTAAATCAAACTAATTCCATTATATATTATATAATCTATTAATATATGTACTAAAATCATACACAATTTTTTGATATAAGAAATAAGATCAATGAAAACAGGTACTGTTATTACTAAAGTTAGTTTAAAAATTATATTTTAGGAATAATAACATTTTATAATCGTTTGTCAAATAATGTTAATCAAAGTTAACTTTTAAAATAAATATTAGGCTAGTTGTAGGATGAAAAATAACCTTTCACTTGCCTGTTCTTAAGCGCAGAACAAACTGTGAGCTAAATAAATTAGCTTAGCGTAGCTTGCTATGTTTTATAGCTCGGTTTAAATTGCAAACTACTTGTGAGAGGTTTCTAAAAGTTAGCCCCGTTTGCAGTTTGATTTACTTAACTGCCTCGGTGAAAAAAAGCTTATTGAAAGCTAGATTCAGTGAAAGAAAGAGCTTTTTTTTATTTCGTTTCTCAGTTAAATTTCTATTCAAATTACTTATATATAATAAAATTATTAGATGTAAAATATTTTATTGCGTAATAAGCAGATAAATATTGCACGCTTTTTGAGGGGGGGGCTTGGAGTGGGGAGGTTGGGTCGCAGACAAACTTGCTGGCACCGATTTGACCGATTAAGGTCGTTGTCAAGCAATATTATATTATATTAGCAAATCAGCGGTTCATGCTGGGATCTTGGCATGGGATAAGTAGCACTTAAGTTAAGATATTTTAATTTTTTTAACAAGAGCTACGAGCAATACAAGACAGAACTCAAGACTAGCTTTTGAAATCTATCATTTCATCAGTTTATCAAAGGTGAAGTCGGTGTCTGTCAGTTATCAATAAAATTTTTCCGTAAGCAAAACCGCAGACAAATGTATATATATAAAATGTTCATGCACTTAGTTAATGAAATATCCGCTTATCAGTGTATCTTATCACCGCTCGATAAAATGGGTTGTTGTTGTGGTACTAGCGACCAACTGAAACAATGTTTCAAATATTTATATTTATTTCATTTAAATATAATCCTGTACATATCTATTTAATCAATATATATATATATATATATATATATATATATATACTATACACATAATATATTATTATTAATCTTATTAAGGGATAGCACCCAAATAAAGATTTTTGAAATTTTTCGTCGTTTGTCTTTGTTTATCTGTACATTTGTTGGCTAATGTTATGATGAATCCGATTTTTCTATATATTGTGATCTTTTCATCATTTAGTATTTACTGTTTATTTTAATTAACTTATCAACAAATTAAAAGGTTGTGTTAATTTAAATAATACACCGTACTGCCTTTGTTTTACGTTCGATATTTTTTTTAATAAACTGTTCTGTTGAATTGCCTCAAACTTTATCAATTCTGTATTCTGCCGCAGAACAAATTCCTCACGAACGGAGTCGTGTTCACAGCTAGTATAATAATAAGTAATCTCTTTAGAAGTTAAATTAATGTAGATCATGTAAAAAATATAATAAACATTTGATCTACATTATTAATTACTTAAATTAAAGATGAAATTCACAACATATATCTTTTTTAGTAAACACACATTACTGTTGCATTTTAAATCTATTATTTTAATTTTATTATGTCACTGTATTTAAGACTTTATACCACTTACTATAACAATGAAATTGCTTTAGCTGGTTTATAGGGAGGCAATTAAAATATTTAACTGAGATATTTTATTGTCTAAAATGTAACAAATTTTAGTTTAAAATATATAACCTTTTTCAGTTCTTTTAGGTACACTACACAGCCAAAACTACAGGGACGGAGTGATTCTTTTGTTATACAGATTTAAATAATTCAAAAGTTACGTTTTATTCTAGTAAATTAAATATAATAATTAATTTATTAATCTTATTAATATTTACTCTTTCAAGACACATTCTTATATATCAAAGAGGTCGTGTGTTAACATATTTATTCCAAGCCAGTGATCTGAACCTTGTAAAGGTCATTCCTATTATCCTGGCCTTGAATTTATTAATTAATCAAACAATTTTAATTCATGGACTTTTTTAAATATAGTAAGTAAACAATTTGTATTAATTTTTCATCACTGCGTTTTTTATTACGGACGTATAATTTTATATTTTACTTTTCACTAAAATATGATGCAATGATTTTTTGTCTTTATCTGTACCATTTATGAGGGATGAATTTCAATGTATTTTTTTTTTGTTTGAAAGTTACTTGTATAAAGTTCTTTAATTTTAAATAAAGTTTACATTACAAAATTATCAACACGAACGGGACTCGAACCTGCGTTTTTTGGGAAGCCATAAGCCAAGCCAAAAGGTTGGGTCTTTGATTTCCATACACGACATATTTATGTTACACGCAGATTTTCAGAGTTTGGACATATTTTCTGTCCTTTATCTTACGTAATGGTGTTTTCGTCTTACAATAAAAACAAAAAGTAAAAAATCTTTATTGTCCTTTATATTTCTTGTTTTGATTCGTTATACGTACGAGTATTTTGATTTTTGTTGGTATATTGCACTTTTATTTTAACAAAAGTACCAGATGTCATAAAAATCTTATATTTTTAATCTTAAAATTTTTTTGTTTGTAGAATTCGGTCCTAAAAGGTGCAGTTTTGATCTCTAAAACATTATCCATTTGAATTTGGTTGATACTACAAAACTCCTCTAAATTACTAAGCCAAGCTAAGCTTCTCTTTGTCAGGATGGCTTTATGAAGCTTTCAGTTTAACTATATATAACGCTTTTGTAATATAATGAGACGACCTTCGTTTGTTTTCCTATAATGTTAGCAGACAAAACCAAATATTTTTTAATATGACATTTGTGTTATTATTCCGATATTAATTATAATAAATTTTAAAACCTATCAAGTGTATATAAAAAATAAATTAAGCCAAATTGCCTCAAATTGTTTTCGGTATATTAAAAATACACTTTTCAAGAGTTTCCACTTCACTGAAGTAGCTCAAGAACTTTTAATTATTCTGTTCAAAGCATTTCACGTCGAATTAATAATTTAATAATGTTTCACGGTACAACTTTCCCTAAAACTCATAAATTATTCAAAATCATTGACCCCTGTTTGATTCTGTGTTTGTGTTGTTTTGTTTATTTTTTTTAAATATTTTTTATGTATAAAATATTAAAGACTATCAATATTTCTACTCATACAAAATGTTTACATTTTTTATTTAAAAAAGGAGTATCTTAAAGACATAGTGTAAAGAAAGCTGTTGTTACTATATATATTTAGATGTAATTATATTTAGTTGTAATATATAATTATAAACTATATAACTTCGTAGTGCTGTAATTTAAGTTTTGAATTTTAGTCTATTTATTAAGGAAGATAATATCACACTACAACTATTAAAACAGTAATATATTTTTTTCAAATACAGCAAGTTTTTGGCAGTGTCTACTAAAGAAATATGCCAAATGCAGATAATCAGCACGGATCTGTAGTAATGTTCCGAGCAATTAAACTCATTTTGTTTTTAAACCAAGCTAAGTTGTGTTGGAGTTTATAATATCAAATGTTGTATAAAAAAATCACTGATAACATTAATAAATGATACTCATAATTAAATACTTTTTTCTATATAAGTTAAAACATATGGAATGGGATCTTGTACTTTTTCTCTATAGATGATAATTAAAAATTGTACGTGATGTGTTATTCAGAATTATTGAATTCAAAATTACTAGCTTATTCTCTCCCACTTTGTAGGGCACACTGTTAATTTGAATGGGAACTTAGGTTGCTATGGTGATCTTTGTCATATTATCCGTTCTTATCGTAACCGTTGCTATAGTAACTCTTACCCCCGCTTAAAAATGTATAGCTCCAAAATTTTTTAAACTTGGCGAAATGTAAAAAATTGAAATCTGTTGGGTTATGAAATCCGTAAAATCCGTTCTTAGTGGAAGTTAATCGGATAGATAGTTGAGGAGATTTCGTGATGAGTCAGTGACTAGTAAATCGCTTATATATATATATATATATATATATATATATATAAAAGTATTGTGGTCTGTTTTATTTGTATGCGGCTTACTAATACGAATGCGGCTTTGATACACGAACTTGGCTTCGGCATGCGGCACTGTGAATTGCAATAATACTGTGTCGTTACTTATATTATATAAGCGAAAGTAAAGTAGATAGTCGTTTTATTTGTGGAGCAAGAAACAACACGCCTGTTATAAGGTAAAACAGAGGCTTTAGCGCTTTAAATTTAATTCAAATAGTTAAATAGACGTATTTTTTTATATATATTAAAATATTTATACAACATAAGATACAAGTCTTGCTTAAATAATGTTTATTATATACAATTTAAATTAAATTAATCTTTTATAAATTTATAGTAAGAACCTATCAGATATTTATCAGTAGGTCAATTGAGGACGATAAAGTTTGTTATCTCTGACAATATCATTTTAGAATATTATTTTAATATAAATACTGACTAAATTAATATATAATTTTTAACGTCTCTTCCTCCACTCCCGTTTTAATAAATGAGGATTTATAAAAATGTTTTATAATTCAAGTTAAAAAGGTTTCAAGTAATTATTAATTTTTTATACATTTGTTTTGACATCACGCGATACTATAATTAATGCTTCGTGCAATTTGCACTGTTATTTTACACTTTTTTATCATCCAAATTAATGGCTACAGACACCTCGTCCTTGTCCAAGTTCAGAGGTAATACAAAGTTCAATTTGATAATTATAAACAATGCAGTTTAAAAAATCGGTATTATAATATGCAAGTCTCACTTAGCTATAACATAATTAGAAATAAATACATTATTTCATTTTATAAGAAACAAGCTGATTCTCGTCCGCTTCGCTGAACACACTATTAATTTGGATGTTAACTTAGGATGCTATGTCCATTGTCATAGTATCCGTTATCACCGTAACCGTTGCTATGGTAACCGCGTTAAGTGTATAGCTCCTAAAGGATTAAAACTTGTCGGAATACAAAAAGTTGAAATCAGTTGGGATAGGCATTCCGTAAAATCTAAAAAAGAAGAAACTATGTAAAATTTTAAGTAAATCCGACAGATAGTTTCGGAGATTTCGTGATGAGTGGTAAATCGCTTACATCTATATATATATATATATATATATATATATATATATATATATAGATGTCAAGTGGCTTTTCGTTGAAAGGAGTGAACTGAAATATTTTATATACTGGATGTTACTATTTATTATGTGGTTATAATACAGACTAAAATAAGGATTTATTGTATATTTTTGATGACTTACAAATAGAATCAAGTAAACAAAAGATTATTTTGTACCTGTTCAATCTCTAAAACAAAGGGCGCTTTTACTACTAATATGAATGATTAGGACTTATACTCTATGGGATATAACCACTATTTATTAGATCATTCATACTATAGGTTACAATGTATGCAACTTGATTTAATATCTGAAACGTATATTCATACAAGTATTATCTTTAAAAGCTTTTAAAATAAGTTTAATACATATTGTATTTAAGTCAATTGTAACTGATAACTTATTTCACATAGGTATTTCATGTTTAAAACAAAAACTAATAGAATAACGGTTTTCGAATAGGTATTCCATATTTAAAACAAAGTGACATCTGCGGGGGTACCCGCAGTGATAAGTTATCAGCAAAAACTTTTACCGCGGCATTTTTATTGTGATTACAACGTGTACTAGTATTTATTTGAGATACTTCTGTTTTAAAAGTTGTGTCATAATTGTGTTAGGTTATCAGCTATTCCTGATAATAGGTGCAAATAATACATGAATTAAGTTTGTATAGAGTATTTTAAGTTTGATTGTAATCTCAGATTGTATTTTGATTATTAATTTCGGCTATAGAAAAATTTTTGTTATCTATTAAACAATATTTGTCTCATCCAGTAATCTTTCATCTTCATTTGATTTACATTTCCGGAGTGAGAACACCAAGATGTGATGCCAACTTAAGACTTGAAAGCTGAATGCAATAAAAATAATATATATGTCAGCGGGGTGCCGTATTTCAAGAATAAAAACACGTAGCCTGAATAACCTCAAAATGGTTTTTGTTTAAATTAATGGTATACCCAGTTTTGCTATAAAATCGCTCAAGTTTTCGTGTCATATTTTCTCGAGACGAAGCCATCATCAAGAAAAAGTGATTATTATAAATATCTACGTGGTTTTTTAACTTTTGAGGATGGACGGTAGTCAAGATCGTGGAATTCGTGATATTATCAATGTTGGCTTAGAGCTTTTAAAACACACAACGGAGACGCTTCTTCATATATGAAGCATTCAAAGAGTTATAGAGGAAACAAATTAAACCACCTTTTGTTATACACAGTATTGAGTTACGAGTAAGTGATAATTACAATATATCTGATTTGATGTAATACAAATACATCGAAACACTATAAAATGTTATCAAAATCCATACACAAGTAAATACAGTTTCAAAATCAATTCAGGGTGTCAATTTAATAAGACGATAATTATCGATAAGTAATTTACATTGTCTGTATGTTCTTGTTATTCATATTAAGTTTATTTTTTTCTGGATCGATATGCCAAAGATCGCAGGTTAAAAATTGATGAAAAATTATATATTATAAAAAAATATGTTAAATTTATCTATTAAGTATCACAATATAATGGTAAGAAGTATTAATACACAACACCAAGTGTGATTAAAAGTACTTAAATGTATTATTACAAGTAAAACTTTAATTGCAATTTGTGAGTCGCGCGGTTCTCATAACAGAGCGCGTTTGGAAACCTCGTTGTCTTAATTTTAAGTTGAAGTGTCTTCAAAGAAAGGCTTATTTCGATAAGTATGGTATCATAATCCTGACGCTCCCATTTGATATACAAGTGGTCACTGGTATTGATTTAAAGTGAAAAAGATATCATTAAATAGAATTGTAATAAAAAAAATTCAAAGTTTCAAAGTTTAATAGTTTCTTGTATACTTTTTATAACGTACGACAATAGTGGTACGACTTACTTTATAATGATATCTTATTATTTTGTTTTCGTTCTAACTTTATACTGAATAAATTTTTCGCTAGTTATTCAACTTTATATTCGAGTTACATAATAATACACACTATAAATCTTTTAATAAAAATCATTCTGATAAATATTTTTTTTATAAAGATACACTTAACAGATAAGAAAGATACAGATAATTAAGAAAACCGCTTTTTATATAATCTATTACAAAAACTATATGCTTATAGTGTCATTATAAGTAAGTATAGAAAATATATCTTATATCTTTTATTAAAAATATGTGTTAATAAAATTCTAACACATTAAACGTTGTGTTGGAGACAGGTCTTAATTGTCGTAAAAGGATTGTCAGAAGCAAAATATGGGATTAAAAATCTCGTTTTATATTTCACATTTAACCATTAAAAGTACAAACGGGATTAATTTGTTTTTAAATTTACACCGTCCATGGAATTAAAAGATATATGATGTCACGAGATGGACACTTTGATCTCATTTTAGTAATTGTAACAATTATGTAATGTATCGTACATACCGAGAGAGTGTTTATATTTTAATTAAATTATTAAGATGATATTTGTAACTAGGATCCGCCAATCGGGCGCGGCGGGTGTTGAGCTGAGCCCCTCTCATTTATTCTTTTCTTGATAACTTTTGAATGGCTAAACATGTTTTCAATCTGTTTTCGCTATAACATCCGCATTCGGCTCAAACATACATGAGAATTTTTTTAGCTAATTATCTCGTCCCATTCTGGAGACAACTAAACACAAAAAAAGGTCTCCAAAACGGTTAAGATCTTCCAATTAGAGTTTTAATTAACTTAACCTGAATGTCATGAGCGATGTTATTATTATTAATGCTCACAATTTTCCTACTCTTATAATATCTAAAAAATATATACACATATTAAGTCTTTTTTACTTTTTAAATGACATCATACAAGTAAAATTTGAGATCTCTAATCAAGTTAAGTTCAGTTCGTTAGATTTAGAAATGGAAATATCGGGTCTTTTCCAACGTTACTTCTCAATCAGTGAGCTAGGTAGGGAACAAATATTAAGTCACATATCATAATTTACATCGATGTTTAAGATAAGATAAGATAAGATAAAAAAAAAATAAGACAAAAAGTTACTTTAATTCATATTGTACTCATGAATAAGTCGTTTGTTAAACAATATATTTTCAAAATGAGTAATAGTGAAGTTTAAAAATTAAGTTACTTTTAATCTAACAATTAATTTTATTACTCTAATAAGGCGTAGTAAAGATCATTAGAGTCGAGTGTGAAAACGATCTCGTGACGTCACATTAAAGCAATTAGAGCAATTATAAGTGCTCGGTGGGTTTATGTTACAACTGCCTCTAACATCCATTAGTTTTGTGGTAACTATTATCATTTAAAATGTATATTAGTAGAGTATAGATATACTTTTATGTTGAGTGATTATAAATATTTATTAAGTGACAGTTGCTTCCAGCTTGGAAATCGTTCATCCATGTTCCTTCTTGTAATCCGTTTGTTAATTTCTTGTATCCTGTCGTTCATGGTTGTCGTGTCGCATTCTTGTATCACGCCAACCTTTCGTGTTATTTCGACATTTGTTTGTAGTTCAAAATAATTATCTTTTTGCTTTAAAAAAATTAGAACAGATATGCTTTCTGTAAGAATAAGGCAATCATTTTACACAATATAGTATTATTACGTTATTTAATATGGGTTTACAATAACTCATTAGTTTTTATTGAAATAATTTACTGAACAAATTAAGGCTCATAAGCTCTCAAATATCAATTTTTTGTTCGTTTCTACAAAAAAGATTTTTTGAATGTACTTAATATATTTTTTACCTACTATTGTGTTCAAACCTGTGTAACCTTACACCTCCCTTGATACAAAAAATTAGGTCGAGAACATTTAGGTTACACATTTTAGCGGTACCAAGCGGGTGTTACAATCAAATATGTAAGAGATTTCCAGACTGTCAGGTTACCGGAATGGATAAAAATTTTACCACACCACACCCACAGGCTTTCAAAATGTCGGATTCGGGTGAATTTGAAACAACGATATGATATTCTATCCCATAGGCTTGAGTATAATCGAGTACAAGTGCTTGCGATATTATTACAGAGGGAGCATACACAAAGGCAGAGTACAGAGTCAGTTTACACAAATATGAATAGATTTTTTTGCATCCTATTAAACTATGTATAAAACATACAGGATTAAGAAATGCTTATATTTATAGTTTCAATGGAGTTATTAAAGTATAAATTATATAAATATTATACATAAATTATTATTTATATATTTTATTATTATATAAAGGAATAATTCCTTTGGTTGTAACTTGGAATTTTATTTCATCTGTCCGGTCCTCCAACAGCCGTAGCCTAGCTCAGAGACTCTGTAACGAACATACATATTGGCCCCGTCCACAAACTTTTGAAATATTTATTTTCGGTAGCTTCTCTACGCGTACATTGGAATTGTATTTTTGTTCACGATTGCCCATTTAAGTGCATTGTTAGATAGGTCCTTAAAAGATATGATAGGTTTAGTAAAATCATTTCTTGATTAAAGGATTCATTTCTCCAATCATAAGCTTTAAAATACAATTTTTTATTAGATCAATTATCCCCATCGCCAGCAAAATGGTTGATCTTGGAGGTGTGAAAAAAATCATATATATCACAATTTAAAACAGAAAACTATCACAATGAGGTAAGCTTTACAAGTTCTTTTTTTATGTTAGAGGAGGGCAAACGAGCTTGCGGGTCACCTATGACAAGTGATCACTGCCACCTACGAACTCTTGCAACAACCGGGGAATTGCAAGAGCCTTGCCGGTCAAGCCTTGCCGGTCAAGGTGAAAGTAAACGCCTTTCTTGAAAGTACCCATGTCGTATCGATCCGGCAATACTGCCGAAGGAAGTTTGTTCCACATATTGTGGTATGTGGAAGGAGGGTCATTGAAAACTGCACAGTAAAGGTTTCCCACGCATCCAGGTGGCACGGATGGTGGTGGTTCACCTCATTCTGAGACCATCTCCAGGCATGACTCTATAGAAGACACAAGTTTCTTACTCGTCAACGAGAAAGCTCTCTACAGCCGGAATATACCGCGTCCTCAGTGATTGATATGCTGAAGGTACAAAGTTGGGAAATGCAGGCAGCCCTGGGGTACACCAGCATTCACGAGCTTGAGGTCCGAGCAAAAACCGTCGAGAACGACCTGTATACTCCGTTTAATGAAAAAGCCGGTAATCCACTTGCGCAAACTCTCGGGAGCTCTATAGTAAGCTTTGAAAGAATCCCCTTGCTATACACGATCGAAGGCTTTCGACATATCCAGACTCACTGTCAGACCATTCCATCTTCCTTGCTTTCAATAACAGCTACCCAATCGTGCGTAAGATGTAACAGAAGATCACCAGCCGATCGACCATGACGAAAGCCATTTCACCAGTCATTGATCGAATGCTGATCAACGAGGTACGCTAGAAGCTACTGATTTACTAGTATGATGCTTTCCATTACTTTGGAGAAAAGAGAGGTAATCGCGGTAGGTTTATAGTTAACTAGGTTCGAGCTATCACCTTTTTAGGGATCGGATGGACAACGAAAACTTCCATAATAATAATAATTATAATTTTAATAATAATTATTAATATAATTCTTATCCAGTGACGGCGGCAATGTTTTTCAGGTGTCCTGGACCTTTTCATATCGTGTCTTAAGTTCATTTTTGAAAATAGCGATAATTATTGTATTATATTTTTAAATATAAAACAATATTTAGGTTTCTAAATATCATATCTTAATAATAATAATAATAATAATAGGTGAGAATGGTTTAAAATGTTCTCTTTTATCTAAATAATATACTTTAATTCAACTTCTATATTTATTGTTCTGAACGGCACTACTAACTATATTAAAGATAATTATTAGCCTTTGTTCACAGTTTTTCAACAAATTTGTATTGATTTTGTGAACAATACAAGTGCTTTTATTTTGTTGTTTTCTTGTGGATTTCATGAATTATATTTTTCATGAAAATATTTATCTATACTTATATACAATACTAATTTTAAATTCTCTAACCGCGTAGAACTCAATTTATAGGACAGAACAAATTAATTATTAGACATTAGTTGACATAGGAAGGAAATTAATACACGCCTCCAGAGACAGCTGACATGATAACCCACTAAAGCAATCATTACATTATAACTACAGGCACTAGTGCCTGCTGTTAAAATATTATATGTTCGATTATAATAAGACAAAAAGTTACTTGTATGCATACTAAGTAGAACGAATTTAAATGTAAATAATTTTATATATTTTTTTCATAAATTTAGTTTGAATGTATATTTATTTATTTTAATAATACAATTACTTGTAACACGAATCATAGAGTAAACAATTCTTTATCAACTCCACAAATAAAGCGGTGAATATTATTTGTATACCATTATTCGTATTAATACAATTTGCCGAGTCTGACTTGGTTTGTTTTTAATATATATTTTTATAGACAATAACTTCATCCAACTACTGAGGCAGTTTGCCAAATTTACTATAATATTCATTATAAATTTTATTTACTACATTAAAAAAAAATATTTTATGTAAGAGGAGGGCAAACTTGCGTGCGGGTCACCAATGACAAGACCTTTCTTCACATACTACTAAAATGTGGAACGAACTTCCTTCGGCGCTATTTCCGGATCGATACGACAAAAAAGGCGTATACTCGTACCTCCAAGGCTGACAACACTATTTGATTCCTCTGATGTTACAAGAGTTTGTGGGCTGCGGTGAACATCTGTCAACGGTAGCCTGCACATTCGTTTGCCCTCCTCTTATATAAAAAAAAAGAGTCGGATTTCTTGTGAGAGTTGTACGTTGAATGGGTACTATACTCCGTAACAAGCAATGATCAGAGAACCCTAGGGGATCCTCGTCAGCGACCTGGTACTTTCGATGTGTAGTCAGCAAAAGATCTAATAAAGAGGGCATACGTCCGCTAGACGAGTGTGCGTCTTGTGTATTCAACTTCTGTTTAGTACACAAAGATTTTATACTTTATGAAATATTGATCTAATCCGGGCAATAAAAATAGATTTGCTATTTTATAGGCATTTTTCATTGCTGATTCTGATAATCCTTGTGTGATGTTATATAGCCTATAACTTTTATCAATAAAAGGGTTATCAAATGCAAAATAATTTAATAAACCTGATTAAGGTAAAGTATTAAAACTTGTACTGATATTTAGTAATAAAATAAAGTCGGTTTTTACCGTTAATTCATTCAGTCTGTCGTCTAGATAAATAAAATAGAGGGCAGACGAGACGAATATTTCATGGCGTCAAAATTATGTTTGTAACTGTTTACCAACTTCTTATATGAATCTGTCGTTATTATTTTTATTAATATAATTTCAAGTCTTTAGCTCAAGAGCTATTCGTGTATCCCTACACTTGACAAATATTCATTGCATGAAAACTGATTTTTTTCTAAGAGTTTTTAATTATTTATAAATATTTTATATACATCTGAAGTAAGTTTATATATAAGTCTGTCAATATCTAATCTGTAGACCTATAAGCTTTTTTGTGACTTCTTTATTTGTAAGTAGTCAATTATTTATTTATTATATTATACACAAACAAGTAGCAGACATGTTAATACATTATGTTATTTAGTAGGAAGAAGTAATAATTATGATTATTGGAAAAATACAATTCAATTAATTAATACACAACTCTAAGTAAATTGAAATGCGTCGCCACTCCGTACTACGTAAGTATTTATTTATGTACATAGTATTCTGTATATTAATGTAGGTTCCCGTGTTTTTCTACGAATGTCTGCAAATATGGAAAGCTGAAAGTAGTACACATCGATAAAATATGCTTATATTATTACATTTAAAATAAAGAATATAAACTTAAAAATATATTTTAGTAGTTGGACATGTTTCTAACGTAGCTTGATCATTTGCCTGTTAATTGAATAACCTTTAGCATTTTAATAGAACAACTTAATAAGTAGAACTTTTAGAGTCAAAAACTTTACTAAGACTAAAACATTGAGCCTGAATGGACAGAAACGAGTACGACATTATTATTATTATTTACATTTTGGATCTTATTATATGAATGACAAAATTGTAGTTCAGTACTACACACACCATAACACTATTTTACAATTCAACATAATTTTAATTTTAGTACATCAAAATCAAAGGGTTGTAGTGGAGGGAGTACAATAAAATGAAAACCACTATTTTGCCACTGTTGCAATTTCGGATTTTCATCAATACTGATTATACATTCTGCATTAGAAATGTATTAATCGGAAACTGCAGTGGTTCAAATTTAACTTACAAGGCGATCCATATCAACCTACGTTTATATAAAGTTAAAATTTGTCAAAATCAGTAAGATAGAGTACGACTCTCCCTCACTCTACTACACATGGATTTATTATTATTTTTTATTATATAATGTCATTGCGGTCAAGTCTACCCATATTAGAGCTCGAGACAATTCGTTTCAGCTAGGCTTTATTAAATTGCCAAAGATTGTGAAACAATGTGCCAAAAAAAAAAAGTTTTCTGTATTATATCGCGGGATCATTTTATTTAATTAAACTTGACTAGAACCTACTGAGAGGACAAAATCAAGTTTCTAGAGATAAATAAAATTAAAGTAGCTGTCTACGATTTCAAAGGATCCTGAGAATCAAATGGATATTACAAAAAAAGTATTTGTCTTTTTATTCATGATAAACTTACTTGTATTAACTTCTTGGAAAGTTAATAATATAATATAATGATAAGAACAATCAACAATATACCAAAATACAGAACAATTTTGAAATTTATTAATTTCATCTTGCGAAAAACGCTTTAAAAATTTTTTAATACGAGACCAAGACAAGAAATATTGTCTTAAGTTTCTTGTAAAATAAACTTTATTACAAACCCATAAGGTTGACTATAATATAGAGTAGATTTTCTCGGTTTTCTGAATAGCTATTGAATAGGGTGTAAAAGCGATCTCGTATTATCGTAAAATAAGTATAGTATATAAAAATTTGTAAACATTTACTTATTACTTTGTCAGAAACATATTTTATTTTATGATGTTATAAAATATTAGTAAGTGTGTTAAGATATTTATTATTAATACTTTTAGTTCCATTTCAATTTATACATTACTATATTGTGAAATATAAAACAAAGAGTTGCTATTAAATATAAAAATTTAAATCAAAATATATATATTTATATATAGCAACGGATACATGAGGAAACTTATTTCTTTGTTAAAGAGAGAACATATTTTCGAGGTACGTAATTGATCTTTAAGAGGCTGTATCTATCGAATATTAAGGCACAAGGTCAGATACTACGTGAGGGACGAAAGGGCGTGAGTTGTAAGATTATTCAACTTGTTATATGAATACTAAATATTTTGGTATTTACAGTTTTCTGTTTAAGAATTATCATAATTAATACCGAAACAGATTTTGTGATTTTCTGTCACACGTTGAATTTACATCGAATACTTGATGACTTTTCGGGTTAGTAGTTAATGGATCTCACTGTTCAGCTAAAATGGCAAAAGTTAGAAGAAGAAGAAGAAGTCAGATTTTGTGATTTTCTGTCACACGTTGAATTTACATCGAATACTTGATGACTTTTCGGATTAGTAGTTAATGGATCTCACTGTTCAGCTAAAATGACAAAAGTTAGAAGAAGAAGAAGAAGTCAGATTTTGTGATTTTCTGTCACACGTTGAATTTACATCGAATACTTGATGACTTTTCGGGTTAGTAGTTAATGGATCTCACTGTTCAGCTAAAATGTCAAAAGTTAGAAGAAGAAGAAGAAGTCAGATTTTGTGATTTTCTGTCACACGTTGAATTTACATCGAATACTTGATGACTTTTCGGATTAGTAGTTAATGGATCTCACTGTTCAGCTAAAATGACAAAAGTTAGAAGAAGAAGAAGAAGTCAGATTTTGTGATTTTCTGTCACACGTTGAATTTACATCGAATACTTGATGACTTTTCGGGTTAGTAGTTAATGGATCTCACTGTTCAGCTAAAATGTCAAAAGTTAGAAGAAGAAGAAGAAGTCAGATTTTGTGATTTTCTGTCACACGTTGAATTTACATCGAATACTTGATGACTTTTCGGGTTAGTAGTTAATGGATCTCACTGTTCAGCTAAAATGTCAAAAGTTAGAAGCGCATATTTTGCCTATCTGGATGCATGTCTCTATTTAACAAAAAAAGGGAAATACAAAATTTTCGAAGTATACTATAAATTATTAATGTTTTAGTTAGTAAAAATAAATATACTAACAAAACATATTTCGACATTCGACAAGGTGCAAAAGCTGCGGGTAATATCTGATGATAACAGTGGAATAATTATTCAGAATTTCATGAATATGTATTGTTTATTAATTAAACGAAAAGGTGATTTGCACCTGTCTCATATAAATATGAGCGTTATATTAATAAGTTTGGTGTATATTAGATTAAAATTTAACTTTCTTTAAGAAAAATATTCTTTTCTGATTTATTTTTATTTAAAAATAAATATTTTATTTTAAACTAATTGTTTCTCTGACTATTTTCGCGTAGACCACAGAATTCGAATATTTCGGAGACAGTTATGAGTATGGATGATAAACGAGACGCAGTCTATTGTCCAAGTAGTGGCAGCACCTTGAGGATTACGTCATCGAATGGATATTTCGTGATACGTACCCTAAATTGTGGAGGGCTACTAAAGAACAGACACTTGTCTTCGAGCCAGGCTGAAGACTAGTACTACGCCACTGGAAATTGTCATACGTTTAATGAAGACTAATGATAAGATAATTAATATAAATAGTATCTGATAATACTGTAAGAGAAAACTACATCAGTTATATACATATATATATATATATATATATATATATATACATAACTTATGTAGTTTTTTATGTAGTTTTGTTATATATATATATATATAACACACGATATTCATTAAAACAGAACAGTGGATACTTATGTTTACTATGCATAATTAATATCAGTATAGAAAATAATCTTCACAGTCATTTTCATCTTCAGTTGTTTTGAAATAAATGAAAGTATCATCAATAGTGATACTACAGGGGATGAAATTATTTGTACTAAACTCTGTGGTACCACATAGTGGCAGGTCGCGGCCTTGGTTTGATGCGTCTGTCAAGGCTGCAGCAGCTGGCAAACGGTAGACTGAGGTTTAGGCTAATGCGTTAGTTACTAAGGATCTGAACTCTAGAGTTCTGAAGAGGAAATATAATCGTGCCTCCAGATTCTTAAAACGGCAAATTGTTAGAGGAAAGTTCAAGCATGTCGTCATAATTGGCCTGGCAAGTGCAAGTTCTAGGCGCTGTCCAAAGCCACTCTTTCAAAATTTTGCCAGCCATCCCTACCGCCATCGCACACCGGGAACGACGCTCTGTCCCTAACGGCAAAAGAGAAAGCCGATCTTTTGGGTCCTTTTTTTGCCTCAAACTCGACTTTGGACGACCAGGAGATGACATCGACTATTATCCCGCGTTGTCAGACCTTAATGCCGGAAATAGTCTTTCGGAAAAAAATCATCCGAAAAGCCCTCTTTTCCTTGGAAGTTCATAAGTCGAGTGAATCGCGTACGATGCAGAATTGTTTGGATTTTGACCCGGTGCTATGTGAACGGCTGGACTCTCTGGCATCCCACCTCCATACTTAAAAGTTTTATATATATTTTTAAAATTCTTGTCTACTACTACTACTATTTTGTATTAATTTTAATAAGAATTTTGCAATAAAGATTTTATATATATTTTTAAACAGATTGTCTGGGAGGAAACTCATTAATATAGAAACGTCCAGTTATAGGCTATCAACTATAAAGGACGATATTTTCTATAACAATATGACCATTTCGAAGATGCAGTCTGTATTATTTAATTAAAATAATATAAATATTTTTTAAAATATTTCATTAATAAAATACCGTTATATATTAAGAAGTAATTTTTATAGAATGGAAAATCGTGTGAAATAATAATAGGTGTTTATTTTTAATTAAGGTTTGTTGGTTTGTCAGATTTTCCTTGCGTTTTACAGAACTCAAAATTTTATTTTCGTTACAACTAATATATATATTACAATTCACCAAATTTGTAGAAAGTTTCATTTAAAAAGAGCCAGACAATGAAAATATCTTTAAAAATGATCATATATCTGATCCAATGATGAGTGGTTATCCAATTTATCGACTACATCATTTACAAAAAGCTCGACAGAATATAATACTAATAATTACAACAGTTGTTTTTTAATTGGCTCAAAACAAAATCAAATATCAAACAATGTGTTGTATTATTTTATTATTACGAGTATTATATGTTCAGGTTTTATGTGCCCACGTATTAAACCTACAGATGACCCCGTTCAATATAATCACGTACAGAACAGCTGTTACTACGACGCCATATTGTAAGCTTAAAACAAAATGTTTAGAAAATTCGTTTTTAATATATAGATTATGTTTAATTATACGTTATTAATGGTTGTTCTTAAAAGGAAATTACAAAACATATTTTGTCCGATTATATTTATTTTTGTATGCTATCCTCTGTAGATAAATATAGAAAGTTGCTAAATCGTTGCTACCATTATGAAATGTTAAGGACATGTAGAAGACTAGGACATCGGAGACAAAGGTACCCGATTTTGACAACCGTCTTTCCAACTAACCCAACTAAATGTAGATGTATAACGTATATAAGTCCTTCATGAAAATCTTCTGTTATTTTTTTTTGTCTTCGTAATAAATAAACTATCCTAACAGATGTATTTATATAAAATCAAATCATGTTATCTTACTATCGATATGGTAATATCAACTTCATAAAAACATTAAACAGAGTGTGTCCCACAATTAAGAGGAATAGAAGCAAAAGTGATTGAAGTAAAACAAAGAAAAACTAAAGACTACATAATATTACATAATAAACTAGTAATTGGAACGGTTATATTTGGCTTAGTTATTGATTTGTGACTAACCGGTATTTATGGCTGCTCAAGCACTAATCTACGTGAATGTTGATTAGACTTGAATTAATTAATCCATTGCTTTCATTTATTAATTTATTTGTTTGTAATCTGTTTGTTTCTATCAACAGTTTTTAACTAGAGCTTCAAATAATATTCAAATTTTACATAACTTTTGTTCTTTATATTTTACTTTCTAAGAATTTGTTTCATATATTTTTCTTTTTGTTTCAGGTAAAACAACGGAATTTTCCGGTGACTTTTAGCCGCGAGAAGTTTTTATATAATTTTATCCTGTTTTTTCTTTTTGTTACTAATTAGCAACTTTAAAAAAAAAACTTTGTTGTTTTTTTAAACACAAATATACTTTGCAACCTATTGTAAATATGAGTTTACTAAATTTGATCTCTTATAACTTTATAGTGACTATAGAATAATGTTTTTAATGCAATATACTATACATATAAATAAACAAGTAATATAAATGTTTTGTACTAAAATATGTAATGTTCATTCAAAGACATTGTCTCCATTAAAACCTAATCATTTTATTGTTTTGAGTAGCGACATAATCGTTTAAGAGTATTTTCTTCTTTTACACAAGACTATGATAGTAACTTAAGAATTCAATTTCTTAGTCGACTGAGTTTCAATTTGCATTTATTTTATTAAGGTAATACTTAATATTAATTAATAGCTATAGAGATAGAATAATCTTCTTTCGTAAATATAGAAAAGTATAAAAATACAATAAAATCAAGTAGAATAAATGAGCTTTCTCTCCTCAAGTCCAACCTCTCCATCCTGGTCAATCACCAGAACCACGCAGGAGAGGGAACCACGCACTTAAAAAAATCTAGAATCATACACGCTAACAAAGGCAATGGCACCCTAAATATGGAGAAATGTTTAGAAGAAGTTTATGTAAAGGGCCGCTTCCTGTGAACAATCGCCAGGGCACATCCGGAACTGACGCTGGACGTGACAGCATGCGAACCTTGAGTTGAATTACGAGAGCTCATGTCTTGTTATTATGAATAAGAGCCAAAGTCCCCGGATATATATACTTGAACCATTATTTAAATCAAGAAATCAAGAAACCCTAAAACTTGTAGTTTTTCTGAAACTCTTTTAGGGAACCAGTCATATCTTGTAACATAATAGCCACAGAAGAACTGGACACAATTAAAATTAACATTGGAAATTCAAATACACACTTCAAATACACAATCGAGAGAGAGAAACGCCTATAAAGGATAGACAAGAACTGCCGATGACTAAATTTAATATATATATATATCTGTTTTTGAAAACCTAATTATTTTTAAAATATTTCTACCTAAATTATTAAAAGGTCAAAAGAATCTGAGAGATGTAGATAATATAATCAATTCTGCTGTAGCCACTTTAATTCTAGCAAACGATCAGAAACCTTACATCAAAGGTAACCCAAATAAACTAAGAAAATACCTCCTTAGAAAGTCACAAACTTATCAATATCAAAGTGCTTCATGTTAAGAATGCCCGTTAAGAAGTCATTATAGTGAATCATTTTCGAATACCGAAAATAACACAGAACCACCGAAACTCTTAGTTACAACTGGCAAAGAACTAATTTTCCTCGAACTACTACGGAAGCTTCTATACGTAAGTAGTGAATCTACGACAAACAAACAAATACTTCATTATTAAGTATACCAGTAATTGAAGGAGTAATATTTATTCACGTATCATTGATGGTCAGATCTAAATTTTATTTAAATGTTTGTTCGAGTGAATTATTATATAAGTTGTCTCAATAAGTTAATCTAATAACACATTGTTACTTAACTACGAGTACTGTTTTTTTTAAACCGTGCAACAATTATAATTAAAAATGTTTGTTAGTACTACCGACTATTATTTTCCTATATTCTTTATTTTTCAATCAGATGAAAGCTGTTCCATGCCATTTTGTAATGCTTCCTTTAAAATGTATTATATCAGACTTTACCTTCTTATTGCCATGGTTTTATTAAATTCGGATGTATAACTATTATCTGATGTTATTCATAATAATCTAGAACAAAGACTGGATGTGCGCTCTGAGCACAAAAATATAAACTTAGTAGAACAAATATTGTCACATTGATGATTAAAATTGAATATCGATTTTCGATTACGATATCTTTAATACGATCCTATCGTTTTACCACTCCTTGAAGCTTGTTTACCACAGATGTGCAGACAACTCGGCAAGGTCTTATATTTATAATACCTTTATTATACTGAGAAGAGAATTAGAGTAAAGAATAAAAAAAATGTTTATAGTGGTACTTACTTTCACGATAGAATTTATAGGTTTCTAAAATAATCCCGTCGTTATAATAGATATCACGATTGTCAAATCCTTGGTTTTTAAGTGTTCCTTTTATAAAATATTATTATAAAGATGATTCAGTATATAATAAAATAAATGACTTGAAAGTAATGATATTATATAAATAACAACACTACAGAACAGGTAAGAAAACCATCGAAGATATCTGTTAAGAAACAAGCAATAATGAAGTAAAATAGTGACAACATATTCATGTCTCTTTTGTTTTTAATAGTAAAGGCATTAGCAGTAAACATATGACATATTCATTGAACATCACTACCTATACTAGATTAACTGAGACGAAAAAAGGTTAATTGACCACAACCCAGTTCGAAGCGCCTACAGAGAGAAGACTCTCACATAACACTAAATATATATATTGTCAAAGAGACCCATTCAAAGCCTTGAATGTAATAAACCCTTAATATTTTATCGTATATTGAATAATAATTGTATTGATATCGACAATGTACCCAAATTTTGTAAAATAGGTTACAAGCACTGGATTGAAGTAGAACTATAATTAGTAAAAATATAATTTGTTTTCTTGTGACTTTCGGGGTGACGACAAAGATTAATAAGATAGAACATCTTAATGTAAAAGATGCAATAGAAATAAATATTTAAAATACAATTTAGGCTTTACATTGTTCCTACTCCCATTGTTATTAAATATCTCTAACTACCCTTTAAGGAGCAATGTGTGATGACACGTGTATATATATATATATAAATACCATTGTTAATGTAAGTACATTCTCTGTTAAATTCTATTATGCGCCATATATTATGTAGAAAGCTAGCGAGTGATTGGCTCTAACAAAGTTACCTCCTCACTGGCGTAGTATGAAGGCTGAGGAATAAATGAGACAATATTAATAATTAAATCCATAGTTGAATATGATCAAAATTAGTAAAAAAATTGCCGTAATTAAATATATAACGATATTACATAATTACGTATTTAGTTTATAAAGATTTATTATTTAATCAAATGATCACAAAAAACCTATTACACTACAAATTGAGAAGACTTAATGGAAGGATTACGATCATTCAAAATGGTATTTTGAGAAGCAAAAAATTTAAACGTGAATAAAAGCAGATACTCAATATTCCCAAAGGACGGTTTATTATTTTCGTCCAACCGCGAAACAATTCAGTAAATTGTCTTCAATGTTATATTTTTATATCAATGTGCGATCAAACTAACAGACGGCAACAACAACTATTGGAAGATGCCTCTTGTTGGAGTCACCTTACAAAAAAAATTGCTGCGGTCAATTATTTCCTATAAATTTGATTACAATATAGGTGTATAAACATAAAAAGAAGATTACAGATAAAAATCCTAAGATCAGACTTTGAAACTTCGTTAGCAAAAGTCTTATTAGTAATATTTCACTTAACAAGACTAAATCTATTCACTTATAACTCTTTTTAAAAATTTTATTAAAAATGGTATTAACTTAGAACCTACTATAACCGTAATAAAATAAAATATACGAGTAGATTGTATTGATTAATTTGATATCATAACCTACTTTCTGCTTATTGTTTTGGAATTATTGCACAAATATGAACTATATTTGTCGATGTTAACGTCAGCAATGAACCACAGACATCGACTCAATATATCATGAACACTAAACATTCATTTACAAATGTAATTTAGAAATGGATCGAGCATTTTGTGGCAAATATCGTAAATAGTAATTTACAAATACAACCTGTATCACGATAAAATAAGAATAAAATTCGAGTATATTGGGTAGACCTCGAAGAATTCGGTCTGCCCATTCATTTGTCCCCTACTTTCGAATTTTGGAAAAATTTCTTCACAGGAGGTCTTCTTATGACCGCCTGAGTCCGAAATGACCATTGGTCAAAAAGTTTATATATATATATATATATATATATATGCGTGCGTGCGTCCAGATTCGACTTTTGTCAGCACGATAGCGGCCGCAGTTTCGCTCGGATCGCTTTCAAACTTTGCACAAAAATCAACCATCCAAAAATGAAGGTCAAGTTCGTTAACCAGAGAAATCCGGTCACAGGGGGCGCTAGGGCCTCACTTTTTCTGATTTCAGTTTTTCGACCATAACTTTGTCCCTATACAAAGGAGATCAATCGCGTTTATATTATATGATGTCTTTGATAAATACCTATAACTAATGTAGATAAACCGAAAACCTAACTTCAATAACTTAGGGGTTGGGGTAAAAAAACCGAAAATTTTTGGAAAAAAAATCATAACTTTTTTCTGGTAAACATTCTTGCATCACAAGTATTTTTAATAGAAAGGTTATTTTTTACTCTAAATTTAGGTACCAATAGTTTTTCCGTAAAAGGTACCGTTTCCGAGAAAAAAAATTAAAACCACTTTTAGCTTGTAAATTTTAGGTAGGTAAAACCACGATAACTTTTTTCTGGTATACATTCCCTCCTCGCAAATATTTTTAATAAAAAGATTATTTCTTACTATAAATTTAAGTACCAAAAGTATTTCCAAAAAAGATACCTTTTCCGAGAAAAAAAATTAAAACCGCTTTTTGCTTGAAAATTTTTGATGTAAACAACGGCATCTTGTTTAATTCTTAGGTAGTGAGTTATATTTTAAACGAGTTACACACGAGGTCTACCCACGCGTGTCCCCCTGCGGGCACGGATTTTTTTTATATAAATATATATAAATATTTGAAATAAGTAAACCCTTATGCTATATAACTCATAATAGATATTTTTCTTAGTACTAACTAATTGGCAGTCATACGAGTAATACAAATACTTTACAACGATGCTTTTCGATCCAGCATTTACTAAACAAATGATAGTGAAACTCAATACTGACAGAAGTTATCATACAACATATAACAAAGCTATAAGTTGGAATTTAAAAATAAACGATATTAGGCATTGACAAAATGTTTGTTTTTGGTTTCATTTCCTCAATTCTCTTTGTTGTATTGTCACTCGATATTCTTTTGTACTTTGAAAATAATTTAAACATGTTTTTATTTATAAAGTAAAAACATAGATCAAACGTTTATTAAAATTATTATTCTTTTTTCATACTGAAATAAATGTATACTGTAGTCATATTTTTTTACAACAAATCAAGATATTTTTTTTTTTTTGTAAGCAATTGCTAGTGTAATTCCATCCAATTCATCCATCCAATTCACTCAATATACTTTTAAAAATAATGTCTTAAAATAAGGCGTTAACTATCTAAAACTCGATAATTTCAAAATGATTAAAAAGTAAGATACTTTCAAGATTATTAAAAAATGTATTACTTAATCTTATATCTGTATTCTTACAGATGAGTTACAAAATGTTAAACCATTTGTAATTTTGTTTTCATTCTGTATATATAACATCAAGATTCAAATAGAAGAAGTTGACTCATTAGAATATTCGTGTAGTTGAAAGCATAAAAAAATATGTTAAATTGAAATATAAATAAACTGAATATTCATAAAAAAAATGTAGACGTCATCAGTGTTGTGATGTATTTTGTAAAATATTTTAATAACTGAGATCCAATTTAGTGTTTTAGGCTTTTATAACCATAAAATATTTAATGCTTCGCACATTACTAACGCTACTAGGATCCGCCAACCGTGCGCGGCGGGTGTTGAGGAAGCTCAAAAAGAAGGAAGGAGAAGTCCTTTCTTCTTTTCTTGATAACTTTTGAATGGCTAAACATTTTTTCAATCTGTTTTCGCTATAACAGCCGCGTTCGGCTCAAACATACATCAGAAAATTTTTAGCTAATTATCTCGTCGCATTCTGGAGACAACTAAACACAAAAAAGGTCTCCCAAACGGTTAAGACCTTCGCTTACTCTCAGCTCAATTAAACCAGTACAGCTCAGACAAAACAACTCTCACAAGCTAGTTAAAAATATATGATTAAATAGTAAATTGTCGTTATTATTGGCTTGAGGCTTTTGATTTTTGTGTTAATATTTACTAAATATATTTGATTTGTTTCAATGGCATCTGAAAATTTTAATACCTGCACTTATTGAAGAATTTCTTGGATCAGAAAATTTTATTTTAAAGTTCTGACCTTTTTGTATTCGCAAAACCATGAAGACACGCACTTATCACCCATCCTTATATCTAACAAATAAAATAATTATTTAACTTATGATTTCATTTACTTTCAGAATTTGTTATACATAAACGTAAAATAAATTCTCCATATTTATCAAATACACTATGACGTTTATATAATTCTACGTACAACGGATTAATTCTCGTCTCTAAGTTTCTGCACTGGAAATGCAAATTTTGTTATTACGAAGTAGGTTGAACTTGTTTCACAAAATGCATGCGAAATTTGCCCCAAATATTACATACATTATTATTCTGTTTGAAATTACTTGTAAGTAATTAAGACAGGTTTGCCTTTCTTTAAAAGTACACTCAGCTAGTGTACCAGGAACAAACAGACTTTATTTTAAACATAAAAAAGTTTCAATCGAACATAACTTCATTTTAAATATATATTTTTTGACACATCTCTCATCGCAATACTCACTTTATAGAAAACATTCACAACTACGATTTCTGTTAGGACACTAACAACTGTCTCTCAGACGACGCACAAGAGACAGTCGCCGTGTATCTCTGTTGGTATAACATTCGTCGTCTCCATTATTAAATTTTAGTGATCGAAATGGTGAGTCATTATGCACTTTAGCCTTTTAAAATTTAATATTTCTATTTTATCTGTTAAATAAAATGTGAGATACAAGCATATAGAATTATCTAGTTATATAAACATAAAGTTTACTTATAAACATATATTTAGAAATAAAATTTGGGACCAACAAATGTAACGACTTACATCTATCAAGCGGTAAAAGAACGTTACAGCAAGTAGGCGGATAGTCTATACTTCTTAGTGGTCAGAAAAATTAATCATCTTAACGAGACCCAAACCATATAAGTATTTAGGAATTTTAGAATCAGGTTAGACAACAGCTATCTAAAGAATATTTTAAAAAGGTTAAATGTATTGCAAATTCATATTTAGCTTCTGGAAACTTAGTAAAGGCCATTAACACGTTTGCAGTACCGATCTACCGAACATAGATACAAAAAGTAGGAAATTACTAGCAATTAATAAGTTACATCACCAAAATGCAGCGGTAGAACATTTTTTGAAACATACCTACATATAAGTTCCAGAAGAAATTTATAGATTGACCTTCTTTAATTACAAAAATGCTCATAAGTCAGTCAGACTTATGAGCATTTTTGTAATTAAACATATAGTATATAGATCTGTGAAATGAGTATAGATTTTATAGACAGATTATATTCTGCTGGACAACAATTTTACAATTTTTTTGTCACAAGGTACTTTCAGCATCACTATAAATTTTATTTTCTTCATCGTAGTCTTAAATTATAATAATAATAAACGTATATAATAATAATAAACGTATTGCCGAATTTTATAAAATTATTTGAATTCTCTGGTATTAGATTATTATTAGAAAATATATATAGGTTTCTAATAAAATGGTATAAAAAACAACTTCAAGTGAATTCCAAATTTAGATAACAAGCAAAATTTCAGAAGCGTCTCAAGTTTAAATGAACTTAATAATTATATAATGATTTGTTGTGTATACATACAATCTAATTATACATTATCGACTCGTTCGTTTAATTACTTCAATTAATATCGTTTGACTTGATAAAATATGTGAAATACTCCTTGTATTGAAGAGAAAACGAATCATTAAACCGGTTACCGATAATTGTATTAATTTTTTACCTAAATGGAGGTTGAATTGCTTGGTAGGGTTTGGCACAAAATACAATAAGTACGATCATAAATTGTCTTGGCATGATTAGTTTGTAATTTATAATATTTCAACAAGCTTAAGTTTTTCTAAGAATAAGTAGATGTAGGGTCTTCTTTGGTTTACTTTTGATTTAAAAGCATTTTGTATTATGATATAATATAATTATAAAACAAGATGTCTGCGTAAACTTGTATATTTCTGAGATGGAAATTCTTTTAAAATAACACATTAACTTTTTCAACGATGCAATTTTTAATTACGATTCTCTGTACCTTTTTGTCGTTGATGTAGAGAAATAATTTTTAAAAACAAAACTTTTACTCTAATAATGACCGGATGGGATTTTAGCCTATTTAGGGGTTTATATTTTTTATGGCAAAATATGTCAGTCAGAAAGTCAGAAGTCTTTTTTAGAAAGCATTAAATTAAGAAGCATTAGTTTGATTTAATTGATTTGGTCAAGGTTCTAACAAAAAAATATATCCCCTTTCAGTCTATCTTATCAGCTTGGTTTATAAATGTGCAACATTAAGTTAATAAATATAAAATTAGAAGAATGCCGTAGGTTTGTTATAAAAACTGAAAAAAAAAATATATAAATAAAGTTTGTGGTTATTCATCTAGATAATTCTAAAAGATTGTATCTCTCATTTTAACATTTAACTGACTAAATTAGAAATATTTAAATTTTAAAAGGCTTAAGTGCGTAATCGCTTGCATCATTCTGATCACTATAATTAATTATCACACTATTATTAATAATGGAGACAACGAATGTTATACAAATGGAGATACTGGCCGGCTGTATCTTGTGCGTCGTCTGAAAGACAGTTGTAACTATCGCAAGAGACCGTGTCGTTGTGAGTGTTTTCTATAAAGTGTTGTGTTGAGTGTGCCGAAAAATATATTTAAAATGAAGTTTTGTTTGATTGAGATTTTTACTATGTTTAAAATAAAATCTGTGTTTGTTCCCGGTACACCAACTTTTCGAGAAAGCCAAACATGTCTTAACTACTTACACGAAATTTCAAAGAGAATAATAATGTAATTATGTTTGGGAACAATTTCGCATGCATTTTGTGAAACAAGTTCAACCTACTTGGTAATAACAAAATTTGCATTTTCAGTGCAGAAACTCAGAGACGAGAATTAATCCGTTGTACATAGAATTATATTAAGGTCATAGTGTATTTGATAAATATGGAGAAATAATTTTCGTTTAACTGTAACAGATTCTAAAAGTAAATGAAATCATAAGTTAAATAATTATTTCATTTGTTAGATATAAGGATAGGTAATAAGTGCTTGTCTTCATGGTTATGCGAATACAAAAATGTCAGAACTTTAAGCTAAAATGTTCTTATCCAAGAAATCCTTCAATAAGTGCAGGTATTAGAATTTTCAGATTGCCATTGATACAGAATCAAATATATTCAGTAAATATTTACAGGAACAATAAAGGCCTCAATCCAACAATAACGACAATATGAATAATATATGAATATTTATAACTAGCTTTTGAGAGCAGTTTTGTTTGAGCTGTACAGGTTTAATAGAGTTGGTTATGTACGGAGTATTAAATATTTTTATCGTTAAAAACACTAAATTGGATCTCAGTTTTTAAAATAGTTTACAAAATATCACACAACAATAATGACGTCTACATTTTTTTATATCAATATTCAGTTTATTTATATTTCAATTTAACGTATTTTATATGCTTTCAACTATACGAATATATTGTTTCACCCTTATTCTAATGAGGCAATTTCTTTTCTTTTGATGATATTTATATAGAATGAAAACAAGATTTCAATTGGTTTCATATTTTGTAACTCATCTGTAAGCATACAGGTTTACTTTTTATTCATCTTGAAAGTATCGATTTTTAACGCGTTAACGCCTCATTTTAAGACATATTAATTTTAAAACGATTAAAGAATGGATATGATGGATTGGATAGATTTATAAATAAGAATATTAACAAAAGTGAAATTGAAAACGTGGTCTTGTATTATTGGCAGAAAAAAAAACGTTTTTTAACTTTGTGTTTATCTTGAATTGTTATTGAAAAGTATCATTACAGCTTACGTTAATTTCAATATGAAAATGGAATAATATTTTGAAAAAACGTTTGATCTATGTTTTTACTTTATAAATAAAAACATATTTAAATTATTTTCAATGTACAACAGAATATCGAGTGACAATACAACAAAGAGAATTGAGGAAATGAAACCAAAAATAAATGATGTGGGGCATTGACAAAATGATTGTTATTTTTAAATTGGAACTTACAGCTTCATTATATATGGTAACTTCTGTCAGTACTGAGTTTCACTATCATTTGTTTAGTAAATGCTGGATCGAAAGCATCCTTGTAAAGTATTTGTATTACTCGTATGACTGCCAATTAGTTAGTACTAAAAAGAATATCTATTATGAGTTATATAGCATAAGAGTTTACTTGTTTCAAGTATTTATATATATTTGTATGAAAACAAACTCGAATTTTATAATTATTTTATCGTGATACAGGTGGTATTTGTAAATGACTATTCACGATATTTGACACAAACGGCTCGATCCATTTGTAAATTAATATTTAATGTTCATGATATATTGAGTCGATGTCTGTGGTTCATTGCTGACATTAACATCGGCAAATATAGTTCATATTTGTGCAATAAATCCAAAAACAATAAACAGAAAGTAGGTTATACCAGATAAATCAATACAATCTACTCGTATGTTTTAATTTACTAGAGTTATGGTAGGTTTCAAGTTAATATCATTTTTATTAAAAAAAAATAATAATCTGAATGCATCGGTATTTTAGTCTTGATAATTAATATTAGTCTTTGGCAAAACGAATTTTCTGAAACGAAGTCTGAATTCTTTTTATGTTGATACAGATATATTTCAATTAAATTTATAGGAAATCATTATTTGTAGTATTTTTTTTGTAAGGTGACTGCAAGAAGAATCACCTTCCATTAGTAGTTGCTGCCGTCTGTTATTTTGATCGTACACTGATATGAAAAATATAACATTGAAGACAATTTACTCAATTGCTTCGCGGTGGGACATAAATAATAAAACGTCCTTCGGGAATATTGAGTATCTGCTTTTATTCATGTTTATTTTTTTTGCTGCTAAATAACATTTTGAATGACTGTAATCCTGCCTTTGAGTCTTCTCAATTTGTAGTCTAATAGATGTTTTTGTGATCATTTGATAAGATTTTAAATCTTTATAAACTAAACTAAATACGTAATTATGTAACATCGTCATATACTAAAATACGGCTATTTTTTTACTAATTTTGATCAAATTCAACTGTGGATTTAATAATTATTATTATGTCTCATTTATTCCACAGCCTCCACACTACGCCAGTGAGGAGGTAACTTTGTTAGAGCCAATCACTCGCCAGCTTTCTACATAATATATGGCGCATAATAGAATTTAACAGAGAGATTGTATTTACGAGTACATTAATAATGATATTTATATATTTAACTTATACACGTGTCATCACACATTGCTCCTTAAAGTGTAGTTACAGATATTTAATAACAATGGGAGTAGGAACAATGTAAAGCCTAAATTATAATGTAAATATTTATTTCTATTACATCTTTTAGATTAAGATGTTTTATCTTATTAATCTTTATCGTGACGCAGAAGATCACAAAAAAACGAATTATATTTTTTTTAGTAAAAGTTCAACTTCAATCTAGTGTTTGTAACCTATTTTAGTACATTGTCGTTATCAATACAATTATTATTCAATATACGATACATTATTCAAGGTTTATTGTATTCAAGGCTTTATTTGGGTCTCTTTGACAATATATGTATTTAGTCTTATGTGTGGGTCTTCTCTTCGTAGGACGCCTCGAAATGGGTTGTGGTCAATTAACATTTTCTCGTCTCAGGGAATCTAGTATACGTAGTGAAATTCAAAGAATATATCATATGTTTACTTCTAATGCCTTTACTATAAAAAACAAAAGAGACATGAATATGTTGTCACTATTTTACTTACTTCATTATTGCTTGTTTTTTAACAGATATCTTCGATGGTTTTCTTACCCATTCTGTACTGTTGTTATTTATATAATATCATTACTTTCAAGTCAGTTAATTGATTATGTACCGATCCATCTTTATAATAATATTTTACAAAAAGAACACTTAAAACTCAAGGCTTTGACAATCGTGATATCTATTATAACGAAGGGATTATTTTAGAAACCTATAAATCCTGTCGTAGAAGCAATTACTACTATAAAGAGTTTTAATTTTTTTACTCTGATTGTCTTCCCAGTATAATAGAGGTATAATAAATATAAGATGTCGCCGAGTTGTCTGCACATCTGTGGTAAACAAGCGTCAAGGAGTGGTAAATAGATAGAATCGTATTAAAGACATCGGAATCAATCAACAAAAATCAATATTAAATTTTAATCATCGATGTGATAATAATATTTGTTCTATAAAGTTTGTATTTTTTGTCCTCAGAGCGCACATCAAGTCTTTGCTCTATATTATTATTATAACGTCAGATAAATGTTATTTATCTAGACATTGAAAATAAATTTAATAAAACCATGCTATTAAGAAGGTAGAACATTTAATTAATTTTAAAGGACAGCATTACAAAATGGCATAGAACATTATTCACCTGATTGAAAAATAAAGAATATAAGAAAATAATAGTCGGTAGTATTAACAATTTTTTTTTTTAAATTTTAATTATAATTATTGCAGGTTTAAAATCACTCGTGGTTAAGTAACAATGTGTTATTAGATTAATTTATTGAGACAACTTATATAATAATTTACTCCAACACTCAGTTAAATAAAATTCTGACCTGACCATGAATGATATATAAATAGACATTAGTCATTCAATTACCCATATACTTAACAATGACGTGTTTGTTTGTTTGTTCTAGATTCACTACTTACGTATAAAAGCTTCCGTAGTTGTTCGAGGAAAATTAGTTTCTTGCCAGTTGTAACTAAAATTTCTGAGTTTCTGTGTTATTTCTGGTTTTCTAAAATGAGTGAATAAAATGACTTCAGCAGGAATTCTGAGATGAGGACAAGGGGTAGAACTTTGATAGTATTAAGTCGCTTAGTGGACTGTTAGCAGCTATCTAAGGGGTTATACCTTATTTTAGCTTCTTTTTGATTGTAGTAAGTTTTGATAAGAATTTTACACTTGTGTTAGTATTGAGATTTTTTCAACACTTTTTATAATAAGTAAATTTGACAGTTTTTTTTTTATTTACCTTTCTTGGCCTTTTTGTTTTTTTTTTATATTTCTATATATGTATATCACCATTACATACGTTTTCATTTGGGTAATTTTTATTAATTCATATTTGGTGTACCTATTGATTGTATTCTTGTAGACACTCTTAAAGAGATATAAAGATAACGTCGACCAAGAAAGGCAATTATGTTATTTAAATTAGCGACTTTATAAATGTTCAGTTTCATAATTACTTACATTGAGTACTTAAATCAATTTTGTATACAAAAAACGTTACTTTGACCGTTATTCGTATTATGTCCTCTAGCAATAAACGAAACTGTTATAATTGAAGTCCATTTGTTTTGGTCCATAAATGTATTTCAGTCTCCATCCACTTACTAATAATTTACTATATACCTTTCATAGTTTTAGGAAACACTTTTAAAGTCATAGTCATTTCAAAATATGTATGTGGTTTTTAATAAGAAGTCGTATATATGATATTTATTCTGCCTTTTCAATTTCCTCCTTTCGTGAATGAAAGAAAATCAGACTTTTCTTACACAACAGCAATTTCCTTTTTACAATAAGTGTATCGGTGTAAAAACTTTTAAATAAATATTCAGTTATAAGATGAATCCATCATACATTTATAAATAGTAGAGTCTGCGAATTTACGAGTTGTTGTAACTTTTAAAAATAAATATTCATAGGTAATGTCGTCATATTCTGCCGGTAAAACAAAATTAATATTAATAAGTTCAAAAAATACTTTCATTTCTAATAACAGTAATATTTGACTGAAACACAAGCTGTAAAATAACAAAGTCGAAATTAGTGTCTAAATAAACTCTTCGATAAACTGTAACTGAGTATCATTTATCAACTCGGAAATTTGTCCTTCGACCTTGAGGACGACCCTTTTATAAACAAAACTATAGCCATTTGTATAAAAAACGTGTTACTAGGTTAATACATTACAATAATTCATATTCTGTAATGCATCTATTTAATTTTAACTTAGAATGATTATTACTATCTTCAGAAACAATGTTTTATGTTTTAATTCTCACTTAGCCTTTTTTAATATTAGAAATATTATGTATAACAAAAAACTTACATTATCAAAGTAAAATAAACAAGCATTACCAAATCAAAAGATGACACAAATTACAAAATTACAACAAAGTAAAAGCTGAAAATTTATTATAGAACAAAGAGTTTACAGTTCACTAACTATTTGCTAGCACGTGTAATATAGATTACATAACATGTGTTAATAATACATAACACGTGGAGTGAATATTAGAATTCAATTAACTAATACACTCGCACACAAACACACTGATGAAACTAATCGACATGAGAGCCTCCGTGTGTATATTATGCTGAATAAAGCAATTTGTATATTTTATAATACTATTATTCATTCTTGGAAAATGTTATCCCAAAAAAATTGTATATAAATGGTCCCAGCTAATGCATGAATTGACAAATATGAGGCATATGTGAATAATACTTTTTCAGTCTCAAAGTGTCGTTTTGAGGTTAAAACTAATGTTCCGAATGTGCTTTCTATATTTTAAGCGCACGAATTCATTGGGAAAAGCTACTTGTAAATAAAAATCTGAACTTGTAACCGAGAAAATACTCAAATTATAAGTGTTCATTAAACTATAAAATAAATATAGAATGATAAAAATATCAAACAAACTAGTGCATTTGTCCCGGCTTAATCTAGAAGGCTTGACTGTTTATGTGTTCTTTTTTTCTTTATTGAAAATATTTAAACCGTTAAACCCGCAGGTAACGAAAACGTTTGACATTGACTTTTTTATTAAAAATTGAAAATCACTTTAAACCTTTGCTATATTCGATTAAAATTCAATAAATTTTATGTTTCCTTCTTAAATAACTTAATTCAGCAGATTATTAATATATAATATATTATAAAAAAACCTTTAGATGATTATTTATGAGAAAATACTTTTCTCTTCTTTTTTAATTATATATATTTGTAGTTTGTATAAATTTGTATACTCAGTATAGTTTTCAATAAAGATTAAAAATACTTTTAAAGACGTGACGTTCCAAATTGCTATAAGCTAATTGTAAAATTAAAACTAATTATACATATAATTACTTTATAACTATCCTAAAACTCAGAGTTAAACTCTCGTTTCCAAAGTTTAAATAGGATAATAAATATCAATTAGTAGGAGTTTTATTATGTGACAAGGTCTACATAAAGGAATCTGCTCTCTCTTAAAAAGAAAATTCCAGATCGACCTTGATTTTCTAGAAAATGGAACAGGAATATTTCCGGTACCCTGTGATCGTTTTGAAATCCTGAGGGTGAAGCATAATGGATGAAGCAATTACGTTTCTCCATTGGCGTATCAGCAGTTTTTATCAGTGTTTTGGGTAATTGAGATTTTAAGTCCAAATTATTTCAATATAACCACTCAGTACATATAAACTTAAACTAAACTTAAATTTATATTAACTTTAAATTCTATTTCATAATAACGTTCAGTCATAAATCCTTGAGACAAAATGGCGTCCCATTTTGTCAGCTGTTTACTTAGGACTAATAAAATGTTAATGAGATGTTTGTAATGTATTTTTTTACAATAAAAGCATTCATTATTTTCTCAATTAACAAAATATTGTTTTAAACAATCTATTGAAACTATTTTAACGGCTTTATGTTTGTATAATATTTTAGGTTCTCCATTAAAATATATACTTAAGACAAATTTAATCTTCTGAGTTGCAAAGTAAATAATTTTTCTCAAATATGACAAGTTACAAATGTTGGTAAACCACGGCGAAGTTTATATAACTGAATAATATTTTTTTTGGTCAATTAAAATATAAATGTTTGTGTTATATATTATAAAATATGAAAGTTGGTTCTATGTTCGTCAATCAAAAACGCATTTAACGGATTTGTGTGAAAATTTCACTCACAGAAAAATCATAAACTTAAAATCTCTACAACTTTTCCCTTAAAACGAAAAGATTTCCTTTTGGGACGGAATCTTTGGCTGTAGGAAGCGCGAGTTAACTGACACTCTCTGTTGATTTAATTCGTTTATTTTAAAATAGATTCTGTGTTTGGTATACCAGCTGGGTGTACTTTTAGAGAAAACCAAATATGCTTTAAGTAGTACTTACTTAACTTAACTTAATTTCATAATAGAATTATGTCATTACGTTTGGGAGCAATTTCACATGCATTTTGTGAAACAAGTTCAACCTAGTTCATAATAACAAACTGGGAGTACTTGTAGAGAAAGCCAAACATGTCTTAATTACTTACAGGTAATTTCAAACAGAATAATAATATGATTATATTTGGGACCAATTTCGCATGCATTTTGTGAAACAAGTTCAACCTACTTCGTAATAACGAAATTTGCATTTTCAGTGCAGAAACTCAGAGACAAGAATTAATCCGTTGTATATAGTACATAGAGTTCAACTGTAACAGATTCTAAAAGCAAAATTAAATCATAAGTTAAGTGCTTGTCTTCGTGGTTTTGCGAATACAAAAAGAGCAAAACTTTAAGCTAAAATTTTCTGATCTAAGAAATTCTTCAATAAGTGCAGGTATTAGAATTTTCAGATGCCATTGAAATAGAATTAAATATATTCAGTAAATATTTACAGGAACAATAAAAGCTTCAATCCAAGAATAACGACAATGCGAATAATATATGAATATTTATAACTAGCTTTTGAGAGCGGTTTTGTTTGAGCTGTACAGGTTTAATAGAGTTAGTTATGTACGGAGTATTAAATATTTTTATTGTTAAAAAAACTAAATTGGATCTCGGTTTTTAAAATAGTTTACAAAATATCACACAACAATGAAGACGTCTACATTTCTTTATATCAATATATGAATTATCTGAATGAGACATTCAGTTTATTTATATTTCAATATAACGTATTTTTATATGCTTTCAACTATACGAATATATTGTTTCACCCTTAACGCGATTTTTAACGCGTTAACGCTAATAAGGCTTATTTTAAGACATTAATTTTAAAAAGATTATAGAATGGATTGGATGGATTACACTTTCAATTGTTAACAAAAAATATATTTTTAATAATAGTAGTAACAAAAATGATATTAAAAACGTGGTCTTGTATCATTCGCATAAAAAACCGTTTTTCATAAAATTGTTATTGAAAAGTATGATTACAGGTTAAATTAATTTCAATATGAAAAAGGAATAATATATTGAATAAACGTTTGATCTATGTTTTTACTTTATACATAAAAACATATTTTAATTATTTTCAATGTACAAAAGAATATCGAGTGACAATAAAACAAAGAGAATTGAGGAAATGAAACCAAAAATAAATGATGTAAGGCATTGACAAAAAGTTTGTTATTTTTAAATGGGAACTTACCTCATTATTATATACGGTATGGTAATTTCTGTCAGTATTGAATTTCACTATCATATGTTTACTAAATGCTGGACCGAAAAGCATCCTTGTAAAGTATTTGTATTACTCGTATGACTGCCAATTAGTTAGTACTAAAAATAATATCTATTATGAGTTATATAACATAAGAGTTTACTTGTTTCAAGTATTTATATATATTTGTATGAAAACTTCGAATTATATTCTTATTTTGTAGTCATACAGGTGGTATTTGAAAATAACTATTTACAATATTTTCCACAAAAGGCTCGATCCATTTCAAAACAACTACATTTGTAAATTAATGTTTAATGTTCATGATATATTGAGTCGATGTCTGTGGTTCATTGCTGACATTAACATCGACAAATATAGTTCATATTTGTGCAATAATTCCAAAACAGTAAGCAGAAAGTAGGTTATGATATCAGATCAATCAATACAATCTACTCGTATGTTTTAATTTACTAAAGTTATAGTAGGTTTTAAGTTAATACCATTTGTATTAAAAAATAATAATAATCTGAATGCATCGGTATTTTAGGCTTGATAAGTAATATGAGTATTAGTCTTTTGCAAAACGAAGCTTCAAAGTCTGAAATCTTAGGAGTTTCATTTGTAATCTTCTTTTTATGTTGATACAGATATCTGTAAAAGATTAATTATTAATTTATGTATTGTATTTATACTCAATATTCCCGAAGGACGTTTTATTATTTATGTCCCACCGCGAAGCAATTGAGTAAATTGTCTTCAATGTTATATTTTTCATATCAATGTACGATCAAAATAACAGACGGCAGCAACTACTTATAGAAGGTGATTCTACTTGCAGTCACCTTACAAAAAAATACTACAAATAATGATTTCCTATAAATTTAATTAAAATATATATTTTAATTAAATTTATAGGAAATCATTATTTATTTATTAATAATAATAGTCAGGGCATCTAGTATAGGTAGTGATATTCAAAGGATGTATCATATGTTTACTTCTAATGCCCCTTACTATAAAAAACAAAAGAGGCATGAATAAGTTGTCACTATTTTACTTACTTCATTATTGCTTGTTTTTTAACAGATATCTTCGATGGTTTTCTTACCTATTCTGTACTGTTGTTATTTATATAATATCATTACTTTCAAGTCATTTAATTTATTAAGTACTGACTCATCTTTATAATAATATTTTATTAAAGGAACACTTAAAACTCAAGACTTTGACAATCGTGATATCTATTATAACAAAGGGATTATTTTAGAAACCTATAAATCCTGTCGTAGAAGCAATTACTACTATAAAGGGTTTTATTTTTTTCCTCTGATACAATTTCTAGTAAAATAAAGCTATAATAAATATAAGATGTCTGCACATCTGTGGTAAACAAGCGTCAAGGAGTGGTAAATTGATATATCGTATTAAAGACATCGTAATTGAAAATCGATATTAAATATTAATCATCGATGTGATAATAATATTTGTTCTATAAAGTTTATATTATTTGTGCTCAGAGCGTAAATCAAGTCTTTGTTCTAGATTATTATTATCACATCAGATAATAGTTATTTATCTAGATATTGAAAATAAATTTATTAAAACCATGACATTAAGAAGGTAGAACATGTTATTAATTTTAAAGGAAAATTTTACAAAATGCCATGTAAAAACTTTCATCACACTGAAAAAGGACAATAATAGTCGGTAGTATTAACAAACATTTTTTCATAATCTTAATTATAATTATTGCACGTTATTAAAGACAGTCTTCGTAGTTAAGTAACATTGTGTTATTAGATTAACTTATTGAGACAACTTATATAATAATTTACTCAAACACTCAGTTAAATAAAATTCTGATCTGACCGTCAATGAGACATATAGACATTACTCCTTCAATTATCCATATACTTAACAATGAAGTGTTTGTTTGTTTGTTCTAGATTCATTACTTACATTTAGAAGCTTCCGTAGTAGTTCGAGGAAAATTAGTTTCTTGCCAGTTATAACAAAAATTTTCGGAGTTTCTGTGTTATTTTTGGTTTTTGAAAATGAGTGAGTAAAATGGCTTCAGCAGGAATTCTGAGATGAGGACAAGGGGTAGAACTTTGATAGTATTAAGTCACTTAGTGGACTGTTAGCAGCTATCTAAGGGGTTATGACTTATTTCAGTTTTTTTACACTGTAGTAAGTTTTGATAAGAAGTTTTGAAAAGAATTTAATTTTTTTCCATCACTGTATATAATAAGAAATTTAAACAGACTTTTTACTTATTTACCTGTCTTGGCCTTTTTATATTGTTTTTTTTATATTTCTATATATGTATATCACCATTACATACGTTTTCATTTGGGTATTTTTTATTAATTCATATTTGGTATATCTATTGATTGTATTCTTGTAGACACTCTTAAAGAGATATAAAGATCTCATCGACCAAGAAAGGCAATTATGTTATTTAAATTAGCAACTTTATAAATGTTTAGTTTTATAATTACTTACATTGAGTACTTAAAACAATTTTGTATACAATATTCTGGTTTTAATTCGAAAAAAAATTATTTTTACCTTTATTCGTATTATGTCCTCTCAATAAACAAACTTATAATTGGAGTCCACTTGTTTTGGTCTATAAAAGTACACTTACTAATAATTTGATATATAGCTTTCATAGTTTTATGAAACGCTTTTAAAGTCATAGTCATTTCAAAATATGTATATGGCTTGCAATAAGAAGTAGTATATATGATATTTATTCTGTTTTTCAATTTCCTTGTTTCATGAATGGAAGAAAATGAGACATTTCTTACACAACTGCAATTTCCTTTTTACAATAAATGTATTGATGTAAAAAACTCAATATTTTTTAAATATCTCTTTAATAAATATGCAGTTATAAGATATATGATGAATTTATAGATGGTAGAGTCAAATTTTAGTAACTAGATTGCGAACTTATGAGTTGTTGTGAACCTTCATAGGTTCTGTCAAATTCTGGCGGTAAAACAAAATTAATATTAGTAAGTAAAAAATATTTATTTCATTTCTAATAAGACCTTTTAAAGTTAGACATATTATGAATAAGAAAAATTTACATAATCTTAATGTTAAAAAATAAAATAAACAAGCGTTACCAAATTAAAAGATGACACAAATTACAAAATTAGAATAAAGTAAACCTAAAAACGTATTATAGAACAAAGAGTTTACAGTTCACTAATTATTTACTAGCACGTATAGTATAGATTACATAATATGTGTGAATAATACATAACATGTGGAGTGAATATTAGAATTCAATTAACTAATACACTCGTACACACACACTGTTGAAACTAATCGACATGAGAGCCTCCGCGTATATATTATGCTGAATAAAGCAATTTATATATTTTATAATACTATTATTCATTCTTGGAAAATGTTATCCCAAAAAAATTGTATATAAATGGTCCCAGCTAATGCATGAATTGACAAATATGAGGCATATGTGAATAATACTTTTTCATATTCAAAGTGTCGTTTTGAAGTTAGAACTAATGTTCCGAAGGTGCATTCTATATTCTAAGCGAACGAAGTCATTGGAAAAAGCTACTTGTAAATAAAAATCTGGACTTGTAACAGAGAACATACTTAAATTAATAGTGTTCATTAAATTATACAATAAATATAAAAATGAAAAAAGTATCAAACTAACTAGTGTATTTATCCCGGCTTCATCTAAAAGGCTATCTATTTATGTGCTCTTTTTTTTTATTGAAAATATTTAAACCGTTAAACCCGCAGGTAACAAAAACGTTTGACATTGACTTTTTTATTAAAAATTAAAAATCACTTTAAGCCTACCTTTGCTAATATTCGATTTAAATCCAATAAATTTAATGTTTCCTTCTTGTATATCCTAATTCAGCAGATTATTAATATATTATAAAAAGAAACCTTTAGAGATATTTAATAACAATGGGAGTAGGAACAATGTAAAGCCTAAATTGTATTTTAAATATTTATTTCTATTGCATCTTTTAGATTAAGATGTTCTATATTATTAATCTTTGTCGTCACCCCGAAAGTCACAAGAAAACAAATTATATTTTTTTAGCAAAAGTTCTACTTTAATCTAGTGTTTGTAACCTATTTTAGAACATTTGGGTACATTGTCGTTATCAATACAATTATTGTTCAATATACGATACAATATTCAAGGCTTATTGTATTCAAGGTTTTATATGGGTCTCTTTAACAATATATGTATTTAGTCTTTCTTATATGTGGGTCTTCTCTTTGTAGGACGCCTCGAAATGGGTTGTGGTCAATTAACATTTTCTCGTCTCAGGGAAGCTAGTATAGGTAGTGATATTCAAAGAATATGTCATATGTTTACTTCTAACTATGCCTTTACTATAAGAAACAAAAGAGACATGACTATGTTGTCACTATTTTACTTACTTCATTATTGCTCGTTTTTTAACAGATATCTTCGATGGTTTTCTTACCTATTCTGTACTTTTGTTATTTATATAATATCATTACTTTCAAGTCAGTTAATTGATTATGTACCGACTCATCTTTATAATAATATTTTATAAAAGGAACACTTAAAACTCAAGGCTTTGACAATCGTGATATCTATTATAACGACGGAATTATTTTAGAAACCTATAAATCCTGTCGTAGAAGCAATTACTACTATAAAGAGTTTTAATTTTTTTACTCTGATTCTCTTCCCAGTATAATATAGGTATAATAAATATAAGATGTCGCCGAGTTGTCTGCACATCTGTGGTAAACAAGCTTCAAGGAGTGGTAAAACGATAGGATCGTTTTAAATACATTGTAATCGAAAAGCGATATTAAATTTTAATCATTGATGTGATAATAATATTTGTTCTATAAAGTTTATATTTTTTGTGCTCAGAGCGTAAATCAAGTCTTTGTTCTAGATTATTATTATAACATCAGATAAATGTTATTTATCTAGATATTGAAAATAAATTTAATAAAGCCATCACAATAAGAAGGTAGAAAATTTTTATAATTTTAAAGGACAACATTACAAAATGTCATGGAATATTTTTCACCTGATTGAAAAATAAAGAATATAGGATAATAATAGTCGGTAATATTAACAAACATTTTTTCATAATCTTAATTGTAATTATTGTGCGGTATTAAAAATAGTGCTCGTAGTTAATTAGTTATCAATGTGTATTAGATTAACTTATTGAGACAAGTTATATAATAATTTACGCAAGTTAAATAAAATTCTGATCTGACTATCAATGATACATAAATAGACATTACTCCTTCAATTACTGGTATACTTAATAATGAAGTGTTTATTTGTTTATTCTAGATTCACTGCTTACGTATAGAAGCTTCCGTAGTACTTTGAGGAAAATTAGTTTATTGCCAGTTGTCACTAAAATTTCGGAGTTTCTGTGTTATTTTTGGTTTTCGAAAATGAGTGAGTAAAATGACTGCAGCAGGAATTCTGAGATGAGGCAGGATTTTGACATAAGGCAGAATTTTGATAGTGATAACTGTGCCATAAGTGACTTAGTGAACCGTTAGCAACTATTTAAGGGGTTATGTCTTATTTTAGTTTTTTTACACTGTAGTAAGTTTTGATAAGAATTTTACACTTATGTTAGTATTGAGATTTTTTTCCATAACTTTATTTAATAAGTAAATTAAACAGACTTTTTATTTATTTACCAATTATATTTTGTTTAAATTAGCAACTTTATAAATGTTCAGTTTAATAATTATTTACATTGAGTACTTAAAACATCTTTTTACACAATATTTTAGTTTCAAGTCGAAAAAAATCTTTATTTTGACCTTTATTCGTATTATGTCCTCTCAATAAACGAACTGTTATAATTGGAGTCCACTTGTTTTGGTCCATAAAAGTACTTCAGTCTCCATCCACTTACTAATAATTTGATATATACCTTTCATACTTTTAGGAAACACTTTTAAAGTCATAGTCATTTCAAAATATGTATATGGCTGCAAGCCATATATATGATATTTATTCTGTTTTTCAATTTCCTCGTTTCATGAATGGAAGAAAATCAGACATTTCTTACACAACTGCAATTTCCTTTTTACAACAAATGTATTGACGTAAAAAACTCAATATTTTTTAAATATCTCTTTAATAGATATGCAGTTATAAGATATATGATAAATTTATAGATGGTATAGTCTAATTTTAGTTACTAGATTGCGAACTTATGGGTTGTTGTGAACTTTCAAAAATAAATATTCGTAGGTAATGTCAAATTCTGGCGGTAAAATTAATTTCTAATAACAGTAATATTTCACTGAATCACAAGCTGTAAAATAACAGAGTCGAAAATAGTGTCCAAATAAACTGTAACTGAGTATCATTTATTTTACGGACATTTGACCTTCGACCCTGTACGAGGACGACCGTTATAAAAACAAAACTATAGCCATTGGTAATATAAACGAGTTACAAAATTAATATATAATAACAATTCATATTTTGCTATTTCATCTATTTAATTTTGACTTCATATTAGTAATTATAAAAGAATGATTATTGCCGTCATTAGAAACAATACTTTATGTTATAATTCTCACTAAGACCTTTTAAAGTTAGAAATATTATGAATAAGAAAAAATTATATAATCTTAATTTAAAAAAATAAAATAAACAAGCGTTACCAAATCAAAAGATGACACAAATTACAAAATTAGAATAAAGTAAATCTAAAAATGTATTATAGAACAAAGAGTTTACAGTTCACTAATTATTTACTAGCACGTATAGTATAGATTACATAATATGTGTTAATAATACATAACATGTGGAGTGAATATTAGAATTCAATTAACTAATACACTCGTACACACATACTGATGAAACTAATCGACATGAGAGCCTCCGTGTATATATTATGCTGAATAAAGCAATTTATATATTTTATAATACTATTATTCATTCTTGGAAAATATTATCCCAAAAAAATTTTATATTAATGGTCCCAGTTAATGCATGAATTGACAAATATGAGGCATATGTGAATAATACTTTATCAGTTGCACAGTGTCGTTTTGAAGTTAGAACTAATGTTCCGAAGGTGCTTTCTATATTCGAAGCGAAAAAAGTCATTAGAAAAATCTACTTGTAAATAAAAATCTGGACTTGTAACAGAGAACCTACTTAAATTAATAGTGTTCATTAAATTATACAATAAATATAAAATGAAAAAAATATCAAACAAATTAGTGTAAATATTTAAATCGTTAAACCCGCAGGCAACGAGTTTTTCGTTTGACATTAACTTTTCTATTAAGATTTGTAAACCACTCTTTAAATCTTTGCTAATATTCGATTAAAATTCAATAAATTTAATATTTCCTTCTCGAGTAACATAATTCAGCAGATTATTAATAAATAATATATTATGCAATAAGCTTTACTTGATTATTTATGGGAAAAAAATGCATTTATATACATATATATATATATGTATATATATTTCTATATTATACTGAGTATAGTCTTCGATGAAGGGTTGAAGTACTTCGGCAGACGTCACGTCCCAAATAGTTATAAACTAATGAGTAATTAAAACTAATTATACACATAATTACTTTATAACTACCCTAAAACAGAGTTAACCTCTCGTTTCCAAAGTTTAAATAGGATAATAAAGAACAATTAGTAGGAATTTTATTATGGGGCAATGTCTACATAAAGGAATCTGCTCTCTCTTGAAAAGAAAATTTTAGATTGAATTTGATTTTACAGAAAACGGAGCAGGAATATTGCCGATCCCGTGTGATCCTTTTGAAATTCTAAGGGCGAAACATAATGGATGAAACAATTACGTTTCTCCATCGTCGTATCAGCAGTTTTATGAGTGTTTTGGGTAATTGAGAATTTAAGTACGAATGTTTCAATATAAACACTCAGTACATATAAATATATGTAGGTTTTTGTGTCATGTCGTGATTATGTAACAGTACATAATTTACTGCTAATAAATTTTTGATGACGTCTCTAGTTTGTACTTCCCATACATTTTAACACCCACTTATTATACTTAATGAAATCATACATGTAAATGCTTATAGTTTCTTTTCTCTCTTTAATATTCTAAACTGGTATGTTTTGTTAAATATTACATTTCATAATTTTAATTTTAAGCTTCTATACCACTATAATTTTTCGCTATCAAAAATTGTCATTAACCAGTTCAAAGATCTAAAACAACTGAGCTTAAATTAATATTAAGTTTAAATTCTATTTCATAATAATGTTCAGTCATAAATCCTTGAGACAAAATGGCGTCCCATTTTGTCAGCTGTTTATTTAGGGCTGTTAACGAGATGTTTATAATGTATTTTGTTACAATAAAAGCATTCATAATTTTCTTAATTTATAAAATATTATTTTAAATAATCTATTGAAACTATTTTAACGGTCTTATGTTTGTATAATATTTTAGGGTTCTCCATTAAAATATATACTTAAGCCCAATTTAATCTAGCCAAAGTTGATAATTTTTCTCAAACATGACAAGTTAGATATGTTGGTAAACCACGGCGAAGTTTATATATCTAAATATTTTTTTACTTGTCAATTAAAATATAAATGTTTGTGATATATATTATAAAATATGAAAGTGGGTTCTATGTTCGTCAATCAAAGCATTTAACGGTATTGTGTGAAATTTTCACTCATAGAAAAACCATAAACTTAAAATCTCTACTACTGTTCCCTTAAAACGAAAAGATTTCCTTTTGGCATGGGATCTTTGGCTGTAGGAAGCGCGAGTTAACTGACACTCTCTGTTAATTTTATTCGTTTATTTTAAAATAAAATCTGTGTTTGTTACACCAGCTGGGTGTATTTTTGGAGAAAACCAAATATACCTAAAGTAGTACTTACTTACTTAACTTAATTTCATAATAGAATTATGTCATTATGTTTGAGAGTAATTTCACATGCATTTTGTGAAACAAGTTCAACCTAGTCTATATGACAAACTGGGAGTACTTTTAGAGAAAGCCAAACATGTCTTAATTACTTACAGGTAATTTCAAACAGAATAATAATGTATGTATATTTCGGACCAATTTCGCATGCATTTTGAGAAAACAAGTTCAACCTACTTCGTAATAACAAAATTTGCATTTTCAGTGCAGAAACTCAGAGACAAGAATTAATCCGTTGTACATAGAATTATATAAACGTCATAGTGTATTTGATAAATATGGAGAAATAATTTTCGTTTAACTGTAACAGATTCTAAAAGTAAATTAAATCGTAAGTTAAGTGCTTGTCTTTATGGTTTTGCGAATACAAAAAGGGCAGAACTTTAAGCTAAAATTTTCTGATCCAAGAAATTCCTCAATAAGTGCACGTATTAGAATTTTCAGATGCCATTGATACAGAATCAAATATATTCAGTAATTATTTACAGGAACAATACGAAGGCCAAACTGAAAGTTTAAATTTTGAAAATAGAACTCTTTACCAATATTATTGAGTGTACATTTCATTCATTTGTCATTTGTTTTACGATTTGGCGGCAAATTGAAAATTGTCTGTGCACGTCAGAATGAATTTAAGCCGAGAAAATTTTCGTGCAATGATTTTTTATGACTTTCGATGTCATTTAAGTCAACAAGAAAGTTATGATAGACTTCGATTGGCTTTCACGATGAAGCCCCATCTCGTGCCACAGTGTACAACTGGTTTAATGAATTCAAACGTGGTCGAACTAATCTCACCGATGATTTGCGTGAGGGACGGCCTTCTACAGCGACGACTGAAGATAACATCAATGTTGTGCGGCGTATGATAGAGACTGACAAAAGAGTGACCTATCAGCAGATTCGGACAAGTCTAGGCATAGGTATGAGTCAAGTGCACAAAGTCATCCATGAACATTTAGCGGTCAGGAAGCTTTGTGCCCGCTGGATACCGCATAATTTGACCGAGGCTCAAAAACTCCGCCATGTTGATTGGTGCCGAGAAATGATCCAAAAATTTAACGGAGGTGACTCAAATGCTGTGTTCGACATACTAACGGGTGACGAAAGCTGGATTTAATGTTATGATCCGGAAACCAAAAGACAGTCTGCTCAGTGGGTGTTTCCTTCCGAAGAGTTGCCAACTAAAGTGAAGAGAGGTCGAAGTGTTGGAAAAAAGATGGTGGCCTCGTTCTTCGGAAAGACAGGTCATTACGCGACAGTAGTCTTAGAGGATCAGAAAACGGGTAATGCAGAGTGGTATACTAACAATTGTTTGCCACTTGTCTTGGAAAAAGTTGGAGAGAAACGACCTCGCAGCAGAATCCTCCTTCATCACGACAATGAATCGTCGCACACCGCCAGGCAAACGATCGACTATTTGGTGACCTCAGACGTGGAATTACTGGGTCACCCGCCGGATAGCCCCGATCCCGCACCCTGCGATTTTTATTTATTTCCGAAAATAAAAGAAAATCTTCGAGGAAAACGTTTTATAGACGCCGAAGAAGCAGTGGCTGTGTTTCAAAACGCCGTCGAAGAGACCCCTAAGGCCGAGTGGGCAAGGTGCTTTTCTCAATGGTTCCATCGAATGCAGCGATGTATTGATGTAAATGGACGCTATTTTGAAAAGTTACAATAAAACGAATAACTTGCTAGAATGCTTAGTTTTTGATTTTCTAAGAACTTTCAGTTTGACCCTCGTAAAAGCTTCAATTCAACAATAACGACAATACGAATAATAAATGAATATTTATAACTAGCTTTTGAGAGCAGTTTTGTTTGAGCTGTACAGGTTTAATAGACTTAGTTATATACGGAGTATTAAATATTTTTATCTTTAAAAACACTAAATTGGACCTCGGTTTTTAAAATTGTTTACAAAATATCACACAACAATGATGACGTCTACATTTCTTTATTTCAATATCTCATTCAGTTTATTTATATTTCTATATAACGTATTTTTATATGCTTTCAACTATACGAATATATTGTTTCACCCTTATTCTAATGAGGCAACTTCTTTTCTTTTGATGACATGTATACATAATGAAAACAAGATTTCAATTGGTTTCATATTTTGTAACTCATCTGTAAGCATACAGGCTTACTTTTTATTCATATTGAAAGTATCGATTTTGAAAGCGTTAACGCCTTATTTTAAGACATATTAATTTTTAAAAGATTATACAATGGATTGGATGGATTACACTATCAATTGTTAACAAAAAATATATTTTTAATTAAAATAGTAACAATAATAATATTAAAAACGTGGTCTTGCATCATTCGCATAAAAAAACCGTTTTTCATAAAAAAATTGTTATTGAAAAGTATTATTACAGCTTACATTAATTTCAATATGAAAAAGGAATAATATTTTGAATAAACGTTTGATATGGGTTTTTATTTTATAAATAAAAACATTTAAATTATTTTCAATGTACAAAAGAATATCGAGTGACAATACAACAAAAAGAATTGAGGAAGTTCATTGCTGACATTAACATCGACAAATATAGTTCATATTTGTGCAATAATTCCAAAACAGTAAGCAGAAAGTAGGTTACGATATCAGATAAATCAATACAATCTACTCGTATATTTTAATTTACTAAAAATGTAGTAGGTTTTGAATTAATACCATTTTTATAAAAAAATGATAATCTGAATGCATCGGTATTTTAGTCTTGATAAGTAATATTAGTCTTTTGCGAAACGAAGCTTCAAAGTCTGAAATCTTACGATTTTCATTTGTAATCTTCTTTTTATGTTGATATAGATACATTTCAATTAAATTTATAGGAAATCATTATTTGTAGTATTTTTTTTGTAATGTGACTGCAAGAAGAATCATCTTCCATTAGTAGTTGCTGCCGTCTGTTATTTTGATCGTACATTGATATGAAAAATATAACATTGAAGACAATTTACTCAATTGCTTCGCGGTTGTACATAAATAATAAAACGTCCTTCGGGAATATTGAGTATCTGCTTTAATTCATGTTTATTTTTTTTGCTGCTAAATAACATTTTGAATGACTGTAATCCTGCCTTTGAGTCTTCTCAATTTCTCAATTTGTAGTCTAATAGATGTTTTTGTGATCATTTGATAAGATTTTAAATCTTTATAAACTAAACTAAATACGTAATTATGTAACATCGTCATATATTAAAATACGGCTATTTTTTTACTAATTTTGATCAAATTCAACTGTGGATTTAATAATTATTATTATGTCTCATTTATTCCACAGCCTCCACACTACGCCAGTGAGAAGGTAACTTTGTTAGAGCCAATCACTCGCCAGCTTTCTACATAATATATGGCGCATAATAGAATTTAACAGAGCATGTACTTATATTAATAATGATATTTATATATTTAACTTATACACGTCTCATCACACATTGCTTGTTAAAGGTTAGTTAGGGATAATTAGTAACAATGGGAGTAGGTACAACTTTACATCAGTAAAGTTTATATAATAGTTTAAATCTTAATTTCTATTACATCTTTTTACATTAAGATGTTTTATCTTATTAATCTTTGTCGTGACGCAGAAGATCACAAGAAAACAAATTATATTTTTTTTAGTAAAAGTTCTCATTCAATCTAGTGTTTGTAACCTATTTTAGAACATTTGGGTACATTGTCGTTATCAATACAATTATTATTAAATATACATTCAAGGCTTATTGTATCCAAGGCTTTATATGGGTCTCTTTGACAATATATGTATTTAGTCTTATGTGTGGGTCTTCTCTTTGTAGGACGTCTCGAAATGGGTTGTGGTCAATTAACATTTTCTCGTCTCAGGGAATCTAGTATAGGTAGTGATATTCAAAGAATATGTCATTTGTTTACTTCTCATGTCTTTACTATATAAAACAAAAGAGACATGAATATGTTGTCACTATTTTACTTACTTCATTATTGCTTGTTTTTTAACAGATATTTTCGATGGTTTTCTTACCTATTCTGTACTGTTGTTATTTATATAATATCATTACTTTCAAGTCAGTTAATTAATTATGTACTGAATCATCTTTATAATAATATTTTATAAAAGGAACATTTAAAACTCAAGGCTTTGACATTCGTGATATCTGTTATAACGACGGGATTATTTTAGAAACCTATAAATCCTGTCGTAGAAGCAATTACTACTATAAAGAGTTTTAATTTTTTTAGTCTGATTCTCTTCCCAGTATAATAAAGGTATAATAAATATAAGATGTCGCCGAGTTGTCTGCACATCTGTGGTAAACAAGCGTCAAGGAGTGGTAAATAGATAGAATCGTATTAAAGACATCGTAATCGAAAATCGATATTAAATTTTAATCATCGATGTGCTAATAATATTTGTTCTACTAAGTTTATATTTTTGTCAGATCACAGATCATAGATTCACATCAAGTCTTTGTTCTAGATTATTATTATAACATCAGATAAAGGTTATTTATATAGATATTGAAAATAAATTTAATAAAATCATAACAATAAGAAGATAGAAAATATTATTATTTTTAAAGGAAAGCATTACAAAATGGCATGCAACATTTGTCATCTGATTGAAAAATAAAGAATATAGGACAATAATACTCGGTAGTATTAACAATAATTTTTTCATAATCTTAATTATAATTATTGCAGGGTTAAAAAACAGAACTCTTAGCTAAGTAACAATATGTTATTAGATTAACTTATTGAGACAACTTATATAATAATTTACTCCAACACTCAGTTAAATAAAATTCTGATCTGACCATCAATGATACATAAATAGACATTACTCCTTCAATTACCCATATACTTAACAATGAAGTGTTTGTTTGTTTGTTCTAGATTCACTACTTACGTATAGAAGCTTCCGTAGTAGTTCGAGGAAAATTAGTTCCTTGGCAGTTGTAACTAAGTTTCGGAGTCTGTGTTATTTTTGGTTTTCGAAAATGTGTGAGTAAAATGATTTCAGCAGGAATTCTGAGATGAGGACAAGGGGTAGAACTTTGATAGTATTAAGTCACTTATTGGACTGTTAGCAGCTATCTAAGGGGTTATGACTTATTTTAGTTTCTTTTTGACTGTAGTAAGTTTTGATAAGAATTTTACACTTAGTATTGAGATTTTTTTCAACACTTTTTATAATAAGTAAATTTGACAGATTTTTTTTATTTATTTACCTGTCTTGGTCTTTTTATATTGTTTTTTTTTATATTTCTATATATGTATAAATTCTATATATATATATATATGTGTATCACTATTACATACGTTTTCATTTGGGTAATTTTTATTAATTCATATTTGGTATACCTATTGATTGTATTCTTGTAGACACTCTTAAAGAGATATAAAGATCTCATCGACCAAGAAAGGCAATTATGTTATTTAAATTAGCAACTTTATAAATGTTTAGTTTTATAATTATTTACATTGAGTATTTAAAACAATTTTGTTTACAATATTTTCGTTTAAGTTCGAAAAAAATTTATATTTTGACCTTTATTCGTATTATGTCCTCTCAATAAACAAACTGTTATAATTGGAGTCCACTTGTTTCTATAAAAGTACTTCAGTCTCCATCCACTCACTAATAATTTGATATATACCTTTCATAGTTTTAGGAAACACTTTTAAAGTCATAGTTATGTAAAAATATATAAATGGTTTTCAATATGAATTTTTTAAATATCACTCTAATAAATATTGAGTTATAAGATATGTAATGGGTTTATAGATGGTAGAGTCTATTTATAGTTACTGGATTCGTAATTTAGGAGTTGTTGTGAACTTTTAAAAATAAATATTAATAGGTAATGTCAAATACTAATTAATATTAATAAGTTCAAAAATAATTTTATTTCTAATAAAAGTAACATTTGACTGAATCACAGCTGTAAAATAACAAAGTTTAAAGTAGTGTATAAATAAACTTTTCGGCAAACTGTAACTGAGTATCATTTATTAACTCGGACATTTGACCTTCGACCCTGAGGGCGACACTTTTAAAAACAAAACATTGGTAATGTAATATAAACGAGTTACAAAGTTAATACATTACAATAATTCATATTTTGTTATTGCATCCATTTAATTTTAATTTCAATAATTGTTGACCAATTAGAATGATTATCTTCAGAAACTATGTTTTATATTTTAATTCTCACTAAGACCTTTTAATGTTACATATATTATGAATAACAAAAAAATACATTATCAAAATAAGATGAATAAGCGTTATCAAATCAAACGATAAGTTACAAAATTACAACAAAGTAAAATCCAAAAACGTATTATAGAACAAAGAGTTTACATTTCACTAATTATTTACTAGCACGTATAGTATAGATTACATAATATATGTTAATAATACATAACATGTGGAGTGAATATTAGAATTCAATTAACTAATACACTCGTACACACACACTGATGAAACTAATCGACATGAGAGCCTCCGTGTATATATTATGCTGAATAAAGCAATTTATATATTTTATAATACTATATTATTCATTCTTGGAAAATGTATTCCAAAAAAATTGTATATAAATGGTCCCCATTTATATACAATTTTTTTGGAATAATAATTTGGAAGCTAATGCATGAATTGACAAATATGAGGCATATGTGAATAAAACTTTTTTCAGTTTCATAGAAAGCGAAAAAGTCATTGGAAGAAGCTACTTGTAAATAACAATCTGGACTTGTAACCGAGAACATACTCAAATTAATAGTGTTCATTAAATTATATAATAAATATAGAATGATAAAAATATCAAACAAACTAGTGTATTTGTTCCGGCTTCATCTAAAAGGCTTGACTGTTTATGTGCTCTTTTTTTCTATATTTAAATCGTTAAAACTGCAGGCAAATAGTGTATTTGATAAATATGGAGAAATAATTTGTTTAACTGTAACACATTCTAAAAGTAAATTAAATCATAAGTTAAGTGCTTGTATGGTTTTGCGAATACAAAAAAAGGCAGAACTTTAAGCTAAAATTTTCTGATCCAAGAAATTCTTCAATAAGTGCAGGTATTCGAATTTTCAGATGCCATTGAAACAGAATTAAATATATTCAGTAAATATTTACAGGAACAATAAAAGCTTCAATCTAAGAATAACGACAATACGAATATTATATGAATATTTATAAATAGCTTTTGAAGGCAGTTTTGTTTGAGCTGTACAGGTTTAATAGAGTTAGTTATGTACGGAGTATTAAATATTTTTATTGTTAAAAAAACTAAATTGGATCTCGGTTTTTAAAATAGTTTACAAAATATCACACAACAATGAAGACGTCTACATTTCTTTATATCAATATATGAATTATCTGAATGAGACATTCAGTTTATTTATATTTCAATATAACGTATTTTTATATGCTTTCAACTATACGAATATATTGTTTCACCCTTAACGCGATTTTTAACGCGTTAACGCTAATAAGGCTTATTTTAAGACATTAATTTTAAAAAGATTATAGAATGGATTGGATGGATTACACTTTCAATTGTTAACAAAAAATCTATTTTTGATGATATTAAAAATGACGTGGTCTTGTATCATTCGCATAAAAAAACCGTTTTTCATAAAAAAAATTGTTATTGAAAAGTATGATTACAGCTCACATTAATTTAAATATGAAAAAGGAATAATATTTTTAATAAACGTTTGATCTGTGTTTTTACTTTATAAATAAAAACATATTTAAATTATTTTCAATGTACAAAAGAATATCCAGTGACAATACAACAAAGAGAATTGAGGAAATGAAACCAAAAATAAATGAGGTAAGGCATTGACAAAATGTTTGTTATTTTTAAATTGGAACTTACAGCTTCATTATATATGGTAACTTCTGTCAGTATTGAGTTTGACTATCATTTGTTTATTAAATGCTGGATCAAAAAGCATCCTTGTAAAGTATTTGTATTACTTGTATGACTGCCAATTAGTTAGTACTAAAAAGAATATCTATTATAAGTAATATAGCATAAGAGTTTACTTGTTTCAAGTATTTATATATATTTGTATAAAAATATACTAGAATTTTATTCTTATTTTATCGTGATACAGGTGGTATTTGTAAATGACTATTCACGATATTAGCCACAAAAGGCTCGATCCATTTGTAAATTAATGTTTAGTGTTCATCATGTATTGAGTCGATATCTGTGGTTCATTGCTGACATTAACATCGACAAATATAGTTCATATTTGTGCAATAATTCCAAAAACAGTAAGCAGAAAGTAGGTTATGATATCAGATCAATCAATACAATCTACTCGTATGTTAAAACATACTAAAAATGTAGTAGGTTTTAAATTAATACCATTTTCATATAAAAAAATGATAATAATCTGAATGCATCGATATTTTAGTCTTGTTAAGTAATATTAGTATTTTGCAAAACGAAGCTTCAAAGTCTGAAATCTTAGGAGTTTCATTTGTAATCTTCTTTTTATGTTGATACAGATATATTTTAATTAAATTTATAGGAAATCATTATTTGTATTTATGTAGTATTTTTTTTGTAAGGTGAAGCACCTTCCATTAGTAGTCGCTGCCGTCAGTTATTTTGATCGTACACTGATATGAAAAATATAACATTGAAGACAATTTACTCAACCGCTTCGCGGTGGGACATTAATAATAAAACGTCCTTCAGGAATATTGAGTATCTGCTTTTATTCATGTTTATTTTTTTTGCTGCTAAATAAAATGTTGAATGACTGTAATCCTGCCTTTGAGTCTTTTCAATTTGTAGTCTAAAAGATTTTCTTGTGATCATTTGATATAACTTTAAATCTTTATAATCTAAACTAAATAATTAATTGTGTAACATCGATATATATTAAAATAAGGCTATTTTTTTTACTAATTTTCATCAAATTCAACTGTGGATTTAATAATTATTATTATGTCTCATTTATTCCACAGCCTCCACACTACGCCAGTGAGGAGGTAACTTTGTTAGAGCCAATCACTCGCCCGCTTTCTACATAATATGATGGCGCATAATAGAATTTAACAGAGCATGTACTTATATTAATAATGATATTTATATATTTAACTTATACGCGTGTCATCACACAGTGCTTGTTAAAGGTTAGTTAGGGATAATTAGTAACAATGGGAGTAGTTACAACTTTATATTAGTAAAGTTTAAATTATAGTTTAAATCTTAATTTCTATTACATCTTTTAAATTAAGATGTTTAAGATCTTATTAATCTTTGTCGTGACGCAGAAGATCACAAAAAAACAAATTATATTTTTTTTAGTCGAAGTTCTCCTTCAATCTAGTGTTTGTAACCTATTTTAGAACATTTGGGTACATTGTCGTTATCAATACAATTATTATTCAATATACGATACAATATTCTAGGATTTTAGAATTCAAGGCTTTATATGGCTCTCTTTGACAATAAATGTGTTTAGTCTTATGTGTGGGTCTTCACTTTGTAGGACGCCTCGAAATGGGTTGTGGTCAATTAACATTTTCTCGTCTCAGGGAATCTAGTATAGGTAGTGATGTTCAAAGAATATGTCATATGTTTACTTCTAATGCCTTTACTATAAGAAACAAAAAAGAGACATGAATATGTTGTCACTATTTTACTTACTTTATTATTGCTTGTTTTTTAACAGATATCTTCGATGGTTTTCTTACCTATTCTGTACTGTTGTTATTTATATAATATCATTACTTTCAAGTCAGTTAATTGATTATGTACTGAATCATCTTTATAATAACATTTTATAAAAGGAACATTTAAAACTCAAGGCTTTGACAATCGTGATATCTATTATAACGAAGGGATTATTTTAGAAACCTATAAATCCTGTCGTAGAAGCAATTACTACTATAAAGAGTTTTAATTTTTTTACTCTGATTGTCTTCCCAGTATAATAGAGGTATATTAAATATAAGTCGTCGCCGAGTTGTCTGCACATCTGTGGTAAACAAGCGTCAAGGAGTGGTAAATTGATATATCGTATTAAAGACATCGTAATCGAAAATCGATATTAAATTTTAATCATCGATGTGATAATAATATTTGTTCTATAAAGTTTATATTATTTGTGCTCAGAGCGTAAATCAAGTCTTTGTTATAGATTATTATGAATAACATCAGATAAAGTTATTTATCTAGATATTGAAAATAAATTTAATAAAACCATGACATTAAGAAGGTAGAACATTTTATTAATTTTAAAGGAAAGCATTACTAAATGGCATGGAACATTTTTCACCTGTTTGAAAAATAAAGAATATAGAACAATAATACTCGGTAGTATTAACAATAATTTTTTTCATAATCTTAATTATAATTGTTGTACAATATTAAAAACAGTGCTCGTAGGTAAGTAACAATGTGTTATTAGATTAACTTAACTTGAAACAACTTGTATAATAATTCACTCAAATAATCAGTTAAATATTATTCTGATCTGACCATCAATGATACATAAATAGACATTACTCCTTCAATTACCCATTAATTAACAATAAAGTGTTTGTTTGTTTGTTCTAGATTCACTACTTACGTATAGAAGCTTCCTTAGTAGTTCGAGGAAAATTAGTTTCTTGCCAGTTATAACAAAAATTTTCGGAGTTTCTGTGTTATTTTTGGTTTTCGAAAATGAGTGAGTAAAATGACTTCTTAGCAGGAATTCTGAGAGGAGGCAGAATTTTGATAGTGATAGCTATCTAAGGGGTTATGACTTATTTTACTTTTTTTTACACTGTAGTAAGTTTTGATAAGAATTTCACACTTATGTTAGTCTTGAGATTTTTTTCCATCCCTGTATATAATAAGTAAATTATACAGACTTTAGTTTATTTTTTATATTTCTATATGTGTATATCACCATTACATACGTTTTCATTTGGGTAATTTTTATTAATTCATATTTGGTATACCTATTGATTGTATTCTTGTAGACACTCTTAAAGAGATATAAAGATCTCATCGACCAAGAAAGGCAATTACGTTATTTAAATTAGCATCTTTATAAATGTTCAGTTTTATAATTATTTACATTGAGTATTTACAACAATTTTGTATACAATATTTTCGTTTTAAATCGAAAAAAAATGTGTATTTTGACGTTTATTCTTATTATGTCCTCTCAATAAACAAACTGTTATAATTGGAGTCCACTTGTTTTGGTCTATAAAAGTACACTTACTAATAATTTGATTTATAGCTTTCATAGTTTTAGGAAACACTTTCAAAGTCATAGTCATTTCAAAAAATGTAAGTGGTTTTCAATAAGAAGTCATATATATGATATTTATTCTGTTTTCAATTTCCTCGTTTCATGAATGGAAGAAAATCAGACATTTCTTACACAACTGCAATTTCCTTTTTACAATAAATGTATTGACGTAAAAAACTCAATATTTTTTAAATATCTCTTTAATAAATATGCAGTTATAAGATATATAATGAATTTATAGATGGTAGAGTCTAATTTTAGTAACTAGATTGCGAACTTATGAGTTGTTGTGAACTTTCAAAAATAAATATTCATAGGTAATGTCAAATTCTGGCGATAAAACAAAATTCATATGAGTAAGTTCAAAAAATACTTTCATTTCTAATAAAAGTAACATTTGACTGAATCACAGCTGTAAAATAACAGAGTCGAAATTAGTGTCTAAATAAACTGTAACTGAGTATCATTTATTTTTTCGGACATTTGACCTTCGACCCTGTATGAGGACGACCCTTATAAAAAAAAAACTATAGCTGTTGGTAATATAAACGAGTTACAAAATTAATATATAACAACAATTCATATTTTGTTATTGTATCTATTTAATTTTGACATCATATTAGCAATTAGAATGATTATTGCCGTCATTAGAAACAATACTTTATGTTATAATTCTCACTAAGACCTTTTAAAGTTAGACATATTATGAATAAGAAAAATTTACATAATCTTAATGTTAAAAAATAAAATAAACAAGCGTTACCAAATCAAAAGATGACACAAATTACAAAATTAGAATAAAGTAAACCTAAAAATGTATTATAGAACAAAGAGTTTACATTTCACTAATTATTTACTAGCACGTATAGTATAGATTACATAATATGTGTTAATAATACATAACATGTGAAGTGAATATTAGAATTCAATTAACTAATACACTCGTACACACACACTGATGAAACTAATCGACATGAGAGCCTCCGTGTATATATTATGCTGAATAAAGCAAGTTACATATTTTATAATACTATTTTTCATTCTTTGAAAATGTTATTCCAAAAAATATATAAATTGTCCCAGATATTGCATGAATTGACAAATATGAGGCATATGTGAATAATACTTTTTCAGTTTCAAAGTGTTGTTTTGAAGTTTCCGAAGGTGCTTTCTATATTCAAAGCGAAAAAGTCATTGGAAACAGCTACTTGTAAATAAAAATCTGGACTTGTAACCGAGAACATACTCAAATTAATAGTGTTCATTAAATTATAAAATAAATATAAAAATATCAAACAAACTAGTGTATTTGTCCCGGCTTCATCTATAAGGCTTCACTGTTTATGTGCTCTTATTTTCTTTATTGAAAATATTTAAATCGTTAAATCCGCAGGCAAATAGTTTTTCGTTTGACATTGTCTTTCCTTTTAACATTTTAAAATCACCCTTTAAACCTTTGCTTATATTCGATTAAAATTCAATAAATTTAATGTTTCCTTCTTAAATGACTTAATTCAGCAGATTATTAATATATAATATATTATAAAAAATAAACCTTTAGATGATTGTTTATGAGGAAATAGTTTCCTCTTCTTTTTTAATTATATATATTTGTAGTTTGTATAAATTTGTATACTCAGTATAGTTTTCAATAAAAAAAATACTTTTAGAGACGTGACGTCCCAAATAGTTATAAAGTTATTGGAAATTAAAACTAATTATACATATAATTACTTTATAACTACCCTAAAACTCAGAGTTAAACTCTCGTTTCCAAAGTTTAAATAGGATAATAAATATCAATTAGTAGGAGTTTTATTATAGAACAATGTCTACATAAAGGAATCTGCTCTCTCTTGAAAAGAAAATTTTAGATTGACTTTGATTTTACAGAAAATGGAGCAGGAATATTTCCGGTCCTGTGTGATCCTTTTGAAATTCTAAGGGAGAAACATAATGGGTGAAGCAATTACGATTCTCCATCGTCGTATCAGCAGTTTTATGAGTGTTTTGGGTAATTGAGATTTTAAGTACGAATGTTTCAATATATACACTCAGTACATATAAATATATGTAGGTTTTAGTGTTTTGTCGTGATTATTTAGCAATGCATAATTTACTGCTAATAAATTTTTGGTGGAGTCTCTAGTTTGTAATTCTCATACATTCTAACACTCACTTATTATAACTCAATGAAGTTATATATATATTTATAGTTTCTTTAAATTCCCTTTTCAATATTCTAAACTGGTATGATTTATTAAACATTATATTTGATATTTTTTTATTATTAAGCTTCTTTACCACTATAATTTTTCGCTATCAAAAATTGTCATTAACCAGTTCAAAGATCTAAAACAACTGAGCTTAAATTAATATTAAGTTTAAATTCTATTTCATAATAATGTTCAGTCATAAATCCTTGAGACAAAATGGCGTCCCATTTTGTCAGCTGTTTATTTAGGGCTGTTAACGAGATGTTTATAATGTATTTTGTTACAATAAAAGCATTCATAATTTTCTTAATTTATAAAATATTATTTTAAATAATCTATTGAAACTATTTTAACGGTCTTATGTTTGTATAATATTTTAGGGTTCTCCATTAAAATATATACTTAAGCCCAATTTAATCTAGCCAAAGTTGATAATTTTTCTCAAACATGACAAGTTAGATATGTTGGTAAACCACGGCGAAGTTTATATATCTAAATATTCTTTTACTTGTCAATTAAAATATAAATGTTTGTGATATATATTATAAAATATGAAAGTGGGTTCTATGTTCGTCAATCAAAGCATTTAACGGTATTGTGTGAAATTTTCACTCATAGAAAAACCATAAACTTAAAATCTCTACTACTGTTCCCTTAAAACGAAAAGATTTCCTTTTGGCATGGGATCTTTGGCTGTAGGAAGCGCGAGTTAACTGACACTCTCTGTTAATTTTATTCGTTTATTTTAAAATAAAATCTGTGTTTGTTACACCAGCTGGGTGTATTTTTGGAGAAAACCAAATATACCTAAAGTAGTACTTACTTACTTAACTTAATTTCATAATAGAATTATGTAATTATGTTTGAGAGTAATTTCACATGCATTTTGTAAAACAAGTTCAACCTAGTTTATATGACAAACTGGGAGTACTTTTAGAGAAAGCCAAACATGTCTTAATTACTTACAGGTAATTTCAAACAGAATAATAATGTATGTATATTTCGGACCAATTTCGCATGCATTTTGAGAAAACAAGTTCAACCTACTTCGTAATAACAAAATTTGCATTTTCAGTGCAGAAACTCAGAGACAAGAATTAATCCGTTGTACATAGAATTATATAAACGTCATAGTGTATTTGATAAATATGGAGAAATAATTTTCGTTTAACTGTAACATATTCTAAAAATAAATTAAATCGTAAGTTAAATGCTTGTCTTTATGGTTTTGCGAATACAAAAAGGGCAGAACTTTAAGCTAAAATTTTCTGATCCAAGAAATTCCTCAATAAGTGCACGTATTAGAATTTTCAGATGCCATTGATACAGAATCAAATATATTCAGTAATTATTTACAGGAACAATACGAAGGCCAAACTGAAAGTTTAAATTTTGAAAATAGAACTCTTTACCAATATTATTGAGTGTACATTTCATTCATTTGTCATTTGTTTTACGATTTGGCGGCAAATTGAAAATTGTCTGTGCACGTCAGAATGAATTTAAGCCGAGAAAATTTTCGTGCAATGATTTTTTATGACTTTCGATGTCATTTAAGTCAACAAGAAAGTTATGATAGACTTCGATTGGCTTTCACGATGAAGCCCCATCTCGTGCCACAGTGTACAACTGGTTTAATGAATTCAAACGTGGTCGAACTAATCTCACCGATGATTTGCGTGAGGGACGGCCTTCTACAGCGACGACTGAAGATAACATCAATGTTGTGCGGCGTATGATAGAGACTGACAAAAGAGTGACCTATCAGCAGATTCGGACAAGTCTAGGCATAGGTATGAGTCAAGTGCACAAAGTCATCCATGAACATTTAGCGGTCAGGAAGCTTTGTGCCCGCTGGATACCGCATAATTTGACCGAGGCTCAAAAACTCCGCCGTGTTGATTGGTGCCAAGAAATGATCCAAAAATTTTACGGAGGTGACTCAAATGCTGTGTTCGACATACTAACGGGTGACGAAAGCTGGATTTACTGTTATGATCCGGAAACCAAAAGACAGTCTGCTCAGTGGGTGTTTCCTTCCGAAGAGTTGCCAACTAAAGTGAAGAGAGGTCGAAGTGTTGGAAAAAAGATGGTGGCCTCGTTCTTCGGAAAGACAGGTCATTACGCGACAGTAGTCTTAGAGGATCAGAAAACGGTTAATGCAGAGTGGTATACTAACAATTGTTTGCCACTTGTCTTGGAAAAAGTTGGAGAGAAACGACCTCGCAGCAGAATCCTCCTTCATCACGACAATGAATCGTCGCACACCGCCAGGCAAACGATCGACTATTTGGTGACCTCAGACGTGGAATTACTGGGTCACCCGCCGTATAGCCCCGATCCCGCACCCTGCGATTTTTATTTATTTCCGAAAATAAAAGAAAAACTTCGAGGAAAACGTTTTATAGACGCCGAAGAAGCAGTGGCTGTGTTTCAAAACACCTTTCGAAGTTTCGAAGTTTCGAAGAGACCCCTAAGGCCGAGTGGGCAAGGTGCTTTTCTCAATGGTTCCATCGAATGCAGCGATGTATTGATGTAAATGGACGCTATTTTGAAAAGTTACAATAAAACTAATAACTTGCTAGAATGCTTAGTTTTTGATTTTCTAAGAACTTTCAGTTTGACCCTCGTAAAAGCTTCAATTCAACAATAACGACAATACGAATAATAAATGAATATTTATAACTAGCTTTTGAGAGCAGTTTTGTTTGAGCTGTACAGGTTTAATAGACTTAGTTATATACGGAGTATTAAATATTTTTATCTTTAAAAACACTAAATTGGACCTCGGTTTTTAAAATTGTTTACAAAATATCACACAACAATGATGACGTCTACATTTCTTTATTTCAATATCTCATTCAGTTTATTTATATTTCTATATAACGTATTTTTATATGCTTTCAACTATACGAATATATTGTTTCACCCTTATTCTAATGAGGCAACTTCTTTTCTTTTGATGACATGTATACATAATGAAAACAAGATTTCAATTGGTTTCATATTTTGTAACTCATCTGTAAGCATACAGGCTTACTTTTTATTCATCTTGAAAGTATCGATTTTTAACGCGTTAACGCCTCATTTTAAGACATATTAATTTTAAAACGATTATAGAATGGATATGATGGATTGGATGGATTTTTAAATAGAAATATTAACAAAAGTGAAATTGAAAACGTGGTTTTGTATTATTGGCAGAAAAAAAAGTTTTTCAACTCTGTGTTTATCTTGAATTGTTATTGAAAAGTATGATTACAGCTTACATTAATTTCAATATGAAAAAGGAATAATATTTTGAATAAACGTTTGATCTGTGTTTTTACTTTATAAATAAAAACATATTTAAATTATTTTCAAAGTACAAAAGAATATCGAGTGACAATACAACAAAGAGAATTGAGGAAATGAAACCAAAAATAAATGATGTGGGCATTGACAAAATGATTGTTATTTTTAAATTGGAATTTACAGCTTCATTATATATGGTAACTTCTGTCAGTATTGAGTTTCACTATCATACGTTTGCAATGCTGGATCGAAAAGCATCCTTGTAAAGTATTTGTATTACTTGTACGACTGCCAATTAGTTAGTACTAAAAAGAATATCTATTATGAGTTATGTAGCATAAGAGTTTACTTGTTTCAAGTATTTAAATATATTTGTATAAAAATAAACTCGAATTTTATTCTTAGTTTATCGTGATACAGGTGGTATTTGTAAATGACTATATATTTACCACAAAAGGCTCGATAAATTTCAAAACAACTACATTTGTAAATTAATGTTTAGTGTTCATGATATATTGAGTCGATATCTGTGGTTCATTGCTGACATTAACATCGACAAATATAGTTCATATTTGTGCAATAATTCCAAAACAATAAGCAGAAAGTAGGTTACGATATCAGATGAATCAATACAATCTACTCGTATGTTTTAATTTACTAAAGTTATAGTAGGTTTTAAGTTAATACCATTTTTATCAAAAAATAATAATAATCTGAATGCATCGGTATTTTAGTTTTGATATATAATATTAGTCTTTTGCAAAACGAAGCGTCAAAGTCTGAAATCTTAGGAGTTTTATTTGTAATCTTCGTTTTATGTTGATACAGATATATTTTAATTAAATTTATAGGAAATCATTATTTGTAGTATTTTTTTTGTAAGGTGACTGCAACAAGAGGCATTTTCCATTAGTAGTTGCTGCCGTCTGTTATTTTGATCGTACATTGATATGAAAAATATAACATTGAAGACAATTTACTCAATTGCTTCGCGGTGGGACATTAATAATAAAACGTCCTTCGGGAATATTGAGTACCTGCTTTTATTCATTTTTATTTTTTTTGTTGCTCAAAATACCATTTTGAATGACTGTAATCCTGCCTTTGATTCTTCTCAATTTGTAGTCTAATAGACTTTCTTGTGATCATTTGATAAAATTTTAAATCTTTGTAATTTAAACTAAAAACGTAATTATGTAACATCGTTATATATTAAAATACGGCTATTTTTTTACTAATTTTGATCAAATTCAACTGTGGATTTAATAATTATTATTATGTCTCATTTATTCCACAGCCTCCATACTACGCCAGTGAGGAGGTAACTTTGTTAGAGCCAATCACTCGCCAGCTTTTTATATAATATATGGCGCATAATAGAATTTAACAGAGAATGTACTTATAATGATATTTATATATTTAACTTATACACGTGTCATCACACATTGTCCTTAAAGTGTAGTTAGAGATATTTAATAACAATGGGAGTAGGTACAGTTTACATTAGTAAAGCCTTAATTATAGTTTAAATCTTAATTTCTATTACATCTTTTTAGATTAATATGTTTTATCTTATTAATCTTTGTCGTGACGCAGAAGATCACAAAAAAACAAAATATATTTTTTTTAGTAGAAGTTCTCCTTCAATCTAGTGTTTGTAACCTATTTTAGAACATTTGGGTACATTGTCGTTATCAATACAATTATTATTCAATATACGATACAATATTCAAGGCTTATTGTATTCAAGGCTTTATAAGGGTCTCTTTGACAATATATGTATTTAGTCTTATGTGTGGGTCTTCTCTTTGTAGGATGCCTCGAAATGGGTTGTGGTCAATTAACATTTTCTCGTCTCAGTTAATCTAGTATAGGTAGTTATATTCAAAGAATATGTCATATGTTTACTTCTACTGCCTTTACTATAAAAAACAAAAGAGACATGGATATGTTGTCACTATTTTACTTACTTCATTATTGCTTGTTTTTTAACAGATATCTTCGATGGTTTTCTTACCTATTCTGTACTGTTGTTATTTATATAATATCATTATTTTCAAGTCAGCTAATTAATTATGTACTGAGTCATCTTTATAATAATATTTCATAAAAGGAACACTTAAAACTCAAGGCTTTGACAATCGTGATATCTATTATAACGACGGGATTATTTTAGAAACCTATAAATCCTGTCGTAGAAGCAATTACTACTATAAAGAGTTTTAATTTTTTTACTCTGATTCTCTTCCCAGTATAATAAAGGTATAATAAATATAAGATGTCGCCGAGTTGTCTGCACATCTGTGGTAAACAAGCGTCAAGGAGTGGTAAATAGATAGGATCGTATTAAAGACATCGTAATCGAGAATCAATATTAAATTTTAATCATCGATGTGCTAATAATATTTGTTCTATAAAGTTTGTATTTTTTGTGCTCAGAGCGTAAATCAAATTATTATTATAACATCAGATAAATGTTATTTATCTAGGTATTAATGAATTTAATAAAACCATAGCAATAAGAAGGTAGAAAATATATTTTTTTAAAGGAAAGCATTACAAAATGGCATGCAACAGATGACAGCATCTGATTGAAAAATAAAGAACGTAGGACAATAATACTCGGTAGTATTAACAAACATTTTTGTAAATTTTAATTATAATTATTGAAGGGGTAAAAAACAGAACTCGTAGTTAAGTAACAATGTGTTATTAGATTAACTTATTGAGACAACTTATATAATAATTTACTCAAACACTCAGTTAAATTAAATTCTGATCTAACCATGAATGATATATAAATAGACATTACTCATTCAATTACCCATATACTTAACAATGAAGTGTTTGTTTGTGTGTTCTAGATTCACTGCTTACGTATAGAAGCTTCCGTAGTAGTTCGAGGAAAATTAGTTCCTTGGCAGTTGTAACTAAAATTTTCTGAGTTTCTGTTATTTTTGGTTTTAGAAAATGAGTAAGTAAAATTACTTCTTAGCAGGAATTCTGAGATGAGGCAGGATTTTGACATGAGGCAGAACTTTGATAGTGATAACTGTGCCATAAGTGACTTAGTGAACCGTTAGCAGCTATCTAAGGGGTTATTACTTCTTTTGGTTTTTTTTTTACACTGTAGTAAGTTTTGATAAGAATTTTACACTTATGTTAGTATTGAGATTTTTTTCTATAAGTGTATTTAATAAATAAATTAAACAGACTTTTTATTTATTTACCTGTCTTTGCCTTTTTATATTGTTTTTCTTTTATATTTCTATATATGTATAACGACATTAAATACGTTTTCATTTGGGTCATTTTTATTAATTCATATTTGGTATACCTATTGATTGTATTCTTGTAGACACTCTTAAAGAGATATAAATATCTCATCGACCAAGAAAGGCAATTATGTTATTTAAATTGACAACTTTATAAATGTTCAGTTTTATAATTATTGAGTACTTAATACAATTTTGTATACAATATTTTATTTTGACCTTTATTCGTATTATGTTCTCTCAATAAACGAACTGTTATAATTGGAGTCCACTTGTTTTGGTCCATAAAAGTACTTCAGTCTCCATCCACTTACTAATAATTTGATATAAAGCTTTCATAGTTTTAGGAAATACTTTCAAAATCATAGTCATTTCAAAATATGTAAGTGGTATTCAATAAGAAGTCATATATATGATATTTATTCTGTTTTCAATTTCCTCGTTTCATGAATGGAAGAAAATCAGACATTTCTTACATAACTGCAATTTCCTTTTTACAATAAATGTATTGACGTAACAATTCAATATTTTTTAAATATCTCTTTAATAAATACGCAGTTATAAGATATATGATAAATTTATAAATGGTGTAGTCTAATTTTAGTTACTAGATTGCGAACTTATGAGTTGTTGTGAACTTTGAAAAATAAATATTCATAGGTAATGTCAAATTCTGGCGGTAAAACAAAATTAATATTAGTAAGTAAAGAAATAATTTCATTTCTTATAACTGAATCACAAGCTGTAAAATAACAGTCGAAATTAGTGTCTAAATAAACTGTAACTGAGTATCATTTATTTTTTCGGACATTTGACCTTCGACCCTGTATGAGGACGACCCTTATAAAAACAAAACAATAGCTATTGGATTACCAATAGCGTTTATATTAATAAACGAGTTACAAAATTATTATATAAAAACAATTCATATTTTTGTTATTGTATCTACTTAATTTTGACTTCATATTAGTAATTAGAATAATTATTGCCGTCATTACAAACAATACTTTATGTTATAATTCTCAATTTTATTATATTTTAATTCTTTAAAGTTAGACATATTATGAATAAAAAAAAATTATATATTCTTAACGTTAAAAAATAAAATAAACAAGCGTTACCAAATCAAAAGATGACACAAATTACAAAATTAGAATAAAGTAAACCTAAAAATGTATTATAGAACAAAGAGTTTACAGTTCACTAATTATTTACTAGCACGTATTGTATAGATTACATAATATGTGTTAATAATACATAACATGTGGAGTGAATATTAGAATTCAATTAACTAATACACTCGTACACACACACACACACACTGATGAAACTAATCGACATGAGAGCCTCCGTGTATATGTTATGCTGAATTAAGCAATTTATATATTTTATAATACTATTATTCATTCTTGGAAAATGTTATCTCAAAAAATATATATAAATTGTCCCCGCTAATGCATGAATTGACAAATATGAGGCATATGTAAATAATACTTTTTCGGTGTTAAACTGTCTTTTTGAAGTTAGAACTAATGTTCCGAAGGTGCTTTCTATATTCAAAGCGAAAAAAGTCATTGGAAAAAGCTACTTGTAAATTCTTCTTAAATAACTTAATGGAGCAGATTATTAATATATAATATATTATAAAAAAAAACCTTTAGATGATTATTTATGAGGAAATAGTGTTTTCTTCTTTTGTAATTATATATATTTGTACTCGCAGTTTGAATAAATTTGTATACTCAGTATAGTTTTAAATAAAGGTTAAAAATACTTTTAGAGACGTGACGTCCCAAATAGTAATAAAGTTATTGGAAATTAAAACTAATTATACATATAATTACTTTGTAACTACCCTAAAACTCAGAGTTAAACTGTCGTTTCCAAAGTTTAAATAGGATAATAAATATCAATTAGTAGGAGTTTTATTATAGGACAATGTCTACATAAAGGAATCTGCTCTCACTTGAAAAGAAAATTTTACATTGACTTTGATTTTACAGAAAACGGAGCAGGAATATTTCCGGTCCTGTGTGATCCTTCTGAAATTCTAAGGGCGAAACATAATGGGTGAAGCAATTACGTTTCTCCATCGTCGTATCAGCAATTTTATGAGTGTTTTGGGCAATTGAGATTTTAAGTACGAATGTTTCAATATAAACACTCAGTACATATAAATATATGTAGGTTTTTGTGTTTTGTCGTGATTTTTTAGCAATACATAATTTACTGCTAATAAATTTTTGATGGAGTCTCTAGTTTGTAATTCTCATACATTTTAACATCCACTTATTATAACTCAATGAAATTGTACATATAAATGATTATAGTTTCTTTTTTCTTTTGAATATTCTAAACTGGTATGTTTTATTAAATATTACATGTGATACTTTTAATTTTTAAGCTTCTTCACCACTTTAATTGTTCGCTATTAAAAATTGTCTTAACCAGTTCAAAGATCTAAAACAACTGAACTTAAATTTATATTAAGTTTAAATTCTATTACATAATAACGTTCAGTCATAAATCCTTGAGACAAAATGGCGTCCCATTTTGTCAGCTGTTTATTTAGGGCTAATAAAACGTTAACGAGATGTTTGTAATGTATTTTGTTACAATAAAAGCATTCATTATTTTCATAATTACTAAAATATTGTTTTAAATAATAAAACTTAAACTATTTTTTTTTTGTTTGTATAATATTTTTAGGGTTCTCCATAAAAGGATCAACTTAAGCCAAATTTAATCTTCTGTTTTTTCTTTCAAAACTTTCTTTCAAAATTCTTCTCAAAACTCGACAAGTTAGAAATGTTGGTAAATCACGGTGAAGTTTATATAACTGAATATTTCTGATATTATAAAATATAAAAGTTGTTTGTATGGTTGTCAATCAAAAACGTGTTAAACAGATTTGTGTGAAATTTTTGCTCATAATTAAACCATAAACATAAAACATAGACTACTTTTTCCTTAAAATGAAAAGATTTCCTTTTGGGACAGGACTTTGACTGTAGAACGCAAGTTAACTGACAATTGTTAAAGAAATCGAGAGTTTACTGCCACTCTCTGTTAATTTACGAGTAATTATTCGTTTATTCAAATATTTTTTTGAACTTCGAAGTATTCCAAGTATATTGCACCTTGTATTTCCAAGGAAATAAAAATACAGACAATTTAGTATAATACCAAAAGTTATTTAATTGAAATACTATCTTTTGGGAGGGGTTTCGAAATATATATTTGTGATGAGACCTATCGGGTTAATTTGTAATAATTATTCTAGCATTGATCCATTAGATAATATTATTATTATTTAATAGGCAGAATAATGTTAGTGTTTGTTGAGTCTATTACAAGCTTTCACACTGCGTTAATTGTTAGCTAAATCGTATATTATAACTTAAATAGAAAAAAATCTAGTAAAACAATGTACTACCATCGTTTGAACAAAACTAACAAAGGCAATAAAAATATAAATGCAGTTACTTAGAAAATGTAACATAAGCTATGTAAGTTAATTTAATATAATGTAACATAATTACATAAATTAAGAAATTAGTATAATTACATATATTTACCCTATTTTCCATTTTTTAAATCATTAACTACATTTCCAGCCAATTCTATATAATGAATGATTACATATTATTTCGGTATTATTTTACTATTATAACTGTTAGTTATATTGTATGTATGTTGATTATGCTTTTAGGCCTTAAATATTCAACTGATCATTATGAAATTTATCACACACGTTGCTAGAGGTATATGCAAAAGCACCCTGAAAAGCACTGTTCTTGATGGATGGGAAGGTATCTTTTAGATGGCAGCTTGTGATAATTTATTTTCTTTACAGCGCAGACAACGTCACTGGAATAAGTTAGTATATAAATATAACAAATTTAGTAAGTGATGCATATTTAATGATGTCATATCAACAGCACTTATTCGTGGTATTGTATAATCGGTGTGTTAATGCCTCTTAATTATCAACTGACATGCCATTATAATTACGTGTTCAGATTAAAATGATTTATTTATAATTAGATGTTTTATTTAATTGCTGAATTCATAATTAGTGTTTAATTCTCGTAGAGTGTAACCTTGTTTCCGATAAGGAGCATATTTTTTTAAATATTACAGGAGAATTAAAATAATTATATCAAAATATTACTTATTTCTTAGATTTTTTTAACAATTTTTGTTAAATATTTCATATAATAATAAAATAAATTGACCTGAAATTATCAATAAGTATATCTTAAGTAAAAACTTATAATAGTGTAAATAATTTTTATACCTTGTAATTTTCAGAACGCTGTTACACGCAGATAAGTAGCAGTCAAGTTTATGGTAAATGACCCCAAATGGGTTCATTACAAATGACCCCAAATGGGTTCATTACAAGTGAGACCAAATGGGTTCATTACAAGTGAGATGAATTGCAAAATAAATTACGTAAATAAAGTGCAGTAAATATATGCAACATTAAAGTTTAATTCTAAAATAACAAATGATAATTATATTAACACTAACAAAAGGTTGTGTTTTTATTATACAGAAATAGAGATAGTTAAAATAACAAATGACCTCTAAATATTCAGCTACTGTAATGATAAAGTAATACTCAAATCTGCGTGCCCGGGGCGAGTGTTACATGAGTAGTCGAAAAACTTTTTCATTACCGACAATTGAGTATTTTGCTCATTTTTACGTCCCAAAATCAAAACGATAAGAGTTTAAATCTTTGTAGCGGTGTTCTTTTTATATTTAAATAGAAGTTTACATTAAAACGATCTGAACAGTTAAAAATACGCTCTAGGACACACACATACACACACACACGCACTACACCGATGCTGTGACATCGATCATGGAAATCTGCATAAGTATTCGGGTTAGTTGCAAATACACTGTCACTCTTTTGTGTGACAAGAAATAAAGGAGACTAGGACAAGGATATAATCAGATAACGAGAACTTCATACACTCTTTAAAATATTAATTAAAATTTTGTTACCTTTATAAAAAGATATATGCAAATATTTTTCTTTATATATATAAAAATAAAATGAAAATACGAAATTTTAAAACTAAGTAATGTAGCAACTTAAAATGGTAAAAAAATTATTATATTAAGAAGACTTATCTAATATTTTCTTACTGACGCTTATTTAACTTATTCAAAGGACTTACACAATACATTTCATCCGTTTATTTCCTCAAAAGATTCGCTTTTCGACATCCATTCACTTTGTAAAGATATTCTTTTATTATTCCGTTTGTATAAATCAAAAAGTCATCTTCAATTCTATAATTTTTTAACCCACCTAATTATATGTTACACATAGTTTAATTTAATAACATATTTTTAAAAATATTATTCGATCTGAAACTATTATTTGAAGGATTATTTTATTATTTATTTATGTATAATATCTGAATATTAATCATCGAACGTAATTAAAACACCTTTATGTGCTCATTATTGATCGCCACGAATATTGAGCTGTGAACATTTCGTGTGTGTGGATTTGATTGAATTATGTAATGTGATTTCAAATTATATTCTATCAGATTAATATCTCGTTAAATTGAAAACTGGTTTTCAAAACCTCATCAGGTTTACAAATAATATTTACGTGGCTCACCTGTTTTCTATGATGTTGACATCATATATGCGAAAAGTTGTTGAGTAATAAGGGTTCAAAGTAGTCCAGTGTCGAGTAAAACTTAATTAAAGTGATTTTTTGTGTACAAATTGTTTCAAAACGTATGCTTAAAATGTATATTACTCTTATACCTGCTGTATAAGATTCTTTCTTATTTTAAATAGACAGGAAATTAATATGTTACCTCTATAATTAGTAGTTCAATTATTAGATATTTCATATTTGGAATAGGAAATTAAAACAATATTTGGTGCCTTTGATAGACTCACTATCGATATGTGTGTTTTAACGTCCATTTACCAATTATGCATAGTATTGAAGTTTATATTAGTTGCTGTGTGAGTTTAAATAATTTTGATGCAGCAGTAATGGATGTGTCGTGTTTATGAAAAAGTTTTGTTGGTTTGTTTGTATTTTAGTTGGAATGGATGTCTTGTTGTATCCGAAAGAAGAGAATTCAGTACATATTATATTTTTTTTTTAGCGAAGTGAGCGGAGCGCTCTACTGGAGACATTTTCACATTCTTTGTCACGAATAGGCTCGATAAATACTTGACGGAAAATTATGAAATTTTGCAATCAAAAAGACACACTTTAGGAGACGGTTTAAAAAAAAATTGAGAAATGTCATGTCATTGAGGATAAATCGTCAAAAAAACTGATATTCCATTGAAGTCAATGGGAAATGTTGAGTCATTACACTGGGCTCGCTGCGCTCGATATGCAAACGGGTCTGTTGGCACCCCTAGTATTAGTTGCTGTGTGAGTTTAATTAATTTAAAGGTAGTAATGGAGGTGTCGTTTTTATGAAAAAGTTTTCTTGGTTTGTATTTTAGTTTGCATAGTCTAGATGGATTTCTATGGTTTTATTATTTTATCCGAAAGTGTATGTAAGGAGAGAATTCAGTACATATAATAAAATTATTTATTTTTAATAATATGTCACAACGTTGTAAATAATAGGCGACTTAAATGTTACTCTGTCACACAATTTTAGTTTAAGAGTACTTTAGCTCCAATAATGTGGGTGCATAAATCATTTACTAACACAAATGTGGGTGTGTAAACACAAACAAAGGGAACTTGTCTTCTTTCATCAAATATGTTAATTAATCCAAAAACTTATTTTTAAATATTATATGTAGCGGCAATGTATATTAATCTTTTGCATTTGCGTGAGCTGTCTCGTTTGACGAGCGATAAAGTAGATATTGTTGTAAGTAATCAGTTAATTTCCTTAAAAAAAGAAAGATTATGTTTGTTTAATTTAGTGGTTCATCATGTAAATAGTAATCATGTAATATCAATTTGTAACAAAATCTGTAAAACAATTATAATGGAAAAAATAAAATATTTTGTAATTTTAAATAGACTTTAATTTTTCATATAGTTTATTATTTTTGAAAATATTGTTTGAGAAACGTTATTTGAGAGCGGAATCGACGGCGAAATATGTCGAGAAGTCTAAAGCTCGTGTCTAACCTGAAATTCCATATTTAAGCTTGAACATTTTATTTTTGAGGAGAATATTGCACGTAGGAAAGTTCATGACATTAGAATTTTAGTATAGTGTCAGAAAATCCTGTCGTTAACCTTAAAATATTTTTAAATAGAAAACTTTCATAAGATTTATTAATTATTTTCAATGGCACATGTATACATATAAAAATTTATTCATCAGATCAACAATAACAATCATCAGTCGAGAACAAGTCAATCGATTTTACTTTATTTATGTTGTGTTTGTACTTGTCAGGATAATTGCAATACGAGTTGACAGCAGTCGCCAACAAAAGTGGAGAAGTGTATTTGCGCATGCGTTAAAAAGTACTCACCGAAATTTCAGTCATTTTGGACACGTAGTTGTTGTTTGACAGTCGATGTTAGGGGTTTTTGAAATAATGCAAAAAATCGAGTATCGAGCTGTCTGAACGCAAATCAAAAACGAGTTAGACGTTGTTGTACGGGGACTCTGCACTATCATTTACCACCGTAAAATTTTGGGCAGTTGAGTTTAAACGTGGCCGTACCAGCTTGGTTGATGATGATCGATCGGGACGTCCAATAACTGCAACCACTGACAATAACAGCTCTCAAGTCCACCAAATAGTGCTAGGCAACCGTCGAATTAAAGTTAGAGAGGTAGGAGAGGCTATGAATATGTCCAAAGAACGTGTTTGTCATATATTGAATGAAGATTTAGGCATGCGCAAGCTGTCTGCGCGATGATTGCCGCATTTGCTCACTTTGGACTAGAAATGTGTTCGAATGAACATTTCCAACGCTCTGTTGGCGCCGTTTAGGCACAATAAATCAGAGTTTTGGGGCCGGCTAATTACTGTTGATGAAATTTGGATACACCATTACACCCCAGAATCAAAAATCCAGTCAAAACGGTTCCAAAAAAGGCAAAGGTTGTTCCTTCGGCTGAGAAAATGATGGCGACTGTTTTCTGGGACAGTCTTCGATCTTAATCGATTATCTTTAAAAAGGGAAAAAAGCGTTACACGAGCATACTACGCGTCATTACTTGACAAACAAAAAACAGAAATTGCGGAAAAACGACATTTGCAGAAAAACAAAAATTGTTCCATCAAGACAATGCGCCCTCTCTCACCTCAGCGATTTCCATGGCGAAAATTCATGAATTACGGTTTGAACTGCTCGATCACCCTTACTTACTCCTTACTTACTCCTTACTCACTTACTCCTTACTTACTTACTCCTTACTCACCAAATATAGCCCAAAGCGACTTTTTTTTGTTCCCTAAGCTAAAAGTTGCGCTCGGAGGACAGAGATTTTCGTCGAATAAAGAGGCCATCACTTTTGTAAACAACTATTTTGCCGAGTTGAAAAGATGGGAGCATCGCTGGAAGAAGTGTATAGACTTATAAGGAGACTATGTAGAAAAATAAAATTAAATTTGAAGAAAAAATGTCTTATATCTTTGTTAGGTCAGAAACTTTTCAGACAACCGTCGTATGAATATTATTTTTTTTATGAAAATTAGTGAAATTCGATTTAATCGCACTTCGACACATTAAATTAGTATAGTAAGGTAACTTTATGTTTTGTAACTATACTTTAATTTAGTGATTAGGTTACCGTATATATAGAAGTAGAGAAAAATTATGGTGAGAGGCAATGGAATCATGATCCGATGTTCTTGAATAAAGCTAGGAATTTTTCTAAGATATTTAAGAACTTTTGCGTACAAGCTAAGTCAATTTATATTAGGATTTTATTTCTAATAAAATCCTAAATTCAGAAGATAAAATAAAGGCAAAAGGAATGTTTTATCTAGTGTTTCTGGAAAAACTAGGGCTGCTTATGGACCTATAAAGTAAAAATAACGTTTTATCAAATACAGTAAAAAATTTGGCGGCTATTTTTACTTACTTATCTTCACGCCAGATCCCTTGCGGGGTAGCGAAAGACGACGGAGCGCCAAACGCTACGGTCCCTGCATACCTCTTTCGCCTCGACCACAGACATTAACCTCTTCATACATGCCCTCCGGGGAGTCCTCATGCTTTTTACGTGACCTTCCTCCAGTATCGTAGCTACTGTGTTTTCGAAGGTCACTCAAGGCCTCCCCCTGTCTCTCTTACCGCTCACTTTTCCTTTATAAATCTTATTCACGATTCTTTCATCACTCATTCGTTCGACGTACCCAAACCACCTGAGCACGTTTTTCTTCATTCTCACCGTAACATCTTCGCTAGTACCTGCCATTCTGTGGATTTCTTCATTGCGGATTTGATCAGCTAAACTGACTCCGCTTATTCTGCGAAGAGATCGCATTTCCACAGCATTCATCTTTCTTACATTCTTCTTCTGTGTTACCCACGTTTGGCTGCCGTATAACAGCGTCAGTAGCAAAACTGCATTGTGTACAGCCAAACGTGCAGCTATGCTGACGTTTCTTCGTCTCAACAATGCATCCAAAGCACTGTTGACTCTGTTACCGGCAGCAATACTCTTTTCCACATCCATTTCGTATCTTCCGTCTCGGCTAAACATACTTCCCAAATAAACCACTTCATTCACTTGTTCTATTATCTTACCATTCACGTTCATCTTACATTCTGTTCTTTCTTCATTTCTTTCAAATATGAGAACCTTCGTCTTATGTGCATTCAGGTTTAGACCATTACTTTCACACCCATCTTTCAGATTGGTGACCAATGCCTGCAGATGGCATTCTGATGATGAAATGAGCACTGCATCGTCTGCATATAACAAGCAATTGACCTTAAGGTCATCTACTTTCACTCTCATATCACTATCTTTCACGCCTTGGAGACAACTATCCAAATACAACCTTGCTTAACACCTAATTGGGTGTCAAACCAGGGCGATATGTCAGCTCCTACTGGCACACAGGCTGAAGGATCTCTGTAAAGAGACTTTACAGCCTATAGCAAGGGTCCGCCCACATTGTATCGGGGCAGTATCAGTATGTAGAATTTAAAAGCTTTTATAAATCCCATTTTTATCTGCTTAAACATATGCTGCTGTTTTATAACATTTATTTTTATTTTTACAAAAAAAAAACACTATATTATTAACGCATAATATAATTAAGATGAAACTTACTTTTCTCGTCTGACTTGACGTCGCTAGACCCAATTAGCTCTATTTGATAGATATTAATGTGGACTGCCATGAATTTTTAATATCCTCGCTAAGGAAACCCATTATTTCCCACCAAAGTAATTTTTCAAAGAGAATAACATTAGGCATATATAAGACCGTAATTCAGTTAATAATAAACTACATCACATAACTTTAAACACAGTTATATTCTGTAACGTAAATCATATATCTATTTTTAGGTTAGGCTACGATAGGGCTGACGTATCAAGTTTAAAAAAATTACTTATGTTGTATCATCTATATAGGTTACTAAATCTATATACCTATTTATTTAATAACAAATGTTAATAATATAATGAAAAATAATAATATCATGATCATAAATATATGATATTATATACATGTTGTAATCTCTGTCATTTTATAACCACCCAATAGTTACATTTATCATTTATTCATATATCGTTATAGATCCCACCCGACGTGTGTAATACAGGATAATAAATGTAATTTGTGATAAAATAAGATGCTTCTATAAAATTTGCACTAATTGTACATTTTTGTATCTATATCTCTTTGAATAACGCGAACGTTTAGTTTTAGCTATGAATATTCACGATCAGTATTTTAAATAACAATAATGTCGAAACGACCAATATATATATATATATATATTTTTTTTTGTTTCAGACAAAATAAAATACACTTTGCTGTTGCTACAAGTTTAAAAACCAGCATTAATAGTACGAAAATCGCCTAAAAATTTGTTAAAGTTTTTTATGGTTATTCGTGATTTATAATTAGTCTTTAACATAACAAGCTATATTTATGATTTAATAAATAATTAATTGATTGGGATTAAAAATCTATTAAAAGCATTAAAGTGAAAGAATGTAGGTAATATGTTGGATGATACCGGAGTAAATAATACACAATTGTATTTATCTAAAATAAAGAAATTATAAAACAAAACATTTCAATTAATTAAAATCAAATATTTACACATCGTGTATTTCTATCTACTTATTATCTTATTTAGAAAAATCGTCAATTAAAGGTTTTTACTTCCGATATTTTGTAGTTTCAGACAATGAGAAATAAGAATTAAATTACTTGACGAGCAGGCTTAAAATCTCCATCTTGTTATTGTCATTCTTTAAGTGCCACATCATACATGTTAGGCAGCGCACATACTTGTATATTAGTCCACGTACATACTGTATACAAAGGTTACATGTATACAAATTATTTATCTCTGGAAGTCAAAATATTAGAATATCAGTTACTTTAATTAAATGTAGTCTAGGACTAAATTGGTTAAACCATTATCAATTATTTTAACCACATAAAATAAATAAATTTAACAAAATTGTTGTAGTATTTCATTATCTCCGCTATTATTCAACAACAATTTTTAAAAATTGAATGAAATGGAATGGTATTAGGTTCTTATAATTTCTTTTCATATTGTTCTATGAGACAAATACTTGTTAAATGTTAAAACCTTTAATATAAATTTATCTTAGAATTGTTTTAAACAACTATTATTTTTAAGAAAACCGAAACAAGCAATCCATTAACTGATCTGGTATCATCTGATAGATCTTTGTCACTATGTAAAGGGATGTAATAAATCATTGGGTTTAACAGTCGATAAGTATTACATAGATGGATACGTTTAAATTACATCACCCATTGAGGGATTTAATAGATATAGTTTAAATATTTAGGAGAAATTATTATTATAATTGATAGAGTAGGTCATAACAAGCTGTGCATTTATCAAGTTAAAACAATGATACCCGCAGAAAAGGACAAAGTAGAAACAAGATTAGAAATACCCTTTTTATTATTTATCTGTGTTGTTATGTTATTAGTTATGGTATAATCTACGTCCTTAGGAATAGCTGATCTGTGAGATGTAATTGACAGCACAATAATCAAATTTTTACTCTATTCGAATATTTTTTCTTTTATGTTATTAGATGTAAGATATCCAGTATGTTGAATTAATCGGGCTTAAAAATAGAATGCGCTGCCTTAAGTATTAGAGATTTTTCTTGTTATTGAACTTCTCAAAGCTTATTAGTAAATTATGGTTTTTATTGTTGTTGTGATCTTTAATTTGAGATACTATTTTTAAATCTAAACCTGAATCAAATATTGATGTGGTACAAATATGAATAAAGCCTTTAAAGATAAGGCATTTTCCCACATAAAAAAAGTCTTAATTTGAGATATTTATTTATGGAGTTCACAAAACGTCTTTTTCTTGGTTTTTTAGCGAAAACTAAAATAATAGTTATAAGTAATAATATAATAAAAAATATATTAATATTTATATTTATTTTCCTGTCCTTACTTAAGGATGAAATTTCCAGGTTGTTTTGTATTTATATTGTTAACGAAATAAGAGAAATAGACCTTTTTTTAATTAATTGGGAGATTTTTCTGCAAATTAGAGAGACAAAAATAAATTTATGAATGATTTTTAAAGAAATTTTTAATTGAACTTTTTACATAGTATATTAATTCAGGGATTAGAAATCAATACGTTTTACTTTATCAGTTTTTATTGTCATTATTATACTCGTACAATGTACATTTTTAGTTTATATGGTTTACAAATGAATAGTACGATCTGCTAAATGAGATAAATTTCGGATGATTCTGTTCCGTTCTGTGATGTTCTGTTCTGTTCTGTGTTCTGTTCTGTGATGATGATATTTGACATTTATGATTGTTTGGGTAAACTTTTGAAATATAACAATCAATATTTTAAATTTTCAGTTATAGTTATGAATAGCTTTTTACACTTATGGAATCCTGTTTTTAATTTGTTCAGAGGTTGATGTCTGACAATGTGATTGTTTTAACTATCAATCAGTCATAAAAAACAAAAACATGTAAATCATGATATTTTATGAATGATTCATTCATTATAGTCTTTTAAATGATAATTTTTAAACATATTTCCTGAGAGCGTATTTACAATGAAAGTATGAATTATATTTGTGATACGTTTAATATTAATTAAGAATATTATAAACGTATTTGTAGACATCCTAATTTTAAAATGAAAATGTCGTTCTTACAAAAATTTAATTATGTCCTCTTGTTTCGTGAACGGTTTAAAGTGGCGAAGTAATTATACCTTCAGCCTTCTAATTACAGAAAACGATTTAAATAGCTAAAAAGTTTTAATTAAAGATAATTCTACTGAGTTTCTTACACTTAAGATAATACGAGACACATAATATGTGTGTGTGTATATGTGTTTATAATTGTATAGTAATTTTTTTTAAAGATTTTATGATTAATATCTATTAAATTATAAAAAGATGTTACAGTGAGAATAAAGAGGAACGTGCTCAGGTGGTTTGGGCACGTCGAACGAATGAGTGATGAAAGAATAGTAAAAAAGATTTATACAGGAAAAGTGAGTGGTAAGAGAGAAAGAGGGAGGCCTCGAGTGACCTTCGAAAACACTGTATCTATGATACTGGAGGAAGGTCACGTAAAAAACATGAGGACCCCCCGGAGGGCATTTATGAAGAGGTGGATGTCTGTGGCCGAGGCGAAAGAGGTATGCAGGGGCCGTAGCGTTTGGCGCTCCGTCGTCTCTTGCTACCCCGCTTGCTACTTTTTATCATGAAAGTGCTTAAATTTTTTTTCAAGTTCTGATTATTTAATTTTTAACTATTTAAAATGGTCTTATTTTATTCTGTTAAAATAGTTCCAACCAACCCCAATAATTTATGAGAATACGTGGATATATGTTTGTATTTCCAGCAAAAAACTGAACGAATTTATAAAAACTTTACAGTAAATTCAATTTATATATATCAAAGAATATATATTTTATATATATCAAAAATATTTGTAAATTACCAGAAATATAAAGAAGTAAAGTTAATCAAAAACACATTTTAGAGCTATCTCGTCCTCTTTAAGAATTTTCTTACCTTTATTTTTAAGACAAACTTGGGGGATCTTATACAATATTAGTTTAGTGCTACATAACTTAATTTTGATTGTATTATTGAGTCAATAGTTATTGTTCATTGATTTATTTTTTTACTCTCACTTACGTTAAAATAATAGTTTAGACACAATTAGTATAAGCATTAGTTTTGATACTTTTCTATGAATGTTCGATAAAAAAGAACTAAGACCAAAAATAAATTTATTTATATAAATCTTTAAGAGTAACTATAATTTAAGATTATAATTAAATAGAAGAAAACTACTTTATTCTTTATTACCACAGTAATTCATTATATTTTCCTATATAGTAAAATTTTTGTTGTTAAAATTTGTTATAATGATATGAACCCTAAAATTATGCTTTTACTTCGTGACATTATCCTTAGCAGTATTTTAATACCTAAAAAAAAAGCTTGTTTATGTAACAAAGACTTATAATGCAGTGTCAAAAGATGGAGTTAACTAATATACATAAATGATGCAATGCATAAATTCATATACCCTTAATAAGAAAGTTTTATATGAAATTCTTATGTTAAAATCATATAATTATATTAACTAATATAAATCATATTTTCTTTCAACCGTGTTGTAAAACTAATTGTTTTATTTTCAATTTATTAAAAACAAAAGCTACATTATACATTTTTAAGAATCTATGTATTTCGTTTTTTTTATTGTTGTTTTTATTAATTCCGTTATATAATTTTATTATAATGATAGCAAATATAACATTATATGTATTAGCCAACTACTTAACTTTCCTGTTTTATTTTATTAACAGATAAATCTTATGTATGCGTAGCAATCAGAGAGGTAATCGTGTGCTAACAGCTTTATTTCATTCCACTGATCATCTAAGGATTATATTTAGAGAAGCCTCAGAAGGTTTTATATATTCTTGCGACTAAAGATTATTTAACAATTGTTATAATATTTCTAGTTATTATAAAATAATTACAGACAGAATGAAGGTTTTTATATAACTTATATTATTTAGCAGTCTGTGAAACAGCCGAAATTAATTTAGTTTAACTACAGATCGGTACTAGAATGGTAAGAAGATGCAACTTTAATTAGTTTTCAATGGAATGGAATAAGTAAGAGACAGACGTGTCACTGGAGGAAGTTAATTGAAAAAGTTTTTCACTGCAAATGCTTTAATTACGAGTATAGAGTAAATAATCGTAATCGTATATGTAGGTCACTAAATCAACTAATGACTGAGTATTTGATATAGTTTTAAAAACGTATTAACGTATTTGTAGACGTAACACAACAACGTTAACGTATTAATGGTAGTTTTTTTTCAATCAAATATATTGTGAAATTCATCAATACTGTCAGAACTGAAAGCTAGCTTGCCAGAGGAAAAAATATTAAGGAATTATTTGTTAAGCGGGAAACTTTTTCTGTTATTTTATTAAAGAACCATGTGATCATTCCTCCTTCATAAAATATATTTGTTAGAGTGTGATGCTTGAAATTATTTTAGGTTCTTTTACAAAAGAGTTTTAAAAAATATTTTTAGTTGCGTATTAAAAAATGCAACATTTTTAAAATGTATAATAAACATACCTACTTTATAAGATTTTTCTGAACATAAACAAACAATTTTCTTTATTTAAATAATGTTCTAGTAATATTTTTTTGGGAAGTATATGTCATAATTCGAGCCCTCTCTCAACTCTCTACTAGTAATGGTCATAGTTCTAAAACATTCTTAATATTACGCCACCGATCCAGTCTTCGGAAAACTGAACCATAAATTTAAAGTTGAATATAAATTTAAAATGTTTTTATTTTGTTATAAAAAAAGAAGTATTGCAATGAAAGAAAGAAGTAAATTGCAAATGCACTTATACCGCCTCCGCCGACTAAACAATGGTCTTTTCTTGGAAATTAATAACGTGAAATAAATGACATTAAGAATTCATGTTTTGTGTATTAAATAGAGTTCTTTAAGATCTCCTACTAAATACTGAAATATTGCACATAAATCTTATATAAATACCGACTCAGAAAACTTTCTGGTCGTTTACATAATTTTCCTTAATCACAACATCGTTATAAGACTAAAAAAGGCGTCTTAAAACAAATTGCTTCTTATTAATCTATTAAGGAATTGAAATAAAGAAGAAAAAAAATACATTCACATTATTTGCATCTTTTTATACAAAATATAATAAAAAAGATAACATTTGATTCAGAATATTTTAAGTATAGTAATGGAAATTTATAAAAATAAGATTATAACAAGGAAATTTATTTAAAAAGTACATAATACAATATTTACAACAACTATGTACTTTCTTATATCGGTTTATTTGCTTTTAAATTATATAAAGTAAATAATATTTCAAAATCAAAACAAAATTAAACCATGAAAAAAGAACTAAATTTCACAATAGTAACTGAGTGCAATTCTTTCTGTATTTTTCGGTTGTATCTGACGGTTCTATCTACCATATACATTCCAAAAGAGTTGTTCGATTTATTTGTAATAAATTTGTTTCAGTTGTTTTGTATCAAGAAAATTTAATGTAATGTCACAAGTTGACCTGACTCAGCTTATTTATCACAGTAATTATTTATATAGTTATTTAAATTCCTTATTGCACTGTATAATATTAAAAAACAAGAATAGACAATAAAACACAAACAGAAATATAAATCGTGCAAAGGCGGTCTTATCGCTTAAAGCGATCTCTTACAGATCTCTTACAGTTCCTTTGAAGATGATTAAGAAGAAGAGATCGAAAGGGATAGTGCAAATGATAAAACATATTAATATTCATAGATGGTAAACATACTTATACTAGAAACAATATGGTTTAAAAAACCTAATATTTTGAAAATAACTTTCATTTACATGTCCCTAGGCAAGAGGAACCTAAAGTTATGAAACTTTCTGTCCTAATTTAAGATGTTTGTTGTTAGTACAGCAAACAGACGTGCGAACCTATTTATTATCTATTAATGTCTAATAAAAGTAACTTTTAATTACTTGTAAAGACAACATCCATGATTTATTATTTGAAAGTTATGTTAATGTTGCTTTGTAAGCGACTGCTGGTTCACGCGATATTTGGGGTTATATTTATATAACTGGCAAAGACAAATATCAGTTGAAATAGTCCATCGAAAGTAGGTTATATCAAGTTTAAATTAAGGTATTCTGTGTATAGCCGAAATATAAGCAGAAAAGCCTGTGTATAAGCAAAAAAATTAATATGTTCATTATATGATAACTTTATTATTAGTTGTGATGAAAAAAATGGATAATTTCTGCTTTTTATAATATGGTTAACCGTGTTCTTAAAAAGTATTTGATGGTCTCTTGGCTCAGTTGTCAGTGACCCTGACTGTTGAGCTGAAGGTAGTGGGTTGGCTACAGGGGATAATACTTTAGGAGGATCGCAGATAATTATTATGAATGTATTTACATGTCTATGATCGCGAAATCTGTCGCGTACAGGAATACGACAGCTCTAGTTATGCGGGTCAAATGGTCGAGCTCGACTTGGTTTGTATCATAGTCTCATAGTAGATCTGCGTAAAGTAGCTATAATAACTACGTACGTGAATTCCCACATTTCCCTCCCATTCTTCCCTCTTTGTTTCGCAAGGTTGACAAGGGTGACAAAGATGGTATAGAGAACTGTAATTTATATTTCGAGGAAATCATCTATTTCAATATAATTGAAATGAATCCAAGAAATCCTTTTGTGTCTAAAAACAAGTGTGATTATTACTTGTTATAAAAAAACATTCCATCATACGTCATTACCGCAAGATAAGCTATATCTCAAAGTTCCGTTCAAAGTTAAACAAGAAAACCAAGCCGCTATGTTAATTATCAGACCCTTCTTAAATTCCACCTTATTATATTATCTACAGATATATTATATATATGAATCTCAAATGTGTACGAAATATGATATTGTGTTAGTTTATAGCTCTTTTAGTAAATTATGATTTGAATTCGCACAAGTCATAAAAATAAGCTTACGGTTGAGTTTATGACCCTTTTAGTCGTATTACAGTTATTCTTAGTATTGTTATTACTGCTAAATATAAACCTACTTTATATGCTGAATTAAGAAAGTATTTATTCTTACTATTATTACACATGTTATTAATCTCCTAAAACAAGAGTTACTTGGTCTCCTAGTGCTTCTTACAAAAAGCGTATTTACATTTTATTCCCTAATTAAACAACTTTTGATTAAAACCTTTTTTAATAAAAGGATTTTTTGTTATAAAATTCTGTCTGCAATATTTCAGTTTACTACGTCTCATTGTGTTGACTTTGATGAGTCAGTATTTTTTTCTATATTTATAATCAACATAAAAATGGTATAATTTATTTCTTAAGAGTTTGTAATTCTAAAATTATTTATCCGCAAAGACAATTTTTTTATTTGTACAAAACAGGGTCGTGAAGAAGGAGCATTGTTTCTGAAAATAATAACATCGAAATAATACTAATTATAATGATGTAATCAGGAAACAGAATACATAACCTGTTAATTTTAAACATCAATTTTATTTTAAATAAAATTATTAATGTTTATCTTTTAGCTTTGTTAATTCTTGAAAAAAGTGTCCTTTGTCATCAGATTAAATCAAAGAATGTTTATAGTGTTTCTTGCTGTATATACGTATGGTATTTAGTTTAAATAAAAATTCAGACTAAACATTAAGTATAGACAGATAAGTTTTATAGTCTTAAAGTTATTCCCGCTACTTTAGAAAGTACGAATAATTGAAAAACGATAGGGAATTATATAAGTTATAAAATCAACGGATGTTAGTTGTTAATAGTTTGGAATCATTTTCAGAAATTTTTATTATGTATATGTATAATTTGGTTTAGTTCATTTTTAATCTATAAACATTGTGTTTGAGAGTCAAAAAAGTTCCCTTAGTTGGAGAGGATATTTTTTTTCGAACAAAAAATAACAACCATTGATTGATTGTAAATTTGGTATCATTTTCGTTTTCTTGGGGTTTTTTCTACAGAAAAAAGTGACAATTTATGTGAGTTTTGATGGATTATATGTATGTAGGTGAATTTAACGTAATAAGAACATTTCAGCAGCTTATTCGAAATAAGCAATGTTATATTAAGCTTAACAAAATAAAGTACATTTTGATGGTCAATTCGTTTGAACTATTTGTTTGTTCGTTAATAAAATGTTTTTAGGGAATGATCTCATAAAAACCCCTAACGATTTCCTATAAACTATTTCATGAGGGTAGTTTTATTGACTGATTACAAATGTGAACGAATTTTCTTAGAAAATTCCAGCTCGATTTTCTTTAGTTTATTTTATAAGAAAAAAAGCACTTACCCATTCCTGAAACAAAAACAAGAAAATAAGTTTCTTGTTTTTGTATACATACTCATCCTTCAGGAAAATTGAAAAGTTATAAACTCTTTTGACATATTTGGCTACGTTGAAAGTAGTTGAATAAAACTTTTACATAACGTAAAGAATTCAAAGTTTTTATAACAATTATCAATTAAAGAATATAATATTATTATTGTCACCGAGTTTGGAGAGTTTAATAAATTGTCTGAAGTGAGAGAAAGTGTGACTAACAAGATAATAGAAAAAATATTTATGTAGAAGAAGATAATATAAGAAAGACTAGATCAATTAGTAGTTCTGTCTTTACATATTTTCATAGATTTTGTTCATATTTCAATAAAATTGATAATGAATAATTATGTTATATTATTGTCTACATTATGTCTAGTAATTGAAATAAAAAATTCGCTGATTTCGCTAAGTGTAATTTACTCTCTTCTAAATCGCGTGTGCGATAGCTGTGTGGATCTCAGTGCGCATTTCGACCGCTTGCCAATTTTAAAGTGTTAAAATCAATGTATTGGACCTTAGTACGTCTTCAGTTCCAATCCGGTATATTACTTCCTTAGCTTCACGCCATATCCCTTGGGTAGCCAGAGACGATATATTGTTTATTGTATTAAATATTAAATGTTATAATATGTTTTATGGTTTTCCATTAAATTACTTTTGGTAGTTTTTCTGTGATGCTCAACTAATAAGAAACAAAAACATTAACCAAATTAGTAGTATTTAATAATTTTGTATCATTTACTTAACATATAGCAGTTACTATAACAGATATCTAAAGATTATTTATATCCCACTCTAGTGACTCTTTGATTTACTCAGTGCTGATAACATAACACATGTACAGCCATATATACAGCCCAAGTCTTTAAAAAGGGACAAAATAGGGAACAATTACTCTTACCCTTTTTTTAAAACTCATACTTCAATGAACGTAATATCATTAAAGTACACTTTACTTCAATATCCTGAGCTATATGCAATATAGGAGTCAAAATATTAAAACCTAAACTGGGTTAGTTAAATCAAGCATAAAAATATTATTTTCTGGTTATGTCTAAAATTAATTTCGGGCTGTATCTGCGTTATTTCTTTCGAATTTGCTCGATTAGTTACGAAATTACTTGGGGTCACCATGAGTTTATTAAAGGCGTGAACCGTAGACACGGTGGTTCATGTAATAAAAAAATTAACATCAGCGTAGCCGGGTTACCAAATATAATGAAAGTGTACATACAAAAAAACTACATAAAATAATTTCAATTTAAGAATGTCTGTGTTTCCTGGTCTGACACTTTATTGCATAACGCAGCTCATAAACTTTATACTATATGGAGGCTTCAATGTCCATTAACGTCATGTTTGCGTGTGTTCGTATCCCTTAATTGAATAACATATTCCCTTTACTTACTTTAGGACGTCGTCGCATACAAGGGTCATATAGGATATATATCTTCATGCGCCTGTCAGGTGCCACTATCACCTAGAGACGGCGCAGCCGGCCTTGTTGTTTTTGACGGGTATAAACTCGAACATCATTTTATACTATACGATGGGATATCTGTGTTTGTAAGGAAGGATATCTGCTACCGTCGCCTTTACATTTTGAAGGACATGGATAATCATGTTAGAGTCTACATCGACCTCTACAGGTCCTATAGTGGTAATCCAGAAACAGATCAACTCTTGGGTCATGTCCATGTCTTGGGTCATGAAGATTGATAACCTGCTTTTAAAGACTCCCTTCGGCGAAGTCATAGTCCTTGGGGACTTCAACGTATACAATACCGATTGGCTTTATATATTTAATGCTCAGAAGGCATATTTTATGAATGTGTGCATTTAGGAGTAGGCGTTGCGTACGTGTATAAGCGTAATCTATTATTGAAGGCCTTTCGGACAAATATATAACGAAGGATATAAATATTTTGGATATCAGTTGGAGTCATAGTATCAGTTGGTTGTATAGGTGTATATGAGTTTGTCCTAACTATTATCGATGTTTTTAAAGTCATAAGATCAAAAGGGCCATCACCTAATGGTAAGTGGCACAACAGCAGCCTATTTGGATATCTGCAATATAAAAAGTGTTGCAGATACGTTACCACACCTTAGAAACGGGAAGGGAAGAAATGAAGTAGAAGGTAGGGAAAGAAATGGATTTTCTGCTCTCTTTTTTCCGTTCTTTAAATTAATTTCTGATACTATCAATGAAAATGTCAAATATTAGATAGGTACTCTACAGAAAAGGGGATATTGGGCTTTCTATTTTTCATTTTTTTTTTTTATAATTTAACAATATTTATGCTGAAATACTGAGCACATGTTTTTTAATTATGTAGTCATAGAACTCGTATATTCCTCATAAACAAGGAGGTTATTTAAGACAAGTGAGTTGTCATCTTCAGAAAGAGACCTTAATGGAAAAAAGTCTTATTATTAATTCCACATGTTATCAGTTGTATTTTATTAGTGTTAGTATAATCATTACCTTAAAAAAATCGTGTTATAAACTTAACTTATTGCATTTTATTTGTAACTTTTAATTTTTAGTAGTATATAATAGAAAAAAAAACAAACAGTATTTCGTATAACATTTTATTAAAAGAAATACTCATAGAAAATTTTCATAACTTGAGTTTGAAATATATTTAACCCTTTTAAAGTAAAATATATTTAATAAATAATTAAAAGCGAATAGGCAGCACTTCATATGTTTGATCGTTAAATCGAACATAAGTGCCAATCATTCATTTATGAGATGCAGTGTGCGGGATCATTTATTTATACAAGATTTGAAGCTATAATTTCATTTTGATGATTTTTTATTTTATATATTCATTTTTTAATAAATTATAACACGTTTTAAAAAATCTTTACAAATTAAATAGTCAAAGACATCTTGAGACCAGAGATATACGAACACGTGTGGGATGGAAGGGTAAGGGTCTATTATTGTTATGAGTTGTTTAATTAAAACAGAAGTTGATAATCTAATTTTAGGGTACAAATGTTTTGTTTGTTGGTTAAGTTGTCAATATTGAAAAATTTCAAGTTTTAATTCTCATCCCTTTGAAATAAACTTTTAAAAATAATAAATTTCTAATGTAAATATTTCCCCCCCCCCCGTATTACTTTATTTATTAAAGCAAATATACAGTTTGCTTTAATAAAATAAACTCTTTGTTTCTTATAGTTATATCAATAAGGAGGTTTATTTAAACAATACATTTCAAATAAAATATACATGTATTTCAAAAGGTTAAGACATTTAATAAAGAAATTCTACGTACAAATGTAGGGGTCTAAGATCTAGTACATTATAAATATTATGTAAAAATACATAACAGATTTTTCATAAAAAAAAAACAGCTGGGGTCAAAGATAATTAAACCGCTAACTGACTCAGCGCCGACCTAATCCTCAATGACGATACAATATTTGGATACAATATTACCGTTTAAATTTTCCTCTGCTCTTGTGTTTTTACCGTTTTATTTTTGTAAATTATAACAATGGATGACTAGCTTCACTTGTATTTAAATCAGCTCCAACAGTTTCTATAAAAAAATATTTTGTTCGTGTAATTAAATTCCTATCAGAACCAAAATATAAAATGTTGTTTTGTTATTTAAACCTGTCTTTAAATTTCATCCCTTACAAAAAATACTTCTTAAACGTAGTCGTTTTAATTTCTGAGATTGCGTGATTAGTCGGTGAGTGATATTTAACATATAAAAACTTTATTAGATTATGGAAAAGAAAAACACTTCGTAGATTCTAAGAATAGAAGATCTTTATTTCACTTTCAACAATTTCTTTGTCTTTGTGATCAATGGCCGGTTAAATAATTGAGAATTCTGAACGCATGAGTTTAATAAGGACTATATTAAAAACGATCTATAAATTAAGAAAAAACTATGTTATTACGTTACTTTATTTACATTATTACAAAATACTATCGGAGATGACGATTGATAAGATACTCCATAATTCATAAAATAAAAAAATATTCAGAAGAACAATGCCAAGAATTTTATGCCTTAATATCAGTTATTTCAATATAATTTAACTTTAATAAGAAGGGACAAAAAACAATTAAAGTTTCAAGTCTAGTTTTCAATGTTAATGCAGATGTCGCCCACCTCGAGGTGAATAATTCATTCTGTTAGAACTGGTTTAAATAACTTTGTTTTCAATTGGCTTTCGGTCGGTATTTCACTATGATCGGATAGAAAAAGAACGCTTCAAAAGACACAAGGATTATTAACAATATTCTCCGTCATGTTTTGATAGAAGTCATATTTTTAAATGATCTATAATTATCATGTATATGATTAACAACTACGTATGTACGTTCTTATTGCATAAGGTCACTCTAGAGACCCATAAACTGTAATGTTTAACGTACCTATTTGATAGAACTTTATTATTAACACGCATACTTGAATTAGAGTTGAAGGGAGTTTCTGGAAAATGGTTGGCTTCTTTTGTTGTTATATAAAATAAGTTATTGTAGAGAACATAAGTATATGTTTTTATTAAAAAGTCATTGTAAAGCATATAAGTTAGTATTTTTTTTTTGAATCATTATTAAAAGTGAAAATCAACAACTGGTTTTTGCAGCAATAATGGGGAAGAGGACTTTACCACATGATAAGGAACATATTTTCTGTTGAAAATTATTGCAATAACGTAAGTATCGCAGTAGGTATATACAAAATATATACTTTATATATTCTATGAAAGAAATTGCTGAGGTTTAATTATTTAAAATATGTTATAAATAAACAGCTGTAATAAAACCCTGAGAAAAATATAAAAGCTAACGGATTTTCTTCTGTCACGACGTTTAAACAATAATAAGTCTGAGAAGAGGTATATTAAGTTTGTGTAAACGACATGAAGATCTTTTTATCTTTTTTAAATATATAATTCTTAAGAGCAAATTTTTTAAGTCTCGAATTAAAGTTTTTAGAGTTTTAAACAACGAGAAAACTCGGTAAATATGGTTAAACGTAAAACTTAACCTAAGGACTGAAAAATCGGTCACAGTAAAGGGTAATAGTACGTGAAATATGTTACGATTAAGCTAGGAGTGAGTACTGACATGTCGACTGACAGAGACGTATGGAGGAAAAGGTGCTATACCGACCCAATACTGGGATAGGGGTACCAGGTTCTTTAAATCTTAATTTATTACAGAAGGTACTTTTTTAACAACGTACTACTTTCACAGGAGATAATAATTCCAAGTATTATTTATTGTACATAGCAAATTGCCTCGAGACTATTAAATTAATGAAATAATATTTTGAATAAAGCATTAGTTTTTTGGCCTTGTATCACAGTCATTCAAGATATGAAATATAGGCAATTTTCTTTATTTTTTGTTTGTCAACGGAGCAGTCCTAAATTAAGTTGTAACGATAATAATAAATCATATCTATGACAATTTCCTTCAGCGATAATCATACCGAAAAGCAAAGTAAGTTTACATCATAATGACTACTAACGACAAAATCATACTGGTACAATATGATATCGAAGATAAGGTTTTTGAATAAAGTAGAATTAAATATTCAACAACACAAACAGGGCCTTTCGGATACTAAGTTCCCGGTTCTTCTACCGTGACGAATTTAACATTCTATACACAATCGTCGAAAGCATCATATAGTAGTTATTTGTCACATAGTTTATAAATAACAATTCTTGTTTTTCTTTTCTCACATCTAATGTCATAAGCAATGACGCCAATTAAAATGTGATAATTTTGATTTTTTTTACTTTAAAAGCAATACCAAAAATTAACACAAGGATTTTACTAAAATATTTGGTGATGGTATTATTATTTTTCTGTAATTCAACATGTAAAATACTTTTTACCACGAAACATTTTCTTGTTCTTACGGAAGAAAAAACTATGATTAGATGAACGAGTATTTTTCAAATTTACTTTCTTTGTGATAATCATGGTAGATGATACAATTAAAAATTATCAATATTACTCATGCCATGTAGATATTGTGATCCAATAAGTAGCACTCTATACACGCCTTGCCTTGCCTTAACCACAGCTCATATGGTGTAGCCAGTCAACTAGGATAGTACAATCCTCTCCGTGAAGATCGCTATAGCTACATCTACATTTTGTACGTAAGAGAGCCGGAAGCTCGTTTTCCCACATTTTCTCTTTCTATCATAACTTCCTACATGCCTCTTTATTTACGGAGAATGGCAACGTGTTCCATCCATATTCAGAAATGTCAAAAAATTTATAAATAAACTCAGTTTACTTTATTTCATAAACCTTGATATTTCTAAAAGTTTAGTAAATTGTTTCCCTCAGTTAGTAAAATCTTTGTAGATTACATTGGTTACGTAAAGTTTTGAGAATTACTAAGGTAATTTCATAATAAAAAGTAGTTTGTCACAAAATATCTCGAAAGCTTGTAAACTTTAAAACTGATTGATTTAAGGTTACTTAAAAGAACTGTAGTAATGATGCGAATATAGAAACCATAATAAAAATACATAATTAATATGTCTTTAGCTTAAAAAAGGTGTTATTCGTTCTTTATTTATTTTCTTAATAATTAAAACATTACTTATACTTTAATGTAAATGATCAACTTTTATACACATTACTTTATGAAAGTGTCATTATATTTCAGAAATATTTTCTTTAAGTATCGAAACGTATTATATATACAGTTTTTTAAAAGCCTTAACATTGTATTTCTAATTTGAATCTAAAATAAAGTTAAATAATTGTTCAAATTACATTTATATTAAAATAGAATTAACATAGTCAAAGCCGCCGGCGCACAGTTAATAAGATTAGGAATATTAGTATTCATATTCGTCATTAAATTAACCAAAAGAAAGAACACATTATTTAAAAACCTTCCACAGAGATTGGTCGTTATAATGTAGCGCTCGGGTTCAATGCAAATTGTCTTGATATAATATCCATAAGACGTTTACTTCCAGGTCGGTTCTTCCAATAATTTTCAATTATGTTATCAATCAGACATTGAATTCGCTGTCAGTGGGAAGAATAAAGTTAATTACAATTTTATCTATTTGACGTTAAGGTGTAATGTTGTTGGTGATACAAACTTTATTTTTATTAATGACTTGGGTTGTGACGAAGAAGATATGACAAAATAAATAATTAAATAAATATTGTAAAGAGTATTCTATCAACCTTAGCGATCCCTATCATTAAATGGTTGTAATTAACTAGGTTATTAGGAGTACATCCATACTACTGTACTACAGTAGTCGTTTTATTGTTATCAATGTTTTTCTACTTATAGAACGCATAGGAAAATAGGATAAAAACTTATCTTCAATGAACTTTTTATCATTCACATTACAATGACTGTTAGTATAGAATCCTGAAGACAAATAGTTCTATAACAGTTTTTTTGTATATGAGAATATTCTTAAAATATTTATTTGGTTTATAAAATTTATTATAATGGATAAGCGAAGGTTGTAAATTGAGGAATGATAAGGGATGTCATTATTGGTCATTAAAAAGTAAAACTAGTTATTGTAATTTTAAAATATTTTTTAAAATATATTAACATTTTTTCATAAAATAATTTCAATTAAAAATCAATAGCTTAAGGTGCTACTTTTTTGTCTATTACGTTGTCTGTAGTATATTTTTATAATTCTCTATTAAAGTGATTTGTGTCGCAAATGTTGTGTCGCAGGTTTAAAGTACACGTCCCACACATTTAAAAGATGAACTTTGTCTCTACTTGAGACACGAATCATTAACAACTTTTCAATTGGACTTTAACCATTGAAAGGATAAGTCATTTCAGTGAAATTGTGAACGGACTGTAAATATCAGTTTTTCATAAACTTCCTTTTCAGTTGTTGAGTGGTGACAAAAAATAATGTTAATAATATTTTGAGTTTATAAATTGTATAAGAATAATTAAGACAATGAGAATTACAATCCTGATTTTCTGTTTGCTGATAAAACAAAAGTGGGTCTGTTCTTCAAACTCCTTATTGCATTACAATAGAGCTTATCTTTTAGGCTTTATAACGTTCTTTTACAAGGGAAATATTATTTGTGTTGTTTTGTCACAGGTTAGATAAGTTCTTTTATTATTTCGAATATTTTAAATGTTATATATAATTTATTATTGTTATATATTATTTGTTAATGTTATATTGTGTTAAGAATTATGAGCTTTGTTAAACACACTTAGTATTATACATAAGTGTAGTTTTATGTATGATGAATATATTCATAACATTGTTGTTATTAAAATATTTTCGTTCCTTTTAAATCTTAACATAAATGATGAAAACGGTGTTGGTTAAAAAAAACTTAATAAGGTTAATAAAAAAGCTTTTTCAACCTTTTTCGAAATGGTTAAGACACGTTTTTTATGTCCTAACATTAAAATAGTTAAAAATTACAAAATTAAATATGCAAAAATGCAAAAATTTAATATTTAATGTATATATTTAATAATTGGAGGGATTGGGATTTATCGCTGTAGTAATATATGTACATAATAAATAATGTAATAGAAAAATACGTTATAAATATATATATATACATTATTTATCATAGAGGAGGGTAAATGAGCATGTGGGTCACTGATGTCAAGTGGTATTGCAGGCGATGACGTGCTGTGCGGTGATGTAATTGAAATTTGGCCGCAGGTATCAGATCAAAACTTCTAAATCTTCATCAAACAAGAATCATAATTGAGATAAAAAACCGTTACTATTTGCTATAATGGCATAACGGTCTTATTTGTCAATAAGAAGACTTAAAAAAATCCGTGCCCGCAGGGGGACACGCGTGGGTAGACCTCGTGTGTAACTCGTTTAAAATATAACTCACTACCTAAGAATAATACATGATGCCGTTGTTTACATCAAACATTTTCAAGCAAAAAGCGGTTTTAATTTTTTTTCTCGGAAAAGTTATCTTTTTTGGAAATACTTTTGGTACTTAAATTTAGAACAAAAAATAACCTTTCTATTAAAAATATTCGAGACGAGGGAATGTTACCAGAAAAAAGTTGATGTGGTTTTACCTACCTTAAATTTTCAAGCTAAAAGTGGTTTTTATTTTTTTTTCAGAAACGGTACCTTTTACGGGCAAAACTTCTAATACTTAAATTTAAAGTAAAAAATAACCTTTCTATTAAAAATACTTGTGATGTAAGAATGTTTACCAGAAAAAAGTTATGAATTTTTTTCCAAAAATTTTCAGTTTTTTTACCCCCACCCTTAAGTTTTTGAAGTTAGGTTTTCGGTTTACCTACATTAGTTATAGGTATTCATCAAAGACATCATATAATATGAACGCGATTGATCTTCTTTGTATAGGGAAAAAGTTATGGTCAAAAAACTGATATCAGAAAAAGTGAGGCCCTAGCGCCCCCTGTGTCCGGATTTCTCTGGTTAACGAACTTGACCTTCATTTTTGGGTGGTTGATTTTTGTGCAAAGTTTGAAAGCGATCCGAGCAAAACTGCGGCCGCTATCGTGCTGACAAAAGTCGAATCTGGACGCACGCACGCATATATATATATATATATATATATATATAAACTTTTTGACCAATGGTCATTTCGGACTCAGGGGGTCATAAGAAGACCTCCTGTGAAGAAATTTTTCCAAAATTCGAAAGTAGGGGACAAATGAATGGGCAGACCGAATTCTTCGAGGTCTACCCAAAAGGAAAGTTACAAAATGTGGATGAAATTGCATCCACATTTTGTAAACTTTCTTATTGTCACTGTGCCCGAGTTATTGACCGACTAATTGTGGATAGCAGAAAGTGATTAAAAAACTGAGAAAACGTGTTGAAGGTCGATAGAAGTAAAAAATAGCGTATTCTCGATTAAATATGTTATAAGCTCATTAAGTATGTTAATGATATTATGTAACTATGACAAAATCTAACTTTAGTTTCAAATTCTTAGCACAATATTAGTATTAGTGCCTATAATATTAAAACTTACAAAGAGCAAGTCGTAGTTAAGATTGATCCGTTATGTAATCTGAAACAAGTCAAAAGTCAAATATACAAAATAACAATAATAAGTTATCAACTCCTAATTGTGTATTCTAGAAAAGCTGTAATTAAAATAGTGGCTGTTTTATCGAATACATGCAATAACTTAAGATGTTATGTCACAGGTATAATTTATAGCGATCACGTGACTTTGAATAATTCTTAAGCGGAAGCGGAGATGGGAGCGAACCATATTTTATTTTGCAACCATTGTACACCATGTTGTTCGACGCTTGTTCTTACTGTCCGTGTCTGTCTGCAACTTGACATATTTCTCAAAGGCGTAAAACTTTATTAATACCAGATTTCCATGTTCATTTACTACCAGAATGAGTATCTGCTCTTTTATTCCCTAATATAAAAATAATTTTCAATTTATTTTGGTATATATATAATTTTTAAGAACATGAATACATTTAGTTTTAAGTATACATATTTATGTGCTTTTATTGGGAAGATAACAACATTAACTACACATTATTAACCGCTAACTTCTGTAATATGACCTAGGTGTTATGTCACTAACGTACCATGACCGATAATAATTTAATGATAAGCTAACTAAGCTAACTCGATATGGCGTAAGTGTTTCGTTGCCGCTAGTTGAGAAACATTTGTTATTCGTTATGTGATGTTTATAAGGTTGACAAATTACGTGTTTATGGAAAGTTAAAATGGTTTAAACACCCTGAAATATGTATTTTTTACGCCAGCAATAATAGTTATTTTTATTATTTTTGTGGCATTCATATTTCAATGGTGTTTTTTCATACTTTTTGTTTCTTATCACCAGACCAGACCCGAATAATAGAAAGTAGTTTTAGGAAACATTTCGGTCCATTACGCATCGTAAGTTATTTAAGGTTAGATACTTTTTTTGATTCTCGACGTTTCAACCGAATTACACCAGTCATGCTCGCGGGATGACTCCGTCATCGCGTGGTAGAATATACCACCACATATGAACCACCATGATACCACATCAAATATGAACGCATCGGAGTAGCTCAAAAACATGACTATAAATAAAAATATTAATTCGTTGCCAGCACCAATCAATGAAAGATATAAGAATGTAATTAGAATAAATATTGATATGCCATAAAACCAATATGTTGACAATATTGTTAATGTAGTTTTTTAAAAACTGAATATTATTTAGAACATTAATAATTTTATTTTTAGTTTATCTTATCATAAAAAATACACTTTAAACTTTACTTCATCATCATCAATCATCAATTATTTCTAATCTCAGTTAAATTACCCATTATAATATTTTCCAATACCAGAACGAAGGGTAAAAATAAAATCATAAAAAATTTAAAAGCGGAAACGAATCAAAGCATTTTTTCCTGTTTTTGACCACTTTGATGTGAATTCTCGAAGCGTACATGGCACATGTCATTGATATTTAAATCGAAGCGTCCAGATCGTAAAACTCTTTTGTTTAATAAACTTTACCTACCTTAATAAAGCATAATTAATAAAAACAGATAATTTTTTACTTCTACACTAGCTTAATATAACATTTTGGCCTTAAATTTGACAGAAACTATTCCCTATGAAATATATGAACGTGAAGACGAACTTGAATTAAAAATTAATTTACTACTAATTACTTACAATTATTATTATTAGTATTTTTAGATTTTAAAAAAGGACGCCGTGTACGATTTTTTTTTCTTAGGTCTTATGTTATGGTGTGTGCTGATATATTATTCAATTAGATATCTTTTATATCATATATGTCATTTGTACACTAACAAAGGTTTCTTTCACGCATGACCTATTATTTTATGTCGGTATGGTTTTTTTTTTATTTCTTATTATATTTCAAAAAAGTTGCTGTAAGCAACAGAGCATTAATAACAAAATGTAACAAAAAATATAAAAGCTTTGCCGAAACAAAATTACAAACAACAAATTTAAGTTTTTATTTATTATCCATACAAAATTATGAAATCTAGAGTAGGGATTAGGGGGATATAGGATTCAGCTTCACTCTTTCACTTGTATACTCATAAAGCTTAATTCAACTTGACCTTCGGTAAGGGAATGGTACTGTAACGAGTCGACCCGTATCGATCTGTAGACTATTGTCTACTTTCTTTATCCATATACGCATAATCCAGTGAAATTAAAATTAATTGAAAGAGTGTATTTATTTAGTAATCATTTTAACATCATTTATCTCAATTTGTTTACGTTTTTTCACTATTAAATCGTAATATTTAAAACGTTTAAATTTCTTAATTAGAAAAAACTATAAAATATTATACATTTAAAATGTAGTACTAGATATTCAGGTGATTAGTTTGTGTATTAACTATAACAATAAATACAATTAGTAAGTTTGTATTTCCATTTTAAATAAAAAATAAATTTAGAACAAAATAATAATATTATTAATTAAAATAATATAATTATTATTATTTAGAAGCTTAAAATCTTTCATTAAAATGCAGATCTCGTGTGATCTTTAGATCACTTGGGAACAATGAATAGGCATCTGTAATCTTAATATATATTTATGATACCTTATTTAATTAAAAAATGATTTGTTACTGAGGAAATTCATCTTCATACATAAAATTGAAGTTGGTAAGGGTGATGAAAGAGGAACCTTTTCTTAAAGATATATTTTTTTATTAATAAGAAATAAATAAGTTTTTTTCTAAATCGAAATATTCGTATTTAATTATATAACGTTTTTTAATTTATTTTATCTAAATAATCTATTAATGTTAAAAATATCTAAATTTTTTTAACATTATAAAATCAAACAATTACATTATAATAAAAGCCTTGTCTTATTTGAACTTCGAATTGAACTTATTTAACAATAAAATTTTCATGTAGGGTGACTTGGAATGTACTAAAGACAATTAAGAACACAAAATAATCTAACAAGGTGTATAGAGTTATAAAAGTGACATCGACTCTACACACCGATCTCTATCAGACACTTTATTTACTAACAAGATTTATTGTACGTTGGTATTGACTTTAGTTGTTGTTATTGACTCTGACGTAATTATGCGATATTAGTTTTTTATATTTGTATTGTTTTTTTTTTAGTTCCGGAACGAAATTATTGTATGTAATGAATAATTGTATTTGTACAGTTTGACTATGTTTTTCTGTAAATCTTAAGAAATAGTTTAAAAATACTAGAAGTATTAAATATTTTAGTATTGTCAAGTTTCCTTTATTTCCAAATTTTTAACTATCTTATTAATAAGTTTGTAAAAAAACACTTGTTAATAGTTTTTGATAGTTCTACTAGTTCTTGATATGAAGCAATATTTATTGTTTTGAACATAACAAATCTTTTTAAAATTAGTTATACAAGATGTCTTGCTAATTATATGAGCATTCTTATATAATTCATATTAAAATATATCGAACTTGGACGTTTTAATTACTATTAGCAAAACTCTTTTATTGTAAATGTATTTTGGTATTACAAAACACTTAGAGTCATAGTAGAATCAGACTATTATAGAGTTATTATATATTGTGAAAAGCAATATAGACGCTAATTTATATTCGTCTCGTCTTCTCTTCATTATGACATTTATTCTCACAGAAGCGACCTTCGAATAAATTACCAATATTAAGCCCATTATTTGTTTGTGTATACCTTGTCTGGGTTTTCTGTATTATTTTCAGAATACCACTTATAAGTAACGAAATAATAACTTTAGTGCGTTTGAAGTACAACAGTAATTTGTAGAGTTATTGAACTCACTGATCCAGGAATAGTTTTTATTAAAACTTCAGACAATTTTTATTATAAAAATATGTTTATTTATTTATTATTGAAAAGAATAAAAGTGAATTTTATTAACCAAATATGAATAGCCCCTTTTACTGTTGACAAAATTGTGCTTATTATTTCTACTTATTAATTTTTAATATATTTTTTTACCTCTAATTTGCACATACAATATGTAAGACTGTTTTGAAAAATATATTTTTCAATATCAATTACTCCTAATTTATAGTTTTAAAGTAAAAGAATTAGTGGAGCTGGACAGTTATTTCAAATTTATTAAGACCTTACTCACTATTTGATGTTTATAATTAAAAAGTAGGATTTTAAATGTAGAGGTTAAGCTAACAGCTGTTATAATTAGGATATGCTGTTACAAATATTAACGACAGTGATTTTCTCAGTAATATTCATGAAAATCAAGCTATTACTGCACATGAGCAAAAACGACCGTACAAAGGGAACAAATAAGTGGTAAATTTAAGTAGTCAATACATTTTACTGAGCATTATATAGCATTGAGTTTCAATATATAACTTTATTATACAAATCCCAAACTACCCTAAACTCGTTAATCCTTTGTTATGTCACTTTTCAACTCGGACATGTGACCTTCACACTTGAGACCTTTCTAACTACTACCTTATATAATAGTCTTATTATTTTACGGCGAATGACAACACAGGACTTAATCATTATGATATATAGAACAAAAAACAAACCCCTTCAGCATCTGTATGTATATCTGTCAAATTCCTCTTTTTATAAATTACTTTAAAATAAGTTATTCGTATATAATTTACATAACTACCTAGTAAGAATCAAAAAGTATCGCTAAATATATTTCATAACTTATTACTAATCTATGAAGAACAAGTCCTGCAGAAACCAATTCTTTTTTCTCCAAAATATCAATCTTGTCCATGCAGCCTCTGTTGTGTAGTGTAGTGGACTGTTGGTGATAGCTATTAGGAACAGATGTTCAGTGAACAACGTCTAACATTAAACCAATGGTATTAAACTTTCTATATTCTATGATAATATATATTATCCGACTGTACTTACATTAATTAAATCGATTAGTTTCCAATCTGTTCAGAGTTCTAATTGTTAGCTCAGAGTATAGTGGATCAGCGGTGTACCTAACATGCAAGTACCTAGTTCTCTGAAGGGCAAGGTAAGCCAGGTGTGGTGCAGATTTTCTTCACTCGTGGTTTTAATCGTTTTAATAAATTGTTAACACAATGAAGAAACTGTATAACATTTGTAATATTCCAAGCAGTTATTTTTATTTTTATATCAAATTCAAATATAAATTGTTAGTATTTGTTATTATTTCACCCTCCGTGCAACCCCTTGTTTAGATTGTGAAAATGATATATACATAATTCGGTTGTGTTGGTTTGAACGTGATGTCATCCTTTGTCTCACAAAATATAAAAAATTAAAATATAATTATGGTTTAATAGTTTGGGGGTAGTTTCATTTGGTTTTCGCTTGATGTTTACAAATTGATTTGTTAGCTTAATTAAAAAATAAATAATCATAGAATATTTTAATTGCTTTCCTTTCCGAGGTTTTGATTTCACAAGCGTTGAACCGTGTTTTATTTTGTGTGTATTTATTGTATTTATTATATTATATTTATCCAAGATTGCTATTTCCTATAAAAACTTTAAAATTTTATTTAAAGTTTAAAATTTTGTATTAAAAAGAAATAAAAATATAAAATAATAGCATTTATTACTATTGATAATCTTCTAATAAGTTTTATCAAAGTCTCTGGACTATAACTGTTGACCAAATAGACAAATATAATTACCGATAGAAACTGCTTGATCAGTTTCAAACTACGCTTATTTGTCTTTTAAATAAATAGAGTATAAAAAAATCCGTGCCCGCAGGGGGACACGCGTGGGTAGACCTCGTGTGCCACTTGTTTAAAATATAACTCACTACCTAAGAATAATACATGATGCCGTTGCTTACATCAAAAATTTTCAAGCAAAAAGCGGTTTTAATTTTTTTTCTCGGAAAAGGTATCTTTTTTGGAAAAACTTTTGGTACTTAAATTTAGAGTAAAGAATAACCTTTCTATTAAAAATATTTGCGAGGAGGGAATGTTTACCAGAAAAAAGTTGCCGTGGTTTTACCTACCTAAAATTTATAAGCTAAAAGTGGTTTTTATTTTTTTTCTCGGAAACGGTACCTTTAACGGAAAAACTTTTGGTACTTAAATTTAGAGTAAAAAATAACCTTTCTATTAAAAATACTTGTGATGCAAAAATATTTACCAGAAAAAAATTATGAATTTTTTTCCAAAAATTTTAGGTTTTTTTACCCCCACCCCTAAGTTATTGAAGTTAGGTTTTCGGTTTATTTACATTAGTTATAGGTATTTATCAAAGACATCATATAATATGAATGCGATTGATCTCCTTTGTATAGGGACAAAGTTATGGTCGAAAAACTGAAATCAGAAAAAGTGAGGCCCTAGCGCCCCCTGTGACCGGATTTCTCTGGTTAATGAACTTGACCTTCATTTTTGGATGGTTGATTTTTGTGCAAAGTTTGAAAGCGATCCGAGCGAAACTGTGGCCGCTATCGTGCTGACAAAAGTCGAATCTGGACGCACGCACGCATATATATATATATATATATATATATAAACTTTTTGACCAATGGTCATTTCGGACTCAGGGGGTCATAAGAAGACCTCCTGTGAAGAAATTTTTCCAAAATTCGAAAGTAGGGGACAAATGAATGGGTAGACCGAATTCTTCGAGGTCTACCCAAAATTTATGATCCTTTGATTTCGTCCAAATGAATTATTGTTTCAGGTTCTTGAATAATTTAGGTATTTTTTATGTCAGTCAACCTAACTTTTGTCAGTTTAAACCAAATGTTTATTTACTAAGTTATAACCATGCAAGTATGTCGGTTCACAAAGTGGCAAACTAATTAATATCATAATATAATATAAATTAGTATGTATCATAATACATACCATATAATCCGTATCATTTAATAAAATCATACTCCTGTTTCTGTTACCAATGAGTACAGTTGGAAGCAAGATTTTTTTTACAAGAAAAAGAAGCAGTTTTTTAAAGATTATATTTCCGATATAATATTATTAAAAATATTATTACTATCATTAAATTATTAAATAAATGCAATAATTTAAGATGTTATGTCACAGGTATAATTATACCAGGTATAATTTATAGCGGTCACGCGACTTTGAATAATTCTTAAGCGGAAGCGGAGATAGGAGCGAACCATATTTTATTTTGCAACCCTTGTACACCATGTTGTTCGACGCTTGTTCTTACTGTCCGTGTCTGTCTGCAACTTGACATATTTCTCAAAGGCGTAAAACTTTAATAATATCCGATTTGCATATTCATTTACTATCAGAATGATTATCTCTTTTATTCCCTAATATAAAAATAATTTTCAATTTATTTTGGTATATGTTATATATAATTTTAAAGAATATGAATACATTTAGTTTTAAGTATACATATTTATGTGCTTTTATTGGGAAGATAACAACATTCACTACACACTATTAACCGCTAACTTCTGTAATATGACCTAGGTGTTATGTCACTAACGTACCATGACCGATAATAATTTAATGATAAGCTAACTAAGCTAACTCGATATGGCGTAAGTGTTTCGTTGCCGCTAGTTGAGAAACATTTGTTATTCATTATGTGATGTTTATAAGGTTGACAAATTACGTGTTTATGGAAAGTTAAAATGATTTAAACACCCTGAAATATTTATTTTTTACGCCAGCAATAATAGTTATTTTCATTATTTTTGTGGCATTCATATTTCAATGGTGTTTTTTAATACTTTTTGTTTCTTATCACCTGACCAGACCCGAATAATAGAAAGTAGTTTTAGGAAACATTTCGGTCCATTACGCATCGTAAGTTATTTAAGGTTAGATACTTTTTTGATTCTCGACGTTTCAACCGAATTTCACCAGTCATGCTCGCGGGATAACTTCGTCATCGTGTGGTAGAATATACCACACCAAATATGAACGCATCGGGGTAGCTCAAAAACATGACTATAAATAAAAATATTAAATCGTTGCCAGCACCAATCAATTAAAGTTATAAGAATGTAATTAAAATAAATATTGATATGCCATAAAACCAATATGTTGACAATGTTGTTGATGTAGTTTTTTTAAGACTGAATGTTATTTAGAACATTAATAATTTTATATTTAGTTCATCTCATCATAAAAAATACACTTTAAACTTTACTTCATCATCATCAATCATCAATTATTTCTAATCTCAGTTAAATTACCCATTATAATATTCTCCAATACCAGAATGAAGGGTAAAAATAAAATCATAAAAAATTTAAAAGCGGAAACGAATCAAAGCATTTTTTCCTGTTTTTGACCACTTTGATGTGAAGTCTCGAAGCGTACATGGCAGATGTCATTGATATTTAAATTGAAGCGCTCAGATCGCAAAACTCTTTTGTTTAATAAACCTTACCTACCTTAATAAAGCATAATTAATAAAAACAGATAATTTTTTACTTCTACACTAGCTTACTTTAACATTTTGGCTTTAAATTTACAGAATCTTTTCCCTATGAAATATATGAATGTGAAGACGAACTTGAATTAATAATTAATTTACTACTAATTACTAATTTTAGGTGGTAGAGCCTAGCTGTAGTTATCTGACTGCAGCTCGTATTGGGCTGGCTCAACCGGGGAAGGACCACCCTCTCACAGAAGACCGACGTGTAGTAACCAAATTAATTTGGTTATGTTTCGTCGGTGAGTGAGAGAATCCGGAAGCCCAACCCCCCCCCCCCCCCACGCCAAACATGAAAGCGATGCCTACAAGAAAAATACCCCAGGAGGGTACCGGCTTTGATGAAGCCGGGGACCCCCTCCCCGAGCAAAATCGGGGAAATGATTCTCGGATTTTGCTCGGGCTGCCCGTCGTATCTGGGGCGGGCAAAGTATCGCCTTTTGTGTTTTATGAGGGCAAACGACGAGTCAACGCAGCGGCACCCCGACCCACTCTAAATGTGGACTTTTGCAACATCCGGGGACTTCATTCCAACTTGAACGCCGTCCATTATCATCTAGAGACGGCGCAGCCGGCCTTGTTGTTTCTGACGGAAACGCAGATATCTCGACCTAGCGACACAGCGTACCTGTCATACCCCGGGTATAAACTAGAACACCATTTTATACCACACGCCGGGGTATCTGTGTTCGTAAGGGAGGATATCTGCTACCGTCGCCTTCAGGTTTTTGAAGGTCGGGACCTGTCTATACTCTGGCTACGCGTGGACATGGACGACCATGTCAGAGTCTACGCGTGCCTCTACAGGTCCCATAGTGGTAATGCAGAAACGGATCAACTCTTGGGCCATGTTCAGGCGAAGATTGACGATCTGCTTTCACAGACTCCCTCCGCCGAAGTCGTAGTCCTAGGGGACTTTAATGCGCACCATGCCAATTGGCTAGGGTCACGTGCCACCGACTACGCGGGGAGATCTGTGTTTGACTTTGCTCTGGCAAATGGTCTGTCCCAGCTGGTAAAGACGCACACTCGTCTACCGGACGTGGACAGCCACACGCCCTCTTTGTTGGATCTTCTGCTGACTACACATCCAGAAAAGTACCAGATCACTGTCGAGGCTCCCTTAGGTTCCTCTGATCACTGTCTGGTACGGAGTGTAGTGCCCATTCAACGGTCGGCTCGCACAACACCTGCGACTCGACGCGTTTGGCATTACAAGTCAGCGGATTGGGATGGAATGCGGTCCTTTTTTGCATCCTACCCATGGGGGCCGATTTGTTTCCCTTCCGATGATCCTAGTGACTGCGCTGCGGCTGTAGCTGATGTGATACTACAGGGCATGGAACTATTTGTACCAAGCTCTGTGGTACCACTTGGTGGCAGATCGCGGCCTTGGTTTGATGCGTCTGTCAGGGCTGCAGCAGCTGGCAAACGGCAGGCTTATCAAGCTTGGGTCAATGCGTTAGTCACTAAGGATCCGAACTCTAGAGTTCTGAAGAGGAAATATAATCGTGCCTCCAGATTCTTCAAACGGCAAATCGCTAGAGCAAAGTTCAAGCATGTCGTCAAAATTGGGGATCAGCTGGCAAAGTACCCGCCTGGCACGCGCAAATTTTGGGCGCTTTCAAAGGCCACTCTGGGAAACTTTAACCAGCCGTCCCTACCGCCGTTGCACATGGGGAATGACTCTCTGGCCCACACGGCAAAAGAGAAAGCCGATCTCTTGGGCACTCTTTTCGCCTCCAACTCGACTTTGGACGACCAGGGGAAGACACCGCCTGTCATCCCGCGGTGTCAGAGCTCAATGCCGGAAATAGTTTTTCGGCAGAAAACTATTAGGCAGTCTCTATTTTCCTTGGACGTTCATAAGTCGAGTGGGCCGGATGGCATTTCTCCATTGGTGCTACGAACGTGTGCCCCTGAGTTGACTCCAGTGCTAACGCGTCTATTTCGGTACTCCTACCTTAAAGGTGTAGTCCCGGTCACATGGAAGCGTGCCCTTGTCCATCCGATCCCTAAAAAAGGTGATAGCTCGGAACCAGCTAACTACAGACCTATCGCCATTACCTCTCTGCTCTCCAAAGTAATGGAGAGCATTATCAATAAACAGCTCCTAACCTACCTCGAGGATCACCAGTTGGTCAGTGACCGGCAATATGGCTTTCGCCATGGTCGATCGGCTGGTGATCTTCTGTTGTATCTCACACACCGTTGGGCAGCTGTTATTGAAAGCAAGGGAGAGGGTCTGGCAGTTAGTTTGGATATGGCGAAAGCCTTCGATCGTGTATGGCACAAGGGGCTTCTTTCGAAGCTACCTTCCTATGGGCTTCCCGAGAGTTTATGCAAGTGGATCACCAGCTTCCTCACTGGGCGGAGCATACAGGTCGTTCTCGACGGTTTTTGCTCGGACCCCAAGCCCGTGAACGCTGGTGTACCCCAAGGCTGCGTGCTATCCCCAACTCTGTTCCTCCTGCACATCAATGATATGTTGGATATCTCCAACATACATTGTTATGCGGATGACAGCACTGGGGATGCGGTGTATTCCGGCCGTGCAGGTCTCTCTCGGGAAAACGTCGACGAGTGCCGAAAGAAACTTGTGTCTTCTATAGAGACTTCCTTGGGGATGGTCTCTGAGTGGGGTGAACTGAACCACGTTCAGTTCAATCCCCTAAAGACACAAGTTTGCGCGTTTACCACTAAGAAAACCCCATTTGTCGTATCACCGCTCTTCGAGAGCACCCCCCTCATTGCCTCGCCAAGTATCAGAATACTGGGTCTCGACATTTCGAGCGATTGTCAGTTTCGTGGTCATCTGGAGAGCAAGGCCAAGTTGGCCTCGAAGAAATTGGGAGTGATTAATAGAGCGAGGCAGTATTTCAAACCTGGCCAAAGACTTGCGCTCTATAAGGCGCAGGTCCGGCCACACATGGAGTACTGTTCTCATCTCTGGTCCGGATCACCCCAATATCAGCTTCTACCATTTGACCGCGTACAACGGAGAGCCGCTCGGATTGTCGGGGACCCGGTGCTCTGCGAACGGCTGGACTCTTTGGCATTGCGTAGAGACGTGGCTTCTTTGTGCGTCTTCTACCGCATTTACAACGGGGAGTGTTCCGAAGAACTATTCGATCTGATGCCTGCCGCCGAATTTCATCACCGCACAGCGCGCCATCGACTACTTTACCATCCCTACCACCTGGATGCGTGGCGATCTTCCACTGTGCGGTTCTCAAGGACTTTTTTTCCACGTTCCACTCGCTTGTGGAACGAACTCCCTTCGGCGGTATTTCCAGATCGGTACGACATGGGTACCTTCAAAAAAGGCGTCTACTTCTACCTACAAGGCCGGCAACACTCTTGTAAATCCTCGGATGTTGCAAGAGTTCATGGGCGGCGGTGATCACAAGTCATCTGTGACCCGCCAGCTCGTTTGCCCTCCTCTTCCATAAAAAAAAAAAAAAAAAAATAATTACAATTATTATTATTAGTATTTTTAGATTTTAAAAAATTACGCCGTGTACGATTTTGTTTTTCTTAGGTCTTATGTTATGGTGTGTGCTGATATATTATTCAATTAGATATCTTTTATTTCATGTATATCATATGTACACTAACAAAGGTTTCTTTCACGCATGACCATTTTATGTCTGTATGATTGTTTTTTTTTTTCAATTCATATTATATTTCAACAAAGTTGCTTTAAGCAACAGAGCCTTAATAACAAAATGTAACAAAAAATATAAAAGCTTTGCCGAAACAAAATTACAAACAACAGATTTAAGTTTTTATTTATTATCCATACAAAATTATGAAATCTAGAGAAGGGATTAGGGGGATATAGGATTCAGCTTCACTCTTTCACTTGTTTACTCATAAAGCTTAACTTTCAACTTGGCCTTTGGTAAGGGAATGATACTGTAACGAGTCGACTCGTTTCGATCTGCAGACTATTGTCTACGTTCTTTATCCGCATACGCATAATCCAGTGAAATTAAAATTAATTGAAAGAGTGTATTTATTTAGTAATCATTTTAACATCATTTATCTCAATTTGTTTACGTTTTTTCAATATTAAATCGTAATATTTAAAACGTTTAAATTTCTTAATTAGAAAAAAAACTATAAAATATTATACATTTAAAATGTACTACTAGATATAATAATAATAATAATAATAATAATAATAATAATAATAATAATAATAATAATAATAATAATAATAATAATAATAATAATAATAATAATAATAATAATAATAATAATAATAAATCAATTTATTTCAGATAATTCATCCATAAGTGTTAGTGACATTTTAACTTAGATAACTAATGTTAGTAATTAGTATTCAACATTACAATCTCAAATTATACAGAAAAATAAAATTAATAAAATGCACAAAATTCATAAAATTATTAAAATTAAATATCAATTCAATTCAAATTAAATAAAATTAAAATCATAAAATACTATTAAAGACGCAGGAGATTAGTTTGTGTATTAAGTATAACAATAACTACAATTAGTAAGATTGTATTTCCATTTTAAATAAAAAATACATTTAGAACAAAATAATTCTTTAGAGGCTTAAAATCTTTCATGCAGATCTCGTGTGATCTTTAAATCACTTGGGAACAATGAATAGGCATCTGTAATCTTAATATATATTTATGATACCTTATTTAATTAAAAAGTTGATTTGTTACTGAGGAAATTCATCTTCATACATAAAATTGAAGTTGGTAAGGGTGATGAAAGAGGAACCTTTTCTTAAAGATATATTTTTTTATTAATAAGAAATAAATAAGTTTTTTTCTAAATCGAAATATTCGTATCTAATTAAATAACCTTTTTTAAGTTATTTAATCTAAATAATTTATAATATTATAAATACCTAATTTTTTTTTAACATTATAAAATCAAGCAATTACATTATAATAAAAGCCTTGTGTTATTTGAACTTCGAACTGAACTTATTTAACAATTAAATTTTCATATAGGGTAATTTGGAATGTACTAAATACGACTAAGAACACAATAATCTAACAAGGTGTATAGAGTTATAAAAGTGACATCGACTCTACACACCGATCTCTGTCAGATCCATTATTTACTAAGACGATTAATAAATCGTCTTAGTAAATAATGGATGTGACAACAATATGTACGTTGGCATTGACTTTTGTTGTTGTTGTTGGTTTAGTCGCAAAAATAAGATGAACTAGTTATTTTTTTTGTAATAGCGATAATAGCGACAAATTGTATATTTTTATTTTTATTAGATATATAAATAAATCATTACATATATAAATTTCCGTTCCGTTATATAATTATATACGTAATGAATAATACAATTATATATAATACAATTATTCATTACATATATAAATTTCGTTCGTTTGTACGGTTTTAATGTGTTTTTCTGCAGATCTTAAGAAATAGTTTAAAAATACTAGAAGTATTCTTCTAGTGTTGTCAAGTTTCCTTTATTCCCAAATTTAAGTTTGTAATAAAACACCTGTTAAAAGTTTTTGATAGTTCTACTAGTTCTTGATATGAAGCAATATTTATTGTTTTGAACATAACAAATCTTTTTAAAATTAGTTATACAAGATGTCTTGCTAATTATATGAGCATTCTTATATAATTCATATTAAATATATATTAAAATTGGGCGTTTTAATTGTTATTAGCAATTAACTTTTATTGTAAATGTATTTTAGTATTACAAACACTTCATCATGATAGCATCAGACTATTATAGAGTTATTATATATTGTGAAAAGCAACATAGACGCTAATTTATATTCGTCTCGTCTTCTCTTCATTATGACATTTATTCTCACAGAAGCGACTTTCGAATAAATTACCAATATTAAGCCCATTATTTATTTGTATATACTTTGTCTGGGTTTTCTGTATTATTTTCAGAATACCACTTATAAGTAACGAAATAATAACTTTAGTGCGTTTGAAGTACAACAGTAATTTGTAGAGTTATTGAACTCACTGATCCAGGAATAGTTTTTATTAAAACTTCAGACAATTTTTATTATAAAAATATGTTTATTTATTTATTATTGAGAAGAATAAAAGTGAATTTTATTAACCATATATGAATAGCCCCTTCAACTGTTCACAAAATTGTGCTTATTATTTCTACTTATTATTTTTTAATATATTTTTTTTTACCTTCATTTTGCTCATACAATATGTAAGACTGTTTTGAAATATATATTTTTCCATATCAATAACTACTAATATATAGTTTTAAAGTAAAAGAATTAGTGGAGCTGGATAAATATTTCAAATTTATTAAGACCTTACTCACTATTTGATGTTTATAATTAAAAAGTAGGATTTTAAATGTAGAGGTTAAGCTAACAGCTGATATAATTAGGATATGCTGTTACAAATATTAACGACAGTGATTTTCTCAGTAATATTCATGAAAATCAAGCTATTACTGCACATGAGCAAAAACGACCGTACAAAATGAACAAATAAGTGGTAAATTTAAGTAGTCAATACATAATTTACTGATATATAATAGCATTGAGTTTCAATATATAATTTTATTATACAAATCCCAAACTACCCTAAACTCGTTAATCCTTTGTTATGTCACTTTTCAACTCGGACATGTGACCTTCACACTTGAGACGACCTTTCTAACTACTACCTTATATAATAGTCTTATTATTTTACGGCGAGTGACAACACAGGGCTTAATCATTATGATATATAGAACAAAAAACAAACTCCTACAGCATCTGTATGTATATCTGTCTAATTCCTCTTTTTATAATTTATTTAAAATAAGTTATTCGTATATAATTTACATAACTACCTAGTAAGAATCGAAAAGTATCGCTAAATAAATCTCATAACTAATTACTGAAGACTAATCGATGAAGAACAAGTTCTGCAGAAATCAATTCTTTTTTCTCCAACATATTAATCTGTTGGTGATAGCTATTAGGAACAGATGTTCGGCGAACAACGTCTAATAATAAAACGAATGGTATTAAACTTTCTATATTCTATGATAATATATATTATCCGACTGTACTTACATTAACTAAATTAGTTTCGAATCTGTTCAGGGTTCTAACTATGAGCTCAGAGTATGGTGGATCCGCGGTGTACCTAACATGCAGTTCTCTGAAGGGCAAGGCAAACCAGGTGTGGTGCAGATATTCCTCGATCGTGGTTTCAATCGTTTTAATAAATTGTTAACACACTGAACAAACTGTATAACATTTGTAATATTCCCAGCAGTTATTTTTATTTTTATATCAAATTTAAATATAATTGTTAGTATTTGTCATTATTTCTCCGACCGTGCAACCCCTTGTATAGATTGTGAAAATGATATATATATAATTCAGTTGTGTTGGTTTGTTCGTGATGTCATTCTCTATCTCACAAAAAAGGATAATATAATGATAGTTGAATAGTTTGGGGGGTAGCTTCATTTGGTTTTCGCTTGATGATTTACAAATTGATATAAATAAATAATGATAGAATATTTTAATTGTTTTCCTGTCAGAGGTTTTGATTTCACAAGTGTTGAAGCGTGTCTTATTTTATTTGTAACCAGAAAGTAAATATTTTATCCAAGATTGCTATTTCCTTTAAAAACTTTAAAATTTTATTTAAACTTTAAAAAATTGTATTAAAAAGAAATAAAAATATAAAACAATAGCATTTATTACTATTGATAGTCTTCTAATAAGTTTTATCAAAGTCTCTTGACTATAACTGTTGACCAAATAGTCAGATAGATATTTTCTTATAGAAACTGCTTGATTAGTTTTAAACTACGCTTATTTATCTTTTAAATAAATAGAGTATAAATAATTAATGAACATAAATAAGATCCTTTAATTTCGTCTAAATGAATAATCATTTTAGGTTCTTGAATAATTTAGATATTTTTTTATGTCAGTCAACCTAACTTTTGTCAGTTTAAACCAAATGTTTATTTACTAAGTTATAACCATGCAAGTATGTCGGTTCACAAAGTGGCAAACTAATTACTATTATGATACATACCATATAATCCGTAACATTTAATAAAATGATACTCCTATTTCTATTACCAATGAGTACAGTTGGAAGCAACAATATATTTCCGATATAATATTATTAAAATATATTATTATCAATATATTTCATTGAATGGTTTCATTCATACTTGCACGGACGAAGGCAAAGAGTAAGAGTCAATGACTCGTATTCTGATTGGTCTCTGACCACTACCGGAGTTCCGCAAGGTGGCGTGTTGTCTCCACTTCTTTTTTCTATATTTATTTCTTCAATTACCACTAATATTTCTTCTCTCTACCATATGTACGCTGACGATCTCCAAATTTATTGTCACTCTCAAATCTCGGCTTTACCAGAAACGATTAGCAAAATAAATACAGATTTGCAATCTATAGTTAGTTGGTGTAAATGTTTTGGTCTTAAAGCTAATCCTACTAAGACCCAGTCAATTATTATTGGTAGCTCCAGACTTTTGTCCAAAATTGACCACTCGAAACTACTACCCATAATATTTGACGGTGTTCCAGTGCCATTTACTAACACAATAAAAAATCTGGGCGTTCTCTTCGATCAGAACCTTTCCTGGGGACCACAAATTACAGAAGTGAGCAGGAAAATGTTTGCCTCTGTTGCTTCCTTAAGAAGGTTACGTAATTTTCTCCCTATTTCCACTAAAATTGCCCTTTCTCAAACCCTTATCCTACCCATTCTTGACTACGCTGACACATGCTATCTCGATGTTACTGAAGAGCAGCTAAACAAACTTGAGCGCTTACAAAATTTATGTATTAGGTTTATATTTGGTTTGCGTAAATATGACCATGTTTCTCATTTTCGCGAAAAACTCAAGTGGCTGCCAATTCGCTCTCGCAGGAATACTCATACACTTTGTCTTCTCTACTCTATACTGTTCAACCCAGTTACTCCTTCCTACCTAAAAGAACGATTTGAGTTTTTAAAAGACTCGCATAACCGCTCACTTCGTTCCGTAGACAATTTATTACTTAAAATTCCTTCTCACTCTACTACCTTCTATACAAACTCCTTCACAGTCCAAGCCTCTCGTCTCTGGAATTCTTTGCCTCTATATATTCGACGCTCTCAATCTCTGTACATTTTCAAAAATGCTGTAAAAACATATTTCCTTTCGAAGTAATTTTCTCCTATCCTTAAATCCATTCTTTTTAGTATAGTATTGTTATCTTTTAATTAATCCGTATTGATGTGTTATATCTCAAATATATATTTAATACTTATGATATTGTATTATATTGTGTTGTGTATATGTCGTATTAATATTATTTTGACAGTTGTACACCTCTTCCGTCTTTATTTGTTGCAACTCCTATGACGTTGGGGTTACCTGGAAGAGATCGCTTTTTAGCGATAAGGTCGCCTTTTGTACATTTTTTTTTTTGTCTCTTTTTTTTCTTGCTGTTACTATGTGTTTTTATTACTTTTTGAGGATGTGCAATAAAGAATATTATTATATTTCCATATAATATTATGAAAAAATATTATTATCATTAAATTATTATATAAATGAATGCCCGAAGACTACAAAGTAAAGAAAAAATAAAAAAAAACTGAAGCTTATTCATGAATTTTCTTTTTACCTGCTTGGAATTACGTGAGAAACGATCGCAGCTATCATGACTTCCACTAATGACGTTACGTTAAATAAATAATCCATTGTGTATATAAAATAAAATATATACATATATATACATATGTAAATATATATATATATGTAAAATCTTGATAATCATAAGGTTTTCCTTAAATTTTGGTTTAAGTTTAAAACTCTTTTTTATTTGCTATTTTTTCTCTAAAATAAATATTTATTTCATGCCATTATGCCCATTATGAGTTGTCATAAAACATTGGGGTCAACATTGGGGTCAAACACAGTACAATGAAGTAGAACTAACATTTCTTATTATATATTTTATTTCTATATGTACTGTAATTAGAGATTATATTTTTTATTATATATAATGTTATACAGAGTGCATAAAATTTAAGTATCATCATATTAATATGTGAAAACTTTGTACCCCTGTATTGTCGATTTTCGTCAAATTTGCGACCACTGGTCTTAATAAATATATTGAATTCTGACAGTATTGTAAAAGTTATAAAATTATTAAAGAGGATAAACAAAAAAGTGAAATTTCTAATTAAGCTTATAAGACTATGGCTTACTTTACTCATATGTATATTAGAGATATTTATGCAAAATTGATTGAATTTAACGAAATAAAGAATAACTTTAATATTCAAAAAATTTATATCGTTTATTATATTTTTAATCTTAAACAATTAAATTAATTGTATCTGTCTTTTTTAAAAGAAAAACATTTTCTCTTAATAGTTTTGTTATACAAACATTTATTTTTTGTAAGTCAATATTAGTGAAAGACTAGAAAGCTTATAGAGGAATGATTAAAGTAAATATTATCTGAGAGCACTGTCAAGAGCCGTCATACTTCATTAGTTAATCAAAAATTTATACGACGTTTATGAAGAAACTGATTAGTTTTAAATTTATTACTCATCAAGATACTGTGTTATAATTTTTGTAAATGTACTTGTTTTCATAATTGTTTCTTTGTTTCAGGTACGAACATCTCTGATGAAGTCTTCATAATAAGTAAACTTTTAGCTTAATAACTTTTAATTTGCACCTATATGTCAACGATGGCTTCAATACATAAAAATACCTATGTAATTAAAGAAGTGGTCAGTAATAAATAAAAAAAAAATATATGAGATAAAAAAAAAACGACATAGTGAACTTTACACCCAGCGAACTATTAAACTAAAAGTGAAAAAATACACGTATTATTTTTGGGTACAAATGTCAATATTAATGAAAAAATTAATGAATTGTATGATAATCTTTATATATGTTAGAAGAATGAATTATTGCTAAACAAAATAATATCGATTTTGAATAAATATAAATTCTGATAGGTTGTAAAAGTTTTTCAAGAAATGCATGTTCGATGTATGATGTTTTTTATTTTAATCGTATCAACACTTAACTATATAAATATTTAATAATAAATGACGTTAATATAAGTGTTTCCTTTATTCCACTTCAACTAAGTGATAATATAATGACAACCAATAACAAATCGTAGTGGAAATTCTATTAGAAAGTAACGCGTAACATGCTAGGAATTATATACAACTCCCGTGTGATTTATCGCAACTTTAAGCAACTTATAAAATATCATATATGTACAAGATATTTAAGCAATTTTCAAGAAAATTATAATATATATAAATATATATATTCTTTACAATTGTATTTGGATTCGTTGTTGCTAGCAAGCGTTAGTCTAGGATATGTTTACCATCATGTTTACCAACGCTTAAGTCTGGTACTGTTTGTTTTATTTATCGGTTGTTGTTTAAATATATAATTTTATTATGACTTTACTTATATTTAATAAACAGCAAATATCATATAAATAATTAAACAAAATATAACTTAGTTCTCCATTAATTTTTTAATTAACTGCTAAAAACAGATTTAATAATCATGATGCTTTCGGAGTATGTATTATATCTAACATTTATAGCTAGTATCCATCTAGTATAGCAAAGCGAACATATTGGACAAGCTTTGGGTATAAGGATAGTATTTTAACAGATGAACAGTAATTGCCACACGTTTCGGTTGTTGTCGTCGAATATTAACAATATTAAAAATGGTTTGTCAAATACTAATAACACTGTATTCAATTTAATTCCTTTTTATTATTTCTAAAAAGGTATTTTTGTTACTTCATTTATTAAAACTTTTATTTAACTACCAACCGCTTGTTAAATAATGCGTATAGTTTAATGTTTTACTCATTCCATATAGTTAAATAATGTTAAATAACTCCTGTGTAAATAAATACAAATGGTTTTAATTGTCGATGTCGTGACGATCGCAATTCTTAATGGATATTACAACTTATGCATTAAGCTTTATGATCCTTTTGTTGGATTGCCAATATTATTATTTAATGTTTACTCTTCTTGAGGCACAGTTTATATTGAGTATTAAAACTTACATTTCAACATAAATACAGAATAAAAATATTTATAAACATGGGTAGGACTCGAATCTTTCAATGAAAAGTGTAAAAAGTGGTTTATCGGGTTAGGTAAAAAAAGTAATTCGGCTATAGCCCAAAATAAATAGCCACATCGACGCACCGCATAAGTGAGATATCCGCTTCGGATTTAATCAACTAAAATAATGAATCTTATTTCATAGTGTTTTATTATTAATTCAAATTCGTGTTGAAAAAATAGTTCATTTTATAGTGCAGTATGTAATATAGCTTATCCTGAATAATCTATTATAGCTGCGTTTCTTATTGTGAAATAGCCGGCGTCGACGGCTTAAATATCATCCTCTCCTCACAGTCTTCTTCAAATCTTTCCATTTTCTATTGACTTTATCGTATTTGCTTATATGTTTGAATGAGTCCATGAGTATATCATCGTATTGTAAAATTGCAAAATTACAGATCATAGGTACTTAAGAGATATTTTACAAATGTAAAAGATTTTGTCTATACAGATACTTTTCAGAATTAAATATACAGAATTTTGTACATAAGTTACTATAGTTATTTCTTCTTTAAGGTACTAACAACTTCATCGTTATTCTATATACATCCTAGAATAAGTTGATTTGAAATGAAATAAAAACTCGTTTAAGACGATTTTCTCTTCATTATTGACTTTAAATTTGGTTTAGACACAGTTATATGTATTTTATATTTTGAAATAATACAATTCACAATAATTGTAAAAAAACATCACAAACTAAAATTTACATTTGTAATTATAATGAATAGTAAATTTATTATAATTATAAGTTTATGTCTAATTCTCTCTATTTCTCTCTCTTTGTCTTTATTTTTAATGCAAAACTAATTAATTAAAACTTCTCATTACAAGACCACTCTACCGAAAAATTTTATATAATCCTTTTGTGCTAAATGGCTGAACAATCCATTAAGGAATCTGAAACGTAACTGTTTCTTTCACTCAGACGGAGTTCAAACCCCTTTTTCTTTAGTTGAAGTATTCTGAACGCTTGAGATAAAACTTTTTCTTTATTGTTTTCGGACCGTTTTAGAGACTCAGAGACGCTTTTAAAGTTTGTTTAAATATTAAAAAAAGCTTTATTGAAGCTTTATTAAAAAATATATATAATAGTAATAAGAACTATTTTTACGAATAAGATTTACGTTTGAAATTTTCCTAAAAAACAATAAAATAGCAGACTACTACTAATATTGCAAAGGCAATACATTAATTTTACCAATTATCAATATAAAAAAAAATAACATCATTTATAAAATACAGATAAGGATATTGTTTTACAAAAATAAATAATTTCAAATATAAAAAGGTTCTTAAGAATTATAGACAATAATTGACTATTAGAAATATAGACAATAATTGAGCTGTATATTTTTATTCTGTATAAGTCATAGATATACTTTTTTTTTTACTTTTAAAAATAATATCCATAGACATTTGTCCATGCCTTTCATTGCAATTTTAAAACAATTTTGCCATGATTTTCATAGTGATAAGAACTTCGCAGGAAATTAGATATGCTTTAAAAGTAATAAGGTGTAAAATAGATTGTTTTCTGTATTCCAATCACCAATTCGCCCAACGTACAGCCTTCGATTTAGGATTAGATAATACGTGACATGAATCCACATTAGGGATATATTCTAAGGTTAAAGATCTAAAGGTTTGTATAGACTGGAACATATATGGATGTTTAAAAATTAAATCTAAATAACATTTCAATAAAAAAATTGTACGGGAAATCAGGAATATTAAAGTTAAACAAATAAAGAATATTGTGTAATAAATCTTACATAGGGCTTTGGCCCTTCAATTGATTTTGGTATGAGGGTATTGACGCTACTATCTTATGACTTAAAAGGGACTTGATCAGATAGAGGACCTCGATCAAACTACAGTAGACGTTTATTTCTCAAAGCTGTTATGTTAACATATATATATGACTTGTTGTGAAAATAAATTAAGCAAATATCTAGTATTTCTTTGAGGTTTTACATGTTTTCATCACATATCTTAAATTACCTTAAGTTTAAGGTTCACGGCAGACATATATATATATCTTTAGTAATTATTATTTTGTACTTTATATTTTAATAATTTGAATAATTTACGAAAATTTAAATGAACAGTTTTTTCAGTGTTAAGCAATTCTTTCAAATAAAATGAGTATATATATATATAACTTTAGATTTTGTTATTTCAGATAAAGTTAATTATAAAATATATTCTTCCCATAGGCAGAAAAGCAATTTACATAAAGAATTTTTTTTTATTCTATATTCTATCATCTCTTTTTAAGTATTGATTTAAAAAGTTTTAAATTCAATTGTTTTATTTTGTAACTAGCAGGTTACTCATGCTTCGCAACGGAAGGTGAAAGTGATGAAAAATTTTGTTTGAATTTCCACACAACCTATTAGGTATCAAACAGGCGCGTTATATTTTTTGCAGTTTTTTAGTTGCAACTTTCGAACGGTTTGGATCTTTGCAAAATCCTTTCATATTGCACCTATTCAATATGTCAGGAGTCTTGTCTCCAAATTTCAGCTTTCTAGGTATTACGGTTTGGGCTGTAGAGCGATGAATGAGTCAGTGAGTCAGTGAGTGTCTTTGCGTTTTATATATTAAGATATAATATAATGTTGAAGATAGTATTATAGTACATAGTAGATTGTGATTTAAATTATTATTAAATTTTATTTACACTATGTGTCTTTATTAGTACAGGCACGCTTACATTACGACATACTTATGTATAACCCGCCACCCCTGACTGTCAGGCGTGAATAACACTCTTTAAGTCTTAGTACTGTTAGCAACATCAGTATAATTGTAATTTCCCTCTTCAAGACTTTAGAATGATAATAGATATAATTTTCTTGAAATATTTTGGTTCCACCAAAATATGACTTTTTTTGTTCTAGATTTTATATTATTTTATGCAATAATCGTTGTCTTGAATAAGGAAACATGTGGGTCCCTTAGCTTCAAGCTAAATAGCGCAGCTAAAATTTATATACGGCTTTTATAAAAATTGTATAATCCATCTCTAAAATCTTAGATAATGTAATCCTTATACTACTTGGTATGCAGATTATTACTTGTATAAAACTTTTGTCAGAAAGAAAAAGACTATTATGTTTTTGTCTTTATTTAAATATTGTTGTACAACTGTGATTTCCACTAAGAGAATTACGGATATTTATTCGATTCAAATACTTCGCTAAACATAATAAAAAAATAAAATAAATAAAATTTTCTTTCCGGCTGTACAAGACGTAGAGACTTAAAAACTACCCTTGATTACAATACGTCAGGTTTATATTGATTGTGATATTTTTATAAGAAATGAATATAGTATTACGATTATACGAGTATGACAATAACTACCTAAGCGTAGGTACTATCATCGCTTTCCAACGACGTCTACAATTATGAAAAGTCATAAAAGCGTTCCCATGCTTAAGAACTAGAATGAAATTAAGTGGGACAGGTGGGGTAAGGGTAAGGACATGCGGATTTATCGTGAAATATAACTATCCCTGTTGAGACAGCCGATACGAGTTGATGTTACACTTATTGAATGTAGCTTGTCTATTATTTATACGAATTTAACTTTAACTTTGTAGAGCCTGTAAAGCTCTACAACACTCAAAGTTATATCTATAAATACAAATATAAAACAAAAAAGAACAGATACTTATTCAAATTTAATACTAAGATATAATTGGTAACGAGTTTTCGAAATTTCTTTATACGGTACATAATATAATTATATAATAATAATAATAATAATAATAATAATAGCATTCATTTCGGGACTAGCCCATAGAGTGTTAGTGTACAAAGTATCTTATAATCTATTGTTAGTTTAACTATATCTTCACTTATCTTAAATATAATTTCAGGTTCATGTAAGATGTAATTAGAATATCATTGAAACTAGAATTCAATTACCTAATATAGTAACGGTTATATAGGGATATTAATCTTTGACTGTATCTTACTTAAACTAATAATATATCATTGTAAATAATTATGTAATTATATATTAATATATTAATGATATATTAGTATTTAAAATACCTCGTTCGACAGGGTCGATCGTGTTAGGTAGATTCCCGTCGGTCGGATCGACAAAGAAAATAAATATATAATAGCCAGCAGTATTCTACTGGTCATTACGAGTCTTATGACGGGTCACTCAGCATATATTGGGTGAGCGGGGAACCACCCACTACTCCTATCTCCTAAACGGGGGGTCGCATCAAAAAACTTTTCGAACAAAAAAGTTTCCTCTTTTAATTTGTTAATTTTCTAAGATTTTTCCGACGGTAAAATTTTGCCTTCTTCTGTGACTTTTTTCGGTTTTTAACTTTCAACCCCCCCAGCTCCTCAACTTCTAGACCGATTTCCCCTGTTCAAGAACTTAACCTTCATTTTGTCCTTAAGAATGTGTATGCCGAGTTTGAAAATCCTCCGCCAATATTTGCGATCTGTAGCGTGTCCCAAAGGTTTGCACTTTCACCCCCCGTCCCAGCCCCCCCTTTCACTTTTTCCAAAAAAACGAGATGGTACGTTTGTCCTACTAATTTATCCTATCGACCTGTGAAGTCAGATTTCGCCTACGATGAATTTGGACTGATGGATCATATATACATATATATATAGAGGGATATATAAATTTTTTTTTCGACGGATTCTCAATCTCCAGTTCATAAACGGCGTAGCGCCCCTACTCTGGGGTCTGGGTCCCGTCATCGCATCGATTGCAATAGGTAGATTCATCTATTGAATCTACCTAATATATAATGTATTAATTTATCAGAGGTTTTAGATAGATGCAACATATATTTACTTATAAAACAAAGTACCAATGGGAAGTGAAAATTCACAGAAAGAGAAAGACCTAAAGATAAAGAAAGTTAATTAAAAGCATGAACAGCCTCTTGAATTGTAGATCCGTTCACACTTATTGAGATGCTCGAGTGAAACAACTCTTATCTTATTAACCCATATTTCCTTTCAAGTCATTGGTTTTTGATTGAATGGATGGGATTTTCTAAATTCTCGTATCAATTCGTAAAAAGAGACCGACCCAAGTCTTTTAGTATTTTTATATTCTATTAGATATGCAGTTCATATATTCATCTTGTATTTAAAATGGTAGATACTTGTATTTCTTTAAAATTATTTTATGAATATACTGTTATATACAGTCTTTTTTTTTTCAATGACTAACCTAATACTAAATAAAATTTTGTTTTTTCTGTTAAAGAGTTATTAGTCGATGGAAGGATCTTAAAATCTTCTTTCGGAATTTGGGTGGCATTTTCATTGAAACATATTCGTTAATAAAATATGGGATTTGTTTGAACTAAATTCAATATAAAACCAAAATAATGAACTCAATGTCGTGTAGTCGATGAAATATGTTAAAACATTGTGGTTAGTTGAACTATTCCTTATAAGGGTAAGATAAAATACCTCAATAAAAAAGTAGCTGCACACATCGTCAGGAAAACGGCCTGGCCTAGAACTGTTATTAGAATGCACGCTCAGTGCATATTTGCATGCACTGTGTGGTCTCATTACCTCGATTCTATAACTGAAGTTCTGTGCGTTTCCATCTAAATATCGACTTAAGAGGTTATAGAATTTTCCAGATAAATGATTATATATATTTAATATTACACCTTTATCTGTATTTACGAACCCAAAAAATACTAAAAACAATAGGAAATAGTTACTGCTTAATAAATCTAAAATATGTTTAGAAATTCGAGCTTACACATTATATACATTATGCAAAGAAATCCCAAAAGTTTATTTATTTAACGACTCAATCGATAGTCATGAAATTCCATATCGAAAATACTACTGTTCCCGAGAGATAGAAAAATAATAACAATGGCAAAAAGTAGTATTATAAAAACTAAAGTACCGTCAATATGACTTTAGCAATATTTTCCTTGAGAAATAGTTCTCGTTCATAGAAACGTTCACTACGGTGACATTCTTAAACAAAGGCAACTCTATTGTCGCTTGCAACACTTTAGTTATAGTTTATGGTACTAAAAACTAACAACATTTAATATGCTGTTTACGAAATACAGAACATCCATATAGTATAGTATATGTTCGTAAATATATTACAAAATAAAGTACAATAATAAAATTGTCTATATTATTAATGAAAATAGTTAATATATTATAATTATTATAATTACATTTAATTAAGAAAGCAGGTCGTTATTATACATAAATATAGACAATTTTACTGAGAGAAAGAACAAAGAGAAATCAAAGCGATTTGTTTTTAATATATAAATATAAAAATCAATGACTTTGAATGTTTTAAAAATATGTTTATTTAGTAGTCTATATATTAACTTAATTCAATAATTAATTGAACAACATTCTTGAACCTCATAGAGATATACCTTGAGGTTTTTACAAATTAGCAAATCTTAACTAAAACATTTTGTCTTATTAAACGTAACAAAAGGAAAGTCCACAGAGCTGTTACATGTAATCTTAACTTCCTGACGCAAACTCACTCAGACTGTGAATGTTTTGAATCTGAAATTAATTTGAATGTGTTGTTGTAAATAATCTTTTGATATTTATATTTTGTTTTGTTTATCAAACAATGGTATTTTATCACATTCCTATAATTAACATTAAATTATTATTGAATTTAGTCATTACACCAAAAGAATATCCTTTTGCCATCACTGATTTGGTTTGGCAGAAAGACGAGAATATTACAATACAATTTGATATGCATCGAAAAAACTTTTTGAATTATTTATTTAATATAAGCATTATGTTAGTTAAGGAGCACTTGTAATGTATTTGTCTTTTAGGTAATAATGTAACACTTTATTTGTAGTTCAAGAGCTTTGCTTTAAATATAATATAATGTTTTTCAAATTAAACTTTTGTAATTCTAACTTTGTAACAATACGTGTGTTCTTAAAGTTCTAACAGTACACATCTCACGTTTTAAACAATGGTTCCCCATGTTATATAATAAGTAAGATAAACATAAAGTTGAAATAACTAAAGACAGTTATTAATTTTAACCTTAATAATAAGTGTAATAAAAATTGCCACTATTAATACTCGCTAATATGAATTTTACATTGAAATAATAAAATATATTTTACTAGACCAAAATAAGTCCCTTTAAAAGCAAACGCGTATGTTTTGAGAATACAATCATCTGTGAACAATATTTTCTTAATAACCAAATATTTTTGCTACTTTTGTATGAAACAAATCGCCTGTTAATGTACATACCAGACAAGACTATAACAAAAATATTTGTAGTCAGAATTTTTACAATTGAATCTTATATTTTTAGTTATATATTTATGATAACTAGGTATCAATGTTAAATTTAGTCTAATTTGTTAACTATGTTTAAATATTCCATCTTTTGATTCGTATTAATTATTTAAAGTGAGTGAGGTAAATTTGAAATACCTTGAATCCTCCTCCTTTGACAAGATATTTGTGAATTATTTATTATTTGACAACTATAGCAATTGATTAATTATATTACTTTCGAAGACTGCTGAAATATTTATTTGCTCATTTAAAGAGATAATAATAGAGGATTAAAACATAGTTTCCAATTAAACTGTTAAGATTTACCGCGTTACTATTTTAAAATATATGCTCAAAACACGATTATCGAGAAATTATTAAAATCTCATTTAAAAAAAGTATTTCTGTCATTTAAATTCACTAACACTTAATTTACGGGAATCTTGGAACTGCGTGGAAATATTTATTGTATAAACTAATTTAATAAAAATAATCTTATCCTCTCTTTGCCGTATTTCCTAGTCCTTTAGGAAAGTAAAATAGATATGTATTAACGAAAGAATTCAACCCTTATATTGCACATTTCGTGAATATCCCAGGTTCTAACAACCCTGGATAATGTGATCCGTCCACGTATCAGAAAATACTTTTTATATTACTTTCACGTCTGCAGCTGCGACGCAATATGTAAGTTGTCCCCGGAGGACGTTCTGACTGCTGACCGCATATCTATCGCAAAGGATACAGATTATTATTATAAATATTTATAGTGCAGTTTTACTTTTATTTTAATGAGTTATTATTTGACTTATTGATTAAAATTTTAGAACTGGTTTCTACCCTCGCAAAAAATAAGATTTGACTTTATAAAATATAGCTATCAAATGTTTGAAAAGATTTGAATGTGTAACAAAGCTCGAAACGTTGTTTGGGACTGTCAAAGAAAATCTAGTAAAGTAGTAGTAAGTAAAAGTCTAGTCCTAATAAATATGATTATAAATATAATGTTAAATTCTTTAAGGTAGATAGGACACGGTAGCACAATTGACATAGTAACAGTGTGATTTCATAGAGTTCGGAGGTTCGAGTATTGGCCGTGTCCAATACCATTAGATTTGATTGTGTATTGTTAACTTATTTATTGAAAACAATGTTCAGTTTTAAAACTCAATCACTAACATTAACATCATATAGTTAAACCACACACCAACAAGTTACTAATGACTATATTAATTCTATCTTTACGATTCTAATAATCTTTCTTAAATTACTTAGTCGAATTCTAAGAACAGCCGAAATTAATAATCGACCTACAATTGCTTGAAATCGACAATGGATTGCTTCCTATAAAACTCAATCACCCCGATGATTATTAATATTGATATGAAGAAACAGATAGTAATTTCAATCTCTCATAGCAAAAATTGGATCGGAATTGTCTATTAATTCCGGTCTTTAGATATTGTATGTTGGTAGTATAACAATTATAACATGTAGTTTACTGTTAAGAGTTTGAAATGATTGATTGTACATTCAAACCAAATATAATCTTCATTTTGTCTTGTACGAGTGCGTCTTTCAACAGACATTTATCGATATTAACCATTTAGACCAATTTCACCGTTCAAGTTTCCAACATTTTATTTCCTTAGTCGCTATTTTTATCAGTATACACAACGGCTTAAATTATTTAATACAGCTCTCGTTATAAGTATACTAGCTCATTCCCTTCCGCTTCGCTGGGCACACTATTAATTTGGATGTGAACTTTGGTTGCTATGGTTACCTTTGTCATATTATCCATTGTCAATGTAACCGTTGTTATAGTAACTTTTACCCCCGCGTTAAGTGTATAGCTCTTACAGGTTTAAAATTTGGCAAAATGTAAAAAGTTGAAATCCGTTGGGATAGGAATTCCGTAAAATCCGTTCTTATTGGACGTCTATGTCACAAAAGAAGTAACGATGTAAAATTTCAAGTTAATTGGACAGATAGTTTCGGAGAATTTGTGATGAGTCAGTGAGTGGTAAATTGTTTATATGTATATAGATTATTAAAAAAACATATATGATAACTTCCGTTCTTCTGAGATATGTATGTATTACGTAACTACTAATTTGATGAATTGATTTGATTGATTGAAGTAACTTTTTTTTATATATCAATCTAGATAATGTATGTAATTTAATAGAAGAATAAATATGAATAGTATTTGTAGCAGAAATATTAATATGTAGATATCATTTATATTCATCACAGAATTTTTTCACGAAAGGCTTTAATATATATCTTGCCAATTACTTAAAGTACTCCAACCGACTACAGAAAATAATACCTAATACCACATTTTACTAGCGGCCTGGAGTGTGATTGTAAGGATGGATTTTATAAATATATATAATGTATATATTTTATTAATACCAACGGGCAGCGAAGTAAATCAAAATAATTGACGAATATTCGTATCCACACTTTTCCTGGAAACCTATTTCTTAATATATACAATTTCTTCTTAACTGTTGCACAGATTTGAATGATTTCTCGTACGTTCGACTGGAATCCTAAATGTATGTTGTAAACCTGGTTGGAAGTACTGTGATCACATTCAAAGTGTTTTTATTTAGTATCAGAATAGAACATCAGACGGAGTCGCTTATGTACTACACACTAAGTTCTTTTATACATTTCAGATATTGATTTTAAAGATTTATATATGAATAAATAAAATAAACTGAAATATTTTAATGGTCTCATGATCTTTATTATATAACTCTTATAAACCGAGATCAATCCCAAAAAACACAGTTTGTTGTTCCTGTAAATGTAAATAGGGCTTAAATATGATATATATGATGAATAAGTTTCTATCTCCAGCTTGTTTTAGATTTGTGGCAAATAACTTTCTGAACTGGCTGTAGGTTGATAACGACAAAATATTTATTTAATTTATATATTATTAATCAAATATTTTTGAGTCATTTTGATTATGTTAATAAGTTTTATTTAAATGCAAGGGACAAAATTACATATTACAATAATGAGATAGGTACTTTATGTCTCGTATTCGTTCAATGGCGAGTTTTACCTAAACGTTGGTCGCGTTAGTATTCAAAATATCAAAAAATTACATAACGGGTTGGACGAGGAATTAATTTATATTATGCAATAATGGCTTTGAATAAAATATGACTCTATATTAAATATTTCATACATCAAGAAATACTGATGAAATTAATAACTTAACCATAACTTATTTTACATTTTCCGTAATTTTGACTATTAAAATTTTAAGACAAATTATTATTTTTTTTTTGTAGATATATGTATCAGTAGGTACACTTTGATATTTTATTGGCTTAATAACTGACATCTATATCATAAATAACTTGATAGGTGAGTCTGTAATTTGATTAAATGATTAGTTTTTATTTGTAGTTATTCTCTTATATATTCAAAATTGTTTTATTAGTTAAAATAATTCCATGATAACCTTATTACTTGCCAGCTATAGTTGCTCAGCTAGAGCAACTATCTGACATTCCAGTAGGTCCAGATACATTCATTTTAATACGATTATTATTTTTTATTTTAGATGTAGCTAGTTTCGCCGTTGACCTTTATAAGAATAGAAGAAGAATAATTACAAATCTTTGTAATAACAATAAATTAAAATAAATAATTAAAAATATATTAAATTGATGTTTATACTATCAATTATATTATAAAATGAACATGCTTTAAAACTCGCAAGCAATAAAGTGCCATTTTATTAATGTCTTGTTTAAGTTATGATTATTAAATGACGATGTTTCTATTGGATTTATTCTAATTTAAGATAAAGTATTTCCTTTTGTTGAGCATTATGGCTATAAATATGTTGTTACTGATTATTCTGGCGATTTAAAATAATACCACAAGATTTCACATTTTCTCCCACTGTTACAACAGGAATTTAATCAATCTTTGGCACAATTAAATGCCTTGCATGTTGGCCCATACTGTTTGAGGTTTAAACTATAGACGGATCTCCCCAAAAAACTTCATTTTGGGGATAGAGGAATCCTTTGAATCCATTTCTGGTTTCTGTTTTTACAAATAACTAAAAATCGAATTTGACATAGATTTACGACATTCTGAATATTTTTGTACCAACCCCTGCTGGGGTTTTATAAATCCGTATACAAGTTGATCCTACAAAAATATTTTGTCGTTCGTTATTCAATATTCTGATATTTTACGAGTATTTTTTCTCCTCAAGAGTTTTATCAGCTTTGATTTTGAAAATTTTTTTTAGTCACATATCACATACCGGTGCAGTTTTAAACAATGCAATCAATTGAGTACTTTGTTGAAGTATCTAATTATTGTAAACAAGAAATCTCTCATATTTTAATGTTCGCCTTGCATGAATTTATACATACCATCTGATACCGGTAAAAAAGATAGACGTTTTCTGTAATACATTGTATATTGGATATTTAAAAGAAAGATTTACTATTTTTGTACATAAAACAACAAATTAAAAATCAATAAAGCATTATATGTGTTTAATATACGTTGCCTTGAAAGTGGTTGTGAAATTTGACCCACCTGTATATTATATATCTACCTCTAATTGTTAGCAAACTGAGTTAATAAATCTGATAGCAACGTATCGGTAGGCATTGAAGTTATTTGTAACAACTAACATTATAACGGAACGAGAGATTTCTAGACTCGAATTACATACTGTGTAAATTTTCATTAAATATTTATTAAGTATAGACTTTGAGTGTAACTGATTTATAAAAATTATGAATCAGTGATTCATGAATATTATAATTTACTTAATGTTACACAATGAGTGAGTAATGAATGGGTCAGCTGCATGTTTTTTCTAATTCAACGAGTCTTGTATTCTTTTATAAACAAGTCTTCAATTAAGGAAAATCTGTAGGCATGATTTATCGTAATCTTTTTTCCAACTCAGCTCAGTTGAAACGAATTTCAAAAACCGGTCGTAGCTTTGATAATAGACTTCTATTGAAATTACTTTTCATAGAATTTGCCAAGTTTGAATATTGAACAAAGGCTTTTATTTGGTAAAGTTACTTCAATTTAGTCTTTATTAGATCTTTAATATTATTCGAATATTACAAAACATTTTAGTTTACGATTTAAACTATTACTTAAACTTAAAACGTATTCTTCATAGCATGTTAGAATATATTCATTAACAAATGAGGTCATTTTATTAATATTAATTACTTTGTAGCATTATTTCTCTGACTGAGCGTGAATCATTTTTCATTTGACGTAATGAGAGAGATTGCATAAAATATAAATTATATTACACTTCATAAAGAGTACTGGCAAAATAGAAAACAGTTTTATTATTATTCTTAACTTTTTCGTATATACATAACTTTGTTATTTTCTTCTATTTATTTTTAAAAATAATTAGTTATTATTGTATTTTAAGATATATTATTAAAAGAAAAATATAGTGGGAAATTAATAAAACATTATTTTTTGTTTCCCTCAATACCCTAAATTTTGTAATGGAGGTCAACCTTATGAAAATTATACTAACACAATCATCACGGTTCATGGGTCAAGTGGAACGTGATATAAAGAAGGGTTGAAGCGGTTGAGTCAAGTACGACAAAAATTCGAATCAAATAAAGCAAAAACTATTATTTTTGGTATTGGTTTGGCATTTCAGATGTGTGGATTTTGTGTTCTAAGTTGAGAGGATAATGGCTTACTGATTGGTGGTGCTGATTGCTGTGTCGTCTTGCTAGCCACGGATGTTATAAATAAATATAAATTTTTTAATGGCACCTTTTCCTTTCTATACATTTTTTTTGTATTTCATCATTCTTATCGTAATAATTAGCAGGAAAAATTCTAAGCCTCCCAATTTGTAAAACCGTTTTAAATTACAGTAGTAGAAAGCTGTAGTTAAAGACTCTTTATAAGTCTTGAGCTAATTAGAGATGAAAGAAAAATGAGTACGAAAGATTTATTCCTTTATTTTTCTATTATAAATAAGCATCCATATTTTTAAATATTAATTAAAACAATAAAATTATTTTAACCATATCGTTGACGACTTAGTTCTCTCAGCTAGCGGGATGGTCTTATATATAGGAGTATATATTAAGTAGTTTTAGAAATACTAAACTATGTACATTATACGTTTATGTAATATGTCCTCGAAATATTGAGTCCCGAAGAGGTTCAATCTATCAGCTGTCTGTTGTTCAAAGTGTTACAAAAGTTTAGATGTATCACTTATTCTTTTTTTTTTGTAATGTTTCCCATACTTTGAAAAAGCAAGTTTACTTAATTAATGATAAACTTATCTATTTTCATGTACGTTCCGGGTTTGTATAATATATATTGTACAAAAGAATTTCATGTCCCTATAAGATTTCTTCTAATTAACGGAAGGAATTCTAAGAACTTTTCTTTACCTTGTTTTGCATTAAATGTTGATGTTAACGTAAATGTAGGTAATATTATATATATTTTTATTAATGTCTATTATATCATGTTTATATTTACTCTCCTGTAAGTTTCTTTTTCCATAATCTAGGAAAATATTAGATTATCTATGAAAACAATAAATTTTCGATTTTATTAACCTTTAATAAACAAAACGCAACAACTTCGAGTTTTTAATCAAGCTCTGCTTTCTTATGATACTTGTGTTTTAACTGTGCATTTTAGTTCTTTTATACTCGTAAATAAAAATAGGAATAAAAATAGGAATAATTATTAGATTCTATAATGCTCATAGATATAGATAATCGACTATTATAGCTAAGGTAGCTGGAAGAGATTACATGTACTTAATTTATAGTTTAAGTGTCTATGTAAAATAAGTAAGTCAGTGTCTGATTAATGCAATTAAATGGTGATTTAACCCACCATTATTTAGTATTATATACCTTCAATATATGGTAACGCGTAAACAAAATAATACTTAGTGATAAAAGTAAATTAATTTATAATTCTGGTTTGGAAATGGTTGTCAATTATGTAAATTATGACCAAAATATAAACCTCAACAGATTGAATTTGACATGACATCCGCTGACAGCATCTTCCGACGAAATTGAAAGATTAAAAACATATTTTATACATAGTGTTGGATTTGGTACTGTATGTTAAGGTATTTCGTCTTATATTGCTTTGATAAATGTAATTAATGTAAATAATAAACGAAAACATAACCTTTAAATGAACCGTCTGTAAAACAAACATCGAGCCATTGTTAAGATAACATATGATATTATTATGTTAAATGTTCCTAAAATATTAAAATAAGCAGAGCTATTATTTAAATACAACTCTCTTCTTCTTCTTCTTCTCAATTAAAGTTAAATTTCAAATGTTTATCGTTCAAATAAAAATCTAAACACTTTATTTTCACTTGCCAGACTTTTTATCTTGAATTAGGTATCTGTTTATGGTGGTGACTCATCGACCACCATCACATCATCATCAACACCATTACCAGCGCTTCTTGGGTAGTTTTTTTAATCTATAGATCATAAATTTGAAATTAGATCAAATGTACTTTAAATTATAAAGATGCCATTGATCACAAAAAAAAAGTGTTTTTTAATTAGTGGTATGTTATTTTTCACACAAAAACCTAAGAAACTTTTTTTTTATAAAAAACACAAAATTTGTTTGGGCTAATTGCAATGTAACTAAAAATATACGGAATTTGTAGAGGCTTCAGTAAGTGATGATTTTTTAAATGATTATGGCTTGTAATTTAAAATGGTAGCGAGAGTGTAGACGAAGTCGTTAGGCATAGTGTAAACGTACAAACCTATTCCATATATAAATATTACATATTCACATACAGGTCGAAATAAAAGGTCAAATTCTTTCTTAAATATCCTTCAATGTTATAAGAATCCTATTTTTATTGGTTTTAATTAATCTACATTATCTTTTATACATGCGTAAAGATATACGAGTAGTCGGACAAATAACGCTTGAAGACCCCATTTTAGTCTCAGATGTCTAGAGCATTTCTCATTATCTTGTTCTGAATACCTCGACTGAGCGGTATATAATTCCAGACCGTCGTTAGCATTTATTTTAGTCAGTCACGGTTAGATATTGTTTAATTAAAAATATTTCTATTAGGCATAAGAGTAAATAAACATGGCTGTCATTGTTTTTATAAAATATTTTTATTAGAACACAGGGTTGGCTAATTTGTAGTAGGGGTATAATTTATAAAAACCAAAAAATATCATTTAAAAATAAAACAGTTTGTATTATTTACTTGCTTAATCAGTCTTGATTTTCTTTATTGGTAATTAAACCAAGCATCACGTAGGCTGGGGAGAGAAATAAATCTATAAAGGTGATAAAAACGAAAGGAATACATAAATATGTAAGCAATTTTAGGTTGTTTTTTATATTATTGGGTCCCTTTACGGTCATCCATGGATTTTTAATACCACAATGTCCAAGAATAATATTTCTATTGTCGGATATTTGAGTGTTTTACTAATTGTTTAACTTCTTCTATGTGGCTTTAAATTAAATACACTATAACTTGGTCTAGATTTCAAACTTTCCAGTCGTTAGATACATTTTAAGTTACGACGTTAATGTTATTTTAAGTAGAATTTTAAATATATACGAAATAACTTGAATAATATAATTTATATAGCGTTAAAAAATATACCAAAGAAATTTGCTACGGACGGAAAGGATGTCATATTGTATGGATGAACATTTTTGTTGCATTTTATACATATAAATTATAAGATAATAAAAGTAAATATTTTAATTTTAAGGAATATATGTATATATTTTTTTTATTAATTAAGAGATCGAATCAAATTTGTACTTACCGCCCTAAAGGGTAAAATTATCCGTAATATTTGAAAATAATTATAGTCGAGTTATTAAACCAACTTATAACCTCCCAATTCCAAAAACCTCCAAAGTATCATAAATCAATTCATAAGATATTCATATTGTATATATTATTGCGTTTCCCCATAAAAATTAAAGAAATTGTCGCAGTGAATAGTTTTCGAAATGTTGATTTAGAGATTAACAAAAAAAAATCACAAAAAAATGGGCCAATACAATAGTTTTGATGTATTTTAAATATACCAATTTTTTGTGTTTCTTCTTAAAAACAATTAAATTTCCTTAAAAACAATTAAATTTTCCGGGCAGCGGTGATCACTTGTAATCAGTGATTCGCACGTTGGTTTGGTTGGTTTGCCTTCCTCTTTCATGAAAAAAAATACTGGGAGAGTCATTGTCACTGAAGACATTTATAGGAGTATTAGAATCATACAATTTAAATACAGATTTAACGGAGGCTTTATGTGAATGTGCTAGATTTTAAGTTTTATAATAATCAAACTTATGAATGAACACGTAGAATATTATATTTTTATTTGTTTAAATTAAATTTAGATCTACATTATACTATATTATATACTATATTATATACATCATATAAAGATAAATGCCGTAAAAAAAAATATCCACACCTAATTACCAAATAAACGATTTGATTATAATTAATATAACACTAATTAGATTTTAAGTGTAATTCACTTTTTTATCTTCTAAATAGTTTCAAAATTGAAGAATATGGATGTGCTCTTTAAAGATTTTTTAATATTTTGTACCTATACGACTCCACCTTTTGGCGATAGTATAGAAAGAAACTGGGTAAGTATATATCTCAAAATTTTCATTATTTTAAACAAGTTGAATTCTCGTTCTGTTCAAAGTTAGAATTACTGAGTGAAAGTATATTTTTACAAAAAATATATAAGTACATACAAAGCTAAGGAAAGTACTCACCACAGACCTGAAAAGAGCTGGTGAAATAAATTCAGAATGCTGGTTATTGTTTTTATTTTATTTTTAATTCCAACTTATAAAAATCCTAATTACACTACCTACGCGTTCTACAAATATATCTAATGAAAGTCTCAGCGATTGCATAAACATTTTTAGATCAACAGTATAATTACAATCAAAATGTTATTAAACAAGTCGAAGTTTCTGAAGTTGCAACAAATAAGGTTTTTTTTTTTTAATTAATATCCATAGACATTTGTCCATGCCTTTCATTGAAATTTTAAAACAATTTTGTCATGATTTTAATTGGTAACTTCGCAGGAAATTGTACACCTGCACAATTTTTCGAAAGCTATTTAAGTAATTAAACAAACAAGGTTGGAGATACTGAGATACTATTATTTACTAACTTTGCCGTATTACCGGACTTTACCCATGTGAAAAGATATGAAGCAGATAACAACTTAAAAAACTAATAATTAAACATATCTAACAGACCGCGGTAACGCTTTCTTCTTTCTTCTTAGGTTTTTCTTACGTTTTCTTAGGTTCTTGTTAAACAAATTCTTATTTAATTCTAAGATTTATTGAATCTTATTGCCCTTTTCTTTTATTTTGTGCAAATAATTTCAACTAAGTTAATATATATTTTACGTAATTAACCGACAAACCTCCAAACATTATATTTTTTATGCTTTTTAACATGACTTTTCTAAATATTGTAAACGCGTACATTACGCATGCATAAAAAAAAATCCGAACATATTTTATGGTATAAAATAATTTTGTCATAGATATAAAGAGGCTCGGTTTCGATACACATCTTATATATTTATTATAATATGATGAATTTAACAAATAAATCACTTCAACAATATACCTTAAGAATATTTGTTGAATATAGAACTAGACGATTAGATCGTTAAGCCTGTAATATTTGTTCTCCGCATCACTGCACCAATATTATAGGAGCGATAAAATATGTTCCATGTACCCACAACAATGAGGAATGATTACATCGTGATTTAGTGGTTTAGGAAGTCGGTATAAACCATAATATACATTTTATTGAACCACTTGCAAGTCCACAACCCTTAATAAAATACGAAAGAAATATAAATAAATACATCCGAAATGTTGCTGGTTTTTGTAATTAGCTTAAAACTAAATATCTTTGAAACATACTCGTACTACTGTGAGTTTGAAATGAAAATAATGTATTAACAAATTATTATACGAAATTTATTAGACTTTATACGTATCGTTTTAATTTAAGTAAACTGAAAAATATATAAATGATAAGAAATTTAATATTTTTCTAGGTTGCCAAAAAGTCCCATCAAGTGGAAATTACTGAAGTTAAGAATAATTCAGGTATATCCACATAAAAAGAAATTTTAATAAATTCGGTTAAAAAGATTTTCTAATGTTGTAAAAATCTATGACTACATTTTTTTGTTACCAATGTAACCCAAGTAACGCTATTCAGGATTTTAGTTTTCCCAAAAACTTACTGAATCCTTAAATCACTAGTAGAAATTAAAAAATTAATGGAATTATTGTAAATAAATAATACAAATACAATAAAAATTCATCATAATTATAATCTTTTTGCAAGCATTTAGGTAATTTGGCAATTAAGCTCACAAGTATCTTATAACTGCAATAGTGTATTAACACAACACAACGATTTTGTTCATGATAGCCTATATTAAACCATGCATGCCTGTCTCAAAAATAATTTAGTTCATTTAATCATATTAACTCTGAGTTTTAAGGAAATTTGGTATCAAAGATATTAAGGAACACGTATTTTTTAAAGTCAGTATTTATTAAAAAACACAAAACTCTTTATCTTTACAATGGTATAGATGGAAGACCACAACAACAACATGAAGCACTCGTAAAATTTTATTGAAAATATTAATTTTTTTCGTTTGTTCAGAATATGAAACAAACATTCATGGTTTTTGTATGAAAATCAATTTTGCTAATTCTGAGAGTGTGAATTCTGTATACTTACATATGAGTTTTGTTGAAAAGGTGCTGCGATTAAACGAGACAATTACTGGCTGAAGCATCAGCAGCATATTTTTCAGGTTGGCTGTAGATGTACAGCCAATCTTTTGCATCTACAATGTTATAACTAGTTTGCTCATCATTATATAAAAATGATTTATTTTTTTGATTATATTAAGAACAAGTTTATTTTGTTAAAAACTCCGATAGTTCAAAACGCCTTTTGTCCAGACCCACAAATGAAAGAAATATATATATAAATATTTTTAGGATTAAATAATACTGTAACAAAATTATTAACAGAACGTTTACAGTTCTGAAGCACCTGCACAAGATGTTGGAAAGGTGCTACGTGGTTGTATAAAAGATATGAACACTTCCTTGGAGGAGGCAATGACTAATATATATCTTGTTTTTAAATATTTATCTTGCAAATTATGCTACTTATTAGGTTATAAAATATAACCAAATTGAAGATTGAAGTTCACAATCCAACGAGTGAAATAGACGGCAAATTATGTAAATTATGCAGAAAGTGGTTGGCAATGGCTGCCGCATTGGACGAGTCCTTTTATTTTACGTGCTTTGTCATAAGTGACGTATTATTAGTACTTTTACACTAATATTGATAAATGTAGTACACATTTTATACTTCTGTTTGCTTATTATTTATTATTATGTGAACACCTAAATGTTTTATTTACTTTATAAGTTTTTGTTTATGTAATATTTTAGCTCATAAAACTGCAAAACATAATAATTTTGAAATATCAAAAATAATTAAATAATATAATATATTAGATCATAATTGCTTTTAAACAAAAATATATTATATTATTTATAACTTTATGTATTAAATATTCACAAAATTATAATGACCAACAAAAAATATGTTTCATTTGTAGATTCGTAAAAGTTTTATTCATTTATCGATTTTATTTACTAATTACAACTAAATATTGCTTATAAGTAATATACTATATGCTGGGTATATGGGGAAATAACTTAATAAGGTAATTACGCTTTCTTGGGTATTTAAAATATTTAAGTACTTATATCATAGAAACACTAATAGCATTTCTTAGAAATAAATACTTTAGTACATCTTTGTCAATATTTATCGAGTGCAGAAATGATTTTTTATTTTAATTTCATATGTATGTAACGTTTATTAAAATAGTATTCTTATTAAAAGTAAGATTGACTGTTTGATCTCGTTAAAATGAATTATTGGTGAAAATTATAATAATTAAATTTAAACAATTCATCACAGTCTTTCTTTTTACTGGTATTATATTATATTTTAATAAAATTATTAATTTTTGTAATAATATTACAAAATGATCAGTTGGTAATAATTAACAAAAAATATTTAGAAACTAAATTACAATAGTTACCAATTCGATTTTATTTCTGTTATAAAAAAAACATCCCTTTTAAAAAAGTGACCTCCATCACCCGCATCAATCAAACAATCATCCGCATGACTGTTTGTCCTCTGATAGTATAAAAGATATATAAATTTAGATAATATTTTTGTATACTATACAAAAAGTATTGTCACTTTAGGTTTCTTCTGTCTTTGCTTTTCAAGTGATCTTAGTCAATCTTTTCTATTGGTATACCTAAATTTTTATGTAAACAGATAATCGAATGAGCACAGAAAAAAGCTTTGCATTATTTTTTATTTTTTAAACACTTGTGTCCAGTGTACAGCCTCCAACCAATGACTATAAAAACGGTAATGCCTTTCTCTACCGTTCACTGCTATTTATTAACAGAGTATGTACATGTTGATATATAACTATGTATTGTATCAAACGCAAGTATACTAATACACTTGTTTTTTAAATATATATATATATATATATATATATATATTTTAATAGAAAATGTTAATTATGTAGGAATGAGAGAAGTGAAATATGCAAACGAAATTAGTAGCCAGAGCTCAAATAAAACGCTGACCAATAATTCAGCGACTGGCGTGCATCCAATATATTGAATATTTAACAATGGCAAATAACAGGTAGACGTAATTACCCGTTTTGAGTAATAACTATAACTAATAGTTCCGTCATAATTACTCAGATAATTACTTAAAAGTGTCTATGTTAGAGTAAACATGCTGTATACGAGTACAATCACATTGTAAAAGTGCCATCAAACTGTTATTTTTTAGAACTGTCCGATTTCTATCGTCCACGCAAAGTCGAGAGTAAGCATTAGTCACGTTTAACTATATAAAAAACATATTTTCAATCATTAGTCATTAGATTAGGCTCCAAGTGAATTATTTAAGGGATACTTAAATTTACAAATTTGATTCAAACTAACTAAAGAAATAAACTATTAACTTATACTCCTATATTAGAATTAAAAAATCCGTGCCCGCAGGGGGACACGCTTGGGTAGACCCCGTGTGTAACTCGTTTAAAATATAACTCACTACCTAAGAATAACACCCCTTGCGAGAATAAACTGTGATAATTTTATTTGGCTTAGTCAAAGGAGTACCTAGTGCGTTGCCTTATATTTAGAGTAAAAAATAACCTTTCTAATAAAAATATTTGCGAGGAGGGAATGTTTACCAGAAAAAAGTTGCCATGGTTTTATCTACCTTAAATTTACAAGCTAAAAGCGGTTTTTATTTTTTTCTCGGAAACGGTACCTTTTACGGAAAAACTTTTGGTACCTAAATTTAGGGTAAAAAATACCCTTTCTATTAAAAATATTTGTGATGTAAGAATGTTTACCAGTAAAAAGTTGTGAATATTTTGAAGTTATTGAAGTTAGGTTTTCGGTTTATCTACATTAGTTATAGGTATTCATTAAAGACATCATATAATATGAACGCGATTGATCTACTTTGTGAAGTTAAAGTCGAAAAATTGAAATCAGAAAAAGTGAGGCCCTAGCGCCCCCCGTGGCCGGATTTCTCTGGTTAACGAACTTGACCTTCATTTTTGGATGGTTGATTTTTGTGGCTAGCTGTATATCTGGGTACAGTCAGTAAGGCGCTACCAATTATATTACCGGCAATTATTCTCCTCTATTTTCACTTTTTTTACAAATTGATATTAATTTTGTTAATTAATAGTATAGTGTTTTTATCTGACTTATCTTATCTTTTTTACTTTTCATAATGCTGATTTTTTTTTATTACAAAAAAATATGCTATTCGTTTATTAGAAATAATTGTGACGTATGATGTCTAAATATTACAATATTGTTTATTAATATCTCACAGGTTTCATTTTTCGAATATTCTATTCAACGAATTTTGTAGGTATTCATGTTTATAAAATATCTTGATATTTATAGTATACTTAAGATCAAAATTCTGTCCTGAAGAATTCTTTAATTTACAACTGTTTTATCCCAGGTAATAAGTTGTTAATGAAACCTTCTTAAGGACAAAGAATTCTCAATTGATAGCTGAAATTACATTCATTTTAATAAAAACTGAGCATCATTTAGACTTGTATTCTGATGATAAAGTAGTACTAATAAAATAATAAAGATGTTATATGGGAGGTGCAATTAGCTTTTAGCGTTGATAATAAAGCTATTTTACTACCAATCTGTGTACAACTAATAGTTGGAAGCCTCCTTTTTAAGTGTGCTGTTGCTTATGTCCTGGTTGTTTAATGATGTATCTTAAAAATTTTTCAATATATAAATCATATGAATTTGAACAACTAATATATTTTGTATATTTATGTATACTGTACTTTTTTATATTTAAATGCAATAGAAGCTATTGCCAACAATTTTGCCCGTGCTTCATAGGTATCAACAGTTATGGTGTGTAGATATGTTATAATATTTGACACTGCTGTGACATCGGTCACCGGGAGAGATAGAGTTATCTACATCTATGCGACAGAAAAAAATAGGGTGGCGTACGTAAAAATAACACATTGTTTTTTCGGCGGTAGAACAACATTGGGTTTGATTTCATCTTTTTTTTAATATTTACAAATATAAGACGTAAAATTAGGAACATCATCGAATACAAGTAGTTAAAGATGTGGAGGAGTAGGTAGGAGTAAAGCAGGGTAAGAGTGGAAGATGAATCTCTCTTCCAGAGAGATTGAAAGTATCTCGGCTATATATAAGTTTTGAAAATAGCTGTGGACAAGTCCTTTATAAAAAAAGTGAAGGATTTACAGCACTAATGTTGAATAATAATTTTTAAAAATAATAGATAATGCTTTAGAAATTAAGTAAAAAACTCCAATGCGTATTCATAATTGATCTGAAAGGTATACTTAATTGATGACTTGTATTTAATTATTTGGGACGAAGGAAATTGTATTAAGAAATAATTTGTTAATTATTATAATAATGGTAATGACACCTCAGGTTTCCGAGTATATGGGTTAACTATAAACAATAAATTGGTATAGAGTTTGTCAATACTACAAGTTTTCTTATGTGGGTTTCATTAATTAGATTTTTCATGAAAATATTTATCTATAGAGTATGTACTGTAAGGAGTAAAATAGAAGTAAAACTAACATATATACAAAACGAATTTTAAATTCCCTAAGCGAGCAGAACACACTTTTTTTTTCCTTTTATACTTTATAGGACAGCATTATTAATTATTAGACAGTAGTTGACATAGGAAGGAAATTAATACACGCCTCCAGAGACAGCTGACATGATAACTAAAGCAATAATTACATTATAACTATAGACGCTAGCACCTGCTATTAAAATATATGTTCAAATACAACAAACAAAGTTACTTGTGTATGTGTGAACGAAATTAAAAATGAATAATTTTGATGTGAATTAATATTTATTTTATTTTTTAATAATAGAATCCCTTGCAATACCAATGAAAGAGTAAATAATTCTTTAACAACTATTATTCGTATTAATACAATTTGCGGAGTCCATCTTGGTTTGTTTTATCCATGTTTTATAGACATAATAACTTTATTCTATTGCTAAAGTTGTTTATCAAATTAGTATTTACTTATTAATTTCTAACAAAAATGGATTAACCACATATTTACTACTTTTTATAATTAATGCTATGCGTCATTATATAGCCTACAACTTTCAATAGAAGGGCTATCAAATGCAAAATAATAACAAGGTTGAAATTATAGTTAATATCGTGTTAAAGTAATAGTGTTGAATAATATTTATTTTTAAATAATAATTTAATAATATAAAGGTGGCTTAAAACCGATATTTGATACCTTTGTCATCTAGATAAGTAAAATAAAGGACAGATGAGACGAACATTGCACGAACGATTTCGTACATTTTACATTATAAAAGTATTTTCGACATAGTTTAGTAAGAAATGGAAAATTTGCAAACGTTTCTACACATTTGTATTTTTGGAAAAATATAAAAGGCTAGCGTTGATCTCCAAACTTGAAAACATTCTTTGCAATAAATCTGGGATACATTTTAAAATATTTTGTACAGGCATCCGTCAAAGTTCGTCAATTGTCTATTCTCTAGGCCTGTAAAGTTTTTTTAATTCTTTGTATTTTACGTACTATATTTTAGTAACTGGACATGTTTCTATAGTTGCTTGGTCTTTTGTCTGTAAATTTTCTAAAATGTAGTGTTTTTTTATCAAGTGAAACTTCTAGAGTCAAAAACTTACTTAGGCTACAAACATTGAGCCTTAATGGACAACGGCGTAGTCGACAATAGAACGATGTATTTTCTTTATCAAGCGCACCATGATATGAATGTCAAAATTGTAGTTTAGTATTACACTTTACATAACACTATTTCAAAGGAAACCCATTTGATAACCCAGTATGTTGTAACGATAGCCATCTTGTATTTGAATATATATACATATAAATGAATCGGTTTATGGTATATGGTAAATGCGACATTTTGATGTTGTAGCCATTTCGGATTTACATCGATATTAATAATACGTTGGGCATTGCAATCAAAACAGGTATTAATCGGAAACTGTGAAGTGGTTTAAATTAGCTTACTTAAATTAAATAAAAACTTGTCTGTAAGGTACAGTATGGCTCCCTCCCTCACTCATGAGAATAAGATTATTGTAAGTCTATCCATATTAGAGCTCCAGTCAATTGGCTACAGCTCGGCTTCGTCATTTTTAAATTGCCAAAGTCTAAATAGACAAAATGTAAAAAAAAAATGAAAATGTCTATTACATTATATCGCAGCAATATTTTACGTAATCGTACTCCACGAGAACCTACTGAGTGGATAAAATCGAGTTTTCAGAGATATATAAAATTAAAGTTGCTGTCTACGATTTCAAAGCAGGGATCCTGAGAATTGTCCAGGATAAACTTAAAATTTCACTTATAGTAACTGCTTGGTAAAAAACAATATAGTAATTGTATAATGAGAACAATCAATTGTGAGTTTTCAGTATTAATCTAAAACAAGAAATATTGTCTTAAACTCCATGTAAAATACTCTACCTAAAGTATTAGTAGTAATACTTTAACTTTATTACAAACTATAAGGCTTACAATGTAATGTAGATTAGATTTTATAGACTTTCTGAATAGCTATTGAATGGGGTGTAAAAGCGATCTCGGATTATCGTAAAATAATTATAGTGAATTATAAAAGTGTGTAAACATTTTGTAAACATTTACTTTGACGTAAACCTATTTTATTTTATGACGTTAAAATATTAATAACTGTGTTCAGATATTTATTATTAATATTATTAGTGCCGTTTCAATTTATATAATATTATATTTGGAAACAAAGATTATTTTTTTATATTTATATCGAAATATATAAAAACAGGTATTACAAATATAAATAAGAGGTTATGATCTCTTTATATATCTTAATATGTATATATAAATTACGTGTTATGTTGTTTGTCCGCGATGGACTCCTAAACTATTTAACCGATTTAAATAAAATTTACACACCACGTGCAGTTTGACCTAACTTAAAAGATACTTTGTAATAAACAAATAGCGTTATAAACTTGAATAAAATTAAAAAAATAATTATAATTATTTTATTTTGATTTTTGTTTAATATCGATTGTAAGAAAACATTATGGTTTTCATGACAGATGTAATCTGAACGTTACCCCTTAAATAATTTACTACAATATAATATATCAAAAATAATAGTCACAGCAACGCGTGACCAGGTCTGCTAGTATATATATAATTATATCATCAAGGGATACGATATACTCGATTGAAACCTTACCAGAATAATGAAATATAAAAAATAATGATCTCGAGTCAACTGCTTACATCCGCAAAATTTAGATTTTGAGTACTTTGTTAAATTCTAACATTAAATTAAATTACTTTAGTATTTATAATATTAAAATACTTATGCATTATATACTATAGTATATATCTTGTAATAGTTTACATCATCTTATAGAATTAGTATATGTAATGTTATAATAGTATATATGTATATATATTATTATTTTATAACATACATTGTATATAGATGTAGGTATAACATATATGCTATATATTTATTCTACTTCATGTACCAATTACTGCAACGTTAAAGAAATGTCCTTGTAATTGTAGGTTGCCTGTAAAAAATCACTCTAAGTGATAAGGCCGCCTTTGTACCAGTTTTTTATATCAATAAATTTACTGTTCTTCTTTTATACATGTATTATGTACAATAAAGTGTTATAAATAAATATTCTTTGAAAACCGGTAATTACAAATTATCTACCTATATTTTGTAAAAGATTGTGTATTAAGACTCACATTTCACCCATAAATATATGTATATTTAGTAACGAAGAAATAAGGAAACTCATTTCTTTACGAAAGAGCGAACATATTTTCAAAGGACGTAATTGATCTTTAGGAAGCTGTATCTATCGAATAATAAGGTACAAGGTCAGATACTACGTGAGGGATGAAAGGGCGTAAGTTGTAAGATTAATCAAATTGTTATATGAATACTAAATATTTGGGTAATACCTGATAATAACAGTGGAATAATTATTCGGAATTTCAAGAATAGGCGTTATTTAATAATTTGTGTTTAAAAACATAATTTCAACGTCTCACATAAATGTGTGCGTGGTATTAATAAGTTTTGTGTATATTCGATAAGAAAAAATATTTATCTCCTCTTATTTTAAACTAGTTATTCCTCTGACTATTTTTTCTTAGACCTGAGAATATGAATAAGTCGGAGATGATTATGACTATAGAAACTGAACGATATGCAGCACGTTGTCCAGCTGGTGGCAGTACCTTCACGATTACGCTATCTCATGGATATTTCGTGATACGACGTAGCCTATATTGTGGAAGGTTACTAAACATGCACTTGTTTTCGAGCCACGCTGACGACTATTAAGTACTACGCTTAGAATTGTCATACGTTCTGTTTAATGAAGACTACTGCAGATATCGAAGATTCCGTTATACATGAACGAAAAAAAAACCAACGATACGCCCATATGATGTCTAAGAAAGACATAATAACGATGTCGATTCGATAATTGACATAAACAATGTTTGAGAATACTACATATGTTAGAAAAAATATATAACACATGATGTGTGCAGTAACACGGATAGTGGATAATTATGTGTAGTAGGCATAATAAATACCAATTTAGAAATCAATATTCACAGTCAGTTTCATCATCAGTTTGTTTAAAAATAAATGGAACTATACTAGTTACGACTACAATAGTCAAAAGAATTTTTATATTATTTTATATCGAGTGTCATAAGATTTTCGCAATAAAGGTTATATATGTATGTATATAAAGTGTCCAATCATATTGTCTCGGAGGAAACTTATTAAAATAGAAGTGTTCGGTTACAGGCTATCAACTATTACGGCTACAATATAACTATTTCGAATAGGCAATCTGTATCATTTAATTAAAATTATATTATTATTCTTTACAGTAATCTAATATTGTTACATTAAGTTTATAGTGGATTATAATTTGAAATAAAAAAAAATATTTATATTACAATTGATGTTGATAATTGTATTATTATTTATCCACTTTGTACAAAATTTTGTTTAAAACGTGCCAAGCAATGAAAACATCTTAAAATATGATCTAGTTTGATCCAATGGTCATCCAATTTATTGACTACGTCGTTTACAAAAAGCTAGATAGAATATAATATCAATAATTATATTAGTTGTCTTTGTATTGGCTGAAAACAAAAGCTATTATTATATTATCTTATTATACCGAGTATTATATCCTCTAATTTTAGTTGCCAACGCATTAAACCTATAAAATGACCCCGTTCCATGTAATGTCGTACCGAACAGCTGTTACTCCGACGCCATATTAAAAGCTTAGAACCTAATGTTTAGAAAATTCCTTTTTAGATTTATTTAGTCCAGTTTCACAAGATTTTATTTTAATTGGTAGCGTTTCGTCTTAACTAAGTACCATTATTTCAACTAAATCACATTATCTTAATATCGATATAGTAATATCAGCTTCATTAAAGAATATTAAAAAGATTACACAATGTATTACGTAATAGGTTACTAATTGGAACGGTTATACTTGGCTTGGCTTAGTTATTGATTTGTGAGATTTGTGGCTGACCGTTATTTAAAGCGACCAGTGCACTAATCTATATCATGTTGATTAGATTCAAATCCATTAACCCATTCCTGCTGTGATATATTATCTATTTGTCAGATACAATTGTTAAGTAAAGCTCCATATAATTTTCAAATCTATTATAACTTTTATGCCCTATTTGTTACTTTCTAAGGATTGCTAATGAATTTTTCTTTTTGTTTCAGGTAAAACAACGAAATATTCCGGCAACTTTCAGCCGCGAGAAGTTTTTATACAATTATGTTCTGTATTTTTTTGCTAATTAGCAATGTTTAAAAATAACTCCGTAATTTTTTAATAAAAAGTTACTTTGTAATCTTTGTAGGTTTACTAAATTTGATCTCTTATAACGTTTAATAATAAAAAAGAATCATTGTAATTATAATCAAAACAAAAACTTCTCAACGAAGTAAATACCGAGTGACGAAAAAGAATCCACTGACAAAACTCCTGATATGAATTTTGCGACGAAAAAAACCACGAACATTTTTATTCACAAACGTAAACAAACACAAAAAATGTGAATGTGCTCGAAACGTTGCACAAATTGCATTTTTGTTTTTATTTTATTAGATTGATCAAGGCAATTTGGTAACGTTCCGAACACATTCACATTTTTTGTTTGTTTGTTTGTTTGGCAACGTTCCGAACACATTCACATTTTCTGTGTTTGTTTACGTTTGTGAATAAAAATGTTCGTGGTTTTTTTCGTCGCAAAATTCATATCAGGAGTTTTGTCAGTGGATTCGCTTTCGTCACTCGGTATTTACTTCGTTGAGAAGTTTTTGTTTTGATATCAATAGTTTTGTAAAAGGATTAGAAAAAAAATGCTGTGCGATTATTTTTCATGCAAATATATACTCATTTATTTGACCAACACATGGAACTATCTATAATGACATGAGGGACTCTCGTAGGGCCTTTAAAAACAAACTTAAATGGTGCCAAGACAATTCAGAACAGATTAAAATGGACATACTGGCTACGTCATATAGAAACAAACATTTTGGAAAATTCTGGCAACAAACAGACAAACTGAATACAAGATCGAATATTCCGGCTGAAGTAGGGGGAGTGAGCGGTTGCCGTAACATAGCAAATATGTTTAAAACACAATTTACAGTGGATCCCTGTGAGATCAATTTCGCCGAGGCTGGTAGGGGGGATATCATAAATAATGGGGAAAGCTTTGTACGTTTCACGTCTAGCGAAGTAGTAGATACAATAATGGGTATGAAGCGTGGAAAGTCGCCTGGACATGATGGCCTGAGTGTTGAGCATCTGCGACACGCTGGTGTGCACCTTCCTAGAGTCCTAGTTTTGTTGTACAATATTTGTATAAGCCATGGCTTTCTGCCGGACTCGATGACAAGGACAGTAGTCGTGCCTATAATCAAGAATAGGGCGGGGGATGCGGCGGACAGAACCAACTACAGACCGATATCTCTTGCTACCATCATGGCCAAAGTGCTTGACGGCTTGCTTGATACTCAACTTAGCAGAACAATTAACATACACGATGCGCAGTTCGGTTTTAGATCAGAGCTGTCAACTGAGAGCGCAGTATTGTGTCTCAAGCAAGCTGTAAGGTACTACACGGATAGAAAGACCCAAGTGTTTGCGTGTTTTTTGGATCTGTCGAAGGCATTTGACCTCGTATCCTATAAAATTTTATGGCAGAAGCTTGAAAAGGATAGCAGTTTAAGACCGGAGTTGATATCACTATTAAAGTACTGGTATGGTGCCCAAAGTAATGTGGTAAGATGGGGTGATGCACTTAGTGAACCATATAAATTAGGGTTTGGAGTAAGACAGGGGGGCCTGACGTCACTCAGATTGTTCAATCTTAACATAAACGGGCTCATAGAGAGGCTTAGCGAAGCTTAGAAGCTTAGCTTAGCTTAGCTTAGATGGCGTAATGATGAACAATTTTAGTTACGCAGACGATATGGTTCTGTTGAGCCCGTCGGTCAGTGGTCTTCGAAGACTGATAAAAGTCTGTGAGGAATATGCAAAGGAGAATGGACTGATATTGAGCCCGTCGGTCAGTGGTCTTCGAAGACTGATAAAAGTCTGTGAGGAATATGCAAAGGAGAATGGACTGAGGTATAACGCTAAAAAGAGCGAAATTTAAATTTTTCGAGGAATAAACAAACAGTTAAATTTCATTCCTAAAATACATCTGTGTGGAACTTCTCTGAAACTAGTATCTGAATTTAAATACCTTGGTCATATTGTAAATAAACGCCTGGGTGATGATAGTGATATCGAGCGGGAGCGCAGGGCTCTGTCGGTTAGAGGCAATATGTTGGCCCGTAGGTTTGCACGGTGTTCGACACAGGAAAAATTAATATTATTTAAAGCCTATTGCCAGTCCTTTTATACGTGCAGCCTATGGGAGAACTATACGCGGCGGACATATAGGGCACTGCGTGTTCAGTACAACAATGTGCTGAGGGCTTTGTTGAGGAAGCCTCGATAGTGCAGTGCATCGGCAATGTTTGCGGAGGCTCGTGTAGACGACTTCTATGCGATAATACGAAAGCGGACCGCGTCCGCAATGACAAGATTACTGAACAGCTCCAACAGTCTTCTCAGCATATTGGCGTTAAAGCTAGACGCTCCCCTCTGGAGGTCCTGGGATAGTGTACACGTAGCATCGAAGCGTAGCGTATACTGACTGTAGGAGTATAGCGTTGAGTTATTTGTAGAATTAAAAAAAAATAAATAATTAGAACGATGATTTCCATGAATTTTATTTTATTTAATTTCTTTAATAGTATTTTATGATTTTAATTATATTTGATTTGAATTGAATTTATATTTATTTGAATTGAATTTATATTTAATTTTAATAAGTTTATGAATTTTGTGCATTTTATTAATTTTATTTTTCTGTATAATTTGAGATTGTTATGTTGAATACTACCTACGAATACTATTATAACATTAGCTACTTAAGTTAAAATGTTACTAACACTTATGGATGAATTATCTGAAATAAATTGATTTATTATTATTATTATTATTATTATTTGGAATAGTTGCCTCTGACAAAATGAGAGTGTTTTGGCTCAGAGGATGAGCGTTGTAATGGTAATGACAAAGACGAGACCTCGAGTTCGATTCCCACAGGTGCCCGATTTTTTTTTCATTTGATTTTTTCAGTTTCCATTTATTTTTTTAATTCATTGCTTCAAAACAGAATTTCTTCAGTATTCGGATTTTTTTCTGTAAATTTTGTTTTATTGTTACAGACGGCAATGCGTTAGTGAGTTTATTCATTGTTTATTGTTGTTATCATGTGTTTATTACTGTGCAATTAGCATTAAATTTTAACCGTGTTGTGAGTACGATTCTGGCTTTAGAAGTCATTTTTTGGCCATTTTTGGTCATTTTTCATGATTTTTTGAACTTCTCAGGGCCATATCTCAAAATTACGAGTTTTCCCAGATATGTGCTATATACCAAATATTAGCTCTAATTTGGGGCTACGAATGAAGAAATTTTGGAAAAAATCGTTGGCGCTGTTTTCGAGAAAATGGCCGATATGTCCCCGGCCAGTCGGCCATTTTTTGGTTTTTGACCAAAAATGTCACGCCAAAAAATGATTTTTCCATCAAAAGGGATATTATTCAAAAGATGAGCTTGAGACCTTTCCAATGATGCCCAATTTGTCAATGTACGTCAACTGGTTTGGCCACAGTCCCTGTACGAAAAATGGCCATTTTTGGCCTTTCGAGGGCTGGCCACGGCCAATATGGTGGCCAAATCGAAATGTCGTAGAACAAAAAAGTCTTAGTTTTTGATGTACTTCAATTCCTGAAAGTTTGAACAAAATCAGTTGAAACTACGAATATACCCACACACAGACAAAGTAATCATCGATGGAGGCGCCAGTCAAAATTTTCAAAATGTCATATCTCATCAACCGGTGGTCGGATTTTGGCGTTTTTGGGCTTGTTTAAAAGGTCTCGACGAGGACCTTTAGGAAAATCTTTTTCAAGGTGGAAATAAGTGATTTTATACTGGTGCGGAGCCAAAAACTAAATTTTAGTCTCATTTTTCAAACGGCCGTAGAGGTGAGGCGGTAGGTATATTGCTAAGTGTAAATGCATTTTCTGGGTCTATGGGCCAAGGGCTTTCTAAAAATACCACACTCACACCAGAAGGTCTGCTGTATAAAAAAATCGATATTGCGCGTATATATACAGAGTTAGACTTTCAGCACTATGGGTGCTTTCGTCACTCTGAGCTAGCTAACGCCCGCTTTGATATGAACATTAATAAAAGTGTAATCTAAACGTTGTGTATGTAAGGAATTCAAAGACATTTTCTTCTTTAAAACTAATTATTTTATTCTTCCGAGATAATGGTGTAAGAGTATTTTTCTCTTTTAGTCAGCTATTTAATTTAATAAAAAAATCGTTTAGAATATATAATTGAGACAGTAAGATATCAATTTCTTAGTCGACTAAGTTCAATTGACTTTTATCGTATTAAGGTAATACTTAATATTAATTCATAGCAATGGATACGGAATTTTTTATTTTACATTCCTTTATCACAAGGTACTTTTAACATCACTATAATTTTACAACTCGATGTACCTATCAATACTTTTCTTTTGTTTCCTTCTTCTCAGTCTTATATTAAAATTAAAGTATTATATTGAACTCTCTCATATAAATTAGGTCTTTATAATTAGAATATATGCCGAGGTATATATAAAATAGTATAGTAATTTACTTCAAGTGTTTTCCAAATTTAACCAACAGAGTTTCAGGAGCGTCTCAAGTTTAAATTAAATATTAATAACATTGAACTTAATAATCATATAATGATTTGTTATGTGTATATAAAATTTAATAATATACTATCAATACGTTCGTTTAATGACTTCAATTGCTTTTGCTTGACTTAATATTATTTAAAAAGTACAAGTAAGTAAATAGAAAGACTATTGAAGACAAAACGAATGATTAAACAGGATACCAATATTTTCTACATAAAGAGGTGGAGTTGTTTGGTAGGGTTAGGAACAAATTACAATAATTACGATCATAAATTGTCTTGGTGTGATTGGTTTGTAATTTACAACATTTAAACAAGCAAAAGTTGTCATAAGTTTTCGTAAAAGTAGGATCTTTGTTGGTTTACTTTCAATTTAAAAGTATTTTTTATTATCATATCAGATACTTTATAACATCTATCATATAATAAAACAAAATGGCTGCGTAAACGTATATTCCCTTAGATGAAACCTCTCTGAATATACTATATTAACTTTTGATGATGTTATTAATATTTTTAATTGCGATTCTCTGTATCTTTTTTGTCGTCGATGTTGGGGTATAAGCGCGCTGCAAAAAAAAAACCTTTGTTCAATTATGACTCACGGACTTTAGTCCTTTTTGGGACTTGTATAACATTTTGTTTTAGGAAAACATGTAAGGCAAAATATGTAATTAGTTATTTTTTTTAAAGTTATTTTTTTTTATAGACTCTTTATTTTTTAGGAATAACTAGACTAAGAAGCAATCAGTTCATATAATTGGGCTGCTGCACTTTAGAACATATGTCGAAAAATAATGACTCTCTTTTACAGTCATATAACGTGGTTATGTTTATTCATCTAATTCATTGTATATACTTGTATCTCATACAATACATACATACATCTCATTATGTAACTGATTAAAGAGTCTTTTCACAATTCAAAAATATAATAAAATATTTTTATTATTAAAACGCTAAAGTGCATAATATCTTGCACAGTTCTGATTACCGTGAATTGATAATGGAGATATTCAATGTTATACTAATTTGAGGTCACCAATAAGTTTCAGTTAAAGACCGGCCTATCTCTTGTGACGTGCGTCGTCCGATATTACAAGAGACTGTGGAGTTGTGAGTGTTTTATACATATATATATATATATATTAAACAAGTTTTGTTCGATTAAACTGTTTGTTTTCGTATTTCTTGAATATTATATTTATTTATTCCTGGTACATTAACTGGGTGTACTTTTAGAGAAAACCAAACATGCCTTAAGTAGCACTTACACGTAATTTCAAACAGAATAATAAAGTAATTATGTTTGGGAACAATTTCGCATACCATTTGTGAAACAAATTCAACCGACTTCATAATAACAAAATTTGCATTTTTAGCGCAGAAACTCAGATACGTGAGATAATTCAATCTAAATATATATAGATAAATATCATAGTGTGATAAATATGAAGAAATAATTTTAGTTTATCTGCAACAGATTCTCAAAATTAAAATGAAATAATAGCTTAATCTGCTATATATAATTAATCAATTTGTCAGATTAAGAATGTTAAGATAAGTGGTTGTTTTTATAGTTTTTCATACTTCACTTGTATATGTTATATGATAGTTTCTGTTAGTACTGACTGTGAGTTTGACCACCATATATTGAAAATGCTGAAGCATCTTTATAAAATAATGGTATAAAATTATGATAGGTAGGAATGTTGACTTCTTAGTACTACAACAAACACCCTTTGTTTGAACTTTATTCTTAATTCAAATATTGATTAAGGTGTGATTTATAACCGACTATTTAATGTATTTACCACATCTATCATCTCTCATCTCGATCTATTTCAAAACGACTGCATTTGTAAATTAATGTTTAATGTTCATGATATATTGAGTCGATGTCTGTGGTTCATTGCTGACATTAACATCGACAAATATAGTTCATATTTGTGCAATAATTCCAAAACAATAAGCAGAAAGTAGGTTATGATATCAGATGAATCAATACAATCTACTTGTATGTTTTATTTTACTATATTTATAGGTATAGGTATAGGTAGGTAGGTTTTAAGTTAATACCATTTTTATTAAAAATAAAAAAAATCAGAATGCATCGGTATGTAATATTAGTAAAATCTAAGGATTTTCATTTGAAATTTTCTTTTTATGTTTATACAGATTTTAATGAAATATATAGGTAATAATTAATCCTAGTAATTTATGATAGGATGACTGCAAAAGAGGTGCATCTTTCAAATGTTGTTGGTGGCGTATGTTCGCCCATCGACATCGCCCTTTGACATAAAAATATAACATTTAAGACGATTTACATAATCTCTTCGCATTAGGACATAAATAATAAAAGCTCCTTCTTGATTATTGAGAATTTATTGAGATTTTATTTATCTTTACAAGTTTTGCTCAACAAAACACCGTTTTGAATGACTGTAATTCTTCCATTGAGTCTTCTCAATTTGTATTCCAATAGATTTTTGCGACTATTTGATTAGTCTTTAAAAACTAAACCAAATACGTAATTATGTATTATCGTTATATATTTGTTTGTACGTTTTAATACGGCTATCTTGAAATTGCTTTCATCAAATTCAACTGTGGATTTAATTATTATTGTTATGACTCATTGATTTCACAGCCTACATACTAGGCCAATGATGAGCTAACTTTGTTAGAACCACTCGTCAGCTTTCTATATAATATATGGCGCGTAATAGAATTTAAAGGAGGAAGTCCTTATATTGAAAATGATATTGGGTAGACCTCGAAGAATTCGGTCTGCCCATTCATTTGTCCCCTACTTTCGAATTTTGGAAAAATTTCTTCACAGGAGGTCTTCTTATGACCGCCTGAGTCCGAAATGACCATTGGTCAAAAAGTTTATATATATATATATATATATATATATATGCGTGCGTGCGTCCAGATTTGACTTTTGTCAGCACGATAGCGGCCGCAGTTTCGCTCGGATCGCTTTCAAACTTTGCAGAAAAATCAACCATCCAAAAATGAAGGTCAAGTTCGTTAACCAGAGAAATCCGGCGACAGGGGGAGCTAGGGCCTCACTTTTTCTGATTTCAGTTTTTCGACCATAACTTTGTCCCTATACAAAGGAGATCAATCGCGTTCATATTATATGATGTCTTTGATAAATACCTATAACTAATGTAGATAAACCGGAAACCTAACTTCAATAATTTAGGGGTGGGGGTAAAAAAACCGAAAATTTTTGGAAAAAAAATCATAACTTTTTTCTGGTAAACATTCATGCATCACAAGTATTTTTAATAGAAAGGTTATTTTTTACTCTAAATTTTGGTACCTAAAGTTTTTCCGTAAAAGGTACCGTTTCCGAGAAAAAAAATAAAAACCACTTTTAGCTTGTAAATTTTAGGTAGGTAAAACCACGGCAACTTTTTTCTGGTAAACATTCCGTCCTCGCAAATATTTTTAATAGAAAGGTTATTTTTTACTCTAAATTTAAGTACCAAAAGTATTTCCAAAAAAGATACCTTTTCCGAGAAAAAAAATTAAAACCGCTTTTTGCTTGAAAATTTTTGATGTAAACAACGGCATCATGTATTATTCTTAGGTAGTGAGTTATATTTTAAATGAGTTACACACGAGGTCTACCCACGCGTGTCCCCCTGCGGGCACGGATTTTTTATATATTAAACTTATATACGTGTCATCTTACATTACTCCTAATGACTACTTAGAAATATTTAGTAACAATGGGAGTAGGTGTAATGTAAAATCTAAATTATGATTCACATATTTATTTCTATTACATCTTTTAGAATAAGATATTTTATTAATCTTTGTCGTGAGAAAATAACGAGAAAACAAATTGTATTTTTTGTAGAAATTCTAGATCTTTTATCTAGTAGTTGTAACCCTCTTTAGATATTTTAGGTCTATTGTGAATAATAAATTAATTATTTGATCAATACAATTATTATTCAATATTCGATAAAATATTAAGGGCCTTAAATGGATCTCTTTGACAATATATGTACTTAGTCTTATATGTGGGTCTTCTCTTTGTAGGACGCCTCGAACTGGGTTGTGGTCAATTAACCGTTTCTCGTCTCAGTTAATCTAGTATAGGTAGTGATGTTCAAATGATGTCATTTGTTTATTTTTTGCCTTTGTTGCTATAAAAACAAAAGAGACACAAGCATGTTGTCACTATTTTATTTAATTATAGCTTCTTTAGTTTTTAACAGATCTGTTCGATAATTTTCTTGCCTATTCTGTACTGTTGGTATTAATTTAGTATTATAACTTTTAACTCATTAAGAATTTACTCATCTTAAGCATTATAATAATATTTTGCGAAAAGAATACTTAAAATCCAATGCTTAAAAATGGATATCTATCTTAACGACGAGATCATTGTAGAAACCTATAAATCCTATAATAGGAGCGATTACTATAATAAAAAGCTGTTATTTATTTTTTCCTCTGATTCGATTCCTAGTATAATGAAGGTATTGTAAATAAAGGATGTCGCCGAGTAGTCTGCACATCTGTGGTAAACAAGCGTCAAGGAGTGGTAAATCGATATGATCGTATTAAAGACATCGTAATCGAAAATCGATATAAAATATTAATCATCGATGTGATAATAATATTTGTTCTATAAATTTGATATTTATTTTTTGTATTCAGAGCGTACATAAAGTCGTTGGTCTAGATTATTATGAACAACATCAGATAATAGACCTAGATATTGTAAAGAAATTCAAGCTTAGTCACTTTTTGCCTTTAATTATTTTATTCAATAACCATATTGAATTGAATTAATCAGGTTGGACAACTAAAACCTCGACATCATAGAGGTAAAGCCTAACATTATAGCCTATTAAGGAAATCATTACAAATGGCATGGAACATGATTAAATAATTAAGAATATAGGACAATAACAGTCACTAGAGTTAACAATTTAATTTCTTACTGGTTGTAACGAAAAGTTTCGGAGTCTTTGTGATTTTCGGTTTAGGAGAAGGACTTTGTAGCAGGAATTGTAATATATGTAGCAGGGATTTTAATACATAGGATGAAACTTCGATATTGATAAGTGGGTAACAAGTCATTTAGCGGACTGTTATCAGCCGTCTAAGGTCTAAGGTTATAATTTATTATATATCTTTTAAGGAACAAAAATGTAATACATTTTTATAAGAATCTTACACTTTTACTAGTATTAAGATTTCTTTTTCTTCACTTTATAAAACATCTAAACTGTACATTCATTAAATTACATTTCTTGGCTTTTACATATATATATTTCTATATGTACTAACATTTCATAGGATTTTAATTTGGTCATTTTAATTAATGCATAATGAGCATACCTATTATTGATTGTATTCTTATATACAACCCTAAAGGGGTATAAAGATCACATTGAGCAAAAAATATGGTAATTATCTTATGTTATTTAAATAATGTCTTTAAATTAACAATTTCTTATAATTAACTAACCCGTATAAACGAACTGTTATAATTGAAGTCCACTTGTTTTGGTCCATAAAAGTACTTCCATCCGCTCACTAATAATTTGATATATAGTGTTCATAGTTTAAGTAAACACTTTAAAGTAATGGGCATTTTAAAATTATTGGTGGTTTGCAATAAGAAGTCGTATGAATAAAATTTATTCTGTTTTTCATTTTCCGCGTTTCATGAATGTAATAAAATCAGACATTTCTTATACAACTACAATTTCCTTCAATAATTGTTTTGATGTAAGAACTCAATGTTTCGGTTCTATTATTTTTTAAATATTTGATGTTATAAGATATTTGATGGATTTGTAGATGGTAGAGTCTATCTATAATTACTGGTTTGCGTTTACGAGTAGGATACTTTTAAAAAATAAATATTGATAGGTAATTTCAAACTCTGTCGGTAAAAAAAATTATAAATAAGAGTAAAAAATATTTTGTACTTATAATAACGGTAATATTTGCCTGAATCGCTATCTGAAAGTAGTGTGTAAATGAACTCTGACAAACTGAAGTAATGAATATCATTTATCAACTCGGACATTTGACCTTCGACCCTGTATGAGGGCGACCTTTTAAACACGCGAGTATAGCTATTTATAATATAAACAAAGTAACAAAGTTAATACATTACAATAATTAATATTCTGTTATTGAATCTATTTAATATTAACTTCATATTAGTAATTGACGACTAATTAAAATGATTATTGCCATCATTAGGAACAATATTTTATGTTATAATTCTCACTTAGACCTTTTTAATGCTATAAATATTGTGAATTAGAGAGTATACTGAAAATAATAGTGTTCATTAAAGTGTTTAAATAAATATAGAATAAAAATTATCAAACCAACTCATGTATTTATGTCGGCTTCATCAAACTGCTGCACCGTTTCTGAGATATTTGTTTTCTTGATTGAAATTATTTAAATTGCTAAACCTACAGGCAATGGGTTTTTCGTTTGTCATTAACTTTTCTCTAAAAAAAATAAAATCTCTCTCTCTTTAAACAGTTGCTAACAGTCGATTAAAATTCAATTCATTAATGTGGGATATATCATCGTCTTAAATAAGATCATTTAGTTTATTATTAATAAAAATATATAATACAGAAAAAAAAACAAGCTTAAGTTGATTATTTGTGAGAAAGAGATAGCAAATTCATTTCTATTTTACGTATAATGTAGTTTGTTATACTTTGTATCGTCAGTATAGTCTTCGATTTATTCTCTACCCTTTAGGGTTTAGGCACGTTTACAGACGTGACATCCTAAATAGTTATAAACTATATATATATTATAAATCCCTTAAAATTCTCGATTTTAAAGTTTAAATTGGATAGTAAAGATCAGTTAGTAGATATTCGTTTTAAATACATTTCAATATCAAGTTAGATAATAATCTTTATTGTGTTTTAACAAAAAATAATAACTTTACAATGTAGACTGTAATGGACTAAAACTGACATTCCAATTATAGACTGGACTATAACTGTATGTAACGTGGCGAAATTATCTTCTTCTAATATTTTATATTTTCTTAAATATATGAATTATTAAGTTATTTGAATATCTATTGCAATACATTTGCACATAATGCAATGTGAGAAATGTCAATTTCAATGGACGATTCGACAGACCATAAAATATTATAGGATTAGATTTATTTAATTTAAGAACAATATGGCGTAAATCAATTTTTATTGACTTTGATTTTTGAGAAAAGAAAGCAGGAATATTTTCGGTACCGTGTGAACCTTTGGAGATCCTGAGAGTAAAACATAATGGATGAAGCAATTAAGCTTCTCCGTTGTCGCATCAGCAGTTTCTATGAGTGTTTTGAGGAATTAAGATTTTTTTAATGAATTTCTTCAATATAAAATCGCAGTACATTTAAATATATGTGGATATTTATGTTTAATCAACAGCACATTATTTAATAAAAAATAAAAAATTTAGCTTTTGCAGTCCCTTGTTTGTAATTCCCATACATTTTAACATATACATATTATAATAGAATGAAATTCTACAAATACTAGTAGTCCCTTTAAATTACATCTTTTTCATCCCAAACTGGTATTTTTTATTAAATTTTATGTTAGATATATTTTTCTTTTAAAATAACCGCGACAATTTACCGCTGTCGTAAAATATAATTTACCTTACCACGATAATTATACCGCGCTGTATAATCTCTTCTCCAACTCAGCTCCCTCCTATCTTCATCAACGGTTCCATCTTGCAATTCCTAGTAGTCGTCCTAAACGCTCCTGTGTTATAGTAAAAACCTTTGATATTCCCTCTTATAAATCGCACTTTTATTCCAAATCTTTTACTATACAAGCAGCGCGGTTATGGAATTCCTTACCAACCAGTATAACATCCAGTCGTTCTGTCTTGGCATTTAAACTTAAATTAAAGCACTACTATCTCTCACACGATTAAATTATAATGTACAATAGATATATGTATTTCTCTATGTTATTATTATATGTATGTACTTCTTAATTTATGTAGGTATAAATGTATATGTATGTATCTAATTTTATATAGTATTATTATATGTATGTTCTTTTTAATTTATGTAGGCATAAATGTATATGTATGTATCATATTTTATATAGTATTATTATTATGTATATTATTATAACATACCTATGTACCATTCTCTGCCCTCTTAAACCTTCTGTCCAACACTCTAAGGGTAGCTGGAAGAGATCTCTTTGTAGAGATAAGTTAATCCTATGTGTATGTCTTTTATAATTGTCTTTTTTCTTGTATTTTTTTTTTATGGTGCATAAATAAATAAATAAATAAATAAATAAATAAATAATTTTTTGATTTAGATTTATTTATTTATTTATTTACCTTCACGCCATATCCCTTGCGGGGTAGCCAGAGACGACGGAGCGCCAAACGCTACGGTCTCTGCATACCTCTTTCGCCTCGGCCACAGACATCAACCTCTTCATACATGCCCTCCGGGGGGTCCTCATGCTTTTTACGTGACCTTCCTCCAGTATCGTAGCTACTGTGTTTTCGAAGGTCACTCGAGGCCTCCCCCTGTCTCTCTTACCGCTCACTTTTCCCATATAAATCTTTTTTACCATTCTTTCATCACTCATTCGGTCAACGTGCCCAAACCACCTGAGCACATTCTTCTTCCTTCTCACCGTGACATCTTCGCTAGTACCTGCCATTCTGTGGATCTCTTCATTGCGGATTCGATCAGCTAGACTGACTCCGCATATTCTGCGAAGAGATCGCATCTCCACAGCATTCATCTTTCTTACATTCTTCTTCTGTGTTACCCACGTTTGGCTGCCGTATAACAGCGTCGGTAGCAAAACTGCATTGTGTACAGCCAAACGTGCAGCTATACTGACGTTTAGCCGTCTCAACAATGCAGTCAAAGCACCAATGACTCTGTTACCGGCAGCAATACGCCTTTCCACATCCATTTCGTATCTTCCGTCTCTGCTAAACATACTTCCCAAATATACCACTTCATTCACTTGTTCTATTATCTTATCATTCACGTTGATCTTACATTCTGTTCTTTCTTCATTTCTTTTAAATATCAGAACCTTCGTCTTATCTACATTCAGGTTAAGACCATTAATTTCACACCCATCTTTCAGAGTGGTGACCAATGCCTGCAAATTGCATTCTGATGATGCAATGAGCACTGAATCATCTGCATATAGTAAGCAATTGATCTTAAGGTCACTATCTTTCACTCCTTGGAGACAACTATCCAAATACAAATTGAACAACCAAGCTGACATAGCGCAACCTTGCTTAACACCCGATTGGATGTCAAACCAGGGCGACATATCAGCTCCTACTCGCACACAGGCTGAGTGATCTCGGTAAAGAGATTGATTTAGTAAAATAACATTAACCATTTTAAAGATCTAAAACAACTGAACTTAAATTTAATTAAGTAACAACTTAATTACGTTCAGTCATAAATCCTTGATACAAAATGGCGGCCCATTTTGTTAGCTGTTTATTTAGAGCTAGTAAGCGAGATGTTTGTAAAGTTTTTGGGTTACAATATAAGAATGCATTATTTTCTTAATTAATAAAACATTGTTATAAATAATCTTAATGAAACTAACTAACTATTTTAATAGTTTAATTTTGTATAACATTTGTAAGGTTCTACATAAAAATATAAACATAAGCTCAAGTTTTTCCCAAATCCGACAAGCCAGAATTGTTGCTAAAGATTCAATTTACCTAATTGTTTTTAACTTGTCAATGTAATTAAAATATAAATACTACTAATATTTAAAATGTGTAAGTTGGCTGTATGTTCGTCAATCAAAAAGTACTTAATGGATGCGTGTGGAATCATGCTCATAGATAAAACCTAAACTTGAAACAGACTACTTTTCCCCTTAAAATTTACAGGATCTTATTGCAAAAGGAAATTGTAGCTTTTTTTTTTTAAGGAATTGTACCATTTGATTGTCGAAAACGCGAGTTAACTATCACTCTCTGTTAATGTAGTTATTCGTTTATTCAAAAAATCCTTTACATCTTGTATTCATTTCCAAGAACGTAAAAACACTGATCAGCTAGTACAATGTAAAAAAGTCATTAAATTGAAATATTATCTTTTGGGAGGGGTTTCGAAATGTATATATTTGTGACGAGACCCAACGAGACCCAATTTGTAATAATTATTTTAGCATTAAACCTTTTAGATGCTTTTTTTTTTTAAAGGAAGAATATTATTAGTGTTCGTTGAGACTATTACAAACTTTTAACATAAATGAGTACTTAAGTCTAAATCATCAGATATTATAATTTGATTAAAAAAACTAAGGCCATTCATCAATTTCTAATAAAACAATGTAGAAACGATGTAGATGTTATTCTAAAAGAGTAAATAAAAATATATCTTTGTAAATGTATACAATAATCTAATTAAAAAATTGGTAAGTTAATTTAATCCAATGTAAATTGATTAAATGACCGATGTAACATGTTTTGAAAATTTACAGAACTAAGAAATTAGTAGAAATAAATTTATTTACCCTTTATCTCATTTTTAAATCATAAATTACTTTCTGGAAGTTCTATTTAGAGATTGATCGAATATAATTTTAGTATCATCTTAATGTTATTAGTTAGTTTGTATGTTTGTTGGTTATGGTATCAAACCTTAACTACTCAACTGATCATTATGTAATTTGATACACACATTGATAGGGGCACAGCAAATAATATATTTGCACTGAAAACAAAGTAATGTTCTTGATAAATGGAAAGGTAAATTTTAGATTATCTATTTTATCTGAATATTATTAGAAATTAATATAAAATTATTCATCTTTATAGCGCAGACAAAGTCGTTCACATACATGAATATATAAATATAAGAGAATTAGTTAACCCATGCATAATTTAATGATGTCATATCAGCGCTCATTCGTGGTGTTGTATAATCGGTGTGTTAATGACTCTTAATTATCAACTGACATGCCATTATAATTACGTGTGTGGATTAAAATATAATGATGTGTTTTATTTAATTGCTGAATTCATAATTGTGTTTAATTCCCGTAAAGTCTATCCTCGTTTTAGATACTACTGAAACTTTTAAAATATTATACAAGAATGTAATTTATATAATTTACTTTTTATATTTTTTTGAAAGGTACTTTGTTACAATATGACAAAAGAAATGAGGTTGAAATTATCTTTAAATATATTTTTTATGACAACCTAATAGTTTAATTATTTGTTGTAGTTGTAATTGCTCAGCTGTGATAAGTTTAAACCTTCGATATCGAACATAGTCGATATTTATAAGCGATGGCGTCAAACATTTAAACTTAAAGATTAAGTTACACATCATTACAATCACTGCGGTGTTTTTTTTTATACATAAATCTAAGTTCACTCTAAAGTAATCGAATTGATATAAAAAGCAAACACATACTACAAAAGCACTACACCGATGCTGTGACATCGTTCATGGTAATCTGCATAAGTAATACGGGTTAGTTGCAAATGCGTTATTACTCTGATGTATGGCGAGAGGAGACATACTAAGAGTCTAGGATAAGAATACAATCACATAAAGAGAACTTAATAATCTTTTAATAATAATAATATTAATTATAAAATAGGTTGTAAATACTTTTATAAAAAGATAGTTAAAAACATAAACAATATCAGCAAAAAAATTTCAATATATAAAATATGTACGAAATCGCTAAAATAAATATTAAATGACAACGAACTAAGAAATATAACAGCTTAAAACAGTAAATAATTTATTAAAAATATAACAAATAGAAGACTTATCTCTAACATTTCTTTACTGACGCTAACCTATTCAAAGGATTTACACAATACATTTCAGCCCCGTTTATTTCTTCAAAGGATTCGCTTTTCGACAACCATTCACTTTGTAAAGATATTCTTTTCTGTTTTTCTATAAATCAAAAGTTGTTTTTTTACTTCAAACACACTTTTTATCCTTCTTATTTATATGCTGTTTTCTATAATGGTAATATTATTTTATCTGCGAAAAGTTGTTGATTAATAAGCGTTCAAAGTTGTCCTGTCTTATTTCAAAACAAAAGGATTAATTGTGGTTAAACATATTTATAGTATAATCCTCGTGATCTTATTTTAAGGTGGATAGCGTCTTTAAAGAATTGCTTCTTTAGATAAGTATGTTATCAAATAGACCCTCCTTTCACTCTCATTTGACGTAAACAAGTGATCAAATAAAAGTGATTCAAAGTGAAAAAGATAAATAAATAAATAGGTATAGATTGAAGTAATCATCGACATCAGTAAAACTCGAGCCGGTGTGTTCTGAAAGTCTGTTAATGTCATTTTATCAAACAATCTGTGATCTATAGTTTGGAAGAATTTTTAAAATGTATATGATTTTTACATAGAAGCATCTCTGCTTATTTTATTTAGACAGGAAATTAATATATTATCTCTTACTCTAGAATTAGTGGCCCAATTATCAGGTACATCATGTGTGGAATATTAAACCTATATTTAGTGCCTTTGATCAACCCACTACCGTTATGTGTGTATTAACGTCCATTTACAAATTAAGTATAATAACAAAGTTTGGTTCAGTAGTCGTGTGAGTTTTATTAATTTTAAAGTTAGAATCGGAAGTATCCTTATATATTCTTTTATATTATTTCTTTTCTGTGATTGTTTGTCTTTTAGTTCGCATGGATTTTCATATATTTCTTGTTTTAATTTAAAGCGCATGTAAGGAGAGAAATCAGTACATATTATAAGAGTATTTATTTTTAATAATATGTCATAAAGTTTTAAATTAAAGTCATCTTGTTTCATTATATATTATAATTAATTCCAAAATTTATTTATAAGTATTATAAAACTTATTTATGAAATTGCATGCTGTTTTGAGGTCTAATTCGATGAGCGGTAAGATAGGTATTATGGGTAATCAGCTTTGTTAATTTAGTTCAAAAACGATTTATTTAATTAGGTAGTCATATATAAATGAAACATGCCAATCGTAACAAAATCAGCAATACAATTATTAAGAAGACGTGAAGACAGAATTTTATTTTGAAATCATTTTGTTTATTATTTTTATTCATAAACATTATTATCGTTTAAATCGTATATATTTTTGCTATTTGAGAGCAGATGATGAAATATGTCGTGACATCTAAAGCAGATGTCTAATATTGAATTCAATATCTAAGCAGCAACATTTTTATTTTTGAGCTGAATATTGCATGTAGGAAAAGTTTAAGATATTAGAATTTTAGATTATCTTCAGAAAATCCTTTGTAAGCCTTCAAATATTTTTAAATAAATAAATACATCACATATGTTGTCAATTTCACGTGTATATAAAGAGAAATTAATACCTTATATGTACGGACAATTATCACTCGAAAATGGGTAAATCGTTAGCTGTTTTATTTTCGTCGTGTTTGTAATTGCCAGGATTATTGCAATTTGAATAGTATTTTTAACAAAAAAATTTTAATATTAATGTGTGACACTAATTTTGAATGCCCGTAGATATATTGAACCGATATATACAATAAGTATAAGGATGTCTCATTTACTTCATTAATATATTGCATCCATTCGTAACTGGGGCGGGTAACTATTACTTGAATAATTTAGATACCTAAACCAATAGTACAGATTTATTTATTATGTTTTGTATGTGGAAGGACAAGACCTTTTCCATCAGAGTACAAATACTTCTGAATCATAAATTATTTTCTTTTTAATATTTATTTAAATCTAAATTAATGTACTCTTCCTTAAATAATGAATTAAGACATTATTTTCTAAAATATAGTATTTAAGCTTTAAGTTTGTTTTAATAAAACCAATTTTTATCGCTAAATGGAATGAAATGGTTTAAATAGCATTTATTTTTATTTTAAGGACCAAAACCATTATATTGTTAACGCTTAACATAATTAAGATGAAAACTTACTTTACTCACTTACTTTGCTTCGCCAGATCCAATTAGCACTTTCTTTGATAGATATAAGTGAGGACTGTCATGAATTTATAATACCCTCACTACAGAAGGACATTATTTCCAACAAAAAATAAGATTAGGTACGATGGGGCTGACGTGTCCTTGTTGGACTAATGTCTCTTAAAAGTAAAAAATATTTTTATGTTCATCGATAAAGATTTTTATTCTATATATCTAATTGTATATATTTTCATTTATTAACAAATATTAATAATTAAATATATCATATTATATACATATTCTAATCGGGGCGATTTTCAAACCCGACAGTTACATTTATCATTTTAGTCCGCATCGTTATGTGATCCCCGCTATACCCCGATGTGTTTACAGGATAATAAATGTAATTCGTGTTAAAACAAGATGATTCTGTAAAATTTTGCAATAGTTGTCCATTTAGCCGAAGTAGATAAATAAGGTTGTAAATATTCTTCTCTCTTTAATGCTACAGCGTCAAGTTTCAAACCACGAGACAATTATTGTTAAGAAAATCACCTAAAAGTTTTCTAAAATTTTTTTGTAGTTGTGTTTTTCTTAAAAATTTTGTAAATTTAAGTAAGAAAACTTTATGTTTTATTAATAAACTATAAGCTGTGATTTGAATATTCATTAATTAATTTTAAATATATTGCATTACTGTGAAAAAACTCGATAAGAATTTCAAGAAATTGCATTTTATTTTCTAGGTTCTCATAAAGCTCTATCATATTGTATTGAGATAAATATTAGTGAAATTTTAAAATAGATGTATAAAATTAATTTATTTTAGAATTGTGTTACTATTATTTTAAGGAAAGACAAAACAAGTGGGCAATCCATTAACTGATCATGTATCATCTGATAGATCTTTGTGTCACTGTTAAGGGATGTAATAAATCATTGGTTTTAAGAACAGTCGATAAGTATAACATAGATGGATACGTTTAAAGCACACCAATCATTGAGGGATTTATATATGTAGTTTAGTTATTTTATAACAAATATTGTAATTGTTATTTGACAGGACAATAACCATAATTCACTGTATTCTAATATACTTTTCTTTTAATTACTAGATGTAAGCCATCTAGTATGTTAAATTCATGAGGCTTAAAATAGATGGCGCTGTTTTAAATATTAAATAAACATTTTTTTTTTCGTAAGTTCTTGCTTGTTGCTAAAAATCTCAAAGCTTTATAGGAAATCATAGTTCTTATCGTTATTTTGAATATTCATTTTAGTAACTATTTATAAATGTCAACCTGAATCAAATAGTTTTTTGGTACAAATATAATATGTAAGACATGTCCTCATCTAAAGATAATCTTAATTTGAGATATTTATTTATTGAGTTCACATATCTTCATTGTTCTTTTTCTTGACTTTTTAACAAAGGCTTTGAAATTATATAATAATATATTGTAATTGTTTCCCTTTTTTTCCTGTAAGGATGAACTTTACAGGTTGTTTTGTATTTATACTGTTAACGAAATAGGCATTTTTTATTAATTGTTGATGTTTCTGCTTTTGACTGATAAAAACTAATTTATGAATGATTTTTCCAGGAACTTTTAATTGAATTTTATACAAACTTTATTCATCCAGGGTTTATAAACCCCTACATTTTATTTTAGAGGTTTTTATTATCACTCTTATACTGGAACAATATGTATTTTATAGTAAATAAAAGTATAGTTTAGGGTATTCCCTAATAGTTTATTAACTACAATAGCTACTTCATCACAATCTTGAAAATGTCGTGGCCAAAACAAGCGTTTACCGAGTTGTAGTTTGTAACTACTAAACTATACTAATGGTTGTACCCTTTCATAAAAATTTTGGTGATCAAAGTCGTAGTAGAAAAGGAATAAGAATAGAAAAGGGAAATTGGGTTCAGCCTAGTATGTTGTTTAAGAGAATCTACCTACATAAGAACCTTAGTTCTTCTTTGATATTTAAGAGGGTCTACTGTATTCTTGATGAAGTTACTATCAAATGCCATTTCCAGATAAGTATTTAGGCAGCTATTTAACAATTATGGGTGTTTGGATAAACTTTAGAAATAAAACAATATTTTTTTTTACATTTACATAATAAAACTATTATTAATCTTGTTTTAATTTGACTGAGTTTATAATGAAGGTATTAATTATATTTGTGATACTTTTAATATAATATTAATGTAAATTAATTAAGAAAATTATAAACTTAATAATTTGTAGACATATTAATTTTAGAATAAAAATGTCGTTCTTACAAAAATTTAATTATATCCTATTATTTCGTGAACAGTACAAAGTGGCGAAATAATTATACCTTCAGCCTTCTAATTAGAGAAAACGATTTAAATAACTGAAAGAAAAGTTTTAATTAAAGATAATTCTACTGAGTTTTTTACACTTAAGATAATAAGAGAATATATAAATGTATAGAATAAGATCTATAAATTAACATCTATTAAATTAAATAAATACTTTATCACATAAGTGAAAATATTTCAAATTCTGACTATTTAATTTTGAACTATTTAAAATGTTAAAATAGTACTAACATATAATTTATGAGAATAGGTGGTTATATATATATATGGTGTTTGTCTTTCCAGCAAAGACTTAAAGAATTTATAAAAACTTTACAGTAAATATAATTTATTTTTATCATTTTCTATAATTAAAAAGATATGTATAATTGTAATTTGTTAAACATTTCAACTTGAGTATTATTTGTTATAGCGTGTATTTGAAATGAAAGTACTGCTTTGATTTGACTCAAACTTTATAAAAGGAAACTGCTACTTAAATACTAAATCGATTGTCATGAAAATTTAATACGAACTTGTCTTGACAAGGCGGTACACGTCTATCAAATAATTCTGAAGTTAATACATGAAGTATGTTGAAAATCATTGTGTGAAGAGAAGTATGTTAATTACGCTACCGTCAAATGTGCTCACATATAATTTACACAAAATTAATAACATAACCTTATGTACAATTGTTAAAAAATATATAAATTCTAACTAAATATCTGCTTTAACCAATATAAACCATATTTTCATTGAACCTTTTTGTATAAATGTTTTATTTAAAATTTATTAAAAATAAAAACTACATTACACATTGTAATTACTGAAAACATCTGAAATTTTAATATTTATTATAAATTTCTTCGTTACGCAATAATAGAGAATCGCGGTTATTGAGATTTACTGGTTCCAATTTAAATATAATGTATCTTTAACAATTATTAATTAACACCGTTATATAATTGTATTACGAGTATACTGATTGCAAATATAACATTCTATGTATTAACTATTACTTAGCTTTCGTGTATTATTTTATTATCAGATAAGTCTTATACGTAGGAATCAGAGAGGTAATCGTGTGTTAACAGCTTTATTCCATTCCACTGATCATCTGAGGATTATATTTAGAGAAGGCTCGGAAAGGTTTATTATATCCTTGCAAATAAAGGTTATTTCATGATTTTAACAATAATTCTAGTCATTTTTAAATAATTACAGACAAAACGATCATTTTTATAATTTACATTATTTACCAGTCTGTGAAACTCCCGTCCAAATTAATTTAGTTTAACAACAAATCGGAAACTGGGATGGTAAGAAAATGCAACTTTAATTAGTTTTCGATGGAATGGAATTAGCAAGAGATCTGTCTCTTGCTTATTGTCTTACTTACTCTTGTCGCTGGAGGAAGTTAATTGAAAAAGTTTTTTTACTGAAAATGCATTAATTATGAGTATTGCTGAAAACGATTGCTTCTGTCAAGCGATATTTGTGGTTATATTTATGTAACTGGCAAAACAAAAAAACAATTGAAATAGTACTTAAAAAAATGGGTTATAACAGTTTAAATAGAGGTGTTATTTACATAGTTGATGTGAGCTAGAAGCAAAAAATTTGACTATAATCATTGTGCGATAAATTTATATTTATTACTATTATTAACGTTTGTTGTTTTAAGAATCTAAAATATTGAATTATATTACATTACCATAAGTAAACATACCTTATCTAAAAGTCAGTTCGGTTTCAAAGTTAATAAGAGAAAACCAAATTGCTATGCTAATTATCAGACCCTTCTCATATTCCCTTTTTTAATATTAGCTAGAGATATATTATTTATGTAACCTACATATACACACATACATATATATATATATATAACAGTATTTATTATTACATGGAAACAAATCTGTACGAAGTATAATATTATGTTAGTTTATTCTCTTTTTCAGTAGATTGTTATTTGAATTCGCACAAATCATAAAAATAAGCTTAAGTTTGAGTTTATGACCCTTTCAGTCGTATTAGAGAGATTCTTAATATTATTATTGCTGCTAGCAATAAACCTACTTTTGTGCTACATTAAGAAAGTATTTGATTTTACTATTATTATACATGATTTGAATCTCTAAAAACACTGAAACGTAAGTTACTTGGTCTTATAGTGCTTCTTATAAAAATCGTATTTACATTTTATACCCTAAATAAATATTTAGCTATTAGTTTATTATTAGAATTTGTACTTAACATATTTGTTTTTGTTATGAAATCATCTCTGCAATATTTCAGCTTACTATGAAAAGAATGAGACGTCATTGGGTTGACGTTGCTGAGTAAGTGAGTAATTCTAAAATTATTTATCCCCAATGAGAATTATTTTAATTTATTCAGAACAGGCTCTTGAAATAAGGACCAATATTTAAAATTATTTCGTCTGGAGATTTTTTGATTTTTGGATGTCAATTTTGCTTTTCTTTTTAATACATAAAAAGAAGGGAGGATTGGACTTTCTGTCTTCTTGAAATGAATTTTATAAAAGTTGTTCTTCAATATTGAGTACATTGAGCACTTCATATGTTTGATCGTTCAATTAACAGACATAAGTGCTATCAATCAGTGATTGATTTATGAGAGATGGAGTGTACGGGAATATCTATTTATCATGCTATGCATTTTGTATTTTACTTATTATTTTTTTAATAAATTATGACACGTTTTAAATTATTTTTACTATTTAAATTGTCAATGACATCTTGATATCAGAGATGTACAAACGCGTGTGGGATGGAAGGGTAAAGGTCTATTATTGTAATAAGTTGTTTAATTAAAACTGAAGCTGATAATTTAATTTCAGGGTACAAGTGTTTGTCATTGTTTTGTACGTTGGTTAAGTGGTTAATATTGAGAAATTTCCGGATTTTTTAAAAAATAAACACGGACATTTAAAATAAATTCTTGATGTAATCTGGAACAGATTTTTATGACCATTAAATATAAATATACGTTAAAAAGCTTTTTGAAAATTCCATTCCTAAATGGATTTGATAAGTAGAAAAAAATGTATGCTAAAGACTATGCTTAAAACTGTGTACAAGTTAAGGTATAACGATGTTAATACGTTACTTTATTTACATCACTTACTACTAGATACTTTTGGAGATGGCGTTTGATATGATGCACCATAATTTTGTAAATAAAAAAATATCCAGAATAACAATTTATATCTTTGTCGATTGAATTGGCCTGATCGTATTGCTGTTTTAATAAATTTCATAATTAAAAAACGTCAATTTCATGTCGTAATATCAGTACTTTCAACATAATTTAATTTTAATAAGAAGGGACATACAAACAATTAAAGTTCCGAGTCTAGTTTTCAATGTTAATGCAGATATCGGTCACCTCGAGGTGAATAATTCATTTCGTTAGAACTTGTTCAAATAACTTTGTTTTCAATCGACTTTAAGACGGGGTTTCACTGTGATCGGATAGAATAAGAAAACTTCAAGAGACGAAGGTTACTTAAAAACTTTCCTGACATGTTTTGACATAAGTTTTAGTCATTTATAAGTATCATGTATATGATTAACAGTTACATACTAATTATTTATTATATAACGTTGCTCTAGAGATATATAATAATCACAATAATAATACTAAAATAAGTTATGGTAGAGAGTGTAAGCATTTTTTTTTTATAGTCAATTTAAAGCCAGAGGCCTATTTAATGTTTTTATTATCTACATTATTAAAAGTGAATGTAAATAACTAATTTTTTTTCTCTAGTAATTGAAAAGGAAGATTTCAGCTCATGCTGTTAAAATACTGTAACGTAAATAAAAACAATAAAGCTGTAACGTAAATATAAAATACATAGTAAGCTATTGGCTATAATAAGCCGCCAAGAAAAAGTCTCTTACAAAAGAAAACGGATATTCCGAAGAATTCCTTTTATCAAGATGTTTAAATATTATAAAATAAGAATACCGCGTTCGACAGGGTCGATCGTGTTAGGTAGATTCCCGTCGGTCGGATCGACAAAGAAAAACTAGCCAGCAGTATTCTACTGGTCATTACGAGTCTTATGACGGGTCACTCTGCATATATTGGGTGAGCGGGGAACCACCCCCCCCCATCCTAAACGGAGGGTCGCATCAAAAAACTTTTCGGACAAAAAAGTTTCCTCTTTTAATTTGTTAATTTTCTAAGATTTTTCCGACAGCAAAATTTTGCCTCCTTCTGTGACTTTTTTTGGTTTTTAACTTTCAACCCCCGCAGCCCTCCAACCCCCCGACCGATTTCCCCCGTTTAAGAACTTAACCTTCATTTTGTCCTTAAGAATGTGTATACCAAGTTTAAAAATCCTCCGTCAATATTTGCGACCTGTAGCGTGTCCCAAAGGTTTGCACTTTCACCCTCTCTCTCAGCCCCCCCTTTCATTTTTTCCAAAAAAACTAGATGCTACGTTTGTCCCACTAATTTATCCTATCGACCTGTGAAGTCAGATTTTGCCTGCGATGAATTTGGACTGATGGATCATATATACATATATATATAGAGGGATATATAAAATTTTTTTTTTCGACGGATTCTCAATCTCCAGTTCATAAACGGCGTAGTGCCCCTACTCTGGGGTCTGGGTCCCGTCATCGCATCGATTGAAATAGGTAGATTCATCTATGGAATCTACCTAAAAGAGATTTATTGTTTGTGTAAAGGCATGAAGAGATCTCAGCACAAGATCAATCAGAACATGAAATTTGCGTGCTTTTTATTATTTTCCGCCTGTCAATAGGATGAATCCAGAGAAAATAAAGTTGTAAAAATTTTAATAAATCAGATCTCTGACATTTTCTTTCAATTCATATAGTGATGCAAAATTGGTTTATATCATAATCCAAATTTTATCGAGGACAATTCCAATTTCATCTACAACAATTTGGCATTGCTCTCCAGATGACCGCGAAATTGACAATCGCTCGAAATATCGATGTTCTGTATTCTGATAATTGGCGAGAAATTGACAGGAGTGCTCTCGAAGAGGGGCGATACGACAAATGGGCTTTTCTTAGTGGTAAACGCGTAAATTTGTGTCTTTAGGGAATTGAAGAGAAAGGGTTTCAGTTCACTCCACTTTAAGACCATCCCATGGAGGTCTCTATAGAAGATACAAGTTTTTTTCGTCACTCGTCGGCGTTTTCCCGAGAGAGACCTGCACGGCCAGTATATACCCAATGCACTCATTCGCATTACAATGTGTGTTGGAAATATCCAAAATATCGTTGATTTGCAGGAGGAACAAAGTTGGAGATAACAGCAAATATCGTTGAGAACGACCTGTATGCTCCACCCAGTAAGAAAACTGGTGATCCATTTGCATAAATTCTTGGAGGCCTATAGGAAGGAAGCTTCCAAAGAAGTTCCTTGTGCCATACACGATCGAAGGCTTTTGCCATATGCCAGACCCTCTCCTTTGCTCTAGATAACTGTTGGCCAACGGTGCCTAAGATATACTAGAAGATCACCAGTCGATCGACTATGGCGGAAGCCACACTGTTGGTCATTGATCAACTGGTGATCCTCGAGGTACGTTAGGAGCTGTCGGTTGTTATTGATCTCCATAACTTGAAGAGAAGGGAGGTAATGGCGATGTAGTTAGCTGGGTTCGAGCTATAACCTTTTTTAGTGATCGAATGGACAGGGGCACACTTCCATGAGACTGAGACTACGCCTTTAAGGTACGCGTGCTGAAATAGACGCGTTAGCTCTGGAGTCGAATCAGGGGCACACGTTCGTAGCACCAATGGAGATTTGCCATCTGGCCACTCGACTTTAGAACGTCCAAGAATAATAGAATCTATTGATTAGTCTTTGCCAAAAAATATTTCTGGCATTGAGCACTGACACTGCTGGGTAGTCAGCGGTGTCTTTTCCTGGTTGTCCAAAAGTCGAGTATAAGGCAAAAAGAGTGCCCAAGACATTAAATTTCTCTTTTGCTTTTTTCCCTTTAAAATTAACAATAACTTTCTTCTTCAAAATTATAGGCCATTACAGTATTAGCAATTGTTAGTAAAGCATCAATTCACATTCACTATAAATGCTCTTATTATACAAGATAGTAAATCTGAATTACTATAAATATTATTATTTGTGACATGAAATAAAAGAATTCTGTAATGACCAATAATGTTTTAAACCATTACAGTCCCAAGTTCTTGGAAGTAAGTTGAATTAATATATATTCATTATTTATAAATAACTTTTTTTTGTCATAAGCAAAGAGGCCAAATAAAATGTAATCGATAATATTATTTCAATAAAAAAATAACCATAAGAATTTTGCAAAATTGCGAACGAAACAAAATAACGAACAATTTTCATATTTTTACGGGAAGGAAAAAAAACACTTATTGAATAAACGAGTATTTACCAGCTTGCGTATACGTTGTGTTAAATTTAATGATAAATGATACAATAAAAAATTGTCGATCTTAGTCATGACATGTAGATATTGTGAGTTGTGAGCACACCTTTTTTCGAAATACAGGCTACCTTTTGTGTTACAGAATGGTACGGTGTGGAGCCTAACCACGCTACTCTTGGGCTTAATTACATAGCATAATTTGTTCTTAATTATTAAATATGCAAATTTTATCACGGTATTCTTTTATATCAATAATACTATAATAGAAAAATGTGAGCGTTATAGGGGAAGCGTTGAACTTTTCACGAGACTCGGTTTCAAACAAGCATTAACACTGAACATTAAATGGTCGTATATGTAGATATAGAATATATATATATATATATATATATATATATATATATATATATATATATATATAGAATATTTTAATAATACATAATAATCAGCTTATTACTTTTTAAATAGTTTGTCTATATAATACATATGTTAGGATATGAAGCATATAGTTTTATATGTTCTTTTTTTGCAGAATCTTCACACTTGTAGACTATTTGTAGTCATTTGACCACACCTTGTATGGTGTATCTCAACCAGGGCATTATAATTCTCTCCGTCAAACTTGCTATGGCTATTTCGTATGTAAGAGAGCCGGAAATCCGGACTCCCACATTTTATCTCTCTTTCGTAATTTCCTAAATACCTCTCCATTTCCGAAGGATGGCTATTCTATCCATATAAAGTAAAAATATAAATAAACTCCTATTACTTTAATTTCTTTTTCCTCATTTTTTTTTATATATTTTTTTTAAGTTTAGTAATTTTTTACTGCCCTGTAGCTAGTAAAATCCCTTTAGATTACGTTGCAAAATAAAATGGTTTTTAAAAGTTATAAAAATTAACAAAGTAATTTCAGAATGAAAACTATAACCAAATAGCCCTTTCTTCCAGACACCCTAGCGTTAGAAAAATTGTGAACTAATACAAACGTAGATGTAAAGTTGTAACAATAGAAAGAAATGTGTAGTTATACACATTAATACATATATATTTAAGGAACACATATAGAATAAAATTGACGCAATAAACTAAACAATATATATAAATACAATAAATTATACATAATGTAATATAAGGTCAGTAAAATCTCAATAATCAATCAAGTAATCATTTGATAAAAAGTATACTTAGACAGTATTTTTTAATATAAAAAAAATTTGATTTCCTTACAGGAAGAAGTAGCGCGTTCCATAATTTAATTGCTTGTATTGTGGAAGTTTTTAAAAAAAAATTGTATTATGAATAGGCTACAAATTATGTTAGCTCAAAAAGTGGTATTACCTTCTTCTTCTTCAAAATATTAAAACATTTACCTTATTAGTCTAATTATCAGTTATCAAAATGTTGTATATACTTTAATAGATACTATTTTATTAAAGTGTAGATATATTATACACCCTAAATATACAATTTATTGAAAACCTTACAAATTGCATTAAAATTACACATATATAGTAATATATTAACGAATATAAATATGATAGTTGAAGCCATCAGCATACAACTAGTAAGATAAGGAATATTCATATCGGTCATTAAAGAACCAATAGAAAAAACACGTTACTTCAATGAAAAACGTTTCCATGGAGATTGGTCGTTATAGGGTAGTAAATCGAGTCCCATGCAAATTTAGTCAATTGTCTTGATACCCATAAGGCGTTTACTTCCAGACCTGTTTAATTTTAAATTATGTTATCAGCTATTTCAAAATCACTGCAGCTTAAAAAAGTTATTAACATTTTTATCTTTTTAAATAATGTCGAAGTGTATCACCAATAATCTTTATTTTATTAACGAATTGAGTCATGTTGTGACTAGGACGAGATGATAAAATAAATATGCATTGTATTTATCAAAGCTCGTTTATCAATTGTTATGATCTTTATTATTAGATGGTTGTCATTATTATTAGTACTACTTACCGTAGTACAGTAGTAGTTTTTTTTCAAAGTTTTTTAACTCATAGAATGTTATCAGCATCTTAAATAATAAAAATATGACCACTAACCTTGTATTACCTTTTTGTCTCTCACATCACATCACATCGTAATATACAAGGTTGTAAGTTAAATGTAATAATGAAAACTGTCATTAATTGTCATTAATATATAAAACAAGTCATTGTATTTTTAAAATATTTTAACTTTATTTATTTTAGATTGTTGTATTAAAATTTTTTCGTTAAATAATCACAATATTTTTTTTCAAATAACTTTAGATAGTACTATTTCTTATAATACGTTTTCTGTGCTATATTTTTATTTTACTGTCCTAAATTTTAACTACAAATGTCCAACATTACCAACAAATGAACTTTGTCCGTTATTAAGAAACGACTCATCAACATCTTTTCAATAAAATTTAGAGAGTAATATAATTGTGCCATATCATATCTCCCAGTAAGTAACTTCGTGCATTATATGTCGTTACCGCTTTTGTCATAAACTTTTTCTCTTCAATAGTTAAGTGATGAAGAAAAGGTAAGGATATTTTGAGTCTTTATTAATATTATAAGATAAATTCTCTGTTTGCTGATAGAACAAAAGCGGATCTTTTATTCAAACTCCTCCATTATAACAGGACTTATCTTTTAGTATTTTGTACGTTATTTTACAATAGAAATATTATTCATGTTGTTTCTCCAGTTAGAAAAGTTTTTTTTTTATAAACAAGACTTTTGAACGTTATTTGTATGTTGTTGTCTATTCATGATATATTATTTAATATAGTGCACACTACACTTCATTTACAGATTTGAACATGGATGATGAAAATTGGTAAAAAAAATGCGTTTTAATAAGTATATCTTAATGGCTAAAATATATTTTTTGTGTTTTCTACCAATAAAATAAAAGAAGATAAAAATTAAAAAAGCAAAAATGACAAATAAACAATTTACAAATAATTATCTATATTATATAATTGTTAGATGGGTTGGGATTTGTCTCTAATGTAGGTAATATATGTAATTATAATATACATAATAAATAATATAAAGGAAAAAAACATTTAACTAAATGTTTTTTTTATGTAATTGTTGATCAAACAAGAATAATATCTGAGAAAAAAAGAGTTGCTATTTGCTATAAGGGTATAGTTTCCTTATTTGTCAATAAGAAGACTTATTGTGTTATGGACGGCAGAAGGTGATTAAACTGAGTAAACGTGTTCAAAGACGGTAGAGTAATAAATAATGCGACTCGGCTAAGTGTATTTATAAGCTCATTAAGTAAGTTAAAGATATTATATATGAATGCCATAACTATAGTTTTAAATTCTTTACATACTATTAGTATTTGTAGCTATAATATAAAAATACAAGGAATAGTTGTTTATGTAAACAGAAATAAGTCAAAAGTTAAAATAACAATAAGAAATTTTCAAATCCTATTTACCCATAAATGTTGTAATTAAAATAATCGCTGTTTTATCGAATACATGAAATATTTAAACTATCATGCCACTGTGGTTTAATTTGTTGTGGTCACGCTACTTTGGATAATTTTTAAGCTAAAGCAGAGACGGAAGCGAATCATAAAAAAAAATTACAACCATTTTACGCCCTGTAGTCGTTACTCTCCGTGTATTTTAGTCTACAACTTCGTCTATTTACCAAAGGTGGCAACATATGTTAAAATTAAATTTTAGTGATGTCTATGCCCACTTCCTAATTTACCAAATAATTAAAAAAAAACAATTTGTTTTGATATAGTCGGGGTAATAATTCACATAGATACTAATATCTACTATAGATTATTAACCGCTTGCTTCTGTAATATGACCTCGGTGTTATATTACTAAAGTACTGTGACCGTTATTGATGTAATGATATTCTCACTCGGATATGGCGTAAGTGTTTTGTTGCGGCTATTTGAAATACATTTGTTATTAATTACGTGATTTTATAAGGTTGACAAATTATGTGTTTATGGAATGTTAAAATGATTTCAATTTCCTGAATATTTATTTTTATACCAGATTTTTAGTAACAATAATAGTCATTTTCAGATTATGGAATTCAAGTTTCTAATGAGTTTTTTTTTTAGTTTATGTTTCTTATCACTAGAATCACTGACTAATTACAAGTTTTAGGAAATATTTTAAATTATATATTGGGTCTGTAATGCAATATAAGTTGTTTGAAGTTTACTTTCTTTTTGGATTCTTGACGTCACGAAAATCACCAGCTATGGTCACAGGAAGATAAACAGACATTTCGTAATGGATCCGATATATAATACAAAATATAAACGAAAAGCGATAGTTTCGAAACATTTATTTCAGTAAAAGTATAAATCGTTTCCGTGACTCGTCAGAAAAAAAAATAATTGTTTTAATTAGTTGAATTAAACATTTTTCCGAATAACAGAATAAAGGGTGAAATAAAATTATTTAAAAATGCAGAAAGCGGCAATCAAACATTTTTCCCTTTTTTGGCTACTTTGGTGTGAATTTTAGAAGCGTACATGGCAGATGTCTTTGAAAATATTAATACAAGCGTTTTAGTTAACAATCTTTGTTTACACTTCTTAATTAGAAACATAATAAACATAGCTATATAGAAAAATAAAACTGACATTGTTACTATTGTTAATTTTATTTTGAACCTGATAAGTAAGCGGTAATTAATATCTTCGCAAGTGTACATTTGGGAAAATGAAGATTTGAAAATGGCATCCAACTCTCTCACTCAGCGTAGGAAATATAGAAGTAATCGTTTTTTTTTATCTAAGAGATGATGTTGCTATCCCGGTCGACTCAGCCGGATGATTGTATGAGGTATAGTTAAGTAACTTTAATGTACCACTTTTTCCATTTTTATTTTACTTTGTAATAAAATTATTTTAGCTATCATTTTTCCAAATTAAATGAGAAAACAACGTGGAATTGCAATCCTGAGATAACTTTATGGTAACTGTAATGGGGTCGATTAAGCGCAAGTAAAGAGAAAATATTGTAGATTAAAAGCAGTGATAAGAATTAATTTGTGAAAAAATATTCTATTAACTGAATCGAATGGACAGGTCAACACAAATATATTTTTTTTATTTGAAGTGTTATAAATTTTATATCTTATAGTTATATATATTTTTTCAAAGAATAGACGCTCTTTTATAAACACACTTACATTCCTAACGATGAATTCACGGTGAAAACGAATCTGTTACTCTTAGTAGGGTCTATATATAATTGATGTAAGTACGGAAAGTAACAAAGTCAATAGTCCTATCTAGTTATTCACATGATAACAATTATATACAAATTATTTATAGTACCGGCAATGAGGTTTAATATAAATAGTATTTGACTTTAGCTTTAATATTGTTTAAAATCATACATAGTATTATGTATAATAGAATAAACCACATTTTACCTAAAATTCCATTCCACAATACATTCTAATTTTGTCACATTGTTTATATAATTTTTATGTTCTCACGTGTGTACTTGGCCTTATTTCCAAATCAGGCGTAAGTCTCTTTGTGAAGTGCTACTAACTTGATTGTGGTGAATTACTTGAGTCTGGCTAGAAGTTGGTATTGATTTTCACAAGAATAGTGCGGTTTCTAAATTCTCTCCTAATTTATTACATCGTAGTGACCTAATAAAATAAAATAAAATAAAACACAAAGAAAGAGCAAATACCTTCTCTTAGGGGCGTATTTTTTGTAGTAAAATTTTTTTAATATTTATATATCTCTATCTAATTAAAAAAAGATTTTTGATTTTTTTAAAATGTACTTCATGAAAATATGAACTGAAAAATCCATTAAAGTTAAATATACGTTCGTCTTTTATTTATTAAATATATAAAAATTAATCACCTCAATTACAATGTGATAAAAGCTGCTAGTCGCCTTGCCAGTTCTTTTTTACTGAAACTGAAAACTGAAAAAAATAAAAATTAATTTATTGACTGCTTTTCAAGTTTTGCCGATAAAAACATACAAGATATTTTATTATGTATATTATTATTTAACAATTCAATATTCAAATAGGCTGATTTGTATTAAATACGACCAGAACACAAAATAATCTAACAAGGTATATAGAGCTATAAAAGTGACATATACTCTACACACCGATCTCTATCAGACACTTTATTTACTAAGACAATTTATTGAATTTAGTTGTTGTTCTTTACTGATAGTAGTTACATATACTTGTATTGTTTTTTTAGCATTGCAGCGATATTAATATATGTAAAGAATAATTGTTTTTTTTAGTATTAATATGTTTTGTTGAAGATCTTAACAAATTGATCAAAATTACTAGAAATACCTATTCCTAGTATCGTTAAGAATCTTTTGCTCTGATTTTTTTTAATGTTAAATTAATAAGTTTGTTACAAAAGACATTTTTAAAGTTTTTGATAGTTCTACTAGTTTTTGATATGAAGCATTGTTCATTGTTTTATACATAATAATTCGTTTTAAAATTAGCAATACACCTTTGTAAGCGCTTTTGTACAATTTTTATTAAAATATAGTAACATATAGTAGTATAGTTGACATTTAATTATAATTATCAGCATACTTTTATTGTAAATATATATTGGTATAATAAAACACTTACATATGATGTCTGATTCTTATTTGGTAATATTTCTTGTTTGAATTTGTATAGTAGTTTAAATTATACGTATTTTATATTCTTCTCGTCTTCTCTTCATTATGACATTTATTTCCACAAAAGCTATCTTCAAATAAATTATCAATATTAAGCCCATTATTTGTTCGTGTATACTTTAAGTCTGGGTTTTCTGTTTTATATTCAGAATACCATTTCTAAATAACAGAATAATAATTTTAGCGCGTTTGAGGTCAAAAGTAATTTGTAGTTATTCAACTCACTGATCCAGGAATATTTATTATGAATACTTCAAATAATTTTTAATTTATATTTATTTATTTATTTATTTATTTACCTTCACGCCATATCCCTTGCGGGGTAGCCAGAGACGACGGAGCGCCAAACGCTACGGTCTCTGCATACCTCTTTCGCCTCGGCCACAGACATCAACCTCTTCATGCCCTCCGGGGGGTCCTCATGCTTTTTACGTGACCTTCCTCCAGTATCGTAGCTACTGTGTTTTCGAAGGTCACTCGACGCCTCCCCCTGTCTCTCTTACCGCTCACTTTTCCCATATAAATCTTTTTTACCATTCTTTCATCACTCATTCGTTCAACGTGCCCAAACCACCTGAGCACGTTCTTCTTCATTCTCACCGTGACATCTTCGCTAGTACCTGCCATTCTGTGGATCTCTTCATTGCGGATTCGATCAGCTAGACTGACTCCGCATATTCTGCGAAGAGATCGCATCTCCACAGCATTCATCTTTCTTACATTCTTCTTCTGTGTTACCCACGTTTGGCTGCCGTATAACAGCGTCGGTAGCAAAATTGCATTGTGTACAGCCAAACGTGCAGCTATACTGACGTTTTGCCGTCTCAACAATGCAGTCAAAGCACCATTGACTCTGTTACCGGCAGCAATACGCCTTTCCACATCCATTTCGTATCTTCCGTCTCTGCTAAACATACTTCCCAAATATACCACTTCATTCACTTGTTCTATTATCTTATCATTCACGTTGATCTTACATTCTGTTCTTTCTTCATTTCTTTCAAATATCAGAACCTTCGTCTTATCTACATTCAGGTTTAAACCATTAATTTCACACCCATCTTTCAGAGTGGTGACCAATGCCTGCAAATTGCATTCTGATGATGCAATGAGCACTGCATCATCTGCATATAGTAAGCAATTGACCTTAAGGTCACCTACTTTCACTCCCATGTCACTGTCTTTCACGCCTTGGAGACAATTATCCAAATACAAATTATATAACCAAGCTGACATAGCGCAACCTTGCTTAACACCCGATTGGATGTCAAACCTGGGCGACATGTCAGCTCCTACTCGCACACAGGCTGAGTGATCTCTGTAAAGAATCTTTACAGCCTGTAGCAAGGGTCCGTTCACATTGTATCGGGGCAGTATCTCCCATAACTTCTTTCTCACAACCCTGTCAAACGCCTTTTCCAAATCCACAAAAGCACAAAAAACCTTTTGGTTTAGGGCCAAAAACTTTTCCGTGATCATGCGGAGGGAAAAGATCTGATCTATACACCCTCTTCCAGGTCTAAAACCTCCTTGTGCCTCCCACAACAGCCTTTCAGATCTCTCTTGCATTCTTCTCGCTAAAATTTTAGCCTAAACTTTACCGCCCAAGCTAATCAAACTGATGGCCCTATAGCTTGCACAGTCTATCTGTGAACCTTTGCCTTTATACAAAGGTACGATGACTGCACTTCGCCAATCGTCTGGGACCTCCCCAGATTTCCAGCATAAATTGCACAAAAACCAGAAAAAGTCCCAGACGTGTGGCCCACCATATTTGATCATCTCGGCAGTAACTTCATCTGCTCCCGCAGCCTTACCACATTTCAGACTTCGAATCACGTTTTCTACTTCTTCCAAACTGATTTCACCATCGGCTACATCTTGACTCAGCATTACGCTGGTAGTCAAGACCGAGGCGTCCTCACGTTCATACATCTCCTTATAGAATTCCGCCCACCGCTGCAAAACGTGTGCTTGCTCAGTTAAAATTTCACCGCTTTTCGAAAGCACCCCTTTCATTCTACAGGTTACCGAACAACCCCGGGAACCACTAACTTCTCGCCAGAAAAGCTTCGTGTTTTCCCGGAAGTTGTTCGTCAACCTTTCATCCCTTTCTCTCTCAGAATTTTCACGCTTCATCTTTATAAGTGCTTTCGTTTTGTGCTTTTGCAGCTTGTACGCTCTTTTTCTTATCTCTCTCATACTTTTATCCTTACCAGAGGCTTTATAATCCAGCCATGCTTTCTTCTTTAACTCTACAGCGTCTTTCACTTCATCATCCCACCATTCATCGCGCTTTTTACTAAAACCTCTTTTCCTTTTACCACATACTTCTGTCGCTACTTTCACCGTACTATTCCTAAGGTTCTGCCAGCATACTTCAACACTTTCATTTCCAGAATCACAGCTTTCAAGCTTCTTGGAAACCCTCTCTTGATATTCCTCTCTGATCGGTGGATCTTGAAGCTTCCAGCTTCTTATGCGATAATTCGACGCCAAGCTTGGACACGTCGTGCGGCTGCGCCAACCTGCGAACAAACCTCTTATTCTAGCAACGACTAGATAGTGGTCCGTTCTCAGATCAGCACCTCTGAACACTCGCGTGTCCATAACTTGACTTCGAATCACCTTCCGCCGTACGGAACATGACGTGTTTGTTGGGCTCCCTATTGCTCACACAATTATGGTTTACTACAGTAATTATTTAATAAACTATTACTTTAGATATCTTTCTTATTTTAGTATATTTTATATATATCTGTTTTACTTTTCTATAATTTTTTTCAATAATTATTAAACATCTTGTTTTTTAATTGTACGAAATTGTTACATATAAATAACTTACAATGTGGTTTTAAAGTAAAAGGATTAGTGAAGCTGGATGATTATTTCAAACTTAGACACTGTTTGTTTCTTTTTTATTAAGGAAATAATGAGTTTTAATATGTACAGGTCAAGCTTATAGCTATTCCTCAGATATGCTACTGCAAAAAAGTTTTTATATAACTATAATATTATAGAAATCACAAACTACCCTGAACTATATCCATTGTAATCACACTTTTCGACTCAAACACTTGACCGTCTTCACACTTGAGACGACTCTTCTAACTACTACCTTAAATAGTACAAGTATTATTATTTTACGACAAGTAATAAATACCACAGGGCCATGATCGTTATAAAATATAGACTATAAAACAAAGTCCTACAGCATTTGTCTGTATGTTTGTCTTATTCCTCTTTTATGTAATGAGTTAATATTTCAGAATAAAGTAATGTATAATGTAAATAAGAACTTAGTATGAATTAAAAAGCCTTACTCGATTTATTTTATAACTTATTACTTCAAACAATGTTTCTATAATTAATTAAGAACAAACCCTGCAAATATCACATCTGTTCTCTCTGACATATTAATCTTGTCCATACAGTCTCTGTTGTGTAGTGTAGTGGACTGTTGGTGATAGCTATCAGAAACAGATGTTCAGATATAATATTTATTACGTGACTGTTTTTACTTGAATTGAATCAGAATTGGCTCACTCGAATAGTTTTGAATTTGTTGATCACAGAGCATGGCAGAACCGTGGCTTGCCTTGCGTGAGGCAGCCCTCTTAACGCGAGCAATCCGAATCTCGTGCAGATGTTCTTCAGTTATTTTAAACAAGTAATCTGTGTTGGGACATGATGTACTTCACCTCAGTCAGAAAAGGCTATGGACAACTGTTATCTTCCATTGCGTTTGTAATAAGAATGACATAATAGGGTTAAACAAATTACATAAGTGTGATATTCTATGTGATCGTTATCATTTGGAACAGATGTTTATCTATCATTCTGTCTTTGAAATTATAACACATAATGATATAGTGATTATTTAATAATGTCTTCATTTGGTGGGTAGTTTCATTTGATTTTAGATAGATCTTTACAAATTTATTTCATACTTTAATTTAAATATATATATATAATATTTTAATTGAAACTACAAGCGTTAAAGCGTGTTTCTTTATCTCTATCCAGAAAGAAAATATTTTATCTGAGACTGCTATTTCCTGTAAAAACATTCAAATTCTATTTAATAATTTACAATTTTATTTTAAAATGATGATAGTCTTCTCAGTGCATCGTTAAAGTTTAAAAAAAGCCCAAGTAATTATTTTAAAGTTTCAGAATCGATAAAATATAACATTCTCAAGTTCTTCAAAATACCTTTATTTTGTTGTTGGCAAGAAAATATCTGAATTAAAATATGTCTTTATATTTTTTTGTTAATATTTGTTTAAGTTTTAATATAAGTGGATTGCATTAGCTTTATTATATTTCAATATGTAAAACCAGATTTTTTAATTCACAACTTTAATTAAGCAATAAACTATTACATTATTTATGTCGCCGAGACGATTTCGTATTTACTACATGGGGTTGTTTTACTGACCTATAACAAGGAAATGAAAAACTATTTCTGAGGTGTCTCTGACATCATTTGCTTTCAGTATGTTATTAGGAAATTGTTCCAATGGTTCTATTTCGTGTAAAAGTCATAAGTAATTTCTATTAAAATATTTTTTTTGGAAATAATAATTTAATAAAAATGATAACATTAGCTTTGATTATTAATTATAGTATTTTAATCGGTTCATCAAAAACTATATATTTTTTATAGATTCTGTGTGATTAGTTTTAAGCTACGCTTGTTTATCATTTCAATAAATAGAGTATAATAAATTAATGAACATGAACAAGAATCTGGAATTTCGTCCAAACGAATTATCGTTTTGGGTACTTGAATAAATTAAGTATATTTTATATTCTTCAACATAACTGTTGTTAGTATGAAACCAAATACTTAATTAGCATGTATCATAAGTATATAGGTTCACGAAGTGGAAAACTGTTTAAAATCATTATATATAGTGAATTATTTTTTTTATCAAAATTAGTATGGAGGTTAGGTCAACGATAGAAAAGAAATCGAAACTACACGTTATCTGATATAAAGACTAAAATAATTAATTAAAAAAAAAATTATTATATAAACAAATGAATTCTAGCATACTGCCCTCTATGAAGTTGTCAAAGTCATTAAGGCCTGGACATTATTTAAAGTAAATAAAAATTAATCATAACTGTACATTAAATAATATAACACTGTGTTCTAAAAGTCGACTACAAAGTTAAAATAAAACTAAAAAAACTGATGGAATTTCGACCTGAAATAAGCTTATTCATTAATTAAATTTACAAAAACAGTTTGTTTAGACAACTTTAATAAACTTTTAAACAGACATACTTCTTTAAACATTTCTATTGTCTTATTTTTTTCTAACAAAATTATCTTTTAACCTTGACTTTTCAAAGTTCTCCTTATTTTTGTTATTACACTGACATTTCCTTCGTTTTAATGTCGAGATAGTTATCTTGTAGACTGTGTCGGAAATTAATCATTAAAATGTAAAAAACTCATTTAAGGAAAATTTTGCTAGATTCTTTTCCAGTCCTGTGAGTGGAGATTTAAATGATCAACATATGATAATCATATTCGTTTAATAGACATGATGAGATTTTTCAAAATCCCTTTTTACATGTTCTATTAGCCACAAAAATGTTATATCATCGATTAACAATGATTTAATGTGAATTGTATTTTCTTTTTACCTACTTGGAATTACGCTGGAAAATACCACCAATAATAACTTTATGCCTAAATAAATAATTCAATGTATGTATTGTTAATAAAAAGATTTATATATGTATATTTTTTTATTTATTTATAACACTTTATTGTACACAGTACGCGTATAAAAGAAAAACAGACAATTTATTGCTTTATACAACTGGTAGAAAAGCGGCCTTATCACTTCGAGTGATTTCTTACAGGCAACTTACAATTACTAGGACATTTCTTTAAAGTTGCAGCAGGTGATACATGCAGTAGGATAAATATGTGTTATATAATATAATAAATACATACATATACTAGAAATAATTCTACAAGATATTGTAAAGTATTCTGAACTATAACATGGTAAATAATACTTGTATATATATATACATTATCTTAAAATCTAATCAGTCTTATTTATTTTCATTAAATATTGATATTGATTAGTTGATTAGATAATATTTAAAAGATCTACAGAAAACAATAAGTGACATGCGTTTTTGTTATTTATTGTAGAAGTACCTGCAAGTAATTCTATGTAAGCTAACGTAAAAATAACCTAGTACTTGGCATCAAAAATGCTTACGTAAGTCAAATTCAACTTATCATTAAAAATAACTATAAAGTTCTTAAGGCGAAGTTTTCATATTTTCATATTGAGATGAGGAAAGATCTTTAATTATTGCATGATTACTCTCCCATCATCACTGAACCAATTGTCGGCTAATTGCACTATTTCCCTTAAAAATCCTGTTTCTATCGCTGATGATACTTTGATGTTTAAATTTTATCACCGTAACAAAAATAAACAGCAAATCAATTAATTTAATTGTAAAAATCAATATAAACTCGTAAAACATAACAGAGTTCAACCCACATCATAGATGATGTGTTGTTGTTTACTTAGGCGTGACGTCATTCGCTCTGATTGGTGTTTCAGTTACAATGGCTGATTGCAATATTTTATACTTTTATTTTATTGATACTAAAATACTGATAATCTTAAGGTTGTCTTTAAAAATTTGTTAAAAATTTAAATTCTTTCTACATATTCCTCTAAAATAAATAAATATATATTTTTAAAATCTATCAGAAAAATAACAGGTGAGGTGAAAAATATGAGGTATGTCTTCATATATTGCCGTGGATATCAAAACACAGTAGCAATATAGGAAATACATATCTGACTTTAATTTAGTTTTTTTATAGAACCCATGAGTCTTATTAGAAAATTTTAACATATTGAATTAGGATGATTTTTTTTAAATATTTATAATGTTATATAGAGTGTATATAATGTTAAGTGTCATAATATTAATACGTAAAGCAAAAGTGTTGTACCGTTTTTTACGAAAATTTACTAAGTTTCGCATTATTAAGGTTTACTTGAAGAAACAGTGCAGAAACATAAAATTTTACTTAAATATGCATTACAAAATGCATGTAGATGAAAATGCATCAAATTAATAAAAAAAAACATTACTCGCAATATAATGACTATAAAGGTTTACTTAATGTAAAAAGTCATAAACAGTAAGTTATAATTTTAAACATAGTTAACTATTAATTTAAATCTGGAACAAAATACAAATATTATTTTTGAGAAGTATCTTAAATATTTATAAAGAAATAAATGTTATCTCTTTATATATCAGAAGAAAGTATAATTGCGACGAAAATAATATCTATTTTGAATAAATATTATCATTCCGATAATTAGTTAATGTCTTGAGAAGATATTTTTTTTAACCGTATCAACTGTCTATATTAGCATTTAATAATAAAAATCACATTCATAAAAGTATTCACTTTATTATATTTCTACGAAGTAATAATATAATGATATCCAATGACAAATCAAAATCGTAATGTAAAAGCTATCAGAGAGTAAACTCCATTCGCTTAGCATGCGAGGAACGATACACAATTTGCGTCTGGATTATCCCGACTTTAGTCGACTTATATAGTACCATATATGTATACGATATTTACAGTTTACAAGTATGGATTTAATAAGTTATTCTGACTTTTTTTTCCACAATATTTATCGACTTTTTCAATCCCGTAGTATAAAAGATTTATCCTACTATTATGTTATATGTTATGCCTTATAATAAATACAATGTATAGGTTTTTCTTTTATATGTCGACTATTAAGTAAAAGTTATCCGACATCGTATTGAAAGAGCTTACCAGCTCTTCCTTTATGGTTTCAAATTCATTCGGGGAACATGTATATATATTGTGGTTATATGAAAAACAGTCTTATTGTTAAGTACAATTTTAATGTGTTTACTTAAAATCATTATTAGGTTCAAATCTTTGTTACCATATAAGTACATTATTAATATTACATTCTATCATTTGTACAAGCACTTGTTCTTACGAGTACTATTTCAAATTTATATAGAGACCCTGTAAGTAATTTGTGAGCTTTAAAGAGACAAAATAACACAATAACAAAAACTTAAAAAAATGTATACGATAGTATAAGCATCCTTTACAGTGTATTTGAATCCGCTGTTCTTTGTTGGGAAGCATTAGTCTAGGATAAGCTGTCTCCTACCAGCACTTTTATCAATTCTTCAGTGCACTGCTTGTTATGTTTTTCGGTACGAGTAGTTGTGGAAATATATTATCTTATGATAACATTATTTGTATATATTAAACAATAAAAATAATAAAACTAATGAAATAAAATATAACTTGCATCTTTATTTATTTTTTCATTAACTGCTAATAATAACAGATTATATTATCACCGATGTTTTCGAAACATATATTGTATAAAATATTTATACCTTGAACATTCCTACCACAACAATGCAAACAAAATGGAAGGTAGACATTGGTATGGTTTGAGTTTTAATTATGAATATGTTGAAAAACAAAGATTATAAGGATAATAATTCAACAGAAAAACAATTATTGTTACAGGTTTTGGTTATCGTCATCGAATATTAACAATGGTGAAATGTGTAGGTTGGTAGGTAGAATACTATATTAATAATACTGTATGCAATATTATTTCTTTTATCATTTCAAAACAATGTATTTTTGTTACCTACTTAATTTAACCAAACTCTTATGTAACTAGCCACCGCCTGCTAATAAATATAGTATATATATATATATATATATATATATATATAATGTTGTTCTCATTCAGTAGAGTTAAATAATGTTGTATGTATTTATGGAAGCAACATTAATAAACAGTTGTGATTGTCGATGCTCGTGACAATCGTAATTCTTAATGGATATTGCAATACATTAAGCTATATGATCGTTTTATTGGATTGCCAATATAATTATTTAATGTTTACTCTTTTTAGGGCACAGTTAATTTATATTAAATATTTAAAATTAAAATTTTCCTGAAAAACTCTAAAATCTAAGAATATTATTAATATTAAAAAGGCAATACATAAGTTTTACGAATGATCAACAAAAAACATTTAAAATATGCAGATGATATTATTTACAAACATGTGTTTTAATATAAAAAGGTCTCTACTTACCATAAAACATATAGATAATTATTGAATACTTTTATTTTTATCAGGAGGTATGCATGAAAAAATATATAACCATGTTATTGTTAAGAAAATAACATTTTATAATAGTAAAATATGTATCCTGTATAACTTTAAAAGTAAGGAGTAAAATGGATTGTTTCCTTATTCCAATCACCAATTTGTCCAACGTACAGCCTTCGATTTAGATAATACGTGACATGAATCCACTCCAGGGATGTGTTCTAAGCTCAAAGATCTTTAGGTTTGTATAGAATGGAACATGTTTAAAATTTTACAAAAATACCAACTTTTTTCTTCCTTCGCCTGTCATCTCTATTTGTTTTAAAAAGTTTTAAATTGAATTGTCCATTTTTTAAAATCTAATATCATGTGAATATACTATATAGTAAATTTCGTGACTTAAATTTAGTTTTATTCATACCGTGTCTCCATTACTACAGGCACGCTAGCATTACGACATACTTATGTATAACCAGCCACCCCTGACTGTCAGGCGTGAATAACACTCTTTAAGTCTTAGTACTGTTAGCAACATCAGTATATTGTAATTTGCCTCTTCACGACTTGAGAATGATAATTGATATTTTCTTTTTAATGTTTTGGTTCTTCGAAAATATGTTTTATTTTATATTATTGTGCAATAATGGTGTGATTGAGAAAGAAAACATGTGGTTCACCTAGTTTTAGACCAAATAGTGTTGCTTAGTTTATATACAAGTTTTATAAAGATGATATGACCCATTAAACAAAAATATTCAATTTTATTACTTATATTACTTAGTATGCAGGTTATAAAAAACAAAATAAACTTATGTAGTAAAGTAAAATACTATAATGTCTTCTGTCTTTACTTATATATTGTAGTATAACTCTGACTATCATTAAAAGAATTACAGACCCTATATTATTATTTATTCCATTCAAATACGTCAGAAATAATGGTAAAAAAATTCAATAAATCTAATTACTTTCTGGCTGTACAAGACGTAGTGACCTTCAATCAACCCTGGGTTACAATATACGTCAAATTTATGACATTGATTTTGATATGATATATGTATTTTAACACGAAAAGAATATGATTACGATTATATGACAATTACTACCTGATGACTACCTTTCCAGGGACGTCTATAAGTGTACAAAATGGTAAAAGAGTTGCCGTTCTTAAGAAATAGAATGAAATAAAGTAAGAAGGTAGGTGAGTAAGTAATACTGTAAAACTGAAGCATCTGGATTAACTGTGAAGTATAGTTCTCGAAAAGCCCGTAGAAGCTGCAGTTATGATTTTTAGCTACAGCTTATCTATTATGCTAAGAACTAAGCTTTAACTTTACAGACTCTACCGAACTGAAAGTTATATTATTTATAGATTCAAATATAAATAAGTGAAAAAGGGGTAAATACTGACTAAGATTTAATTATTGATACTTAGGTTAATTTACACGATACATAATATAATTATTATACACCAGGGCGTTGTGTGAATCATATCACCTATCTTTAATTAAATGTATCTTCAATATAGTTTCAGGTTCATGTAATATGTAATTAGAATATTATTGAAACTAGAATTCAATTATCTAATACAGTAATAGTTACATAGAGTTGTTATATAATATCTGATCGTATCTTAGTTAAGGCAATTATATATTAATATAAATATTAATATATTAATGATAATTTATTAGTTTCAATTAAACATAATTATCTGTATATTAGTTATTATATAAATTTTGTCTGGATCTTTCTGGAAGTGAGAAATTTAAATATAATATAATAGTATATTCATTGTAATATATTATTATATTTATTATAAAAAACATCAATAAAAAAGTAAAACTACACATCGTTAGGAAAACGGCATAGCCTCGAACTGCTATCGGCGTGCCCGCTTAGCGCATATTTGCATGCACTGCGTGGTCTCATTACTACGATTCTATAACTGATATGCTGGCTATTTCCATCTGAATATATTCCAACTTAAAAGATTTTAGGTTCAGGTTCACAGATATGGGATTATGTACCTTCAATATTACATCTTTATGTGATGTTCGAAGCTCAAAAATTCAATTGCATAAAAAAAATAGTAACTGTTTACCAAATCTCAAAAATGTTTTGTAACTCTAATACATTTAAAAAATATAAAAAGAAATTGCAACAATTTTTTATTGTTCATTTAAACGCCTAAACTATTCAATCGATCATCATGAAATTTCATACTGAAAATGTTTTCGAGAGATAAAACTATAACACTGTTTTTTTATATATATGACATTGCAGGAAAAGACAAAAGCTGGTATGATTATAAAAACTAAAGTACGGTAAGTATGGCTTAAGCAGTATTTTCTTTGAGAATTAATTCTCCTTCATAGCAGCGTTCTGCTCGGTGACATTCTTAAACAAAGGCAACTCTATTTAGATTATGTCGCTTGCCATACTTTAGTTATACTTTATGGTGCTAAAAATAATAAACTTTTTTAATATTATTTAAAATACATAATCCGTAGAGTATTATAGTTCAATATAATGTTTTTTTAAATGTATCCAATAAAATATTATATCTAAATTTTATATAATATTTATACAAGCAGTTCAATATTATGATATAAGAATATCTGAAATTAAAAATATACATGTTAATTACGGTTAATATGATAAACTATGGTTATGAATACAAATGAATTATTTTTATGGCAGCGAAACTGTAATTAAAAACAATTTATTTTATAAATTTATATCAATGAGTAACAATGCAATTGACTTGGTTTTATTATATTCATTTGCCCTGGCTATGCTTTCTAACAGATGTTATCAATGTAAAAGAGTCTATTTATATTAAAATATTTTCATTTTACCCAAAGAAGTAATATGAAAGTAAGATTTAATTTGTATTCAAATCACTACACCCATCAAAGGATTTAATAAACTAATTACTCTAACTTCGTTAACACTAAACCTACCGACAATTCTTGTATACCTGTTCCCACCGCTCGCGGTCACATTGACCGGTAATTAAAAGTTATTTTATTATATAACGCAGGTAATAATGGAAATAACTAAAAGTAAAGAGTGAAGAAAATATTATATGCATATTCTAAGAATTGTCATGTAGTTTGATAACAATATTATAACGTTTAAAAATGTGTAATTTTTACAAAAGTTTAAGAACGGTCAATTTGACCGGTAATGGTAGGTTTAGTGATAATACTATAGAATTAATAATAAATCTTATAAATGTTTTCTTCAGGGAAAACTTCATTCTTTTACATAATTTCGTACTCAAAAGGTTATAAGCCTTACAGTTAATTAGAAAAATAGATCAATAACACCAACAATAAATATAGATACTTTCATCGAAAGCTTATCCTAAAACATAAATTATATCACTTTCAAAGAAATCAAAGTAATCTGATTTTTATTTGTATTGTAAATATAACCCTATGTACTATTTATCAATCAGTAGCTGTTCCAACTGCCAACAGTCTATAATCCAATATAAAAATTCATAAAACATCCGGGTAAAAGAAATAATTTAGTTATCTATGTTTTAACTTAATTCAATAATGAATTATACAATATTTTTGAACATCAAAGAGATAAACCTTTAGATTTTCCCATGCAGGCATAACTTTGTTAAAACATTTTGGCAAATTAAACCTATCAAAAGAAAAACCTACATAGCACTGCATATAACCAAAACCCTGACGCCAACATTAACAGATTGAGATGAAGGTTTTGAACCTGAGAATGAAGTTGAATGTATTGCTTTAAATTACCTTTTAAGATTTATAATTTATTGCCTTTTATGATTTATAACGTGTATAGTTTTAAACAAGGTTTTAAATAAGTATATATAAAAACCTCGTTTAAAACTAACTTCACTAACATTTAATTAATGGATATCTTAAATATGCGTATAAACATTTATCGCGTAAACTGATAAAGATAAAATAATTTATTTCCTTTCCGTAATTCCTAGGCACCTATATTCCTTCCCATGTCTCAAAGATGCCAACAAAATTGCATTTTTCATATTTGCTCGTCCATACAACATAACATCAGGGAGATGGTCATTTGTCATCCAAACCAACAAAGGACTAAACAACAAATGGACAACTTGGAAACTGCCATCTTCTTGGAAGGGAAATTTATGTAAAAGTTACGTTATAGTATTAAATGGTATATCCATTTTAAATAAATTATTACATAGCTATAATTTCGTATTTATTAATTAATTTCTATTATTTATATATTAATTTAAAAAGGTAAATAAATTAGCTTTCTGATTAATATTAATATTAAAGATAGTATTATTCCGTGACAAAAAAGATTCTAGTAAAAATAATAATATAAATACATTAAATTAAAGTGCGTTTTTGTCCGTTTGTCGATTTTTTCTGTCTTAAGATCATTAGAAACTTTACAATAATGTTTCACATTATGTGTCATAACTACTATTATGCCTTGATGGATTTTGTTACTAGATAAGGATCAATATCTATATATGGTAAGGTTATTACTGTATGTTATTTTATTTTTTCTTAGCATAATATTATCGTCTTTTATATGGGAAACTTAATATATAAAATTACATAAATAATTTATTTTTACTCAATTATTGTATAAGTTTGAATAATTTAACAAATATTTATATTATATATAAATAATTTTTATTCAAATAAAATATCTTGTTCCAATTTCTTTCTTATGAGATAATATCGATATGTATTAACGATAGAATTCAACCCCTATACTGCATATTTCGTGAATATCCCAGGTACTAACAACCCTGGATAATGTGACCCGTCCACGGATCAGAAAATTTTATATTACTTTCACGTCTGCAGCTGCGTCGCAATATGTAAGTTGTTCCCACAGGACGTTCTGACTGCTGACCGCATTTCTGTCACAATGGGTTGGATACAGACTATTACTGTAAATCTTTATAGTGTAATTTTAATTTTACTCTATTGACTTATTATTCTAGGCCATACTTTACTAAAGTTATAATAATAGGTTTTTAAATTTTAGAACTGATTTTTAACCCTCACAAAAAACAAAACAAATATGTTACCGAGAAGACATTAGATGTTTTGACGGTTTTGTAAATATTGCTATTTGTTAGCTATATCATTAGAAAACTTTGAAATTGTCTACGAAAATGTTAAGCTATATTAAGCTTATTTAATGTCAATGTTTATCTGTGTTACAAATTTAGCAACAAAGGTTAGGGCTCTCAAAAAAATCTAGTAGACATCGTCTCATTAGTTCCAATAAACAGGATTATGAATAGAATCTGAAACTCTTCAAGGGTAGGATACGGTAGCATAATTGACATGGCGAAGGGAGGGTTTCCTAGAGGTAGTAGGTTGCAGTCTTGGCCGTGTCGATTAATAATAATAATTATAATAGTCTATATTTCATTAAAATTAAGGAATAATTTCTTTTTTGCTTAATTCAATCTTTTATAAAAAAAGTTGTATTACCAGAATGCGTATATTAGAGGATCCAATACCATTGGATTTGTTTAATGTAAATTTAATCAATTTATAATAACGTCTATCGTCACATAATTATTAATACCATAAAAAAAAATTTCAAAAATTCCCATTAATACTTTTCATTGAAAGCTAAAAAAAGGGTAACCCTCATAAATTATTCTTTATATATACAATTCTTAGGTAAATATGCTTTGAACTATTTTTTACAACTATTTCATCAATTTGGATGATTTTTAGTGCGTTCGACCGGATTCCTAAATGTTAATTAATTGCCATTGGACCTGTTTGGTAGTACTGTCATCACATTCAAAATGTTTTTTAATTTAATTTCAGAGCAGAATAACTGCTGGGTTTGATTATATACTACGCACTAAGTTCTCTTAAATAATAGTTTAAAATTTCAGAACTTACTATAAAATATCTACATAAGGATAAAAAAAGCTCAAAATGGAACGTTTATGTGCTAACGGATACTACAATATTCAATATCCGAATAATGTGATGCGTCGTGGTTTTTGGGCACTTGAAAAAGACATGAGACAAGGACGTTAAGTTTCTTTCACCAGCTGTTCTCTGGTCTGTGGCCAATATTATATATTTTATTTATATTTTTATATTTATAAATAATATGTAAATAAAGAAAGGGATATAATAGTACTATAAATATTTTACAGCAGTTGTAACAATTAAGTACTAACCTTTTATTAACGATTTGGTGGTTATACAGAATTAAAATTATGTAATTAAGAATTCTAATTGTATTTTCCCTGAGTAATGTATAATTACAGTAAATGATGTGTTTTAGCTCAGGCTAAATTGTATATATATATACAATATAAACGTATCACTTCTATTATTTTAAATAGTAGTTTCTTTGTTATGTATTTGATTATTTGGGGCGTGATCACATATTTCTTTAGTGAAATAGATACTTAACGTCTCGTATTCACTCAAGCGAGTTTTACATAAAAGCTGGTCAAGTCAGTATACAAAATATCTAGAAATCACATAAAGGGTTGGACGAGAGATTGATGTTATATTATATGATAATGGTTTCGACTAAAATTGTATTCTATAACAAATATTTCAAGATATGCGTCTGAAATTAATAACTTAAGCATTACTTCTCAAAAACTATCTGACATTATCACAGTTCCAGATACTGGTCCGCTATATTCATTCAAACCAAATATTTATATAGGATAGTTGAAACTAGGGCTCACATCAACTTACATAGATATAGAAGAAAAAAAATACAAATATTTTATTTTATTTTATTAAAATATATTAAATTGTTCTACTAACTATTAATTATGAGTATATATTAAAATACGGATTCTTCCTATTATCCTGCCTTCTAACTATTGCCTTGTATCTTATGCTTCTTAAATGACGATATTTCTATTGCATTAGTTTGAATGTAACAAAAAATCCTGCTACTGGTTGAGCGTTGTGTTATTTAACATTCTGAAATTTAATTTTTTCCCAACTATAAGTTGCTCAAATTTGGAAGTAGTTCTTATATTGTTAATAATAGTAAGAAATTGTATGTAGTTTGATGAGTACAATGGCTCCAGTGGCGGAACTCGTATATTTAATTGGTAGGTACTGAAGTTAATTGTAACAGCTAATGTCAGAGATATATCAAATTATAAAGTGAGATTTTTAATTAAGTAATTAATAATGGTAGAAGACTTTGGGAAATGAGTGATTTATAAAAATAATGATTCATGAATATTATAATTTACTTAATGTTACCAATGAGTGATTAATAAATGCGTCAGTTGCACGATTTCTTTATATTCAACTAGCTTAATTTCAATGTATTCGTAAAAACCGGTTAATGAAAATCTATAGATATCATTTACAGTAATCTATTTTCCAACTTAGCTCAGTTGAAATCAATTTCAAAAACCGGTCGTAGCTTTGATAATAGACTTCCATTGAAATTACTTTTCATGGAATTTGCAAAGTTTGTGAACATTCTAAAGTAGATAATTGCTTTTATTTGGTTAAGTTACTTCGATTGAGTACTAAGTGGTTTTAATATTATAAGAATATTGAAAAGATTTTAGTTTAAACACTCCCTACTCTTCATTGCATGTTAGAATATATTCACACAAAAAATTAGGTCATTTCATGAATGTTAATTACTATGTGAGGTTTTTGTATATTTTTCTGACTGAGCGTCATTTATATGTCTTTTGACGTAATGAGAGAGATTGCAGAAAGTATAATTTATATTACATGCTAGGAAAAAAAGAAAATTTCGCACACGGAAAATATATATCGTATATCGTTTATATTTCGAATCTTAATCACTTTGTTACTTTCTTTGATTGTTGGTTTAAAAAGTAATTGGTAATTATATTAATAAGATATATTATTGGAATTTAAATATAGCTAGAACTTAATAAAGCCTTGTTTTTTTTCCTTAAGCCTTGAATATTAAAAAGGAGGTCAACCTTTTATAATTTGTACTAACACAATCATTAAGGATCATGGGTCAAGTGGAACGTGATATCATGAAGGGTTGATGTGATTCAAGTACTTTTCGAAACAAATAAAGCAAAAAGTAGTAACTTCACCAGAATATGTGAATAATTTAAGGTGTACCTAAGTTCGAAGGATAACGGCCGATCCCTGCGTTCTGCTCGTGAACGGATCAGGCTTGCAGTAACTGGTCGTCTTGCTAATTAGGGCGACTTATCGAATTTATTGTGATGATTCTAGTTCTCCGTAAACTTATAACTAAATGGTGAGGTTTGTGGAACAGTGATCAGAATAAAGAGTTTGTTGTTCGATTCTTCTCAGACCATTTTAAGTTGGAGAGGTCTCAAAATAGGCCCTTGTGCCATTCCCATTTGACTTACATAAGTGATCACTGATATTGATTCAAGGTCGCAAAGAAATAAATAATGAGTATTACTGGTGTTATGACCTGACACAACAAATAATTTTTTTAAAATAGTATTCTTGGTTTTTCTGTATTTCATCATATTTACTCCTAATTCGTAAAATCGTTTTAGATTGACAGTGACAGCTGTAGTTAACGAGTGGTCCATTTTTATATATCTTGAGCTAATTAGAGATGTAAAAAAATTCACAACAAAAAAATTATTCCGTTATTTGTATATTATAACTAAGCCGAATTTTTTACTCTTTAAATTATAATAATAATAATTAATATGACTATTTCATTGACGACTTAGTTCTTGCAGCTAACGAAGTGGTTGTATAAATATTAGAATTATTAGATTTTATTTAAGTCTGATTAATGAAGTTAAATGGTTATCTAACCCCAAATTATTTAATTTGATATACTTTCAATATATCATAATCAGTACATAAAATAACATGTGGTGAAAAAAAAGTTCATTCTTTTTAATTTATAATTCTGATCCAGAAATGGTTGTCAATTATGTAAAATATGAGCTTAATATAAACCGTAACAGATTGAATTTGACATGAAAGCTGCTGACAGCCTCTTCCGGCAAAATTGAAAGAATTGAAAATCATATTTCTTGCACAGTATTGGATTTTGATTTTTATGTTAACGGATTAAGTCGTATATTGCTTTGATATTAAGAATACAATTGAATGTTATTAATGAACGAAAACATAACCCTTAAATGAACCGTCTGTAAAACAAACATCGAGCCATTGTTAAGATAGCACATAATATTATTACGTTAGATGTTCCTAAAACAAGCGGAGTCATTATTTAAATAAACTATCATCAATACCATTCATCTCAAAATAGAAGGTTATTTAAACTGTTGTATGTTAACTTGTTGGCGCTGCAAGCACACAATTACTTTCTTTTTATGGAAAAACACAAATATATGTCTAAGCTATATTGTACTTGAACTGAAAATATACGAAATCTGTATAGACTCGATTAAGTGATGATTATTTAAGTTAGGATGGCTTATAATTTAAGATAGTAACAAGACCTTAGACAATGTCGTTAGTTGTAGTATACATATATAAAATACAAACCTTTTTCAAATATAAATAATTTTAATATAACATTCGAATTAAAGAGGATAAAGGGATAAATTTTCAATTATCCTCCAATATTATAAGAATTCCTTTTTTATTGGTTTTCATTAATCTGCTTAACCTTTATAAGCTTGATTTACGTAATTGTATCATCCGACAAATAACGCTGGAAGACCCCATTTTAGTCTCAGATTAAATGTCTGGAGCATTTCTCATCATCTTGTCCTGAATACTTCGACTAAGCGGTAAATAATTTCAGACCGTCCTTAGTATTTATTTTAGTCGATTGCGGTTAATAAAAATATAAAGGTTCAATCACAGTTGATTACAGATATTTATATTAAAAAGCAAACTGATTAAAACATAGCTGCCAATTTTAGTTTATTTATGTAATCAAAATATCTAAATCTGTGGGAAAAGCTTACCAAGATAGGGAGTAGGCTTTGAAGAAGCCCGCATCTGTAGCTCAAGATCTTTATCTTATAATTATATATATATGTATAATTCCAGAAAAAAGAAGAACTACCAAAAAAAAGTACTGAGATCCCATCAAAAACAAAAATGTAAATAAATGACCAAATCTCGTAATTTCCTAAAAAACTATGAAATCCCATCTAATCCAACTCAGTTAATTCAGAAAACCTGTTGATGGGAGCAGTTTTCCAACTGATTTGTCACAAATGATACTTTGTTAGTTTACTAATAACATTTTATTGTAACTATACAAAAAATATAAGAACGAATTTTATAAGCATTCTTGAACATGTAAAATAGTAGTTCTAAGATCCATCAGTCACTGCTACGATTCATCATTGTCATTCATGTGGATTTCCGAGATTAAAGCTATCCCTGATGTAAAATCTCTATATCAGTTTAGTTTATATTTATTACGACATATACTGTAACTAACGTTTATATAGTAGCATTTATATTGTCTTTATATTTTAGTATCTTCAACCTAAGATTATTATATTATAGCAACAAAAATTTGTTAAAAAACTGGTTTTAAGTCCTCTTATCAAAATGTTCTTTTAGTACCTACATAAAACTAAACTTATTAGCATGCACGCTACCACAGATATTTGTATGCGCTACATGATCCATCCGACGTGATTTATTATTGAAAAGGGTCTCCTTGTTCTGCGAATATGTACTTTAGAAGCTAATCACACAAAATACACAGCTTTACATAAAATGATGTTAATAAAGTTATCCAATAGATGGGTAATCCAGATAAGTTAATTAAATTGTTAATTAATTATTCGATTTATTCATTCAGGATCAATACATAACTTTTTAGTCTTTGTCGGTTTTCATTTATGGAGAATAACCTAGATTTCTCTCTAACTCTCTTATTTTCTCGCCAAGTATTAGAATACTGAGTCTCGACATTTCAAGCGACTGTCAGTTTCGTGGTCATCTGGAGAGCAAGGCCAAGTGGGCCTCGATGAAATTGGGAGTGATCAATAGAGCGAGGCAGTATTCCAAACCTGGTCAAAGACTTGCGCTCTATAAGGCGCAGGTTCGGCCACACATGGAGTACTGTTCTCATCTCTGGTCCGGATCACCCCAATATCAGCTTCTACCATTTGACCGCGTACAACGGAGAGCCGTTCGGATTGTCGGGGACCCAGTGCTCTGCGAATGGCTGGACTCTTTGGCATTGCGTAGAGACGTGGCTTCTTTGTGTGTCTTCTGCCGCATTGACAACGGGAAGTGTTCCGAAGAACTATTTGATCTGATGCCTACCGCCGAATTTCACTACCACACAGCTCGCCATCGCCTCCTTTACCATCCATACCACCTGGATGCGTGGCGATCTTCAACTGTGCAGTTTTCAAGGACTTTCTTCCCACTCAAATGTGGAACGAACTTCCTTCGGCGTTAATTCCAGATCGATACGACATGGATACCTTCAAAAAAGGCATATATTCCTTTCTCCAAGGCCGGCAACGCTCTTGTGAATCCTCGGATGTTGCAAGAGTTCATGGGCGACGGTAATAACATATTAACGGTGACCAGCAAGCTCGTTTGCCCTCCTATAACATAAAAAAAAAGAAAGAAAATAATTTTCTTTATAAATGTAACTGCACTTACCATCCACGTGAGCTGGGAGAGGATAAAAATGATTCCCTAAAGGTAATAAAAACGAGCGGTTAACGGAACTAGTATGAATTTTTTAGTTACATAATTGGTTCGGTTTATAGTCACTCATGGATTTCTAAAACCACAATGGCCAAGAATATTTCGCTAATTGTTCAACTTCTACTAAGTGGATTTAAATAATATAAAAGTTACAATTGATTCAGATTTCAAATTTTAAAGTCATTGAGCATATTTTAATTTATGAAACGCAGACACATACAGTTGCTAATTTATAGTTCTATTTTATTGTTATTAAAAGTATTTACTTTAAATTATGATGAAGAAAACGACTGGAATAAAATAATTTGAATGGTAATTAAAAATCATAGCAAGCAAAAAATGTATTCTAATTTAGTAACTGTACTTTATTACAGTGAAATTTGGAATTTCTGTTCACAAACTGTGGTGTCACATTATAAAGATGAAAATGTTTAATGGAAATAAAAAAAAAATGTTATCACAGAGAATTAACTGAATTTTGAGGAATTTTCTTTAAACCTCTTTTTTATACTTGATCGATATTTAGTTTACTGGATAGTCGCCCTCGCCTCCTTCGCCTACCTCTGCCCTAATGATTATGTTTATAGCATCTCAACCCCACCAACCCTCCGGTTATAAAGGTTTACTGGATAGTGAAGTATCAAAAATATTCATGTATGCATGCACACAAAGTATACCTTGGCTCGAAACAAAAATCTCACGCGTAAAACAATCTGGCCGAACAATGGAAACAATAATTGTTCTTTTTGGTAATAGAATAATTCAGCAACAAGGGTGACTTTTTGAGCGGAAGACTCAAATTCGTATTTTACCACCCTCAGTGGTAATATTTTCAGAAATCCTTATCTCTATATTTGATATTAAATTCTAGTGCCTACGCCATAAAAGTGACTTACAGCAGCCGACGCCTAAAAACATTCAAATCAATTAATAAGCCATTACCGTAACTTTAAATTTTCATATACAAATTCATTTAATGTTAGTTTTATTATAATTTTATCTATTGTATATATTTCTGTGTTTTCCCGTTAGAAATAAAGAATTTGATGCATTAAATAGTTTCCTTAATGTTGATTTATAGAATAAAACATAAAAAAAATGCCAATACATACATACGAGTAAATTTTTCAGAGTAAAAACTATTAGAGTGGGGTATAGAACCTATTACCATAACTAATTTGGCAATAACCCTCTAGTAGTATTATCGTAATTCGTTTATTAAATAAATAACGAGATAAAAACTTAAAAAACTATTGTTTTGTATTGTGTCATGTACTAAATATAATTATTTTATCAAAATGTTATTCATTATATATTGAATACTGCCTACTATTTCTATGCTTCGCTATGCTTTCACTCATTACTATTTTATTATATGAATGAATTAAATAAAATTAATTTTAAATTATTTGAAATTTAATAAACTTTAACGAGAACCCTCAATGAACGAGAGTATCAATGTAATTTTCAATATATTCTCAATATCAAAACGGACAATATAAATAAAACCAATATTTTAACCATAGAAACACAGTTGCACCCAATAAATACTTGGTTTGCTTTTGTTCTTACTTTGTTTGTTTAATTATTGATATCTGTTGATATACGGTATACATTAAAATTAGAACATTAAGATTCATGCATTTCATGATTGGTTTGCACGTTCATCTCAGACAGATCTTTACTAAATTATGGCTTTGTGACGATGAAACATTGTTTTGTTTATTCAAAATTTAGCATATACGGTAAATTTAATAATATTCTAATATAACAATTAAGAACTCTAAAATAGTTGTATATATAAAAAATATATATATGCAATAAAGTAATCGTCTTCAAAAGACTTGACACTCGTCCGTTATTAAAAAAAAACATGGAAAATAGTTTTAGCTTTCAAAAATTTCCGACTGCGCAAACATTGTAATAAAATGTATAAGACTAAGAGTGCCATGTCACGAAGTAGAGCCTTTACTTTGGTAAAAGTGCATTAGATTTAAAATATAGTAGTTCATGTACGCTCGCATGTATTTCTCTATTACCCCTTCATTCTTTAAGAGTGGTAACGAAATAATAATTAAGGAAACTATGTATTTATTTTCTGAAAAGGGGGATATTACAAATTCAACACATTTATGTTGAATTTATAACCTGAATAAATGTATCCTTATCCAAACCGAATGAGAGAGATTTTTGATTTGCATGGTGAGGTGGTAAGAGAGAGAATTATTAACTATCATAAAAAACTGTAAATGTTCTATTAAGACCTTTAGAAACGGTTGGGATTTGATAAGCTCTTTTTATAATATATTTGTAATTAAAGGAATCTAAATATAAACCGTATTAATTTATGTTAATATACTCTATATATATATAGAAAATATAATGTAAATGGTAATTTATGAGATATATGAGTAAAGATTAAAGTGTAACAAAGCGTAGTTCATGCATTAAGAAACATGTCGCCGGATTGTCTGGTTATTTGTAACAAACAAGTTTCATTGAAAAATCGATACATCTTAAAATTTTGTTTTGTCATGTAGTGCTACAGATATATAAGTGTAGTAAGTATGCTTGGATATTAACAATGGGATGTCTCGATTTATTTGTTCAGCATTGAAATCGGTTCTCAGCTATCAATATTGACCATCACTTTGTATAGAGAAAAATAATTAAATATTATTATAAAAGTTATTTGAAATTTTAAAGTTTATTGCTAGATTATGATTACAGTGTGGGTTGGTTCATCTGGAATTAGTACTGTCCTTTTACAGAAGATTGATCTAAAGTAGCTATTAATGGTACTATAAGAATTGTTTGTGCGAGTAGAAGAGGCGGATATCAAGATTAGCAATGAATTTCAATTTTAATAAGACTACCTTGTAACTGAAATAATCACATAAACGTATGATGATTCATTAAATAGACAAAAGCTGTAATGACAGTGTTTGCACAAAAATAGAACGAGTCTATAGAATCCCCTACAGAGCAATAAATGCGACACGTGACTTTATATTTCCAACAGAAATGTTTTTTCCAATGTTTCTTTTTTTAATTTAATATTTTTTTTACTTTTTCAATTTCAATTATGTATCAGATGTTGCCTGCCAGTTACTTCGTTTTCTGTTGCCCTCCTTGAAAATAAAATTAAAAACTCTAACCATTTACAATGCATACAAATGTTTTTGTTGAGACAATTTTTGGCAGTGTAACGTATGCAATACTTTGATTAAAATAATAAGCAAATCGTAAAGTTATTGAAATTTCAGTAGTTTTTTTTCGTTGTGGTTATAGCAGAAATAAGTTTGTTTGCTTTCCGGTATAAAGAATGTTTCAGAATTTCTATTACAATCTTAAAATTGTTCATTATTTTCTCATCGTAAAGAATGTGACTTTAACAACGTATACAAATTTCACCCAACAATAATGAAAGGTTTTATATACTTGTGTAATCGACAGATTATTGTGATCTTTAGCTCAATCCTGAAGTCAATGCCTATAAATACAACTGTTTATAAGGAATATAATAGTATTATAAAATATTATTAATTATTATACCTTTCACACATATTTTAATAACATTCTCCAAACTTATTCAATAGTATATAGATACACTGTGATATGGACAAAAGGTATTTTAATAAGAATCTAGACATTCTTCTCATAGCCGGTAGACAGAAATTCAAATTATTTATCTAGATGTGAAGGCATTTTAGGTGGAATAATATATTTCAACTGTTAAATCACATATGAAGTCTGACTGTGGGTGCTTGAATCTGCTTGGTATTTAAAATAATTTACAAACTATATTACTAATTTTGTGTACATAGCTTTAGAATATAAATAAAAGTACATTCACAGTGTAGAATTCATATACATATGAAAATGTACATTGTGCCAAGTATTCCTTATTCAATGTTCAAAATGTAGTTTTTGACATTTATTCATATATAAAAATATTTACATGTATGGATAATCATATAACACGGTAGTTAAAATGGATGTCGAAGTCGCTTATGTCTCGGGACATAAAATTAATATGTTTCATGTAGGTAGTAGCTGTTTAAATTTATTATGACATATAACTTCTTGCCATTCTGTATTGTTGGCTAGGCGTCTTAAGCAATAGAAGTCAAGAGTAGATCACATAAAGGACTCTGAATACATGAGTTAACAGCTTCTTATTGAACAATCTGTTTGTATATATTTTTTTGGGATAGGCTTTGTTGTAAAGGAAATCTTTTTGATTCTTTGAATTAAATTATAATATGAATATTTATAATAATAATGAAATGCTAATAATTTCTTAACAAATTTTAGTAAAACAATAAATTCAGAAACCTATTCGAATTGCTCAGTTGCAAGGCTGTTACACAGAACGTTGGGAGTAAGAGCCCCAAAATATTCTAGTTTGCTTAATATCATTTCTCTTCAGGAAATAGTGAGACGTAAGAATACAACAAGTAGCGATGTACTGTACTGTACTGTGTTGTATCATGTAAAAATGGAGACTTATTAACAAGTCTCTATAGCCATTAGTTAATGTTCCTGAAGTTGTGAACAACAAGGTTGCATATATTGGGCGATTTAACATAAATTATTATTTACTAACTTTGCCCTACTACCTGACCTTATCCATGTAAAAGTAATTAAAAAATACCTAACAGGCCGCGGTAGCGCTTCTTGCCCGGTTATTTTCACAGAAATGCTTGTTTCATTCTACGATTAAATGTATTGTATTCCCCACCATTTTCTTTTGTGTGCAAAATTCCAAGTTAAGAAATATTTTTTTTTACGTTATCTGATAATGATTTTTTAATACATGACGTCTCTAAATATTATAATGGCCTACATTACCCATGCATGAAAGAAAAGAATACTAGTATACCTTTGTGATGAAATAATTTCTAGTCAGACATTACGAGGCACTCAGTTTCGATGCAAATTTGTTATGATATAATAAATTTAATAAATAATCGTAATAAAATTATTATATATTTTATAAGACTTGCGACTACTCGGTAGGCTTGTAATAATTATTCTCTGCATCTCCACACCAGAGTTACTGAAGCGATAAAATATGTTCTATGTCCTCGTCAACAAAGAGGAATAATTACATTGTGATTTACTGTTTTTGCAAGTCTGTGTAAGCCAAGATCTATTTTATCTATTTTATTGCGCAACCCCCAATAAGATACGAAAGAAATACGAAATATATAAATATCTACATCTGATATGTTGCTGGTTTTTGTTATTAATTTAAAACTAAACGTCTTTAAAACAAATATGTATTTAAAGACAGTAATAACTATGAGTTGTTTATTAACTAATTATTAAATGACCAATATGCATAGCGTTTTAATCTAAGTAAATTGAATTAATGAATGAATATATGATAAGAAACATTTTTTTTCTAGATTGCCGAAAAGCTCCACCTAGCAGGCCCTACTGAAGCTAAGGACAATCCAGGTATCTATATCCGCACAAAACTAAATCTAAATAAATTCAGTCAAAAAGGTTTTGTTAATGTTGTAATAATGTCTTTCCTTTACTATATCTATAACTTCATCTTTTTGTTACCAACTCTAGTGTAGTTATATTCAAGATTTTAGTTTTCCTAAAAGTCATTGATACCTTAAATCACAGAGGAATGTCAGTTACCTAAAATATTACCAACATGCTGACGTTAACAAGACAAATTACACCTGTCCGATCCGGAAGCCAATGAGAATTTCCGAAATTTCGAACAAATTGACCGTATTCCCGCGGTATTTGATCAATATTGTTGGATTAATGACTTTATGTAGACATATCTCAATATATTTTGGTTTATTTCGAATACAAATATTAATTATAATTAATGTATGATAATATAATTATTGACTTTTACAATTGTCATTAGTTAAACAAATTTTATGACTAACTAAACAAAGTGTACTTCATTCTAGAAAGCATTCTCTAACTGTAAAAAAAATAATACAGGGTTTAAAGAAACATTTAGAGGGATTGAGTAATCCCTCTAAATATTTGGTAAATATTATAATTAGTTTGAGTAAGTATTTGGTTATAATTATTATAATTAGGTTATAGTAAACCTATAAGTATAATAATAAAAAAAAGTAAAGGTAAAATAAAAGCATTAAAAAAAAATATTCTTTTAGCTTTTATTTCGGTATCTATAATTTTTACGCAATACTGTTCAAGACTATTATTATAGTTGTATAAATATCTTATAGACGTATAAATACAATATTTAGTTTTTCAGTAAGTCATTATAAAACAAAAAATTCTTATTGGTATTTTTTGTCCAAAATACAAAAACCATCATAATTATAATTTAGAGGCATGCGTTTACTTAATATACATAATTATAATATATATTGAGACATTATAAAGATTCTGTGCATTTGGCCACAATGCAAGTATTACCGTGATCCCTTTCTCGACATGCCTGTATCAACAATAATTTAGTCCATTTAATCACATTAAGTTTTAAGTCAATAATAGACCTAAAATGTTTTGGAAAATGTTTTTTTTCAAGTCTATGTCTATTACACTACTAATTAATTAATAATTAGCTCGTTCAATCATAATAAATAAAAAGCAAGCAACCGCTTTAACTTTATAATGGTATATATAGGTAAATTTAATCAAATACATTAAAAGTTTTCCTTTGTTCAGAAGATGAAACAAACTTTAACAATAAAAAGTTTTGCTCGTGAACTCTTCATATTTGTATGAAAATCGATTTTGCTAATTTAGAGGGTGCGGATTCTGTATACTTACGAGTACATACAAATAATATAGAAAAGGTGCTGTATTTAAGCGGGACAGTTACTGGCGGACAAAGGCTACAGCAGCATTTTTTCCAAGTTGGTTGATGGTTTGCTCATAATTACGGTTACAATTTATATATTTATATTTAAAATTATTATTTTTTCTGATATTTACATTAAGAACAAGTTTATTTTGTTACAAACTGTGTTAGTTCAAAATACCTATCGTCCAGACACACAAATATTAGGCAGAGGCAAGAAATATTCTGTTTATAATTTTCTAACGAAAAAGGGCAGAATTCCATATAATTGTGACAGATAAAAAGGCTTACATTGAAGCCTTAGGTGGCGCTTAGAATATAATTATAAATATTAGGTTAAGATTTTTTAAAATTGTTTTACTTCATAAAAAAAAAAGCCTTTGGATTTGTCACAGAAGATAAAGACATACTAGATATAATATAAAAGGATAAACGAGGCCTATAGTAGTAAGTGATTTAATGATGTACTCTGTAACACCAGATGAATTACATAATCTTTACCGGTCTTTCAGAAATAATTGACATTTTATTTTTTTTAAACTATACAACTTAAAAGGTTTTATATTTAAGAGAATTGTGAAAAAAAGTTGATTAAAAGTTAAAGTTTATTAAAAATGCACAAATTGAGGGAGTGTAGGGTGCAGTCTTACTATCATTCCATTCATTAATAGAAATCGGAATTTGATTATTTATCTAAATAAGATTCGCAAACAGCCAAAGGAAAGCTTTAATAAAAGAAACTATTCTCTTTCAGAATTCGTTCGAATCGGTTAAGAATTGAACACTATATTATTATAATTTCGTGGTTGATATTAAACTTATCCTTATTAATATTTAATTTTGCTGGGCGATCGATAGTTTGTCAGTTGTAAATTATCAGTATCACTAATAACTTACTAATTTAATTAAGTACAAGTAAATCGGGAAAGTACTGTACACCGTTTAAGCACACCCTTATCGATCGACCTTCTTCGTTAGCCCTTAGCTTGCGCCCTTTCAAATTTGTGGCAAAGTAAGTTCTACACTTCCATTATAATTTGTACATCTTACTTTTTTATTGCAGTTATTACATACTAGGATATTTGTATTTCTGATATGAATTTGAAAGTAACAAAAAGGTAAGAAATAATTAAATACTAATATTAGTAAGAGGTTTGAAACCAAAATAAACAAACAAATTACTGCAAATACACCAGCCCTTAACACTAAAATTATTTCGCTATATATAATTACACTATATTTAAGTGCCATCTAAAGTGTTATTTTTATAAATTATGATCCCAACGATCTGATTTATATCGTCCTCGAGTTGGAGTCGTTGTATATGAAAATGAGAAATAATTTTAAGAAATATAATAAAGGTTCTTCAATCATTAGCCATCAGGCTCTATCCAAATTATATACGAGATGCTTAAATTTACAAATTTGATTCAATAATAAACCTTATTCTATTTTTTCAACTTAATAATTTATACATAGGTTAGAATTTAAAATGTATCACCCTCGTTAGATTTAGATAGGGTGTCGATAGGATATTGGGTCTTTTCCAACGTTCCTTCTTAGTCAGTGAGCTAGAAGTATGGAATAAATATTAATTTACATAATTTTACATCATTGAATAATGTTGAGGTTAAGAAATTTTATAAGACAAAAAGTTATATTAAATCATAACTGTATGCGTAAAAAATAGGTTGTTACAATGCTCTAAAAGCCATGAAAGTTCAAGTAAAAATTATGAAAGTTTAAAAATTATGTTACTCTTAATCTAACAATTGATTTTATTACTTTAATTAGGCGTAGTAAAGATCATTAGAGTCGAGTGTGAAAACGATCTCGTGACGTCACATTAAAGCAATTAGAGCAATTATTAGGTGCTTGGTGGGTTTATGTTACAACTGCCTCTAACATCCATTAGTTTTTGCGGTAACTATTATTATAATGTACTTTCGTAGGATATAGATATACATATATATAACTTTTTACGTTGAGTTATTATAACTATCTGTCAGGTTAGAGGTGCTTTCAGCTATTGGAAACGGTTTAGTCATGTTACTTCTCGACGTCGTTCTTTAAGAGGTCGTTTTTTTATTTTATCATATTTTGTCGTGTCGTTCAAGCTTATTGTGTCGCTTTCTTGCGTCATGTCAACCTTCCCTGTTGTTTCGACTGTTTTTTTATATTTAAAAATAATTATTATAATGCATTATTAAACTATGAAAAGACTTGTTTTTTGTAAAAATAAGATTTAAATGTTGTATAAAATACTGTATTATAGTATTATTGTGTTATTTAACATAGATTTAATTGCTTTCACTTAGATTAAAAAAAAACTGAATTAATTAAGACTCATAATCTGTCAAATATATATATTTTATTGGTCAATAAAAACAAGATTATTTGCCTGTACAACTTTATAATTTTTTACCTATGATTATTTTCACAAAAATATATGAAATGAATACTTCATGTATATATATATATATATATATATATATATATATATATATATATATATATACATGAAGTATATATATATATATATATAAGTAGTAAGATGTTCAAAAAACAAATAACTGTTCAATAACTACCAAATGACATACGGACAAGAATTTCTTAAAACATACAGACGACAGCGTTATATTGCTATTTTCTATCGGTTTGGTAGGTACTATATAGTTAGAAAACCAATTATTGTTATGTTCGATGGCGGTTTAAAATTATTTTTTTCTAACACTCGTGTATGTTATTATTGTCGAAATAAAAGGTATCCTTATATAGAATACCTTTTGTATGCTATATAAGGATACCTTTTATTTAATTTTGTACATACATTATCGGGGTAACAATAAAAAATTGTAACCTGTCTTGAAATTTATATGATAAACGGTTGGATAGTTTAAGCATGAAAAATTAAATTTGCGTTTCATATCTTAATTTATTGTTCATTTAAAAAAAAGTACATTATAATCACAAATATCAATTTTAATATGAAAACATTTTCATTAAAAAAATAAATATTAATTAAAGCACGAGATATAAAAATATATTATTAGCAAGTATAAAAAACCACCCGATTAGCGACTGAGGCACGTGTGGGTGGAACTGAACGCGTGAGTTCACTAATCCTTTTAGGGAAGAAAATCATAGCCTTTTTGTATAAATATTGATCCAACCTCCTATATTCAGTTAAATGCTGAAACATGTGTAACTAATACATTATATAAAAAACATGTCACTTTTATAAATTTTCAAATAAACATAGAATGGAAAATTTGTAAACTCGACTCTATGGATGGACTCAATGACTACAATCCTTACCATTTTTATAGATATTCAATGTTTTTTAATGTTTTTATGCAAAGTAAGAAATATTGGTTAGAATTCACAAAAGAAGCGTAGTAGATAAAAAGGATGATATATATGAATGCTAAATTCAATAAGACGGAAAACGACGTGGCAGCATTTGGTCAAGTGACAGGGATAGATACTCAGAAGTCGTGTCACGTTTTGATATCTATAATACAGATTTTCGTTGGCTGTTATGGTGTAGATTAAAAGGTTTATAGGCTAGCTATTGTAATTTGACTTTAGCTGGTATATGATCTTTTTCGGCATGGGTAATAACAATTTGTAATAGAAGATTAAAGTAGCCTTTACCATCAGGTGGATTGTCTGTTCAATTGTTATCCAATCGCCTAAATAATAAATGTTCTTCATCTTTCTTCTTCTTCATCTTTCTTTTTTGGAAAAATGGAATGTTTTACAACAACGGTCATTTTGTAGAAAAGAATAGAAAGACATTCTCCTTAACTGACATAAAAAACGTAAAAACGATAATTTGATTCGTCCCAAATCCTTATAAAATATTGAATCCGTTGAAAACAATGAATCAGAAATCTGATTTAGGAAATATATTCAATTGCTCCTTCTCAAACTATTCACTGCGCAAATTGGATAAAATATTCCGATCCAGTAAAAATCTTTATATAACCTTACACCTCCCTAGATAGACAAAATTAGAACCGGAACATTTTAACAGTTCTGAGCGGGTGTTATTATCAAATTTGTGAAAGATTTCCAGACTCATAGGTTACCGGGATGGATAAGGCCTTAAGGCAACCATAGGCTCTAAACATATCGAAATAAAGTTTGTTGAAAAAAGATGAATTTTACATAACGATATGATATACTTAGGTTAGGTTAGAATCGAAAACAAGCGTTTACATTACGTTGGATTACAGGGTCACTATTTTTGTATTAATTCTTCAGTTTACACAAATAGCTTGAAAGACTTTTTTATTCTGTTACACTATGTATAAGCGTTACTAGAACAACAAATATATATGGTTTGATTAGAGTTATCTTAGTATTTATAAATAATGTCTTTTCTTTGGTTGTACCTCGAATTTAATTTTAATTTTTACTTTATTTTTTACGGTCCCGTAGTCTACTAGGAAGTTGTAGTTTCGTCATGTTTTCTTCACCTGTCTGTAATCTAGCTTAGAGACTAATATAGTAGTATAAAATTAAATATTTTTTAGGGGTTGTTCTTTTATATGTATAGTGACAGTTTTTTTTGTCGATTAGCCTCTTATAGGTATTGTTAGATATGTATTTTAAAGATATGGTGTGTTTGGAAATCTACTTTTCAATTAAAGGGTTCATTTGTCAAATAATAAGCTTTAAAATGCAAAATTCTTATTATACTCAAGTATTCCTCTCGCTAGCTAAATGGTTATTTTGGAGGTATGTAAAATTTCACAATAGTAGTATTTACAAATAAATAAAAATACATTTTTCTGTTAAATAGTTTTTTTTTGTGTGTTTAATGCTAATATTGCAAATGCTGATTAAATTTTAGACCTTAGATAAATCAAAATAATGTTCTATATATTAATTATTTTAAATAGTACACGAGTATATAAGTATATATATATATATACATATATGTATTAAGTGTCATATCTATAAAACTCTCATAGGTTAAAATAAAAATAAACCAGACCTGACAGTAATATAGGTAAAAATATAAATGATAAAATAAAATTAAATATAAAACTGGTTTAATTGAATTTTTGTCTTGGTATAAAAAATAATTTTCGTGATATCTTAAAATTAGTCAAATATTATTTGCTGTATAATGCACATATTATTGTTATAATATATTATTGTCATAAAGTATACTTTATGACTATAAAAAAAAATCCAATTTATGTTATCAATATATAGATAAGAATAAAATTCAGGGTAACAGATTGCTTAATATCAATAGTTAAATTTGATAAGTAAAGACAATCTTTTTCATTACATATGGTATACTAAGGCTCCTTTTTGATAACAAAAGTAAATTATTTATATTATAGTATTTTTTCCGTTCTTTAGTGTGAAAATGGCTTTATAGTTGGATATAATCTAAAAGGCTACTAATTATATTACCGGCAATAATTCTCTTCCATTCTCACTTGCTTTACAAATTGATTTTGATTTTATTAAGGTTTAGTACAGTATTTTTTTCTGCCTTGTTTAATTTCTTTTATCTTCAATAAAGCTGAAAATTTTTTTTCATTACTGAGATTTATTAAAATTATTCCTGATTATCTGAAATCATTTCATGGATTCATCGTGCGGGTGCCTGACTCATTGCATTGCAAGGAGAGGAGTGCAAACAATTCCTGGGACTTGCGCTCCAGGTGTAGTCTTAAGGGGCCCGATAACACGCTTACCTTCACTGTCTACGCTCTTCTTCCTAATGAACCAAATTTCATAAGAACCTACTTACGTTACGTACTTAATACATTCCTGAAATGAACCGCTTATAGTCCTAGAAAGGCCGAGATCTTTAAGTAAGTTGTAGAGACTTTGCTGTTATACCTCTCACTTCTGCTTCTACAGCGTACAAATTAACTATAAATTTGTATAAAGCCAAACGCAAACGCCACCACCGCTACCAACGATTCTCTCTCTCACTCTACGACATGTAGATATAGTAATTGCTTTTACAAGGAAATGAGATTCCGGTGGAGTCATAACATATAAGAGCTGCAGACAATTCGTTACAGCTAGGCTTTATTAAATTGTAAAGATTGTAAAAAAATGTAGTCTATAGTATATTGCAGGATTATTTTATTTAATTGTACTCCACTAGACCCTACTGACTGGACAAAATAGAGTTTTTAGAGATAAATAACATTAAAGTATTATATTATACTTTATTATATTTTTAAAAAATATTATTTTTTTGCGAAAAACGTAAACGTGTAAAGATTTTAAATAAGGAACCAAGACAAGAAATATTGTATTAAATTCCTTGTGAAATAAACTTTATAATAAAACGATAAGGTTGACAATGTAATGTAGAATTATATTTTATCGATTTTCTGAATAGCTTTTGAATGGGGTGTAAAAGCGATCTTGTATTGTCGTAAAATATGTATGGTAAATTATAAAAATATGTGAACATTTCGTAAACATTTACTTACATTTATTACGTTCACATAAACCCATTTTATTTTATGAAGTTATAAAATATTAGTGAGTGTTTTAAGATATTTATTATTAATACTTTTAGTTCCACTTATTTTTTACAATATTATATTATTAAATACAAATATATATAATATTTAATATATCAACACGAAACGAAGAGTTGCTATAAAATATGAAAATATAAACAAAAATATATAAATAATAATTGGCGCTTAATATTCATATTAATAAACTCGTCAAGGAGTGCAGTAGACTCGATTGAAACCTTACCTGAATAGTAAAACATTAAACAAAAGTTACGAATCGACAACATATATCTGAAAGTTCGGATTGCCGAGTATATTGGCAACCCTAGCGAAACGTCACTGACACCGGATGCCTTCTTGAGTTCATTAAGGTCGATTCATATGTATCAGTGAAGTCACAATTCAAATAATAATAATAAGCCCCCAAAAACCTAATTCACACACTCCGTTCTTCTCCATATCTTCTTTCACACAATCCATCCATCTTTTCTTCGGCCGTCCTCTACCTGTCCATCTCTTTACTTCCATACCTAGCACTCTTTTAGTTACATGCCTGTCATCTCTCCTCATAATATGCCATGACAGACGGCTAACTCTATTTTTTCTGTCGTTGTTCCAAGATTCCCCTAATATACTCATTTCTTATCCTAATTTTCGTTATTGTAAAAAATATTTTGACGGTGTGCCAAAGCTGCGGATTATAACCTCATTATAATATTGAATTAATTATTTTTGAATATTCTGGTTTAATTAAACAAAAGCATAATTTCAACCTGTCTCAGATAAATGTGTGCGTGTTATTGAGAAATTTTGTTTTAGAATTTTATTTTAAGAAAAATATGTTTCTCCTAGTTGTTCCTGTGACTATATTCGCGTAGAGTACAAAATATGAATATAAGTAATGTGTGACAACACTGTTAAAGAAAACTACATATGGCAGAAAAAAACTATTATGTAACCCACGATATTTATTGCAGCAGCATAATGGATAATTATGTTTAACATAATAAATATTAATGTAGAAATCAACCTTCACAGTCATTTTCATCTCCAGTTTGTTTAAAATAACTAAAACTATCTTCAAATTATAGTCAAAAGGATTTTTTTAATATTTATATTATCTTCTTATTTACTACTACGATTTTGTATAGATTGTAATAAGAATTTCGCAATAAAGGTCATCATCGTCCAACCAGATTGTCTCGGAGGAAACTCATTAATATTGCAGAGATCGGTTACAGAATCAACTACTACGAACCATATTTTATATAACAATATAACTATTTCGAAGATACAGTCTATAATTGACATTATTGAATTAAAATTGTATACATATGTTTTTAAATAGTGCTATAATCAAATATAGAATTATCTAGTAACCTCTTTAGAGATATATTTTTAGTTAAGGTTTGTTGGGGTGTAAGATAACAGTTGCATTTTACAGAACTCAATTTTATTTAGGTTATTCTATTGATGTACATAAAGTTATTATTGGTCATCCAGTTTGTAGATAGATACGTTAAAAAGGGCAAATATCTGTAAAAACGATTATATGTTCGATCCAATAGTGAGTGGTTATCTTATTTAAATGTTTAAAAAAACCTACATACACAGAGTATAATACTAAGAATTATAATACATTAGTTGATTTTTGGATTGGCTTAAAGCAAAATTAAGTATCATATAATGTCATGTATTATTTTATTATTACGTGTTATATTTTCAGATTTTATGTCCCCGAGGCCATCCTGTATTTTTAATACGTGCTGTTACTACGATGCCATATTGAAAGCTTAGATCAAAATGTTTAGAAAATTCCTTTCTTATATATTTAAACTAATTTGACAAGAAAAAGTATTGGTTTCTTTTTTATTGTCAGTGTTTCGTCTAAAATAAGTATAACCATCTTGACACTTATTACCTGATGTAAAAGTAATAGAGTAATGGTAGTTCTTAAAAGATAATTTAAATAACATAATGTAATAATATATTTATTTATAACACCAAGAAAACTAAACATCACTCAATATATTACGTAACAGATTAGTAATTGGAACAGTTATACTTGGCTTAGTTATTGATTTGTGACTTGATTTGTGGCTGACCGGTATTTAAGGCCGCCTGAGCCAGTGCTCGGGCATGTAGATTAGATTAAAATCCATTCATCTATCGCTCCTGTAACACATTTATCTGTTTGTTTGTTTGATACAATTTGTAACTAGAGCTCCATATAATATTCAATTCTATTGTAACCTTTATTCTTTATTTTTTACTTTAAAATATTTTTTTAATGTAATTTTCTTTTTATTTCAGGTAAAAAAATGGAACGTTCCGGTAACTTTTAGCCTCCAGAAGTTTTAATACAATTATGTTGTCGTTTTTTTTTGCTAATTAGCAAAACTTAAAATAACTCTTTAATTTTTTAAATACAATTATACTTTGCAATAATTACAAATTTACAATTATAATAATAAATATACGTTTACTAAATTTGAACTCGTATAACGTTCAATAGTAAAAAAGAAGCATATTAATTAAATTAAGCACTTAAATGAATGTAAGTTCGAACGTTGTATACTAAAATGTGTAAGGTTCATTCAAAGACATTTTCTTCTTTAAAATCTAATTATTTTATTGTTCCGAGTAGCGAGATAATCATTTAAGTCTTTTCTTCTGTTAGGTAGCTAATTAATTTAAGATAAAAATCTTTTACAATTGAGATAAGACTCAAAGTACTTAAATTATCAATTTCTTAGGCGACTTAGTTTCAATTTGAACTAAGCTTATTATGGTAACATTTATATTAATTCATAGCAATAGAGAGAGAATAATCTTCTTTCGTCAAATTTAGAATACTAGGGGCGCCAACAAACCCTTAATTTCGACTCGCTGCACTCGCAAAATCTCGGGTGCCGTTTGCATATTGAGCGAAGCGAGCCCAGTTTATTGACTCATCGTTTCCCATTGACTGCAATGGGATATCAGTTTTTTGACATGATATAAAAAAAATTTTTTTTTTTAGGACATTTTTCAATTATTTTTTTTATAAGAACCATCACCTTATGTGTGTCTTTTTGATTGCAAAGTTTTATAGTTTTCCGTCAAGTAGTTTTCGAGCCAATTCGTGACAAAGAATGTAAAAAGTCTCCAGTAAAACGCTCCGCTCACTTCGTTCGCTTCGCTCAATTATATTATTGACAATGAAGTACAAAAATACAATAAAATGAAGTAGAATACAATAAATGAGATTTAAACGTTATGTTTAGAAGCTTTTTGAAACATATCTAGCAAAATATAATTTTGGGAAGGAATTGACTAAATTTTACGTAATTGTAATTGTACATAAAGTACGAGTATATGTAGTTTACAGAACTTTCAGATAAAAGTATCTCTTTTACAATTAGAAGATATGTACAAGTATCTAACAAAATGGTATTATAAAACGACTTCACGTGGATTCCAAAATTTAGCCATTATGCAGAATTTTGGAAGCGTCTCAAGTTTAAATGAAATGATAACTACATCGAGAGTTTAAGTTTTCATAAGAATATTTAAATGTAGGGTCTCTGTTGGTTTACTTTCCATTTAAAAATATTATGTATTATCTATATATATGCGTTTTACCACTCACTGACTCATCACAAAATCTACGAAACTATCTATCCGATTAACTTAAAATTTTACATAGTTGTTTCTTTTGTGACGTAGACGTCAACTAATAACGCATTTTACAAAATTCCTAAGCCAACATATTTCAACTTTTTGCATTTCGCCAAGTTTTAAACCTGTAGGAACTATACATTTAACGCGGTCTCGATGTTACGCGGTCACGCGGTTACGATGACAATGGTTATTATAGCAACCTAAGTTCACATCCAAATTAATAGTGTGTCCAGCGAAGCGGGAATAAGCTAGTAATATCATATACTACATAACATCAATCATATAATAACAAAACAAAACGGCTGCGTAAACTTATATTCCATTAGATGAAAACTTTTTGAATATGTTGTATTACTTTTTTGAGGATGCTATTAATATTTTTAATTGCGATCCTCTGTACCTTTTTTGTCATTAGTGTTGGAGAATAATAACAAAACTTGTCTTATGACCTTAAGGCTTAAGCCTTAAGCCTTTTTTGGGACTGTATTACTTTTTTACACATTAAGATACATATTATTTTTAGTAAGCTCTAGACTAAGAAGCAATTGGTTGATTAAATTGGTCTGTTAAACATTACAACATACACATATCGGAAAATAATTATCTTCTTTCAGTCATATAATTTGGTTTATAAATGTTCAAGAGTTATTAATTGAATTAATATAATATTAGAAGAATGCCGCAGGATCTGTATGATGAATAAAAACAAAATTTGTGTTTATTTATTCTACATACTTCTATCTCATATTGTAACCATTTATTTAATTAAATAGACTTTTCACAACTCAACAATATATAAGAATTTTTTTATTAATAAGTTAAAGTGGAAAATTGTTCTAACCCTTATCATCACCGTGAGTTAATAATGGAGTCGTCGATTTGAAGTTGCTAATTAAGGCCGGACTGTCTGTCATGACTGTGCGTTATCTGATATTGAAAAATATAAAGCGAGAGTTTTACTCAATAAATTAAAGTCAAAATATTGATATTTTTTATGTATAATATAATGAATTTATTTTCGGTCCACGAACTGGGTGTACTTATAAAAAAAAAAATATGACTTAGGTAGCACTTGTATATAATTTCAAACAGAATAATAATGTAACGAAATGTAATTATGTTTGGCACGCAATTTGTGAAACAAGTTCAATCTACTTCGTAATAACAAAATTTGCATTTGTGCAGTGCGGAAACTTAGAGACGAGAATTAATTATATATAGAGGTATAAAAACATCATATTATATTTACTAAATATGGAGAAATAGTTGCGTTATGGAGAAATAAAAATTAAATCATAAGTTAAATAATTATTCAATTGGTCAGATATAAGGATGGGTAGGGAAAAGTCGGGTCTTGTCTTCATGGTTTTGCGAAAAAAAAACAGAACTTTAATCTGAAATTTTTACATCCAAGAAAGTTTTCAATAAGTGCTAAGGTGTTATAATTTACAGATGTCCATTGCTATTAAGATAGAATTAAATTTAATTAGTAAACATTTATACGAACATCAGAAACCTCAAGAAAACCATACTAATAATTTACTAGCTATTTACTAGCTTATATATTATATATTATAACTAGCTTTTGAGAGCAGTTTTGTCTAAGCTGAACAGGTTTAATACAGTTAAGTACGAAACATTAAATATGTTCATCGATTTAAAAGTTCAAAAAAAGATTTAGATTTACAAATACCACACTATTAAAACTTTCAGAATAAATATGATGTAAGATCAAACTTTTAACTAAACTCTAAATTGGATATCAATTTTCAAAAAGTTTACATAATAGACATATGAATTAATAATTTATCTATTAAGTAAATAAGTGAGAGGCATGCAAACTCTGAAATCTTAGGATTTTTATATTAAATCTTCTTTTTATGTTTTTTGCACATATATAAAATTTATAGGATGATTTCAGTAATTTTTTATAGGATGAGTGCAAGAAGAAGCTAATTTCATTACATTTTGGTGTCGTTTATTAGTTGTCGTTTATTAGCTTGATTGCTCACAGATTAAAAAAATATCACTTAGAAGATAATTTACTCAAATGTTTCGTAGTGGGAAACAAATAAATGTCATTCAGGAATATTGAGTACTTGTTTTTATTCACGTTTACATTTTATGCTGGTCAAAATAACATTTTTGAAATGACTTTAATCATTAATCAGTCTAATAGATTTTTTGTGATCATTTGAATAAAATTAAAATTTTTATAAACTGAACTAAGTACATAATTATGAAACATCGTTATATATATGTTTGTTCATTTAAATACGGATGTACACAAAAGGCTATTTTAAACATATTTTTATCAAGTTTAACTGTGGATTTATTAATTATTATGACTCATTTATTTCACAGTCTACATACTACGCCAGTGATGAGCTAACTTTGTTAGACCCAATCAATCACCAGCTTTCTACAGAATATATTGCGCATAATAGAATTTAAAGGAGGATGTGCTTACATTGATAATTATAAGATATTTAAATATTTAACTTATTTACGTGTCATCTCACATTGCTACTTAAAGGGTAGGTAGAGACATTTTGTAATAATGGGACTAGGTATAATGTTATTCCTAAATTATAAGTCGAATCTTTATTTTCATTACATTTTTATATCGTGTTATTAAACTCTGACGTCATTACGCAGAAAATGACAAGAAAACAATTTGTTATTTTAAGTTGAAGTTATAGACCTTTTATTTCATGGTTATAATTTTTGGGTAAATTGTTGATATCAATACAATTATTTTACTCTTTAGCTTTTATTCTTTACTACGGTCTTCTTCCCAGTATAATAAAGGTATTATAAATATATAACGTCTCCGAGTTGTCTGCACATCTGTGGTAAACAAGCTTCAAGGAGTGGTAAATCGATATGATTTTTTTAAAGGTATCGTAATCGAATATCGATATTAAATTTGAATCATCAATTTGATCTCAATTTTTTGAACTCAGAGCGCACATCTTAATGTGACTTATCTTTGGTCTAGATTATTATGAATAACATCAGATAATACTTATTGACCTAGATGTTATAAAGATATTTAAACGTAGTCACTTTTAATAAGATAAATCAAATTGTATAAATAAAACACAATATTATGGAGGTAGTGTTATAGCAAACTATGAAGAATTCATTACAAAATGTCACGGAATATCTTTCACCTGATTAAAAAAAAAAAAAATAAGGACAATAATAGTCGGTATTATTAATTTTTTTTTTCATAATCTTAATTTTAATTATTGCACGGTTTAAACAAAAAAATTCGAAGATAATTGTAACAATGTGTAATTAGATTTACTTATCGGGACAACTTATATAATTATTCACTCAAACAAACAGTTGTATGAAATTTAGATCTGACCATCAATGAAACTTAAATAGATTTTACTCCTTCAATTACTGATATACTTAATAATGAAGTGTTTGTTTGTTTGTCCTAGATTCACTACGATTCACTACTTAGCTGTAGAAGAATTCGCAGTTTAGTTCGAAGAAAATTAATTGTCGTTTGTTTCTTACCAGTTGTAACTAAAAGTTTCAGAGTCTTTATGTGATTTTCGATTTTCGAAAATGGCATGAGAACAATTGTCTGATAAATGGGTGACAAGTCATTTAGTATACCGTTATCAGCTATTGATTGTTTTAGTTTTTTTAAGGATTTAAACTGTAGTAAGGTTTTTTAAGATTTTTTCACTCAATAATTCCTCTCGCAGTCAATAAACCACAATTAAAATTTGAAGTCCATTTGTTTTTGATCTATAAAATCACTTCAATCTCCATTCACTCACTAATAACTTGATAGAAAGCTTTCACAGTTTTAGGAAACTGCTTTAGTAATAGTCATTTAAAAAATATTTATGTGGTTTGCAATAAAAAGTCGTAAATATAAGATATTTATTCTGCCTTTTAAATTTAATCGTTTCATGAATGGAAGAACATCAGATATTTCTTATACTAGTGCAATTTCTTTCGTACAATAACTCTATTGATATAAAGAACTCAATGTTTTGGTTTTATTATTTCTTAAATACTTAATTAATTAATAAGGTTACAAAATATATTATGGATTTTTAATAGTCGGTAGAGTCTAACTGGAGTTACTAAACAGTAATTCGTTTACGATTTGTTGTGAACTTTTAATAAATATTGATAGAAAATGTCAAATTCTATTGGTAAAAACCAATAATATTAGTAAGTTCCAAAAATACTTTTAATTTTTAATAAATAACAGTAATATTTGATTCTAAATTAGCTGTAAATTAACGAAGTAGAAAGTAATGTCTAAATAAAATACTCGACAAATTGAAGTAATGGGTATCATTTAAATAGGACATTTGACCTTCGACCCTGCATGAGGACATCCCTTTTAAACACAAAACTTTAGCCATTTGTAATATGAACAAAGTTAATACATTACAATAATTCATATTCTGTCATTGCATCTATGTAACGCTACTTCAGTGTAATTCTTAGTTAATTAGAGTGATTATTACCATGAAACAACACATTATGTTATAATTTTCACTAAAACCTTTTTAATGTTAGATATATTATGAATATGAATAAAATTACGTAATTTTGATGTTCCCCTCAAAATAAAATAAATGAGCTGCGCTAAATCAAAAGAAAAGTGAAAAAACTTACAATAATTACAATTAAATAAAAGCCAAAAAGATCGTTAGTATTATAGAACAATAAGTTTACAGTTCAGTAATTATTTGCTGGCACGTGTAGTATATAAAGATTACGTAATATATATTAATAATACATAACATGTCGAGTGAATATTAGAATTCAATTAACTAATACACTCATACACACATACAGTGAGGAAACTAATCGACATAACTTCGCGTATATATTATGCTGAATAAAGCAATTTAGATATTTTGTAATACTGTTTTTGTTCTTCTTGGAAAATATTATTTCTGTTAAAATAAAAAGGCCCAGCCATTTCAAGAACTGTTTACAATTTTTTTAAATAATATTTTAGAAAATTTGAGGCAGATGTGAATAATACTTTTTCGGTTTCGACTACTATTCTAATGTAGTGGTTGGAAATAGCTATTGGTAAACAAAAATCTGAATTTGTTGTATCACAAAATGGAATAAACTGAATATAAAAAATATTAAACAAGATTGTGTATTTGTCTCGGCTTCATCGAAAAGCTCAGCAACGGTGAACGTTTCTAAGCTTTTTTTCTTCATTGAAAATACTTAGAACTCGCAGGCGACGAGTTTTTCGTTTATCATTAATTTTTTAATAAAAAATTTTAAAATCTGTTTTTTGCTACTATTTGATTAATTAATTTAACGTTTATATTTTAACATAACATCATTGAGTAGATTATTAATAAATAATAAAATACGCGTTAATTGATTATTTATAAGAAAAGAATTGCAAATTCTTTCTTCTTTTTTTATTATATATTATTAAAATTAAATGAATAATAAGTAATTTCTTAATATTTGTATCATCAGTATAGTCTTCGATAAAAGGTTAAAATACTTTGACAGACATGCATCCTAATTATTAATTAAAACTAATTACATACATAATTGCTTTATAACTCCCCTTAATTCAGAGATAAACTCTCGTTTCCAAAAGTTTAAATAGGATAATAAACATCAATTAGTAGGTATTTTATTATGGAACAAGGTTTACATAAATGAAATTGGTCTCTCTTGAAAAGACAATTACAGATTGACTGGATTTTCCAGAAAATGGAATTGGAATATTTCCGGTACGGTATGATCCTTTTGAAATCCTGAGGGTTAAACATAATGGATGAAGCAATTAACTTTCTCCATCGTCGTATCAGCAGCTTTTATGAGTTTCAGATACGAATTGTTTCAATATAAACACTAATTAACCATACATAAGTTATGGTTAGCAAATTTCTGCTGTAGCAGTCCCTTTTTCAATTATTATACATTAAATTCTAAAAATATTTAGTCTTTATAATTCCAAGCTATTTTTTATTAAATATTATATATTTTTTTTATTTTTAAGTTGCCTTATCACGATAATTTACCGATGTCGTAAAATATCACTACCCAGTTCAAAGATCTAAAACAACTGAACTTAAATTTAAATGAAGTTTAATTTCTATTACGTAATAACGTTCAGTCATAAATCTTTGACAGCTGACAAAATGGCGTCCCATTTTGTCAGCTGTTTTTTTAGGGTTATTAAAATGTTAACGAAATGTTTTTAATATATCTTGTTATAATAAAAGTGTTCATTATTTTCTTAATTTATAAAATCCTTTAAAAAAAATGAATCTAAATACAAATATTTTAACGGTTTTATGTTTGTATAATATTTTTCTGCTATTAAATAATTTTTCTAAAACCCGATATGTCAGAATTGTTGGTAAATCACGGCGAAATTTATATACCTAAATATTATTTTTACCTTGCTAATGTAATTAAAATATAAAAGTTTTATTTATACAGTGTGGGCGAAGTCGCTGGCATAGGTTAGTATATAAATATCATAGAATTATTAATTAAATTCATGCGTAATTTAATGATGTCATATCACCCGCACTCATTCATGGTGTTGTATAATTGATGTGTGTTAATGCCTCTTATTTATCATCTGACATCCAATTATAATTACGTATTCCGATTAAAATGATTAAAATATAATGAGATGTTTTGTTTAATTGCTGAATTTATAATTAGTGATTAATTCTCGTAAAGTGTAACCTGGTTTCCGAATAATGAGAACAATTCTAAATGAATTGAATTTATCCATAAAAATAATTTATAATTTGTTATATAAATAATCCATCCATATTCATGAAACACGGTTAATTCAATTAAAGTTAAGTTAATTTAATTTAAGAGCCAAAGATCATTAAATAACCATTAACAAAAATATATTGTTACTTAAGTTTTAAATTTGTTACAATTCACAAGATGGAGAATCTTCTTAACTTCAGAAGATTCACTTATAAATACCGATTTTATTACACAATATTTATACGCCAAACTTTAAATACTTTACTATAAAAACAGTGACAACCACACGATAAATATAAAATCAGGAGTGTTTTATTAAATAAATCATATTAAAATATTAAAGAGGAATTTTAATGGATCAAAATGTGTGGGATTTAAGTTGTCGACTCTTTTTTTTTTTTTATGTAAGAGGAGGGCAAATGAGCTGGCGGGTCACAAATGGACGTGATCACCACCGCCCATGAACTCTTGCAACATCCGAGGATTTACAAGAGTGTTGCCAGCCTTGTAGGTAGGAATAAACGCCTTTTTTGAAGGTACCCATGTCGTACCGATCTGGAAATACCGCCGAAGGAAGTTCGTTCCACAAGCGAGTGGAACGTGGAAAAAATGTCCTTGAGAACCGCACAGTGGAGGATGGACTGGATGGATGGATGAAGTGGAGGACTCTTTTAAGAGGTTGATATTATAATGTTTCAATGTAAATTAATTAAGAAGATGTATAAGTATTATTTTTCATCTTAATTTCTAACTGAAAATTTCTTAATTACAAAAAATAATGATATCCTCTTATTTCGTAAACGGTACAAAGTTGCACAGTAATTACACTCTCAGGCTTCTAATTAGAGAAAACGGTTTGATTACTTAAAAGTTTCAATTAAAGATAATTTTACTGAGTTTCTTACACCTAAAATAATACGAGAATTATAAATTTATATATGTTTCTGTATATGTATATCTAAAAATCTTGTTTCTATACATTTATATATATGTATACCTATATATAAAAGTATAGGAACAAGATTTTCAGATTAACGTCTATTAGAATAATATATACATATATATGTATATTTAAAATACTTTATATAATTTTATAGTAAATATTATTTCTATTAATTAAGAAATACATTTTCTATAATTAAGAAAGATACGTGTACATTTTTAGATATATGAAGATAAATAAATCTAAAGTTAGTATTAAAACATTTTAGAGCTATCCAGTTCTGCCTGAGAATGTTTCTGCCATTATTTGTACATCATTTTATGTAACAGTAGTTTCATAAATTACGTACAACAAGAGATTAGCATATAAAGAAAGTATTCGTTAATATCTATTAATATTTAAAAATTATTTTACAGACATCTGTAATCTGTAAAACTGTCCAACTTGAGTATTATGTGGTATAGTGTGTTCCTCTTTGATATAAAACTATTGATGTGATTTGACTCACTAACATATAAGGAAATTGCTACTTACATACTATAATTTACATAAACTGAAGTATAAATCAAATCAATTGTCATAAAACTTTAATACGAACTAGTCTTGATACGACGGTACACGTCTATCAAATGTTACTGAATTTAATCGTGTTGAATCTCGAAAGTCATTGTGTGAAGAGAATTATGTTTATAATAACTAAAATTCATATGTGCTCATATATATTATTAACACAAATTAATGTATAACTGTTAATAATAATATAAATTCTAACTAAATGTATGTTCTAAAATCAAAATTCCGAGATTTATAATTTGATAAACCTCGTTCTTTAAACGGTATTTTAATAAATACACACACACACATATATATATATATATATATATAATATATATTTTTTTAATTCTTTTATATCGAGGTTCGATAGGATAAATTTTTATTTATATAATAAAGATTTATTTATGTCAAACTTTAGTTATTTTTAAACAACAATAACTAAAATTTGATATTATGATAAAATAAAAAAAATACTGTTTTGATCTTTATTTCTGCAGTAACCCATTATATTTATCTGTATAGTAAGAGCTCCATTATTTATTTTCATGGTTGCAACTACGGGAGACACTTGAAATTTTAATATTGATTGTAAAATTCTACGTTAACCAATTACGGATAAACGCGGTCATTAAGTTCAGTTTAAAATTTACATATTATTATAACATTCTATTAATTATTTTCAGTGTATTATAACCATTATGCAATTATGTTATTATAATTGCGGATATAACATTATATGTATTAGACAACTACTTAGCTTTCCTTTTTTATTTTATTATCATATAAATTTTATACATATCAATCAGAGAGGTAATCGTGTGTTAACAGCTTTATTCCATTTCACTGATCATCTGAGGATTATATTTAGAGAAGGCTCGGAAGAGTTTATTATGTCCTTGCAACTAAAGGTTATTTAAGAATTGTTACAATAATTCTAGTCATTATTAAATAATTACAGACAGGACAATTGTTTCTTTATAACTTACATTATTTACAGTTCTGTGAAACTCCCTTCGAAATTAATATAATTTAACAATATAATTTAACAACAGATTGGTAACTGGAATTTTAAGAAAATGCAATTTTAATTACTCCTCCATGAAATGGAATAAGAAAGATTTGATGCTGGAGGAAATTAATTGAAAAGTTTTTTTTCATTAAATAATTAAAATCATACATTTCGATCACTAAATCAAGTAACACTTTTAATAATTAAAATATTTATATATCTATTTAAAATATTTTATAACCAGGAAGATGATATAATATTAAACAAACACATTGTGGAAAATTCACTAATATTGATAGAACTCAAAGGTAGGACTTCGTAGAAGTAAAATATTAACGAATTATTTGTTGAGTAAGGAACTTTTGTCATATTTTACTAAATTACTTTGAGAAATTATATATTATATTTTTTAACTTAACATACTGCATACTTTGTTTGTATTGCGTGTAGCATTTGTATTATTTTTTGTAGTTTCTTTTACAAGTAAAAAAATGTTGATGTTGATTTAAATTTTGATGAAATGTATGATAAAAACACAAAATATTATTTATTTAATTTAAATAATTGTTGTAGTAATTAATAGACTGAAAAATGTTCTTCTGGTAATGGCCATAGCTTTAAAATATTTTTCAGTCTCAAGAAAACCGTTGAAAAAATATTAATTGGAGTTGTTTTTTTTAATTTTAAATAAAGAAGCAATGAAAGAAAAGAAAATGAAAGAAAGAAAGAAGCAATGAAAGAAACAAAGAAGGGTTTAAATTGCAAATGTACTTATACCGCCTCCGTCAACTCAACAACGGCCTTTTCTAGGAAATTAAACACGTGAAATAAATGACATTAAGAATTCATAATGTTCTGTGTATTAAATGGAATTCTTTAAGATCGCTTCTACTAAATACTGAAATATTGCACATAAATCTTAAATAAATACCGACTCAGAGAACTTTCTGGTCGTTTACATAATTTTCCTTACGATGTTGTGAACATCGTTATAGGACTAAAGAAGCCGTCCTTAACAAATAGCGTCTTATTCATTTATTAAGGAATGTGAATAAAAAAGGAAGAGGGAAAAAAATTGTTGTCGTTTTTTATAAAAAAAAAAATTAAAAAAATTACATCTAATTTAGAATATTATAAGTACAGTAATAAACGTATAAAATAAGAAACATTTTATATTCCATTTCTGACTCATAATCAGCTTTGATGAATAATAATTTTTCGCTGGAATTTTTTTCTTTCATTTGTCTTGTAACTTCTATAGATAATACTTATATTAGGTACATCAAAAATATTGTTGTCTTGTGTGGTGATTTTGTTATTTATTGTGGTATTTGGATTTTTTGTCAAAGTTTTACGAAAATCTTGAATCTTGAAATAACTGAGTTTCGGACACTTGCATTTACGTGTCCTATTTATAGCTTAGGGAAAAGGAATCTAGAGTTGGAAAAAGTTTGTGCCCTATTTTAAGATGATTGTTGATAGACCAGTAAGGACAAGATAGTTACGTCAGTCCAAACAGCTGACTCGACAGTCACACCAGCCCATCCCGCTGAGTCGGCATCTCGCAATGTTCGCACGCTCATATTCGAATGATGGGAACAATACCCTTCTGGGTGACCGACTCGATATTATTTAAGACATTGTATTAATATTAAGTTAGTCTTGTTAAGGTAGTCTAAGTAATTACTTGTCAATTAAAGTGATTATATTTTAAATAAAATCTTTTTTTAAAAAGTCATTCGCGGTGCGTAAAACTTGACTGGCGCAGCCAGTAGGATTCCGCGTCCGGAAAATTGAAGATTATCCTGGAACGAACGTTTTCAAGCGTTTTCTACGGAATCCGAACCAAATATAAATAAGTCTCATCGAGCGCTTGCGTCTGGCTTCTGGAAAGATCGCTACCTTCAGGCTCACGAGGGATATGATTTGGTGAGTAGACCCTAAAGCTATTCCTACCGATTAATTTCCTATTCAACCCTAGTTATATGTGTCAATTTAAATTGTAGGCCCCTTTTTAAAATTTAAAAGGTTCTTAGAGATTTTATTGACTTTCGTTTTAAGTGAATTAAAAGAGAAATACTAAGATTGAATTGAATTAAAGTAAAAGTGAATTATAATATTATAAAAAGAAAAATAAATATATTATATTAATTAATTAAGAACAAAAATATATAATTATTTCATAAAATAATTATTTTATATACAATTTTGATATTGTTTATTTAAAGTGAATCAATTTATTAAAAATGGAAAACATTGTAAAGATTCCCGTAGAAGTTAGTAATATCATCCCTAAGTTTGATGGTGATGAAAAATTATTATCCTTATTTATTAGGAAATGCGAGTATGTAATACAAACGTGTGTAGTGGAAGGAAATCCCGACCAAGACCTTTACGTTTTTCATGTCATAACTTCAAAATTAATAGGACGAGCAGCTAGTTTAATTAGTGAAAGACAAGATTTAATTACATGGAGCAGCCTTAAATCCGCCCTTGAACAACATTTCGGTGATCCGCGTTCCGAAGAATGTATTGCGATTGAATTAGAAACTTTAAAAATTAATAGTAATGAATCTTATCTAGATTTTTGTAACAGAATTCAACACACTAAAAGCACATTAATAGCTAAAGTAAATTTAATTTCAAATAGTAGTTTGCGTGAAAGCAAAATAACAATTTATGATAATTTGGCGATGAATGTATTTTTATATAATTTACCTGAAGATTTATTGCGAATTGTAAGATTAAAAGCATGTAATACCCTTGAAAATGCTTTAAGTATTGTTCTAGAAGAGGTAAATTTTATGCATCAATATAACTCACGTAATAAAATGATGAAGCATCCTCATACTAATGCTGGACATGCTACATCTTCTAACCCCTATATTGAAAGAAATGTTATGAAACCTTTCTTTAACACCTTTAAAAATAATAATCATTCATTTCAATCAAAAGGTCAACATCAGCAGCAACCATTGCAAAAACCGTATACATTTCAAAATATGAATTATCAACAACCCCCTAAATTTAAATTTGGTATACCTCCTAGTAAGCAAATTAAGCTACCCATACAAAACCAAAACCAATTTGGATATCGACCCCAGGTAAACCAAAATCAATTTGGATATAGACCCCAAGTAAACCAAAATCAAGTAGGATATAGACCCCAAGTAAACCAAAATCAAGTAGGATATAGACCCCATTATAATCAAAATCAATTTGGATACAGACCACCACTTAATCAAAACCAAGGACAACAGCCCTCTGGTTACCGTCCCCAACGACCTATGTATAATACGGATGTGAGCATGAGAACTGCTCCACCTGCTAAACCACAAGGTTTCCGCCTAAACGAACATATTGTCGAACAGGGAATTCCTGAAGACCCTGAAACCGAATACTATGACCCAAATGACCCCGTGACTGAATATTATGACCATTATGATCCCACAATACAAGAAGATGTTAATGATATGACAAATAATAATATTGTAGAAGAATTTGAAAATTTTCAGATGGATACCCCTTACCAAGTCCCGAGATAATACATTTAAATTGTAACACCCTTACATTACCTTATATTTATATACCTGAAATTAATGCTAACTTTATGATTGATACGGACAGCTCAAGATCATTTATTAGTCCCAAAAAAGCGAACGAATATTTTAACGACTTCAAATATCAAGAAGCCTTTGAAGTTATTAGTACTCATGCCTCTAGTCGACATGATGAAGTTGTAGTTATCCCCTTATTCCAAATTTTTCATAATCCTGAAACACATAAATTTTACATCTATGACGTAGATGGACGTTACGACGGATTAATAGGAAGTGACCTTTTAAAACAATTAGATTCCACAATAGATATGAAGAAAGAAATTCTATATACTAATACAACAGCTATCCCTATTATATATAACCCCACTAACGTTATTCGTCTTCATCCCCGTTGTGAACAGAAAGTTAAATTACCAACAAGTTTACGTAATGGAAATGCTATTTTAAATTTTAAACAATTTTGTAATGGTGTTAGAATGCCTGCCGCTTTAGTTAATTGTAAAGACGGATATGCAACCACTATTATTCAAAATACTCTTGAAATAGAACTAAATTTGACTATTACCAGCCCTTTTATAGTAACAAAATATAACCTAAGCAAATGCATTATTAATAAATTAGATAATAATACAGATTTAGAAATAGACGAAATACTGACAGAAAACTTAACTAAACTGAGATTAGACCATATGAATTCAGAAGAAAAGAAAGCTATCGAACAACTCTGCATAGAATATAAAGATATTTTTCATTGTGAGAAACTACCCCTGACTTTTACTAATGACGTTAAACATCAAATTAGGACACATAATGAGGATCCCATATATATACGACCTTACAGACAACCCCAAGTAATTAATGACGAAATTAATAAACAAGTAGACAAGATGATAGAAAATAATATAGTAATTCCATCCCATTCCCCTTGGAGTGCACCTGTCCACCTAGTCCCAAAGAAACTTGACGCTAGTAATGAAAGAAAATTCCGCTTAGTTATTGATTACAGAAAACTTAATGAAATAACTATCGACGACAAATACCCTTTACCTAATATAACTGACTTATTTGACAAGCTAGGACGAAGTTCTTATTTTACCACTTTAGATTTAGCAAGTGGTTACCATCAGATAGAAGTTAAAAAAGAAGATAGACAGAAGACAGCTTTTAGTACAAACGCAGGACACTTTGAATTTACTCGTATGCCTTTTGGACTTAAGACAGCACCTGCAACCTTTCAAAGAGCAATGGATAATGTTTTAAGAGGATTACAAGGAATCCACTGCTTAGTTTATCTAGATGACATAATAGTTTATTCAGTTAGTTTACAGGAACATATTCAGAAATTAAGAACAGTATTTGACAGACTCAGACAGACAAACTTAAAAGTTCAGTTAGACAAATCAGAAGTTTTACGAAAAGAAGTACTTTATTTAGGACATACCATTACGAGTGACGGACTTAAACCGAACAATGATAAAATTAAAGCTATTCTTAATTACCCCTTACCGCAGACAACAACTGAAATTAAAAGTTTTCTAGGACTAATAGGTTACTACCGACGGTTTATAAAAGACTTTGCAAAAATAACACAACCAATGACAGCCCGACTTAAGAAAAAACAGACGATGCCTGTAACAGATCAGAAATATTTAGAATCATTCCAAAAATGTAAAGAACTCCTTGTTAATGCACCAATACTTCAATATCCCGATCCTAGCAAACCTTATATCCTCACTACAGATGCATCAGACTTTGCAGTAGGAGCTATTTTATCCCAAGGTCCGGTTGGCAGTGATAAACCTATTGCTTATGCAAGCCGTACATTAATAAGTGCTGAAACACGTTACAGTACAACAGAAAAGGAATTATTAGCAATAGTATGGGCAGTGAAATATTTCCGCCCCTACTTATATGGTAGAAAATTCAAAATAATAACTGACCACAAACCCTTAGCATGGTTAAATTCTTTAAAAGATACCAATAGTAGATTAACACGTTGGAGATTAAGATTATCTGAATACGATTTTGAGATTATGCATAAGAGTGGCAAAAGCAATTGTAATGCTGATGCTTTATCTCGAATCCGTATTAACGCAACAGATAAAGAAGAAAATATGTCAACACAAGTAAATGTAGATACAGAAGATGATGATCTGGAAGAAATAAGAAAAGTAACTGAAAGCTTAAAAGAATTAGAAAGATTAAAAAAGACCATTTTTCCTGAATCTCAACCTTCTAACATTTTTGATCCTGAACCAGAAGAAATTATTCCTACTATTAATATCCCTGACGAAGACTCAGAAGAAACTCTTTCAGTAAGAACTAGAAATGGTTCACCTTATTCAATACCATGTCCTTCTAGTTCCACTTTAACTGCGTCTGCAACTGATACAGTTCATTCAGCACGTGATACTGAATCCGAAGGTATCCCCATATTACAGGAAGCAATAGACACTAAACCAAATCAAATTGTAGTTTTTACATGGTTTATAGATAGGTTAACAGTTAAAGATTTATCTAGGCCCAAGCAACGTATTTTAGAAGTTCATTTACTTACAAACAGACCAGATTTAGTTAAACAATTTTTAAAAGAATATATTAAAAATAAGACCAAATATTTTATTTATTTCGAAGATGAAATACATCGTAGGCAATTTACAGAAACAGTTATAGCCCTATTCAAAAAAGAATGTGTGCAATTTAGAGAATGTACAAAACGCGTAAGTTTTATAGATGACGAAAATGATCAAAGGGAAATTGTTAAAAAATATCACGAGGGAAAAACTTGCCACAGAGGTATTCGCGAAACTGTAGGCCATATTAAGAGAAATTATTTCTGGCATAACATGGAACAAACTATATCGAGTTTCATAAATTCTTGCGAAATATGTAAAAAGATGAAATACGACAGAAACCCAATAAAACCAAAATTACAATTAACCCAAACTCAAACTAAGCCCTTAGAAGAAATCTTCATAGATATATTTTCTATTGAAGGAAAATATTATTTAACGATAATTGATGCCTTTAGTAAAATTGGCCAGGCTTTTGAAATTGCTAATAGGACAATACCAGAGATAGTAAGAAGTTTAATTAAGTACTTTTCTTTTTACGGTGTACCTCTTAAAATTAATGCTGATCCTGGTACTGAATTTAATAACGCATTATTAAAGGAACTTTTAGCTATGTATAAAATTGAAATTCACATAGGAACTGCAAATAATCCAAATTCCATGGGTCTTATAGAAAGATTCCATTCAACTATTATAGAAATTTATAGAATTGCCAAATACGAACAAAAATATACCGATGCAGCTTCCGTAATGACATATGCAATAATGGCTTATAATAATTCAATACATTCTACAATTGGTTTTACACCCTTCGAAGTTTTATTTGGACACACTGAAGCTAAAAATACATTCCATGTAGATTTTGAGAAACAATACATGCAACAATTAATTAAGGAACATATGAAAAGAACGAAATTTTTGTATAAACATTTAATAGATAAAACAATTAAGGCTAAAGAAAAATATATTGAAAAGAGAGGTGGTGAAACAGATTTTAGAATAAAGCCCGGAGATATAATATTTGCAAAAAGCACTAATAAACGTAAAAGCAAAGATAAACCACGTTACGTAAAAGCTCAAGTAACCAATGAGATTTCTAAAAATACTGTCCCTGTTATAATGACTAATGATCGGAATACTAAGATACCAATAAGGAACGTTAAACGACCTCCACAGGTACCACCTGCTGGTTATGACCCTGGTCCCGGTGATGTGGACCCAGGCCCTTCAACTTCAGGAGTTAAATGAAAATCCTGGAGTACTACCCTTAAGAAACGGCATTGCCATCGTGAGTAACGATAAATGGACAATCGTCAAAACATTACATTTAAGACCTATAATAGAAGATATAAAAGATAACTTTTATAAATGTACCCAGTTAGATAAGTTAGTTAATAATTTTGATGATATTTTTATTGAATACTTTGTAGACGTTAGAATTCAAGCTAATTACATAAAGAACTTAACAGTAATGAAATTAGAACAGATTTCTCCCACATTTAGAGTTAAACGAGGCCTAATCAACACCTTAGGATCAATAATTAAAATAATTACAGGAAATCTAGATAATAATGATGCTATTAGATATGAAAAATTAATTAGTGAGATTAAGTTTGAACAAAATAAAAATAAAAATAAAATGACGTTGATCACTGAAATGATACACACTATAACGAATTCTACATTTCAATTAAATGACAATATTAATAATATCAATTTAGAAATTCAAGGTCTGAAATATAATCTTTCAGAAATAATAAAAACGAACGTTCTCAATCACATAGAAACTCAAATCATTAGTACATACAATTTGTTAATTCATAATTTTCAAACTATATATATAAAATTAAATGAAATAGAAACAAGTTTTGCATTAAGTAGATTAGGAGTATTACATCAATCAATAATAAATTCTAACATACTTTTAAGTACATTAGAAAACATAAGTAAGTTAGAAAATTTAGCATATATTCCTACTTTAAATAATTTAGTTAAGTTAGAAGAAACGATTTCAATAAAAGCATATCTCAAAGGAAATTATATAACCTATCTTTTGGAAATACCTATTATTGAAAATGACACTTATATCTATTACAAACTGATTCCTTTACCTGTGTTGTCCCATGATTCCACCGTTATTATTGTTCCTAAATATCCTTACCTTATAGCAAAAGGGTTGAAAACTAGATTATTAGCTCACCCCTGCAAGGAGATCAACAAAGAGAGTTTCCTTTGCTACAAAGATGAAGTTCTTCAATTCAGCAACGATCCTTGTATCACCGACTTGATGAATTATGCTGAAAATGTATCATGTACTCCCGTTCCTATAATAACTGAAGATATTGTTTTACAACCACTGAAAACTAGCACATGGATCCTGTTTACCAGAAAAGAAGAACTAATTAAAAGAACCTGTTTTGACGAAATATCCCGAACGAAGGTTAAAGGCACTTACATACTCACCCTAGATGATCTTTGTGAAGTGAAAATTGGATCTATAAATCTGAAACGACATCAGATAATTTATGAAAATGAAAGTCACTCAACATTACCAGTAATTAATCTACCATCAATACATGTTCCTGAAACTCCGAGTCTGAAACCAATCAATATAAAAGGCATTGACCTTACGGACCTGAAACTTCTTGCGTTAACGTTAAAGAAAACAGAAACAAGTGATTTCAGTGAAAATAGTGAAACTAGTGAAAACCATAAAATTGTGAGAAATATTAGTGTTTGGACAATCGGACTGTATACCATAGTTATAGTTATTATATGTATTTTAATTTTCAACAATCGTAATTTTGTATTTAAAATGTGTCTTCGAAGTTCTTCTGCTTTACCGGAAAACTTCGATCTTAAGGAGGGAGGAGTTACGTCAGTCCAAACAGCTGACTCGACAGTCACACCAGCCCATCCCGCTGAGTCGGCATCTCGCAATGTTCGCACGCTCATATTCGAATGATGGGAACAATACCCTTCTGGGTGACCGACTCGATAGTATTTAAGACATTGTATTAATATTAAGTTAGTCTTGTTAAAGTAGTCTAAGTAATTACTTGTCAATTAAAGTGATTATATTTTAAATAAAATCTTTTTTTAAAAAGTCATTCGCGGTGCGTAAAACTTGACTAGATATGCAGACTTATTTATTATGTATTCAAGTGTAACAAAAATAATCTTTAGAGACTTGTAATAAAGACTACATCCACGTTTTATTATTTGAAGGTCACGGAAATGTTGCTCTGAAAACGATTGCTGTCACGCGATTTTTGGGGTTATATTTATGGAAATGGCAAGGACAAATATCACTTAAAATAGTACATCGAAAGTAGGTTATATCAGTTTAAATGAAGGTGTTCTTTATACAGCTATAAAATAATTTCAGCTTTATCAAATATGTTTAACAATGTTCTTAATATACTGTTGTTCTGTTTGATCAGGGCATAGCGACCCTGTGTGTCTGTGATGTGAACTGTAGACAATTGTTAGGAGTTTAGTTATATGTCTATGATTGTAAAATCCATCATAATTCCATAGAATATCAGTGTAAAGTACCTATAATAACTACGTTGCGTATAGAGAGTAAGAGGGCTGCAACGCCACGTAAATTCTCTCCTTTCCCTCCCATACCTACATCTATTTTCATCCCATACCACGCAACTGTAGTTTTAATTGTTTAGAGAACTGTAGTATAATATTTCGAGAAAATCAGCTTTTTCGATGAAATTGAAATGAAACCAAGAAATGTATTAGATGTTGGACAATAATCTAATAAGATTATATAGATATATTTGGGTAATATAATCCATCTACTAAAAATATACCTCTGGGTATACACTACAAACATACATACTACACTAATATTTTATATCGCATATTCGATCCAGTTTTGTCTAAAAACAAAGGTGATTATTGACTGTTATTTTAAGAATTTAATATATTTTATTATCGTAAATAAACCACCTACCTTATCTAAAATTTCGTTTGGTTTTAAAGTTAAATAAGAGAGTAACAAACTGCTATGTTAATTATCAGACCCCTCTTACATTCCTCTTTATAATAAAGCTAGGGATATATTATTTATGTGACCCACAATCATACGAGTACACACATATTGCATACATATATAAAATAATATTTATTACATATAAATAAATGTACATGAAATATACTGTATTACTTTATTTCCTTAGTAGTAATTACTTGGTCTCACAGTTCTTCCTACAAAAAGCATATTTACATTTTATTCTCTAATTAAACAACTCTCGATTAAAATTTGTAACATAAAACTTTTTATAACAATGAAAAAAATGTCTCTGCGATATTTCAGCTTACGACGTCTCATTGGGTTGATATTGATGATTCAGTGAGTCAATATTTATTCCATATTATAAACACAAAAAAATATATATTTATTTCCTAAAGAGTGTAATTCTAAAATTGTTTATCCGCAATGAAAAAGACTGATGAAATAAGCAACATTATTCGTTTGAAAATAATAACCTCGGAATAATACGGCAATGCGGCTTAAATAGTATTTACAGTTATGTCAAATATTAACAAATAATTGTTAACATACACAAATTTAAACGTAAATTTAATTTAAAAATTTTTTTTTATATTTATGTTATTTAGCTTTTGTAAATTATTTTAAAAAAAACCTCTTGTTACTGGATTAAATCATTTTAGCGTGGAAGTAAGAGTATACGCCTTTTTGAAAGTACTCATGCCTTATAGATCTGGAAATACAGCCGAATTCTTTCCACATTCGAGTGGTACATGGAAGAGAGTTCCTTGAAAACTACATAGTGGAAGAACGCAACGCGTCCAGGTGGTATGTATGGTATTGGAAGTAGTGAAGTATTATGCGGTGATGAAATTAGATGGCAGGCATCAGATCGAATAGCTCTTCGTAACCATTGTAAATGGGGTTACGCACGTTAGCAGCTGCCCATTGATGATGTTCGCCATAATTTTAGAGAGAAGAGAGATAACAGCGATTGATCTTTAGTTAGCTGGATCCCAGCTATCACCTTTTTTAGGGTCAGGATAAACAAGCGCACACTTTCATGAGAGCGGGGCTTCGCCTTTAAGGTAGGAGTACTAAAATATATGCTTTAGTACTGGAGTCAATTCAAGTGCGCAAGTTCGTAGCACCAATGGAGAAATTCCATCCGACCCACTCGACTTATGTACGTCCAAGGAAAATAGAGATGGTCGAATAGTTTTTTTGGCGAAAAAATTATTTCTGCCATTGAGCTCTGACACTGGGTAGTAGACGGTTTATTCCCTTGGTCGTTCAAGTCGAATCTGAGACAAAAACAGTGCCGAAGAGATCGGCTTTCTCTTTTGTATGGATCAAAGAGTCATTATCCATGTGCACTGGCGTTAGGGACGACTGGAAAAAGTTGCCCTTAGAAATCACCCAGAATTTGCATTTGAACGTGCCGGGCGAGTACTTTGCCAGCTGATCTTCAATTTTGACGCCTGCCGTTTGTCCGCTGCTGCAGTTCCGTCAGACGCATCAAACCAAGGTAGTGAACTGCCAAGTGGCATCACAAAGTTTGGTGCAAATAATCTAATTCCTTGTAGTATCACATCAGTTACAGCCGCAACGCAGTCACTGGGTTTATTAGAAGGGAAACAAATCTTCTCCCATGGCTAGAATGCAAAAAAGAGTTGCACTCCTTTCCAATCCGCTGATTAGTAGTGTCAAACGCGTCGTGTCGCAGGTCTTGTGTGAGCTGAACGTTGCATAATCACTACACTCCTTACCAGACAATGATACGAGGATCCTAAGGGCACTTCGACAGTGATCTGATACTTTTCTGGATGTGTAGTCAGCAGAACATCGAACTAAGAGAGCATGGCTATCAACGTCCAGTAGACAAGTGTGCGTCTTTGCCAACTGGGACAGATCATTTGCCAGAGCAACGTTAAATACAGATTGAGATCTGTGTTTAACTTTAAAAATAATATCTTACATCACTTCCGCGTTTCTAAAAAAAAGAAGATACTATGGAATAGTTTAGGAAGATTGAAAAGTTATAAATTAAGGAATTTTATCATTATTTTTATCAGGAGTTAGCAGAGATAAAAAATTCCGTGCCCGCAGGGGGACACGCGTGGGTAGACCTCGTGTGTAACTCGTTTGAAATATAACTCACTACCTAAGAATAATACATGATGCCGTTGTTTACATCAAAAATTTTCAAGCAAAAAGCGGTTTTAATTTTTTTTCTCGGAAAAGGTATCTTTTTTGGAAATACTTTTGGTACTTAAATTTAGAGTAAAAAATAACCTTTCTATTAAAAATATTTGCGAGGAGGGAATGTTTACCAGAAAAAAGTTGCCGTGGTTTTACCTACCTAAAATTTACAAGCTAAAAGTGGTTTTTATTTTTTTTCTCGGAAACGGTACCTTTTACGGAAAAACTTTTGATACTTACATTTAGAGTAAAAAATAACCTATCTATTAAAAATACTTGTGATGCAAGAATGTTTACCAGAAAAAAATTATGAATTTTTTCCCAAAAAATTTCGGTTTTTTTACCCCCACCCCTAAGTTATAGAAGTTAGGTTTTTGGTTTATTTACAATAGTTTGGTTTATTTACAATAGTAATAGTAGTAGTAGGTATTTATCAAAGACATCATATAATATAAACGCGATTGATCTTCTTTGTATAGGGACAAAGTTATGGTCGAAAATCTGAAATCAGAAAAAGTGAGGCCCTAGCGCCCGCTGTGGCCGGATTTCTCTGGTTAACGAACTTGACCTTCATTTTTGGATGGTTGATTTTTGTGCAAAGTTTGAAAGCGATCCGAGCGAAACTGCGGCCGCTATCGTGATGACAAAAGTCGAATCTGGACGCACGCACGCATATATAAATATAAACTTTTTGACCAATGGTCATTTCGGACTCAGGGGGTCATAAGAAGACCTCCTGTGAAGAAATTTTTCCAAAATTCGAAAGTCGGGTGGGTACAAATGAATGGGCAGACCGAATTCTTCGAGGTCTACCCAAAAAATATCTAAAGAGAGAGAAAATGTGGCCAAAATGTTAATAGAAAAAAATATGTATATATTAAAAGAAAGCCTAGAATCAATTAGTGTTTCTCTTTTAACTTATTTTTATAGATGTTTCTTCTTATATTTTATTCATGATTTAACAAAACTCATCATTAAAAATAAAAAAAAGACAAATAAAAGGAAATAATCAAAACAATAAACTTTTTTTGGTATTTTTTTATTTTGTTAAGTATAATTTAACCCTTTTAAAATAACAGGTGTGACAGCTGTGTGGTTCCCAGTGGGCATTTCGACCGCTTGTAAATTTTAATAGATATATATATTGGACCTTTACTGCATCTTTAGTTTTAAGGTAAATCCATTTTAGTGTTTATTGTATTTATTATTGTTATTTTTTTTGTTATAAAATAACCAAATTAGTAGTATTTTAGAATCCTGTTTCATGTACTTAACATGATAATGGTTAAAGAAAAATTATTCTCGTTCATATTTTATATTTATAAAATATATCCTGCTTCAAAGATTTACATATACTTAATACTGATAATATAACAAAATATACAGTCCAAGTCTTCAAAAAGAGGTAAAATAAGGAAACAATTACGCCTCCCTCTCTGTTGATACTCGTAGGTAGTTTCAATGAGCATAATATCATTAAAGTACACGTTACGACAAAATATTACGTTAATGTCCTGAGCTGTGTTTTGCAATAAGGTGATAATGCTAAAATTTAAATTGATTTATTAAAAACAATTGAAAAAATATTCATTATAGTAATATTTTATATGTATCTCCGAATGTACCTGCGTTATTTCTTTAGAATTTGCACGAATAGCTACTAACCCATTTGGGGTCGCTATTCATGAGCTCGGAGCAAGGCGTGAAGAGCTCACGTCGCGTTTCATGTCATAGAAAAATTACAATAGCGTAGTTGGTTAAACGTATATAATAGTATTCATAAAATACGATAGTGTACATACAAAATACTACATAGTATAATTTGATTAAAAATGTTTGTTTCTTTTATTTGAAACTACTGCATAACGCAGCGCATAAACTTTATACTATATGTAGGCTTTTATTTCAGTTAGGGTACTCTTTGCGTGTGTTCGTATCCCTTAATTGAATAACATATTCCCTTTACTTACTTCAGGACGTCGTCGTATAAGGTCATATAGGATGTATATTTTCAAGCTCCTGTCTCATGTCACCCAAGATTTTCACCAAGATATATAATAATACACTAAGTAAAAACTTAATATTCTCTCATAAATAATATTAAGTAATATTTCTTTACGTTAAATTAATGAATCGAATATATAATATTCTGCATTTATGTATTTAGTTTTATCGTTTTAATTATTGTTTGTCTTTTATGATATATTTTTTACATTGTACCATACTTTTTTAAATTTTTATGTAATCACGTATATAAAGATAATATTTACGTTAATTTCAATGGTAATTTATCCGGTTTTTTTTTCAATACGTAAACTATATAATAATTATTGTTTTTTTGTAAAAAATGTCAATTTATATACATACTCGTATATATATGTATTAACATTTTAAATACATGAATTTTTTACAAATGCAGGCGGGGTCACTGGGAAACTCAATTATTTTAAAATCAAAGCCTAATTATTTCTTAATAGAAGGATATAATTAGTGTTCCGAGAGACTGATAAATATACTATACTTAAGCCTTACTATACATAAGAAATTTTTGTTATATTACTTATTACTTATGATATGGGTTTGCATAACTATAACCAAGTACAAGTAAATTTGTTTTTTTTTATATAAATAGCTTTTTTAATTAATTATCAAGCATAAGAAATAAGTATTTCTTGTATCTTTTTCACATAACGTATTATTTTGCTATTTCGTATTTACTTCATTGTATTTTGTAAATAACAAATATACCTTTAGTTAAAAAGTATTATTACATTAATAAATAATTCTTATCAAATAACTAAGTTATTAGATAAATATTTATTATGCAGCTAAAAGATTGGCATTCAACAATAAATTGCCAAGCCTGTTACTTTGTTAGATGAGTATTAAATTCGGTTTATTTTCGTACACTTATATTCCATCACATGGAATAAAAGCAAATCGATGCACAGTATTTCGCCTAGAACATGCTAGGTGGACAATATTCATGTTATCATTTCCAGGTAATCTTAATTACAAAACGTAAACAACATCCCTAAACTCCAATTCCGAGAATCTGTTATTTGTCACATGTTTAACTGATGAGTCATAGGGGTCAGAAGGCAGGTAATGAGTTTAATGCAACCTTTCCAATCAATCAGTTGCAATTTAGCGACACTTTCGTGCATGTCTCATAGTGGATTATAGTAATATTGTGAGTGTTTGTGATGGATATTAATACTGAGGGTAAGTCCTATTTTTTAATAAGTATTTATTTAAAACAAAATCTATTGAAATATATTTTTAGTGTAATTTTAACATACATTACATATTTTAGCGTATATTTTTTCAAAAAAAAAACTTTGACAGAGCTAAATTTACAGACATTCACCTCTATCCGGGCTAATTCTTAGATATATCATAGGAATAACTTTATTCTATATAAAAATACACATATTATTTAGCACACTTGAGTACAACATGTTTTTTTATTTTTTTTTCAGAACACGTTTACTCCATTTCAAGGATAGACTTTTTCGAAGAATGGTTGAAACACACGAAGAATGAAAAAAATTCGCGTGTATATGTCTACCTTTCTTCAAAATTTCACTTTGGTGACATTACTGAAAGTAGCCGAAAAGAAATAAATTTGAAAATATCCAACTTTTCAAATAAGATTGGTACCAAATGGTTGGCTTCAGGAAAGTCGAAGGAGCGTTTTTTAATTAAAAACAAGACGTGGCTGGATGAAACAGACATACAGTTCACCGCGAGTTATTCTGCGTCACAACCTTCGACATCGAGTGGGGCTGTGACTCCTGCAGGAAGACCTCGCAAAGATTTCGAAGAATCATCGTTTAAGACGAAGAAACGTCGCGTTGTGGATCTCGTAGAATCGCGAAGTGTCAGTGAATTAGTGACTGCTGCCGAAATTGCTGTGCGTTCAACAGGCCAAAGAAAAATTGCCAACGTGATTAGAGACATTAGTGAGAACCCAGATAATATTAAGAAGTCTAAAAATACCAGTTCTGTTATTCCTAGGCAGTTAAGTAGTGACGAAGCCTTAGCTTACTATATAGATTCTAAATCAACAACGCATGCATACAAACAAACAAGAAAGTGGTCCATGAAGGCAGGACATAATGTATTTCCATCATATTTTAGTTTAAGAAAGTCCAAACAGGCCTGTCACCCTGCAGAGGAGCACATTGCTATAACAGAAACTCGTGCTGAAATAAATTTGCAAGCCTTATTAAATAAAACAGTGGAACGTCTAATATTAGCACAGAACGAAGTTATCAGCAGTGTCCTCCCAACAAGTTCATCGTTTACACTTGTTAGTAAATGGGGATGTGATGGAAGTTCTGGGCACAGCACATACAAACAGAGATTTGAAAACACTGAAGATACGGACGAGTTTCTTTTTGTATTTTCTTTGGTTCCCCTTAAATTATATGATGGGTCCAAAATTATTTGGCAAAATCCTCGGCCTTCATCAACAATGTATTGTCGCCCAATCAAATTTATATTTGCTAAAGAAACGAACGACTTCACGTTAGCGGAGACAAACAGATTGTTGGAAGAAGTTAACGATCTTCTTCCAACACTTATCAAATTTGATGATTCTCAAATCTCTGTGAAACACGAACTTTTACTGACAATGACAGACGGAAAAGTATGCAACGCATTAACAGAAACTCGTTCATCTCAAAAGTGTTTCATCTGTGGCGCCACCCCCATAACAATGAACGATGATCCCGCGAAGTTCAACAGCAATCAAGAACATTTTGGCTTTGGTTTATCTACACTTCATGCTTGGATTCGTTGCTTTGAATGCCTTTTACATATCAGCTACAAGTTGAATATAAAGAAATGGCAGGCTAGAAGCGACGAAGACAAAGCAGATATCAAAGTTCGTTCCGAAGAAATCAAGTTGAAATTTAAGAACGAGATGGGGCTTATTGTTGATAAACCAAAGCCAGGATTTGGTTCTTCAAATGATGGAAACACAGCCCGTCGCTTTTTTAAGAATGCTGAGATGAGTGCTCACATCACAGGGTTAGATGTTACAATTTTCAAACAATTTGATGTTATTTTGAGGACATTGTCTTCTGGATTCGAAATAAACTTAGCGGAATTCAATAAATTTTGTCTCGAAACCAGAAGACATTATCTTAGTCTCTATTTGTGGTACTGTATGCCTGCTACTGTACATAAAATATTAATTCACAGTACAGAGGTCATCAAAGCAGCATTGCTTCCGATTGGGCAGCTTTCCGAAGAGGCTCAGGAAGCACGTAACAAAGATTGCCGCAGATTTAGGGAGTACAACACCCGCAAGTGCTCGCGTGTTGCCACGAATAGAGACTTACTGTCTATGTTAGTTATAACATCTGATCCTTTGATCAATAGCCTTCGAGAGATTCCCCGAAAAAAACCGGAAAAAATATGTACAGAAGTTTTAAAGTTAATTGTAAGCCCTAGCATAGTAGAATCAAGGCCGGAATCGTCATCATATTGTCGCACAATGCCACAAAATGATGAAGATTACACTATAAAAGATTCATCAGAAGACTCTGATGATGATTATTAGGTTAATTTAGTATTTTTAATTTTATTTTTGTTGTTTGTATAATAATTTGGAATATATTTTCTGTTTTTATACCAATTTTTCGTTTTTTATTACAAAAACATGACTACCTATATGTAAAATAGTAAAAGCCTTGTTATATAACATAAAATAATTTTGTCCACCTAGCATGTTCTACACGAAACACTGTGCGATGGTAGTGGAAGGTACTTCGTTTAAACAAATGAAGTATTAAATTAGAAATTTGATAATTTGATTTTACTTAATTTTACTAAGAATCTTAAGGTAAAGTAATGTAGCCAACTAGTGCTTAAATTGTAAACAGTTCTGCTACACATTTATTATATGTATATATTCAGTAAGCTCGTAGTATGTTGGTTTTGGATATTTAATACTCAGAAGTCATATTTTATGAATGTGTGCATTTAGGAGTAGGCGATGCGTACGTGTAGAAGAGCAAAATTTATTATTAAAGACCTTTGAGACAAATATATATGGGAGGATATAAATATTTAAATGTTTGTGTTCGTTCATACAGGGCTATATCAGTTTGTCCTATCATCGATGTTTTTAAGGACGCAAGAGCAAAAGGGCCAGCTCCTGATAGTAAGTGGCGTAACAGCTCCTTATCTTTGAAAAACTGCAATATAAAAAGTGTTGCAGATACGTTACCACACTTTGGAGACGGGAAAGAAGAAATGAAATAGAAGCTAGAAAAAGGAATGGAAGATCTGCTTCTGGGTTTTCCATTCTTTATTTAATTTGTGATACTTTACTGAAAAGGAAAAGACGATTGAGCTTTCTATCTTCTTGAAATGAATTTCATAATAGTTATGTTGAAATTTTATAAGTTGACATCTAATATAATATATTTAACTCTTTTTAGGTAAAACATATTTTAATTAATAATATAAACCAAATTTAGCGCAGCACAAACAGCACTTATATTTTTATCGCTAAATTAATAGAACATAAGTGCTTTCAATCAATAACTGATTTATGGGAGATGGAGTGTGAGGGAATATTTTTTTACTGTATAAGATTTCATGCGATAATTTCATTTGTGTGATTTTTATTTATCAACTAAATTGTTAACAAATAATGACATATGATCCTAACATAAATATTGACATCTGGAGATTAGCGATATACGAACACGTGTGGGACGTAAGGGTAAGGGTCTCAAATTGTTATGAGTTGTCTAATTAAAACTTTAGGTATATGAAGTCGATAATTTTATTTTAGGGTACAGTTGTCTGTCAATGTTTTGTTTGTTGGTTAAGTAATTAATTTTGAGAAATTTTAGGTGGTTCTCATCCCTTTTAAATAAACTTTTAATGAAATCTGGAACTAATTGTTTAGACCATTAAATAAAAATAACACGATAAAAAGCTTTTTGGGGTGGCGACCCCTGGTCGGATTTAAAGTAAATTGGTGAACGTTTGTATGAAGCCGCTAAGCTCTAATAAATAAACTCTTTTATATATTTATCATTTTATTAACAAAAATATTTATCAAGTATCAAATTTGAAATAAAAAAAACATGTATTTCAGAATGTTAGGTTAGGTTTTAGTAAGAAAATTCTACGTTAATAAAGTCGGGGCCTATGAGTTAGTACATTATAAATATATTTGAATTTTTATTTTAAAACAAATAGGTCAGGTCGATGATAAATAAATAAACCGCTAATTCATTCAGCGCTGACGTGAACCTGAATGGCGATACAATCCTACGATACAACATAACTGTTTGTATTTTAATCTGCTCTCGTGTTTTTATTATTTTATATTTGTTAATTATAACAATGGATGACTAGCTTCATTTGTATATAAACCAGCTCCAACCGCTCTTAAAAAAAATAATATATTGTTTGTGTGATTAAATTTTTATCAAAAGCCTAAATATAAAATGTGTTGCTTTGTTATTTGGAAAAGATTTTAAACTGGTATTAAAAAAGTCGTCCCTTACGAACCTATCTCTTGAATATTGCCCTTGTTATTTCTGAGATTGCCTGATTAGTCTGTGAGTGGTATTTAATATATAAAAACTTTATTAGATTATAGAAATTACAAACATTTCTTAGATTCTAAGAGAGGAAATATTAATTTGACTGTTTTTAATTTCTTTGTCATTGTGATCAATGGGCAGTTCTGTAATTAAGAACTCTAAACGGATAAATTCACTAAAGACTTTGCTAAAGAACAATTAATTTTTTTATCAGTTGAATTCTCCTGATTGTTTTACTGTCAGGAGGTATTCTACAAATAAAACGATGCAATTCAACTACATAAAGTCTCTTATTCTTATCGCTTTTAATCCATGACGATTCTAAAAGCATGATGGCGCCAACTTCACTATTCTGAATCAATACAAACAAGTAAAATTACCGAGTTTAGTTTTTCATGTTAATGTAGATATCAGCTACCTCAGGGTGAAAAATTCATTTCGTTAGAACTTGTTTAAAAACCTTTGTTTTCAATCGACTTTGAGACGGTGTTTCACAATGATCTAATTCAATAAGAAAATTTTAAAAGACACAAAGATTAACTACAATACTTCTCGACATGTTTTAACAGAAGTCATATTTTGATAGCATCAATAATGATCATATATATGGGTAATAATTACATACGTACGTACTTATTATGTAACGTCGCTCCGGAGACCCATAAACTGTTCTGTTTAATATGCTTATTTGATAGAAATTTATTATTAACACGCATACTTTAAATACGAGTATAAATTATTAACAGTCATTGTAGATAACATAAGTATCATTTTATTTATAAAGTCACTGTAAAGTTATCACTTTGAAACTGTTAACAAACATTGTATTGTTTATTTAAATTTTATATTTTATGCTTTATTGAAAATCAAGAACTGCTTTTTGCTGCAGTAATTGAGAAAGAAAACTTAACCTTACGATGAGACACATATTAACTGTTGAGAACTATTACAATAATGTAGATATGGCAATAAAATTTTTATAAATTTAAAATATAAATGTAAATAAGTAGCTATAATAAGCCGCTGAGAAAAAGTCTCTAACAAAAATAAATGGATTTTCTTCTGTTGTATGATATTTCTTACTTTCTTTTTGTCAAGACGTTTAAATGCTAATAAGTCTGAAAAGAGATTTATTAAGTCTGTGTAAACAGCATAAAGAGATCATTTTTTAAATATATAATTTTTAAGAGTTGTTGCATTGAATTATTAAATTGTTCAAGGCTCGAATTAAAGGAGTTTTGAGAGTTTTATACAACGTTGGTCAAAAATAAAACTTAACCTCAGGATTAAAAAATGGGTCATAGTGAAGGGTAATAGTACGTGAAATATGATACGATTAAGCTAAAAGTATTGACATGTCGGCTGACAGAGACGTATGGAAGAAAGGTGTTACTCATTGGGGATCCAATGAAGTGGGAAGAGGGTAGCAGATTTCTTTAAATCTTTATTTATTATAGACGGTGTATGGTCTGACAACGTGTCAATTTCAATTATTATTAATCTTTCATAGCAATGAGCCTAATAAATGAATGCAGTCACATTTTAAATAAAACATTCATTTTCGGCCTTGTGTCACAATCCATCGCGACGTGAAATATGCTCAATTTCCATTATTTTCCATCTGTAAGTAGAATAGTCCAAAATTAAATTATAACAATCATAAGTATTCAGACGTTTGAAAATAAGTAGTACCTTAATAACGACACAACCATACTGATACAATATTAAGACGAAAATAAGATTTTTGAATAAAATACAATTTCAAATTCATCAATACGGTTATTAATTACGAATGTGATATCAAGTAGGTTTCTGTCGAAGTTCCTAAGTAATAAATTTGGAATGAAGAATAATAATTAATAGATATCATTAACGAAATTAATGTTTTAAAAATATCTCTAAATATGTTACCCAAGTAAAGCTTCCTTCAAAATAATTTGTTAAAATCTCTTTTTTAATTTTAAAAAAATCATTAAATTATATTGCAAGTCATTCAAGTATTCATCTTGTTGTTATAGCATTATAAAATACTCGTTCCACAAAGTAGCCAGTAAAATATTAGTAGTATACATGGTAAACAATATTACATTTCCTTCAAAAATTTTATTTAATCAACAGAATGATATATATGTCATTGCAATTGTTAGATGTAGCTCTGTAAATCTTTAAATTAATTATACTTTTCTTTATGTATGTTTGTGATATTCATTAAATTGTATGTCATTACAGTAATAGCAATTGTTAGTAAAACATCAATATACAGTCTCTATAAATGCTGTTGTTGCTATAAAAGTTAGTGAATCTGAATTACCATAAATATTATTACTTGTGACATGAAATAAAAGAATTTGTAATGGAAAATAATCTTCTAAACCATTATACATTCTAACATATACATTCTTGGATACGAGTTGAATTGATTTATAGTCATAGTTTATAATTTTTTTTTCTTTTTTCATGTCTAATGTCATAAACAAAGCAGTCAAATAAAATGTGATCGATAATGTTTACTTACTTTAATAACAATATAAAAATACCACAAGATTTAACTATATGTATGGTGATGTTATTGTTTTACTATGATTCAACATGTATTAAGCGAGTATTTTACAGCTTGTTCTCTTCTTGTTAGGTTCATGTAGACATTGTGAGCCAATAAGTAACAGTCTATACACGCCTTGCCATATATACAGGCTTTCTTTTTTATATTATTTTATATCAACAATACTCTGAAAATTATAAGCTTTTTGAGGGAATGACTCAACTTTGACGAATCCCGGGATCAAGCAAGCATTAACACAAATCAAATAGATGTCGAAAAGATTTTTAGAATTAACAAGGTAATTTTATATAAAAAGTAATTTGTCACAAAATATCTTAAAAGGTTGTAAACTCTAAAATTGGCTTATTTAAAATTACCTAAAAGCAGAGGAGTAAGAATATGTAAACTGTACAATAGAAAATACATGATCAAAATATATTATTTATATAACATTAATTCTTTTTTTTATTATAAAAAGATTTATTTAAATAATGTTATACATATTTTAAAAGCCATTATTTTATAAAAGTGTCATTATATTTCAGAAACATCTTAAATAAATATGGAAAAATCTCAGAGACAGTTTGTTAAAAGCCTTAACATTTGTTTTCTGATTTTAATTCAAAATAACGTAAACGTTAAATTACACTAATATTACACTATATTATCATACATATAATAATATATACATATAATAAAGGTTAGGAATTATTCGTCATTAAAATAACCAACAAAAAGAACACATTATTTCGATGAAAAACGTTTCCATGGAGATTGGTCGTTATAAAGTAGCGCTCGAGTTTGCAATTTGCGTAAGCAAATTTAGGCAATCCTCTCGTTATTACATCAATAAGGCGTTTACTGACATGCACTCTGTTTTTTCCAATTATGATTTCAATCTGAACTTACTGCAGCTGGAAAAATAAAGTTATTAACATTTTTATCTATGTATTTAAATAACGCTGTGACGAGAACAACCCAACTCAATTCGTTTATAAAATGAAGATTGTATAATAAGATATAAAGCCACTAACCTTTAATTACCTTTTTGTCCCTTACATCAAAATGACTGTTAATTCTAAACTAACCCCTAAACCCTTAAGATAAATATACATATAACAAAACTTTATTTTTTTTTGTATTGTAGAACATTCTTAAAATAATTGGTTAATCAAGTTAATTATAATGGATAAGTGAAGGTGTAAATTACACCTATAAGTAACTAATAATTGTAATTTTAAAATATTTTAATTTTCTTTACTTTATTTAAATAAGGTTTTCATAAAAAAATTCATTTATCAATAACTTTAGATACTACTTCTTCCTGTAATACGTTTCTCTTATTTTCTATATTTCTTCTTTCTATTAAAGTGATTTCTACAACAAATGTTGTATCGTAGGTTTAAACTACAAACGCAATAACACCAGTAACAAATGAACTTTGTCCGTACTTGAGAGACGAATCATCAACTTTTCAATTACACTTAAAGTAATATATTGTACCGGTAGCATAGAAGCCCAGCGAGTAAACTGTTATAAAAGACTAATATGATGACCATTGAAACGACAATGGAAAAAAATGATAAAATCGTGATAGAACTTCCTTCATTACATGTAAATGTCACTTTCTTCATATACTTCTTCTTTTAAAATGGTTAAAAGGTGAAAAAAAAACAATGTTAATAATACTAAATAATGAGAATTTCAAGCCTGATTTTCTGTTTTCTGATAAATCAAATGCAGTTCTTTTCTTCAAACTCCCTTATTACATTACAACAGATCTTATTTTAAAGTCTTTTACAATATTATTTGTTTCTCTTAGGTTAGATTAGTTTTTTATTAATGATGTTTTACTGTTTCGAATATTTTCAATTTTGTATATTATTTGTTAGCATTATATTTTAAGATTTGCTTTGTTATTCAAACTTATATTTTCAAATATTTTCTTTATATGAAGGAAATAGTGCAAGTAATTATCTGATCGATCATGATAAGTGCAAGATTAGGTGTGTTAATCCCATTAATAAAATTGATGTTATTCCTATCATTTTCTTCCATGTGATTCTCATTAGATCTGAACATTAATTAAAAAAATGTAATTATATATTATAATAAACATAATAGACACTATATAGAAAAAGTTTATCTGTAATTATCTTTTACAATATTTTTAATCAACCAAGAATCATGTCTGAGAAAAAAACTTTGCTATTTGTTATAATGGCGTAGTGTCCCGATTTGTCAATAAAAAGACTTTTAAAAAAGAAAAACACAAAATGTCGATGCATCTTATGGTGTCGTTGTGGCCGAGTTATTGACTGACTAATTGTTTATGAATGGATAGTAGGTAGTAGTAGAGTGTTTAAAAAACTGAGTGAACATGTTGAAACAAGATAAAAGTAAGAAAATAATGCTTTCTCGGCTACGGATATAAGTGATTACTATGTTAAAGGCACTATATATATACTGCATATGTATGATATAACATAACTATAGTATTAAATTCTTCACGTACTGTTAGTATGTTTAGCAGCTAAGCTTGATGCGCTATGTAATGAGAAACAAGCCCAAAACCTAAAATAACAGTAATAGGTTGTCAATCCCTAATTTTGTATTCCAGAAATGGTGTTATTAATATAATAGCTGTTTTATCGAATACATGAAATAATGGAAGGTTATGCCACCGTGGTATAATTTGTGACGGTCACTTGACTTAAGATAATTCTTAAGCGGAAGTGACGACAGAAGCGTACTGTAAAAAAAGTATTTACAACATCACTCCTTACTCATTCCTTGTTCTTATTCTCCGTGTATCCGTCTGTAACTTCCTCTATTTCTCAAGTGTGGTAAGGTATGTAAAACTTTGATATTAGCCTATCTATATGCAAACTACTTATCAAAATAATTATCTGCTTTTTGCTCTGAAATTTAAAATGAAGGTGAATAAAAGTATTCTTTTTTTTATTCTTAACTTTGTACCGTATTTAGTGAGTGGGCATCTGCTGAGTTACACAAAAATAGAGAAAAATTATACAATATGTATAGTGAATTGATGTATAATACTAGTAATGAGTTTAGGGATGAGGTAAAATTATTTTCCAAATCTTTTAAAAAACAATGTAAAATAGCTAAATCTCAACATATCAATAAAAAAATAGGAAGTAGCAATAATAAAATAAAAACAAAAATAATTAATGAGGAAACTGGAAGAGCTAAATCCCAGAGGATCGACTTTAAATTAAATATAGATAATAAATATGTTACGTCTGACCTCGAGGTTGCTACTGCTTTTGAAACCTTTTTTACTAATATTTCAGTGACTACAATGTTATCTTTAAATTCTTCTCCCGCTGCAGCTATAGGATTACTTAGAGATAATGTAGATCGATGTGTTAGCATTTTTAATTTTAAAAAAGTTAATGCTCAAGAAGTAATCAAAGTATTTAAATTAATTAGCGTTAAAAAGACTAGTGATCTTTGGGGAATATCTGTTGACGTACTCAAGTCCATAATTGACATTGTAGCGCCAGACTTAGCATTGATATTTAATAATTGTTTAGAATGTGGTATATTTCCTGATCTAATGAAACAAAGTAAAATAACTCCATTATTTAAATCTGGCAGTTCATTAGATCCTAGTAATTATAGACCAATTTCAGTCTTACCTACATTTAGCAAGATTTTTGAAAAAATAATTCTTAATCAACTTGTTGATTTTTTCAGTAAAAACAATCTCTTGCACAAAAACCAGTTTGGTTTCACTGCCGGTCGCTCTACAACAGATGCTGGGGTTGAGCTATTACTCAATATATTTGAAGCCTGGGAAGGATCCCAGGATGCACTTGGCATTTTCTGTGATCTATCTAAGGCGTTTGACTGCGTTCAACACGAAATCCTTATAAAAAAATTAGAACATTATGGAGTTAAGAATAAGTCCCTAGATTTGATCAGTTCATATCTTAATGATAGAACTCAAAAAGTAGACGTAAATGGAATACGTTCCCCCGGTTCATTGGTAAAAATAGGTGTGCCACAGGGCTCTATCTTAGGGCCTTTCTTGTTCCTCATTTACATAAATGACTTACCTCACCTAGTGAGGGAAAAACATGGGATAGTGTTGTTTGCTGATGATACTTCTCTTACTTTTAAAGTTAGCAGAAGGCAATCTGTTATTGACGATGTAAATAATGCTCTCTCAGATGTTGTACAATGGTTTAACGCCAATAATTTGTTGCTCAATAAAAAAAAGACGAAATGTGTTAAATTTACTTTACCAAATGTTAAAAATGTTAAAACCAATGTACAATTAAACAATGAGGAATTGGACTTGGTCAAATCTACTACTTTCTTGGGCATTACCTTAGATGAAAAATTGCAATGGGGTCCTCATATATTTGATTTATCAAGTAAACTTAGTTCTGCTATATACGCGGTTAAAAAAATACGTCGATTGACAAATATGGAAACTGCTCGATTAGTTTACTTTAGTTACTTTCATAGTATAATGTCTTACGGTATACTCTTATGGGGTAATGCAGCCGACATCGATACCATATTCACACTGCAGAAGAGGGCTGTTCGAGCAATATATAATATGAGACCTAGAGAATCCTTAAGAAACAAATTTAAAGAATTTAAAATAATGACGGTTTACAATCAATATATTTATGAAAATTTAATTTACGTTCATAAAAATATTTCTAAGTTCAAAAAAAATTGTGATTTTCATAAAATTAATACGAGAAATAAAAATAAACTCGCTATGCCCAACACTAGGCTCCATAAAATAGGTAAATCCTTTAAGGTTAATTGTATACGTTTTTATAATAAGCTCCCAAATGAAGCCTTAAGTTTATCGTTAAATAAATTTAAATTATATATAAAAATAAATTTGATAAAAAAATCCTACTATAGTGTACAGGATTACATCAACGACGGTATGGCCTGGGAATGAATTGTATTATATTGCGAATAACTAGTAATCTCCGCAATTTGATTTTTGTTGTAGATTAATTTCGTTTTATCGACCTGTTGCATCACACCGATTCCTTAGAAGTCATTACTTGCGGTAGCGTCGGGAGTGGGGTTCCGCTCGTCCCTCAAATATGTGCGAAGGGGGTGATGGCTGACTCTTGCGTTATGCTCGTGAACGGGTGCTGCTTGCGGTGACTGGTTGTGTAGCAGGCCTATTTTTATTTTTTATTATTGTTATCATTATTATTAATTATTTTTTTTGCTATTATTATAATTATTGTAATAATAATTATTATTTTTTTCATTATATTGCGACGGTTCTAGTTGTTTCAAAATAGCTTTTAAGATTGACATTTGTGAAACAGTGATCACAATATAAAAAAAATATATATCCGGCTGAGTTTGTTGTGTGGTTCTTCTCAGACTTGGACGCGTTTGGAACCCTCATAGCTTTAACATTAAGTTGGACAGTGCTTTTACAGAAGGGCTTATTACGATAAATCTGGTATCGAAATAGGACTCCTGACACTTCCATTTTGACGTACACAAGTGATCACTGATAATGATTCAAAGTGGAAAAGATATAAATAAATAAATAAATAAAATTTCACCGGCCATAATTAGGGTATGAGTCATCGCGTAGTAGACTTGATACGTGAAATATAAATATGAAGAAAATCGAAATAGTTCAAAAACAAAAATATTAGTAAGAGTATTAAATTAATTAGAATAAATATTGATATACTATAAAACCAATATGTTGACAATGTTGAACATTTGGTTTTTTTAAAAAAAATATAGAACGTTATTTAGAATAACATTAACAGTTTTATATTTAGTTTAACTTATTATAAAAAAAGAACTTTAAACTTTACTTCACAGAGATATTAAAAAACATCAATTGTTTTAGCTCTCAGTTAAATTACTTATGGTTTATATTTTCCAATACCGGATTGAAGGATAAAAATAAAATGATAGAAAATTCAAAACGCAGAAACGAATCGAAGCATTGTTTCCTGTTTTGACCACTTTGATGTGAATTTTAGAATTGTACATGGCAGATGTCAAAGACAATTGCAGCGTTCCAGATCGTAAAAATATATTCTTTTCAAAACTACATTGAAAAATAAAACTAACCTGGTTGCTATAATTAATTTTAATATGAACCCAAATTAGTTATGTCTAACTTTTCTTCCTGAAATTCTTTAGTAAAGCATAGTTAATAAAAACGGATTTCTTTACACTAGCCTAATTATACCTTTAGGCGTTGAATTCACAGAAGTTCTTCTTTATTATACATGTAGTCGAACTTGAATCAATAATTAAATAAATTTCAAATTTAATTAATTGCTATTATGGTTATTAATATTCGTAGATTTTAAAAAAGGAAGCCTTGGGCGGAAATCCGTTTCTTAGGTCCTATGTTATGTTGTGTCATGATATATTAGTCAATTAAATGTTGTTATATTATATTACATATTATATACAAGCACTGTAGAAGCTTTTCACGCTATACTTTTTTATGTCTTATGGTTGAGCTATACTTTTTTATGTCTTATGGTTGAATTTTTCTTTCACTTCACATTATATTGCAACAAAGTTGCTGTAGGCAACAGCTCTCTGCTTTAATTACAATATGTAATCAGATCACAAAAGCTTTTCCGAAACATAATTCGGGAACAACAGGTTTTGTATATTTAAACCATAAAATTATTATCTGATATTGTCATTGGAGTACTAATTTAGAGGGTGTGGGATTGAGCTTCACTCTTTTACTTGTATACTCGTAATTCTTAAATCAAGTTTACTGTTGGTAAGCAAATGATACTGTAACGAGTCAACCCCGTATACGATGCAGACAATTCATTCATATGCGTTCATTTTCAATACAATACAAAAATCTATGTACGCATTACGCATAATTCAGTAAATTAAAATTAATAATTCGAAGAGCGTATTTCTTTAGTAATCACTTCCAAAATCATTTATCTCAATTTGTTTGACGTTTTCTCATTATTCAAACGTCACTTTAAAACATTCTATTTTGTTAATGTAGTTAATAGAATTTTGGTTTAGAAGAAGCGATTATATATATATTTAAGATGTAGCACTAGGTATTTATTTCATGTAAGTGATAAGTTTGTGTATTAACTATAACTGCAATAAGTAAGACAGTTTTTCTATTAGGTAGATTCCATAGATGAATCTACCTATTGCAATCGATGCGATGACGGGACCCAGACCCCAGAGTAGGGGCGCTACGCCTTTTATGAACTGGAGATTAAGAATCCGTCGAAAAAAAAAAATTATATATCCCTCTATATATATATGTATATATGATCCATCAGTCCAAATTCATCGTAGGCAAAATCTGACTTCACAGGTCGATAGGATAAATTAGTAGGACAAACGTAGCATCTCGTTTTTTTGGAAAAAGTGAAAGGGGGGACTGGGAGGGGGTGTGAAAGTGCAAACCTTTGGGACACGCTACAGGTCGCAAATATTGACGGAGGATTTTCAAACTTGGTATATATATACATTCTTAAGGACAAAATCAAGGTTAAGTTCTTGAACGGGGCAAACCAGTCGGGGGTTTGGAGGGCTGGGGGGGTTGAGAGTTAAAAACAGAAAAAAGTCACAGAAGAAGGCAAAATTTTGTCGTCGGAAAAATCTTAGAAAATTAACAAATTAAAAGAGGAGACTTTTTTGTCCGAAAAGTTTTTTGATGCGACCCCCCGTTTAGGAAATAGGGGTGGGGGGTGGTTCTTCGCTCACCCAATATATGCAGAATAACCCGTCATAAGACTCGTAATGACCAGTAAAATACTGCTGGCTAATTTTTCTTTGTCGATCCGACCGACGGGAATCTACCTAACACGATCGACCCTGTCGAACGAGGTATTTTAAATGAAATATACATTTATAAAAAAATATTTATTTTAAATAATGTGTGTATAGATTTATAAGGTAAATTTTATAAAATTATAAATTAGTACAAATTTTATATCTCATAGTTATCTAATATTTTTGACAGAAAATAAGCTTTTTTACATAAATATTTCTTCCTTTACATTCTTCACGGTTCATCCAGGATGAAAACGCTTCTGCTATTCACAGTAGGGTGTCCATTGATGAGGGAAAGTAAGTGAATATCAACGGTGACCATATAATAATATTCCGTAATACTCAAAATAAATTGAAAATTCCTAATTTCCGTGTATCAAATAAATCTAAATAGATTTATTTGTGAAATAATGTGATATGATTGATTCAAGTTGATAAGACAATTTGCAAAAAACATATTTTGCAAATTGTCTTATCAACTTGAGAACATGATTACACACAATATATAACACATTCAACTACCGGCAATGAGATTTAATATAAATAGTATTTAACTTGAAAATAGCTTTAATATTGTTTTAAAATAAATATATATTGTGTTAATTTGCATGTACAAGGTTTAAATTTTACTTATTTTAATTAATTCAATAACAAAAACAAAACAATGAATGTAACAGTAACAATAACAAAATTATAACCAAGTATAGTATGCTATACTTTGTTATAGTTTTACCTCGTCGTTTATATAAATATTAAATTCTCACATATGTACTTGGGCTTACTTCAAAGTCTAGCATAGGTCTCTTGTGAAATACTGCTAACTGGATTGTGGTCAATTACTTGAGTCTAGTCTGGTCTAGTCAAGTTGATATTGATTTTCACAAGAATAGTACGGGTTTCTATTCCTCTGCTATTTCATTACATGGTACAGATCACATAAAATAAAGTAAATTAAAAAAAAAAGAATCAAACTGTATTGATTATTGTATGAATGTAAACCAAACAAAAAATATCTAGCCTGATTTGTTAATATGATATCGAATACAATCTTATAACTTAAATTGCAAACAAAAAAAACAGATACTATGTCATCACTATGATACTTTGTGTTAAATCACTTGGAAAAAGTGAAGGGACGTTTGAATCTTTAATATATATGAATAATACCTAATTGTATATGTATATAAAACTGAAAAGTATAAAAATTTATATATTGACTGCTTCTAAAGTTTTCATGCATAAATATACGAAGAGTTATTTAAGTTTAATATATATTATTATTTAACAATTCAATTTCCATATAGGCTGGTTTGGTCTGTTCTAAATACGACTAAGAACACAAAATTGTCTAACAAGGAATATAGAGCTATAAAAGCGACATTGACGTAATACGATGTACTAGTTACTTATATTCGTATTGTTTTAGTTCCAATAGAAATAAATGTAGGTAAAAAATATTTTTTGAGATGCTTAATTGTATCTTCGAGATCTTAAGAAATAGTTAAAAAATACTACAAGTATTTTCGTCTAGTGTCGTCAAGTTCACTTCACTCTCAAAATTTCAACTTCTTAATAAGTTTGTAATAAAACACTTGTTAAAAGTTTTTGATAGTTCTACTAGTTCTTGATTTGAAATAAGGTCTATTGTTTTGAACATAATAATTCGTTTTAAAAGCAGCTATACGAGGTTTCTTGCTAATTATACATATAAGCATTCTTATACAATTCATATTAAAATATATAAAGATTGTTTCTTTAAATTTTTATTATAAATTTACTTTTCTTGTAAATATATTTTAGTATTACAAAACACTTATTCATGATAGAGTAAGACTGTTATTTGGTTATAACTTATATCGTGAAATGGAACTTAGACGCTAATTTATATTGTTTTAGTCTTCTCCTCATTAAGACTAGATTTATTCTTACAAAAGCTACCGTCAAATAAATAACCAATATTAAGCCCATAACTTTTTCGTAATACTTGAAGTCTGAGTTTTCTATATTATTTTCGGAATATCATAATGAAATAATAATTTTAGTGCGTTTGAAGTATACAGTAATTTCTAGAGTAATTGAATTCATTGATCCAGGACCTTATAATTTTTATTATAAAAATATCAATTTATTCGTTTTTGAGAAAAACAAAAATGAATTTCACTAACCAAATAAGCAAGCAAGGCAAGCAAGGTAAGCTGAGTCTCGTGCAAATCTTCATCAGTCGTTGAAATCAAATGTTAATTTAACGTTAAAGTTTTTTTAAGCAGTTATTATTATTTTTATACTATCAATTTCAAACATAATTGTTAGTATTTGTTGTAACTTCACATCCCCAAGTGTGTTACCACGCAACCCTTGTTTAGATTGTGAAGATAATATGGACATAATTGGTTTATGTCAGTTTGTTTGCCAACCCTTAAACAAGTAATCCGTGTTGTGTCATGATAACCTGCGGTGTATATTATGTATATTATACCTCAGAGAGAATAGACAACTGTTCTCTTCCATTGTATTTATAATTAGAACCTCATAACATGGTTAAATAACGTACATAATATAATAATAATGATATTCTTTGTGATAAGTCAGAACTGCAAGCAGCTTAGCACAGACTAACATTGTCTGTCTACGAAATTGAAAACATTAAATATAGTCACTATTAGATTAGAATTAATTAATTCCTTGACCTTTTAAAATAATAATCTAAAAACAATGCAAAGGTATTCATTTGGTTTGGTATCGTCAAATTTACGACCAATCTTTTCAAACAAGAAGTGGTTATAAGAAAGTTATAAACGGGTACAAATAAGAAAGAGAAAATTCTTATCAAAGTTATAAGCCTAAATAGCTTATTTGGTCCATATTAAATAAAGTAAAGATATTTACACAGTATTTATTGAATGGAATTCTTAATAAAGAATAATTTGTAAAACTTAGAAGGTTAAGAAATATAGAATTAGTTTAATATAGTTTTAATATAAAATAATAGAATTGTGTATGTTTTTTATAAAGAATTAAACATTTGTTTTCGTAGTATTGTCCTACAAACAATTCCCTTTGAAAGCAAATATGAGTGAAAATAAGCAAATATGAGAGATAGGCTATAGAGAGATGATTAAAGTAAATATTAACTGACTGTGATATGTTGTCACGCTCAATCTATAAATCAAAAAAATTAACAATACAGTATACGGTTAATTTGGTGGTTTGGTGTTATTTTTTTATTGTACTTGTTTTCATAACTGTTTCCTTGTTTCAGGTACGATGATCTTATACTATCAAACGTTTTTGTACTGAGGAAAGGCTTAACTTCATAAATAATTTTTAATTTACAACAAATTTTTAAATGTCTTTTGGGTAGTTTGAAATGGCATGTAAACGATAGCTTCAAAAGATAAAAAAATCCGTAATTATACAAGTGATCGGTAATAGTAATAAACAACAAAAAAAAATGAATTTATCAGAGTTACAGCGAAAAACTCCATACGGTTAACTTAACACACAGTTAACTAATCATTTAAGACTGAAAAAAATATATGTATTAATTTTTGAGAAAAAATGTTAATATTTAGAAACAAAAAAATGTATATTATGATATTTCTCATATGATATGTTAGAAGAATATTATTGCGACCTAAAATAATATTAATATTGAATAGATATTATGGTTCCGGATGTGAAGGTTTTTCTAGATATGTATTTTTTAAATTTAATCGTATCAGCTCATATTTATATAAATATGTAACAAAACTTGACATTATAAGTATTTTCTCTATTCCATTTCAATCAAATAAAAACATATAAATAAACAATAACAAATCAAAATCATAAAGGAAAAGCTATCAGAGAATAACGCGTATCAATATCAAAATTAATCCTTAATTCGCTTAGCATGCGAGGGACGATACCTAATATTTATAACTACGATATATCTACCATAACCATGCGAGTTAAAAGGCAAGTAGATACTAGCATGGCATAATCTTTGATAATGAACATGTTTTTAAACAGAAGATAGAATGTTAACAATTTAAAAAATTGGGTATTGGTAATTAGATTCTTGTAATTAAATTCTTGTTTTTTTTTTTTTAAGTGTTACTTAATTTTTGTAAATATATATCTACCCACTGCTTGTTTAAAAATGCGTATAGTTTTAGGTTTTACTCATTCAGTATATTTAAATAATGTTAAATAATTCCTCTGTAAATACAAACGGTTTTGATTGTCGATGCTCGTGACGATCGCAATTCTTAATGGATATTACAATTTATCCATTAAGCTTTATGATCCTTTTATAAGATGGTCAATGTAATCTATTATTTAATGTTTTGTTCTCTTAGAATATTATAATCTGTATTTTTCATTTAAATTTGTTTAGAAATGTATTAGGCACGTTATATTTTCATACCTTTCTATGTAAATATAAAAGTAAATAATTTAGGAACATGGACAGGTCGAATCTTCAGCTGAAGAGTGTTTAAACGCGGTCTTAAAATCTGATCTAAGTGATTTGTTAGATTAGTTAAAAACGCAACTAGTCAGTTTAACCCTAACATAAATAACTTAGCGAAGCATCTACTTCGGGTTCAGAATAAGTCTATCTATGTTCAAATAAGTCTATGGTTGACGGCCTCGCAGTTTTCGGCCTCGTTTCACAGGAATTGCAAGAAACATTACAAACTTAAATTTTGTACTATTCCTTTTATTGTAACTATGGAACAATAAAATAGCAGTATATTACTGTTATAGTAAAAACAATTAATTTTGCAAATTATCAATATTACGATAAAAAACATCACTTAAAAAGAAACAGATAAAGGTTATTAGTGTCATTAAAAAAAATAGGCTATGGTCTATATATATTCATTCATTTATATATTATTATCAAAAGGTATAGATATATAGATATATATATATATATATATATATATATATACATATATTCCAATAACTATTTTAAAAAAAGAACATTCCTAAAATATATATCTCGTGTAGTGGGTATATATTAAAAGGAATAAGATGTAAAATAAATTGTTTTCTGTTTTCTTATCACCAATTCGTCCGACGTACAGCCTTCGTTTTAGGATTAGATACCAATACGTGACATGAATCCACATCAGGGATGATGTGAAGGCGAAAGTTCCAAAAGTTTGTAGAATGAATAGAATGGAACATATATATGGACCTTTAATATCTAAAGCTAAATTTCAACAATTAATATTTTAATTATATTAATTTTATTTCTTATAAGTGTGGAAAATCAGGAATATTAAAGTTACATAAATAAAGAATATTGTATGATAACTTCAACATAGGATCAAAAGTATGCAATTGAATTTGGTATGACGGTGTCGGGGGGAGGGGGAGGGGTGTCGAAAATAAAGTGAATTATTTAATTATTTATTATTTCTTTGAGATTTTGTGTTTCTATAATATTCTTCGAACTGGTATGTCATATATTTTCCATACAAATTAGACGATCTTATTTATACTAGTATATGATAAACATCTGTCTGATTTTGGGAATTATTGTTTTGTACACTATATTTTTATAATTTGACACATTCTTGAATCATTGAACTAAACACTTTTTTCGGTAATAAGCACATTTAAAATAAATTTAGTATGTGAAGTTATAACTAGATTTTTTGCTATTTGAGAATAGTTAAAATTTAAAATATTTTTTTCCTATAGACACAAAAATATTTCACAAAAAGGCCGACCTCTTGCACCATGAACTGTCATTCTTTTTTAAGAATTGTATTAAAAAGTTTTAAATTAAAGTGTGTAATATTTTAATATAATATGATTTTGTAGATAGTTGTATAGTATATATGGTAGTAGTTCTTGTGACTTAAGTTTAATTTAATTTATACCGTGTCTCAATGGAGACACGGTAGTAATGACTACAGGCACGCTTGCATTACGACATACTTATGTATAACCCGCCACCCCTGACTGTCAGGCGTGAATAACACTCTTTAAGTCTTAGTACTGTTAGCAACATCAGTATATTGTAATTTCCCTTTCAAAACTTGAGAACGATATTCACGAACGATTTTTATTCGTTCTGTATTATCTTCACTTTTCTCGGATTTATGTATGGATGGATGTTTGTGGACAGGAAAAATTTTCATTATTGTTGAGAGATGGCACTGTTAACAATTTACTGATTTAGTTTATTTTCATATTTAATTATATTACTATTTTGTATTATTATTAATCACACTTTTTAGTATTTTTTTAGTAATTATAAATAAACACTTATTTAACATTGTCTTTTCTTCCAAACAAAAAATAATCATTTTACTTAAAAATCAATTGTTTTTTTATTAACATTTGTAATTTCATCAAAGCTCGTTCGGGAAATACCCTGGGTATTTGCATCTTCACTGTTTTTTTTTTTAATTTTTTGGTTCTCCCATAATATGTTTTAGTTTGTACTACTTTTTATATTATGTTACGCAATAACTGTGTTTTTGTGTAAGATAACATAAGGCTGCCAGCCTTAGGCTAAATAGCGCTGCTAACATTCATGTAAAAGCTTTTATAAAAGTGATATAACCCATTTTTTAAATTTTAAAATTTATTATAAAACATAATAAATATATTGAATAAAATATCAAATAAAACATAACATACATAAAAAATTGTCAAAAAGAAAAAGACTGATATGTTTTGTCTTTTTTCATATATTGTTCAATAACTGTGACTTTCACCGAGAGAATTACAGATATTATATTTATAGGATTAAAATACTTCAGTAATAAAATTATGAAAAAAAAAAAATCTAATGTTCAAATTTTTATTCTAGCCGTACAAGATGGAGTGACCTACAATCAATCCTTGGTTACAGTTTACGTCAGTTTTATGACATTATATTGATAGGATGTATGTATTTTAATACGATATTACTAATATATGATATTAATCATCTAATGGTAGGTCGTCATCGCTCACCATTCTTTCATGCCATTCTTAAGAAATAAAACGGAATAAAGCAAAATAGGTAGAGTAGGAAATACTATAAAACTACACCATGTGGATTAACTGTGAAAAATAACTATCTCAGTCGAATCAGCTCGTGCGAGTTGCTGTTATGATTCTTGGCTACAGCCGACAGGCTGTAGCCAAAAATATAATAGACATATTATGCGAATAATTTACCTTGAGCTTCACAGGATCTATCATATTCAGAGTTAAATTATTTAGATATCCAAATATTAAAAAAAACTGAAAAGTAATAGATACTGATTCATATATAATTACTGATACTTAAATTGATTTACACGATACATAATATAATTATTATACACGAGGGTGGTGTATAAATCATATCATTTATCTTTTAATTTTCTAATTTTAGGTTCGTATAAGATGTAAGTAACTAGAATATAATTGAAGTTAGAATTCAATTACGAAGGGAAGGCAAAAGAAATAAAGTGATTTTAAGTGATGGTAAGTTGTTTAAAAACTTTTTATTAAGTTATAAATATATTTTTATAATGTCATCCATTCCAAAAATTTTCAAAATGTAGATTTTGTATAATAAACTACACTTATAAAATAATTGTTCTGACTTAAACTTAATATTTTTTTAAGCTAATTAAGTTTTGAAAAAGGGCAAAATTTTAAACAAGTTTGAAATTTTAAAAAAGTATGATAAAATTTTAAAACGTAACGATACGCTCTATAAATGTATATTTTTGTATATTTATGTATGTTTTCTCCCATAAATATTAAAGCAATTATAAGCTGTAAATTAATATCATAAATTAAATATATGGGTGTACACATTCAAACCCAGTTCTATTCCTAGTCATTTAAATTTGTTTCTCGAATTTGAAGACTGTTTTCGTTATTATTATAGAGAATCATGTTCTTAGGCATACTACCATACTAACCAAAGTTTTGACTAATCAAAATTTATTAAAGACTTATAGGTAGTATATGGAAAGTTCGTGAAGTCTACTTTCAGAATTTGAGTGATTGAATGTCATTGAAACATCGTGGCTGATTAAATATAGCTATCAAAATCAATTAACTTCCAATTTTATTGTATTAAATTCATTATAAAACCATGATCATGAACTCAAGTGAGCTTTTTAATGGACTAAACTAATTATGTTTAGAATGGGGCCATTTATTCAAAAAGAATGATTGAATTTTCATATACGAGTATAAATCTTTTTTAAGAATTTTGAAAGCTTTAATATATAGAATAAATAATATACAGATGTGTTAAAGTTTTTTCATGTAACTAATAAAAGTCTTTAACACATTCTGCTTAGTTCTAACTATTTTATTGAGGTAATAAAAGGCTTCAATAAAAAAATATTGCCCACATCGTTACGAAAACGGCTTGGTCTAGAACTCTTAATAGCGTGCAAGGTAAGTGCATATTTCCATATACTGCGTGGTCTCATTACTTCGATTATATAATTGAAATGGGCAGCCATTCCCAACTAAGATTGACTTAAAAATTATTCATATCAATCCCAACCGATATTACTAGCGGCGCCAACAGACCCTCAATTTCGACTCACTGCGCTCACGAAATCTCGGGTGCCGATTGCATATTAAGCGAAGCGAGACAGCGTGTAAAAAAAAAATCAAACAGGGGGACAGTACAATTCAATACAAAAATTCTTCACGCGCTTTTCATTGTAAAGTAAAGTTTTCGCACGAATTTTTTTTCCCATTTACTTCAGAGGGGTATCAGTTTTTTGACGATTATTCCTCAAGAAAATGGCATTTTAAAAAATTTTTTTTTGAAACCATCACCTAATAATGTATGTTTTTTTGATTGCAAAATTTCATAATTTTCCGTCAAGTAGTTTTAGAGCCAATTCGTGACAAAGAATGTAAAAAAGGCTCCAGTAGAACGCTCCGTTCGCTTCGCTCAATAATGCATCTGAATGTAAGTTTGTATGTTCAATTAAACGCCGTAAATCAAATCGTCATGAAATTCCATACCGAAAATACTATAGTTCCCGACAGATAGAAATATAAAAACATTGTTTTTATATTATGTTAAGTTATAAACAAGAAAGTGGTTTTTTGGGATAACATATTTTCAACATACTTAAAGGAGCAAAAAGATAATGAAAGAAAGTTTTGATGATAACTTGTATTCAAATCACTACACTCATTTATTTCCCATCAAACGATTTAATACAATAATTACTTTAACTAACTTAATACTACAGAATCAAAAATAAATTTTATTACAACTTTCTTCGGGAAACATTCCATCTTTTAACTTACTTTCGTACTCAAAATGTATAGCTTATAGCTTTCCATTAATAAACAAAGTACCTGCAAGAAATATAGACGATTGCAACGAAAGTCTATCATATAAATATAAACTATAACACGTCAAGAGAAATCAAAGTAATCTATTCTATATATAATTTAAATATAACATTATGTGTCAGTAGCTGTTGGAATATCTATACATTAAATTAATCCATCTTTGAGACTTTTAAAATAAAGCATAGCTTAGCTGAAACATTTTGATTAATTAAAGATAACGAAAGAGAATCCTACATAGCTACTACATGTAACCTTAATTTCCTGACGCCAACGATCTCGGACCGAGAAATAAAATAATATTATGAATGAACATGAATTTTAATGTGTTTTTGAAAATAATCTTTTGACATTTATATTATATTATTTTTTTTTATAATTAACATTAAATTAGTATTTAACTGCTCTAACCGTTAAAAGGAATGAATATCGTGTTGCCATTACTGATATTTTGGTTTGACAGAATGAAGAATTTATTTAATAGAAGCATGGTGTTACATTACAGCACTTGTAATGTATCTTTTATCTAAGTAAATATTTGTATTTATTCAAAACGCTTCCTTTAAATTTTCAATATGTAGTAAAGTTTTTAAATTAAACTCATTTACTATAACCTTTTTTCCAACTCAGCTAGTTGAAATCAATTTCTTAAACCGAGCATAGCTTTGATAATAGACTTTCATAGACATCATTTTTGTTGAAATTTGCCAAGTTTGTGAACATTCTAGAATAATGAGTTAGAATCCACCAAATAAATGAGGTCATTTTATTAATATAAATTACTATGCGGAGTTGAAATATTTTTGTGGCTGAGCGTGATTCATTTTTCTTTTGGCGTAATGAGAGATTGCAGAAAATAAAAATTATATTACATTTTACATAAAAAAAGAAAGTTAGCTCACAGAACATTTTTTATCCTATGTCGTTTATATTTCATATCTAAATTACTTTAATATTTTATTTTTAAATGTAATTGGTTATTATTATATTGTAAGATATGTTATATTTTAATAATACAGTGGGAAATTTATAAAGCATTGTTTTTTTGTTTCCCTCAAAACCTGAATTTAAAAAAGGAGGTCAACCTTTTATAATTTGTACTAAAACATAATCATTACGGTTCATGGGTCAAGTAGAACGTGATATCATGAAGGGTTGAGGCGATTTAGTCAAGTACTATTAGAATTAAATAAAGCAAAAAGTAATAACTTCACCAGAATATGTTAAGTTAAATAATTTTGGCATTTTAGATGTGAGGATTTTTTCTAAGTTTTTGTAAGTTCAGGGGATGATGACTAGCTGGTTGGTTGCTGCTTGCGGTCTAGTAGGTTTGCTAAACATGGATGTTTTTTATAAGGTTTACTTACTGAATTGATTGCGATGGTTCTAGTCTTGTCTTCTTAAGCCAGGAGGCATTTGGAACCCTCGTAGGCTTTATTTGAAGCTTATTTCAATAAGTATGATATCATAATAGGTTTTCCTGACACTTTTAATTGACGTTCAGTGATCACTTATCACTGATTTTGTTTCAAGGTGGAAAAGATAGAATTTATTTATTTATTTTATTTATCTTCACGCCATATGCCTTGCGGGGTAGCTAGGAACGACGGAGCGCCAAACGCTACGGTCTCTGCATACCTCTTTCGCCTCGGCCACCGACATTAATCTCTTCATACATGCCCTCCGGGGGGTCCTCATGCTTTTTTTTCTCAGACACATAAATAACATCCAGATCTTTGTCATCCATCACATCTAATAATTCATTCATCTTCTGATCCATTCCTCCTCTTACATTCCACGTAGCTATTTGTAGCTCCGTCCTCCACTTCCCGCCGTTCGGAACATGGAATATTGGTTGGCGGTCCCCAACGCCGCAAAGAAAGAAGTACTGAATATTTTTGGTATTATATATACGCTGACACAACTAGTTATTTTTTTAATGTTATTTTTTTTCTTTCTATATGTTTCTTCTGTTTTTCATCATTATTAATCCTAATTAACATAATATAATTATTATAACTCGTAGCTACCGAGGTGCTTGCTATTGTATATATATGAATAATTATTAGAATTTACCATTTTGAATGTCACTAGATACAGGGGTTTTTTTGAGTCTGATTAACGCAATTAAATGCTGATTTCACCTAACCTTTTTTAATGTTATACACCTTCAATATATCTAAATACGTATTTAAAATGACACGTCGTGAAATAAAAGAACATTCTTTTTTATTTCTAACGCTGGTCGGTAAATGGTCGTCAATGATGTAAAATATGAGCAAAATATAAACTTTAACAGATTGAATTTGACATGACAGCTACTGACAGTTTCTTCCGGTTAAATTGAAAATATTCAAAAACATTTCTTGCACAGTGTGGATTTTGAACTTTATGCTTATTTATTACGTCGTATATTGCTTTGATAAATGTGATAATAATAATATAATTGAATGATATTAATGAACGAAGACCCTTAGATGAATCGTCTGTACAACAAACATCGAGCTATTGTTAAGATAATACATTATAATTTTATGTTCCTAAAATTTCGTTAAAGTTTCTAAAACCAGCAGAAATATTATTTAATTACATCCTTAATAAATAAAGTTCATCAATTATATAAATAAAAATAAATTTGATTTTCACTTGTTACTCACAAACAAGACGTCTTGGTAGTTTTTGTTTTTAGATTATACAATTTTATGTAGGCCTAATCTGTGCTTTAACTATTAAAAAAGCCATTAATCTCAAAATAAGTTTTTTCAAATTGTTGTATTTTAATTTGATAGTGTTGCAATCGCACAATAACGTTAGAAAAGCCATTTTTATATAAAAAAAACCCAAATACTTGTTTGAGCTTTAATTTATATTTAACTTAAAATTATTTGTACACACTTGATTAAGTGATGATTATTTAAGTGACAATGACTTGTGATATATTTTATTATTTAAAATACAAACCTTTTTAATATATAAATAACATTAATATACAGTTCGAATTAAAAAGGATAAAGAGATAAATTTTCAATTATCCTCCAATGTTATAAGAGTCCCTTTTTTATCGGTTTTCGTTAATCTACATAACCTTTATATATAAGCTTGATTTACGTAATTTTGTTATCCGACAAATAACCCCGGAAGACCCTATTTTAGTCTCAGGTTGAATGTCTAGAGCATTTCTCATCTTGTCCTGAATACCTCGAAAGAGTGTTAAATAATTCCAAACCGTCGTTAGTATATTAGTTGGTTACGGTTAATAAAAAAATATATATATATCATTTGAATAAAAATATTTATATTAAAAAGCACATTGATTAAAACATGGATGCCTTGCCATTTTTTTTAAATAATGAAAATCATTATAGCGGTGAGTTGGCAAATGTGAATAAATAATTATTTTTGAGTTATGTAGTAAGTAGGAGGTACATATAATATTTATATAAATAAAAATAATATTGTTTTGGAAATAAATGTAATACTAATTTATTAATTAGTTAATTTATTTTTGATTAATCTATCTTCATTTATGTAATAATAAATATGTTTATGGTAGACTAAAATTTTTTCTCGATTTTATCGTGTGTGTAAATAGATAGATAAATGTCGATTAGTAGTATTATTATTTTATAGCTAGATATATTTTCAAAATACATTTCCTAGCAGTTTAGGATTTATTACAAGTTAAAGTTTCTTTATTTTGTCATTGATTTACTGACTCATCAAACGTAAAAATAGAATTGGTACTTCCCATTAACCTAGAGAAATGAAATTTGGTGTACAGTTAAGTTTTAATGTCTTCAGAAGAAGTCTTCAAGGATTGTGTTCAACTGATTACAGCTATTATCTACCACCTAAATATTACTCATATATTTGTATGTGCTACATGATCCGACTATCATGATTTAAAATACAAAAGGGTCTTCTTATTCTGCGAATATGTACATAAATTAAAAGCTAATCACACAAAATAAACAGGCTTATTATGCCATAAAGATATTACTATTCCATTGAACTCTATAACAGCCAAATTAGCAATTTCTGTACACAAACTGGGGAAGGAAGCAAATTATAAATATGAAATGTTTTATTGCAATGTATTAGTTATGACAATGAAAAAGTTGAATTTTGAGGAATATATTTTCTTTCAACCTTTTTTTTATTTACTAGATAGATATTGGACAACATCAATTTCATAGATGTATGGGGTTTCACAAATATTCATGTTATGCATACAAAGTATATCCAGATTGGAAAGAATCTGACGCGTTAAAACGATCTGGTCGTTCAATGTAATCAACAGCTGTTCTCCTTGGTAATAGAAAAATTCCACAAAAAGGGTGTCTTTTTGAATTTAGGACTCAAATTTGTATTTATAAAACTTTCAGGAATCCTTATTTATTACTACTGACTACGTCATATACTTGTCTTATAGTCGCTGTATTCCAAAAACCTCCAAACTCTCATTTAATGTTAGTTTTATTGTAGTTACATCTATTGTAAATATTTTTGTGTTTTCCCACAAAAAATTAAAAAATTGGGGCAATTAATAGTTTTCTTAATATATATAAAGAAAAAATTAAAAAAAAACGTAAACACTATCGAAACTTATTACCATAACGAATTATGTCTGAAAAAAATTCGTAAAACTATTTTTATACCTTGTGTCATGTCGCAACAGTAATTAACTATTTAAATGTAATTTATTTTATATTGATTACTGATTACTATTGATATGCTTTGCTATGCTTTGTCTCATTAGTATTTTATAATATAGAAGAATTTCGTAAAATGAATTTTAAGTTTCGTATTTTATTTAAAATTGAAAAACCTTTTAACGATAATCCGTAATTAACGAGAGTATCAATCTAATCTATACTTATAATAAATCTGTAGAGAGGTCAATTCTGTACATGAAATATATTTACAAAATAAGTAGCAGGGGGTGATTAGTGTTCGATACTGATGCCAAAAATGCAGTTAAAAAAATTTTTGTCTGTCTGTCTGTCTGTCTGTCTGTTTGTATGTTATTTATAGAAAAAAAAACTACTCGACGGATTTTAACGAAACTTAGTACAATTATTCTTTATACTCCTGGGCAGGTAATAGTATACTTTTCATCACACTACAATGAATAGGAGCAGAGCAGTGAAAGGAAATGTTGAGAAAATGGGAGAAGTTGCTTGATTTTTTAAGCTTCTGATTTTTAGTTACTGATAGGTTAGTTTTGGGCATTTTATGTTTAGTTTTTTTTGTATTGAGTAGATAAAAGCGTAGGTAGGTACTTTTATTAATTATAGTATTCATAGGTATTTTTTATTTATTTTTAAGTGAAGTAGGTATAGGTAGATATTGCCTACTATCTACCTATACTGCACACGTGTTTTAGCTTTATTTTCATTTCTTTTTTTTTTGTACCTAAGTTGTAGGTAGGTAGGTACATATTTCTTAGTTTAATTCTATTAGAATATTAGGTATTTAAGTTTAAATAGGCACTTAGATTTATATTTTTTTATTATATAGCAGCTGTACTTAGAACATCTAAGGTTTTTTTTGTATTAGCATAGGTACTTTGATTAATTACAGTAGTTGTAGGTATTTCTTATTATTCATTTTTAAGTGAAGTAGGTAAGTGTAGATAGTATTGCACACGCATTAAGTATAGCTTTATTTTCATTTTTTATTCTTTTGTAATTTGTAGGTACCTACGTACATATTTATAATTCGATTAGAATATTATTTTAGTTTTAATAGGCACTTAGATTTATATTCTATTTATTATATACTTAGCTATAGTTAGGACCTCTGACGTAAGTTTTTTGTTGGGTAACTAAATAGAATTTAAGTTACCGTCGATTAAAAATAAAATAAACGATGCCACCTAAAAAACGACCATCTTTATCTCGAACTTCGAGTCAAGCTAGGAGAATGAGAATGACGCGTTCTCAAGAATCGGAAGAGGAAAGAGCACATCGGTTAAACTCTATGAGAGTTTGTGCCTCAACATCTCGAGCTAATGAAAGCTCTCCAGAAAGAGAGATGCGATTAGCAGCTGAAAGAGCGAGACGAGCTACAACACGGGCTTCTCAAAGCTCTTCTCAACGAGAGCTAAGGCGTTCCATTGACCGGGAACAACATGCGTTATCCCGAGAAGCTGAAACTGCTTTACAACGAGAATTGCGACTCACAGCTGACCGCGAACGGCATACATTATCTCGCGAGTCTGAAACCTTCACTGAGAGGGAATTACGGCTTACAGCTGACCGCGAACGTCATATTTTATCTCGCGAGTCCGAAACCTTCACTGAGAGGGAATTACGGCTTACAGCTGACCACGAACGTCATATTTTATCTCGCGAGTCCGAAACCTTCACTGAGAGGGAATTACGGCTTACAGCTGATCGCGAACGTCATATTTTGTCTCGAGAATCTGAAACTTTTACTCAATATCAAGACCGTTTGACAAATGATAGGGCGCACCATAACATGATTCGATCTCTTGAAGATGAACATGAGCATGAACAACGACTAGAGTCGGGACGCGATTATTACAATTCTTTGAGACAAGAACAATTGATTACTTTATCTAATGAAAGATTAAGAATTGAAAATATTCGGTCGCTTGAAACAGAAGAACAGCGAGAGGCCCGTCTTACTGCAGATAGATTTCGACATGGTCTTAATGACTTAGATATACACGTGGTAGATCAATCTACAAATTCGGTGGCGTGGTCCGATAAATATAAAAGTGGGTTTGCTTATAACCTCACAATTGATTACAGATCATCTTCTGAAATAGGCGATATGAACGTAGTATGTTCCTTTTGTAATGCTTCGAAGTGGAGGAAGGAGTCTGTTGGTTTCTGTTGTTCTGGAGGTAAAATAAATTTGCCTTCGTTCGAAGACCCACCGGAACCTTTAAAATCACTACTTTTAGGGGAACATTTGCAATCCAAACAGTTTTTAGATAATATTCGCACTTATAATAGTGCATTCCAAATGACATCCTTTGGTGCTAAACAAATCTCAGAAGGCCCTTTCATGCCTACTTTTAAGGTACAAGGTCAGGTTTACCATTTGATAGGGTCCCTTTTGCCTGAAGAACAACCTAAATTTCTTCAAATATATTTTGTATCCGATTACAACGAACAGTCGAATATAAGAAATCAATATTTTCCGAATTTAAATACTGAACTCATTTCACAACTTCAGAACATGTTACATCAGGTTAATTCGTACGTATGCAGTTTTAAATCGGCATTAGAAGCCCTTTCTCAAGATGGTAACAACAATTATAAAATTGTTATAAATGCCGATAAGCGTCCAACTCAGGAACACCCTGGGCGTCATAACGTTCCATCCACGAATGAAGTTGCTGTAGTACTGGTCGACCAGGAATGTTATAGGCGTGATATCGTTATACGTTCCAGAGACAATCGTTTGCAACGTATTTTCGAAACCCACAGGGCTTACGACAGTTTGCAATATCCTATGATATACTGTCGAGGGGAAGATGGTTATAATTTCGCTGTATACCAAACCGATCCGCGCACAGGCGCACCTAATTATAATAAAAAGGTGTCATGCCTTCAATTTTATTGTTACCACCTGCAAGTGAGACGGAATAGATTGGTATACTTTCAACGTTTTCGTGGCTTATTTAATCAGTTTATTGTTGACATGTACGCAAAAATTGAAACCGAAAGATTAGTTTATATACGATCTAATCAAAGGCAGCTGCGCGCTGAAGAATACGTGCACCTTCGCGATGCCATGCAGCAAGATAACGATACTGTGAATATGGGTCGTTTAGTTATTTTACCCTCTTCTTTTACTGGTGGTCCACGCTACATGCATGAACGTACTCAAGACGCTTTTTGTTACGTAAGAAAATATGGACGTCCCGACTTATTTGTTACTGTAACTACCAATCCCAAGTGGGATGAAATCACTCGGGAGCTTCTTGAGGGTCAGGCACCGCATGACCGCCATGATATTATTGCAAGAGTGTTTCATTTAAAATTAAAATCAATGATAGATCTTCTTACCAAAGATAACATTTTTGGAGAAGTATTGTGTTATATGTATAGTGTTGAGTGGCAAAAACGCGGCTTACCTCACGCACATATCTTGCTTTGGTTAAAAGATAAGGTTCGACCTAATGATGTAGACAGATTAATCAGTGCTGAAATTCCAGATCCGACTGCAGATCCCCTGTTATACGACATTGTTAAAACTCATATGATACATGGTCCATGTGGTGCATTTAACGCAAATGCTCCTTGCATGCAAGACGGTCGTTGCACTAAAAGGTATCCAAAAGCATTAGTGGATGAAACTGTAACAGGACATGATGGATACCCATTATATCGTCGCCGTTCAAGAGACAATGGTGGTTTTACTGTTGAAAAGCGAATGTCTGGACAACAGGTTACTTTAGATAATAGGTGGGTCGTTCCGTATTCGCCTGTATTGTCCAGAGCATTTCAAGCTCACATAAATGTAGAAATGTGTAATAGTGTAGAGTCAATTAAATATATTTGTAAGTACATTAACAAGGGCAGTGACCAAGAAATGAACATGATGAAGTTACTAGATTTCAGTCAGGCAGATATATCAGCTCTTCAGAAGCTGTGTGACGGATCTTAAGTTTTAATATTCACGAAAGATATCCACCTGTGACCCATCTGGATGTTCATCTGGAAGGCGGTCAACGTATATATTTTAACGCCGAAAATGTTACAGAACGATTAGAGAACCCTAGACATACAACTTTATTGGCATTCTTTCGACTTTGCCAAACTGATAATTTCGCAAAGTCTCTTTTGTATGAAGAAGTTCCATCGTATTATACCTACGATAAACAACGAGGTGTCTTTAACCGTAGACGCCGAGGCAGGCCTGTAGATGGCGAGACAGGTATTTTCAAAGAACATGTTCTTGGTAGAGTGTATACTGTTCATCCTAACAACGCAGAGTGTTTTTATTTGAGATTATTATTACATTCAGTGCGAGGACCAACATCATTTATGGATTTGAGAAAAGTAGACGATGTTGTTTATCCAACTTATCATGCAGCTTGCCAAGCGCGTCATTTGCTTGAAAATGATCAACATTTGGATGACGCTTTAGCAGAATCCTGTGTTAGTGATAATCCACGACGGTTACGCCATTTATTTGTAACATTACTCACATTTTGTAATTTATCTGATCCTGTCCAATTATGGGAAAAATATAAAGAAAAATTTGCAGAAGACTTTCTTCGGAATTTATCTCACAATAATGAAGGCGCAACTAATGATAATTTTCGAAATCTGGCTATAAATCAGTGCTTATTAGCTCTTCAGGAAGACTTAACAGCAGTAGGCGGTAAATCACTTTGTGAATATGGTTTGCCAACGCCAACCTCAGTCGGAGAGGTTACCAATAGGGAATATTCCGCAGAGATTGGTTACAACCCAATGGAACTGCTGGTAACATTATAAAACGGTGTTCCAATGATGACTGCAGAACAACGCTTAGTCTATGATCGCGTGTGCGAGAGTGTGCAGAATAATTTAGGAACAATATGGTTTTTAGATGCACCTGGAGGAACTGGGAAAACTTTTTTGACTAAATTAATATTAGCTTATGTTCGAAATCAGCGTAAAATCGCTCTTGCCGTGGCTTCATCAGGTATAGTTGCAACATTGCTACCAGGAGGTAAGACTGCTCACACTATGTTTAAAATACCAATTAATTTAGATCGCACGGAAAGTCCAACCTGTAGTATTTCAAGAAATAGCGACAAAGCTAAGGTATTGCGTGAGTGTAATTTAATCGTATGGGATGAATGTACGATGGCCCATCGAAAAGGAGTAGAAGCAGTAGACAGAACTCTAAGGGACATAAGACAAAATGATCGACCAATGGGCGGTATTACGGTTTTATTTTGTGGTGATTTCCGACAAACCTTACCGGTAATACCACGGGGAACCCGAGCTGATGAGATTAGGGCTTGCCTGAAAAGCTCTTATTTGTGGCGTGATATACAATCGGTGCATTTGACTATAAATATGCGAGTGAGAACTGGAGACAACGCAGATAATCGTGAATTTTCTGATACATTATTGAAGATTGGTGAAGGTACCTATCCACAACTACACCAAGGAAAACTTATTCTGACACCTGAGTTATGTTGTATAGTGCAATCCCAACAACATCTTATATCTTCGGTTTACGGTGACATAATAATTATATTAAATAGGGACAATTCTTGGCTTTGCGAAAGGTCCATTTTGACTCCTCGCAATGACCAGGCATCTGAAATTAATAATAAAATACTGTCTAATATACAGGGAGAAAGCAAAGTTTATAGTTCAATAAATAGAATGGTTGATGAACAAGAAGCCACTAATTACCCGATAGAATTTTTAAATTCTTTAAGTATGCCTGGACTACCTTCTCATATAATTTGTTTAAAAATTGGCATACCGATAATTCTGCTCCGAAATTTAAGACCACCTCAACTTTGCAATGGAACTCGGCTAAAAGTAACCCAGTTGCAACAAAATGTAATCGAGGCTCAAATTTTAACAGGTTGCGGTGCAGGAGAAACTGTCTTTATTCCCAGAATTCCCATAATACCAAATAATTTTCCATTCCAATTTAAAAGAACGCAATTCCCAGTATCGGTGTGCTATGCCATGACTATTAATAAAGCTCAAGGGCAGACTTTTCGTGTTGCTGGAGTAGATCTCGGTGTTAGCTGTTTCTCGCATGGTCAATTATACGTCGCTCTTTCCCGGGTTAGCAATTCTAGGAATCTTTACGTTCACGTGCCGGACGGGTCGACTCTTAACATAGTCTACCCAGAAGCTTTGCGCTGAAACATTTTAATTTGATCTAAAAATATTAGCAATATATTATCTTAATAAAAAACAAGGAGTTACACGCTGACCGAGTCGTGGGTATAGCGTGGGTATATTATAATATTCTGCGGTTACTTATATTTTTCAACAGTTTTGTGGATTGGCATATTATATTACTATTGCCCTTCTAAAATACGAAAGTGAATCTGCCTGTTACGTCAAAACTATGAGGGAGGACATCTGCTAATTTTTTTTCGAAAAACGACGGAAACGCGGACGAAGTCGCGGGCAAAAGCTAGTTCTCTATATAAAAACGGGTAATATAAAATACAACCTATGTTTTATCGATAGAACCACAGTAACAGCAGGTACTCGGATTGTTTATATTATTTTTGTTTAATTATTGATATTTGTTGAGGTTGGCATACATTTAACTTAGAACGTTAAGGTTCGTGCATTTCATGGATAAATTATGGCTATATGACGAACATTGTTTTGTTTATTGAACTATTCACATATACGGCAAATTTATTAAAAATTTAATATTACGATTAAGAAATTTAAAGTTGTTGTATATCAAAAAAAATATTTTAATATCTCTGCAATAAAGTGATTGTCTTTAAAAGGCTCGACACTTCCATTACAAAAAAATGAAGGAAAAATTTTTCAAAATTTCGCGACCGCATAAACATTGTAATAAAATATGTATAACAGTCAGAGTGTCAGGTAACTGAGTAGAGTTTTTACTTTAGTAAAAGCACATAAGTATTCAAATATACTAATTCATATATGCTTTATGTATTTCTTTAATACCCGTCTGTTCTTACAAATCCAACATATGTTATTTATGATTAATTTATAATCTGAATATGTGTATTCTTATCCAAATCGAATGATCCGATTTTGATTAATTGCCATTTGTTTTTTTATTTGCCAGGTGAGGTAGTAAATAATTGTATTAGCTATCATAAAAAAGTCTATAAAATTTTTTGAACACCTTTACAAACGGACGGGGTTTTGATAAAGCCTTATAATAACATATTTGTAATTTATGCATTCTGAAGCTAAACCGTATTAATATAGATATATATATAGAGTATATAATGTAGATAATTTATGAGTTACATGAGAAAAGATTAAAGTATCACAAAGTTCAGTTCATGCATTAAGAAACACGTCGCCGGATTGTCTGGTTATCTGTAACAAACAAGTTTCGTTGAAAAATCGATACATCTTTAAAATTTGGTACGACTTTATATATATAGTGTTACAAATATATAGTAGTAAGTAAACGTGGATACATCATATAACATTGATCATTATTATAATTATGTATAAGGTAATATAATTAAATATTGTTAAGAAAATTATTTATTTATTTATTTATTTACCTTCACGCCATATCCCTTGCGGGGTAGCCAGAGACGACGGAGCGCCAAACGCTACGGTCTCTGCATACCTCTTTCGCCTCGGCCACAGACATCAACTTCTTCATACATGCCCTCCGGGGGGTCCTCATGCTTTTTACGTGACCTTCCTCCAGTATCGTAGCTACTGTGTTTTCGAAGGTCACTCGACACCTCCCCCTGTCTCTCTTACCGCTCACTTTTCCCATATAAATCTTTTTTACCATTCTTTCATCACTCATTCGTTCAACATGCCCAAACCACCTGAGCACGTTCTTCTTCATTCTCACCGTGACATCTTCGCTAGTACCTGCCATTCTGTGGATCTCTTCATTGCGGATTCGATCAGCTAGACTGACTCCGCATATTCTGCGAAGAGATCGCATCTCCACAGCATTCATCTTTCTTACATTCTTCTTCTGTGTTACCCACGTTTGGCTGCCGTATAACAGTGTCGGTAGCAAAACTGCATTGTGTACAGCCAAACATGCAGCTATACTGACGTTTTGCCGTCTCAACAATGCAGTCAAAGCACCATTGACTCTGTTACCAGCAGCAATACGCCTTTCCACATCCATTTCGTATCTTCCGTCTCTGCTAAACATACTTCCCAAATATACCACTTCATTCACTTGTTCTATTATCTTATCATTCACGTTGATCTTACATTCTGTTCTTTCTTCATTTCTTTCAAATATCAGAACCTTCGTCTTATCTACATTCAGGTTAAGACCATTAATTTCACACCCATCTTTCAGAGTGGTGACCAATGCCTGCAAATTGCATTCTGATGATGCAATGAGCACTGCATCATCTGCATATAGTAAGCAATTGACCTTAAGGTCACCTACTTTCACTCCCATGTCACTATCTTTCACTCCTTGGAGACAACTATCCAAATACAAATTGAACAACCAAGCTGACATAGCGCAACCTTGCTTAACACCCGATTGGATGTCAAACCAGGGCGACATGCCAGCTCCTACTCGCACACAGGCTAAGAAAATTATTTAGAGTTTATTTATTGTTTTACTGTGATAACAATTATTGTGGGTTGACGCATCTAGAATTAGTCCCTTCTTCTAACAGAAGATCCATCTAAAATAGCTATTACTGCTACTATAAGCATTTTTCGTGGGGAGTAGAAGAATAGATGTAAATGAATTTCAAGTTTATTAACAAACGTTCACGGACAACAACACCACCTTGTAACAAAAACGATCACATCAACAGATGATGATTCATTAAATAGACAAAAGCTGTAACGACAGTGTTTTGTTTGCACAAAAGTACATAGAACGAGTCTATAGAATCCCCTACAGAGCAATAAATGCGACGCGTGACTTCACGTTCACTAGAAATCTTTGTTTCCAATTATTCTTTTGTTCTATAAATTTTATATTTTTTTTAATTTTTGAGAGTGAGACGTATGCTATACCTTTATTAAGATAATAAGCAATTCATAAAGCTATTGAAATTTCTGAAAATTTTTTGTCATTGTAGTTGTAACAGAAATAAGTTTTTGTGCTTACTTTGCTAAATTTTTTCATCATTTTTTCATCGTAAAGACTGAGACTTTAATAGCGTATACAAATTTCACTTAACAGTATTCTGTCGATTATAGAAGTATTGAACCCATGATCTTTAGGTCAAACCTGAGGTCAACACCTAAAAATACAACTATCTATAAGTAGTAATCACAGTAGTAGTAGTAGTATTATAAAATATTATTAATTATACTCTGGGTATGGACCTATTACATATATTTTAATAACATTCTCCAAACATATTCAATAGTATAGAAATACATCGTAATATGGACACTAGGTATTTTAATACGATGCTAGATATTTTTCTCGAGGCCTGTAAACTTAGGAATTCAAATTTATTATTCATATGTAAAAACATTTTGGATGGATTAGTTTATTCATGACTGATAAATCATATAATATGAAGTCTGACTAATATCATAATATATGAAGGTGAGCCTATGGGTGCTTGCATCCGTATGGTTTTTAAAATCATTCACTAACTATATTCTTATTTTTGTCTACATAATTACAAAATACTAAGAAAAGTACATTCATACTGTAGAATTCATATACATAAATTCGACACCGCAATGTATTCCGAGTATTTCCAATGTACAAAAATATTTACATGTGTAAGTAATAATAATATACGGCGGTAGTGGATTAAAATGGTGCGTAGTCATTTATGTCTCCTGACACAAAGGAAATATGCTTCATATTAGTTATTTCATATGTTTCATATTATGACTTATCATGACATATAACTTCTTGCTCTTATGTATTATTGCGTACGCCTGATGCCTATGCCTGAAATATTCGTGTAAAGGACTCTGAATACACGAGTTAACCGCTTCTAATTGGACAATCTGTATGTATGTTTTTTTGGATTGTGCTTTGCTGTGAAAGAAATCTTTTTGTTTTTATGAATAAAATACTAATATAAATATGTATAACAATAATGAAATACTAATACATTTTAAACAATTTTCACAAAAACAATAAATTCAGTAATGGATTAAAATTAGCTGTAGTAGAGTAAAAAAGATGGCTCGAATGGGTTCGAAATATTCTAATGTGCTTAATGTCGTTTCAACAAATCGGTATTTTATTACTATTGTAGTTTAAAGAAATTATGGCTATAAATGAATGAATGAATTAATTAAAATTGCCACCAACACCCTTTTTGAAATAGCTTATTAAAAAAATTCATGTTAAGTTTGATTCTGTTGTGCTGAAGGGACATACAAATTACTTACGGAATAAATTATATTTGATAACCCATCTTTTTTCTGCTAAGTATTATATTTTTGGGATTAAAATCTGTTCTTTCCCAAAATCCGTTTAAAAAATAACTGCTCTATTTCTTTATGGTCATTTTAGTATCATTTGGTTAACTGTTTATTATTATTATAGTTATTATTAATAAAAAAATAGTTGATAAACGTCAATTGAAAATATAAAATAAATAGTTATTCCAGAAAAAAATACCTTTAATTTTATCTTTGTTTTTTCAGATGATGATAAACGTATGAGGATTCGGAAGCCGCAAAAAGTTTTATAATAATAATTACTCTCTTGTTTTGAACTGTAATGAACTCAGTTAATTTACTATTTTTTTATTTGAAAATAAGAACTGTATAATCTAATTTAGCATTGTTATATTATATGTGAACCATAATATGTTTTTTAGGATATTGTCTCTTTTCCAGAGAGCACAGATTCGAGTCCAGATCGTCAAACATTCCTGAAATGAAAGTTGGAGATAAAGGACGGCTTAGTATTATTTACCCTATTACCTGAGTTTACCCCTATAAAGATATAAACAGATACTACTACTAATAATAAAAAAAATATCTAATAGGTCGCGGTAGCGCGTCTCGCGCATTCCATTTTTAAGAAATGCTTATTTTGTTCTGGAATTAAAGGTATGATGACGTCCCTTTTACTTTGTGTGCAAAATTCCATGGCAACTAATATATTTTTTACATAATTAAAGGAAGAATATTCAAACATGCTTTCTATGATTTTCAAATACATGACCTATCCAAATATTGTAAACGCATACATTGCGGACGCATAAAAGAAAATAATACTTACATATTTTTTGTGATAAGATCATTTACAGTCATAGATATAAGGAGGCAATCGGTTTCGATGCAAATCTTGTACATTTGTTATATATAATACAATAGATTTAACAAATAAATATTAATAAAAAGATTATATATTTTATAGAACGAAATGATTGGACTTACGACTAGTCAGTAGGCTTGTAATAATATTCACAGCATCTCCACACCAAAATTACTGAAGTCATAAAATATGTTCTATGTCCTGGCCAACAATGGAGGATAGTTACATCGTGATTTGGTCTTTTTGGAAGCCTATGTAAGCCAAGATAGATATTTATTTTATTGAACCAGTTACAAGTTCGCCACCGCTAATAAAATACGAAATACATAAATACCTACATCTTAAATGTCGGTGGTTTTTGTAATTAATTTAAAACCAAACGTCTTCAAAACATACTACTGTGTGTTGGAAATGTAAATTATTTATTAACTAATTATTAAACATCAATATGTTTATTATACGATATATTATTAGGCCAATGCATAGCGTTTTAATCTGAGTAAACTGAAAAAAAAAATGGTAAGAAAAATTAATATTTTTTTCTAGATTACCGTAATAGCGCTCTTTTCCAATACATTTATATATAACTTAATTTTTTGTTACCAATGTCCCCAAGTAATATTATATTCAGGATTTTAGTTTTCCCAAAAAGTCACTGAATCCCTAAATCACTGAGGAATGTCAGTTACCTAAAATATTAGCAAGATGCAGACCTTAACAAGATAAATTACACCTGTCCGTTGCGGAAGCCACTGAGAATTTCCGAAATTTCGACCAAATTGACAGAATTCCTGCGGTATTTGAACAATATTGTTGTATTAACGACTTTACGTAAATATATCTCAATAAATTTTGGTTCATTTCAACTAAAATAACAATTATTTTCTATGAATGGGCATAACTATTTAATTATTGTCATTATTTAAACAAATTTTTTGACTACTTAAAAATGTAGACTTAATACTAGAAAACATTATCTATCTATAGTTTTTAAGCAATACTGTTTAAAACTATTCTCATAGTTCTATAGATATATAAAAATGTTATACTCATATAAACACAGTATATTTGTTTTTCATTATTTTTTCTAATTGATAATCTTTGTTGTAGATAGAAAAAAATCATCATAATCATAAATATGCATTTACGTAATATATAAATTAAAGTCATGACAATCTTGTAACCGTAATAAATATTAGACACTATAATGATTTTGTGCATGGTGGCCCATTCTAAATCTTTTATTACACTTTTCTCGACATGTCTGTTTCAGTCAGTAATGTATTTGAGACAATTAGGAAAATTCATTATTTCAAGTGATGCCTAGTACATTACACTACATAATAATAAATTATAATTAACTGATTCAAACATAATACATAACGAATAAAAAATAAGCAATCTCTTCAACTTTATTATAGTATGGATAGCGGATCACAACAACAACGTTTATTTATACGGCACTCATACAATTTAATCCAACATATTAAAAGTTACCCTTTGTTCAGAAGATGAAACAAACTTTAACGATAAAAAGTTTTTGAAAGATGAAAATCGATTTTGTTAATTCTGAGAGCGCGAATTCTATATATACATGTTATATAGAGAAGGTGCTGCTTTTAGGCATGATAGTTACTGGCTGACATTTTCGCCGTCAACATTTTTTTTTCAGATTAGTTCATGAATATATACTATCTTACACATAGTTTTCTCATAATTATAGTTACAACAAATTTTTTTTGGGTATTTAAATTAGGAACAGATTTATTTTGTTAAAAAATAATTCAAAGTGCCTTTCGTCCAGACACACAAATGTAAGGCAAAGGCAAGAAATATTCTGTGTATAGGTGAAAACATTTATATGATTACACAATATCTTGGAAAGGTGCAACGTTAACATGCTCCAGGTTCACAATAGGTTCGATAAGGGAGCTCTGGCCAAGGAGTCACAAACAATTGTGAATACTATCCTAGAACAAGCAGTAATTAACTTTCTAATAGAAAAAGGTCAAAATTCCGTATAATCTTAACAGATAAAAGGCCAGCGTCGATGTCTTAAGCGATCGCTTAGATTTGATTTATAAATAATATTAATGTATTGAAATTGCTTTACGTCATAATAAATAAACGCATTTACATTTGTCACAGAAATTATAGAGAGACTATGATGATGCGACAGATGAGAAAGTTTAGTGTGTACTCGTACTAACATTCCATGCATTAATAGAATTCAGAACTTGGGTATTTATTTGGATAAGATTTGCAAACAGCTCATTCTGTCAACAGCCCTAAGAAAGTTTTAATAGAAGAAACCTTTTTTCTTCCTGAATTCATTGATTTATTAATACGTAATTTAGGTAATATTGTCGGCGTTTCTTGCGAAGTTTGTAGATACTTTATTAGGAACATTTTCGTGTCCGCTACGGACAAGATCAATGAAAGGTAATTTTGGTTGGAATCTGTATTTTCTGTAAACTATTATCATCTTCATTTATTATCACCTAAATACTTAACATAACTGTTTTCATTAATAGTATTCAAATGGCAAGCTGATGTTGAATCGGATGTAGATACGCTGAAACTTGGAATCAATATTGTACGATTTTGAGTTTGAAAAATTAATGTTTGTTTATATTTTAAAATAAGTTTGGGGTGGGGAAAGGGGGGGGGGGGATTGAAAGGAAGAGTGCCTGAGAATATAAAAAACCCTTAAATATAAGTCAACAATTAAATTTTTTGTCTTAGTTTAACTATTAATATATATATATATATATATATATATATATATATATATATATATATATATATATATATATATATATATGTATATATATATGTATATATACATATATATATGAATATATGGATAAACGATAGCTATTTTTTATACTAAAGGAAAAAGATGAAATTTTAAATTGAAGCCATTCAGCGCAGATAAAACAAATTACCGGGCACTTAATGCATTACGGGTGTACAGAAAATATATTTAATTGCGGAAAATAAAAGCTCTCCTTAGTGATTTTAATTTTTTAATAAACCATGAAATTACTTGAATATTTTGCGAGTATATTTGCTGATTTTTGCATAATTACATATTTCCAAATGTAAGAATTGAGTATTTGAGTCTTTATTTATAATAAACGATGCAGGAACGAGTTTATCAATATATTAATATTCCTGCAAAATAAATTGGGAGTAGTAGTCGTAATAATTGAATTTATTTCTTTTATAAAAAATAAAAAACGAAACTTACAAATAAATAAAACAATTATCTTTTACAGTGCTATGTTATTTGGTTATTTTGATTGAATCTTATACAATGCTATGCTTGGTAAGGTTCTGGCAAAAGTAAGTATGTATTAATATAATAAAAAATCCTCTCTATTTGGGAATTGGAGAAAGGAAATATATATGCAAACGTAGTTAGTAGCCAGAGTTGAAATAAAACGCTGACCAATAATTCAGCGACTGGCGTGCATCCAATATGTTGAATATTTAACGATGGCAAATAAAAGGTAGACGTAATTGGCCGTTTTGTGTAATAGCTATAACTAATACTTCCGCCGTAATTACTCAGATAATTACTTAGAAGCATCTATGTTAGAGAAAACATGTAAAATAATGTATTATGAAGAGACATAGTGATAGTAAATTTTGGGTGAGTTCGTATAAAACACTTGAGTAATTATTTCATATATTTCAAAGGTACATTTTGGATAGACTTGCCATATTTAACCACACAGTATTAAAGTGCCATCTAAACTGTTTTTTATAAAATATAATTCGAACGATTCGATTCCTATCGTCCAATCAAAGTTGAGAGTAAGCGTTAGTCATATACAATTATGTTAAAATGTTAAAAAAATAAAGCTTCTTCAATTATTTATTAGTCATTAGGCTTTTTAATTCAACTATATGAGACACTTAAATGTGCAATATTGATTCAATAAAAACATTAATTATACTCCCATGTTAGAATTTAAAATATATCTCCCTCATTATATTTAGAAAGGGAAATATCGGGTCTTTGTCAACGTTCCTCATTTTAAGTAAACTAGAGCTACTGAACAAAAATTAAGTTACATTACTCTTAATCTAACAATTAGTTTTATTACTTTAATATGGCATAAAAATGATCGTTATCGCTTTCACACCCTTCTATAATGAAAGCCATCCTGTGACATCACATTAAAGTAATTGGAGAAATTATTAGGTGCTTGGTGGGTTTATGTTACAAAACTAACTAACATCCAATGGTTTTTGCGGCAACTATCATTATATAAAATGTACTTTCGTGATGTATAGATATAATTGAGTTATTATAATAATTTGTTAGGTTACCGGTGCTTCCAGCTTTTGGAAATCGTTCAGTCATGTTTCTTCTCGTCGCCGTTTTTTAAGAATTCTTTTTTTTATATTCTCGTATCCTATTGTGTCGTATCGTATTCTTGTATCATGCCAACCTTTTGCGTTATTTCAACATATGCTTGTAGTTAAAAATAAATTCAATAAATACTTTATGTGGGAGGAAAAAGCATTAATTGAACGATTTCAATAATATATATAAGTATTAATTCTACGTGATCGCAGTAATGTTTTCAAAAAACGAATATCTGCTAAGTAACTAACACATAATTCCGTAAATCATACAGACAACTTCTAAATTTTTCGATGTATTAATAGATTAAAGTTATTTAGTTATTTCTGACAATTTCATACGTTTAGGTAAAAAACTGATTATTGTTATTTTTGATGGTTTAAAACTATTTTATCTATCACTCGGGTATGTTAAGGATCCTGAGATACCTCAGCGTGTGGTATAAAATTATGTTATATTTTGTAACCAGGGTAGGCTTTGTCGCTCATTTAAGATATTTGCGTGTCCGCCAAAAACAACAAGGCTGGTTGCGTCATTTCTAAGTAGGGAAACAAAACATTGTTCTATTCCTAAGACGTTGTTCCTTGTGAACAAAACTTTACTTTAAAAACAATAAGGTTAATATTGTAACGTAGATTAGATGTTATTGATTTTCTTAATAGTTATTGAATGGGGTGTAAAAGCGATCTCGTATTATCGTAAAATAAGTATCGTGACTTATAACAATGTGTGAACATTTTGTAAACATTTACGTACATTTACTACTTTGATATAAACCCCTTTTATTTTGTAAAGTTAGAAAATATTGCTAAGGGTGTTCAAATATTTATTATTAATATTATTAGTGCCGTTTCAATTTATGGAAACAAAGAGTTGCTAAAAAATATGATAATATGAAAATTTAAATCAAAATGTACAAAAACAGATATTATAAATATAAATAAGAGGTTATCAATGGCGCTTAATGTCTATATCACTAATTTCGTTGAGGGGTGTGGTAGACTCGATTGAAACCATTCCTGAATAATATAATCTAAATAATAACAATTTCGAGTCGACAAAATATTCGTAACATTGAGATTGTCTATTTTTTGTTAAATTTTAAGGGTGCTGTCAGACAAATCGCAGTCATGATATTGGTCATTCTAGCGTGACGTCACTGACAACGGATGCCATCTTGAGGTTAAGTTGTGTTAAGTTCAAATAATAATCAATCAATAACAATAATATGAATATTTAAAAAAAATCCGACTACTACAAAAATATCTACCTATATTTTATAAAAGATCGTCTATTATAAATCATATTTCACCCAAGTGAAACCGAGTTTTTATCTAGTATTGATATATTTAGTAACCTCACTTCTTTGTTAAAGAGTGAACATATTTTCGGGGCACGTAATTGATATTAAGGAAGCTGTATCTTTCTAATAATTGGACATAAGGTTGGGTTAGTTACCCACTTTCATCTTTTTCGTAGTCGTAAGAGATGGAGGGGCGTGATTTGTGATATTGTGATTTTCTGTAACACATTGAATTTAATAAAATAATTCTACGGTGTACAAAAGCTGCAGATATTTAGGTTTAAATGAACAAAATGTGATTACAATCTGTCTTAGACAAATATGTGTGTGTTATTGATAAGTTTTGTGTATATCCAATTTTTATTTATGAAAAATATGGTTCTCCTCTTACTTTAAATTTGTTATTCCTGCGACTGTTTACACGTAGACCAGAAAATATATGCACAAAAAATGTGTGACAATACTGTAAGAGTAAACTACATATGGTAGTTAAAAATATCTTATATAACCTACGATATTTGTTGGACCAGCATAGTCTATAATTATGTTTAACATAATAAATATGAATGTAGAAATCAATCTTCACGGTTATTTTCATCTTCTGTTTGTTTAAAATAACTAAATCTATCCTCAAAGTATAAGGAAAAGAAATTTTATATTTATTTATCTTCTTCTACGACTATTTTGTATAGATAAGATATAATAAGAATTTCACAATAAAGGTCATCATCGTCCAACCACATTGTCTCGGAGAAAACTCATTAATATAGAAGCGTTTGGTTATAGGCTATCAACTATTATGGACTACAATTTATACTAGCCGTAGGGCTAGCTTCGCTGGCCGTTTTTTTAATTTTTTAATTTGGTGACCTTATTGACCTTACAGCGTCGCCAAAACATAACCCTGGCATCGTTAGACTATAAGCTTTCATTTGATACCCTGTTTATAAAAATCGGATAAGCGGTTTAGGAGGAGTAGTGCAAGAAAGATAAAAAGTAATCGATTTTATATGGTAAGATAACATATAACTATTTCAAAAGATGCAGTCTACAATTCACATTATTTTATAATTAAATTAAATATCATTAAAATTATACAAATATCTTTTAAAATAGTGCTATAATCAAACATCGTCATACAATTATTAAGTAACCTAAGTAGAATATCATGTGAAATATTAGCTTTTTGTATTCATAATAAATTTTTGTTACATTACAGTTGCGTTTCATAAAACTCAAAATTTTATTTGGGTTACAATTTATGTTCATAATTTTATTATTAGTCATCCAGTCTGTAGAAAGATTCGTTTAATTCCCAGGCAATGAAAATATCTTTAAAATCGATCATATGTCCGATACAAGTATCAGTGGTCATCCAACTTAATTGTTCTATAAAAATCTAGACAGAATAGAATACCAAAAATTACATCACATAACATATTTTTTTTGTATCGACTTAAAACTTAATCAAGTATACAATACAATGTTATATTATTTTTATATTAAGAGCATTATATCCTTGGATTTTATGTGCCCACGTATTGAAATTACCCTGACCATTATCACCCTACATATATTATGACCCTGTATATTACGACCCTGTTCAATGTAATCACGTATATAACTACGACGCCATATTCACAGTTTGAAACAAAATGTTTAGAAAATTCCTTCCTTATATATTTAGTGCAATTTATATTACCTAAAATAAGAGTTATATAAAGTCAAACCATGTTAAATTGATATTAAAGAAAATTCCAGAGCGTGGCGTAAAATTTAGAGGAACAAAATCAAAAGACACCGAAGTGAAACAAAGAAAAAGTGAAGATTACACAATATACTTCGTAATATATTTGTAATTGGACCGGTTATACTTGGCTTAGTTATTGGTTTGTGGCTGACTGGTATTTAAGGTCGTCCGAGCCATAATTTACGTACATGTTGATCCATTGTTTAAACACATTAACATATTGAACAGTGACTAATTATATCTTCGTCAATAGATACAATTGTTAATTAGGATAATGTTTAAATTTAATATAACTTTTACTCCCTATTTTATATTTTCTAAAGATTTTTTTCATGTATTTTTCTTCTGTTTCAGGTAAAATAACTGAATGTTCCGGTAACTTTCAGCCGCGAGAAGTTTTTATACAATTATGTTCTGTTTTTTTCTGTTAATTAGCAATATTTAAAAATAACTCCTTAGTTTTTTTATACAGATATATTTTGTAACCTCTGTAGGTTTAACAAATTGCATTTCTCATAAAGTTCAATAGTACCAAAGAAACATGCTAATTCTATAAAAGTGTAATCAAAATGTTGTGTACTAAAATATGTAAAGTACATTCAAACACATTTTTTTGTTTATTAAAAAACTTATTATTTTGTTCCTCCGAAATAATAATTTAATAGGCTTTTAGTCAGCTATTTATTATATTATAAAAATCTTATATAACTGTTACAAGACCATAACAGTAGTCAAGATATCAATTTTACAATCGATATTTCAATTTACATTATGCTTATTAACGTAATACTTAATATTAATTTATAGCAAGAGAGAGAGATTAATTTTCATTCTTTATTTAAAAAAAATATATAAAGTATAAATATACAACAAAATAAAGTACATGTTACATTTAAGCACCTTGTTTAGACGCTAGACTCTAGTCTAGCGTCTAAACAAGCGTAGCGTAGGTTTTAACCTACGTACATATAATTTTGAGAAGAAATTAACGGATTGACTAATTATCACTAACTTTTAAATAAAATGACTTAAGGACATTTTTGTAATTATACATATATTCAGATTTTGTCAATATATTTTATTCTGCTGGATAACAATTTTAGTATCACTATAAATTTACAACTCTGTATAGGTTATCTACTACTATCTATCAATACTTTTCTTTTGCTTCCTTGCTTTCATCTTATATGAAAATAAAAGTAGTGTTAAATTTTATACAATTATATTAAACTTTTTTATATAAGGTTTTTCATTATTAGAAAATATATCCAAGTATTTCAAAACGACTTCACGTGAATTCCAAATTTAGTCAACATGTAGAATTTTAGAAGCGTGTCAAGTTTAAATGAAATGTTAATTCTTAATTTAAAAACATTTTGTTATGGTATCATATAACAACAAAAACAAAATGGCTGTGTGAACTTATATTCCCATAGATGAAAACTCTTTTAATATTGCACATTAACTTTTTCGACGATGCTAATAACTTTTATAATTGCGATCCTCTCTCGCAGTACAAAACTTTTGTTTAATATGACCTGATGGGCTTTAGCCTTTTTGGGACGTGTATTTAATTATTCAGGAAATGTTTTGGCACATTTCAGGCCAAAAATGCAAATGTATTAAAATATTGTTATTCTTTACAAATTATTTTTAGTAAGAACTTGAATAATAGTTTTTTTTTAAATTTAATCTGTCTTTATTCCCGGTACATCAACTGAGTATACTTTTAGAGAAAACCAAGTATTTCTTGAGTAGCATTTATATGTAATTTCAAACAGAATAATAATAATATAATTAAATGTAATTATGTTTGGGACTCATTCCGCGTGAAATTTGTGAAACAAGTTCAACCTACTTCGTAATACGAGTAACAAAATTTTCATTTTCAGTGCTGAAACTCAGAGACGAGAGATAATTAATTATACATACAGTTACATAAACTTCATAGTGTATTTAATGAATATAGAGAAATAATGACTGTAACTGCAACAGATTCTCAAAATAGAAATGAAATTATAACTAAATCTGCTATATATAATTATTCAATTTGTCAAATATAACAGTGGGTTGGAATAAGTGGATTGCTTGTTTTCATGGATTTTTGCGAAAAATAAAATGATAAGAACTTTAATATGAAATTTGAATTTTTCTAATTCAAGAACGTCCTCAATAATTTCAGGTATTATAATTTTCAGATGCCATTGGCTATTAAAACAAAATCTAATATATTCAGTAAATATTTACACGAACAAGAAAAGCCTCAATCCAACAATGACGACAATATGAATAATATATTAATATTTATAACTAACTTTTGAGAAGCAGTTTTGTCTGAATTATTCAGGTTTTATAGAGTATATGTCCGAAGCATTATATATTTACATCGTCTTAACATTTCATTAAAAAGATTTAGATTTTCAAATACTAGTGTCAAAGCTTTTAAGCAACAAACTCGATTTTAATTACACGATAAGTAGAAATAACTTTTAATTAGTTTCTAAAATACCATACAACAATAATGATGTCAACAATCTTTTTATTATAACGCCATTCACTTTATTTATATTTCAATATAAAGTATTTTTTTTTATTTGCTTTTATTTACACTTACATATTTTTTCACCTTTAGGTTACTCTAATAACTCAACTTCTTCTCATTTGATGTTGATTTTATATAAACCGAATGGAAAGAAGATAAACATAGGTTTCAAAGTTTTTAACTCATGTTGTAACATAAGACATAAGAAATCTACTGCTTTTTCTAAGATAATTGTGCTTAATTTTTTAATCATCTTCAGTGCATTGGTTTTTAAAGAGTTACCGCTTTATTTCAACAAAAGATAATTATTTTAAATATATGTATATAAATATAATCCTTACTATATAATAATGACCTAATTGACTCTGTATGCACGCGCATCACTTATCACCCACAAATCACACAATAATGTGTAATACATAAAAAAAAAGCTATTGAATCAGGCTACAAAATAGGGTGGGTGCCAACCTTATACGTGACATTTGACCCTTTCCGGCCCTTCGGGCCGGGAAGTTCCCTCGTAAAATAATAATAAAATTAAATAAAATTTTATTTACTTATATTATTATCTTGAATTGTTATTAAAAAAAGATTACTACATCTTACATAACTCTACATTTTGACTTTATAAATAAAAACATGTTTATATCATTCTCAAAGTATAAAACCACATACCATGTGATAATACAATAAAGTAAATGAAGGAAATGAAATAAAAATTATACTGATATATTTATCGGCATTGTCAAAAAAGTTTGTTAGTTTTAAACTGTAACTTAATTGTATATGTACTGTCACTATTAAACGTTTCAATATAGGATAATTAGTAAGAATGGGTGAAAGTATAATGTAAAACCCTAAATATATTTCAAATATATATTTCTATTACATCAGATTTTAGATTCAAATATTCTATATTATTCAGATTCAGATTCAAATATTCTATATTATTCTTGCTGTGATTACGCAGAAAAAACTACATAAAAAAATATATTTTTAGTAATAATTCTACTTTTATGTAGTGGTTCTTACCTTTTTTTACATATTTTGGGTACATAGTAGATATCAATACAATTATAATTCAATATACGATCAAATATTAAGCCTTTATTGTATTCAGGGTTTTAATGGATCTCTTTGACAATATATATATTTAGTGTTATGTGTGGGTCTTCTCTTTGTAGTACTCCTCAAACTGGGTTGTGGTCAATTAACCTTTTCTCGTCTCAGTTCATCTAGTATAGGTAGTGATGTTCAAAGGATATGTCATTTATTTCCTTTTTACTGCCCTTGTTACTATTAAAAGAGATGCTTCATAGTTTTGTTACCTATTCTGTTGTTATATAAAGTATCATTACTTTAAGCCAATTTATTCGTTATAATAATAATATTTTATGATAGGAAACTTAAAACCCAAAGCTTTAAAAATCGTGATATCTTTCATAACGACGAAATCATCGTAGAAACCTATAAATCCTTTCAGAGGAGCAATTACTACAATAAAGACCTCTATATTTTATTCCAGTCGTCGTCGAGTTGTCTGCACATCTGTGGTAAACAAGCTTCAAAGAGTGCTAAATCGATATGATCGTATTAAAAATATCGTAATCGAAAATCGAGAAAAAAATAAGTAAATTTTAATCATCGATGTGACAATAATATTTGTTCTGTAAAGTTGGATTTTTATTTTTGTGCACAGAATGTATATTAAGTCTTTATTCTAGATTATTATGGATACCATCCGAAAAAAGTTTTATACCTAGATATTTTGAAATAAATTTAAGCTTCGTCATCTTTTCGCCGTTCGTTCTGTCTATTATTCAACAACCATTTTAAAAATAATAAAAATAATGAGGTCGGACAAATAAAACTACGACAATATAGCGCAATATTACAACAAACTATTAAGCAAAGCCTCACACAATGGCATGTAACACCATTCTCCTGACTGAAAAATAAAGATTGTAGCACAATGGCTACACTTATAAATATATTTTAATTATCGTAGGTAATTGTAACAATGTATAATTTGATTAACTTCTTAGGACAACTTTTATAATAGGTTACTCAATTAATCAGTTGTATAAAATTTTGATCTGATCGTCAATGATACTTAAATAAATATAACTTTTTCAATATCTCTCTTTTTAATATTATTGTGTCAAATATTTAGTAAACGTTATTTTTTACACCAAACAGTTTAAATTTTAAAATGGATTTATTTGCTTAATGTGTTAAGAAACCTCTGCCCCTAAGATTTCTATGAGTCCCTATGAGTTATTTATATCCTATAAATAATAAAGTATATATATATATTATTTACTTTCCGACACGGTATGTACTTTAAAATTGTATTTCAATAAGTTAATATTATATTTTAAATATGATTTTTACTTACAATAAGTTAAACATTTTCTTGTTTAACAAGGTTTATATAATTGATACTAATCTATTTTGATAAGAAAATTCCCAATTGACTTTGAAATATAACTTATATTTTACTCTATTTGAAGAATAATTTTGCCTTTTCTGTGTATGTATAACATCTGAATATTAAACAGCAAATGTAATTAATCTTCTTGTATGTACTCATAATAGATCGCAGCGGATATTAAACTTTGAACTTCGTGTTTGTAGATTTCAATAATTTGATATTTAGTAGATTTTAATATTTTGTAAAATGATTTCTCATTGTTTTCTATCAAATTATTTTCATGTTAAATTGTACGCTCCTTTTCAATAATAATCATGTAATAAGTGCTTCACTCTTAAGTCTCTTATCTGGGTTATGTAATGTTAATATCACCCATTAGTTCCCAAATATACCGCTTCATTCACTTGTTCTATTATCTTACCATTCACGTTGATCTTACATTCTGTTCTGTCTTCATTTCTTTCAAATATCAGAACCTTCGTCTTATCTGCATTCAGGTTTAGATCATTATTTTCACACCCATCTTTCAGAGTGGTGACCACTCTGAAAGATCGCAGATCGCATTCTGATGATGCAATGAGCAATTGACTTTAAGGTCACCAACTTTCACTCCTATGTCACTATATCTCACGCCTTGGAGACAACTATCCAAATACAACTTGAACAACCAAGCTGACATAGCGCAACCTTGCTTAACACCCGAATCTTAATTAAAGTACTTTATTGTTATTAAATATGTCTATAGTATAATCCTGCACTGGTATTGATTTTAAGTGGAAAAATCGTCAACACCAGCAAGATTCGAACCTGCGTCCCCTGAAAATCTGTTCTCTTTGATTTGTTAAACACGCTCGTGTACATTTTGGACGAAATGTTTCAAAATATTTATGCTTAAAATATAAATTATTCTTTAAAAACTTATTTTCTCATTTTATATAGACGGAAATTTAATATATTACTTTTATATTCTATAATTAATAAGCCAATTATTACAATTAGGTATTTTATATGTGGAAAACAAAATTAAAACAATATTTGGTACCTTTAATCAACTCAATATCGTTATGTGTGTTTTAACGTCCATTTACCAATTATGCAAAATATTGAAGTTTGGTTTAGTTACCGTGTGAGTTTAATTAATTTTGAAGCTAGTAATGGAAGTATCGTGTTTGTGGAAAAGTTTTTTGTTTTGTTTGTATTTCAGTTCGAATGGTCTGAATGGTTTTTGCATGGTTTTTTTAAATAAGATAAGAGAATTCATATCAGACTATTATTTATATTTATTAATATGTCGTAACGTTTTAAATAAATTGCGACTTAAATGTTACTCTCACACCATCTTAGTTAAAGAGTAATTTAGTTCGATTAATATTGGTGTATAAACATCTACCAACACAATGAATGTGGGTGTGTAAACAAAAACAAAGGCCACTTATCTTCTTTCATAATATGTGTTAATTAATGCAAAATATTACTTATAAGTATTATATATATCAACAATAAACATTAATCTTCTGTATTTGCATGCGTTGGTGCAATTTGAATAATATTTTTATATAAGAATCTTAATATAAATATAAACATCGATTTAACACACGTAGACATATTAAATCACTGTACTAAGTTACTTTTTTTTTTTTATTTTTTTTGTTATACTTACTTATAACGGATGTTACATTTCCTTCGTTAGTATATTGCACTCGTTCGTAGCTGAGGTGGGTCCCAATTACTTATCATGTTTGGTTCGTGGAAACGAGAGGGCCTTTTTTTGAAGGAGAACATCTGTTTTCCTTCAGAAAAAGAAAAGAAACAAATTTTTTGTTTAGAAATATCTACTTGTAAACAAAAAAAATATTTTCGTTTTAGTAATTTATTTCCTTTCTATAAATTAATGTATTATTTCTTAGGTATTAATTATAACTTTTTTTCAAAAATAAAGTATTTGGAATTTAATAAGTTGTTTTACAAATCCTATTTTTATCGCTCAATGGTAAATGATAAAAACCATTACATTTTTTACGCTTAATATAATTAAGATAAAAACTTACTTTTCTCATCTCACTTTACGTTTCGCCAGATCCAATAAACTCTCTTTGATAGATATAAATTAGGATTGCCATGAATTTATAATACCCTCGCTAAAGAAAACCATTATCTCCCACCAAAAACCATTTTCCAAAGAGAATAACATTAGGCACATTTGTTTCCGTAATTCAATAAATAAGAAACTATATTACTTTTCATATTGTCTTTGCTGTCTTTTACATTTTGTAATGTTATTTATCTTTAAATTATGCTAATATCGTGCTGACGTGTCCTTATTGGACAGAATTCCCTTAAAAATGCAGAAAAAAAACCACCATACTATTTTTGTTTACTGTACAACCTGTCAAAATTACAAAGTTACTTTGGTAGGTTTATTTATTAAGGCATCTTCATCTATATACTTTAATTTAATGCCAAATATTATTAAATCTGGTCAATTTTTATAAACTTTTAATCATTCAGAGCAACTTGTTTAAAATTATTTGATAATAGTGGATACATCTTGGTGATCCTAGGTAAGACAGTGACGTTGAAGAATTAAGCTAGCATTGTTAAGGTTAAGGTACACTCATCCTTTTTGCATCAACTGTTCTGTCTACCCTGGGACATTTCAAATACATGTTAATAAATGTAATTAATGATAAAATAAAATGCTTTTGTCAAATTTGCAGAAGTGTCTATTTGACAGATGTGGATAAACAAAGCCTTATATGTACATAAATCTTTAAATAAGGTCAACCTCTAGTTCTAGCTAAAACATTGACAATCACTATTTTCAATTCCAATAATATCGTAAAGAACAATTACATATATTTTCATTATTTCACATGAAATAAAAAATACTGGTTGCTGCGAGAACTTAAAAAACAATGATATATTTTCTGTTAAGAAAAACACCCAAAAGTTTCTTAGAGTTTTTCAGGGTTAATCATGATTTCGTAAATTTAATTAAGAAAAATGGTCTTCTTATTAATCTTTAACATAACAAGCCACATCTATGATTTAAAAAATCATTAATTAGTATTAAAATATTAGGCATTAAAGTGAAAAAATATATACATTTTTTTTATTTCTGGGAGTCAAAAATAATAAATAATCATTAATTATATAAGTACTAATTTGGTTAGCTCGATAGAAAGACTGTATTTAAACCACTAAAACATATTATATATTTTGCAACAAAATTTCGTTTACTCCGCTACAATTTAAGAATAAAAGTAATTAAAATTTTAAATAGACCTATAAAATTAATTTATCTTATAATTGATAGAATTTTTTTACCAATCATTGAGGAATTTAATATTTATTTGTTTGGTATATCATTGTTATTATTGGTAACTGTTATTATATGTTATGTTCGTAGAGTATGTCATATAAAGCTGTACATTTATGAGTTTTTTTTTCTATTTATCGTAAGTTTGCATATTACTGAAAATGTCAAAGCTTATAATGAAATTATGCTTTTTATAGTTATTGTAATCTTTTTTTAGTTACTTTATGCAAGTCTAAACCAGAATCAAAATTTCGTTAAAGATCTTACAAACAAGAACTTTAAGTTGTTTTAGTCCGGATATTTAGAAAATATACCCATATTTAGAGCCTTTAAGGATATAATATATCCTCATAAATAAAATCCTAATTTGAGATATTTATTTACCGACTTCACAAAAACATGTCCTCATTATTCTTGTCCTTGACATTTTTAGTGAGAGCTTTGGAAATATATTAAATTTGTTTCTATTTTTTTTCCTGTCCCTACTTAAGGACTTCCCAGGTTGTTGTTTTGTATTTATACTGTTAAGAAAATAATAAAAAGAAATAGGCATTTTTTTTATTAATTGGGTATCTGTATAAGTCAATTGGGTATAAGTCAATTTCTAAATATTTTTTCCTGGAATTTTTATTAGATTTTATACAAACTATATTGATCCAGGGTTTATAACTAATTTGTAAAAAAATACTGTGCTGAGCTTGTTGTGTAGACCCTCAGATCAGGATGCGTTTGGACCCTTTTTGCCTTAATTTTAAGTTGGAAAGTGTGTAAGAAGAAAGAATGTAAGTGAAGACAGAAGGGCTAATTTTGATAACTATTGTATCAAAATAGACCCTTCTGACACTCCCATTTGACATACATACATAAGTCACCACTGGTATCGATTCATAGTGGAAAAGATAAAATTTCCTGCGATTTTCACTATATTTTTTTTAGTTGAAACATCTGTTTTACATAAACATCTGTTTTACAACTGAATAGATAACATAAGATAAGTTTCGGATGCATTTCCAACCTTACAGAATAAGGGAACAGCTTAGGAAATGAATTATAATAGCTACTTCATCTCAATCTTGAACATGAGATGTGCTGTGGCCGAGGCAATAATTTAAAGTGTAAGTTTAGGCAATCAAATTCGTAGTAAAAAAGGGATAAGAATAGAAAAGGGGATATGGGTCCAGCCTATTTTAAGTACGTTACGTTGTTTAAGGGAATTCACCTACATAAAAAGCTTTGTTCTTTGACATTAAAGAGGGTCTATTGTTTTCTTGAAGAAGATTGATACTATCAAATGCCATTTCTGGATTAGATTTGGGTCATTTGCCAATTATGATTGTTTGGACAAACGTTTGAAATAAAACAATCAATATTTCAAAGTTTCAGTTACAGTTATAAACAGCTCTTTACTACATTGAAAGAATTTGATTTGCAATTTATTATTTTACCTACTTTATTCGTATGAAACAAAAATATACGTAAACTAAGATATTTTATGAATAATTTGATCATTGTATTATGTTAAATGATAAACTTTTAAATATATTTTATTTTAAAACAGTGACTTTTTAATGAAAGGTCGTATAATATATTTGAGACTTTACATTATATCAATGTAAATTAATTAATTAAAAATACAATTTCTGTTTACAAATAAATATATGAAGATGTCGTTCTTACAAAACTTCAATTATATTCCTTTTATTTTGTATACGATAGGAAGTGGCGAAATAATTACACTTACAGTCTTCTGCATAGAGAAAACGCTTTAGATTACTTATAAGTTCCAATAAAATATGATTTGACTGAGTTTCTTACACTTAAAATATTACGAGAATCATAAATTTATATTTGTATATATACATATTGAGTGAAGAGAATTACGTTAATTACAACTATCTCTATATGTGCTCTAATATATTATTTACACAAATCAAAGTTTAATTGTAAAAATATCTATAAATTCTAACTATGAGGATGTCTATTTTATACTCAGAATACAGTTCTTTAAACAGTAATTCATGAAACGGTGCCTAGTTTTATAGACTTGATTGTTAACGAAACTATACCATTTAAATGTTTAACGAGGATTTTTAATACTGTGAACTATATGTTACTTTATTTATATTAAGTTTTTGTGAATATATCTTATTTGGTTTCAATATTATACAAAAAATATCTATGTCTATCATATTTTTATATTCTCTTTTAAAGTTATAGATTACCATCATAAATGAATGTTTTGCAATAATTTCAATCATTGCAGCTAGATATCTTTATTTATTTATAAATGATGATCGTGTTGAACCAAAAGTTTTTTGTTCATTGACTCATTTTATATTTCACTTTTAGAATGTGAATTTAAAAACGTATAAGCAATATTTTCGATATTAATTATTTTCGTTGGATATGAAAGAATTGAAATAAAAATAAACTTTTATTTTTACAAATCCATAACAGTAGCTAAAAATTAAAATTATAATTCAAGAAAAAAAACACTATTTCAATATTTATTTCCATAGTAATTTATATATTTCTATATTATAAAATATCGGTGTTATACTGTTAAAATGAAATTACTTAAAATTATGATCTCATTTTATGACATCATCCTTAACAGTGTTTTAATGTTACAGTAAAAAATAAAAGCTTATTTAGGTAACAAGGATTTATTATACACTATCACATGTCAGATGATAGAGTTAACTAATGCAATGCAACGCATAAGTTCATATATAGTAAGACATTTTAAAATAAATTTTAATTTGCATTACATTTAAGCGAACGACCCATATTCTCTCTTAAACATTTTGTACAACTATTAATTTTACTTTAAATTTATCGAAAACGAAAGCTAGCAAGATTGTTATTACGGAAAACATTAGAAATTTTAATATTTATTAAAAATTCTTCGTAATGCAATAACAGGGAAAGAAGTTTTTATTAAGATTTACTAACTGATTCCAATTAAAAATTGACATTTTATAAAATAGATATAATTGTATAATAATGATTGCAGATATAAATTTCCATGTCCTTTGTAACCACTTACTTTTGCCTTTTCATTATCATCATCAGATAAATTTTATACATAGCAATCAATCGTGTGTTAACAGCTTTATTCCATTCCACTGATTATCTGAGGATTCCACTGATCATATTTAGAGAAGGCTCGGAAAGGTTATTATATCCTTGCGACTAAAGGTTGTTTAATAATTATTATAATACTTTTAGTCATCATTAAATAATTACAGACAGAACGATTGTTTTTTTATAATTTACATTATTTGTCGGTCTCCCATACTCCCATCGAAATTAGTATAATTTAACAACTCGGTAAGATGAATGTTAAAATGCAAAAAAGGAGAAATTTTTCACTATGTAATGGAATAAGTAAGAGACAGACTTAGCTGGAGGAAGTTAATTGAAAAAGTTTTTTAATGCAAATGATTTTATCACGAGTATAGACTAAATAATTGAAATCGAATATCTTAATCATCAAATATATAAAAAACGGGACGATCGTGGAACAATTTTTTAAAACAAATATTTTGTGAAAAACAGTATTGGCAGGTTTCAAAGCTAGGACTTTGCAGAAGTAAAACGTTAACGAATTATTTCTTGAATAAGGAACTTCTTGTATTATTTCATTTAAGTTTCCGTTTCATGATCATTCCTCTTGGAGAAAATATATTATACGAGTGTTTTTTTAAACTTATTAAATACTCTGTTTGTTTCGTGTATTGCATTAGCATTATTTTCTATATTATAATGCGTCGACTCTATATTAAAATCTGGGATTTTAAAATTATGATAAACACATACTCCATAAGATTTTTAATAACATTCGGTTTTACTAAAATATTGTTGGTATTACGCCACCGAGCCAGTCTTCAGAAAAATGAATAATAAAGTTAAAGTTGAATGAATTTCCCTTCTTTTTACTTTAATATAACAAAAGAAGTAATGCTATGAAAGAAAAAAAAAGAATTCAAATTGCATATATATTTATATACTTCGCGATCAGCGATTACACAACTGTCTTTTCTAGGAAATTGATCACAATAAATAAATGTGTTTTGTAAATTATAAAAGAATTCTTTAAGAACTCTTCTACTAAAAATTTAAATATTGCATACAAATTTTAAATAAATACCCTCTCTGAAAATTTTCCGGTCGTTTACATAATCTTTAATCACAATATCGTTATAAGACTACAAAAAGGCATCTTCAACCAACTGCGTCTTATTAATTTAGTAGGGAAAATTAATTTAAAAAATTGAGATGAAGAAAAATAATCATTACATGTTATTGTTATCTTTTTATATAAAATATGGTTATATATATGTTAAATGTAAGAAAACAAGAACATATGAGTTTGTCAGTTTAGATCATTACAAGGAAATTATTTATATTTATATAATAAAAAATATATATATTTTAAAGTTACAACCATATAATACAATTTTTACAACTGGGTACTTTTTGATATTGGCTTAGTAAAAAAAAAATCTAATGTTCCCTTTTGATTTAAAAAGGAACATTAGATTCAAAGTAAACATCCAAAGTAAATTATGTTTCAAAATCAAAACAAAAGCAAACCATTCCAAAAGAATTAAATTTCATAATAGAAAATGAGAGCAATTCTTACATTCTGTATTTTTGAAATCTGATGGTCCTTTGTATATGTTCCGTAACAGTTGTTCAATTTTGTTAGTAACAACTTTTGTTTCAGTTGTTTTGTTTGTTTGGTTTTTGAGTATATTAACATGTAACAACATACTTTGTTTTAATAATGTTATTAACACATTTTGTAAAGTATTTTATTATATGGTTTTAATTTAATACTTTGTTCCCTAAAATCTGTAGATAATACGTATATTAAATATGTGAAAAATATTCATGACTTATGGGTGTTTTGGTTTTTTGTTTTGTGAATTATCAAATAAATTAATTCATTCAGCTCATTTTTAGTGGTATTTTTTTTCACTGTAAAACCTTAAATCTGAAAATAAATAATTTCTTTACACTTGCTTAGATAAAAATAAATGTAGAGTAAAGAAAATTTCTGCCTTTATTTGATATGTTTGTTGATAGATCAATAAGGACAAGACGTGAATATTTTTTTATCAAGTCTAATAAAAATAATCTTTGGATAATAAATTGTAATAAAGACTCCATCCGCGTTTTATTATTTGAAGGTCACGGAAATGTTGATCTGAAAACGATTGCTAGTGTCACGCGATTTTTGCGTTTATATTTATGTAACTGGCAAGGACAAATATCAGCTGAGATAGTACATCGAAATAAGATTATATCGCCTTCAATGAAGGTGTTATTTATAAAGCAGATGTCAGTTATAACCTAAAGATATCAATATGATCATTATGCGATAAATTTAAATTTGTTGTGATGAAATATGTTAAAACATGTTAACGATTACACTGGTCTACAGTGGTTTTGTTGCCCTAGATATAAGATTGATTTTGGATATATTTATACTCACAATTCATGAAATTATGAATGATTTTGTAAGATTTGCTTTCGTTTTTTTTAAATACTTATTTTTATTTTACATTACAAAAATCGGAAAACGAGAAACAAAATAACAGATATATTTATAATGTCAGTTTTATTTGGATAAAAATATGATATATCGAAGTAAATAGAGAGGAAAATTTGGAAAACATGTTATATTCCCATAAAACGCCTTTTAAGAGCTTTTCTTTTATAATTTTTCCGGGGACAATCTCTTTTTAAAGACCAGCAGTAATCTGCCATCATATGACAGTCCCATCGACCCTGATATCTTTCTTCCATTACTTTCAGATCCTGGTGGAACCGCTCTCCTTGTTCCTCACTATAATTTCCTAAATTATCTGGAAATTTATCCAAATGATTGCGGAGATAGTGTAACTTGATACTCATATTTGCTCCTAGAGTCTGAAAGTTTGTCAGCATATTTTGTACAATTTTTTCATAATTTGGTGCTTTATGGTTACCTAGGAAATTTTCGACTACCAACACAAAACTTTCCCAAGCTTCACTTTCCGGAACAGTCATAACTTTAATAAAATCAGCGTCTTTTATCAATTGCCGTATTTGAGGACCATCAAATATTCCACCTTTCAACTTTTCCATACTAAGCTTCGGAAATTTTCGACAAATGTATTTAAAACAATCCCCTTCCTTGTCCAAAGCTTTAACGAATTGCTTTATCATTCCTAACTTAATATGTAATGGTGGAAGTATGATTTTGTCTCTGTTCACCAACGGTTCCCTTATTACATTGGCTTTACCGACAGTTAGAGAATTTCTTGCAGGCCAAACATCTTGTTCCCAATGAAGTTGCTTTGCTCTACTGTCCCACATACAAAGGAAGCAAGGGTATTTCGTGTATCCACTTTGTTGACCAAGTAAAAAATTAACCATTTTCAAATCTACACAGATCGGCCATTGATGCTCCGAGTATTAAATTTTTTCTAAAACTAATTTTACATTTTCATATTCTTCTTTGAGTTTTGTTGAATGGGCAATTGGAATTGATGCAAATTTATTTCCATTGTGCAGTAAGACGCATTTTAAACTTCTTTTACAGCTGTCAATAAAAAGACGCCACTCAGTAGGTTTGTATTCTTTCAAGCCCATGTCTAAAAGCAGCTTCGCAATATCAGTACAGTATACCAGTCCTTCATTTTCATCAAAAAATTGTAATAGCTCACTTTCTCGCGTTCTGTATGTTGTAATTGTTACTGTTGGTGCCAATAATTTTTTTTCTTTCAATCTTGAGGCTAACAGTTCTGATTCCTGTTTTGATAAATTTAGATCCCGTATCAAATCACTGAGTTCATTTTGAGAAAATAACTTTGGCGTAGATGTTTCACCCTCCCATTCACTTCCACTGGTAGACTGTTTCGATTTCTGTGAATTCGGCAACATCATTGTTTCTGAGGGCATGCGAATCACTTTTAAAACGTAAACAGGCCGAGGGAGAGTTTTACTGTGTAAAACTGGACATTTTGTAGACTGTAAGTCTGGATATCTCCACGTTTGGTTTCGATTAAAACCTTTAGCATCTACTACGCAAAAGTAACAATCATCGACATAATTTTTAGGCTCCATCCAGATCATAGGAATACCAAAGTCTAATCCAGAACGTTCTCCTTTTTTCCACAACCGCAAAGACTCAACACAGGACTTACAAACTTTATTCGGAACCCATGATTTATCTAATTTGTCCATTTTAAAACCGAAATATTCAGCATAAGTCTCCTTAACAAAGTCTGTGATATTTCGTTTTTGTTTTTTTAATATATAAATACCACAAATATAACAAAATAAATCACTACTATATTTACACTTTCTTCGTGACGAACTCATGTTTAAAAAGACAAGACAAATATATTAGAATGAACACTCAGCAATTGAATCAAAATATTAACATATGACAACTTATCCAGATTCACGTGTAAGTACTTCAATATTATCAAATAACTGAGTTATCAGCTGTTTTGCGGAGCAAGGAGTCTGAGAGTGGAGATCAAGTGATGTTTGTATGCGCAAAAAAGTTGCGCAGAAGCTTAATCAGGACTGGGAAAACAAATTTTAGTACTAACAAGCTGATAATTGTTCAAAATATAAGATACGTAAAAATCATAAAAAAAGAGCATATTCAGTATTTTCATGAATATATTCGTAATTTAGGTACTCGAAAACATAAAAATTTGCAAAAATATCCAAGGCAACACAAAAAATTTTTTTTTTGTGGAGCTGTGTTATCTGATGCTATGGACAACGAGCTTGATGGCTAAGCTGAAGGTAGCAGGTTTTATTTCTACACTAACACGGACCTCGTATAAGATCTGCGTAAAATAGATATAATACTACGTTGAGTAGGGTGAGTGTAAAGGCCGCAACCCCACGTAAATTAACACATTTCCCTCCCATTCTTACGACTACATTCGTCCCCCTCCGTTTCGCAAGAGTGACAACGCATCTATAGTTAGTATAGAGTATAATATATATATTATAAAGATATATTAGTATAGAAAATTGTTGTATAATATTTAAAAAAATCAGCTATTTCAATAAAATTAAAATGAAACCAAAAAATGTAGCATAATGACATAATTATCTAAATATATTTAGGTAATATATTCCATTAAATAAAAATATACCCAGACAACACTAATATTTGGCATTGTATATTCGATCCAGTTATGTCAAAAACAAGTGTCTGTTATTGTCTTATTGTCTATTATTTTAAGAATTCATAGTATTTTACTATATTTCGTTATCTTAAGTAAAACACCTGAGTTATCGTTCGGTTTCAAAATGAAATAAGAGTAAACCAACCCGCTTTGTTAATTATCAGACCCTTCTCACATTCCTCTTTATAATATTAGCTAGATATATATTATTTATGTCACCCACATAGATACATATATAAATATAATATTTATGACATAGAAACAAATCGTTACAAAATATAATATTGTGTTACTTTATTCCCCTTTTAGTAAATTGTGATTTGAATTCTCACAAGTCATAAAAATAAGCTTAAGGTTGAGTTTATGACCCTTTCAGTCGTATTAGAGTGATACTTATTATTATTACTGCTAAACATAAACTTACTATGTGTGGTATGTGAAGACAGTTTTTATTTTTACTATAACTATACATTCACTGAAATACTTAAAAACTGAAATAGGAGTTACTTGTTCTCGTGTTTCCTAAAAAAGCGGTTTAAATTTTTTTTCTTAAGAGTTAAGGAATGGATGGATGTGGATTTTTTACAGTTTGAAACCATTTTCCGGAAATTAATTGATAAACATTTTAAATTAATTTTTATTCCATAAGGATTATTCAGACCCTAAAAAGTAGTGGACTCGGCTGAAAAAAAATAGTATTGTTTTTCGTATAAAAAATAATTACAAGCATTGAGTGATTGATTATAAATTTGATTCTAATTTCGTTTCCGAAGGATATTTTTGTATAGAAAAAAAAACAATTTGTCAAATGTGTCAATTTATGCGAGTCCTGTAATTGATTATGTGTTCATGTGTGAGTTTAACGGAATAAGAACATTTTAACAGCTCATCCGAAATTGTCAATGTTACTTTTAGATTACATTACCTTCATTACTTAATGAAAGTACATTTTGATTATCAAATCTTTTGAGCTATTTGTTTGCTCCGAAAGATATACAATCCCTGACGATTTCCTACAAACTATTTCATGTAGTTTTATTGACAGATAATAAATGTGAACGAATTTTGTTAGGATATATCCACTCTATTTTTAGGTTTATTTTTAAAAACATTTTCTTATATTAATTACACTTCTCAATTTCTGAAACAAAACAAGAAACTAATATTCATATTATCACTATTAACATTTTCTGAGGGTAAATAACAACAAATGGCAACACCCTGTTCCACTCTCAATGTAAACCTTTGCAATATCAGCGGATTATACTCGCTGAACGGATCATCTATTGGGCCATGTCCAGACGAAGATTGACGACCTGCTTTCATAGACTCCCTTCGCTGAAGTCTTAGAGCTCGGGGACTTCATCTCGCACAATACCGATTGGCTAGGGTCACGTGCCATCGACTACACGGGGAGATCTGTGTCTAACTTTGTTCTGGCAAATGGTTTTTTCCAGTTGGTTAGGACGCACACTCGTTTACGTTATTACTGTTACCGAAGCAGCTCCCTTCAAATTCTTAGAATAGAAATCGATTACCAAGGGCGCATTCCATCATTAAATACAATAGTCGATGACTATTTGAATGATCCTTTAGTCGGCAAGACGAAAACGATAATTACCGGTTGCACGTGATGAGCCTAGAATTGCAAAATGAATGTGAGTGGCCATAGTAGATTTTTGTATTTTACTAACTTTAAAATGGCGCTCCCTGCTTCATGATTGGTCGCCAACATTGTAAAACTTTCATCATCATTCCAAATGCCTTTCCCCGATATAAGTAACATAGTAAGATGCGGCAAAGCCACCAAAAAATCTTGCAATATCTGTGGAGAGGCAGTAGGAACAGCGAAACACTTGCAACTGTAGGGTATTTCTAGATAAAGGTAAATGCTCGCGTCGCCACGATAAAGTATTAGAAATTATACGAGAAGCAGCAGGACTTATTCAAGATTATGGGAAACAAACATATCTAAAGATCATACATTTAAGCTTAAAAAGTTTTACGAACTATGTAACAAACTGATCAGGAATAATTTTATAATTAATTTGTACGCTGTAGAAGTAGGAGTGAGAGGTATAACAGCAAAATCACACTACAACTTACTCAAAGATTTCGGCATTTCTAGAACTATCATCGGTTCATTTCTAGAACGTATTTCAGAGGCGGTTTTAGTAGGTTCTTATAAAATTTAGTATTTAGGTAAAGAGGAGCGTAGTCAGTGACAGTGTATATACAAAAAACTCCATAACATACTTTCAATATAAAAATGATAATTTTTTCCTGTCTGAGACTTTATTGAATAACGCAGCTGATAAACTTTATATTATATGTAGTCTTTTATGTCCATTAGCGTCGTGTTTACGTGTTTCTTATCCCTTAGTTTAATAACATATTCCCTTTACTTACTTCAGGACGTCGTTACATATATTATGTATATCTTCTTGCTCTGGTTTGGTGTCACTCAAGATGTCTAATAATAAACTAGATAAAAACTTAATCTACTATCATAAGTTAATACTTATGATAGTAGATTAAGGTCAAAACATATTACTTAATAATTTAAGTAATATGTTTTGACCTTAAATAAATGAATCGAGTATATAATATTCGTTATTTGTGTATTTAGTTTTATCGTTTTTATTATATATTTTTTTTCATTCATCTTAATGTTTATTGAAATTTATTTAATCACGGGTATAATTATGTACGAATTTAGGAGAAGTTACTGGAAACACATAACGTTTCTTATTGCCCATTTTAATTGATTGTAATTCGTTAGTACCAAGTGTGAGTTTAGTGAAAAAATATTACAAGATTAATAGATAATTCTTATCTAATAATTTAATTAATATAATCAAGTAAATATTTATTATGCCGCAGTAGGATTGATATTCAACAACAAATCTCCAGGCCTGTTACTTTGTTAGGTAAGTCGATAATTCCGTTTATTTTCGGACACTTCCAATCTATCATACGAAATAAAAGTAAATGAATAGTAGTGGAAGGTACTTTGTTCAAATGAATTAAAAATTAAATTAGAAATTTGATAATTTGTTTTTACATAAAACTAAGGTTATTTAGGTAAAGTGTGCTAGTGCTTAAATTACAGACAACTTTGGTACACATTTATTATATGTGTTAGGACCAAAGACCGAAAACGCTCAGTGGACGCAAAAAACGGCCACAACGCGTTCTGGCTGTCTTCAAATGCGCAGAACGCGTTTTGGCTGTTATTAAACGCTCGCAACGCATTCTGGTAATTGTCGAACGGCCAGAACGCGTTTTGCCATTCGTCAAGCGCTCAGAACGCGATCTTAATATTTGAGTCGTGTTATTTGCCACTCTCTACCTGCATACAATAAGATTTATGTTGTACTTATAAAACAAATGAATTTTTCATTATTGTTCTACACATATAAGTTATTTCGAGGTACGATATATACTTATATTTATGATTTTCTCAGCTAATTTTAAATAATTGAATCCTCTACGTCTACAATTAAAGTTATAAAGGACGTAAGTTTTTCGAACTTTTTATTACATCAGAGCATCATCATCATCACATCATATTTTTACAACTACTGCTTGAATGACATTTCGAATTACATTTTACATTCAAATTTCGACAAGTGCATTTCTTATCAGTACAATATCATTTACACTTTCAATAAACAAAACCTTGTTTGCTTCCTGAAGATAGAGTTGAAGCTGATTGTAAAGAAATAGTTTTTTTCCGTGGATACCTCACTTTCTTTAACAAAATTACTGTCGGCGATTGTAAATTCATTGTGAGCATAAAGACGTTCGAGAGTACCATTTTTTGTACCTAATCCTCAATGTCGTCCATCGATTCAAGTTCTGTAAACATTTATAAAAAAATATATCAATCAGAAATATAGTAATAATAATAATAATAATATTAATAATAACAAAAATAATGATAATAAATTGATTGATATACTGACTGATATATTGATACATTATATGATATTGATACATTATCACTTTGGAGGATAAATGGCGCCCCAAACATGCATAAATTGTCAACGAGGTTGTAAGCTACTACTTTTGGTTTTCGTGTTACGGAATTTTTATTTTCTTTCTTTCAACGACAAACTGATCTTGTCCCAGCACTGACCAGAATTGTACTGATTTATCATGGACTCAAGTTAGTTGTTATATACTCAAAATCAATACCCTCCTTGGTATTATTGGATTTAATTAAATTGAAATATTTTCGAAAAGATATCCCTAGACATAAAAGTAAAGGCTCCTTTTTTACGTAGCCAATAAAATGTCCTATTGAAATGATTAGAAAAGAAAAGTTGTACATTTCTAGTACCTAAAATTTATAACTATTGCCAATAACGGTAGGCCTCTATTGTTCAAAATTAGTTGAAAAAATCCCTTTTCAATTTCATTCATTCATATATATTTTATATACTCTGCAATATAAGTGTATATGTAGTGTGTATTTCTTCCAAGACATAAGGACCAATAACTTATACTTAACCAAAAGATCATAAATTTAAGTTTATTCCGTACTGTACAAGAAGTAAAAGGCGTCGAACAATAATCAAGATTAATTTGTTTTATAAGTACAAAATGAATGTTTTTGTACGCAGGTAGAGAGTAGCACATAACACGACTCAAATATTAAGATCGCGTTCTGAGCGCTTGACGAATGGCAAAACGCGTTCTGGCCGTTCGACAATTACCAGAATGCGTTGCGAGCGTTTAATAACAGCCAAAACGCGTTCTGCGCATTTGAAGACAGCCAGAACGCGATGTGGCCGTTTTTTCCGTCCACTGAGCGTTTTCGGTCTTCGGTCCTAACATATGTATAAATTCAGTAAGCTCTTGGTATGTTGGTTTTGTACATTTTTTTGCTCAGGAGCCATATTCTATGAATGTGTGCATTTAGGAGTGATCGATGTGTACCTGTAAAAGAACAATAACTAGTATTGAAGGCTTTTGAAACAAATTCATTAAATATTTAAATGTTTTATATTTGTCCATATATATCAGTTCTTCCATATATGTCTTGACTACCGATGTTCTTAAAGTGGCGAGAGCAAAAGGGCTATCAGCTGATGGTAAGTGGCGCAAGAAGCCCTGTTTCTGGGTATCTGCAATATAAAATATTTTGCAAAAACGTTACCACAATTTAGGTATAATACACCAGAAGGGAAGAAATGAAGTAGAAGAGAAAGGAATGAAAGATCTGCTTCTGGCTTTCATTTCTGTGAATAAATTTCTTATACTATTAGGAATAATGTAAAGTACAGAATAATGCAAATGCAGAAAAGGAAGATAAGTTTGGGCTTTGTATCTTCTTGAAATGAATTTCACAATAGTTATGCTGAAATATTGAGCACCATTCCATTAATAATCCCTAATATTGACATCTAAATATATATTTTACTCTTTTTAAGTAAAACATATTTTAAATAATAATATAAATCGAATTGAGGCAATACTTAATATGTTTGATCGTTAAGTCAATAAAACATAAGTGCCATCCATCAATAATTGATTTATGAGAGATGGAGTGTGAAGGATTATTTATTTATTATACAAGATTTCATGCTTCAATTTCATTTTGGTGATTTTTATATTTTCATACAATTTTTAAATGGGAAATAATCCTTACAAATTAAATAGTCAATGACATCTTGAGATTAGAGATATAAACATGTGGGATGGAAGGGTAATAAGATAGGGTCTATAATTGAAACTGTAGTTGATAATTTAATTAAAGGCTAAAAATTTTTGTACATATTATGTTTGTTGGTAAAGTGAAATATTCAGAAATAACATGTTTGATAAGATTTTTTATGACAATTTAATGTAAATGTACACTAAAAGGCATTTTGGTAATTTCACCCCTAATTACCATAGATTAATAAGGGAGGTGAACGTTTGTATAAAACTCTTAAGGTCTAATAAATTAACTCTTTTAAATTTTTATTTTATATCAATAAAAAAGTTTATTTAAGCAATAACTTTTAATACGATAGAAAATATGGTTTTACACACGTACTAAAGAAGATAATATCATATAGAAATACTACATAAATAATGTTGTGGCCTATGAGTTAGGATATTATAAATGTTATGTAATAATAGATTACAGAATTTCCATTTCACAGAATAAACTCCGGTCAAAGATAAACAAATAAACCGCTAATTGACTCGGTGCTAAAGTCTCTCCTCGCTTGTAATCCAGGAAGGTTCTGAAACATGATCGCTTCATCTTCACTATTCTGAATCAATTCTTTGATTAAAAATACCAATTTAAATATAATATCAGTCCTTTTAGCAAAATTTAACTTTAATAACAAGAGACAAACAAGTAAAGTTACCGAGCCTAGTTTTCAATGTTAATGCAGATATCGGCCACCTCTCGGTGAATAATTTATTTTGTTGGAACTTGTTCAAATAACATTTTTTCCAATCGACTTTCAGACAGTGTTTCACTATGATCGGACAGAATAAGAAAAATTCAGGAGACACAGACTGTTAAAAATTTACAGAAGTCATATTTTGAAATCATCTATGATGATCATATAAATGATTATTAATTACTCAAGAGACCCATAAACGGTAATTTTAGTTTATCTATTTAATATTATTTTAAGTGTTAATAACAGGCATATTTAAAGGATATAAGTGAAAAATGGTTGACTTCTCTTGCTGTTATATGTAATAACGGTTATTGTAGAGAACATAAATATTGTTCTTTATTAAAAAGTCAGTTTAAAGCATAAATATTGACTTTGATACTATAAGCTTATTGAAATGTTATATTCTATGCAATTTCATTCTTATGTGAGTATACATGAACTTTTATTTTATATATTATATAAAAATAACTGTTTATGTGAATTAATCATAAAAAATTTATCAACATCCAAGTTAGGATGGTTTATTTTTTTTAATTAATAAAAAAAAATCGTTGAATCACACTGCAGGTCAGTATTCATCTTATTATTATAAAATTTTGTTCTACGCGTTCCATAAAGAAAAAATCCGTGCCCGCAGGGGGACACGCGTGGGTAGACCTCGTGTGTAACTCGTTTAAAATATAACTCACTACCTAAGCAAAAAGCGGTTTTAATTTTTTTTCTCGGAAAAGGTATCTTTTTTGGAAATACTTTTGGTACTTAAATTTAGAGTAAAAAATAACCTTTCTATTAAAAATATTTGCGAGGAGGGAATGTTTACCAGAAAAAAGTTGTCGTGGTTTTACCTACCTAAAATTTACAAGCTAAAAGTGGTTTTAATTTTTTTTCTCGGAAACGGTACCTTTTACGGAAAAACTTTTGGTACCTAAATTTAGAGTAAAAAATGACCTTTCTATCAAAAATTCTTGTGATGCAAGAATGTTTACCAGAAAAAAGTTATGATTTTTTTTCCAAAAATTTTCGGTTTTTTTACCCCCACCCCTAAGTTATTGAAGTTAGGTTTTCGGTTTATCTACATTAGTTATAGGTATTTATTAAAGACATCATATAATATGAACGCGATTGATCTCCTTTGTATAGGGACAAAGTTATGGTCGAAAAACTGAAATCAGAAAAAGTGAGGCCCCAGCGCCCCCTGTGACCGGATTTCTCTGGTTAACGAACTTGACCTTCATTTTTGGATGGTTGATTTTTGTGCAAAGTTTGAAAGCGATCCGAGCGAAACTGCGGCCGCTATCGTGCTGACAAAAGTCGAATCTGGACGCACGCACGCATATATATATATATATATATATATATAAACTTTTTGACCAATGGTCATTTCGGACTCAGGCGGTTATAAGAAGACCTCCTGTGAAGAAATTTTTCCAAAATTCGAAAGTAGGGGACAAATGAATGGGCAGACCGAATTCTTCGAGGTCTACCCAAAAGGATGATGATGGTCAGTAAAATGTTAAGACGCAAAACTGGCCTACCACATATTTTTTAAAAATATGGTTTTCTAATGTAATATGACAAGCACTGAACAAACAGACATTATAATATACGTGATTACAATTATTAGATATATTTACATAAAACTTAAAATTAACTATACTTTTTTTACGTCTGTCTGTGGTAACAGTAGTGTATACGTTCTGAGTGATAATAGACAAGACATAAAAATTATCGATATTGCTCATGCCATGTAGATGATGTGAGCAAATAAGTAGCAGTATAAATACGTCTTGCTGTAAACAGGCTTTTTTTTATTATAGAATTCATTATGCAATGAATTCAAATGCAAATTTTATCATGGTATTTTTATGTTAGCCCAGACAATTATGAGTGTTAGGCAGTAGGATTGAATTTTTTCTAAGTCCTAAGTTTAAACAAGCATTAAAACTACAACATCAAGTGCTCGTGTGCGTAGATATAGAATAAAAAAATAAATAATAAATCATATACATTTTTAAATAAAGCTTCATAACTTCCAATATGCCTCACTATTTCCGGAGTATAACAACGCATTTCTATCCGTATTTAGAAATGTCAAAAAATATATAAATAATCTCATTAGAATTTATTTTCCTTTTCCTACTTTGTAAAGTTTGTTATTATCTAAAAGTTTAGTAAATTGTAGCTCTCCTGTAGTTAGTGAAATAGTTTTCGATTACAAGAAAATTGCACATTATGGTGATTTCGCAAAGTTTTTAGAATTAACAAGGTAATTTTAGAATAAAATGTAACTTGTCACAAAATGTCTTGAAAGCTTGTAAACTGACTCAGTTAAAATTACTTAAAAGCGGCGTAGTAACACAACGAGTATGTGAACGATATAATAAAAAAAACATTATAAAAAGTTGTATTTCCTTAATTTTTTTTATTATTAAAATATTTATCTTCTTTATATAAATGTGAATGATCAAATAATATTGTTCATACTTTGATAGATATTAATATACGTAAGTGTCATTATATTTTAGAAATGTTTTTGTTAAATATAAAAAAATCTCAAATATACTATTTGTTAAGAGCCTTAACATTGTATTTTTTATTTTAATTCAAAAATATTTTAAGTAATCGTCTAAATTACACTTATATAATAACATTATTTCGATGAAAAACGTTTCCATGGAGATTGATCTTTATAACATAATGGACGAGTTTATAATTTGCATGTGCGATTTTAGTCAATTGTCTTGATATTATATCTATAAGGCATCTAGTGACATGTAGGTACTATAGTTCAATTTTCAATTAATTCATCAATCAGCCATATTGGAATCACTGTACCTGGAAAAAAATAAGTTATTAACAATTTTATCTATTTAAATAAAATTGAGGTGTATCACCAATAATGTTGGTGATATAATCTTCTTTTTTAAAATTGTTGGGTTGTGATCTCAACGAGATGATAAAATAAATAAATATTGTAAAGAGTATTTTATCAATTATCGCTTTTAATTGTTAAGATTTTAATTATTAGATGGTTGTCATTAAACAGGCTGTTATACTACTTACTGTGGTAAAGTAGTAGATTTTTTCTATTCTATTTTTTTCACATAAAACATTACTACATTAAAGGCTTTTGTTTTTTTTTTCAAATGATTTTCATTAAACAATCTTAATTTATTTATTTATCAATAACACTAGATTCTATTTCTTGCTGTAATATATTTTCTTTGGTATATTTTTATTGTTTGTGTTAAAGTTTATTCTTTCTATTAAAGTGATTTATGTCGCAAATGTTGTGTCGTAGGTTTAACTACAAACGTCCAACATCACTGATAGATAAACTTTGTCCGTACTTGAGACATGAATCATCAACTTTTCAATTACACTTAAAGGAAAATATCATTCAGGTACAATATCTTCCAGTGATATGATTGATATGATGATGATGAAACAATAAAAGTAATTTCGGTACAATTGTGATAGAACTTTTTTCATTATATGTAAATATCACTTTTTCAATATACTTTCTTTTCAATACTTAAGTGGTGTAAAAACAATCTTACAAAAAGTATATCTAATATTATTAGTACATATAAAAAAATCCTTACAAAATTCAATCAAATACCACACCGTATAGTAAGATAAAATTCTATTTTAAAATTATTATGTGTTATTTGCTTACATCATCTACATGCCATGAGCAATAGCGATAATTTTTATATGTATCATCTTATCGTCTATAATTACGTTAAGTTTTCGTTAAATATATTGAAATATCTTATACCAGCTAACGGCCATTCATCTCATTGTTTGAAAACTATTTTTTTGTATATTATACTTTTATAATATGATACATTTATGAAATATTGATAGGAAAAATCTTTAAAATAAAGGAGCATATAACCTCATAACTATATTTTTTGTTATTAGAGATTATGTTAAGTTCAAAATAAGTTCTTCCAATAGATAGATAAATAATAAAGATCAACATTTTATTCCATAGCCTGTCATCTGTTTTTAATTTATAAATGAAATTGTTTAATTTTCAAATATAATATATTATTAAAGTTAATATTATAGTTTGTAGAAGATTGTGACTTAAAATTTGTTTTATTCATACCGTGTCTCTATTAATCAGGCGCGCAATACAGGCGCGCTTGCATTACGACATACTTATGTATAACGCGCCACCCCTGACTGTCAGGCGTGAATAACACTCTTTAATGCCTTAGTACTGTTAGCAACATCAGCATAATTTAATTTCCCTCTTTACGAGTTGAGAAAGTTAATTGATATGTTAAGTTATTTTCTTGAAATGTTTTTGAGTGGTTCTTCCAAAATATGTTTTATTTTGTTCTACATTTTACATTATTATGCAATAATAGTGTTTTTGAGTAAGAAAATACGTGGTTTCTCTAGTTTCACGCTAAATAGTGGTGTTAAAGTTTATGTACAAGCTTTTTTAAAGATGATATAACCCATTAAAATTAAAAAAAAATAGATTTTATTTTATTTGTTATATTACTTGGTACGCAGGTAAGAAAAAAGTTTTGTCGGAAAGAAAAATACTATTGTCTTTTGTTATTTCTATTGTTTAGCTCTCATTATCATTAAAAGAATTACAGTCATTATATTTATTCTATTTGAATACTTCAGTAATAATAATAAAAAAAAATATCTTCTTTTTTCTGACTGTACAAGACGTAGCGACCTTCAATCAACTCTCGATTATAATATATGTTAGACTTATGACATTGACTTTGATATGATCGATGTATTTTAACATTTGCATTACGGTGATACGAGTATAAAGTTAAGTATTTAATGGTTGGTTATCAATGCTTTTCAAGGATAGTTGTGAAAAGTCGTAAAAGCGTTGCCATCCTAAAGAAACGGAATTGAATTAAGTAGGATAGGTGGGGTAGAAAGAAAAGCTGTAAAACTATACCATGCAAATTAACTGTGAAAAATAACTATCCCTGTCTAGCAAACCCCTAACAGCTGCTTTTACGCTTATTTAATGTAGCTTGTATATTATACTAAGAATTTTGCTTTAGCTTTACAGGCTCTATCTACCACACTTAAGGTTATATTATTTAAAGATATAAATATAAATCATAATTATTATAAAACAGGTTGGTGTATAAATCATATAACCAATCTATATTAAATGTATCTTATATATAACTTTAGATTCATGTAAAATGTATTTAGAATATCATTTGAGATAGAATTCAATTACCTAATACATAGTTACATAGGGTTATTAATTAATATTTGATTGTATCTTAGTTAAGCTAATTATTTATTAATTTAAATAATAATATAAATAATATTAATATATTTATTAATTAAACGTTATTGTATGTATATTAACTACTGATTAAATTATACTAATTACTTCTCGTTGAACCCGGGAAGCCAAAAGCAATAGAGAAAACACGCTTAATAAATTGCATTTTGGGTAGACCTCGAAGAATTCGGTCTACCCATTAATTTGTAGCCGACTTTCGAATTTTGAAAAAATTTCTTCACAGGAGGTCTTCTTATGACCCCCTGAGTCCGAAATGACCATTGGTCAAAATGTTTATATATATATATATATATATATATACATATATATATGCGTGCGTGCGTCCAGATTCGACTTTTGTCAGCACGATAGCGGCTGCAGTTTCGCTCGGATCGCTTTCAAACTTTGCACAAAAATCAACCATCCAAAAATAAAGGTCAAGTTCGTTAACCAGAGAAATCCGGCCACAGGGGGCGCTAGGGCCTAATTTTTTCCGATTTCAGTTTTTCGACCATAACTTTTTCCCTATACAAAGTAGATGTCTTTGATGAATACCTATAACTAATGTAGATAAACCGAAAACCTAACTTCAATAACTTAGGGGTGGGGGTAAAAAAAACGAAAATTTTTGGAAAAAAATTCATAACTTTTTTCTGGTAAACATTCTTACATCACAAGTATTTTTAATAGAAAGGTTATTTTTTACTCTAAATTAAGGTACCAAAAGTTTTTCCGTAAAAGGTACCGTTTCCGAGAAAAAAAATAAAAACCACTTTTAGTTTGAAAATTTAAGGTAGGTAAAACCACGGCAACTTTTTTCTGATAAACATTTCCTCCTCGCAAATATTTTTAATAGAAAGGTTATTTTTTACTCTCAACTAAAGTATTAAAAGTATTTCCAAAAAAGATACCTATTCCGAGAAAAAAATAAAAACCGCTTTTTGCTTGAAAATTTTTGATGTAAACAACGGCATCATGTGATATTCTTAGGTAGTGAGTTATATTTTAAACGAGTTACACACGAGGTCTACCCACGCGTGTCCCCCTGCGGGCACGGATTTTTTAAAATGATTTTAAGTTGTTTAAGAACCTTTTATTGAATTACACATTTATATTATGTCATCAATTTAAAAAACCTTTATAAATGCAGTTTCTATTAAACTAGCTGTATTTATAGAATGTGAGTTCTAAATTTTTATTTACTTTAAATATAAACTAAATCAAGTTTGGTCAAGGTCTAAATTTTGAACAAGTTTTTTATACAATGTGGGGATATGCCTCAAAATGTTTTTCTTTAAGCCAAATGAGAGGAGAAACTGTACTAACACAAGAATAAACTATAAATTATTATCATTACTTAATTATTAGGGTGTGAGTGTATGTTCTATTCCTAATCATTTAAAATTATTTCTTAAATTTAACCACAGTTTTCCTTCCCGTGTTGTAATAGAGAATCATATTCTTAAACATAAGAAATATTTAACGTACTAATTCGTTACTACATTTTAAAAGCTGATTTTCTTTTTCTTATAAGTTGTAAAAATTGTGTTTGTAAATAAATAAAAAAAAATAGAGGAGGTAATTTTACATTAAGTGAACAAGTACAATTTCTTTTATGAAAATAACTTTAAATAAATGTTGAATATTTAAATAGCTACAACGTCAGTTAAGTTTATTTTAAAAACAAACAACCAATGGGAAATAGAAATTCACAGAAGAGTGAAGAGAGAAGCAAGGAGAAAGAAAATTGATTAAAAGCATGAAAAGCTTCTTGAATTGTAGAACCGTTCACACTTATTAAGATGCTCGGGTGAAACAAATCTTATCTTATTAACCCATATTTCCTTTCAGGTCATTGATTTTCAATTGAATGGATGGGATTTTCTAAATTGCCGTATCAATCCGTAAAAAAGAAACCGTCCCAAGCCTTTTATATTTAACTATCAGAAATGCAATTCATATATTCGATTAGTACTTAAAGTAGCAGATACTAGTATATAAGAATAATTATTATGTAGTTATACTGTTATAGATGTCATTTATTTTCAACGAATGACCCCATACCAACCAAAATTGGTTTCCTTTAATGATGGTTTAAAGTAGTCGATGGAAAGGTTTTGAAGTGGTTTTTCGGAATCCAAGTGGTCTTTTTTGTACAAAATTCATGATAAAATCAGCATCATGAACTGAATTTAAGTACTTTAAAAAACAAAACCAATTTTGTTTAATTTGGGGGCAACTCTTTTAAAAGGAATAAGTCATATACTCGTACGAGCATATATGTATATATTTTAAGACTTTTGCAAATTATTGGCATACATCGAATCAGTAATATATAGATGTGTAAAAGTTTTTTATGTAGTGTGATATAACTAAGGAAATAAATGAACACACTCTATTTAGCTCTATTTATTACAAAGCTAATAAAATACCTCAATAAAAAAGTAGTTGCACACATCGTTGGAAAACCGCTTGGCCTAGAACTTTTATTAGCATGTTAAGTGCATATTTGCATGCATTGCGTGGTCTCATTACTTCGATTCCATAATTGAAATGCTTCCCGTATCCATTCAAATATTGAATCCGAAAAAATACTATTATTATATAATATGAAATAACATCTGCTTATTACATCTAATAAAAATGTTTCGCTACTCAAATTAACAAACTTTATAAATTAATATAAAGAAATTCCAACTAATACTGTAATGTATCTAATACTGTACTGTATTGTATACTAATACTGTATTGTTTGTTTAATTTATGCCTTAAAAATCCATATCAAAATGACTACTGTTCGCGATAGATAGAAATATAATAACGCTATTTTTTATCTACATATTGCAGGCAAAGCAATATGCAAAAGCTAGGGTGGTTTTAAAAATTAAACTTCATTAAATATGACTTGAACAATATTTTCCTTGAGAAATATTTCTCGTTCATAGCAGCGTTCTCCTCGGTGACATTCTTAAACAGCGGTAACTCTATTTAGCTTATGTCGTTTGCCATACTTTAGTAACAGTTGATGGTGCTAAAGAATAACAATCTTTTTAATACGCTCCTTACAAAATACAGAACATTCATAAGTGGTTTAATAGCATTTAACATATTTAATAAAATATAATACTAAAATGTTATATAATATTTATAAATAAACTGTGCAATAGTATGATTATTAAAATTAAAAATACATACATTGTTAATTACAGTTAACTATAGTAAACTATGGTTCTTAATAGTATATTAACGAATGTTATACATGTGAAATTTCTGTTTATGAAAAAATGTTTTTTATTTTACCTAAAGGAGCAAAAGCATTATAACAATAAGTTTTGATAATAATTTATATTCAAATCGCTACACCTATTTAATAAACTAATTACTCTAATTTACTTAATACTAAAGAATTAACAATAAACCTTATAGAAGCTTTCTTCGGGGAACACTTCCTTCATTAACATAATTTCGGATTCAAAAGATGATAAGCCTTACAATTAACTGAGAAACTAGGTCACCTTAAATAAATATAGGCAATTTTGCCTAATTAATGTAAAATATAAATACAAACTATAATAAGAAAGCCTATGAACTATATCATGTCAAGAGAAATCCAAGTAATCTGATTTTTATATATGCTATAAGTATAAATTATGTATTACTTATCAATCAGAATCTCTTAAAATATATTTAAAAATGAATGTATAAAATAAATTAACTTAATTCAATGAGTTGTTCAATGTTTCTGAACTCCAAAGAGACTCCAACCTTGAGATTTTTACAAACTAGCAAAACTTTGCTAAAACATTTTGGTTAATTAAACGAAAACAAGAGAAGTCCACATATTTTGAATCTGAAAATGAATTTGAATGTGTTGTTGTTATGTTGCTGTAAATAACCTATTTTATCTTCCTAACATACGTCTTCGGATAATAAACATTTAGACTACAATCACCAGTGAAAAATATTTTTTCAATAAACAAAATAATTTTGACATTTTTGAATGAAACAAATCTCCCGTTAATTAATGTACGTACCAGATCAGACTATATTTTTTGTAACTTAAAGTCGTATTTTTAGTTATATATTTCTTGATAACCATGAGTTAATGTAAAATTCACTCAAATTTGTTAACTATAGTTAAATATTATATCTTCTGATTCGTATACATTATTCATTATGAGTGAAGTGATTTTGAAATCCCCTGAATTATTTTTTTATCAGATATTTATAAACATGAATTGACGATTCTATAATATAATTAATAATAATAAGTAATTGATTAGTTATATTACTTTCGAAGACTAGCAGTCAGTCTAAATGTTTATTTGTTTATTTATAGAGATAATAAAAGAGATTTGAAATATATTTTTGCAATTAAAGCTTTAAGATTTACCGCGTTTTTATTTTAAAACATATGCTCAAAACATAAAAGTAATATCTAAAACCTCTTTAGAATAAAGTACTTCCGTCATTTAAGTTAACTAACACTTATTTTATGGGAATCTTAGAACTGCGTAGAAATAATTATTGTTAACTAATTAAAAGAAAATAACCTTATTCTTTTCTTTCCGTATTTAATAGTATTTTTTTTTTAATAGTATTTATTATTATATTATGATTTATTATTAGATCAATTTATATAACTATATAACTGTATGTTCTTGTATCTTTTTATATTTCTAGAACATTATTAACTTCCCTTATGTATGACATTTAAAACATTTTTTAAACTTATATTTGTGAACTTAAATTTGACATAAAGTCTTTATTTAATAACTTCATCAAAATTACAAACAACCCTTGAATAATGTGACCCTTCCACATATCGGAAAATACTTTTGTGTTAATTTCACCTCTGCAGCTGCGTCGCAATATGTAATTCGTTCCCAGTGGACGTTCTGACTGCTGACCGCATTTCTATCACAAAGGGTTAAATACAGGCTATTAATATAAATGTTTATATTAATAAGAGGTTATAATTATTGAAAATACTATTTAAGAGCTGTTTTTTTATCCTCACAAAAAAAAATATTCGACAGTTATAAAATATAGTTCAAAAATGATTGAATAAATGTTACAATGTCACACGGTTGCACTATTAACATAGAGACAGGATGGTTTTTTGAGGTCGTAGGTTCGAGTCTTGGCTCAATAACTTAACTTAACTTATCTTCACGCCATATCCCTTGCGGGGTAGCCAGACGGAACGCCAAACGCTACGGTCCCTGCATACTTCTTTCGCCTCGACCACAGACATTAACCTCTTCATACATGCCCTCCGGGGGGTCCACATGCTTTTTACGTGACCTTCCTCCAGTATCGTAGCTACCGTGTTTTCGAAGGTCACTCGAGGCCTCCCCCTGTCTCTCTTACGGCTCACTTTTCCTATATAAATCTTTTTTACCATTCTTTCATCACTCATTCGTTCGACGTGCCCAAACCACCTGAGCACGTTCTTCTTCATTCTCACTGCGACAACTTCGCTAGTACCTGACATTCTGTGGATCTCTTCATTGCGGATTCGGTCAGCTAAACTAACTCCGCAAATTCGGCGAAGAGATCGCATCTCCACAGCATTCATCTTTCTTACATTCTTCTTCTGCGTTACCCAGGTTTGGTTGCCGTATAACAGCGTCGGTAGCAAAACTGCATTGTGTACAGCCAAACGTGCAGCTATGCTGACGTTTCGCCGTCTCAACAATGCAGCCAAGGCACCTTTAACTCTGTTACCGGCAACAATACGTCTTTCCACTTCCATTTCGTATCTTCCGTCTCTGCTAAACATACTTCTCAAATATACCACTTCATTCACTTGTTCTATTATCTTACCATTTACGTTGATCTTATAATCTGTTTTTTCTTAATTTCTTTCAAATATCAGAACCTTCGTCTTATCTGCATTTAGGTTTAGACCATTATTTTCACACCCATCTTTGAGAGTGGTGACCAATGCCTGCAAATCGCATTCTGATGATGCAATGAGCACTGCATCATCTGCATAAAGCAAGCAATTGACCTTAAGGTCACCTACTTTCACTCCCATCTCACTGTCTTTCACGCCTTGGAGACAACTATCCAAATACAAATTGAACAACCAAGCTGACATAGCGCAGCCTTGCTTAACACCCGATTGGATGTCAAACCAGGGCGACATGTCAGCTCCTACTCGCACACAGGCTGAGTGATCTCTGTAAAGAGACTTTACAGCCTGTAGCATGGGTCCGCCCACATTGTATTGGGGCAGTATCTCCCATAATTTCTTCCTCACAACCCTGTCAAACGACTTTTCCAAATCCACAAAAGCACAGAAAACCTTTTGGTTTAGGGCCAAAAACTTTTCCGTGATCATGCGGAGGGAAAAGATCTGATCTATACACCCTCTTCCAGGTCTAAAACCTCCCTGGGCCTCCCACAACAGCCTTTCAGATCTTTCTTGCATTCTTCTCGCTAATATTTTAGCAAAAATTTTACTACCCAAGCTAATCAAACTGATAGCCCTATAGCTTGCACAGTCTATCTGTGAACCTTTGCCTTTATACAAAGGTACGATGACTGCACTTCGTTAATCGCCTGGGACCTCTCCTGATTTCCAATATAAATTGCACAAAAACCAGAACAAGTCCCAGACGCGTGGCCCACCATATTTGATCATCTCGGTAGTTACTTCATCTGCTCCCGCAGCCTTACCACAGTTCAGACTTCAAATCTCGCTCTCCACTTCTTCCAAACTAATTTCACCATTGGCTACATCCGGACTCAGCATTTCGCTTGTACTCAAGGCCGAAGCCTCCTCACATTCATACGTCTCCTTGTAGAATTCCGCCCGCCGCTGCAAAACGTGTGCTGGCTCTGTAAAAAATCACTACTCTTCGAAAACACCCCTTCCATTCTATAGGTTACCGAACAACCCCTGGAATCACTAACTTCTCGCCAGAAAAGCTTCGTGTTTTCCCGGAACTTGTTCGTTAACCTGTCATCCCTTTCTCTCTCAGAATTTTCACGCTTTCGTTTTGTGCTTTCGCAACTTATACTCTCTTTTTCTTATCTCTTTCATACTTTTATCTTTACCCGAGGCTTTATAATCCAGCCATGCTTTCTTCTTTAACTCTACAGCGTCTTTCACTTCATCATCCCACCATTCATCGCACTTTTTACTAAACCCTCTTTTCCTTTTACCACATACCTTTGTCGCTACTTTCACCATACCATTTCTAAGGTTCTGCCAGCATACTTCAACACTTTCATTTCCAGAATCACAGCTTTCAAGCTTCTTGGAAACCCTTTCTTGATATTCCTCTCTGATCGGTGGATCTTGAAGCTTCCACATTCTTATGCGATAATTCGACTCCAAGCCAGGAAACGTCGTGCGGCTGCGCCAACCTGCAAACAGACCTCTTACTCTAGCAACGACTAGATAATGGTCCGTTCCCAGATCAGCACCCCTAAACACTTGCGTGTCCATAACTTGGCTTCGAATATGCTGATCCACTAGGAATAAATCAATCATACTTCTTTCTTCCGCTCGCACCCATGTGTACATGTGAATTTGTTTGTGATCAAACATCATGTTTGCCACAAACTAATTTTTCTCCTTACAAAATTTCAAAATAAGCTCTCCAGCCTCATTTACTCTCTTATCACCGTACTTGGCTTTCGTTTTTAGCACGCTTTCGTAACCACTTCGCGCGGTTCCAACCCATCCATCCATATCTCCACATACTATCAACTTTTCATTATCTCTGACACTACTTAGAACATCCCTGACACTCTCCCAAAACTCCTCGAGTTCACTCACTGCAGCTGAGGATACTGGCGCGTAAACGGCCAACAAGAATACTCTTGTTATCCTCAGCTTAAAGCGAACCCAAAGAAACCTCGGGTTGATGGCCTTGTATTGTACCATTGCATTAACCATTCGAGAAGACTATAATACGCCTACACCTTGGAAACCTCGCTCACCCTCTGGAACCCCAGCCCAGAAAGCGACCCGGTTGCCAGGCAAATTAATCTTATCATTGTCTTTTCGCTTGGTCTCAGATACACAATTAACATCCAGATCCTTGTCATCTATCACATCTAATAATTCATTCATCTTCTGTTCCATTGCTCCTCTGACATTCCACGCAGCTATTTGTAGCTCCGTCCTCCACCTCCCGCCGCTCGGAACATGGCGTGTTGGTTGGCGGTCCCCAGCGCTTGGCTCAATATTTTAAGAAAATTCGTATAAGCAGAATTCGTATTTAAGATTTTATTAGAGGATCCAACATACAATACAGAAACAAATCTAACGGAGATTTGTTTGTGTATTGTATACTTATTTATTGAAAACATTGTTCATATTTAAAACTCTATCATATGGTTATGTTTTAACAACATATAGATAAACCACATAAGTTATTAAAGAACATATTAATTTCTTGTTTAGAATTCTTACTTAAAATTCTAAGGTTAGCCGAAATTACCTATAATTGCTTGAAATCAACTATAGACTGTTTTCTACAAAACTCAATTACCTTTTTGATTATTAATATTGATACATAAAATAGTATTTTCAATCTCTGGTTGCCCAGATTGGATCTGGATTGACTATTAATTCCGGTCTATAGAAAATGCGTTGGTAGTATGTCAATTATAATACGTAGTTTACTAAGAGTTTAAAATGATCGATTGTACATTCAAATCAAATATACACTTGGTTTGATTTTGTACGAGTACGTAATAATATAAATAAATTCAATCTACATATTAACACTATTAACGATATTAACGAACTGAAAACATTTTCCAATAAACTTTCCTTTAAAATTTTCAACAATTTATTTCATTTATCGCTATTTTCATTACTATACACAATAGGTTAAATTATTTAGTACAACCCTCTTTATAAGCTTATAGCTAAAATTTTTGTGACACACGTGTATTACGTAAGTACTAAATTGATTGAAGTAAAATCAATTTATTTATAAATCTAGATAATGTATAGGTAATTCAATGGAAGAATAAATATTAATAGTATTTGTAATAGTATTAATATGTAGATATTATTTACATTCATCGACATACATCTAATTTGATAATAAAAAGCTATATTATACAATATATATATTGATAATTTGGTGCACAATTCTGAAATGTGAAGTGAAGTATATCTTTTTGATTTGGGCCAGTATATAACATTACACCAAAAAATGTTTATTGCAAATAAGTATGTTGAGAAAAGTTTTATTCAAATTCTTAGGTACTTTATGTTCGTTCTTTATTCGGTCAATGGCGAGTTTTATCTAAACGCGGGTCACGTTAGTATTCAAAGTATCTAGAAACTACATAAAGATAAAAAGTTAGACGAAGGATGAATTTTATATTATGTGATAATGGTATTGAATAAAATTATATTTTATAACAAAAATTTCGTACGTCAAAAATACAGATGAAATGATTGAATCATTACTTCCTTTAATTTACAGATTTTTTTTTCACAAGTAATATTAAATGTACATTGCCTATTAATTTACTCTAATGTTAACTAGCTGTGCCTACGATATAAGTTATTCGACAGTGAAAATCTTGTTAAAATCGGTCCTGTCGCTTCAGAGTTTAATCATACTAAACACATAAAGACAGAAAGAGAATATATATATATATATATATATATAGTTAACTGAAAGTTAACTGTGATCTTTTTGTATATAATGTTACTACGTTACACATAACGTTCGCTTAATAACTAACATATGATAACATATGATATAGATCATAAATAATTTGATAGGTAAGTCTCTAATTTTAGCTTTTACTTGTAGTAATTGTCTTATTATTTGAAGCTAGCTCAAATTTATGTGACAATAAAGTAGTTTTAGGTACACTATTTCAATGTAACTACTCGTAGGTCCGCAATGAACCTTCATAAAAATAGAAGAAGAAGAAAAATACAAATCTTTATAATTACAATAAATAAAAAAATATATTAAATTGGTCTTTAAAGTTCTTATTAATATTTGTAAGACTTTTTATCTTTGAATCAATTAATTTATGATGGCGGTGACTGATGGGGCACTCGGGACTGATGACATCATCACCATCGCCGCTTTTTTATTTGTTTGTTGTTTGTTCCATGAAAGCTTTTTTTTATTTTAACAGGATAATAAACGTTATATTTTTTGACAGACAACAAACTATTTTTCATAAAAAGTTCTAACATTATTCTAAAGTTATAGTTACGAAAATTTTATAAGCATTCTTGAACATTTAAAACAATAGTTCTAGATTTTATCATTCACTGCTACAATTCATTATTGTCATTCATGTGGAATTTCGAGATTTAGAAGAGGATAGCTCTTTCATTTAAAATCTCTATAGTTTAGTTTATATTTATTACGATTTTTATAACGTATCTAAAGTATTTTTTTTATTTTGGTATCTACAATCTATTTAAGAATAACTTTTGAATAAAGCTGTTTCTTTTGCTATTATGATACTAACAAAAACCTAGTAAAAAAGCTAGTTTCATGTCCTCTTTAGAAACTGTTTCTTTGGTAATACCTACATAAAACTAACCTTATAAGTATGCAAGCTACGAGATACATTTGTATGCGCAACATGATCCACCCGCCAGGATTTAATATTGAAAAGGGTCTCCTTGTTCTGCGAATATGTACTTTAAAAGCTAATCACACAAAATACACGACATTACAGAAAATTATGTTCATTAAGTTATATCGAATAGATATGTAAACCAGATAAATTAATTAATTCGTTAATTAATTAATCGATTTGTCAATTATCAGGATAAGTAAACAACTTTTTTGTCAATCCATTCAAGGAGGGTAATTTAGATTTTCCTAATAACGGTAAATGCGCTAACCATCCACGTGGGCTGGGAAGGGATACAAATTAATTCCATAAAGATTACCAAAACAAAAGGAAAACGTGAAGAAGTGTTTAAGTCTTTTAGTAACGTTCGGATCGGTTTACCTCCCATTCGATCTCCCATAGAGTTCCAATACCACAATGCCGAATAGAAGTATTTGTGTTCTCAGTTATTTGCATATTTTGATAATTATTTTACTTCTACTAAGTGAATTCAAAGGAAATGCACTTTAACTTGGACTAGATTTTAAACTTTGCAATCGTTCAGTAAATATGAAGTTATGAAACATGGACATATGTACAGATGATAATTTATTTAATGTTATTAAGTAAAATTTTATCGTTATTTCATATTTTTAAAAATGATGACGAAAGTAACATGAATAATATAATTCAAATAGCAACAAAAAATCATATCAAGCAAATTTCGTATTCTAGTTAAGAAAATTGTTTTATTATACTTCATAACAGTGAAATTTGCAATCTCTGTAATTTCAGAAATAATTTGCAATTTCACAAACTAAGGGAAAAAGCGGTACTATATTATATAGATGACATTTTTTTGTTGCAATGTTATCACAGTTAAAAAGCTGAGATTTGTGGATTATATTTTCTTTAAACTTATTTTTTCAATTTACTAGATAGATATTAGACATGGGTTTTGCAAATAGTAATGTTATGTGCATAACCCCTGCAAACAAACTCAAAATAACAATCATACACGTAACAACAATCAGTTCGAGCAATGTAATTCACGATTGTTATCTTTGGTAATACAATAACTCAGCAAAAAGAATGTCTTTTTGAACGAAAGACTCAAATAAATATTTACGGCCCTCAGAGGTAAAATTTTCAGAAATCCTTATCTCTATATTTGATATTAACTACTAGTGTTACGTCATAAAAGCGACTTATAGCCGAAAAACCTCCAAAATTTCACAGATCTATTCATAAGCCACTATCGTAACTTTAAGTTTTTTAACACAAATTTATATAATGTTAGTTTTATAATGACTTATTTTTATTATTATTATTATTATTTTTTCTCTTATTGTCTATTAATTATTTTCACATTATAACTTGTTTTTTCCTATAATAATGTTTGATATTGACATATATAATTGATATTTAAGTGAAAATAATGATTGAAGTTAAATATTAAATATATGTGATAATTTTGTAATTGTACTAACACTAGTTTTTAAGAAATATATTGTTACTAACACTATATGGGTTGATCCTGAATTAAATGATTATTATTATATATTATTATTATTATTATTTATTGTCATTATATCTATAGTACATATTTTTACGTTTTCCCGAAAAAAATAAGGAGTTTGACGTAAATAATAGTTTCTTTTAAGTTAATGTTAATGTTAGAGAATAAACCAAAATAAAAGCACTAAAAATATGCCAATAATAATAATAATAGTTTTATTGTATTTTTAGTATAGCCCGAGTCAGTTTTTATGTTTAAAACAAGTAAATATTCGGGAGTAAAAATTATCAAAGTTTGGTACGAAACCCATTACCATAACCGTCTAGTAGTATTTTCGTTATTCATTTATTAAATAAAATTCTCTGTGAAAAACTCAAAAGTATTTATTTTAGTTTTGTCATGTACTAAATGCTTATAATTATTTTTTAGTTTAATTTTAATGGAACACTGAGTGCTATCGATATGTTTTGCTATGCTTTGTCTCATTAGCAGTTTATTACGTATAATAAATGAATGATACGAAGAATTAAATATAATGAATTTTAGATTTTATATTGTATTTAAAACAGAAACCTTTTTAACGGGAATATTGGTGTAATTCTCAATATATCAAAACGGGTAATATCATATAAATATAATATAATACCAATGTTTTAACGATGGAAGCACATTTGTATTTGGTTTTGCTTTTGTTCTAACTTTGATTGTTTAATCATTGATATGTTGAGATACGGTTGCGTTCATTTAACTTAGAACATTAAGATTCATACATTTCAAGGATCGTTTGAAAGTTCATCTCAGATAGCTATCTACTAAATTATGACTTTACGATGTAGAAACATTATTTTGTTTATTTACATACTCACATATTTGATTAATTAGTTAAATATGATATTATAATTAAAATATCAAAGATTGTTGTATATAAAAAAAATCTTTATGCAATAAATTGCAAAATCCCGGCTATAATTTTTAGTTTTTGAAATTTCCAACCTCACAAACATTATAATAAAATATGTATAAGATTCAGAGTAACGGAGGAAAACTTTTAACTCGGTAAAAGTTCATAAGTATTAAAATATACTTATTTATATATGGTCGTATGCATTTCTTTGTTGCCCTTCTGTTCTTTAAGAGTGGTAATGAAATAAAAATTAAGGAAAAAGGAGGACGTTACAAACTCAACATATAATATTTATGTTGAATTTATAACGTGAGTATGTATATCCGATTCCAAAATGAATGATCAGATTTTTATTAAGTGGTTTTTAAGTTCAAGTTGGTCTTAATGATAGTGCTATTAAATATCATAAAAAAAATATGTTACATTTTTTAAGACCTTTGCAAACGGAAGGGGTTTTGATAAAGTCTTATAATAACATATCTATAATCCAACCTAAAGCTAAGCCGTTTTTTGTGGTTTGTGGAAAATGCAGAAACCATGGTTAGTAATTCATTCATTCATTAAATAGACGAGAGCTGTAATGACAGTGTTTTGTTTACACAAAAGTAGAACGAGTCTATAGAAACCCCTACAGAGCGATAAATGCGACGTGAGGCTTCATAATTCCAACCATAAATATTTTTATCCATTTTTTTTCCCTAACGTTCATGTTTATACTTTTTTATTTTCCGTTATGGACTAGATATTGCTAGTTACTTTGTTTAACGTTTCCCTCTTGTACAGTTAAAATAATAAATCATAACCACTTAAAATGTATACAAATCCTGAAGATTTTTGTTGAGATAATTTGCAGGAGTGCAATATACTTTGATTAAGATAATAAGCAAACCGTAACTTTGATTCAAATTCCAGTATCTTTTTGTGTTGGTTATAGCCGTAATAAATTTTTGTGCTTTCTGGTATATATATAATTTAAATTTCTATTACACTTTTAAAATTTTGTATTATTTGTCACCGTAAAGAATTACACATTAATAAGGGTAATACAAATTTCTCCAAACAATAATCTGTTGATTACACAATTATTGAAACTATGTTCTTTAGCCCAACTCTGAAGTCAATTACTTAAATACAACTATCTATAAGTAGTATAATAGTATTATAAAATATTATTAATTATACCCTGTGTCCTTTCACACATATTTTAATAGCATTATTCAAATATATATTCAACTGTATATAGAAATACCGTAATATGGACACTAGGTATTTTAATATGAATCTAGACGTTCTGCTGTAAACCTAGGAATTCAAATTTATTACTCAGATCTGAAGGCATTTTGGATGGAATGTTATACATATTTCATGAAAGATAAATCACATTTGAAGTCTGATCTTGGGTGCTTGTTCGCATAGTTTTTAAAATCATTTACTAACTTTATTATTACTTTCAAATACCAAGAAATGTACATACTGTAGAATGCATGTACGTATGTATATGTTATGTAAGTGTCAAAAATATAATATTTTGATATTTATTAATGTGCAAAAAGATTTAATTGTATGAACCATCATATATAATCGTACTGGCTATATTATATTCTATTAGCTTAAAACGTGTATTCTTTTAGCTTAAAATGGTGTCGAAGTCGTTTATGTCTCAGGACACAAAGGATATATATTTCATGTAGGTAGTAGCCATTTAAAACCTACTAAATAGTAAATACGATATTACAGATATAAATAAAAACATGTGAATTATTTTATATCGACTGACAAAATTTTTTTTTTTTCAGACTTAAAATGATTACGAAATTAGGATAAACTAAATAGAAGAATCAGAAGTAAAAGAGAAAATAAAAAAGAATTTCTGCGCAAATAACATATCTATAAAGCAATAAAAACTTTAAGTAAAATACTAGTATTTTTTACAAGTAAAATCACCAATAAATAATATAATAATTACTTATTCTATTTATTATACTTCTTACCTTTTCAATTGAGTATAAGAGTCAAACACTCTTAATATGGCTCTATAAAAAAATAACCCAAATGACATAGGTAAATAAAACTCATTATCTCTTTTCAACGATAGGTCACATAATCTATCGTCTATTGTGTGTATGTACATATATTGTGTATATTGTGTGTGTGTATATGTACACTAATTGCCGAAAGATATCGAAAGCAATGCTGAGTATATGTTTACTATCAGAAAGAATTCGATACTCTTTTATTTAAAATTATACTCGAATAGATACGCCATAGGTACATTAAAAAAATAGTACACTCCGACCTTTTTGGAAAAAGTGTCCCAAATATAAAAAGACACTGGCTAAGTATATGTCGGCGATACATAGACATAGACATTATATTATTATTATTATATGGTTTTCATGATTTTTTTGTGATAAAAGCATTTCCATTTCCAGTCATGCAAATCTTCTACATTTGTTACGACTAGTCGATAAGCTTGTAATATTTATTCACCGCACCACTGCACCAAAATTGTAGGAGCGATAAAATATGTTCTATGTCCTGATTTAGTCGTTTAGGAAGCTGGTATAAACCAAGATATCTATTTTATTGAACCGGTTGCAAGTTTGAAAGCGTAATAAAATACGAAAGAGATACCAAAAATATACCTACATCAAAAATGATCCTGGTTTTTTAAATTAGTTTAAAACTAAACTTCTTTAAAACCTACTACTATGAGTTGGAAATAAAAATTATTTACTAACTAATTAATAAATGAAACTTATTGGCTTGTATACGCAGCGTTTTAATATAAGTATATTGCAAAAAAAAATATATAAGAAAATTAAATATTTTGTTTTAGATAACCGAAAAGCGGGCCTAGCGGGCCCTACTTAAGATAAGAACAATCCAAATATCTATAACCGCACAAAAGCAAATCTCAATAAATTCGATCAAAAAGTTTTTTTAATGTTGTAATAATCTCTTTTTAATACATTTATCTTTTACCTCATATTTTTGTTAGCAATGTACCCAAAGTAACATTATATTCAAGATTTTATATTATTTTTCACTTTATTACTGTTTGATAATTATCAATTGTGGAAAAATTAAAACTTGTTTTATATTTTTTTAAAGTAATAAAATGATTAAACAGTAATAAAGTGAAAATAATAATTATAATTATTGCCCTAAACAGAATGAAAATCATCATAATTATAATTTTTATTCATGCATTTATGTAATATATAAATTAAACTCACAAAAATCTTATAATTGCAATGGTATAATGGTAATTTACTGACACGTTACGTTTTATTCATAGTGGTCCATATTAAAAACATTACCATCATACCTGTATTGACATATCTGGTTCAACAAAAACTTAGTTTATTTAATCATATAAACCCTGAAATTCAATTAAATAATGAATCTAAGATATTTAGGAAAATTTATTCTTTCAAGACAATGTCTATTACACTATATCGAAATAATAACTAATAATTAGCTGATTCAAATATAACAAATAACAATTAAAAAGTAATCAAACTCTTCAACTTTATAATGGCAAAGATGGCGGACCATAACGACAACGTTTATTTATGCAGCACTCATACAATTTAATCAAACATACTGAAAGTTTTCTTTTGGTCAGAAGATGAAGCAAACTTAACCATAAAAAGTTTTGTTCGTGAACTCATAATTTTTGTATAAAAATTAATTGTGCTTATTTGGTTTACATACAAGTTATACAGAGAAGGTGCTGCCTGTAACCGAGATAGCTGATATAGGTGTCGGAAGCTTTTTTTCTGTGGCTAATGTATATGTACTATGTTATAACTTACTCATAATTATAGTGATATTTTAAATTCACAAATAGTATAATAAGAGCTGTCTTGTCACAAAGTTTTGTAAAAAAAAAATTAGATTTCCCTGGAGCAGACATTAATTAAATTTCTAATGGAAGAGAGTAAAATTTCATATATTAATTGTGACAAATTAAAGGCCTACATCTAAGCCTTAAGTCGCTTAGAATAGAATTATATATCTATATATTTTTTTTAATTGCTTTATTTCATAAAAAATAAAGGCGTTTGCATTTATTATAAAATATAGCTTGACAGATATACTATAAAAGGACAAATGAGCCGCAAACAGTAAGTGAATCACTCAAATACATTTGAACCATTGAATTACAAAATCTTTACCAGTCTTTGGGAAAAAATCAGATGCTATAAATTTTTTAAACTATACAACCTGAAAGGTTTTATCTTTTGGTGGTTTGTAAAAGTAGTTTTCCAAAAACCGCGTTATACAAAAACGTAAACAAAGATATACAATCTTTGTTTACGTTTTTGTAGTGTACTCGTACTGTTATTCCATGCCTTAATAGAAATGGTATTTTGAGTATTTTTCCGGATAAGTTTCGCCCCATTCCGTAACCAGTTCTGGGAAAGTTTTAATTGAAGAACCTATTTTCTTTCTGGATTTGTTAATATTTTCCCGAGACAGTTGTCGGAGGTCACGTCAATATATTAAAATGGATCGCTTAAGAATTGAAGACTTCATTGTTATAATTTCGCGGCTAATTTTAAACCTTTCCATATTTATATTGACTTTTGCAAGGCGATCGACAGTTTGTTGGTTGTGGATTATCAGTGTCACTAATCAATTACTTTTTCAACAAAGGGCAAGAAAACTATTATATAAAATCCAAACATATTATCGACCGACCTTTCGCGTTAGCGGTCGGTGACACCCTTTTAAATTTGTGGCAAGTTAGGTTCTATACCTCCATAAAAAGTAGTACAACTTAGGTTTTTAATACGGTTATTCATACTAATACTACTATTTTGAACGTAACTAGAATATAATAATCAGAGAGAGGTAAATTTTAAAACAGAAATAAATTAGGAAATTACTGTAAATAATAATAATTATACTGTATCAAACTTAACTTCTCTTTAAGCACGAGAATTTTCTAAATTATTTTGTTACAAATCGACGATAAAACTTTTCCAGTTTATAAAGTAGTATCTTAACCAGGTATTATTATCAGTCCTATTTACCAAGTTTTTGAGAACCTCATTAGAAATCTCTTTACGTCCGCAACGGACAAGAATTTAAGACAATTTTTGTTGGAATCTGTATTTCCTGTAATATATTATCAACTTTATTATTAACCAATTGCGCAAAATTTATTATTAGTATTATAGTAGCTGTTGTTGAATCCGATGTAGGTATGATACAAATGAAAAACAATATTATAATATGTGTCGAGTTTGAATAGTTTAAAATAAATTCAAGGTGGGTTAAAAAGAGGCGGGAAGGAGTTGGAAGGACGTGTGAGTGAGGATATAAAGAAAACCGTTAAATAAGTAAACAAAAAAAAGTGTTTGTCTTAGATTTAGTTTTAAATATGTAAATGTCAATAAAAGATGGCTATTTGTTATAGTTGCAGAAAAAAGGTGGAATTGTAAATTGCAGCCATTCATCGCAGAAACAACAAATTGTCAGACACTTAATGCACTACGTATGTGCAGAAAATATATTTATTTTTCAAATTATAATTAAATAAATATCGCAAATTAAATTTTAAGATATTTATTTTAGGTTTTACATACTTTTACGCTTTAATATATTAATAATAATTAAATAATTAATATTTCAGCTAAAACAAATCGGCAGTCAGCAGCGATTTGTTATAATTGTATTATTTTTTTAATTAGGAAGATAAACAAAATTTTTATCAAGGCTAGTATAAAAGTACGAAAAATATGTCACTTAAAATAAAGTACGTAAAATGAAAGTGTTAAGGAGACAAATGACTCGTCCAATGCGGCAGCCATTGCCAACCACTTCCTGCACAATTTACATAATTTGCCGGCTATCTCACTCGTTGGATTGTGTACTTCATGGTACAACTTTATTATATTGTATATTTTATAACTGTATCTGTGGTATATTTATAGTATTTTAAACATGTTCAAATTAAATACATTTCAAAATAGAATTGCAGAAATATAAATAATATAATACATACGTATTGTTTATTCTAAATAGTCTAAGAACCAAAAAAATATACATGAAATATACAACAAAAAAAATATAGTTTATATTACGATACGTTTTAAATATTCACAAACTTATAATGACTTACAAAAATTATTTGTAGACTCGTATTTTTTTTTACAATAATCGATTTACTTACTCATTACATTACAACTTAGTATCTTAAAGGCAATGTGTTGTGTGCTGTGTTTGAAAGAGAAAATAACTTGGCATTATTCATTTGGCGCACACTAGTGTTCCTTGTGTCAAGTACACAGCCTTTGACCAAAGACTATGAAAACGATAATTTGAGTAATTGTAATTTGGATAATTTGGTTTCATGCCGCTGCCATTTATTAAAATACCCGTATTGTATCAAAACGCAACTTGAGCAGATACTATTCCACGTCCTAAACACACCTGAGTCGATCGACCTTCCGCGTTAGTCTAACGGTAGCACCGTGAAATATTAGTGATAAGGTACATTTTATTCAACCATATCAAAGTTTTATGTATCCAATATAATTTTTTGTATTTTCATAATCGTATGTAGTATGATTTGCTTTTTTTGTGACCTCTCACTCATTTTCAAATGGTGTACACCAATTACACTATTGTACACTATTGTACACCATTTTTTTTAAACAATGACTTTAACGTACCAGAAGTTACATTTTTTTTTTCATTTTCCTATAATTTAGTACACGACGAGCGTTTTTATTATTCTAAAAAAGTATCTCAGAACTGTATTGAAATATGGATTATTTTAGTCCAACTTCAGCTTTGTTCGTACTAAAACAAAAACAATAATAGTGACTTCCTAGATTCTGAAATTGGTAACTGTTTTAACTAAACTAGAATGTTATTTTTATTACACGTTTAGTATTTTAATCATGTTTATAACAATTATACTAAAATAAACAAGCCTAAAATTCACTCTCTCATTATAATATGATTTACTACTATATACAACTTGTCTATTTTTTTTTCTAACTTCATAGTGATTTGACTAATTGTCGATAACTAGTAAAAATAATCAGTGATAGTGATTAGTAAATAAATTAGTGAATCTTATACAATACTATGCTTTCCAATGCTTTAGCAAAAATAAATGTGTATTAATTTGGTAAAAAATCGTTACTACGTGCGAATTAGAGAAGGGAAATATATATGCAAATGAAGTTACCATAGTAACTAGAGTTGAAATAAAACGCTGACCAATAATTTAGCGACTGGCGTGCATCCAATATATTGATTATTTAACGATAGCAAATAAAAGGTAGACGTAGTTGGCCGTTTTGTGTAGTAGCTATAACTAATAATTCTGCCACAAATGATCAAAAATTCGCTGTATAATAATATTATTATTAATATTTCCAAAATCGGTAATCATGAAAGTTTCAACATTTGGTTATTTTAAATTAACAATTAGTTTTATTATTTTAATAAGGCGTAGAAGAGATCATTACACTCGAGTGCTAAAGCGATCCAGTGACGTTATATTAAAGCAATTAGAGCCATTATTAGGTGCTTTGAGCGTTCATGTTACTGCTTCTAACTTCTATTTGTTTTTACCTATTATCATTTAAAGTGTATTTTCGTAGGGTATACATAGGTATAACTTTTTAGGTTGAGTGATTATAATTATTTGTTAAGTTACAGGTGTTTCCTGATTTTGGAAATCGTTCCATCATGATCTTCATGTCATGACATGTCTTGTCGCCATCCTTGAAGATGTCGTTTTTATATTTTCTTGTATTATGTCTTGTCGTTCACGCTTGTCGTGTTGCGTTCTTATATCATGCCATGCTTCCGTGATGTTTTGTCATTTTAATCAAAATAAATTTAACATATTTTTATTAGTTTTTTTTGGATTTAAAAAGTATCAATTAAGTATTATAATGTTCAAAAAACAAATAGCTATTAAATTACTACCAAATGAGATACAGACAATAATTGCTTAAAACATACAGACAACAGTCATTTCTCAATGTAGTAGTAGATTATTGTTATTGAAAATAACTTATGACTTTTTCTAACAATTTCGTAAATAACGTATAGGTAAAGAACATGTTTGACGTCGGTTTAAAAGTATTTTCTTCTAACACTCGGATACAACACTTTTGTCGGAATAAACATATTTATTTATTTATTTAGATTCACGCCACATCCCTTGCGAGGTAGCCAGAGACGACGGAGCGCCAAACGCTGCGGTCCCTGCAAACCTCTTTCGCCTCCGCCACAGACATCAACTTCTTCATACATACCCTCCGAGGGCTCCTCATGCTTTTTACATGAACTTCCTCCAGTATCATAGATACTGTGTTTTCTAAGGTCACTCGAGGTCTCCCCCTGTCTCTCTTACCGCTGATTTTTACTGTATAAATCTTTTTTACCATTCTTTCAACACTCATTCGTTCGACGTGCCCAAACCACCTGAGCACGTTCTTCTTCATAAACGGTTCTTCAATAAACGGTACTCTAAAAGAGTAACAAACACAATTAAATTCTATAAAAATGTACATTATCATCACAAATATTTGAATGTTATTATAAAAATCTATTTAATTCATGTTATGGAAATATTTTCCAGAAATATAAAAATAAACCTTAATCAAAGCAAGATTATAAAAATACTTTATTAGCTGAGCCATGTGAGGCTGAAACTCAACGCGTGAGTTCACTAATCCTTTTAGGGGAGATAATTACAGCCTTTTCTGTATAAATTATTGATCCAACCTCCTATATTAACATAAATGCTGAAGAATGTCGTAAGTAATATATTATACAAAATATATATCATGCCTTTATATATTTTCAAATAAACATGGAATAGAAAATTATAAACTGGACTATAGACTCCAGTTTATAATTTTCTATATAACCATATAACCATATATATATATATATATATATATATATATATATATATATATATATATATATTAATACATATATATATATATATATATATACATATATAATAACTTCGAAAGGAGGGGCAGTAGATAAAAATAACGACGTGGCTGCATTGGGTCAACTGAGAGGGACCAACTCTCAGAAGGTGTGGCATGTTTTGATGTCGACAGTTTAGTTTCTCGTTAACTGTTATGGTGGTGGTGGTAAGCTAGCTATCGACTTCAGCTAGTATACTCGCGCTTAACTCGGGCAATAACAATATGTAACAAAAGCTCAGCGTAAAGTAGCTAACGGTGACTATGAGAGTCGGTTGTCTAAATCCCGTCGTCGTCGTCGTTTCCTTTAGATGGATCACCTGTTTGATTGTTATCCAATCCAACAATTATTATTTATTTGTTACGTACGTAATATATTAATTTAAAGTATTTTCTTTCTCTGCTTTTATGATATCTCACCAAATCAAGAAATAAAATGTACAATGGACAATAGTAGAAAAGATTAGAAAGATATTCCGCTCAACTGACACAGAAAACGTTAAAACGATAATTTTGATTCGTCCCAAATCCTTATAAAATATTGAATTCGTTGAAAATAATGAATCAGAGATCTGATTTAGAAAATAAATTCAGTTACTCTTTCCTAATCTTTTTACAAATTGGAAAAAATATTCTGAACCATTAAAAATCTTTACATCTCCCTTGATAGAAAAAATTGGTGAGGTACATTCACCTTTTAGCGGTTCAGAGCGGATGTTATAAATACCGGGATGGACAAAACCTTAACTAAACCAGAGGCTCTAAACATATCATTTAAAAAAAAACTTGATATAAAAGTGTGATATACTATCCCCAAACATGAAATTGAGGAGAATCGAGAACAAGCGGTTGCGATCTGACTACAGCATGTTTTATTATTTCTTCAGTTTACGTATATATTAACAGATTTTTTATTCAATTATAATATGTATAAGCGTTACTGGAACAACAAATATTTATATGTATGCTGTGATTGGTATTATTTAAGTATATTGACATTCAAATTCAAAATATCTTTATTCAAGGAGGCATTTGCACGCACTTGTGAATCGTCAATTATATATATTCTATCATCATTTTAATTCCTTTAGCTGTACCTTGAATTATATTTTTATTATTACTTTACTTTTTATGCTTCCCTTGTCCATAACATTAGTGTAAAATTTTGAATATACTTTATTAGGGTAGTTCTTCTAAACGTATAGTGGGATTGTATTTTTTTCTCGACAATTAAATCTTTGAAAAGATATGATAGGTTTGGAAAAATCACTATCATTTGTCAAATAAGTTTTAAAGTGTAATATTTTTATTACATTCAAGCCCCCTCAGCTATATGGTTAATTTGGAAGGTGTGAAGAAAATTACGATAGTAGTACAAATAACAAACTTAAAAGGAAAATTAAAACGACTTCCTAGTCGGCTTTACAAGTTTATGAGTAATAATATTTAACTGAAAATATATTTTTATGTTGCAAACGCTGCTCAATTATTAGACATCTGATCTTTACATATTTCAACATAATTAAAGTTAAATACGTCTGTCTATGTTACGTGATCTCAGCTTTCTTGCTGTATATTTTTTTCCTTTCAACTTTCACCTGACGCCCTGAGACAAGAGAAGTTTCTACATTCACAGTTAACATTCTTTTCATTACGTATTTTTAATTAATGCGGCGATAGAAAGTCATTGGGCTTGTTTTTAATTTATTTTTTACGACTTAGAAATATAAAACGTAAACTTAGAACATTTGGTTAGAATGTTGTTTTTGGTTCAATCAGATGGCGAAAGAGGAAACTCAAACTGATAATAAGTGGTTATGGTGTCGCCAATAGACACCTCCAAATATAAGTAGTTGAAGATATATGGCCAAGAGGATTAGGGAGGAATGAAGGAGGGTAGGAGAGAAAGAGGGAGGAAGTGGGTTACGGGCTGTTTAGGGAGAGTAACTTGTGTGTAAATTCGGTAAGACTCCTTATCAACAACTACGTCATCCTTTCATCCTTTATTTATCAGTAGATAATAATTTTATATGAGACCCAATAAAAGAGAGATTGCAAGTATATCGATTATCGACTCTGTAATATGACGGATGTACAATCGTCACTAAGACTGTTAAATTATAATGATTAAAAATATTGGATAAACTATTCGAAGTTAAGAGAAAAAGTTTAAACTCTAATGTTTACTCATATTTTATTTGAAAAAAATATTACATAATTGACGACTTGTGTTTAAATATTGGAGACCAACTAAATTGTGTTAAGTTATAATTTGTTAATTTATTATGATACAGATACTCGTACCATAGATTTCTTAGAATCGGGTTTAAATATAAAAAGTTCTATAGCACCTAAACCACCACAAAAAATGTTGCTTTTATCTAAACTTATAAAAAACGAAGTATCTGTTTGTAGTTCCAAATCATAATCTTTTCACTAAATGCATCCTAAAGTATACATGCGGTACTTAAATAAAAAACATTTTTTTTGTGTGTCGTTTCATTTGAAACAGGACTTTCACTGTAGGGTTGATCGTATTATGACTAGTAACTTAGGAATTTATTTTTCGAAAAACATATATTCAAAGACGTGGTCACAGTTAGTGATAAATACATGTGTATTTCATAAAATATCATTTCTTATTTCTTATCAGTTTTGTTAACTCATCATTATAGTTTTTCTTCAAATATCCTGCCAGACCTTTTCATATTGTGTCTTAAGTTCCATATTGAAAACAGCGATAATTATTGTATTATATTTTTATGTTTTCAATATCACATTTTTATAATATTAGGTGAGATTAGTCTAAAATTATCTCTTTAATCGAAATAATATATTTTAATTCGACTGAAAAATATTAGAATTTATTCCTCTTATTTGTTGTTCTTATTGACACTACTAGCACATTATGGACAATTATTTCCCTCTGTTCTCAGTCAACAAATTGGTATTAATTATGTATGGTATTATGTATGTGAATAATAATAATGTTTTAATTTATTATATCCTGTGGACTTCATTAATTTAATTTTTCATGAACATTACAGTACCAGGCGGGGTAAATTAGAAGCAAATAGTAAAATGTCAACAAAACTAATATAAATAAATCATAACTCACATTTAATGGTACTTTATAGGACAATAATAATTAATTATCAGACATTAGTTGACATAAAATGAAATTAATATACGCCTCCAGAGACAGCCGACATGATAACCCACTAAAGCAATCATTACATTATAACTACAGGCACTAGTGCTTGCTATTAAAATATATGTTCAAATATAATAACAAACAAAATAACTTGTATGTACAATAAATAGAACGAGTTTAAAATTGAATAAATAAATAAGTTTGAATTCATATTTATTTTAATATTTAATAAACGAATCACTTGTAATACGAATCAAAGGGTAAATAATTCTTTAACAGCTACGCAAATAAAAGCGGTGAATATTATTTGTAAACCATTATTCGTACTAATACAATTTGCCGAGTTTGTCTTGTTTTATTTTCTATCTGTATTTTTTTATTAATATTTACTATAAACTTGTATTCTGTATTAAATATCTTTTTCGTATTGCGTTCTCGTATAGTATAAAAAGATGTTACACTTTTGGAAACACTGATCTAATCCGGGCAACAAAAATGGTTTATCCGCGTATTTGTTATTTTTATAGGCCTTTTTTATTGTTGATTCTAAGCGTCATTATTTGATGTTATTTGATGTTATATAGCCTGTAACCTTTATCAATAAAAGGGCTATCAAAAGGAAAATAGGTTTATACATCAGGTTGAAAGATATAAATGTTATGGTCGTATTAAAGTATTTCAAATTCTACTATTACCTGGTATTAAATATAATGTTGTTTTAATACCGTTAATTCATTCGTCTGTCGTCTAGATAAATGAAATAAAGAACAAACCAGATGAATATTTCACGGCGTCAAAATTACGTTTATGTCTGATTATAGACTTTGTATTTCAATTTAGAATTATGTATCATTGTAGTCTCTGTGCACTGAAAGTTTTTAAAAAATAAAAAAGACGTTTATATTAACATTATTTTTTTTTTTAAATTAAAACTCCTATTTTCCTAAGATCTGGGAGTCATTCAAGAATTATATATATAACAAGTTCAAAGACCTTAAAGCTTTTATGGTCCTCGAATGTTGCAAGAGTTTGTGGACGGTGGTGATCACGTATCATCAGTAATCAGCAAGCTTGTTAGCCCTCCTGTAACAAAAAAAGAAAGAAAAGTTATCGATTATTTAATTATTATTATTTTTAACATAAACAAGTAACATATATAATGATAATGTTTCAATGTTATTTAATAGTAAGATATGATAATAATGGCTATTGGAAAATTACAATTCAATTGAGTGGGCAACTCTAAGTAAATTGAAATGCGTCGTTACTACTGTTACCTACGTAGGTATATAAACGAACACACACATATGCATTACTACATACATAAATATGTAGTAGTGCATATGCGTGTGTTTATTTCCATAATGTGTAGGAAGTGGATGGATGTACGCTTACATCACAAAATAAGCTTATATTGAAATACAGTTGATTTAAAATAAGGAAAATAAACTTATTGATATATTTTTGTAACTCGACATATTCCTGTAGTTACATGATCGTTTGCCTTTTAATTGAATAGAGGTTTTTGTGTTTTAACAAAAAACTTAATAGGTAGAATCCTTAGATTCAAAAATTTCACTTAGGTCACAAACATTGAGCCTATACATATTAACATGTCGACAATACGACGTTACATTATGTATCTTTATCAAGCCCACCACGATATTAAAATCAAAATCGTAGTTCAGTACTACACACTACATAACATAACTTCACAATTTACTATGTTATAATGGCAGCCATCTAGCATTTGAATGTTTATACATATAACTCAAAGGGTTATTTGATATTGGAGAGGTTGTCATGAAAGCCGAATTTTTATATAATCATTTCTGGTTTACAATAATACTAATTATACATTCTACATTTCCATCAAATAAGGTATTAATCGGAAACCGTGAAGTAGTTCAAATTTAACGATAAATTTCAAGACGACCCATATCAACATATATTTCAAGTTAAATTAAAATTTGTAAAAGTTAGTGAGATACAGAACGACTCTCTTCTTTACTCTACGAAACGCAGTTATAATAAATACTTTTATGGGATATTCTGTGAGAGAATGAGATTCCGGTCTAGTCTAACCATATTAGAGCACCAGACATTTTTAATTCTTTTTCAATGTCAAAGATTGTGAAACAATATGCTAAAAAATATAGTCTATACCCCAGGATTATTTGATGTAATTGTACTCCACTAGAACTTAGTAAGTGGACAAAATCGAGTTTCTAGAGGAAAATAAAATTAAAGTCACTGTCTACAATTTCAAAGCACAAAGACGTGTGAATAAAATAGATATTACGAAAAAAAGTTTAACGTTTTTTATATCAGGGTAAACTTAAAACTTTAACTTGTCTTAATTTTCAGGAAAGTTAACAATATAATATAATGATTAGAAAAATCAACAATATACCAACAATATATCTACGACGTTGATATTATTAATTACATCTTACTTGTAAAAACGCTCTAAATATTTTTAAATATGGAACCAAGCCAAGAAATATTGTATTAAGTTCCTTGTAAAATAAACTTTATTAAAAATTTTATAAGGGTGATAATGTAATGTAGATTAGATATAATCGATTTTCTGAATAGTTATTGAATGCGGTGTAAAAGCGATATGATAATATCATAAAATAAGTATTGTGAATTATAAAAATATGTGAACGTATTTTTATGACCTTAACATAATCCATTCTATTTTATGAAGTTATAAATTACTATTATAATTTTTATTACTTCTATTATTATTTTATTTTAGTAATTGTGATGTTGTATTTGTTATGAATACTATTATTTCCACTTCGATGTATACAATACTTTATTTGGAATATACTTAGGATAAAAAGAAAGGAGGAAACTAATTCCTTTGTTAAATGAACAAAGTTCGTTAGGCGTATTCTTCCTGCCTATATCTAATTTCTTAAAATTCCACAAAAAAGGGAAAATACAAAAATGTAGTACATATATAGTTTCTTGATATTTTCGTTTATAATAATAAAACAAATAAAAAATATATTCTGACGGTCTGCAAAAGCGGGTGCAAATATCTGAAAATAACAGTGTAATAATTATTCTAAATGTCATAAATATTTAAATTGATTTAAATAAAAACGTGATTTCAACCTGTTTCGGATAAACCTATAAAGTTTTGCGTATAACAAATTTTTCTAAAAGAAAAATGTTTATCTCCTCTTATATTAAACTAGTTGTTCCTTTGACTATTTTTAAGTAGATCAGAATATAAATATAAACAATGTGTTACAATATTGTTAGAGAAAGCTACATATGTTAGAAAAAAAATCTTATTTAAGTCACGATATGCAGTAAAGAACCATAGTGAATAATTACGGTTATAAATGTGTATCGTCTTATTTCATTATGAAGAGTATTAGATCATCAGATTTTATGTGTCCAGGTATTAAAAGTACAGGATAATCCCGATCAATATAATCACGTACAGAACAGCTGTTACTACGACGCCATATTGAAAGCTTAGAACAAAATGTTTAGAAAATTCCTTTCTAACATATTTATTCTAATTTAATAAGAAAATTATTTGATTTCTTTTTATTGTCAGTCTTTCGTACAAAATAAGTATAATCTTCTTCACATTTATTACCTAGTGTAAAAGTAATAGAGTAATTGTTGTTCTTAAAAGATAATTGAAATAACACAATGTAACAATACATATATATCACGCTGATAAAAAAAGTCTGAAGCCTCAATTATAAATCTGTACACAATATATTTTGTCCGTTTATATTTACTCTATTATGCTATCCCTAATAGATATATAAATATAGAATTGATAAAGGTATGCAGAAGAGTAGAACATCGAAGACGAAGGTAGTCGATTTGGACATTCGTCTTTTCAACTACCGTTCTAAACGTAACTGTAATAGTCCCTTCAAAATAATCTTCTAGTAATATTTTACTTTGTAAGAAGTACACTATGCTAACAGATATATTTATGGTAAAAACATGTTGTCTTAATATCGACATCGAAACAACAGCTTTATTAAAAATATTCCAGAGCGTGGTGTAAAATTTTGAGGAAGGGAAACAAAAGTTAGCGAAGTAAAACAAATAAAAGCTCAAGATTACACAATATATTACGTAATAGGTTTGTAATTGGAACGTTTATACTTGGCTTAGTTATTGATTTGTGGCATCATTTGTGACTAATCAATAACTAATTTAAGGCCGTCCGTGCACTAATATACGTGCATGTTGATTCTATTTAAATCCATTAATCCATTGCTTCTGTGATTTTTTAATCTGTTTTTTTCATAGATTTTTAACTGGAGTTCCGTATAATCTTCAAAATATTTTTTTTTTCTTTTATTTTATGCTTCTGAGATTTTTATCCCTGTATTTTTCTCTTTGTTTCAAGTAAAACAACGGTATGTTTGTGAATGTGAATAATCATGTTCTGTATTTTTTTGCTAATTAGCTATGTTAAAAATTAACCTGTAACTTTTTTAAAAACAAATATACTCTATAACTTTTACTCTTTGTAATATAGGTTTTTAAATTTGTCCTCTTAATAAGTTCAATAGGAAATAAGAATCATGTTTATATCTCGTATACTACAATGTATAAATAGACGTGTAATCTAAATGTTTTCCAAATAAATATGTAAGATAATTTAAAAGACATTTTATTCATTTAAAATTAATAGAAAATATAAAAGATATTCGTTTCGTCTTTTAGTAAGCTACTTAACTTAATATAAAAAATCGTTTAGAATTGAGACAAAACTATGACAATAATCAAAATATCAATTTCTTAGTCGACATAATTTCAATTTCTATTAAGCTTATTAAATATAGATACAGAATAATATTCTTACGTTAAATTTCAAAAATTATTTACAATAAACTATAGAAACTCTTGGGCACTCTTTTCGCCTCCAACTCGACTTTGGACGACCAGGGGAAGACACCGCCTATCATCCCGCGGTGTCAGAGCTCAATGCCGGAAATAGTTTTTCGGCAGAAAACTATTAGGCAGTCTCTATTTTCCTTGGACGTTCATAAGTCGAGTGGGCCGGATGGCATTTCTCCATTGGTGCTACGAATGTGTGCCCCTGAGTTGACTCCAGCGCTAACGCGTCTATTTCGGTACTCCTACCTTAAAGGCGTAATCCCGGTCACATGGAAGCGTGCCCTTGTCCATCCGATCCCTAAAAAAGGTGATAGCTCGGAACCAGCTAACTACAGACCTATCATCATTACCTCTCTGCTCTCCAAAGTAATGGAGAGCATTATCAATAAACAGCTCTATACCTACCTTGAGGATCACCAGTTGGTCAATGACCCCCAATATGGCTTTCGCCATGGTCGATCGGCTGGTGATCTTCTGTTATATCTTACGCACCGTTGGGCAGCTGTTATTGAAAGCAAGGGAAAGGGTTTGGCAGTTAGTCTGGATATGGCGAAAGCCTTCGATCGTGTATGGCACAAGGGTCTTCTTTCGAAGCTACCTTCCTATGGGCTTCCCGAGAGTTTATGTAAGTGGATCAACTGCTTCCTCACTGGGCGGAGCATACAGGTCGTTCTCGACGGTTTTTGGACGGGTTCGGACCCCAAGCCCGTGAACGCTGGTGTACCCCAAGGCTGCGTGCTATCCCCAACTCTGTTCCTCCTGCACATCAATGATAGGTTGAATATCTCCAACATACATTGTTATGCGGATGACAGAACTGGGGATGCATTATATTCCGGCCGTGCAGGTCTCTCTCAGGAAAACGTCGACGAGTGCCGAAAGAAACTTGTGTCTTCTATAGAGACTTCCTTGGGGATGGTCTCTGAGTGGGGTGAACTCAACCACGTTCAGTTTAATCTCCTTAAGACACAAGTTTGCGGATTTACCACTAAGAAAACCCCATTTGTCGTAATACCGCTCTTCGAGAGCACCCCCCTCATTGCCTCACCAAGTATCAGAATACTGGGTCTCGACATTTCGAGTGATTGTCAGTTTCGTGGTCATCTGGAGAGCAAGGCCAAGTTGGCCTCGAAGAAATTGGGAGTGATTAATAGAGCTAGGCAGTATTTCAAACCTGGCCAAAGACTTGCGCTCTATAAGGCGCATGTCCGGCCACACATGGAGTACTGTTCTCATCTCTGGTCCGGATCACCCCAATATCAGCTTCTACCATTTGACCGCGTACAACGGAGAGCCGCTCGGATTGTCAGGGACCCGGTGCTCTGCGAACGGCTGGACTCTTTGGCATTGCGTAGAGACGTGGCTTCTTTGTGCGTCTTCTACCGCATTTACAACGGGGAGTGTTCCGAAGAACTTTTCGATCTGATGCCTGCCGCCGAATTTCATCACCGCACAGCGCGCCATCGACTTCTTTACCATCCCTACCACCTGGATGCGTGGCGATCCTCCACTGTGCGGTTCTCAAGGACCTTTTTTCCACGTTCCACTCGCTTGTGGAACGAACTCCCTTCGGTGGTATTTCCAGATCGGTACGACATCGGTACCTTCAAAAAAGGCGTCTACTCCTATCTAAAAGGCCGGCAACACTCTTGTAAATCCTCGGATGTTGCAAGAGTTCATGGGCGGCGGTGATCACAAGTCATCTGTGACCCACCAGCTCGTTTGCCCTCCTCTTCCATAAAAAAAATAAAAAAAAGGAATATAATAAAATGAAGTATAAATGTGTTTTAATCACTATGTTTAGAAGGTTTTTGAAATATATGTACGTACATATCTTTTTGTATACACTTGGAGTACGGTTCTCTTCTTTGGCACGGATCACACCAATATCAGCATCTACCTTTTGATCGCGTACAATGGAAAGCCGTTGGGAGTGTCGGGGATCCTGTGCTCTGTGAACAGCTGGATTCTGTGGTATGGCTTACAGACATGGTCCCTTTATGCATCTTGTATCCCATATACAACGGGAAGTATTCCGAAGAGCCATTTGATTTGATATCTGCTTCCGTATGTCATCAACGCACAATACATTATCGCCTGCAAAACCATCCGTACCATCTGGATGCTTGGCGATCTTCTACTATACGATTTTCAAGAACAAGAACAACAAGGCATAATATTTGGTAAATATTTACACGAACAACAAAAGCCCCAAGACAAACAATAACGACAATATTCACCAGTAGGTTGCTCTTCTGGTTACTTCAATAATCTTTTAATATCGATGTTTGTATACAGAATGAAAACAAAATTAGAATTGGTTTCCTCAACTCATGTGCAAATATATAAGATTAAAGAATATCTATTTATAAAGGTAATCTACAGCTTTTTCTAAGACAATTGAGTTTACTTTTTTAATAATCTTGAATGTAACGATTTTTAAAGTTACTGGTTTATTTTTTCTTGATGGTTTTAAATAATATATGAAATGAAAACAAAAAAAATGTTTTTAATTAAATTATTAACAAAAATTAAACTATAAACATGGTCTTGTAATATTTGCGTTAAAAATACAGATGCGTTTTTTACACTATGTTAATTTTAATAAAAAAAAATGACTACAGCTTACACAAATTTCAATATGAAGAATTACTTTGAATAAACGTTTGATCTATATTTTTCTTTATAAATAAAAACGTCTTCAAAACATTCTCAAAGTGTAAAACAACATTCCGAGTAATAATACAACAAAGCGAATCGAGGAAATGAAACCAAAAATAAATATATATTTCGCGGCTTTATTTAAAGTTTTGTTATTTTAAACCTGTAACTTATAGCTTTTATTATATGTTATATGGTATTTTTGTCAGTACTCATTATAAATTTTACCATCATATATTTACGAAATGCTCGATCGAAAAGCATCCTTATAAAATAATTATATTACTCGTATGACTGCGGATTACTCAGTACTATAACAAACACCTGCTTATTTGAACAATTTATATATATATTTGTATTTATAAAAATACTTATAAAAACTTCACAATGCAGGTGGTATCTATATATATAAGTATTTACGATTACCATAAAGGGCTCCATTCATTTCAAAACGACTAAATTTGTAAATTAATGTTTAATGTTCATGATATATTGAATCGATGTCTGTGGTTCATTGCTGACATTAACATCGACAAATATAGTTCATATTTGTGCAATAATTCCAAAAACAGTAAGCAGAAAGTAGGTTGCGATATCAGATTAATCAATACAATTCACTCTTTTGTTTTATTTCATTGGGGTTGTATAAGGTTTTAAGACGTTTTTTTTTTACTCTCTAAAAATCCGTTACGGATACCCGCCGGCCAGGAAAGTGATGGCCGGGGGGTAATGTGGGACAAAAAACCAACGGTTGCCATCAACGCCTTAAAGGGACGACACGGGATCGCGTAAGCACTCACCGTGATGCCTCGGCAGTTACCACGGGGTAACTGCCGGGGCGGCACGGTGAGTGAGGGGCGGGCACCCCCACACACGGGTGTGGGGGTGCCCCCAGCAACTTAGGGCCCCCTTACGGCGTAGACCTATGGCAGGTGAGAGGGGTCAGCCTCCCTCTCACCAAGGCCTACGGCTGGGAGAGTAAGCGACGGGCATACTCCTGCCTTCTACTACCCAGCCTCCCCCGGCGGAGCGGGTCAGAGGGAGGGGCATGCTTCCTGACCCGCCCCGCGGCCTCCATTGCGGCGATGACGTGCTCACAGAAGGAGGCCATAGCGGCTAAACACCTCTCGCTGCCGATCATCGCGCCAACAAGGCGCAGCAGCGAGAGGTCCCTGTCAACCAGGGCCACCAGCTCTGTGCGCTGATGGCCCTAGGCTGCGCGCTCCTCCACGATGTGAAGAGCCGTGTCGACGGACTCTTCACAGTGTTGGCAGGATGGGGTCGCCTCCGCTCTTGCAATCTTGTGCAGATACCCACCGAAACATCCGTGCCCCGTGAGCACCTGCACAAGACGGAACATCAGGGTTCCATGTCGCCGGTTGATCCAACGATCCAAGTGGGGGCGAATTGCCCCCACCGTCGTCATACCGGCGACAGGGGCCTCTAAGTCTCGCGTAGGTTTTAAGTTCTCTGTTAAGTCTTGTTAAGTAATATTAGTTGTATGCAAACAAAGTTTCAAAGTTTAAAGCATAAGCCTTTTCATTTAAAAACTTTCTTTTATGTTCCTGTGTAATTTTTGGAACGATGACTGCAAGAGAAATCTTCTTCCTTTAATTGTTGGTGTTTGTTAGTTCGAACGCCCATTAATATAATAAAATATAATATTGATGACAATTTACTCAGTTTCTTATCGGTGGGACATAAATAATAAAACATCCTTTGCAAATATTGAATGTCTGATTCATTTTCTGCTGGTCAATATATCATTATTATAATTTTGAATGACTGTAGGCCTTCCATTGTGTATTCTCAATTTGTAGTCCAATAGACTTTATTGTTGTTATTTGTTGAAAATTTAAATCTTTATAAACTTAACTAAACTATAACCTTATATACATAAATACGTATTAAATAATACGTAAATTTGTAAAAGCAAACACGGATTTATACGGCATACTATATTCAGGGTTCTAAATGTGACTCTTTGACACTATATGTAAATTTGTTTGCTTTTATTACATTAATATGTTTTAACCATTATTATTATTATTATTTTAACCGGTTAATTGTAGCAATGTGTAATGCAACTAACTTCTTAGGACAATCAACGAATTAGTTCGAAGAAAATTTGTTGTCATTAGTTTCTTGCCACTTGTAAGTAAAAGTTTCGGAGTTTTTATGTGATTTTCGGGCTTGGAATGTGACTTCGTAACAGGAATTCTAGGATGAGAACATTTGACAGAAGTTAAATAAGTGATAAGTGGGCCTCTAGTTATTTAACGAACCGTTATCAGCTACTTAAGGGGATATGATTCATTTTAGTTGTTTTAAGGATCTAACGTGTAGTATATTTTTATAAGAATTGTTGTCTAATAGTGTTGTGATATATTTATCTTTTTCCTTCACTTCATTTAATAAATATATTAAACTCACTTTTTATTTATTTACATTCCTTATATATATGAAAATTTCATACGTTTCTTGTTTAGGTCAAATGAATTCATAATGGGCATACCTATTATTGATTCTATTCTTATAAAGATCCCCAAAGAAGTATAAAGATCTCATCAACTGATGTAGACTGTAATTTGCTTATGTTATTAAAATAATGTCTTTAAATAAACAACTTTATAAATGTAATTTTTTATAGAACGTCTTGATAATTAATTAAGCCACGTTGAGTATTCAAAACAATTTTGTATACAATATTTTTATTTTCAAACCTAAATAAAATTATATTCACTTTTACTTGTATTATGTCCTCAAGCAATAAACAAACTGTCATAATTGAAGCCTACAACTATTAATAATAAGCCTACTCTATTTGGTCCATAAAAGTACTTCAGTCTCCATCCAATCACTAATACTTTGATATAAAGCCTTTATAGTTTCAGGAAATACTTTTTAAAGTCACTTTAAAAATATTTGTATTGCCAATAAAACTTCTATATATAAGATATTTGTTCTGCCTTTTCAATTTCCTAGGTTCATGAATGAGAGAAAATCAGACATTTGTTACACAACTGAAACTTTCTTCTTACAATAAGCGTATTGATGTAAAGAACTCGATGTTTTGGTTTTATTATTTTTTTAACTCAAATAAATATTCATTTACAAGATATATGATGGATATATATTTACAATATATATCCATAACTATAGTTACTGAACAGCAATTCGTTTACGAGTTATTGTAAAATTTGTAAAATTAATATTAATTTATTTGGTTTCATTTGATTTAATTTTTAATTTTAGTTGTCAATTTTGATTTTAATTTTAATGATGATTTTGGTTTTTATTTGAAATAATTTAAATGTCACTAACCCTGTTTCGAAATTAAGTATATTGTTACTAACACACACTTTTATATGGATGGATAATCTGAAATAAATGCTTATTATTATTATTATTGGTAAACGTTTGGGAGACCTTTTTTTGTGTTTAGTTGTCTTCAGAATGCGACAAGATAATTAGCTAAAAATTTTCTCATGTATGTTTGAGCCGAACTCAGATGTAATAACGAAAACAGATTGAAAAAATGTTTAGGGATTCAAAAGTTATCAAGAAAAGAAGAAAGGAGAGGGGCTCAGCTCAACACCCGCCGCGCACGGCTGGCAGATTAATAGAAAATATTATAATCTGGCGGTAAAACAAAATTAATATTAATAATTGGAAAAAAATACTTTTCTTTTATATTAACAGATAAATTAACTGAATTACTAGCTCTAAATTAACAAGGTGAAAGTTGTATCTAAACAACCTTTTCGATAAACTGAAGTAAGGAATGTCATTTATCATCTCGGACATTTGATCTTCGATCCTTTATGAGAACGACCCGTTTAAACACAAAACTATAGCTATTTGTAATCTAAACAAACTACAAAAGTTAGTAAATAACAATAATTCATATTCTGTTATAGCTTCTATTTAATGTTAACTTCATTTTAGTTACTGATGAATTGGAATTATTAATACCATCTTTTGAAACAATATTTTATGTTATAATTGCCACTAAAAGCTGTTTATACGTAAATTTGATGTTTTCCCTCAAAATAAAAGGCGTCGCTAAATCAAAAAGAGGTGAAATAATTTACATAATCACAATTAAGTAAAAGTCAAGAAAAACGTTAGTACTAAAGAACAAATGGTTTACATTTCAGGAATTATTTACTGGTATGTGTAATATACACTATGTAATATATATAAATAATACATGTAAAAATGTGGAGTGAGTATTAGAATTCAATTAATTAATACATTCGTACACACATAGAGGAAACTAATCGACATGAGAGCCTCCGTGTATATACTATGCTGAATAAAGCAATTTATATAATATTGTATGATACTGTTTTTCATTCTTGGAACATGTTATTTCTCTTAACATTAGAAATCGGCTTATGCATGAACAGTATATAAACATTTTTATATAATTTTTAAATATATATAGTTTTTAATTATTAAATCGTATTTTATAAAATATGGGTATAATATTTTTTCAGTTTCAGTTTTCAGTTTCAGCAAACGACGAGTCAACGCAGCGGCACCCCGACCCACTCTAAATGTGGACTTTTGCAACATTCGGGGACTTCATTCCAACTTGAACGCCGTCCACTATCATCTAGAGACGGCGCAGCCGGCCTTGTTGTTTCTGACGGAGACGCAGATATCTAAACCTAGCGACACAGCGTACCTGTCATACCCCGGGTATAATCTAGAACACCATTTTATACCACACGCCGGGGTATCTGTGTTCGTAAGGGAGGATATCTGCTACCGTCGCCTTCAGGTTTTTGAAGGTCGGGACCTGTCTGTACTCTGGCTGCGCGTGGACATGGACGACCATGTCAGAGTCTACGCATGCCTCTACAGGTCCCATAGTGGTAATGCAGAAACGGATCAACTCTTGGGCCATGTTCAGGCGAAGATTGACGATCTGCTTTCACAGATTCCCTCCGCCGAAGTCGTAGTCCTCGGTGACTTCAATGCGCACCATACCGATTGGTTAGGGTCACGTGCCACCGACTACGCGGGGAGATCTGTGTTTGACTTTGCTCTGGCAAATGGTCTGTCCCAATTGGTCAAGACGCACACTCGTCTACCGGATGTGGACAGCCATATGCCCTCTTTGTTGGATCTTCTGCTGACTACACATCCCGGAAAGTACCAGGTCACTGTCGAGGCTCCGTTAGGGTCCTCTGATCATTGTCTGGTACGGAGTGTAGTGCCCATTCAACGTTCGGGTCGCACAACACCTGCGACTCGACTCGTTTGGCACTACCAGTCAGCGGATTGGGATGGAATGCGGTCCTTCTTTGCATCCTACCCATGGGGGCCGATTTGTTTCCCTTCCGATGATCCTAGTGACTGCGCTGCGGCTGTAGCTGATGTGATACTACAGGGCATGGAACTATTTGTACCAAGCTCTGTGGTACCACTTGGTGGCAGATCGCGGCCTTGGTTTGATGCGTCTGTCAGGGCTGCAGCAGCTGGCAAACGGCAGGCTTATCAAGCTTGGGCCAATGCGTTAGTCACTAAGGATCCGAGCTCTAGAGTTCTGAAGAGGAAATATAATCGTGCCTCCAGATTCTTCAAACGGCAAATCGCTAGAGCAAAGTTCAAGCATATCGTCAAAATTGGGGATCAGCTGGCAAAGTACCCGCCTGGCACGCGCAAATTTTGGGCGCTTTCAAAGGCCACTCTGGGCAACTTTAGCCAGCCATCCCTACCGCCGTTGCACACGGGGAATGACTCTCTGGCCCATACGGCAAAAGAGAAAGCCGATCTCTTGGGCACTCTTTTCGCCTCCAACTCGACTTTGGTCGACCAGGGGAAGACACCGCCTATCATCCCGCGGTGTCAGAGCTCAATGCCGGAAATAGTTTTTAGGCAGAAAACTGTTAGGCAGTCTCTATTTTCCTTGGACGTTCATAAGTCGAGTGGGCCGGATGGCATTTCTCCATTGGTGCTACGAACGTGTGCCCCTGAGTTGACTCCAGTGCTAACGCGTCTATTTCGGTACTCCTACCTTAAAGGCGTAGTCCCGGTCTCATGGAAGCGTGCCCTTGTCCATCCGATCCCTAAAAAAGGTGATAGCTCGGACCCAGCTAACTACAGACCTATCGCCATTACCTCTCTGCTCTCCAAAGTAATGGAGAGCATTATCAATAAACAGCTCCTAACATACCTCGAGGATCACCAGTTGGTCAATGACCGGCAATATGGCTTTCGCCATGGTCGATCGGCTGGTGATCTTCTGTTATATCTAACGCACCGTTGGGGAGCTGTTATTGAAAGTAAGGGAGAGAGTCTGGCAGTTAGTCTGGATATGGCGAAAGCCTTCGATCGTGTATGGCACAAGGGGCTTCTTTCGAAGCTACCTTCCTATGGGCTTCCCGAGAGTTTATGCAAGTGGATCACCAGCTTCCTCACTGGGCGGAGCATACAGGTCGTTCTCGACGGTTTTTGCTCGGACCCCAAGCCCGTGAACGCTGGTGTACCCCAAGGCTGCGTGCTATCCCCAACCCTGTTCCTCCTGCACATCAATGATATGTTGGATATCTCCAACATACATTGTTATGCGGATGACAGCACTGGGGATGCGGTATATTCCGGCCGTGCAGGTCTCTCTCGGGAAAACGTCGACGAGTGCCGAAAGAAACTTGTGTCTTCTATAGAGACTTCCTTGGGGATGGTCTCTGAGTGGGGTGAACTGAACCACGTTCAGTTCAATCCCCTAAAGACACAAGTTTGCGCGTTTACCACTAAGAAAACCCCATTTGTCGTATCACCGCTCTTCGAGAGCACTCCTCGTAATGCCTCGCCAAGTATCAGAATACTGGGTCTCGACATTTCGAGCGACTGTCAGTTTCGTGGTCATCTGGAGAGCAAGGCCAAGTTGGCCTCGAAGAAATTGGGAGTGATTAATAGAGCGAGGCAGTACTTCAAACCTGGCCAAAGACTTGCGCTCTATAAGGCGCAGGTCCGGCCTCACATGGAGTACTGTTCTCATCTCTGGTTCGGATCACCCCAATATCAGCTTCTACCATTTGACCGCGTACAACGGAGAGCCGTTCGAATTGTTGGGAACCCGGTGCTCTGCGAACGGCTGGACTCTCTGGCATTGCGTAGAGACGTGGCTTCTTTGTGCGTCTTCTACCGCATTTACAACGGGGAGTGTTCCGAAGAACTATTCGATCTGATGCCTGCCGCCGAATTTCATCACCGCACAGCGCGCCATCGCCTCCAATACCATCCTTACCACCTGGATGCGTGGCGATCCTCCACTGTGCGGTTCTCAAGGACATTTTTTCCACGTTCCACTCGCTTGTGGAACGAACTACCTTCGGCGGTATTTCCAGATCGGTACGACATGGGTACCTTCAAAAAACGCGTTTATTCCCACCTACAAGGCCGGCAACACTCCTGTAAGTCCTCGGATGTTGCAAGAGTTCATGGGCGGCGGTGATCACGTCCATCTGTGACCCGCCAGCTCGTTTGCCCTCCTCTTACATAAAAAAAAAAAAAAAAAAAAAGTTTGGAAGTCTAAACCAATGTTGCGATGGTGCAGTGCCTTGTTATATTCTAAGCTAACGAAGTCGTTAATAACTGTTAGTTGTAAATTAATACTAAATTCTCTGTATCAGAGAACATACTTAAATTGATTGTGTTCACATATATATATGTATATATACAATGAAAATTCTAATAATTTATTGCCTCTTAAATAAGATCATTTCGTAAATTATTAATAAATAATATAAAATTTATGTAAATGTAGAATGTAACAAGTATGACTGTTGTTATGAAAATTCTATTGTAATAAAATTTCATTATTTAAACTATTATTAATCGTTTATTACTACACCTAAGACACTCTAAATTTTAAAATTTATTTATTGATTCTATGTGTTGTAAAGATACTGCTCCTATAATTTTCTAGTAGTTTTCTAAGGATATCAATAACTAAGGTTTAAGTCGTCTATGATATTGTAATAACATAGTTATACTTTAAAATTATGTTGCAACATATTAAACATCTGAAGTTGAATGAAGTTAATAATACATTTTAAACATCGTTTTTATGGAAAATGAATAAACTATTTTATTATAGAACGAGGGTTAAATAAATGAAACCGGTTTCCCTTGAAAAGAAAATTCCAGATCAACTTTGATTTTTCAGAAAAAGGAACAAGAATATTTCCGGTACCGTAGGATCCTTCTGAGATCCTGAGAGTAATACAATGGATGAAGCAATTACGTTTCTTGGTCGTCGTTTCAGCAGTTTCTATGAGTGTTTTGAGTAATTTAAAAGTAATTGAGAATTTAAGTACGAATTCCTTGAATTTAAACACTCAGTACATTTGAATATACTATGTAGGTATTTGTGTTTTGTCGTGTTTAATTAACAGTAGTAAGTAGTCCCTTGATTAAAATTCTATATGATCCCTTGATTAATATTCTCTATATTTTAACAATTATAACACAATTAAATTCATTAACGCTTATAGTCTCTTAAAATTATCTCTTAAATGTACTAAAGTATTTCTTATTAAATATTGTATTCTATATTTTCATCATTAAGTTTTCTTACCGCGATAATTTTCCGATGTCATAAAAAATCATTAACCAGTTCAAAGATCTAAAACAATTGAACTTAAATTAAGTTTAAATTCTATTACATAATAACGTTCAGTCATAAATCCTTGAGACAAAATGGCGTTTCATTTTATCACCTCTTTATTAAGGGCTAGTAAAATGTTAACGAGAAGTTTGTAATTTGTCTTGTAACAATAAAGGTATTCTTTATTTTCTTAATATTATTAAGATTCTTCATAAAAATATAAACTTAAGCCAAACTTAATCTTCTGTCTTGCAATTAATTGATTTTTTTCAATCTGGACAAGCCAGAATACAATCTAAACTTAATCATAATATCTTGTAATTTGAATAGAAAAACTAACACCATCTATCGGAATCTAGTAAAACGATGTAAAACCATCATTCGAACAAAAGTAATACTTCAATCAGTTCTAACAGAAAATAAATGATGCAGATGGATAGATGCAGTTCTTAGTAATTGTATACAATTCTCAACTTACATACAAAAATGTTTATAACTTACGCAAGTTAATTTAATCTAATATGACTTGTTAATTTAATATAATAAATGACTAAATATAATTTCAGTTTCATCATGTTATAAATGTTAGTTGGTTTGTATGTATGTTGATATGCTTTCAAGCCTCAACTTAGCTATTTAACAGATCATTATGACATTTTGTCTCACACGTTGATATGGATACAGCAAATAATATTTTTGCACTGAAAACAAAATACTGTTTTTGGTGGCTGGGAGGGTGAAAATGTTATTATGTTTCCGTCTTTTAAACGGCAGCATAATTAACATTTTTATCTTTAAAGTGCGGGCAATGTCGCTGACATAGGTTAGTATATAAATATAAGAGGATTAGTGAATCCATGCATAATTTAATGATGTCATATCAACCGCACTCATTCATGCTGTTGTATAGTGGATGTGTGTTAATGCCTCTTAATTATCAACTGACATCCAATTATAATTACGTGTTCGGGTTAAAATGATTAAAATATAATGAAATGTTTTATTTAATTGCTGAGTTCATAATTGGTGTTTAATTCTAGTAGAGTTTAACGTATTTCCGATAATTAGAATAATTAATAAAACATTACACGGGAAAGTAATTTCTATCATTTATATCTATTTTTTTTACTATATCACTAATTTGTTGGATATTTATTGTTAATAAAAAATGTTTAATATTTAATGTTTAATTTAATAAAAGAAATGGGTTTGAAATTATCATTTTGAAACATGACACTTTAAATATGCGTCCATCGTATATCCAAAGAAAATTAAGTAACCTCTAACAAAAGGTCGTGTTTTTTATTAAACAAAATTAGAGATTATTAAAATAACAAATGACCTCTAAATCTTCAGCTGTTGAAATGATAAAATAATATACCTTAATCTGCGTGCAAAGGGCGAGTGTCACATGAGTATTCGAAAAACTCTTTTATCACTGTCCATTGAGTAAACGTTTGTTAATTTTTACGTCGCGATATCAAAATCATAAGTGTTTAAATCTTTGAAATCGAATTCGTTGCTTGAAATTTGTAAGCAAAAAAACATAACTCAAAAATTAAGTTTAACATTATCTATACTCGTATATATAAGCGATTTACCACTCATTGACTCATCACGAAATCTCCGAAACTATCGGTCCGATTACTTAAAATTTTACTTAGTTACTTCCTTTGTGACGTAAACGTCCACTAAGAACAGATTTTATGGAATTATTATCCCAACGAATATCAACTTTTTGCATTTCGCCAAGTTTTATACCTGAAACCTATGAAATCGGTAACCAAAGCAACGGTTACGACGACAACGGATGCTATGAGAATGGTTACTATAGCAACGGTTACCTTGGCAACCAGAGTTTAGATGATGTTAGGGGGGGTAAAAAAATTTGAAATTTGAAAATTAAAAATTGTATGTAAATATATATGAATAACGCAAAATATATATAAAATCTCAAAACAAACAAAAGTAACAAACTTAAAGAGTACACAATTTATTATATTAAGAAGACTTATCTCTAACATTTTTACGCTGACGTTAACTTATTCAAAGGATTTACACAATACATTTTATCCCTTTATTTCCTTAAAAGATTCGCTTGTCGACATCCATTCACTTTGTAAAGATATTCTTTTATTATTCCGTTTTTCCATAAATCAAAAAGTTATTTTCAATTCATTAATTCATCTTACTTAATTATATGTAACACGTTGTTTAGTTTGAAGATAGTTTTTTTTAGTAATAAATTAACTTGTACGGTCATTTGTAATTCCGATGAGGTTTTACATAATTTAAAAACCTCATCAGATTTACAATTAATATTTATCCATGAAAGCACTAAACTTACCTGTGTTCTACGATGTTTACTTAATATCAACCCTTTATTTTATCTGCGAAAAGTTACTGGTTGATTAATAAGGGTTCAAAGTTATCCTGTTTCGTTTAAAAACTTAATTAAAGTGATTTATTTCGGGTAAATATCTTTATAGTGTTATTCTCGTAATCTTATTTGGAGAGTGTCTTTATAGAAGATTTCGTTAAGTATTCTATCAAAATCCTGAGACTTTCATTTGACATTCACGACTGATCACTTCTATTTATTTAAAGTGGGGAAGATATAACCAAATAAATAAATATGTGTAGAATGAAAAAATCATCGACACCAGCAAGACTTGCACCTGTGCCCTTGGAAAGTCTGTTTCCGTCGCTTTGTCAAACAAGCTATCATGTACATTTTGGACGGAACGATTGAAAAAATTGATCGCCACGGTTTTCGGTTCGTTCGGTTCGTTCTGTGATTTAACGGTTCGTTTTGTGATTTAACGTCCATTTAGCAATTATGCACAGTATCGAAGTTTGGTTTGGTTGCCGTGTGAGTTTAAATAATTTTAAAGCTAGTAATGGAAGTTTCGTGTTTATGAAAAAGTTTTCTGGTTTTGTTTATATTTTAGTTTGCATGGATTTGCATAGATTTGTTTGTTTTATCCAAAAACACATGTAAGAAGAGAATAAAGTACTTATCATAAAATTATTTATTTTTAATAATATGTTGTAACGTTTTAAGTAAATGGCGACATAAAAGTTACATCACTATTACACCATTTTAGTTTAAAAACAAATATAGTTCGTTTAATATGGGGTGTGAACCATCTACCAACATAATAAATGTGGGTGTGTAGACCGATGCCACTTATCTTATTTCATCAAATATGTTAATTAAAGCAAAAACTTATTTATAAATATTATATATAGCAACAACCAATATTATTTTTTGCATTTGATTGCAATGTCGTCTCGATTGACGATCTGTAAAATAGATGTTGTTAGTAATAGTATCTATCAGCTTAGTAAATTTACTTCAGAAACAAAGATATTCTTTGTTTTATTTGGTAGTCAAAAATAAAAATGGAATATGTCAATTCGTATCAAAATCAGGAATATGATTATTACGGAGACGATATAATTTGATATTTGAAGTAATTTTTTGAATTCATTTCATTCATTATCTTTGAAAAAATCATTTGAGGAACTCTATTTGAGAACAGAATCGATGACAAAATATATCGTGACGTCTAAAGCAGGTGTCTAGCATTAAATGTAATATCTAAGCCGCAACATTTTTATTTTTGAGCACGTAGGAAAAGTTTTTGTGATTTGAATTTTAGATTACTGTCAGAAAATCCTTTTATAAATCTGAAAATATTTTCAAATGAGATACGTACGTACAAAATAAAAATTAATTCCTTAGATGTAAGGGCAATCCTCACTCGAGAACGGGTCAATCGAACTTTCTTTATTTTTGTTGTGTTTATAATTGCCAGGATAATTACAATTTGAATAGAATTGTTTCTATAAAAATATAAACATGTAATATTCGATTTAATCGTCTTCGATATAATAAATCACTCTATGAAGAAACTTCATGTTTTGTTGCTATACGGACGTCTCATTTCCTTCATTATTATATTGCACCCGTTCGAAGCCGAGGCGAGTTTCTATTACTTGAATAATTGAGATACATATACCAATGATTTAGATTTATTTATTATGTTTTGTATGTAGAAGGAGAGAATCTTCACCATCGGAATACAGATATTTCCAAATAAAGAATTCTTTCCTTTTTAGTAATTTATTCCTTTGATTTAATTATTATACTATTCCTATAATAATGTAATTTTTCCTAAATAATGCAGTTAGGTTTTAAAAAGTTTTTATTCTTTTTTTACGGCTAAATGGTAAGAAAAAAGTGTTTTTTTGATTCTAAAAACAAAAAATATATTGCGCTTAATATAATTAAGATGAAAATTTAATTTCCTCATCTCACTTTACATCGCCACATCCAATTAGCACTCTCTTTGATAGATATAAATTAGGATTGCATGAATTTATAATACCCTCGCTAAAGACACTCATTATTTCCCACCAAAAGCTATTTCCTAAAGAAAATAACATTACGCACATTTGTTTCTATAATTCAAATATCACACTGTCTCTACTGTGTATGTTACATTCTGTAATGTAATTATTTAAGTTAGGCAACCATAGAGCTCACGTGTCCTTGTGGGATAAAAGTTCCTTATAAAAGAATAAATAAAACAAATGATCAAACCACGCCTTTTGTAAATCTGTTATCACCTGCCAAAGTTATAAAATTACTAGCTATACGCTCTTATTTATTAACAAACATTAATAAATAATTAATAATTGTATGATATTAGATACATGTTTTAATCGATTTTGACTAACTTATATATATATATATATATATATAAAATAAATAAATAAAATAAATGATATATATATATATATATATATATATATATATCTGGGAGTCAAAAATAATAAAGTTAATTATTTTAATTTATTTAAATAACAAAAACATAATATATAATCTTGCTACAAAATTATTTTCATATTTCATTTACTAGGAGCTCATAAAATTCTTTCATATTATACTATGAGACAAATACTAGGCACAATTTAAAACAAACCTATAAAATAAATTAATCTTAAAATTGTTTTATATAAATGTCATTTTTAAGAACAGTCGATAAGTATAACATAGATGGATACGTTTAAATTACATCAACCATTGAGGGATTTAATATATATATATATATATATATATATATATATATATATATAGTTAACTTATTTTAGAAGCAATAATTGTTATTTTTATTATTGGTAGAATATGTCATAAAAAGCTGTACATTTACGATAAGTTAAAACAATGGTCCCCTCTAATAAGGATGTAAATTAAAAACGAGATTGTTGTGCCTGTATTCGCTTATTTTAAATTTAAATTTCTTAAACCTGTTATGTTTGGTTTCTATTGACGAGAGGTTCAAAATGTTACACAGATTAAATGCAGTCTTCATTCTTATGAATACCCTCATCATAATAAACAAAAATTCTTCCTATTCAAACATATTTTCCTTTATGTTACTTACTGGATATATGCCATCTACTGTGTTAAATCTATCGGGCTTGAAACAGGTCGCGCTGTCTTAATTATGAAATAAACTTGTCTATTCAAATTTGTAAGTTTTTTCTTGGTACTGACAATATCAAAGATTTATAGACAAATATGGTACTTATTGTTGTCGTGATCTTTTACTTTAATAACTATTTGTAATTCTAAGCCTGAATTAAATAATTATTTTGTAAAAATATGAACTTTAGGTTTTTTAATGCGGATGTTTAGAAAATATACCCTTGTATAGAGCCTTTAAAGATTATACATAAATAAAGTCCTAATTTGAGATACTTCTTTATTTATTTCACAAAATCATGTTCTTCGTTAGTATTATTCATGATTTTTTTAAGAGAGCTTCGGAATTATATATTAATACGTTGAAACTATTTCCTTATATTTCCCTGTCTTTACTTAAGAAGGATTTTTTTAGTTGTTGTTTTTTATTTACACTGTCCAAGAAATAAAAGACCTAAGCATTTTTTTTTTCATTAACTGGGAGATCTACCTGCAAATTAGAATGATAAAATTAAATTTGTAAATGATTTTTATAGGAATTTATAATTAGATTTTATACAAACTTAATTGATGCAGTGTTTATAAATCAGCACGTTTTATTCCTGGTTTACAATTTCTGATGGTTTACAATTCAACAGATGATATGCAACATAATATTAGTTTCGGATGCGTTGCCAACCTTGAAGAATAAAGGAACAGCTAAAGGAACGAACTGCAATAGCTACTTCATCTCAATCTTGAACGTGCTGAGGTCAAAACAATCGTTTACCGCAGGGCTTCTTAAACTTTTTTCATTCACGACCCTCTTTAAGATTGTGTATTTCTGGGCGATCCCATATTAAAGAAAGATTAATTAATATTTTTTTATTAGGTAACAATATACACATACATATGAAAACATATAATTTTTGAATTCGTTTTGTAACACACAAAAATCTAAAATTAAAAATTAAAAAAAAAAATTAAAATTGTATATTTATTTACACGCTCTATTTTTTTTTATCAAAATTGTGTTTTTGGCAATAACAAATAAAAGGGACCTTAGTCGTCTTAGTTCGAATATATTTGATCCGTTGAGTGGTAAGTATTAAATTAAAATTTAAGTAAAATTGTAATGAGATGTTTCTGTCTGTTTTTTATGACATAACAAATTAAATCTTGGTGCACTGCTGGACGTAAGACTTCTGCATTAACATTTTTTAGCGCTGAACGATACTGGGATTTAATATGTGTTAAAGCTGAAAAAGAAACTTCACATATAGCAAAAGTACATTTAACATCATATCAGCGATTGTTGAATATTCAATTCTAGTTCCGATTCAGAATTCCGTCACGAGCTTTTTTTGAAATTGTAGTTTTAAGTTTGAGTCACTGGAAACCTCACCATTTTTTTTGAGCTTTAAGTAGCAGGTGATCTATCTCACTTAGGACAATTTGAAACGGTTTTTTAATCTAAAAAAATTTTCGGTAATGAATATTTAATATAAAATATGCACGGAACTGTATTTCAAGCGCTTTTAAGACATCTAAAATATTTTTTGCAATAAAAGTTTTACAATTAATTTTCACGATTATAAAATTGAAAACATTTCAAATGAATTTTTGTCTACCACACTTTTCCAAATGTTAATCTTTTTAATAAAACTTTCTATTTTATCATTCGAAGTAAATATATCGCAATATTTTCTTTGAAAAGAAATCGAGATCCTTTAATTTTGCAAAAATTATTGACAAATACAGCTTGGATAGCCATAAGTCATTTTGAAAAAAAGTTTAAATTTCCGTTCCGTAAATAATATTTCGATCTCGTCCTTTAATAACAATAATCTTTTTAAACTTAGACTTTTAAGAGGTCTCGAAAACCATCTTACTTCTTCATATAATAACAAAATTGTGTAGTTGCAATCCGTATCCTTAAGGATATTTGAAAATAAGCGGCTATTAAGGGGATATCTCTTAATAAAATTTATAATCTTAATAGCATCCTGAAGCATATCGTTCAATTCTGGTGCTATTTTTGTTTGCTGCAAGAGAATCTCAGTGAATAAGGCAGTGAGTAAAAGTAATATGATCATCATGAGCAGCTTGAAAAAATTATTTAAAACCAACATTTTTCCCGTTATGGCTCTTGCATCATCTGTGCATATTCCACCGCAATTTTTCCATTGTAAACCATCAGCTTTTAAAAATTCGTCAACTTCACAATATACAATATAGTCTTTCATAGGACGAAAAAATAATAATTCTTACTCCATGCTTTCTTTATAAACGTACCGGATATATATTTTGGGTTTTCTATAACTCTTATAACAAATTACACTAATTGGACCTTGTTAGAATCAGAAATTAATTTCCAGACAATGTCGTTCGACAAAGAAATGTTTCAAATATCATCGCCATAGTATCTTCTTTGTAGTATTTGTACCATTATAATAGCAGCAGGTAATACAAGATCTTCTCTAATGGTGAATGGCTTTTTTTAGCAATACTGGATAAAAATTACATATGGCGGTAGTAAATTTTTCATTAAGAGTTATAAATTTTTGAAGTACATTTTTAATTTTTTTAAACATTTATAGTCTTTTAAAATATCTTTTCAAAATTCTTTTGGTTTATTGACATACGAAACATGCTTTCACTCAAGATGTCTTTTTAATTTTGATGGTTTCATACGCTCCGAAGCTAATAATTTATTTTAGATGAAAATAAGAGGAATTTGAAATATAAAACCAAATTGAAGAAAACACTAATCATATTTTCTTTTTCGCACATTAGTTGCTTGTTCAATGTTACTTTGTCCTGCCTGAGAAGAGGTTAATTATTTAATTTATTTAAGTTCAGCTATTTATCCAGGTCAAAAAATATTTTGATCCTAAAATATAAGAATAATATATTGCAAATAATAATAATAAATTTATTAAATACCGAATGAATAAAATAAATCTCGTTATGGCGGAACACTGACAACTGATTACACTACAAAATCGTCATAATACACTAATTCACATTATAGTCAGTGTTATTAAATCATTATCTTGCTACCCGTGTGCGCGTGCGCTCATTCCTTCCTCTGTGTGCAGGGTTATGAAGTTATAAAGTTGTGTATTTCAATATTTGAGATTAAAATATCTCGCGAACTTCGGAATTTCGTTATGCAACCCCATTTGGGGTCGCGACTCATAGTTTAAGAAGCCTTGGCATAACATATTAAAGTAAATAACTACTAACTATAGTATAACCGCTTCATAAAATTTTAGGCGATCTCAATCGATATTTAAGGGAATGTGCCTCCATAAGAATCTTTGTTTTTCTTTGACATTGAAGAGGGTCTATTGTGTTCTTGAGAAAGATTGATACTATCATATGAAATTTCTGTATGTACTTATGTACATATGTATTTGGGGAGCCATTTGACAAGTAGTAGTAGATAGTATATATATATATATATACACCTACACACACACATATAACACACACATACACGAAACACATACCTACACACACAGAGACATAACGCACACACACACGAAATACACACCTACACACACAACACACACACACACACACACATATACTAATGAGATTTTAGGATTAATATCTATTAGATTAAATCTTATTAGTATCTACTTTATATATTAAAAGTATCAAATGTTGTCAAATTCTGTATATAATTTAAATGTCTTGTTAAGTTTTGTTAAATTACTTGAAAAATGTATATGACCAATATTTTATTCTGTTATAACAGTACTAGCACAGCCTCAATTATTTAAGCAAAAAAATATAAGATTTTTAGAAAGTTTACAGTAAATATATTTGATATTTATCTAATACTATTTTTTTATTATTAAAACGGATATACCATATGTAAACTGCCCAAAATATAAAAAAATAATGTAAATGTAATTTTTGGGCTATTGATTCCCGCCTAAGAATTTTCCTGTCATTATTTATACAACAACGTTGACGAGGTCGACGACAAGACATAACATTAATATTATATAATATTACTTTAACGACCACACAACAACAGATTAAGATACAAAATGTAATTGAATGTTCTTATTAATGTTTTAAAGTTATATTACAGACATATCTTATCTCTAAAACTGTCCATCTTAAGTGTTATATGGTATCATCTATTTAAAAAAATTACATGAAATTAAGAATATTATAAACATAGTAATGAAAGTGTTTAAGAATAAGACTGTAATCTGTTTGTTATTATAAGAAAACTAGTTACAACTATTTAAAACAAAAAATAAAAATGACATATTTTATAGCAACAATATTTACAAAAAGCATGTACTTTCTGATATCGGTTTAGTAAAAAAATCCAAATATGCAAATATAATTCCTTTTAAATCATTCAAATTTAAATAATATTTTAAAGCCAAACAAGAGCAAACTATAGCAAAAGAAAGAATAGATTCACAATGGTAAATAAGTACAAGTCTTTGATTCTTTATTTTGAAATCTAACGGTTCTTTCTATATATTTCCGTAACAGTTGTTCGATTTGTTTGTAATAACTTTGCTTCAGTTGTTTTGTTTTTGAGTTCATTACACATATGTAAAAACATAATATGATTTGATAATGTTATTAACACTTATAAAATATTTTATTCTATGGTTCTATTTTAAGGAATAAAAAAATTAATGTTCCATCCAAATAACAATAATTTTTTTCTTTCATTTGTTCTCTTACTTCTATAGACAATACTTATATTAAGTACATCAAAAATATGGCTGACTTGTGGTGTTTTTGTTTTTTGTTTGTGAATAATTAAGAAAATGTAATGTAATAAGTTGATCTACCTCAGTTTATTTATTGTGATAACAATGATTTTTTAATTTTTTTTATTTCTTCGCTAATGTCTGTAGCTAATACTTTTATTAGGTGTAATAAAAAGTTTGTATACTTGTGTTGTTTTTGTTTTTGTTTGTTAATTATAAATAAAATGTAATGTAATGAATTGATTTGCCCTAGCTTACTTAATGTGGTATTTTGAGTTTTCTTATCAAAGTTCAACAAAAACCTTGAATCCTAAAAATAACTGAGTTTCCAATACTTGTCCTAGTAATACATGTCCTAGTGGGTGTTTAGGCAAAAGGAACCTTGAGTTATCAAAGTCTCTGCCCTAATTTAAGATGTTTGTTGATAAACCTGTAAGGATAGGACGTGCAGACTTATTTACTATTTAAGTCTGATAAAAATAATCCTTAGATGCTTATAATAAGGACTATATCCATGTTTTTGTTGTTTTTTGTGTGAAGGTCATGGAAATCTTGCTCCAAAAACGATTGCTGGTGTCACGCGATATTTATGTATCTGGCAAGGACAAATATCAGTTCAAACATTACATCAAAAGTAGGTTATATCAGTTTAAATAAAACTTTATAACGGTTGTGAAGTATAAGATATAGATTTTAACATGATCATTAATTATACCATAAATTTATATTAGTTGTGATACAAAATATAGATATTTTCTGCTTTTTCAAACATGTTTACTCATTTTCTAAGCAAATATTTGTTGCTCTGTTCGGTCGGTGGTCGGCAACCCTGATTGCTGAAGGGTTTTATTTCTACAAGGGATAATACTATATGTGAACTGCAGATAATTGCTTTGAGTGTACTTACCTATCTTAGATCGTAATAATCCGTTGCGCGCAGAGTAACGACATCCCCGTTATGCAACTTATAGGGTCATTCATGCAGGTCATATGGACGAACTCGGCCGGGATTGTACGACAGTCTTATAGAAGAATACCGTGAAGTAGCTACATAAAGCAGCCTAAGTAGTAGCGTAATTAAATACGTACGGTGAGTTAGAGGGTCGGAGCCCCAAGTAAATGCCCACATTTCCCTTCCATTCCTACGTCTACTTTTATCCCTCTTCATTTTGCAAAAAAGACCACGTAACTGTAGTTATATTTGTAAAGAGAACTGTAATTCGAGGAAATCAATATAACTATTTCAATATGACTGAAATAAAACCCAAATATTTTAGGATAATAATCTAATAGGATTATCTAAATATATTTGGATAATATAATCCATCAAAAAAAAAACAAGACAACATACAAAATAACATTTTATATTTTATATTTGGTCCCTTTATGTCGTTGATAGCAGTTGATAAACATTTTTAATTCATTCATTAATCTAAGTTTGGGACTCAAAAAACACTGTTATGTTAAGAGTGTTCCCTAAGATGGAAAAGCTATTTTTTTTTTTTACAAAAAAATAACTACAAACATTTATTGATTGATTGTAACTTTGAGATTATTTTCGTTTCTGTTGCGTTTTTTATGGGAAAAACATGTGTCAATTTATGTGGGTTCTGTGATTGATTATTTGTGTATTTAACTTAATGTGATCATTTTAACCACTCATTCGAAACATTCAATATTATATTTTGGATATATCAGTTTAATGAACAAACGGAAGTACATTTTGATGGTCAATTCATTTGAACTATTTATTTATACATTAATAAAACGCTTTTGGGGAATGATCTCATAAAAACTTCTAACGATTTCATGAGGGTAATTTTATTGACAGATTACAAATGTGAACGAATTTTGTTAGGAAATTCCCACTTGAATTTCTTAGTTTATTTTATCAAAAAAAAAAAAAAAATTATTATATCACATTTTTAAAATTCTGAAACAAAAACAAGAAAATTATATCCTTATTTTAAGAAAATTTAAAAGTTGTTAACTGTACTAACATATTTAGTTATATTAAAAGTAGTCAAATAAACCTTTTACATGACAGAGTTTTTATAACCATTATCACGCTTCCCCTTCTGCTGGTGCTCGTAGGTAGTTTCAATGAGCGTAATATCATTAAAGTACACTTTACTTCAAGATATTACGTCAATGTTCTGAGCTGTGTTATGCAATAAGGTACCAATTTAGGTTGTATCTAAAATTAATTTCGGCTGCGACACTTTGTAATACTTTACATGTATCTCCATCAGATTCGTTACTTTTATAGAATTTGCAGGACTGGTTACGAATCCAATTGGGAATTGGGTTCGCTATTCATAAGCTCATAATGAGGCGTGAACAGTTCACTCCGCCATAGAAAAATAACAATGGCATAGTCGGTTAATATATGTAATATTATTTATAAATTATGAAAGTGTATATACAAAAAATATATAATTTCAATATAAGAATGTTTGTTTCTTCATGTCTGACACTTTATTGCATAATGCAGCTCATAAACTTTATACTATACTCGTATGTAGGCTTTTACGTCCATTAGCGTCGTGTTTGCGTGTGTTCGTATTCCTTAATTGAATAATATATTCCCCTTTACTTACTACAGGACGTCGTCATATAGGGTCATATAGGATGTATATCTTCATGCTCTTGTCTGGTGTCACCCAAGATGTTATTTATTAATAATCTAAGTAAAACCTTAATCTACTGTAATAAGTAACATTAAATATTATTCTTTTTCGTTAAATAACTGAATCGAGTTTATTATATTCTATATTTATATATTTATTTTTATCGTTTTAATTACGGTTCGTCTTTTGCTATATTTATTTACAATGTTCAAATACTTTTTCCATGTTTCTTATCACTGATATAAAGATATATATACAAATATTATTATATATAATATTTTAGTCTAACAATTATTATTTAATTAATACAGTAAAAAATGTATTCAACATAATATTTCTAAGCCCGTTACTTTGTTAGATACGTCTATAGTTTGGTTGTAAGTGTACGAAAATGTAAATCACTGGGATAGTAATGTATCCATTTACTTTTATTTAAATAAGGTAAGGAAGGAAGGAACTTCATTCAAATAAATATAAGATTTAATTATAAATTAAATAATTTTTTTTAATTTTAAACTAAGACATTCTAGGTTAAGTAGCCGACTATTGCTTAAATTCTAAACAACTTCTGTACAGAGTTATTATATGTATATATTTAGTAATCTCGGAGTATGTTGGCTTTGTATCTTTAAATCTCTGAAGTCATATTTTATGAATGTTTGCATTTAGGAGTAGGCGATGCGTACCTGTAGAAGGGCAATATTTATTATTGAATTCCTTTGAGACAAAATGTATAAGGGAGGATATATGGATGTACATAAAATATTTAGATATTTCTACATACTCACTTTTTGGATGACAGTCATCGATGATTTTAAAGTGGGAAGATTAAAAGGTCCTATAAAAAGTGTTGAGAATACTTTACCATACCTTAGAAGCATGAAGGGAAGAGGAAATTAAGAAAGAAATAGATCTGCTCTGGCTACTACCAAGAATAATATCAAATATTGGATAATTTATAGAAAAAGAAAGAACGATTGGGTTTTCTATCTTTTTGAAAGGAATTTCATAATAGTTATGCTGAAATATTGACCATCATTGTTTTATTGTAGGTTGTAGTTATATAACTCGTATATTCCTCAAAAAGGTACTTCAGGACAAGTGAAGAGACATTGCATTACATCTTCAGAAAAAGACTTTAATGGAAAACTCCATGTCATTAATATCACATTTGATCAGTCGTAGTATAATCATTCTTTAACAAATTGTTCATGTTATAAACTTAATTTCTTCCATTGTAGTTAAGTATAACTTTATTTCATGAAGTACATAATATAAAAAAACATCATTTTGTATTTGAAATAAAATATCACTTACTTACTTACTTATCATCGCATAGAATAAGAAAACTTTAAGATACACAAAGATTATCTGCAATACTCCTAGACATGTTTTGTTAAAAGTCATATTTTGAAATTATCTTTAAAGATAATATATGTGATTAATATTTATATTATTTTTTTTGCTTCACGCCATATCCCTTGCGGGGTAGCCAGAGACGACGGAGCGCCAAACGCTACGGTCCCTGCATACCACTTTCGCCTCGGCCACAGACATCATGTCCTCTTCATACATGTCCTCCGGGGGGGTCCTCATGCTCTTTACGTGACCTTCCTCCAGTATCATAGACACTGTGTTTTCGAAGGTCACTCGAGGTCTTCCCCTGTTTCTCTTACCGCTCACTTTTCCTATATAAATCTTTTTTACCATTCTTTCATCATTCATTCATTTGACGTGCCCAAACCACCTGAGCACGTTCTTCTTCAATCTCACCGTGATACCTTCGCTAGTACCTGCCATTCTGTGGATCTCTTCATTGCGGATTCAATCAGCTAGATTGACTCCGCACATTCTGCGAAGAGATCGCATCTCCACAGCATTCATCTTTCTTACATTCTTCTTCTGTGTTACCCACGTTTGGCTGCCGTATAACAGCGTCGGTAGCAAAACCGCATTGTGTACAGCCAAACGTTTCGCCGTCTCAACAATGCAGCCAAAGCACCGTTGACTCTGTTACTGGCAGCAATACGCCTATCCATATCCATTTATTATCTTCCGTCTCTGCTAAACATACATCCACAAAATAAACCACTTCATTCACTTGTTCTATTATCTTATCATTCACGTTGATATTACATTCTTATTATCATTCATTCATTACGTGATTAATAATTACATATAATATTAATAAAATCTTGATTATTTGTAACTTTAGAAAAGACTCATTTAAAGTTACCTAAAGTACCTAACCTTACCGGGGTACAGTTATTAAGATTTGGAATTGTTCATACTCATTTTTAAAATAACCAAAAGAAAGAATACGATTTTTCGATGAAAAACCTTTCCATGTAGATTGTTCGTTATAAGGTAGCGCTCGAGTTTCATGCAAAATTTGTCAATTATCTTGATATTACATTCTTAAGGCATTTACTTCCCGGCCGATCTTCCAATTATTTTCAATTACGTTATCAATCAGTCATATTGAGCTCACGCCAACTGGAGAAAAAAATAAGTTATTAACTGATTTATTTATGTGATGGTACGGTACAGTCACGTGCAATGAAAAGTATACACGGGCAGATTTTCAAATAAATATTCACTCTGAAAATTTCAAAAACAAGTAGCCACTTAACAATTCATACTATATAACCACTAGAGTTTCTCATAATAATGTATACATTTTGATTTTTTTTTGAAATTTGAATATTTATTTGAAAATCTGCCCGTGTATACTTTTCATTGCACGTGATTGTACATATTTATTTACAGTTTGATTCACATTCTGACGACAATAAGATGGCAAAGTAAATAAATATAATTTGTAAAGACTATTTTATTAACGCTCGCTTATCAATTATGAGATCTCTATTATTAGATAGTTATTATTAGTATTACTTACTAGTAGTACTGTAGTACTGTAGTAGATTATTATTTCAAAGTTTTCTTACTCATAGAAAATTACCAGTATCTTCAAAACGTAATAATATTACTACCCACTAGCCTTCAATTCCCTATTTGTCCCTCACATCACAATAACTGTTATTTCTAAACTAACCCTGAACTCTAAAGACAAATAGACATAATACGGAACTTGTTATATATATGAGAACATTCTTAAAATATTTGGTTTATAAAATTTCTTATAATGGATAAGCGAAGGTTGTTAGTTGAGGGATGATGAGGGATGGCATTATTTGTCATTAATAAATAAAACTAGTAATTGTAAAATATAGTAATTTGGTAAATTTAATTTTTTTTTCATCAAATAATCTCCATTAATTTATTAATAACTTTTAGCAACTTTTTTGTGTAATAGGTTTTCTGTGATGTATTTTTATTATTAGTCTATTAAAGTGATTTATGCCGCAAATGTTGTGTAGAAGGTTTAAACTATAAACGTCCAACACCACTAACAAATGAATTTTGTCGGTACTTAAGACACGAATCATCAACAAGTTTTCAATTACACTTAAAGGGAAATATTGTACAGGAATTATATCTTCTAGTGCATTCTTATATTAATTTTTTATAAAATATGATTACAATGGTAACCATTGAAATGATATCCAGGTACTACACCTTCTAGTAAATTCTTAAAAAAATCTTTTTAAATTTGATTACTATGGTAACGGACAAAATTCGTATACCTATATAACAAACATTCTTGGTCAAATAAGAATCATGCGTAGTGGCGTAGTGGTCTTATTTGTCACTAAACAGACTTTTAAAAAATTACTTTACAAGATGTGGATGAATCTTATTGTGTCGTTGTGGCTGTGTTATTGACCTACTAATTGTGTGTGGATATATAGCAGAAAGTGTTTAAAAAACTGAGTAAACATATTGAAAGACGGCAGGAGTAAAAAATAACTTAAGGTTAAGTATGTTATAAGCTCACTAAGTATGTTAAAGATATCTTATACATATATATGTATAATATAACATAATTATATTTTACAATTCTTTTTATACTATAAGTGTTTGCAGCTATAATATTAAAACAAATAAAAAGAAAATAACAGCTGGGATTGATCCGTTATGTAATGAAAAGCTCAAAATAACAATAGAAAGTTGTTAATCCCTAATTATGTATTCCAGAAATAATTTAGGGTATCATGCCACCGTGGTAAAATTTGTGACGGTCACGCGACTTTATATAATTCTTAAGCGGAAGCGGAGATGAGAATGAAATATAAAAAAGGTTTTGTAACCTTTTTAAACTTTTTTGTTTGATGCTTGTGTAGTTTGATCATATCGCTCCGAGTATTCTAGTCTGAAACTTCACCTATTTCCCAAAGGTGGCAACTCATTTAAAACTTTAACATTAGCACATGTCTATGTTCACTTACTACCAGAATTATTATCTTCTCTTTTATTACTAATCTACCTAATAATAAATAAATATTTATATTTGTTTTTAATATACATGTAGGGATTCAAACTGCACCTATTCGTATTTCTGAAAAATATACATATATCTCTGCATTTATCAGGAAGGTACCAACATCCACTATACGTTTTTAACCGCTTGCTTCTGTAATATAACCTAGGTATTATGTTACTAAAGTACTGTGACCGTTATTGATGTAATGATAAGCTCACTCGGATATGGCGTAAGTGTTATGTTACGGCTATTTGAAAAACATTTGTTATTCATTATGTGATTTTATAAGGTTGACAAATTATGTGTTTACGGAAAGTTAAAAAAAACAGAAATATTTATTTTTTATACCAGCTACTTTAGTAGCAATCAGATTTCTTTTTTCATTAAGTTTTTTTTTTTTACTTTATGTTTCTTAATACTAGACCAATAGCGAATAATTGAAAGTAGTATTAGGAATCATTTTAAATTAAATATTGGGTCTTTTATGCAGTGTAAGTTATTTAAGCTTCGATACTTTTTTTGGACTTTTGACTTTTGGTTTTACCAGCCAGGGTAGCGGAATGAGTCAGTCGTCGCGTAGTAGTTTTAAAACATGAATTTTAGTATTAGGCCTTACATATCAAATTGGCGTTTAATATTAGAGGAACAAAAAATAAAATATTTTCTAATATAATATATTTATTTAATGAAAGTATGAACCATTGTTATCTATGCACTTTTTCCATCTCATTGGTAGTTCTTTGATCCGTTTACTACATTCGGACGGGAATCAATTAAATCTTTAAAGGTGGTTTGGGCTACTCCATCACAATTGAAGTTATCCCTTTCCAGAAGTTATTAAAGTTAAAAAAAAATGTTATAATAACACCGCAGCCTGCAATTCACCCGGACGTGGTTTGCGATGGGTTCGGTTTCACAATAGCTTTCAATTCTTCATTATCTGCGCGGCTTGTTTTGCAGAACAAAAACTTTCGAACCAGAAACGCATTGTATTTTCTTTTGAGACACGACCACGATATACATCATTAACCCTTTAAACCGTTTCCGCAGCACTGACGCTACGAAGAAATTCGTACTCGTAAATAACGCGATATTTCAAGTTTTCCATTTTGCAAACTGAGTGACGCCAACAGAAAAAAAAAACAGAAGAAATACACAAATGAATGACGGTTAAAGAAACACAAATACATATTTTAATAGCTGTATACATTTGGAATTCCTAAAAGAAGGGAAGGAAATTGTGATTAAAAAGCCAGAACGACTAAACGTCAATTTCATATGTAAGGACTTAAAAAAAGTATTAAATCGTTCCCGGTATCCATCAATTATAGGTGAATGTAGATATTGTTATGTATAATAGTCGCAGATGAAATATATTAAATTTATATATAATTAGAATAAATATTGAAATTCAATAAAAGAAATATGTTGACTATGGCCAACATATTTCTTTTATTGGATTTTGAAAAAACAAAATTTTCAATATGTTGAAAATTTAGTTTTTTAATACTTAACGTCATTTACATACAATTTTATATTTAGTTATTCTTACTACATAAAAATCAAGTTTAAACTTTAATTCCTAAAGTAATTAAGATATTAAGAAAAATCACCAACTGTTTTAGATAAATTACCCGTGAATTATATTTCACATAAACAAAACGAAGGGTAAAATAAAAATTATAGAAAATTCAAAAAGCGGAAATGAATTAAAGCATTTTTTACTTTTTTGACCATTTTGATCAGAATTCTAGAAGCGTACATGGCAGATGTCATTGAAAATTTAAATTGAAGCGTTCCAGATTCTAAAAATGTATTGTATTTTTCGTTTGTTTTGGCAATTCTTAATAAGCTTTATTGAAAAATAAAACTGACGTGGTTACTATAGTTACTAGAATTCATTTTAACCTAAATTAGTTATGTCAATTTTTTCTCCGTGAACTTCCTTAATATAGCATAGTTTATAAACAACATATATTTTTTTTACTTTCACACTAGTTTAATTTAACCTTTAAGCATTTAATTAATATACAAGTTCAATTATTTAAAATTAGTATAATTAATATTACAAACATGAATAATGATAGTTTTAAAAAAGAAACTGCACGGAATTCAATTTCTAAGGTCCTATGTTATATTGTGTGCTGTTATATTATTAAATTAAATGTCCCTTCATATTACATATTATATACAATCAGCGCATAAACGTTTCTTTCTCGTAAGAGCTATATTTTTAACATTTTTATGGTTGAAATTATTTTTTACTTCATATTATATTTCCACAAATTTTCTGTTGGCAGGACAACATCAATTGCAAAATGTAACTAAAATTACAAAAACTTTACCAATAATTTGCAAACAACAGATTTCAATTTTTTTATTTATTTATATTTAACCCATTTATTGTGGGACATTATCCATATAGAATGATGAACTCTAGAGTAGGAATTAGGGGGTATGGAAGTGAGCTCCACTCTTTTACTTGTACACTTGTAATGTCAAATTCAAGTCAACCTTAGGTAAAAGAATGTTACTGTAACGAGCCAATCCATATACGATGTGCAGACTATGGTCTACGTTCATTATTTAAAATTATATAATAATTTTGATACAATAATTTGGATTTTGATACGATAATCCAATGAAATCAAAATTAATCATTGGAAGAGCATATTTCTTTAGTAATTACTTCGAAAATCATTTATCTCAATTTGTAAGACGTTTTCTCATTATTCAGACATGACATTTGAAACCATTGAATTTCTTAGTTAGCAGAATTTTGGTTCAGAAAGAGCAATAATATTAATTGAAAATGTAGAGTTAGATATTATAACTACTTAGGTTTTTAGTTTGACAGTAGGGCGCCCATTGATAACAGCAAGTAATAAAGTGAACATCAACAGAATGTCAACATTCTGTTATACTCTAAATAGATTTATAAGTCAAAATTTATAGTACTGGCAATGAGATTTATTATAAATACTACTGAAGTTGAAAATAACTTTAATATTAAAAAAATATATATACCGTGTTAATTTGTATGGTCTAAATTAAAAACACAACTTTATTTTATTTATTTAAAGTAATTCAACAACAACATATTCTACGCTTGATTATAATTTTGTCACATTGTTTATATAAATTATAAGCTATCACGTGTTTACTTTGTCTCACTTCAAAGTCGGGCGTCGGTTGTGGGATATTGCTAACTAGATAGGTTAATTATTATAGTTTAGTTAAAAAACGCATTTTCACAAGAAAAGTGTGCAGACTATTTTTAAGAAATGGATAAATTTCAATAACATCGAATATTGTTTCAAAGTAAAAGGCTTAGTGGAGCTAGACAAATATTTAAAACTTACCTAGAGAGTGTCTCAAAGGAATAAGGCGATTTTATATCTAGAAATCAAGCTAACAGATGTTCTTGAGTAGGGTTTGCTATTACAAAAATTTTAACGATAGTGATTTTCTCAGTATATTCATGAACCTATTGATTGCCAAGAACTAATAAGTGAAAAATTTAAGTTACCCTAAACTCATTAATCCTTAGTAATTCGGACTTTTCAACTCGGACTCGACCTTCTTCACACTTGAGACGACCCTTCTAACTACTATCTTATATAGTTCTAGTATTCCCATTTGAAGGAGAGTGATAACACGGGCCATGATCATTATGAAATATATCACTATGACTATAAAAACAAAATCCTACATCATCTGTCTATATGTCTGTCTTATTCCTCTTTTTTATAATTTAGTTAATACGTAATAATTAGTTATTCGTGTATATAACTACGTAGTAAAAATCACAATATATTTCATACGAACAATTCCTGCAGAAACCACATCTTTTCTCTTCGACATGTTAATCTTGCCCATGCTGTCCCTGTTACGTAGTGGACTGCTCGTGATAGCTACCAGGAACAGATGTTCAGCGAACAGCGTCTAATAATAAAATCAATGGTATTAAAATCTTAATGTTCTGTGATAAATAAATATTATCATAGAACATTAGACTACTCTTATATTAATTAAATATAATACAAAATACAAAATACGAATGAATTAATTGATCGATTGCCTTGATTAATGGATTCGATTACTTTTAAATTAATGAATACAAACAATGAAATCATAATATATACATTGGGATTTTTATTCAATTTGATTTTAGATTGATCTTTTCAAGTTTATTTCTTTGCTTAATTATAAAACAATAAATTTTCATAGAATATTATAATTTTCCTGTCAGAGGTTCTAATTTTTTAACCGTTCAAACGTATTTTTTTATTTCTAACCAGAAAGCTAATATTTTACCCAGACAGATATTTACAATAAAAACATTAAAATTACATTTAATCCTTCAAAAATTGTATTAAAAAGTTGTAAAATGTTGCTCAGTACATTATTAAGGTTTAAGATAGAAGAAGGTTTAAGAAAGAAAGTTAAACGATTTTAACTATGCTTATTTATATTTTAAATTATAGAGTATAAAAAATTAAGAACAAATGTTATTTTATCTTATTAATCCATATTTCCTTGATTGATAAGTCATTGATTTTCAATTAATTTGGTGAGATTTTCCATTTAATCTTTCATAAGATTCTAAGAACAGCCGAAATTAATATCTACCTAAAATCCTAATCCTAAAATCGCTTGAAATCGACTAAACAATGCTTCATACAAAACTCAATCACCCGGTTGATTATTAATATTGATACAAAACAGATTATAATTTCAATCTTTAATAGCAAAGGTTGAAATGGAATTGTCTATTAATTCCGGTATTTAGATATGGTGTTGGTAGTATACCAATTATAATACGTGGCTTATTCCTAAGAGTTTAAAATTATTGATGAAACCAAATACACACTTGGTTTTTCTTATACATCTCCAGTTCTATTCAACTTATATAGTAACGCTATTAACGATATTAACAAATTGAAAACATTTTCCAACCAAATTTCTATTGGCGATTACACAAAATTTTATATCATTATTCACTCCTTTAATCACTATACACAATTGCTTACATTTTTTAATATAGTCTTGGTTATAAATATATTATTAAAATTATACATGATAAGCCAGACATACATATTTTACGTAACAACTAATTTGAAATAAGTAAAATCAATTTTATTTCTTAATTTACAGGTAATTTAATGGATAATAATAATATTTGTAGCACAAAGTATTAATATTTAGATGTCATTTATATTCCTCGACATATATCTAATTTGATTACGAAAAGTTCTTTATATATTTCTTGGCTTAATATACTTAAAATATTCCACGCAGCGAATTAAATATAAATATATCGACGAAAATCCGTATCCATACTTGTCCTTGAAATCGAGAAAAGGTTACCCTTTTCTGGATTTAAAATTTCTTCATAATTATTGAACAGATTTTGATGATTTTTTTGTTCAACTGGATTACCAAATGTTAATTATTTACAATTTGACCTTCGTTTCAGATTAGTTGGTAGTATTGTGTCACATTCAAAGTGTTATTATTTTAATTCAAAGCAGAACATCAGCCGTGTTCACTTTTATACAATAACTAAATTCCTTTATACAATATTTTAACATTTCAGAGATTTATATAAAAGATCTACATAAGAATAAACAAAGTAAACTTAAATAATTTATCATATAACCTTTATCATATAACCCTTATATACCGGGATCAAACTCAAAAAAAAACACATCTAATTCTCAACCTATTGAGCGCTGACACCATATATATTCCATTTGTATTATAAATAAAAATATATTTTAAACCTTTCGCTGCTAACGTTTCACCTGGAATATTTGTTTGCTAACGGAAATTATAATATTACCGAATAATAAAATCCGTTGTGATTTTTAAACACCCGCTCCTAGACAATTCAAGAATTATTGTAATTATAATTTGAGTTTAAATATGGCTTAAATAAAAATAAAAACAAAAGACAAGCTCGTTAAGTTTCTATCGCCAGCTTTTCTTAGATCTGTGGCAAGTAACTTTCTGAACTGGTTTTAGGATGATAAGGCCAAAATGTTTGTATAAAACTTAATGTTAATAAAGAGAAGGCTTAGATTTTGTTACAGTAATTTATATTTCTTATTTAACTTTGAATATAATTACCGTTGGCATTATATATATAAAGAAAGTAATATATATCGCATTAATGGATATATTCACACCTAAAAGTTATTGTCCTACTGTTAATATTTTACCGCAGTTGTATCAGTTATAATTTTTTTATTTTATATATTTCTTTTAAGCTTTAAAGTTATATCAAAAATTTAAACTAATATCACTTCATCACTGTTTTTGTAAATAATTTTTGTATGACTGATTATTTGTTGCTGGATTTTGTATTTTTATTTATGATAATATATTTCCAGAAAGTTTTAGGAACAAAGTATAAAATAATAGTTTTCATTACAATAAAAAAAAACACCCTATTTTTAGATATTTTCAAAAGACACAATTACACATTATATTAGTGGGATAGGTACGTCTCGTATTCATTTAATGGCGCGTTTTACCTAAAGGCTGGTCACGTTAGTATATAAAATATCTTGAACTTACATGATGATGATGATGGGATGAATTATATTTTATGTGGTAATGGTATTGATCAAAATTCTATTCTATAACAAATGTTTGATGCGTCAAGAAATATTGATGAAATTAATAACTTACCATAACTTCTTTGACACCTTTTGTAATTTTCTTTTTATAACAAGTTGTCAAAAGTACGTTAAATATTATTTTACTATTTAATAAATTTACTACAATAAGAATTATTAAATAGAACAGGTAAATATAAAAGAATTATATTAACATTTTTTGATAATGTTCAAAGATAACTGATGGAAAAACGTATTTTTGTATTTTATAACATTATAATATATTTTTTGTTTAATAAATCACATCTATGTCATAAATAATTTGATGAGTCTGTAATTGTATTATACAAAAGTTTGCCTGTCTATATATGAATAGCTTTTACTCGTAGCTATTTTCGTACTCGTACTAAACTTTATGACTTGTATATTATAATAGTTCCACATTCTAGTCTCCCACATTAATTCAAACAAAATATTTATATGGAATAGGTATTACTAATAACGACATTAACATGTAAACATAAACATATAAAGTTTAAAAATCTTTCAAATAATATTAAATTAAAAAATATTCTAAATTAGTCTTTAAATTTTTTATTACTTATATAATATATAAATCATAGAGGAGCATATCATAAAATGAACATGTTTAAAACCTCCATACGTGAATTATTGCCTTATACCAGTAATTCTAATTAAATGACGGTGTTTCTATTGGAATAAAATAAAAAATCCAATTCAAAAAAATCTTTTATCAAATAAGCATTTACACGTACTTTTTAAATCTGAAAATAATATATACTTCTTTTTGTTGAGCGTTGTGTTTAACGACATTCTGAGTATTTTTAGATCGACTCTTACTGGAGGTTAATTAATGTATATAGGGGTTAATTCTAAAAATGATTTTGACGTTATTTTTTACGTTTACGACATTTTGAGTATTTCTTCCTTACTTTGACCATATTTTTATTATTTTTATTATTCATCATGTTATAATCTGTTTAGCTAGCAGAAATTTATACGTGCCATCTGATACCGGTAACAGTGAACCCTCTCTGTGATATATTGGATCTTGCTTATTTAAAAGTAGAATTTATTACTTTTGTGCTAAAAAAATGAAATTGGTAAAAGCATTACGGGTAAAACACTATAACCTATATGTTATCATAAAAGTGGTCGTGAGATTTTTCCTATTTACATGTTGCTCAAACTAAAAATATTTAGAATAAGTTGTGATATTATTAAATATTAGTAAGAAATTGTATGTATTCGTTCCTATTCCTAAAAATAATAAGTGTAATAGTTCGAGCACAATCTATCAGTTTGATATTTTTATTAAAATATTGGCAAACTGAGTTCATATATCTAAGGTATAGGTAAGCATTGAATTTGATTGTGATAACTAACTAACTCAAATTAATTGTAATAAATTATCTACTGTGTAAATTTTTATTATATATTTGTTGTGTTGAATGTGAATAACTTGTTAATGAGTGAATAATAAATAATATGAATCAGTTATTTATGAGTATTATAAGTCACTTAATATTAGTGACTAATTAATGCGTCAGTTGCACAATTTTTTATAAAAGAGACTTCGATTAAGAAAAATCTGTTTATATCAATGGAATAATGGAAATAGATAGATGCATCATATAATGAATAAATTCATTATAAGAATGAAAATAGTGTGTGCATAATTTACAATTGTATGTATTTCGGCCGGCAAAAAGAAAATTGAGAAAACTTAAAACATACAAACAGACACTCAAACCACTTCTCCTTATAATATAAATATACTCGTAGATTAAAAATTTATGTTATATCTGGATACTGAAATCGATTCTCAATATTTATATTTAGAGTTGTGAGATTATTTAAAGTATTCAATCATTAGTCTTAACAATTACATTTTTATTTTTAATATTTTTTTATAAGAAGTGCTTAAGGTATTTGAAATAAAATAAAGGAAATATCTATTGAAATGTCAGGTCAGACCAATCAGACAGACAGACAAATAATAAGTAATAGTAACAAAGTTATGAATTCAAAAAGAGAAAAGAAAACCATGTTGTGTTTTATTATTATTATTATTTAGTATTATTTTTTACGGCACAGATACATAAATTTTTTACCATCCATACAATCTTTATTAGGTTGTAAAATATGTATTATACAGTCGTTCTAAAATATATCATTCACCGCTACGATTTATTATTTTCATTCATGTGGAATTTCAAGATTAAAGTATCCTTGATTTCTTTCCGATATACAATATGTTCTGTTTATTTTTAGGATAGTGTTCACTTTATTACAACATATACTGTATCTCAGGTATAATTTATTTTGTCTTTATATTTTTGTATCTTCAACTTAAGAATAACTTTGGAATTGAATAATTTGATTTTATGATACTAACAAGTAGTTAAAAACCTAGTTCTAGCTTTAGCCTTTTTGTAGATTGTTTTTTTGCAAGCACGACGATACGAGGGCCAAACTGAAAGTTTTTAGAACTGGCCACTTAAAAGCATTATATTTAAAAAAAATGTTTAAATTTTGTAAATAGAACTCTTTACCAATATTATTGAGTGTACATTTCATTCATTTGTCATTTGTTTTACGATTTGGCGGCAAATTGAAAATTGTCTGTGCACGTCAGAATGAATTTAAGCCGAGAAAATTTTCGTGCCATGATTTTTTATGACTTTCGATATCATTTAAGTCAACAAGAAAGTTATGATAGACTTAGATTGGCTTTTCACGATGAAGCCCCATCTCGTGCCACAGTTTACAACTGGTTTAATGAATTCAAACGTGGTCGAACTAATCTCACCGATGATTTGCGTGAGGGACGGCCTTCTACAGCGACGACTGAAGATAACATCAGTGTTGTGCGGCGTATGATAGAGACTGACAAAAGAGTGACCTATCAGCAGATTCGGACAAGTCTAGGCATAGATATGAGTCAAGTGCACAAAATCCTCCATGAACATTTAGCGGTCAGGAAGCTTTGTGCCCGCTGGATACCGCATAATTTGACCGAGGCTCAAAAACTCCGCCGTGTTGATTGGTGCCGAGAAATGATCCAAAAATTTAACGGAGGTGACTCAAATGCTGTGTTCGACATACTAACGGGTGACAAAAGCTGGATTTACTGTTATGATCCGGAAACCAAAAGACAGTCTGCTCAGTGGGTGTTTCCTTCCGAAGAGTTGCCAACTAAAGTGAAGAGAGGTCGAAGTGTTGGAAAAAAGATGGTGGCCTCGTTCTTCGGAAAGACAGGTCATTACGCGACAGTAGTCTTAGAGGATCAGAAAACGGTTAATGCAGAGTGGTATACTAACAATTGTTTGCCACTTGTCTTGGAAAAAGTTCGACAGAAACGACCTCGCAGCAGGATCCTCTTTCATCACGACAATGCCTCGTCGCACACCGCCAGGCAAACGATCGACTATTTGGTGACCTCAGACATGGAATTACTGGGTCACCCACCGTATAGCCCCGACCTCGCACCCTGCGATTTTTATTTATTTCCGAAAATAAAAGAAAAACTTCGAGGAAAACGTTTTATAGACGCCGAAGAAGCAGTGGCTGCATCATTATTCACTCCTTTAATCACTATACACAATTGCTTACATTTTTTAATATAGTCTTGGTTATAAATATATTATTAAAATTATACATGATAAGCCAGACATACATATTTTACGTAACAACTAATTTGAAATAAGTAAAATCAATTTTATTTCTTAATTTACAGGTAATTTAATGGATAATAATAATATTTGTAGCACAAAGTATTAATATTTAGATGTCATTTATATTCCTCGACATATATCTAATTTGATTACGAAAAGTTCTTTATATATTTCTTGGCTTAATATACTTAAAATATTCCACGCAGCGAATTAAATATAAATATATCGACGAAAATCCGTATCCATACTTGTCCTTGAAATCGAGAAAAGGTTACCCTTTTCTGGATTTAAAATTTCTTCATAATTATTGAACAGATTTTGATGATTTTTTTGTTCAACTGGATTACCAAATGTTAATTATTTACAATTTGACCTTCGTTTCAGATTAGTTGGTAGTATTGTGTCACATTCAAAGTGTTATTATTTTAATTCAAAGCAGAACATCAGCCGTGTTCACTTTTATACAATAACTAAATTCCTTTATACAATATTTTAACATTTCAGAGATTTATATAAAAGATCTACATAAGAATAAACAAAGTAAACTTAAATAATTTATCATATAACCTTTATCATATAACCCTTATATACCGGGATCAAACTCAAAAAAAAACACATCTAATTCTCAACCTATTGAGCGCTGACACCATATATATTCCATTTGTATTATAAATAAAAATATATTTTAAACCTTTCGCTGCTAACGTTTCACCTGGAATATTTGTTTGCTAACGGAAATTATAATATTACCGAATAATAAAATCCGTTGTGATTTTTAAACACCCGCTCCTAGACAATTCAAGAATTATTGTAATTATAATTTGAGTTTAAATATGGCTTAAATAAAAATAAAAACAAAAGACAAGCTCGTTAAGTTTCTATCGCCAGCTTTTCTTAGATCTGTGGCAAGTAACTTTCTGAACTGGTTTTAGGATGATAAGGCCAAAATGTTTGTATAAAACTTAATGTTAATAAAGAGAAGGCTTAGATTTTGTTACAGTAATTTATATTTCTTATTTAACTTTGAATATAATTACCGTTGGCATTATATATATAAAAAAAGTAATATATATCGCATTAATGGATATATTCACACCTAAAAGTTATTGTCCTACTGTTAATATTTTACCGCAGTTGTATCAGTTATAATTTTTTTATTTTATATATTTCTTTTAAGCTTTAAAGTTATATCAAAAATTTAAACTAATATCACTTCATCACTGTTTTTGTAAATAATTTTTGTATGACTGATTATTTGTTGCTGGATTTTGTATTTTTATTTATGATAATATATTTCCAGAAAGTTTTAGGAACAAAGTATAAAATAATAGTTTTCATTACAATAAAAAAAAACACCCTATTTTTAGATATTTTCAAAAGACACAATTACACATTATATTAGTGGGATAGGTACGTCTCGTATTCATTTAATGGCGAGTTTTACCTAAAGGCTGGTCACGTTAGTATATAAAATATCTTGAACTTACATGATGATGATGATGGGATGAATTATATTTTATGTGGTAATGGTATTGATCAAAATTCTATTCTATAACAAATGTTTGATGCGTCAAGAAATATTGATGAAATTAATAACTTACCATAACTTCTTTGACACCTTTTGTAATTTTCTTTTTATAACAAGTTGTCAAAAGTACGTTAAATATTATTTTACTATTTAATAAATTTACTACAATAAGAATTATTAAATAGAACAGGTAAATATAAAAGAATTATATTAACATTTTTTGATAATGTTCAAAGATAACTGATGGAAAAACGTATTTTTGTATTTTATAACATTATAATATATTTTTTGTTTAATAAATCACATCTATGTCATAAATAATTTGATGAGTCTGTAATTGTATTATACAAAAGTTTGCCTGTCTATATATGAATAGCTTTTACTCGTAGCTATTTTCGTACTCGTACTAAACTTTATGACTTGTATATTATAATAGTTCCACATTCTAGTCTCCCACATTAATTCAAACAAAATATTTATATGGAATAGGTATTACTAATAACGACATTAACATGTAAACATAAACATATAAAGTTTAAAAATCTTTCAAATAATATTAAATTAAAAAATATTCTAAATTAGTCTTTAAATTTTTTATTACTTATATAATATATAAATCATAGAGGAGCATATCATAAAATGAACATGTTTAAAACCTCCATACGTGAATTATTGCCTTATACCAGTAATTCTAATTAAATGACGGTGTTTCTATTGGAATAAAATAAAAAATCCAATTCAAAAAAATCTTTTATCAAATAAGCATTTACACGTACTTTTTAAATCTGAAAATAATATATACTTCTTTTTGTTGAGCGTTGTGTTTAACGACATTCTGAGTATTTTTAGATCGACTCTTACTGGAGGTTAATTAATGTATATAGGGGTTAATTCTAAAAATGATTTTGACGTTATTTTTTACGTTTACGACATTTTGAGTATTTCTTCCTTACTTTGACCATATTTTTATTATTTTTATTATTCATCATGTTATAATCTGTTTAGCTAGCAGAAATTTATACGTGCCATCTGATACCGGTAACAGTGAACCCTCTCTGTGATATATTGGATCTTGCTTATTTAAAAGTAGAATTTATTACTTTTGTGCTAAAAAAATGAAATTGGTAAAAGCATTACGGGTAAAACACTATAACCTATATGTTATCATAAAAGTGGTCGTGAGATTTTTCCTATTTACATGTTGCTCAAACTAAAAATATTTAGAATAAGTTGTGATATTATTAAATATTAGTAAGAAATTGTATGTATTCGTTCCTATTCCTAAAAATAATAAGTGTAATAGTTCGAGCACAATCTATCAGTTTGATATTTTTATTAAAATATTGGCAAACTGAGTTCATATATCTAAGGTATAGGTAAGCATTGAATTTGATTGTGATAACTAACTAACTCAAATTAATTGTAATAAATTATCTACTGTGTAAATTTTTATTATATATTTGTTGTGTTGAATGTGAATAACTTGTTAATGAGTGAATAATAAATAATATGAATCAGTTATTTATGAGTATTATAAGTCACTTAATATTAGTGACTAATTAATGCGTCAGTTGCACAATTTTTTATAAAAGAGACTTCGATTAAGAAAAATCTGTTTATATCAATGGAATAATGGAAATAGATAGATGCATCATATAATGAATAAATTCATTATAAGAATGAAAATAGTGTGTGCATAATTTACAATTGTATGTATTTCGGCCGGCAAAAAGAAAATTGAGAAAACTTAAAACATACAAACAGACACTCAAACCACTTCTCCTTATAATATAAATATACTCGTAGATTAAAAATTTATGTTATATCTGGATACTGAAATCGATTCTCAATATTTATATTTAGAGTTGTGAGATTATTTAAAGTATTCAATCATTAGTCTTAACAATTACATTTTTATTTTTAATATTTTTTTATAAGAAGTGCTTAAGGTATTTGAAATAAAATAAAGGAAATATCTATTGAAATGTCAGGTCAGACCAATCAGACAGACAGACAAATAATAAGTAATAGTAACAAAGTTATGAATTCAAAAAGAGAAAAGAAAACCATGTTGTGTTTTATTATTATTATTATTTAGTATTATTTTTTACGGCACAGATACATAAATTTTTTACCATCCATACAATCTTTATTAGGTTGTAAAATATGTATTATACAGTCGTTCTAAAATATATCATTCACCGCTACGATTTATTATTTTCATTCATGTGGAATTTCAAGATTAAAGTATCCTTGATTTCTTTCCGATATACAATATGTTCTGTTTATTTTTAGGATAGTGTTCACTTTATTACAACATATACTGTATCTCAGGTATAATTTATTTTGTCTTTATATTTTTGTATCTTCAACTTAAGAATAACTTTGGAATTGAATAATTTGATTTTATGATACTAACAAGTAGTTAAAAACCTAGTTCTAGCTTTAGCCTTTTTGTAGATTGTTTTTTTGCAAGCACGACGATACGAGGGCCAAACTGAAAGTTTTTAGAACTGGCCACTTAAAAGCATTATATTTAAAAAAAATGTTTAAATTTTGTAAATAGAACTCTTTACCAATATTATTGAGTGTACATTTCATTCATTTGTCATTTGTTTTACGATTTGGCGGCAAATTGAAAATTGTCTGTGCACGTCAGAATGAATTTAAGCCGAGAAAATTTTCGTGCCATGATTTTTTATGACTTTCGATATCATTTAAGTCAACAAGAAAGTTATGATAGACTTAGATTGGCTTTTCACGATGAAGCCCCATCTCGTGCCACAGTTTACAACTGGTTTAATGAATTCAAACGTGGTCGAACTAATCTCACCGATGATTTGCGTGAGGGACGGCCTTCTACAGCGACGACTGAAGATAACATCAGTGTTGTGCGGCGTATGATAGAGACTGACAAAAGAGTGACCTATCAGCAGATTCGGACAAGTCTAGGCATAGATATGAGTCAAGTGCACAAAATCCTCCATGAACATTTAGCGGTCAGGAAGCTTTGTGCCCGCTGGATACCGCATAATTTGACCGAGGCTCAAAAACTCCGCCGTGTTGATTGGTGCCGAGAAATGATCCAAAAATTTAACGGAGGTGACTCAAATGCTGTGTTCGACATACTAACGGGTGACAAAAGCTGGATTTACTGTTATGATCCGGAAACCAAAAGACAGTCTGCTCAGTGGGTGTTTCCTTCCGAAGAGTTGCCAACTAAAGTGAAGAGAGGTCGAAGTGTTGGAAAAAAGATGGTGGCCTCGTTCTTCGGAAAGACAGGTCATTACGCGACAGTAGTCTTAGAGGATCAGAAAACGGTTAATGCAGAGTGGTATACTAACAATTGTTTGCCACTTGTCTTGGAAAAAGTTCGACAGAAACGACCTCGCAGCAGGATCCTCTTTCATCACGACAATGCCTCGTCGCACACCGCCAGGCAAACGATCGACTATTTGGTGACCTCAGACATGGAATTACTGGGTCACCCACCGTATAGCCCCGACCTCGCACCCTGCGATTTTTATTTATTTCCGAAAATAAAAGAAAAACTTCGAGGAAAACGTTTTATAGACGCCGAAGAAGCAGTGGCTGCGTTTCAAAACGCCGTCGAAGAGACCCCTAAGGCCGAGTGGGCAAGGTGCTTTTCTCAATGGTTCCATCGAATGCAGCGATGTATTGATGTAAATGGACGCTATTTTGAAAAGTTACAATAAAACTAATAACTTGCTAGAATGCTTAGTTTTTGATTTTCTAAGAACTTTCAGTTTGACCCTCGTACAGACAATATTTATATGCACGACATGTTCTACCAGGCTAACCTGGATTTAAAACGGGCCTCTATTTTTCGGCAAAGATGCGTTTAAAAAGAAAATTACACAAAATATAGGGTCCTATACCAAAATATGTTCAATCCAGTTAAAGTTTCCATTGTATTTGGAACCCATTTAGCCCTAATTTTAATTTGGAGAGAGTCTTAACAGAAAAGCATATTTCGATAAAATATAGTATCAAAATAGGCCCTCCTGTAACACGTATTTGATGTACATGAGTGATCACTGGTATTTATTCAAAGAGGAATAGATAAAAGTATATCAATAAATAAATTTATAAATTAAGGATAGGTAAATAATTTTTTAGTCTGTGCCGAATTTACTATAAATATAACTACACTATAACTTTAAGTTTTTAAGTTTTCATACACAAATTTATTTAATGTTTATTTTATTGCAATTATATGTATTGTATAATTTTTTACATTTTCCCATAAAAAAACTAAAAAGTACACAATTAATAACACAATAATTTATAGAATAACGCAAAAAAGAACACAAAAAATATGCCAATACCTAGTTTTGTTGTATTTTATGTGTCCTTTAAAAAAAAATCTAAAGTAAAAACTATCAAAGTGGGAAACAAAACTAATTAACGTAACAAATTTTGTCAATAACCGTCTAGCAGTATTTTCGTAATTTGTTTATTAAATAAAACTCCGAAAAAAAACTCAAAAACGATTGTTTTTTAATTTTATATTGAACATTTAATACATCGACTTCGTCATATTATTATTTTATTATATACTTACTTACTTATCTTCATGCCATATCCGGGGCGCGGGGGAGCCAGAGACGACGGAGCGTATTTTATTATATGGATATATTAAATATAATTATTTTTTTACGGATATAGAACTTGGATTCCTTTTATTTCTACTTTTTTTGTTTAATCTTTGATATCCGTTGAGATACAGTTGCCTACATTTAGCTTAGAACATGCATGGATGCATTTCAAGGATTGTTTGAAAGTTCATCCCAGATAGCTCATAATCTACTAAATTATGGCTATAATACGATGATAAAACATTATTCATATATATGGTAAAATTGTTAAAAAATAAATATTAAATATAAATCTTCTGAAAATTCAATTGAGAAATCGAAGGTAGTATTTAAAAAGATATCTTAATAATCTTTATAAGATAAAGCGTATTTAATAAACACGCTACTCGTCCTTTACTTAAAAAAGTCACCAAGAATATTTTTAGTCTACTAAATTTCTGACCGCATAAACATAAAATATGAATAAGAGTCAGAGTGCCAGGTACCGTGATAGAACTTTAACTTTGGTAAAAGTAAGTATTAAAATATACTCATTCATATATGCTCGTATATACTTCTCTATTTCCCCTCCGTTCTTTCAAAATGGTAAAAAATATAAACTTATTTGTTTATTTTCTAAAAAGGGAGCCATTATAAATTTAAAGGCTATATCTGTTTATCTTCCGATCCGAGTAATCCGATTTTGATGGAGTGTTTTTAAATATACAAAAATATGAGACTGAGGAAGACTTTTACAAAAGGGGGGCGTTTTGTTAAAGTCTTATAATAACATTTTTATTTAAGTAATCTAAAGCAAAACCGTATTAATAAATATGTATAATGTATGTATTTATGAGTTACATGAGAAAATATAAAATTATCACAAAGTTTAGCTCATGCATTAAGAAATACGTAGCTGGATCGGTTATCTGTAACAAACAAGTTTTATTTAAAAACGATGTCTTAATATATATATATATTAAGACAAATATATATATTAAGACATACATGTATATATATACATATATATATATTTAGGTGTAGTAAGTGTTAAGATGCTTGTGTATCAGTAACAATTGAATCTCTCAATTTATCTATTGGGTATTAAATCAGTCCCCGGCTATTGTCCATAATTCTTTATAAAGATAAGTAAATATTATAATAAAAAATATTGGAAGTTATTTTTAGAGTTAATAACTTAACTGTGAGTACAGCTAGTGTTGGTGGGCGCATGTAGGACAGTACCCTCCTCGTACTGAAGATGGTCTAAAGTAAAATGTCCGGTGTTACTAAAATTAACTCATATATTTTATAATTTATTCCTAACTAGACGATGAACTTATATATATACAAAATTCTAACATAAACAATCACACCTATCGCTGCCGATTCGTTAAATAGACTAATGCTGTAATGACAGTCTATTGTTTGCATAAAAATAAACTCGTCTATCTATAGAATCCCCTACAAACAATAAATGCGGCACGTTATTTAATATTTCCTGACATTAATATTTTATCCAATTCTTCCTTTTTATATATCATGTTTTATACATTTAAATTTTCAATGATGTACTAAATGTTGCCGGTTACTTGGTTTTCCGTTTCTCTCCTCTACAGTTGTAATTAAAAACTATCATCACCTGAAATGCATAAAAATCGATTTTTTTGTTAAGAAAATTTGTGGAAGTAAAACGTATACTATACTTTGATTGAGGTAATAAACAGACTGTAAAGTTTATGAAATTCGAGTACCTTTTTTTAAGGTTATAGCCGAAATAAGTTTTTGTGCATTAGGTATAAATAATGTTTCAGAATTTCAAATACATTTTTAAACTTTTTCATTGTTTTGTCATCGTTAAGAGTTATACTTTAATACAAAAAATACAAAATTTACCTAGCAATAATCTGTAGATTGAACAAGTATCTTTAGCTCAATCCTGAAGCTAATACATTAAATAAAACTATTCATAAGTAGTACTATAGTATTATAAAATATTATTACTTTATCTTTCATACATATTTTAATAACTTTCTCCAAAGATTTTTAATACTGCAGAAACACGTTGTAATATAGCCATCAGGCATTTTAACACGAATCTAGACATTTTCCTCATAGCCTGTAGGTACAGAAATACATAATTCTTTATTCAAATGTGAAGGCATTTTGGGTGAATTAATATATTTCATGAAAGATAAATCACCTTTGAGTCCACATAATCTTTAAAATCGTTTCCAAACTATATTCCTACTTTTGTGTACATAACTACAAAATAGTAAAAAAAGTATATTCCTTACTAAAGAATATATGTACATATGCAATATAATAAATTACGAGTGTACCCAATACAATGATCAATATATACTGTTTGACATTTATTGATGTATTAAGAGATTTACATATATGAATGATCATGTATGGTAGTGGTTTAAAACAATGTTGAAATAATTTATGTCTCGGGATATAAAGGTAATAATATGTTTCCTGTAGGTAGTAGCTATTACATTTTATCAGGATATGGAACTTTTGATTTTCTATATTGTTGTATAGGCCCTTAAATTTCCGCAACAGTAATCAAGGCCAGATCACATAAAAGACTTTGAATACATGAGTTCTAATTGGACAACATAAGCTTCTAATTGGTAATATGTAATAATCTGTAGGTATGTTTCTTCTTTTGGATTGGCCTTTGTTGTAGAGGAAATATTTTTGTTTTTATGAATAAAATACTAATATAAATATTAATAATAATGAAAAAATTTATAATAATAATAATAATAATAATATTTTTTAACAAATATCACAAAAACTATAAGTTTAGAAAGGTATACACTTTAGCTGTAGTATAGTAAACACGATGGCTCAGTTGTAAGACTTCCAACACGGCACGTTGAGAGTCGTAGTTTCAAATTAATCTGCTTAAAATCTTTCTCTTTAGCAGACCAGTATTTAGTTATTATTATTGTAGATTACTAAATTATGCCAGTAAATGATTTAATTAAAACATACTATCAACTGTTTTTAAGCCTCTTGTTGTACTGAAGAAAAATATAAATTATTTACGGAGTAAGATGCTACTGCAATTTCGTAGTCAAAATGTGGAAGGCACCACATTTGGTAATCCATATATTTTTCCTGTTAGTCATTATTTCTTTGGAATAACAAAATGTTCTTTCTCTAAATGGGAATAACTACTTTATTTCTTTATGGACATTTTACTATCAATTGGTTAACTATTTATTAATTTTATGAAAAAAAAAAACTAAATAAAAGTAATATGTTGTAGTTCTCGAGAGAATACAATTAATTTTATCTTGTTTCTTTTTCAGGTTATAAACGTAAATAAATATTCTTCAACTGCAAAAAGTTTTAACATAATAATTAATGTGTTGTTTTGAATTGTAATGAACTGAGTTAATTAACCAATTTAAAAAGTTTTTCTATTTAAAATAACATCTTTGTAATGTAATTTAAAATGAATTTTATATTTGTTAACCATAATTAGCTTGCTGGAATATTGTTTCCTTTATAGAGAACGCAGATTGGAGTTCGGTTATCTTTATGGATTTTTATTTGTACGAACAATATAATTAATGTTATTTAATATACAAATAAACAATTTGACATTGTGATTACTATAATATCTCCCCAATATTTTATTTTGTAGCAACTATCTAATCTTTTAATTGTACTTTGGATTTGAAAGCCAATACAATCAAAAAAAATAATTATCGGTCTCGGGTCATTATGGATGCGGCAAAAATAGTTTCTGTAGTACAACAAAAATTAAAGATTTTACATAAACGTTACTTTCACTTTTGCATTGGACAAATGAAAAGTAAGTCATAATACAGATATGAAGCAAAAATACAAGTAAAATCAAATCGCAATCGACTGGACGTAGCTTTTCCACCAAAAGAGGACTCATTACTCTGTGAACGGGTGGACTCTCTGGCATTACGTAGAGACAAGGCCTTTTTTTGCGTCTTCTGTCACATATACAACGACAAATTTTTCGATGAGATATTTAATCTGATACCTGCCGCCAAATTTTATCACAGCACAGCACGTCGTCGCCTGCAAACCCACCACCTGGATACGTAGCGATCTTTTGCTGTGCGGTTATCAAAGATCTTTCCACCTTGTACCAATAAAATATAGAATAGACTTCCTTCGATAATATTTCCGAGTGGATACAACATGGATACTCAAAAAGGCATATACTCCCAACTCCAAGGCCGGCAACGCTCTTGCGATTCCCCAGATGATGTAACAGTCCGTGGCCAACGGTAATCACTTGTAAAGTGACTCGTTCTCCTCTTATCTAAAAAAATCATGGAGACCAATTATTACCCAAGATATTTATAGCAGTACAGGAATCGTACAATATATCCGCGCCAACAAGGATTACATCCAGATTTAGTGGTTTAGGAAGCAGAGATGTCTATTTTATTGAACCAGTTGCAAGTCCACAAGCCCCAATAAAATACGAAAGAAATAAGAAAAAAAACGTCTTAAAATACACTGTGAGTTAGAAATGAAAACAGTTTATTAATTTATTATTAAATGAAACTAGTCTTTATACGCAGCGTTTTAATTTCGCTTCACTTAAAAATATGTAAATGTTAAGAAAAAAATCATATTTTTTTATATATTGCGTAAAATCGCTTGGCCTACTGAAGTCAAGAGCAATCCTATATCTGCACAAAAAGAAATCTCACTAAATGTCAATAAAGTCAAAAAGTTTTCGTAATGTTGTAATAATTTCTTTTCAATATATTTATTTATAAAATCATATTTTTGTTTTCAATGTTATCCAGATAACTTTATATTCAGGATTTTACTTTTTCTACAATATTATCAACATGCAGACGACAATAAGACTAATTATTACACTTGTCCAATGCCAATGATAATTTCCTAAATTTCGACCAAATTAACAGAATTCCCACGGAAACGTATCTCAGTATATGTTGCTTAATTTCTAATAAAATATTAGTTATTGTATATGAATGAGCATGACTATTTAATTATTAATATATACACTATTTTTATTAGTAAAACAAATTTGATGACTATACCTACAAAAGGTGGATTTAATTCTAGAAAGGATTCTTTACTTTACTAAAAATCAATGTATAATTATATTTTATGTATAATTACAATGGTGCATTGTCACAATATAATATTTTTTATTGGATTTTCTATTCATGTTAGTCCATATTAAAAATATTATCATAATCCCTTTCTCAACATGCCTACGACAACAATAATTTTATTCCTTTTATCATATAGATCCTGAGTTTTTTTATATACTTTTATAGATATATACATATATATCTATAAAAGGCATAGTGTGAATGTAAGTATATCAAAATTATGTTAAATTATAATTATTTATAAATATAAACATGAGTTACTTAAATTATAGATCATTTTAAAATATAATAGAAATAAGAATATAACAGAAAACTTAAAATTTTGGCAACATGAAAGGAAAGAAAAAAGTTTTTATAAAATGAATCCAATTAACCATATTTTAGGTAGTACACTTTAAAAATATTTTTAAAAACTGGTAGGGATTGACCAAGACTTTTAAGGAAGAGATTTTATAGCTGAACAGCGTAAACAGTAAAAGATTTAGCATAGAAAAGGAGTGGGGAAGAATTTCTAGGATAAGATTGTGGAACTCCCCAAGAAGCTTAAACCACTGTTTTAAATAAGGAGGAAGAGCAGAAGAGATTTAATATAATGCGATATAGAAGATTTAAAATACGAGTATTCCTGCAAAGGTGAATAAGAAGCCCTTTGACTTTTTGCGGAACATAAGAAATAACAAATAAAAACAAGCGTTTGCTTGTTGCTCCTTAACTTTATAATGGTATAGATGGTGGACCACAACGACAACGTTTATTTATGGGGAACTTATATAATTTAATAAAACATATAAAAAGTTTTCCTTTTTTCAGAAAATGAAACAAACTATAACAATAAAAAGTTTTGTTCGTTAACTCTAGCTTTTTGTATGAAAATCGATTTTGCTAATTCTGAGAGTGCGAATTCTTTATACTTACATATAAGTTATATTGAAAAGGTGCTGCGTTTAAACGGGATAGTTATTGACTGAAATAGGCATCTATCGTCCACATTTTTTTCTTTTATCATTTACTATTTTAAAACCAGTTTGCTCATAATTATAGTTAAAATTAATATTTTTCTGGTATTTAAATTAAGAAAAAGTTAATTTATGTAAAAAAAATCGATCGTTCAAAACGCCTTTTGTTCAGACACACAAATAAAAGGCAAAGGCAAGAAATATTCTGTTAATTTTTGAAAATATTTTTACGATTAAAGAATACTATAACAAAATTAATTAATTGGAAAGGTGCAATTGGATCGTGCTCTTGGTCCAAAAGTGGTTCGATAAGGGCTGTCTTGCTCGAGTCATAAGCTTTTGTAAAAAAATGTGAAAACATCCCTGGGGCAAGCATTGATTAAATTTCTAATGAAAAAAGGCAAAATTCTATATCATCGTTTCAGATAAAAGGTTTAAGCTTTAGGTGGCTACTTTGAATATAATTATATATATTACATTTTATATTTATTTGTTTCAATTTGTTTTACTTCTTAAAAATAAACAGATTTGACTTATTATATAGCACAGAAAAAACAGACTGACTAAATAAAATATAAAAGGACAAACGAGCCCTCTGGTAATAAGAGATTCATTGACAATTTAATGTACTTGACATTTGCACCAACAGATGCATTATAAAATGCTTGCCTGTCTTTGAGAAAAACTTAAACACTTTATTTTTTTTAAACTAAATGTCTGTGGTTTCATACTAAGCAGGTTTATGAAAGAAAGTTTCTTAAAAGCCGTGCTACTGTTACATGTAATACACACAGATTATAGGGAGTGTACTTGTACTATCATTCCATACATTAATAGAAATCGGAGTTTGGGTATTTATCTGGATAAGATTACTTAGCAATCTGCCCATTCTATAACTAACCCTAGGAAAGTCTTAATAGAAGATTTTATTTTATCCGAGAGAGCTAAAGTTGACTACATCACTACGCAACATATTAAAATAGATCAGATAAAAATTGAAGACTATATCTTTATAATAATGCGTGGTTAATTTTAAACCTAAAATATTGACTATTGCCGAGCGATCAATAATTTGTCGGTTGTGGATTATAATTATCACTAATCACTTACTATTTCAATAAAGTGCAAGTAACTCGAGAAAGTACTGTACAACGTCTAAACACACTCCTATCGATCGACCTTTCACGTTAGCTCTCCGGTCGCGCCCTCTAAAATTTGTGGCAAGTAAGGTTCTACACTTCCATAATAAGTAGTAGCTTAGTTTTTTTATTACGGTTATTCATATTAGAGTATTTCAATTTTTGCGACCTAAATAAGCCAGCCTCTTATAATAAAAGTATATTTACTGTAACTTAACTTCTCTTTGAGCACAAGAATTTTCTATATGATTTTGTTACGATTCTGCGGCAATACTTTTTTCGGTTTATATAGTAGTATCTTAACAAGGTAATATCAGTATTGCTTGCAAAGTTTTAAAATACTTTATTAGGATTCTTTTCGAGACGAACAAAATATTTGTGAAAATTGTTTTTCCTGCAACCTATTATCAAATTTATTTATTATTTGTATTCAAGTGGCAGGTTGTTGTTAATTCAGATTTAGGTATACTATAGGTAGGTTTTGAGTATGAAAACGAATGATGTTTATTATGTTTATTATAAAGAAAATATATAGAAAATAGTTAAATATAAGTCAATGATTAAAGTGGTTGTCTTAGTTTTTATTATTAAAATAAATATATATAATTACCGACAAAAGATGGCTATTTTTTATACTTATGAAAAAAGATTTTAAATGGAAGCCATTCAGCGCAGATAAAACAAATTGCGAGGCACTTAATGCACTACGGATGTGCAGAAATATATTTAACTGCGGAAAATAAAAGCCCTCCTTTGTGATTTCAATTTTTTTTTAAACGTAAAATAACTTGAATATTTTAAATTTTTTTCCCTAGTTTTTACATACTTATACACTTTTGTATAATTGATTCAGTCTTTACTTCTAATAAATATTGCACAATGAAGTTGATCAATATTCCTGCAAAACAAATTGGCAGTCAACAATGATCGGTTATACTTAATTTTATTTCTTTTATAATGACGAAAAACCAAAACTTACAAAATAAATAAACAAATTAGGTCTTCATACAATATTAAATCAATAAAATATGAAAAAAAAAATAAGCAAACAGTAGAATAAAATGTGTACTATATTTATCAATGTTAGTGTAAAAGTACTAATTATAAGTCATTTATGACAAAGTACGTAAAATGAAAGTGTAAAGGAGACAAATGACTCGTCCAATGCGGCCGCCATTGCCAACCACTTCCTGCATAATTTACATAATTTGCCGGCTATCTCGGTCGGGGGATTGTGAACTTTATTCTTCAATTTTACTATATTATATATTTTATAACCTAATCAGTGGTATAATTTAAAAGATACATATTTATACTATTTTTATGCGTATAAAAACTGCAAAACATAACAATTTAGAAACATCAAAACAGAATTTCAGAAAAAATATACATATATTAGCTCGTAATTGCTTTTAAACATAAAAATATATTATATTATTTATTACTTAAATATTAAATATTTACAAACATACCTTCCTTCCAAACCGACCTTCAAAAATATTTGTTTTATTTGTAAATTCATAAAAGTTTTATACAATGATATATTATATAGATGATACATGTGTGATGATAAAGTACAGGCTCCAATCAATAAAAACGATCATAGGCGGTCATGCCTTTCGTCTACCGGGCACTGCTATTTATTACCATACCCGTATTATATCAAAACGAAACTCGAGCAAGTACTACTCCACCTCTAAACACGCCTGGGTCGATCGACCTTCCGCGTTAGTCTAACGGTCGCACCCTCGAAAATTAGTGGTAAGTTACATTTTATTCAACTATAGCCAGGTTTTATGTATCCAATACAATTTAAAATAAAAATAAAAATAAATATTATTTAATAATATTTTTCTAAAAAGAAATGATTTTAACATACTAGAAGTCACATTTTTATTTATTTATTTCTTTCATATTAATTAATTACGTGAAGAGCATTTTTAATATTGCTCAAAAAAAAGAATTCTCAAAAGAATTGTAATGAAATAACACAGGTTTTATTTGCAGGTTTTGTCTCTATGAACTAAGTTTAAGAAGATTATTTTTTAGACAAAATCCTTTTTAGCTCCTCGACAATTATGTTATGGTCTGAAAAAATTGCTATAAAACTTGAATATTTTAGTCCTACTTCAGGTTCGTACGTACTTCTTCTTGTCGACCTATAGATGAATACTGCAAGACATAGGCCTCCCAAAAATCGCCACGATAACCGGTCTTGAGCTGCCTGCATGTGCAACACGAGCGATATGCTGCGCCCACAGCCACTTCGGATGGACAATTGTTCGAGTTATGTAGATGATCTGATTAGGCTTACAAAATCACTCTCTCATTATAATATTATATACAACTATATAAAGCTTGTCTTTTTTTTATAACTCCAAAATGATTGGATTCGATTGGCAATAATTAGTAAATATAATATCAGTGAATTTTATACAATACTATGCTTGCTAAGGCCCTGAAATAAGTAGGTAGTCAAATATAATAAAAAATCGTCACTACGTGAGAATTACAGATACGAAAAATGTATGCAAACTAAAATTCGTTAACTAACTAGTAACTAGAGTTGGAATAAATTGCTGACCAATAATTCACCGACTGGCGTGTATCCAATATGTTGAATATTTAACAATGGGAAATAAAAGGTAGACGTTGGCCGTTTTGTGTAATAGCTACAACTAATAGTTTTACTACAATTACAGAACGAATTATTTAGAAGTATTATTCTTTCTATATTAGCGAAAATATGTTATATATGTAATATATATTTTTAACATATTTTAGTATTAGAAAGAGACAAGGGATAATAAATTTTAGGTGAGTATAAAATACTGAATAATTATAAGATATATCTCAAAGGTATACCCTTGATAGACTTGCTTTTTAAAATCAAACTGTTTTAAAGCGCCATCTAATAATAAATAATATAATGTGAAAATTATTAAAAAATAAAAGATTCTTCAATCATTAGCCATTAGATTAGGTTCTAACTTAATTATATATCGGATACTGAAATTTCCAAATTTGATTCAATAATATCATCAATTACTCGCATAATTTATATTCCTATGTTAGAATTTTAAATATATCTCAATTTTTTTTTCTTTATTTTTTAGGGACACGTAACTAGGATACGTCAGCCCCATTGTAGCCTAACTTATAAATAGATATACTTAATAGTTATACAATTAAAAAGTACTTTAAAGATTAGGGGAAGGTTATAATAGTAACTCTCCATAAATATATTAATTAGTAGTATAAAACCTTCTGTTGACGGATGACAAAATAGGTTTGATATCTCAAGTTATTGTGCTCAATTTACTTTATTTAATTTTATTAATTTTTATTACAGCACTACTACACAGATGCCGATATATTTAATTATCATTCCGATATATTCAATAATATTCGGTGATTGTCCTTACCATTCTTTAGATTCCATAGTTTTTTTTAATAATCTTATGTTATTCTCTTTTGTGACTAATTTATTTATAATATCTGTATGTATATAACTAGCAGAAAAATAAATATTTTCTTTTCACTTATCTGCATATTTAAACATCTTTGTCGGCAAAACTTTTAATATGTCTAATATAAAATATTGTTACAATTGTTTCGGCTTTTGGCAAACACTGTTCAAGCTAATATAACCCTCATGAGTTATAAAACATTTTAAAGGTGCTCTTTTGTATACTTTGAAGGTAATAAATAGTACTCGATAAGGGAAATACTGAAATAAATCGACTAAGTTCGTAACAAATACCGCTTCTATAGACTACGGGAATAAACCAGGAGATTTTATTAACTTTTTATATAATATCATTAGGTTATTCATTTTAGTTTCTTATAAAAGTAAATATGTATATTAGTATAGTAATATAGATGTTTATTATTTACGATTTACTAAGAATAATGAAAATGTATTAATGTATAAAAATGTTCCATTATTTACAGTTGAATTATCTCAAATATTACTGAAGAGAACGGAAAAAGAATTGTTGGACTAATGCTATAATATGTTATTAATTTAAGAAATAGAAAATCATAAAGGTAGATTGATATTGATCCTTGAAATTTGTCAATAGACATTAAAAAATATCCAAGATTTTTGCAGACATTTTCTATAAAATTTTATCTGTTTGTGAGGACTAACTTTTGTTGTCGTCTTTTTAGTATTGTTTAAACTACAAAACATTTAATATAATTGTGACCTCACAAAGGCCAAGTTGAAGTCGCAGCACGTTCTTCTAACTTACTTTGAAAGAACAGACAAAAGAATTTTAAAATTTAGAAAAATTCGGTACGTACCTAGAATAAAAGAGTTAAAAAAATAAAGTTAATGTAGCTCATGGATTAATCCAACAATGAATAAATAAATAGTTTACTTCCTCACATTGTAAGAAGATTTTCATATTTAGAATTTAACAGATATTCACAAATTGTAATTTAATGGTGTAAAAAATTAAAAATACATTAATTTTAGAATGTACATTTTTATAACAATTCAAAACAGAAAGAAAAACAGAATGAATTATTACGATTAGATTATATATTATTACTTTTATAATAAATTATATATATTTTTTGTTTATTTTAAGATATTATCTCAATATTTCAGGTCAATATGAAGACTCGCACCGTCGTGTTGATCTCGTTGCTTAGTATAAGCGCCGTGGCAGTGCTGTTCGCTCTTGCCGCTTATCTCTATATACGGAGACGTCGTCGGAAGAGGGAAGACGACGAAGATGGCACAAGTTGTGCTATCAGGTAAGAATTTATATTCCAATATATATCATATTCTTTGAAATCTATACCGGTAGGTCTACATTAATAAGATGATATCACTAAGACTAGTTCACTCTTCAACTGAATTTAATTAAGATGACGACTAGATTTTATTTCGGTTGAAAATATATTACTTTTATTAAAATATCTAAAACTTTTGTACTATGTAATTAATTTTTTCCAGCAATAAGATCATGCTCCCTCCGCTTCCAATTTCTTAAATTTTATTAATCAAATCAGAAGTTTTGTTGTATTTTCATTATACCCCTGTATGTTAAGATTCGCGCAACAACCTAACACAAATTAAAATAAACTTTTGTTTTGAGTTTTGTGTCATTTATTGAAAACGTATAAAATAAATGTATAGATTTTGCCAGCTTAGTACTTTATTACAAATATATATTATTTAATAATTATATAATTAAAAATAAATGGTAGCAATAACAACAACAATTTCCTTGATATAATTTTTACTTATTGTATATAGAATTAAAAGAAATTCAATCATAAAATAACTGTTTTACACACTGTCTCGTTAAAGCTTCTTACTTTTATTTTATGATGAAAATATAGTGTGATAACATTTTTAGCTTTATAAATGTCTTTGTTATTTTTAATAAATGCAATAAAACTAAATATTTTGATATTTCTGAATAGTGTTTCTGGTAGTTTTTATATCAAAAACATATAAATATTTTTTGTATTTTGAGAACGTCGGTTTTCATTAAGTTGAATAGGGGAAATGTCTGTAATAGTACTTTAGAAGTAAATAAACTGAAAGTTTACAAATAAATATCTGTCAATTAGTTCTATCATTTTTTAGACAGCCAAAGTGAATGACTAAAAGCTGGTTTTATATTACATGTATAAAATATTTGTTGTGAGTTTCAATTGAATATTTTTAAGACACGAAAAATAAAATAACGAAATTTATTAAACTGATCGGTGATGTATTTATTAATATTACAAAGCTAGTTTACTTAATTACTACAAATAATTAAATCAAATTTACTATTAACCGACAGTAATGTCGTTAGTTAGTTCGTTTTTTCGACTAGAATCTTTGGTCTGGGCTCACTTAAAAATACCTTGTATTATTTTTTAAGTTTATGTAGTTGAATACTAGTCTTCATAGAAATGATGACCGGTTTCCAGAACAACGGTTGCAAATTCTACTATTTTTATTCAAATTAGACAAATTCGATTTTAGCTGCATATTCTGAACATACTAAAAACTTTTCCTTAGCTAATATGGATGTTTTGTCAAATAGTATGTCATAAGCCATTACCAAATCCAAGACTTCTTATGCTATCGCTGAACCATTGCTATCCAGAATTAATATATCTGTATATTGATCTAAGAGTAATCATAAATTACGAAAATTTTATAACAAAAATAACTTTAAGAATGTAATAAATAGAATCAGATAAATATGTAACATATTAGCCTTGCTCCCTAGCTTTATTATTTAAAGAGAAGTCAAACAATATCTCAAATGTCTTAGAAATGTTCCTTACTCAATGTTAAGGCACTTTAATTTTATACTACGAGGCTATACAAACCCTAAAGGTCAACGGGTTAGGTTAAGAGAGCTATTGATGGTTTTCGGTTACACTTATCGTCTTTTGTTATAGAAAAGGTTTTCTAAGGGCTTTAAGTGACTTTTTAATAAAATTATAATCTTTAGTTATAAGGTTTTACAATTTTTTTTATAGTATTCCTGTAAAAAGCTTATTATTATTACTAAATTATATAAATATATATTAAATGATATATATTTACCGGAATAGTAGCCATTTTAAAACTATGTTATATTTTAATTTACAACGTACATAAACAAAAAGTAATAAACTATTCTTTGTATTCGCTATTTTATAAAATAAAAATCAATTGCTAAAAAAGCACAATTTCCTGAACCTCAATATTAGACGGTTAATATTGCAATTTCTCGGTCCATTTCATGTTTTCCACGAAAATGCTAACGTTATATTGGTATCTTGAGAGCACACGTTTGAACGACCTCTGTAATTTTTGAAATGTTATTTATATATTTACAACGAACGAATAACAATAAATGATTAAATAAAATGTATGTTACTTTTATTTATAACATTTTATTTAAGAGTGTCTCTTTGTGTAATTTAGCGAATATATATACTTGTAAGATAAATAGAGACACATAAAAACCGAAGCTGAAATAAAAAGAAAATGATTTAAGCAAATAAAGATGAATATCAGATTTACATTTATCTTCTTCAGTCTGTATCCTAAGATAGAATGTCATCTATTATCATATAAAGCTTGTATGAAATCAAATTAATGGTATCCCTGGTTTTAAGATTATGAAAACACTAAAATTAGTATATTGTCCTAATTATTATTTTATTATACCTATGATTGTGTGAAAACTACAAAAATATAGCGAAAAATTATAATCGTCAAAGCACAAAAATAGAAATATTTTTCACTTTGTGAATATGAATATAAATGACGTTATAAAGAATATCGAAGACGACAAAACAGAAAATAAATATTTTGTAACAAAAACAGTCATCTAACAAATCACGAAGGTTGAACAAACAGAATTATAAAAAATGGATAAATTCTGATCTGCATATAAATAAACTGTTCCGTAGGTGTTCGAAAAAAAGAATACTCACTGCATATTAAATTTCTGCTATAATTTTTTCCATTGTACTCGTTTACATAAAAACAAAGAATTAAATATATTGTTATTCAACAAAGTGTTAATCTTTCTGTGTTTGATGTTGTGATGTGCTGTGGTATCATTATTACTTTAATCGTCCTCAGAAAAATCAAATTGTTTAATCGATGTAATATTAAAAAAATTCAAATAAATTTATTTCATCATTATGCTATAATTTGATATATTTAAAAAATCCTTTATAATTGTGGCGATTAAATAACAAATCTAATAATTTATCGACATTTTAATAGATAACAGATTAACAAAGTGAAAAACTCTACAAATATATAGAGCTATTTATTATTTTAGCGACTTCATATCTAAACTATGGAACCCTAACACTAGAAAATCTGTAGTGTAGTTTATTACCTCGTAAAACTTGGGCGAATCTCCACCAGTTTACACAATCCTTGTTTTCTTATCTCTGCTTTATATATTTTGGCTGCTTCGATATTTTTATTTTAATATTAAAATATTTCTGATTAATATTTTTTATTATAATGTAAGACATTTCATATGTACATATTTATCTACCAAATCATCTGTAGAATTTTCGTCCGGTAACGATCTCATTAATTCACCGCAATGACAAAAACATGTTTTCGACGACAATGGAATTCCCAATTTGGTTGTAGGATCTACTTGAGTTTAAGTTACAGATAAGTCGTTAAGTTTATTTAACTTTCGTATAACTATTATCAACTTTATGAAGGTCTCATCTATATCTATTAGATTTAACTTCTATAGCTTTTTTACATTTTTTTTGTGATTCACTAGGTCTTATTTGGTATGTATCGCCCAAGGGCGTCGCCAAACACAGATGCGTTGGCAGTTGTTATCCTTTGACATTGAAAGGGGAATGGAACGGTAAATAGAAAGGAGTTGGGCATCAGGTTTTTTTTTGCTCATCTGAGAATTCAGAATTCTAATAGCATTTTTTGTCGTATTTATAAAAGAAAGTCGTGCTACCACGGTAGAGTTAGGTCATTACTACTTGTCATATAATGTTAATATAATTTTCTAGGATAATATTTGACAAAGTGCAATCAATTTTCCATGAAATAATTTTGTTATAGTTATAGTACGTTTATATTATTAAAAAAAGCAAAGCAACTCTGTGAAGAAGAAAGAAAGTTGAAAGTTTGTGTGCCAATGTTACTATAGTCTTTAAGAATATCTAGAATATGATGGGCTGTGGATATAAAACGTTCTTTTAACCTTGGATGTCATCCCTTATTGCTAACCTAGTTCCTGCTTCAGTGTGCCCATACATGTTTAATATTTATACTTAATCAGTTTATTTTCATTCCCAGACCTTTCTGACCACCCTAATGTTCGGTTCAGCCCCCGCTGAACTTACATTCACATACACTTTTTACTTTTACTGTCACATTTTTAACAAATTCTCTCATTGTTTTTAATTAATTAATTAGATATTTTATATCTTAAAAAGAGCATTTAATATATGTAATTTAGGTTTTAAGAACGATTCAAAAAATAATAATAACATAAGACAAGCCCTCTGAGTTTTGTCACCAGATCACTGCCAAATAACATTTCTAGCTAGTGGTAAATAAACTTACTTTCAATACCGGTTTTGATTTGTAATGCGACTTACTTAACTTGAACTATTATATTAAAGCATGAATGAACCCTAATATCAAGATAGATTGTCAATAAATATATTACTCAATAGAAGTCTCCAGCCACGTCCGGGTTGGCAAAGAACTTTCACGTTCGACTTCCAATTTTGAGTCTACGTGACGAAGCACTGCCATACTTCTATATAATCTTTAAAGAATTTAATACATAAATACATAATTTTACATATAAAATACTACTGTCCATATGGTCGTAATTTTTCCTACTCCTATTCAATTCGTACTAATATAGTTTTTTATGAACGATTGTATCTTTAGTTTCACCAGGTTGTTATCTACCTGGTTACAGGATTAACAATTAAAAATAGATATTATAACAGCTGATTTGACAGAAAGTTTATTATGAAACACCTTTTAAAGCTATAGCAAAATAAATCAAGATTAAAATTCAAGCAAATTATAATTCAAGCCATATCTTCAATCGCTAAATCTATTGGAACTTACATAATATCTAAACTTTAGTGGGTAGTAGTCCTAGAGTAGTAGAAGTGAAGAGAACTTGAGTTTAAGTGCCTCAAGAATCTTGTCTGAAGCAACTTCAGAGCGCGGCGGTCTTGATTATAATAGTTTTCACGTCTTCTAATATTTTAATATAAAAACAAACTTATAAATAATTTTAATTATCTTTTTCTTTTCATTTTCTTTTAAACTGAGATTATTGTTTTGTAGCAGTAGCAATGCCATTTTTTAAATAAAGTAATGTTTTTTTACTATTTTTTTTTTTATAAGTATTCTTAGATGGATAACCCCGTAAAAATATTATCTTATGTGAGATTCTGGGATATATAACGCTACCTAAACTAGCGTCGCGGGTATAAAACATTTGTATGGTTCGAATAGACTACTTATTATTGGCATATATTATGTAGAATAGCTTAGTTACTTTTAATATATTATTAAATAGTCACATCACACAGTTGCGAAAGCGGATTCTGTGGGTAAATACTGAGATCCCTTGTAAAAAGGGAAGGGGGGCTTGAAAGCTCTACAGAACGTTTGTACCAAGGGGGACACAAAAGCTGATCGGAAAGATAGTGGTTACCTTATCCTCATCCGACTATGATCTGACTACTAAGAGGAAACAAAAGATACCGCAAACAAATCCGAGTACCTCACTATAAAGTATAGAGGTTTTAGGAGATTTAACGGTATAATCTTTCTGTTTGAAAACTTAGATGAAATTATATTTAATTTTAAGTTACGCTTATAATATGTAAAGTTATACTATTCTGGCCATATTATGCTTTGTTGTTTTTAAAGAAATAAAACAGTGCTTTTAGGAAAATAATCGTATGGTTTCTATAAAGATAAAGACAGTGGTCTTCTTTCATGATTATGATTATGATCTTTTTCATATAATGTCAGTGGAGTTTGAAAAAAATTTAATTTAGAAGGAAATTTATGAACAAAAATTTTATAGGTATGACATATTTCGCAATAATATTTTACTATATTACTCAAAAATATGATGGGATCCATAATATTTTAAAAAGTAATATTGTATGTACGTATATAACTTTTTTTTCCATTAAAAAATATTCATGCATTGTTGAATTTACTGCATATATATATAAAAATATAAAGATATTAAAATCATATATTAAAATAAATATGTAATTATAAATAAAAAGAAAGGAAATGATAATAATTTAACGCAATCTATATTAAAATAGTTTTTTAAAATCACATCTTATCATTCAAGTTACTGCTAAGATAAGATACAAGGACAACTTTTGCCATGCAATTTTTAAGTCTATGTACATAGAATAGAATACATTTTCAAGTACACTTTATTATCTAAGTAAGAGTCTGCAATGATCGTATGGAAAGCTTTAGTAGGACTCAAGAATGATGACCTTCTTCAGGCCATTATGGACCTTGAAACATGGTAATAAGACTCACTGCAATTGCGTTCAAATTTAAATAATATTAAAAAGTTACCAATATGATCTTTACTTGTATGAACATAAGGTGCATAAAGCACGGAAGTGCATTTTCATTGTTTCACTCCAAATATTTGCTACTGCAATTTAGTCTCTATAACTGTTACATAAAGTCTATCAAAGTATTTAAATTTAGTAATAGAAGTTAAAACATTATAAGGATATTTGACAGAAAATTTTAATCTTATATAAAAAGCTAAAATATTACACTATTACGGTATTGTTCAATGATATTTAAGACAATTTCCAGTGATATTTACTTGTATAATATGAACATAAATAAGAACTTTTCAATGGCTATTAACCGATAAACTAAAAGTAGTATTCAATGTTTTAGTAAAGAAAATACCCATATAGAATAGCTACAAAAAAAATATCTTAATTTAAAATATAATCCCTGTTTAAATCATGACGAAGTCCAACCCAAAAAATAACATAAAATCCAAAAAATCGTCTCGAGTACTCTTAGTTCTATGCATCAATAAAATTTTAATGAAAGTCCTATGAATAAATGAAATTTGAGTCTATGTAACCCACTATGTTACCGCAGCTAACTTTAAACTCAAGGTTAGCAAACATGGTATAGAAACTTAGACCGGTCTCATCTCAGAGCTCTCAATGCGACACACGAAGGGAAATTTATATCATGGAAATTCAAGTTCAGTAAATATATAATACGTAATATAATCGGTTTTGATTGTACTTTAATAAAATTATAGCAGAAAGACTAAAATTGCGTTCCATTTCTTGTGATAATGAAGTAAATGATGAATATAATTTTTTGTAAATAAGTCATAAAAATATTAAATTATTTGTTATCTTATTTGCCCTTTTCATTATATCATAATAGGACAAAAAAATTAAAAAGCCGGAGAAAGGCTGATAGGATTACTAAAAATGGTATTTTTGACATTATTATAAAAACGAATTTATACGTCTTAAGTGGTAGAACACAACTCATGTTGTTCTGCAACCTGCGGAAATTAAAACATAGAAAAATCAACCGTAATACAAAATGATATAGTCGATTTTATATTTTCCGCCTCATAAGGGTAGATTCTAACAATATAGTTACACAAAAATGTATCTTATTGTATTTCTATAAGGATTATTTTAATTTGAAACAGTTTCTTGATACCAAAACGCTTGAACCGACCAAACTCAGTCTATTCACGAAATCGGAGGCTTCAAGTTGTTTTGACTGTATATTAATACCTAGTTCTAAATATACAAATATCGAATGCGGTATTCTATATTTAAGATGTGAATTCAATAATTTAAAGTTTTAAATGTATTTTTAGAAGTTGGCTATACGAGTTTTGTATTACTTTATTTAAAGGAGCTTTTTGTTAGAGCTTTTTTGTGTTTCTGAGTGTATTTTGGATGGAAGGATGAGTCTGCGGAGGTGAGATTTTTTATTGTCAATTGACTTTTAAATATCTAACATAAAATACTTACATATTAAAAAAAAACATAGATTTGTCTTTCTCAATCCATCTCAATGTACTTTAATTATATAAAGTACAATGTTTTTGGCTCAAAGATTTTTAAATACAATTTTTTGTGTGACGTAGCATATTTTTATGTTACAAATATCCCTTATAGACCTGTAATAATAAAGTTAAATTTTTGATGACCTGAACGCGGATCAAACCGCTAAAATACTATACTAGTTTTATTTATTTAAATCTCTGAAAAAAGTCTTATTTTATTTATCATATATAGATACTTAATAACGGAATTAGTAGAAATAATTTCTAAGAAGAGTATCAAAACTCGAGTATGGTAACACCTTTTACAAAACCTATATTAGGTCTCCGAAAGCTATTTTAGTATTATGTATATATAATAAAAATAACTTAAGTTTGATTCAAATAACATTTTCCAATTTCTAATTATCTTATACGCATAAATCCTATAAATCTTGGCGCCAGATGCTGCGGTGCCACTTGATAATTATCTTAGCTGTTAATTCGAATATTACGCCTAAATTATTATAATTAATTTATTAATTATGCTCATCAAAAAGAACTTATGTTGTTTAATATATATTATTATGTATATAACTATTTATTTGATGTCATATTATAGGACGCTACTCTGAATTGGTGTTTAAATGCACCTTATTATGAGAATTTCACAAAAATGTTTTTAAATTTTAAACTATAAGCTATAAGAAAAACAATGTGTTTCATAAGAAAATGTGATTCATGGCCTGAATTTAAATGAATTACAATGATAATATAAACTAATAAAGTTTATTTATAATGAATAAAAATTACATAAATTTAATACAATAGAAAACTTTTTTGTGTACATTTGTACATTTTCAAGGTTTTTTTCTATTCATTTGCTTAATAAGAAATTATTTATTTTATTATAGTTGTTTAGGAAATAACAAGTTTCATGATAACACTTTTATTTGTTGTTTTCTAAACGACTGTAGTTACTGCAGTAATGGTCGTTATACCAAGCTTAAAGGAATTCTCACATTCACTGGATAATAAGAGTCAGTTTGTTATTTCGTTTCATTACATATTTTATAACCATTCTAATAAGCAATATAATTGGAAGATGTTTTACAATATAGCAGTTTCTTCCACTCTATTAAAATCGCTACATAATAATTGTACAAATTCCGTGTATTTTTAGTCTTATCGTAATGATAATGCAAATTATTTTGCTTATATTCCTAAGAGAAAGTAAAATTACAAGTGGTCTATTCGTTGACACAAACACATCGAGTTTCATCAAAATCTTTTCAGTAATTTTCCACAATAAACAAATAAACCAGACGAACAGACAAAATTATCAAAACCAATAACTTGTTTAGGGATAAGTGTTATGTACTTACAAGTAACAACTTCTTTTTTTTTATTCCACAGAATTCTTCTTGTTACTAAATGATATTAGGTAAATATTCTAAAAGATTTCAGTTTTAATATATTTTTCCTATTTAGTCTACAGTTAATAACTTTTATCTAATATAAACAATTATATTCCAATCAGTGCTAAAGACCACAACTATTAGTGTTGCCTCGCAGGCTACGTCCCAATCCCAAATGATTTGTACTACCAACCTGTATTACCGGGTTAAACAGATAACAAAGATACTTGAAATAATTAAAATCTGTTTTTGTTATCTTGGATAACTAGTCTTTAATAAAAACAATATCAATACTATAAAGTTGTTACTTGGTAAAATTTATACATTAAATATTTTTGTCAAATTCTCCCAAAATTCACTTCTAATTCTATTTAATTTTTTTAATTCAGTTTGTCTATCCGTTTTGACGAGTATTTTTTCTACACACATAATATTTAGGATATATTTTATCCTGAAAATGTAATACATTTTGAACACTAAAATTTGTAAAAATTTTAAACTTACTCTTCAATAATCATAATAATATTGCGACATAAACCTGGTTGCTGGACGGGTCCCAATTCCGCCCTCCTGCAGTACTATAACTTACCATGAAGTATATCATTGACAATTATTCATGTGTAGCGATAAAATTACCTTTCATAAGTATAATAGAATTGATATTGCTTCTTCATAGATTGAATTAGGTAAGTATTTTTATTATAATAATAATAGAATATTAGGTATAGTATATATTCTATTAATACCTAATAATACAAATATAAACGTCTTGTCCGTTTTTATGTTAATTTGTTTCTTTGTTAGTCTCTGGAAATGTTAGTAAAATTTGAGACATTACTTTTTCATCTGATATTTTTGGAAGAAGACTGTAGGTTGTGTAATAATATACGGTACGGCATTTTAGAACAGGAAAATATGGACTTCTACTTAAATATAAGCAATATAATTATACTACAAAGTATGCTATTATTATTTTTAATAAAATAGTAAAAAACTGAGTACTTTGTTAAGAGATCCCACGTGTATTTCTAAGGTACCAAACTGGGAATTGTCAACAGTTCGTAACATTAAATAACATAACATTAACGTAATTTCTAGAAACGTTACGTTCTTCTGTATTCCACAAGAATGGAGTCGCGGCAATAGCTTTAAAGCTTAAAGTTTCATGGTCTGTTGGCTTAGTACCTACTGGTCCTGTCTGCTGACAATTCTCTACGTAATGCACAGATTGTTGCTCCGAATTCAGGTGTACTTAGAGTTTGTTATATATTTTTGTGAGACATCCAGCGAATTATTTTCTAATGCGTTAATGATTTTTAAAATATATTTATAAAAATATAGTTTATTTATCAGAAAGAAGTTTAACTACTACAGTCTGTAAAACCTTGTATGATCAATTTATAATGTACCTATATTTTCACTCAGTTATAACTCGGTTAGTATAATGACCAACAAAGAAACTACAATGAAAAGAAAGGGTCGCTTGGGATTTCAATGGAACAATGGATGCCTTTATTTCAAAAGTTACACCCGTGTATTGAAATACTTAGATTTTCATTATATATAAAAAATATACGTCTTTTCTATATAAATCTTTAATAAATTAAATGCAATGTTAAGACAACTGCTTCATTCTAGCTGTGTATCTTTATCTAGGTTATGTAATGGATCTTCTAATTTTGACAAACTTTCCAAACAGTATCTGGTTGGTTGATTTTGAAGGTTGTAAAAGATTAACATAAATAAATGATCAGGACTAACATTTTTATTAACTTAATATTACTAGTAATTACTTGTTAATATAGATGATTATCAATAAAAATATATTCGGGGAATGTATTTATATATCCAAGAAAACTTGTCAGTGAGATAAATATATAAAGTGAGATAAATAGATAAATTTCATTTGGTTCATCTGCTGCTTGGTTTAAATTAACGTTTTAAGAGAGAACAAGATTTAGTAAAAAAAATATATATATATTTTAATAAAATGTTAAAACAATTATCATACTTTAAGTAGGAATTATTTCTACATACTTGACGTTTGGAAATTGAGGTCAAAATGGAATTTGATCGCGGTCCAAGAGCTACTGTCTGAAACGTAATTTTCAAGTTCAATTTTAAAATTTAGATAGACTCTTATCTCAACGAATTTAAATAATGTAAACATGATATTTTAATAATTATATTATTGAAATTATGATACTATTGAACCTGGTATTTAATTTTTGATTGATGTCCAGGTGGCTTCAGGAAAAAAGATTAAATTTTTTCATTCCATTTTTATTATTTTATCTAACCTTTCGTAGGCCGCCAAGATCTTTAAGATTGCATATACATATTTTGAGTCTTGTTTGTAAGTGTTCTTTAAAATTGTTTGCACTTTTATGATTGTCACTAGTAAGTACCCCTTGATGGCATTTTAACATACTTGGTAACAATTTGTAATTTTATAATAAACATTTTAAAATATGCCGAATTCATATTCTCGACTTTATTTTTAATAAAAAAAAAGCGAAAGCCAAATCGGTTCATTGTTTTGGAAACTAATATGTCACAGACAGATACGCAGGCACACAGATGAACAATTGTATATCTATTTACACGCACATTAAACTTATAACACCCTCCCTTTCTGTGACTTTAAAAAATATTAACCAACAAGGACTATACATTAATTAACTGCTGTTCGACTACCATTAGAAGTTTCTTAATATAATTTTGCTAGGATACAAACGACAACTCCTCAACAATATATCACAATAGTCAATGATTACAAATCTCCATGCGATTCGAGATTCGCTTATTCAATCAAAACAAGGAAAGTTATCATGGCAATAAACTAAAGATTTATCGAGCTTTGGAACTTTGCTCATAATTCCAGTTCTGTGACTGTCGCAGTACTTTGGGGGAGTATAAAATTCGATAAGATATTTAACCTTTCCCCACTTAAAGTTCTGTTTGTTTGTTTGCATTTTTTTCTGTAGTAACAATTACATTTTGAAAAACAATTAAAAGGGAACGATCTGAATTCAATAATTATTTCAAATAGTTGTATTAGTATTTCTAAATAATAAAACTTTTTATAAGCCTTTTTAAGCACAATTTTATATATAATTTTTTACATATAACAAACATAATATAATTTTACATATAACAACCAAATTGTTTTTAGTCTAAGATTATATCGAGGACATTATTTAAAAATGCTTTTGTGGGTTTGTTTTATTGAAAAAGGGATTTCTGATATATAAAGTAACGAAAGTCGATTACTAAGTGATTTAGGTCGACAGTTAGAATTGTTTTTTAGTTTGGGTTTTTGTACTAAGTTGAATTGATAGGAGAGAAATTATTTATTGCAGTAAAATACAAATAAATTTTAAACATTCCATGAAAACTAACAAACACATAGGTATTAAGAACTAGGTCAAAACTCATATAATATAATATAATAATGTCGAACGATTACCAAATAATATCTCTTTTAACCTTGAATTAATACCTAAAAAGGAGCTCTTTTTATTTGAAAACAGGGTCGATTTTCCCTGGCACTTAAATTTTGCAAGAAATATGGCACACCACTTCGTCATTCCAGTGAGCTAGAGTTCTATCGACAGTGGCTTGATTTAATGTTTTTGTATCTATACATATAAAAAAAGTTGGAACGTCTGATTCTAATTACAAATTAATACCTTTTCATATTAAAGTATATACAGTATTCACATAAAATAACATTATTTTTATTTTTTCTCTCGCTGATTGGTCCGTCTAATTTCTGAAACGGCGGGACCGATTTTAACAGAACTTTCACTGGCAGATAACTGATACTACAAGAAATAACTTAGGCTATTTACGAACAAAATCGTGGCCACAACTTGTAAAACATATATTCTTCCAAATGTTATATTTGTTTGAAAATTTAATATGGATAATATAATAATACATTCAATATGTATTGATTGTATAATAACATTGCTGGGTTGGCTGGTTTCAATTATTATCCTCAATTATTAAAAAACAACATGAAGCCTCTGCATCAATTACTGTAATTGAGAATAGGGTTGACGATTATTATTGTTATATCGTCTTCGAAAATAACATGTGTTGTAATAATAAAAAGGCCTTGAATATAATTGTTATGTTGAATGTTTTAATTCTTGATTTATGTTAACATTAATGCAATTTAGGATTTATATTTTGGCGATACTTGGCAACCCTACTGTATATTGTGGTTTGCGGGAATTCAATTATTGTAACAGTAATAACGATAATAGAATGTGTAGCTGTAATTTGGTTTAATAAAAAAATAATGTATGTAAAGAACAAAATTATACTAAAAGTTTTCTTTTAGTATAATTTTATTCTTTACATACATTATTTTTTTACTAAACCAAATTACAGCCACTCATTCTATTATCAGCTCAAAAGCGTTATTTGTTTTATCTAACCAAGAATCAGCTTTTGGTTTATAGAACCATCCTGCGACTTTCATTCACAACCAGATTTCAACAGCGTCTCTCTTAGAATAAAAGAAAAGTATTGGTAAAATTAGTGTTTTATATGAAGATATGGTAAATGCAGACTTTGTCGCTAGTTTTGAATTAAGTTTTCAGACGTGTAATATCCTCTTTATATTTAATATCCTCTTTATATTTTATCGTGTAATATCCTCTTTATATTTATTTATAAAATATATGTTTAATGTGTAAGAATACCACGCTTTATTTTTATATCATATAATAGGCATCAAATTGTAATTTGCCTAAGCCGTCAGTCAGTGGCAGATGTTGACGAGAACTGATATTAACGGATAAAATATTGTATTGCCTGTAGCAGCCGCAACTCTAATATTCTTTTAGGATTCCGTACTCTGAGAACATTACTATGTACAAAAAAAAATTAAGAGTAAAGAAATTCTGATTCAGTTATAATTCTAACACGGAACCCTACTTTTAAGTTAGATTTACACTTGTCTGTCTTTATTAATATTACACACGTCTCATGTAAATGTACATCATATGAATAATTAAACATCTTAGCTTATGTTATAATTCAGGAATAAATATGATAATTATATGACAAACACAGCCGACATCTTTATAAATTTATTATTAATCACAAGTCTAATTGCCAGGTCGTGCGCTACATTACATAAAGAAGCAGCACTCGCAGATTTATATATTAAATTAGGTGAAGCCAACTCTTGTAAGTACTTGCAATCAACATTTCACAGAATATAACGTGAATGATATTTTTGAAAAAAAAAAATCTAATCTGTGTAACAATAGCATCTATCTTGTCTTTATATCCTTATGGAAGTAAAACAATATACACTCGCATTTTAAAAATTATATTTTCAGTCAATATTCAAAATACTACATAGAGTTTTATATTTTAAAATAATTCTGCCATTCTTATAATTTTGATTTTGATTATCTTACTGCAATAAATTTGTGTGGAATTTTATTTTGGTGTGAATTCTGCTAGAGGTTTGGATGTAAGAGTTAACTAGCTTAAATTTATATGTGACTCACATAAACGTACATTACATACAATACTTCGCACGAATGCTGAATGCTATCGTCTTCTTATTTTTTATAAAGGGACAAAACTATGCGAACAAAGTTAGTGATAACAAAGTTTCCAAACAATTTATTTGCCTTAAGTAATCCAAATATTCATAAAAAAACTTTTAGCATAATTTCATGATTTATATATTTTCAGTGTATCCTATAGAATATGTTTATTGAAGAAATATAAAGTTATTATTTTATAATATATTATTATTTCTTATTCAAATAAATTTTAAATAACTCGTTATGTAAGGGGTCTTCATACTTATTGTACATTTAGATTTATTACTTCTAGAATTGTTATGTAGGTCCAAACGTATTATGGTAGAGATCATAACTAAATTATTACAAATGAATTTTTTAAGTATATATGGAAAGTTTTTTAAATCATTTAATTTAAATAAACATGTTACCGAATATTACGTATTAAAAATTTATTTGATTGTCGTAATAACGCAGTCCCCCAACAAAATTGTTTGCACTTCCTAATTTCACAATAAAAAATGTTAATAAAGTAAAGAAAATGGTGTAACACTTTTATGTTAATCATATTGTGTTTAACAAGATATTGGCTGTAGCAAATATCTAAAAGCATTTTAAGTTAAAACAACGCCATTTACATAAATTTCTCAATAAATACTTTACATGCATGTCATATTTACGTCCAATTTGCATCAAGCATAATGCGCTTAGTAATTATAGTAATAGACTCACATATTACTTCGGTGGTATATGGGCTAGTTCCTGTCGTTGTATTGATTTCCAAATTAAACAAATAGAATTGTATATAAGAGGTGGGCCAAAATATAATTAATATAATAAACAATATGGGTGTATAATTAATCAATGCCTTTACCGCAATGACGCTTACATCTCGTAATTACACAGGGAACACTTTTGTGAAGCAAGTGCGGGCTGTCTCTAGTTTTGTATTTTTTAGAAGACTAAATAGGCTTTATACAATCAAGCAGCTTTCAAAGAAAAAAAAGCGTGAACTCTTACTCAGAAGCGGGAAACGTTTTGTTTGTTTATCTTGAAAAATATCGTGGGCGGCGGTGAACACTTATTTCATCTGTTCAGATGACCCGCATATTCGTTTACAATCCTGTAATGTAAACGAAATTGTTATCACAAAAAGCTCCTTTCAGTTTATAAAAGAAGACAGAATACCACGTGTGTATAAAAAGTATAATTACATAAGATAAATATGAATAAAATGTTTTTTACATAAAAAAGACAAATGCAAGAGCATGGGTGTGTTTAAAAAAAATTATAACAGACAAAAAATATTTATGCATTTAGCAGTAAGGTTGTTTAGCGTTGTACTATACAACTTTAATACTTGTGTTTCTAAAATGACTTCTTCTTAATTCCAGAGCCGATCAGTCATCAGGCAGTGACAGCATCCGAGAGAAGAATATGGGCAGATTAAATGGTTTCCTTAATTTGAAGACTCCTTTGATAAGTACAAAAACTTTAGGGTAAGTAATATAAATGAAACAACATTGTCATCAGACAAAAAAAATATTTTTGTTTTGCGCCATCTACCGGCTGTGTTGTGCACTACAAACTTAACAAGCTTTCTCTTGAGTTAACATTTCACATTTCCTTTCTCATATATTTCAGTGTACAAGGTTTCCACAAGATGGAGCTATTTCATTGGTGTATTACATTTTGCGTAAAATATAGAATCATGTTAAATATTAGTTGTAATAATATAATAGTAGTTGTATAGTTGATAAAAAAAAAGTTTAATTATTATAATATTAAATTATATTTAATTTTATAGTAGCAATAAACAACCTTTGCAAACGTGCTACGAATGGCTTTGATTGCTTTAAACTTAAACACCATTTAATAATGTATGTTCACCCAAACCAAAAGTATTGAAGTAATATTATTATTATTTTTCCCATACTTTAATTTAATTATTATAATCACTATTGGAGTTTACAGATGAAATATATAACATTGTTAGCATTATATAGTTTTTGAACACTAACCTTCACTTCTAATTTTAAGTCTAGCCTAATTGATCATTTCTTTGTGTTATATACTTTCAAGATAAATTATATATGATATATAATCTATACATATATATATATATATATATATATATAGATATCAAAAATTGTGAAAATATTAATAACATTAGTGTCCATTGAAATATAAAACTATTATGTTGTAAGAAAGAAATCAATCGATCAAAGTTCTTTGTTTGTCAGCGTCTTTATTCTTGTCTCACGTCACACGCATAAACCATAACCTACTTTTTCTCAGTCGGGCAGTACAGGAAATAATGTACAAAGTTTTGTCTTACTTTTGTTGAGGTTGGTTATACGAGTTTGTCAGACGAGGTTAGTTTGCAAAGTTAAATAACCTTGTAGTTGTGTTTGAAGTGAATTTCATGGAAACCGAGTTTATGTGCTAAGTTTAAGTTAGACGTAAATGGTTCGTCATAGAGAGCGAGCGACTTGACGGAGCTTAAATTTAACAAAGTAGTCTAAAATTTACAAAATTATTGCAGCAAAGCTTTATATCCAGTTGTCAGCAATGGAATAAAATCGTGATCCTTACATTACCTATTCTAATGTATCTTTTGGTCACATAACTCTATTTAAATTAATAAGTATGTATGTCTACTGAATATATTATTTTTTAAATAGTTTTATAATTAAACAGTGCTCTGTTCATGTTCGTGCTTAGTTCATTTACTCCCTCAATTGTCAATATTATATTGTTAGTAATTTAAATGTATATTTTGCAGTGCTACTTAGTGCAGTAACAACCAGCTCCTTAAATATATGTGTTAATTTTAATAGGATAGTAATATATGTGATTTTAAATTTGGAAACAGATTTTTAAGATATATTAAACATTTATTAGGACAACTTAATGAGGTTCCAAATAATTATCATAAAGTATTTACTACTAATTTATATACTTACTAAAGTAAGTAAACATATTAAGTAACGATTTATTAATTAAAGATTTATTAAGGTGTTGCTAAAATATTTTGATGCTTGAAAAAAAAAAAGATTATATGTTGCAATCTTAAACGAATAATTTTCAGTAAATAACATATTTTAAATAGAAAATTTATCATTTAAATAAAAAGTTCTTGTACGTTTGTAGGAAAAGTTTCAAAAACTAGCAACTAGCTGTTGTTTATTTAAAATAAAATCCTCACATTTAGTGTATAAGTTTTCCTTTGTGTTTAATTCCGACTTCGTTCATGTGAAATACGTAACAGAATTACATCTTTGAAACATTGGTTCAGCATTAATAATATAATTCGGATAAAGATAAACTTTATTCATATAGACTTTATTGTAGTAAAGTATTCGTAATGTTTGCTATATTTTTTTCTATAATGATAGTGTGATAATGAAATAGTATCAAAACTTTCTTCAAATACATTGTACTTATGTAAATTCCAGATTCACGGTTCCATGAAGAAGTATCGGAAAACATTTCATAGATATTTTTTTTTAAAGGTTACATTTGTAATAGTATTGACTATCAAGTCATAATCGTAAATTATATGTGAGAAAAAATTTAAATCACGTAAAGCTTGAAATCAAAGAATAAACAGACGAAACATCTAGCTCTATAATGCTCCGACACTTATTAGATATCACTGAATTGTAATTGTAAACAATCTATATTGTGTGTAATTATTAAAAGAACTTATTTTTGGAAGAAGAATGCTAATAGACAATGACTCAGAAGTATTTATATTGAAGCAACATTTGCAGAATTGTTAGCAAGTTTGTAATATAAAAATACAAGTAAGAAGATAAAAGATAAGAAAGTACAAGTGTTGTTTATTAGTTTAAGTTAATACATAAATATCGGTCTTTATCTTCCTAGTAAACTTCGCTTTTAAATTACTTTCAATCTTAATGTAACGTAACACTAAAATTGAAAAACATTCACACCATAATAATAATTTACCCTTCTGGGTCTCATTGCCTTTGAATTTATCGCGTTCCCGAGATGATCTACGCGAATGAATATTTAATTGAATATAAATTATTCATATTCATCACACTCTAGACATATATGAGATTTTAAATATTTCCAACTCCTTTGGAATACGATCGGTTATCGGTTTAATAAAATCTGTACCAAAAAGTTCCCAGGAGTATATTTACATAATATAAGTATAATATCCACATAATATTTTTATCTACCAACCCAGTCATTTTTATTATCCGATTTAATAGGAGCTTTCTCTATATGGTATTGGTGTCATTATTATTCGACGGTAATTTCTTTTTGTTAAACATAACACATGTAATAATTTGAACTAGCCATCAAGAGGGAAAAATAGTATATATTTTTATAATCGAAAATGTTATTCTAAAACAACATAATTTCTCTAACATAACAATGTAAGTTCAAGGCATTTTATTCACCAGTTTCCATTTAGTAATCCAAGTTTATACAGTGAGTTAGTAATAAAGGAACTCGTTTCGCTTGTCACGGGGTGTTATGGAAGGGTTAAGGTAGTGAGAGAAGCGTGCTACAAATTGTAGTGCAGTTTATTGTGTTCATAAATATAGTTAATGTCTAATAAACCAATCGAATAGTACTACACAGTTTAATTTTATCTTACTCGGCTTAGGAGCTAGAAGGTAGTTAACTTAGTGTGTTATTATAGGGTATTAAAGGGTGGTGGTGTGTCAGGCATCCCCCACCACCACCACCACCACTACTAATTACCACCACATAAACATACGAGTTCCGGGGCTAGTTAGCAACTTTCACAGAGCGTGTTTTAAAAGTGTGCGAGGAGGGTTTTCCAGGGCATTCTGTAACAATTCTTGGGGCTTTCTGTTTACGTTCTGTTCGGTTGCAGAGTTAGGTTTTAGTGGGTATATGGCCTAAACCGGGAGCCCCAACCCAACCTAACCCATCCGTTCTCCCTTCCAGCAATGTATTTTCGTAGCTTTAATAAGTATGTTATAAAATATTACAAGAGCATCCAGTAGACGTTATTTTGCTCTAAAAGTAAAAGGAATTATTAAATGTCATTAAATGTGAATCTAAACAAATCAGAGTCAAACAACAAGAAGAAAATCAATAAAATCGGTTGATCCTTGAAGTTTAGTGACATCACATGTACAGAAATAAAGATATAAAGACATCCCGATCTGTTTATGTATACATTAATGAAAAAGTGTTGGAGAACGTATCGATCGAGAAGTTCTAAACTAATGCTCTCTCATACATTCAGCAACTTATTTTTATTTATATTAGTACAAGTACAGTTTCAGTTCATTATACTCTTGTTTTATGCTTTTTTCTGGTATGGTATGCATTGATGGCATCGATATTCATTATAAGATAGTATAGATTCATTTTTTAAACCGCTGCACCTTAATTAATGTAAACTCCTCTTAATTTATGTCGATGAAACGTGGGCAGGGATTGTGCGTTTCTCGGTTTCGTTTCTAACAGTACTTCTGTTCCCCGCATGTGGTTTGAGGTGTAAGAAATAAGCGATAGGCGGATTAAATAAATTACAATGTCATATAGAAGCTAGTTTAATGAGCAAATAAAAATAAAGTGCTTTAAGTAGGAAAAAAAGTATTTTCTTTGCTTATTACGGTATTATTGTCTTATGCGTTTTAATAATGATAATTAAATAAAAGACAAATTAATGTTATCGTCAACAATAGGTATAAATTATTTATTATTGCACCATACAACATTAAGGGAGGAAGAAAAAATTGATTCCATATAGTAAATGCTACTATTGACAGTGCTATTATTGCGACCATGATTTATGTTACGCCCTAAATAAGAACATAATATCATTATTTTTGTCGTAAGTGAAAACAAAAAAGGGTTTTTGGTGAAAAAATGTCTTTGCTACTTGGATTATTTTTTCTTTTACGTAATTCGAGGATTTATTGTTTTATGGAACCTATGTATGTTATTCAAATATTATTAAATTTTTTTAGACAATTTACTTTTATTTAACAATTTGAAAGGTGACTTTAATCCTTCCAAGTAATTCAGGAATGAGTCGGTTAGTTGGAAACGTTATCAAGAAATACTCATCTGAGATTACAAACAAACAAATGTTTCTGTAATCCTAGTCATACTATATTCAATCTTATGAGCTTGAAACAGGACCTTTCCATTTGCAGTTTCGATACACACGGGTTTCGGTTTAAAATGTTTATTGCACTTTTTATGAACTTGATTAATTAGAATATAAAATTCTTTTTAAAGCTTATATTTATACAGTATTCATACATTATACATATATTATATTAGATTCAAGTTTGTAAAGTGAGATATAGGAGGTAATTTTTAAAACATGATATTTTTACGATCATTGCCTTCACGCGACACTGATATAAACATACTTATCAGTAAATGCACTTAACATATGTGTAATATAGGTTATACGTTGATTAATTACCATAATATTGAATTACTATAAATGATATTTAATTACTATAGAAAGTTTCAAATCAAATGAAGTAAAGATTGTATATCGTAGTAAAGATACTCTTTTTTTATCATTTTGAAAAAAATAAAAATAATTTTACGTTAGGAAAAAAACTTTAATGATGTCTAAGTAATCTAGCCTTTTCGATGCGGATGTTTATGAAAAATCTTAAACTTAGGCTAACAATGCAGAAAAGGGATTTATTTATACATTTGATATGTCTTCAATCGCAAATTTTAGTGAGGAATAAAAAAATATATCATCAATCTCTAAGATTATTTGAAAATTATAATATTACAGACAAAACCATATATAGTCTATCCAGAATCACGAGAAATAACTAGTAAAACATAATTAATATTATTAATATCTTCAACTATCCGACATTACCTTCTACAAAGATTAATTAATGCTAATCTGAATATTATGTAAGTTGTAATGTCTGTGTGTCTCTACAGATGGGACAATCCATCTTATTTAACTGTCAGAGCTGGCAGCAGCAAATGGACGGAAACTGGAATATCTTGTTACATTGCATTGCTTTATTTCATCAATTTATTTGGAATTTAGATAATCTGAGTCAAATCAAACTGTTAATTCTCGTTTTGTTTCATCGCTTACCGTCTATCTTTTCGTGTATTTTTTCTTATCTTCTTAATCCCTATAAATACGTTTATATTATATTTAAACGTTCATACTAGCAGTAAATTACATCCGTGGAGTTCCGGGCTTGTTCTTCTTCAAAGACCTAGATTCTGAGATTTTGTAAGTGTATTAAGTATGTAAGTGTATACATATTAAAATTAAAAACTTTTGACTTGGACTATGACTTTATTTTTGTTTATATATATTTTTTATCGAGCGGATATCTGAAACAGATTAGAAGAGACGTAGTGCTATCTATACTTGAAGACGTATAAAAAGAATTTTCCCGATTGTATGATCAGAAACATCAACGCAGACGAAGCGGCGGCAGTCTAGGAATTACACATTTTTACCTTCGGATCCTGTGATGTTAGCCCTCACTAAGGCAGATATTTTTTATTTTTCTATCATAAATAGATAAATAAAGTATTTTTTTATAAATATTATTTACGATGCGAAAACACGGCTAAAGCTTTTAAAGTATTATTTTTTATAAACTACAAAAATATACACAATAACAAAATAAATGATATGGAATTAGTAAATAAGAACATCAGCTGGTTAATTAATGATACTCGTAAGTAAACTGAATAATACTAAAAGCACCTTTATTCCGTTATCCGTGAAATAACCGACTAAATCCGGTAATTATACCTTAATTCTGAAATAGACCCATTTACTTATCTCAGAATAAATTGACGTAAAGGTTTAGAGATTACAGCAGCTCGGTTGAATGATGTGTGGGCGTAGTAACAGCGATTTCATAGGGACCACTTATTTAGAAATAAGAACAAGATACTATTTTAAATTAAATATGTCTTTTATCTCATTCTAATAAGTTTGTCTTTATGAAATGCTTCTGAACTCAACAACAAAAGAAAGAAATAAAATAATGTGGTATTCTTATTGATCATTACCCTAAACTTCTACAATAAAACGTTCCAAAAACGCCAACAGTGCTACTAAACCACTATCCAAATATCTGTTAAGAGTTTATTCAAATAATTGCAATTGTTTTGGCCTTTAAATGTAAATTTGTTTTTTAACGCAAATAGGTACGAATTAAAGTTAAATACAAATTATAATACTTTAAACATTTTACACAGTGGCTCTTGATTAAAATATTTTTAAACTAGTTATACGTTATTAGTGTTGAGCAGGTATGGGCCATCTTTGGTCAATAATTTCCCTGTTTATTTACAGATACTTATAACTCGTTGAATTTACCAAAGTCGTAAAAGTATTTTAATTCATACAGAATAACTGTTTTTATGGTATGTAACATTAACTTGTACGTCAAATTTCGTGATGTTTGACAAAACGTATAATTCACAAACAACACTAACTAGTAAAAATATATTCATATTATATGTAATAAATTGAACATAACTGACTATTTGTAGATAAAATACGGAATATTAAGCATTCGATAAAGTTCGTAGAGACAGCAATATATTTGCAAATAATTTAATGTAATATATTTACTTAATTAAATTAATAATTATCTACCTTCCGTTCTGTGAATATTCACTTAATAACAATTTACTGTCTATATAATTGCTTACGAAATTTGATCAATTTACGCTTCGGAAACATTATGTTAAACACTATAATAAACTTGTATGACGACATGATACGGGTGAATATTAAAGTAACACTTTACACGTTATCATCTGATAAGTATATCTATACTTATTTGTAATTCTTTTCATGTGTTGTAGAGTAAAACTAAAATTATTTCAGAATTTTTACAACATCAGCGCCATCTAGTAGTGCTCTGTATAGTTTATGACGTAACAACCAGAGCTAAGTATACTTTTCTCATGCCCACCCAATGATACATCTAATCAGTGACCATTTCTCTGATGAAATGTAAGAAAATATAAATAAGTAAGGGAGATAAAGAATCTGATATTCTGGTCATTATATATCTCTGAAACTTTTTGTATAAACCTAAAGTTTATAAAAAATAATTTCACGGTATTAACTTGACAACGAAGTATAAAAATAGAATCAGTAAATAACACAAAAAATAATTGCGACGTTTTGGGAACTGAACCTACTGTGTTGGACTCAGTAGCCATGGCCACTAACAAATTTGACAAGTCCTCCTTATTTGAATTTGTAATATTAAATTCTTGTATATGAATGAGTACTCGAAATAGTTTTAAATATCATATTTGCAGAAAAAAATAGATGATAAGAAAAAATAAGAGAGATATATTAGTGTTCATATAAATGGTTGGTATTCAATTTTAATATACAATTTTAATACACTATACAATTTTAATAACTTTTGTTATCCGAACCTTTATTGTTTGTTCAAAATAACTTTCTCTTTGTCCACATTGTTATAAAATTTTAACAAACTGTTCGAGTATTCAAAGGGTTCGTATATAAAGCTTTTTATTAAAGTGATAGGTTCAGTCTGTGAATTATAAATACTTTATAGAAATCGATTTCTTGTCTACTTGAAAGATAAAAAAAAGTTTCGTAAAATATCAATCTACATATAACCAAAATACAATATATATATAAATATATGATCAAACGGTAAAAGCTATTAGTGGGGTTATCTTGAACAGAGATAAGAACAGTACTCCATGTGTGGCTGGACTGGCGCCTTACAGAGCGCAAGTCTTTGGCCAGGTCTGAAATACTGCCGCGCTATATTGAGCACTCTCAATTTCATCGAGGCCAATTTGGTCTTGCTGTCCAGATGGCCATATAACTGACAATTGCTCGAAATGTCGAGACCCTGTATTCTGTTACTTGGCAAGGCATTGAGAGGAGTGCACTCGAAGAGCAGTGATATGACAAATGGGGTTTTCTTTGTGCTAAACGCGTAAAATTTATATCTGTACGGAATTGAACTGAACATGGTTCAGTTCACCCATCACTTTGAGATCATCTCCAGGAAGGCTTTCATAGAAAACCCAAGTTTCTTTTGGCAGTCGTCTATGTTTTCCGGAGAGAGACCTGCACGGCCGGAATATACCGCATTCCCATTTATGTTGGATATATCTAATACATCATTGATATGCAGCTGGAACGGAGCTGGGCATTATATAAACTTTCCGGAAGCTCATAGGAAGGAAGTTTCGAAAGAAACCCCTTGTGCCATACACGATCGAAGGCTTTTGCCATATCCAATATAATTAAATATGTCATATCCAATATATTTGCCATATCCAATATGATAATTAAAAACCCTCTCGCTTGCTTTCAATAACCGCTATCCAACGATGCGTAATTTATAAAAGAAGACCAGGCGATCAACCATGAAAAAAGCCGTATTGACGATCAATGAGCAACTGGCGATCCTCGAGGTACATTAGGAGTTGTCGGTTAATGAAATTCTCCTTTATTTTGGAGAGAAGAGAGGTAATGGCGAAAGTTCTGTACGTAGCTGGGTTCGTACTATCACCTATTTCAGGGATTGAATGAATAAGGGCGCACTTCCATGAGACCGGAAAAACGCTTTTAAGGTAGGAGTGCCGAAATAAATGCTTTAGCATTCCAGTCAAATCCATGTTCGTAGCACCAATGGAGAAATGCCATCCGGCTAACTCGACTTATGAACTTCGAACGTTGAATAGTTTTTTGCCCAAAAATTATTTCTTTAATTGAGCTCTGAGCTCCGCGGTATCCGCGGGATGATCGCCGGTGTCTTTCCTTGGTCGTCCAAAGTCGAGTTTGTGGTAACAGGGGTGTCCAAGAGTTTAGCTTTCCCTTTTGCCGTGTGGACCAAAGAGTAATTCCCCATGTGCAATGGGGGTAGGGACGGCTGACAAAATTTGCCCAAAGTGGTCTTAAAAAGTGTCCAAAACTTGCGCATGCCAGGCGGGTATATTTCCAGCTGATCCCTAATTATGACGACATGCTTGAACTTTAGTTTAGCAATTTGCCGTTTTAAAATCTAGTAGAACGGTTATATTTCCTTTTGAGAACTCTAGAGTTTGGATCCTTAGTGAATAATGCATTAACCCAAACTAGATACGCGTGCCGTTTTCCAGTTGCGCATCCCTTACAGACGCATCAAATCAAGGCTGCGATCTATCACCAAGTGGTATCACATAGTTTGGTACTAATATTTCCATGGAAGGTTCCATCCACAGCGCCGTCACTGGAATCATTGAAAGGGAAACAAACCGGCCCCCATAGGCAGGATGCAAAACAACACCGCATTTCATCTCAGTCCGCTGACTTGTAGTGGCTCCCCAGATACGACAGACAGCCTCAGCATAATCCGAGAATCATTGAGCTACGAGCAGCATTCAAATTATTACAATTAGGCTCTACCATTTTTTAAAATTAACAAAATTGTTTAAAATAAATCAAAACGTATAAGTAGTTGCCATTGTTCTAGAATCAAATTTAATTATTTAGGTAAAATAGTATAACTAGACATAAATAACCATTTATTAAAAAAACGACTTTACTGATAAATACATTCTGTAGTAGAAATATTACATTTTACTCTCTTTTTTTTCTTTCTTTCTCTTACAAGACATACTTTCAGCACATGCAATTTCAATAATATTTCATATTGGAAAGAACTGCCTATTTTATCTCCTAAAAATATATTCTCCACATATCAAAATGAAGAACGTGTTTTTAAAAATAACCTATTTAATAACACACATAAAATAGTCTAAAACAATAACACGTCATCAACATGTATATGCACTCTGGTGTATTCATAACTTTACTAAGGAAGGAATTCTAGCTGGAACTCAGGAATTTGCTAAGAGGTCTGACTATGACATGCTATTAAATCTATTCTGAGTTAATATCCGACCTACATTTTGGAACCTACGGTAGGGGAATCTAAATTATAATAATTTACCTGCCTAACCAAGATTGGCTTAGATGCAATTTTCAAGTTTAATATATATATATATATATATATATATATATATATATTGTTGAAATATGTATAACGTATGATTTTACTTCAAAAAACTTATATCTAGTTTGGGTAACAGTCAAAATAAAGTTATCCATATTATATATGAATTTGATGTACCTCTGAATACACTTTTTAATGTATAATAATAACCTTGAACTGTAACGTTCTCAGATTCACAGTTCAAAAAACCTAGACATAAATTCCATTTCATGGTGTCACGGTTTGAAGGCCGCGTGTGGCACTTAGCCAGTTTTACTCACTAACTACTACATATTAAGTTGGGCGGTTCTACAATGCTATATTATTATAATTTACATTATAACAAATATAAATATGTATAAACGTGTTTTGCGTATCTTTCTGGTGGCCTCACCACTTACACAATTATTTGACAATTGTAATAAAGTCAGGGTTTGACGATGTTTATAATTTTAAATTTTTGTCATATTTGGGCTTATATTATTGCAATAAATATTAGTAAAGTAACATAAATACGAGCTGTGAGGTTGTTACTAGGAACTGACAGAATTCTTAATTTTAAAATAAATTCGACCGAGAATAATGTCTTATTCGACCCACTTTTCTTTAATATTCTCTCATATTGTTCGAAGTAAGTTTTTAATTTATATTTTCTTCGTAGTTCTTTAAAGAAATTTGTTACTTTGATTAAAATGTAAACTCCATAAAAAGAGGATTAAATTTAAATTGACAAAAATGTACATCAATTGATAAAAATATACCATATATATTACAATAAGTAAGTATATATATGTCTCTTAAAAAAAATAACATTAATTAAGATGGAATAACAAAATAATCGATTTCAATACAGTGAACAATAAATCACGTCTTACTACTTTGCATTAAATGCAATGCAATAATTTTGCAAAATGATTTTTCGTAGCAACGCTACGGGATTTCGTAGCCACGCGCATAGATGCTACGTATCTCGTAACGGCGTAGCCAGTGTCGTTCCTTTACGCGTTCAGAGCGCACGTCTATATGCCTCACTTTCTAAATCTTTCTATCTCTGTCTAACTTCGCGAAATTCAACCTTCATTCAAAAAAGCAATAGTGTTAATGTGATAGTGATTTATTTTTTACATATTTCTTAAGTTACCTGTTATGTAACTGGTTAGTTGAAAATATATATTTCAAAGCAAATTTTTTAAACACATTTTAATATTAATAATATGAAATAATATTACAAAAAAACGTTATCAAAAGTGCTTGAAAATTTCCATTGATATTGAAAGAGATTATAGCTTTTGTTTTGCTTACAATGTAAGATGTTAGAAATACTTTTGTCATACGTAAAATAAGGATAAATATTACACTCAAGGGTATAAAGGTTTGTTTTCATATTATTCTTGTGTAAGAGACAAATGTAACGCGAAGTACACATACTAGCTTTCGACACGATTTCACCTGTTTTCATCTTTTTTAGAATCTACTTTTTTTTTGCATTAAATAATTCTGATTCTCACATTTATAAGAGTATTATTATTTTAGACATACTGTATATTACATTCATATTTCATGCAAAAATATATTAGTTCATAAAATTACATTTAAAGATAAATATTTGTTATTATATTTTATATATTATAGTATTATCACACTCACGTTACGCTTATTCGAGATTAAGGGCGATAAGTTAAAAATTATACAGTATGAGATTATAACCTTTTGTTAAGTGGGTTTTATTGTTTTGTCATGAATATTAATCTTTGTACAAATACGCGTTTTCACCACGTCTTTATTTACTCTGAGACCATTCTTGTGAATACATTTGTATGTAATCAGATGTTGTGATACTCAACCAAGTGTAAATATACATTTAATGATATAAACATAAATAAACATTTCAGTGATAAGAGCGGTCTTATGTAAAATTAATCCAAACAGGCAGCGTAGCCTAGACTTTATTATACGTATGTATATGTCATAAATAATATACACAGTTACATGTCAGATATTGTAAAATAGTTACACTTAAAAAAGATGGAAAAATAATAGAATTAAATCATCACTTTATTAAGTTTAAAGAATCAAGAATTTCATACCAAAAATGTAATATTATAGGAAGTTTTTCGTAATATGAAATTAATTAAAGAAGCTTTAAAGTTTTTGCATTTCATTATATTTAAGCTGTAAACAGTGCAAGTCATTATATTATGTAATAGTTCTGTACTCAAGTGTAAAGCACTTGAAAATATTCACGTTATATAAAACATATTGTAAAGCGGTCGTGTTTGTGAAACGTGAACAGATTTTATAAACAAACTTGGTAAGTCAAGTAACGATCTATATTAAATATTTGTAAATCATATTTGTTTTTATATTCTTGCAATATTGCAATGAGAATTCAGTCTATAATTTTCTCCAAGAATGCGTCGTTTCAAGAACTGGATCAATTTTAGTATTTGGTCCATAATTCCTAAGTATTATATGAACCAATGAAATGTTATTATCACAAATATTTATTTTGCGATATTAAATATATAATATATAAATTAACAATTTATTGTATCATTAAAAGACGAAAAGAATTACCGTAAAATTTACAAATTTTAAATATTACAAAACAACATTTTTTTAAAATTTTACATTCAGTAAAAATAATACATACTTCTGTTTTTGTGTCAAAATGTAATAAAATTTTTTTTTTCTTAATAAACTTACGTAAATAATAGTATTTAATTATAACATTATTTAATTCCTTGACTCTACTGGGAATAAACAATTATTTAAAACCTTTAAAACCTTTGGGTTTTGATTATATTGTACTCTATATTATAAAGAAGGTTGTTCTCCTATTATTAAGACATTTTTTTTTCTCCGTTTGTATATTCTCACTGTTTAATTTTCATGACAAGTAAAATTTTATTAAACATCTGCTTTAAAAATAAAATGACAAAACATTACAGATTTCAATATTAATATAATCAATATAAATATTAATGATGTTACTAATTTAAAACTTGGTACATAAGGGACGAATCGCCTTAATTTAGAAAGATTCATTTTTTTCCTTCTGTGTCACAAAAAGATGTTTTTCGGGTATTACGAGCTTACATCTAAGCCTCTTTTTCGCTGTGAAGTTTTTCATTAAATAAGATATTATCTTATACATTATATATAAACATAAAGAGAAATATATCTTTATAAAATGATATTATTATAATACGATACATATTCTACATTCTTTTTTAAATATTATAAATATATTTGAATGTAAACTGAAATAGTTTAAAGGTAATAACATACTTTAAGTATGAAACATGTAACTTTCAATAGAATGTAGAAGTATATTACTTAATAAATAAGTAATAAAAAAGTCAAATATACATTTTATATAAACAGCAGAGAGAGGTAAAAAACTGCTTTGTTTTTGCCTATGTAGAAAAAGGCTTAAGGCTTACTTATATATTATATTGCTTAAGGTTTACTCATAATTATTAACTATTTGTATGTTATTTTGTATACCTTTTTGCTAACAGAATTAAATAGCTTTTTTAAACTGGAAATCAACAGAGGATCAAAAAAACAGAAAATGATACTAAATTATGGTTAACTTTTTATCTATAAAATATATATTTTTAGACGTTTAGAATTATGTTTTATTAAAGTAAAATATGACTATATAAATTTGTATTTATATTTTTCTTTAGTAAGTAAACAATCTATCATTGCGCTAAGATACGGTTGGTTAAACGCATCGCGATTTTATTACAAGTTTAAACATATAGATATTTAAGTTAGTATAGCCTGACTGGAAACTAAACTTATATCTGCGGTATCTAACTATAATACCGTAATGAAATTGAATTTTAGGATGTTTTTTGTGAAGATATAATTATTAACTAAGAGCTATAATGTGACAAATGATACGTATAAAATAAATTACTAAGATTTTATAAGAGGTACATATTTTTCTAAGAAATTCTAGGAGTACACTTACAAAAACTAAACATTTATTATCATCAGCTTACTAACCACAAACAAATAGAAGAAAGTTTTGTGATATTAAAGTATGAGTTTGAAAGCAACAAATTTATAGTTAGTAGATAGTTAATTTGGTTTATTTTTAGGCTAGTAATTTATAGACAGAAATCTGATAATCACTGAAATCTTTATATATAAGAACTAGTTAATCGTCTTAGCTTCACATAGACCCAATATACTTGGGGTTATTTAAGTGTAAAGATAACTTGTACAAGTATTACTTGTTTTAAAGATATTAAAAAAAAATGTATATATATTTGGAAATAGCCCTAATAAATAATAATGTTTTTAATTAAATAATATTATTTTCTGTGATATTACCATTGATCGTAACCGGAGGATTCCATTCAATTATTTTTGTTCATGTTTAAGGATTAGCCATTATTGGCTATTTCGTGACCAAAATATTGAATTAAACTACACCGTAATAAATTATTATATTTCTGTATGATAGACATAAATTTCATTATAATTAATTATATATTGAGACTTCTAACAAAGAGTTTCAATAGTTACTAGTGAATACCTCAATTGTAATCTAAGGTAATCTAGAACTAAGCCAAGAAAAAGGTTAATATGCTAAACTTGCTTAATACAATATAAAGTATAAATAACATTTTTTTGTCTTGTATATATAATATTATTATATGTATACAAGAATAATTATGTTTTTGTTACGTCATTAGGAAAAGGTTAGTATGATGATTTTTAAATTAACTATTTTGGAGTGCATATAGGTTTCATGTGTTTTCACTTGACTGACGACTGACAATATACTCTCCTCGGGGATAGAGGTACGTTATAAAATAAAGAACTTAACATAATACATTTCTAGCCTCATTTCAAATTTTTTAATCAGTAAATTGCATTTGTTCAAATTTGAACCATGACGTTAATTTTTAAATCTGTTTTTTTTAATTTTTTCTGTTCTGTCTGTTTTTCTAAAGTAAAAAGAGTACAATGTGATATATTTGCTTTCCGTATATGTCTGTCAAATTCTTAAAAAATATAATATTGATATAAAATATTGACCAACATATGCATTTCAGGCATTCTTAAGACCTGAAAAAAACTTTCTTTAAAAAAATATCGCTGTTTTTAATGTATATTTAGACACGTGAAAATAAAACATCAATTGAATCACCCGATCACCAGTTCGTTCTGAAAAGTGTAGAATGTGAAGAATGTATATTTCAGCGTTGAAATTGCGAAAAAGTATCACTAGTACATTTTACTATACAAACTGTGTCGATACAGGATAAAAGATAAGGTTGACACTTCCAAGATAAAAAATAACTGTAACTCACATATTATCCAAATTTCTTTATTTATTATTATACCGTAATGGCACGCAATTATAATTACATATCAAATGCAAGACATACTTTTACAAAAGTGATTAAAATTTTGGAAAAACGTAGTACACAAAAGTGTGTATTCTAATGTATTAATATTAATTATTATTAAGCTTAGTTAATTTTATCTTTTGATTTTAATTAAAATCATTAATTTGAAATATGTACATTAAACAAAACAGTAATGTATTACAAAATTGTTTATAATACGAAGATTTTCAAAAAATATATTACATTTATGATTAAATATGAAAAGAATTTAGTGATGACCCTATCATGTGTAATATACGGATAAAACAAAGAGCGTGCAAGGAAATCCTGCAATTTGTAGTTTTGAAAGGCTCGCAAATGTCGAGCTACACATCACTTTTATTGACTTCAAGCTGCATTAATATATACTATGGTTGTTTAAAGATTAATAAAAGCTTTTATTTCATATTGCTACACCGCATTCGGTGCACAACACTTATGAACAACAGTTTTATAGTTTGTTTACAGATTGTTTGCAGTAATAAAACAATAGTTATATGAATTTAATATTTTTAAGCAAAATAAACTTCTTTTTAACTAAATTAGCTAACTATAAACAAACAGTCTGACACCGCAAATAATAATAGTACTGTTTTAATTTATTAGTACACTAGAAGTAAACATCAAAATATATAAATAAATAGCCGGGTCATTATGACCTATCATCTACTCCCGCCAGTGAAATTCATGTTAAAATCGGTCCAGCTTCATTGATTAGCCGGACCAAACAATCAAACAGACAGACAGACAAACAGAGAAAAATGTAAGAAAATGGTTTGTTTTATGTTGCATATATACTTTATTATGCATTTAGTTAAAAGTTTTTATTTTGGAATTACAAAGGGATACTTTAAATTTTATTTAAATGTATACATATCTATACATATACTATCATAAATTTATCTACAAATAATGAAATTGATGATACATAAAATGTTTCTATTAAATATGATCAAAACTTGTACTGAATAACAATTTATTTGATTTATTTGTTTTATATTTTTAGAGCGTATAAAATGGGTAATTGAGTTTGTATCTAAATATTACAATTAATGTAACTTCAACAAAGTACATAACTACAATATAATATATATAAAAGGAAATATATACGGTTATTAATATGAATATCTTTAAAAGAGTGAATAATTAATTACGTTGGTGTATATCCACGAGAGTAAATATTTATAACGAGAAGACAAATGGAGCGATAATATTCAAGCATTTTTGGTAATTATCAGTCAGTTTTTGGAAGGATGATTGAAGTAATAATTATTTACAGTACAGATAACAATTTAATTGGTATTACTACATCAATCAGTGATTAAAGTTTTTTTGTTAGTAAACTAAAAAATTATAATAATAATAAAAGTGTGTACGCAAAATAGTTATATTTTATTATTATCCTTCGCAAAAGTAAACTTAAGTCAGATGAGACTAAATTTATGAAAAACAATTTGGCAAATAACTAAAAATAAATAGTAATTAAAAAAATATCTTTTCAGGTTCGGAACTGAATCCCGTTGCAAAAAAATTTTTAACTGTTAACTTAATTTTAAACATCGATATAACTGTGATAAACTATAAAGAGAGATAAAAGAGAGAGATGTCTTCTGTTTAAAAATAAATGTTATCTGTTGAATATTTCGCGCGTTAATTGTTGCAAATATTTGAATTTAAAAAAGAATTCGATGTTGTGTCGCTTTTCGAAAGAGTAAGTTAGGTTGTTTCTAGTAGTGCGTAGTTCGGGTAGCAAATTGGGTTCTTTTGCGAGTAAATTGTGATTTTTCTGTGACATAGTGTCTCAAGAGTCGACGATGACGAAGAATTTTTTGACCGTCACCAATATTGTCAATGAAGGCATTAAGGGTTCCAAGATATCACAGCTGGGTCTCTCCAAGTACCTCTCCCAATCACTGTAAGTAACCTTTAAACATACACGTAACACATTTTTATAGGATATAGATTAAAAATAACGATCATTGAGATTGTATTCGAAAGAAAAATTAAATAAATATGTGTCTTGACTTGTTAATTTATTTACAAACATTTTTAACTAAATAATGGAGTTCTCTTAAAAATCAATCTTATAATGTTTTGAATTTGCTAAGAATTTTAGTTTTTGTAATTAAATGAATTCTTTGATCATTATTTACAGTATTAATGTTAATTTAAACCTTAATATAATTGAGAATCTATTTCACTAATTAAAATTAAGGGTTCACGATGTTATTCAATAATTCGAAAAAACGCTGAGTTAGATCACAAAGGATACAGTTCTGTACGAGTTGCCTATTAGATATTTAATAATAAATATATGAAAAGGCTAATTTTATTTATTTGGGACAATCTATCAATTTTATTCAACCGAAACTAAATCATTGATTTATTGAATTATAGAACTCTACATTATCTATGACTTATGCCGTATATTAATTAAAAGTGCCTTCAGTCCTAATCATGGTTATAAAAGCTCTGTTTAGTTGTATTAGAAAAAGGAAATAAAAATCTGAAATCAAATCTCTTTTTGGTGTTGTGATCGACTAAAATTTGTCTTCAAGCGAAGCCGAAAGCAAAAGCAAAGCAAAGCAAAAAAGGACAAAGTAATAATACCATTACTGTAATTTTAGATATGTGGTTCGTTGATATGAATTAATTTGAAATTTAAGTGAAATCAGACGTCACGACTATTATTGACTTTAAATTATTAAGCTTTCCCTAAATTTAAATGGATTATGTTGAAGTTTGTCTTTTATAATTGATTGACTTCAGATTTGATTTGATGGCTTAATTTATTTTGTATTTGACATACCTTTTCTTATTGAGAATGTTCAAGAATATAGTTGATATATTATAAAGAAATTTATTTATATAACAAGTATACATGACTTGCCCCTAATAATACTATAGCGGCATCTTTAAAAAATTATATGGCGGTGCTAAATGTTTTTTATGTCTCATCTAACATAAGCAATATACAAATGCTAGCAGTCCCTGACCTTGAGATTTTGCAATATTGTTCAATTTTAGAAATTATGTCACTATAAGGAGAAAAAAAAAATATCTTAATAATGTGTTATTTATTTATTTATTTACCTTCACGCCATATCCCTTGCGGGGTAGCCAGAGACGACGGAGCACCAAACGCTATGGTCCCTGCATACCTCTTTCGCCTCGGCCACAGACATCAACCTCTTCATACATGCCCTCCGGGGAATCCTCATGCTTTTTACGTGACCTTCCTCCAGTAACATTGATACTGTGTTTTCGAAGGTCACTCGAGGCCTCCCGCTGTCTCTCTTACCGCTCTCTTTTCCTATATAAATCTTTTTTACCATTCTTTCATCACTCATTCGTTCGACGTGCCAAAACCACCTGAGCACGTTCTTCTTCATTCTCACATCATCATGACACCTTCGCTAGTACCTGCCATTCTGTGGATCTCTTCATTGCGGATTCGATCAGCTTGATTGACTCCGCCTATTCTGCGAAGAGATCGCATCTCCACAGCATTCATCTTTCTTACATTCTTCTTCTGTGTTACCCACGTTTGACTGCCGTATAACAGCGTCGGTAGCTAAACTGCATTGTGTACAATTATAATGTGTTATTATGCTATTAAAATAGAATTTCTTGAAATGTTATTTATTGAAAAACTTTATTGTATTTAGTCAATACAATAAAGTCTTTGTACTTTATATATCTTAATAAAGCACAAAGACACTCACTGACTCACTGACTCATTCATCGCTCTACAGCCCAAAACGTAATACCTAGAAAGCTGAAATTTGGACACAAGACTCCTGACATATTGAATAGGTGCAATAAGAAAAGATTTTGCAAAGGTCCAAACCATTCCAAAGTTACAGCTAAAAACTACAAAGTTTACCCCCCGCTCCCTCTCTTCTTCACTTTCGCCGTCCGTCGCGAAGCACGGGTAACCTGCTTGTAGTGAATATATTTTTTTTTGCCATTAATCCTTTAAGGTTTAAGATTTAAGGTCCTATTTAGGCTTTACTAGAAATTTGTAATATTGAATTATATTTATAAACAATGTTGTTTCGATGTATTCTTGCGTTGGTTATCGTAAACTTCAATACACGAAGTGATATAAATAAGGTAACTAAGGTTATATTCTAATGTATAACTTAGTAACTTACAATGAAGTTACGCCACCCTCTAATTTACATAAGTAAACTCATAAGATTAAGGAGCGAGCCAAAGTTTATATTCTATAGTAGTTATAGCATTGCGTTTGTATAGGTATTGTACAATACATGAAAAGATTTTTATTACTTAAGCCTATAAAAAAATACTTATAATAAAAGTGCAACAGTCTTGGATGATGGACAGTTATGGAATTAGAATCTCTATTAGCAACTCTCTCACTAGTTGTATTTATGGGTAACGAACTGAAAACTAAAGGCTTTTAAGTTATTGCAATGTCCCATTAAGGCCATGACTCTCCTGTTTTCAAATGCATAATAAATAGACTGCCCGAGTAACTTGTTGACTCTGGCGTTTTGCCATATCAAGTGTACTGTAGCTTAAAGTTATTGCTTTTAATTTAAATTATGCCTTAAAGTTAGTTATAGATAATATTAAGTATTTCTATAATATTATATAGAAATCTGAATTAATAATTTAATTATTGTGAGCATTTGTAAATGATTATTTTTTAAAATTATAGAATAGTTATTAATTTCCCATCTTTTTTCTTTTTATCTTTCTCGATTTAAAAGATAAGAAACTAGTCATTTATATATAATCTAAAGAATGAAATGGATCCAATACAAAATATGACGAATAGTTATTTATATTCAATTTGTTTTTTTGACAGAAAATTATAACATAATTTTGAATAATTCGTTTGAAATAGAACAGCCACCACGTTTGGGTCAACCCACAAATCCATAGAACAATCCTGTAGGTTAAGTTCCGCTTCCGTGCTGTGCATGGGAAAGGCCTTGGCCCAGCAGACGTTTTATTAGTTTAATAATCTGTGCAAAAAATTATGGGTTTTTGAATATATAAGTTGTTCGAATTCGTATATTAATAGAAAATGTTAACAGTATAAAACAGTAATATAAAAATATCTTACTTGATCTTCTCCATTGGCTTGAAATCATTCAACTACAGCCTTAAGGTACATAATTGTTATATAAGTATGTCTAACAGAAATACGCTTAATTCGACACAGAAATAAATAATTTGCTTTCCTCGCAAGTCTGCCAAATTCATGTATACACTTAGAATTATGTATGTATGTATGTACTCGTACTAAAATTTAATACCGGACGTTGGTCTTAATGAACACATTTCATCTAAAGGGATTTTATTTTATTCATTGCAATTACTGGATTTTCACAAAACATAGTCTGCATAATCTAAATCAATGAAAGTTTTAGAAAATTAATCATGCGAGCTTCAGAACGTTAAAAAAACGTACGTTTTGATTGAAGGTTGTTAAAATATTTATACCATAATATGTAACACGACCTTGCTTAATAATAAATAAGAAATTAAAAAATAATTTGAAATTGCATAAAATGTAACAGGCATTCCGAGAGAAGAATACATTTAGATAGACAAACAGACTTTGAAAAAATGTTTTATATAAGTCCTTCGTCATACTTTTAGCATCTTCTATTACTCTAAATGTGTACCATACTTATCTTTCTAATTATTCTTAAAAATATTAAATGTGTTTAATTAATTAAAAATGTAATTTAATATATGTATATAACTGCTAGTAAGTAAACCATTTCAACAATACCAAAGTCTAATAAAACATAAGAAACTACTTACCAAGTTCCAACGAATAAAAGTCTTTACGAAAAATGGGAAACCAATTCTACTAGAATAAAGTATTTTTCATTCATTCCATTTTAGGTGAATTTATAGTGCAATCCGTATTATTCGAGGACTTTATAACTATTGTACTGTATGTAGGTTAGACATTCTTATAATTAAATTCAATTCTTCCAACATAGTGTTTTTGTCCCAGTCTGGGCATTAGTGGCTCGGTAACAAATAGAATTGCAAGTTCTTTTAATACAATGTTAAAATATATTTTTATTCCTAGATATTGAAATTAAGATCGAGATAAAGAAAAACCTTATACTGAGATTAAAGATTACATTAATCTTTTGTATAATATAATACAACAGGAATAAGCTTGCAAATATTTTGAGGCCTTTAAAGAAGATAACTTAAGAAAAACATCAATAGCTTTATGATGCTGATGAAATGAAATCATGAGGTGAAAGCTTATCGGATTCAATAAATAAATGAACTGAAACATTGTGATATAGAATCCTCGTACTGAATAATTTAATAGCTGATATCGTGAAATATAAGGGCTTAAATCATGAAATTATATCTACGTTATACTTTATGGGTCTCGTAGCTCGTAAGTAGTATCCTCACCTAGAATATCAAAGTGAAGTAGTTATTAAACGAGGAACTACGTTTCATTCAAAGAGTCAGTGTGCTTGATTCTAAAATCTACTTCCTTCTTCGTCGTGTTTCCTTATCCTATTGTCTCGCTTTTTCTTAATTATAATTTTTCTTAATTTTAGTTGTTTTAAACATGGTACATTTTTACCACTTCATGTTTACAAAAATGTTTACGACGGCCTCGTTTACCATCGGGTAGGTATTTCTAGTCTAATTTATGAATTATGTGAAAAATGGTAGTCGTTCTTATACAAATTATTTAAAAAAATTATTTACTGGTGAATGTTATTGTAAGTTAAACTTGAGGACCGTAAGCTTTAGTTTTTTGTTACTAAAGTAAGACGTCAATTGCAAAACGAATTTAGTAATTTAAATTAATCATTACGGTGATCTGACATGTTTTTTTTTCAACAATCAACAACAAAACAAACAACAAACCACAATTAAAAAGTTTTTTAAGGGATTTCCTTTTATATATTAATGTAGGGTGCCTACTTCTATATATATTGTATTGTACACAGTAATTCAAAATGAAAAACAAAAACAATGTTATCAGGTATATACAAATAATAATTTGAGATATTAATTAATCAAATATATTATACAATAAAATGAATACAGAAGCTGAATTTTCAGTGTAAAATATAAATTCTCGTCAGCAAAAAATTTTGATTATCCTAAAAATATTCAAAGTTTATTGAATTGGTTTAAATATAAAGAAAATTTGAAGACATACTTGAAATGATTGCCAATATTGATTTACATTTTGAAGAGTTCATAAAATTACAAGTGGGTTTCTTTCCTTTGTAAATCTTATTTTAAATTAAAACGACATAACTAACTTATTTCATTGACCATAAATATATATATTTTTTTTACTTTTAGTAACTTATCTGATTGGTACAAATCTCGATAGTCTGCCGATCACAACTCTTAAGAGTACTGTAAAACAATGTTTAATAATTCCTGAAACCTCATACAATTGTTTTCTTTTTGAAGTCCTTTAAAATAATATGAAAAGAAAATTACATAACTTACAACATATTTCTTGTTATTATTAATGTTACTTTTATTTTTTTTCAGTAAAATAGATTTTTCGATTGGATTACATTATTATATTAGGCAATATAAAAATAATAATATACAACCTATCAAGATATTTGAAACGCAAACCCAAATATCTTTTAATATAGCTTTGATATATAAAACGAAATATAGTTTTGATAATTTTTAGTAACTTTGTAGACAAGAATCGGAAACAGAAGTGTTACTTTTATAAACAACTAATGCTAAATCACAGTACTGTGACATAACGACATTTTAAGTATTGGTAATTCGTAATATATACTCTCATTGAAAATTATCTTGAATAAATAGTGAAACCTTCGAATCTTAAATAGTTTTTACGGATCTCAGTTACTATTTTTATCTGAATGCAAGAACGAATGTAAAAATAGATTTTGCCATACTATATACGTTAGATATATGAGATATCGATTAATTGTTCGTTTGTTTGATTCATTAAAATACCATGAAAAACCAGATTAAATAAAAAAATAGCTAGAAACCTTAAGATACTACGTAATATTTATAAAAACATATGACACATCTAAATTAATCCAATCTGAAAGCCGCAAATACTTTTAAATCAAATGAAAGCTGTCATAGAAATTTGGATGGTATATCGTGTTCTGAAACCTGCAAAGTTTTAAATTAATTTTAAAAAGCGCCGTCATAAGTGATATGAAGCACAAGCTAAAACTTACTGCTTTTTGACATTAGAACAGTTTTATATCATATAAATCCTTACTTTATTTGGTGATAGATAAAATTTTTCTGACGTAGTCCGTTACGACGTTAAATATTTAAAATCCTTAAAATTATACGTGTTTGATTTTTAATACACACACGTACAAAATTTCAAATGTAGGCTGAATATTTGTCATAAAAAATAATATGATAGCAGTTTCCCTTGAGGTCACATTACGCTCATTTATAGTAGACGATATGATATCGACTGCTTTAATTAGTGATTTAATGGTACACAGTTACTGCTGCTCCATGTGATTTCTATTATTACTAGTGCTCTCTAGCGATTTCATAAAAGTTTAGAAAAAAATTGCATTCTATACGTTACTGATTGCTTGGCAGAACTTGTACTTATGGTTCATCTAATAAAAATCTTTAAAATGGATCTAAATTTACAAACCAAATAATTTTGTTAAAGACAGTAAAATGGAAAGATGTAAATTTTATATTAAAACGATTAAGAATTGAAATAAAATAACATGTGGTAAGCTAGACATCAACCATACTTTTGTTTAACATATGGGGTAAAAAAAAATCTTAGAAGTACCTTGACATACAACAGAAAAATATATCGGTTATAAAATAAATTATGAAAAAATACACTGAAATTTTAAATATAATCATTTAAAAACCAAGATGAAAAAATTGAAATGAAATTTATAAAATATTGCTTTAAATAAATATTAAAACTATATAAATAAAAATACACCTTTGAAAGAAAGTAAATAAATGTACGATAAATCATCGTATCGATGTCGTGTCGTAGTTTGTAACTGAAACCACAATCACTATAAAATCTGCTTATTATAACTGAATATTTAAATATGTCACTCAATTTTTATTTTGTTTTTACATTTGAAAGTATTTTTTTATGGTCGACAGAAACGGTATATACAAGAAGAAACAGAATAACATATATCAGAGCACAGCTGGACAAAACCGCTAAACACTAAATCTCTACATCTAGAAACTGGATATTGGATTTATTCAAAAGAAGCGGAAAAAGGTTAACATATACAATATTAAAAGTGAACCTTTTCTAATAGACCTACAGATAATATATGTTCTAAGTAACAAAAGTCAATTTTAGTTAGATGTCTAGTTACTTGAAAAATAAAGATTTTAATTATTATTTAATAAGGATAAAATTGTATGCTTAAAGTTCAATACCCCGAACCATCTGGTTGTGATTATCCCCCTCCAAGTTATTAATTTAAACAGTATTAATATTTTCCTTCGCTTTATGAATACTGTATTTGTAAGAACCGTTAAAAGATATTTGATTACAAGAAGTTGATTTACTATTCCTAATCATTAACCTTTATATATATGGATATATAAATAAAATGTAAGTTGGTAAACCCAAATTAAAAACTGTTAATTTTTTAAATTTTTCTCTGTTTGTTTAACAAAAAATTGACTGGCGGATAACTGACGTTACAAGGAGTAACTTAGAGAATTAAAAAAAAACATTTCAAGTGAACGAACAACGAACGCATAGCTAGCAACATGTCCTACATGATGTAAATATATATATAATAAATGGATAGAATAAACATAAATAAATGGAAGTATTAAAAGTGACAATGGATGGAAATCTAAATATTGGGAAATGCATTGCAACCTTCAGGGGACACAAAGGGAAATGAGGAAAAAGAGACTGCCGCTCTCTCACTCAGACAAGCCAGGATTTAACAATTAACGCTGCTTTAAATAACACCAAATATAGTAATTAAAATTTATTTTCATTATATTTAAATCACTATTTATTTAACCATCTTTCAACTTTTGACAAATGCGATTCCCAAATTGATTCTAAAGGCTAAAAAACCATAGCGTAATAATGTTTAATAATGTTATTATATATAAAACATTCTATCTTTCTTAGAATATATACGCTGTCAGCGTTCATACCATATTTCGTACCATACATATTTCGGCTAGTTCAAATTAATTTGGGTATCACCATTTTGTCCGTTTTGTATGTAAAGAGTCTTCTGTATATATTTATTAAATACAACCTGTAAATTTTAAACTTTTAAATGATCTCAGTGCAGAATTCGGGTTTCCGTGCAATGTAACCAAAATTCGGTTTTAGAATTTCAATTGAAACCCGAGTTTCGATGATTTTATTGACGAAGTTTAATACTATTGCGCTTTGAGATTGTATCCGGAACAGGATTTCATTAATTCACATTACATAGTGTATATATATATACCAATATCAGGATTGTAGTTAAATAATAATATGAAAACCGAGGAAAATCCCTCTTACTTGTTTATTATGTATAGTTCACTGATCAAAACCTTAATATAAAAACACTGATTTCAAGCTTTATACGAGATAATCATTCTCGTTCTCTTCTCGTGGTCTGAATAATAAATTGTAGTTTTCGAATCGGAAGCATTTCTTTGTTGCTCTTATCCTCTAATGATACCTATTTAGGATTAATTTTCTGTGACCTTTTGTACTAAAAGGTCAAATCAATATAATTAAAAATATTTATAAGTATAGTTTGGTAGTCGTATTCAGAACATAAATTCTAATTATTTTTACATTTTAACATTTTTACTAATTATACATAAGTATTATTTTTATGCTAGTACCATTAAAATTGCTATCCATTATATGCATATAATATTGCTTATAGAGTATTAGTTGTCTATTCTTTCTTTTCAAGTTATAGCTTAATAAAAAAGTTAGGGGCAACTAAACTTTCTTTAACTTAACGACCACTGCGTAGATTTTATGGTAACCATAAAATGGAGTTGAAAAGATGTCTTTATTGGGCATTTTATTTTACATTTAAAATACTATCTTAAATTCGAAGAAAATAGTTACTCGTAAATAAATCAGAAAAATAGTACGAGCAGCAGGTACAGACTTTGTCTGCGATATTAAATTTTAATTCATAAGGAGGATGGAGTAACGTTAATACCCCTGAAAATGTCAAATAATCGATGGTTCTAACAGCTTTGTGAACGAGAGCATATTGTACCGGATGCCGCACCTTGGGCGCTCGGTATTCATCTCCTCGAAAGCTTAATGCAGACAAACTTCGCAATACCACTCACTTGTAATTATTCCATGATCTGCTAGTGGAATTACTGCATCGAAAAATCTGCTATAATATTTTTATTAACGCTCCGACCGCATACAAGTTTTGTGCGTAGATTGTTTAAAATGTAGGTTTTAAAATTTCCAACAATTTTTGTACCAAATTATTGCACCTATCATTTTTGCTCGTCGGTGAGAAAATAAATGACCTGTGATTACATTTTCAATGGTTACTACAGTTGTCGGTTGGCCGAGTTCTGGGTTCATAGTTTAGGGTCTCTTGATCAAGTTTATACACAGGGAACTAATGAGTAAATTGCAAAAGCTGCTTTCAAATTCTCATAAAATTCCTCGACGGGAAACCCTCACAGTGACAAATAATATTTAAAATAAAAAAAATTGTGGCCAATAGTTTTCAGCAAGGAGTTTTGGAACGAAATTCTCTGTCAATTTAAAATAATTTATATAGGGAAAATAGAGATTATATTTACTGTGTCTAACAGTTTTTGGAACAACCCTCGTGTTTTCTACAAACTGAACCCAGTAAATTTTAATTATATGAGTATATGTTATTAATTATTGTTTAATAGTTTTTATAGTATTTGATTGTTGCCCTTCAAAAACTTAAAAATATACCCTTAAGGAAAAATGTTATTATTTCAAAAACTTATCTGTTTCTTACACATACTAGACAATTCATTAGCGTAATCCTGTTGCCTTAACGACTGTTGGCGGAATTTTAATTATTTTGCAATTGTAATTCAGTACCCGGTCGTGGTATTAATCACTGTACACTTTGTAATATGTTTATTTATGCGATTTTATTTCTGACATATGTTTATTTATTTTTATATTTCCTCTATATTAAAATTTACAATATTTTATAATCAAATATACTTTAATTTACATAAAAAAATAAACTCATCCTGAATATTTACCGTTTATACTCCTATTTGTAACGTGATTCTTATATTTTTCTTTACTTAAATATGTATGAAGAAATATAATAAATATATAGCATTTTTATGTCAACATTATATTCAACAATTTATTTTGTTTGAAATTGTACCCCATTCTTGAGTGTTGCAGGAGGGAGTGTTGCAGGCGGTTCAAGTTCAGAAAATTGTCGACTATTTGTCACTTCTTACAGTTTATTCAAATGTAGAGTTGAATCAGTACCGAATAAAAACGACTATAAATACATTGTTATTTGATATATACTATAAATCATTTTATGGTAAAATAATAATTTTAATTTAAAAAGTACAATGTGTTAGTAAAAAAATCCGTGCCCGCAGGGGGACACGCGTGGGTAGACCTCGTGTGTAACTCGTTTAAAATATAACTCACTACCTAATAATAATACATAATGCCGTTGTTTACATCAAAAATTTTCAAGCAAAAAGCGGTTTTAATTTTTTTTCTCGGAAAAGGTATCTTTTTTGGAAATATTTTTGGTACTTAAATTTAGAGTAAAAAATAACCTTTCTATTAAAAATATTTGCGAGGAGGGAATGTTTACCAGAAAAAAGTTGTCGTGGTTTTACCTACCTAAAATTTACAAGCTAAAAGTGGTTTTCATTTTTTTTCTCGGAAACGGTACCTTTTACGGAAAAACTTTTGGTATCTAAATTTAGAGTAAAAAATAACCTATCTATAAAAATTACTTGTGATGCAAGAATGTTTACCAGAAAAAAGTTATGATTTTTTTTTTCAAAAATTTTCGGTTTTTTTACCCCCACCCCTAAGTTATTGAAGTTAGGTTTTCGGTTTATCTACATTAGTTATAGGTATTTATCAAAGACATCATATAATATGAACGCCATTGATCTCCTTTGTATAGGGACAAAGTTATGGTCGAAAAACTGAAATCAGAAAAAGTGAGGCCCTAGCGCCCCCTGTGACCGGATTTCTCTGGTTAACGAACTTGACCTTCATTTTTGGATGGTTGATTTTTGTGCAAAGTTTGAAAGCGATCCGAGCGAAACTGCGGCCGCTATCGTGCTGACAAAAGTCGAATCTGGACGCACGCACGCATATATATATATATATATATATATATATATATATATATATATATATATAAACTTTTTGACCAATGGTCATTTCGGACTCAGGCGGTCATAAGAAGACCTCCTGTGAAGAAATTTTTCCAAAATTCGAAAGTAGGGGACAAATGAATGGGCAGACCGAATTCTTCGAGGTCTACCCATTCATTTGTCCCCTACTTTCGAATTTTGGAAAAATTTCTTCACAGGAGGTCTTCTTATGACCGCCTGAGTCCGAAATGACCATTGGTCAAAAAGTTTATATATATATATATATATATATATATATGCGTGCGTGCGTCCAGATTCGACTTTTGTCAGCACGATAGCGGCCGCAGTTTCGCTCGGATCGCTTTCAAACTTTGCACAAAAATCAACCATCCAAAAATGAAGGTCAAGTTCGTTAACCAGAGAAATCCGGCCACAGGGGGCGCTAGGGCCTCACTTTTTCTGATTTCAGTTTTTCGACCATAACTTTGTCCCTATACAAAGGAGATCAATCGCGTTCATATTATATGATGTCTTTAATGAATACCTATAACTAATGTACATAAACCGAAAACCTAACTTCAATAACTTAGGGGTGGGGGTAAAAAAACCGAAAATTTTTGGAAAAAAATTCATAACTTTTTTCTAGTAAATATTCTTACATCACAAGTATTTTTAATAGAAAGGTTATTTTTTACTCTAAATTTAGGTACCAAAAGTTTTACCGTAAAAGGTACCGTTTCCGAGAAAAAAAATGAAAACCACTTTTAGCTTGTAAATTTTAGGTAGGTAAAACCACGGCAACTTTTTTATGGTAAACATTCCCTCCTCGCAAATATTTTTAATAGAAAGGTTATTTTTTACTCTAAATTTAAGTACCAAAAGTATTTCCAAAAAAGATACCTTTTCCGAGAAAAAAAATTAAAACCGCTTTTTGCTTGAAAATTTTTGATGTAAACAACGGCATCATGTGTTATTCTTAGGTAGTGAGTTATATTTTAAATGAGTTACACACGAGGTCTACCCACGCGTGTTACCCTGCGGGCACGGATTTTTTTTCACTCAGAATTCATTACTATGTTTAAATAATTATAAATATAAAAAATCCGTGCCCGCAGGGGGACAAGCGTGGGTAGACCTCGTGTGTAACTCGTTTAAAATATAACTCACTACCTAAGAATAACACATGATGCCGTTGTTTACATCAAAAATTTTCAAGCAAAAAGCGGTTTTAATTTTTTTTCTCTCAGAATTCATTACTATGTTTAAATAATTATAAATATAAAAAATCCGTGCCCGCAGGGGGACAAGCGTGGGTAGACCTCGTGTGTAACTCGTTTAAAACATAACTCACTACCTAAGAATAACACATGATGCCGTTATTAACATCAAAAATTTTCAAGCAAAAAGCGGTTTTTATTTTTTTTCTCGGAAAAAGTATGTTTTTTGGAAATACTTTTGGTACTTAAATTTAGAGTAAAAAATAACCTTTCTAATAAAAATATTTGCGAGAAGGGAATATTTACCAGAAAAAAGTTGCCGTGGTTTTACCTACCTTAAATTTTCAAGCTAAAAGTGGTTTTTATTTTTTTTCTCGGAAACAGTACCTTTTACGGAAAAACTTTTGGTACCTAAATTTAGAGTAAAAAATAACCTTTCTATTAAAAATACTTGTGATGTAAGAATGTTTACCAGAAAAAAGTTATGAATTTTTTTTTACAAATTTTTGGTTTTTTTACCCCCACCCCTAAGTTATTGAAGTTAGGTTTTCGGTTTATTTACATTAGTTATAGGTATTTATCAAAGACATCATATAATATGAACGCGATTGATCTCCTTTGTATAGGGACAAAGTTATGGTCGAAAAACTGAAATCAGAAAAAGTGAGGCCCTAGCGCCCCCTGTGACCGGATTTCTCTGGTTAACGAACTTGACCTTCATTTTTGGATGGTTGATTTTTGTGCAAAGTTTGAAAGCGATCCGAGCGAAACTGCGGCCGCTATCGTGCTGACAAAAGTCGAATCTGGACGCACGCACGCATATATATATATATATATATATATATATATATATATATAAACTTTTTGACCAATGGTCATTTCGGACTCAGTCGGTCATAAGAAGACCTCCTGTGAAGAAATTTTTCCAAAATTCGAAAGTAGGGGACAAATGAATGGGCAGACCGAATTCTTCGAGGTCTACCCAAAAGTCGGAAAAAATATCACTAAATAGTTTCATAAGCGAGCGTTGGTCTTGCTACGCCAGATGGCAGTTACCATAGTTTAAATGTAAGAGTGTGAATAAAGTCCTACCAGTCTACTGTGGTATTAACAACTTTTATATTCAATTTCATGGTACAAAAACTAATTCTCAAGTATTGATTTTTAATTTAAGTAAAAAACAAACGAACAAGCTGTCCTTTAGATGGTAAGTTGTTATGGAGGATAATTATTTGTTAATATTCAAGTATCTCAAATTGATTTGAAATTAATATGCTTTATTATGTTTCTGTAGATTAGGTTTTTAATAATAATGTTTATAGGTAAAATATTTATATTATCTAATACTATCTAGTACTACACAACGTGTCCAGATCTCAAAACCTCTATTTAAGTATGTAACTTTACTCCAGTTGTTTGTCAAACCGAAACAAAATTTAAATCAATTATCTTAGTGGACCATATGTTATCAATAGATAATTATTAAATCAAATTAGCCAATAGTTTTAGATTTTGAATGTAACTCATTTTAAATTCTTAATAATTATTTAAATAAAATTTTAATTCAAATATGGTTTTCCTAATTTTCTTTTCTAACCTTAAGTAGTTTGTCTGTATATTAATTAATTATGTAAATTAAGATTCAATGTATATCGTTATATGTGCATTGTTAAGATACATAAAATTTATTTAGGAACTTTAGCAAAATAAAATCATAAAAAAATGACATACATAGACAGAAATACAAAATCACCTTTAAAACTCGTTACAACGATATATAAAAAAAGGTACTATGACAAAAATATAGGTTATGTATTGCCCGGGCATGTTTTGTCTCTCACGGATACCGGACGCTTCAACAACATCCGATATAGAATTTTAAAGCCTCGCTAGAGGCTCGGAATGGATACGATTTTCTAAAAGCCAAATGTAATTCAATTTCTAAAATATTCTGTATTCAGTGATAATGATCGTCGATTTATTAAATATAAGTTTTATAGGTATTTGTAGGCATTTTTGCTTAAAAATAAAAAATTCAAAGTGAAAAAGTAAAGCCTAGTCTAGTCTTGAGATTACAAAATCTACATTATTAAGGCAACACTATAGTCTGAACTTTTGTTTTTCATAACATATGTACTTAGCAGTTACATGTAAACTTAATCAAGCCTTAAAATTACAAACTAGCTTTAAAATATATTTAGTCTATTTAATCTTAGCTCGTGACATCTATTTATTAAAAACTGTAAACCGAACCAGTTATTATATTAAAACTTTTTAGATTTTAATTGTAAAGTATTCCAAATTAATTACTCAATAAAATATTTCAAGATCGAATCTAATCCTCCAAAGAAATCTCAATGGTACTTCATTATAATTATCTTCATTACTTATTGAAATAAAATGATTTACACGTAAAAGTTTTCTGAACAATCGAATAGCTTTTCAACTTGATCAATGCACTCTCTCAAAAGTAAATTTTGTTCGTTAGCTCAAAAGGAATTTCTAAGAATCAAAAATTTAATTATTGAATATTTTGAATTATTTATTTTAAAAAACTAATTACATGTAGGAGGTTATTTTTATTTTCCACCAGTTTGGTTGAAAGTACTGTAGTTGTTAGCAATGTGTGTGTGTGTGAATTTATTTTTGTTATACGGTATAGGTTGGCAGTACTGTGGCCGTTGGCAATACTTTTCTCCGCTTTTAGCGCATTCCTTTGTTCTCTGTTTGTTTGCATACTTTTTTCATATTTTGACCTCCATTCTTTAGACTATTGTACATTTTTACCTGGATATTTTATTTAGACAGTATATATAATATAGATACAATATAGTAATATCAAATATTATAATAATTATTATTTTATTTTATTAACTAATAGCTGTTGAAAAAAAGTATTTAATAATATATGTGGTTATAAAAAACAAATTACAATTTTGTTTTCTCCATATTCTGTGACATCTGATCAGTTATATGACAATATTGAAATTGAAAATTAAGAAAAACGGTATTTAACCCTAAAGTTTCTTGATTTAAATGTAAGTAAGTATAAATCAATTAAAGTAATTAAATAAATCAAACCAGATTGCAATTCTTGACGAAGAAAGCAACAATTTTAATTAATTAATCTATACCTTTGACCCGAGGCAATTACTTCGGTTAAAAAAAAAATTCTTCACAGTTCAATACACTACTTTATTAAAACTTTATCTCTCGTGTTTTTAGCAACTAGATTGACTTTTTTTTATGATAAAAATTTGATTTTTTTAATAAAAGCATTTTATATATATCCATAAAATTGAAAGTATTCGGATTTATTCTATCTGAACAATATTATATAAACTATACAAAGTCTATTTAGAAATTTTGAACAAATATTTGTAGTAATTGAAATATTTACAAACAACATAAAACTTGTCACTTATTTAGATTAAACCAAATTTTATTCCTCTAATTTTTTTATAGAATTAGAACCGAACCTAGGACGCTAGGATCGTCTATATTCCACATAACATTCGTAGTTAATATTTAAAATAGCATTTCAATCAAGAACCTATTAAATTAGCGTGGACATCCGAAGCCAAACTTAATTAAATTCCAAAGTACGTGCTGTGTTACTTTGAAATATCAATACGATAAAACTCGTATTTAATGTCCTGCATACACAGATGCAGCTTATATTCGAGCGTTTGTTTTCGATTTTGAAGCATAAAGTTTTTGGATTTCATCTCTTGCATACATTACGTTACAGTAACTTTACCTTTTAGTTATAAAATACATATGGAATAGGAAAGTTTTGAACCACTTAAAATATTTTGATGTGAATTGATCACCATCATTTTCATTATTTATGATATCATTGATATTGAAATCCAAATTAGCGAGGCCTTTGTTAAATTAAAAAAAAAACAACTAACGCATTAGGACTTTTTTTGTGTTGTGGGGACTGTGACATACACATAAGTAACAAATAAAAAGTCCATTAAGGCCTATATAATAATCTTTACCTAACGTAATCAGATGTTTTGTAAAAATATTGCCAAGTATTCTTACACTAAAAAAATATCATGATGCCAGTAATTCTAGAAGTATTAGCGGGTAGAGAAATAAATATTGTGGTTTGTATTATATTTTATGAGAAAATGTTTATTTTAATATTAAAAACTCACATTTACTTCAGTCGTTTCTGTATTCGCTTTTGTTCGGAGTCAAACTAGTGCTAAAAACTTAATTATTGTTAAAAATAGTTAAGTTTAATTGAATTCCAATAACGTCTGCTCAATATACAGTTGCTACTATTGTTGGGACAGATGCTGTTGATATTCGAAAGTTCGAGGTGTTGTCTAATAAATCTCTTACCCTTATTTTATTATAGAATCTTATGTATTTGTTAAAATAATTCAAATGATGAACTAAGGACTTGAGCGTGTTTTTGCATTAATAAGGGCACTGGTTTGTAGGACCTCTGTACTGTCAAGTTCTAAAATAAAAATATTTATCTTATTATATATTAATATGAGATATATTTATAAAATATTAATTAATATCTAAAGATGAAAGCTTTTCAGATCTTGTTTTTTTTTTCATTTTTAAAATCCGCAGAATAAAATTTAACAAGAAAATAAAATTTTATCTATTGTCAAGCCGATAAAAGTTATCTGAATCGAAATTCTCAGGCGTTTGTTTCACACAAACACATAAAGCAACTACACTGCTGCTGGGAGACGATAACGCAGACAAACCAATAACAATTCAACAGCTTATATGGTCTCTTACTGGCGAGATGCCCACTGTGTGAATATTAATGTTATCGATAGCGTTGAGAGGATTTCGAAGGTATTTTATGAATTGCTTATTACAAACTTATTCTAACGTTGTAGAGAATTTAATAGAGAAATGAGACTAATGTACCATATACGAGTACATACAAAGTTTTCTATGTTTACTTATATCTCAAATTTGAAAATCAATAGTTTTTTTTAATAATATGTGAAACGAAACGTCAATTTATTTTATTTTGTCATTACGAATCATCTCGCACTGCGTGCGTGCGTGCGTTTGATAACTTCTAGTCTTCCGAACAAGCCGGTTTCTCTAAAAAGGTTTCAGATCAATTATTGGCACATCCATGCTTTAATTAGCCTTATAAGGAGGCTCAATTGCGCTCAGAGGGCAAGGAAAGAGGCTTATGGCTTTCAATGTACGACTATAGACTAACAAAAATAAAAGACGAAGAATATGTATGGAAATAATTAAAAAACTATTTATTTTGTAAGTAATCATTGTGAGACAATAATACAGTAATTAAAATAGATCATCATTTAATGTTACTTTATAATATAAAAATTATAACAGTACTGCGAAATAAATAAAACCTTCAGACACATGGGTTTCGGAAGGAAGCTTTTTTATATTAGTTAACACGGAAAAGAAACATAATGAATATTTTTTTGTAGAGGGATCTTAAAATATTGTTCAACGTTATCTAAAATACACTACAATGCCGATGGTAAGGGTCCTTAGGTTATATTTTATATTATAAAGCCAATCCTCAAATTTATTTATTTCTTTATTTATTGATATCTTTTCCACTTTGAATTAATACCAGTGATTACATATGTAGATCAAATTAAAGTGGCAAGAGGGCCTATTTTTATTATTTTACTTATCGAAATACGCCCTTTTGTCTTTACAGTGTCTTTACGTTCTCCAACCTAAAATAAAGCTACGGGTTCCATGCGCCTTGGTTTAAGAAGAACCACACAACAAATTTAGCGGATATTTTATAATAGTTTATTTAATTAAATTACTCACTACTTTCCACTGCTTACCGTATTAATATACCTAAGGCGTATTGAGTTAGAGTGAGCGTCCTTAAATGTAAATGAATATGACACACAATGTCTACCTTGTGATTATTTTATGTTTTATATTACAGTTACATATACTGGTATTTCATCAAAGTTACCAGAATATTTCTAGTGATTTTTTATTAAATTATTATAGTTATTATAACCCGGCTTCTGTCGGGACAAATGTAACTCATAATATATAATCTTTTACAAAATGTATGTACACATTTTTATGGTTATCAGTTTTCAAGGAATATGTGACATTAATATTACCGGATGGAACTGTGAATTTACTGATATGTTCGCCTTCACAAACTCAAGATGGCATTCGGTGTCAGTAATGTTTCGCTAGAGTGGCCAATATTGCCACTGCGATTTCACTAATAGGTTGGTCATGCAAAATCTTCATTAAAGTGAGAAATAACGTCATTTTCGTTAGTAATCGATAAATCTATAATAAATATGATTTTTTGTTAAAACTACTAATGCTAGATTTTTTTTGTTTATAATATTAAGAAATATTTTCCAAAATTATAACTGCGAAGAAAAACTAAACCAAATTATTCTCACAAAAAATGGTTCTAGGAACCCATTAAAGAATAGTAGCTTCCATTTTTTAACTATGACAACATTAAATAAATACTAACGTCACTACAAAATAGTTTGTAATAACTTATAAAAATAAAATGTTGTCGTTACATTAAAAGAGAAAAAACAAATAAATTCAGAATAACAAAAAATAATACCGAATGCATCATTACCGTGCACATCCTGACCTACTCCGAGAGCATCCGATCTCCCGCGACTTTTACCGAAACAAAATCGATACAATACGCATTTAAATCATTCGAATTGGTCTTTAATGTATCAGTATTAAGGTTCAATTTATTTATTACGGATTCAAATTTAGAATTTGGACTGAACTATGAGTATAATGTAATATTCTGTGGATTGTGTCTCTGTCATTACTGAATTTATATCGATTTTTAAGCAATGTTGATCTGAGGATATTATGTGATGGGTGAGGGATTATAGTGATTATTCTAAATCTATTTGGACCTGCAGTATTTATGAGGAACTTAAGTCCAAACATTTTTTAAACGATTGTTGATATGTCGCTTCTATTTTAAGAACCATGATCACGTAGTATACTGTAAATTGTTAATAATTGTTAACATTACTTTCAGAGATTTTATCTATCTTACGTTACAAGTTCGGGATAAGTTTTTGCAGTAAGATGACGACATTGAAGAAGAAGTTGTAACAGCGCGAAATCTGATTACATAGTCATATAATGTAATATAGAATATAAAAGGATAGTTCTGCAATAAAGAGGGGTAAAGGATGTTAAAAGTTCGCCATCCTTACAACAATTGTTTGACAAATATTGACGTTCTAGGACTATGAAGTTACCAAAGTCCTTTTCGAATTTTATTGAACCACAAGTAGCATTATTTTTACAGTATTTGTCAATTACTTTGTTTATACAATTGGGGTTTAGCAGAAAAAATCATATAAATCTCAAGGAATAAAATTGCTTATATATTACATACAGTAAGGCCCATTGGTCTAGTGTGTGTGATACACACATTGTTCTTCCGTGTGTGTGTGTGTGTACTTTATGGCCGTTATTTATATTGTTTGTGAAACCCCTCTGAGAAAGAGGAAACTTTTCATTTTGGGAAATTAGTAAAGAATAAAAATATATTTCTATTCATTCTAAATAATTATATCTTTCCGGAGGTTAAGTTCAGAGTAGTTTGTTGAACAGCAAATTAATTAAAACTAATAACCATAAATATTCGCGACAATTTAATAAGTATTCCAATAAAATGACTACAGGGACAATATGAATTACTTACTTTCATTTATAAAATAAATTAATTAATAATTGAAATATTTTTTTACATTACAATTTTATTAATACGAGTATAAGAAAGATTTTTTTATTAGTGTACAAATACAGTTCAGAAAATAGTGTTACCAGCGTATCGTTTTAACAGTAGGTACTAAATAGATATCATACTTCCATGGAAGAAAAACACTACCCCATTTCTTAATGGGATTAGTTCTGATACGAAATACAGTTAATTATCTAAAGCTGATAGGCCAGGCCAGGCTTTTCGATGAAACAGGATGAAAAGCAAAACATTTAATACTGACTCTAAGGTTTCAATTTAATTCTGCGATTGCACCGGATGATGAAGAACTTATAGTCTATATACATCTAAAATAATGTATTTTTGAAATAGATTTTTCTAACAAGTGCAGTTGTGCCGGAAATTGCATTTCACATATAAATAGACCTTAATACAAACCCATTATTTTCCTTTCTCTTCTTAAATAAATCTTAACACAAAATGAAATCGGTTTGTTTTTAAAGTGAAGCGGGACTCCAATATAAGTAAAATTCAAAAACCTTCAAATAATAAATTAAATAAACGGAGCAAAAAATTTAATATAAGAAAATTAAACATTTTTCATTTGTGTAATGTTATGAAAATCGATATATTATAATAATATGTATATGTTCTTGAACGGTCTCAATGTCGTATTTTGAGACCTACTTACTGATACACTACTATTACTTCTACTGATAATTTAATTCTTTTAAATGTTGTTACAATTAAATAAGGTCATGTTATCATTTGAGAAATATAATAATATATCATTATTATTATAATATATTGTTTCAGAAATGTAAATATTATAGCGTGTAGACTGATTTTAATATAACATTTTTACCAGAATTGAATTGCTTTCGAAAGTCGTACAAGTAAAGTCTTAACGTCAATTTGAGCTGCAGTGTAAATTAATGTTGTAAAATGTTAGAAAATTGATAATTAACCCCTATACGGACTGGCCCGTATAAGCGTAAAGTAATCATTGTATTTCGTATGGTGACTATAATAACTGAATAAACAACGTCTTTTCTTTTCTTTACTTTTTTCTTGATAATGAGATGGACCGTCTAATTATTTACCTTTTTCTAAAAGAAAAAATATGAAGAGAACAAAGTTATTGTAGAAAAAAATATATATTCAAACAATTCCTTATGAAGTCATACTTTTAAATAAAGAAATGACATTTTAAAATCAAAATGTTTGAATTCAAATTAATCAATAATTTTTATTTTATTCCGAAAAGTATGTCATTAAGAATAATAAAGTAATACTGTAGGTGAATTCAAAGTTAACTAACTAGAGATGAAAAGTAATTTACTTAACAACATTTGACGGCAGTAATTTTCCTTTAGAAATCTGTTTTGGCTACGAACAATAGGGTACAATTATGTTTAAATTCGTAAGCAAAAACGGAGGGGCTCCAGAATTCTTTCAGGAGTCCCTCTGTTTTTGTATGTATGTATGGGTATCGAATCGCTTGTCTCTCTTTGTCTTCAACGTCGTAGCTTCAACAGAAAAAGAGAAATATATAATTTATCTGGACATGTTCTGTATTAAAAGTTATACCATATGTTAAGTATGTACTTTTGCTTTGAATGTCTATTACGAAGTGCTATATCACTAAAATATATAAAGGGTAAATTTTTCACCTAAGTAACTGTCATCTAACCTAAATTTTTTAATATCTGGGCACAAAATACATTTTGAAATGTTACTTATTTATATTAAAGGCAAAAAAGGTTATTCATAATATTTATATCCCTACTTCACGGAGAAATGTAATAATTTTTATAACCAATAAATGTACGCCTTGATGTTCCACTTCAGCGTCTGAAGAAGACTGAGATCCAAATATTGGATATCTATCAATGGATTCAAGATTCGTATATATAAAATAAATATAATATTTATATTTTCTTCTATCGTACGTGGGTCTTAACTGAAAATATTGTTGCGATCTTGCCAAAAACAATAAATTCTAATGACACGTACTTTTTATGCGATAGAAACATTTTTATTTGTATAAATAGTTTTTTGGATGTCATGTGTAAATTAACTACTAGGATAAAATAAATTTCCATGTTGTGTACTACATTACATTTTCAAAATACTACACTAAAATGTATTAAGGCGTTAGGGATGATTCACGCGTATCAGTTAAGTAGCAGTTCATTATAATACATCCATACTTTTGCATACATAACTTGTGTTTTATTCTAGTACTAAATGAAAACACAACTTCGCTCCGCTGTTCACACAAGTCATATAAGCAAAAATTATAGAAGTTTATTCGTGTCGAAATCCTCGTAAACATTCACATTTAAAATTACTGTCGAATTTCGGAAATTGGATGACCACAAGTATGGATAATAACAGATAATATTTACAAAAAATAAATAAACTAACAAAATAACTTAATAACTATTACTTACTTTATATTTAATAATGTTTTGAATTGGTAACAACAATTGTTATTTTTGTTTCATCTACTGCTTCTAATGTCAAGAAAAATAATCACTATATAAAATATAAATATCCTTCCTTAAAAAACAATTTAATTTATAATAGTTATCGATATTTTATTTAACTGTAGTTTAAAAGAGTACAGAAAAATAATTAATTGAATTAAACATATTTTAATATGTTATTCGAAATCTCCTTATTAATTGTGACATTATCAAAAAGGAAAATTTTAATCTTACAACAAAAGGCCAGAACTTTAAATGAATGTAGGATTTTAACAAGGATACAAAAACGTGTATCCTTATAACCTGCGCAATAAAAAATGTATATATTAACAAACTTTTTAACAAAACTCTTCAAAACCTTACATAAAATGCCTAAAAACGTACGAGGCATTGTCGCCGGTCTCATGAAAGTATACTTATATATTGAAATACCTTTTTTTATTTCCCACACTGCTCAATTCGTGTTTTTCAGCTACACATGATTATTTTTTTCTAATTATTAGCAGCTTTCTATTTTATTTTATTTTTTATTTTAGAGGTGGGCAAACGAGTTTGCGGGTCATCGTTGATATGTGTTCACCGCCGCCCATGAACCATGATCCCCGCCGCGCCCATAATGAGAGTAATATATATTCTCATTAAGTCCACATATTATTTGAAGATATTAAGCAATTTATTGAATAAATAGAACCATCGGCTCTAACTGTCTTTGATCTATAAAAATTGATCGAGCAGCGACTGTAATAAAAAAATCGAATAATCACAGACTATAGTACAATTTTCGTGTGATGAATAATTTTATATTAACAGTTACAATAGTAGTTACAACTGTCATACCAACAATGAATAAATAAATATTAAAATATAATAACATGCAATGTCAGCTTTTTAAGTCTTTTCTCATGTTTTCAAAGACTTTAATGTACAGAATAAATTCTCGCTGAGAGATAAATTTAAAATTAATTTTAAATCCTCATATCTGCTATAGTTATTTGAAATGTTGGTTGCGCATCATATCCTCATGCAATAGTGATTAATCTTCACATATGCGTGGCATGTTTCTTCACGCATGAAATTATTTTGACCTATGAAGCCAGACTATGTTCGAAATTCTCAAAATGTTTCAAATAATATTTGGTTACTGTAATGTACATAGCATGATTTTTAATATAAAAATTAGCTTCATAATTACAATATCATAATTTTGAATATTATGAAAGCCTTCTACAACCTAACTTGGATACCGGATGCTGAGAACAGTCTGGATGGATAAGCAAAGCAATAAAATATAAAATGCAATTAAATCTAAAGAGGCTTATGAAAAATAAGCTTATTTTGATTTCAGATAAGCTTTAATAGCTTTAATTATAATAATTATTTTATGTATTTTGACTAGATAAACTAATAGAGAACAAGATTTACTTAATACAAAATTTCTTACACTAAAAGACCTTCGAATGTATATTTTTTCTGCATAGGAGTTCCTTTAAGAACAGCTCCCTTTCCACTAAGACGGCATTCTCTATAATTTGTTTTCTAATAAAGTTAAGAAGGAGTAAAAATATGAAATGGACTTTTGATTAGCAATTATAATTAATTGCTAATCAAAATTCAAAATCTAATCAAAATTGCTAATTTCTCCTTAATGGAGAAACAATCCAGCTATGTTGATAGTAAATTGTTTTTTATAAAGATGAGCTTTTTTACTTTACTATAGGTTCTTCTTATGAACTACTAAGTTTGTTAAATCGCTTTTAAGTTAACACTAGTAATTTCTTCATATTACTTAATAATACATTTAATACCCGAACTATATTTGATAAAGGCAGCTTTGTAACTTTATGAATACGAATTTTAAATTCGAACATTAATATCACCATTAAATAACGTGCTAATGAATGTTTTTAATGTGCCTGAAACAACTGAGTTTGGTTATTATTGCGTTGTTAAAATATCATATTAATGAATATGTTCATACCATAATGTTTTATGTATAATATTATGCTCATAATGAAGTAAAATGCTCATAATAGTTTAAATTACTCACTTGTTTGTTATGTTGCTGCACAATAATTTATGTAACAATTGGTGCATGAAGTTTTTTAAAGAATTGTTTCTTAAAAGTGACTTTTTTACAAATCATTTCTTATTGTCAATCTTACCACTGGTTCGGTTATACCACAGACTTGTAAAGAACCGCGACAGATGTTCAACAAAATTTTGTTGATTTGCTTTTGAAGCTTGATAATAATAATAAGTAAACAGATAGCAATGTTGTGGTCTAAATATTCGATAAAACTATATAACGTTTCTTGTATATTTTGTTAGTAGAAAAAAAAATTGTATTATATTAAAATTTCATGCAATGTACACAAAGATTGTATTGAACTCAAATATATTATTTTAAAGTAAAATAAAGTAACAAAACATTGTAAAATTTTGAAATTTGTACTTACATTACCTTAAGCTAGTTTTGTTTATAAGATAGATGTTTAAATAATATTTGCGACAATATTATTTATGTGATCGTGAATAAGTCAGTTACGTCATAGAAAACAGTGAAATTACAGCGATATCTTTAATATGGGCAAAGAAATATTTTTAACTTCGTGCTATGACTAATCGAAAGCGAAATTGTCAATAAAATAATAAATGCAATTATATTTATTATTCAGTCATAAATATAATTTTAGTAATGATGCCACTCTTAAAAAATAAGAGAAATACGTCAGGAATACAATTAAAATTTGTTAGAAAGTGACAACAATTTTATTAATGGTACATAGTACATACTCCTACCTACAAGGCCGGCAACACTCTTGTAAATCCTCGGATGTTGCAAGAGTTCATGGGCGGCGGTGATCACAAGTCATCTGTGACCCGCCAGCTCGTTTGCCCTCCTCTTCCATAAAAAAAAAAAAAAAAATAGTAAAACAAACCATTCATAATTTATGTATAAGATATATTAAAAAGTGTAACAGATAAAAAATCTAAGTTTAATATCTTACTCCAAAAATAAAATTTTGATACAATTAAATTAGAAGTATTAAAAAAAACAAACGAGCAACGACCTAACGCATCATAAAGGACATAAAACTATACAGGAGAAATTTTACCAATTGCAACCTAAAACTTTTGTGTCGTCACATCGTATTATAACAATTAACAATTTAAGTTGTTAGTTACGGTTGTTTCTGTTCATTTTCTGACATTCATCTACATTTATAGCAAATATCTTCTCCAATCTTAGTCTATCAAACAGACTTATGTATCAAGTTTATCAACCGCAGCTTTTTGCGAAGACAATAGAACTTTTACTATTAAATTTTCTTGACATTGATGAAAAAGTTCTTTATAACCGATTCAACTCCAACTTCAAAGTTTTTTTCAACTTTTCTCTTCCAACGTCGAATAAAATGTATATTATATTTTTTTAAACTTAGACGAGTACTTGCTGTTTCCAATAATATCATTTTTCGTTTTAATCAATAGTAAATTAAAATTTGTGAACACGAGCAAGACGATTTTTTAAAGTGTGTTCCCCTCTAACTTTCAGCTCTACTATTATATTATATTGTGATATGTCTCGTCTTAATATATTAAGAAAATGTAAATATATATTCTACATATATAATTAAGGCATGTGATTTGTAAAGAATTTAAAACATATTTTAACTAAATAATTTAATAATTAGTAATTCCTTTTCAATTACCTCAGACAACTAGCTATTAATTTATCTTTCAGTCGAATTCGATGTGGTTCAACTAATACGGAACCTATCTTTTGTACATGATTAGCCACACAGAAGTTTAAGAAACTTCTATAAGTTTTTACCAAATAATATATTGGCAATTCACAAGCGCAAGGTAACTTTGTCTTTAGCATATATACATAAACATAACTTAAACTGTATATAGACGTTACCTTCGTTCTTAAAGTATTTTTTCCTAATTTACTAATGATTTTATTTATAAGTATGTCGTTGATATTTCAATATCCTTAAGTCTAAATAAATTTATTATTGTTTTCAAATAAACCAAAAGATAACTTGAACAGTGTAATGAATAATTACTTAATTACTTTGATATTTAATAAAATAGCAGCTGTTCAAACAGCGCTCAAGCAATAAGGCACATTTAAAAGTTAGAACCACTCAAGAAATAATTACATTATGTACTTATATCTTTATTAGAAACAAAAAGATTTTTATTTAATTTTCTTCTAAAATCTAAAAGTGTTTATAAGATTAATTGTAAATAGTTATTTTCTTATTATATTCCTTAAATTGTTATTAAAATATAAATTTATAACTAAATATCTAACGTTCCAGAATCCCAAACGTTTATCTAACCTTTGACCTATTATGAATAATTAATGAAAGTAAAGAGAACAACGGATTATGAGGCACCTTTCAATAATATTGAGTAACCTTTACCTTCAATGCGTTCTTAAAATAACATTGAAACACTTATTAGAAGAAGTCAGTCTTTCTGGTTAAATTATATATCAATTGCAGTAATAATTTTCCTTTTCTGGTAATATTTTATTGTAAAACGTAATCTTGTAATTAAAATTATAAATTCATCGAATAATGTTATTCATCCAATAATTTGTTTAGAAATAAAAAAGTGATTAAGCGATGTAAAAATTATTTGTAATAATTTTCTCATATTTATTATATACCAACAGCTAACTTTTTATAAAATTTCGCAATTTTAAATGGAAACTACGTATTTTTTAAACACTCACGAGATCATTTATGTCGAGATCAATATAACCGGCCATGACCTGTAACATAATTTGAAATTGTCTAAACAGATTATACTAAACAATAACCAAGTTATCACAAATATATTAACAGCAAGACCAAGTATCCATATTACTATTGTCTTGTTAGTTTTAATTATTACATTGAAAACTCAGCGCTATTTACAAAATTATTTAAACATTATTCCTTATGTTCCACTCCCAAATAGAATTGGTGTCTTCGAATAACATAAACATTACAAATGACATGACATATCTATTTAATATTTGGAGAATCGGAAGTAAATATTTATATATTTGTTTTTATCATGTATTGATTAAGTTATTGCTCATGAACATTTTTGTCTGTACGCTGAATATATTCACGTCGTTATGCGGGATGTTAATATAATGGCCTTTCATTACATGATTGCTCGCTGACACGTAGTCGGCAGCACGTCGCCAAAATTGACCAAGTGTTACCAACACGCGCCTGTTTCTTTGTTCAATGTGCTGGAGTGGAATTCATAATTCGCATGAAACTTTTTACTCGACTATTCCAACGTTAGATATAAAATTAAACTTTGTGTGTTGTCGGGTTTATTAAATGTGTGAAGAAATATCTATTCTGTTTAATATTAAAGTAATTAATTTATTAAAATTTGCATTGCGAAAAAAACAGATATAGGTAAAAAAAAACGTAATGTACTAATTAATCCAAAGATTATTCATCTACGCTTATCCTTTTTAGGAAACAGCAAAGCAAGATAGCCAACATACGAAATACTTTCAAAGGAATACACTTTAGAATACTTATATAAAAGAACTCGGTAAATGTTTATCTGTAGCTATTAAAAAAGTAAATTGTTTCGCAATGATAACCTTATTTATAACTAACTAACTAACTTATTTATAACTAACTTATTTATAACTAACAACACGACACTCACACGATATCTGAGTATATTTTTATATAAAAAAAGATCGTCTCAGTTTTGCATTTTTTTTATGAACTGACATTTTTAAGGTTAATATTATAATCAATTTTTATAACAACCAAATAAAAAGCTATCGTTATCGTGTCGAGGGAAGAGGCATTCTCGTATAAAATTTTTAGCCTACTTTTAATCCAAAGGTTTTTAAATGTAAAATATTATGGCTATAAGATTATATAACATTGAAATATTTTTTTAGTAGAAAGATTTAAAGAGATAAAAAATATATTATAAATGTGATTTATTTGGATTACAGACAAAAACGGACGGACGGATTTGTAACGTAATTCTAAACTTATTTACCTTACCAATTATGTGAATATAAAATAATATTATATTTTTTATAAAAATACAAAATCACTATCTCATTATAAAGCTGTACACTATTATATGCTAACCAACAAAGCTGACAGGCCGTTTTAAGATCCACACGTAGAAGTTAAACCGTAGCGGTTGTTTTCTGACATCTTTTGTATAGTATACATTTATTATATTTTTCATATAATTTATGTAATGCATGTAATGGTATACTGCTTCATAAGTAAAATAAAGATTCTTTTAACAACTTAACCCGGTTTTTAATTTTAAATTTAAATCTAAAAAGACATTCTACTCAAGATTTCTTCCGTGAGAAACATAGTAAAGAGTACATTATTATTACTTCTTGATATAAAATCAAAAGATATCATATCAATGAGAATAAATAACTTCTCGGCGATCAATCAATTTACTTACTTTTATGCGTGACAGTTAAATATTAAGATGCCTGTATGCCTTGCTAGATAGATTTATATCTTTATTAAATGTAAAAAATTATAATTTAAAAGATTACTAAACAGAGTACGAGTAATGTGCGAAAGTTTCAACTCAATGAATTGAATGTTAGATGATTACTAGTGTCCTGACATCTTATCATGTTTCCATGGCGGAATTTCCATAGGTGGTGTGTTTTACAGTGCAGAAGGGTAGTGCCGTATGAAATGTGGCAACTCATTATCCCGCGTGTGCATTTCCATTTTCTGTCTCCCGAACCGAGCTGAGAACAAGAAGGCATAAATAAAAATGGTAGAAAACTTATACTATTAGATTATTTGAGATTTACATGCTTTAGGAGAAAATATATTAACATTACAAATTAATTCAAATTGGTTCACTGGTTAAGGTTTAAAAGTGTTATATTTGGACAATGATGGACCTTAAAACCTCCCTTTTTTCATACGGTTCCCGATACCATATTAATATTATGTGTAATACATAAGATTTATATTGTTAAACACTTTATTATTGTGATCCTATAAATTGATGGAATGGTAAATTACATTGATGTGTACCCTTAGAGTAGTGAAATAGGGTTATAAATCTCATCTCACGATAAATCTCCTTAAATTGACCTATTACGTGATATTTTGTAGCAGATTTTAATCAAATTTAGTTAACACTTCCAAAATAAAGATGGAAGATTAAAAATTTGACAGATCATTGAGTATCTCATAAATTCCATTCGTATATCGGATAATCCTTTAATCTACTAATATGTAACTACAATAATTTTTCATTGGATATTTACGAAACTTGTCTATTTAAGTTTATGGTATTCGATTAATTTCGTATATCGATAATCATTTGTATCAAGACTATAAAATATTCTATTATAAATACTTCTCTTACTCCGTTTAAAAACGTTAAAAACTTATTTTGTGAGTATTACTGTATTACTATTTATGGTCAAAACACTGATTTAATCAAGCTAAATTTTAAAACAACTACATAATCTGATAGTTCTGAACTAGACTTGATCAAAATATATTTATCTATTGATCACTAATACTATTGATAATAATTTCTTATTAAGAATTATATGTCTTATTAATAATTATATGCCCACTTTTTCTAAATTAAAAATATAATAGTAAAGATTTCTTCTCATCTCAGTGGCATTTGTGGATATCATATGCCTATGAGTGAGTGAGTTCTATTAACGAATATTAGTGTGGCTGCGTATAAGAAAGAATGATGGCGGAATGTTATAACAATTAAAATAATCTCGCAATTCAGACATTATGTTGAACCGTATATCTCCTGGCTTATTAGAGAATTTAATTTTGTTTGTATTGACGGACAGAATAAATTGAATAAATATAATTTATATTGGTATAAAGTATCTGTGAACTAAATGCCGCAGATTATTTACGAAGAAGCTCAACCGTAGTAGTCCTGTCTAAAAAAATATTCTATAAATGCTAAGAAAACTAAATGCATGCGCTAAACTAAACTTCCTTATATAAAAAATCTAAATTTGAGCTTGCTTCTTAACAATGCAGTGTTAGACCTGACTGACTCAATAAATTTGTTACGTATAACTTAAGATAAAAAGCTCCAGTGGAAATCTAAGCACTCGCAAGCAAACTCAGCGTAGCCGTCTTTACAGATAATTTAGAAAAGATAGACAATTAACGGATGTTAATACGGCTCGACTTACCTATTTTCGTTATTTTCATACTATTTTTTCTTACTTGTATTTTATTATGAAGTATTAAAGATCTTTACTGGACATATAAATTAGAAGCTAGAGATTCTCTGCGGGATATTTTTTTACGGTCGCTTCCCAATACATATTTAATAACATAATGTTTAAACGTCAAAATGTTAATACTTATTATATTTAAAAAACTGTGAAAAATATATGACAAATACGAGAATTAAAAATTAATTCGTAACGTCTAAATTTGGCCTTTAAAAAGTTAACAAATCCTTCATGAGTATAAGTGCATAAAGTTCCACAAGACTTCACTTTTCTTAATTTCAAATTTAAAATCAAAAGTGTATTATTAAATAAATATTATTATAGCATTCTCAAGACTTTTAAGTATATCATATAAAATTGTTAATTTTCTTTTAAAAAGAGCAACTTTTGAATTTCTGGCCGGCTCTTCTCTGCAGAGCAGCCGGGCCGGTGGTAACTTGCTCACAGACTGACTAACTTGACCCTATTTATTGTTATAATTGGCGATTCAAAAGTTCTTATAAATGTCTACTAAATTTAAGGTGAATTACTAAACGATGTTGAATTTGAATTTCATGTTGCCTTAAATATAATAAGTGGAATTCAAAAGGTGAAGAATACCGAACGAACATCCTTCTTATGTGTTCATCGTCCTCACTACCTTTTCTAACCATTTCTAAAAAAATGACTATATTTGTAGATATTACTAGTTATTGTTATTACTAAGTACCACTTAGGACTACAAAAACGAAATAAAATAAAAACTTTTGCAAAATTTAAGCAGAATGATGATATATGTTGCTGAATTATTCTATATCTGTTGAGATATAGAATAATTAATTTAATAAGAGCATAATGAAAAAATAAAGTAACTGTCACTTGATTTCATCAGAAATATTTAGTAATTTAATGTAGTCTCGTAGTTATGTTGCTCTCTTTTTACTCTTTGGAAGATATGATAAAATATATAGATAAAAATAGTGGGATATATATATATATATATATATATATATATATATATATATATATATATATATATATATATATATATATATATATATATATATATATATATATATATATTATATGTATACTCATATCATATATATACCTATATGTATATAATACATGTCTTATAAAATACGCTTAAGACGAAAGGACATCATAAACGTCACGGTAAAATTGTCGCTCTATCTACTCTTTCTATCAAAGTTATACACTAGTAATAAACTGAAAATGCAAATGCGCTCACACTAAGGTTGTGGTTACATCTTAAATTCAACCCAAATTTTTATGATGATCGTAAAAACCAGTTTAAAGGGTAAGAATTTAGTTTATAGAGATACTTTCCTTTTTAGTGTCCCGGATTTTTTTCGTAATATGAAACCATAGTATGTTTAATATTAAGTGGAGTTTAACATTGTTGGTCTTATAGAGCACTCGCTATGGACAAGCTCAGAAAATATATGACTCAATTACTAGCTGATATTTTAGCGCTGTTCTATAAACTATTGTAAACAAAAAATTATGAAAGCTGAATTATCAAAAACATTGGTAAATCAAAAAAAAATATATAAAAAATATATATTATTAGTTATTAATCTAAATACAAACCAAATAGGCATCTTATTAAATTTTAAATTAATAGAGCAGTATAATTTCAGAAATATAATTAATGGGATTTCAACTAAAATAATTTACTGAAGAAAACGGAAAATAATATTATTTCAAAATTGTATTGGTATTAAAATAGTAATTTATTGTATTTCAATTTGCTGAAAGCATTTGAACAATGCAATTTCAAAAGCTTCAGTTTTGCTCAAAGTTATTTGTGAGCAATTCGATCTAGGCTTAAATTTATACGAGTATAGCGATAGAAAAAAAAAATTCTTTATTTAAATTACAACTATGTGAACAATTAAAACTGACTGCCTGACTCAGTCTCTCAGATTATTGATGTAAATTTGAAAAATATTTTTATAGTTGATTATGATAGTTTTTCTTTGTTTTAGGAGCTTTCTTTGCTCTTTTTTCCAATTTATCGTTATTGTATTGTTTTGTTGTGTATTATTGTTTCTATAAATGTAAATTTTGTTTCATAAATATTATTTTAAATTCATTACCTGATTTGTAATTTCCATCAACTATTAAATTTATAAACTATTCTGAATATAAATACATTAAAAAGTAAATATTTAAAAAATACATAAAAATTTTAACGTTATGTAATAAAGTTAAATGGTTTTTATAAAAATACGAACATTTGTAGATTTAATATAGTACTGAAACTTGCTGACTCTAGTTAAAAGCTCAGACTCACTTGGTGTTAGTAGCACTCAAACTAAAATGTTGGTTTTAAAGTTATTAGCTTACTTAGAAAGCAGCGTCTTTTATATAATAGTCATGTATGTTATATAACGTGATTTAAACATAATTATTGGAAACATATGTTTTAAAAATAAGTATCTTTGAAAAACTTACGTCATATTAAGAATACTTAATTTTAAAATATAAAAACAAATTTAATACTAATATATTTTACAACCTACAAAAATATCACAAAAACAATGATTTAGTAAAATTCTCTTGATGTTTTTTAAAAGTATTTGAAATTTAGTATGTCTGTATAAACGAATTGTATCGTATCGTAATGTGATAAAGCTAATTTTCTTTTCAACGTCCTTCTTATTAAGTGTTAGGAAGTCCCTTATAACCTAATTTCAAGCTTGTAGTTTGCAAGTCAAGATATAAATTTACCGGAAACTTGCGAACTTATTTCACAATTACCTGTAAACAATATTCAGTAGATAATAAGAATATTAAATCCATCCCTATATCTAACACTTACTTTTTAAGAGTCTTACAATAAATTTCATTAATAAATTAGTTACAATCTATTAATTATAATAATTGTAAGCTACACAATTATTTTAATTTTTACGAGTATGGGTAAGAAAATTGGGAACATTTTTGTGTTTACTTAACCTGAAATAAATGTCTGGAGAGGGTCTTGAGGCTGAGGAGCTCTTTATATGCTAGACATTTATTTAACTTCTTGGTGATTACGTAAGGTTAGCTTAGTTGTTATTTCAATGCTCTTATTATTAACTTAAAGTTTCTTTATCTCACTGACGAGTAATGTTCAGTATCATAATTACTTTTCAGGTCGTAATATTTACTCATAAGTCTTTTTTATTCTAAATTATAAATCAAATAAATATGAAAGGTCTTCAGGATTTTGTGTTCGGTAACAAAATTGTAAAAAATACTGACAAACATAAAATAGGAAAACTAGATATAACCGGTTTTTTTAATAATCGTAACGAACAGGGTACGGGTCACAAACATCTTTATGGAAGCGCTTCTACAAATGAAGTACCGTATTGATAATATTTTGAAAATTTATAATTCTATAATATTGTTTACACTAATTTTGTTGAAATTTATTGCTTCTTACATTTTTTTTCTTATTTCTAACCAGTGAAATGGCCCGAGCTGCCAGCTTTAGGAAGAACTATATGAGGCAATTCATAACCTACTAAGATCTATACTTCTAACCATAAGTTATCTTATAATATTGTAAGTTATCAAAACGAATCAAATTTTAATATCTATATGAATATGTTTGTTTTTTGTTCCAGGTAAGTAAAACTTAAAAATGACACAAATGATTACAAAGAGTAAGTATATAATATAATTGAGGCGAAAGTTTAAAGCAAAAATTATAAAATAATAATATGAATATGGATGTTTTACAAATTGTCAAGGTAACATTCCGGAAACGTTTAAAATTACCATCAATCAATATGTTATTATTCATATTGATTTTACCAAATTTTCTTTTTTATTTTAGAATTTGTTAGGATAAAACATAATTTTTGGTGAGATAAATATTGATCTTTGTAAGTATATAATGTATATGTATAAACAATATGTATAAATATATATGTATAAACAATGCAATGGAAATGAGACAATACTTTAGATTGAAAATCAATAATTCAATTAAATCAAACGTTCAAAGCTCAATATAATTAATTACAACTTGACTGTTAAAAAGCACCAACCTACATTTATAAAATCTAAATAAAGGCTGCCATTAAGGAGTTTCAGATAAGTAAAATCGTTCTTTAAATAATTTTATTTGCCTAATTTAATTGAGCCAATTTTTCGTGTAATTATTATAATTTTTAAGAGTTTGATGTCTCTGGCTGAGGCGAAAGTGATTTGCAGGGACCGTAGCGTTTCGCGCTCCGTCGTCTCTCGCTATCCTGCAAGGTATATGGCGTGGAGCTAAATAAATAAATAATAAATATTTATAACATATAACTGTTGCCAGCGACTTTGTCGGTTACTTCAAAAACTATTTTACATTAATTTCAATTTTATATTAACACAGCCATCTATTGGCAACCTATAGAACTTAGAAGTGAAATAAACTCTTTGTTTAAAAAACACATTAACACTATAAAAATATATTAATATTAATTGAGATATAAAATGTCCTATCTTAACAAAAAATCTCTGAAATCCAGTAGGTGGTTTCAAAGGTGACAAACGAACGCATGGGATTTTAATTGACATCTTGTTCTAAAACATCTTTATTTTATCGCAATTAACTAGGGATATAAAGACAAACGGAATAAAACTATTGATATATTTAATATATTTTAAAAACACAAATTGAAACCTGAGTTCTACAAATTATGAAAAATTTTATAGTACTCGTAAATTATAAAAAAATCTATTTATTAAAAATGGGATCTATAATAGATGCAGCAATTACATTTTGAATGGAAAAAATGTAATCGGTGGTGGTGATAGTGTTATCATTTAATCTTGATAAGTAGGAAGTATAGTAGTAGAATTTTACCAAAAAATTATGTAACATTAAATATTTCATATTTTTTACGGTTCTAGAAACATCAGAAAAAAGTATCGTCATTTTTCATTTTCTATTCTTCCATCAATTTTCTTCATCTGATTTCTTCAGACAGCTCATATAGTTAATGGCATTGCAGTTTTTATTCAGTTGATATTCAATACAGTGTCATAATGCATTAAGTTGAAATATGATTACTGACTGGTTCCCGTCGCTTGGCGCACAGCCAGCGTCAACAGATCGCAGTAATCGAGTGAAGACTATTCAAATGTATGGAGATTGTTAGAAATTTTACCATATCGGGAGAGGGTTTGCTTTCCTTATTAATATCTTTTTTTTTTTCATTTTATTTTTGAATAGTAGGACAAATGAGTATGTGTGTCATCTAGAAATTAGTGATCATCTTCACCTGCTCTTACACTGTAAGAAGAATCACAAGAAAATTGCCAGTTTATATTTTTTCATTATCGTTGTTATAAATAACAAATCACGCACGAATTAAATTAAGTAATCTCAAGTGATACACAGAAAGCAGGCTCTTAGGTTGTTGTCGTATTTCTTTAGTTGTTTCTCTCTGAAGTTAAAAACTCTTCAATAAAAGCTTTTATCTTCTCTAATGATTCATCAAGTGTACCCGAGACTGGCTACCGAGGTTTTAAAGTAATTAAACATCGACAAATCTAATCGCTTAATAATATTTGAAGCATAGGCCTTAGAGTAAACTTACTCGAAATATTATTATTAGTAGACGAAAGTAAGAATTATATTTGTACATCTAAAAGTAATATATGGAAAGAAGTAAAATATTGTTAAGAAATTACTGAACCACGCTTAGTAATCAATTCTGAGGATAATATGTAACATATATACTTTATTAATATCTGATGGTAACTGGAGATCTGCTAAGGTGAAGAATTGTAGATATTTTGGCACCCTTGACGAATTTCTCAGGTTTTTACTAGATCCCAATTTATTTTTTAGTATTGACTGTTGTCGAAACTCAGATTATGTATTTTATATTTATTACAATAAAAAACGTAATATCGTATTTTTATAGTTGTTACGGAAAAAATATTACCGGTACAAAAAGTATCCGTGCAAAACATGATTGTATTGCAACGAAGGAATTAAATCTTAAAATTTCAATAACTATAAGTAAAATCCGATCTTATGTTTCGACATTTAAGCCAAAATAAACAAAAAATATATACATACAACTCATATATAAGATACAAAAGGTATCATAATCATTCAATCATTTATTTAAAATACAATACTCATACAAAAAAAAAATCATAGTGTTAACTTACATTAGTCAGATATACAGAAGGATTATCATGCGAAAGTAATCATCTACAAACATATACAAATTGTAATAAGTAATGCAAATAATACAGCAATTGTATTAAAACCATTTGTAACGGAGACCGCGTCTGAATAAATATTTAACTTTGGATTTTTGTTGAAAACATTATTGTATAAATAAATTTCATCTGTATTATTAATCAAAATTATATTTTATTTTTAAAAAAGCAGTCCTAGTATTCAAGGACTGTATAAAAATAAGTAGATCCATATGAAATAACAGCTAAGTTAATTAAACACTTTATCTAAGAATAAATACTTTTCTGTAAATTAGTCAAATTATTTATCATATTTACAGTTTTTTCACGTAATATAACACAGATAAGGTATAGCTTTAATTAGTTAAATTTAATAAGTATATATTATGTAATGTTTTTTTTTATCCGAATAAACAATGAGAATTTTGAATTTGATTAATAGAAGATTTTTCAATGTTGATAGATACTAAGAGAAAACATTTCATATTTTAACAATTACTCTTATTACTACTAATTAAAGTATTCTTTAATTTAACCACAAGAACTTTTTTCTTTTTTAATATAAAATATTATTCATCAATCGTATAGTAAGGTACTAAGGAAACATTTCGCATCAAATATAAGTAGTCTCTTCAAATGAAATCAAGTGCCAAGAACTATTTTCATTTGATAGTATTTTATCTGATATTATTTTCGTCCGCCGGTTTTATCTCAACAGATATTGATGGTTATATAACGGATATCCAAGTAAGATAATGGTGTTAAAGTGAGTCACATTTAACACATTATATTGAGACTTATCTTAACGTATTTTTCCTAAGCTGTAATCCAGCTGTATAAAAACTTTTAAGACCTGATTATAAGCAGTAACATAATAGGATATCTAAAGTACTCGTATCTTTCAGGATATGCCGTCATCTTATGTTTAGCTTAGCTCGAATATCGTGACAAATTTGTTTTGCTTCTGCCTTACAGTATCAATATTTGTTGAAGTAGAAAATAAAGCCAACTTATGTCGTATTTTTTATCTTATCATAAACAAAACGTATTTTTATTTACTTAAGTAAAACCAAGAGACACTGGATTATGCAAAATTATTCACATTTGTTGCTTTAACATAGTCATCCACGAAGCCGGATGATAAACTGCAACACTGTAATGCACTTTATCAGACTGTATATTAATGTCAGAGTCAGGGAATCAGATATAAACCGGATATTAAATAGAAGTACTCATTTATATTTAAGGTTGTGAAAATACGTGATTGAAATATGAATAAAACTACATTACCTGGATTAATTTGATTTGTTTACCTCAAGAATAGTCTTAAGACTAATGGAATAATTGATTATTTTTAATTTATTTGTAATATCAATGTATTTTGTATATAATTTATACTTTTTACAGATGACAAAGATATTAAGGTGAAATAATCATATTACATATCCTATTTAACTATCATAATACTATTATAAAATTATGGAAAATGCCATTAAAAAATTTTTACAATGTTTATGTGTGTAAAATAACTAAATTTGAATATTATTGTACCTTTAAAATGATGTATTAAGAACTCAGTTTTAATGATTCTCGCCTCTCATAGGTTTTTATGTCGTAATATCATTTTGCAAAGTTGTAACTATATTCGTAAAATAGTATTAGAATCATAAAAAATATTAAAATCAATACATTTTTATTGATATTCATTGTCATCATAATAATAAAGCTTGTTTCATCAACAATTTTAATGCATATTAAAATTTTAATTTGACCTTATTTTAATTATTAAATTAATTAATTGTCGTATATTTGAATTAAATATTACAAATATAAATATTGTATTAATTTGTTTTTTTTTTATATTTTTACATTGTATGTTATATGAGTGCTTAATTTTAGCTAAATTTTATTTTGTGTGATTTAAATCTGATTAATTGGATAATGATTTTTATTTTTGTTTCACTTTTTAAAGTTCACGTTATTTTTCTTTTAATAGCAGTGGAAACTTATTTAATGTTTTGTAATTTTTTTAATTTATTTACAGGTAAGGTGAAAATTATACTACCATACTTAATTAGATTACTATTTCTTTAAGTAGTCCTATAGACCGTATCCCTCTTCATACGAGTGGAGTCGCAGATAAAAACTTATATTTATAAATGTTTTTAAACAAGAATTGTTAAATGATTGTGCGTCTGACCAAGAGCTAATTTTCTGCTGGACCGGGTCGCTTCCGTTATTAAATGGATTTACTCTTTGAACATTTACCTTGTATCTTATTTATTTTAACAAAACCTACTTGTATTTAAAATTAAATGAAATAAATATTTAATGTTATTTTCATTTATAACTAGTTGTTGATCGCGACTTCTTTCATTCGATTTATTTGTAACTTGAAACGTAGTTTTCGAGATAGCCTTAATAAACAAAATTGTAGTAGTATAAAGTATAAAATAAAGAAACAAAGAAAGACTGAAAAGCATAAGTCATAAATAAAATCTTTGTAGTTTACCTAAAAATAAATTTAGAAAAATTAAGAAATAATTTGAGGAAAATGGACCAAAAACATAAAATGCACGCTCGCCATGATAGTAATTTACAAAAACAAATAGTTAATGAAACATATACTTCTATATGCCAATTCTATTAATAACTTATTAACTTAATGGTATTAACATTTAAAAATGCTTGTAAGGCTCATTTAATCTAAGGGTTATCGATATATGTATAACATCACAATATCAAAACCCGAGATTTTTTTTTAGATGTATATTTTTTTAGGTTTTTATATATTAATGAAGCATTAAAATCTCAAATAGACAGAAATAGTTTTCTGTCTACAGGAAAAATATTAGTCGCAATTGAAGAATATTATTATATATTAAAAAATTGTTGGCGCTAACGAATTATATCAACGACAGTTAGACCGTTATTTTACGGAATAAAAATATAATAATTAATAAATACCAGTTGATATTAAAATACATACGTATTTTTATTTAAAACACGAGTGCTATAATTAAAAATATATTGCAACAAATATCACCGTAAGTTATGGCGTATAAATATTCTATTGGAAAATATCAATTGTACTGATTAAATATTTTCATAAGCTCAATATTTAAATAAGCTTTTAATATTCGCCGTCATTAAAAACCATTTCAGAAATTGAAATCAGCTGCGGAATAATAATTACTTACATTATTTCTGGTTGAATTGGTAAACTCGACGAACAGAGCAAACTTATGAATCTTTGTTAATATAAATATTTTTTTTAGTTCATCGTTAAAAATTCAATAAATAGAAATGCTTGTATAGCCCTAAACGAAGGTCGGTCTGAGGGCAGAGTAACATACGTTTTAACGTACGAGTAATTTAGAACGATACAGATGGGTGAGAAAAGGGAGAAGAATCTGACTTTAATATTCACCATCAATTATTCAGAAACAATTATTGGATTTATTTATATTTTTTTTTCAGTACCGATTTATTACGTCACTAGTGTTAACATATTATTATTATAGTTTATACTTCAAGGTTTGAATACAAATAAATATGATCCCCAACAAATCCTTCTTTATTACATTAACCCAGAATTTGTATTCGTAAAGGGTCCGAACTAAGAATTAGTTCACTTAGCTTAAGATTTAATGGAGTTCTTCGAGCACATAAAATTTTAGGAGAACGCAGAGTCTAATTTATATTAATTGACTTGGTGTTCATTTGTTCGTACTAAGTTAGTGTAGTTGAGAGTCATTCATAAGGCGATAGTATGATATCTGTTATTTGAATGTTTGTTATTATTTTCTATCCTTACTTAAAACATATTTTTTCTTGGAATCATTATAATATATAAATTTTGTGTTTACCTTTATTTAAATAATTAATTTATAAAATTACAACGCCGTGCTATTAGTTATTAAAAAACGAAAAGTCCAGTCTCAAGAGATGTCTCTAGCAAGGTTTTACCAAAGTACATTTTTCAAAACTCTTCACACTTAAGAAATCAGTTTGAAGAGACTGTTATAATCTTTAGCGAACTTTCTTTATTATTTGTATAGTATTATCTTTTGATTTTTAATCAGTTATCAATTTCTGAAAATATTCTTATGGGGTCACGAAAATTAGGCTGGAGAGTTTTGCTATTATTTATTGTTAACTCCAAAGTCTTTGTCAGAATCACCGAGTGAGATGGACGTGTACAACGATCAGTCTTTATTAGAATGTATGTAAAGGAGGGAAGGTTATCATTATCTGACTTTTATGAGTCTAGGTTATATTTATCTGATGATAGAAAAGGCAGATCAGTATGGAAGTTATCTAACAAAATATAGTTAAATTGTATGATCCGGTAGACTTCATTTATGATGATTGTATCCAAATATATTAATAAGTAGGAACTAATATTTAAGTTTTTCAAGAAATATGAAAAAAAAATGTTTTAAACAACAATAGTAGTCATAGTGAAAACCGTTGTTATATGTGAAATAATAGATATTTTCTTACAACAATGACGTGAGAAAATCGAGGACGTAATTACGTTATGACTTCCACCGGAGTGGAAGCCATCTTGGATCACGACGGAACCACATTTCCGTCAGAACCAGTTTGTTCGTTAGCGTAATTTACGACTTGCCATAGTTTCAATAGATCTGATAATTAAAATCCCTATGTATAGGTTTATTATATTGCGTAAACTCTGTTATTTAAAAGTGTTTCTTTTATAAAGTATTAAAAAGTTTAAGAGATAAGATAAAATCCGTATCAGTATAAAAACTATCGTATATATTTGTAGCCAAACCGCTAAACAAATTACAATATCTTCATTGATTCATAATCATTTTAAGACTGGATAAAAGTTTAAAATAATATTGAACTCATACTTTTGTATAAGTTTATTAAATTCAAAAAATAAATAATATATTTGTTTACGTTAAAATGTACGTAACTTATGTTTGTTATCCGGTTAAACTTTTTCTTTTTGTCTCTACGGAATTTAAATGTTTCAAATAAGTGACTGAAATGAAACAAAACATTTTCAGTATTAATTTGAAATAATTTAAATGAAAATATGATTTTATGTCTAAATATACATATCTAAATTTTAAATACGTTATCATTCATAAATAATATAACTAAATATTATTTATGAATACATATATTGTTGGTTGGCTGTAGAGTGCTTTAGCGCTAAATCCGCCATTTGTATGATATTTGTTGTGCAATAAAATTTAATAAATAAATAAAATAAACATACCATATACAAAAATTTAATTAAAATCTTTACCTCAAAACATTTAATGTAAGAACTGAATAGAATCCGTTGGTTGATAGATCTCTTTGATCGAGAGATTGGATTTCTAAGTCGTGATTCATATGTATTACTTAAATGGAAATTGTAACTATGTAAACATCTATTTGACTAAATAAAAGTAAATTGCAGCATGTAAGACATCGTATCGTTTGAGAACTCGAGCGATTCTGTTGTTTTTTCAGGGCGGGTTAAAATTTATAGCGATATGTAGAAGATATATGGTTAATTAACAGAATAAAATCATAATAAAATAATATTTTCATTAAAATTGTTTCAAATTCATACTGAAAATGTTTTGTTCCATTTCAGCCACCCATTTTAAACATTTAATTTTGTATGTCACCACCACTTATTTTGTCTCTTTGTTCAGAATACAGATTAAATATAATAAGGATGCAAACAATTATTTAACTCATACCTGTGCACGTCTCATGGGTAGCGAACAGTGCAACATGGTCTCTAGCATCGACCTCGCTTACACTTACGTCATATTTAAATTTTTTTACTTTTCATGTTTGGACATTACAAAAGCAAAAAAAAAAAAGTATCATGTTTCATACACAGAAATAACTTTTAAAAGTACACACAAATTCGAAACGAGTGTCTGTAAAAAAAGCAACGAGAACATACGTGCTGAAATGAAACTCACAACTTTTAGTTATGTTACTAGGTATACAGAATAGCTTTAATATGCTGCTTCGTATCTCTCAAAATATTGTCCATATACATAAGAAAAAAACAAACCTACGAAGTTGAACATAAATTCTAATAAAATTAAAACTATAGATTATCAAAGGCTATTCATAAAAAAACCCTGTCTATAAAGTTTTCATAAATATAAAATATTAATTCATGTTTTGTAAGTGCTTATAACAAGTATAGAAATAAATAGATGCTCTGATTTTATTCTTTCAGTTAATTATATATAATGAGATTTTTATATTTAAAAATAGAAATGGAAGGTATCGATTACGTCAACTACTAATTGACCGGATTTTCGAGTATTTACTACTAATAAATACAAATATATCAGATAGTATAACTCTTATAATTGCAAAATAAATTAGGCTTAGCCTTTTACAGTATTCATATGTAAGGTTAAGATAGCAGTTGCAAAAGGATATGAGCAACAACAATAGCGGGTTGGGACTTCCGGCCCGGAAACTACATTAGCTACTCTGCTCACATGCGATAGACATGAATTTTGTAATATACTAAACTAATATTTCGATATATTTTAAATAAATCGGATGACGTTTTTGAAGATGGCTATAGGTTTTCACAGGTAGGTTACCTAATGCCTTGAAAATATTTTTTATGCTCCTTTATGCCCCACTTTCTTGCAACTTTTCTCGTTTTTTTATGTAAGAGGAGGGCAAAAGAGCATGTGGGTCATTGGTGACATGTGACAACAGCCTACGAACTCTTGTAACATTCCGTAAATAGTACGAGCAAGGCCAGTCTTGAAAGTGGGAATATATACCTTTTTTGAAGATACCCATGTTATATCGATTCGACACTATTGTCGAAAAAAGTTCGTTCCACATTTTAGTGGTATGTTGAAAAAAGGACCTTGAAAATCACACAGTTAAGGATCGCCAAGTATCCAGATGACATTACAGGCGTTGACGTGCTATGTGCTGGTGAAATTTGGTGGCAAGTATCAGATCAAATAGTATTTCGAAACACTCCTCGTCGTAAATGCGATAGAAGACACACAAAGTGTTCACGACACTACGCAATGCCTACGAGTCCAGCCGTTCATGAGCACCACGTCCCGCTTAATTCGAATTAGGTCTCTGTTGTATGTGGTCAAAAAGTAGGCAATGGGCATTGAGCCCGTTAAAGTCTCAATGGACTACGATTTCGGCGAAGGGAGTTTCTGAAAGTAGTTTTTCCTGATTACCACTATGGGACTCCGATATAATCGTCCAAGACTACACGCACCCAAAGAACACACGGTTCCTGACCTTCAAAATTCTAAAAGCTACAGTAGCAGATAGCCTTACGAACACAGATATCCTGAGTGTGGTATGTAATTATGGTCGAGTTTATACCCAGGGTATGATAGTGTACGCTGCGTCGATAGTTTGAGATATCTGCGTCAAAGCCAACAAGGCCATTCTTTGTGTGTTTATGTGTAGGTATGTGTGTCGTATTTATAGCAAAAAAGTCAAGAGTATAATTTTAATAGTAAACGCTTACATATTTCATTAAAACTTCATTAAAATTTTAAAGTTATAGGAAAATTATTTTATTCTATTATCATTTTATTATTCTTCAGCCACAAATGTTCGAGATAAGAAGTGCCTAAACATTTATAAAGAAGTTGTTTTTTTTTAAAGAACTTAGTTAATGGCAGGGGTCTCCTAACCAAAATATATAGTTATTAATTTAATTATAAGAAAGTAATAAAGTGCAAGGCAGTAAATGACTTCATTATTTCATAATTAAAAGGTAGTTTAAGTGCAACTTTTTAGAGCACCTAAAAACAGTTTTTAATAAGTTTTCGCCAAAATTTAATTATTATCTCAGTTTCTTTGCAATTTATTGGAGTTTATAACTGTATATAACTGTGTATATTATAAGTTTTTCACGTATTATACTTATTTTCTATGGTTACAACAACTCGCAAAACGAGTTCTATTACGCAACGAAAAAATATGTTAATCGAATATATGATAACAAACATTCATCTGGGCTCGAAAATTAATGAGTGAGTGAAAAGTAAACCGTCTCTGAAATACAATGGGTGAAAAATTATCATCATCTCTTTCTCGTGTTATAAAGAAAAATGAAAAACTACAAAGGCTTTGTCTCAACGCAAATGCATTAAGCCAAGCAGTTATTACGAAAGCACAGTATACAACGCAAGTTACGTGGTGAACATGTTTCAAAATATATTTTAAGAAAACCATAAACAATATAGCACAAAAATATTTTAAATTTTATAAAGATAATAATAAAATATACCTATAGGATCTTTTTACACTTTTTGATATATGTAACTTATATGGCAAAATAAAATGGGAAAAATTGAGGAGAGGAAAAAAAAGGAGTTTTCCTTTTTTTATATATATTATTTAATATTCTATTAAAAATATTGTTGTATAGAAAATTAAGGAGAAAATATTGATTTTAAAAATAATAATTGCATTGATTATAACGACATGTCGGTATTCCCAAATGTATAAAAAAAACTGTAGATATATAGAATACGAAGCATATTTAACGGAAGCTTACTATTTGCTATTAGTCGTAAAATATGAATATGAAGAAAATATGTTACTCCCTGTGTACAGCCATCATTAAAAAAGGACGTCGAGCGAACACCGTGCTGCTGGACCATTAGTAGTTGTAGCTAGTAATGCTCTAGCAGCACGGTGTACTTTACTATCTTTATCGACCATTGAAACTGCTAAAATTGGTTATTTACAAATTTAAATAAAAACTCGGCCTCACAAGAATCTCAGCAAGACCTAAACTCAAAGAAATAATTTTCTTTTTCCACAAAACATCTATTTGTCTGCACTCTACTTCCAAAATATCATATATCACCTAAAATAAGTTTTTTTTTTGGTATATCATCTAACTTCAAAAAATATACTCAGTATAGGCATGATACTCAACAAACTAATATTTGATTTTTCTGCGCCAAGCTCATATCCATTTCCAAATTCAAAACTTATTTCCGGGATGGTACTCTTAAACATCCGCTGCATCCACTACATATAACATTGAGCAGTATTTGTGACGATTCAATATTTACAAATGGTCTAGAATCTCTGAGCAATTAAGGTACTTTGAAAAGTTTTTATTATTGTCGTTATAATTTAAGCATAACTTCTAAAATTGAAAATTACAATTTACTATTTTAATACATAAAAACACATGTTGCAAATGAAAAGACCAGATGGTCCTGTGGGAATATCTGACATAGATAACAGAGAATTGTGATAAACTGAGAACTCACGACGCATATCGTCAAAAATGTAATCAAAATAAAATGGTTTTTGTTATATATATTTATTAATAAAAAAACTGTGACTAAAAATAAGGCGCCCAATAATTACAAAAAATGCGATGCGATAAAATATCTTTTGGAGAACAAGCATATATATATATATATTATAATATATAACAGATTTATAATTTAACAAATTCGTTATACTGCTTATAAAAAAAAAATCTACTTTCATACGGGGAATCGTAGACTTTTTTGTCGATTTTGTCGTTCACACGATGACTATTTCCGTTAGACTTTATCTTTTTCATAACCGTCTGCACAGCATAAGCATAATATGAAGAATTCTATATGATAAAAAAATTTGTTCATTTAAAAGAACTCAAACATGTGAAAGTTGAACCGTTTAAACGAACAGCATTGTATTCGATAAAACAGTTTCGTGACTGATTGCAAAAATCGGTTCCAAGTAAATACTACTAAAGTGAGTACTAGAAAGTAGTTATTTTTATATATTATTGAAAGCTAAATTATTTTGGGGAAATTTAACGAACAATGAAGGAAGAGGTTCTTGAGAGTATTGCTTGTATTGATTTCATATTAAACTGTTCTTCAATTTCAAGACAATCGTATTTTTGGCAATTATTAAGATTTAAAATTACAAATATTACTGTCTACACTGTGTTTTTGGGGCAACATCTTATTTTATCAAGTGTAAACATTTTCGAGAAATTACAAACATAAAATTTAAGTATACCTTTAAAAGCAATTAGCTGATATTATAATCATGATAATATTTTAGTAAGCAAAGAAAATAAATTACCTTATTCTCATTAAATGGGACTACAAGGCTGTTATTTATCTCACGTAAAAAGTAATTAGCCACAAATTATAATGGCGACTGTAACTATTAGACTGGAATTGGAATTAATTGTAATACCCAAAAATAGGAATTACAAATATTTTTTTATAAATACCGTATATTAACAGTATATTTAATTATTAAACACACTCATTAATATTCTCCATTAAAAAATATATATCATCCGTATAAATAGTAAAGTAATAACGAACCAAAATGTATATATAAAATATATTTTATAAAAGGACTTTGCTACGTGTTCTCGCTTAATATAAATTAATCCAATAATATTAATTTTCGCATGGTTGAAACACTTCTTCACTTAACATGAATTATATTAATTCAAAACTAATTTAAATCATAATTAGAAAGTGTTTTAAGTCTCAGCGGTAATGAAACCCTCGAAATGGGTTTTTTCATTATGTAGACAAAGATTCCAAACTTTTCCTTTGTCTGGCGGCTGAAAATACAACAGACCTTTTTCATTAGACTCCGAAATAGTGAAGGTAATGTTAATGGTTTTTTTTTAATATTTGACTATTCACTTATATTTTTTATGGATGTAAATTATACTTAACTAGTATCGGCTTAAGTATAAGGAAAAAATAGTCTACATGTCATTCAGCAGTCTAAAAGTTCTTTTGTCCATTTCTATGATCCTAATAAAGTGTGTGTGAAATGTTATGATCAGCAATTAAGGTTTGAAATAAAAAACAAAGTCACGTTCGCATTTTTATATATTTATTTTTAGTCACTTATTTACCTTCGTCTCTGGTCTCTTCTTATTCATGTTCAGTTTTATGTATTATTAGTCTGTTACTTGTTTCAAGTTGTTATAATTCATATTATTTTTATGGTACCTTACTTACTTAAAAAAAAGCAAAAATACAACAACAAACAATACATTTAGACTTATTGCGACACATTAGGACAAATAACCAATTAATCTTACCCAACGACACCGCCATTTTATGGTGACGTAAGGGATCATGACGTCACTGCTCTGACAAATGTTTTACGACTGCAAGCTTTTAGACGCGTAATGTATACCCTTTATAAATAGTAACATACAGTCTCTTGTGTGTGAGTTAAATGAAGTTTTTCTTCTTTTAATAACGTTTTTAGGTTTATATAATTAATAAAAACATTGTCCGTTTATTATTTTTGTTTGGTAAAAAAGTATAATCATTTTGCACATAAGATTCCATATACTGACATAATATTTTAGCTTTATAGAAATTATTATAAAATCCTTGGTGGTGTCAATTTTGCAAGGAAAGTTACCGAGAAACTAATATCTTTTTTATGAATATACTCTTAATTACTGATCATATTCCTCATTAAGCAAAGAAGCAAATACAGCATTCTAAAAGAAATAAAATATATGTTTTCATGAATATATTAAAAGTAATATGTAAAATTATAATATTTTATTGCTGAACAAAAGCAGCCATTTTTTTTTCTTAATTATATATATAATAATTGCGAGGAAATACTAAAATGTTTTGGACTTATTAGTATAAGACTATAATAACTTGTTAAATGATAATATAATTTATAATAATCTCTTTTGTTTAAATTATATATCTCCAGTGACCACAGTCAATTTTTTTAATTTTACTAGATATATAAGGCTCCGTAACTTATTAGGAATACTTGAAATAAATATAGCATGAATATACATATTAGCCATACCGATCAAGCGGAATAACAAACCTTTTAAAATATTTTTCTACACATCTAATGAGTTTCTAGTCATCTAGTTTTCTGATAATGATGTACCTCACATCATTCGTCATCTTGAATTTATAAAAAATATAATGGTTTTGCATCGTTTTTTAAATTCACGTGTACTATCCCCCTCAGCTGCAATCTAAGTGGTTAATTTTGGAGGAATGAAAAAAATCACGATAGTGGTAGATAACATATAATGAATGTAAAAGGAGAATTATCACACTATTACTTATAATAGTCGGTTATTTTTAAAATATTCATTTTTATTGTATACGCTGACTAAATCTTAGACGATAGATCGAAATAAAGTACTATAGAATTGTATATCTTAGAAAGACCTACAAAAAATTTGCGAATGCATCATGGGTAACTATGTAACCCTATACTGTGAATGGCCCGACACATACTTCGCCAGTTTTTTTATTATTGTTCTTATCCACTTCAACTCTGTAAACACTTTGCAAGCATCAATTGTACGTATCGAGGGAATAAATAGCAGTTATAAGTTGAATTCAACTCCTTTTACTAAATGATTTTTAATATTTTATACAAATGTTTCGGTCAGGCTGTTCTCTAAATACATTAAGACCAGAACATAACAGAAAGGTAACAAAAGGTAACTAAGAAGATTATTTCATTCATTATTTCATCCATATTATGTAATTATGTATCTTGACGCACCGGATTACAACAAGCTTCTTCACGTGAAATGGAGTTAGCAATTCGATTTATATTAAAGTCTCAATTTTAGTACATTAATATTTAACTTCTAAGTCTATTTGAATCAGTCACCGGGAAGGAGTCGTCGGGAGTAGACTTTTTGTTGCAAAAAATCTATTATCCTATACTCAAAAATAATGGTATTAATAAATGTTTTAATGACTTTATAAACATCCTTTTAGTTGTAGTCAAAACATCATGGTCTGATGTTTGATGTAATGTTTGTTTAACATTAAACATTCAACTTTTACTGATAATAATTAATCCAAACAATAAATTGTTATTTATTTGTTATTTATTCCTTGAAATTTCAAAAAAACTAAAATAATCAATTACTTCAGATGATTCAAGATTCGTCAACTTACACATCAGAGTATCGTATTGTCTTTTATCTATGAGTACGAGTACTGCGGGGACTGCAATTTCCCTTAAAACTCTTAAATAATAAACCGTTTACAATCATTTAGAAATATGCTAATTCATATACTTGAGGTATTATTGAAAGTATAATTCAATATACTTTTTGTGTTTTGCGGGGAAAATAAGATAATTTCCCGATTAAATGGTTTTGTAGGTAGAAGCTGTCGTCATTTGACTGCAGCTCGTATTGGGCTGGCTCGACCTGAGAAGGACCACCCTCTCACAGAAGATCAACGTGTGGCAAACAAATTCATTTGAGTACTACACATCGGCGAGTGGGAAAATCCGGATGCCTAACATCCTCCGCGCCAAAAATGAAAGCTATGCATCAAAAAAGCATACCTTAGAAAAATATCGGCTTTGATGAAGCCAGAAAACCCCTCACCGAGCAAAATCGGGGGAATAGTTCTCGAAGGTTTCTCGGGCTGTCCATCGCATCTGGGGCGGGTAAAGTATCGGCAAAAGACGAGGGCAAACGAAGAGTCACCGCAGCTACACCTCGCCCCAATCTTCAACCCGATGCGTGGACATTGACGATCATATGATCAACGGTCATATGAGCGTCCATGTCCACGCGCAGTAGAGGTACGCGTAGATTCTGATATCAGAGTCTACGCGTACCTTCTTTACAGGTCGCAAAGTGGTAATGCAGAAACAGACCAAATCTTGGGCTTTGTTTATTGGAAGAATTTCCTGATCTGATTTTAAAGACTTAATACGCCGAAGTCGTAGTCCTTGCGGATATTAACGGTCTTAATGCCCATTGCATAGGACCTTGTGCCATCGATTACGCGAGAAGAGATGTGTTTAACTTTGCTCTGGAAAATGGTATGTCCCAGTTGTATAAAACGCACACTCGTCTACCGGACTGGACAGCCCCGTGCACTCTTTAATGAATCTTCTATTGACTACACATCCAGGAAAGTACCAGCACCAGTTATATGGTGGTGTCGTTTATTAATGAATGATTTATTATTTTTTTTACTTTTTAGTTAAGGTAGCCTATTTTTTTTTAATTTATGGTAGACCATGAAATACGAGTGTGAATAAATGTATATAATACGTTATGTTGTTGATATTTTGATACTTGATATTGATACTTCATATTTTTAATATTAGTATACTTAATCAAATATTTTATTACATTAAATTAAAAGCCTGCTCACCAAAAATAGATAAATAAAAATACAAATTGAATGAAATAACTATAAGTTTAATAAAATAATTTAAGTAAACCCATATTTCTTAAATAAGCAGTAATCGAGGGTAATTCAAACTTTCTCAATCTTAGGTCAATAATAAAGTACTTGATGTTCAACCGACTACTGTTACTACTACTACTTACATGATTTAATACTTAAACCTAAGCTAACCGACTACTGTGCATTTTACTTACATGATTTAATACTAAAATTTGGTGAATGGGTACTGTTCCGTCAAGTTATATGTAATATATTATTATGAATGTTAGACTAAATAAAACAAAGAATAAGAAATATTTTTAATATTTATATATCAAAATTGGTTAATTTATAAATGTACTTTACATTTATAAATTTATAATTAAACAATGGGCTTTTCGTAATGATAAAATAAAATGAAAATATTGAGTTCCCTTTTGTGAACTCCATTTTTTTCCATTACATGAAATCTCTTATATTTTTTAGAAGAGTCTAGCTATAGAACTTTGACTGCAGCTTGTATTAAAGTTAAGTCGAACGCGGTTATACCACCCTGTCATGTTTATATCTATATTTCATAGGGTGAATTTGAAAGCTGGATGCCTCTTGCGATTTTATCCTCTTGTCTCCTACAATTCTTTTCGTTTCGCAAACGCAACGCCTTAGCAAATGTTGATATATTCAAATGATTCATTCAAAGACCGTTCGCTTGTTTGCCTACCAATATCACATTATGAAAACCATGAAAACTAAGTACAATATTTATAGTCATCACTATTATTACCGCTGGAAATTTACCCAGGACTTTACAGTTGCTGGGTCATTCCAGTATTCATAATTTTATAAACCTACAAAATTCGAATAAAAATAATATTCTGGCTATGCGCTGTATGTTAATCTTTTCTGAGACCTTGCATCAGACGTTATCTCAGCGGAGATTTTGCTTCTTCAAGATATAATTTTTACGCTCTCCATTTGTCTTCCTTGATTGCTTTCTATTTTATCTACATCCATAAAATGTGCTCACTAGCAACCTAAGAGATAAGTTACGTATAAAACAAAACCAAATGAAAACTGTTCATAAATTAATACTGCAATATTAATTACTAACAACAGAGCACAAAATTCCACTTTATTAGAAGGTGGGGATGAATTCGAGGATCGTACATCAATTTTATGGACATGACCTAGTTTACCCGTGTGAAATGATTTTATAGCTTGCAGTTTTACAACATCTAAAAAATAAAATTATGAATTAAAATTATAGTTCATTTTTAAATTTCAGATTTAAGTTTTAAAAAAATTAAATGGGTCTATCGGTTTACTCATTGACAAACAAAATAAATGTGCAGATAATAAAGACAGTCATCAACTGAAAGAAATATGTGTTTTATCTATCTTTCTTAATAAGTCGTATTTCATATTGTTAAAATAAATATTGCTAGCATCTTTTCTTATGTTATGATATTTTTGTGTTAATTTTTAAATTAATAATTAAACAACATGTATGCTGTAACTATCTGTAAATGTTTTCATATTTAGCACACTAAGATTTTTATTTGTCAGTTAAAAGAATAAAAGTAATAGTGCTAAAATATAAATAATTATCCGTTAATATTAAGATACATAAATTATTACTACATTATGAAAAGTGTTGTTATTTTTATACCAAAAATGAGTTATATAACTCCGTCTCGTCAATAATTTACCAAAACCACATTTTCCGCAGGGCTAGGTCGCTTCCTGTATTAAATGGGTCTTTATGTTCAAGTAACTTTATTTATTAAAGTATATCCTTCTGTTTTTTTTAATACATCACATTAATGCGTTGCATATTATTATGTGATTAAATTTTAAAGTTTTAAAAATTTAAGGTTTAATATTACATAAATATTTTATTCTTATGACTAATTAAACTATAAAAGAACGTTCTGAAAATATATTTTGATAGTAATTACTTTTAAGTATTTGATGTTTAGATATATATATTTTCCTGATACTTTATATAAAATTTGTTACTTTAAAATGAAAAATACGTGAAATGGTCTCTCGCGTGTGAAGCGTGTGAAGAAGCGTGTGAGGTATATACGCACAGAAAGTCAAGTTAAAAATAAAGCATTTCATAAAAATAAGTAAATAGTCCTTATTTATTTCCAATTTATAATACATATTTCTGAAACAGCTGTGCCCTAGTTTAAAATTATGTTATTCTAAATGATATATATTTCTTGTTCGACTATCAACTATTGACCATTGCGGCCACCACTTTTTTTGGATGGTCTTCATGTCGCACACTTTTTGTTTTTAATTACAGGGTTGGATTTGCCTTGTTATAAAACAGGTTATATAAGGCAGTTTCAGTCTAGTTTTAAGATATTTTTCATTTGTCATAATCAATCGAAACCAATCAGAATATAGTTTATTAGTTGATTTTGCAAGCAAATTGTTTATATTTTTTCAATCAGCAGATCAGAAACCGGGTGTAAGTATCGTAAATTGTTGTAATTTATACAATCCATTTATTTAGTCATAAAATTTAAAAATTTCTCTCCAACTTTAACTGAAGTCATAATGAACTCATTAACAGCAGTGTTGTAAATGGGCTGTTTGGTGCGTAACTTTTGACTAAAGATTTTTAAATAATAAATGATATAAATCACTTCTTAGCAGTTCCAAATTATTTTAAGATTTACTAATACAATAAATATATAATCATCCTTTTTAATCTACCATTTTTTAAACCATATTGATTGTTATTATTGTTATGATTTTTCTTGATAGGATTCTTTGCTATTTAGTATATATTCTAAAAAACAAACATTATAATAAAAATCTTTACGGTTTTTATCTTTATCAAAACCAGAAACAGAATCAGAGTCAGTTTTAAAAATTTATTGAAAATTGTTCTATACAAAACGTTTTTTAAGTTACCAAAAGCAATGAAAGCTATTTCCTACATACCTGAGAAGAACTGGTAACAAAAATTCAGCGTTCTTGTATAATGTTACTTCGTTTAATCCGAAATTATATTTACATTTAGTTTTGAAGTACTCTGACAGCGAGCATTCATACCTACGTTACATCATGCTCTAGATATTCAGAAATACTGTAATATCCGTCACCATTCAAAAATTTGTAAACAACTTTTTTAAATTTATTAAAGGGTAAGATCTAAACGTTTACTGGGAGCTTGTGAAAAAGTATATACATTGCACCAAAAAAAAAAATTGCACACCTTTTTCAGTCGAGTAACAAGTAAGCTTAAGCTTGTATATGTTTCTTTATTCCTATGCCTAATGCCTAATAAAATTATCAGTAATATGTCATCTCATTGCTTATATAATATATGATAAATATCTATCACAATAATCATTTATTATTCTTATTTATTTACTTCTAGCAATATAATGTAACCATAAACATTTTGTGCTCTTAAAATTTAAAAATGTTTAGATTTTGAGACTGTTTGTTTTATTCACCAAATGTTGATAAAAATGTAATAATATTGAAGAGTTTTGAAATTCATTTACTGTGTTATATTATGCATATACAAATTACACACATAATTAACTTTAATATTTCCTATAAATACTTATATCTTTTAATGAGAGTCTTGTCTTATCTTGTCTTGTGTAGACGTTTTTATTCCGCTAAAAAAAAAGATTTCTTTGCTCGAAGATAGTGAAAAAATCTAAAAACTGTTCTCCCTCCAGTTAGACGTCTAGGGATACAATTTCGCGGCGTTTATCTAAACAAACCTCTACGTTCCTAAATAGCTCCTGAGATGACGTTATTACATAATATAAAAACTTATATCTTAAGCAACGATGATCACTCGTCCTGTAAGACTTGTGTGTTTACCGAAAGTTGGTAATAAACCAAACCAATACTGTTAATCTTACCCTTGCGTACGTCATACTTAATGGGTAGAAATGGATTTAAATACCTTCAGAAATTGCAAACATTAACACTTGTAATTACATATTCATATTTTACCGTAATTAGTTACATTAGTGACATGTATGTCGCTTTTATATTTTATTTATAAAATTTTTAGAACCAATCCCGATATGCGATCTATCGGTAAATAAATATTAATTCATTCATATTTTGACACGTTCTTGTAGAAAGTAACAGATTTTCTATTTAGAAGTAACAGACCTGACAAAACTTTTCTAAGCTAAAAAACTTAGTTGCTATACCTATAGTTTAAATAATAAAAATAAATATAATTAGATTTGTTTACAATACTGCAAATTAAAGACTTGAGGCGAATAAACTTCTAAGGGAACATTAGTTGCTCCTAGATTTATTTATATCAAAATGAACCTATGTTCGTTTAGTCTTTTTAGTGTTAGCCGTTAAGGTGTTATCAGGTTTGCCAATTAATTATTGTGCATTTATGGTGAAGAATACTTTTAAACGAACTTTAGATTTTTTATTAATAAGTTTAGATATAAGTAGAACTAAAACACAAGTGTGAAAATAAATAGAACTCGGCAGTCCTATGTTTGCTTGAAAAATATTTGTTCAGAGGGAAAATAGAGCGACAAAGGGCTGAGTAGTAGATGTAAACAGGACTATGTTGTTTACTTACATAATGTAATATTATAGTGCGGATTTTAATAGATATAAATAACTAAATAATTAAATAAATAAATACATACAACAAGGGTGTAACTTATATCGTTTATTGGAATTAATAACTAATAAATTAAAACCCGTGGACTTGTTGGCGGGGGAAATAATGTCTTAAAAATGATAATCACCAAAATAACTTATTGCAGTGTCTTCGCAGTTTCTGGTGATAAATAGTGCATATATTTATCAAGGGATGGATTTTTTAAATAAAAAATGGCCTTTATCTTTTTTTCAAGTCAGGAGTTATGAGCTGTGTACAGAAATTCTAATTATTATGATAAGACAAGAGTTAATCCTGGCTAAAGCAGTCGTCATGTTTATCCAAAATACATCAATAAGATTAAAAAAATTGTCCTTTGACTCATTAACAATAGATTTTCTCTGAAGTATGCGATTGATGTTTTTCATGGTTTGATATATATGAAAGAAAAATTAATTACAATAATAAATTAGTTGTGATGTTATCCACTTCTTAGTATATACTACTATACCAATTATGAGTCATTACTTAAAAATACTTATTCTTAAAAATTTATAACAAATAAAAGAAATAATATGGTGTGGGTGACGTAGTAGTAAGTTTAAATGATAATTTGATTGTTTGATAGAACCTCAGTCTTAGTGTATAACCATCGACTATGTTTCACTACTTTGCTTAGAAAATGTAATAAATATTGATCAAAGTGAGTAAATTTATAACATGTGATAAAATAATAAACACATTTGATTAAAACCCTTTAAATATAATCAAGGTAACAAAAGATTAATGATTAAAACAGAATCGAATTCAATTGTTTGTCTGGCTGTAATCAATTCCATTGATTACAAAACTTTGAAGGTAAATGATTTCGAATCAAATGCGACTGAATTGTGAGTTTTTAAGAGTTAGATTTGAATTTTAAAAAGTGTCATTTACTTTGTGACTCGTTGTGGAAATTAAAAATATAGAGTAACATTAGTAAATAACTTGTACCAAAACGACGTTCATTTTCCCAACATTTTAAAAGATGGGAATGTTTCAATAAATTGACTGGTTCATAAAAATCAACCTTTATATCTATAACATTACCTAAGGCGATTCGTATGTATTAACTATATTGTACACCGACACTCGTCTAATGTTAATATTTGATTTAAATTGTTGATGAAAAAGACAAACATGTTGCCTGCAAATTTTTTAGTAATATTTAATCATTCTTAATATTATAATTCGTTTATGGTGTTCCTGGAATAACGTAACAAGAATCTTCATCGTTATTAGATTTAAAACATAATTTGTATTCGTCAGAGTCCGAGCTCAGAATTAGTTCACTTCGCTTAAGCTTAATGAAGTTCTCCGAGAACATAAAATTTTACGAGAACGCAGTTATAACATAGATTGTTCAATTTTGAGTTAGTTAAAATGGAAATTATTAATCAACAAATCGTAGAAATGAGTTTTTTCACTTTAGAGGGCCATTTTGGTTTTATTAAAATGAAGGAGATGTACTTTATTTTGCTTAATATTAGCTATCGCTAGTGATTTTTCATCTAGACTAGCGGAAAGCGGAACTGGAAAGAAATGCAATTGCTGTAAATTCTTTCATACATTTATTTTCTCTAAATTGTTTTAGTATGGCAACTTAATTCAATGTCTGACGAGGTAGTTTCGTTAACGCTAAGACAGCCTTGTTTTCAGTATCTAGGAGTTAGAACGCGATTACATAACAGATCTCAAAGTTAGTTAAGTTATAAGTTTAGCATAAACTGCCAAGTTAACTCAGTAGACTTCTCAAGGCGATAAAGCGCATCATAGGATTTCAAAGGACTTGTATAACATTATATTAATTAATACAATCCAGTTCTTTTAAGACACTTTACATGACTTCAAATTTTAAGTCATTAAATTCATAAATGATAAACGTAATTAAAAGTAAATGATATGATATATAAGAACACTTGAGAAAAAGTAAAGATAAAAGTTTAAAACCTTTTATCCGCAACGAGGGTAGAAACTACCTCAATAAATTTCTGTAGGAAAAAGGTTATTGAAACAAAGAGCCCCATCTATCACTAGCTTTTCCATTGTCGCTATAAATACATCACATTAAAGCTCAAAAGTCCGTTTATTGTAATTTGTTTACATCTGTTTGAGGAATCTTTGATTGATTCTACAATGTCAATTGATCTTACTTAATGGTTTATACTTTTTATTCTTAAATATATATGTAATTTGAGGAGAAATATTTTATACCTAAATCGACAGGAGAAGGAATCAAATGGATCCAAATTTTTGGTAAAGTATAATAAAATTTATTTTGTTAACAAAATGAAAACCAGGTCTTAAAGATTAGTTTCAAAACATTTCAAACGTTATAACGTCAGCGGAAGTGGATGCCATCTTGGATCAAAACTGCTAAACGTTTCCGCCAGAAACCAGTCTTTTGTATTCGATTTACGACTTTCCGCTATTTCTATAAAAATAAGATAATTAAAATGATGTTCTTATATATATAAATTTTATATTCTATTGTCACTAATAGTTATTATTATATAGTATTATTATGTATTAGTGAAAGTAGGTTCAATTTTGAACAATATAAATCTGTAAAGTTACAAAGACTTGTTTCGCATAAAGGGATTACAGTAAGATTTTTTAAAGATGTGATGTTTTAGGAGACCTAAGTTATTTTTGAAGTGAAACTTCTTTAGGCGCATGAGGGTAAAATTTTTACAGATGAAACGTCACGCCGGTATGCAACGAAAGTGTCGGAAAAGAGAGAGAGAGTGATCGAGACCGATTGAGAGAGAGTAAGACAGGGCGAACGTAGCATGAGCAACTAGCCGTGGAGTGAAAGTAGGGAGCAAGCGAGTGAGAAAGATTGAGAGAAAAAGTGAGACAGAGCGAACGTCGTATTACTATTGGTTGTGTATTCGTTTACTAGTTAATTTTATTTTAATGACAATTAAATTCCTAACCTATCTTCCTTTTTCCCTTCCTCTTAATGTTGGAAATTTAAAGTTTTAGATTTGTATAAATATAAACAAGATTTATAAATTAGTTCGCCAAAGAAGTTTCACTTCTGACATGTGTACTTTGTACGCACGCATGTTTTTTTTTAATTATATCTTCATCATGTTATATTACTTTTGCCCTAAATATAAGTTATTATAGGTAATAATTATATAAAGTATTTATGATAATTATATTTTAATAATTGATCAATAGTTCAATTAATTCAATAACATATAACATATTAAACTAAAAAGGTTTAAAGGAAAAAAGTAAATGCTTTTGCAATGTCTAACAATCTATTTTTTTATATGTATAAGAAGAAATTTATTTAATGTATTGCACACAAAAATCATATTTTCGACAGAAATATTAATTAATTTAATTTCGTTTTTATAGCAATCATTATTGACTAAAATATAATACATTTATTTGCAACTATACATGCTAGCTACTTAATTTGTTTATTGTCGACATATTTGCATGCGGGTTTTGAATTTGTCTACAGTAATGTCAAGCAAAATCAATGCGAATATGGAATGTATTAATTAATTGTATGAATAAAACGTTTATGTTATAAATAACTAATCTATTTGAGATAATTGGGAAGAAATATTAAATATACTACTTACGCGGTGATAATTAATCCCTATAATATATTCAATTGAAATGTTTATTTATTACTTTGTACATAATAAATATATTAAGCATTATATTGTTTATTATCAAAGTAGTCTAAGAGAGCAGTGGCTTTAAAGTTGTTAATGTATTGTTGATAGGGAACTCGATGGACCTATTAACAATATAAATAAATACACTCTTTGGTAATTTTTATCCCTTTAGTTCTTTTACATTAAACATTTTATTTAGATGCTAATTATTACAAAAAAATTAGAAATTAAGAATAATTTGTGAAAATCACTTATTTATTCATCCGACGTTCAGGTTTTCAATATCCACCGCACTTAATAACTTATAACGAAATAGTGTATGCCATAAATTTCATTTTTTTTTAAATTTTAAACTTAATTTTCCAGTCACTTTTATCATTGATTTAATTAAAACAAATATTCATATCATATATAAATGAATACTTTAGAAGATATCTATTATAATATTAAATTACATATAATATTAAATGAAACCAACCAAAAAGATTTGTTTTGTTAATTACAATATATTTTTAGGACACAAGTGTGTGGACATTACTAAAAATACATTCTTATGTTCTATAAAATTAAACATAATACAATTTATTTTAAAATTTAGATTCAGAATGTTGTTTATAGAATTATTTTTTAATTAATATTTTAAAAATAAGTCAAGGTTATAACCACTCTGCCGCATGTCTGTGATATATCAAGTATTAAAATAAAAAATAAAAAAAAGATCGTTGCATAAAACTTTCAAAGTAGCAAAAGCTCAAAGCGAATAAAGCTAAACATCTCATGAAGAGATGTTTAAATCAAGACTGAATGTTCACAACACATAAGATAGCACAACAAATCCACAACTACGGGGGAGCTTGAGAATAACAGACAGACAAACGAAAAGATGGAAAAGAAGAAAAAAAAAAAAAAAAAAAAAAAAAAAAAAAAAAAAAAAAAAAAAAAAAAAAAAAAAAAAAAAAAAAAGATGGACAGATGGACAGACATCTTTCCCGATTATATTAAGCAGCTTTCGCTACTTAATACATAATAAAAAAATACGATGTCCAGGCAGAAGTTAATATATATATTTTCTTTGTCAAACGAATGCTTCAGAACGATAAATGTTAAAACAAATAATATGTTATATGCTTTCTCCTTTTCTTTTTTTATCACAGTCGAAAAGCTTTGTATGTTATGAAAAGTCCTCGAAGGATAGAAACTTTTTACGAAAATAACTTTTACTCGACCTTGTAACAAAATGAGACTATTTATTAACTATACAGCTCAGGCAAAGCAATTGGTAAAAAAGATTGTTTATGGTATAACTACCACAAATAATCGTAATACTTATGATATTAATTTATTATTTGCGAATTCACACGACGTGAACTGGATCTTGGGTAATGACCTGTTCCCTTACGCGGCCTAACCTCGGATTTCAACACATAATAAAGGTGCTAACGCGAATTATTATTATTTAATATTAACCATTTATTTTAATATATGGTGCTTATGTCAATAGTTTAGTTGTAAGAGAGACGTTGGAACAAGAACTTCCAAAGATTGCAAGTTCCAGTCCTGCTCGTGTTTTTCAAACATCGAAGATTATATTCAATTCTTTAATTTTAATATCTTAATATATAAAGCACAAAGACACTCACTCACTGACTCATTCATCGCTCTACAGCCCAAACCGTTATACCTAGAAAGCTGAAATTTGGACACAAGACTCCTGAAATATTGAATAGGTGCAATAAGAAAGGATTTTGCAAAGGTCGAAACCGTTCCAAAGTTACAGTTAAAAAACTGCAAAGTTTACCCCCCGCTCCCTCCTTTCTCCCATACCATTGCAGTAGAAATTAAAATTATTTTGCCTCTCACTATGTTTATTCGTAGTATTAGGGTTCCGTAACTCACATAAAGTTTGTGATTATTTGTGATTATTTTCTATTTACTTACATACAGTATGTGATTATTTGTAATTATTTTCAATTTACCCACATACAATTTGTGATTATTTTCAATTAACCCATGTATAGTTTGCGATTCTTTGTTATTATTTGCCCAGCAAAGCGGGCGGGAATCAGCTAGTTAAGTATATATTTTTTTTGAAATATGTCATAATATATTGCTAATGCTTTGTATCTGTTCATACGATAAGTGAAAGGTGTTGTTTTCAGGCATCTAAATGATTATATTTATAATATTGATGAAAATAAGCTTTTAATTTTACCTTTCAGAGACTTTATAATTTAAATTGGTTTTCTCTAGAACTAAAACCTGAAAATAATAACTGTCTAGAATATTTATTTGATAACCTATAACTTTATTAAATATATTTAATATCAGGTAGTAAAATAAATACATAATTATTAATACTCCAACGAATCCAAACTCTAGCAGAATTTGAATAGTGGACATAAACGCAGATGCTCAATATGAAAAGAAATTTATACTTTTCTTTATACTAATAATAATAATGGTATATAGGTGACTGATATTGTATCAGATTGGTTATCTTTTTATAACTTCTGTATTCATAAACTTACAAATAAGGAAGAACAAGTATATTCAGCCTCCAACATACATTCTGTGAAGAATAAAAAAAATCCTTGGTGAATTCACGACCGCAACATCTGTTACAGTGACCAAGCGTAAACTGTAATTTGATTTGGTTGAAATAATAACATAAAATATATATTTAAGTTATTATTTGTGGAAGAAAGATAAAGATAGCAATTCCTGCGTTCAACATTTTGTATTGCTATTGGATGAAGTATTTCTAAGCCTATTAATATTAATCCAATTTTGATGTCGTGATAAATAACTCAGTATTCAATTTTGAAAGCTATAAGTTGTTTAAATTGAAAACAATAAATCCAAACATTTGAAACAATTGCCAATGTTCATTTACATTGAATGCGTAAAAGTAAAAGCTTGGCTCTTTTGTTATTAATATATTTCATGTACAATACTGTATTATTAATCTGAAAACAATATAATTATTGAAATATTAGAAAAAAAATATGTTTTTCAGGTAGTAAGGCCCAGTAGTCATAAGCCATTTAGTACATACTCTTATCCGGATCAACTGAACCTATTGCAATCATGGTTACAACTCGTAATTCGTAAGATGTGTTTCGAAGTTGGATGCCCAATCTCAGTCTTTCTTCTCATGTGTACTAGTTTCCTATAACCTCCCCCCCATTTATCAAGAGTAGCAACGAATCTCTTTTGCAGATAGGCTACTGAACATCAAGTAGCCTTGTTGACCAATCTCTTACAAAAAGAAAGTACCAATTTATGATCTGATAAATGTATAAAACTCATATTTAAACAATTTACTCAATTTTCCCCACAAATGTTGGTCAGACATTATTACAAAATAGTACAATACAATAAAACTACTCTCTTCTGTGAATACATTTACACTTTTGTATTTCGCGAACGTAAACGTTATTGTACATTTTCTTTTTGTATCTTTGTTGGTCTGTTTACTTGGGAAGCAATCATTTAGAGAGAAGGTGAAAAACAAAGAGTTATGCATACTTTATAACATACATTGTTTTTGTATCTAATTATTTAACTGAAGCAATTAAAAAACTATGGTATTGTCTTTAAATCATTAAAAAATTAATTATATTGGGCAATACAAGAATAGCATAATTTAATTTAATGGTATACATTTTAAATAGGTAAATTTATAGCACGTCGGATTCTAGTTACATGGTTCTAAAGACATGGTTCTGAAGTTATATGATGTTCGCACAATTACAATTGAATTAAATAATAAAAGTAATAATAATTTTATTTCAAATAAAAAATAACTCGATATTTTAATCTCTATTTATATTTAGTTTTATGACAAGTGGGTTAAAAAAAAGTTCTCAATTATTTTCAATAGACACGATTCTAAATATAATAAAAATAAAAATAAATTCCGAAAATGTTTGTATGTTGAATTTTTTTGAATATGTTTGTTGTTTTATAACTATTTACTTTACACTAAAACTATAAATACTAAACCATACAGAACATGAGCATTGAGGCGAGTTTGTGCTTATTCAAAAAAAGTCCTAGGAGTTTCACTAACCACCCGCTTGTTCTCAACTATGTCTTTAGGATGAATACCATACAAGTAAGAAATTCCTAACAACTTACCTCTTAGACATTAAGTTTGATAAACAGTTTTAAAGTATCACAAAATATTTAAGTATATTTTTTAAAGCCAAACCAAATTATCAAACTATTAAAAATTTATAATAAAAAATTAAAAATAATACTTTTTTGTTTAACATCTTAGTTTCTATGTTATTATAGACAAAAAAACGTTTAACGTATTACATGTGTACATCACTTAAACTTTGAAGTGAAATGTTCAATAGATAATTTTGTTATATTTTCATCTGTAAAGATGTTTTCTACAACATATACATAGCTATCTATTTCTCGTCGCTCTGGACGCGCAGCACTCGTAAGACTCTAGTTATGTTCAGAACAAAAACGTTGTTCTCGAAAAACTCCTTATATTTTGATCGCATTATAACAGCATATGTCAAAAACTAAAAGGTAATTCTAATTAAAACGTTTTATTTTTATTGTGTGATTAGTTTTGTGAATAGTTATTTCATCCAAGCTCAAAAAACCTATTAACTACATATTTATTTAATATAAGTTGGAATGTAGTTACATTTGTGAATTCGAATACAACGGTACGTGAATGTAATTGGACATCGCTGTGGCAACTCTGCAAAGCTTTCCACATAAATATAACGGATAGTCGGATACAGGGCAGTAATGGATGCGACCACAAGTTCCTCAGTTTAATTACAATTTATAAAGTGCGTTGCGTTCACTGTTATACTTTTATTATACATATTTTTCATAAACTAAAGTCTAAAAGTTAAACTAAGTCTTATCGCAAAATCTCTCATAGTTAATATGAACATGAGATGAAATAGCTGTTCCAAAACCATTATCACATTAAATTTTACAATGAATTGTTCGAGTCTAATCTTATTGTGATAAAATCGCAAATCAGTTTATTTTTCTGTAAAATTAACATATCTTTAATTCAAGATTATGCAATAGTATTTCGTTTTATTTTGTTAGTGCAAGTGGCCATGGCCATGTTGTATATTGATACAACACTGTTTATGTTGTCTATACTAGTTAGCGCATTGTAAACATTTTTGCATTTAACTCGATTAAACTCAGCTTAATCGTATTATTATGGTTAACTTAAAACGGAGTTTAAATGTTAGGAAGAATGATAAGGGAATTTCTTTACGATTTAAAAAAATATTCCTATATAAAAAAATCTTGTATAAACCAGATCTTTAGTGTTTATTACGTTTATTCATGTGTAATACATTAGTATGTATAATTATTCCGACGTTTGGGTTCAATGCTATCTAGTTTTCAACTAAACAAAGTTTATATGACAGTATTTATGTGAGACTACTTGGCAAGTACGAAGTATTTATGAGAGACTACTTACAAAATCGAAATTCGTATTTTTTTATATTTACGATGTAGGCGATAATGAATGGGAAATTGGCCCATAAACAAGACAAATGCTATTTTTAGGTTTACTAGTTAATCGCAAAATTTGTTTTTTTTTTATATTATTAAAGTTCAAGAAAGATTACACATCTTCTTTGAATAAGTTAAGTATTATATTCCTTAACCATTTAAAGTAGACACATTTAGTACTATAATTAAAATAGAGTTATCATTGGTACATACTTAAAATAATATTTTGTGGATTAAACGCTAGCTCATAAACTAGAAATTCAATTAAAATTCATATCTGAGTTCTGTCTGAAATGTACTTGGTAGGCATGGGAAGGTTAAAAGTTTAGAAGATTGGATGTATTCTATTGAGTGACAAAGCGAAGGCTATGGCTTATGGTTAATAAAACAAAGCTGTTTGACAAATAAAAACAATGAAGTTCATCGAGAATATAGCGTAATGTACAAAAAAGTTTAGATAAATTATGTGTACACATAAGATCCAGTACAATAATAAACTGAAGTTTACCAAAACATTGGTAAATTATTTTGTCCATCGATAGCTGCAGTTACGCCATTGGCAAACATAAATTCTACATTGAAGCTACAAAGTGCTACTACCCTGGCTTTGTAAAGGCCGCTATTCAAAACCTCTTCATTGAAGTGAATAGAAATAGAAATTTTAATTTTTACAACATTGCTGCAAATGATATTGTTATATAAAATATATAATGGACAATGTTGAATTTGAGTTTTTAATAAATTATTTTTACAATTACGTATCCCTAAACAATACGTATTACAAATTCTGTTCTTTGTGTACATTCAGTTAATTGTATTTTATATTATTAGGATGATTCACGTCAACAATTAGTTCGGTTAATCAAGTTTTTACCATATATGAATGAAACATATTTAGTAATAGAACCTTTTGAGGCTTCCAGTGACTGGTCGATATATAATGAGTCCCTCAGGTGGTATTGTTAGAGCCATTAGGAGGAAACTGACCAATTGTATTTTATTTGCTTTAAAATGAAATTTTACCCTGACGATGATCCTCATTTATCTTCTATATCATAGTTTTGTAGTTGTAATTTCTCTGTAACTGCTTTATTAAGAGATAGTTGAAGCGTTTCAGCCTAGATTAAAATGCATTTTATATGTAACAGTACTTTATTAATACAGAGTAAATCTAAATAATAAAAAAAGATTATTCTGTAAAAGTTGTTTTAGAGTACTTGGTAGTGGACATATACTCACGTTCAGTTTATTAAAGTTCAGGATATCTGAAAAAATAATTTAAAAACATACAATTTCAATGAATGGATATATAGTTGTATAGAAAGATTATTATGATTTTGAATTGTTTTATTACATTGTATCCGTATTATTATTTATTAATTAGGCACAAAATATACAATTTTTATATCTATAGACAGATATGAGCAACGATACTACCTATTATTAAATAAACCTTCTCATTTGTCACTCATTACATTAAAAATATTTAAACTACATTACCTATCTAGAATATAAGATTTATGTATCCTAAAATAGTTGTAAGATAAACAGACAAGTAGAAATATATTTTAAAACCTTTAACTATAGCAAATTTCTGGATGAGCCAAACTTTCTGAATATACGTCTCATATCACAAAAATACTCAAATACAAGTGTCAGTGTGAACTTATATTTAGGTTGGCAGTATTGTAACTGTTGCAAATACTTTTCTCAGCTTAAATAGTATTCTTTTGTTCTCTGTTTACAAACTTTTTCTTATTCCGACCTAGCGTATTGTACCTCGGTATTTTATATAAAAGCTGCAGTATGTAATTAATTACTTATTAAGCAAAAACTGTTTTATGTCAGATGTCTGTCCGTCTGTCCATCTGTCTGTCTGTAACCTCTATAACTTCTGAACGCTTATGAGTTTATAATCCAAGTTTTACACACAGATAGTCCATAGACTCATGACTATGATATGATACTAAAATTTTTCACAATCCACCCCAGGTCGGAGTTATAAATTTGATGTACTATCTTTTTATCAGTCGGTTCATTCATGCTAAATGTTCAGCATGGGGACATTCAATGTTAACTTAAGTATCTCTTCATAAGAATTTTAGCATTATTCACTTCGAGTTTTCGCTAATTTTAGAGTTTCGTGTGCAATCATACCTAATATAAAACATTAAATTATTCATGTAGTGTACGAAATGTTATATTGTATTCTGTTGATTAGTTGTTGCTATCGGCTTCACTTAGCGTAATAATAACCCAAACCTGTTTTATGTGTTTCATATAAGTTAATGAAATTTTTATAGTGAATATAGCCGATCAAAATTTCAACAAAATTTATAAAGTACTATTTATAGAATCTTGCAGGAATAAAGAATTAATCAAAAAATAGTTTTAGTTATTACAAAATATTTTGTATGTTTGTGTAGGAACTGGTTTGGATAATCCTATATAAATATACAAAAACAATTGAAATGAAAACCATCTCTACATATTTATTATAATAATAGTAGAAAACAGAATCTCAGGAAAATCTTAATTTAAAACTAAAAAAAAAGACAAATATAAATGTTATATAATATAAGTTGTTGCCGTATGTACTACAAAATGGCTTAACAAATTCTTAACTTAAGTTGAAAACTAGTTATTGAACTACTTATCAGCATTGGCCATATATTTTTGGGCGGAACATTCAACTTGATGAAACTGTCCTAAACTTCATAAAAATTCAAAAGGGTTTTGAATTAAATTGATATTATGTTTAAAAATAACCCTTTTTTATTAAGCTGACCGCGGATGTAAAATAATTTGATGTTAAATGGAGATCACTTTGAAAAGTCATTCAATCTATTATCCTATTGTCCTTAACTATATTATTAATGAATAATTAGATTCATTTGATGGTCAAAGATAAAATTAATAATAGAATTGTTTTTTAAAACTTTTAAAAACCTGTTGATTGTATTTATAAAAATACTTTCAATTATGATTAGAAATTCGTTTAAACTCGTCCTGAAAACATTAAATTACACAAAAATATAGAAATTAATATTTTTGTACTACTGATTTTGTTAAATAATTAAAGTTTAATAATTGACTGATATGTTTAACGTACAGAAAATTAGGATTAAAATTTATTAATGTATTAGGCGCTTTAGGCCATTTCATAGAGATTTATTTATTAGTTATTTCTTTATTTATTAGTTATTTATTTATTTAGTATAGTAAGTATATGTTCATTATCTAACATTCAATATGGGAATTAAAGTTATTAAAAGTTTTTAAGTCGTCGTAATTGAGAACACATTAATTGAAGTCTATATTTAATAATTTTTATTGTAATTAAATTCAAAACATCCAAGTATGAGTTAATAGTTTAAACTAAGTTTCATTTTTCATAAAATAATAATAATAATTTACGCTAATAAAAGTTTGAACTGACAATATTTTTACTGCGATGTGGTTGAATATTGATTTCCAAAACGCACTTAAGAGACACCATTCAAAAATTATTTTGTAGTACTAGGACATATTGTTAAGTTAATTTAACTTGCCACAGATGTAATGAATGAATGAATAAATATATATATATATATATACATATATATATAATGGCATGATATTATATACAATTATATATATTATATGAAATTCTATCAGCCAGTTCTAACATATCTGTACTCAGACTGCATTGGATTGGTCAACCATCGATCGATATTTGATCCACTGATATCAGGTTTCTTCATCAAATAAAGTATATATAATCTCAAAGCTCATGCTATATTCATTCAAATATATATCTTAAGTTTAAAAATCGAAATTTATTATTAAAATCAAGACTAATTAAAAATAATGAAATAATTTTCATTTTATACAAATTATAGTGATAGTACCAAAATACCGGTACCAATATATAGTTTTTTCATTAAGCTTGGTTTTTTTTATAAACAAAAGGTTCACTTCGTTGTTTTCGTTGCATTCAATAAAGGGGCGAATGTGTAAAAAAACAGTTTTTGCTAATTGCTCAACTTTTACTCGATGGAAGTCAACACAACCTGCTCTAGATTTTAAAACTTTCTCGCTAACAGTTTTAAGTTTTTTCTTTAATTTTCAAAGAAAACGTTATAACTGCATATTTTCGTGATCTATGTATATTACTTCTTTATTTATCCTAAATATACGTGATTACTTGCCAGCTTTACTATATCTATCTAAATTTATGTATCGCCTTTTAAATAAACAAAAAAGTGGCCAAAACCGAGACGACGAATCGGAATCCATTATGCTTATTTCGTTTTCCCATTATTAATTATTTCATATTTATTTTCTCACTTCTGTCTCAGCTCTAGTGAGGAAAATACTTTTTTATTATTCTTGTAATTTTAAATAAATAATTAATTCTGAAAAAAAAAACCTTTACCTTGTCGTTTGTACACAAATATCGCTAAAAAAACATTCAGACTTATTTATAGTCTTCGCACCAAAAATAACTTTGCTGTAAAAGAAAACATACGGATTATGAAAATGAGATGCCGCTAGTCAAAGGCCAAAAAAATTGTGTAATATTAACTGATTGCCTGAAATACGTTCCGTTCTAATTTATTTACAGTTTTTATTTCATATTAAATACAATATGTTCTAGTTGGTTTGTGTAGTATAATACTGTTACTCACTAAATTAAGATTCACGATTCACAATTCACGATTCACAATTATATATATATAATATATTCACAATTTTGTTTTAATAGGCGTTGCATAACTACTTCTGGGAGTAATAATTTATAGATTTTATAACCACAAGTGTGAGTTTTTTACATTTATGTTATATTAAACAAATTAGCGTTCATTAGAAACAAATAAGGATTTGAATAAAACACTACTTGATCGTAATTACTTCAATAGCACTGGATCCTGAGGTTTCTATAGCTTCTACTTTCGAACTTCCTGGCATTTTTATGATCACTTTTATTTCTATAAATTAATATTGAATTTTGTGAGATTGACAGAATATAAACCGATATTTTTACAAATGTTTTTATATCAGTGTGCTCTATTTTAGCTGCATATTAAGAAAAGGAAATCTTTTTTCATATCATATTTTTAAGTTCTGTATATAATATTACCCTTTTTTGTTCTATAAATACAATCTTCAATTATCTTTATTAAAAAAATTTAAGCTTTAACCCAGCATTAATCAAGGTCGGTATATTTTTTCAAATTAATATTCTCTAGCTACTTTTCTCTTTTATTACTACCTCCAAATATTTGTATTTAACCAGTAAAAGTGTCTAAGATTCTTATAAAGATTTGAATCACTAAAATTAAAAGTTTATTAAATTGTAAATTAATAGTTGATTAAATTAAAATCGTTTTATATTAAACTAAAACTAACTTGTGTTAAAGCAATTTTATATTATACTTGGATGCTCAAAAGAGCCCAGTCAATGAGGTATACTAATAAAATATAAAATTTTAAAATCTATTGTTGTTTATTTTTAATCTTATCATACCTATACCAAGCTGTTGTTACTCACAAATCTTATAAGCATATGATTGTGCAACAAAGCCTAATATTAAAACCACAAAAACCAAAAAAAATTATTAAAATCAATATTTATGACGTTACAAAAGCTTTACAGGGATAAAATTCAACAATTTCAATAATAAGAAAGTAGTCATTAATTAACAATAATTAATAAAAAAGTTTAATATAAAACTACCCAAGAATGCGAAAAGAGACTATTCAAATGAATGAAAATATATACAATATTTAGTAGAAACGAGTGAACATTGCTAAAATAGGCTAGTCATGAAGATAAATGTGTATTAATATGCAGCTAGAGATTAGTGAAATGAATGGAGGGAAATGGGTGAAAATGGGTAGGGAGACAATCGGAAGCATTACAAAAGCCAATGAAAGAGGAAAACATGTTGGTACCCTCATCAAAAGATGAGGCAACGGTAAGCGAATGGTGAATATATATATATAAAATATCAATCTAAGAAGAGCTATTTTTCATGTTGTATAATCATTTTCTAATTTATTAATATTTTAAAACTATTATGTATAAATAACAAACTATGTTATAAGTGGCTGGTATAAAGTAATGTTTTTGCCCGGAACAAAGAGACGAAATAATTGAAATAGGTACTCGCGTTTTATTTATTTCTTTATTGCCAAAAAAGAGTACAATAGACAGTCTTATTCAAGAAAATATTATTAATGAAAAAGAAAGAAAATAAATAAAAAAATCTAACAATTGGGTAATATTAAGATTTATTGGACCCCCAATAATCATACATTGATGGCATACATCTTTATTTACGATGTAACATTAATTTTTTTTTAAGTAATTTAAACCTTTATTTCTAGACTGACTATTATTTATAAAACTCCACTCTTAATATTTTGAGTACAGTTGAATGATCAATAGCCAGTGCAGGAATAAGAATGTTATAAAATATAAGTGTAGTTGTTTGTTGGCTACTAACTAATTATATTCTTGTATCTGATAATAAAATGGGAACTGTTTTTGAGCCATCATTATAGTATTGGGTTTCAAACGGACTGCAATAGCTCGTATTCCTCATCTGCCAGAAACTATTTTTCAATCTTTGCTCCAGTCCACCGAACGAAAAGTTTGCCTGAACGTGTTTTCCACTCCAATAGGTTTTACTCCGCCAGTCTGTAGTAATGGCCGGCGTACCACCACTTAACTTATTCCATGTGCATTATCGACTGCTTTAGCTTTCTGGTGAAAAAAATAAAATATTTGTTTTGTTTTATTTTAGTTTCTGACTTTCAGAAAATTAATTTAAACAAAACAATGAACGACGACAAAGATCTATCTATATACCAATGTATGTCGCCAAATACACATAAATATCAATTATATTTTAAAGTGGTCTCAAAAAATATATACTGTCTGCAAAAACAATCACCAGTTAATATTAAATTAATAACAAAGTTGATACTAGTGATAAGCTTAAAGGTTAATTCAAAATAACGACGACTAAAAATCAAAACAGTGTATCATCAGATAAGCAAAATGATACAATACGTCAACATATAAGATACAGCCCTGCATGTGCTGCTGTTAGACACAAGCACTTTAGATACCGTTTTCATGTTCCGCTGACATTTTGAAAGTTACGAGATGGATTATACCCATCGATTAAGTATTTTGGAATTTTAAAAAGGGACTTTATAATATTCGTGCAGTGAAGTATAATAATATTAGGATGATAAACAACCCTTTTAATCCTGACAGGAAGCTGTCAGGAGATATGATAAGCTGTTACGAAACAAAATGAAGTTTTATTTATTTAGAATTTGTGGATTTAATAAACTCCAGTGTGCTAGCAATTTCACAGATTGCATATAAAGTACTTTGTTGTCTGTTTTCGAACATGAAATATAAAAAGAAAGCATTTGGATCTAAACGTTAAATCTAAGTACAGACCTAAGAAGATTGTTAAGATTTTACAAAAACCATTGATGTAGAACATACACATATAAATTTATGCCGAAATATTTTTTGAAGTCATCATTTTATTAACTTGACTAAAATAATCAAAGGATTATTTTAAACATTTTATCTTATACGTAACAAGACATATTGTTCAATATATATATTTATTTGAAGATTTGTAATAAACAGTTTTTATTTAACATTTTTAACCGAAACAAATAAATTACTCCTCCGAGTGTACCCTCATACGTCCCAGAAGTCATGAAACACAAGTCAGAACATAAACTCTAGCCGTTAAATCATATCTTTACGGAAAAGGTTTCTGTAAGCCAAAACAAAGTTACTTCAAATATTCAAAATAAATAATATTTATTTCACAAAACTCAAAAAATGAACAAAAACAAATAAACAATGAAAATAATTCTAAACATTCCAAAACAAGAGCAGGTACTGTATTTTATTTATTTATTTATTATTTATTTATTTATATCTTTTAAATTTTGAATCAATACCCGTGATCACTTATGTAGGTCAAATGGAAGTGACAGGAGGGCTTATCTTGATACCATACTTATAAGAACACTGTTCTACCTAAAATTAAAGCTACATGGTTTCCATACGAGCAGTGGTTTGAAAAGAAAAACATAACAAACTCTACTGGGTATTACTCGATTGTGATCGTGATTTGGGAGTGAATGTGACAGATATTTCAATCGATTATTAACAATAACTGTTTGTTATCTTATGTAATTGTTTTTATTAAATTTTAGAGGTATATATTTTGAAAATAAATTCATCGATACAAATTATATTACTACAAAATATAGATTTCGCATTTTCCTATTTATCAATTCGACGATAATAAGATGGTTATTTAAAAGCATACTGTTATACTTTTCTACATGTAAGGTATTATTTTGACCTACCCATCTTGGACTGATATCTGAAATACCCCTTTTCTCCACTCGACCCGCGTTACCGGTGTTCTTAGGAACCTACTTAATTCTAATTCCTAACTCCTTGTGAGACACTCCTAAAATTCACTGTGTCAAAATAAATAAATATGTAAATAAATCTATATGTAAATAAATTTTTATAAAGTAAAAAATTATGTTTCTTTTTTAAAACGTCATCCACGGAATTTCATGTGCGATGATAAATAAAAATAGTCGGATAATCTGTAGATTTAGTATTTAGAGATTCTCACTGAAGAGTCATTGGTGGTGATTTAGATTATAACTGACCAATTGTTTATTTAAGATTCTTGTTTCGACTCTGGGTGTAACAACAACTAACAAGTTTGTATGTTTATACACAAAAGTTCAAACACAAAAATAGACACTCTTTATTGGCCGTAAAAAACTTCTGAATAATTTGAAATGAAAAATAAATCAAGACCAATAACTTTCTCATCTTATCTTCTTAAGCTTTTATCACTTACATCCCACTTATGCCATTCACGAGGTCGTATTTTCCAGGGTCGAATTGCTTCCGTCTTGCTTACCTTAATTTATTTTTTGATAACCATATCTTCATATTCTCTAGTAAATTATGGATAAGCTAGTTGAAATATTTTAAACAAATTTTTAGTATTTTTCTGTTATAATATTTAAAAAATATATATATTTCGAGATCCTCGTAAATTGTAAATAACTAATTAATATAATAACTAATTAATATTATAATTCTAAACATTCCAAAACAAGAACAGGTACTGTATTTTATTTATTTATTTATTATTTATTTATTTATATCTTTTAAATTTTGAATCAATACCCGTGATCACTTATGTAGGTCAAATGGAAGTTATTATGAATAAGTTATTAAGAATCTCTAAATACTAAATCTACAGATTATCCGACTATTTTTATTTATCATCGTACATGAAATTCCGTGGATGACGTTTTAAAAAAGAAACATAATTTTTTACTTTATACAAATTTAATATATAATTAAAATTAAAAAAATTAGTATATAAGAATATTTTATACGCACAAGTATTAATAGTGTTTTATTAGATTGCACTATAAATATTATTATCCCTTTGAAAAAATCTATTAATTTGAAATTTTGTAAGAGGACCTCTTGATTCAAATAAATGTAACATTTGACAAAAAAAAACCTCGCCAATATTATCAACAACTATAAAAACAATAAACCCATTGTTATAAATTTTAAATGACCTTTGTCACCACAAAGCTAACAGAGCTAAGGTCATTAATCTTTATTATTGTCATTAAGATACGTTTGTGTTTCATTTAGTATTGAAAAATAAGCTCTTAATTTTCCGGAGTGTCACAGTCGACAGCGAAAACGTTCCTGTGACGTCCGATAAAATAAAAATTGTGGTTTGTAAGAGTAGTCTTGAAACCGGAAACTTTATTTATATATGTATATTTATATACTTATATATTTATATACTTTATTTATTTTATTTATATATTAATTTTTTTATAAAATAATGCCTACTGACATTTTATCCAATTTAGAAATATTTCAGAATAAATAACTGTACATTAAATCAATTAAAATAAAAGTCGTTATTACATCTCTGAAAATCCATATTATAACACATTTAAAATTTAATTGTATTATGATGTAAGAGGTTAGCTATAAAAATATGATCGTAAAATTCTGATACATTATCGAACTACATATAAATGTGCAATACGATTGTAGATATGTTATCTACTACCACATTTTTTGGCTATATAAGTGTAAAAAACTTTTTTAAGTCACTTGACCAAATAAATTTTTTGAGTAGCTATTACTCATATAATGTAATATTTTTATAGTTAAGTATGGCAAAACATACTAACTATATATCCAGCTTTAGTATATATTATATATAAAACAAATCTTTAATTCTTTCTTTCCATACACCTCCTATTTCTTACTGCTAAATATCACGTTCACCACAAGCAACTTTTTAAAGTATATTTTTCTTATACAATTCTCTGAAGTTTCATAGTCAGTAAGTTCTTTGTAACCGAATCGGTTTGAAAGCTTTCCAGTTTGTCGCAAACTTTTCTTTCTGAATATCGAGATGAATAGATATGGATAAAAATAATAAGAAGCACATAAACATCACAATAATATTAAATTAATATTTCAAATCGATTCGTCCTAACTTTATTTTAGCGTTACCTTACTTTACCTTACGTTTGTTACCTTATTTTAAGTGCGAATGTTTACTTGTTTACTTCATTGCACATGATGTTAAATGTACAAGACTGAAAATTGGGTTCATCCTGAAAAATAGTGACCTATATGCAAAAATAAATTTTACATTAGATTTTCCTAAGAAACAAAACTGTTTTACCTATACAGACTGACTGCTGCTGTCTCACTGCTGCTCCTCTCCGTTAAGTCCTTTCATGAAGTTTTTTTGTCAAGTTTTTCATCGAGTCATTCCGTCAAATCTTTTTGTAAAGATATACATCTTATATATACTTTCGTATAAATTGCTAGGTACATAAAGGAAAGTATAAAAATTTGTGTAGAGTTTTTATGGGTGTAATTACTTAAGTTGGAAACTCAATAAATTTATATATATAAATAACATTGATTATTTCAAATTCATTAATACATAAATTCAATTGTAGATTATAATTAAAAAAAATATATTACTACACAAAACTACAAAAAATATGCTGCATGGCTACAAAAATGTGATGTTTTAAAGAAGGAACCAAAATTGCAAGTATTAGATTACATTAAGTTATTAAGGGGAATGTTTTAGACAGAGCAAGAAGTAATTTTGTAAGAAAAAATGCATAATAAGAAATAGGGCACGTGTGAGAAGAAAAATTATAATAGAAACGTGGAGGGCTTTAAAAAAAGAAAATTCTAAGAGAAGATAGATGAACTGTGTGAAAGATGATGTTTCTAGCGTTGAAGTAAGTTCTAAACTGATGGCTGAAAAAAATTTATGAAAGAAATTTATGCGCTGTGCGCATTATTATTTAGTCATTAAGTAATTGAGCTAATGATAGGATGCAGGTGATGATTATGATGGTGATGGTGATGAATGACTTTGTTAATATTTACACGTTATATACTTTAAATGTTTTGCAAAATATAATAAAACTTCAATAAAACGCTGTAATAAAATTAATATCTGTATTTTTTTATAAAAATTTTCAGTCAGCATCATAGTTGTTGAAAGAATTAAATAAAAAGGTCAAAACAGACTCAAAATTAAACAAGGAGTTTATAGATAACTATTTCTGGAAGTCTAATTTCTATAATTGTTTGTTATATTTTAACATTATATTCAGATTTGAAATAACATCAAACGATAATAAAACCACAATAGGATTATGAAGCGACCATCAATAACATTCAATGACTTTAACCTTTAAAAATACATAAATTTTAGTCGCCGTCAGGGAAATGATTAAAAACGTCTGCGAAAAAAGTTCTTGGCGAATAAGTAACTTATAAACGGATTGCAAAAAAAATGTACTGAATAATCAATAAACGCGTGTCCTGAATAACTGTACTTCTACACTTGAGATTTCTACTGTTCGTTCCTTCTCACATGCTGTTTTAATTCGTCAAATCAACATTTCATTATTATTACTATGCAGCCTATATCTTAGTCTACAATTTAATTTAAATATAGCGTAATAACTCAATGAGTTGGTGGTAGTTTTGAGAGTTAAAAATTATTTGATAAAAAACTTTTCTAACAGAAGTTCGTTCTATACGCTGTTATAATATATATTTATGTTATATATTGGTATATTTTGAATATTCATTGTGATAATTAAATATTCATTTCTAATCATCACAGATGTAATATAATCTAAACATCTCGGTGAATAATTTTTACTTCTCATCATATAATTGAGTAAATACCATAATTACTATAAATCATTAAATATATATTATTAATGTCAAAGTTCGTAAATATAATATTTTGACAATTAACGTCACAATAAATACTGAATAGATTTTGATGAAATTTATAACACAAACCACGAGCTAGAAAACATTATTGTGGGTCAAATAGCGCAACTTTAATTCGTCACCACAGAAACACTGTTCAAGTCACTGGTTCATCGGTTATTAGTTTTTTTAATAGTCTTCCTCTACTCCATGTTAAATTAACAATGAACGTAGACGCGGGAAAAGATAGTTAAAAACAATTTTATTTTAACAACATTAAGACTCAGACGCCTGTTGCAGGTCTTTTTCTAAAGCATACTTGAAACGTACTACTTTTAAGAGCCTTTTGCTCTGAAGAAGTTGTTGGTGTCTTTGTCATTTTGTCTGCAATTTTCTTTATCATATCTTGTATTATTTATACAGTTATATTCATAATATGCTATAGAGACTATGTTAGCAGTTGAAAAAAATTAATTAACACCCAATTAATAAATGTAATTATTTTAATGTCAATTTTTATGTTAAATCTCTACCTTTCTACGTACGAGTATGTGATATCGTGATAGACTATTTATTTACTATTTATTTCTCTCACCACAAATGAATTTGTACAAGATAGAATATTAAATTAAATACGTAGACAAGTACCAATAACTCAGGTCACCAGGACCCAATGTCGATGGCAATAAATCTAACAAACTTGAATGCACAACAACTACAAAAGTGTATTTTAGGAAAAATCTCAGAGGTGTATATCATAACAAATATAACTACTATGTACTACAATTTTATGTTAGATTTAAGTTTTTTGTTTCCTCATAGTAATTTTTTTTAAAGTCATTATATGTTTTAATTTATAACTACTTTAACTATCCCTACATGTAAACAAATATAAATTATCTCTCACCTAATTTTCACTATCAAGCTGGCTACTTTTTTAAACCACCATCTTACGTTAAGATCAACTTATCCTCAGCTCTTTTAACTTATGAATTGAACCTGAATTCATTAGTAAATTCGTATGGAACATTTTTATTTAGAAATCATATTTATTATAATACTAGCATTTTCCTTACCATAAAATTATCCTAATATGGTATGTAATCTATGTAAAATACTCGTTTTATCATTTAGAATTAACAAAAATACTAGTTAATCTAAAACAATAGTTCCTTAAAGTCTTAATAAATCTTTAAACTTAAATCTGTAATACTTAATGGGAATAAAAATTATCGTAATAAATTTCAATCGCAAAAAAAAGTTATTGTGACAAAGAGCCCTATCACCAGCTCTATAGTGAGAAGTGTCACTAAATGTATCATGATTCAGATAAAAAAATCGCCACTGTTGTTCTTAATATTGTGTACTGATGAATACTAATAATAATAGGTTATTTGCTCTCACAGTGCTTTTAGATTACAAATGCAATTTAACAAAAATAGATGTAGTTATATAAATAATAATTAAAACTAGTAAAGAATTATGACTGTGGGAGCCTGACGTCAGTATTAGGAAACCTATATGACAGATCGCCAGGATATACAAGGTTTAGTTTAGCTGCTAAGGAAAAGAAATATAAATAATATCACAGTATTATGATTACTCCGGGCGTATTGCTGCCGGTAACAGAGTCAACGGTGCTTTGGCTGCATTGTTGAGACGGCGAAACGTCAGCCTAGCTGCACGTTTGGCTGTACACAATACGGTTTTGCAACCGACGCTCTTATACGGCAGCCAAACGTGGGTAATACAGAAGAAGAATGTAAGAAAGATGAATGCTGTGGGGATGCGACGTCTTCGCAGAATATGCAGAGTCAGTCTAGCTGACCGAGTCCGCAATGAAGAGATCCACAGAATGGCAGGTACTAGCGAAGATGTCTGGTGAGAATGAAGAAGAATGTGCTCAGATGGTTTGGGAACGAATGAGTGATGAAAGAATGGTAAAAAAGATTTATATAGTAAAAGTGAGCGGTAAGAGAGACAGGGGGCCTCGAGTGATCTTCGAAAACACAGTTTTTATGCTACTAGAGGAAGGCCACGTAAAAACATGAGGATCCCCCGGAGGGCATGTATGAAGAGGTTGATGTCTGTGCCCGAGGCGAAAGAAGTATGCAGTGACCGTAACATTTGACGCTCCGTCGTCTCTGGCTTCCGAAAGGGATATGGCGCGAAGATAAATAAATTAATTAATATTATATTGTGTTTGTATATTTTATATATTCCAGAAATATTTGGGATTGAAGACAATGGTAACAACAACCTTTTTTTTATATAATATGGGCCTAGTAGGAATTCAGAAATTATAACATTGTACGAATGTATTATAACATTGTAAAAAATTTATAAACTTTGCTTTACTTATTCTGCTGTAAAATAAGGGACCGAGATAGCTAAAGAATTTATAAAACGACGGAGTTAAACATTTTACTACGAAATTTGTATTGTTTGCTTCATTTATTTTGTGTAGTTAGATAAGTTAAATGTAGGTGGTTTTTCAGAATAATTTGTAAAATAAAAAGTTGTCTAACAGTAAGTACTTGAAAAAGATTGTATAGTTCCTCTGTTGAGAATCTAAAGGCCAGGCAAAAAGCTTACCTTTATAATTGATCTACTAACTAACTATACTAGGAAACTAGGAGCTTTCCCATGAAGTGATACAATAAGTGACTTAAAGACAAATATATTCCTTTATCATTTCATTCACTCAATGGGGGAAGGAATGATAATAATTTGTTGTCAAAATTTTTACCAAGATATTTAATAGATCAAGCATGAGCTATCAATGCAGTGTTTTAAATTCCGATGATTAGGTGATCTAAACGTAAATGTAATGAATTTAGTTTTTTCAGTATTTGATAAATTAATTTATTTTGTATTTGACAATTATGTTTGTAATTAGAAATGCTCAAAAATATTAATAATAATAATATCCACATACATTTATTTATATAACACATATAAATTGTGGATGTATATTTTTTTAACAAGAATAGTTTAAGAAAATTTTAGTAGAAATTTAAACTTCCGTTCCGTTCCCGTCCTGTTCCGAACAATCTTTAATCACCACGCCATAAAAAACTAAATAAATTAAGGTATTTCATGTTTGATTTGACTGTCTTCTTCATCAGGAACAGAAGCGTGCCAGCAGTCCCTGACCTTGAGATTTGAAATTTAGTATAATTTTAGAAAGTATATCACTATAATTAAAATAACGGGACAGGAACGAGAGAAATAATCTTAATATATTTTTTTAATTATGTAATTAAAATTCAATTTCTTGGACTATAATGAGGCTCATTTAATAAAATACCTAATTTATTCACAAAGTAGTGATATTGTAAAAAATAAACTATTTTAGCTTTAATCCTACAATTTATGAAAAAGATAAGCAACTTTTTACTTTCAGGTTCTACTAGACACTTATAATACTAATGATACTTGTAATTTGATTGTTGTGAACTTCATTACACGAAGTAAACAAGATAACTTCGGTGATACATAACTTACTAACTTACAATGAAGTTACGCCACCTGCTAATTTACGTAGGTAAGCAAGTTCATGTGATTAAAGAGCACGCCATATTTTATATTATATATTAGGTACAATACAAATAAAAATGCAGTAGAGACTTAGATGATGGACAGTTATGGAATTGGATGGTATCTCTGATAACAACTCTTACACTTTTCCTATTTAGAACTAAAAAACTGAAAATTAAAGGCTTTTAGGTTATTGCAATGTCCCATTTAAGGTATTACCGTCCTGTTTTCGAATGCATAGCAAATAGACCGCCGAAGTAACTTGTTGACTCTGGCATTTTGCGATATCAAGTGAATTGTAGCTTAAAGTCATTGATTTTGATTTAAATTATATATTAAAATTAGTTATGGCAATATTAAGTTGTTGTTGTTATATAAAAAAATGGTTTTTTTATGTTTTATATTTTACATATTTGAATTTATATTCAATTATTGGAAATATGTATATTTTTCATTTTACAATACTTTTTAATTTCCCATCTATATAATTTTATTATCTCTCTTGCATTTTATCTTTCTTTAATTTAAAACTAAACATAGGAATTATGTAGGAATACATTCGTATTAAATTTAATACCGGACGTTGGTCTTAATGAGCACATTTCATCTAGGGACTTTATTTCATTCTTTTAATTTACGTCAATTAGTCGGTTTTCATCATAATAGATAGTCTGCATAATGTAGGTCACTAATCATTGTAGGATTTTAATTATTGATTCGAGTCAGACAAACGTATGTCTGTCTGTCTGTATGACAGACGTCGAAAACATGTTTTACATACATCCTTCATTATAGGTATTATTAACATGTTACAATTTATATTTAATATACTTTCTATAGAATCTTAAAAATATAAGTCCTTAAAATGCAGAATGTGTTAATTAAAAATTTTGTTCAATATATGTCACTGCTAGTAACGATACCATTTTTATAATACCAAAGACTAGTAAAACATTATTACTAAGTTCCGACGAATGGAGGTCTTTACGAAAAATGGGGAACCAATTGTACTAGAATAAAGTATATTTCATTCATTAAATTTTGGGTGAATTAATAGTGCAATCCGTATATCCAATAACTGACACTATTCTACTGTATGTAGGTTAGAATATTTTATAATTAAATTCTTCTTCAAACAATGTTTTTTTATCCCCGTCCAGTTATTAGTAGATCGGTAACAAATAGAATTGCAAGTTCTTATAATACAATGTTAACATATATTTTTATTTATGGATAGATTTTTGATTGTTTTGTCAATGTATACATTGAGAAAAAAAAATCTAACTTGAAAGTCAATTTTAAGCAAAAGATTTTTTTCATTATTAAGGCTACGATCAACTCGGAAAGCCACTGACCTGAAAGGAGCTGGCTACAGAAACTCAACGTACTTGTCTTAGTCCTTTTTTTTAAAGCCACACTTACTACCTGAATTATATTTATAATAAATCTTGAAGTAGCCTAACAGCGAGCGTTTTCAGCCCAAGGTGCATGATGTTTTAGATATTCGGAAATACTGTAGTATACTTTAACACAAATTTTTCTTAACACCGTTTTTTTTATTTATTTAAGGATACATTTTTAAGGTTTACTAGGAGCTTGTGCAAAAGATATTTATAGTACTCAATACAAGAATTACTCACTTTTTCAGCCGCATAACAAGTAGAGCATGCTTATGTATATTCCTCGAATTTGTATGATGTATATCGCTGTGATTAATAAAATTATCCTTATTCTTATATACATATTTAGAATTTTCAAAAATATATTGACAAGCGACCGTAAATATATTACATTGCTGATACTTATCTCGTAAGGAATCCCTAGGGCCCAGATTGTAATTTCCATGTAAACAAAAACGGTATTTATATCAGCGAAGTTTCCCTTGAGTAAGATACCATACGACATTGACATGAAAATATAATATAAACTACCTTGACAGTAGTGTCGTAAGTAATGGATCTCATTTTTATAATTTAGCATATATAGTGTTAGCGAAAAAAACTATCTATTCAACCACTTCCATCGCTTCCTCATTTAACAGTAAATTAGTTGAAATCTATTTTATATCTACATTAATTACGAATCTATAAAATTTGGTCTATTTATTGTTGAGTAACAGGTTGTTAACACTAATCACTATTTTAGAAAGAGCCTTGTTTATGTCGTCATATATTACCTGATGCCGTTTTACTTTAAATATCATCAGTAAATAATACTATCTCATTATGTTTGTCTACAAAAATAGTCAGATCATTTGTATAAAGAAGGTAAAGAAATGTGCCTAAGATTGAAAATTGCTTTTAGCAGAATGATATTCCAGGTCATTTAAATTTTATTCAACGATTTGTTGATAAAATTTCTGTTTAAATAGACTGTATTAAATAATTCTCAATATGTTAAGCAGAGGTAAATAAAATATTTATATTTGCCTTAAAGATTATTTCTAATGTTATTCTTTGGAAATTATGGAAACACATAAAGGATAAATTTTCAAATATTTTTAGGTTTTTAAAGGAGATAAATTCAGAGACACAACAATAACTTTATGAAGCTGAAATCAAATCATTCGATGAGAGCTTATCGGATTCAATAAATAAATGAACTGAAACATTGTGATATGGAATCCTCGTATTGAATAATTTATTAGCGTAAAAAATAAGCGCTGAAAACATCAATTTACATCTACGCAATACATTATGGGTCTCTTAGCTCATAGAGGCGGTAGTATCGTCAAATAACATCAACCTGTTGTAACTATGACATCTACCTTTTTCATACAGTCAGTTAGTGAGTGAGTGAGAGTCAGTAAGTTTGCAAATGTTGGCGACGGCACCAGATATTATCGGGTAAATACTTCCAGTCAAATTTATAAATCCTTCAGCCTTATTCATTCTTATTTAAATTATATAAGTGGTCTAACTCTAACACCTAGCTAGGTCTAACTCAGTAATATATTTTTTTCTAAAGTAATACGTTACTTAGCTTGGAATGCATTTTGAACTCGTGCTTACATACAGAAATACTTTTACTGGAATTATTCTATAGTAATCAAAGATATTTAATGTTTTCAATTAAGCATTATGGTAAGTATATACTGTTATGTTTTTTATTTCAACAATTTTATGTTTCTTAAAGGAATTATTTTTATATTTTACTTAAACAGTTGGGATGGAATTACTTAAGTCAAATTGTAGGGTGCCTATATAGGGCTGATGTAGTCATTCAAAATAAAAGACACAAACCATGTTATCATATATATATATTTTTTTATTTTGTCTCAAATATGTTATAATATATTTGAGAAGTTATCTAAAAGTAATACAGACATCGGATATTCATAAAATATTAATTCGGTAACATATTAATTCTCGTCATAAAAAAAAGTTATCCTTAAAATATTAAAAACTGTTTGAATTGATTTAAATATAAATGAAATTTAAAGACGTACTTTAAATTTAATTTACATTTTATGTATGATACGTTTGATTTATTATCAATGAGATCACAATTGAAATCTTTTTCTACTTTTATTGATTTTTCTGATTGGTCCCGATAATCTCTAAAACTCTAAAGAGTACTGTCAAATAATTATTATTTTTATAATTCTGCCCGAAACAATATACTGTATGTTTTTGAGTCGATAAAACAATAGTTTGAATAATTACAATACAACATATTTCTTATTTTTATTAAATTTGTTTTTTTAAGGTCAATTACGTAAATTCTTGTAATTAAAGCTTAAATGAAAAGTGAATCAAAAATAATAATAATATACTACCTAGATGTCTGAGAAGCAAACTCAAATTCCTTCCTAAAGACTTAATTTTTCCAATTTTTAAATAAATCCCCACAACATTTTAGTAACTTTGTAAACAGGTGTGAGACACGCAACTAGTGTTGATACAGTAAATTCAGAGTACTGTGAGATAAAGCATTTTTAAGTATTGACCATTCTCAAGACTATATGTAGTAACATAAAACTGATTGAAAATTATGAAAGAAAAATAGTAAAACCTTTAATTTCTAAATACCTTTTACAGATCGCAGTTAATATTTTTATCTCATTTTTTCACACTGTCTACGACAGATATATGAGATGTCGAATTGTTGATTTGTTTTATTGATTACCATAACATGAACAACCAATATTAAATAAAAAATAATAAGTAACTTTATAATAGCAAACCTCAAGCAATTACGTAATATTTTTAAAAAGATGTCAGACATTTAAATTAATCCAATCTGAAAGCCGTAAATACTTTTATATCAACGAAAGGTGTTGCACATAAATAGTTGGAATATCGTTTTTTAAATCCTTGCCGTCGACAAAATTAAAAATTTATTTCAAAAAGCTCCGTCATAATTTCTAAAAAGCACAAACTACAACTTACTAAACTAAAGGGAAATTGGATTTATTTGGGTTTTAAACATTTTATTGCTCTAAAACCGCCATTCAACTTCACTTTATTCTTACATTACTGACTTCTAACTCTTTATAAATATTGGAACATTTTTTAATTTTAGATAGGTTTACTTTATTTGGTGATAAATAAAGTTTTTCTGATCTACCATTACTACATTAAATATTTATAATCCTTAAAGTATACGTGTATAATTTTAAATACACCCACGTACAAAATTTTAAAGGTAAGCAAAAGATTTGTTTGATTTATAGTGTACGATACGATATCGACTATTTTATTTAGTAACTTTAATTATAAAGTCCTTGAAACTATACCAACTAACTAGAACAAACCGTTAATGAAATAGTCAGTTATAAATTTATACAAAAATAGATATATAAATGGAAAGATGTAATTTTGATATTATAAAAATTACAAAATTAAACAGAATAACATGTGGTACCTAAGCTAGACACTGACTACGCTTACATAAGGAGTCTAACAAAACCTTTAAAGTACCCTGACATACAAAGGAAAAAAAATGGTTTTGAAAGATTTAATTAAGAACTGTACAATATAACTGTAGAATAAATCAATAAGAATTGTACGTGTCCGTTTCACTTTTAACACTGTACACTAATTCACTATGTTTTAACACATATGATACTTGCCTTGCGCTCATGAAGGATAATATTTTTCATGTCGAGTACGCGTGCACCTGATAATGATTTGGTGCTAAGATCACTCTGAAGTTCAAGTAAGCTTACGATAGGCATCGGTTCAAATTAAATTTTAAAGGTGGATACAGCAAATTACCGCTGTTAGATACAGTTTTGAGATGAACCAATAATACGGTGGAATTTACAAGACTGGCAGAGAACTGACAATTTAATATTTACCGTTCGATTGTTACTAACGAACAAATTAAACAATAGCAATATATGTACCATATACACAATACTTTTTAACCGCTAACTATTTGAGTATTGCTTTAATCATATTAATTTTTTCCCCTTATTTTATAATGTTCATAATCATCAATCATCAGTTTATCAAAATTTTCCATGTTAATTTTTATCAAGGATCTTAATGGATTAACCATACTCGTCATAATCGTTGGGAAACAAGTTGGCTATATTTTTCAATGGACTGTCCGAATCTGTGTGACCAGATGTAATGTCAAAAGGCGACATTCTCGTAAAATCTTCCAAAACTTTTTGCTTATTATTTGATTTTTTTTTTGGTCTTTAATTTTATTTATGATCCAGAAAAACATTAAAATTAGATTAAATATTGAATTAATCGCTTAATTTAAAATTGGTATTCCAATAAACCTAAAGCTGCAGCAATGTATTGTCTGTGAGTTATTTTAGAGGACAGGACATTTTGAGGGTGAATTAGTGGGATTCTCTAACTAATTACAGGGCTTGCTATAGATTATGATTTTAATTTAATGTGCTACTCTGGTCTGAATTTATACTTCGTCAAGTTTTGATTGATAGTCTTTGTGTATGTTGAATCTCATACTCCCAACTATAAGGCGTCGGTATTCTGATGGTTGTTGAAGGTTGTTGTATTAAAATTTAAGACCTCACTATTAAGTGTGTGTAACTAAAAATATAGCGTCGGTATTACAAAATTGAAAATAAATTCTCCCAATTTTATTTTTAAGCTTTTTAATTCAATACTGATACTTTCTACGATCACCAAAATGTTGCTGTAATATTTTTTAACCTTCCCAAATCATCTCGCCCTTATAATAAAGCAGCGTTATCTCATGTAAGCCAACTTATCACTAATTGGTGTTTATATAAACTTTGTTCGTCATTACAACGTAACCTATCTATTACATACTCATATTTTCTAAAAATAGATTTCATTTTCGATTACCTATCAATTTAATATCCCATCGGGAATGGTTACTATTTGAATTTATATTATGTTCTTCCATTTGAATTGGTATATAAAGGTAGGAAGGTAAATATACACTATTAATATAAAAAAAAACACAATGTAATTATAATGACAGACTTTAATATTTTATATATTTTTTAATTTTATTGCATTATATAAATTAATTTTTTTTTTTAATTTTTATTCGTTTCACACTTTTTAATATTTAAAAATTATTATTGTGTTATTAATACAATCGATATTTTTATGTACTTTGTACTATAATTTTACAATAATTTATTTAGTGTCGCTTCTAAACATTAATAGGTCTATGAAATTGTATAATAACAATATATCACCTTATTATAACTGAATTCTAAGTACAAGATAACATACTAATGAACAAAATCTTATCTCAATTAGCACAGACTAGAAAGGAATTTAACTTTCAAATAAAGATTTTGATTTAGGAAATATTTGTTGTTGAGTTTATGGCAAAGATGACGACAAATCCTAGTCACCAACCAGCCTTTACTCCTATACTCACACTTTAGTTTCTACACAACAAGACAAATTTATTTGAATTAAGAACGATATCCAGCTTCAATCGCGTCACGTCACGAATTTCAGACGAATTTGGTTACCTCGAGAATACGAGTACGGCACTGCTTTAACGAGCGGATCCTATCCGCGGGCCAGTCTTAATTTAGGTTCAGTAAGTCTTTTAAAAACAAATTGAAACCATTGTTTATTAAAACTTAAGCTACGTTTTGCCGATTCGGAGGCATTATTCTAACTTAATAATATAAAAAGATTTAAGTGCTAAACATATTATATTACTGTGGGAACGGTGCAATATCATCCTACGATAGACTAAGAATTCCAACGCAGCATTATAATGCACCTGCCCTTAATCTAAGACGGAGGGATGAAGTCCACACATAACAATCTCGTAAATAAATTTATTTATTTAATATATTTATAAATTATGTTTATTTGTAATATTTATTTTATTATTTATAAACGTACGATAAATTATCGTATCGGTATTGTATCGTTGTTTGTAAATAAAACTACAATCACTATAAAGTGTGCTTATTATAACTGAATATTTGAATATAACACTCAATGTTTTTTTTTATTTTTGCATTTGAAACGTTTTCTTTTATAATCGACAAAACTGAAATAAAAGAAAAATCAGCCTAACTTATATATCAAAGCACAGCTGGACAAAACCGCTAGACACTAAACCGCTAGATCTAGAAATTGGATATTGGACTTTTTCAAAAGAAGCGGATAATGGTTGAAATATACAATATTAAAATGGAACCTGGTCTTATTATTAATATAAAAATTGGAACATGGTTAGTTTTTTCATTAATAGTAAATTGTTTTTATTTTGAAGCGCCGAGGGATCATTGAAAAGTTGTAAATCTGAAAATAATATTTTTCTACCTAACCTACAGATATTATATTTTCTAAGTAGCAAGAAGTAAGTTTTGGTTAGATGGCTAGTTACATGACAAATATTTTAGTTTTTATTTATTATTTAATAAGGTTAAAATTATTTATTTAAAGTTTAATTTCGTAAACAATGTGGTTATGATTATCCTTCTTCCAAGTGATGTACACAGAGTGATTTACACAGTATTAATATTTCCTTCGCTTTATGAATACTCTATTTGTATAAGTGATTAAAAGATGTTTGATTGTCAAGAAATTGATTTACGGCCCCTGATTCATACGACTCTTTGTGTTGCCTGAATAGTTTTTTTGACTTTATCTTTAACATGACGTGAATCTTTTGGAATAAATATATATTGTAAATAAATGGCGGAATTTAAAGTGACTATGGGTAAAGTGGACCACTTTTAAGAGATATAAAGGGAAAGAAGGCGACAGAAAGAAGAAAGGCTGCCTCTTTCGCATTCTACACATTCACATCTACTTCACAGATAAACAAATTGATATTAACTCGGTGAAGCCAGGAGTTAATGATTAAGGCTGCATAAAGTTGCACCAAATATTAAATTGTTATTTGCTTTTTATTTAAGACAATAGATAACTGTCATTTCCTCATTGATGCAAAGTCTAATAATAAACGTTAATAATGTTATTTAGTGATTAAATAAATAATTAAAAGAAAAAAAAATGAATAAAATTCTATCTATTTTAGAATATATTTGGGATCAGTGCTCTTGTCCGTATTCCAAGTGAACATTGTTTCGCTCGTTAAAGTTAATTTGGGTATCGTCATTTCGTCCGTTTTATATGTAAAGGGTTTTCTCGTATATATCTATTAAATACAACCTGTTTTTTAACTGTTCTAAATTTTAAACTTTTAAACGATCTTGGTACAGAGTTCGGATTTCCGTGCAATGTAACCAAAATCCAGTTGTAGAATTTGAATTGAAACCCGAGTTTCAATGATTTTATTGACGAAGTTTAATACTATTGCGCTTTGGGATTGTATCGGGAACAGGATTTCATTAATTTACTGTACATAGTGTATATATACCAATATCAAGACTGTAGTTTAATAATTAAATGAAAACCGAAGATACCTATTTATTTTTTTAAATTATACCAAGATGATTCTTTTTATTATGAACGCTAATAATAAATGAATAATATTTAAGATCGTTATAAGATATAAATCTCTTGTACTTGTATTTTATCTATAGTCCACTGATAAATTGTTGCATATTAAAATCACTGATTTGTAACTTTGTTGAAATAATATTAATCGTTCTCTTCGCGTGGTCTGGATAATAAATTGTAGTTTTTGAATTGGCAGCATTTCTTTGTTGGTCTTATCCTCTAATGATAGCTATTTAGGATTAATTTTCTCTAACCTTTTGTAACAAAATAAATGTAATTAAAAATAGAAATAAAAAAGAATTGTTTCTTTTAGTATTGTTCAGAATACTAATTCTTTTAATTATAAATTTTTAAAATTTTTACTTATTGTAATTATACTCACACAAAATATAGTGTATAGGTATAATTATAATTATTGGTTATAACCAAATTAATCCTTAGTGATCCGAATTATAAAATAAATTACCATAAAGTTTATATTCTTTATATATAAATAATATTGTTTTTGGAATGTCGGTTACCTATTCTTTCTTTTCAAGTTATAGCTTAATAAGAAGGTTAGGGGCAACTAAACTCGCTTTAACTTAACGACCACTGCGTAGACTTTATAGTAACCATAAAATGGAGTTGAAAGGGCGACTTTATTGGGCATTTTATTTTATATTTAAAATAGTATCTTAAATTCAAAGAAAATAGTTACTCGTAAATACATCAGAAAAATCAATTAAGACCGTATAGTGTGTTTGTCGCTCAATACTTTTTTCAATATTTTAAAGAAGGCTTAGAGACTTGTGTCTTAAATACTAATGGAACCTAAAAACTTGTCATATCTGATGTAACTGAATATAACTCTGTTATCAATGGAGGTCACTGATAGCAATCACTGATGCATTCTAATTATTTTTTAGGCAACGGCTAACCATTCCTATCATTACGATCTATTAGCAGTTATAATATCTAATCTCTTGCCGAATTCTAACTAACAAGGCAGCTATCATAACATAAATATTCAAAGACTTTTTATTTCTTGCTTTTAGTTCAGCCAATTAAATCAAAAGCTTTTTAGTAGTTTCTGTATATCACTGTAACAAACAAACAGATAAACATTTCGAAAAGTATTGCTTATGTGCTAGAGCTATTCTGTATTTGTTAGTGAAATTAAACTAGTATAGGAAAATACGTATTTGTAGTTTTTCAAAGTACTTCCAATTTTTATGAACTTATGGTTCTGGGTGAAACAAATATTAAAACATTAAAAAAGGGCTTCTGCGATAGATCTAAAAATAGCCGTTGAAATTATTCGTCGGCCTCGATTGCGGTGTTTAATTTTCAGTGATGAATACAGAAAAATATTAAAAGTCGCCTGGCGAATAAAATCACAAAGTAATTTCATAACCGTGCGTAAATGAGTGAATTGTATTCATGGCACAAAAATTAATTCTCAAGTATTGTATTTTTGTTTAGTGAAGAAAAAAAGAACAGACGATCCATCGGATGGTAAAATATTACCGCCCATTATGATTATTTTTAATATTGGCAATTTGTGATACAAGCCCATCCTTAAGAAACAAGAAGAAGAGAAGAAAGGAGGAGTAAAGGTATTAGCTTATTCAAGTATCGTTAATTTATTAGATATAAAGATTAACATGCTTTATGTGTGTTTTTGTGTCATTTAGGTTTTTAATTAATAATATGTGCAGACCAAATATTTATGTTATCTAATACTACATAGTACTATACAACGTGTCTGAATACAACCACTGATTAAGTGTATGACTGTGCTTCAGTATTTTGTCAAACCGAAGCAAAATTTAACAGAATTCGTGACTAGTAAACCATATATCAGCGACAGGTTATTATTAAACCAAGTGTTTAGTTTTCTGATAGTTTTCGCCTTAAAATTCAATATTAATAATAATAAAAGTTTCTATAACAAAATATAGGATATGTATGCTCGGGTATGTTTGGTTTCTCACAGATAAAGGACGTTTCAACAACATCCGATATAGATTTTTAAAGGGTACCTGACTGGAGGACCGGAGAGGGTACGATTTAAAAAAATGCTATATGTAATATAATTTCAAATATATTTTTTATTCAGTAATAATAATACATTATAAATTAAATGTACATGTTTATTTGCCGGCATTGTTGTTAATATATACGAAGTTATTTAGTCTTAGCTCGGGATATCTATTTTATTAAAAATTGTAAACCGAACCAGTGATTAAAATAAAACTTCGAATTTTATTATAATTTATTTTAAATGAACTATTCAACAAACAATTCTAAGTTTCAATATAATCGCACAAAGAAATATCAATGGTACTTACAACAATCTTCATTATTTATTATAATAAAAAGATTTACAAGTAAAAGTTTTCTGAACAATCGAATACCTTTTCAACTTGAACAATGCACTCTCTCAAAAGCAAATTCTGTTCTTTAGCTCAAAAGGATTTTCTAAGAAACTCGAAGTCAAGATTTAATTATTGAGTATTTTTAATTATTTGTTCTTTAAAACTATGTCTGTAGGAGGTATTTTAATCTTTCACGAGTTGGGATGGTGGATGTTGGTAACGCGTAAGTGTTTAAACTTATTTTTGTTATATATTATAGGTTGGCAGTACTGGGGCCGTTGGTAATACTTTTACCGGCTTTTAAAGTAAAAAGTATGCATATAGAATAAAGAACAAAGTAATGCACTTTGTTCTTTATTCTGTTTATATACTTTTGATTATTTTTATTTAATCAGTAGATTATTTTTACCATAGATACAATATAGTCATACCAAATATTATAATTATTATATATATTTTTTAAAACCACTAGTTATTGACAAGAAATATATGATATGATATCTATCTTTCGTTATATAATTACATAAAAATATTTTGTTATTTTATTCAAATTCTTATAACACCATCGATGAATTCCGTCGAATTATATGACAATATTGAACATGAAAACCAGGAAAAGTAGTATAATTGTAAAATCACTAAAACCTTAACCCTGTGACTTCTCAATTTAAATGTAAATACAAATCAATGAAAGTATTTAAATAAATCAAATCAGTTTGCAACTCTTGTCGGAGAAAGCAACAATTCTAATTAATTAATCTGTACCTTTAACTTGTGGCAATTATTTAGGTTTAAAAAAAATACTTTACACTTTATCTCGTGTTTTTATTATATCATTTCTTTCATGAAAAAGATGTGAACCAATGTTTTTTAATAATAATCCCTAAAAATCAAAGTATTCATATTAGCATTTATTCTAATATCATAATATTATATGACTATTAAGATATTTGTTCAAGTATTTGTTGTAATTTAAACATTTACAAACAATGTAAAATTGTCACCATCTAGATTAAACCAAATTTCATTTTAGAACACTTTTATACAGTTAAAACCGAACCTAAGACACCCTGCGTAATACACAAAATTACTATACTACCCGACGAGCACTGCGTAATGGGTCGTCTAAATAATTCCACATAATATTCTTAGCTAATATATAAAATAGTCTATTGGCCCGTTCTACAAACGGGCAAGATCTAGAAACGTTTCAGAGCTTCCCCAACGGTAGTTGTATTTTTAATTAAACACAGAAAAATTACAAAAGATGTTATTGTAACTACATTGTATTTACTAAAGTAATGTTTGTATAAAAATGTATATAATGTATTAACCATTCCTGTTTGGATCTGGATCCTACGGTAGCGATACGAGTGTGCCCATATAACCAAATAACCGTAGAGAAGTATTATAGTATGGATGGTATTTTAATCAAGAACCTGTTAAAATAGCGTGAACATCCAAAGTCAAACTAAAATAAATTCTAAACACGTTGTTTTGTAATTTCAATACGATAATACTAATATTAGATGCACTGCATATACAAATGCAGCTTATATTCAATCGTTTTTTATAGTTTTTGTTCTGCAAAGTTTTTGGATAACATCTTTTTTATTCATAACGTGACCATAAATTTATAACTTTTGGTTATTTACAACCACCTAACGTAATTAGGTGTTTACTAAAACCTAGCCAAGTAAATATTTTATTATTCTTGCACTGAAAATTATCACGATGCACTAATAATTGTATAAGTATAAATGCATATACACCATACGTATGTAAAATGTGGGATTTAATTTTCATCACTTGATGAGAAAATATTTATTTTGAAGTAAAAATTTCACATTTATTTCACAGTTGCTCCTTTGTTCTCGCTTTGTTTAGCGTCAATGGGGTGAAAACTTAACTTTAATACGTGCTATATTTTAATATTCTCTGTACAATAAATAGTTGCTACTATCGTCGGGACAGATGCTGTTGATACTCGAAAACTCGAAGTATTATCTAATAAACCTATTACTTTTAGAGTTATCGGAATCAGAATTTTGAGGCATATGTTTGATACAAACAGATATAGAAACAACACCGCTGCTAGGAGACGATAACGCAGACAGCCCAATAACAATTCAACAGCTTATATGGCACTGGCGAGATGCCCGCTGTATGAATATTAATGTTATCGATCTCGACCGCTGAGAGGATCTCGAATGTATATAGTACTAATAGCTTATTAAAAGCTTGTTCTACATTTTTCATTTAATACAATAGAGAAAGGAGAATAGTGTATCCCTTTATTATTTAAGTTCAAAATTTTAAATTTATTTTAATCTGGATATTTGATAATAAATAGTTTGTTTTAATGAAATTTAAATAGAAAAATGGAGTTGTCTTATTTTTGGTATTTAACTTTAGTAATCTTCAAGGAAATAATTTAAATAATATTTATTTTGTAACTAATAAATGTGAGAAAGTAATGCATTTATTACAACCAAATATTATAAAATTTTACTTATTACTGCTACTATTATGTCGTAATGTAACAATTGCAACCGTACCGTAAAACTTTGATCTTGAAATAGTTTGCTACATTTAAACCCAGATTCTTTGAAATGCTGGAAGTATTATAGGACCCTTATATTATATTTAAAATATTATTAAGACCAACGTCTGGTTTATATATTTTCCTCTTTGAATCAATACTACTGATCACTTGTGAACGTCAAATGATGGAGGCAGAAAGGTCTATTTTAAAATAAACCTTCTGTAAAGACAATTTCAAACTTAAAATAAGACTAGTTAGTAAATAAATATCATCTAACATAGCCACGGGATGTAACTTTAACATTATGATGTTTTATATTACATTTATAGATACTGGTATTTCATCAAAGTAACCTGAATATTTCTAGTAATTTCTAATTAAAGTTACTTTATATGAAACTGATTTTATATATTATATCAATCACTTTTATTAATACGAGGACGACACTGAAAATTTTTAGAACTGGTTGCTTATAAATAATAAATAAAAAAATAAGCTTAAATTTTAGAAAAAAAAAATTTTGCTAATATCATTGAGTATGTAGTTCAGTCATTTGTCATTTGTTAAATATATTGTTTGTTTCAAAATAGTCTGAGCCAATTTTTTGCATTTTATTTTTATGAATCTCGGTGTCACTTAAGTCAACGAGAAAGTTAAGATAGACTTTAATTGGTATTTCACGATGAAGCATCTCGTGCCACTGTTTATAACTGGGTTTAAACGAGGTCGCATGAATGTCACCCATAATCTGCGTGAAGGACATCCTTCTACGACAACAACTGATGATAACGTCAGTGTCACATAATACTGACGTTATCATCAATTGTTGTATGACACTGACACTGACACTGACTCTTTTGTAAGTCACTAGCGGCAGATTTAAAAAGCTTAGGAATCAGTATGAGTCAAATAGTTCAAAGACTTAATGGACTCATCTGCTGTGTTTGACATACTTACGTGTGATGAAAGGTGGATTTACTGTTATGATCCGGAAACAAAAGACAGTCAGCAGACTCTGTTCTCTGGGATTTACCTTCCGAGGCATTTCCAACTAAAGTGAAGACTGGTCGAAGTGTAGGATTAATGTTCGGTCCTTCACCGCAACAACGCTTCATCGCACTACACTAAACGAAATTACTGGTTCGCCAACCGCATTTCCCCGACCTCGTACCTTGTAATTTTTATTTATTCCCGAAAATGAAAGATAAACTTCTAGGAAAACGTTTTATGGACGCCGAGAAAGCAGTGACTGTATTTCAAAACGTCGTCGAATAGACCCCTAAAAATGCTTTTCTTAGTGTTTTGACCGAATGCAGCGTTGTATTGATGTAAATGGATATTATTTTAAAAATCTGTGATCATCTATATATTAATACGTGATGCCAAAACTTTGGACCCCTTTTTACGAAAATTGCGCGGACGCAGGAGCATAAAATTTGGCACACTTATAGTTTATGTACAGAAGAAGTGCACAACGCTAATATTTTTCAATAATAATGCTTATAAAGTACATTAAATCAATAAATAAAACATTACCCACACTACCATGCATTTCACACACACATGTTTGTTTTGTTTTTCATTTTGTCTATAGACATAGAAACATTACACACACTACCATGCAAATTCACACACATACTTACTACAGACTTAGAGTACTGACATTGACATATTAAAAATATATATATTTGCCTATACATACTCTGTGGTCAAATGGTTTCTTTTGTTTTTCATTTTGTGCATTGACAGAGTACTCAAAAAAAAAGTTTAATTTGTCTCATTTAATTAAATATAAAAAAAGATTTTAATAATAATGCATAAAAAATACATTAAATCAGTTAATAAAACATTATACTAACCAGCATGCATTTGACACACGCATACATACTCTGTGGTCAAATTGTTTCGTTTGACTATTATAGACATAGTTGAAAAGTTTGTTTCCTGTGGTTTTATTGAATGTTTAAAGTTAATTAAAGTTTTATTTGACGAATACTACGTGAAATACTGAGCGTTTATACAAATTTATATGAGTTGTGTAGCAGTAAGATACATTTAAACGTATCGTCGTCTTTCAAGGACTATCATTATATGCATAAAGAAAGTACTGTAGCAGCAATCTGCAATAACAACATTCAGGTACAAATTTTTTTGCTATTGCTGGTTCAAAGCAATTATTGTAGTTTACGATTTCAGTGATTGCATATACTTTAGGATAAATAAGTGATTTTGTGTAAGAATTATCAGAATTAAGAATTCATCATACAGGTAAAAACTTTTTCTCTTCTTGATTTCAGTATTCTATGAAAGAACTTTAATTATGCCTCGACATAGAACATTAACGAGTCGGAGTGAGAGACAAAGAAGAAGGAATATTTCTCTAAGAGGCAGGAATAATTCCTCATCAGCAGTATTAGATAGTAATATGATTTTGAGAGATGCATTTAAGTGAGCTCTAAATGTCATTCCAAATGTGTTTTTAAGTTAAGATTGTGGATTAATTAATTTAGAGTGCAGGTTTTGCAATGCGAAACATTTTGAATCTGAAGTGACTTAAGGCGACCAAACTGCATTCACTTCATGTTGTCACAAGGGTAAAGCAATATTACCACCCTTAAGTCGAAATGAATATTTGGTTTAAAATATTATATGATGGACTTACTTCAAATTAACCTTCAATAAAAAGTAAATCAAAAAATTATTTTGAAAATATTAGGAAATATAATTCATGTTTTGCTATGGTTAGCTCAGAAGCCAAAGTTGCTGAGGCAGTTACAAGTGGAGTGTATCATTTAAAAATACATGATGTTTTTTATCTCAGATCAGGCCCAATGACTGCCGCATATGGTCGCTCACCATGTTATGCACAATTATATTTTTATGATGTTGACACTGCCATTAATTATAGATTACAAGAACATATGTATTAATCAAACATGTAACAACAACATAATGTTAATGGTATAATTAAGAATATCTCAGTTTTGGACTCATCATTAGACCCTTTAGCGTACCCACTGCGTTTTCCCAACGGTGATACTGGGTGGCATGTCAATATTGCTCATAATACACCAACCACATCTATTTCAAGAGCACCCAGAAATAAATTAACCATGCTTCAGTATACAGCCTATTGACTAGCAATTAGTGATGATTTCAGCATGTTACACCATTCACAAAAACTATTTCTGCAGTGGATTGTTGATATGTATGTGAGAATAGAGGGCTCACGATTACACTTCATTCGACAAAATCAAACAAGTCTTAGGTCTGAAGTTTACAACAATTTAACAGACTACTTAGAATTGGACATGAATGCCAGGAATGTTGGCCGAAGAGTAATTTTACCATCTTCATTGAATGGATCACCAACAAATATGTATCTGAACTATTTAGATGCAATGTCAGTTGTACAACATTACGGAAAACCTTCCTTATTTATTACAATGACTTGCAATCCAAGATGGCCAGAAATAGTTAACAACATTGGTGTAGATGAAGTTCCTAATTTTAGACCTGATATTACTATACATGTGTTCAAGTCGAAATTGAAAGCATTCATAGAGGGCCTTATACAAAATAATATCTTTTGTAAAGTTGAAGCACTCATTTACAGAATTGAATTTCAAAAAAGAGGATTGCCTCATGCTCATATTTTACTCACTTTAAATGACAAGATAAAATTGTTGTGTTTTGTTTTAGTAAACATTTTTTTAAATAGATATTCTTTATTTTACTTTCTTTTAATTTCATATAGTTTGTTCAAAAAAGAAATTGGCAAATAACAGTCTCTGTCAAATCTGTGGTAACAGTAGTATAGTTTTCGACAGTAGAACCTTAGTAATGTTTTAATATTACTAAGGTTCTACTGTAATAATGTATATTAAGTCACTTACAATTTAAATTTCTTATATGGTCGAATTTCGACCACTGGGCGACCACTAGTATTTATAATTATCTAATTTGCCCAGTTTTTGATTTTTAAAGTTGTCATTTATAAAAAATCAAAAAAGGGAGAAATAACTTCATTATCGTTTCTAATCGTTATCGATTATATATTATAAATATGTTTATCTCCTATTACTTTTTTTTAAACGAATACCGTGAGTATTTCAATCATTACATAATTTTCATTTTGTTCAGCATATTAATAAATATTTCATAAAATTGTAACAACGAAGAGTAATCAAAACAAATTATTCTCACAAAATATGGTCTTACAGAGCCATGAAACATTCGCAGTTTAATTATGACATAAATTTCTCAAAATTTAGTAAGTATCAGTATATAATTATCGTGCACATCCTACTCCGAGAGCATCCGATCTCTCGCGATTTTTATTGAAATAAAATCGATGCAATACGCATTTAAGTCCTTCCAATCTCTTGTTTTTAAAGTATCAGTATTAAGGTTCAATTTATTTATTCGAAGTTAGAAGTTAAAATAGTTCATTCCAAGTTCTAACTTATATAATTTAATGTGCTATGGATCGTGTCTCCGTCATTATATGAAGAATGAATGTGAATGTTAAGCAATGTTGATCTGAGGTTAATATATGATGAGTGAGACTATAGTGATTATTCTAAAACTATTTGGACCTACAATATTTATGGGAACTTGAGTTCATTTATTTTTTGGGTAGACCTCGAAGAATTCGGTCTGCCCATTCATTTGTCCCCTACTTTCGAATTTTGGAAAAATTTCTTCACAGGAGGTCTTCTTATGACCGCCTGAGTCCGAAATGACCATTGGTCAAAAAGTTTATATATATATATATATATATATATATGCGTGCGTGCGTCCAGATTCGACTTTTGTCAGCACGATAGCGGCCGCAGTTTCGCTCGGATCGCTTTCAAACTTTGCACAAAAATCAACCATCCAAAAATGAAGGTCAAGTTCGTTAACCAGAGAAATCCGGCCACAGGGAGCGCTAGGGCCTCACTTTTTCTGATTTCAGTTTTTCGACCATAACTTTGTCCCTATACAAAGGAGATCAATCGCGTTCATATTATATGATGTCTTTGATAAATACCTATAACTAATGTAGATAAACCGAAAACCTAACTTCAATAACTTAGGGGTGGGGGTAAAAAAACCGAAAATTTTTGGAAAAAAAATCATAACTTTTTTCTGGTAAACATTCTTGCATCACAAGTATTTTTAATAGAAAGGTTATTTTTTACTCTAAATTTAAGTACCAAAAGTTTTACCGTAAAAGGTACCGTTGCCGAGAAAAAAAATAAAAACCACTTTTAGCTTGTAAATTTTAGGTAGGTAAAACCACGGCAACTTTTTTCTGGTAAACATTCCCTCCTCGCAAATATTTTTAATAGAAAGGTTATTTTTTACTCTAAATTTAAGTACCAAAAGTATTTCCAAAAAAGATACCTTTTCCGAGAAAAAAAATTAAAACCGCTTTTTGCTTGAAAATTTTTGATGTAAACAACGGCATCATGTGTTATTCTTAGGTAGTGAGTTATATTTTAAATGAGTTACACACGAGGTCTACCCACGCGTGTCCCCCTGCGGGCACGGATTTTTGGGTAGACCTCGAAGAATTCGGTCTGCCCATTCATTTGTCCCCTACTTTCGAATTTTGGAAAAATTTCTTCACAGGAGGTCTTCTTATGACCGCCTGAGTCCGAAATGACCATTGGTCAAAAAGTTTATATATATATATATATATATATATATATATATATATATATATATATATGCGTGCGTGCGTCCAGATTCGACTTTTGTCAGCACGATAGCGGCCGCAGTTTCGCTTGGATCGCTTTCAAACTTTGCACAAAAATCAACCATCCAAAAATGAAGGTCAAGTTCGTTAACCAGAGAAATCCGGTCACAGGGGGCGCTAGGGCCTCACTTTTTCTGATTTCAGTTTTTCGACCATAACTTTGTCCCTATACAAAGGAGATCAATCGCGTTCATATTATATGATGTCTTTGATAAATACCTATAACTAATGTAGATAAACCGAAAACCTAACTTCAATAACTTAGGGGTGGGGGTAAAAAAACCGAAAATTTTTGGAAAAAAAATCATAACTTTTTTCTGGTAAACATTCTTGCATCACAAGTATTTTTAATAGAAAGGTTATTTTTTACTCTAAATTTAAGTACCAAAAGTTTTTCCGTAGAAGGTACCGTTTCCGAGAAAAAAAATAAAAACCACTTTTAGCTTGTAAATTTTAGGTAGGTAAAACCACGACAACTTTTTTCTGGTATACATTCCCTCCTCGCAAATATTTTTAATAGTAAGGTTATTTTTACTCTAAATTTAAGTACCAAAAGTATTTCCAAAAAAGATACCTTTTCCGAGAAAAAAAATTAAAACCGCTTTTGGCTTGAAAATTTTTGATGTAAACAACGGCATCATGTATTATTCTTAGGTAGTGAGTTATATTTTAAACGAGTTACACACGAGGTCTACCCACGCGTGTCCCCCTGCGGGCACGGATTTTTTTAATATTATAATGTCGATATTTGCTGCAAATTGTTAATAATTCTTAACCTGCAATGGTAAAAGTTTATTAAGTGTGTGTGTGTGGGTAATATAAGTAATCCGCAATAATTCTTATCATTAAATTTGTATCATGCTTAAGGTGCCGTGCTTAGCCTTTCGTCGCAAGTTTGATACCCAACGATTCACGGATCATATTTTTAAAATAGATTTTAATTTTATGTTTATTGTATTATGATATTCGAATAGTTTTAAGAGTGATTTGAATTTGAGCAGTCGTGTAACACGAATGAGTTGAAAATAAAAATTTTGCAACATTTAGATTATTATAATTTGCTGTTATGTTCATTCTTTGAGAGGCGGTTTAATGTGTTTAAGTCTTGTATTATTATCGATTTTTTGTGTTAGTATATTATTTTGTCCAGGAGTGAGTATTGCACAATGTTGATTAGTAGATTAATTACTTAAGATTAAGTGTTAAATCGTCTTTGTTTTCTTTAAACAAAGATAATCGAAACGCCCGTGAGATATTTAAGTTGAATTAATATACTGATGACTAGTTATTCTGGAATTTGAAGGGCAGCAGTTATATAATACCTTGTGCATAAGTCTCTGCACTATACAGTTCTTAGAAATAAGGAACTGACTACTTAGTGATTAAATTATTTGTGTCCTGTAATTTTTTTGCTTAATAATTTTATTTCAAAGTGTATTTAAAAACATAACAAACCTTAGTATCAACGACTTTATCTAGCTTAAGTTACATGTTCGTGATAAGTTTCTGAAATAAGATGACATCAAGAAAAATGTAACAGCGCAGAATTTGATTAGAAAGTCGTATAAGGTAATAAAAGAAATAAAAGAATAGTTCTGAGATAAGGAGGGGTGAAAGATATTAAAAGTTTGCCTTCCTTTCAACAATTGTTTGACAAATACTGACGTTCTGGAACTGTGACGCCAACAAAGTTCTTTTAGAATTTCAGTGAACCAGGAGTGGTACTATTTTTACAATAATTGTCAATTGTTTTGTTTATACAATTGGAGCTTAGCAGAAAAAAATTGTGTGTATGTATACTTTATGGGAGTTATTTATATTGTTTATGAAATTTCAAAGAGGAGAGGATACATTTCATTTTGCAGAATCAGTAAAGATTTAAAATATATTTCTTGTCAATCCAGATAAGTATATCCTTCAAAAGGGTAACTTTGGAATAGTTTGTTGAACACCACACTAATTTAAACTAATAACCATAAATATTCACAAAAATTTAATAAATTTTCCAATAAAATTACTACAGGGACAATATTATTTACTTGTATTTATGAAGTATTTGCTTTATTTTTTTTTTAACTTTATTAATATTAATGTTTAATTAAATAAGTTTCAGGAAATAGTGTTACCACCGAATCGTCATAAAATTACTAAATTACACAAAGAATATGTTTTGATTTTTATACATTATTTCCTAAATTACAAATTTACTTACTAAGGTTTTTATAATTTAGATATAATTTTAAATTAAATAAAGAAATGAGAGTTTTATTGCAAAACAAACGTACATAAACAATTATAGTTTAAGACCACTTAACAATGATTGCGAGAAATGAGGTTTAATAGCTTTTAGAATAGAAAAGAAAAATTAAATATTTTGTTTAATATAAAATAGAGTTTAGTGGATAGATACGACACAAACATAACGTAGACTCATTTGCTGTCAAGAGATCAAGTCATTAGTCCCCTATCTGTGACAACTCGGATAAATGGTTACATTTTATCTAAATAATGACTAATTTAATATAACTCGGTAGCTTTTCTTAAGAATATCCTAGAGTACTCTCAAGTTAACTACATTCTTTTGTAATTTCAAATAATGTAATTATTTCCACCATTCAAAACAAAAGTATGTCAATCATTCAAATGTTTATGGAATTTCTTTTCCTTAAAGCCTTTCTTTTGTTACCAGAAGTTGAAAGTTTTTACAAATAATGACTGTGTCTGCATCAACAACCACAGAGTATTACAAATTCGTAAAATTTTTCATATTCACGTTTGCCATATTTTTGTACAAACAACTCTATTTATCTAAAATCAAAATTCTAAACCTTTATAGAAAGTAAGTTTTAAACTGGTTTTTCAGGTTCAAAGCTATTTCAAATACTTATTTTCTTTTCTCAAAGGCATTCTTGTGAGACCATGTTATTTAGTTGTGTGCAATCTTTTTTTAAAATTCTATGTACATCTAGAATTATGTAATTTTGAAAAGTGTGAAGGATTTTTACCAACAAGTGCAGTGGTGCCGGAAATTATATTTCATATATAAATATACATTTTATAATTTTGAAAACTGTGAAATATAAACATTAAATATACTTCTACTTTATTTTAGTTCCTCTCATTCCTCTTGTTAGTAAACGTACATACGTTACTATTACCGTTGAGATCGAGTCTCCAATTATTTAACTTTCTTTAATATAAAAAAACATATTTTCATTGAAACAATTGCTTATGAAGTTATACTTGTAACATTGAAAAAACACATTTTCAAATAAAACTATTTCAATTTAAAGTAATAAATATTTTTTTATTTTACTCTCAAAGGTAAGGTATCAATAAATAAAGCAATATTGAAGATGAATTTCAAGTTAACTAACTAGAGATGAAAGAAATTTACGCAACAAAATTTGACGACAGTAATTTTCTTTTAGAAATTTGTTTTGTCTACAAACAATAGGGTACAATTATGTTTAAATACGTAAGCAAAAAAGGAGGGGCTCCAGAAAGAAATCTATAGCTGTGTAGGTGTTGGAGTGCTTGTCTTTCTTGTCTTCAACGTTGTAGCGACAGAAAGAGATAAATAACGTAAGTGGACACGTTATATTAAAGATAATATCGTTTTCAGATATATACTTTTAATTTAAATATCTATTACGAATTTTCAGGTCACTAAAGTATAAAAAAGGTTAGTTTTTCAGAACTTAAATTTATATCTGAGCATAAGATACAACATTTTGAAGTGAAATTTATTTATTTATATTATGAAAAAAAAAAAAAATCAATATTTTTATCACTCTTTTACAGAGATGTAATGATTTATAACCAAAAAATGTAAGCATTGATATTCCACTAGAGTTTCTTTAGACAACTGATTTCGAAATATTGGTTTTTTATTAATGTATTCAACGATTCGTAGATGTATAATAAATATTATATAATATGTTTCCATTAATCATATATGCTCCTTATCTACAATATGTTGTGAATTTGCCGAGTACAATAAATTCCAGTGAAACGTACTTTTAATGCGATAGAAACATTTTCTTTCGTATAAATTGTTTTCTAGATGTCATGTGAAAGTTAAGTTGTAAGATAAAATAAATTTCCGTGTTGTGTAATGTAGTTTACAAATTGTTAGAATAAAATATATTAAAGTCAAGTTTACAGAGTTCTTCGTACTTTTAATGGGTGTTTTTTTTATATTATTTTATATTAGTAAACCTTGTGATAAATATACTTTTCATTATACTAGTCATTTTCATCATCACAAGTAATATAAGTATATGATAATATTTATAAATCAAAAATAAATTAACATAATAACTATAAATATCGCTATTTTAAAAATGTTTACAATAATTGTAATTTCTCATTCTTAACATCTATATAGAATGTTAAGAAATATAATCACTACATAAAGTATAAATATGCTTGTCAATAAAAAATGTAATGAATTAATATATATCAGACTCAAACTATATCCATGCAAAGCAAAAATTATGGTTTCTCTTAAAATTAAATTTAAATTAAAGCTCATTATAAACTGTGACATTATCGGAGAGGAAAATTATAATCTTCCAATAATAGGTCAGTACTTTAAAAGAAAATATGAGTTTAATTTCAGATTATTACAGACAATAACATTAAAAGCTGTACAATATACGGGCGGGTGGGCGACTTTGGACACTTACCTCCGACACTTACCACCAGGTGTCCCGCATCATCGTTTGCTTATTAAATATAGGTAAAATATGTATCTTTTAATAACCACGCTTGAGAAGTGGTAACCTTGTAAATATAAAAATACACAAAAGTATATTCTTAATTTAAAAATTTTATAGGTGCATCAAACATAAAACTATTCCTTTGTCTCACGGTCAACAATCCTAAGATATTTCAATCAAATTATATCTGAAGTACAAAACCGTAGCTCAAGTCAATAAAGAATTTATTTATTAACAAATTTTTAGTAAAACCAAATCCAAACCTTAGATAAAATGCCTGGAAGCATGCCAGGCATTGTCACTAGTCTCATGAAATTATATTTATATGTTGACCGTTTCTTATTTTCCACACTGATGAATTTGCTTGTGATAAAAGTAATTATCTTTTACTAATTATTAGATTTATATTAGATCTGACCTTAGATATAATTAATAAATATACATTATAGATATTAGTTTAAAATACGAAAATGAATTTGATTTTGGTTTAAATAAGAAACTATATAGCTATTACAATAAATAGTTATATTGTGGGTAGTATTATTGGTGTTGTTTTTGTCTTTTTTTATCTTGTCACTCTGATATGGCATACTATGATTCACCATTTGTGCTCGCGCAGTATACGTAATATTTTTTTTACACCAAAATATTTATTTTTAATTCATCTATAGGAATCCGTTTTATTTTTCCGTAGTCACGCAAATGTATTATCGAAGTAGTTTCGCTAGTTGGCCTACTTTATTTTTTTTCCCGCTTTTGAATCACAACAAAAACTTGGTTTGGTTCTACGTAATTTGCAGACTAATTAATACACATTTGATACAGAAGCATACAGACTGTTAATTCTGAGTTTATTTAACTTTAATGTATAAATTGATTTAATTAAACTTATATTTTAAGTGCATAATGTTTAAATTGTTTGAAAAATCGGGCATAAAATTGGCCGAGTTATAAAGTGTCATGTAGACAAAATAATCTGTTTCAATTGAATAACTGGTATCTAGTTTTGCTCAATATAATTTGCTTTCAAAATTTGAAAAAAAAAGAACTTGAAGAAGTTTGCACTAATATTGATGTAGTTAGGTGCTACTGAGAGCGTTTGTTTTATTCATTTTCTGTATTTTTTTCAGATTTATCTCTCATATATATATAGGGAAAAAAGGACTCGGGTGCCTGTCTTTTTTTCCACTAAAAAATTCTGAATTCTGCGTGATACAAAATTATATTTATTTTTATTTATAAACTATATACAAATTTCATTGAAATTCAACGAGTCGAAACAGGACAACTCTAAATATACAAACATTTTCTTTTTACAAATATTATTAGCATTTGCAATATAGTGGTCTATATAAGTACAAATCTATCAAAGAGGACACTTGATGGAGGATATAGAAAAGATGAAATACGTCATTCTGTATTTCTTTTATAAAGCTTTAAAAGAATATTCTATTCTGTCAAATAATGCTTTTTCCATACAACCTTTCACTTTAGGTTCAATTTTTTTGGTAAAATAAAGTTATCTGTGTCTTTCCTCATATATTTCTATACTAAATTTATTTAACTTTTCTTCACTGCTTTTAAGTTTTCAAAGTAACATTAATATACATAATATAGCTTATTACCGCATTTGCAATCAAGGAATACTACTTAATGGAAAAGATAAAAAAAAAATCCGTGCCCGCAGGGGGACACGCGTGGGTAGACCTCGTGTGTAACTCATTTAAAATATAACTCACTACCTAAGAATAATACATGATGCCGTTGTTTACATCAAAAATTTTCAAGCAAAAAGCGGTTTTAATTTTTTTTCTCGGAAAAGGTATCTTTTTTGGAAATACTTTTGGTACTTAAATTTAGAGTAAAAAATAACCTTTCTATTAAAAATATTTGGGAGGAGGGAATGTTTACTAGAAAAAAGTTGCCGTGGTTTTACCTACCTAAAATTTACAAGCTAAAAGTGGTTTTTATTTTTTTTCTCGAAAGCGGTACCTTTTACGGAAAAACTTTTGGTACCTAAATTTAGAGTAAAAAATAACCTTTCTATTAAAAATACTTCTGATGCAAGAATATTTACCAGAAAAAAGTTATGATTTTTTTTCCAAAAATTTTCGGTTTTTTTACATTATTGAAGTTAGGTTTTCGGTTTATCTACATTAGTTATAGGTATTTATCAAAGACATCATATAATATGAACGCGATTGATCTACTTTGTATAGGGACAAAGTTATGGTCGAAAAACTGAAATCAAAAAAAGTGAAAAGCCCTAGCGCTCTCTGTGACCGGATTTCTCTGGTTAACTAACTTGACCTTCATTTTTGGATGGTTGATTTTTGTGCAAAGTTTGAAAGCGATCCGAGCGAAACTGCGGCCGCTATCGTGCTGACAAAAGTCGAATCTGGACGCACGCACGCATATATATATATATATATATATATATATATATATATATATATATATATATATATATATATAAACTTTTTGACCAATGGTCATTTCGGACTCAGGCGGTCATAAGAAGACCTCCTGTGAAGAAATTTTTCCAAAATTCGAAAGTAGGGGACAAATGAATGGGCAGACCGAATTCTTCGAGGTCTACCCAAAAATAAAAAGCTGAAATATTTTTTCGTCATAATCATCATCATTTAATCATTTTAATATATTCTTAGAAAAATAATGAGAAAAAGTATCAAGAACTAAATTGGCAAAAAAATAATTATTCTACATCTAATAACCTTATAATCTGAAAGTCCTATATTTCCCGCATATATACATATTGATTTGAATGTATAAATTATTCAAACTCTATTCACAACAAATATATTTTTATAGGGTACTTTGAGAGTGGTAAAGACGTAGATATAGATGATCAACGTGAAGTAGCAGTGACTGAGAGCGAGAAACCCAATATCTTCAATTTCACCTTCTTTCATCTAATAGATGGTCAAACATCTACAACTACATTTACATTTGCATATGTACATGTATCGTTAGGTTAAAAAAACATTATAATATAGATAAGTAAATTACTTTAAATATTCACTATTTTTTTTTATAACATGGCAGATTTTACAAAAAAGTATCATTTAAATACTACAGTTTAATATAACTCTATTAATAAACACCAATGTAGCACAAAATTGGATTTTATTACTACATAGAGGAGTTTACGCGGAACATTCATCCATTTACTGACGCGAATGAGTTTACTCATATTCAATTAATTTTCCAGGTTAATAGTTTTAACAATCCAAAAAGGCATGAGTATTTCAACCTGCGAACCTTGTTTTGTAAATTATGTGATACAAGAGATAAAGGCTATCTAGAGTGGTAGAAACAAGATTAAGCAACTTATCGAATAAATAGAAGTAGCTTAGTGTCTCTAAATTGATAGATGTATAAAAATTGATCAATCACCGATAAAACAAAATTTTCGTGTCATGAATACTTTTGTTTTATTTGGATGAGATACGAGTAGATATAGTAATGGTTACAATATTATATAAGACTGCCATACCAATTAATACAAAATAATAAAATATATGTTATTACATGCAACGTAGGCTATCTTTTCTCGTGCTTTCAAAACTTCAAAGTACGGAAAAAGATCTCGAGTGAGAAATTAATTTAAAATTATATTGATATCCCCTTACAGGTTATGGTTGTTTGCAATGTTTGTTGCGCATCACGCGCTCATAAAACAGTGATTAATCTTCACATTTGCGTGGCATGTTTGTTCATGCATGAAATTATTTTGGCATATATGACGCAAGACTACGTTCAAAATTCACAAAATGTTTCAAACAATATTTTGTTAATGTAACGGTAGCACGTTTTGTAATATAATCATTAGCCTTATAATTACAATGTCATCATTTTGGATGTTATGCAAGCCTTTTAAAGTCTAACTTGGACCTCAGTCGCTGAGAACAGTCAGATATTCAATGTAATTGCTAAATGTAATTCTATCTAAAGGGACTGATGAAAGACATGCCCTTTTGGTTTCAGAGAAGCTTTAATCATAATAACACTTTAATTTATTTTAACTAAATAGAAAACAGGCTTGGCTTAATGCGAAATTTCTTATATTAGAAGATTTTCGAATCTAAAATTTATTCTGCATATGAGTTCCTACAAGAACTACTCCCTATCTACAAAGAAGGCATTTTGCAGTAATTTCACGCCTAAGTAAGTTAAAAAAAGGTGCAAGTTTGGTTGGACATTCTGTCATTTTTATATAAAAAAACATGAAATATAGTTTTGGTTAGAAATTAACTATGGAAAAACTATCGAGTTATCCTTAGCAAAATGTTTTTTATTATGACAGGCTTTAAAATTTCTCTATAGGTTCTGTATAGGACCTACTAAATCTGTTAAATCGCGATTAATTTAATACTACTAAGTTCTTTAAATTACGTGATAACAAATTTAATACGGGAAATATAATTGTCAAGTAATAAATACACCACCTAATTGATAAAGACATATTTGTAACTTTATGAATATGAATTTGAAATTCTCAAATTAATGCCACAATTAAATTACGTGCTAACGAATGTTTTTAATGTGTCTGTGTCGGAAATAACTGAGTTATTATTGCATAATTAAAACAACATTTTAAGGGGCCTATTAATTAATATGCTCATAATATATTATATATAATAATATGCTCGTTATAAACTAAAATGCGCGGAAGAGTTTAAATTAAAAACATATTTGTTATGTTTTTCACAATAATTGCGAATGCAATTTTTTTATGGACAAATTATATGAACTTTTTAAGCGCGTTGCCACTCTTGAGGAAGCCTGAAAATTGGACAAAAGAAGAGATAGAAAGGTGGTTTGAAGCTTTGAGTATTCGACTCTCAAATATTTCATAACGTTTATGAATGGTTATTGAGAATAGGCCTTATTTTTTATTGTACTTTATAAAACGAAATTATTTAGTTCTTATGAAACAATCCATTTCAAATCAGAATTACTTCTCGACAGAGCCTTTTTTACAAATTTTATTGTCAAAGTTACCACAGGTTTGGAAATAAGTTACCATGGATTTGTCAAGAACCGCAACAGATGTTCAACAAGCTTTTCCTTTGTTAATTTACTTTTGAAGCTTAAAGCAAACTGATAGCGATATCGTGATCTAAATATTCGACAAAGCTTTATTACTTTTTGATGTATTTTGTGAATTTGGATTTAGATTTATTTATGTGGATACGCTCTTTTATATCTACAACTTCGATTTTTTTTCCTTATTTCATACTAGCCAGTTGTCGCGATTCTACTTGCATGGACTACAAAAGCATTCGCAATCAATCCTGTTTTAATCAAATTTATTTTCATAATTAGTCAAAATGAAGTTAGCAGTAAGTAGTAAATAATATTTTGGTATTATATTACAATTTTTATAAGAATTCAAGAAACGGACCCAAATAGGGTCTGAAACTTAATTGTATTATTGTGTATTATTTTAAAGTTAAATAAAGTAACAAGAGATAGTAAAACTTAAAAATTTATATTTACATCACATTAAGCAAGTTATGTTTACAAGTTCGACTTTGAATAATATTTTGCGAGAATTTAATTTTTGTGGTCGTGAAGAAATGAATGGGTAATTTTATTTCATAAAATAGTTAAATAACGCCGATATCTTCAATATTGGCATATAAATAATAAGTTTTTTTTTACTGTTACCCATTAACCCAAAGCTGAGTAGTAAAATAATGCAATTATGTTTAATGATATTATTAAGTGGGAGTGATTTTCAGGGTACTGTTAAAAATTACAGGTGTACATCGTTACCGAAATTCGGAGGTTGGTATTGTTTAAATATTATCAATAATTTATTTATGTTTGTATTAAAAGTTATTTATTTTAATTTGAAATAAAAATCCTATTCACTTTGACAACAGTAATAACAATAACAAAATATCTTCTCCAATCTTAGTTTGTTCAACAGACTTATATACAGAAGTAGTCAACCGCAGCATTTTGTGAAAGTATTTTTACTATTAAATTTTCTTGAAATTGATGAAAAAGTTCTTTGTAACTGATTCAACATGAACTTCGAAGTTTTTTCAAGTTTCCCCTTCCAACCTCGTTATGAAGAAATTGATTATTTTTTTTTAACTTAGACGAATACTTAATATTTCCATAAATTTCAATTTCATTTTTATGTATGAACAGTAAATGAAAATTTTTGAACACAAGCAAGACTCGAGATATCGATCTTTGAAAGTTCTCATCTCTACCAAATGCATTTTTATATTATCCGGCTTAATATTTTAATCAAATTATTTAGTCATAAGTAATTCAATTACCTCAGACAACTAGCTATTACTTAAACTTTCAATCGATTTTGACCTGGTTCAAGTATTACGGAACATGGTTTCTTGAACATGATTTCCAACACAGAAGTTTAAGAAACTTCTGTAACTTTTCACCTAGTGTTATATTGGCAATTCACAAGCGCGAGGTAACTTTGTCCGAAGCACGTATTCCCCAACATATAATAAATTGTATTATATAGATATTATTTCTTTTTCTTAAATCAACAACATATTTATTAAGAAAACTAATTGTAAATTAGTATTTTCATTTACAAATGCTTTTATTAATAAATATGCCGTTGACATTTTAATATCCTTAAATCTAATTAAATTTGTAATTTGTTTTGAAATATGCCGAAGATGACATGATCAATTCAGTGATTAATTACTTCATTACTTTGATATTAAGTAATAAAATGCAGCCGTTCAAAAAGCGCTCAAGGAATAAGGGAATAAATAGTAACTTTTAAGTAAAGAAGTAAGTACATAATGTAATCCTCTTTGATTAAAAACAAAAAAAATATCAGATCCATAATGATTATGATTAAAATTTTGATTTAGTTTTCTTCTAAAATGTAAAAATGTTTATGGCTTTAACTGCAAATAGTTTGTTTTTAAATTATTATTAAATTAATAAAATGTTGTTATCCAAATATATAGTTTTAGATAACATATTTACTTATTTTGTTTGTGGTCGTAAACTAAGAAACTGATAGATTTTTTGAAGAGTTTATATTCTGTCAACAAAATAAATCTTGAATGTAAACTAATTCTATTATGATTTTCATATCATATTGCCGGAACGTAAGTAAAATTATTTGACGTATACAAACGTTAGGAGTCATCATAAATAATGATACAAAGATGAAGCATCGTTATTCCGACTGCTCTACTGCTTTTATGATCTAATAGTATCTAGTATGTCAACGAAGTTTCAGCAGTGTTTAATGTTATATAATATATTAAAAATATATTCTAATCCTGTTATACCATATCTTATACCTGTCATACTTGAATTTTAGTCTCGAAGAGAGTTAAGGTGGTGAATACAATATCAGTTATTAATTGAATCGGACTTCGTAAAAAATCTAATATAATATAATGAACAAAAGCAATAAGAAAAGTATTATTATAGATTTTCGCTTCTGCTAAGTAAGACGTTAACATTTTTAGTTTGTTATTATTATAATAGACAATATATAATATATAATTTGATCTTTTCTATTTATTACTTCTGAAATATTTGTAACATTCCATAATCCTAAATGTTTGTCAAACCTTAACCGATTGTGAATAATTAATGTAAGTAAAGAGAGCAATGGGATTATGTGGCACCTTTCAATAATATTCAGTATTCTTTTACCTTCAACGCATTCTTAAAATAACATCGAAACATTGCACTGTCGTGGTCAGCAGTTCAGATTAAATTACAAATAAATTTAAGAATGTCATCATAACAACTTTTTTGTCCTTAGCTAAAGAATGTCTTTCTCAGAATATAAATACAATTTTATATTCTGAGATCGACATTCTTTCACAGTGAAATATTTTGCTATAACAATAAAATCTTTTATTAATAGATGTTTAAATCTAATCATTAAGCTGCATATTTTTCTTTATAAATACCACTGCCTTGTTTACATTATTATAATATTAGGTTACGGCATATTCTTCTAAAAAAAACCTTAATATAAATACTATTCAATACGAAACCATAGGAAGAGCATTTTGTTGTATATACTTAACCCAGACTGGAACTCGGAGAGCAAATTATTGTTACGAAAATATTTTTTATATTTACAATTTCCTCCAGGAACTTGCACCGGGACAATAATAGAGATCTACGTATCTCTTACGTTATGAATTTTGAGAATAAGAGTAATATGGGTTTTAGGCCAAACTAAACGAATTGTGGGAATGGGGAGCGATGAGTTAATGGAAGTAGAACGTTATCCATTCTTTCTTAAATAACTATTTGTGGTAAATTAAAAAATATGTGACAGGTTCTATATTATAATGAAAAGGAAAAGCTTACAAATGGATAAAATAAAAAAATCTAAAGCTTTTATCTTCAAAGTTAGTAAAAGCCACTGCTATTGTCTAAGGATATTGATATAAAGAGCCACACTTAGCACTATCTCTTATATTAAGATTTAATGTGATGTGCTACATTAGAGTTGACTTACTGTTGTTTACTATCGCTTTCCACCCGATAAATACGATTATGTATACAATGAATTTATCATCAAGATGGATAGCCACAAGGTAGTCTAATCGGTTCATGGTTTCCCAGAGCTTGCAAATTTCTTGCCAGGGTTTTTTTATATTTATGCTGGTTCGGCCGAAATTATATTATGTCGCAGATGTTAGTACCACACAACTGTTACTTACCATTAGGTAAACTATAGGTGATAAAGTGATTATTGTGAACTATAGGTGATAAAGTGATGATTATAATTATTCTGTGTATCATTTTTTTGAAACATACGAAAGAAACTATGCATACAGGTCAAGTTGACTGCAGCCAGCGGTAAGAAATTATTTCCTCCCACTGCTTTGTACTATGATATCAGAGGAATCATGAAAGCACATAGTTTTTCTGATAAAGGCGAGATTACGCGGTCGTAATACAGATAATTTATTTCCGTTGCTGTATTCTACAACTTACTACTACTGCTACCCCTCTACTACAGCTACAGCAAGCGATGTTGGTAATATCCGAAAAAGTCATATATGTTTGTGAAATGTTATTATTTTATAACTAAACTTATATACTTTATTATTGTATCGGTGTATCCGGGAATTATGAGTTAGTGTTCCTTATTTATGAATTTTTTAATTTAATTTAAAAATAATTATTCAATTTAGAAATAAAATAAAGTTATAAACTACTCAATTTATAAATAGAATAGCGAAAACATTATTTATAATATTTACTAAATATAACTAGCTTTTTAGAAAATTAAACTGTTTTAAATGTAACTACATATTTTTAAGCACTCACCAGATCACTTATGTCGGGATCAATATAAGCAGCCTCGATCTATAACATGGTTTGAGACTGCCTGTTCAGCTAATCAATGACCAAGTTATTATGAATTACAGCAAGACAAAGTATCAATTATAATATTGTCATATTTTTATGATTAGTTTGACAACAATATCTGTTTATAAAATTATCTGTACAATGTATGCTTTTGCCCAATACCCAAGGTCTGTTCGAATGACAATCATTATAAAATGTGAAACAATAGTATTTATTCATTTACCAATATCAATTTAATATCTTAGAGTAAATAAGTAAGTAAATATTTTTATATTTTTTGTCGAAACCTACATTTAAGTTATGATTCCTCATGGAAAATGTTGTTGAATGTTGAATATATTGACGTCGTTGCGCGCGTTGTTACTGTATGTAGGGCCTTTCATTATATGATTGCTCGCTGACACGTATTCTTCAGTACGTCGCCAAAATTTTCCAAATATTACCAACACGCGCCTGTTTCTTTGTTCAATATGTTAGAGTGGAATTCCAAATGTATATGAAACTTTTTACTCGACTACTGTTGTGCAGTTTCAACCTTGGATAGAGAATTTGTCTCTGTTTTTGTGTGTTGTCGAGTTTAATAAATATGTGAACAAAAGTCTATTTTGTTCAAACATAATAAATTAAAGTAACCACCTCATTAAAAAAAATAACGTACAGCATTAAAAAAAAACTGATATAATATTATAAAAGATTCGCAATCCTAATATTTTTGTATTTTTTTATTAAACTACATAACTGATTAATCCAAATATAATTCCAATACATAAGTACAATGGAGAATACTTCAAAAGAACTCTGTAAATGTTTAACTGTAGCCATTAAACTAAGTAAACTGTGTCGCGATGATTAGGTACCTTATTTATAACCAACGACACGATATTCACACGATGTTTAAGATTGTCACGGTTTGCTATTAATTTTAATAAATTAATTCGAATAATTGAAAGTTTAAGATATGATAAACTACAAAAAACGAGAGAAGATGCATTTTGATTGTTTTAAATTTATTGCTTACCTTTAACCCAGAAATGTTAATGTTTATTTTTTCAAATAGATAGACTATAACTATATTTATTTTGATCTTGAAAATAAGAAATAATGTATTCTACATTCATTTACCTTACTTACTTATACGGAATTAAAGATGATATGCGTATGGAAAAATTAAATAGAAAGACAAAATAATAATTCATAAGCGGTATGTTTGTCTGTGTATAATTTCGACTTGAGTCGAGTCGCGCCTCAATGGATGGCTGGTATTATTATACAAAATATATATGTGTAGTTCCAAATATAATATTCATTTGAGCAAGATATTTCATTTTCTTTCCTCCAGAAATAATAAGTTAAGAGATTGATTTAAAATAATTTTTAAACATAAAGGGAGTTTTATGATATGGTTAGCAATTGGTCAAAGTACTAACTTTTATTGTAATATACATATAACGTAGCAACATGTCCCCGTGACTTGTCCGCTTGGACTACAGAAGGGATATATGTAGGTCCTGTCTTAGTGGCTGTACAAACGACGTCAGAAAATAACCGTTTTGAATGAACCGCAGCGGTTTAACTTATATTAACAATAGACAAGTGAAGACATATACACAGCCCGCTTGTTTGTCAGTACAATAAGACTGCAGTCAAACACTTATTCTTCAAAAATTAATATATAGTGTAGAAAAAATATATATAAAGTCGTACATTACCAGATAACTTCGTCATATTTAACGAGGTTCTGGCATTTACGGGCAGACCTCACATGCAACTACAGTTACAGCAACAGATCAGGAAGCAGGACATTCAGGTTGACATCCCGAAGTTACATGTATGTACGTGGTAAATATTTATTATAAAATTAAAAAACTCCTTATGGAGGAAAAAGGTCTCACAAGCAATACGACAGCCTATGTCGACTCCAATTATCAGAACAGAACAAATACATATGTCCGTCAAATTAACTTTTAAATTGTCCTTGATATGCCGGCAATATGAATTATGATTAATCTATAATATTATATTAACCGGGAGGTTAATTAAAAAAATATATCGGAAGTGCTTCCGGTAGGTCACAACTTTGAAATCTAAACAACTAATAAGCGAATAGTGTTACTACACCACGCATAACGTCAAATTAAATGTGGGTAAATTCTTAATTATTAGAAATAATTAATTTAGTAATTTAAACTAACTAACTGAATGTCTTTTAAACAAATGAGCATTATTATCTGTCATCTTAATATAATCTAAATATATCAATATGACAACCTAGACAGCATCTAAACATCTGAAACGGATGACAGCTACTTTTAAATAAACTAAACTATGCTATCAATTTATATAATTTATGACATAAGAATAACACTAAATCCAAATAATAAAATAGTATGACATTTTGAAAAATCCAAAGCACCCTCAAGCTGGCAACATCTAATTTCTAAAATAATATGACATGTCACAGACTATTAAAGTCTTTTGAATTACCTTTCGATAAATAAGTAATCAACCTAACCACAGACAAACATCATAAAAATTTAAATGTGCGACTACAGAGATAAAATTTGTATGTCTCAAGTTTCAAGATTCGATTTCGTATGTTTTTTATTGTCTCACTATTGAAAAGAAAACAAAAATCGAACATCCGTGTCCATCGACTTAGGAGTTATAATCGCATCGACATATATAGAAACACATCCCCTCCGAAATTATATGAATAGTCTGCATTATATTAAACAAAGTTGGTTTTAAAAGGTTGTCTCAAACAAGACCACCATATTTGTTATCAACATCTTGGTGTATTGTTTTTATTTTATGTTTGTTTTCGTCCCTACAATGTTGTGTGCTATTTTGTACTACAAATATTTAAATTTATAATAAATTCCTAACTAGGCATAATGCAGTATGTAAAAAATAAAATCAAGAATACGAAACAAAAACATAACGTAGGAGTATATTTCAGATATTTCTAAGAAAGCATCGAAGTTCCGAAAAATGGAAAAGAAAAATCTGTCGATAATCATAGTCTTTTCTTGCCGTTAATGTTAAAATATTAGTCTTATATTATTTACATCAATAAAATGGTTATAAAAAATTTCATAAATATCAGAGACTTTTTCGTTATTATTAATATTGGAATGGAAATACCGTGGGAATAATATAATAATATTTGATTTTTTTTTAATTTTCTTTTTCTGCTTATATATACATATAATACATATCTTTTACTTTACTTAATATAACAAATTTATTAGTCATTTTCATAATACTTTGGAGTTGAGCAGACGTAGTAAAAAAAAATTTAAAAGCTGTTTTGGTCATAAATTATGCGAAACGTCCAAAACTGCAAGCGAATTTAACTATTCAGCGAAACAAGTGAGTAATGGTTTACAGCTTCATAAGTAAAATGAAGATTCTTTTAACAACTTAATTCAGTTTTTCATTTTAAATTAAATTAAAAAAGAAATTGTACTAGAGATGTCTTCTATGAGAAACATAGTAATGAGTACATTTTAGGTAGATTCACTAGATGAATCTACCTATTGCAATCGATGCGATGACGGGACCCAGGCCCCAGAGTAGGGGCGCTACGCCGTTTATGAACTGGAGATTGAGAATCCGTCGAAAAAAAAAATTTATATATCCCTCTATATATATATGTATATATGATCCATCAGTCCAAATTCATCGTAGGCGATAAATTAGTAGGACAAACGTAGCATCTCGTTTTTTTGGAAAAAGTGAAAGGGGGGGCTGGGAGGAGGGGTGAAAGTGCAAACCTTTGGGACACGCTACAGGTCGCAAATATTGACGGAGGATTTTCAAACTCGGCATACACATTCTTAAGGACAAAATGAAGGTTAAGTTCTTGAACGGGGGAAATCGGTCAGGGGGTTGGGGGGCTGGGGCGGTTGAAAGTTAAGAACCGAAAAAAGTCACAGAAGGAGGCAAAATTTGGTGTCGGAAAAATCTTAGAAAATTAACAAATTAAAAGAGGAAACTTTTTTGTCCGAAAAGTTTTTTGATGCGACCTCCCGTTTAGGAGATAGGAGTGATGGGTGGTTCCCCGCTCACTCAATATATGCAGAGTGACCCGTTATAAGACTCGTAATGACCAGTAGAATACTGCTGGCTAGTTTTTCTTTGTCGATCCGACCGACGGGAATCTACCTAACACGATCGACCCTGTCGAACGAGGTATTTATTATTACGATATGAACCTACGTTATTTTATTGTAACATATACAAAAAAAATAGACTCAGATTATATTTTATTAATATTTTCTGGAACATCTATTATCTTCTTTAAAAAATATATAGATTACCTAAATATAATATATTGATATGCACACTTCTTGATATAAAATCAAGAGATATCATAACATTGAATGTGTATTCATATGAATGGGTTTTCTAAACTAAATTAAATAAAATTAAGTAAAAATTTAAATTAATTACGAATTTAAAACGCCTTTAACGTGAAAAGTTAAACGTCAATTATTTGTACGTAACCCGTTATACGTTCATATTATCATACAAGAATATTCCTACAACGCGTTTTCTTCGTTTTCTAATCTACCGTATTGTAGGGGGATTACTGTAAATAACTTCCCGGTGATCAAACATTTTGCCTACCTTTAAAATGTGTTAAGTAATAGTTAAATATTTAAAGAGTCCTTTATGTTTTTCGATTTTTTTTAATTGTATAAAGTTCAATACGCATGTTCGCATTTAAAATAATTTATCGAAGAACAAGAGTTTTAAACATTTATTTCTGTGGGTGCAATAAATTGGTTTCACGCTTTGAAAGTACTGGTAATTTGGGAAAGTTGGAACTGAATGATTTAAATTTTAGGGCTTTTAATAATAACCAAGGTACTGATGTCTCCTCAGAATTCCATAGTGGTTTTTCCAAGCCATCTAAGTTTGTGCAGGTCAGTGCTGTATGAGATGTGGGCAGCCATTATCACTCGTGTCTTGTATATTTCTATTTTCTGTCTCGCTTGTTCCGCTAACCGAGATTAAAAAAGAGTTCGAAATTGTACTACTACCACTACTTAGCATTTGCATCTGATATGCTTGAGGATAAATGATATGAACACTAATTCATTCAAATCCGTTGACAGGTTTAGGTTTAGGAATGTTACGTTTGGAAACTGATGAAGTTTATAATATCATATTAATATCCTTATCCTTACTATATAATAATGAGCTAATTGACTCTGTATGCACGCGCATCATTTATCACCCACAAATCACACAATAATGTGTAATACATCAAAAAAAAAGCTATTGAATCAGGCTACAAAATAGGGTAGGTGCCAACCTCATACGTGACATTTGACCCTTCCTGGTCCGAAGGGCCGGGAAGTTCCCTTGTTATATAACTAATTACATAAAGAACATGAATTAATCACATTATATTAAGTGTTAAACAATGTCTTATTCTGTAATCCTAAAAATTTATGGAATGGCTTTCTAAATTACATTTATGTTTACCTTTAAGGTGGGGAAGACAAGGTTATCAATCTGATTTTCGGATAAATCTCCTTAAATTGACCTGTTACGTGATATTTTATAGCAGATTTTAATGTCATTTAGTTAACGCTTCTGACGTCAAGATGGAAGACTGAAGATTTCACAGATCTTTGAGTAAGTACCTCATTATTTTGATACCTATATCGGATAACCCTTTAATTCACCAATATGTGATAATCTTCAATAATCTTATATGTCGTATTATTAATGAATTTTCTCAATATATGTTCACGACATTCCATCCAGTGCCATCCTGTCCAACAAAATACCTTACAAATATTACCAGTAGATTTCAAGAGGTGAAGAATACCTTTTAAACACCCTTCTTCGATTTTCATCTCATTTACTGCCTTACCTAATTCTAAAAAGAAATGCCTACATTTGTAGATATCTCTAGACATTGTTATCAATTACGTTCATTGTTACATTTATTTGTTATATACGAAATTTCTTATTATTCATGTTTTTCTTTTTTATAAAACGTCAATTCAATCCAATAACAAACTACTAGGATATGTTTTACACATCGTTGTGCAAAACTAACGAAGAACCGTAAACAAAATGGAACAAATAGTCATATCGTTGTATTTCATTTCTATAAATTGTTTATACATATGATGTGCTCCTTCCTCTGCAAGTGCTATAGTAACTAACTTGTGGTCTACAGCATTCTCTTTCTGCGATCGATATTTTAGTTATTATGAATTACAAGAAATGTTAAATTATTTAAAATAAAACGAATAATAAGGTCATTGGAAGGCGATAGCTATTCGCCTAATAAAATACTTATAAGTAACATTATTCTCAAGATGTTTATACTATTGGTTATATTCATTTAAGTTGAAATAAGCTTAACAACATTAATATCGGTCCTGACATCTTTTCAATGTCTATACTACAAAGCTAGAAACATTTGTTTGGAATATCGGAAAGCCTAATACATGTTGTTTTTGAACTAATGAAGATTATATAATGCTAAATATATTTCTTGCTAGATATATATATCCCACAGGTCGAAGATTCTACTTTTTTTTTCAATCTATATTTATTTTTGATAAGACGATGTTTGCTTGAATAGTACAATATAGAGTATTTTTTATATAATTTAAATTCAATCATCAGTCAAAGGAAGTAATAAACATAGAAATATATCAAGTATACTTTCATCACATTTTTTATCGATTGAAATTCAAAAAAATTTAAAGCAGGTTCGCTAAAGATTTGAGATCTAGTCCCCATACCATGTAACGTAGTTTCCGGAACGGAAGCATCGGTCGGCCATCTTGTTTCTACCCCGTAGCTAGTATCCACTTCGATTAGATTACCTTTCGCTAAAGTTAAGTTAGAAAGATATATTAAAAACATTAAAAAAAACAATGTGTCTTTAAATAATTCAAGTTTTAACTTACTTTTATTCTTCGTATCTGGATGTGTGCAAACATAACAAAATATAGTCAAATACATGTTTTATAACAGGCTTATAAAACGAAAGGACATCAAATGTCACCGAAAAACAGTTTAAGAAATATATCTACTCTTTCTTTACAAGTTATACCCCATTAAAAAAACGGAAAATCCAAACACGCCCACACTAAGGTAGTGGCTACTATGTAAATTGAACCCAATTTTTTGTGGTGATCTATAAAAACAGTTTAAAGGGAGTAGGAATTTAGGGAATTTAGTTTATGTGGTAATTTAATATTTAATGTCTCAGATTGTTTCTCCTAATATTAAATCATATTGTTTAATATTGTCTCTTAAAAAAGCCCGTCCTCGAGAGACCTTCAAACATGAGGTCAAAGATTTTTTTTTGCAAAAAAATCATAAATATATAACTTTTATTATGTATTATACTATATTTCTATATTAATATCAATAACACCTTTTATTTTTATTTCTTTTACACGCCTACGGACGTCTTCTCTTTCACATCCTAAAATTGGCTGGTAGAGAATGCCTATTAGCATTAAGCTCGCCTTTTATACATCATTTTATATTGTGCAATAAAGAATTAAATAAATAAATAAATAAGTGGAGTTTAACGTTGTTAGTCTCATAAATCATTCGTAATGAACAAGTTCAGACAAGAATTTATGACTCAATTACTAGCTGATTATGATATTTTATAGAATACAAAGAATCGTAAACAAAAAATTATGAAAGCTGAATTGTTAAAAAATATATAATTTGATTATTAAAGTATCCATTACTTAAAAATAATGATTATTTGTTATTAATTTAAATCCAAATCAAATAGGCATTTAATAAAATCAATAATGCAATATACAATTTCAGAGATATAATTAATGGGTTTTCAAATATATTTTACTTAAGAAGAGTAAAAATAACTTTATTCCAAATTCGTAAACTATGTATTAATATGTGTAAGAAAATAGTAAATTTCTTACATTTCATTTTATTAAAAGCATTTGAATGCAATTTCAAAAGTATTGCTTAAAGACATTTGTGAGCAGTTCGAATCTAGGCTTAAATTAGAGTATAGCGGTAAAAGAAATTTTATTTTAAATTTAGATTACAAGTCTGTGAACAATTAAGACGGATTCTGAGTCAGTAATGAGTCAGTCATACTGATGTATGTACATGAAAAATATTTTATAATTATTAGTGATAAAAGATTTTATTTGTTTTAGGGGCTTTCTTTGGTCTTTTTTCAAATCAATTTTTTTTATCTATAAATATTATTTTTTCTATTTTATTCTATAAATATGACTAATATAAGTTTAATTGTAATTTCCTTCAACTATTAAATTTATATACTATTGTTAATCAAAATACCTTAAACAATAAATATTTAAAAATTATATAAAAATAACAATATATTAACGTTATATAATTAAATTAATTGGTTTAAAAAAAAAGAACATTTGTAGATTTAATATACCTAGTACTGCTTTCCGACTCCTTTTAAAAGCTCAGATTCACTTGGTGTTAGTAGCACTCAAACTAAAATGTTGGTTTAAAGTTATTAGTTTACTTAGAAAGTTGCGTCGTTTATATAATTAGTTATGTATGTTTTTTGTCGTTCTTTTAGAATTTTTTTCTCAAAACAAATGGTTTTAGAAAAAGGTATATTTGAAAAGATGACGTCATATTCAAAATACTTAATTGTATAAAAATAACAGTAATATGATAATATTTTACGTCTCATAAAAATATCACAAATAATAAAGACCTCGAAAAATTGTCTTAAAGTATTTTTTAAATATTTTTTTTAATAAATTTTGTTTAATAAGTTTATTTACTGTTAACAATAATAAAGTTCGTTTGTCTGTGTAATTCAACTGAGCTATCGTATCGTTTTTTGATGTGATGAACGTAGTTGTGTTTTGAACCTCCTTCCTTTCTATTAAATCTCAAGAAGTCTTTAATAACCTATTCCCAAGCCATGTTGTTTGCAAGTCAAGATTTAAATTTATTGTTAACTTGAAAACTTGCATCCAAATTTTCATAACACAATATTTAATAGATGATAAAAATAATACCTCCGTCCGTAAAACTAACATTTATTTTTTAACACCAAACTACATTACTTTAAATATTTCATTAATAGTTTAATTATTATAACCTATTATATTAATGGTAATTTTAATTCTTATTCGTAAAGGTATTATAATGATTTTTGGGTTTTCTTAGCCTAAAATAAATGCCTGAAGAGGGTCTTAAGACTGATGAGTTCTTCAAATGCTAGACATTTCGCTTCTTGGTGATTATGTCAAGTATCTTGGCTGTTATTTTAAATGTTCTTAACCTAAATAAAGAGTACTTTAACAGACGAGTAATTATTACTACCATAACAACTTTCCATATCATAATATTTATTCATGAGGCTGTTTTATCCTCAAGAATAAATCATATTAAATTAAGTAAATTAAACGTATATTTGAATTGTAAAATAAATTAAGCATAGTTTCAATACCTAATTAAAACTTCCAACCAGTTTTGAAAACATTTAAAGGGTACAAAAGTATCACATAAAAAAGTTCATCACAATAAAACATCGTCTAATACAACTATAAAACAGCAGTCGCCATCAGAGAACTTTGATTTTTTTTTTGGGAAAAGGTTTGATAATATCCAGGTTTAAAAAATTTTGAATGTTATCACAAACACTGTTAACTTAGACTTAATGTAAGTATAGCATAAAAAGTAGTGGCGATACAAATAACTTGAATTTTTTAGTATAAATTACGTTATTTGTTTTGAAAATGAGTCACTAAAATAATAAAGATGGTTCTTTTATAATCCGTTGTCGATATTTCGATTAATGTTTCTTCACCAAGTCAAAAATTTGATAAATATTTTGTCACAATAATAATAAAGGTTTCCAGGTTTTCATATTCTGCAATGGAATTGTAAAAGACCTGCTCACTATTAAATAAAAAAACTAAATATGTACGATTTCTTCAAAAATTATCATAACAAACAGGGTTCAAAGAATCAAAGATACTAACTACTTTGTGGCAGCGCACTACTACGTGAACTACCGTATTGATAACATTTTAATTTATAATTCTATAATATGGTCTACGTAGAATTAGATGGCATTTTTTTCTTCTTACCTAGTGCTGGCAGCACTTGCCCAATGTCCGGAGCTCTAGAAGCTAATATAAGATCTACACTTCTAATCTCGCGGGGTCATATAGTATTGTAGAGATATCAAAACGAATCCAATAATTTAATATTTCTGTAATAAATTTAAATCGTGTTGTAATGTTTCGTTTTTTTGTTTTAGGTAAGTACATCTTTAAAGTGGCAGATACAATTACAAAGAGTAAGTGTAAAATATAATTGCTACAAAACTTTAAAGCAGCCATCAATCATGAAGTAATTATACGACGATGCGGATGTTTGACAAATTATCATGGTTACATTCCGGAAACGTGTAAAATTTCCATCAATCAGTATGAATAATAACTTTACGAAAACATTTTTATTACCGTAGGATTTGTTAGGATAAAAACAAATATTATTTTTGGAAAAATAAATACTTATCTTTATACGCACGCTCTTAAAAGAAAATCAATACTAGGAAATGGGGCAATTCTATAGATTGAAAATCAATTAATCACTAAATCAAACGTTCAAAGCTCATTATAACAATTAATTATAACCTGACTTTTGCAAATCATCAATGTACATTTATAACATCTAAATTAAGTCTGCTATTAAGGAAGTACAGATAAGTAAAGTTGTTTCTTAATTTATTTTAATGTAGCCGGTTACAATATTATTACATTACTTAAAAAAAATATAGCTGTTGCTACTTAGCGATATCACAGGCTGCTTTAAAAACTTTTTTACGTCAACTAAAATTGTATTTTTACACAGATCATTTATTGGAAGCCTTTATATATTAAAAAAAAATCAAAATGGCAATAAAAAATATTTGATCGAGATAAAAACTATGTTGTCTTTCTAGTTGGATCATACAATGCTCGTGGTATCTACAAAATTTCATTAAAATTGGCTTCAATATTTTCAGAGATTAGCGTGACACGGGATTTATATATGTATAAAAATATAAAGTACAAGTGATCTGAATTAAGTAATTTCATATATTTTTTAAAATAATATTTTAATATTAGTAATGAATTAGTTATTTATTAAGTTAAAAAATATATAATTTTCTTCAAAATAAAGATAACAGTAAACTTGTTTTGGAAAAGACAATGACGGGACTAATATAAAATATTTTCTAATTTCAAATATTAATTAAAAAGGAAAAAAAAATTGATTATGAATAAAAAATAATTAAACAAATAAAAGAAAAATACTCTGCAAAGAATATATAAGAATGTCTACAACTATAACATTACAGAAAAAGCCTTATTAAAATTCTAACTAACAAAGTAATCATACTACCTTGAGATTTTGTTCCAAGAAAAACATTGCAATTAACTATGGCCGTAAAAATAAATGAAAATAAACCATTAATATATTTAACATATTAAATACATAAATCTTATTTTTAAAATTGATGAAAATTACTTACTTAGATTTAATCTTCAAAGCCATCTTAAGTAATAAGCCTCACATTCAATTTACTCATAAAATGTTGACAAACTTCAATATATCGTCATTTTAGTTTTAACTATTATCAGTTTTATATATTTTTTGTGTATGTTTAATTTAATAGAGCCAAAACACCACCCCATTTGATTAAAATCCATAAATATTTTTTGTGTAAACCACAAACGTGCTGTAAACCGGACGATAAAATTTCAAAAACTTTTTGATCGGATAATATGTATTTAAAATGTAACAAGTAGTTTTTACTGGAAAAATAATGTGTAGAGTTGATATTGTTATTTTTTTAATATATTGATATAAGCAAATACTTTCATTAGATTCCTGGTAGACAATAAAAAAAATATAAGTATAATTGTCTCAAAAAATAATATAATATGAAATATTTCATATTATCTTAACGGTTCTAGAAAGGTTAGAAAAAATGTTATCATTTTTATTATCTATTCTTTCATAAATTTTCATCATCTTACATCTTCAGATAGTTTATAGTTAATGATATTGCAGTTCTTATTCAGTTGATATTCAATACAGTGTCATAATGCATAAAGTTGAAATATGATTACTGACTTTGGTTCTCATCGCTTGGCGTACAGCCAGCGTCAACAGATCGCAGTAATAGAGCGAAGACTATTCTAATATATGGAGATTGTTGGAAATTTTACCATGTTGGTCGTGGGTTTGCATAATGCCTTATTAACACCTTATTTCTTTTGATACTCTTTTATGAATGGGAAGACGAACGAGCATTTGAATAACCGAATGAATATCATCATCTCGACCTGTTTTTGCATTATAAAAAAAATCACAAAAAAATATTACTAACATTGTTAAAAATTACACATCACACTTATATATATTAATTTATTTTGTTAATGAATTAAATTATCTAGAGTGCCTGTTATATAACAGGCATTTGGGTCTTATCTCCTATTTTTGAGTTATTTCCCTGTTGTATTGAAAAACTGAAATATTTAATTCTCTTACATAAGGATCGCATGTTCAAGTGTTACCGAGACTGCCAGCCTAGGTTTTAATATAACTAAACATCGCTTGCTCTAATTAAACAATAAGTAGCGATGCCAAGTTTACTCGAAATATTATTATTGGTAGACGAACGTATGAATTATATTTGTATGTCTAAAAATAATATAAGGATAATAGTAGAATAATGTTTAAAAATACTGAAGAATAAGTGTAATAAATTCTAAAGATAATGTAATATAAAATATATATGCGTATATTTTTATTGTCTAAAGAGGAAAATTACTTATTTGTATGGAATCCGTTTCCAACACAATGGAACATTGTATGGCTCTGCTTTAATCTCTACCCTGTAATAGTCCAAATATAATATTATGTACCATAGTAGATACAAAAGAACATGTATTTATATTAATATACTCGTATACATTGTACCTCAGTCTATGTTAATAAACGTATGTACGTTATGTAAATAAACTTATTCTATAATATAAATATAAACTTACTACAAATTGTTTTTTTTATATTTCATGCAAATTATTATTTTACAAATAATGGCATAGTACTTAGGAAACATTTTGCATCAAATATATGTAGCCTCTTCACATGAAATTTGATAGTATTTAATTTGATATTATTGTCACCCGTGGGTTCTGTTAGAACAGGTTGATGGTTATATATTGGATATCTAAATAAAATGATGGTTTCCATTCCAAGCTAAAATAATCCAGCTGTTTCAAGAACTGATTGTAACCAGTAACCTAATAGGATATCTAAAGTGCTCATATCTTTCAGGATACGTTGCCATCTTATAATTAGCTTAGCTCAAATATCGTCACAGATTAGTTTTACTTATGTGATACAGTACCAAAATTTGTTAGAGTACAAAATAAAGCCAACTTATATCGTATTTTTATTTAATTCTAAATAGATCAATCCAAATCCAATAAATAATGTTTACTATGTTTCTATGTCGATAATAACTAAATTTGAATATTATTGTACATTGAAAATGATGTTCTAAAGACCCTCGTCTTTCATAGGTTATTTTATGACGGAATATATTTTTATTAATTTGTAGCAGTATTCGGATGCTATTCATTTTATGTTTGTTTTGATAATAGATGATATTTTATTGATGCTATGTAAAATTTGTTAATTTTATTTTAAAGTTTTTAAATATTTTTAGTTTTTTTAATAAATAAATAAATAAATAAATAAATGAATACATTAAAATAATTTAAAATTTAAAATAAATAAAATGGATTTGATCCATTAATATTTAGATTTATATAGTCACTCAAAAAGAATCATATATTTCGATTAAAGTTATCCACTTGCAAGATTTTTTTCTGATTTTAACCCGACTCTAATTTTGTGAATTATTTATGATTTATAACTAATAGGAACATTTTTAATTTACACTGTCAATAAATAATATAATATGAAATATTTCATATTATCTTAACGGTTCTAGAAAGGTTAGAAAAAATGTTATCATTTTTATTATCTATTCTTTCATAAATTTTCATCATCTTACATCTTCAGACAGTTTATAGTTTATGATATTGCAGTTCTTATTCAGTTGATATTCAATACAGTGTCATAATGCATAAAGTTGAAATATGATTACTGACTTTGGTTCTCATCGCTTGGCGTACAGCCAGCGTCAACAGATCGCAGTAATAGAGCGAAGACTATTCTAATATATGGAGATTGTTGGAAATTTTACCATGTTGGTCGTGGGTTTGCATAATGCCTTATTAACACCTTATTTCTTTTGATACTCTTTTATGAATGGGAAGACGAACGAGCATGTGAATAACCGAATGAATATCATCATCTCGACCTGTTTTTGCATTATAAGAAGAATCACAAAAAAATATTACTAACATTGTTAGAAATTACACATCACCCTCATATATATTAATTTATTTTGTTAATAATTTAAGTTATCTAGAGTGCCTGTTATATAACAGGCATTTGGGTCTTATCTCCTATTTTTGAGTTATTTCCCTGTTGTATTGAAAAACTGAAATATTTAATTCTCTTACATAAGGATCGCATGTTCAAGTGTTACCGAGACTGCCAGCCTAGGTTTTAATATAACTAAACATCGCTTGCTCTAATTAAACAATAAGTAGCGATGCCAAGTTTACTCGAAATATTATTATTGGTAGACGAACGTATGAATTATATTTGTATGTCTAAAAATAATATAAGGATAATAGTAGAATAATGTTTAAAAATACTGAAGAATAAGTGTAATAAATTCTAAAGATAATGTAATATAAAATATATATGCGTATATTTTTATTGTCTAAAGAGGAAAATTACTAATTTGTATGGAATCCGTTTCCAACACAATGGAACATTGTATGGCTCTGCTTTAATCTCTACCCTGTAATAGTCCAAATATAATATTATGTACCATAGTAGATACAAAAGAACATGTATTTATATTAATATACTCGTATACATTGTACCTCAGTCTATGTTAATAAACGTATGTACGTTATGTAAATAAACTTATTCTATAATATAAATATAAACTTACTACAAATTGTTTTTTTTATATTTCATGCAAATTATTATTTTACAAATAATGGCATAGTACTTAGGAAACATTTTGCATCAAATATATGTAGCCTCTTCACATGAAATTTGATAGTATTTAATTTGATATTATTGTCACCCGTGGGTTCTGTTAGAACAGGTTGATGGTTATATATTGGATATCTAAATAAAATGATGGTTTCCATTCCAAGCTAAAATAATCCAGCTGTTTCAAGAACTGATTGTAACCAGTAACCTAATAGGATATCTAAAGTGCTCATATCTTTCAGGATACGTTGCCATCTTATAATTAGCTTAGCTCAAATATCGTCACAGATTAGTTTTACTTATGTGATACAGTACCAAAATTTGTTAGAGTACAAAATAAAGCCAACTTATATCGTATTTTTATTTAATTCTAAATAGATCAATCCAAATCCAATAAATAATGTTTACTATGTTTCTATGTCGATAATAACTAAATTTGAATATTATTGTACATTGAAAATGATGTTCTAAAGACCCTCGTCTTTCATAGGTTATTTTATGACGGAATATATTTTTATTAATTTGTAGCAGTATTCGGATGCTATTCATTTTATGTTTGTTTTGATAATAGATGATATTTTATTGATGCTATGTAAAATTTGTTAATTTTATTTTAAAGTTTTTAAATATTTTTAGTTTTTTTAATAAATAAATAAATAAATAAATAAATGAATACATTAAAATAATTTAAAATTTAAAATAAATAAAATGGATTTGATCCATTAATATTTAGATTTATATAGTCACTCAAAAAGAATCATATATTTCGATTAAAGTTATCCACTTGCAAGATTTTTTTCTGATTTTAACCCGACTCTAATTTTGTGAATTATTTATGATTTATAACTAATAGGAACATTTTTAATTTACACTGTCAATAAATAATATAATATGAAATATTTCATATTATCTTAACGGTTCTAGAAAGGTTAGAAAAAATGTTATCATTTTTATTATCTATTCTTTCATAAATTTTCATCATCTTACATCTTCAGACAGTTTATAGTTTATGATATTGCAGTTCTTATTCAGTTGATATTCAATACAGTGTCATAATGCATAAAGTTGAAATATGATTACTGACTTTGGTTCTCATCGCTTGGCGTACAGCCAGCGTCAACAGATCGCAGTAATAGAGCGAAGACTATTCTAATATATGGAGATTGTTGGAAATTTTACCATGTTGGTCGTGGGTTTGCATAATGCCTTATTAACACCTTATTTCTTTTGATACTCTTTTATGAATGGGAAGACGAACGAGCATGTGAATAACCGAATGAATATCATCATCTCGACCTGTTTTTGCATTATAAGAAGAATCACAAAAAAATATTACTAACATTGTTAGAAATTACACATCACCCTCATATATATTAATTTATTTTGTTAATAATTTAAGTTATCTAGAGTGCCTGTTATATAACAGGCATTTGGGTCTTATCTCCTATTTTTGAGTTATTTCCCTGTTGTATTGAAAAACTGAAATATTTAATTCTCTTACATAAGGATCGCATGTTCAAGTGTTACCGAGACTGCCAGCCTAGGTTTTAATATAACTAAACATCGCTTGCTCTAATTAAACAATAAGTAGCGATGCCAAGTTTACTCGAAATATTATTATTGGTAGACGAACGTATGAATTATATTTGTATGTCTAAAAATAATATAAGGATAATAGTAGAATAATGTTTAAAAATACTGAAGAATAAGTGTAATAAATTCTAAAGATAATGTAATATAAAATATATATGTGTATATTTTTATTGTCTAAAGAGGAAAATTACTAATTTGTATGGAATCCGTTTCCAACACAATGGAACATTGTATGGCTCTGCTTTAATCTCTACCCTGTAATAGTCCAAATATAATATTATGTACCATAGTAGATACAAAAGAACATGTATTTATATTAATATACTCGTATACATTGTACCTCAGTCTATGTTAATAAACGTATGTACGTTATGTAAATAAACTTATTCTATAATATAAATATAAACTTACTACAAATTGTTTTTTTTATATTTCATGCAAATTATTATTTTACAAATAATGGCATAGTACTTAGGAAACATTTTGCATCAAATATATGTAGCCTCTTCACATGAAATTTGATAGTATTTAATTTGATATTATTGTCACCCGTGGGTTCTGTTAGAACAGGTTGATGGTTATATATTGGATATCTAAATAAAATGATGGTTTCCATTCCAAGCTAAAATAATCCAGCTGTTTCAAGAACTGATTGTAACCAGTAACCTAATAGGATATCTAAAGTGCTCATATCTTTCAGGATACGTTGCCATCTTATAATTAGCTTAGCTCAAATATCGTCACAGATTAGTTTTACTTATGTGATACAGTACCAAAATTTGTTAGAGTACAAAATAAAGCCAACTTATATCGTATTTTTATTTAATTCTAAATAGATCAATCCAAATCCAATAAATAATGTTTACTATGTTTCTATGTCGATAATAACTAAATTTGAATATTATTGTACATTGAAAATGATGTTCTAAAGACCCTCGTCTTTCATAGGTTATTTTATGACGGAATATATTTTTATTAATTTGTAGCAGTATTCGGATGCTATTCATTTTATGTTTGTTTTGATAATAGATGATATTTTATTGATGCTATGTAAAATTTGTTAATTTTATTTTAAAGTTTTTAAATATTTTTAGTTTTTTTAATAAATAAATAAATAAATAAATAAATGAATACATTAAAATAATTTAAAATTTAAAATAAATAAAATGGATTTGATCCATTAATATTTAGATTTATATAGTCACTCAAAAAGAATCATATATTTCGATTAAAGTTATCCACTTGCAAGATTTTTTTCTGATTTTAACCCGACTCTAATTTTGTGAATTATTTATGATTTATAACTAATAGGAACATTTTTAATTTACACTGTCAATAAATAATATAATATGAAATATTTCATATTATCTTAACGGTTCTAGAAAGGTTAGAAAAAATGTTATCATTTTTATTATCTATTCTTTCATAAATTTTCATCATCTTACATCTTCAGACAGTTTATAGTTTATGATATTGCAGTTCTTATTCAGTTGATATTCAATACAGTGTCATAATGCATAAAGTTGAAATATGATTACTGACTTTGGTTCTCATCGCTTGGCGTACAGCCAGCGTCAACAGATCGCAGTAATAGAGCGAAGACTATTCTAATATATGGAGATTGTTGGAAATTTTACCATGTTGGTCGTGGGTTTGCATAATGCCTTATTAACACCTTATTTCTTTTGATACTCTTTTATGAATGGGAAGACGAACGAGCATGTGAATAACCGAATGAATATCATCATCTCGACCTGTTTTTGCATTATAAGAAGAATCACAAAAAAATATTACTAACATTGTTAGAAATTACACATCACCCTCATATATATTAATTTATTTTGTTAATAATTTAAGTTATCTAGAGTGCCTGTTATATAACAGGCATTTGGGTCTTATCTCCTATTTTTGAGTTATTTCCCTGTTGTATTGAAAAACTGAAATATTTAATTCTCTTACATAAGGATCGCATGTTCAAGTGTTACCGAGACTGCCAGCCTAGGTTTTAATATAACTAAACATCGCTTGCTCTAATTAAACAATAAGTAGCGATGCCAAGTTTACTCGAAATATTATTATTGGTAGACGAACGTATGAATTATATTTGTATGTCTAAAAATAATATAAGGATAATAGTAGAATAATGTTTAAAAATACTGAAGAATAAGTGTAATAAATTCTAAAGATAATGTAATATAAAATATATATGCGTATATTTTTATTGTCTAAAGAGGAAAATTACTAATTTGTATGGAATCCGTTTCCAACACAATGGAACATTGTATGGCTCTGCTTTAATCTCTACCCTGTAATAGTCCAAATATAATATTATGTACCATAGTAGATACAAAAGAACATGTATTTATATTAAGATACTTGTATACATTGTACTTCAGTCTATGTTTTAAAATAAACGTATTCTATAATATAAATATAAATTTACTACAAATTGTTTTTTATATTTTTTACAAAATATTATTTTACAAATAATGGCATAGTACTTAGGAAACATTTTGTATCAAATATATGTAGCCTCTTCACATGAAATCAAGTGTTAAGAACTATTTTCATTTCATAGTATATAATTTGATATTATTGTCACCCGTAGGTTCTGTTAGAACAGGTTGATGGTTACATATTGGATATCTAAAGTAATCCAGCTGTTTCAAGAACTGATTGTAACCAGTAATCTAATAGGATATCTAAAGTGCTCATATCTTTCAGGATACGTTGCCATCTTATAATTAGCTTAGCTCAAATATCGTCACAGATTAGTTTTGCTTATGTGATACAGTACCAAAATTTGTTAGAGTACAAAATAAAGCCAACTTATATCGTATTTTTATTTAATTCTAAATAGATCACAAAGGTTTTACGATGAAATTATTTCAATAGCGGACAATAATGTATACAATATGAAAATTATGCAAAATTCAATTAATTAATGTTTAGTATGTTTCTGTGTCGATAATAACTAAATTTGAATATTATTGTACATTGAAAATGATGTTCTAAAGACCCTCGTCTTTCATAAAAGTAACCCCAAGAGATCATTTTCTGCAGGACCGGGTCGCTTCCGTAATAAATGGATTTACGCTTTGAATCCTTACCTTATATATTATTTATTTAAAGGAAATCCGCGTGTATTTAAAACTGAATGAAATCTAGATTTTTAATGTATTTCTTTTATAACTTGCTGCTGCCCGCAACTTCTTCCATTCGATTTATTTGCAATATTGGTGAATATTTTAACTGTGTAGTTTTAAAGATTTTTAAGAATAAAACGAATACTGATAAATGCCAACTTTTTTATAGTTAAAATAAATACGTATTTTTATTTTAAACATGAATGCTATAATAAAAATATATTACCCCAAATATCAATATCAGTAATGGCGTATAAATATTCTGTTGGAAAATATCAATTGTGCTGGATCTATATTTAAATAAGCTTTTAATATTTGTGGTAATTAAAAACCATTTCAGAAAGTGAAGCCAGCTGCGGAATAATAATTACCTACCTACATTACTTCCGGTCGAATTGGTAACCTCGACGAACAGAGCAAAATTATGAATGCTTTTCAAAAAATCATTTTATGTATATACCGTCAAGCTGTGTATGTTTACATGTTGTGATGGGTATCAAATTTCTAGATGTGATCGGAACGTAGAAAACTTTAAAGGTAATTAAGGTTTATAAGTGTCCAAAATTGGATGTATGGAACACATTTTTAAAAACGTAAATTTGTATTGTTATTGTGTATAAAAATCGACAAAAATCGCCAAAAACATGACGTTCAGTTGGAAAACGGGTCAACCGAAAATGGACAGTCTAAAGCTTCGATGATACAGCTCTGTCATTAAATATACATAACATTATCTGCTTAGAGAATGTCTTATTTTCTTTATTAGCTAATTTCTACAAAAAGCTGGGGCGAGTCATTAATTAATGTATTTATTTGTCAATCTTTTCAATAAAGATTCATTACGTCACTAGTATTAACAAATTATTAAGTTAAGTCATGGTTTGAATACAAATAAAAATTAAAATGATTCAAAACAACCCCTTCTTTATTATATTAACCTACAATTTGTATTCGTAAAGGGTCCGACCTAAGAATTAGTTCACTTCGCTTAAGATTTAATGGAGTTCTTCGAGCATATTACATTTTCGGAGAACGCAGACTCTAATTTATATTAATTGACTTGGTGTTCATTTGTTCGTAATAAGTTAGTGTAGTTGAGAGTCATTCATAAGACAATAATATGATGACTAAAATTTGAATGTTTATTACTATTTTGCAACTTTAGTTAGACCATTTTTTTTAAACTTATAAAATATAATCAATAAAAAAGTACTTAAAATAAACATCATTAATTTGAAGAATGTAACAATATATATAATATGGTTTGTGGGTTTTAATATATCAAATATTTTTTATGATTAAATTTTTTCAGAACCAATTTATTGTTTACATAAAGAAAACTCACATTATGTGTCTTTTAGAAATACCTTTAATATAAATGACTAGTGGTTGCCCGTATTATGACTTATCCACCCAAAAAGCCTGATGTAAATAAACTGCATTTATAGACTGCAGCACCATGAGAGTAGTTATTAAAAAACTAAAAGTCTGATTTCACAAAATGTCTGTTACAAGTTATTTTTCCAGCTCTTCACACTTGAGTCAGTCTGAAGAGACTGTTGCAGTTTTCAGAGAGCCCCCTTTTTGTACTATTTTATCTTTTTATTTCTAAATCAATTAATATTTAGGGTGTCTAGAGAATTATTCTGCAGTTTATTTGTATTGTCACCGGGTAAAGTATGATATCGGTCTTTATTGGGACGTATGTAAAAGATGTTTAAACACGGAATACTTAAGTATAATAAATTATTTATATAACTGCAATAACAATGAAATAGTTCAAATACCAGTTCCCCAATAACATTTATAAATTAGTTTCAAACTTTTTGTCATTATCTTGAGTTTTAGGGGTCTACGATTGAGGTTATATTTATCTGATGATAGAAAAGGCAGGTCTAAATGAATTTTTGCATGACTGAAGTAACGATGTTTTAAAAACTGGTATCTAATAAAACGTATACTAATAAAGAAATCATAGTAACTAAGTTTACTAATTAAAGAATAGATTTTTTCTTATTACAATAACGTGAGAAAATAGAGGATAATTACGTTATGATTTCCAACGGTGTGGAAGTCATCTTGGATTACGACGGAACCACATTTCGTTCGATATCCTAATTGAAAACTTGCTACTGTACAGATGTGGTAATTAAAATTCCTATGTTTATGTTTTTATATTATTTAAAATCTGTTATTAAAAAAATGAGCCTTTGATAGAGAATAAAAAAATTAAAGAGATAATATAAAATCCGTGTAAGTATCAAAACTGTCATATATTTTTGCAGCCATACTCCTAAACAAATTAATTTACCTTCTTAATATTTTTAACTCTAAAATTGGATAAAAGTTTAGAATAATATTGACTTCATAATATTTTTAAACCGTATTTTCTTAAGGTCAATATATAAATAAATTAATAATAATTACAATAATATTAATTCAAATGTACGTTAAAAATATAATACTAACTTATATTTGGTATAAGTTTAACTTGTTTGTAACTTATTTTAACGTTTAGCTATATTTACATCAATACCAATGCTGTATATCTATTTATAAATAGATATTACTTGGACAATAATTTATAATCTAAATATATCTTTCCTTCAAAACATTTCATTTGGGAGCTGAATAGAATCCGTTGCCTGAGAAATCTCTTTGATCATGAGATTGGATTTCTAATTCGAGTTTCATATGTGTTACTTAAATTGAAATTGTAATTTTGTTAGACTAGCATATAAATAGCAATTTTAATTATTTTATATATAAGAGCAATCGTTAAAAAGTTAGAATGCCCGTAAAAAAAAACAATTTAAAAATCTATCTAAATAAATAAAAATCAATTGCCGTATGAAAACGTAACTTGAGAACGACTCGAACGATTTGACTGTATTTTCAGGACGGATTTAAAGTTATAGCGATTTTTTTATCAATTTATTTAGAAATCGTACAAATGGGGAGTAACGATAAAACTTTAATATTACATAAAAGTCACAAAATATCATAATGCTAAAGAAATAAAATATACTAATGTTATCAATATAATACATATATATATATATATGTATGAGAATTTCAAAAACAAACATGAATTTAAATTTGAATGTTTTGTTGACATATGTAATTTTGACAAATAAAATCATATTTTCACTTTAATCATTTCAAACTCATATTGAAATTGTTTTGTTTAATTTCAGTCAACTCATTTAAAGATTTAATTTTGCACGTCACCACCACTTGTTTTTGTTTGTTTGTACGGAATAAATGTTTAATACAATAAGGATGCAAAACAATTCCCTGACTCGTAGCTGTGCACTTCGCATGTCACAGTGGATAAGTAAGAGTCATAATTAATTTATTTAATTAATTTGTTATTTATTTATGTTCTTATTTATATGACAAAACCAAACAAAAAATAAAAAAAAATGTTACATTTATATAAACATAGTACTTGTACAATATAATATTATTATATTTATAAATAAAAAGCAATCGATTACGTCAGTCACTAATTGATCCAATTTATCCGCTTATTACGAATATTTTGAAAATGTAACGAGACACATACACATACAAGTAGCTTGGATAAGATAAGGTGCAAAATATAAGTCAGCATGCTGGTAAACGAGATATCTTACATTCCAAAGAGTTTTTTCTAATATACATATATTAGAAAAAATGGCCGGAATATACCGCATCCCCGTATCCGCATATAAAGACTGACTGCCAGATTCTCGACCTTGCTTTTAATAACAGCAGCTCAACGGTGTGTAAGATATAACAGAAGATCACTAGCCAACCAATCATGAAGAAAGCGATATTGATCAACTAGTAATCTTCGAGGTACGTTAGGAGCTGTCGGTTGATATTGATCTCCATTACTTTGTAGAGAAGAGAGGCCAAAGTGATAGGTCTGTGGTTAGCTGGATCCAAGCTATCACCTTTTTTAGTGATCGCATGGACAAGGGCACGCTTTGATGAGTCCGAGACTACGCCTTTAAGGGAGTACTGAAGTACATGCGTTAACACTGAAGTTTACTCAAGGGCAAATGTTCGTAGCACAATTGAAGAAATACCATCTGGCCCACACTACTTATGAACGTCCAAGGAAAAGAGAAACTTTCCGATGTTTTTTTGAAAAACTATTTCCGGCATAGAGCCCTAACAGGCGCAGGATGACAGGCGATGTCTTTACATGGTCATAGTAAGTGTGCAACGGTAGTAGGGATAATTAGCAAAAGTTGCCCAAAGCGACTTTGAAAAGCGCCCAGAACTTGCGCATGTCCCCCGGGTACCTTGCCAAGCTGATCCCGAATTTTGACGATATACTTGTTTTTTTTCATGGAATTTTGCAGTTTGAAGAATCTGGAGACATGGTTATATTTCCTTTACAGAACTCTAAAGTTCAGATCCTTCGTGACAAACGCATGAGCCCAAGCTCGATACGCCTGCTTTTTGCCAGCCTCTACATCCCTGATAAACGCAACATACTAAGGCTGCGATATGCCTATTTACTCCATCAGATATCAAAGATCCATTTCCAAATTTAAAACTTATGTCCGGGATGGTGCTTTTAAACAAAAGCTGCATGCATTGCACTACATTTAATATCGAGCAGTATTTTCGACGATCCAATATTTATCAACAGTCTAGAATCTCTGAGCAATTAAGGAACTATGAAAAACTTAAATTATTAGTTCTCAGCGTGACCATCGTTCTTATTGATTTATTTATTTAATTCTTTATTGCACAATATAAAATAATATACAAAAGGCGAGCTTAATGCTAATAGACGTTCTCTACCAGCCAACCAGGATATGAAAAAGAAGACGTCCGTAGACGTCCAAAGAAACAAAAATATAATACAAATAAAATGTGTCAATAATATTAATATGCAAATATAATAAAGATATTTAATATACGATATAAGTTATATATTTATGTTTATTTCTATTTTAGATGATTAAATGTTGTATTTTTCAGTAAAATAAAAATCTTGTCATATACTTAATGTGTAGTATGAATAACGCGGATGATTTTAATAGTTTTCCTCTCGAAAACATTTTTTTAACAGCGCAAACTTAAATACTAAACTAAACTAAAGATTTTTTAATGATTCATAATATGGGAAGTTTTTTTGACAAAAGTGATTTACGGTTGTGCAAAAATATAAAATATATTTTTTCAGCATTAAAGTGAAAAAAATGTGATACATAACAGCACACATTGCAAGTAACAAGGCCAGATGGTTCTGTGGGAATATCTGACATAGACAACAGAGAATTGCAATAAACTGAGAACTCACGGCTCATCACAAGAGTATCTATCAGGTAAAATGAAAGTCACTTATTTTAATTAAACAAAATAAAAAGATTTTGGCTACACATATTTTTTCATTTTAAGAATCATGATATGTACTTGTATCACATTTTGGCACTCGCGAACAAAAATACAAATACCTGTAAGAGAACAAGCAGAAATTGAGATTCAGTAATGAAAATCGATTATAATATATAGTAGATATAACAGGTTAAAAAAATAATACTCCATGTTCATACGAGGATTCAGAGTTGTAGATTTGTCTTTCATACGACGACTATTTCCATAAGAACTTTTCAATTTTTACAACTGTCTGCACGACAGTAGCATATCAGCAAGACTTGAATACGAAAAAAAAGTTTGAAAGTACTTTATCAATTCTAATAGGCATGTTTAATTTGTATCGTTAACACGAACAGTTGAGAAATTCGATAAAACAGTTTTGGAACCAGTTGCAAAAATTCTTTAGTAAGCATTTATTACAGACTACTGAAGTCAACACCAGAAAGTGGTTCTTATTATAAACTATTGTAAGCTAAATTATTTTGGGAAAATTTAACGAACAAAGAAAGAAGAGGTTCTTCAGATGAGTGCTTGCATTGATTTCATATTCAACTGTTTTTCAATTATATTGTATTTTTAGAAATTTACCTTTGCTATTGAGTTTAAAAATTTAAATATTATCATCTACAATGTATTTTTGACGCAACATTTTATTTTAGCAAGTATAAAAATTTTCAAGAAATTATAAGCATTAAATTTAATAGTTTTTATATCTTTAAAAACAAATAGGATATCTCATTCTTTACAAATGGTGCTATAGGGTGTAATTTATTTTACGTAAAAAGATATTTGCCACAATATGCTAATGGCAACTCTAACTAGTGGACTGGAAGTGAAATAAATTTTAAAATAGAAGAATAACAATTAAAAATATATTTTATAAAGACCCTATATTAACCATACAATTAATTATTAAATAGACTCATGAATATTTTTAATTTCAAAAATTATAACTGTGTACATATATAATAATAAATATTTTATTAAAATACTCTTTTGCTACGCGTTCTCTCTTAATAAGAATTAATCAGGAAATTTATAATTTACGCCTTAATGGAGCACTTTTCTTTCACTTAACATAAATTATATTAATTTTAACTAATTCAAACGAATATTAGAAAGTATTTTATTGGTGATGAAACCTGGAAGTGGGTTTTTTCATTACCTAGACAAAGATTCCCAATTTTTCCTTTGTGTGACATCTGAAGATACAGACCTTTTCATTGCACTTCGAAATGATGAAGGTAATGTGAAGAAAATTGTTATCATTTATATTATTAATAGGATTCCTATTCTTAAATAAATATATATAACGACGTAACAATCAAAACATTCAGACATGTTGTGACACATTAAAACAAATAACAAATTGGGATAAGTTTAATATCCAAAGACCCTTTTTTGGTTACGTAAGGGATCATGACGTCATTGCCCTGACAAAAGTTTTATGACTGCAAGCTTTTAGACGCCTAATGTAGGATACATTAACATTTAGTAATGTACACTGTCTTGTGTATGAATTACATAAAGTTCTTCTTCTCTTAAAAATGTTTTTGAGGTTTATATAAGTACACACATTTGACCGTTTATTACTTATGTTTACTAGATAACTACATGTTTTGTACGTAAGACTTCATATATTGGCATTGTATTATATCTTTACAAAAATTATCCATACCATTAAAAATGCTTCTTGGTGACAAATTTGCAAAGAAACTAGTCGGAAGGCTAATATATTTTCTTATCAATAGTATACTTATTCACAACTCATCACATTCCTGATGTATTTTGATGAAGCAAATACAGCATTTTTAATTCAATGAAATAGATATTTTCATGAATATATTAAAACTATTATTTAAAATTATAACGTTGTATAGCTAAATAAAAACCGCTACTTAATTTTATTCAATAATTAAATATATAAATTATAATTGAGAGGAAATACTAAAATATTTTGGACTAATTAATTTTTGTATAAATTTTAGGGTTAAAAATAAATGATAATATAATATAATTTATAATAATCACTTTTTATTAAAATCAGGACATTATGATTTACATTTTTTTTTTCATAATTAACATAAACATAATTAATTACTTGGGATGAATAAAAATGTGTAAAATTTAACATTCTGAGCAAATTACACACCCAAGTAACATATTTTGTTTATCTACGAGAAAGATTACGAGAACGAGTACAAGTACTACGGAGTTTATCATCGGTTACTAATATGCAAATCCATTCACTTCAGGTTTTATTGTAGTTATATCAAAATCTAATTTTTGCTTTTTCCGGTAAAAATGAGAATAAACCTGAATATATGATAAGATAGATAATAAGTACTGAATAGAACACAAAACCAAAGTTCACAAAAAAGAAAAAAAATACATAAAAAGCATATATTTTAAAAGTGAAATATTTTACGAAACGCTAAATACATAAACATGTACATACTTTATTTCTTGAGGTAGGCGAATTTTTCACATAAAAACATACGAATGTCGTAATGTAAACATATTTTTATAGAAAACATTGGGACACGGTGAATATGAATGCAAGAAAAAATTTACGTACAGTTTTATATAAACTTTTATATGACAACACAATTTCAGTAATTAAATATAATTCTGGGTTTATGATGCTAATAACGTTTTCTTATAACGTTTTTTCATATTGTGAATGTTACAAGAAGATAAGCTTTATGATAACTGCAGAATAAAAACCGAAATGTTCTTGTGTAAAATATTATAAACTTAGTTATTGTAATTTAAAAAGTACTTTATTACTTTACTTTATTATATATATATATATTTATGTAAATAATTTAAAATATTAATATTTTTGTATTTTGTATTTAGAATTAAAACTATAATTGTATGTTGAAATAAAATGTATATTTATAATATGTAATATAATATGAACAAATGCGGCGTTGGGAACCGCCAACCAACACGCCATGTTCCGAACGGCGGAAGGTGGAGGACGGAGCTACAAATAGCTACGTGGAATGTAAGAGGAGGAATGGAACAGAAGATGAATGAATTATTAGATGTGATGGATGACAAAGATCTGGATGTTATTTGTGTGTCTGAGACCAAGCGAAAAGGCAATGATACGACCGATTTGCCTGGCAACCGGGTCGCTTTCTGGGCTGGGGTTCCAGAGGGTGAGCGAGGTTGCCAAGGTGTAGGCGTATTATTGTCCTCTCGAATGGTTAATGCAATGGTAGAATACAAGGCGATTAACCCGAGGCTTCTTTGGGTTCGCTTTAAGCTGGGGATAACAAGAGTATTCTTGTTAGCCATGTATGCGCCAGTATCCTCAGCTCAAATGAGCGAGCTCGAGGAGTTTTGGGAGAATGTCAGGGATGTTCTAAGGGGTGTCAGAGATAATGAAAAGTTGATAGTATGTGGAGATATGAATGGATGGGTTGGAACCGCGCGAAGCGGTTACGAAAGCGTGCTAGGCAAATATGGTGATAAGAGGGTAAATGAGGCTGGAAAGCTTATTTTGGAATTTTGTAAGGAGAAAAATTTGTTTGTGGCAAACACGATGTTTGATCACAAACAAATTCACATGTACACATGGGAGCGAGCGGAAGAAAGAAGTATGATTGATTTATTCCTAGTGGACCAGCGTATTCGAAGTCAAGTTATGGACACGCGAGTGTTCAGAGGTGCTGATCTGGGAACGGACCACTATCTAGTCGTTGCTAGAATAAGAGGTTTGTTCGCAGGTTGGCGCAGCCGCACGACGTGTCCAAGCTTGGCGTCGAATTATCGCATAAGAAGCTGGAAGCTTCAGGATCCACCGATCAGAGAGGAATATCAAGAGAGGGTTTCCAAGAAGCTTGAAAGCTATGATTCTGGAAATGAAAGTGTTGAACTATGCTGGCAGAACCTTAGGAATGGTATGGTGAAAGTAGCGACAGAAGTATGTGGTAAAAGGAAAAGAGGTTTTAGTAAAAAGCGCGATGAATGGTGGGATGATGAAGTGAAAGACGCTGTAGAGTTAAAGAAGAAAGCATGGCTGGATTATAAAGCCTCTGGTAAGGATAAAAGTATGAGAGAGATAAGAAAAAGAGCGTACAAGCTGCAAAAGCACAAAATGAAAGCACTTATAAAGATGAAGCGTGAAAATTCTGAGAGAGAAAGGGATGAAAGGTTGACGAACAACTTCGAAAGGTTGACGAACAACTTCGAAAGATGAAAACACGAAGCTTTTCTGGCGAGAAGTTAGTGGTTCCCGGGGTTGTTCGGTAACCTGTAGAATGAAAGGGGTGCTTTCGAAAAGCGGTGAAATTTTAACTGAGCAAGCACACGTTTTGCAGCGGTGGGCGGAATTCTATAAGGAGATGTATGAACGTGAGGACGCCTCGGTCTTGACTACCAGCGTAATGCTGAGTCAAGATGTAGCCGATGGTGAAATCAGTTTAGAAGAAGTAGAGAACGTGATTCGAAGTCTGAAATGTGGTAAGGCTGCGGGAGCAGATGAAGTTACTGCCGAGATGATCAAATATGGTGGGCCACGCGTCTGGGACTTTTTCTGGTTTTTATGCAATTTATGCTGGAAATCTGGGGAGGTCCCAGACGATTGGCGAAGTGCAGTCATCGTACCTTTGTATAAAGGCAAAGGTTCACAGATAGACTGTGCAAGCTATAGGGCCATCAGTTTGATTAGCTTGGGCGGTAAAGTTTATGCTAAAATTTTAGCGAGAAGAATGCAAGAGAGATCTGAAAGGATGTTGTGGGAGGCACAAGGAGGTTTTAGACCTGGAAGAGGGTGTATAGATCAGATCTTTTCCCTCCGCATGATCACGGAAAAGTTTTTGGCCCTAAACCAAAAGGTTTTCTGTGCTTTTGTGGATTTGGAAAAGGCGTTTGACAGGGTTGTGAGAAAGAAGTTATGGGAGATACTGCCCCGATACAATGTGAACGGACCCTTGCTACAGGCTGTAAGGTCTCTTTACCGAGATCACTCAGCCTGTGTGCGAGTAGGAGCTGGCATGTCGCCCTGGTTTGACATCCAATCGGGTGTTAAGCAAGGTTGCGCTATGTCAGCTTGGTTGTTCAATTTGTATTTGGATAGTTGTCTCCAAGGAGTGAAAGATAGTGACATGGGAGTGAAAGTAGGTGACCTTAAGGTCAATTGCTTACTATATGCAGATGATGCAGTGCTCATTGCATCATCAGAATGCAATTTGCAGGCATTGGTCACCACTCTGAAAGATGGGTGTGAAATTAATGGTCTTAACCTGAATGTAGATAAGACGAAGGTTCTGATATTTGAAAGAAATGAAGAAAGAACAGAATGTAAGATCAACGTGAATGATAAGATAATAGAACAAGTGAATGAAGTGGTATATTTGGGAAGTATGTTTAGCAGAGACGGAAGATACGAAATGGATGTGGAAAGGCGTATTCCTGCTGGTAACAGAGTCAATGGTGCTTTGACTGCATTGTTGAGACGGCAAAACGTCAGTATAGCTGCACGTTTGGCTGTACACAATGCAGTTTTGCTACCGACACTGTTATACGGCAGCCAAACGTGGGTAACACAGAAGAAGAATGTAAGAAAGATGAATGCTGTGGAGATGCGATCTCTTCGCAGAATATGCGGAGTCAGTCTAGCTACTACACTATATAGATAAAAAAAATACAGGCTTACGTTGTACGGTTATCTTTGTTTCTTTTCTATCCCTCATAAAAAGTACTTCTTCCTGGTCTGTTCCTGTTATAATGTTCCGTATGTTATAATAAGTAGTATATGCAAACTCCATGTATGGTTGTATGGTTAAGTCGTGAATATAATAGGGTGATTACAAGACATTTGCATCATAAATAGTGATAAGAAAATTAACACAGATACACGGTAAATGCGATCATTTAAAAAACAATAATTAATATTGTTTCCGAGATATTCAACACTAATTTCTTTTTATTCAAATAATCTTATATTATAACTTTAATAGACAAAGAAAACTTCATTGTAGACAAAATCAAGTTGTTATTAGGACAAGAATTATAAAATATCATACGAGTTTTTTATAATTTAATAAATTTTTAATTTCAATCTTAATTTATAAGTATCAATTTAAGCATGTATGCGTATTTACTTATCATAGGAAGATATGAATTCGTGTATATACTAGAATATTTTACAAACTTTTTATGCTAAATAATATATAAAATCGATTAATCCACTACATTGTAATATGGACATATAATTCCAAATTGTGCAAAGTACAATGCATACAAGAGAATTTTAGATAATAATGTTTAATATTATAAGATAAAGCACACATCGTCAGCGTTTTCGAAGCTAAATGAAACGAAGCTTAATTTACATGAATTAAATTTTATATAATGTGCACAGAAAGACAGTAATATATAATTTGAAGTATATCTTATACTATTATTAATAATAAATACGTTATTACAAATGAAGTAAGTGTATAATAGAAATTGGAAATATTGTACTGTCCCCTTACATTTTTAAAATAAAAATATGCAGCCATTATAGCTATCCTTTACCATCTTTTTAGTAGGTTCTAGTGACGGAAACATTTCGAAATAATCATTTGCTGGTTCACTGTTCTGCCCTAAAAATAAATAAATATTAATATTATTTCTATACCATTTTGCCTACAAAATTAATGCCAAAGTCTACTGATATTAATCATGAGGTAGAATATTAAATAAATTAATAATTAATTTGTGGCCGTATGTTGTGAGTAAATAAGCGTAGTAACCGCGTCACTTAATCGCAAATCAATTTTGTGGTATGGTATTAAATTAAATATTTATCAAACAGATAATTATTGCTATATTTTAAAATGTGTATTTTTCAAAACCACAAGAATAAAAGACGGTGACAGTGACGTCGTCTGTTGGTGAAAGTTATATATATATATATATATATATACTATATATTTTACTAAGGTATCCTATTTTATAGTTGTTAAGTTTAATTTTTCGAACTGGTAGACAATGTCTACCATCATATTATTATTTTTTATTTTCATTCGATGAAATCTCTTATGCTTCTTATAAGAGCCCTGCTATAGATTTTTGACTGCAACTTTTATTTAAGCCAAGTCGATTAGGTTAGCGGCACACTATTATGCTTGTAACAATATTTCAAAAGAATTTTAAAGCTGAATGCTCCTTTCCGTCTTGTCTACATGTCTTTTACAATTCTCCTTGTTCCTCTAATGCTACTCTTTCACAAATGTTAATACCATACTACAAAATTAATGCCAAAGTCTACTGATATTAATCATGAGGTAGAATATTAAATAAATTAATAATTAATTTGTGGCCGTATGTTGTGAGTAAATAAGCGTAGTAACCGCGTCACTTAATCGCAAATCAATTTTGTGGTATGGTATTAACCCATTAGAAGTCACCGTACTCATTTGAGTACAGCTATATTTTTAGGCATATATTCCAAAACTCTTAAGTGTGCGTGGGGTACTTTATTATTTTACTTAATTGTAAGGTCCTTTAAGTGTATTCATTAATAATAAGTGGATAGTGCGACATTTTTATTTTAAAAGTGTCGGTTAAAGTTGTGTTACGGAAACGTCATCGAGGTAAGTACATTATTTTAATTTTTTTAAAGTAATTAGTGCTTCTAAGTGTTTTATTTCGATTTATTTCGCTAGATTAGATGTAAAGGAAATATATTAGAAACTGTTAAATTAATTATATATAACTAAAATAAAACTAGAATCTTGTAAATATAACTGTACTCAGTTGAGTACACTGACAACATACGTAACTAAAATAACAGTTTTTTCTTTCAGATACTTTGCAATGAAAAAACAGCGATTTACAGCTCAAAATAGTTACCATAGGCTTCAGGAGGCTATCGAAGGTGTGTTACAGGATATTGAAGATAATGAACCTGACCTGGCTATCATACCACCTGATTCAAGTAGATTGACTGATGAAAAGGAGGGTGCCGACGAGGATATGGCGGCGTGTCCCATACCGCAAAAAGTACCTGGTACTATTGAGATAATTAGGTATCGAGAGGATAATGGTAGCGAGGAATCTACGCACAGTGTCAGTGATGATGCTACCCGCCAATCTTCTTTGAATCCGAATCCAAACTGGTGCAAATGTACCCCTTCATATTCTTTGACTTTTCAGAGTTCAACTGAAGTCTCTGATAAGAAAAGTGCTATTGATGAACAACTAAAGGGCCTCAACCCCGTACAAATACTTGAAAACCTAATGGATATGATAATATCTAATAGCAAACGATATGCTAACCAAAACAATAGATACGAGTTTCAGCTAGATTCCACTGACATGACAATTTTCTTTTGGGATTTTGATAATTTCTGGCTACCATAAGCTACCTCGAGAACCAATGTACTGTTCGTTAGATGAAGACATACCACGTTTGTTCTAAACTTATAATAAAAATATGGGAGATGTTGATGAACTTGACCAGTCTGTCTTATTATATAGAATTGGTGTTCACGGAACAATAGGTGGTGGTGGGTTATATTGACATATATGGCTGTTTCTGATGCCCGGCACTTACATGTAATGTGCAATAATAATCCTATGGATCAGCTCATGTTCCGACGTCACATTGGACGACGTCACATTGGTCGACGACGACAGAGTGAACAAAGAAAATCAAGGCAAGCTGCATAAATTGTCGAAGGCCTACGTCAAGATGGAGTTGGATATTATCCCGACAAAATTAATAAACAGCTGCGGTGTGTAGTTTGCAGTTCTAGAGTGCTTTGGCAATGTAAGAAATGCCTGAAAACACTTTGTGTTAAAAAGGCGTGGTTGGATAATTTTCATACTTAGGCGGTCAGTGTACTCAATTGAGTACACCCCTATATTTTCGTGAAAAACAAAATTTTTCATATTTTTTTTAATTAATATTTTCTTTTTTACATACTTTAATATAAAAAATAACAAAAAATCGAAAATAATATTTGTAGTTTTCATTTGACCTTTAATGGGTTAAATTAAATATTTATCAAACAGATAATTATTGCTATATTTTAAAATGTGTATTTTTCAAAACCACAAGAATAAAAGACGGTGACAGTGACGTCGTCTGTTGGTGAAAGTTATATATATATATATATATATATACTATATATTTTACTAAGGTATCCTATTTTATAGTTGTTAAGTTTAATTTTTCGAACTGGTAGACAATGTCTACCATCATATTATTATTTTTTATTTTCATTCGATGAAATCTCTTATGCTTCTTATAAGAGCCCTGCTATAGATTTTTGACTGCAACTTTTATTTAAGCCAAGTCGATTAGGTTAGCGGCACACTATTATGCTTGTAACAATATTTCAAAAGAATTTTAAAGCTGAATGCTCCTTTCCGTCTTGTCTACATGTCTTTTACAATTCTCCTTGTTCCTCTAATGCTACTCTTTCACAAATGTTGATATGTTCAGATGATGCATTCGGTAGACCATCTATTCGTTGGCCAATCAATACATTATAAAAACCTTCAAAACTTACAACAATATTTATATTAATTATTAATGCTTGGAATTTAGTCAGGAATTTCGGAAGGAAAAGACAGAACTTGGCATAATGAATGAAAGACATGACAAAAATTTACACATACAAATTAAAATGTATTATCTTATAGGTACTTGCTTTCTTTATTTCTCAAGGAACACATATCATTCAGAATCAAGAAGTGATAATTTCATCAACTTAATTTTATTCCAATTTTAATTTGATTCTGTATTCTGCGCTGTCATCTCAGTGGAGATTTGTTTCTGACAGATATAATTTTTTACGCACTCCATTTATCTTCTTCGATTGCTCTTCTTTTCTTCTTCTTGCGAGTATGAACTCATCACAATTATCATTACCATTCATTCATCCATATTCATAGAACTGACTGCTCAATTATCAACCTAAGAGATGAGTTTAATTCAAAATAAAACCAAATGAAAACTGTTCATAAATTAATACTGCAATATTAATTACTAACAACACAGCACAAAACTCCACTTTATCAGAAGGTTGGGATGTATTCGAGGATCGTACATCAATTTTATGGACATGACCTAGTTTACTCGTGTGAAATGATTTTACAATTTGCAGTTTTACAACATCTAACGTAACGTAACGTAAATTATGAAGATAAATTTTTATATGGACATAAGACCTAACAATGAGTTAATTAATTTACTCACTAATAATTTTAAGATAATCAAAACAATGACCGACAAAAATAAATAAAATATATGATATATATGAGTTATTTTTAACATTCTGGATTAGTCGAAATTCTTACTGTAAAAATATTTTTTGTAGTACTTATTTATGTTAACAAGATATGATATTTTTATAAATATAATATATTTATTACCCTAAGATTTATTTTATGTTACTTCATGTAATAAAAGTAATTTATCAAAAATATAAATATTTACCTCTTAATATTAAGTTACATAGATATTATAACTACCTTTACGAAATGTTCTGTTATTTTTATAACAAAAATAATTAAGGAGTTACCCAACTCCATTTCAGGAATAATTTTCCAAAACCACATTTTCCGCAGGGTTGGGTCGCTTCCTGTATTAAATACGTCTTTACGTTCTTTATTTACTAAAGTATATTCTTCTGTTCGACTTTTCAGTACATGATATTTAAAGCATATTAATATGTAAACAAAATGTATGATTCTTTTAGTGACATATTGTTTTCTTTTAACTAATTTAAATATGGTATATTTAGAAAGTATTTATCATTAGATATTTGATATTTAGTTATTTAGATATTTTTTTCTGAAATTTTATATTATATAATTTATTAGTCTAAAAACTTGAACTGTTTTCTCCGTTTATAAAACCATGTTCAAAATCAAGCACATGATGGAAATAAGACAATATACACATATTTTTAAAATAATTCTACCCTAGTATAAGATAATATTTTTCAAAGTCATATACGATTAAGATGTGTTTCTTGTTTTTGATACCAATGTTGATATTTAGTCCAATATATTATTGTCTTTAAATTTTTTGCACTACTCTTTACATCGCTTATTGTTTTTGTTAATTAAAAAAAAAAAGGATTGGATTTGAATTTTAGACATAAGGAAAAACAATAAAAGCAAGTCATTCAAGACGGTTGTAGTTTGTTTGAAAGGATAACTAAAATACTAATAATTTGATCGCATTGTAGCCAAAAGGCTGTTATTAGCTATCTATAACGTCTTTAACCAGTCAAAATCAATCAGAAGACATTTTAACAAGTGACTTGGTAGAAAATTTATTATATTTTATCAATCAGTCTACTGGAAACCTGGTATAAGTGTCGTAAATTGTTATAATTTATACAGTCTATTTATTTAGCCATGAAATTGTAAATTTTCTTCTCAACTTTTACTGAAGCCATAATGAAGTCATTAACAACAGTGCTGAAGGTAGATAAGCTATTTTCTGCGTAACTTTTGATTTAAAGACATTTAAATAATAAAAGTGAAATATCACATCTTACAGTTCCAAACAATTTTAGGATATAATAATACAATATATAAACAAATTTTTTTCATAACCAGATTGAGAAACAGAATCTTTATTGAGAGTTAGTTTTATACAAAATTTTTTTTTAAGTTAATCTAAAGTTATTTGCTATACACTTGAGAGGAGATGGCAACCGAAATTCAGCGGTCTGGTATTGTAATTTTATAATCACCCTAAATCACATTTATAATGAATCTAAAAGTAGCTTGGAGCGCTTCAGAGCTACGGTGCATCATGATCTGGATATTCAACAATACTTTAATACAGTTAGGTGCTTAGCTTAAAATAATTTAATATTTTATTTATTTATTTAGCTTCACGCCATATCCCTTGCGGGGTAGCCAGAGACGACGGAGCGCCAAACGCTACGGTCCCTGCATACCTCTTTCGCCTCGGTCACAGACATCAACCTCTTCATACATGCCCTCCGGGGGGTCCTCATGCTTTTTACGTGACTATTTTGCAAAAGTCATGTCTTATGGGCAATATGTCTTCGAGCTAATTTTTTTCTATATATATGTGTGTGTTTCTTTATCTTGACGTATTTTCTTTACATTGAGTTTTAAATCACGTTTCTGAAAAGTTTTACTTCCAAAACAAACATATATTTCTTAAATCCTAAATCCTAAAAATAGAACATCTGGTTCCAAAATAATATTATTAATACGAACGTATGTATCTAGTACAATTTAATCTTATTGCAATAATTAAATGACAGTGTTAAATGTGTTATCAGATTTCTCAGTAAGTGTTTAAAAAAAAAACTGTCAAATCCTGTAGTTAATGTTCTGATATAATAATTATATAGTGTTTTCATAATAAAAAAGTCGTTAGCACTTAAAAAACGCTTACATACTCATTTCATAGCGCATAGTCACTTCTTTTGAACAATAGCGTGATGGGGATGTCCGTTTCCTTAATTGTCATTGTGTCTAAAACTGTGGTGAACAATACCTTTAAAACTGATTTTAATACAGCTAATATACAAGTTCGAAAATAATTAGAACTCGACCGTCGAATATTTCCAAAATATTTGTTCAGAGAGAAAATGGAGCGAAAAAGATCTAAAGAATAGACGTAAACAGAAGTCTGTTGTTTAATTATATAATGTAATATTACAGTATGGATTTTAGTAGAGTAAACTTTTTCATTTTTTATATTAGTATCTCCCAATATATAATATTATAGTATAATGAGACATTGATACGTTTGTAAATTATATCGTTCTTTGGAATTTATAGCTAACTAGCTTGAACCTGTTGACTCGCTGGCGTAAAAAAGTAATACTTTAAAAATGGTATTAACTAAAATAACGCAGAACAGTGTTTGGTGAATGCAGAAGGTGCGAAAACACTTTTATACGTTAATAGTGGATATTTTTCTTAAGGGATAGATTTTTGAGATAAAAATAATAAACATATTTGATTAAAACCTTTTAAATGTAATTAATGATCAATGATTAAAACAGAATCGAATCTAATTGGAAATAATTTCGTAATATTGACTGAATTATGGATTATAAAAGTTACATTTAAATGTAAAAGAGAATTTTTTTCTGTTTTTGTATCTAATTAATAAAAATAATGGCCATGATGAGTGTGAATATTAAAGTAGAGTAAGCGTTTTATTCACAAAATTTAAAAATATCGCAATGTTGTTCATTACTCGGCTAGTATATTAAAAGTCTACCTTTTTATCTATAACACACGTGGGCTGATTCATTCTATAATATATAAAAATCTACTATATTGACTGTGTTGTACACCGACAATAGTCGAATGTTAACATTTAATTATAATTGTTTATGAAGAATTCAAAAATGTTATACACAAATTATTTGCTAATATTTAATATTTACTTAATATTTCATTATATTATAATTCGTTCCTGGAATAATCTAACAGGAATCTTCATTAGATTAACAACAAAATTTGTATTCGTCAGAGTCCGAGCTCAGAATTAGTTCACTTCGCTTAAGCTTAATGAAGTTCTCCGAGAACATTAAATTTCACGAGAACGCAGTTATAATATAGATTGTTTAATATTGAGTTAGTTAAAATGGAAATTAGTTATCCATAAATTGTTGAAATTAGTGTTTTTAACAAACCAGCGCCAGTGTTGCTACATTAAAATAAGGAACATGTACTTCCCCTTGTTAAAAATTATCTGTTTCTCGTGACTCTCCACGTAGAATACACAAGTCGGAAATAGAAAAAAATACTTTTGCTCGACTATTTCGTCAACTTAATGTATAATTTCCAGAAAAGCTTAATTTTAATGATGTTATATTACAACTTATGTTTAGAAAGTGTATTCTGAATATTGTTGATATTAGGAATAGTTTCAAAGCATTTTCCCTACATACAAACTTTACAAACTTTATCTATATTGAATAGATGCGGAATATTTTAATGAACTCCTCTACATTCAATATCATACATAAAAACAAATGACACTTGACATCTGACAAAACTAACTAACACTTTATGTCTTGTGTCAGGATGAGATGAGAAGTAAAATGAATAAATATTAAAACAATATATTAAAAGAAGTGCATGTGGTCCGTGTCTCCGCCGCTATTGAAGACTCATTCTCATGATTAACTAGTTAGAACGCGATTACATAACAGACCTTCAAAGCGATGTGATAAGTTTAGTATAATCTATCAAGTTAACCCAGTAGACTTCTCGAGGCGATAAAGTGCATCTTAGGATTTTAAAAGATTTGAATAACATTATATTAATTAATAAAAGTTTAGCTCCGTTAAGAGACTTTACATGACTTTTGATTTCAAATTCTCATAAATGGTTAACATAATTAAAAGTTAATGATATGATATATAAAGAATACTTGACATAGAGATAAAGTCGAGATAAAAGTTCAAAACCTTTTATCCGCAACGAGGGTAAAAACCTCAATAAATTTCTGTAGGAAAAAGGTTATTGAAACAAAGAGCCCCATCTATCACTAGCTTTTCCATTGTCGCTATAAATACATCACATTAAAACTCCGTTCATTGTAATTTGTTTGGAACTTTGTAAAGGATTATTATAACGTGATTCTACAAGATCAATTGATTTGAAGCGACAACAACTAAATAACAGAAATAAAAACTTTTAGTATAAATATACTAAATACATATACATTAATTTTTAAAAAAAATTGAAAACCAGCACAAATTAATATTTTTCCATAATAATGGGATTGAAACATTTGCAACGATATATTATATACACAGAAAGGAAAAACTTCAATTTCAAATTTTGACACTACCGACACCATACTAAGATTACGACAATCAAAACATTATTCACTTCAATGTTAACTTTAAGGTTAACTATTTATGTCCGCAACTTAAATGTGACGGTGAATAACCTACCTAACCTAACTATTTATCTCCGCAACTTAAACATTTCACAAACATATGGGCCTCGGAAAACTTGACATGCTGTGGAATTTCAGTAAAGGTAGCTTAAGTTTCATGGCAGAAAGTAGGCAAGGCCAGTTATTATAAAGCCTTACTCCTTATACAGGGTTTAAGGTAAGATTTGTTTCGAGATATTGTTTTAGAACACTAGTAATATAATTATGTCTTTGATAAACTTCATCTTAAAAAATATATTTTTGATTAATATTTTAAACTTCATTATCCAAAGTCGCCTTTATCATTGATTTAATTAAAATAAATTTCATATCATATATAAATGAATACTTAAGAAGATATTATAAAAATATAATTATATTCCCTATGGAGATTTGTTTGGTTTACTACAAGACATTTTTAGGGCACTAAGCATTTAATTTTATCAAATTAAACACAATATAACTCAGTTTAAAGATTTGTGTTTATCTTAATAACTAAGAAATAAGTAAAAATCGTTTCGATCCATGTCGAAAATAAATCATATATTAGATAAAACAATAAACAAAAAAGTAGTTAATATTTATCATCTTACCAAACAAATGTTTCATGATGTTAATTATCAAAGTGATCAGAAATGATGGTACTATATTTATAGCTTCGTATTGTACATACCAAAAATTGTGTATAATTTGAAAATTACTATAAATCACATCATATATTATATGAATTATCGTTGTCATATTTTTTTATCTTATTCGAAGAGCTTTGTATGTTATGAAAGATCTCAAGCCATATAATATAAGGCCTAGGCTTTATTTAAGCCTGTTGGAAAAGTACATGCTCGGAAAGTAGACCATAATTCTATTGTATAAAAATACTATCCTAATATATTATTTCATGCCTTAAACACTCAACCGATCATATTAAATTTTGTACGCAGGGTTCAGAAAAAGACATAGGATTTTTTTATCCCTAAAAAAGTACTGTACTCGAATGGTATATAAATACTTTATACACGAAATTATTCCAAAAAAAGTGTATTTATTAACTGTGACATGATCTGTCATTTACGTTTTTAAAAATATTACAATAACGGTTTATTATTATATAAAAAATAGTATCTTACTTTTCTATTAATATTTTAATATGAATAATTAATTATCTAAAGTTATTTAATGTACTATAAATCTTATTAATATATAAAATTTAATATCATATGATTACCGGAAAGGCTTTTTTATTTGAATTAGTTATTTCATAATAACTAGTATATAACGAAATGATAACTTATTCAATATATAATCCACATATTATGAAATGTAAGTTTTGGTTAGTTTCGCGGCTAATAGAAGGCACACCGAGAAGATTGTGGCTCCTCAGTTGTGTCTGCAAACTAGAATCTAACTACCAAAAGTTTGAGTTTGTCCGAATTTACAGTTACGTAGTTTAAAATTTGATTAAACTTCATAGATTATAGTAATATAAAGGAATAGAACAAGTGGTAAGCCAGAGATTTGACTAAAATTAATGATACTATTATTAGCTACATCACGTGGACATGTCATTAATATATATTAATTCAAGTTCAGTCGGCAGAGCGACGTGTACCACAAATCACGGGTTAATCCTCTGTTTGTATATTTTTATTTAATATCTATATTTATGTATATAAAATAGATACAAAAATTTTATTATAATAAATTTGTATTATTAAAATAAAATAACCAAATTTAAAAGTTTACGACTTTAGGAAACTGCAAATGCAAAAAAACTTACACTGTTAAAGAATAAATGAGTTTTGTGTTACCTTTATATCATACATTGATTTTTAAACATAGAAGGTTTATATTTTATTGGTTTAAGTAATTTAATTTAATAGGCAATTGTACAATTAAAGAAAAAATCCTTTAACTTTAGCTTTCAAAAAGTTTATAATGTAAACTTGTTGCAACTGCAGTTTGAAAGTAGAAATTATCTAAATGTGACTCCGGTGGTAAATTTAATGAACATCTTTCATTTGAAAACTTACAACGAAAATTATTGAATATATTGTACAATTAATATTACTCTACCAGTAATCTAAACGCTGGCAGAATTCCAACGGTAGACTAAAACGCAGCTGATACTCAACATTAAAATAAGTGTACACTTTTCTTTATACAAATAAAAATAATTGTAGATAGGTTTTTTATTTTGTATCAGATTGATTTTGTGTTTATAACTTCGGTTTTCATAAAATAAAATAAATAAAATACAAATTTAGAATTTAAGGTATACTCACACTCTTCCTAAAAATCTATGAAGAATAAAGATTTTTCCTTCGTGGGAAATTTAATTCACGACTTCTGTCTCAGTGAATAAGCACTGTTATTTAATTTGTTTGAAATATATATATAATTATTCATAATATTCAATATTCAGAGCTAGACGTTGATTAAATTGAAAACAATAAATCCAAACATTTGAAACGATTGCCAATATTGATTTATATTGAGTGCATAAAACAAAAGCTTAACTCTTTGGTGATTTATATATTGTATGTACAATACTGCATTCGTATTCTGGAAACAAAATAAACATTAAAATATGAGTAAAATAATCTATATATCAGTTAGTAAAGCCCAGATGTAGTCAATAGCTTACACTACGAACTAATATGTGTTGTTAACTCAAGTTATCGCAATTATGGTAACAACTTGCATGATAGGTAACGAAGAGTGGTAACGCATCTTCTATTTATATTTTGCAGATATTATTCTACTGAATACCAAGCAGACCGTTAGCTTATTGACCAAACAATCCCAAAAAGAAAGTAACAATTTATAATCAATTAAATATATGAAACTCCTAATAAAACAATCTAACCTATTTTCCCCACAAGTACATACATTTTGGTCAGACATCATAACGAAATAGTACAATGCAATAAAACTAGTTTCTTCTGTGAATAAATTTACACTTATATTTTATTTTGTGAACGTGAACGTTATTGTACACTTTCTTTGTGACTCTTTGTTGGTTTATTTGCTTGGAAAGCAATAGTTTAGAGAGAAGGTGAAAAACAACGAGCTATGAATACTTTATTACCTACAGATTGTTTTTGAAACCAATTATTTAAAAGTTGAATTATTTTAGCTAAAGCAATCCAAAAACACATAGTATTGTGTAAAACATTAAAAGATAATACGAAGATAATGTACAGGATACACGAAGAGTGAAAACTTTATTCAATGGTTTTTATTTCAAATAGAAATAAATATAACATATGATACGTTGGATTCTAGTTACATAATTCTAAATACTATTTCTAGGATTTTCGCACATTTGTAAGAGCTAAATTAATTTTAAAAATAAAATTAATAGTTTTTTTTACCTTATTTTTTTATTAAAAATGCTAACAATCCATTCTTTTTAGGATACACAATAATTATTATTATCTTATATTATAAATAACAATTTATATTATATTATTTTCTTTTTATTTTATTACACTATATCTTTCATTATTTTAAAATTTGTTACATTTGATTACCCATACCTAGAACCAAATTGAATACCGTAATAGCTCAAATATATCGTATCTTCTTAATACGCCCCGGTCAAAAAAAAATAGGATGCTTACCCCTCCCCACCCCCTTTCATGACAACATTTGCGTTACAGGTATCGACAATGTTTCATTATCAATTATATGTTCTCAGATGTGGAATAGATAAAAAGAAATGTATATTAAAATATCTAATAATTTTCAATACGTTCTATTATTATATACTAACGCCATTATGTAGTTTACATATGCGGAGGACACTTGGTGTAGAAATAATTTATAAAATTCTCGTCAGTCATTAAAAATACCATACTTATATCGCAGTGATAATATTAAGCAAAAGCAAGCTATAATAAGCTCCGATGTGGATTAAATAAAAAGAAATGTATATTAAAAAAAATATTGTAAATAAATTTATTTATTTTTTCTTTTTATTTAGTTTTATGAAAAGTGGTTGTCAATTATTTTCATAAGATACGATACTTAAAACAATTCAGAATATATAATGATAGTTATAAACTAAAACTATAAATACTAAAACATACAAAACATTGACTTAAAGACGAGTAGGTCAATTAGTCAAAAATGTTCCTAAGACTTTCACTAACTATCCGCTTGTTCTCAACTATGTTTTTAGGATAAGTACCATATATTAATAAGAAATTCTTAATAACTTTCTTCTTATAATAAAAGAACACACAATATTAAAGTACATATTAAAGCCAATAAATTGTTAAAGTTACTACTGTGAATCGATAATGAAAAAATATTATAGCCAAAGGATTTAATATATTATTTATATACATCGAGTTCTAATACTTTAACTTTGATATTAACTATGGACAGCGTATGTTATCTAATGTTATTAGTTGTAATAATCTTGAGAAATATTCGTCACTGACTTTGATTTTAGATAAATTAAATATATTAAGATATAGATTACATTATCTACACGTGCATAACTGACACTTGCCTGTTGATCGAATTCGATCAACTTCGTCGTCATTTCATCTTCAAAAATTTTTCTCTAACATGTAACTATCTTTCCTCATCACTCTGCGCCAACTGAACTAAAAGAAGCAATGCTTATAAGAAACACGTTATGTTTAGATTATTGTGAACTTATCAAAAAGAGTATTCTCGTAAAGCTCTTGTAGTTTTTTTTATTTTATGTTATAGGAGGGCAAAAGAGCTTGCGGATCACTGTTAATGTGTGATCACCGCCGCCCATGAACTCTTGCAACATCCGAGGATTCACAAGAGCGTTGCCGGCCTTGGAGAAAGGAATATATGTTATAGTTTGACCGCATTATAACAACATATGTCAACAGCTAAATTATTAGCGTTTTTTAAATTATGTGATTAGCTTTGTGAACAGTTCTTTTATCCAAGCTTAAAAACTACCGACTTCACATCTTCATTTCATACATGTTTTCAAATTCATTACGTAAAGTCGAACACAACGATTCATGAATGTAATTGGACATCGCTGCAACCACTTTGCAAAGCTTTCAACATAAATAAAACGGATAGTTGAATACAGGGCGGTAATGGATGCGACCACAAGTTTCTCTGTTTAATTACAATTCATGATGTGCGTTGTGCATCGTTATACCTTTACTATAAATATAATTTATAATTTCTAGTGTAAAAAAACAAGGTTTTATCTCAGGTCTCTCATAGTTTATTATATGATGAACGGTTACTGTTTGTCGGCAATTTCAACTGCTTCTGCAACATCAAAAACCATTATATCACATCAGACTTTAATAGGTCGAGTCTTATCTTATCGTGCTTATATCCTAAATCAGTTTCTATTTCTGTAATATTTACATACCTTTCATTTAAGAATATTTATTTTGTATTTCATTCATTTAAACTTAAAATGATGATATTTTTATGGTGATTATAAAATTCAGTTTATGGGATAGAACGAGTCAAATTTCTTCGCAATTTTGAAAATTTAGACAAATTTTTTAATTTTTAGAAAAAAAAATGTTATATACATGAGATAGCTGTTTTGTTAGCCTGTATTATGTTTATTCATACGTTTGCATTCAATGCCATTTCGTTTTCAAATAAGCGTAGCTTATATAAACGTAATGTAAGTTTTTTTTAATTTTTGGTTAAAACACAATATTGGTTTGGGTTATAATTAAAATAAAACTAAAATACAAGGATATTAATTTAAAATTATGAAATATTACTTATAATTAGAGCCGATGGAGAATAAAATAAAGAAATTCACTGGTAACTAAAGCTGGTATTATTAAAGCTATTAAGACGAAACTGATCCATTGTATCTATCATAGGTATTTTTATATAGGCATTTTACCTAAATTGTCATCTCGCTAGCCGCTCACTACCTACGTATATAAAAAATTGGAAACTATCAATTCAACTATTTATCTAACAATGCTCTATTAACCTAGAATTAAAGCTTCTAAGCTAAAACTATTGAAAGATAAATAAATAAGTAGAAATATTTTTTTAAATCTTTGACTATGATATAAATATTTGGATCAGCCAAACTTTGGGGATATATGTTTCACATCACAAAAGCACACGTGGCTGCTTGAACTTACATTTAGCTTGGCAGTGCTATAGCTATAGGAAATACTTTTCTCCATTTTGAGCGTATGCCTTTGTTCTTTGTATATAAACTTTTTCTTATTCTGACCTAGATAGCGTATTATACCAAAATATATTTTAAATACTCTAGTATGTGATTAATATAATAAATTATTAATCATATTTTATGCATTTTCTGAATCGGTAAAAAACAAAATCAAAGACTATTTTTATTTTAACTAAACATTCATGCAAAGTTACAGTTTTTGAATAACTAGTAGGCCTATATTATAAAACAAAAGAAGACTTACTATTATAATTTTCTTAAATCCTAAAAGGCTGGACAACATAAAATATATATACAACCCGACCACAACACATTATTTTTATTATTAGTGCACATAGTAACCACAACCCTGTGTTATTACTTCTATTTATTTTTCTTAGCAGCTAATTAGCATCGCTAACAATTATCATTAAACTATGTATACTCGAGGTAGGGGCCTGGTGATCTATCATACTATCATCAAGTAGTACTGACACCAGACTCTTACACTCATAATTCTTTATTCGTTTTAATTATCATTTTTAAACCTACATATTTCTTGTTAAATGTGATATGTAATCTTAAAGTATTGTAAGAGCAAATAAACTTGTAAATATATATATTTTCATTTTGTTGATGATCTTTTGCGTTTATTACCTAGCCTTATTTTAACCGAAATTTTGTAGGTGTTTCATATAACTTAAGGAGATTTTTAGAGTGAAAAGTATTTTACATCTTGGCTAGGGTTTTAGCCGCTTTAGCTGAACTAAACATCATTTAAAAATCTGTCAGGTACTATTTAAAGAATCCTACACATATAGACAAGTAATCAAAAATAGTTTAAATTAGGATAAAAATTAGGATTTACAAAACAATACAAAAAAAGCATCTCTACATATTCATTCTAAGAGTAGAAAACGGAATCTCAGGAAAATTCTTATTTAAAACAGTATCATAACCCAAGATCTTTTTCATTTTGGCCGAGATGATTGCGGTAATTTCTAAGGTAATAAGCGTTTCTTGTTTATTTGGGGTATTGTTATCTGATTTAGCTTTGTATCAAATTTGTTTTTGGATATTGCTGATGACATAATCTCAAGTTCAGGTTACCTAAAACAAGTATTAAAGTCATAAAAGAACAAGGAAAATACATATGCATATAACATGTCCCCGTATGTACTACAAAATGACGTGACACATTCTTAACTTAAGTTTAAATCTACTTATCAGCATTAGCCATGTATTTTTAGATAGAACTTCTCAATATATTGGAAGTTCTTTTGATGCTGTTTGTAAGGATCCTAATATAATATGTTGTTTAGTCTGAATATACATATATATCTGTCTATCAAATGCATAGGTTTTTCATATCACTATTTTTAACATAACGAATTAGTATTAATAATACTGTTAGTAAAGTTTTACCTTTAAAATTGATAATATGTTTAAAACAACCGTTTTATATCAAGCTGTCCGTAGACGTAAAGTAAATTGATGTTAAATTGAGATCACTTCGAAGTCATTCAATATTATCGGAGAACGCTTTATAATCAAATTGTCTTTCACTCTATAATTAAATAATTAATATGTTCATTTTATGATCAACGGTAAAATTAACAAAAGAATTGATTCTTAAAACTTTTAAAAACTTGTTGATTTTATACTTCAAACACCACCTTAAATATCACCACCACCACCACCTTATCATATAAAACACAAATAGAGAAATGTATGTTTAAGTACTACTTTGATCAAAATATTTCTTTATTCATTCATGTACCTCATTTTTACATAGACACACATATGAACTATAAACTATTATGTACGTAGTATATATTTATTCATGTATTAGGTGCTTTCGGCAATCCCATAAAGATTTTTGCATAGAAATTAAGTCGAAAATGCATGTATAAATATTAAATTCCCGATAAGCTTTTAAAAAACAAGCTTTACGATGGCAAATATACTGAAATATCAAATAATTACAAAGAATAAACATTTTAATAATTAATAATAGACAAATAAGATCTTTAAAAACCATTCAAGTGCGTTTTATAAGAGATAGTATACTATAATATTTACATATCAGTTATTATAATTAGTAACAGGGACACAAAAAGATAGAAATTTTATTTGTTGTTACCTATAGTGAGCTTTTGATAGTTATTTGCAATAAACTGCTAGCTGCGGGAGGAGGATAAAATGTTAAACTTTGTACGTATTTAAATGGTAATGACTTCAACCATTAGACTAAATAACAAAAACATAACTTTCTAGATGTCAAGCGAATAGTAACGCATAAAATTATATTGTTTCTATTTAAGTTCCTATTTAACTTTGTACTTAATACATCAATAGCAAATATTAATGTTTAATTTTTTTTCAGGTAAGTACTTCACTTCCGTAAGATGGCAAAGGTTTAAAAGTAAGGAGTAAATATGATTTCTTTCAAAATATTCTATTATATTACTCTCGAATCCAATGGTAGCTCATTAAAATTAACATATACAAGTAAATTATTGCTATAGAAATAGATATTTCCAATTCAAAACTAGCTCACAATAACTCTCGAAAACAATAACTTAAACCGGGATATTCTTTTTTTTTTTTTTTTTTTTTTTCTTTATGGAAGAGGAGGGCAAACGAGCTGGCGGGTCACAGATGACTTGTGATCACCGCCGCCCATGAACTCTTGCAACATCCGAGGATTTACAAGAGTGTTGCCGGCCTTGTAGGTAGAAGTAGACGCCTTTTTTGAAGGTACCCATGTCGTACCGATCTGGAAATACCGCCGAAGGGAGTTCGTTCCACAAGCGAGTGGAACGTGGAAAAAAAGTCCTTGAGAACCGCACAGTGGAAGATCGCCACGCATCCAGGTGGTAGGGATGGTAAAGAAGTCGATGGCGCGCTGTGCGGTGATGAAATTCGGCGGCAGGCATCAGATCGAATAGTTCTTCGGAACACTCCCCGTTGTAAATGCGGTAGAAGACGCACAAAGAAGCCACGTCTCTACGCAATGCCAAAGAGTCCAGCCGTTCGCAGAGCACCGGGTCCCCGACAATCCGAGCGGCTCTCCGTTGTACGCGGTCAAATGGTAGAAGCTGATATTGGGGTGATCCGGACCAGAGATGAGAACAGTACTCCATGTGTGGCCGGACCTGCGCCTTATAGAGCGCAAGTCTTTGGCCAGGTTTGAAATACTGCCTCGCTCTATTAATCATTCCCAATTTCTTCGAGGCCAACTTGGCCTTGCTCTCCAGATGACCACGAAACTGACAATCGCTCGAAATGTCGAGACCCAGTATTCTGATACTTGGCGAGGCAATGAGGGGGGTGCTCTCGAAGAGCGGTGATACGACAAATGGGGTTTTCTTAGTGGTAAACGCGCAAACTTGTGTCTTTAGGGGATTGAACTGAACGTGGTTCAGTTCACCCCACTCAGAGACCATCCCCAAGGAAGTCTCTATTGAAGACACAAGTTTCTTTCGGCACTCGTCGACGTTTTCCCGAGAGAGACCTGCACGGCCGGAATACACCGCATCCCCAGTGCTGTCATCCGCATAACAATGTATGTTGGAGATATCCAACATATCATTGATGTGCAGGAGGAACAGAGTTGGGGATAGCACGCAGCCTTGGGGTACACCAGCGTTCACGGGCTTGGGGTCCGAGCAAAAACCGTCGAGAACGACCTGTATGCTCCGCCCAGTGAGGAAGCTGGTGATCCACTTGCATAAACTCTCGGGAAGCCCATAGGAAGGTAGCTTCGAAAGAAGCCCCTTGTGCCATACACGATCGAAGGCTTTCGCCATATCCAAACTAACTGCCAGACCCTCTCCCTTGCTTTCAATAACAGCTGCCCAACGGTGTGTGAGATACAACAAAAGATCACCAGCCGATCGACCATGGCGAAAGCCATATTGCCGGTCATTGACCAACTGGTGATCCTCGAGGTAGGTTAGGAGCTGTTTATTGATAATGCTCTCCATTACTTTGGAGAGCAGAGAGGTAATGGCGATAGGTCTGTAGTTAGCTGGTTCCGAGCTATCACCTTTTTTAGGGATCGGATGGACAAGGGCACGCTTCCATGTGACCGGGACTACGCCTTTAAGGTAGGAGTACCGAAATAGACGCGTTAGCACTGGAGTCAACTCAGGGGCACACGTTCGTAGCACCAATGGAGAAATGCCATCCGGCCCACTCGACTTATGAACGTCCAAGGAAAATAGAAACTGCCTAATAGTTTTCTGCCGAAAAACTATTTCCGGCATTGAGCTCTGACACCGCGGGATGATAGGCGGTGTCTTCCCCTGGTCGTCCAAAGTCAAGTTGGAGGCGAAAAGAGTGCCCAAGAGATCGGCTTTCTCTTTTGCCGTGTGGGCCAGAGAGTCATTCCCCATGTGCAACGGCGGTAGGGATGGCTGGTTAAAGTTTCCCAGAGTGGCCTTTGAAAGCGCCCAAAATTTGCGCGTGCCAGGCGGGTACTTTGCCAGCTGATCCCCAATTTTGACGACATGCTTGAACTTTGCTCTAGCGATTTGCCGTTTGAAGAATCTGGAGGCACGATTATATTTCCTCTTCAGAACTCTAGAGTTCGGATCCTTAGTGACTAACGCATTGACCCAAGCTTGATAAGCCTGCCGTTTGCCAGCTGCTGCAGCTCTGACAGACGCATCAAACCAAGGCCGCGATCTGCCACCAAGTGGTACCACAGAGCTTGGTACAAATAGTTCCATGCCCTGTAGTATCACATCAGCTACAGCCGCAGCGCAGTCACTAGGATCATCGGAAGGGAAACAAATCGGCCCCCATGGGTAGGATGCAAAAAAGGACCGCATTCCATCCCCATCCGCTGACTTGTAGTGCCAAACGCGTCGAGTCGCAGGTGTTGTGCGAGCCGACCGTTGAATGGGCACTACACTCCGTACCAGACAGTGATCAGAGGAACCTAAGGGAGCCTCGACAGTGATCTGGTACTTTTCTGGATGTGTAGTCAGCAGAAGATCCAACAAAGAGGGCGTGTGGCTGTCCACGTCCGGTAGACGAGTGTGCGTCTTAAGATTAAATCTTAAGAATCTTAATTCTTTTAAGATTAAAATGGTTAAGAAAATGTCGTGTAATCAATAATAATTGAGTTCAACAATTTTGGAAACAACAATATATATATATATATTTATTTATTTGGATCACGTAAAAATTTAAAAGAGCTGACGATTTTAATAATCACAGAATCAGCAGTAGATAAAAATATCGGAGATATTAGAAAAAAATATATTACTTATCTTTGGTAAAAACGCATTGTGTTGTGTATCTGTTTCACCAGAAACTGGGTAATCGTAAAGCTATATTAGTCATATTTTACCCAATACCCAATTGGGTATTGGGTAAATTATGACTTATATAGCTTAATTGGGTAATGACCCAATAATAATCTCACTCGATCCCTTTGTGAGTAACTTGTAGAAAGCCTTGGATAAGAACTATTTAAGAATAAAGTAAATATACATATATTTACTTTATTATTAACTTGTTACAATATTTTTTAGTCTTTAAAAGTTAAGGACACCTTAATTCAAATCTATAAATAATAATTTTTATTGTGATTAAATTTAATACGTCAAAATCTAAGTTAATAATCTAAGCTAAGTCTCTTTTTTTAATAAATAAAATAAAACTTAACTATAATTTAATTACAACTTTGTCTTAATCAAACACTAGTTTATAAAACACCAATTAAATAGTGGTTGGTTCATATCATACCTTAAACTTCATATCATACCTACTTCGCTATTTACAAGAATTTAAAGTGGTAGGTACTGTTGAATGTTTCGGAAAAATATAGTTTCTCTCTTCTGATATGTGTGCTATCATTGACTGATTTATTAATCTTTTATTATGTGAAAATAAAAGACTGTACTACTTTACATACTAAAATGTGGAACGAACTTCCTTCGGCAATATTTCCAGATCGATACGACATAGGTGCCTTCAAGAAAGGCGGTTACTCCCTCCAAGGCCGGCAACGGTCTTTTGATTCCTCGAATGTTGCAAGAGTTCTTAGGCGGCGTTGACCGGTGACTCTCATGCTCGTTTGCCCCTTTATGACACAAAAAAAAAACAAATCGGGCCAAGGCGGAGTGGAACTACAACAATGAAATCTGTAGTTATTTTATATATTTTAAACTAAACTAAACTAAACTAAACGGTCTTCCACCGAGAGAAGTATATAGTGATGATCACGATTTGTGAAGTATCTAAATACAAATTTTGGATTTTTCATTTTTTCTTGTACTAAAAGATATCGTTTTTTGGTAAATATCGTGATTAGCCAACTACGTTACAAAAACATGTCATGAGTTCGAGAAGGAGTTTTCATTTTTGCATTAAAAACCCCGTTTCTAATAAAAAAAACTCCGTATCCCTAAAAAACTCCTTATTTTAAAAAGAATTTGTCAGACAAACTTTTTTACAATAGTTAAGGATAAAACTTACGAATTATGAAAATATGATACGGTTAATTTTAAACTAAAAAATATTTGTGATATAAACTGACGACCTAAAATCCTTTCCGGCATAATTTATTTACAGTTTTTTTTATATTGAAAATAAGAAAACATGACACTGAAGGCCGTTTCGCCTTATTCATCTCCTTGTCTGTTCGTCTGCCTTGCAAAGAAAAATGTTTCTATTGGTTTGTTTAGTATTATGTTACTAAGTTATTTTACTGCCAGTGAAGTAAGATAGAACATTCGACAAAATAAATTCACAATGCTGTTCTAACATATGTTGCACACCGAAACTCCTGGTCGTCATAATTTATAGATTTTAGTATCACAACACTATTGCAAAGTGATTTATTTCGATTTAGTATTTATTAAAATAAGTTGGCCCAGTTATTGTATAGTTGTTACAATGGATTACAAAAAAGTTGGGATTTTAATGAAACACCACTTGAACGTAATTACTTTAACAGCACGGGATCGTGATCGTGAGGTTTCTATAGCTTCTATTTTCAGACTACCTGCCATTATTATAATCACTTTCATTTCTATAAATTTATATCCAATTTTGTAAGATTATAAACCGATATTTTTACATACGTTTTTTATTCAGATTGTTTTATTTTTGCGCTATAATTCAGGCATGTTTCTACATAGTTTTCTCTCCAGGACCATCTTTTTAATATCTGCATAAATTATTACTCTTTCTTGTTCCATAAAATCAATTCTTCATTTATCTTTTATTAAAAAAATGCTATAAGTCAGGGTTAATTAATATCGGTATAACTATTTGCAGTCATTTTTTGTTTTGATAATGTATTTTGGTCTTTTGAATATCTTTATAATCTTTTCGGTTCTTTTTTAGCCCCTTCTGTCTCGTAACTTCCTTCTTTAACTATTGTTATTTGAAACTAATGCCACAACCATAATTTAAAAGTGATTACGAGTCTTGTAAAATTTCAATAACTAAAATTCCTAATTTATTAAATTGTAACAGCAGTAAATTATTGAAGACACAAATTTCATTATATTAAAAACACAATTATATTAAATACATAAATAAGCTTGAAAGCTGTGATCCTAGAAATGAAAGTGTTGAAGTATGTTGGCAGAACCTTAGGAATGGTATGCTGAAAGTAGCGACAGAGGTATGTGGTAAAAGGAAAAGAGGTTTTAGTAAAAAGCGCGATGAATGGTGGGATGATCAAGAGAAAGATGCTGTAGAGTTAAAGAAAAAAGCATGGTAGAATTATAAAGCCTTGGGTAAGGATAAAAGTTTGAGAGAGATAAGAAAAAGAGAATACAAGCTGCCAAAGCACAAAACGAAAGCACTTATAAAGATGAAGCGTGAAAATTTTGAGAGAGTAAGGGATGAAAGGTTGACGAACAACTTCCGGGAAAACACGAAGCTTTTCTGACGAGAAGTTAGTGATTCCCGGGTTTGTTCAGTAACCTATAGAATGAAAAGGGTGCTTTCAAAGAGTAGTGAAGTTTTAACAGAGCCAGCACACGTTTTGCAGCGGTGGGCGGAATTCTACAAGGAGACGTATGAATGTGAGGACGCCTCGGCCTTGAGTACCAGTGAAATGCTGAGAGAGAGAGAGAGAGATGATCAAATATGGTGGGCCACGCGTCTTGGACTTGTTCTGGTTTTTGTGCAATTTATGCTGGAAATTAGGGGAGGTCCCAGACGATTGTCGAGGTGCAGTCATCGTACCTTTGTATAAAGGCAAAGGTTCACAGAAGGACTGTGCAAGTTATAGTGCTATCAGTTTGACTAGCTGGGGTAGTAAAGTTTATGCTAAAATATTAGCGAGAAGAATGCAAGAGAGATCTAAAAGGCTGTTGTGGGAGTCCCAAGGAGGTTTTAGAGCTGGAAGAGGGTGTATAGATCAGATCTTTTCCCTCCGCATGATCACGGAAAAGTTTTTGTCCCTAAATCAAAAGGTTTTCTGTACTTTTGTGGATTTGGAAAAAGCGTTTTACAGCGTTGTGAGAGAGAAATTATGGGAGATAGTGCCCCGATACAATGTGAACGGATCCTTGCTACAGGCTGTAAAGACTCTTTACAGAGATCACTCAGCCTGTGTGCGAGTAGGAGTTGACATGTCGCCCTGGTTTGACATCCAATCGGGCGTTAAGCAAAGGTTGCGCTATGTCAGCTTGGTTGTTCAATTTGTATTTGGATAGTTGTCTTCAAGGCGTGAAAGACAGTGACATGGGAGTGAAAGTAGTGGTGACCTTAAAGTCAATTGCTTGCTATATGCAAATGATGCAGTGCTCTTTACATCATCACAATGCGATTTGTAGGCATTGGTCACCACTCTGAAAGATGGATGTGACAATAATGGTCTAAACCTGAATACAGATAAAACGAAGGTTTTGATATTTTAAAGACATGCAGAAGAACATAACGTAAGATCAACATGAGTGGTAAGATAATAGAACAAGTGGATGAAGTGGTATATTTGGGAAGTAGAGATGGAAGATACGAAATGAATGTGGATAGGCGTATTGCTGCCAGTAACAGAATCAACGGTGTTTCGACTACATTGCTGAGACGGCGAAACGTCTGTATAGCAGCACGTTTAACTGTACACAATGCGGTTTTGCTACCGACGCTGTTATACGGCAGCCAAACGTGGGTGGTGAATGCTGTGGAAATGCGATCTCTTCGCAGAATATGCGGAGTCAGTTTAGCTGACCGAATCCGCAATGAAAAGATCCATAGAATGGCAGGTACTAGCGAAAACGTCACGGTTAGAATGAAGAAGAACGTGCTCAGGTGGTTTGGGCACGTCGAACGAATGAGTGATGAAAGAATGGTAAAAAAATTTATGTAAGAAAAGTGAGCGGTAAGAGAGACCGGGGGAGGCCTCGAGTGACCTTCGAAAACACAGTATGTATGATATTGGAAGCAGGTAACGTAAAAAGCATGAGAACCCTCCGGAGGGCAGGTATGAAGAGATTGATGTCTGTGTCTGAGGCGAAAGAGGTATGCAGGGACCGTAGCGTTTGGCGCTCCGTTGTCTCTGGCTACCCCACATGGGATATGGTGTGAAGGTAAGTAAATAAATAAATAATAAAAACACAGTTATATTAATATTAAGTTTTATTATTTATGTACGTTATTAATACAAATATGCAAAACACTAATACGTAAAATAACGTCTCGGCTGCTACAGAAACGATAACAGACAATCTAATAACAAATCAAACAAATATAAAGACTGTTACTGGAATAATAATAAGTGAATGTTTTTGATTGCTACTAGACAATAGCTATCGCTGATGATTTCTAAAATATCTATACTAACCATCATTAGCTATTGAATTAATATCTACTAGTGTTAAAGCCATTTTATATTATTGTTAGATGCTCAAAAGAGACCTGTAAAGCTTCATTTAGGTATAATAATACTTCAACTCTGTCTTATTACAGGGTTTTTAATACAATATATTATAAAATATACATTTAAAATTCGATCGATTGATTGTTTATTTTTTAATCTTACCATACGTATATAAAAAATGTTATTAGTCACAAATGTTATAATAATATGAGAGTACAAAAAGTGATAAATGTGTAACTGATAATGAAATAGGTAATAATTGTCTTTAGGTAATCAATATAAAGTTTTAATAGAAGTTTAAACATGAAATTTATGTAGTAAAAATCTACATACTTTCTTACAGTATATATTTTTTTCCTGTATTAGAAACAATAAATTAAATTTCACTTTTGTCACAATACGATATACAAAAAAAGTGTAGAGTGTGTCTCAAACAGCTTTCGATAGCCCGAATTCCTCTTGTGAGAGCCATTATTTTTCAATCATTGCTCTATTCTTTCGAAGGGCATCCAATAAGCCTGAACGTGTTTCCACTCCAACACGTTTTACTCCATCAATCTCTAGTCATGGCCAGTGTACCACCACTTAACTTATTTTGCGTGCATCGTCGATTGCTTTGGCACACTGGGGAAAACCACGCCAGAGGAAGAAATAAAATATTTAGTTACTTCTATTTTTGTTTCGTACCTACAAACATTTTTTAAGGTTTTTTGGTCTACACAAGTGATCACGGGTATTGATTAAAAATGCAAAATATATAAATAAATAAATAAATAAATACCCAGACAATTAATTTTAACAAAAAAATGACAAAAAACTTTCTATATATTATCAATGTACGTCAACAAGTATTAATTAATGTCAGTTACTCGTATATATAAACTGACTTCGGAAATTATATATTTTCCCCGAAACCAACCACCAGTCCACGATATGTGGGCAATACTACAAATATTCCTTAAATACCTCATACCTTAGACAACAATGTTGATACTAATGGCAAACTGAAAAAAAAGCTTTAAATTATGGGAGAATAAAATAATCCAATATAAAAATGAATACAAACCAAAACAGTGTATCATCAGATAAGCAAAATGATACAAAATGTCAACATATAAGAGATAGCGCTGCATCCTGTGAAACACGAGCACTTTAGATACCGCTCTCATGTTTCGCTGACATTTTGAAAGTTACGAGATGGATTATACTCATCGATTAAATATTTTGGGATTTTATAAAGGGACCCTATAATATTCATATAGTATAGTATAATAATATTAGGATGATAAACAATTCTTTTAATCCAGACAGGAAGCTGTCAAGTGATATGACAAGCTGAACAACACAAAATAAATTTTCGGTTTTGTATTTCCCGATTAGATAAATTCCTGTGTCGCGGGGCATTTCACAAATATGACAAGAATGCATACAACAACTTGGGATATATATATATATATATATATATATATATATATATATATATATATATATATATATATATATATATATAAGAATTAAACCCAAGTTCCTTTGCTTAATTGTCACGATCATATAACACTAAACTCACAACCCATCATGCACTCAACACCTTCAAAATAAATATTTTTTTTAGTAAAGACAATAGACACAAGCGAACTTTGGATACCGGTGGATAAGGCTTCATACATTACGGGTATTTACAAATTTCTCTACATTCCTAAAAGCTGATTATATGCAATATCTAACCAGGAAATTATGATATTTTGGCAGTATTCATAGAAACGACGTCTGTCAACGTGTCTGCCAATGTTGTATACGTTGAAAGAGTAGTTAAGATTGACTGTGGATTGAAAAAAAATACTCTAAGTCAAACAGTCAACTCATGTTTGTTTGAGTTTAAATTGCATAAGTTGCACTATCTGTGTCAAAGTTCTCCAATACTCGTAGGAACTTGATCTTCTTCAGTTTCTTATTTTATCTGAAATATAAAATGGTAAAATTGAACAGCAATGACGATGTTAACGTCTTATAATTATTTTTTTTGAGAACTCCTTACATTTAACCTTTATAAAAGAGTTTATTACACTAGAATGAACCCAATATCCCTAAACCAAAAAGGTCATTTATAACATAATATTATATTTTATCTCAAGAGTCTGAGCTACGTAATAATATGAGTTCTTGTATTGTGAACACGTTTCAAATAATTCATCTCCTTTATTTAAATCGTCTTGAAGACATAGAATTTGAAAATATACATTGGTTGGAATATTATGTAGACGTATCACAATTGTTTGAACATTTTAGTTAAATAAAAAAGTAGCCTCGATTTCCAAAACTTTATCCAAAACAACAAGTGGATTACGATTGCGATTAGTCTAAACAGAAAAAATCAATAAAAGACTTATTATGGTTAACCCAGCTTTATAAATAGCTAGCCATAAGATAATTTAAAATTTTAAGTGTTCTCAAAATTTTGAAAAAAATGTACAAATTTATATTTATATAAAAAGTGATCGTGACTGAAAATGTCTCAAAACGATTTCATATTTAATAATTAATAATTTGTAGCCGGGATTTGTATACTGAACTAATATCACAACTTCCATACATTTTTCCTTTCTTCTTCATTATATCTGAGAATAGTTTGAAACAGCACGGATTTTAAAAACAATATCGATCTTGAAAATTCGTTATGAAAATAAACGTAATTAAAAACAATGACATAAAATGTGTACTAACTACACTATTGTATTGCTTTCGGTATGATTGGTACCAATATTTCTTAAAAATTTTTAAAAAATAGTATACTTGCTATATAGTCGTCACCGTATTTTGATGACGACTGTATACAAATTCAAATCAATATTTCTTATATTTCCATTTATTTTACGTATCAAATATACTTATATTCTAGCTCAGAATCCATTATCATTATTTAAACGCTTTTGACAACATGTTGATACTTATAAGCTCGTGTGTTCAAGTAACGAACACAACAAAAATTTATGAACTGTAAAAATAATGTTTGCCGAAAAATAATTCTAGACTATAAACAGGAACATACTTATAAAGATGTTCAAGTAAGAGGCTTATAAAAATTCTACAAACAATCATTAATATAGAAAAAATATATGTAAATTTATGTAGAAATATGATTTGGTGTCATCAGCTTCTCATCAGACTTAATGTTAGATTATTTTAAATATTTTAATTTATATATTATAATCTACATATTTTTAGATTTGTAATAAATAATTTTTATTTAAAATTTTCAACCGAAATACTTAAATATAATTACTCTTCCAAGCTGCTCTCATACATAGAGGTCACAAAAACGGGTCGAACCATAAACTTTACTCGTTAAATCATATCTTTATGGAAAAGGTTTATGTGAGCTTTTACATACATATATGAAGTTACTTCAAATATTCAAAATAGATATTATTTTCCAAACTTCAATAAATGGTAAGTATGTATGTATTAACAATATATGTAAAACTTTACAATATGAATATTTTCAACATTTCGATATTATGTTTATATAATTGTACTTTATGTAATTTAAAAGGTTGAAGTTCATTAAGGTTCATACATTATTACACAGTAATAAATAAAAAATGAAAATAATTCTAAAACTCTTTTCACTTTCAATCAATATCAGTTAGCTCTTGTATACGTCAAATGGAAGTGGCAGGAGGGCGTTATTTGATATCACACTTATCGATACCTTACCTACATACCTTTGTAAAGACACTGTCCAACTTAAAGTGAAGGCTTTTTCTTCCAACTAAGGTTCCAAACATGAACTAGTCTAAGCAGAACCACACAACAAACAATAAACAAACAAACTCAACCGGATTTATGTATTGTGATTGAAATGTGTGAGTGACTGTGATAGATATTTCATCTATTGATTCACAAAAACTATTTGCTGTTTTATGTTATTGTTTTTTAATATATTTAAGAGGTACGTATCTTGAAATTAAATTCATCGATACAAATTATATTATTGCAAAATATAGTTTTTTCATAATCCTATTTATCAATTTGACCTTGGTGATATAAAAGCGTACGATGATAAAAAACAGTTGATAACCTGCTGGTTTTAGAGTTCAGAGATCCTGGCCACAGAGCCAAAGATTAGATTCTCACACGACACAGTTATTTGTTTAAGATTGTAGTTTCGAATCTAGGTGGACTTTGTCTGTTATTTATATGTTTACATAACATCCCGCTAAAAATAGGCTATTTGTTGTTTTAAGTGAAGATGACAAATATATCAATCGCAGCCAACACCTTCTTGGTAATTAAATGTACAAAATGTTTGGTACATTTTCGCAAAAAAAAATCGAACAATACGTATTGACACTCTGTCCAGTGCTGTAGAAATATTTTGGATATTTTCATTAAGCCAAAGCCAAAGAAACTCATATATTATATCGCTGAAAATTCATGTTATAAAGTAATTTTGATAAAATTGTATTATGATGTTAGAGGTGAGTTATAAAACATTCAAATGTGAACGTATTTTTTTTATGAATCTTATAACATATCTATGATATTTTTTTTGACAATATGAGTTTTAAAAAGTTTTTTAAGTTACTCACCAAAATATTTTTAAAAATAGCTATTGCTCATATTGTAACATTTTTATAGTAAAATATGGCTAAACATGCAGGTTTAAGTGCATCTTATATATATTATGTATTAAAAAAATGCTTTTTTTTACAAACAGTACTTATTTTTTACCACAAGAATCTTTTTCAAAAGAATATATATCTTATAAAATTTTCGGAAGTTTCATAGTCACTACGTTCTTTGTAACCGAATCGGTTTGAAAACTTTAAGTTTGTCTCAAACTTTGACCTCTGAATAGTGTACAGAAATGAATAGAAATTATAGGAATCATTATTATTGCTTTTATATCGCAATAATTTTAATTTGATACATGAAATCAATTAGATTTAACCCAACTAATATTATGTTACTTAATTATTTATGACGATTGTAATTATAACATTTTGGACGGGATATCAGTTGTACAAGGTTGAGACTTGAGTGCCTTTCACCCCGAAAAATGGTTACCTGCTAAATGTGTGCAAACAAATTTTTAGTTGGTCTTTCAAAGTGACAAAATTATTTTTCCTATAAAACAAATGGAAATCTACTAACAAAACCAATCAAATTATATTCAAGAAAAATGGGCCTTAATTGTTTTTAACGTGGATGGCTTTTAAAAAAGATCCAAGAGAAGATAGATGAATTGTGTGTGTGTGTGTGTGTGTTACTAGCGTTGAAGTAAGCTCTAAAATGACGGCTGACAAGGATTTACGAAAGAAATTTATACGTTCTACGCAGCTCATGAAATTGAGCTAAGGGTAGGGTGCAGACAATGATGATGTTGATGACGATTACGATGATGAATTGGTGTATTTTTAGGTTGTTTACTTTAAATGTTTGCAACATACAATAAAACATCACTCATTTTTATTTGTATTCGATTTTTTTTATAATAATTATAATGAGTATTAGTAATTGTAAGAATTTAATAAAAAAGTGAAGATAAATAAGCAATAAGTATATAGGTAACTATATCTGGAAACATAATTCCTACAATTCTTTTCTTGTTTGTTATTTTATTTTAATCAAATAATAATAATAATAATAATAATAATAATAATAATAATAATAATAATAATAATAATGATATATTAATCAACTCAAATATCTTTTGTTCCTAATATTAATCTTTGATCGATTGAAATAACATCAAACGATATTACGGCCTTAATAGGATTATGAAACGTCCTCCAATAACATTGAATAATTTTTACCTTTAAAGTGTTCTTAATATTATGTTACATAAATTAAAACCTCCGCCAGAAATATGATTTACGTCTGTGAAAAAAATCCTTGATGAGTAAGTAACTTACTGATTGCAAAAAGAAATGTAAGGAATGATTAATAAAGGCGTGTCTTAAAACTGAGACTGTTCGTTGCTTCTCACTTATAGCACTACGTAATACAGCATTTATTAATGTTATTTCACAGACTACAACACTTTAAACTCGATAATAACTCGAGCTAATAGTAGCTCGGACAGTAAAAAATATTTGGTAAAAACTTTTCATACAGAATTGCATTTTATCCTTATTTCAGTCTCACTATTGTTCAATGTTATATTTATAATTAAGTATTTATTTTTATCACCACAAATGTAATAATAACTACACAACTTATTGAATAAAGTCGCAACAACAAGTGGACAGATTATTATCAAATTTATAACGCCCCGACCGAAGTTGCGGCAAAATAGTTACAAACAATTCTATTTTACCAATAATAAAGACGCCTGCAGTTCTTCTTCTAAAGCATACTAGAAATATACTATTCTAAGAGCCTTTTGCTATGAAGAAGTTGTTGGTGTATTTGTCATTTTGCTAGCATTTTTTTTTATTATATCTTATGTTATCTATACAGTAATATATATTATTTATTAAAACTCTAGAGATTATGTAAAAAAAATATTTTTAAACCTGATTAATAGAAGTAATTACTTAGATGTCAATTTCTGTTAAAGTTTATAATTGTTTGATGTTGTGATCGACAATCAGTTGAAAATCATAATTTCTTTAATTATCCTTATATAAACTAGCAGTAGAAAATGGGGTCATAGCAAAAATAAGTACACATACACAAATATAAATTATTTCTCACAATTTTCACTAAAAAGCTGGTTACTTCTTGAAATCACCATCTCAAGTTAAGAGCAACTAATCTTCAGCGCTTTCAACTTATGAATTTAAAGTTAATGTAATGTTCGGAAACTTCAGTAGTTAGCGATGGCTGGTAAGCGAGACGAAAATAATAAAAAGATTATTTATATTTATTTAATTATAAATTAAACACACAAATAACCACAAGATTGTTCTACAGAGTAACTTACAGTAACAGAGTAAAGATTGAGTGAATTATCTTCCAAGGAGCTACAAGCCCTTATAAACATTGTTTAGCCCATTTGAGAATATGAAAAAGTTAAACAAACTATTTCTTAATTAGACTATTAGAAAAATAACATCGTTAAAAAAGATAGAAACAACCAACAAACCATTAATATTACATATACTATATTTAAGCGTACATTACATTCCTCCCTCTTTAAAAAATATACAAAATAATTTGGTTATACCCAAGTTTTCTATGTTTGTCTTCATTATCAGGAACAGAAACTTACGAGCAGTCCCTGACCTTGAGATTTGAAATATAGTAAATATAGAATGAAATGACGATGTATGAAGGAAAAAAATAGGAGTAGTAAAGAGAAAATATCTTATTTATATTTTATTATCTAATTGCAATTGAATTTCTTGGCATATAATAAGGCTCGATTATTGAAATATTTTATTCTATTAGAATCAGTAAGTAAGCAGTGATGTTGATGAGCATACAGGTTATTCTCGTCGGTTTTTGCTCGAACCTCAATGAAGTGAATGTTAATATCAACATTGGGCACAGTACGCAGTGACGAATAAAAGTGACAGTTATCGATAGAGTTCTCTTTTTATTTATGATCATCCTAACATCAGCTTCTACCGTTTGACCACGTACAACATTTATCTAATACTATCTAGTACTATCTAACGCGTTGAGATCTGGAAACACCGATGACGTGTATGCCTGTGCTCAGTCCTTAGTAAAGTATACGAGTATGTCAGCGACAGCTCTATTAAATTAAATGCACTGAGAGTTTTAGATTTCGAATATAATTTATATTGTAGGTAACTCGTTCATATTTTATGAAATAAAAATCGAATCTAAATATGTTTTTCTTTATTATCTTTTCTGAACTAATTAAGGTGGTAATTATTTTACCTGTATATTAATTAAACATATAAAGTAAATTAATAATTATCATATATTTTTATAAATGCATAATTAAAACACATTAAAATTAATTATAATATTATTTAAGAACTTTAGTATAATAAAATAACAACAAAAAGTTAAATAAATAGACAAAAGTGAAATAAAAATATTGACATTGAAAACAATATTATATAAAAAAAATGGTTCTATAACAAAAATATAGGTTATGTGATGTCCGAGCATGTTTGGTCTCTCACGGACACCGGACGCTTCAATAACATCCGATATAGATTTTTAACGGTTACCTCTCTAGAGGACCATTTTTTTTTAAAGAAGAGCTATATGTAATTTAGTTTAAAAAATATTATGTATTCTGTTGTAATCATATGTAACGGGCCCGATATTAAAAAATAACATTGAGATACCAAAAGGAAGCAATATTTTACACATATAATACTAAAACTAGTTTGTCTGTATTTTATTTATAGCATACTTTAATTTCACATTGTTCAGACATAAAAAATTGAAACATCAAACAGATTAGTCGAGTTGTTGAGTTGAATATGAGATTAGATAAGCCATATACTGACATTATAGTCTGAAATCTTGGTTTTTTAGTTATGTATTTCATACTAAGTTGTAGACTTAAAAATTAGCTTTAAAATAATTATAATCTTATCTCGTGATATGTATTTTATTTAAAATTGTAAACCAAACCATTTATTTAATTAAAAGTTTTCAATTTTAAATTGTAATATATATTAAATTTATTATTCAACAAACGATTCAATGTTATCTCACAAAGAAATCTCAATTGTACTTATAACTATGTTCATTACTTATTATAATAAAAAGATTTACAAGTAGAAGTTTTCTGAACAATCGAATACCTTTACAACTTGAACAATGCACTCTCTCAAAAGCAAATTCTGTTCTTTACCTCAAAAGGATTTTCTAAGAAACTCGATTCCAAGATTTAATTATTATGGAGTATTTAGAATTATTTATTCGTCGTAACTCTAATGGTAGGTTATTTTTATGTTCCACGAGTAAGGTTGGCAGTACTCAGGTTTTTGGTAACGCATATGTGTAAACTTATTTTTGTTATATGATACATGTTGGCAGTACAGTGGCTGTAATTTGTTTGTTTGCATAATTTTTATATTTTGACCTTGATTTTGGATTTTTACATCGACATTTTACTTAAATAGTGGCGTTTATTTATCATAAATACAATAAAGTGTTATCAAATATTATATATATTTATTTTAACTCTGTGTTTTTCAATACAAATATTTAAATTAATTAAACCAGTTCGCAATTCTTGACGAAGAAAGCAACATTTTAAATTAATTAATCTGTACTGACCTAAGGGAATGTCAATATTTATATTTATTAGTTTACACTTCAAAACTCTACTTTATTAAAATTTTGTCTGATGTGGTTTTTTTATATCTTTTTTCTTTGATTATCTGTGTTACAAAATATGCACCTAGAAAAACGAATTTTATATTTAAAATAAAATGGGTCGTCCAAATAATTCAACATAACATTCTTAGAACTCATTCAAGAACCGGTTCAATTAGTGTGGTTATGCGAAGCCAAACTTTATAAACTAAATTCAGAAGCACGTGCAGTGTTGTTTGGAAATTTCAATACGAAAATACTAATATTCGATGCTCCATATACAGAGATGCATCTTATATTCGACCGCTTGTTATAGATTTTATAGTCTAAGGTTTTTTTACACATTACATTTCATTGTTCAACCTTTTGCTTATCGAATATATGTGGAATAGAAAAGTTATGAAATACTTAAAATGTTTTGATGTGAACTTTTATTTAGACGACTTAAGGTTTTTAATATTCGATTGCCATTATTCTTATCAATCCATCTACCTATATTTGATATCGAGACTCAAACTTACTAGCAGAGCCTTTGTTAAATTTAAATTAAAATAACCAACTAACGTATTAAGATTTTTTTCGTGTTAAGAAAACTGTTACAAATTTAATGTTTTTTTTTCCTTTGATGCAACTCCACTCGTGTATAGGCTTAGTTTTGTTACATAAGAAAACATATGTCAAAATCTCATATTTATTTCTGTTGATCCTTTATCCTTGCTATCGCTTGGAGTCAAACTAGTACAAACTTAACTTTTATTAAATACAGTTAAGTTTAATTAAATTCCAATATTCTCTGCGCAATGTTTCTACTGTTGTTGGTACAGATGCTATTGACACCTGACAGCTGTATGGTCTACTAAATTTAATACCTAATTTAATTACATTATCTTATATATTTGAAATAATTTTTATTCAAGTGACGGACATATTTTTGCATGAATAAGGGGACTGGTTTGTAGGTAATATTCTGTCATATTTTAAAATAAAAATAATTATTATGTAATTTTAACACACATTTATTTAAAAAACTCTAATTAAACTCTTGTAGCAAAAGCACAATCAAAAAGATTTGACAGGGGAATTAATTTGATGTATTATGAAATTTAAAAGCTTTTCGTCTGATTATAAGTTTTCTGTAAATTTAAAAAGAGATTTTGGTGTGTAGTATCAGAATTCTCGGAATATCAACACATTAAGCAATAACATAGCTGCTGGGAGACGATAACGCAGACAACCTAATAACAATTCAACAACTTATATGGTATTGGCAAGATTTCCACTATGTAAAAATTAATGTTATAGATATTTCTGCGAAAATCTCGGAGGTGTATGATTAACTGTTTTTTAGAAGATTGAGAATACAATAGAGAAAGGAGAATAGTTTATCCTTTGATTATCGAATATCCAAGTTTTCTAAGTATATTTTAATTAGGGAATTTGACATTAAATTATTTGTTCGAATAACATTTCATACACAATACAATAAACACCAATATTCGTTACGACTATACTTTTTATAGATAGATCTTGAAATATTTTGTAAAAAACACTGCAATGCTTTTCATAAGTATATGTTATATTATAAAGCCCATCCTCTGATTTTTTTCCATCTTTTCCACTTTGAATCAAAACCAGTGATCACTAGGTCAAATGGAAGAGTCAGAAGGGCCTATTTTGATACAATATACTTAAAAATGAGATTTTCTATAAGAAATAACTTAATTTTTCTTTGTTATCGATAAATGTATTATAAGTATGTGAATCTCTTGTTATTTTTTTTTGTTTTAAAGATCACTCACACTAGTATTTCAATGATTATATAATTTTGTTCATAATATTAAGAAATTTATAAACATTTTATTCATTATATTAAGAAATCTTTTTTAAAATTATAACCACGACGAATAAATAAAATAAATTATTCTCACAACAAAATGATTTCATGGACTCTTCAAAGAATCGCAGCCTCTTTTTTAACTATGAAATAACATTCAGTAAATACTGACATTACTTGAACTGTAATTTTAAATAAAATTAAGAAATTTTTTTGCTTTGGAAAAAAAAACATTTAACAGAATTGTTTTTTTTACATTATAACTTTAAGAAATATAATATTATACTTACAAGAAAGATTGTAACTTAATCATTATTTAAACGTAAAACCAAATAAATTACGAAAGTAAAAAAATATAATGAATACATGCAGCGCATGGACCTTATCTTGCACAATTTGACCTACTCCGAGAGCTCCCAATCTCCCGCGACTTTTACCGATATAAAATCGATACAATACGCAATTAGATCATTCCAATTGAAGATCAAGGTTCAATCTATTTATTACGGATTCAAAGTTAGAATTTGGACTGAACTTAGAGTATAATGTAATATTCTGTGGATTGTGTATCTGGCATTACTGTATGAATATCGATTGTTTCAGGGTATTTATTTATAAGGAACTAAGCTTATTCTTTTATTAGGTTATCGATATTTTGCTTCTGTTTTAAGACTCGTGAGCACGGAGCACTGAACTTTTTCGCAACCTAAATGTCTTGCTGCAATTTGTTAATAATTTTTACTTTCAAATATTTTATCTAGCTTTTGTTCGTGTTAAATTTCTGAAGTAAAAAATAAGTTCGACTTCCTATCAACAATTCTTTGACAGCGAATTGACGTACCAGTTCTATGAACTCAACAAAGTCCTTTTAGAATTTAAGTCAACGATATGTAAGAGTAATAAGACTTTACTGTTAGACGTCACTGTTTTTATAGACGTCAATTATTTTGTTTATACATTTGGGGTTTAGCAGAAAAAATTGAACCCCAAGAAATGAAAATATGTTTATATATTACCGTGTGATCGGTTTTTCTAGTGTGTGTGATCCACACATTGGTATTCCATCTGTGTGTGTGTGTGTATGTGTGTGTGTGTGTGTGTGTGTGTGTGTGTGTGTGTGTGGGTATTTTATGGATGTTATTTATATTATTTGTGAAACTATCGAGAGAGAAAAATTTATTTCATTTCTCGAATTGGTAAGGAGTAATAAAATATTTCTGTTCATTTCAAACAATTATATCCTCCAAAACGTAAATCTTAGAGAACGTTGAAAACCAAACTAATTTAAACCAATAACCATAAATATTCCTAACAATTCAATAAGTTTACCAATAAAATTACTACACGAACAATATTAATTGTACTTATGACCTAAGTTATTTGTTTTCATTGACAGAAAGGCGTTTTTTACTTATTAGTGTTTAAATAAATTTTAGGTAATAGCATAGATAATTGTCTAAAAGTTTGCCTACTCTTCAAAATAATTAAACTTAAATAATATTATTTTATTTTTCATCCTTATTTACTTAAATTGTACTTTGTCTACGGTTCCAAGGTTTTTATATTTTTATTATAATTTTAAATTAAATAAATGAAATTTTATTAAAATAATATTAAAATAAACCTACATAAACAATCATAGTTAAAGTTCATTAAAAACTGATTGCGGAAAATGTGGTTCTGTGAAAAAATTAATAGCTTATAGAACAGAACGAGAAATTAGGTCAAAAAAATTGTTAAATGAAATAGAAAATAAAGTATACCTTTATACATTTAGTTAATCATATTATTAGTAAATTAAAGGATTAAAGATGCTATTAAGAATGCATTAAAAATGCTGCATATCGACGAAATAACTATAATATTAAATACAAATTTGTGGAAAAGATAGCTGATAAAGCGGAGTTTAGTGGAAATACAACATAGATATCTCGTAGACCCATTTGCTGTCAAGAGATAAAGTTATAAGTCCTATATTTGTGATAACTATGATGAATAAATGGTTACATATTGTCTAAATAATGACTAATCTAACATAACTCCTTTAGTTTTTAAAGTTTAAAAGAGCGTAACTGAAATTTAAATAATTAAAATTGAGAAAAATGTTAGGTAACAAAATGAAATGTACGAAGCAAAAAATTAAATATAAGAAAATAAATATTTTTTATTTGTGTGACCTTATGTAATTGAAAATATTACATATGTTCTTGAACGCCATGTCGCATATTAAGACCTACTTACTGAAACTACTATTAATACTACTACTATTACTACTACGACTACTACTTCTACTACTACTACTACTACTACTACTGATAATTTATTCATTTTAAATGATATTGTATTTTGTCATTTTAAATTAAAAAAATATCATATTATCATATATCATAATTGTGAATAAAGTGAAAAAAGAGAAAAAACTGTTAGAACTAAAGTGAAAATGAAGATTTTTAAAATATTTAGAATATAGATAATTTACTGATATTCGCATACGGGCTCTACCGACTGGGGTATTGCCACCCTCCTACTGACGATCGGCGTGATTCAAATATTATATGTGCATTTGGTGTCATGATAGAATGATCTGATGAAAGATAAACAACCCCTTTTCTTTTCCCTTTACTCTTTTTTTAATTACTCTCGATCCTCTTTGGTGGCCACGGATTTGTTGGCAGATGTTTCAACATATGTTTGCAGATTTCTTTTAACTGCGGTAACTACTTTCTTTGAGATTGACTGTCTAATTATTTATCTTTCCTAAATCTAGAGAATAAAGTCAAAACTAGTAACATACGTCTTATAATAAATTTATAATATACTAGCTTTTGCCCGCGACTTCGTCCGCGTTTCCGTCGTTTTTCGAAAAAAAATTAGCAGATGTCCTCCCTCATAGTTTTGACGTAACAGGCAGATTCACTTTCGTATTTTAGAAGGGCAATAGTAATATAATATGCCAATCCACAAAACTGTTGAAAAATATAAGTAACCGCAGAATATTATAATATACCCACGCTATACCCACGACTCGGTCAGCGTGTAACTCCTTGTTTTTTATTAAGATAATATATTGCTAATATTTTTAGATCAAATTAAAATGTTTCAGCGCAAAGCTTTTGGGTAGACTATGTTAAGAGTCGACCCGTCCGGCACGTGAACGTAAAGATTCCTAGAATTGCTAACCCGGGAAAGAGCGACGTATAATTGACCATGCGAGAAACAGCTAACACCGAGATCTACTCCAGCAACACGAAAAGTCTGCCCTTGAGCTTTATTGATAGTCATGGCATAGCACACCGATACTGGGAATTGCGTTCTTTTAAATTGGAATGGAAAATTATTTGGTATTATGGGAATTCTGGGAATAAAGACAGTTTCTCCTGCACCGCAACCTGTTAAAATTTGAGCCTCGATTACATTTTGTTGCAACTGGGTTACTTTTAGCCGAGTTCCATTGCAAAGTTGAGGTGGTCTTAAATTTCGGAGCAGAATTATCGGTATGCCAATTTTTAAACAAATTATATGAGAAGGTAGTCCAGGCATACTTAAAGAATTTAAAAATTCTATCGGGTAATTAGTGGCTTCTTGTTCATCAACCATTCTATTTATTGAACTATAAACTTTGCTTTCTCCCTGTATATTAGACAGTATTTTATTATTAATTTCAGATGCCTGGTCATTGCGAGGAGTCAAAATGGACCTTTCGCAAAGCCAAGAATTGTCCCTATTTAATATAATTGTTATGTCACCGTAAACCGAAGATATAAGATGTTGTTGGGATTGCACTATACAACATAACTCAGGTGTCAGAATAAGTTTTCCTTGGTGTAGTTGTGGATAGGTACCTTCACCAATCTTCAATAATGTATCAGAAAATTCACGATTATCTGCGTTGTCTCCAGTTCTCACTCGCATATTTATAGTCAAATGCACCGATTGTATATCACGCCACAAATAAGAGCTTTTCAGGCAAGCCCTAATCTCATCAGCTCGGGTTCCCCGTGGTATTACCGGTAAGGTTTGTCGGAAATCACCACAAAATAAAACCGTAATACCGCCCATTGGTCGATCATTTTGTCTTATGTCCCTTAGAGTTCTGTCTACTGCTTCTACTCCTTTTCGATGGGCCATCGTACATTCATCCCATACGATTAAATTACACTCACGCAATACCTTAGCTTTGTCGCTATTTCTTGAAATACTACAGGTTGGACTTTCCGTGCGATCTAAATTAATTGGTATTTTAAACATAGTGTGAGCAGTCTTACCTCCTGGTAGCAATGTTGCAGCTATACCTGATGAAGCCACGGCAAGAGCGATTTTACGCTGATTTCGAACATAAGCTAATATTAATTTAGTCAAAAAAGTTTTCCCAGTTCCTCCAGGTGCATCTAAAAACCATATTGTTCCTAAATTATTCTGCACACTCTCGCACACGCGATCATAGACTAAGCGTTGTTCTGCAGTCATCATTGGGACACCGTTTTCTAATGTTACCAGCAGTTCCATTGGGTTGTAACCAATCTCTGCGGAATATTGCCTATTGGTAACCTCTCCGACTGAGGTTGGCGTTGGCAAACCATATTCACAAAGTGATTTACCGCCTACTGCTGTTAAGTCTTCCTGAAGAGCTAATAAGCACTGATTTATAGCCAGATCTCGAAAATTATCATTAGTTGCGCCTTCATTATTGTGAGATAAATTCCGAAGAAAGTCTTCTGCAAATTTTTCTTTATATTTTTCCCATAATTGGACAGGATCAGATAAATTACAAAATGTGAGTAATGTTACAAATAAATGGCGTAACCGTCGTGGATTATCACTAACACAGGATTCTGCGAAAGCGTCATCCCAATGTTGATCATTTTCAAGCAAATGACGCGCTTGGCAAGCTGCATGATAAGTTGGATAAACAACATCGTCTATTTTTCTCAAATCTATAAATGATGTTGGTCCTCGCACTGTATGTAATAATAATCTCAAATAAAAACACTCTGCGTTGTTAGGATGAACAGTATACACTCTACCAAGAACATGTTCTTTGAAAATACCTGTCTCGCCATCTACAGGCCTGCCTCGGCGTCTACGGTTAAAGACACCTCGTTGTTTATCGTAGGTATAATACGATGGAACTTCTTCATACAAAAGAGACTTTGCGAAATTATCAGTTTGGCAAAGTCGAAAGAATGCCAATAAAGTTGTTTGTCTAGGGTTCTCTAATCGTTCTGTAACATTTTCGGCGTTAAAATATATACGTTGACCGCCTTCCAGATGAACATCCAGATGGGTCACAGGTGGATATCTTTCGTGAATATTAAAACTTAAGATCCGCCACACAGCTTCTGAAGAGCTGATATATCTGCCTGACTGAAATCTAGTAACTTCATCATGTTCATTTCTTAACGCAAACGTAGCTTGGTCACTGCCCTTGTTAATGTACTTACAAATATATTTAATTGACTCTACACTATTACACATTTCTACATTTATGTGAGCTTGAAATGCTCTGGACAATACAGGCGAATACGGAACGACCCACCTATTATCTAAAGTAACCTGTTGTCCAGACATTCGCTTTTCAACAGTAAAACCACCATTGTCTCTTGAACGGCGACGATATAATGGGTATCCATCATGTCCTGTTACAGTTTCATCCACTAATGCTTTTGGATACCTTTTAGTGCAACGACCGTCTTGCATGCAAGGAGCATTTGCGTTAAATGCACCACATGGACCATGTATCATATGAGTTTTAACAATGTCGTATAACAGGGGATCTGCAGTCGGATCTGGAATTTCAGCACTGATTAATCTGTCTACATCATTAGGTCGTACCTTATCTTTTAACCAAAGCAAGATATGTGCGTGAGGTAAGCCGCGTTTTTGCCACTCAACACTATACATATAACACAATACTTCTCCAAAAATGTTATCTTTGGTAAGAAGATCTATCATTGATTTTAATTTTAAATGAAACACTCTTGCAATAATATCATGGCGGTCATGCGGTGCCTGACCCTCAAGAAGCTCCCGAGTGATTTCATCCCACTTGGGATTGGTAGTTACAGTAACAAATAAGTCGGGACGTCCATATTTTCTTACGTAACAAAAAGCGTCTTGAGTACGTTCATGCATGTAGCGTGGACCACCAGTAAAAGAAGAGGGTAAAATAACTAAACGACCCATATTCACAGTATCGTTATCTTGCTGCATGGCATCGCGAAGGTGCACGTATTCTTCAGCGCGCAGCTGCCTTTGATTAGATCGTATATAAACTAATCTTTCGGTTTCAATTTTTGCGTACATGTCAACAATAAACTGATTAAATAAGCCACGAAAACGTTTGAAAGTATACCAATCTATTCCGTCTCACTTGCAGGTGGTAACAATAAAATTGAAGGCATGACACCTTTTTATTATAATTAGGTGCGCCTGTGCGCGGATCGGTTTGGTATACAGCGAAATTATAACCATCTTCCCCTCGACAGTATATCATAGGATATTGCAAACTGTCGTAAGCCCTGTGGGTTTCGAAAATACGTTGCAAACGATTGTCTCTGGAACGTATAACGATATCACGCCTATCACATTCCTGGTCGACCAGTACTACAGCAACTTCATTCGTGGATGGAACGTTATGACGCCCAGGGTGTTCCTGAGTTGGACGCTTATCGGCATTTATAACAATTTTATAATTGTTATTACCATCTTGAGAAAGGGCTTCTAATGCCGATTTAAAACTGCATACGTACGAATTAACCTGATGTAACATGTTCTGAAGTTGTGAAATGAGTTCAGTATTTAAATTCGGAAAATATTGATTTCTTATATTCGACTGTTCGTTGTAATCGGATACAAAATATATTTGAAGAAATTTAGGTTGTTCTTCAGGCAAAAGGGACCCTATCAAATGGTAAACCTGACCTTGTACCTTAAAAGTAGGCATGAAAGGGCCTTCTGAGATTTGTTTAGCACCAAAGGATGTCATTTGGAATGCACTATTATAAGTGCGAATATTATCTAAAAACTGTTTGGATTGCAAATGTTCCCCTAAAAGTAGTGATTTTAAAGGTTCCGGTGGGTCTTCGAACGAAGGCAAATTTATTTTACCTCCAGAACAACAGAAACCAGCAGACTCCTTCCTCCACTTCGAAGCATTACAAAAGGAACATACTACGTTCATATCGCCTATTTCAGAAGATGATCTGTAATCAATTGTGAGGTTATAAGCAAACCCACTTTTATATTTATTGGACCACGCCACCGAATTTGTAGATTGATCTACCACGTGTATATCTAAGTCATTAAGACCATGTCGAAATCTATCTGCAGTAAGACGGGCCTCTCGCTGTTCTTCTGTTTCAAGCGACCGAATATTTTCAATTCTTAATCTTTCATTAGATAAAGTAATCAATTGTTCTTGTCTCAAAGAATTGTAATAATCGCGTCCCGACTCTAGTCGTTGTTCATGCTCATGTTCATCTTCAAGAGATCGAATCATGTTATGGTGCGCCCTATCATTTGTCAAACGGTCTTGATATTGAGTAAAAGTTTCAGATTCTCGAGACAAAATATGACGTTTGCGATCAGCTGTAAGCCGTAATTCCCTCTCAGTGAAGGTTTCGGACTCGCGAGATAAAATATGACGTTCGTGGTCAGCTGTAAGCCGTAATTCCCTCTCAGTGAAGGTTTCGGACTCGCGAGATAAAATATGACGTTCGCGGTCAGCTGTAAGCCGTAATTCCCTCTCAGTGAAGGTTTCAGACTCGCGAGATAATGTATGCCGTTCGCGGTCAGCTGTGAGTCGCAATTCTCGTTGTAAAGCAGTTTCAGCTTCTCGGGATAACGCATGTTGTTCCCGGTCAATGGAACGCCTTAGCTCTCGTTGAGAAGAGCTTTGAGAAGCCCGTGTTGTAGCTCGTCTCGCTCTTTCAGCTGCTAATCGCATCTCTCTTTCTGGAGAGCTTTCATTAGCTCGAGATGTTGAGGCACTAACTCTCATAGAGTTTAACCGATGTGCTCTTTCCTCTTCCGATTCTTGAGAACGCGTCATTCTCATTCTCCTAGCTTGACTCGAAGTTCGAGATAAAGATGGTCCTTTTTTAGGTGGCATCGTTTATTTTATTTTTAATCGACGGTAACTTAAATTAGTTACCCAACAAAAAACTTACGTCAGAGGTCCTAACTATAGCTAAGTATATAATAAATAGAATATAAATCTAAGTGCCTATTAAAACTAAAATAATATTCTAATCGAATTATAAATATGTACGTAGGTACCTACAAATTACAAAAGAATAAAAAATGAAAATAAAGCTATACTTAATGCGTGTGCAATACTATCTACACTTACCTACTTCACTTAAAAATGAATAATAAGAAATACCTACAACTACTGTAATTAATCAAAGTACCTATGCTAATACAAAAAAAACCTTAGATGTTCTAAGTACAGCTGCTATATAATAAAAAAATATAAATCTAAGTGCCTATTTAAACTTAAATACCTAATATTCTAATAGAATTAAACTAAGAAATATGTACCTACCTACCTACAACTTAGGTACAAAAAAAAAAGAAATGAAAATAAAGCTAAAACACGTGTGCAGTATAGGTAGATAGTAGGCAATATCTACCTATACCTACTTCACTTAAAAATAAATAAAAAATACCTATGAATACTATAATTAATAAAAGTACCTACCTACGCTTTTATCTACTCAATACAAAAAAAACTAAACATAAAATGCCCAAAACTAACCTATCAGTAACTAAAAATCTAACAATAATCTAATCTATCTATCTATTATCTAATCTAAAAATCGAATCTAAATCTACTTAAAAAGAAATAAAATAGGAACTATTAATAGTTAAGAATTTAAACAAAACTAAAACTAATTTAGAAAATAACAACAAAAGAAATTAAAATAAACTATTTAAAGACAAAAAGTCGCGCTGATAAGCACGGTTTATAAAATAACAATTATTGTCTGTCAATAAAGTTCAACACTCTGAACGCATCAACAGCCAAATATTGAATGACGCTTGCGCTCGCCTCCCGCCCCTTTTATACTCTGCCGCCGCGAGCCCCGTCGAGCGCGGCAACCGTTACGCAAAAATAATCCTTATAGCTTGATTCACTATTCACGCGCGATGTCTTGTTGGCGTATTTTATGTAAGTAAGTATAAGTTTGGTGTTTCTATACCGATTTCAATGATTCTTTTTTTATTGAATTGGTGCTAATGTTTATTTTTTTTTTAATTAGGAATGATGGTGAGCATTATTGGTTTTATAAACGTAAAAGTAAACAAATATAATAAGAAATCTCCGAACTGCTAAGCTATCGAGAGTTATGCGTGTTATTGTGAGTTAACTATAAAAGGTAGATATATGCTGTCTTGGAATATTTTTCGTGTATTTTTATGTAGAATATTTCCGTTATACATAGTTTCTATGTAGCTCTAACCATTAAGGCTGCACACGCGACGGAAGCTTAAAAAATCAAGCAACTTCTCCCATTTTCTCAACATTTCCTTTCACTGCTCTGCTCCTATTCATTGTAGTGTGATGAAAAGTATACTATTACCTGCCCAGGAGTATAAAGAATAATTGTACTAAGTTTCGTTAAAATCCGTCGAGTAGTTTTTTTTTCTATAAATAACATACAAACAGACAGACAGACAGACAGACAGACAAAAATTTTTTTAACTGCATTTTTGGCATCAGTATCGAACACTAATCACCCCCTGCTACTTATTTTGTAAATATATTTCATGTACAGAATTGACCTCTCTACAGATTTATTATAAGTATAGATTTATTATGTAATATTACAATATGTGTTTGAAATAAAAGATATATTAAAAAAATAAAAATAAAATAAAACTGTTTGAATTCAAAGAAATAATGTCAATAAATACAATATATTAATGTTGAAGGTGAATTCAAATTTAACTTACTTGAGATGAAATGTAATTTACTTAACAATTTGACGGCAGTAATTCTCCTTCAGAAATCTGTTTCAGCTACAAACAATAGGATACAATTATATTTAAATTTCTAAGCAAAAAAAATAAATCTGTTGTCTCTCTTTGTCTTTAAAGTCGTGGCTTTAGATAGAAAGATATAAATATAACGTATCTTTACAAGTTATATATTAAAGGTAATACAACAACACACACAACCTAAAGTTTATTATATCTAGGTACAAAATACAACATTTTGAAGTGTTATTTATTTATATTAACGTAAAAAAGGTTATTCCTAATATTGTTATCTCTATATCACAGAGAAGTAAAAGAAATGTAATCATTTTTATAACCAATAAATGTAAGCATTGATGTTCGGCTTCAGCGTCTTTACGGGACTGATATCAAAATATCGGGTATCTATCAATGGATTCCACGATTCATAGATGTATAATAAATATAATATTTATATTTTCTTCTATCATATATGCTTCTTAGCTACAAAGTTGTTGCGAAGTTTTCGAGTACAATAAATTCCAGTGACACGTACTTTTAATGCGATAGAAACATTTTATGTCGTATAAACTGTTTTCTAGATGTCATGTGAAAGTTAAGTTCTAAGATAAAATAAATTTCCTTGTTGTGTAATGTAGTTTCCAAACGCTACAACAAAATATATAAAGACAAGATTACATAATTCTTCGTGCTTTTATTTCTTTAACTTTATTTGTAACTTTAATATGTAATTATTTCCTATGTATTTTTGGAGTGACTGGGGTTTTGAAATCAGTTTTACTAACTAATTATTACGTAATTTATATCACTATTGTAGATGTGAAAAAAACTTTTTATTCCTTTTTACGTAAATAGCATGTTCGAAGGATAATTAAACTTGAGACAGTTAAAGCTTTTAAAGAAAAAGTGCGAAAATATTATATTTTATTTAATAATGCTTTATCGTAATATCAAAAAGAAATAATTTCGAGCAGTCAAAATAAATTCGTAAAACACTAATATGCTGTAGCTAATATAGCGACTGCGATTTGTCTGTGCAAACGTTACTGACACCGAATGCCATCTTGGATTCGTTAAGGCCATTTTACTCGTATCAGTGAAGTCACAATTTATTATAATACATTAATACTTTTGCAGTTTTAAAGTATTATAATTATTAATCCGTTAACCGAGAACCTACATTTTGTAAAAGATTGTATATTATTATGAGTTATCCGAGAGAAGTCGGGTTTTTATCTAGAGATAGAATAAAACACAAGTTATAAATTCAATTAAACAGTTTCCATTAATTATAATGTCAAGAAAAATAAACACTATGAAAGTATAAATATCCTTTCTTAAAAAATTATTTAGTTTTTAATTGACATCAATATTTTGTTTAGTTCTAATCAAAAAATTAAATAAATTTAATTATATTCAGACTTAAGTAAAATGCATGCAAAGTAAGAAGAATGCTATCTCTTAAAATTAAATTAAATTTAACTCAATATAAATTGTGTTATTATCAGAGACTAAAATTATAAATTTCCATCAGCATTTCTGACCTTTAAACGAAAATAAGACTAAAAATTAATTAAGAATTACGAAAACAATATTAAAAGCTGTACAATATAGTGTATTGCATAACCTTTAACGAAGAGTCCGTGGGCGATAGTTGATACTTACCACCAGCTGACCCTTATGCTCGTTTGCTTGTTCTCGTATTTAATATAGGTAAAATATGTATAGTTTATTAATCACACTAGAGAAATACCGAACTCACGGTGATCTTATAAACATAAAAATACACAAAGTACAGGGTGTGCTGCGTCAAACATAACTTTTCCGTATGGACATTAAAACCAATACCATTGTCTCAGAACCAACAATCTGGCGCATAATATTATTACTTTCTTTCCAGATAAAATTAAATCTAATTATATCTGAGATACAAAAACGTAGCCCAACGCAATAAAAATGTATTTATTAACAAACTTTTTAATAAAACTCTTCGAAACCTTACATAAAATGCCTGGAAGCGTGCGAGGCATTAACTCATTTTCCACACTGATGTATTTGTTTTTTTCAGGTAATTATTAACAGTTTTCTATAATATTATTTATACATATATTTAAATACAATATAGATATTAATTTAAAGCATAAAATTTGTTTTGATATTGGTGTAAATTAAAGGAATAATTGACTTACCTGTAACTATATTAATAATAATAATGATGTTTTAAGTGTATTTTTTTTTGTTCTTTGTCTTTTTTACAATAAAAAAATAACAAATAACAAGTTATTCTGACATATCATACTATGATTCTCTAATTATGCTTGCGCAGTACCTATACGTAATATATTTTTACATCAAAAGCTTATTTTTTAGTCGGTCTATTGGAGTCCGTTTTACTTTTATGTAGTTACGCCAATTTATAATCAAAATTGTTTTGCTAGTTGGCCTACTTTAACTTTTTTAGCATTTGTTAATTCTTAACGCTTCACTAAGATATACAGACATATTTAATACAAATTTGATACAGAAACATACAGAGAGACAATCCTGAATAAACAAAAATGTAGATAGTGATTTAATTAAAGGTATATTTCTAATGCATTTAGACTGTTTGAAAAATTAAATCATGAAATGTACGGCCTTTTTATATGTGTCATGTATATTAAATAATCAGTTGTCTTAGAACTGGTATAGTTTTGCTTAATACAATTTGCATTTAAAATTCGGTTACGAAAACATGACGGAGTTTGAACTAGTTTGCATTGCATAAGTTAAACTCGGTTTGGTGTAATCAGATTATGAGTACAAAGTACTGGTGCGTTCATTTTATTCGTTTACTGTTTCTTTAGGTTTACTATTAAATTATAGGAAAAGAAAAGTCTGTGCGTTTTTCACGCTAAAGAAATAGTAACATCTGCTTGATAAAAAGTTTATTAACTATTCTCAGGTCATCAGGTATGTCTGTGTAAATAACATACAAATTCCGTTCAAACTCATAAACCATTTAAATAAAATTATTGGAGAAACATCTACATACTCGTATACAATACAACAATATACAATCATACTTACGATATAGAATCTAGATATATAAACATTTTTACACACATGGAATGGATAACAGTGGTCAACAAAAATATAAATCTATCTATACTTGGTGGAGGTTGCGATAAAATACTTTATTCTTTATTTCTGAAACAAATCTTTAAAATTATATCCTATATTCCTGTTCTGGCACATAATGCATTTTCCATACAAACATTCAACCCCAATTTCTTTTTTTTTGGCGTAAAAGATGAAAAGAATGGTAAAAACACGGTTATTCTAAATCTAATAACTTTGTTATCTGACAGTAACACATTCTCCTCATATATATATATAACCAGAGTAATTTATACGTTCAAATAAATAAATATATATATATTTATTTATTTGAACGTATAAATTACTCTGGTTTATAGAATGCATTTGGAAAGTTAGAGATCTATACTCAATTGACGGGGTGACACGATCATAGTGAGTTCACCCTTTCACAGATGGTCAACCTGAAGTATATTTTACTGCGGCTGAGAACGAGAAACACAATTTTTTCCATTTCACCATCATATGTACCATTAGGATAAAAAAGTATAATAATATTGATGAATAAATTACTTCAAACATCAACAAGTTTCGTTGTTATAAGAAGGCGGAGTATCATTTAAACGCGACAATTTAATACAATTCTGTTAGTAAATACCATTGTGGCACAAAATTGGACTTTATTAATACGTAGGTAGTTTACGCGGAACATTCATCAATTTTATGGACGTGAACGAGTTTGCTCATATTCAATTAATTTTCCACGTTAACAGTTTTAACCAAATCCAAAAAGGTATGAGTATTACAACCAGCGAACCTTGTTATGAAAATGATTTCCTAAGAGCCAACCTTATGATATATACAACAGATAAAGGTTATGTATAAAAAAGAAACACGAGAGTATCAATATATCTATAAAAAATGGACGATCATGATAAAATCGTCGTGGGTTGAATTATTTTATTTTATCTAGATAAGATAGATATAGTAACGGTTACAATATTAGAAACTACTGTCAGTATCGATTAATAAATGTATAATAAAATATAATAACATGCAACGTTGGCTTACTAAGTCTCTTCCCTTGCTTTCAAAGACTTATAATCTCTCACTCAAAAACTTATGCAATAATTTCTCGAGTGACGGATTATTTTTAAATTCATACCCATATCGGGTACGGTTATTTGAAATGTTGGTTGCACATAATTCCCTCATAAATGAGTGATTAATCTTCAAATTTGCGTGGCGTATTTGAACATGCTTGAAAATATTTTGGCATATATGACACAAGAATACGTTGAAAATTTTCAAAATTTTTAAAACTTTATTAATATAACCGTAGCATGTTTTGTAGTATGGAAATTAGCTTTATTCTTAAAATAACAGTATTATGCAAGCCTCCTACAAACCAGCTTGGACCCCTGGCGCCGAAGATAATCAGCAAGGAAGGATAAACAATCCAATTGCTAATTGCTATTCAATTTAACGACGCTGATGAACGTTAGGCTTATTTTTGTTTCAGAGAAACTTTAATAGCTTTAATTATAACAATACTTTAATTTATTTTAACTGTGTAGTGAACTGGGTTGACTTACGAGTAATACGAAATTTCTTAAACTAGAAGACCTTCGAATCTAAATTTTGTTCTCCATAGGAGTTCCTCCAAGAACAGTTCTCTGTCTATTAATGAGGCATTCATCTTCATAATTCCATGACTAATTAAATTAAGAAGAAGTGCAAATTGGGATGAAAATTCTGGAATTTTTAAAGTAAAAAACTTGAAATAGATTTTTAGTTCGAAATTAATTAAGGAAAAATAATTCAGCTATAATATTTATAGTTTTTTATGATGACGGGCTTTAAAAACTTTACTACAGGTTCTTTTTATGATTTACTAAGTTTGTTAAATTGCGTTTAAGTTAATACTATTGAGTTCTTAGCATTACTTAACAAAAATCTAATTGATAAAGGCATTTTTGTAACTTTATGTAAAATTGGTCAAAGAAAAGAACATGATTTGAGGATTTGAGAATTCGACTTTCAAATATATCATAACGTTTATCAAAGATAATCGAGGGCAAGCCTTAATTTTATTGTACCTTAGAAAACGAATTACTTAAGATTATTCTGAAAGAATCAAATTCAAATGAGAATTATTTCTCGTAAGAGCCTTTTTTACAAATCATTTTTTATTGTCGAAGTTACCACTGGTTTGGCAAAGAAGTTGCCGTAGATTTGTAAAGAAACACGACAGATGTTCAGGTGTTCAACAAGTTTTTCCTTTGTTGATTTACTTTTGAAGTTTAAAGTAAACGGATAGTGATATCGTGGTCTAAATAAACTATATTACGTTCCTTGTATATTTTGTAAAGTTGGATTTGATTATTTTTTTGGGACCCGCTGTTTTTACCTACAACTTCGACTTTATTACATACAAGTCATTTCTCGAAATTCCATTAGCGTGGATTGCAAGACTCCTTTTTTCGTCACAGTTATTTTCAAAATTACTCTCTAAATAAAATCAGTATTAAGTAGTAAATAAAATATGTTTGTATCATATAAAACGTTTTACAAAATTATGCAATTTACACAAAATAACTTAAACTTAATCATATTATTGTGTAATAATATGATTAAGTTTAATACTCTAAAGTTAAGTACAAATTTGTACTTACATTACCCTAAGCAAGTTATGTTGCTCATAAGTTACAAGTTTTAATAATATCAGCGAGAATTATATTTGTGTGATCGTAAAGATATTAATGTGTAATTTTACTTTATAGAAAATAGTGAAATTACACCGATATCTTTAATATGGGCATAAATAATTATTTTTTTTTACTTTTTGCTATGATAAATTTAAAGCTAAGTTAAGTTAAGTGAAACTGTTCAATCAAAAAGATACACATTAGGTGATGGTTTAAAAATATATATTGGAAAAATGTCCTCAAAAAAAAATTTTTTTTTATGTCATGTCAAAAAACTAATATCCCATTGAAGTCAATGGGCTCGCTTCGCTCAATATGCAAACGGCAAACGAGATTTCATAAGCACAGCGAGTCGAAATTGAGGGTCTGTTGGCGCCCCTAGTAAAATAGCTAATGCAATTAAACTTATTATCCAGTCATAAATACAATTGTAGTAGACTAAATGTGAATGAGTGAATGTCAGGCTATGATGACGTAACTGTTAAAAATGACAGGTGCACGTCGTTACCGAAGCTCATACACTGATATTACTACTTGGTTAATATTGCTTTACAATTAACTTCAATAATACCATTGTTTCTGTTTGTATAATTCAATATAAGTCTGTTTTGTTAATAAAGGCAATTGGAGATGTATATATACAATTAAAATTAGTTACATTTTAATACAATTTCAGTTAGTAGAGTGATTTTGTTAATGTTATCCGGTAGAAAAAAGGTAACTGTTTACGAATAGGCAATATTAAACGTGTAACAAATACAAAAATCCAAGTTTAGTATCTTACTACACAAATATTTTTTGATACAATTATATTAGAAGTATTAAAAAGAAAACAAACTACTAACTACCTAACTCATCCTAAACGGTCAACTCTTCTTACATATAGGAAATATTATGACAAAAAATCAACATAATTACGAAGTTCTATATTATCACATGCATATTCATATAGTTTATTTGGTAATTTTTTTGCAATGTTCTTAAAACTAATGCCCAAATAATAAGTTTGCCAGTTAGGGCATCTTTTGTCAAAAATGCATTCTAACATTATTTAACATTCTCTAATAACATGTTAATAACAATATCAATTAAAATATTTTAATCATTATAATTAAACTAAAATGTCAAAAAAAAATCATACAATCATAGTAATAAATTAATAATACGTGTCATTAACTTATAACAGTAAAGAACTTCATTTTCACTATAATATAGCTTGTTCTCAGTTATGTTCCATTTTATGTTAAATTTAAATAAAACTTCAATGTATTTTACATCAATTTATATCAAGGTTGTGAACCGCAGCTTTTTGTGAAGACAATAGAACTTTTACTATTAAATTTTCTTGACATTGATGAAAAAGTTATTTATAACCGATTCAACTTCACCTTCGAAGTATATTCCACTTTCTCCTTCCAACGTCGTTATGAAAAAAATATATATTATTATTATTATTATTTTAGCTTAAACGTGTTGTTGATGTCTCCAACAGTACCATTTTTCTTTTAAAAAAACAGTAAATGAAAATTTGTGAACACAAGCTAGTCTTGAGTTAGCGATCTTTGAAACTGTGTTCTTCTCAATTTCTCAGTTCTATCAACTACTTTGTGATGTTATTCACCTGAATATATTATCTAAATATAAAGGTATATACTGAATAATTTATTAAGGCCAAAGTTTTATTTTGTAGATAATTTAAAACATATTTTAATTAATATTAAATTATTTAATCATTAGCAATTCTTTTTTATTACCTCAAACAACTTGCTATTTACTTAAACTTTCAATAGAATTCAACATCGTTCAACTATTACAAAACATATATTTTGAACATGACTTCCAGTACAGACGTTTGAGAAACTTCTATAACTTTTTACCTAGAATTATATTTTCAATTCACGAGCACGAGCTAAATAAACTTAACATAAATTATATATAGACATCACTTTCGAACTTAAAGTAATTTTTATTAATTAACAAATGATTTTGCCAATAAATACCCTTAAGTCTAATCAATTTGTAAATTGTTTTCAAATATACCTAAGATAACTGAAACAATGCAATTATAAATCACTTCATTATTTTGATATTAATTAACATGGCAGTTATTCAAACACCGCTTAAGCAATAAGACGCATTTAAATTTTAATGATTATAAATCAAATTATGATTATATTTTCTTCTAAAACCTAAAAGTGTTTATTTCATTAATTACAAATAAATTATCCCTAAATTGTTATTAAGAAATAAATTTAAATCAATCAAAATGTACAGTTCGAAATATAATGTTTTGACCACATAATTTATTTCCTTATTTTATTTGTGGTCATGAATCTAAAATAAGAAATATTTTAAAGAGTCTAAATTCCTTCCTGTCAACTGACAAAATTTTGAACGTAAGATATTTCTGTTATAATAGTGGAGACATTATAATATGTGTATGTAAACGAAGACTTGAGGAGCTTTTAATATTATATAATATTATACATTGATAACATATTATAATACTTAATAATATAGGATAACTTGAAAAAATGTACATTTTTCTGTTAATTTTTAAGTGGCTGTAAAATAATCATATTCAAATTTCAGTCTCTGAAAAAGTAGAAATGGTAAAACGTTAATTGTATATGTTACCATTTTATATAAATTTGATTTAAATTGATAGAAATTAATAAAAAAATCCAATATTATAATATAATAATAATAAGCAATGAAAAACGTCTTATTATGAGCTTAAGTAAGTCTTTTAAACATTTTTTATAATATAATAAATATTTTGACCTTCTCTAGATTATGCCTGAAATATTTCTAACATTCCATAATCCCAACTGTTTATCCAATCTTTGACCTATTTTGAATAAGTAATAAAAGTAAAGAGGACATAGGGATTATTAGGCCTTTCAATAATATTGAGTAACTTTTACTTTTAATGCGTTCTTAAAATAACATTGAAACTATAGCGTTCTATTCAGATTGAATTATATATAAATTTAAGTAGGTCATGATAGGTTATTGTTTAGTTTATTATTTGTATTTATATTCTAAGAAAGTCTTGTTTCACAGTGACATATTATAATATAACAATGAAATTTTTTATTTATTGATATTTTAATGTGAGCATAAAGCTGCATATTGTACTTTCTAAATAACATTATCTTGTTTATATTCTATTGTATTGGATTACGATATATATTCTACAATAAATAAAAAGCAGAACACAGATATCTTTTGATAAAACGACAGAAATAAAATCACAAAATCGAATATTTGAGTATGAAAATACAAGAAGAGTAATGCTTGTGCTGTGATCAAAACCTAACTCATAGTAGCACTCGAAGAAAAAAATATTATTATGAATATATGTTTTTATTGAGAATTGCCTCCAAGACCTTAGATGGCGACAGTAAAAAAGATAGATAGCGTTATGGATTTTGAGAATAGGGATCATATAAGCTTTACGCCAAACTAAATACAAAATATGGGTGTGGGATGCAATGTGTTAGTGGGAGAGTTTTATTATGAAGCGTATTAGTTAATTAAAAAAAGAAAGCTTACAAATGGATAAAACCGAAAAATCTAAAACTTTTATCTTCAAATCGTTTCAAAGCCACGTCTATTGTCTAAGGCCATTGATAAGAGAAGACAGACTTAACACTGTATCTATTAGATCACGTTATAATAAGATATAAATTGATGTGTTATTAGAGTTGACTTTTTGTTATTTAATGTAGCTTCCCGATAAAGACGATTATATACAGAATGAATTTATCATCCAGGTTCGTAGCGGTATTTTTTTATTTTTATGCTGGCTGAAGTTGTACCGAAATTGGCGTGAATTGACTATTATCACTTTTGTATTTTGTAAGTTACTACTACTCCATTACTACAACTACAGCAAACGATGTTGGAAATCGAATGTTTAGCAAAATGAAACTATAAAAAAAAAATTAAATGTTTAGGTTAATTTATTATATTCTCTATTGTTACTATGCCCATGAATCAGGGGTTTGATTATTCTTTTTCCAGATCGACAAAGTTATATAGTTTTAATCTTGTAATTTAAAATATGAAATACTTAGAATAATTACCTCTTTTTAGAAATATAAAGCAATTTATTAAAATCGTCTTGTATATATTATTAAAAAGTGACTTTAAAAATATAAACAATTTTAAATGTAACTATATAATTATAAAACACATTCAGATCATTCATTTCGGGATCAATACAAATGGCCTCGAGCTTTAACATCATTTGAAACAGTGTGTTCAGGCTATACTAATCAATAACCAAGTTATGGTAAATGTACAAACAGCAAGATCAAGTATTATGGATACTGTGTCGAATTAATAATTGAAACAAAACAAGATAATAGTAATATGTTACTATTATCTTGTTTTGTTTCAATTATTAATTCGACACGCCAACATTGTTTACAAAATTATTTATGTTATGTTTGCTTTAATCAATACCCAAATAGAATTGAACTATTTAAACTAATATAACAAATAGACTATTTAAAATATTTTTTTTTGTTTTTATCAATACTTATTCATTTAAGTTATTATTCTTCATGAAAACTGTTTTCTGGAAGTTGAATATAACCACGTCGTTGTGAACGATGTTACTCTAATGGCCTTTCGTTATATGATTGCTCGCTGACACGTAGTCGTCAGCACGTCGACAGAATTGTCCAAGTGTTACCAACACGCGCCTATTTCTTTATTCAATGTGCTGGAGTGGAATTCATAATTTGTATGAAACTTTTTACTCGACCACAGTTGTGTAATTTCATCGTTAGATATTTGATTGAGTTTTTGTCTGTTCGAGGATTTAATAAGTATAGGATAAAAAAATATCTATTCTTTTATATATTATATCAAACTATTTAACTCATTCACTACTAAAAAAATGAATATAATACAATATAGATAAATAAAAAACTTATAGTATTAATTAATCCTAATATAATTCAAACACACTTATCCTTTTTAGGGAACAACAAAGCAAAAATAACAAACATACGAAATACTTTCAAAAGAATACAATGGAGAATACTTCAAAAGAATTCTGTAAATGTTTAACTGTAGCCATTAAAGTAAGTAAACTGTGTCGCGATGGTTCCCTTTTTATAAGTAACGACACGACATTCACACGATATCTGAGATTTTTTTATACAAATTAAATAATCGTACTCGTATCATCTGGACTTGAAATATATTCATACTCGTAACAATAAAATAAACAGCTATCGTTATCGTGTCGAGAGAAGAGGCATTGTTATTGTGTGTTATATTAAATTTTATGGCTTACTTTCAACCCAAAAATAGGTTTTTTTAATGTAAAATATTATGGCTTTAAGGTTATATAACATTGAATAAATAAATTCATTTCATTCAATTTTTTTTGATTACGTATAATAACGACTATTTTTGAAAAATAATTCTACCTGAATACGTAAGTTTTTTATTTTTATAGTCAAAATTACCATACTAATAGAATTTGGACATATACGATTGCAGATATATACAATTATATGAACATAAAATTAATTATATTGTTTATAATATTAAAGGGAGATCACTAAATCATTTAAAACACCTCAGGCTCTTAATCTATCCCAAATTAAAAATGAAAAAAATCGAAGAACAATCGTAAGCGGTATGTTTGTTTGTGTATAATGTTGTCTCAGTCTGTACCTGGTATTATTATAAAATACATACGCGTGATCCCAAATACAACTTTCATTCGAATAAAATACTAAATCTTTTCTTTCCTTCTCTTTTTTTCCTCAGCAAACAATAGGTTAAGAGATTGATTTAAAAAAATCAAATATGAAGGGAACTTTATCATTTGGTACTTTTATTATAATATAAATATAACGCATCTTGTCCCCGTGACTTGTGTGTTTAAACTACAGGAGAGTATTATACATAAATCCTGTCTTAGTGGCTAAGGCACAAAGGACGTCAGGAAACAACCGTTTAGACTAAACCGCAGCGGTTTAGCTTCTATGTACTGTTAATAGATTATTCATTACGGACACTGTTATATTATATTATACACTATTATATTATACACTGTTGTATACACCTTATTCTATAACAATGGTACCTATTTAAATTGAAATCTAGGAAATTATAGTATTATGTTGATCTTAAAATGCTGTTTCAATCTAATTACATTGAGTTCCTTAGTTTGTAGATCACTTATAGATTTAACAGTGTTTATAATATGAGTTATTTTTATTTTTTTGTTAATATAAAAATAACTGTTATAATTGTGCCCATTGAAGAATATGACAACTCTTACTCTTAACAAATAATAAAATGATTAACATTAATATTTAAAAAAATGAATTATTAATATATTTATGAAATAAATATTATTATTATTATTATTCATGTAATATATGCACGCCTGGAGCCAGTTACCAACATCATGTAAATAAAATGATGAGCTACAATTTGATCAAAAATAGTACTATTGTATTATTACATGGAGATGGTTTGTCCGTTAAGAAATGTGAAATTATTAAAAATATGGAAAAATTATTAATTATAAATAGCAAAAATAATTGTAAATTTGTATTGTGCTCATTTCCATATTCATTATCTTATTCGGACAAACAGAACAAATACATATATAATCTTAATATGACATTGTATAATTTGACATACCGTCATAGCGACGCTTTTCTTTATTTTGACATAAATAAATTTATTTATAATAGTTTTAGAATGACAAAAGGTACAATGTATCTGCCTCAGTATTATAAAAAACAAATTGCTACTTTAGTAGCATTTAATATAAAAAACTTCGTTATAAGGGATATAACGAAAAATGACATTAATCACAATAATATAACTGTGATAGAAAATAATCGTTCCACTTTAAACTGAATAATACGACAAAGCCTAAGCTATTTAATATTATCCATCAAAATATACAAGGCTTAGGTGGCAAGGAGTCGGAAGTGGAACTTTTTGTTAAAAAATTCAATATTAGTTTATTGTGCATTACAGAGCACTGGTTGTCAAAGAGCAACAATATTATAAATATCGAAAATTATAAATTGTCAAGTTCGTTCTGTAGAGAGAAAGCTATTCGCGGTGGCTCACTTATCTTAGCTCGTAGTGATGTAGTTTTTAAGTCTCGTTCAGACATAGTGGCGCTCTCTGTCGAGCGAATTATTGAGCTGTCCTGCATTGAGCTCAATGAATATATTATCTTATGCGTGTACCGACCCCCCTCTGGAGACTTTGATGAATTTGAAAATAAAATGGAGGATATTTTAACAACACTTTGTAATAAAAACAAATCGGTGATAGTGTGCGGCGACTTCAATGTAGATATATTACAAGTAACTTCGTGTAGTGTTCGTTTATTAAATTTGTTTAAATCCTATAACCTGTTAAACGTCTTTTCGGAACCTACTCGAATAACTAGTGTTTCCGCGACTTGTATTGATAATGTGTTCTGTCACTGTAACGTATATGAAGAGAGGATAATATCGAATTTAAGTTCAGACCACTGTGGTCAACAATTTTCTCTCTTAATTAATCATGAAATTGCAAGACCCCAAAAATTCACTTGTAGACCAATAACAAAAAATAGAATGCTCACTTTTAAAAAAAATGTTGCAAAAATAGTGGTTAAAGAAAATGTAACCAATGATAATCCGAACAATTTATATAATAAAGTTTTCGATTTGTTGTTAAATGAATTTAATAATATTTTTAAGCCAAAAACGTTTACGAAATACTTTAAAATTAAATTTAGTGATTGGGCTACCGTAGGAATATATAGAAGCAGAGAAAGATTATATGATTTATATGGTGAGAGGCAATGGAATCATGATCCGGTGTTCTTAAATAAAGTCAGAAATTTCTCTAAAATATTGAAGAACGTTTGCGTACAAGCCAAGTCCATTTATATAAAAAATAAAATTATAAATTCAGAAGATAAAATAAAGGCAACTTGGGATATTTTATCTAGCTTTACTGGAAAATCTAGGGCTCCCAATGGACCTATAAAGTTAAAAATTGATAATATGGAAATAAATAAAGAATCAAAGGTGGCGGCTGTTTTTGAGACCTTTTTTACTGAAATCCCAATAACAGTCACACGTAATTTAAATTCCTCATCATCTGTTGCAATCGCAGAATTGAACAAAAATGTTAAAGTCAATAATAAATATTTTGCTTTTAAACCTGTTTCATCAGATGAAATAGTTAACACATTTAGAACCTTAAATTCGAAGAGAACCGGTGATCTCTGGGGTATGTCAGTTAAATTGCTTAGCACTATTATAAATGATATTGCCCCTCAATTATCCCTTATTTTTAACAAATGTATCGAAACCGGTATATTTCCAGATTTGATGAAAAACAGTAAAATAGTTCCTTTGTTTAAAAGTGGCGATAGATTGGATCCCGAAAATTATAGGCCTATCTCGGTTTTACCGACCTTGAGTAAGGTCTTCGAGAAAATAATTTTAAATCAGATTTCAGAGTTTATGTATAGCAGTGGGATCATGCATAGTGAACAATATGGTTTCACCAAAGGAAAATCAACGACTGATGCGGGTGCTGCGCTTCTTAAGCACATTTACGACGCGTGGGAGAAGTCGCAGAATGCAATTGGGGTGTTTTGCGATTTGTCCAAAGCCTTTGATTGTGTGGACCATCGGACGTTACTATGCAAACTAAACCACTACGGTGTACGTAGCGCTGCGCTTGATCTTATTGCCTCTTACCTGAATCAAAGAATCCAGACAGTTTACGTAAATAATTCTAAATCGTCTGGTTCTCACCTAAAGATGGGTGTTCCACAAGGATCTATTCTGGGCCCCTTTTTGTTTTTACTTTATATTAATGACTTGCCCTTTTTTGTTAAGGGTCTGTGTGACATTGTACTCTTTGCTGATGACACCTCGCTTATTTTTAAAGTTGAGCGTGATAGGATTAATTATGACGAAGTAAACAGTACTTTGTCACGAGTCCTGCATTGGTTCGAAATTAATAATTTAGTGTTAAATGCTAAGAAAACTAAATGCGTAGAGTTTACACTTCCTAATGTAAAAAGTAAAAATTGTAACTTGCTCCTTAACAATGAAGTGTTAGAATTGATTGACTCAACAAAATTCTTAGGTTTAACATTAGATAGAAAGCTCCAGTGGAACCCCCATCTCTCAACACTCGCAGCCAAACTCAGCTCCGCCGTCTTTGCAATTAGAAAAGTTAGACAATTAACGGACATAAATACGGCTCGACTTGTTTATTTTAGTTATTTTCACAGTATTTTATCTTACGGTATTTTATTATGGGGCAGTGCTGTCGAAATTAATTCTATATTTATTTTACAAAAAAGAGCTGTGCGGGCTATTTATAACTTAAAAGCTAGAGATTCTCTGAGAGATGTTTTTAAAAAAATAGGTATTCTTACAGTCGCTTCCCAATACATATTTAATAACATTTTATATATACGTCAAAATTTAAATAGTTATATAAAAAACAGTGACAGACACGCGATAAATACGAGAAATAAAAACAAACTCGTAACGCCAAAGTTTCGGCTTCAAAAAGTTAATAAATCCTTCATGGGTTTGAGTATACGCATATATAATAAAGTTCCACAAGATATCTTAGACCTTCCATTTCTTAGTTTTAAATCTAAAATCAAAAGTTTATTGTTAAATAAAGCTTATTATAACGTTCAAGAGTTTTTAGTGGATCGAAATATGTGGAACTTAAGTTGTTGAATCATTTGCAGGATTTATATTATATTATAATATACATCACCTATTGTTATATTTCTTTTGAAAAGAGCAACTGTTGAGTTTCTGGCCGGCTCTTCTCAACAGAGCAGCATTCCGAGCCGGTGGTAGCTTGCTTACGGACGGACTACACTGACCTTTTTTTGTATTGTAATAATTGACGATTCAAAAGTGCGTGTAAATGCCTACTTGAATAAAGATATTTTGAATTTGAATTTGAATTTGAATTTGAATATCCATATTCTCCATATCATAAAAATTGTAATACTAATTGCAAAATTATTTTTTTGTAATTTTGTTAAATATAAAAATTCTACACCATTATCATGCCATTGCCAGTAATTATGTGATTTAGAAGCTCTTAAATTATTAGTTATAAATTTAAATAATTATCTACAATTAAATTTTATAAATAACAATATCAGATTTGTGTATTATTTGCTCTGAATCATTTCTCATTCACATGGGTTTTATATTGTTCCTTTAATCCATATTAATATCACTATTGTTTTTTATTGTACCATAATTTCATTTCGACATAACTATGATCTGACATTGATATTCTAATTTGCGTGATGTTCAACTCGTAATATTTGAATAATGATTAGTATATATGTACACTGCTGGGTTTAGACCTTTCTAATTATATAAAGATTGCCGCCGCCGCTCTGACGGTTGGCGGTTTACATTTCATAGAATTTCTTTTCAAAATAAAGCAAAGAGATATATTACAAAATGTTATTTTAAACAACTAAATAAGGTTTCCAATCTTTGAATTAAGAGTAATAACAATAATTATACTGGGTATCAGTAAGTATTTAAGTCAATGGGCAAATTGTATGAGAAAAAAACCCATGGCGGACAGAAATGAAATTGTGAGATTATATTGATTAAAGCCTCTATTTTATTATGGTAAGGGTCGCTATGTTGTGGGTTGTGGGAATTTCGAAAAAAAAAAACATTTCATGTTTTACATTATTTGTTCTGTATTATATTAATACATTACATTATTAGCCTGTGTGCGAGTACGAGCTGGCATGTCGCCCTGGTTTGACATATAATCGGGTGTTAAACAAGGTTGCGCTACGTGAGCTTGGTTGTTCAATTTGTATTTGGATAGTTGTTTCCAAGGCGTGAAAGACTGTGACATGGGAGTGAAAGTACCTTAAGGTCAATTCCTTACTATATGCAGATGATGCAGTGCTCATTGCATCATCAGAATGCAATTTGCAGGCATTGGTGACTCTGAAAGATGGGTGTGAAAATAATAGTCTAAACCTGAATGTAGTTAAGACGAATGTTCTATTATTTGAAAGAAATGAAGAAATAACAGAATGTAAGATCAACGTGAACAGTAAGATAATAGGACAAATGAATGAAGCGGTATATTTGGGAAGTATGTTTAGCAGAGACGGAAGATACGAAATGGATGTGGAAAAATAAGCACGAGGACCAGTCTTAAATGATAACTGCCTAAAGTGAATAATATGACATCTTCGTAGGTTAGCTGTGGGAAATCTCTAAAATCTGGATTTTTTCCTTCTAATGGCATAAATGCAACTCTTTGACGATTTATGTTATTTTCAATGACATATTGTGCCAGTTCATTTTCTCTATTCATGTTGTCGTTTATAATGTTAATAAACTGCTCGAAGTATACACTATCTTCATACGGACCCCTAATAGCGTTTATAATTGCTGCCGTGATTTTGAAGTCTGCTATCATATTTCGCATTGCTACATTAAAGTAAGTCGAAATATCTTGTAATCTTTTTTAATACATCGATACATCGATTTTTTTGTAGTTTATTAACAGAACGATAGCATATCCAGTAGACTCTAAAAATACGACATTTTTACAATATGTTTTAGGTTTAATCTTTGTTCTCCCATGGATTCGAAATAAAGTAACATTATAAAATATTAAGGGAAAATATACACTTTCATTTTATACAATTTTCATTAATGTCCGTGACCGGGTCGGATTGTGCCCAGTGACCTTTAAAGTGTTCACTTTTACTAGGCATATATTGCATTATGAAATATTAGATTCTTATGATACAATAAGTCCATAGAAATCAACCAGAAAGAAAGATATTTAGTAATATGTTATTATTGTGCAATATGCCTTTACTATAGAAAAAATAATACATAGAATTAAGTTATCAGTAGTAATCTCATTGGCATGTATAACACATCCCCTCCTAAATTGCATATTCAGTCTGAATTCTAAAGGTTGTTTAAACAAAATAATTTTTAAACAAAATTGCTATTAAAAGATTGTCTCAAATAATAAGACCATTTTTGTATGCGACGTGTGTTTGTGACGGCTTTGTGTGTTGTTTTTATTTGGTGTATATTCGAGTCTTTATATTTTTTGTGAGTTCATTATATTAGTAACTGAGTATTACACAGTACATTATTATGTAATAATATAAATAAAACCAACAATATAAAAAAAAACACGTTACGTTACATACATACATAGTACATCTTTTACAGATATTGCTAAGAAATTACCAAAGTTTAGAAAAATCGCAAAAAAAGATTGGACGACAAACATATAAATTGCTTTTCATCCCAATAATAAAATATCAGTCATATTTTTTTTTGTCATAGGAGGGCAAACGAGCTTGAGGGTCACCGTTAATATGTGATCACCGCCGCCCATGAACTCTTGCAACATCCGAGGATTCACAAGAGCGTTGCCGGCCTTGAAGAAAGGAATATATGCCTTTTTTGTAGGTACCCATGTCGTATCGATCTGGAAATACCGCCGAAGGAAGATCGTTCCACATTTGAGTGGTACGTGGGAAGAAAGTCCTTGAAAACCGCACAGTTGAAGATCGCCACGCATCCAGGTGGTATGGATGGTAAAGGAGGCGATGGCGAGCTGTGCGGTAGTGAAATTCGGCGATAGGCATCAGATCGAATAGTTCTTCGGAACACTCCCCGTTGTAAATGCGGTAGAAGACGCACAAAGAAGCCACGTCTCTATGCAATGCCAAAGAGTCCAGCCGTTCGCAGAGCACTGGGTTTCCCGACAATCCGAACGGCTCCCCGTTGTACGCGGTCAAATGGTAGAAGCTGACATTGGGGTGATCCGGACCAGAGATGGGAACAGTACTCCATGTGTGGCCGGACCTGCGCCTTAAAGAGCGCAAGTCTTTGGCCAGGTTTGAAATACTGCCTCGCTCTATTGATCACTCCCAATTTCATCGAGGCCAACTTGGCCTTGCTCTCCAGATGACCACGAAACTGACAGTCGCTCGAAATGTCGAGACCCAGTATTCTGATACTTGGCGAGGCAAAAAGAGGAGTGTTCTCGAGGAGCGGTGATAAGACAATTGGGGTTTTTTTAGTGGTAAACGCGCAAACCTGTGTCTTTAGGGGATAGAACTGAACGTGGTTCAGTTCACCCCACTCAGAGACCATCCCCAGGGAGGTCTCTATTGAAGAAACAAGTTTCTTTCGGCACTCATCGACGTTTTCCCAAGAGAGACCCTCACGACCGGAATATACCGCATCCCCAGTGCTGTCATCCGCATAACAATGTATGTAGGAAATATCCAACATATCATTGATGTGCAGGAGGAACAGAGTTGGGGATAGCACGCAGCCTTGGGGTACACCAGCGTTCACGGGCTTGGGGTCCGAGCAAAAACCGTCGAGAACGACCAGTATGCTCCACCCAGTGAGGAAGCTGGTAATCCACTTGCTATAAATAAACTCTCATTTATAAATATATAAACTCTCGGGAAGCCCATAGGAAGGTAGCTTCGAAAGAAGCCCCTTGTGCCATACACGATCGAAGGCTTTTGCCATATCCAGACTAACTGCCAGACCCTCTCCCTTGCTTTCAATAACCGTTGCCCAACGGTGAGTAAGTTATAACAGAAGATCACCAGCTGATCGACTGTGGCGAAAGCCATACTGCCGGTCATTGATCAACTGGTGATCCTCGGAGTACGTTAGGACCTGTCGGTTTATGATAATCTCCGTTATTTTGGAGAGAAGGGAGGTAATGGCGATAGGTCTGTAGTTAGCTGGGTCCGAGCTATCACCGTTTTTAGGGATCGGATGGACAAGGGCACACTTCCTTGAGACCGCGACTACGCCTTTAAGGTAGGAGTGCCGAAATAGACGCGTTAGCACTGGAGTCAACTCAGGGGCACACGTTCGTAGCACCAGTGGAGAAATGCTATCCGGCCCACTCGACTTATGAACGTCCGAGGAAAATAGAGTCTGCCTGATAGTTTTTTGCCGAAAAACTATTTCCGGCATTGAGCTCTGATACCGCGGGATGATAGGCGGTGTCGCCCTTGGTCGTCCAAAGTCGAGTTGGAGGCGAAAAGAGTGCCCAAGAGAACGGCTTTCTCTTTTGCCGTGTGGGTCAGAGAGTCATTCCCCATGTGCCACGGCGGTAGGGACGGCTGGCTAAAATTGCCCAGACTGGCCTTTGAAACTGCCCAGAATTTGCGCGTGCCAGGCGGGTACTTTGCCAGCTGATCCCCAATTTTGACGACATGCTTGAACTTTGCTCTAGCGATTTACCGTTTGAAGAATCTGGAGACACGGTTGTATTTCCTCTTCAGAACTCTAGAGTTCGGATTCTTAGTGACTAACGCATGGGCCCAAGCTTGATACGCCTGCCGTTTGCCACCTGCTGCAGCCCTGACAGACGCATCAAACCAAGGCCGCGATCTGCCACCAAGTAGTACAGAGTTTGATACAAAAAGTTCCATGCCCCGAAGTATCACATCACCTACAGGCGCAGCGCAGTCACTAGGATCGTTGGAAGGGAAACAAATCGGCCCCCATGGGTAGGATGCAAAAAAAGACCGCATTCCATCCCAATCCGCGGACTTGTAGTGCCAAACGCGTCAAGTCGCAGGTCTTGTGCGAGTCGGACGTTGAATGGGCACTACACTCCGTACCAGACAGTGATCAGAGGACCCTAAGGGAGCCTCGACAGCGACCTGGTACTTTTCTGGATGTGTAGTCAGCAGAAGATCCAACAAAGAGGGCGTGTGGCTGTCCACATCCGGTAGACAAGTGTGCGTCTTTACCAGCTGAGACAAACCATTTGCCAGAGCAAAGTTAAACAGAGATCTCCCCGCGTAGTCGGTTGCACGTGACCTTAACTATTTGGTATTGTGCGCGTTGAAGTGCCCGAGGACTACGACTTCGGCGGAGGGAGTTTGAGAAAGCAGGTCGTCAATCTTCGCTTGAACGTGGCCCAACAGTTGATCTGTTTGTGCATTACCACTATGGGACCTGTAGAGGCACGCGTAGAATCTGACGTGATCGTCCATGTCCACGCGCAGCCAGAGCACGGACAGGTCCCGACCTTCAAAAATCTGAAGACGACGATAGCAGATATCCTCCCTTACGAACACAGATACCCCGGCCTGTGGTATAAAATGATGTTCTAGTTTATACCCGAGGTATGATAGATACGCTGTGTCGCTAGGTTCAAATATCTGCGTCTCCGTCAAAAACAACTAGGCCGACTCCACCGTCTCAAGGTGATAGTGGACGGCGTTTAGGTTCGAATGAAACCCCCGGATTTTGCTCGGTGAGGGGGTCCCCGGCTTCATCAAAGCCGGTACCCTCCTGGGGTATTTTTCTTTTACGCATCGCTTTCATGTTTGGCGGGAAGGGGGGGGGTTGGGCTTCCGGATTCTCGCACTCACCGATGGAACATAACCAAATGAATTTGGTTACTACACGTCGGTCTTCTGTGAGAGGGTGGTCGAAAACGCCTATGATATTAAAGTATAATATTTATTATATTTTAAATGGTACCGATAAGTTGCTTCTTATGTCCTTTCCTTTTTAGTATATGGTTTTTTTCCAGTTATATTATATTTAACATTTACTAACATTGTTGGACCCATAGATTAGTTGCAATGGATAAGTTTAGAGAATATATTACTCAATTAGTAGTTGATTATGGTATTTTAGCGCATAGCTGCTCTATAAACAGTAGTAAACAAAAAATGATGAAAGCTTAAATTGTATTATTTAATAAGTATTAATTAGTAGTACGAATATTACAGTAACCAAACTAAAACAAACTTAAAAGAATATTGAAGTATGGTCATTTATCTAAATCTAAATCAAATAGGCGGTTAATTTGAAATTTATAATACATTATTACTACAGTATACAACTTTAGTGATATAATTAACGAGTTTTCGAATATATTTTACTAATAAAAACTAGAAATAACTTTATTCCAATATTATAAACAAAGTAATATGCGTAATTAAATAGTAAATTTCTTACATTTCATTTTGCTAACAGCATTTGAACAATGCAATTTTAAAAGCTTCAGTTTCAACTTTGCTCAAAGGTATTTGTGAGCAATTCAAATCTAGGCTTAAATTAATTTGACTAAAGCGATAGAAGAAATTAATTCTTTACGTACATTACAACTCTGTGAACCATTAAGACTGACTTAGACTGTTGATGTAAGTATAAAAAATGTTTTTATAATTGTTGATGAAAGTTTTTCTTTGTTTTAAGCATTTTTTTTCCTATTCTATTCAAACGAATAGACATTTATAGACATAAATGTCATCTTTCCCGTTTTATTGTATAAACATTATAAATATAATTTTAAATTGATTACACTGTTTGTAAATTCCTTTCACTATTAAATAGGTAAACTATTCCAAATCAAAACACTTTCATGAATAAATATTTAGAAAATACTTTAAAATAACTAAATATTAACGTTATGTAATATAATTCAATATTCTGGGTAGACCTCGAAGAATTCGGTCTGCCCATTCATTTGTACCCGACTTTCGAATTTTGGAAAAATTTCTTCACAGGAGGTCTTCTTATGACCCCCTGAGTCCGAAATGACCATTGGTCAAAAAGTTTATACATATATATATGCGTGCGTGCATCCAGATTCGACTCTTGTCAGCACGATAGCGGCCGCAGTTTCGCTCGGATCGCTTTCAAACAAAAATCAACCATCTGAAAATGAAGGTCAAGTTCGTTAACCAGAGAAATCCAGCGCCAGGGGGCGCTAGGGTCTCACTTTTTCTGATTTTAGTTTTTCGACCATAACTTTTCACTATACAAAGAAGATCAATCGCGTTCATTTTATATGATTTTTTTGATGAATACCTCTAACTTATGTAGATAAACCGAAAACCTAACTTCAATTACTTAGGGGTGGAGGTAAAATAACCGAAAATTTTTGGAAAAAAATTCCTAATTTTTTTCTGGTAAATATTCTTACGTCACAAGTATTTTTATAGAAAGGTTATTTTTTACTCTAAATTTCGGTACCAAAAGTTTTTCCGTAAAAGGTACCGTTTCCGAGAAAAAAAATAAAAACCACTTTTAGCTTGAAAATTTAAGGTAGATAAAACCACGGCAACTTTTTTCTGGTAAACATTCCCTCCTCAGAAATATTTTTAGTAGAAAGGTGTTTTTTTTACTCTAAATTTAAGTACCAAAAGTATTTCCAAAAAAGATACCTCTTCCGGGAAAAATAAAAATATGGGTAGTGAGTTATATTTTAAACGAGTTACACACGAGTTCTACCCACGCGTGTCCCCCTGCGGGCACGGATTTTTTTATATAAAATGGTCCCATTTTTAGAATTAATATAGTACTAGAGTTTTCCGACTCCAGTTAAAAGCTCAGACTCACTTGGTGTTAGTAACATTCAAACTAAAATGTTGGTTTTAAAGTTATTAGCTTACTTAGAAAGTTGCATCTCTTATATAATAGTTATGAATATTATTTATCGCGATTTTGGAAATATTTTTTTCGAAACAAGTGGGTTTCAAAATAAGTATCTCTGAAAAATTTACGTCACATTAAGAATACTTGATTGTAAAATATAAAAACTAATATTAAAATATTTTACAACCCATAAAAAATATTACAAGGAATGATTTTGTAAAATTCATTGTAGACGTCTATTTCTTTAATAATTTAAAAACTATTTGAAATAAATTGCTCATAATAAGAAATTTCCTTTGTCTGTGTAATCCGAATTGAGCTATCGTATAGTTGTTCAACGTAATGAATGTAGTTTTCTTTTGAACTTCCTTCTTATTAAGTGTCACGAAGTCCCTAATATCCTAATCTCAAGCTTGTTGTTTGCAAGTCAAGATATCAATTTACCGTCAGTCTAGGAATTTGCTTCAAAATTATCTGTAAACAAAATCTGTGTAGATAATAAAAATATTACCTTCATCCCTAAATCTAATATTTACTTTTTAACTACCTTACAATAAATATTTCATTATTGATGTAGTTATAATCTATCTATTATATTAATGATATATTACATAAGTATTTTAATTTTTAATTTTAAGGATATTAGGAAGATTTTTGTGTCTTCTTAACCTAAAATAAATATCCGGATAGGATCTTAAGACAGAGGAGCCCTTTAAATGCTAGACATTTCTCTTCTTGGTGATTATGTCAAGTATCTTAGTTGTTGTTTTAATGCTCTTAGTATTCTTAACGTAAAAGTATTTTTTTATCTAACGGACTAGTAACTATTACTATCATAACAACATTTCAGATCGTAATATGTACTCATTAGGCTTTTATATCCTAAATAATAAATCAAGTAAATTAAACGCACATTTGGGTTTGAAGATAAATTAAGTATAGTTTTTATACCTAATTAAAACTGTTCCAACCACTTTTGAGAACCTTTAAAGGGTACAAAAGTTTCTCACTAAAAAGTTATACTTCATCACAATAAATCTTCGCCTTTTATACCACAATAAAACAACAATCGGAGTACATACTTTGAAGACGGTTTAAGTAACCAGAATATTTTTATTTTTTTTTCCTAAATAGGGAATTTGTCTATTAGGTTACAATTCAATCCATAAAAAAGAGGGGGTTTTTAAATTCTTTTTGGAATGGAAAAACATTCGATAAGCATGGGTAAGTTCGACTTAAACTTGTATATATAATAAAGTTCCACAAGATATCTTAGACCTTCCATTTCTTAGTTTTAAATCTAAAATCAAAAGTTTATTGTTAAATAAAGCTTATTATAACGTTCAAGAGTTTTTAGTGGATCGAAATATGTGGAACTTAAGTTGTTGAATCATTTGCAGGTTTTATATTATAATGTACATCACCTATTGTTATATTTCTTTTGAAAAGAGCAACTGTAGAGTTTCTGGCCGGCTCTTCTCAACAGAGCAGCATTCCGAGCCGGTGGTAATTTACTTACGGACTGACTACACTGACCTTTTTTTGTATTGTAGTAATTGACGATTCAAAAGTGCGTGTAAATGCCTACTTGAATAAAGATATTTTGAATTTTTTGAATTTTAAAATAAATGAGTATAGTATTTAAAGTATCAGCGATACAAATAACTTATATAATTTAGCGGCAATCCTAACGGAATACTCTTTAAAACTGAGTCACTAAATTATTAATGAAAGTTCTTTTATAACCTCGTTGTCGATATTTCGATTAATGATTCTTCAAAAAGTCAAAATTGGGATGAAAATTAAGTTTTAACAGTGTCAAAGGTCTTCAGGATTTTATATTCTGTTATGATAGTTGTAAAAAATCTTGACGACCATAAAAATGCAAAACTGGAAATATACATTTTATTGATTTATCACAACGAACAGGAGTCGACGAGACGAAGATATTTATTGCAGCCTTCCAAAATATTAATTTATGATTCTATAATATGTTCTATGTAGATTTTGAAGGAACTTATTTATTCTTACCTTTTTTCTGTTTCTTATGTTGGCAGCACCAACAGAATGTTCAAAGCTTTAGAGGCTAATCGTTGCTCTACTCTAAGATCAATACTTTTAACCTTATAATTTTGTAAAGATCCAATATTTTGATATCTCTGTGATAAAGTTAAACCGTGTTTTAATACGTTGTTGTTTCTTTCAGGTAAGTACGACTTAAAAAATGGCATACGGTTACAAGGAGTAAGTATATCATATAATACTAAAATTTTAAAGCAGCAATCAATTATAAAATAATTATATGACGATGGGAATGTTGGATGGGAACGGTTACATTAAAAGTTCCATCTTTCAATATGAATAATAACTTTACGAAGATATCTTTTTTACCTTAGTATTTTTTAGGATTAAAATAAATATAATTTTTGTTGCTATAAATCCATCCTTATAAGTTTATGTATAACATTTGCACGTTCTTACAAGAGAATCGACGACAGGAAATGGGGCCACTCTATAAATTGAAAATTAATCAATTGAAGTAAACAATTTGACTGTTGCCAATCAGCGATCTACATTTATTAAATCTAAATTAAATGAGCCATTAAGGAAGTCCAGATAAGTAAAGTTGTTCCTTAGTTCATTTTTATTTGCTCATTTATTTTAGCCGGTTTCGTGTAATTATTATATTTTTTGTAATATACACTTATAGTACAGTTGTTTTGGAAAATACGGACAGTTATATAAATGTTGTCTAACTTAAAAATATGAATGACGAAAAATATTTTCATTATAAATAAAAAATAATTAAACAAATAAAAATACTCTACAAATAAAAAAATAGTACTCGGCAAAATATATATAAGATGAAAACTTTTACAGTTAAATTACTGGTTAACTTACCTAAATTTAATCTTCCTCTATCTTATATAATAAAATATACCTCACGTAAAATTTTCATATAAAATGGTGACGAACTTTAATGTAGTGTAATGTCAGTTTTAACCATAATCAGTTTGTATATTTTTCTGTAAAATTTATGTTAAATTTGCAAGAGCCAAACCCATTACTACATCCCATTTGACTATCCATATTGTTGTTTTTGTGTAATCCATAAACACTCTGCAACCAGGCCCATAAAATTTTGAAAACCTTTGTGGTAATAATACTTATTATATATGTATGTATTTAAGATGTAACAATTACTTTTTACCAGAAAATACAATACAACCTATACAAGGTTTCACGGCGTTATTTATATCAAAATTTATATAAGCAAATTCCGAAGAATTTTGGTGAATAAAAACCAAATGGTAAAACAAATTTTCCAAAAAAATATGTAATATTAATTATTTTATATTTTTACGGCTCTATAAAGATAAAAAAAAAGAATCGTCTCTTCTTCATCTTCTTCATCAATTTTCATCACGTGATTTCATCAGACAGTTTTTATTTTTTGGTATGGTAGGTCGTATGCAATTGATATTGACAGTGTCACAATGCGTTCTCTCATACAATATTCGTTTGATCAAGTGTAACCGACTGGCTGCAGAGGTTTTAATGTAAGAAAACATCGACGCTATAATCACACAATAATATTCGATGGAAATTGACTACAATATTATTATTAGCAGAAGAAAGTAAGATTTATACTTGTATATATTATATTTTTATATATACAGGTATAATAAGTTAATGTTAAAAAAATACCAAAGAATAAGTATGATACGTTCTATGGATAATACGTAAAATATATACTTTTTTACTGCCCGGTGGTAACTGATTACCCTGGAGATCTGCTAAGATAAGGAATTTCAAATGCGTCCCACCATTGAGAAATAAGGAGGGGGGTGACGGTACAAAGGAGGGAGCGGCTGGAGCATCTCCCTCACAAATTTTACCAAAATGTAAAATTTTTGATAGAGAACTAGTTACTAACATAATCTCATAGAATATCATCTTTCCCAGATGTTTATTAGATCTTAATTTACATTGATCGAGGTTGATATTCAGATTATGTATTTTAGAGATTCATTAAGCAATGATTATATATAATATTATTATAGCTGCTAAGGAAAAAATATTACAAGTACAGAAAATTCATGTTAGTTCAGAATGTCTGGGTATATCCTAGTGGACACAAAAAATCTTTAAATTTCAATAGCTCTTAGTCTACAAATCGATGTTATGTTTAGATATTTAGCATCAAAATAAAGATCAGGGTGATATTGAGAAAACAATTATAATTGTAATTGTAATATTTCAATCATTTTTTGAAACACGATACACAAAAATTAGTATTCAATGAGAACATAATATGAACAATAAAGAAGATACATATGATACAACAGTAGAGTTTATGAAACTTTTATCTAAGAGTAAATACTTTTTTTGTAAATTAGTCAAATTATTTACAATTTTATTCATGTAATACGAGACAGATAACTAACATGAAGATGTAGATTCAATTAGTTCAAATATGGTTTATCTTGAGTGATTTAGTATATTTTTTATCCAAATTTCGATAACAATAATGTCAATTTGATTGCATTCAAATATGACTTTTCATTGTTGAAATGAGTAATTACTAAGGGAAATCATTTGATGTTTTGACAATTTCTCTGTATGAAGTCCGAGAAAATCTAATGAATTTTAATTTTAGTATGTAATCTCTACCATTCCCTTTTAACATAACTTTGAGACTTAAGACTATCCCATTTCATACTATTTGATATATACGAATGTAGTTCTCAAGACCTTTTCTTAAAATAGTATACGATATCGCTGTATCATCCGTAAAAGACTTAACAATACTGATGTAAAAACAGTTTACAGTAATATCAGCCCGATCTCTTGATCAAAGTTCCTCGAATTTATTAAGAATATGGATTCAAAAAACGATATACAATTCTTGCCCCCAGAAGTGTGGCAACTTATACAGAGGTTCAAAGCAGAAATTTTAAAGAAGTTAATTCAAAGTCACAGTGATTACTTACATGTGTCATCCAATGTTATCCGAAAATATGAATAGCAAGATATAATTAAATTATTTAGTCATGATTATTATAGAAACAATGTCTAGCTCTGCTTTAAGCTCTAACCTGCAATATTGAAAATATTAAATAATATTATATTTTATATACCTAATTAGATACAGAAGAATATAATACACAGATATTTATATTTATTTTAAATTTTAAACACAAACTGGTGTTTTTTTAAAATAAATTAAACTTTTGTTTAAAATCTTTTTTCTTCTTTAATAGAAAATATTATCATAAAAACAATCACATAATACCAAGGAAACATTTCACATAAAATATAAGTGAAGTGTGAAGGGCTCACATGAAATCAAGTGCCAAGAAGTATTTTCATTTGATAGTATTTCATCTGATATTATTTTCACCCGTTGGTTCTATTTGAACAGATATTGATGGTTATATAACGGATATCCAAGTAAGATAATGGTATCAAAGTGAGTCACATTTAACACGTTATATAGAGACTTATCTTAGCCTATCTTTCATAAACAGTAATTCAGCTGCATCAACATTTTTAAGACCTGATTATAACCAGTAACATAATAGGATATCTAAAGTGCTCGTATCTCTCAGGATGCTCCGCCATCTTATATCTAGCTTAGCTCGAATATCGTGAAAAATAAGTTTTGGTTCTGCGATACAGTATCAATATTTGTTGAAGTACAAAATATAGCCTACTTATGTCGTATTTTTATCTTATCGTAAACAAAACGAATTTCGGTTTATTTTAGTAAAACCTAAAGGCATTGGATTACGCAATATTATATTATTGTTGCTTTTACATAATATTTCATGATGTCGGATGATAAATTGTAACACCGTAATGCATTTTATCAGACTGTATATTAATGTCAGAAACTGGGAATTAGATGTTAACCGGATATTAAATAGAAGTACTCGTTTATGTTTGAGATTGTGAAAATACGTGATTGGAATATAAATAAAATTAAGTTTTCTGGATTTATTTGATTTGTTTAGGTCAGAAATATAAGCTTAAGATTTGTAATATATTAGATATTATTAATGATTTTGTATTTAATCGTAATATCAATTTATTTTTGTATGTAATTTCGATTTATTTAATTCTTAACACATGACAAAGGTATTACGATGAAACAATTTGAATAGCACAATCATGTTGCATGAATAGGAATATTTAACTATCAGAATACGAAAATTATGCAAAATCCAACTCATTATCTATTAATGAATGTTTACAATGTACTCGTGTATGTGTTGAAAATAACTTAATTTGAATATTATTCCACATTGGAAATGATGTTCTAAGAGCTCACTTTTATCGATTCTAATCCCTCAAAGTGATTTATGACGGAACATCTTTGTGCAAAAATTGTAATACTCATATTAGAATCGTAAAAAATATTAAATTCAATAAATTTTTATTCATATTCGTTGTTAACGAATATCCACTAGTATTATATTTATCATAAGTTTGTTTTATAGATAACATCAATCAATCCTTATAAATATTATCAGAATTAGGTCAAATATTTAAATTAATGTTATACATTTGAATAACATATTAGACAATCATCTGGGGTTAAATATTACTCAAACAAAAACAAACAACCTCATCGAGTAGTATGTTAAATTTTCTATTTAAGTTTACAGTATGTATACATACTACATACTGCAAGTAACTTATTCTCATTCTACCGCCGACTTAAATTATTTTGTAAATTTTAAACACTTCATTGGATAATGTTTTTTTGTATTTTACTTTTAAAGTTCATATGTTAGTTTTAATAACCATGAAAAATTTATTGATGTTATGTTATATTTGTTTATTTTATTTTTAAGTTTTCAAATATTGTTTGTTTTCCAAAAGATTATTAAATTAAAATTATTTTATTCAAATTTTATCTAAATCCATACATATTGAGATTTATATACTAACTCAAAAAACATTTAATTTTATGAAAATTTTTCATTTTGTGAGAGAAAAATCATCATATATGTTGACTCTAATATTAAACCAACATAACATAAAATTTTATTAAGGTTCGGCCACGCAATTTTGGAATTTTAATCCATCTCTGATTTCTTGAATTTCATATTATTTATTTATTATATATAATAACTAATCTTTTTATTATTTATACTATAAGGTGAAAATGTTGCTAAAAGCATTTTCTGTAGTAGTACTAAACTAAATCAAATACATAATCGGCTTAATAAAAAATGTGAAATATAACATGTCCGGGAGATATTTAGGAGAGTGAGACGCTGCCACAGACTGTTAATTAGATTATTATTTGTTTAAGCAATGCTATCGTACCCCTCCCCGAGCGAGTGGAATCGCAGATAAAAACTGGTATTTTATAAATCGTTAAGTTATTGTGCGTCTAACTATAAAAGTAACCCCAAGAGCACATTTTCTGCAGAATGGATTTACGTTTTGAACATTTACCTTATATCCTATTTATTTAAAGGAAACCTGTATATATCTTTAATATTTTGTATGAAATCTAGATTTTCAATGCTCTTTTCTTTTATAACTAGCTGTTGCCCGCGACTTCTTCCGTTCGACCTATATGCGACTTGTGAATATTTCAAAAGTGATGTCTTAACGATAACCTACCTTTAAACATATAAAAGGATATTTGTTGACGCAAATGAAGTATATCAACTATAACTAGACCGTTATTCTGTACTACTCTATAATTGTAGCACCTTTATACTTTATAATTAATATACACCCTATTAATACACATAGGTACGTATTTTTATTTTAAACATGAATACTATAATTGTATGGCTGATTAGTGAATCCAATTAAATCGCAAGCTATTATAATTTATAACAAGCAATCTCGCAGCAAAATTGATTTCTCGACCTTGCCTTGCATTTTTTACGATGGTACTCCATTACAGTACTTAGATACCGTAAAAAATCTGGGATTAACCATTGACTCTCATTTCACTTGGGTAGCTCAATTCAGCGATAAGCAAGCGCTTATATCGATCGTTACATTCACTTAAACGCCTTCAAAATTTACTTCCCTTTAAAACGAAAATTATTTTAGCCCAATCTCTTCTTCTTCCTCTTCTTGACTACGCTGACATTTGTTATTTAGATGCGACTGAGGAGCTGCTTGATATGAGCCGTGAGTTAAAGTGGCTCCCTATCCGCTTTCACCGGAATGTGCATGTATTAACACTTCTCTATAAAGTTCTTAAAAAATCTTGTCCTTCTTATTTGCGAGGTCTCTTACAATTATGTCTACCTAGACAATTGCTACAGCGCTCTTGTGATTCTTTAAAATTTCTTGAGGTGCCGCTTTATAACACTTCCCATTACCGCAAATCTTTCTCTGTTCGTGCTGCTCAACTTTGGAACTCATTACCTCACTATTATTTCCTTTAAGTTTATATTGAAGAATTACTTCCTCTCCCTCTAAAATGTCCTCGGTATATATATTTTATTTATATAAGTATGTATTATATTTATATTTGTGTACATATAAGTAAAATGTATGTTTATATACTCAAACTCAGATATAAATGTGTATGTATGTAAGTTGTATGTATTTAATATATATATATATATAAATGTTATGTTTTAAAATATCAATTGTACTGGTTTAATATTTAAATAAGCTTTTAATATTCACCGTCATTAAAAACCATTTCAGAAACTGAAACCAGCTGCCGAATAATAATTACTTACATTACTTCCGGTCGAATTGGTAACTTCGACGAACAGAGCACAATATAAATGAATCTTTATTTATTTTTATTCAACTAACTTTTTACATACAAAAATGATAACACATAGCATGGAACCAATAAAGTAACAGAGGATCTTGTCACTAAGGTGATCTCTTACAGGTAATCCACATGAACGAAAATAATGACACTGATAGACGGGGAATCGCAAAAAAATATGTGTCGGCCGAACTATTGCTGAGAGCGTTGTTATTTTAGCAAACTACAGATAAGAATAAGAAAGAAAGAAGAATCTGACATTAAAATTCACCAACCACAAACTTGTGCTAAGACTCCGGATCCCATCCTCACCGGCAAAGAAGCTGTGTATGTGGATATATTGTGAAGAATATCTCATTACTCGAGATGTTCGGAATATTTTTAATATCTGAAAAAGCAATTATTGGATTTAATTGTCAATCTATTAACAAATTATTAAATTACATCATGGTTTGAATACAAATTAAAATGATCCACAACAACCTCTTCTTTATTATATTAACCCACAATTTGTATTCGTAAAGGGTCCGAACTACGAATTAGTTCCCTTCGCTAAGATTTAATGGAGTTCTTCGAGCACATAACATTTTCGGAAAACGCAGACTCTGACTTATATTAATTGACTGGGTGTTCATTTGTTCGTACTAAGTTAGTGTAGTTTAGAGTCATTCATAAGACAATAATATGATGACTGAAATTTGAAAGTTTATTACTGTTTTATAAATTTAGTAAAACCATTATTGTTTTTGAAACCATTTTTGTTTTTGGAACCATTAAAAGATAACTAATATAAAGTAAATAAAAATATACATAATTTATATGAAGAGTATAACTAACATAACTCAAAAATACTTGTATATCTTTTAAAAATACTTTTAATATAGTGACTGGTGGCCTATAAACTTGTTAATGGAGATTACGAAATTGTAATAAACGCATTCGAAACTTTTTTGTCAGACTACTTTAGCAAAATTAACCTTTTTATAAAATGACCTGTGCACCCGAAAAGCCATTTATAAATATAATTTTTATCATATTAGTGAAGAAGAAAAAAGTTATAGAATATATTTCTTTAATAAAAATTAATAATTAGTGAACTTTTTTTTGCACTTGGAAAAGCAATTTAATAAATTGCAGAGTCGTGAATCAGTTACTAAAAAACTTAAAGTCCGGGCTCACAAGATCTTGTCTCTTACAAGTTTTTACCAAAGCTTTTCACACTTGAAAAGTCAGTCTGAAAAGCTTGCTTTATTTTTTTTCTCCAGTTTTATCTTTTTATTTCTAAATAATTCAATATTATAACGTGTTCGATTCTGAAAATATTGTTATGGGTCTCTAGAAAATTAGACTGCAGATTTTTTGTTTTATATACTATTGTTAACTCCAAAGTCTTTGTCATTATCAGTGAGATGTGAGGTGAGATGAAAAGTACAACGGTTAGCCTTTATTAGCATATATGTCAAGGATAGGTTGTCATTATTTCGAGTTTTATCGGTCTACGATCTAGATTATATTTGTATGATTATAAAAAAGGGCAGATCACTTTGGAAGCCATGGAAGAAATATATAGATAATTTGTATTATTCGGACGATTTGTTTTATGACAATCTTATTAAAACACGAGTTAGAAAATTTTAATCTAATATCAAATATACTAATATCAAATAAGTAGAAACTATTACTTAAACTTTCTACAAGAAATCTTATCTTATCTAAACAACAACAATAATAATAATAACAGTAACCGATATTATATGTGAAATAATACATTTTTTTCTTATAACAATGACGTGAGAAAATCGAGGACGTAATTTCGTTATGACTTCCACCGGAATGGAAGCCATCTTGGATCACGACGTTTCACCACATTTCCGTCAGACCCAGTTTGTTCGTTAGCGTAATTTACGGCTTGCTACTGTTAAAATAGGTGTGATAATTAAAATTCCTATGAATAGGTTTATATATTGTCTTTTAATTATCTGTTATTTAAAAAGTAATCTTTTTATAGAATAATCAAAAGTTAAAGAGATAAAACAATATCCGTACTTATTTCAATATTGTCATATATTTTTGTAGTCAAACTGATAAACCAGTCAAAATATCGTGTTAGTAGAATAATTTTTAATTCTTAGATTTAATAATAGTTGAAAATAACTTTGTCTTTACTCAATGTAAATGTGATATTTTAAGTACGATATCATTTTAGTTATATTTACATCAATGCTAATATTGTATTGCATTGTATATATTTATAAATTAATATGTTGTTGGTTGACGGGTAAAGAGCATTCAGTTACAGTTAGCATTAAGTCAGCCACTTATATGATTTTTGTGTGCAATAAAATCTGAAATCGTTTGGTTAGATTTCAGTCAACTATTTAAAACACTATATTTTGCTCGTCACCACTTTTTTTTGTTTGTTTGTACAGAATACAGATTAATAATAAGAATGCTAACATTTATTTAACTCGTAGTTATGACGTCTCATTTGTAGCGAACAGAAACAGTCTTTAGAATCGACGTCACTTACACTAGTGTTATTAAAAAGTAACACATATTGTTACTTTTTAATGACTGGAAACTGAAGCTACAGAAAATATCTATTATAATTATATAAATATTTAGTATAGTACGAGTGAATAAAGTGTCATGTTTTAGAAGCAGAAATTACTTTCAAAAGTACACACTAATTCGAAACGAGAGTCTGTAAATAAAGCAACTAGAACATATTGGGACATACTGGAATGGAACTCACAACTTTTGGTTCTGTTTTTACGTAAATACGTAGCTTATTAAAAGAGCAGCACATTATGTATAGAATATGCTGCCCTTTTATATGCTGATTTGCGTCTCTCAAAATATTGTTCATATACAATTGAAAGAATAAATCTATAAAGTTGCACATAAAGACTAACATCATTAAAGCATTAGATTATCAAAGGCTTTTCAGATTAAGATAAATATTCTGTAAATATAAAATATATATATTAATTAATTATTTATAATACATATTTATAGAAATAAATAAAACTTCCCATTTTATTCCATCTTTCATCAGTTTATTAATCAACATGATATTTATATAAATATAAGTATCTAAATAGAAATTACGTTAATAACTAATTGATCGGATTAACGGATATTAAAAACTAATAAATTCATATGTAATAGACAGTATAACTCATATGATCATAAAATTAGAGAAGCCTAGCCTTTTACAGTATTCATATGTAAGGTTGAGATAGCAGTTGCAAAGGATATGAGCAACAGCGATGGCGGGTCGGGACTTCCCGTACGGAAACTACATTAGCTACTCGGCTTACATGCGATAGACATGAATCTTATCGTATACTAAAATAACGTTAGGATTTATAAAAAAAGGACGACGAAATCGCGACGCGTGGCAAGTTGGTTGGCGATCGCAGTGTGATGTTATGGTATGCAGAGGACGATTCTGCCTGTCCTCCGGAAAACCGTTCTCTTTGTAGCCTCGAACTATACCACGGTGGTAAATGGTGAAATTAAATAAATTAAATTGGCATACCACATAAGTTTTTACAATATTGATCCTGAAGTTGTGATGTTTTTTTTATATTTTTAAATGTTATGTTAGCAAATAATTAAATACTCAAATTCATAAGCTTTTAATGTCAGTCATGCTATGTTGGATAATTTTATTATTAGAAATATATTATATTCTGAATAAATATGGGGAATCTATTTTACAAGACAACCTAGAAACATCCTATAATACATTATTCAGAAAATACACTAAACACAGAGGTTGCAATACAAGGCTGCAACTCTGACAACACAGTTTCTAATTTCACTCGCTCGAAGAGATTCAGAACCACAGTTCTTATAGGAATTCAGGACACACAAGTCAAGTGCTAGTGATTCACCTTGTTCAAGTGTATAATAACACCAACCATAAATAATTATTTTTCTTTACATTCAAGCTGCTCTTCACATGAAGCAATAAATTTATTTCTCCTTCATATTAACTGCGGCGAATCTAATTTTGAGTCAAGAATATTAAATATATATAGAAATTGGCTTGTATTTGTCTGATAATAATCCAATGACTCTGACGGAGGGGTAACATCACAAACCCAAGGTTTTAGATTGATAACTTATTGAGAATAAAACTACATATCTTAGATAGGTCCTAGCTGCCTGTATATTTTCTCTTATAAAACCAGTCCAGCCAGCTTCACAGCCCTTCTTCTACAGAGCAGCCTTAATATTATAGTTGCCAAGACCAAGCATTGACCTATGAGGTTTGATAAACGTATTGGGAGATAGACGGCTATATATTGTATTTCGTTCTGATTTTGAATAATGTGTTACATGGCAGAAATAAATTATTAGGTACGTGCAGAGAAGATAGCTCTTTTTTTCGTTTTCGTAATATGTTTGAGGTTTTGAACTCATAAATAACACCTTTACCATGATTCTTCTACATAGACTGCAGTTACCAAAATGTAGTGATAAATTTATATATTTGTATGTAGGTACATAGAGTTTATGATAATTGAAAATAATCAATTTATATAAAATATTTCTTTTTCTAAAACACAGTATTTATGATACTGGAGGAAGGTCACGTAAAAAGCATAAGGACCCCCCGGAGGACATATATGAAGAGGTTGATGTATGTGGCGAGGCGAAAGAGGTATGCAGGGATCGTAGCGTTTGGCACTCCGTCGTCTCTGGCTACCCCGCAAGGGATATGTCGTAAAGCTAAATAAATAAATATAAATATATTTCTTTTCCACTTGATAATTTTGACAAGTTCAAACTTTTTGTATGCAACTGTACGCCCCTCTCTTTAACGATATTTCTCTCTATCTCTGCTATTCTTTCTGTTTGTATGTGTGTGTGTATATAGTATTTCGAGCAAACGTGCATCACATGATGCGACATAAATAATCTCAATAATAAATGCTTAAAATCTTCATTAAAACTTATTTATTTTTAAATAATACAAATATAACTTCATCTCAATAAAGTTATATTATTATTGTGCTACAAATATTGGAGCGTAAGAGTGCTTAAATACTTTCAAAGAAACTTTGTTTATGACAGGGGTCCCCCAACCACAAAGAATAGAGTCATAAAGTGTGAGTCAGAAATAAATGACTTCACTGTTTCATAACAATTAAAATGTAGTTCAAGTGTAATTTTATAGAGTACTTAAAAGCCGCTTTTTAATTAGTTCTCGCCGGCCTTAATTGTGTCAGTTTCTTTGCAATTTACTGGAGTTTTCATAATTATAATTATGATACGTGTCATATTTCTTTTATCCATATAAAAGATAACTTTTGCGAGTTCTATTAGGTCATGTTATGTCAATCGAATATAAAATAAACATTCATTAGAGTTTTAAAATTAATGACAGAAAAGTTAACCGTATCAGAAATACAAAAGATGAAAAATTATCATCATCTCTTTCCCGTGTTATAAAGAAAAATGAAAAACTACAAAGGCCTTATCTCAACGCAAATGCATTAAGCCAAGCAGTTATTACGCAGTACAGTATGCAACACAACTTGTGCTGAGAATATGTTTTAAAGTAGCTGTTTGTAAAACGACAAATAGTTTTAGCATAAAAACATATTTTAAATTATATAAAGATAATAAAATAATATAACTACTGAATCATTTTAATTTACTTGATATATGTAATGTAATATGGAAGAATTAAATGTGACAAAATGTTTTATATCTCCGGAGATTCAAATTTGATATTCTATTTTGTATAGGAAATATTGTATAGGAAATTAAAGATAATATATTGATTTCAATAATAACATGTCGGTTTTTCCAAATGTAGATTTTTTATTAAAATAAAACTATAGACATATATAGAATATGTAACATTTTTACCGTAGTTTACTATAGATAGTATACTATTTGCTGTAAGTCATTTAAATTATGAAAATGAAAAAATATGACATTCCCGCTGTACTATCACCATTAAAAAGGTAAAGTCGAGCGAACACTGTTATGTTAGAGCGTTAGTAACTAGAGTTACTGTGAATCATCCATCTTTATCAAACATTGAAACTGCTAAAATTCCTTATTTAAAATAAAAAGAAAATTCGGGTTTAGGTAAAGAGTCTTGTCCAGACTATTTACCAGAACCGTTCCTGAATATCGCATATCACCTAAAATAAGTTTTTTTTATTATATATCATCTAGCTTTCAAAAATGGACAATAGAGACATAATGATACTCAAGATATTAGTTTTTGCCTTTTCTGCGCTCAATTCAAATCCATTTCTAAATTCAAAACTTATATCTTAAATATCAGTTGCATCCACTACATATAACACTGAGCAGTATTTACGACAATCCAATATTTACAATAGGTCTAGAATCTCTGATCAGTTAATCAACTTTGGGGAACTTTTGTTATTATCATAATAATAGAATTAAAACAATATTTCTCATAGTGCCACCTTGAGTCTTGTTATAAATTTTTGTGTCTAAAGAAATTTCAACGATTCATAATTTGGCAACTTTTTCTGACAAAAATGATAAACGGTTGTAGAATAAATAAATCTAATGCTGATAAAAAATGTTACGTAAAAGCACGCATCTCAAGTGGACAGGCCAGACGGTCCTGTGGGAATATCTGACATAGTTAACCGATTATTGCGATAACGCTGAGAACTAACGCCCAAAATCACTTAGGTTAATTAATCAAAATAAAATGGTTTTTAAAATCATGATCGCACACACGAAAAAAGTTAAAAAATAATTAATTCTAACTTTAATAATACAAAAAATAATATAAAAATAAAAATCAGTGACTAAAACTAAGGATTCCCAATAATTGCAATTCCCAGTAAATGCGATGCGATAAAAAACAGATACTACTTAGCTATTAGAGAACAAGTAGAGATCCAATCCAGTAATGAAAAATCGTATACAATATATATGTAACAGAATATAACAGATTTATAATTTATCAAATTCAGAAGGCATAAATTGTTTAAATTAATTTTTCTCTATATTTAATTTACTGTGTTCATAGACTTTCTTCGATTTTGTCGTTTACACGAAGTTTACACTTTTTCAATTTTGAATTTATTAATTTTGACAATCGTCTGCATGAAACAAGTAAGACTTCAATAGTCTTGCTGATATACTAGGAAAAGTTTGTTCGTTTAAACGATACTGCTCAAACATGGCACAACGTTGTATTAGATAAAACAGATTCGGGACTAGTTGCAAAAATTAGTTCAAACTACATACTACTAGAGAGAACTAAAGTGAGCAGCAAAATGGTTCTTATTATTTATAGAAAGCTAAATTATTTTGGGGAAATATAACGAACAATGAAAGAAAGTTCTTGAGATAATTGCTTGTGTTGATTTCATATTTAAATGTTTATCAATTTCAAAGGAATCGTACTTTTGTAAATAAACCTTTATTATTAAGATTACGAATTACAAATATTATCGTCTAAATTGTGTTTTAGGGTAATATCTTATTTTATCCAGTAAACATTTTCAAGAAAATATAAACATAAAATTTAAGTATTCTTATATCTGTAAAAGCTATTTCTGTTACATTTTAATAAAAATATTTAAACAAAGAAAATAAGTTATCTCATTCTTAACAAATGGGACTACAGAGTGTCATTTATCTCACGTAAAAAGTAATTAGTCCCAAAATGTTAACAACTGTAACTAGTGGACTGGAAGTGGAATTAATTGTAAAACATAAGAATAATAATTTCAATATTTTATTTTATAAAAATCTTATAACAGTATGTTTAATTATCAAATAAACTCATAAGTATTCTCCATAAAAAAATTATAACTGCGTGCATATAGTAAAGTAGTAACTCGTAAAAATGTATATATTAAATATTTTATTAAAGGATTCTTATCTACGTGTTCTCTCTTAATAAATTAATATTTTCTAATTAATTCATAATTAGAATATATTAATTTACGCATGGTAAAGCACTTCTTCGCTTACCAGAGATTATTGATATAATTGAATTGATATTCAAAACCAATTCAAATCATCACAAGAAAATGTTTTAAGTCTCAATTGTGATGAAACCTCAAAATGGATTGTTTCATGCCTAGACAAATAGTTCACACTGTTTTTTTGTGTAGCATCTGAAGGTTAAATGGTACACACTTAAATGGTAAAGATAATGTTGATCGTTTTTTTTTGAAACTTGACTTTTATTTTTTATGGATGTTAATTATAATTAACTAACTTTTACCAACGCCTTAAGTATAGGTAAAAAACATTCTTGACATGTCGCTCGGCATTCTAAGCGTTTTTTGTTTTTGCTAAGGCCCTAATAACGTTTGTTAAAATGTTATGATGATCAAATCATTAATTAAGGCATTTAATAAAAAATAAAGTCACGTTTGCATTATTGTATTTACCTGTCTTTTTTCGACACTGGTTAAGTATCTTCTTATTCATGTTCTGCGTTATGTATTGTCAGTCCATTACCATTTTCAAGTTGTTATAATCTAAATTATTATTAGGGTATTTAACTTACTTAAATAAATTAATAAATGTAATGTATATATTTAAAACAAAATATTTTAATATATTGTGATACATCAGAACAAATATCTAATTTATTTTACCTACTGACACCGCCATTTGTGACGGGAGAGATCATGACATCTCTGCTCTGCGTGTGTCTAAATTAAATGAAGTTCTTTTTCTCTTAAAATTGTTTTTGAGGTTTATATAAATATGAAAAATAATTCGTTCGACAGGGTCGATCGTGTTAGGTAGATTCCCGTCACGCGATTCTCGATATGCAATATGCGAAGGTAACAATTAAACCGAGAATGCGATAAACATGTAATGAATGCGATAAACATGAAATGAAAAAAAATGCGATGTAATGTATGATAAAAGATGGTGTCACCACACCAATTATTTCACCTCTTAACTGGCATCGCCCATTTTTATACACAGGCACTTGGAATGTCCTAAAGAATGAGCCTACCGAGTTTGAATTGAATTGGACAAAATTTTTGGTTTCTGTGATTTTGGGGATGGGGGGCCCCCTCTCCCTTAGGGGGGGGGGTCAGAACGAGAAAAAAACTAGTCAGTAGTATTCTACTGATAAATACGAGTCTTTCGAGGGGTAACTCGGCATATATTGAGTGAACCCCCCCCCTATCTCCTAAACGGGGGGTCGCATCAAAAAACTTTTTGGTCAAAAAAGTTTCCTCCTTTAATTTGTTAATTTTATAAGATTTTAACACATTAAAAATTTTGCCTCCTGTGACTTTTTTCGGTTTTTAACTTTCAACCCCCCCAGCACCTCAACCACCCGACCGATTTCCCCCGTTCAATTCAATTCAATTCAATATACCGAGTTTGAAAATCCTCCGTCCATATTTGCGACCTGTAGCGTGTCACAAAGGTTTGCACTTTCACCCCCCCTCCCAGCCCTTTCCTTTTCCAAAAAATTGTCCTACTAATTTTTCCCATTGACTTGGGATCTCAGATTTCGCCTACGATCAATTTGGACTGATGGATCATATATACATCTGGGTCCCGTCATTACATCGATTGCAATAGGTAGATTCATCTATGGAATCTACCTAAAATTGCCTGTTTATTATTTTTGTTTAGTAAAAAAAGTGTAATCATTTTGAACATAAGATTGCATTTTACATAATATTTTATAATTACAAAAATTATAAATTTCATTCAAATACTTCGTTATAACAATTTGCAAAGAAATTCGACGAAAAACAAATATCTTTTCTTAAAAATACTTTATATCTTCAATACGGATCATATCTTGACTTACTCTAATGAAGCAAATAAAATATTTTAAAACAAATAAAATTGATATTTTTATTAATGAATATATTAAAAGTAATGTTTAAAAACATAACATTTTGTACCTAAACAAAGACTTCCATTAAAATTTACTTCCTTATTATGTAAACAATAATTGCGAGAAAATACTAAAATGTTTTGGCAGTCCAAACCTTTTAGTATTTTCTAGCAATTTTGTTATTTGATTTAAAAATTTATTTAAAGATGCTTTAATAACTTGTTAAATAATAATGTAATTTATAAAATCTCTTTTGTTTAAATTGTTTAAACCTTTGACCATATCCAATTTTATAATTTACTTGATTTTTAGAGCTCCGTAGTTTACTAGGAACACTAATCATCTGTCATGTTTGTTAGTTCGTCCGTCTACCCGCAGCCTAACTCTACTTGTTAGTAGAAATCACCAAATACTAGAAATCTGTAATACGGCGTGAATATATATGGTAGCCATGACGACAAAATCTTAGAATAAGCAATTTAAAATATTTTAATCTACACGTCTTGTGGCTTTTTGGGTAGACCTCGAAGAATTCGGTCTGCCCATTCATTTGTACCCGACTTTCGAATTTTGGAAAAATTTCTTCACAGGAGGTCTTCTTATGACCCTCTGAGTCCGAAATGACCATTGGTCAAAATGTTTATATATATATATATATATATATATATATATATATATATATATATATATATATATATATATGCGTGCGTGCGTCCAGATTCGACTTTGTCAGCACGATTGCAGCCGCAGTTTCGCTTGGATCGCTTTCAAACTTTGCACAAAAATCAACCATCCAAAAATGAAGGTCAAGTTCGTTAACCAGAGAAATCCGGCCACAGGGGGCGCTAGGGCCTCACTTTTTCTGATTTCAGTTTTTCGACCATAACTTTTTCCCTATACAAAGTAGATCAATCGCGTTCATATTATATGATGTCTTTAATAAATACCTATAACTAATGTAGATAAACCGAAAACCTAACTTCAATAACTTAGGGGTAGGGGTAAAAAAATCGAAAATTTTTGGAAAAAAATTCATAACTTTTTTCTGGTAAACATTCTTATATAACAAGTATTTTTAATAGAAAGGTTATTTTTTACTCTAAATTTAGGTACCAAAAGTTTTTCCGTAAAAGGTACCGTTTTTGAGAAAAAAAATAAAAACCACTTTTAGCTTGAAAATTTAAGGTAGGTAAAACCACGGCAACTTTTTTCTGGTAAACATTCCCTCCTCGCAAATATTTTTAATAGAAAGGTTATTATTTACTCTAAGTTTAAGTATCAAAAGTATTTCCAAAAAAGATACCTATTCCGATAAAAAAAATAAAAACCGCTTTTTGCTTGAAAATTTTTGATGTAAACAACGGCATCATGTGTTATTCTTAGGTAGTGAGTTATATTTTAAACGAGTTACACACGAGATCTACCCACGCGTGTCCCCCTGCGGGCACGGATTTTATTTTTTCTCGATTACTCCATGATGTGGGGTACCCTGTAAAGATTTTTTTTTAATATCCTAAGTTTGCAAAACACATTGTTCAGTTAAGAGGTTCATGGCTGAACTAGAAATCTTTAAAATACATTCTTTTTTTACATTGAAGTGCGCCATCTCCCTCTGCTGCCAGTTACTTTAAGAGATGTGAAAAAATCACGATAATAGTACATATTACGAATTTAACAGGTAAACTATCACCATTAAGTGTAGGCTTTACAAGTTTATGAGTTAATGTCAGTCAATTTGAAATGTATACTTTTGTATGCTTATATTGCAAGTAATTGCCGAATCTTACAAGATAGGTCTCTTCAATATCCATTATGAGTAACTACAGTACAGGCAATAGGCAGGTTTTATTATTGTTGTTCTTATTCACTTTAACTCCTTTAACATTTTAGTAACAGTAGTAATTGTAGGTGCCGGGTTTTTAAAAAGCAGGTATAAGCCAAGTTCAACCCCTTGTTCCTAAATGATTTTTAATATTTTATACAATTGTTTATTTTTAAAGTAAATATTTCGCTCAGGCTTTCGGTTCTCTAAATATATTAAAAGCACAACATAACCATCAAAAGGTAGCACTAACTAAGATGATTATGTAATATACATACTTATTATACAGTTATGTAACTTGACGCAATGGATTACAGTAAGCCTCTTCACGTGAAATGGCGTGAGCGAACGTCTACATTTGACAAATGATCTTTCCTCATACATTGTAACCTTAACGAAAATATTCTTATCCATTGATAATATTTTTCTTAACAATTCGATTTATATTAAATTCTTCATTTCAATACATTAATCCAACTTGTAAGTTTACTTGAATCAGTCGCCCGTTGGGAGCAGAATTTTCATTTCAGAACGTCTATTATTCTATATCAGAAAATAAAGTTATTAATAAATGTTTTGAAAGCTATATTTACAATATTAGTAGTAGTCGAAACTTCATAGTTAACAATTGATGTGATTTTCGTCTTAACATTAGACATTATAGGAATCACTCAATATAATTTACGTAAATAATGGATTGCGATTTATATTTTTAGATCGTAGTTGAAATAAGAAATTAAAATTTAATGAAAAATTGCATTTGTTCAAGAAATAAGAATAATAATAATTTATTTAAAATAATTACCCGAAATATATGTTAATATAAATAATAAGTGAGGATTCAAAGTAGATATGATATAAATAAATAAGTTAACACCAAAAGCAAATTTCACAAAGAGTATACAGTTTTGAAGTGAAATGTTTCACGAAACGCTAAATACATCTACATATACGAGTATGTACATATTTGTGCTTTTTCCTTCCAGTGTAGTCTGAGGTAAATGAATATTTTTCACATATGAACGTCATAAAATCTTTATTAATAATAATAATAACAGGAGTACGTCAAAAAAATAACGAATAAATTATATACATTTAAGGAAAGAAGAATAAGACCTGGTCTCATAATTTTTGTCAAAAATATTTTTTGAGAAAAAAAATTACGTTGCAAGACCTTCTTAAAGTTTATTTTGTATCTCTCGTAAAAAGTAGTATTGTTATGGATAAAAGCTCTGTTCCCAGGTCCGTACGTGCCACTAATAACATTTAAGCAAACTACATGATGGGTGGTTGAGTTGTAAAGTCGTGAACATGGTTAGGGTGATTACACGACATTTGCGTCATCAATAGTGATAAAAACATGAACACAAATAGACGATAAACGCCATCATTTAGATAACCATAAATAATGTAATTTCCCAAATATTTAATACTAATTTCTTTTTGTTCCAATGGTCCATGAATTTTGTTACAACCCGGCCAACTTGTTTTTGACCAAGAAATTATTACGCATCTTATTTAAAAATTTAATTAATTAATAATTAATTTCAATTTATAAGTATTGATGTAAAAATGCATACTTATTTATAATCATAGGAGAAAGATATGAATCCGTGTTTAAACTACCTATTATAAATTTAATATACTAAATATATATATAAAATTGATAATTTTCATACATACTAGTATCGATATATAATTTTAATCTAACAGAATACAATGTATAGCAGCGAGTTAAGGATAATAACGTTTGATATTATAAGATATAAAGCACACACAGTCTCTACGTGTAGAGTATCTCGTCAGCGTTTTCGAAGCTAAATTAAACGAAGCATAAAATACATTAAATTTCATACAATATGAATAGCATGATAGTATGGTTATAATATTACTTTTCTATAACAGTATTTAGTTTAAAGGTTGTGCTACTCGTATGTATGTACGGCTAGTAAATTCAGCGGCTATTAATAAAAATAAATTTGCTAATACAAATAAAACAGTGTATGATAGTAAATGGAAAGGTTCTACTGTCATCTCACTTTCTCAATATCAAAATATGCAGGCTATCCTTTAGCACTTTTTTACTAGTAGACTTTGGGTGACGGCTTTTCTTAATAACCATCTGCTTGCTCGTCTTCTGGCCAAAAAAAATATTATTAATTAATTATATAAATATTAATATTATAAATAAAATTTCACCCACAAATTTAATGGCAAAATCCACGAATTACTGATATTATTTATAAGGTAGAATATTAAATAAAATATAAATTAATTTGTTCCCGTATGTTGTGAGTAAATAGGCGTAGTAACCGCGTCACTTAATCGGAAATCAATTTTGTGGTACGGTATTCAAATATTAAATTACATATTTATCCAGCAGGTAATTATGACTTTAATTTAAAAAATTTATAACTTGGACTTAAAAAACAGTGGCTGTGACAATTTGAAAGAGATTTTCAAAGCTGGTTGCCTCTTCACCTCCTGTCCTCATGTCTCTTATAATTCTCCTCATTCCTCAAAGGTCTTCATTCTTTCCCAAATTTCGACATATCCATCATCTGCATTTGGTAGACTGTGCGCTTGTTTGCCAACTATAACCAAATTATGAAAACCTTAAAAACGAATAAACAATATTTATAACCATTACTAATATTACTGGTGGGAATTTAGAACTTGTAGATACTGGGTCATACTGGGTCATGTACCGATAATTTCAACAACTTACTTTTATTCCAATTTTATTTTGATTCTGCGCTGTAAGTCTAATCTTTGATACGTCCTCTCAGCACAACTTATGCTTCTTAGAGATATATTTTTTAGGCACCCCATTTATCTTTTTCGATTGATTTTTATTCTTATCTACGCACTCACACTCTTCACAAAAAAAAAAAAAACTATTTTGGCCTAGTATAAAGTATTCTTTATATCTATAAGGATATATATTTATTTTGTAGCGTACACCAATTGGTATTCATGCCGCATGTTGTTTTTGTTTTCGGTTACAGGATTGGATTTGTATTTTAGCCTTAATGATAAAACATTATCATAAAAATAAGTCATTTAAGTTGCTGTCTTGTTTTAAAAGGATGACTAACAATTTTTTTTTCATAATAAAGGTACCAATCAGTAGGTAGTTTAACAAGTGATTTAGCAGCAGATTGATAAATTAATTTATTAATTAATTGACCTTTGAGAAACCGAGTGTGTCGTAAATTGTTATATTTTATACAACCCATTTATTTAGTCATTAAATTGAAAATTTTCTTCCCAACTTTAACTTAGCCATAATGAAGTCGTTAACAACAGTGCTGTAAATGGCCTATTTGCTTCGTAACTATTAACTTAAAGATATTTAAATATTTAAATATAAATATCAGATCTTAGCAGTTTCATACAACTTTATGAGTTACCAATACAATAAATAAACATATTTTTTAACTGTATCATTTTCCTAAATTAATTGTTACTCAATATGACTTTCTTTGATGGGATTCTTTGCTCTTTAGGATCTATTCTGAATATAAAACATAATAATAACCATCTTTTCCATTACTACCTTAAGTACTCCGCTGATATATTTTTAACAAAATCAGAATCAAAATTATTATTGGATTTTTTTTCCGCGCAATTATTTCTTTTTAGGACAAGAATTTTTTTTTTTTCGTATGGACAAGGGAAGACTTCCATGACATCGGGACCACGCCTTTAAGGTAGGAAGGCCGAAATAGACGTGTTACGAGTGACGCGACTATGTTACATTGTGCATATACATATTACACATATACTTAATGTCCCCTATAAATATATTTTAATAATAATCTTGTCTCGTATTGTCTTGATAACTTTTATTGCTCTAAGTGAAAAGGTTTCTTTGCTCGAAAGTTTTTCTTTGCAGTTGATTAGAGTATAGCTACGTGATGTAGATGACCGTTTTGCTTAACCATTATTGTGAGTTAAAATACGGTGAAGAATACCTGTAAAACTGATATAAGTATAGCAAAACACAAGTGTGAAAATAAATAGAACACGGCAGTCGAATGTTTGCTTCCAAAATATTTGTTCGAAGGGAAAATGGAGCGACAAAGGTCTAAGGATGTAAACAAGAATGTGTTGTTTACTTACATAATATAATTATAGTTAGAATTTTAGCACAGGAAACTGCTATCATTTGTTTTATATTACAGTAATTATTTTTATACTCTTGAAGTACCATCAAATACTATAATATTACATTATGGATAGACATCGACAAGTTTATAGTTTGTGACTTATCGTTCTTTGGAATTTATAACTAACTAGCTTAATCCCGTGGATTCGCTGGCTTGAAAAAGGAGTACTTTAAAGTGGTAATAACTGAAATAACGTATTACAGCGTTTTCGCACCTTCTGGTTATAAATAGTGGATATTTTTTTTAAGGGATCAGTTTCTAAGATACAAAGTAGCCTTTCTCCTTTTTAGCCTTGAAAATCAAGAGATGTTTTATCATCTATGTCCAGAAATTCAAATTATTATGATAAGATAAGGGTGAACTGTCGCTAAGGATATCATCATATTTATTCAAAATACATCGCAATAATTTATAAGAAAATTCTAAGTTTCGTTAAAGTAAAATACGGTTGACGTTTAAATTTTTACTGATGGTCAGAGTTTTTCTCAACAATAACACAGTGGTAATGCCATCCAGTTGTTAGTATTTAACTATATTAATGCTGTGGGAATGCATATTAAAACCTTATAATATTTCTATACACAATTCACATTATGTAATCAAGAATGAACAAAAGATGAATGATTGAAACAGAATAAAATCCAATTGTAAATAATTTCGAAGTATTTACTGTATTGTAGAATTCAAACAGTTACATTTTAATAAAGACGCTTACGTTGTTATTATGTCTAATTAATAAAATGAACAGTCATGAGGAGTTGAGAAAATGAAAAATCGTGAATAATATCAAAGCACCGTTGAAATTCTTAAAATTTTAAGAAAGAAGTCATTTGACATTTATCTATAACTTATCCTAGAGCGGTTCGTTTATCACTCTATTATATAAAAAAAACAACGACTATATCAAGTGTGTTGTACCTATATGTACGAGTTGAAATTTAAAAAAAAATTAAATTATTGATGAAAATTACACGCAAACTATTTACAAATATTTGATTATCACTTATTACTATATTTCTTAATAATTGGTTCCTGTAATTAACTTACATGAATCTTCATCTTTATTAGATTTAAAACATAATTAATATTCGTCAGAGTCCGAGCTCAGAATTAGTTCACTTCGCTTAAGCTTAATGGAGTTCTCCGAGAACACTAAATTTAACGAGAACGCAGTTATAAGATTGTTTAATTTTGAGTTAGTCAAAATGAAAATTAGTTTTCAACAAATTGTTGGAATATATAATAAATATAATTTTAAGGCTACTGACTAATAAGTAACGGTTACCGTCATCCCCCTAGTAAAATAAAATATGACAAAGTCTTTCGAGATAAAAAACTTTTACATTTTCCTTTTATTTTAAATTTAAAGACAACGCAATAATTGGTTTTGGAAATCATTACAACAAAAAAGAATGAACTTATATTAAAAGTAATGAAATATGACTTACAATTATAGCATGTTGAGAATAAATACAATAAAGAAAAACGCTGACAACAGCTAGCCTCAGTAAATATAAAATACTTGATAATATGTATGCTTTAGGGTTAATCATCATCATACCACATAATATATAATATATTTTTCATATTACAAAAACATTCGACAAATACACGCGGCAGCCTGAAGTTTTATTTATTTTTTTCGCGTATTCCTTTATTCTCTGTTTATAAAGTTTTTCTTATTTCAACCTCCATAGCGTACTTTATTTTTACGATTTTTCATTATTAATCATATTTAATTATTAATCATACATAATATAAAACATTAAACTATTCATGTAGTCAAATGTTTAATTGCATTTTCTTACTAGCAAGCAAGCGACTCCACCTAGCCCAATTATAACCCTATCTGTTTTATGCAGTAAGCTATAGCTTCACTAAATTTCAACATTATCTATAATTTTAATCTGTCAGGTACTATTTAAAGAATCCTGCACATACAAAAAGGTAATCAAACAATAATATTAAATTACAAAATATGTTTTATTTGATTTAAATTTAATCCAGCCCTTAAAAACACGAAAACAATATAAATGAAAACGATCTCTACATAATTATTCTAGTATTAGAAAATATAATCTCAGAAAAACCTTAATTTTAAAACAGTATCATAACCCAAGATCTTTTACATTTTGGCCGAGATGATTGCGGTAATTTCTAAGGTAATAAACGTTTCTTGTTTATTTGGGATATTGTTATCTGATTTAGCTTTGTATCATATTTGTTTTGGGTTATTTCTGATGACATAATCTTAGGTTCAAGTTAGATAAAACAAAAATAACAGACACAAAAGAATAAGGAAAATATATATGTATCATATGTACTACAAAATGACGTGACACATTCTTAACTTAAGTTCAAAACTACTTATCGAACTACTTATCAACATAAGCCATTTATTTTTAGATAGACCTTTCAGTATACTTTGGAAGTTTTTCTAATACTACTTGTAAGGATACTAATATAATGTTATCTTGTAGAGTCTGAATATACTAGGATCCTCCAACCGTGCGCGGCAGGAGTTGAGCTGAGTCCCTCTCCTTTCTTCTTTTCTTGATAACTTTTGAATGGCTAACCATTTTTTCTATCTGTTTTCGCTATAACATCCGCGTTCGGTTCAAACATACATGAGAAAATTTTTAGCTAATTATCTTGTCGCATTCTGGAGACAACTAAACACAAAAAAGGTCTCCCAAACGGTTAAGAGCTTCGCTTACGCTCAGCTCAATTACTTTAAAATATAATAACAAGGTATTTGAAATCACACTTTTTAACATAATGATATTATTTACATTATTGTTGATGAAAATGACTTTTATAAAGCTTAATCTTCAAAAGGATACAATTAAATTGATATTATTTTTAAGAACAACCGTTTTATATTAAGCTGACCTCAAACGTAAAATAATTAGATTTTGAACTAAGATCAGTTTGAAAAGTCTCTTAACGTTATCGGAGAACGCCTTTTAATCCTATTGTCTTTGACTCGATTATTAATTAATTAATAGGTTCATTTTATGGCCAAAGGTTAAATTAACAATAGAATTGGTTCTTGAAACTGCTGAAAACCTGTTGATTGTATACTTTAAGATACTTAATCTAAATTAATCGTTCAAACTCGTTTTTAAATTATCAAATTTATTTATGTTTAAATGCTACTTAGTGTTTTTGTAAATTATTACAGCTTGTTACAAAGTTGATTGATTTATTAAAAAAATAATGATAGATATTTTTAACGTTCTGAAAATTATGATAAATATTAATTAATGTATTAATTGCTTTAGGTCAACACATACATTTTTTTTATAGAGATTATGTAGAAAATGAAAATTTATAAATATTTATCCCCTGAAGCTGTTACCCGGCTTCATGATGAAGATACTTTAATATTAAACAAACATTTAAAAGTAAAAAAAACAAGCTGTATAAGAACCATTTAAGTTCAATTTATAAGAGATAGAATAGTATTATATTTACGTATTAGGGATTACCATTACATCATTAGTGACAGGGACATATTATATAAAGAGATCGAACTTGAATCTGTTGTTACCTTTAAATAACTTTCGGTGCTTGTTATCCGCAACTGCTGCTAGCTGTGGGTGAAAGATAAAATGTTAGTCTTTGTACGTTGTTAAATGGTAATTGTGATTTGAATCATTAGACCACATAACAAAGACAGATAACTTTCTAGAGGTTGATGCAAATAGGAAAGCTTAAAATGATACTGTTTCTATTTAAGTTTATACTTAACTTTGTACTTAGTACATCAGTACTAAATGTTTAAATTGTTTCAGGTAAGTACTTCACTTCCGTAAGAAGGCCAAGGTTTAAAAATAGTAAGTAAATATGATTTTCTTTCAAAATATCCCACTATATTACTCTCGATCATAATCGTAGCTCATTCGAATTAACGATATACGAGCAAATTAATTGTATTGAAATAGATAAAGCCATTTCCAAACTAGTTTACGGTCAGTCTAGAAATCAATAACTTAAGCCGGGACATTGGGATTTGAGAAATTCGTTCCTGTCAAAGATTATTGACTTCAACAATTTTGTCCGAAATAACTCCATATTATGTAAATATATATATCATATAACTTCATGTTATGTAAATATATACATTTTTTTTTAAAGTGAAGATTTCTATATACCTTTACAAACATATATTTGAACACAGGATTAGCCTTAAATTGGATATATTCGAGACAATAGCAAATATGTTTAGCTTATCTCTCGTAATATAATGTGTATCGTGTTATGTATCGGTTTTACGAGAAACTGGGTCATCATAAAGTAATATAAGACCTAATTTACCCAAGTATAATCTCACTAGAACCCTCTCTAAGTAACTTGAAGAAACTCTTTGATAAAAAGTATTAAATAATAAAGAAAATATGTCTTCATAGTAATATTCATTATTGGTTAAAATTTCTTAATGGTATTTCAGTCTTTTTAATTTAAGATCACATTTATTTCAATTTACAAACAATGATATCTATTGTGATCAAATTCAAATCAAAGTATAGTTAATAGTCTAAACTAAGTGTCCTTTTTTATTAGATTACATATACTTATCTCAACTATAACTGAAGTAAAACTTTGTCTTAATCCACCACTAATTTATAAAACGCAAATGAAAAACTAGGTTCATATTATACCTAAAGCTTTAAACAACGTACTTCGCTGTTTAAAAGACTTTTAAGTCTTGTCAATTTAAATTGCCACAAATGTAATGATATATATATATATATAATGGTAGAATGAAATATACATAAGATATAAATATATACAATTCTACCATTCAGTTCTAACGTATCAGAACTCAGACTTTACACTGAGTAGCTCAACCGTCGATCGATGTCAGGTACATCAAATGCCCTTCATCAAATAAAGTACAAATTTTTATTAATTTCATGAAAATAATAATTATAAAACCAACACAAGATTCTAATGGCGTAGTATATGTTACATACCAATGACATATAGTTACCTAAAAATCAAATACATTCAGCAGGTTGGAATTTAGTTTGGTTTTATTATTTTCTGAACAAATGGTTCACTTCGAGACAGCGGTCTCCGATAAAAAGGCGACTGTGAAATAGTTTTTGCTTATTACTCAACTTTTACTCGATTGCAGTGAGCACAACCTGCTCTAGGTTTTAAGCCTTTAAAAATTTTTAGGTTTTTCTTTTATTTTCAGAAGGTAACGCTTATAAAAAGATATTTTCGTCATCTATGGATATGGTTATTATTTCTTTATTCATCCTAAATATACGAGTACATAAATTTTTCTGCTTGTACTTAAAATAAATAAAAAGTTTTTGCCGAATGGAATTACAACAAAGAATCCTGTAGTTATTTTATAAAATTTAAACAGTGCAACATTGCAATGATGACGGCGGCTCTGAGAACTAGCTAAATACAAATTTTAGGTCTTTGAATTTTTTCTTTCAGTTGTGCAAAAAGATATGCATCTGCCTTGATAAAAACACGGCTATCTGTTCGAAATATCCGTAATGGAGTTTTTTCCTTAATAAACCCCTTTCCTTAAAAAGGAAAATAAATTGTCAGGCTCATTTTATATAAAAAAATATTTGTGATATGAACTACCAGCCCAAAATAGGTTCCTTAATAAGTATAAATTATTAACCGACTAATTTTGTTTTTTATGTCATAACTAAAGTGAGCATCACACCTTCGGCGTTACGCTTTATATATGAAATGTAATATATTGTTATTAGTTGGTTCCATTATTTTATTAATTACTTATTACTTTAACTAAACTGTGATAGAACATTTAAAGCAGAATATATTCACAATTCTGTTCTAACAGATGTTGCACACCTAAACTTCTGTCCGTAATAATTTATATATATTATAACAACAAGTTAACACTGTTGCAGTGCAAGTTATTTCTATTTAAGTTTTATTAAATAAGTTTGACCCAGATATTGAATAGTTATTAGCATTGATTAGAAATAGGTTAGGTTTTCAATAGAGTACTACTTGATCGTAATTATTTCAACAACACTGGATCCTGAGGTTTCTATAACTCGCATTCATTTCTATGTATAATGACTTTTGTAAAAACACTGACAGAATATAAGTCGATATTTTGACATATGTTCTTGTATCAGTTGATTTATTTTAGCTTTATTATTAGAAAAAGGAAATGATATTAAATTTTGCATGTTTGCAGGTTTAAAAGTCTTGTAAAAGAATTTCTATTACGCCATATTAATAACTTAATAAATTATAAGAGCAGCAAATGATTGAAAATACAAATTGGAAATATATTTGAAACATAATGATATTGACCTTGATTATTTAAATATTCTATTAGTATAAATATGCAAGACACGAATATGGAAAATAACGTCTCGTCTGCTACGGAACCGATAACAGGCAGACAATCCAATAACAATTCTAACAGATTATATAGACTATTACTGGCTAGAATATTCTGATGTATATAATTTATTTTTGGCTTATATAGATACATAATAAGAGTAATATTGAAGTATTACTAGTGTTACTGCCAATATTAGGTATGCTTCTCATAAATGACTCTGTAAGGTTTCCTTTACAAAACAATAACGTAATTTACAATTAATTACGTTTCAGAACTATTATTATTATTTCAGAACTAGCGTTGGGAACCGCCAACCAACACGCCATGTTCCGAACGGCGGAAGGTGGAGGACGGAGCTACAAATAGCTACGTGGAATGTAAGAGGAGGAATGGAACAGAAGATGAATGAATTATTAGATGTGATGGATGACAAAGATCTGGATGTTATTTGTGTGTCTGAGACCAAGCGAAAAGGCAATGATACGACCGATTTGCCTGGCAACCGGGTCGCTTTCTGGGCTGGGGTTCCAGAGGGTGAGCGAGGTTGCCAAGGTGTAGGCGTATTATTGTCCTCTCGAATGGTTAATGCAATGGTAGAATACAAGGCGATTAACCCGAGGCTTCTTTGGGTTCGCTTTAAGCTGGGGATAACAAGAGTATTCTTGTTAGCCATGTATGCGCCAGTATCCTCAGCTCAAATGAGCGAGCTCGAGGAGTTTTGGGAGAATGTCAGGGATGTTCTAAGTAGTGTCAGAGATAATGAAAAGTTGATAGTATGTGGAGATATGAATGGATGGGTTGGAACCGCGCGAAGCGGTTACGAAAGCGTGCTAGGCAAATATGGTGATAAGAGGGTAAATGAGGCTGGAAAGCTTATTTTGGAATTTTGTAAAGAGAAAAATTTGTTTGTGGCAAACACGATGTTTGATCACAAACAAATTCACATGTACATATGGGAGCGAGCGGAAGAAAGAAGTATGATTGATTTATTCCTAGTGGACCAGCGTATTCGAAGTCAAGTTATGGACACGCGAGTGTTCAGAGGTGCTGATCTGGGAACGGACCACTATCTAGTCGTTGCTAGAATAAGAGGTTTGTTCGCAGGTTGGCGCAGCCGCACGACGTGTCCAAGCTTGGCGTCGAATTATCGCATAAGAAGCTGGAAGCTTCAGGATCCACTGATCAGAGAGGAATATCAAGAGAGGGTTTCCAAGAAGCTTGAAAGCTATGATTCTGGAAATGAAAGTGTTGAACTATGCTGGCAGAACCTTAGGAATGGTATGGTGAAAGTAGCGACAGAAGTATGTGGTAAAAGGAAAAGAGGTTTTAGTAAAAAGCGCGATGAATGGTGGGATGATGAAGTGAAAGACGCTGTACAGTTAAAGAAGAAAGCATGGCTGGATTATAAAGCCTCTGGTAAGGATAAAAGTATGAGAGAGATAAGAAAAAGAGCGTACAAGCTGCAAAAGCACAAAACGAAAGCACTTATAAAGATGAAGCGTGAAAATTCTGAGAGAGAAAGGGATGAAAGGTTGACGAACAACTTCCGGGAAAACACGAAGCTTTTCTGGCGAGAAGTTAGTGGTTCCCGGGGTTGTTCGGTAACCTGTAGAATGAAAGGGGTGCTTTCGAAAAGCGGTGAAATTTTATCTGAGCAAGCACACGTTTTGCAGCGGTGGGCGGAATTCTATAAGGAGATGTATGAACGTGAGGACGCCTCGGTCTTGACTACCAGCGTAATGCTGAGTCAAGATGTAGCCGATGGTGAAATCAGTTTAGAAGAAGTAGAGAACGTGATTCGAAGTCTGAAATGTGGTAAGGCTGCGGGAGCAGATGAAGTTACTGCCGAGATGATCAAATATGGTGGGCCACGCGTCTGGGACTTTTTCTGGTTTTTATGCAATTTATGCTGGAAATCTGGGGAGGTCCCAGACGATTGGCGAAGTGCAGTCATCGTACCTTTGTATAAAGGCAAAGGTTCACAGATAGACTGTGCAAGCTATAGGGCCATCAGTTTGATTAGCTTGGGCGGTAAAGTATGCAAAAATTTTAGCGAGAAGAATGCAAGAGAGATCTGAAAGGCTGTTGTGGGAGGCACAAGGAGGTTTTAGACCTGGAAGAGGGTGTATAGATCAGATCTTTTCCCTCCGCATGATCACGGAAAAGTTTTTGGCCCTAAACCAAAAGGTTTTCTTTTGTGGATTTGGAAAAGGCGTTTGACAGGGTTGTGAGAAAGAAGTTATGGGAGATACTGCCCCGATACAATGTGAATGGACCCTTGCTACAGGCTGTAAGGTCTCTTTACCGAGATCACTCAGCCTGTGTGCGAGTAGGAGCTGGCATGTCGCCCTGGTTTGACATCCAATCGGGTGTTAAGCAAGGTTGCGCTATGTCAGCTTGGTTGTTCAATTTGTATTTGAATAGTTGTCTCCAAGGAGTGAAAGATAGTGACATGGGAGTGAAAGTAGGTGACCTTAAGGTCAATTGCTTACTATATGCAGATGATGCAGTGCTCATTGCATCATCAGAATGCAATTTGCAGGCATTGGTCACCACTCTGAAAGATGGGTGTGAAATTAATGGTCTTAACCTGAATGTAGATAAGACGAAGGTTCTGATATTTGAAAGAAATGAAGAAAGAACAGAATGTAAGATCAACGTGAATGATAAGATAATAGAACAAGTGAATGAAGTGGTATATTTGGGAAGTATGTTTAGCAGAGACGGAAGATACGAAATGGATGTGGAAAGGCGTATTGCTGCTGGTAACAGAGTCAATGGTGCTTTGACTGCATTGTTGAGACGGCAAAACGTCAGTATAGCTGCACGTTTGGCTGTACACAATGCAGTTTTGCTACCGACACTGTTAAACGGCAGCCAAACGTGGGTAACACAGAAGAAGAATGTAAGAAAGATGAATGCTGTGGAGATGCGATCTCTTCGCAGAATATGCGGAGTCAGTCTAGCTGATCGAATCCGCAATGAAGAGATCCACAGAATGGCAGGTACTAGCGAAGATGTCACGGTGAGAATGAAGAAGAACGTGCTCAGGTGGTTTGGGCACGTTGAACGAATGAGTGATGAAAGAATGGTAAAAAAGATTTATATGGGAAAAGTGAGCGGTAAGAGAGACAGGGGGAGGCCTCGAGTGACCTTCGAAAACACAGTAGCTACGATACTGGAGGAAGGTCACGTAAAAAGCATGAGGACCCCCCGGAGGGCATGTATGAAGAGGTTGATGTCTGTGGCCGAGGCGAAAGAGGTATGCAGAGACCGTAGCGTTTGGCGCTCCGTCGTCTCTGGCTACCCCGCAAGGGATATGGCGTGAAGGTAAATAAATAAATAAACTATTAACTCAATTAATTTAATTAGTCGCTACGCTATAATAAGTAATTGTTGTTGACTTCTACTAAACAATAGCGCTGGTTATTTCTAAAATATCTATCATAATCATTATTAGCTAATATACCAGTGTCTAAACAATTTTACATTATAGTTGGAAGCTCAGAAGAGCCCTGCAAAGCTTACATTTGGGTATAATAATACTACTACTCTAATTTTTTTTCTTTTATGTTAGAGAAGGGCAAACGAGCTGGCGGGTCACAGATGGACGTGATCACCGCCGCCCATGAACTCTTGCAACATCCGAGGACTTACAGGAGTGTTGCCGGCCTTGTAGGTGGGAATAAACGCGTTTTTTGAAGGTACCCATGTCGTACCGATCTGGAAATACCGCCGAAGGTAGTTCGTTCCACAAGCGAGTGGAACGTGGAAAAAATGTCCTTGAGAACCGCACAGTGGAGGATCGCCACGCATCCAGGTGGTAAGGATGGTATTGGAGGCGATGGCGCGCTGTGCGGTGATGAAATTCGGCGGCAGGCATCAGATCGAATAGTTCTTCGGAACACTCCCCGTTGTAAATGCGGTAGAAGACGCACAAAGAAGCCAAGTCTCTACGCAATGCCAAAGAGTCCAGCCGTTCACAAAGCACTGGGTTCCCGACAATCCGAGCGGCTCTCCGTTGTACGCGGTCAAATGGTAGAAGCTGATATTGGGGTGATCCGGACCAGAGATGAGAACAGTACTCCATGTGAGGCCGGACCTGCGCCTTATAGAGCGCCAGTCTTTGGCCAGGTTTGAAATACTGCCTCGCTCTATTGATCACTCCCAATTTCATCGAGGCCAACTTGGCCTTGCTCTCCAGATGACGACGAATCTGACAACCGCTCGAAATGTCGAGACCCAGTATTTTGATACTTGGCGAGGCAATAAGACGAGTGCTCTCGAAGAGCGGTGATACGACAAATGGGGTTTTCTTAGTGGTAAACGCCCAAACCTGTGTCTTTAGGGGATTGAGCTGAACGTGGTTCAGTTCACCCCACTCAGAGACCATCCCCAGGGAGGTTTCTATTGAAAACACAAGTTTCTTTCGGCACTCATCGACGTTTTCCCGAGAGAGACCTGCACGACCGGAATATACCGCATCCCCAGTGCTGTCATCCGCATAACAATGTATGATGTTGTAATTAGTATCCAACATATCATTGATGTGCAGGAGGAATAGAGTAGGGGATAGCACGCAGCCTTGGGGTACACCAGCGTTCACGGGCTTGGGGTCTGAGCAAAAACCGTCGACTACGACCTGTATGCTCCGCCCAGTGAGAAAACTGGTGATCCACTTGCATAAACTCTCGGGAAGCCCATAGGAAGGTAGCTTCGAAAGAAGCCCCTTGTGCCATACACGATCAAAGGCTTTTGCCATATCCAGACTAACTGCCAGACCCTCCCTCCCTGCCCAACGGTGCGTAAGGTATAACAGAAGATCGCCAGCTGATCGACCATGGCGAAAGCCATACTGCCGGTTATTGATCAACTGGTGATCCTCGAGGTACGTTAGGAGCTGTCGGTTGATAATAATCTCTATTATTTTGGAGAGAAGGGAGGTAATGGCGATAGGTCTGTAGTTATCTGGGTCCGAGCTATCACCTTTTTTAGGGATCGGATGGACAAGGGCACGATTCCATTAGACCGGGACTACGCCTTTAGGTAGGACTATCGAAATAGACGCGTTAGCACTGGAGTCAACTCAGGGGCACACTTTCGTAGCACTAATGGAGAAATGCCATCCGGCCCACTCGACTTATGATCGTCCAAGGAAAATAGAGACTGCCTGATAGTTTTTTGCCGAAAAACTATTTCCGGCATTGAACTCTGACACCGGAGGATGATAGGCGGTGTCTTCCCCTAGTCGTCCAAAGTCGAGTTGGAGGCGAAAAGAGTGCCCAAGAGATCGGCTTTCTCTTTTGCCGTGTGGGCCAGAGAGTCATTCCCCATGTGCAACGGCGGTAAGGATGGCTGGCTAAAGTTGCCCAGAGTGGCCTTGGAAAGCGCCCAGAATTCGCGCGTGCCAGGCGGGTACTTTGCCAGCTGATCCCCAATTTTGACGACATGCTTGAACTTTGCTCTAGCGATTTGCCGTTTGAAGAATCTGGAGGCACGGTTGTATTTCCTCTTCAGAACTCTAGAGTTTGGATCCTTAGTGACTAACGCATTAGCCCAAGCTTGATAAGCCTGCCGTTTGCCAGCTGCTGCAGCCATGACAGACGCCTCAAACCAAAGCCGCGATCTGCCGCCAAGTGGTACCACAGAGCTTGGTACAAATAGTTCCATGCCCTGAAGTATCACATCAGCTACAGCCGCAGCGCAGTCACTAGGATCATTGAAAGGGAAACAAATCGGCCCCCATGGGTACGATGCAAAAAAGGACCGCATTCCATTCCAATCTGCTGACTTGTAGTGCCAAACGCGTCGAGTCGCAGGTCTTGTGCGAGCTGGACGTTGAATGGGCACTACACTCCGTACCAGACAGTGATCAGAGGAACCTAAGGGAGCCTCGACAGTGATCTGGTACTTTTCTGGATGTGTAGTCAGCAGAAGATCCAACAAAGAGGGCGTGTGGCTGTCCACGTCCGGTAGACGAGTGTGCGTCTTTACCAGCTGGGACAGACCATTTGCCAGAGCAAAGTCAAACACAGATCTCCCCGCGTATTCGGTGGCACGTGACCCTCGCCAATCGGCATGGTGCGCATTGAAGTCCCCGAGGACTACGACTTCGGCGGAGGGAGTCTGTGAAAGCAGATCGTCAATCTTCGCCTGAACATGGCCCAAGAGTTGATCCGTTTCTGCATTACCACTATGGGACCTGTAGAGGCACGCGTAGACTCTGACGGATACACACACAGATACCCCGGCGTGTGGTATAAAATGATGTTCTAGTTTATACCCGGGGTATGATAGGTACGCTGTGTCGCTAGGTTGAGATATCTGGGTCTCCGTCAAAAACAACAATGCCGGCTGCGCCGTCTCAAGGTGGTAGTGGACGGCGTTTAGGTTCGAGTGAAACCCCCGGATGTTGCAAAAGTCCACATCTAGAGTGTACCGGGGTGCCGCTGTTTGCCGTCGGTTGCCCTCAGAAAACACAACAGGCTATACTTTGCCCTAGATACAACGGGCAGCCCGAGCAAAATCCGAGGATCATTCCCCCGATTTTGCTCGGGGAGGGGGTCCCCGGCATCATCAAAGCCGGTACCCTCCTGAGGTATACTTTTTGGAGGCATCGCTATTATGTTTGGTAGGGGGGGGGTTGTGCTTCTGGATTCTCTCATTCACCGACGGAACATAACCAAATGAATTTGGTTACTACACGTCGGTCTTCTGTGAGAGGGTGGTCCTTCCCCGGTCGAGCCAGCCCAATACGAACTGCAGTCAGAAAACTGCAGCTAGGCTCTACCACCTATATTAGCTTATTAAAAGTTTTAAATATTATATAATTTAAAATGCAAAATTTCTAAATCGATCTAATAGTAATTTATTTGTATATTATCAGATGATAATGGATAGATGTCCACAAGCCTTAAGTCACGAATATTATAACAATACGAGCATTAGAACCACAAAAACCATCAACATTATTAAAAGGCACTAATTTATAAAAGGCTTTTAAGAGATAAAATTCAGCACTTTCAGTAATCAAAAGGTTTATTTTAGTGACAATAAGAAATCGAAACGTTTAATATAAAATTATACAACATTGCAAAGAGAGACCATTTAAAGCAATAAAAATATATACAAATTTTAAATAGAAATGAGAGACTATAACTGAAGTAGGGTCATGAAGATGAATGTAGATTGACATGCTGCTAGAGATGGGCGAAAAGGGATGGATTAATTCATGAATAGAGGTAGGGGCAGGTCGGCAGGATTACAGAAATTAATGAAAGAAAACATATTGTTACCCTCATCAAGAGATGAAGGAATAACGCTAAGCGAACGATGAATATATACCAATCTAAGCAGAGCGATTTTTCATGTAAAATTATTATATATAAATATCAAATATAATGTTATAAACAACAGGCACAAAGTAATGTTAGTGCCTAGAACAAAAAGACGAAATAGTTGAAATTGCTACTCGCATTTTATTATTTTTTTATTTATTGCACAAAAAAAGTACAAAAGTCACTGTTAATTAAAAAAATCGGTAATAATCAATCCGAAAGCAAATAAATAAAAAACGAATGAATATTGTTTAAATACTTTATTTCTCAAAAGAATTCACTTACAGAGAATTTAATACTATGTTACAAAGGTATCACTTAGCATAGCTTTGGACAGAAAAATCAATATTATTTAGTAAACAGAATAAAATATAGAAATATAATATTCATTATTATATTTGTACAAAATAAACATCAATAAATTAAAAGAAGATAGTTTAAGCTTAAACTCGACGCACTGCGAAAGAACATACAAAATAAAACTTAGAGATATGATGTAATTTTACGGCCACGGTATGGCGGAAAATATTTTATTTGTTTACGTATATACCTAGATTTTTATTGTATCTGGAGACAATATATTTTTTTACATCAATATGATGTCCCTGAGGGATCACATGATCACATATACATTGTTTTCTCTTTCTTGTGAAAATATTTTGAGTCTGTTTCCAACGTCTTTAAATTTCTGTAAGAGCTCTATTATTCAATCAAGTCGAAGTATAATTATTTGGAGATCGCATTAAACTCACGATTAAATAATTAAAATGTTTATTTGCACTAGTTAGCCAGTTGTTGATGAGAGTAGCGAATACAAAATGCTTCTCGTTCTTGCTATCTTCACAAACTATTTAACAATGAGCAATATCAATACATTGCATAAATTCACAAAATGCAATGAGTATGTCTAATATGTTTTGATAAATAGCAACACACGTCTGCATGCTCGGCTCGGTGATTTGCAATGAAGTCTCTTTAACATTTATTATTCCCCAAATAATAAGTTATTGTCGACGTGCATCTTTATTTGCGATTTAGTCTTAGATTTTTATGAATGCAGCTTAAGCGGTATTTTTCTAGTCAAAATATTTATACATGAATTAGAATCAAAAACAGTAGTAACTTGATCGCTACTAAGGCGTTATATTTTTATAACTGACATCAAAAGAGATAATATCTGTTTTTAGGCAATTAATGTATGGTATAACAAATAAAATATTAAATATATACGAGTGTTTTTATACATTACTACTTTAAGGGTGAATTTATTTTACTTGCTAGAGTATATTTTTGTTTTCTTTCTTTCTTTCTTTTCTGTTGATAAACAACGGAGTACAATTCATGATTTTGTCATAATAGGATGTCCAAAAAACAGCCTTTGATAGCTCACATTCCTCTAGCGACAGCTTAGTGGCTGACGCTAGGATGATGCAAAATAGTATTTTACAATCAATGGACCATTGTAGCAAAGGGCATCCACTAAGTTTTGCCTGGACGTGTTTTCATATATATTCCATCAGTCTGTAGTTATGGCTTCTGCTTTAACACTTTGAGGAAAAGCAAGCCGGAAAATGAAACAAAATATTTCGTTACTTCTATTTTATTTTCGTACCTTCAGATCATAATTTAAACAGAATGACAACAAAGAACTAGCTACACGTTTGTATGTTACTAAACATATTAAAACATGATCTAAGAAATTATATATTGTCTACATAAAAAAGCACCAGCTATAGCAGCCAGCATATGTTGCCAATACTACAAATGTATCTGCTGAATATCTAAAAAAACAACTTTGATAATAGTGATAAGTTAAACCAATTAAAAAACAGCTTTCCATTATATTTGAAAATTATAGTTGAATGAAAGAAAACAAAATGAAATCGACTTAAAAGCCAAAACAGTATATCATCAGATAAACAAAATGATACAAAATGTCAACAAATAGGAGATAGCGCTGCATGCTGTTAGACACGAGCACTTTAGATACCGATCTCAAGTTCCGCTGACATTTTGAAAGTTACGAGATAGACTATACCCATCGATTAAATATTTTAGAATTTTATATAGGGACTTCATAATATTCATACAGTTAATAAAGTATAATAATATAAGGATGATAAACAATCCTTTTAATCCGGACAGGAAGCTGTAAAGTGATGTGATAAGCTGTTACACAAAATGAATTTTCGTTTATTTTGAAATTTGCGGAGTAGATTTCCAGCGTCGCGGGGTATTTCACAGATATGAGAAGAATGCATACAAAATACATCTAGACTTTGGACATCTATAACGCGATGGGCCCGGCACCCGCACGGCGAATCCTTGGAATACAAAGAGGCTCTAGTTTTTTTAAATTGTTCTATGTTCGAATTGAATCCAAGTTCTTTTGCTCAATAATCACGATCACTTAACACTAAACCCATCACTGAATCAATACATTTAAAATAAACTATTTTCTTAGTAATAGATAATAGGTAATAAGACGAGAGAACTTTGGCTACCTGTGGATAAGAGTTGAAACATTAAAGGTATTTACAATAATCCCTTTTTTATGTTTCAAAAAGCTGCTTTTAACCCTTCAGGCAAAATTAACTAGGGAATTTCAATGTTTGGCAGCAGATTGCCTATCAACGTATAAAATATATTTCGTAGAAAGATTTAACTGAGGATTGAAAACTTGTCTCTAAATATAACAGTCCATTCATGTTTGGTCGAGTTTAAATTGTATAAGTTGCACTATCTCAGTCAAAGTTCTTAAATACTCGAAGGAACTTGATCTTCCTCAGTTTCTTATTTTAACTGAAACATAAATGGGACAATTGAACAGCTATAGCGATACTGTTGTTTTCACAAAACAACTTAGAGATATCAATTGAACAATGCTTTGATTGAACTGATTATAATTTATATTTAAAAGCATTTATATTTAACATTTTTACAATTCGGATTTCATTATTTTAATAACAGAAAATTTTACGACGGAATCAACCTCATATTCCTGAATGAAAAAGGTTGTTTATAATTATAGAATAATATAATATGACTTCTTGTATGGTGACCATGTTTCAAATAAATCAACTACTTTACTTAAATTGTTTCGAAGATACAAAAATTGAGAAAAACTGTATTATAAAACTTATGTATAACACACAATTGATCTTAATAACATTACTGTTAAAAAAATATATATGTACCCTCGATTTCAAAAACTTTAATCAAAACAACAAAGTGATTACGATAAGGATCAGTCTAAACAGAAAAATAATATTAAAGAAACCTTCATGGCTAGAGATTTAAATTTTAACCAAAGTATTTTGAAATTCTTTATTTACATATTTACATTAAAACTGATTGTTACTCATTTCTCAACACATTATCATGATAATAAATTTTTCGTCAGGATTTTTAATGAAATTAATATTTTCAGTTACTTTAATAATAATTATTCCAAATAATATTTCCTTTCATGTTGATTATATCTGACAATAATTAGAAATAACACAGATTTTAGAAACAATATTGAGTTTGATAATTTGTTATGAAAATATACATAATAAAATATTATGGATATAAAAATGTGTACTACAGTAGTGCAATATTTAATATTAACTATATAAATTAACTGTCATTCTCCCTTTGTTACTTATAGAGAGCTATAAGTTCATAATTGAGGCAATCTTTTACAATGACTAGCGTTTTCCAAAGGAACCAGTCTTTTAAATTAAAGTAATTTGTTTTTTTGTCTTAATATAATTTTTGTTCTTATATATTGCAGTGCTTGATTTCTTCTCTATCAGTTTATGTAAGGACAATACATCAAAAATAAATATAAGATTTAAGAAGAATAAATGTCTCTTTGAATAATACAAAAGAATGAAGTCGTTGCGAAGATGTAGATATATTTATTCAATTTCGTATGAGTGTTTTCTTTAATAATAATAAGCATTTGTATTTGTTGGGAAGAAGAGAAATGTTCTCTTGTATAAATTGAATTGTTTTCAAAGAACTCAAAGAATATTTCGATTTAAGATAACTGAAGTTTTCCCGTCTCGTTATGTCTTTAAAATGAATAAGAACAAACTTACTCGAGAGTAGTCAACTTCCTATACTAAGTTAACGTGATTGTGTTCCCGTATTTTGTAACAACTATTATTTTACTTGATGCTTTTTTCTATATCAAATCATATATAATCTTCATATTAAAATAAATTAAAGCTTATAAGTTTTATTCCCAGCGATAAATTACTAAGTGTTAAATTGGTTCCCTGCTCATTGTCCCAACCGACCAAGTCACTTAAAGTCAATTGCCAAAGTTAAAACCAAAGTATATTGTTGTAAAATGATACACATTACATTTATAAGTAATTCGATTCTTGGTTTATGTTCAATAAAACTTCGTATTATCTTCGCTTGGTCACTAGAATTGACTATTAAACTAAATGAATATAATGTAACTGACAAAATTAGACAAATTACGTACAAAATTTGAACGATTTAAACTAAGTTCCCTGAAACCCGCGTGGTGATTCTCGATGGACTGATCAGGCATCGGATTGCCATGCATGCATGCATTCAGACAAACACTATTCGAATCTGACAACTGGATAATCGCTGCATTAAGAAGCGTGTCATGTGAATTGCTAAGGTTTTATTTTTATCATTTACGTTAATCCGCAAAAAATTAACGTTATATTGTATTTGTAGTTTTATTAATTTATTTTAGCTTTATTCTTTTTTTTATATTTTTTTATTTTTAACTTGTAACGAGTCCATGTTGTCTGTTGTAATTACTTATCAATAAATTATTATTATTATGATTAAATACAGAAGGAACTTAAAACTTCGTTTCTTGTTTTTGAACTTGTAGTAAAAAAAATCGTTTAAAAATACTAGCATGCTTGATGTCTTCATCAAAATACATTCAAATATAAATGAATTTTTCTCATATTTTTATTTATTTTACATGTGAAACATACTTATATTGTAGCTCAAAATCCATTAGCGTGTTTAAACTCTTCTGACAACATGTCGATAAGCTCGTGTGCTCGAGGACCCAACAAGAAACAACACAACAGAAACAACAACAAAAATATTTCAACCGTTAATAATGGTGATCGAAAACATGAAACCATTCTAAACTATAAATAAGGAAAGACGTAAGAGGCTTGTAAAATGTAGATTCTAAGAAAAACATTAATATAGGAAATATACATATAAATTTAGGCCAAAATATCTTTTGGAGTTATTAATTTAGTAATCTGATTTAGATTATTTTACTTGATCATTTGTGTATCAAATGGGAGTATCAGGAAGACCTATTTTGATACCATGCTTATCGATGTACATAATAAAGAAAAGCTTAAAAGTTGATGTCTCGCATCTGAACAATTTAAGAACAATTTATATAACGCTGAAGGTCACAGGGTGAATACCTTATTAAACAAAATACAAAAGATAACCTTCAGTGGTGGTAAAAATCTTCTGAACAATTTAAGACGAAAAATATATCAAAACCGATAACTTTCTCATCCTATCTTGTTAAGCTTTTATCACTTACATCCTACTTCAAGTATTCATGAGGCCATATTTTTCAGGGTCGGATAGCTTCCGGGACGTGATCCCGTCTTGCTTCCTTTAATTTATTTTTGATTGCCGTATCATATTTGCTACTAAAGTGTGGGTTAAGCTTCTGATCTATATTGATCCTTAGTATTTTTCAATTGCAATAGTTTTTTAAATTACATCCTATTCGAGATTTTCCTACATTACAAGTATAAAATAATGTTTTATACGAATATGTATTAATAGTGTTTTATTGAATTGCTGTTTCAATATTAATATCCCTTTGAAAATTATATTTATTTAAGCTTTAGAAGAGAATCTTGATTTAAAAAAAACGGCTTTTAAACTATCTGTGCATATTAAAAGTTTTATGTTCATATATAATTGCTATATTATAAATAAAGTCCAAAAAAACATTGCAAACTATCAAATAAAAAACAATAAACCCATTACTATAAATTTTGTAATATAAATAGTCTTAAAACTTCCAAAGCTATCAAAGCAAATATAACTAATATTTATTATTGATATTAAGATACTGTTGTATTTCATTTAGTATAGAAAAAAAAGACTTTTTAATCTAATAACAAGTTTTTAATTTTAAGGCTACGCTAATCCTAATATCCTGGGGCGGTCGGGATATTAAGGCAGCTCTACGGTCGAGTTTCGCTAAAAAAAAAAAGAGGTTAAATATTATTTGTCTTAATAATGACGATTAGAATAGTCTTAAAAATAATGATTTCATCCATAACGCGGATTGACAAACATAACAGCCGCGGACATCACCTACTTTGTAATGGAATTTACAGAATTATGCAACTCAATAATGTTTATTTCATATATATTTTTTATACCTATTAACATTTTGTCCGGAGCTTTAGGAATATTTTAAAACTTACAACTAACTTTACATTCAATCAATGTAAACGAAACTCATATATTGTATTTCTGAAAATTCTATTATAAAATATTTAAAATTCAATTGTATTATGATGTTAGAAGTTTTACATTAAAATGTGATTGTAAAATTCTGATGAATTATTTATGTGATCACCATTTTAGCCCCATGTCAATGTAAAAAAATCGTAAAGTTACTCGACAAAATATATTTTTTCAATAACTATTATTTTGTAATGTTTTTATTGTTAAGTATGGCAAAACATACTAACCTATTTATCAAAATTTATTATATCAAATTATATATAAAACAAATATCTTCACTTCTTTCTTTCATGCAACTCTTAGTTGCTGCTGATAAACATCACATCCACGTCAAGAAACTTTTTTAAGAAAATTTTTCTTTTCAAATTCTCTGAAGTTTCATAGTCACTAAATTCTTTGTAACCGAATCGGTTTGAAAACTTTTAGTTTGTTGCAAACTTCGTTTTCTGAAAATTGAGATGAATAGAAATGGATCAAAATTCTATGAAGCATTATTATTGTTTTTATATCACAACAATTTTAAACTGGTATTTGAAATCGTTTCGGATTAACCTAATTCATATTATGACTTAATTATTTATGATGATATGAATTTTAATATTTTTGCACACTATATCAAATGAACAAGAATGTGAAATGGGTTATTTTCACCCGCCAAATGTATGTAAAAATATTTTATAAATGCTCTTTCAAAATAACAAGACGATTTTTCACAAGAGGAAAGCTACTAACAAGAGTAATAAAATAAAATGGCACCTATTTGTTTTAATATCCAAAACAAACATAACTCACTGCCTTTCCGTCAAATCTTTTCATCAATAATTTCCATCAAGTCTATCCGTCCAATCTCGTCCAAGAAAAGATCTTAAAATTACGTTCACGTATAGTTTTCTAAATACACAAAGGAAAATATAAAAACTTGGAAATAAGATTTTTTTATATGAGTGTAATTGAAGTATATAAATTTATTAAGTTGGAAACTTAATAAATTTATATACTTCGGAGATAGCAACGATTACTTTAAATTCATGAAAACATGGATTCAATCGTAGATGTCTACAAAAATGTGATACAACAAAAATTTTACAAGTATTAGATTAGATTGTTAAGACGAACGAACAAAAGACAGAGCAAGAAATAATTTTGTAAAAACCAGTATGATAAGAAAAAGAAATACATGATAAGAAAAAATTATAATAGAAATATTGAAAAAAGGCTTTTAAAAGAGGAAAGACCAAAAAAAGATAGACGAACGGTGTGAAAGATGTTTTTACTAGCATAAAAGTGTGTTTACTGTCAGCTAACAGAGGTTTAGGATAAAAATTTATACGTTGTGCGCCGATCAAGTAATTGCTCTAAAGGGTGCAGATGTTGTTAATGATGATGATAATGATGATGTTGTTATTTTTACATTGATAATTTAAATATTTGCAACATATAAACATAATAAAATATCGCAAATTATTATTTGTATTCGTAGATTTTTATTATTATTTTTTACTATTATTATTTGTAAAAAAAATATTAAAAATATTAAGATATACTTAAATAATGGACAATGGTAAACCATTGTCTATTATTTAAGTTTTGTATTTAGGCAAAAATTTTTGGTAACATAAATTCTATAATTGTTTACTTGTTTGTTCTTTTGTTTTATATAACTTGATATCAAATATCTTTTGTTCCTAATATTATTGTAATCTTTGACCTATTTTGAACATCAAATGACATTCAAACAATAGAATTTTTAAGCGTCCTCAACTAACATTAAACGTTTTAACCTTTAAAGTGTTCTTAGTATTATTTTAGATAAATTACAACCGCCATCAAAGACGTCATTTGAAACGTCGGCGAAAAAAAACTTGATGAGTAAGAATATTGAGATACTTATATCAATACAAAGAGAAACGTACTGAATGATCAACCGGCTGTAACTGCGTGCTAAATTTAGATTCAGTATTCGATGATAAATCATTTAACTGGTGGTAACTTTGACAATGAAAAAATATTTGGTAAAAAACTTTTCATACAGAATTTAATTTTATTTATCTTTGAAGCGTTTTGAATATCTATTATTGTCATAATTAAGTGTTATTTTTTTTAGATGTTATCTTAAACCACATTATTTTACTTTTCACTTTTTTACTAAATAGTTTAAATACATAAAATTAAACTTTTAGAAGGTCATGTGGTAAAAATATAGTGCAATTAAAACAAAGTCATATTATTAATGATTTATTTAGCTTCACGCCATATCCCTTACGGGGTAGTCAGAGACGACGGAGCGCCAAACGCTACGGTCTCTGCATACCTCTTTCGTTTAAGATTTTGGAATTAAATATAAATGTTTTTATCAATACCAATAAATTTAAGTTATTATTCTTCATAAAAACCGTTCTCTATAAGTTGAATATAACCACGTCGTAAACGATGTTACTCTAATGGCCTTTCATTATATGATTGCTCGCTGACACGTAGTCGTCAGCACGTCGCCAAAATTGACCAAGTGTTACCAACACGCGTCTGTTTCTTTGTTCAATGTGCTGGAGTGGAATTCATAATTTCTATGAAACTTTTTACTCGACCACAGTTGTGCAGTTTCATCGTTAGATATTTGATTGTGTTTTTGTCTGTTCGAAGATTTAATAAATATTTGAAGCAAATATCTATTTTTAATTTATAATATATCAAAGTATCTAACTCATTTTGAAAATTTGTTAACACAGCTTTATGAAAAAATTTATATAATACAGTATATGTCTATAAAAACATATAGTGATGATTAATCCTAATATAATTTAAACAACAAAGCAAAAATAACAAACATGCGAAATACTTTCAATGGAATACAATGGAGAATACTTCAAAAGAACTCTGTAAATATTTAACTGTAGCCATTAAAGTAAGTAAACTATGTCGCGATGGTTACCTTTTTTATGACCCACGACACGACATTCAAAGGAAATCTGGGATTTTTTTATACAAAATTAAATAATCGTATTATCTTATCTTATCTTTATCGTGTCGAGAGAAGAGGCGTTGTTATTGTGTGTTATATTAAATTTTATGCCTTACTTTTAACCCAAAAAAGGGGTTTTTAAATGTAAAATATTATGGCTATAAGGTTATATAACATTGAATAAATAAATTCATTTCATTCAATTTATTTTAATTACGTACAATAACGACTATTTTAGTAAAATAATAATATCTGAATACGTAAGTTTTTAATTTTTATACCCAAAATTACCATACTAATAGGATTTGGACATATACGATTGCGGATACAGATACAATTATATGAAAAAAAAAAATTATATTGTTTATAAAATTAAAGGGATATCATTATATCATTTAAAATATCTCAGGCCCTTAATGTATCACAAATTTAAAATGAAAATATGGTATGTTTGTTAAAAGATTGATTTAAAATAATTGTTAAACATAAAGGGAACTTCATCATTTGGTACTTTTATTGTAATATACATATAACACAACTTATCCCCGTGACTTGTGTGTTAAACTACAGGAGGGTATTATACGTAAATCCTGTCTTAGTGGTTAAGGCACAAAGGACGTCAGGAAACAACCGTTTAGATCAAACCGCAGCGGTTTAGCTTCTATGTACAGTTAATAGATTATTCATTACGGATATGGTTAAGGTTGCTTTACTCTATAACAATGGTACATACTTAAATTGAAAATAAGGAAGTTAAAGTATTATGTTGATCTTAAAATGCTGTTGTAATCTAATTAGATTCAGATCCTAGGTTTATAGATCACTTATAGATTTAACAGAGTATACCAGTAAGTACTTAAACAACCTAAATCAAATTTAAAGTGTTTACTTTTACTAGGCATATATTGCATTATGAAATATTAGATTCTTATGATACAATTTCTAATAAGTCCATAGAAATCAACCAGAAAGAAAACTATTTAGTAATATGTTATTATTGTACAATATGACTTTACTATAGAAAAAATAATATATAGAATTAAGTTATGACTAGTAATCTCATTGACATAGATAACATATACCCTCCTGAATTGTATATTCAGTCTACATTCTAAAGGTTGTTTTAAACAAAATTGCTATTAAAAGATTGTCTCAAATAATAAGATCACCTTTTGTATGCGACGTGTGTTTGTGACGGCTTTGTGTGTTGTTTTTATTTGGTGTTTATTAGAGTCTTTATATTTCATCGAGTTCATTATATTAGTAACTAAGCATTATACAGTACATTATTATATAATAATATAAATAAAACCAACAACATGAAAAACACACATTACGTTACAGTAAATCTTTTTCAGATATTGCTAAGAAATTACCAAAGCTTAGAATAATCGCAAAGAAAAATAGGACGACAAACATATTAATTTTTTTTCATCCAAATAATAAAATATCAATCATATATATATATATATATATATATATAATACCCCCATATTCATATTAGTCAAGTCAAAAACGCCAATGATATTAAAGTATAATATTTATTATATTTTAAATGGTACCGAGAAGTTGCTTTTTATTTCCTTTCCTTTTTAGTATCTGGGATTTTTTCCAGTTATATTATATTTAACATTAAGTAACATTGTTTGATTCGTAGATAGCACGCAATGAATAAGTTTAGAGAATATAAGACTCAATTAGTGGTTGATTATGGTATTTTAGCACATAGCTGTTATGTAAACAATTGTAAACAAAAAAAAAGATGAAAGCTCAGATTTTATTATTTAGTAAGTATTAATTGGTAAAACGAATATTACAGTAACCAAACTAAAACAAACTTAAAAGAATATTGAATTATGGTCATTTATCTAAATCCAAATCAAATAAGATTAATAATCTAGTATACAATTTAAATGATATAATTAACGGGTTTTCGAATATATTTTACTAATGAAAACTAGAAATAACTTTATTCCAAAATTATAAACAAAGTAATATGCGTAATAAAATAGTAAATTTCTTACATTTCATTTTGCTAAAAGCATTTGAACCATGAAATTTCCAAAGCTTCAGTTTCAGCTTTGCTCAAAAGTATTTGTGAGCAATTCAAATCTAGGCTTAAATTAATTTGACTACGGCGATAGAAGAAATTAATTCTTTACTATTAAATTGATAAACTATTCAAAGTCAAAACACTTCCATGAATAAATATTTAAAAAATACTTTAAATATTAACGTTATGTAATATAATTCAATATTTTTTATATAAAATGGTCCCATTTTTAGATTTAATATAGTACTAGAGTTTTCCGACTCCAGTTAAAAGCTCAGACGCACTTGGTTTAGTAGCACTCAAACTAAAATGTTGGTTTTAAAGTTATTAGCTTACTTAGAAAGTTGCGTCATTTATATAATAGTTATGAATATTATTTATCGTGAATTTTAGAAATATTTTTTTCGAAACAAGTGGGTTTATAAAATAAGTATCTCTGAAATATTTACGTCACTTTAAGAATACGAGTACTTAATTGTAAAATATAAAAACTAATATTAAAATATTTTACAACCCATAAAAAAATATTACAAACAATGATTTTGTAAAATTCATTGTAGACATCTATTTCTTGAATAATTTAAAAACTTTTTGAAATAAATTGCTCATAATAAGAAATTTCGTTTGTCTGTGTAATCCGAATTGAGCTATCGTATCGTTGTTCAACGTAATGAACGTAATTTTCTTTTGAACTTAATCCTTATTAAGTGTCACGAAGTCCCGAATATCCCAATCTCAAGCTTGTTGTTTGCAAGTCAAGATATCAATTTACCATCAGTTTAGGAATTTACTTCAAAATTATCTGTAAACAAAATCTGTGTAGATAATAAAAATAGTACCTTCATCCCTAAATCTAATATTTATTTTTAACTACCTTACAATAAATATTTCATTATTGATGTAGTTTTAATCTATTTATTATATTAATGATATATTACGTAAGTATTTTAATTTTAGGAAGATTTTTGTGTCTTCTTAACCTAAAATAAATGTCCGGAGAGGGTCTTAAAACAGAGAAGCTCTTTAAATGCTAGACTTAACGCTTCTTGGTGATTATGTCAAGTATCTTAGTTGTTGTTTTAATGCTCTTATTGAGCATAGTTTTTATACCTTATTAAGATTGTTCCAACCACTTTTGAGAACCTTTAAAGGGTACAAAAGTTTCTCACTAAAAAGTTATACTTCATCACAATAAATCTTCGCCTTTTATACCACAATAAAACAACAATCGCCATCAGAGTACTTTGAAGACGGTTTAAGTAACCAGAATATTTTGTATTTCTTTTCCTAAATAGGGAATTTGTCTATTAGGTAACAGTTCAATCCATAAAAAAGACAGTTTTTAAAGTTTTTAAATTTAAACATTCGATAAGCATGGGTAAGATCGACTTAATATAATTAAGTATAGTATTTAGCGATACAAATAACTTATATAATTTATTATAACAAGCCTAACGTAATTCTTTTTGAAAATGAGTCACTAAAATATTAATGAAGGTTCTTTTATAAGCACGTTATCGATATTTCGATTAATGATTCTTCAAAAAGTCAAAGTTGGGATGAAAATTAAGTTTTAACAGGGTCTTCAGGATTTTATGTTCTGTATATAGTTATATAGTTGTAAAAAATCTTGACGACCATAAAAATACAAAACTGGAAATATACATTTTATTGAATTATCATAACGAACAGGGGTCGACGAGACGAAGATATTTATTGCAGCCTTCCACTATATTAATTTATGATTCTATAATATGGTCTATGTAGATTTTGAAGGAACTTACCTTTTTTCTTTTTTTTTGTATTGGGAGCACTGACAGAATGTTCAAAGCTTTAGAGGCTAATCGTTGCTCTACTCTAAGATCAATACTTTTAACGTTATACTTTTGTAAAGATCCAATATTTTGATATCTCTATGATAAAGTTAAACCGTGTTTTAATACTTTGTTTTTTCTTTCAGGTAAGTACGACTTAAAAAATGGCATACGGTTGGTTGGTTGGTATAGAAAATCGATTAATCAATTAAGAAAACATTAAAAGCTTAATATAACAACTAATTACAACTTCACTGTTGCAAATCTCAACACTACCATAGACTAAATTACTAAATTGCCTAATATTATTCAAAATATTGATAAACAAACACTTATCTTGGAAAAGACGGTGACGGACCATTATAAAAATGTTTTCTAATTTCAAAATATAAATTAAAAATGATAATGAAAACAGTTTTTGATTATAAATAAAAAATATTTAAACTAATATAAGAAATAGTAACTACTCAACAAAAAAATATATATAAGATATAAAGTCTACAACTATAACATCAATGTTAGACACATTACAGAAAAGGTCTTATTAATATACCAACTTATAAAGTGAGCATCCTTGCTAAAAAAACGACACCTTTTAAAGTACTTCATATAGAATATATAGGTTCCAAGAAAAAACTTTTTGTCGTAATTTACTATGGCCGTAAAAATGAATTGAAATAAACTATTAATATATTAAATCTATTAAATACACATTTTTAAAAAATATTTGTTGTTAACGTTATAGTTAAATTACTGGTTAACGTACCTAGATTTAATCTTCAAAGCCATCTTAAGTAATAAGCCTCACATTAAATTTACACATAAATTGTTAACGAAGCCCAATGAGGTGTATTTTTTTTTATATTTTTCTGTAAAATTTATATTAAATTTACTAGAGCCAAAGCATTTACTACATTACATTTGATCAAAATTCATAAAGGTGTTTTTTTGTAATCCACAAACACTGCAAACAGGTCGATAAAATTTCGAAAACCTTTGTGGTAATTATACTTATTATATATGTATGTATTTAAGATGTACAATTACTTTTTACCAGAAAAAATTGTGTATAGATTTGACGTCGTTACTAATTTCAAAATTTATATAGGCAAATACTCAAGAATTTTGGTAAATAATAACCAAATGGTAAAACAAATTTTCCAAAAAAAAATGTAATCTTAAGTATTTTATATTTTCTACAGTTTTAAAAAGATCAGAAAAAAGAATTGCCGTTTTTCATTTCCTATTCCTCTTCTTCATCTTCTTCATAAATTTTCGTCACGAGATTTCATCACACAGTTTATATTTTTTGGTATGGTAGGTCGTATGCAGTTGATATTGACAGTGTCATAATGCGTTCTCTTATACAATATTTGATCAAGTGTAACCGATACTGGCTGCCGAGGTTTTAATGTAATTAAACATCGACATTCGATGCCAAATTGACTCCAATATTATTATTAGTAGAAGAAAGTAAGATTTATACTTGTATATATTATATATATTAATTATACTTGTATATTTAAACATAATATAAGAAGTAAAATAATGTTAAAAAAATACCAAAGAATAAGTTCGTTATAATACGTTCTATGGATAATACGTAAAGTGTATACTTTTTTGCTGCCTGGTGGTAACTAATTACTCTGGAGATCTGTTAAGATAAGGAATTTCATATGCTTTGCCACAATTAATAAATGGGGAAGGGGGTGAAGGTACAAAGGAGGGAGCGGCTTGAGCATCCATCTCCCTTAGTAAGTTAAAAAAATAAAAATTTTAAAAAGTAACTAGTTATTAACATAATCTCATCTTCATCTTTCCCAGATTTTTATTAGATCTTAATTTACTTTATGATATTGACTGAGGTTGAAACTCAGATTATATTATATTATTATAACTGCTAAGAAAAAAATATTACCAGTACAAAAAAAATATGTTCGTTCAGAATACCTGATTGTATTATAATGGATTTAACTAAATCTTTAAATTTCAATAACGCTTAGACAACATATCGATGTTATGTAAATATATTTTGGTACCAAAATAAAGATCAAGGTTGCATTGACAAAACAATATAAATCGTTGAATTCGACAAATGAATGAATGAATTCATTCATTTCTTTGAAAGACGATACTCAAAAAAAATCATGGAATATAATACAGGATTTTTATTATTACAAACAATTTGTTACGCAAAACGCCTCTGGATAAAAGAACTTTGTTTTTTTATGATAATATTATTGTAAAAATAGTAATATTTTTTTTATTATGAAGAAACCATATCCATTACTCAAAGACTATAAATTAACAAAATATGTAGATCCATATAAAGCAACAGTAAAGTTAATAAAATACTCTATCCAAGAGTAAATACTTTTTATAAATTAGTCAAAATATTTATAATTTTATTCATGTTAAACGAGACAGACAATTTACATGAAGATGTAGAATTAATTAGTTCAAACATGGGTGCTTTGATATATCTTGAGTGATTTAAAATATTTTTTTGATTCGATAACAATAATGACAATTTGATTTCATTAAAAGATGACTTTTCATTGTTGAAATGGATATTTACTAAGGGAAATCATTTTCTTTATATGAAATCCGAGAAAACTTTATGAATTTTTATTTTAATATTTAATCTCTTCCATTCCCTTTCAACATGACTTTGAGACTTAAGACTATCCCATTTCATACTATTTGGTATATATGAATGCATTTCTCAAGAGCTTCTCTTAAAATATCATACGATATCACTGTATCTTCCGTGAAAGAAGGAATAATACCAATGTAAAAACTTATACTGTTAATATCAGCGTGGTCCCTTGATCAAAGATCTTCGAATTTAATAAGTATGTAGATTCCCAAAACGATCTACAATTCTCACCCTTTAAAGTGTGGCAACTTATAATGAGGTGTAAAGCAGAAAATTTAAAGAAGTTAAGTCAACGTCACAGTGATTACTTCCATGTATCATCCAGTGTTATCCGAAAATATGAATAGCAAGATATAATTAAATTATGTACTTTTGATTATTATAGACACTTAAATATCAGTATAGGCAAAGAGTAAAATAATAATTTCTATGAAATCCGTTTTCAATTTAATGTAACAATGGCCAGCTCTGCTTTAAACTCTTATTTACAATAGTAAATAATGTTGCAATTTTTACATACTACAAAATCTTTTTTTCTTCTTTAATAGAAAATATTATTATAAAAACAATCACATAGTACTTAAAGCAAACATTTCGCATCAAATATAAGTGAAGTGTGAAGAGCTCACAGATTATTTTCACCCGTTGGTTCTATTTGAACAGATATTGATGGTTATATAATGGATATCAAAGAAAGATAATGGTATCAAAGTGAGTCATATTTAACACATTATATAAAGACTTATCTTAGGCTATGGTTCATAAACGGTAATCCAGCTGGATCAAAACTTTTAAGACCTGATTAGACCAGTGACATGGTAAGATATCTAAAGTGCTCGTATCTTTCAGGATACGCCGCCATCTTATATTTAGCTTAGCTCGAATATCGTGAAAAATAAGTTTTGCTTCTGCAATACTTAATATTTGTTGAACTACAAAATAAAGCCTACTTATAGCGTACTTTTCTCTTATCGTAAACAAAACAAATTTCGGTTTAATTTAGTAAAACCTAAAGGCATTGGATTATGCAATATTATATTATTGTTGATTTTACATGATGTCGGATGATAAATTGTAACACCGTAATGCATTTTATCAGACTGAATATTAATGTCAGAAACTGGGAATTAGATGTTAACCGGATATTAAATAGAAGTACTCGTTTATGTTTGAGATTGTGAAAATACGTGATTGGAATATAAATAAAATTAAGTTTTCTGGATTTATTTGATTTGTTTAGATCAGAAATATAAGCTTAAGACTAGTAATATAATAAAAATTATGAATTATTTTACATTCAATCGTAACATCAATTTATTTTTGTATATAATTCCGATTTATTTAAATCAAAACACATGACAAAGGTATTACGATGAAGCAATTTGAATAGCACAATCATGTTGCATGAATAGGAATATTTAACTATCACAATACGAAAATTATGCAAAATCCAACTCATTATCTATTAATGAATGTTTACAATGTACTTGTGTATGTGCTGAAAATAACTTATTATAATTTGAATATTATTCCACATTTGGAATGATGTTCTAAGGGCTCAGTTTTATCGATTCTAATCCCTCAAAGTTATTTATGACGGAACATGTTTGTGCAAACTTGTAATACTAGTATTAGAATCATAACTAAAATTAAATTAAATTCATTTTTATTCATATTCATTGCTATCGAATATCCACTAGTATTATATTTATCATAAGCTTGTTTTATTGATAATATCAATCAATCCTTATAAATATTATTAGAATAATGTCAAATATTTTAATTTATATTATACATTTGAATAACATATTAGACAATCATCTGGGGTTAAATATTACTCAAACAAAGACAATTAACCTCATCATATGTTAAATTTTATTTAAGTTTACAGTATATATGGTACTATATACTACAAGTAACTTTTTCTCATTCTACCGCCGACTTAAATTATTTTGTATATTTTGAACGCTTTATTGGATAATGTTTATTTTTTTGTATTTTACTTTTAAAGTTCATATGTTAGTTTTAATGACCATGAAAAATTTATTGATGTTATGTTATATTTGTTTACTTTATATTTAAGTTTTCAAATATTGTTTGTTTTCCAAATGAATAAATTGATTATTAAATTAAAATTATTCCTTTCAAATTTTATCTAAATCCATACATATTAAGATTTATATAGTAACTCAAAAAACATTTAATTTTATGAAAATTTTCCATTTTGCGAGGTTAAAAGCATCATATATGTCGATACTGATAAGAAACCAACATAACACAAAATTTTATTAAGGTTTGGCCACGCAATTTTGGAATTTTAATCCATCTCTGATTTCTTTTATTCCATATTTATTTATTTTTGGGTAGATCAATCCTGTTCATATTATATGATGTCTTTGATAAATACCTATAACTAATGTAGATAAATCGAAAAACTAACTTCAATAACTTAGGGGTGGGGGTAAAAAAACCGAAAATTTTTGGAAAAAAAATCATAACTTTTTTCTGGTAAACATTCTTGCATCACAAGTATTTTTAATAGAAAGGTTATTTTTTATTCTAAATTTAGGTACCAAAAGTTTTTCCGTAAAAGGTACCGTTTCCGAGAAAAAAAATTAAAACCACTTTTAGCTTGTAAATTTTAGGTAGGTAAAACCACGGCAACTTTTTTCTGGTAAACATTCCCTCCTCGCAAATATTTTTAATAGAAAGGTTATTTTTTACTCTAAATTTAAGTACCAAAAGTATTTCCAAAAAAGATACCTTTGCCGAGAAAAAAAATTAAAACCGCTTTTTGCTTGAAAATTTTTGATGTAAACAACGGCATCATGTATTATTCGTAGGTAGTGAGTTATATTTTAAATGAGTTACACACGAGGTCTACCCACGCGAGTCCCCCTGCGGGCACGGATTTTTTTAGCTTCACGCCATATACCTTGCGGGGTAGCTAGAGACGACGGAGCGCCAAAGGCTACGGTCCCTGCATACCTCTTTCGCCTCGGCCACAGACATCAACCCCTTCATACATGCCCTCCGGGGGGTCTTCATGCTTTTTAAGTGTTTCCATATTATTTATTTATTATATATAATAACTAATCGAAACTTTTTAAAATTTATACTGTAAGGTGAAAATGTTGTACGCACTTTCTGTAGTAGTACTAAAACAATCAAATACATAATCGATTTGTAGCTTAAAAAAAATCAGAAATATAACATGCCCGGGAGATATATAAGAGAGCGAGACGCTACCACAGTATGTTAATTAGATTATTATTTATTTAAGCAATCTCTCCTAACGAGTAGAGTCGCAATTAAAAACTGGTCTTTTATAAATTTTTAAGTTATTGTGCGTCTTACTATAAAAGTAACCCCAAGAGCTCATTTTCTGCAGGACCGGGTCGTTTCCGCTATTAAATGGATTTACGCTTTGAACATTTACCTTATATCGTATTTATTTATAAGAAACTTGTAAATACCAGTAATATTGAAAATTAAATCTAGATTTTCAATGTTATGTTCTTTTATAACTAGCTGTTGCCCGCGACTTCTTCCATTCGATCTATATACGATTTGTGAATATTTGAAATGTGATGTCTTTACGATAACCTACCGTTAAAAGTATAAAAAGTTTTTTTGTTTGTTTTATTAGTCATAATGGTAACCAAAGATACAAAAAACGGTAGAGGAAAGCTCAAGGTTACTTAAAAATAAATTAAGGAATAAGCTTAGAAAAATGTACCAAAAATGTGTGGTCGCCGCCATAGTAGTTTGCAGTAACAAATAATTAAAATGAAACCTATATCGAAAAACGCCAACTTTTTATTTGTAATTGTGACCTTAACAGTATTTGAATTTAAAAAGAATGTAAGGCTTATTGATTCTAAAAGTTAATGAAGTTATTGATTTATACCGTCACAACTTCAAATGCCGTTGCTTTTAACAATTAAGGATGTATTAGAATCTGAAATCGCAGAAATAATTTTCTGGCTACGAGTAAAAAATATAATTGGCAACTTTAATATTTACTTAGATTATAGTTTGAATAATCATAGAAATGTTTATGTACTAATTTCTGTTTAATGTACTAAGGATATTTGTTGACGCAAAGTATTATTAGGCCGTTATTTTGTATCACTATAATATTAGTGCCTTTATACAACTTTATAATTAATATATACTATATAGATAGGTGCATAGGTAGGTATATAGTTAGGTACACATAAACGAAAATAACGCCCGTGATAGACGGGGAATCGCAAAAAATATATATATTTTACGAAAATACAGTTAAGGATAAGAAAGAAAGAAGAATCTGACTTTAATATTCACCAACCACAAACTTGTGCTAAGGCTCAGACTCCGGACTCCATCCTCTGTGTATGTGGATATATTGTGAAGAGTATCTCATTACTCGAGATGTTCGGAATATTTTTAATATCTGAAAAAGCAATTATAGGATTTATTTGTCAATTTATTGTCTTTTAACAAAATATTAAATTACCTCATGGCTTGAATACAAATTAAAATGAGCCTCAACAACCTCTTCTTTATTATATTAACCCACAATTTGTATTCGTAAAGGGTCTGAACTAAGAATTAGTTCCCTTCGCTAAGATTTAATGGAGTTCTTCGAGCACATTACATTTTCGAAGAACGCAGACTCTAATTTATATTAATTGACTGGGTGTTCATTTGTTCGTACTAAGTTAGTGTAGTTTAGAGTCATTCATAAGACAATAATATGATGACTGAAATTTGAAAGTTTATTACTGTTTTATAAATTTAGTAAAACCAATATTGTTTTTGAAACCATTTTTGTTTTTGGAAGCATTAAAATATAATTCATATAAAATAAATAAAGAGTTATACTCTTCATATAAATTATGTATATTTTTAACATAACTCAAAAATACTTGTATATCTTAAACTTGTTCATGGAGATTACGAAATTGCAATAAACGCATTTGAAACTTTTTTGTCAGACTACTTTAGCAAAATTAACCTTTTTATAATATGACCTGTGCACCCGAAAAGCCATTTATAAATATAATTTTCATATTAGTGAAGAAGAAAAAAGTTATAGAATATATTTCTTTAATAAAAATTAATAATTAGTGAACTTTCTTTTGCACTTGAAAAAGCAGTTTAATAAATTGCAGCGTCGTGAATCAGTTACTAAAAAACTTAAAGTCCGGTCTCACAAGATCTTGTCTCTTACAAGTTTTTACCAAAGCTCTTCACACTTGAAAAGTCAGTCTGAAAAGCTTTCTTTATTTTTTATGTCCAGTTTTATCTTTTTATTTCTAAATAATTCAATATTGTAACGTATTCAGTTCTAAAAATATTGTTATGGGTCTCTACAATATTAGATTGCAGATTTTTTGTTTTATGTCCCGTTGTTAACTCCAAAGTCTTTGTCATTATCACCGGGTGAGATAGACATGTACAACGATTAGCCTTTATTAAGATATATGCCCAGGATAGGTTGTCATTATTTCAAGTTTTATCGGTCTACGATCTAGATTATATTTCTACAGGGTGGGCCAAAAATTTTTGCACTTTTGAAACATGTCTAGAAATAAAAGTACAAATGTTATTTTGTTTATGATTTATTTAACGTAATTATCATTTATTAAAATTTATTTTTTTAAAATGACATATTCGAGATGTGCTCCGTCTCGTCGTTGGCACTCCTGCAATCGACAACGTAAACTTTGGAAAACTCGTTGACACATGCTGCGAGGAATCGCGGCTATCTCCTCGTGGATGTTTTCTTTTAATTGGGATATGGGTGTCGGTTTATTAAGGTATACTCGACTCTTCAGATATCCCCACAAAAAAAAATTGCAAGGTGTAAGGTCCGAGCTTCTGGGAGGCCATGGGATATCACCTCTGCGAGAAATCAATTTGTTAGGAAACATTTCTTTGACCACCGGTTAAGTCACGTTTGATGTATGGCATGTTGCTCCATCTTGTTGCATCCAAGTCCGGCTATTGTATCCTTCAAATTCATGCAACTGTGGTGTCAAAAACTCTCGCAACATTTTCACGTATTCCACTGAGTTCACAGTTACGTTATTTCCTTGACTATTTTCAAAGAAGTATGGACCGATTATGCCCTTTGCGGATATGGCAGCCCACACTGTCGTTTTTGGTGAATGAAGAGGCTTTCGGTGTTTATAGTGAGGGTTTTCCGTGCTTCAATTTCGACAATTATGTTTATTTACGTGACCATTAATGTGAAAATGGGCCTCGTCCGTAAACAATACATTCTCAAGGCTAGAGAATCGCTCCAGTATAGTGTCAACAAATAACTTGCGTTGAATGTAATCGTTTGGTTTCATCTCCTGTACAATTTGAAGCTTATATGGGTACAGTTGAAGGTCCAAATGCAAGATTCGCCGCAGACTAGTTCTTGGTATAGCAAGAGCCGCCGGCCGCTTACGCGTAGATGATTCTGGATCGTCCCTTACAGAAATTTCAACCTCCCGAATGTTCTCTTCGCTTCTTCTTGAACGTGGTCGCCCAGTTTGTTTAATATTCGTTGTCGATCCCGTTTGCTCAAACTTTTTAACCCAAGCTTTAATTAAATTAACACTTGGACACTCACTTACACGTTGTAATCGGTAGTCAACTCTAAAGAGGCGTCGTACAGTAACGTAGGAATCGTTGTCTTTGTAAAATTGTTTTACGCAAAAAGCACGCTGTTGTCCCGTGAAGCGCTCCATCGTGACTAAAATTGCATTAAGCGACGCACAATTCCCCGCCACCCGCGCGCCCCTTGCTCTCACGGTTTTGGAGAAATCAAGTGGTGCTATTTGCAAAAATTTTTGGCCCACCCTGTATGATTATAAAATAAAGCAGATCACTACGGAAGCTATGGAAGAAATATTAAGATAATTTGTATTATTCGGACAATTTAATTTTTGACAATCTTATTAAAACACGGGTTAGAAAATTTTAATCTAATATCAAATATACTAATATCAAATAAGTAGAAAGTATTACTTAAACTTTCTGCAAGAAATCTTATCTTATTTAAACAACAATAATAATAATAATAACAGTACCCGATATTATATGTGAAATAATACATTTTTTTCTTATAACAATAACGTGAAAAAATCAAGGACGTAATTTCGTTATGACTTCCACCGGAATGGAAGCCATCTTGGATCACGACGGAACCACATTTCCGTCAGACCCAGTTTGTTCGTTAGCGTAATTTACGGCTTGCTACCGTTACAAAAGGTGTGATAATTAAAATTCCTATGAATAGGTTTATATATTATCTTATAATTATCTGTTATTTAAAAAGTGATCTTTTTATAGAATAAACAAAAGTTAAAGAAATAAAACAATATCCGTACTTATTTCAATATTGTCATATATTTTTTGCAGTCAAACTGATAAACCAGTCAAAAAATCGTGTTAGTAGAATAAATTTTAATTCTTAGATTGAATAATAGTTGAAAATAACTTTGTCTTTACTCAATGTAAATGTGTTAGTTTAAGTACGATATCATTTTAGTTATTTTTACATCAATGCTAACATTGTATTGTATATATATATAAATTAATGTGTTGTTGGTTGACGGGTAAAAAGCATTTAGTTACAGTTAACATTAAGTCAACCATTTACATGATTTTGGTGTGCAAAAAAGTATTTAAATAATATTAATATTCGGTCTACAATAGTATATAACTTTAATATATCTTTACTTCAAAACATTTCATTTGAGAAATGGAGAGAATCCGTTGGTTGAATAATCTTTTAGAGATTGAATTACTAATTCGCGTTTCAACTGTGTTAGTTAAATTGAAATTGTAACTATGTAAAGCATATAAATATTTACTTTAATTATTTTATACATATAATAAGAGTAATCATTTAAAATATAGAATGCCTGTAAATAAAAATTGAATCTATATATCTATATGAATAAATGAAAACTATTGCCGCATGTATGAAAGCGTAATTCTGGGAACAACTCAATTCGGTTATAAATTATAATTATATTTTTTTATCAATTTGACAAAAATGGCAGACGTAATGCCAATCAACTAATCTAATTAAAAGGAAAACCAAATGAGGGAATATATGAAATTTATGTAGTAGATATATGGTTAACTATTATAACTACTTAAAAACGCAATATTATAAACTAGTTAATAAATACTTTAATAATAAATAAAAGCCATAAAATAATATAATGCTAAAAAAAACAATGTATTACTACTACAATATAATACATATACAAATATATTTTTGTATTAGAATCTCGAAAACAAACATGATTTTAAATTATGTTTTGTGGACATATGTAAATTTTGACATAATAAAATATTGTCATTAAATTATTTAAAACTCATGCTGAAATCGTTTGGTTAGATTTCAGTCAACTATTTAAAACACTTAATTTTGGCCGAGCACTTGTTTTTGTTTGTTTATACAGAATACAGATTAATAATAAGAATACAAACATTTATCTAACTCGTAATTGTGACGTCTCATGTGTAGCGAACAGAAACACAGTCTTTAGAATCGACGTCACTTACACTAGTGTCATTAAAAATGTGTCTATTATCTGTGTATTATAATTATATAAATATTTAGTATAGTACGAGTGAATAAAGTGTCATGTTTTACAAGCAGAAAATACTTTTAAAAGTACACACTAATTCGAAACGAGAGTATGTAAATAAAGCAACTAGAACATATTCGGACGAACTGAAATGGAACTCACAAGTTTTGGTTGTGCTACTACGCAAATACGTAGCTTATTAAAAGAGCAGCATATTATATATAGAATATGCTGCCCTTGTATATGCTGATTTACATCTCTCAAAATATTGTTCATATACAAGTTAAAAAATAAACCTATAAAGTTGCACATAAAGTCTAACATTATTAAAGGCTTTTCAGATTAAGATAAAGATTTTGCAAATATAAAATATGTATTAAATAAGTATTTATAATTAGAAATTACGTGAATAACTAAGTGATCGGATTTACGAGTATTTAAAACTAATAAATTCATATATAATAGACCGTATAACTCATATGATTATAAAATTAGAGAAGCCTAGCCTTTTACAGTATTCATATGTAAGGTTAAGATAGCAGTTGCAAAGGATATGACCAACACTGATGGCGGGTCGGGACTTTCCGTCCGGAAAGTACATTAGCTACTCGGCTTACATGCGATAGAAATGAATCTTATCGTATACTAAAATAACGTTAGGATTTATGAAAAAAAGACGACGAAATCGCGACGCGTGGTTGAAGTTGGTTGGCGATCGCAGTGTGATGTTATGGTATGCAGAGGACAGTTCTGCCTATGCCCCGGAAAACCGTTCTCTTTGTAGCCTCGAACGATATCACGGTGGTAAATGGTGAAATTAAATAAATTAAATTGGCATACTACATAAGTTTTTACAATATTGATCCAGAAGTTGTGATGTTTTTTTTATATTTTTAAATGTTATGTTAGCAAATAATTAAATACTCAAATTCATAAGCTTTTAATATCAGTCATGCTATGTTGGATATTTTTATTATTAGAAATATATTAAATTCTGAATAAACATGGGGAATCTATTTTACAAGACGATCTAGAAACATCCTATAATATTACTATTCAGAAAATACACTAAACACAGAGGTTGCAATACAAGGCTGCAACTCTGACAACACAGTTTCTAATTTTACTCGCTCGAAGAGATTTAGAGCCACAGTTCTTATAGGAATTAAGGACACACAAGTCAGGTGCTAGTGATTCACCTTGTTCAAGTGTATAATAATACCAACCATAAATAATTATTTTTCTTTAAATTCAAGCTGCTCTTCACATGAAGCAATAAATTCATTTCTCCTTCATATTAACTGCAGTGAATCTAATTTTCAGTCAAGAATATAGTAATTGGCTTGTATTTGTCTAATAATAATCCAGTAACTTTGATGGAGGGGTAACATCACAAACCCAAGGTTTTAGATTAATAACTTATTGAGAATAAAACTACATATCTTAGATAGGTCCTAGCTGACTGGATATTTCCTCTTATAAAACCAGTCCAGCCAGCTTCACAGCCCTTCTTCTACAAAGCAGCCTCAATATTATAGTTGCCAAGACCAAGCATTGACCTATGAGGTTTGATAAACGTATTGGGAGATAGACGGCTATATATTGTATTTCGTTCTGATTTTGAATAATGTGTTACATGGCAGAAATAAATTATTAGGTACGTGCAGAGAAGATAGCTCTTTTTTTCGTTTTCGTAATATGTTTGAGGTTTTGAACTCATAAATAACACCTTTACCATGATTCTTCTACATAGACTGCAGTTACCAAAATGTAGTGATAAATTTATATATTTGTATGTAGGTACATAGAGTTTATGATAATTGAAAATAATCAATTTATATAAAATATTTCTTTTTCTAAAACACAGTATTTATGATACTGGAGGAAGGTCACGTAAATAGCATAAGGACCCCCCGGAGGACATATATGAAGAGGTTGATGTATGTGGCCGAGGCGAAAGAGGTATGCAGGGATCGTAGCGTTTGGCACTCCGTCGTCTCTGGCTACCCCGCAAGGGATATGTCGTAAAGCTAAATAAATAAATATAAATATATTTCTTTTCCACTTGATAATTTTGTCAAGTTCAAACTTTTTGTATGCAACTGTACGCCCCTCTCTTTAACGATATTTCTCTCTATCTCTGCTATTCTTTCTGTTTGTATGTGTGTGTGTATATAGTATTTCGAGCAAACGTGCATCACATGATGCGACATAAATAATCTCAATAATAAATGCTTAAAATCTTCATTAAAACTTATTTATTTTTAAATAATACAAATATAACTTTATCCCAATAAAGTTATATTATTATTGTGCTACAAATATTGGAGAGTAAGAGTGCTTTAATACTTTCAAAGAAACTTTGTTTATGACAGGGGCCCCCCAACCACAAAGAATAGAGTCATAAAGTGTGAGTCAGAAATAAATGACTTCACTGTTTCATAACAATTAAAATGTAGTTCAAGTGTAATTTTATAGAGTACTTAAAAGCCGCTTTTTAATTAGTTCTCGCCGGCCTTAATTGTGTCAGTTTCTTTGCAATTTACTGGAGTTTTCATAATTATAATTATGATACGTGTCATATTTCTTTTATATGGTTATTATAACTTTTGCGAGTTCTATTAGGTCATGTTATGTCAATCGAATATAAAATAAACATTCATTAGAGTTTGAAAATTAATGCCTGAAAAGTAAACAGTATCAGAAATACAAAGGTAAAAAATTATCATCATCTCTTTCCCGTGTTATAAAGAAAAATGAAAAACTACAAAGGCTTTGTCTCAACGCAAATGCATTAAGCCAAGCAGTCATTACGAAGTACAGTATGCAACACAACTTGTGCTGAGGATATGTTTTAAAGTAGCTTTTTATAAAACGACAAACAGTTTTAGCATAAAAACATATGTTAAATTATATAAATTTTAATTTACTAGATATATGTAATGTAATATGGAAAAATTAAATGTGACAAAATGTTTTATATCTTCGGAGATTCAAATTGGATATTCTATTAAAACCACAATTGTGTAGGAAATTAAAGAGAATATATTGATTTCAATAATAGTATAATTATATTTCAATAACAACATGTCGGTTTTTCCAAAAATGTGGAATTTTTATTAAAATAATATTAGTTATAGACATATATAGAATATGTAGTATTTTTACCGTAGTTTACTGTGGATAGTATACTATTTGCTATAAGTCATTTAAATTATGAAAATGAAAAAATATGACATTCTCACTGTACTATCATCATTAAAAAGTTAATGTCGAGCGAACACTGTTATGCTAGAGCGTTAGTAACTAGAATTACTGTGAATCTTCCATCTTTATCTAACATTGAAACTGCTAAAATTCCTTATTTAAAATAAAAAGAAAATTCGGGTTTAGGTAAAGAGTCTTGTCCAGACTATTTACCAGAACCGTTCCTGAATATCGCATATCACCTAAAATAAGTTTTTTTTTATTATATATCATCTAGCTTTAAAAATGGACAATAGAGACATGATGATACTCAAGCAAATAATATTTGCCTTTTCTGCGCTCAATTCGAATCCATTTCTAAATTAAAAACTTTTATCCGGGATGGTACTCTTAAATATCAGTTGCATCCTCTACACATAACACCGTGCAGTATTTACGAAAATCCAATATTTACAATAGGTCTAGAATCTCTGAGCAGTTAATCAAGTTTGGGGAACTTTTGTTATTATCCTAATAATAGAATTAAAACGATATTTCTCATAGTGCTACCATTAGTCTTGTTATAAACTTTTGTGTCTAAAGAAATTTTAACGATTCATAATTTGGCAACTTTTTTCTGACAAAAATGATATACGGTTGTGGAATAAATAAATCTAATACTGATAAAAAATGTTACGTAAAAGCACACATCTCAAGTGGACAGGCCAGACGGTCCCGTGGCAATATCTGACATAGTTAACCGAGAATTCCTATAAAGCTGAGAACTAACGACCAAAATCACTAAGGTTGATTAATCAAAATAAAATGGTTTTTAAAATCATGATCGCACACACGAAAAAAGTTAAAAATAATTAATTAAAACTTTAATAATACAAAAATTAATATAAAAATCTCTGACTAAAACTAAGGATTCCCAATAAATGCAAATCCCAGTAAGCGCGATGCGATAAAAAACATATACTACTTAGCCAGTAGAGATCCAATCCAGTAATGAAAATCGTGTATAATATATATGTAAATATAACAGATTTATAATTTATCAAATTCAGAAGGCATAATTTGTTTGAATAAATGTTTCTCTATATTTAATTTACTTTGTTTATAGACTTTCTTCGATTTTGTCATTTACACGAAGTTTATTACCCTTTTCCAATTTAGAATTTTTTACTTTTGACAATCGTCTGCATTATACAAGCATATCAGCAAGACCATTGAAGTCTTGACGTGAGAGATCATGACGTCTCTGCTCTGCCAATTGTTTTAAGACTGTAAGCTTTTAGACGCTTAATGTAGGATACATTAAGAGTTAGTGACGTATAGACTATACGTACTCTTGTGTCTAAATTGAATGAAGTTCTTTTTCTCTTAAAATTGTTTTTGAGGTTTATATAATTATAAAAAAATTGCCCGTTTATTATTTTTGTTGAGTAAAAAAGTGTAATCATTTTGAACATAAGATTGCATTTAACATAATATTTTATAATGACAAAAATTATACATCTCATTCCAATGTTTCGTTATAACAATTTGCAAAGAAATTCGATGAAAACCAAATATCTTTTCTTAAAAATACTTTATATCTTCAATACTGATCATATTCCTGACTTACTCTGATGAAGCAAATAAAATGTTTTAAAACAAATAATATAGATATTTTTATGATTATATATTTAAAGTAATGGTTAAAAACAACATTTTATAACTAAATAAAAACTTCCATTTAAATTTATTTCCCTATTATGTAAACAGTAATTGCGAGAAAATACTAAAATATTTTGGACTGCCAAAATATTTTAGTTTTTTAAACTAGGGGCGCCAACAAACCCTCAATTTCGACTCGCTGCGCTCGTGAAATCTTGGGTACCGTTTGCATATTGAGCGAAGCGAGCCCAGAGTATTGACCCATCGTTTCCCATTGATTTCAATGGGATTTAAATTTTTAGACATGATATTAAAAAAATTTTTTTTTTTTTGATCTCATTTTTCAAAAATTTTTTTATAAGAACCATCACCTAATGTGTGTCTTTTTGATTGCAAAGTTTCATAATTTTCCGTTCAGTAGTTTTCGAGCCAATTCGTGACAAAGAATGTAAAAAGTCTCCAGTAAAACGCTCCGCTCACTTCGTTCGCTTCGCTCAATTATTTTAAAGCCGCTATAATAACTTGTTAAATAATAATGTAATTTATAAAATCTCTTTTGTTTAAATTGTTTAAACCTTTGACCATATCCAATTTTATAATTTACTTGATTTTTAGGGTTCCGTAGTTTACTAGGAACACTAATTATTTGTCATGTTTGTTAGTTCGTCCGTCTACCCGCAGCCTAACTCTACTTGTTAGTAGAAATCACCAAATACTAGAAACTGTAATACGGCGTGAATATATATAGTAGCCATGACGACAAAATCTTAGAATAAACAATTTAAAATATTTTAATCTACACGTCTTGTGGCTTTTTTTTCTAGATTAGTACCCTGTAAAGATTTTTTTTAATATCCTAAGTTTGCAAAACACATTGTTCAGTTAAGAGATTCATCGGTGAAATAGAAATCTTTTAAATACATTCTTTTTTTACATTGAAGTGTGCCATCTCCCTCTGCTGCCAGTTACTTTAAGAGATGTGAAAAAATTCACGATAGTAGTACATATAACGAATTTAACAGGTAAACTATCACCATTAAGTGTAGGCTTTAAAAGTTTATGAGTAAAAGTCGGTCAATTTAAAATGTATACTTTTGTATGCTTATATTGCAAGCAATTGCCGAATCTTACAAGAGAGGTCTCTTCAATATCCATTATGGGTAACTACAGTACAGACAATAGGCAGGTTTTATTACTGTTGTTCTAATTCACTTTAGCTCCTTTAACATTTCAGTGACAGTAGTAATTGTAGGTGCCTGGGGTTTAAAAAACAGGTATAAGCCAAGTTCAACCCCTTGTTACTAAATGATTTTTAATATTTTATACAATTGTTTATTTTTAAAGCAAATATTTCGCTCAGGTTTTCGGTTCTCTAAATATATTAAAAGCACAACATAACCATCAAAAAGTAGCACTAACTAAGAAGATTATGTAATATACATACTTATTATACAGTTATGTAACTTGACGCAATGGATTACAGTGAGCCTCTTCACGTGAAATGGCGTGAGCGAACGTCTACATTTGATAAATGATCTTTCCTCATACATTGTAACTTTAACGAAAATATTCTTATCCATTGATAATATTTTTCTTCACAATTCGATTTATATTAAATTCTTCATTTCAATACATTAATCCAACTTGTAAGTTTACTTGAATCAGTTGCCCGTCGGGAGCAGAATTTTCATTTCAGAAGGTCTGTTATTCTATATCAGAAAAAAAAGTTATTAATAAATGTTTTAAACGCTATATTTACACTATTACTAGTAGTCGAAACTTCATAGTTAACAATTGATGTGATTTTCGTCTTAACATTAGACATCATAGGATTCACTGAATATAAATTACATAAATAATAGATTGCGATTTATATTTTTAGATCGAAGTTGAAACAAGAAATTAAATTTTAATATAAAATTGCATTTATTCTCTAAGAAATAACAAATTTAAGTTTTACACTAATTATTTATTTACGACGTTTTTTTTTAATCTACGATTGCTAGTACGAGTACCACGGGGACTGCACCTCTCCTTAACAATCCTAAATAATAAACTGTGTAACATAATTTAGAAATCTGAAAATCCATATAATTTAGGTTTTATTACAATTAAATTTCAATACAATTATCCTTTGAAAATAAAATAATTACCCGAAATATATATTAATATAAATAATAAGTGAGGATTCAAAGTGGAAATGATATAAATAAATAACTTAACACCAAAAATAAAATTTCACAAAAAGTATACAGTTTTAAAGTGAAATATTTCACGAAACGCTAAATACATCTACATATATGTACATATTTGTGCTTTTTCCTTCCAGTGTAGTCTGAGGTAGATGAATATTTTTCACATATGAACGTCATAAAATCTTTAATAATAATAATAATAATAACAACAGGAGTACGTAAAAAAATAACGAATAAATTATATACATTTAAGGAAAGAAGAATGAGACCTGGTCTCATAATTTTTGTCAAAAATATTTTTTGAGAGAAAAAAATAAGATACGGTGAATATGAACACCATAAAACTTTACGTCATGTTTTCTATAATTTTTTATATTACAACAATTTTATTTAATTGGAGTTATTGATGTTTATGTTACTATATTGATACCAGATTTTGTCGCGGGCTTTAATGCACTATATAGATAAAGAATATACCATACAATCTTACGTTGGAAGGTCTTCTTAAAGTTTATTTTGTATCTCTCGTAAAAAGTAGTATTGTTATGGATGAAAGCTGTTCCCAGGTCCGTACGTGCCTCTAATAACATTTAAGCAAGCTACATGATGGACGGTTCAGTTGTAAAGTCGTGAACATAGTTAGGATGATTACACGACATTTGCGTCATCAATAGGGACAAAAACATGAACACAAATAGACGATAAACGCCATCATTTAGATAACCATAAATAATGTAATTTCCCAAATATTTAACACTAATTTCTTTTTATTCCAATGGTCCATGAATTTTGTTACAACCCGGCCAACTTGTTTTTGACAAAGAAATTATTACGCATCTTATTTAAAAATTTAATTAATTAATAATTAATTTCATTTTATAAGTATTAATGTAAAAATGCATGCTTATTTAACAATCATACGACAAAGATAGGAATCCGTGTTTGTACTACCTATTATAAATTTAAAATACTAAACATATATATAAAATTGATAACTTTCATACATTTTAGTATCAATATATAATTTTAATCTGGCAAAGTACAATGTATACCAGCGAGTTAAGGATAATAACGTTTGATATTATAAGATATAAAGCACATACAGTCTCTACGGGTAGAGTATCTCGTCAGCGTTTTCGAAGCTAAATTAAACGAAGCATAAAATACATTCATTAAATTTCATACAATATGAATAGAATGATAGTATGGTTATAATATTACTATCCTATAACAGTATTTAGTTTCAAGGTTATCTTATGTATGTACGGCTAGTAAATTCAGCGGCTATTAATAAAAATAAATTTGCTAATACAAATAAAACAGTGTATGATAGTAAATGGAAAGGTTCTACTGTCATCTCACTTTCTCAATATCAAAATATGCAGGCTATCCTTTAGCACTTTTTTACTAGTAGACTTTGGGTGACGGCTTTTCCTAATAACCATCTGCTTGCTCGTCTTCTGGCCAAAAAAATTATTATTAATTAATTATATAAACATTAATATTATAAATAAAATTTTTCCTACAAATTTAATGGCAAAATTCACGAATTACTGATATTATTTATGAGGTAGAATATTAAATAAAATATAAATTATATTGTTCCCGTATTTTGAGAGCAAATAGGCGTAGTAACCGCGTCACTTAATCGGAAATCAATTTTGTGGTATGGTATTAAAATATTAAATTACATATTTATCCGGCAGGTAATTATGACTTTAATTTAAAAAATGTATAACTTGGACCATAGCTTTCCTCGCAGAAAAAAATGTTGAAAAAACACTACAATAAAAGACAGTGGCAGTGACAATTTGAAAGAGGATTTGAAAGCTGGATGCCTCTTCACCACCTGTCCTCATGTCTCCTATAATTCTCCTTATTCCTCAAAGGTCTCCATGCTTTCCCAAATTTCGACATATCCATTATCTGCATTTGGTAGACAGTCCGCCTGTTTGCCAACTATAACCACATTATGAAAATCTTAAAAACTAATTACAATATTTATAATCATTACTAATATTACTGGTGGCAATTTACCCAGGACTTGTAGATACTGGATCATACTGGGTCATGTACCGATAATTTCAACAACTTACTTTTATTCCAATTTTATTATGATTCTGCGCTGTAAGTCAATCTTTGATACGTCCTCTCAGCACAACTTATGCTTCTTAGAGATATATTTTTTAGGCACCACATTTATATTTTTCGATTGATTTTTATTCTTATCTACACACTCACACTCTTCACCTTCATCATCACCATTAATTTAAGAATATCCATAGACCTGAATGTGCTCATGAGCAGCCTAAGAGACAAGTTCTGTTCAAATTAAAACCAAATGTAAACTGATCATAAATTAATACTGCAATATTGATTAGTAACAACACAGCACACAATTTGACTTTATCAGAAAGTTGGAATGTTTTCGCGGATTGTACATCAATTTTATGGACATGACCTAGTTTACTCGCGTGAAATGATTTTACAGTTTGTAGTTTTAAAAAATCTAAAAATTAATTTATGAATAAAAATTATAGTTTAAATTTTTAATTTCTTAAGAAACTAATAACTAAAAATATGTTTATCGATTTAATCAGTTATCAACTAAATCAATTTAAAGATAATAAAAAATATGATAAATACGAGTTTCATCTTTCTTAATTAGTCGTATTTCATATTGAAAAAACGAGTTAAGGTATTATATTTTTGTATTAATTGACATGGTATGACTATCTATAAATTGTATTTTATCTAGCAACTTAAGGTTTATTTTATGTCAGTTCGTGTAATTTAGCGAAAATATATTTATTTACCTGTTAATATTATTATCACTACATTATGAAAAGTGTTAGGTTATTTTAACAAAAAAAACTATTTGGCCCTAGTATAAAGTATTCTTTATGTCTATAAGGATATATATTTATTTTGTTGCGTACACCTATTGGTATTCATGCCGCATGTTGTTTTTGTTTTCGGTTACAGGATTGGATTTGTATTTTAGCCTTAATTATAAGACATTATCATAAAAATAAGTCATTTAAGTTGCAGTCTTGTTTTAAAAGGATGACTAACAATTTTTTTTTCATAATCAATCTGTACCAATCAGTAGGTAATTTAAAAAGTGATTTAGCAGCAAATTGATTAAATTTTATTAATTGACCTTTGAGAAACCGAGTATGTTGTAAATTATTATAATTTATACAACCCATTTATTTAGTCATTAAATTGAAAATTTTCTTCCCAACTTTAACTTAGCCATAACGAAGTCGTTAACAACAGTGCTGTAAATGGCCTATTTGCTTCGTAACTATTAACTTAAAGATATTTAAATATTTAAATATAAATATCAGATCTTAGCAGTTTCATACAACTTTATGAGTTACCAATACAATTAATTAATGAACATATTTTTTAACTGTATCATTTTCCTAAAATTAATTGTTACTCAATATGACTTTCTTTGATGGGTTTCTTTGCTCTTTAGGATCTATTCTGAATATAAAACATAATAATAACCATCTTCTCCATTACTACCTTAAGTTCTCCGCTGATACATCTTTAACAAAATCAGAAAATTATTATTGGATTTTTTTTAGGTTACCGCCAGCACCAAAATTTATTATCTATAGACCTGAGAAAAATTGGTAACAGAAACTCAGCAGTGTATTATGTTAATTAAAACCTATATTTATATTACATTTATATTTATTTTTGAAGTACCCTGGCAGTGAGAGCTTCATAACGTCATACCTAGATAAGTCATGCTTTAAATTCAGAAAAATTGTAATAAGGTCCTAAAAAACTTTTTTTTTATTAATCTGAACGTTTACTGGGAGTTTTTTAAAAAAGTGGTTAAAAAATTTAAATTGCCCTATAAAAGAATTACTCATTTTTTCAGTCCAGTAACAGTAAAGCAAGCAAGTGTTGGTCCCTAGTATTTATATGATGTGCATCACTATGCCTAATTAAATTATTAGTAAGATGTCATCTAACCATTTATGTAGTATATAATAAATACCTAATAAACTAAATATTTATTATTCCAAGTTATATGATTCAAGCAATATAAAGCAAAAATAAATTTTGTGATCTTAAATTTTAAAAATGATTTGATTTGCGACTTTTTTATTCACCAAAATATTGATATTAATTAAAATATTGTTAAAGTTCATTGGAATTCTTTTACTATTTTTTTTATGTTAGAGAAGAGCAAACGAGCTTGCGGGTCAAAGTTAAAATGTAATCACCGCCGCCCATGAACTCTTGCAACATCCAAGGATTCACAAGAGCGTTGGCGGCCTTGGAAATAGGAATGTATGCCTTTTTTTAAGGTACCCATGTCGTATCAATCTGGAAATATCTCAGAAGGAAATTCTTTCCACATTCGAGTGGAACGTGTACGCAGTCAAATAGTAGAAGCTGATATTGGGGTGATCCGGACCAGAGATGAGAACAGTACTCCATGTGTGGCCGGACCTGCGCCTTATAGAGCGCAAGTTTTTGGCCAGGTTTGAAATACTGCCTCGCCCTATTGATCACTCCCAATATCATAGAGGCCAACTTGGCCTTGCTCTCCAGATGACCACGAAACTGACAATCGCTCGAAATATCGAGACCCAGTGCTCTCGAAGAGCGGTGATACGACAAATGGGGTTTTCTTAGTGGTAAACGCGCAAACCTGTGCCTTTAGGGGATTTATCTGAACGTGGTCCAGTTCACCATTGATCAACTGGTGATCCTCGAGGTACGTTAGGACATGTCGGTTGATAATAATCACCATTATTTTGGAAAGAAGGGAGGTAATGGCGATAGGTCTGTAGTTAGCTGGGTCCGACCTATCACCTTTTTTAGGGATCGTATGGACAAGGGAACAGTTCCATGACATCAGGACTACGCTTTTAAGGTAGGAAGGCCGAAATAGACGTGTTACATGTTACGCGACTATGTTACATTGTACATATACATATTACACACATACTTAACTGTCTTAATGTCCCCTATAAATATATTTTAATAATAATCTTGTCTCGTATTGTCTTGATAACTTTTATTGCTCTAAGTGAAAAGGTTTCTTTGCTCGAAAGTTTTTCGTTGCAGTTGATTAGAGTACAGCTACGTTATGTAGATGACCGTTTTGCTTAACCATTATTGTGATTTAAAATACGGTGAAGAATACCTGTAAAACTGATATAAGCATTACAAAACACAAGTGTGAAAATAAATAGAACACGGCAGTCGAATGTTTGCTTCCAAAATATTTGTTCGGAGGGAAAATGGAGCGACAAAGGTCTAAGGATGTAAACAAGAATGGGTTGTTTACTTACATAATATAATTATAGTATGAATTTTAGCAGAGGAAACAGCTATCTTTTGTTTTATATTACAGTAATTATTTTTATACTCTTGAAGTACCATCAAATACTATAATATTACATTATGGATAGACATCGACAAGTTTATAGTTTGTGATTTATCTTTCATTGGAATTTATAACTAACTAGCTTAATCCCGTGGATTCGCTGGCATGAAAAAGGAGTACTTTAAAGTAAAATACAGTTGACGTTTAAATTTTTACTGATGGTCAGGGTTTTTGTCAACAATAACACAGTGGTAATGCCATCCAGTTGTTAGCATTTAACTATATTAATGCTGTGGGAATGCATATTAAAACCTTATATTATTTCTATACACAATTAACATTATATAATCGAGAATGAACAAAAGATGAATGATTGAAACAGAATCAAATCCAATTGTAAATAATTTCGAAGTATTGACTGTATTGTAGAATTCAAACAGTTACATTTTAATAAAGACGCTTATGTTGTTATTGTGTCTAATTAATAAAATGAACAGTCATGACGAGTTGTGAAAATGAAAAAATCGTGAATAATATCAAAGCAGCGTTTAAATTCTTAAAATTTTAAGAAAAAAGTCAAATTTTTATCTATAACTTATTCTAGAGCAGTTCGTTTATCACTCTATTATATAATAAAAACAACGACTATATCAACTGTGTTGTACCTGTATGTACTAGTTGAATTTAAAAAATTTGATTTAAATTATTGATGAAAATTACACGCAAACTATTTACAAATATTTGATTATCACTTATTACTATATTTCTTAATAATTGGTTCCTGTAATTAACTTACATGAATCTTCATCTTTATTGGATTTAAAACATAATTAATATTTGTCAGAGTCCGAGCTCAGAATTAGTTCACTTCGCTTAAGCTTAATGGAGTTCTCCGAGAACACTAAATTTAACGAGAACACAGTTATAAGGTTGTTTAATTTTGAGTTAGTCAAAATGAAAATTAGTTTGCAACAAATTGTTGGAATAAGTGGTTTTTCACATAGCAGTTCCATTTTTGCTATATTAAAATTAAGGACATGTACTTCTTCTTGGTAAATATTATCTATTTCTCGTGACTCTCCACGTAGACTATACAAGTCGAAACTAGAAAGAAATACTTTCGCTCAACTATTTAATCAACTTAATTCAAAAATTCCAGGCAAAGCTTCATTTAAATGGTATAATATTACAAATTATTTATAGAAAATAACTTTATCTATATTGAATAGATCCGAAATAGTTTACTATCTATATTTAATTATTAAAATTAGAAACAAATGACTCTAGCAAAACTAACCAAATCTTTAGATATCTGTCTGGTATTAGGATGAAATAAACGATGGCTAAAATGTTTAATTATTAAAACAAAATATTAAAAGATGTACTGGTGCTCCGTGCCTCCGTCGGTATTGAATGTACCTATTTAAATTGTTTTAGTATCGCTACACAATTGAATTTATGAGGATATTAAGTCATCATAAGGATCATAAATGTTCATAATTAAATAACAATAGTGTCAAAAGTCAACTTTTTATTAGAAACCAGAGTAAAAATTACCTCAATAAGCGCTTGCTTAATAGTAGCATATATTTTGTTGAAACAAAGAGCCCCACCTATCATTAGATTTTCCATTGATGCTATAAATACATCATATTAAAGCTCAAAACTCTGTTTATTGTACTTTGTTTGGAACTTTGTAGAAGATTCTTTTAATGTCATTCTACAATAGCAATTGATCTTGTTTAGTTATTTATACTTTAATTTTTTTTTAACTATATATGTAATTTGAAAATAAATATTTTATTCTCAAACCAGCGTGGCGGTCAATAACATAACCTATCACAAACATATGGGCCTCGGAAAAGTTTACGTAACATGGAAAATGGGTGTAGCTTCAGTTTCAAACAATATAGATCTGTATTGTTTTAAAGGCTTTTTCCGTATTAAGGATTAAGTTAAGATTTAAGATTTAAGAGACTTGTACTAGTATTGTCTTTAATAAAATTATATCTTCATTGTGTCATATTAATGCCCTAAATAACAAAAAAAAATTATTAATAATATAGAAGTGTTTATAATAATTGTTTCTTATTTTTAGAACATTTGTAAAATTAAAACAACTCCTATTTTTTTCGGTGTATTTTTTGCATGACATTTATTGCATGGTCGTGCTCTTGGTCCAGCAACTTTCCGCCGTTCATTATGTTGTCGGTCCATCTAGGAGGGGAAATAGCCACGCCGTGTCTACTGGCACATGGTCGCCACTCGAGAACCTTTCGTCCCCATCGGCCGTTGGTTACACGAGCGATGTGCTCCGATCACTGCCACTTCAGACGAGCAATTCTTTCAGTTATTTAGTTATTCTTTAAGTTAGAGAAGGGTAAACGAGTGTGCGGGTCACCGATGACAGCTGTTCACCGGCCCCCACGAATTCTTGCAATATCCGGGGAAATGCAAGACCTTTGCCGACCTTGAAGGTGGGAGTAAAAGCATTTCTTAAAGACACTCATGTCGTATCGATCCGGAAATACCGCCGAAAGAAGTTAGTTCCACATTTTAATAGTATGTGGAAGAAAGGTACTTGAAAACTGCATATTATAGGATCGCCGAGGATCATCCAGGTGATATGAATAGTATTGCAGGGGATGATGCACGTATTTAATAATTTATTTTAGAAAAGTAACATATTTTTAAAAGTCAGTGCTACAAGAACTGTGACTCTGAATGTGTTCGAGTAACTGAAATCAAAAACTGTGTTGTGAGAGTTGAATTTTTAAAAATAATTACATAAAATGTATAGATTCATCATGCTTATTGAGAATGTAATATTTTCATTTATTTAATCAATATATCCAATATAGTCTGCATGACTGAAATTTAAAGTTATTGAATTATAGTATCAGTAATATTTATTAGCATATAAAAAAATATGACTACTTCACGATAAACCATATATTAAAAACGTTTTTAATTTCACCATTTCCTCCCGTGGTGTCGTATGAGGCGACAGAAGGATCGGTTTTGTGGAGGATGAACAGCAACGACCTGTGCATACCATAACGCCATACCGCGATATTTATCCTACCTGTCAAGCGTGGCGATTAATGCATATCCTCTTAAATTAATAATGTGGTCATAATTATTCGCCACCATATATCTAATTGAATAGTTTTTTATTGCTCCGCATGTAATAAATATATCAATATCTCGATTTTTGTCTCCTTGTACATTAAGCATTATATCTCGTAGTATCAAAGCACTTCAAAAGAGCAATGACATTGTACTTTATCGACAGTATAACTGATAGATTACAATTTAAAGATTTATTCAAAGCGCATTGAAAGTACGAAGTTAAAATTATATTAGAAAATAATTTTTGTCGTTCAAAATATTTCATTCCTTTGATAATTTTAACTATAATTCATAATACTATCTGAAACACTACATTCTATCATTACAATTAGTTTAGTAATAAAAAATAAGTCTTATTAATTCGTTTCTTCTTTCTGGTGCTTATAGTCCACCTCGCCTAACAACATAAAACGATATGATGTATTACAAAAATTCACCAGAATGGCTGTAAAATATATCAATATCAGATTTTTATTTTCAAAAATCTTTCCCTTGAAATTTATTTAAATAAGAATTCTATTAATAACATATATAAATGTTGACTTATAGACTTTATAAGATGTCACAAATATATAAAATGAGATTACTAAAATAAGATTACTATTGGTTACATTTTTAGAACACTAGATGTGGAGGCAGATAGTTATATTCATAAAATTAAACATAATATATCTTATTATAAATTTAGATTAAGACGTTTGCTTAGATAAAAAGTTACTTAAATTAATATGTGAAAAAAATATATATGTTAAAATAACTCAAAGTTCTCAAGGCGTATAATATAGGTAGGCTTTATTTAAGCCTGTGGGAAAAATAAATCCCCGGAAAGTAGACCTCACCCTAATTCTATTATATAAAAATATTATTCTAATATATTATTCCACGTCTTAAACACTCAACTACAACCCTATCCTATCCATAATTTAATACGATCGTATTAAATTATGGATAGGATAGGGTAGAAAAAATACTTTAAATACATAACCGTTCGATAAAACAGGACTATTTATTTATTAAAACTTTAAAAATAAAAATTGTTAAAACTTAGTATACCATAAACTATTGTAAAACGTATAATTCTTAGCGCATTTGCTTATTCAGACAACGTGAGCTGGATCTTGGACAACGAACTTTCACCCACAAGGTAGGCCGCGGATGACAAGTTATTTAATGTACTAAAAAAAAAACGTTAATATCGAACACTTAAGGACATTGATAATGGATCTTACTTTAAATTTAATATGTCAGCCGTTTGTACATTTAATATGATATCGTATGTTTACCGGGAAGACTTTATTTCTCTTTTTTATATGAATTAGTGACTTTAAAACAATCTCATATATAATGCTGTGATATCTTTTTCAATATACGAGTATAAACCACACAATATGATATGTAAGTTTTGCTTAATTTCACGGCCATATGGAGCCACTCAAAAGCGTTAGATTGTGGCTCCTCAGTTGGTGCAAACTAGAATCTGACTACCAAGAGTTTGAGTTACTTCGTGTTTACAGTCACGTAGTTTCAGATTTGATCAAACTTCCTTAATTATAGTAATATCTACAAATGAAACAAGTAGTTAGCAAGACGGTAAGTAAAATTAACAATACTGTTATTAGTACTACGTATCTTTTGTAGAATATATGATGATTAATTCACTAAAGCCAATAGTTTAGTTATTTTTTTTCTATTTAATATTTATTATCATTTTGAAAACTCAAAGACAACATTTTAATTACAGTAATTAATAATTTTACTTTTTTATATAATTAATAATTTTACTTCTTTATATAATAATTGTTCAATAATTAGTAAATATATAGAATAATATAATACAATAAATATTATTATAGGTGTACTGTTTTAAAAGATAAGTCTGAGAAGATAAATAATTTCTTCAAAAAGTATTTTTCAGAATACACAATAATTATCCTTATCTTATATCATTTTCCCTTTATTTTATTAAAGAATATCTTATATTATTTTGTAACATATCATAACCCATACCAGATTTTATATCGTAAGAGCAAAAATATATCATATATACAAATTCTCGTTAGTCATTAAAAAATAACTATCCCATACTCATATTGCAGTGATAACATTTGAATAAAACAAATTAAAGTAATACTTTTGTATTATGAAAGTAAAGTATAACTAGATTTTTAAAATTTCCTAACCACTTACCTCTTAGACATAAAGTGTGACATACACATATTTATGATAAAAGTATTGCAAAATATTAAAGTATATATTAAAACCATACAAAGTTATTAGTTACTACAGAGAACCGAAAATAAAAAATAAAGTTATTACACTCTTGTTTAACATATAAGTTTTTATATTATTAAAACCAGAAAAGGTTTAATATATTATAAGTATACATCAAGTTCTATTACTTACACTTTAAAGTGATTAAGCTTAACTAACGTTATTACTTTTAATATTCTTTATTAATGTAGCTTAATTTAATTGAATTTATTGTGATAATATCCCAAATTAGTATTTTTTCTCTGAAATTGATATACCTTTAATTTAAGATTATGCAAGATTATTTCGTTTTATTTTATTGGTGCCACTAGGGCATGTCCTAATATAGAAAATCTATTTATGCTGTCTATACTAATCAGAAGAGAAGAGATGAAGAGATCCACAGAATGGCAAATACTAGCGAAGATGTTTCGGTAAGAATGAAGAAGAACGTGCTCAGGTGGTTTGGGCACGTCGAACGAATGAGTGATGAAAGAATGGTAAAAAAGATTAATAAAGGAAAAGTGAGCGGTAGAAGAGACAGGGGGAGGCCATGAGTGACCTTTGAAAACACAGTAGCTACGATACTGGAGGAAGGTCACGTAAAAAGCATGAGGACCCCCCGGAGGGCATGTACGAAGAGGTTGATGTCTGTGGCCGAGGCGAAAGAGGTATGCAGGGACCGTAGCGTTTGGCGCTCCGTCGTCTCTGGCTACCCCGCAAGGGATATGGCGTGAAGCTAAATAAATATAATAATTAAATATATACTAATCAGGTCTATGGAAACAATTTAAGATTTAAATCGCTTAAACGCAACTGACAAATAGAGTTAATTTCATAAATCATTTAAAAATACCCTCTGTATTTCCAAAATTATACCCTTTTTTAGAAAAAAAACTTTTATAACTCACATAATTATTTTTAGTGTTTATAATTATGACGCTTACATTCTATTCAGTGCCATCCAGTTTTCAACTAGATAACATTTAATACATGCAATGCAATGCTGTCATTTTTAAGGCTACTGACTAATAAGTAACGGTTACCTTCACCCCCTAGTAAAAAAAATATGACTAGAAATATATAAATATTAAGTCTTTTGACATAAAAAAATTGTCATTTTTCTTATTTTAAATTTAAAGACAACGCAACAATTTTCTTTGGAAATCATTACAAAATTAAAAGTAATGAAATATGATTTACAATTAGAGCATGTTGAGAATAAATATAATAAAGAAAAACGCTGACAACAGCTAGTTTCAGTAACGTGTATGCTTTAGGGTTAATCATCATCATACCACATAATATATAATAGGTAATACAAATCTGCTCTTTATGTACATCTAGTTAATTATGGTTTAGGTTATCCGGATGACTCATAGCAACAATTAGTTCTATTAATCGGATTTCCACCATATCAAATCAACGTATTTAATAGTAGTGGCCTCCATATCAGTGACCGCTCATAAATAACCAGTTATTCAAGTGGTATTGTTAGACAAAACTGACCGGATTGTATTTTATATGAATTAAAATGAATTTTGACCCTGGTGATGATCCTTATTTATCTTGTGTAATACAGTTTTAGTAGTTGCGATTTGTCTGTGACTGATTTATTGTGAGATAGTTGAAACGTTTTATCTAGGTTATTGCATTTTATGTGTAAGGATACTTTATTAATGGAGCGTAGATGCATTATGAAAAAACGCATGAATTTCTTTAAAAGGAAATTTAGTTTGGTAGTATTCGCATTCCGTTTATTGAAATTCAGTATATATGAAAATATATACAATTATAATAATTAAATAATATTATAATTATATATATTTAGATAATTTACTTAAATAGTTTTATAGAGCAATTGTTGGGAATTTGCATATTTTTATTATATATTCTCTATATTATAATTTTTAATAAGGTATTGTGAAAAATAATGAAATAGAAAATATGGGCCGGTTCGAACAGGCTAGTGCCTTTTCGTATTGGAGCTTTTCGTATTGTAGCATTTCGTACGGTGGATGAAAGATCCGGGTGCTCAAAACACTTTCCTTCCTTTCCTAGTGCAATTCTCACAATTTATCCTAGTCCACTGCATCAATTTTTTTCTTAAAAGGTGCACTTTATTTACAAATTTTCATATCTACAGATATCTATGAGCAATTGCACTACCTATCATTCATTAAATCTTTTTCTCATTTGCTTCACTACCTCTATAAAAAAATGGGAAGTACCGTTCAACCTATTTATCTATCAATATTCTATTAACCTAAACTTTAAGCTTTACATATTCTGCAATAGTTGAAAGACAAACAGATAAGTAAAAATATATTTCAAAACCTTTAACAGTAACGTAAATTCCTGGATGAGAAAAAGTTTATGAATATATGTTTCATATCACAAAAACATTCGAAAAATACACGTGGCAGCGTGAATTTATATTTAGGTTGGCAGTACTGTAGCTGTTGGAAATACTTTTCTCCACTTTTCACGTATATTCTCTGTTTATAATTTTTTTCTTATTCCAACCTCCATAGCGTTTTTTGTTAATTATTAATCATACATAAAATGAAACATTTAATTATTCATGTAGTCTACAAAATGTGTCATTGCATTTTTTTTACTAGCAAGCAAGCGACTTCACCCAGCCCAATTATAAACCTATCTGTTTTATGCAGTAAGCTATATCTTAAATAATTTCAACATTATCTATAATTTTAATCTATCAGGTGCTATTTAAAGAATCCTGCACATACAAAAAGGTAATCAAAGAATAATATTAAATTATAATATATGTTTTATTTCATTTTAATGTAATCCTACCCTTAAAAAGACTAAAACAATATAAATGAAAACCATCTTATTTACTCTAATATTAGAAAATAGAATCTCAGGAAAACCTTAATTTGAAACAGTATCATAACCCATAATCTTTTATATTTTGGCCGAGATGATTGCGGTGATTTTTGAGGTAATAAGCGTTTCTTGTTTATTTAGAGTATTGTTATCTGATTTAGCTTTGTATCATATTTGTTTTGGGTTATTGCTGATGACATAATCTTAGGTTCAAGTTAGCTAAAACAAGAATAACAGTCACAAAAGAATAAGGAGAATATATATGTATCATATGTACTACAAAATGACGTGACACGTTCTTAACTTAAGTTCAAAACTACTTATCGAACTACTTATCAACATTAGCCATTTATTTTTAGATAGACCTTTCAGTATACTTTTTAAGTTTTTCTAATACTACTTGTAAGGATACTAATATAATGTTATCTTGTAGAGTCTGATTATATTACTTTAAAATAACAAGGTATTTCAAATCACACTTTTTAACATAATGATATTATTTACATTATTGTTGATGAAAATGACCTTCATAAAGCTTAACCTTCAAAGGGATACAATTAAATTGATATTATTATATTTTTAAGAACAACCGTTTTATGTTAGGCTGACCTCAGACGTAAAATAGTTCGATTTTGAATTAAGATCAGTTTGAAAAGTCTCTTAATATTATCGGAGAACGCTTTTTAATCCTATTGTCTTTGACTCGATTATTAATTAATAAGTTTATTTTATGGCCAAAGGTTAAATTAACAATAGAATTGGTTCTTGAAACTGTTAAAACCTGTTGATTGTATACTTAAAGATACTTTAAATTAAGATTAGAAAATCGTTCAACCTCGTTTTTAAATTATCAAATTTATTTATGTTTAAATGTTACTTAGTGATTTTGTAAATTATTAAAGCCTAAAAGTTGATCGATTAATGCAAAATTAATGATAGATATTTTTTGCATTCCGAAAATAATGATTAAATATCATTTAATGTAATAGGTGCTTTAGGTCATCCCATATATATTTTTTATAGAGACTATGTAATTGAATTTATAAATATTAATATCCCCTGAAGCTGTAACCAAGCTTGATAATATTAAATATACTTTATTATCGAACAAATTTTAAATGTAAAAAAAACAAACTCTATAAGAAACATTTAAGTTGGATTTATAAGACATAGAATAGTATTATGTTTACATATTAGGGATTAGCATTACATAATTAGTGACAGAGACATATACTCGTAAATAGATAGAACGTCAATCTGTTGTTACCTATAGGTAGCTCGATGCTTGTTATCTGCGTCTGTTGCTAGCTGTGGGTGGAAGATAAAATGTTAGCCTTTGTACGTTGTTAACTGGTAATGATTTCGATCATTAGACAACATTACAGAGACAGATAATAATTTATAGGTTGATGCGAATAGGAGAGCATAAAGTTATACTGTTCCTATTTAAGTTTATATTTAACTTTGCACTTAGTACATAAATACTAAATATTAATGTTTAAATTGTCTCAGTTAATTACTTCACCTCAGTAAGATGGCCAAGGTTTAAAAATAGTGAGTATATATGATTTTCTTTCAGAATATCCCACTAAATTGCTCTCGATCATAATCGTAGCTCATTTGAATTAACATATACAAGCAAATTAATGGTATGGAAATAAATATAGCCATTTCCAAACTAGTTTACGGTCAGCCAAGAAATCAATAACTTAAACCGGGACATTGGAGTTTGAGAAATTAGTTCCAGTCAAAGATTATTGAGTTCAATAATTTTGTTCGAAATAACTTCATATTATGTAAACATATATATCGAAAACGTCACAATTTTTTTTTTTAAAAGGTAAAGATTTCTATATATCTTAACACATTTGAATACAGAATTAGCCGAAAATTGGATATATTGGAGACAATAGCAAATATATTTAGCTTATCTATGGTAATATAATGTGTATCGTGTTATGTATCGGTTTTACCAGAAACTGGGTCATCATTATATAAGTGATAATTTACCCAACTATAATCTCACTTGAACCCCTCTGAGTAACTTGAAGAAAGCCTTGGATAAAAACTATCCGGTAATAAAGAAAATATGTGTTCATAGTATATTCAATATTGAATAAAAGTTGTTAAAAGTATTTTATTCTTCATAATTTAAGATCACATTAATTCAAATTTACAAAAAATAATATCTATTGCGATCATATTCAAATCAAAGTATAAGTTAATAGTCTAAGCTAAGTCTCTTTTTTTATTAAACTACATATAGTTATCTCAACTATAACTTAAGTAAAACTTTGTCTTAATCAACCACAAATTTATAAAACGCTAACGAAAAACTAGAATCATATTATACCTAAATGTTTAAACAACGTACAGTGTGTGTGTGTGTGTGTGTGTAATTAAAAAAAAACTTGATTTGATAGAAGTTATAATGTAAGTATCAAAGTTTTCGACTATTTTCAGAATTTTTCTAAATAAGACGAAAACGAATTAGACAACATTTTGACTGGAATTTCCACATTTTTATTAATTTCATGAAAATAATTATTATAAAACCAACGCGAGATACTGATGGCGTAGTATATATTGCATACCACCATACATACGAAATATAGTAATCTAAAAATCAAATACATTCAGCAGGTTGGATTTTGGTTTAGTTTTGTTTTTTCTGAACAAAATCTTCACTTCGAGTCATCAGTCTCCGATGAAAGGGCGAATGTGAAATAAAAATAGTTTTTGCTAATTACACAACTTTTACTCAATTGCAGTCAGCACAATCTGCTCTAGATTTTAGGCCTTTAAAAATTTTTAGGTTTTTTTTTTTATTTTAAGAAGATAACGCTTTTAAAAAGATATTTTCATGATCTATGGATATGGTTATTATTTCTTTATTAACCCCAAATACACATATATAGTTTTCTGCTTGTATTTGTGTATAGTCTTAAATAAATAAAAAGTTGTTGCCGAGTGGAACTACAAGAGAGAAACCTGTAGTTATTTTATAAAATTTAAACAGTGCAACATTGCAATGATGACGGCCGTTCTGTGAACTAGCTAAATACAAATTTAGGTCTTTGAAGTTTTTCCTTCAGTTGTGCAAAAAGACTAAGTTCATCTGTCTTGATAAAAACACGGCTATCTGTTTGAAATATTCGTAATGGAGTTTTTTCCTTAATAAACCCAGTTCCTTAAAAAGGAAAATAAATGGTCAGGCTCATTTTATATAAAAAATATTTGTGATATGAACTAAAATAAAATAGGTTCCGTTAGAAGTATAAATTATTAAACGGCTAATTTTGTTTTTTATATGAAAACTAAAGTCAGCATGACACCTTCGGCCTTACGCTTTATACTCGTATATCTATCTGTTTGTCTGTCTTGAAATGTAATATATGATTATTAGCTACTTTCATTATTTTATTAATTATTTTAGCTGAACTGTGATAGAACATTTAAAGCAGAATATATTTACAATTCTGTTCTAACAGATGTTGCACACCTAAACTTCTGTCCGTAATAATTTATATATATTATAAAAACAAGTTAACACTGTTGCAATGCGAGTTATTTCAATTTACGTTGTATTAAATAAGTTTGACCTGATATTGAATAGTTATTAGCTCTGATTAGAAATAGGTTAGGATTTCAATAATGCACTACTTGATCGTAATTACTTCAACAGCACTGGATCGTAAGGCTTATATAAATTGTACTTTCAGACTGCCCTCCATTTTTATGATCGCTTTTATTTCTATGTATAATGATGTTTGTAAAAATACTGACAGAATATAAGTCACTATCTTGACATATGTTATATATTAGTTTGTTTTATTTTAGCTGTATTATAAAATATATATATATATATATATATATTTACGTTTGCATGTTTGCAAGTTTAAAAGTCTTGTAAAAAGATTTGAATGCCTAAATATTACTAATTTATTAAATTGTAAAAGCACCAAATGATTGAAGACACAAGTTTGAAATATATTCTAAACATAATTATGTTAATATTAATGTTTTAAATATTTTAGTATTAATATGCTAATATGTAAAATAACGTCTCGTCTGTTACGGAACCGATAACAGACAGACAATCTAATAACAATTCAAACAGATTATATACTATTACTGGCGAGATTCCCGTAGTGTCTATTAAAGTTATGGATAGGCCTGGTAGAATATTCTTATGTGTAAATTATTAATTGCTTATATAGACACATAATGAGAATAATATTGAAGTATTATTAGTGTTACTATTATATATGGTATGTTAATCACAAATGATTCTAATAAGGTTTCCTTTATAAAACGATAATGTAATTTACAATTAATTATGTTTCAGAACAATTAACTCAATTAATTTAATTAGACGCTCAATTAATTTAATTAGTCGCTACGCAAGAATAAGTGAATGTTATTGATTCTTACTAAGCAATAGATAGCGCTGATTATTTCTAAAATATCTATGATAAGCACCATTACCCATTTAAGAATCTATACTAGTGTTTAAGCAGTTTATATAACAGTTGGAAGCTCAGAAAAGCCCTGCAAAGCTTACAATTAGGTATAATAATACTACTACTCTATATTATTTTATTACAAGTTTTAAAAATAATATAATTTAAAATACAACATTTCAAAATCGATCGATTAATTATTTATTTGTATATTATCATCTGTCCACAAAGCGGCCGTTAGTCACGAATATTATAATAATACGAGCGTTAGAACTACAAAAACCATCAATATTATTAAAAGGTATTAATTTCTACGGCTTTTCTCAAGAGATAAAATTCAGCGCTTTCAGTAATAAAAAAAATATTTTAATGACAATAAGAAATAGAAACGTTTAATATAAAATTATACAACATTGCGAAGACAGACCATCCAAATCAATGAAAATATATACAAATTTTAAATAGAAATGAGAGACGATAACTGAAGTAGGGTCATGAAAATGAATGTAGATTGACATGCGGCTAGAGATGGGCGAAAGAGATGGGGTAATTTATGAATAGGGGAAGGGGCAGATCGGAAGGATTACAGAAATTAATGAAAGAAAACATATTGTTACCGTCATCACGAGATGAAGGAATAACGCTAAGCGAACGATAAATATAAATCATCAATCATGTAAAATTATTATATATAAATATCAAATATAATTTTATAAATAACAGGCACAAAGTAATGTTAGTGCCTAGAACAAAAATACGAAATAAATGAAATTGCTACTCGCAGTTTACTTATTTATTTGTTGTATAAAAAGAGAATAATAGGTACTTTTAATTAAACAAATCATTATTAATCAATGTGCAAGCAAATAAATAAAAAACAAATAAATATTGGTTAAAGACTTTATTTCTCAAAATAATTCACTTACAGAGAAATTAATACTATGTTACAAAGGTATCACTTAGCATAGCTTTGGACAGACAATCAATATTATTTAGTACACAGAAAAAAATATACAAGTATAATATTCATTAATATATTTGCATAAAATAGACATCAATAAAAATAACAGACAGTATATTAGACAGAACACACAAAATAACTTAGAGAGATGATGTAGGTTTACAGACAAGGTATGACGGAAAATATTTTATTTGTTTACGTATATACCTAGATTTTTATTGTATCTGTAGACAACATATTGTTTACATCAATATAAGGTGCCTGAGGGATCACATATACATTGTCTTTCTCCTTTCTCGTTGAACTATTTTTTGAGTCTGTTTCTAACGTCTTTAAATTTCTGTAAGAGCTACTATTCCTTCCGGTCGAAGTATATTTATTTGAAGATCGTATTAGACTCATAATTAAATAATATACTCCACTATTAGTAAGGTAGAATGTTTGTTTGCTTAGTTAGCCAGAAGCATTGTGTATTTGCTACTCTCATCAACAATGATGAGAGTAGCAAATACACAATGCTTCTCGTTCTTGCTATCTGCACAAACTTTTTAACAATGTACAATTTCAATACATAGCATAAATTCACAAAATAGACTGAGTATGTCTAATATTTTTTAATAATTAGCAACACACGTCTCTTTGCTCGACTAGGCGAATTGCAATTAAGTCTTTTAACATTTATTCGTCCCCAAATAATAAGATACGAGGGCCACACTGAAAGTTTTTAGAACTGGCCACTTAAAAGCATTATATTAAAAAAAATAGTTAAAATTTTGAAAATAGAACTCTTTACCAATATTATTGAGTGTACATTTCATTCATTTGTCATTTGTTTTACGATTTGGCGGCAAATTGAAAATTGTCTGTGCACGTCAGAATGAATTTAAGCCGAGAAAATTTTCGTGCAATGATTTTTTATGACTTTCGATGTCATTTAAGTCAACAAGAAAGTTATGATAGACTTCGATTGGCTTTTCACGATGAAGCCCCATCTCGTGCCACAGTTTACAACTGGTTTAATGAATTCAAACGTAGTCGAACTAATCTCACCGATGATTTGCGTGAGGGACGGCCTTCTACAGCGACGACTGAAGATAACATCAGTGTTGTGCGGCGTATGATAGAGTCTGACAAAGAGTGACCGATCAGCAGATTCGGACAAGTCTAGGCATAGGTATGAGTCAAGTGCACAAAATCCTCCATGAACATTTAGCGGTCAGGAAGCTTTGTGCCCGCTGGATAGCGCATAATTTGACCGAGGCTCAAAAACTCCGCCGTGTTGATTGGTGCCGAGAAATGATCCAAAAATTTAACGGAGGTGACTCAAATGCTGTGTTCGACATACTAACGGGTGACGACAGCTGGATTTACTGTTATGATCCGGAAACCAAAAGGCAGTCTGCTCAGTGGGTGTTTCCTTCCGAAGAGTTGCCAACTAAAGTGAAGAGAGGTCGAAGTGTTGGAAAAAAGATGGTGGCCTCGTTCTTCGGAAAGACAGGTCATTACGCGACAGTAGTCTTAGAGGATCAGAAAACGGTTAATGCAGAGTGGTATACTAACAATTGTTTGCCACTTGTCTTAGAAAAAGTTCGAGAGAAACGACCTCGCAGCAGGATCCTCCTTCATCACGACAATGCCTCGTCGCACACCGCCAGGCAAACGATCGACTATTTGGTGACCTCAGACGTGGAATTACTGGGTCACCCGCCGTATAGCCCCGACCTCGCACACTGCGATTTTTATTTATTTCCGAAAATAAAAGAAAAACTTCGAGGAAAACGTTTTATAGACGCCGAAGAAGCAGTGGCTGCGTTTCAAAACGCCGTCGAAGAGACCCCTAAGGCCGAGTGGGCAAGGTGCTTTTCTCAATGGTTCCATCGAATGCAGCGATGTATTGATGTAAATGGACGCTATTTTGAAAAGTTACAATAAAACTAATAACTTGCTAGAATGCTTAGTTTTTGATTTTCTAAGAACTTTCAGTTTGACCCTCGTATTGACGGCATTTATAATTGCGATGTATTCTTACATTTTTATAAAAAAAAACTTAAACGTTTTGTTTTAGACTGATAACTAATTATTTAAAGGTAAATATTTATACAGGAATAAGAATCAAAACCAGTACTTACTGATCACCTACTGTTTTTGATTCTTATCCCTAAGAATTATATTTTACTTTGCTACTAAGGAATTATATTTTTATAACTGAAATTAAAAACACCTACTCTACTTTAAGGCAATTAATATAAAGTAACACTAATAAAATATCAAATATATTTTGAGGGTAAAAAAAACTACTTTACTTTACTTCCCAGAGTCTATTTTTTTTCTATATTAGCAACTGATTAAATTTCTTGATTTTTTCACAATAGGATGTCTCATAAACAGCCTTCGATAGCCCGCATTCCTCTTGCGTCAGCCACTATTTTACAATCAATGGACCGTTTAACCAAACGGCATCCACTAAGTTTTACCTGGACGTGTTTTCAACTCAAAGTATTTTACTTCATCAGTCTGTAGTTATGGCCAGCGTAACACCACTGCTTGTGCTTTAGCACTCTGAGGAAAAGCAAGCCAGAAAATAAAACAAAATATTTGGTCACTTCTATTTTATTTTCATATCTTCAAACCATTAATTTAAACAAAATAACGACACAGAACAAGCTATTCGCTTGTATGCCACTAAACATATTAAAACATGATCTAAGAAATTTTATATTGTCTATATCAGTAAGTACCAGCTCATCATATGTTGCCAATACTACAAATGTATCTGCTGAATATCTAAAAAAACAACTTTTATAATAGTGATAAGTTAAACCAATTAAAAAACAGCTTTCCATTTTATTTTAAATTATAGTTGAATGAAAAAAAACAAAATGAAATCGACTTAAAAGCCAAAACAGTATATCATCAGATAAACAAAATGTCAACAAATAGGAGATAGCGCTGCATCCTGTTAGACACGAGCACTTTAGATACCGATCTCAAGTTCCGCTGACATTTTGAAAGTTACGAGATGGATTATACCCATCGATTAAATATTTTAGAATTTTATATAGGGACTTCATAATATTCATACAGTTAATAAAGTATAATAATATAAGGATGATAAACAATCCTTTTAATCCGGACAGGAAGCTGTCAAGTAATGTGATAAGCTGTTACACAAAATGTATTTTCGTTTATTTCGAAATTTGCGGAGTAGATTTCCAGCGTCGCGGGGTATTTCACAGATATGAGAAGAATGTATACAAAATACATCTAGACTTTGGACATCTATAACGCGATGGGCCCGGCACCCGCACGGCGAATCCTTGGAATACAAAGAGGCTCTAGTTTTTTAAAATTGTTCCATGTTCGAATTGAATCCAAGTTCGTTTGCTCAATAATCACGATCACTTAACACTAAACCCATCACTGAATCAATACATTTAAAATAAATTATTTTCTTAGTAATAGATAATAGGTAATAAGACGAGAAAACTTTGGCTACCTGTGGATAAGAGTTGAAACATTAAAGGTATAATCCCTTTTTTATGTTTCTAAAAGCTGCTTAAAAAAAAATATAGGGTTAAACCCTTCAGGCAAAATTAACTGGGGAATTTCAATGTTTGGCAGCAGAATGCCTATCAACGTATAAAATATATTTCGTAGAAAGATTTAACTGAGGATTGAAAACTTGTCTCTAAATATAACAGTCCATTCATGTTTGTTCGAGTTTAAATTGTATAAGTTGCACTATCTCAGTCAAAGTTCTTTAATACTCGAAGGAACTTGATCTTCCTCAGTTTCTTATTTTAACTGAAACATAAATGGGACAATTGAACAGCTATAGCGATACTGTTGTTTTCACAAAATAACTTTAAGATATAAATTGATGCTGCAATGCTTTGATTGAACTGATTATAATTTATATTTAAAAGCATTTATATTTAACATTTTTACAATTCGGATTTCATTATTTTAATAACAGGAAATTTTACGACGGAATGAACCTCATATTCCTAAATGAAAAAGGTTGTTTATAATTATAGAATAATATAATATGACTTCTTGTACGGTGACCATGTTTCAAATAAATCGTCTACTTTACTTAAAGTGGTTTGAGGATACAAAAATTGAGAAAATGTATTTGTTAAAATGTTTAAACTGTATTATAAAACTTATGTATAACACACAATTGATCATAATAACATTACTGTTAAAAAATATATATGTAACCTCGGTTTCAAAAACTTTAATCAAAACAACAATAACATTAAAAGTGATCGTTTCTCATTTGTCAACATATTATGATGATGATGATAATAAATTTTTCGTCAGGATTTTTAATGAAATTAATATTTTCAGTTACTTTAATAATAATTATTCAAAATAATATTTCCTTTCATGTTGATTATATCTGACAATAATTTGGAATAACGCGGATTTTAAAAACAATATTGAGTTTGATAATTTGTTATGAAAATATACATAATAAAAAATTATAGATATGAAAATGTGTACTACGGTAGTGCAATATTTTATATTAACTATATAAATTAACTGTGATTCTCCCTTTGTTACTTATAGAGAGCTATAAGTTCATAATTGAGGCAATCTTTTACAATGACAAGCGTTTTCCAAAGGAACTAGTCTTTTAAATTAAAGTAATTTGTTTCTTTGTCTTAATACAATTTTTGTTCTTATTTATTGCAGTGCTTGATTTCTTCTCTATCAGATTATGTAAGGAGAATACGTCAAAAATAAATCTAAAATTTAAGAAGAATAAGTGTCTCTTTGAATAATACAAAAGAATGAAGTCGTTGCGAAGATGTAGATATATTTATTCAATTTCGTATGAGTGTTTTCTTTAATAATAATAAGCATTTGTATTTATTGGGAAGAAGAGAAATGTTCTCTTGAATAAATTGAATTCTTTTCAAAGAACTCAAAGAATATTTCGATTTAAGATAACTGGAGTTTTCCCGTCTCGTAATGTCTTTAAAATGGATAAGAACAAACTTACTAGAGAGCAGTCAACTTCCTATACTAAGTTAACGTGATTGTGTTCCCTTATTTTGTAACAACTATTATTTTACTTGATGTTTTTTTCTATATCAAATCTTATATCATCTTCATATTAAAATAAATTAAAAGCTTATAAGTTTGATTCCCAGCGATAAATTACTAAGTGTTAAATTAGTTTCCCAACCGACCAAGTCACTTAAAGTCAATTGTTAAAGTTAAAACTAAAGTATTTTGTTGTAAAATGATATACATTGCATTTATAAGTAATTCGATTCTTAGTTTATGTTCAATAAAATTTCGTATTATCTTCGCTCGGTCACTAGAATTGACTATTAAAGTAAATGAATATAATCGACAAAATTAGACAAATTACGTACAAAATTTGTACGATTTAAACTAAGTTCCCTGAAACCCGCGTGATTCTCGATGGACTGATCAGGCATCGGATTGCCATGCATGCATGCATTCAGTCAAACACTATTTGAATCTGACAACTGGATAATCGCTGCACTAAGGAGTGTGTCATATGAATTGAAGGTTTTATTTTTATTATTTACGTAAATCCGCAGAAAATTAACATTATATTGTATTTGTAGTTTTATTAATTTATTTTAGCTTTATTCTTTTTTAATATATTTTTATTTTTAACTTGTAACGAGTCCATGTTGTCTGTTGTAATTACTTATCAATAAATTATTATTATTATGATTAAATACAGAATGAACTTAAAACTTCGTTTCTTGTTTTTGAACTTATAGTAAAAAAAATCGTTTAAAAATACTAGCATGCTTGATGTCTTCATCAAAATACATTCAAATATAAATGAATTTTTCTCATATTTTTATTTATTTTACATGTGAAACATACTTATATTGTAGCTCAAAATCCATTAGCGTGTTTAAACTCTTCTGACAACATGTCGATACTTGTAAGCTCGTGTGCTCGAGGAACCAACAAGAAAATACAACAAAAAATATTTCAACCGTTAATAATGGTGATCGAAAACATGAAACCATTCTAAACTATAAATAAGGAAAGACGTAAGAGGCTTGTAAAATGTAGATTCTAAGAAAAACATTAATATAGGAAATATACATATAAATTTAGGCCAAAATATCTTTTGGAGTTATTAATTTAGTAATCTGATTTAGATTATTTTACTTGATCATTTGTGTATCAAATGGGAGTATCAGGAAGACCTATTTTGATACCATGCTTATCGATGTACATAATAAAGAAAAGTTTAAAAGTTGATGTCTCGGATCTGAACAATTTAAGAACAATTTATATAACGTTGAAGGTCACAGGGTGAATACCTTATTAAACAAAATACAAACGATAACCTTCAGTGGTGGTAAAAAGCTTCTGAACAATTTAAGACGAAAAATATATCAAGAGCGATAACTTTCTCATCCTATATTGTTAAGCTTTTATCACTTACATCCTACTTCAAGTATTCATGAGGCCATATTTTTCAGGGTCGGTGAGCTTCCGGGACGTGATCCCGTCTTGCTTCCTTTAATTTATTTTTGATTGCCGTATCATATTTGCTACTAAAGTGTGGGTTAAGCTTCTGATCTATATTGATCCTTAGTATTTTTCAATTGCAATAGTTTTTTAAATTACATCCTATTCGAGATTTTCCTACATTACAAGTATAAAATAATGTTTTATACGAATATGTATTAATAGTGTTTAATTGAATTGCTGTTTCAATATTAATACCCCTTTGAAAATTATATTTATTTAAGCTTTGGAAGAGAATCTTGATTTAAAAAAAATGGCTTTTAAACTATCTGTGCATAATAAAAGTTTTATGTTCATATATAATTGATATATTATAAATAAAGTCCAAAAAAACATTGCAAACTATCAAATAAAAAACAATAAACCCATTACTATAAATTTTGTAATATAAATAGTCTTACCTTCCAAAGCTATCAAAGCAAATATAGCTAATAATCTTTGAAGCGTTTTGAATAGCTATTATTGTTATAATTAAGTATTTTTTTTTAGATGTATACATTTCATTTATCTATATCTATATCTTAGTGATGATTCAAGCATCTCATCATATCATTCAAATAAAATAATAATTACTACAAATCATTGAAATAGGGAGTATATATGTAATTTTATATTAGGAAATATATATGATATTTTTTCAATAAATTTAGCAATAATTACTAGATGGATTATATAGAATTTACGGATAGACTACGAGTTAGAATTTTTTTTATGAGTGAAATAGTGCAGTCCCAACTCGTCATCAGAGGAAGCGTCACTGTCACTGACACTGTTTCATCAGTTATTTGATTTTTTAGAAACGATAGTTAAAAACGATTCTATTTGAAAAATATTAAAGACTAAGAAGCCCATTGCATGTCTTTTTTCTAAATCGTACTTGAAACGTACTACTTTTAAGCCTTTTGCTTAGAAGAAATTATTGATGTCTCTATCATTTTGTCTGGTTTTCTTTTATATATCTTGCATTATATTTACAATAATAATTATAATACGTTATAGAGATTCTGCTACCAGTTGAAAAAATGGTTTAAAACCCGATTAATATAAGTAATTAATTTGCTGTCAATTTCTATGTTGAACTTTCGAATTGTTTGATGTCGTGATCGACAATCAGTTTACATTTATAATTACATTAATTATCAAACATAAGCGGACCATAAATAAATGAATATATTTCTAATATATAATAGTAATATTAAATATGTACTTATATCATATCATCGTAGACACGTATAAATTATCTCTCACATAATTTTCACTAACAAGCTGGTTACTTCTTGAAACCACTATCTCAAGTTAAGAGCAACTTATCTTCAGCGCTTTCAACTTATGAATTGTAATTTAGTTCTTTTAAGAAATTCGTATGTATGATTTTTATTTGGGAATAATATTTATTATAATACTAGCGTTTTCTTAATCATAAAATTGTTCTAATATGTATAATGCTAGTTTAATCATTTAAAACTAACAAAAAATATATTTTATCTAAAACAGTAGTTCTTTAAATTCTAAATAAATCTTTAAGCTTAAACCTTTGATACTTGATAAGAATAAACTATCGCAATATATTTCTAAAAAGTTATTGCGACAAAGAGCCCTATCTATCACCAGCTCTCCAGTGAGAAGTGTCACTATAAATACATCACAATGCAGGCAAAAAATTCTCCGTTATTGTACTTAATATTGTCTAGTGATGAATAAAAGTATTTTAGAAAATATAATGATTTTTTACCCACGTTACCTAGAATGTATTGAGATTCGAATCTGAACTTGGTCAATTATCTCCTCTATATTTTCTGATTGATCTAAAAACACTGCATAACGAAATAAAATTAAGAGTTAACCTTCAAATTTACTTAATTATCTTTGTTTTTTTATTAAATATATATGTATATTATAAAAGTTTTATTGTAGATATTTATTTATTTATTTATTTTATTGACATGTGGATTCTGATTGTAGGACATGATGATTAAAGAAACGGTTTAAAAAAGCGATAAAAAGATAATAAATGTTATGTTTAACGGTTTGAGGCAATGCGATAAAATAATTTGATGTTAATATGAGATCACTTTAAAAAAATTATTAATATTATCGGAGAACGCCTTTTAAGTAAAAGACAATAGGTGTCTTTGACTCGATTACTATTTATTTAATAAGGTAATTTTATGGCCAAAAGTTAAATTGACAATAGAATTGATTCTTGAAAATGCTGAAAACCTGTTGATTGTATGCTTAAAGATACTTTAAATTAAGATTAAAAAATCGTTGAAACTCGTTCTTGAATTTATCAAATTAAACTTAAATATAGAAATATATGTTTAAATGCTACTTAGTGATTTCGTAAATTATTACATTTATAACTTAAAAATAGATTGATTTATTAAAACGTAATGATAGATAAATTTAACGTTCGAAAAATTATGAATAAATATTGATTAATGTAATAAGTGCTTTAGGTCATCCCATATATTTTTTTTATAGAGATCATGTAATTGAATTTATAAATATTAATATCCCCTGAAGCTGTAACCAAGCTTGATGAAATTGAATACACTTTATTATCTAACAAATTGTAATGTAAAAAGAACAAGCTCTATAAGACCCATTTAAGTTGGATTTATAAGAGATAGAATAGTATTATGTTTATATATTCGGGATTAGCATTACATAATTAGTGACAGAGACATATAAATAGATAGAACTTCAATCTGGTGTTACCTATAGTTAGCTCGATGCTTGTTATCTGCATCTGCTACTAGCTGTGGGAGAAAGATAAAATGTTAGCCTTTGTACGTTGTTAACTGGTAATGATTTCGATCATTAGACCGCATAACAGAGACAGATAATAATTTATAGGTTGATGCGAATAGGAGAGCATAAAATTATACTGTTCCTATTTAAGTTTATATTTAACTTTGTGCTTAGTACATCAATACTAAATGTTTAAATTGTTTCAGGTAAGTACTTCCCTTCCGTACGCTGGCCAAGGTTTAAAAATAGTAAGTAAATATGATTGTCTTTCTCAATATCCCACTATATTGCCCTCGATTATAATCGTAGCTCATTCGAATTAACATATACAAGCAAATTAATGGTATGGAAATAGATATAACCATTTCCCAACTAGTTTACGGTCAGCCAAGAAATTAATAACTTAAACCGGGACATCGGGGTTTGAGAAATTTGTTCCAGTCAAAGATTATTGATTTCAATAATTTTGTTCGAAATAACTTCATATTATGTAAATATATATATATCAAAGACTATATATCTTAACACAAATGAATTTCAATACAGAATTAGCCGAAAATTGTATATATTGGAAACAATAGCAAATATATTTAGCTTATCTATGGTAATATAAAGAGTATCATGTTATGTATCGGTTTTACCAGAAACTGAGTCATCATTATATAAGTTATCACTTATACCCTCATAATATATATATATATATATTAACCCAACTATAATCTCACTCGAACCCCTCTGAGTAACTCGATGAAAGCCTTGGATAAAAACTATCCAATAATAAAGAAAATATGTGTTCATAGTATAATATTCAATATTGGATAAAAGTTGTTAAAAGAATTTTAGTATTCATAATTTAAGATCACATAAATTTAAATTTACAAATAATGATATCTATTGTGATTAAATTCAAATCAAAGTACACATTAATAGTCTAAGTTAAGTCTTTTTTTTATAAGTTACATATAGTTATCTCAACTATAACTTAAGTAAAACCTTGTCTTAATCAACCACTAATTTATAAAACAACAAACTACAAACTACAAACGAAAAACTAGGATCATATTATACTTAAATCTTTAAACAAAGCATTTCGCTATTTAAAAGACTTTAAAGTCTTGGAAACTGTTGTGAACTCCCATCACACGTTAATGTGTATTGAATGATTTATTAATCTTTTATTGTTTGCAAATCGATAAATATATTATCCATTAATATTTCGTTTTAACCGACCCTGCTAATTAAAATTGGCGCTGAGAATCTGTTTACCAAGAAGTGGTTGAATATTAGTTTCATAAATGCATTTAATAGACACCATTAATTCAAAAATTATTTTATGGTAGTAGTCTATATATTTAAGCCAATTTAACTTGCCACTTGCTATATATATCGGTAGAATCATATATATAAAAGTTCCGTTCCGTTCCGTTAAAAGTATAAATTATCAACCAACTAATTTTGTTTTTAATATTAAAACTAAATTAATACTTTATACTCGTATATCTCTCTGTTTGTGTCTTGAAATGTAATTTATGGTTATTAGCTACTTTCATAATTTTATTAATTATTTTAACTAAACTGTGATAGAATATTAAAAGCAGAATATATTTACAATTCTGTTCTAACAGATGTTGCACACCTAAACTTCTGTCCGTAATAATTTATATATATTATAACAACAAGTTAACACTGTTGCAGTGCGAGTTATTTCAATTTACGTTTTATTAAATAAGTTTGACCCAGATATTGAATAGTTATTAGCATTAATTAGAAATAGGTTAGGATTTCAATAATGCACTACTTGATCGTAATTACTTCAACAGCACTGGATCGTGAGGTTTATATAACTTGTACTTTCAGACTGTCCTCCATTTTTATGATCGCTTTCATTTCTATGTATAATGATATTTGTAAAAACACTGACAAAATATAAGTCGATATTTTGACACATGTTATATATCAGTTTGTTTTATTTTAGCTGTATTATAAAATATATTTACGTTTGCATGTTTGCAAGTTTAAAAGTCTTGTAAAAAGATTTGAATGCCTAAAAATTACTAATTTATTAAATTGTAAAAGCACCAAATGATTGAAGACACAAGTTTGAAATATATTCTAAACATAATTATGTTAACATTAATTTTTTAAATATTTTAGTATTAATATGCTAATATGTAAAATAACGTCTCGTCTGCTACGGAACCGATAACAGACAGACAATCTAATAACAATTCAAACAGATTATATAGACTATTACTGGCAAGATTCCCGTAGTGTCTATTAAAGTTTTGGATAAGTCTGGTAGAATATTCTGATGTGTAAATTATTAATTGCATGCATATTTATATAGACACATAGTGAGAATAATATTGAAGTATTATTAGTGTTACCATTATATATGGTATGTTAATCACAAATTATTCTAATAAGGTTTCCTTTATAAAACGATAATGTAATTTACAATTAATTATGTTTCAGAACAATTAACTCAATTAATTTAATTAGACGCTCAATTAATTTAATTAGTCGCCACGCAAGAATAAGTGAATGTTATTGACTTTTACTAAACAATAGATAGCGCTGATTATTTCTAAAATATCTATGATAATTACCATTACCCATTAAAAATATATACTATTAAGTTTAAGCAGTTTATATTATAGTTGGAAGCTCAGAAGAGCCCTGCAAATCTTACAATTAGGTATTAGGTCTACAACTTTGCCCCCCCCCCCCGTTTTTTTTTTTAACTTTAAAAATTATATTAAAAAAAATGGTATCTTATTTATGTTTCAAAGTATTGTCCGTCACTTTCCACTCCTTTGGCCCATCTTTCAGGCAACAAACGAATCCCGCGTCGGAAAAATTCTTCATCCTTTGATAAGATCCAAGAATCGATCCATTCTTTCACTTTTTCAAAAGAATCGAAGCACTGGCCCGCCAGGCCGAGTGCCATCGACCTAAATAAATGGTAATCAGATGGAGCAACATCTGGAGAGTATGGCGGGTGAGGTAGAATTTCCCATTTCAGTGTTCCGAGGTACGTCTTGACTACTTTCGCCACGTGAGGTCGAGCATTGTCGTGTTGCAAAATTACTTTTTCGTGTCTATCAGCGTATTGCGGCCGTTTTGCTTTTAATGCCCGACTCAAACGCATTAATTGTGTTCGATAATGTGCACCAGTAATTTTTTCAGAAGGTTTTAGCAGCTCATAATAAATTACGCCAAGCTGATCCCACCAAATACACAACATGACCTTGGATCCGTGAATATTCTGTCGAGGTGTCGCCGTAGGAGTGTGGCCGGGCAATCCCCATGATGTACGTCGCTTAGGGTTGTCGTAGAGCACCCATTTTTCGTCCCCAGTAACAATACGATGAAGAAATCCCTTTCGTTTTTGTCTTTCAAGCAGCTGTTCACAAGCAAATAAACGTCGCTCAACATCTCTTGGTTTCAACTGATACGGTACCCAGTATCCTTGTTTTTGGATCATCCCCAGCTGTTCCAGGCGTTTTGATACTACTTGCTGAGTTACTCCCAATGATTTTGCTAGCTGTTCTTGAGTTTGGCACGAGTCTTAAGTAAAGCCTCCAGTTCATCATCTTCAAAAGTTCTTTTCTGTGCCACCGCTATGGCGATCTTCAACAACAAAATCACACACCACCACATTGAAATGAAAAAGTAAAATCTCCCGCAAATGACGTGAATTCGGTTTATAAGTTGACATATTTAATTAAGTGTAACTATATGACGCAAACAAAAATTAACTAATATCGATGTAAGGTTATATTTATAGATGTCAAAACTGGTGGAAAACAACTGTGATTTATTTATTTGAACTATTACTGGCTACTAGCGCCATCTTTTGGAAAACGGCGGGAGCAAAGTTGTAGACCTAATATAATAATACTACTACTCTATATTATCTTATTATAAGTTTTAAATATAATGTAATTTAAAATACAACATTTCAAAATCACACAAAGAAATAGAAACGTTTAATATAAAATTATACAACATTGCGAAGAGAGAAAATTTAAAGCAAAAAGAAAATATATACAAGTTTTAAATAGAAATGAGAGACGATAACTGAAGTAGGGTCATGAAGATGAATGTAGATTGACATGCGGCTAGAGATGGACGAAAGGGATGGAGTAATTCATGAATAGGGGAAGGGGCAGATCGGAAGGATTACAGAAATTAATGAAAGAAAACATATTGTTACCCTCATCACGAGATGAAGGAATAACGCTAAGCGAACGATGAATATATATCAATCTAAGCAGAGCCATTTTTCATGTAAATTTATCATATTTAAGTATCAAATATAATATTATAAACAACAGGAACAAAGTTATGTTAGTACCTAGAACAAAAAGACGAAATAATTGAAATTGCTACTCGCATTTGTTGATGAGAGTAGCGAATACATTATGCTTCTCGTTCTTGGTACCTTTACAAAACTTTTTAACAATTTGCATTACATAGCATAAATTCACAAATTTTATTGGTTCCCAAATAAAAAGATACTGACAGCATAAATCTTTATTTGCATTTATCATTTTTATAAAAGCAACTTAAATGTTTTTTTAGACTAGGGACCAATTATTTAAAGGTAGTGAAAATATTTATACATAATTATATTTTACTTTGCTACTAAGGAATTATATTTTTATAACTGACATTAAAAGCGATAATATATAGATTATTTTTGAGGCAATTAATATAAAGTAATACTAATAAAATATTAAATATATTTTTTAGACTTTACTATTTTGGGGGTAAAAAAATCTACTTTCCTCCCTAGAGTATTTATTTGTTTTTTTTTTCTATATTAGAAAATGATTAAATTTCTTGATTTTGTCGTAATAGGATGTCAAAAAGCAGCCTTAGATAGCCCGCATTCCTCTTGGGTCAGCCACTATTTTACAATCATTGGACCATCCAACCAAAAGGCATCCACTAAGTTTTACCTGGACGTGTTTTCAACTCAAAATCAACTTCATCAGTCTGTAGTTATGGCCAGCGTAACACCACTGCTTTTGCTTTAGCACTATCGGGAAAAGCAAGCCAGAGAATGATTCAAAATATCTGGTTACTTCTATTTTATTTTCATATCTTCAAACCAATAATTTAAACAGAATAACGACAAAGAACTAGCTATACGCTTGTATGTCACTGGTCTCAGAAATTATATATTGTCTGCATAAATAAGCACCAGCTCATAATATGTTGGCAATACTACAAATACAATTGCTTATTGTTTTAAAAAACAACTTTGATAATAGTGATAAGTTAAACAAGTTATAAAACAGCTTTCTATTATATTTTAAATTATAGTTAAATGAAAAAAACAAAATAAAATCAACATAAAAAACAAAACAGTGTATCATCAGATAAGCAAAGTGATACAAAACGTCAACATGTAAAAAATAACGCTGCATCCTGTTAGACAGTTAGCACTTTAGAAATCGCTGTCATGTTTCACTGACATTTTGAAAGTTATACATATATATATGTTAGATGGATTATACCAATCGCTTAAATTTTTTTGAATTTTATATAGAGACTTCATAATATTCATATAGTTAATTATAATAGTATTAGAATCATAAACAACCCTTTTAATCAGGACAGGAAGCTGTCAAGTGATATGATAAGCTGTTTTAACACAAAATGAGTTTTCGTTTATTTTGAATTTATTACGAATGTACGGAGTAGATAAATTTCAGAGTTGTGGGTCATTTTACAGATATGACAGTAATGCATATTAAATACTTTTAGATTTCGTACATCTATGTATATATTTTTTCTAATTGTCCTCTGTTCGAATTGAACCCAGTTCTTTTGTTCTATAGTCACCATTACTTAACATTAAATCCATCACTGAATTAATACATTTTGAAATAAATTATTTTCTTAGTAATAGACAAGACGTAATAAGACAAGTCAATTTTGGCTACCTGTGGATAAGATTTTTTACCTCAAGGGTATTTACAAAATTCTATTTTTTTATGTTTCTAAAAACAGTTTTAACTCCTCAGGCAAGATTAATCGGGGAATTATGATGTTTCGGCAGTATTTATAGAATTTCTGTCGACGTATAATATATATTACGTACAAAGATTTAAAACTTGTCTATAAATATAACAGTCAATTCATATTTGTGTTTAAATTGTATAAGTTGCACTATCTGAGTTAAAGTTCTGTAATACTCGAAGGAATTTGATCTTCTTTAATTTCTTATTTCAACTGGAACATAAATGGGAACAATTGAACAATACAACAAGTGAGCAAAAGCGATACTGTTGTTTTCTCAAAATGACTTTGAAATATCAATTGGACAATGTTTTGATTAAACTTCTTGTAATTTGTTTTTAAGATAATTTTTGTTTAACATTATTACAATTGGGATTTCATTATTTTAATAACAGAAAATTTTAGGATGGAATGAACCCCATATTCCTAAATGAAAAAAGTTGTTTATAACTACAGAATAATATAATAATATGATTTCTAGAACTCATTTTCTTTACTTAAATTATTTTGAGTATTTGTTAGAATTTTAAAACTGTATTATCAAACTTATGATCTACTACACTATTGATCTAAATGATATAAACATTCCAGTTAAGTAAAAAATGTAACCAGGGTTTTAAAAACTTTAACCAAAACAACAAAGTGATTACGATTATGATCAGTCTAAACAGAAAAATAATATAGAAACCTTCAATGCTAGAGCTTTAAATTTTAACCAAAATATTTTGAAATTCTTTATTTACATATTTACATTAAAAGTGCTCGTTACTCATTTCTCAAAACATTATCGTGATAATACATTTTTCGTCAGGATTTTTGAAGAAATTATTATTTTCTACTTTCATATTTTTTTGTATTTATTTCATTCCTTGTTGATTATATCTGACAATAATTTGGAATAACACGGATTTTAAAAACAATATTGAGTTATATAGTTTGTTATGAAAATATACATAATAAAAAATTATTGATATAGAAATGTGTACTACAGTAGTGCAATATTTAATATTAACTATATAAATTAACTGTCATTCTACCTTTGTTACTTATAGAAAGCTATAAGTTCATAATTGAAGCAATCTTTTACAATGACTAACGTTTTCCAAAGGAACTAGTCTTTCAAATTAAAGTAATTTGTTTCTTGGTCTTAGTATAATTTTTGTTCTAATTTATTGCAGTGCTTGATTTCTTCTCTATCAATTTATTTAATAATATCAAATTTAATATCAAAAACAAATCTAAAATTTAAGAAGAGTAAATCTCTCTTTGAATAATACAAAATGAAGTCGTTGCGGAGATGTAGATATATTTATTTAATTTCGTATGAGTGTTTTCTTTAATAATAATAAGCGTTTGTATTTGTTGGGATGAAGAGAAATGTTCTCTTGTATAAATTGAATTGTTTTCAAAGAACTCAAAGAATATTTCGATTTAAGATAACTGAAGTTTTCCCGTCTCATAATGTCTTTAAAATGGATAAGAACAAACTTACTCGAGAGCAGTCAACTTCCTACACTAAGTTAACGTATTTGTGTTCCCGTATTTTGTAACAACTATTATTTTATTTTTCTTGATGCTTAATTATTCATATTTAAATAAATTGAAAGTTTATAAGTTTTTTTAGTTTTATTCCAAGCAATAAATCAAATGTTAAAACTAAAGTATTTTTTTGTTGTAAAACGTACATTGCATTTAAGTAATGCCAAACTCTATTCAAAGAGTTTTAAAAGGAGTGTGCAATTAACAAATGGTATTCAAATTCAAAATTTTTCTTTTAAATAGACATATATTGCATTTATGAATAGTTCAATTCATGGTTTGTGTTCAATAAAATTTCGTATTACCTTTGCTTGGTCACTATAGAATTCTAAATTCTTAATAATTAATAATTTGACTATTAAAGTAGATGAATATCATGTAATCGATAAAATAAGGCTAAGTATTACGTACTAAATTTAAACGATTTAAACTGATTTCGCTGGAACCCGCTTAGTGACTCTGGATGCATTGATTGAAATCGAACTTAAAACTTCGTTTCTTTTTTTATGAACTTGAAATATATAAAAAAATCGTTTGTTTGTTGTATAGTCTTCATCATAATATATTCAAATACAAATGAATATGTCTTATATTTATATTTATATTACATGTGAAACATACTTATATTAAAGCTCAGAATCCATTAGCGTGAGATAAATTGTTTAAACCCTTCTGACAACATGTCGATACTTGTAAGCTCGTGTGCTCGAGTAACCGACTCGAAAATACAACAAAATTATTTGAACCGTTAATAATGTTTATCGAGAACACGAAATAATTCTAAACTATAAATAAGGACAGACGTAAGAGGCTTGTAAAGATTCTAAAAAAACATAAATATAGGAAATATACATATATAGAGATGTCAAGTGTTTACATACGAATATAAAGTTACTTCAAATAATCAAAATTGATATTATTTTACAAACTTAAATAAAAGGTATAAGAAAGCATGAATTAAAAATGTAAAACTGTACAATACGAATATGTTAAATATTTTGATATTATGATTGCATATAATTTTATTTAATATAATCGGTGAGAATACATAAGTTTATAAAGTATTATACAGTAATAAAAAATTTATAATGAAAATAATGCTAAACGTTACAATAATATAATAAATACTTTATCAATTTATTTATTTATAACTTTTCCGCTTTCAATCAATATCAGGATATCAAGAGTATCAGGATTTATTAACTATTTTGATACCATTCTTATCGAAATAAGCAAAAAAAAGCTTAAAAGTTAATGTCTCGAATCTGGGTGTAATCTGTTTATTATGTAAATTTTAATATAATAAACAAATTAATAAATTTAAATTTGAATAATAAACCTTCAAAAGCTAACAATCTTCTGAACAATTTAAGACGAAAAATATATCAAGACCAATAACTTTCTCATCCTATCTTGTTAAGCTTTTCACTTACATCCTACTTCAAGTATTCATGAGGCCATATTTTTCAAGGTCGGATAGCTTCCGGGACGTGATCCCGTCTTGCTTCCTTTAATTTATTTTTGATTGCCGTATCATATTCTCTACTAAAGTGTGGGTTAAGCTTCTTGATCTATATTTGTCGTTATTATTTTTCAATTGTAATAGTTTTTTAAATTACATCCTATTCGAGATCTTCCAAAATTACAAGTATAAATGAATGTGTTATACGAATATGTATTAATATTGTTTTATTGAATTGCTGTTTCAATGTTAATATTCCTTTCAAAATTCTATTTATTTGAGCTTTGGAAGAGAAAGTCTGAATTAAAAAAAAATCAATAGCTTTTAAACTATCTCCGCATATTAAAAGTTTTACGTGCAGATATAATTGCTACATTTTACAAAAAAAAATCAAAAACATATTGCAAGCTAACAAATAAAAACAATAAACCCATTATTATAAATTTTGTTATATTAATGTGTTTAAAACTTCCAAAACTACCAAAAGCAAAAATAACTAATATTTATAATTTACATTACGATACTTTTGTATTTCATTCCGTATAGAAAAAGAAGGCTTTTTAATCTACTAACATGTTTTTTATTTTAAGGCTAGGCTGATCGAGTGCGATAGCGATCTCGTGTCGTCTCGATAAAACAAAAAGGTTAAATATTGTTTGTAAGGATAGTCTTAAAAATGATGACTTAAAAAACGCGGAATGACAAACATAACAGTTGCCGCCATCACCTGCTTTGTGATGAAATTTACAGAATTATGCAACGCATAAATGTTTTTTTATATATATATATATATTGACATTTTGTCCAGACCTTTAGGAATATTTTATAATAAATAACTTTACATTGAATCAATGTAAACGAAAATCATATATATCGCATTTCTGAAGCTTCATATTATAAAACATTTAAAAGATGGTAGAGAGGTTAGTTATACATTTAAAAATATAATTTTAAAATTCTGATGAATCATTTATCACCAGATTTGCCCATGTCATTGTAGAAAAAATTCGTTTAGATACCCTGCTAAATAAAGTTTATCAATAGCAATTATTTTGTAATATTTTTATTGTTAGGCATACCTAAAAAAGGCAAAACATACTAACCTATTTATCCTGCTTTTAGTATATAAAATAATATATAAAACAAATATCTTAACTTTTTTCTTTCCATATAACGCTTAGTTGTTGCTGATAAATATCACATCCACCACAAGAAACGTTTTAAGAATATTTTTCTTTTCAAATTCTTTGAAGTTTCATAGTCACCAAATTCTTTGTAACCGAATCAGTTTGAAAACATTTAGTTTTTTGCAAACTTTGTCCACTGAAAAATGAGATGAATAGAAATGGTTTAAAATTCTATGAAGAATTATTATAGTTCTTATATCACAACAATTTTAGACTGATATTTGAAATCGTTTCGGATTAACCTCATTCATATTATATGTGCGAATGTCTGTTTCATTGTCATGACTTAATTATTTATGATGATAGGAATTTTAATATTTTTGCATACTATGTCAAATGTACAATGAATGTAAATTGGGTTATTTTCACCTGCCAAATGTATGTAAAAATATTTTTAGATGGTCGTCCAAAATAACAAGACTATTTTTCACAAGTGGAAAGCTACTAACAAGAGTAATAAAATGATATGGAACTTATTTGTTTTAATACCCAAAATAAACATGACTCACTGCCATATCGTCAAGTCTTTCCATCAATAATTATTGCCATCAAGTCTATCCGTCAAGTCTTTCCGTGTAAGCATTCGCTTTCTTTAAAAATAAACATCCTAAAATATATGTTCACGTATAGACTAATAAATACATAAAGGAAGATAAAAAAATATGTTAGATTCAATGTGTGCTTCAAAAAAGAAAAAACCAAAATAAGATAGACGAACGGTGTGAAAGACGTTATTACTAGCATTGAAGTGAGTTTTAAAATGATAGCTGACAGGGATTTATGAAAGAAATTTATTCTAATCTAAGGGATCCAGATGATGATGGTAATGACGTGTTAGTATTTTTAAGTTGTTTAAATATTTCCAACATGTCTTTTGTTCCTCACATTATTATAACCTTTGACCTATTGAACATCAAACGACATTAAAACAATATTATGAAGCGTCCTCAACTAACATTAAACGATTTTAATTTTTAAAGTGTTCTTAGTAATATTTTAGATAAATTACAACCGCCGTCAAAGACATCATTTGAAACGACGGCGAAAAAAAACTTTGATGAGTAAGAATATTAAGATACTTAAATCAATACAAAGAGAAACGTACTGAATGATCAACCGGCTTTAACTGCGTGTTGAATTTAGATTCAATATTCCATAATAATTCATAAAGCTAGTGGTAACTTTGACAATGAAAAAATATTTGGTATAAAACTTTTCATACAGAATTGCATTTTATTTACTTTGAAGTGTTTTGAATATCTATTATTATTAGTATTATAAGTATACATGTTTTAGATGTATAGATTTCATTAATCTATATCTATCTTAGTGATGATTCAAGCATCTCATCATATCATTTAGATGAGATAATAATGACTACAAATCATTAAATATGTAATATTATATTAGGAAGTATATATGATACTTTTTCAATAGATATCGCAATAATTACCGGATGGAATTTACAGATAGACTACGAGCTAGAAAAGATTTTTATGGATGAAATAGAGCAGCGCCAACTCGTCATCAGAGGAAATGAGTAGCTTTCACTGTCACTGTTTCATTAGTTATTAGTTTTTTTTAAGAAGCGATAGTTAAAAATAATTCTATTTGAAAAATATTAAAGACTCAGACGCCTTTTTCAGGTCTTTTTCAAAACCGTACTTGAAAAGTATTATTTTTAAGTGCCTTTTACTCTGAAGAAGTTGTTGATGTCTTTGTCATTTTGTCTGCATTTAATTTATTATATCTTGCATTGTTTATAAACTAATAATCATAATACGCTCGAGATATTACGCTACCAGTTGAAATAGTTTAACACCCGATAAATAGAAATATTTAATTTGCTGTCAATTTCTATCTTAAACTTTCCAATTGTTTGTTGTCATGATCAACAAATAAATTTATAATTACTTAAATTATCCTTACATAGACCGGCCGTAAATATTTGAAATACTTCTAATATATAATTATAATATTAGATATGTACATATATCATATCATCGGAGACACGTATAAATTATTTCTCACCTACTCGTAATTTTCACTAACAAGCCGGTTACTTCTTGAAACCACTATCTCAAGTTAAGAGCAACTTATCTTCAGTGTTTTCAACTTATGAATTGAAAGTTAGTTCTTTAAGTAAATTCGAACTATTCGAACAGTTATTCCTTAAATTCTAAATAAATCTTTGATGCTTAATAAGAATAAACTATCGCAATATATTTCTAAAAAGTTATTGCGACAAAGAGCCCCATCTATCACCAGCTCTCCAGTGAGAAGTGACCTTATAAATATATCACAATGCAGGCAAAAAATTCTCCGTTATTGTACTTAATATTGTCTAGTGATGAATAAAAGTATTATATTTATTGTGATTGATCTATAACACTGCTTAACGTAATAAATTAAAACTTAACTTTCAAATTTACTTAATTACCTCTTTATTTATTATTAAATACATATGTATTTTGTAATAATTTTATTGTAGATATTTATTTATTTATTTGTCTTAATGACATGTGGATTCAGATTGCAGGACTTATTTGAAGATACGGCTTAATAAACCGAAAAAAACAAATTAGATATTATGTTTAACGGTTTGAGGCAATGCGCTAAAAATGTGAACTAGTGTGAATTTTTTTAACAAATAAGGAAACAATACATACACATTTTTAGTTACTTTTATTTAAAAAAATTCTTTCTATATCTACATTTTTTTTAGTTTCATTGTCAGTAGAGAAAATGCTTTAGGAACATTATTGACGTTAATGCTTACCTCAGAAATCTCTTTTACGACTTCCTGCAAAGTTAGCTAGCTTACCTTGTTTTAAACAAAAAGTTCTAAATGTGTAATATGGTTTACATCTGTTATTTTTAAACCACATTATTTTACTTTTCACTTTTTTATTAACTTGTGTACATAGTTATATAAGACAATTAATCTTTCTTATGGTTGGATATTACTAGGTAGAAACACCACTTTAGAAAATAGCCTTGAAAAGAGAACATCAATTTTTATATTATAATTTACTGTTCCAATTTTAATATCTCTAGAATCAACTCGATATTTATAACGTAATAATAATATCCTTTTATTTTCTTAATTAATATCCAAATCATACTTTAATCTATTATTGTCATATAAATCATCAGTTTTACACCTGTTACCAATATTTCATTACATGTTTATACAATGTATTTGAAAAATAATTGGAAATAAATTGAACTTTTAGAAGGTCATGTGGTAAAAATATAGTACCATTAAAACAAAGTCATATTATTAATGATTTATAACCATAATTTACTGATAAACCACCATGTCTTAAAAATATTAGATATTCTATAGATAGTATTTTTGTGCTATTGAATTTTTGATGCATGCCTACAAAGTAAGAATATTATCATCAGTATACGGAATCTGTTTAAGGGCCATAATATCTGTTTAATCGTCAGTTGTAGTTAAAATTGAAAAACATATCAAATTATTACTTTATAGTTTATTATTGGTCAATTATGTCTTCAGGTCAGGTTCTGTCAGAAAATTTAGACTTTTTAGTATTTATACATAAATATTTAACAAATAAAATAAAGATTAATTATTAATGAAATAAAAATAAAAGATTTTATTACACACAAAAATAATGAACAAAATCTAATATTTTAATATCTCTATGAAAATGTTAAACCGTATTTTAATGCTTTGTTTTTTCTTTCGGGTAAGTACGACTTAAAAATTGGCATACGGGTACAAGGAGTAAATATATCATATAACTGCTGTGTAATTTTAAAGGATTCAATCATAAAACCATTTTATGACGATGGGATTCTTGGAAAATTACAATTCTATAAATTAAAAATAAATTAATCAGTTAAATAAAACGTTTATAGCCAAGTTAATAATAAATTATAACTTTACTGTTGCAAATAATCGATCTCCATTTATTAAATCTAAGTTAAATAGGCCATCCATAAGGAAGTCCAGGTAAGTAAAACGATAAAACAATCTATTAATATCATCTTGTATTTATTAATAATAACAGACTTTAAAAAAAAAACTATTTCAAATGTAGCTATTTTTTAAACGCCCACCAGATCATTCATGTCCTGATCAATACAAACGGCCTCGAGCTATAACATCATTTGAAACAGTCTGTTCAGGCTATACTAATCAATAACCAAGTTATGGTAAATGTACAAATAGCAAGATCAAGTATCCATATTACTATTATCTTATTTTGTTTTAATTATTAATTAGACACACCAACATTGTTTACAAAATTATTTATATAATGTTTGCTTTTATCAAGACCCAAATAGAATTGGACTATTTAAATGACATAGAAAATATAAGACTAAATTACTTATTCATCTACCAATATCTATTTAAGATTTTCGAAGTAAATATAAATGTTTTTATCAATACCGATACATTTAAGTTATTATTCTTAAAAAAAACCGTTCTCTATAAGTTGAATATAACCACGTCGTTGTGAACGATGTTACTCTAACGGCCTTTCATTATATGATTGCTCGCGACACGTAGTCGTCAGCACGTCGCCAAAATTGACCCAGTGTTACCAACACGCGCCTGTTTCTTTGTTCAATGTGCTGGAGTGGAATTAATAATTTGTATGAAACTTTTTACTTGACCACAGTTGTGCAGTTTCATCGTTAGATATTTGATTGTGTTTTTGTCTGTTCGAAGATTTAATAAATATTTGAAGCAAATATCTATTCTTTATATATAATATATCAAAGTATCTAACTCATTTTAAAAATTTGTAAACACAGCTTTATGAAAAAATTAATATAATACAACACATGTCTATAAAAACAATACAATACAATAACATAGACAATACTTCAAAAGAACTCTGTAAATGTTTAACCTCAGCCATTAAAGTAAGTAAACTGTGTCGCGAAGGTTGCCTTTTTTATAAGTAACGACACGACATTCACACGATATCTGAGATTTTTTTATACAAAATTAAATAATCGTATCATCTGGACTTGAAATATATTCATAACAATAAAATAAACAGCTATCGTTATCGTGTCGAGAGAGAGGCATTGTTATTGTGTGTTATATTAAATTTTATGCCTTACTTTTAACCCAAAAATGGGTTTTTAAATGTAAAATATTATAGCTATAAGGTTATATAACATTGAATAAATAAATTCATTTTATACATTTTTTTATTAGGTACCATAACGACTATTTTTGTAAAATAATTCTACTTGAATACGTAAGTTTTTTATGTTTATACCCAAAATTACCATACTAATAGGATTTGGACAGATACGATTGCAGATACAGATACAATTATATGAACATATAATAAATTATATTGTTTATAGTCTTAAAGGGAGATTACATCATTTAAAATTCCTCAGGCCCTTAATGTATCCCAAATTAAAAAGGAAAAAAATCTAAGAACAATCACAAGCGGTATGTTTGTTTGTGTGTAATGTCGTCTTTAGTACAGTCGTGTCTCAGCCTATAGCTGGTATTATTATAAAATACATACTTGTAGTCTCAAATATAACAATCATTCGAGTAAAATAATAAATCTTTAATTTCAGCAAATAAAAGGTTAATAGATTGATTTAAAATTATTGTTAAATATGAAGGGAACTTTATTATTTGGTACTTTTATTGTAATATAAATAAAACACAACTTGTCCCCGTGACTGGTGTGTTTAAACTACAGGAAAGTATTATACGTAAATCCTGTCTTAGTGGCTAAGGCACAAAGGACGTCAGAAAACAACCGTTTAGACCAAACCGCAGCGGTTTAGCTTCTATGTACTGTTAATAAATTATTCATTACGGATATGGTTAAGGTACGTATATGTGTAAATAAAACTACACTTTACTCTATAACAATGGTACATATTTAAATTGAAAACTAGGAAATTAAAGTATAATGTTGATCTTAAAATGGTGTTGTAATCTAATTAGATTCAGATCCTAAGTTTATAGATCACTTATAGATTTAACAGAGTATATAATGAAGGTTATTATCATTTTAACAAAAAAATAAAAAGAATCCAAATTATACTTCATTGTAATTATGGCTATTGAAGAATATTACAATTCTCACTCTTAATAAATAATAAAATCAATATTATTAAAATTAAAATAAACGAATTATTAAAATATTTATACAATAAATATCCATATCATATAAATATTAATACTAATTACAAAAATATATTTTTTTGTAATATGTTAAACATTAAAATTGTAAACCATTCTCATGACATTGCCAGTAATTAGTACTGGCAATGTCATGATTTAGAAGCTCTTAAATTATTAAGGAATAAATTATTAAATAATAATTATTTACAATTAAATTTTATAAATAACAGTATCAGATTTCTTTATAATTTATTCTGAATCATTTCTCGTTCACATTGGTTCTAGATTGTTCCTTTAGTTTATATACATATATCGCTATTGTTTTTTAATTTACCATAATTTCATTTCGATATTCTAATTGCTGTGATACTGAATTTGTCATATTTAAATTATGATTAGTATCTAAGTACACTGCTGGGTTTAGACCTAACTAATTATAGAAAGATTGCCGCCGCCGCTCTGACGATTGGCGGTTTACATTTCATAAAAAATTTCTTTTGAAAATAAAGCAAAAGGATATATAACAAAATGTTATTTTAAACAACTAAATAAGGTTTCCTATCTTTGAATTAAGAGGAATAATAAATACAATAATTATACTGGGTACCAGTAAGTACTTAAACAACATAAAACAAATTTAAAGTGTTTACTTTTACTAGACATATATTGCTTTATGAAATTTTAGATTCTTATGGTACAATTTCTAACAAGCCCATAGAAATCAACCAGAAAGAAAACTATTTAGTAATATGTTATTATTGTACAATATGCCTTTACTATAGAAAAAATAACATATAGAATTAAGTTATGAGTAGTAATCTCATTGGTGTATAACATATACCTTACTGAATTGTATATTCAGTCTACATTCTAAAGGTTGTTTTAAACAAAATTGCTATTAAAAGATTGTCTCAAATAATAAGACCACCTTTTGTATTCAACGTGTGTTTGTGACGGCTTTGTGTGTTGTTATTATTTGGTGTTTATTCGAGTCTTTATATTTCTATGTGTTCATTATGTTACTAACTAAGCGTTATACAGTACATTACATAATCATATAAATAAAATCAACAACATGAAATAAACAAATATGGTTAGAATATTTTTTTTCAGATATTTCGAAGTAATTATCAAAGTTTAGAAAAATCAAAAAGAAAAATAGGACAACCATCATATTCTACTCTTTTCATCCCAATAAGAAAAAATCTGTCATCTATATAAATCAAGAGAATGTTTATAAAGCAATAAGGATATATCATAGAAGTTTTGCGCCTTTAATAATATAAATATTGGGGTAATAATATAATGATATTTGAAAAGGTACTGTTGCTTTTTTATTTCCTTACCTTTTTAATATCTGGGATTTTTTCCGTTCATATTATGTTTAATATTAAGATATATTGTATGACTCACAGATCATTCGCAATGAATAATTTTAGAGAATATAGGACAAAATTTAAGGTTAATTGAGGTATTTATCTGTTATATAAACAATTGTAAACAAAAAATAATGAAACCTTAAATTTTATTATTTTATTAGTATTAATTGGTAGAACGAGTATTAAAGTAACCAAACTAAAACAAAAAAGTAAATAACTAACTAAATATCGATCGAATATTTTTTTTTAGGCATTTAAGGAAATTAATAATGCAGGGTACAATTATCAATAGGCAATCAGTGAAATAATTAACGGGTTTTTGGAATATATTTTACTAATGAAAACTAGAAATAACATTATTCCAAAATTATAAACAAAATAATATGCGTAATAAAATTGTAAATTGCTTACATTTCGTTTTACTAAAAGCATATGAACAATGCAATTTCTAAAGCTTCAGTTTCAGCTTTGCTCAAAGGTATTTGTGAGCAATTCAAATCTAGGCTTAAATTAATTTGACTATAGTGATAGAAGAAATTAATTCTTGATGTACATTACAACCCTGTGAACAATTAACACTGTTTCAGAGTGTTGATGTAAATATAAAAAATGTTTTTATAGTTGTTGATGAAAGTTTTTCTTTGTTTTAAGGATTTTTTTTCTATTCTATCTAAACGAATAGACATTTATAGACATAAATGTCAACTTTCCCGTTTTATTTTATGAACGTTATCAATATAATTTTAAATTGATTACACCGTTTGTAAATTCCTTACACTATTAAATTGATAAACTATTCTAAGTCAAAACACTTTCATGAATAAATAAGAAAATACTTTAAAAATAACTAAATATTAACGTTATGTAATAAAATTCAATATTTTTTATATTAAATGGTCCCATTTTTAGATTTAATATACATAGAGTTTTCCGACTCCAGTTAAAAGTTCAGACTCACTTGGTGTTAGTAGCACTCAAACTAAAATGTTGGTTTTAAAGTTATTAGCTTACTTAGAAAGTTGCGTCATTTATATAATAGTTATGAATACTATTTATCGTGATTTTAGAAATATTTTTTTCGAAACAAGTGTGTTTTTAAAATAAGTATCTCTAAAAAATTTACGTCACATTAAGAATATTTAATTGTAAAATATAAAAACTAATATTAAAATATTTTACAACCCATAAAAAAATATTAAGTTCGAGTTAGAATTATCGTATCGATGTTCAACGTAATCGTTCATTAGTGTTGTTTTGAACTTCCTTCTTATTAAGTGTCACGAAGTCCCTAATATCCTAATCTCAAGCTTGTTGTTTGCAAGTCAAGATATCAATTTACCGTTTAGAAATATGCTTCAAAATTATCTGTAAACAAAATCTGTGTAGATAATAAAAATAGTACCTTCATCCCTAAATCTAATATTTACTTTTTAACTACCTTACTATAAATATTTCATTATTGATATAGTTTTAATCTATTTATTATATTAATGATATATTACGTAAGTATTTTAATTTTTAATCTTAAGGATATTAGGAAGATTTTTGTGTCTTCTTAACCTAAAATAAATGTCCGGAGAGGGTCTTAAAACAGAGGAGCTCTTTAAATGCTAGACTTAACGCTTCTTGGTGATTATGTCAAGTATCTTAGTTGTTGTTTTAATGCTCTTATTGAGCATGGTTTTTATACCTTATTAAGATTGTTCCAACCACTTTTGAGAACAAAACAACAGTTTCTCACTAAAAAGTTATACTTCATCACAATAAATCTTCGCCTTTTATACCACAATAAAACAACAATCGCCATCAGAGTACTTTGAAGACGGATTAAGTAACCAGAATATTTTGTATTTTTTTTTCCTAAATAGGGAATTTGTCTATTAGGTTACAGTTCAATCCATAAAAAAGACAGTTTTTAAAGTTTTTAAATTTAAACATTCGATAAGCATCGGTAAGATCGACTTAATATAATTAAGTATAGTATTTAAAGTATTAGCGATACAAATAACTTATATAATTTATTATAACAAGCCTAACGTAATCTTTTTGAAAATGAGTCACTAAAATATTAATGAAGGTTCTTTTATAACTTCGTTGTCGATATTTCAATTAATGATTCTTCAAAAAGTCAAAGTTGGGATTAAAATCAAGTTTTAACCATATCAAAGGACTTCAGGATTTTATGTTCTGTTGTAGTTGTAGAAAATCTTGACGACCATAAAAAAGCAAAACTGGAAATATACATTTTATTGATTTATCATAACGAACAGGGGGCGACAAGACGAAGATATTTGCAGCCTTCCACTATATTAATATATGATTCTATAATATGGTCTATGTAGATTTTGAAGGAACTTATTTCTTCTTACCTTTTTTCTGTTTCTTGTGTTGGCAGCACCGACAGAATGTTCAAAGCTTTAGAGGCTAATCGTTGCTCTACTCTAAGATCAATACTTTCAACCTTATAATTTTGTAAAGATCCAATATTTTGATATCTCTGTGATAAAGTTAAACCACGTGATATCTCTGTGATAAAGTTAAACCACCACAAACGTGTTTTAATACTTTGTTTTTTCTTTCAGGTAAGTACGACTTAAAAAATGGCATACGGTTAGAAAGAGTAAGTATATCATATGATACTAAAATTTTATAGCAGCAATCAATCATAAAATAATTACATGATGATGGGAATGTATGATGGTAATGGTGACATTAATAGTTCCATCTTTCAATATGAATAATAACTTTACGAACATATCTTTTTTACCTTAGTATTTTTAGGATTAAAATAAATATAATTTTTGGTACTATAAATCCATCCTTATAAGTTTATGTATAACATTTGCACGTTCTTACAAGAGAATCGATGACAGGAAATGGGGCAATTCTATAAATCGAAAATCGATAAATCAATTAAAAAAACATTAAAAGCTTAATATAACAACTAATTACAACTTCACTGTTGCAAATCATCGCTCTACATTTATTAAATATAAATTAAGTAGGCCATTAAGGAAGTCCAGATAATAAAGTCGTTACTCAATTCATTTTTATTTGCCTAATACTAAGTAGAAAAAGTAAAATTATTAATTATTATAAAAAGTATCCTATGTTTTAAGTTGGACCAAAAATTAATATTTACGAAATTTTATTAAAATCGAGTTCCGTGGTTTCAAAGATTGGCGCAAACCAACATTTTTAACCGTATTTTTATATGTATAAAGATATATTATACAAGTCTGAGTTAAGTTGTTTTTTTAATGCACCGTAGACTAAGTTATTAAATTGCCTAATATTATTCAAAATATTGATAAACAGAACACTTATTTTCCAAGAAAAACTGGTTATTTTTATTTTAGAATTTAGAAATTAACTTTTGCAGTCAAATACTATCCAATTTCAGTTTTCCAAAATTTCACTATATCTATGAGGTCAGTTTACTCAAATTATGTTGTTTTGATTACTGATAATAGAGAAGAAACTTGTATTGAAATTTTGAACATCACTTCGGTATCTTGATATGTGTCCATTTTAATATTGTAAAATGCTTGTAATATTTGTATAAAGAGTTCGTGTACTTCTTGACTCTTTTCCTGCGACCTTTGGAACCTGTATACATGTAAATTTGCAATTGAAAAAGAAAGTTTGACTACTACCATCGGAACACCGATCAATGAACAAATACTTACAACCAATCCGGATCAGACTTCTCTTCCAATCCCTTTTAAGATGATTTTGATACTTAAGATACCATTTCATACTATTTGGTATAAACGAATGTAGTTCTTAAGAGCTTATTTTAAAATAGCATACGATATCATTATCATCCGTGAAAGAGTTAATAATACCGATGTAAAAGCTGTTTACAGTAATATTAGCCCGATATCTTAATCAAAGTCCCTCGAATTTATTAAGAATGTAGATTCCAAAAACGAAATACAATTCTTACCCCCAGAAGTGTGGCAACTTATAAAGAGGTTCAAAGCAAAAATTTTAAAGAAGTTAATTTAAAGTTACAGTGATTACTTACATGTATCATCCAATGTTATCCGAAAATATGAATAGCAAGATATAATTAAATTTATATATATTTATATTCTTTAATAGAAAATATTATTATAAAAACAATCACATAATACTTAGGAAACATTTCGCATCAAATATAAGTGAAGTGTGAAGAGCTCACATGAAATCAAGTGCCAAGAAGTATTTTCATCTGATATTATTTTCACCCGTTGGTTCTATTTGAACAGATATTGATGGCTATACAGGCTGGGCCAAAAATTTTTGCGCTTTTGAAACATGTCTAGAAATAAAAGTACAAATGTTATTTTGTTTATTATATATTTAACGTAATTATCATTTATTAAAATTTATTTTTTAAAAATGACATCGTCGAGATGTGCTCCGTCTCGTCGTTGGCACTCCTGCAATCGACTACGTAAACTTTGGAAAACTCGTTGTCACATGCTGCGAGGAATCGCGGCTATCTCCTCGTGGATGTTTTCTTTTAATTGGGATATGGTCGTCGGTTTATTAAGGTATACTCGACTCTTCAGATATCCCCACAAGAAAAAATCGCAAGGTGTAAGGTCCGGGCTTCTGGGAGGCCATGGGATATCACCTCTGCGAGAAATCAATTTGTTAGGAAACATTTCTTTGACCACCGGTAAAGTCACGTTTGATGTATGGCATGTTGCTCCATCTTGTTGCATCCAAGTCCGGCTATTGTATTCTTCAAATTCTGCAACTGCATTCTGCAATTCTGCAATGCAACTGTGGTGTCAAAAACTCTCGCAACATTTTTACGTATTCCACCGAGTTCACAGTTACGTTATTTAATTGATTATTTTCAAAGAAGTATGGACCGATTATGCCCTTTGCGGATATGGCAGCCCACACTGTCGTTTTTGGTGAATGAAGAGGCTTTTGGTGTTTATAGTGAGGGTTTTCCGTGCTCCAATATCGACAATTATGTTTATTTACGTGACCATTAATGTGCAAATGGGCCTCGTCCGTAAAAAATACATTCTCAAGGCTAGAGAATCGCTCCAGTATAGTGTCAGCAAATAACTTGCGTTGAATGTAATCGTTTGGTTTTATCTCCTGTACAATTTGAAACTTATATGGCTGCAGTTTAAGGTCCAAATGCAAGATTCGCTGCAGACTAGTTCTTGGTATAGCAAGAGCCACCGACCGCTTACGCGTAGATGATTCTGGATCGTCCCTTACAGAAATTTCAACCTCCCGAATGTTCTCTTCGCTTCTTCTTGAACGTGGTCGCCCAGTTTGTTTAATATTCGTTGTCGATCCCGTTTGCTCAAACTTTTTAACCCAAGCTTTAATTAAATTAACACTTGGACACTCACTTACACGTTGTAATCCATATTCAATTCTAAAGAGGCGTCGTACAGTAACGTAGGAATCGTTGTTTTTGTAAAATTGTTTTACGCAAAAAGCACGCTGTTGTCCCGTGAAGCGCTCCATCGTGACTAAAATTGCATTAAACGACGCACAATTCCCCGCCACCCGCGCGCCCCTTGCTCTCACGGTTTTGGAGAAATCAAGTGTTGCTATTTGCAAAAATTTTTGGCCCACCCTGTATAACGGATATCTAAGTAAGATAATGGTGCCAAAGTGAGTTACATTTAACACATTATATAGAGACTTATCTTAGACTATCTTTCATAAACAGTAATCCAGCTGTACCAAAACTTTTAAGACCTGATTATAACCGGTAACATAATAGGATATCTAAAGTGCTCGTATCTTTTAGGACGCGCCGCCATCTTATATTTAGCTTAGCTCTGATATCGTGAAAAATAAGTTTTGCTTCTGTAATACTGTATCAATATTTGTGGATGTACAAAATATAGCCTACTTATGTCGTATTTTTATCTTATCGTAAACAAAACGAATTTCGGTTTATTTTAGTAAAACCCCAAAAGAGATTGGATTATACAATATTATATTATTGTTGCTTTTACATAATATTTCATGATGTCAGATGATAAAATGTAACACCGTAATGCATTTTATCAGACTGTATATTAATGTCAGAAACTAGGAATTAGATGTTAACCGGATATTAAATAGAAGTACTCGTTTATGTTTGAGATTGCGAAAATACGTGTTAGAAATATAAATAAAATTACGTTCTCTGAATTAATTTGATTTGTTTACCTCAGAAATATAGGCTAAAGATTAGTAATGTATTAGAAATTTTAATTATTTTAGATTTAATTGTAATATCAACTTATTTTTGTATATTATATATTATATAATTCCGATTTATTTAATTCTTAACAGATGACAAAGGTATTTTAATCCATGAAACAATTTGAATAGCACAATAATGATGCATAAATAGGAAAATTTAAATATCACAATACGAAAATTGTGCAAAATCCAACTCATTATCTATTAATGAATGTTTACAATGTACTTGTGTATGTGTTGAAAATCACTAAAGTTGAATATTATTCCACATTTGAAATGATGTTCTAAGGGCTCAGTTTTATCGATTCTTATCCCTCAAAGTAATTTATGACAGAACCTATTTGTGCAAAAATGTGATACTCATAGCAGAATCGTAAAAAATATTAAATTCAATACATTTTTATTCATATTCATTGCTACTTTTGTTTATTACTTATATTCATTGTTACTTTTGAAGTTCATATGTTAGTTTTAATAACCATGAAAAATTTTTTGATGTTATGTTATATTTGTTTACTTTATTTTTAAGTTTTCAAATACTGTTTGTTTTCCAAATGAATAAATTGATTATTAAAACAAAATTATTCCATTTAAACTTTATCTAAATCCATACATATTGAGATTTATATAGTAACTCAAAAAACATTTAATTTTATGAAAATTTTCCATTTTGTGAGATAAAAATCATCATATATGTTGACTCTGATATTAAACCAGCATAACATAAAATTTTATTAAGGCTCGGCCACGCAATTTTGGCATTTTCTTGTATTTCATATTATTTATTTATTATAAATGATAACTAATCGAAATTTTTTGTAATTTATATTATAAGGTGAAAATGTTACTAAAAGCACTTTCTGTAGTAGTACTAAAACAATCAAATGCATAATCGGCTTAATAAAAAATGTGAAATATAACATGCCCGGGAGATATATAAGAGAGCGAGACGCTGCCACAGTATGTTAATTAGATTATTATTTATTTAAGCAATCTCTCCTAACGAGTAGAGTCGCAATTAAAAACTGGTCTTTTATAAATCTTTAAGTTATTGTGCGTCTAACTATAAAAGTAACCCCAAGAGCTCATTTTCTGCAGGACCGGGTCGCTTCCGCTATTAAATGGATTTACGCTTTGAACATTTACCTTATATCTTATTTATTTAAAAGAAACTTGTAAATACCTGTAATATTTAAAATTAAATCTAGATTTTCAATGTTATGTTCTTTTATAACTAACTGTTGCCCGCGACTTCTTCCACTCGATCTATATATGATTTGTGAATATTTGAAATGTGGTGTCTTAACGATAACCTACCGTTAAACGTATAAAAAGTTTTTTTGTTTGTTTTATTAGTCATAATGGTAACCAAAGATACAAATAAAGGGTAGAGGAAAACTCAAGGTTACTTAAAAATAAATTAAGGAATAAGCTTAGAAAAATGTACCAAAAATGTGTGGTCGCCGCCATAGTAGTTTGCAGTAACAAATAATTAAAATGAAACTTATATCGAAAAACGCCAACTTTTTATTTTTAATTGTGACCTTAACAGTATTTGAATTTAAAAAGATTGTAAGGCTTATTGATTCTAAAAGTTAATGAAGTTATTGATTTATACCGTCACAACTTCAAATACCGTTGCTTTTAACAATTAAGGATGTATTAGAATCTGAAATCGCAGAAATAATTTTCTGGCTACGAGTAAAAAATATAATTCTCAACTTTAATATTTACTTAGATTATAGTTTGAATAATCATAGAAATGTTTATGTACTAATTTCTGTTTAATGTACTAAGGATATTTGTTGACGCAAAGTATTATTAGGCCGTTATTTTGTATCACTATAATATTAGTGCCTTTATACAACTTTATAATTAATATATACTATATAGATAGGTACGTATTTTTATTTTATACATGAATAACTATAATTAAAAATATATTGCCACGAATCAGCTTAAGTTATGGCGTATTAATATTCTATTTGCAAATATCAATTGTAATGATTCAATATTTAAATAAGCTTTTAATATTGGGCATCATTAGAAACCATTTCAGAAACTGAAACCAGCTGCCGAATAATAATTACTTACATTACTTCCGGTCGAATTGGTAACTTCAACGAACAGAGAAAAATTATGAATCTTTATTTATTTTAATTTAAATAACTTTATTACATACAAAAATTATAACATATAGCATGGAATCAATAAAGTAATAAAGGATCTTGTCACTAAAGTGATCTCTTACGGGTAATCCACATAAACGAAAATAACGCCCGTGATAGACGGGGAATCGCAAAAAATATATATATTTTACGAAAATACAGTTAAGGATAAGAAAGAAAGAAGAATCTGACTTTAATATTCACCAACCACAAACTTGTGCTAAGGCTCAGACTCCGGACCCCATCCTCTGTGTATGTGGATATATTGTGAAGAGTATCTCATTACTCGAGATGTTCGGAATATTTTTAATATCTGAAAAAGCAATTATAGGATTTATTTGTCAATTTATTGTCTTTTAACAAAATATTAAATTACGTCATGGCTTGAATACAAATTAAAATGAGCCTCAACAACCTCTTCTTTATTATATTAACCCACAATTTGTATTCGTAAAGGGTCTGAACTAAGAATTAGTTCCCTTCGCTAAGATTTAATGGAGTTCTTCGAGCACATTACATTTTCGGAGAACGCAGACTCTAATTTATATTAATTGACTTGGTGTTCATTTGTTTGTACTAAGTTAGTGTAGTTGAGAGTCATTCATAAGACAATAATATGATGACTGAAATTTGAAAGTTTATTACTGTTTTATAAATTTAGTAAAATCAATATTGTTTTTGAAACCATTTTTGTTTTTGGAACCATTAAAATATAATTCATATAAAATAAATAAAGAGTTATACTCTTCATATAAATTATGTTTATTTTTAACATAACTCAAAAATACTTGTATATCTTTTAAAAATACTTTTAATATAGTGACTGGTGGCCTGTACACTTGTTCATGGAGATTACGAAATTGCAATAAACGCATTTGAAACTTTTTTGTCAGACTACTTTAGCAAAATTAACCTTTTTATAATATGACCTGTGCACCCGAAAAGCCATTTATAAATATAATTTTCATATTAGCGAAGAAGAAAAAAGTTATAGAATATATTTCTTTAATAAAAATTAATAATTAGTGAACTTTTTTTTGCACTTGAAAAAGCAGTTTAATAAATTGCAGCGTCGTGAATCAGTTACTAAGAAACTTAAAGTCCAGTCTCACAAGATCTTGTCTCTTACAAGTTTTTACCAAAGCTCTTCACACTTGAAAAGTCAGCCTGAAAAGCTTTCTTTATTTGTTTTGTCCAGTATTATCTTTTTATTTCTAAATAATTCAATATTATATTCAGTTCTGAAAATATTCTTATGGGTCTCTAGAACATTAGACTGCAGATTTTTTGTTTTATGTACTATTGTTAACTCCAAAGTCTTTATCATTATCACCGGGTGAGATGGACAAGTACAACGATTAGCCTTTATTAGGATATATGTCAAGGATAGGTTGTCATTATTTCGAGTTTTATCGGTAGATCGATCTAGATCGACCGATAGATACGATCTAGATTATATTTGTATGATTATAAAATAAAGCATATCACTATTGATGGATGGAAGAAATATATGGATAATTTCTATTATTCGGACGATTTAATTTATAACAATCTTATTAAAACACGAGTTAGAAAATTTTAATCTAATATCAAATATGTAGAAACTATTACTTAAACTTTCTACAAGAAATCTTATCTTATTTAAACAACAATAATACTAATAATAATAACAGTAACCGATATTATATGTGAAATAACACATTTTTTTCTTATAACAATGACGTGAGAAAATCGAGGACGTAATTTCGTTATGACTTCCACCGGAATGGAAGCCATCTTGGATCACGACGGAACCACATTTCCGTCAGACTCAGTTTGTTCGTTAGCGTAATTTACGGCTTGCTACTGTTACAATAGGTGTGATAATTAAAATTCCTATGAATAGGTTTATATATTGTCTTATAATTATCTGTTATTTAAAAAGTGATCTTTTTATAGAATAATCAAAAGTTAGAGATAAAATAATATCCGTACTTATTTATAACAAAACAACTTTTGAGGATCGGTGTAACAAATTATATATATATATATAATTATAATTGTGTTTGTTAAAATATACGTCATTTTGTATCTTGTAGGCTCAACGTTTTCTTCCTGTCCGTATTCTGTAAATGTGTTATTTTAAGTACGATATCATTTTAGTTATATTTACATCAATGCTAATATTGTATTGTATTGTTTTGTATATGTTGTTGGTTGACGGGTAAGGATCATTTAGTTACAGTTAGCATTAAGTCCAGCATTTACATGATTTTTGTTCTGCAATAAAGTATTTAAGTACCGTTAATATTCCGTCTACAATAGTTTATAACTTACATATATCTTTACTTCCATACATTTCATTTGAGAACTGAAGAGAATCCGTTGGTTGAAAAATCTATTAAATCCAGAGATTGAATTACTAATTCGCGTTTCAAATGTATTAGATAAATTGAAATTGTAACTATATGAAGCATATAAATAATTACCTTAATTTTTTTGTATATATAATAAGAGTAATCATTAAAAATATAGATTGCCTGTAAATAAAAAATTGAATCTATTTATCTATATGAATAAATGAAAATTATTGCCGCATGTATAAAAGCGTAATTCTGGGAACAACTAATTTCGGTTATAAATTATAATTATATATTAATAGACATAATGCCAATTAACTGTTATAATAAACAGAGAAAATAATGAGGGGTCCAATATTTATGAAATTTACGTAGTAAATATATGGTTAACTATTAAAATTACTTAACAACGCAATATTTTAAACTAATACAATAAATACTTTCATAATACATAAAAGTCATAAAATAAAATAATGCTGAAAAAAAATAAATTACTACTTTTATCAATATAATACAAATACAAATATATTTATGTATTAGAATCTCGAAAACACACATGATTTTACATTATGTTTTGTTGACATATGTAAATTTTGACATAATAAAATTATATTTTCATTAAATTATTTCAAACTCATGCTGAAATCGTTTGGTTTGATTTCAGTCAACTATTTAAAACACTTAATTTTAATTATATAAATATTTAGTATAATACGAGTGAATAAAGTGTCATATTTTACAAGCAGAAATTACTTTTAAAAGTACACACTAATTCGAAACGAGAGAATGAAAATAAAGCAACTAGAACATATTCGGACGAACTGAAATGGAACTCACAACTTTTGGTTGTAGGTTCCATTTCATTACATCTCTCAAAATATTGTTCATATACAAGTGAAAAAATAAACCTATAAAGTTGCACATAAAGACTAACATATTTAAAGCAATAGATTATCAAAGGGTTTTCAGATTAAGATAAAGATTTTGCAAATAAAAATATATATTAAATAAGTATTTATAATACATATTTATAGAAATAAATAAACTTCCCATTTTATTCCATCTGTTAACTAATCAACGTGATATTTATATAAATATAAATATATAAATAGAAATTACGTTAATAACTAATTGATCGGATTTACGAGTATTTAAAACTAATAAATTCATATATGTATAATAGACAGTATAACTCATATTATTATATATATAATGAGGCCTAGCCTTTCATAGTATTCATATGTAAGGTTAAGATAGCAGTTGCAAAGGATATGAGCAACACTGATGGCGGGTCGGGACTTCCCGTCCGGAAACTACATTAGCTACTCAGCTCACATGCGATAGACATGAATCTTATCTTATACTAAGATAACATTAGAATTTAATAAAAAAAAAGACGACGAAATCGCGACGTTTGGCAAGTTAGTTGGCGATCGCAGTGTAGTTATGGTACGCAGAGGACGATACTGCCCATGACCCGGAAAACCGATCCCTTTGTATTCTCGAACGAATCACGGCGGTAAATGGTGAAATTAAATAAATTAAATTGGCATACTATATAAGTTGTTACAATATTGATCCTGAAGTTTTGATGTTTTTTCATATTTTTTTATGTTACGTTAATAAATAATTAAGAATAAATATTTAAATAGACAAACTCATAAGCTTTTGATTTCAGTCATGCTATGTTGGATAATTTTATTATTAGAAATATATTATATTCTGAATAAACATGGGGAATCTATTTAACAAGAAACCCTAGAAACATCCTATAATACATTATTCAGAAAATACACTAAACACAGAGGTTGCAATACAAGGCTGCAACTCTGACAACACAGTTTCTAATTTCACTAGCTCGAAGAGATTCAGAGCCACGGTTCTTATAAGAATTCAGCTCACACAAGTCAGGTACTAGTGATGCACTAGTGATGCACCAACCATAAATAATTATTTTTCTTTACATTCAAGCTGTTTTTGACATGAAGCAATAAATTCATTTCTCCTTCATATTAACTGCGGTGAATCTAATTTTGAGTCAAGAATATAGAAATTGGTTTGTTATTGTCTGATAATAATCCAGTGACTCTGATGGAGGGGTAACATCACAAATCCAAGCTTTTAGATTGATAACATATTGAGAATAAAACTACATATCTTAGATAAATAGGAAATATCCAGGCATATTTCCTATTAAGAAACCAGTCCAGCCACCTTCACAGACCTTCTTATATAAAGTAGCCTTAATATTATAGTTGCCAAGACCAAGCATTGACCTGTGAAGTTTGATAAACGTATTGAGAGATATAGCTATATACCTCGCTCTGACTTTGAATAATCTGTTACTTTTCAGAAATAAATTATTAAGTACGTGCAGAGAATATAGCTCCTTTTTTTTCGTTTTCGTAATATATTTCAGGTTTTGAACTCATTTTGATAACTCCTTTACCATGATTCTTCTACATAGACCACAGTTACCTAAATGTAGTCATAAATTTATATATTTGTATGGAGGTACATAGAGTTTATGACAATTATAAAATAATCAATTTATATAAAATATATTTTTTTTCACTTGACAAGTCAACCTTTTGTATGCAACTTTACGCCCCTCTTTTTAGCGACATTTCTCTCTCTCTCTCTCTCTGCTATTCTTTCTACATGTGTGTGTTTGTGTGTGTCTGTGTCTGTGTGTGTGTGTGTGTGTGTATGTGTGTAGTATTAAAAAAAAGTGCTTAAAAATTTCATTAAAACCTATTTATTTTTAAATAATACAAATATAACTTTATCCCAATAAAGTTATATTATTATCGAGCTTCAAATATTGGAGAGTAAGAGTGCTTAAATACTCACAAAGAAACTTTGTTTATGACGGGGGTCCCTCAACCACAAAGAATAGAGTCATAAAGTGGTGTGAGTCAGAAGTAAATGACTTCAATATTTCATAACAATTAAAATGTAGTTTAAGTGTAATTTTCTAGAGTACTTAAAAGCCGCTTTTTAATTAGTTCTCGCCGGACTTAATTGTGTCAGTTTCTTTGCAATTTACTGGAGTTTTCATAGTTATAATTATGTCACGTGTCATATTTCTTTTATATGGTTATTATAACTTTTTGCGAGTTCTATTAGATCCTGTTATGTCAATCGAATATAAAATAAACATTCATTAGAGTTTTAAAATTAATGACAGAAAAGTAAACCGTATCAGAAATACAAAAGGTGAAAAATTATCATCATCTCTTTCCCGTGTTATAAAGAAAAATAAAAAACTACAAAGGCTTTGTCTCGACGCAAATGCATTAAGCCAAGCAGTTATTACGAAGTACAATATGCAACACAACTTGCGCTGAGAATATGTTTTAAAGTAGCTTTTTGTAAAACGACAAACAGTTTTAGCATAAAAACATATTTTAAATTATATAAAGATAATAAAATAATATGACTACTGAATCATTTTACTCTACTTGATATATGTAATGTAATATGGAAAAATTACGTGAGACAAAATGTTTTATATCTCCGGAGATTCAAATTGGATATTCTATTAAAACCACAATTATATAGTAAATTAAAGAGAATATATTGATTTCAATAATAGTATAATTATATTTCAATAATAGCATGTCAGTTTTTCAAATGTATAATTTTTATTAAAATAAAACTATAGACATATTATATAGAATATGTAGCATTTTTTACCGTAGTTTACTATGGATAGTATACTATTTGCTATAAGTCATTTAAATTATGAAAATGAAAAAATATGACATTCCCGCTGTACTATCTCCATTAAAAAGTTAATGTCGAGCGAACACTGTTATGCTAGAGCGTTAGTGACTAAAGTTACTGTAAATCTTCCATCTTTATCAAACATTGAAACTGCTAAATTGCCATATTTAAAATAAAATGAAAATTCAGGATGAGGTAAAGAGTCTTGTCCAGACTATTTACCTGAACCGTTCCTGAATATCGCATATCACCTAAAATAAGTTTTTTTATTATATATCATCTAGCTTTCAAAACTGGACAATACGAGTATAGACATGATGATACTCAAAAAATTAGTATTTGCCTTTTCTGCGCTCATTTCAAATCCATTTCTAAATTCAAAACTTATATCCGGGATGGTACTCTTAAATATCAGTTGCATCCTCTACATATAACACTGTGCAGTATTTACGATAATCCAATATTTACAATAGGTCTAGAATCTCTGAGCAGTTAATCAAGTTTGGGGAACTTTTGTTATTATCCTAGTAATATAATTAAAACAATATTTCTCATAGTGCCACCATGAGTCTTGTTATAAACTTTTGTGTCTAAAGAAATTTTAACGATTCATAATTTGGCAACTTTTTTCTGACAAAAATGATATACGGTTGTGGAAAAAATAAATCTAATACTGATAAAAAATATTACGTAAAAGCACACGTCTCAAGTGGACAGGCCAGACGGTCCCGTGGCAATATCTGACGTAGTTAACCGAGAATTGCTATAAAGCTGAGAACTAACGACCAAAATCACTAATGTTAATTAATCAAAATAAAATGGTTTTTAAAATCATGATCGCACACACGAAAAAAGTTAAAAAATAATTAATTAAAACTTTAATAATACAAAAATTAATATAAAAATAAAAATCTCTGACTAAAACTAAGGATTCCCAATAATTGCAATTCCCAGTAAGCGCGATGCGATAAAAAACATATATTACTTAACTAGTAGAGATCCAATCCAGTAATGAAAATCGTATATAATATGTATGTAATCGTATATAATATAACAGATTTATAATTTATTAAATTTAGAAGCCATCAATTGATTAAATAAATTTTTCTCTATATTTAATTTACTGTGTTCATAGACTTTCTTTGATTTTGTCGTTTACACGAAGTTTACACTTTTTCAATTTAGAATTTTTTACTTTTGACAATCGTTTGCATGAAACAAGCATATCAGCAAGACTATTGAAGTCTTGCTGATATACTAGGAAAACTTTGTTCGTTTAAACGATAAAGCTCAAACATACTCGTAGGACACCGTTGTATTAGATAAAACAGATTCGGGACTACGAGTAGTTGCAAAAATTAGTTCAAACTAAATACTACTAGAAAGTACTAAAGTGAGCAGCAAAGTGGTTCTTATTATTTATTGAAAGCTAAATTATTTTGGGGAAATATAACGAACAATGAAAGAAGGTTCTTGAGATGATTGCTTGTATTGATTTCATATTTAAATGTTTATCAATTCTTATATCTCTAACAGCTACTATTATTATATTTTAATAATAATATTTAAACAAAGAAAATAAGTTATCTCATTCTTAACAAATGGGACTACAGAGTGTCATTTATCTCACGTAAAAAGTAATTAGTACCTAAATGTTAACAACTGAAACTGGAAGTGGAATTAATTGTAAAACACAACAATAAGAACTGTAATATTTTATTTTATAAAAATCTTATAATAGTATGTTTAATTATAAAATAAATCCATTAGTATTCTCCATTAAAAAATTGTAACGCCGTACATATAGTAAAGTAGTAACTTGTAAAAAATTATATATTAAATATTTTATTAAGGGATTCTTATCTACGTGTTCTTTCTTAATAAATTAATATTTTCTAATTAATTCATAATTAGAATATATTAATTTACGCATGGAAAGCACTTCTTTTTCGCTTACCATAGATTATTGATATAATTGAATTGATATTCAAAACCAATTCAAATCATCACAAGAAAATGTTTTAAGTCTCAATTGTGATGAAACCTCAAAATGGATTGTTTCATGCGTAGACAAATAGTTCACACTGTTTTTTTGTGTAGCATCTGAAGGTTTAAGACACACTTAAATGGTAAAGATAATGTTGATCGTTTTTTTTTAATTCGACTTATATTTTTTATGGATGTTAATTATAATTAACTAACTTTTACCAGCGTCTTAAGTATAGGTAAAAAACAGCCTTGACATGTCGCTCGGCACTCTTAACGTTTTTTTGTTGTTTGCTAAAGCCCTAATAACGTTTGTTAAAATTTTAATATGATCAAATCATTAATTATGTCATTTAATAAAAATAAAGTCATTTTTGCATTTAAGAAAGACAGATGAATAAATATATATATATATATATTTATTCATCTGTCTTTTTTTTTTTTTTTTTTTTTTTTTTATGGAAGAGGAGGGCAAACGAGCTGGCGGGTCACAGATGACTTGTGATCACCGCCGCCCATGAACTCTTGCAACATCCGAGGATTTACAAGAGTGTTGCCGGCCTTGTAGGTAGAAGTAGACGCCTTTTTTGAAGGTACCCATGTCGTACCGATCTGGAAATACCGCCGAAGGGAGTTCGTTCCACAAGCGAGTGGAACGTGGAAAAAAGGTCCTTGAGAACCGCACAGTGGAAGATCGCCACGCATCCAGGTGGTAGGGATGGTAAAGAAGTCGATGACGCGCTGTGCGGTGATGAAATTCGGCGGCAGGCATCAGATCGAATAGTTCTTCGGAACACTCCCCGTTGTAAATGCGGTAGAAGACGCACAAAGAAGCCACGTCTCTACGCAATGCCAAAGAGTCCAGCCGTTCGCAGAGCACCGGGTCCCCGACAATCCGAGCGGCTCTCCGTTGTACGCGGTCAAATGGTAGAAGCTGATATTGGGGTGATCCGGACCAGAGATGAGAACAGTACTCCATGTGTGGCCGGACCTGCGCCTTATAGAGCGCAAGTCTTTGGCCAGGTTTGAAATACTGCCTCGCTCTATTAATCACTCCCAATTTCTTCGAGGCCAACTTGGCCTTGCTCTCCAGATGACCACGAAACTGACAATCGCTCGAAATGTCGAGACCCAGTATTCTGATACTTGGCGAGGCAATGAGGGGGGTGCTCTCGAAGAGCGGTGATACGACAAATGGGGTTTTCTTAGTGGTAAACGCGCAAACTTGTGTCTTTAGGGGATTGAACTGAACGTGGTTCAGTTCACCCCACTCAGAGACCATCCCCAAGGAAGTCTCTATAGAAGACACAAGTTTCTTTCGGCACTCGTCGACGTTTTCCCGAGAGAGACCTGCTCGGCCGGAATACACCGCATCCCCAGTGCTGTCATCCGCATAACAATGTATGTTGGAGATATCCAACATATCATTGATGTGCAGGAGGAACAGAGTTGGGGATAGCACGCAGCCTTGGGGTACACCAGCGTTCACGGGCTTGGGGTCCGAGCAAAAACCGTCGAGAACGACCTGTATGCTCCGCCCAGTGAGGAAGCTGGTGATCCACTTGCATAAACTCTCGGGAAGCCGGGAAGGGAAGAAGGAAGTGTCTTTCTTCGACACTGGTTAAGTGTCTTCTTATTCATGTTCTGCGTTATGTATTGTCAGACCATTACCATTTTCAAGTTGTTATAATCTAAATTATTATTAGGGTCTTTTACTTACTTAAATAAATTAATAAATGTAATGTATATATTTTAAACAAAATATTTTAATACATTGTGACACATCAGAAATAATTTAAATTTATATTACCTAATGACGCCGCCATTCGTGACGGGAGAGATCATGACGTCTCTGCTTTGCCAATTGTTTTAAGACTGTAAGCTTTTAGACGCCTAATGTAGGATACATTAAAAGTTAGTGATGTATAGACTATACGTATTCTTTCTTGTGTCTAAATTAAATGAAATTCTGTTTCTCTTAAAATTGTTTTTGAGGTTTATATAATTATATAAAAAAATTGCCCGTTTATTATTTTTGTTTAATAAAAAACTGTAATCATTTTGAACATAAGATTGCATTTTACATAATATTTTATAATTACAGAAATTATCCCATCCCATTCAAATGCTTCGTAATAACAATTTGCAAAGAAATTGGACGAAAAACAAATATCTTTTTTTAAGAATACTTTATATCTTAAATACTGGTCTGTCTTACTCCGATCTAGGAAATAAAATATTTTAAAACAAATAAAATAGATATTCTCATTAATATATTAAAAATAATGTTTAAAAACATAACATTTTATTGCTAAATAAACACAACCTTTAAAATTTATTTCCTTATTATGTAAATAATAATTGCGAGAAAATACTAAAATTATTTGGCAGTCCAAAACATTTTAGTATTAATTTCAGAGTACACTAAGAAGTTGTTAGATAATAATATAATTTACAAAATATGAATTTCTGATAATATTTTATATCTTACTAGTATTTTAGGGTTCCTTAGTTTTCGAGGAATCTTATTAATTTGTCGTTTGTCCGTTCGACCGTCTGCCCGCAGCCTATCTCTACTAACAATTAATACTAGAAATCTGTACTACATATAAGCCAGGGCGACAAAATCTTGGAATAAACATTTTGAAATATTTTAATCTACACGTCTAGTGACTTTTTTCCAGTACCCCATGATGTGGGGTATTGTATAGGTTTCTTAAAAAATATACTGGGTTTGCAAAACACGTTAGTATCTTTAAAATACAAATTTTTGTTAGATTGAAGTGTACCATCCATCCCCCCCCCCCCCGCTGACAGTTACTTTAAGAGATGTGAAAAAATACTCACTATAGTACTACATATAACGAATTTAACAGGAAAACTACCACCATTAAGAGAAGGCTTTACAAGTTTATGAGTAAAAGTCGGTCAATTTAATTGTATGCTAATATTGGAAGCAACTGCTGAATCTTACAAGATAGGTCTATTCAATATCCATTATGGGTAACTACGGTACAGACAATAGGCAGGTTTTATTATTGTTGTTCTTATTCACTTTAACTCCTTTAACATTTTAGTAACAGTAGTAATTGTAGGTGCCGGGGATTTAAAAGCAGGTATAAGCCAAGTTCAACCCCTTGTTACAAAATGATTTTTAATATTTTATACAATTGTTTATTTTTAAAGCAAATATTTTGCTCAGGCTTTCGGTTCTCTAAATATATTAAAAGCATAACTTAACCATCAAAAGGTAGCAGTAACTAAGAAGATTATGTAATATACATACTTATTATACAGTTATGTAACTTGACGCAATGGATTACAGTAAGCCTCTTCACGTGAAATGGCGTGAGCGAACTTCTACATTTGATAAATGATCTTTCCTCATACATTGTAACCTTAACGAAAATATTCTTATCCATTGATAATATTTTTCTTAACAATTCGATTAATATTAAATGTTTTAAACGCTATATTTACACTATTAGCAGTAGTCGAAACTTCATAGTTAACAATTGATGTGATTTTCTTCTTAACATTAGACATCATAGGAATCACTGAATATAATTAACGTTAATAATAGATTGCGTTTTATATTTTTAGATCGAAGTTGAAACAAAAAATTAAATTTTACTAAAACATTGCATTTGTTCTCTAAGAAATAACAAATTTAAGTTTTACATTAATTATTTATTTTAGATGTTTTTTTAATCTCCTAGTGCTAGTACGAGTACCACGGGGACTGCACCTCTCCTTAACAGTCTTAAATAATAAACTCGCTAACATAATTTAGAAATATGAAAATCCATATAATATAGGTTTTATTACAATTAAATTTCAATACAATTATCCTTTGAAAATAAAATAATTACCCGAAATATATGTTAATATAAATAATAAGTGAGGATTCAAAGCAAAAAAGATATAAATAAATAAGTTAACACCAAAAGCAAATTTCACAAAAAGTATACAGTTTTGAAGTGAAATATTTCACAAAACGCTAAATACATATTTGTGCTTTTTCCTTCCAGTGTAGTCTGAGGTAGATGAATATTTTTCACATATGAACGTCATAAAATCTTTAATAATAATAACAGGAGTACGTCAAAAAAATATCAAATAAATTATATACATTTAAGAAAAGAAGAATGAGTCTCATAATTTTTGCCAAAAATATTTTTTGAGAAAAAAACATAAGACACGGTGAAAATGAACACCATAAGACTTCACGTAATGTTTTCTATAAATTTTTATATAACACAATTTAATTTAATTGAAGTTATGGATGTTTATGTTAATACATTGAAACCAGATTTTGTCACTGGCTTTAATGCACTATATAGATAAAGAATACAATTTTACGTTGCAAGACCTTCTTAAAATTTATTTTGTATCTCTCGTAAAAAGTAGTATTGTTATGGATGAAAGCTCTGTTCCCAGGTCCCTACGTGCCTCTAATAACATTTAAGCAAACTACATGATGGACGGTTCAGTTGTAAAGTCATAAACATAGTTAGGATGATTACACGACATTTGCGTCATCAATAGGGACAAAAACATGAACACAAATAGACGATAAATGCTATCATTTAACGCTATCATTTAAATAACAATAAATAATGTAATTTCCCAAATATTTAACACTAATTTCTTCTTGTTCCAATGGTCCATGAATTTTGTTACAAACCGGCCAACCTGTTTTTGACAAAGAAATTATTACGCCTCTTATTAAAAAATTTAATTAATTAATAATTAATTTCAATTTATAAGTATTAATGTAAAAATGCATGCTTATTTAACAATCATAGGGCAAAGATAGAAATCTGTGTTTAAACTACCTATTCTAAATTTAATATACTAAATATATATATAAAATTGATAATTTTCATACATTTTAGTATCAATATATAATTTTAATCTGACAAAGTACAATGTATACCAGCGAGTTAAGGATAATAACGTTTGATATTATAAGATATAATGCACACACAGTCTCTACGGGTAGAGTATCTCGTCAGCGTTTTCGAAGCTAAATTAAACGAAGCATAAAATACATTAAATTTCATACAATATGAATAGCATGATAGTATGGTTATAATATTACTATTCTATAACAGTATTTAGTTTAAAGGTTGTGCTACTTGTATGTATGTACGGCTAGTAAATTCAGCGGCTATTAATAAAAATAAATCTGCTAATACAAATAAAACAGTGTATGATAGTAAATGGAAAGATTTTACTGACATCTCACTTTCTCAATATCAAAATATGCAGACTATCCTTTACCACTTTTTTGCGAGTAGACTTTGGGTGACGGCATTTCCTAATAACCATCTGCTTGCTCGTCTTCTGCCCAAAAAAAATATATTTATAAACATTAATATTATAAATATAATTTTACTTACAAAATTAATGGCAAAATCTACGAATTACTGATATTATTTATGAGGTAGAATATTAAATAAAATACAAATTAATTTGTTCCCATATGTTGTGAGTAAAAAGGCGTAGTAACCGCGTCGCTTAATCGGAAATCAATTTTGTGGTACGATATCAAAATATTGAATTGTATATTTATCCAGCAGGTAATTATGACGTTATTTTAAAATATTTATAACTTGGACCGTAGCTTTCCCCGCATAAAAAAAATGTTGAAAAAACACTACAATAAAAACAGTGGCAGTGACAATTTGAAAGAGAATTTAAAAGCTGGATGCCTCTTCACCTCCTGTCCTCATGTCTCCTATAATTCTCCTCATTCCTAAAAGAACTCAATGCATTCCCAAATTTCGACATATCCATCATCTGCATTCGGTATACTGTCCGTTTCACTGCCAACTTTAACCACATTATGAAAACCTTAAAAACTAATAACGACATTTATAATCATTACTAATATTACTGGTGGGAATTTACCCAGGACTTGTAGATACTGGGTCATACTGGGTCAAGTACTGATAATTTCAACAACTTACTTTTATTCCAATTTTATCTTGATTCTACGGTGTAAGTCAATCTTTTATACGTCCTCTCAGCACAACTTATGCTTCTTAGAGATATATTTTTTTAGGCACCCCATTTATCTCATTCGATTGATTTTTATTCTTATCTACGCACTCATTCTCTTCACAATTAATTCATCCATATCCATAGACCTGAATGTGCTCACGAGCAGCCTTAGAGACAAGTTTTGTTCAAATTAAAACCAAATTTAAACTGATCATAAATTAATACTGCAATATTGATTAGTAACAACACAGAACAAAATTTTACTTTATCAGACAGTTAGAATGTTTTCGCGGACCGTACATAAATTTTATGGATATGACCTAGTTTACTCGTGTGAAACGATTTTACAGTTTGTAGTTTCAAAACATCTAAAAAAATATTTTATGAATTAAAATTACAGTTAAATTTTTTAATTTCTTAAGAAACTAATAACTAAAAATTGTCTATCGATTTACTCAGTTACCAACTAAATAAATTTAAAGATAATAATAGAATATGATAAATAAGAGTTTCATCTTTTTTAATTAGTCGTATTTCATATTGAAAAATCAGTTAAGGTATTATATTTTTGTATTAATTTACATGCTATGATTATCTATCTATGAATGATATTTTATTTAGCAACTTAAGGTTTATTTTATGTCAGTTCGTGTAGTTTAGCGAAAACATATATATATTTACCTGTTAATATTATTATCACTACATTACGAAAAGTGTTAGGTTATTTTAACAAAAAAAAAACTATTTTGGCCTAGTATAAAGTATTCTTTATATCTATAAGGATATTTATCTATCTTGTTGCGTACACCAATTGGTATTCAGGCCACATGTTGTTTTTGTTTTCGGTTACAGGATTGGATTTGTATTTTAGCCTTAATGATAAAACATTATCATAAAAATAAGTCATTTAACTTGCAGTCTGGTTATAAAAGGATGACTAACAATTTTTTTTCATAATCAATCTGTACCAATCAATAGGTAATTTAACAAGTGATTTAGCAGCAAATTGATTAAATTTTATTAATTGACCTTTGAGAAACCGAGTATGTCGTAAATAATTATCAAAGCGGGCGTTAGCTAGCTCAGAGTGACGAAAGCACCCATAGTGCTGAAAGTCTAACTCTGTATATATACGCGCAATATCGATTTTTTTGTACAGGAGACCTTCTGGTATGAGTGTGGTATTTTTAGAAAGCCCTTGGCCCATAGACCCAGAAAATGCATTTACACTTAGCAATGTACCTACCGCCTCACCTCTACGGCCGTTTGAAAAATGAGACTAAAATTTAGTTTTTGGCTCCGCACCAGTATAAAATCATTATTTCCACCTTCCTGAAGGTTCTCGTCGAGACCTTTTCAACAAGCCCAAAAACGCTAAAATCCGACCACCGGTTGATGAGATATGACATTTTGAAAATTTTGACTGGCGAAATTTCTTGAAAGGCCAAATCGCCTTGATCAATCTAATAAAATAAAAACAAAAATGCAATTTGTGCAACGTTTCGAGCACATTCACATTTTTTGTGTTTGTTTACGTTTGTAAATAAAAATGTTCGTGGTTTTTTTCGTCGCAAAATTCATATCAGGAGTTTTGTCAGTGGATTCGCTTTCGTCACTCGGTATTTACTTCGTTGAGAAGTTTTTGTTTTGATAATTTATACAACCCATTTATTTAGTATTTAAATTGAAAATTTTCTTCCCAACTTTAACTTAGCCATAATGAAGTCGTTAACAACAGTGCTGTAAATGGCCTATTTGATTCATTACTTTTAACTTAAAAATATTTAAATATTAACATATAAATATCAGATCTTAGCAGTTTCATACAACTTTATGAGTTACCAATACAATTAATGAACATATTTTTTAACTGTATCATTTTCCTAAAATTAATTGTTACTCAATATGACTTTCTTTGATGGGTTACTTTGCTCTTTAGGATCTATTCTGAATATAAAACATAATAATAACCATCTTCTCCATTACCACCTTAAGTTCTCCGCTGATATATCTTTAACAAAATCAGAATCAAAATTATTATTGGATTTTTTTTCCGCGCAATTTTTTTTTTAGGTTACCGCCAGCACCTAAATTTATTATCTATAGACCTGAGAAAAATTGGTAACAGAAACTCAGCAGTTTATTATGTTAATTAAAACCTATATTAATATTAAATTTATATGAAGTTTTGAAGTACCCTGGCAGTGAGAGCTTCATAACTTCATACCTAGGTGAGTCATGCTTTAAATTCAGAAAAATTGTAATAAGTTCCTAAAAAACTTTTTTTTATTAATCTGAACGTTTACTGGGAGTTTTTTCAAAAAGTGGTTAAAAAATTTAAATTGCTCCATAAAAGAATTACTCATTTTTTCAGTCCAGTAATAGTAAAGCACGCAAGTGTTGGTCCCTAGTATTTATATGATGTACATCACTATGCCTAATTAAATTATTAGTAAGATGTCATCTAACCATTTATGTAGTATATAATAAATACCTAATAAAATAAATATTTATTATGCCAAGTTATATGATTCAAGCAATATAAAGCAAAAATAAATTTTGTGATCTTAAATTTTAAAAATTTGATTTGCGACTTTTTTATTCACCAAAATATTGATATTAATTAAAATATTGTTAAAGTTCATTGGAATTCTTCTACTATTTTTTTAATGTTAGAGAAGAGCAAACGAGCTTGCAGGTCAAAGTTAAAATGTGATCACCGCCGCCCATGAACTCTTGCAACATCCAAGGATTCACAAGAGCGTTGCCGGCCTTGGAAATAGGAATATATGCCTTTTTTTTAAGGTACCCATGTCGTATCTGGAAATACCGCCGAAGGAAATTCTTTCCACATTCGAGTGGAACGTGTACGCAGTCAAATAGTAGAAGCTGATATTGGGGTGATCCGGACCAGAGATGAGAACAGTACTCCATGTGTGGCCGGACCTACGCCTTATAGAGCGCTAGTTTTTGGCCAGGTTTGAAATACTGCCTCGCTCTATTGATCACTCCCAATGTCATAGAGGCCAACTTGGCCTTGCTCTCCAGATGACCACGAAACTGACAATCGCTCGAAATATCGAGACCCAGTATTCTGATACTTGGCGAGGCAATAAGGGGAGTGCTCTCGAAGAGCGGTGATACGACAAATGGGGTATTCTTAGTGGTAAACGCGCAAACCTGTGCCTTTAGGGGATTTATCTGAACGTGGTCCAGTTCACCATTGATCAACTGGTGATCCTCGAGGTACGTTAGGACATGTCGGTTGATAATAATCACCATTATTTTGGAAAGAAGGGAGGTAATGGCGATAGGTTTGTAGTTAGCTGGGTCCGACCTATCACCTTTTTTAGGGATCGTATGGACAAGGGAACAGTTCCATGACATCGGGACTACGTTTTTAAGGTAGGAAGGCCGAAATAAACGTGTTACATGTTACGCGACTATGTTACATTGTACATATACATATTACACACATACTTAACTGTCTTAATGTCCCCTATAAATATATTTTAATAATAATCTTGTCTCGTATTGTCTTGATAACTTTTATTGCTCTAAGTGAAAAGGTTTCTTTGCTCGAAAGTTTTTCATTGCAGTTGATTAGAGTACAGCTACGTGATGTAGATGACCGTTTTGCTTAACCATTATTGTGAATTAAAATACGGTGAAGAATACCTGTAAAACTGATATAAGTATTACAAAACACAAGTGTGAAAATAAATAGAACACGGCAGTCGAATGTTTGCTTCCAAAATATTTGTTCGAAGGGAAAATGGAGCGACAAAGGTCTAAGGATGTAAACAAGAATGGGTTGTTTACTTACATAATATAATTATAGTATGAATTTTAGCAGAGGAAACTGCTATCTTTTGTTTTATATTACAGTAATTATTTTTATACTCTTGAAGTACCATCAAATACTATAATATTACATTATGGATAGACATCGACAAGTTTATAGTTTGTGACTTATCTTTCATTGGAATTTATAACTAACTAGCTTAATCCCGTGGATTCGCTGGCATGAAAAAGGAGTACTTTAAAGTAAAATACAGTTGACGTTTAAATTTTTACTGATGGTCAGGGTTTTTGTCAACAATAACACAGTGGTAATGCCATCCAGTTGTTAGTATTTAACTATATTAATGCTGTGGGAATGCATATTAAAACCTTATATTATTTCTATACACAATTAACATTATATAATCGAGAATGAACAAAAGATGAATGATTGAAACAGAATCAAATCCAATTGTAAATAATTTCGAAGTATTGACTGTATTGTAGAATTCAAACAGTTACATTTTAATAAAGACGCTTATGTTGTTATTGTGTCTAATTAATAAAATGAACAGTCATGACGAGTTGTGGAAATGAAAAAATCGTCAATAATATCAAAGCAGCGTTTAAATTCTTAAAATTTTAAGAAAAAAGTCAAATTTTTATCTATAACTTATTCTAGAGCAGTTCGTTTATCACTCTATTATATAAAAAAAACAACGACTATATCAACTGTGTTGTACCTGTATGTACTAGTTGAATTTAAAAAATTTGATTTAAATTATTGATGAAAATTACACGCAAACTATTTACAAATATTTGATTATCACTTATTACTATATTTCTTAATAATTTGTTCCTGTAATTAACTTACATGAATCTTCATCTTTATTAGATTTAAAACATAAATTATATTCGTCAGAGTCCGAGCTCAGAATTAGTTCACTTCGCTTAAGCTTAATGGAGTTCTCCGAGAACACTAAATTTAACGAGAACGCAGTTATAAGATTGTTTAATTTTGGGTTAGTCAAAATGAAAATTAGTTTTCAACAAATTGTTGGAATTAGTGTTTTTTCACATAGCAGTTCCATTTTTGCTATATTAAAATTAAGGACATGTACTGCTCCTTTGTAAATATTATCTATTTCTCGTGACTCTCCACGACTACACAAGTCGAAACTAGAAAGAAATACTTCCGCTCGACTATTTAATCAACTTGTTGCAAAATTTCAGACAAATCTTAATTTAAATGGTATAATTTTACAAATTATTTATAGAAAAAAAATTACAAACTTTAACTATATTGAATAGAAGCGAAATAGTTTATTATATCATTTATATTTATTTATTAACATCAAAAACAAATGATTCTAGTAAAACTTACCAAAACTTTAGTTATCTGTCTTGTATTAGGATGAAATAAACGCTTGAACTAAAATGTTTAATTATTAAAACAAAATATTAAAAGAAGTACTGGTGCTCTGTGCCTCCGTCGGTATTGAATAAACCTATTTAAATTGTTTTAGTATCGCTACACAATTGAATATATGAGGATATTTTTATTTTCTATTTATTGTTTTCAGTATCTACTAGTTGAAACGCGATTACATAAGAGACCTTCAAAGCGATGTTATAGGTTTAGCATAAACTAACAAGTGAACCCAGTAGACTTCTCAAGACGATAAAGCGCATCTTAGGATTTCAAAGGACTTGAATTACATTATATTAATAAATAAAAGCTGGTTCTGTTAAGAGACTTAACATGACTTTGGATATTAAGTCATCATAAGGATCATAAATGTGTTACTTAATTAATAGCGTCAAAAGTCAACTTTTTATTCGAAACGAGGGTAAAAACTACCTCAATGAGCGCTTGCTTAATAGTAGCAAAAATTTTGTTGAAACAAAGAGCCCCACCTATCATTAGTTTTTCCATTGATGCTATAAATACATACATACATCATATTAAAGCTCAAAACTCTGTTTATTGAACTTTGTTCGGAACTTTGTAGAGGATGCTTTTAATGTCATTCTACAATAGCAATTGATCTTGTTTAGTCATTTATATTTTCAATTTTTATGGAAAAATGGGTGTAGCTTCAGTTTTAAACAATATAGATCTGTATTGTTATAAAGGCTTGTTCTGTGTTAAGGATTAAGGTGAAATTTGTTGCGAGGTATTATGTTTTAAGAGACTAGTACTAGTATTGTCTTTAATAAAATTATATCTTCATCGTGTCATATTAATGCCCTGAAGAACAAAAAATAATATAGACGTGTTTATAATAATAGTTTCTTATTGTTAGAACATTCGTATAATTAAAACAACTCCTATTTTTTCGGTGTATTTTTTGCATGGTCTTGCTCTTGGTCCAGCTACTTCCCGCGGTTAATTATGTTGTCGGTCCATCTAGGAGGGGAGTTAGCCACGCCGTGTCTACCGGCACGTGGTCGCCACTTTAGAACCTTTCGTCCCCATCGGCCGTTGGTAGCACGAGCGATGTGCTCCACTCACTGCCGCTTCAGACGATCAATTCTTTAAGTTATTTATTCTTTAAATCAGAGGAGGGTAAACGAGTGTGCGGGTCACCGATGACAGCTGTTCACCGCCTCCCACAAATTCTTGCAATATCCGGGGAAATGTAAGAGCTTTGCCGACCTTGAAGATGGGATTAAAAGTATTTCTTAAAGGCACCCATGTCGTATCGATCCGGAAATACCGCCGAAAGAAGTTAGTTCCACATTTTAGTAGTATGTGGAAGAAAGGTACTTGAATACTGCATATTATAGGATCGCCGAGAATCATCCAGGTGACATGGATAGTATTGCAGGGGATGATGCACGTATTTAATAATTTATTTTAGAAAAGTAACATATTTTTAAAAGTCAGTGCTACAAGAACAACATAAAACATAGACATAACATAATATGTGTAGATTCATCGTGCTTATTGAGAATGTAATACATTTCTATAATCAATATACCCAATATAGTTAGCATGACTAACATTTAAAGTTTTTGAATTTGAATATCAGTAATATTTATTACTTATTTACATAACATATAAAAAATATATCAATACTTCACCATTAAAGAATTTAATTTCACTATTTCTTGCTGTGGTGTCGTATGAGGCGACGGAGGGATTGGTTTTGTGGAGAATGGGCAGCAGCGTCCTCTGCATACCATACCACCATACCGCGATATCTATTCCACCTGTCAAGCGTGGCGATTAATGCATATCCTCTCATATTCATTATGTGATCATAATTATTGGCCATAATATATCTAATTGAACAGTTTTTTATTGCTCCGCTTATAATAAAAATATCCATATCTTGATATTTGTCTCCCTGTACATTAAGCATTATATCGTATAGTATCAAAACACTTCAAGAGAGCAATGACATTGTACTTTATCGACAGTATAACTGGTAGATTTCAATTAATACTTTATTCAAAGCGCATTGAAAGTACGAAGTTAAAATTATATTTTTGTCGTTCAAAATATTTCATTCCTTTGATAATTTTAACTATAATTCATAATACTATATGAAAAAACTACATTCTATTATTACAATGAGTTTAGTAATAAAAAATAAGTCTTATTAATACGACTTTCAGGTGCTTATAGTCCACCTCGCCTAATAACATAAAACGATATGATGTATTACAAAAATCCACCAGTATGGATGATCAATGTCAGATTTTTTTTTTAATTCTTACCTTTGAAATTGATTTAAATAAAAATTGTTTTAATATCATATATAAATGTTTAGTTATAGACTTTATAAGATATCACAAATATATAAAAATGGGATTACCAAAAAAATATTTTTATTGGCTACAAGACATCTTTAGAATACTAATTGTTGGGACAGATAGTTATATTAAAAAAAAATTAAATAATAAATCTTATTATAAATTAGATTAAGATTTTTGCTTAGATAATGTTACTTAAATTAATATCTTAGAAATAAATAAAGGTTAAAATAACTCCTATCCAACAACATACGATGTTTAATAAGAAGTTATTATATACCTTCTTACCACGGTAAATATTAATTATTAAAGCGCTTTTATATGATTATTTTGATGATTATAATTGACATATTTTTTATCTTATTTAATGAGATTTGTATGTTATGAGAGGTCTCAAGTCGTATCATATAGGTAGGCTTTATTTAAGCTTGTGGGAAAAATAAATCCTCGGAAAGTAGACCTCACTCTAATTCTATTATATAAAAATATTATTCTAATACAAGGGAACTTCCCGGCCCTTCGGGCCAGGAAGGGTCAAAGGTCACGTATGAGGTTGGCACCTACCCTATTTTGTAGCCTGATTCAATAGCTTTTATTTTATGTATTACACATTATTGTGTGATTTGTGGTTGATTAGTGATGCGCGTGCATACAGAGTCAATTAGGTCATTATTATATAGTAAGGATATTATTTCACGTCTTTAACACTCAACTGATCGTATTAAATTATGGATAGGATAGGGTAGAACAATAACTTTAAATACATAACCGATGTTAAAGAAGACTATTTATTAACTATAGAGTGCAAGCGAAGCCATTACTAAAATCTAGTATACCATAAACTATCGTAAAACATATAATTCTTAGCGCATTTGCTTATTCAGACAACCTGACAACGAACTTTCCCCCACACGGTAGGCCGCGGATGACAAGTTATTTAATGTACTAAAAAACTTGTTAATATCGAACACTTAAGGATATTGATAATGGATCTTAATTTAAATTTAATATGTAAGCCGTTTGTACATTTAATATGATATCCTATGGTTACCGGGATATATGGTCTTTATTTCTCTTTTTTATATTAATTTGTTACTTTAAAATAATCTAATATAAAACGTTGTGATAACATAATCAATATATAAACCACACAATATGATATGTAAGTTTTGCTTAATTTCACGGCTATATGGAGCCACTCAAAAGCGTTAGATTGTGGCTCCTCAGTTGGTGCAAACTACAATCTGACTACCAAGAGTTTGAGTTAGTTCGTGTTTACAGTCACGTAGTTTCAGATTTGATCAAACTTCCCTAATTATAGTAATATCTACAAATGTACAAGTAGTTAGCGAGACGGTTGAGTAAAATTAACAATACTATTATTAGTACTATACTGTACTGATTAATTTACCAAAGCCAATAGTTTAGTTATTTTTTTTCTATTTAATATTTATTTTCATTTTGAAAACTCAAAGACAACATTTTAATTACAGTAGTTAATAATTTTACTTCCTTATATTTATTTAATTATAATATTTGTACAATAATTAGATATAGAATAATATAATAGAATAAATGTTAATATAGGTATACTGTTTTAAAGATAAGTCTGAGAAGATAAATAATAGTTAGACTACATGGTACTCTACAATATTTTAAAATATTCATTTAATTGTAAACATTAAACTATTTGTATTATCTTTATCTCATACATTTTTTTTCAAACATCGAAGAGTAGATTATATTAAATTCTTTATTTTTAATAATAATAATAAATACTTTGTGAGATATGTTATACTCGTAATATATTGCTCATAACATTAGGTTTTTGGTGTTTTAAATTATTTACACTAAGTATCTGTTCATGTTCTATTGAAACGTGATGTTATTTTCAGGAACTCCATTTATTATACGACTATACAAATAAAGAAAAAAATTGTTTTACTTCTCAGAGGGTTTATAATTAAAATTAATTTTCTGCAGAACTTTAAACTGAAAGTAATAATTGTCTAGAATGTTGATTTAAGAACACCTTTCATTTTAAAACTTAAAACTTTATTTAGTATGTTTAATATCAGATAGTAAAGTGTATACAGAATTATACTTACTCTAATAGTAGTCTAAACTAGCAGAATTCCTGCGGTGGACATAAACGCTGCTGATGATCAAAATTAAAAGTAATTTATACTTTACTTTGAGCAAATAAATATTATGGTAGATATTGTAACAGATTAATTGTTTTCATAACTTCTGTATATTATATAAAAAAAATACAAAATACGGATAAGAAGTAGATAAAATATATTTTTTAAATATTATTTGTCAAAGAAAGAAAAAGATAGCAATTATTTCGTAAAAAAAATTGTATTGCTGTTATATAAAGATATTCTACGCCTATTTACATTAATCATCTTTGATTTTATGATAAATTATTCAATATTCAATATTCAAAGCTAAATGTTGGGTAAATTGAAAACAATAAATCCAAACAATTGACAGTGTTGATTTATATTAAATGCATTAAATAAAAAGCTTAATTTTCATTTTTTTCATTTCATATTCATATTTATGTGTATTGTTATTCTGAAACCAGTATAATTATTAAAATATGAGTAAAAAATCTTCATTATCAGGTAGACTATAGACTTATTATCAGGTAGACTATAGACTTATTATTAGACTTTAGTACGTATTCGAAAGTACTCATATGTGGGCTAAGTCAACCTATCACAATTATGGTTACTACTCGTGAGTAAGGAAGCCCGATGCCCAAATTCTTTCTTTCTTTTCACGTATACTTATTTCCCATATCCCTCATTCCACAAGAGTGGCAACATATCTGCTGCTTCTATTTTAAAGATATTATGCTCCATAACAGCCTGTATACCGCTAGCTTATTGTCTAACCAATCCTAAAGGGAAATACCTATTTCTGATCTAATAAATATATAAAACACAGCTCAGCTTAGCTCAGCTTAGCTCAGCTAGTCAATCCCAACAAATAATATGAGTAAATCTTGATCAGACTTTATTTCAAAATAATAACATACAATAAAACTACGTGCTTGTTTGAATATATTTATACTTTTGTTTTGTTTTGTGAATCTAAACGTTTTTGTATGTTTTCTTTGTCTCTTTGTTGATCTGTTTACTTGAAAAGCGATAGTTTAGAAAAAAGGTGAAAAACAACGAGTTACCTACGAGTTAGTTATTACCTACAAATTGCTGTGAATTATTTTAAATGAAGCAATCTAAAAACACATAATGTCGTATACAAAATGTTAAAAGGTAATAAGAAGATAATGTATAGAACAATACATGAAGAGCGAAAATTTTCTTAAATAGTTCATATTTGTATTACATTGAACATGTGACACGTCGGATTCTGGTAACAAGGTTCCAAAGAGTAGTGCTCTGAGGTTCACATAAGGGATTCTAACATTACAATTAATAGTATTTATTTAATACCTTATTTCATGAATTACGAGTAAGATGCTAATAGACCTTGGGAGTGTTTACAGTAAAGAAACATGAGTAGAAACGATTTCACTTATATGTTTCTTCAAAAAGATTTTTTCAGATTTTCCCTTTATTTTATTATAGAATATCTTATATTATTCTGTAACATATCATAACCCATACCAGATTGAATATTGTAAGAGCAAAAATATATCATATATTTTTAAAATACTCTGATAAAATAAGATGTACACCCCACTCCCACGGTGATTCTGTTAGTAGAGCCTACCACATAGACAAAAAAACTGATATATTCCGAAATTCTTATTTATCCTGTTTATGGTAATATAAATAGTAATTGAAAACGGTGACGTCAGCGCAATATATAACGCAATATCTAATGAAAATGTTTTAATATCATCTATATGTTTTCAAATGTGGATTGGATAAGGAGCAGTATTTAAATGTCTCTTAATAACATATAGCAAGCAATCAGTACGTTCTATAGTTCAGGTTCATTATACCGACGCTCTTATTTAGTTTACGTATGCGGAGAAAAATTAATTTTACAAATTCTCTTTAGTCATTAAAAATAATTATGCCATACTCATATTGCAGTGATAACATTTGAATAAAACAAATTAAAGTAATACTTTTATATTATGAAAATAAAGTATGACTAGATTTTTCAAATTTCTATTTTTATTGAATTTTATGAATAGTGGAAAAAAAAATTGTTCCTAATTATTTTCAACGGACACGATACCAAATACAATTCAGAAAAAATGTAGGTATAAACTAAAATGATAAATACTAAACCAAACAAAACATGAGCTTCAAAGCTAGTTGTTAGTCAAAAAAGTTTTTGAGAATGTCACTAACTACCCGCTTGTTCTCAACTATGTCTTTAGGATGAATAGCATAAAAGTAAGAAATTCCTAACCACTTACCTCTTAGACATAAAGTTTGACATACACATTTTTATGATAAAAGTATTGCAAAATATTAAAGTATATATTAAAACCATACAAAATTATTAGTCACTACAAAGAACCGAAAATAAAAAATTAGGTTATTACACTCTTGTTTCACATATAAGTTTTTATATTATTAAAACCAGAAAAGGTTTTATATATTATAAGTATACATCAAGTTCTATTACTTACACTTTAAAGTGACTAAGCTTAACTAACGTTATTACTTTTAATATTCTTTATTAATGTAGCTTAATTTAATTGAATTTATTGTGATAATATCCCAAATCAGTATTTTTTCTCTAAAATTTATATACCTTTAATTTAAGATTATGCAAGATTATTTCGTTCTATTTTATTGGTGCAACTAGGGCATGCCCTAATATAGAAAATCTATTTATGCTGTCTATACTAATCAGAAGAGAAGAGAAGAAGAGATCCACAGAATGGCAAGTACTAGCGAAGATGTTTCGGTAAGAATGAAGAAGAACGTGCTTAGGTGGTTTGGGCACGTTAAACGAATGAGTGATGAAAGAATGGTAAAACAGATTTATAAAGGAAAAGTGAGCGGTAGAAGAGACAGGAGGAGGCCACGAGTGACCTTCGAAAACACAGTAGCTACGATGCTGGAGGAAGGTCACGTAAAAAGCATGAGGACCCCCCGGAGGGCATGTATGAAGAGGTTGATGTCTGTGGCCGAGGCGAAAGAGGTATACAGGGACCGTAGCGTTTGGCGCTCCGTCGTCTCTGGCTACCCCGCAAGGGATATGGCGTGAAGCTAAATAAATATAATAATAAATATATACTAATCAGGTCTATGGAAACAATTTTAGATTTAAATCGCTTAAACGCAACTGACAAATAGAGTTAATTTTATAAATCATTTGAAAATATCCTCTGTGTTTCCAAAATTATACCCTTTTTTAGAAAGAAATCTTTTATAACTCACATAATTATTTTTAGTGTTTATAATTATGACGTTTACATTCTATTCAATGCCATCCAGTTTTCAACTAGATAACATTGAATGCATGCAATGCAATGCTTATATGACCGAGGTTGTAATGTGAGACTTCTTGGCAACATACATGCAGTCATTTTTAAGGCTACTGACTAATAAGTAACGATAACCGTTCATCCCCCTAGTAAAAAAAAATATGACAAAGCCTTTTGATATAACAAAAATGTCATTTTTCTTATTTTAAATTTAAAGACAACGCTACGGTTTTGGAAATCATTACAACAAAAATGAATGAACATAAATTAAAAGTAATGAAATATTTCTTAAAATTATAGCATGTTGAGAATAAATACAGTAAAGAAAAACGCTGACAACAGCTAGTTTCAGTAACTATAAAATACATGATAATGTGTATGCTTTAGGGTTAATCATCATCATACCGTATAATATATAATAGGTAATACAAATCTGCTCTTTATGTACATTCAGTTAATTATGGTTTAGATTATCCGGATGACTCATAGCAACAATTAGTTCTATTAATCAGATTTCCACCATATCAAATAAACGTATTTAATAGTAGTGGCCTCCATATCAGTGACCGCTCATAAATAACCAGTAATCCAGGTGGTATTGTTAGACAAAACTGACCGGATTGTATTTTATATGAATTGAAATGAATTTTGACCCTGGTGATGATCCTCAGTTATCTTGTGTAATACAGTTTTGGTAGTTGCGATTTGTCTGTGACTGATTTAATGTGAGATAGTTGAAACGTTTTATCTAGGTTATTGCATTTTATGTTTAAGGTTACTTTATTAATGGAGCGTAGATGTATTATGAAAAAACGCATGAGTTTCTTTAAAAGGAAATTTAGTTTGGTAGTATTCGCATTCCGTTTATTAAAAATCAGTATGTATGAAAATATATATAATTATAATAATTAAATAATATTATAATTATACATTTTTAGATAATTAACTTAAATAGTTTTATAGAGCAATTGTTGGGAATTTGCATATTTTTATTATATATTCTCTATATTATAATTTTTAATAAGGTATTGTGAAAAATAATGAAATAAAAAATAGGCTAGTGCCTTTTCGTATTGTAGCTTTTCGTATTGTAGCATTTCGTACGGTGGATGAAAGATCCGGGTGCTCAAGACCCCTTCCTTCCTTTCCTAATGCAATCCTCACAATTTGTCCTAGTCCACTGCATCAATTTTTTTCTTAAAAGGTGCACTTTATTTACAAGTTTTCATATCTACAGATATCTAAGAGCAATTGAACTACGTATCATTCATTAAATCTTTTTCTCATTTGCTTCACTACCTCTATAAAAAAAATGGGAACTACCATGTTACCTATTTATCTATAAATATTCTATTAACCTAAACTTTAAGCTTTACATATTCTGATATAGTTGAAAGACAAACAGATAAGTAAAAATATATTTCAAAACCTTTAACAGTTACGTTAATTCCTGGATGAGAAAAGTTTATGAATATATTTTTCATATTACAAAAACATTCGACAAATACACGCGGCAGCGTGAAGTTTTATTTAGGTTGGCAGTACTGTAGCTGTTGGAAATAGTTTTCTCCGCTTTTCGCGTACTCCTTTATTCTCTGTTTATAAAGTTTTTCTTATTCCAACCTCCATAGCGTACTTTATTAATTATTAATCATACAAAATATAAAACATTAAACTATTCATGTAGTCAAATGTTTCATTGCATTTTTTTACTATCAAGCAAGCGACTTCACCTAGCCCAATTATAACCCTATCTGTTTTATGCAGTAAGCTATAGCTTAACTAAATTTCAACATTATCTATATTTTTAATCTGTCAGGTACTATTTAAAGAATCCTGCACATAAGAAAGGTAATCAAACAATAATATTAAATTACAAAATATGTTTTATTTGATATAAATTTAATCCAGCCCTTAAAAACACGAAAACAATATAAATGAAAACCATCTCTACATATTTATTCTAATATTAGAAAATAGAATCTCAGGAAAACCTTAATTTAAAACAGTATCATAACCCAAGATCTTTTACATTTTGGCCGAGATGATTGTGGTAATTTCTAAGGTAATAAACGTTTCTTGTTTATTTGGGGTATTGTTATCTGATTTAGCTTTGTATCATATTTGTTTTGGGTTATTTCTGATGACATAATCTTAGGTTCAAGTTAGATAAAACAAAAATAACAGACACAAAAGAATAAGGAAAATATATATGTATCATATGTACTACAAAATGACGTGACACATTCTTAACTTAAGTTCAAAACTACTTATCGAACTACTTATCAACATAAGCCATTTATTTTTAGATAGACCTTTCAGTATACTTTGGAAGTTTTTCTAATACTACTTGTAAGGATACTAATATAATGTTATCTTGTAGAGTCTGAATATACTAGGATCCTCCAACCGTGCGCGGCGGGAGTTGAGCTGAGTCCCTCTCCTTTCTTCTTTTCTTGATAACTTTTGAATGGCTAAACATTTTTTCAATCTGTTTTCGCTATAACATCCGCGTTCGGCTCAAACATACATGATAAAATTTTTAGCTAATTATCTTGTCGCATTCTGGAGACAACTAAACACAAAAAAAGGTCTCCCAAACGGTTAAGAGCTTCGCTTACGCTCAGCTCAATTACTTTAAAATATAATAACAAGGTATTTGAAATCACACTTTTTAACATAATGATATTATTTACATTATTGTTGATGAAAATGACTTTTATAAAGCTTAATCTTCAAAAGGATACAATTAAATTGATATTATTTTTAAGAACAACCGTTTTATATTAAGCTGACCTCAAACGTAAAATAATTAGATTTTGAACTAAGATCAGTTTGAAAAGTCTCTTAATGTTATCGGAGAACGCCTTTTAATCCTATTGTCTTTGACTCGATTATTAATTAATTAATAGGTTCATTTTATGGCCAAAGGTTAAATTAACAATAGAATTGGTTCTTGAAACTGCTGAAAACCTGTTGATTGTATACTTTAAGATATTTTAAATTAAGATTAGGAAATCGTTCAAACTCGTTTTTAAATTATCAAATTTATTTATGTTTAAATGCTACTTAGTGTTTTTGTAAATTATTACAGCTTGTTACAAAGTTGATTGATTTATTAAAAAAATAATGATAGATATTTTTAACGTTCTGAAAATTATGATAAATATTAATTAATGTATTAATTGCTTTAGGTCAACACATACATTTTTTTTATAGAGATTATGTAGAAAATGAAAATTTATAAATATTTATCCCCTGAAGCTGTTACCCGGCTTCATGATGAAGATACTTTAATATTAAACAAACATTTAAAAGTAAAAAAAACAAGCTGTATAAGAACCATTTAAGTTCAATTTATAAGAGATAGAACAGTATTATATTTACGTATTAGGGATTACCATTACATCATTAGTGACAGGGACATATTATATAAAGAGATCGAACTTGAATCTGTTGTTACCTTTAAATAACTTTCGGTGCTTGTTATCCGCAACTGCTGCTAGCTGTGGGTGAAAGATAAAATGTTAGTCTTTGTACGTTGTTAAATGGTAATTGTGATTTGAATCATTAGACCACATAACAAAGACAGATAACTTTCTAGAGGTTGATGCAAATAGGAAAGCTTAAAATGATACTGTTTCTATTTAAGTTTATACTTAACTTTGTACTTAGTACATCAGTACTAAATGTTTAAATTGTTTCAGGTAAGTACTTCACTTCCGTAAGAAGGCCAAGGTTTAAAAATAGTAAGTAAATATGATTTTCTTTCAAAATATCCCACTATATTACTCTCGATCATAATCGTAGCTCATTCGAATTAACGATATACGAGCAAATTAATTGTATTGAAATAGATAAAGCCATTTCCAAACTAGTTTACGGTCAGTCTAGAAATCAATAACTTAAGCCGGGACATTGGGGTTTGAGAAATTCGTTCCTGTCAAAGATTATTGACTTCAACAATTTTGTCCGAAATAACTCCATATTATGTAAATATATATATCATATAACTTCATGTTATGTAAATATATACTTTTTTTTTTAAAGTGAAGATTTCTATATACCTTTACACACATATATTTGAACACAGGATTAGCCTTAAATTGGATATATTTGAGACAATAGCAAATATGTTTAGCTTATCTCTCGTAATATAATGTGTATCGTGTTATGTATCGGTTTTACGAGAAACTGGGTCATCATAAAGTAATATAAGACCTAATTTACCCAAGTATAATCTCACTAGAACCCTCTCTAAGTAACTTGAAGAAACTCTTTGATAAAAAGTATTAAATAATAAAGAAAATATGTCTTCATAGTAATATTCATTATTGGTTAAAATTTCTTAATGGTATTTCAGTCTTTTTAATTTAAGATCACATTTATTTAAATTTACAAACTATGATATATATTGTGATCAAATTCAAATCAAAGTATAGTTAATAGTCTAAACTAAGTGTATTTTTTTATTAGATTACATATAGTTATCTCAACTATAGCTGAAGTAAAACTTTGTCTTAATCCGCCACTAATTTATAAAACGCAAATGAAAAACTAGGTTCATATAATACCTAAAGCTTTAAACAACGTACTTCGCTGTTTAAAAGACTTTTAAGTCTTGTCAATTTAAATTGCCACAAATGTAATGATATATATATAATGGTAGAATGAAATATACATAAGATATAAATATATACAATTCTACCATTCAGTTCTAACAAATCAGAACTCAGACTTTACACTGAGTAGCTCAACCGTCGATCGATGTCAGGTACATCAAATTCCCTTCATCAAATAAAGTACAAATTTTTATTAATTTCATGAAAATAATAATTATAAAACCAACACAAGATTCTAATGGCGTAGTATATGTTACATACCAATGACATGTAGTTACCTAAAAATAAAATACATTCAGCAGGTTGGAATTTAGTTTGGTTTTATTATTTTCTGAACAAATGGTTCACTTCGAGACATCGGTCTCCGATAAAAAGGCGACTGTGAAATAGTTTTTGCTTATTACTCAACTTTTACTCGATTGCAGTGAGCACAACCTGCTCTAGGTTTTAAGCCTTTAAAAATTTTTAGGTTTTTCTTTTATTTTCAGAAGGTAACGCTTATAAAAAGATATTTTCGTCATCTATGGATATGGTTATTATTATTTCTTTATTCATCCTAAATATACGAGTACATAAATTTTTCTGCTTGTACTTAAAATAAATAAAAAGTTGTTGCCGAATGGAATTACAACAAAGAATCCTGTAGTTGTTTTATAAAATTTAAACAGTGCAACATTGCAATGATGACGGCCGCTCTGAGAACTAGCTAAATACAAATTTTAAGTCTTTGAATTTTTTCTTTCAGTTGTGCAAAAAGATATGCATCTGCCTTGATAAAAACACGGCTATCTGTTCGAAATATCCGTAATGGAGTTTTTTTCTTAATAAACCCCTTTCCTTAAAGAGGAAAATAAATTGTCAGGCTCATTTTATATAAAAAAATATTTGTGATATGAACTGCCAGCCCAAAAGAGGTTCCTTTATAAGTATAAATTATTAACCGACTAATTTTGTTTTTTATATCATAACTAAAGTGATCATCACACCTTCGGCGTTACGCTTTATATATATGTAAAATGTAATATATTGTTATTAATTGGTTCCATTATTTTATTAATTACTTATTACTATAACTGAACTGACATAAAATATTAAAAGCAGAATATATACACAATTCTGTTCTAACAGATGTTGCACACCTAAACTTCTGTCCGTAATAATTTATATATATTATAACAACAAGTTAACACTGTTGCAGTGCGAGTTATTTCAATTTACGTTTTATTAAATAAGTTTGACCCAGATATTGAATAGTTATTAGCATTGATTAGAAATAGGTTAGGTTTTCAATAGAGTACTACTTAATCGTAATTACTTCAACAGCACTGGATCCTGAGGCTTCTATAACTCGCATTCATTTCTATGTATAATGACTTTTGTAAAAACACTGGCAGAATATAAGTCGATATTTTGACATATGTTTTTATATAAGTTAGTTTATTTTAGCTGTATTATTAGAAAAAGGAAATTATATTAAAGTTTGCATGTTTGCAGGTTTAAAAGTCTTGTAAAAGGATTTCCGTTACGCAATATTAATAATTTAATAAATTGTAAGAGCAGCAAATGATTGTAGACACAAATTGGAAATATATTTGAAACATAATGATATTGACCTTGACTATTTAAATATTCTGTTAGTATAAAAATGCAAGACACGAATATGGAAAATAACGTCTCGTCTGCTACGGAACCGATAACAGGCAGACAATCCAATAATTCTAACATTCTAACAGATTATATAGACTATTACTGGCTAGAATATTCTGATGTATATAATTTATTATTGGCTTATATAGATACATAATAAGAATAATATTGAAGTATTACTAGTGTTACTGCTAATATTAGGTATGCTTCTCATAAATGACTCTGTGAGGTTTCCTTTACAAAACAATAACGTAATTTACAATTAATTAAGTTTCAGAACGTTTAACTCAATTAATTTAATTAGTCGCTACGCTATAATAAGTAATTGTTATTGACTTTTACTAAACAATATTAAAATATCTATCATAATCATTATTAGCTAATATACTAGTGTTTAAACAATTTTACATTATAGTTGGAAGCTCAGAAGAGCCCTGCAAAGCTTACATTTAGGAATAATAGTACTGTTACTCTATATTAGCTTATTATTAGTTTTAATTATTATATAATTTAAAATGCAAAATTTCAAAATCGATATAATAGTAATTTATTTGTATATTATCAGATGATAATACAGATGATAATGGACAGATGTCCACAATCCTTAAGTCACGAATATTATAACAATACAAGCATTAGAACCAGAAAAACCATCAACATTATTAAAAGGCACTAATTTATAAAAGGCTTTTAAGAGATAAAATTCAGCACTTTCAGTAAACAAAAAGTTTATTTTAGTGACAATAAGAAATCGAAACGTTTAATATAAATTTATACAACATTGCAAAGAGAGACTATTTAAATCAAAAAAAATATATACAAATTTTAAATAGAAATGAGAGACGATAACTGAAGTAGGGTCATGAAGATGAATGTAGATTGACATGCGGCTAGAGATGGGCGAAAAGGGATGGATTAATTCATGAATAGGGGTAGGGGAAGAGCGGAAGGATTACAGAAATTAATGAAAGAAAACATATTGTTACCCTCATCAAGAGATGAAGGAATAACGCTAAGCGAACGATGAATATATATCAATCTAAGCAGAGCGATTTTTCATGTAATACAATTACTTTATGTTTAATTTATATTATAAAATTATTATAAGTATCAAATATAATGTTATAAACGACTGGTACAATGTAATATTAGTGCATAGAACAAAAGATGAAATAATTGAAATTACTACTCTCATTTTATTTATTTATTTATTATACACAAAGAGTATAAAAGGCACTTTTAATTCAACAAATCGTTATTAATCAATCTAAAAACAAATAAATAAAAAGCAAATAATTGTTTGTTAGAGACTTAATTTCACAAAATAATTGCAAATTTACTTACAGAGAAATTAATAGCTATTACAAAGATATCACTTAGCATAGCTCTGGACAATTAATATTATTTAATACACAGCAAAAATATACAAGTATAATATTCATAATTATATTTGCACAAAATAAATATCAATAAAAATAAAAGACGGTAGTTTAAGCTAAAACTCGACGCACTGCGAAAGAACATACAAAATAAAACTTACAGATATGATAGATAGATAGATAGATAGATAGATAAGCTCTTTATTGCACACAAAATTAATACAAGGAAACAAAAATAGTATAAAAAAAAAACAAAATATGCAAAGGCGGTCTTATTGCTAAAAGCAATCTCTGACAGACAACCTTCAGGTGAAAGAATTTCAGTAATAAGTACGGGATAGTGCTAATACGAGAAATATTACTTAAAATAGATGCATAGAATAAAGCATCAATTATTTCCACATATGGCTTATAAACATTTAACTAATTAAATTACTTTTAAATAAACATAATATTTATAAAATACTAAATTAATTATATATATACATATAAACCTACATATATACAAATAATATAATTAAATATATATACACATACACACATATATATATATATATATACAACTAAATACATAACTATATATACATATACTAAACTGAGAGATCCTACATAACGACAGTTAATATTGACGATAATGACCAACGAAAGTGTTGCGTGTAAATTATTCTAAAGAAAGGTAATAATTAAATAATCTATTTTTAAATGAAACTAGCGATTGTGAGCATCTGATATCTGGGGGTAGCATATTCCAAAGTAATACTGCCTTCACAGTGAAAGATTTACCGTAGTAATTAGTTTTAGCCGAGGGCAACATTAATTTATTGTCACTTTTTGAGCGAAGTTCGAGTTGACTAAGTCCTTCCGAACCCAAAATCTTCTGAATCTTTCTTTTAAATAGGAAGGGTTACAAGGGTTATATAGAATAGAGTAAAGAAGTGAAAGGATATGCATGTTTCGGCGTTTTCTAATGGTTAGCCATTTTAGTTGAGTACGACATTCAGATACATGATCAAATTTGCGTAGGCTGAAGATAAACTTTATACACAAATTTTGAAGCCGTTCTAGTTTGTTGAGTTGTTCTTCAGTTAAATCTGGATAACAACAATCGGCTTAGTCCAAAAGCGGTAGTAAAAGGGTTTGTACTAAAGAGATTTTCGTCTTAATTGGCAGAAGATGCTTCCAACGTTTTAATGAAGCAACAGTAGCAAATATTTTTCTACTTACTTCCGCAATCTGCACCGACCAAGAGAGCGTCTGGTCAATGTGGAGACCAAGGTTTTTGACCGAATTTCGAAAGACTAACAAGGAATTATCAAAATAAACACCAGGTAGGGGCTTACTATAAGTTTTGGCGAGCATCTTAGGGCTTCCGATCAAAATGACTTGGGACTTCTCAGGATTGACACGAAGTCCATATGCTCTGCTCCATGTACAAATACGTTGTAAATTGCTATTCAAATTGTCAATGGCACTATCCATATCATGAGCAAGAGCAGTGACATATATCTGTAAGTCATCAGCGTACAGGTGGAAAGAAGATGTTAGAAATTGAGTAACAGTATTAATAAAAATGGAAAATAAAAGTGGTGATAGGACACTACCTTGAGGTACACCAGAAGTAAGTGGTTGAAAGGAAGAAGATTTATTATTAACGTGAATACGTTGAGTACGAGAATACGTTGAATACGTTGAGTACGTAGTAATACAAATAGCTGTGAAACCACTTAATAACGCTCTCAGAGACATTGATAGACCCAAGAACAGCCAACAGTAATTCAAAATCAACCGCGTTAAAAGCATTGCTGAAGTCGAGTAAAGCCAAGATACTAAGTTGTTTATTGTCCATGTTATGCCGTAAGTCATCACAAACTTTTATAAGTGCTGTAGTGGTGCTATGTCCCCTTTGAAAACCAGACTGAAATTGAGAAAGAATGTTATGTTTGCAGACATACTTATTTAGTTGGACGTGGACAATACGTTCTAATACTTTGGACAAGAAAGGAAGGATTGAAATAGGATGAAAGTGAGACATAGATACGGGATTATTTGTTTTAGGTAGAGGAATAATAAGAGCTTTACGCCAAGCACTTGGGAATTGACAAGAAGAGAGTGAGAAGTTTAAAATATGTGTTAGCGATGGTAAAATGGAGTCTATCATTAAAAGAATCATTTTGCGGTTGATTCCATCACAGCCTGTGGCGTCAGACTTAATTGCATGAACGTGTGACCTGACGTCACTATTAACAACCGGAGTAAAGGAAAAGTGGGGAATAAAGGGAATGGAAACAGAGCTAAGTTGATCGAGAGTAGTTTTTTTTAACTTACTGTTCATTGGTAGTGCAGTAGTGAAAAATCTATTCAGAGCTTCGAGGTCTAGATTATTGGAAATGTTAGATGTTTGACGTCCAATTCCAAGTGAATTCAAAAATCTCCATGTTCTAGCAGAATTATTGTTCTCGATAGTACTATGTAAGTACTGCCGTTGAGCATCTCTGCATACCTTATTGCAATGGTTACGGATCTGTTTATACTTATAGAGATTATCGTCTGTTGGTTTTAATTTGTACCTAGATTTTGCTCTATTGCGTTTTGCCATTAGATTTTTAATGTCCTGAGTTAGCCATGGTGCAGGTAGATGCTTAAGTTTAATGGGTCGGAACGGAGCGTGTTTATCAAAAAGATCAGTTAAGAAAGAGTTAAAAATATCTACCTTCTCATCGACCGTCTTAGCAAGGAATATCGTATCCCAGTCGATGTCATTAAGATCTTGCATGAATGCATCATTATTAAAACCTTTAAAGCTACGACGCATGACTACGGTAGGTCTAACCTTAGGTGGACGAACTTTATAGGATAGGAAAATTAGGTCGTGATATGAGAAAGCTTCAGCTGGTAGTTGACCGTAGCATTCAGCGTGCTGTAAAGAGGAAACAAAGCAAATGTCGAGTAGAGATGGCAGACAATTTGGAAAAAAGTGAGTTGCTTTGGACGGGATGGGATAGAGATTAGAGGAATTAACGATATTTAAAAGGCGCTTGGAACGGGCATCATTTTTAAGTAGGCACGTATTAAAGTCACCCATTATAATTGTATGATGAAAATTAGGTGAATAAAGTTCAAGTAAACTTTCAAACTTATCAAAATAGTCTATGTGAAGCGAGGGACTATAGAAAACTCCTAACAATAGTTTCAGACGGCCAAATAAGACTTCAATAAGAATATGCTCTGAAGATTCTGAATACTGTGCATCGGACTTACTGAGGATAGTGAAGGGAATATGGTTACGGATATAAATAGCAACTCCGCCAGCGCCCTTCCCCAAGCGATCATTTCGAATGAGATGAAAATTAGGTAAACAAAAAGCAGATGAAGGCAAGGAGGGCTTAAGGAAAGTCTCAGAGACTAATATAGCATGGATGTTATTAACGTCAAAAGAGGATAAGAGATCGTGATAGTGTGCAGGGATACTCTGTGCATTTATATGTACTACATTAAAGTTTTTAGGAAATGGCGTGAAAGTGGAGTGAAGTAAAGAAGAAAGAGAAGAATAAGAACTTTGAAAACTGTCGTCAGAAGACGAGGCGGTAAAATAATTACCAGTGTCGTCATCAGAATTAATAATACTCTTAGTGACATCATTTAAACTCATAGTTAATATATATTTTAATAAATAAATAAAGCAATATTAATAAAAAAAATTAAAAAAAAAAAAATAGTAATAATAATAATAAAAATAATATAACAAAAAAAATTATAATAATAATAATAACAATAATAAAGTGTAAATAAAATGAAATATAATAAAATTACTAGTTTATCCCTTCACCCACCAGTATCAAGACAGAAACTACAAAACAATACATTATTGAAATAATATCTTACTATTTACTTTTATAGCTAGTGCCATTTTACTGTGTAAAGAATATAAAGTAATAGTTATTACTCTCTAAAAATAAAACATGATCATAATGAAAACAAGAAAAAAAAGAAAATATTAAAAAAAATTAAAATAATAATAATAAAAAAAACGTATACTCATAATTATGATAAAAAAAAAAAACAAAATAAAAGCTATTAATATTGTTTCAAATAAAAGATAACAATAATTGTTAACAAAACAAAAAAAAAAGAAAAAAGTAAAAATAATAATAATAAAAAAAATAAAAATAAAAATAATAATAATAAAAGTGAAAGTAAAAGCTAAATAAAATGTACAACTAAACAAAATAGAACCCTTTTAAATTAAACATTTTCTGTTTTACAAAGGTGTTAAAGTATTTAAATATTAGATTAAGTAGAATACGTATAACCGAACGTGTGCCACTCCTAGACACCGAACGTTGACAGCTGATAACTGACATCTGACAGTAAGCGATAGCAATTAACAAAATAAACAGTGTACCTGCTACCAAGTTAAGTAATTATATTTATGTTGAATTATAATTATTAATATCAACATACAAAAAGTGTTACAAAGCAAGTAAAAGAGTGACAGTTGACAAAGTTGACAATATATAATACATCTATTCAATTCATCTATCAATATTGTAACACCTTATAAGAAAGAAGACAAAATAAACATAAAAATACACAAAAAGAAACTACTCAACATGCAAGACTCAAACAAAACAATGTTACTTACAGCTACTTCTTGCCTACCCTTTTAGGCCTAACATTGGGCACTTTGTGATCCTTAGCTGCACAGTGTCCTGTAGAAGTAGTGGCAACGGTGATGTTTGCTGATGGCAATTCAATAGATGCGTGATGTAAATTATTAAGCTCTGCCATTGTCGAAATGCGCTTATGGGAACCATCGACTCCAATGACCACCACATAACCATTCTTGGTCCAGCAGTTTGTCAAGCCAAATCTCTGTCGAGCCGCCACAAACACATCATGCCGATCCTTTGTGAGAAACTCTGACAATGTGATACCAGTGTTCTTCAAGCTAGTCTTTGCAAACCATACCCTATTCCTGAGAGCCAGATCATGAAATTTGACAAGAATAGCTCGAGGTTTAGCAGAGATCGCTTGGCCAAGGCGGTGACAGCGACTGATATTTTCGACCTGAACGTCAGGTATTTTTAGTTGGTCAGAAATAACTTTAAGAAGAGTGGCAGCAACCTTCTCATTCTTATTCTCTTGTATTCCATGGATCAAGAGAATTTTTCTTCGGGATCTCATCTCCAGGTCATCATATTTTTCTTCTAAGAGTCGAAGTTGTAATTGAAGGCCTTCAAGAGCACTTAACACAAAGTTCCTGAAGATAGTAAACTGTGCTGCAATGTTGGATGTCGGACTTGCTGCTGGGATTGAAGAGGACTGGAGACCCTTTTGGAATTCAGCCATTTTTCCTTCAAAGTGATCTCTAAGTTCGGAGATAGTGTGTTTTAGAGATTCCATTTCAGTTGAAGTAAACAGTGTAGTTTTGTGAACAATTATATAGTATGATTTAGTTTTCGGGGCACCGTGGATATTTTAATACAGGATAGTACTTCTGGTAGGTAAAAGGATAACTCACATTTACAGCATTACAATGCTTATTATTTGAAATAATTTAATTTTAAACAATATAAATTCGGAGAGACAAAAAAAAACATATGTTCACTATTTGGCATCTACCCGCGAGAAAAAAAAAAAAGATATGATCTAAGTTCACGGGAAAATATTTTATTTGTTTTTGTATATACTTAGATTTTTATTGTATCTGTAGACAACATATTGTTTACATCAATATAAAGTGCCTGAGGGATCACATGATCACATATACATTGTTTTTTCTCTTTCTTGTTGAAATATTTTGAGTCTGTTTCTAACATCTTTAAATTTCTGTAAGAGCTATTATTCAATCAAGTCGATTTGAATCAAGTATAATTATTTGGAGATCGCATTAAACTCAGTATATAATTAATGTATGGTATAACTAATAAAATATTAAATATATATTTTTATACATTACTACTTTAATGGAGATTTTTGTTGTTTCTATACCAAGAACGGAGTACATTTCATGATTTTGTCATAATAGGATGTCCAAAAAACAGCCTTCGATAGCTCGCATTCGTCAGCCACTAGAGGATGATGCAAAATAGTATTTTACAATCATTGGACCATTCTACCAAAGGGCATCCACTAAGTTTTGCCGTGTTTGGACGTGTTTTCAACTCAAAATATTTTACTCCATCAGTCTGTAGTTATAGCTTGTGCTTTAACACTTTGAGGAAAAGCAAGCTGAAAATTAAACAAAATATTTGGTCACTTCTATTTTATTTTCATATCTTCAAACCATTAATTTAAACAAAATAACGACAAAGAACAAGCTATTCGCTTGTATGCCACTAAACATATTAAAACATGATCTAAGAAATTATATATTGTCTACATAAGTAAGCACCAGCTCATAATATGTTGCCAATACTACAAATGTATCTGCTGAATATCTAAAAAACAACTTTGATAATAGTGATAAGTTAAACCAATTAAAACAGCTTTCCATTATATTTTAAATTATAGTTGAATGAAAGAAAAAAAAAATGAAATCGACTTAAAAGTTAAAACAGTATATCATCAGATAAACAAAATGATACAAAATGTCAACATATAAGAGATAGCGCTGCAACCTGTTAGACATTAGCACTTTAGATACCGATCTCATGTTCCGCTGACATTTTGAAAGTTACGAGATGGATTATACCCATCGATTAAATATTTTAGAATTTTATATAGGGACTTCATAATATTCATACAGTTAATAAAGTATAATAATATTAGGATGATAAACAATCCTTTTAATCCGGACAGGAAGCTGTGAATGACAAAATGAATGAGCAAATGAGTAGATTTCCAGTGTCGCGGGGTATTTCACAGATATGAGAAGAATGCATATAAAATATGTACATCTAGACTTTGGACATCTATAACGTGATGGACTCGGCACCCGCACGGCGAATCCTTGAAATACAAAGAGGCTCTATTTTTTTTTAAATTGTTCTCTGTTCGAATTGAACCCAAGTTCTTTAGCTCAATAATCACGATCACTTAACACTAAACCCATCGCTGAATCAATACATTTTAAATATTTTTTTTTCTTAGTAATAGATAATAGGTATTAAGACCAGAGAACTTTGGCTACCTGTGGATAAGAGTTGAAACATCAAAGGTATTTACAAAATTCCCTTTTTTATGTTTCTAAAAGCTGCTTTTAACCCTTCAGGCAAAATTAACTAGGGAATTTTAATGTTTGGCAATATTTGCAGAATGCCTGTCAACGTATAAAATATATTACGTAGAAAGATTTAACTGAGGATTGAAAACTTGTCTCTAAATATAACAGTCCATTCATGTTTGTTCGAGTTTAAATTGTATAAGTTGCACTATCTGAGTCAAAGTTCTTTAATACTTGAAGAAACTTGATCTTCCTTAGTTTCTTATTTTAACTGAAACATAAATGGGACAATTGAACAGCTATAGCGATACTGTTGTTTTCACAAAATAATTTTGAGATATCAATTGAACAATGCTTTGATTGAACTGATTATAATTTATATTTAAAAGCATTTATATTTAACATTTTTACAATTCGGATTTCATTATTTTAATAACAGAAAATTTTACGACGGAATGAACCTCATATTCCTAAATGAATAAGGTTGTTTATAATTATAGAATAATATAATATGACTTCTTGTATGGTGACCATGTTTCAAATAAATCATCTATTTTACTTAAATTATTTCGAGGATACAAAAATTGAGAAAATGTATTTGTTAAAATATTTAAACTGTATTATAAATTATGTATAACACACAATTGATCTTAATAACATTACTGTTAAAAAATATATATGTAACCTCGGTTTCAAAAACTTTAACCGAAACAACAAACTGATTACGATAACGATCAGTCTAAACAGAAAATAATATTAAAGAAACCTTCATGGCTAGAGCTTTAAATTTTAACCAAAATATTTTGAAATTCTTTATTTACATATTTACATTTAAAATGATCGTAACTCATTTCTCAACACATTATCATGATAATAAATTTTTCCTCAGGATTTTTAATAAAATTTATATTTTCAATTACTTTGATAATAATTATTCAAAATAATATTTCCTTTCGTGTTGATTAATTCTGACAATAATTTGGAATAACACGGATTTTAAAAACAATATTGAGTTTGATAATTTGTTATGAAAATATACATAATAAAAAATTATAAATATAAAAATGTGTACTATGGTAGTGCAATATTTAATATTAACTATTTAAATTAACTGTGATTCTCCCTTTGTTACTTATAGAGAGCTATAAGTTCATAATTGAGGCAATCTTTTACAATGACTAGCGTTTTCCAAAGGAAGTAATCTTTTAAATTTAAGTAATTTGTTTCTTTGTCTTAATATAATTTTTGTTCTTATTTATTGTGCTTGATTTCTTCTCTATCAGTTTATGTAATGTCCTTACATCAAAAATCAATTTAAAAATTAAGAAGAATAAGTGTCTCTTTGAATAATACAAAAGAATGAAATCGTTGCGAAGATGTAGATATATTTATTCAATCAATCGTATGAGTGTTTTCTTTAATAATAATAAGCATTTGTATTTATTTGAAAGAAGAGAAATGTTCTCTTGAATAAATTGAATTGTTTTCAAAGAACTCAAAGAATATTTCGATTTAAGATAACTGGAGTTTTCCCGTCTCGTAATGTCTTTAAAATGGATAAGAACAAACTTACTCGAGAGCAGTCAACTTCCTATATTAAGTTAACATGATTGTGTTCCCGTATTTTGTAACATTTATTATTTTACTTGATGCTTTTTTCTATATCAAATCATATATAATCTTCATATTAAAATAAATTAAAAGCTTATAAGTTTGATTCCCAGCGATAAATTACTAAGTGTTAAATTGGTTCCCTGCTCATTGTCCCAACCGACTAAGTCACTTAAAGTCAATTGTCAAAGTTAAAACCAAAGTATATTGTTGTAAAATGATACACATTGCATTTATAAGTAATTCGATTCTTGGTTTATGTTCAATAAAATTTCGTATTATCTTCGCTCGGTCACTAGAATTGACTTTTAAAGTAAATGAATATAATGTAATCGACAAAATTAGACAAATTACGTACAAAATTTGAACAATTTAAACTAAGTTCCCTGAAACCCTGACTGATCAAGCATCGGATGGCCATGCATGCAGGCATTCAGACAAACACTATTTGAATCTGACAACTGGATAATCGCTGCACTAAGGAGTATGTCATATGAATTGCTAAGGTTTTATTTTTATAATTTACGTTAATCCGCAGAAAATTAACATTATATTGTATTTGTAGTTTTATTAGTTTATTTTAGCTTTATTCTTTTTTTAATATATTTTTATTTTTAACTTGTAACGAGTCCATGTTGTCTGTTGTAATTACTTATTAATAAATTATTATTATTATTAAATACATAATGAAATCGAACTTAAAACTTCGTTTCTTGTTTTTGAACTTGTAGTAAAAAAAATCGTTTAAAGATACTAGCATGCTTGTGTCTTCATCAAAATACATTCAAATATAAATGATTTTTTTTCATATTTCTATTTATTTTACATGTGAAACATACTTATATTACAGCTCAGAATCCATTAGCACACATTAGCACACTCTTGTAAATCCTCGGATGTTGCAAGAGTTCATGGGCGGCGGTGATCACAAGTCATCTGTGACCCGCCAGCTCGTTTGCCCTCCTCTTCCATAAAAAAAAAAAAAAAAAAAAAAAAAAAAAAAATAGCGTGTTTAAACTCTTCTGACAACATGTCGATACTTGTAAGCTCGTGTGCTCGAGGAACCAACAGGAAAATACAACAAAAATATTTCAACCGTTAATAATGGTGATGAAAAACACGAAATCATTCTAAACTATAAATAAGAAAAGACGTAAAAGGCTTGTAAAATGTAGATTCTAAAAAAATCATTAATATAGGAAATATACATATAAATTTAGGCCAAAATATCTTTTGGAGTTATTACTTTATTAATCTGATTTAGATTATTTTACTTGATCATTTGTGTATGAAATGGAAGTATCAGGAAGACCTATTTTGATACCATGCTTATCGAAGTACATAATAAAGAAAAGCTTAAAAGTTGATGTCTCGGATCTGAACAATTTAAGAACAATTTATATAACGCTGAAGGTCACAGGGTGAATACCTTATTAAACAAAATACAAAAGGTGGTGGAATGGTGGATGGTGGTGGATGGTGAAAACCTTCAGTGGTGGTAAAAATCTTCTGAACAATTTAAGACGAAAAATATATCAAAACTTTCTCATCTTATCATGTTAAGCTATCATCATTTACATCCTATTTCAAGTATTCATGAGGCCATATTTTTAAGGGTCGGTGAGCTTCCGGGACGTGATCCCGTCTTGTTTCCTTTAATTTATTTTTGATTGCCGTATCATATTCTTTACTAAAGTGTGGGTTAAGCTTCTTGATCTTTATTAATCTTTAGTATTTTTCATTTGTAATAGTTTTTTTAAATTACATTCTATTCGAGATCTTTCTAAATTACTAGCAAAAATAATGTTTTATAAGAATATGTATTATATTAAGAATGTTTTATTGATTTGTTTCAATATTAATATCCCTTTGAAAATTATATCTATTTAAGCTTTAAAAGAAAATCTTGTTTTAAAAAAAAATAATGGCTTTTAAACTATCTGCGCATATTAAAAGTTCTATGTTCAGATATAATTCATATATTATAATAAAATTCAAAGAATTATAGCAAACTATCAAATAAAAAACAATAAACCCATTACTTTAAATTTTGTAATATAAATGGGCTTAAAACTTCCAAAGCTATCAAAACAAATATAACTAATATTTATTATTGACATTAAGATACTTTTGTATTTCATTTCGTATAGAAAAAGAAGACTTTAATCTAATAACAAGTTTTTAATATTAAGGCTAGGCTCCCTAATATCCTGGGGTGGTCGGGATATTAAGGAAGCTCTATGGTCGAGTCTCGCTTAAAAAAAAAGGTTAAATATTATTTGTCTTAATAATGACGATTAAGATAGTCTTAAAAATTATGTTTTCATCCATAACGCGGATTGACAAACGTAACAGCCAGCGGTCATAACCTGCTTTGTAATGGAATTTACAGTATTATGCAACTCAATAATGTTTATTTCATATATATTTTTTATACCTATTAACATTTTGTCCAGACCTTTAGGAATATTTTATAATAAACTTACAACTACCTTTACATTCAATCAATGTAAACGAAACTCATATATTGTATTTCTGAAAATTCACATTATAAAATATTTAAAATTCAATTGTAGTATGATGTTAGAGGTTAGTTTTACATTAAAATGTGATCGTAAAATTCTGATGAATTATTTATGTGATTACCATTTTAGCCCCATGTCAGTGTAAAAAAATCGTAAAGTTACTCGACAAAATATATTTTTTTCAATAACTATTATTTTGTAATGTTTTTATTGTTAAGTATGGCAAAACATACTAACCTATTTATCAAAATTTATTATATCAAATTATAAATAAAACAAATATCTTCACTTCTTTCTTTCATGCAACTCTTAGTTGCTGCTGATAAACATCACATCCACGTCAAGAAACTTTTGTAAGAAAATTTTTCTTTTCAAATTCTCTGAAGTTTCATAGTCACTAAATTCTTTGTAACCGAATCGGTTTGAAAACTTTTAGTTTGTTGCAAACTTTGTTCTCTGAGAATTGAGATGAATAAAAATGGATCAAACTTCTATGAAGCATTATTATTGTTTTTATATCACAACAATTTTAGACTGGTATTTGAAATCGTTTCGGATTAACCTAATTCATATTATGACTTAATTATTTATGATGATATGAATTTAATTTAATATTTCTGCACACTATATCGAATGTACAAGAATGTGAATTGGGTTATTTTCACCCGCCAAATGTATGTAAGAATATTTTTTAAATGCTCTTCCAAAATAACAATACTATCTTTCACATGAGGAAAGCTACTAACAAGAGTAATAAAATAAAATTGCACCTATTTGTTTTAATATCCAAAATAAACATGACTCACTGTCTTTCCGTCAAGTTTTTCCATCAATAATTTCCGTCAAGTCTATCCGTCCAATCTCGTCCAAAAAAAGATCTTAAAATATATCCTTCCTTTGTGTATTTAGAAAACTATACGTGAGTGAGTGAGACTACACGTATAGTTTTCTAAATACACAAAGGGAAATATAAAAACTTGGATATAATATTTTTTTATATGAGTGTAATTACTCAAGTTGGAAACTCAATAAAATATACTTCGGAAATAGCAACTTTCAATTCATGAAAACATGGATTTAATCGTAGATGTCTACAAAAATGTGATACAACACAATTTGTGTTGTATCACATTTTTGTAGACATCTGACACATGTTTTTACTAGCATAAAAATGACTTTACTGGCAGCTAACAGAGAAATTTATACGTTGTGCGCAGCTCAAGTAATTGCGCTAAAGGATGCAGATGGTGTTGATGATAATGATAATGATGACGTGTTGTTATTTTTACATTGATAATTTAAATATTTGCAACATATAAATATAATAAAATATCGCAAATTTTTATTTGTATTCGTAGAGTATTATAATAATTTTTTGTAAGCATTAAAAATTATTTGTAAAAAAAATATTAAAAATATTAAGATATACTTAAATAATGGACAATGGTAAACCATTGTCTATTATTTAAGTTTTTTATTTAGGTAAAAATTTCTGGTAACATAAATTCTATAATTGTTTATTGTTTGTTCTTTGTTTTATATAACTTGATATCAAATATCTTTTGCTCGTAATATTATTGTAAGCTTTGACCTATTGAACATCAAATGACATTCAAACAATAGAATTATGAAGCGTCCTCAACTAACATTAAACGATTTAACCTTTAAAGTGTTCTTAGTATTATTTTAGATAAATAACAACCGCCATCAAAGACATCATTTGAAACGTCGGTGAAAAAAAAACCTTGATGATTAAAAATATTAAGATATTTAAATCAATACAAAGAGAAACACAGTACAGTAAAAACTTTTCATACAGAATTGTATTTTATTTATCTTTGAAGCGTTTTGAATATCTATTATTGTTATAATTAAGTATTTTTTTTTAGATGTATACATTTCATTTATCTATATTTATATCTTAGTGATGATTCAAGCATCTCATCATACCATTCAAATAAAATAATAATTACTACAAATCATTGAAATAGGGAGTATATATGTAATTTTATATTAGGAAATATATATGATACTTTTTCAATAAATTTAGCAATAATTACTAGATGGATTATATAGAATTCACGGATAGACTACGAGTTAGAATTTTTTTTATGAGTGAAATAGTGCAGTCCCAACTCGTCATCAGAGGAAGCGTCACTGTCACTGACACTGTTTCATCAGTTATTAGATTTTTAAGAAACGATAGTTAAAAACGATTCTATTTGAAAAATATTAAAGACTAAGAAGCCCATTGCAGGTCTTTTTTCTAAATCGTACTTGAAACGTACTACTCTTAAGAGCCCTTTGCTTTGAAGAAATTATTGATGTCTCTATCATTTTGTCTGGTTTTCCTTTATATATCTTGCATTATATACACAATAATAATTATAATACGTTATAGAGATTATGCTACCAGTTGAAAAAATGGTTTAAAACCCGATTAATATAAGTAATTAATTTGCTGTCAATTTCTATGTTGAACTTTCGAATTGTTTGATGTCGTGATCGACAATCAGTTTACATTTATAATTACATTAATTATCAAACATAAGCGGACCATAAATAAATGAATATATTTCTAATATATAATAGTAATATTAAATATGTACTTATATCATATCATCGTAGACACGTATAAATTATCTCTCACATAATTTTCACTAACAAGCTGGTTACTTCTTGAAACCACTATCTCAAGTTAAGAGCAACTTATCTTCAGCGCTTTCAACTTATGAATTTAAAGTTAGTTCTTAGAAAAAAATCGTATGTATGATTTTCATTAAGGAATACAATTTATTATAATACTAGCGTTTTCTTAATCATAAAATTGTCCTAATATGTGTGATACTCGTTTAATCGGTTAGAATTAACAAAAACTATATAATCTAAAACAGTAGTTCTTTAAATTCTAAATAAATCTTTAAGCTTAAATCTTTGATACTTAATAAGATTAAACTATCGCAATATATTTCTAAAAAGTTATTGCGACAAAGAGCCCCATCTATCACCAGCTCTCCAGTGAGAAGTGTCACTATAAATATATCACAATGCAGGCAAAAAATTCGCCGTTATTTTACTTAAATATTGTCTAGTCATAAATAAAAGTATTCTATTTATTGTGATTGATCTATAACACTGCTTAACGTAATAAATAAAAACTTAACTTTCAAATTTACTTAATTAACTTTGTTTTTATTTATTAAATACATACGTATATTATAATAATTTTATTGCAAATATTTATTTATTTATTTTATTGACATGTGGGTTCTGATTGCAGGACTTATTTGAAGATACGGCTTAAAAAACCTTAAAAAACAATACAAATGCCATTTTTGGTTACTTTTATAAAAAAATCTATATCTATAGTTTTAGGTAGATTCCATAGATGAATCTACCTATTGCAATCGATGCGATGACGGGACCCAGACCCCAGGGTAGGGGCGCTACGCCGTTTATGAACTAGAGATTGAGAATCCGTGGAAAAAAAAAATTATATATCCCTCTATATATATACTCGTATGTATATATGATTCATCAGTCAAAATTCATCGTAGGCAAAATCTGACTTCACAGGTCGATAGGATAAATTAGTAGGACAAACGTAGCATCTCTGGCTGGGAGGGGAGGTGAAAGTGCAAACCTTTGGGACACGCTACAGGTCGCAAATATTGACGGAGGATTTTTAAACTTGGTATACACATTCTTAAGGACAAAATGAAGGTTAAGTTCTTGAACGGGGGAAATCGGTCGGGGGGTTGGAGGGCTGGGGGGGGGGGTTGAAAGTTAAAAACCGAAAAAAGTCACAGAAGAAGGCAAAATTTTGCTGTAGGAAAAATCTTAGAAGATTAACAAATTAAAAGAGGAAACTTTTTTGTCCGAAAAGTTTTTTTGATGCGATCCCCCGTTTAGGAAATAGGGGTGGGGGGTGGTCCCCCGCTCACCCAATATATGCAGAGGGACCCGTCATAAGACTCGTAATGACCAGTAGAACACTGCTGGCTAGTTTTTCTTTGGCGATCCGACCGACGGGAATCTACCTAACACGAAAGACCCTGTCGAACGAGGTATATTTAGTTTTATTGTCAGTAGAGAAAATGCGTTAGAAACATTATTGACATTAATGCTTGCCTCATAAATCAATACCATCTCTTTTACGACTTCCTGCAAAGTCCTTACTTTGTTTTAAACAAAAAGTTCTGAATGTGTAATATGGTTTACATCTGTTATCTTAAACCACATAATTTTACTTTGCACTTTTTTACTAAACAACTTTTTTATTAACTTGTGTACAAAGCTCTATAAGACAATTAATCTTTCTTATGGTTGGATATTACTAGGGTAAAAACACCACTTTAGAATATTGCCATGAAAAGAAAACATCATTTTTTATATTATAATTTACTGTTTCAATTTTGATATCTCTAGAATCAACTTTATATTTATAAAATAATAATTTTCTTAATAAATATACAAATCGTTCTTTAATCTATTATTGTTATATATCTTCAGTTTTACGCCTGTTACCAATATTTTATCACATGTTTATATATTGTATTTGAAAAATAAATTGAATATAAATTAAACTTTTGGAATATAATATTAATAATTTGAACCGTATTTTTTTAATAAATTACCATATCATAAAAATATTACATATTCTACAGATAGTGTTTTTGTGCTATTGAATTTTTGATGCATATCTACAAAGTAAGAATATTATCATCAGTTTTCAAAATCTTTTAAGGGCCTTAATTTGTATTTATTTCCCAGTTCTAGATAAAATAAAAAACCTTACCAAACTATTTGTTTATACTTTATTTTTCGCCAATTATGTCTTCAATAATATTTAGTTCTAAGATACAATTTAGACGTTTTTATAGATAAATGTTTAATAAATGAGAAATAATAGATTTTACTTCACACAAAAATAATCAACAAAATTATTAAAGTCACCAATATGAATTTCACTATTTCGATTGTTTTAAACTACGACTTTGACAATATACTCGTATTATTATAAACTATGAATAACTTTTTGAACGTCTACATCGTTCAAAAAGTTATTCATATATTATTAACGACTGTACCATTAACTTATTTGTAACAATTAACCATAATGAAGCTGATTTATTAAAAATAAATAGGCCTCGTGGCTTTAAAGCTAAAAAAGATGCTACTTGCTACAAAAAAATCTCTAAGTTTTTGCTTGTTCTCAATTATAAATTGTGGAAATTGTTTTTGTGATCTTTTGTAATAAGATTTTTAAATCTAAATTGTTTTTATTTGATACGACTGTCACCAACAGAAATATTAAATATATCTGTTGGTTTATATAAAGTTCAAAACAACATATATTGTGATTAAACAAAATTACTTAAGCTTTCCAGGGGCTCTACCAGAGGTCAAATAAGACAATCACGTCATCAAAATGTGCTATCTCTCAGAAAAGTTATCTATTCAAACTCTAATTGTAGTAAATTTGGTTGGTCGGAATACACAAATTGCTCGATGGAGAACAATTAGGCTCGGTATTGTTGTAGACAAGGGTCCAGTAATAGATGGCTCTACGATTAAATTCTGTGGTATACTTAACATGTTTACGAATTGCCTGGATATAATGGGTCTGTTTCTTAAAAAGTTTATGTAGCCTTAAAGCTGGTGGGAGTAAGCAAGATTTTCCACCCTGATCCTGTGGGAATGACGAGAATCCTTTTAAACCTATCTTATTCCCCGAGAATCTCCAACTCCATCCATATTGCAGATTTGTCAATGGTACTTACTATCTAGTTTAAAAAAATATCTTTTCGTTTATCTTACGTATAATAAAATGATACAGCAAGTTATAAATATAATCTGTTACATCCTAAATTAGTCAGACAATATTCTTAGAATACAATAACAATTGTAGATTTTGCCATCAATAAAAAAATATTGTGTTAAACATTCAGATACTCCATTCCATTATGATCGTTACCTGTCAATCTAAATCTCTTAAAGGGTCTTATGTGAAGATGAATTTTTAGAACTCAACTTATTTTGTTGAATACATTCCAAATGTTTATTCATGAAACGTTGTTGTTCTATCTTAAATATATAACTAATGAATAAAGATGACATATTATCAGTTCATTTAAATTAGGGAATGAGATGAATGATTTTTAACAATCTTAAACCTAAAATCTGGGTTTTAAATTCTATTTGTTTATACTTTATTATAACAAATTAAAGATAATTGTTGTTTATTTTTTGACTTCACTTTCATTATTAAAATTGAAAAATTACTTTATGAAATTGAATTGAAATAAAACATACATTTTCAATCTTATATCTTTATGTTTATACAATGTACATACAATAATTATTTTGTAATGATTAATTGCTTTCAATAATAATTAGTTAAGGGTCAGAGTAATAAATAAAAACTTATTACGTTAACTCTTGATAGATATCACTTAACAGTTAATCTTAGACCCAAAATCAAGAGGGTAAGATGGATAACACTTAATCTGAAGTCCTTAGAGAGGAATTACTTAAGAGTAATGTTAGTATCTTCATTAATCGACATATCATTAAGGCTTTAAATACATTTTCACAAAGATAAGATTTGTATTGTTTATTCCAAATTAACTCAACATGGAAATTGTGTCATGAGATTAGGATAATATCTTGGTTTTAACCCATGCTAGATATATAATAACATGTAATTCTGTACATGGATATAAGGTTTTTATAGCGGTCAGACTATCCAATTTATTCTTCTTTAACAATACAATAGGGACTTCAAATTTAATAAATTTTATAGAATAATAAATTACATAGCCAACATGTTTATTGATAATAAAACAAATAATAATAAATTTAAGTAATAATTACGAGTTCTTTGTGCGTCTTCTATCGCATTTACAACGGAGGGAGTTCCGAGGAACTGTTTGTTCTGGTACCTGCCACCAAATTTCATCAAAGCACAAAACATTTATTTATTTATGTTAGCTTCAAGCCATATGCCTTGCGGGGTAGCCAGAGACAACGAAGCGCCAAACGCTACGCATACCCTCCCTGCAAACCTCTTTCGCCTCGGCCATCGACATTAACCTCTTCATATATGCCCTCCGGGGGGTCCTCATGCTTTTTACGTGACCTTCCTCCAGTATCATAGATACTGTGTTTTCGAAGGTCACTCAAGGCCTCTCCCTGTCTCTCTTACCGCACAATTTTCCTTTATAAATCTGTTTTACCATTCTTTCATTACTCATTCGTTCGACGTGGCCAAGTCACTTGAGAAAGTTCTTCTTAATTCTAAACACATCATCGTTTGTAATACCATCCGTACGCCCTGGATGCGTGGCGATCCTCTACTGTGCGGTTTTGAAAGACCTTTCTTTCACATACTACTGAAATGTGGAACGAACTTTTTTATATATATAGCGATATGTCTAAATCGATAAAACATGGGTGCCTTCTATAAATTCGTTTACTCCCACCTCCAAGGCCGACAACGTTCTTACGATTCCCCAGATATTGACATAAAAAAGAAACAATTTGTACGATCTTCCACTTTATCATTTACAATAGTCTGTTTTACATACACTATACTTAGCTTAGTATTTAAAGCGGTATCAAAATTCATAAGATCTAAATTAGTTAGTTAAAAGTTTATCGACTACTCCAGTTTAATGGCAACATGAATACAACTAAGTAACTAACATAATTTCAAGTATCCAAACTAATATTATACACTTATGCTATCACGCCCTAACTAATTAACACCTCAACGTTAAATTTTGCAAATTCGTTGGCAAGAATATACAATATTTCCTTAATCCCGAAAAAAGTACCATCCGAATGGATAAGATGTATAGACAAAGCTTAGACGGACGGTTTGCGATATAAGAAGACTGAATTTCCTAATACGCGGACGAGGTCGCAAGCAGAAACTAGTATTATATATTTTTGACAATTATTCCCTTGCATGATATGCAAATTACCTTGTCATTTTAAAGGCAACATGTTGTTTGATAACTACAATGCTTAAAGGAAGATATAATGATTAAAATTAACCAAAAACTGAAATGAAATTAAAAAATTTAAGTTCAAGTAACAGATTAACAGAAATTCATAACTTTTCTTTAATACTCTAAAAATAAGCATTACGTATTAACTTTCCGTTTTAATTAAAATAATATTATTTTAAATTATTTCTTTATCCTACGAATGTAACAATTGAAGATATTTATTTTAATTTTATTTATTTTCTCACAAAAGAAAATCGTTTTACTGAAAACTACACCAAATAAATTTCTTCTTATTTAATTATTTTTATAGAAAAAAATACTAATATAATATCAATTACATTAAAATCAAATGTAATCAAAATATTATTACGCTATTGTTAAATTTTTTGAATTATTAAGTAATATTATATTATATTTTCTTCAATATAAACCGATTACTACAATTTTATAAAGATTTTATTTTCTTTGAAACATTAAAAAATTTTCTAAGAACTTAATCATCAATCGAATTCTCTTAACACACGGCCGTTCTTAATTTTCTATACAATTTAGTTTACGATGAAATTTCAACTATTATATATTATTTTAAAATTTTGTACAAACAAAAAAAAAGATTCAAAAAAAATCCGTGCCCGCAGGGGGACACGCGTGGGTAGACCTCGCGTGTAACTCGTTTAAAATATAACTCACTACCTAAGAATAACACATGATGCCGTTGTTTACATCAAAAATTTTCAAGCAAAAAGCGGATTTTATTTTTTTTCTCGGAATAGGTATCTTTTTTGGAAATACTTTTGATGCTTTAATTTAGAGTAAAAAATAACCTTTCTATTAAAAATATTTGCGAGGAGGAAATGTTTATCAGAAAAAAGTTGCCGTGGTTTTACCTACCTTAAATTTTCAAGCTACAAGTGGTTTTTATTTTTTTTCTCGGAAACGGTACCTATTACGGAAAAACTTTTGATACCTTAATTTAGAGTAAAAAATAACCTTTCTATTAAAAATACTTGTGATGTAAGAATGTTTACCAGAAAAAAGTTATGAATTTTTTTCCAAAAATTTTCGGTTTTTTTACCCCCACCCCTAAGTTATTGAAGTTAGGTTTTCGGTTTATCTACATTAGTTATAGGTATTCATCAAAGACATCATATAATATGAACGCGATTGATCTACTTTGTATAGGGAAAAAGTTATGGTCGAAAAACTGAAATCGGAAAAAATGAGGCCCTAGCGCCCCCTGTGGCCGGATTTCTCTGGTTAACGAACTTGACCTTTATTTTTGGATGGTTGAATTTTGTGCAAAGTTTGAAAGCGATCCGAGGGAAACTGCAGCCGCTATCGTGCTGACAAAAGTCGAATCTGGACGCACGCACGCATATATATATATATATATATATATATATATATATATATATATATATATATATATATATATATATATAAACATTTTGACCAATGGTCATTTCGGACTCAGGGGGTCATAAGAAGACCTCCTGTGAAGAAAATTTTTCAAAATTCGAAAGTCGGGTACAAATGAATGGGTAGACCGAATTCTTCGAGGTCTACCCAATTGTAGTAAATTCATGTTGAAAGGAGGGATGAATGAAATAACTTTTATATTTTCCCCCGTAAATGCGTTAAGAAAAAATGATATTAAAAGAACGGAGAAAATTGGGAAACGATTCATGATATATATTAATTATTATTGAATGGTTTCATGATTTATTATATTAATATATAATTCAGACGATTGAAGTAGTGAGAATTATTTCACATATAAAGGCAAAGCAAATACATTGTGTTTGTATATGATTGATTACTTTTATCAGAAAAACAATCCAAACACATATTATTATTAATACATTTAAAAGAATAATCTCTTTTATGGTATTATCAATGCTACAAGGTTTAAGATTGAAAGATTGAAGCGAAATTCCTGTTGCTAAGGTTAGTGACCGGTCAAAATTCAGACGACAGAATAATTTTAGCTACGTTAAGTCTGTAATAAAAGGCAAAATGTATTTTGTTTATCATAAAGAGACCTGTGTCAACATGATTATTCATGTCAACGCTTGTTCACGAACAATTATGTAAAGACATGTCTGCAGTCACTTGACTTTATGGAAATACGTGTTTTTATCATATATATATTTTTTAATTAAACAAAACATTAACCAGTTTTTTATAAATATAAATCTAATAATTAATTCATATTTTTAATCAAGTGATAAAAAATCTGCTTTCGATATTCTTAATCTAGAAATAGAGTTCTAGATTTTATCTTATCATAGGTTAAGTTATCATATAATATATAATTATATTATTAACTAGCTATGCTCACGACTTCGCACGGAATATATTGTGTTTCGTAAAAGTAGCCAAGTTACTCCTTATAACATCATGTATGTGAAAGTCTTATTAAATCGATATAGCCGTTCTAGAGAATAGCCGGATTAAACAGACAGACAGAGAGACAGAAACAAATTTTAAAATAGATTTTTTATATAAGTACCGTATATACTTTCATAAGCATTCAGTGAAAAGCTGTTAATTTGAAAATACAAACAGACACATAAATTTTACTTATAAGCTGAGATTCGAAGAGCTTTACTAAGCTTTCCTTATCAACAATAGCCTTTGATTAATACAATATTAATATACATAGACTATTAATTGGACAATAAACTACATTCTTCTTCAGTTATAACTTAATTTTCTCTATAGTGAGTAATTGAATATCTACATCAAATATCTAATACAAGTGATACTTGATAAAAATATGGTATTTATTTTTAAAAATTAGGCAACGGAAAACATACTTTTTTTTCTGTCATCCTTATATTATTCAAATATAAAGCAATTAATGCGATCAACACTCGTTCTTAAGATATTAAATGATATATATTATAATATATATATATAAAAGTGGGATAAACAAATAAAAACATTTTATAACATTTATAATATTTAGGACAATACCATATTACGACCGTCTTCTATTATAGTAATGCCTAATTTTATCTATTCTTTTCATGGCTGATGTTTATGTAATTGAATTCAAATTAAATTTATTAATATAGAATTTAATTTCTGAATTTCAATATTAAAGCTATCTAAAAACATTTTTTTTTTATTAAAATAACTTAATAACAACATCTTAAGTAATATTTCGATTCCAACTCCTTTAATTTATCAGATTTCACTATACATACATGCTGTTTTATTTTTCTCATTAACAGATGTAACTTGTTCTTAATGCATCACTAATTTTCTTACATTAATCGTAAGATATAAATGATCACAGTGCGGTTGACATTTAATTTCCTCTAAGACGACACTGAGGCAGTTACACATTGAAATTATTAGGTTTAGTTTTTATCCATATAGATTTTAGATTAACCTATATATCAGTGTTAGTTCTAAGACTATAATGAATGGATAGGTCACCTCACTCGTAAGCCAGGTCTTAACGTGTATTGGTTCTGCTTAAGATAAATTTTGCAAATGCTAAAGCCATGCACTACTTGTGCATGGGTTAAGCTTGCAAGCGCTAAAGTTCCAGCTAAATAATAAAAAAATAAGTAAATTATTTATATTATAACATTTTGTATAAAAGAACGAGACGACCGACAAAATAAAATATGTTAAGCTGATTGCTTTTTTTAATACAAATTGCTTTATTCCTTGAAATACAAGAACCTTGATTTTTGCGTAATTAATTGCGCAGAAGACGTTTAATCTTCTTATAACGACTTATACATTAAAAACTTACTTATACTTTAAAAATTAATAGTCATATTTCGAACAGATGGATTTTTATTTTGAAAAGTATAATTTATTACAGCGCCATCTATACGAAGTTTTGCGAACTGCAATAACTAGTACGCTTTCACCGCCATCTATTGGACATATATTTAAGAACTACATCAAATCAAGTTCAAATCGAGATGTTCATATATACTCATAGATGGCGGTAATAGTTTAAAGTCGAGACCTGTTTGTCTGCCTGTTTCTAGAACCTTCTAAGAGATGGCGTTGTAATTACACCCTCAACTTCCTTTTATTAATTACATTATATTTATATATCTCAGCACTTATATTGTATAAGACTATTATTAATCCCTAAATAATTTCTATCTTATTGCTTATTAGAGAGTGGCCATGTACTTAATTCGAACAATGTCAACAATTGAGCTATTGTTGGACAATAAGCAGCATCATATTAATACTACATTTTAAATTAGAATCAAACATGAATAACAAGCTATTTCCTGTATTCGTTTAACGATACAAAGAATACATTTATACATTCAAAGTTAATATAATATTTAATATAAAATTATACACAAAAGTAATATACATTATGACGGTATTTACGAAATAGAAGTGTGTATATTCGTTCTATTCTAAAATGATTTTATAAAGTGTTAATGACATCACAGTAATTAAACCCTTATTAAAACGGAATAATTAAAACGGTTAACATAACAGATATATTAATATAATAATGATAATCATCACTTGTTACTGAAAATAATTCTTTATTATTATCTAAAGGTCATCACCGTTAAAGATCGTATCAGCTTTGTCAATATTCTTACAAAACCTTTATTTTCTTTTCATTTTTTGTATTAAAGTAAGTAGTGATAGTTAATATAAATTAGATGTGTAATTAAATTATAATACGTTATTAAGATTTTGTCTCAGTATTTGTTAATAAATTAAATTATATTATATATATATATATTTAAAGGTATTATGATAGCTGTCAGTATACTTTTATTTCGTCGGAATATTTCCTTATAGCTATATTAAATAAAATTACAGAAATATTTGGCGAAAAGGTTATGCGATAGTAGATATTTATTATTTAATAGGCGAGAATAGCCGCCGGTAATAACAAGTTTTGCTTGTAGGTTTAATATATGAGCATTTCTTATTCTTTGGCCTATAACTATTTACCCGGGACTGTTATTACTATACAATAAACATACCGTTTAATATCAAACAAAGTAACGAGGACAAAGGGACGGAGGGACAAATATTTAGCACTTACATACCACGTGTACTGTGTTTTAGTTGATACGATTTATCGTATGTCGTATGGTATAAAATACTATTATTTTGATTATGATAATTTATTTTATGTACATTTTCATAAACATGAAGTATTATTATTGTTTTCGAAATTATTACCTTTTAAATACTATCATTTTTTCCGTTTGTTCACTTAAATATAACTAATAAAATTATTATTATATATTTATTACTAATTTTTGAATTAGATAATAAGCCAACACCACACATTTCATGAAACCATCTAATTGCAGTGATTATACCCCAAATCAGTTTTTATTATCCCACTTAAATAATTTTCCTGCTGAAAAAGTATCTTTCTATATGTTAAGATTTATTTACAGCTTTTATTTATTTAAATTGTATTTTCGTATTTTAATTTCCTTATAAATAATACCAGTTTTATAAATGGCAACCACTGACAATAAAGCAAAGAACTAAAACAATTACAAATAAAAAAAATCCGTGCCCGCAGGGGGACACGCGTGGGTAGACCTCGTGTGTAACTCGTTTAAAATATAACTCACTACTTAAGAATAATACATGATGCCGTTGTTTACATCAAACATTTTCAAGCAAAAAGTGGTTTTAATTTTTTTTCTCAGAAAAGGTACCTTTTTTGGAAATACTTTTGGTACTTAAATTTAGAGTAAAAAAATCCGTGCCCGCAGGGGGACACGCGTGGGTAGACCTCGTGTGTAACTCGTTTAAAATATAACTCACTACCTAAGAATAATACATGATGCCGTTGTTTACATCAAAAATTTTCAAGCAAAAAGCGGTTTTAATTTTTTTTCTCGGAAAAGGTATCTTTTTTGGAAATACTTTTGGTACTTAAATTTAGAGTAAAAAATAACCTCTCTATTAAAAATATTTGCGAGGAGGGAATGTTTACCAGAAAAAAGTTGCCGTGTTTTACCTACCTAAAATTTACAAGCTAAAAGTGGTTTTAATTTTTTTTCTCGGAAACGGTACCTTTTACGGAAAAGCTTTTGATACCTAAATTTAGAGTAAAAAATAACCTTTTTATTAAAAATACTTGTGATGCAAGAATGTTTACCAAAAAAAAGTTATGATGTTTTTTCCAAAAAATTTCGGTTTTTTTACCCCCACCCCTAAGTTATTGAAGTTAGGTTTTCGGTTTATCTACATTAGTTATAGGTATTTATCAAAGACATCATATAATATGAACGCGATTGATCTACTTTGTATAGGGACAAAGTTATGGTCGAAAAACTGAAATCAGAAAAAGTGAGACCCTAGCGCCCCCTGTGACCGGATTTCTCTGGTTAACGAACTTGACCTTCATTTTTGGATGGTTGATTTTTGTGCAAAGTTTGAAAGCGATCCAAGCGAAACTGCGGCCGCTATCGTGCTGACAAAAGTCGAATCTGGACGCACGCACGCATATATATATATATATATATATATATAAACTTTTTGACCAATGGTCATTTCGGACTCAGACGGTCATAAGAAGACCTCCTGTGAAGAAATTTTTCCAAAATTCGAAAGTAGGGGACAAATGAATGGGCAGACCGAATTCTTCGAGGTCTACCCAAAATTACCTTTCTATTAAAAATATTTGCGAGGAGGGAATGTTTACCAGAAAAAAATTGCAGTGGTTTTACCTACCTTAAATTTTCAAGCTAAAAGTGGTTTTTATTTTTTTTCTCGGAAACGGTACTTTTTACGGACAAAACTTCTTATAATTAAATTTAAAGTAAAAAATAACCTTTCTATTAAAAATATTTGTGATGCAAGAATGTTTACCAGAAAAAAGTTATGAATTTTTTTCCAAAAATTTTCGGTTTTTTTACCCCCACCCCTAAGTTATTGAAGTTAGGTTTTCGGTTTATCTACATTAATTATAGGTATTCATCAAAGACATCATATAATAAGAACGCCATTGATCTTCTTTGTATAGGGAAAAAGTTATGGTCGAAAAACTGAAAACAGAAAAAGTGAGGCCCTAGCGCCCCCTGTGGCCGGATTTCTCTGGTTAACGAACTTGACCTTCATTTTTGGATGGTTGATTTTTGTGCAAAGTTTGAAAGCGATCTGAGCGAAACTGCGGCCGCTATCGTGCTGACAAAAGTCGAATCTGGACGCACGCACGTATATATATATATATATATATATATAAACTTTTTGAACAATGGTCATTTCGGACTCGGGCGGTCATAAGAAGACCTCCTGTGAAGAAATTTTTCCAAAATTCGAAAGTAGGGGACAAATGAATGGGCAGACCGAATTCTTCGAGGTCTACCCAACTGTAAGCAGGATAGATATATACATATCGGTGTGTTAGAAAAGGATAGATTGCGGGTTTAAATCGATCAGGTTACCATGGTAACGCACAGGATACTCAATAGCCATTGCCTGAAAATCTCCAGGAAATATATTGTTAAAATTAAATGAATAATAATAAAAATGTAAAAAGGGAAACGTATATTGTTATGACCTTAGCCGTAATTGTAACGACGGAATAACATTGTTATAATTGGTTATTTTAAATTAACTGGACCGTTTTAGTTGAATGTAGCTGAAGTTAAAATAAACTAAAGAATATTATTGTAAAAATACAAAAGATATTTTGACATTTTATTATTGTTGTTGTATAAATTTGTTTTTTAATATTATAATTATTCTAATTACATTTATTTACAATATATATTTTTAATTTAGTCAAATCTATTATTTTCTTTCTTCATTTAATATAAGTATATTCTGATACCAAATATATATATGTTCTGAAAACCTATTTATTAGTAAAAGCTTAAGGTTATAAAATGCCTGAATACATTTAAAATTGTATGATAATACCTACAACAAATAATAAAATATATTAAAAAAACAATTTCTTTAAAATATGTTATATTAATTGAATTAAAATTATAAGCTGTTGAAGTAATTTAAGTTTGTTATAATTCAACATCAATTCATGATCACACGGATATCTTGAAGATGTACAAAGTTATCTCACGTTCTGGTTATTGTGAAATGAAAGCCAATTTAACTTATTTGAACATTTATAGTTGAAGGTCGTTCATGTGAAATATTCCCAGAAGTTTCACAGAAGAAGTAAATATCGATAGTATGAGTGATAACGTTAAGAAGTTTATCTTAGAGACAGGTTGGCTTCTAAGTGCTATATATATATATATATATATATATATAGGGTCGTTCTTTATCTTAAAAGATATCCAAACAATTTATCTTTATTTACTAATAATATTTATACAAGAAGTGGTAGACTATTATGTATATATATTGTTATCAAAAGTTGTAAGATTTGACACAAAAAAAAAAGTTATAAAAAATATGTATGATTTTTCCTTATCTAAGTAAATAAGGAAATTTAATTTAAAAAATGTTAATTGCATTTTAATTGCGGTTTTAATTTAAAAAAAACATTTAAAAGAATAGAAATAAAGAAAGAACTTTAATATACATATTATATAATTATTATACAATATATAATAAAATACAAATACATTATACATTAACGCAGAACAAACAAACAAAGATACTTTACATAACTGAATAAATCGAGTAAGAAGACTCGTTTGATTCAATTTAATCACACGATTGAATTGAAATCAAACGTGTGATATAACTGATTTTCTCAATAATTTTATGACGTTTATAACTTTTATGTCTTTCTTAAGTATTAAAGCCTTGAACAATAAAACTGTATATATTATATACCACTTTATATATACAATAATTTCAGATTAAACTGAATTTTGTTATGTAAAATATTTAATGTACGGAATTTCTCGCTTCTCTTTTAATCTAATATTTGCATGTTGTGTTATTAAATTTACAAATCACACTAAGCTTTATTATATGAGGAGCTTTTGTTTTAAATTGAAAATGATGGTTTCTATCCGAATTTTCATCTCACACTGAATTCACTTTGTTTTGTTTGTAAAGGGATAATGGTTGTATATTCACGTGAAAGTTACTTTATAAGTTTCACTTAGATATATATTTTGTTTTTATTACTGATAAGACTGCGAGAATCAAATATTTTTTGTGTTTAAAATTAACTAACGACTCTTTAACGTTTTTTATGGAAAATACAAAAATCACCCCATTCTGAAATAATTATAAAAGGTATTTAAAGAAAAAGAAATTATCGTGTTCGTTCCTGAAATATTAAGTATTAATAGTTAGGTATAAAACCTAATTCCCACGGGATCCCCCTAATATTGGGTTTTTGTTATTAATTTGTGTTAAGCTGAACGCTACATGGCTTATTGCATCTCAAGATCTTTTGTATCCACCTCAAGAGATGCAATAATCCGCCATTTTCTTATATGAGAATATTTTATACAATATTTTGTGTAATACCAGAGAAACAAAATTTATAACTTTTAGACTAATTAATAAACTATTTTACCGACCCCTTAATAGAATTTAATTCCATTATTTTATTTTTCGATATTATTGAGTAAAACGAACGAAGTGAGCTTTACTAGTTTTACTGGAGACTTTTTACATTCTTTGTCACGAATTGGCTCGAAAACTACTTGACGGAAAATTATGAAAATTTGCAATCACAAAGACACGCATTAGAAAATGGTTTAAAAAAAAATTGAAAAATATACTCAAAAAAAAATTTTTTTTCACTGATATCCCATTGAAGTCAATGGGAAACGATGAGTCAATACACTGGGCTCACTTCAATATGCAAACGGCACCCGAGATTTCGCGAGCGCAGCGAGTCGAAATTGAGGGTTTGTTGGCGCCCCTAGTTTAATAGAAATATATATCTGTTTGTAAATCACTTTATGTTGTCATTACATCATGAAAACACAAATTTTAATTGTAAAATTTAATTAAATAACAAGTGAGTTACTTAACTCTCTTATTATATCAATATATTAAACCATGTGAATTATATATTGAAATATTTTGTATTGTTATACTTTTGAAATCCTTCTATATATTATGCTGTATAATTTAAATATTTATAAAATTTAAATCATATGAATCTTCAAAGGTTACATTCTCCTGTTGCATTTTGTTTAGGAAAAATAAACCAAAGTCAAACCAACTGTGGATTCTTACAAAATTCTGTCTCGTTGTGGCTTATATAGTCCAAATAACATTGACCTCCGCGCTTTCCGACTTTAGCCACTTTTCACCCGACCATTATTTGACAAAGACCGGGATGGTAGGTCATTTAGAATGGTCTGTCCTGAACAATTTTGTTACGAGCATGCGCTATGGTATCCTTTCTTCAGTCTACTACCAATTGCTGATGACAGCATACGCGTATTAAATATAATATTTAAAAGATCTAATTGAAAGGAATAATATATTACAATTTCACAAAATGGCTTTTGACTTCAAATGCCTTTAGTTTTGAACCCCGTTGCTGTTATTATCGCGTAATTATTATTATTTATAAATCGGTCGTTTACCTGTTGCTTACTACAGACAATCTGCGTAGGTGGTGTAGTAAACGCTGAGAGATATAAGTCTAGTTTCCAAGGAATAAAGATTTATAAGATAATACAGTAAACTAAACGTATAACCTATTTGTATTTTAATATTTTTCTAAACTGCGTCACGTGTGTAAGTTTAAATTACCTGTGTATAATTACCTGAGTATAATTACCTGAATATATAATGTTAATAAATGTCTGACGGTCCGTCAAGACTGCCCTTGCCGTCGCTCTCAAAATGCAAATCGCACGAAATGTGGGCAGCCATGACTAGGTCCATAGAAATTTTGGTGGCATTCTTCGAATACTATGCCCAGAGGTAAGTGACTTAGATATTTATTTATTTCACCATTGTATATATCTTATATCAACACTGCTAAATCTTTATTGAAAATTAGTTTTATACAAAAGGTTTTTTCATTGTGAAAGTTATCACCAGCTTGGAAACTTATTTGCCACTGACCTGAGAAGAGCTGAATAAAAACTGAGAGGGCTTGTCTTGTACCTTTTTTTTAAACCACACTTGATATCTAAATTCTATAATATATAATAAAAATCTAAAAGTTTGTATGTATAATTATATATATATATATATATATATATATATATATATATATATATATATATTTATATTTTTAACAGTTCCTTAAAATAATAGATTTTTTACATACAAAACGGTTTAGCCAACTTTTTATTACAGAATCTATTTAAATATTTTTTTTTAATATAAATATGTAGTTATTACTTTCATATTCAATAAAATAAAATTTAATATGCGATGACTTTGTAAATCGCAGGTTCGAGTCCTGAGCATGTTCAAAACCTTTTCGTCTTATAAAATTATAAAATTTGTGTTAGTTCAGCGAACAAAATTATATTATTGACAATTTGAAAATATTAAAAATATGAGTATTGTGTCTTTCAGTAAGTTATTCACTGTTAATATATTTTATTATTATATGAGTGTCTTAAAAGTAAATAAAAAAATATATTTTTGTAAATAATAACATTCGATCTTTTCAATACACTCAGGAGAGAATTCTGAACTCTTTTGTCCTGTTTGTATGTTGATTTATCAAAAATTTGTCCAAATATCAATATCTATAAACATACTTTTAAAATTGCAAATATGAAATACATATGAAAAAATATTTTCTAGGAATTAGAAAAAGGTTTTTTAGGTGTTCGTACTCAAATATCAAAGTTAAGAATTCAGTTCAGTTGGACGTCAAAAAAAGGCACTGTTAAATTGAGAAACGAACCTTGAAACGGTTTTTTTCGTTTATTTCATTATTTTCCATCTCCTTCAAAATAGATGTTCATATTATTTTCATGAAAATGTATGTATGTGGAATTGTATACATTCAACATACTATTATAATTGTTTTCAATACTTTAGCTTAAAAATTATCAAATAATACATGATCCATTAATTATTTTCAGAATAATATATAAAAATAAATTAAATAGCAATAAACCTTAAAGGAAACAGTATTTTATTACCGCGGGGAGAGCCGCGGGAAGTTATCTAGTACACCTATAAACGAAAACAGAAAATACGATATTGAATGATAATTAATATCTTTGGGGCCACATTTGTCAGCCCTCAGTAATAGGAATATTCAGCAAATTAACTAATGACTGACTTAGTAATAATAATCATATATTTTTTCATTTCCATTTAGTTAATTGGTCGTTTCAGACTATGAAATGAATTCATTTATTACTAAAATATTTCCTGAAATTTACCTCACTGTATTGCGTTTGCGTCATATAAAACTATATAAAAGTTGAAATCTTTGAACATTTTGTCAATTGAATAAAACGCTGTGGTTAATTTAAAAGTAAAATACAAAATATAAAGAGGACTAGTGTAAAAAATGTATCCGTAAATCCCAAGTCTAAACTGTAAATAGAGAATCGCTCGGCGGTAAATTGTTGAGAAAAATTTGATTTTCGTCTACAAAATGTTAGAACATCCCACAAACCTGGACAGTTTCTGGAATTTTAGGGCAGTTTTGATGCAAAATGCAATTTTCTATTTCGATGGACTTTACACGTAAACTGTCTTGTATTTTGTAAACAATTGATGCGTCTTTATTTAATATAAGAACCTTTTTTCGGAGTAATCTTCAAAATGGTTTAACTTATTTTTTAGGTTTTAATAACCTCTAATGTTATCAATATAATATCTTAACTAACATAATGTAGCGATAAAAAAAATAAGAATATGTTATTTCAAATCGCTATTCTAAGGCTCTGGTAGTCTAAAGCCTGAGAAAATGAATTATATTTATATATATGTAGTGTTGTAGGCACGTTTAATAGTTAAATCATTGCTCCAAACACATAAAGGTCTTCCAGAATCACTACTGGGAGAGTCGTAAGAAACAATTCATTATTTATAAAATTCAAGCTTTCAACTAAAGTTGTATTCTTCAAAATAAAATAAAACTCAACTGGCTAACGAGTTGTCAGTTCTAAAAAGAATGGTCTGAATTTTCGTAATAAAAATGGCGAGCTCAGTAACTGCATGGTCGGTTGAATTTCTGCATATTTCCACTGCAACTAACAAAGGTTTTCACGAAGACTAATTAACATAAAATTAAGTCATTTTGTTTTTTTAATTCCGTGTTAACATTTTTAATTGGATGTCGTGATATACAGTCAACCATTGACATTTTTTACTATTTTTAGAAGATGCCTAAGTGTTGATATAAAGGTCACAACTACGAGTACATTAATGAAATAGTGAGATTTTGTAAATTGTTATCTGAGAATATATAAAAAACGGTATTATAATTATTGAATATAATGAGAAATATCATTCAGTGATATTCATAGACAGTAAAAATGTTACATAAAAACCTGAGGAAATATTGACAGAGTGTCTGAAAGATGATAAGATTGACTTGGTGTTCACAAGTACTTGTTAAAAATACTTATTATATCAGTTACACTAGGTTCTTTGAATTCGTTTAATCTTATTTAAAACACCAAAGTTACCTTTCAATGACATTCCTTTAAAAATGATCATATGTACAAATCCTTGAAGTTTATTACGTCATAATATAATAAAGTAAATAAGGTTTTATTGAAATGTAACAAGGTTGATAATATGTTGCATAATAAAAGAGTTAATTCAAAGTTGCTCTCTGTAACGCAAGCAATTTGTCCCGGTTATGATATATTTAATGCGTTAAGACTGCGTACCTAATATATATGTTCCATCCTTCATGGAAATGATGAGAATTGCAAAAGTAAATAAACATACAAAATTGACACACATGTCATTAAACAACTAATTTGTGTATATTTCTTTATGGTTTCTTGTTAATACAATACAAAACAATAATTTATTTTAACAAACAATATTGTTTTAAAGGGTATGGATCGAATCTAGTTGATATTATTGTAATTTACCAAAAGAAGATGTAATGAATCGTAATCGTAAAAGATGGCGGTAGACTCTCCAATCAGTATATTTTTGTTTCGATATAATAAATTAAAGTAAACTTAATAAAAATTTTAAAAACCTGATTGGTTTAACTCTAGTTGCTCGTTGGGAAAGAAGGTACTGAGTATCGTTATTAAAATTTGACAGGACTCTCTAACAATCACTATATTAAATTGCTAAAGCTCTCTTTCAAAGTCTTTATCATAATAAACGTATTCAAATTTACATTAGTACATAAAGAAAAAAGGTCTTCAGAACTATTACATTATTTTGTAAAGGAATTTATGTACCGTTAAGTTTCATAGCATAACATAAAAAAAACCATTAAGTAGGTGTTATTTAAGTAAGAAATTAAAACTTACCAGCATTTTAAGAAACCTAAGGTTTATGAAAATCTATAAATTTAAAATGAAAGAAAGGCCAAATCTTTACATTTTTTTAAATATATTTATTTAATCGTGCATTACACAAAAGTACTGGACGATTGTTTATTATCTGAATAAATGTAAATATTCATCAAATACTTATTTAAAAAGATCGTCTTATTTCAGCTCAAAAAACCTATTAAACTAAAATAAATATGTAGATAATCATCAGTGGAGGCACCATGATTATCAAATCGTAGACATTTATCTTTCTTTTATATCTTTTTACCTAATTCTGCTTAATACATAATTTTCTCAATCTTAGTTCAAATAATATGCATGCATGAAAAAAGTCTTACGCAACAAATCCTTACATTATCAGATATGAAATGTTCTGATAACAGACAAGTAACAAGAAACTTTGTCTTTGTCGACTTAGATACAGAAACAATTAAACAAGTCCGACGTACTCCTATGTATATTATATAGTATTGTCTGTCTGAATCTTGTGTTAGAGTAGTTTATTATAATAATATTAAAGATACATTCATAATTATAAAAAAAAAGTAGGTGTAATACCCAGTTAAAGAAGATAAAAACGATAAGAAGAGTAAAATATGTAATAAATAAAGTACGAGTATTTACAATATATTGATTGATTGATTATAGATGATTGAGAGATAGATGATTGAGTTGATTATAGAATTGTTCTATTTACTGTTTTATGTTAACTTATCTAACGAATTGGTTATAACTGTAATGTTAGATTTAAGTTTTAAGGTTAAATAAATAATTAAATAAATAATGTAACCGGACAAAGAGACTACTTTGTAGTACACTCACAGATTGTCAGCAACTTATTACTGTTACTTATTACTATTGGCACTGCAACTACTATTGCAATTTTGTTTTGATTAAGTTCTTATATAAATTAAATACAATATATCAATATTAAAATATTATATGCACCTTGTATCTTGGTATGACAGATATCTTTCATTTTAAGCATATTTTGCGAAATATAGTTCTTTACGTATTTAGATTTAACATTTAGCAAGAATAAAAAACAATACATAACAAAGAGTGTCACAAAAATTATTTCAAAGAAATGTAGTTATTGAGTTAAATAAAAATCTAACAGAGGAAGTTAAAACGCTAACAGACGTGAATCAAATTAAAGTTTAACTATTTCATTCTTGTTTGTTGCTTCTTCAACAATCTCAGGAACGTGAAAAAAGCATCCTTGCTACAAATATGTTGTTGGACTTTTTTTTCTAAAAGGTTATCTACAAGTTTGAATTGGGTTACGGTAAGGGTAGAGTTCAAAAGGACAATCCTCCCTCATACTACACCCTCTGGGAATCAATGTTTCTCGATGATAGTTCAAATCAACAACGTAATGCATACATGTATTATTACTACTAAAAACTTCCAACAGTTACTAAATAAATAATTTTTATAACCTCTGAGTCTAATCTCTCCCGCGATACCAGTAATATAAAATTTTAATTTTAAATTTGTTCATTATCCTGAATAATTTACAACGATTATAAGTTATCATAATATGAAACATATAAAGTATCGTATTTTATTACACGCTATGATTAAATTATGTTTATAGTTTGATAGCTTTTGTAGCTAGCTACTGTACTTAAAAACTTGTCTATATATATAGAAATATATAGAAATGTACCATTAAAAAGAAAAAAAAAACTAATATACATATCCTATTAATTAAAGAAACCACTAATACAAACTCATAGATACACTTATAAATAACAAATAAATATACCTCTATTATATATTTATATATGTGGATACAGAATTTATAACAAAAATGATACGTCAGAACTTACAGATTTATTTACAGTATATATTTATTTAAATATATGCATGTAATACTTGCAAAGTAGATGCTTTGTATTTATAATTATGTAATATTTGCAAAGCGGGTTAAGGTACATCTAAATAATTTTATTTTAAATAAGTATCATGTATACTTTTTGTTATTCTTATTTACTTATATTTGCACTATTTTTACACTAGATCTTTTCTTTTAGTACGGTTGCCAGTATTATAAGCAGAGCCACGTCTCCAGATTAAGAGATTTTCATTTGTAACAAATATTGTAAATTAGCCTTTGCAAGAGGTTTAATCTAATCTATTTAAGTAAAATAAACATTCGTCTTACGTGAAACGGCCGTTTAACAGTTATTTTGATTATATTTCGATTTTACTTTAGTTGTCAACCGACCATCTATAGTTTTATTTACTTATTCTGAAATTATTCAGTTTTAATAAAAGTAACGTTTTTCCTATACCTAATAAGAATAAGTATCTTAACTAATAAGTTAATCTATTATCAGTGTCTATTTTTTTATCTCGCTCATAAAGGACTTATATCAACAAGTCAAAACTTTTAACATTTTATAACTATTTTTATAAATATTCATTGTGCTGTATTTTCATATAATATCACTTTAAGGCAAAAATATTTTCAAAGGTAAGATCTAATAATCTGTAATTACAATGCCTGAAGCACTAGAACGTTGAAATAAATTGATTAACTTCCTCGACTTTGAACTATTCAATTAGAAATTCTTCTGTGGCTATATCTGCTTGGATAATTGATATTATCTATAGTATAATGGAAATACCAGCATCTCTTTAGTGAATCATCTTAAGAGAGGATATTGAAAAAGCTATTGAAGTGGAAAATTAGCAGGGTTGTGATATTTGGAAGGTTCGAGTCAAGTCATATAAGAGCTGCAGCCATGTGACTACAACCAGGCTTTACCACCGAATCCTTCAAGGCAAGTTACGGGGTTTTTTTTATGTTATTATTTTTATAAATATATTCTGATGCATTTAAAGACTTTTCTTCAAAAATCCCGACATGGGGAGATTCTTTACAGTATTTGAGATTTTATTGCCTTCTCCACAACAAAATAAAACTATTTTAAGTAACAAATAATATAAAACAATTATAAATATTATTATCATATAACAGGAAATTAAAAACCTACATGCATCTAAAAACTTTCACTACATAATTAGATATACTCGTATATCGTATTGCTTCAAGAAGTGTTGCCGGCATTGTCTCTTAAAGTACATCTTTTTGGATGAGTTTCTGATGTTGAAGGGAGAAAGACATAGGGACAAGGCGTTCCATAGCTGTAGTTTTTCTTTGGCATTCAACAGTCTTGTCAACAGGTGTTAGCTGGAAAAGACAAAAAAATTATTATATAATATTGCTAGTTGATTGCTAATAACATAATATGTATACTATAAAAAGATTTTTTTAATTTGTTATATGTATGTTATTCTTGTACAAACACTTACGATAGTAAAAAATCATTCACTATAAAGATATATTACAGAAACAAATTATGGTCAATTATAATTTGTTTCTCGGTATATCGTATTAGTCAATAAATAATTAATTATTTAACTCTTGGACTCTAAATCTAAAGCTAGTAATAAATAAAGTGCTAATTACTGAAGAAGTTAAAAGAATAAATTAAATGAAGTAGCTAATTTTCTTATAAATATATTAAGAACAATGTTTGTTCGTATGTTCGTTTTACAAAAAACCTAATGATTATAAAACAAAGACTTTTATTCATGCAACACGTGTCAGGTACAAGTTATATATATAATAATGTAAATAAAGACAAAAAAAAAATCAAAAACTATTACCTATTTTTTTAAACGATAATAGATGTTTCGAGGTAAAAATAAAGTTTTCAGGTTTTTATTCTGTATATAATATAATAAATATTTCATAAAAACTTTCATCGTATAAATAAATTTGCGTTAAGCCAGATGAATACTCTTCATCAGAATAAATTTGCATGACGTTGAAAAATAAACCTCATGTTTTATTGAATAAGGTTTCAAATACAATATGACAGGATATAATAGGTAAGGGTAGAAGGATGACGACGACTTAAAATTTGTCTATACATATAAATTAAATAGTTTTTCACTACATGCATATGAAGGTAAAGTATATATCCTACTTATATAAAAAAACCATTTAATTTTTTTTTCTGCCTGTCTGTCAGTTTGTTCCGGCTAATGTCTGGAACAGCTAGACCGATTCTAACAGGACTTTCACTGACGGATAGCTGATGTTATAAGTAATAACTTGGCTATTTTTTTTTTAATAAAGTATATTCTGCGAGTACGAAAAAGAGGGTACAGTTAGTCTTATATTAAAATTACCAAAGTTGTCCATATGTCTATATACAGAGAGGATAGTCCTATATTATATAATTGTATAATAAATTAGTTGTATATATTTATAATTAATAATAATAGAATATTTAAGTATGATTATTAACCACATATTTAAAACATTACAATTGTTTATCATTATTAGTGGTAAAAATATATATTTTATATAACGTACGTTTATATTATTATTTGGTTATATAATATGTTATTAATTTTTTTTTTGTATGTTCCTATAAAATAAATATAGGTTAGCATTTCAAAAGTTTAAGTGTTTATTAAAACAATATATATTAATTAGAATAAATATTATAAACAAATTTTTACTAGAACTATATATTATCTATATACAAGTAAAAAATGTGTCAAGCAATCATTTAATATGATTCTCTGAAATTATCATATTATCATGTGTAATTTTATCACGTTTCGCAGCTTTTCTTAACCCGACAGCAGCAAAGGTCACATTTTTTACATCGGGTAAAATCCGTACATAAATAAGCCATGTATTTTGTGTCCGCTAGCGGTTGTAAGGATCAACCCATTTAAATTATGTCTGTTTATCATGTTGTGAGTTTAGTTTTTGGTATTTTGAACTTCCCTCAAAAATAAAGGTTTGAGAACTGAAAGCTTGAAAAGACTTTGAGAGGTAAAGGCTAAAATCAAAAGCAGGTACAATATCCATAAATCCTGTACGTAAATCACTTTGACGCATGTTCAAATATTTATATATTTTGCACTTATTCCAGCTTTATTTGAATTCCGTTCTAGGAATTACGTTGGATTTTTTCTACAACATAAAGATTTTATTGTGCTATTCAACGTCAAATATTTGGTCTCTACCAAATATTGTCTCTACAAAATATATATATCGAATTTTTTTTTTTTTTAATCTGTGTAATAAATTGTTTGTTTTTTATATATTTTTGTTTTATGTTCTAGGGAACAAAAAAAAATATTTTTATTTTACATTTATTACTAAAATCGACTTGAAAACATTACATAAACTTTATATATTTTTTTTAATATTTCGTCTACTTCCTTCCTTCATATTGATATGGGAGTGGTTTTCGTAGTTACGACAACCACTCCTATATAACTATAAAATCCCATATAACTGATAAGTTTTTTGAAGTTTCGAACAAATTTATCAGTTAATAAAGTTATTGACTACCCTTTAAGTTCTTGACTTTTGAGGAACGAAATCATTATTAATATAAATATTAAACATTACAACACATGCAAGTGTATGTTTACTTACATTTATTTTAAAAATTCAGGCAGTTACTAAGTAAAAAGAGCTTCTTTACAACAACATTAAATGTTTTTACTTTAAATTATTAATATATTTTGGATCCTTTTAAGTAATACTTGATTAAATGTTTTTTAATATCTTACTCATAGATTAATTTACTTATATTAGGGTATTTCAAACCGAAAATGTTATGACTAAACAAAAAACAAATAGGTATATATCTTCAAAGTTACTTTAAATAATAGCTCATTTAATTAAAGATAACATAGTTATGTTTCTTTCATTGCATTAAAAATAATTAAAATAACTTCGTAGTTAATTTGAAAATTATTTTAAATTAGTACGATGTTAAATCTATTCAACAAACAAACAAACTAAAGACCTATTAATTAAAATTTGTACAATCTAAGTAAGCAAAGTTAGAAACAAAACGCTAGTTTGAACATGGTTAGTTTTAATTAATTTGAAACAACTACAGAGGTTTATTCTAAGGTGTAAGGTTAAAGCAACGTATGTAACTTGATGTATTGTTTATATAAGTTTTATTTATGTTCCTTCGTTATAAGGCGGTATATTTTAAAAGACGTTCATAACGAACTACGAGCCTTACAAAACTTTTCATTTCTTGACTCATGAAATTCGTTAATATAATATATAATAATTTCATAAAAATCCTTAAATTTTCATAAAAATCGATTACATCACAATTATACATATAAGCAAAATTTTTTCTTAAAGTTAATTACATTTTCTCTCCGTGTTTGCTCTTTTATTTCATGCTAATATAAAGACGGACGGACAAACGTCCGTCATTCATACAAATTCATTACTAATGAATTGATTTTTACGAGCTTTTGTACACTGAAAAGAAATTACTCTTATCCTCGAAAATATAATGTTGTAAATGGTTCAGTATAATAAGCAGGCCAAATAACGTGGAGGAAGACTTAATATTATTAATAGTCCACCTGAACAATGGATGAGGTTATATCCCCTTCATTAATAATGAAGTATCTACTTCAACTTATTCAGGACACGCGTCATAATAAATTGTTCATTGTATATATATTTATAAACTCATTGCTTTCAATTTGATTATTTTTTATTCCGTACTTAAGGATTATTATAAAATGTATAGTCACTTAGATATTTCATGATTAAATAGGTATTTATAAGTTTTGTTCATAACACTTTTTAACGTTGAGTTTCATATTATATTAGTTTTTTTTCAATTTGAAATAAATATACAATGAATTTATCAACACGGGTAGCATTCTATTTAATATGATTTGTTAATCTGTTTTTCATGAAAATTATTTTCTTTTTTCATCCTGCTTTTTTGTTTGTTTATTTCATTAAAAATAAATAAATATCGAGTTCCTATCTACAATTTCATATTACCCCAATCACCAGATAGAATACTATAAATTAACTTGAGAGTCAAAAAATATAGAAATTTGGGTAAATGTCCAACAAACCTTATATTATTTGTTATTCTCAGCATAATATACATTACTTTACTTTTGCAGTGAAAATCATATCTGACTTATTTAATAAGATCCATAAAAACGTGATAGAGTATTTCAAATGGTAATGGATATAAGATTATAATGTCAGTTTTCACAAAGTACAATTAAATATAAATATACTATATAAGTATGATATGAGTATGTGTATATTTTTAGGGATAAGAATGAATGAAATGACAACAAGAGTATCCTTTTACCTTAGTTAAATAAATAATATAATCTTAAGTAACTATTAAATACAGAGACACACACACAACACTTAATTTTTTTAATGTACACTATTCATGAAAATCTAAGATATACTAAGGCCACAAAAGATTAGTAATATTATAAAAACATAAAAATGTGAAGGTACTTCTAAAATATGCTGTTTGTAAATTTTAACCGATTTTAAAAATTATCGTTTAAAAAAAAGTTTCTTTTACAGAAACGATCATCCCTATTTCGTGTCCCTAGGAGTTAAGGTATAAGAAGTTTCTATAATGTAAACTACATCCTTGTAAAATTTCAACTGTTTAAAGAAGAAATAAAATTAGTCTCCTGGTAGTTCAGCTTCAAAGTCAAAGTTTTCTATTTAAGTGTTTGTTACATTGCATTTAGGAAATACGGTACTTACTGTATGTATACGGTTCTCTTCTTTTTATTCATAATTCATAAATACTATTTTAATTTATTCACTAACAGTTTCTTTCGATATTAAATATTAAGTCATAATTGTAGTTGAAATTTCTCAATTGAATATTGGCCGATTCCTTTCTGATGTTATAAATAAAAGTAATAACAGCTGGATAAATTATATATTTTTTAAAGAATTAAAGTAAATACTAAAATAACAAAAAAATAATTAAATTAACAACTTTACAAATAAAAAATGCGCACATTAATATAACTTTTTATGAATTAATATTTCAACCCAATTATTTAAATGGAAAGTAATAATTTTTATTATTAATTTTTGTACATCGTTATTTTGTGTAATTTAAGTTTTGTGGTACATTTATTGCTATTCGCGTGTTTTCATTTCAAATATATGTAAAGATAAAGTAAAAGATTGTGTTAATAGTTACCAATAATAAAATTTAATTATGAAAGGTTGTTCTAATGCGATTTTTTCAAACACTGTCAGTGTTTCAAAAATTCTCGTTCTATTTTAATCAATTAATTTTATTCTTATCTAATAAACTAATAATAATACTTTGTTGACATTTTATCATAATATTAGTATTAATTACTATTTATAAATGTTAACAGTTTAACGTAATACTAACAACATGTTTGAAATTCTCAGACTGAAAATCTAAAGTCAGTTGTGATAAATTCCTAATAAAGTTACATCATCTCCCTAACATAGTGACGTGCCCTCAAGCATCGATATCGATATGGCTGATGATTGGTTATAACCGGTTAGAACTGAATATGATTTGATTAATCAAATCATATCCAGCTCTCCTAATTATATTTTCTTTCGTTACTTATATAATTTTTTATTGAAATAAATTGAAATAATTATTTTTAACTATCTTTCATATAATAGTTAAGTGGTAAAATTTAAATATTTACTTTTATTTGTCGATTATTATCAAAAGAAGCAGTATAACACATTTATATTTTACAACGACGTCTGAATAAGTAATTTTAAATAACTTATCTTCCTTCAGTTCTTTAGTATTGTTATATAAAGACTTCTTTACGATTTCGTGCTTGGATGAGTTTGTGATAAATTACAAAAAATGTTTTTTTTTTCATATTTTTTCATCAAGCTTTCTGTTCTCTTTGCAAGGAATTTAAAAAAGAATTCAACAAAAAGTTTCCCAATAATTTTATCAAATATGAGAAAGATTTAAACAATGATTTTGAAATAATATTTTATTACCAAAAACAGTACACTTCTATTTATTATACATATATAATAGACAACACTAAACGTTTCTAGAAACTGGCGATGAGCTTAGCATTTCGTCCACATTTTAACTATAAGTTATGTATGTAAATTTATAATCTGAAAGTTCGAACTTGACCGATTCCGATCACATTAACACTTAAAATCGATAACATCTATCAAGAATCCAGCTACTGATTTGTTTTAGTGTAATACATGTTATTTATTTTAGAAAAAATGTCTACAAGATTAAATAAGAAGTTCAGATTCACATCTGGTTTTCAAATAAGGTAAAGAATAAGTAAATGTAAGTGGATCTATCACATTCTCCATTAATAAATGCATTCATGGGAAGCCTTTTTAAGTGCCTTTTGGCTAGTATAAAATAACCTTTATTAAAATAGCATGGGTAATACAGAAAATAAATTATATTGCTAGTAATTCATATTAAAAAAAATATTATTAATTTTGGGACACTAAGAAACTCCCTAATAAATAAATTAACTGAATGCTAAGTTATTCTTAGAAAAGATTAGTAAATTTTTAAAATAATCCATTTATTTTTTATAATTTAAATAATTATATAAATTATCCTTAACAATATGGAAGATACCCTTTAAAAATAATTACAAAACCTTTATAAAAATCTAAATAGCCGCCTTCTTACACTCGAGTAATCAAAAGAACAAAGGGATGAGAATAAATCCGACTCCAACACGTAACCGATACGTGACGAGTTTGTAAATTAACATTTGAGACTGAATATTTCATATTACCCTGGCACCTAACTAATAATAATTAGAACGTATAAATAAGAAGGAAAACCACTCGAATATATCATAGAAATTAACAACAACAACAAATGTTTATTGTATAGCTTCAAAATCCAGCTTCCTCACTGGGCGGAGCATAAAGGTCGTTCTCGACGGTTTTTGCTCGGACCCCAAGCCCGTGAACGCTGGTGTACCCCAAGGCTGTGTGCTATCCCCAACTCTGTTCGTCCTGCATATCAATAATATGTTGGATATCTCCAACATACATTGTTATGCAGATGACAGTACTGGGGATGCGGTATATTCCGGCCGTGCAGGTCTCTCTCGGGAAAACGTCGACGAGTGCCGAAAGAAACTTGTGTCTTCAATAGAGACCTCCCTGGGGATGGTCTCTAAGTGGGGTGAACTGAACCACGTTCAGTTCAATCCCCTAAAGACACAGGTTTGCGCGTTCACCACTAAGAAAACCCCATTTGTCGTATCACCGCTCTTCGTGAGCACTCCCCTCATTGCCTCGCCAAGTATCAGAATACTGGGTCTCGACATTTCGAGCGACTGTCAGTTTCGTGGTCATCTGGAGAGCAAGGCCAAGTTGGCCTCGATGAAATTGGGAGTGATCAATAGAGCGAGGCAGTACTTCAAACCTGGCCAAAGACTTGCGCTCTATAAGGCGCAGGTCCGGCCACACATGGAGTACTGTTCTCATCTCTGGTCCGGATCACCCCAATATCAGCTTCTACCATTTGACCGCGTACAACGGAGAGCCGTTCGAATTGTCGGGGACCCGGTGTTCTGCGAACGGCTGGACTCTTTGGCATTGCGTAGAGACGTGGCTTCTTTGTGCATCTTCTACCGCATTTACAACGGGGAGTGTTCCGAAGAACTATTCGATCTGATGCCTGCCGCCGAATTTCATCACCGCACAGCGCGCCATCGCCTCCAATACCATCCTTACCACCTGGATGCGTGGCGATCCTCCACTGTGCGGTTCTCAAGGACATTTTTTCCACGTACCACTCGAATGTGAAACGAACTCCCTTCGGCGGTATTTCCAGATCGGTACGACATGGGTACCTTCAAAAAAGGCGTTTATTCCTACCTACAAGGCCGGCAACACTCTTGTAAATCCTCAGATGTTGCAAGAGTTCATGGGCGGCGGTGATCACGTCCATCCGTGACCCGCCAGCTCGTTTGCCCTCCTCTTATATAAAAAATAAATAAATAAATAAGTTTTGGGATACGAGTAAAACGTATCCAATATGGTGACCAGGTCCATTACTTTTGACACACACACACCACCACTCATAAGGGAACACACAAATGAACAAAAAAAATTTACTGAACTGTACTGAATATATCCAATCAACAATGAAATCAATCTTTTGCAGATTTTAGCAATGGCAAAGATACAAAAGCATTTTTATTTTTTTTTATAATATTTACGCTGTTATTTTACCTAGTACTAATATTAAAATGGCACTATTCATTTATCGAAAGCGCTTTAATCAATGTTTACTTTTTATTTTACTTATTACAAAAACCATATTACCATATAAATTACATAAACCATATTACTATATAAATTTACACTATTTTTGCAAGGTATGTACGAGTATGTTAAATATATTATATTTATTAATTAGTAAATGTTTTTTAAAAAAAGACGGTTACAAATACAATGCTCAATCTATCAAAGCGACTGATAACAAGTATTGTTCGTACTACAACCTACAGGGAAGTTGCGTCTAAAAAGGACATATGTTATATAGAAAGGAAAGAGCCAAATTAAATGTTTAGAAGCCCGCATAGCTACTCACTAATTAGCAGTTACTCAGCATTAAGTAATTGTTACCACTGTAATATAACATAACACTTTCAGATACTTTTACCAAAGTAAGTATAGGGTAAAGTGCATTCACAACTATAAAAAAAAATAAGTATTACATTCAACAATCACAAAATTTTTATAAATACAGTTTATAGTTATGTCAAGAAATTTTGACAATTCTCCTGTTCTTTTTTGAATTTCCTTCCAATGATGAATTTTCTAGGATTTCGTTGTAAATTTTTAACAAGAAAAGTTGATGTCAAGAAAAAAACAATCTTTAAAAAACAACAAAATTTTAATGATTATGTTATTTTTAATTCATTATATTTAACATACACATGGGAGAGGCGTAGAATCGGTTTACACAACTAACCGTCCAGTAATATTTATTATCGAATGAAAGCATGTGTTAATTATATTTAAGTGGAATATTTTCCTTATACCACTTAAATTTTACTTACAATTATATTAAATAACCACCCACATACGTAATTATATCAGTATAAGTAAAAAGGCTACCTAGATTTTAAAAAAAATCACAGAGCGCTAACTAGTTCTTATAAATGTCACTCAATAAGGGAAGGTTTGTATTTCTAATGAAAATGTCATGTGACTTTCAATGACCTTGTTATAGTCACATTGTTGTAATAGTTTGCGTTATGTCCTCAGGTTATAAAGTCCATTGTTATACTAGTACACCTGTATTATTTGGTGCCAGAGAGCTAAACCAAACAATAAAACAAGTACATTTATCAAAAAATAATATTAAAACAATAATGGACTTCATATATTGATGTTAAATAATTATAAAATTAGTAATAGTTAGGTCATATAATAGATCGGTAGTGTTTTGAAAAAGAAAAAACTAAAATCGAATAAGGCGAAGTGAGAGAAAAATGATATGCTGATAAGGTCACGGGTAAAGTTGGAATTTACCAACCAATGTCGAACTAAGCGTGAGCAAAGCTACGGAGAAAAGCTAGTATTTATATAGATTAACGAAATTAACAACGCAAAAATCGAAGATCGAAGCTCATATACGAGTATATACCTCCATAAGAGTATATTATCAAGGTAACGTTGTTCATTGACCGTCTAGAGAAAACTAAAGAATTTTGAATCTTTAGTTATAAGAAAAATATACAATATACAATTCAAAAGCAATATTTTCTCTAAGAACTATATTTGTTATTAATAGGAGTAGATGTTTTGAAGATTGGCAACTTGTCTCTTTGATTAAATAAATGAATCCTTTTTTAAGTAAATCATTGTGTGATTTAACTTCCATAAAAAGTAATTCTTTTTTTTTACAGTTAATATTAATTATTTTAATTATTCTTCTATGAACTATTTATATTTTTAACAATTTTATTAAGTAATTCAATGTTGCATTAAATATTAACATATGAAAAAAAGTAATCCATTACATAATTAAGTTACAATTACACATCATTCTTTATCTATATGCAATTATATAAAACAACACGCAATATTCCTACTAATATCTATAATTTTAAGGTACACAAGGTCTATAATCCCTTGTTCTAAATTTTAATTTTTGTAAGTGCTAGGTGGTTACCGGAGCAGTTTTACATTATTTGACTACGCGTAAGCTATAACCAAAACATTAGTAAATTAAATGAAAGTAAATACAATATGTTGTACAATTTCCAATACTATTATACTATTTCTAGAGACGATAAGAATATTTAAATATTCAGAATAATATAAAAATTGTTACATATTAGTCTAGGAAGCCACAATTCTCTTGAAACTGCTACTCGTATATTGGATATTGAATGTGTATTCTACCCTTATTTCGAATATGATTGGAGATTACGCGCTTCGCTTGATGTGTAAATCGTCTGATCAATTATCATATAAATTGTATTTACATATCAGTAAATAAACAAAATTTTATCATTATAATAAAATGACCATATACAGATTTTGATTTCGTTCTGATTGCATTGCCAAAAAAATTTAAATTTTTATAAATTTCTTGACTAACTCGAAACGCTTTTCAAGAAATTTAGACATAGAAATTGTAATATCTTTATTATTATTATTTTTTATTTCTAGTTCCGTTTTTGAAAAAGTATCTTTTTTTTCTATTTCAAATTATTGGATTGTTATCGGTCTTTGATAAGTATACAAAGTTAAAATTAATTCAAAATCTTGAAGTATGTCAAAATCATGTTCATAGTTACCTTTACATACAAACATACGACCGTAGCTAATAAGAACACGATAAAAAGAAAATATTTAATTATTGTTATAAGTTTTAAAATTGTAGGTAAAAATAAAACTAATCCTTCAATAAGTAGAACGCAAGTTTAATTTTAAAGATTCACATATTATATTGTCAACTTGAAATATATGAAACAACACACAACTAAGTATACACCCTTTCAATTTCCATTTTAAAATTAATAAACTAAAGCACCGAATACGCTTTCTTACCAATTATATTCTTTCAGACCAATTTTAGTATTACTTTATCACAATGCAACTTCCCTTTAACCTCCAATTCTAATTAGTGGTTATGAATGTTTTCATAGAGAATATATAAATTATTTATATAATATTTATATGATAGTAATGGTAAAAGAATTGTCTGTCCAGATTTTTAAACAGGCTTTGATACTGGGAAATAGGAAGAAAAGCGTAAGAAAAAGAGGAAGCTTGGATTTTCTCACTGACCGTGTGAAATAATAAGTATTTTACGCGCATCTTCTGTGATATCTTGTTTCTGATCCAGTCGTGCTAGCCCGTATACGTACTGCAACGTCATACGGTCATAAGTAAGCTATACCTTCGAACTCTACCTTATAATAAGCTGGTTTTACAGAAACGAGAATATGAAAGAAACATTTTAATGACAGTCTACTTTTCTACATTTCTCTCTTAATGGCCTTCATATATTTCAGTTATGACAAAAAATCATAATATTTCTTAATATAGTGTCTGAAATATCTTTTAGCATTATCTTTTGTTGTATAACTACCTAAAAAACATTATTATATAATTAAGAATAATAACAGAGGAATTACCTGAAATCTACTTATAAATAAAAAGTGTTACTAATTTAAAACAGTGATAAGAAAATACTTATTAAATTTTAGAAAGTACAGATCCGACTCTACTTTTTTTAAGGTGTTTATTTTAGGATGTAGTCCAGCCAAGGTAAATTATTACTGTGGCAAAAATATATATTACAAAAACATATATATAAAATTGTAAAGTTTACGTAATGTAAGAAAATATTATTTTGTATAAGCACACGGAGCTGCTGCCGACAGCTACTCTAATAAAAGTATAGAAGCTTTTGGATAAGTGACCCTTAGAAAAGAATTTCAATTGTGCTTTGGGATTTGAGAAGCTTACCAGTGATCGATACTAGCTTATCGAATCCTTGGGGATACATCTTAAACGTTAAAGTTTGAGATCATCCTTCCTTTTTTTAATCTTTTTATATTAATTATTTGTTACATTTTGAAATCATATGTTAAATAATTAAATAGACCACAGTAGCAATATAGTAACAAAGTGATTTTTGTATGCATAATAGAACCTTAGTTTTAAATTGTTACCAAGAATCTTTTACGAATAAGAAATAATGTGTTATATTGAGGATAGCTTCCTGCAACTGAATGTATAGAAATACGTGAAAATTGACAAATAGATTCTTTTATGCACTTCTTCAAAGACCGTCCTCTCAAACACTTCACAAAGTTTTCTGGCTTACAAGGCTCTCAAGCACAATTCTATTTACCTTTATTGCTTTGCAGTAATTGTATGTCTATAGAACAAAATACAGTACAATACAAAATTTGTTTATTTCTCCAACCTACTATACTAGGCGTATTAATAAATGTTGCTATATAGTTTATATAAACTTCAATACTTTATCGCATGAATTAAATTGTAATAATATTTAAAAATATTAAAATTCATCGCACTCATATGTTAATAAACATTCATGACTCATATTTTGTTAACTTGTTTGTTTTATAAATTTACATAATTACCTGTATAAAATGACATGACATGTTTGTCGTGATATGTGTTGTCAAGTGTGATAAATGAGTTAACATATTGTCTCTGTCATCCCATGACTCGAGTCCTACCGTTTTCAGTGCTAGCAAAATTTGATTCAAAAGATATATATTATAAATAAGCTTTAATACAAGTTTAGTTTTTGTTATAAATAACAGAAGAATATTTATTTACTATTGTGTTAAATTGTAATTGGTAATGTAATAATACACTTCGCTTATAATTAATGAACAACTTTTTAGTATATTTTATTTTTATAAAGTATGTATCTTCAAAATGACACTTTTCATCTTTTATAATTGATTCAAATATATTTTGAGCTCAAAACTTTTGCCATAAAAGTAAAGGAAGCGTCAAAAACTAATTTTGTTTCAGAACTGCGACCAAAAAATCTTCTAACGAACTAATATTGTTACGAGTTTATAAGTTATACTGCAATTTATTTATAATATACATTCAATTTACTTACAAATAAGTGAATGATGACAAAATGGAAAAAAACACAATAAGGTCAACATAAATTAAATTTGTTAAATTAGATTTTTTTTTAATTTGAAATCATTACTGTCAAAACTACTGTTAAAGGAGGGTCAGGGGCAGAAATATAACTCAAGCATTTGTTATTATACCTACATTAAAAAAAACCATTTAGTTATAATGGAATAGGTAGATGTGCCCGGATTATACCTGACAAGTGTGATGACATTAACTACAGCCATTTACTTCACAACCCGAAAGTGTTTCTATAAATTGGGATTTGACTTATAAGGATTGTGTTATGTGTATACTATACTTTCTTTTATATTTTTAACAGTGACTAACATTCGATGTTAGCAACAATATATATTTAATCAAATAATAGTTTTTCCTTTAATATTCATTATTTTCGTTTGATTTTACATACAATACGTTTAATGTATAATATATTAGCACTTAATTGCATAAATGCATACATGGACCTCAAATAGTATCCATTTGAAAATGAGAAGCGAAGCGATTTATTTCAGAGCATATCATAGCGACATGTTTACAGGTAAACATACCTTAATCCAAAGATAACAAGAATCCTGAGATCTTATCACACCTGAACCTTAACGAGATTCTCCATCTTCTTTTAATAATCAGTGTAAAAGAGACAGCTATAATCGAAAAATTTTAAAAGTACTTTTTGGCCCATACCTATTACATATTTAGTGCTATAACTTCTTTTATATACTTTTCTGTATATTGAAACGTAATAGGTAGTGATTTACACTTACCATTGTCTATAAACAGTAGTATTCGGCAAATAAAATATTTATAAATATTTAAAACTTTACAGAGCTTTTCAAGCAATAACCAACTTTCAGTTACTATCACTCCGCCACCGAACACCCACGTATCAAATTAAGTTTCCATTCATTCACACCTTTCTCTGGTTTCAACTCATACAGTACATCATTCAATGCAATCGGTGAACGACAGAACGAGACCGATCATTTATTTCCGTAAGACTTGACTTTTCAATTGGCGACTAGATGTATATGATACTTTTATATTAATTATATTCACATAGTACATGTATTGTAACAGTGACTTCGTATTTTTAGTTTTATTTTGAAACACTAAAACTCAGTAGCAATGCAAGTTCAATGAAGATATATTCTCAATGTTACCTAAACTAATACAATCCTCAAGACCCGTATCGTTTATTACGAGAACTAAACTTTACTTGCATAGTAGTCTTAATTTTACTGGATTATAGATTTACAAACAAACAGGGAATAGTTTCTATAATATTAATTAGTAGATAAATTAATTTTTTTTTTACAAAACTTTCCCTAAACAAAATTATAGTTGAAAACTTTAAAATGAAATACCTAATGAGCCTTGCTTTCAGCTTTCAGCTTTTCTGACCTTTAACCAATTTTGGTATTAGAAAGTCAATTAACTGCAATTAGCTTTTACCACCTTTATTTGCATACCACAACCACCTTTTATTACATTTATCAGACAAAGCCTTTAACAATTACTATGCTTCTATAATAAGAATAAATGAATACTAATTTATAGTATGACTATACCTACTTTAAACATAGGAAGAGTTTAATAAAAGACTAGAAATAGGTATCAAGATTCCTTCAAATGTGCTCCAGGCCTGTGTTAGCAATACCTTATTTAAATACAAAAGTAGGAAATGCTTATCAAACTAGAATTCGCTTCATTGATAGATGTTTCAGTTGTTTGCGAAAAAAATTAAAAATGTGTAATAAAATTACAGCCCCACTGTTTACAGAATATTTATGATATTCCACACTTCTCTGGGGATGGGCCGTAAATATTGATAAAGAATATTGTTCGCTTTTATTTGATAGAGCTTGTTTTTTCTATATATTTTTGTCAAGCCAATATTGATGGATAAGATTAGTTCATAGGACCCGCACAAAAAAAGACGGAGGTATATGCTTTGAGTACATATCGTTTATTCTGTCTATCTTTATTACACTATGGATGAATGGACCTTCAAGGTCAATAATGATTATACAAATAAGTTGTTAAAGCTAAGAACTGTTTTTTGTAGATAAGGAGGATGGAATCGTGAACAACAATATATACATCTTCCTACTGATGAGTTACAATGTGTCATTATAAGGGGTCAGACGACAGTTATAGATGGCATTTCAGTTAGAAATATCTATAGAATGTCGTGTATATCACACCTTATTTATATATAACGTACAGCTTTCATTATTTTATAGGTTAGCTATCGTCTAACACAGTCATAACTTGAAGAACTTGAAGACTTGCTGGCACATTTGCGCTGACTGCTCTAATTATATTGAAAATTTTATTTTGTGAAAATAATAAAGAAACTATAGTATTTTCTTCATTTGTTTAATATGAACTATTGAAAATGCTTTTAAAAATATGATAGTATAGATTTCTTGCATTTTCTCATTCTGAACAAAATTGTGACAAAAAATTTGATTTACCTATTAGGAAATCAACTAATACGTAAAACATGTTTTATTTTTATTTTCATTTTTTTTTTTTTTTTTTTTTTTTTATGTTTTAGGAGGGCATACGAGCGTGCGGGTCACCGTTAATATGTGATCACCGCCGCCCATGAACTCTTGCAACATCCGATGATACACAAGAGCGTTGCCGGCCTTGGAGAAAGGAATATATGCCTTTTTTGAAGGTACCCATGTCGCATCGATCTGGAAATACCGCCGAAGGAAGTTCGTTCCACATTTGAGTGGCACGTGGGAAGAAAGTCCTTGAAAACCGCACAGTTGAAGATCGCCACGCATCCAGGTGGTATGGACGGTAAAGGAGGCGATGGCGAGCTGTGCGGTGGTGAAATTCGACGGTAGGCATCAGATCGAATAGTTCTTCGGAACACTCCCCGTTGTAAATGCGGTAGAAGACGCACAAAGAAGCCACGTCTCTACGCAATGCCAAAGAGTCCAGCCGTTCGCAGAGCACCGGGTCCCCGACAATTCGAACGGCTCTCCGTTGTACGCGGTCAAATGGTAGAAGCTGATATTGGGGTGATCCGGACCAGAGATGAGAACAGTACTCCATGTGTGGCCGGACCTGCGCCTTGTAGAGCGCAAGTCTTTGGCCAGGTTTGAAATACTGCCTCGCTCTATTGATCACTCCAAATTTCGTCGAGGCCAACTTGGCCTTGCTCTCCAGATGACCACGAAACTGACAGTCGCCCGAAATGTCGAGACCCAGTATTCTGATACTTGGCGAGGCAATAAGAGGAGTGCTTTCGAAGAGCGGTGATACGAGAAATGGGGTTTTTTTAGTTGTAAACGCGCAAACCTGTGTCTTGTCGGGATTGAACTGAACGTGGTTCAGTTGACCCCACTCAGAGATCATCCCCAGGGAAGTCTCTATTGAAAACACAAGGTTCTTTCGGCACTCATCGACGTTTTCCCAAGAGAGACCTGCACGACCGGAATATACCGCATCCCCAGTACTGTCATCCGCATAACAATGTATGTTGGAAATATCCAACATATCATTGATGTGCAGGAGGAACAGAGTTGGGGATAGCACGCAGCCTTGGGGTAACCAGCGTTCACGGGCTTGGGGTCCGAGCAAAAACCGTCGAGAACGACCTGTATGCTCCGCCCAGTGAGAAAACTGGTGATCCACTTGCATAAACTCTCGGGAAGCCCATAGGAAGGTAGCTTCGAAAGAAGCCCCTGGTGCCATACACGATCGAAGGCTTTTGCCATATCCAGACTAACTGCCAGACCCTCTCCCTTGCTTTCAATAACCGTTGCCCAACGGTGAGTGAGGTATAACAGAAGATCACCAGCTGATCGACCATGGCGAAAGCCATACTGCCGGTCATTGATCAACTGGTGATCCTCAAGGTACGTTAGGACCTGTCGGTTTATGATAATCTCCATTATTTTGGAGAGAAGGGAGGTAATGGCGATAGGTCTGTAGTTAGCTGGTTCCGAGCTATCACCTTTTTTAGAGATCGGATGGACAAGGGCACACTTCCATGAGACCGGGACTACGCCTTTAAGGTAGGAGTGCCGAAATAGACGCGTTAGCACTGGAGTCAACTCAGGGGCACACGTTCGTAGCACCAGTGGAGAAATGCCATCCGGCCCACTCGACTTATGAATAGAGTCTGCCTGATAGTTTTTTGCCGAAAAACTATTTCCGGCATTGAGCTCTGACACCGCGGGATGATAGGCGGTGTCTTCCCTTGGTCGTCCAAAGTCGAGTTGGAGGCGAAAAGAGTGCCCAAGAGATCGGCTTTCTCTTTTGCCGTGTGGGCCAGAGAGTCATTCCCCATGCGCAACGGCGGTAGGGACGGCTGGCTAAAGTTGCCCAGACTGGCCTTTGAAAGCGCCCCGAATTTGCGCATGCCGGGCGGGTACTTTGCCAGCTGATCCCCAATTTTAACGACATGCTTGAACTTTGCTCTAGCCATTTGCCGTTTGAAGAATCTGGAGGCACGGTGTTATTTCCTCTTCAGAACTCTAGAGTTCGGATCCTTAGTGACTAACGCATTGGCCCAAGCTTGATAAGCCTGCCGTTTGTCAGCTGATGAAGCCCTAACAGACGCATCAAACCAAGGCCGCGATCTGCCACCAAGTGGTACCACAGAGCTTGGTACAAAAAGTTCCATCCCCTGAAATATCACATCAGCTACAGCCGCAGCGCATTCACTAGGATCGTTGGAAGGGAAACAAATCGGCCCCCATGGGTAGGATGCAATTAGGCGCTTCGCCTGATGTGTAAATCGCGTGTTCAATTATCATATAAATTGTATTTAAATATCAATAAATAAACCAAATTTTATCATTATAATAAAATTACCTTATACAGATTTCGATTTTGTGCAGATTTAATTGCTAAAAAACTTTAAATTTGTATCGATTTCTTACCTAGCTCAAAGAAGAAATTTTAAGAAATTAAGACAGAAATTCCAATATCCTTACTTATAATGAGTATCTTCAAAATACAACTATCTTATAAAATGTGTATTTTTTTAGGTTCGTTTTTATGAAAGTATATTTGTTTTTTCTATTTCATATTATTGGATTGTTTTTCAGTTGATGTTTCAAATTAATCCGAGATCTTGACGTACGTCAAAATCGTGTTCAAAGATTCCTTTACATACAAAAATACGATCGAAGCTGATCAGAACGTGATAAATAGTTAATAATTTTTATGAGTTAATAAATTGTAGGCGAAAATGAAATCAACCCCTAAATAGATAGAACACAAGTTTAATTTTAAAGATTCACATATATTGTCAACTTGAAATATATAAAACAACACACAACTAAGTATACACGCTTTTAATTTCCATTAAAAAATTAATAAGCAAAAGTACCGAATACGCTTTCTTTACCAATTATATCCTTTGAGACCAATTTGAGTATTATTTTATCAAAATGCAACTTCCTTTTACCTCCAATTCTAATTAGTGGTTATGAATGTTTTCATAGAGAATATATAAATTATTTAACTATTTAGTTATGACAAAAAAATCGTAATATTTCTCAATTTAGTGTCTGAAATATCTTTTAGCATGCTCATTTGTTGTATAACTACCTACAAAACATTATTGTATAATTAAGAATAACAACAGAGGAATTACCTGAAATCTACTTATAAATAAAAAGTATTACTAATTTTAAACAGTGATAAGAAAATACTTATTAAATTTCAGAAAGTACATCTCCGACTCTACATTTCTTGTAAGGGGTTTTTTTTAGGATGTACGCCAGCCAAGGTAAATTATTACTATGGCAAAAATATATATTACAATAAAAAAATATATAAAATTGTAAAGTTTACGTAATGTAAAAAAATATTATTTTAAATAAGCACACGGAGCTGCTGCCGACAGCTACTCTAATAAAAGTATAAAAGCTTTGGGTAAGTGACCCTCAGAAAAGAATTTCAGTGGTACTTTGGGATTTGAGAAGCTTACCAGTGATCGATACTAGCTTATCCAATCTTTGGGGATACATCTTAAACGTAAAAGTTTGAGATCATCCTTCCTTTTTTAAATCTTTTTATATTAATTATTTGTTACATTTTGAAATCATATATTAAATAATCAAATAGACCACAGTAGCAATGTAGTAACAAAGTGATTTTCGAATGCATAATAGAACCTTAGTTATAAATTGTTACCAAGAATCTTTTATGAATAAGAAATAATGTGTTATATTTAGGATAACTGCCTGCAACTGAATGTATAGAAATACGTGAAAATTGACAAATAGATTCTTTTATGCATTTCTTCAAAGACCATCCTCTCAAACACTTCACAAAGTTTTCTGGCTTACAAGGCTCTCAAACTCAATTCTATTCACCTTTATTGCTTTGCAGTAATTGTATGTCTATAGAACAAAATACAGTACAATACAAAATTTGTTTATTTCTCCAGCCTACTATACTAGGCGTATTAATAAATTTACCTATAAACTTCAATACTTTATCGCATGAATTAAACTCAAATAATATTTAAAAATATAATTTATCGCATTCATATGTTAATATGAAACAAAATCTTGAATAAACATTCATGACTCATATTTTGTTAATTTTTTTTTGTTTTATAAATTGACATAATTACATTTTTGAAATGACATGCCATATTTGTCATGAAATGTGTTATCAAGTGTGATAAATGAGTTAACATATTGTCTCTGTCACGTCATGACTCGTGTCCTTCTAACGTTTTTAGTGCTAGCGAAATTTCACTCAAAAGACAGATATATATATATATATATATATATATATATATATATATATATATATATATATATCTAGAAATAAGCTCTAATAGACGTTCAAGTTTTGCTGTTTATAACAAACGAGTATATTTATTATTATGTTAAATTATACTTTGTAATGTAATATACTATAACTTATAACTCATGATCAGCTTTTTGAATATTTTATTTTTTTAAGTGTGTATCTCACACAATGACATTTTTATCGTTTATAATTGATTGAAATATATTTTGAGCAAAACTTTTGCTATAAAAGTAAAGGAAGCGTTACAAACTAATTTTGTTTCAGAACTCCGACCAAAAAAGCTTCTAACGAAGTAATATTGTTATAAGTTTTTAAATTATACTGTAATTTATTTATAATATACATTCAATTAACTTAAAAATAAGTGAATGATGACAAAATGAAAAAAAAACACAATAAGGTAAACATAGATTAAATTTGTTAAATTAGATTTTTTTATTTATATTTTAAAAAATCATTACTGTCAAAAGAGGGTCAAGGACAAAAATATAACTCAAACATTTGTTATTACACCTACATATAAAAAATGTTATTCCACCATTTAGTTATAATGAAATAGATAGATGTACCCGGATTATCCCTGACAAGTGTGATGACTTTAACTACAACCATTTACTTCACAACCCGAAAGTGTTTTTATAAAATAGGATTTGACTTATAAGGATTGTGTTATGTGTATACTATACTTTCTTTTATATTTTTAGCAGTGACTAACATACCATGTAGACAGGCACCAATCAAATAATAGTTTTTCGTTTAATATTCATTATTTTCTTTAGATTTTACATACAATACTTTTAATGTATAATATATTAGCACTTAATTGCATAAATACATACATGGACCTCAAATAGTAATCATTTGAAAATGAGAAGCGAAGTGATTTATTTCAGAGCATAACATAGCAACACGTTTACAGGTTAACATACCTTAATCCAAAGATAACAAGAATCCTGAGATCTTATCACACCTGAGCCTTAACGAGACTGTCTATCTTCTTTTAATAATCAGTGGAAAAGACATAGATATAATCGAAAAATTTTAAAAGTTAAGTACTGTTTGGTCCATACCTAATACATATTTAGTGCTATAACTTCTTTTATATACTTTTCTGTATATTGAAACGTAATAGGTAGTGATTTACACTTACCATTGTCTATTAACAGTAGTATTCGGCAAATACAACATTTATAAATATTTAATAATCATAACACTTTACAGAACATTTCAAGCAATAACCAACTTTCAATTACTATCACTCCACCACCGAAAACCCACGTATCAAATTAAGTTTCCATTCATTCACACCATTTTCTTGTTTCAACTCATACAGTAAATCATTCAATACAATCAGTGAACGACAGAATGAGATCCACATTTTCTTTCCGTAAGACTTGACTTTCCAATTGGCGACTATATGTATATGATACTTTTATATTAATTATATTCACATAGTACATGTATTGTAACAGTGACTTCGTATTTTTAGTTTTATTTTGAAACACTAAAACTCAGTAGCTATGCAAGTTCAATGAATTTATATTCTCAATGTTACCTAAACTAATACAATCCTCAACACTCGTATCGTTTATTACGAGAACTAAACTTTACTTGCATAGTAGTTTTAATTTTACTGGATTATAGATTTGCAATCAAACAGGGAATAGTTTCTATAATACTAACTAAAATAAAACTTCCCCTGTAAAATGAAATACCTAATCAGCCTTGCTTTCAGCTGTCTGACCTTTAACCAATTTTGGTTTTAGAAAGTCAATTAACTGCGATTAGCTCTTACCACCTTCATTTGCATACCACCACCACCTTCTATAATAAGAATAAATGAATCCTTATTTTTATCATTAAAGGTAGCTTAATGGAGTCACTAGCAGTATCACTATACCTACTATAAACATAGAAAGAGTTTTAAAAAGGTCTAGAAATAGGTTTCAAGATTCCTTTAAATCTGTTCTAGGCCTATGTTAGCAATATCTTATTATATATATGTACATATATATTTATATCTAATATTATTTCACTATTGTTTACCTCCATTATACACAATTAGCGACGTCATTTTTATTTTAATAAAAAAAACAGTCCAAAATCTCTTAATCAAATCTACTGCTAAACCACATAGAAAAAAAATTGTATTGACATTTAGGTGTATGATGGTCTTATGCTGAAAATAAAAATTTAAAAGAAACATTTAAATAGAAAAGTGGGAATTGCTTATCAAACTAGAATTCGCTTCATTAATAGATGTTTCAGTTATTTGCGAAAAAAATGAAAAATGTTTAATAAAATTACAGCCCCACTGTTTACGGAATATTTATGATATTCCGCACTTCTCTGGGGATGGGCCGTAAATATTGATAAAGAATATTGTTCGCTTTTATTTCATAGAGCTTGTTTATTCAACATATTTTTGTCAAGCCAATATTGATGGATAAGATTAGTTCACGGGACCCGCAAATAAAAAGACGCCAAAAAATAAGTTGTTAAAGCTATGAACTGTTTTTTGTAGATCACGAGGATGGAGTCTTGAACAACAATATATACATCTACCTACTGATGAGTTACAATGTGTCATTGTAAGGGGTCAGACGACAGTTATAGATGGCATTTCAGTTAGAAATATCTCTAGAATGACGTGTATGTCACACCTTATTTGTATATAATGTACGGCTTTCATTATTCAAAAGATTAGGTATTGTCTATCACAGTCATAACTTGAAGAACCTGAAGGCTTGCTGGCAAATTTGCGCTGACCGCTCTATTTATATTGAAAATTTTGTTTTGTGAAAGTAATAAAAAAACTATACTACACAGTTTTCTACATTTGTTTAAAATGAACTATTGAAAAATGCTTTTAAAAATATAGCATTTTCTCATTCTGAACAAAATTGTGACAAAAAATTTGATTTACCTATTAGGAAATCAACTAATACGCAACACATTTTTTATTTTCATTTCTTGCATTTATCAGCAAAATCAGGCTATCAATTACATTTATTATATTGTATTTGTTAATAATACAATATATACAACTTTGTTATCTACTCTTATATAAATTTACTTTTTACGTTAATTAAATCGAGATTCGCTTGACTGATTTCAAACCCATTTGTGGTCCTTATAATATATTATATATTATATCTCAGAAAACTAAATCGTCAACATTCATTGACATAAATACATACTACTATTGTTTGTATGTGAAATAACCTTTGTAAAATCAGTAAACATAATAATAATTAATATAATGAGAATTTTTACTTTATCGTAATACATCACCGCAAAATGTTTGTCAATACATTTGCGGTGATGTATTAACAAATACATCCACTTGTACCTCGCATGGATATTAGGTTAATATGTACATGGGACTAGGTTAGAGTTGTTAATTGTCGATTCTTATTTGGTAAATGCCTACTAGTTATAATAATATATTGTATTATTATAACTTAAGGTAAAAACCGAGTCTCTATATCTGTTTTTGTATATGTGATGAACATAAATGACAAACCTATCACCCGATTTACAAACTTTTATCTTTGTTTTTTTAACCTAATTTGATTTGTTCAAAATTTGATAGAAAAAAATCTACCAAATTTTATAGAGTAGGCTGCATTATATATGTATTATAATTTGTATTTACACGCTTTTACTTAAGCACTAACCTTATTTGGACTAAAGACAAAGAGAAGAAAGAAATATTGTTTTATATTTATTTATATTTGTGCCAATCTGAATTAATACCAGTGATTACTTGTATTGATTATAGATGATTCAAAGAACCAAAAAGCAATATATATACTCCTAATATTTTTCCTATTATTCTGATTTATGAAGAGTCATCAAAGGAAATTGGAGAAAAAGAATTCCTCTACTTATTTAACCTACACAATTTATTTTATTCATATCACAATACAAAAATACCTTATTTTTCCGCCACGTCATAAGTAATTGTATAAACCAAATAAATCAAATTCACCTTTATACCCTCAATTAATAACCGCTGGATGCTTATCACTTTTCACCTCACTGATTTATAAATAGAAACAAATTAATAACTCCCTAATAATTCGTGACAACTGTTCCTGACAGTTTAAAATATACTAATCTAACTTGCTAACTAACTTGCTTTTTAGTTCTTAAACAAAACAACTTATTTTCTACATATTTAGAAACTTTAACACTTTAATGTGTATGAGATTTAGTTTTTTTTTATTGATTTACCGATATACTATTGAATCCCTTTTGTACATTAGCCATAAAACTATTACAGAATTTTATTTGGTATAGTTTTGCAATTTTAATTAATCAATTCTTATTTTAGTTATCCATTTTATTATTTATTTATGATATTTTTCAGTTTGCAAAATCGGTTCACTGATTGAGAATGAACATTAAATGAAACTCATTGCTATTAACCAACTAACTATACGTTTCAATTTAAAAAACAGATCCAAGAGTCTCAAGAGACAAATTATTTAGTAATAAGTTTGCTTCACACCCCTAATATAGTGATGTCCGCACGTATATTGAAATTCCATTATTCCTGTCCGGTGACTTGACGGGTGGTTGGTTACAATCGATTAGATCGGATATAATTTCGTTAACTGCTATACGTAAATATTAGAAAGTAAAGTAATTTTATATAAATAAATTACTTTACATTTGAATAAAGTTAAATAACTTAAAAGTACGTTTTAAGGCTACGATACGATAAGTATGACACATCATCATGATCACATCAGCTTACCTCGTAGCTTCAGCGTTTTTTACAAATTCTTTTTATGCCAATTTTTTTATAATTTGATATGTATATGTTTAAGAGAAAAATAATAAAAACCTACGATAAATACTTTAATAAACTAAATTAAATTCTTTTTACAAATATAAGCAAATACTTATATGATTAATACGATCTCTGCCAATATCTGTTTATCGAATAATAACAGACAATAGATGAAACTAATCTAGTCTCATAACAGGTGGTAAGCTTATCTGGGTGCAGACAAATGGTATTAACGCTTTTCGAAAGCAATTTAATGTATCTGCTTGACATAAGGCTATACTAAGGCTATATACTATGACGACACATATTTGAACTATTAATCATCAGCCATATCCAACCTGTAGCTTCTAAAAATTTATATTATATTAAAATGTGGCGAATTACCTTTATTTATTCTCTGTTTAGTTTTTTATTTGAAATTATTTGTTAATTTAAATATTAAACACACTTTGAATCAAATACATATATAGATAATAAAAAAATAATTAATTCAAAGCGACAACTAATACTAACATAAAATAAAACATATGTATTAGATGATATATATATTTTCATAGACTTTCAATTTTGCAACATGAATCCTGAATAAAGGTTTCGAAAGTTGAAACTTAAATTAATACAACTCGTTCTCTTACACCCGACGCTCCAATTCCAATAGTAACTTAGCTTTATCTAATTATCACCTTCAACCTTATAATTGAATATGACACTATTATTTCCTATAGCAATCAGTCTGTACATCTATATTTATGGCCAAATTTTGCATTGAAGTTCGTTGATTCACTAATCCATATTTTTTTCTCTTGTATTTTTGTTTTAAAACTGAAAATTTGAGTGAAGTTTATGAAAAATTATGAACATATAATTGTGAAAACTACAATTATACACGCACAGTATTTATTATGCTTGAGAAGTCAAAAGCTAGTTTTAAATATATATAAATGAAATATTTGGAATTAAATATAATCTTAAATTTTACATAGTGATGTCGGGAAAAGTAGACTTCTCTGTATCGCCAGCACTTTTGACACTATCTCAGTCCAACTTGGATGAGATAACAATTGTTTAAATCATAATATGTAAAGACATCACAACTAACTAAGTAAAAATCATAATTTTGACTGTATATTCCTTTTACAACGTAGGAACTTTTTAGCACAGGAATTAAGAAAATTCATAAATATAATTTTTTAGTTTTGAGAAAGATAAAATATTATTAAACTTCGTTATTTTTATTTATTTTTATAAGTTTTACCATTTCTTTATTGTACCAGTAAAAGCTAACTACGATAAGGAAATCAATACTATATATTATAACAGCTTATTCGTGTTAACATACAATTAGGGTCACGCGACGCAACAACATAATAAACATTTTATAAATCAACTTATGAATACTCTAGTTTATGATTTACAAAATATAATACATGTATAACAAAAAGTATCAAAAAATATTCTTATACAATATCAAATACATCTTACATGACTTTATTGAAAGTATGTCAACCCTTCATCAAAATTCATGTCCTAATGCCATAACGCTAATAATAAATACATACGTGCAGAGATTATGATTCAACCGAAAACACTAAAGTACATCATAAAGGCATTTATAATTTTGTATCATAAGTAACTAATATTTTAAACAATCTACAATAAAAAGAATGTGATTCTATTTGTCTATCTATTATTATATTTATTTATCTTCACGCCATATCCCTTGTGGGGTAGCCAGAGACGACGGAGCGCCAAACGCTATGATCCCTGCATATCTTTTTCGCCTCGGCCATAGACATCAACCTCTTCATACATGTCTATCTAAAGATAATAATAAACATAAACACAACGTATTTCTACGCAGATTTTACCAATAGATATAGTTACTCACAGGTAAAGGGTATGACGATAACATTTAGCGAAGAAGCTAGAAATAACATGCCATAGGAGACTAAGAGGAATCATGAATCATGACGTCTAAGAGGACCAATGCTTTAAAGATACTCCTATCACCTTAGTGAGACGACAGTGGGATCGCTTTCGCAGTTTACCGTGATACACAGAGCTGGTAATTCGTAGTGATACCGGGTTAGAGTACTAGTATCAGAATGAATTATTTTAAAGCAATACAGATTGCAAAATGTGTTTGTGTTAATAAATGCAGGAAATAAATAACTATCTTACCAACTATCTTCCTACTTTGAAAGATCATCAAATAAAATTGAAAACTTAAGTAATTATGAAGGTTCTAATTTAAATTTACGTTACCTTAACTTTCGTAATAACAATACATACACAGAAGTTCTCGTTTCCTTTATGGTTCTAATTTATGCCGACAGTGACCTGATAAGAGTATTCTTGGGACGATCATAATTTTGAATCTCTTAGCCCTTCGTTTGAGAACCGAACCTAAGTTATCGTTTATCGTTTAAGTAGCATCAAATCGTCAAAAGATCAATGATCATAAGGATATTGAGAATATTAATTTTATATCATTAAAAATTATAAAATACATTTCCTTAATACACAAAAAACAGTCTTGATTAATACTTATATTTACTTCAACAATAACAATCATAAAGATGAAATGAGAATATTTTATGTAAAATGCATTTTTAATTTTTTTACGGCTTGAATGAAAGACTTAAAAACAATTTGATGAATTGGGCGGAGATTTAATCATAGTAAATATTAGGACGAAATATCTAAGAAATTATAATTTATGCAAATCAATGAAAGCAATCAAATGCTTCACTCAATCACTTTACTTTATTTTCACTTTATCATTATATCACTTTACTTTCACTTTATGCAGAGTATATAAAAATATCTTTAAACTTTAATCAGATGGACCATCTAATGCATTATTGATATAATTTGCAGGATTGATATTATAATAGACATCAAGCATTGTTAAGTTTCATTTAGAAAGAGCAACTGTTGAGTTTGTAGCCGGCTCTTCTCAGCAGAGGAGCATTCCCAGCGGGTAGTTGAGTTGAGAAAAATTTAAAAACTTTATTTTATATTAAACGTATCACAAAAAAATACGTATTAATTATTTTTATTAAAATCTCGTATACTTTATAAATTATTATTGATATAACTTGTAAAATAATAGAGATTATATTTTATAAGTGCAGCTTGCAATAAATGTATATTAGATGTGGAAATTGTTAAATAATTATTATTAAAATAACTTCTTCTCTTCATATATATTTCCCTACACTGACGTTAATTAAATTGAAGTTAATTCGACTACTTTCAACCAATTCGCAGTCTTTAATCATCAATTCAGCTTACGAATCGTTATATGAAGTGAAAATGAAACTTCTACTTATTTACGAGTGCTTTTACTAAGAAGAGAACAAAATTCACTAAAAGATAGAAAGGCTTCAAATGGTCGCTCTCGGAAACGAACGCTATAACATAATTAAATTCGGGGTAATTTTATTCAAACCATTTTACACTTGACGATAAAGTAACGACAAAAAACATTAGAGAGAAAAGATATCAAATTTCATTTCTTATAACACGCTGCTATTAATTAAATTAACAGTCAATTCCGTCCAGGACCTTGTTTTTACTAAGGCACTTGTTTCTCTGCTGTATTATTTTTACACAATCTATCAAAGTTTTTATCGGGACCTTCTTGTCTTATAAATATATAACCATACATGTTTATAAATGATTACTTTAAATTTTTTTATCACAGGTGCTACTTTCATACTTACATATACTTATACTGTTTTCGTCACACCACACATCGATTTTAATATTTGTATTTCAATAACATATACACGTGTATTTATTATATTTAAAGTCAACAAGTCAGTCAATCAAAGACATTCTGATCAACATGATATCATATCACCAAATGTGGACTAATGACGATGACAGGAAGACTAAAGAATAATATAAAACAATTGAAATCTTTTACTTTATGTATCTCAACACGAATCTTAAAAGGTTTTATATAAAATTAAATAAAGGAGCGATGGAAGTCCATCCTCTATTAATTTATTAATTGAAATATTTTAGTAGAATATTAAATTACAGTCATAATGAATATATGAAATTTTAATACAAATACAGTGTATCAAGAGAGTATAAGAATAATTAACCACATCGCTACTAGTACTATGATGATTTCCCATTTACAAGGGCTTAACTAAATAGCGCTTAGATCATCTTATGGGGCTTATTTTATATTTTAATTCTTCAATATACGAGTATTCTGTCTTCAATCGACTTTGTCAGTTTTATAAACAAGAGGATGTAGACATGCACATAAAAATACAATAGTTTTCCTTTTAAGAATTCCAGTTATATGCCAGTTGGCTTTCAAATACTCCGTTCAAAATGCAACATTAATAATTTCATTTTGAATGATGATAAAAACAGGAGTAAAATAACAAAAATACTATGAAAGTTAATGATACCTTTCAAATGGATGAATTGACATGACATTATTTATATATACATAAAAATAAACTATCGTTGTATACTTTTGTTAACAACTAGTTTTGTACGATTCAAAATCTGTATTATAATATTAATATTTGTATTAAATGCACTAATACTTGATCCCTTTGAACTTTTTCTTCATTTCTTGATATTCAAGAGAACTTGTACAGATTTACATGAATATTAAATAACTTGAATCTTCTTTGACATCAGCTTGAGAAATCGACATCTTCCTTATAATAATGGCTTCTGTCTGCGAAAAGTTTGTTCGTATTTTAAATGACTTTTATAAATTATCCTTGTTATAAATTATACAGGTTCAATATTTATTAATCATAACATCACAACTGAGTAGTACAAGGTACTATTATTAATAGTATTGATATTATACAAAGCACAGACTAATATCAAATGTAAGTTTGTTTGTTTCACTTTCCCGTTAACTACTTAACTAACTCATTATGTAATAAAATTATGTACGGGTGAAAATTATCCCGATACAAAAATTTTATTTCCAAGGTATCGAAACAACTTTTAGGTTATTTGATATTTAAAATATTTTTTTTATTATCTACACAGCGCAAAGTGCGAAGTGCGAAGAAGTCACTAATAAAAGTTTGTATTTTTATGGTAATAATTAAATATGCAATTAGGTTATTAGAACACATTTTGCAGTCCTACATATGATCTTTAAACTTCAGTTTAATATCAATAAAAGTTATAATATGGATAATTTTTAACAGCAATTATCTTGATCTTAAAGAAAATCTAACTTTAAATATATCTCGATTCTTGGTTATGAACAAGAAATGTCTACAATATTTCTTCATTCATGACATTGTTAACTAACTAACTTACATCTCATAGCTGTTTAAATCTCTTTTATTATTACGCTACCGATAGCATCGACGCCTGTCTCTATGTGTATTTAGAAAATGTTGAGTGTTTTACTTCACAGTTCTTCTATATTGGATATAAACAGTACTTTAAATTAAAGAATAGATCATCTTCACTTATTATAATTATTATTATTACTGACAATATAATAGTTCCTTTTTAAATTTATTAATATGCCTGCCTTATTCAACATTTTCATATTTATAATATACCATTTAAAAGATTTATTTTTCAAGCCAATGATTTTGAAAACTAAATCTATGTGACAATCCGATAAAATTAACCTTAACAATAAAAGAAATAATATGACTCACAACCCCTGGTATTAATATCGTTAAACGTATTTCACATAAGGTCTAACATGAAGAATAATTAAATTTATTTCAGCTTTGTAAAAACCGACGCCATTTTATGGCTTTTAATTACGGTTTTTTGATAGAATAATATAAAACAGAGAACACCAGTAGATTTTAGTAAATTTTTAAGGTAACAGAATCTAATTCAGTTCACTTTTATATGCGTAGTTAATAATCTACAAAAATATGCTTAAGCTATTTTTTCAAACAGAGAAAGATTTGAAGATCTGCCTATCTCTCTCAACAATTTCTAATTTCTATGAGATAGTGATACCGAAGAATAAATCAACTCGTATATCGTATCGAGCGGTTGTCAAAAAACTGTAGTACTAAGATGATTCCTTGTAAATGTGGTTGCTGAAAATGATACCATTCTATCACGATGGTAATGAGCGTATTTGAAATGAAGTTTGCCTCTTCACCATAGTTATCTGTTTTATTGCAAGCGAAGCTCATTCATTTAATACTAATTAAAATGTTTATGGAAATAAGACTGCACGTACTAGGATTATACTCAACGACACTTAATTTAAGCACCACAAATCAAAACATATAAGTTACTGTGAACTAAAATAGTAAAGATATAGATAGAAAAGGCCATTTAAATATTTAATTTTGCTTTAGGCAAGTCCATAAACAAAGCTAGTGTTGTTTGAAAATATATAAGTTTCTGTAAAGCTAATGAAAAACACACAGTGAACAATTGTTGCATGCTTCTCATCTTTATATAGAAAAAGTATGTCGTACAGTTCTTTATAAGAAATTGGTAGTGGTTTGGTGCCATGAAATATTAATCATCTTACTTTGTTATAGTATAGAAGAGTATAATCCAATATATTGATCATACAAATGATCATACACAGGACGCACCAAAAATAAGGCCATGATTTTCTTATATTATTTTTATACGTTAGCGTGTGATGCCGTTTAATTTAATTTACTCTCCCTCCCTCTTCGTGGTTCCTCCTTCACACCATGTATTCTGAACTAATTGAAATGGAATTGAATTGTAAAAGAAACCTACATCGTTTTTAAATTAAGTCAAAGCAGAGATGCTTTAATTGTTTATTTTTACTCTCTATCTTATCACTAATGTACTTAGTTTAACATTCAGTTAAACTAAATGATCGTATTTTGAAATAACGTAAATACAAAGGAATTTTCTCAATCACAAAGTTATATCGATACGATTACCTTCTGTTAATGATTGATATTAATGATGTATTATAGTTGATTCCCTATTGTTTACTTATTCTTTTAAATTGTATCTAATTATCCAATCTTTAAGTTCTCATTTTATTGAAACAACAAAATATATTATATAATATTAATTTAACTTGAGTAAAGAATTCTGTACAATGATTCTTTATTCCTATTAATACATTAATCATCAAATAAAAATTTAATATACATCGAATATAAAAATAACAATATGATAAAATACATGTGTGTATAAATATGTTATTTTTTTAAATAAATTTCCAATAAAATGTGCCGATCCCATTCATTTTCCAGAATTACAGAGATTTATTTTAAATGACAGTAACTAGTCAGTTAGAATGAGGTAACATTTGTCACAGAAAGACGTACTTTCTCACAATTGCACAATTTTGCTATTTGTTTTATCAGAAAATTGTATGTCCTTTGTCTTTGCTTTCATAGAATGTATCAAAATTGTTTATTTGTTTGTAGAATTAATGCTTTTTGTTTCCAATGATATTTACAGTAATACTCCGTCATGTTAATCTCTTACCGGAGTTGAGATGGATATATTTTAAAAGATAAATAGTTTATTATTAATAATATATTTAATCAAATTCAAAAGACTAATTTTAATTACATTAGTAATTGGTATTGGTATACCAATGGTATTGTAGTGACTATAATAATACCATTTAATTTAAGTATCAGATAAAGGGAGCCATTTCGTGGGACCGTGGGGACCAAAGTTACGTTATTTCGCATAACATCAAGTCAGCAATTGTTAAACCTAATTCTGTGAATATTAGGAATCTAGTTTAAGATAATAAGTTAAGTTTGTAGATCTTATTATTTAGATATTCGTTAGATAATATTGTTATTACGCCCTGAAGTACAACAGTATTACATCGCACCACTGGTTCTCTTCAGTCTTTTCTCTCTGACGCCTTCGAAGATATGAGGAAAACCACCTCTTAACAGAAGCCAAGGTTTTGCACCGGGACAACAAAGAATCTCATAGTCAACAGCATTAAATATATTACTAAAGTCAATCAGCACAAGAATGGTTATGCGTTGAAATTCCATACCTTTTCTGACATCATCAGCAACTTTTAATAACTATGTAACTGTGCTGTGTCCATTTCGGAATATAGTTTTATTAAATTAATAATTTAAAAAAAGAGGGTCGTCGATTAACTTTTTGAAATGTGATTTTTAGAAGAATTGCCGAAATTTTACCATTTAATAGATTTTTGATCCATAAACGCCGACTTTCTTGTCTTTCTTCTACGTAAATAAATTATTCGTCAAAAGTATTCGCTCGCTGCAAATTGTAGCTCATTCTCACGTGTTATGTTGTTGTTATGCCCTTGTTTTATTGGCGGTATTTTCGTCTTTATAAGGAAAAAATCCAAATTTTAAGTTAAAACATAGGTCTTTTATCGGCGCTTCCTATAGTACAATAAAAAAGTATACGTCACAGTGTACTATACTTAATACGTCAGCGTAATTGAATAAATAATTTAAAAGTCAATAATTTTCAATTTTTTACTTTATAGTTGTTCAAAAGAATTACCGATTTTCACCAACCTGTGGAGCGTCTTTTTTCACAACTTTTAGTATATAGCACTTATATCCTTATGCACTTGAATCTACTTTTCCAAATTTTATAAAATTTTATATGTTCAACGTGTTTTTTCAAATCCTGTTTAAATACTTTTCGATTTATGCACTCACAACCAGTGGATTTAGATGTTATGGCTAATAATCGCTTCTTAACCGCGGTTCGACAAAAACGAAAGACTTTAAAAGGGGGATATCAAGAATAGGCAGACAATGACAACAGAAAGACACAATTTTATTCTGTGCGCCAATAACGGTAATTAAAAAAGGTAGTTGGTAGAGGTATCTAGATCTAACGGAAGGAGGTTTTAAAAATTATGACATTTGCACTTACATAATATATTTAGGAAATTTCTGTCTTCTGAAAAGGTTTCTGTCGTAGACAAAGAAGTATTTTGATAGATATAGGTAGCGGTGTTTGGGGTTTGAGTTGATCACACCCATTCTTACTGCTTTATACAAAGACCAGTTTAATCTTAAGCGGTTATGTTTAAACATTCCGAAGGCTGTTTCTCTTTTAATCATGGAACTCTTAACTTCTTTATTGAATCAAGGTGCTGAACCGTGACTAAGTTTAACTTTGTGTATAGGAGCGTACTGTTCAAAAAGAGTTAAGATTTCACTGTTAAAAAATTTACCTTTTCGTCAACAGTTGTCATTTTATATAAAGCGTTCCAGTTTATTAAACTCCAGTCCAGTCCAGAACAGTCTTGTTTGTGTCGATATATTTATCTATAAATAACACTTCAATATTTTATTTTGTTACAGGTAAGTAAATAAGTAATACAATATCGGTTTTGTGAACAATTGCGCTGAAGACATAACATTAGGTAAGATATTATTTTGTAAATCATTCAAGTGGGTATATAATTATAATCTACTTAAATTACCCACTAATTATTTTACATCAAACAATTGCCATTGCTTTTTTATTATTATTAAATTACATTAAATGACTGACATCTATATTAGTTATATTAAATCATTAATATACTGATGTCCCCTTACGTATCGATATTGATATTCCATTACCCCTGACCCGTGTTTGACGGGTGGCTGATGATCGGTTATTGCCGGTTAAAACTGAGTAGGATTTGATTAAGCCCTTGGACATATTTAAAAGAATTAATGAATTTAAACAGTTCTCAGTTCTTGACAAACACTGATTTTCTATAGTAACATTAAACAAGAATTTTCTTACAGTAAATATAGGCTAACAAATATTGTATTAATAAGCGTTAGATTGTCATATATCCTTTTAAAACATAATAGAAATGAATTATGTCTATCATTTTTATAGGTATCGTTATGTTGCTTGACTGTTTTTCCGATAAATTAGAATAATGTAATCTCTTTCTTTCTAATTCTCCATCCGTCACAGTTAAATCTTTTGTTGGCAAAGCTATCAGACAAGTTCAAATTGTTTTTCTAATTAAATTTGAAAAAACTTACTCTCTATGAAATATTACATTTATTTCATAATATGCTAATAATGTTCAAAGTTATCGTCTAATCGCTTAATGAATCACAATTAATAAACAATAAATACCTTGCAGTATTTATTCTTAAATACATTTTAATGAATATAAACATAGTATGTTTTTAATTGACAATTTAAATTTATAATGAAAGTAATAACGAGAGAGAGTCTCTAAGAGACTTTAGATCTAATAACATAATATTACTAACAAAATAATACGAAACACTCCAAACAACACTCAATTTATCTTTATTTTACCACTCAGGTAATAAATGAACGGAGAAATGAACAAAACCAAATCCCGCATCCGACACGTGACCAGGCTTTAAAACAAAAGGCTGAAAATTTTATTCCAATTGTTCCAGATTCCTGTATATAACAAAAGAAAATATCCCGAAAATATTCTTTTGAGAAAGATAAATTTGTTGTACTTGAAAAGAAGTGCTCCTGTTAGCATTTTGTTAGGATTCATTTTTGTTCTAGCATCATGCCTAGATGATCCTGATTCTCTCGGTACAATCACTGCTTTTCGTGCTAAAATGGTAATAATCCATTAATATGACATCGAAGAAAAAACACCATTTTGTGTCGTTCGTTTTTGAGTAGTAGCTAATTAAATTTTCTAAAATAATATCTACATAAATATATAAAATCTCTGAAATAAAATTTTCTAAAATAAAATTATTACCCAAAATAATGTAACCAACACATTACAAACAGTACTTCTTTGAATAAACAACACCCGCTTTAGTGTATGTATCCGTTCATTTCTCAGACAGAAACACAATAATCCGTGGAATACACGAGTAATTATTTCGTGTGGGAAATCAAGCTCGTGGTTTGTCACTAAATAGTTAGAACTACTAAGCAATAGATGTATAATATAATGAAGAGTAAAAATAAAACTCCTTAAATAAACAATTTGTAATTGCGTTATTCATATTTGAATAATAATAATATTGGTTAAAAAAATTGTTGAAAATTTAAAAATATACGAAAAGTATTCGTTTCAAATGAAGCTTAATTGACAGCTACTTCTCTTACAATTTGACAAAAAACAATTCTTTTCTTTTTTATCGGCATGTATTGAATGAATAAAATATAAATTGAAATTTCATCGACTCTGTGATATTGAATTTGACAATTTATATATATTCTAGACTGCTTGTCAAGTGCCATTGAACTGTGTTTACTTCTTAAGTGAAATTATTATATTTTGAAACAATGCATTGCGTTGTACTACATCGCGATGTTCAGTTAACATTTAACTAATAGAGCTTTGATAGTTTTTCTTTACAACATCTATTAAAATATAAAAGTTATTGCGTTGTTAAAATAATGTGAGGAAAGAAAAATTTACTGTCTGTGTTTGTGGCTATAAAAAAATACAAAAGAAATATAACAAAATGTTACTATTTTAATATTTAAATGAATAATATAATCTGAAATTATATTCATATGATTGTAACTCCTATACACTGACATCAGAGTGGCATCATCCTCTCATAGAAGGATGTCGCGAAGTACCTTTACATATATTTAGTGAGTGAGTAGTGTGTAAGAGTGCTGGAACTCTAAACACCCTCCCTTGTCCAGTCTAATTCATCGTGACCGATTCCCCAAGGACGCAACTGTTTCGGTTTTAAAATATTCTTAAGCGACTGCACCACTTACCATCACATGGATATTCTTATCATGCCAAGCTGCCCCAACTGAAAAAAATATTTTGTTACTTTTCTGTTATATAATGCATTATTATAAAAGTTATTCCATAGTTGAGATTTTTTTAGGAATACGAAATGGATTTTTCACGTATAAGCATCAGATATTAATTAAAGATTTTTCTTTTATAACGTCGATGGAGATGAGGTAAAATGATGAAAAGAGAATATTTTGCGTGTTCAAAGGCAATTGACGCCATACAATAAATGAGATTGCCAGTTTAGTATTTGTTGATCTATATTAATAAAAAATATTGTATTTTTTTATTAAACCAACAAATGGATTAGCAAAATACTGTATGTATCTTTTTATACAGAAAGTATATAAAAAAAAATACTTTCCTGACTAAAATTTACTTCCTTAATATTAAACTTTATTTACTTTCAAGACTAAATCAACAGAAAGAAACTTAACCGAGAGTTCGATAACGCTGTTTTAAGAATATTTTACAAGAAGACAAAATACCGATATTATATTAAACAAAAAAGATTCAAGTACTTTCAAATATTTTTTTATCACCAACTATTATTTTGTTTCTTGATAAGATTATGAATTTCTTACAATATATCATAAAAAAAAATAAAGAAGAAATATAAAATAAACGCAAGATTTTTTATACATTTCATAGGAATTTTGAAGTGCTTTAGTGAAAGTAGGTTTGAAGAGAGATACAATAAAAATGTGTATATTTTTGTTAAACAGCAAGAAGTATCTTTAAAAATATACCTTAGGTGGAGATGTCCAAGATAGAGGAAAATATTCCAAGGGCATTAGATAACATGAGAATACCAAGAGATACCATGATTTATGAATTTTGTCTTCGATTCTTCTTAGTCATCCGTAAATCCTGAACCGTTTTGTAAACTGTGCAATTATTATCTCTCGTTTTATAAGGGCAAAGTATGCTTACGAAATAAAAAACTTTTATGAGAGAGAGATAAAAAGATATCATTATTCTCATGATTAAAAACAGTCATAAAAATATGAATATACTAAAGTATTCTTTGAAAAGTCTATTAAAATGCATAACATGCTTTCATAAGAGAGGATCATTATCACTTTGTAAGAGAGAATACAATTGAAAATAAAATATTTCCATAATAATAAACTGGAGATCCTGAAAGCGAGAACACAATAAGAACCCGGTATCTTGGGTGCTTGGCATATATATAATTTAAAAAAATGTAACGATACATATTAAAGATTACTTTGCATAAAATAAACATACAAAAGTAGTACATAAAAATAGATAATAAGAAATTAATAAATAGAAAATTTGTTAATTTTTTCATCATATTTTTAAAAGGTTATATGTACTGTTCTCACCGCCTTGAACTATATGAAGCTGATGATAGCATGGTCTTTATGTAAAGATAAATTAATCAAAAAACATTCTCAATTATAATATATTAGTTACATTATCACATTTTGAAGAGCTGTTTGCGCTTTTTTTCGGGACATTTATACTTGAAAACTATAATTTTTTATCTAATATTCTCAATCTCTAAGTTGTGTGTTGTGTGTGCTTGTAATTAAATTTATTTAATGGATCATATCAGATCAGAATGGTATTTTCATCTTTATTTGCAGTTGTCAATGGGAAATAGAACAATTTAAAATCAGGTGAACCTTTAGTTCTAGTCACAGTTAACTATAAAAGAATAATTATCAAATCAGTATCGTGAAACTGACTCCTAAATTGTATTTTTCGAATGATTGTCTACTTGATGTATTTAAAAGAATTCTCGTTAAATAAGAAGGAAATCTAAAACCTTTAAAAGAATTAGACTTTAGATTTAAATCAAAAGCTTCTGTAAAAGCAACAGAACCGCATATTTTATTCAAGTCCTTCATATGGTGGTCTTTAAAACAAATGCTGGCGAAGCTTATTTATTTAACTGAATTACTTGGATGAGTAGAAAACGTATGAATTTAAAAATAGTTTTGTTTCCAATGGTTTAAAATTAGTTATAATTTATACATTCTTTTTGAACAGGTTTTAAATTTTAAATATAAACTATTGGAGATTTTAATACAAAATCCTATTCTAACGGGTTGTTGATTTCATTGAAAAAATTATATTATATTATACTCGTACCATATGCAGTAAATTAAAAGACTCTCTGACATCACCATGACGTCACACAAAATATCCATCTTAATTTCTGAAGTTATTGGTCTTTTATAAGCTGTATGAAAAGTTTGACAAAATGGAGGCAGAAAACGATAAAACTTATTTTTGATAAAATGTTCTATAAATATCTTGCGATAATCCATCTTAGGAAAGTGATTTGACCCTTATAAAAGTAATCCTTTGACCATCTTCGGCTTTATAAGGCTTTGCTATCGATATTAGCTTATACTGCACGAGCTATTCTCCCCAACTTCGTTTCTGCAACCAGCAGAACGCGTTACATATTCAGATCTACATTTGGTTTATTTTTATATGACGCACTTCTAAAAATGTGTAAATCTTTTTAAGTACTATGTAACAATCCTATTTTTTAAATAGCGTATCAAAGCTTTCCTAATTCGATTGGTTTCAGAGGTTTCAGAGGTCAGAGATAAAATAAGACTGACCATTTGCAGGTCACTGTCGCTCATAAACTTATATAACGAGTACGAAAATAAGGAAGTTTTATTACAATGTAATAAAAGTCTGATGTAAAATCGGATTTTAAACTATTATATATTTTTTATTTCCTTAGTAAATCTCTGGAAGTTACATATTCTTTCAATGAAATTCTGTTTATATGTACCGTTGTGTTTGTTCATAAGATTACTGGTTATTTATTTCATGAACCTAACCAAAGAATTATTATTTATTTATACATATATTTGATAACAGTTTAACAGTCCTATTGCACTGTTATACATATCTAATAAAGTAGGTTATTTACCATTAAAATATCTGGAGTCATTGTACCGAGGCCCTATCTTCACATCCTCAGAGTCATGTGTAATCAATTGATCAAATCAATGAGCAATTAATTGATTATGGAAATAAAACAAAGTAGCCCTAAGTTGACTTTATAACCGGTTTTTATCCTCAGATCATATACTGGTTTTATCATCAGATCTGATTAATGGTCGTAATAATATATTGTTTACAAAAAACTTGCACAAAATATGACAAATATGTATTTCCAGTTTTGAAACTGACAACAAATATACGAATCGACTAAATAAAATAAATGACATCTACCAAACGGAAAATGTATTACTTTGTAATCACATGAAGTCTCATTCAAAAGGTAACATACCTTAATTTACAATCATTTTATTGTACCTGAATGTAATACAATGTGACATCTAATTTTAATTTAATGTGTTGTAATAAAGATAAATGTTTCATTTGCTGATTAGATTTGTACGCGACATGTTTTTAATATTAACTACAAATCCAAAGTATAGTTTCACTATCCTGGAGTAGTTATTTTTAACTGTTTAGGCTTACTACTCTTTTAGTTAAAGAAGCCATAACCACACAATAGATATTTACTGCTTTTAATCAGTCAATGCAATAATATTTTTGTATTATTACTAAGAACTATAAACTCTTAATTTCTTGTGCCTTTACTATTTCTAGAAGAATTTTTATCAGTGACATACCATTCATAATAATATAATTAATTGATAAAATTAGCATTATCATCTCGATAAAGCCTGTAAGATTAATCAGTTTTCATAAATCTCCTATATTTACACCAAATCCACGTTTTTGTTTAGTTTATTTAGTACTGATAAGAACACCACGATAAAGACATAAATCAATATATAACATTAATTACTTTAGTTACATTAATTCGTTCAGTTTAGTTAGTTTGTAATCTCGTCCCTACAATTAATAATAAAATATTGTGATTATAAATTTTGCAAGTAACAAACTTTGTAACCAATGTGAATGTATATATTCTTTAAATTAAATATATATTAACGTTTGTCATTCATTTTATTTCATTCATTGATGAAAACTATTTTTTGTTTCCCTAAGTTGTTGTCTAATCCCAAAATTATGAGTCTAATAAAACTCGTACTCTGAATGAAAAGACTTATTAGCCAATCAGGAACTGATTGAACTAAATTGTATTGGAACTATATCAAGTCATGTGGAAAAATGATAATCGATTGTCTTTCGGTGCTGCATGAAATCGACCGTTTGAATAATTTTCAGCTGAACTGAGAAGTTCCATTCTAGAAAAGCAACCAAGAGTATAAAGATTATATTTATATTTTTTATTAAAATTATTAAAGTGTACTATCTACTATTTAGTTTTTCAGTCAGTGAAATTTTATAAGAATGGAATGGGCGGTCTTGATTTAACTTTTATTTTGTTATTCTAAATTAGTTCTTTAAAATTTATTTAATTTTTTATTATGTCAGTTAACAACAATACGATAAACAACTAATGATTCAAAAAATACTGAACTGAATCAGAGCACAAACATAAGTTTTTTAACACGCTAGCGAATGCGTTAATTTATTGAAACTCTAAAGGATTTCCAGCAGTTAATCGGGGAATTAAAGTTTATTTTCCGAGCTCGAGATTTTTTGACAGAAAAACGATTGAAATTAATTCGATCGTAAATCAATATAAATAATAGGGTACTTTACAAAAAAAAATACAATTTTCTATTACAATTTTCCATTTCCAATACCCGAAATATACTTTGATTATTATTTTATCATTTTCATTTCATCAGTTAGCTAGCTATTTTCTAAAACTTTAACTGCCTTTTTCCTTTTTATCTCTCATTTAATTGATATAAACTATTACTTAAAATATATCCAAATTTATAAAAAAAATGTTTATAATTACAGGTCAAACCAATTTAACACATTTCCGTATTAGTTATATAATTTTACGAAATGAATAGTAGCCATATTTAACATACTTTGATAATAAGCAAACATTATATGACAGTAAGAAAAATATATCCAATAAACTATTGAATATATATTTTTCTCAATGTTTGTGTGTTTAAAAATAATTATAATTAAAAATTTTTGTTTTATTTTTTCGATTAAATAATACAAAATGTAAACCGCTCAGTCATCTATTAATACGAAAATTCCTTATTTTTTTTATATATTCAGCAGTTATGTTATTTGATACGTCTCTGTTTCCACGATCTAGTATAAAGTGTTACTGTTCAGAAGTCCCAAACGACATCAGACAACAAATGTCTCTATATTTGCTAATGGATTTTTTTTTTCAAATTCAACCGTCGGTTTTTTTAATGTTATCAAATATAAAATTATTTTGAGTTATGATATATATTTTATTAAATTACTTTACATATTAGGTAAAGTAAAATTTATTCTTATATTGTTATAATAGCATATTTTATACATTTCATGTTATTCTAAAATTGTTGCAAAACGATAAATTCATGTAATTGAAACCTATTTTATTACATATTGTAAGAAAATACTGAATTGTCTATATATCTTTAGAAATCTTAAACTGAACGGAAGTACTCTTAAAAGCACTTTGTCCATGTTTAAATGGGTAGGTCTAGAAATAGTGTTTGTTAAAATCTTTTTGTAATAAAGCAGGATAATTGATGTTTCCTTTGTTTAGAAAGGGTATATTTCAAGATTTTCTTATTAATTTTTTTTTAAGAAACCTTTTAGTACTTTTACATGTTATCGCCAGTACTTTCGGAGGGTATTTGTAACATTCTCGATACTTGATGCGTGAAGTTTGCCATGATTAATTGTTAAAGTGGGTAGCACCGCTATTACGAAACTTGCCTCTAGACGGTATATAAGTCACTCGCTGGTCAGTTGAGCTCATTCGTATCGTGGAACTGCTAGTATCAAGAAGTGAAGTCGCTAGTAATTAGTGAATAGCGACTATAGTGGTTAATAGATTATACCGCGGGAATAAGTCTTCTAATATCAGAAGTGGTTGTGAAACAACGCCTACCGGCATGCCTCAGAAAAAAAGGAAAACCGATAGACAATCTCGAAGAGCATCAACATGAAGTTCAAGTACCGATTCAGTATCCTGGACAAGTAGCAGCTCTGATGAGTATCACAAACGAAATAAAGATGTCGTCATAAATCACCCCACAGGCTGATTGGTTACTTTCCGTACAACTACAAGATCCAAGCATTTGTAGTATTCGAGATATCTGACAATCAGGAGAGGCCGAGGCAAATAAAGAAATATGTCATAAATATGAACTTTTGGGGAATAAAATTTACAGACGAACAAAATATGGTAGACGTTGGCTCGTGCCTAGACAATGTATATGATATGCAAGGAGCAGAACAAAGTACCAGGCCATATAATGGCACAACATGTATTGAAAACATGAAACCATGGATACAACTAGGAAATAATGATTTGTAATCCAGTTGTTATCAAAGGTTGATTAAAGGACGTCAATCAATGGTGCTGCAGTAGATATCCGTTGTGAACACTACTGTATCGGTAATGTGGTGATAAACGTTTAGAGTGGCCTCAGGCATCTCTATTCTAAACCATGATTTACAAGTGACTTAAGACCTTCCGAAATAATGATTTGTAATCCGGATGTTATCAAAGATTGATTAAAGATTGTCAATATGGTGCTGCAGTAGATATCCGTTGTGAACACTACTGTACCGGTAATGTGGTGATACACGTTTAGAGTGGCCTCAGGCATCTCTATTCTAAACCATGGTTCTGCAGTAGATATCCGTTGTGAACACTACTGTACCGGTAATGTGGTGATAAACGTTTAGAGTGGCCTCAGGCATCTCTATTCTAAACCATTGTTCTGCAGTAGATATCCGTTGTGAACACTACTATATTGGTAATGTGGTGAATGTCTAATGTATTTGCTTCGAACATAGGATGTCAATATGGTGCTGCAGAAGTGACTTAAGACCTTCCAAGGTTTAATGATCTTAATTACCGCACAGACATAGAGACATCTTATGACACATATTATTTTTATACATTCTCTCTGAATCCAATTTTAACATTCGGAAAAGAATAATTGTTATATAATCGTGAATTATTTACTAAGTGTTATTATTAATTATTACAGTTCTCAGCAATAACATCAGACTAAGACGTAATTCGAGGGCGAATACGTTGCAGGAAGGCCGGATGTTATCGCCAGTACTTTCGGAGGGTATTTGTAACATTCTCGATACTTGATGCGTGAAGTTTGCCATGATTAATTGTTAAAGAGGGTAGCACCGCTATTACGAAACTTGCCTCTAGACGGTATATAAGTCACTCGCTGGTCAGTTGAGCTCATTCGTATCGTGGAACTGCTAGTATCAAGAAGTGAAGTCGCTAGTAATTAGTGAATAGCGACTATAGTGGTTAATAGATTATACCGCGGGAATAAGTCTTCTAATATACAATACATCTTTATATCTCAAGATTTTATAATTTACTGAACTCAACACAATAATTCTATTTTAAAACAGCAGGTGTTTACAAAAGCCTAAGGTAGAACAACAATAATTAATTGAAGTCTAATCTAGATCTAAATCTATATCATTTAAAACTGTCTCAGTGACGGAAAGATATTGTCTTATTTTTCATTCCTTTAAGTTAATTTAAAACTAATTGTAATTGTATTTTGTATTTTGAGATTAGGTCTTTAGAATTGAGAGGTAGAGATGGAGACCATAGCACATAGAAGGAAGGGTGTCTCTCTTTCTTAGAGCATTTAAAAGTAGCACCTTTATTTTAAAACCAGACATACCATGATATTTGAAAGACACCTAAACTTATTCCTAAAGAGACAAGAAAAATTCCACATTTCTTTATCCTATTTAAGCCATAAATGAGTTTTTCCTTTTATAATATACCTGGAGTAAAAGAGAGTTGTATGTGTTTCATTCCTTGGACTGCAATGAAAAATATTATACAAGATAACTAGTAAGTCAACCTATTCTCGGTAATAGGTTATCGTGGGAATTATATTTAATTGACTTTATAATATTATGTGCTACATTAAAATAAAAGATAATTGAAATGTTAATAGCATTTCACAAAAAAATGGGGGATAGGAAAAAATGAATAGGGAAATTGATTGAATTCATCTAGATGAAGGAAGATCTGAACCAATAAGATAATTTATTATTGAATATTTTGCTTAAGTATTTCAAATACTAGTAAAAAGTTAATTATGTTGCTGTTAAGTCCCGCGTTAACACTTCTTGGTACCATTGACTTACATGATGTTACCCAGGGTGCAGTTACATTGAATAATGTTGTGACAGAGAAGTAATCACAACTCTCAAATCATTTTTAAGTTAATAAACCGGAAACAAGACGTTAAATTTTTAATTAAACATTTTCAAATCCTTGAAAAGGCTGTTATTCACAAAATTTTAATATTAGCAACCCTCTATTGTTAACATGTCTTCCCTCAGTATAAATAGTTGTCAAGGAAATATATTACCCTAAAATGACAAGAAAAATGTTTAAGTCGTTTAATTAAAAATAAAGAAAAACAATAATATTTCGTTTTATTATATCAGTGAACTTGTTTTTACCATAAATTTTTTTTCAATTAATAAAAATAATATATTTTAAAGTAGGTTTTAAAGGACTTTTATATAAGTACGTCTGAAATATAAGTGAATTTTGCATATTTTTTTTAAATTATTAAAACGTTAATTATTCACGAGAGACTGTTTTCAATTTTAATTAAATTTTCGTGTGATTATATTTTTTATTCCGACAACAATGCAATTATTTGTTGTGTGCAAAGTATGTTAATTATTTCTTTAACTTCATTTGATTTATTCTCTTACTTTCATATTTATTATAATACTAGCCGTGCCCATGATATCTTTCGGAATATTTTTTTTTATAAAAATAACAAAATAAAAGAAATCCTTATAATATAAGCTATAAAAGTCCTGTTATCTGACTGGCAGGCAGACAGAAATGATTTGAAAAATATTTTTTTTGTATAAGTCAGTAAATACTTTTATAATCATTTAATAAAAAGCTGTTAATTTGGAATTGAAAACAGACGTTTCAATTTTATATATATATATACATAGATTAATCTTTTCAAAATTTGTTACATCGATTTTAGACAACAAAAAGTTTTTGCTACAAGTTAATCAATGTTAGTTTCCACTCCTGTTAAAAAGTCTTCATGGGATTTTAAGAAGCTATACTTAAATGATTTTATTTAAAAAGTAGTTACTTAAAAGTACTCGTAAGTTTATTTATAATTTTGGGAAGCTGGAGATTTAGTTCAAGAGAAATTTGTAGTTTTTTTGCAAAATTTAATATTATCGTGATCCAAACCTAAAACTGTTTATATGAATGACAAGTTTCACTTGCTATTGCTTATTTGAGTTGAATATTCAAAAGATAATTATTATCTACAAAACTATAATAGAAACAGAACTTATTTACATTAACATTATATTTCATTGGCGATTTTAATTACAAGTGTATAATAATAAAGACATTATAATATGTCAAGATTTTACGATTTCAATTAAACTTTTGTTATATACTATCATCCTCAATAAGAATAATGTTTTATCTTGAAATAGGTACGGAGTATTTTATCTCCTTATAAAAGTTAAAAATAATAGTTTATTAGTTTTTTATAAAAAAACTGGTCCTTGTTTCACTTGGTATCCTAAATGTTGTTATAATAATTTATAAAAGGTTTTTAATTTTCTTTTCTTTTTTTCTCTTATTCTGATTCTAAAACTAACATTGTTCTTACTATTTGTTTTCAAGTTCTTCTACCCAGTTTACTTAATACGCGACTCTTCTACCCCAATATGACAACATCTATTATTCATATAAACATTTAAAAAACAATTTGTGCTGTGGCCTATCTGGTGTAGGTACCAAGTTATGTTTTAATACATTTTTTATTTATGTTCTTTATTGCACATAATACATATTATAAAAACAAGTAAAAAATTATTAAATTACGGAAGAAAATTATGGATATACAAAAGGTGGATTTATAGACTAATGGCGATTTCTTCCAGACGACTTATGTTAAAATTCTATGGAGCAGTAAGTGGCGTAAATGTACAGACATATATAAACCTACTTAAAAATAACTACACAAGATTACATAGATATAAATCATAAATAAAATTATTAACAATATATATTAACGTATAAACTAAACAATATCTATAAACATATATGTACATATAGGATAATCGTCGTCCTAGATATCCTTGTATAGAAGATATTTTACAGATTATTTAAATATTATTAATGATTTCGATTTTTGAATATTAAGTGATAAGTCATGCCAAAATTTGAGGGAATTAACGGTAAAAGAATATTATGAATTTGGTACTATGTATACATTCTGATACGAGTAAGTACTCGTAGGGACTGTGGTTATCGCACAGCACTGGTGCTCCTAAAAACTTGAAGTTTTCCTTCCAGTAAGAGGTGTTTTTGGGTAAAATAATACAAAGTAGAGGAGAGAAAGAACATGTTAATTCCGGCGATAGGAAGCCACTTGAGTTTTTAACTAAATCCTGAAATATGGTCATATTTGCACAAACCGTATTAAAGTAACTGTATAGTATTGTTTTGTAGTTGCTCAAGGTTATTGAGATGGTCCTCGGTTAAATTTAGATACAAGTGAGCTTCAGAAAACTTTCTTTGAGATAAAGGCTTAAAAGAAATGAATTTTAATATCTTTTTTTAGAAAGTCTTATATTATAGAATGCGGTTGAATAAAATATGAAGTATATTTTTTGTTATTTACTAATATACTACTCGCATTTATTTATGATTATTGATTGATATTTATACTTTGTATAAGTAACCTTGAATATTTCTGGATCATTGAAAATGTTGTTAAGGATACAATTTCCACGCAAGAAACAATTAGAGATTTTATTAGTACAACGGAACTTACTGAATTGGCTAATTTCCTCTAATACTCATGAATATTGCGTCTCAATTTACCACAGCCATGCCAACCATATATACCACTAACGCTATCTACTACGCTACAAACTAACTAAAGTCACTAAGACATTTTGTTTTATTTTTGTTCTTAAATACTTCGATGTCCAACCTAAATTACTGAATTAAAGCACTGATTGAGTTTTTGTAGGTTACATCTTTATCATAAGTACATGTCATAAATTTATATAAATACAGTTCTATTATATTATATACATATTATATAATATTGTTTAGAAAGTTATATTATAATGGGTACATCTGAATATTTTCTTACATAATCAATTAAACTAAAGCACTATGGAGAATCTTCCACTCTAAACATAATTCTCACAACAATAATTCTCACTTTTAATTTTTTAGTTCTTTTTACCGTCATATAGTCGGCTAAAGTAAGTCTCAAAATCTAATATCAATCAAGGCTAAGCTTAAATAAAGTCCAGTACTACTAAAAAACTTTTTTATGTTTCAGTTTCTTTCACAGATGGATTATCCCTCGATATTTATAAAAGTTAAGTTAAAAAGTTACGTCGTTAGTTTTTTGGGTCTCAACCACTTAGCCAGAAAAAGGTCTACCTACTAAGGAGTCACTCGACTATAGTTAATATTTGGAATTATAACTTTTTCCTAACAGTAGAGATATTATGTTAAAAAGTTAGTAATTTATCATACATATTTATTTTCAATTTTCAAGCTCTATCCGTACTCTTCGAATATCCTAGATTCAAACGCTTGTATTTTTCGTTCATCGAAGTGGTCTTCGGATTTTATGATATATACATACAATAGTACTGAGTAGGTATTTTTAAAGTGATGGACTTTGAATTAAATGTGATGTTCTACTTATTTTTTTTTTGTAAATGGAGTATAATCACAAGGATTACGCCCACAGTATTAATGTTAGCGTAAAAAGTCTTACAGAGGTAAATCATCAAAAGTAATAGCAGATTAATGTTGAATATAGCATAAACATAATAAGTCTTTTTAATTTGGGGTTTTTTGTTAAATATCACTATTTATCGGTTCCCCCAAGCCATTTCACCTCTCATGTTTAGTTATCTTCTATTTCATTTTAATCAATTAACAATTGTCTGTCTGTAAAATTTGGTATTTAGATTGTAATATGTTTGTTGGTGTCTATTCTAAACATATAATAATTTTGTAACTGATTGTTGTTTGTACATAGAAGATATTTACGGGAATACGTTACTGGAAACCTTTTGTAATGAATAGAACTCAAAACAATGATTTTTAGACTTTTTTTAGTTTGTCTGTCTATACGTTTGTGTGCTTTATTCTCTGGAACTGCTTATCCGATTTGAATGCGGATTTTAACCTTCACCTTCACTTAAGGTTTAGTGTGGGTTTTTTATAAGTTGATCAATATATAAAAACGTCATCGTTTTAATAAAAAGATTCCTTTGATTAACATTCGATACATATTTGTAATATTAATAAACTATTTTGTTGAATTGCCTCAATCTTTAATAATTTAGTATCCTGAATAAAATGTTTAAACAAATAGAGTCAAGGAACATAGCTAGTTGCTTGAATTTTTTTAACATTAATCTTTATTTGATTTTTTACTTACTTAAACTAATTGAACAGTTTTTAATTAACAAATTTACTAAATAACTCGTATGGTATTACCATACGCATTATTGAAAAAATTGCGCCTCAAATCGTGTTCACCTCGCTATAAAAAATAACGCCTTTCTTAAACTAAATAACATAAATAAAACCAGTGATAAAATAGTACCTCTGATATAAGTTTTCATTCCTCAGAGAAACTTCACTAATAAGATAAAATAAACATTTTTGTCAGATTTTCTTCTCTTTTTCACATCCAAGTTATCATTCTTAATTTAAGATTTAAAGGCCCAGTTTAGCATTTACTTTTACACAGAATTCTTTACATTAAATGTTATAGATCTTAAATTGCTCAATTTCGGAAACTATGTAAAAACATAACAATTTGGAATGTATTTAAATTTACCAAAAACCTAAAATAAAATATATACTCGTTTCACACTATCATATCTCAAATATTTTGTATAAATTCCGAACCCCAATTCTAACAATTGAAATATCGATGGATGACAAATTAACTGATTCTGACAGACACCAACATCTCATTTTCACATGAACACGATTATTGCAAAGCAATTAAAATGATTCATTAAATAAAGCCAAGTCAAAATTAAAAAAAAATTAAGTATTATTTTCACAAAAATAAAAAATAATAATCAACATAAATCTACTATTATAGGATAAAACGGAATTAAAGTTATTATGTGAAACAAAATTTTTATATAAAATAATTGTTGCGCTCAATCGTAATTGTCATTATCTTCTGAAATCTGAAAAAACGTAGATTGTATGAAATACCTAGCCTATGTGATTTGTGCAATATGCCATTTTTTTACGCTCTTGGTTGCTTCTTTGCCATATCATTTTCACATAACCTAACCATGTCTTCTCTGGTATCCCGCTTCTCTTGAAGTACATATTTAAGATTCTACTCGTTACATGCTTTTCCACACTTCACATGATCATATATCTCTGTCACTGGTATTACTTTCGTACTATCTTTTACATAGACATTTATTTTTTTTATAATAGTTTCCATCTGAAAATTTTACATGAAAGCGACAAGCTTTAATCTTTTTCTTTTGTATTCCAGCATTCCTAAACTTTCGATTAGATTAATTAGGTTTTTTTTTAAGTTTTTCACATTTCTTAATTATGATTTGAAATGACTCCATACGATACCTATATATGATGACTATTTTGATGGACCAAACAAATTGACAAAAGGTAGAATAATAAATTATGTACTAAATGTCAAACACGTATAACAATATTACGTGTTCATTTACAAAATTTGAAATTGACTTTAAGGCCTTGTTACGGCACTGCACTTGCAAGTCTAAAAATGCCATAAATATCATATACAAATTAAGATTAATAACATACAATTGTGGTACGCATTGTACTCATGTTGGCGATGTATTGATAGCGATCGCCATTTTGTTAAGTCTACGTGTCAGTTGGGCATCACCAACGATCGACGCATTTTTTCTGGAGTCCAATTAAATATTAAATATATGTCTGCCACTTAAGACAATAAATACTTTGGAAATTGACGTTTTACGATAAAAAATGATAAAATAACTGGTTTTTAGATTTTGATGAAATAAAATCTTTACTTTATTATATTAAGGAAGTAATTTTTTTACGATTGCTTTTTGATGTGTTCTACTGAAATACGTAACTCTCCAGAAGCAACAATTTTAAAATAAAAAAAAATCCAATCACGATTAGAAATCGTTTGTCAAATTATTTAAACGATTTAACTGATTGTTTGATAACCACCACCACCATGATGATGAAAGCGTGGACATTAAAAATTATATATTTATACCTATTTCTCCTTAACACATAATTTTCTTTATCAAAGCAAATAATATTAGAATATATGAAATATCTTACATATTATATCATACAATATAAGATATCAATAAAGTTTTGAATCCACATTGATAACAGGCAAGTAACAAGAGAAGCTTTATCTCTGTCGACTTATACAATACAGAAACAATTTAATTAAGTCCGTTTTATGTATATTATATAAAGTATTGGCTTTCTGTGTCTTGTGACTGTATTGTGTTAGAATAATTTAATTTAATATTATAGAATACAGAGCTATGAAAAAAAAATATTGATTCGTAATAATTCAGTTAATGAAAGTAAAAACAATAGACAAGTAAATATATAATATATAAAGAAAGCTTGGCAGTTGTTGCAACTAGTATTGCAGTTTTGTGTACAAAATATATATATATATATAAATATATATATATATATATATATACTTTAACCAACAAATATATATATATATATATATATATATATTTGTTGGTTAGGACATCCCAAATCCTTCGTCAAAAATTTATATTTTTCATAACATATTATAATGAAAGTTTCATATAATCTATATGTTTGTTTATCCATAATCAACTTGAATAGTATTATAGTATTATATAGTATATAGTATTGTATAAAATCTTTTGTACAAAATATTGCAGAACTAACTTTCTGGAAAGTTACATGTTAACATGATTAGTAGTGGAAGGACGATTAAAATAAAAGTGAAGAACTAAACTAATTGTGTATTAGAAATATTGTTTCTTATGTAATTACATTTTATATTAATCAAGAATATAATAAAAAAACTGAAAAACTTCAGAAAAGACACAAAATGTTCCACTGAAATTGTAATTATAGAAACTACAATGAAGGATAGAAAGAAATTTAGACATTGAGTTCAATAAAAATCTAACAGAAGACTTTAAAACGCTAACAGACGAGAATGAAATTACAGTTTAATAGTTTCTTTGTTATTTGTTGCTCTTTAACAATCTAAAGAACTTAATAAAATAAGTAATTTTGCTATAAATAAGTTATCTATCAACTTTGAACAGGATTACAGTAAAGGTAGAGTTAAAAAGGGATAACCCTCCCTGCTATACATCTTCTGCGTATATTATTACTACTATAAACTTCCAACAGTTACTAAATAAATAATTTTTATAACCTCTGAGTCTAATCACTCCCGCGATACCAGTAATATAAAATTTTGATTTTAAATTTGTTCATTAAACCTGAATAATTTACAACGATTATAAGTTATCATAATATGAAATAAATAAAGTACCGTTTTATAACATGCTATGATAAAATGATGTTTATCTTTTGCTACCTTTTGACAGCGGCCTTATTCACCTAATACTGTTCATAAAAACTGCTGTATCTATCCATCTCTATCTATAAATGTTACGTAAAAACTAATTAAATAACTGATTTACATATCCTATTAATTACAGAAAACCACACACATTACTACAAATTACCTATTATAATTTATTTACCTATCAGGGCAAAATATACACTAGATATTTTCTCGCGGCTACGCTTGCCAGTTTTATAAGCCACGTCTTCAAATGAAGAGTTTTCCATTTGTAACAAATATTGTGAGAGAAGCTTTGTTTACTCTGTTTAAGTAAAAAAAAACATTCTCTGTCTTTTTATTTTACTTTAGTAATCAACTTAACAGACCAATTAAAATTCTGAGAAACGCTTCTTATTTTCAAATTCTGGACATTGTTGAATTTTATTATACGAATAAGTAACATTCTTCCCATACCTGGTATATTTAAAATAAAATACGTCTTTTCTTTAACACTTTCTGGAAAGTGAAAGTTTGACAATATTGTCGAATGAATCGAGGCAATCAAAAGAGGATAACTCACAATTTCATAGCAAATTACTTTAATAATTAATTAATTTTATAATAATAACCTCTAAAAATCGGGTATCAAGATATTCTCAAAATATTTTAAAAGTTTTTATAAATTTAAAAAAAAATATTTTTTAGTGTAGTTTCAGATTTTTGTCTTAATTTTAGTATGCATGTAATTTCAACAATCATTCTTATAATAATTATAATTTTATAACAAAATATAATTTTATTTGAAGACACTTTCGTTATTTTACGAGTTATACATTTTTTTCTTGTTTTTCCGAACATTGATGCCAAAATCACGTAAAAATGATTTATGAACAACTTACATATTTATATATTTTATTTTCATAGCTAAGATCGAATAATCTGTAATTTCAATGCCTGAAGCACTAGAACGTTGAAATTAATTGATTAATTTCCTTGACTTTGAACTATTCAATTAGAAATTCTTCTGTGCCTATATCTGCTTAGATAATTTATATTATCTATAGTATAATAGAAATACCAGAATCTCTTTAGCAAAACATAAAAAAAAGATATTGAAAAAGCTATTGAAGTGGAAAATTTGGTAGCGTTATGATAATTGGAAGTGTCGAACCAAGTAAATATGAATTGCAGCCACGTCACTACAACAAGGCTCTACTGTTCTTCACCACCACTTAATCTTTCAATATCTCTTTGCAATTACAGTGTTTTGTTTTTCCTATTGTTAATATAAACTTATTCCTATGTATCTTAAAACTTTTCTACAATAATCCCGACCTGGATAAATACGTTGAATTGTAACTTATTGCTGTTGGCACTCTCCACCAGTCAGATCCGTGTTATTGGGAAAATGCAATTAAACTTTTACATAAAAATAAACTTAAAAATAATAATTCATATATATTATCATAATAATCTTTAAAAGTTATACGGGAAATTATACTCACTATGTAATTAAAATTATACACACACACATTTATTTAAAAACTTTGCATTCTCAGAATTACATAAGTAATATTAAGTGTAATTCTTCAAGAAGTTTTTCGGAACTCTCTCTTAAAGGACATCTTCATCGACAGTTTTCTCATGTCTAGAGACAAGTAGTTTTATAGTTGCAGTTCTTTCTCAGTGTAGTCTTGAAAATAGGTGTTAGCTGGAAATTAAATCTAAAACGTAAAGTTTCTTATTAAATTTAACCTTTTGTGATAATTGCAAATAATATAATACTTATATTATAAATATATATTTTTTGTTTGGTAAATGTATACTATCTTTGAACAAACACTAATGATTGTAGAAATTCATTCACTATAAAGATATGTTACAGTAATTGGGATTAACTACTTTCTCAGTATATCGTGGTATTTTTAAGCAATAAATAGAATATTAAAAAAATAAATTTGGCGCTGTGCTCGAGTCTTATATGCTAATTAATTATTTGTTAGCTCTCGGAGCTTAGAGTGAGAGCTGGTAATAAATAAAGAAGTAATTAATGACTAAATAAGTTTATAGAATAAATATTTAGCTTCACGCCATATTCCTTACGGGGTAGCCAGAGACGACGAAGCGCCAAACGCTACGGTCCCTGCATACCTCTTTCGCCTCGGCCACAGGGAGGCCTCGGTCACTCGAGGCCTCCCCCTGTCTCTCTTACCGCTCATTTTTCCTATATAAATCTTTTTTACCATTCTTTCATCACTCATTCGTTCATCACTCCTTCGTTCGGCGTGCCCAAACCACCTGAGTACGTTCTTCTTCAGTCTCACCGGGACATCTTCGCTAGTACCTGCCATTCTGTGGATCTCTCCATTCTCTTCTATAGAATAAATGAACTAGTATTTTTTTATATATATTATAGTTTTATTGAATAAGGTTTGAAATACAATAGGACAGGGTGTAATAGATAAGAGTAGAAGGAAAATGAAGTTATAATAACTTAATAATTGTAAAAATATAAATAAAGTTCAAGTGTGTTTAAAAATCAAAATTAAAAGATTTCACTAAATGCATATGATAGTATATACAGTGTTTACATAAAAAACACAATTTTAACATTTTTCCTCCATCTGTCTATCTGTTTAGTCTGGCTAATCTCTGAAACAGCTGGACTAATTTTAACAGAACTTTCACTGGCGGATAGCTAATTTTATAAAGAGTTAGATTACTTTATGTTTATTAGCCAAATATTTAAAACCTTATTAACGTTTATTGTTATTAGTTTAAAAAAAACGTATTTTTTATATAACGTCCTCTTACATTATTATTTTATTCCACTTTGTATAAAATATTACTAAAAACATTATTTTTTTATCGTGTGTTACTGCAATAATCAAATATACTTTCGCATTTTCAAACAGATTTTAATTATACATTAAATAATAATTAATTCGAATGAATATTATACGTGCAGTTAGCAACTGAAATTAACGTAAATGGATAAAAAAATCGTTAGAAGCAATAAATTAATACAATTCTCTAAAATTACGTTATGTTACCATGTGACATATTACCATGTTTTGGAGCTTTTCTTAACCCGAGAGTAGCAAACGTTGCAAATTTACATCGGGTAGGAAAATCCGTAGATAAATAAACCATGTATTTTTTGTATGTCAGCAAGCTTAAGGATAAATCTATTTAAATTATGACATGTCTGTTTACTATGTTGCCGGTTCCTCTCAAATACTGAAAACCTAGAGGTAAAAGCTAACTAAAATAAAAAAACTAAAGCAGGTGCAATATCCAAGAATCCTGAACGTAAAACACTTTGATGCAGCAAATATTTATATATTTTTTACTTATTCCAGCTTTATTTGATTTTCATTCTAGCAATTACGTTATTTTCCTTCTACAACTTAAAGACTTTTTTGAGCCATTCTACTTTGAAATGTTTGGTAGAAATAATATACAAATTTGTGACAAAAAGTTTGTTTTAACTTTACTAGGATATTTTTTGTTTCTCATTTTTTTATTACTAAAATTGACCCGAAATAATTACAAATCCAATAAAATTATTTTGCGTCTATCTATATAATTATGGTATGGGTGTGATAAGCTTTACAATTTAATTTAATATTTCCTCTACATCCTTTCTTCATATTGATTTCAGAGTGGGTTTTGTAATTTCAAAGAAAGTTATCAGGTATTGACTATCCAGACTTAAGGTCTTGCCTTTTGAAGTATAAAACCATTTACATAACATTTATCATTATAACTGAAATTGAAGCCCTTCATTAGAATTTAATTGATATTGCTCAAAATATATATCATGTAGAGTTTATTATTATTTTATTTATAACAAAATAAAAAATTAAAAAAAATGAGCATACACTTGCGTATATGTATTTAAATAAACTTTCATTACAGCAAAATGTAATGTTAATGAATAAAATTGAGTTTATTTGCAAATTCATTTAATAGTACGACGATAAGTCAATTCACGGTCGCTAAAAGTCAACAAACAAACAACCAACAGTTTTTAATTATAATTTAAACAATCTAAGTAAGCAAAGCCAGAAATAAAACCCTAGTTTGTACATGGTTAGGTTTAATTAATTTCTAATAACTAAAGAGGTTTACTCTAAGGTCTAGACTCTAGAAAAAGCAATGTCTGTAACTGGATGTATTTTGTATATAAGCACTATACTATTTCCATTTCTTTAAGCTCTCTATAACAGTTCTAATTTGATAATTGTAGTGTTGTGACCAAATAAGTAATGATATCGATCGCATATATTAATTACAGTGACGATTCATCAGATTTTGATTAAAATAAATAAATAAACAAAAATAGTATAAAAATATTTATTTTTTTAGGTTTTGATTCTTGATTTTACCTAGTATTACTGTAAGATACTATACGAGTATCTATTTCTTTTGTATTGTATGCATGATTATAAACGTCTATCAAATATTATTCTGTATTAACATAGTCTATCAAAAATCATATTGTATGAATCATAAAACCGACATACGAGTAAACTACATCATACATTTAATTATCCTTCAACCATAAACATGCAGAAACAATTGAGGATAACATTAATATCATAAATTTGTCAAATTTATTTGTCAAGAAAAATATAATTCAGTTAGAATTCAAATTGCAAATGAAAATTTAAAAGATAATCTGGGTGTGGCGGACGTATGCAATGTGAATTTGTAAATTTCATTCATCATTTTGCAACGCAGCGGGCACATTCAAAGATATTTGACAGTATGCCTAATATATCCTTACTATATAATAATGACCTAATTGACTCTGTATGCACGCGCATCACTTATCACCCACAAATCACACAATAATGTGTAATACACCAAAAAAAAGCTATTGAATCAGGCTACAAAATAGGGTGGGTGCCAACCTTATACGTGACATTTGACCCTTTCCGGCCCTTCGGGCCGGGAAGTTCCCTCGTCTTTATATAATCAAACTTTGTAAATATATATTAAAAGACTTTAATAACGAACTATTACTATTAGCCTAATAAAAACCATGATTTCTTAACCCAAAAAATTCCCAACCTGTAAATTTCATCTAAATCTGTACACTTTCATAAAAACTGATTAATTTACAATTATACATATTAGAAAGACTTTTTCATTAAATTAATTTCATTTATTCTCGTGTTTGCTCTTTTATTCTCCTGCTAATATATTAGTTTATCCGTCATTCATACAAATTAATTACTCATGAATTTATTTATACGGGTTTTTGCACACAATTTTGTAAATGTATTATCATAGTAAGCAGGCTAAATAACGTGAAGGAAGACTTAATAATATTAATTGTGCACCTGAACAATAGATGAGGTTATATCCCCTTAATTAATAATGAAGTATCTACTCCAACTTATTCAGGACACGCGTCATAATAAATTGTTTATATATATATATACCCATGGCTTTTAATTTGATTACTTTTTTTATTCCGCACTTAAGGATTGTAATTAATTGTAGTCACTTGGGTATTTCTTGATTAAATAGATTTTTAAAATTTTGTTCGCAACGGTTTTTGTTTGAGTTTTATATGATGTGATATTATATTTCCAATACTAATGTGTTGTAAATATATTATATTGATATTATATTTTTATTTCAATTTGAAATAATTTTAGTCAATAATTTTTCTGTTCAAAACAAATATAAAATGAAATTATCAACACGGGTAGAACTCAAATTATTATGATTTGTTATTGCATTTTACGTGAAACTTGTCTTTTTTTCATCGTGCTTTTTTATTTGTTTGTCATTCATTTTTTTCGTTTAAAAAAATGTACTTTTTATGATAGATAAAATGTAGATATAGATACTTGTACTCTAAAAAAACCTTTCTACTTCAGAAAAAATATCAGGAATTAGTTTAGGCTGCAATTTCAATACAAATAAACTATTTGACGTTTTTGAAACCTGGTGTGATTAGCTTTTAACCTGATTCAAGAAGTTGGGTACTCTTCGCTAAAATTTACTCTTTTTTACTTTTAAATTTCAGCAAAAAAAATAATTTTAAAAACATGGGTTAGAATTTTAAAAATAAACCTAATACACTATTATGTATACAATGCTAAATTATTTAACCGGCTAACGACACGGTCTCTCAGTTGATACAACGACGCGCTGTGTCCCAGAGGATCTATCCATGTTAATTAATTTTGTATTCTATATTTATTAAAAAATACTCACTCATGTATACGAATAATTAAATGAATTTTCTGGTTTCTTGAAAACGGTCAAACTATTCACATACAAATATAAATAGCAGAAGAACCGTTTTCCTCGAATTAATGGATGTTGAATGTTATTGAGATAAATAATTTAATCCGTAGTGTCAATGGAAAGGGTATATTTACCATTAGCTGTTAGGGTGTGTTTTCATTAATCAACGCACTCCCACGTATTGAAGTTTAGTTTGCTCATACATTTCTATCGGAATAACAAATAAGTGAATTAGAAAGGTTAAATTCTCTAGAGTGATGGTATGACTTTCTGGAAACAAGGTTTTGCTTGAGACAAATATATGTTGATGTTACAATATATGTATGTTAATTTGTTATTTTTGATACTAAAAAAACTGTAATGTTTAGGGGTTTTTTCAATCCAGACAATTTATTTTTCTCTTCCTATCTCTTCTCTCTGCCTATCTGTCTTATGGCATTAACAATCGTGTTGTGGATTTTCTATCTTAATAATGGTTTCTTTATGTATTTAATTATATAAAAAAGATGTATATAAAAAAAATTATAAAAATCTATTTACTAAATCTTCTAACAATATGTAAATATTTTTTTGTTGAAATACATTGTTGCAAATTTATTAATTAAGCTCCTTGATGGAAACGAATGAAATAAAAACAAGAGTATTCTTTTAACATTTTGTGAAACTACTGCATAAGTAAGCATACATACTTTAAAGTTCCTTCGATATTAAACCCTCAAATGTTACTCAAATATCATCTTAAATTTAATTTGTCTTTTATTATGATATTTATTACAAGAGCCTTAACTATTTCCGGTGTTTAACATCAATAAAGAATTGATTTATAATATGTATATCCTTAATGAATAGTCAAAAAATTTAAAAAATTAAACTGCATATGAAATTTTGCACAGACATATGAGTTCACAGATGAAAAGACTTTTTCTCGGTATACACTAAAATCACTTTTTAGAAATTAATCTTTACATTCAATTATTTAAATGTATAATATTTTTTGTTACAGGTAAGTTTTAAAATAACATCATTATGGCGCCTAACATGATCCCAGATGTATAAGTTATGTTCGTGGTAAATATATCGGTTTGTGGTATATATATATATGGTATTATAACACATGTGTTTTTGTTTTAAATATATGTAAAGATAAAAATTAGGAATAAAGATTATATTTATAGTCACCAATTACAAAATCGAAACTCTAATTATCAAAGAAAGTTGTAATTACATTTTTTCAAACACTTTTTATCATAATATTCATAATATTGGTTATGGATACAAAAAAATTACGTAATGTTACCAGCATGTCTGAAATTCTCAGATTAAAATCGGAAAACAGTTTTACAAGTGATTTCCGATTTAAATTCTTAATAACATTACATCATCCCTCTAACACAGTGACGTGCCCACACGTATCGATATCGATATCTATACTCCATTACCCCTGAACCGTGATTGACGGGTGGCTCCTGACTGTTGTAACCGGTTAGAACTGTATATGATTTTATAAGGTAATTCTAGACGATTTCTGTTTGGACCCTAAGGCTGCGTGCTATCCCCAACTCTGTTTCAACAACTGGGTTTCGACACTTAGAGCGATTGTAAGTTTCATGGTCATCTAGAGAGAAGCGCCTTACGAGGCAGTATTTTGGCCTGATCATAGACTTGCATTCTATAAGGCGCAGGTCAGGCCACATATGGCGTACTGTTCTCACCTCTGGTCCGGATCACCCTAATATCAGCTCCGATCTTTTAATTGCACACAACAGAAAGCTTTTCCGATTGTCGAGGACCCGGTGCTCTGCAAACGGCTGAACTCTTTGGCATTGCATAAAGACGTGATTTCTCTATGAGTCTATATTTAACGCATCATAATGGGAAGTGTACCAAAGGGGCTATACGATCTGATGCCTGTCGTCGAAAATCATCTCTACACGGTACGTCATCGTCTGCACTACCATCTGTACATCCTGGATTCGTGGAAATTTTCTACTGAACGGTTTTCAAGGACCTTTCTTCCACATACTACTTCTTAGTAATATGGAACAAACTCCCTTCGGTAGTATTTCCAGATAGATACGACATGGGTACCTGCAAAATATTCGTATACTCCAAGGCCGGCAGTGCTGGTGCAAATTCTCGAATGTCGCAAGAGTTTATGGACGGCAATGATCATGTATCATCCGTGACATTTATAATAAATAAATACCTAAACAAGTAACTATATCACTATAAATACAAAGGCACAAAGCACTATGTAGTAGTTATAAATATCACTCGTGAGGGGTTGTTTGTACTTCTAATGAAAATATCATTTATAACATTTCTATGAACTCGTTATAATAGCACTATGTTGTTGTAATATTTTCATTTATGTCCTCAGGTTATAAAGTCCATTATACATGCATGTCCTGTATATATTAGTACATCAGTATTATTTGGTGTCAGTATTACAGCAAATCCAAACACCAAAACAAGTACATTTATTTAAAAATATAACATTTTCATATAATTTTAAAACCATATTTCATTTTAATAATGTTGACTGCTTATTTGCTGTGTTGATAATTAAGTGCACACCATCTTCTTAGCAGGCCGGTAACGTATTATAGATTCTTTTTTCATCGAAGTATTTTCCTTTTGGGACCAGACCCGGCTGCAAGTACTTATAGATTATACAATTTTTTCCCGGTCTAGACCGAGCGTTAAGCTATACCATAAGTATTAATAAATTAAATGAAAACAAATACAGTATGTTATACGATTACCTGGATTAAATGCATACAGGCACCTTAAATAGTATCCATCTGAAAATAAGAAGCGAAGCGATTTATTTTACAGCATATCATACATTTGCAGGTAAATATACTTTAATCCAAAGATAACAAGAACCATGAGATCTTATCACAACTGAACCTGAACGGAGTTCTCTATCTTGTTTTAATAATTGGTGTAAGGGAGATAGATATCATCGAAAACTTTAAAAAGTTGAGTACTTTTATGTCCAGAATAATATACTACTACATATCTAATGTTATAACATTCCTTAGATACTTTAAATGGAGACGTTATATAATAAGTCACGTATTAGTAAAAACCAGTAAAAAACTAAAAAACCAGTAGTATTCGTTAGATAGAACATTTATATATAATTAACATTATAAGGAATGAACAAAGCATTTCAAGCAACATCCTACTCTCAGTTATAAACACCCCGCCACTGAACACCCACGTATCAAATAAAGTTTCCATATTCTCTTGTTTCAACTCATTCACTACATCATTCATCAATACATTTCCGCTCTCGTGAACGACAGAACGAGAGCGATCTATTCTTTCCGTAAGACCTAATTATTTTTCAACAGACACTGGTTTACATAAAAAACATTTATTCAGGATCACATATTAAACAGATGTTAATTAAAACTAAGACATGAATTATTAAAGGTCTGTAAAAAAGTTAAAAGTGACTTATCATTTGGCGAGTTATGAATATTTATTACATTCTTATAGTACATACATTGTAACAGTAACTCTGTATTTTGGTTAATTTTTTTAAACACTAAAATTCAGTAGCAAATATATAAAGTTCAATGAATTAATATTCTCAATGTTACCAAACTAATACAATCCTCAACACTCGTATCGTTTATTTCCAAAAACTAAACTTTACTTGCATAGTAAACTCCTAATTTCACTTGATTATGAATTTCCAAATAAGCTTTGAACAATTTCTACAATATTAATAAGTACTCGGAGATACATTAAAATAAAACTTCTTACAAGCTTCCCCAAAAGGAAATTATTGTCGAAAATTTGTTGCCTGAAAATGAAATACCTAATCATCAGCGACCCTTGCCCTTAGCCGTCTGACCTTTAACCACTTTTGGTGTTAGAAAGTCAATTGATTGCGATTAGATTTTACTTTCATACCTTTTTACCTTTGTAATAAAAAAAGTATATCAATAACTATGCTTCTTTAATAACAATAAGTATTCTGATAGAACTATTTTAAACATATTAAGAGACTCAAGATTCCTTCTATATCGGTTTAAGATGGTAACTTGTACGATAATATTAACAAAGCAATACTTTAATAATGTATATTTATTAATTTTAAATCGGACTGAAATGTAATAAAATGTTATCACTAAAATGTTTCTCTAAAATATATATATATACAGAGGGTTCCGGAAAAAAATGAATAATTCGGGAACGCCTAATAGTACAGTTATTAGGTGCTCAAAAATAATCCATGTGGTGACCAAATTATAAAGTTTAAAAAAAAAAACTACAAGATCCTTAATTCTTCGACAAAATTCTATGGAACGACGAATCCACTCCTAAAAAGGACGGACTGTAACATGGATAATTTACACAGCAATTCTCGAATTTGCCTCTAATACGACAAGAATATATACAATACCAGTACAAAATAAATTATTGAACTGGTGATATATTAAACGGCAAAATTATTTAAACTGCCCAGTAATTTATCTGGCCAAAGTCATTTGCATTTTCTGCAAAATGATTTACCCAATTTCATTAAAGAGGTGCCTGTGGAAGTGAAATAATCCCTCTGGTTGCAAAATTCTGGTTGTCCTGCACAAAGTCCGTGTCTATTTAAATGCCACTTATTCAAATGGATTGGTCATTTGGGTCCTATTTCATGGACTGGATTTTTTTACTGGGGCTGTTTAAAAGAACAAGTGTACTCCAAGCCTATTTCTAGTTTGGAGGAGTAATTAAAAAATAACTAAACGGCGCTACGGACAAGATATTAGAAGAGTATTTATCAGAAGATATCGAGATCAGGGTCGGTTTCAGACAATTTGAACACCTGCCATAAAATAAATAAAATTATTCAACTTAACATTTCTTCAGTAGAAATTAATTTCATTTCTTCAGTAAAAATTACTTCAGTAGAAATTAATTAATAATAATACACTGCATTTTGACATTAAATACAATTATGCATTAAGTACTTTGTAAACCGTATGAACAAAGCATATTTTTGGAAAAGTAGGCCACTTTAGGTTATATAGGTGTTGAATAATTTTATAATAAATGCAAATAAAAAATATTGTTATTAAAATTATTAACAGAGTTTTATAACATAAGTGTAAAAATACTAATGAAAAATAATAAAACCCATGTAGAAATAAATAAATATGTAAGATATATTGTTTATCTTAATAATTATATTATATAATATACAATATTTTAGAGTCACTTTTAAAATAATAGAAAAAGATCAAGGCCAATTTAGGAGAATTTATTTAGTTGCTTTTGCATTACAATATGAGAAGAAGACTTGAAATAAATATAAACTTAACATATATACTCTTTACTATTATTATAATGAAGGTTGGATATGGTTATAGGAGATAATTCTCAAAACTATTTCTTATACTTTAAAAAATTTAATGGACCTTCAAAAACAATAATAATTATGCGAATAAGTAGTTTAAGCTGAGAATTGTTTTTTATAGATCACGCTGAAGTTGTCGTGAACTATATGCCAGTAATCTTGTACAATTATAGCAATATTAATAATTACCAAATGACGAATTGCAATGTGTCATTATAAGGTGTCAGACGACAGTATAGATGACATTTCAGTTAGATATACTCGTATCAATAGAATTACATGTATGAAGCTAGGCCATATTTGTATATAATTTACTATTTCCATTATTCAGTTTAGTTATTGTCTTTTATGACTTGAAAAACCTTAAAAATTACTAGCACATTCTCGCTGAGCGTTCTAATTATCTTTCAAATATTATTTTTCAAAATAATAAAGAATTTATAGTACTTTCTACCTTTATTATCATAGTTTCTTTAAAAGAAACTATTGAATAATTCTTTTAAAAAAACATTATGATATAGATTCCTTGCATTTTCTCACTCTTAAAAAAAATTGTAACAAAAAATTTGATTTATCTATTAGGAAATGAATATCAAATTTCACTTCGCTTTAGTTGTAAAAGTAGAAATTTCATGATGTACTTAATATAATACATCATAATATATATCACACTTGTGTTAGTGTATTTTATATCTTAGAAAACTAAATCGTCAACATTCATACACAGAACAGCATACGAGAATCTTTGATTAATAGCATTTGTCGTCAATAAACATAATAATAATTAATTGAACTATATTATTTACTTTATCGAATGACAAATATTTCTAGTTATATATTAACAAAAACATCCACTTGTATCTCGCATTGATAATAGTTTATGTGCAAAATTTTTATATGCATAAGACTAATTATCTAACACAAAACTATCATCCGATTTTCCATCTTTTCTATTCATTTTCCAACCAAATTTATTGTATTTAAACCCTCAATTATAAAAACATAAAAAATATATATTACATTACATTAGCACTATAACTATTTTTACTAAAGATGTTAATTATTTTAGAACGAAATAATAAATGATTGATTGAACCAAAAAGCAATATATTGTACATATTAATAATACGTAACAATATATTGTATATATTCATAATATTTATACCGCCAAATAATAACCAGAGGATGATTTTCTCTGTTTGCAAATACAAACAAATTGTTAGCTCCCTAATAATTTATTGTAACTGTTCTTGACACTTCAAAAAATACTCCATAGATATGACCTTTTTGTCAAAATATTGGTATTTCATTAGACACATAAAAAAATACCAAGATTTTTCGCTTCAGAGAAAATTTTTACTAACTTACTTTGTAGTTCTTGAATAAAACAATTTATATTTGACATTTTTAGAAACTTGAATTGGGATAAAAAATATATTTTTTTTTATTGATTTACCAATATACTACTATAATCCAATGAACATTATTCCTAAAATTGTTACATAATTCATTTGATATATTTTTGCAATTTTAATTAATAAATTTTTATTTCAGTTATCCATTTTATTCCTTATTTTTTATATTTTTCATTTGCAAAATCCTTATAGTGATGGACAGTGAACAGTAACTCCAATTGTACGATTTTATTTATCACATATCACTTTCTATTTGTTTTTTTTTTATATATTCAAACTCATTAATATTAACCAACTATATGTCTACATTCTAGAACAGACCCAAAGGCCTCAAGCTATAATTTTTTTAGTAATAAGATTACTTCACACTCCTTATATAGTCACGTATATTAAATTCCATTATTCCTGACCGGTGACTTGTAATGCGGTCGGTTACAACCGATTCGAACAGGATGTAATTTTTTTACCACCTCTACAGTATTTGTAAATGTTACTATGTAAAGTTTACATAAATTTATGGTAGTATATCTTATATAAGATTCTATAATAAATTACTTTAGACCTTACTAAAGTTGTAAGATACCTTAAAAGTATCTTTCATTATGTATGAGCTCCTTTTATATCTCTCAGTTCTGACGCATTTTTAAATAGAGGCTTTTACGGTTTTATGTCTGGGGTAGTCATAAAAAAGATAAATAAAACTCATATCAGTTTATCTTGAATTTTCAAAGTCACTTTTTTTTTAATTTTATATATAATTTTTTAAGAGACAAATTATAAAACCATTACTATGATTAATATGATCTCTGTCAATGTCATTTTATCGAATAATAACCGACAATAGAAGAAACTAATCTAGCCTCATAACACATGATAAGTTTATCTGAGTTTAGACAAATGGTATTAACGCGTTCCGAATGAGAATCAATTTAATGTAATATTCGACACGCACGGTACATTAAAGCTTTATATAAAAACTACGACGAGCTTGCTCAGCTAAATTATAAGACATAGTCAACGATAGCACATTCGAGCTGTTAATCATCAGTCGTAGTCAATAAATATCTATTGCTGCTTCTACAAATTTATGTTATTTTATAATGTGGCGAAATACCTTTATTTATTTACTATTTAGTTGAAATTACATTCATTTTCAATACATTTTGAAATGATAACCAATAACGTATTATTATATATAATTAATACAACAATTATTGACCTATTAGCATAAACTCATAGTAACGTAATATAACACAAATATATTATATTGAATTTATTTATTTAAATTTTTAAATGACTTCCAATTTTAGAGTATTAATCCTGAACAAAGGTAATGAAACTATAGACTTAATTAATAGTACTCGTCCTGTTACACTTGAAGCTCTTATATCGGCAGTTCAGATTTGCCCACGACTTAATTTGTGCGGAAAAAATTTTTTGAAGTAAAAATAGCCTAAGTTACTCCTTATGACATTAGCTATCCGCCAGCGAAAGTTCTCTTGAAATCGATTCAGTCGTTTCAGAGATTAACGGGGCCAAGCAGACAGACATAAAGTGAAAAATAAAGTGTTTTTTTATGTAAGTATCGTATATACGTTCATATAAATCTAGTAAATATCTGTTCATTTAGAGTTACAAACAGGTACTTAAATTTTACTTATATGTCTAGTTACGACACAATTATTACTATATAATTTTGTAGTTCAATTGACTATTTTTATAGTGAAATATTACATTGATTCGCAAACACAAATTTGTATTACTTTTAGGTTTTCATTCTGTTTTATACTGTTGTGATAAATTAAGGACATATAATTGTAAAAATTAAAATTATATTCGCACATTAACAATACTGCAACAGCACAAGCTTGAAAAGCTAGTTTTAAATATAAATAAATATAAAAAAAAATTGGAATCAAAACCAATAGTAAATTTAACAATGTGATGTACGGAAGGTTACCTTTCCTACCTGTATCACCATTAGTGTTAACAACATCTGATATTAGCTAAGTTAAGATAACCATTGTTCTAAAAATAACATAAAGACATCTTAACTGACTTACTAAATAACGTACCTAAATAGATGACAAAAAAAAAAAAAAATTTTTACTGTAGATTCCTTTCATAACGCAAGAAATTTCTAGCACAGGAATTATGATAATTCATAAATACATATTTAAGGTTTGAAACAGAATAAAAAATGTTATATGAAACTATTTTATTTCAATTTATTTTCCATGTGTTTCACCTTAACTATATTTTAATTGTTAAATCTTAGATAAGGAAATCAATACTACATTTTATAACAGCTTATGCGTGTTAAAATACAATTAGCGTCACGCGACGTAACAACATAATAAATATTTTATAAATCAACTTATGAATACTTTACTTTATGATTTATAAAAATAATAGTACTAGGAGGATATTATTATACTATATCAAAAACATTTTGTATGATTTTATTGGATGCATCCATCTATTGTGATACAGAGGTTCGCCTCTCATCAAAATTCATGAAATAATACTAATAATAATGCATACATATGTATGTGCACAGAAATTGTAAACACTGGTTTCAAAATATAAACACACCCTTACACATAAAACTTATTGATTTAAATACTAAAGAAGTTTATACTTATGGATCGTGAATAACAAATTTTACGCTACTTATTTTAAATATGATATAGTGAAAAAGTAAATTTTTTGTCTGAAGGTGATAATAAAAAAATACAGAACGTATCTTAATTAAGATTTTGTCAATGGATATAGTTGCTCACAATTACCGTTAAGGTATGAGGATAGTATTTAGCAAGAAATTCGGAAGTAACATGTCTTTTGAACTTTAAGGAGGACTGTCGGCAAAAAGTTGACCAAGTTAGACTTTTGATATCTTAGAGGACCATTATTTAAAGGTTAATCCCATCACCTCAGTGGGATGACACGGGATCGCTTTCGTAGTCAATAGTGATATACCACGCTGATAATATTTGGTAAAAATGGGGATAAGCCTAGTGCTCTACCCCTTTATTATAATAAATTATTTGAATGCACTGCAACTTGCAAAATATCTTTGCGTACATCTCAGATAATAAAGGCTGAAGATAAATAACTTTTCTAGAGTCTTTCTTCTCACTTTTAAAATTGATAAAATAAAACTCAAAACTTAAGTTCAGTAATTATTAAGGTTCTAATTTAAATAAACGTTAATTTAACTTGCGTAATAATACATACACAGAAGTTCTTGTTCCCTTTAGGGTTCAAATTTATGCCGATAGGAGATACCTGGCAAGAGTGTTCTTGGGACAATTTAGCCCTTTATTAGAGAACCGAGCCTGAGTTATCGTTTATTTAACTAGCATCAAAACGGGAAAAGCTCAATTAACCTAAGGATCTTGAGAATATTTATTTTATATAATTAAAAGTACACTTCCTTAAAACACAACAAAATTCTTTACTACTACAGCAATAATGAAAAATTGGCAAATTTATGGATTAATTTAAGGATGAAATAAAAATATTTTATGTAAAAAAAAGTTTTTAAAGTAGTTTACTTTTAATAATATACATTTTTTGTATTTTTTAATAATATACTTATAAATTTATTGCAGCTTGCATGAAAAATTGGAAATAATCAGCTGATTGGAAGATTTTTTTGTAATAGTAATTATGAGGACAAAGTATGTATGAAACAATAATTTAGACAAAAAATTATTAACTAAACTCAAACTTGCAATCAGATGGACCTTCAAATATATAATCGGCAAGGTTGATATTATAAAACTATTATAGACAACCCCTTTAGCAATGTGAATATTTTCACCAACGAACTTTGTTCGTTGTGTATTGTTTTCACTTTTGTCTAAGGAAAAATTTTCGTTACTGCCGTGAGATGGCGCTGTTTATAATTAACTGATTATTTTCATATTTGATTATATTATTATTTTGTATTATTATTAATCACACTTTTTTGTAATTTTTTAGTAATTATATATAATCATGTATTTAACGTTTTCTTTTCTTCATTAAATAATAATCATTTTACTTAAAAATTAATTGTTCTTTTATTAACATTTATAATTTCGTCAAAGTTCGTACGGGAAACACCCTATTCAAATATTAGATTATTATCATGATCATATAACTTGCAATAGGGTAATTAAATAAGATATTTCAGTGTTTGAGGTTTCCTCGGATGGGATTTCAAAGGCAGTAGCTTGAATTAATTTAGAAAACTTGTAACTGATATTAATATACTTTTAATATATTTTTAATTATACTTATATTTTTTACAACATCAATAATATAATTAATATCTTTCAAAGGACAAAAGTTTATCCTTACTAATACCCAAAATATAATTTTTTGTTACGTTATCAGGGGTGCAAATAAAGCGTATAATATTTTTTTCCGAGGTATCGAAAAATAACTTTTAATATCACATGTTTATTATTTTCTATACAATACGGAAGAAGTCATTGATAAAAGCTAGTATTAATACGAAAATAATAAATATGGATATAATTATGTTCTCAGGCTACATTTTGAAGTCGTAATATATATATATATATTATGCTTTATCATCAACAAATGTTAAAATAAACATATTTTTTTAAACAACAATTACTTTAACCGTACTAAACGTAACTTATAATAATTTTTAATTACTTTGTTTCTCGGTATAATATAACACAAAAAAAACAATTGATTTTAGTTATTTCCTTAGGTTTTAGGTAGCTTTAGGTTGAAGCTGATTCGCTTCAATCCTACATGTGTTGCTAATAATCTACAAAAATATGTTAATGCTATTAATGCAAACAGAGAAGGGTTTGAAGGTCTGATTTTCACACTGAACAACGTTTACCTTCTAAAAGAGGTCGGAGCACATCAAGTCAACCTATGTACGAACAGTTGTCAAGAAACTTTAGCGCTAAAATTATCCCTTATAAAATTTGTAAGTGATATTGATGGTAATACCATTCTATCGCGATGGTAATGAGAGTATTTGAAATGAAGTTTGCCTCTTTAGCATAGTTATCTGTTCTATGGCGAGTGAAGCTCAGTCATTTAAAACTAATTAAAATGTTTATGGAAATGAGATTACACGTACTAGAATTTTAACCAGCTACATTTAATTAAAACATCATAAACCAAAACATGTAAGTTACAGTGAACCAAAACAGAGTAGATATAGATAGAAAAAGTCATTTGATGATTTAAGTTATTCTTTAGACAGATCAATAAAAAAACAAGGCTTTTGCTTGAAATAATATTAGTTTCTGTAAAGCCAATGAAAAACACACAGTGCACAATTGTTGCACGCTTCTCATTTTTATATAGAAAAAATATGTCTCTTTGTAAAGTTATTTACCAGAAATTAATAGTGATTTGATTACCGTAGAAGAATATGAATCATCTTTCTTTGTAATAGTATTGTAAAAAAATCTTGAATATAATTGTCTAATTGATCACAGGTGTGTGTGATAGCGCACCCAAAATAAAATTAACTAGGGGCCTGAACCAGACCTCGATTTTGACTCGTTGCGCTCGCAAAATCTCGGTAGAGTTAAGCGAATTGAGCAAAGCGAGTATCCCATTTTCAATTCAGTATTCAAAGTTGAAACCGACAGGTAAAGAATATAGAATAATCAAATATCACAGAGTGAAATTTTTAAGATTGAAGTTTATGGGACCTCAATTTTTGATGATTATTCCTCAACGTCATGAGATTTTGAGATCTTGTAATTTTTTTTATAAAACATCGCATAACCCTCGCTTCAAGTGTAAAAAAATTCATGAAGATCTGTAAAGCCGTTTTCTGCCAACCCCGGAAATGGGTTGCAAAAAGTCTCACATAGAGCGCTCTGCTCGCTTCGCTCAATAATTTTCGAAGTAATTATACCATTTAATTTAATTTACTCTCCCCCTCTCATCATGCTTTCACATTTACAACTAAAGATCCAATTTAAATTATAATATTTTGAAACTAGCCGTAGGGCTCGCTTCGCTCGCCGTTATTTTTATTTTTTAATTTGGTGACCTTATTGACCTTACAGCATCGCCAAAACATAACCCTGGCAGCGTTAGACTATAAGCTTTCATTTGATACCCTGTTTATAAAAATCGGATAAGCGGTTTAGGAGGAGTAGTGCAAGAAAGATAAAAAGTAATTGATTTTATATGGTAAGATAAGGTAAATAGAACGAAGTAAATACGATTACCTTCTGATTTATATTAATAATGTAATACTATTGGTTCCCTATTGTTTACTGATTCTTTTCAAGAAAAATGAATGAATTTAAGAAGTGGATTTTATATTTATACAGTTAGGATTATATTACAAGCATTGTGTTGTAGGTGGTATACAATTATTAGGACTAAAACCAATATATAAAATATATATAAAATCAATCATAATTTGTATTTTTAATGAAACAATAAAATATATTGTTGTATGAAAATTTGAGTATTTTTAATTTTACAAAAATTAGTATATTTAACACCAAATAAAAATATACAATTATAATTATACCAAATACACACCAAACATAAAATGGCCTATTCAGTAATAAATATGTTATTTCTTCATCTAAACAAGAAATATCACTTAAAATAAATATCTGTATATTTTTTTTATAAATTTTCTGTAAACTGAGCAGACCTCAATAATTTCCCAGTATTACAGATTAAGTTTAATGAGAAGTACTTTCTCACAATTGCACAGTTTTACTATTTGTTTTTTTTATAAAATTGTATGTCCTTTGTCTTTGCTTTTATAAAATGAATCAAAATATTTGTTTGTTTGTATATATTACATGTTATTTTATTATGATATTATGATATTGTATACTCCATCTTGTTACTCTCTAACAAGAGTTTATGGATATATTATACAAGATGGATAGTTTTTGACTAGTAATATAATTAATTCTATTTTAAAAGACTAAAAAAATATTTTAAATTAGGCTTTTGAAGTGATTATAATAATATCATTTAATATAAGTATCAAATAAAGGGAGTCATTTCGTGAGACCGTAGGGACCAAAGTTATGTTATTTCGCATAACATCAAGTCAGCAATTGTTAAACCTAACTCTGTGAATGTTAGGAATCTAGTTTCAGATAATAAGTTAAGTTCAATTTGAATGCCTTGTTATTCAGGTACGATATTTGTATTTACAAATATTATTCAGACTCCTATTTATTTATTGTAAATAACTTGTCTGTGTATATAATAACAACTATGCGAAAAATATATCTTGATATCATAATTATTACGAAAAATTATTTATAACCATATTTTTAAACTTTAAATGAATTAAAAATAAAAACGTGAGAAATTATTATCAACAATTTGAACACCACCACAATCACAGAAAACATTTATTTTCTCACCTTTCACTTAATTCATTTTTCATCGGATATCTTAAAGATTTCTTAAAATTGAACAGAAAGTACTTGATAATAATACAAAAACTTTTTAAACTTTACAACAACTAACGTAAAATCAAACAAGTAAACACAATCCTTGATAGTGTTAGCTAGCTCGTAGTAAATAAGTGGATTTGATGACTTTTATAAATTAATTACTAACTGGGTTTCTTTTTATAAACCTTAAGACAATTATTTAGATTATTCAAACAGATATTTATCCTACAGAACGTTAAATTTCATTAAAATCCTTTAAAACGTTTTCAAAACGAGTTCTTGAAAAATGATCACCAACCAGTTGTTCTTCTTTTCGGTTGCTTAGTTAACATTGCTATAATTTATCACTTATATTGTCTTATAAATTGCATAGTCGGTTATTTCGGTTCCACCACGCCCAGAAATTATCAATACCACAAGAATATTTTTCTTATTAATGAATTGTAACTGTAGCACAAAAATGCCATATGATAAGTTAGTATATTTTTTATCTACGAGTATATAAAAATAAGGTAAGTACAAGTCTAACAAGATGATCCTTCTTTTTGACAAGATGTCTTACTCGCTTGTATGTTAGTTTTTTATTATGTTTTTTTTCGTAACAATTTAAAATAAATTGTATTTCTTTCCAATCGGTTTCTCGTAAGATTATAGTTGTTATAAACTAATACATGTTTCATTTTTGCTTCATTGTAATAGAAATCAAGGGTTTGCACCGAACTAATAGCTGAGAAGTGAATTCGCCAGAGCAAAGAAAAATGTATTACTAAAGAATGTATAACTCAATAAATTGTTTAACTGAAAAAAATCATCAAAAGGGTTTGAAATTTTTTCAAATCTTATTAACATAATGTAATTTTTCTATAATTAGCCATCTACTCGTATATTTAAAGTTGCCGACACATTCTTATTAATTTTACATATAATATGTTACAATAAATTCTTTCTCTGAAGTAACATGAAAAGGTATACAATATTATTAAAGGGTTGCACAAGCCTTATAAGGTTTAAAAATAATAATTTTTATAGTAAATATTGTAATTAATCTACAATCTGATAATGAAAACGACGTTATAAGTCTTCAAACAATAAATTCTTTATTTTCACTGACAAGTCAAGAAAACGAAACTTCAATTAATAATAACAAATATTGAGCCAATTTCGTTTATTTTATTATTAACCATTCAGTCGTTAACATTTTTTACTGGATGCCTTTTTTTATTAAAAAATAAACTTTTAAATTAATTGATTTGTTAGCTGTAGTTATAATAACCATCTATTTAGTTCCGATTTATTATATGTATGTATTTAAATATTTTATTTTGTTACAGGTAAGTAAACAAGAGGCGAACAGCATCGGTTATTTGTGAACAATTATGATGTACGACAAGGAACAAATTTGTATGTTACTCGTAATGTACAATATATCCTACATACTTTCAACGTGTAAGTTGGGTAAGATATTATTTTGTAACTCATTCAAATATTATAATCTACTTAAATTACCGAATTTATTCCTTACATCAATCGTTTACTATTATATTTCATTAAATGAATGAGTTACATCTACATTAGTTACATTAAAACATTAATATAGTGGCGTCCCCTCACCTATCGATATCGATATTCTATTACCTCTGACCCGTGTTTGACGGGTGGCTGCTGATCGGTTATAACCGGTTACAATTTCTTAAACACCGGATTGACCTCTTCTTGTATATACATAAAAATATTAAAGTCTTTAAACAGTCTTCAGTTTTTGAAATAAAACATTGATCTTTTATAGTACCATTTAATCAGAATTACTTTACAATACTAATTCTTGTTTAAAAAACTATAATGTTAGATTAGAACATTTAAAAAAATATATATATAAAATACTAAACAATGAGGGACATGGTAGTTACTATGTCCCTCATTCTTTAGTATTTTTAAGTAAAGGTATCATTATTATGCTTCACTGGTTTTCTGATAAATTAGAATAATGTAATCTCTTCCTTTCTTATTCTCCATCCCTCACAGTTAACCTTTTTGTTAGTAAAGTCGTTAGACACGTTCAAATTGTATTTGAAAAATAATTATCTGTTTGAATAAACATATTTATTTCATAACATGCTAATAAGTTTCAATATTATTACCGACTAATTGCTTATTGAACAAAATCAATTAAAAATTAATATTTTACAAAATTTATTTTTACATGCTACTTTATTAAACAAAAAATAAATAAATAATTTTAATGGGAGCTAATAAAATTCTATAAAATAATATTTATGTAGATTCGTAAGATTAAAATCTCTGAAATAAAATATTACCTAAAATAATAGTGTCATATTGTAGGTTTCAAATAGTATTTCTTTATATAAAACAACACCTCGTTTAGTGAATGTACAGTGGATAGAGATTTGGCAGACAGAAACACAAAAAGCCCTAGATCACAAATAATTATTACATGAAGGAATCACGCCCGTGGCCTTTCGCTGAACGGTTAGAACCACTGAGTAGTAGATTTATAATATAATAGAGAATAAAAAAATAAATTTACATAATTTAATAATTTCTAATTGAGTTTTCTAATTCGGACAATCGTAATATTTGTTAAAAATATTGTAGCAAAATGAAAAATATACTGAAGTATTCGTTCCAAAAAAAGCTTAACTGTCATCTACTTCTCTTGCAATTTGACAAAAAACAATTATTTTCATTTATATCAGCATGTATTGGATGAATAAAAATATAAATTGAAGTTTCATCGAATGTATGATATTGAATTTGGCTATATATATATATATATATATATATATATATATATATATATATTTTTATATATATATTTATATCCAGACTGCGAGTCTCAACTGCAGCGTACTCAGTTAAATTGTTAAATGTAATTATTTTTGTTAGACAATGCTTATTGCATTGTACTATCTTGATATTCAGTTAACATTTAACTAATCGAGTATTGATCATTTTTATTCAACGTCTTTTAAAATACAAAGTTATTGCATTGTTAAAAAAATCTAAAGAAAGAAAAAAAAAATTCTCTATGTTCTTGGTTGTAGTAGTTGTAAAAGTATAACCTTCTTTTATTTTCATGGATAATAAAATTATGATTAAAATGTCACTTCGAGACGTTTCTTTCCGTCAGTTACAGTACCTTTATATTCCACAAGAAATAGATAATAATACAAGTGTAAATATTAAACTGATTTTGTTATCAATTCTGTTTGAATCTACATGATTTTCAGTAGATCCGTGAATTTAGATCTTATATCTTACCGCTGCACTGGATAGATGACAATAAAATACGTGTCCATACTCGCACCCATTTACACAAACATGCAAATTAATATTCTCAAAAATATTGTATAAGAAAAAATTAAAAAAATTGATGAAGGGAATGTATCATTTCATAAATCATAATTGTATTCATATGATTGTAACTCTCATGCGGACTGGCATCGGCGTGGTATCATCCTCTCTTGTCGTAAAGTACCTATTATAGATATATTTAGTGAGTGTGAGAGTGAACGGTATGTAAGAATGTTGGAATTCTAAATACTCTCCCTTTTCCAGTCTACTTCATCCTGACCAATTTCTCACCTGTTTCGGTTTTAAAATATTCCTAACCACTTACCATCACATAGATAGTCTTCTCGTGCCAAGCTGTCCTAACTGACAAAAATATATGTCACTTTGTATGTCATAAAATGTATTATTATAAAAGTTATTCTATAGTTGAGATTTTCTTTAGAATTTCTTTATGGAGTTTTCACACGTAAGCAACAGATATTAATTAAGGAATTGTCTTTTATGACATCAATGGTCATGAAGTAAAATGATGGAAGGAGAAGAACAATCGGGGCAATAAATAAATTTTGTCAGTTTAATGTTTGTTGATCTATATTAATAAAAAAGAGGATTAGCGAAATTCCTTTCATATAAAATAAACAAATTTTTGTCAAAAATTAAAAGTACAATAAAATGAGACCTTACAATTACCAGAATATATCTTTTTAAACAAAAAGTATATTTTAAAAATATATTAGGTATTATAAATATGGCAAATGCTATATGTTTCACTATATTTGATAAGTTCAAAGTTCAAAATTTCATTGTATTTTAAGTAAATCTCAAGAGTATCTGTGGTAAATTTTGGACACAACCCATGACAATTATTGTGTTTGAATAATATAAACTAATAAACTATTAAATTTAGTAAAGTAAAGTAAGTAAGTAGTAGGTAGTAAGTAAGTAAAATACTCAAAATGAGTGCTTGTAGTAATTATGTAAAATATTGTCAAATAAGGGGTTTTACAAATTGGTACGTAGAATTTACTTCCTTAATTCTAAGCTTTATTAATTCAAGATCAAATTAATCAAAAGAAACTTAACAGAGAGTTCAAAGACAGCTGTTTTAAGAATAATTTACTAAAAACAAAATACCAATATTATAACAACAAAGATTTAAGATATTACGAAAATTATTTTATCAACTATTATTATTTTGTTTCTTTGTAAAAGTTTACATTTCTTACAAATAATTTATAAAAATAATTGAAGAAAAATATATAAAACACACGCAATTTAACGATTTCTAATATAATACGTAGATCATAAGTTCTGAAATTGATCGCATTGTATTTTAACTTTTTAAAGTGCATAAGTGTAAGTAGGCGTTACGAAAGATAGCATGGAAATGTATCTACTTTTGTTATTCAGCTGGCAGCTTTAAAAATACCTCACATGCAGATGTCCAAGATGGAGGAAATTATTTTGAAGGCTATAATGTATTTCAAATATGTGATTATTATATGATTACAACATTTATGAACTTCAACGACATTCCTTTTGTGAACCGTGCAATTAGTATCGTTTCATAAGGGTTATGTATGCTTAAAAATAAAATACTTTAAAGATACTCGTATCATCATTCCCATGACGATACACAACCGTAACACACAATATTTATAAACTATTCTTTGAAAAAGTCTATTAAAATGCATTACATGCTTTTATAACAAAGGATCATTATCACTTTTTTAGAGCAAATACAATTGAATATTTCCATAACAATAAACTGGAGATCCTGAAAGCATACAATACCCAAGATACCGTATATAAATAAATTATATAAATGTAACGTTATATATATAAAAGTAAACTTAGCGTAAAACAAACATTCAGAATAGTAGTATATAAAAAGTAGATAATAAGGAAATAACAAAAAGATACTGTTTTGATGAAACTTGTAGAAATTGTTAAACTCATTATGTTCTTAAGGATTTATGACTATACCATTCGCCCCGCCTTGATATATAACAAGCTGATGATGGGATGCTCTTTATAACGTAAAGATGAACAAACGTAAAGATAAACAAACAAAAATACTTTCTTAGTTATAATATTTTAATATTGCATTTAGAATTTTTTTTACACTTTTATTCGAAACATGTGGCCTGGGAAACATTTTTTTATCCATCTACTTCTCTAAGCTGTAAGCTGTGAGCTTGTAATTAAATTTATTAAACAGATTATTATTTATTTTAATTATTTCAATCGTTTCAATTTCAAAATTGTATGTTAGTTTTGAATTCTGCTTATGAGATTTATATATATTGATTTTAATTTACGTTTTCCAGTTCCGTCAACGCATCCACACTGTCGTATAAATTTCTAACAAAATTACTCATTATTTATGTATATCATCAGAATGGCTTTCGTCTATATATGCAGTTGTCTATGAGAACTTAAAATCAGATTACCCTTAAGTCCGGTATCATAATTAACCATAAAAATAATAATTAAAACAGTAACATGATACAGACTCCCAAATTAAATAATTATATGTTTAAGATCTAAACGCGTCTTTGGTATAAATTATATAAAATATTTCTCGTTAAATAAGGAAGAAACCAGTGAAGACGCTGACAGTGCACAGCTAATACAAATTTATAATTAAAAAGTAAAACCATGCAATAGTTAAATTTTAGACTTAAAACAAAAGCTTCTCTAAAAGCTACGGCATCGCATATTTTATTCAAGCCCTTCATACCGCGGTCCTTGAAACAAATGCTTGGAAAGCTTATTTATTTAACTGAATTACTTGGACGATTTGAAAACGTTGTACGAATTTAAATATAGTTTTGGGTCCAACGGTTTAAAATTTATTATAATTTATGTATTGTAGCACGTTTTTAAACAGTTTTAAATTTTAAATATAATTTATAGATATAATTTTAAAGGTTATTGTAACATCAAACCATTTTTTGGTGTGTTGTCGGTTTTATTGAAAATTATATTGTATTTTACGAATATAATATAGTTGGAACACTATATGAAGTAAATCAAAAACACTTTCAGCGATACCACCATGACGTCACACTTAATATCCAACTTAATTTTTAAACTTATGTACGTCGTTGTTCTTTTACAAGCTGTATGAAAAGCTTGTCAAAATGGAGGCTGAAAACCAACTTTTTTTGTCAAATGTTATATAAATATCAAGGGATGATCCATCTTAGGAAAGTGATTTGACCCTTATAAAAGTAAATCTTTGGCCAATTTTGTCTTTATAAGATTTGCTGTCAATATTAGCTTGTATTCCACAACTTATTCTCCCCGACTTCGTCTGCGTGACCGGCACAACACGTTACTACATTTACTTTTTTTTGTATAAAGCACTTCCAATTATTTGGAAATGTTTTTAAAGTAATTCATAATATTTTTAATTATTAAACTGTGTATTAACACAAAGTTTTCCAAGTAAGGTCGGTTCCAGAGGAAAGAGATAAAATGAGACTGCCCATTTGGTAGTGGTAGATTGTCACTGTCGCACATAGACATATAATAAGTATATAATTTATGAACTATTTGTTTACTACTCAAGAATATATTATCTCATACATTATATAAATATATATATTTATGTTTTTGTTTTTTCTTTTTTATAATTCATTGGAACATTTTACTTAGACAAAGTATATACTTTCGTTTAAATTTAAAATATTTGGATCATGTTTGACTTTTGACATGAATTAATTATACGGATAAAATGATATTAATAAAAAGAAAGAAATGTATTTCCCAGAACTATTTTAAATTATATGCAGCGAAGTGCTTCCTCGTTTCGGTCTTAGCCCCTGATTTCTGAAATTACTTACAGCATAATACATTACATAAGTGTCAGAAACTTTTAAAGTAATTACAACTTGGTAACAGCTATAGCTTATAAAATCTAGAGCAATTTAGAGCTAAGCCATATTTAATTATTCAAAATAGGTTCACTTAATAACGCACTAAAAGAGGCACTATGAAGATAGTGTAAGTTGTCATTCTTTCAAAAATACAAGTTATGTCAAAATGAAGTCGATAATAACTTAGAATGTTTGATACATCATATAAATTAGTGAATTTGTTTATAACATTTTGGTTTCTATTTCTTAACGAATCAATTCCAACATTAAGTTTTATTTGAGCAACATTTTACTTCAATTTCTGTGTTATGTTCGTTTAAATTTGTTGCGAAATCAAAATGAACGAAAATTATAACAAATAAACTGGAATTATTAGTTTATATTCATATGTTTGTTTAGATAACATCGGTCCCTTATAACAGGAGATCGCTTTTAGGTAATTTAATTTTCTCGTTAAGTTTAATTACGTTTAAACATACGAGAACTTTACGTATAGAAAGTGAACAACGTTCACTTATACTGTGAATAATGAGATAATAAATGATTTCTAATTAATAAAATTAAACTTTGTATTAAGTAACAGACTGTATCTAATGACACTTTAAAGTAAAATAAGATAACAGACACTTGATTAATGTTTTAGTGACTTTTATAAAAATATTTATATAAAATTTTAAACGGTACTTTTTTCAAGGAAATAGTTAAAGTTCTGAAATTCGAGAGTTTATTATATATTTTTAATACTTTATTTACTTTGTTGCTAGTTGACAGTAACTGTTTATTTATTTCATAATTTGATGCAAAGATTGTTATTAATTTATAGATGTATTTAATAGCAATATCATTATTATTTTATACACTATGACATTCATCTTTGCTAAAGATTAGTTAACAAACTGTTAATTAACAAAAAAAAATGTCTTTTCAGACGTTTAGACTGCTCAGACTTAAAACTCCTAATGTAAAATATACTTAGAGGTGATGGAATGAAATCCACAACAGATTACATTATTATTTTTAAAAATTAATTATTACATTATTATTTTTAATAGATTGTCCTTTAATCAAAGTCATTTTTTTTATTTATGTATAGCGTTTTTGTTTAGTTTCTAATTATTCAGTACTGATAATAACACCATGATAATGATAAATCAATATATAAAATTAATACATTTAATACATTAATTAGTTGAGTTTAGTATGTATGTAATCTTGTCCTTACAATCAATAATAAAATAGAATAATTATAAATTTTGTAAGGAATAAACTCTATAAATATTTTGAAAAATATTTTGAATTGAATTTAAAAATATATATTTTTTTGGTAATGAATTCATTAACGAAAACAATGTTTTCTGTTTCTAAAACTAGTTCTCTGAATGAAAAGACTTATTAACCAATCAACGACTGACAGAACTAAGTGGTATTGAAACTAAAACAAGTCATATGGAAAACGATAACTTTAGGTGCAGCCGATTGAAATTGACCGATTGCACAATTGACAGCCTGCTTCATTTAAATTTGAAAGTTTCGAAAGAAGTAGGTCTTCCGGAATGGCAATCCATTGATCAAGAGTATTTTATATTTTATAAAAAAATTTGGAGTATATATATTAATTTCTCAGCCAGTAATTAAGAATATTTTAAAACATTTATTTAATTTAGAAGGATGAGATTACTCTATTGTTTGCTTCACGTATGTCTTCACTTTATTTGTATTTTGTAGTTACAATTTAGTTTTTGAATAGTTAGCAGTTTAAAAATTTTACAGTATAAGGTTATCCTATTCTCTTTAAAAGGTTATCGGGGGATTTATTTCAAATTGATTTTATCCTATTTCCTACACCTAAATAAGATATAATTTGAATTTTAATAGGATTAAATTAGATCTCTTTTAAGAGATCAAGTCATCCTTTTTGTGTATATTATATTTTATATAGATTGTTAATTTTATTTTTTCCTATATATAAATAAATAAAAATAGATAAATAAAATTAAGGAAGGTAGGTGTAGGTATTAATTACAAAATGAATTGGGAATTGGGAAAATATCAATCAAGACTAAGGAAGATCGAAAATAATTCGATCAATTTTCTTTAAATTTTTTACTTAAGCAATTATTCAATATATCACTTAAGTATTTTAAATACTAATAAAAAGTTAAATGACTTCCTTTTAGTCCCGTATTAACACTTCTTGGTTGGTACCACAGACGTTACATGACGTGAATCGAGGTACAGTTACATTGAATGATGTTGTAACAGACAACTAATCACCAATCTCAAATCATTTTTCAGTTCATTATCCGGATACCATGCGTTAAATGTTAAATTACAAATTTTCAAATCCACGACAGTCTTCTTATTACCAGTATTTTAATATTACTAACCTCCTATTGTTAACATATCTTTTCTCAATGTAATCACTTGTCAATATATTACCTTAAAATGGCAAGAAAATTTTTTAGGTCGTTTAATTAATAATATAAAAACAATATTATTTTGTTTTTGGTATTAGCGAACTTATTTTTATGTAAAATTACCTTTAACAATAATCCTGATTCTAAAACTAATATTATTCTTATTATTTCTATTTTCTATTTCTTCTACCCAGTTTATTTGCATCTACCTCACACGGGACCAATTCTACCCCAATTATATTATATTAACAATAGAAACAATTTTGTACTGTCCCATTGTTTCCATTTTGGTAGCTACCATATTATAAAAGTAAGATTATGATAATTATAATAATATTGTATTAAATACATGTGAGCTCCACACTACGAACATGCTTTTAGATAGAGACTTAGAAAAAACGGACTTTAATTTCTTTTTAAGAATGATTATTAAACTGAATACAGTGTGATAAAATAAGGGGAGTATATTTTTTAATAATTTAGTAATATACTATTTATTTTGGAATATTGATTGATGTTAACAATCAATTTAATAATTTTTGTAAATAGTAACTGGATTTTAATATATATAAACCACCTACATTGAAAAAGTAAACTTCTCTATAGAGAGACATATTTAATACCCACTTTATGAAACTATCTTCCAAAGAAATATTTTTTTATTACAAATGTTATCTCGAAAATATGTTGATGCACTCAACAAAAAAGTAGTTTTATTAATAGCATTCAATGCTATTTTCCAAAATCATTTTATTTGTGACAATTCTGTAAACTTTACTTCCAAAGTGAATAACTATTCCTGTCATTTATCAAAGTAATTACGAAAAAAAGTATTGTAATTGAAAAAACTATTTAAATTACACGTCAACATAACAATAAAAAGTTGCTTTAGAGGCAGTAGAAGTTGTTTTAGTGCCTTGAATGTTTCTGGATCTTTGAAAATGTTCTCAAAGTCACAATTTACAGAAAATTATTAGAGTCTTTATTAGTACAACCGAACTTATTGAATTGGCTAATTTCCTCGAATATTCATGAATATTGCGTGGCAATTAACCGCGACCATACTAATATATATACCACTAACGCTATCTACTAAAATACAAAGCAACTAAATTCACAATAGCATTTTATTTTTGTGTTTCACTATTGGATGGATATAATGGATGTAAAATGTAATATAGGTTTATGATCTTCAAGAAGTGATTGATTTTTTTCTTATGTTACATCTTTATTATGAGTATATGTTTATTTATAATATTAATAAAAATCATATTGTATAATATTCTACTTATATACAAAGCTGTATAACGACTACGGGTACTTCCGAATATATTTTTTTAAACATAATAATTTAAACTAAATACGCTATGGATATAAAATAGAATTTTCGAATCTCAACATAATAATAATTCTCACGATTTGTATTTCTTTCTTACCGACATGCAGTCGTCTAGAAAAGGTTCAAACTATAATATCAACCAAGGCTAAGCTTGACAAAGTCCATTACCACTACAAGACTTTTTTATGTTTAAGGTTCTTACTCAAATGGATTATCCCAAGATATTTGTATAAGTTAAGGCCAAAAAGTTACGTCGTTAGTTTTTTGAGTCTCAACAATATAACCAGAATAAGGGTTACCTATTAAAGAGTCACTCGACTATAGTTAATATGTTAATTTATAGGTTCTTCTTAACTATTGAGTTATTAATTTAAAAACTTAGTTATTTAACATATGTATTTTGTACATGTGTACATATTTTATCTCCATTTCAATATAATCTCCATTTCAATAAACAGAGATAAATCGTTGCGATGCTCTGTCAAGTTTTATATGAACGTTAAAAATATAGCAAACAAATTCAAGGCTATATAAATTATGTAAGCAAACTTTTGCTAACGTCATTTGTGTCTGATGCTGTGTTTATTGAAGTTACTCTGCGCGGAAGTTAATATGTCGGTTGACAGATACCGATGTCTTATTTTTACATGAATACGGTTGTTAAAAATGTTTAAAATAAGTTAGAAAATAAAAAAATAGAAGTATAATGGTCGTACAAATCATAGAAATTCAAATTAATAAGAAGGTTAAATAAAATTATATAAAGGATAAAAACAGAATTAGAGTCATTAACAAAATATCAAGAAACAATAATTATGTTGCGTACAATCTTCATTCCTTTATCTTCTGGAACCTTAAAAAACGTACATTATATGAAACACCTGTTCTTGTCTTATTTATGTGTGATAAGTGCAATGTGTTAATTTTTGACATTCTTGCTTGCTTATATCATTTCCTTGTAATCCAACCATGTTTTTTTCAGTCTTCCGCTGCTCCTGTCTCCTGTACTGTCTGAGAAGAAGTATATGGATGGCTATAAAGTCATCCATATACTTCTTCTCTAGGCTCTTCTCGTTGCATGGTTTTAGACATTCCACTGTCACTTGTGCCACTTTCACAATATCTTTTACATAGACATTTCTTACTTTATAATTTTTTACACCTCAATATTCAAACACAACAAGCTTGACTTTGATTTTTTGCTTTTATAGCACAGTATTCCTAACATCTAATCATTACCTGAAATGACTCAATATCATATCAGCATGGTGACTTATTATGACTTAAGATGACAGAATCATATTTAAAAGAGTAGAATAATATATTATGTACTTAATATTAAATAAGAATAATGATATTATGAGTTAATTTTACAAGATTTTTTTTTTACAAATTAAATTTCAAGTTCATTTAATTGTGGTGCGCATTGTACCCATGTTGGCGATGTAATGATAGCGATCGCCATTTTGTATGTCTACGTGTCAGTTGGGTTACATCAACGATCAAAACTTTTTTTCTGGAGTACACTTACATTTAAACTTTATATCTGCCACGTAAGGCTTTATACTTTGGAAATTATTATTAAAAAAATATATCAGTTCTTTTGGAATACGTAAAAACTCGGGAGCAAATATTTTTCAAAATAATTCCAATCAATATTTAAAATACAACAATAGAAGCATCTAAAAGACAGATTATTTTTAAAAATAAGGTTCAGCGTTCAAGTAATCTAAATATAGAATTCAATTAAAATCTGTATATTTTTTTAATGAATCTTAAATTAAAAACTAATTCATAGCCATGTCATCCACATTTGTATTATTATTATATCACATTTAAGGAACATTCTTTGTGAGATTTAACACTTTTAATCCTAGTGTTTTTCCATAATATAAATGAAGCGTATTTAAATTTTTCTTAAAATAGTAATTAGAAAAAATTAACATTTTTTTTGTATGTAAACATGCTTATGTTACATGTCACTGCTATTTTTTTTATCTTTATACATATCTTGTAAAGTTCATTATATTTTCAGAGTAAAGAGCAGTAGACGAGAAATTTTGGTTTCAAACTGAAAGAGATAAATTGTAGAGTGAGATAAAGTACCTTGCTTTATTCGTATACTTAGTGAAACATAACAGCTGGCTCAAGAGTTTCAAAACATAGTAGTGTTTAAACACTTTCAAAACTAAATATTCTTTGAAGAATAATTAGTTAATTCTGAATGATATTTGATTATCATTCATTAACTAAAATATAAAATACGATATTGAATGACAATGATTAATATCTTGGTGGTCGACCCTCAATGATAAGAATGTTCGTGAAATTAATGACTGACTTTGACTGACTGACTAACAAATCTTTGACATATGTTACGTTATCTATAGAAGTATATAGATAACGTAACATAGATAGAAGATAAGCGATTTACCACTCACTGACTCATTACGAAATCTCCGAAACTATCTGGCAATTTTTTCGTGGTGTAGGCCTACTGGGCATCCCACCACATTATATAACGGGAACGCATCCCAATACACAGTACGTCAAAGGTGATATGGAAATCTGTGTATTCACTGACTGGCATTATATTTCTTTATTTAAAATTTTTAAAATTTACACTAAATATAAAATAGAAATTAAGCATTTTGTCAATACAAGAAGTCTAATTGTACATCTAAATTAATAATGTGCCGAGCGAAGCAGGCGGGAATCAGCTAGTAATATCATAAAGTACATAAGGTTTTATTGAGAAGTAACAATAATACTATAATACGTTGCATAATAAAAAAGTTAATTCAAAGTTGCTCTCCGTAACGCAAGCAAGTTGTCCCAGTCTGCGTACCTAATATATATGTTTCATCCTTCATAGAAATGACGAAAAATGTAAAAGAAAATAAACATACAAAATAGACACGTATGTCATTAAACAACTAATTTGTGTATCTGTCTCTATGGTTTTTCGACTGAATTTTTCTTCCACCATTAAAAGAAAAGCTTAAAACTATCTCTTCAATCTTACTTTAAAGGTACCTAAAATTAACGAAGGTTCGTTATAAGTTTTGTTCATAGTTTTATCCGTTAATATCAATAATAACGTATTAAAGAGCACATAGAACGAATATAATTGTTATTAATAAAAATGTTCATGACTCGTAATAGTGTTTTAAGATTGCGGTAGGCTTTTAAATCAGTGCATTTCTGTTTCTTTATAATAAAATAAATGTAAACATAATAAAAATAAAAAAACCTGACTGATTCAACTTTAGTTCCTCATTGGAAAAGAAGGTACTTAGTATATTTTTTAAAATTTGGCAGCACTCTCCAACGATCACTATATCAAACTGCTAAAGCGTTTCATAAAAGCCTTTATTATAATAAACGTATACAGAACTGAATACATTAATTCAAAAAGAAAAGAGGCCTTCAGAACTATTAACATTATGTTGTAAAGGAATTTATCTACCGTTAAGTTTCATAGAAAAACCCATTTGGTAGATGTTATTTACCATAAGTAACGAATTAACTTAAAGCGCTTATAGACGACTAAGGTCATAGGTAATCTTTACATTTATGAGAATCTATAAATATCAAAAAGAGGCCAAATCTGGACTTTAATTATTTTTTACCTTAAAATCTTTGTTAAGTATTTGATACGATTACAATATTTTATTTATTATGCATTACACAAAAATACTTGATGAATTTAAAAAACTTTCATTTCGAATAGCCTTTTTCCAAAAATCGTATTATTTCAACTCACAAACATAAAAACCGATTATGCTAAAATACCTCTATTAATTAGGTACCATAGGTACTGTAACCACCACCGTCATGAAGAGGAAATAGTGGACATTAAAAATTTAATTTTTGCCTATTTGTCCTTAATACATAATTTTCCACCTTAGTTCAAATAATATTGGAATGCATGAAGTAAGTTTTGCGGAACAGATCTACACAATATAACATATCAGTAAAGTTTTGAGTCCAAGTTAATAACAGACAAGTAAGTAAGAGAAACTTTGTCTCCTTCAATTAAGATACAGAAACAATTTAATCAAGCCAGTCATATGTATATTATAATATTGTCTATCTATATCTTGTGGCTCAATTGTGTGATAGTAATTTAATTATAATAAAATTACGCGTTACGACGCTATAATAGTAAAATAATGCTCAAGGAAACAGGATAAAAACAGAACAAGAGTAAAATATGTAATATATAAAGTGTGTACATCATAGTGTTGAATATATGATCATTATTTAAGTAGAAAATAAGTACACTTTTTAGTTATGTGAGTGTCAGCAACTATCGCAAGTTTGTTTTGATATAGTTCTTGTATAACTTACATATAATATAATACATATATATTCTGTGTGTTGTGTACTTGTTACATATTGCTTAATTTTCATATAAACTATATATATTTTTTTAATAATCAAACAAAATTGAATTGAAATTAAGAAGAAAAAACTACACATAATGTATTACTACATTTGTTACTTTTATCGAAAAGAAATTTAGACAATGAGTTCAGGAAAAAACTAACAGAAGTCGTTAGAACGCGAGAAACGAGAATCAAATTAAAGTTTAACCATTTCATTGTTATTTGTTGTTTTTTTAGCAATCTCAAGAACATAATAAAAATAAGCGGCTTTGCTACAAATAAGTTATTGGACTTTTGTAAGAAGAGCTATCAAGTTTGAATTGGGTTACTATAAGGGTAGATCACATAAGAACAACACTTCCTCATACAACACTCTCTGCTAATCAATGTTCCTCGATGATAATTCAAATCAGTAAGCTATTGTAGTAGTAGTTCTAGTATTGTATTATATAAACTTCCAACATTTACAAAATAAATAATCTTAAAAAGCTCGTACGTCTTATCTCTTTCACGATACCAGTGAGTAAATTAATATAAAATTTAATTTAAAACCTAAATTATTTACAACGATTATAAATTATCACAATATGAAACAAATGACAAACCGTATCTTATAACACGCTCTGATGAAATAATGTTTATCTCCTTCTAACTTTTGACAGAAGCTTTGCCCACGTAGTATTGTGTTTAAAAAATTCTCTTATAATTAAAAACTAATTTACATAACCTTTTCATTATAGAAAACAAAACACTACTACAAACAGATAGACACACTTATAAGATGTCTAAATCACGTAAAAGTCTCCTAACTCTTTTCAATCAAATTTTCGAAAGAAGACGATCCAAAACTTTGTCAGTTATTCTCTATCCTAAATGATCTAACTTCTCCTCGATACTTGAAATGTTAATTTCTGCTGCTAAGGACAACTCAAAATTTACATCTTTGGTCAAATTCTTATCTTAGCTTATTTGTACCTTCATACCATACTGGTTTTCTTTCTCACTCTTTCATAGAACATGCTATTTAACTCTGGAACGGCCTCAGTCATATGCTTCGACATGCTCCGAATAAACAAGTATTTAAAAAGTGTATACGTAGATAGATATATATACCAGAAAATTTGTATGTAAACTTAAAAATTATACAAGACTTTTATTATAAATTAATGACAGAATATAACACCTTCACCTTTATTTACTAAATCGCTCATTATTCAAGCTAATGTTACTTTTACGTTATTTTTTCTCAGTCTTAAATAAAATTTCAAGCTATCAGTCAAACTTTTTACAAATATTTGTATTTCTATATAATATTACTTTAAGGCAGAATATTGTCAAAGGTAAAAACGTATAATCTGTAATTACTATGCCTGAAGCACTAGAACGTTGAAATTAATTTGAGTTTGAACGATTCAATTAAAAATTAACCCATGCCTATATCTGCTTGGATAATTGATATAATTTATAGTATAATTGAAATATCACATTCTCTTAAATGAATCATCTTAAGAGAGGATATTGAAAAACTATTGAAGTGGGATATTAGTAGCTTTAAGATAATTAGAGGCATCAGTCAAGTCATATATGAGTTGCAGCCACGACTACAAGCAGGCTTTACCACTGAATGTTTCAGGTGTTCAGTTAGAGTGTTATATTTTTCCTATTATACTTATAAGCTTATTCTGATGCATCTTAAAGCTTTTTTACAAAAATCCCGACATGGATATCGACTTTAGAATATTTCAGATTTTAATTTATTGTCTGACAGCATTCTCCACTAGTCGATCCGTGGTGTTGGGTACATGCAATTAAACTATTTTAAAAATGAACTTAAAAATAATAGTTAATATTATCATAATAACACTTTAATATTATATAAGAAAACCCAGCTACACCACGCTGCGATCTAAATGTGGACTTTATTTCAACTTAAGCGCCGTCCACTATCATCTCAAGACAAAGTTGTTGTTTTTGACGGAGACGCAGATACCGCAACCTACTGACACAGCGTACCTCTTATACCCCGGGGATTAACTCGAACATCATATCAAGAAGTTTTCGGTATTTTCGGATCCTTTCGTATAATAAACTTTTAAGAACTGATAGCCTAGAGGTAAAACTTAAAATCAAAATAAAGTACAAGTAGGTACAATATTCATGAATTCTAAATGTAAATCACTTTGACGCATGTTTAAACATTTATATATTTTGCACTTATTCCAGCTTTAATTGAATTTCATCCTAGAAATTAAGTTGGATTTTTTCTACAGTATAAAGATTTTATTGTGCGAGTAAACTTCAAATATTTGCTCTCTACACAAATATTGTCTCTCTACAATATATATATTTGTGACGAAAAGGTTTGTATTTTTTTATTCTCTAATATAAACAATTTTTTTTATATTTTTCTTTTTTTCTCCTAGGCTACAAAAACATTATTCTTATTTAACATTATTTTTACTAGAAAAGATCTGAAAACATTATAAATTCAATAACACCTTTCGGTCTCTATCTTTTGGTATCTTACATCGATATAACTATAGTATCGGTGCGATATACTATGAAATTTTGTTTATTGTTTTGTTTACTTCCTTCCTTCATATTGATGTTGTTGTTTTCGTAACTGCTAACAAAGTTATCAATTAATAGAGGTACAGACTACCCCGACTTAAGCTCTTTAAGCCCTTTAACCTTTGAAATTAGAAATGATTTATATATTATTTATTATTATTACTGAAATTGAAGTATTTTATGAAAACTTATTATTACCAAAATACATATTACGTAATTTTATGTTTTTTTATAAGTAAACAGAAATAAGAAATCAAATGTCTTTTTATTAAGCGTATGCATATTTTTTTAAAAACGACGTGTGAAAATTCATTAAATTGCTAAGTAAATAAATTTTCATTATAAAATAAAATATTGTTAATAAATAAATGAATCAATGAATCTCTTAATATCTTACTTCTAGTACTATAGATTTATCACCATATTTCAATCATACAATTTTATTTATTTTTGTGGTTCTTTTTAAATAATTGTCCAAATAATTAAGAATAACATAAGTTATGTTGTCCTTCATTGAATTCAGAAAGCATTAAAATAACCTTCTACTTCATTGGCAAATTAATTTTAATTCGAACGACGTCAAAGTCAACAAACAAACCAAACTGCCAATCAAATTAAAATTTGTACAATCTAAGTAAGCAAAGCCTATACAAAACGCTAGTTTGTGCATGGTTAGTTTTAATTAATTTCTAACAACTAAAGATGTTTACTCTAAGTTCTAGGCTCTAGAGAAAGCAATGTATGAGTGAGTGTATTTTTTATATAAGCGCTTAAAATTATATATATTATTTTAGTTTTTAGGGTCATGTTTTATATAGTAATATTGATAGACACTATACAAGTATCTAGTTCTGGTGTGTTGTATGTGTGACAAGCGTCTATTAAATATTATTATGTATGAACATAGTCTATCAAATATCATCCATTATGTATGAAGTAATCATGAAACTGACTTGCATTTCATCGTTCATTTAGCTATCCTTCAACCATAAATTGAACCAGAAATTATTTAGAATTAATATAATATCAGAAATTTGTCAAAGTTACGAAAGATCTATTTCAGTTATGAGTGAAAGTTTGCAAATGAAAATTTAAATTATCATTTGCGTGATGCAGAAATATTCAATGTAAATTTGTAATTTTCTTTCATCATTTTGCAACCCAAGTACAGTTAAATACATCAAAACAATATATCTCATATCTCTTTATGTTAAATTTTATTTTCCTTTGATAGTTAAATCTAAATTACTTACATATCATCTTTAATTACATTTGTCTTTTGTAACTTTTATTATAGGAGCTTTAACTAGTTCGGTTGTTAAAGAATTTATTTATTATATGTTACATTACATTTGTAAAGAATGGTCACAAAAATGAAAGTAAATTTAAATTCAATCCAAAATAAAAATTTCTTAATAATTTATAAATTATAAGCGAGTTAAATATGTAAAAAAAAATATATTTTAATATATATTACTCGTGGAAATTTAAGATATACATTTTGTTATGATCACAAAAGATTATTAATATTATAAAGACAAAAATGTACAGCTAATATAAAGACAACATCATTCTTACCTCTTAAGATCATAACTTCTAAAATATGCTCAAATATTTTTTGTACATTTTAGCCGAGTCAGAAAATAATCGTTTAAAAAAGACGTTCCCTTACGACCACCCCTGTGACGGTCTCTTAGGAATTAAGGTTGAAGAATTTTCTAGAATATAAATTATCCTTGTAAAATTATTCGATATCATGACAGCTGTTTTAGGAAGCAGTAGAAGTAAAATTAGCCTCCTGGCGTAGAACAGCTTCAAAGTCAAAGTTTTCTATTTAAGTTGTTACACTATACATATGAAATGTTGTACTATAGTTTTACGGTCTTTAATGGTTTATTAATACTATTTTAATGTATTTATTAATATACATAAACACACATATTTTTTAATTTTGAATTTTAAGTCATTTGTAAGTGAAAAAGGCGAAAAATTAATGCACTAATACAATTTCTCAATTAAATATTGTCAAACTGCGTCCTGCAACTGTTTTTATATTATAATTAAAAGTAATACCAATATTATAGATGTTTCTAAGAATTAAACTGAATATTAAATTTGTACGTAAATAAGTTGACAACTAAAAAAAGCAAAACCTATTGTCATTTAAATGTACATTATTAACAAATAATATTTTTTGTTACAGGTAAGTTTAAAAATAATATCACCATGGCGCCAAATGTGATCCCAGATGTTACATATTTTGCGTAAGTTTGTGGCAAATTTATTGCGATTTGTGTGTTTTGGTTTTAAGTACATGTGAAAACGAAAGTTAATAGAGATTTCGTTACCAATTACAAAATCTAAAACTTTAAATATCAAAGAAAGTTCTAATAAGTTATATTCAAATAATCTCACCTCAACTGTGAATAATAGATTATTAATATTTTATCATAATATTCGTATTATTATTTATAATTAATTAACTTAATTAAGATCTCCTTATAAGCTTTCGTTAGTTGTTATATAAAATTAATAAATTCAACTAATTATTTTTAACTATATATAGTGATATAGTTTTAAAATTGAACTACTTAAATTAATTTGTTAATTAATAGAAAAGCATTTATATTTTACAACAACGTGTGTAATATGTAATTTTAAATAACTTTTCTTCCTTCAGTTCTTCAATATTGTTATATAATGACTTCTTAACGATCTCGTGCTTGGTTGAGTTTGTGATAAATTACAAAAAATGAAAACCTTTTGTGTATTACTTCATTACCCTTCTCCATGCAAGGATCTTAAATGTAAGTCCAACAAAAACTATTTCAATAATTATATCACATATGAGAAAGGCTTAAACACTGATTTTTAAATAATATTTTATAACCAACAACAATTGCCTTAAGTACTCCAATTTTAATTGTTATTTATTTATTATATATAACAGACAACACTTGAACTATTAGTTAATGATGTATGCTAATTTATTTTCTGAAAGGTCTTAAAATTACAAAAATATTTTAAAAATCGAGTTACCGATTTATTCTTTTGTAATATTGTTATTAATTAAAATATAAATCTCTACAACAAAAAATTAGACCTTCAGATTCATCTCTAGTTGTCAAATAATAGAAAGCCCAACTAAATGAAAATTGAGATTTTACAAAATAAATGTTCGTCTTTAATTAAGAACATCCCCCACTTTCTACATTAATAAATGCATTCATAGGAAGTCGTTGTGGAAAGTGTAAAATAAACAATATGGAGAATACCCTTTAAAAAGAATTGAAATAACTTTTATAAAAATCAAAATATAAACTCTCTTAATACTCAAGTCATCAACGAACGCAGGTAGATATGAGTTAATCCGACTCCAACACATAACCGATACGTGAGGAGTTTATAAAAATTATATTTGAGACTGAAAATTATATTACTCTAGCACCTAAATAATGTTTTTAGAACCAATAAATAAGACAGAAAAGTACTCGAACGTATAATCTATACGTATAGTATATATAGTCAAATCCACGAAGACGCGCCCCACTATTCCTCCTAACCGTTTATAGTATAAGTGTGCTATCTTTTGTCAATTTTTGAGTGTTATCGGTACACAATAATTACCTACGAGTGCACACGCACACTACAATGAATAGACTAATCAGGAGAGAGCGTCATCGTCAGAGAGAAAGATGCTTTACTTCAATTTTATATTTTCACCCAACTGAAAAGAAAAGGGTTATTTTTTTTATTTTTACGTGCTTCTTTTTTCATAAAATCATTTACTTTAGAAATAATTTATATTGCCTAAAATTAAAAAGTTATCATTAAATAGTTTTTCTTACTTTCCAAGCTGTAATGAAGTCTTAGTAAAATTTCCTAATTTCAAACTTCAATTACTTTGCTTTTTTCATGTTTTTAGTAACTACAAACTTCTAAACAATAATTTACATACCTAGCTAGCATTTAATTGCAACACGCTGATATTTTCTCGACATTTAATAAAAATATATAGTAGAGGAACTTTCGTGACGAGTCAACAAACTCCCAGTACACCGCGATCCCCTCCACCAAAAAGTTGGTGGGGCAGTCTTCGTGGATTGCACTATCTATATCATAGACATTATAGGACAGGTAAAAAGTATCCGATATGTTTACCAGGGTCATAACTTTTCACACACACACATCACTACTCAAACAACGTATATAAAGATATAAAATCAATCTTTTGCAGTTCTTGTCAAGTTACTATTTTATTATATGTATGAATGAAAAGGCAAAGTCAAAAACGGCAAAAGTTTGTTTTTTTGTTTGTTTATCTAGCTAATGATGAAACATATCATATATATTAAATCCATTTCTCTTTGTCATTTAGTAATTGACATATTCATTGCATGTGCAATCCAAATTGATGAAGCAGCTTAAAAAAAACATAACACAAACTTTTTATTACAAAATGTTATAGTATGGAAAATAATAATATATTTGCTGACGCACTAACCATTTATCTAGCTGTCGTTGGCGATAATGATTAATGTTTATTTTCTATTTTACTCATTACACAAATCAATATACATATTAATAATTTAACAATATTTTGCATATCATCTATGTATTATATTTAATTATTATTATATGATATATACTTTAAGATAAGACGGTTACATAAATAATGTTCAATCCGTCAAAGCGAGACCAAATGTTGTTCGTGCAGAGACAGAAAACCTACAGGAAGGTTGCGTTATAAAGGTATCTCTGAAAAAGACATAACATATATATAGAAATAAAAGAGGCAAATTAAAACTTAAGAAGCCCGCATCCCAATTCACTAATTAGAGCAGTTACTCAGCGTCGAGTCATTGTTACCACTGCAATATAACATTACACTTTTAGATACTTTTACCATTGTAAGGGTAAGGGTGAAGTTCACTCACAAATATAGTACAATATATATTCAGTGCGACCGTTACATAAGTTTTTGCAAATACGGTTCGTCAAGAACTCTTGTCAATTCTTCTCTTCAATTTCAACTAGCCATTGAATGTACTGGTTTCGGAATCAATTTAACAAAGAAAAAGGAAACTTGGTCTTAAGAAAAACACCTTTCTAAAACTAACAACATATTTAACTAACTAACAACTCTAATATAACTCATCAAAGCACATTTCTATAAGAAAGAAGGAGACTTATGACGAGACACGGTAAAGTAAATTTACAAGTGTATTGTTAACCTAAATGTAAAACCGGCTAAAGATGACAACTTTATCAACGTTTATTATGTGATGATATTATAAATACACTGAGTAAATGATACATTTGATATCAAAATCAATAATGTAAAAAATATATATTTTATACTACTATACTATAGAAATCTATTGGATCTGTCTGTACATTTTATTTTTATTCTTAATTTTGTGAATCGATACATTGATTCAAATACCACTATTTTATTTATTACGATCTGTCTGTATGTCTTTCTATAACTCAATAACCATTTGACTGATCTCCGTAAAAATATTTAATACGATATATCATGGATGCATGGCGATCTTCCACTGTGCGGTTCTTAAGGACCTTTTTTCCACGTTCCACTCGCTTGTGGAACGAACTCCCTTCGGCGGTATTTCCAGATCGGTACGACATGGGTACCTTCAAAAAAGGCGTTTATTCCTACCTTCAAAGCCGGCAACCCTCCTGTGAATCTTCGGATGTTGTAGGAGTTCATGGTAGACGGTGATCACGTCCATCCGTGACCCGCCAGCTCGTTTGCCCTCCTCTTACATAAAAAATTTAAAAAAAAATTCTAAGATAATGTGATCGTGCAACTAAGATTATTTAGTAAGAATACATTTTAAATAGGTTTTATGAACAATGTGAGGTGTAAAAAAACGTCGTTAAAGTCGCAGGTAAAGTTGGAATTTACTAACCAATGTCGAACTAAGCGTAAGTCACATGAAAAAGCCGGTATTGATATAAATTAATGAAGTTACAGCACCAAAAAATGTTTAATAATTGATTTGGCTTGTAACAAACTTCTTAAACCTAATTTTAAACGAAAATGTATTATTTTCGTGTAAAATTATAATTATCATCATTAATAAAAGAATCCCTACACAGTTGATTGAGACCTTCAAGGTCTCAATCAACTGTGAAGGTTCAAGGAATAAAGTATTTAAATTAATCCATGGCGAAATAATAAACCCACAAATTAATTAAATTTTATCATATGATAAGATTGACACTCATACACACATACAGGTATTTTATATAGATAATTCATTGACCGTCTAGATAAATCTATAGAATTTTATATAAAATGCAATTACAGTTAGTGTATCCTTAGTTATAAAAAATATATATACTCCAAAATCATCAACTTTGTTGCTTAAACCTATTTTTTCTTATATTTCTTCTTATATTGTTCAATTAAAATACATAAAAAACACGAGTAAATATTGAAGTTAACGTTTATTATAAATGTAAAACAACTTCGTGACAAACACGCTTTTAATTTACATTTCAAAAATAATAAACGAAAGCGTCGAATATGTTTTCTTTATCAATTATATTCTTTGAGGCTACTTATACAATTTTTAACCAAAATATACCTTACACTTTAGTATGGTTATAAATAATTTCAGAGACGAAATATATAAATCATTTATATTTATATGGTAGTAATATTAAATAAGTTGCCTGTTCAGGGATATCCTTGGGAAAAAAGGAGAAAAGTCACCCATTCCATCAGTAATACCAAACCCTATACGTACTGCAACTATTGGTCATAAATAAGCTATGTTATGAAAAGATTGTTTTACTAAAACAAGAATATATAAAGAAACATTTTAATGACACAGTCTACTTTTCTTCCACTCTTTATGGCGTTCATATGTTTCAATTACGACAAAAAAACATAATATTTCTTAATATAGTAATAATTTATTATCATGATAAAATGTTGTCCGATAAATGTTTTAGAACTTTAATAATAACAATGAAGACATTACCACGTGATATCTACGTATAAAAATAGTGTTAAAAGATTAAAACATACTTATTAAATGTTAGAAATAACAGTTCAAACTTATTGTAATCGAATTATTTTAATGTAAGATTTTTATGTAAGAATTTAATTATAAATAAAAAGGTATGATTACAATGATTATGTAATTTGAAGAAAATACTATTTTGCATCAGTACGCGGAGCCGCTGACGGAGAGCTAATCTAATAGAAGTATAAAATCTTTTGTATAAGTATTTATTAGAAAAGAATCTCAGTATACTTTAAGATTTGAAAAGCTTAACCGTGATTGATATTAGCTTATCGAATCCATGGGGATACATCTTAAAAAGTTTAAGATCATCCTTCCTTTCTTAATATTTTCATGTTAAAAATGTTAATGTTATTTATTGTGTTTTGAAATTACATCTACAATTATGTTGAATAATCAAATAGATAACAGCAAAAAGTTACATGTTACAATATAGTGACAATTTTATATTTTGGATCCATAATAGGACCTTATTTTTTTATTGCTGAAAAGGATTTTTTATGTATCATTACGTATTGAGAATCTAGATTTTCTTAACTGCCTACAACGGAATATATAGAACGCCGTGAAAATTGACAAATAGATTCTTTTATGCACTTCTTCTAAGGCACCGTCTCTCAAACACTTCACAAAGCATTCTAGTTTGCAAAGTTTACGGCCCCAATTTTATTCACATTGCTTCATAGTAAGTATGTATATCTATAGGATACAATACAGTACAATACAATACATTTTATCATATTTTTTCACCCTACAATACGCAATACAATAAATATATATATAAATATTTTATAGCATGTATGAATATTTAAATAAGATGTACGAGTATATAAAAATATACACATTTATATATTTATATGGAACTAAATTTTGAATAAACATCAGGTTCATATTTTGATAACTTCTGCTTGTTTGATAAAGTTACATGAATTACGAGTACATGTATAAAATGTCATGACATGTGTGTCGTGATATGTGTTATCAAGTTTGATAAATGAGTTAACATATTGTCTCTGTCACGTCATGACTCAAGTCCTTCTAACATTCTCAGTTGTAGCAAAATTCTTGTTATTGATAACAGTATAACAGAACATGTTTTTATTAAATGTTAAATTATAGTTTCATGTTTCTACACTTTGTTTATAACTAATTCCATATTTTATTTTTTAAAAGCATTCTTTCTCACACAATGACACTTTTGATCTTTTATTATTGACTAAGATATATTTTGTGCCAGAACTTTTGCCATAGAAAGTAAACGAAGCGTTACAAACTAATTTTGTTTTAAAACTCAGAAGGAAGGTAAAAAATGTACGATCAAACTAAGATTATCATAATATGAAGGAGAAAAAAAAACAATTTATGGAATAAGATTTTTCTTTACTTTTAAACCGTCATCGGCTAGAGCATGGAATAGGTAGATGCAACCCGGATTATCCCTGATAACTGTGATAACGATTACTGCAGCCATTTACTTCATAATCCAAAAGTGTTTTTTAATGGAACAATAATTAATTAATAAGTGGATAAATTGGATTTGATTTATAAGGTTTGTGTGATGTGTATACTATACTTTCTTTTATATTTTTATTAGTGCCTAACTCGCATTCCATGCAGGTAACAACATTTAACGAAATAATAGTTTTTCCTTTAATATTGTATATTTTCAGCAGATTTTAACTGAAACGTAAGTAATTATCAAAATAATAATATATTCATGATATAATAAATTCCCACTAGATCACACAAAATGGATACAAGGACCTTATATATTATTTATTTGAAAATAAGGAGCGAAGCGATTTATTTCAGAGCATATCATAGCAACACGTTTACAGGTAAACATACCTTAATCCAAAGATAACAAGAATCTTGAGATCTTATCACACCTGAACCTTAACGAGGTTCTCCATCTTGTATCTCCATTTTATATCTCCATCTCCAAGGTGTAAGAGAGATAGATATCATCGAGAGTATTTAAAATTTGAGTACATCTATATCTAGAATAAATTATTATTAGTACGAGTATTAACTAATAACCGTAATCATCCTTTATATACTTTTCTTTCATTGAAACATACTATAAGAAATCACATACCACTATCTACAAAGACAGTAGTATTCGCTAAATAAAACATTTATACTAATTTTCCTAACCATTTCAAACAAAAACAAATCCAATATCAAATACAGTTGCCAATGATTCACTCCATATTCTCTTGTTTCTGAGTAGAGATGAATGAGTATTAATCAATACATTTCCGCTCTCGTGAATGACAGAACGAGAACGGTCTATTCTTTCTCTAAGATGTAATTATTTTTCAATAGATACTGGTTTACATAAAGAACGTTTATTAAGGATCACATATTTAACAGGTTTTAATTATAACTAAGCCTTGTTTTATTAAATGTACGAGGTCTGTAAAAAAGGAAATAAATGGCTTACATATGAGTTATGAATATTCATTACATTCACATAGTACATACATACTTTTTACAATAGTAACTTTGTATTTTTAGTTTTTTTTGAAACACTAAAATTCAATAGCAAATATATTAAATTTAAAAAATGTATATTCTCAATGTTACCAGTCTAATACAATCCTCAACAATCGTATCGTGATAATATTACGAGAGATAAACTATACTTGCATAGTAAACTCTTAATTTTACTTGATCATAGATTTGAAAATAAGCTTTGAACAGTTTCCACAATATTTATTAGAAGATAAAACTTCTTACAAAACTAGAAGGAAATTATTGTCGTAAATTTGTTATATGAAACTAAAATACCTAATTATCAACGACCCTTGCCTTCAGCCGTTTTACCTTTAACCACTTTCGGTATTAGGGAATCAATTGACTGCGATCAGATTTCACCACCTTCACTTACATATCTTATTACAGTCACCAAACAAAAATTTTACAGTCACTATGCTTCTATAATAAGAAAGAATATTCCATGAGCACTATTTATAGACCTACTTTAAACATGGAAACAGTTTCAAAATTTCTTTGTTTTAATTTAAAATGAGTACGATAATTTTAACAAAACAATATTTTAATAATATAAATATATTTTAATTATTTAATTATTATTTACCTATATTATACGTAACAAACAACGCCATTTCAATTTAAACAGAAAAACAGTCCGAAATCTCCACACTAGTGAATCATGTGGCAAAAAAATATTTTTAAAATGTCTTAGTCTTGAGCTAAAAAAAGAACAGAAAATTTTAACACGTCATATTATTATATTGCCCTATGTTCAATTTAATAATTCTCTTTGTTTGAATTCCTTTCATTAAAACATGTTTCCGTTGTTTTGCGAATAATATGAAAAATATATAATAAAATTACAACCACATTGTTTACAGGGACTCTCTAGGGATGGGCTGTAAATTTCGAAAATAGAATATTGTTCGCTTTTATTTGATAAAGCTTGTTTTTCCTACATATTTTTGTTTTTTTTGTCAAGCCAATATTGATGGATAGGATTAGTTCATGGGTCCCGCACATAAAATAACTGGAGGTATATTCTTTGAGTACTATTGTTTATTCTGTCGATCTTTATTACTTTACATGTTAACCCTATGAAATTTATGCTGAATAGGTTTATAGTAAATACAAATAAAAAAAGCTTTTTTTGTTAAAACTGTACACCGGGCTAACAAGGTTATGTAATGTATATGTAAAAAATACTAATAAGACCGGAAGGTAAATTCATTCAAAATAATAAAACTATTGTTAATTTGAATACTTATAACAATTTATAATATACAATATTTTACAGTAATTGTTAAAAAAGATAAGGACGACCTTAAGAAAATCTATTTCAAATTGATGCTTATGAAATACTCTTTTCTAATATTATAAAAAAGTTTAAATATAGGAGATAATCTTCAAAACTATTTTATAAATTTTAAAATACAGATTGAACCATCAAGGAAAATAATAATTATAAAAATAATTTGATAAAGCTAAGAACTGTTTTTGTAAAAAATTTATAATTAATAATATAAGACAATGATATAATTGTATACAAATACAGCAATATTTATATAATAGTTATCTTTGATGAGTTAGAATGTATTGTTATAAGGGGTCAGACGACAGTTATAGCTAGGCCTTGTTTGTACATAATGTACTATTTTCAGTATTCAATATTATAAATATAATATTCACGAACGAACTTTGTTCGTTCTGTATTGTTTTCACTTTTCTCGGATGGATGTCTGTGGACTGGAAAACGTTTCATTGCTGTCGAGAGATAGCGCTGTTTATAATTTACTGATTTAGTTTATTTACATATTAAGTTATATTACTATTTTGTATTATAATCATACTTTTTTGTAATCTTTTAGTAGTTATAAATAAACATGTATTTAACATTTTCTTTTCTTCAATAATAATAATAATAATCATTTAACTTAAAAATATATTGTTTTTTTATTAACATTTATAATTTCGTCAAAGTTCATTCGGGAAATACCCTGGGTATTTGCATCTTCACTGGTATAATTATAATATTATAAGATAAAGGCTAACCTGTTATTCTCTTTTATGTGTATAACTTGAAGATCCTTAAGACTTGCCAACACATTGTCGATGAGCGTTCTATCTAATTTTATTTTGTCAAATTAATAATAAAGAATTTATTGTGTTTTCTACCTTTATTATCATTGCTTGTTTAAAATAAAATGTGTAATAATGCTTTAAAAAAATATATGATATAGACTCTTTGCATTTTCTCATATTGAGCAAAATTATAACAAAATATAGATTTACCTATTAGGAAATTACTTAATTTTTTTTTATTGGATTTTGTACCTTCATTATCAATATCAGGGTATCAATTATATTGTATTTATTTGTTAATAATAAAACGCAGTTTTACTCGGCTCTTTTCACGTTAATTAAATCGAAATTCGCCTCACTGGTTACCAACCCATTCGATGTCCTTTATCGCGAAGTAAAATCCAGTCGAGTCTAGGCTGGTGAAACTCATTCAATCAAATTACCATTTAATTAACGTGAGAATAGCGTTTTAACATATATATATATATATATATATAATTATTGATTATGAACACTTAATTACAGAAATAAATTTATGGGATGAATACCTATCACCTCATTGTCTTTCTTTTCTCTGCATTTTTCAACCAAATTTATTTTCATTAAAATTTGGGAAATAAATCAGTCAATATTTGTGGAAGACTTTTCAAATAGGCTGCATTATATATGTGAAATTTCTATTCACACGATGTTATATAAGCACTATAGTTATCTGAACTAAAGGGATTAATTATTATATTGTGCAAAGTAATTATAGATAATTCAACGAACCAAAAAGCAATATAGCATAAATGTTCTTAATATTATTCTTATTATACTCTTACATGATGTCTCATCAAAGGAAATTGGTGAAAATCAATTCCTCTATTTATTTAACCTACTCTATTTCTTTCATGTACAATCTATATTTTTCCGCCTATTTTTTCGCCACGTGAAAAATAATTTTATAACCCAGATGAATCAAATTCACCTTTATACCCGCAATTAATAACCGATGGATGCTTATCTCTTTTCACCTCACTGATTTATAAATAAAAACATATTTTTTACTCCCTAATAATTCATATGAACTGTTCCTGACAGTTCTAAATATTTAACCTATAGACATTCTAATCTTTTGTGAAAATATTTGGTTACAAAATACCGTGAAATAATAGTTCAAACCAAAACTTACACTATCATACTTTGTAGTTCTTAAATAAAAGAGCTTATTTTTTAACTATTTAGAAACCTTAAAACTTTTATAAGGGTGTACATTTTTATAAGATTTCATTTATTTTATTGATTTTCCACTATAATATCATAATTTCTTTTGTACATTGTTCATAAAATGTTTACATAATTTATTTGGTGTATTTTTGCAAATTTAATAAATTCTTATTTTAGTTACCTCATTTTATTTCTCATTTATTATATTTTTTAGTTTGCAAAATCAATTGACTGATCAAAAGTGAGCATTAAATGAGCGTTTTGTACGATTTTTATTTATTTCTAATATTATTATCACTTGTCACCTTCAACTTGTTTTTGTTAATGTACTAAAACTTATTAATATTAACCAACTATACGTTTTAATTTCTAAGACAGATCTAAAGACCTCAAGCTGTAAACTGGTACAAAAAATTCCATCCCCTGTAGTATCACATTAACTACAGGAGCTGCGCAATGGAATCATTGGAAGGGAAACAAATTAGCCTCCATGAGTAATATGTAAAAAGGACCACATTCAATTACAATCAGCAGACTTTCAGAGCCAAAGACGTCGGGTCCCAGATCTTGTGCACTACATTCCGTACCAAATAATGATCAGAAGAGCTTCGGGGTGCATCGATAGTGACTTGCTTCATTCATAGATGTGACGTCAGCCGAAGATCCATCAAAGAGGGCATATTGCTGTCCACGTCCATTAGACGAATGTGTGTTTTAACCAGCTGGATAGATCATTTTCTAGATCAAAGTTAGACACAGATCTCCCCACGTAGTCGGTTCCACGTAACCCCAGCCAATCGGTATTGTGCGCGTTGAAGTCCCAGAGAACTACGATTTCGGCGGAGACAGTCTGTGAAAGCAGGTCGTCAACCTTCACTTGGACGTGGCCCAAGAGTTGAACTGTTTCTGCATTACCACTATGAGACCTGTAAAGGCACGCGTAGACCCGACGTGATAGTTTAGTAGATTCCGAATTCTCTCACTTATCGACTATATATAAAGAAATGAATTGGGTTACTAAACGTTCACCTTCTATGAGAGGAAGATCCTTTCCTAGTAGAGATAGTCTAATAAGATCTACTGTCAAATAACTTCAACCATCAAACGAATATTAGAATAAATAACCACGTCGCTTCTAGTTATATGTTGTCTATCTATCTATTCCCCATTCACAACGGCTTACAGAGTTTTAACAAAATATAAGATAATAACTATACTAAAACAACTTTAACTATAAATTCACAATTGTATTAAACAAAAGTTTGGAAAAGTTACAAGTAATTTTTCATAAACATAAAATGAAAATTTCATCGCCATGGCAGGGTTCTGGGAAAATTACCCGTTATTCTTACAATTATTAAGCTACCGTATCTACGATTATATATGGAATGTAATTTTAAAAACCCTCATATATACCTTCACGCCATATCCCTTGCGGGGTAGCCAGAGACGACGGATATATATAATTTGTGATATTAAAAAGTTGAACTTACAAAAGATCGTTTTTTTTATATTACTGAGCCATAATATTTTTTCTGATTATTATTGGATATTTTAAGGATTTATTGGATTGGCGTATTAATAGCCGAATATAAAATAAATTTCAACGTTTAGATCATTTTATGAAGCAGATTTTATATTATAATTCTCCAATAAGAGAGTATTCTCTTTTAAATCAAATTCGACTGTGTTATAAATAACGGCCTACAGACGTTCACATAAAGATACTTCAATTTACATTTAATTTCTTAAGAATTCCAATTTTCCCATGACGGCAGATTAGCTTTCAAACACTCCGATCGAAACGCAACATTAAATGACAAAGTAAAGAACCTGAGTAAAATAACACAGACTATGCAGTTTTATTGGATCTTTTAACCTCATCGTTAAATCCACATAGTTTAAACAAAGATATTTATATCATTATCTCTTTTTAGTAATATCGAGTTTTGTAAGAAGCAAAATCTGTATTATAATATTAATATTTGTATAGAATACACCAATACTTTCTCCCTTTGAACTTATTATTCATTTTCTAAGTATTCAAGAGAATTTGTATACATTTCCATAAATATTAAATGGCTGAATCTTCTGTGACATAGTTTGAGAAATCGTCATTTTCCTCTTAATAATGACTTCTGTCTGCGAAAAGTTTGTTCGTATTTTAATAGACTTTATAAACAATTGATGTCGTATTATACTACACAGATTCAATGTTTATTAACCAAAACATCAAAGATAAATAGTACACAAGCACAGGCATAGACTTTTATCGTTACTACTACTATAATACTAAAATTGGGAATATAAGTTTATTTATTTGTTATGATTTATTGCATTAACTTCAACCTTATCATTACCTTAATTAAATTATTCACGTACATTGGCAAGCATGCATTATTCCGATGAAAAAAATATTATTTCCAAGGTATCGAAAAATAGCTTTTAGTTCGTATGATTTACAAAATGTTTTTTTATCTACACATTGCTAGAAAAGACACTGAAGCTTAATATAATAATAGTAAATAAGTAATTAGGTTATTAGACTACATTTTGCAGTCGTTATATATATAATATTTTAACATCAATACAAGTTATAATAAACATAACTTTTAACAGCAATTATCTTGACTTTAAAGAAAATCTAACTTTAAATGTCACCACATATCTCAAATTCACGGCATTGCTTACTAAAACTTTCTCATAAATCTCTTTTATTATCGCCCTATGTGAGTTAAGATAGGTCTGCATTTAGTGTTAATTACTCTTCATTTCAGTTTATAAAACCAATTAAACAGTCATCTTAAATTATTAAAATTTTTATTCTTCTCTTTAAATTTAGTAATTTGTTTTATTTAATATCTTCATAATTATAATGTGCTATTGGTATATTATTTTTATTCAGAGCAATGATTTGATGAAAACCCTAAATCTATATGACAAACCAGATAACATTACCATAAACAATAAAATAAATAATATGACTTTTAACCGCTGATATTTATTTATATTGTTAAACGTATTTCACAAAAGAGGTCTGAAATGGAGAATAATTAAATTTATCTCGTTTTTTATGAAAATAGGTGCTTTTTTACGTCTTTAAATACGTTTCTTTTTAAGAATAACTTAGAGAAAACCAATTGATTTTAGCATTTTTCTTTAGATAATAGAAGCTAATCCCATATGTATAGTTAATAATCTACAAAAATATGGTAATGCTATAAATTCAAACAGAAAAAGGTTTGAAGATCTGATGCTCTCACTTGACAACGTCTAACTTGCATGAGAGGGCTACCGAAGTTTTAGTCAACACGTGTACGAACAGTTTGTCAAAAAACGACAGTAATAAAATTATCCTCTGTATAAGTTGTTGATGATATGGTAATATCATTCTATCGCGATGGTAATGAGAGTATTTGAAATGAAGTTTGCCTCTTTAGCATAGTTATCCGTCTTATTGCTCGAATGAAGTCAGTCATTTGAGACTAATTAAAATGTTTATGGAAATGAGATTGCACGTACTAATATTTTATTCGTCAACATTTAATTTAAACACAACAAATCAAAACATGTAAGTTAAAGTAAACGAAAATAGTGTAAATTTCATTTGACGATTGTAATATTTATTTTTCCTTAGGGCACCTCTATGATTGAATATATATATTTCTGTAAAGCTAATAAAAACACTGACCACCAGTATTGCCTAATTCTCATCTTTATATAAAAAAAGTATGGTATGCAATTTATTGTAATTGTAGATATTAGATATATTAATCATCTATCTTTTTAATGGAATTGAAAAATATGCTTGAATATAATTGTTCAATTGATCACATGCAGGGTGCGTGTGACAGCGCACCGAAAATAAGTCCATAATTTTCCTATATTATTTTTGGTCGTCGGAGTGTAATAACGTTTGATTTACTCTCCCTCCCTCTTCCGGATTTGTCCCTCTCTCCATGTATCCTAAACTAATTCAAATGGAATTGATTTGTAAAAAACCTACATGTAGTCTCAATTATGTCAAAACCTTACCTCTCATTATTTGAATTTATTTTCTACCTTCCACTAATGCGCTGAGTTTGTTATGTTTCAAAATAAAGATTCAAATTAAATAATCATATTTTGGAGTAACGTAAATAGAACAACATTTTCTGAACTACAAAGTCATATCGACACGATTAATTCTGTTGGTAATAGACAATAATACTGTTATAATATTTGTTCCCTATTATTAAGATATTATTTGAAGAAAAATTTTTACTATTTTAAGTGTCCCTTTTTAATGAAACAACAAAACATATTAAATAACATAAATCATGTAATATTTACAATATTCTTTTACTCTTATTAACACCAAATTTACGTTGAAATAAAACGCCGTATGATATTTTCTACATCTTTAATAAACAACAAATATGTTATCATTTAAATTGTATTTAAGCGATATTTGTTGTTTTGGTATTTGTTAAAAATATATTTCCAATGAACTGTGAAGACTATTAATTTTCCAGTATTACAGATATTTATTTTAAATGACAGTAACTTGTCTGTTATAGTAAGGTAACACTTGTCTCAGAAAGACGTACTTTCTCACAATTGCACAATTTTGCTATATTTTATTTTATCAGAAAATTGTATGTCCTTTGTCTTTACTTTCATGAAATGAATCAAAACTGTTTGTTTGTTCGTAGAATTAAAGTTATTTATTTCCAATGTTATCTATAATATTACTTCATCTTATAATACTCGATAATATACTTTTTATAAACAAAATTCAAATTCAAAGACTAGTGTTAATTACGATATTAAAGTACCAAATGATATTTTAGTGACTATAATAATACCATTTAATTTAAGCATCAGATAAAGGGAGTCATTTCACGTGTCCGTAGAGACTAAAGTTATGTCATTTCGCATAACATCAAGTCAGCAATTGTTAAACCTAACTGTGAATGTTAGGAATCTAGTTTTAGATAATAAGTTAAGTTCAATTTGTATGCCTTGTTATTTAGGAGCTATTTGTATTTTCAAATATTATTCAAATCTTTTATTCCTATTTATTGTAATTTTTATAAATAACTTGTCCGTGTACATTGTAACAACTATATAAAAAATATCTTAATATCTTATATAAATTATTTATAATCATTTACTCAATACTTATAATGAATTAAAAATAAAAATGTAAGAATTAAATATTATTACTTTAAACACCTGCCACAAAGGGACATTCATTTTCTCTTCTTTCATCTTAATTCTCATCGAATATCTTAAGCTTTCTTAATATTGAACAAAAAGAAAAGATTTTACTATAAAAGAAATAAAGTAAATCATCTAAAGAAATGTCTCAAATGTAACAGACTGAACCATACAATTTGAAATTTTTTGTTACATTTTTCTTTAACAGGCCACACTACTACTACACTACTTAAGTTACCTAATATTTTTTTTACATAAAAACTTACCATTTTCTTTTCATATTATTTTTGAATGGCTGACATCATTAGTTATATACAAACATTAATAAAGTGACGTTCCCTCATATAACGATATTGATATTCAATTACCCCTGACCCGTGTCTTGACGGGTGGCTGATGATCGTTTACAGCTGGTTAGGACTGGATATGATTTGATTAAGCTCCTGTACATACATAGAAGTATTAATGTCTTTAAACATTCCCCAGTTATTGAAATATAACAATGATCATCTATAGTTGAAACAAAATAAACTTTTAACAAAAATTTCTTATAGTAAATATAGGTTAACAAATATTCTATTAATAGGCGTTAAATTGTCATTAAAAGAATATCTTTAGTTTTTTTTAGTATTTTTAAATAAAGGTATTATTTTGTTTGACAAGTTTTCTAATAAATTTGAATAATGTAATCTCTTTCTTCCTTGTTCTCCATCCGTCACAATTATCGTTTTTGTTGGCAAAGTCGTAAGATACGTTCAAATTGCGTTTCAAATTGTATTTGAAAAAACTTTCTCTATATTATGAAATAAATATAACTTTTTAGCATATTATGAAATAAATGTAAGTTTCAAAGATACCGACTAATCGCTTGATAAACAAAAATTAATTAAAAATAAATATTTTACAGAATTTATATTTACGTGTGTACATTTTTCCGAAATTAAGAATGTAATTATGTTTTTAATTATCAATTTAAATGTTATGATGAAGGTAATGATGAAGACACTTCAAATTCGACAAACTTTAAGCCAAATATAAAATTATTGCAAATTATAAAAATATAGATGTGTAAGAGACTATAAAGATACAATATTATAATATTACAAACAAAATAATACGAAACACTCGAAAGAACACTCGATTTATTTTTATTTCCCCACTCAGGTGATCAATGAAGGGAGAGATGAACAAAACCAAATCCCGCATCCGACACGTGACCGGGTTTTAAAACAAAAGGCTGAAAAATTTATTCCAATTGTTCCAGATTCCAGTACATAACAAAAGAAAAAATCCCGAAAATATTCTTTTGAATAAGGATATGTTTGTTAGGCTTGAAAAGAAGTGCTGTTAGCAGTTTGTTTGGATTAATTTTAGTTCTAGCTTTATGCTTAGATGAACTAGATTCTCCCGGCATCATTCCTGTTTTCCGCACTAGCATGGAATACATTAATATTACCTTAATTTGAAGAAATCATCAGCATTGTGTGTCATCATTTCTTAGCTGCTAAGAACATTGTCTAAACTAATATTTATATAGAGGCGTGTTATAATCTCTGAAATAAAATTATTATCCAAAATAATGGTGTCATATTGTATATCTTTGTATATACAACACCCGCTTTAGTGAATGTACAGCGGTCAGTTGTTTGGCAGACAGAAGCACAACAAGCCGTGGATCATACAAATAATTATTTCGTGGGAATGACGCTCGTAGCCTTTCGCTCGACAGTTAGAAACATATATATACATTACTTTTCGAAGATATTTTTATTTAGACTTCTGTTTTCAACTGCGGTATACTCAGTTTAGTTTTTAAGTGAAATTATTTTGCATATTGCATTATACTCTACGTCTATTATTATAAAATATAAAAGTTATTGCGTTCGTAGAATATTCTGGGGAAAGAAAAATTGACTATCTATGTTTTTTGGAAGTATAATCAAAAAATTCAATGAAACATCTAACAAAATGTCACAGTGTTTAATAATTAAATTAATAGTATATTTCTAAAAGTATAACTGTTTTTTTATACATAATAATATTTCTCAATGATATGATATTTATTATTAAAATTACACTTCAAGACGTTTCTTTCCGTCGTAGCTTTATATTCCATGAAGAATGAAGAAAACATGTACAAATATTGAAGTGCTTTTGTTGTCAATTCTGTTTGAGTTTACATGATTTTAAAAGCTATCTCAATGACTTGTTTTGTCACTTTGAATTTTATATAATATCTATAGTGTTATGAAAGTTATTACATAGATGATATTTTTCTTATGATTACAAAATGTGCCTTTTCATGTTCGCAGCAGATAATCATTATAGATTTATCTTTTATAAGATCTATGGGTGTATAAAATGATGGAAGAAGAAGAAATTGCGTGTTCAGACGCAATTGAGGCCACACAATAAATAAGGCTGTCAGATTACGTTTGATTATGGTTGATCTATATTAATAATAAAGCTGAAGAAATAGTATATTTCTATTAAACTACCAATCGAATCATTAATATTTTTCTAAAAACCAAATTTTCGGTAAGGGTACAATAAAATGAAACTACAAGAAAGTACCTTTTCATACAGAAAGTATATTTTAAAAATATATCCAACTTCGATTACTTCAAAACATCATTAATAAATTTCGTAAAGATAATGAGAAATATCATATTTCTTTAATAATAAACTATTTCAAGAGTAGCTGCGATAAATTTAAAGATGTATGAATAATAAGTATTATAATAATGATCTCGTGATATGAATAATTTTAATTAACCGTAATATGATTTCAGTGGTATCATAAAACCGAGAAGCTGGTTTAATTGGTTATCTGGCTTACCACAGGTCTCTGATAGAACCTATAACAATTATTGTTTTGAATTATATAATTGATATGTATATAATTTAATATTAATCTTAATGATCGTGTAATTTTTTTTTAAAATACTTGTAAATAAATTGTTAAATGTAATAAAATTAAAGTAGAATAATTGATATAAGTGTTTTGTAATGATAAAAATATTATCAGTTACAGGATTCAGAAATTAGTACTTAGCATTTATTTCCGTAATATTAAGTTACTTCCATAACATTAAGTTATATTCAAGAACCAAATAAGGGAAGGAAATTTAACATAGAGCTCGAGGAAAGTTGTTTTTAGAGTAATTAACACAAAAATACCAAATACCTAATAATATATATATTTAGCGAGAAATATTTAAAATTTAATTCTATTTTATCGGCAACTATTATTTCATTTCTTTATAAAAGCATGCATTTCTTACAAATGATACATAAAAATTATTTAATGGAAAATATAAATATACGCAATTCAACAATTTTGAAAGATTTCATAAGGAATAAAACTGATTGTATTGTTTTTAATTATTAAAGGGCATTGGTAAAAGTAAGTAGGCGTTAAGAGAGATTGTATGACAATGTATTTACTTATGTTATTCAGCTGGAAGCTGTGGAGCAAGAAGTAACTCTATAAAATATCTTAAATGCAGATATCCAAGACAAAGTAAAAAAAATCGACGGTTATACGAGGGCCAAACTGAAAGTTTTTAGAACCGGCCACTTAAAAGCATTATATTAAAAAAAATGTTTAAATTTTGAAAATAGAACTCTTTACCAATATTATTGAGTTTACATTTCATTCATTTGTCATTTGTTTTACGATTTGGCGGCAAATTGAAAATTGTCTGTGCACGTCAGAATGAATTTAAGCCGAGAAAATTTTCGTGCAATGATTTTTTATGACTTTCGATGTCATTTAAGTCAACAAGAAAGTTATGATAGACTTCGATTGGCTTTTCACGATGAAGCCCCATCTCGTGCCACAGTTTACAACTGGTTTAATGAATTCAAACGTGGTCGAACTAATCTCACCGATGTTTTGCGTGAGGGACGGCCTTCTACAGCGACGACTGAAGATAACATCAGTGTTGTGCGGCGTATGATAGAGACTGACAAAAGAGTGACCTATCAGCAGATTCGGACAAGTCTAGGCATATGTATGAGTCAAGTGCACAAAATCCTCCATGAACATTTAGCGGTCAGGAAGCTTTGTGCCCGCTGGATACCGCATAATTTGACCGAGGCTCAAAAACTCCGCCGTGTTGATTGATGCCGAGAAATGATCCAAAAATTTAACGGAGGTGACTCAAATGCTATGTTCGACATACTAACGGGTGACGAAAGCTGGATTTACTGTTATGATCCGGAAACCAAAAGACAGTCTGCTCAATGGGTGTGTCCTTCCGAAGAGTTGCCAACTAAAGTGAAGAGAGATCGAAGTGTTGGAAAAAAGATGGTGGCCTCGTTCTTCGGAAAGACAGGTCATTACGCGACAGTAGTCTTAGAGGATCAGAAAACGGTTAATGCAGAGTGGTATACTAACAATTGTTTGCCACTTGTCTTGGAAAAAGTTCGAGAGAAACGACCTCGCAGCAGGATCCTCCTTCATCACGACAATGCCTCGTCGCACACCGCCAGGCAAACGATCGACTATTTGGTGACCTCAGACGTGGAATTACTGGGTCACCCGCCGTATAGCCCCGACCTCGCACCCTGCGATTTTTATTTATTTCCGAAAATAAAAGAAAAACTTCGAGGAAAACGTTTTATAGACGCCGAAGAAGCAGTGGCTGCGTTTCAAAACGCCGTCGAAGAGACTCCTAAGGCCGAGTGGGCAAGGTGCTTTTCTCAATGGTTCCATGGAATGCAGCGATGTATTGATGTAAATGGACGCTATTTTGAAAAGTTACAATAAAACTAATAACTTGCTAGAATACTTAGTTTTTGATTTTCTAAGAACTTTCAGTTTGACCCTCGTAATGTAAAACTATTTTGTTTTACAATTATATGAAACCATGATTAACTCACTTTCTTTCGATTCCTTTCGAACAACTATTCCTTTTATGAACCATGCAATTGGTACCGTTTCATAAGGGCAATGTATGAAATAAAAAACTTTTATGACATAGAGAAAAAAGATATCAACATTCGCATGATGAAAAACAGCCATAAAAAACAATATTTGTAAACTAGAGTATTCTTCGTAGAGTCTATTGAAAATACATTACACGATTTCATAAGAAACGATCATTATCACTTTGTAAGAGCGAATATAATTGAAACCAGAATATTTCCATAATATTAAACTGCAGATCCTGAAAACGAGAATACAATAAGAAGCCAAGATACCGCATATAAATATATTATAAAAATGTAATAGTACAAAAGTAGTCTCTTGTAGTCTAAGTAGTCTTAGCATAAAAGAAACAGACATAATACCAGTATAGTATAGAAAAAATATAAAAGTATAAGAAAGAATATAAAAAGTAGGTAATATGGAAATAATAAATAGACATTGCGCCTTATGTGTTTTGACGAAACTTGAAGAATTTCTTAATCTATTCACGATACTTTTAACATATTATGTATCATTCGCCCCGCCTTGAGCCATATCAAGTTGATGATGTAATGCTCTTTATAAAGTAAACAAACAAAAAATACTTTTTTAAGTAAAATCTAATTAATATTACATTTTTTAAAAATCCTATAATACCTAAAAATACGAGACCAGCAGACTTGTAAACTACTATTTTTTATTTATATATGCTTCTCTGAATTGCCTTTAATTGAATTTATTAAATAGATTATTAATTATATCAAGAATTCAAATCGTTTCAATTTCAGTTCCAAAATCAGAAGTTATATTTGAATTCTGTTTATGTAATTAAGATTCAGTATTATATACGAGAGCGCATACTTTCGTATAAAAAGTAGTTTAATTACGAAACTTATAGCTGAGTCTTCCCTGTTTTTAGTTTAAAAAAAATCTTTTTCTTCTTCTTGTTAGCCTATAGACGTCTACCGCTAGGCTTAGCCCTCCCCCAAAAATCGATACGATGACCCTTTCTTACGCTGCCCGCAAAAATTTCAAAAGTAACATGATTATTTTTTTAATGGGTTTTTCTAACAAAATTATATAACATGTTATATAAGTAGGAAACCAGTGAAGACGCCAACAATAGTAAATTTTATAAAGTTTTTCATTTTTATCAAAAAACATGTAACAGAAACTTTTAAAATAATTACAACTCGTAATAGCTCTAGTTTATAAAATTTTGAGCAATTTGGAGCTAAGCCAAATTTAATTATTTTACATTGACTCAATAACGCACTAAAAGTGCTATTATGAAATTAGAGAGTTATTATGCTTTCATAAATACAAATTTATTGTAATAGTTTAACTAAAAATAAATGTCAATGTAAAGTCAATAATAAGTTAGAATATTTGATACATAAAATAAATTAGTGATTGGTTTATAATAGCTTGATTTCTATTTCTTAATGGGTACTAATTTGTAATTTGGGTAAAAAATTTCATCAATTTCTATTTTATACCTGTTATTTTAAATTTGTTACAAAATCTTCTTTAAGATAAGATTAAGTTTATATATATTTCATATTATTCAAACATATAAAGTCAACTTATAGAATTTTATAATCTAGTAACTTACTATGAAGGATTATCAATTTATTAATTAAACGTAATAATGAACAAAGTTGATAACAAATAAACCCAAATTAGAGGTCAGTTTATATTCATTTATTTGTTTAGATAACACCGGTCCCTCAAAATTGGAAAACGCTATTAGGTAATTTAATTTTCTCGTTAAGTTTAATTATGTTTAAACAGACGAGACTTTACGTAAAGAAAGTGAACAATTTATTCTGTGGATAATAAGATAATAAATGGTTTCTAATTAATAAAACTAAACTTTGTATTAAGTGACAGATCGAATCTAACGACACTTTACGGTAAAGTAAGTTAGCAACCAGTTGAGTATTGAGTGCGTGAGACACGACAGTAAATGAAAATATGCTTTTATTTTAAAAAATAGACAATTTTTATTCATTAACGTTCTGTATTTATTTATATATTATTTAAATGTCTCAAATTCAAGTGTATACTAGGATCCGCCAACCCTGCGAGGCGGGTGTTGAGCTGAGCCTCTCTCCTTTCTTCTTTTCTTGATAATTTTTGAATGGCTAAACATCTTTTCAATCTGTTTTCGCTATAACATCCGCGTTCGGCTCAAACATACATGAGAAAATATTTAGCTTATTATCTCGTCGCATTCTGGAGACAACTAAACACAAAAAAAGGTCTCCCAAACGGTTAAGAGCTTCGCTTACGCCCAGCTCAATTATAAATATATACAAAAATTTAAGCACTGAAGTATAGCAAAGTAAGATTTTAAAATGTTTGTGTTTTTTGCCACTTCCTAATAAAAGCCTGATTTAGTATAAGTTTTTTACTGTTATGTATCTTTTATTTCATAATAACTGTCTGTTAAATGCATGCTTCTTACAAAGGGGTTATGACTAATATATTTAAATATTTAATAGCAATAGGATTTTTATATTATATATATATATATATATATCATGACATTCCTAAGGGATTAGGTTATTTGCCACCAAAACGTCCCAACGTCTTTCTACCGGCTCTACCTTCACATCCTCATAATCAAGTATTATCAATTAATAAAAACAATAGCTTATAAAAATAAAAAAAAGTTGCCCTTACTTGACTATCTTAACCAGAATTCATCATCAGAACTACTTAATAGTACCCATAATACATTGATTAAAAATTTGCTTTCATAAATATTTCAAACTTCGAAACAAATTAAAATCATACAATTCTACCAGAAGAAATAAATGACGTCAACCAAACAGAAAAGATTTATTACTTTTGGAAGATGATATAAAATCACATTTAAAGCCAACATTCCTTAATATACTGACATTTTATTGTACCTGAATCTAAAACAATGTCACATCTAATTTTAATTTAATGTCATGTAAGAAAGATAAATGTACCATTTGCTGAGTAGTTTTTTACGCCACACATTTTTTATATTAAATACAAATCCAAAATATATTTTCACTATTCCGGAGTAGACAAATATTTTAACTATTTAAGCTTTTCTTTACTGACATTCGATTTAATATATGTGTAAAAATTTTGAAATATTGACAGTGATTGACATTAGAAGAAACTGTGAAAACTAATGTAAGTTATATAATTTGGAATTATAATTCACTAGAGTACTTGTTTCAACTCATTCACTCCGTCATTTATAATTTCATAATTACATTTTCTTATATGAGAACGAGAAAAAGTATCGTTTTAGTTATAGAAGCTATAACTACAATCATATTTTCTTATTATCGCCAAAAACTCTTTATTTTTTGGTGCCTTTTTAAAGCACTTCTAGAAATATCTATACAAATTATAACACAAAGTCCTCAAAGCTTTCTGTCTGTAGCTTTTTTTACTAAAAGCTCTCTATTTCTTGTCTAACTCACAATAATATTTTTTTATGTACAAAATTTCAATAACAAATATTACGTTATGTTCGAGAGTACTCTTACTTTCAGTATTAATCCTTATCTAAATAATTGTGCTTCGCCATTTAATATAGATCAAAATTGTCCTTTACGAGGGCGACACTGAAAGTTTTAAAACTGTTACTACAGAGTGGTAAACAAACAATTGTTTACCACTGGTTTAAGAAAACGTTCGGGAGAAACCTCCTTGCAGTAGGATTACTTCACCACGACAACTCATCACCGCACACCACTAAACAAACAATCGACTATTTCGAGATGACAAACATGGAATTGCTGAGTAACCTGCCTTATAGTCCCGACCTCGCACCGTGTGAGTTATTTATTCCCGAAAATAAAAGATAAACATTTTATGGACGTCGAGAAAGCAGTGATTGCATTTCAAAACGCCCTCCAAGAGACCCCTAAGGATGAGTCGGCAAAGTGCTTTTCTCAGTGGGTCCTTCGGATACAGCGATGTCGACACTATTTAAAAAAAATATAATGATATTTAAAATTTTCGAATTTACTCTGTTTATGATTTTCTAAGAACTTTTGATTTCAATAAAAAGTTAATTATGAAATTCACCTTCCCTTACATAATATTTATCTTTTTAATAAGTTATAAGTTTAATTAAGTATTCGTTTTTTTTTGTTTTTATCTATAATTCAAAATCTTTTATAACCGGATAAAATTTGTGCCGGATATATAATATTTCAGATATAATCCATATTTTTTTAGTCAAATAAATCTTGTCCTATATCTTCAATTATTACCTAAACTGTGTAACATTTACAAGGTTTATGATTGTAGGAGTGTCGGTAACACATAATAACATAAGTTTTGTCCCAACGGTGAACCGAAATATACTTTGATTAACTGCTGATGAAGCAATCATTATTTTATCTGTAGCTGTTGCCTTTACACTGTACCTTAAAACTTATACTTAAAATACAAATATAATAAGTTTATAATTATAGCCCAAGCCAATTATTTACATGTATGCATGTATTATTTTTCAAGTTTGACCGTTATTTTCTTAGAATCTATTCAAATGTAAAGCTATTATTTTGAGTTATGATGTGTGTTTTCAGTTTTAATAAATATAGTAAATGTTTTTAATAATAATAAATTACCGTAAATCTAGGCTTTTAAAGATAATCAAACTAAAACGTAAAAAAATAATTCTTGAAATATTACAAACATTTATTACATTGAAAACATTTTGTTAAAAAAATACTGAATTATCTTCATAAATCTTAAACTGAACAGAAGTACTCTTAAAAGCAGTTTGTCTAGGATTAAACTGAAAAGGTCTAGAATGAGTATTTGTTGAAATCTCATTCTATAAAAGCAGGATAATTGTTGTTTCTTTTATTTAAATAGGATATATTTTTAAATTTTCTTATATATCTTTTTTTAGGAAGGCTCCTAATATTTGATGTAATACAACTCTATTTTTTAAGATATTATAAAACTCCAAGACCCAGGACCGCATGAGTTAACAAAAGCCTAAAGTAGAATAACTGTAATTAATTAAAGTATAGTTTAAATCGAAATATATATTACTTAAAACTGTCACAGTGACGGAAAAATGTTGTCTTCCAAATCCTATTTTCCATTATGACCACTTAAAGTTAATTTATAATGCAAAGCTGGTTTGAGATTAGAATTGAGAGAAAGTGATGATGGAGATCAGGGTATAAAGAAAAAAGGGACTCTCTCTTTCTTAGGAATTTAAAAGTAGTACTTTTATTTTAAAACCAAACTAATAGTACAATTGGGCATGATATTAGAAAGTTAACGAAACTTATTCTACCAGAGATAAAACTTCCTCATTCTCTTATAGTATTTTATCCTTAAAAGAGTTTTTCTGTCACTTTTTAATATATCTGGAGTAAGAGAGCGATGTATATGTTTGATTCCTTGTACTAGATTAAAAGATATTATAGTAGTTAGCCATATTAAAAGGTTATAGGGGTAATTATTTCTATTAGATTTTATCCTATGTCCTACACAAAAATACGAGATAATTTCAATTTTGTGACATGAAGGAGGGTAGGCGTAGATAACCAATACAAAATGAATTGGATAATTTTCAATCTAGATAAAGAAAGAACGGAAACAATAAGATCAATTATTATTTAATATTTTACTTAAATATTTCGATTACAAGTAAAAAGTTACTGGTTTGCTGTAAAGTCCCATATCAACACTACTTGATTTGTGATAGACAACTAATCACAACTTTCAAATCTTTTTTAATTTAATTATCGGGATACCAGACGTTAAATTTCAAATTACAAAATGTTAGTCTGATTTGTATTATCATAAAGGTTCACAAGATTTAGCAATCCCTTAATGTTAACATGTCTTCCCTCCGTATAATTACTTGCCAAGGCAATATTACCCCAAAGGGACAAGAAAAATGTTTTATGACGTTTTATTATTAATATAGAAAAACAATCCTAATATGTGTTTTTTTATACTAGTGTACTTTTTATGTATTAGAAGCTTTTACAAGCAACTAACTTATTTCTTCTATGAGCTTAATGACGTATTTTAATTTAGGCTTTAAAATACTTTTATACAAGTACGTGTGAAATATAAGTCACTTGTTAATTTTGTTTGTTCTTTTTATATTACTATCACGTAAATCATTAACGAGGGACTGTTTTCTATTTTAATTAATTATTCGTGTAATTATATTACTTATTCCGACAACATTGCAATTATTTGTTTTGTGGGGAGCATGTTAATTATTTCTTTAACTTCATTAACTTTATTCTCGTCAAAATATAAAAGATAAATCTTATTAAAATTTATTAAATTGACTTTTGACTACTAGATTTATATACAATTTAAGAATTTTTAGTTTCCATTCCAATAAAGGAATCAGCATAGATATTCAAGAAGTAATACTTCAATGATTTTTAGAAAAAAGAACTTAGTTAAAAGTTTTTATGGTTCGTAGGTTCATTACATTTATAATCTTGGAGACTTAAAGGATGAAGATGAGGTTCAAAACGAATTTGTAGTTTATTGCAATTTTAATTATCTCATGATCGCAACTAGAAACTATTTATATGAATGTCAAGTTTGACTCTTTATTGTGCATTTTAGATTTGAGTATTTAAAAGATAATTAATATCTACAATACAGTAATATAGATGCAGGTATTTATATAAATATTTCAAAGTATCGAAGCAAGTAATATAGTAATGTGAAATAATTACTTTATATGTCAATGAAAAAATTATTTATATTAAACGTGCTTATACAACTATAAATAGTTGTTTTAGACGCATTAACCTTGACTATTTTTAGATCTTGTAAAATGTTGTCGAAGTTAGTTAAGGTTACAATTTCCACACAAGAAACAATTAGAGATTTTAGTAGTACAACGGAACTTAAGGAATTGGCTAATTTCCTCGAATACTCATGAATATGCAAATAACAGCGACCATACCAACCATATATACCACTAACGCTATTTACTAAACTACAAAACAACTAAATACACACGCATTTTGTTTTTGTATATTGCTCATAAATATCCGATGTAAATTAGTTTTAAATAGAATACTTTTACTTGTATGATTTAGGTTTAAATCTTCCTGCACTGGTAGATTTTTTTTTAGGTTACATCTTACCAAAAGTGTATCTCCTTCAATTTCTAATACTATTCTTACCTATTTGATGCATAAAATAGCATATTATATAATATACTATACAAAGCTATATTAAGAATATGGGTATAGCTGAATATTTTTTAAAATTATCAATTAAATTAAATACGATAGCGATAACTGAGAGTCTTTTACTTAAAACATAATAATAATCATTTTTCGTAACCCAGCACTTTCTACCGTTAGTTACTCGTTTAAAGTCTCAAAGTCTACTATCAATCAAGGCTAAGCTTGACAAAGTCCAGTACCACTAAAAGACTTTTATGTTTAAGTTTCTTCCTCAGATGGATTATCCCTCGATATTTACAAAAGTTAAGACCAAAAAGTTACGCCGGTACTTTTTTTAGGTCTGAACCATTAAGCCAGAAAGGTTTATTACTAGAGAATTCACTCGTAATTTTATTTATTTATTGTTCATAGGAAAATAACAATAATCTTTAAACAATGTCCCACAATACTGTTAAAACAGTTTGACTGTGGGATCAGCACTTTCTTTTAATATTAAGATGTTATTACATTATGACTTAGGAGTTAATAAAGTAGAAATACACACAGTAACTAACTTACTAACTATTTATTGAGATATTATGTCAATAAGTAAGTTGCTTAATATACATACATATTCAATTCTCCAACTCCATCCAGATTCTTCGAATCTTCAAGATGTATGTACATACAATGGACCTCAGTAGGTTTTTTAAACGATGGATCTTGAAAGAAATCCGATGTTCTACTTATTTTTTTTTGTCAATGTCTTTTGGTTACAACAGTTTTAATGTTAACGTTGAAATTCTTGCAACAGCAAAACACCAAAGAACGTAGCAGATTAAAGTTGGTATTGCATAAATATAGTAAGTATATTTAATTTGGTATTAATGTTATATATATAACTATTTATCTGTACACTATAATAAGCTCACCTCTCACCTCTCGTGTTAAGTTATCTCATTTCATTTTAATCACTTAACTGTTGACTGTCTTTTGTAACAAGTAGAAATTAAAACAATATTTTAAATTAGATTTTTGTCTGTTTGCCTGTATGTACGTTTATGCGCGTTAATCTCTGGAACGGCTTATTCGATTTGAATACTAATTTTAATGGTGTTTTCTAACAATATTTTAATTTTTCTAAGTTGTCGTATCTGTAAAAAGCTTTTTACACATATACCTATATAAAGAAGAGGACAAATTAGGCGGTTTGTATGTATGACGTAATTTTCAGAACTATTAATCACATTTTGTAAATTTCTTTCGCTCATATAGACCTTTACATTAATTGAAAGTGCTTCAGACTATATTTTGCTTTTATTTCTACACTTTCTATACGTCTCGGTGAAATATTACTCTTCATTTCAATAAACAGATACAATTCATAGCGACGTCTTGTCAAGTGTACTCAAGAGGTTTATGTGAAGGTAAAAAATGTGGCAACAGGAGAAACAAATTCCAGGTTATATATATATATATATATATATATATATATATATATATATATATATATATATATATATATATATATATATATATAACCAATTTTTTACTGACTTCATTTGTGTCTGTGTCTATTAAAATTACTCTGAGCGGAACTTGAAATAATATATTATGTAGTAACAAAAGCCTTAAAATTTAGCTCAAATTTAAAAAAAAACAAATTTACTTAAAATAAAATTAAGTAAATGTAACGTAAAATATATTTTATAACATAATATGGTTATAGTTAAAAAAATCGTAAGAAAATATGCATCGATAGCTCCAAGGTCAGATCAAAGCTCAAAGATCCAGCATCCTTGAAGATAGGAAAGCTATTTAATAATTCATTACATTTCGTTTCACTACTCAGCGGCGCCAAAACCTATATACGAATGTTCATAAAAAATAGCACAATACCATTGTGTTGGTAATGAGCCCACCACCACCTCGTAGTGATAAAATAAAAAATCGCTTCCTGTAGCAAATTAAGTCCAAGGTTAGCATTATTTTTGATTATCATTCATTAATTGACCCGAATTAATTGACTTCACCCAATTTCACAATTGTTTTTCAGATTGTTTGGAAACTTTAAGACGATCAATTTTAAGGCAATTGTTTTATTAAGATTGATAAACCTATCGTACTTTTCTTAATACGAATAAATCTATTACTAACATTCTATAATGACTCAAAGTTTATTCTATTTTCGTACCCTTTGAGGTTATAATATAAATTTAATTAAAATTCAGATCGAAAAAATAATTGGAATATTCAGACCACAACAATAGTTACTTTAATTAAGATAAATGCATATTAATTGTTTTACAGAACACTAATAATTTGTATCTTCATCAAATTACACTAACACTATAAACAATTTATCACAAATTAGTACTTACTTATATAAAATAAGAAGAAAAATCAAAAAATATTTTATAACAAACTATAAAACAATAATATTAGACCATTTTACACATATACCGATAGAGTTACATATACATCGTGTGCCGCCAACAAACTTCCTTAAGAAAATAAGTTGCTACAAAATACTGTATGAAAGATTTGAATCTCTATTATACAAGTTTAATAAATTTTCAGGCGAAACCTCAATAGCGAACTATTGAGGTTTCACTACCGACCGCACACGATGCTCGTTTATTTGCACCCACACACACATTTATATGAACATATATATATATATATATTAAAAAGATACATATATATATATATATATATATATATCTTTTTAAATATTCCATTATTTACATGGTTTATATAAAAAATAAATAATAAACTTGATATAATAACATATACTTTTCAACTCAACTACAATTTTACTTAATGTGAGGGTAAAAACTTTTTCAGGAAATTATAATTATCAAACACAATTTCATTTTTATTATCGCACACGAATACATATCGACCCATTCATTATAACTTTATAATGTATGAAGTATACTTTATTTTAACACGCAAATGTGATTTACTTCAGTGAAATTATTGATTGTCAAATGTAATAATGAATACACCTCAGTATTATATACTTATTATTGTATACTTGAATAATTAAAAAAGGCGTTTAAATTAATTAAAACAACAGCTTAAAATGGAGTGTAACAATAAGCTTAGCTATAAGCTTAGCTTAGCTATACTATTATCCTGTTCCCAGATGAACAGGATACAGATCGGGTCAGAATTCCAAATATATATTTTTATATATTTTTATTAATTTATAGCGGAAACTGTATTTTATTTTAAAATAATTAACTGAAATATTTATCAAAAAATTGTCTTGCAACCAAAATATGTTTAACGAATAAATTACTTTAAACTTTTTGAAAAGCACCGTTTAATTCTGATTAAGCAATTATTATTATATCAACACCACTTTTTTTTTATGTTAGAGGAGGGCAAACGAGCTTGCGGGTCACCGTTGGTATGTGATCACCGCCGCCCATGAACTCTTGCAACATCCGAGGATTCACAAGAGCATTGCCGGCCTTGGAGAAAGGAATATACATAAGATACTATAATATTTTTTCTTTCAAGTGGCGGAAGATGGTCATCTAATGGCAAGTATTGCCGGACATCAGCAGTATGAAAGAAAAGTTGGAAATGTTTTGCAACGTTCAAGAAGTTTTTAATCATGCAACTTATTTCTAGTTCTGGAAACTTTACCCTTATTTATGAATAACTATACATAAAGTACGGAAATATTATTTTATTGCGTGATGCAAAAACTTACAAAGACAAACAAAAAACTATAATTCAATTTTTTTAACATAAAATAATCTTATAAATTAATTAAATTAAACTTAAATCATCAAAAAATCTTCTAAAAAACACTTTCGACTTCTACAAGTTAATCAACATCACTTAACAAGGTGAGTTGTATTGTCAATACTTGATATGGAGAAATGATAATTATGTTTTTAAATCTCTTTTTTGGGATCTATGTATGATACCTAATAACCAACATTTTTATGTTGCTCAAAGTAAGTCTGAAAAAAACATGAAACGGATGTTTTAATAAATTTTTTAACATATTTAAAAAAATTAGTTACTGTACTTAACAGTACTGTATTTTACAAAATTGTTTAATGTATTCAAATGCAAAATCTGTTGGAATTGAGATTGAAATATTTAACCAAAAGAACCATTAAGAAAGAAAGCATTAAGACCAGTTTTATTAATTATTCCATGAACTTTTCCCTGCTGAGTGTATTACGGTTTAATATGGCATCCAACAAATTGAGAAGTTAATGATACATACAGGATTTATGTTTTTCTTTCGATGAATCGAATGATGAATTGCTTCGATGTTTCACGTTTTTAAATTAAATTTCTGTATAGCATTTATGAACACTACACGTGTGAAAGATTTAGGTATTCATGAACATGGTCATTTATATATTTTTTTTACATTTTGAATACAAGTTTGTGTTTTGGTGTTAGATGCTACGTGGATTTTATTTTATAATTGCAATTAAGTTTTATGTGTAATACAGATTTAGAAAAGTTGTTAAATAATTCTATAACCTAATAAAATATTTATTATTTACGTTCGTTTATTGTACGTGTGATTTGAATGCTTACTATTTATTTTAATATTTAAATTATATTTATTTATGTAATTTATTAATTTATTTATCTTCACGCCATACCCCTTGCGAGGTAGCCAGAGACGACGAAGTGCCAAACGGTCCCTGCATTCCTCTTTCGCCTCGACCACAGACTTTAACCTCTTCATACATGCCCTCCGGGGGGTCCTCATGCTATTTACGTCACCTTCCTCCAGTATCATAGCTACTGTATTTTCGAAGGTCACTCGAGGCCTCGAGGTCTCTCTTACCGCTCACTTTTCCTTTATAAATCTTTTTTACCATTCTATTATCACTCATACGTTCGACGTCCCCCAATCACCTGAGCATGTTCTTCTTCATTCTCACCGTGACATCTTCGCTAGTAACTGCCATTCTGTGGATCTCTTTATTGCGGATTCGGTCAGCTAGAATGACTCCGCATATTCGGCAAAGAGATGGCATCTCCACAACATTCATCTTTCTTACATTCTTCTTCTGTGTTACGCACGTTTGGCTGCCATATAACAGCGTCGGTAGCAAAACTGCATTGTGTACAGCCAAACGTGCAGCTATGCTGACGTTATACCGTCACAAAAATGCAGCCAAAGTACCGTGAACTCTGTTACCCGCAGCAATAAGCTTTTCCTATTATCTTACCATTCGCGTTGATCTTACATTATGTTCTTTCTTTATTTCTTTCACATAACAGAACCTTCATCTTATCTGCATTCAGGTTTAGACCATTATTTTCACATCCATCTTTCAGAGTGGTGACCAATGCCTGCAAACCGCATTCCGATGATGCATGAGCACTGCATCATCTGCATATAACAAGCAACTGACCTTAAGGTCACCTACTTTCACTTCCATGTCACTGTCTTTCACGCCTTAGAGACAACTATCCAAATACGAGTACAAATTGAACAACTAAGCTGACATAGCGCAGCCTTGCTTTCACCCGATTGGATATCAAACTTGTGTCAAAATTGGATGGGGAAAAATTAGAGGGAGATAATACTGAAATAGTTATCATAAAAACAAACATTCACATTTCTAAAAGAAGAAGTTTTATCTTTATTTCTACTTTCAACTGCAAAAAAAGTCAAAGTCTAGGTCAAATGCCGTCTTAAATATACTCTTAATTTCACAAAAAAGAGACAATTCGTTGCGAACTATATTAAAGACGTTTTTATAAAGGTAAAAAATATGGCAAAAAGAGTATCAAATTCAAGGCTACATATTATGTAAGCAAATTTTTACTAACGACATTTGATGCGGTGTTCATTTTAGGTACTCTGAGCAGAAATCGATATTACATATAATGTTTTGTAACAAAATATTACCAAAAATTTGAAACCAAAAAAAACTATTTTCATAACATTTTATTAACGAGTTAACGAATTAATTAATTTGTAACGTCATATATTTTAAAAGATAACATGGTTTTACTTACACAAATTGTAACAAAAACTTGGGGTGCTAGTTCCAAGGTCACCACCTTTGTAGATAGGTAAACTACTTAATCATTTATTACATTCCGCTACATTATTCAGTTTGGGGCAAACAATTGTAAGTACCTAAATCTAAATGTCCATAAGAAATAGCATAATAAAATGTTAGCAGTGAGCGTGTTCACCACCTCGTAGTTAAAAAATAAAAAAACGTTTACTCTTATTTATTTCCGTTTGTCCAAGTTTCTTATTATTTCTTGTTTTCCTGGTCTTCAGATAGGAATAATTGAAAGCTACATTTCGCATATACATATCTTTCTTTATATTTTTTTTCATTTAAATTACAGTTGGATGACAACAACCGACGCATTTTATTAATGGAGTACAACTAAATAAACTTTATTCTCAATACTTTGAAAATTTATATTTAAAAATAAAAAGCAACAAGAACTTTTATGAGATTATGAATTCAATGAAAATGACTACTAGTTTATTATATTACTTAAGTTCTTTTTGTATGAAAGGTTTTATTTATGACGTGTTTTAGTGTAATATGTCACACCTCTCCTGGAGCAAATATATTTTTTATTTTCTAATAACTGCAGTATGGCATTGCGTTTGTGTATAAAAGTTGCAATTTTTGAACAATTCTTCATGAATGTTTCTTTTGAACAATTCATAACTGTAAATAGAGAATCGCTCGCCTATTACTAATTAACATAAAATTAAGTGATCTTACTGTTTAATTCCGTATTAATCTTTCAAACTGGATATTGTCAACCACAACCTCAGCAGCATTGTCAAATATTTTGATTATTTTTAGAAGATAGGTGCTCAAGTGTTGATGTAATATAATAATAATTTTACTATTGTAATTGTAATCTGGTAAAACACTTCTCGAGTATAATGACAGTAAAAATGTTTAAAACCATAAGAAAAGAAAACCTGAAAAAATATGGATAGAATGGCTGAAAGATGATATGATTGACTTGGTTTTTCACAAGTACTTAATAATAATACCTATTACATAAAATACACCAGTTTGTTTTGAATTGGTTTAATCTTATTTATAAAGTTACCTATTCAATGATATTTCTTTAACAATGGTCACACGTACAAATCCATGACATATGTTATGTCATAATATAATAAAGTAAATAAGGTTTTATTGAGATGTAACAAGGTTGATAATACGTTGCATAATAAAAGAGTTAATTCAAAGTTGCTCTCCGTAACGCAAGCAATTTGTCCCGGTTATGATATATTTAATGCGTTAAGACTGCGTACCTAATATATATGGTTCATCCTTCATAGAAATGACTAGAAATGCAAACAAAATAGACACACATCTTATGATAAAAGTAACTTGTATATCCATCCTTCTTTAAGGGTTTTTGTTGGTATTATTCTTTTACTATTAAATGTAAGGCTAAATGGTAACTCTTCACTCTTACTTTATAGGCATTTAAACTAAACTAATATTCATTTTAATTTTGTTCATACTTTTAACCGTTAATATCAACACAATAATATTTATTTTATTGAAGACATGAATTGAATCTAGCTAATATTATTGTAATTTACCAAAAAAAAATCATGATTTCTAATGGCTTTTAAAAGGTGGCGGTAGGTAGACAGATTAGTGCATTTTTGTTTCCACATAATATTTTATAACAACATTAATCTTTAATCAATTTTACTTGCTCATTGGAAACGAAGGTACTGAGTACCTTTATTTAAGTTTGACAGGACTCTCCAACGATCTCTATATTAAATTGCTAAAGCGTTTCATAAAAAACTTTATCATAATAAACCTATTCAGAACTGAATACATTATTGCATAAAGAAATAAGGCCTTCAGAACTATTAGCATTATTTTGTAAAGGAATTTATCTACCGTTAACTTTCATAGTAAAACATAAAAACCCATTTGGCAGACGTTATATAAGCAACAAATTAACTTTTACCACCGCTTTTAAAAAACTAAGGTCATAATAAGATTTAACATTTATTGAAATCTATAAATATAAAATGAAAAAGAGACCAAATCTGTACATATTTTATTGTTTAGATAAAAAGATCTATGTTATGTATGTATTTGATCCGGGTACTATATCTTTTTCTTATTTTTGTTCGTTTATACATATATTTAATTGTGCCTTACACAAAAATACTACATGAATTTAAATAAAACCTTTACTAGGGATAGCTTATTACCTGAATCCATGTATACAACCATCAAACACTCATTACCGAAAATCGTCTTACTTCAGCTCAAAACCCTAACAACTGATTAAACTAAAACACATAAGTAGATTACCATCCGTGGAGCCACCACGACTATGAGATCGTGGTCATTTTTTTTACCGTTTTCTCCTTACACATAATTTTCTCTATCTTAGTACAAATAATATTGGAATGAGTTAAATATGTCTTACATAACAGGTCCATACAATATTAGATATCAATAAAGTTTTGAATCTACGTTGATCACAGGCAAGTAACAAGAGTTACTTTGTCTCTGTCTGAAACAATTTAATGAAGTCCATCGTATGTATATTATATAGTATAGTAATGTCTGTAATGTCTGTGTTTTGTGACTGTATTGTGTTAGAATAATTTAATTATGTTTATAGTAAAGACGCATTCAAAGCTACATCAAAGAAATATATTTTCGGAATAATATTTAAAGATCAAAACAAAGATAAGTTAAGAGTAAAATATGTATTCTATAAAGTATGTACATTACAGTATCGTAGTGTTGAATATAGATCATAATGTAACTGGACAAAGAGAATACTGTGTAGTTATGTGAGTGTCAGCGATTTCTATTGGCATTGAAGCTACTATTGCACTTTTGTTTTGACTTAGTTCTTGTATAAAAAAAAATATATAATAATATAATATATATATTTATTATATGTACTTTATAAATTTACAAATCTCGTTGTATGAGTTATATTTCATTTAAACTTTAGTTTTGTTTATTAATTATCAAACTAAATTGAAAAGTATATTATATATATATATTTAAAATTTATCAGGAATAAAAAAAAATACAAATAAAGTGTCACTAAATTTGTTACAATAATTTTAAATAAATGTAAAGATTTAGTTCAATACTCGTAAAACGGAGATCTAACGGAAGATGTTAAAACACTAACAGACTAGAAACAGCAATTCAGCAATCTCAAGAACGTAATGGAAATAAGCAGCTTTGCTACACATTTATTGGACTTTTTTTTAAAACTTATCTATCAAGTTCGAATTGGGTTACGTAAAGGTTAAAGTTGGAAAGGACAACCTTCCCTCACACAACACCCTCTGGGAATCAATGTTTCTCGCTGATAATACTGTGACTAGCTTCCAACAATTACAAAATAAATAATTTTAATAAGTTGTGTCTAATCTCTCCCACGATACCACTAAAGTAAGTAAAGTAATATACAATTTTCATTTCAAATTTGTTCATTAAAACTGAATTATTTATAACGATTATAAATTATCACGCTACGATACAATTTAAATACGATATTTTATAACACGCTCTGATGAAATTGTGTTTATCTTCTTGAGTTATAAATGTTCCGTACACAATAATTAATAGATAATTAAATATCTTACTTATATAAATATATATATATATATATATATATATATATATATATATATATATATATATATATATATATATATATATATTTACCTTTTGAAAATGATTTCAAACTTCTATCAAATAAGTTGATAGCAATCAGAAAAGATAACCCAGAATTTCATATCAAATCAACTGATTACTTATTACAATAATCCTTTATAATTTCCTACATGTGACAAGGGTTCATGGGCGGCAGTGACCATGGACCCATGACTCATGGGTCCAGACGACCCGCACGTTCGTTTGACCTTTGACCTCTCTCATAAAAAAAAATTAAATAACAAAATGCAATTTAATTTGAGGATACTTCCGTTATTTCGAGAGTTTTAGGTTTTTATTCTTTTTCCTTATATTGGTATTCCTAACATCTTTCAGTAAATACAAATTAATATTTTTCTTTTATAATTTAATTGTGTTTTAAAAAGACACATTTATATATTTTACTTCTTGCGACTAATATAATAATCCTCAATATTTTTATAAAAACAAAACATTGCACGAAAAGAAAAAAAACAACATTAATTATAATATAATAATTACTTTTATAATTGACTGATAAAATAAATATTAGTAAATAGTCTTAACCATTTTGTCAGTAAACTTAATAATTATATAAGAGTTTTATTATAAACAAATGAAGAAGAATTGGTATCTTAAACAACACGTTAATCTATAGTAAAACTTGATCCTGTTCAATCTAATCTTACTGTTCTTTTACCTTTTTTTTTCTCATTCTTATATAAAATTATCAATATTCGACCAAATCTTTTATAACTATTTTTTATAAATTTTCATTATACTGTATTTTTATATATTATTACTCTAAAGCAGGTTGTTTTCAAAGGTAAGATCGGATAATCTGTAATTACAATGCCTCAAGCACTGAAATATTGAAATAAATTGGATAACTTCCTTGACTTTGAACTATCCAATGAGAAATTCTTCCGTGCCTATGTCTGCTTGGATAATTGATATTATCTATAGTATGATTGAAATACTAAAATCTCTTTAGAGAATCATCTTAAGAGAGGATATTGAAAAAGCTATTGAAGTGGAAAATTAGCGGTTTTGTTATAATTGGAAGGGACGAGCCAAGTCATATACGGTCTGCACCCACGTGACTACAACCAAGCTGTGACACCGAATCTTTGCAGATATCGAGTTACAGTTTTTTGTTTCTTCGTTTTTCTTATTATTAACTTAAAGTTATTCTGACGCATCTTAAAACCTTTCTACAATAATCCCGACTTGAATAGAATCTTTAGAATATTCCAGATGTTAACTTGCTGATACCATTCTCCACAAGTCGATCTGTGCAGGCAATTAAACAATTAGATAAAAAATGAACTCAATCTATATCTTGATCCATTCTGTTGCTTCAAGAAGTGTTTCCGGAACTGTGTCTTAAAGGATGCAAGGATCTTCATTGATGATGATGCATATTGAACGCAGCGAGGCCAGTGTAATGACTCATCCTTTCCCTTTGACTTCAATGGGATATCAGTTTTTTGACAATTATTCCTTAACGACATGACATAATGCGATTTTTTTTAAACCTTTACGTAATGTGTGTCTTTTTGATTCCAAAATTTCATAATTTTGATGAAGGTAAATAAAAAGTTTTCGAGCCTATTCGTGACAAAGAATATGAAAAAGTCTCCAGTAGAACGCTCCGCTCGCTTTGCTCAATTACGTTTCGAAATTTTATATCAGGTATAAAATCCGTACATAAATAAGCCATGTGTTTTTTGTATATTAGCAAGTTTAAGAATTAATCTATTTAAATTATGATATGTCTGTTTACTATGTTGTCTGTTTCTCTCAAATACCAAATGTTTGAGAACTGAAAACTTTGAGGTAAAAGCTAACTGAAATCAAAATTCACAAGTAAAGCAGCTGCAATATAAATCCTGAACGTAAACCACTTTGACGTATGTTCAAACATTTATATCTTTTACACTTATTCCAGCTTTATTTGAATTAAATTTTAGAAATTGTTGAATTCTTTTTACAACACAGAGATTTTATTCTGCAATTCAACTTTTAATAGTTGGGTTGAAGAAATATATACTCGTATTTGTGACGAAAAACTTTGTTAATTTTTTAATCTGTACAATAAACTGTATTTATTTTTGTATTTTTGTTTTACGTTCTCAAGGGTACAAAATTATTATTTTTATTTTACATTTTATTATTACTAAAGTTGACCTGAAAACATTTCAACCAATAAAACCTTTTTACTTCTATCCATATAATTATGTTATCGGTGGGATGATAATACAATTTTATTTAATATTCCTTCTATTTTCTATCATATTGATCCCGAAGTAGTTTTTGTAACTGCAACAAAGTTATTAATTTATATATTATTTATTATTAATACTGATATTGACGCAATTCGTTAAAATTAAATTGATAATTGCTAAAATATACATTTTGCAATTTTATATTTTATTTATAAAAAGTAAAAAGTAAAAATAAGTAAGCGTATGCTTATTTATTGTAATTAATTAGTGTATACTTACATTTTAAGTAAACTTTCATTACAGCAAAATTTAATGTTAATAAATAGATGATTACCTGTTAACATCTTACTTCTAGAACTAGATTAATTAAAATATATAAGCATTACAGTAGCCTTCTAGCTCATTTGCAAAATAAATTAAATTAACAACAAACATACCTAAAGGCCAAGCAATGACCTAATAATTTGTACAATCTATGTTAGCAAAGCCGAAACAAAACGCTAGTTTGAACATGGCTATAATTAATTTCTAACAACTAAAGAGGTTTACTCAAAGGTCTAGACTCTAGAAAAAGCAATGTCTGTAACTGGGTGTTTATTTTATATAAGCACTGAAAATGATACATTGTTTAAGTGCTTAGAAATACGAAGACACTATACGAATATCTGTTTCCATCAAATATGATTATTAAATATGAATATTGCCTATCAAATATCATTATGTATGAAGTAATCATGAAACCGACCTGAACTTCATCAATCATTTAGTTATCCTTCAACAATAAACAAGAAGAAACAATTGAGAATGAATTTAATATTATAAATTGGTAAAATTTATATGTTAAGTTAAAAGATAAATTACAAATGAAAATTTAAGTTATCATTAAGGTGTTATTATGCAATGTAAATTTGTAAATTTCAAGCACATTCAAAGATAGTTGACAATACCTCTAACATATCTTAATGTTTAGTTTTGATACAACCTTTGATATAAATAAACTTTTTAAAAAGGCTATACATATTAAAAGATGTTAATAACGAAAAATTAGACTTCCAAGATCTTGATTTTTTTACTAACGTAATTCGAAAGCAGTTTTACTCATGCTAATATTTGACCGTTATTCATACAAGTTCATTAACCATGAGCTGATTTAAGAGCTACTCTTATCCCAGAAAAAACGTATAATTACTGTCTCTTACATTAGTTCTAATTTTTTTTATAAGTAGTCTCTATCCCCCTTCCAAGAGAGTAAACCCTGGGATTTAGCTTGTTAGATAATATTTTTGTAAATGTATTAGTATAGTAAGCAGGCTAAATAACGTGAAGGAAGACTTAATATTATTAATAGTCCACCTGAACAATGGATGAGGTTATATCCCCTTCATTATTAATGAAGTATCTACTCCAACTTATTCAGGACACGCGTCATAATAAATTGTTCATTGTATATATATTTATAAACTCATTGCTTCCAATTTTATTATTTTTTAAAGCGCACTTAAGGATTATTATTAATTGTATAGTCACTTAGATAGTTCTTGATTACCTATTTAATGTTTATGAGTTTGGTTTGAAACGGTTTTTATTTGAGTTTCATATGATATGATAGTTCGTATTAGTGTTTGAAATTGTTTATCAATATGTTTAGTTTATAATATTTTCTTTCAAATAGAAATAATATTAGTTAATATTTTTCTTTTTCAAATAAATATAAAATAAATATATCGACACGGGAAGGACCCAATTTATTATGATTTGTTAATGTATTTTTTGGAAATTACTATCTTTTTTTTTTGTTATTGTTATTGTTTGTTTATTTTTTCGTTAAAAAATAAATAAATATCTAGTTTTTAGGTTCATAAGATAGAATACTTTTTTCAGATAATAACAATAAAGGAATTTGTTGAGGATATATTTCCATTACAATGAGAATATTTGAACTTTTTTGAAACTTAATGTAAATTTTTGATGATTTTTGCTAGAATTTACAATATATGAAAATGATGAACCAAAAAAAATCAATAAAATTAATTCTAAAAGACAAATTCAAGTATAACTGTCAGATATTCTCTTCAAAGTAATACTAAACTGCAAAGTAAAAACATTGATTTAATTTTAAAAGTAATTAGAAAATAAACCTAATAATATTATATATAGAATGCTAAATGAATTAACCGGGTAACGACACGCTCGCTAATTTGATACAGCGAAGCTGACTGTGTCCCAGAAGACCTGTCCATGTTAATTAATTTTGTATTCTATATTTATCATGTTGATTGGAAAACAATGGGTGGAAAAACACGATTAAAAATTTTATTGAGTCTGCGGGAGGAGGAAAGCAGACAAAGTAACTGGTAATAAATACATACGAAGGTCGAAGTATCTAAAGTTAATATTCATGTGACTACCCGAACAACCGAATTTTCTTCGAATTAATGATTAATAACATCTAGAATGTTATCGAGGCTAATAATTTAATCCGTAGTGTCAACGGAAAGGGTATATTTACCATTAGCTGGGTGTGTTTTCATTAATCAACGCACTCCCACGTATTGAAGTTTAGTTTGCTCATACATTTCGATCGGAATAACAAATAAGTGAATTAGAAAGGTTGAATTCTCAAGAGTGATGGTATGACTTTCTGGAAACAACATTTTGCTTGGCGAATATATGTTGACGTTACAATACTCAAGTAGATTTGTTATTATTGTTTCTGTAAGAATTGGAATGTTTAAGGTCTATTCAATTACAGACAATTTCTCTATCATTCTCTCCTTATCTCTTCTCTCTGTCTCTTTATCTTGTGGTATTTCCTAACCGCTTCCGTTTTGCACTATTTGATCTGATAAAATATATTATACATACATTATTGAAAACGTCAAATTTTGTGATTCATTTGGTCCAGTTGTGTTGTAGACTTTCTTTAACTGGTAAGAAAAAAACTATCAAAAAGACATGATCAACAAGTTAATGTAATAAAGACAATGATTAGATAATTAATTATATTATTAACTATGTCCACTATGAATGTTTTTTTTTATAATAGTTACTCCCTATAATATCAGCTATCCGCCAGTGAGTCTTATTTAAATCAGTCCAGTCGAGATAAGCCGGACCAAGTAGACAAACAGACAATTTTTTTTAAGTACCCTTTATACTCACATATGCATTTACGTTAAATTTGGAATTACAAACAGAAACTCCAATTTTATATATTAATAATAATAAATTAAATATTATCTATACTTACATTATATATAATATTAAATCAAAATTCAATTATAAAATTATGTGGTTAATTTACGTGGCAAACTAAGTGCTTCGTCTTGTCTAAGTTTTCACAGTAACTCAATATATTATCAGCTGCAGCTGATAATATATATTGCAATATATACCACTAAATTACAAAAATAGAATGTATTTGAGTAACATATAATAAAATTGTACAAAACTACTTATATATTAAATAAAAATATGAGTATTTTATGTTGAGAAAATATATTAAACCAAAGGTTGCCCTGAACCTTATATTATATATTATTCTTAGCAGAATACACATTACTCTTGTAGTGTAAATCTTTCTTATTTAATAAGATCCTTACGTGTTGAAGTATTTCTAATGGTAATGGATATAACATTATAATGTTAGTCTTCACAAAATAGATATAAATATAGTATATAAGTATGATGTGTATATTATTGTTAAAATACATTGTTGGAAATATATTAAGCTAGATAAGAATGAATGAAATAAAAACAGCAGTATCCTTTTACAATAGTTATATACATATACATATAATACATACATATATATATAATCTTGGGAAACTAACTAAGCAAATACACATACAGACAAACACACACAACACGTAACCTATATAGAGTTTCATCAATGATTTCACCTAAACTGCTTACTTAACATCATCTTACATATAAGTAATTTGCCTTTTGTTATCACTTTCATTATAGGACTAGTTTGGATGTTAAATAATTCATTTATATTATGTATATTCTTAAAGAATGATCACAAATTGTAATTAAACTATTTTTAACAGATTTAACTTTACTATAACATGTTAAAATTAAGAATTTATAAATTATATGCGCGTCAAATCGGTTAAAAATTATTTATATTAATATACACTACCCGTGAATATCTAAGATACTATGATCACAAAAGATTATTATTGTTAAAAAGATAAAAATGTAAAGGTATTAAGATATCACTCTTACTTCACATGATTATAACCTTTAACGCATGCTCAAATATGTGTTGTAAATTTTAGTCGGCAAAAAACTTGTTTAAGAAAAAACTTTCCTCTACAATCACCCTTGTTACGTTCTCTCAGGAATTAGAATTGAGGAAATTTCTAGTATTGGTATTATGACAGCTGTTTAAAGAAGACATAGAAGTAAAATTTATCTCCCGGCTTCGAATTCAATGTCAAAGTATCCTATTTAGGGGTTTGTTACACTGCACTTATGAGATGCTGTACCATACTAGCACGGTTGCTTCATGGTTCATTTATACTATTTTAATTAATTCACTTATATTTATTTTATAAATATTTAGTCACAGTTGTAAGAGAAGTGAGAAAATTATTCATTCCTACAATTTCCAGTTACCAGTTCAATAAAATATATGTTTAAAAAAAAATAACTGAATGTATTTTTACTATCAGTATACATTCATATCACCTTTTAAAAATAATATTTTTTTGTTACAGGTAAGTTTAAAAATAATATCACTATGGCGCCCAATGCGAGTCCAGTTACATATCCTTGTAAGTTAAGTTTGTGGTAAATCTTGTGAAACATATCTTTCTGGTTTTAAATACATGTAAATATAAAAAATTATCATCACTTATTGAATAAAAAAAATATTTATCAAATAAAGTATTAATTAAATTTTGTCAAACACTATTTGTATAATAATAATATTATTAGTTGAGATGAGTTATATAGTTAATAATATATTTAATATATTAATATTCAATCATAATATTCCTATTATTATTTGATGCAAACGTTACACTAACACTTCAGAAATTGTCAGATTGAAAATCGATAACCAGTCGTGATAAATTCTTAATAAGATTACATCATCTCCCTAACATAGTGACGTGCCCTCACGTATCGATATCGATATTCCATTACCCCTGACCGATGTTTGACGGGGTTTGCTGCTAATCGGTTGTAACCGGTTAGAACTGGATATGGTTTGAGTAGGCTCTCCTTATAATATTACCTTTTATTAGTTGTTATTGAAAAAAGTTGAAATAATTGTTTTGTAATATAATAATATGTAATAAGCGATTTTTAAGTAACTTTTCTTTCTCCAATTCTTCACTATTGTATAAAGACTTTTTCCGATCTCATGGTTGGTTGAGTTTGTGATAAATAAATGTAACCTCTTTTTGTGCTATTTTATCAAGCTTACTTTTCTCAATGATCTTAAATAAAATTCAACACAAGTTTTTTGATAATTGTATCAAATATGAGAATGTTTTGTGATTTTTAAATAATATCTTATAACCAACAAGAGTAGTAGTATTCAAAGTTTAATCGTTTTCTACATATTATATATAATAGCCAACACTAAACGATTTTAAATACTGGCGGTGAGCTTATCTGTTCTTCCACACATGAACTATTTATTAGTAAATAATGTATGCAAAATTATATTTTAAAAGTTCTGACTTCACCAATTGCGATCATAATAGCACTTAAAATCACTAATACTTATTAAGAATCGAGTTACTGATTTGTCTTATAATAAAAGTTATTAATTTAAATAAAAAACTATAATATAAAAATATGTCGTTTAGTTTCACATCTGGTCTGGTCTGGTCTAGTCTGAGAAATATTACAAAATCTATATTCATTTCTTATTAAGCACACCTCTCACTTTCCTTATTAATAAATGCATTCCTCTGAAGCCCTTGTGTTGTAAATAGCGTTTATCAAAAATCAGACCAAATCAAATTAATAAATTGGTAATAAATTATATTGTTATTAATTCATTCAGAAAATGTTATTTATTTTATCATACTAGTCTCTTAGTACTAGTATCTTAATGGAATGCTAAGTTAAAAATGCATTTTTTTTATAATTAAGATATTTATTTAAACCATCCCAAACAATATGGGTTACCCTTCAACAACTGAAATAAAAAAGGTACTGATATGTTGATCAGGCCTATAACTTTTCAAACACGCACATCATTACTCATAAGCGATCAAACAAACAAAAATTTTGAAACTATTGACATTTATTTCATGTATTTAACAAATCAGATCAAAAATAAAATCAATCTTTAGCAGATTTTGTCAAGTTACTGTTTTATTTTATGTATGGATGAGAAGGAAGGCAAAATCAAAAACGCAAAAGTATTTTATTATTTTTATAGTATTTATTCTGCTGTCATTCTACCCAGCTTATGATGAAACATACGTATATGTTAACTCCATTTCTCTTTGTTATTTAATAATTGAAATACACTCATCTGTATTCTTATGGAATAATTCAAATTGATGAAACAGGTACTTTAAAATAAAAATTTAACAAACTTTTTATTATAAAATATTATATGCAAAATAATAATAGCACTATCCATTTATTGATAATGTTTACTTTTTGCGTAAAATACTCATTACAGAAAACAATATTCATATACATAAAAAATGTTTAACACTAATTTGCATATATATTTTATGATAAGAGCGTTACATATACAATGCTCAATCCATCAAAGCGACTGATATCAAGTGTTGTTCGTGCTACAAGCTACAGGGAAGTTGCGTTATAAAGGTACATCTAAAAAGGACAAAATATATGTACAGAAAGGAAAGGACCAAATTATAACTTTAGAAGCCCGCATTCCCACTCACTAATTAGAGCAGCAACTCAGCGTCGAGTCATTGTTACCACTGCAATATAACTTCTAGATACTTTTACCAAAGTAAGAGTAGGGTGAAGCTCATTCACAAATATAAAATACAATGTTTATTCGGTGGTACCATTACAAAATGTTTTTAAAAACAGCTCATAGTTTTGTCAAGAAATTTTGTAAATTCTTCTATTGTTTTCTTAATTGCCTTCGAATGAACTGGTCCCAGGATCAATTTATCTGGGATTTTATTGTTAAATTTTTAACATGTTGATGTAAACTGAAATATTTATTTTTTAAAACAAAATTTATTTTTAATTAACTCTATTTTATACACGAAATGGAAGAAACGTAGAGACAGATACATAATCATTACTGATCGTCCAGTAATATTTAATATCGAATGAAAGCATATATTTAATTGGAATATTTTCCTTATACCACTTAAATTTTACTAATATTTATATTTAATAACTAACTTTACAAGTATAAAGTCTATCTGGATATAAATCACAAAGCTCTAACTAGTTGTTATAAATGTCACTCAATAAGGGGAGGTTTGTATTTCTAATGAAAATGTCATGTGACTTTCAATGACCTCGTTATAGTCACATTGTTATAATAGTTTGCGTTATGTCCTTAGGTTATAAAGTCCATTGTTATACTAGTACACCTATATTATTTGGTGCCAGAGAGCTAAACCAAACAATAAGACAAGTACATTTATCCAAAAACATATATAGTTATAATTACATTATTTTTTATTAGTTATTTGCATTAATAACAGTTAAGTACAGATCATATTACGGAAGTTTCTTTGATGTACTTTTATTTTGGGACCAGAACCGGCAGCAAATAATTATAAATTATACAACATTTTTGCCTGATCTAGACCGAACCTTCGTACTGCCAATACAAACTCGATTGAATGACCGTTGAACGTAGTAGTTTATTCAATCTACTACTTACTACTATTACGTTAAACGTACTACTACAACATATATATATAAGTATATAGTACAACAATAATGTATAAAATAATAACAATCATAATAACATTCCCTTGAATTTTGAATAATACTCTTTATATTATAGATATTGGACTCTCAAATATTTTAAGTCATTGTACATTTATAAAATATAAGCAAATGAAAAGAAAACAGAATCAATACATTTCATTTTGTTTTCTCGCCAAGTGATAAAGTGTTGTCAATTTTAATATAACACCAGCTACAGGTAACAACTTTATTAACGTTTATTATGTGATAATATTATAGATACACTTGATAAATAATTCAATTGATTTTGAAATAATGTAAATTAAATAACTTTTATATTATCGCTGTCTCTCTGTCTTTCAAAGTCGCGAGTAAAGTTGCAATTTACCAACCTCTGACAAACTAAGCGTGAGCAAAGCGACGTGAAACAAATAGTATTAAACTAAATTTATTAAAGTTGGAATATTTAATGATTGGAAATCCAATGTTTGTTAAAAAAAATGTATTCCTAATTTTAAAGGTTACATTACATTAAAATTTTCATAATTAATAAAAGAATCAGACAGTTGATTGAGCCGTGATGAAGTATTTAAATTTAAGATCCATTAAAAGATATTAAACCCTGCTCACAATTATTTTAATTTTATCATATGAGAAGATTGAAGCTCATATAAATATAATATATTATCAAGGTAACGTCGTTCATTGACCGTCCAGAGAAATCTTAAGCATTTTGGATCTTTAGTTATAAAAAATATACAATATGTAATTTAAAATTATCAATTGCGTCCCAAAAGCTATTTTACCCATAAAAACTATATTTACTATATTTAGAACCATATTTTGAAGATTTGTGTCTTGACTCTTTGTTTAAACAAATGACAACAAATTAAGAACATTAAATCATATTTTTCTCGTTTACATTATTCCTAATTTAAATTTATTTTTTATTTTTAAGTTTTTTTAAACAAAAATTTTATTCTTTATTTTTTAGTTTGGATTTTATAACACCGTGTTTGTTTTAGATTTTTTACTTAACATATTACTGAATTGTCATCGGTTCTTGATAAATAGACAAAGTTGCAAATTAATCCGACGTCATGAATCATGTCAAATTCGCGTTCAAAGTTTCTTTTACATACGAACAAATAACCGAAAATAATAAAGGCGTGTTAAAAAAAAAATCGTTTTTTTATATTTTTGTTAGCTGTGCGTATATAATATATCTGTTATTATTTAATATATATATCATATTTGTATTTAAAATAAATATCAACCCTTCAATAGATGGAACACAAGTTTAAATAAAAGAAATCACCTATACTTGAACTTGAAATACATGAAACACACGAGTAAATATTAAAGTTAACGTTCATTGTAAATGTAAAATAACTTCATGACAAACACGCTTTTAACCTACATTTTTAAAATAATAAACGAAAGCTTCGAATTCGCTTTCTTTATCAATGATATTTTTTGAAACCAATTATAATATTTTTGTATCAAAATGCAATTTGCTTTTATCTCCAACTTGTACAACAAGTAATGTTTATAAATGGTTTCGGAGATAAGGTATATGTAAATTATTAATATTTATGTGGTAATAATGGTAAATAAGGTATTTGTCCAGGTTTTTGCGAACGCTTTGATATAGGGAAATAAAAAAAAAGAGTGAGAAAAAGAGGAGCTTTCTGTTTTCTCACGCATTGTGCGGAATAATTTGTATTTGAGGCGCATTCTCTTTGATATATTTTTTCTGACCTCGTCGTACCTGACCGTATGCGTACTGCATCTATTGGTCACAAATAAGCTATACCTTGAAATTTATCTTATCAAAAGATACTTTTACGAAAACATTAATATAAAAAAAAACATTTTAATAACAGTTTACTTTTAAACATACCATTCTTAATGGCGTTCATATATTTCAGTTATGATAAAAAAAATCTTAATACTTTTTGAGCGAAGCGAGTGAAGCGAGCGGAGCGCTCTACTGGAGACTTTTTCACATTCTTTGTCACGAATAGGCTCGAAAAGTACTTGACGGAAAATTATGAAATTTTGCAATCAAAAAGACACATATTAGGTGATGCTTTTAAAAAAATATCATGTCGTTGAGGAATTAAAATCAAAAAACTGATATCCCATTAAAGTCAATAAGAAAAAAAAATTCGCGCCAAAAATTTTCTTTACAATGAAAAGCGCTTGAACAGTTTTATTAATTGAATTTTACTGTCGGGGGCTAGTGTTCGATTTTTTGTTCGCGCGGGCTCGCTTCACTCAATATGCAAACGGCACCCGAGATTTCGCGAGCGCAGCGAGTCTAAATTGAGAGTCTGTTGGCACCCCTAGTTAATATAGAGACCGATATATCTCGTAGAATTCTCAAAAAAACAAATATTAAGAATAAGAAACAAAGGAATTACCTGATTTCTATGTATAATTAAAATGTGATATTAAATTAAAACAGTGATTAGAAAATTTTAGAAATTACAAGTGTGACTTTCAAATTTTTATAAAAGGTGTTTTTTAAGAAATAGGCAATGGCCAAGATAGAATTTTACAATGACGGGAATCTATATTACAACTAAAAAAACTTAAAAAAGTATAAAGTTTAGGTAATGTAAAAAAAATACTATTTTATATAGTCACGCGAAGTCGCTGGCAGAGAGCTAGTCTAATAAAAGTATAAAAGATTTTGGATAAATGACCCTTAGAAAAGAATTTCAGTGGTACTTTGGGATTTGAGAAGCTTAACCGTGATCGATATTAGCTTATCGAATCCTTGGGGATACATCTTAAACGTTTGGGATCGTCTTTCCATTTTTTAATCTTTTTGTATTAATTATTTATTACATTTTGAAAGTATATATAAAATTATGTCAAATAATCAAATACATGTTAAAATATAGTAAGAAATTGATTTTTTAGATTCATAACGTAACATTATTTTTATATTAACACAAAGAATCTTTTATGTATAAGAAATAATGAGTTGTATTGACGATAACTGCCAGCAACTGAATGTATAGAAAGACGTGTACATTGACAAATAGATTCTTTTATGCACTTCTTCAAAGACGGTTCTCTCAAACACTTCACAAAGTTTTTTTATTTGCGAAGCCCTCGAGTTAAATTTGATCCACATTTATTGCTTTCCAGTAATTGTATATCTATAGCATATCAAACAGTACAATACAAAATTGTTTGTTTCTCCAACCCTACAATACGCCTACCCTAAATAAATCTTAAAGTTATATGTTTATATGGAACTAAATTTTGAATAAATGTTCATGACTCATATTTTGTTAACTTCTACTTATTTTTAAATTTACATGAATTACATGTACCAAATGTCATGACATGTTTGTTGTGATATGTGTCATCAAGCGAGATAAATGAGCTAACATATGTCACGTCATGACTCGAGTCCTAACATTTTCAGTTCTTGCAAAATTTGATTCAAAAGACATAGACATATATCATGTTGAGAAATAAGCTCCAATAGGGTTTCTTATTAATAACAGTAAAATACACATTTTTTATTATGTCATATTATAATTTCTGGTGTAGCAAGTAAATTAATTTTGTTTGAAAACTCAGACTAAAGTTAAATAACCTACGAATAAAGTAATATTATTATTATTAGATGTTCCAGGTCTACCTAATAGTACTAGTACTACAATAGTACTACAATATATTTCTAATAAAGTATAATTAGGGATATTCATTTAACTTATGAATGAACGAATGATGATAAAGTAAAAAATACAATGAGACAAAATATGTAAAATTTTTAAAATTATATGTTTTTGTTTTAATATTTAAAATTATTCTATCAAAGCTACTGTCAAAGGAGAGCCAGGGAGAGAAACATAGTACAAGCTTTTGTTATTACTACATATACAAAATTTTGTTATTCAACCATTTAGTTATAATGGAATAGGTAGATGTTCCCGGATTATCCCTGATAAGTGTGATGACATTAACTACAGCCATTTACCTCACAACCTGAAAGTGTTTTTATAATTTGGGATTTGACTTATAAGGATTGTGTTATTTGTGTACTATACTTTCTTTTATACTTTTAGTAGTGACTAACGCGCATTCCACGTAGGCAACCATATTTAATGAAATAATGGTTTTTCGTTTAAAATAGTATATTTTTATTAGATTTTAATTGTAACGTATATTGCTATCTTATAATATTTAATGTTTAATATTTTCTCACTAGATCGCATAAAATGGATACAAGCACATTAAATAGTATCCATTTAAAAATAGAAAGCGAAGCGAATTATTTCAGAGCATGTCATAACACCGCATTTGCAAGTCTACATGCCTTAATCCAAAGATAATATGAATTCTTCGTCAAGGCTCAAGATAATGCGAACTCATCATGGGCCTTAACGAAGTTTTCCATCTTGTTTTAATAATTGAATAATCGGTGTAAGAGAGACAGATATCATCGAAAGCTTTTAAAAGTTGAGTACCTTTATGTCCAGATAATATACGTAATATATGTATTAATCTAATCTAAACATTTCTTATATACTTTATATTGACAGTAATAAAATAAATCACGTAACAGTATATAAAAAAAGAGTAAAATGCTCAAAATAAAACACAATGTTTATATATTTAATGCCTAAGTCTCTACAAAGTATTTCAAGCAACACAATACTTTCAGTTATAAACACCCGCCACCGAACACCCACGTATCAAATAAAGTTTCCATTCACACCATACTCTCTTGTTTCAACTCATTCACTACCTCATTCATCAATACATTTCCGCTCTCGTGAACGACAGAACGAGAGCGATCTATTCGATCTAGCGATGTAATTATTTTTCAATAGACATAGTTTACATAAAGAACGTTTATTCAGGATCACATATTAAACGGATGTTAATTAAAATTAAGCCATGAATTATTCAAGGTCTGTAAAAAAGTTTAAAAATGACTTTTCATTTGGTGGGTTATGAATATTTATTACATTCACATACATACATTTATTACAGTACATAGTTTGTACAAAAGCAACTTGGTATTTTTAGTTCTTTTCTGAAACACTAAAATTCAGTATAAAATATATTAAGTTCAAAGAATTTACATTTTCAATGTTACCAAACTAATACAATCCTCAACATTCGTATCATTGAGCGAAGCGAACGAAGTGAGCGGAGCGTTTTACTGGAGACTTTTTGCATTCTTTGTCACGAATTGGCTCAAAAACTACTTGTCGTAAAATTATAAAACTTTGCAAACAAAAAAACACATATTAGGCGATGGTTTTTAAAAAAAAACATTAAAAAATGTCAAAGAAAAAAAAAAATTTAATATCATGTAAAAAAACTGATATCCCATTGAAGTCAATGGGAAACGATGGGTGAATATACTGGGCTCGCTTCGCTCAATATGCAAACGGCACCCGAGATTTCGCGAGCGCCCCTAGTTTATTACGAGAACTAAACTTTACTTCCATAGTAAACTCTTAATTTTTCTGAAAGCTTGGAACAGTGTCTATAATATTATTTAGTATATAAACTAAATTAAAACTTGTTACAAACTTGCCCTGAAGGGAATTATTGTTGTAAATTTGTCTGCAAATGAAATATCTAATCATCGCGACCCTTGCCCTCAGGCGTCTGACCTGTAACCACTTTCGGTGTTAGGGAATCAATTGACTTCAATTAGATATAACCACCTTCACTTACATGTTTTATTAAAATTATCAGACAAAAATCTTAACAGATTCTATGCTTTTATAATAATTATAAGTATTTCATTCCAATAGCATTATTTCTAGAATTACTTGAAACATAGTAAGAGATTCTAGATTTCTTTAATTCACTTTAAGACTTGTACGATAATTTTAGTAATGCAATACTTTAATAACATATTGTTTACTTTGAAATTTTACTAAAATGTAATAAAATGTTATCACATTTTTCTACAAAAATACATATAAAAAATGTTATATTGTAACAAATAATATGATTTACTAGTACATATTAAAAGAGAAAAGTAGGAATTGCTTATCGTAATAGGACAATAATATTTATGCAAACAAGTTTTTTAACCTAAGAACTGTTTTTTGTAAATCACGCGGACGGTGTCGTGGACAATATGCAAGTAATATCTTGGACAACTATACCTACTGATGAGTTACAATGTAAGAGGTTAGACGACAGTTATAGATGACATTTCAGTTAGAAATATCAATAGCAGGATGTGTATACCATGCCTTACTTGTATATTGTATACAGCTTTCATTATTCTATAGGTTAACTATTGTCTATTATAGTTATAACTTGAAGAACCTTAAAACTCTAATTATAATTAAAATTTTATTTTGTCAAAGTAATAAATAATTTATAGTATTGTCTACTTTTATTATTATTGTTTAATTAAAATAAAAGTATGTCATAATGCTTTTAAAACATCATTACGACACAGATTCCTTGCATTTTCTCACTCTAAATAAAATTGTAACAAAAAAATAGATTTACCTATACCTATATCAATTATATTAATTATATTTTATTCGTTTATTAATAATAAAATGTAGTATTTCTAACTTAATTTTCTACTCTTAGATAAATTTATTGAGCTCTTTTCACGTTAATTAAATAGAGATTCGCCTGAATGGATTCAAACCCATTTGATATAAACCATATGATATCACGTAAAATCTACTCCAGTCTAGTCTGATGAAACCTATTCAAGCAAATTACTATTAAATTAATGTGAGTATAGCATGTTATCATATATAATATTAAACATTGATCATAAACGCTAATTTATATAAATAAATTTGATAAACAATTATTCCCCGATTAAGCTGTTTTATAATTAATGTACAGATTTTTTGTATATATTAATTGAGCGATCTAATTCATTTCACTTCCTTTCAGTTGAAAATTTGTTCATTTTATAAAGTTACATCTTAATATATTATATGTCATTACATTTGTTACCTCTTAGAAAACTAAATATTCATTCATAGAACTACGTTACTACTGTTTATAAGTATGTCAAATAATCTTTGATAAGTTACATTTGTAGTCAATAAACATAATATAATAATTAATAAAATGCGATTATTTATTTTACCGAATATCAAACATTTGTGGTAATATATTAACAAAAACATCCCCTTGTATCTTGCAAAGATATTAGATCGATATGTGCGTAAGAATAGATTAGTGTTGTTGATTGTCGGTTGTTATTTGGTAAATTACCACTTGTAATAATTAATATTGTATTATTGTAACTTAAGGTAAGATGTGCCTCTATTTATATTTTTGTGTACGAGATGTCAAACTGGACATCGAATACAAAACTATCACCCGATTTCCCATTTTTTATGTTCATTTTTCAACCAAATTTATTTTGTTCAAACCTTGTTCTGACTATTATAAAAACAAAAAAAATGTACATAATAATTAGCAATAAAGCTTTTTAAATAAAAAAAGTTAATTATTGAAGAATGAAATATAATGATAATAAATGATTGATAAGACGAAAACGCAATATAACTAATATACCCTTAATTTTTTTCTTTATGAAGTGTCATCAAGGGAAATTGGCGAAAATCAATTCCTATATTTATCTAACCTACTCAATTTATTTCATTCATACCATAATACAAAAACACCCTATTTTTTCGTCAGGTCATAAATAATTGTATAACCCGGATAAATCAAATTCACCTTTATACCCTCAATTAATAACCGCTGGATGCTTATCTCTTTTCACCTCACTGATTTATAAATAAAAATAAATTGTTAACTCCCTAATAATTCATGGCAACTGTTCCTGACAGTTCAAAACATACTAATGTATAGATACTCTACTCTTTTGTCAATATATTTGGTTAAAAATTACCATGAAATTTCATAAAAAACAGCTTAGCTACAGCTAATCTATCAGCTATCTTTATAAAAAACCATAACAATTTTATTAGGATGTATAAGGTTTAGTTATTTTCATTGATTTTCCAATGTACTATTATAAAGTTTTTATGCTTTTTTGATAAAATTGTTATATAATTTAGTTAGTGTATTTGTGGATTTTAATTACGCTGTTCTTATTTGAGTTATTTTTCTTATTCCTTATTTATTTATTTATAAGTGACTATTAAGTCCGTTATTTACTATTTCATTTCTCACATTTTTATGATATCACTTTTAATTTTTTTTTTGGTAACATACTCAAGTATACATGTAATATGAACCAACTGTACACCTTACTTTCTAAGACAGATCCAAAGGCTTCAAGCTATAAACTATTAAGTAATAAGTTTACTTCACACGCCTAATATAGTGACGTCATGTGTATTGAAATTCCTTTATTCCTGTTCGGTGACTTGACGGGTGGTCGGTCACAATTGATTAGACTTGGGTATAATTTTGGTAACCGCTCTACAGAATATGTAAATAAAGTATGTGTGATCATATCTTATGGTTATATTTTGTTTAATATATTTATGTAAATAAATTACTTTTCATTTGTATAAAGTTCTTAAATATCTTAAAAATACCATTAATTATGTAGCTGTACAAAGTATGAGCTCATTTTCCATCTTCCAGGTCTTACGCATTTTTAAAGATGCTTTTACGGTTAAGTCTGGGTAGTCATAAATAAGATAAATATAACTCACATCAGCTTATCTCGTATCTTCAAAGCCATATTTTTTGAAAAATCTTTCTAACCTACGTTTTTATATTATTTAATATGTATATTTTAAAGGAGAAATAATAAAAACTTGAGGTAAGTACTTTGATTAAGAAAAACTATATATTCTTCATACAAATATAAGCAAATTATTGTATGATTAATACGATCTCTGTCTGTGTTTTTATCGAATCATAACATAAATGAAACTAATCTAGTCTGATAATAGGTGATAAGCTTATCTGAGTTCCGAATGTCAATTAACGTATCTGTTTGACATAAGACTATGCTACACTGAAGCTTTAAGTAGAAACGACAACGAGCTTTCGCAGCTTAATTATAACACATAAGACAATAAAACTAAAAGCGACAACTAAAAATAATATAAAATAAAATAAAACATATATTTTATACTACATTTATTTTCAGTGACTTCAAATTTTAGCGTATGAATCCTGAATAAAGGATATGAAAGTTTAAACAAAATTTATAGCACTCGTCCCCTTACGCTCAAAGCACTTATACCGGCAGTAACTCAGCTTCATCTAATTGTCACCTTCAGCTTTATAATTAAACTACCTGTGCCCACAACTTCGTTGTGGGAAATTTCGTTGTTTTAATTTATTTCCATGTGTTTCACCTTAACTATATTGTAACTGTAAAAGCTAACTAAGGTAAGGAAATCAATACTATATTTATTACACTATATGCGTGTTAGTATACAATTAGGGTCACGCGACGTAACAACATAATAAACATTTTATAAATCAACTTATGAATACTTTACTTTATGATTTATAAAGTATAATACGAAAAGTATTAAAAAATAATCTTTTACGACACCTAACACATGTTACATGACATTGGAAGTACGTGAACCCCTCATCAAAATTCATGTCCTAATGTCATAATACTAATAATAATACGTACGTGCACAGATTCTGGTTCAAAAATGTAAACACACCCTTACAAGACAAATTTATTTGTATACAAAAGTACTTTATAAAGGTATGTAAAGTTTTGAATGACAAATAACAAATTTTTATATGTATATTTTATATACAACATAGTGAAAAACAAAATGTAGAGTATTCTTATGAAGATTTAATCAATGGATATGTTTACTCGCAGATAAACTTGAGGTATAAGGATAATATTTAGCTAAGAAGTCGGTAATAACATACCATATGTGTTTAAAGGAAGACTGTCGCCAGGAAGTTAATCAAGGTTAAGTTTGACACCTGTCATTTTAGAGGATCATTCTTTTAAGATTACTCCCATCGCCTTAGTGGGATGACACGGGATCGTATTCGCAGTCGATAGTGATAATTCGAACTGATAATACTTGGTCAAAGGAATCTAGTATCTGAATAAATTATTGTAATGTACTACAACTTGCAAAATGTGTTTGTGTACATCGTAAATAAAAATGCAGGAGATAGATAACATTCTTGCAATCTTTCTTTTCACTTTGTGAGATGATAAAATAAAACTCAAAACTTAAGTTCAGTAATTAAAAGGTTCTTATTTAAATACACGTTAATTTAACTTTCCTAATAATACATACACAGAAGTCCTCGTAGCCTTTAGGGCTCTAATTTATGCCGATGGGGACCTGTAAGAGTATTCTTGAGACGATCGTAATTTTGACTCTCTTAGCCCTTCATTTGAGAACCGAGCCTAAGTTATCGTTTATTTGTAGCATCAAAACGGGGAAAGGTCAATGATCATACTGTTATTAATCTAATTAAAAGTCATACACTGCCTTAAAACAAAAATTGTTTGAGGTTTTTACAATTGTTATCAAACCGAATATCAAATGGATTAGCTTAAATTAAATTCCAAAACAATAAACCGATGTTAATTTACTTTTAATATTCTTTAAATCATATTCTTTAGGCAAATACATTTATTTACTAGCTGCCCTCCGACTTCTTAATTCGGGAGGAATTAAAAAACTTTATTTTATAGGGAAATTGCAAAACACACTGATACATAAGTATTAATTATTTTGTAATGAAGGCTCAAATACTTTATAAATTCTCATGGATATAACTTGTTCAATATTAGTTTCTTACATACATTCATGTTTCAAGACAGTTAAAAATTATTTGATAGTGAATACCTTACAGAATGACAAATCTATGTTCTTAATATCAAACTCAGTTGTGTTAGCTTTGTGATGAGTCAGTCAGAAACTCAGACTAAGAACCGTTGTGTGAACTGAAAATGCAACTTCTACTTACTTAAACAATGAAACAAATTTCACTAAAAGTTATAAAGCTTCAAATGGACGCTCTCAGAAACTCGGACGCTATAAAATAATTTAATTCGCAGTAATTATATTAAGACCATTTTAGACTTGGAGACAAAGACGACAAGAAATAAAAAAGTTAATAGAAACATCTATTACCGGAAACCCGAATTTATAATAAATAAAGGTATATAAAATGACTTCCTGAATATACGATAAAAAATACCAAATATCATCTGGTATAAGTCGCTAGCATAAATTAAATTATCTCTGAATTCCTTCCAGGCCCTTCTATTTTTTAGATAAAGATTTGCTTTTTTGCCATATTATTTTTATACACTATCCATGTCTCCTTCAGTCGCTCTCTACACTTTATAATTATACACATTCATACATAACTTTTTAAAATTACTTTACATTTTTGCTACTTTTAAACTCCTACAAAACCTCTTACATACTCATGTGTATTTATTGTATTTAAAGACTTGACTGTCATATGTATAATTCGTATGATAATCCAAACAATACGATATTGTATCATCAAAAGTGGACTAGTGGTGATGACAGGACGATTGTAAAACAAAAAAATAAAAATATATATTTAATAAACCTCAATTATAATCCTAAAACATTTAATATATAATTAAAGAAATGAAATGACGGTGCGAAAAATACGCGAACCATCCAATTTCCAAATCACTTTGACTTGATTCCATAAAAACGTATCAGGCTCCTGCTCTACTTTTATTTAGTAATAATTTTATAAAAAATATATATTTTTGAAGGTCAAGTGAAAGTTTTACAACTTTCTAAACTTACTCTTCAAGGCAATAAAGTCCGTACTATATAAATTTATTAAGTATATTTCTTAGTAGAATATTAAATCTTAGTTATTATCGAGATGTGAATCAAAATTTGCTTCCAAGTATAGCGTAATATCAAAAGATTAGATAAACTAAATATGTCGCTACTGGATTCAGGATGCCCTTGATATTAATAATTGAATAATAAGTATATAATATAACTATGAACTTTACAATATTTTATTTATTTATTTATTTATTTATGTACCATCAACTTACAAAAAAACAGAAAAATATACAATAACAAAAAAAAAAAGTGTACAAAGGTTTAACTTATCTCTTTAAGAGATCTCTGCCAGTTACCCTTCGGCAAAAAGGAAAAATTAAAATGACAATGCGGATTGGTACGTTAAAAACATAAAAAAAAACCATGCAAAACAAAAAAAAAAAATATGAAGCAAATTTTGTATTATTAATATATATATACACACATATATTATATATAAATACATGTCATATAATACATAAATATTAATACATACCATGAATATATATTTTTACACACTATATATGCATACTATATATATACTACATATAAATATTGGCATACAAAAATTACATACTAATTTACATATATTAATTATGATGAAGAGATGAGAGGTAGTGTTTTTTCAGTCTTAGCTTGAATGAGCTAAGGGTTGGATTTCCATAAAAGATATTATCCGGAAGAGAATTCCAAAGACGAGCCGCAACGACAGTAAAAGAATTTGAATAAAAAGAAGTATTACAGTGAGGCACTTCCAGAGATTTTAAAGAGACACACGAGCGATGTGGTCTTGTTCTGTGTGGAGTTAGATGAAAACGTTCACGTAAATAAGAGGGAGAGGAGTTATGTAAGATGTTATAAAGAAGAGAAAGAATATGTACATTCCGGCGAAGGCGGATAGGGAGCCACTTTAATTGAGTTCGATATTGAGATATATGGTCAAATTTACGCAGTCCGTATACAAAGCGGATGCATAAATTTTGAAGTCGGTCGAGTTTATTTAGCAGCTCCTCAGATGCATCTAAATAACAGACGTCAGCGTAGTCGAGCAATGGTAAGAGAAGTGTTTGTGCTAGCATTATTTTAGATTTGAAGGGGAGGAAGTTCTGCAACCGCTTAAGTGAGTGAAGTGAGTAATATAGTTTCCTACTAACCTCATCAATTTGAGCTGACCATGAGAGATTACAGTCCAGAATAATTCCAAGATTTTTGGATTTGTCGACAAATGATATTAAATTAGCATCATAAGTCAGGGCAGGTAAATTTATAGTTAAAATTTTTTTGCGCAATTGCTTGCTACCTATAATCAGGGCTTGTGATTTCGTAGGATTAATAAGGAGGCCGTATTCATCAGCCCACTTCTTAATTCTACTGAGATCACTATTAAGAGCTTCGATAGTACAAGCCAGATCTGTTATTGTAGTGTGTCGATAAAGCTGCAAATCATCTGCATAGAGATGGTAGTGACATGAAATGACTTTTGTGATTTCGTTAATAAACAATGAAAAGAGAAGAGGAGATAACACACCGCCTTGTGGTACACCTGCAGAGACATCTGCCCAGCCTGAGAAGTTCTCATCTGTGCAGACCCTCTGCCGGCGTCCATGAAGGTAAGAGGAAAACCAATCGATTACTGGAGATGAGATATTAAAAGAGCGTAATATCCCTAGCATTACGTCAAAGTCGACTGAATTAAACGCATTGCTGAAGTCTAACAATATGAGTACGGTTAACTTTTGATTGTCCATGGCATGGCGAATATCTTCAGTTACTTTGAGCAACGCAGTTGTAGTGCTATGTAAAGGACGGAAGCCAGATTGGAAAGGATTATATAGATTATTGAAAGCTAGAAAAGAGGTGAGTTGCTTGTACACCCCATCTTCCAAAAGCTTGGATAAAATAGGTAATATTGAGATAGGACGGAATTGGGAAAAAGAGATAGGGTTAGATGTTTTAGGTAGAGGAATGACATGTGCCAATTTCCAGGCTTCGGGATAAGTTTTTGTAAAGAGGGAATAATTCAAAATATGGGTGATTAACGGGGTTACAATGTCAAGGATGGGAAGAAGCATGTCTCGGCTGATGCTATCACTACCAACTGCCTTCGTCGAAATGGCTAGGATACTCTTTTTAACATCAATCTCCGTAATGTCATGAAAGCGAAAAATATTACAGGTAGATGGGGTGTCAGATAACAGTTTTTGAAGAGTTAAAAGCTTTAGAGAGTTGTCAATTGTAATAGGTAAGGAGGAGAAGTGGAGATTAAGTGAGTTTAAGTCAGTCTGTTTAGGTAAGTTAGCAGTTGACTTACCCACACCCAATGAATTAAACAACCTCCACTTCTGTGAAGGAGAGAATTTTTCGATAGAGGATAAAATGTAACGGCGCTTAGCGTCTCTGCACATCCTATTACAGAGATTCCGCAGCTTTTTGTAGGCAGCTATGTTTAGATCACTTGGATTTTTTTTACATTTAATTTTAGCTCTATTGCGTCTTAGCATAGTTTGCCTAATTACAGGAGTTAGCCAGGGCGCAGGCAGATGTTTGACCCTTACAGGTTTTAGTGGTGCATGTGAGTCATATAAACTAGTAAGAATCGAGTTAAAAGCATCCACCTTTTCATCTACCGTCGATGAGTTATAAATAGGTGACCAATCTAAATTAGAGGCATCACGATGTAAAGCCTCTTTGTTCATCATTTTAAGGTTGCGGCGCAGAATTGTTCTTCTCTTAAGCTTAGAAACCGACAGATTATAGCGCAGAAAAAGAAGATCGTGGTAAGAAAAGGAAGCATTAAATTGACCGTGTGTTAGCACTTTCTCAGGCTCAAGAACTATGATAATATCAAGAAGAGAAGAATTGAAGGCTGGGCAATAATGTGTAGCTGAAAGAGGGAGAATAGACATACTGTAAGAAGAAATAAGTGAACTTAATTTTTTTGACCTATGGTCATTTTTTAATAAACAGGTGTTTAGATCACCCATGACAATAATATCATCATAAAGTGGCGAGTATTTATTAAGAATAATATCTAAATCATTGAAATAGCTCACAGAGAGAGAAGGACTGTAAACAACGCCAAGAAGAAGTTTAGAATGGGAGGCATAAATTTCAAGAAACAAGTATTCTAGTTGGTCAGGTAAAGTGTTAAGGGATTGGCTGACTACACTGAACGGTATGCTATCTCTGAGATAGATACATACACCTCCGCCTCTTTTAAGAATGCGATCATTACGTATCAATGTAAATCCTGGAAGAGAATAAAGTGTAGATGATAGAGAAGGTTTTAACCAGGACTCTGACACCAATATGCCATCAACTAGTACGTTGTCCACAGATGCGAGAAGATCAGGAAAGTGTGCCGGAATGCTTTGTGCATTTATGTGGATAAGATTAAGGCAATGAACGTTGTTTGGAAATATAGATTGAAGCTTATAATCAAGAGGAGAAAAAGAATCGTCGTTTGGAGATAAAGTACTATCAGCGCTATGGAAATCTTCAGAAGAGGAGCATGAAAAATAATCCTCATTTATATTTAAGATAGATAAATTGGACATATATAACAATAATATAATAATATAATGATAAAAATAATATATAAGAATAAAATAACAATATAATAATATATTTAAAATTAAAATTAAATATAAATGTTTTTCTAAATACTATAAAATATAAATTAAAAAAAAATATATATATCAAACAGTTTTTCAATAGGTCACTTATAAAATCCCACACTACCAGGCAAAATTTGTGGTATAAATCATCAAGCAATTATTTAAAAAAAGAAATGAAAAGAAACATATAGTATCATTATTATAAATGTTAGAAGAAAACAAAAGTAAAAATAAAAACAACAAATAAAGAAATGCACATTGTAAAAAGTAAAAGTGAACATAACCAAACACCATGAAAAAGTCCTAAATTAATAATTCAATAACAGATAAATGTATTTTTATAAACTATAAACACCGTTTAACTATGGCAACATTACTAAACGAAAATTTGATATAAGCTACACTAATATGACATTGACAGTAATGAATAACAACTTTCAAAATAACATTGTGTCAAACTCAATATTAGTAAAATATAAACAATAGTAAATAATAAAAGCCATTCATTGTCAAGAAAAAAAAATAAAATAAAATAATAATAATGATACAACAAAGAACAAATATTAATAGTGGAACTACCGACACAATAATGTTTACTTAAAACGAAGACAAAACAGTTTTGTTAATAGTGTTTGGAAGCATTATTTACCCGAGTTTTTAATAACACGACGAGATCTTGTTGGCTTGGGATCTTGCGAAGCTTGTTCTACTTGGGGATGAGTGCCAATAATACGCTGCAGTTCCAGTGAATTAGTAATTTTTTTCCTGGTATTATCTGGCAGAGCAATGATGACAAAACCATCCGAAGTCCAGCAGTTCTTCATACCAAAATGTTTTCTGGCTGAAACAAACACTTCTTGCCTAGGCTTCGTAAGAAATTCCGTAATAGTGATGCCTGTACCCTTTAAGGAGGTTTTAGCGTTCCAGACAGTATTCTTAAATTTCAAACTACCAAAACGCACTAAAACAGGCCTTGGCTTGCTTCCCTTAATACCCAGACGATGACATATATCAAGACAAGAATTGTCCAGACCTGATAACTTCATCTGGTTGCACAGAGTAGCGTTAATTTGCTGATAGATGTCACTCTTGTCTTCTGGAAGTCCATGAAATAAAAGCACTTTTCTGCGAGAAAGCATTTCATGGTTATCAAATCCATTTGAAAGCAGCTGAAGTTGTTGACGCAGCATGGAGAGGGATTTCCACATCAGCTCCTTGAAGACTGTGTAATCAGTGATCAGAGATTCCAGATTTCCAGAGGAAGACTTGGATGATTGTGGCTGTGCTTGTGTCAGTGCTGTGTCAAATTGGCTCATACGAGCCTCAAAAAGTGTCACTATCTGCTCCATGTTCTTGCTAAGTTGAGTGTGTAAGTCCATATTGCTTAATAGATGAGTTGTTTCGTTAAATTAATGTGCCGGGCAATGTAGGTTTGCTATTTAGCTATGTCTATAACATCTAAGACTTTAAATATTAAAATAAGTAATTAAAATCAAATAAAATCGAAGGACCGAAAAATTTAGTTGTTTTGATGTGTCAACTACCCGCAAAAAAAAAAAAAAAAAAAAAAAATATTATTGGACAAAAGTTTAGAAAAGTTACAAGTAATATTTCATAAATATAAAATGAAAATTTTATGGACCATAGCCGGGCTCTAATATTCGAAGAACTTCGGGACAAACGACCCGTTATTCTATCAATTATTGTACTACCGTGTCTACCCGCTGGAATAAATTAAACATCCGTAATATAAACATCTTTATACTTTAAAGTTAGAAACATTTGATTAGGTTTTCCGACAATAATCTAATAGATGTCGTCTCTATTTATTCGGTCCTTTATATCTAAAATAAATTTTAAAAACCTTATGCACCTTTTAAAGGATTAGGCATAATATTTTATAAAAGATTATTGATTTGGGGTATTAACAGACGATGACAAAATAAATTTCAACGTTTAGACCATTTTTATATTTTAATTCTTTAATTTTCGAGTATTCTATATTTAGATCGACTGCGACAAAACTTCTACTTTTATCAATTTTAATAACAATCTGTAGACGATCACATAAATATACTTTATTTTTCATTAAATTTCTTAAGAGTTTTCATTACTCGCTACGGCAGGTTGGCTTTCAAACACTGAACAAAATGCAACATCAATATCATTTTTGCTACAGCTCTGTAAGGCAACTTCTGATAATTTCACTTTGAATATTTTTAAAAGTAAATAACCCGAGAAAAGTAATTCAAAGACTATGAAAAGCAATTGTACCTTTAACTTATTGGCTGAATTAAAGTTACATAGAACAAAAAATACACAGAAATTTACTATAATTTTTTATTTTTATTAACAACTAGTTAGTAAGATTCAACTTCTTTAACATATTTAATATATTATATTTATATTACATACGAATACTTCCTCCCTTTTACCTTATTATTCCTTTTCTTTTCGAAATTGACATCTTTCTAATAATGGCTTCTGTCTATTAAAAGTTTGTTCGTTTTTTAAATGACTTTTATAAACAATCGCTGTTATATACTATACAGGTTCAATATTTATTGAACAGAACATTAGAAATGATCAGTATAAACTAAAATTATTAATAGTCTTCATATCCTATAAACCACAGACTTATCCTTACTAATATCAAAATAGGGAATGTAAGTTTAATTTTTTGTTAGGTTTTCATAAATTACCAACCTCATTATTATCGTATTGAAATTATTCACGTACGTTGTCAGAGGTGTAAATCATCCCGAGATATTAATATTTCCGAGGTATCGAATAATTACTTTTAAGTCTACACAGTCTTTTTATTATCTACACAGTGCCAAGTACGAAGTGCAAAAAGCGTGAGATGTCACTGACAAAAGTACTAGTATTAATATAATAATAAGTACATATGTAATTATGTTATAAGAGTACTTTTTGCAGTCGTTAAAGATACAATATTAAAACTTTAGTTTAATATCAATAAACGTAATTTTAAACACCTTAAAAGAAATCTAACTTTAAATGTCATCATATTATATCTTGATTCTTGCTTATGAACAAGAAATGTCTACAATATTTCATCATTCATGACATTGTTTACTAAAACCTTACATCTCATAGCTGTTTAAATCTCTTTTATTATCACGCTATCGGAGCTGTGATAGGCGTGTATTTAGAAAATGTTGAATGTTTATTACTTTTTCACTTCACATTTCTCCTATATTGGATTTCTACAGTGAATTAAACAATTTATCGTCTTGATTTATTACAATTTTTGTTGTTATTGAACATTTGAGATTCTCTTTAAATTTAGTAATCTCCCTTATTAAGGATTTATAAAATTATAATGTGCTATCATTATTTATATTAAAATCAATATTTTAATGAAAAACTAAATCTAAATGATAAATCAGATAAAATGAACCTTAGCAATAAAATAAATAATCTGACTCACAGACCCTGAAATGAATATTGTTAAATATCAAAAGTGAGATCTGATGTGACGAATAATTAAATTTATCTCGGTTTTTGTGAAAATCGACGCCCTTTTATGGATTTTGATTATGTTTCTTGGTAGAATAATATCACACAGAGAAAACCAATTGGTTTTAGTATATTTTTCGTTAACTCGCCTCACTCCCACATGTGTGGTTAATAATCTACAAAAATATGTTAATTCTATTAATTCAACCAGAGAAGGGTTTGAAGATCTGCCTCTCTCACTCAACAACCAATTGTTAAATCAAACCATATACGAGCTGTTGTCAAGACACTTTAATACTAAAATTATCTGTTGTTGTTGATGACATTGATGGTAATACCATTCTATCGCGATAGTAATTAGCGTATTTGAATATGTAGTTTGCCTCTTTAGCATAGTTATCTGCTCTAAGCTCAGTCATTTAAAACTAATTAAATAGTTTATGGAAATGAGTTTGCACGTACGTATATTATCCAACGACATTTAATTTAAACACCGCCAATAAAAACATATAAGTTACTGTGAACAAAAATAGTGTAGCAAGATTTAGGTGCCATGGTAGAGATATTAATAATCTTTCTTTGTAATAGTGTTGAAAAATATACTCGAATGTAATTATCTAATTGATCATATATAGAATGTATGTGACAGAACACCAAAAATAACTCCATGATTTTCCTATATTGTTTTTATACGTCAGTGTGTGATGCCGTTTAATTTAATTTACTCTCCCTCCCTCTTCATGCTTCCTCCTTCACACCATGTATCCTGAATTAATTGAAATGGAATTGATTTGTAAAGAAATCAACATCAAGCCTCAATTACGTCAAAGCCGAGATGTTTACTTAGTTCGACATTCAGTCAAAATAAAATATCATATTTTGAAATAACGTAAATAAAACGAAATTTTTTCGAACACAAAGTCATATGATACGATTAACTTCTGTTTTATTATTGATATTAATGATGTATTATAATTTTTTCTCTATTGTTTACTAATTCATTTAAATAAAAATAAATGAATTTAAGATGTAAATGGTTTTATGAAATTAAGATTACATTACAAGCATTGCGTTGTAGGTTGTAAACAACAAATATCACTTAAAATACATGTGTATATATATTTTTTAAATAAATTTCCAATAAACTGTGCAGACCCCAATCATTTTCCAGTATTACAGGAATTTATTTTAAATGACAGTAACTAGTCAGTTAGAGTGAGGTAACATTTGTCTCAGAAAGACGTACTTTCTCACAACTGCACGAATTTGCTATTTGTTTTATCAGAAAACTTTATGTTCTTTGTATTTGCTTTCATAGAATGAATCGAAATTCTTTGTTTGATTGTAGAATTCATGCTATTTATTTCATATCCGTTTCTTGACGATTATTCCTCAATGACATGACATTATTAAACATATTTTTTTTAAACCTTCACCTAATGTGTCTTTGATTGCAATATTTCATAATTTTTCGTCAAGTAGTTTTCCAGCCTATGATTTCATCCATAGCCACAGCCTTCATGACATAGAATGTGAAAAAGTCTCCTAGTAGAGCGCTCCGCTCGCTTCGCTCAATAATGCCATTTAATATACGTATCAGATCAAGACAATCATTTCGTGTGACCGTAGGGACCAAAGTTGTATCATTTCGCATAACATAAAGTCAGCATCTGTTAAACCTAATTCTATATAATAGGAATCTAGTTAAGATAATGAGTTAAACTCAATGCTATTTAGGTAGGATATTTGTATTTTCAAATATTATTCAAAATTTTATTCTTATTATGTTTGTAAATAACTTGTGCTTGTACACTATAAATAAATAAATTATTTATAACAATATTTTGAAAATTGCAACAAATAAAATAAATAAAAATGTAAGAAATAAATATCAAAACTTCAAACAGATACTAACTAACCTAACACAAAGACATTTATTTTCTCTTCTTTCACCTTAATTTAATTCTTATCGGATATCTTAAAGCTTTCTTAAAATTGAAAGGAAAGAGAATTCTTTCCTATAAGAGAAATAAGATAAATCATCTAAAGAAATGTCTCAAATGTATTAGATTGAATCATACAATTTGAAAAGCTTTGTTATATTTTCCTTTAACATACCACAATTTATGTTATCGTATGAATAAAACTAGGAAACTTACATAAGAAGCTTTATTTAAACAGAGATGTGGTAAAACCAGGTAGGCAGCACCTTCGTCGGCTCGTTTTCAGAATCAAATAATAATCTATCTGTCATCAATAAAAATGTCTACAAATCAATACGACATTATTTGTGACTTTTTTAATATGTGCGAAAAAATATGAAAAAAAATCCATGCCCGCAGGGGGACACGCGTGGGTAGACCTCGTGTGTAACTCATTTAAAATATAACTCACTACCTAAGAATAATAAAGATGCCGTTGTTTACATCAAAAATTTTCAAGCAAAAAGCGGTTTTAATTTTTTTTCTCTGAAAAGGTATCTTTTTTGGAAATACTTTTGGTACTTAAATTTAGAGTAAAAAATAACCTTTCTATTAAAAATATTTGCGAGGACGGAATGTTTACCAGAAAAAAGTTGCCGTGGTTTTACCTACCTAAAATTTACAAGCTAAAAGTGGTTTTAATTTTTTTTCCCGGAAACGGTACCTTTTACGGAAAAACTTTTGATACCTAAATTTAGAGTAAAAAATAACCTTTCTATTAAAAATACTTGTGATGCAAGAATGTTTACCAGAAAAAAGTTATGAATTTTTTTCCAAAAATTTTCGGTTTTTTTACCCCCACCCCTAAGTTATTGAAGTTAGGTTTTCGGTTTATCTACATTAGTTATAGGTATTTATCAAAGACATCATATAATATGAACGCGATTGATCTCCTTTGTATAGGGACAAAGTTATGGTCGAAAAACTGAAATCAGAAAAAGTGAGGCCCTAGCGCCCCCTGTGACCGGATTTCTCTGGTTAACGAACTTGACCTTCATTTTTGGATGTTTGATTTTTGTGCAAAGTTTGAAAGCGATCCGAGCGAAACTGCGGCCGCTATCGTGCTGACAAAAGTCGAATCTGGACGCACGCACGCGTATATATATATATATATATATATATATATATATATATATAAACTTTTTGACCAATGGTCATTTCGGACTCAGGCGGTCATAAGTGAAGAAATTTTTCCAAAATTCAAAAGTAGGGGACAAATGAATGGGCAGACCGAATTCTTCGAAGTCTACCCAAAAATACCACAGCAAAAGTTTTCTGTTTTGACCGGAACAATAAAATATACCAATAATAAATTTTAACAAAATCAGTCAATATATTGAGTGATTCACTAACAAAGTTCACATTCATTAAAAGATTATTTTGAACTAATGTACATATTTTCTCTCGTTACTATATTATTATATATATTGAATTTACAATAATCAAATAACTTTTTAAAATGAACAACTAACAACGTAAAATTGAACGAATTACTGTTTCTTATCTTATATGGATAGATGGATAATAACTTTCGCGATACGAAGAAAAATCTCAACTACCGAATAACTTGTATTGTATTTTAATTTTGGGTAGACCTCGAAGAATTCGGTCTGCCCATTCATTTGTCCCCTACTTTCGAATTTTGGAAAAATTTCTTCACAGGAGGTCTTCTTATGACCGCCTGAGTCCGAAATGACCATTGGTCAAAAAGTTTATATATATATATATATATATATATATATGCGTGCGTGCGTCCAGATTCGACTTTTGTCAGCACGATAGCGGCCGCAGTTTCACTCGGATCGCTTTCAAACTTTGGACAAAAATCAACCATCCAAAAATGAAGGTCAAGTTCGTTAACCAGAGAAATCCGGTCACAGGGGGCGCTAGGGCCTCACTTTTTCTGATTTCAGTTTTTCGACCATTACTTTGTCCCTATACAAAAGAGATCAATTGCGTTCATATTATATGATGTGTTTGATAAATACCTATAACTAATTTAGATAAACCGAAAACCTAACTTCAATAACTTAGGGGTGGGGGTAAAAAAACCGAAAATTTTTGGAAAAAAAATCATAACTTTTTTCTGGTAAACATTCTTGCATCACAAGTATTTTTAATAGAAAGGTTATTTTTTACTCTAAATTTAGGTACCAAAAGTTTTCCGTAAAAGGTACCGTTTCCGAGAAAAAAAATTAAAACCACTTTTAGCTTGTAAATTTTAGGTAGGTAAAACCACGGCAACTTTTTTCTGGTAAACATTCCCTCCTCGCAAATATTTTTAATAGAAAGGTTATTTTTTACTCTAAATTTAAGTACCAAAAGTATTTCCAAAAAAATCCGTGCCCGCAGGGGGACACGCGTGGGTAGACCTCGTGTGTAACTCGTTTAAAATATAACTCACTACCTAAGAATAATAACATGATGCCGTTGTTTACATCAAACATTTTCAAGCAAAAAGTGGTTTTAATTTTTTTTCTCAGAAAAGGTACCTTTTTTGGAAATACTTTTGGTACTTAAATTTAGAGTAAAAAATAACCTTTCTATTAAAAATATTTGCGAGGAGAGAATGCTACCAGAAAAAAGTTGCCGTGGTTTTACCTACCTTAAATTTTCAAGCTAAAAGTGGTTTTTATTTTTTTTCTCGGAAACGGTACCTTTTACGGGCAAAACTTTTAATACTTAAATTTAAAGTAAAAAATAGCCTTTCTATTAAAAATATTTGTGATGAAAGAATGTTTACCAGAAAAAAGTTATGAATTTTTTTCCAAAAATTTTCGGTTTTTTTACCCCCACCCCTAAGTTATTGAAGTTAGGTTTTCGGTTTATCTACATTAGTTATAGGTATTCATCAAAGACATCATATAATATGAACGCGATTGATCTTCTTTGTATAGGGAAAAAGTTATGGTCGAAAAACTGAAAACAGAAAAAGTGAGGCCCTAGCGCCCTCTGTGTCCGAATTTCTCTGGTTAACGAACTTGACCTTCATTTTTGGATGGTTGATTTTTGTGCAAAGTTTGAAAGCGATCCGAGCGAAACTGCGGCCGCTATCGTGCTGACAAAAGTCGAATCTGGACGCACGCACGCATATATATATATATATATATATATATATAAACTTTTTGACCAATGGTCATTTCGGACTCAGGGGGTCATAAAAAGACCTCCTGTGAAGAAATTTTTCCAAAATTCGAAAGTAGGGGACAAATGAATGGGCAGACCGAATTCTTCGAGGTCTACCCAAAAGATACCATTTCCGAGAAAAAAAATAAAAACCGCTTTTTGCTTGAAAATTTTTGATGTAAACAACGGCATCATGTATTATTCTTAGGTAGTGAGTTATATTTTAAATGAGTTACACACGAGGTCTACCCACGCGTGTCCCCCTGCGGGCACGGATTTTTTTAAATTGCATTGGTAGAATTAGGCGTTAAGTGATATAGTATGAAAATATATTTATTTTTCTTATTCAGCTAGGAGCTGTATATCCAGAAGTGTCTTTATAAAATATATCTTTGAGGCAGATGTCCAAGACAGAGGAAAATAATTTGAGAGAAAAAGGAAAAGAAAAATTATTGTATTTCAGTTATATGACCATGATTTATGAACTTTGCTTTTGATTATTCTCGGTCAATCTTCTTTTCGTGAAAGGTGCATTTGATATCTCGTTTCATAAGGGCAATATATGTTTAAGTAATAAAAAACTTTTATGACGTAGAAATAAAAAGATATTATTATTCCCTAGATGGAATACAGCCATAAAAAACAATATTCATATACTAAAGTATTCTTTAAAAGTCTATTAAAATGCATAACATGCTTTCATAAGAAAGGATCATTATCACTTTGTAAGAGCAAATACAATTGAAAGTAAAATATTTCCATAATAATAAACTGGAGATCCTGAAAGCGAGAACACAATAAGAACCCAAGATACCGGATATAAATAAATTATAATAATATAACGGTACATATGAAAGAATACTTACAATAAAATAAACGTACAGAATATTATACATACATATATAAAAATAGATAATAAGAAGTTAACTTACTCGTATAGATACTGCGCATTCTGTGTTTTATAAGAACCTGAAGAAATTGTTAAAGTATTCATGATATTTTTAAAAGATTATCTGTACCGTTCGTACCTCCTTGAATAGTATCAATCTGATGATGGGATTCTCTTTATAATGTAGATAAAATAAACAAAAATACATTAATTATAACATATTAGTTACATTATTACATTTTAAAATAATTTTTGATGTTTGAAATTCAAAACTAACCTTTTTTATATATATTTCTGCTTCTCTGAATTCTCTGAAATTGCTTTAATATATCATAATTTAGTTTAAGGACTTAATTTGTTTCAATTTCAGTTCCCAAATAGTAAATTATATTTTAATTGTGTTTATGATTAAGATTAGATATTGATTTCAACTTACAGGTTCCAGCTCCGCACTCTCGTATAGAATATTTTCGTTACGGTACATATAGCTGATTCGTACCGCGTTTCAAATTTTTAACGAAATTACTCAGCTTTCCCTTTCTTTTCTACCTTTCTCATCCATTTATTTCTCCAGAATGGTATTTTCATCTATATTTGCAGTTGTCAGTGGGAAATAGCACAATTGAAAATCAGGTAAGCTATGAGTTTCCGCACAGTTAACCATAAAAGATTAATTATTGAAACATAAATAAAATAATAGTCATTAAATAAGGAGGAAACTAGTGAAGATGCTGACATAAACATATAATACTATAAAATTATCAACAAAATCTAAAACCTTTAGTATAATTAGATATTAGACTTAAATCAAAAGTTTCTCTAAAAGCAACGGCACCGCATACTTTGTTCAAGCCATTCATAGCGCGGTCTTTAAAACAAATGCTTACGAAACTTATTTATTACTTAACTGAATTACTTGGACGAATAGAAAACGTTGTATGAATTAAAATATAGTTTTGTGTCCAACGGTTTAAAATTTGTTGTAATTTATACATTCTACCACATTTTAAACAGTTCCAAATTTTAAATATAAACTATTGGAGAATGTAATATCAAATATATATATTTGATATTACATTCTCCAATAGTTTATATTTAAAATTTGTATATATATATATATATTACATTATACTCGTACTATATGTAATAAATGACAAGACTTTTACTAATATCACAATGACGTCACACTTAATTTCTAAAGTTTTATAAGTTATTGGTCTTTTATAAGCTGTATGAAAAGTTTGACAAAATGGAGGCTACAACGACAAAACTTTTTTTGTCAAAATTTTATATAAATATCTTGGGGTAATCCATCTTTGGAAAGTGATTTGACCCTTATATAAATAATCCTTTGACCATCTTCGGCTTTATAAGGCTTTGCTATCGATATTAGGTTATATTGCACGAGCTATTCTCCCCAACTTCGGCTCCGTGACCAGCAGAACGCGTTACACATTCAGATCTACATTTACTTTTTTTTTGGAAAATCACTTCCAATAATTTGAAAAACTTTTTAGGGTCTATAATAACATTGTTAATTATTAAATAGGGTATCAACACAAAGCTTTCCTAATCCGATTGTTTCCAGAGGTAATCACAGACAAAGAAGATAAAAAATTTTAATGTATGACTAAATATTTAAATTACAACAGAAATGAAATTTCTACGTAACAACACTCAAAAAAATTATATCTGCTTCACGTCTGTTTTGTCTTATCTTGTATTTTGTCATTCTTTAAAATTAAAAAATCTTTTAAAGCTATTTCTTTAAAATTTATTTTATTTTTAAATATTTTTTCAATATATCAGTTAACAATAATACGATAAACAACATATGATATAAAAAATAAAATCCGTGCCCGCAGGGGGACACGCGTGGGTAGACCTCGTGTGTAACTCATTTAAAATATAACTCACTACCTAAGAATAATACATAATGCCGTTGTTTACATCAAAAAATTTCAAGCAAAAAGCGGTTTTCATTTTTTTTCTCGGAAAAGGTATCTTTTTTGGAAATACTTTTGGTACTTAAATTTAGAGTAAAAAATAACCTCTCTATTAAAAATATTTGCGAGGAGGGAATGTTTACCAGAAAAAAGTTGCCGTGTTTATACCTACCTAAAATTTACAAGCTAAAAGTGGTTTTAATTTTTTTTCTCGGAAACGATACCTTTTACGGAAAAACTTTTGATACCTAAATTTAGAGTAAAAAATAACCTTTCTATTAAAAATACTTGTGATGCAAGAATGTTTACCAGAAAAAAGTTATGATTTTTTTTCCAAAAATTTTCGGTTTTTTTACCCCCACCCCTAAGTTATTGAAGTTAGGTTTTCGGTTTATCTACATTAGTTATAGGTATTTATCAAAGACATCATATAATATGAACGCGATTGATCTACTTTGTATAGGGACAAAGTTATGGTCGAAAAACTGAAATCAGAAAAAGTGAGGCCGTAGCGCCCCCTGTAGCGGGATTTCTCTGGTTAACGAACTTGACCTTCATTTTTGGATGGTTGATTTTTGTGAAAAGTTTGAAATCGATCCGAGCGAAACTGCGGCCACTATCGTGCTGACAAAAGTCGAATCTGGACGCACGCACGCATATATATATATATATATATATATATAAACTTTTTGACCAATGGTCATTTCGGACTCAGGCGGTCATAAGAAGACCTCCTGTGAAGAAATTTTTCCAAAATTCGAAAGTAGGGGACAAATGAATGGGCAGACCGAATTCTTCGAGGTCTACCCAATATTGAACTGAACCAGAGCTCAACCACAAGTTTTTTAACACGCTAACGACTGCGTTATTTGTTGACACTGCCTTAATATCTTAAACTGAACGCAAATACCCTTAAAAGCACTTTATCTTTGTCTCAATGAAGCAGATCTAGAAAAAGTGTTTACTGAAATCTCTTTTTATAAAAACAAGATAATTGACGCTTCTTCTGTTTAGAAAGAATATATTTTTTGATTTCCTTATAAACCATTTTTGGGAAGGCTTTTAGTACTTTATAAAATACATTTCTATTTTTTAAGATTTCATAATTTACTTCACTCAACATAATAACTCTGTTTACTACCGCAGGTGTTTACAAAAGCCTAAAGTAGAACAACTATAATTAATTGGAGTCTAATCTAGATCTAAATCTATACCATTTAGAACTGTCTCAGTGACGAAATGATATTGTCTTATAGATCTTATTTTTCGTTACAATCACTTTAAATTAATTTTAACGCAGCTGTGTTTTGAGATTAGGTCTTTAGAATTTGAGGTTGAAATGATGAAGACAAGGGTTCATAGAAGAAAAGGACAATCTCTTTCTTATTGCATTAAAAAGTAATACCATAATATTTGAAAGCAAATATCGATAGCAAAAATTTCACATTTTCTTATCTTACTTGAGAATTAGATGTGATTTTCCATCTCTTTATCTCTGGATTGAAAAAGATATATATATATATATATATATATATATATATATATATATATATATATATATATATATATATATATATATATATATATATATATATATATATATGTTGGACTAAATTGAAAGATATAAAGATATTACACAAGATAACTAATAAATCAACCGGAAGAATTATTTCTAATTGATTTTACAATATTATGTGTTATACCAAAATAAGAAAAAAATTAATGTTAACAGATTTTACAAAATGATGGGAGATAGGAACCAATAAAATAAATGCTCAAACACTAGTTAAAAGTTAACTGCTTGCTGTTAATACTTCTGGGTTGGTGTCACTGACGTATGACGTGATTCGAGATGCAGCTGCATTGAATGACATTGTAAAAGACAACTAACTACAACTCTCAAACCATTTTTATGTTGATTATCTGGAAACCAGACCTTAAATTTCAAATTTCAAATTTTCAAACTCATGAAATCCACGACAAAGTCTATTATTCACAAAATTTTAATATTAACAACCCCCTATGGTTAACTTGTCTTCCCTCAGGATAATTACTTATCAAGGCAATATATAGCCTTAAAATCTCAACAAAATATTTAAGATCATTTAATTAAAAATAAAGAAAAAAACATTATTTTGGTTTATAGTATTAGTGAACTTTTTTATTAATAGGAGCTTTTACATGCAAATTATTTCTTGCTTCAGTTTAATAAAGTATATTAATTTAAGTTTACTTAATTTAGTACGTTTAAGTATATTTTACTAATAAACTTTGCATATTCTTTTATAATCCTATCACGTAAATCATTAACGAGGGACTGTTTTCAATTTGAATTAATTATTCGTGTGATTATATATATTACTTGTTCTGATAGCATTGCAATTTTTTATTGGTGAGCATGTTCATTGTTTTAACTTTAGTTACTTTATAGTACTTTCATATTTATTGTAATATTAATTTTAATCTATACTTATAATAAATCTGTAGAGAGGTCAATTCTGTACATGAAATATATTTACAAAATAAGTAGCAGGGGGTGATTAGTGTTCGATACTGATGCCAAAAATGCAGTTAAAAAAATTTTTGTCTGTCTGTCTGTCTGTCTGTCTGTTTGTATGTTATTTATAGAAAAAAAAACTACTCGACGGATTTTAACGAAACTTAGTACAATTATTCTTTATACTCCTGGGCAGGTAATAGTATACTTTTCATCACACTACAATGAATAGGAGCAGAGCAGTGAAAGGAAATGTTGAGAAAATGGGAGAAGTTGCTTGATTTTTTAAGCTTCCGTCGCGTGTGCAGCCTTAATGGTTAGAGCTACATAGAAACTATGTATAACGGAAATATTCTACATAAAAATACACGAAAAATATTCCAAGACAGCATATATCTACCTTTTATAGTTAACTCACAATAACACGCATAACTCTCGATAGCTTAGCAGTTCGGAGATTTCTTATTATATTTGTTTACTTTTACGTTTATAAAACCAATAATGCTCACCATCATTCCTAATTAAAAAAAAAATAAACATTAGCACCAATTCAATAAAAAAAGAATCATTGAAATCGGTATAGAAACACCAAACTTATACTTACTTACATGAAATACGCCAACAAGACATCGCGCGTGAATAGTGAATCAAGCTATAAGGATTATTTTTGCGTAACGGTTGCCGCGCTCGACGGGGCTCGCGGCGGCAGAGTATAAAAGGGGCGGGAGGCGAGCGCAAGCGTCATTCAATATTTGGCTGTTGATGCGTTCAGAGTGTTGGTTGAACTTTTTTGACAGACAATAATTGTTATTTTATAAACCGTGCTTATCAGCGCGACTTTTTGTCTTTAAATAGTTTATTTTAATTTCTTTTGTTGTTATTTTCTAAATTAGTTTTAGTTTTGTTTAAATTCTTAACTATTAATAGTTCCTATTTTATTTCTTTTTAAGTAGATTTAGATTCGATTTTTAGATTAGATAATAGATAGATAGATTAGATTATTGTTAGATTTTTAGTTACTGATAGGTTAGTTTTGGGCATTTTATGTTTAGTTTTTTTTGTATTGAGTAGATAAAAGCGTAGGTAGGTACTTTTATTAATTATAGTATTCATAGGTATTTTTTATTTATTTTTAAGTGAAGTAGGTATAGGTAGATATTGCCTACTATCTACCTATACTGCACACGTGTTTTAGCTTTATTTTCATTTCTTTTTTTTTTGTACCTAAGTTGTAGGTAGGTAGGTACATATTTCTTAGTTTAATTCTATTAGAATATTAGGTATTTAAGTTTAAATAGGCACTTAGATTTATATTTTTTTATTATATAGCAGCTGTACTTAGAACATCTAAGGTTTTTTTTGTATTAGCATAGGTACTTTGATTAATTACAGTAGTTGTAGGTATTTCTTATTATTCATTTTTAAGTGAAGTAGGTAAGTGTAGATAGTATTGCACACGCATTAAGTATAGCTTTATTTTCATTTTTTATTCTTTTGTAATTTGTAGGTACCTACGTACATATTTATAATTCGATTAGAATATTATTTTAGTTTTAATAGGCACTTAGATTTATATTCTATTTATTATATACTTAGCTATAGTTAGGACCTCTGACGTAAGTTTTTTGTTGGGTAACTAAATAGAATTTAAGTTACCGTCGATTAAAAATAAAATAAACGATGCCACCTAAAAAACGACCATCTTTATCTCGAACTTCGAGTCAAGCTAGGAGAATGAGAATGACGCGTTCTCAAGAATCGGAAGAGGAAAGAGCACATCGGTTAAACTCTATGAGAGTTAGTGCCTCAACATCTCGAGCTAATGAAAGCTCTCCAGAAAGAGAGATGCGATTAGCAGCTGAAAGAGCGAGACGAGCTACAACACGGGCTTCTCAAAGCTCTTCTCAACGAGAGCTAAGGCGTTCCATTGACCGGGAACAACATGCGTTATCCCGAGAAGCTGAAACTGCTTTACAACGAGAATTGCGACTCACAGCTGACCGCGAACGGCATACATTATCTCGCGAGTCTGAAACCTTCACTGAGAGGGAATTACGGCTTACAGCTGACCGCGAACGTCATATTTTATCTCGCGAGTCCGAAACCTTCACTGAGAGGGAATTACGGCTTACAGCTGACCACGAACGTCATATTTTATCTCGCGAGTCCGAAACCTTCACTGAGAGGGAATTACGGCTTACAGCTGATCGCGAACGTCATATTTTGTCTCGAGAATCTGAAACTTTTACTCAATATCAAGACCGTTTGACAAATGATAGGGCGCACCATAACATGATTCGATCTCTTGAAGATGAACATGAGCATGAACAACGACTAGAGTCGGGACGCGATTATTACAATTCTTTGAGACAAGAACAATTGATTACTTTATCTAATGAAAGATTAAGAATTGAAAATATTCGGTCGCTTGAAACAGAAGAACAGCGAGAGGCCCGTCTTACTGCAGATAGATTTCGACATGGTCTTAATGACTTAGATATACACGTGGTAGATCAATCTACAAATTCGGTGGCGTGGTCCGATAAATATAAAAGTGGGTTTGCTTATAACCTCACAATTGATTACAGATCATCTTCTGAAATAGGCGATATGAACGTAGTATGTTCCTTTTGTAATGCTTCGAAGTGGAGGAAGGAGTCTGCTGGTTTCTGTTGTTCTGGAGGTAAAATAAATTTGCCTTCGTTCGAAGACCCACCGGAACCTTTAAAATCACTACTTTACATTTGCAATCCAAACAGTTTTTAGATAATATTCGCACTTATAATAGTGCATTCCAAATGACATCCTTTGGTGCTAAACAAATCTCAGAAGGCCCTTTCATGCCTACTTTTAAGGTACAAGGTCAGGTTTACCATTTGATAGGGTCCCTTTTGCCTGAAGAACAACCTAAATTTCTTCAAATATATTTTGTATCCGATTACAACGAACAGTCGAATATAAGAAATCAATATTTTCCGAATTTAAATACTGAACTCATTTCACAACTTCAGAACATGTTACATCAGGTTAATTCGTACGTATGCAGTTTTAAATCGGCATTAGAAGCCCTTTCTCAAGATGGTAATAACAATTATAAAATTGTTATAAATGCCGATAAGCGTCCAACTCAGGAACACCCTGGGCGTCATAACGTTCCATCCACGAATGAAGTTGCTGTAGTACTGGTCGACCAGGAATGTGATAGGCGTGATATCGTTATACGTTCCAGAGACAATCGTTTGCAACGTATTTTCGAAACCCACAGGGCTTACGACAGTTTGCAATATCCTATGATATACTGTCGAGGGGAAGATGGTTATAATTTCGCTGTATACCAAACCGATCCGCGCACAGGCGCACCTAATTATAATAAAAAGGTGTCATGCCTTCAATTTTATTGTTACCACCTGCAAGTGAGACGGAATAGATTGGTATACTTTCAACGTTTTCGTGGCTTATTTAATCAGTTTATTGTTGACATGTACGCAAAAATTGAAACCGAAAGATTAGTTTATATACGATCTAATCAAAGGCAGCTGCGCGCTGAAGAATACGTGCACCTTCGCGATGCCATGCAGCAAGATAACGATACTATGAATATGGGTCGTTTAGTTATTTTACCCTCTTCTTTTACTGGTGGTCCACGCTACATGCATGAACGTACTCAAGACGCTTTTTGTTACGTAAGAAAATATGGACGTCCCGACTTATTTGTTACTGTAACTACCAATCCCAAGTGGGATGAAATCACTCGGGAGCTTCTTGAGGGTCAGGCACCGCATGACCGCCATGATATTATTGCAAGAGTGTTTCATTTAAAATTAAAATCAATGATAGATCTTCTTACCAAAGATAACATTTTTGGAGAAGTATTGTGTTATATGTATAGTGTTGAGTGGCAAAAACGCGGCTTACCTCACGCACATATCTTGCTTTGGTTAAAAGATAAGGTTCGACCTAATGATGTAGACAGATTAATCAGTGCTGAAATTCCAGATCCGACTGCAGATCCCCTGTTATACGACATTGTTAAAACTCATATGATACATGTTCCATGTGGTGCATTTAACGCAAATGCTCCTTGCATGCAAGACGGTCGTTGCACTAAAAGGTATCCAAAAGCATTAGTGGATGAAACTGTAACAGGACATGATGGATACCCATTATATCGTCGCCGTTCAAGAGACAATGGTGGTTTTACTGTTGAAAAGCGAATGTCTGGACAACAGGTTACTTTAGATAATAGGTGGGTCGTTCCGTATTCGCCTGTATTGTCCAGAGCATTTCAAGCTCACATAAATGTAGAAATGTGTAATAGTGTAGAGTCAATTAAATATATTTGTAAGTACATTAACAAGGGCAGTGACCAAGCTACGTTTGCGTTAAGAAATGAACATGATGAAGTTACTAGATTTCAGTCAGGCAGATATATCAGCTCTTCAGAAGCTGTGTGGCGGATCTTAAGTTTTAATATTCACGAAAGATATCCACCTGTGACCCATCTGGATGTTCATCTGGAAGGCGGTCAACGTATATATTTTAACGCCGAAAATGTTACAGAACGATTAGAGAACCCTAGACAAACAACTTTATTGGCATTCTTTCGACTTTGCCAAACTGATAATTTCGCAAAGTCTCTTTTGTATGAAGAAGTTCCATCGTATTATACCTACGATAAACAACGAGGTGTCTTTAACCGTAGACGCCGAGGCAGGCCTGTAGATGGCGAGACAGGTATTTTCAAAGAACATGTTCTTGGTAGAGTGTATACTGTTCATCCTAACAACGCAGAGTGTTTTTATTTGAGATTATTATTACATACAGTGCGAGGACCAACATCATTTATAGATTTGAGAAAAGTAGACGATGTTGTTTATCCAACTTATCATGCAGCTTGCCAAGCGCGTCATTTGCTTGAAAATGATCAACATTGGGATGACGCTTTAGCAGAATCCTGTGTTAGTGATAATCCACGACGGTTACGCCATTTATTTGTAACATTACTCACATTTTGTAATTTATCTGATCCTGTCCAATTATGGGAAAAATATAAAGAAAAATTTGCAGAAGACTTTCTTCGGAATTTATCTCACAATAATGAAGGCGCAACTAATGATAATTTTCGAGATCTGGCTATAAATCAGTGCTTATTAGCTCTTCAGGAAGACTTAACAGCAGTAGGCGGTAAATCACTTTGTGAATATGGTTTGCCAACGCCAACCTCAGTCGGAGAGGTTACCAATAGGGAATATTCCGCAGAGATTGGTTACAACCCAATGGAACTGCTGGTAACATTAGAAAACGGTGTCCCAATGATGACTGCAGAACAACGCTTAGTCTATGATCGCGTGTGCGAGAGTGTGCAGAATAATTTAGGAACAATATGGTTTTTAGATGCACCTGGAGGAACTGAGAAAACTTTTTTGACTAAATTAATATTAGCTTATGTTCGAAATCAGCGTAAAATCGCTCTTGCCGTGGCTTCATCAGGTATAGCTGCAACATTGCTACCAGGAGGTAAGACTGCTCACACTATGTTTAAAATACCAATTAATTTAGATCGCACGGAAAGTCCAACCTGTAGTATTTCAAGAAATAGCGACAAAGCTAAGGTATTGCGTGAGTGTAATTTAATCGTATGGGATGAATGTACGATGGCCCATCGAAAAGGAGTAGAAGCAGTAGACAGAACTCTAAGGGACATAAGACAAAATGATCGACCAATGGGCGGTATTACGGTTTTATTTTGTGGTGATTTCCGACAAACCTTACCGGTAATACCACGGGGAACCCGAGCTGATGAGATTAGGGCTTGCCTGAAAAGCTCTTATTTGTGGCGTGATATACAATCGGTGCATTTGACTATAAATATGCGAGTGAGAACTGGAGACAACGCAGATAATCGTGAATTTTCTGATACATTATTGAAGATTGGTGAAGGTACCTATCCACAACTACACCAAGGAAAACTTATTCTGACACCTGAGTTATGTTGTATAGTGCAATCCCAACAACATCTTATATCTTCGGTTTACGGTGACATAACAATTATATTAAATAGGGACAATTCTTGGCTTTGCGAAAGGTCCATTTTGACTCCTCGCAATGACCAGGCATCTGAAATTAATAATAAAATACTGTCTAATATACAGGGAGAAAGCAAAGTTTATAGTTCAATAAATAGAATGGTTGATGAACAAGAAGCCACTAATTACCCGATAGAATTTTTAAATTCTTTAACTACCTACCTTCTACTTCTACTACTTCCTCTACGACTACCTTCTCATATAATTTGTTTAAAAATTGGCATACCGATAATTCTGCTCCGAAATTTAAGACCACCTCAACTTTGCAATGGAACTCGGCTAAAAGTAACCCAGTTGCAACAAAATGTAATCGAGGCTCAAATTTTAACAGGTTGCGGTGCAGGAGAAACTGTCTTTATTCACAGAATTCCCATAATACCAAATAATTTTCCATTCCAATTTAAAAGAACGCAATTCCCAGTATCGGTGTGCTATGCCATGACTATCAATAAAGCTCAAGGGCAGACTTTTCGTGTTGCTGGAGTAGATCTCGGTGTTAGCTGTTTCTCGCATGGTCAATTATACGTCGCTCTTTCCCGGGTTAGCAATTCTAGGAATCTTTACGTTCACGTGCCGGACGGGTCGACTCTTAACATAGTCTACCCAGAAGCTTTGCGCTGAAACATTTTAATTTGATCTAAAAATATTAGCAATATATTATCTTAATAAAAAACAAGGAGTTACACGCTGACCGAGTCGTGGGTATAGCGTGGGTATATTATAATATTCTGCGGTTACTTATATTTTTCAACAGTTTTGTGGATTGGCATATTATATTACTATTGCCCTTCTAAAATACGAAAGTGAATCTGCCTGTTACGTCAAAACTATGAGGGAGGACATCTGCTAATTTTTTTTCGAAAAACGACGGAAACGCGGACGAAGTCGCGGGCAAAAGCTAGTAAAATTAATAAATTAACTTTAGATAGTCAGTTTTAGTTACAAGTAAAAAAATATTATTTTCAATTCTATAAGCTATACTTTTATGTTTTTTTTTCACTAGTTAGTACTTAGTTAAAAGTTGTCGTAGTTTATTTACATTTTAAATAAAGTCTTGATTTGAGACAAATTTCCAAATCTATCAAAATCTTTATGGCAATTTTAATGTTCCCATTATCTTTACCACATATTGTTTGTAGGAATACCAAGTTTACTCGTTATATCTCATTTGGGAGTTGAATATTCAAAAGATAATTAATATCTACTATTACTGTAATAGAAACAGAATTTACATTAACATTATATTTCATTCGCGATTTTAATTACAAGTGTATGATAACTAGGATCCGCCAACCGTGCGCGGCGGATGTTGAGCTGGGCCCTTCCCCTTTCTTCTTTTCTTGATAACTTTTGAATGGCTAAACATTTTTTCAATCTGTTTTCATTATAACATCCGCGTTCAGTTCAAACATACATGAGAAAATTTTTAGCTAATTATCTCATCGCATTCTGGAGACAACTAAACACACAAAAGGTCTCCCAAACGGTTAAGAATTAAGTAATAATGTTATGTAATGTATCATGATTTTCCGAGTTCATTAAAAACTTTTGTTGTTTGGTATATTAGCATTTTTAATTTGAATATCGTTCATATCTAATAATATATAATTTAATATCCCATAAGAACGGCATATTTCTGACATAAAAAAATATAGTAGTTTTGCTCGTGTCAGGTGGTTGATATGTAATAAATGTTTCGAAGTATAATATTGTTCTTATTACTCTTTATTTGAAGTTATTCTGTCCAGTTTATTTGTATTAACCTCACACGAGACCAATTCTACCCTAATGATAAAAATTTATTATATTAACAATAGAAACAGTTTTGTAGCGTGGCCGTAATAGATGTGCTAATTCTCATAATTTTAATATAAGAGCCTTATTTAATACCCACTTTGTGAAACTACCTTTTAAAGTAATGTTAAATTTGAAAAAAAACATAGTCATTCTTCACAGGAGCATTCAATTCTATTTTGCAAAATCATTTTTTATGACACCTTTGCAAATATTTCTTTCAAAGTTAATAATATTCATATATTTTGTCAAGGTATTGATATTGCAATGGGGAAACATTTCCATATCAATACTTAAATTGATATAATAAATCTGTAACTTTATATGTAAACAAAAAAAATAATTAAATTTAAAATCAACGCAATATATAAGTAACCTTGAATATTTCTGGATCATTGAAAATGTTGTCGAAGTACGAGTAGCTTAAGGTTACAATTTGCACTCAAGAAACAATTCAATATTTTATTACCACAACGGAACTTACTCACTTGGGTAATTTCCCCGAATACTCATGAATATTGCGTGGCAATTAACTGCGACGACACTAATATATATACCACTAATGTTATCTACTACACTACAAAGCAACTAATGTCACACGCATTTTGTTTTCGTGTTTTGCTCATAAATAGATGGATTTCAGATGTAAATTATTTTTTTTCATAAAGTACTTTTAATTGTATTATTTAGGTTTAAATCTACCAACACTGACTGATTTTTTCTTAGGTTACATCTTTATCATAAGTATATCATACATTAATTAAATGGCCTAGATGTAAAATAAATCAAATACGGTACTTTATAATACGCTCTGATGAAATTATGTTTATACTTTGCTAGATTTCGTCAGCGGCTTTGCCTGAATAGTTTATACATTTAGTATTCTTAAATCTTCTGGAGCTATAAATGATCTGTAAATAATAATAAAAACTGATTAAATAACTGATTTATACAACCCTTTAAATCTAGTAAGCCACACACATATAAACAAACAGAATTACTCATGGGAAAACAAAACAAAGTATCTATTTATAATTACGTAATATTTGCAAAGCGGCTTAAGGTACCTTTATATAATTTTATTTTAAATGTGTTTCATTTATATGTTGTTATTCTTATTTACTTACATATCCAATATTTGTACACTAGACATTTTCTCACGGCTATGCTTGTCAGTATTATAAGCACAGACACGTGTACAAATGAAGAGATTTCCATTTGTAACAAATATTGAAAACTAGCCTTTGCAAGCGGCTTTGTTCACTCTGTTTAAGTAAAAAAAAAAACATTTGTGTTAGGTCAAATGCCCGCTTAAAAGTAATTTCTCTGTTTCTTTATTTTACGTTGGTAGTCAACTTAACAGAAAAGTCAAAGCTTTATTTAAATTCCGAGAAACGCTTCTTATTCTCAAACACTCGACATTATTGGATTTTAATATGAATAAAGTTCTTCCTATATCTCGTATATTTTAAATAAAATACGTATTTTTTTTCAAAAACTATTCATTTGATGGAAAATGAAAATGACAATACTATCGAATGAATAAAAGCAATAAAAAAAGATAAATCGGAATTTTGTAGCAAATTACTTTAATAATTAAATACTGTTATAATAATAACCCCAAAAAAAACATATATCAAGACATTCTCAAAATATTAAAATATATTTTACAGATTTCTATAAACACATAGTTTCTAGTTTTACTTTTGAATAAAAAAATAAATCAAAATCATATACGTACAATAAAATTATAAAAACTTTAAAAAGTTATAATAACATTTTCAATTCAATTTTATAACAAAATAAATTTTTATTTGAGGATACTTACGTTCATTTTGGGTGTTGTAATTTTTTTTTGTTTTTCCTTAAGATGAAGACAAAATCACGTGAAAATTTAAAGGGATTTCTAATTGATTTTAAGACGCGTAAAGTAATTTTGGTGTTGGTTTAATCAAAGACAAATTTAGTAAATATTAATTTATTTATTGATTTTAATATAATAATTTTAATCTAACTTTTAGATTTATATACTCGTAGTAAGGTATTTCAAACAAAAAATGTTATTAATGATTGAACAAAAAACAGATAGACATGTCTGTTGATAGTTATTTTAAATAATATTCCATCTACTTAAAGACAACGTAAGTTATGTTTTCTTTCATTTAATACAAAATTAATTAAAATAACCTTGTAATTAATTTGCAAAATAATTTATAGTAATACGATGTTAAATTCACTACAGCCAACAAACAATATTATACGAGTAAAATATTTGGGACAACATAAGTTATGTATTTTTTCATTAATTCAAAATTGATTAAAATAACCTTGTAGTTAATTTGCAAATTAATTTATAGTAATATGATGTTAAATTCACTACAGCTCAAAACCAAACAAACAACATTATACGAGTGACTATAGCTGGTGTATTGTAAGTATTATTGTTTGTATTATAAATGTCTATCAAATATCATTATGTGTGACGTAATCATTAAACTGACATGAACTTAATCAATCATTTAGTTATTATACAATCATCAATATTGGGAAACCCTTGATGATGAATGATAGGTAACTTTGACAAAATTATGATATTAAATATTATAATTTTGTCAAAGTTACATAAGATCTGATCAGTTAGTCAAATTGCAAATGAAAATTTAAATTCTCATTTCCGTGTGACCGACGTATACAATGTACATTTGTAATTTTATATAATTGTTTTTCAACCCCATGGATACATAGTTGACAATATGTCTAATATCTCTTTATGGTTAGTTTTATTATGTTTACCTTAGTTATAAGGCGGTATATATTAAAGATGTTAATAACGATCCATGAGCCTTATAAACTTATCATTTCTTGACTCACAAAACAAAATTTGGTGCTATTCCTGAAGTTTACTCATATATAAGTTAAAATTGTCAGCAAAAGAAAAATTTAATTAAAATACAATTAATTTAATTTTAAAAAACCAATTCAAATATTAATTTTAGTTTTTTTTTTAAGTGATTATACTGCAGATTTAGAAACATTGGTTAGTATTTACAAAAAAAAACCTAATACACTATTATGTATAGAATGCTAAATTAATTAACCGGGTAACGACACGGTCTCTCAGTTGATACAGCGACGCGGACTGTGTCCCAGAGGATCTATCCATGTTAATTTATTTTGTATTCTATATTTATTAAAAAATACTCATTTTATTTGACATGTTATTTGAGTGAGGAAGCAGACAAAGTAAATGGTAATAGTTATATACGAAAGAAAAATTATTTTCTAAAAATGTAAATATGAATAAAGTTACTTGCAAATGTAAATAACAGAAAAACTTTTTTGAATTAATGGTCCATAATATCTAGAATGTCATCGAGATAAATAATTTAATCCGTAGTGTCAATGGAAAGGGTATATTTACCATTAGCTGGGTGTGTTTTCATTAATCAACGCACTCCCACGTATTGAAGTTTGGTTTGCTCATACATTTCGATCGGAATAACGAATAAGTGTATTAGAAAGATTAAATACTCTATAGTGATGGTATGACTGGTTCTCATCTAAAATGGGTGTTCCACAAGGATCTATTTTTGGCCCGTTTTTATTTTTATTTTTTTTATTAAGGGCAAGTGCCCTTTTTCGTAAAAGATTCATGTCATATTGTACTTTTTGCTGATGACACAATAAGCCATTTTTAAAGTTTTGTAAGAATTAAAATGAATATGAAATTTGTACGGAAATATGAGTATAGTATAGAGAGAAGCAAAACCTATTGATAGTATACACTATTATATCTTTTTAGAATTTTTTTAATCTTACATTCAATTATTGAAATGCAAATTAATGAATAATATTTATTTGTTAGTTTAAAAATAATATCATTATGGCGTCCAACGTGATTCCAGTTACTCATTTCGTGTAGGTTTGTGGTAAACCTTCTGCGACTCGTGTGTTTTTGGCTCTAAGTATATGTAAAGGTAAAAAATAGTAATTCATAATAAAATCGAAAATTTTAATTATCAAACATATTTTGATTACTAATTTGATTACTTCCAATACTGTCAGCTTGACTAATAATAATACTTTATTAACATTTTATCGTAATATTATTAGTATTATTATTTACAAATTAACGTAATACTAACAGCACGTTTGAAATTTCCAGATTGAAAATGGAAAACCAGTTGTAATAATTCCTAATAAGATTACATCATTACTCTAACATAGTGATGTGTCCTCACGTATCGATATCGATATTAAATTACCTCTGACCCGTATCTTGACGGGTGGCTACAGATCGGTTATAACTGGTTACAACTGGATATGATTTGTTTAAGCTCATCTTATAATATTTTCTTTCGTTAGTGCTTATATAAAATTATTAATGATTTAATTTGAATAATTTGCTTTTAACTTACTGTTATATAGTGTTAACTACTTAAATTAATTTATTAAATAACAACAAAGCAGTTTAATTCATTTATATTATATAACGATGTCTGTAATAAGTCATTTTAAATAAATTCTCTACCTTCACTATTGTTATATAAAGACTTCTTTACGATCTCGACCTTGCGTTAGTTTGTGATAAATTACAAAAATGTGACCTTTGCGGATTATTTTATCAATCTTGACCTTGCAAGGATTTTAAATATAAATTCAACAAAAAGGTTTTCTATAATTTTATGAAATTTTAAATAATTTTTAAATAATATTTTATAACCAATAACAGTGTACTTGTATTCAAGTTTTAATCGTTGTCTATTTATTATATGTAACAGCAAATATTAAACGATTCTATGAATTGGTAGTGAGCTTATCTGTCCTTCCACACTTGAACTATTAGTTATGTATGTAAATTTATCTTCTGGAAGTTTGACTTGACCGATTGCGATCATATTAGCACATAAAATTTATTTATTTTATTTATTTATTTATTTATTTATTTATTTCAAAAATTCTTAAAACTATATACATGGTATACATATCAAATTTGAATTGAATTTATTGAATTTTGAAAACTACAATTTTCATTTGTAATCAAACAAACATATATCGTAAACGACTACAAAAGTATAAACTGTGTCGCAGCCGTTTACGCCCACTCCGGGACTCCGTGTATGTTCTAGTATCATATAAGATGTATTCAAATATTCAGTAAATTAACAATTCTTATAAATATTATTTTCTATACAATAACTAAATTATAATAAATAATTATTATTCGTTTTTGAGACAAAAATAAATAAAAATTTATATTTTTCGCTTAAACTTAACGAAAAATTATTAAATTGTTATTATTACAATTTTATTAAAGAATTAAATAATGTATTAAAATAATAAACAATGATTTATTGATTAATTATTAGAGTTAATTATATTATTATAAGAATGTGAGGTGGGTATGTGTTGTGTGTGTGTGTGTGTGTGTGTGTGTGTGTGTGTGTGTGTGTGTGTGTGTGTGTGTGTGTGTGTGTGTGTGTGTGTGTGTGTGTGTGTGTGTGTGTGTGTGTGTGTGTGTGTGTGTGTATGTCATTATTAATTATAAATAAGCGTTTCTGTTTCATCGTATGAAAGTTTCTGTAAGTAATTACAAATTTTATTTTTACAGCTCCAGTATGTCAGAGGATATATGTTTAAAATTTTATTTAATTTATTGTAAATCAATGAGGAAAGGTATTCATAATTCCGTTTTGGTAGTGCAGTATGACATCGTTTGGTTTCACATGGTTGTTTAGAGCGACGAGTGAATGTATTATCAATTATGAAAGGTAGTGTCTGATGTTTTCGTAAAATCAGTTGTCTAATATACAATTGTCTTACTGTTAACACATTGGCAGTGCTGTATAGCTCATTGGTAGGTGAAAGCATTGGTTTTGATAAAATTACTTTTAGTACAGCTCTTTGTGCTCTCTCCAATCGAAGAAATCGAATTTTACTAGATCCACCCCATGCTGTTACGCAATAAGAGAGAATTGATTGTATCAGAGAAAAGTAAACTGTTGTTAGGATGTTTGGATCAGCAACCGCCCTCAGCCTTTTAAAAACAAATATCAATTTTCTTACCCTAACAACCGTTGAGTCTACCTGATCCTTCCAAGTCAATAAATGATCTATTTCGATTCCTAAATATTTAATAGTATGGGCACGGGTTAGTGTAGCACAGGAACAGCTAGTACCTCGAGATAAACAACGATGTGCTTGAATTGAATAAGTCTCATCAGGCAAAGTGTGTGAACTGACAGAAAATGTGACAAACATAGTCTTCGTTAAGTTTAGTGTCAACCGGTTCCTGTCCATCCAACGAACTATGTTACTCAAAACTGTCTCAGCTGAAATACGAGCTTCTGTCCAAGATCGAGCCTGAATGAGAAGTGCAGTATCATCCGCATAAGCCAAAATCTTACATTCATTTATTAAGGGGAGCTCAAGCAGGTCATTTACGTAAATAAGAAATAGCGTAGGGCCCAATACACTACCCTGGGGCACTCCGCACGTAATTGGTAAAGCTTGACTTTTATACGGATAGATTTGCACCCGTTGCTTACGGTTATTAAGATAACTTTTGAATATTTGAAGAGCATTTCCACGCACTCCAATATTCTCAAGTTTATTCATAAGAATGGGTATAGAGACGGTGTCAAAAGCTTTAGTAAGATCTAGAAAGATGCCAATGGTTTTAAGTCTTGAATTATGATTATTTACAATAGTATTTGTTAATGTTAATACAGCATCTTCTGTTGATTTACCTTTACGGAAACCAAATTGATTGTCAGACAAAATGGTAAGGTCCTCCAGAAATTTTGTTAATCTGCTGTTCAAAATTTTTTCAAATATTTTGGACAATGTTGACAATACTGATATAGGCCTATAACTGTTGACACTATCTCTATCACCACTCTTATATATGGGATGAATTATGGCCTCCTTAAATACTGCAGGAAAAGTTCCAGTAGAGATACACATGTTAAAAAGATGTGTTATTACTGGTACTAAAGAATGATGAGCTGATTTTAATAAAGAGGAGGAAATGTTATCCCAACCAACGGCGCACCTTTTAAGCCCTATAATTATGCGGCGAACTTCGTCATTATCAGTTTCCATTAAAACCATCGAATTAATCGTAGATTTGCTGGAAGTGCTTGAAAAGGTATCACAGTTCTTCAGCCTTGAGGATAGCTCTGTGCCAATGCTACTAAAGTAATCATTAACTATATTAACGGATTGTTCAGGATTAGAAGCCAACTGTAACAGTGACGTAGCAGTTATTATTTCATTGTTTAAGTATGTGCAATTTTTAATGAGTTTCCATGTGGCCTTGGGATCATTTTTTGCTTTTTGGAACTCTGCACGTTCGTAAGATATTTTAACGGTTTTCAAGATGTTCCTACAATGGGTTCTGTATCGCGTATACGTTAATTTGGCTTCGTGATTGTTAGGATTTTTTTTGTGAATTTTGTATAACCGGTCACGATTTCTAACACAACGCAAAAGACCTGGCGTCATCCAAGGCTTAATAATCCGTCGCTTACTAGGAATAGCTACTATTCGTGAATGAGACGAGACGATATCCATGATAATCTTCACCAAAGTACTAGCTGCCGCTTCAGCATCAGTTATGGACATGATAGGAGAAAAGTTGGTATTACCAAGGTCCCTCACACAAGCACTCTCATCCGTAATTAATTTAGTACAGGCAGCTCTATTTCTCCTAACTTTACCATTGCTACATAAAATAACAGGAGTATGATCCGTGACAGAGGATTCAATTACCAGAACTGTTGAAGGTCTATTTGTTTTTAATAAGACGTGGTCTAGGCAACTATTATTCCTTGTCGGTAATACATGAGCCGGTAGCATTGCGTGCATGGCTGCCGTAGTTAGATATATATCTGCATTAGGGTCGCCACTCCCTGGTATAATGTTAATATTTATATCACCAATCAATGTGACAGTTTTAAACTTTGACAAGGACTTTAGAATGTTATCCAATGATTCGATGAAATCAGATACATTCCTAATTGAAGGAGATCGATAAGCGGCCACTACAGCAATATCGTTATTAAACTTCAAGACGAGACAGTTAGCATCTTTTAATGTTGGTTTTATAACTGTACACGCAAGTTCAGATTTAACAAAAGCTACTACTCCGTCGTTTTGGTTTGTAAAGGTGCTTTTATATGAAGAATAGCCTGGCATCGCCGGGAGACAATGACTTTTACTCAGCCAACATTCACTGAGTATAAGCACGTCAAAAACCAAGTTTATTCTTTTTAGCAGTAATTGAAATTCATCAAAATTACAACTAATACTTCTAATATTAAGGTGTAAAATTAGGAATTTATTATTCATATTTTTAAAATACTCCCAACTATTTTCCGGAGCACAACCATATGACTGAGATATAGACATTCGTTCAATGTCATTGTTAATTAAGGAACTATCCATATAAACGAGAAAATAAAATAATATATACGCCATTTGCCATACTGAGTGTGAATGTGAAGTGTAAAATTGTATATGTATAGTGTAAAGATTGTTAATTGAATGAATATAAATTTAAAATTATATAAAAAAGTGTTACAAAAATTATTGCATGAAAATACAATTAGAAACATGAATAAATATTTTTTTAAAAGTAGTCATAAACTCACAGCAGTCTTCAAATTCGCTAGATCTAGCTCGCCTCTAATTGGGATGGCAGCGGTGCCCTCTTTCTTTCTAAGGAATATTTTCCCGTTTGATACCCAAGAGAAGTCGTAGTTGTTTGTTCTTGCGTAGTCCTTGCTTAGGTATAGTAATCTTTTCATTTTAGGAGTCAGATTTTCAGAGATGAAGACGGGCTTACGTAGGCCACGTATCTGCATAGATTCCGTGCTTAGTTTATTTGTTTTATTGTGTTTATTATACTCTTTATATTTCCGTATAATAAGTTCCTTCGTTAACACACTTGTGAAGTCTACAATAATTGTTTTATCTTCAGAGTCTTTCTTGCTGATGCGAAAAATATCTCTAACGGAAATTTGGTCAGTGTGCGTATTTAGAACTTTAGCCATAGTGGAAACATGCCTGAGGAGATCCTGTTTAGTTTCGCCAGGTGCATATGGAATATTTTTAATTTCAATACAAGAGGCACGTTTATGGCGTTCTATGTTTTCAAGCTCTTCCAGGCCTTGAATGTGTTGTAAGTCTTTACAGCGATCAGCTTCAATTTTTTCTATTTGTGACTGTATACACTCAAATTTATTGGCAAGGAAGTCAGCAGTGTTTTGAACACTAATATTCTGTGTCCTAATTTCTTCTAGTGCCAAAGATATTTTTTCCATTTTAGTATCCTGGGCTTTCTGATGCGCTTTTAATTCCTCAAACATTAATTTCATTTCCGACATCAAATCATTAAGCTGAGTTTCGTTGCACTCAGTTCGCTTCCGTTTATGACGTTGAGTAACGTTGACGGTACCACGCTTTGAATCTTCTCCGGATTTATTAAGTTTGGATTCAGGCGAGCAGTGTTGTACACGCGGCGAAGTGGGGGGTGTGCGTCGGAGTGGCATATCTTGTTATAATTATTAGAACTGACACTACACTTAAGCGATTTTCTTTTTTTTCTTTTTTTTTTTTTATAGTACAAGTAAGTTTTTCTGGTTATTATCGGCAATCAGTCTCTTAAAGTACCAGGCGCACATAAAACGAATCACTTACTTCCTAGTGATACTTCAAGTAGGGCGGCGTTTGAGCAAGTAAGTTTCCATACGCTGATGATGAACGTAGGGCGGGACACGCAGATACAATTAGCCGATAGCTAGTGATGATAGGCGGCGCTTGCGCAACTTTTGAGAAAGGGGCGGATACGAGGGCGGTGGGTATTACCCAATCGCAGGGGTACAGAACAAAGAGGATTTCACTTCACTTATGCACTCCTATTATTTATTCAGAATTATTTTACTAATTTAAATATTAAAAATAATAATAATATTAAAAATTAAAATAAAAACGATATAAAAACAAAGGGATAACAGTTTGGCACACGTCTACTCGATACCGAGGTCCGGGAGGAAGGGAAATCACTAACATCTATCAGGAATAGAGCTACTGATCTGTTCTTTTATAACAAATGTTATTAATTTATGTATAAATCTCTAAATCATTAAATAAGACGTCCAGATTCACATCTGGTTGTCAAATAACTCAAAACAAAAGTCTGATTAATTGCACTTCTTAATTTCTTTATTAGTAAATGAATTCATGAGAAGCCCTTGTGGCTAATACAACGTTTATCAAAAATCAGACCAAATTAAATGAATATTTTGAACATGGGTAATAATTAAATTAGATTATACTCCTAGTGATTCACATGAAATTTAAAAATATAGTTTATTTGATACTAAGGCTTTTTAATATTTTATTTAACCAAATTCTAAGTGATTACAAGTTAGTATTGCTAAATTTTAAAAATAATCGAATCATTTTTTGTAATTTAAGTATTTATATAAATTATTCTGAACAATATGGAGGATACCCTTTAAACAATTGAAATACCTTTATTAAAATCAAAATAAAAACTCTCTTACACTCGAGTCATCAAAAGAACAAAGGGATGAGAGTAAATCCAACTCCAACACGTAACCGATACGTGACGAGTTTGTAAATTAACATCAGAGACTGAATATTTTATTTTACTCTGGCACCTAATAAATGTTTTACAACGTATAAATAAGTCAGAAAATCAGTCGAACACTTGATAGTTTTTATAGTACAGCTTCACAGAATTTTCATGGGTAAAAAGTATCCGATATGAAGACCAGGGCCATAACTTGTCACACACACTACCAAATTTATAAAAAATCCATTGAGTCGCTTTTTGTCGTAAGCGAACATAAAATGGAAAAATAAAATTAAACTATTGAAATTTGTTTCTAGTACTGAATATATCAAAATCAAAAATAAAATCTCTGTTTTGGTAGATTTTGTCTCGTATTATTTTATTATATAGATGACATAGTACAGTCAAAATTTATTTTATTTTACTCAACTCCTGATGAAACATAACGCATATGTTAACTCCATTTCTCATTGTCATTTAATAATTGAAATACACTCGTCTGTATTGTTATGGAATAATCAATTTTTTTAAAGCAGATACTTTAAAAAAATAACATAAACTTGCATAAAATATTATGGTATACAAAATAATAATACGACTATCAATTTATCGAAACCGCTTTCGTTGGCGCTCACTACAGAAACCAATATTATATATAAAAAAATATATTTTTTTGCGTGGCATATGTTATGTATGTGTTTTATTTATTTATTGTTACAAACTTTAAGATAAGATAATTAAATATACAATGCTCAATCTATCAGGACGAAATCATTAAAAAAGTGTTGCTCGTACAATAGAGAAGTAGTCGTTACAAAAGTATGTCTAAAAAGGACGTATGTTATATAGAAATGAAAGAGCCAAATTATAACTTTAGAAGCCCGCATTCCCACTCACTAATTAGAGCAGTAACAGCTCAGCGTCGAGTAATTGTTACCACTGCAATATAACTTCACACTTTTAGACACTTTTATGAAAGGAAATTAAGTCTACTCTAAAATACAATACAATATGTATTCAGTAATGACGTCACATAAGTTTTAAATATGGTTCATAGTAAAGTCTCTTGACTTTACTATGAGAACCTAACGAGAAGAATGGACAAGAGTTCGTACTCTTGTCCATTTTTCTCGTCAATTTTCACCAGTCTTGTGAATCCTCGGATGTTACAAGAGTTCATGGGCGGCGGTGATCACACATCAACGGCGACCTGCAAACTCGTTTGCCCTCCACTAACATTAAAAAAAAACTGGTCCCGAGATCGATTTCCCAAAAAATAAGAAAAGTTTATGTGAAGAAAAGACCTTTCTAAAAATTGATTTGTATAAGTCAACCTTTTTTCTATAGGAAATAATGCAACTTGTTACTAGCCACGATTTCCCACTTTAATCAGTGATTTTCTGTTTCAAAACAGAAACGGTTCTAAAAACTTAACTCTTTTTAACACACACAACATATAAGAAATATAGAGACAGATATACATAAGTTCACTCTGTGTCCTGATATTTTTATTGTTTGAAAGCAACTATCCATAATACAGGAGTGGACTATTTCGATGTAACATTTTAATTTTAGTAACATTTATATTAAATAACTGCCTACCTAATATTTCGTTAAATATCAAAACAAAATGTGAAAAAAAATATATAGTTACAATAACACATCATTCTTTATCTATATGCAATTATACTCGTATAAAGCAATACGCAATATTCCCACTAATATCTATAATTTTGAGATACACAAAGTCTATAATCCCTTGTTCTGCGTTTTAATTTTTGTAAGTGCTAGGTGGTTACCGGAGCAGTTTTGTATTATTTGACTACGCGTTAGCTATAACCTAAGCATTAGTAAATTAAATGAAAATAAATACAATATGCTGCACGATTTCCAATTTAGTATATGAATACTACTACTACGTCTTACTTAATTTTTTTTAAACTATTTCTAGAAATAAGAATATTTAAATATAGAGAAAAATATACATATTACTATATATTAGTTTAGGAATCCACAATTATCTTGAAACTGCTGCATTGGATATTGAATGTGTATTCTACCCTTATTTCGAATATGATTGGAGATTACGCGCTTTGCCTGATGTGTAAATCGCCTGTTCAATTATCATATAAATTGTATTTACACATCAATAAATAAACAAAATTTTATCGTTATTATAAAACTACCTTAAACTGGATTCGATTTCGTTCAGATGTCATTGCCAAAACACTTTCAATTACTTCACTAACCTGAAACCATTACCCACCTTTATTGATTTGCAGCAATTGTATTGCAATACAATACAATAGAAAAAAAATCTCTAACCCAGAATACGCATACACTAACCAAACATGACCATGTAATTTACATAAATCAAAATTGCTTATCGCATGAATGATAACTTTAATAAAATGTATATAAAAATATCGCATTTATATGTTTGAATGAACTAAATCGTAAATAAACATTCATGACTCATATTTAGTTAACTTCTGTTTGTTTCATAAAATTACATGAATTATATGGATGAAATGACATGACATTTTTGTTGTGATATGTATTATCAGGCGTGATGAATGAGTTAACATATCGTGACAGAGACGATATCATGTCATGACTCGAGTCCTTCTAACATTTTCAGTTCCAGCTAAATTTGATTTAAAAGACATATATATATATACTAAGAAATTTATTCTAATAGAAGTTTTTATTATTATTATTTAAAAGCAGAATATATCATTTTTTCATGTCAAATAATACTTTCTTGATTATGAATATTACTATTCTTCGCTTATAGCTAAATTATTTATAAAAAGTGCATCTCTCACACAATCATATTTGTGATCTTTTATTGTTGATTAAAATATATTTTAAGCCAGAACTTTTGGCATAGAAAGTCAATGAGGCGTTACAAAATTTTGTTTGAAAACTCAGGCGAAAGTTACAGGAACTACGAACAAACTAATATTATTACAATATAAGTTTATTACAGACATACAGAGTCTACTAATACTGCAATATATTTATTATATATATTCGTTTAACTTATAAGTAAGTGAATGATGATAATGTAAAGAAAACACAAAGAACAAAAATAAGATTTTTTTTATTATTTTTTTATTTAAAGTTATTACTGATAAAGTAAGCTACTCGTAGAGGAGAGCCAGAAACAGAAACATAGTTCAAGTTTTTGGTTACTACCACCTACACATACAAAATTTTGTTATTCTACCATTTAGTTATAATGGAATAGGTAGGTGTTCCCGGATTATCCCTAATACGTGTGATGACATTAACTACAGCCATTTACTTCACAACCAGAAAGTGTTTTTATAAATTGGGATTTGACTTATAAGGATTGTATTATGTGTATACTATACTTTCTTTTATATTATTAACAGTTACTAACATTCCATGTTAGCAACATATTTAATCAAATAATGGTTTTCCATTTAATATTGTAAATTTTCATCCGATTTTAAATATGCAAGTAACTAATTATCACATATTATATATTTTTCTACCAGACCACATAGAATGCATAAAAGCACCCTAAATTTGAAAATAATTCACAGCATATCATAGCAACGCATTTGCAAGTAAACATACCTTAATCCAAAGATAAAAAGAACCCTGAGATCTTATCACACCTGAACCTTAACGAGGTTCGACATCTTGTTTTAATTATCGGTGTAAGAGAAATAGATATTATCGAAATCATTAATAATTTGAGTACTTTTAGGGCCAGAATAATAATACTAATTAACGTAATACGTATCTAATGTATCCTTTGTATCCTTCGTATCCTTTGTATCTTTCCTATTCCTGAAAAGTATCAATCACGTATCAATCTCTAAAAAAACAGTTGTGTTGGGTAAAATAAAGTATTTATAAATATATAATGTTCCTCAGATTGTACAAAGCATTTCAAGCAACACCCTACTTTCAGTTATAAACACTCGCCACCGAACACCCACGTATCAAATAAAGTTTCCATATTCTCTTGTTTCAACTCATTCACTACACCATTCATCAATACATTTCCGTTCTCGCGAACGACAGAATGAGAGCGATCTATTCTTTCCGTAAGACGTATTTATTGCAATAGATACTGGTTAACATAAAGAACGTTTATTATTAGAGAACTAAACTTTACTTGGTGTAGTAATTCTAACTTTACAGGATTATGAATTGGCAAATAAGCTTGGAACAGTTTTACAATATTATTTAGTATATAAAGTAAAATTAAACTTCTTATAAACTTGCCCGGAAGGAAATTATTGTTGAAAATATGCTGCCTGAAAATTAAATACCTAATTATCAGCGACCATTGCCCTCAGCCGTCTGACCTTTAACCATTTTCGGTATTAGGGAATCAATTGACTTCAATTAGATATACCCTTACACTTACATATCTCATACAATTATCATTCAAAACTTTTAACAATTACTTTGCTTCTTTAATAAAGAAAGAGTAATCCACGAGCACTATTAGTTCACCTTATTATTTATAGACCTTAGAAGATTCCTTGGTTTCGGTCTAAGATGAGTACAATAATTTATATATATATATATTTCACTATTATTTACCATATTTTATTATGTATAATATAATAAATTATACATGTTAATCATGTATTATATTATACATGTAATATAATAAATGATTAAAACGCCCTTTCAATTAAAAATAAACAGTCCGAAATCTCCTCACTGGTGAATCATGGGGAAAAATTGTTGGTTTTAAGTGTTGTCTAAAAAAAGAAACAGAAAACCTGTACACGTTATATTGCCCTGTATTCAGTTTAATAATTCTCTTTGTCAGTAGGCAAAGCCGTTCTATAAAAGCAGTATTATATCCTCGTAAATATTCAAAGAGAAAAGTAACAATTCCTTATCATATTAGAATTCACTTCATTAAAAGATGGTTCCGTTGCCGGCGCATAGTATGAAAATGTGTAATAAAATTACTGCCTGCCTTACTGTTTACAGAATGTTTATGATATTCCGCAACTATTTAGGGAGGGTCCGTAAATATCGATAAAGACCATTGTTCGTTTTTAATTGATAGAGCTTGTTTTTTCTACATATTTTTGTCAAGCCAATATTGATGGATAAGATTGGTTCATGGGACTCGCAATTAAAATGACTGAGCTATATGCTTTAAGTACATATTGTTTATTTTATCTTTATTACACTATGAGTTAAGCCCATGAAATAATATTAGTGCTGAATACCTACCTGTATAGTAAAGGCAAATAAAAAAAACACTTTAAAAATTGTAAACACTTATGTAAAATATATGTAAAAAATAATAATGAAAATGAAAGGTAACTTCGTTCAAAATAATAAAACTTATTAGTTTATAACGGGCCTAATCAATAAAGAAATAAACAAATATACGGATAATCTACTTTGATGCTTATGCAGTATAACTTAACAAGGAGACTTGAAATAAATATACTCCTTACTAAAATTATAAAGAATTTATAATTTTTAAATTCAGAATGTATCTTCCAGGACACTAATATTTAAGCAAATAAGTTGTTAGAGCTAAGAACTGTTTTTTGTAAATCACGCGGACGGAGTCGTGAACAAAACACCATTACAATCTTGTACAATTATAGCAATATTTATATCTACCTACTGATGAGTTGCAATGTGTCATTATAAGGGGTTAGACGACAGTTATAGATGACATTTCAGTTAGAAATATCTATAGAATGACGTGCATGCCTTATTTGTATAAAATATACTGCTTTCATTATTCTATAGGTTAGTTATTGTCTATTATAGTTATAACTAGAAGAACCTTAAGACTTGGTGGCACATCCTCGCTGAGTGTTCTTATTATATTTTAAATGATATATTACCAAAATAAATGTTGTTGTATCATTTATATTATTAATATTGTATTTGTTTATAAATAATAAATTCACAGTTTTACTCGTCTCTTTTCACGTTAAATGAAGATTCTTCTGACCGGTTTCGACCCCGTTCGGGGACCTTAGATTGCAACGTAAAATCTAGTCGAGTCGAATCTGGTGAAACCTATTCAAGCAAGTTACTATTTAATTAACGTGAATGTAGCATACTAACATATGTAATAATAATCTTTGATTAAGAACGCTTAATTATAAAAATAAATTGTTTGCCATTTCCTATCAAAGTTTTTAAGAACTTAACAGTTAACAAATTCATAAAATTATTCCCCGATTAAGCGGTTTTCCTCCGAAGTTTATAATTAATGAACAGAATTTCCGTAAATATTAATTGAGCGGTATATCTCATTACACTTCGCTTGAGTTGATAAAGTAGAAATTTCATAATGTTACATCATAATATACTCGTATATAACGTTCTTGTGTTAGTGTATTTTTATATCTTAGAATACTAAACCATCGATATACATCCACAAAACAACATACTACTGATAATAAATATGACGAATAATCTATTGTAAATTACTAAATCCACATTTTTATTTTACCAATATTTTTATTCTGTAACTTAAAATGGCTTGAGTGATCTTTATACAAAATTAAGAACATAGAATTGTAAAAATTACAATTATATTCCTGCAGTCTTGTGTTTGAGAAGTTGGTGTCAGAAGCTAGTTTTAAATATAAGTAAATAAATATTAAAATGAAAGAAAATAATTGTTTTTTAAAGCAATCACATATCAGTCTCTGTATCGCCACCAGTTTTGATACTATCTCACATTAACAAGAACGAGATGACTATTTTTTTAAACACAATATGTAAAAACATCATAACAGAATAACTAACGTACCGCCTAAGAAGTTAATTGTAATTATAACTATAGGTTCCTTTTTACAACCTCAAAACTTACTCCAGTAAAAATCATAAAATGCCTAAGGTTAAACAAAGATTTTTTTTCACTTTAATTATATTTTAATTGTTAAAGCTAAGATAAGAAAATCAATACTATATATTATAACAGCATATGCGTGTTAGTATACAATTAGGGTCACGCGACGCAACAACATAATAAACATTTTATAAATCAACTTATGAATACTTATTTTATGATTTACAAAATATAATACACGTATCGCAAAAAGTATCAAAAAATAATCTTATATTATAGTAACATGTTACATGACTTTATTGAAAGCATGTCAACCCTTCATCAAATTCATGTCCTAATGCCATAACACTAATAGTAGATACGTTCACAGATTATAGTTTAAAAATATAAACACACCCTTACAAGACTTATTAGTTAACGAAAGTACTTTAAAAAAGTATGTATAATTTTGGACCATAAATAACAATTTTTTATATGTATATTTTAAACACTGCATTGTGAAAAAAATAATGTCTATCTGAAGGTACTAATAACAACAAAATGTATTCTTATTAAGATTTAACCAGTGGATTTAATTACTTACAGGTAATGTCGAGGTATGATGATAATAGAAAATGTGTTTGTGTACATCTTAAATAATAAATGTAGGAGATAAATAACTTTCTTGCAAAACTTTCATCGCACTTTGTGAGATGATAAAATAAAACTTAAAACGAAAGTTCAGTAATTATGAAGGTTCTAATTTAAACACACCTTAATTTAACTTTCGTAATAATACACACACAGGAGTTCTTATTCCCTTTAGGGCTCTAATTTATGCAGATGAGAGATGTCTGACAAGAGTGTTCTTGGGACTTAAATTTTTAGCCTCTTAGCCTTTCATTTGAGAACCGAGCCTGAGTTGTTGTTTATTTAAGTAGCATCAAAACGGAGAAAGGTCAATGACCCTAAGGATATTGAGAATATTAACTACATATATTTGAAAATCATAGACTTCCTTAAAACAAAAAAACAATGCTTTTTTTTATTACTACTTATATTTACTTCATGCATAATTAAAAATTATACAATTATTGCATTCACATAAAGATAAAATGCAGGTTTTCGTGCGATTTTTGACAATATTCATCCTTTTTTACTACTAATGTAAATAGAAATTAATTGGAGCTTCAATAAATTTGACGATATCTTCTTTACAAAACGAGTAGCTGATGTCAATTTACTTTTATTATTCTTTAAATGATATTCTTGTGGGCAAAGATATTTATTACTTGCTGACCTCCCACTTCTTAGTTCGGGAAGAATTTAAAAACTTTATTTTATAGATAAATTGCGAAACATACGTATTAATTATTTTTACTTAAGGCTGAAATACTTTGTAAATTATCATATAGCTTGTTAAATAACAAAGTTCATGTATTAAGACAATAAAAAATTATTTGTTAGTGGATACTTTATAGAATAACAAATCTATGTTCTTAATATCAGTCTCCTAACTTTGTTGTGTTAGCTTCGCGATAGCAGTCAGACAGAAACAATTAAATAAATATGGATTAATGGATGCTTTAGGAGTAATCAAATAAATTGTATTAAAATATTTCCTACTTTTCACATATATTTTACTACTCTGACGTTAATTAAATCGAAACTAATTCGATTAGTTTGAAACCAATTCGCAATCCTTAATAATCAGCTTAGAGTATGAACTGAAAGTGCAACTTCTACTTAAAGAATGAACAAAATTTCACTAAAAGATAGAAAGGCTTTAAATGGACGCTCTCAGAAACTCGAACACTATAAAATAATTCAATTCGCACTAATTATATTAAGACCATTTTACACTTGGAGAACGACAAAAGAAAAAAAAGTTAATAGGAGCATCTGTTACTGGAAACCCGAAATTATAATAAATAAATGTATATAAAATTACTTCTTAAATACACGAGAGAGAGGAAATACCAAATAACATCTCGCATTACTCGCTACCATCATTTAACTTCTCTCTCAATTCCTTCCAAGCTGTTCTATTTTCTGTGGCATATTATTTTGACAAAGCTTTGTAAAGGTATAGATTTTTCTTTATAAAATTAAAATGAAAATTTTATTGCAATGGCCGAGCATTAAAATATAACTTCTTAAGGTAGCTTTTAATAATTTTACTTTGGTTATTTTTAAAAAATAATTTGATTAAAATATATATTTACTTATTGTTATATTATTAGTATTAATATAATAAAAAATAAATATGTAATTATGTGATTGGACTATATTTTGCAGTCGTAATATATTAATGCTTAGTCACTAAAATTTATGGTAAACATAATTTTAAACAGCAATTATCTTGCCCTTAAATGTCACCATTTATCTCGATTCTTCGTTACGAAAAATAAATGTCTACAATATTTCTTCATTCAAGACATTTTTTTCTCAAGGTTTACATCTCATAGCTGCTTAAATTTCTTTTATTATCGCGTTATTTGATCTGAGATAGGCCTGTATTTAGAAAATGTTGACTGTTTACTACTCTTCACTTTTCAGTTCTTCTTCATTGGACATCTAGAGTGATTTAAGAAATAATTAAACTTATTACAATTCTTATTATTGTTGAACATCTGAGAGCTTCTCTTTAATTTTCATAATCTGCCAACGTTACTTAACATTTTACAATTACAAGGTGTATTGAAATATTATTTTTAAACAAACCAATTATTTGATGAAAAACTAAATCTATATAATAAATCAGATAAAAAGAACCTTAACAATAAAATAAATAATAGTATTCATAACTTTGATATTAATATTGTTAAGATTATTTCACAAGAAGTCAGCCTTGAAAAATAATTAAATTTATCTCGGTTTTTCTAAAAATTTATATCCTATAACGGCTATTAATTACGTTACTTGGTAGAATATTATAACACAGATTGAATTGATTTTTGTATTTTATTAAGTAACAGAAGCCAATTCGCTTTACTCCTACGTGTGGTAACTAATTTATAAAAATATATGTAATGCTATTACTTCAAACAACAAAGTATTTGAAGAACTGCCTCTCACTCAACAAGAGAACTCAGTTCAAGTCAACCCATATACGAGGTGTTGTCAAGAAACTACAGTACTAAAATTATTCCTTGTTGTTTATAACATTGATGGTAATACTATTCTCTCGCAATGGTAATGAGAGAATTTGAAATGAAGTTTGCCTCTTCAGCATAGTTATCTGTTCTATGGTGAGTGAAGCTCAGTCGTTTAAAACTAATTAAAATGTTTATGGAAATGAGATTGCACGTACGTATATTATCCAACGATATTTAATTTAATCAGCGCAAATAAAAACATATTAGTTACAGTCAATTAAAATAGAGTAGATATAGATAGAAAAACCGTTTGATGACTTAAATATTTCTTTTTTCTTTAGGCAAATCTACATACAAAGCAAGTGTTATTTGAAAATATTTAAGTTTCTGTAAAGCTAATGAAAAACACACAGTGCACAATTGTTGCATGTTTCTCATCTTTATATAGAAAATGTATGTTGTACAGATCTTTACCAGAAATTTATAGTGATTTGATGCCATGTTAGAGATATTAATAATCTTTCTCTGTAATAGTATTGAAAAATATACTCGAATGTAATTGTATAATTGATCATATACAGGGTATGTGTGACAACGCACCGAAAATAAATGCATGAATTTCCTATATTGTTTTTATACGTCAGCATGTAATGTCATTTAATTTAATTTACTCTCCCTCCCTCTTCATGATTCTTCTCTCACTCTTCATGATTCTTCCTTCACACCATGTATCCTGAACTAACTAGAATGGAATTGAATTGTAAAAAACTTACATCTAGTCTCAATTAGGTCAAAGCCGAGATGTTATAATTATTAGATTTTAGTCACTAATCACTAATGTACTTAGTTTGACATACTTTCTAAATATGTATCCTTCCTAATTATCATATTTTTAAATAACGTAAATGGAACAGAACTTTTTCGATCACAAAGTCATATCGATACGATGAACTTCTGTTAGTGATTGACAATAATAATGTAATAACATTTCTTCCCTACTATTTGCAAATTCTGTTGAAGAAAAATAAATACATTAAAAATGTGAGTGTGATAAACTTAGTATTATTTACTAGCATTGCGTTGTATAATAAAAAATAAACATAAATATTTTAAGCGTTATGTAAACAATATACAATTATATTAAACGAACATAATATGTTATATTCAAAAACAAATATAATTCTGTATATAAAATAAACTATAAATATCATTTAAATGATGCGTTGCCTTGTGCTAGTGAACGGGTACTGCTTGCGGTGCCTGGTCTTCCACGGATTTTTTAAATACTATTAACGAATCATTTTAATGATTCGTTAAATTTATTGAATTTACTGCGATTGTTCTAGTTGTTCGTAAATTGCTCACTAAATGTTGAAATTTGTGAAACAATGACCATAAAGAAATACCCGGCCGGTTTTGTTGTATAGTTCTTCTCAGGTTAACACGCGTTTGCCACCCTCGTAGCCATAATTTTAGGTTGGAAAGTGTCTTTACAGAAGGGCTTATTTCAATAAGTATGGTATCAAAATATATTCTCAACTCTCGTTTGACGTACAAAAGTAATCATTAGTATTGATTTAAAGTGGAAAATATTTATATAAAAAAGTGGAAATAAATTACTTTTATACATATTTGTTATTTGTTAATAATAAATTTTCAATAAACTGAGAAGACCCTATTCGTATTCCAGTATTACACAGTTAATATTAAAATGACAGTAACAAGTCTGTAACACAGGTCTAAGAGAACAGTACCTTCTCACAATTGTCAATTTTTCTATTTATTTTATTGTCTTTGCTTTTTCATAGAATTAATCAATGCTATTTATTTTCAACGATATTTACAGTAATACTCCATCTTGTTAGTCTCTTATAAGAGTTGATGGGTATATGATACAAGAAAGCATAGTTTTTTATTAACAATATATTTAATTAAAATTTAAAAGATTAATTTTAATTACGATATTAATGTACCACATGGTATTGTAGTGACTATAATAATAACGTTTAATTTAAGCATCAGATAACGGGAGTCATTTCGTGTGACCGTAGAGACCAAAGTTATGTTATTTCGCATAACATCAAGTCAACTATTGTTAAACCTAACTCTGTGAATGTTAGGAATCTAGTTTTAGATAATAAGTTAAGTTCAATTTGTATGCCTTGTTATTTAGGAGCAATATTTGTATTTTCAAATATTATTCAAACCTTTTACTCCTATTTATTGTAATTTTTATAAATAACTTGTCCGTATACATTGTAACAACTATAAGAAAAAAAATCATAAGGTCTTATTTAATAAAAATTTATGAATAATAAAAATGTATGAAATAAATATTAACACTTAAAACAACATCCACCACAAAAAGACATTTATTTTCTCTTCTTTCACCTTAATTTAATTCTCATCGGATATCTTAAAGCTTCGGAACGGAAAGAAAATACTTTCCTATAAGAAAAATAAGATAAATCATCTAAAGAAATGTCTTAAGTGCAACAGATTGAATAATTCAATTTGAAAAGTTTTGTTACATTTTGTTTTAAGACACTATACAGTACCAGATGTTACCGTATGATTAAAACTAAGAAACTTGCATAAAAAGCTGCATTTAAACATAAGGCAGCAACTTAGTCTATCGGTTTTGAAACTCTAAATTAATATTTTATTAGTTTTATTTACTATATTATTGAAAAGTTTTGTACCTCTTTTTATGGACTTTTGGCACAGTTATTGTTTAAAAGGAGAAGGAGTGCAGAAAGTTTAAATTTGTATAAATAATGTCATTCCAATTAATAAAAAGTACAGCACACACACTACTAATTAGATTAAATATTATTTACTTTAATATACAAAATCAAATGTTTTATTTACTTGCCACACCGCTATACAACTAAAAAGAATGAAATAAAAATACTGTATAATATATATAATTTGAAGCCGAGAAGATTATCGCCCCACATCAAAGAATAAAATTTAAAAAAGTTAATAATTGTTATAATAATAGAGGTGAACCTATTTCCAAAAAAAAAAAATATTAACAATATGGTATGTTTGAATTTTTATTAACATTCAAACCTAAAATTATGGCCTAGTTGTAATTCTATCCCAAATGTGTGTTTTCCCACGAGTAAATGAAAATTGACAAAGAAAAATTATTGTATTTTAAAAACCATCATACATTTTTCAAAATCGGTTCCTTAATTTTTTAAGATTAGAAACAATAAATTATCTTGATTTGACGAGGTTTATAAATTATTTACTAAGTTTCTTTTTATAAATCTCAAGACATTAATTGAAAAAAAAAAATCCGTGCCCGCAGGGGGACACGCGTGGGTAGACCTCGTGTAACTCGTTTAAAATATAACTCACTACCTAAGAATAACACATGATGCCGTTGTTTACATCAAACATTTTCAAGAAAAAGCAGTTTTTATTTTTTTTCTCGGAAAAGGTATATTTTTTGGAAATAACTTTGGTACTTAAATTTAGAGAAAAAAATAATCTTTCTATTAAAAATATTTGCGAGGAGGGAATATTTACCAGAAAAAAGTTGTCGTGGTTTTACCTATCTTAAATTTCCAAGCTAAAAGTGGTTTTTATTTTTTTTCTCGGAAACGGTACGTTTTACGGAAAAACTTTTGGTACCTTACTTTAGAATAAAAAATAACCTTTCTAGGAAAAATACTTGTAATGTAAGAATGCTTACCAGAAAAAAATTTATGATTTTTTTTCCAAAAATTTTCGGTTTTTTTACCCCCACCCCTAAGGTATTGAAGTTAGGTTTTCAGTTTATCTACATTAGTTATAGGTATTCATCAAAGACATCATATGATATAAACGCAAATGATCTTCTTTGTATAGGGAAAAAGTTATGGTTGAAAAACTGAAATCAGAAAAAGTGAGGCCCTAGCGCCCTCTGTAGCCGGATTTCTCTGGTTAACGAACTTGACCTTCATTTTTGGATGGTTGATTTTTGTGCAAAGTTTGAAAGCGATCCGAGCGAAACTGCGGCCGCTATCGTGCTGACAAAAGTCAAATCTGGACGCACGCACGCATATATATATATATAAACTTTTTGACCAATGGTCATTTCGGACTCAGGGGGTCATAAGAAGACCTCCTGTGAAGAAATTTTTCCAAAATTCGAAAGTAGGGGACAAATGAATGGGTAGACCGAATTCTTCGAGGTCTACCCAATTATACTACAAAGGTAAGGTTAGATTAAAATAATTATTTCCTACTAGATGTTAGTATTTTTAATGTGTTTTCAACGTGTGTGTTTAATTAGTAATACGTTTTAGAGAATCGTCAAATCAACATAATATCTTATACCTGCTACCCTTTTCTGATACCGAAATCGAGAAATTTCGTTCAAAAAATTGTTGGGTATCTCAGCAATATGAAACTGTTCACGAAGACTCAGTTTGATAGTAATTATTTTCATATAAGGTCTTGTACGTAGCGTACTTTTCAGCTTAGGATCAGGATAATATTGCAAGCAATTTGTTGTACAGTGGGGTATCAAACTTTAATATTATTTAAACAACAGAACATTTTTCATGATAGTTATCGACACGGGTTTTTTTTGTGAAATCATACATTTTGTGGAACAAATGGTTTTTTAAATAACTTAGATTTTCATTCTTAAGATGTGTATAACTTGTCCAATAGAGGATTAGAGATATTAAAGCCAGTTTAGATTAGATTACTTTGGTTTCAATTAAAACGTACTTTATGCTTGAAACTCTAAACGTCTTAATAACTCAATGCATTCTTTTAATAATTGTAGATTGCTGATATTAACTACAATTTTTTTCCCTACGATATTATAACTAAATACCAGATACTTAAAAAATCTAAAATTAATAAATTATTTACTAGAAAACTTGAACCGGTGTGACAGTTCAGACCACCATTACGGTAAAAATTTTCGAACATTATACTTTTATATAAAATGAAGTTTTTTTTAATAACCTCACAAAAATTACAAATTTATTCACATCTTTTTAAAACTGCGTTTTTTTCCCACAAATATAATTGAAATTATTATGATAATTGGCATTCGGGAAACTTTCAGGGTCTTATTATGTGAATTTAAAATTTTCCAATTCAAAGAAACTGCTCACTGCTCTCCTCACTAAAGAGATTTTGCTCGTTTGTTTTTATTACACAAACTCCTGGATACTGAACCACTAAGTATTTTTTTTTAGATAACTTATTAATAATAAAAAATCCGTGCCCGCAGGGGGACACGCGTGGGTAGACCTCGTGTGTAACTCGTTTAAAATATAACTCACTACCTAAGAATAATACATTTACATCAAACATTTTCAAGCAAAAAGCGGTTTTAATTTTTTTTCTCGGAAAAGGTATCTTTTTTGAAAATACTTTTGGTACTTAAATTTAGAGTAAAAAATAACCTTTCTATTAAAAATATTTGAGATGAGGGAATGTTACCAGAAAAAAGTTGACGTGGTTTTACCTACCTTAAATTTTCAAGCTAAAAGTGGTTTTTATTTTTTTTCTCGGAAACGGTACCTTTTATGAGCAAAACTTCTAATACTTAAATTTAGAGTAAAAAATAATCTTTCTATTAAAAATACTTGTGATGTAGGAATGTTTACCAGAAAAAAGTTATGAATTTTTTTCCAAAAATTTTTGTTTTTTTTACCCCCACCCCTAAGTTATTGAAGTTAGGTTTTCGGTTTATCTACATTAGTTATAGGTATTCATCAAAGACATCATATAATATGAACGCGATTGATCTTCTTTGTATAGGTAAAAAGTTATGGTCGAAAATCCGAAATCAGAAAAAGTGAGGCCCTAGCGCCCCCTGTGTCCGGATTTCTCTGGTTAACGAACTTGACCTTCATTTTTGGATGGTTGATTTTTGTGCAAAGTTTGAAAGCGATCCGAGCAAAACTGCGGCCGCTATCGTGCTGACAAAAGTCGAATCTGGACGCACGCACGCATATATATATATATATATATATATATAAACTTTTTGACCAATGGTCATTTCGGACTCAGAGGGTCATAAGAAGACCTCCTGTGAAGAAATTTTTTTAAAATTCGAAAGTAGGGGACAAATGAATGGGCAGACCGAATTCTTCGCGGTCTACCCAAAATTTAATTTAAGAGGATAGGATAAAAGAAGATACAATAAATGAAAACGCGAATATCTTTTCCAATGCCAATTCCAAAAGTAAATAAAAATTAATCATAAATATATTATCCTGTGATTAAGACAACATCCAAATACGCCATATCCAAATTATTTGAATCAATTTGATTTTGTAAACATTATATGTTGTAAATACTGATTGACATAATTTTTGATTGTACCTTAAATTACGGAAACTTGATTGACTTGACAACATTGTTTTTTAATATTAAGTTATACATTCAATATATATATATGTATATGTTATCAAAAAAAGACCAAAATAAATTAACACGATACGACTAATTCTATGATGCTAATATATTTATAATGAATTAAAATATTCTAAGACTCAAAATAATAGAATTTATATAATGTCATATTTTTAATTATTATTAGTAGAGACGCTTTAGAAGTGGTTACGGTGAAGTCACGTGAAAAGATGTCCACTCTCTTGAAAATGTACCCAAGTATCATATTTGGCATTACTGATGTTAAAATAACCATTTTAGAATGAATTAATCTACAATTCGAGATCGAAATCAACGTTAGACAACTTTCTATAAAAATTCACAGTTTCTCTATTTTCAAAGACTAGTTAAGAAACGGGTTGTAACTTTAATTCATAATAACAAACATTGGGTAAAGTTTAATTATTTATTATAATCTCTCACTGCTTTTTATATATAAAAATTAAACATTACTGTAGTTTAAAATAATTTTTATTGATTGTTTTAATCGTTTATATATGTTATGCTATTTTGCGATGTCAGTAATTGATTTGGTAGCTGTGTTAATTAATATAAGCAATTATTTATTTTGTTACAGGTAAGTAATAAGTGGTAAACAACGTCGGTCCCGCGTGCACAATTGTGATGTAAAGATAAAGATCAAATTTGTAGGTAACTCGTAATGTTACATACATCCTACATATTTTGAACTTGTAATATTAGGGAAGATATTTTGTAACTCATTCCGATGGGTATACATTATAATCTACTTAAATTACCGAATTAATATCTTATATCAAACAATTACAATTCTTTTCTATTATAGTTACATTTAATAAACGAATGTCTGACGTCATAAATTATATTAGAACATCAATATAGTGACGTTCCCTTACCTATCGATATCGATATTCAATTACCCCTGACCCGTGTTTGACGGGTGGCTGCAGCTCGGTTATAACTGGTTAGAACTGGATATGACTTGATTAAGCCTTTGTACATATATAAAAGTATTAATGTCTTTCATTCATATTTTATACTGATATTAAACACTAATTTTTTACTGTAAATAAAGGTTAAAAAATAATGTATTAATCAATGTTAAATTGTCATAAATTGTCATTGTAAATAAAATATAAAAGAACTACCATGTCCATAATTCTTTAGTGTTTTTAAGTAAAGGTATCATTTTGCTTGACTGGTTTTCTGAAAAATTTGAATAATGTAATCTCTTTCTTTCTTTTTCTCCGTCCGTCATAGTTAACGTTTTTGTTGACAAAGTCGTTGGACACTTTGAAATTGTTTCAGATTGTATTTGTAAAATTCTATCCGTATAAAATATTACATTTATTTCATAATATGTACTAATCGCTTAATGAAGAATATAATAAATATTACGATGAAGAAAATTACAATGCGCTTAAAACCTCAATCACAAACTTTAACTCAAATATAAAATTATAATACATTATGTAATATGAAGATATATACTAGATTCAATAGATACACGTAATAATACAAACAAACTAATACGAAACACACCATAGAACACTCGATTTATTTTTATTTCCCCACTCAGGTGATCAATGAAGGGAGAGATGAACAAAACCAAATCCCGCATCTGACACGTGACCGGGTTTTAAAAACAAAAGGCTGCAAAATATAGTCATATTGTTCCATATTCCGGTATATAACAAAATAAAATATCCCAAAAATATTCTTTTGAATAAGGATATGTTTGTTCTACTTGAAAAGAAGTGTTCCTGTTAGCATTTTGTTAGAATTCATTTTTGTTCCAACTTTATGCCCAGATGATCTAGATTTTCTTGGCATCTTTGCCGCTTTCCATGCTAACATGAAAATAGTCCTTTAATATTGCATCGATTTGAAGAAGAAACATCATTATCTGTCATCCGTTTTTGAGTCGCAGCTAATAAAATTGTCTAAAATAATATATATGTAGAGACGGGAAATTAAAATCTCAGAAATAAAATTATTGCCCAAACTAAACGTGTCATATTGTAGATTTCAAACGATATGTCTTTGTATAAAACAACACCCGCTTTAGTTAATGCACAGCGGACAATGGTTTGGCAGACAAAAATATCACTAATAATTATCACTAATAATTATTTCACGCTCATGGCCTTTCACTAAACTAATTATAATAGAAAATACAAAATTAAAACATAAAAATCAATAATTCGTAACTGAGTAAAGTTTAAAACCGTAATTGTCAACTACTTCTGCAATTTGAAAAATAACAATTCTTTTCATTTATATCGTCACGTATTGAATGGATAAAATATAAATTGAAGTTTCATCGAATGTATGACATTGAATTTGAAAAGCAATTTTTCAAAATATAGAGTGACTCTCTATATTTTGAAAAAAAATAAAGTAACAATTATCACTATTTTAATATTTAAATTCACAATTTATTTCTAAAAGTATATCCTGGTTTTATTTAAATATGTAATAAAATTTTTCAATGATATAATATTTATGATTAAAATGTCACTTCGAGACGTTCCTTTCCGTCAGTTAAAGTACCTTTATATTCCACGAGGAATAAACAATAATACAAGTGCAAATATTAACTGATTTTTTGTCAATTCTGTTTGAGTTTACATGATTTGTTTAGATTTGTGAATTTAGATCTTGTATCTTACCGCTGCACTGGTTAGTAGACAATGAAACACGTGCCCATACACACACCCAGGTACACAAATAAAGTGTTTTATATTACAGAGAATATTATAATATAATTTTTATTATAGATCATAACTCTATTTATATGGATGTAACTCCTATACGGAGTCAATCGGAGTGATATTATACTATCACGTAGAGCACCTACTTATGCCAAGCTGTCCCACTGACCTTTCTTTTCTTTATATCTTTTTCTTACTTTATATCTTACATAATATGTGTTATTATAAAAGTTAAAGCATAATAAAGCTTTCATATATAAGGAGATATTCATTGTAGGTTTGTCTTTTATAAGAGCGATGGTGATGGCGTAAAATGAGGGAGGGAGAAGAAATTGCGTGTTCCAAGGCAATTGAGACCACGCAATAAATAAGGTTGTCATCTTTGGTATTGTTGATTTATATTAATAATAAAGCTGAAGAGATTGTATTTTTCTATTAAAATATAAATCGGAGTAGCAAAATTCCTTCCATATTTATTAACTAAACTTTTGGCAAAAACTATAGCTACAATAAAGTGTTTACAATACAACGTGTTTTCTACGAAAATATGGCAAATACTTCTTTAAATTCAATTTCAAATGTTTTTAATATGTTTTATAAAGGTAAAGGGAAAATATCACATTTCTTTAACTATATTCAAACTCTGGCAATAGAGATAAATTTGAAGATTTATTGAGCAAAGCGGGCGTAGCGAGCGGAGCGTTCTACTGGACTTTTTCACATTCTTTGTCACGAATAGGCTTAAAAACTACTTGACGGAAAATTATGAAATTTTGCAATCAAAAAATTGAAAAATGTTATATCGTTGAGGAATAATCGTCAAAAAACTGATATCCCATTGAAGTCAACGGGAAAAAAATCGAGCGGAAAAATTTGCTTTATTATTTACATTACATTGTCCACAGCGATGAGTCATTACACTGGGCTCGCTTCGCTCATTATGCAAACGGCACCCTAGATTTCGCGAGCGCAGCGAGTCGAAGTTGAAGGCGAACCTAATAAAATAAATTACTATTATAATGATGATCTAATGATATAAATCAATTTAATAAATGGTGCTAAGACTATCAGTTATTTAATAAAAGGAGAAGCTAGGTAAGCTGGGTATCTGAGTTACCACAGGTCTTGGATGAAACCCATAATAATAGTTATTATTTTTTAATAATATAAATAATTTGCAAGGAATTTCTAAGATTTTGAAATCGTTAAATAAAATATTTGTATAATAATAAACTGTTAAACTTAAGAAAAACGAAGCAAATACTCAAAATAGGCGCTTGTAATAATTATATAAAATATTGTTAATTAGAAGATTCAAAAAATATTAGTGAAAGTTACTTCCGTAATATTAAGCTCTCTTTACTTTCAAAATAAAAATAACAGAATGAAACTGACAAATATTATATTTAAAAGACCTTAGAAGTTTTTTATTTTTTATCCACAACGAATATTTTGTTTCTCGATAAAATTGTGCATTTCTTACAAATATTTCCTAAAAATAATTAAAGCAAAATACACGCACTTCAACGTTTTTTTATACATTTCATAGATCATAAGATCTAGAATTGCTTGGATTGTATTTTAATTTTTTAAAGTGCTTTGGTGGAAGTTGTTTTTAAGACAGATGGTATAAAAATATGTTTACTTTTAGTATTCAACTGGGAGCTCTATAGAGAAGAAATATCTTTATAAAGTATATCTTAGATACAGATGTCCAAGACAGGAAAATGTTACGAGGGCTATAATGTATTACAATTATATGATACCATGATTTATGAACTTTCTGTTCGATTTGATTTTTTCGAAGAAATTGGGTTTCTAACTATTATAAGTTATATGTGTTTTCACATTTCGGTTTAAACTCCTGATTTCTGAAACTGCTACAGCATAATGCATTATATGTCAGAAACTTTTAAAGTAATTACAACTTGGTAATAGCTTTAGCTTATAAAATCTAGAGCAATTTAGAGCCAAGCCATATTTAATTATTTTACATCGACTCACTTAATAACGCACTAAAAGATACACTATGAAGATAGTGTTAGTTGTAAATCTTTCAAAAACACATTTTTATTGTAATTAAACTTTATTTGGGAAACATTTTACATAAATTTATCTCTGTTCTCTCTCTGATTGTGTTTAAATTACGATTCAATTAAATATTTATTTTTCATATATATATTTAATATTAATCAAACATAAAAAGTCAACTTATAGAACTTTGTAATGTAGTAACAAACTATGAAGGATTATCAATTTATTATTTAACTTAATAATGAACGAAGTTGATAACAAATAAACCCAAATTAGAGGTCAGTTTATATTAATTTATTTGTTTAGATAACACCGGTCCCTCAAAATAGGAAAACGCTATTAGGTAATTTAATTTTCTCGTTAAGTTTAATTACGTTCAAACAGGCGAGACTTAACGCATAGAAAATGAACAACGTTAAATTATGCTGTGTATTATAACATAATAAATGGTTTTTAATTAATAAAATTGAACTTTATATTAAGTGACAGATGGAATATAAATGCTATTTAAGGTGAAATAAGATATAAGTCATTTGCATTGTGTTATTGACTCAGCAGAAGTAAATGAAAGGGACCGTATAAAAAAAATAAAAATGTATGTGTCTAAAAAAATGTGTTTAAAAAATGTATATTTATTTGTCGCTTCCTAATAAAAGGCCTGATTTAGAATATGTTTTTATACTATTATATATTTTTTAATCTAAATTTTGTACATAATTATATTCTTTCAATGAAATACTGTATATATGTACCGTTTTGTTTGTTCATAATAACTGCCTATTTCTTGCTTTTTATGAAAGGATTATTAATAATATATTTAATAGCAAAAAGATTGTTGTATTATATTATATATATATATATATATATATCGTGACATTCCTAAAGGATTAGGTTATTTACCACCAAAACGTTCTATTGACATTCTACCGGCTCTACGTTCACATCCTTCAAATAATCAGTTAATACAATCAATGAGCTATTATTTATAAAAATAAGAGAAATAGTAGACTATGTTCACCAGACTTTATCATCAGATCAGATCATATCCTGGCTTCATCATCAGATCTGCTTAACAGTACATATGATCGATTGATTAGAAATAAACTTTCATCGATATGACAAATATTTATCTCCAAATTTTAAACATAACAAACATACGAACTGGCCAGATTAAATAAATGACGTCAACCAAACATAAAAGAATTATTACTTTTGGACGATGATATAAAATCACATTTAAAGCCAACGTACCTTAATTTACTGACATTTTATTGTACCTGAATCTAAAACAATGTCACATCTAATTTTAATTTAATGTCTTGTAAAAAAGATAAATGTACCATTTGCTGAGTAGTTTTTCTACGCGACACGTTTTTAATATTAAACACAATGAGTGTGTGTGTGTCTAATTGTTTGTGTGTGTATCTGTTTGTGTGTGGGAATAGTAAGACATCAGCATTTTTGTTTTAATAGCTTATAACATTTCTTCCTATTCCATTCGGATTAAAAAATATCTTAACCACTGTAAATTAACAATGTCAAATATATATATTTTTTTTTAAATAAATACTTTGCTGATAACAATTTGCAATTGTTCACTAACGTACTTGTTTCAACTCATTCATTTCGTCCTGTAGAATTTCATTTTCACTGTTACTAGTCGTTCTGTGAACAGTAGACCTCAGTACGTTAGAGGATGAGACAATGTTTTAAGTGCCTTTTCCAAAAAGGAATAAGAATACCTATGTATGTATGTAGGTACATAACTACCGAACGAAATTTGGCTCCACCAAATAACAACGGAGTTATTCAACTTAAAATTTTTTGATAATTCGCTATGGCCGCCATTTTGGAGAATTAAATAATAATAAAAAAGCACCTTAGATTTCGGCAAAGAATACTGAGACGAAATTACAGCCCGCTAGCTGCCGCAAAGTCCGTTTTTGTGGTACGGATCAGAAATTCACTATTTTGAAATTTGTCGCCCATGCAAAAAAACGGCTCTACATAAAAAAATCAATAATTCAAAGAACACACCTACCAATTTTCGTGACGATTGATTAAAAAATACGTCTGCTACGCCAAAACAAAAACTTAAATCACCGCCATTTTCGTGACAATAGGATGAAAAATACGCCGGCTACGCTGAAACGTGCTGAAATAGATACGGAAAAATAGCGGAATGGGCCTATCTAGTGGAAACGTAGTCCTTCGGACAAACGCTTCACTACGCTCAGCATTCGTCCTTCGGTCAATAAGAGAACGAGAGAGAAGTATTGTTTTAGTAATAGAAGAAGAACAATAGATACTTACTGCTACTACTCGGTCTACTACTATTTTTTTAATATCATTAAAAAATCTAAATACTTCTAAAAAATATTTATACATATTCAAACCAAACTCCTTGAAAGTTTTCTGTTTGTATGGAATAGATTTGCTCAAATGCTATTGACCGCTTTTTTTATACGGTTTTCACAAAAAGCTATTTATCATTTGTGATTAATTCACAATAATAACTTTTGTTCAAAATTTTTATAAAAAATATTACGTTATTTTCAAGACTGTTTTTTTCTGTTTAGTAGAAATCGTTTGTCGTCACTTATGTATTATGTATTTTGTAGTTCCAAATTGGTTCTTAATTTTTTTTTATTTGCTGTTCAATATTGCAGTCAAAAATACCAACGATAATTACTAACGATGTAAAGAATTACCGAACTGAACCAGAGCTCAACTATAAGTTTTTAACACACTAACGACTGCGGTAATTTGTTGTAACTCTAAACGATATCTAGCGGTTAGCCGAGGAAATAAACTTTATTTACGAGCTTGAGACTTTTTGATAGAAAAACGATCGAAAGTAATTCGATCTTAAATCAATATTAACGAGAAGTATATAGTTTATGCAATGGGGTTTCCACTGTAGTTTTATATTTATAAGTTGTGTAAATTATAAGAAATTTGTCTTACTATTTTTTATTTACAATTTAAAATCTTTTATAACAAAACGGATGAAATTCGTGTCCGATAAATCTCAAATAATAAGCATAGTTTTCAGTGAAATAAATCTTGTCCAATATCTTTCATTATTACCAAAATATGTAAGGAGGTAACACATAATAACATAAGTGTTGTCCCAACGGTGACTTTTTGATGATGATTTTGATGACTGATGATTACACAATCATTATTTTATCTCTAGCTGTTCTTAAACTCTAATTACTTCAGCACTTAAAATGTTTATATACATTTTGAGTTTTAAATTGTTTATAAATATAGCTCAAACCAATTTTTTACTCTTACCGAAAATATTACATAGTTTTACAAAATGAAATGTAACCAGATTTAACATACTTTGATAATATCACACTACAATAAGACAAATTCATTCAATAATTTTTAAAACAATATACTCGTATATACCCTAAAATATTTTTTAGTTTTTCTCGATAAACTAACAGAAGATAATAATGACTTAGTTATCTATTATTACGACAATATCATATCAAAATTTTATTAAAATCTATTCAACAGTATGTAGTACTATAATGATATTCCAGATCAGTTTTTTTTGGTTCCTTAATAATTATACAATATAATCATGCAAAATGTATAGTCATACAAAAGTTCATCAAAATCTGTCTAGTCATTTTACAATGATGCACGAACAAACTAGAATTTTCTATTCTAATACATTACGCAAATAAATAGAACTAAACTATATTATCTTTCAATAAACAGGAATAGTGGCAGATAATCAATGAAAAGGAATATTGGTTGACAATATTTATTGTTCATCCCTAGAGACTACGAATTATTTAAATACTAGCAATTCATCCCGGCTCCGTCCCTATGAACTACAAAACATATTATTGTTTGGAAGTACAATAATAAGTCAATATTTGAGATTGCTATTTTTGATTGCCTTTTTTCAAATCTGACTACTTAGTTTCTTAGAATGTATTCAGATACAAAATCATTTTTTTGGGTTATAATATCTGTAAAAACCCATTTTTTTTAAAGTAAAAAAAATTAAAAACTACACTTTTATAGCTAAAATAAAAGTAAAAAAAATCCTTAGTGTAACCATAAAAAGTTTAACGAAAATTAATTACTTTGTACAACTTTTTTTACAATAATTCTGTATTTTTCAATAAAATTAGTGATAAATAATAACTATTTAATATTCTTATTAAAAATTAATATTATTACTCTGATGGTTCAAAGTGGGTAAAAATCAAGTTCCAATATTCCGTTACATACAGGTCTCAAAATAATAATAAGCGTAGTATGAAAAGTAAAATCTGTTATAATAGATATTATATACATTTAACTTGATTCCGAAATTCGTTACAAAACAAAAATTTAAAAAAAAAAAAAAACCGTTATTAAAAAAGCTGAATTGTTATCTTAAAAGCACTTTGTCTAAGTTTAAATAGAGAAAGTCTAGAAATAGTGTTGGTAGAAATTTGTTTGTAAAAGAAAGATAATTGTTGTTTCTTTTGTTTAGAAGGAATATATTTTTAGATTTTCTTATAAATCTTTTTTTAGGAGGGCTCCTAATACTTTAAACATACATCTATGTATCTTAAGATTTTATAATATTTAGAATAAAGTAGATTATAAAGTAGAACAACTATTATTAATTGAAGTCTAGTTCAGATCTAAATTATGTAGAACTGTCTCAGTGACGTAAAGATATTGTCTTATTAATCTTATTTTTCATAACGATCACATAAAGTTAATTTAAAACGCAGCTGTATTTTAAAATTAGATCTCCAGAAATTAAAGGGATAAATTGTGTAATTGGTAAGTGTTTGGCTACTATTAGTAATTCGGAAAATCTTTTGACACAAAATTAGTGTCGTGTTTAAGGTGCGTTGAATTTTTTAACAAAAACCAGTCGAAACGAGTTCGATCCCCAACGAGTCAAATATTATATTTTTAATTACAATTTAATTTTACATTTAGTTCAAAAACTATTAGCAAGTAGTTATATTGTTATATTAAGATATTAGAATAATTTTAAGAGTGATTTCAATGTGGGTAGTCGTGTAACTAGTAACGAGTTGAAAATATCGATTTACCGTCATTTAGATAATTATAATATGCTGCTTTGAGGTACTGTTAAATGTGATTGAGACGTGTGATATAATCGTACTTTTGTGTCAATTTATTGTGTAGTCCAGGGGTGAGTTTTTGCACAATACTAAGTAGATTAAGTAAATAATTTAGTTTAAGTGTTAAATTGTTTTTGTTTTATTTATATACCCTATCGAAACGCCTTTTCTTAAAGAGGTGTCGAGGCAACCTATGAGATATCTAAGTTGGAATCAATAATTCGGTGACTAGTTTTTCTCGATGTGGAAAGACATCAGCCACTTAATACTCTATGCATAACCCTCCTGGCACTCACATATACAGATAGATTTATCCAACTTATAAGTATCCATTGATTAAATTACGTTTCCTGTAATTGTAGTTTGAGTTTGATTTCTTAATACTTATTCTTATGTGTTTAACAACATAACAAGATGATGGAGACCAGTGTAAATAGAAGGGACTCTCTTTTAGGGCATTTAAAAGTAGTACCTTTATTTAAAAACCAAATAAACAGTACAATTGAGCATGATATTTGAAAGACAGCAAAGCTTATTCCTCCAGAGATAAAATTACCTCATTCTCTTATCGCATTTGAACCTGAGATGTGTTTTCCGTATCTTTATAATATACCTGCAGTAAAAGAGATGTAAATAATTGATTCCTTGGACTAAATAAAAACATATTATACAAGTTAAGAGGTAATCGGGGGAATAATTACTAATTGATTTTATTCTATGTCTGTAACCAAAATAAGATACAATTTGAATTTTAGTAGGAATTCGCAAAACGAAGGAAGGTAGGTATCCGTTATAAGATGAATTGGGAAAATTTTATTCTAGACGAAGGAAGATAAGATCAATTAATGTTAACACTTCTTGGTTGGTACCACTGACGTTACAAATCGAGGTGCAGTTACATTGAACGATGTTGTGACAGACAACTAATCATAATTCTCAAATTATTTTTATATTAATTATCCAGACTTGTTAAATTTAAAATTCAAGACGTCTTATGATTAAGTTTCACAAAATTTTAATATTACCAACCCCCTATTGTTAACATGTCTTCCCTCAGTAACTTGTTTAGCAATATAAATTTAGGGTAATACCCTAATACCCAAAAATGACAAATGTGTTAGGTCGTTTAATTAAAAATAAGTAAACAATATTATTATGTTTTTTAGTATTATTGAACTTATTTTATGTAAGGAGCATACGATACTTTCTTGATTGGAATAAATAACGTATTTTATTTTGAGTTTTAAAGGTTTTTGAGTTTTAATATATATATATTGTTAATATTGATATTCCGTTTTTACAGTCCTATCACGTAATTCATTAACGAGAGACTGTTTTCAATTTTAATTAAATTATCGTGTGATTATATTACTTATTCAGACAACATTGCAATTATTTATTGTATGCAGAGCATATTAATTTTTTCTTTAACTTTATTTGATTTATTCTCGTACTTTTATATTTATTATAATACTAGCTGTGTTCGCACAGATAACGTTTTTTTATAATAAAAATAGCCTAAATAGCCTAATAGCCTCATGATATAAGCCATCTGCCATTGACAGTCGTGTTATGTGATAAACTGGCAGACAGACAGGGAAAAGTTTTAAAAATTGCTTTTTTATGTAATACAGGGTGGGCCAAAAATTTTTGCAAATAGCAACACTTGATTTCTCCAAAACCGTGAGACCAAGGGGCGTGCGGGTGGCGGGGAATTGTGTGTCGTTTAATGCAATTTTAGTCACGATGGAGCGCTTCACGGGACAACAGCGTTCTTTTTGCGTAAAACAATTTTACAAAAACAACGATTCTGTACGACGCCTCTTTAGAGTTGAATACGGATTACAACGTGTAAGTGAGTGTCCAAGTGTTAATTTAATTAAAGCTTGGGTTAAAAAGTTTGAGCAAACGGGATCGACAACGAATATTAAACAAACTGGGCGACCACGTTCAAGAAGAAGCGAAGAGAACATTCGGGAGGTTGAAATTTCTGTAAGGGACGATCCAGAATCATCTGCGCGTAAGCGGTCGGCGGCTATTGCTATACCAAGAACTAGTCTGCGGCGAATCTTGCATTTGGACCTTAAACTGCACCCATATAAGCTTCAAATTGTACAGGAGATGAAACCAAACGATTACATTCAACGCAAGTTATTTGCTGACACTATACTGGAGCGATTCTCTAGCCTTGAGAATGTATTGTTTACGGACGAGGCCCATTTTCACATTAATGGTCACGTAAATAAACATAATTGTCGATATTAGAGCACGGAAAACCCTCACTATAAACACCAAAAGCCTCTTCATTCACCAAAAACGACAGTGTGGGCTGCCATATCCGCAAAGGGCATAATCGGTCCATACTTCTTTGAACATAATCAAGGAAATAACGTAACTGTGAACTCAGTGGAATACGTGAAAATGTTGCGAGAGTTTTTGACACCACAGTTGCATGAATTGAATGAAGGATACAATAGCGGGACTTGGATGCAACAAGATGGAGCAACATGCCATACATCAAACGTGACTTTAACGGTGGTCAAAGAAATGTTTCCTAACAAATTGATTTCTCGCAGAGGTGATATCCCATGGCCTCCCAGAAGTCCGGACCTTACACCTTGCGATTTTTTCTTGTGGGGATATCTGAAGAGTCGAGTATACCTTAATAAACCGACGACCATATCCCAATTAAAAGAAAACATCCACGAGGAGATAGCCGCGATTCCTCGCAGCATGTGTCAACGAGTTTTCCAAAGTTTACGTAGTCGATTGCAGGAGTGCCAACGACGAGACGGAGCACATCTCGACGATGTTATTTTTAAAAAATATATTTTAATAAATGATAATTACGTTAAATAAATCATAAACAAAATAACATTTGTACTTTTATTTCTAGACATGTTTCAAAAGTGCAAAAATTGTTGGCCCACCCTGTATAATTATTAATATAATTTCATATGCTTTTAGTCAAAACCTGTTAATTTGGAATTATAAAAAAAAAAAACAAATTTTAATCTTATAAAAAAATATAAAAACGATCTTAGACAACCAGTTTCAGCTACACGTCAAGCAATGTTACTGTCTACTCCCGTTAAAGAGTCTTGGGAGGCTGGAGATTTGGTTCAAGAGAAATTTGTAGTTTATAGCAATTTTGAAACCACATACTGTTTATATAAATGACAAGCTTCACTTGTTATTGCTTATTTGAGTTATATATATATAAATTTTATTCGAATAATAAAGAAATTATAATATTTCACGCTATGATCAATCAAAACTTTTGTTGTCTGTATTGTCTATATTATGAATACTGTTTTATGTAGAAATAGGAAAGGAATATTTCATATCTTTTTAATATAAAAAATTATATTTTTGAAATTTTGTAATAAAAATCTTAACCTTGCGTTACTTGGTTGTTATAACAAATATTGTTATAACAATTTATAAAATGTTTTTTAATTACACTCGGTTTCTTTTATTCTGATTCACTAATATTAAGTTTTTCCACCCAGTTTATTTGCATTTACCTCACACGGGACCAATTCTACAAATGATACAAATGTAACAATAGAAACAATTTTCTACTGTGGACATTCTGGTACCTACCAGATTATGATAATTATCTTTTAATACACGGGAGCTTCAGAAAACTTGCTTTTAGATAAAGATATAAGAAATTGATTTTTTTAAGAATGTCTTATATTACAGACAACGGTTGATTAAAATATGTAAGTATAAATTTGGTAATTTACTAATATACTTTTTATTTAGGAATATTGATTGATGTTAATAGTAAATTTAATAACTTTTGTAAATTATAACTGAATTTTATATAAACCTTTGAGAAAGTATACTTCTCTGAAAAGAAGCCTTTTTAAAACCCACTTTATGTAATTATAATAATTATATGTCAAAGAAATACATGTTTTTATTATAATTGTCATCTCGAAACTATGTTGATGTACTGAGAAAAAAATAGGATTCAGTTTTATTTCGCAAAATCGTTTTCTATGATATTCTTGAAGGATTTCTTTTAAAGTTAATAACAATTAATGTTTTCACAATACAATAATTCTCACGTTATGTATTTCTTTTTACCACAATGTAATCGTTTTAAATAAATCTCAAAGTATAAGATCAATCAAAGCTAAGCTTGACAAAGCCCAGTACCACTAAAAGACTTTTATGTTTAAGTTTCTTCCTCAAATGGAATTTCCCTCGATATTTATATAAGTTAAGGCCAAAATGTTACGCCGTTAGTTTTTTTGTTCTCAACTACATAAATAAGGATTACCTACTAAAGAGTCAGTCGGCTATAGCTAATATGTGAATTTATAGCTTCTTCTTAACTATAAAGTTATTATGTTATGAGTTAGTAACTTAAAATACATGTACATACACAATTATCCAACTCTATCCTAATTCTTCGAATGTTCTCAATCCTATCACCTCATCCCTCATTTCTCGAATCATCATCGGATTTTGTATGTACAATAGTTATTTTAAAAGCGTGAACTTTAAATGAAATGTGATTTTCTATTTCTTTTTGTAAATATCTGTTAGTTACGCCAACAGCTTAATGTTCATTTTAAAAGTCTTACAGAAGCAAGTCACCGACAATAATAGAAGATAAAAATTGAATATTGCATAAATATATGTATATTTAATTTGTTGTTATTGATACATATCACTATTTATTTAGTTATCTCAATGTTTCCATTTCATTTTCATCAATTAACAATTACCTTGTTCGTGAGTATTTATTTTATACATCAAATAAAACTGTAACTGATTGTTCTCGGTCGTACAAGATATTAGCGAAATATGTTACTGGGAATCTTAATACTTCTGTAACGAGTAGAACTCAAAACAGTGATTTTTAGATTTTTTATCTATTTATCTGTATGTGCGGTTCGGGCACGCTATAGAACAGATTATTCTATTATGTAATTGTAGTAACATTCGCTTAAGATTTGTTTCTGTTTTATTTGATGTACATTCGATAAATATGTATTATTAAGAATCTGTTTTGTTGAATTGCCTCAAGTTTTAACACGTCGGCAAGTCGGCAAGTGTAGTCTGCCGAAAAAAATGTTTGAGCGAACAGTTTCAAGGGGCACAGTTAATATAGAATATAAATATTAAAAATTTGTTTGTTATTAATGCTTTCAAGCTAAATAGAAACCATACCTATTATTGCTTGAAATTTTGTAACATTAATCTTGATTTCATTTTTACCTTACATTTTTAACATGAAAGCGAGTGATAATAGCGGTACATTAACCCGCGTTACTGATAACGTTAAATTAAAGTTAATTGCTAACAATGTTTCAAGATCTCTCAAATTATCAGAAACTGAAAACTAATTACTGAAAACTTTTTATGTAACTGTAAAATGCTTCTCATTAGTATACTTATATAATGAGGATTATTTGTTGGTTTGTACGTATGATGTTATTTTCAGAACTACTAATCATATCTTGTAAAATTCATTGGTCATATAGATTGGAAGTGCTACAGATTAAATTTTGCTTTTACATCCACACTTCCTAAAGAAAACGCAGTCGAAGTCTCGGTCAAATACTAGTCTTACACATACTCTTAACATCAATAAACAGAGAAAATTTGTTACGACCTCCTGTCAACTATACTCAAGAGGTTTATATGAAGGTAAAAAATGTAGCAAAAAGAGAATCAAATTCAAGGCTATATATATTATGTAAGCAAATTTTGACTAACGTTATTTGTGTCTGATGTTGTGTTCATTGAAGTTACTCTAAGCGGAACTCGATATTATATATTATGTTATTAACAAGAGTGTTCGGAAAATTTATCTCAAACTAGTTTAATAGTATTTAATTTACGAAATTAATTAAAAATATATTAATTTGTAACGTCATATGTATTTTATGTTATAAAACATGATTTTACTTTAAGAAATTTAACGAAAAATTGCGATGCTAGCTTAAAGATAGGTAACCTATTTAATGATTCATTACATTACGCTACATTACTCTGGGAGTAAGTTTCTTTATCCAAATGTTCATAAGAAATAGCATAATAGTATGTTGCTAATGAGTCTATTCATCACTTCATGGTTAAGAAATAAAAAACCGCTTCCTCTTGCACGTTACGTCCAAGGTTCTTATTATTTCTCGCTATCGTGGTCTTGAGACAGAAATTATTGCAAATTTCTGACGCAAATTGTGTTACCTCGCTGTAATAAAAAAAACGCCTTTCACAAATTTATCTTTTATTATCTTTTCTACAGCAAAATAATATAAACATTTCAACTTTAAAACTTCGAAACTTTTTAAAACGAAATATTGTGTCAAGAAAAAAACTGTGTTGTGTTTTAATTTTAAATTGTCCAAAATCCTGTGAACATAAAAAAGTGCGACTAATACAAGTTTTTATTTCTTACAGAAACTTATTAGTTAAGATAAATATTTTTTTCTGATTTTCTTCACTTCTTTTCACATCTAATATATTTCTCCTAATTCTTAATTTTAGAACTAAAAGCCCCAATTTAGCTTTACACTTATACACTATTATAAACCAATATCAGAATTTTTGGGTACAAAGTAAATCATAGCAAGTTAGAGAGTATTAAAATTCACCAAAAACCTAAAATAAAAATATTTACGTGTTTCACACATATATCAAATGTTTTGTATTAATCCCGAACTCAAATTCTGGCAACTGAAATATCAATGGAGGTAGATGACAAATTAACTGATCCTGACAGACACTAATATTTAATTTTGACATGAATATTTAAAATGAGTAATTAAATAAAAAAATAAGTAAAACAAATTCTATAAAAAAGTTAAATATTTCAATAGTAGCTACTATTGATTTATAATTTATAGTTTTGTAATTTTCTCTATATATATATATATATATATATATATATATATATATATATATATATATATATATATATATATATATATATATATATATATATATATATATATATATATGTATTATTATTATATTATAATATATTTTCCATAATATAAATGAAACGCACAAAAGTTTAAAAATAAAAAAGTTTTTAAATGTAAAACCTAAAAAAAATTAAATTTAAATGAGAAGAATGTTAGAAATTTTGGTCTTAAACAGAAAGAGATAAATTGTAGAGTCAGACAAAGTACCTTACTTTATTCGTATACTTAGTGAAACAACAGCTGGTCCAAAATGCTTAGAAACATTGTGCTAGAGATAAAGCGCTTTGAAAACTAAATATTATTCGAGGAATAATTGATTAATTCCGGGTGATTTTTGATTACCATTCATAAATTGACGCAAATTAATTGGCTTCACCCAATTTCACAACTGTTTTTCAGATTGGTAAGAAACTTTAAAACTTTGGATTTAAGGTTTCTCTCTATTTTCTCTCTTCGTTTCTCTGTCTTTATACGAAAATATCTATCACTAATATTGAGTGATGGACCAAGAGTCATTATATTTTGCACCCTTTGAAGTTATATCATATATTTCATTTAAATCTAGATCAAGAATTGAAATATCTTGACCATAACAATAATTGCTTCAGTTAAACTAAATGTTTATTAATTGTTTTGCCGAATTCTGATAATTTATATTCTATCAAATAACACTTAAACTATTAACAATTTATTTAAAAGTCTTAATAGCTTTTTAAAACTCTCAAAATGAGGCAAAAATTCAAGAAATATATTTCAAAACAAAACTGTCCAACAATATATACAATAACTCCATTTTACATACATACTGTTGGAGTTATAAATTGCTTGCCGTCAGAGAACTCCCTTAAGGAACTAAGTTGCTATAAAATACTGTATAAAAGATTTGAATCTCTATTATATAAGTTTAATAAATTTTCAGGCGTTCGCTATTGTAGTTTCACTACCGATCGCACACGATGCTCGTTTATTTACACACACACACACATTTGTGTAAAGAGAGAGTAAGAGAGATAGGACTCTATAATTCAATAATATCATCACCTTTTCAAGGACTTTTTTCCCACTTACCACTCGAATGTGGAACGAACTTCTTTCGGCGGTATTTCCAGATCGATACGACATGGGTACCTCCTCCTACCTCCAACCTCCAAGGCCGGCACCGCTCTTGTGAATCCTCGAAAGTTGCAAGAGTTCATGGGCGGCGGCAATAACACATCAACGGTGACCCGTTTGCCCGTTTGCCCTCCTGTAACATAAAAAAAAATAAGATAGACCCTATTTTACGTGGTGTTTTCTACTAGTCAATTCCTACTGCAAGCTGCAAAAAAATTATCACCATTGAATCAAATATAATATTAAATCCAACAAATACATAATATTACATTTTTGTCGTATTTATTTGTTACAAAGTAACAAAGTATATCACTTTGATTGATTGATTGATTGTTTTTTGCTTAATAAGGATACTAACATTTTCAAGAAATTATGAATAGTATAATTTCACAACACCATTGCATTTTTATTATCGCACACAAAGCGAACATATCGACCCATACATTATAACTGTACAATGTATGAGATTTATTTTGTTTTAACACGCAAGTGTGGTTTAGTTCAGTGAAATTATTGATTATCAATTGTAATACATCTCAGCATTAAATTACTTGAATAATTAAAAAGGTTTTTCAGTTAATTATATGTTGTTTAAAAAAATATTTGTGTTCTAATAATCAACTTAGCTAAATAAGCGCAAGACATCTAAACATTATTTTTGTCTTTTTTATTAGATTATCGCTACAATAACAGAAAGCATAATTTAATACAAATATTCATCCAAAAATTGTCTTGTACCAAAGTACATATATTTAAGGAACGTTAGTTTGATATAGTTTGATTAATTAATTAATTACTATGATATCAACACCATGTAGAAAAAATACTATCATGTTATATTTATTTGTATTTGTGTATATATTTTATTTATGTGTTTTTATGTAATTATGTCTGTTAATATTATGCACCACTCTTGTATGTAACTCACCTTAAACTTAGATATAAGATTGTCTGGAAGAGATCGCTACTTAGCGATAAGACCGCCTTATTGTTTACATAGTTTAAATGTTTTTTTGTTCCGATTGTTACTGTTATTTTACATTGTGTTGGCAATAAAGTATATTATTATTATTATTATTATTATTATTATTATTATTATTATTATTATTATTATTATTATTATCTTATTAATTACTTTAAAGTGGCGTGTTATATTCCCATATACTTGTTTATTAATTAAATATTTCTTATATTCTTATTTATAAAATTGTTAAATTCGCATTTAGTATATTCCCACGAACCGTGGAAACGCTGATTAGACACAGGTGCATTGTATCATGTTAAAATCCCAGAATGTAATGTAAATCTGAAACCCTTGTTTGTTCCATTTATTTTTCTGTATTCTTTTAATTATAATTTAATTTTATTATATTCATTCTTGTCTCCAACTTTGAGCAGGGATCACGTAGTTTGTAGTTTAGATATAATGATTAAATTTTAAGTCAGTAAATTTGTATTCTTTTGGATCCTCCGGTTGTGACCGACGTAATTGACGGCAGACGGTCCTTCTGGTGGTAAATAGTACCGGAATACATGAACATTACCAGTATTTATTTAAAATTGGAAACGCCTTACAATTTTTAAGAAACTGTTGGGAATTAGGAATGAGAGTGGGAGCATCCCCCACTGCAATTAGTTCTAGAAGCTAATTTACTTCTTATTGATGACGATACAAAAACTAATGTAATATTATTTTATCGCCTCATGCATGAACCTATAAACACTGAAAAAGAAAAACTGTAACATCATCTTGTTTATAAAACTATTGGTCATTAGATAGTAAAAATGCTATTTTATTATATATTTTTATTCGTCCAGATTATAACATATACAATGTATTCTTCAATAAGATGACAATAAAATACAGTCCGTTGAGATCTTGAATTATATCTTAAATTAAATAAAATTAAGCACTTTCGACTTCTACAATCCCTGTTACTTTGCTTGGTGAGTTGTCTTGTCAATACTTGAAATGGAGAATCTGAGATTATATTTTTTTAAATCTTTCTTTTAGAATTGATACCTAGTAGTCTAGTTATATTCGACACAAACAATGAGAAAAAATGAATAGAAACTGGAATGGAACTGCTGTGTCTGACCTTTAATAGGAAACGCTGTTGTTTGAGTTCTGATCGATCAATACAAAATAAACTTTTATAAGGGAAAAAAATATTGGGATTTGTTGTCAAATAATTGCAAATAAAACTATTGATTCAAACTATTGAACAAAAAATGGTGGAATACAATTTGTAAAAGCACAAAAAGGAGTACAATTAAACAATCTACATTTTAAAATTAAACTAAACATAAAAACGATGTTTTAATATTTCGCTCGCTGAATGTTTACTATTTTTAGATATTTCACAAAACTACTCACTGTATTGTATTTTTAATATTTAACTAAAAATAACATTTAAAATAAAAAGAAAGAAAGCTTTAAGAACTGTTTTAGGAATTATTCACGATTTCTGTGTACTGAGTCATTGTCGTACAATTTAATATTATGTCCAACATATTGAGGAATTAATGATGATCGAATATAATACCTTAAATATTTTACACAATCAAGACTTTAAAGAATAAAATTGATAACTGATACAAAATAGGATTGATTTTTTTTCCATAACGTAGCGATGTTCCAGATTTTTAAATTAAATTTCGGCATAGCATTTATGAATGGAGTTATTCATGTGAAATTTTAGGGTGTTCATGAACATGAGCATTTATATTTTATGAATCATTTTTATTTTTTGTTATATATTGTATTTTGAGATAAAAATACTGTGATGCAAATGCGATCGTCTCAACAATAATTGAAATATTTCTTGACTCATTTGATTCTATCTGAGTAGAGTTCCAAGAAATCTGCTGTTATTTATATGTACATATATATATATTTATTTTATGTCACACATATATATTATATATTATTTCTTATATTCTTAATTAAAATTATCGCCATAGATAATTAAACAAACAAATTTAACATACGAGTACCAGTTTTTTTAGTTATAAATTGACATCCATAGACATTCGTCCATGCCTTTCATCGCAGTTTTTAAATCAATGTTGCCACGATTTTCATTATGATGGTGAATTCGCAGAAAATTGTACATCTGCACAAATTTTCGAAAACTATTTCATGGTCTTTAGTAATTCTATATTATTGTTACGTAAAAAGTTGAGTATAAGTCATAAATTTAAGCTAAATTAAAAAGTTATAAGAAATAAGTCAATAAGTCCTCTCCAGGTTATTTTATGCAGATGTTCACTATATTTCATAGCCCCGGAATCACGGTGAGAAATTGCCATCTTGAGGTTGTACTCTATAAGGTCTATCGGATATATCGCCGACCCGCCTATTAAATCTCACAATGCCGTCTTTGTCGATATCCGTAACATACCATTTTGATGTAACCGAATATTTCGTTAATTTTAAATGTTTATTATATCATTGTTTTATATTATAATCGGATTCTGATTTAATAAGCAATTACACAACTCATTTCAATTTATTTTCCTACTATAAACAGTAACTTTGAGGATGCTAGAATTCATTTTACGACTGTTCTAGAGTGTACGTATATAGTAGACATATTAATTAGAACCCGCATTGACTGCTAATTACAATACAAATACTTAGTCGATAGTAAAAGTGAGGGTTACTAACGAGAGATAAACTTAATAAGATTAAAGTGAAATTTACAATGTTAAATATCTCATTTCCATGAGATTATACAAAAAAGATACCTTACTCAGATAATCAAAATACAACTATACCTTACTCAGATTACCAAAATTAATTAAAGATAATATTTTATACATATAATATATAAATAGATTGTTCTCTAATATAATAATATTTTGTCATAGTACACCCCCGCATTAAATTAATCTTATCTTGTTTAAACAGAAATAAAACAAAGTAAACCCACGCTTGAAACAACAACCTCTGAATACTTCACATCCCATATGGGAATATAACTTACTTTTGACTCAACATCGAGGGCCACTAACCACAGACCAACAAACTAACAAGTACCGCTGAAAAGGTTACAGCTACTCGTTGAAGTGGTACCAACATATGTATTAAATAAAATATATGAAATAAAATTGGAACATGACTGACTAATTAGTTCAAAGCTCTCGATATTCGGAGATTTAAACTAGATACTAACTAACCTAACTATGTTGCAGGTACATTTAACCATACACGAATGAATAATATTTAAATCAAATATTTATTTCAAACATTAAAATATTTATTGATAATTAAAAGTATGTATATTTAATAAAGTGTTTATTATTTAAAGTATTAATAAATGATAACTAATTACGTATTCATTAATTCATTTAACACTGATAAGTAATTATTGATATTGACAAAACAATTATTAAAATTATTAAGACTAAAATAGTTTATTACACAAAATGTTTGTATAATAAAAATACCGTATTATTTAAATAAAATTCATTCAATGTTCTAAAACAATATAAAGTAATGTAAAGATGTAAGTTTAAAAAAAAAAGATAACACTAATGACTTTTACTTGTATATTCGGAAGCTTCAAAAGCTTTTGCTTTATTAATAAATCTTTAAATATCTAAAGAGATTTAGGAAATATTACATATAATTTTCTTATTCTAAAATAATACTAAAACATTTGTTTTAAAAGCAAAATATTTATTTAAATTTGAACTTATATAAATATACAATATAGTTTAAGTATACAATATGGACTTTAATCCCAGGATAAGCTTGGGTGAAATATTTTTCTTTCTAATATCTGCTTATTTACGCATAGTGCAAATGCTTTTAAACCCGGGTTAAGATATTACTTTTGAGATAAAATTCAACGTATAAAAGTTAATAATAAATATATTCTTAAAATATTTGACTTTAAAACAATATTTTATAATTTATTATAATGATACAATTTTTTTAACAATTATTACTATTTTATAACACTAAACCTAATAAGATCGTTCTTTAGTGGAAAAGGAGATAACTATATTATAATAATAAGTAACCAAAAGATTAAAAAATATCATCGTTATTTATAAACATGCCTGTATTTATGTTTGTTAAATCATAAATTTCATGTACCACTTTTCAAAGTATTAGAGGTACTTGATCGTAAGCCGTATGAAACGAGACTTGAATTGATTAGTTTTCAAATCAATAACGATTTAATTAACATGTTTACAAATCTATACACATGTTATAGTAATCGTGAATATAAGCTTACATATAATAAAATTAATCATTAATATTTTTTTCTTTCATGTACCGCCATTGCAGAGCGCAGCTTGAGTAAGTATTTAAAATAATTTTTTATAATTATTATACAAAAAACATAATGATTTAAACTTTTGATTACATTAAAACAAAATAAAATGTTTAAACATTAAAAAAATCTTAAATCATAAAATATATATTCTAAGAAACTAAATATTTTACAGAACCACCTCTACTAGCTCCCCTCAAGCGAAGAGTCCTGCGACCAGCAGCGCTGGTGCTGCAGCTGGAGCATCCACCGCCCAGGGAGAACGAACGCCGACTGCCCACAACAAACAGCTCCAGAATGTCAAGGGACAAGACCACCCGCCTCATCCTTCCGTGAGTAGCTCTCAGATTTATTGAAAACTTTTGAAAATTTCCGAATTTGGAAATATAATTGGAAATTTATAGAAATTCCTAGTTGAAACGAAAATACCGGTTTGTCTTCTATAAAATGTAAGCAATATTTTAGAACAAAATTATAATAATGTGCGCTTCTTTAATAAGTAGTTTTTTAGTAAAAATATTAAGTAAGTATCCATAATAATAATTTATTTGTCTATCAATGTTAAAGCTAATGCAAAGAAAGACAATTTCTTTGTTTGGCTCCATTTTCTTTTAGAGATAACTGTTTCAATTGTTATACATTAGATTAGTAAATCTTAATGGCAGGTAATTTAATTTATCTTTTAAGGATTATTACACACAACCTATTTTACGTTTCAATTCTGATCTAATCTGTAATTAGAAAAATGAATGAATTTGAAATAAAAGTTTAGCAAAACAAAAATATAGACATTATTTTAGAGATATTTTAGAGAGATTTTATACAAGAATAAAATGAGATATATACTTTTATAATTAAATAATGCATTTGCTATTTCATATCAAAACTCTTAAATTGAGTCTCTTACTCTATTTCTCTCTCTCTTACTCTAACTCTATCTCTCTATCGTTATTAATATGAAAGATTGTACTACTCCAATAAAACTGAACCCTTGATTAATAAGGTATTGGTTTGCAGATTGATTTGCTTACTTCAGTTACATCTATAGCTATTGTTAAGCGTTAAGCTGTTAATTGTGTGTAATAACCCTTATGTAGATGTGTATAGTTAATTTAAATTATAAGTATATAACCTTGTTAAAATGATTCACATATATCTGAATGCGTGGTACGATAAAGTAATTATAAGTGAGCAAAAAATATGAATCTTAAACTTCTTTGGTTTATATGATCTTAAATATAAGCTTAGCAAGCTATAAGGACTATAAGGACTGCCTGAGTTTAGAGCTCATAGACGGATTCCCTAGAAATTACGATCTTCATTTCCCTGGAGGGCCATCAGCTTGCTCTTCTTGCCGTTTTACGACCTTGTCTCAGTACTCGCTGTAAATTAGGGCGAACAGCACAGCATCAAATATCTTGAAAGAAAATCGATAAATTTAAATAGAGATTTACGTCCATTAAGGTTAAAATTTCATCTACAAACTTTGGGTGGGACGGAGGATAGGAAAAAACTCATTAAGTTACAATTTAAACTCATCTCAGACCTTAACTCGAGACCCAAATGAAGTTTTAAAAATCAAATTTAAATGTCTTTTTCCAATCAGAACTTTACCGTTTTTACGTCTTTTTTACGGTTTTAAATTACCTACTTAGCTATATTTAGATGTAGTACTTAGTATAAAAAAATTGCACATTTCATGTTTAGCTGTTTTCAAAGTTTAAACTGAATTTGTGTACAAAATTCATTTTTTTTATAAAATAAGTAAAATTGGCTTGCAAACTAATATAAAAATAACATTTTTATGGTTACTATCTTACTGAGTTTCATTATCATATGAAACTAAAAGTTACCTGCGACTATTTCTGCTTGAACTAGAGATTATAATTTTCTAACATTAGTTGAAAACTACTCAACGAACTTGGAAAATAACAGTATATATATATAGATACATTTTAGTCCTATTTTTATTATAGTTTCAGTATCGGCTTTTTTAAAGATAATACTGATGTACATATCGTAATGTGATGTCATTTAATTAATGGCTTTCCTCAAAACAAAAAATATAAAGAATTTTTAAATCTGACAAGTGTTACTAGAGACGTATAGTGATAGGTTCAAACAAAAAATAATGAATATGGACATATAGACATAATTTTTGCAATATATTGTAGACTTTAATTTTGAAAATATTATCGCGAGATATGTTTTAAGATATAAGGTATAATATTCAATTATTAGCCTTACTCTAAAACAATTACTTACTCTAAACTAAATATTAATTTTAATAAAATACGTCCGAATTCTCGAGGAAAGTTATTAAGTTTTAGAAACATCGATCGAGTGGATGATTGATTTACATAAATATCACAAAATCAAATGTATTTTCATTTGGTTGTAACTTTTATATTAAAATATTCTGTACTTTAATTTCAAGAACTGTTAAAAAAATGTTTTATCAAGCCAATATAATGCAAAATTCTGTGATATGTAAATATCAATTACGTATTTAATATATTTTTTACATTGATAAGAATTTGATTCTGAATTAGCGGTAGAACATTTTGAAATATTGAACTAACAAATTTCTTAAAACTATTTCCAAAAATTTGCCGGTTGGTGCATCCCTAATCAGTCGTCAAAAATATTATTTATACATTACTTCATTAATTAACATTCTCTGATAACACGTTAATAATAATATCAATTCAAATGTTCAAATCATTATAACTAAACTAAAATATCAAAATAAGTAAAATATGAAGGTCATAATAATAAATTTAAAATACGTGTGTCATTAAATTATTTGTATGTCAATATTATTCAAATTAACCTTTAAATTATACTAAATTACAGTTCATTACAATTTATTTCGGTGATTTAAAAGGAAAGTTTCTTTTATTGAACTTATCATAGAATAATAATAATAAAGTTATTCTTTGGAGAAACGAACAATTTAGGTACAAAATTCGTGAAATTTGAAGCTAAAAAGTAAAATGTATTCATCAATGCTACTGGATCTAAAACCCTACCTACAATTAATTCACATTTTCCTTGAATATATGCAAATAACTTCAATAACTTAAATAATTCATAACTTTAGTATTCAGAATTTCAAGAGAATTATTTTCCACATTATGTAAATTTTAATCACATGAAATAATGTAAAGATTAAATTATCTGGATTTGAAGAAATTCTTTGTTAAATATGTACTTTAAAATCATACAAATATCTATACATATATACATATAATACATTAAATTAATAAGGTTGAAGAGTATGTTTGTTTGAAAGCACTAATCGCTGGAATTAATCGATTTGAATATTTTATATTGCATAGAACATGTTTTAAGAAGCCTATATGAAGTATGTGACTTACAACCAAAGGTACTTTTAAAAAATTATTTCAAGTACTATTACTATTAGTAATATAACTAGCTTATGCCCGTGGCTTCGCACACCTGTAAGAAGAGAATTTAGAGCAGAGGACGGTTTAAAACTAAATTTCATCTATTAAATTCTATTCTAATTCTAGATAGTAACCCGGCTTCGCTCGGTTTAAATGTGACTCTTCCCATCAATATTTTCATAATGTTGGTAGATTATCGTAGTTATAGCTTTGATTAACGAAATCAAGATGGCCTTCGGTGTCAGTGACGTTTCGCTAGCGTCCAAAATGGCGACTGCGATTCGTCTGTCACCGTTATTAGAATTTAACAAAATACTCGACAAACCGTATTTTGCGGATACATGTTGGCGATTCGAAATTGTTATTTTTTTATGTTTTATTATTGAGGCGAAGTTTTAATCGAAATTATTAATATAGATTTACCTCTGTGAGTGAAGGCAACGAGTGAAGACAACGCAGTATTTTAACTCTTTCTATTATACGTTGAGTAGATGAATACTAGATACTGATAAGAATTATTTAAATGATTTTATTTAAAAAAATATATACATTTTATTAAGACAATAAGATAATAATAAAACATTAATAGCAGAAGAAAGTTTTTCTAAAATTTGAACATATAACTTATATTCTACATTTTGAACTCATTTTGCTAAATTCAGTAAAAATATTACAGACACGATTAACTAAATATAATGATTCAAGTTTAAATCTTTACCACATTTATATAAAGTTATAACTTTTAATGTAACTTGATATTGCTAAAACCATAACATATAATCCTAATAATGGCTTCTTTTTAAATTTGACTGAGATTACTGAATGTAATAAATATAAAAGTTTCAACGAATCATCGATATAGTTTTTAAATGTGTTAAAATTATATTTTTTGACAAAGTCACTGTAAGCTTTGTTTTTAAAAGTTATGGAGTTTTGATACAGAACAGTGCAAAGGCTTCTACTCGTATATAAGGTTACATAGAACAGACACACGTGCAAACAGCACTTTGTACACTTGTTAGTTGTTTGACGTCATTTGTTGCGTCGTCTAATATTCAGTAGGGTTGTCAATATACATCAAATATTATTATATATTTTTTATAATAAATGTAACTTTTACTTTTGATGTGGTACAAAAATAAATATATTATTTTATTAATTGATACACTTTTTAAAGCTAACGATCATTTTGTCTAAGTATATTCGTAGACAGAGACAGTAGGTTGGATATTTTTTTATTAATTAATAGAATAAAGACTCAATAGAATAAAGTTGACTAGACTTAATAGAATAAAGTTTATAATAAAATACAATTTATTATTTAATCCTTAGAATGATGAATATGATAATTATTTATTTTTTAATCTCCTTTGTTAAATATGTAGCAACCCTATTCTTAGTTACGTAGGACAAAAGTAATTACCTAAAGCCTAGACTGTAATTAAGATTCATATCATGTAATACAGAGGACGTAATTGTGTCAGTTAATTATAATTAATCATGAATTTTGAACTGTTAATTAATTTCTTGTATAGTTTTTTAATATTTAATTTCATGATTTTTACATCATTTCTTAATAATTCACAAAACATTCTTTACATATAAAACCATATAAACATTATATGATAAGTGAAAATCTTCTTTAAATTATTAAAAGCCTTAAAATTATATATTTAAAATAAGTTTCGAACATTGAACATTGAAAAACATGAAATACGTTATTTATTTAATGCAAAATTATTTTTCTTATTATCTTACTTAATTTATATTAACTTTAATTATAATTTTAATTAAATTCATGTTTAAACTTTATTCACTTGCTCGTACAGTTTTCACTTTAATCAAACTTTATTTCGATCATACTTCATACTTTCTTTTCGTCTTACAAAAATATATAATTCGTTATATACTTAAAGTATTATATAATACTATATATATATATATATATATATATTGATTTGTAAACATTGCTTATGTTCTGATTTAAATACATAAAACGATCCAACGAAAACTCATTTTATGATATTTTTAACGGCATCTTGAAATTAAGTTTAAACCGCCATTTTGTTCCTGGTTTTAACGGGATAAGGTCTACGTTTTTATAAATTGGTAAAAGAGATGTATTTATAATGTTTAATTTTTGCATAATATATAGTTTTTTTATTGTTTTTTACAATTATAATATAACTAAATATATCTTGGTGAAAAAAGTAATTACTATTACATTTCGTATATATTATGATTGAATCTTATAGATGAATATTCTTAATACAGGATATAAAACAGATTATAAATTAATTAAAAAAAAAGACCAAAAAAATAAAAAAGCATTTCCATTACATGACTTATAATATTAAAAATCAACGCTTTAAGAAAGAGGAATAAAATAATATTAACCTAATATTACATTTTAGGATATCAAATATTATATTTGCAATATTAATTACATGTTGATGTTGGTAAGCCTGAGTAGTGTAACCACGAAGTGAGCTGTAATGAACGGATATAGTTCCAAGGTTGTACTAAAGTTGTATAATGGTAAGAAAATAAACACTATGTAAACAATAAACGTATTTATTTATTTATTACTCTGTCTAGTAATTTTAAGAGTCACGAGTCACGATCTCCAAAACTTTGAGTGAATGACTTAATTCTTCTTCAACTTAATGACTTCAATTTAATGACTAAAAATACTATTATTAAATTAACAAATAATAAAGTAATAATGATTCTCTTTGAGTGTTAAATTTAAAAATAACATTAATTTCGGATACATTAATAAGCTGACTTAATTGATCGGATTTTACAATTTTATTTTGATCATTGTGAAACTTATATATTTACAAAATCGTTATAACAAAAACATGTAAATTTCTGTAAACATAATTAATTTTAGAGGTATTTTTATAAATTTATGGTTTAATAAATTATATTTTGAATGAAAAAAATATGTAATTGCTTGTATTTTTTGTAGCGATCTTATAAATCAGTCACGTTCTCCGTTTATGAATAATTTATGGGTCGGACGTTTATGAAATACAGTATACATTTCACCTTAATATTATCAAGTTTATATATTTTTTTCGCATATTTAATCATAATTAAATATATTATATATACATATTGCGTATGTTTTACAATCCTTATCCTATTATATCATTATTAACATTAAACCTACCGACTATTCTTGTATACCTGTTCCTACCGCACGCCGTCAAATGGACCGGTAATTAAAAGTTATTTTATTATATAACGCAGGTAATAATGGAAATAACTAAAAGTAAAGAGTGTAGAAAATATTATATGCATATTCTAAGAATTGTCATGTAGTTTGATAACGATATTATAACGTTTAAAAATGTGTAAGTTTTACAAAAGTTTAAGGACGGTCAATTTGACCGGTACTTGGTAGGTTTAGTGTTAAATCGAAATATATTTATAACTAATGGTTTCCAGTGACTTCGTCCGTGTCAACTATCAAAGAACCAAGTTCGTAGGAGTTCTGGTAGAACCCGGGAAACAAAAACTGTTATCTGCATATTTGATATATTATTTTCAAAGGCGACGACAGTTATAGCTGTAGTGTAATATCATGTATTAGCCTATATCTATACATATATAAGCGATTTACTACTCACTGACTCATCACGAAATCTCCGAAACTATCTGTCCGATTAACTTAAATTCTTACATAGTTACTTCTTTTGTGACGTAGACGTCCACTTGAATGAACAAGAATGGATTTTACGCAATTCTTATCCTAACGTATTTCAACTTTTTGTATTTCGCCAAGTTTTAAGCCTATAAGAGCAATACACTTATCGCAGGGTTACCATAGCAATGGTTACGATGACAACGGATAATAAGACAAAGGTTACCATAGCAACCTAAGTTTACATTCAAATTAATAGCGAAGCGGGAGGGAATAAGCTAGTATCCTATATATCCCATACCCTCAATATAACGTCATTATTAGAATTATGTTATAATCCGATATCTAGTTTAAGAAAATAATGCGTACTAAATACCAAAAACCGCACTCTTTATAAAAATCGTTATATTTCCTTTTAATAAGGTCTTGTGACCTAATCTTTTAAGTCTTGCGAATGTTCGTTTCGTTTCGTTCCGTGTTGTGACATCGAATATCTATGATTGTGATACTTGTAGTAGTATAAAAGTTACGTTATAAAAGAAACTATTTATGACTTATATAGGTTACAAGCAAGTTTGGATATTAAGCATATTAAAATAAAAATTAAAAATTGATCAAAACTTATCGTCAAGATAATCTAGTGAGATACTTGTGCCCAATGAATCTTTTTATATATAGCCATCTGTGCAGTCGTGTGTGTTAAAAATATTTTATAAAGACTATTGAGAAAGAAATAATAAATGGTTGTTTGATAACATTGTTAAATATATATACTTAACATAAATTTACATTTAAATAATCTCCAAAGATTTATTGAACTTGCTTTATGCTCGTGAACGAGTGTTACTTACGGTGACTGGTCGTCTTGCTAGCCACGAATTTCCTTTTTCTTATTATTAATATAGTTCCGGTTATTCGAACATTGGTTACTAAATATTTGACGATTGTGAAAACGTGATCACAATAAAAAAATGAGTTTATTGTGTGGTTCTTCTCAAACCAGGGTGCGTTTGAATCGCTCGTTACCTCTTACCTATTTTAAGTTTGAGAGTGTCTTTACAGAAGGGCTTATTTCGATAAGCATGTTATAAAAATAGCCACCTGCCACTCCCATTTAACTTATACAAGTGATTACTGGTATAGATTCAAAGTGAAAAAGGTATAAATAAATATTTATGAATTTCAGACGTTGCAAAAGGTAATACATGACAGAATTCAAATCTCGTATTTTACAGAAACAACATTAAGCGAATTTTCTTATTTTAACCTTCAATAATCTTTTTGTATATAAAATATTCGTTTAACAAATTAACTTCATTTTCAAAATAAATGCAAAAGATAAAGTTTGTAACTTTATATCTAGAGAGTAGGTAATAAAGGAGTCTTCTTTAGCAAAAAAAAATTGAAAAAAGAAATAATCGCAATTTGGCAGAATATATAAATCGAAGGAACTACAGAGGTCACAAAGACTTCCGTACTGAACGACCAAAAATCCTATAAAATATGACAACCTAACTTGGGTTGAGTTTAGGTCTACACAAAGCCTGACCGACCAAACATAAGCCCGAGATATTCCGACATGAAAATGTAACGGAATTTCCAAGACCATAATCCATTTAATGATCTTATATCAGAGGATGGAAAATAACGTTACTATATAGAAATTGAAATATACATTAAAGTAAAAGAAGTAAAAAATTTGTACGGTTTTATATAATGAAGAAACAAAAGACGTATTGGTGCAATAATAAATAATAAAAGCAAATATGGCTTTAAACAACAGAAGAACGCCATAAAAACGACAAACAAGATAAAAAAAAGAATAAAACTAAAACAAGGAAACATATATGTACAAATGTGTATATAGGAATATACGTTTGTAATAGCCAAAAAAACAAGAAAGTTCCAGTAAACACAAAACAGGAAGTCATTAAGCTTCGACCGGAATCTAAGGAAGACATACAATAGGAAAAAACTCTAAGTACTAAGCGATTCTAAAAAAACTCCAGTAGAAAGTAGTAAAGATACATTATTGGTTAATGACGATCTACTTTTTATGACATATGTGCCTTAATATTTTTTACAAAGACCTTGCTGGCCGATGGTTAGTTACAAATGAAACAAAACATTTCATTTCCATTATTAGGTCACAAATAATTCTACTCTTAGCGAGAATAAAAACAGAAAGTTGTTGCCAAAATTATTAAGAGAACAGCTAATATTAACAACATTTTAGTATAATAATTCAAGCAACAAATTGGTAAAATTCGATCCAGTTGATGACATTTAATCCAATCAGTCTGCCAATATTGGTGTTTCCGGAGTTAACACTATAATATTTAGGCTTAGAAGAGCTGAGAGAGTGAGGTTACAAATCAATATATTTATAAATTTTTAACACTTTTGAAATATGAAATATGATTGATTGATTTATAAATCGTATTTAATAAAATTAAATATTAAATACGTTTAAATTGGTATAATTAGTTGCTACAGCGTTTGAACATCTACCTTTATTCATTTTACAAGAGTTCCAGGTGTCGCTTCACTACTCAACCAAGGTTTACCAACATGAACAAGTAACTATTAAATTATAATTAAGCCAATTTTGCAAAGACAATATGACTATATAAAATGATATTTAACCTCTTTCTGTGTGAAAACATAATTATATTTCCAATAATAGTATTGTTGGTCAAGTAACCGTTAAATTTTTTGGGTTGTATCTTTTTTGTCCTGAAAAAAATAAGAGTAATATGAGTTTTCTTGGTAAGGGTCTTTAAATGCCAAATTAAAGAAAAAACCCAAAGTCACCAACAATATATCTGAAGTATTTTTTGTGTATTCCAACAACATTTTATTGTTAAAATTTCTTATATCTTCCAAACTTTTTATTTTAATTGTAAAGTGGGTGACAATATTCCTGGATAAAACTTCTCTTGTTTCTTTGAGTACAAGGTTTTCCTTTTACAGGTTATATCGGATTTCTGAAACATATTACCAAGTAATTGAATTTTTAAAAATATACTACTGTTCTTGTTGTTACTGTATTCCAAAAACAAAATATTTTGGGGTAAGACGAAAAAGTGTAATGTCACATATTTTAGTTTTTTTAATTAGAACATCGAAGTCTTTGCTTCCAAATCAACTTAAATAGATGTCATAAAATAAACAAAGTCCATGATATGATAACTTTAAATTTATTAAAAAATATATTATCAAATGATGCAGATAAAATGTAGATGAGGATTAATGTTATCCTAATATTCTTTGCTTCTTTTACAATCAGCATTCTTGCTGTCCAATCATTGTCAATTTATACATCCTTTCTGTCTTAAGGCATTTTAACCAATATAATGAAACAATTATAAAAACATTTACATGAAAACATAGTGTGTACTAAATATAGTAAGTTACCCAATAATGTTAGTACAATGATAATAAATGCTAGCGTAACTACGATCGACGCTTGTTAACAACTAATAGATTTGGAGAATAAGAAGAAACTTTTCTATCAATTATTGAGAGTTATAATAATGTCTACCCTTATCATAAGAAATAGATAACAATGTTACTTATCACACGCTCAATATAAAATGTATGGAGAAAAGTACGTTTGGATCAGCAAATATATAATTATAGAAACATCCCAATAAAGACGAATATAATATATAAAGGATTCAAGGGTGGTCAGGAAACAGTAACTCTATTGCTAGGACACAGGTTTGAAACCTAAAAAGTTCATGATTTTTTATTGCATATTTATTTAATAATTATACACGGGTTCTTTTTATGAACGAAAAAATTAACAAATTCGCCTTTAATTTAGCAAATTTACATTAAATATATTATTATTCTTAATTAAACTAACTACTTTACCGAGCAATTAAAAGAATTCTAATTCAAGAAAAGTATTTGATATAGTAGATATTTATTAAATAACGTATCATTTCTTAGTGATGTGAAATATATAGGTCAGTCAGGAGTTGTTGACACTCTTTACGGATTCCAATGTGTAGTGGACCAGGAGAGGGGTAACGGTAAATCGGGTTGGATTTGATTTACTGTGTGGCCTTTGAATAATAAAATAAGTAAAACTTAACTGATTTCCTAATTCCAAATATTTGAAAACGTCTCAATCCTCTAACGTATTGAAAGAGATCACACAAATGTTTTTAAAACCACCCCCCAGATTACCTCAACCTTTCTTGGTAATGTCTGGTTTGACCTTTCAGATAAATGCAAACCAGTGGTTTTTTATACCACCCGACTTTCTGTCATCCTCGAATTGATATAGGATGGTCTTATGCAGGCACACACTACTTATAGTGTATTACTTTTCTTGTACTTATAAATGTTTATAATTATCTGTTTTCTTGAAAAGAAAAGAAAATATTAAACATCACACCAAATGTGAGCTCAATAATTCTGTCGTTTCAAAGTTTCGATAACGAGCAAAAATTGTCTCGAATTTACGTAACAAGAGCAAAGACAGTATCCAGTTTCTGGCTTTTGTTGTCTCCCTTTTATAATTGTTTTCTAAATTAGAGTTCTGTGAAACCCAAGAAAAATAAAAGTAAAACTTAATATAAAATGTATTACAATAGTATATAAAAGTTTATAAAATAGAAATTTCTTTGGATATTAGGAATTCTCTAAAGATGTAGACCTCAACCTTAAAGATGTTAATAGAGAATTAATTTTAGTATAGAAATCCAGAAACTATAAATAACAATCCTGTCATTTTATACATGTTCACAGACAAAGCCGGGGCTAAATCGAGTTTTATATAACAAAAAACAACAAGAAAACAAAAGAAGAAGCAAAACATTTGGTCAATATAATAATAAAATACCTATAAATAATTCATTTCCTTCATTAAATATATGGATTTTCACCAAAAAAATATCCCAAATAATAACAGTTACCGTCGTCTCGTTGAAAGGAGATGAATTATTTATTACAACACTCCAAATAGATATCTTAGCTCTTGGGATGTATCTTTGTGAGAATACTATTGTACAGAAGTGAGAATTTATTGACATTTTAATAAATGGAGATTTTAAGTTATACTGTATTAATGATATTATGCTCATTCTTTTTCGATAAACAATTATTGATAATTACAGAGCACACGTGTCTTTAGTTTTGAAAATGAGACTATGATTTAAATCTGGAAATTCTTGTTAAATTTGACAGCGTCGTTTGTAAAAGTCTATCATAGTTTTTGGGGCAAATTAAGAATTTAGTTCAGAGGGCAAACGTTTTATAACATACATAGGGGTTTGGGTCGATGGCATATTTATGTTATTTTAAATATCTTCCAGGAAATTCATACCGTATATAAAAAATAATAATCTAATAAAACCTTATGATAATTATTGATTTGTTGATAGAAATCAAGTTGAGTCCGAAAGGTTAAAGCATGTAAAGAGTAAATAATAAAATTAAATAAATTCTAAACATGCAGTAACTAACAAACAAACACACAAAATAATTATTCATTTATCACAAGTAAAAATGTTTGACGCCCAGCGAAGTGGACACGAGGCAGCTAGTTAGTATATATATATATATATATATACATAAATGTTGTTTATCTTTGTAATACTCACATTATATGTAATAAATTTGTATGTCACGTTGTATGTTTACTTTAACAATAATACCGTGTAACGCGCATTCAGATGTATTAGTATGAAGTATATTTTAAGTGAATAGTGAAGTGATTAGTTCTACCCTTCCTTCTTTCTTAACTAAACTTTGGATTCTCTTTCCATGCTATCTTCTTCAAAAATGGTAGGTAGAAGAGGTTGTATATGGAAAAAATAGAGAGGAAATATAAAATAGCTTTAAAAATGCTTTAATAAATAGAATTAGCTTGCTTCATATTAAGCCTAGCTTCAAATAGATACAAAACCAATATAGTGCTGGTACACACTTACGAGTGAAAAAAATTTAGATTTAGCAAAAAATATAATAGCACATCTCACAGATTTTCTTTTGAGATTTAATGTAGGTTAGCACAATACTTTAATATGAATTCACGTTTTCAAAATGTTACCACAATTTCACGTTATGTGATTTGAAAGATATTAATAACATATCGATGCGCACATTTATATTATCAGAACGGTAGAATTTAGTATAGTTTTTAGTTACGGCTTTGTTTGAATACATAACTTTTAACCCTTAATTTAATATAGGCACTGATAGCATGTGGGGCTGAAAATTTAACAATAAACAGATTACAGAAACTCAGAGGTATTTGAAGGTTTATTCTACCTGTAATGAGTAAAAAAAATCAGTTTTTTTTTAATCACAACAAATTCTTTATTGTCACCAGAAAGTATGTTAAATATAACATACCTACATAACAATTTAGTTACAATGAGAATAGAATAGATTTTATCTATCTAATTGGTGATAGAATAAGTAAAATATAATAAAATATCGATAATTAAATCGTAATAAATGAGATATTTGGTCGCCATTTTTAATTTATATTAAAATTATTAATCAAACAAATTCTTAATTTTTAATGTATAGAAAAATATATATTGAAGACAAATACCTTAGCGTATAATTTTAACAGTAAAAATTCACACAAACATTCTTTTTAATCCTCGCCTTTGGTAATGTACTATAGATTAATGAAAATATCAGTAATTATTGAAATACTCATCATAATAAAAGGGCTGGAAGGCAAAAAATTTGGAAGCTTTCCTTTTATTATGTAAAAAACTTAAAAAGAATACTTAAAAAAAATTGGTCGGAAAAATTTAAAACTTCAGTAAAATTCAACAACAACATTACAACTATAGACAACTTTTTGAATGAAGAATTACGAACATAGAGATACCGACATTGTGTACGGGTATATATTAATGCAGAGTTTCGAGTTGAAAGCTTTCAAACATTACAAACTTTCTCGTATAATCATGATCTGATGAAACAGATACTTGATAACATTTTGCATAAACAGTATGAAGTTTGATAGTTTCGAGAATTCCGACTTTTCAAACTCGAGCACTCAGTTTATGAGATAACAAAACTTTTACGAGCAAATAAAAAAAATTATAATTGCTTCGTCACAAGTTATTGTTGGAGTAAAATGTTTTATTTCCCGCAATAATCTTAATAAAAATTTTATCTAAGGTTGATTTTAATTATTCAAATTTAGTTATTAAGTACTTGAGATAGATCATAAAAAATCGGCAAAGTATACTAAATTAATAAGAATAAAGTATTATTATAAATATATTTTTAAAACCTCTTTTGATACGATTAATGAATTGCAACTGTCACAATTATTATGACAAGCATGACCTTAACAATTTATTTTATTAATATTAATATAATATCTAGTGTTTATTTGAAAACATATTTATTTTATATGTATAATATATATCATGTATATACTATACTAGTAGATTGCATGCTAATATACATTATATAAAGTATAAGATGCAAAAAAACTATTACCGTTGCTATTATTATTTTTATTATGTATAACATTTATTATACAAGAGAAAGTTATATTTTATTTTATTTTTATATAGAACCTTCCAACTTTAAATTCAATTAACACAATAGTGTTACAAAAATATTTTAAAGATATATAGACTTATTTTTCTTGTCCAATAATTTGACTCTAGCTCTATAATTTGATTGTCTTTCCTTATTCCAAAATCATTGGAGTCAACATGTCATATCTTATCCACACATATCTCTCAAATTTCAACTATCTTTCATACAGTCCATATTATTATTTAATTTCTGTAATTTTTTTTATATTATTTGTCTTTTCCTAATTCTTCTCTATTTATCTCTATCAATATATCTAAGCTTTTTAGTTTATTTCTAGAACGACTTTTATACATATCTCTAAGCTTTTTAGTTTTTTTCTAAAACTTCTTTATTACTTATCCTATTTCTAAGTTCAATTAATCTCATGACTTCACACTCATATCTATCATATATTGTTTTTCATTATTTTTCTTTCCATTACGTTCCAAGTTTTCACTACGACCAAAACATACTAATTCTATTCCATTCTAGACTATGATGTATAAAGTTTCACGTTGTCGATGAAGTGGCAGGTTCTTGTCCCGTCATATTGATACATTATTCATTATTTAAACCATAATTTAGTTTGTTTTTTTTCTCAATCTTGTATAAATGTAGTTTAGAATAATAGTAGTATTATTTTTATATTAGTTCTATTACAATATTTTATATGCTTCAGTTAAAATTACTGACCGTTTTCAATAACTTACTATAGATTTAAATGATACAGTGAGATAAGCCTAACTATCTTTCGTGATTGAAAATTATATATTTAATACTCTAAAATAAGGCAACTCCTACTAGATAAGATATTGAAAACGACCCTAAAAAATAAAAAAAAAATAAAACGATAAATCGATTTTCAAAAATCGTATTTGTGATATCTTCGTACTGACTCCATTTTGTATATAAATTATATTATTATAGAAGAAGGTAAATATTAAAGCTTTACTATTCTAACATATATTACAGTATAGGAAGATCTATTGGTTCAACTTACAAACCTGTTTTATACAATTCAAATAAAATTAATAAAATTGGGAAAATACTGCAACGATTATAAAAAAAAATCAGTAGTAATGAATCGAATAATCAGGATTGTTTTCTTTTCTGTCTATCTATCTTATACTTTTACTATTCCTTTTTATTTTATCTATATACTAAATCTAGCCTATATTATAGTGTAACCTAGCTATAGTTTAATTAATTACAGACAGACTCAATTGTATACAATTCTCATTCTGTGTCAAAAATAATACCATTTGATTAGATTTTCAAAATGGCACATGAATACAACTACATCTCATATTTTTACAATTTGTCGAAAGCATCGATCGCTCATACGATAGTTTAGTGGATTGAAAAAGTGCTATTCAAATGATGGTATTTATATAAAGCAACATGATATCATCTACATATGTCATGAACCATATGCTTCTGCGGAGCAGGTCATAGTGTGATGGAACACCATTGTGTGTATAGTAAAGTGTCTGGGTGCTGACAGATGGCGTTCCTTCAGAACCGGTCGATCTCGCTGGTGGATATGTACATCGACAACTCTGAGCCCTCGGAGAACGTCGGCCAGATCCACTTCTCCTTGGAGTACGACTTCCAGAACACCACACTTATCCTCAGGATCATACAAGTAAGTAAAATGTTATATTTATAGACATTTTGTTTTTAACAGGGCATCTCCCTTAACAATTATTTTATTGAGATTTTTTTACCGACACCAGAATTTATAATTATAGTCACTAAGAAAGTGGTCAATAAAAACTACAGGTCATGTCAAACAATTCCGTTTCTTATTAGAGTCAAGTGAGGTTACATTGTCCTCAAAACATTAACAAAAGCAAAAGATACTTGATTTGTTAAGAAATTAAACTTTTTTCAAATATTAAAACTTTCTAATTGATTAGTCAAAACAATATAAAATTAAAAAATATTATTCGTCTTTCAAGTAGTTTTTGAAGATTATAAATCCCACAAGTTTCTTTAATTTTGAATAGGATCTTTTAACTCGAATGCCGTTCAGAACGGCTTTTATTACACAACCCTTAATATCTCAGAAATGAGAGATCACACAATCAAAACAAACATTACTTCAATTGTTTGCTGCCTCCCAAAAATAATATTTTTTGACGAAATCTGTGAAATTATGCCTGTATTTACATATATAATCTAACAAGATATGCCCACAACTCCATTTACGTGGAAGTGATTTATGGGCAGGTTACAGAACTGTTAAACAAAACGTCTTTGGTTAAATAGTAAACAAATCTTAAAAATAACACAAATCTAAAGTAGTAGCTAAAATTGAAACATTTTTTTGTTTCTTGGCTAATTTAAATAAATCAAATTTTTAATCTTAAATGAAGGTTACCCTAATACATCCATAAAGAGGCATTGGAATCGGATAGACACAATAACACACAGATTTTATTAGTGCTTTTGGGTTCTTTTCGTTACTAAAAAAATCAGTAATGATTTCTCCCAAATGTCTTCTATGTACAGATAGCATTCAGAGATTTATTAGATGTACTGATTTTTATCAAAATATAATTTCGTTTTGACATCACAATTGATAATAATTTTTATATAAAGTTAAAATCAATAAGTTTTCAATCGCTGTTAATAATTAAAAACGAAGAAAAATAACAATTCTTATGGAAGATGACATACTTACATTGTATGACAATGTAAGTTATATTAAATTATATAGACTTATATAATTTAATATAACTTACATTGTTAAATATATTTAAAAAGCATAATGATGAAAGTACTAATACAGAGTACCTATTTATGTTTATATTTTATAAAAAAATAAGAACCTTTGAAGAGTTTATATTATATAGCGTTCCAATAATATTGGTTTAAAATGTTAACAAGTCCTCGGATCGTGATGTTTGTTGTTTTTATTATCTTTCACTTATTGCTTAATTAGCAGACCTTTGACGCTTTGACGCGCTTAGGGCAAGAATGCCGACTTTGTTGGTGTTTCTGAAGAAAGTAGGGATAGACAGCATCCACGAAAATATATATAATATATAATATTATGTAAATAGCAAAAATCTCTTCTTACAACTGAATTGTTTTTTAATAAACCATTTGATTGATTATAATTTTATTATTTTACTTAGTTTTCTTCTATTAATATTTTTGGAAAATAAAATTTTTAAGCTACAACTTTTGTCAGTGTTTATAGTTTAAAATGAATACATAAATAAAATTTCTAGGAAACCCATTTCTATGCCAATTGAACTAATGTGTCACTCCGATTAATATTAGTATTCTTTATAAAAACAGAGGGTTGGGTCAAACATTGGGTCAGTGGTGAGAGGTTACCTCTGACCCAAAATATACGTTTAGGCTTTATTTGATAATTTGGTTGTATGGTGATAATAGGCCAAATTTTGAATTGTGTTATCCCGTGAAAATGAGCGAATTTTCCGGTACAATAAATACCCTATACGGTGGTTAAGGCTTAATCTAACCATGAAAAATTTTATCAAAATCCGTCTGATCGGTTTTACTTTGCTTTTGCAATACATAAATATTTTTTATTGATGTATAAATTGTTACTCGTTATTATTTTAGGATAAATATGGATTTCCTTGTAACGAATGTACCTTAAGAAAATATATTAATATTTCAGGGCAAGGAGCTCCCGGCCAAAGATCTCAGCGGTACTTCGGACCCGTACGTCCGCGTCACTTTGCTCCCGGATAAAAAACATCGCTTGGAGACCAAAATTAAACGCAGGACACTGAATCCTCGATGGAATGAGACCTTTTATTTCGAAGGATTTCCTATACAAAAGTTACAGAGCCGAGTAAGGGTTACAAATCATTTGAAAACTTAGTATTCCACAGGGTACTCTGGATCCTTTGTTATTTATAGTGTATACAAATGGTACGTCTGATATTTTGCAGGTGTTACATCTTCACGTCTTTGACTACGATCGTTTCTCCAGAGATGATTCTATTGGAGAGGTATTCCTGCCTCTGTGTCAGGTATGTGAACTTGGTAGTCTGTAATAATGATGGAAGATTTTGTAACCGACTGTTATTAAAATCTAGTTTTTCTTTTTCAGAAGTATATTTTATTTAATAAGATTAAGTTTTCAGCTACCCTATAATATTTATATAGTATGTAGTGCCACCATATAGAGCATAACGACTTATTCGTTTGATCTTTGAAAAAAATTTATGTTTCTATTATACAATAATAAAAATTTTATGTATAAAATTATATTAAATATCTTATAAACCTTACCAAAATTCCTCCATAACTTTTCCAGGTGGACCTAAGCGAGAAGCCCTCATTCTGGAAGGCTCTCAAGCCCCCCGCGAAGGATAAGTGCGGGGAACTGCTGACGTCACTCTGCTATCATCCCAGCAACAGCGTCCTCACTCTGACTTTGTTGAAGGCAAGGAATCTGAAAGCTAAAGACATAAATGGGAAATCAGGTGATTTTTTGACAATATTCTTAACATCTTTGTGTATTTTATAGAAATACAATTCAAATAGAATTTAAACAACAAATCGTAATAATTTTATAAGTCTTTGTGAAATTTTCGGTTTTGTGAAATTAACAAACATCTTAAAATATATATTTACAATATTTTAATGGAAGGCTAAATGCCATTATTACATACAAACAGTCTAGAGAGTGAAATTAAAAAAAAACACGTTCTTACCGCACGTAAGTTTATTTTATAACCTACCTAATCATTACAAAGTATATTTGGAAGAAAATCCCTGAAAGAAATATTATACCAAAAAAGTTATTTTTACTCTTAATAGCTGCTGTATTAAAAATTTCAGTATAAAAAGATAAGATAAGAGGAAAAAACGAACAAAGACAAGAAAAATCATAAAACTCTAAACGTTATACCGGAAACATTTCCGAATTAAACTCAACTTCGATGAAAATTGACAATTTTTAAAGATTTATTAAAATCAAATTTATCCCCTGGGGATCGAATTACGAGAATTTATTACGTATCTTTAGGTCCTTTCCTTGAATTAACGATCACAAGGATACTTCAAATATTTCTATTGTATATTAACCGCGTAATTTGGGTTTCTTGATCCAATGTTAGGTCGCAATGTTGAACCGTATATTTGATTTCTACATGTTTTTTTATGTGATCCATAATTTGTTGCTCCAAATTTATATTGGATGTATTATGTCCGTTATTTGTAAAAGCCCTAGTTTAGGAGGGTTTTTTTATGACTAAAATCTTTGTACAATATTTTTTTTAATTTATTATGTAACAATGAACAATCTCATTTTTTAAATCGTAATATGATATTTGTTTAATTCTCAAGACCGTTTTTTTAAGGGTTTAACCTTTTGGTCATTGTTTGTTTGAAATGACTTAATTGACTGTTCAAAATGATCAAAATGTTATTACTAGATGATTGAAGCTGTAAGCATGTTTAATAGCGGTATAAAGAACTTGAAATTTGTGACTAAAAACAATTTATTATTTCACTAAAACCATAATTGAGGACTCTTAGCAAGCTTGTGACAAATTTCTAACTATAAACCGGCGCCTCCAGTTCTTATTTCACAAGAAATTCTGGTGTTTAATTTATGAAGTTTATGATAAATGCTTCATTATCATCATTAGCTCATTTTTATATTCTTTGCAACAGAATTTAATTAAAGTCTCGAGTTATTATAAAAATAAGGAAAGCTCCGGTTCTGAATTATGTTCTGTCGTTAAGAAAATGTTTTGCTTGTTATATTTAAATATTTTTAATTATTTTGATTAAACACATTATTTTTTATTATTTTATTTTCATTTTCGAAAAAACAAATATCTATCACTTATAAAATATTCATAATAGCATCTGTACTAATGACAGTCAATATTCATCTATACTCATGTCATTACAGATCCATATGTAAAAGTGTGGCTGCAATTTGGTGACAAACGTATAGAGAAGCGCAAGACAGCTGTGTTTAAATGCACTTTGAACCCAGTGTTCAATGATTCCTTTTCATTCAACGTACCATGGGAGAAGATAAGGGAGTGCTCCCTGGATGTACAGGTCATGGACTTCGATAACATCGGCCGGAATGAACTTATTGGAAGAATATTACTGGCTGGTATGTATGCTGTGGAATGTTTAGTATAATATTGTGAATATGAATGTTACAAAGTAGTTTTGTTCTAGTTAATTTATTTATTTCTCTATCAAATCGTTTTAATTGAAAACCCCCATATACCAAATTTAATGAAAATCGGTTGATTCATTAAGTCACCACTTGTCATGTGATTTTTGGCCGTCATGTTGGATTTTACTCAATTTAAAAAAGTTTTACCATACGAGTTTTGAAAGTAGACTTTAATAACTTTCATTATAGGCATTCAGAACCTCAATCGAGTTCATGATGCTGGTTTTATCATGAATTTAATATTGATATGCTATCAATCATGCTTTGATTTTTTTTTTATTTTTGACCCTGATCCTCTTATTTGATTTTTATGACTTTGTCCTGCTTGAAATAAAACAAATTGACCCTAATTATTGTTATTAAAAATAGACTGTTGCCCGTGATTCGACAGGGAATAATAGAATTATCAGAATTTGTACATCTGTCTATTAACTATTTTACTCTTCCGTTTTATATTTCAGGTAAGAACGGCTCCGGTGCGACAGAGACAAAACACTGGCAGGATATGATCACAAAGCCACGTCAGACCATCGTGCAGTGGCACCGCCTCAAGCCCGAGTAAGATGGGTGACCATCGGTTGCTAGATGCAATTTATTTAAAACAAGCACCCTCTACGAGTATACCTTACGGAATCTACGAGCAATAATCACAATGTTCTGTAATTTTGATGTGTTCTCAACATGAGAATAAATTTTGACGAAAACTTTAAATTTAGTTGATATTAACAATTTTGTATTTTAAAATATATCTTATTTGCACAATTACAAATTAATGATTTCACTGTTATATTAAAATTTTATTGAATTATTCAATATATTTATATAATTAGTAGATCTAGCAACCGAAATGTTTACCATAGACAATATATCATTTGTTTCTCTATAATAATTATAATAAATTTAAATTAAGTAATTAATGGATGTTTCGGTTCGCACACAATTATAATAACATATAAATAATGCAAAATTATTTGCTTAATCAGTTAAGTGTGTTTAGCGTTACATTTTGTCTATGGTGGGCCTTATAATAAATTCAAAACGTCATAAGACTGAGCGGTTAAAAAAAAACACAAAAAATGACAAAAAATGAATCTCTTCGTCGATATCATGGTTTCATGGATAAATCAATTTCAGTTGCCGACAAATATTTTCCAACATCAGATTTTAAATAAATAAGTACAGTTCTTCTTCTTTAAATATAATTATTATTTAATTACATTAATTTAATAATCTACTCTCAAGAGGTGTAACGTAATTGTAAATTGTTTGCAATAATGTTCGCTTCATTGTTCCACAAATAAAAAGTTCATGAACACAATCTAACTAAATCTTTAATTAATGTTTCATGATCTATTAATAAATTTGAATGGTATTACATTTGGATGCATGTCACTATGATATCGATGTCTAACTTTCACAATCTTTGGCGCTTATTATTTCATTATGGCCAGTGGTTCTCAAGTTTTGAAATATATTTTCATTTATTATTTTAATATAATTTTTAATAAATGTTTTTTTGCTTAAGCGAAATACTTATATATATTTTTTATTATCATTTAACTAAACTAAACGTTATTAAGTATTAAGTGTGTTACTGTTTTTTTTATTTGTATTCTATTTATATTTTAACAAAATTTCGATATAAACTACTATACTATCTGGAGCTCTTTCTAAAATATTGACGTTTATATAAGAGTTGGAAAAATCAATGTTAAGAATTTTAGTAAATGGTTAGATATATTAATAATAATTGTTATATTGTAGTAAATATAAATGGTCGTTCATCGCACAAAAATGAGTAGATGATTATATTTATTGTTTACCTCCTTTTAAAAATGATTAGCAATGTTTTGAGGTCAGTTGGAACCTTACTTTTAGTATTTCAACACAAATTTTTAAATGGGTAAAAAGAACTGCCAAAATCGAGAAAAAAATCGTGTCAAAATTGTTTCATATAACAATTAGATTGAATAGATCGGTTATATAATTTGTCATGTTAAATAATAATTAATAGCCGTTTAGTATCGTCAGTTAATAGTTCGTTTGTGAATAAGATATATTACGCTTGTTGACGTTAAAGCTTCAATCCGTGACGTAATTAGTTCATTGTATACATTTATAAAGGTTTTATAGAGGGTAGTATATTTTGTATGCTGTGAACTATTTTTACTCGAATTTCAGTCTTAATACACCGAAATAATGTTCAATTTTGATGGACGTTAAAATTGTTCACAGTTACGAAGTAGTTTGTTGTTATAGAAGTTAGACTGGTCAATGTTTTCTAGATGCAAAACCGTAGACAATTTTGTATAATCTACCCCCAGACCGAGCTTCAGAACCCGATTTTAGTAATGCCAATGTTAAAACTAGAAATTATCTTAGATATAGAACTGAGCCAGTTGATTACATCGATGCTAGGTTTTTTTTAAAAAACATTAATAAAACAAAAATTATTGAATAGTGACACTTTGGAAACCAGTGTCGATGCAATCAATTTTAGAATGAAAAATTTAGATTGTAAGAATGGCTCAGACCTTGATGTATAGACCCTGATTTAAAAATTCTGAATATATTTTTTACTCTCGGGTTTTTATGTAGTCTTAGCGTGGAGTTTGTGAGACTAACGAAGTGCTTCTTTCATTATTTTTGCTATGCATTTTAATGTTTTCTGTCAGACGCTTAGTTTACTAGAGGTAAGCGTTTCACTTAATTTTGAAGCATATCTTCGGTAGTAAAGTTTAATATATATTAAGTAAAAAGGTCAATATGAGAGGAATTATTCTATAAATGTATATAATAAATAGGAATATTTTAGCGTCATGCAAAAGTTTGGGAAACCGTGGCTATTTTCATACTCATGACGTTTTTGACATGAAAAAAATTTAATCTTCCGTGTCTTCTACCTCTGTTTTCTTGGTATTAAATTTAAATTGCTGTAAATCTTTCAGACTGAGGAGACTATTGCAATATATGATATGCAATACTTTGACTAATTGATTAATAAAATCAATACACACCACCGATTCTTAACAATTAATAATTTATCGTTCTTTATTCATCCAAAAATAATAAGAAAGTCTTCAGTCTAAAAGAATATGACAGTATATAAAAAATAATCATTTATAAAAGTTATTTTCAGATTATATCCTAGCCATTGTGATGTACAATACAACATATCAGTTTTTGTTCCATAGCACAAATATATTTTCATGATAATATTAAAACAAATAAAAAAATATATTTCACTAAAATCATTTTTTTAATTTATCATAATTTATACAGATCACGAAATGTCAAAAGTCGCTCGCTTTATAAAGAAGCCATTTTGAATGCTTGACAGCTCAATAATGTTTGTAATCGATCGGTGTACTGTGCGAATGTTATATTAGGAGAATTGTGATTTTAACAATATAGTTAATTATTTTAAAATTAAACAAAAGTAATGTTTTGAAATTATATAATATCATATTGTTAAGTATGTGTTTAAATATAGACGATGTTAATGTATTTATAGACTGTTACCATCATTGGCTTGTCTATGGTTATAGTAGTGTCAATAGTTTTTGTCGTGTTACATTGAATAATCCATTGTTTTTTGTATTATTTATAAAGTGTTACTGTATTCTGTATTTATTATACTTGTAACATTCATTATTCCCAAATAAATTATTGAGTTAATTGTCTAGTTTCTTTATTATATCAAAAAATATATAGAATAAAAATGGATTTAAATGACTACAACATATACAAGCTTTGATTATTAAACAATTATATGTCTGTTATTCGCAATACTGAAAGCCTATAATAACGTTCAATTACTATGATCATTACATGCAATACATTCATACATCTATGAACCTTATTCTTCCATTGTCTGTCTGTACAATTGTCATTATTACTTACAGAGTCTTTACATATTAAATTACGATGGTTCTCCAGATACATTGCTGTCATAATCCATTTCTAACAAATAGTTATTATCTTATATCTTTGTATTCAGTATACTTTTTATATTTTAGCACCCTTAAACTATCCACCTTCAAGATTAATGAATTTTACTAAATAATTTTATAACGCTTAAATGTTTAGAACATTATATTTCAAATGTAAAAGATTATTTAAATATTCAGAATAATAATAATGTTTGCAAAAAAAAATAATGATGAAAATTATTGATTTTAAAGTTACCATACCAATGGAACTAACTGGCATATTTCTGCAAAAGGGGAAGATATATATATATATATATATATAAATGAAATACAGATTTAGAAATTTTGTATTTTTTATTGAATATCTTTTCTATCTTTTACACATCAATATCACAAATGTTACTTAAAATAGGTATTCAAGTAAAAAAACCGATAATTCTAAAAAAAAAATCACGCACAATATCAGCCATTGCGTTCCAATTTGAAACCGTTGCCCTCTTCTGACAAACAAAGACCATCTGTCACAATAATACAGGAAATAGGAAGCCGCTTTTGAATTTCTAACAATAGACACCCGATGCTATCACTTTTAGAAAGTTAGTCACAGTTTAATAGAATTTGGATTCGCGGGAATGTCAATAGCGCGTCACAGATTATAAACAACTAGATCATTTGAAGTTAACAAAAAAGTTTGTGTATAATTTAGATCTCACGCGTTACTTAATATAATATAATAAATTTATAAAAACTATTTTTAATTTAAGCCTTCTTCTCCTCTTCCTTCTTCTCTTCTTCTGCGGGAGGTTCAGGGAGTTCAGGGTATTCTAGCTTGGCGCCATCTTCGCAAGTGAAAATCGGACAGCAACCGGGGAAAGGTGCAGTTTTGTTGGTCTTATCTGAAAGAATAAGGGTTTTATTAAAAAAAATAAAAAAAATTGTATTGTAGAAAATGCAGTATTTGATAATAGCTAAACTAATTGAAGAGAACAAAATTGCAATTGTGCAATTATTTATACATATATATATTCATTAGTATGAAAGTGATAGTTTGAAGTGGAAGGGGCAGATCCGCTGCTTCCAGAAGAGACAGAGTAGCTAACAAAGCTCATAGTTCATTAATGAAATACAATTTAATATTTTGTTATGCCCTCTTTTTTGACTTGGTTCAAGAACTCACCAGTATCAAGCTTGCACTTGGGGTTAGCGAGTGGGAGAGGGCCACAGTCCTCCACCAGTTCAAGCAGCCTTGGAGGAGTGTCCTCACTAAGCACGCAGGTGCTGCGTCCACAGAACGGAGCCAGGTCCCAGGTGTTGGTCGGCTCCACGGTCGCACAACGGGTGGAGGCGAAGCACAGACCGGGGAAGTCTGGAATTGTTGAATTTATTGAGCTATTTGTGATAATTACAGATGTCACCTAACTTGTTTTAAAGTTGGTTTTGCAGACATTCAGCACGCGTTAACAAATATAGTATTAGTTTCACATTTATTATAAATTTTTAAATAAACTCTTTAAACATATTCTTCTAATTTTGCCAAAGTTTATATTAAATATTGAATGAAAATAAAATAAGAAAAAAAAAAAAGATTTCTGGATCTTATCAAAGACGCAACTAACAATTCTAACTTAAGCTAAAATAAATCTATCAAAATATGGAATATGGAATAGAATCCGTAAAATTGTTTTTGCTTATTAATCACAATGAGTCAGCAATAAACTTTCAACAGTCAAAATAAATTTATTAATAGTTAATATTATTAAGCTTTAGTTGTATTAAAAACAAACATTATTAAACAAAACACTTGAAGCGATGTAACAATATTGACAAATAAATATTAGTTTTACTTTCAAAGTGTAACTTTCTTCCCCGACTCTGACTTTCGAATACCGTTTACTTTTCACTAACAAAAAAGGTGACTCTAAATCAATAGACTAAGTAGCATTTCAGAACTTAAAGCTAACTTTATAAGGAATACTTATATATAAATAATCTCATGTTGCATAACATATATATTGCGTGAGCGGCCATGGTCTAGATACGGAAAGCGGTATCGTAAGCTTTAAAGGAATATTCTAGATATTCTAAGATCATTTATCGATAACTCATTTTAGATCATTAAAAAATAATTTTTATTTTTTATAATTGGTCCTTAAAATAAAAACTTTTTTTAATCGTCTTATACCTTTTAAATGCGGTTTTAATTCCTAATATTTAATAAATGAAATTAAAAAAAATCTTTTACGAGTTTTTTTTAGTAGCTATGATGTAACATGTACAATGCATTCCTCCCACGTATTAACTTGAAGTGGGTCGTTTAAGGCTCTTGTCAATACAAGCTATACTCAAAAGAATTACAGCAGCAATATATTTTTATTATATAACTGAGGATTGCTTAATTTTTTTATTAGTAAACATTTTATAAGACACGATATGATAATTAATCTCTCATATAATCTATAATATTACAAAATATACCAATAATTTGAAAACAATCAGGATTGACATATATTCATTTACATCATTATGTAATTAGTCACTTATTTATTATACAGCTATAAATGTATTAGCTTCATATATCTTATAGCTTGAAAAGGTCATGCAGCTTATCAATTGCTGTATCAACTGCAGTGAACGGACTTCATTGTAATACACAAGGTTGTTTTGAAATTATAATTATATTAATCACAATATATTTTGCAAAATTAAGAACTTACTCCACGTGAATTAACTTGTTTAAATAATATAATAATATCTTCTTTAACAAATATAAATGTGTTTTAACGGATCGTTAGTTATTTTGTAATTCGTTAAAAAACTAACTCGCGATCTTGCGCGCGCGCATGTTACAACACCGATTATGAAACGACGTTCCACATTTGAACTTTCTCTACTATTTAGATCTGTATTATTTTAAGTAAATTAAAAAAAAATAAGAACATAATTTATATTATAGTTTTTATATAAACCAGTAGATCTTCATTTATTTGTAGTTATAAATCAGTGAACTCACTCACTCAAATCACTCACGATTCACGTTTTTATCATCATTATGAAAGTAAAATAAGTCCAATGCACTCAAGATACATTCACGTATAAATTATTTAATAATAGAGATGATTATCTTTCCTCGCGTGAATGTAATTTCAACAAAAAATCACAGATTGTTGTCAAATTTATTGCTGTAAAAGACATTAAAATAAGTTTTAAAACAAAAAAATCTGTATTATTATAAATAGTATTATTTAGGTTCAATATTTTATTTTATTCGAGACTTATTCTTCCTGTTTGATTTCACTTTCAATTGTCTGTGATCTTACATAACGAGAAAGCATTGTTATATTTCAAAATGGCGGGAGAGTTTGATGTGACATTTGTATTTTGTAATAAGATCGTTATTATACTGGAAAGAAACATGCAATAAATTGAATATTTAATAAATTTAAGTTTATATAACTTGTTCAGTAATCTCTAAACAAGTTATCAGATAAATGATTTATTATTTTATGTTAATATTCTCAAGGGTATCTGTAAATGTCAACTCGTCACCGATCTAAAAGGAGGAAATATTTTATTGTGAAAAAGAAACTTAAAGTACTGTTATGTACTTCCTTGTAATGTAAACATATTATTGGCTAAATAATAAAATATAATATGCGATAGTCTTAAAATAATTATGATATAAATAATGTAAAATATTAAGAAACATTAAACTACGTGATATGTACGATTTTGTAATAATTTTATGAGTATTAGGAATAAAGAAAACAGTCTAGAACGTTCCAAGGCTGCTCGATTTCTCCGTTCACATTCGTTTAACTGACTCACTGAACCTTTTAATGTAAAGGCCGTCGGGAACTTTTTGTGATAAAAATGACTCATAAAAAACAATAATGTTTGTAAATACATTAAAAACAAAAAACAACATAATATGCAACTTAACTTATGTTTATGTTTAAAGTAACATTATAGTAAGAATATATTAAGAAACCTTGATAAGTATTCATAAAGTGAAATCAAAATTAATTAGGCAGCCAGGTCTGGAGGGATAATAAAAAACTAATTGAGGCGCGAGTTTAACGCAATAGCTTAACGTTACAACATATCCGATTTCATTAATTTAGTTTTCACTATTATGTGATGGAACTTTGTTCTAGAAACTTGGATTAATAGCAAACTACATTTTTAATTAAAAAAGAAATCTGTATTACTTTGGAATCAGTCAACAACATAAATATAATATCAAGGCTCTTATCAAATTTAAATTATTAGATAGATAAATTAAATATTTCCTCAACTTTTAGCGGCCAAGTTCAAGGCTGTATTTAACTTATATAACTTAATCAATTATGTTATTTGAATGGTTGGTTATATTCTAAACGAGTTTCAATGACATAAATATCTTTTGGTAATGTTTTTACCAGTTACAGCAAAAAAGTATACGAACTAAAATTACCAATATTAGTAGTAATCAAATAGAAAATAGATTTTCGATGTCTTCTTGTGTTTATGGTTATCTCTTTAATGGCTTAACCGATTTTTATGCAACTTTTATTGAAATATTCAGAAATTATGAGAGATTTTATAATATCTATCAATTAGGATGTAACTCGAAACATGTGTTATATAAATTAGTATTATATTAGCAAGGCAAATTTCGTTTGCTCCAGATGCGAAATGATTTTATTACATAGCGGTCAAACTGGTACCATTATGTATGTTTAATATACAACTGGGTGACTAATTTATATAAATAAATTTAATTAATTAATTAATTTATTTGGTTTTTCATTTTCTTTTCAATAATTGAATATACTTTCTCCTTTGAAAATGTTGACAAAGAAAAAATTAACTGACCTCTCAAGACATCAGCGGGGATCAGCCTCCTGAAGGTTTTGGGACGTTCATCATCAGCGGCGAACGCCAACGCGAATACAGCGAGAACAATAATATACTTCATTTCCACACACCTTACGAGTGAGGATCTACAATGACTGGACGTGTCTCACGCGTGCGTTTGCGCAAACTGACTTCCATTAACCATAATCGCGCCATTTTATTTCGCGCCCCCCACGGGGATAGAACGTCCAATATGGCGGATGACTGGAATAAGGCTCGCCATGCATGACATCTTTAAGAATTTTATTTTATTTTATCATATCTTTTCTTATTTTGGTATTGTTTTTTCATAGATTTGTAGTTTAATTATTTTACTAACATTTGTAATTTTAAATAATAACAAATGTTTTGTTTTCTTATAATGCCAGATAAATACAGGTTTGATACTTTGTTGGTTCTATGAGTGGTTTTTCTTTATAATAAACTAGCTTTGAATGCTATATTTGCAATACTTTAATGTTTTTCATAATTACAATATAAATTACAAAACACATTTTAATATAATCAAGAAATATTTTGCTTTGAACATGAAATATGAAATAAATACTTGAAGATCATATATAAATTCCGTTCTTTCGGATCCCAGAAACATAACTTAAAACTGATTTTTCGAAAATATTGTGACCCAACTCTATTCTTTCATTGTGACTTTGTTCTTAGAATCATGAATAATTTAAAAATAACATTGAAATTCAAATTTCTTATTTCACAAATAAATGTTATGTCAGTTGACGACTGTCAATAAATAGCGAAAGCCGAGATCTCCTTCCGCCGATTTTATTATGAATTAACAGTATCATTCTTTTTATTTTGTAACCAAAATATAAAATGTCATTATTATTAATTCGTGTCGCCATTTATATGAAAGTTCACCTTAATTTTTTCACAACAAAAAAACTTAATATACATAAAAAAAATCTCTTATTTAAGTAATGAAAGTAATTTTTCTAAATATATTTTTTTAAAACGTTGGGATAAGTCAGTAAAATTACGTTGAAAGATTTGAATGGTAATCCACAATGTTGAAACTACTAATCATATTTTTATGAAACTTTGTAATTTTTTCAATCTGATTCAAGATAAGTGGATAACACTTCATAACTGTTACAATGGATCGTGACGGGTAAGTGTATATGACAAAACAGAAACCCATTTCCTTTCATTTCATTTACGCTAGTCTTTGCGCGCGAGTCCGCTCCTCAAATTTAATTTATAGAGCGTCACATTTTATTTATTTTTTTATTTTAAATATGTTTTTCATATAATAAGGAGGGAGCTATACACCTTGAAGCAACATCTAGATTTCTAATGATGAAATAATTAATAAACAACTACTTACAAATAAACAAACAGATCTTATTTTTATGACATTATATAGATTTATCAAACTTATATTAATAATTTAAATATAAATACAATTTAATATAAACAATAACATCAGAGCGAAAGGTGATGTATTTATTACATTCACTTGTAATATTAATGCAATAAAAACCTTATATTCATTGTTATAGAGTTTAAAATTGCATGTATGCATGTTTATATAAATATATGATACCTTGGATTTAATAGGTCTTGTTGTTAAAGTCCTCACTATTACCAAATAAAAAGCTTAATACATCAAAAGCATTGCATTTATACCTTAAGGTGAACAAGGATAGGTAATAATGTAAGATGCACATGATTTACCATCCTTAGGGGTTAGGGAGGGATGATTTTCAATACACGGATAGGAAGAGAAGGCATTGGGAGTCCAGCTCTTTCCAATGGTTCGAAACAGCTATAATGATTTTCATGATAATCTTCTGTGAAAGTTAAATCAAGTTATACATATACCGCTGTATATGTATAAAATGTATAAAACTACATTTTAAATTTATTGTTATATCTTTCATCGAATACTAATTGTCTGTTGAGTTTATAATGTTGGTAGAGCCCAGAACAAATTCAATGTCAATGGTAGAACTAACTAAATGCAGATTCTATCTCAGTGGTAGAATTAACTAAATACAGCCACATAGACTAACCCCTTTCTCTTCCTAAACTTGTTTTTGTTTAATTCTGTGAAATATAGAAATAGTTAAATGTATTAAAAATCAATAACATTAACAATGCTTAAAAGTGTACAAGTCTCGTAATTGCCACTGCATATTACCTCATTATTTTAATATCCACAGAGGCAAGACTTGTTTAACTCAGCGTATCTTGAAACAAGTAGCTTTGTTCATGGTATTATAATAATTGCATTATAATTGTTATTTGTTTCATTATTCAAATATCATTTGATCTACTTCACTTTACAATCCTACCGCTATACAAAAGACAATTCTGATTTTAGTTAGACTAGCTGTGCTCACGACTCCGTTCGCGAATACGATTTTAAATAAAAGCCTAAGTTACTGTTAAAGTTAAGGCCGAACCAACAGAGAAAATATATTTTTTTTTTACGGTATATATTTTCATATACTGAAAAGCATTTGATTTGGAATTACAGACAGACACTTAAATTTTATTGATATGTATAGATATAAGACTATATTATTAGTTTATTTCACCCCACGTCTTATTGTCATGCTCAAGGAAGCGTGCCTTAAAAAGGTTGGTCAACCAATGTCAAGTATTCTAAAGGTACTCGAGCATCACGAAGACATGTTTATTAAAGTCTTATTTTATATATAAAAAATCATTGCCTAAAGATTTGTCAACGAGATCGAGACGAGAGAACGAGATATTAAAAGATATTTTTAGGTTCTAAACTGTCTAATCTAAAGTCATGGTCATTCAGAAATGACCATAAGTATTAGAATACTGACGTACCAAATAATGCTGCCTATTGTTTAATGAATGGTTTTTCTGTTCCGTTGTTATTAATTGTTCTCAAACAGCACCTTCAAACACTAGTTACATGAATATCCTTGTTATATAGTTTAAAATTCCTTGATAGTTTCTTATTTTTTTGCAATTAAAAAGTATTTAATGAGTAATGGATGTCATTAAATTAATCCCAATTAATATAATTGGGGCATTAAAACAACGAATGAAATGGTACCACTTGACAGACACATAAAAAAGTTATATTGAACACTCAATTGTTTTTTTGCATTCTTTTTTTTCTTTAGAACGTGATATCCAAACCCCCCCCCCCCTTCTTCTTCTCACTTCCAAGTAACCACAATCTTTTAATCCTGATGGCGATGGTACCACTTACCATCAGATTGGTAGGCTTCTGCCACCAACATCCAAAAAATATATCTAGAAAAACATGTGTTTGTCGTCAATAAATGGAATTCAAAATTTTTAAAGTATAAAAATCATTTAGTTTTACATCTATAGACATTATAAAACTAACTTTCTTATCTAAAGCTAGGTCACAAAAGGTTGCGTTGAAGAGTATATTTGTAATCTTTAGAAAGTGTTTTAGAACATTATCAGGACAATTTCATTATGTAACTATGTTGGTACAATGTTTTGATGAATTAATTAAGTACAAAAAATAAAGTTTTTGTATCATACATAAAAAATTTTGTTTCATTATGGGATTGTGAGAAGAATTCCTTTATAATCTTCTAGTAGAAAACTTGAAATTTGAAGTTATAACACCTAAAAGTATGAGCAGAATTAATTTCTTAAACTTTGTACGAGGCAACTATTAAAACTTGTTGGCTTAATTTGTAAGAATTTGTTAGATCCAGTTGAAACTGAGAATGTGAATTAATGATTAATTTTCCATTTCGTTAGAGACTGAGTTCCGTTTAACCAAATGTGAACGTCTGCAGACGTTTTTGTGATTTTCGTTTTCAATTCTGAAAGTGAACGCTTAACTGATGAGTTGCATTATAAACTAATATTTTAAACTATTCAAATTGTGGCACAAAATACTTAAAAAAACACCACACGCATTAAAATAGACAAATGATTGATAGGCGTTGTAACTAACCCATTCCCGCCCATTCCCGCTTCAAACGGTCGAAACTAGGAGTACAATCAGGAGTACACAGGATATTTAATTATATATGTATATATTATAATTTAATAAAACATTCTGATTGAGCTATAAAATGTCAATATATTATCTCATTGATACATGCATTAAACACTGACCTTGTTTTATTTCCTAGTTACAAAGGCATTGTTTGCGATGCATTTATTGTTAACAATCCCGAAGCCAAGACATTTATCGTCAATACAATACAATCATAGATTTATAATTCTTACACAATATGAATTATTCTCTAATAAGAGACACGACCTCCAAAAGAAACGCATTCAAATTATAAATTTAGCGTATCTTGCATACGATTTTTAAAATCTAATAATGATGAGAGATTTATCAAAGTGCCGTCAAATCCTTGATGAACATGACGAGAATAATTATATTTTGTGGAGACAAAAGAAATAATTAAGTATTATTATAACCAAAAAGAAGGATTGTAAGAAAATGCATAAGCTATACGAAATGTAACCTTTAAAGAAACCGGTCGAGTCACTAATTATGATGAACGTCCCTTCGCCATTTTGTTTGCATTTATGGTTGTACATGGTCAATGTAATACAGACCATAGACAATATTTATAGTATTAAATACAAGATTTTATTGTCTCTTAACATTGTTACTCATAATCAAGCTTACGTCATGCGTATTCATAAAGCTCTTATGTTTGAATTGAAGTAAATGATGTCATTGAAATTATTACCCAATGTCTTTTATTTATATTAATATAATAAAGTTTATGTGTTTGTTTATTGTTTTAACTTACATTTAAAATGATACATGATTTTACATTTATCAAAGTGTATTATAAAGAACGTATATTTTTAGAAAGTTTTAAATCATATTTCAAAAATACGGATGCCATTTTTAAATTATTGGACGGAAGGACGGTAGGAAGAGTCAATTATATATAAACGTAAGGATACTGCAATCGGTTCTTATTAGTATGGCAAGCATATATCAGTCAATGTATCAAATTGATACTGGACAGCTGGTCATGACAACAATACTTTATTAAATATTTAAATATTTTATCATCTGTATAAACCACAAGTAATTCTACAGACATCCTCCTATCTGCTCTAAGAAGGATTAATGATAATTATAGATATATATAAAGAGAATTATTTTATTTGTATCTCTATTCTAGGCAAAAAAAAATGGAATGTTAAAACGCGTCTATGATGTTCTGAGCGAAAGAAAAATAATTTTAAACCGCGGTTAAACCTGACACTTGACCAGTGCCCTTTACCTTGTACCTGGTCAGTTTCAATTTACATAACAATGTTATATAGTTAACGACATTATTGTCAATTCAGTATCAGTATTCCTATTATTTCTTTTTAAAAAGTGGTACAGGACTTGTTTGAAAGCACAAAAGTATGATTTAAAAAATATATTACACATTATAGTTGGAATAGTAATGTACGAAATTTTATTTTTAAAAAAAGACATTGTATATTTTTACAAAACTTTTGTATCGTATCCTAACTAATATAAATGAGAATAGATATTATAAATGCGAAAGAATTGTTCGTAACGTCTTCACGCTTTATCAGGAGTTCATAAAAAGCGTACCATAAAATTATTATCCCAGAACACCAACTGATAGAAAAAACACCACGGGTGAATCCGCTAGCAAAAGATAGTATACGTATTATAAGGTGAAATGAGAACGTTACGGTTTGTGTAATATATTTTAGGGCCATATGTTGAAATAAAATAGAAGTAAAGATAATGATCAACTTGATCTAATTACTTAAATTACATAAAAAGTCTCTAACACGTTACAAAACAAGAAATCTCCGTAATTATGGGTAATATAAATGTATAGAAATTGTGTTGTTTTATTGTGGGTACTACTATTCATATAATTACAAATTTATAAGTTAAATTGTGATAGTTATTTAAGTAAACATATTAGATTATTCAATATAATGTGAACCTTTGCATGCCTTTTCGTTTACTACATTGCCACATGAGACATGAATGGAGGAAAAATGTATATATATACAAACCAACCAACCACCAAATTTTTTCCCATCAGATAATCACTTTTATCACTGATGACAAATGTATAGAACAAAGGACCCCGAGCGTTGCCTTGTGGTACCCCCAGTGCACAATGGTGGAATGACCTTAAAGTCACATTAATATGAATAGTATTTGTTATTGTTATTTGCTATTGTTGTTTTAATCTGTGTGATCCATAGCTAACCAAAAAGCTATTCATCTACAGATGTCGTTGCAACCGTGTCTGGCTAGTAACATTTTTCATACTTCTATTGTTAATATATAAGATTTTTTTACTCTAACTAAGTTTAGTAAAATGCAAATAATATGAGTTTCAAACTAATTTCCACTTTTGATACAATAATATTTATTTCTTAAATATTTAAACTGAGGTAAACGAGTCGACTCGATTATTGAAATGAGGATGCGGTGTATCTCTTTGCAGAACAGTAATACAGGGAAGTAGGACCCAGGTAGCGATATCTACCTGAATCCGTACCTCTACCTCACTAACTAATGTACAAAAAGCAACTGTAATGACTTCTGTATATCCGAACCTGGTTCTAAACCGGACAGAGACAGCCCGTAAGAAACTGGTAAAATTACATTATTGTACAATATTCAGCAGAATGTAAGGTGTTCATATTGATTTTGTACATTTTAAAAATTTTATTTATAATAAGAAATTGAAGGTTTTACACAGTCCGTGAAATTACTCTCTTATTTCAATGTTTTCGGACTGTGAATAATTTGGTCAGTTACGCTCGTGCACTTTGTAATTTATATAATTCTAAGTATTTTGTCTGCTGGAGTTGTTTTAATAGATTACTGCTAGGTATTTATCTAATACATTTAAATTAAATATTTATCATACTCCTTTTCTAACAGTTATAAAACGGTTTTGATGCGATGCGAAACGATCATATTATTCTATAACGGTTCCATATATTATTCAGATTGAAAGTTGCCACCGCCATATCAGTTTTCACATACTCTTTTGTTCTTTTTCGTAGATCTTCTCTTATAAAGATCCACGTTCATATTTAAAACACTTTGGGTTACATTCTTTTATCCAAAAATAGGTATCTCTTCGCATTAGTGACCATAACGACACGACTTCTCGTCATATCTCCATTACCAGTTCCTCAAAATACTCACTTTCAAACTTCCTCTTACATATTCATTTCTTATTTTATCCATTCTCGTCACACATCGTTCTCAACATTCGCATTTCAGGCGCATCCACTTTCTTTACATCAATTCCTGTCGTTGGCTTGCATTTCGATATATGCAATTCGGCATTATTACTGTTGTAAATTATCTCATTTACTCTAAGAGGAAGCGGGAATCGCAAAACGTTCCCGAGACGTGCCGCTATTTGGTCAGTTGCGTTGGTCCCGTGTTAGAGAGTTTTCATTGTATTAACAAATGCAATCGATTAATGACGTATAAAAAAGTATGTATTTTATATTTTTTTACAGACACCTACAGAATACAGCCTAAAGAAAGGAAGGAAGAACCTTAAAAAATAAGGAGGAAATAAAGTTATGAACCATTGTCGTAAGACATGAGTAATCATATGAGATAAATTTTAATAAATTCTTAAGTCTGACCTATAACGAAGTTTATAACTCTATTATCCGGCAAATTTATCTTAATTGGCGCATACATGTTTTAATTAGTTTAAATGAATTTCCGTGTTCATCTAAACCGATGAAATTATTCTTGTATTACGCCATTTTGAAAAAAATAATGAACACAACGACCGCTTCCTGCAAAACTGTAATTATCTTGGTCTTAAGCATTAAGACGATTAAAGATTGTCTTATTTACTAGCAACAAGCTTTGTTCTTACATATCTTTATATCTTTGTTAGTTGGTTATAATTCTCGTAAATTCAAAATGACTACTGAGGTCATAACAACGTATATACATTTGTTAAGTTAATAATCATATTGTTAAATTGTTTAAATATTAACCTTTTCTCTATAATTAAGTTTTACATACTTCGGCTATATTTTAACTTTTTGTAATTTTCCCTGATTAGTTGCAGAAGCACTTAGCACTCACTTAGATTCCATAAAAGGTTTAATTTAATTAAATTTATTAATCAAAATAATTTGAAAAAAAATAACCTAAGCACGTAGTGATTAAATGAGATTAGTGAGTAAATGAGATGAGATTAATGGGTAAATGAGATGAGAATTTATTTAAGATCGCACTGTCAACATGGTGGTCAAAATTAGTATTGAAGAAAATGTTACTAGATATTAATTGCTTTCATTATAATGAATGTTAATCTGTTACTTCTAACAAATAACCCGTTTTGTTTGTACTTTGTCATAAATGTCACTCTGTCCTTTAATTATTCTAATCTAATGTCATATTAAGATTTGTAATACATTGCTTATATTCAATCATTATATATTTCAGATAATAATTTATATAACCATATTGATATATTGATTAAAATATGAAATTTATTGAGCGAAGCGAACGAAGTGAGCGGAGCGTTTTACTGGAGACTCTTTTACATTCTTTGTCACGAATTGGCTCGAAAACTACTTGACGGAAAATTATGAAACTTTGCAATCAAAAAGACACACATTAGGTGATGGTTTTAAAAAAATATATTCGAAAAATGTATTCATAAAAAATTTTTTTTTTTTAATATCATGTCAAAAAGCTGATATCCCATTGAAGTCAATGGGAAACGATGAGTCAATACACCGGGCTCGCTTAGCTCAATATGCAAACGGCAACCGAGATTTCGCGAGCACAGCGAGTCGAAATTGAGAGTCTTTTGGCGCCACTAGTTTTACCAATTTATTTTCTTAATATCGGCTAGAGCAACCGGATTGTGATAAGAATAAGGACAAGTGATAGGAATTTAAAGTCAAATACAAATTAAAAAATATATTTAAACCAGACAGAAATATTTAATCATTTTTAACAGTTAAAAATACATTATTTAATTAATAAACTATCGACATTTTAACAGAAATGTGAAGGTTGTATCTCTATTATATTTAGTAACAAATGAAACAACTTGAACTTTTTAAATACCTTAATTAAAATTAAATGTTTTTAAATATTCAGACGTTATTTACAATATTTTAATATACAATGTATTTGACTTCCACAAGTGAGAATATTATTGATTCAAAGTGGAGAAGATAAATAAATCTAAAGAAATAGGATAAATATATATAGATAGAATAGATAGATAAGAGATAGGAGAAGGTTTTATTTCATATGACATTTCTCCATACAATATTTCTTTTTAATATATACATATGTTTTTCTAAACTGTCTGTCTTAATGTCTTAAACATTAAAATTGTAGATTAATTTACATTAATATTTGTTTTTCATTCAAATAACGTTACATGATCAACGGCTTAGACACTTAAGGTAATGTGACATACATACATACATCCAAAATGTTCGAATGTATAAAATCCATTAAGTTACATATTAATGTACATATAAGAGTATTCTGACAGAGTTGCTTAAGAGTTCAGACGTACAGTCTGCGATGATCAGATCTGTGTGGCCACGACACCAGCGATCTTATTATTTATTTTTTATTTCTGGGAATTCCTTTATGGAGCATTTCTGTGGGACTCGTCATGGAATTGACTAGAATATTGACTAAAGCCAGCAATTACCTGAATCACCTGAGTTGGAAGCAACACTATTCGCACTCATCGTGACAAGTCTTACCACGTCCTTCTTCTTGCAAATTATATATTGAGGAATTTGACATATATACTTAGGTAAATATTACAGTTTTAATAGAATTTCTATTACTTTTATTTCTTGCACTAACATTTATAATATCTGAAATAGGTACAATATTGATATATTTTTAGATATATGGTAAGAGAGATACTTTACCCGAAAACAAAAGAAAACTAGAAACATATAATTAGTAAACATATTCTCTAGATTATAGCAACAGACTTCGTCGCTAATAATTTTATAATAGGCATTGGGCTGAGTATATAGTAGACATATTCGAAGGGAGACAGAAGGTCTTCTTAATTGTACTACCATTATATACAATACTAGCTGTGGCGACGACTTCGTTCGAAATATCTCCTGTTATAATAAATCCAACCGTTTCAGAGATTATTCGGAATAAACAGATAGACAGACTGACAAAAAATTAAAAAAAAAATAATTTATGTATATAACATGTATACTTTCATATATATTTAGTGAAAACTGTTTTTTTTTAATTACAAACCAACACTTTTTATTTATATGTATATATGATACTAACATATTACATACATGCACATACATAGGAATATGTACACATATAAATACATAGTAACATCATGAACAATTTATAGGTACAACTTATTTCCTTTTAGATCTCCCAATATACTCAGACATACTATATTCCCTCAGACATGTGACAATAATTTTAATGAAAATTATAAATTTGGTGTATACTAACTATTACCCGCCACTCCATGTATGTGGATTATAGAAGGATTCTTTCTGGAAATATTATGTACATGATTTTAAGCCATAAAATTGACTCTCTACGAAAATGAATAAAAATCCAGCAAGCAAGCACCTTTGGGACATTTTAAATTTTGCTGAAAGAATTACTGAAAACAACATGCTAAGTAACTCAATAACAAAACTTCAAAAATTGGTATAAATCACAAAACCAAAACAAATTATTCCTACGCGTATTTCGCGGCCCCACATGACTCACGAAATAGAAAGTTGAACGTGATCACATCACTACAACCAAATTCAGATCAATCCATGTGTTGTATTGTTTGTGTTTTTGGCAATAATATATATACATGTGCATATATGTGTGTTTTTATGTTGCATAACTTTAAGAACAGATACTTATAAATGATAAATTAATATAATAATAATTATGTAAATAAATAAAAATTATATAATTTTATTATAAGTTCAAATGCAGCGTGCCCGAGGCGTGTGGCAATCGGCTATTGCCACGAGGATGTTGTGAAATACAGGATATATTTGTTATTAGAGATCTTTAAATATTGCGATATGTAAATATATACATATGATTTCATTATAATGATTCTATTTGAAGGAAGGTTGTACTTCAATAAGTTTTTAGTTACTTTTCACGTCACGTTTGTAGATTCTTGTCATATTTATGTTAAGTAAACTCCTAAAATAGTTTTCTGTTTTCTTTGTATTTTTTTTCTTATTTCGGAATAAAATAATAATAACTCATTAACGGAGTCATTGTGACAAGTAAAGTAAATAAGTAAAGTAAATAAAGTAAATAAAGACTGTCAAACATATGAACGCCATTTTGAAATTAAATGTTACCATATAAGTTTAATTTCCATGTATAAAAATAAGGAGCAAATCTGAAAACATTCTTCATTGCTATTATTAAAAGATATTGGTTTGAATATCTTAATATATAAAACACAAAGACACTCACTCACTGACTCATTCATCGCTCTACAGCCCAAACCGCAATACCTAGAAAGCTGAAATTTGGACACAAGACTCCTGACATATTGAATAGGTGCAATAAGAAAGGATTTTGCAAAGGTCCAAACCGTTCCAAAGTTACAGCTAAAAAACTGCAAAGTTTGCCCCCCGCTCCCTCTGTACTGTGTCAGTGAGTGTCATTTATTTTTTTTAACGGGGATATTACCTAGGTTTACTGGAGAAACGTTTTGACGTTTCCCTGGATTGCTGTGTTTTATCTTGAGTTAATATCAGAAATTGATATTGGGTCTACTGGAGAAACCTCTAAAATATAACACGCCTGTTTGATACCTCCTAGGTGGTGTGTAAATTCAAACAAAATGTTTGATCACTTTTGCCGTCCGTTGCGAAGCATGGGTAACCTGCTAGTTATAAATATACGTCTAAACACTTACATTTCTCTTTACTATCTTCAATCACCCCTCTTTTTTAGGGGTTTATTTGCATTTATATTATATTAACTATGAGTATTGATACCACTTACCATTACGGAGTGCTCGTTTGTTAGATTAAAATACAAAAATCCTTTAAAAAAAAGGAATATATTTTTTAAGGATAGCCTTCTTACTCGTATCAATAGTATTTAGTACAGAAAAGATTTAGCCATGTCGGTGTAGGGATTTTCATATTTAAATTTATAAACAAATTTTACAATATCAATATTATTTTAATATTTTAATATACACTGACAGACATACAAATGTAATATGTTTATAATTAACGGACACAGTTCATAGACATTGAAGTCAAGGCTGGTGTAACCACCATGAAGGCATTGTCATTTACGAAATTGACGTTATTTTAAATAAACTCCAATCGTATGTTAAATTAAAGAATTTTTACTACGACATTTTTGCGGGTTGTGTAAAAAAACAATGATTTGTATAACCCTAGAGATAAAAATTTTGATAAATAGTTTTAATGACTAACTAACTGCTAACCGCGACTTGTTCTTGCAATTTTTCAGTTTACTATTCCACTATTTGTACTGTAATCCCCCTATAACATATAACGGTACTCTTATAACGTGTTTTCATATAACGGGATTTCAATCAATCGCGTAACACGTTTTTCCCTCATATAACGCGGGAATTTAGCACGTTATATTTCTATACTATGAAATTTATAATTAGTTTTTACCGTTCATAAGTAATTTCACTTATCTTTGCACATTGTGTTGTTATAAAATTAAATAAAATTCTGCAAAAACCAGTAAAGATACAAATACCCAGGATATTTCCTAAAGGAAATTTGACGAAATCATATATATTAATAAAAAAACAATTAATTTTTAAGTAAAATGATTATTATTTATTGAAGAAAATTAAATGTTAAATACACGTTTATTTATAATTACTAAAAAATTACAAAAAAGTGTGATTAATAATAATACAAAATCCTTACTATATAATAATGACCTAATTGACTCTGTATGCACGCGCATCACTTATCACCCACAAATCACACAATAATGTGTAATACATCAAAAAAAAGCTATTGAATCAGGCTACAAAATAGGGTAGGTGCCAACCTCATACGTGATATTTGACCCTTCCTGGCCCGAAGGGCCGGGAAGTTCCCTTGTAGTAATATAATTAAATAAACTAAATATATGAAAATAAACTAAATCAGTAAATAATAAACAGCCATCTCTCGACAGTAACTTCCTGTCCACAGACATCCATACATCCATCCATCCATCCGAGAAAAGTGAAAACAATACAGAACGAACAAAGTTCGTTCGTGATAAAATAAATTAAGTTTTTTTTTAATATTCCATTTCAACCACCTTTAATGAGAAAAGTTAAACGTGAATTATTTGTACATCATAGGGACATATAGGCGCGTTATACAAGAATATTCCTACAACGCGTTTTCCTATAACGCCGAACGACTCTAGCGTGTTATAGGGGGAATATGTATATATAGATATAGATATGTATTTTGTAGGAAATGAAAAGTAATGTAACTTGAATTCAACAATTTTCTGCATTTTTTAGTCTTGCCAAATTTCATGATTCTAGGTCAACGAACTACCTGAAGTTTTGAATACTTTTAACATATAATAATATAATTAAAAGTAACAGTACTATACTCTTTACACGTAACAATATTGTCAGTCGTCTTTGTTGTAACTACAAATGTATTATTTTTTTTAATTTGAACGGCGTCCACACGGAAAAAAACACACTAGTGTTTTTTTAATTTACATGAAAATATGGATGAAGTTGCCACAATGAAATAAGTTAATGAATTGTATAACAAAAAAGACCTCTCTGACGGTAAGTGGTACCGTCCCATCCATTCTCAATGGCAAAGATACTCTTCACGAGAGATTCGGGAGATTAGGACAAAAGAAGGAATTTTTTAATTTATTAGTTCATCATCACGTCACTAGATGTCACTATATCGTGTGTGATTTCGAAAAAATAATGCTTTGCGCTTTTATAATAACAATACTCCAAAACTACTCTATGGATATTAATATGAATGCGATTTTTTTTTCAAATTTCGTCCACATTGTCTATTCTTGGTACAGTCTTGTTCAAACGAGGTGTCTTAAATAAATAATACCAAATGACACTGAACACTGATACTGTGATTACGAGGTTACATTACTTTTTCTTGTATAAAAAACATAAGAAAAGAATGGATTTAGATTTTAAACCGACTTCAAAACAGGAGTAGGTTCTCAATTCGACTCAATTTTTTGTTTGTTACCTCATAACTTTTGACTGGCTGCTCCGATTTTAGTTTCATTTAAACGGCGCTGACTCATGTGTACAGAGCGTTTGGTAGGTGTAACCATATTCAGATAAATTAGTTAGTAATCTGAAGTACAATTCACTAAGAACCAAGACATTGACAAAAAAAATAACTAAACCGACTTAAAAAACCCATTTCAAAAGAAATTAATGTGCACAAAAAGTAAAAAAAATAATGGCGTACCTACTTTATCCAAGTAATGTGTATAAAAACTTAATCATATATATTAAGCCTAGCCTTATGTACAAGCGTTATTTACACCCCTTATGTACTAGCCTTATACACTTCCCTGTACAGTACATATTTACTAGTTTTTTTACATGACATTATTTTAATAAAACAAAAGATTTATTGTACAAGTTGTTTGTGATTATTAATGGAGTAAGAAGATAAAATCGCTGCAGACAACTATTTATTAAAATTGATATTCTAATCGCCGGTTCCTTTTGAACAATGACTCAAATATATTAACGTAATCTAAGGTTAATGTTACGAAACGACCTCTTGGAAAATTATGAACTCATTTCATTTGTTATTGTACTTATACTTTTATTACGAGTCTCGGGTTTTTCCGATATCAATTAGTAATAGATAATTTATTACCGGTTTTTTCTTTGCCAATTATACTATTTTCCAATTAAAAATGTATATTTTGAGGCATAAACAAAAAGACAAAAAAACAGGTCGACATCCATCTTATAGTAACTAGTAATAAAGCGCTGTATATAATCTGGCAACATAATTCTCGACTTTAAAATAAGATTTTAAAGAAACATATATTAATAATAATTCACAAGTTATTTCTTGGTAACAATTATTACATACATTAATTACTTCGTAGTATATACATATATTTTTTTTATATTTATCCTCAGAACAATATTACTTTAATAATGTTCCGATAAGAGGTTTTGATGACGTCATCTTAAATCATTCATTATTAAAGGAGTGTTAAAGAATACATTTGGTAGTACGGTGTGAAAGAAATGCAGCTATACAAACTAGAACTGATCTTTTTACAACGTTCATGAAATTTTGCACATTTATAGCGATGGTTTATAAAGTGAAAATAAAACTCGTATCGTTGAGGAATAATCACCAAAAATGACAGTCCCATAGAATTCAATGTAAAAAAATTCACTATGTGATATTTGATTATTCTATGCTTTTTACCTGTCGGTTTCAGCTTTGAACGCTGAATTGAAAATAGGTTCTTCTCTTCGCTCAATTCGGCGAACTCTACCGAGATTTTGCGAGCGTAGCGAGTCAAAATAGAGGTCCGGTTCGCAACCCTACTATTGTTTGATAAAGGTAATGGTAAGAAACAAAGTAACATTATTGTAATATTGAATTGAAACTTCCTTAGCTCATTATAGCTTTTTAAGAAGTGGTGGTAAGGCCCCTTGTATTATAGTGTATTTTGCTACATTGTAGTCTGACACGCAATTTAGTAAAGTCTGCGTTGATTATACTAACAGGAGTAATTAATACTTACTTTAAATGATAGTAGTAGTACCAAACTTTTACAAAAATATTTTTGAGCGAAGCAAGCGGAGCGCTCTACTGGAGACTTTTTCACATTCTTTGTCACGAATAGACTCGAAAACTACTTGACGGAAAATTACGAAATTTTGCAATTATAAATACACATTAGGTGATGATTTAAAAAACAATTTGAAAAATGTCATGTCGTTGAGAAATCATCGTCAAAAAACTAATATCCCATTGAAGTCAATGGGAAACGATGAGTCATTAAACTGGGCTCGCTTCGCTCAATATGCAAACGGCACCCGAGAAATTGAGAGTTTGTTGACGCCCCTAGTACTAATTCTATTTTAGATTGATTCTTAATCATTCTATCGGAAACAACACTATATTTAAACATTTTCTTATTAATATATTTTAAAAAAATTACAGTTAATGATTCAATTAAATTAGTTTTCTCTCAAATACTTTTGTTTATGTATGGATTTTTAATCATATATTTTATTTTTTATAAGTTACTATATTATGTTACAGTCTATTATTACCTAAAACAATGTATTCGGTTAAATTATTTAAATAATTGTGATCTAATATATGTCTTTATAATTTGTATATTTTTTATAATAATTACTTTATATTACATCATATCTTATATAGTTTTATCACGAATTTCGGTCTCTTTTGTCATCTGGTAACACTAACAATATTGTACGCTGCGCATATTGGTAATACTGGTTTTATGTTATTTGGCATTTCCATATCTGTATGTTGGCTATTCAGTGCTCTACAATCTTTATTGCTCAATTTTGTGCAAAGTTTGTCATTATAAGATTTTGATAAAATTCAATATATTTGAAATAAAACCAGTGAAGTGTTATAGTTTAATATACACGCTACGTCAAAGCTTTGTGAATACAGTTCAGAAAACAGTGGCATTGTGTTAGTTTGTGTCAAAATCTTATGGTGCGGGAAGATTAAAGTTGAAGATGAATAATACTTCAAGATCACCAAAAACTACGCCTATAACGGATGATTATGATATCTCCAACACAGTCCTCGGCCTTGGCATTAACGGAAAAGTAAGTTTTAATAATAATTATATTTAAAAACTTATATTTCGATCAAGTCGTAAATCCTATTGTTTACATAAATGACGTAAATGATCAAAATTAGCTAAACTGATTGGTTTTTATTTCAATTCAATTATAACATTAGGATATCTGTACCTGGAGGCATCACAAAAAATATTATAATTTAATTTAAAAATATACCTATTTTCAAACTAATTTTTATCAAAGAAAAATGTCTAAATGTTGAGTCACAACGACGCTCCTTAGCTATAATTAGCAGTGGTAGATTTTAAAATGATTTTAAATAATGTAGTACAACTGAACTCATAAATAGATATTTTTATGTTAAATTTCCTTCCTTCCTAACAAAGAAAAAGATACATAATGTATGAAAATATAAAATATATACTGACGAAATATATCCTAGGATATACCATGAAAGATAGATTTATCTTACAACAACAAGAACTATCTTCTGTCTACCCACAAAATATCTCAAAACTAAAAGTTAACCCTAATCCACATTATTAATAAAGATCCAAAAATAGCTTCACACATTATTCTTCAAATTTGTCAAATTTGAAAACAAGATACATGTATACAGTATTAATTATCACCATAAGTCATAATTAAACACTCCAGACCATCCAATAAAATGCACTTAACATGGATAGAGCATGTAAACAACGTAACCAGTAATATGTAACATGCTATTATATAAACTATATATACTAATATATAATTACTCTGGCGGTCGTTAAAATTAATGAGAGTATACATACATATCTTAAAACATTTAAACAAAAGCTTATAAAATTTATTTAATTAAATATTTTATTCTAAATGCTTGTATGTTGTATAAATAATTAAAATATTCCAGTAAATGTTTTTATATAATATTTTTTTTATTTAACAAATTTTATATAAAACAAATTAAACTGATATAAATGTAAATAATTACAATAATTGATGGTAGATATTATAGGTAGACATTCTTTATGGTTTACGTTTCACAAACGTAAACCATAAAGAAAAACCTAGCTGAGTTTGTGTGGTTCTTCTCAGAGCAGTGCGTTTGGAACACTCGTAGACTTAATTAAAGTTGGAGAGTGTCTTTACAGAAGGGCTTATTTTGATAAGTATGATCAAGAAAGACCGTTCTGACACTAACATTTGACGTACATAAGTGATCACTAGTATCGATTCAAATAAAATTAAGAAAATGTACAATTAGTAAATAATTCAAGAAATTATTATTAGAGAAGAGAGAGTTTCTGACCATTATTCTCCATATACCTAAGCCTGTTGCAAACTGTGCAAACTGCACTTAGAATCTCATTTTTTTAAATACATATGTGTAATCAAACAAAAATTTTGTCACCAGCAGGCGCTTAAATGTGACATTATCATTTTTATCAAACGAAGATAAAAATAATTACTGATATTAAGATATATACAATTTTTTTTTGTCATCTTATCAATTTAATGTTAAAAATTTGATAAAAATATGGCCATTCAGTCAGACTTTCTTCTCCAATACATTTATTTATTTATTTATTTATATCTTCTTCACTTTGAATCAATACCAGTGAAGACTTGTGTATCAAATGGGTGTATCTTTTTGAAATAAGCCCTTCTGTAAAGTTAGTAAGTAGTAGGCTCTTCGGTAAGTATAGCAATTTAACAAAGACAGACATACAAGTTACTTTAAAAGTACGTTATTATAATGTAATGTGATCTGGAATAAAACAGTTATTGTTTCAGGAAGTTATAAATGTTGCTATTCATTTATTAACAACGACTATATCTAATAAAAATACCAATTCATATTTTAATTCTTAGAACACTATTAGCAAGTCTCAGGTTATAATTGTATAATAATAAACATACTTAAATATTCATATATGTTTCAATCTATATAAAGATTCTGAGAAAAACTTGGTTGTCCGTATATAACAGTGGTCCCGAAGTCGATAGAAATTAACTAATATTTCCAAATATTAATATAAATTAAAACTTAAATATCATCAAAATAATTATATTTTTTTATATACTTATCCTACAATAGCATTCAAATGACACATCACAAATGTAAATTATCAATAGTTCATCGACCCCACATACCACCCTTTGGTAGTCATTATGTATTGAGTCAGTCAGTCACTGAAATTGTTATCATTATTAAAGTTATATTTATACATTTATTTTATAACATAACAAGCTGTGCACACGACTGTTCGCGTGAAATATGTTATGTTAAGTTACTCCTTATAAAGTCAACTATCCGAAAGCGAAAGTCGCACCAAACAGACAGACAGATAAAATTAATTCATTTTCATATATATACATACATATTTCAGAAGAAAATATGAAATAATATAATATCCAAAGAAAATAAGTCTTGTAATATGTATTACGACTGATTTTATAACTAAGTCTATAACAAATTAACACATTAATTCTACGCTAAGTAGGATCTGCACTGAAGTGATACTATACACTTTGGCAAAAGTCCTTTTAGCGTCACCTCATGACGTAAGATGGACGTAAGCAAGTGTAATGACGTCATCATATGACTATAACACTCGCTTTCTTTTTGAACTAATTTAATATCAATTTAAGTTATAGTTATTTTTTTTTATTTATTTTATCTAATACGTATAGCTTTTTTTATTTAAATCCGTTTTCACGGTAAAACCACCAATTTACTATACGAGAAAATACAATACTGTCGTCAGAATTACGTCATCTTCATTTATTGAAATCGACTAATAAATTAAGATGACGTAGAAATTCACTTATATTTATTTTTAGAGTAAGTTCTATTTTAATCGGATAAAATAAAAAAACCCTTTTTCGATAAACCCTTATTACGAAAAATAATGTAACTATGTATTATATATATATATATATATATATATATATATATATATATATATTTGTGTTGTCTGTCTGTGTATTTTATCTAATCATATATACTGTAACTAAATGAAATGAAAATCCCTTTTTTTATTAAAAATAAATGAAAAATACATGAGTGTATGAAACAGTACCTCTACCTACGATTGAAAGACATCAGCTGTACCATAGAAAAAATAATTGAAATTAGATGAAATGTTAAAAATAATTATATAATAATTACCACCAGTATAACAGTCCATTGATATCGACCGATGCGTCACTATCGATTTTATTATCAATACTTAAGTGGCGCATAGACGCATTCCGATGCAGTACGAACGATTTCAATTCATAGAATTCTTACAATACCAGAGTATTAATAATGTCATTTAACACTACGTATGCGTGTGTGTGTGTGTTTGGATTTTCCAATCTACCTCTAGTTAATCGATTTTCATGAATGACGCGTTTGTTTTGATAAGACTCTGCGATGGAGATTTTTATGAGTTTATAAACAGACGATCTAAGGAATAGGATTTTTTTTTACATATATTTATAGATAGGTTGTAGGTAGGTGCAATGTTTTTAAGAAGTGTCTGTCCGTCGATATCAGTCACGGATTTTTGATTTATAGAAAGATTTAACATAAATAGTGGCGATCTAAAGTAGTATGTATTTATTTTTTTATATTTTATAGTCATTAGTGTATGTTTGTTTTATCTTATATTGTTACATAACTAATTAATTATTATATGCTCGCATTGGACGCGTAGTTTATTTATTTATTTATTTATATTATTTCCACTTTGAATGAATACAGTGTTCTCTTGTGTATCAAACGGGAGTATCAGGACTATGATACGATACTTATAGAAATAAGCCCTTAAGTGAAGACACTCCAACTTAAAATAAGTCTACGAGTGTTCCAAACTCTTGCTCTGAGAGGAACCACACAACAAACTTAATGTAGTATTTCTTTATTGTGATCACTGTTTCTCAAACTTCAATATATTTATTGTTACTTTTTTGAGCGAAGCGAGCGTAGCGAGCGGAGCGTTCTACTGGAGACTTTTTCACATTCTTTGTCACTTAGGCTCGAAAACTACTTGACGGAATATTATGAAATTTTGCAATCAAAAAGACACACACACAGGTGATGGTTTTAAAAAATTTTTTGAAAAATGTCATGTCGTTGAGGAATAATCGTCAAAAAAATTATATCCTATTGAAGCCAATGTGAAACGATGAGTCATTGACACTGGGCTCGCTTCGCGCAATATGCTAACGACACCCGAGTTTTCGCGAGCGCAGCGAGTCGAAATTGAGGGTCTGTTGGCGGCCCTAGTTATTTGATATCTTAGTTATAATTGTTTACTTAAATGAGTACCCGGTAGTGTGTCTATTACCTAATACAAGGAAGCTTGCATTTTGTTCGTATTAAGACTAAGAAACTAGTTTTTAAACTTAATGAAACTGAATGATAACTATACAAGCAAAGACCTCCGCTATAATTATACATATTTATCATATTATCAATGTGTCGCAATATTTGTTATTGTAGTGATAATATTGTTTGCTTGTCTTTACACATGCAGTATCTCGTAAACAGGTTATACGCAATAATAAGTAATACATCAAACACTTAAATGGAGCTTGTAATTTTCTATTTAATTAAGTTATTTCTTTCCCTTTTTCCCTGTTTTTGGGAATTCCATATAGTAATTAGTTTAAAATAAAAATTAAGCGACACTAAAGCTCGAGGAATATTCAATGTGTTAACTTTTTTATATCCGAACAGAGTCGCAGGAAAACTCTAGTTTTGAAATATTATTTTGCATACAAGCCTTCGTAAAGCCTTATCTCTTTATCTCCATTATTGATCCTTTGAGGTTTATTTTGTACTCACCTGACACACTTCAGAGGGTACGATACAAAAATAAAAATGTTATAATATTATATTTTTGGATACTTAAACTAACAGTAGGTAATGGTGTCATTGAAAATGGGAAAACAATTGATGGTTTTGATTTGATATATCCAATCAAATCCAATCCAATAAATATCCAATCAAAACCGATAAGAATAATTATTATAATTTGACAGCTATTAAGTTTTCATTTAATTCATAAGTTTAAAAAAAACTGGGTAATAAATTAAATTAATAAAAAAAATTGTTAATGTTTAGTTTTACTTCTACTTTTTATTTAGTTTTGTGTCTATGAACTATCTAACTAGTTATAAATATAGATTAAAACTATATAAGAATTTATTCACTCGGACTAAAACTATTTAACAATTTATTCACTCGGTCGGTCACGTGTCTTCTGTTATTTAAGTATAAGTTTTATTAAAATGTTTATTTATTTCCAACAATAGGGTAAAGTACGTAAGTCTTGACGTAAATTGCAATGGTTTACGTAATATTTATTTACATACATACATATTAATATATATATATATATATATATATATATATATATCTATCCATAGTGTGGTGGATACCGCTAAGTGTAGGATGGATTTTTTACACTTTCGTCTCGTAAGACAAACCTGAACTGTGATCGTCTTAATATTTAGATATGACAGACGTGTACCTATATATGTATATATATATATATACATATATGTAGATTCTTTTATCTATATAATTGTTACATATTTGAACTCGGATTATAGGTTATAAATAATTTTTCAAGTAAAAAAAGTCTGTTATATCTCAAAAGAAAAATATTAAGGTAAATTTAACCTGTTAACGGTGTTTGACGAAATATTTCGAAAAGCCTACTGCGATGATGGGCGTGACGCCATTTCTCGTCATGAAAATTAATCGTAATATATTGAACGCATTACTCAACGTTCTTATCTATTAAAATCGATATTCTTTTATTATATGAGGTTTGATGATGTTACTTATATCTACTAGGATCCGCCAACCGTGCGCGGCGGGTGTTGAGCTGAGCCCCTCTCCTTTCTTCCTTTCATGAAAACTTTTGAATGGCTAAACATTTTTTCAATCTGTTTTCGCTATAACATCCGCGTTCGGCTCAAACATACATGAGAAAATTTCTAGCTAATTATCTCGTCGCATTCTGGAGACAACTAAACACAGAAAAGGGTCTCCCAAACGGATAAGAGCTTCGCTTACGCTCAATGAAATAAAGGAAGAAAGAAATCGCCATTGTGAAACGAGTTGAACAAGAGTTTATTACCCCGTTAACGGGTTAATAAAAATAGATTTAAAACTACTCTTGGTTTCCGTAATGTTTTAACGTCTATCGTAAATATAACTCCGGAAACTATAAACGGAAAATAATATATCGTAAGTTCCCTTGTGAGATAAATATTTTACATAAAACTCCTTCTTTTAATAACTTCCTTATTTATGTCTTCAAGGATCTTTTAACTGTTAATACAAAAGAAAAAGGTATGTCCGTATATAATACTACGTTAAAGAGGTTTTTATTTTTTTTATTTATTAATTCACTTAATCGGTCTTTTGATAAGTTTTAAAACATCTCTATTAAGTTGTGTTTAATTAAAATGACAAAGTGTGTTAGATGTATACGGCAAGAGTCGCCAAACCATATTAACACTTTCACTGCCAGCTCCGTAGCGTATACGGAGACGCAAGTTTCACCCCGTGTTTCACCCCAGGGCCGTAGCATGTACGGAGCAATTAAAAGTCATTTTTTTATAGTATTTAATTGGCTCAACATTTTTTTTACTATTTTTCCGTTTATTTAAATGCCTTTATGCAAACGTTTATATGAAAAATTGAAACAGCACACAGGGCTCAATTTCTGAAAATCTGGTGACAGCGAAAGTGTTAACCCTTTCGCTACCAGCGTCACATATATGACGACCCGATTTTCTTACCAGAGCCCGGCGTCACAAATATGTGACGGGCGTTCATTACCAGTTTATGACAATAGTTTGTCCCAGATCGTACCGTACATAGATGGGTTATGTTATAAAACAATAAAATAGATACAGGATGTTAGTGGTGTAAAATTGCTAATTTCACTTAGAACGTTATAAATACATCCCACAAAAATTAATTACAATTGATATAATATTCAAATAATAAAACTTCTGGGCTGTGGTGGCGATTTGTCTTCTGAGGCCCTGGTAGTGAAAGGGTTAACACACTCGCGACCGCTGACGTGAATTCACGTCATTTCAAATTCTATTCCCGGTTGCCGCTGATTTGAATTCACGTCATTTCAAATTCTAAACCCGGTTGCCGCAAACAAATTTTATACTTATTATCCTTGACGATACAAGTTTGCGATATATATATATATATAATTTTTTTTATTAATATATAACTAAAAATACTGCTGTAGAAATAAAAAAGTGATAATTGTGTATTAAAATATTTTAGGTTTTCATTCGAAACACCAACAAACTGCTTTAGGTGTTCAGTGACGAACACACAAAATAATTAAATATATGTCAATTGAGAAAGTAAAAATTTTTTCAAGTTTACGTCAAAAATATTACGCTATAAAAAAGCCGGTATCATTATTTATATCTGTTTACGTAAGAATTGTATAATCGCCATGATATTTAATAAAATTAAAAACTTGTTTTCACTTTTACATCAAAACAAGATGGCGCTGATTCGTTTAAAAACAGCTGTTACAGGTTAGTTTATTATAACTGAAAAAAATATATATATTTTTTATCATTTGTCCGTCCAAGTAAGTGTTTAAAACACTTAAATATCAACTAAGCTTTAGCTTCGCAGTGTAATAGCTTCTAAGAATAGAGCTGCAAGGTCGCATATTATTTGCAAACAGTTTGAGGAAGCGTATGTCTGTTTGATGACTAATATATATATATAATATATAATATGTTTGTCTTGTCCGTGTGTTTGTATGAGGAAAAACATTCAATTGTATCCAACTTAGGTAGAAGTTTTGATGTATCTTGAATTTTATGAATCAATACTCCAATTTGTCGTATGACACTAGGAAGACATTATATGTATATATTATACATATTAATCTATTAGCAATTTCATCACGTATTACCGAGAAACTGTTGCAACGATTTTGATGGAATTCGATTTTGAGCTTGTTAATAAATAAAATCGAGCAAAATAAAAAGAATTAATGAAAATCAATATAGTTTTTGACATTGACGTTCAGAGACAAACACATTTGTTATTTTTTGTTTAAGAAAAAAAATATATTTGCGATTTGAGATACAATTTTATTTAAAGCTGAAACTTCCTGATACCTTATCTTATTCTAATAAGTCAAAAACATTAGTTTCCTAATTTTTTATTTTATCTTGACCTTGATAGATGACTCGACAAAAATCTATATATATATATTTACTATGTACTGATTAGATATCACTATACATATAAATCATAGATAATTTTAGTATATATATCAAAGGATTATGATAATTAAGTATTAAGATAAGAAAGGTTTAATGAAAACTCCTTAAATATAACTATAAATAAAATTTAAATGTCGGTTTGTAATTTCATATCAACATATAATGCATATGAAAGTATATAGGATACATTTTTTTTTATTTTGCTCTGTCTGTCCGTCTTATCAATGAAAAGGCTGAACCGATTTTAACAGGACTGTCACTTGCGGATAGCTAATGTTATAAGTAACTTAACGTAGCTTATTCCGCGCGAAGTTGTGGGCACAGCTAGTATCTAAATATAACTAGGGGCGCCAACAGACCCCCAATTTCAACTCGCTACGCTCGCGAAATCTCGGGTGCCGTTTGTATATTCAGCGAAGCGAGCCCAGTGTAATGACCCATCGTTTCCCATTGACTTCAATGGGATATCAGTTTTCTGACAAGACATTTAAAAAAAATAATTTTTGACGTCATTTTTCAAAAAAAAAAATTTTTAAACCTTCACCTAATGTTAATAATTTTTGTTAATGTTTTTGATTGCAAAATTTCATAATTTTCCGTCAAGTATTTTTCGACCCAATTCGTGACAAAGAATGTGAAAAAGTCTCCAGTAGAACGCTCCGTTCGCTACGCTTACTTCGCTCAATTATTGGTAAGAACATGTCAGTATTAGGACATTTTTTAATAATAATTGGTATTTGTTTTCAGGTAGTAGAGTGTCATGAGAAGCGATCAGGTACCAAGAGGGCGCTGAAGGTGCTGCACGATAGTTTGAAGGCGAGGAGGGAGGTGGAGCTCCACTGGAGGGCCAGTGGATGTATACACATAGTTGAGGTAATATAAGAGTTGAGATTTAGTAGTAATCGTCACTTAACGACACGCCGTCTGCGTGCTGTGTGCGTGTGTACGTCTGTGTGTGTGTGTGTGTTATTTTTTATTTATATTCATATATTTTACACATAGAATGAAATGGGAGTGATAGGAGGGTCTATTTTGCTATCATTTTTATCGAAATATGCCCTTAAATAAAGACACTCTCCAACTTAAAATAAGTCTACGAATGTTCCAAACTCATGCTCTAAAGAACCACACAAACTCAGTGTGGTACTTCTTTATTGATAACTGTTTCATAATGGTCAATATTTAGTGAGCAATGTACGAACTACTAGAACAATAGCAATCAATTCGATGAGCTTGAGAGATTTAATATTAAAAAAAGGTATCCGCGGCTAGCAAGACGATCAGTCAACGAATTTGAAAACGCAAAACTAAATTAAAACTTGCCATTATTTAATGTAATTAATTTAATATCAAGATTTTGTTGAATATATACAATAATTTAGACATTGGAAAAATCATTTATTAACACGTTCATTGCCGCATCCTATGTGGCCGATCACGCGACTTCGCGTGATAAATATATATGTTTAAATATATAACCTTATTTATTATATAACTGCAGTTTCAATATATATAAGTATTTTTACGTCATAAAAAAAATAAATATTTTTTTTGTTGGCCATTAATGCAAGTCTTAAAATTTTGGCTTGGCAATGAACGTGTTTTTTTTTTCTATTTTAATGAATCATACAGTGAAATAGGCCTCCAATTAGATGACGACATTCAACGAATGGATCAAGTGTCATATACTGGTCAAGGTCAGTGTATTCTGGTCTAGGTCATGAATGCACCAAAATATTTTACATTAAATAAATAATGCATTCATTCTATTGTTAGTTATTCTGAATTGTTATGAAATGTTAGACATTTAATAAGTTTTAAATTTAAATTAATTAAGTTTGAAACAAAATGTAAATAATATTACGAGGATTTTACAAATTTTATTTACGGTTTTAAAACAAATTTTATTTACGGTTGTAAGTTTGCAAATATTATTTACGGTCTTTATTATCACTAATCATCAGACCGGCTTATCGAATTGATTGCGATTTTATGTTCATTAAATATATTGAAGTTTGTGAAACAGTCATCAATAAAGAAATACCACAGTGAGTTTGCTGTGTGGTTTTTCTCAGAGCAGTGAGTTTGTAACACTCGTAGACTTAATTTAAGTTAGAGTGTCTTTACTTAAGGGCTTATTACGATAAATAAGATATTAATAGATACCATTTGAAACACAAGTGATCACTGGTATTGTTTCAAAGTGGAGAAGATATAAATAAATAAATAGCAGAGTAAAGAATGTATTTAACACTAAACCTACCAAGTACCGGTCAAATTGACCGTTCTTAAACTTTTGTAAAACTTATACATATTTAAACGTTATAATATCGTTATCAAACCACATGACAATTCTTAGAATATGCATGTAATATTTTTTACACTCTTTACTTTTAGTTATTTCCATTATTACCTGCGTTATATAATAGAATAACTTTTAATTACCGACCAATTTGACGGCGTGCGGTAGGAACAGGTATACAAGAATTGTCGGTAGGTTTAGTGTTAATAAATATTATATAATAATCTTCAGATAATTGACGTTTACGATAACACATACGGTGGTAAGAGATGTCTGCTCGTGGTTATGGAGTGCATGGACGGCGGGGAGCTGTTCCAGAGGATCCAGGATAACAGGGAGGGAGCCTTCACCGAGAGACAGGCGGCTGAGGTAATATACTTGTTTTTTTATATAAATTTTAGAATCTTGGTGCTAATAAGTAGTAAAAAAACATAAAAAATAATCTTTAATTTGTGATTGTCAAAATTAAGTGTTGAAATGTATAAAAAAGGACAAGGAGAAGATGTCGATAAAACTAACTTGCTTAAAAATTTACCTAAAAATGTTTGCAACAGTCCCATATAAGCATAATTCTAAATTATATTTACAAATTTGAAATACGATAAAAAATCTAATGAATTTTGGTATAATTTTAGATAATGCATTCAATATGTGTAGCTGTGAGGCATCTACACGACTCCAACATAGCCCATAGGGACATCAAGCCGGAGAACCTCCTCTACACCAGCATGGAGTCCAACGCGACGCTCAAACTGACCGACTTCGGCTTCGCAAAAGAGACCCTGACCCACGCCGACACTTTACAGACCCCGTGCTACACCCCCTACTATGTAGCTCCCGAGGTAAGCAAAGGGCAGTGCTGCTGAAATTTATTCTATATTTGAGCGAAGCGAGCGGAGCGCTCTATGTGAGACTTTATGAATCCCATGTACGGGGTTGGCATGAAAACGGCTTTACCGATCTTCATGAAATTTGCACATTTATAGCGAAAGGAATAATCATCAAAAAATTACAGTCCCATAGATGTAAAAATCGCTGTGATATTTGATTATTCTATATTTTTTGCCTGTAGATTTCAGCTTTGCACGCTGAATTGAAGATGGGTTATTCGCTTCGCTCGATTCGCCGAACTATACCGAAATGCGAGCGCAGCGAGTCAAAATCGAGGTCCGGTTCGCGCCCCTAGTTATTTTATAAAAGAGCTGTACGGGCGGGCTATTTATAACTTAAAAGTTAGAGATTCTCTGAGAGATGTTTTTAAAAATAGGTATTCTTACAATCACTTCGCAATACATATTTAATAACATATTAAATATACGTCAAAATTTAAACAGTTATATAAATACAGACAGACACGCGATAAATTTGAGAAATAAAAACAAACTCGTAACGTCAAAATTTCGTCTTCAAAAAGTTAACAAATCCTTCACGAGCTTGAGTATACGCATATATAATAAAGTTCCACAAGATATCTTAGACCTTCCTTTTCTTAGTTTTAAATCTAAAATCAAAGGTTTATTATTAAATAAATCTTATTATAATATTCAAGAGATTTTAGAGGATCGAAATGTGTGGAACTTAAGTTGTTGAATCATTTGCAGGATTTATATTATAATGTACATCACCTAAGACTGTTAAATTTCTTTTGAAAAGAGCTACTGTTGAGTTTCTGGCCGGCTTTTCTCAGTAGAGTAGCATTCGGAGCCGGTGGTAGCTTACTCACAGACTGACTACACTGACCTTTTTTATTTTATTAATTGACGACTAAAAAGTGCGTGTAAATGCCTACTTGATTCAAGATATATTGAAGTTAGAATTTTGATATTTAGTCCCGACGGCTCAGTTTTTAATGTTCCTTATTATCGAGCCTAAAGTCCTGGGTGCGATTTTTTTTTGCGTGTTTGATAGTCGTGGTGTTATTTGTATAATTTTTTGTTATTTTTTCCAGGTTCTTGGTCCAGAAAAGTACGACAAGTCCTGCGATATCTGGTCTCTTGGTGTTGTGATGTACATTCTGCTGTGTGGATTCCCTCCCTTCTACTCCAATCACGGTCTTGCCATATCGCCGGGTATGAAAAAGGTAAGAAGCAAAAAAGAAAAGATAAAGGTAAAAGGTAGAAAAACTTAAACTATAAATTATCTTCCAAATATTTATTTAAATTTGATAATTTTGTGTAATTTTTATTCTATACATCTTATACAACAATTTTATATGAATAATTCCTTCCCAGCGTATCCGCCTCGGGCAGTACGATTTCCCGGAGCCGGAGTGGTCCAACGTATCAGCTGAAGCCAAGAACTTGATCAGGGGGATGCTGTCCGTGGATCCAACAAAGCGACTCTCCATACAACAGGTATATATTGATATTATATACTTTTGAAAATGCACAAAATATTATTAAATCAACCCTAACAAGGCTCCGGTCGGGAAAGCAGTTAAATAATAAAAAAAATTAAACACTCAAATCACACCTATAACAAACGAATGCAAACAGTAACAATTTACTTTTCTAAATCTGTATTTAACACTTGCTGCAATTTACATTCACAGATAATAATAAAACAACATTCACGTGTGATCTAACACGTATCTGTACAACCCTCTATTGAAGTTATATGATAGAAAGAGACAGGGATACACCCAGAGAGAGAGAGGGAGTTGTGAACCCGTCCCGTCAATAGATTATGTGCAAATAGTGTTAGTAATATAACACATAAAATAAAAGTAAACAAAACATGAGTGGTCATCATCATCTCGTGGTGTTAACACAGTGTCCCCCCCCAGGTGATGTCCAGTCCGTGGGTCCGCCAGCACGCCCAGGTCCCTCAGACGCCGCTGTACACGCACGCGCTGCTGCGGGAGACAGGGGACACCTGGAACGACGTCAGGGACGAGATGACCAGGTCACTGGCCACCATGAGGGTGGACTACGACCAGGTACTACGTGTGTGCGGGCATGAGTCAGTGCGTGTGTGTGTGCGCGTGCGTGCGTGCGTGCGTGTGTGTTTGTGTGTATAATAAATGAGTCAGTGTGTGTGTGTGTGCGTACTTATATATTTAATGATTTGTATATAATATAGTTTTTTTTAATTTCAGGTCCAGATAAAGGCCCTAGAGCAGAGCAACAACTCCCTCCTCAACAAGAGACGGAACAAGGTCGGGGCATGAGATAGTATGTGACTGTACTGAGTGCCAACTTACTACTTGTATTATTTTGTTTCGGTATTAATCATACAAAATTGCCTCAACATTTCTCGATAGAAGGACGTTTATTATATTTTTGTATTTTTTTTTTAATGTATTTTGTTTATTTTTTTTTTATCACAAATATACTAAATATTAAAACAGTCTTGCCGAGCTAATTCTGCATCGTATTAGTTTTCAATAAAGTGTGTTTTTCACTAAAAAACATACAGTGATCCCCCCTATAACACAGTAGATCCGTTCCGCGTTATAGGAAAACGCGTTGTAGGAATATTCTTGTATAACGCGCTCGTATGACCGTATAACGCGTTATGTACAAATAATTCACGTTTAACTTTTCTTGTTAAAGACGTTTTAAATGGCATATTGATATATTAATAAAAACGCGTTATAAGAGTACCGCGTTATAAGGGGGATTATGTATTTACAATTAGTTTAAGCCAGTACGTAGATTAAATATTTTTGAATTATTTTTTTATATTATTTTGTTTACGTATAAAATATTACAAATACAGTACAAAGAAATCACAATATTTTTTTTTTCATTTATATATTTTTTTTCAAAATTATTACCTATTTTCATTAATTATTTCACAGAATACTAATAAGTATTTTAGTTATAGATATACAGACATCACAATCACAATATATATAATATACTCGTTAAAACGCTAAAATGCTTTAATAATAAAAAATTAAATTCTAAAAGTTACAAAAAATATATTATAAGATATATTTACAAATATACAATTAATTATAATCAAAATTAATTAGATTGCCGTCCATTATGTATTCATTAGAAACATACACACACACATACATACACACATACATGTGATTGTTAAATAAAAATTGTCACAAATATGGATTTTTTTGTTTGAATGAAATTTTGTTTTTCTTTAATAAATTATTTTGACTTTTTTTTTTTCATAAAAAAAAATTACATACTTTTGACGCAAAATCATTATTTGACAAAATTGTTATTTTACTAAAAAAAAAGTATATTTTTCTGTAGAATTATATGTACTTAGATTTAAAACTTCATTTATTTGTGAAAATTAAATGAAGTATGAAGCCTTGCTTTGATTTTTCTGTGAAACTTTAAAAGTAAATGAATGTAATTGAATACTTAGTGATAATACGTATTTCTGTCAATTGTGAAATATTGTATGAAGAGTGAAATAAACATTGCCCTGAAAAACTCGTTTATTATTTACCTCGAAATAATAAAAAAAATAATATTTCTGTATATAATATATATATATATATATAAAATTGAAGTGTGTTTATTATTCCATATTGACAGCTTTGCACTAAATTCATGTATACTTTATGGTACTTATATAAAAAAACAGTTTTTTTTCTGTTTGTCTATCTGATGTTCCAAATGGTCTCTGAAACGGCTGAACCGATTTTTATAAGACTTTCAATGGTGGATAATTAATGTCATAAGGAGTAACAAAGTTTTTTTTAAAACATATTCCTAGCGGGTACAGCTAGTATATAAAGTTTATTTCTCATATTACCGTTGACTAAAGAGTATATATTTTACTTTAATCCATTCCTCATAAAAGTTATTATTTTTACCATATATGGGTACAATGTACATGTCTACACTAATTATTATATTATATATAGTAGCATTAGTAAATTATTTTTTTTAATATATAATTTATACATATTACCGGTTATTATTAGTTAATAGTCAGGCTTTTTAGTGGTACTTGAAACTGCAAAAGCCCGACAGTATATCATGAGTATATAAAAAACTCAACAACAAACGTCTGACTAAAGGAATGAAAGAAGATACATCCCACTTGACATAAAGCTCATGACACTAGTAGTTTCAATGAAGTAGCAAAGAATAATATTATAGTACTGACTGTCGCGATAAAGAAAAACAAACTCCACTTGCTGTTTCTTAAAAACACATTTGGTGGTCAGTTTGTTACAATTGTCAATCCAGTTGTCAAAGTTTGCTAGATGTCGCCTCTTAACAACTAAAAATGAGTTAATTCACCAAAAGTTGCCACTTGTTAATTTTGGTTACTAAATTACTTAAAAAACAAACATCTTTTAATTTTAGTGTGCGATAAACGAAATAATAAAAATTTATTTCACTTCCAATAATCATCCACACATATAAAGTAAATATCTTTTAAGGAAAGTTAATTTATTCCTGTGCCAGGAGACTCTGTAAATAAATACATATTGTAGTATGATTTGCCTTGTGTAAAATTATGAGAATTTTTTGACCCAATTTTTCATTATTTTTTTGTACTCTACTGATGCCCACTCACTAAATACGGTTCATCAGTAACAAAGACAGATTTTGCGGTGAATAATGATTTAAATAACCTAATAAAAGTATTAAAAAAATACATTATACATAATATCGGGGTTGAAATTTTATTTATTTCGGTATAGGATATGTCTTCTGCCTTAAGATCTAGTATTTTACTTACATCTATATATTGCTATTGAGCTTCTATTGAGAAGCAGTTTGTTTAGCCAAATTTTTAGCTGTCATAATAAAAATATGAGAATAGATGATGTGTCAAATTATTTTCAACAAAACCAGTCCTTTGGAAATCAAATATTTGATTTTGCTTTTTATAGCTTATTAATACTTAACTTGTTAGAACATGAACATATTTTAACCAATAAAATGTCTGTCCTGATACCTAATGTTATAGATATAGAATATGTTATTATTTTAATTAAGTGTGATTCATACATTTAATATAACTTACATTTCCCAATGGCAATATTTTACCAAATATTGAGACGCTTCGGCCATCTTGTATCATATAACGGTAACATCAAATAAAACAAACAAAGTTTCAATATATTTTATTATGTCAATATTAAATATGAACAACTTTATGTATTCTATATCACAAAGTAACTTATACGTACCGATATATTTACAGGGAATTTAATTAACTAACTTATCTACTTCATATTTGATATTATAAAGAAGTTATGATAGACATACAGCCGGTATTGACTCTAATATTATATATATATTTGATTTTAACATGTCTTTGGTATATTTACATAACTGAAATTTGTAACAAAAGAAATGTATTGAGATATAAACTTTTAAGTACTTAATATTTTTTACCTAATAATTATTAAATATACTACTTCTGAAGTTATTCGAGAAGTCACTTCTTAAGAAACATTATTTTTTAATTCCTAAATATAATAAATACCAAATAAATTAATTTAATCAGCAGCCAAGGCACGATTTTTATTTAAAAGCGCCAATAAGATATGCGTGCATTTTATATACAGTAAATATAGAAAAGCAGTTTTTACATGATTTATAAAGAAAAAAAAAATACAATTAGTATTAATAGATTACTTTGTCATTTGATTTTTGTGCGCAAATTGGACATTTTAAACATTTTTTTCTTAAGCATTTTTACATCAGTTCCCTTCCAGCACTTCACGCTTCTCCTCTCTATGTACAGTGATATATATAAATATCCCCGAGTCCCGTCCGTCCGTCACTGAAAGTCACTCAACACTCAGTAACTCAACTCATATATCCACTTCACAAATTTTCCTCTTCTGAGGGAAACCGTATTTATCCTTCTTCACGACCTCCTGCTTCAGTCGCTGGTAAGTTTCTATCCTGGAGAGTCCGTATTCCTGGAGCAAACAAACAAAAATATATTAATACAGAAAATTATATTTCACAAAACGTAAAGTAATAAAAAATATTTAAAAGAATAATAATTTGTGCCTGTGTGTGTGTCCATGCGTGTGTGTGTGCGTGCGTTTGCGTGTAAATACACACCCAGTAGCCGAAGGGTATCTGGCTCTTGGAGGCGTTGACGATGGACCAGAGCGCCCAGAACAGGTGGCTAGCGAGGGCGAAGGCCTCGACCTCCACCAACAGCTGGTTGACGTCGTCGATGGAGGGCGGACGCTTCTCCTCCAAAGAGTTGTGGTAGTGCTTCAGGTACTCCGTGATGAATATCTCCTGGAACATTGGGCGAGGTCATTTCAATGTCATCGTTAAGTCAGATAAGTGATGTATGTAATTTTGATGTCTGATTAATAATGATAAGTTTTCATTTTTCGATATTTATATATGTAAAAAGGTGCAAATAAAGCCAAATGTCAGTATTAGTCAAATATTGACGTATAATTTCAATTATTCTTGTATTTGCATTTGTATTATTTTACTAGTTATAAATTATTAGATATATTTTAATGAAAACTTTATGTGATTCAACCTATCAGGACCATGAGGTCATTTCAAGGTCACTGTCAAGTCATATCTTAATAGAGCTGTTCTATAAGAAATATAGATTTGAAGATAGTTAGTACTTTATGAAAAGGTCTCATTAATACTAAATTTATTGTCTTTAATAATAAATATAAGTCACTAAATCCCAATGGGATATAAATTTATTACACATAGATTAAAAAAAATGTGTATACAATAATACGCTTCCCGTGACGTCACGAGGCCGGAAACGGAACCGAACCCTGGACTCTTCGACAGGAACTAAAAATAAGCACAAAAACACAAGCTTCGTAGTTTACAGACGCTATTCACGTCAAGTTACTTATTTTAAAATTGTAGAAATTTTTTTAACATTTTTTTTTTGATTTTTCCATATATATCTTTCAAGATCCATAAGTTTTGTTTTTTTGAAGTGAAACCTCTTTAGAATCGTTGTGATCTGTAACTCTATGTAACGAAATATTCGTCACGATAAAGAAACAAACACATAAATGTATAGGAGAGAGTAAGATAGAAGACATGTTGCCCACTGCTGTTATTGTGCCATCTACTGCTCAATCTTTAAACTAAAGTGAGGCATATATTGAAGTTTTTATTTTTTTTAAGTTACCATAGATGGCGTTGTTACTTATAAAACTGTTAGTTGAGTTTTGTAACAAAATGTAAGCAGCATATAATGTTTCATATTAAAGTATTAAATATATTCTAATACATCTCTATATCCATCTCACTCTCTCGTAGAATACTTTCAGAGGGTTCACTTCGGCTGTGTGTGAATTGCACACATATACAGGTTTTTTATTTTTTTATAATATATATATTTTTTTTATGTGTAACTGAAACTTTTGAATCCTGAAGGATTTATGTAACATGGTACGAACCTCACGCCGTTATGGGCGGGCCATGCGAGCTCTGCAACTTGAAAAAATATTTTGAAAGAGTTTAAACGGGACATTTTGTAACAAATGTATGACAAAAAAAAACTTTCGAAAAAAATCAATTACAAAATCCCTCGTTAATACAAAATGTATGTAAATATCAATTAGTATGAAAATGGAAATCTGATACGAAGAAAAATGTATGAAGACCAGACAGAAGAGAACAAACCTTCTGCTCCAGGGTCGCACAACTCTCCGTGTTCTCGTAGTAGAAGGGCTGCTCGGGGTTTGTGTAGTCGTAACACCACTCCTGGAAGTGGTTAGCGATGTCGAAGCCCCTGTAGTTGTACGCGCAGTACTCGAAGTCTATCAGCACCAGCTTCGGCTCCCCGCTGTCAGATATCTGGCTGATGTTGGAGTCTTCGTCCTCGTAGTTCCCGATGAAGTCCTTCTTCCCGTAGGTCTGGACGTAGACCGGGGACTCGTCCTCTGTGGGGGCTTCGTCTTCCAGCATTAGGATATTACCTGGATAAAAAAAAATGTGTAAATGAACTTTGTTAATATTTTTTGAGTTTATAGTAAACAAAAAAAATATATATGTATGTCAAATGTTATAATGTGTTTTTTTCTTCATACAATAGAAAAAAGTAAATCAAAAATAAGGAATCTATCGTAAATACTGTTGTTATTAGAATAAGAAAAAAATACATAAAGATGTTGTTTTAAAAGAAAAGAGTAAGACAGTAGTTTATTAGGGGAAACTTGAGAGTAGCGATACTAACAAAAAAAAATAGGGATAGTCATGGCATGGGCATGTTAAGGGCATGTAATCAAAAGAGTGTTGTATGGAAGTGGAGAGATTTAAAAGTAGGGCGGACGAAAAAAGGATGCGTGAAAGACGATATGGAGAAGGGAGTGCACACAGATGAGGTGTAACAGTAAGAAGGAAAGAAAAGACGACGGATCCCAAAACTGGGATAAGGATAAGGAGACGATGTAGATACCTTCTTGCATGTCGTTGTGACAGAACACGACGGGTGACTCCACGGTCGCTATGAACTTCTTCAACCATTCAATCTCTTTATCAAAATCTATCGAACGGAGCTGCTTTATAATACTTTGTTCTTCGTCGTTCTGTAATGTTATATATTTATAACTATTCCATAAAATATAATAAACATTAAGAATATTATGATAGTCATAACTACAGTCAATAATTGTTATTAATAGTGAATTAATAATCATTAATAGTACCTTCCCAACTGCGGCTGGTGAGAGTCTCTCCTCCTTGACTATCTTCGTCCACTTGGCCATTGTCTTCCAAAGCCAGTGGGGTTCCTTGGACAGTGGAACGTCCATGGCGTGTATGGATGCCATCTTCTCCGCTATCTTCATTGATAGGGAGGGTTCTGACAGCTCCTTGGTGAGAAGAGGTCTGGCCTGGGTACAGTAAAATTTACCAAGATGTTGAAGGACAATGCATATTATGTTTGTATCAACATGTATTCATTTTTGTATATAATAAACCTTAAGGACGCAATTCTGTAATTAGCTAATAATTATCGCCATTTTCCTAGAACCAGTCAAATTTTATATAAAAAACGACATACCGGTACATATTGTTCGATCCTCCCCCCAGAGAACACACCGTGTAGCTTCGGGCCCAACCTCCTCTCGGACAACAGTGTGAATATCACAGACTCCGTCACTATGGCGTCCATTGCTCTCTCCCCGTGGACTTGTCCGTATATACGTAACAGTACCTGGAATGTAATGTACGTTATTATATAACTAGTTCTACCCACGACTTTGCTCGCATTGAATATGTTTTTTTTTTAATAAAAGTTACTCCTTTTAACAAAAATCCGTCTTGCCGTTTAGAGACTAGCCTGACCAAAAAGACAGACAGTATATATTTATATTGCATTTAGTAAAAAGCTGTCGGAGTCAGTTTAGCTGACCGAATCCGCAATGAAGAGATCCACAGAATGGCAGGTACTAGCGAAAATGTCGCAGTGAGAATGAAGAAGAACGTGCTGAGGTGGTTTGGGCACGTCGAACGAATGAGTTGTGAAAGAATGGTAAAAAAGATTTAAAAAGGAAAAGTGAGCGGTAAGAGAGACAGGGGGAGGTCTCGAGTGACCTTCGAAAACACAGTAGCTATGATACTGGAGGAAGGTCACGTAAAAAGCATGAGGACCCCCCGGAGGGCATGTATGAAGAGGTTAATGTCTGTGGTCGAGGCGAAAGAGGTATGCAGGGACCGTAGCGTTTGGCGCTCCGTCGTCTCTGGCACCCCGCAAGGGACATGGCGTGAAGGTAAGTAAAAAGCTGTTGTTAATATGAAATGACAAAACGGACACTTCAATTTTATATATATAGTTGAGCTATACACTATTCGGGTTATGTATTTTTGTATATTTGTTTATATTTCTGTTACCACCAACTTAAGTATTAAGATATCTCCACATATAATTATGATCGCAATTTTTTTTTTGCAAATTAAAATTATTTCATATATCAAATTTGATTACAAAAAAATATATATCTTTTAAAGTTTTTGTGCATTTTGCGAAATAATCACAATGTTCTCATTAATCATGATATGAATGGACAAACTAAATTTTTAGACGAACTCACCTTTTTCGGTTCATCCATTGAGAATGAATGCGAGCTCATGATTGGTTTCCTCGCCAATCTAGCCTCATCTGTATCCAGGGAACACTCTCTGGAATAACTTAGCTTAGCCGTATCAGACGGTAAGGCTACATAGTACAAAAAATTCGATAAACCCCCACTGAAAAGAAAAAAAAAACAATACTTCAAATATTATTCATGTTATAAGATATAATATATATATATATATATATATATATATATATATATATATGTATTATGTTTTGCGTTTTACATCTACGCAGCTCAGACAGGTTTTTCGTCAAGGTCATCAAACAATTGGTCAGAATTGTAATTATTATAACTCTTTTAATAAACTGTAACATGCAATTTAATCACTTAAAATTAAATTATGTACAAATTTATAATAAAAAAACATCGGGATTCGAACTTGCGATCTCTGGTCGTCCATGGTCGTCTGGGAACTGAGCTACTGCGTTTTTGTTCAAAATCTAGCCCTAAAAGGGGTGACATGGGAGGGGGGGCTTTATTACTTTTAACACAAATGTGAAAGTGGATATCTTTTGTCCTTTACGTCACAATATATAAATATGGATATAGTGTATACACACATACAAGGAACGGTAAATACTGTAACAATATAGTATTTGATTGTATGTATACTTAAAAATATATTTATAATATTTTCTTTATGAATCAAATCCCATATAAATGATAATAAATGATAATAATATAGGATAGACTGGATTTATTAAATTATGTTATGGCTTAGAGGAGTGCGCCACCGATATATATATATATATATATATATATATATATATATATATATGTTAGTTTGTAAAGTTCCTAAGAACTTCAAGGTAAGTGCGAACGATCGTCACAACTCAATTAAAACAAATGCAATCACATTAAACAACAAACAGACAACGTGTCATTGCGACGCATTCCGAAGCACGGATACTTTTATATAAATAATTGTTTATCATTTGATAATAAAACAAAGGAATCTCAACTCAATGTAGGTCAAACGAGTGGAAACTTACACGAGATATTATTTATATCTTTAAATTTTGAATCAATACTTCATCACTTCACTTGTGTACGTCAGAGGGTTTTTGATACCATACTTATCTAAATAAGCCCTTAAGTAAAGACACTCCAACTTAAATTAAGTGTACGAGTGTTACAAACGCTCTGAGAAGAACCACACAACAAATTCCGTGTGTTTGTTTTTTATTGTGATCACTGTTTCACAAACATTATTTTATATATTTTTATATTCTATTTATCAATATATATTTATTTAAATACCCCAGTAGTATTGTTTACTCAAATCAGTGTTTTATTTTAACGACAATCCTGTCCCGGTTTCTCCTGACTTTTTTCAAAAAAAAATTCTCCTTACGGCGGAAATTGAAACTCAGTCCATTGATTATTGTAACTAACTCAAAAAACTAATTATAATTTGGTAACAAAAATTACATAACATCAACTATTACGAAAAAATATATACAAAAATTGTACAATGTTTGTCCGAGTGAAAACCGTATAATAAATGTAAGATTTTCCGTATAATAAATGTAAGACATAAAGTGGAAGAGTTCATTTAATATAACATACTCAGTGATTACATTTTGTTCTGCTCGAGGACGTATCTTAACAAAAACATTGTATAGAGGACAAATGAAACACGACAAAAAAAAAATAATATGAAAACCGGATATTTGAATGAAGGTTTACGAGACTTGGGTTTCACCTCTCAAATATCCGATTTAGTTACATTATTATTTATATACATAATTCGAGATACTAGTTAGTTAGTTTACAATATTTTAGTTTTATTTCGTTAGTTAGTTCCAAATCTACAACTTAGCAGTCAAGGTTGAATTATTAAAGTATATTTTCATTGTCTTAATGACGTTCCATGACGTGTTAAACTCAAATAACTGTCTCAGTGTGTACAGTTGATAATTGCAATAGATAAGATTTAACAAAAAAAAAAAGTTAACTTCACACCGACAACCGCGTCAAGGTTATATGGCGTTTTAAATTTTTTTATAATAAAACGATTAGAGATTTACAATGGGGCGTAATACGACTTTTTATTATACTCTTGCGTTTTGACGTAAATTTAGATAATGTTTAAATTGCTATCCAGTCTCCTGAAAAAATCTTTTGAAATGTAAAATATTTTTTTGTTTAACAATCACCCAAACAATGAATGACAGACACCTTGTTTTTTCGTTTTTTTTGGTGACGACAAAACATATTTGTATCAAAACAAACTTTTACGAAGATCCTTTTCAAAATGTTTGATATTCTATTACATTCGCGATTTCAGGGCAGAGCTTGAGGCTAAATATATAATCACGTAATACTCAAACAAACAAACAGTAGTTTATTTCAGTACAATGTTATGGAAAGGCAACAATTGTGATATTAGAAGAATAGATTTTAATAAGATATGTACTTATAGAAAACAAATTCACATGGAAGGGAGAAGAGAGAAATACTTGAAAGAAAGAAAAATATCCACTAGACAAGTAACTCTTCTATCTTGAAACTTAAAACTCCTCAACTATTACCATCTCCTAGCATATGTTAACTCAGATCAGAAATTGATCTTGGATACTTCCAATTCATTGAAACCTACCTGATCCTTTTGAAGTCCAGCTCAGAAGGATCAACAGTCTTCCAAGCACCATGAAGATAATTCCTACAAATTCTTCCAGCAACTTCTCTCATCTCCTCTTCGGTACCACACATTTGAAGTTTCTGGAACAAAAAATGGAATCTTCATTAAATATTGCATATAAAATATGATTTCTTTGTTTTAGCTTAGCTTAAGAACCTTATTTTGTCTCCGACTATCATTCACCTTCAATAAACTTTCCCTACACTGACTAACAGTTATCTATAATATAATGACGAACTAATTGTTTATATCTCCCAAGGATGGAAGATAATGTTATTTGTATTATATTATCGCTTCTACTCTTCCATTAAAATAAATCAATAATATTGTTATAACATCCGTTAGATATTTTTTAGTCATCTATAATATTATACGGACAGATTAAGTATATATAATTGAAGTATTATCAAATGTTTTGATTGTTATGTTGGTACGACGTAGTCAATTTTTTTTTTTATTTATATATAAGGAAATCTGTCTGCGGTCTCGTATTAAAAAACCGCAGAAGTTTCATTAAATGTATATGTAAGTTATAAAACTATATAAGGAAATTATATACATATAAAGATCTAAGACAGAGATCTCTTTTTAACACTAAACCTACCAAGTACCGGTCAAATTGACCGTTCTTAAACTTTTGTAAAAGTTACACATTTTTAAACGTTATAATATCGTTATCAAACTACATGACAATTCTTAGAATATGCATATAATATTTCCTACACTCTTTACTTTTAGTTATTTCTATTATTACCTGCGTTATATAATAAAATAAATTTTAATTACCGGTCAATGTGACGGCGTGCGGTAGGAACAGGTATACAAGAATTGTCGGTAGGTTTAGTGTTAAAACCCTAAGAAAACGTGCAAATTTAATTACAAGCAAACTAAAAAAGCACGTTCCTGGACTGTGATGCTGTTGATGATTGAAGATGGCGAAGTTGGCTAGAGTAGATTTTAAGTGTCTATGGAGTTCAAATGAATCCCATAACTCTTTTTTTATGTTATAGATTAATATCCATAGACATTCGTTTATGCCTTTCATTGTTATTTTAAAACAATTTTGCCATGATTTTAATTATGGTGGTGACTTCGCAGGAAATTGTACACCTGCACAAATTTTGAAAGCTATTTCATGGTCTTAAGTGATTCTATTATATTTTAATATAAATCATAAATTTAAAATAAGTTAATAAGTTATAAGAAGTAAGTCAATAAGTCCTCTCTAGGTTATTTTATGCAGATGTTCACTATATTTCATAGCCCCGGAATCACGGTGAGAAATTGCCATCTTGAGGTTGTACTCCATAAGGTTTCTATCGGAGGTATCGCTGGTCCGCTTAATCAATCTAACAATGGCGTCTTCGTCAATATACTAACTAGGGGCGCCAACAGGCCCTCAATTTCGACTTGCTTCGCTCGCGAAATCTCGGGTGACGTTTGCATCGACATTTTTAAAAAAAAAATAATTTTTGAACCATCACCTAACTTGTATCTTTTTGGTTGCAAAATTTCATAATTTTCCGTCAAGTAGTTTTCGAGCCTATACGTGACAAAGAAAAATGTCAGACTCCAGTAGAACGCTCCGCTCGCTACGCTCGTTTAGCTCAATAACTATCTATGTGAATGTCGTTTCATTAGAACATGTATATTTCTGGTTATAAACCTAATATCTTTGTATATCTTCTTGTTGCTGGATTAGTACACCACCAGATTTATTATTACAGTTCAATAAACTGACACGCGTCCGTTAAATTCCACACTTATCGTATTTACAACAACCGTCTGATTAATCCCACATTTATGGGCCTCATTTATGTATATTGGGTTTTATTTAATAAAAAGATATACGTAATTCTTGGCGACGAGATTATTATCTGGGAATTTTGCTGAATAAAATTAACATTATTATGATATTTATTTTTCTGAGTAAAAGATATCTTTTTAATATGGAGGTAGTCAGAACTGATCAAGGATGGTCATGACATATATAGGTAGGAATTAACCTCTCTCTTTCTCTCTTAACACAGCTCTGTTTCTGTCTCTGTCTCTATTTTTGATTCCAGATTAGGCAGTTTTATGACCAAGTCTAACTAACATAGGGGTACATGTTCAAGCTTCAGCACAGAAAGTCTTTGAGTGTCCCTCATTCACTGGAACTATATTTTACGACTTCTTCATAGATCAGGTTTCTAATAGTTCCGTAAAAAATAAAAGGAAAATGGTCGCGGCCTTGAAGCAGTAGTATATAAAATGTGATAATTTTGTTATTATCATTATTAATATTGTATTATTATTATAAGATTACTTACACGTCGATAAGATTGATTCCTGACCGATAAAGAAGCAATGGTGGCGCGTGCCGACATTTTTAATTTATACAATTCTACTTGAATTGAAATTTTTGATGTTAAATTGGAAACTCAAGAAAGAGATTGTTACTTAAATGTTTGATATCACAAAAAATAATCAATCGGTTATAACTTTAAATTTGAGTGTAATATAATTAATCTGATCAACATTTAACTAGTTGTGCCCACGAATTTGTTTATGCTGAATTTGTTTTTTTTTAATATAAATAGCCTACTCTATCAGCTATCCGCTAGTGAAAGTCTGGTTAAAATCGGTCCAGTCGGGTCCAGTCCAATTTTAAAAATTGATTTTTTTTATTTAAGTACTGTATATGATTTCATATGAATTCAGTGAAAAGCTGTTAAATTGGAATTACAAACAGACACTAAAATTTTATTTATATATATATGGATTTACAACAAATTGTCGACTAAAACTATAATGTCAGTAATATTAAATCAATACGATTACTGGTATTATTTTTTGGTATTTTTTCTTTCAATATTGATTGTTGAGCTGAGCGTAAGCGAAGCTCTTAACCGTTTGGGAGTTTGGGAGTTTGTGTTTAGTTGTCTCCAGAGTGCTACGAGATAATTAGCTAAAAAATTTCTCATGTATGTCTGAGCCGAACGCGGATGTTATAGCGAAAACAGATTGAAAAAATGTTTAGCCATTCAAAAGTTATCAAGAAAAGAAGAAGGGAGAGGGGCTCAGCTCAACCCCCGCCGCGCACGGTTGGCGGATCCTAGTAATAAAAAACTGATACCTAGAAAATAGTAATGTAAGTACGTATGTATGTTACGTATTTAATAATTGGCACGGACTCTTAAAATAGTGTAATTGTTATTTGTTCATTTGTCCATCACGAGAAAGGTATTTAACAGTTTATTGTCTGAATCAACATTGAACAATAACATAATTATAAAGAAAATAAAGTGGAGTAAAAAAAAATTAAAACGATGTATATATATTATTAAAACGACGCATATATAAATAATAAACGACGCTGACGTAATTTTCCGTGATTCATTAATTAATAAAACGTGCTGGTCAGAGAAGTTAAAACTATTAAATATGTAAAAAAATAACCACAGTATTTTCCTACATTTAACGTAAATAAATAATATGTTTAGCTTCGTTTTAGATCTAAATTGGAATAGACCTTCGTTTAAAATTAAATTTATAAAATCAATATGGACACATCGTAAAAGGTTAGGTATGTGTTTGTGTGTGAGCACTTGTTCCTGTATGCGTGAATACTAGCGTACGTTTGTGAGCGTGCATGTTTGTGTTTCTGTGTGTAAGTGTGTAGGTGCGTGTGCTTGTGTGTATGTGTGCCTTTGTGTGTGCGTGAGTATGTGCGTGCGTATGTGCGTGTGTATGTGCGTGCGTATGTGCGTGTGTATGTGCGTGCGTGCGTGCGTGCGTGTGTGTGTGTGTGTGTGTGTGTGTGTGTGTGTGTGTGTGTGTACGTGTATGTGTGTGTGTTTGTGTGTGTTTGTGTGTGTGTGTGTGTGTGTGTGTGTGTGTGTGTGTGTGTTTGTGTGCGTGTGTGTGCGTGCGTGTGTGCGTGCATCTGCGTGTCAGTGTGTGTCTATTTGTTTACATTCGATTTTCCACTAATTTGTAAAATATATAATAAACCTTATAAGCCGACATTGGAATGAATTATGTTTTATTGTTATGTACATCGTATAACATATACGAGTGTCTACTTTAGTGAGATTATTAGATAGGAGAGATTAAGTTATCATTGGTACTTCAAGAGTATTATTTGCTTACAAATTTATATAGCCATAGACAGATAGATATGAATGACACCTCGATTCTCCTTTTTATATTTGTAGCATTCAGAGATATATATATTATATTAGCTGTGCCAATGACTTTATCCTGGAAGATTTAAAAAAATAATAAAAGTAGCCAAAGTTACTCCTTATAATAACAGTTATCCGCCAGTGAAAGTCCTGTTCAAATCAGTCAAGTCATTGCAGAGATTACACCAAGTAAACAGAGAGAGAGAGAAAAATATCATCAAAAAATAGTTTTTTCATATATACTTCATATATAATTCATATGCATTAAGTGAAAAGCTGTTAATTTGGTGTCACAAACAGACACTTGAATTTTATTTATATATATAGATATTTAATTATGACAAACCGGATATTATTGATTGATTGGGAAAAGAGATACATTAAAAAATCATTATAAATATATTAGTATTCTTATCTACAATTTACATGAGGCTAATGTTTGAAACAGATAAGAATAACCAAGGAATATTTTTACATCTTTTTAAATATTTTTCTAAAGAATGTCTCAATATAGAAGTTACTATACAGTTAGAGTTATTTTAGAATTGATTTAAGAGCATTAAAAATCTCTGAAGAGTGGCACTTGTTGGCTTATTTTTATGATGTAGTCGTTCCATTAAAAATAATCTATACTTGTAATCCATTACTATAGTAACTTGTAATGTATCTTGTAAGATAAGAAAATAAAATAAATTAATAAATATTTAGAATACTCAATATGGTTGAGGTATATAATTTTGAGCATTTTTGGATGTGACCCTCCCCTTAGGGAACCCAAAAAAAAATTATTTTGTCCCCATTTTTCAGCAGATCGACATTAAAACCTAACCTAATCTCTGTAGGTACAGAGTACAGGTATAATAAAAATTATTAACTAATAGTAACCCATGACTTTAATAATTTGGACCCATTTTCTTTACACTCTTGTATATAGTTATATTCATACAAGTCATAGATATTGTCGAAATAAGACTCAAGAGAAATAGTAATCCAAGAAAAATATAAAAAAATCCAAATATGAATACATCCACAAAATTCCATTTCAATTTTGCAATTGGATAGTAATTTTTTTTATTTTCACATTCATGACAATTGTACCTTGATGTTACATGTTATGCAACCTTGCTTCACCTGTTACTCAACTCAAAAAAGTGAGTAATTCTTTTGAGCCAATATATACATTTTCATCAAGCTCCCAGAAAACATTCAGATTTTACCTTTTAATAAAATAAAAAAACTTCATAAGTAACATTCATGTGCTAACAGATACTACAGTAGTTCCAAATATCTACAACATGAAGCACCCTCGGTATGAAGCACTCGCTGCCAAAATTTTATAATTTAGTTCTTAACATTAAACCTACCGACAATTCTTGTATACCTGTTGCTACCGCACACGGTCAAATTGACCGGTAATTAAAAGTTATTGTATTATATAACGCATTTAATAATGGAAATAACTAAAAGTAAAGAGTGTAGAAAATATTATATGCATATTCTAAGAAAAAATATTTTGTATAAAACTGACTTTATAACCACTTTATATTGTCTCGGTAATCATTATTGGATTATAGGAAACATTGTGTATAATCAGTATTATGTAACGTCTCAGGAACATGCACATATTGATAACAGATTAATTACGTTATGTTCTTGTCATGATATGTAAAAAATAAATAATAATAATATGAATATCTGATATAAAAATTTATCAATCCACAATTTTTGGGAATAAAAATCTTCTCAGTATTCTTATCGAGATATAAATTTCAATGTATGTGTTCGTTTTTATAAAAATATTGAATATCTTTGAAGAGAAAGCTATTTTATAGTCGAGCAAATGTTTATAACAATCAAAGCTAGGAATCATACAAATGGAAGCGTTACACAAGGAGTGACGAACAAACGGAAGGTCATATTAATTTCTTTATATATAAATCATAAATGAGAAAATGCAACATTAATTACAACTGATTGAAGACGTAACACTAGTTATAATTGAAGCTGTTGCATGCATCATTGTGATTGACGGATAGAAACACTTTGGATTTGATGATAATTAATTGATTTAGCTGTTATCATTTAATTACATTTATATTATCAGTCTAATAAATACGATGACCAATTTGACAAACTTTTAGATAGTTAGGAACTTAGTTATTGACGAGTTGAAACAATTTAGTATTTTGTGAAAATGTATGGAAATCTTGATGTAATGTGTATTTTTTAGTATTATTTAATTATGACAAAACCAAATAGTAAGTTCTTCTATAAAGATCGTTGAACCTTAAACATTATTAGATAACAATAATTGAACAATAAAACAAATTTACAATATTGTTTGCACAGATAGATATGAACTAAGAAAAACGATAATTAAGAGACATTAAGAATATCATTCACCAGAATTGACTATAGAAAGAAAATGTCCTTTTATTTAATTTTATATAAAAAATAGTTTAGCAGTTTTCTTAAGCAACCAAAAATTAGCAGGATGTTGTTGTATTAAAACAGTGGAATCATTTGAATATAATTATATGGTATCACATAAGTATAAGATCTTAATAACTTTTATTAAGATCTTTTCACACGATTCTCTGATTCCTCGTTTTCCTTAATTAAAACAATACTAGGAAGCAACACATTTTTTTCAAGTATTTAATCATCATCACATTTGTTAAATAAATTATCCAACAAAGGTAATATAAATATGATATAAATAAAGTAAATTCACTTGGTTAAAGACTCGCAAATAAAAAGATTATGATATAAATAATTAAAGTATGGAAACCTACCCAAAGATGGCTTCGGTTCGTATCAATGAATCTTCTATAACAATTCTTCGCATTCACTAATATGTTTTTAATATAAAAAGACATTAGTTAAAATAAAAACAGTTTTATTAAAATTACAACCTTTTGTTTGACAAGTGACTTTTTAAATGTATCGATTGAAGTCGTGTGGTGTTGCCGTATAGGAAAACAATAAATGAAATATAAATTATTAAGTTTAATGTTTTTGGAGATAAACATTATTATAACAAATTATCGTTTTTAACAGTCAGATTAATTAATAAAATTTATTAATTATATAGACTACTTCTCATATCTAACTAGCGACGGAAATACTAGTTACAGTATGATCTAAACATGGGTTTGTTTACAAATTCTATTCAAATGATAATAATAATATTTTATAGTATCAATCATTCAAATGCGTATAAATGGATATAATATTAATATGTTGTTTTGAAAGTGATACTGTTGTTCGAATGTCATAAAAATCATAATTGTTTATTATTATTAAAATACTGCAGATATATTTGTCACACGTAATCATTTAATATTTTTGTTAATTAATAAAATGAAAGTTATTATAAAAATGATAAAAAATTGCAAAACATAAAAATCCATGTAAATTATCTCATAGGCATACGTCACAGAATGGTACGATGTTAGTATTTAAAAAAGATTTCTTTTTTTAACACTATATCTACTTTGAATATCATTTGAAAATCAATTTACCTTTGCCATTGTTGGTCAAAATCTTCAACGCTGTCAGAGATGCCGTATAATTAATTTTTAATTCAATTGTAAAAATACACCGACTTTTTAGAGTAACGATTACGTCTACACTTCGCAAGTTAAAAATATCAACTGAAGTAAAGAGCGAGAAGCGGGCTAGAAATTCAATATAATGGTAGTTGTGTATTACCGTGAGTGCGAGGGAGAAGGAAGATCCGAATTCGCACGACACTTCCCGATAATCGAAGAAATGCAACCCCCGTTGTTCAACGTGTCGGAAACGTCACTATAACCCGACTAAATGAAATATACATCATGTACTCATTGTGCGAACTTAATCATTGCGTATTTATCGTTGTCAGTTTATATGATGTGATTCATATTTTTATTAAATTAACTAAACTTATCAAAAAAGTCTTAACCCATATTTATTTAGTTGATATTAATAAGTACATAATCGTTTACAAATAACTATAGTTTATTTTGTTTATAATTTGTGCAAGACAAGATAATGTTTTGTAGTAGTATGTTCAAATATTTCATTGAAGTTTAAGATAAGAGTTATTAGTTCAAAGCATGTTATCAAAGGTGTTCAGTGAAGTAATAATATTAAGGACAATCGATTATTTGTTTGAATGAAATGTAATTATTGTTAAATCTGTATTTTAAATCACAAAGGATGCACATTCATAACTTATGCATCGAGTTGGATGACCAGAAGTGTCCTTGGGTATTTTTGTTATTATTATTGTTTACTTTTAAGTAATTGGTTATTTTTTCCAACAAATCCGTGTATTATACACACAGAATATATATTATTTTTTTACTGATCTATGAACGCGTCAAAGTTATTTATTTATATTATAAAAAAATACAATTTAAATAGTATACGAATCATAGTATATATATTTTTTTGTAATTGAGTTAAAGATAGAAAGATATAATAACAAAACTCAAATATTTTTAGTACTAAATTGTTTGGGAAAAACATGTTTACAAATTCTTTTTTTATATAAACTCGTTTTAAATTTACGCAGTAATACTAAGGCGCCATTTTGCCAAGTAATGAATTATTAAATAACAAAAACAGTGTTACCTGCTTCGTAAATAGTAAAATTAGTGATGATTATTAATTAGTATTTGACAGTTACTGACTACGGTTTCAATTTGTAATTAATGTATTTATCTTTTCTTAAAGGCATATACATAATTTTATAGAAGGTTTTACAAATAACAAAGATACTTCCTAAAAAAAATTTTGAATCTATGCTTGGCTAAAAATCGTTTATGAAAAATATTGTCAATCTTACCCTACCCTACGTACATACTGATCTTATAATGAGGACAAATTAACATGATTAAATATATTAAAATTAACAGTCCAACATTTCATTTTTTTTTGTATGGAAGTGGAGGAAATATTAGTATCCATGGGGATGTACTAAGAAATTAGAATGTTAAACAAACATTGTTATCATTTGGTAATGTTTGAAACGGCTCTAAAACTGTTTTTTTCCACATCTACGTAGTTCAATTATCTGTATTTGTTGATTACATATTTACAATGCATACGTGTACTTTTAATTGACTGGAAGGAAAAGATTTACCTCAAAAGAAACTTTGTATTTTGCAAGCAAACATTTTTCTCTGATATTTCTCTGATATTATTTATTTAATATGTGGCTATAGTCGAAGTACTTAGAAAATATTAATATAATATAATAACTGCTCTCTATTTCAAATAAAATAAATTAAAAAACATGCTGACTGAAAAATACTTGTCTGTAAATCAATCCCACACGCCTCAAAAATTAGATTTTCTTTCATGTTTTTTTTTTGTATTAAATATAATGGACTTTATATCCTAATAGAGTTCAAGTTATATAAATCACTGATACTGTAACTATTATGGTGGATCTAATATAAACGAGTCAGTTTTACTTTTTTGTATATAATTTCCTTTTACTTTCAGCACAGATAATTTCTCTACATGGTTTCCTCCTCTAGACATACTTTTCCGAACGTATAACGTTTTTTTATTGCCGCTTGCTTAGAAAGTTGGTGGATGGTCGAGAAGCTATTGGAGCACGACCGCCTATACCTCTTTGATATGAAAAACTTGGCCCCTCCAGAACCTGCATCATTGGACCAAAGAAATGAAATCACAGCGTGAAAGGTCTGGACTATACCGAGGGTAATCTATTAACTCCCATCACAATAGTGCAAATTTTTCCCCAGTTGCCCTTATGTTAAAGGGTCGAGCGCTGTCGTGGAGGAGAATCACACTTTTGACTGGTTGGCGTTTCCTCCTTCTTCGTAATGTCATTTAGTGGCATCTAAAACATCACAATAACATTCAGCGTTAATGGTGCTTCGCTTGTGTAAAAAAACCATGTGAAACGTCCCTTTTTGGTCAAAAACATAGCCACTACTTTTTCTGCTGAAGTGCGAGTTTTGGGCTTGACAGACGCCATCCCCCCTGTCATTCTCAACTTGTTTTCAGGGGTGTAATAATGCATCTAATTCTCATCACAGTATTTGTAAGAATATCTCACCCTCTTCTTAGTATTGGCGCATAAGTCTTAGACTGACCTGCAAAGGATTTTTCTTCGGTTGATCAGCTAACAGTGGAACGCACTTTGGAGGAAGTTTTTAAAATTTTAAGTCATTAGAAGCAAATTTTTAGATTCTGCCAAAACTGACATTCAGTGTGCGCGATAACAAATATCACATAGCTAGAATCGTATAAATCAGTAAAAGGTCTCTGACCGCGTCAACGATATCATCAATAGTACTCGTCATTGGGCGGAGGCGATAGCAACCTCTGATCTGATGATGAAAATAATATATGCCATGTATATACTTTTAAATTTCTTAGATCTTTAAACTGTATCTTCAGCTTCCGCAGGATATCTGAAGGTACATTCTCAAGCATCAAATACTTGACGATTATTCGCTGCTCCACTGACACATATACCTCACGCTCATGGCTGCTGAGACACGCGAGCAGTGTAGTGCTCTAATCACGCGATTAGAACACTACACACTCGACAAACAAGTTTGGACCTGTCTTTACTATGGGAACTGCGGATACGGAAGTCTCGTTCATATTTGATCCACCCTCGTAGATTATAAATATCCATTAAGCTTACCTTAGCTTCCTGCTTAGTTTTATGAGACAATCTCTGATTCTTCTGTATTATGGCGGGATAGTTATTTTCACGGATCTGAAAACATGTATAAATATTTGGGACATTAGTAAAATTTTCAAAATCTAAGCAAAACTATATATACTTAGTAATTTAATTTGAATTGTAATCATCAAAATTACTAGAAAGTGGGTCAGAACTCACGATAATCGATTTAAATTTCAATACCAGTGAGTCAAGAGCGCTCTAAACCTACTTATTGTTGTATTTTCTATGTTTATAATAGTGTATTTATCAAAAGAGACCTTTGTACATATCGTCATTATGAGTACGATTAAATTAAGGTGGTCAAATTATCTCTAGAGGTCCCAGGTTCAAATAACAGGATCTGTCAGCGGTTATAGAACTAAAGTACAGATAAGAAATTGTTATATTACCACCAGTTTTTGTCGTTCTTCCAGATTTTGTAAGCGTTTCTCCATAAATGTCATTCGTTTCTGGAAGTCGTTGGCGATACAGTGACAGAGGTTGAGGGACTCTCCAAATATTCGCATCTTGCATTTTAAGTCGTCGAAATCATCTCGAAATCTATGAATAAAATACAAAATCATGAACCATGGACGCTTTTTTGTTAGCCATATTTTTAACTGTACTTAAAGCTCAAATTAGTTTTTGTTTCCCTGTGGGAATAAAAAATCTGCAGTAAACAATTTAGTTCTACAATAAGCCAATTAGTTGTTTTGTAATATGATAATATACAATTATTCAATACTCTTAGGTATTTAGGGATCTATATCGTGTAAACAACGTGTAAAAAAGACTTATATACTAATATATTAGAAATTTAGCCTCGTTACTATTTTATTTGTGCAATTATAATTGAAATATGCCTGTGGAATCGTCTGTAATGATTTTGATGAAATTTGGTTACAAGATAAAAAATAGATAATAATTATTAATACATATAAATTGCTACAAAACAAACAATGGCAAATGGCGATTTTGATCGATGGTTGGTTCAAATCTAATTTACTAATAGTACCTACTGAAATCAATAATTATCATGACATAAAAATCCTAACATTCATGACGGTCAAGATAAGGAAATGGTGCTAGTTATTTGTGGGATTCCATCCATAATTCTGATTTCTAGTCTTGATCATGACGATTTTGTATATCATATTTTAACGTTATTTACAAATATTGGAGTAAATAAAAAAAACATAAAAAGTCTAAACCAATAAGTAAATTTATCAAAATATGAATTAAGCCAACCTAGAGATAGATGTCGTCAAAGAAGTTTTCGAGATAGAAGTTCCAACATCGGACATAGAATCCGATGGATTGAGGCCGCGACTAGAATCATTCAAACTATTGCTATGAGACGATTCATCATTCAGATGGCACACTCCGGGTCTTCTGTTTCTCATTGTATTGCGCCTGAAATAATTTTTATAGCAATTTGTTAAATATATACATTTGCCGATTAAAATTAGAGGGCTAAATTAATAAGTAATTTAATATCAGGATAAAAAGTATATTTAATATTAAATTTTTAATAAACATTTGCTAACTACTAATGTAATTAGTGGTAAATAGATAATTAGTGGAAATAATACCTAAACACTATGACACTACTACACTTATTAGAATTTATCTTTAAAAACCTCAGAGTTATTTTAATAGCAATAAATTGAAAATTATCCAAAAGAGGATAAATACTAATTAAAACAAATTTGAACAGTTAAAGTGAAAGCTAGAAAATTTGAAACAAAATATACCTACATTATAACTTAATTTCAATAACTTTTATATATTATTCTTTTTCGTGTTTTTATTGATATTTTACATAAATAATGTTTGTAATTGAGTTTTACATTGACAAGAATTTGGATTGTTTGTACTTTTTTACTGACAGACTGAAACAGATTATAATGTTCACATTGGTTTAGTAATAGATATATAATATCATTGACGTATAAAAAGATATAATAAAAAGATAAGAAGTGAAGCAAGAAATGACAGAGACGTGATCGTGTAGTGAAAATGAGTAATTAAGCATAATCTATAATTAATATTGACCGGAAAGACATACACAGAATAATTATTTGTCTTGACGTCTTGTTGTCCAATCACTTCTGTCGAAGACTTTAGGAAACCTATGATAACTCCTTATCAAATAAACATTACCAAATATTTTAATTATCTGACCCGTTTTGACTTTTCATAAATATTGTTGTTACTCAAATATAAGTTGTCCTTATATAAAATTAAACTGTATATTACACTTTTGTGTCTTTCCGTGAAAATTTCCCGAGTGAAATTATCCTATAGGTACTTAGAATTAGAGCAACATCAAAGTTAATTATATTAAAATATATCCACTCTACTAAGCACGTGACTCTCATCAGTGAGTGCAAGTGTTCGAGATAAACCGTGATTAGTGTATTACAGTCGCGTTTAAGTAAATTAAAGATAACGAGAAGGTCGATGTTAGTGTGAGTGAAATCAGCAGTTATGAGATAAGAAGTGAAGGATGAGTCACTAGAGAAAAAGGAGAAAAGAGACTTAGAGAGTGAAGAGCGAGAAAATAATAGCGAAGCAGGATATACCGTAGTACCGAGTAGACAAAAGACCTTATTTAAAAGTAGTGTAGACCTGGGAGGTGCTCATGGTTTAATTTTGATAACAAATTCTTCAAAAATAGTTGGGTTTTGCAAGATTATTAATAAACATCGTTACAATACAAGTTTGCTGATGGCAAATGTGAACTTTTGTTCACATCACAAACACAACGTTTCTAAAGAATTTTCACTTCCAACAAGACAAGTGCTTCCTAAAACAATAAATTAGATTATAGTAATAGTGAGGAAACCTATCATGATATAAGATATATATTATATGATATATATTATCAATACGGAATAAGAACTGAGTGAAATAGTATTTAGTATTTGATGTTTGGAAACTACTTAAAAAAATAAAGGAGATTTCCCTTACAGGACAAGAAATTATTTTGATAAAGTTATGTTAGTGGTGAAAGCGGTTTTGATATCTTTATTTTTTAATAAAGGTTTTTTTACGACTACTTGACTTTTTATTTATTTAAGGTTGTTACGTTATACAGTGGTGTATAACCAATCTAAAACCCTGAGCTATTAATACAAGATCATTTACATCAGAAAAAATACATAATTTATTCTGTTACTTCCGAATTTTGGTTCGATGCAGATCAAACAATAAATATTACTGTTAGTTACTGATACAATATATACCAAAAAGAAGGCTATGACATATGAATATGATAAATGAGACATTATTGTTCATAAGTCTATAAGATGGTATAGTTTCTCAATCAATCACATAATGTAGATTAAAATTACAATGTTGAATTGTAAATATCTAGATACTGTATTAGAGGTACATATTTCTAACCTTTCATGGATACCACAGATTGAAAATATCAGTAGTTAAATCTATACTAATATTGGTTATCTACGACGTTGGAAACATCTCTTACATAAAAAACTAAAATCGCCCAACTAATACGCATCTTCCTATCATCGACTACTCAGATACAACTTACCCAAACCTTTCTGAGAAATTTCTCGACAAACTGGAACGTTTACAATATATCTGCATTCGTTTCATCTTCAATCTAAGGATATTATACATATAGCAACACTGCGCTAGGAGGGTACCCATTAAGGGCTTTAATTTTGGTCCACAGTCCCGTTCTTTTAATGAATGAATGAATGACCGACATATATGATATTATATTATACTTATTGTAACTCTTTCTGTAGTCTAAGGCTCTGGAATGCTCTTAACTATTCAATAAGAAAATCTTCTTTTATCTGTTTTTAAATCGGTTGAAGCAACATTATCTATCTGTGTAAACTATACATTAAATAAAATATGTAAGTATATATTACTTCTAGAATAAGTATGTTTATTATCTATGAATTTAAATATGTGTTATCAATTGCACTAACCCTTCTTATCTTATTGTTTATTCATCTTCAAAGGTTGTCTGTAAGACCACTTTGCACAATTTAAATTTCTCTTTTCATTTCATACAGTGCAATGAAGCATTTAAAAAATTAAATGAATATTGAAGTAATACTAGATAATGGATTCATATATAATAAAGAAAATATAACTAAAGTCTGATGTAAGTTTCGCTTCAACAGATACGAATGTATAGGAGAATAACGGAAAGGGCATTTTAAGGAAAGGGATAAAAGGAGGAGGAGCAGTTAAGAAACATAAAATATTCTCTCCCTTCACAGTCAGGCTTAGGAAGGCCCAATCCTGTAGTGATTGTCTCTATCAAGAGGTCTTAAGCCTAATTTAGGTATTATTAAAAAAACAATGTTTTTACTTATAAAAACATTTAAGTCAATAGAGTAGTTAATAGTTTAAATGAACTAGGTATTTGTAATATTTTATATTTGTTATTTCTTTTAATTAGCAAATAGGAAATAAATATAAGATTAGTTAGGCATATATAAGTAATAAGTACAAAATTGAGAAGGAAAGTACTAGGAAATAAATATAATATCAATAGGGAAATTAGCAGATAGGAAAAATAAATTGAAGATAAACAGAAATTAAGAAACATATAAAAGATTAGTAGCAAATAGAGACAAATAAAAATAAAGACAACTTAGCAAAATACGAGTATGTGAGAAAATATAAATTATCATAGCTAGATATAATCGTTCAGTAACAAACATTACTATGTTAGTGAATGATATATAGTCTAAAAAATACAGGTGCCACTGGAGTCGACGACAATGTCTTTAAGATTAAGAATTTTATATACAAAATGGACTGATAATATAGCTATTAATGTCTTGAAACACCTCGACTCATTGTTATGGGTAATTAAAAAGGAAAACACTATTGTACATATAACATTCATTCTACTGATTTGTAGTATACATACATATATACAAGTATATAAAATATATATGTATATATATAGAGATGGATGAAAAACTAGCTTGTTTAAGAGCAGCGTTATGGCTTTTGTGTTAAAGAAAATCAGCTGTTTAAAACGAATCAGCTATAATATCTATAACTCGTTTTAGTTTAAGAAGCAAGAAGAAAAGCTGTTAAGAAACAATAACAAAATGTAGTACATATATAACAAATTTAGTTTTTTGCTATAGCAAAGCAATTAACGATATAGTAGGTATTCTGCGACTCTATAGCAAATTGTAAAATAGATTGAAGTTATATAAATCTGAGATTTGAATGGGTAACTTCTTATATAGGTTTAAGAAAAAAGGAAAAGGCTGATAAATTAGCGAAATTTGCAACATATAATAATTACCTATTTTACCGTTTTATACATAAAAATTAATATTACATATTATATTTAGTGAAAGTCTCCTTGTGTTCCTGAGATTAATAATAATAAGTTAACCAGAAAATATATAATAATTATGTTTTAACGTGCGGAGGTATAAGGAAATTTGACATATGTTGTGTTACCAGTCTTTGTCCACCTTTAAATCATTAATTGGTTAGTGGTTGTTTGAAGTCAAAATCTATCAAGTGAAAAAACAAGATTTATTATAAGATTTCTTAGATTTTCATAAAGAGTCATCAAAATTAAGGTTTTGTTTTGCCTAAGGTTTTTATAATTTTTTGTTGTTTTTGATTTGTACGATTAATTTTGATTAACATAAACATTATCAAATATCGAATCAAATAAGTAGAATATAGAATCAGAATAGTTATCATTATTATAAAAAAATTTGGAATATTTTTATTAGAAAAAAAAAAAAAAAAACAAAAAAATATATGTAAAGAACGTTCCTTTTATTTTAACTTAATATTACAATTATAAAATATCAATATATAGAATATTGACTAAATACTTATTTTTACATAATCTGTAGGTATATCAGTTTTTTTTTTATATAAAAATACACTTATTATAACTAACCAATCGGTATTAGAAAGTCGACCGTGTTGGTATACAAAACCAACATGGTCAAAAATCTAATTTAATATAAAAATACATTTATAAATACGTTTTAGGTAGAATTTTATTGGCAGTTCGATATAACCAAATTCGAATACATATTATATAGATACAGGACTAATTAAAAATCTACCTATTTACAGTTAATTAAGAATAAACGGTAACGAATCGATGAAATGAATATCTTTAGGAACTGGTAATTTATCTTTTATATTGTAACTGTTGCTGGATATTATTAAAATATAGATTTTATGGCACTAAATGTTAATGACCAATTGGATTGAATTTCGATTTTATTTCTTGCCTTCTAGACATTTGCATTTCGCTGTGTGCTCGTGTTTGCCGACTAATTCAGAGAAAGAGGGGTTGAAAGTTACCCCCGGAGACACGTATTGGGGGTTGGTGCCACTTCCGGACGTTTCGTACCTGATTATCTGGGGTTTGGTCGTATATGTTACAATTTCGGGTTTCGTTGTATATGTGATGATTTTCGGTTTGGTTGTATATGTCACGATCTTGGGTTTGGTTGTGTATGTTATTATCTTGGGTTTGGTTGTGAATGTGAAAATTTCAGGCTTTGTTGTGTATGTCACTATTTCGGGTTTGGTGGTAAAGGTAACTATTTCAGGTTTAGTTGTAAATGTGATGTATTTTGGTTCGGTTTGGAACACTTTCTTTTCGGTGTACGATGTGCTGAAACCGTTCGTGATTGGTTTGATTTCGCTGAAGTTGAATGCTGTTCCGAAGCCAGTTTGGGTTGAGCCACTGGTGATTTTTCCTGTGAACTGGTTCACTTTTCCAGACACCTGTTCTTGGGTGGAAAATCCTTGGTTTTGTCCAAAGCCGAACTGTGCCTTTCCGAAGTCAAATCCCTTTACACCGCCGAGAAGTTCACTGCCAACTGATCCGGTTGATAGACCGCCGGTGGAAACTGAGCCAGTCGCGACTGCTCCATCTCTAATGGCTGAACCCGAGCTTATTGAACCTTTTATTCCCTTGACTCCAGCAAAACCTCCCTTCACTCCACCTTTGATTCCACTGTTTATTTGTCCAGAGTATCTTCCAGTTGTAACTTTCGTAATAGTGGTAAATTGGGCAAATCTGACGCTTTCAATCAAACCGATGGCCCATTCATACCATTCCAGGTCAAACCTGTAGAAGCCAGCTAGCTGATTTCCAACTTGACAACCTGGATGATGAGAAATAGATATAGGTATTTATTAGGCAGGCAGTAAAGTAAAAATCTAGATAGATAGATAAATATCTAACATGGAGTGTTTTGAAATCGAAATTAATGAAATATTTAATATTAGGTCTAGTAATTAAAAAACTAAGACAATAGCAAAGATGGATTACTTGGTAACTACTAATATTTAATTTATGAAATATTTACCTGAGTCCCAAGAATAGACACCTCTGAAGGTGTAATGTCCATCGCCAGTCGTGCAAGCCAAAGCGCTTCCGATATCCACCTAGAATATAAAAGTAAATAAAATTTCGAACATATTTGATACATTGGCAAATGGTGGAATTTCGCAAATTCTGCGTAAGTATACATATAAAACAAATTTGCAGCCCGATTTACAAGTTGCCTGTGTTAAATAGTAATAGTAATCAGTTAGGAGTCCTAATTTACTCACCCTGCAGATGTTATTCAGAGGGTTAGTAGGCTGTCCGCAGACGCAGCTGTCTTCATCATACAGTTCCAGGAGGTGGGGGTATTCTGATGATAGTTTGGATTGACATTCCCCAGGGCTGATTAGGGAGACGTTCATACTATGCATGATACTGCCTTGAAGGTGAGCTGGAAATAATGAAAACAGACACTTAGATCATTGTTTGATATCAAGATATACCTCATTATTGTGTATTTTTAGTGATTTGAGTAAGAATAACTTCAAATATTATTACTAAACATCTTTATATTTTTTCTAATGAAATTAATAAAACTAATGTAATTATAAAAATCTTTGATTAAATTCACATTAAATAAAATTGAAACTGTCGATAAACTTTAATATTATACTTTGTATGTAGTAACCGATTGTTTTACAATAAAATGTTCATTATGAGAAATAATGCAAAAAAAATTGTGATTTGCAAAATCAATAATAAATGACAGGTTACAGAGACAGAACCGCGAGACAAGCTAGTATTTATTGCACAATGTAAATTTCAAACAACATTTCCATCATCGAACCAAATAAACCATTAAACATCTTCAAATCATTAATTTGATGTCATTACGAAATAACTTAAAGGTTATCGAGAAATAATTCTATTGAAATTAAAGTAAACAGTTAGTTGTAAGATATTTTAAAAGTATCATTAAATAGCTTCTTTCTCAATAACACATCTTGTTTCCATCGCACCAATTTTCGTTTGTTAGCTCACAAACAGGTGACAAGGTTAATTTGATGACACAAAATGAAACCTTAAACAAATATTATATGTGGATAAATACAAATGAGAAATATTTTCTAATTAATAATAAACATTTATTTTCCCTATGTGTTTCCACCCTTATATTATATTCCTTTAAGATCTACAACTGCCCTTATGATGTCTATGGGCATACCTCATGCTCATGTGCCTCTCTATAAATATAATATAATCTTGTAGCGATTAGTCAAGACTTAAACATTCTTAGACACTGATTAACATATAAATGCATTGTCGATACCAATATAAATACTTAGTTTAAGTACAGACACTTAACCTCTTTTCGTAAGTGGGTTACATGCGAATTCTTTGACTCTTATTTGAATATTCAATTCACAGTATTTCAAGATTTAAAGTTGTATTTTTATGTATTTCCGTCACTCAAGCATATTAAACAGACTTTCCAATAAAGTTTTCCTTGATAAGTATTAGGATTCCTATGATTATTTGGTTCTGTAAGATTTAAGTGCCAGAATTCATAAATAAAGGTTTGTCGTAACAATACTCGTAAGTTCACGGCGATCGAGATCAAATATTGGTCAATCGATTGCATTAATCAAACGATAATTAAATCTTTATTTAATTAGCTATAAATATTTGAACGTTGTGTAATGTTTGTACCTGCGATGTTGAAATTAATTAGGTTTTCAGATTCTAGGTATTTATCAAATTTTGATCACATATTGTCCTAATTACATAAAAATACCATCCATTTTATATATATAATAATCTTATAAAGGTGCAATTTGTTTGTGTACTGTGTTTAAAACTAATTATTCGATTTAAAACTATTAACAATGCATATTTTAGGGTGCACTGAGAAGGTTTTTGTTATGAAATAAATGCTTTTCGTGAAGATAGTAATAACTTTGACGAGTAAACAAAGAGATGTCTTTCATAGGTTCTATGCCACAGAATCTATGGCAACAGTAGTATTATTATAAACTACCGCTTCGTCTATCTGTTAAACTGCTATCAGTTTTCATCAGTCTTTACGAAATGTGGATTTTAAAAACGGACAGTGACTTAACGATATTTAAATTTTATTAATTTATACTGAGGAATGAGGACATTTTATTTATGTATTCAAAAGATAAATAATAATTTCATAATCAAAGGGTTTTAATGTTTTTTTTTTGTTATTTTTAGTTGAGCCACCGGCAGCCGTGTGTGAAGGGGTATGTTACACAATTGACCGGTAATGGCGGACGGGTTAAGGTAGCGTCAGGGGAAAAAAATATTATTTATTAATTTAATAATTTATATTTAATAAAAAACGACTAAATATTTATTTTTATTTTTAACTTATTAAAAATGATTTCAATAAAGTCTTTTATATCCAATTAGGATCTTAAAAAGTTATATAGATAATATATTCACATCTCGTACGTTTGTATGCAAATAAGTTTGCTTGGGAATCCGGATGCTGACCTTGACAGCTTATAGTTTTGTTTTTATATTTTGGGGAAAAATATCATGTTTTTGTCTCTAGACCTTATACTTTTACTAAATAAGCCTACGCAAAGATGTCACACAATAATAATACACAAATGATTGATTGAAAACAACAGCAGAAACGTTTCCTATACTTTGATATAGACTTTTTAAGGGCAAGAGCTAATAACCAGTATAAGAAATTGTATTATATTCAATAGATTATCAAGTTTAAACAAATAAAAAACTTTTCAGCTTTATAAGTTGCCAGAAATAAATATTACTGGGATTTTTATCATTATATTCTTGTATCATCTGTAGGTGTTTCTTTGTTGATCGGACATTATGCAAAACGGTGGCAAAACCAAATGAGTTTGGGATTACCCAAATAATACAATGAATGTCTTTTAAAAGCTGTTAATTTAAATCGATTTCCTAAAAAAGATTTAAGTTTATATATATATATATAACTTTAACTTTAACACGAATTACAATGGAGGCCACAAAATATAAAATTTTTAATATTAAATTCGCAGTATACATATATTAGTGAAACTAGTTATGAATTAATATTCAATATCAAATATTAATTTACGATCATTCAATATTTGACATGTTAGATAAGATTGGATAATATTGTCAGTACAAATGTGTAGATCTGATAAACAGTTTTGATATTATACTGATTTTGCACGTGTCTTATTTATACTTATCTTAAATTAAATGTTTTTAATATTAATTTTGATATCAGCTTTATAAATTTTCTTAAATAAAAACCGTCGTTTCTCTTTGTTTTAAACTACATTATACAGGTAAAATTTATTTGCATTTATACTACGTATTTCGTATAAATAAATATATTGTATCAATTCCATAATGATAATAATTTCAAATCGAGGTACGAATTTTGACATATACTCAACATGACTGTGAAAATATACTAATGATACTAATATAGAACTTATTGACACTAACGCCATCTGTTGAATTGGAACTAAAGTGTTTTTAAAGTGTTTACACATAAATTCAATTTCATTGTTTAATTCAAGAAATATAATATTTATTTTATTAGCATTAATATTCAATGCAGTGTTGTGTTTTTAATAATTTGTTATTAAAATATAATATAAATTTTATTAAATCTGTTGCTGACGGTCCATCCCGACACTGACCTACAAAATACATCTGCGCCCGCTTTCGTTTTCCTCAGTTTTCGCTACTCACTAATAATATTATTTAACACATTCCACGTATTTATCTATATTTGCAATGTTGTAAGGACACTTTCTGATGTATGATTTGAGAATCCCAAGGGTTTGTTTCACATTAACCGATCAGAAATGTTACAAAAGTTGGACAAGAATCACATCAATAATAAATTTATTTTTCAAATTTTTTTGACAGAAGTCTTTCTATTTGTCAGAAGATTTAATAAAATAAAAAAAAATATTTTTCAGATTCCATATGTATAAATATGTAGTATATTTTTATTTTTTTTGACCATTTTTAAGTTTGTAGAAAAACACTCGTATATCAATTGTAAATATGTTATCCAACTGCTAACAATGAGATGTCAATTTAAGTTTTTGCGACACCAAATACCTGATCTTTGAAATGTAAATATAAATGATGTGCTTACGCAATAAGTTTGATTTAGATACTTAAATATATTATACTAAATTTGTTGGATATTTACAACATTCTTTTCTTCCAAAAGTAGGTATATATATAAATATTCCCCATCTGTTATCCGTGGGGATGGATTACAAGAACAAATGTCATATATATGTGAGGACGATCAATACTCGTATATGTATGTTGAGAAAAATAAGCTGCACCTAAGATTAATTATAAGATTGTAAATAATAACTATGAATTTTATTAACACCTAATATGTTTTAATAATTAATAAGTATTATGATTGCCTCACCTTGCAATACTTGTTTGCCCCATCCCGTAACTATGCATTCGCCTGCACCGTTGTAGAATTTATCCAAAGTGTCGTCCTTTTCAGGAAGACAAATGGGATAGATGTTCTTAGCGAATCTCAAGTTTTCAGCGAGTACCAGGATAGCAGCGTCGTAGTGGAGGTTACCGTGCTTGTATTGAGGATGACGGAGGATGGTCTTTACTTGAACGATTTGGAAGGGAAGAGGCTCGTCGTCAATTCCAAGCTTCCATTCACCTCCTTTGATTAACACGTTCTTAGCCTCCAAGCTGAGGATATGAAATTCATTATAATATGGTAACGATAATATTAAAGTGAAGAAATATTAAAATGATTTATTATTTGACAACATGATCATCTAGTGGGTAGTGCTTCCTGAACCAAAGATTGTGAGTTTGAGTCCCACGTCAACTGTTTATGAGATCCACAAGTTGTTCAGAGTGTTGAAAGTATAATGTTTTTGTTCCTACCCTTCAACACATGCAGCAGAAGTGACAACCACATCAGGGCGTGTGATGACTCCTCCGCAGAGCAGGCTCCTGTTGGTCTGCAACAGCACCATCGCCTGCCAGGGTATTTCCGCGAAGTCCGCTTCCAGGTCGTTTCGATTACCATATGGGCGTTGACCCTAGCAATGATAACTAAGGCTTAACTTTTGTTACTATATATTACATAACACATAACTCTTGGTAACTATGACGCTTAAAATTTTGTTTAATATATGTATTTAAAAACTATGGTTTTAAAATTTGCCATTGTAATTGTAATTATATTTATTAAATAAGATCGTTATTGTATAAAAATCTATACGTATAAGTTAAAAAAACAACTATTTATAACTTTAACGACTCGTTGAAGGACGGTTCTAACACATTCTTGTTATGAAACACGAGTGTTGAGTGACATTTAAGATACTAAAAAATTACACAATTTTACATCAACAGAAGTTTGAATTTTTACTATCTAGTGATTAATGATACTACGATGTGAAATTAATTGAATTGAAAGTATAATTATATTTAATATGATTCAAAATAAATGGTTGCAGCATATTAAAGGTTTAAAATAGGATATCGCAATATCTTCCCGAGGGAATGTGAGGGACAGCTAAGGGATGATATAAAAGAAGATACCATCCCACACCAGATATTCGAGAAGTGACGGAAGTCCAAGCCGGTGGCTATTCCAAAAACCTTTTGCAGGATCTTCTGCATCATATGTCAATAATTGGGATGACATCAAAGTGTATAAGGATCGGATGATCGATTAAAATATGTTAATTTTCAATCAAAATAAATAAAGATGCAACATTTCCTATTATATATTTATAAATGCAACATTTATCAGTCGAATGATAAATTTTAATCAATTTTATTATACTTAATTAAGAAACACCTGTTTCTCTTTGATTATTTATATTTTTTAAACTGGTTGTGAAAGACCTCTGACATTGATCTTTTCTAGATACTATTGTTGTTTGGATACAAACTTGTTTTGGAAATGGTAATAAGGTTTATATTGCATCAAACATTTCATTTGGCGTCTAATGTATATGTAATATCACATTTTATCATTGTATACTGCTCTGATATCATATTACTCATTAATCGCTATATTTTGTTAAATACTATAGGGTTTTATAATCTGTTAATTCGATGTACATACCTCAGAATATAATATTCAACTTATACTGTGAAGACACAAATCGCCTGTTGTCAATTATATCTTATTGGAGTTTCAAAACGACCATAATTGTATTAATTTCAATTTGTTTTTTTTTTACATATGGCATCATTGTTTTTTTTATTCACTGTTAAATTTCACTTCCTATATAGTAAATATATATCTACTTACGTTTAGAACTCCGCATTGTCCACCGCCGTTGTATCGTTGAAGGAAAACTCGTTGTACAGATTCTCCATACTCGTTCTCAACCCCAAAACCACCTCCCTGGGTCACAGAGAATCCTTGTCCTTGGCGGATCGTTTGTCCAAATCCTTGAGACACGCCTTGACCTTGTCCTTGCGTTACTAGTTGCCCTTCTCCCTGCGTCACAAGCTGTCCTTCCTTCTGGGCCACTAGTTGAGACTGAGCCCTTCGGATTTGATTGAAACCGTTGGTCACGTAAGCACCTTCTCCACGATTTACTAATGTTCCTTCACCTTGAGACACGAGTTGGCCCTGCCCGTTTGTTATATATGAACCTTGTCCTTGTCGAATGCCTTGTCCAAATCCTTGGGATACAAGAGCCCCTTGTCCTTGCGAGACTAGCTGTCCTTCACCTTGGGACACATATTGTCCCTCTCCCTGGTTTATTAATTCTCCCTGTCCCTGTGTCACAAAGAGTCCTTGTCCCTGGTTTGTTAATTGACCTTGTCCTTGACTCAACAGTTGTCCCTGTCCTTGGTTTAACAGTTGTCCCTGTCCTTGGTTTAATAGTTGTCCCTGTCCTTGGTTTAACAGTTGTCCCTGTCCTTGGTTTATTAGTTGTCCCTCTCCTTGACTGACAAGCAGCCCTTGTCCTTGGCGCACTCCTTGACCGAACCCTTGAGAGGCAACAGAACCTTGTCCCTGACGCACTTCCTGACCGAATCCTTGAGAGACAACAGAACCTTGTCCCTGACGCACTCCCTGACCGAATCCTTGAGAGACAACAGAGCCTTGTCCCTGACGCACTCCCTGACCGAATCCTTGGCTTACAACTGCGCCTGCTCCTTGACGGATTCCACTTCCAAAACCTTGGCTTACACCGGTTCCCTGTCCTTGTGACACCAGCTGTCCCTGTCCCTGGCTAACAAACTGTCCTTGTCCACGTTTAATACCGATTCCCTGGCCTCCAATTCCCGTCACACCTTGTCCTGTGAGAACTGTTTGTCCAACGCCGTTTTGTCCGAACTGAGATTGTACACCCTAATGACAAATATATATATATATTAGATTCTTTTTTAATAATTATTGTGTATGAATGAGGTTTTGTCTGTATATAAATAAATCTAATTTGTTATTTATGCGAGATTAACTAAGAGACATTCATAGTTGCACATATGTTACGTGCATATTAACATTTGTATAATTTAAGTATGATTGTAAAATTATATATTTAAATTAATTCAAATTACCAATTATATTGCGTTAAACGATTGCTTAGATAATTCCAAAACTATTTAACATGTTAGATGCATATATGTTATAAGAATGTATATATACATATCATAACATGTAAATAAAAAGAAACAAATAAGTTTAACACACATTGTAGAATAAGCCATATATACATATTATTTTACTTTACTTACTTGTCCTTGAAGTTCCAGTTGTCCCTGTCCCAAAGTACCGTATTGACCAACTCCCTGCCTTACTCCCTGACCAACTCCCTGAGTCACCAGTAGTCCTTGCCCCTGGGAGACTAGTTGTCCTTCACCCTGGTTCACAAATTGCCCTTGACCTTGTTTATTGAGCTGCACCCGCCCTACTCCAGATCCTTGATTCACCAGGAATCCCTGTCCTTGTCCTTTTACTTGACCCTGTCCTCTAGAGGTCAATACTCCCTGTCCTTGAGTAAAAGCTGTGTTAACTGTGGACCCTGAACCTAGTTGACCTGTTGATAAACATTTTTTTAGGGATTGTGACGAGTGCAGTAAAATAAAAGTACCTTAAGTCTTTAACATCATGGATAGGATTTTTTAAAGTTAAAGTTAAAAATTATGTGAATTTGTAAAAAAAAACTAACAATTTAATGTAAAGTCCTCGAGCCATAATCCGACAAAACACTTTAAAATAATTAACATTTAAGTAGCATATTTTTTAATGCCTGCTATTAATTTACCTTGACCTGCGAAGCCAATTTGTCCTTGTCCGGCCTGGGAGAATTGTCCTTGTCCTGCCTGGGAGTACTGTCCTTGTCCCCCTTGTACAAATTGTCCTTGTCCAGTCTGGATAAATTGGCCCTGACTTGCTTGACCATATTGTCCTTGATTGCCAACGGTGAACTGACCTTGTCCTCTTTGGCTGAATGGAGAGACAGTAGAGGAAGAGAAACCAGTTGTGACTTGGTTAGGGCCAAATGGTGTGACAGTGGGCTTAGGTGTTCTGTAAATTATTGCTCATATTAATGACAAAATATATTAATATTTTCTTGCTTATATAAAACGTTGCTTAGTTATTTTTCATAATTTTTTATTACTTACAGCACATTATTCAATAGAACGGAGCCAGTAGTCGGAGGGCGTATGGTGACAGTGGGTCTTATATTGTTTGAGCTGACTCTGCTATCCGGGACATATTTACCATCGTTACCCCCGAATACCCCGGGTACCCATTTTCCCAGTTGGTTTACTGGCCAGGGGTCAGTATAGTAGGGATCACGACAACATTTACCAATGCGACCGCTTTGTAAATCACGACAATCCTAATAAATCAAACTTCATTAGAAATACTTCCAAGTTATTCTTATTCTTACTATTAACTACTATTTTAAAATATATGACGTTTGTTTAAGCAAATAAAATATTGATTCTTAACACATTTTTTTGTATTAAAGTTTGTATTTAAAATATTCTGCTGTTAAATATAAGTGCTATATTTAAGAATGTCATCACTATACTCGTACGTGGTACGATCGTAAATCAATACGTGAGTAAGATGTGTAACATAATCTCATATCAAGTGGACGATACAAAAATACGAAGAGAATGAGGTCTTCTTAATGTTTTGATGTATAATAATATTGTTTTAAAATAAACCTTTTATATTAAAGGAGTTGTTACAGGCACATTTAAAAGTAATTATATTGCTAATGGTATATTTTATTCTATATAACAGATAATACTCACAGTGAGGGGTACTCTGTAAGCGTCCTGGTCTCTTGTGAGGAATACTGTGGTATTAGAAATTACTCCTTCAGCGGTACAGAACTCGATGGGGGTGCATTTTAGAGCTGCAGCACAACCCGCTGGGATTTCACCTAAGAACAAACAGCACAATTAAAATAAGTCTTATCAGTTTACCTAATAATTGTATTCGTTAAAATACTATAATAATTAATTGATTTAAGCAATATCATTGACATTAATTTATTATTATTTAAATCATATGCACATAATGTGTTAATATATGCACATTCTACACACATACATATATAAATTATTAGCACAGACAGGATTTGAACCTGCGACCTGCCACGGAATGTTGATGAAGTTTTCATTATATGTTATTCCATAATTTAAAAGCATAGCTAACAAAATAATACCTAACTTATTTATAGACAGTTAATACACAAAATTTATAACCCTTAAAATAGGTTTAAAAATGCAATAATCTTACAATGCGTAATTCTTACATATAAGATATATTAATAACTTACTTGGTGCTGGTATGGGAGTTGGCCTCACTGTGGGGTTTCTATTCGGACCCAAAATAAGGGAGCCTTCGAAAATAGGATTAGGATTAGGGAGAATGGTTTCTCTATTTATAGTCGATTCTCCGATTGGAGGTAAGTAGCCAGGGCCTGCAGTAGAGGAAACGGGAGGGAGGTAGGTAGGTTTAGGGGTAGTAAATGGTCGAGGGGTGGTGATAAAGGTTGGAGTTGGATAGACGGTTGTGCTGACGACATTGCTGCCACTGCCTGTGGGTTCAACGGGAGGCAAGTAAGGGATTCCAGGTTTAAGTCCAGATCCAATTGCCCCGGGTCTGTAAACTCCATTGACCTCACTGCCAGCGGAGAAGGAATCAGTGTTGATAAAGTTGGATGAGCCAGTCGATTTAAAGCTATTCGTTGATCCAAATCTTTGTGTTGTTGGAGCGAGAGTGGATCCATATCCAGTACCGAATTTAGTGGATTCGACCGTGATACCTCTGTTACCGGATCCAATTCCGGATCCGAAAGAGGCACCGGATCCAAGGGTGCCTTTAGCACCAAATCCAGTTGATAATCCGCTTTGGGTAGTGCTGAAGCCAGATCCCGTTGCAACTGAACCGGCACCTGCCTGTCCAGTAACGAAGAGACCAGAACCCTGGTTGCCGATAGAACCCCCATCTGAACCCTGGGCGGATTCGATTCTGCAGCATATTTCCGTATTAAGGTTGCAGTATTGCCTCTGTAAAAGAAGTTATTATCAGTTAAATAGGTATTCCTTGTTTATTCAATTTAATTTACTGTCATTCGAGTTGCAATAATCAATGTGAATTTATGTCAGTAATTTTATAAGCAGTTCTGAAGAAAAATATTAAAAAAGAAGTATCTAGTTGAAATAGTTTAGCTAGACAAATAAATATGTAATATTGGTATTTTGTAAGTAAGTATTGAAACTCTATGTGATATTTGTCCGACTCGCCATTAACGGGTCTTAACTATAAACAGATGGTCTTAACAAAACAAACAAAGCATTCATCATCATTAGATGCTGCAGGATTGCAATAATCCACAATATCTAAGGATCCTGACACTTAAATAATTTTCATAGTATTAATTGTTTTATTAACCCCAATATAACCTTTTGTACTAAAATCCAAGTTCAAAACTATGTCTCCTTAAAACAAGCCCCGAGGTGGTAAATTTCGTCATTCTGTATTCAATGAAATATGTATCCAATGTTATAAGTTTTAAAGTATATTTTTCGTTACAATCAACATCTGAGGTCAATCGATGACACAAATTTTTGTCTTACGTACTTGTTTACTAAAGTACACTCGCGTAGTCAACTGTTTGGTTAAATACTGTATTTATAATTTCTTCATACATATATATTCTTAATAGTACTGAGTGGTATGTGTTATGTACTTTGTGACAGCATTTTATATGTTTTAATAATCCAGAAAAAAGTTTTTTTTTGATTTTATACAAATATAAATTAAATTAAATTTTTAATACCAGTGTACCCGATGGTACAGTGTGTAATGTACCGATGTTTTAAATGATGTAGTTTCGCGGGTAGCAGGTTCGGTATCCGTTGACACTTATGAAATCATTATTAATACGTTCCCAATCGTTTAATGTTGTTGATAAATAATATGTCTGATAACATTATAAATTTATAATTGCCACTTGCACCCCATAAAGTACATAAGAAATGTCCGAGACGATGGCAAATAACAAAAATATCCTAATAAATACTTAAGGTATTAAACTCATTACACTACTTTAAGGTCGGGTACAGTCAAGTAATTTAATGTTAGATCAATCTTGGATTTATGAGACAGCATACACAGATTAATAAGCTTATAAATTATTGATTAATGTAAATTCCTATTATAACATATGTATTACTTAATTGATTTAATAATTTAATTATTAAATAAATATAGGAAAGGAGAAACGTTCTAAATATTTTTCGTGCATAAGTGCAGCTGAGTTTGTCATTAATATTGTAATAAATAAAAATGTAGAAGCGAAAAAATATAATAATAATATATAATTAATGTTAACTTGAACCAAGTCATAGTAATATAAATCAATGATGGGTAGGTAACCTTTCAAGAGATTATCTTAAGACAAGATGGCGCTTTGACAGCTGTCAAACTGAACAGACGTTTGGGATCTTTGATCGATATCCCTCGGAGTGTGGGAAAGAGAATCTTATTACCAATTATATATTACATTTTAAGTATATATTGAAAAGGTTGCCGTAAATTTATGTCTGTATAGTTCATTTGAAGCTATATATCATATTGTTTCACGTTGCAATCTCAAACGGTAAGAGATAATCTTATGTTGAAATCTATACAGCACTCAACAGATTATTTACTCTGTATAAGTAATGTCAATCCTTGATTAGAAATCTATAACCAAAAATGAAGGATTATGTAAATCCAGGTTTCTAGACGTGACAAACGGATTTACATTCTAGATTTTATAACACCATCTGTCAAAACAAATAAATATGTGAATAGTTATACTTTTCAGAAGTTTTCTTTAGATTTTTTAAATAATATTACTTTTAAATTTAACTGACAAGGACGAGATAAATCGTTTTACTGTTACCACTATTTCTAATAGTTCTAATTCAATATCTTCTTTAGTATTATTGTCTTTAACTCAAATGTGTGTCAATGTTTTGTTCCCACAGACTTATAAGTGAAATAGGTGGAAAGAATATTGACTTACAATTTTTATTAATTTTGAGGTTATTATTTTATAACAATTTAGAACTAGTTATAAAAAAATTGCACAATTTTTAATCTTTATAGCTTTAAAAAGCAATGAATTTATTTAATTAATATAATTAAAAGGGTCCATATTCAATTTTAAGCTTATATATATAAGTCTGTTATTAAACGAAGCGTAATTTAAAAATTATATACGATTATGTTACATAACAAAAGTATTATAAAGACCGTTTTATTTAACAATAACTTAATTACAATTGATCGGTAGCCGGTAATTATTATTATAACAGCCTTCTAACTCACCTTTATCATATATATAAATAATTTTGAAGAAAAATAAAATATGATACATACATACATAAATTATAACAATAGTTGTTTGTCGGGTCATTAATACTAAATCAAGTTATTTTTTAATATTTTTAAGTATTTACTATGGAGATAAAATGTATAATATAAAATCAAAACTACAATAATAATAATCATTTTGTTAGTATTCTTTGTTATTAAAAAAAATGTTTATAGTTTAATTAAATTGTTATCATAACGAGTACAGCATTACGTACAATTATACAAAATTATACAACCGTGGGATTCATTGTTCATTGTATATATATATATAAATTTTTTATTGGATTAGATTCGTTTGGAATCGGCTTATTACATACTAGCTGATCGCGTTTTGTATAGAATTGGATTTTTTTCCGGAAAATTAAAAACAAAATTATATAAAATTTTGCATAGAAGTGAAAAAATTTACTAAAATATTGTGTAAGATAACTTTAATTTAGGAGCTATCATGGAATATATTGACAAACACATTTGTTGATTAAATATAAAGTATATATGTCAAGAGATATTAAAGTCACTTGGTTGGTTTAACCAATGTATTAACAACTTGTGTACGGATAGCAAATTAATGATATGAAATTAAATCTTAAAAAAATCTTATTTGAAAAAAACTTTATTTTTTCTAATCGATAATTATTTTGTATAATTAAAATCTAGTTACATCGTGTTTACAATACAATAAATCAATTGACGTTTGATAATTCCATCAATCGTCAAGTCGATTGATCAATATATATATTTGCGGACCGTACATTGCTTAACGAATGACGATGTAACTTTTATGGAATGCGCCAAACCAAAACCCGTTTCGTGGGTCAAAGATGACTAAAAACAAACTTTTGTCCGATATTCACATGTTTATATATTTGTTATATTATATTCTATCATATCCTGATTGTAAATACTACGTAAAAAAGACCCTTGTCCCTTGGACTTTGGTATCCGGTATTTGCATTCTTATCTAATTCTAAAAAAGTTAATTTCGAGTACATTACATAACACCAGACATGTAAGAACAATTACCAGTGAAAGTTGACCTGAACTGATTTTGATCACGTTTCGATATTAAATAGATATAATTCCTAATAACATGTATATCAATCTGAGCTGTCGTCTGTCACATTCCTTGTCTATTGTGATTGTGATGTATCCAGTACGAGTATGTTAATGTTTCATCGTCTTGTGAGTAACATGTTCGTACAGTAGTGATGGGTGTGGCTTTTCACAAACCAGTATTTGACTATTTGACTATTGTATATTATATGTATATATTAAAATTAAAGTATGTAATTCTGTTTTGTCTAACCAATATAAATACGAAATTTAACTAACTATTGTCTGTTATATATTATATATATTAAAATTAAAGTGTTTGTTTGTGATTCTGTTTGATACGGCTAATCTCTGATATGGCTGGATAAATTTTAACAGGACTTTCACTAGCGTGTAGCTGATTTTATAAAGAGCAACTTAGGCTAATTTTATTTTAATAAACCTATTCCGTACAAACAAAGCCCTGGGCACGACTAGTTTTATATAAGATTGTTTTAACGCATTTGATCAACCGTTTTTAACTTTGAATAATTAATCTCCATGAAAAATATTGTAATACAGTTTTATAATTCCAAATTAAATTAATTAATTATTACATATAAACAATTTTTCAGACTTTGCTTTATAATATTAAAGCAATTGACAAGTTATTTCTTTAAACAACAGTGATCTTTACATTTTGGTGAAAAAGTAATGGCGATTCATAACATCCTGTTTAGAAACCTTGACATTTATTATTATTTTAATAAAATAGATGCATTTTGAAAGCAGTATTTGTATACATTATTTAAGTATATAAGAAACCCTATTTAATAGTATTAAATTGTTTTATATATATATATATATACATATATTATATAGCTAGACTAAATACTTGTGAATCATCGCTGTTTCTAAGCTATTAAGCTATTAAGGAAATCTGGCACAAGTTTATTTTTGTAAACAAAACGCTCATTAAATAGTATATTTGGTATATCACGCCATAATTACTCATATTAAGACACGTTTATACATTTCTCAAACAAAGACATCATTCAGTCTGTCTGTTAGAATAGTTAATTTCTGAGGACTTAATTTTAAAGTTAAATTCATAGATTAGTTGACAAGTCCCCGTCAATAGTAAGTCCGTGATGGTTTTCTAAGAAGCATTATACACGGATGTTATATTCATATAATTATTTCACCATAACATAACAAAAAAAAATACTTCGATTCATTTATGCTATGTAATAAGTCTGTACATCTCGTCTATGCATTTTTTAAATATGCAACATAATTTTAAATTTTTGCTCAGTGACAAATAATGAAAATTAATAAACACTAAAAAAAATTATAGTCTTTTTATAATAGATAAATCATAAATAATAGTTTGTTATTATAACGGACAAAACCAGTAGCGAAAACTAGTATTAATTTAAAAGTTTTACAAGTTTAATTATGTTTACAAAAGTAATATACTAAATAAATTTCATAACCAAATCAGCATTTATATTAAAAATATTTATTATTAATATCCGCTGTGTGATAAGAACTTTTCGTATTTTATTCAAAATCTCTCTAATTCCTCACAATAATAACGTCAATCAAATTTCTCATTTTATTATAAATTCAGGATATTTTTCTAAAGAATATAATTTATTTGAAATTACTTATTCATAACTTTATATCTTTAGTTTAATAAGTTTCATTTACACACATTTTTATTATAAAACTAATATCAAATATTATGAATTATTATTTTTATTATGTATGTCTGTGATACGCAATCCTTTATAAATCTGTCAGTACCTGACGAGATTTGTAATGTAACCGTTTCAGATGTTGAAAAATCTGACCTTTATAATATACTAAGCTTTTCTTTCATCTGCATTCACTATTTGGGACATTTATTAAGAAATGATTGCAATACATAAAGAGTCTATTGTAGCTAGCGTCTTGTCTATACACTTATTATTATCCGGATTTACTTGCAATCTGTTTGTGCGTTTATAACAATATGGAAAATCGTTTTGTTAAAATTTTAGTAGTCATTTAGATAGTTTATATATATATTTACTTCCTAGGATATCTAGTGACTCGAATTTCGTGGTTCTCATATCCTTTTAATAACTGGAAATCCCAAAACCCATAAACCCATTTTGGAGTCTATGCCGTTATACAATTAAAAATATAATAGTTTATAGCAGTTTTTAGAAAGATTTATACATATTAATATAATTAACACTCGTATTGTGTATTTCTGAATTTAGATTTTACAACCGGGCGAGTTTGATCATCGATTTTATATGAAATTAGTTTTGTATAAAATATTTTCTATATATAATATTATTCAATTAATTTAGCATTTAATCTTTTTTTATCTTTTAGCTTTATTTATATCTTTTAAGTTTGTAATTCTCAAATAGAGGGACAAAGCTGCAACCACGACTTAATAAATTGTTTTTTAAACAAAGAAGATTTTTCACTGACAGTTCATTATGTGTTTGACCTTATATTATTGACATTTAAAACCAAACAAGCGTGACCTCTTAATTTTAATTATTACACCATAGTGTCAAGGTTCGCAGATTTAACTATAGTATTGTTAAAATGTATAATTGTTGTTAGCTTTTAATTGTTTGTTTGTTTGTTTTTTATTAAATACCCGTGTGACACGAACTTGAACATACGCTTATGTGTTTAATCATAGTATAAAGTATCATCAAAATCTGTTAGCTTTTATTGTAGAAACTATAAAATGTATATAAAGGTACAAAATGCAGATTACATATTAAAAAGGCTCGTAAATATAAAAGTTATTATAAAAACGACAATATTAAGTATATCTTTTTATATGAACCACGATATAGTCTACAATTTAGTAAGTTTATCTTGAAATCTAAAATGAACACTTACCTTAGTGTTAGCCTGAAGCACGGATACTCCGTTCGTGTTGACAACTCCATTATTACATTGGGACTTCAGCACACATACGTATCCCAGTCCAGAGCAAGTCTGCTGCAGATCTCCAGTTGTCGTAACACCTGTATCAAGTCCGAGGCTTCCAGAGTTTTGGAAGATTTCATCTATATTCTGTTGCGTTTGCTGCTGTTGTATGAAATCTAATTCGTTCTTTTGAGCATTCGAGATCAGATTTACGTTAGCTCCAGCTGCGAATGGTGTTGGGGTTGAGCCACTGTAACCAGTTGAGAATTTGTTGCCCGAAGTGAAACCAGTATTGAAACCACCAGCCCCGAAAGCCGCGGCACCGTTTTGAGATGCAAAATTCTGAAGTCCGGCTTGTCCAGCCTTATAACCTCCCGTCAGGAAGGGGTGTCCTGATATATCAACCTCTCCATTGTTCGCGGCGCTAAATGATGATAGTCCGTAGGCAGACTGAAGAGAAGGATTGACAGAGCTAGCGCCACCAGAAATAGCTAAGTTTGAGAATTCTCCATTTAGGAATGGATTAGCAGATAAATCCATAGCACCGCTGAATGCGGCGTTCCCAACACCGTTTCCAGAAGTGTAACTGGATGATTTACTGTATTTTTCGAATTTTGCTCCGTTAACTGCTGCAGCGCTTCCGAAAGGAGAATCCTTCATCCACCAAAAAGGTGGGTTGCCTCCCTCAAACAAATTGCCTCCCAAACCGGCGGCGTGGAAAATAAAATCATTGTTAACATCAGCAGCTGCAGCCGCTTTGAATGCATCAACGTTTCCGAAACGTTCTATAATTTTGCCATCTTTGACCTTCAAACCAGCGCATCCTTTATCACTGGAGCAACCTTCGAAAGACTGTTGCGTGTGTACTTCTGCTCCGGGGAAGGATTTCAGCGCTGCTAGAATTTCTTTGGGAGATTTTATGTTTAGCTTAAGTGGAGTGCATGTGGTGCATCTTTCGACTCTAGCTTGAGGCTCTGTTTCCTCAGCTTCTATTACTGGTTCTTTGGATTGAGGCAGCTCTTTAACATCCTCAATGTTTTCTGGCAGTGCATGGATGCATAGCAAGAGGCTGAACGCCACCACTGACAGCAGTGGCTTCATTTTAATATCTGCAACAAACATAATATAAAATCAGTATTGAGAAAAAACTATCATAGAATAAAATTATTATTACAATATAATATTAAAATGTCTGGTATTTTTTGTGTCGTTTCATTTTAATTGCCAATATTATAATAACATACATTAGTTTAGTGTGTTTTATGACCCATGGTGTTACAGGTTAAGATGCGGACAACTAGTTTTGATAGGTGACGTTTTTTGTTAAAATCATTTGTAAGGTTATACTAAAAATCTAATCTTCTATAGTTCAAGGCTGTATATATTAATATTAATGGTTTATGTGTATAATCAATAATTGACTTTATAGTATTGGTTATAAAGTTCAATATTGTATATAAAATAAATTGAAGTTTGTTGATCTATCGAAGAAGACGCGACATTTTGGGTGTTATGAAATTTTTATCTCTACTGTATAGATATTAAAGTCTTTTTTTAATAATTTATATTGTGTGTTTAATCTTGTCTGTCTTTAAACACAAGTTTTTCTGCTTATATTTAAAATAAAAATATGACTAAATTTGCTATTGACACGTGAACCCTGTTTAATTTCATATTTTTTTATAACATATGAATTAATTATTTTATTGAATTTACATATAATACATATCAAAATATTATTTAAATTAAATAAATGTAAAAAAATGTCATGATATTAATAATGTTTTGTGAAATGCAATAAATATGCAGAACCAAATGTCGTACTCCTGAACTATTACAATGTTCAAACAGCAAAAGCCTATATTAAGTACCGTGGGCGTACAGACCAACAAGCAAAGCCATATATAAATAATCTTCTGATCACCAATAAATTTTTTGGATTCAGCTATTATCAATATTTAAGTAGTCGCCTGCACAAAAACTAGTCTTTGGCTTCCATTAGTAACTACTATATATGATCATCACTTAGTTGTATAGTTAGAGTAAATAAAATACCAAATTAATGGCCGGTATTTAAACAAACGATTGAAGTAATCGTCATTTTATAGTATATCAATGACGACATCAAACAGAAAGGTTAAGATAGGATTTGAATGTTAATGTTATTAATTTTAAACCAAATATATAAAAAAAAATAGAAACATGTTGTATATTATGAGAAAAAATGTACAATTACGCAAATATTATGTAATATTGGACGAAACCCGAAAGTCTAGTTAGTGGGAAGGAACTAAATACAACCTCATACTTATTAATAGACCTGACAAGCAAACCTTGACGCCCACGCTTGTATGTGATATGAGTCAGTCTTTGTGTGACAGACGTATAATTTTTTTGCAAAATATATATATTTCGATTATTATTTAATAACAGTTTATGGGACTACATTTTTTGGCTTAGGAATATTTATATTGCTTAAAGGTTGGTGGTATTAGTTGCTAGGCAACTTTTTAAAATATTAATAAAAACCACTTTGAATTCTTTAAGAAAAAACCTTCCCAACAACGTGATCTGTGACCGTATAAGGACAACCATTTAGATAAAATAGGTATATTTATATCATATAGATTTAAGGCTATAATTTACTAAAAGTCAATCTGGATTCTACAATCTCGATCCACAAACCGATTGTAGTAATTGAACAAGGGATTATTATTACATTTTTCGGGGGTACATATTGGATCAGGATTGATTATTAATTCCGAACCCAATAGCGAATTGGCTATCCCCGCGTCAGAATAAAGACTGCACTTGAAGCGGTTTCGTAGTAAAAATATTCTAAGTGGGTATAATAGTTTAGCTTATTAAGGTTCCATAATTGGGCAGCAGCCTCAAATCCATCGAATGGTAATTTTAACTAGTACATCATAACATAACTATTTCATATGAGCCTTCGCGTCAAATAAATCGATTATTTACATTAATAATAATCGGCAACCTTAAGCAGTGTTGGTCAAAAACATTACTAATTTGTGGAATCTCGTACATCTTCAGGGTACTTCCTTGCAACAGCGACACGCTAATAAATCGGAAGTATTCAAGTATTTGACGTTTTTTCGCACATTGTATTTAAATTGAGTGACATTTTGTTGTTTATTTGAAATTCTATCCGCATCATCGAGGGGATTTAACAATATGAAAAAAAAATATGATACTAATAGTGTAATGTCTTTTTTTTCTAAATTTTATATTTCACTTTGATTCTTTAAAGGTTGTTCAATCTTTTTTGGTTTAGTTCATAAGTGTAAGGCATGACTATCTTAAATTTTTTATTGAATATCATAAAATGTGGAATACATGAGTGCAAATGAGACAAGAAATGAATGGATTGTGTGAGAGACGAGACAAGGCTTAGATTTAGAATTGACGGATAGTAGAAATATAAAAAAAAATTGTCTTCAGAACCCTATCTGGAGTAAGTGGAGGATGACAGGGGATATTGTAAAGCCTGGTTGGGACATGGGCAGTCCTAAATGTTCTGAATTGTATTGAAAGTGATGACATAATTCCTTAAGAATGAACGTGGGTGAAATATTGTTGGTTCTAATGCCTTAACTAAAAACGGAGACAGTGAAGGTTACATTTACTTCATATATCTTAAAGGCTTTATATAACTACTAGTATGTTTGTTTATATATTTATTTATTAAATTAAAATCATTTCTTGTTAATCGTAAAATAATTCTTTCAAGTGTCGCCTTTTAATATCAATGTCGGTACATGCTTAAGCAAGTTTTTTATAGAAATCGAAATATTTTCTTCGTAGTAAAATATATTGTACACAATATTTCGTAGAACCAATAATCTTTAATCACGACTCTTACATAACAGAAAGGATATTTCATTTATTTATTCTTAATAAAATCAAATTAAATCCAAAAGTTAACGTTTAAGAAGTATCAGAATATACTCAAAAAGCTACCGATTCGACCCGAATATATGTTGATGAAATAAAAAAAACATGTTAGTCTTCTCGTCTTCAGATCAAATATACAAAATTTCACAAATGTTTGTTCATGACTCAACAACTTTTGGATCGATTGCGATATTTTTTCATTAGAATAAGTTAATTTTTCAAGTCGGTAGTTGCAAAAGTTTTAACATAATTACTTATATCGTGTAAGTCATATATATGTGTGTGTAAAGTATTGTATGTGTGTGTGTACTTAAGATATTATTATATAGTTAAATTTTAAACACGGCCGCGATCTTAAGGTAGGTACATCAAAAACATCTTTTATTCGGAATTTTATTGAATCAAACAGGTTTTGTGCCACCGGACCTTGCGTTACGCAAGGCTAGTGATGTGCCGCCGATAATAGTGCTGTGGTTATATCGATAATTGACCATTATTTTTATAATCTTTAATAGAGAAAATTTATTAATTGCTTAATAACGATTAAATTGGTATTTTCAGTACATAAAATCTATAATAATCTAAAGTGTTGTACCGATTTTGATGCAATTTAATGAATTATAAGTTGAACTATAAAGTCAATAAGATTAACTGTGTCAGAAGAAGCCAGAATATGTTAATCATACTATTTTTATATGTAGAATGATTTTCGTATGTGAAATCTATTTAATATTATATTTTATAACAAATCGCATCACTAATTTGTGGGAAAACCTCAAGTAATGATTGTATTACGGATGTACGGACACATGACCTTATGTACGTTTACGATAATTAAGTACTTGTGAAGAAAATAAAAAAAAAAATCTATAGAAACATCAGCCAACTATTATGTTTTCTGAGAATTTTAATCTAAAAAAATTTTACATTTATGTTCATACATAATTATTAATGAGTGCGAATTATAATTGTTTGACTCTAATTTATCTTTTATATCTTTTATATCTTTATTATATATATAAAAATATTTTTTTTTATATTCTATATTTTATTTTATATCTTTATATATGTATAGAATTATTTTTTATATTATATATTTTATTAAACAATACATTTCAAATGTTTATAGCGATGGTGTTTTATAGTTTTATATAAAACACCATCCGGTTACGGTCATTAAATTGTAACTATATAAATATAACGGTCTGTATGATTGTATATATTTTAAAGTTAGTAGTGTTTGTCGGTTTTGTCTGGATAGTTAATTAGTATCGATAAATATTGCAATTGAAATTAAATTTCGTTATAATATAATGTTTTTGGTTTTGAAGAGATCTGATATTGTATGTATTAAAAATCATAGCTGAAAATAATTCTACAAAGAAACACACGTGCAAATGTATATATTTTATTATAGTTATAATATTAATATATTTTACGACTGACTGTAAACTAATCGTTTTAAAATGTTATATATAAATAATATTTTGATAACTTATTTTTTAAACACTTGCAGTATAATTAAAAACCTTTTTTTTAGATAATGAAAAAGAGAAGTAGTTCATTTTATTTTTATCTGATTTTAACGAGGCTGTCACGAAGAAAAATTAACGAGAAATATGCTTTTAGAGACCAAAAAAATGATAATAGCGGGTTTGCTTTTGGAAGCTTTTGAAAATTTTTTCTAAATATATTTTGATCACTATTAAAATTAAGGCTTTTTCATATCTAGTATCTATGAAATAATTTAATATGCATTTTTAACCCTGAAGATATGTATATATAATCTTGACATACGAGTACTTTTGTCATTTTATAATTTTTCAAAAAAAATATTAATTGGATCAGTCGAATAATAGTTTTCAATGAAAATATTTAAAATATTTAAAAAAATATATATATTTTTTCATTTTATATAGAAATAAGATTACTTTTAATTTATTTCACCAATAAGATTTAATTAAATTATATTTTATATTTATAATAAAATAAAGTGAGAAGTAGGTAGTAAACCATAATTTTCGTATCCTATACATACTTTATTATGTAAAAATCATGAAAAACATGTTTAATTAAAGTAAACGTTATTATTTTTTCATTACGCAGCCATTGCGCAACAGACAGACATCTAACAGCTTTTTAACATATATGTTGTTACATCACATTTACCTATTCTAAGGTCAAATGAACTTCGACCTTTGGATCTTTATATTTCAAATTAAAAAAAAATATATATTTAATTATTATTAATTTATTGATTGGATCCTCCTTAGTCTTAGACTCCTTAGTCAAAGGTTTGTTCGAGAAAATTTTTCATACTATTTTTTATTTAGTGTCCGTGTACTTTGTTAACTATATATTTGTAATACCAATATTATCTATAACAAGAGTTGTTTATACAAAAGAAATGTTATATATTTTTTATTGTTGCATCATAAAATAAACAAATATAACGAAAAAGATCCAACGTGGGGGCTAGAAAATGGTTACAAAGTTCCGACAAATTGACACCAAAACTAACAAGAAATTAATTATTTGATATGGGCGGTTAAAGTCGAAGCAATTAACAATCATAGAACGTTACATAAAAAACAGATAAAATGACATTTATAAATGGTCATGTACTTATAAGTTTGGAAACGGCGACCCCTGGGGTCACTGACGAAATGTGAACTAGATTGTGGGTCACGAAATTTTGGCATCCATACCTATTGCAGACCTTGGACTGATAGTGATTAATAATTAGACCGAGCCATATATTAATATTAAGAAATATCTAATATTTAAATATTATTTATATATCAAAATATTAAAAACGTGTGTGTCATGTAACAGATACATATAAGGGTATCGTGAATAAAATATAGAGCAGAGATTTATTTATTTGTTATTTATGGAAATTTATGTCCTTGAAAGCTAAAAATTTTATATGAATTTCGTAAATTCTATAAAATTTGGATCATTTTCTTTGATTAGAACATAATATGTATGCTCAAGGTGACCGACTTTTATATCTAGTTTGATATTTTATAATAAAGATGTCGCGTATTACGACACTTTCAGATCACTAACGAGGATCACTATCGACTTGATTAGTGACAGTGGGTTAACTGGTTTAATTACTTTAACACATGGATTACATTATAACACCCTGAGGGCGTCAAACTGGATGTTCAAACTATTTAGAAAGTTGACAAAATTTAGTTCATTTATAACCAATTAATTTGAACTCCAAGTTATTGGTAACTTGAGTTGGTAACAATGGAAGGCAATTTAAATGGTGCTAAATGGAAGATTACAATGAGTTATCGGTAACCCATCCTCCAGATATTAAGCTTAACATAGCCTTCACGGAGCATCCGTTGACAAACTTGTTTTAAATTTCTCTTTTAACAATATACTGGATCCTTTCGTAATATTGAAAGTTTATAAGATACGTAACAACGCACAAACATACATACATGGGTTTGAAATGTAATTGGTGCTAATTTTTATCGAAGGTTTTTTTATTATCGATGATTATGTCACGTGTGGAAATTAATAAACTACCCTGTAATAGGGATCGCGATAGCGGCCATGTTAAAAACTATATTTATATATACCACGGAAGGTCGTAGTTTGTGTGAGAAAAACGACTTCCTTATTTAATTGTTCAATTTGTTATTGTTATTTTAAACACAAATGTTATGTTACAAATAAATTGTGTTTAAAAAAAAACAATGTTTTAATTATGTTTATTAGTTTTTTTTTGGATGATTTAATTCGTTAGTTACAATTACCGACTAAAAAATATTCCGACCAGAAATTATGACGAATGAGGTAAACAGAATTTTTGTTAATTAATTTAATGGATGAGCTTATTCGGAGCAAAATTTTACTAATATTAATTCTAAATTCGTGTTAGTTTCTTTGTGTTTAATATTTTTTATCGAAAAATAAAGCCAATCCTTAACACTAAACCTACCGACAATTCTTGTATACCTGTTCCTACCGCACGCCGTCAAATTGACCGATAATTAAAAGTTATTTTATTTATATAACGCAGGTAATAATGGAAATAACTAAAAGTAAAGAGTGTAGAAAATATTATATGCATATTCTAAGAACTGTAATGTAGTTTGATAACGATATTATAACGTTTAAAAATGTGTAAGTTTTACAAAAGTTTAAGAACGGTCAATTTGACCGGTACTTGGTAGGTTTAGTGTTAAAATTACCGAAAAATTCTCCTTAAAGTGGCATTCCTCAATTTACATATTCATATCCGGGTGATGTCACTCCTTTCGTAACGCATTATTTAATAAATCTCTATTGGGATGTTTTTTATGTTTTCATATGGAGATGTTAAGCAATCTTGATGTGTTCAATTCTTGGATGGGTGACCAACTTTATTTATGATTAGACGTTTTTTAGATATGAAGTCATAGTAACGAAGTATACAAAAAGGAGGTTATCAATTTAGATTTATCTTTATCTTTTATATCATGGATTTCTCAATTTAGATTTATATTTTTTCTTTTATTTTATAAAAAAATATTCGTTATACGGTTCTTTTTTTTTTGAATTGTGATAATAATTGTGTGAAATGTTTAAAAGCTCTTTTTTTCTTCGGTCAATGAATTTAAATATAGTTTATTTATTTGGAAATTTGTTTTTTTTGCAGTATTGAATTATGGATTATTTTTTTTCTTATTTCAATATTTTCTTTTATTTTAATTTTGTAACTATAAAGTATATATTAAACGTATATAAAAATGAAATTTAAATTACTATATATATATGTCAAATTTTCTTTCTTAATTTAATACAAATGATTGGTGTTTATTATTTTCTAACTATTAACATATTATAGAGATTTATTATTATTTATAATTATGTAAAATTAAATTGAAATAAAAAAATATAATCCAGCGAAGTAAACATCATAAATATATATATATAGTGTTTAAATTAGTATTATTTGTTAATAAACTATCCATCTATTTCCATAATAATTTTCAAATACAACTTCATTAAAAAATTATACGAGTTACGCGAAAGACATCAACGCGCTCCAAAATTTAACAACCGAACACGAAGCAAATATAAAACATATAATAAATAAAATATTATATATTAAAATAAAAATATTATAAAAAACACACCAAAAAATAAAACTCACTCCGTAGCCTCCAACACACACAACACAACACTGACAGAGACGCACACAGACCTACCTATATATAACCTCCGTGACGTCACTATGCGCCGGCGCACGGTCCCCAAGTAACAACCGCGAGGTGCATCCGAACTGTACTTATATACTAAGGTTTTGTAACCTGACCTTTAAGATACCTTAATATATGTATCTAGAAGACATTTACCATGAGGTTAAATTTTTACAGGGTTGAAAATGGGGTGGATTTTTCTTCTTACACTACCTACCTGTTTTTGTTAAACTAAATCTTTGTTATTTTATTCTTATTTCACAAAAAAATCCAAACATAATAAACAGGATATTAAAGTTTTATAGTTAATAAATATTAGAATAAAATACAAAATAGATTACATTAGAATTCTATAATAATTATCGAAATAGTTTTCATTTTTATTTTTTTTGATTAATTGGTTTGCCAACATCACGTGTTGGAGGTCGATTCATTTCACATAATGAAGCTAATAATATATAAATAAATAAAAATCAAAATCTCGTTTGTGAACGTGTTTTATAAGTCAGAGGGCATGTCCGGAGGCAAATTAGTAAGTATTAAATATATAAGCCTTTAAAACTAAATCTACCAGTACCAGTCAAATTGACCGTTCTTAAACTTTTGTAAAACTTACACATTCTTAAACGTTATAATATCATTCTCAAACTGCATGACAATTCTTAGAATATGCATATAATATTTTCTACACTCTTTACTTTTAGTTATTTCCATTATTACCTGCGTTATATAATAAAATAACTTTTAATTAGCGGTCAATTTGACTGCGTGCGGTAGGAACAGGTATACAAGAATTATCGGTAGGTTTAGTGTTAAATATATAAGCCTTTAAAAACTATTATATATGAAAAATAAACGGTTGAATCAATCTCCATCGGTCAAGCATAAATTTGTTTGATGAGATATTTTAAAGTAATCTCAAATACATTATATTATTTAAAATACCTTATCAAATAAGTGTTATATAATCTAAACTTGAACTTAGTGATGTATCTATCACTATGTTGTCTGTCTGTTTGTCACTTAAATATATATATACTCAAGAGGGAAGGAAGAAGGTGTAATAAACTGAAGTGATTTTATTTTAAATTCGCGTAAAGTTTTTTTCCATATTACTTTAATTATATACAAATAGGCATATATTTTAAAATAAGTGTGAGTTTATTCCCACCACTGGGTAAAGTATTTCACCCATACCACATCTTAAAAAGAAAAAACCAAAATTCATTGCCAGTATCACACGAAACTCGTTAGACACAAGTTGAGTTAACTGTGATAGTCTAATCATAGAATGGTAGTTGAATTTCGATGAAATTTACTATGAGTACAAATTTTAATATTCATATGTTTATAAAAAAATTTAAACTTAAATATAGATTATCAAAGTTCACATATAAACTTGGTTATACGTTGGTTTTAAAACAAACACTATACTAACTAACATATGAATATTTAAAGTAATTTTCGCCTATTATCTAAGCCAATAAAGGTGGTGTATTTAACAAAGATAATTTATAAATTTTCAAGTGTAAATACATATTGGTTTGGGTTATCAATTATAATTGTTAAGATAAAGACATTGTTCAAAATATTAACGATGTAAAAATGCGTGTATAAAAATTAATTTGAATTTGAATAAAAGACAGATGGCATAGTATGTATAGTACGTATTAGGGCTGGCAAGAACATTCTAATAGAAGGTCGTTGTCAAGCATTACAGCTGATTCACATCTTGAGTAAGATGAAAGCCTACCCTCTAAGCCTTACAGGCAGTGGAATTAAGTACCAATGCTTTACTTTTTACATAAAAAACTGACACCCCTTGAAAACAAATAATTACAGATCGTATTGTCAAAAAAAAAATTAATTAAAATGATAAAATATTTTAATGTGTTACAGATTTATTAATAGTTCTAATAATACAATGAAAATAAAATATTTTAATTTATAATAATATAAAAAATAATAAATTGTTTATAACAAACATAAAATCGATAAGACAGTAATATAATATTTGCATAAGCATTAAGTATAAATATATTCTTATATTTTATTTTCTACATTTCATATAAATTATTGTATAAATATTTTAAAACAATACATAATTTTTAGTCATTTATCTAATCTAAATCTAAGACTATTAAGATTAGCTTTATACAGATCTCTCTGACATTTGGCACACCCAGATACTCGAACGTTTAAATGCATAGAGTGTTAAGAATTCAGCTTAGGCCTGTAAAGTTTACATCAAATATTTATTATACTACTTGTTTTCTACGGTTTTGCTTATAACTCCCGACTGGAATTCATTGCTTTACAGTAAATAATATTTTTAATAAATCTACGTTACAGAATTAAGCACAAACTCAGATGGCTTATTAAAATAGGTTATTTTTGCACTGATATCTCAAAAACGGATAGATTATTTCTATAGATCAAAGATCACTAGATAAGCTTATCATATTAACATAATATACCAACATTCCTGATCAGTTTCAGAGCGCGTCCTCGCAACCCACGCTAACATCCTGGACCATCATAGAATTAAGCTGTGTCCATAACAATAACATTCAACAATAAATTAAGTATAAAAAAAATTATTATTTCTCTATTAAATTGTGATATTTATTAATTTGTTAATAGTGTTTTCTTATGAATATAATTTACATTATAATTAATAGAAATAATAATTTAGTTCGAGCAAAAAAAAAAATTAAAAATAATCAGACGTGTAACTCAATCTTTATATTATAATGTTTCATTTTTGGATGTCTAAATGCAAATTAAATTGCACTACCGCAGAAAACAATATTTATTATCGTTTCATTATAATTTTATAACCTGTTATCCGTTGTCATGGAAACAGTTTATTGAAAATGAAATAAAAATAAACTATTTATTGAGCTGAGCGTAAGCGAAGCTCTTAACCGTTTGGGAGACCTTTTTTTGTGTTTAGTTGTCTTCAGAATGCGACAGGATAATTAGCTAAAAATTTTCTCATGTATGTTTGAGCCGAACGCGGATATTAAAGCGAAAACAGATTGCGGATCCTAGTATGTAAAACCTTTAGAACTAATATGCTAAGAGTAGTTTAAAGGTTTAGAATTCAAAAATACCTCGTTCGACAGGGTCAATCGTGTTAGGTAGATTCCCGTCGGTCGGATCGACAAAGAAAAACTAGCCAGCAGTATTCTACTGGTCATTACGAGTCTTATGACGGGTCACTCTGCATATATTGGGTGAGCGGGGAACCACCCATCACTCCTATCTCCTAAACGGGGGGTCGCATCAAAAAACTTTTCAGACAAAAAAGTTTCTTCTTTTAATTTGTTAATTTTCTAAGATTTTTCCGACAATAAAATTTTGCCTCCTTCGGTGACTTTTTTCGGTTCTTAACTTTCAACCGCCCCAGCCCCCCAACCCCCCGACCGATTTCCCCCGTTTAAGAACTTAACCTTCATTTTGTCCTTAAGAATGTGTATGCCGAGTTTGAAAATCCTCCGTCAATATTTGGGACCTGTAGCGTGTCCCAAAGGTTTGCACTTTCACCCCCCCTCCCAGCCCGCCCTTTCACTTTTTCCAAAAAAACGAGACGCTACGTTTGTCCTACTAATTTATCCTATCGACCTGTGAAGTCAGATTTCGCCTACGATGAATTTGGACTGATGGATCATATATACATATATATATAGAGGGATATATAAATTTTTTTTTTTCGACGGATTCTCAATCTCCAGTTCATAAACGGCGTAGCGCCCCTACTCTGGGGTCTGGGTCCCGTCATCGCATCGATTGCAATAGGTAGATTCATCTATGGAATCTACCTAAAAGGCAGGGTAAAATCTTAAACTTTTGTTTACATGACAAGTTGCAGGAACTATGACTAACACAACCTTCTATATACGCAAGGTCGTATTAAATATGTGTCAATAATTACTAATATTGGAACTATCCTCAAACCAAATAAAATGTGAAAGGGCAGACACAGGAAAAGTCCTTCATATCAGGATACCTTTTACAATATCTGACGAAATTATTAATTGTTATATATCCATCCATCTTAGATTATTTGTTGATATTTATGTCATGAAGCACATACGCAGAAACAATAAGCGCCACCTATTAGGAAATGGCTGCACAAATAAAAGCGGATGATCAAAACACTAAGTTTCATCACAAATAGCTTAGGAATGGGCGATTCATATATATTCTTTTATAGAATACTAGGTAATTATGATACTGACTGTTATATTTTTTATCGTGGTTGATTAAAAAAAAACAAAATATGGAAAAAAGTGGTCGGAAATGGAAAAAGATTTCAGGGTCCCAAACATAGTTTTATCTATCGGATTAATTACAACTAAAATCATTCAAAAAAACTTTATGTTTACAAAAAATAACATCAAAATGGGTCAGCCGTTTAGGGAAATCCTTACAAACACAGAAACTTTGACATTTTATATTTAAGGACAAGAATACATAATGAATAGTAGTAACATTTATAATATTTTATTTTTCGTATGTCCGTTAAAGTATTTACCTCCACATTCAAAGTCGGGTAACCCTTGAATCATCCGTAACCAATTTTATTTATTCCATAGTTAACCTTCAGATGCGACACAGAATGTCAACTTTGACCACAAACGGAACAATCTTTATGAATCGTTGAAAATATCATACATTTTTTTTTATTATTATAAAACATACTTTTTTATACTATCATTTGCCGACAACTTCGCCTTCTTCGTACTAAAATATTAAGTCATGGCACTACTATTTACAAAACCAAAAATTTCATCAAAATCCGTGTAGTATTTCAAAACAACAGATGAAGCAATAAAAATATCTTCCATTTCTTTAACCTAGTATACTATTTTAAATTTCTTGACATGAATATTGTGTGCACATTTTTATTAATATATCTTACAACTGCATTTCAAATATATATATTCTTTGATAAACTTATAGATTAAAGCCTTATCAGCTAATCTTTACCATTTATTGTAATCTTAAAAAAGACTTGATTTACGAAAGAAATATTTTGATAATATTATATATCTTATCATCACAAAACTCGATAATATTATAAATGTATCAATTGTAAGCTTCTTAATATCTTAATTATTCAATAAATATTAATAAACGAATCCAAATATCAAATAAAGGATAAATTGTATCGAAAGTCTTCCAAGGATTAATATTATACTAGGATCCGCCAACCGTGCGCGGCGGGTGTTGAGCTGAGCCCCTCTCCTTTCTTCTTTTCTTGATAACTTTTGAATGGTTAAACATTTTTTCAATCTGTTCTCGCTATAACATCCGCGTTCGACTCAAACATACATGAGAACATTTTTAGTTAATTATCTCGTCGCGTTCTGAAGACAACTAAACACAAAAAAGGCCTCCCAAACGGTTAAGAGCTTCGCTTACGCTCAGCTCAATTAATTTCTGTTACAAGATCAACACAATAAAGTCCAGGATATTGTGAAATTATATTTACAAATAACTGAATCACGATGCAAATATGGATCAAACGAATTTATCTGACTCATACACGTTTATGAAATTTATGTTATTGAGAAGTTTTTAAATTAAGTAAATTTCGTTGAGGTCAAATGACGATCTTTAGTGCAATATTGGGGGACTAATAACTGATGGTATAGATAAGTTATTTTGCTTTTGGACATTGGCTAATGAGTCCACGACATATCATTCTTGAGGATCAGTAGAAGAAAGAGAAAAAAAGAGTACTCCTCTCTCTCTCTCTCTCTTTTTCAAAAATAATTATCTTTCAGAAAGAGTGGTAATCATAAAAATATTGCTCATTCAGTAATCTTGTAGTTCTAGATTAAAAAACCGCAATTAATATTTAAAAAACCGTATTATTTCAAATAAAAACAGAAATTCTAAGAATGATCATCTTTATTATTTAACATATAACATTGTGACTCAATGATACATTAAAACATAGAAATGAACTAAAGACCTTGGTTAAATCGTAAGGGAAATTCACCTCGCATCAACCTCGTCTGTCTGTTCGTCACAATGAGTCATGTAGGTGTCTTAGTTGAGTATCAGTTTAATTGTGTAACAATTGTTTTGAATATACAATAGATTGACTTCATATTAAGTAGGATTTTAATGTTTTTATAAATGGTTACTATATCAAAGAGACCTTATTCTGGTGTTGCCAAGTGACAGAACAAATACAACAATGCAATTTCATTACCAATAAACCACATTTATTCCGTCTTTAGTTAATAGAATAGTCTTTTTATACTTATAAAGGAGGTAATATTAATAATATAGTTAAAAATGTTTCCTTGTACTAAGGATCTAGTAATTAGAAAGCGTGTTTGACCAGTTTGCCTAAAGACATACATGCTTCCTTATGTAAATTTAAACGAGAATATCATTTACTAAATTTATTAACCGGTAACCCTAAAGATTTACATTTGACAAAAATAACACTAAGGTATGTTTGATGAAATCATCCATGGAGTACTTCTCATGGGCAACCTTTGGAATCGTGGCTGAAATCTTACGTGCAATATGCCTTATCGAAATGAAAAAAACGTTTGTATGTACTTTTCTTTTTCCTTTCCCACAAAACAAAAAACAGGCAATTTAAGATAGTTTTACTAAAAAAGCTACACATATGACATTTTTTGGTAGTGTCAAACAATCAGACAGTTTACCTGATGGAAAGTGGTACTGTCATGACCTACCCATAGATTTATGCCATTTTCTGCACTCATTTCTAGTGATCTGAAATGGTTTACGAGAATTTTCATATGCCGATTATGCAACTAGTTACAGAATTTATTTATTATCAGTTATTCAAGCCCATGTATAAACTGTCAGCAATCAGTTATATTTTCTAGAATCATTTAAAACACTATTTAGTTCACACGTTGTGAAATACAGATAGACCATTGTATTGCGGTCAATTATAAATAATTAATTTACAATTATCAATACAAAGAAAGTAATTAGAGTTACGTCACTCTGATTGTATTAGTATATAACGTTACTAGTTAATACTGAGTTTCTAAGGAATAATGAATAATTATGTAAGTTTTATGTATCATCTTTATTTATCATCAGAGAGAGACGAAGCTTCTTAGCATTCCATGGATTCACCGTGCGGGTGCCGGGCCCATCGCGTTGCAAGAAGAGGAGCGCAAACAATGCCTGGGACTTGCGACCCAGATGTAGGTTTAAGGGGCCCCTTTACTATGCGCATACACGCTCACCTTCACTGTTTACGCTCCTCTCCCTACCTAACCAAATATCGTAAGAACCTACTAAAGCCGCCTTTGAAATACGTTCCAGAAATGAACTGATGATCGTTCTAGAAAGGCCGAGATCCTTAAATAAGTTGTAGAGAGATTTTGCTGTTATACCTCTCGCTCCTACTTCTACAGCGTACAAATTAACTATAAATTTATTCCTGATCAGTTCGTTACACAGTTCGTAATACTTGTTAAGCTTAAATGTATGATCTTTGGGTATGTTTGTTTCCCAGGGTACAGTAAGCTCCACAAGTATAACGCGCCTTAGTTGTTTTGAATACAGGAATAAGTCCGGCCTAGATGACGAAACACAAACATCCCCGGGGATTTTGTATTGCCTTTCATACGTGTCCATCATGAGAGTCCAATCAGGAGACGCGTCCAAGATGGAATAAGGTTTTAATTTAGATTTTTTGGACGAACCTGCCTTTACGAACTCTACTGATTTTTTGGTGGTTGTTATACCCCTCTGCGCTCTTGCTACAGAAAGACTAACCGCTTCTCGTATGATTTCTAATACTTTATCGTGGCGACGCGAGTATTTACCTCTATTTAATAGTACCCTACACCCTACTAGCAAGTGTTTCGCGGTTCCTACTGCCTCCCCGCAGATGTTGCAAGATTTTTCGGTGGCTTTGCCCCATCTTACTAAGTTACTTTGATCTGGGAGAGTCATTTGGAATGCATTAAGATAAAATTTTAATAATGCTGGGGACCAATCATGAAGCAGGGTGCGCCATCGTAAAGCTAATGGAATACAAAAATCTCCTATGGTCACCCATTCGTTTTGCAATTCTAGGCTCATCGCGTGCAACCGGTAATTATCATTTTCATCGTGCCGAATAAAGGATTTTATTATTTCTATGTCTGGTTCTTTCCTACTTGATCCTAGCCCTGCTTTATTTGTTTGAGCACCTATCATAAATTGTTTATGGAATTGAAGTCGTGACTCCAGCTCTGCGGCAATTTTATCTTTTGGGAGAGATGTTACAGTATCATCATTCGACTTTGAGATGATATGTCTCTTGGTCACTCTTAGGTGTTTATAGAGTTCCGATGGTTTCTTTAATTTTAACCCAAAATTGTGTCGGTCTCTAAATAAGGTAGAAGAGTCCGCTGGATGCGCTAACCCGAGCCATGACTTCAATGTCCTTATGACGCTTGCATCTAACTTTAACAAAAGGGTCTTATTAATATCGTAAACGAGGAAAGGCCAATTTAAACGTGATGTTAAATAATTATCGTATATCCAAGCCTTTTTGATGTTACTTATTGGCTGATTGTCTACCTTTTTAAGATCATTCAAAAAGCTATCGACTATTATATCTAAAGATGGAGTACGCCCTTGGTAATCGATTTTTTTGCCTAAGAATTTGAACGGAGCTGCGTCGGTAATAGTAGTAACGCACTTACCGCCTATTATAAGACCCGGATCGTAAGAGGTATATCTGGTGTTCCGCCTACCCAGACACAGACTGTAGCATTTATTGGGTTTTGTCCTCAATCCGTCCGACCAAGCACAGAAATCCTCCACAACATTTAAAAGTAGCTGACATTGTTTTGGATTACGTGTCAGTATCGCGAGATCGTCTGCGAATGCTAGTATGGATTCTGTGTATTTATTGTTAAACTTAAACCGATAACCCCATTTCTTTTCGTTTTTAATTAATTTATCTATTAAAATATTGATCACTATGTTAAATATAATTGGAGAAATACAACAACCTTGAAATAAACCTATGTTGTAATTTAATGGTTTGGAATGATTTTCATTTGTGATTATGGAAAATTTTAATTTTGAATAATATGATGCAATCATGTCACTTACTAACGTAGGAAAGTTATACCACCTTAGCGCGAACATCATCAGTTCATGTTGTACCGACCCGAAAGCGTTCTCTAAGTCTATCCAACATACCGTTATTTGTCTTTCACTATTTCTGGCATCTTTAAGGCTTTCCGATAGTAACGTGTTATGTTCGAGGCATCCAGAAATGCCAGGCAAAAACCCTTTCTGGTGATAAGGCCCGAAATATTTATTATTTATCATGAGTAAATCAATTATATAATAAGTATTTGTTTTTAAGCTACTTAAATGTACAATAAACATTAATTGATTAATAAAGGACAGAATGAAGTGCTTGAAAATGATACACGTAGTAGCTTAGTAGCTTATATATGTATAGCTGGATATATGTATTTTATAGTAAATTTAGATATAGATATAATCCAATAATATGTCCGAGATGTACATTTGTAAGACCTCATCCATAAACTTGATGAGAGTTGTTGTGACGCTCATCTATATCTATATATTATTACCAAATTAAATACAAAATAAATTAATCGTGCCTTATTTTAGTTTCATAAATATTTATCAATAAAATGAACTTGAAAAAGCATAGAAACATAAAACATCGTAGATCTCCAAAAAAAATCCACTCCACCCTTAAGTGTTGAATTTCCAAAATACCTTTCAATGATTCTCATTTTTACTAATATTAAAGAACCAAATATAACCATATCTGTAACTAATTAAAAAACATTATAAGTAAATTTCATTTTTATTCCTTCAAGTCTTATTTTCTCAACGAAAGTTCATCTAAGGTCTAATCTATTTCTATGTAAAAACGATGGAACTGATTTTGATATTAATTAAAATTTTCACTTGACAACGAGACACACGAACATACATTTACATTAGTAGGGAATAATAATAGAGCTACATAATTAATGATAGATCCTCCAAGGTCCAATGATATACAAAATGTGACCTTTAATATATTTAAATATCATTTAAAATAAATACTATTTGTAGTTAGTTGATCGTTTTAGAAAATGATTTTGTATTATCTGACATTTCATAGATTAGAAAATATTTAAAGTATTAGCCGAGCCCGAGAATTCGTTTGTTATGTTTTATAAAATAATACTGGCCTACGTTATTCATTATATTATACGACCGCCATTAAAAGTTGTGTAAAAATCGGTCCAACCGTTTCAGACCAAACAGACAGAGAATAATACCCAAATTGTTTTTTATAAAACGTATATAGTTTCACATGCATTAGTGAAATGCTGTTAATTTGGACACAAATAGACACTTCAATTTTATTTATATGTATATTCAGATTCTATTGACATTTATTTTGTTTGATCACTATAAAAGACTTATTATCTAGTCCACTCGTATTAAGACTATTAAGTAATTATGAAATTATGTTTGTTTCTGACTTCTTAAACAACAACAGAGCAATCCTTATACTGAGGCAGATAAAGGTCAACCAATGACAGGCTTTAACAAAAGTACACGTAAATCTACTGGTCATACAGGCGAGGTGTCAAAATTCTAAAAAGGTAACCCGACTGACTTATTCGTCATTAAAAAGCAAACATTAAATGCTAAATCCATGCATTCACGTACATCACACGTAAGTTGAATTATGGAACACATAATTTTGGTTAGAAACTGATAATAAATAATAAAATGTTAATTTTTTGTCCGTCAATCCAGCTAAGTGAATTGGGTTCTTTTGGAATTTGGGATAAGACTATGAAGCCACCTGGTATAAGAGTATAACGTTATCTAACAGGGTTAGTAAACATTTTTATCGCATACTTAGACGCGTGCCGATAGACATCATTTGATTCATGCATGAAGTTAGATATTCTATTGTGATAAATACTGGCTGGTCAGGAAGATAACAGTGTGTGTCTAATTCATAATTGTTTTATATTTTTATTATGAAATGAAACGAATTTTTGTTTGAATAATTTATTATGTTTCGTTATGACACAAAAAATATTAAATTTTTTAATATTTTTTTTTTGCATAAATCGTTTAATATAACATAATAGTCATCGAAGGAAGAAAAAGCACATAGTTATCAGGACTTGTCTTCTTGATGATGATGATGATGACGATGATGATGATTTTCAACAGAGCTTTTCTTACTTACAAATATAAAATATTATTGAGCTGAGCGTAAGCGAAGCTCTTAACCGTTTGGGAGATCTTTTTTGTGTGTTTAGTTACCTCCAAAATGCGACGGGATAATTAGCTAAAAATTTTCTCATGTATGTTTGAGCCGAACGCGGATATTATAGCGAAAACAGATTGAAAAAATGTTTAGCCATTCAAAAGTTATCAAGAAAAGAAGAAAGGAGAGGGGTTCAGCTTAACACCCGCCGCGATCGGTTGGCGGATCCTAGTTAGAATAAAGCTTTGTATTCCGTTGCAATGCAGTATTTTCTCTGAATGACTGAAAGTACAAAAATAAAACAACTCTATTTTTTGCATCATCTTATTTGAAGACATATTTGACCTATTAGATTTGTCTGACATTCAGACCTTATAAGAACGTACTTATAATCCTACATTATTTTTTGCTGTGTCTTTGCTTGCACGATTATATTGTCTGTCTGATGCAAAAATAGAAGAACATTCACTTATTCAATATTAGTGGGCATTAAAAGGCAATGATAAATTTGAAAATGATTTATTTAAAGTTAAACAAAATCATCAACACGAGCATCAAACCTATGACTGCAAGTTATCACGTCGATAATCTCTGATGAATTTAATAATAAAATTAAACCTAGAAATATATTTATTTGTATGTAATATATAATTTGAGCATTTATATAGTATTTATATATTAAATTAGAATTTTAAAGAAACATAAACCCTAAAATACTTTACTAATAAAAAATAAATAATCATAAACAAATAAATAATTAAAATAAAATTACTAATTAAATGAAACATTTAAATACTAGTAACATTTATATATTTTAAATATTTTTCCTTATTGTTTATCTGAGTGAAACTTTTTATGATCCTAGCTTGGTTGCCGACAATATTATTAAGATTTGTAGCAAATTCATATATATACATATATATATAGAACTCAATTATTAGGTCATTACATATGAAATTGGCGTTTTGTTGTTCTTACCATTTTAATCACAAATTTCTCTTTGGTTGGGAGTTCCAAATACAAATTTATACTGCTATTTATATATGTATGTGTGTTTTGAATAATTTTCATTCATTTGTTTTTCTGTTTTTTCTGTTCGCGTCACTCAGTTCACAAAATGGAAAGCTTGAAATATCGCGTTATTTACGATTACATGTTCTACCGTGGCGCCAGTGCTGTGGAAACTGGCTCGAAGTTAATGATGTGTATGGCGGTCGTGTCGCAAAAGAAACCACAGTACGTTTTTGGTTCCAATGTTTTCGTTCCGGATTTATTGCCCTGCAGAACAAGCCCCGTGGACGGCCGGAGACATGTGGTTAATGAAGAATTGAAGGCTATTGTGGAAGATAATCCATCGCAAACCACGTACGAGATACCTGCAGGCTGTGATGTTAGTGATAAAACTGTTTTAAACCACTTGAAAGACAATTGGAAAGATTAAAAAGCCCAAAAGGTGAGTACCTCACAAATTGAGTGAAGCAAACCGGCAAACGAGCGGCAACTGCTGCGTTACATTAGTTAACCGGCACAACAATGAAAGGTTTTAAATCGAATCATTACCTGTGATGAAAAGTGGATTCTCTACTGTAATCGAAAGTGCTCCTCGCAATGGCTGGACCTTAACAAGCCAGCCACATTCTGCCCCAAGCGAAAATTTACCCAAACAAAGTTGTTTGTGCTTAAGCGTTTGGTGGACTAGTGCACACGTCGTTCTTTACAGATTTTAAAATCTGGCCAGACAATTACGGCAGACGTCTTTTGTCAATTGCAAACCATGATGAAAAAGCTAGCTGCTAAACAACCGGGGCGGGTCAATCGTTCTACGCCACAGCTGCTTCACGACAACGCTGGACCACACTCTGCACAACAGACGGCTACCAAATTAGAAAAACTTCAATTGAAATATCTAAGACATCCACCGTATTCTCCGGACCTGGCTTCAACAGATTACCATTTATTTCGAAATTAGGATAACTTCTCGGAAGGAAAAAATTGAAGGTCGATGAGTCAGTCCAAACCGCTTTCAAAGATTTTATTGATTCCGGACCGAATGTTTTTTCTAGTAAAGGGATCAATTAACTACCTTTAAGATGACAATGGTTCATACTTTGATTAAATAAATATATTATATTAAATAATATTCGACTTTTTATTCCTCCCTTACCAAACGCCAATTTCATATGTTCCTTACATAAAGTCCTCTAATAAACACATATCAAAAAATCTCGCAAAATTATTAATAGTTTTTCCGTAAAACAATCCAGATGTATGAATTAAATAATTTTATAAAAAACACAATTATTTGGTTCATAAACTTTACATCATTAATTTTATAACGTAATTAAATCTTGCTAGTTATCTTTAATTGTATAAGAACCTATTTTTCCTTTAGTCGCCAGAACAATGTAAAATTATCGCTCAATCCTCATAATGAGTTGGATAATTTTAATTATTAATATAATCGTTAATAATGGAGTAATATTCTGGTTTTAATTACGGCTATATTAAGTTACTATAGTATTTTTTATTTGCAAAATAATTGCAAATCAATACATCATTACAAGAATAAAAAATCTATACAATAACAGAATAATGCTGCAAGAAATATGGTATTTTCAATAAGATGATCTAAGAATTCGTCTGGAAGACGTCGAATTGAATTACTTAATCCACCGTCCAGTTGCTGTAACTGGATGGTGAAATTTATTCACTATGTATTTGTTAAAAAACAATATATAATACGATTTTTATACTTTGTTTTATTAAGGACAATAGGACTGCTATAAAATATTTACCGAACAGATTATATATAAGTTTAATTTTTTTTAAATATACCCTGACAATTGGAAAGGTCAAAGTAACCCACAAAAGCCTTCAAGGAAGAAGGGTCAGCTTCTAGTCCTCACTACCGATGTGGTAGACTTTTAAATATTTTCATAAATTTTTCACTTTAGTCATTACCAAATCATCAAATCGGCCCATTGGTCGATAAAAAATTATATATAATTTGTATTTAGCTTAAATATTTTGAAATATAATATTAATATTTTTTGTGATATGATTAATTGTGAGGCGTTTAAAATTATATATTCAGTTTTAAATTCGTTGGAATGCAAGGGTTATCTAACAACTTTCTTTAAAGGTCAAGGCTGTTATGTTTGGAATGACCTCAAAGGTATAAGGTTAGGCTATTGTTAAGAGACATCCAAATATCTTTACATACAATCTTCGGTTCGTCTGGTTGTTAGTGTGTGTGTAACTTTGAACGACTTAACGTATTGAGATATATGTATATAGCGGTACGATCGTTATTAATTAACTGATTAATTACTACTAGAATTAGTATTATCTGTCAGTTTTCAGTGACATAGAAATGTTCTAATCAAATTATAAAATGCAGTAATTTTGGCCTAAACTGTTAGACGAATTAAAAATGAATTATTTGTTTGAAGAATATATTTATTCAATGTTATTTTATTGACATTTCCTGTATAATAAATCATTCATTAACATTATGATGAACGACCGAAGGCTGTACGTCAATTTTAACAAAGAAATGTAAACTCAAAATGTTGTATCCGTCTTCATTTTAAATTATTAAAGAAGCACCTTTGATTATATTGTTTATTAATATGGCATTATTAATAAAATTGATTACTTCTTTTAATTATTTTCATGGAATTTAGTCATAAAAGAACAAACAGTAAGTCTTATTGGTAAATGGTATCGCCAATTTACATCTACTAATTCGGAAAGGGGCTGATGCTTTGCCATGTTGTGGGGGGATACTGAGAATCACTGAGAGCAAATTTGAAGTTTACGCGAAACGTTTTCAGTGAAGTTTCTTTCCTTATCAACATATACTTACAGTAGTTGCTAAGAATAATGAATGTATCTCCTTTATGACTCTAATTTATTTTACTAATCTTCCTCAATAACAATAGCTTAATTCAATATTTAAATTCTATAACAAACCAATGAGGAAATCAAAATGAAAAACGATGTCTGTTCAAAATTTTGATGAACAATAATTGACCATCCTTGTATGGCGATACAATTAGATGTATTCAAACAAATATGTGTACGGTTATTTTAATATATATAATTTAATAATAGGTGACTATTCAAATTTATATTTGGTATACTAACCACATTCCCTGGATTCGACTGTAGATCTAGATACGACGTTAAACTAATTTCAAAAACTTTAGGTAGCCCAAATTAAAAATTGTACATTTTATTACACAAAATAACAATGTGTTTGAAATATATCTTAAAAAAAATTTTATTGAGCGAAGCGTTTTACTGGAGACTTTTTACATTCTTTGTCACGAATTGGCATGTCAAAAAACTGATATTCCATTGAAGTCAATGGAAAACGATAAGTCAATACACTGGGCTCGCTTCGCTCAATATGAAAACGACACCCGAGATTTCATGAGCGCAGCGAGTCGAAATTGAGGGTTTGTTGGCGCCCCTAGTTATTTCTGTAAACACATAAAGAATTACTAACATTTATACTTAGGCTAAGTTACTCGTCTTATATAATAATGTTTTTCATATAATACTATTAAATTTTTACTTCTAATCATATTTTAAGCATGTCAGAAGTTTTTGATTCTTACGTAATATCGAAACTCCCATACAAACTTGAAACCCCTAATACATACATACATCCATATCCTAAGAGAAGCTAGAACAAAATAACATAACTGTCGCCTGCAAATAAATTGTTGTCCTAAAATTGTATGATTAGTCAATTTAGTTTTTTATATAAATTATTTTGCTTCGTAAACTTACTACTAATCAAATTTTGCAATGTTACTATTTTAATCCTAAGTTAATGATAATATTTAGTTATTATTTATTGAGGTTGCAGACCTGTCCTTGATATTTCTTACAAACACCAGAACAGAGGCGTGCAATGAAACGAACGATTTACATAAATTAAATGATGAAGTCACATTGTAGATAATATACATTTGTTTTGTTCGCTGATGTCTCTACAGGATATCCTAGTTCAATCATTAGAGCTATGTCTAATTAAATTACATTTATAGTTAATTACATTTAGTAAATATGTAAGTCTTAGAATTTAGAGGATAAAAAAGTGTTTAATTTTTTTTTTAGATAACTCTACTACGGATAACTGTTAGTCAAGAAGGTGATGACCGGGTTTTGTAAGGCTACCCGACAAACTGCAGTTTTTAAGGCTGTCATAGCCAATCAGGCTCATAGCCTTAATTGGACGAAGTCACTACCGCACTAACCATGACGGAACGTGCCGCTGATTTGATCAGCGTCGTTAAACCGGAAGCAGGGGACTCCAGGTCCCGAAACCGTCTTATCTTGATTCGGCGATTTGGAGCCTTTACTTAAGCCGACTCTCTCCTTACCGCCTAGACCAGCCCATTGGCAATATACCCCGGCGGGTAACTCCGCTGTAATTCCCAAAAGTCGACCGTTGTGTGGCCGTAGTATATAACACCTCTGCGTTTCGGCAGGAGGGTATTTCAGTCCGCGGTGAGAGCTTCCGACCTTAGCATACGGTCTTTGGTACGGAGCCGGTGATTCAGTGATATTGGGCAGCAGCGTTCTCAAGGCAGCCGTGTTTTCTTTTAGAGTGAGTCATCACTAACATTAACCTTGGACGGAAATGAACGCCCGAAGAGGACGTGATATGGCTGTCATCTTTATGACGGAATCCTCCAGTCCTAACCACTTTAAGCGGTGCGCTATTGAGGAAGCGCAGACAGTAACCGCGTAACTCCTTCCCTGTGCGGTGATGGGGGTGTCGTTTGCACAGAAGAGTGCCCTCATCCGACGAAGGAGTGGACATCAAATTAGCCAGTCGAAGCCATGGTTCTACAAAATCAGCCCCACAAAGGCACACCGGCCCTGTACTGCAGGTAAATCCTAACCAGCATCAAGAGATAGGGAGGTGTTCCATGGTACCAGCACGCCTCGACCAATTTCTCGAACGGCAAAGTATTGAAAACATTAGCAACGTCTATCCTAATAGTCAAGAGTATAGTCTATCGACACATTCGTGACTTCCAAATTTAGATATACAATGGATATTTTTTACTTCTGACGATATTATTGCTTGTCAAGACTGTCAATAGGCACTATTGATGTATAGTATCTTGAAACAATATTAATAGAACTATCAATAATTTTACAGATATTTACTTATAAAAGAGTCCGCCTCAAAGATGGGACCTTACGTTTCTATGTGGGCATTTCAGATCCGTTAGTCAAGTAACTGGACTTAAAGCTAACAGGTTTATTTTATACAAAAAATACTATAGTTACCAGATTTATAAAAAAAACACACAAAATGGAATAAAATTATAGTCATAATTTAATAAATATATTACATTTAGAACACGTTAATTTCAAATCCAATTTTTTGCACAATTTAAGACGTACCAACTAACACAAGATTACTCACACATTTGAATAACCTGTAACCATTGTAAACAGTTTAGAAAAACCCATTTAAAAGAATTCACATTTGACCAGAATCAAGGATCTTCATACAATACATGATTCATGGGTAAATATCAAAAATATTTATTTTTTATCGTTGGAACTCCTTTTTTGTATACAATCAGTAGCAAAGCCGTTCTAAAGGTTTTAAAGATTTTTATTGAAATCCGGGATCCGGATAGTTTTTTGATGTGGAATTAAAATTAAAATTTTCTTTTGTCACTATTATATTAGCAGACAGATTTTGTTCTTTTTATATTTATCAAGGTCTGATACATACATTTATTTCGCAACAATATTGTATCCCTTTGGTGATAATATTGTCATTGATGCAGCACTGGCCTAAGGTCAGTTTTAGGGAAGGTCAAAATATAATTAAAGCTCCCTCTTTCACTTTCTTTACAAGTATTATTAATATATATATGTATATTTATTTAGTACCTGGGCCTACTATGACTTGTCTTCTGGAGCACTTCGTTCACAGTGAGGTAGATTTTTTTTTGGGATTGTCTCTGCTGTTAACCCTACTGGCCATGACAGCGTCACCGGTGGAGCAATGAGGTAGAGCACTGCACTCTAGTTTACAATTTAACCACTATCGATATGTTAAATTTGTTTAAGAATAAATTATAGACTATCGATACTTCGTTAACACTGACTTCTTAACGAAAGGTGCATCTCTAGTTTGTATTTGTTGGATAAGATAAAAGAAAGGCGTCGTGAAAAAATATTTGGATCAAACGTGAGTTTATATTTGAGGTCAATTATAATTCAATTACAGACAAACTTTACTTAAAAAGAGTAATTGTGTTTAAACTATTGTATATACATATATATATATATATATATATATATATATATATATATATATATATATATGTGCATCACTGTAACACAGATATTGATTTTTTTCAAACATGTAAAGTAACAGTGCACGACTCAATAACTGCAATTCTTATGTTATTGCAATATATTTTGTAAATCCTATCAATGTCATATAGAAGGAAAAAATCGTTAATTATTTAAAGCATTTATAATAACATGCTAATTATAATAAATTATAGTATCATTTAAAACAATAAAAATGTAATAAAAATTATTTATTTGTATAATATTCATGTTGAATGTAAAATATTAACAAATTGTTTTTTAGAAACTTACATGCATTTCTCTTGTTCTCTTCTCTGGATTGTCACTTCTCCCTTTCTCTCCTCTGGATTGTCTCTTGACAGTCCCGTATATATTCATTTTACTACAGCCTGGCTATGATTTGAAAATGCTTATAATAACTAATTATTTACATAATAAAAAGTTAGTAATATAAACATTATATTAATAGAAAAAAATCTTAGATATTTTGATGATATTTTATGTAACAGTAACAGTAGAGTATTGTTAGTATGACACTGTTCTAATAAAGCATTTGGGGCAAAAAAAAATGTAACCCAAAAGCGTAAGCAAATTCGAGGTATATATGCTATATTGTATATCTTAATTAAAAATATTTAGAGATAGATATCAAAATTATGCAAATAATAAAGAAATAACTACCAACATATAAATTATAATAATTAACTCAATAAATTAGTAGATAATTATTACTAAATATTCCAATTATTTTATTTATGATATTCGACACCTTATATATTATCCGTCGAATTTACTTCGTTTTAAAAAAAATAAAAAAAATATTAAAAATAACAAACAAACAAATAATATGAATGATTTGATCGTTTCAGTACCTATAGACACAATCCAAAACATGTATGTATGTAGCTAAAAAATATATAAAAATATTACAAACTGACATTTAAAAAAATATTTATTATATATATAATTATATGTAAAAGATTCGTATCAGTAAAATATATACATATTTATAATGTGACAGTTGTATACAACATATAATGAATGAATATTAAATTATGAAGTAAAATGTGTAATATATATATAAAATATATAAAAAAATATACTTTAAAATTGTTTTGACAAAAGGAAATAACATAGATTTGACAATAAGAAATAAGGTTTTAAAATGTCTACTTGTTCCGCTTATAACAAAATAAAAGACGAATATATTAGTGTTATAAAATTATGTGTGGTCAAATACTTGTGATTACAACTGAAATTGTAATACACAACAACTGAACTGATTTTGATGAAATTGTGTATAGTTGGTTATTGAAAAGTACTCGTAATCATATGCAACATAACAGATGTTAATTCAAGCAAACGAAAATTAAGGGGTAATTGGATTGAATTATAAATATATATTTTGGGAAGACATTCTTATTACTTGAGTGAGGGAATAAGAAACAGAGTCATTTATTCTTGAAATATGATCGAAAAAGAATATATATCTCAACTAAATAAGATTCAAAAGCATGATAGAAAAAGTTGTAGACGTAACTCTTGATTATATATTATTCATTGTATGAATTTCCACGAAGGAACTTCGTTCGTTCTGTATTGTTTTCGCTTTTCTCGGATGGATGTATGAATGGATTTCTTTAGACAGGAAAAATTTTCTAAGTCCTGAAAATTTGTGGGGATTTTTTTTTATATAATCGAAAAACATCTATTGGGTCTTGTGGAGTTTATAAAAAAAAAACATTTTTTTTTTGTTTTTTTTTTGTAAAATTATCTTTTTTTAATAAGTGTGTATAAAAATTTACGTAATTTTTTTTACAATTTATATTTTGTGTGTAGTCTATGTTATATTTAATTATTATCTTTCAACATTTATTTTCGTAATCATTTCACTTAAAAAACTCGTTTTTTTATTAACATTTATAATTTCGTCAAAGTTCGTTCGGGAAATACTCTGGGCACACTGGTTATTTCTAAATTATGTCCAAATTAACAAACATTGAATGGAAGAATCGTAACCCTTTTAATTTTTAAATATGCTATTTAAGCTAATACTAATTTCTTGTTAATCTAAAGAATTTGGACAAAACGTTGGAAAAGGAAAAAAATATAGGACAATAATCGAGAAAAATCTTATGAGGGCGAAATGAAATTTAGAGATCGAAAATAGTTTAAATATATAGGTATTAAAAAGGTCCTCCAATTTTGAATTATCTTACAAGTTACCGAAAAATATTAAAATTATTTTTTCTGTTATTAGTTACACCATGAAATATCTAAACATACTCTTACGTGCCTCAAACAATTATTTGTAAGTCCAAAGGACATTTCCGTTGAAAATGCTGAATATTTAAAATAACCTCGTTCCTCTGAGTGCTAGAAGCATCCTTCTTTATTCCTAAAAAGTGACAACGAATTTCAATCATCACAGTTTAATGGCCAACAGCACCGACCAATACTGTCTCCCACAAAATAACAAAATGAGTGTAAAAAAAAACTTAATATAAATGTTAATATAAAACATGTTGAAATCCATCAACATTATTATGTTAATAATGTAGTTCCCATTTGTCATGACTCATGTTATGCGGGAATCCTTACTTCCACATCTCTAATACAAAATGTATCAAATTTCGTAAAATAATTATAATTTCCTATCAAATAATGTCAATGTTAAAATATTTACGAAACATCAAAGATGTTTCAATTAAAAAAAGTTTTTAACTTCATTAAATATTATAATATTCGTTAACGTGTTAAGACAGATATTTTAATCTAGAGGTCAGGGTTTGAACCTGGGATTTTTAGAATGTGACAACATCCACTGCGCTGTTGCGTTATGCGTTATTATTATAACAAGTCTTCACCTGTCTTTGTTTGCTGTTTATTTATACAAACAATCAAACAATTAATATATTTATACATTAATACATTAATTAACAAACTTCTGTAAATTGTAATTAATATTATAATACAAATAAACGAAATTAATAATTATACGATTGATTTGAATGTCTGATTTGATTATTTTTTGTCATTAATCGAATGTTTAGTTAATTACTTTACATAATTTGTATTTATGAGAACCGAGGGCGAAATACTAGTCTTATTAAAAATATTAATTAAAATACATCCTTCAAATCGATGTTCGGTTATAAATAATTCAGGACCACAGATTCGTATCTTTCAGTATCGTAAAAGGAGATGTTTATAAGTTAAGAAATATTAATAGATTTGTGGAGTTTATAAACAAGTTGTGAAATAGTATAATATGATTCCTTTTGTCGTTCGATTTTAATTTATTTGGTTGAAAATTTTTATGTTAATTTAAATTGGATTAACTTCGCAATCTCCGAGATGACATTCCAGCGACTGTGGTACAAAAATATTTCATTTTGAGTTAATTAACACGTTTCTAATGTAAAAGTTCAAAAAAATATATTCAGATATAAAAAATAATTTATTTATTGTCTATTTTACGTATAACCCAAGTTTTTCTTGGTTTGGTTATTTTGAACAATCTTTAATTATCTTCGGTCGTATGTGTGTATGTAACGGTAACTTTGAACCCGATTTTGACATACTTAAAGATGTCGGACTAATTGTAACTTTGTTGAGCGGAACGAGCGGAGCGCTCTATGTGAGATTTTTTGCATCCATGTCATCATTTCAATCCAATCGTCGTGCCATGTCGTCCCGATGGTATTGGCATGAAAATGGCTTTTAAGATCTTCATGAAATTTAGCAAATTTATATTGTTTAAAAAAAAGTAAAAAAAAAATCATGTCAAGGAATAATCACCAAAAAATGAGTCCCATAGACTTGAATGTAAAAAAAATCACTTTGTGATATTTTATTATTCTATATTTTTTTGCCTGTCGGTTTCAGCTGTGAACACTGAATCGATGATGATGGCGGATTGAGCGAAGCGTCTAACCCAGCCGCTTCGCTCAATCCGCCGAACTCTACCGAGATATTCAAGTCAAAATCGAGGTCCGGTTCGCGCCTCTAGGGTATTTATCGATGCTAGTAAACCTAGACCGATAAAAATGCAAAGAAAAAAAATATAGGAATAGTGTAAATAAGAAAAGATGTATTGCAATCTAAAAGGGCGTAAAAAAGACTTATTGACAGCATGCATCTGTTTTAAAAGACTTATTGACAGCATGCATCTATTTTTTAGTTAAGATTTTAAGAAAGTTTGATTTTTTAAACTATTAATTATTTTCAAAACCGGGTACCACTTAACGGGGACCATTGTCAACTATTTATGTTGCAAGTTCGTTTAATAATATAATTATAGTAGATATGAAACATATAGTCATGTAGGATATGTGTGCAACTAAGCTTTGTTACGTTATAAAATCGAAAACTATAAGAAAAATAAAACAAAACTAGGCTAATTATTAAGAGTATTTATTAATCAACAAAATCCTTCATCTTCAGCCGAATCCTTCAAAGTAACCAATTCGCGTACACTGACTCTGAATGGAGGGTAAGTATGTGCAACTTCTAATTCAGGTAACTATTGATTATTATCTCTAGTCAGAAAAGAAAAAAGTATTTAAAACAATATTTCGAAACTTTAACTAATGATGACGACTATATACGAAACATAAAAAATATCTTTGAGAAAGAGACTTTATTATTTAGTTTTATTAGGTATAATTTTAGTGACAGCTCTTGTTTTCGGTTTAATCGTACTATCTGCTGGCTAGTTTCTCTTCTTCGGCTTTTTTCTTTTCTTTTAGTACCAATTTCCATAGTGTGCTTTCCTTCAGTGTGTGTGTAGCGTCTGCGTACACTTACCACACGATGAAATCGTGATGAAACCAAAATGGTTAATTATTACGTCATCCGAGTAATACATGCTCTAGTCAAAACTAAAAGAAACAATGAAACATAGTAGCTCATGATACAAAGATAATTTTTAAGTAAGATATAGGAATATAAAAGATTATTTGACAAACATTACAGAATAACAAAATAATTTATGCTAAAATATTCATTCACCTTCCAAATCAAAATGGCGATATGGCGTTCTATTGTTATGTATCATTTACAAGAAATCTGGCATGCGCACACTTACCCCATGTGACTATTTGAATTTACCTGGTTTCAAACACAATTCAAACAATTACACATAATATATTTATCTAAAAATTTTAACAATTTATTGATATGGATAAGCAATAAATATGACATTTTAATAATTGGTCTGTTGGCGCCAGTCTGTTACTTATCTATTTACAAAAATATATATTAGTATATTAAATAAAATATATATAAAATTATCTACTTAATATTTATATTTAACTTGTAAATCTAGTTTTATTATTTAATTGAACTTTAACTTGATTTGAAAGTAAACGCATTTAGTTATGTGTGATGTGATCAAAGCCAGTAATGCTTCTAAGACATAAAATTAGTAATAACAAATATAACTAGCTAATGGCTTATTTTAAACTATTTGCAATAAATGATGAAGGAAGAAATCTATAACTAGTGAAGATTATATATACCTTATTTTTTTTTTGTCTTAACTCTTAACCATACACTGTGCTGTTTGTTGATAATGTAATCATTTTAGATTTCTTTGTTTTCTCACTACAGTTATTATTAGTTAGTGTAGTAAGAAAAATACATATATAATAAAAAAAGTTCATATAAATAATATATAAACGATAATAACATAGGAATTTTGACAAAACGTACTAAGACTTAGGTGTGATATTATTAATCTTCTTAAACTGTTAATATTTGACATACGTATTTGGTAAACTTGCACGGTGCTGTCAATTGTGACAAATTACACGTTAATAAGATATAATAATGTTGTCTTATTAGTTTCATTTCGAACCTTGGCATATAGATGCGTGGGATTCAGAATAATAAAAGAATTTAGAATAATGGTAACCTCACCTCAGAGGAGAAGGTTATTTTAAGCTGCTAAGATCGAAAGTTGAAGGCGGATTTCTGAATTCTAGATAAAAAAATCCGTGTCCGCAGGGGGACACGCGTGGGTAGACCTCGTGTGTAACTCGTTTAAAATATAACTCACTACCTAAGAATAATACATGATGCCGTTGTTTACATCAAAAATTTTCAAGCAAAAAGCGGTTTGAATTTTTTTTCTCGGAAAAGGTATCTTTTTTAGAAATACTTTTGGTACTTAAATTTAGAGTAAAAAATAACCTTTCTATTAAAAATATTTGCGAGGAGGGAATGTTTACCAGAAAAAAGTTGCCGTGGTTTTACCTACCTAAAATTTACAAACTAAAAGTGGTTTTAATTTTTTTCTCGGAAACGGTACCTTTTACGGAAAAACTTTTGGTACCTAAATTTAGAGTAAAAAACAACCTTTCTATTAAAAATACTTGTGATGCATGAATGTTTACCAGAAAAAAGTTATGATTTTTTTTCCAAAAATTTTCGGTTTTTTTACCCCCACACCTAAGTTATTGATGTTAGGTTTTCGGTTTATCTACATTAGTTATAGGTATTTATCAAAGACATCATATAATATGAACGCGATTGATCTCCTTTGTATAGGGACAAAGTTATGGTCGAAAAACTGAAATCAGAAAAAGTGAGGCCCTAGCGCCCCCTGTGACCGGATTTCTCTGGTTAACGAACTTGACCTTCATTTTTGGATGGTTGATTTTTGTGCAAAGTTTGAAAGCGATCCGAGCGAAACTGCGGCCGCTATCGTGCTGACAAAAGTCGAATCTGGACGCACGCACGCATATATATATATATATATATATATATAAACTTTTTGACCAATGGTCATTTCGGACTCAGGCGGTCATAAGAAGACCTCCTGTGAAGAAATTTTTCCGAAATTCGAAAGTAGGGGACAAATGAATGGGCAGACCGAATTCTTCGAGGTCTACCCAAAATTATGATGTAGGATTAAATCTATAATTGTTATTAATTGTTTTCACATCAGACAACCAGGAGGTATGCAGGGACCGTTCCGTTTGGGGCTCCGTCGTCTCTGGCTACCCCGCAAGGGATATGGCGTGAAGATAAGTAAGTAGGAATGTACAAGATTTAATAACAAATTTGAATTCAGGTAATTTTTCTTTCAACAAACGTCTTTTGACGCCGCAAATACTTAAGATTATTGTTTTGCTCAACTTTGATACGGACTGATATATGTCTGTTCATTAAATAATCTTTAAAATGTCTGTAGGTGTGTAGTACAAATATATTGACTGTTCTTTTTACACGCGTCACGATATTTTGATACAAATTGGTTTTGTTTAATTTGAAGAAAATGAAATAATTCAACTTTCTTGTTAATTTCTTTAATTTATAAGTTTTGTTTTTTGCAATTTAAGTAAGATGATATCCAGCAGAAAAAAGTATACCCTATGGCGAGCGCTATAGTAATTTAACACCTCACTAATTTGCACCAAAATCGGTCCAGTAGTTTCTCTAGTATATCAACTCTTGGGCCATGTTCAGGTGAAGATTGACGATTCACTTTTACAGACTTCCTCCGCCAAAGCCATAGTCCTGAGGAGCTTCAACGCGCACAATTCCCATTAGCTATGGTCACGTGCCATCGATTACGCGGGGAACTGTGTTTAACTTTGTTCGGGCAAATTAGTTACCCGATTAGTCAAGACGCACACTCATTTACCTAACGTGAAAAGCCATATGCCCTCTTTGTTATATCTTCTGCTGAATACACATCCCGGAAAGTACCAGGTCACTGTCTAGACTCCTCCAGCGTCCTCAGATGATTGCTTGGTATGAAGTGTAGTGCCCATTCAACGTTCGGCTTGCACAAGACCAGCGACCCGTCGGATTTGTCACTACATGTCAGCGGGTTACCATGAAATGCGGGTTTTTTATATCCTACCCAGGGAACCGGTTTGTTTCCCTTCCAATGATCCCAATGACTGTGCTGCGGCTATAGTTATTGTGATATTACAGGAGATGGCATTATTTGTACTAAGCGCTATGATGCCACTTGGTCTTGGTTTGATGTGCCTGTCAGGGTTGCAGCAGGGTGGCAAACGGCAGGCGTATCGAGCTTGGGTTAATGCTTTAATCACTAAGGATCCGAATTCTAAAATTCTGATGAGAAAATATAATCGTGCCTCCAGATTCTTCAGACAGCTAATTGATAGAGAAAAAAATTCAAGCATGTCGTTAAAATTGGGGATCAGCTGGCAAGGTACCCGCCTGGTAGGTGCAAGTTCTGGTTGCTTTCTAAAGCCACTCTGGAAAACTTTTGCCAGCCATTCCTATGGCCATTGCACACTAGAAATGATTCTCTGGCCCACACGGCGAGAGAGACGTCCGATCTCTTAAGCACTCTCTTTGCCTCAAACTTGACTTTAGACGACCAAGGAAAGACACCGCCTACCATTCGCGGTTCCAGGGCATAATGACGGCAATAGTTTTTCGGCAAAAAAAACCATCCGAAAGCCACTATTTTCCTTAGACGTTCATAATTCTAGTGGGCTGGATGAAATTGGAATCATCAATCAACACCACATAACTTACCTCGAGGGTCACCAGTTAATCAATGACCGGCAATATGGCCTTTGTCAGGGTCGATCGGCTGGTGACCGTCTGTTATATCTTATGTACCGTTGGGCAGCTGATATTGAAAGCAAGGGAGAGGGTCTGGCAGTTAGTTTGGATATGACGAAAGCCTTAAATCGTGTAGGTATGATGATATGTATATGTGTATCGTGTCTTCTTTCGATGCTACATACCTATGGGTTTCCCGAAAGTTTGTGCAAGTGGATCACCAGCGTACGCATTGGGCAGAACATACAGATCGCTCCCGAAGGTTTTTTTTCGGACCCTAAGCCCATAAATGCTGGTGTACTTCAAGGCTGCATGCTATCCATATAATCTGTTCCTCGTGTACATCAATGATATGTTAGATACTTAACTTTCAACATACAATGTTTTTAGGATGATAGCACTGGGGATGCTGTATATTCCAGCCGTGCAAGGCTCTCTCGGGAAATCTTCGACGACTACCGAAAGAAACTTGTGTTTTCTATAGATGGCCCTGGTCTCAGAATCGGGTGAATGGAACCACGTTCTGTTTATTTCCCAAAAGAAACAAATTTGAGCATTTACCACTAAAAAATCCCGATTGTCATATCGCCGCTCTTTGAGAGCACTCTTCTCAAAGCCATATCAGAATACTAGTTCTCGACATTTCGAGCGAGTGTCGGTTTCGTAGCCATCTGGACTGAAATAGCAAGTTGGCCTCAATAGAAAGAGACAGTATTTCAAGAATTTCCAAAGACTTGCGCTCTTTAAGGCGCACTGGCCACACACGGAGTATTGTTCTCATCTCTGGTTCGGGTCCGGATCTGGACGGCGTACAACGGAGAGCTGTTCGAATTTTCGCGGTCCCGGTGCTCTGTGAATGGCAAGGCTCTCAGGCATTGCGTAGAGATGTGGCCTCATTGTGCGTCTACTATCGCATTTACTATAAGGAGCGTTCCGAAGAGCTATTTGATGTGATGCCTGCCAAAAAAACATATTTTACCCACAATGATGCCGGTATATTTATTTCTACACTTCGCCATCAAGTCTCCCAAACTCAACTAAAAATATTGCCCAAATCATATTATGTATGTGTATATAAAAGTCAACTATTGATATCAGATATTATATAAATATAAAAATTTTGGTAAAAATCATTATGTTAATACAAAATTTGCATTGAAATTGAGTTATCAAGTATTTTTATATTTATGTTTCGATATTTTGGCAGTTATAGCTTACATATATATTTATTTTGTAAAGCCTATATTATTATAATATTAAACATATATTTATATAAAATAAAATAAAAAACATTTGTATAATTTGTATATTTAATTTTATATTTACAAAACTTATAAAACTATACACTAATTATAAAAATAGTTACACAATAAGATACTTGTAATCCATCCGGATGAACTAAAACATTAATTAGCTTGAATTAGTAAAAAGTATTAAATGAACACAAAATAATGAGATTCTGTTATAATTGGATTATAATTAATTATATTTCTAACAAAAAGATGTATTTAACACTAAACCTACCAAGTACCGGTCAAATTGACCGTTCTTAAACTTTTGTAAAACTTACACATTTTAAAACGTTATAATATCGTTATCAAACTACATGACAATTCTTAGAATATGCATATAAAAATTTCTACACTCTTTACTTTTAGTTATTTCCTGTTTATTACCTGCGTTATATAATAAAATAACTTTTAATTACCGGTCAATTTGACCGCGTGCGGTAGGAACAGGTATACAAGAATTGTCGGTAGGTTTAGTGTTAATAAAAATAATTGAAATTTATATGTAAGTATATTTCAAGACAATTCATCCGGATGGATTATTTAGAACAGATCTTTATATATTATTACAATTGTGATATTTTAATAGCATCGAGTTGATAAATCTCATATTATAGCACTTTTTTATAATATTACTTAAAATGGCGTCATTTGGGTATTTTGAGGGATATTTGTTTTTTTTTTCATTTTGAATATTCAATAAATACTAACTAACACTAATATCATTATTGAAATATTTTTTTCATATATTTCCGTATTTTCTTTCACAAACACAACTTGCTGGGAATGTATATTTTTTTCTTTATCTGTATCAGTTTTTTTTTATCTTTTAAGATTATTAAAAATACAATATAGTTATTTTAATAGTTAAAATAATACATTTTTATGTTGAATTTTAGTTAGTTTTCCTATTATTGTAATTTTCCTATAAAATTTATCCGTATTGATTGATTAACGATATTCAACTGACAGATAGCTTTTAAACATTCCTACTTATGAATGTTTTCAAAAGTAAATCCGGATAGATTATTGATTCTGAACCATGGATAGATTTATTAGATCACGCGACCAAATCTCTCAATTTGGTTTTGAGCATTTTCACTTTTTTATTGACCGCGCTCTTGTAGTTTAGTTTATCGTTGTTTTGTGACTTCGTTCTCGACTTCACTCTCTCGAAGAACAGCTCGTAGAAGTCCGGGAGGGGGGTGTCCACGAGGGAGGGGTGCGTGTGTGATGGGGAGGGGGGGTGCCTCTTGTAGCACACCGCCATGTTCTGTATGAAGTGGTTGAACATGGCCGTCTCCGTGAACCACTCCAGGAAGTACTGGTTCTGTTTGGACGACGCGCTCCTTATGAAGGCTTCTTTCTGTTGGGATTTAACAATCTATTTAGTTTAGTACAGTCGATATTATATAGACAACGTTTGTAAGTCTGTTATACGTTTAACTGCCATATTGGCCAAGTCCTGGGCCTGTCCTTAGTTTAAAAAGCTATTTGTAAATGGAAATATTATGCAGAATACTTGAAAAAATCTATCAAATGGTTACATTATTGATAGTCGACGAATTTGGGAAAATTCAGTAAATTTGGAAGGTCTTTATTCTGATTTTCACAGATTCCACAGATTTATAATCCTTGTACATCTTACTTTTACGCAATGTAATGCAATATAATGTATGTAATGTAATGTATGTAATGTAATGTAATGTAATGTAATGTAATGTAATGTAATGTATGTAATGTAATGTAATGCAATGTTGTTGGTTCGACCGGCGTGATGAGACTAGCCTTCGGTCTTATATATAACAATGCACGGCCAGGCATTGAACCTGTGACTTTATTGTGATATCTAACCACTACGCTATCTTATACTGATGAAATTTGCATTATGTATACAAAATAGAGATGAATAGACATTATTTCTTATTAATGTGATGTTTTGAATATTAGAAAAGTTATCAAAGATACAAAACACTTACATCAAAAACAACGCCATCCTTTCCTAAATCGTCGTCCTTCAATTCCCCAATGGAAAAAAATCTCCAAAAATCACCCAAAATATCGACGAAAAATCTCAAAAACGCCTCCGATATCATGACGTTTCTTGTTTTAGTATCGTCCGTCTTGTCCTTGTGTTTGAGACTCTCCATGTGCAGCGAGGTCTTTAGAGTCTTGTAGGCGGAGGTCGGCAGGATCGTTGACTCGTCCCCTTGGTAGGAGAGGACCTTGGAGGGATTCGTGAGGTCTATTAACATGCCCTGGAAACAATTATATTATATAATGAGCAGTTTGTTTGAGGTCAGAATTTTGAAGATACAATTCTGCAAGCAATATTATAAAGAAAAAATCGGATATTATACTTTTTGTTAGAATCGATCATTAATATATATATATATATATATATACAATAAAATTGAAGTGTCCGTTTGTTATTTCAAATTAACATCTTTCGCACTAAGTGTATATACGGTACTTAAATACACATATATATATTTTTCTGTCTGTCTGTCTGTTTGGTCAGACTAATGTACCGATTCTAAAAGAACTTCCACTTTAAATCAAAACCAGTGTATCAAATGAGTGTTAGGAATATTCTAATACCATACTTATCAAAATAAACCCTTCTATAAGACTCTCAAACTTAAATTAAGTCTACGAGTGTTCCGAACGCGCTCCTCTGAGAACCACACAACAAACTCAGCCGACTATCTTTTTTTTTTTTGTTAAAAATAGATTAACGTACTACTATAAAATAAACATAAAATTATGACTATGTTTGACGTTAAAATGATATCAAAGTGACAACAATATAAAAAAAAATCATACTAGAAAGAACATAACGAATATACGTTGAAACCAACATAGATGATTGTGACGTCACAATCAGGCAAAGTCAAAACAATGTTTATATTACACAAGCATATGATTTTCGGTAACTTACCGCAATATATATATTTTATTTTTTTATCAGAATATTTTTTTATAACATTATAATAACGTTTTTCCTTGAAATTATTCTAGAGATAAATGCATTAATGTTATTTATTTGCAGCTGTTGTTAGTTATTATCTTGAATTATATCGGAAACGCAATAATAACAAGTTACACAATAAGTTGTCTTCCTCACACTTATGTATAGAAGTATATATAGAACTTTTCGACAAAACATTGCAACAGATTTAAAAGACTACAAATTTAACTGTTTATCTAATAAATATTTCACTCTTCGATTCAACTGTGACGTCATATTCAGGCAAACACTAAATCAATTTTGGCGTCCCAATGCGTATGCGCGTGTGTGCATGTGAGCGTGCGTGCATGCGTGCGTGTGTATGTGTATATATATGATACTAACGTCCTGCAGTGTGTTCGTCTGTTCCCCGTGCATCATGCCGGCGAGCAGAGGCAGCGGCGCTGACAGCACGTCCGCGGCTATGGAGGAGGGGATGGCGGAGATGAGAGGCTGCTGCCACACGAAAGGGTACAGCGAAGACTGGAGCGACTCCATACACGACGATATCACACTGTACGAACAGACGGGAGCGTTGGAAAAGAATAGCAGTAACTATTACATAGATAATAAATAAAAAAGTGATGGCATTTCAAGTTTTATCTGTCTACTGAGATTGGATTATCACTATTGTAAGAATTGAAATAGACTTAACTATCACACTAAGATATTTATCATGTTATATTATATAATCACCTGAGCTGATCTCCCGTGATGATGACCTTCCTCTCCAGAAGTAGAGAGCCGAACACCTTGATGACGAGACCCGCACCCAGCGCGTCCAGCATCACTGATGCTGAGTGCTCCTCCGCGCGAGGGTCCAGAGCCAGCTTCAGGATCTTACTCCTGGAATACAATAACATATATTTATTCCTATAACAAGGATTCTTTATATTGAGAATCTATAAATAAAAAATAGGTTCAGGACTGAGAACTAACCTTGGTCCTTCAAGACTGATCTTCTTAGGTTGGTTATTGTTTTCAAGGTCATAAAACTCCGGGAGATCTCTTCTCAGACTCTCCGCACCCAAGCTCTCCTTCCTAATATTGACGTCATGTCTCCGCGAGTCCGGGAGAGTTTTAGACTTCAGACACCTCTCCGTATTCGTGTACGTTATCGTTATATTTTCTCCCGGACTCGGAAAGTCCGTTTCGAATAATTGTTGTAATATTAAATTTATTTCTACTTCAGAACTGCCGTGGTGCGATTCTATTTCTTGTAATATCTGAAATAATAAATATATTTATGTTATAGCTGGACCAATTTCAATGAATCTTTTGTGATTTTGTGTGGACGGTTGAGATTCACAATGGGACTGTACTGCGATTTATTTTATTTTCAGGGCAGAACGCCTGCAGTGCTTGGAAATATACGAGTATATAATACAAATCCAAAAAAAAACATTATCAAAACTACCAAGTAACCAAACCGAAACTAAGAAGATGACACAGAATTATTATCATAGAAGCATTTGTTCTAGAATAAGTTAAAAATAACGTGGACTCCGTTTGTTTTCTTTTATATTTGGTATAGTCTGTGTTTTTATGTGTCGGCAGCATGGAATAATTTAACTACATTAATGAATTTATCTCTTCCACTTTACATCAATACCAGTGATCACTTGTGTATCAAATGGGAGTGTCAGGACATGATACCTTATCAAAATAAGCCCTTCTATAAAGACTCTCTCCAACTTAAAACTAAGTCTAAGATTGTTCCAAACGCGCCCTGCTCTGAGAAGAACCACATAACAAACTCATTGTGGTATTTCTTTATTGTGATCACTGTTTCACAAACCTCAATATTTAGTGAACAATTTACTAATAATTTAATTAATTAGTCAATAACTTCTCTTTCGAGACACTCAATTACCTTATAATAGAAGCCAGGTGCCCTGTACTTGCCGATGAGGCAGTAACACAGGGGGAGACAGGTTGTAGCACCCTCGGGTAGCACCCTGCGACAGTACCTGTGGGTATACAGGAAGAACATTATTATTATATTAAGACATATTTAATTTATTTTGAAAGTCCATTGTTCTGGTTGCCATGGTTACATGTACAACTTCATGTCATTTATCAGTTTACTCATCATTCCTATCAAATACGATAATTCTTGATACACAAGTTTTCAGAGTTAGTTCAATAATTAAACAGTGTAGTTTGTAAGTAACCTAACTCTATATATACTTAAATCAATATCTTGAAATTGAAAAAACAGAAAGTAAAATTATAATTTAAAAAATAAGCCAGGTGTCATCAGCAAAAAGTCTAATATCACATAGACCTGATACGAAAAAGGGCAAGTTATTAATGTAGAATAAAAATAAAAAGGGGCCAAGAAGAGATCCTTGTGGAACACCCATTTATGGATGGGAACCGGTCGATTTTGAAATTTTGAATTACATACATCAATACTCTGGACTCTTTGATTTAGGTAAGAGGCAATAAGATCAAGTGCAGCACTACGCATACCACAGTGGTTAAGTTTGCATAGTAAATTTGATGGTTCACGCAATCAAAGGCTTTGGATAAATCACAAAGCACACCAAAACCATATTGTTCACTAAGTATGACTTTATTGATGAAAAAAAAACTATTTGTTGGTTTTGAATAGTTTTTCGAATATCTTACTAAGGGTCCGTAAAACTGAGATAGGCCTATAATTTAAATTTTTCGATTTGAAGATAAATTGAGTCAAAATAAACAGACCTTATGTTTGATATAATTGAGTTATAGTATAATATTAACTAATTAAATAATTTTAAATACCATTATTTATGTTGTTTAAAGTATGTTGGTATATTACATAAGAAATCGTTTCACTATAATATAGATGGACAGACAAGAATTTTTTATGAACTATTAATAGACAATAATTTTGAATCGGATTTTTAAATAAGCAATCTATCCGATCTTCAAAAGATGCTTGAGATAGTATTTTTATAACAATCATGATGGAACAATTCACATAAAAGCACGAAGCACCTTAATTAAGAATGAATCACCATCTATATAGATATAGATGGTGATTCATTGTATTATCATTATTATCATATTCATCTCATCTACATAGTATGATTAAAAACGTACTTACCCATAAGATCTCTCCCCTCTCTCGTCGGTGAGTACTAGGGAGTAGTTCTGAGTTATTTTATCTGTATCATTGAGGCTTCCAGAACTTATTGATTCTGGGAATATCAGGTTCTCTATATGAGGTGGGACTCGTACCTGCAAATATAGACCAATAGATCATTTTTACTATAGCGCAGATGTCGCAGTAATAGCAATATTGAGCATATTTTGGTGTCCCGGGATCGATGTTAGGTTGAGAAAATGATGAAATGCTAAACTATTGCAAGTTAAATTTACACAATTTGACAATTAGGAATGTGTTTATACTAGAATAATTATAAAAAATGATCAAGTCTTACCTGAGTGGGAAAAACGCTCTTGACGTAAGCCTCTCCAGTCATATAATTAAACCCAACCAGCAGACAGAAATTAAACAAACCCTTCTCCCTTGGAACGAAAGGTAGATCGATATCTACGCAACCCATTTTCTCATCTATACTAAGATTATCTAAATCGTTCATATTAGACACTATATTCCCACTGGAATCGGTCAGGTTGAGTTTAGAATCCGTGGAATCACATAATTCTACTTTAACTTTATTCAAATTTCCCTGTGATGATCTGAAGCTCTTCCACGAACGAAATGTGGAATACGGATTGTCTATTATTTCGGATTTGTAGGAGCAGATTGATGTTTGATGCCTGAACCGTTGGCTCTTCGCATTTTTATCCAAATACGCAACACGAGAGGAGACACGGCGAACGTAATTCTTACGTTTCTCTGTTAGACTTCTTGTTAGTTTTACTGATTCTGTAATCAATTATTCAAGTGTCAAGTGTATTATCTAACCCTCTTCTTTAACACTATAAGGTCTACTCAAATATCTCAAAAGAAAGCTACGGTCTACTCAAGTCTATTCGGTCTACTCACCCTCACTAGCGTCGGACAGATCTGTGGGAAAGCTCCCAGGTTTATTTTCGTCCATGTTGCACGCTGCCGTCACAGTTTCGTAGATCTCCGTCATGAGACGGTTCAACTGGAATTAGAAAAATTTGTTTAGATATAGATATGTCTTCTAATAACATAAAAAATAATTTTTAAGTATTCTTTTATAGATAGATACATAAAAAATAAGTATTCTTTTAAAAAATTAAGATACATTTCTTAGATTAGTTCCGAGATACACAATTTGTATGTTAGCCGTGAACTATTGAAAAAAAATAACACTATCAAAAAAGCCACACACATACAAACAAACCTTGAGTTATAAATTAATATTATCACTATAATATTAACATTAAATTTAAGGTCGGGAGTGTCCGATATGGTAAACCTTTTATGGACTTTAGAACCGTAATAACGTATGTAAAAAAAAATATATACTTAGAGCTATTGAACTAAAGAAACAAGCAACATTTCAACATTTTTCTACAGAAAATTCCACCTATATATTATTTCTTTAAAGAGGATAGTTTTTCTTTTTCAATAAAGTGTACATTACACTTCAAAAACTTTCAAAAAAGATAAAATAAGGAATACCAAGTCTATCTTTATTAAAATCCCATAAAATATAGTCATTATCCGCGACAAAAATGTCAACCTTAGACACGACAATTTACCGGCTATTATATTTGAAAAAAAAAAAAAACTACATAGCACAATTGTACATGACATCTGCTATTAATGTTAAGATAAAGAGTATTGTAATAAAAGATAAATAAATATGACACGAGCAACGCCATTTAAAAATCATTAAGTATATATTTAAAACGTAGAAAATATTCTATCCCGGTACAATTCCACGGCTATTCAACTTCAACCGCCTACCACGGTGCCACGCTACCACGTAACCACGTAACCACACCACCACAACACAATATAATCACCTTGTAACGACATTTTGGACGGTATTCATTAACACAGAACTTTAAAAAAATAATTGTCACAAATTTAATAAAACAATTTCAAAGCAATACTGCTCTTCGCGGAGAGGAGAGGCAATTTGAATATTAAGAAACGAATCTTTGTAGTGATAATTTGTATGATTTTATGCAAGAGTGAACCAACAATATTAATTATCATTTCGATGACTAATAAGTCGTATTAAGAGATTTTTCACTCAAACAGCGTTTAATAAATAAAAATGTACTGTTTAAATAAGTACAAAAAAATCTGTTAAAAATAAATGTACCGCACCATTGTAAAGAGAATATTCGACATGTTTTTTTATTTCATCTAGAAGGACGAAACTTCTTTATATATTTATTAAAATATATAACAATATAATCTTGGCTCACTCTCGAATTGACCACCATAGGTCACTAAAACATCGCACAATAACAATTACGATAACGTTAATTAGTGATGTAAGTAAACTATCGATAGCTATCGATAAACTAATTAGAGTGGCATGTGATTTATTAATTTCTATTATTGTATTAGATGTTATAATTGATAATTATAAATTCCTGGGTGGCAAATGTGTTTAGTAAACACGTCAATCGGGGGTCGCCTATTCGATTCCTGCTTGTGATGATTCATTTATTTACATTACCTTATCAGAATTTTATTTATTAGTCAGCTGATACAATATTTATTATCATTAAAATACTAAACAGAGTGGGGTGACATAACATGAGCGGTTACTCGAATTCTCTAGAAACTGTCACTTTAGTTACTAGGAGCTCCAACAAACCCTCAATTTCGACTCGCTGCGCTCGCGAAATCTTGGGTGCCGTTTGCATATTGAGCGAAGCGAGCCCAGTGTATTGACTCATCGTTTCCCATTGACTTCAATGTTATATCAGTTTATTGACATATTAAAAAAAATATATATATATTTTTGAGTACATTTTTCAATTTTTTTTTATTAAAACCATCACCTAATGTGTGTCTTTTTGAGCGCAAATTTTCATAATTCCATTAAAAAGTCTCCAGTAAAACGCTCCGCTCACTTCGTTAGCTTCGCTCAATTAGTACAAAAATCAATATGTCTTTAAGATAAAAACGAAACATACAGACGTGACAACACAACTATTGTTATATATGGAATATATATCATCTTTAGTTACGCTCCGACACGCTGTAACAGATTCAATATATTTCAAACTTGCATACAAACAGGAAAGCGAGTATTTTCGTTACACTCACTTTATATGTACAACTATTTTAACTTTAACAGCTAGACTAATAGTGGTCGAGCCAGCCCGCATGCGATGCTAACAACTGCGAAGAAAAATCCATCGATATCGATGATTTAACATCTGAGGCTCGTCTCTAAGTAATAACTCGTAACACCGACAGACACTCAGTCGCCAAATGACACAAATTACAAATTTCTTTTATACACCGACAGATGTCCTCAAACTCGAGGTCAACGCTTTATCGACTTTTTATATACATATAATAAAAAAAATGAGGAAAGTCGGTGCTGTTGTAATCAACCAAGTGAGTTACAAAATGTTCTCAACCGAGAATCGAACCTGGGAACTGAGCACACAAATAATAATTCATTTAAGTTACACGTCTATAATATTTAATTACAACGCAAAAAAAAACAGTAATCATAATAATGTTTTGATAGTACGATTCTTTCAATTTTATCTCTTAATTACGCAATTTAATTACCTTTTGGGGATATTATAGTTATCATTACTATAAAACACACATATATATATATATATATATATATATAATTAATATAAATATTTTACAAACGGTGACTTTACATACTAGTTGTTGTCGTCGACTCCATCTATATAACTATAGAAAGGATATGTAAAATTTAATTCCAAGCAAACCCCGGAAACAAAGATTGTTATTTTTTTTTGTATATAGCCTATATAACCTTCCTCAAAGAACTGGGTTATCAAGTGCAAATGATACTTTATTTTAATCCGACCGATTGTTACAGAGATTATTTCTTAAAAACAAACATTATAGATTACCATAAAAGAAAGAAAGAAAGAAGAAAAGAAAGAAAAATTTCTATTACCTAACATCTTCGTGGGATTTAGAAGAAATTTCTTACCAAAATTTCATTGTTGTATGAGATTTCTGTGAATTAATATGTGATCAACAAAATATTTACGTCTAAGCTTACATTAACAAACAACAAACAAGTCTGACAAATATATATATAAAAACAAATTTAATTAATACGTGCAAAGTCGCAGGCTGTAGTAAAGAGCTCATAATAACTGTAAGGAAAACCCCCACCGTCACAGTGACTCACGACGCTAAAATTTTATATAAAAATACTATGTGAGTAAGATCAATTTGTTTTACCTGAATTCATAATAAGCCGTATAAATTTTTTAACTTTATTCTGAGAAAATATATACAGTGCCGGCGTTAGGGGGTCGGGCGATGGGGCGCCTAATTTGGGGGGCGCTGAGGTCTGGGGCCTCGGCCTTCTGCCTTCCGCGCTGTGTACCCTCAATACTGTGCTCTATGTGCCGTATTCACAACTATGTTCAGCTGTCAGGTGATTTGGTTCAGCAAAAAATAAATACTCCATATTGATTTCCTTAAGTGGGCGCCTAAATATTTTTGGCCGGGGTGTCAGTAGCCCTAACGCCGCTGCTGAATATATATATATATATATATATATATATATATATATATATATATATATATATTTGGGAAGGTTATAGATAATTTACAGTATTATACTAATATTTATAGTATTATACTTGAAGTAGTATTAAAAAAGAATAGAATATAATCGAAGAAATATATTGCATTTGATAGTCACTTTATATAGGAAGTTATAGTCATAATTTACAGTATTTTACTATTATTTACAATATAATACTAATATTTATAGTATTATACTTGTAGTACTATTAAAAATAAGTGGAATCGAAAACATATTGCATTTGATAGTCAATTTATTTAGGAAGGTTATACATAATTTACAGTATTATACTATTATTTATAGTATTATACTCGGTAGTATTAAAAGATGAGAATACCACTTCACACAACAGTTTCCTATATTATATCAATATATCTGAGTTAATAAACATATTAGTCGAATAGTCTATGAAGGCATCCATTCATGGTATATATTATGGTGTATATACTAAGTACGTAGTGACCTTGGGAGTGGACTGAGTCATGTATCTATAACAGATTTTGTATTGTTGTAACCTAACCTAGCTTACTACTACTACTATTTATATCTATTATTATTGTATTGTTGTAACCTAAGCTTACTACTACTACTACTACTGTTAACTTTATTTATTACTACTATTAATTACTAAAATAGATTTCCAAAACTTGTTCAGGTGTACAGTTTCCTTCGAAGTTGCCATCGCAATTAAATCATGACTTAAAATTGTCCTAAAATTACAATGAAAGGCATGGACGAATGTCTATGGACAATAAGGTACTAAAAAAAAAAAAAAAAAAAAAAAAAAAAAAAAAAAAAAAAAAAAAAAAATCTTGTATAGAAGTCAAGTCAAGTCAAGATAAATAAGGTAACATCACTTCAGACCGAGTACAGACAGACATACAGATTCACAAATTTATATAAAAAACAATTATAAAAATTTGTCTCTGTTTGTCTGTTCGGTCCGGGTAATCTCTGAAACGGCTGAACCGATTTCGACAAAACTTTCGCTGGCGGATAGCTGATGTTATAAGTAACTTAGACGCCTTATATATTAAAACACACATTCCGAACACAGTCACGGGGCACTGCTAGTACAGTAACAAAATGAATACGTCACGTCACGTTTTATAGATATTAAAATTAAAGTTATCGCTTTAAAAAAAAAACTTATCAAACCATTGTTAGTGTTAAAGAAACGTGAATTGAATTATTTATTAATAACAATGATAAAAAATGTATAAATATCAAATAATATATTATATATTATTATAATGCAATGTTGTACCAAATAAACTAGAGACACAATAAAGTGAACATAGAGTAATGAATGGAATAGACTGTAACTTTACATTTAGAGATCAAGACAATTGGATACGTGGAGGCTCTATACATTATTACACTATAACACCATATGACGTACGCATTTCTATTAAACATTGATCCTATATGTATATATACATTAGAAAGAGATACATTATTTTGATGTAATATTACAATAAACACAACAAACAAAAAGACAAACAAATAAACAACAAAAGAAACCAGTACATATATATATATATATATATATATATATTTTATCTCATACAAAATCATTGTTTCTCGCTTCATTTTTTTTTCCCACGAACATTTAATTGATAAAGAACACGTGAGATAATACAGACACATCCACGTGACTTTCAATGCCACTATTAATGAATAAAAGAGATTTAAATAATTGTTTTTTCTTCAAACCAATTAAATAAATGCAATTTTTTATTTAAAAAAAACATTTAAAGCTACTCCGTCCGCGTTTTTCCGTCTATTAGAGGTAAAAAACTAATCTGCATTTAATATATGGATGTATATTATTTTATGCATATAAAATTCTTCATACATACATACATACATAAAAAACAATTTTCAATACAATAAATAGTAATAAAAAAAACTAATCTGCATTTAATATATGTATATTATTTTACGGGAATATGCGGAGTCAGTCTAGCTGATCGAATCCGCAATGAAGAGATCCACAGAATGGCAGGTACTAGCGAAGATGTCACGGTGAGAATGAAGAAGAACGTGCTCAGGTGGTTTGGGCACGTCGAACGAATGAGTGATGAAAGAATGGTAAAAAAGATTTATAAAGGAAAAGTGAGCGGTAAGAGAGACAGGGGGAGGCCTCGAGTGACCTTCGAAAACACAGTATCTATGATACTGGAGGAAGGTCACGTAAAAAGCATGAGGACCCCCCGGAGGGCATGTATGAAGAGGTTGATGTCTGTGGCCGAGGCGAAAGAGGTATGCAGGGACCGTAGCGTTTGGCGCTCCGTCGTCTCTGGCTACCCCGCAAGGGATATGGCGTGAAGATAAATAAATAAATAAATATATTATTTTATGTATATAGAATTCTTCATACATACTTTTACATAAAACCAATTCTAAATACAATAATAAGGCTTATATAACAATAACAAAAACAAAAAAATTACAAATATTATATTAAAACATATAATGAATATTTTTGTGGGAATCCTCTTATTTTATACAAACAAGTATAACAAATATTTCATAATAATACCATTACTGTTATTAAGGTCCATAAAAACAATGGGCGCGGCGGTTTGAAGGTCAACTTTCATGTCCATGGGGATATAAAAAAAAACTATCACTTAGATAAATTGAACGAACCATAATACACACATACAAAGATATGTATAATAGATATATGGTTAGATTAAATTTCAGTTATTTAAATCAATCTTAGGTTGTTCAATCTAGAGATCGGTTATTGGCACTCAATATCGCTAAGGTTGGCAACATTAGATCACACGACCCATATTTTTATGTTGGTAGCTTATTTCACAACATGAACTTAGTTACTAAAATTTTGATGAAAGAGTAGAAACTATTATATTAGAAAGAGAAAATATTAATCTTAAGCAGTAAATATTATTTTACTATTGATTAATTTGTTGAACAATACATGAGAACATACTAACACTTATGACCGTTTTATAGATGTCAATAAACAAACAGACAGACAGTCATATATATATATACACAATACTGTGTTATTGTATAGGTGATTACAGCTACTATTTATTATAATCAATCTTTATATAACATTTAAATTCATATATATATATATATATATATATATATATATATGAATGTTTTTGAGCTATGTATGTATGTATACAAACAGTATTTATTCGTCAATGCATTAATAATAACAAAAAAATCTAGGACAGAGTCGTGAGGAGTCAATTCGCATTGTTATTGAAATAAAACAAAAAAAAAATGGCTGACACGTAGCAAAAAAAAAGTAACAAAAACAATTTACAAACTGTATATAATACCACTTACCAGTACACACAGTCAAACATACACACATATTAATACATAATAAATAAATAAACTAACTTTTTGTTTATTTTTTAACTGTGTAGCGTCCTCTGTGCCGCGTGAAATACAACTGACGATGTTCCTTTAAGGTTATGGTGGTATTACATGGCGTTCTATGTCATAACAAATAAATATTATACTAGGGGCGCCAACAGATCTTCAATGTCAACTCGTTTCGCTCGCGAAATTTAGGGCCGTTTGCATATTGAGCGAAGCGAGCCCACTGTAATGAATCATCGTTTCCCATTGAATTTAATGGGATATCAGGTTTTTGACGATAATTCCTCAACTACATTACATTTTTCAATTATTATTTTTCTAAAACCATCAGATAATTTGTGTCTTTATGATTGCAAAATTATATAATTTTCCGTCAAGTACTTTTTGAGCCTATTCGTGACAAAGAATGTGAAAAAGTCTCCAGTAAAACGCTCCGCTCACTTCGTTCGCTTCGCTCAATAATTTTATTACGTATTTTTATTAAAAATTTACTATTTATATATTTGATTTGATATAATGAATTTTTCTTAATTTTTTTTTTTTTTTTTTTTTTTTTTTTTTTCTTAATTTTTTTTTTTTTTTTTTTTTTTTTTTTTTTTTTTTCACCTTCACGCCAAATCCCTTGCGGGGTAGCCAGAGACGACGGAGCGCCAAACGCTACGGTCTCTGCATACCTCTTTCGCCTCGGCCACAGACATCAACTTCTTCATACATGCCCTCCGGGGGGTCCTCATGCTTTTTACGTGACCTTCCTCCAGTATCGTAGCTACTGTATTTTCGAAGGTCACTCGAGGCCTCCCCCTGTCTCTCTTACCGCTCACTTTTCCCATATAAATCTTTTTTACCATTCTTTCATCACTCATTCGTTCAACGTGCCCAAACCACCTGAGCACGTTCTTCTTCATTCTCACCGTGACATCTTCGCTAGTACCTGCCATTCTGTGGATCTCTTCATTGCGGATTCGATCAGCTAGACTGACTCCGCATATTCTGCGAAGAGATCGCATCTCCACAGCATTCATCTTTCTTACATTCTTCTTCTGTGTTACCCACGTTTGGCTGCCGTATAACAGTGTCGGTAGCAAAACTGCATTGTGTACAGCCAAACGTGCAGCTATACTGACGTTTTGCCGTCTCAACAATGCAGTCAAAGCACCATTGACTCTGTTACCAGCAGCAATACGTCTTTCCACATCCATTTCGTATCTTCCGTCTCTGCTAAACATACTTCCCAAATATACCACTTCATTCACTTGTTCTATTATCTTATCATTCACGTTGATCTTACATTCTGTTCTTTCTTCATTTCTTTCAAATATCAGAACCTTCGTCTCATCTACATCTACAATTTTTCTTAATATATAACGTTATTCAGTAAATAAATGTTTTATGATATTAATAATATATTTTATTTAAAAAAATATATATGATTTTATATGAAATATATATATAACATATAATTAATTTTTGAGCAATGTAAAATATTTTAAAGATAATATTATTACATAATTCCAGTTCAATTTGTAGTAAAATATTTAAAATGAAAAAAAAATAGTTTTTATTATATTTTAATAAGTAGAACGCGCCCCATGTAAGCCTCACCGTCTCTTCTATTCCCTGACTCAGAGATAATAGCTTCAAATACATATAGGCACGCAAGTGTTAATTTATATATATATATATATATATATATATATATATATATATATATTATCCTGCTTTTTTTTAAAATACTATTATTTAAATATTATTAATAGCTTTCACATTATTATTAAATTTAATTGACAGTCAAGTAAGTACCTATGGTGTTAATTGTTAATGGAAAATGTTAACATTTTAAATGACCCATGTCAAAATATTTACAGATTACATCCCTTTAAAATACTTTCCATAAACTGAACGTAAAGGAAAATAAACTTTAATAAAATAATAGGATAGCTATATCTGAGATAAGTAACCTCCCATAGACAAGATATGCGTAGGTATGTCAGTTTAACATTTTAAAATACAGTAATACCCCGCTTTACGCGAGGGATACGTTCCAAAAAAAATCACGTTAACTGAAATTCGCGTATAACGAGGTTTATGATTAAACATAGTCAAAAATTATTACAAAAAAATACAAATCATTTTAATCAATCACTTTAATTCTAGGAACATTTTATGCAATACATACCTACTCTTATTTTTTTACGGAAAAATACATCTATTGTTGATGACTACATTATATTTATACACACTCTTTCGCGTAATTCCAGGCATTTGAGCGCGAAATTTGCATCCGCGTTATAGTGAAACCGCGTATAACGGGGTCGCATAAAGCGGGGTATTACTGTAACTTGAAATATATTCTTATATTAATATAAATAACCGTTTAAATTTAATTGCAAATGGCTGTCTATTTAAAAATAAACTTCGGGTAAGTTCGACTGTTTGTCGATCACATCCCGTATTATTAAAGTATTATAAAACCAATTGTACTCATATTGGCTTATTTACCATGTTAAAAAATATAATGTCTATAAAAAATAAATAATATATAACACTTCTCTCCACACCTGTACCGAACAATTAGTACAACAGCACATTTCATTCATTTGGGAATAAAGAGATATATATCTCTCTCACTTCGACCAAGATATATCTATCTCTTTCACACTAACTATCCTAACAATGCAAGATCCTTTGAACTCTATTTTTAAGACAATAAAATCCAAATCTCAATAGCACTTATTTTCTCATAATTCAGATCATTAACAGTTTTGTAAATAAAATTGCTTCTAGTTCCGTTCTTTGTCCGTCCGTAACTAGCGTTATTTATATATTAGATACAACCGAGATTAATAAGCAATCTACAATCCGAGATTAGATCCACCTGACGAGGATTTTAACGTAATATCAAAAGCCACTGATAACTCAGAAAAAACAGATAGTAATTACAAAATTGGATCAGGATTGATTATTAATTTCCATCAACGGATTCTATTATTTTGCTTATCACACTTTAATAGTTTCTTTGAATACAAAGAGACAACGTTTCTTATTAATATATATTATACACAAACAACTTAACCCTAAGGAATCATGCGTCTTGGGGATTCACAGACACAAATACACAAAGAACACATAATCTCGGTACACATGAGAATCAAACTCACGACCTTCGGCTGAGCGGTCGGGGTCACTAACCACTGAACCAACAGACCTTATTAGTTTATTACTAACACTGATTCTTTTGTTCATATTCCTAGTAGCAGATGTTTGATGTATGGCAGGATATTGTTATTGACTAGCTGAGCGCGCGACTCCGCTCGGGGGGAATGTATTTTTTAATAAGAATAGACAGTTATTCTTTATAATTGCCGCCAGTGAAAGTCCTATTAAAATTGGTCAAGCCGTTTCAGAGGTTAGCCGGACCAAACAGATAGACAGACAGAGAACATTTTGTAATTACAAACAGACACTTCAACTTTATTTATATGTATATGGACATAAAGGCATAAAATATTATAAACTTTTGATTTCATGAAAAAATTAAACTGAAATTAAAACAAAATGCAACATTAGAAGAAAAACCGACTGAAAGTAATAGATGAACTCTAATTTTTATAATGTCTGCTCTGACATATTTACAAACTCGGAAAACAAATCTCTATGTAACGCGAAAAGTTAACGAATTTTACTTGAGTGATAAAAATTTTTGGAATTATTATTTATTGAAATTAACAAAAACTACCAAGTTTTTTTAAACATATTATCAAAAAATATCAAAACAAACAGGACTCGAACCTGAGACATCTAGGAGTGATTAATGGAATCAAGCATTCTATAAGTGAGTCTATATATGTCGTTTTTAGCACTTAATGTTTATTAATAATATATACATATATATATATATATATATTTTATTTTCCATTTATGGATCTGGAAATAGTAATAGTAGTAATAGTAATAACTCACATTCTCTCTGTCAACCTCCAACTGACTCTCCCTTTTGGGGAGGCTCAGGACCACCGAGTGCTTCTTGTACCTCTTGACGTCAGTCGCGAATCTCTTCTCGACCGTCTTCTTAGCTATTTTGAAGTCCTTGGAGACATTTTCAGATGACTTCCACACTTTAATCAATTTCGGTTGTTCATCTTTTGGGGTCTTTTCAAAATTCTCTCTAAGCTTTTGAAATTCGGTTTTAACCTCCGGCGTCTGAGGTCTCGACTCCTCGCAGGGGACATCGTAGATCTTCTGTAAATAATTTAATTATTAATTAGAACAGAATTTATATAAATAATTAATATATGGTAATTATACTAATTGTGTTGGTTCGTTTTTTAATTACACAAAGGTTTCGTAAGGGTGAAAGTGTTAATGAGAAGGGATGAGAGGATGGTATTCCTTCCTCTCAATTGTATCATATAATAATCATCGTATTGCCTCACACACACACACACGCACGCACGCACGCACGCACGCACGCACGCACGCACGCACGCACGCACGCACGCACGCACGCACGCACGCACGCACGCACGCACGCACGCACGCACGCACGCACGCACGCACGCACGCACGCACGCACGCACGCACACACACACACACACACACACAGTCTTGATTATAGAAACACCGCATTTATCAAATACAACTTTACATGTGGTTGAAATTATATATAACTATATATTATAACTTACTACAGTTATTCGCCCATAACACGGTAGATACGTTCCGCGTTATAGGAAAATGCTATATAGGAATATTCTTGTATAACGCGCTCATATGACCGTATAACGCGTTGTGTACAAATAATTCACGTTTAACTTTTCTCGTTGAAGGCAGTTTAAATGGAATATTAAGAAGGAACTTAATTTAATAAATTTTTTACTTAATTTTATTAATTTTTTTAACAACACAAAGGTAAAAGAAATTAATTATGTGCTGTACAAAAAAATCATAGTACAGAAATATAACGGGCAACGCCCGCGTTGTATGAGGGAAAACACGTTATACGAGTGCCTAAAATCGCGTTATAGGGGGGATTACTGTATATTACAACTTACTAATTAACTTTACTTTTTTTTTCTCAAAAATAACAACGATCACGCTTGACCATCAATAAAATCGGATAAGTTTCAATGACTTTCCATTTTTTCGTACAGCCATTGAATTAAGCGTACAAAATGATATTTTAATAGTGGGTACTTTCACTTTCGAATGTCATTGTTAGTTTTTGTTGTTTGATATTAAAAAAATCCTAACAATACCGGAATTAATATGTCACTTTTGTTATACATATAAATAAAATTGAAGTGTCCGTTTGTATGTGTAAAAAATAATAGGTCCGTCTGTTTGTTTCGGGTAATCTGTGAAACGGCTGGACCCATTTTAATAGGACTTTCACTGGCGGATAAATGATTTTATAAGGATTAATTTAAACCACCTTTGTTTTAAAATATATTGCACGGACGGAGTCGCGGGCACAGCTAGTTATATATAACTAAATGTAACGTTATAATAATAAATACAGTGACAGACCGACTTTTTATTTTTATCGTAAGTATGTTATCAGGTAAAATACTCTTATAGGTAACTTTAACTTATCTTTTGGTAAAATACTCTTATAGGTAATTTTAACTTATCTTTTGGTAAAATACTCTTATAGGTAACTTTAACTTATCTTTTGGTAAAATACTCTTATAGGTAACTGTAACTTATCTTTTGGTAAAATAATGTTATAGGTAACTTTAACTTATCTTTTGGTAAAATACTCTTATAGGTAACTTTAACTTATCTTTAGAGAAAATTGTTTATTATGAAACTCGAGCAATTATCTATAGATATAGTGTTACATCAAAATCTTATCTCTACAATTTTAACCGCAGAGAAAACCGCACCGGTCAATGACCCCGTATCAGTATACATATACATATTACACTACACTGCTTGAGGTAGGTCATGTCGATCTTAATACATTTATTGTATAGTAATTTTGATTTTATTTTTATTAATTCTAATTATTCGATTATTATAATACAATCTTTTTGTGTAAGAAATATTAAAAAAAAAAAAAAATTTTAATACGAAGCTAATTTTCAAATAAGTAAAAAAATATATAAATATTTAGTTACCTGGGTTGGAGGTAGGATTTTTAATATATATATACGAATCTTCTCATGACAACAAAAAAAAAAGATTTATCCAATGTGTACAACGTACAAGCATATAGATGTTTCATTTTTATATATATATATTTGTACTTAAAAAAAAACTATCAAATATTTTAAAACACGTTACCATTACAGAATTATTATAAAAAACATTAAAACTGAATAAACCAAACAATTATTCCCGAGTTCATTAAAAAAATTCCAATCGTCACAGGCTGTCAGTACATTCTCAATTACGGCAACTCGACTAGTCAACACCATACAAGGAAACTTTCTACCACGAGATACTAATAAGGTTTGACAACTTTCTAACAAATATATCTTTAATGACCGGTACTTTATCTTAGGATTATAACACACACTCACACACACACACACACACACACACACGCACACGCACGCACCACACACGCACGCACGCACGCACGCACGCACGCACGCACGCACGCACGCACGCACGCACGCACATATATATATATATATATATATATATATATGGAAGATTTTGGGAAAGATTCAATCCCCAGTCCATTACAACTTAAGTAATAAACATATAGAATACGCAAAATATGGGATCAGCTGTTATCATTTTGATAAAAAAATATCGCTTTGTGCTGCAGCGAAGCGCAAAATTTTTTTTAAGCGCGATTTTATTTAATTCTATATTAGTGCAAAATGTTAAATTCTTCACTAATATAATTTATTTTTAGTTTTTTATCTTTTTTTATCTTTCGTTCTATTATTTTTTTTTTGTTTTACAATACAGTATGTGTTTTTTTATAATTTATAAAGAATTTACCGGTTTATGTATAATTACTATAGATATATAAACGTTATATACAACTGTTCGTCTTTACAGTATATAAAATAAATAAAAAACGAAATATAATATAAGGTAGTATCAAATTTAAAATTATATATAAAAGAATTCCTAAGCAATAAATACGTCAAAAAAAACCAGTGTTAAAATTAAATCCTAACTAAACCATTCCAAATATCAAACATTAAGTCTGAATGGTATTTCTAGACTGACAAACAAACTAACAAACACAATTTACATACAACTAATTTATTAGTTACCAGTTTGATATTAATATGATTTTAGATACCTACTTATCCTGTTTGGTGGTTTAAAATTAAATTATGAAACCACCGGATGTTTAATAATTATCATCTATCGTAATAATTTGTTATGTAACAAATATTGGCATTCGCAATCGCAAAATAACAGAAAAAAAATAAGATTTAGATTAGTAAAAAATTGACTCCAAAAAAAAGCACTAAAAACTAAATAGCAAATAAGGAGTCGGTGTCAGCAAGGAAACACTTCAATATACGAGGGTTCAGGTTTATCTCCACACAACTCCAAAAAATGCTTTGACGCATCGACGCGCTGCTCTTTCTGAAACGGCGTGAGCATTCTCGGTACCTATCTTTCACTGACTTTTGTCATACCCAGGGTCATATAGGATCATATAGGATTCGCAAAATGGTGGTATCTGATACTCAAACTAATGCAGATAATTGTTTTTTTCATAAAACGGACATCCTCTAGTACAATATTCTCCACTTTTTCAAGCGAGCGCCCCCACCCCCGTTCCATCCTCTCCATTCCACGAACTTTTGGACCTCCCCTCGTACCTAGCAATAATACGACAATGTACCGTGACAGTGTCTGCGACCTTTAAACTACCAAAATAGCAATACCTAATTAGATCTAATAAATGGACTTTATTACGGCGCTATGCTGAAACATAATCTAGAATACGAATATATAGCCTATATTAAACACAGGGTTTCCAGTTCGTGCTGCTCTCATGGGACGGCTCCGTTTGAATAAAAATAACGAAATCTGGGAGAAAGCCTATCACAATAGAGAAAATTTACCTCAAGGATCATTCCAAAAGAGACTTGCGAAGAACTACGTGCTCTCGCTGTTACAATAATATAGAAAAAAAGAAAATACCAGCAATTGCATATTGGAATAATGCCTGCAGAAGTACCGCCTGAATCAGTCAATCTGACATACCTTAAAGAACGCATGTTTAACTTGCATTACACTGATTTCAAAGATTTTTAAACTTAATAACCGTTTCATTCACAATTGGCGTCAAGATCAGATCATTTCATTGTAAAGGATGTTGTAGTAATAGCAGAATAGTTACCACTGGTACCACAACTGCTGGTTTGTTCTGGTAGTGGAATCTTGAGCACCTTTCATTGTCTAAAGCAGTTGTCATGGAAATTCCAAGACTGATTCGAGCATTAACTTGGTTAATATCTAATAACCAACCATATGTACGGAGATTACAAGCTGAGCGGTTATAGTCCACAAACTATAGGGTACCCTCGAAAGAGCTGTAATCTATTTTGGTAAAAAAAAACTTTGCAAAAAGGCAAATATACATTGCAACAAGTTGTGCCAATTTTTGAGAGGCATAGCTTTATCAGATTTGGACGCTAACAAATTATTAAATAGACCATAAGACGATGGATCGTTGACGGAAATAACGAGACTACGAAATCTGTCTTCAACAATGAAGGTATAACATAATACACCTCAAGGAACGCAATTAAAACGCGAACGCACCAGGATACGTTGAGGACATTATTTTAGGAGTTATCTCCGAAGTCTGAGGACTACAGGAAGCACATCATCAAAATTGATTCACCCACTACCAAAGTTAGAACCAAAGAAAATAAAGTCTAATCGAGAACGTCTTCCTTTGTTTGAACTTAAAGATTCATTCATTTTTTATGTATTTAGTACAAAAATTATCTTAACCTCGTAATCACATTATCAGTCACTGTGTCATTTGGTATTATTTATTTGACACACCTCGTTTGAACGACACTATACCAAGACATACAAATTGGACCAAATTAAAAAACTCCTCGCATTAACGAATGTTCAAAAGATGACATTACTTACATCACTAGTAATAATTTAAACTAGAATTAATCAAACTAAATTTAATCATTCATTTCTCATTAAGGTTTGTTATTTAACTTTAAAAATACATTAAACTAGTCAAAAATTAAAATAATAAAATTACAGTTATAATTGCCTAGACATTCAATTGTTGTTTAAAATGTTACATAGTTAGGTTATGTACAAACGTGCGGGTAGAAACTAAACTAATTTTAGCATAGATAATTTTATATAACCTCATTGGTAATAAAGTATTCATTAACACACTTTTAACTACATAACATATAAAAAAATACATACATACAAATCTTCGGGGACGGAAAACAGGTTAAAAAAAGCACTTTTACACCCAAAACTGAATCCGATGACTCAATTCCCATTCTCAATCGCAAAACTAGACCGGGGACACATTTCCCAGACCCACACATAGTATTACATATTCAGAGTTATTTCAAACAAGCCGATCCGCTGACACAGATGAGACAATGAAAAAACGGACAGATTCACATTATTGTTATATATCTACAATAATAATCATTTCATCACAACGAGGTTAAGTATAGGAATAGATCTGACGTTTGTCTTGTTTTAGATACAAGCGTCAACACGCGGTTTTACTCACTTTAAGATGTATAATTTCTAATGTATTTATAACATTCCGAAAATTATTTATATGAAATATCAAAACCGATGATGACGATCTAAAAAAACATAAAGACAGATAACAGATAATCAATTCATATACATTTTTGCGATTCTATAACAATGTAACAAACAAACAAACATCTAAACATAACAAGCAATGACAAATAAACGCAATGTCGATACGGTGACAGGGGATCAAGAGCAGAGATAAATGTGTAATAAAATTTGTAATTTATTTGTAAGCGATTAGCTTTAATTTGTTTTGTATGATAATATAACCTAGAACTTAGTAACCCGGTGCGAGGGAGACGGAAATAGATGGCGAGATGCGCCTGCGCAGTCCTAGAATAGACGAGAGAAGTCTGGGTACGTTACCTAGTACGTAGTTTTAGTTTAACTAATCATCCACTTAGACAAGTGTACTTATTTAGATAATATAACATAAAACTAAGTAACCCGGTGCGAGGGAGACGGAAATAGATGGCGAGATGCGCCTGCGCAGTCCTAGAATAGACGAGAGAAGTCAGGGCCCGTTACCTAGTACGTAATTTTAGTATAACTAATCATCCACTTAGACAAGTGTACTTATTTAGATAATATAACATAAAACTAAGTAACCCGGTGCGAGGGAGACGGAAATAGATAGCGAGATGCGCCTGCGCAGTCCTAGAATAGGACGAGAGAAGTCAGGGCCCGTTACCTAGTACGTAATTTTAATTTAACTAATCATCCACTTAGACAAGTGTACTTATTTAGGTAATATAACCTAGAACTTATTAACCCGGTGCGAGGGAGACGGAAATAGATGGCGAGATGCGCCTGCGCAGTCCTAGAATAGACGAGAGAAGTCTGGGTACGTTACCTAGTACGTAACTTTAACTAACCATCCACTTAGACAGGTGTACTTATTTAGATAATGTTATCAGACGTCGAATTGTGACCGATAATATTATCAATTATTTGTAAACGATCAATAATTTAGTTCGTAACATATTTAATTTTATTTATTAACATGTGTCGAATATCAAAATCAAAATCAAAAATCTTTATTGAAAATAAGTTTCATACAAAACATTTTTTCATTGTCAAAGCTACCACCAGCTCGGAAAATTATTTCCACAGACCTGAGAAGAGCTGGCGACAGAAACTCAGCGGGATTGTCATGATTTGTTTTTTTTTTTTTTTAATTAATTCTTAAATTCTAAATTACATAAATACATTACACAATACTAAGTAAATAAATATATAACTTAATACTTCGACTTCTCTCAAACATTTTTTTAATATAAAAATATGCTTTCTTTCATAAAAAAAATATTTAAAAACGTATGGAAGATTAATATTTTATTAGTTATGTTTAGTTTTTATTTTATAGTTAGTTTTAGTTAGAATAGATTAATTAATACTACACTTTTAATAATAAGTCCGTTATTTTATAAATAAATAAATAATTATACGTAAAATACCTCAAATAATTTATTTTCACTAAAATTATAACCAATTAATCTTTGATAATTCTTTTTAATCTTAATTTAAATTTGATTAAAAAAAACTCCGATATAGATTATGTAAAGCGTGTTAGTTTATTCGATTCGATTATAACTCCAAAACCAAATGACACAATTCTTATTAAAATCTAACCAGAATAATATGAACTACATTCAGACTCTTTAGATCTGAAGATGGAGTTACGAGGTCTGGTGCGCTTTGGAGTTATAGAAACCTTTCAGACCTACATTTAGAGATTCCAATCTTCAATATATTATAACATTTATAACTACTCCCACCCCGGTTCTGTCTGTATTTATAAACAAAGAAATTACACCGAGCCCCAGTGACCCTTGAGTGTGATAGGGCGATAAGAAAGTAATGACGTCAGCTTCACACGGACCGACAGCTTTGATGTTATAATATTAATGTCATCATCTAATTGACATATATAATTGTAGTTTCTAGGAATTTAACATTTAAATTTAAATAATTAATCTAATTTGACAGCCGTTTTAAGTTACACGAAGTCGGTGGTTGGTTTTTGACAGTTTTGCTTAAGTACAGAAATGTTTAGTGGGAGATACTAATCTAATACACTACTATAGTAGTTTATAATTAAAACTATTTAAAAACTTAGGATTTAAACTTAACTACATTGGTAATGTAGAAGGTAGGTGATGTAGTAGGTAGGTGATGAAGTGGGTAGGTAATGAAGTAGGTAGGTGTGTTAATATTGCTTACTTCTCTCGGAGCATTTACAGCAGTATTGGAGGAAGACTACTGATACACCAAACTGAATACTCAAATACGGTAGCTTCAAACTTACATACATAAAAAATTAACGTTAAATATTTTAAAGTATTGTGCTTAGTAAATAATTTAAAAGTATCAAAGTAACGTAAATTAATTAATTAATTGATAAGAATATGATATAAGATGCTAATGATAACGGTAAAACCACGTCCAACGAACTGGTAGAAGAGTGCATACTTGGTTACTATATTACAGTAGTATTGTAGTGTTTTAAATTGTTTCAACTTCTATCCTTCACAATTCAACAACACACACGCACACGCACACACACACACACACACACACACACACACACACACACACACACACACACACACACACACACACACACACACACACACACACACACACACACACACACACTTAAGAACACAGTTCACTAACAATAAACCGTTGTAAGGATCAGAAGCATTGAGGAACAAAAAAAAAACACATCTATAAATAACCTCCCCTACTTACTATATATAGAAATATAAAAATAATTCTCCCATTCACAACTGTGAAACAATAATATAATGAGATACAAAGCAAAATATAGGATATAGAGTTTATTAATCTTTTGCAAATTTGCGTGTTAATAAGATTCAAATAAATATATATATATATATAAAATGATAAACATCTGCATGTGTCATTATATTCATAATAACCATTTGGAACAGCTGATTCAATATGTACATTGTTTCACATATTAACAGACAGACATACATACAAAGAACAAGTTATGTGTAAATAAAGTTAACACGATAAATGTTCAAAACATCTTGGACACGGATAAACTGCTTAAAAAATAATCTATGCGTCAACCCTTGAATCATTACAATATTTAAACATCTGAACAAATATATATATATAATATACTAGGAGCGCCAAAAAACCCTCAATTTCGACTCGCTGCGCTCGCGAAATCTCGAGTGCCGTTTGCATATTGATCGAAACGAGCCCAGTGTATTATAAGTTATGAAGTTTCATAATTTTCCGTCAAGTAGTTTTCAAGCCAATTCGTGACAAAGAATATAAAGTCTCCAGTAAAACGCTCCGCTCACTTCGTTCGTTTCGCTCAATAAATAAGAGTTTTAGGACTATTTTGATACCATACTTATGGAAATAAACCTTCTAAAGACACTTTTAGTAAAAGTGAGTAGTAAGAGAAAGGGGGAGGCCTCGAGTAACCTTCGAAAACACAGTATATATGATACTGGAAGAAGGTCACGTAAAAAGCATGAGGAACCCCCGGAGGGCATTTATGAAGAGGTTGATGTCTGTGGCCGAGGCGAAAGAGGTATGCAGGGACCGTAGCGTTTGGCGCTCCGTCGTCTCTGGCTACCCCGCAAGGGATATGGCGTGAAGATAAGTTAAGACAACTTAAATTAAGTCTAAGAGTGTTCTTCATTCATTATTACGTCATTTTACATTAAAACAGTCCCTTAACCGTATCAGACCCTTAACAACCCCTTATAACCCTTTAAATAGAGAGGTGAATATTAAATATGTTAGAGAAAGACAGAGAGAGGGTTATATAAATATTCCAATTACAGTCGCTTCATGTTACATACGTATTAATCATGTAATGTTACAAGAAGCTGTTTCCTATGCACGGTTCCGTGGTATAAAAAAAATATAATCATAAGGGTTGTCAACTGGTTAATTTAAATTGTAATCATATTTATTTTAGTGTAATAAAAAACTATAACGTTAGTTTGTCATCTCACTGAACATCTTTAAACCGAATTATATATATTTTTTTGTATATACATATATTAGGTTATATATTCAATAGATGGCAGCCCTAGCCCACTTTCCTTATCGCCTACACGCGATGTTTGAACAATGACTTTCGCTTGCCAATAACGCCAATACATGAACATATAACGGTAAACTATACCTCTATGTGGAAAGAAAATCATTCATTGCTCTAATTAAATTTTACGACAGACAAACTAATACTATATATATATATATATAATATATACTAGCTATGTCTACGACTTTGATCGCGTAGAATGTTTTTTTAAAATAAGAGTAGCCTAACTTACTCCTTATAACATCTGTTAAAGTCCAATTAAAATCGGTCTAGTCGTTTCGGAGATTAGCATACATCCATATGCATTTAGTGAAAAGCTTCTAACATGGAATTACAAACGGACACTTCAATTTTATTTATATATATATATATATAAAGTAAGGATTACTATTTTAATATAGTTAAAAAATTCAGATAAGTAAATAGTTTTTCTAATATCGCAATCTGTTAGACATTTAGTTCAACTGTAACTATAAATAAGTATTAGGGCGTAAATACAAGTTTAGCCCTTGAAGGACTTACTCAATTGAACTAACATAGTGGCGACTGGCCTTTATAAGTTTGTATTAGTAAATAAGGGAGATAAGTCCTTTTTACAACTTTTTTAACTTAAAAAAAACTGCTATAAATATTATTATATAAAATATATAACATATAAGAGTATAAATAATAAAATATGTATTTTTTTTGGAAACCAAAATTGCAAAATCGTCAAACGAATCTTAAGAAAGTTCTTTTTGGTCCCTACACTTTTTCTTTTAAACCCTGTCAACTTTGAAAATATATCCATGTAATAAATTTTAAAGTACCATAAAAAAAATGAAAATCTCCCACTTACTGTTTGTGTGTCTGGCTGACGACAAAATATCAAGAGAATATATATATATGTATATGTAAATATATATATATATATAGTAAATGAAAATGATCTACAAATACGCACTCGTCAACCCAAATACCCACTTTTACAAATATTGACTTATAGCTAGCTGTACTTGTAGCGTTCGAGTGAAGAATTAGAAATTGTCGACTTTCCGATACACAACTACCTACTTCATATCATTTATGTGACCCTGGTATGAGGTGATATCACTAGCTATAGCTTCGCCCCCGACTTGGTCCGCATCACACTATTATTTAATTATTTCCTTCTTCATATATTGTTAATATTTTGAATTTTGTCAGTCCTTGACGTCACATCATACACTAAATGTATAACAACAATGCATTGAATGTCGTTGGACCGTGTATGTTTATAGAATCGAGGATGGACCGATTTTCATGTTATTGTAAAGAAAAGCAGCTTTACTTTTCAGCTAACAACATTATCGAATATATAAAATTTAAAACAGACAATATTTAAATATTAGTAATTTAGTTATTATAGCAACATGTGAGGGTTTACTGACTAACGTAGATTCAAAGGATTATACTATTTTAGTTATAAATGACAAAGTAATCATTATATTACCTAAATCTAGATAAATAATCAACACTCAGTTACCAAGTTACAGTAAGATATTAAGAAAACTAAAATGGCCGAATATCACATTAAGCAAATGTCGATGGAATATTTAAACCATATAAAGTATTTATAATTCGTGATTAAAAAATAATTAGACATAAATAAAAAATTATTGCCTGAAATGAACGATTTAAATATTACTAGTACTAAATAAGGAAAGTAAGAGTGGTAGCTTGTTTGAACTATGAAGACTTGGAACACGTGTAGGCTAAGCTACAGGGCCGGATTTAGGGGACCCTGCCCAGTAACACTGGAGGGGGCCCTAACAATAAATATAAAAAATATATAATATTATGACGGGTCAATACTTTTAAGGGTTTCTTCCCAAAAATTTTTATTTGGACTTCCAAATCCGGCCCTGATATATTATCAAAAATCAATTCAATATGAAATCTCTGAGATATACTCAGAAAACACTACCATCTAATTTTGAACCAAACCCAAACCAAACAGGTGCATATCTACATGTAATCTATCTATAGATACGTTCTATCTACAACCAGTTAATAAATGAAGCAACACAGGACATGGAACCGGCTCCCAAGGTGTCTACAATACGCTCACTGCCATAAACGGATTCAATTACAAATTTTATAACATTTCTTGCGACAGCATTTTTCTAATAATATACAAAAAACTTAAAAACATGAATGTATGAAAAATCATGTTTTTTTTGCATCAAATGTTTAAATTTCAGTCACACATTTTTTTTAATATAAATATTTTAGCTCTTAAAATCTCTTATTTTTGAGCGTTAACAAAAAAAACATAAAAAAAAACAACTACCGTTTTATTAACTGTAAATAATCGAAATTGCAATTCATTCATTACACATACAAACCAACAGAATGACGTATGTTTAATAATCGACCTTATAGCTATACAATAGAGTACATTATTGCAATACAGTAGGTAATTGTTCAATAAAAAGTTGTATCAAATGATTGAAGAATATTTGTATTTAGGTCTTTTGCAACTTACTTTTCAATATATTTAGTATACATTAGAATAAAATAACTATGAAAGAATGACTTACTGACTCTAGTTGCACGGTCCAATCGAAGATAATTTACATTTCTTATTTTATTAACTATTATTAAATATATATACTAAATATATATATTATTAAATATATATATATATATATAAGCGATTTACCACTCATCACGGAATCTCCGAAACTATCTGTCCGACTAACTTAAAATTTTTACATAGTTACTTCTTTTGTGACGTAGACGTCCACTAAGAACGAATTTTACGCAATTCCTATGCCAACGCATTTCAACTTTTTACATTTCGTCAAGTTTTAAACCTGTAGGAGCTATACACTTCACGCGGGATAAGAGTTACTATAGCAACGGTTACGATGACAACGGATAATATGACAAAGGTTACCATAGCAACCTAAGTTCACATCCAAATTAATAGTGTGCCCAGCGAAGCGGGAGGGAATAAGTTAGTATATATATATATATATATATATTTGTAGTATGGAATGGATGTAGAATATATTTTTTATTGTATCAAGGTTTCTTTAATCAATCTGAAAATACAACAGATCTTATTTTTATTAGTGAAAGTTGCCAAAATAATAAATTAACGTACAGAGTAGAATGACTAAAACCGTTTTGATGAAACTACGAGATTGTAGTAAACTACTTTTTTATTTATAAAAATATATCCAATTAAAAATATGATGATATTGCAAAAACTTGTATGTCTGTTGATTACAAAACCTGCAGAACAGCTAACCGATTTTGAAAAACTATTTCTATTAAACGAGTTTTATAAAATGAATTATTGATAAAAAATAACTATCATACACATTTAAGATGAAACATTATATCAGTATTATTAATAAGTTTCTTTGAATGTATATTTTCATTTATATATAATAAAATAATTGAGCGAAGCGAGCGGAGCGTTCTACTGGAGACTTTTTCACATTTTTTTGTCACGAATAAGCTCAAAGACTACTTGACAGAAAGTTATGAAATTTTGCAATCAAAAAGACACGGTGACGCTTTTAAAAAAATGTTGAAAAATGTTATGTCGTTGAGGAATAATCGTCAAAAAAATATATCCCATTGAAGTCAATGAGAAACGATGAGTCATTACACTGGGCTCGCTTCGCTCAAAATGCAAACGGCACCCCTGGTTTAATTAAATTCAAAATTCAGATATTAAAATCATTTCAATTAGTTATTTTAATTGAGCTGAGCGTAAGCGAAACTCTTAACCGTTTAGGAAATTCTTTTTTGAAGCAACATCACAAAAAAAACTATTGAACCGATTTGAATGAAAATTGGCAGAGCTGTAGAGCTTGGGAATGGGCATGTTATGAAGAAGCAGAATTAAAATATCTCATTCCATTCAGAAAATATGGTCAAAACTCTATTTCTCCTATAGACTTAACGTTATCAGAACCTCCGCGCGCTTGCCGATCGTCAACCTAGAAATACGCTTATAAGCAACATTACATAAAAACTACTAAATAAAAAAATATATATAATATTATATTTTATTTAAAAGGGGAGGGAGCTCAGCTAACTCCCACAGCTTACGGCGGATCCTAGTTTAATTAACTTCAAGATTCAAATATTAAAATTATTCCCAATTAATTCTTTTTTGTATCCAAAATGAATGAATGACTTCCCGTTCAATTTACCAATATGGTACTCGTGTGTCACATGTCCAATTAACAGACAATTTTCCTGTCACTTTCACCAAAGAATTTCTAATGTATATAATAATTAGTGTAATAGCAGCTTTCAATTTACGATCTTAGTATCCGACTCTTACCACACAACGACTTATCTTTTTACGTAATTAATAATCGATCTGCAATCCGAATTAAATTAACCTAACATTCCTCCCTCTCTACCTACAGATTTTACTTGTACTGATAATTTCAAAAATGTAATTATTTTATATTATAAGAATAGGAGAAAGGAAAGCCTGGTGTAAACTATTTTTTTTGTTTCTAATATATATTAAGGAAAAAATATCAAAACGCGCGGTAAATTTGAGACCTTCGGTGAAGTTAGTATCCCAAAAATATATATAAAAAATTGTTTTAGGATGTGTTTTTCAGTCAATATATAAATAGATTATGATAATAAAAAATATGACTAAATTCAGACACATTAGGGCGCCATCTTTTGACAATATATTTAATTAAAACACCGTTATTTATTAAGATAAGTCGAGATTCTCAACCGATCGGCTTACGTTGCCCAATCTTGGCAACCAAGCGCGAAGGCCGACCAACGTCACGCGTCAGCGGATGAGAACCTAAGCCTTGTTTGAACTACATCCTTTAAACTATGGATTAAAAATAACTTTCACCCTCTATATATATATATATATATATATATATAGGTATGTTGGTAGCAAAAAACCCTGACCAGTTTTTGTTTAATTAAAATTAACAAATAATTCGTAATTATTAATTATTATCGACTACATGACCTTGTAAATACAAAGGATGTAAAATCTATTTAGGTCGAGAAAAAAAATCATCAGAACGCAAAGTCGCTCTAAGTATTCAATATTATAACAAAAATTATGTATCTGTATTTAAATGTTAATTTAAAAAAAGTTAACTGTCCCAGAAAAGGGAACTCAACCAGAGAGTTGATAGCAGAGTAGTCATTCCGACTTGCTCTGACAAAGAAAGACGAAAGATATATTAAAAATTCATCAAAAGTATTCATAATCTAATCATATTTTTGTACTAAATTATCTATTTTAATAAATAATAATCTAGAAAAACTAAAGATAATATTTTCTTATAGCAATAGAATATCCCGGAATTCTATCCAAATCCTTTGACTTGCAAAATTGGAAAACATTCACAAAAACCAAGTGCGGAAAGGAATTCTTAATACTTGATTCAGCAAATCAATATTGGCTTTCATAAGTCGATATTTGAAAACAAATGCAATCTACTTTTCACAAAATATCAGCATTCATTTGAAAGTGTTCACCGGACACTATTGATAACAGCTGAATGAATCATAAAATTAATCACAAAGTTATAATTTTTATAGAAAAATGTAGCTAAGATTAGATAGTTTCAGGTAATAGTTAAAACTTTGTTAATATTATAATTTCTACTATACAATTATAATATTTATATATACATACATATATTTTAAATTTAAAAGTCAAAAATTTATTATTAAATAAATCTTGATAACAACATTCAAGAGTTTTTAGTGGATCAAACTTAAATTGTTGAATCATTTGCAGGATTTATATTATAATGTACATCATCTAAGATTGTTATATTTCTTTTGAAAAGAGCAACTGTTGAGTTTCTGGCCGGCTCTTCTCAACAGAGCAGCATTCCAAGCCAGTGGTGGCTTACTCACGGACTGACTACACTGACTGTTTTTTTATTGTAATAATTGACAATTCAAAAGTACATGTAAATGCCTATTTGAATAAAGATATTTTTAATTTGTACAGTAACACAATGTGATGTATTATATAACATCATATGATTGTTACTGTTTGAATTATGTTATTACCTAATTCTGGACAAACATTTTAAATATATTTAATTCATGTCTTAGTCAGCAATTTTAATACACTTTCCGGAGCAATGTATCTTCTGAATGTCTTATTACTAATAAAAATTAATATATCACATCAAATAGGGTTTTAATCAACTTCAAGGAATAATAAAGTAATAACTCACCTCATCACTGGGTACAACTAATTCTTCCATACTTTTACTGTACGTATTCAAAGCACCATATTCATTTTTCAACTTAACATCAACAATCGGCACATCGTATATGTGTTCCTTCACAAAGAACTCAGACTTTTCCTCTTTACATTTACAACTTAGATGGCATTTGAAACCATCGGATACATCGTTAGATAGACATTTTGTACATTTATCATTTAAAAATGTACTAAATCTATCTGAATCTAAATTTTCACTACTACATGTGTGACATTCGTTGTCGTGATTATGTGTACTTAGTCTTGAATATGGCAAGCTTAGAGTGGAATTATTTGTGATTATGGCACAGTTTAATGAGTTGAAGCATTTTGATAATGGATCCCGTAAGTTTTGGTTAGTTGGCATTAGAGTTCTATGAGTTATATCTAACAGTTCAGTACAGAGATAGTGTATTTCTTTTGGTCGTTTTAAAGTTTGATCCGTTTCAGCTATATCATATATGTTTTTGTCCTGATTGGAAGCTTCACGTTTCTGTAGGACTTGTTCCAGTTTTTCTAACATTTTTTTCGCATCCTTTTTCTTTTCCGGAGATTCTTGTATTGATGGGACATTGAAAGTTCTTGGTGGTTTTTTAGGTGGGGGGCCGGCTGGTAAGGGCTGTTTTAATGCCTTTTTAAGAGTATCTGTTAATTTGAGATGTGGATTTTTACGTTCTAATTTCATTGTCTCACTGGATGCTGATATTTCATTCATAACTTCCAAATTTGGTTTTAAATCTTTCTCTTTAATGTTCTCATTTGGAGGATTTTCATACTGGGACACCAGCTTCTTTATTTTATTCTTTTCCTCCTCAATGTTTTCCGTTTCAGAGCTCACTCCACTGTCCGTCATTGAATCTTGCCGATTGTCTGAATTTTTATTTTTCACGACTTTAGCATATTGATCTAAAATATGTTTAGGCACCTGAGAGTCCGGGACAGAATCTGGTAGTTTAGCATCAATTATTTCAGAAATTATAACTGAATCGTTAGATCCAGTATTTGAAGGCACAAAATTCTCTTTTTTCATTTGTTCTTCTAAAAAATTTCCTAGGAGCTTCAAACGCTCCTTGCTTAATTTTTTATCCCCCATTTTTAGTGCAAAATCACTGGTTTCAGATCTACCATTACAGCTCCCATGGCGTTTTGGACTTTCATTGATTTTCTGACTACGGTCACAACGAAATGCGTGACTTCTGTGCAATTTCTTGCCCGGGTCACTTGTTTGGCGCGTCAAAGTAGATTTTGTATCGCTAAAAGTCCGTTTTACCTCATTTTTACTGTATAAATAACTGGTATTTGGCTCTGGCGACCAATGACTGTTATCATTATTTTCCTGTACTAAATTAGTTTCCAAATTATTTTTTTCAGTATTCACGGAACATGTCGTTTCTAGAGTTTGTATAAACTGTTTATTCAGCTGTGAAGACTTCCTTCCCACAAGGCCTTCGTTATCCGATTTCAAACTCTCAAATTTACTTTTAATAGCTTGCACTCTATTTTTTGGCTGCGCTAACATTATATTAAAATAGCTAAATACATTTTCGATATCAAATTCGAAAGATTTAAAGAATTATTTGAATATCACTTTTTATTAAGTACACCATAAAAAAATTATCACAAATTGTTAAATATAATATTTCACATAACGTACATAATTTTAAAAATAATTAAAAACAAGACAACGTTGCCTGTTATCAACCAGTTGTTTTTTTAATTTTTAATTATTCTCACAGGAAACAGGTTTACTGGTTTAGTTTCAAACACTGGAAACTGAACTAGACAGTTTAATATTAAATTATAGATTCTATTGGCACATTTTCAAATCACAATAAAAGTATTTCGAAACACCATTGTACCGTATTGACTTGACAGAAAGTTTACATAAACAGTTTAGACTTCAGACTTCAGAGTTGTTCATAATTTGAGGGCATGGCACTATAAAGGTTGCCAGTTAAATAAATACATTTTCCTTAAAGCTACCATTACGTTGCCTTTCTTTAGAAAAGAATTATTAATATTATACTACAAGTATAATATAATAACTAAAAAAAACAGCAAAACAAGATCTACCAAATAATATAATATGTCAATAAATTGTCTTTCTTTTTAATATATTTTTTTAAATTTTGAAATGTAAGTTACCTTATATGGACCTACATTTATACTATAAAAATATAGGGCAAACAAGAATTGATTAAGTCATTTTTTAAATGTATATAGAATTCAAGAAATTTAAATTTATTAAGAAGGGCAGCACTTGAACCTGTCCTCTGGGATATTGACTTCGTCCCCGATCCAATTCCGGCTGTATTGATGACTTTTTTAAAAATATTTATTTGATGAATGGCTGATATGTTTATTAAAAGTTTCAAATACACTTATTTGTTGATAAAATAACGATTAATTGATTTGAACAAATTTGTTCATAAAAAATAATTTTTATTCAATTATTTTGCGAGCAAAAGTCTTTCTTTTACTAATTCACTAAGACAATAAAGTTTTTTAAAAACATAGGTAATATATTTTTTTAAAAGGTAAACACTAATCAGGAAGAAAGATTCTGTTAAGATAATCGTACTAGAAATTGTTATAAACTAACAAATCTTTGATGTTATAAATGTCTGATCTTATTTATACATATATACCTAAAGCCTGTACCTATTAAATATATATCAGATTAGGTGGAATTATTTTATTTTCCTACCTATTATTTTAGGCAGTTCCATCTAGTATTGGAAATCGAAATTTATAGTAAAACAACGTAATATAATAAAAGTTTCTATGTCTATGCGGTAGATGGCTCTTAATTAAAATAAAAGTAAAAAGTTATTTAGATGTTAAACATTTGGAAAATATTAAAACTGCATACAATTATATTATTTTATTACAATAAAATAGTAAATATATATTAAGTGTTTCTTGTGCAATATCAAAATTCCTTTTGGTAACATAAACTTGAAACTTTGCTTTGCATCATTTAGCTAAAAAGCATTATAAGTTCAAGGTTTCTTTTAATAATTCAGACTTCATTCAATCCATCTTTATCCTTAGATGACAGACAAAAAGGAAAAAAAATAGTAAATATTTTATATAATAATTATTTTGTTGCCGTAGTTATTTGTAATTGATTATAGTTTATTATTGTTTTATTGACAGCCACTTTATAACATAAAACATTAAAGATTAATGATTAAAAACAATAATTAATTGTATTAAATATATTATGTAACGAGAAATATTGACTGAGAATAGAATAGGTTAGATACTTTAACGTTGAGTTTCTCGTGTGTTGAGTGTTCTTTTGCTTCAATTTTTTTTAAAGTTTATCTGTATCAGTGATAAGCTAAGGTATGACTACATTCGTCATAACGAAGTTAACAAATCTTATATGATAATATTTATATAAAATAACAAATACATATTATATTTACATTATAATTAATCATAAACAACACGACCAAGGGGTAATATAAAAGAAAACATAAATTAAAAATATATTTTTTTAATAACTGGTTAAAACCATAGACGGAGAAAGCTATAGACAATGTTATTGTCTGTTGCACTCACACAATAATAAGAATAGCATAATTTACTTAAAGCGTATACAGAAATGAGAATTAGTTTTAAAAGTACTTTGAAAGTACTTTTAGGTTCCTATTATTATATTTTTATATTTTTTTTTGCATTATATAATTTTTGCTTGCCATGTTATTAAATTTATCGAAATACGTATAATAGTTAATTATTATTTAGTGATCTTTATCAGATATTTTATAGTGATGAAAAAAGGGGGAAGGATAGGATAGGGAGGGATAGAAACAAGATCAAAAGTGTATAATAAATATCTTTGACAATACAATTACTACTTTTAAGTACATACAGGATACAAACCATATATGTTAGGTTTTTTTATTGTTTTTGGGCATTCAATAGTAAACAATTATTTAATTTGGTGTGAAGTGAACATGTTTTAGCACGTATACTTTTTATAAAGATCAGTCCTTATCTTGTAGGAGGTAATATGGTAGTTGTATTTTGCTATAGTAGATATATGTATATATATATAGTATATGTTCGATTGCTACGAAAATTATTTGGACTCAGTCACATATTAGTGACAAATGGAAATTTCCATACGACCTGAATAGTTAAGTTATTTACTCGAGCGGAGTCGCGAAAAATAGCTTACACATAATAAGTATTAATTAACTAGCTATAGCCCGTGGTTTTGGCCGCGCAACCAACAGTCGTTCCTTGTAGATTTATTATATCTATTTATTATCTTCACGCCATATCCCTCGCGGGGTAGCCAGAGACGACGGAGCGCCAAACGCACGGTCGGTACGGTCCCTGCATACCTCTTTCGCCTCGAACACAGACATTAACCTCTTCCTCCTCATGTCATGTCCTCATGCTTTTTACTTGACCTTGTTCCAGTATCATGGATACGTGTTTTCGAAGGTCACTCGAGGCCTTCCCCTGTCTCTCTTACGGCTCATTTTTCCTACATAAATCTTTTTTACCATTCTTTCATCACTCGTTCACATCACATCATTCGTTCGACCTGAGCACGTTCTTCTTCATTCTCACCGTGACATCTTCACTAGTACCTGCCATTCTGTGGATATCTTCATTGCGGTTTCGGTCAGCTAAACTTAAAAACTAAATTTCTTTGTAGATGAATACTAAATAATTGATCTAATTATTATATATATAATTAATACGTAAAAACACGTCAATTTAAACTACATTTTTCGACATGAAAATAAATCTTATAACAATCTCTGATTAAGTAGCCTTCTTAATAAGTAGTTTCGGAGTTTACCCTCTACAACAAACAAACATTAATATATATATATATCTCTTCCATAATTATTATCGTATTTCCATGAAACTCCTGTTAAGCCACAGGTTAATGATGTATAATAACAAACGCGTAATAATTTAATTAATATCATAAAATTAATTATTTTAATTTGTAACCTCTACCTTTGTTTGTTTAATCTGTGGTCGTTATTGTGATTTTCCTCCTATGTATATACATACAAATATTTATCTAAAATTGTACTATCTGTAATTCCAAATTAATAGCTGTTCCTTAAATACATATGAAAATATATACAAAGAAAATTTTTGAAATTTGTCTCTGTCTGTTAGTTCCGGTTAATCTCAGAAAAAGCTGGACCGATTTTAAGAGAACTTTCACTGCGGATAGCTGATGTTATAAGTAAATTGGGTTACTTAAAAAAAAAACATATTTCGAGCGAATGACGTCGCGTACAGCTAGTTGTATAATTTTAATATGATATTAAATTAATTTATTATTATTGTTTACAAAGTGTTAACTATCCATTGGTAGAATATTATTTATACAATAATCCCCCCTATAACAGTACCCTCTTATAACGATTTTTCATATAACGCGGTTTCGCGTTTTCCCCCATATAACGCGGAGATTTCGCACGTTATATTTCTATACTATGAAATTTATAATTATTTTTTTACAGTTCATAATTAATTTCGCTTACCTTTGCACATTGTGTTGATATAAAATTATGTAAAAATTAAGTAAAAATTCAATTTAAATCGCCTTTAACGAGAAAAGTTAAACGTAAATTATTTGTATATAACGCGTTATACGGTCATATGAGCGCGTTATACAAGAATATTCCTACAAAGCGTTTTCCTATAACGTTGAACGAATCCACCGTGTTATAGGGGATTACTGTATATGGAACTTTGGACTTGGAAACTCAGGAAATGGAATGATTTCATCTTTTTGCGTTATCCTTATTATGTAATGCATGTTCTAAGTAAAATCTTTTGTTTAATATTTATATTATTAAATTCAATAACATGTTTAAATACAAATAAATGAAATCCTAGAGTTAGATATTTTTATAAGCTTATAACTTTCTTGTTATGATCAATATTTTCTTTTTTAATTGAAGATTTTATTTAAATATATAATTAACATCCCTACTGGCGGGTATTTACGAAATATATCAATCAAAGATAAAATTAGGTAAAGAGTAAGTAAAGAAAAATACTTTTCTGTTTTTGATTTAACTTGCGAAACCCTAATTGATATTTAATATAACTTCAAAGAAATTTAAAGTTCAATAACCGAGTTCAATAGAGACCTCTGAAATTATTTTTATAATAAAAGTTTAATTTTTTAAACCTTATTGTAAGAAAGATATAAGTGAATACTGTATTTTGATAGTATGCAAAATGATGTTCGTCTGTAAGATTTAATGTTTTGTTGACAATTTTCATTTAGTGCTAAATATTTTTTCGAAGAAAAGTTTATTAATTTTAGCTAAACTTTGTAACATTGACTGTCGTTTGGAAAAAAAATTTAAAATTCTAATTCTGTTTTAGTTTTTAGCAAACGAGAAAAAAACAGAACTTGTGCCTAATATAATATATATGTTTATATTTAAATAAGTATATAAAGAGTGAAACAGTTATCTAGTTAGTTAGAGGTGCCAACAAACCCTCAATTTCGAGTCGCTGCGCTCGCGAAATCTCGCGTGCCGTTTACATTTTGAGCGAAGCGAGCCCAGTGTATTGACTCATCGTTTCCCATTGACTTCAATGGGATTTAAGTTTTATGAAACGATAAAAAAAAAAATTTTTTTGGAGGACATTTTTAATTTTTTTTTAAACCACCATCTAATGTGTGTCTTTTTGATTGCAAAATTTCATAATTTTCCGTCAAGTAGTTTTCGAGCCAATTCGTGACAAAGAATGTAAAAAGTCTCCAGTAAAACGCTCCACTCACGTTTGCTTCGCTCAATAAAGAAATACCACACTGAGTCTGTGTGGTTCTCTCTCTTAAGTTGGAGTGTCTTTACTTAATGGCTTATTTCTATAAGTATCGTATCATAGTCCTGACACTTCCATTTTATACACAAGTGATCATTGTATTAATTCAAAGTGGAAAATATATAAATAAATAAAACATTTTTCTATCACAAACCTTAATGTCAAGGATGATGGATATCTAAATTACAGTCTCTTATAAAAGTCTAGGAAACAATAAAATAAATAATTAAATAAATAAATATATAATACAAATAAAAAAAATATCATATTATATATATATCACAAAACTAAATCTTGTCACTAACGGCAAGTTTTAATAAAAAAAACATTAAAAGAAATAAACGAGTTATCTAATAAATTCACATCGTGTACCACAACGTGACGGACCGACTGTTTATATGTAGATATATCATTAACATTATATTTGATAACATACAGGTTTGATAATTAACTGGATCGTAATCGTGCTAAATTTATATACATAACATTATTCGGCAGACTGTCTAAGAATATCTGTAATAACTAAAAACAATATATATATTATATATATATATATATATATACAAGAACACGTGACACCCATTAATATATTTTTATATATATTTTTTTCATTTTTAACTTGAAATGTAATAGGTACTTCCCCAACAAACCTGTATGCATTTGTCTCTATATAACAATATTTCTATATATTTCTTACTTATTTAAAAAAAGATTTCAATTCCTCCGTTACCGAGAGAGGAATTGAAGAAAAAGGAAGATTGAAAGGGTTTAAGTATTGATTGATTCTGATAAATCGAATTTACGAGAACGATTTGGATCTAATTGAAGTTATATTATTTATTAATCTAAGACCATACATTGTTATCACATTCCAGAGCTGATTAATTAATATCAACAATTATTTATAAACAATAAACTACAAATGATTCAAACTATATAACAAAACCTACTCGTATAAATAATAATATAATATTTTATACAAAATATTTGCATAACAAGTTTTTTCTATAAATCTATCCAATATTAATGATATTTTTTTGGGCTTTTTAATACTTGTACGGTTTAATAGTATAGGTATACATTTAATTTTATTCACAATCATTAAAATTGCAATATGTTATAAAAAATAATAATTGCGTTCAAAAACTGATACACGTGTCGTCTCTGCACGTGATAATTCATGATTTTTTTGTTTTCAAACATCATTTATATCCTTTTTTCATTCTACGGGTCTCGTTTTGAGTTTCGACAATTATAAGACGACCATTAAACGTATTTCTATTTTTTTGTTCACAGAATACTGAATAAATATTACTTTGTTCACAGATAAGCTGGAAAAGATATATCTAGAAGAAGGTTTATGAAGGAAAAAATTACAACCATGATTACTCACCAGATGACGCTTTACTTTAGTTATTCCTTTTAAAATAGTTTTTTTTGTTACATACTTCCGAAAAGGAGACGAGGAAATAAGCTTGTTAGTTCATCAATTGCGCTTATGAATAGTTAGACTATAGGTGTTCGGTGCACAAAAAAAAACCCTAGACAAATTATATGTTTGTACACAAATGTTTTAAACTATTTATCATTTCACAAAATTAGTTACCATTATATTTGTTATAACTTAATGTGTGAATGAGGTAAATTGCTTACAAAATAACTGACTAATTCATCACACACACACACAATACCCTTCTTAAAAACCATAAACTTGGTCCATTGTAGATATAGAATAGATAAAAATCTTATTCAATTTATTTTTAAGCCTTTTTTCTGTGCTATGAATGACATTCAACAAGCTTTCACAGATAACATTCATGACGTTAGCATGCGATTAATAATAACAATACTATTGTATATTGATAAATGAATTTAATGCCCACTATTTCTTTAAAACTTACATCTAATTATTGAGGAAAACTAAGTATTGTTATTTATCATACAAACCGGTTAAAAATCAATAAAAAAAAACTTATTGAGCGAAGCTCTTAACCGTTTGGAGGACCTTTTTTGTGTTTAGTTGTCTCCTGAATGCGACGAGATAATTCGCTAAAAATTTTCTCATGTATGTTTGAGCCGAACGTGGATATTATAGCGAAAACAGATTGAAAAATGTTTAGCCATTCAAAAGTTATTAAGAAAAGAAGAAAGGAAAGCTCAACACCCACCGCGCATGATTGGCGGATCCTAGTAAAATCATATAGTTGTGCGCGTTTAAATCTTAAATTATTATTAAACTTAAAGAGTATTTGACTATATTTGATATCGTGTTTAGCATTAACAAGTTTACAGATTACCCGCGACTTCGCTTGATAAATATGACAATGGTTAGTAAGTTCCAATTTTACCGGCAACTCTTTCCTCACACCGTTTTAGTTGCACGAACTTTTATTGTTTTCTTTATAACTTTTAAAATGTCATGTATAAGGGAAGCTTTCTCTAATTTAAATCTCTAAAATATAATAAGGAATATAAAATATGAAATTTAATTGTATTGCAGTTCACATTTCTAATATATTTTCTCATAAGTCATTTTTTTCTTATTTTATTATTTTATTATTTATTATTAAGTTTTCTTACTGGACATTTACCGTTACTGGAATATAATTGCCAAATTTACAATATCTTAATAAATTATATTCTTTATTATTATCCATTAATTAGTTTCTGCGTTGAGTGACGAACATCCTCAAACTTACGCATATACAGCATTTATGACTTTGAAATGTCGGGTCGATGATCCACATGACGTAGTTTCACGTCATTAGCGGTGATGATTTTTGACGAAATAAAAATAATTTACAACAATTTTGTATGGTTTACCTCAATATATAAAGTGTACTCGTTCTAACTATTTACTGTTATGAAGTTTGACAAATTATTTTAGGTACATTAATAATTAAAAATAATTGTCTGATATTATTAATAATGAAGAAGAACGTGCTCAGGTGGTTTGGGCACGTCGAACGAATGAGTGATGAAAAAATGGTAAAAAAGATTTATACAGGAAAAGTGAGCGGTAAGAGAGAAAGGGGGAGGCCTCGAGTGACCTTCGAAAACACTGTAACCATGATACTGGAGGAAGGTCACGTAAAAAGCATGAGGATCCCCCGGAGGGCATGTATGAAGAGGTTGTTGTCTGTGGCCGAGGCGAAAGAGGTATGCAGGGACCGTAGCGTTTGGCGCTCCGTCGTCTCTGGCTACCCCGCAAGGGATATGGCGTGAAGCTAAATAAGTAAATAAATAATATGTTATTAATATCTGATTAACCTATCTGTATAAGTGTATGGAGAACTGTCCTTCCTAATTTTATTACGAATTTCGGATACTAAACCACGATTAATGTGAACTTAATTTATTGTTTTAATAGGAATTAAATTTGAGTAAATTGTTTTAAAAATTCATTATTAAACAAAAATTATTTTAGTGAAAGTAAATGAAAATACCTCGTTCGACAGGGTCGATCGTGGTAGGTAGATTCCCGTCGGTCGGATCGACAAAGAAAAACTAGCCAGCAGTATTCTACTGGTCATTACGAGTCTTATGACGGGTCACTCTGCATATATTGGGTGAGCGGGGAACCACCCCCCACCCCTATTTCCTAAACGGGGGGTCGCATCAAAAAACTTTTCGGACAAAAAAGTTTCCTCTTTTAATTTGTTAATTTTCTAAGATTTTCCGACGGCAAAATTTTGCCTTCTTCTGTGATTTTTTTCGGTTTTTGACTTTCAACCTCCCCTGCCCTCCAACCCCCCGACCGATTTCCCCCGTTCAAGAACTTAACCTTCATTTTGTCCTTAAGAATGTGTATACCAAGTTTGAAAATCCTCCGTCAATATTTGCGACCTGTAGCGTGTCCCAAAGGTTTGCACTTTCACCCTCTCTCCCAGCCCCCCCTTTAATTTTTTCCAAAAAAACTAGATGCTACGTTTGTCCTACTAATTTATCCTATCGACCTGTGAAGTCAGATTTCACCTACGATTAATTTGGACTGATGGATCATATATACATATATATATAGAGGGATATATAATTTTTTTTTTTCGACGGATTCTCAATCTCCAGTTCATAAACGGCGTAGCGCCCCTACTCTGGGGTCTGGGACCCGTCATCGCATCGATTGCAATAGGTAGATTCATCTATGGAATCTACCTAAAACTATTTTATTATAATTATTTTTATTGTTGTACGAATTTTGCTTTGCTCTTTACGTTTAAGATATTAAGTGATGGTAAAAGTAGTGGATGTAGTATTTGAAAACCGTTTTAAGATATTCTGAGTACTCATGTAGTTCGAACAGATCACTTGTGTATCAATTTAATATTTATTATTTTATAATAATCATAAATTCCGTATGCCTCAGTGCATATTGTTAAGATTGGTGCATGTACAAGAATCATGGTGGTTGTGTAATCAAAATGAGCTCAAATCACAAATATATCGCGAAAAGGAAGTAAAAAAAGTGTATGCTTTGCAGATTGATATATTTTTTCACCATTCCCTCCCGTGGTGTCGTAGGAGGTGACAGAGGGATCGGTTTTCCTGAGGATGGGCAGCGTCCTCTGGTATAACACCACACTGCGAACACCCCCCTGCCAAGCGGGGCGATTATCCCTTCATGGATCACGATCTTTGGGAGATACCTTGCGTTGGGCGTTTAGATGTTAGATGTCTAGATGTTAGATGTTAGACTAGAAGAAGAAAGACACAAAATACTAACCTATTGTCCAATTTACTTAACCGCATCTTAATGTTATTTTATATCTTGAAATACCTAAAACTACGCTTTCATTATCAGCCTCAAATACATTATCACGAAATAAAAATGAATCTTAGGAAGATTAGGGAAAAAGAATGGAGACATTTTGGTCTGCATCAATAATTTTATTATTAACTAAATAAACTAAAAAAATCTTCAATAGGAAATCCCCTCAATGAAACAACTATTCAAATATTATTTAAAACTATTAGAATATTAAAAAGCGTACTGGTTTGACCTTTTATCAAGTTTTGGAGGTCACAAGTTCGTCCATGAATATCGCAGGAATATTTAAACTTTTTAAAATAATATTGGAAAACTAAAAACTAGCACGTTTAATCACAATCATACATTTCAATATTATTTTATATGCAAATTCCAGACGAGAATAGAAATATTATAATAATTGTTTAACGTTAATTTAATCTTAAATTAATAAAACTGAATTTAGGATAAATTTAATTAATTTATGATATTGCTTATAACTTTCTTATATGTTTATTTTTAATTAATATTTTTATTTAAATAATTACAGTTCCTACTACATTTTTCTTTATATAATGTTGTCTGTTGTTGTGTCAAAGTTTTTGTATGTAGTCATTGAAAGTGCTTGAACTTGACATCATATACTTATATGATGAATATCAAATTATGTATTTGGAATTTGAATATTAAATTATAACTTCCGTAAGTTTTGGGAATTCAAGGATCTTTTTATCATTAATGTAATGATTTGTTTATATATTTATCTTTTCGGATTCTGTTCGTGTATCGTTAAACACAAACACTTTTATTCATATATATATATATATAACTGTAAAAGGTGCTTTACACATTTTAATTGTAACATTTTTTAATATATATTGCAGATTGAAAATATCATAATATAAAAAATGTTTTATTTGGTAGAACGTAGTACTTGTTGTATAGAGTCAGATGCTCTAAGCTCTCTCTTTTCTATCCGTGTGTCCTAAACTTTACTTCCATTATTTTTCAAACTCCACAACAGCATGTCCATGGACAGTACCACTTACCGTCACTTTGTCAATCAATCCCAGAAATAATAACACATCGCACCTCTGCATGTAATGATGATTCTGGAGAAAGTTGACTTGTAAAAGTTAAATGCAAAAATAATTTCTCACATCCGACGAACTTCATGTTGATTCGTTCCACGATCTTCTATAATACGCCATCTCAGAGAGATGCACAACACATCTTCCTATACTAGGATCCGCCAATCGTGCGCGGCGGGTGTTGAGCTGAGCCCCTTTCCTTTCTTCTTTTCTTGATAACTTTTGAATGGCTAAACATTTTTTTCAATCTGTTTTCACTATAACATCCTCGTTCGGCTCAAACATACATGAGAAAATTTTTAGCTAATTATCTCATCGCATTCTGGAGACAACTAAACACAAAAAAAGGTCTCCCAAACGGTTAAGAGCTTCGCTTACGCTCAGCTCAATCATCCTCTTCTATAACATACACATTCTTCATTTCATACTTAAAGTTTAACATTGTAAGCTTTTCATCCCTTCGCACAATATGACCGTACCACGACAAAAAAAAAATCATATTAATTCAACAATCTAGACAAACAAACTCTTCTTTTTATATTAATATGGATAATATATAAATTGTATATTATTAACATTCAATAAAAAAAACCTTGAAATAAATGTTTAAGTCACTGTTACATTTTATATATATATATATATATATATATATATATATATATATATATATATATATATATATATGTAAAAAAAAAGAACAGACAAGACACAATATCTCGTGTTTCTGTGATTAATTAATAAAATAATTGTTTATAGTGATATCAATTAAAATCATCTAAATTTTACACTACTACAATTGACTGAGGAATTCGGCAAAAACGGTCGTATGAAAACTTAAATTCTAGGTAATATACCTAATTTAGCTATATGATATATGATTTTAAACCTATACACGTGTAACAAACACACACTAATATCATAATATAATTATTACTGACTCCAATTACTTGCATTACTTTGAAACGATTTAACGAAGTGTCATATGACAAATACACAGCGAGCGGGTAAAATATACATTTAACATTTAATAATAATAAAAATAAACAAGACTTTGGGATGGGTTTTTATTATGCCATCGTCATATATTTATCCTTTTTTGCGTAAATATGAGTCCAAGCGTATGTATATAAACTAAGAGGTACGACAGAACTAATGAATCAGATTTTATCAGGAGTCGTTAAAAAATATATTACATCTAACAAGAGCAATTATTAACTTTATCTATGAAGACTTGTTGGAATTATTTTAATGAAAAATCTTAATATTACATATTTTTATTAACTAGCTGATGCCAGCGACTGTACCTGCTTTTTGATTAACATAATTCTGTAATAAAAAATATTCTTCACATTGATTGCGATATGACGTAAGTTAAATTTCATAAAAATTCTTTGAGTCGCTTATATGTAATGAAATAAACAAAAAGGTCCAAAACGCCAAATCAGGCTTAATACAGGATAAAATTCTGCATACAACTAAGTTCTAATTCAGCTTAATAAAATATAAACCAAAATCAGCAAGTTGATAACGAGTCAAACAAGTTTTGTGTAGTGATTAAACTGCCAAAAACATTAAAAAAAACCTATCATATATTATCTTAAAATAACATTATTGAGCTGAGCGTAAGCGAAGCTCTTAACCGTTTGGGAGACCTTTTTGTGTTTAGTTGTCTCCAGAATGCGACGAGATAATTAGCTAAAAATTTTCTCATGTATGTTTGAACCGAACGCGGATGTTATAGCGAAAACAGATTGAAAAAATGTTTAGCCATTCAAAAGTTATCAAGAAAAGAAGAAAGGAGAGGGGTTCAGCTCAACACCCGTCGCGCACGGTTGGCGGATCCTAGTTTTACTTTTACATAACTTTAATATTCAGAACCAAATGAATTTATGAATGAGTAAAACTTTACTTTACTTTGCATATATGTTAGTTATATTAATTAAAAGGACGTTAAACAAGTAATAAAATTAATGGTACATTTTATAACATTGCAAATTTATTCTAAGAATGATATAATATGTTAAATGTATTTGCAATTAACACTTGGGTATTAAAACTAGTCATTACAAATCGTATGACACTAACAGCTCCTACTGCTAATCTTTTATCTTTTATCTTTTTTTAACTGTTATAAAGTCTGTAACCTTTATAACATTATAGGGATTTATTGTTTTACTTTGGAGCTTAACTAATAATTTTTGGGATGTCAAAGTTGATTTTTTGTCTCTCTATAGAGCATGAAGAGATCAGACAAAGGGATTGAACAGATGTGAATGTGAGTCGCAGCATCCGAAACCAGATGAAGAACCAAGCTATGAGAACAGCTTGACCCAAGCTATTAGACGTACAATGGACTTAATTGGTTACCTGAATTTATATATATATATATATATATATATATATATATATATATATATATATATATATATATATATATAAGTGATTTACCATTCAATAACTCATCACGAAATCTCCGAAACTATCTGTCCGATTAACTTAAGATTTTACATAGTTACTTCTTTTGTAACGTAGACGTCCACTAAGAACGGATTTTACGGAATTCCTATCTCAAAGGATTTCAACTTTTTGCATTTCGCCAAGTTTTAAAACTCTAGCAGCTATACACATAACGCGAGGTAAGAGTTACTATAGCAACGGTTGCGATGACAACGGATAATATTACAAAGGTTACCATAGCAACCTAAGTCCACATCCAAATTAATAGTGTGCTCAGCGAAGCGGGAGGGAATAAGCTAGTATGTACATATATCCTATTAAAAGTAAATATGAGAACTCGATGTCTTGAGTTTTCATTAGATTTATTTGCATTTCAATTTTAAATATAAATTTAAACTTACTAAAAAATATTGTAACAAAAATACAATTATTTAATGTGTCTAAATAATACTTAATTCGAAGAAAAAGAAACATAAATACGTACAAAGTTATTCTCAGTATATCATGTGTTAAGCAACTGTCGTATACAATGTCACTATTAATAGTAATATTATCACACTAACCTAAATAATATAAATTATAAAATTACTCTTTTCAACATACACTTCATATATTATTATTTTAATGAAGAAATGAAAATACAATGTTTTTTAAGATTAAAAAAAAGATAGAAAAGATAAAGATAGATAGAACAAGTAACATTCATGTTAAACTAGGGGCGCCAACAAACCCTCAATTTCGACTCGCTGCGCTCGCGAAATCTCGGGTGCCGTTTGCATATTGAGCGAAGCGAGCCCAGTGTAATGACTCATCGTTTCCCATTCACTTCAATGGGATATCAGTTTTTTTACATGATATTTAAAAAAATATATTTTTTTTCTGAGAACATTTTTCAAAATTTTTTTTTTAAATACCATCACCTAATATGTGTCTTTTTGATTGCAAAGTTTTATAATTTTCCGTCAAGTAGTTTTCGAGCCAATTCGTGACAAAGAATGTAAAAAGTCTCCAGTAAAACGCTCCGCTCACTTCGTTCGCTGCGCTCAATAATATTTAATGATTCACACAAAAGCTTCTTTAAATCATTAATTAAACAGTATCATTATATTATAAAAAAAAACTCCATAACATTTAACTTATGAATCAACAAAAATGTTAAAGAATTAACATTTCGACAATGCTACAACAGAATAATTACTGCTCGTAAATATTATTACAATTAAAAAATATCTCAACTTTTCTTTAAAATTATGTTTAAACTTGGATAAATTAACGTCTTTTCTGATGTAATTTTTGTTGTTATTAATTTAAACACCGTTATACAGTTACTATAACACAATGTATGTATGAAGTCATTTCAAAACTCTTTAAGGGTTAGGTTCATATATCCTCCAAATGGACAGAAATCAACAGTACCTTTGAAGACTATAATAGGTCGGGGTGTCCGCGTGTTTGAACTGTTATTAACACTCTGATAATGAATGCCGAAAACCATAAAAAATACTGCAACTAGTAGATAATAATGAAAGACAATCTGAAGAGTTCGTATTGTTGATCCTTGAAGCCTTCGTCCTTTTAAATAAAGAGGATCTATCTCAGGGAGAAAAACACTTTTTTTCCCAACAAACAATTAAAAAGTAAAAGGAAGAATTGCTTTTACCACTGAAAACAATGACCAAAATTGAATATTACTAAAACAAGAAATGACAAAGTGCACGCTTATAATTCCAAAGAATTGAGGAGAGGTGTAACGTGTCCATCATTCTGTGTCGGTCGTGGTTGAGAGCAGGGTGTGATAAAAAGGAGTAACAAAGCTTAATATTTGTAATAAAAAAAAGAAGCCGATCCAAATGTACAAAAAGACCTCGCGAATGGAACCTTTTTAAAAAATTCCATTGAACTTTGTTTATTTATCTTCACGCTATATCCCTTGCGGGGTAACCAGAGACGACGGAGCGCCAAACGCTACGGTCCCTGCATACCTCTTTCGCCTCGGCCACCTCAACCTCTTCATACATGCCCTCCGGGGGGTCCTCATGCTTTTTACGTGACCTTCCTCCAGTATCATAGATACTGTGTTTTCGAAGGTCTAACGAGGCTTCCCCCTTAAATATTAAAATCCAAAAGCCAAATCAAAGCCCATTCAGATAAAAAGTTCTACGTTATAGAAACTAAGAATTTAATTTTATTACCATATGTGGTACAAAAATATAAAATATGTCTAATGATATAATAATAAAATAAATATTGTTAATCACTATAATGGAGGTGGTAAAGATTCCTGTGGGAATACACAGGAATCATCATTAACTCAAAAGCGATACTACATTTACCACGTTACTGTTACTGATATATGAACTTATTATTAAAATAAATAGTATCTTTATTAGGCACGTAAATAGCGATATAATTAAATTATTTCACTTGAAATGAAATATTTAACAGATCTAATAAAACAAAACTCTCGTTATATTAAAATAGCAAAAAAACTCACTTCTTTTAATTAAAAGAAACATAAATTTAGGAAATAAAAAATATCTATGCAGTTTTTAGACTTTTTTAAAGTAAAAAAGCCTTATGTAAAATTGATTTTGGGTTTATTATATTTAACAAAAGGTTGAAACAGAGAGACAGACGAAGTCGGGTTTTTTTGGTAACTTGTCATGTTTATACAAATATTTAACAACAGATTTGATTAGTTCTTATAATTAATGTCAATCTTATAGCTTAAATATAATTACAATAATTGTTTTAAACAAAATAGGAAGGGTCATGTTGGTTCAAAAATATTAAATTAAACCATAAAATTAATAATAATATGTTATCTTGTTATATAGATTTTATGGCATTAAATCTAAATTCCCACATAAAACTCAATTCAAAATCACATTAAACCATAAAAAGAACAATGTAATTAACAATAAAATCAATTAACAATAACAATTTCTCACAAAACAGGAAAATATAATAACATTTGAAAAAAATGTGTATTCTGTTCTCTGAAGCGAGACAGTTATCAAAAAAAAAACAATTTTTTTTTTCTTTTGAACAAAATGAAATATAATTGAAAAGTATTTTACAAAACTTTCGAATGTTTCTGGATAAGACCTCCTTTCTCTAGTGCACTCATCAAGTAGACCTCATGATTCATTAACACTAAACCTACCAAGTACCGGTCAAATTGACCGTTCTTAAACTTTTGTAAAACTTACACATTTTCAAACGTTATAATATCGTTATCAAACTACATGACAATTCTTAGAATGTGCATATAATATTTTCTACACTCTTTACTTTTAGTTATTTCCATTATTACCTGCGTTATATTATAAAATAATTTTTAATTACCTGTCAATTTGACTGCGTGCGGTAAGAACAGGTACACAAGAATTATCGGTAGGTTTAGTGTTAAGGTCATTAACACTATAGAGTCATTTAGGATTTAAAGTTTTGGGCAATATAAGTGACCCCCAAACTCAAATTGCAGTCAGAGTTGCTCAACTATATATAATAAAGTTGTAACTTTAAAATCTTGTATTTTTAGGAAGGTTAATAGAATAAGCTAAAGGTCCGACGAAAATGTTGAATTTATTTAAATTTTGTTTAACACTAAACCTACCGACAATTCTTGTATATCTGTTCCTACCGCACACGGACAAATTGACCGGTAATTAAAAGTTATTTGATTATATAACGCAGATAATAATGGAAATAACTAAAAGTAAAGAGTGTAGAAAATATTATATGCATATTCTAAGAATTGTCATGTAGTTTGATAACGATATTATAACGTTTAAAAATGTGTAAGTTTTACAAAAGTTTTAGAACGGTCAATTTGACCGGTACTTGGTAGGTTTAGTGTTAACAATAAGTTTAATAAATCGATTTATATAATAAAATTTTCCATTATAATCAATAAAGATTTCTTGTATTGATATTTATAGTTTCTATTATATTAATGACATGTCATGTCATGAACCTGATCGATATAAAATAAAAAATATGTCTGCAAATGTACGTTACAATATATCTCTTTCCAACCCGATGGTAAGTCCTCATCTATAGATAATGAAAGTTGGCATTTCTTGCAAAAAATACAAACCATATATTATCTGTGCTATCAGTAAATAATATTGATTGATATTCAATATACATTCACTTTCGTTATAGCAAAAATATAATTAGCTAAGTTAAGTTAGAAACAGGCGAAAATAAATTAAAAGTTTGGTCCACATTTGCTCCCGCAGTGTACACGTAATGTGACAAACACACAAACGTTTACGGTTATTATGTAATAATTGTAGTACTTATTCGTAATTATGAGGTTATATAGGCGACCTGTGTTACTGCAATATTATTATTGGCAGTTTCCTATTACGCTTACTATATCAAAAATAGTTTAGTTACATTCTATTCTATATGTTTAATTGTTAATATTTTATTAATTTCTTTTCAGAAAGCAACCAAAAAAAGGGTTTAAAAAACATCAAAGTAACAATAAATCAATAATTATTTTATTTTGGTGTCGATCAAAATGAATTGGATACAATCGTTATTATAAAAAGATTTGGAGTTATTGTGAATTATCTTTTTGGGGTTGATATGAAGAGTTGGATTAATCTTTAGTCTTCTTTGCTGAATCATTCTAAATTAACCACAAAAAAACCTTCTCACTCGTGGAACAATCGTATGTTTGCAGATATAAATGCATAACTGTGAATATAATGTAAACTTGGCGTTATTTGAGATGTTTACTGATGACAAAAAACAGGTTTTTCTAAACCATCAAATTTTAAAGTTTGCGTAAACGAGAGAAGTTTACCTACTGACGAAAAATCTTTCCCGAATTTCAACCGTCTCCACAAAAAATCATGACCGTTGCTCTTTGCATTGAAAGGACAAAAGTAACGCTTTTAATAATTATATATATATATATATATATATATATATATATATATATATATGCAAATGTATATATGTCATATATTTAAACTTAACCACAAGTTAATTAAACGAGATCATTTATATTTTATATATAAAAGTCCAACTTATAATAACTTTATAATATAAGTTTAATATATATCTATATAGTTAACTGTTTGGTCTGTACCTACCATAAGGTTTAAATCCTTGATGTAACTAGTAACTCATATTTTGGTTAAACGTATATATCAAATGACAGAATATACATAAAGATATATAAAATTTCTGTTTGACTGTCTGACTGTCAAACAGGTGTGAACTATTGTTATAAATGTGTAACGCCCTTCAATAGTTCGAAGGGACAGTGTCGTGGGATAAAGGTAGTATTAATAAAAATAAAACAAAAACAGTATATATATATATATATATATATAATATTTTTAAATATATTTTATTAATATGGTTCAAATATCCTATCGAAGGTTACATCATTCGCATTGAATTAAATGAAATTAATTTTCCAAGTTTTCCACCGCACCTGCGTCATGGTAATGTTGCGAGTTTATAAATAGTAATCAAACAAACAAAATCTGCCTCGCCATTTTCTCGAGTCAATTAGATTTTCCAGTGACAATGGGAGATAAAATAAAAAAAACATGACGTTCTGAAACAGTGAGTGAACGTCGGTGACTGCAGTCGGGCGCTTCGGCCCGAAACGAGAGAACGTGCGCTTGGAGTGAAAAAAAAATCAAGCTTTTCGCGCGCTTTTTTGACAGTGACAGTTAATTTAGTGCCTTTCTTTGGAAATGTGACAGTGTTTAGTGTTTTTTTTTTTAATTTCGACACATTGAGGTAGGTTATGTCATTTTGTTATTCGGCTTTCACTTGCAGAGCGGGATTTAGGGCAGTGGGACAGTTGAAAGTGATTTTATGAGATACGGAGGCTGCGTTCAGCGTAAAGTTCAGTTTTAAATGATATTACTGCAGTCATAAAATTATTTAATAAAGGCCAAGTTCAATAGAATAAATAAAAAAAATATTAAAACAGATGTTTTTTTTAAAATTAAATATTAATTCAACGGACTCAACAATTGATTCTTACTTTATAATTGTTCCGATTGGATAATCGTATGAAAATTACCGACGTTGCCTTGAGTTATATGCGTTTTGTTAGAAAATCAGCAAATTGAATAGCTTATGTATGTACTCACATATTTTACGATTTTATTAGTAAATAACATTAAAAATATATAACCCTTTAATTCTATAAAAATAATAAGGTATATAAAATTTAAAAAAAAAACATATTTTTGCAAAACGTTCAAGAAATATTGACAAATCAATTAATAAATTATGTAATGTATATATATTTGTAATATGTGCAACATTTGTACGAATTTTAATTTAAATATATTAAGAAATTTTAATCACAATATAATTAATTATAATAATAATATACTTATTCTTATACTTACTACTTTACTATAATTATATTTTTTCATAATATTAAATTAAAAAGCTATAAAAAAACTGAACGGGAAAACGAGAAAAAAAATATTAAATGAAAGTCGACGAAAACTGGAGCGATTTCGGTTTTTTGAAAGTAAGTTAAATTAATCACTTAAAATATAATCCTACAAAAAATTAATATTTAAATAAATATAATATTTATTTTCAATTATTTAAATTTAACCGTGAAATAGTATGATAATTCGATCACATGGTTTAGAAAATAGAAAAAGCAAAATAATATAAAAAAAAATGGAGAATAACTATTGTTTTTTATTGATTTCAAATGATATTTATTTGTTAGTAATAAGTCATTAAGAACTCATTGTTCGATGATTTACAATGATTTATATATATCTATTATAATAATAAAAAAAAATCTTCTTTATTTCTTTATGGCACATTCGTTAGACAGACAAAACCTAATAAATGACATTGTATATATTTAAATAAGTAAAATCACTCTATATATAAAGTTTAATTCCAACTTATTTATTTATACACAGAATCAGATGTAATATATAATATATATAACAAAGGTTTAAATATACAAAATTGCAATGACGAAAGAGATAGTAAATCTTACTGTCTCATTCGGCAAACCGATCTTAACTAATACATCTCAATAATCTTTCGTAATATGAATAATCAAAGATTAAAATAATATGTTCTTGGTTTATATATTTGAAAAAATTCATAAGGTTATTCAATATTACAAAAGTTATATTATGATAGGTGACCTAATCAAAATGACTAAATCCAAAAAATACAATTAATGGTTGTAAAAAAAGCTTCGAAATCATCATCTCCGTTTGGGTTTTAACAGATTTACCTGTTTTTTTTTATAAAAAATATTGTTTGCAATAAATATAATTCAACATCAAAATAGATTCATTCCAAATTCTGTTGTCATATTTATTATAGGATAACTGGTTTATAACGAATTAAAAAAAGTATGAGTCGATCTTAACTTCATACTTCATATATATTTTCATTATGAAAAAAATTTGGTATACCACAGGGTAGTGTTACCGGACCAATTGTGTTTCTTCCATACATCGTTGACATATTCCATTAAATTAATTGCTATCGCCCTATTTTACTGACAAACTTTATATATATATATATATATATATATATATATATATATATAAGTAATTACTTCGGAAGGAATTTAAAGTTTGGGAGGATTAGTATATTTTATTATGAATAACGATGTATTGCACTATGACTGGATCTTAATTAGACTAGTTGGTTATATCTCGAAAATACTTGAAAGATTCTTAAAATTTGTTTGCCACCCTAATACATATTGGGACTTCTATAGTGTTTTACTATTTAATCGTTCATTTCATTTATCACTTAATATAATAAAATTAAATATATTCTTAGTACATTTTTAATTACAATCTTAATTTTAAAACATTATGTTAAAATTCAGAGAGACATTCAAAAGTATATATGTTACCAAGTTACGAAATTATGTTAAATAAAATGTTATGGTTCTTTAGCTTAGCTTCAGCTTTAGCACGATGTTTTCTAATATTTTACTACCTAACTATAGTAAGAATATTATTAACATATAATTAGGGAGATTGGAATAAACAGTCTTGTAAAGATAGCAAACACGACAAAGATATAAAGAAGTAATACCTTTCATTAAGTCATTAAAAATAGTCGCTAATTTGGATATAAGAATATCCGCTATAAAAATTAGATCTTATAGATCAAAAACATTCTCTATAAGTTAAAATATTTTAAATTTTAAAACATTTAATAATATATCTGTATTCGATACTTTGGAATTAAGACATTTCCTACGTCTAACTCATTAGAGGAGAAAACATTAAAGAATGGTAGAAATAACGTTATAAAAATAGCAGTTTTTTCTCAAATTTTCTCAACATTTTAATATATTTTATTTAATGCTGCCTTAGCTTAGTTCTTGGCAACTAAAATGGAAATACTCTAATATTACGTTGCGACTGCTGTGACCAATATCGCGTGTAGCTGACATTTTGTTCAAGCAAAGGTCGAAGAACAAATAAGTCGAACCATTAATTTCAAGATATGAAGGTAAGGCTATTTAGTATAATTTAGATACTCATACCTACCATCTAGAAATATATAGATTAAAAGGTACCAACTCATCTAGATTACTAAAAGTATCCATAGACGCTAAACTATGGTTTATTATTGACTATTCATTTTTAATATATTTGTATGAATCAGCATTATTAGAAAAGTGTTCATGTGTAGTTATTATTACAACATGGTACCATATTGACAGTTGTTTCTCTGCTTGAGGTCTTAATGACTCATGAATTTAAAGATGGTAGTTAGAGATATTAGTTATAGTACGACCCTGAATGTTGAGACAAAAGTGTTTTTGATTTCCAAACGGGAAAATCCTTGCTGTGATCAAGGATTTGTTGAGCCTGGATGTACTTTGCGTTCTCTCTCTTTGTAAAATCAGACAAAACAGAAATTATTCCCTAATGCGAAAATGAAAAAAGAATACTGAAAGTTTTAAAATATTTTGTTTCTTAAGGTCCATGGAGGGTAGGTAGCAAACACCTCTATAGATTAAAAAGTAGTATATTGAATAAAAATACAAATATTAGATTAGATTGTATTGGTTTAATAAAAGTCTAAATATCAAGTTTCTAATAATTTTAGGTCACACTATCTATCTGTAAGAAAAATCATCTTGTATAAATAAAAAAACTGTCAATAGGTCTGACCTTCTGTCAATTACTAATAATACAGTAAATAGTTCTAAGTAAGTACGTCATGCTAAAGTTACACTTGAAAGATAAATTCAAATTTTGGTATAACAACGAAAAAGGAACAAATTCAAATTTTGGTATAACAACTAAAATAAGTTTTTTTGATATAACTACGAAAAAAGGTTTAAAAAACATATTTTACAAGTTAAACATAAATTGCAATCAATAACCCTAAATTATAAAAAAAACTAATTATAATAAATACTAAAACCCATGTAAATTTAAAATAATTTGATATCCTTATCAAATTATTATACAACCCATAAAATAAATAAAGATGAAATATTTACAAGATCCACAAATATATTTTATTAACAACCCATCCGTGACGCAGTTGACTAACAAACAAGAAACGGGCAAAAAATATTTTAACAATCGTTGAAAATTTAAAAATTTTTGACAAAACAATGAATATTTTTTGAAAACAAGTTTCCGTAACTCCGATGGGTCAAATGTCAAATGTAAAACTCGTTGGGACAGGTAAATAAATATATGGTATTTTTACAATAATTTAACCAAAAAATATTATATTATAAAAATAAGAGTCGTCAAATAATATAATGAATGGTCTTAGAGTATTTAAAATTCATTGATTATTATTTTATTGTGCTAATGAAACTCAAGATCTCACAGAATTATTGTAATTTTATAATCTGTAATTAATTTCACAGAATGCAACGCAATGCAGATTGTGATATTTGTAATCAGATCTCGGAATAGTAATATCTAATAAAACTAATAACTTACTTCGTACTTACTTTGAATTTAAAACTACGAAGTGGATTTAGGACACGACTCGAACGAGGGCGCCACTGACGCATGACGGTGTTTGACAGTACTTTACACGGTTTACCTTTTTTTTATATATTTAAATCTTATATATTAAAGTGAGTAGGTGTTAGGTAAACTAAAACTGAGTTCATTTGCGATGATTCTTCTTAACTTACAAAATTATGACCTATCAAAAATATTGCCATTTTAAAAACATTTCAAAACAAATTTATATATTTTTTTAACCTTATATTGTTTTTTTTTATTCATCATTTGGCAATACATATATACGTCGGCGACAGTTTAAATGTTATTATATAATAAAAAAATATACGTTTCCTTGTATATATTATTTATTTTAACGAAATACCGACGAAACAGAGTATAACATGGGTATCTAGACCGACCAGTTATTGCGATAGCCGGCCGAGAATGGTGTAATATTTGCTAGGATATGTTTGAATTTATAAGACTTACTTCTGTTGGTTGTTAACAGCGACATCTGTTTCTTCAAGCTAACTATTATCAGCTCTTAAAATATAAAAAACATAATAATTATATGACAGTTGTTAAAAATATTTCATTCCCAAATTAACCTATTTTTTCTCTTCAGTCCTTTTGGCGGGGAACAATTAAACTGTCATTAATATAAACTGTCAGTTGACACTTTTTTTTTTAAAACATTTAGCCTCAAATTTAAAATACAGGTTATGTAATAATATTATTTTAATTATTAACATATATCCCATAATATATATCTTATAACATTTGCTCAAACAATTAGACCCGGACGAATATTTCACAAATATATCTGTCTCTTTCTATTTCTATTTACCTCTCTTTTTAAAGAAGTGTTGAAAATATGTTATATATGTTCATAAAACCTAATCTCGTAATACAGATTGAGCAATAACTTGTTGTACCCTTTAAAATATTCACATCCGTTCAGTTCATAATTATATTCAGCTTACTTATATACTATATCATAACTATTTTAATATATTTGACAATTAAGTCGATTTTGATAAAACTTTTCGAACTACACCTGTATTTTATACTTCATATTTACAAAACCTTATCAAAATGTTAACCTTCTTTTCTAAAATTGGTTAAATATTCCTCTTAATGTATCAGTAATGAAAAGAAACTACAGTGAAATTTGAAACGGCTTTAACAGTTTTAATAAAACTTTGTGATTTGAATGTTTTTTTAATTACATTTTTTATACTTTAACGACAATTTATTAAACGAACTATATGAATATATGAACAGGCATTAGCATCTGAATTTCCAAATATAAAAAATCAACTGTTCAGCATTAATAGAAATAGATAATCAACTATTTTAAACACTTGTTAACTTTATGTTTTATTATATTAATTACAGGATACGTGTAATTGCGTTAACTGAGCGGTGGACCTTATTTAACTACTAGGTTTAACCTTAATAATATGATAATAATTATAACCCTATTATATACTTGATTAGATTCAATGTTGTTTATCTATAACTATAACTATAATAGTCCGAGGCCGATCTATATTATACTAGTTTAACCCGTGACTTCGTTTATATATTTTTTATAGTTTAAATTACTTATAAGCTATCTGCCAGTGAAAATCCTGTTATAACCCATACAGCCGTTTTAGAAATAAGCTGGAACAGACAGTCAGTCAAATTTTAAAATTTGTTTTTTTATACAAGTATATACTTTTATATGTATTTATTGAAAAGCTGTTAATTTGTATACAAACAAACATTTATTTTATTTATATGTATAGTTTATAGTACTTGAGGTAAATAATATATAATAATTTCTGTTTGTTCGTTTGTATGTAAATTACTTGACAGATTTTCATAGAATTTCATGAGGTAATAGGTCATTGTTTGTTCCTTTGTCTTAGCATTTTTATTGTAAATATTTCTCGAATTATTTTAACCTACAGATGTATGATTTTATATTTAATGAAAATGTAACCAAAAAATTAAACGACATTTATATACGAAATTTTATCCCTTGCGTATATATATACATACAACAAAATATATATATATATACCTTATGTTCCATCAGCCATTTTTTTATATACTAGCTGTGTTCTATGACTGTACCTTACGTTCATAAGCATAATTTATATCCACATGTGTCTCTAAACGCTAAGAACAGAAACCATATATCTCGAATGGAACCGAGTTATATATATACATATAAACAGCTGTTCACTAAATGCATATAAGGTATGTATGATAGTATCATAATTTTTTTTCTGTCTGTCTGTCTGTTTGTTACGGTTACGGTTAGAGCTAGTACATGATATATAATGCATCGTATCATACATTTTTGTTTGCTAAGAAGGCTACTTATCAAATGAACTCAAAAAAGTTTTATCAAAATCGGTGTGTGTTTCAAAATATGACTTTAAACCAAACCAAACTAAATCAAACCAAATCAAACCACACCAAACCAAAACTTACTAACTAGATTTTGCTTTGTTTTCGCCAAAAAAAAATCTAAGAGAATATTCTCAAATTAGACATAAATATTTAAATTACATTGTGTTTTAGATACTTTCTCCATTAGAAACTATCCAATTAAAGTAAATTGCGTTTTTATTGCTCAAAACGTTATATGTTATGTCATTCCTCATATCGCCAGACTTCAATGTTAAATCTGATTGATACTTGTTACGATTGGATCCGTATCATACTTATTAGATACTATATTTTACATGTGATTCCACTCGCGTGATCTTAAGACATCAGTTTTGACAGAAATGCAAACTCACAAACCTTCCTCATACTGCAAATTTTAATATACATAACAATACCTATCTTTGTAAATGTTTACATTATATTAAAATTATTATTAATTGTTTTAATGTAATCTGCTGAGGATCGCCAAAAAAAACGAGTATTTAAATTTGGATATTTTATATAAAAAAATTGTTTTTAACCAACAAACATTAAGCAATTATGTATTCTTAATTTTTTTTTATGCTTCTTTATTTTATTTGTTTAAAGTTAATTATTCATATTTTTCGTTTATATTTGTCTTTAAAAATCTTAATATTTTCCGTCATTTACCTATTCTTTTGATGGAATCTTCTCGATAATTTTTATTATGGCATCTGGAGAAGTAAAGGAAATAAGGGCCCACAATCATCTCAAAGACCTGCAACGCCTTTTTGCGGCCCTGCAGGGGATCTTTTACCACGAGATGACACACGTTTAACAGAAAAGTTATAACCTACGGACGCCATCTTGAGATCGTCACACGGATACCTGGAAAATGTTGTACGTAATGTCTTCTTTTGTTTGTCTTGTTGTATTTATTTATCATAATACACAAATTAAACAGACATACAATGTAGTTTTTAAATCTTTAATATTACGAACAAAGACTGGTTTAAAAGCTAGCTGCTATCAACGGTAATTACTATTCTTTTGACGGGCATTTAATTTGTCATCTAGAAAATCTTTCAAACAATGAAAGTATTTCTCTTATGCTATGGTTTTGGAGATTGTTCTCCATAGATAAATAAATTTACAAAATTCGCTTTCAATTTTTATATTAAAATTGCCTGTAACGTTCACCCATCACGTACTATTCAAACTCGCAGTAGCTTAACGAACATAACTTTCAAAATAGAAACCGAATACGAATACAAAGTAAGAATCCATATATATTATATTATAATACAATAATTTATATAAAAAAATTGATTATATTTTATATTATTATACGCATTAATATTTAATTTAAAATAATTATTCACGGAATATTCAAAACGTTATCAAATTTCAGAGTTACAAAACTCTGTTTCAAATAATGCTGACCCCAATTGTGTCAATATTAAAAAACGGAGTACAAATTGCAATTTATATTTGGTGGGTCATCGTTCACAATCGATTGACGTGTCTCTTTATAAATATATAAATATATCTCACTGTTTGTCTGTTGAAATATAGATTCATGTAGTCCTTAACAATAAATATACTTGTTTTGCAAGCAGCTTCGCTCGTAGTTTATGTAAAATAAAATCTGGTTATGACTAAAAGTTATTTATCTCAGAAATAATACTTCATTTCCTTTTTGTATCCATAATAATTTGGGTTTAAAATCTTGACAAATTAAGTAACAAACAAACTCACATTCGTATGTATGTATGTATTAGTTATAATAATTCATTCATCCGTACTATTCAACAAAGCTATCAGCGTTCTATTTAATAAATTCACCATTTTTATTACCAGCTATTCAACATGTCCGCGGGTATTCTGTTATATTATTAGCACAGACATTTATTTAAATTTATATATATATATTTATATGAGCACTCTTTAATTAGTTGTTGTGAAGATATAGTTCCAAAAACTAGTGCAAAATACATATTCTAGGTCAAAATTTTGTGGTTCTAAATAAAATTATACCAGATCTATTAATAATATGTTTAAATTTATTATTATCTGCATATTATTTATTATTATTCTGTACTTTTAGTGTGCGCAGGACGATTTAGAACTCTTGGAACTTACCAACCAATATAAAGGCGAGAGAAACGACGATTTTAAGATAGTTAATAAAAATAATCATACAAAAGGACTCGAACCTACTACAAAGATTTTTATTTACATATCAATCTCAGAAACGTATCTTAAAGCAATTAGCAACAATCGTGACAAAGTAATCAAAAGATAAAAAGATAAAAAGATTGTCCTGTTACCTTCTAAGTGTATATGAATAACATGACATTAATTGTAATTGCCATGTTTGTACATGTTCGTACAAGCTCTTTGATTTTGACATTTTGATTTATATAAAAAAAATAAAAATGGAGTTCTCATCTTATTTTTATAGGTTTTCATCTCTCATAATGTAAAAAGTGCATTAATTTTATCAATAAAATAAAATACTAAATGTTAAAATTAGTATAAAAAATCTTTTATTTAAATATATTATTATTACAATTTGACCTTTATTAATATTCTAGGAAATAAATCGATAATACATTTGTATTAAAATGAGGTTAAAACTGATCTTTATCTCATCACCACTTAATATTGAATAATATTCAGATATCTAATTATTTATTAGTTTTGTTATTCATCTCAACTTAATTGACCCGTATTCTAAGTTGTACCTTCAATGTCTTAAAAAGCATTACATTGCGAGGTGGGGAGAGGGGTAAATGGGGTAGGTAGCTTTACCAAGTTGGAACGCGACCTCGTTAGAGGCTGGTGAAGCTGCAACACGACATTGAAGGCTTACATAATTGTTCGAGGTGGATTGGTATGAATAACAGTTAATTCTATATAAATGTTATTTATGTTAAGGTTAGTCTTCTTTTAGAATAATAACTTAATTGACTCTCTCTCTCTCTCTCTCTCTCTCTCGTATTGACTCATTTCATTCCATGTTGTCTAACCTGAATTTTGTTCAGTAAAGTAAAGGTTTGAGAGCGTTGATTTATTAAGAATAATATTAGGATTCAAATAAATAGAATCCTACATATTTTGATCTATAGATATATATCTAACAACTTATCTAATTATATCAAATCTACGAACCATATTCAGACTGGGTCAAGTACAAATTGTTTGAACTTGTTCAACTACGCATTTAATCGACACGTATACAATATTATATTAATATGTGAGTAATAATTTAACCTTATTAATAAAATTAATTTACAATAGTTTTAGAATAGATATAGAAGGTTCTGTTTTAGTTCATAATGCAATGTCGTTAACTTTTAACTGTTTTGAAGTTATGATTTATCGTAAGTAAATTTTATGTCCATTTTTTTTAACCTCTATTCTTTAATATAATTTTGAATGTCATGTCGTCGCTCGATAAATTAAAGCTAAATGCAAAATTTAATTCAATATTAATATCCGCTTTTATTAAACCTTGGATTTGAGACGGAAATTAGAGAATTCTGAATATTATCAATAAATTAGAATAAATTGTTCCATAATTTAACTCCAAACAAAAAAGTTCAGAAATATAACTTAAATTTAAAACAAATCCCAGAGTGGTCTGTGACGCAAATACAAAAACACCGCACCCATTACTATAGTTAATTAAAATTATGATAGATCTATAAATTTTAAATGTATAAAAAACTTTAATATTTATTCGTTCTAATTTTAATTCACAAAAAGTGCTGACGCAAGTGTAGATTATGTATAGGACTTGTTAGTGTTTAAAATTAATTATAGCAAATGATGTTTAAAAACTATGATCTCATAAAAAATATATTTTGTTTCAATTCAATCTATTAATTCAACAACAACATTATATATATATATATATATATATATATATATATATATATATATATATATATATATATATATATATATATATATATATATATATATATATATATATATATATATATATATATATATATATATATTCATTGTTAAAACCATTAATAGTAAACATAAAACAAAGTTTGATATATTTTATCAAATAAATCAATTAATAATTAATTAATTAAAAGTAGGAGAGATTTCGAATTCTCATTCTCACCTCAGAAAGTAAAAAAAACATTTTTTTTTATGAAACAATATATATTTACTTATTTTTAAATAATAATCTATGAATTGGTCGATTCCTCCCTGTCTGAATAGATATAAAATTTTAAAGTTGCCTACCTCTTTTTTTATATCAACAACGCTTTATTACGGTCATATAAATTTATCAGAGCGATCTTTATACTAATAGAAAATAAACACGACTAATTTTATTATATATATATATATATGTGTGTGTGTGTGTGTGTGTTTGTAGAGTTAACTTGTAATTCTCAACAATTTTTTTTATTGTAAAAATTAGAAAAAAGATTAGAGAAAAGTGATTTTTGTCGGTAACAAAATTTCTTGTACATTTAAGTAATACGAAAAAAATAATTAATGTCTACAAAATCCTTGTAAAATTGTTCTAATGATAGGTCACTGATGAGTGAAGTATATGATAAAAACGAGATAATTTAATAAAAATTCCCACAAATCCCACTCGAGTTGTACCTATTACGTGTATTTACGTAACTCACCCACTGACACACAGACGTTTCCTTATATTACGTAGGAGAGAAATATTAATAGACATTCATTCATATCAATGCCTTTGAACAGTCGAGGTCCCGGGTTTGATTCCACAAAACATCTTGTCATCAAAAAATAATATTGTAGAAAGTTACATTCAAAATTAAACTCGAAATCTGAATCCACGTAATTGCGCGATCGTGGCGCGTGTAATAAATGTTTATCTTTAGTTTTTATCCAAAATTATTAATACATTAATTTGGATTACAGTTAAAATGTTACAGAAATTATTTTTTTATCCTTATCTATACATAAATCTATATATATAAGCGATTTACCACTCCCTGACTCATCACGAAATCGCCAAAACTATCTGTCCTATTAACTTAAAATTTTACATATTTACTGCTTTTATGACGTAGACGTCCTCTAAGAACGGATTTCACGGAATTCCTATCCCGGATTTTAACTTTTTGCATTTCGCCAAGTTTGAAATATGTAGAACATATACACTTAACGCGGCGGTAAGAGTTACTATAGCAACGGTTACCATAGCAACGATTAAGATGACAACGGATAATATGACAAAGTTTACCATAGCAACCTAAGTTCACATTCAAATTGATAGTATGCCCAGCGAAGTGGGAGGGAATAAGCTAGTATGGTTATATAAAAAATATTTTAAAATTATCTGACTGTGATGAAACTTGCAGTTTTCAAGTGAACCAAGGTTTTTTAAGTACAACTATTGCACAATAGATGGCGTTGTGGATAATTTAGCGCAGTACGTGATTTCTAAGTATCAGTGTTTACTCAAGAATTATAGCAAGACAAATGCAGACATGTTGATATTAAACGATATATAACCAACGAATTATATAAACATAGAATATATATTATTTTTCACTAAAGAAATGATGATAATAATTCGCGTCAGTGAAAGCTGACGAATGCGCGAGTACATAATGGCGTGCTTGTAAGGTCAATGTACCCGAGGTTTCTTACACTAAAAATAATAAAACACTGTAAGCATAATTGGTTTATGAGTAACGGATATACGAAACAGTAAATGAAAGTTTATAACAAACAAAATTTACTTACTTTAACCATTTTTTAGATATCAATTTGACATATTATGTTTATATATTATGTGTGATATGTTGTTGAATATCATCCATTGTATTTACCAAATCATTTTAATATTTAAATATAACATGTAATAAAAATGCTCCATAACCGGTAGTCAAAACAAAGTCAAATTCAAAGTCATTTTTTATTTTAATTAGGCGTACATGGCATGTGTAAAGTCAATGCAGAAATACTAGTACCTGTATGCTAAAAACCTACGCAAATTTTATCAAAATCGTGACATCTAGGATGAAAAAATGGTTAATATTATAAGATTTTAATCATATATGTAATTACAATAACCATTGCCGCTGTTTTATATACTAAAAGTTTGTTACAATCCAATCAAAATCTGTTAAGCCGTTTCTAAGATGAGTAAATAGATATATTATACTAGCAACCTGACCCGACTTCACGTGGATGCAATTAAGAATTAAATATTCAAGTTATGACATGCATCAATTGATCTTATTCTACTTTCCAGCTATAGTACTATATGTCACAAAAGTTATTGAGATTTTTGTTATAAAGACAAAAACCATCACACAGATAACAATAAGGTTAAATCGGTTATTCCCTCTCACTCTACGATCTCTCTCACTCTTTCTTAAATGTTAATTGATTTAAACAATTTATCTGATAATTAGTATATAAACTGTTATTATAAAAAACGAGTACAAAAAACTTATAATAAATTTAATTTAATGCAGTGTAAAGAACAAATTAACTACAATTAATTAAATTAAAAATATAATGTTAAACAAAATGTTATATTTAAATAATTAAATTTCATGAGAATATAAAGTATATTATTTTAATGCTTAGAATTAAATATTAAAATATGTTCCATCTCAGGTTCGATTCCCAGTTTTGACTTTATAGTTATTTGTACACCTTATTTAGCCTTATTTATCTTATTTTAAAACTTTAAGAGTTGGTCGATAAATAAAATATATCAAATGTCGTTTTTAAAATTTTGAATTTAAATTTTCATCCCCTATTTAACACCCGTAGTAGTGAAATTAATCTAGCAACCCTGATCTCTAAAACCCACAAAGGAAAAACATTTTTTCTTGCACTTTTTAATTTTTTTATCTAAATTTCAATTAGATATTATCTTTTTATAATCATCAATAAATTATATTATACACATTAGAATATTTTCAAACCATAACTTTAATTATTTTAATATATATGTATGTTTGTTTTTGACAAACAGATCCGATATATATATAAGAGTATGTAAGATAAATTTCTTTCTCTACGAGTAAAACGTAATTACAACAAAATTCTCATTAGAAAGGGAAACCCGCGGTCTTTGTGTATATAACTGTCTGATATCTTTAACGGTCTAGAGATAGGTTCTAAACCAAATGATTAAACCAAAAATACTAAAGGTTTTTTTTATATGATACACCATTCTAAGGTCATTGCCTGTTTACAGACAGAGATGATTACGGATCTTAAATTACAGTTCAAATTGGTATATTATTTGTATATTTTGTTGATAATATGATTTTTTGGTTGTTTTTAATTAAACAATGACTTTAATACTTAGAAAGTATACCTTACTTTCTGTTTATATCTTGTGTGTTTAATACCTGTCCGTCAGAGATCTCGTTCGTATTACTTGTACTTGTACCGTTACCTTAACCTTCATTTAGGACGTCACGATTCGTTAGGTTTAGTTTTATACTAGTTTAGTTTAACTAAAGATGTTTGGTTAGTTTTTATTTACAATTCTATATTACTCGTTAAACATCATCATCTTCCTGCCCTTATCCCATTTTGGGACGGCACAGTATATTTTTTCCTTCCATACTCTCCTGTTACTCGTCATCTCTGTACACACTTCCTTCTTCTCCATATCGTCTTTCGAACAATCCATCCATCTTTTCTTCGGCCGTCCTCTACCTGTCCATCCCTCCACTACCATACCCAGCACTCTTTTGGTCACGTGCCTTTCATCCCTCCTCATAACATGCCCATACCATGACAGACGGCTTTATTACTCGTGAAATATATAGTTAACTATTTCGTTAAATTAAACCGGTATTATAACGAAATTATATATATTCATATTACATAAGATAGCCCACTTCCACTATGTGGGTCTAGTTTAACACTAATGTTGTTGATTTATTGTTTTTTATGATTAAATGTGACGCAAGAGGCCATTAAAATATATCAAAATATGCGATCTTGGTTATACAATTAATACGTAATAACATTAAATTATAGAATGGAATCCAACCTACGGCCTCTGGGATACTTTTGATTTATATTTAGTCAAAAAAGTATGTCATTATCAATTTACATTGTCCCAGAAACAGCATTTGGATTAATATTTATTATACAAATTTCTCTTTAATCTCTGTAATGTAATATTATATAGGAGGGGCATTTTATGAAATATACAAAGATTTTTTTTTCTATTACTATACACATAATTAGATAATATAAATATTTATTAATAAAAAAGTTAATTGCTATTATTATTTAGATTAAACAAGCCTTGCTTATCAATACAGTTACTATATTTTAAATTCACATTAAGTCTTTTTGATTATTAACATCGTAGGTACATTTTAAATTATCTTACGACTCGTCTTAGTCATTTGTAGTTCATAACGGCAATATAATTTCTTTTATTCCATTCAAGAAGTTTGGTGTTCAATTACTTTGTGTAGATCTTGGAAATCTCTGCAAAGAGACGTAACGGAACTGAAGCATTTTGTTCTGCAGCACTAGATTCTACTGTAGAAGTAAATTTGAATAAAAATACTAATCACGATCGTCTACAAATATCAATTCAAAGTTAACATCGATCGATTAAAGAACTGCTAAATCTGAAATATATATATTTACTGATATATTGTTAATAAATATATATATTTTTACTACTTACTTACTATCGTCCTATTACCTAAGGTTAGGAAAATATCGTATTTTCCTAAAACTTCGATCGCGAAGTTACACAGAATTAAAGCCTTCAAAAAAAGGTAGCAAAAGAGGGAAAGTATTTCTCTGTTAAACGGAAACGAACTAGAGAGGCCTAGTGGTGAACCTAAACTAAACGGTCCAGTTCGGTCCGGTCCGGTCCGGTCCGGTCCAGTCCGGTCCATCATGAACTAGTGATGAAGTAAGAGTTGATAATATTAGTGACATTATGTAAGTATTAGATATTCAGATATTTATGTAAAGTGAAACTTATTTAGTCATCGGTCCAAGGTTATCGAATTGTGGTTTTTAATGTATTTAAAAAGGTCAGGATGAGAAATATATTTATATATTTATATATACAATGATCACTTGTGTATCAAATATTAGGATTTTGATACAATAATATTAAAAAAGATATATTAAAGGTAAATGTGATATATCAAATTGTCTAAATTTTTTTAAACAAAAAAACTATATATAAGATATTTTTTTGTGACTTTTTTTTTTTGACTTTGTAAATGATTTCCGTCGTTAAAACTATGATGGATGTTTGTCTGGACGCCTCGTTAGCCGATATAATGATAGCATCATTACTTTTTTCAATGACAAAACGAGTTCATTAGCTTTTAACTAATGCTTTTTTAAACTTTTATTATTATTTTTATATAGACAATATATATATTTTTTTAATATTGCCTAAGGATCTCTAAAAACTAAGCCATGTGTGAAGAGAACGTCTGGTTGCGACAAAATTGTTACCAATTACAACGAGTGCCTTCAGACCGACCTACCAACAAACAATTTAAGTATCAAATAACAGATAATTGCTACACGAATTACGAAAATCCGGTAGATTAAAAGTAAAATAACAAAAGTTTAGTAAAACCTGGCTGATTTCTCGCATACGGGCTGGCTCGACTGAGAAGGAGTGAAGCTACAAGTGTAGCGTTTGAGAAACCAAGATAGCTAAATCCATCTCCTACTCTTCTCTCTTTCATCTTCATTCACAGTAGCAGATAGGCATATAAAAAAATATTAAAATCTACGTAATTCCGACTATTTCTGGCAGACATGTGTGAAGAATTGCCTAAGACATGATGCATTATATAATATGCCTTAACGTTAATAAAATTAAGTTCAAATTCATAAACAACAATTATTTATCTTTCTCGCAACTTTCTAAGATATTTTCTATTTAGGAACTTTCTTTTGATAATATCCTAATATGAGTTAAATATAAAATTGTCTTTTACATAACAACAATTGTTTTACCCGAAGATTAAAATCTATGTTAACAACATATGATTAAATTATCTTAATACAAAACACACTATACATATATATACATACATATATATGTGTGTTTGTGTGTCCAAATACTTCTATGTAAAGGCTAGACAATAGTTAATAATCTAAAGTCGATCACAGCGACACCTATCCCGTTCAGCTTTTAATTTTCTGTACCTAAGTAACTTTATGTTATTGTATCGTAGCAAAGTATTTACTATGGTCTCTACAAATATCTGGTATGCATATAACCTCAATAGGTCAAGTTTAGAAGCAACACGAACAAACAAACACACGACCACTGTATACATACATATAATAACTAGCTTATTCCCTCCCGCTTCGCTGGGCACACTATTAATTTGGATGTGAACTTAGGTTGCTATGGTAACTGCTGTCATATTATCCGTTAACATCGCAACCGTTGCTATGGTAGCCATTGCTATGGTAACTCTTACCCCCGTGTTAAGTGTATAGCTCCTACAGGTTTAAAACATGGCGGAATGCAAAACGTTGAAATCCGTTGGGATAGGAATTCCGTAAAATCCGTTCTTAGTGGACGTCTACGTCACAAAAGAAGTAACTATATAAAATTTTAAGTTAATCGGACAAACAATTTCGGAAATTACGTGACAAGTCAATGAGTATCAAATCGCTTATTTATATATAGATTTCTTATTTATTCTTCATGAGAATGAGCCTTATTTTTCATAAACTACTTGAAATAAAAATATTATCTGCAGTTTATTCTAAACCACCATTTACTTCTGATTAAATGTATTTAAATTGATTGTTACTTAAGACTGACATTTGAACTCATAGCCAGTAATTATTAAACTGCAGTTAACCTAAGTATGAACTCCACGCCATCTATTGCACATAATATAAACTTACAAATAGCAATACATAGTTACAATAAACGAACCGAAGGCATAAATAAAGCACAGGTATTTTTTATATATATTTGTAATACAAAGGTTTTGCTTAGTCAATATATGAAAAACCATGAATATTCGGTTTTCGTTGACTGATGACGCACGAGTCTACGAAAATAATATATATATATATATATTATAACTTATGTCTTTCAGTCTGTTTTTACTTACCGTATATATATCGATTAGTGTAAATTTGTAAGGAGAGTAGCAAGTTAAGGCTAGTTACAGTTATTTACTAGTTAGAAATATAGAAAGAAATTACAATTTTGTTTTAATTAATCACTTAGATGTAATTTTTTTTATAAAACTCTATTATTCTCCTGCCTTATCCCACTTATGGAGTAATATCTTTTCCTTTCCAAGTTACTTCTTTCCACCTTTCATCCTCATCTCATCACAATCCAAATATCTTGGTTGCTTCTTCTTCTTCTTTATTTCTTCTTTTTCCTCCTTGCATATACATCCACATGCTTCTATCATTTGACTTATTTCATGAATAATTTTTAAACCGAACTACGTAATACTGTTTCCTCAAATTGTAATGACAAACACAATATACTAAATCATCTATTATAGTAACGAGCGAACAGATTGCAAGTTACAAATATTATTATTCAATTTATTTACGTTCCAACGTCTCGTAGAGTACGATTTATTACCAAAGAACAGTACATCCGTCGAGTACAGTGCATCGAGGTTACAGCGAAACAGAAATATACATTACACAATTTTTTTTCTATTAACTTAAGAAAAAGAGGGTTTGCCATTCGTGATCATTGCTTATGACGATATTTTAAATTATTCTTAATGGAAAATGTTTTTAAATAAATTATTAATATTAAACATTTATCACCATCAACTTGTTTTGATTATTTGTTATTTTAATCACAAAAAAATGTTAATTATGTAGGTATCTGTAATATTGGCATGTGACGATAAGATATATCAACGGTTTTTGTTCAATAAAAAAACAAAAAATATAATTTATGATTGTAAACTTTTATTACTTGATGAATGTTGTATGTTAGTAGATATAAAAAACATACATATCATTAAAATAATTTTAAATTCGTATTAAAGAATAACAATTTTAAAATGTTATATAAAAAGCATTCATTATAATAAGTAATATTTATTTATTTAAAAATTAATTACAATACGAATGGAATAATATTTTAAGAAATTATCTTTACAGAAACTCCAATCACGAAAGGCTACAACCACCTTGACCGGGTGTCGAGATAAATATTGCGTCAAGTTCAATACCAATATCAACCTTAAAATGATATTAATAAGAACCATAGTTCTAGGAAGTTGTTGCAAGATTTTAAGTATGCGAATTCCCAAATTAAACATGTATAAAGAATTTCATATTACGTTGAAAGTTTAGGAATTTTATATTTGTTAACACACAGTGTGAAAATGACGCAGCATCTTATTTTATACACAGCTTTTCTTTAATTTGTCGTAATGACACTTATTTTTGGTAATGGCGGATTAAACACGACAGTGGACCTTGCTTTGGTATAATCTTGTAATCACTTTTCCATATAGATCCACCCAATATCGTTATCAGAATTCTTTATACTTGAAGCAATACCGGGAACCAAACCCACGTCCTTCGATAGCACTTTTATCCCTATAGCGATAGAATCAGAAGTAATAACTATTATAACTGAGTTCTTCTAGCTCTGTAAGAGCAACTATTGAGTTTCTGGCCGGCTCTTCTTAACAGAGCAGCAATCCGGTAGCATACTGTGACTGACTTTATAAAGTAACCAGCTGATTCGCGCCCGCTTCGCTGAACACACTATTAATTTGGATGTTACTCGTAACTTAGGTTGCCATGGTAACCGTTGTCATAGTATCCGTTGCTATGGTAATCGCGTTAAGTATATAGCTCCTACAAGTTTAAAACTTGGCGAAATGCAAAAAGTTGAAATCCGTTGTGATAGGAATTCCGTAAAATCTGTTCTTAGTGGACGTCTACGTTAGAAAGAAGTACGAACAAAGATAATTTGAATTTGAATTGATACTTTATGAAATTAAAAATTATACATTATAATACTAAAAACTTACGAAATTATATGTTTGATATACAGACTGACCGTTAATATAAAATGATACATATTTCTGTATTAATTAGTACATTTCCAATTCCTTATTAAGGTAATTGTAACAGTGGTTTCAGAGCGTGACGGAGTTAAACAAACGCTGTATTCAACTAGCGGTATTCAAATTTATTTACCACTCTCCACAAAATTATATAAAATAATGAAAGACACTTATAAAATATCCTTGCATCACCTGTTTTTTCAAAATTCAGTAACGCCATCTATCCTCAAGATATTATAACATTGTTTAGATTTTTATATATATACTAGTTTTTTCTCGCGTCTATGTTCATCTCTCTTTTTAACTCTTATTAGATATATCTTACTTTATATAAGAACAAACAGACATAAGATTTAACTTTGAATTCATGATAAATATATATTATAGATCTATATGACTGTGAACTAAAATTACAGTAAATTATGTTATATATACATATATATATATATATATATATATATATATATATATATATATATATATATATATATATATATATATATATATATATATATATATATATATATAAATGTTTTTTCGGTTACATAATTACTGTTTGTTCACATCTTGGTAATTGTTTTCAACTTGACATTAAAGCAGGTCATTATTGTTATTGACTTCATATTATAAGGTATAGGGTATAATTTTATTATACTAGGTGAACTGCGTGGCTTTACTTAAATTCAGAAAAATATCGGACAATTTTAAGGTAAAGCCTTTTAAGGTAAATCGAAGAAATTCTTTGATGTATCATTTTAATAATTTACAATTATTCCACACTTATAATATTTTTATACTATTCTAGTCTCACAAGTCTTGATTAAGTTTCTTTAAACGAATTTAAAATTTTACCACATTTATAAGCTATCCACAATCCGAGATTAAAATTAAATGTTCCAAGAAACTCAAATCACATGTTAATCGGTACTTGTAACTATGGATTGTAGGAAATAGATCAGGACCGATTATTAATTTGTCTTAATAATAGCATTCTTAAACTATACTTAATAATAGCTCTACTTGTTTTCCGCCACTTCATTACAATAATTCTAACAAAACTTAATATTGAAATATTTTTTTCTTAACAAATACTTTAAGCACTTCTAGATATCTAGGTCTATAGATAGATAGATAGATCTATTTGCAGCTTTTAGGCTGTCTTCATAGTGTATATATATATATATACACTATGAAGGACTAAAAGACAGCCTAAAAGCTGCAAATAGACCTATCTATCTATCTGTGCATCTAAGTGCATCAGTTACCTTGCAATTCCACGACTGAGTCTTATTAACAATATATAATATATTCATATCGTTCTATTAAATGGATGTAACTGCGGTCATTAATTAATTACTTTCCGAGTGGAACCGCAGAATAAACTAGTTTATTTATAAAGATTATCCTTGTAATGGTTTAAGTTATTTAATTAATAACGTCAGAAACATGTGTAGAATCAATAATATACAACAAGACAAATATAACTCAATACTCGTATGTACAGACATGACCTACCTCATGTATAATTAATATATATGTATATATATATATATATTAATATGTATAATCATTTGCAACTTTAGTTTTTATAACTCTTGCGTTTATAACTCAAGAAAAAAATCCGGATTTATTTGTTTGTTAACTTCATTTTTTATCCAATTACGCGATGGACTTTGAATTTTATTAAATAGATTTCATTCAAATAGAATGATTAGACATTGTTATAATAAAATGTTATATCATTTAAATAAATTTGCAAGTAATGAGATATATAAGAAATATATGAATAGTCTTAATAGCCTTCAGGAAAGTCCAAGATGGTAAAGGTTGAATCACAATAACCAAAAAATAACAAGGTTGTATGCGAAGCTATTGGAATATTCATATTAGTGACCTCAGATATTTAATGAGTACCTTAAAATAACACTTTGAAAGACCCCAAATTTAATGATAGATTATTGATTACAGATTAATTTATTTCTATATTTCCAAAATTACGATAATGCTTAGAAATCGCTCAAACTAATTGAGCTTAAATCTAAACTCAATTGCGGTAATATATAAAGGAAATAATACAATTATAATTTATATTGTTAATTTATTTATCTTCGCTTTAATGTAAATAATGTATTAATTTATACATTTACATGTTATATACAGTGTGTATTATATTTGTTAAAACTATAATAATATAGAAAGATATTTATAACTAAAACTATTGATCTAACATGTTGTCAAGCCCCTGTATCTATCTGTATGCGGGCTGACTCGACCGGGGTAGTATCAGAGAATCATCCCAAAGTATTATTGCTGCGAGATTTATTGAGCGAAACCTTAACTTAATTCTTTCTAATCTTTCTGTCTATTGTTCCTTGCATTCAAATTCACATCACATAGCGATTTTCTTTTACATTGATACATTGTAATTTTTTGGTGGTTATTCCTCAACGACATGCGTTTTTTTTCCACGTTTTTTTAAACAATAACTATCGCTATAAATGTGCAAAATTTTATGAAGATTGGTAAAGCCGTTTTCATGCCAACCCCGGACATGGGATGCAAAAAGTCTCACATAGATTGCTCCGCTTAGCTTGCTCAATTAATTCAAAAAAAAAATAATGTGAATTTTAAATTATATGTATATAATTGTTTCAGATCGCAATGGGGCACAAACAGTACATGGCAGTGGGGCAGTCGGCGAGGAACCGACTGTTTGGGATCAGCCCCAAGAAGCCCGTGCCGCTCAGCATGCTGATCTCACAGCAGGGCAAGTTGAATCATGGTAAGTTTATACAGAAGGGCATATTTCTTGCTTATTTTATTATATAAATATTGAATACTAAGAAAACATAAAATAAACTATTTAATAACACACACATTAAAACAATTTTTTGGGTTTATTTATGTATTTTAACACAAAAATACTTATTGTAAATTTAATAATTCGATCGCATCTTATATTTTAGATTTTTTCACCTTGTAATCTTGTAATACGTAACTACATACAAAAAGTTACAAGATACTTGATGTATACAACTAGAGAGAAGTTTCAATGCAATTTAATTTAAATAAAAAAATCGACTTTGCAATGTCTGTAATAATATATTTATATTCGCAATATTTTTTGTGCAATACTTCTCGGTATAAATAATTAGGACATCAGGTAAATTTTTATTAATTAAACGATAAATAAATTTAATAACAATTTATACATATGTGTTTGAGAATGAGAAGTTTTTACTGCATTAACTGTAAACTAGGGGCGCCAACAAACCCTCAATTTCAACTCGCTGCGCTCGCGAAATCTCGGGTGCCGTTTGCATATTGAGCGAAGCGAGCAAAGCGAGCAAACTCATTGTTTCCTATTGACTTCAATGGGATATCAGTTTTTTTACATGACATAAATTTTTTTTTTTTTTTTTTTTTTTTTAAACCATCGTCTAATTTGTATCTTTTTGATTGCAAAGATTCATAATTTTCCGTCAAGTAGTTTTCGATACTATTCGTGACAAAGAATGTAAAAAGTCTCAAGTAAAACGCTCCGCTCACTTCGTTCGCTTCGTTTAAAAAATATTGACTTCAATGGGATATCAGTTTTTTTACACGACATAAAATTTTTTTTTTTTTAATTTTTTTAAACCATCTTCTAATTTGTATCTTTTTGATTGCAAAGATTCATAATTTTCCGTCAAGTAGTTTTCGATACTATTCGTGACAAAGAATGTAAAAAGTCTCAAGTAAAACGCTCCGCTCACTTCGTTCGCTTCGTTTAAAAAATATTGACTTCAATGGGATATCAGTTTTTTTACACGACATAAATTTTTTTTTTTTTTTTAATTTTTTTAAACCATCTTCTAATTTGTATCTTTTTGATTGCAAAGATTCATAATTTTCCGTCAAGTAGTTTTCGATACTATTCGTGACAAAGAATGTAAAAAGTCTCAAGTAAAACGCTCCGCTCACTTCGTACGCTTCGTTTAAAAAAACTTATTCAATTATAAATAACATAATTTCCAAATTGATATATGATAATTATATTTATATAAATCATACATATAATATAATAATATTAAGAATCAATCATTGTATTAGTGACTTTGTCATTGCGTAATAGTTATGTAATAATTCCGATACATATTTTAGAATCGCGTGTTTTAGTTTTTTATAATCTAAGTTATAAACTTTATTCCTTCATATTAATTTATAGAATAAATTTTAATATAAATTTCACAATGAAATAAATAGAAGTGATAAAAATGTAAATATAAACAATATATTTTAAATACGATATAATAAATAATACTTATATTTATAACAATATATAAAATATCGCTAAATCCTATAACTTATAGTTGAATTACTAATTACGAAATCACTTCGTGGAGCGAGTGGAGTAGTGGTATGTTAGTGGGTCGATGTACCGACGACTCGTTTGTTATTCTTAATACTTAAACGTAACATAACACTCTATTTGTTATTTTGATACATAACAACAAATGAAATATCCTATCACAGTATCATAAATGTAACATGACTTTAATATACGGTACTAATTGAATTAGAATCTTTGGTTTTTTACATATCATATTAAATATTTGGGCGTTAGGTCGGCGCTAAATGAAAAGATGTTGGCTGTTACCACTCACTGACTCGTCACGTAATCTCCGAAACTATCTGTCCGATTAACTTAATATTTTACATAGTTACTTCGTTTGTGACGTAGACGATCACTAAGAACGGATTTTACGGTATTCCCATCCCAACGGATTTCAACTTTTTGCATTTCGACAATTTTTAAACCTGTAGGAGCTATACCCACCTAACGGTGGGTTAAGAGTTCATCAAAGGTCACCAAGGCTACCCAAGTTCACATTCAAATTAATAGTGTACCCTCGCTGGGCGGGAGGGTACACTATTAATAGGAGGGAGGGTGTAAGCTAGTATATATATATATACAATTCCCTCTTATTCCCTCCCGCCCAGCGATATAATATAATAATAATATAATTGTTTTATTTTATATATATATATATATATATATATATATTGTAAATAAAACAATTTGCTACAAGTAATTATTTATAAACCTCATAATTAATATTCATAGTACCCATTGTTGTATTATTATTATATTAATTAATGTATTTATTATTAATAACAAATAAAGAGATTACAAAATTCTTCTTTGCAATATCATTAATACCATGTTATATCTCATATAATTTATTAATTATTTGAACAACGCCATCTTTATTTCAAAAGTTATATTCTTTTATGATATAATTGTAATCCTTATTTAACTTGGATATCTTTTAATGTTTCTTTTACAAGTGGAGAACTTTTTAATGTTTCTTTTACACGTGGAGAACTTTTTAATGTTTCTTTTACACGTGGAGAACTTTTTAATATTTCTTTTATACGTGGAGAATTTTTTATTGTTTCTTTTACACGTGGAGAACTTTTTAATGTTTCTTTCATACGTGGAGAACTCTTGTCTTAAAATATTTTTGTTGATATAAAATATTTTCGTGTTATATATTAGTTGAATCAACACTATTGATTAGCATCATCCGTAAAAGTGTTATTTTTCACAATATTTAATATAAACACAACATTGTTAATTAGGTATAAAATATTTAATTTATAGTAACAATAGAATAGGTATTATATTCTTAATAAATTAACAAATCATTGTGTGTTCTGTGTTTATGATATATATATTAATTTTAACACATTTTGTTCTTACGTTAGTGAATAAAAAATAATTCTTGTACTTGGTGTGTTACAAAAAATTATACATTGTGAACTAACAAAGTAACTAATTATATACCATTTTGTATTTTTTCTTATTGTAATATGTAAAAAATATTTTTTTAATACTTCCGGGTCCTAGACAACAAAAATACCGGGTATGTTACGTATCAAAATGCGTCAATGAAAATCATATATATATATACATATATATATATATATATATATATATATATATATATATATATATATATATATATATATATATGTGTGTGTGTGTATATGTATAAGGGCTTTATATGAAAAACATTCATTGCGTTATATTTTCATGCATTAAAAGAATAAAGATTTTATATAAATGGTAAAACGGGATGGAATTTGTCAATTTATTTTTCTGTAAATGTAATTACTAAGACAGTGTTCTGAAACAAATTAATTCAGATCCGTAAAGAGAATTAAATTTTAATTAAAGTTGTGTTAAAATGTTCCGGTGATAGGCTTTTTATAACCAGAAAAACTGGAAAAGAGAATGTCTTAATTAAGCTGGACCCAAAAGGGACATGGGTATTATATAACATACAGACTTACATACAAAATTTACTTTATTATAGAGTAAAAAAGTAGTTACCATACATATTAAAATTATATTAAAAAATAAGTATAAATTCAAGTGTCCTTCCACCAGATTTCTCGAACACATATTTTTTTCTGTCAAAAACTATTATTAAACTTTCAGATTTTTTTTGATATGATTGACAGTTTATCACAACTTTTTGACAGTGTCACAATTGTTTATTTAAAAAAGTCAACATTGTTGTAACAAAAGCAACCGCCACCCCAATTAGACTGAAGTCCGCTAACCTTATCATCCTTATTGGGATGGCGGGCTATAATTTAAGTCAGAGGTAATATAACTTCCGATAATAAGTGTGTCGGACGGAAGACCTTGGCTTGAAAGCTGCCTCGCAACATTCTCAACGTAAGATGCGCCACTGTCTAGTGTTGTTATTATTTATTATCGATAAAGTGACAATTATAAAATATATAAAGGATAACATCACTATTAATTATAACAAAATATTTCAAGAATCTAATAAGAGCTGTAAAATATGATTTTTTGAATCCGATCTGTAGGTAATTCGCAGTTAGGACGGACGGAGTGGCGGGGTAGTTACTGTTAATTTTATACATATACATGTTATATTATATATTATAATTATATATGATTAATTCATAGCACAGCACTGTCATATCGAGACAACAAAAAAAAAACGTGTTTATTTTTTAATAATTACAATGAGTACTTAAATGGTTATTGATGGGCGATGTGGCCCTTTAAATATCTGAGTAAGTCAAGGTTCTGTTTAACATAGTACTGGTTATACCCTCACACAAACACTTGGTACCTTACTATCTATATACTTAAATATTGTTTGTGTGTTTTATCAATAAAGAAATACCACACTGAATTGTGTGGTTCCGAGCAGCGTAGACTTATTTTAAGTTGGAGTCTTACAAAAGAGCTTATTTCAATATGGTAATACTCCTGACACTCCCATTTTCATATTCAGATTCAAAATGGAAAAGATAAATAAATAATGGTTATTGATTTACGTCTTAAATATATCTGAATTCTTCTCCTGATATCTTTTGTCAATCAATAAATTCTATTGTGATAAAGAGCTTATTATAATGTTAGTTATTTTGTAAAAAAGGAAGCCATATGTTACTCGTAGTTATTTTGTTAAAAAAAGCAATTTTTGGATCTTTTATTTTAGTTATGAACTTTAAATGACTTTTATTTATTTTTTTATATATTTTCCACTTTGAATCCACACCAGTGATCACTTGTGTACGTCAGATGGAAGTGACAAGAGGGCCTATTTTAATATCGTAAGTATCAAAATAAGCTCTTCTGTAAAAAGCCTCTTTTTAAACGACTTCTTTTTTTAAAGACTTTTAATAATTAAGACTTTTTTAGACGAGCAATAAATGCTTTAATTTAACCAATATAGCCAAAATATTAGCTATATACATACATACAAATTAATCATTTTATATAATAACGTCAAAAGAAATAGCCTTGGACTCGATGGTTCCTAGGTTTGAATCCGGGATATCCGAAATTATACATAGAGATAAAAAGATACGAAACAATTCGAAATACGAAAAATCCCACGCAAAAGAGGAAAAGGAGAATCCGTTATATATCTGATTTTAAAGTTATCAATATCCCGGACGATAAGACAATATAATCGAAGGTCACCTTATCACAATGATAAGTTGTTCCGTTGATATTGACATTTCATTCATTATCACGGGATGTTTTCTTATCAAATTATCATCACTTTCACAATAAAGTTGTATGAAACTAGTTTAGTTTTTTGCGTGGGAGAAGTTCCATCAAGTGATTGACACCCCATTGAAGGTCAATGACAGCCAAGCTTTTGAATAACATAACTATTCCCGTGACTTTGTCCATGAATTAAGTATGAACATATGCTACAATACTCAAAGATTTCCTCATTGAATTGCTAGTTTAAACAAACTTCCCATGTTAGTTATATTAGTAGAGATGAGCAAAGCTTATAAGCTTCTCAAAAGTCAAATAGAAATCTACCGTTGAATTTTATTCCAAGCAAACTTTATGTATTAAATTGCCTATTTAAACACCAAATATAACATATAAATATTTGTGTATGAATAATTATCTGAAATCTCTGTCGTGTCTATCACACCAACTAATGAAAAAGGTTAACGAGATTAAAAAGCCAGTTCGTATTTTTTACTAATCAGCCTTCGACAAACCGGGTGTTGCTACTCAATAACTTTTAACTATCAAAGTAGTTTCTTCTGCATATTGGCCTAGTATTATGACCCCAGAAAAGTTTTTATTACAGTATTATGACTCCTGAGAAATTTTTATTATAGTATTATTACCTCTGAGAAATTGTTAATATAGTATTATGACCCCTGAGGAAAGAGTTATTAGTGCAATTTCCACTCCAGAGAATTTGTATCATTGATTATTGATTCAATTCTGTGTGTGTGTGTTGATTTAAATTATAACAATTTTAGGTATTAATGCCTTTTTTTGTAAATATTTAGATAACCAATACTAAATATTGTTAGTATTTTATTACATACTAGCTGTGCCCACGACTTTCCATCGCGTACGTTTTTTAAAATAAAAGTAACCAAGTGTACAACATCTACCCACTGGTAGAATTTCACTAAATTCCTGTTAAAATCGCTTCAGAGATTAGTCGTAGCTACAGAGGTTAGTCGATACTAACAATAGATATAAAAAACCCTCCCTTGTCTAATACTTCATTTGAGAATTTAATTTATGTTATTTCAATAGGTGCTCTTATCTGTTACGATTTTGTATATCATTTCGTCTATTTCAATAATCAGTATCGAAATGTCAAATCTAATTTTATATATATACTAGCTGATTACTGCCCGCTTCGTTGGGCACACTATTAATTTGGATGTGAACTTAGGTTGCTATGGTAACCGTTGCTATAGTAACTCTTACCTCCGCGTTAAGTGTATAACTCCTACAGGCTTAAAACTTCGCGAAATGCAAAAAGTTGAAATCCGTTGGGATAGGAATTCCGTAAAATCCGTTCTTAGTGAACGTCTAAGTCACAAAAGAAGTAACTATGTAAAATTTTAAATTAATTGGACAGATAGTTTCGGAGATATCGTGATGAGTCAGTGAGTATATAAGTATTTTACACCGTTATTTCTTTGACTTGGGACAATGTCCATCATAAAAATTCTATCTCTAATTATTTTATCGATTGAATAATTTTGAAATACAAATCACACATTTTACTTTTATTATTACTTTAAACAATTTATGGTATTTTAAATATTTAATATGTATAAGTGTATTAATCATTGATAAAGAATAAACACATTGACAAAAATACATTTATATATATTTATTATTTTGCATTAATCATGATTATCTTTTCCCAAATACATTCAAACGAGAGGTCGTAGGTTCAAATCTATGATAATATTTAAATATATGGATGTTAATTACCAACATATAACTAATGTGATGTGAAAGTATGTTTGTTTATCAACAGATTTTTTTATCTCATAAACATAACATTTGGGGATGGGAAAAAAAGCTATTTTGATAATACAAAATGGAGTTCATCTTACATTTTTATGATAACTAGGGTCCGCCAACCGTGCGCGGCGGGTGTTGAGCTGAGCCCCTCTCCTTTATTCTATTCTTGATAACTTTTTAATGCCTAAACATTTTTTCAATCTGTTTTCGCTATAACATCCGCGTTCGGCTCAAACATACATGAGAAAGATTTTAGCTAATTATCTCGTCGCATTCTGGAGACAACTAAACACAGAAAAAGTTCTCCCAAACGGTTAAGAGCTTAGCTTACGCTCAGCTCAATTATGATCTTTTAAATGTAAAAGATAAGTATTTTTTTATTTAATTTAAATATAAAACTATATAATAAAATATTTAACAATAAAACAAAGTGCATTGAATAAATATAAATTAATTTTATCAATAAGGAAGTATTTTTAATACACATATGATATCTTTATGGTCGTCTAGATTTTAAATAAAATACTTATTTTAAATTAAAATAATGTAAAAATATTCTAAATTTAGTAGATATTTCTTATCAAATAATAAAGACAAATCAAAAACCATATTTTTTGTGACTATGACAAAAATACTATTAACATGTTATAAATAAATATATACTGAGAATTCTTCAGGGATCGAACCTACGACCTCTGGGATATTTCGTGATTCTAATAATTGAGTTACCGTGTCTTTACCCGTCTCTATAAATACCTATAATTAAAATTTAATAACCATAACATGTTTTTAGAAAAACTTTATCTTCTCTTCCTTGTTTTAATTTGAAAAAATGTTATTCAAATTTCTTTATATTGATATAATATATATTTAAATAAATAAATTTATTCAAATATTTTACCAAATTATTCAGAGTTCAACATGGAATGAAAGATTTATGAAACTTTGCTAATCTTGGTGTTTATTAGCTATTGCCACTGACTTGACGTAAATTACCTGTTAATTAATAAATAATAACGTAGTGTTAGATATAAAATGCGTTAAATTAAAATATTTAGGGAATAATTGTTAATAATGTCAGTACCCTTCGAAGGTCCGAAGTGAACGTCTTTGGGATGTCGTCATGATTAAAAAAAAAAAAACAGTTGTCCGAAGGTTCGTTCAGACAATCACAAAACATGATGAGGAAAAAAATAAGACATTATTCAAATATATTTATTTAGAATAAAACAATAAAAAGAAATATTACTATACAAATATGTATTACAAAAAATATTAAGACAATAAAAAAGTTGGAAAAAAATTATATAAGAAATACAAAAAATATTAAGACAATAAAAAAGTTGGAAAAAAATTATATAAGAAATACAAAGAAGTATGTAAATTGTAATTAACAAAAAAATGTAACAGATCCACCGGCAAAACCTAGTCTTGTTTTGTAAGATTGGCAGCAAACATCTACGAATTCGTCTTCAAAACTATCTTTGAACTGCTATTTATTGTTAATTTTTTATTACTCTAATAAATAATTCTTACTTGATTGGTCAGTTATAAGTATCAGTCTGGTTTTTCTGTTCTTCGATGCAATTTTTTTTTTAATCCGAATAATTAAGTGAAAGGGAGCACTTTCCCTTCCAATTAAAATGGAGATAGTAGGAGGGTTTGTGCATTTTAAATGAATACTACTTCGGCTGGTGACTATGCTCGCTCATAATATTATTTTCATAAAAAACAGTAATGTATGTAATATTTAAGTTTCGTATTTCGAAAATCAAGGAACGGTTCTTTAACTCATGCCTTATAATGCTCTTAGGGTTAAAATTTTGTACAAATTCCATCGAGTGCTTTTATTCTAAAATTAAATCCAAATTTTCAGTGGTTAACGTATAAGCAATATTTAACTTTAATATATATTTTCATATAAATATTATCATAATAATATAAAATAGAACTTATTTAAATCGATAACAATGTAGCGAGTCGATTTATCATCAACCAAGTATATATAAGTATTGAATATATATTACATATATATGTAAATAAGTTATTATAATAATCATAATAAAATCACTTAATAAATTCATATTATCTGTAATCGCATATATTAAGTCTAGACCGTTTTTTTGTCTCGGTTAACTTGTATATATATATATATATATATATATATATATATATATATAACTAGACCCTACTTCGCCTATTACTAATTTAAAAAGCTCCTGTTTGTTCAAGAAATGCTCATCAGAAAATTAGATAGACAGACAATGAATGTTTTAAGCATTTTTAATAACAATATTAACTCATTCATTATTTTTAACAGAACTCTGAATCTAAGTATTCTAATTATTTTTATTAAATGACAGCCTGGTAAAGTTTTAACAACATTTTGTCATTTTAACTCTCTCAGGAAAGTAATTGTCGAAATATATATATTATTGAGTATCTACGTCAATAAATAGTTTAATTCAGTTTCTAATTTTGACACATTAATTAATGAAATGAATGAATGAATGAAATGAATGAATTTAAGAGAGAGGGTACAACCTAAAATGCAACCTACAGGTGCTTGCCTTTGCTGACCACACTTAATTAATATGTAAGAAGTTAATATTGGTATAGTTACAATAAAATATTGTAAGTAAAACAAGGTATCAATGAAAAAGTGAATAGCTGCTCCCATTTATGGATATTGAGTTGGTTTGAATTGGATTTCGTTTTTTACACCGTTGTAAAACTATTAAATATATCTTGGTAATACCCGGATCACGGAAAGTTTAAATTTTCAGATTTTTTTACAAAAGTTACGTAGGTTCGATAACACACACTTCCGTGCCCCAGATCAATATTGTAACATTTAATTAACGAATAAAATAATAAAATAAATATTTAATTAAACTATACCTACAAAATGAAATGTGGAACCGACGCACAACCTTACCGGGTCTTCCTGGTGGTAAAATATATATAAAAATATTTTAAAGTTTGTCTGTGTTTGTGTAAATCATAAACGACTAGACTGATCCGATAAATCAATAGTAATACTACTACTACTTTATTAATGATGGACAAAAATCTATTAAAAAAATACTTTTATTAAAAATAGTTTTATCTATAATTGTCTGTCAACCAGTCAAACAAAGTTGGGTGCAAAGGCCAGGTTTGAAGACCATATTAAACCAATACTTGTCACTATCAAGGTCACTATTTACCAACGCGTAAATACGTATAATTTTTTAGAATTTCCTTATACCAAAATCGTATATGTTGTCTGAGAGAAACAGATGTTGTCCCTCTCTCTCTAACGTATTGATTGCCATCATTATTCTAAATACCATAAAGACAGATGTCGGTAATCAAATTAATTCGCCAGATTACATGAGCCTACATTCTTTAAAAGTTTTCTGTGTCCAGTTATTAATAACCCAAAATGATTGAAAGTCCTGGGTTCGAACCAAGACAGAACACTAATCTATTCTGAATAAGAGAGTACTTTTTAAAGGGCTAATCATTTAGTAAAAAACCAATAAAAGAATGGCGGAAATCCAACGAATATTTGACTCAGAATATCTGATATATTTGCAATGCGACATTATTAATATAATTTAATTACTGTTATAAATTTATGGAGTGTCCTCAAAAGGCAGGTAACCACGTTACGAGTAGCTGTCAATCTGGTTTAAGTGTTCCACAAATCATAGTTATATGTTGTTGTATTTAAATAAAAACGTGTAAAAAGTAGCATTGTAATTAATTCTTCTTAAATATCGATCGATCGAGCGCAGAAATTAATAACTGATCTAACTGGGATGGAAATTAACTATAGATTTCTTTATTCCCACAGTTAAGTATAATTTTGTAAAAATAGGATCGCTTATTAATTCCGAAAAGTAATCTAAAGCTATTAGCTATTGGTGTTACTTTCACGATGTTGATAAAAAAGCGAGAAAATTGTCAAATTTTAGATAAAAATAATCTTTATTCATAAACCACAAACCGGTTAGTGATAAGATTGTCAATTATTAATAAAACTTTTTCCTAACAGTAATTAATTAATTATATCAGAGACAAACAGACAATTATATATAATGAAATAATCTTAGCTATAATTAATATTGTAATGGTTATTAATTTAAACATTAAATCAATTTTTTTTTGCCTGTCTGTCCATTTGTGTTTCATACTTAAATTGCTTTACCGATTTTGATATAAAATACAGTATAAACATGTGATCGAGCAAATTACATATATATAAATTCTACTGTTGTATGTTTTTGTCCAACAAACTCAACTAAATTATTTATACATAACTTTTGCATTTTTATACACGAACGAAACGACATTCCCGTGTTTGAAATACGAAAGAAGTCGCTGGTAAGAGTTAGTATAAAAACAATTAATATACATTTTCCTAGTAATGTAATCCGATTATTTACTGTTTCTTGTACATACATTTATATATTTTATTCTACCTTATCGAAAACTATAACAAATTTATGAAAGAAATGAATAAAAAACATATAACAGATAACATTTAAATAATTATGGATATAGCACAGAATATAAATGTTTTTAATTATTTAAACTATATAAATTAGTGGTTTAATAGAATAACATCTGAGGGCATTTCGGTACTCGTTAGCAAGAGAGAGTTTAAAATCAAAGGAGTCCATGGAGTTAAAACAATTTTAACACTAAACCTACCAAGTACCGGTCAAATTGACCGTTCTTAAACTTTTGTAAAACTTACATATTTTTAAACGTTATAATATCGTTATCAAACTACATGACAATTCTTAGAATATGCAAATAATATTTTCTTCACTCTTTACTTTTAGTTATTTCCATTATTACTTGCGTTATATAATAAAATAACTTAATTACCGGTCAATTTCACCACGTGCGGTAGGAACGGGCATACAAGAATTGTCGGTAGGTTTAGTGTTAACAAATTAGAATAAAATTTATGTGGTAGCAAAATCGGACATTTTTAATTATACCATAACTATACTCTCATTACAAGGAAAGTTCACCTACATACATACATACATATGATTACATATATTTATCTCGGGAACTGTTATCTTTTTAGAATTACAAAATTACTTAATAAATGCATTTTTCAAATAACACAGCATTGTTTCGTTACAAACAGACCGACAACGCTTAATCATTTGATATATATAATTTATATATATATATATATTTTGAATCTTTCAAGGTAAAAATGCGGTCTATAGCAGTTTAATAATATCTAGTTTTAATAGCTTAGAATAGCTTAAAATTAATATATTATTAAAAGCGAAACCACAGGAATCTTATAATTTATTTTATATATTGAATTTTAATACATTTACAAGCTATTTTTTTTATTTCAAATACACTAGAACAGAAAAACGAATAACGGGTTTTATTTCTAGAGATAGCAGGTTCGATTCTTGCTCATAATCATTCAATCGTCAATCTTACAATTATTTTAAAGAAATACTTAGATTCATGTATCCGAATCAATGAATCTACATTTTATTTTGGGAAAAATATTCTTATCATAAGATAATATGATAATTATATATTTTCTTCTTATGATTATTTAAAAATATATAAAATTCTTATATAAAGATGGCGATATTTTGTATATTATAATAACCGGTGGTCTGACATAACCTTGGCCGTAATGACTTGATGCAGCGGGGGTCATTTACTTTAATTCACTTGTTTTTTCTATTATTATGATATCATAATCATTTTAATACTTCAATAGGTTTGAATCACGGATTCTGTTAAACAAATTTTAACAATTGATTCCGTCAGACAGACATTAAGACATAAGTTATTATCAATATATTATAATGATCACTGATGATCACATGATGGCGGTTGGCAGTATTTTAACTTTTATCCCTCAAATGTCGAATACCATAAAGCATAGTACATCTAAATATAAGTATCTAACGCTATTTTGTATTTATAATAATGCACAATGTAATCGCCAAATTTGTCTTTGAAATCATCACACTATTTCATAATGTAATCTTAAAAGATAATACACAAGCTATCTTATTTATATCATTAAGGTAGCTTTTACATTAATAATATATTTCTATATATATAAGCGATTTAACACTCAATGACTTGTCACGAAATATCCCAAATTATCTGCCCGATTAACTTAAGTTTTATATATTTTACGGAATTCCTATCCCAACGGAATTTAACTTTTTGCATTTCGCCAAGTTTTAAACCTGTAGGAGCTATACACTTAACGCGGGTGTAAGAGTTACTACAGCAACGGTTACCATAGCAACGGTTACGTTGACAACGCATAATATGACAAAAGTTACCATAGCAACCTAAGTTCACCTCTTAATAAGCTAGTATCACGAAAGGAGCAAACAATATTTATCATCATTGCATACATTTTTGATGAAAACTTTTGATGAAACAATATTGACTTAATTTCACTTTGGAAATACAAACGCAGTGAAAGCAGCGTGACTACGCTAACATGTTTAAAATGTGCTTTATATAGTAATTATTTGTTCGTCTGTCAAGTTATCTCGGTCTCTAAACTTATAAACTATTTAACTCTCTATCTTATAAAGTATTCTTCTTTTACAATTTAATTAAATTAATCCATGAACCAGATTGTAATAAATTTTGCTTTCATTTGTATTATTTATATATAACACATTTTAAATATTCCTATCGGTTCATTAACATTTAATAACATTTAAGACAGGTTATTTATCTTAGATGAGAATCTCTGCGTCACTTGTTAGTTTCTAGGCCATGCACGTTGTCTAGATTTTATAATAATTGCCAAGATCACGCTACTCCTAACACATAGTTTCATCTGTCTTTTAAATTAATTATAGATAAATATTAATAATTGTTGTGTGTTAATAATACAAATATTTATCGTTTTAAAAATCGACAAAAATGATAACTCAATATTTCTTTCCGCCTACAATAAAACAAGGAAGCTTTTAATATTGTATTAATTATTATTGTAAGTTTAATTTATGTATATTAAATAAAATATCGGTAGCAATCGTATGTAGACGTGCTATATAATTATATTGTATGAAATCTACTTTCAAAATGTTATGTTTTGAAAAATTAAGATATTTTGTTTACATGTAAAACTGTTGGCCTCTAGTCGCTGCTTCCAAATCACGAATGTGGGAAAGATTTAGTTGGAGGGTTGTAATATGTAAATTTAATAATGATGTTGGCCAAACTTGGGCCAATATATGGCCAAGTATCTCATCTCTAAAGTCATTTAACTTCTGACAGAGTCTCAGAGCCCGAGAAGGCAAAAAGAGTACACCAAAAAAATCTTATATGTCAATCTCTCAACCTTTTCAGTCTTTTTTGACGTATTTCATTTATAAATATCTTATGAGATACAATAGTTGTATGTTTTTCTTGAAATGTCCTTCATTTGTGGGGTTTTTCTTTAACAATTTACAATTTCCGTCATGAACATAATAGCTAATATTAGTCTTCAGGAAAATCCTCTCTGTAAAGTTTGTTGAAAATGACGCAAAAGTTTCCATGACAAGATATACAACATTATTTAAAAATACTATTAAATTTTAAGTTTTCAAAATAATTATTGAAAATATAATTCATTAATTCGTAAAGATTTATTATTCAGGACAATTTGATATAACTCAAGAACCCGAAATAGAAACCAGTAAGTTATATTATGAATTGCGCTCTGACCCTTATACCCGGTGTACGTTAGTAGTAAATAAAATTAGCACTTGTGACAAACATACATATGACCACACGATGGTTGCAAAATATTCAACATATGTTGTTCAATAACACGACAACACTCAATATGAAGAATACCCAAAATAATAAAACCATTAGAAATATTGTGAAAACTGTCAAAAATATAATTTGCCTTGTAGCACGAATTCTAGGTTTAAACACAACTGAAGAATTTTCATCCAGTAAAAATAAATACCTGGACACTTTTTTAACTTTAATATGGCTAACCTTAGTTATTTTATCAAAATATTGATATATTTCACATTTTTGATAAAAATAATATGATTTTTTTTAGTTGAATTATGAATTTATCTTCATCATCTATTATATTTAACCAATGTCACTTAGAACTGAGAGGTCATTTAAATTTAAAATAATTAGTGTCTTTGCTGTATAATTAAGGTATATTAAATTGTATGGAGCAGTACCGCACGTGTCATTTACAACTCTTAATTGTATTTGCCGTTATAGTGTAGTGTAATAAAAAGATTTATAATATAAAATCTTTCTTGAATTTAATTGTTTCCTAAAACTTATAAATTTTAAATTATAGCAATCAAAACTAATAAAAAGAAATGGTAATAAAATACGCCCTTGAGGAACACCCCTTAATTGAAGATGAGAAGAGCCGGGTAAATATAATATATTAAACACATAAGAATCATAACTATTTCAATATAGATTTTTTCTTTATATAAAGCTTGATTATGTAATAAATAAGCTATTTTATGATGCATTCTTGTTCTTTTCCTGATCAACTTTATCAATAGTTTCTTAAAAAATTTCACAACAAAAAAATTTTTTGTTAAAATTTTTCTGTGGATTATTTAAATATGATTTCCTGATTAATTATTGCGTTTCATATTTATGTTAAATTTATTACCGACATATAATTTAATAACAAATATAACATCAATTTGCGACTCGAAAACAAGATTCTGAGAATACTGGCATTTTATTAAAATAAAATACGTAGAAATAAATTATTATATTCGGGTTCAAGTTAACGTAAAAAATATGAAAACATTATATTCGACGGTATAATAGCAAAAAAGTGAACGTTTTGATTTATTGTCTATAGTATAATACTTAATTATCCATTTTTTTACTATCACAGATTCTGTCAAAACATATTGCAAGTTTTGAGAACTAACAATAAAGATTCAGGAAATAAAAATATATATTAAAGGAGATCTAGAGTCACTTATATGAATGACTATTAATTCCAAATATCTATTACTATTATTATTATTTTGTGGTATGTGCCCCAAACGACATTCCATCTGGTTGCAATGGAGCCGTCCTTTATCTAACATGTCTAAATTTTGATGCAAATTCGTTACACCTCTTAGAAATAGAGAGGGATTAAGAAAGCTAGGAAATGGAGGAGAAAAGGGTATGGTAAGCTTCGTAAGAAACGTAGATGTAATAATTATCTTACAACGAGTTTATGAAAGAGACTGATCCTTCCCCAGGTTCAGTCCACACAGATAGGCTCTACTACCAACAGAATTTGACCAGTTAAAGATGACTGAAGATGGAATAGATATGGTATCTCAGGTAATCCCATTCGAAGATATATAAGAATATGTTTTGAAAGCTTTACCTATTGTGCCCAGTTATTTCTGTATTTGATAGATAATAATTAAATTAGATTTAGAGCAGAGATTAAACCTAGACTAGTTTTTAAAAAGACCAGACAAATTTTTTGAAGAAACTGCCGTTGCTCGCTTCGCTCGCTTCGTTCGCTCGCTTCGTTCGCTCGCTTATTAAAGTATTCCAGAAAACAAGACAAGAAATTAATGAAAAAACATTAAAAGTACATAATACCTATACCTATGTTTACAGTTTTAGGAGTCCTTGCCCTTCAAAGCGGGGTATATTTCCAGTGATTATGTCAGCCATCATTAATTAAATACATATTAATAATTGAACTCATAATTATGTTTCGACCTCAATTACAAAATCAATTTCCAACAACATGTAGTTTTTCTAACAGGATGACATAATGAAGATTTATGTATTATTTTCTATGTCATAAACAATAAAATTTTCCGCTTATATTAATATGTGTTAGGTACTAATATTTTGCTGATAGCTGTTAATTAATTCAATATGCTCATGACGCAACACGACGTGAGCGTTTGCTAAAAAAGTGATCACACAAATATTTTTAAGTTGTAGTCATTTAAAAATTTTATTTCATTTTTTTTTATTATTGATTGATGGATCTATTAATCATTTAAAATTAATCGGATATCAAGTGAAGTTGTTTTATTAGATATAAGATATTAGTTTCTTGTTATTTTAATATTTATCTTTAATTTTTATCTTTATCTTTGTTCCAGGTCGTCTCGCTGTTATAACGTTCAGCATCGCCACAGTGGCACTGGGGGTGATACTATCTTTCGTGCCGTGGTTGGATTATATTATATTTAAGGTATAAATATATGAAAATATTAGACAATTATCATCAATATTTATTTCATTAAATCACAACTTGTAGAATTCTGTATTTTCTCAGTATTTCGGAAACGGCTGAACGCATTTTGTTCACGGTCAGAATAGTTGTCAAGGTTGATCTATTTTGTATATTTTTTTAGATCTTCGAAGGTTTTTGTTATCGCCAATGAGAGAAGAGGCAGGAACAGACAGACCTTGCATACGAGTATATTGTAGACATTTTTTTTTACAAAACCATAATTATTTTTTGTTTAAAAATATCTTTTTTTGTTTTAAGAGCAAATATTTATTAACGACTGTATTCCATTAATCATTTTATTGTATTCTTTGTAACATTTATTTATAGTATTATATTTATATGTGCAACAAAACACAAAATTAAATTTTTGTTTGAAATCAATCTTATATACAAATAATTAAACTTATTTTACCAACGTCATTAATCATATGAGGAAGTTTTTTTTATTTTTTTCATTAAATTTTACTCTAAAATTCAGTACCGATAAAAATTACTCTAAATAAAAACGACTTCCCTGTAGGTACAAGGTACAGTAACAACAAGGCGATGTATTTTTTTTTCTTTTTTTTCCAATTTAAATATCGTCTAAAGAACCGGATTCTATCCATAAATTATTTCCTTTGCCAATAACGAATTTATTGTTTATTTTTAATTACTTTACATGTGGAACAATTCAATTTTGAGATATTGGTGATTGTGTCCTATCCTATCCTATCCTATCCTATCCTATCTTATCCTATCATTGTGTTACATTGAAAGAATCTGTGGCGTATATACAGAGCGATAGAAATCTATAAAATAGAGAATTAAAATAATTTATGAATATGCCGGAAAATACTTTGCATTTTTGCCCAAAAAATATAGTCCAAGTTTAGAAAAAATGGAAAAAAGTTAAATAATATCGTATTTTTTAGCAGATTATCTATATTTCTATCAAATGTTCTAATTTCTAATGAATATCGCATCAAATTATATAGTACAAGAGATTCCTGATTAAAGTTCATCAAACTTGGAAAGAAAATAATTGATTATTAATTATATTAAATATAAAATCTTTTTACAGGAATTAAAACTTTGGAATGGTTCATTGAGCTACAGCTACTGGCAGCGCCCTGGGGTCATCAGATTGACGAAGGTCTATATATTCAATGTCACTAACCCCCAGGGATTCCTTGAAAACGGGGAGAAACCCAAACTCACTGAAATTGGACCTTTTGTGTATAGGTAAGGATAATATAGTGTGACATATACACATACAATTTCGTTAATATATATATTCTTTGCGATTTAATACAATAATAACTTGTATTTGGCAATATTAGTAATAATATAACTTAATTAATAAAGCTTCACACATTATTTCTGTGTCTGAATTCTCAAAAATCACACATAAATCTTAAATTATTCCGTAACATTGTAAAAAAAATGTATATAACCTAAAAAAATGACAACTTTATAAAAAAAACAAACTCATGATGCCGACTTCCGTCATTACCAACCTTCAAGTAATTAAACACAAAGGGCCTAAGCCTTAATTGATTTAGGAAAAAAAATGGCGTCCATTTTGTTAGTTATAACCGGTTAAACTAAGTATTTTATTCAAAATATATTTTTTAACGATGGCCTCTATATATTAGGGGGAAAAAAAAATAATGATGGCAGATGATAAAAAATAAAAATCCACAAAAATATTTAAAAAATATTATCATAAATAATTAATATTAATCATATATTATAATTAGGAGTCCAAAAATGTTCTGAAATATTAAAACTGTGACCTCTAAGAAAATAATTGCTTTGCAAAACAAGCTATGAGATTTTTTTTACTTTTAAGTCAATTTTGGGACCTTAGAATTTATATTTACGAGTATACAAATATTAAAAAACCATAACATATAATCTAAAATACTCGATACTAAACTTAAATAATAATATTTTTTTGATATACTTTATTTAAACCAACTGTAGCAAAAAATTTCTATATAATGTTATGTTTTTTTGTTATGTAAAACATGTTCTTATATACATAACGTATAGAAAACTTATGGGCTCAACTACCTCGACCAGTTTTTTTTTATATATCCAGCGACTTCATATCCCCCCACATCCCTTGCCCTTACCCCACAATATTCCCAAAATATTTTTTGTGTTTTACGGATACGATAAATGAATTTTCCGGAATAAAACGTATTTTAAATGTTGATTTAGATAATGAGCGAGCACCACTCAATATTACATTAAGATATTTTTTCTCTGTTTTCGCAAAAAAATGTTTTTTTTTCCATATATAATATCCTATACATTTTTTATTCACCACGGCAGTAACCATACAACATTTTATTAAAATCCATCTAATAATATTTGAATGATGTGCGAACAAACAAACAAAAAAACAAATTACAAAAATTACATATAAATGTAGTTTGTGATGTCTGCTATTTACATTTTATTATTTCGTTTGCTTGAGAAAAAACATCAAAACATGAACATTCATTTTTTTCTTATGGTATCATTATTAATAACAGGCGAATTTCGAAAATTGCGTCATCTCTAGCTATAATAAAGTCTTGGTTTTCAAATAAATAATATTTAAATTGTGATGAGGAAACAAAAAATCCCGAAACAGTGGTATTTCATCTGGTTTGCTAGAAAACTAAATAAATATCCAAAATCCTTCAACCATTATAAGAAGACCTGGTGATCAACATAAGCTGAACAGATTTTTTTAATAATTAAAATACTACCATTCACATAGTCCCATAGTCTGACATTACCTACGTCAAATTTCAAACAAAAAACGAAATCAAAATCGTTTAATCCATATGCGAGTTACGTTGCCATGGAAGGCGTTTTTTTTGGGATGGTGGCCTAAAAACTACTTAGGAATAGCTGATCCAAGCACCTGTTTAAATAAAAAATAGTTTGATAAATTGATAAGAATTTCGTTTAAATATATTATTATATTCAATAATTGTATCGGTAAAAACTTGTACCATTAGCATTTTATAACTAGTTTTATGTGCGGTAAACTGACAAAAAATCATTCCACGCAAGTATTAATTACGGACATATTTTAAAGATTACTCACAAAGTTTCTTGCAGTCATCTCCCATGTCTAGAAGCTGTCAGAGCTTGAGGTTTCACAAGTCTAAATAATTGAGACAAAAAGCTTTGGCTTTGAAGACCATTTATATTGCAATGAAACTTTGGTAACTGTTTAATAACTAAATAGTTAAATCATTTTTATATTAAAGCGTCTTCAAAGTCAGTTATATTTGAAGTAGTAATACATTGCACTTATAACAGGTCAGAATCTAATACGGTATGAAAATATTTGGATTGATTATATAATAGGTGATATAATTTAATTCATTTACTTATAAAATAAAAGATTTTAATTTTAAATTATTAAAATAATAAAAATATAGTTTTCGTATTAATTTAATTATTTATTTTTGTATTTAGAAGAAAAGCCATCTCTCCTTCATCTAGGATTACAAACGCATGCTAGACGCAAATAAATTTCACTGAACCCAATCTTTATAATAGTTAAGTTATCCTGATTTTGGCACCTCTGATTTTGATGCAACTTTCTTCCACAGAGAGGACATGGAGAAAGTTAACATTAAATTCCATGACAACGACACAGTGACGTACCAACATCACAAAATATTAAGATTCGTTCCTGAACTATCCGTTGACAAAAATCAAAAACTAGTCGTTCCTAACATACCTCTTTTGGTAAGTAAATATATTACAATATATATTTGCTCAATAGCATTATTGTTTTAGATTTTTATATCCCCTTCTAGCAGTTATCTAAATTAAATAAATTCTGATGTTGTTATTTTTCTTCCAGACAGTTACCTCCTTTTCCCCAAACCTCGCTGGCTGGTTGTTCAACCTTCTGGCATCAGGTCTAGCCATTACCTACAGAGAGAGAGCCCAGCCTTTTGTTCATATCACTGCTGAAGAACTTGTGTTTGGGTTGGTATAACTTAATTCATAATTTTAATTCAAGTTTTTTCTGCGTTTTATTACCTATTATCCAGACTTATCAATAGTTTTGATTAATCCATTAATATCATGGCACATTTTCTAAAACCTAGTTATTAGTATTCTATGTTGTGACAATGACGTCCAGTACGCTGGAGGTCGCGGGTTCAAGTCCTGTTCGTGTTGATGAATTTATTATTCATAAATTATAATTCTATATTATGACATACGACTTATATTATTATTTCTTAGCTACAACGATCCTTTGGTAACCCTGGCGCATTACTTCTATCCCAAGGGAAAGAGACCGAATAGCCAGATGGGGCTTTTGCTTGCTGTAAGTATTATTAAACTAAATTAATCCTGGAATGGAATATTAACGGAAAGGATTTTGAACTTAAAGAGATGTCTTACCCGTCAATGCTATTTTAAGATTGAATGAATATACCTTCTCAGAATATCATAGTACAATAATTTTTCACGACTCTTACTATGAAATTATATACTATTTAGTATTAACACCAATTTTGTAGTATTTTTTGTTAATTAAAACTGTTTACTTTGTATGTTTATAACCACTGATACAAATTCTCTTCTCACGAGCAGTTTTTATATTATAATATTACGGAGACAAATTTGTATCTTGATCTATATAATCTGTTTTAAGAGAAACGGTACTCTGGAAGAAGTGTCAACAATACACGCGGGGGAGTCGATGGAGCAGTTTGGGTATCTGGATAAAATTAACGGGATGGATCATCTACCTCACTGGAGCGACAGTCCATGTAATGATATAAGGTTAGTCAATTATAATCATCATCATCATCATGCCCTTATCCCAATTTTGGGGACGGCGCACTTTGTTTTCTCCTTTTATTCTCTCCTGTTACTCGTCATCTCTGTACACACTCCCTTCTTCTCCATCATCTTTCACGCACTCCATCCATCTTTTCTTCGGCCGTCCTTTACCTGTGTATCCCTCCACTTCCATACCTAGCTATATGCTACATAGTATTTGTAAAAACTTGCCCTCAAATGACCGGCACAGAAAAACTACGTATCGTTCATAAGAAAACAATTATGTAATAACAATAATAAGTACAATCGTTCTCTAAACAAATATATTATTTTATTATACCTATTTTATCTTATTTTAATAACTTAACGAGACCGCATAATAACCTCACGTATGTCTCGTAAACATTCCGACTATTATACACGAGTTTTGATTATCTTCTACGAATACTACCTTCGCCTCACGGCTTCGTCCGCTAAATAAATGTACATCCGACTACAGCGCCACAGAGCTTATAATAGAAACATTAACAGTCCCATACTGTTCTATTATTATAATATATATAATGTGTTTGTGTAAATCGATCAGTATGTCACAAAAACTCTTTAAAAAAAGTATAATTTCTAAAATACTATTCCAGCGGTCTAAGACTTTTCCGAAAAAAAAAAATTACTATATATTTAGATGAATGTTGCATGAACAATTCATAGACTAGATAGTCGAAAGCAGATTAATATAATTTAATTTCAACTTTATTTATTTCTATTTATTTCTATCTATTTCTAGTAAATGCTTACATAACAATAACTAAAATCGGGATTTCCCACATAACCGAGGATACCTACTGCGGTTATCTAATTACCAAGAAAACGTTATACGATCTGCGTTTAAGATTTCAAAGGCAATTAAGTAGTGACGATTTATATTAAATTTATTTTGTTTAGTTCCGTCATGACTTCTGATGACGTAATATCTACCTTGAAGATACCGAGGTCGTCAGCTAAGGTCCCGACTTTGGTGATCTATATCTTAATTTACTGACCCTTAAACATTTTTAAATGTTTTATTAATTTAAATTATGATTATATTAAAAGTTTATTTTGAAAGCTGTGAGAGGTCACAGCTTCCAAAATGGGTGACGAGAAATGACAGACCAGAAGAATATAGATGAAGGATAGATATCACAATTACTTGAATAACAGAGACGTTTGTATGAAGTTAAAATGTTGTGCTCAGACCAAGTAATTGGGATAATTTCCGCATTTACAACGGGGAGTGTTCCGAAGAACTATTCGATCTGATGCCTGCTGCCGAATTTCATCACCGCACAGCGCGCCATCGACTTGTTTATCATCCCTAACACCTGGATGCGTGGCGATCCTCCACTGTGCGGTTCTCAAGGACCTTTTTTCCACGTTCCACTCGCTTGTGGAACAAACTCCCTTCGGCGGTATTTCCAGATCGGTACGACATGGGTACCTTCAAAAAAGGCGTTTACTCCTACCTACAAGGCCGGCAACACTCTTGTAAATCCTCAGATGTTGCAAGAGTTCATGGGCGGCGGTGATCACAAGTCATCTGTGACCCGCCAGCTCGTTTGCCCTCCTCTCTCATAAAAAAAATAATAAAATAAAATAAAATAAAATAAAAAAAACGAATTATAATAATGTCAATATACATTTAATTGAATTTAATTGAAAAGATATACTTTTCATATTAAATCACCGTCTCAAATATATATAACTTGCGTATAAGAAAACGTCAGACAGTTAATTCGTCAGACTCATAGAATCTCGAAGTATTGCTAAGTAATCTAACAATAATAATGTATTTAATGTGACAGTTGTTAGTTGGTAATACAGCCACATATCAAATGAGACAATGCTTTCTTTGAAGGGCAAGGTTAGTCAGTTAATGAGTCAAGTCACTTTGTTAGTTTAAACAATAAGTTATAATGAATGAGTCAAGAAAGTGAGGGATTTCCTTATTCCGATGCCAAGAATAAATGATTAAATATCATTTTAAATAAACACAACTAACTAGCTAACACCAAAATTTAACAATTCAATGTCTGCGACGTACATATTTATGACTAAATATTACCTTTTGTATACTTCTACTTTATATTAATTATTAAGATATTCCTCGCGCCCATACGACTAAAAATATAACCTTTGGTTAAGTTGTTTGTATTTGAGTACCCTTACATGAAAAGCGGGGTTCATAGAAGTAAATGGGTGTATGGAAGTCTGCCCTTGTCCACCCGATCCCTTGGTTTAGACCCAATTTAATACAGGCGTCTCTTGCTATTACCCCACTTCTCGTTAAAATAGTTAAGAATATTACCAACTACTACCTAAGATATCTAGAGAATTGTTAAAGCTCATTAATGATCTGCAATATGATTTTGCCTCGGTCGATTAATTAGTGATTTCCTTGTATAGCTTACACTGGCTTTCTTAAAGGGTGGAGTATAATATCATACTCGATAGACTGCTAAGATCGTGAACGCTTGTTTTTCTAATATCCTCATGACTGTTCCTTCTTCATATTATTGATATGTGGCATTGTCTTTACATTCTTTACTATATGTTTAATGTCACCAAAAGTGCTGTATGTATTGACCGTGTAGGACTCTCTCTTGAAACCATCGACGCGCCAAAAGAAAAATGTGTTTTCTAGAAAACACATTTTTCCCTGGTTCCCTCCCTGGCCTTCCTTTCAAAATCTTTTTCGGGATGACGTAGACGGAATAATGTTCATAATAAACTGTAGAAAACTTAGAGCGTTTACTCCAAAAAAATCGTTCCTCATATAACCAATCTGCTAGAAAACTTTCGTCAATATCTCTCAATACTGGACCTGGACATTTCGACTGATTAGCAGTTTCACGGACACTGGAGGATTGAAACCAAGTTGTTACAGCCAGGTTTTGTTCTCACCACAGTACTGTTCACAAGGAACTTTCTTCCATGCACTATAAAATGTAGAATGAACTGCCGTCGGCAATGTTCGAGGTCGTAGCGACTTGTACACTTAGAGAAAAGCGGTTACTTTTTCTTCAATGGACGAACATAAACATTCACTCGCACTCGTAGGGCTGGCACTCGGTTTCTTTTCAATATAAAAATTAATATATTTAATGCCAATCCCTGCCTTATTTTTTTTTAATACGTTGATATGTAGATAGACAGTCAATATGCTAATTTATCTTTAATCATCCTTCAAGAAGCCAACCCTAAATCCAACAATATAATAAAAAACAAAAATGTTTTACAAAACAGTTTTTAATCGTAACAAACCATACAAAATGTCTCAATTTATTTATTACCTGGTATATTGTACATTAAATTTTCTATGAACTGACGATTCAGTTGGACTTTACTCAAACAATCAACCTAAAATAGCTAAAAGTAACATCCTCAGATATATTTAAACACACTCAGTGACTCAGCTAATATTTGTGTTTGTTCTGACAAAGTTTCTAAGTAAAAATCAATAAGTACGTCTGCATCTAAGGTTAGCTCCACTCAGAAGAAACTTTTTTGCTTATTATTTAGTTTATTCTTTATTCACACACAACATATATGATACATACACACACTTCGATAATAGAATATATTACATAAAAAATATATGATAAGCTGGCAAAGGCGGTCTCATCGCTAGAACAAAACTTAGTGAGTGGTAATGAGAAAAAGGGGTTGGTGCGGCAAGAACTATAAAATAAAATACATGTGTCAAAACTATAAACAAAATTTTCTTTAATAATATATTATTCTCTCACGTCTCGTTTAAATCCTGTTGATTAAAGATATTAACAAAAACCAGTATAACAGAAAGAAAGTCTAGACTAATAAATAATAAATAATAATACAACTTTCACAAAAATTATATTTGTATTCGTTTTCAGGGCATCAGAAGGATCTTTTTTTCCACCGCGCCTGTCGACCAAGGCAGACACAGTCTACATTTACGATAAAGACCTCTGCAGGATAATACCTTTTAAGTATAGGAAGGATGTTTATAAAGACGGTGAGTTATTATTTAAAAAAATTAATAATTTATTAATATAATTTATGTATATTAATTTCATATTTGACAGGAGGTCAACTTTCTGTCTAGGTCTTAAATTTTGAAGACTTTTTTTCTTATACTTTAATGAATAATTTATCACAGTTATATTCATATTTATTAATACTAGGTTTACAAGCCGGTTTCTACACGCCTCCCAGTTCAACATTCGAAAGCGCTAAAATTAATCCTGATAACAAATGCTTCTGTCAAGAAGGGAACTGTCCCCCTCGGGGCTTACAGAATATAAGCCCCTGCCAGTACAGTAAGTTAAATTTAAGTTAGATTTGAGTCTACGTTTAAGTGATTCGAACATTTAGTTTTAGTTTGAGATGTATTTTACTTTAAACATATTTAAATTACATATAATTCCAGATGCTCCAGTGTATCTCTCCTACCCTCACTTCTACGACGCGGACCCGTCTCTCCTGAAACGATTTGAGGGACTCAAACCAGAACAGAAGAAACACGAGAGCTACTTTTATATACAATCAGTGAGATTACTTTACAAATCATACAATTTTTTTTATATTTTTTTTTACTTTATTTTCTACTGTTTGAATCGTCTTTGAATATTTGATAAAGAGAAATTTTATCAGTTAACTGAGTCGAGCAATCTCTATGGCGTTAGAAATTTTATCAAAGATAAATTTATTATTATATTGAATATTACATGTATCTAAAAATATAAACACTTTCAGAAACTGGGAGTCCCTTTGGAAGGTCAAGTGCGGGTCCAGCTGAATCTGAAGGTGGATCGGGCCCCCAACATCATGGTCAACGGAATCAACAAATTTCCAGATATTATATTTCCCGTGATGTGGTTACAAGAGGTTCGTATATACCTAAAATATTTTTTATAGATTAGCTTTTTTTACAGTCTTTTTTACAAAATCAAGTTTTTTAATCTTTAAATCTTGTTTCCAGGGTATAGAGGGTATCAGCACACCTATTTGGAGATGGATGTTCTTGGCCACAACGTTTGGACCAATCGCGGCTCCAATTATATCCTATTCTTTAATAATAATCGGTCTTGTCATTCTGATATATGTTTTTATAAAGGCGTATAAAAATTTTGTCATCGGACAAAATTCATTAGAAATAGTTGAAATAGGAAGAGAGACTATAAGAAGAGGTTCAACACTCATAATGAGTGGATCTCATAAACTCTTACCCAACAGAGAAACGATATACCAACCTTTGAGTCAAACAAGTTCTTCCGCTCACGGCAGTCAAGAAGATAAGTTACAAGAATTAAATTATATTAGTAAAACAGATAACTTAAGCCAAAGTATTGATGAATTAAAATCAATATTAAATAGAGATTTCGTCAAAACAAATTTCAATGATACAGAAATAGAATCGTTGATACAATCAGACAACGCTTTCATAGTATCGGAGCATCGCAAGTGTAGACTTTTCAAAGTGCCTGATAGTTATTATTGATAATGTTCAATCATATAGGTTATTAAGATTTTAATCAGCTGTTCTATTAACGGCTAGATTTTTTATTAATCTGAGTTCATAGAATTTTGAAACTGATTCAATATTATTAATTGGAATTGACGTACTTCGATAAAATAAATAATACATCGAATAAGCCTGTGACTATAAATGAAAAGTATATTTTATCATATTGTATTATTTGCTCAATTAAATGCCAACTTAAATAAAAATATATTTTATAAGACACGATCGATGTACGGACATTTTATTATATTAATTCGTGATATTGTACAAATTGCTACTTATTTTCTCAAAGTATGTAAGTAAAGTACTTGTTTTAATATAATTATAAAGTACGAGAATTGACCAATAACGCTAGTCGATATATATTATATCAACTCCATGTAGGACATACAAAATTTCTGAACGAATTTATAAGTAAGTGCCTTCTCTTGTACAATATTAATAATCCGAATTAAGACAATATTTTTAAATTAAAAAGTTACCATACTATAAAAGATTTTTTTTATATTTAAGTGTTTTTATATATTTTAATAAAATATATTTATCTTTTTTAATTCAGTATATTTTTGGGTATTTTTACGCTTATATTACGTGTAGAATATGACTCCGGGTTTCGATTTTATTTTACGAAATATAAAATTACTTGAAACTATATATATATATATAAAGAAATAATCTAGAAATTGGATTTATGGGGTGTTTTAGTCAATTATCTGGTTTATATGAAAGTATTCCTTTTTGAAATTTTGCTCAATTTTGGAGGGAAATCTATAGACTTAAGTGTGTTGGTGAAAATGGACGCTACATGGTTATTTTGTTTGTGGATATATATATATAGAGCTAATTTATTATGTTACTGACTGTACCGACTTTTTAATATATTAATTTTACCCACAAACATTATAATATTGTATAATGAAAGCTCATATTAAGCTTTAAAATAAAGACTTCGTGCTAAAAAGTTAGTTATGATATAAGACATTCCAATTTATATTTTATTCAAGGGTAATAAGGATTATTTTTGTATAATGGTTAAATGTAAATAATTATTTTTAAGTGAATTTTGTATCCAACACCTTGTTTATAATAAATAATAAAATCCTTAATATTGTTTTAATGGGAGTTTTCGATAACTCCTCTCCAGTTCCTATGAATGTCAAATACATTACATTATCATCATTTCAGATAAAAAAGTATATATATTTTTTTCTCATCTCAAAAGTCATCCAAATAACATGCTTCTTTGCCAATTATTCGCCAAGTTTTGATATAATTTATTAATTACTTACCTGTATCAAAGAGTCCAGACGGTTGGTCTGTATTGTATGTATAATAATTCTAAATCGGCTGGTTCACAGCAAAGATGGGTGTTCCACAAGAATCTATTCTTGGCCCCTTTTTATTTTTGCTTTACATTAATGACTTGCCCTTTTTCGTAAAAGTTCTATGGGACAATGTACTTTTTGAGGATAATAGGAAGAAGTAAACTGTGCTGTCACGCATTACTTATTGGTTTGAAGTTAATAATTGGGTCTTAAACGATAAGAAGACTAAATGCATAGAGTTTATACCTCGTAATGTAAAAAGTTAAAATTGTAGCTTACGCTTTAAACATAGAATGATAGAACTGAATGACTCAACAATTTTCTTAGGTATAACCTTAAATAAAAAGGTTCAGTGGGATCCCCACCTCTCAGCACTCGCAGAGAAACCTTTGTAAATTAAAAGGTAAGGTAATTAACGGACGTTACTACAGCTCGGCTTGTTTTTTTTAGTTATTTTCATAGTCTTTTGTCTTACGTCAATTTATTATGGAACTATGCTGCCGAAGTTAATTCTATATTCATAATTTTAAAAAGAGTTATAAGGATTATTTATAACTTAAAAGCTAGTGATTCCCTGAGTGATGTTTCTAAAGAAATTGGTATTCTTACGGTACACATATTTAACAACATATTAGCAATACGAAAAAATTTAAGTATATTAAAAACAGCGATAATGAAAGTGTGGAACTTAGGTTGTTGACTCATTTGCAGGGTTGATATTATAATGTATTTAATGTCAAATTTTATTTAAAAACCGCAACTATTGAATTCATGACCGGTTCTTCTCAGCAGAGCAGCATTCCGGTGGTAGCTTACTTACGGACTGACTACTAACCTTATTAATGTAATTGGTTTAAAAGTGCGTGTATGACTACTTGAATGAAGATATTTTGAATGTCACATTTTTATCAAGCTACATTAGATTTATTAAAGTATAATTTATCTAACGGTTATATACTTTATAGCTAATTCATTTTTAAATATTTTTCTTACATCAAAATCAATATACTTATATAGTGTTTAGTATGTTCTTGTTTTGTAGATTAGTATAGTTAGTATGAATTATATATATAACTACATTCCAGATACATGGGGGGTACCAAAGGTGATCACATCCCCCTCCCCTCCCAGAAATCTGACCAGAAACACCAAAAAATCATATACATATATTGAATACTTTTCGATAATTTTACACAATGGACTATATTAAAGGGATTTTGTTTTTTAGGGAGAAGAGTTAACGTATTCGGGTTTGGTCATTCTGAACTGGGGTATTTGTATTGCAAAATCCCACTCAAAAGAGCCCCTTGGACATTCCATCTTTATAAGAGGGGCACAATTCAAAGGAATAAACATGATCATAATAAAACAAGACACTGGCATGCGAAAAAGATTATATTCTGCAGCGTAACTGTACAAGACAAAAATCATTGATCTGTCAAAACTTTTGACTTCAAACTGCTCCGATAACCAACCAACCAAAACAATATCGATTACACTCATATAAATTTTATTAACACTAAACCTACCGACAATTCTTGTATACCTGTTCTTACTGCACACGGTCAAATTCACCAGTAATTAAAAGTAATTTTATTATATAACGCAGGTAATAATGGAAACAACTAAAAGTCACTCTTTAAGTGAAGAAAACATTATATGCATATTCTAAGAATTGTCATGTAGTTTGATAACGATATTATAACGTTTAAAAATGTGTAAGTTTTGCAAAAGTTTAAAAACGGTCACTTTGACCAGTACTTGGTAGGTTTAGTGTTAAAATTATATATTTATCAAAAATTTTGACAACCTCACATTTTCATAAAAATACAAAAAAAAATAATAATAATAGCGAGACTGTTTATTGACTAGTAAAATTATGCCTTAATAATAATTATTTGAAATAACTAGAGAAGCGTTACTCTATGTATACTACGAATGGACAATTTTCTATATTAATTTATGGTATCTTTAAAATTTATGATAAATACAGTTTAATTATATAAAAACTATTATTTTTTTTTTTCACATTATTTACGTATATCCGTTTCATCGTATAGCAACTTCGCCGACATTTTTATTTATATACTTAATTCATTATTAAACCAAAGACAAAAAAAAAAAAAAAAATTTTAATAAACTTTTATCATAGACAAGTTATATATTTAGAGTTATATAATTAAAAAAAAAGTTAAAAATGTCGGCCATCCCTTAATTACATAGACACCGAAATAATAATAATAATAGCCCGTTAAAGTAAAATTTTAACAAAAATATCTCTTATCCTATATATTAATACAGTTCTTTTCTTAACATAGAATGGAAGAAGCATCCTAAACTACAATCACAGGTGAATACAAAAAACACCCTTATATCAAAAGCCGTAAGGACTTTTTATATATATAAAAAATACTGAAATCTTCAGACAACACATTCAGCCCGAGGATATTTAGCGAAAATAACATTAAAATATCCATATTTATTGCTAATTAATTACAGATAAAAACATTTTTAATACTTTTTTTTTTTAATCTCAATATAATCGCGTATACAATTTTGAATCGAACGTTACAGAGTATACTTCGGTCGTATATATCTTTACTAAAACTAATATGGCGATAGATAGACGTAGGTGAGTATATTAAAAACTTATTTATTATCAAATAAATACAATCTGTCTGTCTATGGACGGTATTGTCTATAGTTGTATGTAGTCTGTGGTAGAAAATTATCTTATGCTATTACATTATCTGTCAGTCGGTGAAATTAATTAAAAACACAGTTAGTTTTACTTTAATCACAACCGGATACAAAAATTGACCAATAATTTTTTTTTTTTTGATAAATTATTATTTTAAAGCTGTTCCGTTTATAACACATATTACGACAATGTTATGGAGTGTAGATGAAGGATTAAAAACAAGATGGCGGCAGTGTAGACAATGCAATATTTGTAATTTAGGTCTTAAGTATGCCTTTATAGAAGGAATAATACAAACTGAGCTTTGAGTTGAGTACAAAACTAACTTTCTATAAGATTTTGATTTACCACCTCTACATTTCCAGGACTTGTTTCTTTAAGGCCTTGTCTTATATCAAATACAACAGGTGATATCTTATACAATTTAACATTGTTTCAAGTTTAAAGCAAAGCATAACAATACTTCGTCGATATTACGTAGAATTAAAAAAAAACACGAAAGATCTTTTGGTCGATTGAAAAAATATTTATAACCAGTTATTTTTCTGGAAATAATTAAAGTATAGACAATTTGCAACAGTACACATACGGGTACAAACATTTTGCAACAGTACAGGTACGGGTACAAACATTTTGCAACAGTACAGGTACGAGTACAGACATTTTGCAATAGTACAGGTACGGGTACAGACATTTTGCAACAGTACAGGTACGAGTACAGACATTTTGCAATAGTACAGGTACGGGTACAGACATTTTGCAACAGTACAGGTACGAGTACAGACATTTTGCAATAGTACAGGTACGGGTACAAACATTTTGCAACAGTACAGGTACGAGTACAGACATTTTGCAATAGTACAGGTACGGGTACAGACATTTTGCAACAGTACAGGTACGGGTACAGACATTTTGCAATAGTACAGGTACGGGTACAAACATTTTGCAACAGTACAGGTACGAGTACAGACATTTTGCAATAGTACAGGTACGGGTACAGACATTTTGCAACAGTACAGGTACGGGTACAGACATTTTGCAACAGTACAGGTACGAGTACAGACATTTTGCAATAGTACAGGTACGGGTACAGACATTTTGCAACAGTACAGGTACGGGTACAGACATTTTGCAACAGTACAGGTACGAGTACAGACATTTTGCAACAGTACAGGTACGGGTACAAACATTTTGCAACAGTACAGGTACGAGTACAGACATTTTGCAATAGTACAGGTACGGGTACAGACATTTTGCAACAGTACAGGTACGGGTACAGACATTTTGCAACAATACAGGTACGGGTACAAACATTTTGCAATAGTACAGGTAACAGGCTTATAATAAAAATATTATCTCATAATTAGTCCATTAAATCTCATTGTTTTTATTAAAAAGATAGTTAAAATACTCATCAGGGATGGTGCCCTCCTTTCCTCTACACTCCATAAACAAACATCAATCAAGACATTGTCATATTATATATAAACATAATAAAATCATAATCTAAGACAGTGAAACTATTATTTTATATAAACAAATTAGCAAAACTAAATTTATTAAAAGCTATTAAAATAGTGAGGTAATTATTACGTATACATGTTATATGTTAACTTACGTCTATGGTATACACATTGTCTTTTATGTCATTGGGGACTTCCGTCTCTTTCGTATATCTTATGCTGGAAGAGGATAGATATATATTATACCTCAATGCATGGTCTGTACTGGGAACTGTTCGGTCTGTTCGTTCGCTTCCTGCTCGTCACCGGACTGCTCGTTCTCTTGCTCCTCATCCTCCGATGATGAGAGTAGACCTGGTGATGAAATTGTTTATTAGTTTTATTGATTTATATTACACTAGGGGCGCCAACAGACCCTCAATTTCGACTCGCTGCGCTCGCAAAATCTCGGGTGCCGTTTGCATATTGAGCGAAGCGATCCCAGTGTAACGACTTGTCTTTTCTCATTGACTTCAATGGGATATCAGTTTTTTTACGATTATTCCAAAACGAAATGACATTTTTAATAATTTTTTTTAAAACCATCACCTAATGTGTGTCTTTTTCATTGCAAAATTTCATAATTTTCCGTCAAGTAGTTGTCGAGCCTATTCGTGACAAATAATGTGAAAAAAGTCTCCAGTAGATCGCTCCGCTCGCTTCGCTCAATAATTCCAAAATATCTTGATATATACATATATATATTTGTTTATATTGCTATTATATAACTATAAAATTATTTCTATATTACTTAACAAGTTGGCATTTTCATTAATACGACATTATTATTTCTTAATTATTTCAGCAAAAATTTCTTGAAATGATTAGTTATCATGTCAAGAAACAAATGTACTAAAGAAATAAAATTGCATTCATTAAAACAAAATAATATACAAATTTACACATCAGTGTTATACAAATATTATATATAACACTAACAGTTACCCGCGACTCCGTCCGCGTACACGTTCAAAACATATCGGAGCTACTGATACAACAAACATACGACGTTACCCGCAATTGTTATCTCTATAAAAAGTATTTTGTCAATACCTATAGCCTGTGACCTATGACTGTGACCTACGACCTATTTCAATATATTTTTTTAATCGAACTTATATTGGGAAACTTATAAAAATTACTTGGAATTTGTAACATTCTAGGATTTTTTTTTTGATACGTACTAATAGTAATACGTATAAAAAAAATACTAGTATAGACTAGAAATAAAAAAAAATTAGTATTCAGTACCGTGAGGTATATTTAAACAGTTTTTATGCCAAATATATAAGAAATCCGTCTCACCGGCGGTGAACTGCTGGTTGGTGAGCGAGTCTGGCCAGTACCTCTTGCTGATGGAGGAACCGTTTTTACTCTTCTTACCACCTGAAAAATATATGGAAAAGATTATTACAGACATAATCCTCTCTATTGATATTTATTTGAAATGGAAACTTTGAAACTAATACTTGTTTTTGTTTTAGCGCCATTTAATAATTAACAGATTATATTCGTGTATGTGTCTGTGAGCTCTGAAATAGATTCGGGATTTGTGTATTGTATTATGTCAACGTGTGTGTGTATACAGTATTTATTGTATGATAAATATATTAATTGATGCTGTGTGTTCTGTGTGTGTATGTGTGCTTGTGTACGTGCGTGCGTGCGTGCGTGCGTGTGTGCGTGTGTGTGTGTGTGTGCGTACGGACCCGGTTTGTCTTGACAGTCCAGCATGGGTTGCAGGATGCGCCTCCTGGCGTTGATGAACCAGTTGTTGACCTGCAGTAGGGTGAGCCTGGTCTGCGCCGCTAGGGAGCGCTTCTCTTCCTCTGTGGGATATGGGTGCTGGAAATTTACGGGCATAGTTTGTGATTTATCGATACCGTCATCGTATACACTCTTTTCACCGAAGTTAATAATCGATCCGAGAAAAAAAATCGATTTCGGAATGTTTTTAGTCAATTATAATCAAATACCGAAAAATTATAAGAAATAGTTTAGAATCGACGATTACTTTCGATAATTAGTACACATTAATGAAAGAATTGCTCACAACGAGGTGTTGGAAGAGCCATGCCCGCATGACCTGCGTGGCGTGTCTGGGGAGCACCCCGCGCTTGGAGCCCTCGTCCTCGTCCTCGGCAGGGGGCGGAGACCCCGACACCGACGAACACGAGTTGGAGTTAGTACCTGAGAAAGAATAAGTGAGTAAGAGATCTAACTATGAGAAAGAGATCTATCTTTTGATACTATATTCTGGAGTCGAGAGTAATAGAGTAGGATTTTATTTTTCAGAAGAGAGACAGTGAGTAAGAGATCTATCTATGAGAAAGAGATCTATCTGTGAGAAAGAGATCTATCTGTGAGAAATAGATCTATCTTTTGGTGGCATATTTTGGAATGGTATAATATCATTTTAATGGTCAAGCAAAGCAGAAATTACAATTAATTTCCTATAACTTTAATGCACTTCACAATATTGGTTGTAAGGACAAATATGAAATAGAAAACAGTTTTTTCTAGAGAACAATGTGTTCAAACAAAAAAATCCACAATTATTATTGAGCGAAGCGAACGAAGTGAGCGGAGCGTTTTACTGGAGACTTTTTACTTTCGTTGTCACGAATTGGCTCGAAAACTACTTGACGGAAAATTATGAAACTTTGCAATCAAAAAGACACACATTAGGTGATGTTTTTTTTTTTAAATTGATAAATGTTATTTTTTTTTTAACATCATGTCAAAAAACTGATATCCCATTGAGGTCAATGGTAAACGATGGGTCATTACACTGGGCTCGCTTCGCTCAATATGCAAACGGCACCCGAGATTTCGCGAACGCAGCGAGTCGAAATTGAGGGTTTGTTGGCGCCCCTAGTAGTATGAATATCTGGTATAAAAATATATAAAAATTGTATTTCAAGTTAACATTGATCAAAATAATATTAACAGTCAATTCAAATCAAACGTATAAATTTTTCTGTAAATAATTGTATTAATAAAATAATTTATAACAATATAATCAATTAAAAATCGAATTCTCACCAGTGAACGACTCCGTAGAGATCAAGGGAGCCCCGATCTGACCGAGGGGAGTGGAGCCCTGCACCACCAGGGATGCTGGGAAGAACAGACAACGTGTAGTGCATTCTTCTTGTTATAAATTTTATTTATTTATCTTTATTTTCCAGTTTAAAACATATATGTATATTTTTAGTAAGTTCTGAATACAGGTTTTAATTTAGGTAATTATTAAATATAACTTATTTTAATTAAATGTTTATTCTGTTAAAAATTTAAAAAAATATCCTTTTACAATATTAATTACTGAATATGAAAGAAAGAAATTATTATAGTGTATGTGTATTCATATCTAGTAAATATGTTTTGCGTGGACATGTGCGCGTGTGTGTGCGTGCCTATGTGTGCGTGCGTGTGCGTGCGTGTGTGCGAGTACTCACCGGTGTCCCGCGGGTAGGTGAGGTCGGTGAGGGCGGGGTAGGCCGGCGGGAACGACGGCGGCGGCGCCGGGGACTGCAAGAAGGTACAATGTCGCGATGAGCAAGAGTATTTAGTTCATTTCGATCAAATCACTTGAATTAATTACAATTTTTTTGAGTGTAATATAAGATTTTAATAGGAAATAGACCTGTATTTTATATGTAGAGAAAAATATCAAATTATTAAATAAATAAATAAAAAATTAATGGAGTATCCATGGATTTTCTTTTCCTTCACTTTTGAAACCTTAAACGAGTTCCACGTGATCTTCGACTTTGAAAAGACAAAATCCCTTTATAACCAACCTGGTACTGCGGTGAGTTTGAGGTGCTGGAGTGCTCGTCCATGGTGCCCGAGAGGTTGTTGTTGCTTTCCACTCCACCTGGAAGTAACGGTTATTGTTTATTGATATATATATCACTACAGCAGTGTGTTTTCAAATTTCAAATCAAATTATCCTTATCCAGGTAGACATTTACACGCACTTTTGCAATCAATTATTACACTATAACAATGCAGTCTGTCAGTATGGTACCACCGGAATGCTACTCGGCTGAGAGCCGGACAGTTATTCAACAGCTGATCTTTTTAAATTAAATTTAATACATTTTAATATAAACCCTGCAAATTAAAATCAAGTTTCACACATTTCGATCAACTAAAAACTCTCTGACTGTTTATTATATTATTTAGCTTCACGCCATATCCCTTGCAGGTAGCCAGAGACGACGGAGCGCCAAACGCTACGGTCCCTGCATACCTCTTTCGCCTCGGCCACAGACATCAACCTCTTCATACATGCCCTCCGGGGGGTCCTCATGCTTTTTACGTGACCTTACTCCAGTATCATAGATACTGTGTTTTTTAAGGTTACTCGAGGCCTCCTTGTTATATTAAGGTTTATTTATTAATACACTTGATTTTAGATTTAAAACGTGCAAAATAAGGTCTAATATATCTTTATATTCTATCCGTGACAATTGTTTCCTAAATTTTGCTGATCATTTCCGTTAAAACCTAAGGTAGTCTAATAGTTTACCGGCGCTGTAGTCTGTCCTTAGTAGATTCTCGCTTTGCATCTTGGTCTTGAGGCACGCGATGTACCGCCCGCAGAAATCGCGGCACAGCTCTTGGACCTTCTCCAGCTCCAGGAGGTGGATGCGGAGAACCTGAAACAGTTGGTATGAGGATAAAAAAACCTGGATGTAAGATTTGTTTTTTAGGAAATAGCAGTACCAGGTTATCACTAACCTGAATGCTCTTAATCATGAGGCCATCGATCTCCGGATCGTCCACGAGGAAGGGTCGCCTATCTCTTCGCTGGTGCTGCACGAAGGCCTGCAGGTCGGCCCCGAAGGCGTCCGCCGCGGGGGGCTCCGCCCCAGCTGTGGCTTGCTCACATCGCTCCAGCAGTAATGCCAGGAGGGGAAATAAGGGGTGCCTGTAAATTATGAAGTTTTTTGAGCCATATTTCTTGGTTATTTGTTAAAACTTAAAAAAGTTTTCCGTACAGTCAAAATGGAATAAAATTATATCAAATAGAGGTTTCTTATCAAAACATAAAGAGAAAAAAGAAGGTTTACTTAATGCAGCAGCAAAAAAAGGTATACATATACTAAAATTATACACACAGGAGCTTACAAATTACAGTTATTCAATACTACATTTGAAAATATGATTAAAACTAAATTTGGACAAGAATTTTGATTGCTATAAAAAAACAATATTTACCAAAATCTGATATAAAAGTTAGTTAGGAGGAACACATGGTGAGGGAGAAAAATGAGAAAAAATAGAAGAAGATAAATGGACAGCCCATGTTTGTGTGTTCTTTCGGTCTTCTAAGATGTGACTGAATTGAATGACAGAGAGGGATGTGGTATTTAACAAAGGACGCTTTCCCCATACAATTGGGATAAGGATAGGGATGGGATAGAGTATACCCACTTGTAGACAGCTCGCTTGTCTGCCTCGAACTGCGCCTGGTCGGCGTCAGAGGCGGGCGCTCCGCCCTGCATCCCGCGGTCTTACCGCCGACGCATCTGGTGAAAGATGACGAATATGTACTTTATTATCACCCTAAAGTAACTTATTTACCACATTTTAGTCTCAATGACTTAATTTTGTAGTTTTTATTCTTTACAAACAAATATTTTCACAGTTAGCAAAAACCTGGAACCTTTATTACACTACCATAACCATCGCTTAATATAAAACCATACTAATAATAATAATAATACAAACTTTTTAAACAACAACAAAAAAAAAAAAACAATATTAACAATTACATAACGAAAAAAAAAAAAACTATTCAACAATTTAGCGATTAACTTACGAGTATATCTAAATTCAATATAAAATAAATAAAAATATATAATAAAAAAAGGGATAAATCTATTTTATATACAGACGGATTAACCGACAATATATATATATATCAGTCGAATAGTCCAAATATAAAGGAAGCGTTACCACCGGGGGGGGGGAAGGGGGATGTTGTAATGTACATCTTGTGTCTATACCGCGGTAACACTTGTGATAAATGTGCACTTACCATTTTTAATATCGGTTTTTATTGCTCTGCCGCTTTGAGATACGATTCGAGACATTAATAATATTGTAAGATATTTAAAAAAAAAAAAATACAGACAAACAAACAGACGCTACTAAATTAATGTTATTTTTTCAATAATGAATAAATACTCAATACTATAAAAAATTAAACATTTATACATATAAATAAAATTGATATGTCCGTATGCGATTTCAAATTAATGGCATTTAACTTACATGCATATGATAGTATATACAATAATAAAAATTAAAAAAAAATCCGTCTGTCTATATGTTTGTTACGACTAACCTCTGTAACGGCTGAACCGATTTCGACAGGACTTACTGGCGGATAGCTATGGTATAAGGAGTAAGAATAGCTGGTTACTACGCTTACGCTTACTGGTTATAACATTAGCTATCCACCAGTGAAAGTTATATTAAAATCTATCCAGCCGTTTCAGAGATTAACCGGAACAAGCAGAGGAAAAGAAAAAAACAATTAAATTATTTTTTATGTAAAGACCGTATATATTTTAATAGGATTTAGTGAATAGCTGTTAATTTGGAATTACAAACACTACAATTTTATTTATATTATATATAGATAGATAAATAACTTCCTTTAAGGTGAATTAAAATAAAAAAATTGTATGTGATTTGTATGTTTGTACCACAACAAACAGCAAGCAAAGCAACCGAGCAAACTAGTATCTTCTAATACGAGTCGAGAAACATACATACATTTTTTATTTATTTATTAATAAACTTAAAACACGCGTTAGATTTGAAATACATTAACTGTGTTATCAAAGGATGGATCGGTTAAATCCTCCAGTTAAAGAGTTTTAACCGACATCACATAGTTTAACCCCTATCAATGAGTTCAACTGAATGTAACCGCTTGTTAATAATTATAAACTATGATCCGTCGCCGTAAGCTGCGGGAGTTGAGCCCCCTCCCCTTTTAAATAATATATAATATTATTATATATATATATTATAATAATATTATATATATTTAGTACTTTTTATGTGATATTGCTTATAAGCGTATTTCAAGGTTGACGATCGTCAAGCGCTCGGAGGTTCTGATAACAAAAGTCTATGGGAGATACAGTTTTCTGACCATAATTTCTGAACGGAATGAGATATTTTAATTGTTTTTTTTTAAAACATGCCCATTCTCAAGCTCTACAGCTCTGCCAATTTTCATTCAAATCGGTTCAGTAGTTTTTATGTGATATTGCTTCAAAAAGAATTTTCCCAAACGATTAAGAGCTTCGCTTACGCTCAGCTCAATAAAGTAGTGCTTACAAGCTCTATATATATTTTAATACTAGCCGTGCCCGCGAATTCGTTCGCACGGAATGTTCTCTTAATTAAATTAGGCTAAGTTACACCTTATAACATCAGTTATCCGCCAGTTAAAGTCTTGTTACAATCGGTCCAGCTGTTTTATAGAAAAGCCGGATCAGACAGACAGACAGACACAAATATATATGTAATTAATATATTTACTTTCATATAATTTGTAATTACAAACGGACACTTAAATTTCATTTATATATATTGATA